>OY728143.1:870558703-880558703 GCA_963277665.1 Viscum album | reverse complement strand
ATGCTGTGATTTGGCCCTGCTCCAGGATGACACCCTACGGCGGTTCGTAGTGATAGTATTCCATGAGTCTTGTAATCAATGTTGAGATTGACTAATCACAATTTCTGCCGGCGGGGCGATGACTGGAATGTTGCCCCGCCTCCTCCTGCTCCCTTCGCTCCTGGCCAGAAGATGCTGCCCCGCAGATGTCGCTGGACCGGGCCAACACGCCGCGGTCATGCCGCGGTCATGCCACGGTAATGCCGTGATTTGGCCCTGCTCTAGGATGACACCCTGCGGCGGTTCGCAGTGATAGTATTCCATGAGTCTTGTGATCAATTTTGAGACTGACTAATCATAATTTCTGCCGACAGGGCGACAACCAGAATGTTGCCCCACCTCCTCCTGCTCCCTTCGTTCCTGGCCGGAAGATGCTGCCCTGTGGATGTCGTTGGACCGGGAAAACATGCCGCGATCACGATGCGGTCATGCTATAGTCATGCCGTGGTCACTCTGTGGTCATGCCACAGTCACGCTGCGGTCACTCCGTGGTCACGCCGCGATCATTCCGTGGTAATGCCGTTATTTGGACCTGCTCCAGGATGATACCCAGCAGTGGTTCACAGTGATAGTATTCTATGAGTCTTGTGATCAATGTTGATACTAACTAATCACAATTTCTGCCGGTGGGGCGATGACCGGAATATTGCCCCACATCCTCCCGCTCCGTTTGCTCCTGGCTGGAAGATGCTGCCCCGCAGATGTCACTGGATCGGGCCAACACGCTACGATCACGCCGCAGTCACGCCGCGGTCACGCCGCGGTCACGCCACGGTCACGCCGTGGTCATGCCACGATAATGTCGTGATTTGACCCTGCTACAGGATGACACCCCGCGGCGGTTCACAATGATAGTATTCCATGAGTCTTGTAATCAATGTTGAGACTGACTAATCACAATTTTTGATGGCGGGGCGACGGTCGGAATGTTTCCCCACCTCCTCCTACTACCTTTTCTCATGATCGGAAGATGCTGCCCCATGAATGTCGCTGGACCGGGCCAACATGTCGCGGTCACGCTGCGGTCACGCTGCGGTCACACCGTGGTAATGCCGTGATTTTGCCTGGCTCCAGCCACATCCAGCCCACACCATCCCCCTTCCACCTTCATTTCAGCCCACTGCCACCAGCATTCCATCCTACAATAGCCCCCCCGCCACCTTTGAATCAGCCCGCACCATCCCCCCAGCACCTATAACCAGCCCCCTTCCGCCAGCATTCCAGCCCCCTTACACCTGCATTCGAGCCCACACCAGCCCCCAGCCACCTGCAATCCAGTTCGCACCAGCCACCACACCAGCCACCACCCCCCAGCCTCCTGCAAAACACTCATGCCAACCCTCTTCCACCTGCAAAATAGCCCCAACCACCAATTCCATCCCTCACCAGTCCCTGACCTCCAATGTCATGGTGGGAATCTCCAAAGTTTTTATGGTGATGTCAAAAAGTCTTCTCGGTGGATATATTGTCCCCTAAATCCATGGACATGTGTAAAGAAATTCAAAATCGTGGGTTAGGGTTTAGATGTTTTTTGGGCCAGGTATTTTGACATGTATCCCTCACATTTGGTTATAAATAGCCACCTCTTTGTACCCATTGAAGGTTAATTACGAATTTTGAGATTTTATAAAATTATTATGTTTGTGTTTCTTGTGTTCTTAGGTGAATTCATGTAAGGATTATCAAAGGAGTGATCAAACTTTTTGGTGTTTTATAATTAGGGTTTTAAGGAGAAAGTATCCTTGGGGTCCTAATTGATTATCCCCCTTCCCCTTTTATTTCCTTTTCACTTCTTTTAATTTCCATTTTTACAACTTCCATCACTTGTGTTTCCACATTTCATCTAATGAATACCCCATATATATATTGTATCATATCAATAGCACACTAGAAACCCACCAAATAGCATAATATCCCAGCATATGCACCACTTACAAACCACTAGAAGGAATCACAGAAGCTCCCAAGCACAAAACCAACAAGCACTCCTAGGGGAAGTATAACCAAGGAAACAAGGCGGTTAAAGGAGAAATATAAAAACCCAAAAAGAAGTAGTCACAAATGATAGAAACCAACAATACACACACATTCATGAAATCACTCACAACCACCCACCCACACACACCCACCCACCCACCCACCCACAAGTTTCCAAAATCCATCACCCATCCAAAAGTCTAGCTTTATCCAAAGAAATAGAACCACGGAACCCCCATCCCCATAGACAACATCAACCAACCAGACCAGCATACCTATACAAACAAAGCCTAGAGTGAAATACCTCTATATAACTATGCCAACTAATGGAAACTACACCAACACCTACTTACACAAGGACCCTAAACCACACCAGATCCAACCACAATAAGCACCTATAGTAGACACAACACCCAAAATATTAGCTAGAAACCAAATCATCCCCAGACCACCATCTAGCCCCATCCATCACCATCTAAACACCTTGCATCAAAATGGACCACCCCACCATAAGAAAGTTTAAAAAACCAACAGTCAACTAGTACCATCCATCCAAAGTGCCCCGCATCACCCATGCCTAACCCATCATACAACCTAAAGAATCCCCAAGAAGTCCCTGATCCAAATGTGAGCTAATACCCACCCTGAATCCAACACCTCTAGACCCACCAAGTAGTCAACATGCACCCACCCTAGAAAGAGAACCACCCATCTACCATAAACATGCCTCCCAACCTGCAGCATCCAGCATCTCAAGGGAATTTTAGAACACCCACCATAGAAATCCCTACACCATCAACAACCAGAACACACAAGATGGGGAAACCGAGCACAAGCCAACTGAACTTACTCCAAACCACCACCTAAAGACCCACCCCAAACTATATCCACCACACTAGACAATTGAGAGAACCATAAGCCTATAATAGTAATCCAAAACCAAGAAGAAACACCAAAAAGTCAACCCTATGCACCCAAAACATGTTACCAAACATAGTAGAAATCACAAACCAACCAGCACCATGCACCATGTAAGTGTATCCTATACTACACCATGTAGAAAAAACCAAACAGCAACACCCCCAGCTGAAACCCATCTTCAAAGGTCCTATAATTCCAAATAGCAACACAAAACTCACAACCCCAGCTCCAAAATCCTTCACAAGAAACCTATAACCCCACTATGAGAATCTCTGTAAGTCTCTATTGGATAAAACCAGCATATCCCACCCTCAACCTCAAGAAGTATCCAAAGTAACCTTCATACCACTCTCTACAAACATACACCCCTCCACCGGAGTAGCCCCTCCCCACCCAACCTGAAACTAGGAAGAACCACAACACACACCTATACACCTCCATATAACTATCCACACAACAGGGGGGGTGTAAGGGGGTGTTTAAGGGGGGTCCATAAGGGGGGGGGGGGGGGGTGAAAGGGGGTGTGTGCAATGAGTGCAAGGGATGTGTGTGTGTGTGTGGGGGGGGGGGGGTGGCTGTTGTCCAGGGGGTGCAAGGGGGGAGGGGTGCGTAAGGGATGTGTAAGGGGAGCTGATGTCTAGGGGAGTCCATCAAGGGAGGCAGCTATTCAGGGGGGGGGGGGCAGTTGTTCAGGGGGGTCCAGTAGGGGGGGGGGGGGGGGTTCTATCCAAGGGGGTTCAGTAGGGGGGTCCAGGAGGGGGGTGCTGTCCAGCAGGGGGGCTGCTGTTTTGGGGGGTCCAGCAGTGGGGGGGGGGCTGTCTCGGGGGGGGGGGGGTGCACTATTCTTGTTTATTGATTTATATTCTTTGTGAATATTATAAGACGTTTTGTTTTACCATAATTTTAGGGGATGATCACTACTATGGTCTACCTTGTGTTGTAGGTACTTTTGAGCTGGTTCCAGACTTCTTTGATAGTTTGTATTATAGGGAGACTCATGTAAGTGTAGTTATGTGTTTTTTTATATTTTGATTTGTTTAATTCTTATTATGTAAGTATCTTTTGTGTATAATTTAATTTAGAGGGGATTGGCAGGGGGCAGGGGGTGCAAGTGGGGGCTGGTATGGGGTGCAAGTGGGGGATGGAAGGGTCATGGGGGAGGGGAAACGAGAAGGGTGTGTGGGGGGGGGGGGCAGGACTGGGGGGTATGGGGGGGTGTCCAGGTTCTGGGGGGGGGGGGGGGTTCTAGGGTCTGTCCAGGAGAGTGGGGGGTGGCTGTCCATGGGAGTGGAGGTCTAGGATGTCCAGGGGGATCTGTTCAGGGTCTGGGGGGGGGGGGTATGGGGGGGTGTCTAGGTTCTGGGGGGGGGGGGGGGGGTTCTAGGGTCTTTCCAGGAGGGTGGGGGGTGGGGGGGGGGGTATCCAAGTTCTGGGGGGGGGGGGAGTTCCAGGGTCTATCTAGGAGGGTGGGGGGGTGGCTGTCCAGGGGAGTGGAGGTCTAAGATGTCCAGGGGGATCTGTCCAAGGTCTGGGGGGGGGGGTGTCCAGGGGGGGTGTCCAGGGTCTTTCTGAGGGGTGTCCAGGGTTTGTCTGGGGGGGTTTCTAGGGTCAGGGGGGATGTCTAGGGTTTGTCTGGGGGGGGGGGTGTCCAGGGTCTGTCCAGGAGGGGGGATTTGTAGGGGGGCTATCCAGGGGGAGGGGGCTGTCTAAGGGAGGGGGAGTTTATGTAGTGTGGGGGTGTCCAGTGTCCAGGAGGGAGGGGTCTACAGGGGGGGTGGGCTACTACAGGGGGGGGGGGGTGTGCAGGGGGGTGGGGGACTATTTTTTTATGGTTTTTTAGACCCTATAGCCATGGTTTCTAACCGTGACTATATGTCTATTTCCACGGTTAAAAACCATGGCTATAGTTCTAATTCCACAGTTTCTAACAGTGTCAATAAATTGTCCCTCCTCTAGTATAACCATAGTTCTAAACCGTGGCTATAGAGATATTACCACTGTTAGAACCGTGATTGTATACCTATAGCCATGGTTTGAACCATGGCTCTAGACCTATAGCCACGGTTCCAAACCGTGGCTATAATTCTAGGCCTATAGCCACGCTAAACTTAGCCACAGTTCCTCAAACTATGGCTATTACATATAGCCACAGTTTGAAGACCTATATCCACAGTTTTAAATCATGGCTATAGCCCTAATTTCCAGTAGTGAACATATTACATGTGGTGATTGAACGCGGTAGTGGAAAAACAACCATGAGAATTATCCTATGACATATTGATGGAATTTTTGGCCTAAAGTGAAAATATGATATTGAAACAATGAAGAGTATGATGTGTTGTGATTTGTGTCATACATGCATGAAGTACTTCACTACTCCTATGCCATAAATTTTTTAAGAAGTTGTTTTTAAGACGGGTGAGGTTAGGTTATGAATGTATGCAGATATGTAAAAAAAGAGGAGTGCATGGGATAAGGCTTACTTTGCTATACATGTGGAGAATTTAAAACATATATATGAACTGATATGGTTGACTCAAGTGAAAAAAATAAAAAACTTAAAAAGATAAAAATTTAGAGATTCAAATTAGAAGATATGAGATATCTTTTTAAAAGAGGAGGATACTTTGACCGATTCAAAGAGAGAGAAATTCAAGGATTTAAAGGCGATAATCTAATATTGTAATGGTCAGAACTTTAGCCTTATTTTCCCTATAAATATGATGGTTAATACACTTTGAAAAAAAGATAATTTCAGAAGGAGGTGCTTGGAGGTTGCTGAGGATATAAGCTATTGCTACTACTTCTCTATGTTTTTTATTTTCATTATTTTTCATCATAATCTCATGGAAAACATGAGAGTGTGACTTTATTTTTGAAAATATATTTATTTAAGGGGTATTTCATTTTGTGTAAGTATAGTTTTTGGTTTAATTCAATTTTGGTTTTTGTGTTCCATTTCAATTCTTTCAAAAATCATTCTATTCTTTCCCATGCATGGCCATTATGTGTGTATAGTGAGGCAGAGTTATCTTAACATAATTACTATAATAATACCTTCTCCATGACCATTGGTTAGGATAGGTTTTATACTTAAAATTGGTTTTTGGTTACCCATATCTTAGTGATCTGGAGGACCATTGACATTAAAAAAAGGTGATCCTTGAGTGTGGAGAGTAATTACCCAGACCAAGGGAGTTTCTTAGACCTGATTCCAATGATAACAGGAGTTAATTTGAGAATCTCTGTAAACATTAATTCACAAACTTGGATAAAATAGTCTTGAATTTTTTTTACTTATATTCTACCTGTAACACCCCAAGGTTTTAAAATTACATTGAAATGCATGAAACACTGAATTTTGAAAAACGAATATCTATGGTTGTGATTAGTAACTTATTTGGAGTCTGATAGAACCAACTTGTTTTTTTGGTGAATAGTAACATACCCTTATGAATAGTAATATGACCATTATGAACAGTAAATAATTTTATTAATTTATTTTCTTAAGGTTATAAGATAATTAGATCTTGATTAATTTTTCAAGGTGATATAAAATGAGTTATAGTTTTAAAATTATTATTTTTCTAATAAATTATTATTTTAGTTAAAAATTAAAATAATCATATTTATAAAATTATTTTAAAAAAAGGAGTTCATTTTTGAATTCTACACATTAAAAAATAGTTAGGGTAAAGTTTTGGTATTTTTCTAAAATTCTTGAATTTTTGATGAATAGTCAAATATAGTAATATACCCTATATACACATTATTAGTTAAATACACTATTCCTAGTATCATGGATGATGTAAGAACCCTTGGTTTGAACTAAAATTCTATAATTACTATTTGGGGTCATATGAATCAAGACTATTTGTAGTCTTGAGCAAAAATATTAAACTAATGATTAAAATAATGGCAAATCCCTCCTCTCCTCCACTATAAATACCACCCTCACCCTCATATTCCTATCACACCTCTAAAGCTTTTATAATTGTCTAAATTCTTCCCAATACCCTTACAAAGGACCTTCCCCACATCCAAGACCTACTGGTCTCACAAAAAGGCCAAAAACAAAGGCCTTAAGAAGGATCTCAAGGAGAAGAGATCAAGAGGTATAAATCCTCTTTTTTTTTCTTGTGTTTCATTTTCAATTCTTTTATTTTATTATACTCTATTCTCCTTACCTTATACAAGAGGAATGAAAGCTCAAGTATTATATATAGTCTGTATTGTTATCATCTTTATGAAAAAATTAATCATCATTCTTCCTCTCCTCTTCCTCTTATTCTAAAAATAAAAACACTATTTGTGATGTGTCGATTTACCGACATCGTGGATGATGTGTATTCAATTTCCTTTACTTACTTAAAATATGTTTGTAAAACCATTTTAATGGTTAAAATAGTTTTTAAAGTTTATGTTATTACCTCTATTATGTTCTTTAATTAACATAAATTCATAATATTAAAGGTATACGACGAAAGAAGTTCGTGATAATCGAAGAACTACCAAAATGATCTAAACGAGTATCACTAATGATTTATCTAATGATTCATCCTCATACCATATAACCAAAATGATTTATGGAATCATTTAATATTTTTGAAAAATATTAAAACCATTTCATTCTACTTCTGGAGTTTCTCTTCCATTCGACAAGAAAATTCTTTACGAACCAACCATGGAAATCACATGAAGCACGCACCCAAAACAATGGAAATAATAAAATGTTATTAATAAATGGGTCGAATGATGTTATAAAATGATTATATAAGGTGTTATAAACATGAATATGTTTTTTTAAAATATTTATAACACTCTTTTATCTATTATAAAGGAGGTTTAAACAAGTTTAAAGTATGACGAACCTGAGGTAAGATAATTCTTAACCCAATTTTCATTCATTGGGTTAACCTTCTACATTATTCATTATGTGGTATTAAGATTATTTGTGTGATGTCTTTTTGTTTATATTATGTTTTATTATATATATTTATAGTTTATACACATATTAATTTCATTATATTAATTTATCACATCAATTATATAATATTTGTAAAGGAATTTCATTTAAAAATCCTCTTTAAAAATTCTATTTTACAAAATTCAAAAATAATATTTTTATGAAATTATTAATGTTTTATGATTATGTTATGGTTATTGGGAATTGTTTATTATGAAGTTTGGGACCTATATATGCCTTTAATTTATTAGGTATTTGTAATTTAGAGGTCGGATATATGGTTAATCCAAGTGTAACTACGATGGTTACACCATAAGGTAGCCGTGAGGGTTACATTGTAAGGTAGTTGTGAGGGTTAAAAATAATAAGGTAGCAGTAAGGGTTAAAATATAAGTAAGTAATTCCCAAGTACACCATTATGGTTTTATATATGTTCTCAAATGTTTTATGGAAATCTGATGTTTCACAAAGTATATAAGGGTGAGAATTATGTCTTTGTGAAAACGATTTTATATGCTTATAAGTTTTCATGGACTAATGATTTCTTTCCATATTTTTATATAACTTAGTAAGATTTTTATGATAATACCATGTTTTTAAATGTTTTTCATAGGTTATAAGGATGTGTAAGAGAAATAATGAATTCAAGTTAAATTTTATGAAGTTTTGTCAAAGAAATCATGTTGTTGTTTTGTGTTAAAAAAATTATGTTTTGGAAGAAATGGATACTATTTTAATGGTACCCACTTTGTATTCTTGTGGGTTTATATGTATGAGTTTTGTCCTAAATTTCTAAAACTCTAAACTGAAAAGATCATTGGGATTGTAAAGAAGTGAAATCTAGTTTAAATAGCTAGGTTATGTAATGTTTAAGGCTGGGTCCTTATAGTTGGTGTCAAATCACAATTTAGATAACTTTATGGGTTGGGATGATGTTAATAGATTACCATAAATGATTTTTAGTATATGTTTATGTTGAAATGGTATATCATTTAAAGATTACCATGTTTCTTCATCTAATATATGTCTGTTTAGAATTGTTTTCCGTAGAATAAATAAGGAAGATAAAGTTAGAAGGAACCAAGAGGATGATATATTTCGGAATCTACAATCAGGAATGGTGGGAATTAGAACCAAGCAGTTTGTGATAGTAATGGATCAGATGATGCATACTATAAATATTGGTGGAATCCATGCAAGATAACAACCATAGATACCACAAATAAATACAATAATAGTTGAACATTTTATGAGGCAACACCTTCCCACTTTTAGTGGACCTTCTAACCGAGTAGCGGATGAAGGATGGATTAAATCCCTTGAAAATATATTAGATGTTATGGGATGTTTAGATAATCAAAAGGTTATTCTTTACATTTATTGTTTTGAAGGTAAAGCTGATTAGTGGTGATAAATGGTTAAGAATATCAGGGATAGAGAGGAGATTGAATCCTTAGAGTGGGATGAATTTAAAAGTATTTTCCTTGAAGAATATTTTCATAAGGTGGTTTGACTTAGGACGGAGAATAAATTCCTTGAATTGAGGAAAAATGAGGAAGATTCAATGGCTATTTATGAAGAAAACTTCACCCAACTAGTAAGGTATTCTCCAAATCTTATTCTGGATCTTGATAGAAAAATAAACCGTTTTTACTCAGGATTGAATCCAAGATATCGAAGGGCATTGGACTCTCGAGAATTAAAAAGTTATGATAAACTTGTATGATGTACCGAGAGGGTAGAAATGGAGTTCACTAATGATCATGTGTAATTTTAGAATAAAGATAATAAGTGTTACATATAGAAAGCGATGAATAATAATTAATCAAATAAATCTGATGGTAAGAAAGTTCAGTTTCTAGTTTGTGAAAAGTGTGGTAAAAATCACCCTGGGGAATGCCTTACCAAAACTGGGAAGTGTTTTAGATGTGGAAAGTTTGTACATATGGCCCGAGATTGTAATGAAAATGATCCTAAGGTTAATCTTTATAAGGAAACTGTAAAGTGTTTCAGATGTGGTGAGATGGGTCATAATGAAAATATCCTCCCAAAGAAAGATCTGAGTGATGGAAAGCATCCAAACTATAAGCAGAAAGGTGTAGTGAGATCCTTTGCAACTATGTCAATAGATGTCAGTCCATACAATGAAGTGGTATCAGGTACTTTGTTTTTTTACTAAGATTTTTCTGAAGTATTGTTTGATATGGGGTCTACACATTCCTTTATTTTTGATAAATTTTCTAGTAAATTAGAAATATCACCTCAACAAATGAGACCAGAACTTATTGTGAAAACACCAGGGGGAAATGTTATAGTAAAAATGAATTTTAAGAATCTTAATATTATTATCTATGGAAATACATTACCTGTAAACCTTGTTGTTTTTACCTTAGTAGAGTTTGATTTTATTTTGGGTATGGATTTTCTTTCTATTTATCATGATAAGAATGATTTTAGAGCTAAATAAGTTGTTTTTTCAGAAAGAATTTCAGTTTGTATACAAGAATGAACCCATATAGTTGATAACATATCAAGAAGATTATAAACTATTGAAATATGGAAATGAAAGTTATCTTGATCATATTATTGAAACAAGGGAACTGTTTAGATTAATGACGTGCCAGTGGTAAATGAATACCTTGATGTTTTTCCTGATGAGTTACCCGGTATTATACCTGATCAGTAATTTGAATTAAAAATTGACTTAGTTCCCAATTCTAATACAATTTCAAATCCCCCTTATCGAATGGATCAAATGGAACTTCTTGAATAGAAAAATTAGTTTCAGGAGTTACTTGATAAAGGATTCATTCATCATAGCACTTCAGCATGGGGAGCTCCTATTTTGTTCATTAAAAATAAAGATAGTTCCATGAGAATTTGAATTGATTATAGATATTTGAATAACATTACTATTAAGAATAAGTATTTTTTCCCCACATTGATGACTTGTTTGATCATCTCCAGGGAGCTCAGTATTTTTCCAAGATTAACATGAGATTTGGGTACCATCAGCTAAAGGTGAAGGAGGATGACATTCCAAAAACAGCTTTTTGAACTAGATATGGTCATTATGAATTTTTTGTTATGTTTTTTGGGTTAACTAATGCACCTACTGTATTCATGGATCTTATAAATATAATTTTTTAGGATTTCTTGGATAAGTTTGCGTTTGTGTTTATTGATGAAATTATGGTATATTATATAAGTAAAGAGGAGCATGAAAAACATCTAAGGGTTATTTTACAAACCTGAAATGAAAAAAAAACTATATGGAAAATTCAGAAAGTGTGAATTTTGGTTACAAAAAATTTATTTCCTTGGTCACAATGTTTCTAAATATGGAATAACTATTTATTCTACTAAAACAAAAGTTATTGAAGAATGGAAAAGACCTAAAAATATAATAGAGATTCATAGTTTTCTTGGTTTGGAAGGATATTATCAGAGTCTTGTTGAAAACTTTTCACGGTTATCTAGTCCACTGACTAAGTTAACTCAAAAAAGAATTAAATTAATATAGAAAAAATAATGTGATGATTATTTTCAGGAATTGAAAAGAAGATTGGTTAATGATCCAGTTCTGATCCTACCTTCCAGAAATGGTGAGTTTTTCATCTACAATGATGCTTTGTTAAAAAAACTTGGTTGTGCTTTGATGTAGAATGATTAGGTAATTGATTATTATTCAATATAACTAAAACCTCATGAATTAAATTATCCCACACATGATTTGGAATTAGAATCTATGGTTTTTTACTTTGAAAATTTGGAGGCATCATTTATACGAATCCAAATGTGAAATATATAATAACCACAAAAGTATAAAGTATATATTCACTCAAAAGGAATTAAACATGAGGTAAAGAAGATGGCTTGAATAGATAAAATATTATGATTTCATGATCAATTACCATCCTGAAAAAGAAAACAAAGTGGAATATTCCTTGAGTTGAAAATGTCATGCATCATTAACTATGTTATGGCTAGAACAAGACCCTTTGATTAATGATTTGATGAATTTTGGCTTGGAAGTTGTTGGTGTAATAAATTCATCTATTTTGTTTCAGGTTTCAGTAAAATTATCTTTGTCAGATAGAATTAAGCAAGCACATAAGGCAGACGGGGAGTTGTAGAAAAAGGTAGAATTGGTTAAAATGGGTAAGTTTCCAAAATTTAACATTGATAAAGAATGTTTTTTGAAATTTGGAAAAAAGATTGTGTGTGCCTTGTATTTCCTAGTTGAAGAAATAATTATTGTGTGAAGCTCATAGTTATCTATTTTTAGTTCATCCTGGAAGCACAAAGATGTACAGAGACCTTTGGGAGTATTACTGGTGGGATGGAATAAAAAGAGATATTGTAGATTTTACTATGAAATGTTTGACATGTCAATAGGTCAAAGTAGAGTGAAAGTTTCCAAAGGGGATACTTCAGCCTTTACTAATGCCAGAGTGGAAATGAGAAAATATATCCATGGAATTCATTGTTAGACTACCAAAGACTTCTTGAGGTTACAATATAATCTGGGTTATTGTTGATCGACTGACTAAATCTACTCATTTCCTTCCTATTCGAGATATCATGTCTTTGGATCAGATTTCTCGATTGTACCTCAAAGATATTTATAGGTTACATGGAGTTCCTCTTTCCATTTTTTTTGATAGTGATCCTAGGTTCACTTATAAATTTTGGAAAGACCTTCAGAAGTCATTGGGAAAAAAATTAAATTTCAGTACAACTTTTCATCCCCAATCAGATGGGAAGTCAGAATGGATGATTCAGACTTTGGAGGATATGCTTCAAGCTTGTTAAATGGATTACCAAGGAAGTTGGGATCAACATATTTCTTCATTTGATTTTTCTTAGAATAGCAGTTTTCATTTCAGTATATAGATAGAACCTTTTGAGGCATTATATGGGAAGTAGTGTCAAACTCTAGCATTTTGGGATGAAGTCAGGGAAATGAAATTTATGGGACCAAAATTAGTAGAGGAAGCAACTGAGAAAGTGAAGATGATCCAACAACACATGAGGAAAACTCAGAGAAGGTAGAGAAGTTACATAGATAACAGGAGGAAAGACTTTTCTTTTGAGGTAGGTGATCATATTTTTCTTATAATCTCACCATGGTAACGTGTTTTGTGTTTTGGTAAGAAAGGAAAACTAAGTCCACAGTTCATTGGACCTTATGAAATCATGGAGAAAGTTGGATCAGTTGCCTACCAAATAGCTTTGACTCTAAGTTTATCTCAGGTACACAATGTTTTTCATGTTTTGATTTTGAGAAAGTATGTCCTAGACTCATCTCATGTTTTGAGCCCAGAAGCAATTCAGTTGGAAGAGAACCTTTCTTATGAAGAGAAACCTGTTCAGATTCTTGATCGAAGTGAAAAAGTATTGTGGAATAAGGTAATCCACTAGGTAAAGGTTTTGTGGAGAAACCACATGGCTGAAGAAGCAACATGAGAATCTGAAAATGATATGAGGGAAATGTACCATCACTTGTTTAATAAGTAAATAAAATTATGAGGATGCAATTTATAGAAGGTGGGGAGAATGTAACACCCCAAGGTTTTAAAAATAAATTGAAATGCATGAAACACTAAATATCTACATAATGAAACTTTGTTTTAAGAAGATATTTATAAACTATACTTTAAACATAATTTTTCTACTTCTATGATTTGAATTTTGAAAAATAGACATCTATGATTGTGATCAGTAACTTATTTGGATTCTGATAGAACCAACTTGTTTTTTTGATGAATAGTAACATACCCTTATGAATAGTAATATGACCCTTATAAATAGTAAATCAGTTTATTATTTTTTCTTAAGGTTATAAGATAATGAGATCTTGATTAATTTTTCAGAGTGATATAAAATGAGTTATAGTTTTAAAATTGTTATTTTTTAAATAAATTATGATATTATTTAAAAATTAAATTAATCATATTTATAAAATTATTTTAAAAAAATGGAGTTCATTTTTGAATCCTAAATGTTGAAAAATGGTTATGGTTATTTTTTTGGATTTTTCTGAAATTCTTGAATTTTGGATGAATAGTAAAATATAGTAATATACCATATATATACATTATCAGTTAAATACACTATTCATAGCATCATGGATAATATAATCACCCTTGGTTGGAACTCAAATTCTATAATTACTATTTTGGGTCACATGAATCAATAATATTCACATTCTTGAGTAAAAATATTAAACTAATGATTAAAATAATGGTAAACCCCTCCTCTCCTCCACTATAAATACCACCCTCACTCCCCTCTTCCTATCACACCTCTCAAGATTTTAGAATTATCTAAATTCTGACCAATACCCTTCCCAAGACCCTTCAACACGTCCAAGACTTTTTGGTCTTACCAAAAGGTCAAAACCAAAGGCCTTAAGGGGGATCTCAAGGACAAGAGATCAAGAGGTAAAAATCCTCTTTCTTTTTCTTTTTTTTCTTTTCAATTATTTTCTTTTCTTATAATCTCTTATCCTAACCTTATCCAAGAGGAATTAAAAATCCAAAATTATATATATTATATATTTTTATCATGTTTATGGAAAAATTAATCATCATTCTTTCTCTCCTCCTTCTCTTATTCTAAAAATAAAAACATCATTCGTGATGTGTCGATTTACCGACATCATGGATGACGTGTCTTCAATTTCCTTTAATTACTTAAAAGATGGTTGTAAAACCATTTTAATGGTTAAAAAAGTTTTTAAATTTTATTTTATGACCTCTCTTATGTTTTTTAATTAACTTATATGCATAATATTAAAGGTATATGATGAAACAAGTTCGTGATAATCGAAGAATCGCCAAAATGATCTAAACTAGTATCACTAATGATTTATCTAATGATTCATTCTAATAAAATATAACCAAAATGATTTATGTAATCATTTAATATTATTTAAACATATTAACATCATTTAATTCCACTTCTAGAGTTTCAATTCCATTCTACAAGAAAATTCTTTACGAACCAACCATAGAAATCATGTGAAGCGCGCACCCAAAACAATGGAAATAACAAAATGTTATTAATAAATGGGTTGAATGATGTTATAAAATTATCATATAACATGTTATAAACATGAATATGTTTCTTTAAAATATTTAAAACACTCTTTGAACCATTTTAAATGAGGTTTAAACAAGTTTGAATTATGAAGAACCCGAGGTAAGGTAATTCTTAACCCAATTTCCATTACTTGGGTTAACCTTCTACATTATTCATTATATGGTATTAAGATTATTTGGGTGATGGATTTTTGTTTATTTTATGTTTTATTATATGTATTTATAGTGTATAAACATATTAATTTCATTATATTAATTTATCGCATCAATTATATGATATTTATAAGAGACTTTCCTTTAAAAATACTCTTTTAAAATTATATTTTACGAAATTCAAAAAATATGTTTTTATGAAATTATTCATGTTTTATTATTATGTACTGGTTCTTGGGAATTTTTTATGATTATGTGTGCGAACTATACCTCCCTACAATTCATTGGGTATGTGTAAGTTAGAGGTTGGCCGTATGGTTACTCCAAGTGTAACTGCGATGGTTACACAATAAGGTAGCTGTGAGGGTTACAATATAATTAAGTAATGCCCAAATATACCTTTATGGTTTTATATATGTTCTCTAATGTTTTATGAAAATATCATGTTTCACAAATTAATTATATAAGGATGATAATTATGTCTTTGTGAAAATGATTTCATATGCTAATAAGTTTTCATGGACTAATGGTTATTTCCTTATTTTTATATCCCTTATAAAGCTTTTTATTCTCATACCATGTTTTTAAATGTTTTTCATAAGGATATGTAAGAGAAATAAGGAATTAAAGTTAAATGTTATGAAGTTTTTTCAAAGAAATAATTTTGTTTTTTTGTGTTAAAAAATTTATGTTCTGGAAGAAATAGATATTGTTTTAATGGTACCCACTTTGTATGCTTGTGGGTTTATATGTATAAGTTTTGTCCTTCTCAAAAACATCCCACTTTATCTTTATCTCTTTTCAAGTAGTTTAGTTTATACATTCATCTTAGTAATTGTAGGTCTTTACTATTAATTAAAATTATTCTCAACCTTTCCTCATGGGATTGAACCCGTCTTACCAATATTCTACATTTTAATAGTTAATGTAGTTCAGGTTTTTTTATAAATTTTTAAATTGATTTAGCTGCTGGATTTAATGACGTCCTTTGAATGTGTCACTGTTCCAATATTGTAAGCATGCAATTTTTTGTTTCTTATAGTGAATAATTCATTGTTGGGGGAACTAACCAACCCTGAAAAATAATAGGTTACTCAAGAAGGGACTAAATCCTGTAAAAATACTTATCTTTATTATTTCATTATTTATGCATACATGAGTGAGCTTGAGACTCTCTACTTGAGTGAATAAAACATTAAAAAGTCACATGGTTTGATTTAATCAAGTGAATAAATTGTAAAAAATGGTCTCCACTAATCCACCCCCTTCTCAGTGGAGTTACTCAATCCTAATCACTTCAATTGATATCAAAGTCAAGGTCCCTCTATTTGATTCACTCAAGTGACAAGAATGGATAAACTTAATTTTGTGAACTGTAGGGGTGCACTAATATTTGATGGAAAATTATCATAGTTGAAAGAACTAAATATTTCAATATCTTATTTCCCTTGAATTGGAGGTTAGAGAAACTCCTGTTATTGGTTTTCCACCCATTGAAGGAAATTATCCAATGAATCTGGTGGACACAAAAATATGTATAATAAAGGCAAATCATAAAATGTTATTATTATGTCCTTATCAGTAAACATCTACAAAAAAAGTCACAATACTTCAAACTACAAAATAATTTTGGGATAAGATAGAAAGTAGCTATGAAGGAAATAAGAAAGTCAAGGAGGATAAATTAAAAATACATAGAAGAAGGTTTGAAGACATCAATATGGATAAAGAAGAGAATAATTATGACTATTTCACTTAGGTAAATGAAGTTATCAGTAATATCTAGGGTTTTGGAGAAAAACTTGAAGACTCTTTTTTTAATAAGATTATGAGGAATTTTCTGGATAGGCTTGATCCCAATATCTCTACTCTAGAAGATAGAGATGACATTTCATTGGATGAATTGAATAATATTTTCATAACTTATGAAATGAGAAAAATTCCATCCTTCAAGAAAAAGGTAAAAGATGAAATAGATTTTAAGGCCATGAGAAAATTGAAAATTAAAGAACTGGTTGAAAATGAAAATTCAAGTGATTCTGAAAATGAATAGGATGAAGGAGACTTTTAAAAAATAATTGCACTTATCTCCAAAATATTCAAGAAAGGAAAGAGTAAGGGGTAAGGAAAAAATCCCCTTAGATTCTATAAATGTAATGGTATTGAGCACTTTTCCATGAAATTCCCTAAGAAGAAGGAAATTGATTCTGAATCTAATTAAGATGAGAATCCATACTAAAGAAGTGGAATAAAATTCCAAAATAAATATCCAAAGTTAAAAAAATAATAAAATATTCTCTAGAGGTAAGAGAAGAAACTTGATGAGAAAAGAAGAAGAAGCATTCCAATCACACAAAAGTGAATTTGAAATTTATTCTGGTGAGAAATTCACTAATATCATAGCTCATATTGAAAAAGTGTTTGACTCTTTAAGTAGTTATAAAGATAGATCAGAACCAATTGAGTTCGAATGTATATTTAAGAATGAACTTGAAGCTTGTATTGAGAATAATTCTATACTCAATAAATAAAATAAAATGATGGGGAAAGAAAACATGATGCTAGTTTAAGAAAATAAAGATTTTGAAAAGAAATAAGTAGATCTTGTTGATGAGATCAAAAAATTCAAGCTGAAAGCTGCAGAACATGAGAATATGATCAAAGATCTTTGAGGAAAATTCTCTTTGAAAGAAGAAGTATTATTCCAGACACAATCTAAGTTTCTTCAATATGAGAATTAAATAAAGATATTAAAGTAGAAATTTAAAAACTCTATTAAATTTAAATTTGAATCGTCTAAATTAGCTAAGAAAATTGACACAAAATATTGGGTTAAATTCATATCTTAAAATTTTGTTTTTAATTTTTTTTATACTAATATTGTAGGATCTAAATTAAAATATAGTCAAGATTGGACCAATACAAATGGGGTGAAACACTCTCTCAATTTAGTAGAATAAATGTTTTTTTGGAAGATCTTATTCTCTCAAACAGAAGCAATACAGGCTGAAAATGTACAATAATAATGAAATTTTGGGAAGTGTTACAGAAAAAAAATTTATGAACTAAAAATATTTAGGTTTCAAGGGTAATACTGATGTTTTGGAGTGTTTGGGAATAAATCTTATACATGATGGTACAAGATGTCATTTCTTGGGATGAGACATGAATTTAAGGGAAGTTATCCAGAGTAAAGGAAATGATATTTTAAAATAAGACAGGTTGGAAAATTAAATGTTTTAGGTGTACAAATTCCTAACATATTTGAGTGTCTTAAGGATGTTTGTAGGAGGTGTGAGCAACTTGGAAACTGTGTAGAGAAATTTATAATAAGCTTACCTGAATAGACTACTTATGCTGAGAAAGGTAAGGGAATTTAAAAAACCAAGGAAGATATGACATGCCTTGTTGAGATTGCATTGAAGTCTAGTAGAAAAACAAGATCAAGGATTATTAATTATGGGTACTCCTCCCACATGAATGGTGATAAGAAAATTCACTAATAGAAATTTTACCTATGACCATGCCCCGATTTCCATAGTTGTGCATGACCATAGAAATTGGAAAATTATAGCCATGGTCAAGCCTAACCTTGGCAATAGAAATTACCATGCTCCTATGGGGAACATTTTTTTCATTGGAATTAACCTATTTCCATAGTCAAGCCTGACTATAGAAATAGGCCTTCCCACCCTTTTGTGGGATTTTTTTCATGGGAATACACCTATAGACACATTTGAAACATGACCATGGCTATAGGCCACCCTATATCCAAGATAAAGTTCTAAATAATAAAAAAAATATTTTTTCCAAATATATAAATATATACATAAATATTACATATATATTCGAGATAAAAAGGTTGGTGAAGTGGTAAGGTATTTTGCCTCGTCAGGGAGAGATACAGGATAAAATCATACTGGTCTATTTTTTTAAATAGCCATAGGCATATCCCATGGCTATAGCCCACCATGTAGGATAGATCTATAGCCATATCCAGTGATCATCATTATAGCCTATCATACTAGCAGGAGTTATAACTACAGTCATTGATTATGGCTATATCTCTACCCAACTGTGGATATTGTTCGTAGGATATTACTATGAAAATAGCCTCCATGGGCATGGATCGTGTCTATAACCAATTTTTCTAGTAGTGATTATGAAGAATATTGGAAACCATGAAGGTGGAGTAGTAACCTTCATTAATGATTTCTCATTAAAAATTAAGGGTGTTATCTTAGTTGAGATTGAACCTCAAAACATTAAATCAAATGATGTTTTATATGTGGAAGTGTAACAGGCCTGCAAAATGAGACTTAAAATACTAAATAATAATACCCATGTTAACAAGGTGAAACTTTATTTTTAGAACCCTACCTAATTAGAATTCCACAATTAAGCATGTTTGGCCCAGAGTAGTGTCAGAATGGGTAAACTCCTAGGAAGTTTACCAGGGTGTGTGTGAGCGAGGACAAAAAACACTGAAATAAAATGTGTTGTCTTTTGGAAACAATCATTAGTTAGATAAGTGACCTTGGTGGGTAATATCCTATGGTGTGATGGGAAGGCAACCAAGGTATTACAGGATGCCCATAGGGTCAGATGACTAGGTTTATAGCCTGAGGAAGGCCAGGTTGTGATGAGTGGTATCAAAGTGGTCATATTAGGATATAAGTTTGATGATTTTATAGCAATTAGGTTTGGTTTATAAACTAGGGAAATAATGTTAAAGAATTCAGTGTTGGTGTTGTGACTGACATATCCATTCACCCCAACTTTGATAACCTTATTGTTGACTCGATATATGTAGGAACTCGTTGTATGAAAAAAATTGGTACATTAATCATATAAGATGGATTTTGGTTTCCATGTCCTTCTTGATTTAGCTCCCTAGATATGCTCTTTTTCTTATAGTGCATCTCGGTTATTGCTGGATTCTTCCATGATGATAACCAGTTAGGATTCTGTAGTGGTATTGTGGTTATGATTTTCTTAGTGATAAGGCTTTAGTTTGTGAATTTGTATAGGAGGTGGTTCCTATGTGTGGATATTGATGGATTTATCCACCCATTCAGCAACATACTAACCCAAATTTAGTGGTTTATGAGGAAACTTCCCATCATGTTGAGCATCTTTTGGTTCTATAGTATCAAAAGATGATGTACCTATGCTAAGTGGGCTTTGTGATTTTTAAATATAGAGACCACCTAGTTTTCATAGTTATACAAACCCTATTCTTAGGTGGTAGAGGACTATCAAGAGCCTGTGGTGTGAAATAACTATTTGTATAGGACCCCCTTGATGGTGGTCATGGCGGTGAGAATTCTACAAGGTGATGCGGGGCATCAGTAGAGTCCCGTGTTGGTGATGTTTGAGGGTTTTTGATGTAATAAGGCATCGGTGTGATCCCTAATTATAGTTAATAGATGGGAAAAGTAAAGAATAACTTTATGTGGTAGAAGCTTATAACCTATAAGATTCAAGTGTGGTTTGAGGTACGACACATGTCTTCACTACTCTAGATACAATTCTAGTATATATTCGTAAACTGTATTTCCCTAAACATAACCCCCATTCAAGGCCTAATGATGTCGGTGAAGTCCTTTTTCTTGAACCTTGTGTTTGGAGGCTCCAACAGAGAGGATAGAAGAATGCATACTTCTATCAGCAGTGTAACCATACTCTGGAGGAGATAGAGAGAGAGAGAGCCTCACATGGAATATTTTCATAGATATAGTGAGACCCTATAATGTTTTTCTCAGTATGTACTGGTTGCCTGCCATTCATGCTCATTTGAGTGTTACCGGTGAGTATTGTAGTGTATCTGAGTTTTGAGATAGATTTTTCCTCATTTGGTAAGGAGTAATCCTAGGTTGAGTAGGATAAGCTCATGTGCAGGAGGATATAACTAATTTATTATCATTTAGCTAGAATGGCCCTTAGAGTATCATATGCTATGAGCTTTTAGTTTCCTATGGTGTTAAAGGAGCATGTGTGTGTCTCCCATAATGATTTACCTGTCTTACCTATCAATCAAAAGTTTTTTTTACATGGACCTCTACCCAGGGATTACCCAATATTTTTGATAGAATATCATATGACCCTATGTATCTATGAGAGTTGAAGGCATAGTTGGAGAAATTTTCAGATCATGGGATTTCTTAGACCTAATGTGTTCACCTAGGAAGCCCTGTGTTGTTCTCCTAAGTGGTATATGAGATATTTAGGTTAGGTGTGTATTGATGTCACCTCAACTATGTGACTATTAGGGAGGAGTATCCACCCTTGAGAATCAATGACTTCTTTTACCAATGGTTAGGGGTGAAGTGGTTCTCAAAGTTTCACCTTGTGACAGGTTACCACCAGCTCTAGGTTCAAGAGTGGGATACACCGAAGGTGTATTTTTAAAGCCTCTACAATTGATTTGAGTTTTTGGTGATAACATTTGGAAATTTGGACTCCCTAATATTACTTATGGAACTTATAAAATAGACCCTTGAACCCTTCTTAGATCGGTTCATGGTAGTCTCCTTTGATGACACCCTTGTGTACTCAGTGTTAGTGGTGGAGAACATGAGTCAATTAAGGATAGTTCTAGATATGCTATGAGAGTACCATATTTATAGGAAGATATTGAATCATAAATTCTATATTTAAAAGGTAAACTTATTGGGATATGTATTATCAAACCTGAGAGTGATAATTGACCCAGAAAAGGTTGATATAGTACTAGCTTGAGATCAACTCAAGGGCATGACCATGGGAAAAGATGATCACAACGAAGCTTTCCACCCATTGTTATTGAGCAAGGTGATAATGTAGTTAACCACTTTTTAGTTAGGCCTTGAGCATGAGGATGGTGCAAAATATCTCTAGTTGATGGATGATTACCCCTTCGCTTCTTCAACGATTTGGGGAGACACAACTTAGGGATATAAATTGTGAGGTCTTACATGACCATATATCCACTGGAAATGTTCCTGATTAGTTTAATAAAGGTAGTGAACACATTATCCTTCTGAGGATGGATAATGGCACCAGTCATGTAGTGAGAGGAGGCATTGTGGATGTTGTTTTCCCTTATAAATACACCCATAGAAAGTGTAGATGCACCTAGATCCTTTGGAATTAGAATTGGAGTCCAAGGATGTTGTAGTATGTTGCTTAGTTTAACTCTTGATGTCTCACCTGTTTGTAGGTAGAGGCCAATATTCTCTGGAGAAAGTGGAAATGGGGTGGTATCTTTATGGTTTTCACGGTGGGGCTTCCATGATCAGTAATAAATCACGAAACTCTCTGACTTATTATAGAATGGATCTCCAAGATGACCCACTTCTTAACCATGTGAGATCAAATCTTAGTAGAGATTTTGGGAGTCCTATACATGAAAGAGGTAGTATGGATTCATGGAATTATCTTTATGATCATTTTGACCATGATGATTGCTTAAATTAATGATTATGGAGAGGATTTAGGAGGCTTTAGGACTCAATTATGGTTGATCATGACTTTTTCTATCCCCTATGCATTTCCAGGTAATGT
The DNA here is from genome assembly GCA_963277665.1 of Viscum album. Taxonomy (NCBI): domain Eukaryota; kingdom Viridiplantae; phylum Streptophyta; class Magnoliopsida; order Santalales; family Viscaceae; genus Viscum; species Viscum album. The sequence goes on along the minus strand of OY728143.1, from coordinate 880,535,996 downwards.
GGACCATTCAGGTTCTAGAGAACATGATTCATGATTGCATGTTAACTTTGGGATATAACTGATAGGATCATCTACCATTAGTAAAGTTTTCGTATCATATTAGTTACCACTCCACCATCGATGTAGCACTATTTGATTCCATGTATGGGAGACCCTATAGGTCACTGCTGTACTGGTCATAGCTAGTGAGAAACAATGATTATAGACCTAGAGTTGGTGATAACGATGGTTTTAAAGGGTTTAGTTCATCCAAAGGTAGATGAGAACTATCTGAAAATGTTAGGAGTCCCTTGTGGATTGATGATAGTGGACTTTGGAGATCGATGAGGAGATCATGTATTCCAAGATATCTCATGTCGTTGAGAATTACAGGGATTTGGATGAGATGATATGCTATATCTAGGTTTCATAGTCCCTTTTTCTAGTTACGCCATTAGGTTAGTGAGGTGGCATAATTCTTGACCTTATGACCACAATTATACTAGGTTCTTGATGTTTTTCATGTCTCATAGTTGAGGATATGTGTGCATGAATCATTGAACGATGTTGACTAGGATGAGTTGGATTTTGAGGGTGGATTTACCATTTTTAGGAGTTTGAGGATACCAATGAAATTTGAGAATCGTCTAGAGAATAACCTTCATGGGAAAGTGTTTCCCTTGGGTGCATGTTTATTGACAACATATGAACCTTCAAGAGATATTTTAAAAGTGGGAAAGCCAACTGAAGAGATCTATATCCTCACTTGTGCGCAGGTTTTCACTTTTCAGGATGAAAATCCTTGGATGTGGGGAGAATTTAATGAAATAGTTTTTTCTATGTAATACTTTGGAATATTTCTAGAGTTAGGTATTGAGTCAACATATAATTTTGGGTCCTAAAGAGCCTTGGTTTAGTGATATTAAAAATATTATATCATGCATGCATTTTTTAGAAGTAATGGAATAAACCTTGAATGGATTCTCGTATCGTAAATCTAAGATCACCATTAAATCCAGAATACAATTTTTACCCTATGCGTGACATAACCTTTGTTAGCGTCAGGTGTTTGGTTAAAAATTAGTCATAGGAGATTTGATAAATTAATTAATTAATTTATTTTCAATGACCTTAACCCCTATCTATTTAAACCATGTTATGGTGAATTATCTAGGGTTAGCCACATAACCCTAAAGAATGAGATGATGGAGAGATCTGATAGAGAGAGCATTAGAGGATGGCCGTGAGATCATGGTTTGACAATCAAAGTACCATGAGGATCATCATCACCTAAGGAGATCATGGATCTTTCCAAATACAACAATATGGAATCATTCTTCACTAGTGATTGATCCAAACTCAAGGCTGGGAATTTGTTTTATGTGGATTTATCCCTATTTTGTTATCCCATGTCGAACATGAATCAACCCTCCCAACAGTTTGAATCACATGTCGACTGTTGATTTATGTGTTTGGTTTTACCTTCATTGGTTTATAATTGATGATAATTGTTTTTTTACTAGATATTCATTCATCATTATAATAACAATGAATTGAGTCTATCCGAAACAACAACCGAGGTTCATTCTTCTTGTGTGTTTTGTGATTTTCTCCCACATTTCATCGTGAAATCATCATCGACATTCCATTTGGCCAGTGCTTCAAAAAATAATCGGTGGATGATCATTATATAATCGATATTTGGTGAAATGGATCATCACTATGGGTTCTAGATTGGTATTGATGGCACAATAAAGGTGTGATGAATACCATAGGCGATTAGGGATTGGATCGGAGACCCGTGGTTCATGGTTTGGTGTGGTGATGATAGTGCGATGCGATAAGGATCATTTCCCAATAGATTGGATGGACATAATATGGACACTAGTGATAAGATAGGCATGGAAAACACAAATTTTCAATTTAGGGTGAGAATAATGGTATATTCAATAGTGGTAGTGGTGTGAGTGAAACCATGTGAAGAACCAGTAGGTTCTGAAAAAACCCAATATACATGGTGCGTAATTCAAGAACACACATTGTGTAGTCCTCTATATGGGGTTTCTAGGGTTTACACATGAAGTTAAATATCACACATCATGTGGAGAGTCTACATGTTGTGTGACACTCAGTCAGGTAGCTCAACATGTACATGGGTTACATGCCCAGGAAGCCATGTGGCGATACACATTGTGTGTGCCAAGTCACACGTCATATAACTCTTATTGAATGGATTGGTGTGTAAAAGGAGTATATGTCCAGGATCCCATGTCCCCCATATTCTATATAAGTTTGGGAACATGATGTGTACTTTAGAAAGTACACAGGCATGGGAAAATGACACACGTTGAGTGCCGACCCAAAATATGCAAGCCATGTGACATAGAGTACACCCTGTGTATTTTGAAAAAGCACTCAATTAAAAATAAGTACTCGAACAAAACCAGTGTTCATGGGAATTCCTTAAGAAAAAGACACAGGATATAATACATGGTATAGAAAAGACAATATTCTGAGTTCCAAATCGATATCTACACACTATGTACCCCTAGGGACATGCTGTGTATTTTGAGAAATGCATGCCATGTGAGTGTGAGACATGGGAAGTTCTAGGATTAGTGAGACATGTCATGTATCCATATGGTACACATTTTTTACACCTTAAAGGGAGGGTTATATCCATTGTTCTTCTTAGTTTATCTCTGGTGTGAGATAAGGTGAGTTCCCACAAACCATTTCAGCATGGACCAATTTATGTTGGGTGCATTCCCTTGTTCTATCCCCATGTGGGTACTATGAGACATTACATCCTGATTATAGAATTGTGATATCCTATATGGGATTAGTATTAGATTGAATTCAATAATCCCTCCATGTGACCCTAGGTGTGATCCTCTATCATTTCTTCTTCTTCCCTAGGTGGGGTTTGAGGAATTTTTGTGACCAACTTACATGGGCGTACAATCCCCTACTTAGCGGGTTATTCTAGGTAGGGTCCTATATACCCCATAGGTCTTAGGTGTGATCCCATATCTATGTATAAAAATCTTAAGAGTTCCAATTAGGTTCAAGTATACCCCATTGGTCCTAGGTGTGATCCCCTATCTGTGTATCAATATTTATCATCTTCTGGTGAGGTGTAGTCCAATCAAGTGTGTATCCTAGATGATCCATCTTAGTTTCCTTCATGATTATTCATAAAAAGGCTTGAAAATCATGAACTTTTAGATGTGTTTACGTTATAGTAATACCCAATGAGTGAAATATCTCAGATGAGTTCCACCAGGGATGGCAAGGCCTGTGGAGTGAGTTCTCCTGGATAAGCATTACCTTTGAGCCTCTAGTAGAATCCTAGGCTGGCAGTATGGTTGTAAACCTAAGACTTGGTGTCTACCTTTGGAAATATCTTGGTTTTGTGGTTATATATGGTTATGTATCATATCCTTATCGACATACCTTCATGGTGATGTGATGAATACTCTCTTGATGCTTTATGTTTGGTGATTTCAAGGTGTCTTGATAGGTATTGTTATACTCACCCCTGCATGGGATCTACCCACACATGTCATGTCTTATGCAGATGATAGGACTTTTTGATAGAGGCTTAGGTAAACTAGGAGTAGGTGGAGCATAGTTGATCTATACAGACCATGGTTCGTACCAGTTGTTGCTTTTGGGCAGCTTCCCCTACGTTTTCAGTATGTTGTGCTCTTTGTAGTTTTGGTGGGCTTGTATTTGGAACTTTTGGATTTGTTTTACCTATTTTTATAATTTGATATGGGATAGATATTATTCATGCATTTACAGAATTATTTTTTACCTTTATATATTATATTGGTATATGGAAATGTGTGCGTGTGTACAAGTACTTTAGGATAAGGCCTCTCATGTGGGTGATATGCATACCCGGTGCTAGTCGCCACTCCCTAACTTATTGAAGGCAGGCTTGGGGTGTCATTATCAACTTACCACTAGCCACGAGGGACTCTATGTGTTAGGTCATGATAATGTAATGACCTTGTTTTTACCATGTAAGACTTTGGGATATTTTTAGAAATATTTTCAGAGCTAGGTGTTGAGTCACCATGAAATTTCAAGGTCCAGAGAACCTTAGTGCGATCATATTAAAAATATTAAAAATATTATATCATGCATACATAGTTTTTTAGAAATAATAAAACAACTCTTGAATGGAGTCTTTTATTAGAAATATAATACCTCCATTAAATTTGAAATATGGGTTTTACCCTAGGTATGCCATAACCTTTGTCGGCGTTGGGTGTTTGGTTAAAAAGTGGTCATGGGTGGATTAGTAAATTAATTAATTAATTAATATATTTTCCATGACCCGAACCCCTCTCTATTTAAAAACTATTATGGAAGATTCCTTAGGGTTATCTACATAACCCTAGATAATTAGAGGATGGTGAGCTCTGATGGTGAGAGGTTTGGCGGCTGGTTGTAGGATCATGGGTTGATGATCAGAGTACCGCGAGGATCGTCATCATTGATAGAGATCATGGATCTTTCCAACAACAAAAAATGGAATCTTTATTCATTAGAGATCGATCTAAAATCGAGGTAGGTGAATTTTTAATGTTTTTTATCCCTATTTGATTATCCCATGTTGAGTGTGAATCAAATTTCCTAAAAATTTGATTCACAGGTCAACCGTTGATTTAGGTGTTTGGGTTTACCTTACTTGGTTTGAAATTAATAATAATAATTATCTATTTAATGGTTATTAATTCATAATTCTAATGAAAAAGAATTGGGGCCAACCCAAAAAATGACCGAGGTTCGTTCCACTTGGGTGTTTAGTGATTTTCTCCCACCTTTCATCATCCAATCATCGTCGACATTCTGTTTGGAGAACGATTCAAAAAATACCCAGTGGAAAATCATTTAAAAATTGATATTTGAAATAATGGATTGTCACTTTGGGTTTGAGATTGGTATTTATGGTACAATCGTGATACGATGATGACCATGGGTGATTAGTGTTTAGATCAGAGACCTACGGTTCATGGTTTGGTGTGGCGATAATAGCGCAGTGTGATTAGGATTGTTTCCTGAGAAGATTTGATGGTCAGAATCTTTCCATAGATGAGGAGGTAGGAATTTCCAACCTAGATCCATGATTCATGGAAAGAATCATGGCATATTATGCAATGGTAGAGGCATGACGAGAACCATGTGAAGAACCATAGGGTTTTGAAAAAACCTAACATACACAACATGTAGTTTAGGAACACATTCCATGTAGTCACCTTTGTGTTTCAGATAGGGTTTATACATAGTGTTATATATCACATGCTATGTGGTGAGTCCACACACCTTATGACCCACAACAAGGAATTTCAATGTGTATAGGGGGTACACACCCTGGAATCCATGTTGTAATACACACTATCTATGTCAAGTCACACATTGTGTAATCATTGGTGAATGAGTGTGTACATGGAGTACATTCCCAAGATCTAATGTTCCCCACATTCCATGCATGGTGGGCCACACATCATGTACTTTTGAAAGCACAAAAGCATGGGAAAACAACACACGTCAAATTCCATATTGATATCTACACGTCGTGTGAAATGGAGTACAACCCATGTACTTAGGAAAAGTACTCAGTTAAGGATAAGTACTTGGAAATAACCGGTGTACACATGCATTCCCTAAGTACATAGGCACAAGATATAGTACACGGGCTACAAAAGATGTATTGCTGAGTTCTAGATCGACATCTACACATTGTGTACCCCTAGGGAAATTCCATGTATTTTGATAAATGTAAATTGCATGAGCGCGATACATAGGAAATTACAGGATTAGTGATATATTCCATGTACTACTTAAAGGGTGATTTAGAGCCCTTGTTCTTCTCAGTTCAGCTCTGGTGTGATCTTGGTTGAGTTTCCATGAACCGTTTCAGTATAGACCTGTTTAAGTTAGGTGCATTACCTTGGTCCATCCCTATGAGGATACAATGAGGCATTACATCCTGAGTATAGGATTGTGATTTTTTCTATGGTATTGGTCTCAGATAGAGTTAAAGAATCTCTTTATATGACCCAGGGTGTGATCCTCTATCATTTCTTCTTCTTCCCTATATGGGGTTTAGTGAATGACTAACTTATATATGCATACATCCCCTACTTAGAAGGTTATTATAGATAGGGTCTAATATACCCCAAAGGTCCTAGGTGTGATACCCTTATTGTGTATCAATATCTTTAGAGTTATAGTTAGGTTCTGGTATACCTCATTGGTCTTGGGTGTGATCCACTATTTATGTATCAACATCTACCGTCTTCTGACAAGGTGTAGTCTGATCAAGTGTGTATCTCAGATGAACCCTCTCAGTTTCCTTCATGATTCTTCATGGAAAGACCCAACAAGCATGTCCTCTCAAATTATTTCCATCATTATAATAAGACTAAATGACTAAGATATCTTGGATGAATGAAATCAGGGATGTAAAGGATCATGGAGTGAGTTCTCCTAGATGAGCATTACCTTTGAGCCTCTAGTAGAATCCTAGTATAGCAATATGATTGTGACCTTGAGACTTGGTGTATACCTTCGAGAATATCTGGGTTTTATGGTTATATATGGTCATGTCTCATATCCTAATTTACATACCTTTGTGGTGATGAGCTAACTACTCTCTTGATGCTTTATGTTTGGTGATTTAGGGGTGTACTATTGGGTATTGTTATACTCAACCCCATATGGGTTCTTCCTGTACATGTTGTGTATTATGTAGACAATAATATTTTTTAATGGATTCCTAGGTGGACCAGGAGTAGGGAGATTATAGTTGTACTAGAAAAACCATGGTTCATACCAGGTGTTTATTTTGGACAGTTTCCCTTGTGTTGTCAGCAGGTTGGGATCTTTATAGTTTTGGTGGGATTATATTTGGCCCTTTTGCATTCATTGTACTTATTATTGTAATATGATGTGGGATATATATTTTATGAATACATTTAAAATATGATTTATTTACCTTTATATATTATACTAGTATACGAATATGCATACATATGTACAAGTAATTTAGGATAATTCCTCCCAAGTGTGTGTTATGCCTACTTGGTGCTAGTTTCTAGACCCTGGCCTATTAGATGTGGGTTTGGGGTGTAATTCTTGGATTACCACCATCCATTTGGGCCTCAGTAGGTTAGTTCATTATATATTGGAATTAGAGCGAATACCCAACCTGAAGTTCCTAGGCACTACCTAAGTTTGATGTTTGGGGTCCACAATGAGGACATTATGCTTTAAATGGGTGAAGAGTGTAATAACCCTAAAAAAGTAATAATTAAAAGAACAAATGATACTACCCATGTCTATAAGGCACAACTTTTTTTTTGGAACCTACCTAATTAAAACTCCATAGTTAAGTGTGCTTGTTCTGGAGTAGTGTTAGGATGAGTGACCTTCTGGGAAGTTTCACAGAGTGTGTGCGAGTGAGGAAAAACACACTAGAAAAACATTTTTTAGCATGAGGGGATGGTTATTAGTTAGATAAGTGAATTTAGTGGGTAATATCCTATGATGTACTGGGAAGGTAACCAAGGTATTACAAGAGGATGAAATAACCACTTCTCCAGGAAAAGAAACCAATATAAATATATTTTTAATAGGCGGTCCTACCGATTCATGTTACATGAGTGATAAAGATGAAAGTTTGTTGTGGCATAGAAGGATTGGATATTTGGTCCAAAGGATTTTAAGTAAAATTGTGAAGTATAATGTTGTGAGATATCTTACCAAGTTGAATATAGAATAATATTATTTGTGTGCAACATTCCATAAGGGAAATATGACTCAAAAACGTCATAAAAGGTAAAAATTATCTCTATCGGTACACTTAAACCTATACACACTGATATATGTGAATACATGAGACAAAAGTCAAAAAAAGGTGATTTATATTTCACAAAATTCATAGATGAATTCACCTGGATGAAAAATGTTATGTTTCTCAAGCATTAACTTGATGTAGTTGATATGTTCAAGGTTTTTAGAAGACAATGTTAAAAAGGAATTGGGAATTCATATTAACAAAGTGAGATTGAATCATGGGAAGGAGTTTATAAGTGATGCATTTGAATGTTAATTTTCTAAAAATTGAATCAAGAATTAGTTTAGAAAACTTTATACTCATCATCAAAATGAGGTTTCAAATAGAAATAATAGAAGTGTTGTGGAAATGGGTAGGATAATGCTTTATGAAAATAAAATTTCAAAGTTCTTTTGGAGAGTGGTTGTGTGTGTTGTTATACACATAAAGAAAAAAATGTATTTTGAGACGTAATTTAAATTTCAATCCTTATAAAATGTATTATAACAAGAAACCAACTATCAATAACTTTAATGTTTTTTGGAGTCAATGATTTATAAAGATTAAAGGTGACAAGCTGGGAAAGTTTGAAGATAAAACCAATGAATGGATATTTATGAGGTAATTATCTGATGTTAGTGGGTATAAATGATGGAAAAAACATTCTCAAAATCTTTTGGACTATTTAGATGTCAATATTATTAAAAATAAAAGCAAATGAGATCAATCTTATCAAGTATAATTTGATATTTTAGATGAAAACAACATGCATATTTCAAACCAGTAGGTAGTAAAAGAAGCTGAGATCAAAAAAATAGTTGATGAGGTTGATTCAAAACATACTAATGGTGGAGAAGAGGATGTGGGTAGTATCAAGAAGTAGTTTTAGAGGTTTAAAATTCATGTTGATGACATGAAACTCATTAGAGAACAAGGTGTTTCAGTTCAAATAAAAAGAAGGATGATTGTGTGTAATCACATATCACTAATATCACTGATTGAACCAAAAAACAGTATATGAAGCTACTGAGTATATTGAATGGGTATAAGATATGAATGATGAGTTGGATTGGATTGAGAAAAGTTGAACTTGGGATCTTTACCATGAACAAAAGATAATAATTTCATCGACACCAAATGGGTGTTTAGGAAAAAATTGAATGAAAAAGGAGTAGTGATAAGGAATAAAACTAGAATGGTGTGCAAGGGATACACTCAAATGGAAGTCACTGACTTTGAAGAAACATTTTCTATATCAATTATAATGTTTCTAGACATGAATACACACAAATGATATAAAATTTACCAAATGGATGTGAAATCAGAATTTTTAAATGGTGACCCTGAGGAAGAAGTCTTTATTGAAAAAATAGATGGTTTTATTCTTGATTATGATGTAAGTATAGTTTATAGGCTCATAAAGGCATTTTATGGATTGAAACATGATCCCAAAAACTATTATTCAAAACTATATGGATTCATGAAGGAAATGGGTTTCACTAAGGGTATGGTTAGAAACAATCTTTATGTGATAGAGTTGTCTATATGTACATTACTTATCATAGTGTATGTTGATGATATAATTTTTTCTAGTGACTATGAGTAACTATGTAAGGAAATATATGAGAAAACAGAAGCATAGTTAAAAAATTCCTCAATAGGAGAGTTGAAATACTTTTTGGGGTTACAAATCGAGTAGAAATTAGATCATATATTTTTGTCTCAAAAAAGTATGCTCAAGACCCATTGAAAATGTTTAGTATGGAAGAATCCAAAGAGGTTTCCACACCCATTTCTATTGGAACCAAACTATGTAAAGATAAGAGTTGCACGAAGGTTGATCCAAAATTATTTAGAAAACTTATTGTAATTTTATTGTATTTGACTACATCCAGACCAAACATAACATTTTCAGTGACACTTTGTGCTCGATTTTAGAGTGACCCAAGGGAATCAAAGATGCTAGCTGCAAAGAAGATATTAAGATATGTAAATAGAAATATGAGTTATATAATGGTTTATAAGTGTAGTAAAGATTTGAAACTACTTGGATATACTAATTCAGACTAGGCTAGTGATTATACAGATATAAATTCCACCGTAGGTGTAACCTTCTTTATTGGTAAGGGCTATGTGAGTTGTTATAGTTTAAAGAAGAAATTAGTAACACTTATCACAACTGATGTGAATATATGGCACAACTCATTCATGAACATAATTATTATTGATGGTTGTTTAGCTAGTTTGATTGAAAGTTGAAATTGAGAATCCATTGAATATTTTTTTATGACAATCAAAGTGCTATTGATCTGTCCAAGAACCCTATACAACACTCTAGATCCAGGCATATCAATATCTATTATTATTTCATTAAGGAATGAGTGAGAAATGGAGATATCAAGCTTAACTACATTTCTAATCAAAATCAAATTGTCGATATCTTAAAAAAGGTCATGCCAAGAGATAGGTTCTTTGAATTGAGGACGAAACTTCATGTTTAGCCCTCTCCTCTCACTTGAAGAAATAAGGAATTCCCCCACACATGGTATTTGGATTATGTTGAAAAAGGAGGAGAAATAGTGACACAAATCTATGTCAAAGGTGAATAGAATTCTTTGTAAATGGAGGAGTGATAACTATATTGTCAACTGAAGCTGTGGATAATGTTTAATGGGGGAGTTTTCTATGAGATTTTATGTATGAATTGAGGGGGAGTTCATCTATGTCACTTAGCCAAACTTTCTTGACATCGAGGGATAGAATCCCCTAAAAAACAAAACCTTATTAAATTATATGGTGCAAGAAATTTCTCCTATGGTATAGGCTATGATATGATGATTCTCATGAAGCCTAAAAATGTTGATGGATGAATGGAGTTTCCAATAAATTTAGAAGGGGGATATTGAAGTACCATTGAAATTTTTGATGGTTTTTATTTATTGTCAAGCCTTGTAGAGAATAATTTAGGGCAGTTGAGGAGTCATATGAACTCATGTTGAGTGGTTTATATTTCTTTGGAGTTTCTAGAAATGGTCTTGAATTTATTGGAGATAATTTTGGAATTTTTATAGACTTGTGTATGAGTTTTCTCTATGTAAGAAAATTTTTAGCTATGTGGAGACTTATGTAATAAAAAACTCATGAAGATGAATTCTGTGGAAGTTAATTTCCCACATACATGAATACATTTATGTAAGACAATTCTACGTATGAAAACACCTCAACATATCCACTTCCTAACCATATATTCAAATGCATCTATATAAGAAAACTCTGTATATATAAATGACTTAGCATATCCATTTTTTGTTGCATATGGGAATTCAGTTCATGTATGCAAATTCATGTAATCATTTTTTATATATATCAATTTCTTTCCAATGTATCTAATTTTATCACAGATCCAAATTTGTGTTGGAGATTTTTTTTAGACAACCACATATGAAAATATGGCCACGCCCAAACCAAGTTTTCTAGAAACCATGCATTATGAAGGAATCAAACCTGATGTTTCTAGAAAAAATATTTAATGTTCATAACATCACATCTAAGATGTGATTCACTACTAAAAAATATTTTAAAAATTACCCATTTTTCATATATTTTTTATTTATAACAGATGTGAAAAACCTTCAATTTTTTTTATGAAATGTCAGGAAAAGTCATTTTGTCTTTATTATTTCTTATGAATTTTTTTTCTCTCACGTGGTGAACCCTAACCCTTATTCCTTCAATTTGGTGGAATTGAATCAATTTTTTTGCCTTAACCACCATTTTCCACCCTCAACTATCATCAACTGATGCTTTCTATTTCTCTGTGACATCTTTCATTGATTTTTTTCTTCATCCTCCACCCTGTTATGTATCTTCATTAGATGGGTTATGGTTTGATATGAATTATTATTATATGTTTTGTTTTCATTATTAGAAGTTGGAATGATAAAAATTTGTTGGTTAGTTATTATATTATTTAAGTTGACACATTAAAAAATTATTGTCATTATCATCACCTTTTCATTCATCATCCTCCTCTGTTGTGACTTCTCTTCGATATCTATTTTTTGTTTGTATTTATTATTCTGATTTTCCATGAATCCAAGGTATGTTTAATTTGATGAATGTTATTTTAGGATTGTTTATTTGAATGATCTCTACTACGGATTCTATTTGAAATCTCTTCATGATTTATATTTATAGTTCTTATTATTCATGCATCTAAGGATTTTTTTAATTGATGAATTATTTTTTTGAGATTAATGTTGGATTAAATTATTATTTAATGAATTTTTGTTATAAATAATGTTAATTTACTGATTAATGGGTTTCTAAGGTATGTTTTTTTATCTGTATTATGAAGGAGTGTTTTGAAGGTATAATGGATTATGGAGTTTGAATATAGAGTAATGATAATATATATTTATATGATCATGTTGATTGCACAATCGTACTGTGATTGGATTGTCATTTAAATTTTACTTTTACAGAATCTATTTTTGGTGATCCCAATGAGTATATTTTTATAGTCACCCTTTCATGTTAATTTTTTTATAAGTATTGGCATGTATTTATATTATTTATCATGTTTTATAATTCATTTTTATCACTTTCTAACATTTATCCATTTATATAATGATATTTCTTTATTTAATTTGAAAATTTTAAATATATAATTATGAAATTACATAATAAAAATAAGGAATAATTGTGTTTTATTTTCAGTAAACCTTTTAAAATCAATTTTAATGTTTCTATACCATTCCATTTTTTCAATTTATTTTCTAAAAGGATGATAAATAAATATGTTCAAAGTGATACATTTTTTATCAAATATGTTGTCTTTATTTTATTTTTGAAATATTTTATGTTATTTTGTTATTATTATTTATAAAAGTAAATTTAAAATTATATTTAAAAATATAATAACTTATTTTATATTCTTGATATTTTTTATAGATAATAATGAGTTAAAATTTGATTACAACACTGCGAACAAGTGATGAATATAAGGAATACATTGATGTTTTTTTAGAATTTTATAAATGAAATATTCCAAACAAGGACCTATTTTTCTATCCATGATTGAAATGTTTAAATATGAACAATTTTAAAAATAGAAAAATAAAAGATCATTTAATTTTTCATGGTTTTAATCCAAGTTATAGTCCTTGGATTTACCATAGCGAAACTGATAGAATTCAAGATCTATTAATGATGGTGATTTTCAAGATGACAATTCAGATAAAATTTAAGAAATTATTTGTGATATTGAATTATAATAAATTGTAAAATCACCAATAATTGAGCATCTATATAGTGATGTTGAAAAATCATTGTATCTAGGTTGTACAAAATTTAATGTTTTATCAACTGTGTTAAAATTGATTAACTTGTAGGTGAAAATGGATAGTGTAATAAGAGTTTTATAGAGTTTCTATAGCTATTAAAATAAATAACTCCTAACGACAATGATCTTCTATATTCAAATTATAATATAGAGAAAATAGTATGACCAATGGGTTTGGGGTATGAGAAGATACATCCCTACCTGAATGACTGTGTGCTATATAGGAAGGAATACAAAGGTTTGTCAAAGTGTCCTAAATGCAGGAAATCATAGTATAAGTTAAAAGAAAAATCACTAGCTAGTTTAGTAGTTACAAATAATCCTTCCAAGGTAATTTTGTATCTTCTTACAATTCCTCATTTGAAACATTTATTTGAAAATAAAATGCTGCAAAAATCGTAAGATGGTATGAAGATGAGAAAATATCTGATGAAAAATTACATTATCCAGTTGATTTCTCAAAATGGAAGAAAATTGATCAATAATTTCCTATTTTTTTAAATTAATCTAGAAATATAAAACTTGGACTATGCATAGATATAATGAATCCATATCAAATCCTTACTAGAAAACATATTTTATGGACAATTTTATTGAAAATTCACTACTTATCTCATGAATTTTTTATGAAGAAAAAATATATCATGTTGAGTTTAATGATTTATAGACCAAAATAGCATGGAAATGGTATTGATGTTTTCTTATCACCATTGATTGATGATTTGAAAATTTTATAAGGGGAAGGTATTAGAGTGTATGATTCTTATAAAATGGAATATTTTCAACTGCATGCAATGATTACGTTCATTATAAATGACTTCCTAGAATATGAAAATTTGTACGGATATAGTGTTACAGGATATAAATCTGGTCTAATTTGTGAATAATTAACTTCATCTTATCAACTACAACATGGGATAAAAATAGTATATATGGGTAATCAAAGGTTTTTTATGGATCACTCTTATCAAAGATTAAAAAAATCATTCAACGACACATAGGAATTTGATATTGCTCCAAAACCTTTTTCCATTGACCAGTATTTTGAGAGGGTGAAAAAATTGATTTCATATTCATAAAGACAAAAAAATATGGTAATGATTGAAATATTTGGAATAAATGATCAATTTTTTTGAGCTTCCATATTTTAGATATCATGAGGTCAAGCATAAAATTGATTTCATGCATAAGAAGAATAATATCTATGATAGTTTGATTGGAACATTGTTAGACATTAAAGGAAAGACTAAATATGGGTTTAATGTAAGATTGGAATTAATCTCAATGGGAATATGTTTAGAGTTAGATCCCACTATTAGTGGAAGAAAAACATACCTACCTCCAACTTTTCATACATTATCTAAGAGGTAGAAAATTAGTTTTTGTCAGTTTCTCCATGGTATCAAAGTGCCACATGGTTATTCTTAAAATGTAAAAAAAATTTGTGTCACTAAAAGATTTGAATTTAATAGGAATGAAATCTCACGATTGTCATATCACAATGAAACACAACCTACCATTTTCATTGCATGGAATATTACCCATCCATGTTAGAATAACTTTCATTAAGGTGTGTTATTTTTTAATTCAATTTATAACAAAGTGATTGATCTAAATTCATTAAAAAAATTAAGAGAATGATTTATTTTATATACCTTTTCAACTAGAATGTATTTTCCTCCATATTTTTTATATTATGGTGAATTTAATGGTTCATTTAGTGTGAGAAATAAATATTTACCGACCTGTATATGCACATTGGATGTATCCTTTTGAAAGTTATATGAAGATATTAAGGGTATATATTAAGAATCCATATCAACCCAAAGCCTCTATTATCGAGAAGTATATTTTTGAGGAGGTTGTAGGGTTTTGTAAAAACTACTTTTCTATAGTGGAGAACATTGGTTTTTCTACATTACACCATGAATTATTCAGTTATGGGGGAAAGGGGATCCATGGATTGAAAGTAAAATCATTGATAGGTGAACAGTTAAAACAAGCATATTTATAAACCTTGAATAACATAGATGATGCTAAACCATATATAAAATTGAATATTATGTGTTAGAACAATGTTATCCAAAGAAGAAAGATATGTGTATTTTGAATTAGAATAACAAAAATTCTTTGCTATGGTTTAAAGAGACATTCATGGTAGATTAGATGCATCAAAAACATTTATATGGTTAACAGGTGGCCCAAGTTTAAATTTGATAACATGGTTTAGGTAATACATTAATGACTATACATTTCATACCAAAGACTAGGAAAATGTAATTGCAGTTCAAAATAATAGTGTATTAGTGTTCACAGAAGTAATGAATTTTTCAAGTTCCAATGAAAAAACCCAATATCCATATCAAGTGCATCACACAGTCCTTTGAAAAATATAGGAGGTTGATTACATATACTTTAGAGTTCCAGTGTTTAAATTTAAATGGGTTGTTGATAATAAAAATGTCATACATGATGAATTTAGTATGACACTAGTCAATATAAATATATTGGAATACACAACAGATCCTTTTATCATGGAAATACCTGAATTTTTTTCTATATTGTTTATCTATCAAATGTGAAATGGTCTATCATTTTACCAGAAAAAACAATATATTGTTAATGAAAAACATGAATATGATGTTAATTTATGTGATATCCCTACTTCCATGGAATGATTAATAGAGAATATTAATGACCATGTCATATACATGGTTTGTACCATAAAAAATGATCACGAGGAAGAAATATTAGAAAATAATCCTTTAGAAATTTAATAATATTATAGGTAACATATATTTATTTATTTTTTACCTTTTTAAAATTCATAAAATTTTATATATATTAGTTTTATTTTTTCTTAAAAAACATATTTTAACAAATTTGATAAATAATTTTTTTAGATTAGTTTAGTTTTGTTTGTATCATTTATCAATTGTCCACCTTTGTATGTAACTATTGGATTTGCATTAATTTTTACTTAAATTTTTTTTCTTTTATCTATATCATTTTATGTTTCATAAATATTTTTAGTATTCTTTTAACAGTGTTAACTACCAATAAATAAGATAAGAAATATTGTCAAAATTATTTTTAACATTGTCATTAACTAATCTAATCAATATGATAAAGAGTGGTTTGTTTAGTATTGTATTGTTTTGTTTGTATAATTTTAAAATTTTTATTCAAATTTTTATTAACAGTTTTATTTTGTATAATCTTTTACTTATTTTTTATTTTATTTTGTTTATATCATTTAATATCTCATTAATGTTGTTGAAATTTTAGTTAAATACTTTAATAAATATTAATAAAAATGTGTTTAGTTTTGTTTATAATTTATTAGAACATTTTTAATTTAATTTTATAAGTAATAGTTGGTTTTTTAAATTTTTGTACTAATTTTTTCCAATTTTATTTGTAGGATAATGTCAGATCAAATATCTGAGCCACCTCAAGCTTCTGGGGAGGACTGTACACATACTTCTATTGAGGATCCTCCTTATCCTTATGCATATGAGCCATCCACTTTCATAGGGGTAGAGAAGGATTCTAGGGTTGTAAATATGGTAGCACACATTTATCAAAATTATCAGTTTCCAATAGCCAGGGCTAGAGGATATCTATTGAGTTTGATGATAATGATATTCCTAGGGGTCCAAATTCAAAACAATTTAAGGATTTTTTTCAATATTAGCTCATGAAAAAGTTAGTATTTTGATTTTTGATTAGAAAAGTTTCGACAAAGTGATAATATCTCAATTATGGGAGATAATTTCGTTAAGATCATTTGTTATTATTTTAATTTTCATGATTTTTTTACTAATATAGGTTTTTCCCTTCTTATCCGATTTCATATGATATACTCGACACTAAATAAGGTAGGAAGAAATTTTTAACTTTACCTATCAAAAGATGGATGGATTTTAAATCAACCCTCACATCATATTTAATTTTTAGGGAAATACAAGATAAAAATAAATTTGATATATATATATATCCTTTTCTTAATGAAGATACATGGAAATGGTTTGTTGAAAGTATATGATAAGAATCTTTTTTGGTAAGTGAAATGTTAGATTTTAATTGTTTATATATTAATGATCGTATTAATGATTTTTTATTCCTAATTTATAGAAACTGAGGAGATCTCATTAGAACATCCAATCCAAAAACATATACCATCATAATTTATCTCATGGAGGGTATATATTATTGTAAGAAAAAATTATATCTAAAAAATTTCAAAAAATGAGAGCTAATTCATCAGGTTCCACAAAGGGTTTGGATGAGAAAAAAGGTACAATATCTTTTAGAAGAGTCAAGGGATATAAATGAGAGGATTGTAAGGAGTTATTTAATTTATTTATGCTTTTTAAGTTAATTTATATCTTTATATACTCTAATTTACTAATGAAATTTTCAAATATTCTATATAGGAATCCCTTGAGAAGAAGTGCACACTAAGGGCCTTCATACCTGAGGGCATGAAGGATATTTTATCTACTTTATTAGAAATACCAAACACTTGGGTTTCATATGAGGATATGTGATAGGTATATCTCTAAAAAAGTGTTTGTTAATTCTTGAGATTCTTAAAAGGAGGATGTATATAAAAGAAAAAATAGAAGCTTTAGAAGCTAAAGTTTATAAGATATGTGAGATGATGGGGGATGTGATCAGAGATTCAGAACAATCGATGTTTAAAAACATGCAAAAAAAATTTAGGCTATAGATCCCACTCCTCCACCTCTAAATATAGATCCCACTCCTTCACCTACACCTACTTATCCAAGTCCTACACCTCCTCCTCCACAGTTTCCCATCTATTGTGACTTATATGCTGAGGATCTCTAACATCATATTTTTTCATATGATATTATATATTATTTTGGGTATATTGTTCATCATCAATAGATAGAGATGGAACAACTTAGGGCCACCATGTAGGATATTATAAAGATATCAATAAGAGTACCATTTACTATAGATGAGATCACTATAGTTTGACAAAGTATCAACCATTTTCTAGTTTAGCTATCTAGACTTGTAAAAAAAATTACCACCAAGGTATGTATAAATTATATACTTTATTTCACATTGGTGTTAAATTTGTTTTAAATTTTTTAAATATATATTATATATATATACATACTACAAGAGTTATTTAAAGATAAAGGAATACTATACAGGCAACAACAAGCATAATATTCTATGACTTTAGATGATACTTCTTATAGACTTGATAGATTATCAACATATTTATCTTTGTTGTTGGGAGTTTATAAAATTTCAGTGGATGTTAACATTTGTGGGCATGAAATGGATATGATGATTTTAAATAGATATATCATGGAGCTTGTAATTGGATATTTGTTGGGAATTAACGTTATGTGAGTCTATTCCATGTAAGTCAATTATTATATTTCTTTCATTTATTTTAATTTATTGAAACTTAATACTCATGTTTGTTTTGTATTAGGTATCTTTGTAAACTTTGTATTCAGTATGATATGATATCAGTATATGAATTTTTATACCCACAATTTATTTCACCAATAGCGATGATAATGAAAGATATATAAAAAATTAATATATATTGCCGAATGATTTCAAAATAATACAATTCAATGTTGTATGCTTCCTTATCTTAAAGAGTATGGAATATATATTTCTTAAAGTGTTATTTATCTTAACTAAATAACCACTCACATTATATTTTTTGTATATTAGTGTCCATTGGATGTTGTGTGTTTTTTTCCAAAAGAGAAGACAACTTACTAGTTATGCTCTATACATGGTGATGTGCGAGCATATTTTAGCACTGTATTATACACATAAGTTTGATTATTTGAATAATTCTATATTATAAAAACTTTTAATTTTATTTCATACATATAATTTTAAAATAGGACATGATATTACTTTAGAGAGATAATAGGAAAGAGGAATACAAAGATCAAATATATATACAAAAGGGAAACTTCTCAATTATAAGTACTAGATTTTGGCTACAAGTACTTAAAATTTTATTTTGAACTGAAAAATTCTTTTGAAATAAAATTTTTATCTTCAAGGAGTAAAGGAATGTAAATATTATGTTCTGAGATTTATGTTTGAAATAATTTCAACCAATATAGATATAAAATTCAATAAGGTTAGATTTTATTATAACATTTCCTTTAATTTATCTTATAATTATATTGATAATACATGTTAAATGTGTTCTTTTTAATTTGTACCTTTGACGGCCCTCACCCTTTTACTAAACAAGATCTAAATCACTTAAAAAGAGAATGAGTGGAATATTTCACATGTTTTATGGAGTTTTAGTTTATTTATAATATATATTCAAAAGTTTAAATTTCAAATTTTAAAGTTACAATGATTTGAATTTGTGATATTTTTTATTGGTTGTTTGTGATGTTTTTTTTGTTTATAGTTATGTTGGGACCATATATTCAAATTTAGTATAAAAGAAATTAAATTTTCATGCCGGTTATACAATAACCGACATAATTTTTTTTAATAAAATCTATTTTCACGTTAGTTATACAATAACCGATGTGAAAAATAGATCTCATTATGGTGTTTTAGACTGATTTATATGAAATTTTCTTAAAAACTGACATTAAATAAAAAATTTCACATGATTTAATGATAACCGAAATAAAAAACATATTTACAACTTCATTTTCAATAATTTCACAAGTTAAGCAATGTTAAAAACCCAAAAAACCGACATGTAAAACACTATTTTACACTAGTTATTTAAGATAAATCATGAGATATTTCATAAATAATGATCGTAGTTCATATCTATTAAAGTTTCGAGCTATTTTATCAAGAAAATTTATTGTGTTAATTGAATTTTATACTATTAATAAGGATAATCTAGATATCAATTTTGGATTTTTATTAGGATGATGCTTTGTTATTCCTTAGTTCCTATATTTTTTGATAATCAAGTAGTGATACGAGCTAATTTTATTCAAGTTTAGTGGTATTTATTTAAAGTTGAGTTTGTTAGAAAAGTTGAAATGTGAGATCTATATAATTCCATGAAAAAGTTGAAAATGAAATATTGAGGCTAATGCATATGTTTTCCTATTTGTGCAGTTGTATCTCAAGCAATATGGAGAATCCATTGCTCTGAATGTATTCATGGAAAGGAATTTCAATCATCTAAATTGAATTATCATAAAAATCAACTTTACATGAGGATAATTTATTTAGCCGCATGTTGAAAATGTGGGAAGCCAAAAATGGGAATTATATAATCATGATTTTTTTAGAAACCTTAAAATATTCCTTATCTCTTATTTGAGGCAACTAATTATAATGAGAGAAATTTAATTCTCTTAATGAAGCCTTTTGAAAATACCAAAGCATAGATGGTTCAATGCATTAAGATAAAAAAGTAAATATACTTTCAGATATGTTGATAACATTGAGACAAGATTTAGTTAAAAAAGAAAAAGTAGGAAGATGTGAGAGTAAAAAAATGAAGTGAAAATTTTGAATATCATTTAAGATTTAGTGAAGTAAGTTTGAAGTCGAAGCCCAGTGATCATTATTCATATCTAGTGGATCATGTGCATTTAATGAGACAATATAAGATTGAGAATCATTTTTATAGTAGATTTTCATGAATCAAGTAGCTATTATTGAATATATTAAAAGAATTAATGAGGGAGATCTAAATTTAATGTTGCTAAAGAAACCATTACCATAAGAATATATTTCTCGTCTCGACTACATACCCTATATAAAGGTAATGTGAAACTGTATTATTCAATGTGACACTAGATAGGTATAGTGTGACACTATGCCAATACTATAAGCATGTAATTTTTTGTTTCTTATAGTGAATAATCCATGGTTTGGGGGACTAACCAACTGTGACAAGGTGTAAGATACTTGAGAAGGGACTGAATCTTGTAAAAATCCCCGTGTTCATTGTTTCTTTATTTTGTGCATACACAAGTTGAAATGGTTAATTTAATCAAGTGAAGAAATTTAACAAACTAGTCTCTATTAATTAATTACCCATAACAACCCAAATCTTTTACACATATCATTACATGTTTTTAAACATAAATATCCAATAATTACAACTTAAAGATAGTGAATCCTAATGTCTTTAGAAGACTAGGTTCATAATACATCAAAAGGAAACTAAAAAATGAAATCCACATTTTATTATACAAAATGAGATCCTAAATCCATTTAATCTATTAAAACTACATATTATAACTTGGGGAATACATAAAATAAGGGGGTGATCTTAAAATCCCAGTAATGTAATAAACATGATAATGAAACATAACATGTGAGTCCAAGGTATAACATGATATTATAAAAGAGAAGGCTCATGAGTAATCACATGGAAGTATAACATAAAGAATATGGTATCATATGATCATATAAACATAGTAAATTTGGTAGAAACACAAAAAATGACATAAACACGAGTCAAGGATAATTTCCTAGATAATGTCACATGGTGTAAAAATTCCTATAATGGATTAGGTTTACTCCCTAATCCCATACCTAATGTCTCATGAGAAAAAATATCTAACCAATGCATTAGAGAACTATCTAGGAACACCCATCATAACATTTTCATGATTATGTGTTCCAAAAAAATTAAATCAATCACAATTTATAAATATAATAATAACCCATGGAAATAAAATGGGTTTCATAATCCTGCCTCTTATAATAATCAAAGAAAATTTCATAATGAAGGCATTTGAGAAATAAATATAAGGCATGAATTAATCAATAAAATGAAGAAATAATATGATAATTATATATGTGATAGACATATATATATAATTAATAAGAATTTCATAAATTTAAAGAGAGATAGAAAGTGGGTTAGAGAGAGAATGGTCTTAATCTAAAGAAAAGGGTGGTTTAGAGAGACACCTTACCTCAAGCCCAGATTATCACGTGTGTTCTTTATATTACTGAATAGAAAACTTATTTTAATTATTTAATTTATTAAAAACATTTTAAAGTTTTTTATTCCTTTTATTTTACTTATTATCATGTTATATTCAATTAAATAATCATTTAGGTTCATGTCGGACGTTTTGATGATATTCGACTCATATATCCAAAATCACTTTGGTAAGTTAACTAAGTCAAATATATTATTATTTAATCATATAAATAAAAATAATAATGAAAAAATTATGATTTTTATACATCAATTTTACTATTAAAAACAATCATAAAATATGGTTATGAAAAATGAACTACGCTATGATCATGGTGATAGTAGGCCGTACGTACACATGAGTAACATTTACATTTTTCAAAGATGATGATATAATAAAATTAAGTGTTATTTTATCTTTAAAGAATTATAATTATATCATAAATATCATATTATTTCTATAAATACACTTATATATACCATCCATGTGATATGGTAATGAAAAATGAATCATATCACTTTATGAAGGTGGTAATCCACATGTGCACACGAATGATGCTATCATCTTTTAATGAATGAAATGGTAAGAAAATATATGATATATTAATTTTAAAGAATTATAAATATTAATTAATATCATATATATACATTAAATGCATAATCATAAACATCCATGATAGGTACTAATGGAAAACGAGTTACATTGGTTCGTGAGGCGGTAGTCCACTATACACATGAATGATGGTTTGATTTCCCATTTGATGAAAGTGGAGATGAATTTAGGTTATGAAATTAACATAATAATATATTATTATATATGATATGATTATTTTATCATATAATATTGGTTTAATAAAATTTTAAGTATTTTGAAGAAGAAATAAAACAAAACGCTTGGTTAAGAACGATACCTCTTCTTCAAACAACCTCTTTATGTTTTCAGAAAATCCTTCTTAGGAGGGTTTTATGATAAAAAAGGCCTCTATTATGTGGTAATGGAATTAATCAAGGAATTTTAGTAGTTATTTGTTGAACCAAAAATCTTTTTAAGTGTGAAGGAAAGATGAGAGGAGGTTCCCTTTTATAAGTGAGAAGAAGTGGCATTTTTGTAAATACCCAAAAATATTCAATAATAGGAAGTCACTCTCAAGAAAAGTGCCTAAAAAATTTATAAATAAATGATTATAGTGAATATAAGTCTAGGAAACACCTCAAACATAAAAATTAAAAAACTTTTAAACATATTATTCCCTTTACCATCATGGTTACTCTTACCATTTTAGTTTTTCACCACGATAACTAGTTTTTGCCTAGGCAATTTATCCTTTAATCCTAAAAATAAAATGAGAATTATTAAATAATTTGGAACCAATGATTATAAATATGAAATTTAATTTATAAAATAAAAATACTATGTTTGTGGAAAATTAATTTTAATACAAACGCATGTAGCGTGCAAAACCCCATTTTAACCTTAACCACGATAATTAATTATTACTATTTTTACTATTCATTATGAAAAAAATTAATTTGAAATTATTAAATAATATTAATTATGATGATTCAAAATATTGAATCCATTTTATAAAATTCAATTAATATAAGTTTTATAATTAAATTTAAAAATAAACCCACAAAACGTGTGGTAAAATAATTTTTTAAGAAATGAATTTTTCAAGCATAAGATGATCTTAAATTAACTATATGAATAGTAATAATCATTATATGAATTTAAATTCATATAAATATATATCTAATATATAAATTTTATTTAAATATTCTCTTACTATGGGTTATTTTAATTAATTAAAATGGATAAACTTTGTGAACTTAAAAATAGTTTGCAGAAAACTGTGTTTTTAAGCATAAAAATAAACTTAAACCAAAATCATGAAAATTAATGATTAAAATGATATTTATTAGATTATTACAAATAAAATGGTTAATATTTTATTTTGATAAAAAATCCAAAATATAATGGGACTTTTAAATTACTTTAATTAATGAAAAGAAATGACATTATTTGAAAAATCGGTAATTTTCACGATTCATTTTTTTAATGGAAAACTGAGACCTTACCCAGAAAATAAATACCCATTTATTATATAAAAAAACCATACACAAGTTTGTAAATGGTATATTTACATTGATCCCTCTTGAGAAGGGGAAGAAGATCATTCAGAACCTGATCATCCCATTGAAAGAAAGGACCATTGATGCCTTTGTTTGCAAGACCATCTTGAAGCGCATTAGCCTCTAGATATATATGGGTAAAAATATGATCCATAGAGTAAAGAAAATACAAACATATGATCTATATATTGGTGATATTCCATTAAAGATGAATAGAACATGATCGAATGGCAAGAACAACAGTAGTGGAATCACATTCAAGCCAAATATTCTTTCAACCGCATTGTTCAGCCAGCTCAACCACTATAATCACACCAAGAATTTCCAATTCAAGCACGAAGGAATGTCCATAAGATCCATGAAAACAAAAAAGAACACCACCATGATAATCCCTATAAACAACACCAAAACCAGAAGGTCTCAGATTACCTCTTGAGGCACCATCAGAATTGATTTTAATCCAACCAGAGAATGGTGCTTGCCAAAGAACTTCAATAATTCCATATGGAGGTCAGAAATTTCCTTTGAATACAATCCAAGTTAAAACTGTGAGGTCATGAATGGAGTTTGAACAACATAATTTTTTCGAAATAAAAGCATTATGAACAACAGATAATATACCAGCCAACGCAGCACCAACCTGGAAGATGTGCTGGTTATGAATCACCTTGTTCCTAGAGCTCCAAATGTAGTGAATGAACTCTTCTATATCCACATAGAAAAGAAACAGAAGATGCATTGATAAGCTGATATTATTCCAGCCCTTTAGAAAATCCAGAATCATTGTGACCGGAGGCAAAGACACTTCAAACAGATCAACCATAGCCTTCCATATTGCCTAAGCAGCCGTGAAACTAAGAAAAATATGATCAACATCTTCCCTATATTGATGAAACAAAAAAAATAGAACAAAGATATATTCCATAAGTTTTCAAGAAATCATCAGTTGGAATTTTTTTATGAGCAACTCTCCAAGTCAGAGTTGACCGAGAAGGCTTCAAGAAATTTCCGTTCAAATTAACCATATAATTGAACTCATTGTTGTAGTATATGAAATAATCATAGAAAAATTTATAAGTGAGGATTCCATTGGTATAAATTTACCAAGATAAAAAGTCCTCCCTAGGATAGAAGAAATATCTATCAATAGTAGAAATAACATGATACGACAGATTTTCCATTCTCTGAAGTTGATCTTTAATAGATATGTCAATATCCAAATTTGAGTCTCCATGTGGAATCAAATCAACCAAAGGAACCCCAATCCAGTTGAACTTCCAGAAAGATAAATATTAATCCTTAGATACAATCCATATCTAATCATTATCAATAATGGAAAAAATAGACTTAAAAGCAGGCCATACCGAAGAGTTGAGATAGTTAAAATTTTAATCTTTGAGTTTATTCAAGAATCTAACCTGAAAGAAGATAAGAGCTTCTGAGTGAACATTAATAAGAATCTACATAAACCCATCTTGTAAGGAATCATTAAAACATCCAAGATTCTTAATACCCAAACCACCTACATCATAAGGCTTGCATACATTTTTTCATGAAATCATGGCAAGACTTCTTTCCATAATGGAACCACTCCAAATAAAATTTTTAATCGACACACTAATGATATTGATGAGAGATGTTGGCCATTTATACACCATAATGGAATACAAAAATTTGGAGATGATAATGGACTTCACTAAACATACCCGACCATCCATGGGTAAGGATTTACCCTTCCAGAATGAAATCTATCCTCTGATATTGCCAACAATTATAGAGAAAAATATAGCCTTAGGACTCCCTTAGAACATAGGGACCCCCAAATAAATTAAGGGGAGAGAACCCTCTCTGATGCATATCTCACTGATAATATAATTTTTCCTTGTAGGGGTGAAATTCCTCCCAAAGTACAAAAAGTACTTATTCCAGCTAATCTCCTAACCATAAACCATATCATAATGTAAAATATCCCTCTTGATGTTCTTTATATTTCCATTGTCACCTTGAGTGAAAAGGATGATATCATCGGCATAAAGAAGATGGGAAGGAGAAAAAAGACCCCTACCAGCATGAACATACTTCATCTTCCCATTCCTAGCCATAATGGAAAGAAATCTACTTAAATAGTCTTCAACAATGGAAAATATCATAGAAAATAAAGGATCACCTTTCCTGACACCTCTCGAGAAACCAAATCATCCTTTAGGATATCCATTAACAAGAACAAAAATCTGAACAGAGCCCAGAATGATCTTGACCCAATTAATGAAGATGACATCAAAACCAAACATGATTAGAATCTTGAAAATGAAACCCCAATCCATAGTATCAAAATCCTTCCTCACATTAGGCTTCAAAGTAATGTTACCTCCCCTGATCGGACTTTTGAGAAGATTCACACATTCTGAAGCAGTAATAAGACAATCTTGAAGCGACCTTCCCTTAATAAAACCAAACTGATTAGTAAATACAATCTTACTTGCAATAGAATAAATCTTGTTAGCAAAGATCTTGAAAATAATCTTGTATATGATGTTGACCAAAGAAACAAGCCTAAAATGATAGATTTTATTGGCATTTTACACTTTGGGGATAAGATCCAGAAATTGAGTGTTCAACCCATGAGGAAGAATACCATCTTTGAAAAGGTGGGTGACCAACCTACAAAAATCTACATGGATAATATCATAGAAATATTGAAATAAGAAGTTACCAAAACCATATGGTCTAGGAGAGCTTTCAGATTTGAGACTCAAAACAACCTCCTTTATCTCTAAAGACAAGGGAATAGAAATAAAGATGGAGTTGTCCTCTTGAGTGTAATGACCCAAACCTCTCCGGCCCATTCCTTTATCGAAAAGAAGGTCATGAAGTGTTCTAGAGGGTAGAATAGACTTTTCCCACACTTTTCAGAATTTTGTAACTACACGCCGTGTAGTGTGAGTACACGCCATGTAACACCTTGCCGAGTATACCCTGTGTTGAAGCCGTGTCCTTGCTGCGTGAAATAAATGAGTACACGCCATGTATCCCATACTACACGCTGTATAGTTCCTCCCCGCGTACGTGTTACCGTCAAACTGTGTGTTGACTAGTCAATGGTCATGTTCTGTGTTGAAGCCGTGTCCTTTCTGCGTGAAATAAATGAGTACACGCTGTGTAGACCATAATAAACGCCATGTAGTTCCTCCCCACGTACGCATTACCCTCAAACCGTGTATTGACCAGTCAACGACTGTGTGCCGCGTTGAATGCCGTGTTGGAAGCCGTGTGCCGACCATGTGAAATGGACTAGTACACATTGTGTACTAGGAAGTACACACCGTATAATTTAGTTTTTCTTTCCTATAAAAGGAGAGGGCCTCTCCTCCTTTTCAAATCATTCCTCTCCTCCCCATTCCTTCGAGCAGAGATCTCCCGAGATACTCCAAAGCTCCTTTCTTCCATAATTTCTTCGTCCAAGCTTCGATTTACGATCCGTCAGTGGACACGAGATCGTAACAACGAGGCGGAACTTCTAAGCTTGGATCTGTTACTTTCCCTTTGTCCTTTCCTTCCCATCTTCCACCTGAGGACATTTTTTCCGGGTTTTGTCAGAAGCAACGGACGCCGACGAACATCTTCTAAAGTTGATCCGGGAGAGCGTTGTGATCATAACCTGTTGAGGTAGGTATTTTACCTTCGTCTCTCTCTAATTTGTGTATCATGTGGGATGGGTGTACTCTTGCTTTCACAAGACATAGTTGAACCAGTTTAATGAAGATAATAACTGGTTTAAAGAATGGGGATGGGGAAGTTGTTATGTTTATCTTTGTTTATCCTATTGTTATGTTGTGAATTGAATATGCTTATGCCTAATGAAAATCATGGTCATTGGGGGCCTTTTCTTGCGCAATTAAATGTTTACCTATATTTCTAGACCGTTTTGTGGATGGAAAACTTTGTGGAATATGGAAATTGGTTAATCACGTAAAGTTGGCTGATTAAATGAATATCCAGAACCCTTGTGTGATCACCCCGGCTGAACAAAATGGAATAATTAACATGTGGGTTTTGGTTTGGTTACGTGGTGTGTGAAAAGGGGGGTGAATCCTGGGTTTTTATGAATAGGATGGGCAGCGGGGCTGCGGTAAATGATATTAAAGGGACAATGATGTGGCTCGAGCCTTGTTTTGTGATACAGCTATGGAGATGTGGTTATAATGGCAGCAGGGCTGCAGTAATGGGTTGTGATATTAAAAGAAGGTGGAAAGTTGATAAATGAACTGTGGGTAACGATAATGAATTAAATGCGGGAACAATCAATGGGGTTTGATTGATGATAAAAAGGTTGGTTTTGTGTTGCTTGTGTTTTATCTAACTTGATTTATGGTTGGTAGGGATATGTTTTATGAACAATTGATATGGTTGGTTGTGGTTAATTTCCCAGTAGTTAAGGAACTAATAAACTAATACTTTTGAAACATGAAAACCTAAATGGGGTTGGGATTGTTTGTTTTATGCATGCTTCGTTGTAGCAGTGCTGAGGCACGTGCTGAGTTTCTCTATTTAGAATCCATAGGTTGGGCTGTGTGTTTGGTATATATATATGTATCTGTATATTTGTGTTTTGTCGCACCCCAACCATGTTGAGCACTTAGTGCCGAAGACTCCCATTTCATGGGAGAGGGTGTTTTCCCCTTAGTTACTAGCTCTTTCCCGCTCCTTCTTCCATAGGCTGTGATGGCTTGAGGTGACCTTACACCCAAGACTCTTCGGGTAGGTTTCAATTAGGGTGGTTTTAGCCCAAGATTCTTCGGCCAGGTTTACTGTTCCCAAGAATCTTCGGGATGAGGCCCAGGTGTGTGCGGGTGGGATATGTGTTTGTGAGGCCCAGGTGTGTGCGGGCGGGATATGTGGTTCTTGAGGACCAGGTGTGTGTGGGCGGGAAGAGTGTGGTAGCGTCAGAACATTCGCCATTAGGAAGAGCAACTAACTAGTGGGAAATGGTGCGGGGTACCCAATAATCTTGTTCTTATATACTACTACCTGTTGTTTTGTGTTTTTGGTGAGCATGGATAGTGAGGTTGGGTGGATATAATTCCTTGCTAAGTTTTGGTTTCTTCTGTTGTTCTCACAGGACATTAGGATGTCTCCCCACCTGTGCATGAGAGCTTTAGGTTTCCCTACTGAGTATACTGGTATGCTCACCCTATGTTTACTTTCAGGTTTCTAGGAGGACTACCAGGGCCGTGTGGGACCCTACTAGTCGGGAAAGTTGTAGTTGTTTCAGTTACTGTACTCTTGTTTCTTTTGGTATTGTACTTTTGAGTTTTCTTGTACTTGTACTTTGTTTCAGAATTTTTTAAACATGCATGTGGGATTGGTTTGGGTTTATTTTTTATTTACTTGTTCCTTTTTTATTTTGGTTTTTGACTCATCCTATTTCCCGATCTTAAATAATAAAAAGGGTAACGCCTCCCATATTTGTGAAAACTAATACCCTTGGTGCTAGTCGCCACTTTGGGGCCTACTGGAGGCGGGACTCGGGGGTCATTATCTCCCTTTCACCATTTCCAGCTCAGGAGGGGCATCTTTGGTGGGAGGGGGTCGTGAGAGAATGGTATCAAAGGTGATATAGGATGGAGTTTTGAGTTAGGCACGGTGAGGATTGCATGGGATGGTAGGGCGACAGTGTTGGCTGATCTTGGTGCGTGACATAGTCCAGGGAAGACTGGCTAGGACACAGGATTTTAGGGACCCTCGTGATCCGATGAAAGGAATATGAGCCTACCGAACGACCAAGTGAGACTACATTAATTTCAGGGTAAATACCCTAGGGAAGGTTCAAGCTTCATCATGATTGTGTTTTACTTGATTTGTGTGTTCTGGGAAAGAAATTGAAATAAAGTGATAAAATGAAACCTTGAGAAATTTCCTTACTACTTGGGCTTAGGCGATATTTGTTTACCGTATAGATATGGAACCTGGACGTCGTCCCCAGGTGACTCAGACAGTCAAGGCCCAGCAGATTCAGGCAGTCAATCAGTTGAGGACTGACCGAGAGGAGGAAGATGGCCAGTGGCAGAAGACTCTCCATTATTTCCAGTGACAAACCCTCAAGAAGTACGAGGGTAGTAATTCATATATGGAGACAGAGGGATGGATTGAGGAGCTAGGGATCACTTTTACTTTGATCCATGATCCAAGGGAGTACTAGGTTACCCTAGCAGTCAGTCAGCTGAGAGGTGCGGCGCGTTAGTGGTGGACGCTGTACCTTGGGGAGAGGTCAGAGGAAGTGGTTCCGTGGGATGATTTTGAGATGGAGTTCCGAGAGGAATTACTTTCTTCCATGATCAAGGAAGAGAATCAACAGGAGTTACTCTCCCTCTAGCAGGGGAGTATGTCAGTACGAGAGTTGGGTATCAAGTTCAAAGGTCTCCTACGCTTTGCTCCGGATCTCTTTCCGGATGAAGAGTCTCAAGTGAGACATTTGGAGGAGGCGCTTCATCCTTCGCTCCAGTATGCTGTCACCCCCTTCACCCTTCCGATGTACTTGGCAGTACAGAAGAAGAAATAGGTTGTATAGAGGATGCACTCGCAGGGAGGTGCACCACGAGAGGGGATCCAGCCAGGTTCATCAAAGGGGAAGACAGTCAGCAACAGGTCTCCTGTGACAGGACCTTCCAGATTCAGGCCAGTAGGGAGCATGCCCTAGCAGTTCCAGTTCAGATCTTCGGGTCCTCATCCCTTTTTCATGAGCCCAGGACCGAAGTGTTTCTCTTGCGGAGGTTTCGGGCACGTTCAGAGTCGGTGCCTGACCCGAGCTCAGTATGGTGGAGGTGGACAGGTTCAGCGCCCGCCTCAGCAGCACCAGTTGTCGGCGAGGCCCTTCCAGCAGTAGTAGGACCCTGCTCCTCCAAGGGCAGACTTTGCATGAGGAGTACAACCTCAGTGTGCTCCTCAGGGACCTCGATGAGGGTGTGGTCAGGGAGGTGGTCAACATTAGAGAGTCATAGGAGCTGGGCGTGGACATTTGCACGCAGTAGAGTTGGCAGTGTAGGACCCCGGGACACCCTGAGAGGGGAGGGGTGAATCAGGGTGGCAACTTTTTCTTCTTAAAGTTGTGGATCTTGTTCCCACGTTGGTAGGAACTACTTAAACCTGTATGATGGATATGATCAGCAATTAAACATTCACATGCAGAGACAGATGACACAGCTATTTTTACTTGGTTCACCACTAAGGGCTACGTCCAAGGAGTATACGCCGACAGGTTGCCGGTCGTACCTAAATCCACTATGCTTCACTAGCTGCGGATGCAAATGTTCGGGTACAGACACTCTGTCCCAGGCTCACTGCCTTTACAATTGTTTAGGGATAGCTCACTGCGTCCCTCGGGTCACTCCCGTTGACTCCCCCTGGCTCACTGCCGTTGGTGAAGTCTCACTCAGTTTATAGACGTGAAGGTCTCTTCAATAGATATGCATTGAAGTCTTTGTCTCCTGTTCAGCATGAGACTTTGCTTGCATCAGAGTCCTGAGTTGATGCTCTTTTGAAATCAATCTTCTACTTCAGTGCAATACCTGAATGCACTAAATCTCCTTCTCTTCCTTCAATTCCCAATTCTGACACCTGAGTGTATCGATATATTTCTCTCTCTGTGCAGATCAGATTTTGGTTGCCCGATCGTTCTTCTTCTCTTCGCAAAGCAGATTTGAGAGTGCTAAGCACCTATCAAAAGGCCTGCGGGACCCCCAAATTTTCCGCGCACCCTTCCCGGGAGCTTGCGCATAAAATTCAAACCTTGCGCGTAAAAATAACTTTTGTCGCGTAAAAGGCTTTTCGCGCTACTCTGCTTTTTCGCGCAAAACTTCCCTTTTTCGCGCAACGCCCTCTTTTTCGCGCAACCCTCTGTACCTTAATTTTTCCGCGCGCCGGAGCTCAGGATTTGTCTAAGTGTCGAGCCTCTACGAATGAGAGGGGTTCACCTCATATTTATAGACGTTTGTGATCCTGCGCGTAAAACCCCCCTTCTTGCGCACAGCTAACTTTACGCGCACCAGTTCGATTTTCCGCGCACATGGTGCGAACATCTCTGATTTTTCGCGCGCCTCTTGCCTTTGTCGATTTTCTGTATTTCTGATTCGATACGCTGATTGCGCGAAAAATTCACCCAGCTTTTCTGCGCACAACATTTTTCGCGCACATTCCCAGTTTTCCGCGCACAGCTCTGGTTTTTCGCGCAGCCCATGCCTTTACCATTTTTCAACGTTCTGATTCTGAAACATCATTTGCGCGAAAAACTATTTCGCGCATCCCGCTGTTTTCCGCGCCCAACTTAAGTATTTCGCGCACATCCCTGATTTTCCGCGCAGCCCATGCCTTTGCCATTTTTCAGCTCTCTGATTTCGAAACACTGTTTGCGCGAAAAACTATTTCGCGCATCCCGCTGTTTTTCGCGCCTATCTTAAGTATTTCGCGCAAGCCTCTTATATTGCGCGCACCACTTCCTTTTTGTGCGAACCTCCTTTTGCAGACAATCCATGTCTTCATTTTCCGATTTTGAGGCCCAAAAATTTGGCAAACACTGGAAAACGGCGCCACCTTGTATCTGCTCTTTTAGTCCGCCTCCAGATCATCCATTCCTTTGTCGACGTTCCTTGAATAAAAACATGGATCATTATTCCACAGTCCTCGAACTCGACCTGCCTCAATAGAAACACTTTTGCCAACAAATTTGTATGTCGTTTGTTTGCTTTGTCGACAAGGACGATCACCTCAACAGCGCTTCATCTTGGTGATCTGTATACTTCAACAACTCTTCTGCTTTTATCACAACCTCCACTATTGTGATATGTAGTCTTTGAAGGAACAGCTTTAGCATCATCATCTTCTATGACAATGTGATATTCATGACTATCTCAGAAGTCCAATCATTGCACATTGTCTTCTTCATCAACCGGTATGATGTACTTCATGCAAACCGATTCAATTCGTCAGGAAGTCTCTTCCATGGTTCTCATGCAATCATGAGTAATTGCATGAACTTCATCCAAAAACCTCATTCTTCTTTGATCATCCTTGGATGGCTTATACCTCACATTCTGCATTGTTGTAAACAATGTATCACCTTTGACACATGTTCTTTGAACTTCCGATCAGTACAACAATCGTCTGAATCACCACTCCTCTACTTCATCGGAGTACTTCATGATCTCCTTCATTTTGATCTGCATTGACAACTATTGACAACAAATACAACCTTATACACAAAGTGGTTCCAACAGGCAGCTCCAGCAGGACCAGAGGTGGTGCGGGGTATGATTTGTTTGTTCAGCACTCTC
Organism: Viscum album; assembly: GCA_963277665.1. Taxonomy (NCBI): domain Eukaryota; kingdom Viridiplantae; phylum Streptophyta; class Magnoliopsida; order Santalales; family Viscaceae; genus Viscum; species Viscum album. Next base: position 880,502,415 of record OY728143.1, on the reverse strand, counting down.
ATTTCTACTTTGTTCGATTTAGGAGCTTTACACTCCTTTGTTGCACCTGGTCTAGCCCATGATTTGGTTCTAGATGTAGAGAGACTTTCCATACCCCTGGTGCTGAATACACCAGTTGGAGTTCATACCAGCATATATTGTGTTTGTAGGGGATGTGGGATGACGTTGGGACCGCATCAATCTAGTGGGGATCTTCTTTTGCTACAGATGCAGCCATACGATGTCATCCTAGGAATTGACTGGCTATTTTCTGTTAGTGCCATTATCTACTACTTCTGAAGAAGAGTCATGTTCTCCGATGTGGATGGGCAGTGTGTAGCTTTTGTTGGAGAGAGGAGCTATCAGACGGGAAGCCGACATGTGAAGCCTCCCCTTTCCTTTCTAGGCGGGTTATCAGTGGTTCCAGCTGATACATAGATGATGGATGTTCCAGAGGTTGTTGGGGAGTTCCTCGATGTTTTTCCCGAGGAGGTTGTGACTCTACCCCCCTGACGTGACGTCGAGTTCAGGATAGACTTACAGTATGGTGCCCGTCCAATTTCGATGACCCCTTATAGGATGGAACCTTCGGAGTTGAGGGAGTTGCAAATTCAGATTGACGATCTAATGGAGAAGGGTTTTGTTCGATCTAGTGTGTCGCCATGGGGTGCTCCAGTTTTGTTCGTGAAGAAGGAAAATGGTGGTCTCAGGTTATGCATAGACTACCGAAGGTTGAATCAGGTAACAGTCAAGAACCGTTACCCCCATACAAGGATATATGATCTCTTTGACCAGCTGAGGGGAGCAGGTTGGTTTTCTAAGATTGATCTATGATCTGGATATCATCAGATGAGGTTAAAGGATAGTGACATCTCAAAGACGGATTTCAGGTGCAGGTATGGGCACTTTGAGTTTGTAGTGATGCTGTTTAGAGTTATGAATGAACCAACTATGTTCATGGGACTTATGAACTTTGTCTTCCGAGAGTTTCTAGACCGGTTCGTCATTGTGTTTATCGATGACATCCTGATCTAATAAAGATTAGAGGAGGAGTATTTTGAGCATCTCATGGTAGTCTTGGAAGTCCTTCAACACCACCAGCTTTATGGGAAATTGTCGAAGTGAAAGTTCTTGACGCAAGAAGTACACTTCCTTGGGCACGTGGTGTCTCAACATAGAGTATTAGTAGACCCGTCGAAGGTGGAGGTAGTTGTTTCTTGGGTGCCACCCAAGAGCGTGGTAGAAGTTCGTAGTTTCATGGGGTTGGTAGGTTATTATCGGAGGTTCGTTTTAGACTTCTCTAGAGTTGCTGCTCCATTGACAGCTTTAACTAGTAAGAACCAGGTCTTCCTATGGAGTGAGTAGTGCCAGAAAGATTTCTACTACCTAAAGGAGAAGTTGGTCAGTGCTCTAGAACTTAGGTTTCCAGAGGAAGGGTTATTGTATGAGGTGTTTTGTGATGATTCTGGCCTTGGTTTGGGGTGCGTACTAATGTAGAAAAAGGGTGTGATCTGTTATGTGTCTAGGCAGTTGCACCCTCACAAGCGTAACTATGCCACCCATGACCTAGAGCTTGCAGCAGTAGTGTTCACACTGAAGTTTTGGTGACACTACCTCTTTGAGGAGCTATTTGTAGTCTTCTCAGATCATAATAGCTTACATTATATCTTCTCACAGCGTGACCTGAACTTACGACAACAGAGATGGGTCGAGTTTCTCCAAGACTATGACTTCTATATCTCTTAAACTGAAGGTAAGGGCAACGTTGTGACTGATTACCTAAGCAGGAAGTCGCATAAGGAAGTGGTTCCGGAATTTGATGATGCTTGGAAAGCGATGGGAGAGTTGGCTGCCTTGCACTTGGATGCAAGGGTAGAGGGTGTTAGAGGCTATTTGTTTCAGATGACAGTGTAGTACTCCTTGTTGCAGCAAGTGGAAGAGTCTCAGTGGGGAGACTCCGAGGAAGAAGTAATGCAGGATCGTATCGATCAGGGGAACGCTCCAGAAGGATGGTCAGAGGACAACCGACATTGGATGCTTTTTCCTGGAAGGTTGTTTGTTCCGGAGGCGATGCGTGAGGGAGTTCTCTGTGAGTTCCAAAAATGTACCGAGGCCTGAGGGAACATTATTGGTGGCCTGAGGTGAAACGAGTAGTGGCGGAGTTTGTGGATAAGTGCCTAGTGTGTCAGCAAGTAAAGGCTGAGCACCGTGTTCCCAGTGGTTTGTTGCATCCCTTAGATGTCCCCGAGTGGAAGTGGGATGACATCTCAATGGACTTTATCACAGGACTACCCAGAGCTCAGGGTGGTTATGATACTATCTGGGTAGTGGTGGATTGACTGATGAAATCAGCTCACTTCTTATCAATTAAGGAGTCAGGCCCAGTGAGTACCTTAACACAGAGGTACGTAGATGAGGTGGTGAGTTTGTATGGAGTTCTAAAGACTATAATCTCAGATCAGGATACTCGGTTTACCTCACGAGTCTGGAGGGGGTTACAACACGCTTTTGGAACCCAGCTACGCCTTAGCACTGCTTTCCACCCCCAGAACGATGGGCAGACAGAGAAGACTATCCAAACATTGGAGGACATGCTGCAATCATGCGTTCTGGATTTCAGAAAATCATGGGTGCGACACTTGACTTTAGTAGAGTTTGACTACAACAAAAACTTCCACTCTACTATTGGAATGGAACCGTTTGAGGCTTTGTATGGAATACCATGTCGTTCACCCATTTTCTAGGCAGAGTTTGGTGAGACAGGTGCTCTTGGGCCAGAGGTAGTACAGAGCACCACAGAGAAAGTCTAGCTTGTGCATGAGAGGATGAAAGTGGCTCAGGACTGACAGAAGTCATATGCTGATCATCGGAGGAGGCCCTTGGAGTTCGAGGTGGGAGATCATGTGTTCTTGAAGGTTTCCCCTCGACGGGGGTAGCAGAGGTTTGGGAAAAGGAGTAATCTCTCCCCAAGGTTCATAGGACCTTTCGAGGTGCTGAGGCGAGTCGGAGAGGTGGCATATCAGCTGGCCCTTTCACCTCAGTTGGAGAAGGTTCATGACATCTTCCATGTCTCCCATCTTTGTCGGTACTTACATGACGACTCTCACATTATCGACCGGAGAGAGTTAGATATGGGAGACGATGCGACCTTCGAGGAATGACTATTCAGAATCAAGGATCGTAAAGAGAAGGTGCTCTGTGGACGAACCATCGCCTTGGTTCGTGTGTTGTGGAGGCATGGAAGCCTCGAGGAGAGAACTTGGGAGAGGGAGGCCCAGATGCACACTCAGTACTCAGAGTTGTTTTGACTTGTGTCTTTCCTTGTTCTTCTAAGCTTTGTTTTGATGTTATTATTTGTAACTTTGATATATGGAATGCTTGGCTTGTCGGTTGTGAGACATTTTGTTTCCTTGTTCTCTGGAAGTGTGTAACATGTACGAATGTGTGGGGAAAGAGAAAAACTGATCCTTAATCAAGATGCATTAATGCATATGCGACTGAAACCATGTGGGCGAATCAGTGCCGCCTAAAGCGGATAATATCTTGACATGGGAGAAGGAATTTCCCCAAGCCACGTGTTCGGGCAGTGTGTTGGTTGTACGGTGTTGGGGGAAGTGTAATTTGAAAATAAATCCTAATATATGGAAGTGGGAAGACCCAATTCTTAATCAAGACACATTAATGTGGATGCAATTAAACCCATGCAGGCGAGTCAGTGCCGCCTAAAGTAGATAATATCTCGACATAGGAGAAGGAATTCCTAACACATATGATTAGGGTTGTTGGTTTGGTTCCTATTATAACGAGATCCCTAAGAGGTATCTTGTTGGGTTCCTCTGGGTTGGTTTTTGAATTCTCAGGGATGAGAATGTTTTAAGAGGTATCTGATGTAATGACCCGGACCTCTCCAGCCCATTCCTTTGTCGAAAAGAAGGTCATGAAGTGTTCTGGAGGGTAGAATGGACTTTTCCCACACTTTTCAGAATTTTGTAACTACACGCCGTGTAGTGTGAGTACACTCCATGTACCACCTTTCTAAGTATACCCCGTGTTGAAGCATGTCATTTCCGCGTGAAATAAATGAGTACACGCCATGTATCCCATACTACACGTCGTGTATTTCCTCCTCGCGTACACGTTACCCTCAAACCATGTGTTGACCAGTCAGCGACCGTGTGCCATATTGAAACTGTGTCCTTGCCGTGTGAAATAAATGTGTACACACCGTGTAGCCCATACTATACGCTGTGTAGTTCCTCCCCGCGTACATGTTACCCTCAAACCTTGTGTTGACCAGTCAACGACTGTGTGTCGTGTTGAATGCCGTGTTGGAAGCCACGTGGCGACCATGTGAAATGGCCTAGCACACACCATGTACTAGGAAGTACACATCGTTTACTTTAGTTATTCTCACCTATAAGAGGAGGGGGACTCTCCTCCTTTTCGAATCATTCCTCTCCTCCCCATTCCTTCGAGCAGAGCTCTCCCGAGAGACTCCAAAGCTCCTTTCTTCCATAACTTCTTCGTACGAGCTCCGATTTACGATCCGTCAGCAGCCATGAGATCGTAATGACGAGGCAGAACTTCTGATATTGGATCTGTTTCTTTCCCTTCGGCCTTTCCTTCCCAGATTCCACCCAAGGAGGTTTTTTCTGGGTTTTGTCAGAAGCGACGGACGCCGACAGACGTCTTCTAAAGTTGATCCAGGGGAGTGTTGTGATCAGAACCTGTTGAGGTAGGGATTTTACCTTCATCTCTATCTAATTTGTTTATCATGCGGGATGGGTGTACTCTTGCTTTCACGAGACATAGTTGAACCAGTTTAATGAAGATAATAACTGGTTTAAAGAACGGGGATGGGGAAGTTGTTATGTTTATCTTTGTTTATCCTATTGTTATGTTGTGAATTGAATAGGCTTATTCCTACTGAAAATCGCGGTCGTTGGGGGCCTTTTCTTGTGAAATTAAATGTTACCCTATCTTTCTAGACTGTTTTATGGATGGAAACTTTGTGTAATATAGAAATTGGTTAATCACGTAATGTTGGATGATTAAATGAATATCTGGAACCCTTGTGTGATCACCCCGATTGAAAAAAATGGAATAATGAACATGTGGGTGTTGGTTTGGTTATGTGGTGTGTGAAAAGGGGGGTGAATCCTGGGTTGTTATGAATAGGATGGGCAGCGGGGCTGCAGAAAATGATATTAAAGGGACAATGATGTGGCACGAGCCTTGTTTCGTGATACGGTTGTGAAGATGTGGTTATAATGGCAGCAGGGCTGCAGTAATGGGTTGTGATATTAAAAGAAAGTGGAAAGTTGATAAATGAACTGTGGGGAATGATAATGAATTAAATGAGGGAACAATCAATGGGGTTTTATTGATGATAAAAAGGTTGGTTTTGTGTTTCTTGTGTTTTATCTAACTTGATTTGTGGTTGGCAGGGATATGTTTTATGAACGATTGATATGGTTGGTTGTGGTTAATTTCCCAGTAATTAAGGAACTAATAAACTAATACTTTTGAATCATGAAAACCTAAATGGGGTTGGGATTGTTTGTTGTATGCATGCATCGTAGTAGCAGTGCCGAGGCACATGCTCAATTTCTCTATTTAGAATCCATAGGTTGGGCTGTGTGTTTGGTATACTTATATGTATCTGTATCTTTGTGTTTTGTCGCACCCCACCCATGTTGATCACTTAGTGCCGAACACTCCCATTTAATGGGAGAGGGTGTTTTCCTCTTAGTTACTAGCTCCTTCCTGCTCTTTCTTCCATAGGCTGTGATGGATTGAGGCGACCTTACACCCAAGACTCTTCGGGTAGGTTTCTATTGGGGTGGTTTTAGCCCAAGACTCTTCGGGTAGGTTTACTGTTCCCAATAATCTTCGGGATGAGGCACAATTGTGTGCGAGTGGGATATATGGTTGTGAGGCCCTGGTGTGTGCGGGCAGGATATGTGGTTCTTGAGGCCCAGTTGTGTGCGGGCGGGAAGAGTGTGGTAGCGTCGGGACGTTCACTGTTAGTAAGAGAAACTAACTAGTGGGAAATGGTGTGGGGTACCCAATACTCTTGTTCTTATATACTACTACCTATTTTTTTTGTGTTTTTGGAGAGCGTGGCTGGTGAGGTTGGGTGGATAGAATTCCTTGCTAAGTTTTGGTTTTTTCTGTTGTTCTCACGGGACATTAGGATGTCTCCCCACCTGTGCATGAGAGCTTTAGGTTTCCCTACTGATTATACTGGTATTCTCACCCTACGTTTACTTTCAGGTTTCCAGGAGGACTACCAGGGCCATGTGGGACTCTACTAGTCAGGACAGTTGGAGTTGTTGCAGTTTCTGTACTCTTGTTTCTTTTGATATTGTACTTTTGAGTTTTCTTGTACTTGTACTTTGTTTTAGAATTGTTTAAACATGCATGTGGGATTGGTTTGGGTTTATTTTTTATTTACTTGTTCCTTTTTCTTTTGCTGTTTGACTCATCCTATTTCCTGATCTTAAATAATAAAAAGGGTAACGCCTCCCATATTTGTGAAAACTCATACCCTTGGTTCTAGTCGCCACTTCGGGGCCTACTGGAGGCGGGACTCGAGGGTCATTATCTCCCTTTCACCATTTCCATCTCAGGAGGGGCATCTTTGGTGGGAGGGGGTTGTGACATTGAGTCACAAGCCATGGAATAACCCCTTCCACAGGATCCATGGAGGTAGATGACCCATTGAATAGATCCTTGAAATAGGAGAAAACATGTTCAGATAAACCCTTCCTATTTTCAATGAGATAGTCACCATTTTTAATTAGAGAGAGAGGCTTGGAAACTTTCCTGATTTTCTGAAGATAATTAAAAAATTTTGTGTTTAGGTCACCATCATTTAACCAACTTTCTTTAAAGGAGTCCCTTTTCAAATCATCCTTTAGGTTAAGAAGTTTGTTGAGCTTTCATGACAACTCAATTTACAGCAAAATTCCATCAGAAAATTCCTAAAGGGTGTAACACCCCAAGCTTCCACGATACGTTTCCCTTTGAATAATGTAATGGCGTGCATTGTACGCAACTTTTAGATTCTAACACACCACAACCAATCGAACTAGCCGTTATGAATAGTAATAGCTACTTTTTGAAATTTTATAAATTCTATATCTCAAAATTGACTTCATTTTTGGATTCAGAATATCGAATTTATCCTAGGGTGAAATTTTGGAACTTTTCGGATAACACTTATATTTTGATGAATAGTGAAAATTACTAAATTTTAATTAAAAACAACCTTTTTAATCAAAATAATTTATAGTGATAAACTATATTATTGAGTGGTTTTAAAGTATAATTAGAATATATTTTTACCATTTTATCCAATGGTGTTCATTAGAATTAATTTCACTTTGAAATTGGACCTAAACAATTATCAATCTTTTGATATATATTGTTTCTTAAAAACACGCTATTTGTTGTGACAGCGGGAATTAATTATAAAATTAATTAATGCAACTTATATGTTTGGAATTTTTTAAAATAGACATCATTTTTGAATTTGGAATATCAATTATAGCTTAGGGTGAAATTTTGGCATTGTTCTAAAAAACTTCAAATTTTGATGAATAGTGAAACTACTAAGTGGTAGTTAAAAAACTGAATTTTTTCATAAAACTTAATTTTACCGCTTCTGTGAATGGAATTTAGAAAATCCAAGAGACATGGTTAATATAAATAAGTAAAATTTGGTTCAATGAGATGAAAATAATTTTTGGTGAATAGTAACTGTTTACTTTTATTTACCACGGTTAAAAGTAAATAGGGTAATTAAGGGTAAAAATGATATTAATATTACCCTAACACATGTCCTAATTATATTGGACAAGTGTATCTCGACCAAAAACAACCTTAGGGATAAAATATTATCATTTAGTTCCACTTGGATTAGATTAGGACATTTATTATTATTTAATTCAAAGAAGAGTTAAAAGAGTTAGAATCAAAGTTTATTTACTAAAACATTTTTAATATAGGGTTATACATAAGATAAATTCGATTTTAAATATTAATTAGAAAGATAAAAATATTTACTACATAATTATATTTTATTTATAATTTTTAGACATTAAATAATTTAATATATTTATAACACAATGATGATGCAATAATTACCATAATAGTGAAAAATTAGAATAATTGATATTATAAATACCCAAATAAATACAATTTGAGACTTTTTATGAATTATACTAATTTTCTAGGTTAATATGACATGTTAGTATTGATTTAATTAACTTTTGTCGAAGTAATAATTCTGTTATGAGTTTCAAAAAAATCAACTATTGAATAGTGTCAAAATTGACATAAAAGAGTTTTTAAAACAAATATTATATTATTAATTGTTATTAAATTCTTAAAAATCTAAGGTTAGGAAAAGAGACTTATATCATGATATGTGTATCATTAATAGACCACTTGGGGGTCTCTTGTATGTATATAGTAAGTTTATTAACTATATAATATAAAAATACAAAGTGACATGGTAAATGTCAAACTAATTAACTAAGAGTTAAAACTAAAAGATAAGGTTAATATAGTAACCCAAACCTATCTAAATTATATTGGTTGAATTTTTTTCGACCTATCCCCACCTTAAAATTTTAATAATAAACTTTGGAGCCATTAGAAACTGAATATGAATTTATTATAAATTAATATTTCTAGCTTTCCCAAAGGAGCCCCTCACCCCTCCTATAAAAGGGCACTCCTCCTTCTCATTTATTCACACCTTCAAAGCCTTTTGGTTAGGAAAACCCCTGACCAAATACTCTCTAAACTTACCTAACTACAACCTAGAGGCATTATTTTGATCATAAATCCAACCTAAGGAGCCCTTTTGATCAAATCAAAAGGAAGAACCCGAAGAAGAGGTAATGTTTTCACCACCCCTTTTTAAGTTCCTTTCTTCTTCCACTTCTTATTTCTTTGTTATTACCATTCTAAAATAATAACTCCAGTATCTTATATATACTGTGATGTTATTATAAATATGGTACAACCATATTCAGTATTCTATCCACCCTTTGAATAACATGTCACCATACGTGCGTACGTACGACTTACCGTCTCCACGTCGTGGTGTAATTGTTATTCAATATATTATTATTTGGGTGGGTATAATAATGACGTTTAACTCATTTAAATAATAAATATAACATGATAATTATTCTGTATATATGATATACCATCCAATTATATATTATTTTAATATCAAAAGAATGATATTGTCGCTCGTGCGTACGTACGGACTACCGTCTCCATGAACGCGATGAGATTCATTCTCCATCATATCCATTCAAGTATAATTATCATTTGATGATTTAAAAATAATGTTTAAGAACTTTATATAATTCTGGATATGAATAATATACATCCCATTAATAACGAATATGTCTCACATAACAAATAATATAAAGTAAAATGAACCCGTAAACACCCGAAATGACGATAATTCAAAGATATTATTAACAAATCAATGTTAAAAGATAATATATGATATCATATTAATGTAAATGATTATTTTATAATTCAATAACAATTATTTCACCATTATACAGGAGGTTAACCTACCGTCGACCAAGGAAAAAGTACAAAGTAAGGGGTTTCTTATCTCACTTTTAATTTCGTGAGATTTCCATTATTCGCCACTTATTTATTGCATGTGGTGTGTGTACTGCCCATGATTGTATTCATTGTGTAATATAATATAATTTATTTATATTTACATCATCATTGTATGGTCCTTCTTTCATGGGTTTATGTTTCGTAAGTTACCAAATTGATAAGGGAATTTGATATTTCAATTTCCACTCATTCGGCTTTACGCATACTTCATTGATTATTTTACTCCAAGATTATGTGTGGAATTACTATTCATTTTATTATGTCATATTTTCCACTCCCCTTTCTGTGGATATACTTTTGATACACATAATCAATCCATTGATAAATTCTCAAGTGATCGGTATGAACTTGATAAGAGTAATTTTAACTCAATCTCAATTTGTTGAGTTAAATATCCAATTCATTGGTGTTGTTTTTACAAGAATATATGTGAATGTCATCTGATTGATTTACACTAAATATCCAATAATATTTAGTGTATTTATATTTGTCACACATAACTATGTCGTTTATTTATCCTTAACCTAAGGATACAGCCTTTATGAGAGATTTCATCTCAATTTACATTCCATTGAGACTTCTTTGTTGATATACACCAAATAACTTTTATGTGGTGTATATAATGTACTTTGACATAGTATATCATGAATCCCTTTATTCTCATTATATTAAAAAGTTTTGATTACCTCAATTATTTGTATTCAAGTGTCTCTCTTTTGGTTAGAATATCTAACTAAAATACCATTTTTAAATGTTTTAAAGACTTATTCATCTAAATCTTGATCATTAATGTCCATGTTTTAAAAATGGTTTTAAGGATTTATTTATATGGACATTAAAGTTTTAAAATTAAAACTCCTCTTAAAAAGTTTCAAAGTGGTATGGGACACTTTGATTCAAAAATCTATTTTTAAATGGCTTCTTGACAAATAGTGTGACTTTTAAATGATTTCAAGAAAAAGGGGGATATTTCTCTCAAATAGTTTTGATGATTATTTTCATCTATGTCAACATCCTTCATTATTCTTGATTGAGGTTAATGTGATACAATACAATCTTCCATATTGTATCAAATGATTTATGTTTGACTGTGGATGTGCTATTTTTATACCATTCATGGTTTATAGTTAAAGTATTGACATTTCGTATGATAATTTTAATACGAATGTTTATGTTATGTTTAAATCTGTTCATATGAGGAATGCATTGGACTTAATAAGTGACGGGTGGAGCCCGCTATAGCTCCTCGATGCATCGGTAGGTCTCATGAGACAAACTAGTGTCTTGGCACAAGGCCTTGGCAAAATCTTATTTGTAGTCTTGGCACGAGGCCTTGGCTATGTGGTTATGATAGTCTGGCATTATGCATTCTATCATTATGAAAGTGGTTATTTATATTTCATGTAATTATTCGACTAGTAGAATATCCATGTGAGTAAGTAAATAGCATTATTTTATTTTATCTTTGCCATTTTATGCTGAAGTTCATGTTTAAAAGGCTTTTGTTTTATTTATAAATTGCCTTAAGTGTTTATGCTTATCTATGAAAGATTCTGCTATAATGTTATCCTTACTGAGCATCTGAGATCACCCCTTTCAATGTTTTATTTTTCCCAGGATTATGAAGAAGTAATTTATGAATGACCTGCACGGATAGTATGAGGGGATATGAAGACAAGATATTGTTGTAGTTTTTTTACCTTATGATGTAATGTAAGACTTATGAATATATCTAGTGTTTCCAAGACTACTAAACTAATCGGTCTTTCAAGACTTGATCCTTTGTGATCATGCCAATGTTATGTAATAATGCACCGACTCTGAGTATCTAGGGTCGAGGCGTTACAAAGGGTATTGATCTCTTGCACATTTTGAAGATAAGAATCAAGAGAAACAATGTTAGATTCAAGTGAGCTGAAACGATATTTACTCAAAAGATTAAAATTATCCTTGAGAATTTTGATTTTGGTTATACAAGCAAAAGAATCACTTCTATAATTTACAGAGTTCTAAGTGTTCTGAATAATATCCCTGCATTCAGGATGAGTTACCCAAGCCTTGTTAAATCTGAAAGGGAATAGAGGCTTGGAATCCTTTTACACAAGATCAAATAGAATATGATGATGATAAAAATTAAGTCTGGATAGGGCAGTGCATGAAATGGATCCCCATACATCTATGAAAGCCTCATTTACAAAATCCCTATCAAATTTACTGGCCACAAAACTGTTCAAATGCTTCTTATACCAAGTGTAATTTTCACCAACAAGATTAACCTAAAACAACTCATTTTGATCTATGCACGATTTTAATTCCCTAGAGGAAGTGGAATTGTTAGACGCACCCATTTTCTCATCTGAATTCAAAATAGAATCGAAATCCCCCATCATAATCCAAGGATTTGTAATGGAGGAATTTAAAGTACCTATGTCCATCCAAAGATTTCTGTGATCTTGATACCTATTATGAGAAGAAATAAAAGAATAGGAAAACTGGAGACCAAGGTAATTGAAAGATCATATCACATGCTGATCACTTGAGATAACAATGGAAGGGCTGTTTAGAGAATCATGAGACAGAATCCAAAGACTCTTGACATCAGATGATCATTTGTTGGTGTCAATAAGATGGAATCCAAGATTCTCCAAGTTAGAAATTCTTGGGTAGAAAATATTTTTTGGTTCATACATACCAATAAGAACTGGTTTGTGTTCTTTTATAAAGAACCAAATGTACCTGAAGGTTTCCATATTGGCTAGTCCCTGGAAATTCCAAAAGAGGATTTTCATTTAAATATGAATCCTGGGTTATAACCCTTATTGATTTTACCTCCTACCTTATTTGGGGTTTTCCCCACATTCCTTTTGGGAGTGGGAGTGCACTGCAATAAGTCATTAATCTCAGATATAGTAGGTAGTGAGATTTTGGAATTACTATCTAGAATAGATTCATCCAGGTTTTTCTGAGTTTTCTAATTACTATTCAATTTAAGAACATTGGATTCAATCCAAATATCATGATGGTTTAATATTTTGATATGTGAATCAGTATCTACATAATGTGTTAGAGAATTGGGAGAAGCAAGCATATCAGTATTCTGAACCTACTGTGAGACAAGTTGGCCAGTGCTTAAAGCTGCTGTTATATCTGTGTTGCATTGAGGTTTCTTTCCTGCAGATCTGAGAACATTTTCAGAGGCCATATTTTTTTGGAAGTTTTGAAGTCCTAATATCAGAACACTTCACTATGTAAGGATGCTCATCTAGAACTTCAGTCTCACAATGAAAATGTTATGAGCTTATGTGATATGTTACATGCTGTCCAGAACTCAAGACTACACCTTTAGCCTGCTTTGAATCATTCTTCCCAGAGCTCAAAGTTGTTGATAAATTAGTATTGCAGTGAGAATTTTGAGCTACAGATCTTGACACATTTTTAGAAGCCATATCGTTTGGAAGTCTTGAAGTCCTTATATTAGAACAACTCACTAGGAAAGGCTTCTGAGCAGGGAAAAAAGTGCTAACAGTAGTTATTGAAGCAGAAGGACCTGCTAGTATAGGAGAAACCTCAGAAGCAGTAGGATCCGTTCCTTCTTACAGGGCCAACACAAAGCCACTGATTTCCATATATAATTCAAGAAATAAGGAAATATATTCCTCTTCTGTTTGAAGGTTACATACCAGGGAGTAAATTTAATTAAATATGTCATAGAACATGGGATGATATTCCTTGATTTCACATTCTATAGAAGGAATCATCACAAAACCCACCTTATAGGGTGATCATGTCATCACAACATTCTTTGTGCCCTATGGATCAACAATATTATCCCAATATTGTTTCAAGGTGGAGGATAGAGATGATGAATTCATCATAGGATCTTTAATCAGGAAGATGTCAGTATGAATCTTTAAAGATTGGGAGGGACTATATTGAATCTTGGCATCCCCCTTCTTCTCAATGAAAGAAACTTTGATTTTCTTACCCTTGTTAGGATCAATTCAATCCAGAGATTTAGGAGTAACAGTAACCTTCTTTTTAAGTACCTTTTAGTTAGAAACCAAATGGACCACAATATTACAAACATCACAAAAATGAGGCATAGTCTCACACTCAACTTTCACTTCAGACATATTTCCATTAGCATGGAATGATATACTGGCAGGGTGCTTGATTTCCATGTTAACATCCACTAGGATCCGAGCAAATAATACCAACTCCCATTCTAGGGTCCTTTGATTCATTCTGATGGGGGTGACAAGATAAGAAGCTATGTCATTTAAGATCTTTGGGTGACAATACACCCAGTTAAATCCATGTAACCTTACCCATATTTGAGAATTGGTTTTACAGATATTGAAGGGATTAAAATTGACATCCCATTCTGATAATATAAGGATTCCAGGTTTGTGTTAAAAATTTCCGTAGCTCCATGCCATGTTTAGTGTGTCTTTGGATTGAAATATTATATGAAAGTACCCTCTCCCAATATAAATAAACCTCCAATATCGACTTCCCCAATAATGAGAAACCCTATCCTTGAGATCAACATAAGACCAAGGCTTGTCCCCCCTTGAGTAAATCATGCGGCCCAAGATAGAGAGTTTTTAGAGGTTGATCCTTTATTGTAGTGCCTCCGGATCTACCACTACTATTAATACACCATTTTCAATCCTTGTAATATTAGAGGAGAAAGATGAATCCTCTTTGACTGGATCTGAAGAACCTGAGAGTGCCTTCGCAAAGGATAATCCTTTCTTTCTTGAGAACGAGGGTTCCTGAGAGATACATTTATATTGATTAGGAACTTTATATATATATATATATATTTCATAAATTAGTTAATCATATTCATTCCCTCCAATTTAATAGTTATGTTATAACAATCATATTTAAATAATCATGGTCTGTTTAGGGTCGTTGATGTGTATTGTATACACTATCGAACATAATTTTCTTTTTTTAAAAGGAAAACTCAAGGTTTTAGATTATTAAACCCTTAATAAATTTCACCTTTAAAATTTCATATTGTATACTAAGGTGAAAATAGGTGAGGGTACTTCTGCCTCATGGCTTTATCCAGTTCCTAGGTCACCTCTGTTCATTTATGGTTTCGCCATAATACTTTTACTAAGTGAGTTGTCCTGTTGTGTAGAAATTTATATCTATAATCCAAGATATTCACTGGATTCTCCTTATAAGAGAGATAATTTTCTAGATATACCAACTCTGAATTCAGTACATGTGAGATATTCAGTATGTACTTCCTTAAGATAGATACACATAATATGTCGTGTACTTGAGAAAGGGTTGATTGGAGTGCTAGTCGATAAGCCATAACTCCAATGTGATTGAGAATATCAAAGGGGTCGATGTGTTAGTTCCATTCACAGTAGAAGTGTGTAGAGGTGGGAGATATATTAATTTTTTTAATAATCCTTGTTCGAAACCAAGAGATAAGATCTTTCATGTCAAATTTATAATTAATTTATTTAATATTTAAAGAAATAAATACACGAGCTTAGGAAATTTCTTCATTGGTAAATGTTGGTCATCTAAAAAAACCCTTTTAGATTACCTTAATTGAAATATGAGGAACATGATAGAATATGTAACACCCCAAGCTTCCACAATATGATTCTTTTTAAATAATTCAATAGCTTGCACTACACGCAACAGTGAGTTCGAGCACACCGTGATCTATCAAACTAGTAGTTTAAAAAGTAGCTATGAATAGTAATAACCACATTATGAAAGTTATGAATTTTATTTTTTAAAATATACTTCATTTTTTAATTAAAAATAATAAAATTATCTTAGGGTGAATTTTTTGTATTTTTCTAAAAAGCTTAATTTTTTTATGAATAATGAAAAATACCGCATTATTGTTTAAAAACCAACTTTTCCATTTAAATAATTATATTAATTTAAATTTATTTTAAAGTAAAAATAGATAATAATACACATATTAACCCAATTTAGTTCATTGAAATCATTTTTATAATAGAATTAGATATAAAAATTTATTGAACTTTTGAACGTCTCTTTTACCCGCCTTCTAGTCACATTTGCGGTTTAGCATTAAATGTTATTTGTCCATTTTTATGAATTAAATTTAAAAAATAGACATACATGGTTTTAATTAGTATTAAATTTTTGATCTAATAGGATCAAATTAATTTTTTTTCTAAATAGTAACTTTAGTAAATTTTTATTTATTTACCACGTTTAAGGGTAAATCAGATAATTAAAGGTAAAAAAATAATATAATATTATTATAAATTATCCTAACACTTTTAATAATTTCATTTTATAAGTGTTTTTAGACAAAAATAAACCTTAATTTGAAAATATGATCCTTTTTGAGCTACTTGTGTTAGATTAGGACATTTATTATATTTTATTAAAAGAAGAGTTAAAAATGTCATATTCAAATTTTAATAACTATATCATTTTTAATATGAATTTATATAAGTGATATTTTCTAATATAAATAATAATTAGAAATATAAAATGTTTATCTACATAATGGTAATTTATTTATAATTTTAGGAAATAAATAGTTAAATTAAATATTGACACAATGATGATACAATAATTGATTTATTAAAGGAAGAATCAATTAAATGATATTAAAAATATTAAAATAAATATAATTTGAAATATTTAATGCCATAAATGATTTTTTTGGATGAAATTGACATGTTAGAGATGATTTAATTTATTTTTTTAAATTAATCAAGTTTTTATTACTTTAACTAAAATCATGTGTTAAATAGTATCAAAATTGACATAAATTAGATTTTAAAATAAATACTATTTTATTAAATGATATAAAAGTCATAAAAATTTAAAGTTCGACCAAATAACTTTTATAGTGTTAAATATGCACTAAATGACCCAATTAAGTTTATTTTGTCATTTTATAGTAACTATATTAACCCTATAGTATAAAAAGATAAGGAGACACAGTAAGAGTTAAACTGTTTAACTAAGGGTAAAATCTAAAAGAGAAGGATAATTTTGTGACCTAAACTTGTCTAAAAAACATTGGTTGAGTATATTTCAACCCATAATTATCTTAAAATATAAATAAATCAATTTTTAGATATTTTAAAATTAAAATAAATTTATATTAAATTAATAGTTATGGAGTTTCGAAAAGTCCCCCTCCCCTCTCTTATAAAAGAGCACCTCTCCTTCTCTTTTATTCACACATCTAAAACCATTTAGATTGGAAAAAACAAACCCAATTATCCTTCTAAATTCAATAACTTAATACTAGATTCCATAATTTGGTCATAAATCCAACTTAAAGAGTCATTTTGTGAAAATCAAAAGGAGACACTCGAATAAGAGGTAATTATTTTACCAACTCTTTCAATGTTTTTTTTCTTATTCTACTTTATTTTACAAAGTTGTTTACATAATAAAGTAATAAATCCATAATATACTATATAATGATATTTTTTTATGATTATGGTACAACTATATTTTTCCCTTTACCCATCCTATGAAAAACAATATCACCATGCATGCGTACGTATGGCTTACCGTCTCCATGATGTGGTGTAAACTATTTTTCATCTATACTTTAATTTTATGGGTATAAATATGGATATAAAATATTTAAATAATAAATATGACATGATATTGTTACTTTATAATTCATATCCCATCCAACTCCTTACCCTTTACCATTACAAAATGATAGCATCGCTCATCGGTACGTACAACCTACCGTCTCCACGATGTGATGAGATTCATTCTGCACTACAACCATTTAAGAATGATTATGAAAATGAATATAATATTTATAAACTTAATATCATTATATATATGAATAATATATATCCTATTAATAATAAACAAGACTTACACAACAAAATAAACATAAGAAAACGAAGTAGTTAACATTCGAAACAATGGAAATACTGAAATATTATTAACAAAACGATATAAGAGGATCATATATGATATCATAAATATTGATATGGTCCTGGTATAATTTAATAACATGATTTAACCATTATAAATGAGTTTAATGAACCCTTAACTAAAGGAAAGTACATGGTAAGGGTTAATTTCGCAATCTCTTTATTATCTGAGATTGCTTTTACTTAAGAATTTACTAGGACATATTTATCATCCATGCCCATTTTTATTAAAAATTCACTTTAAAAAATTATTACTATTCTTGTAAAAAAATTTAAATAATATTTTACCCATTTTTGATTTCATAAAAGGTAATAGTTTTCATTTTCCTTATGAGTTACTTTATTTGAATTTTTGACGAAGTATGAGAAGAATGTTTTTTTAACTTATACGGTATGAGCGAATTTTTATACCGTCATGACACCTTAACATTTTGAAGATTAATTTACAATATCAAATTATAATTTTCAATGAAAATATTTTATTTTTAAATTTTATGTCATTTTAAATAACTATTTTTAATAAAAGGGGTATTTCTCTAAAAAGTTTCTAATGATTTTATCAAGAACATTTTCATATATTTCAACATACTTTATTGGATCTTATGTTTAATTGAGGTTGATTTCTTATGATAAAAACTATCATATTTTATTTAAGGATTTATGATATGTTTGACTATGGATGTTCTATTTTGATACCATTCTTGGTTTATGGTTAATGTATTAACATTTCATATGCTAGGTTTAATACGAATGTTTATGTTGGTTATGTTTCACCATTTTTATATGAGGAATGCATTGGACTTAGTAAGTGATTGGTGGGGCTTGATATATCCCCTTGATTCATTAGTTGGTCTCATGAGACAAAATAGTTTGGGTTTTTACCCATTTATGTATGGTCTTGGCATGAATCCTTGACAGTATGATTATGATGTACGATATTATGCATTCCCTCATTATGAGATTAGTTTTTGATATTACATGTGATTATTCAACTAATAGAATTTACATGTGAATGTTTAAATAGAATTATTCGATTTATTATTGCCATATTATACTGAAGATTATGTTTAAAAGGATTGTGTTTCAATTTTATACCTTGCCTTAAAAGTTTATGCTTATTTATGATAGCTTCTGCTATATTGTTTATCCTTACTGAGCATCTGATATCACCAATTTCTTATATTTCATTTTCCCTAAGATGTGAATAAGTATATTATAGATGAACTTTAGGTATATTCTAAGGGATATGAGTGTTTTTTTAAAGAAGATACTATGTTGTTTTTCATTTCATGATGTAATGTAAAAATTATGTTTGTATATAGTTTTTCTAAGGCTACTAAACTGATTGGTCCTTTGAGATTTTATTTCTTATGATCATGCTAATGTAATAAAATAATTCCCTTTCTCTGGGAATCTAGGGTAGGGGCATTACAGTTGGTATCAAAGGAAGTTTAGTACAAACATTGGAAACTAGATTTATAAAAAATTAGATCAGGGAAACATTACCCTAAGAAATAATTTAAGGAAAAGTATAGAAGAACATCCTAGAATTTTGGTAATGTAAAGATTATGTGGGTATTCCTAGAAAATAAATCCCTATCTGGATACTAAAAGTGGATGTGGTTATGGAACAAATTTACCCAGGAGTAATAACTCTAACAAGGTGTTTTGGGATTTACTCTGGTCAAATCATTCATCATAGTTGGAGGGAGACTAACTTTGTTGCGGATACTCTTTCAAGAATCAGGTGTTCAGGAGAGGGGATAATCATTTTTTACAGTTTGGGGTCCCTTCCACATGAGTGCCAAATTTTTGTGAAAAAATATTCTCTTGTATTACACTATTTTCGCCCGCCTTGATGGTTATTGTATTGGAGGGATTAGAACTCCCCTAGAAAATAATAAAAAGTACTTTTCAGTCATAGAAAATGGCCACCAAGCCCACAATTTCAATATAAAGAAAGAATCTTCTAATGTTCAATGATACAATTATAAAGAGATGGGACATTGTGAAAATTATTGTTTTAAGAATCAAGGAAAATTTCCCTAGAAAATTCCAAGGGAAAAAGGCCAGGATTTTGTGATCACAACTGCTGAGGTTTAAGTTCCTAATGATGTGGTGGCATGTACTTTAATTATCTCTCAAAATTTAGCTAAATATTTATTTAATTATGGTACATCAAATTCATTTACATATTCCTAGTTTTTTTTTTAAAATTTGATATTTTCAATTCACATTAACAAGAGATTTTTCTGTCAAAACCCCTAAGGGAAGTCTCATTGCAACAAAGATGTGTCAGAAAGTTCCCATTATGGAATACTATGTGCTTTATCTGCTGAATTTATCATCATACATATGGTTGAATTTGATACAATCCTCTATATGGACTGGCTATCAAAATATGATGAAAATATTTATTAAAATAAGAAGGAAGTTATAATTTGTGAGGAAGATATAAAATCCATTATCTTTAAAGTATAAACCTCATCATCTAATTCTTATCTAGATCCACCTCCTGTAACTCTTCTAAATAAAATTCTTGGGGAAGAAGAGAAGATAAAACCTACTAATCTTCAAATTGATGATTCAACTATTATAAAAGAATACATTTATGTATTCCCATAGGATTTACCTGGACATCCTCTAGAGTGGGAAGTTGAGTTTTCTATTGACTTAATACCTAATGCACTACCAATATCAAAGAATCCTTATAGAATGGACACTATGGAATTAGTAGAGCTAAAGAAACAACTAGAGTGTTTGAGTAATAAAGGATTTATTCGCCCTAGTTTTTCTACATGGGGATCCCTAGTTATTTTTGTTAAGAAGAAAGATGAATCAATGAGTTCATGCATTGACTATAGAGAAATCAATGATATTACAATAAAGAATAAGTATCCTTTGCCTCACATTGATGATTTATTGATCAACTTCATGAATATAAATATTTTTTGAATATTGAACTTCGTTCTGGATATCATGAATTATGTGTAAAGAAGGAAGATATTCCAAAGACAACATTTCAAACAAGGTATGGATATTATAATTTTATGGTAATTCCATTTGGACCAACTAATGCACCCTCTGTCTTCATGGATATAATGAATAGAGTGTTCAAGGAATATCTTGATGATTTTTTTGTAGTATTTATTGATGATATATTGGTATAATCTAGAAGCTAAAAATACCATAAGAACCACTTACAGAATGTTCTAATTACTATTATAATAAATAAGATATATTGGAAATTTAGAAAGTGTGAATTATGGATTCAATAAATTTATTTTCTTGGCCATATTATCTAGAAATATAGAATCTCTGTTGATCCTACAAATACAAAGGTAATCCAAGAATGGATATCACTGATGAGAATAACTGAGGTACACAGTTTTATTTGTTTAGCAGGTTACTGTCGGTGTTTCATCTAGAATTTTTCCCGATTGACTAACCCATTAACCAAGATCACAAGTAAAGGGGTTAAAATCATTTGGAAAAAAGAGTGTGAATAATGTTTTGAAGAATTAAAGAGAAGATTATTCAATGATCCTATCTTGATTTTACCATCTGGGAATGATGGGTTTGTGATTTATAGTGATGCATCAAGGAAAGGAATCAGTTGTGTTCATATACAGAATGATAGAGTTATTACTTATGCATCGAGGAAATTAAATATTCATGAACAAAACTACCAAACTCATGATATTGAGTTAGATATAGTAATATTTTCTCTGAAGATATGGAGACACTATCTCTACAGTGAAATATGTGAGATATATACTAATCATAAGAGTTTGAAATATATTTTCTTATAGAAAGAACTCAACATGAGACAATAGAGATGGATTGAACTACTCAAGGATTTTTATTTCACAATACAATACCACCCAAGGAAGGAAAATAAGGTGGTAGATGTAGTGAGTAAGAAGGACCATGGAGTTATGAAAAAAATGAGAGTTGAAAGGGATCATATGTTCATGGATCTAGTAAAGATGGATATGGGAATTATCATAGAAGGTGAAACATCACTACTTTTTTAAATTGTTTTCAAACCATCATTACTGTAAAGGATAAAATGTTCTTTGTTTGATGATGTGGATTTTCAAAATAAAATTAAAGCTGTGAATGACGGGAGATTGATTGACTTCATATATGTCGATGAAATCTTGAAATTTGGGAAGAGGATTTGTATTCCCTCTATACCTGAGCTAAAAATGGAATTATAGGATGATGCACATAACTCCAATTTCTCTATACACCATGGTAGCACTAAGATGTATATATATTTGAAGGAAAATTTTTGGTGGGACAACATGAAGATGGATATTGATTATTATGTATCAATATGTTTAGTTTTTCAACAAGTGAAGTATGGAAGACAAAATCATATATGAGTCATGCAACCTATTCCTATACTTGTGTGGAAATGGGATGACATTACAATGGACTTTTTCACTGGGTTACTAAAGACTCCAAGAAGAAATGATGTGATATGGGTTATTGTTGACCACCTTACCAAATCATCATATTTTCTCTCTATAAGAGAAGATTTACCTCTTAAGAGTTTATAAATACTCTATATTAATGAAGTCGTAAGACTTCATGGTGTACCCCAATCGATTATTTCTTATCATGATCTCCATTTTACATAAAAATTATGGAAAAGTATTCAAAAGGCCATAGATAATGAGCTTCATTTGCGCAATTCCTACCATCCTCAAACTGGTGGACAATCAAAAAGGAATATTCAAACTTTAGAAGACATGTTGAGATATTTCTCACTTGACTTTCAAGGTATGTGATATCAGTATTTACCTCTAGTAGAATTTTCCTATAACAATATCTTCCATTAAAGTATTCAGATGATACCATATGAAGCATTATATGGAAAGAGATGTCATATACCAAATTTTTGGGATGATGTTGGTGAAGGAAATATCATAAGTATAGAACTTTTTGAGGAAATAATAGAAAAGGTAAAGATTATTCATACCCATATCAAAGCTACTCAAAGTAGGCAAGAGAGATATACTGATAACTGAAGGAAGGATTTGGAATTTCAAGTGGGATATCATGTTTTCTTGAAGGTATCTCTATGGAAGGGTGTTATAAGATTTAGTAATAAGGGTAAATTAATTCCTTGGTACATAGAACCTTTTGAAATTTTGGAACGAATTGGATTTGTAGCTTACCATTTGGAAATGCCTCCAAGTTTCTCTAAAGTTCATGATGTGTTCCACATACCACTCTTAAGAAAATACATGCTAGACCTAACACATATACTCACCCATGAAGAAATAGAACTATAACCTGATCTGTATTATTGTGAATAGCCTATAAAGATTCTTGATACTAGAGAATAAGTGTCAAGGAATCATATTACTCGATTGGTAAAGGTTCTTTGGAGACATAATAAAATAGAAGAGGTGGCGTGGGAACATGAGGAATCTATGATGAAGAATCACCCGAATATTTTTTTGAAGTGATATTATATAAATTTTGAGGATGAAATTATTTTAAGGAGGGAAGAATGTAACACACCAAGCTTCCACAGTACGATTCTTTTTAAATAATTAAATATTTTGCACTACACGGAACACTGAGTTCGAGTTCACCGTGATCTATCAAACTAGACATTTAAAAAGCGGCTATGAATAATATTAAAAATATTATGAAATTTATGAATTTTATTTTTCAAAATAGTCTTAATTTTTTAATTAATAATATTAAAATTATCTTAGGGTGAATTTTTGGTATTTTCCAAAAAGTTTCAATTTTTTTATGAATAGTGAAAAATACTGCATTGTTGTTTAAAAACTGACTTTTAATTTAAATAATTATATTACTTTAAATTTATTTTAAAGTAAAAATAGAAAAATAATAAAAATATTAATCTAATTTAATTCATTGTAATTATTTATATAATAGAATTAGATATAAAAATTTATTGAACTTTTGAACATCTCTTTTACCCGCCTTTTAGTCACATCCACAGTTTAACATTAAAAGTTATTTTTCTATTTATGTGAATTGAATTTAAAAAAACACACATAAATGGTTGTAATTATTATAAAATTTGTGATATAATAGAATCAACTTAAGTTTTTTTGAATAGAAAATTTAGTAAATTTTTATTTATTTACCACAGTTAAGGGTAAATCGGATAATTAAAGGTAAAAAATAAAAAATATTATTATAAAATTACCCTAAGACTTGTCCTAATTTAATTGTATAATTGTTTTAAAAAAAATGAACCTTAGGTCAAAAATATGCCAATTGTTTTAGATTAGGACATTTATTATGTTTTATTAAAAGAAGAGTTAACAATGTCATATTCAAATTTTAATAACTATATCATTTTTAATATGAGGTTATATAAGTGATACGGTCGAATATAAATAGTATTATAAAGATAAAATGTCTATATACATAATAGTAAAATATTTATAATTTTAGGAAATAAATAATTAAATTAAATAGTGAAACAATGATGATATAGTAATTGATTTATTAAAGGACGAATCAATTAAATTATATTAATAATATTAAAATAAATATAATTTGAAATATTTTATGCCATAATTTTTTTTGGATTAAATTTACATGTTAAGTATGAATTAATTTAGTTTTTTATAAGGAATAAATTTTTTATGAATTTAAAAAAATTATGTATTAAATAGTATCAAAATTGACATAAATGGGATTTTAAAATAAATACTATTTTATTAAATGATATAAAAGTTATAAAAATAAAAGGTTAGGAAAAAAATTGTATAGTGTTAAAAATATCATAAATTACCCAATTAGGTTTCTTTTTTCATTTTATAGTAAATATATTAACCCTATAGTATAAAGAGACAAGTAGACACAATAAGAGTTAAACTGTTTAACTAAGGGTTAAATCCAAAAGATAATGTTAATTTTAGGACCTAAACTTGTCTAAAAATTATTTTTGATAATATTTAGACCCATAATAATATTAAAATATAAATAACTCACTTTTTAGCTATTTTAAATCGAAAATAAATATATATTAAATTAATATTTTTTGAGTTTCTAAAAGTGACCCTCCCCTCTCTTATAAAAGAGCACACATCCTTCTCTTTTATTCACAACTATAAATCCCTCTGGATTGGAAACAATCTTCCCAATTATCATACCAACTTTCCTTATTTCATCCTATAGGACATTATTTGGGAAGAAATCCAACCTAAGGAGTCCTTTTTCAAAAATCAAAAGGAGACACTCAAAGAATAGGTAATTGTTTTACCAAGTCTTTCAATGTTCTTTTCTTCTTCTACTTCCTTTTACAAATATTTTTCCATAATAAAGTAATAAATCAAGAATATAATATATTCTGAGATTTTTTTATGATTATGGGACAAATATATTCCTCTTTTTACCCATCCTATGAAAAACAATATTACCATGAGTGAGTACGTACGACTTACACTCTCCACACTGCGGTGTGAACTTTTTTTCATATATACTTTATTTGAATGGGTAAAATGCTAAATATAGTGGATTTAAATAGTAAATATGACATGATATTGTTACTTTATAATTAATATTCTATCCAAATTCTTACCCTTTACCATTACAGAATGATAGAATCGCTCGTGCGTACGTACGATCTACCATCTCCACAATGCGATGAGATTCATCCTCCACTGCAACAATTTAAGAATGATTATGAAAATGTATATAATGAATTAATATAATATTTATAAACTTAATATCATTATATATATGAATAAGATATATCCTATTCATAATAAATAAGACTTACATGATAAAATAAACAAAAGAAAATGAAGCAGTTAACACAAAAAATAATGGTAATACTGAAATATTATTAACAAAACAATATAAGAAGATCATATATGATATCATAAATATGGATATGGTCCTGGTATAAATTAATTATATACTTTAATCAGTATAAAAGAGTTTATAATTCCCTCAACTAAAGTAAAGTACAAGAAAAGGGTTAATTTCGTAATCTCTTTATTATCCAGGATTGCTTTTATGTAAGTATTTACCAGGACATATTTATCATCAATGTCCATGTTTCTTAAAAATGTACTTCAAAAAATTATTAATATCCTTTTACAGCTGTTTAAAGAAATTTTTACCCATGTTTTATTTTATAAAATGGAATCTTTTTTCATTTTCCTTATGAGGTAGTTTGTTCGTCTTTTCGATGAAGTATGGAAATATTTTTTTTAAACTTACTATCATATTGTATTGAAGGGTTTATGATATGTTTGACTATGGATATACTATTTTGATACCATTCAAGTTTTATGGTTAATGTATTAACATTTTGTTTTCTATGTTTAATATGAATGTTTATGTTGGTTTTGTTTCACCCTTTTCATATAAAGAATTCATTGGACTTAGTAAGTGACGGGTGAGGCCTGCTATAGTCCCTCGATGCATCAGTAGGTCTCATGAGACAAACTAGCTTAATTTTTTACCCTTTTATGCATGGTCTGGGCATGATGCCTTGATGGTATAGTTATGATGTCCAACATTATGAATTCCATTATTATGAGATTAATTATAGATATTAGATGTGATTATTCAACTAGTAGAATATCCATGTGAATGTTTAAATGGAATTATTTGATTTATTATTTCCATATTATGCTGAGGATTATGTTGAAAAGGCTTGTGTTTCAATTTTATACATTTCCTTAAAATCTTATGCTTATTTATGATATCTTTCGCTATATTATTTATTCTTACTAAGAATCTGAGCTCACCCCTTTATTATGTTTCATTTTCCCCAAGATACAAAGAAGTATATTATAACTGACCTCTAGAGATAGTCTAATGGATATGAGTGTTTTTCAAAGGAGATAATATATTGTTTTTAATTTCATGATTTAATGTAAAACTTATGTTTGTATATAATTTTTCCAAGGCTACTAATGTAACATCTTAAGATTTACAAACTATTTTTTAATATGAAAATAATTTATTACTTGAATTTATTTATAATTTAAATAAACTAAAAATTATTTTTAGACAATGCTCTTAGAAAATAATATTTAAAATCAAGTTTTTTTTAATTATAATTAATTATAGTTTTCAAATTTATTCTAAAAATAAATATTGTTTTCCTTTGTTTGAAAAATTATTTTAAAATAACTATATTTATTATTTTTTCAAAATAGAATTTATTTTTAAAAGTTATTAAATAGAATATTATTAATAATAATAAATATGGGTAAAACAAATTTATTTATAAAATTGTTATTATTATAATATAATTTCTAAATATATGAAAAAATATTATGTTTAGTTTCATAATATTTATGAAACATTAATGTATATAATTATTTTACTACAAAAAAGTACATATATATATATGTGTTTAAAAATATGTTACTTTATTTATTTAAGAAAAACAAATTATATATATGTATATTTAAAAAAAACTAAAATGATATATATATATACACACACACACTAAAATGAATTTAAATAATAAAACAAAAAGAAGAAAATATGATATGTTTTATAAATCTATATAATTATTTTGTGTATAGAAAAATGTGATTTGATATATATGTGTGTATATTTATAAAAATAATTATCGTTTTGATTATTTTATAGATTTATTTTCATTTTATTATTTTATTATATAAAAACACACAGTTTATATATATATATAACTTGAGTGCATAAATATATAATTATATATCTAAAATTATTTGTTTAAAAATGATGATAAAAGAAAATAAAAAAAGTGGATGAAGTGTGAAACGCGAGTTTGAATAAAAATTGAATTGAGTGAAATGATGACATATTGGGAGGTGTGAAGCGTGAATCATGAAAATAAAAAATTAATATATATATATATATATAAAAGTATAAAATAATAACATGGAAACAAAAAAATATAAAAATACACACACACACACATATAATGCTAAACTATTTAAAAATAAATGTTATGTGGTTTAAAAAAAAAATCCTTTTGATAAAAAACATTAATTAAGATGATAAATCATAATATAATAATTATTGTAATGAATATAAAAAATAATAATAATATATTAATAATATGTTGACTTTACACAACTAAAGAGAAGATAATCATGAAATTTGTGGAAAGGCTCAAAAATTAAATGACATGACAAAGACAAATAAAATAATAATAAAATGATATATATAAAACAAAGATAAAATTATAAAATTTTTAGGTAGGGGAATGGAAAGGGGATACCTGGAAATCTTGAAGGATCCATGGGGATGTTAGAGAGTATAAATTATAAATATAATAATTTATGAGATAAGAATAAAATATATGTAAAAAATCGTATGCAGTGATCTATGTTTTGAGTTTTGTTTTATCTTAAAATAAATATAGAATTAATAAACTTCTCTAAGAAGCCTTGGACACCAATAATTTTTCTTTATAAATATGTATAACCCCTCCCTTATAGTTATAAAAACATCACCTAAACCACTTCATGGGTTTATGTTCCTAAGAAAGCAAGAGATTTCCTCCCCCTTCACCTTCCACAATCAGGTAAGGGTTATGTTTTCAATTTTATCTTTAAACTTATATTTTGCAAGGGTATGTTTTTAATTATCAAGTATGGACTTCTAAACAAGGAATTGAATGTGTATATATACATACGTATATAAACGCATGTATATTCCAACATTTTTAGTATTTTTATATATAAACGTGATATGAGTTCTTTTGACTTGAATCATATTTTTTTAAAGAACCTGTATTTATTTGGATTTATCATGGTTTTCAAAGTTTTTTATATATACATATATAAGTATGTGCATATATATATAGTGGTATATATATACATATATATATACACACATATGAACACACACACACACACAGAGATATATATATATATAGGCATAAACAACTTAATTTTAGATAAACCTTCTCATTTATTTGAAAGTTATGGTGTTTTATAACCTCCAAAATAATGCTTAATGATTTTAATATCCTATAGACACTTTGATTTATTAAATTTCATGGGAAAAAACTTATCATTTTATGTGGAGTTATGAAACAAGTTATCATTTCATGTGCATACATGCATCTGCATCATCTATCATGCATTATGTGACCATGCACACATTTAATCGATGTTTCTAACAATTATGGTTCTTAATTAATAAAAGTTTTTCAAGCATGGGATTCTCTGTAAATTATTTTAAAAACTTTCATGAATATATCAATCAAACTCTTTTGAAAAAATTAATACTATTTAAGTATTTTAGAAATGTTTTGGGATAGAGATGAGAAAGGCAGGCCCATGGGAAATTGTTTTAATTTTTTTTGGCACTGGTGAAATAATTGATGTTGTGGGGAGTGAACCTGTAAGTCTAAGAATTGACTGGTGGCCTTATGTATGGGTTTTTAGACATGGTATTCCAAGTATCTTCAATGACCCACAAGAAATTATTATTTTTCAAAGGAGAATCCTCAACGGAATTTTAGATATCACTATTTTTGTAAAATACTGGTTTTCTAAAGGTATTTGTGAATATATGTTTTTAGGTAAATTTATAACATTTTCAAGAAATGTTTAAAATTAATTTATCAGTTGTTTTTAAAACCTCTTATTGGGGATAATTAATTCTCACCCTATGTATTATAATTACTTTTATAGGTTTAACAAACTTGCTGCGTTGAAACTCTGTTATGGAAGCAACACACCAAAGAACCATTATTTTTTTAATTTGAATATTTTTTTTGTAATTTAATTTATGTATCTAATTTTCTAGAACCTAGATCGGAAAAGGTCCTCTGTTGTATTTAACACGGTGTATTTAATCATGTTTATTTTATAAAATAAATTTACACAGTATTTTTAAGCACATAGTCTAGAAGAGCGGGCTTGGGGCATTATAACTAAACTGATCTGTCCTTCATGATTTGATTTCTTGTGATCATGCCAATATAATAAAATAATCTACCAGATCTGAGCATCTAGGGTTGGGATGTTACAAAATCCCTCTATAGGTGATCCACACAAGCTCCTATAATCTCCGAGCAATACCACTCGATCTCTGACTGCTAGCATAGTGAGTCGAATGTCTTTTTTTGTTCATTATTGATTGCTCATTATTCAGTCTTGAAGAAATATCTTTTACACTTCTCTTTATCGAGAGAGAGAGAGAAGGAGGAGTTAAAAGAGAATTATTTGTGCACAACAATTCTCTATTCTTAAGTTTTTGATGATCTACACAATAGACATATCCGTCTATTTATAGAATTAAGATTTAAGTTAAAATATTATTTAATTACATACTAGCCATTAAATAACTTTTTTTAACTTTAATAAACCCCATGCCACATAATAATAATGATACTATTATTATTTTGTGGTGCGCACCATCTTGTGCAATAAAAAATATTATGTAATGATATTTTTGATTAATATTTGTTACCGGAATCAGTATTGGTCCATTTAAACTCCTATAGAATTTAATTGAGACAAACGGAAGCACTTAGTGTGTGACCCTCTAGGATTATTTCTTGTTGGCATTATGTGGGCTTACCTAAAGTCCAAGATTACTGTATAAAAACAGGTTAAGGAACCCAAGATAAAGAATATAATGTCACAATGATGAAAACCACATATGAACACTCACTATATAATATAATCCCTTTGTCACAATATCTCATCCAGAAGGTTACACATCTGTGTAACCAACCTACATGCTCAATATGTATTTCTTTGACTATTTGAAATAAACACGTCGTTACACCATGGCCATGGAATTTAATACGATGGTTCTATTCCAATCAAAGGGTCAATATATCAGCTTACATAAACATGGAAGGGACAAATCCTTCCTCAACTTATTCTTTAATGACATATCACTCATGACACACCCAACGTATCCAACTTTCCATTGAAATATTATCATCATGGTTTATAAAATACATTTAAGTACAGGAGTTGTAACATTCATTAATAATAATCTTAAAGTCTAAGGACTATCACACATTCTCATAGATAGGAATATCTGATGACTTCAAAACATTTAGGGTTCCTACTGGTGGGTCTATTCTCATAATCTCCCATCTTGGAAATTACTAAGTAAAAACTTCATGAGAATAATCCTCATCTGCTTATGAGTATTCTCACCCAATAGTCTATATACTATGTATCCCATCATAGTATACTATCCAACTGTGAAACATTATTTGAGAATATTGTCATAAAACATCAAGGTTCTCATCATAGTGAGGAAATGCTATGAACTTATCAATGCGATGTATAATCTAGGACATTATTACATTAGATTCATGAAGAACATCAAACAATATGTAATAAGTAGATTTATTAATATTCAATACATAGAATATACATGTAATCAAAATATAAACAGATGGTTTTAGGAAACCAACTCCAACCAACTCCCACTTGTACTAGAGCCAACTACCTACGACCTTCAGTTTGCTAGACCTCACATGATAGTCATGTTTATACTGTGTCAAGGCTTTAGTCAATGGGTCCTCTACGTTGTCTTTCGTGGGAATACCACTCACTAAAACTTCACCTCTCTATGAAAAATACATCAAGAGATGATACTTACAAAGTATGTGATTATTCTGCTAATGTGACCTTGACTCTTTTGCAATATCCACCACTATAGTATTATCACAATAGAGTGTGATAAGATCTTTACTTCTAGATACCACAACAAGATCTTTGACTAAGTTGCACATATATACTACTTCCTTAAATGTATCCAAAGACAGAATATACCTAGACTTTACTGTAGAATCTACAACCATGGCCTACTATGAGCTCTTCTATCTCGCAACACCTCCATTAAAAGTGAAGATGTATCCTATTTGTGACTTCATGTCATCTTGATTAGTTTTGAAACTAGAATCTATATATCCTATGAGGATTGGTTCCACATATCCTCCATAAACTAGGAACATATCCTTAATATACCTCAGATACTTAAGGATAGTATTGAATTCCATCCAATGGTGGTCACCTCGATCAGCTTGATATCTTCCTACATTACTTAATGCATACGCAACATCCAACCTAGTACATAGCATAACATACATGACTGAACCAATTTCTGATGTGTAAGGAATCCATGTCATTATTTTTATTTCCTCATGTGTTTGAGGACACATTTTCTTGGAAATATGAATACCATGTGATGCTGGAAACAATCACCCTTTGGATTGTTCCATACTGAATCTATTAACTATTTTTTCAATGTATGTACTTTGACTTAGGATGAGAAACCTCTTGGATATATCATGATGGATCTTGATCCTAAGAATATATACTGACTTACCCAAGTACTTCATAGATAATAATTTATTCAACCACATCTTAATAGATTGTAATATTGGTATTTCGTTTCCAATGAGTAATATGTCATCAACATATACTATTAAGAAAATGACTGCACTCCCACTAAACCATTTATAGACACATGACTCAAATTCATTCTTTATGAAACCAAATTATGTTATGGCCTCATCAAAATTAATTTTCCATGAAATTCCATAAATGGATCTTTTCAAATTTTATACCTTGTTGGAATCCTTTGGAGTCACAAACCCTTTAGAACATGTCATATAGAAGTCTTCCTGAAGGTTCCCATTAAGGAATGCTATTTTGAAATCCATTTTCCAAATCTCATAATCATGGAAAACCACAATGTCAATTAGAATTATGATGAATTTCATCATTTCAATTGGTAAAAATGTTTCATCATAGTTAATGCCTTATTGTTGTTAAACCCTTTTGCAACCATTCACACTTGATAGGTACTGACTTTTCCTTCCATGTCCAGTTTCTTCTTGAATACTCATTTGAAACCAATGGGATTTATACTAGAGGGTCTACCAAAATATAGAATTAGTTTGGGTACATGGAATACATTTCAAAATTCATGGCATCTTTCCACTTGGAAACATCTGTGCCA
Source organism: Viscum album (assembly GCA_963277665.1). Lineage (NCBI taxonomy): Eukaryota > Viridiplantae > Streptophyta > Magnoliopsida > Santalales > Viscaceae > Viscum > Viscum album. Next base: position 880,469,878 of record OY728143.1, on the reverse strand, counting down.
CTTACTTCTTCCTTATAGGTCATAGGATCATTATTATAAACTAATAACGATTCACCATCATCGGTGACTAGAAAACCACACCATTCTAGCTCTATAACCTCTCTAGAACTCCTATATAGTAATTGTGTCTCTAGAACAATTTCTTATTCCATGGGGATTTGTGTAATTTGTTCCTATGACAAATCTTGTGTATCTTAATCTTGGACTTCATCAAAGTCTATCTCACTCCTAATATATCTTTTAGAGATAAGATCCTCCTCAAGAAATGTGGTATGTCTATCAACCAAAACATTTTTTTCTGAAGGATTGTATAGGTTGAATCCCTTTGTTTCTTTAGTATGTCCTATAAAGAAACACTTTGTTCCATAGAGTGAAATATTATTAACTGAAGAGGCCTTAAAAAATACTTCAAAACCCCACACATGTAAGTAAGACAACATGAGTTTCTTTCCATTCCATAATTAGTATGGTATACCATATTTCACTTTAGTTGTCACTCAGTTTATTATGTATTCTACTACTTGTAATGTGCATCCCGTAAAGGATAATGGAAGACTCAAATGACTCATCATTGATCTCACCATGTCCAACAAGTTATGGTCCCTCCTTTAACTTACACCATTCCACTGAGGCATATAAGGAGGAGTGACTTGAGATAAAATCTAAAACTACTATAAATAATCAATGAAGTATTGATTAAGATATTCTCCACCACAATCTGAGTGGAGTTTCTTAATCTTCTTACCAAGCTAGTTCTCAAATTTATTCTTGAATTCCTTGAATTTATCAAAAGAATCTGACTTATACCTCATTAATTAGACATATCCATATCAACTAAAATCATCAATAAAATTTATGAAGTATGAGTACCCACCCCTTACTTTAATAGGAAATGGTCCGCACACATTGTTATGAACTAATTAAAGACTCTATTTAGCCGTTTCACCTTTCCCACTAAATGGGGATTTGGTCATTTTTCCATGTGAACATGCACGATACACTAAGTGGTTTTAGTTCAAAAGAATCTAAATATCCATCTTGATGTAATTTAGTCTGGAAATTTTCATTTATATGACCTATCCGATGAAGTCAAAGTTGGGCGTGGAATGAGTCATGTGAAGTAACTTTGTTATCAATTACCATTACATGGTTTGTGTAATCCAATACATAAATACTGTTATTTAAATGTACCTTACCATAATAAATGTTATCTTTATAAAAGAAGAAACATTTATTCCTAAATTTGAAAATAAATCCATTTATATCAAGTCTGTATATAGGAATAATGTTTTTAGTAACTAAAGAAACATAATAACAACCCTTTAAAACCAAGATCATTCCAATTGGAAATGTGAGGTGGTAGTCCCCAATATCTACAACAAAAAGTTTAGCTATGTTGGATACTTGAAGATCTACCTATCATCAATCAATATTTCTGAATCTACTTGGTTCCTATATTTTAATAGACACGTGATCACCACAAGCTGTATCTAATAACCGATATGTAGAAACAAATAAATTTCACTCAATAGAAAACACACATGAAGACACCCCTTACTAATTTTTTTGGGTTTAGTTTTTCTTCTAGTGGACCTTCTTGTCACATGCGAAACAAACAACATTCTATTCCCTTGCTTTCCCCATGATCTTTCTCTTCTTGGAAGGTCATGAAAAAGCTTTGGTCTTAAATATATTCACTTTCCCTTTCCATTTTTCACTATAAGGACATAAGGTTTTTTATGCTTCATATACTTATCTAATTGGTGAATAAGAGTAAGAATATCTAGCATAGACTTCTCAAATTTGTTCAAATTAAAATTCACTCTCTGAGGGAGTAATGCTAGAATGAGGTTGGTGCCCAGTTATTAGGGGATTTTAAACCCTAGAAACTCTAAGAAATCACTGTAGAATATGAGCTTGAATATGTGAAGCCCATATAGGGAACCCTCTCTAATATTTCTCTAAAAGAGTGCCTTGGAAATATCAAACCATCTCTATCTATAAATCTCCTGGAAAATACCACATAGGTTCTTAAGTATGCTATACACATCCATGTTTTTAGGAGACTTCATTAGTTTACTAGAAATTGATGAAATCATCAAAAATTGAACATCGACCACATCACTCAAATGTTTTGAATAGACAAGGAAATCTTAATCACTTGCCTCTTTAGCAGGAGGATCATGCATTAAGGATTCTAGCACGTAATATTTCCTTTCATGGCATAGAAAAACCTGAAGGTATCTAAACCAATCTTGGAATTTACTGCTAGTTAGGAGGTTATATTTCTCTAATATTGATCGTAGGGATAGTGTGGATAATGAACTTTCCATTTTATTCTATAATTAAAATGAGAAAATTATTATTACTTTTATTGATTACAAAATAAGTGAGATATAATAAATTAATTTTATTTATTTATTTATTTATTAAATCTCTCACTATTTTATCAAGTCTCAATAACTTTCACCATTAAACCTAAAATGTCTAGTTGCTTTAACATTCTAGTGGAAAGTATCTCCATTAATTTTATTAATGATACATACTTTGGACATGAAAACCATAATAAATTAATTATATAGGTGGTATTTCTAACTATGGACTTCTAGATCCTTGATCTGTTGAGTGGATTCCCCTATCCTAAAATCTTGACTTGAATTTCCTCAACACTTTCCTCCTAATTTGTATTGAATAGACTTTGGCCATTAAACTAAATACAATTTCGGTTAAGTCAACCCAAAACTCTCATGATAAATCCCCAATAAAAGTAAGTTTCTAGAATTTTACCATGCACTACACTTAGTTCTATGGTTTCATTCCAAATAAAGTAATGGAAGGTTTAGTTTGATTTAATATTTAATTGATATATTTTAATTTATTATGCGTAGATTTTATCTTTTTTATCCTTTATATATCTTGTTAATATTAAGTGGATATTACTTAATTAATTAACTATGTTGGATAAAACATTTACACATAATTCATTTATTAAATTTCCATCTTTGAACATTAATTCATTTATTTATGTGATCACGACCTTGAATCCATAAAATAAATAATTAAATAGACATAAATAAATAATTAATTAAATAACCCATTTATGAGATTTATCTAACGATTGATTTAATGAGAGAACATTAAATCAACCTTTGACCTAAGGGAAATAACTCATATTTTTGGTCTTGGCATGAGTTACAACATTTCACATGTCCACCTATGTATCACCTAGGTTGACATCATTATAGTTCCATCTTGAACCACCGCCACACACCATGGGATGCTCCATTACTTACAAATATTTATTACTCACATGCAGGTGAGGGGAACCAAAGGATTGGTTATAGGGGGTTACATAAATATCCTTCAACACATAGGTCGTATATAATAATAGAGGGAGGGATGACTCACAGGCCATCATTTAATTTAATATTAAATAATTGAAAACTCATGGAATAAATTAAATTAAAACATATGAAACATACACAGGTCTTGGTCAAGCTCATGAATAGTCATAAATGCAATGAATACGCAAAATTATATGGCTAACATTTATTCATTCATTTTTTATTTTATTATTTAAGATAAAAATGCTAGAATTAATAAATTAATTAATTCCCTTTCATTTTAATGATAATTAAATCTTATTTGGAGATACCCATCATTCATGGAATTCATGGAAAATAAACTTCAGAACCAATAATGACATATTAATTATAATAAATTAATTGATCATTTAAAAATATTTAAAACCATTATTAAATTTTCAAACACACAATGGTGTGCCGATCAATAAAATAAAATTTTAATGTTGCAATTTTCAAATTTAATGTAATTTTAATTTTGTATATTAATGTGAGACTACATGGAGTGTACATCCAAATACACACTCTACACCTCGGTTATCATATATCCAAGTCACATGCCTAGGGCTTCAGCGTGTTAACTCTGCCAGACTACACAATGTGTACATGCTAGCTACACACCCTATATCTGCTTTCCGTGTTCTAGCTTGGCCCAATCAACATGCTATGTGAAATAAAACCACCACATGTAATTAATTTCTTGATATATCTAGATACAATGCACATGGGTATATGGCGTGTGCTCCGACTGCATGCCATGTAACCCAGTTTTACTTGAAAAATATTTAGAACTTCCTGATGGAATCTCTGATCATTATTGATTTATTCTTAAACCTTTAATAAAATTAAACACTGAAAAAACATGATTAATATGTCGATACAATATTAACTCAAATCAGATTAAATAATGAATAACATGAAATGAAAATCTAACCACAATTGTGTATAGATCAAAAATAAAATAAATAATTATAAATTTAAACATGACCGGTCAGATGCCACTTGTTGGTTCCATTTGTAGTAGAATCATACAGAGGTGGGAGATATATTAAAATTTATTTTAATAATAATTTTTTAAAATAAGAGAGAGGATCTTTCATGTCAAATTTATAATTAATTTATTTAATATTTGAAGAAATAAATACCTGGGATTAGGAAATTTATTTGTTGGTGAATGTTGATCATTTGCAAAACTGTTTTGGATTACCTTCATTGCATTGTGATGATCCGAGGATAGAATCCATCTAGTGGTGATCCACATAAGCCCTTATGATCTATGATAAACAACACTCGATCTCTGGGTTCTAGTGTAGTGAGTCAAATGTCTTTCATTGTTCATTCTTGATTTATCATTATTCGGTCTTGAAGAAATCACTCTCGAACTTCTCGTTATTGAGTAGGAGAGAGAACGAGGATTTGAGAGAGAATTCGTTGTGCACAACAATTCTATATTCTCAATTTTTGGATGCACTACACAATAGAAACAACTGTCTATTTATAGAGTTAGGATTTAAGTTAAAATATTATTTAATGGTATACCAACCATTAAATAACATTTATTACCTTTAATAAAACCCATAAAACATAATAATAACTATATTATTACTATTTTGAGGCACACGTCAGCTTTCACAATAAAAAATATTATGTAATGGTCTTGTTAATTAATATTTGTCACCAGACTCAGTCTTGGTACATTTTAACTCCTCTAGAATTTATTGAATAACCGAATAAATATTTTATTCATAAATAAATATTTTATTTACAATATAGTGAATAAATATTTATTAAAATATTCAATAAATAAAATAAATATTTTATTCACAAACCAATGAATAAATATTTATTTAATTTATGCGATCAATATGACTTGAATAAAATTATTCATCATATTTGAGAATAATATTTATTCCATTAATTAAACTCAAATAGAATCTAATTGAGCTTAATAGAAACACTGAGTGTGTGACCTTCTAGGATTATTTCATATTGGCATTAGGTGATCTTGCCTAAAGTCCAAGATTACTGTCTAGCAATGGGTCAAGGAACCCAAAAGAAAGAACTTAATGTCACAATGTTGGAAACCACATATGAATTATAACTGTGTAATATAATCCCTTTGTCACAATATCTCATCAAGTAGGTTTCACATCCATGTCACCAACCTATATGCTTGATATGTCTTTCTTTGACTATCTGAAATAAACACATCATTACACCATGTACATGAAATTTAATGTGACGATTCTATTCTAATCAAAGGGTTGTGATATCAGCTTCCATAAATATGGAAGGGACAAATCCTTACTCAACTTATTCATTAATGACATGTCACTCATGACACACCCAACGTATCCAACTCTAACATGAACTGTTATCATCATGGTTTATGAAATACATCTAACTACGCGATTTGTAACATTCATTAATAATAATATTAAAGTCTAAGGACCATCAACCATACTCATAGATAGGAATATCTAACGACACCAAAAAATGCAAAATTCTTACTGGTCTCATAATCTCCCATCTTGGACATTACCAAGTGTGAACTTCATGATAAGAAGTATTATCTTATTATGAGAACACATACCTAACAATATATGTACCATGTGCCCTATCATAGTATGTTATCCAACCACAAAACATTATTTGAGAATATCATCATAGCACATCAATGTTCTCATCATAGCAGGGAACTACTATGACCTTATCGATGTTATGTATACTCTAGAAAATTATTACATTAGAGACATGCAGAACAATAAACAATATTTATTAAGTAGATTTATTAATATTGAATACATAGAATATACATGGAATCAAAATAAAAAAAGTTGGTCCTAAGACAAAAACTCCAACAAGATGTACCCGGGGCTTATCTTTCCCTTCTCTATAAATCTCATGACTTTATTCCATGGAGATATAAAAAGAAACACTTTATCCCCAACCTCGAACTCCAGGTCTCATCGATGATTGTCAGCATAACTCTTATGTTGACTCCGATTAGTCCTGATGTGTTGATGGATGGTATTGAAATTTCCTACCATTTCCTTAACCATTTTAGGTCCAAAAAGCTTATGTTCACCAACTTTATCTCAACATGCAGGTATTCTACATATCTTCCCATAAAGGGATTCATAAGGATCCATTTGGATCCTTGAATGAAAGATATTATTATACGAGAACTCAACCAAATGAAGATATTGATCCCATTCTACTTTTAAGTACATTGATCATGCTATCAACATGTCTTCTGGTGTCTGAATAGTCTTATCATATTGTTCATCAATTTGGGGGTGATAATCCATACTGAAGTTCAACTTAGTATTTAGATAATTTTGTAGATTCTTCCAGAACATGGAAGTAAATCTCAGATCTTAGATAGATACAATTGATAGTGGTGTTCCATGTATCCTCACCACCTCTATGATATATATACTTGTAAGTTTACTGAGTGATAATTCCTCTTAAATTGAAATTAAGTGAGTAGTTTTTTAATATGATCTACCAAAACCCATATGGAATTATTTCCTCTTCATATCTTTGAAAGACCAATGAAAAATTCCATGGTTTTATTGCATTATGACCTTAGACATTTTCCTTTCAAACTTTACTTGATAACATACTAGACACCTTGATGTATATTACATGATCTCTTTCTTCATATTATCCCACCAATAGTGCTCTCAGAGATCTTAATAAATCTTTCTGCTCTCTAGGTGGATGGAGAAGGTTGAGCTATGTCAATCATTCAACATATAATTCTTTATCTTAGTATTTTATGTTACACATAGTCATGAACCAAATATTACAACTCCTTCTTCATCAATTTTAAAATCTAAGGAATTCCATTTTATTGAAGCTTCCACCTTCTTCTAAATTTCCACATCATCTCTTTAATCATCCTTTATCTTCTCTAGAAGGGATGTTTGAGCAATGGTTTGAGAAAGGAATGATTATGTTCCTTCCTTAATGATTCCCATATCCATCCTTTGCAATTATAAGAATATTAGATCCTTTTAAATTCTTATCATTGATAATATTGATGTATCCTTTCTACTTAGAGAATCTGATACTTTGTTTATGTTACTAGGATGGTAGTGTATTGAGAAGTCTAGTCCTTTATCATCTATAACCATCTTTAATGGTTCATATTAATATCATTTTATGTGAATATATATTTTAGACACTTATGATATGTATATATTTCACACTTCTCCCCATATAAACAATTTTGTCCGATTTTCAACATAAAGATCACTACATCCAAATCAAGATCATGTGTTGGATAGTTTTGTTCATGAAAATTCAACTTTATTAAGTTTTAGGCTATCAATTTATCATTCTAAATCAATACACAACCCAATACCTTCTTTAAATCATCATTATATACCATGAAAAGTTCTCCACTTGTGAAAAATTTGAGGACTAGTGTAGTGATAAGCTTCTTTTTCAAATCCTTAAAGCTCTCTTCATGTTCACTGGTCTAGAAAAACATTAACCCATTCAGATTTTTCTTGGTTAGTGGGTTATACAATCACTAAAAGGTTCTCAAAAATCATCGGTAATATATAACTAGTCCAAGGAAACTATGGATCTATATTACAGATGTTTCTTTGGGACACTCAATTTCCTTTATCTTAAAAGACTCTTTAGATATCCCCTTTTTGGTGATAATATGCACTAAGAATGATAATTACTTAATTTATAGATCACATTTACTATACTTTTCATATAGATTCTCCTTTCTCAAAGTCATTATAATGGTATTCAAATTCTCTTCATGCTCCTCCTTGATTTTAAAGTATATCAGAATATCATCTATACGAACCATCGAATTTTTTTTTAGGTCATCTATATATAATCTAATCATTAAGTCCATAAATATTTATAGAGAATTAGTGAGTCCTAAAGGAATCACTATGAACTCATAATGTTCATACCCTGTTTGAAAGGCAGTTTTGAGAATATCTTCCTTCTTTATGTCTAATTGGTGATATCCTAACCGAAGGTCCTCCTTAGAGAAATAATGGGCCCTATGTAGTTGATCGAACAATTCATTTATCCATGGTAAGGGATAATTGTTCTTTATATTGATTTTTTTAGTTCATTATAATCAATGTAGAGGTGCATTGACCCATCCTTATCCTTGATAAAGAATACATGCGCACCCCATTGTAAAGAAATCATACATATAATACCCCTATCTAGATTCTCTTGTAACTTATTATTCATAACTTAAAATTAAATGATGTCCATTCTATAAAGAATCTTCGATATGGAAAAAGAACTAGGTAGAAGTTTGACTGAGAACTCAACCTCTCAGTCAAGAGGAATTCCATAAAACTCTAGGGAAAATTTTAGTATAATCCCTCACATTGGGAATTTATTCAAGCATGATTCTCTCCTAAGTCTAAATAATTTGGTCTAGATATACTTACTCTAAAGGAAATAATATCCACGCTTGAATATAATATTTTATGGGAGATTCATCCTCCTTATACTATTACAGAATTAGAGGATGACTTTATAGCGACCCGAGCCTTTTACATAAAACATTTCAATATTTTCAGCATAATTATTCATCAGAGTACAAGCCAAGGATCATTAAGTCCAGTGTCTTGGAAGACTAGGTACATATTACATAAAACATGGGGATAAAAAAAATTCTTTATTTAATCCCCATAAAGAGATTCTAACTTCCTTTGAGCCCTTAAATCTTTATAGGGTACCCTGAGGAACACATGAACAAAGGGATGAGCTAAAAATGCCCAGTAAGAGAATGAACATAAGGATACATCTCAAGCACATGAGTTAGGAGGCATGAAATAATGATATCAAAAGAATGAAACTTATAAAATTATTTAATATAATCATGGGATCCCATAAACATGGAATTATATAAATGTGGCAGAATCATAAATCATATCTTTAGTACGGGTCAAGGCTAACCGCCAATCCCGTTTCCCATTTCAGTATGGGTCAAGGCTAACCGCCAATCCCATTTCACATCACATCGCATGAGACTTAACCTTAACCAATGAATTGGAGTGATATCTAGGCACACCCATCTCAACATATTCAGGAATATCCTTTCCACATAAATATTCTTACCACATATACAATCATACATATTCAACCATACACAAACATAAGGGTACCCATGAAAAGAATTGGGTACCACAATCGTAACATCAATCATAACCAATGCGTGTATCATGAAAGTGTCCATATAAGGAAATAATTAGAAATAAATGGATGTAAATAGGGTAAAATAGGATTATAACATGGTAAGTGGTGTCAAAAATAAGTGACAACATATGAGAGATGTATTTTAGAAACATCAACATTAAAACATTTTTGTGCGATTTTTTGGAAAACACTCTAGAGATTTTCAAATAGAAAAGAGGACTTTCTTTTATATAAAACCAGAATTGAACCAATAAGGTTTTCATAATTAAAATAAAAAATTTACCAAGATAATGGTGTCTTAAAACAGAAGATATAGTGCTCTTGAAATTGGGTAAAAGTTCTGGAAGTTCCTTTAAAACAAGTGTGCTTATTGGGAAGTATCGAAGAGAGATTCACTTATAAGCATGTATAAACATGAAAGAGAGTGAGAGGTGGATCTTGGAACATGATATTGGATCATATAAACATAATGTTGAAGTTATACATAAAATAAAAGACAACAACAAAAATAAAGATAGAGAAACCCGAAGGAATAAAGGAAGTTCTGGTAGAATCCATCATGGTTTATTGGCATGGTATCATGTATAATTAAGAGGGATTTATGAGAGAGATAAGGGGTTTCTAATCAATTATAAAAAATTAGGAAAGTAAGGGTAAGGTGTATAAATGTACCCCATCACTTGTTATTACACAAAAAGTCATAGCATAGAGAACAATCTTGATTAAGAGTAAAAAGGGGAGGATCCCTTACCTTAAGTCCGTTGATGTTCTCCACTTGATATTAATGACCTGAATAGTAAAATTAGGTTTATTAATAAATAGGTCCAGAACCTTATATACATGTAAAATATTTAGTATAACCTTTTTAAGTTCATTCATACCCATTTTGATTGATTATAAGGTTAAATTTCATGGTTTGGGTCCGTTTGTTTCCTTGGTTTTAATGATAAGTTCACTTGTATTTAGGTTTAGATAAAATGTAAGATGAAATTGGTTGTACAGAATTGATGTTATATAGTATTAGTGAACATCCAGAAGGTTACAAAATTCATTTGGTTAATTGGAGTGAATGAGAACCATGACATAAGACATTAATGATAAACGCTTGAATTAATTTTAGTGATTTTACCCATAATTAACATGTTTTGTATTATTATTTGATATCATGAGTGTATAAAGATTTAAGAACCATAAATAAGATATATAAAATAAATAATAATATGGTTCAACCATAACATAAATTGTTTCATGACCAGAAACAAAGATGATAAAAGAAATTGAAAACACATTATCCACGATGTCGATCACGGACGGTGTTTTAATTTTAGAACGTGAGGGAGAGGAAAAGAAGAATTATTCTTGAATTTTTTACATAAACATGATTAAAATCCATAATATATGAGATTATGGAGCTTTAATGCCTTTTGAGTAAGGGAATGTGAAGAGGGTATAATAAAAGAAGGAAATTGAAAACAAAACACTTGAAAATGAAAGGGGATCCTTACCCTTTGATCTCCTCTCTTTGAGATCCCTCTTAAGGCCTTTGATTTTGGACTTTTGGTAAGACCAGTAGGCCTTGGAAGTGGGTAAGGAGATTGGGAGGATTTTTGGGTAGAATTTTGGATAGGCACGAGGCTTGTGAGGTGTTTGGGAATGAGGTAAGGAGAGGGGGTATTTATAGTGAGGGAGGGGAGGTTTTCCCATTATTTTAAGTATTAATTTATTATTTAAGGCCAAGACTATGAATAATTGAGCATTATATTCAAATATACTAAAATAATCAAGGATGATTCAGGATTATCATCTTATATTATCCATACATCACCTATGATGTAGTATTTAGCATTTATTGTAATTTATCATATTTTACTATTCATAAAAAATTCAAGTATTTCAGAAAAATCCCAAAAATTTACCCTAACCATTTTTCGACATTTAGAATCCAAAAATGAAGTCCATTTTTCAAAAATAATTTTCTAAATATGATTATTTTAATATTTAATTAAAATAATAATTTATTATCAAAACAAGTTTTAAAACATTCATTAACTCATTCTAAAATATAGGTATATCGTACTTCCAACTTGAATATTATTTTTATACCACCATAGGTGAGGTTACTATTCATTAGGGTATATCAATATTAATAAGGGCATGTTACTATTCATTAGGGTAGGTTACTATTCACAAAAAATTATTTTTGTTTTATTAGACTCCAAAAAACATCTTGAACACAACCGTGTATGCCAGATTTTTGAAATTCCTAACACAGAAGTGACAAAATTATGTTTAAAGGTCACTTATCAATTAGTAGTTCATTATGTTGTGATTTCATGTGATTTTATGGCATAAATATAATAATGGAATTACCATTGAAAAACTTTGGGTCATTACATTCTTCCCCCCTTATGAAATTTCGCCCTCAAAATTTTGTTTTACATACTAATCCAAAAATAGGTGTGGGTACTTTTCCTTCATTGCTTCCTCCAATTCCCATGTTGCTTCCTCAAACTTATGGTTCCTCCACAACACTTTTACAAGATGGGTTTTCTTGTTGCGTAAAACCTTATCTCTCTGATCCAGAATATTTACTGGCTGCTCCTCATAGGAGATATCATCTTCCAGCTGCACCACCTCTGAGTTCAGTACACATGAGGGATCATGTATGTACTTCCTAAAGAGTGATACATGAAAAAATTCATGAACTTGATCCATATTCGGTGGAAGTATAAGCCGATAGGCCATGACTCCTATGCGGTCAAGGATCTCAAAGTGGCCAATATACCTTGGGCTTAACTTCACTTTATTCCCGAATCGCATGGCTCTCTTCCATGGAGATATTAGAAGGAAGAATTTATCTCTAATGTCAAACTCCAAGTACCTTCAACGGTTGTCAGCATAGCTCTTTTTACGACTTTGAGAAGCTTTGATGTGTTTCTGGATGACTTGAACCTTCTCTGTCATCTCTTGAACAAGATCGGGTCCAAGTAGCTTTCTTTCTCCAACTTTATCCCAACATGCTGGAGTTCTACATCACTTTCCGTACAGAGCTTCATATAGAGCCATTTGAATACTTGAGTGGAATCTATTGTTGTATGAGAACTCAACCAATGGGAGATTCTGATCCCATCCACCTTTAAATTCTAGAGAGCAGGCTCTAAGCATATCTTCAAGCATCTGAATAGTTCTTTTAGACTGGCCATCAGTTTGGGGGTTGTAGGTCGTGCTGAAATTTAATTCAGTACTCAAATAATATTGAAGGCTCCTCCAGAATTTAGATGTGAACCTTGGATCACGGTCAGAGACAATTGAGAGTGGAACACCGTTCAATCTATCCACTTCATTCACATATAACTTTACAAGTTGTTCAAGCAAAAGATCTTCCCAAATAGCGATGAAATGGGATGTCTTGGTGAGTCAGTCAACCACAACCCATATCACATTATTTCCCTTCGACATCTTTGGTAGACCCATTACAAAGTCCATAGTAACATTTTCCCATTTCCACATGGGTATAGGCAATGGCTGCATCATACCTTTGGACTTTTTTCGCTCAGCTTTAACTTGCTGACATACCAAGCACCTTGATATATATTCCGCAATCTCCTTCTTCATGTTATCCCACCAGAAGTGTTATCGGAGATCATGGTACATTTTGGTACTCCCAGGATGGATAGAGAAGGTCGAGCTATGTGCATCATTCAATAGCTCCTTCTTTATCTCTAGATCATATGGTACACATAATCGTGTCCCAAATCTTGCAACTCCTTCTTCATCAACTTTGAAATCGGATGATTTCCCATTTTTAACAGCTTCCACCCTTTTCTAAATTTCCACATCCATTCTTTGAGCAACCTTTATTTTATCCATGAGGGATGGTTTAACAATCATTTGAGAAAGGATTGATGATGTTACTCCCTTAATGATTTCCATGTCCATCCTTTGCAAATATAAGAAGGTCAGATCCTTTTCAATTCTCATCATTGATAAAGATGCAGGATCCTTTCTACTTAGAGCATCCTCCACCTTGTTTGCCTTATCGGGATGGTAGTGGATTGAGCAGTCATAATCATTAATGAGATCTATCCATCTTCGTTGGTGAATATTAATCTCTTTCTTTGTGAATATATATTTGAGACTCTTGTGGTTAGTATATATCTCAAAATTTTCCCCATAGTGATAATGCCACCAAAATTTCAATGCAAAGATCACAACCGCCAACTCCAGATCATGCGTGTGATAGTTTTTCTCATGGATTTTTAGCTGCCTTGAGGTATAGGCTATCACTTTATCATTTTTCATTAGCAAAAAACCTAATCCTTTCTTATAAGCATCACTATACACCACAAAGAGTTCTCCACTTGAAGGGAGTGTGAGTACCGGCGCAGTGATAAGCCTCTTTTTCAACTCCTTGAAACCGTCTTCACATTCCTGTGTCTAGATGAACTTTACTCCCTTCCATCAGCTTGGTCATTGGGTTTGACAATCGTGAAAAGTTCTTCATGAATTGTCGATAATACATAGATAGACCTAAAAAGCTACAGATCTCTGTTACAGAAGTTGTCCTATGCCACTCTTCAATTGACTTCATCTTGGAAGGGTCCATAGATATCCCTTTCCTGGTTATAACATTCCCCAAGAATGATACTTCCTCCATCCAGAACTCACATTTACTGTACTTTGCATAGAACTTCTCCCTTCTCAAAGTCTTTAACACAGTTTCCAAATTCTCCTCATGTTCCTCCTTTCTCTTGGAGTATATCAGAATATCATCAATAAAGACCACCACAAATTTGTCAAGGTAGTATATAAAGACTCTATTCATTAAATCCATGAAAATTTTTGGATCATTAGTGAGTCCGAATGGCATCACTATGAACTCATAGTGTCCATACCTCGTTCGAAAGGCAATCTTGGGAATATCTTCCTTCGTCACCTTTAGTTGGTGATATCCCAACCGAAGGTCCACCTTAGAGAAATAACTGGCCCCATGAAGCTGATTGAACAAGTCATCTATCCATGGAAGGGGACACTTGTTCTTTATAGTGATTTTATTGAGCTCACAATAATCAATACAGAGGCTCATTGATCCGTCCTTCTTCTTGAGAAAGAGGACTAGAGCACCCCACGGTGAAGCACTCAGGCGTATAAAACCCTTCTCCAGATTCTCCTGTAACTGCTTCTTCATCTCTTCTAGATCTACAGTGGCCATTCTGTAAGGTGTCTTTGAGATTGGCAGAGATCCAGGGATTAGTTTAATTGAGAACTCAACCTCTCAGTCAGAAGGAAGACCAAGAAACTCTTTGGGGAATACATCAGTGCAATCCCTCACAATGGGCATGTCTTCAAGCATGATTCTCTTCTTTACCTCAATCATTTGAGTTAGGTATGCATGCTCATAAGGAAGCAATATCCACACTTGAGACGATGCTTCTAAAGGAGACTCATCTTCCTCCTTGCACTTGTAAAGAAATGGAGGATGCTTCGGGATGTGAAGAGTAATCTCCCTTTCCCGACAATTGATGTTGTCCTTGTACAAAGATAGCCAATCCATGCCCAAGATAGCGTCGAACTCCACTAAAGGAAGTATAAAAATATTTTCTGAGAGGTTCAGTCCACAAACATTAACCGGGGAGGAGTTATAAACCATGGATGCAATAATTTCCCCATTCGCTGTTCTCATAGATAACTTTTCCTCCAAATTTTGAGGTGGTGTTTGAATAGTTCTACTAAACTTTCATGATATGAAAGAATGCATAGAACCAGAATCAAAAAGTACGTTCACTATTATTGAATGAATAACAAGCGTACCTGTTACCACATCGTTTTATAGCTCTACCTCAGCAGTAGTGATAGCATAATCCCTTCCTTGTTGCCTTGGAGGTTGTTGCTAATTGCCTCCGACAACCCTCAGCTTAGGGCAATTGTTCGCATAATTCCCAAGCTCCTTGCAGTTAAAACACTACACTGCAGGCTGAGTGTTGATCTCAACCTTCCGTTCTTCTTCAACATTAGTGGGATTTTTCATATCCCTTCGGCAGTTCTTGTCCAGATGACCAAACATTCCACATTTGAAGCAATTCCTAGTTCCCTTGAGACATTCACCAAGATGCTTCTTCACATAATTCTTGCAAAGGGGAAAGTGAGGCTTCTTTCCATCATGGGATTTGTTTGATGAACCACCCATGTTGTTCTCCATTTTTTGATTCTTGTCACTAGGCCCATGAGACCATTGAGAGTCTCCAATCTCCATTTCAACCTTGAGGGCACAACGGACAATATCCTTATAGCTGTCAAAGTCTCAAATTGCCAAAACTTTTCATAGACTCAGCTTTAGTCCGCTAAATAAGTGATCCACCTTGCTTTTGGTGTTCATGACAAATCCAGAGGTGCACCTTGCAAGCCTTGTAAAGTTCGCTTCATACACCCCGATGGACTCATGTTCCTTCTGCTTGAGTCCAAGGAACTCTCTTTCTATCTTGAGACGGAGGGTTCGAGAAAAATATTTATTGAAAAACATCCTGTTGAATTCCTCCCAATATATAGAATCAATTTATTCTTGGGACTTTGTATTCTTGATCAGTGTCCACCACTGATCAGCTTTCCCATCAAAACGATAGACTACCACTACAAATTTCTCTTATTCCGAGCACTAGAGGATAGAGAAAATCTTTTCAATGGAGTTAATCCATTGTTCTGTAAGGAGGGGATCAGAATACCTTATAAACATGGGAGGCTTTTTCCGCATGAAGGATTCTATGAAAAATTTCTCTTTCCTTGGAGGAGGGGGACGTTCCACCTAATTAAAGTTATTATTCATAACTCGTGCCAGCTGAGAAAGTACTGCCATGAAGTTTTGAGCACCCGCTTCCATCACATCAGGCATGTAATTAGGTCAATCATAACATTGCCTATCACATTGGTGGTTGGAACATGTTCTTCTATTTCCAGCCATTAACTAAGAAAAAGAACATATAATTAGAGGTCTTGAATACTTAGCTATTGAGAATAGAAAGGAAACTTTGAACATTAAAGGATAAACTTATAAATAAGAAGTACATCCTAACTTGTGATTCCTTAGGTTTATATCTAGGTTATCCGTGATCTATTTATTAACTTATATTCTTATGGGTTTTTGTCCCTTAATAATGGTTTGTACTAAGCTCATAAATCTACTAAAACATATCCCCCGGGAGTGTCGTAACCAAGAGTGCAGAAAGGCCCGTTATCGTGCACCAATTCTCATTCGAGTCTAGCTCAAAGTGGTGTTTTCGGGTTTTACTCCTAGATACATCTGTGCTAGAGCTGCCTCTACCTGCTCGTATCCAGACAGGGATTTATTTTCTTGATAAACCACTTACTCTATACTCACCAAAATTTAGGACTGTTTTCTTATACTTGGTATCATCCTTAAGGTTCTCGCTAAGGTTCTCTATTCCTAATCTCTAAAAATAACTAGACCATCCTCTGATACCAAATATAGCGACCCATGCCTTTTACAAAAAAAATTTCAATATTTTCAGTATAATTATTCATCAGAGTACAAGCCAAGGATCATTAAGTCTAGTGTCTTGGAAGACTAGGTACATATTACATAAAACATGGGGCTAAAAAACACTTCTTTATTTAATCCCCATATGGAGATTCTAACTTCCTTTGAGCCCTTACATCTTCATAGGGTACCCTGGGGAACACATGAACAAAAGAATGAGCTAAAAATGCCCAGTAAGAGAATGAACATAAGGATACATCTCAAGCACATGAGTTAGGAGGCATGACATAATGATATCCAAAGAATGTAACTTATAAAATCATTTAATATAAGCATGGGACCGCATAAACATGGAATCATATAAATGTGGAAAAATCATAAATCATATCTTTAGTACGGGTCAAGGCTAACCGCCAATCCCATTTCCCATTTTAGTACGGGTCAAGTCTAACCACCAATCCCGTTTCACATCACATCTCATGAGACTTAACCTCACCCAATGCATTGGAGCGCTATTTGGGTTCACCCATCTCAACATATTCACGAATATCCTTGCCACATAAATATTCTTACCACATATACAATCATACATATTCAACCATATACAAACATAAGGGTACCCATGAAAAGAATTGGGTATCACAATCATGACATCAATCATAACCAATGGGTGTATCATGAAAGTGTCCATATAAGAAAAGAATTATAAATACATGGATGTTAATAGGGTAAAATAGGCTTATAACATGGTAAGTGGTGTCAAACATAAGTGACAACATATGAGAGATTTATTTTAGAAACATCAGCATTAAAACATTTTTGTGCGGTTTTATGGAAAACACTCTGGAGATTTTCAAATAGAAAAGAGGAAATTCTTTTATATAAAACCAGAATTGAACCAAGAAGGTTTTAATAATTAAAATACAGAATTTACCAAGATAATGGTGTCTTAAAATAGAAGATAGAGTGCTCTTGAAATTGGGTAAAAGTTCAGGAAGTTCCTTTAAAACAAGTGTGCTTATTGGGAAGTATCGAAGAGAGTTCAATTATAAGAATTTATAACAACGAAAGAGAGTGAGAGGTGGATCTTGGAACATTATATTCTATCATATAAATAGAATGTTGAAGTTATACATAAAAGAAAAGAAAACAACAAAAAGAAAGATAGAGCAACCCGAAGGAATAAAGGAAGTTCGGGTAGAATCCATCATGGTTTATTGGCATGGTATCATGTATAATTAAGAGGGATTGATGAGATAGATAAGGGGTTTCTCATCACTTAGAAAAAATTAGGGAAGTAAGGGGAAGGAGTATAAATCTACCCCATCACTTGGTATTACACAAAAAGTCATAGCATAGAGAACAATCTTGATTAAGAGTAAAAAGGGGAGGATCCCTTACCTTAAGTCCGTTGATGTTCTCCACTTGATATTAATGACCTGAATAGTCAAATTAGGTTTATTAATAAATAGGTCCAGAACCTTATATACATGTAAAATATTTATTATAACCTTTTTAAATTCATTCATACCCATTTTGATTGATTATAAGGTTCAATTTCATGGTTTGGGTCCGTTTGTTTCCTTGGTTTTAATGATAAGTTCACTTGTATTTAGGTTCGGATAAAATTAAAGATGAAATTGGTTGTCTAGAATTGATTTTATATAGAATTAGTGAAAATACACAAGGTTAAAAAATTCATTTGGTTAATTGGAGTGAAAGAGAACCATGGCATAAGACATTAATGATAAACGCTTGAATTAATTTTAGCGATTTTACCCATAATAAACTTGTTCTGTATTATTATTTGATATCATGAGTGTATAAGGATTCCAGAACCGTAAATAGGATATATAACATACATAATAATCTGGTTCAACTATAACATAAATGGTTTAATGACTAGAAACAAAGATGACAAAAGAAATTGAAAACACATTATCTATGATGTCGATCACAGACGGTGTTTTAATTTTAGAACGTGAGGGAGAGGATAAGAAGCATGATGCTTGAATTTTTTACATAAACATGATTAACATCCAGAATATATGATATTATGGATCTTTCATGCCTTTTGGGTAGGGGAAGGGGAGGAGGGTATAAGAAGAGAAGGAAATTGAAAACAAAACACTTGAAAATGAAAGGGGATCCTTACCCTTTGATATCCTCTCTTTGAGATCCCTCTTAAGGACTTTGATTTTGGACTTTTGGTAAGACCAGCAGGCCTTGGACGTGGGGAAGGAGCTTGGGAGTATTTTTGGGTAGAATTTGGGCTAGGAACAAGGCTTTTGAGGTGTGTGGGAATGAGGTAAGGAGAGGGGGTATTTATAGTGAGGGAGGGGAGGTTTTTCCCATTATTTTAAGTATTAGTTTATTATTTAAGGCCAAGACTATGAATAATTGAGCATTATCTTCAAATATAATAAAATAATCAAGTATGATTCGGGATTATCATCTTACATCAGCCATACATCACCTATGATGCAGTATTTAGCATTTATCGTAATTTATCGTATTTTACTATTCATAAAAAATTCAAGTATTTTAGAAAAATACAAAAAACTCACCCTAACCATTTTTTGACGTGTAGAATCCAAAAATGAAGTCCATTTTTCAATTTTTTTTTTCTAAATATTATTATTTTAATATTTAATTAAAATAATAATTTATTATCAAAACCAGTTTTAAAACATTCATTAACTCATTCTAAAATATAGGTATATCGTACTTCCAACTTGAATATTATTTTTATACCACCATAGGTGATGTTACTATTCATTAGGGTATATCACTATTCATAAGGCCATGTTACTATTCATTAGGGTAGGTTAATATTCACCAAAAATTATTTTTGTTTTATTAGACTCTAAAAAACATCTTGAACAAAACCGTGTATGCCGGATTTTCGAAATTCCTAACACAGAAGTGAAAAAATTATGTTTAAAGGTCACTTATCACTTAATAGTTCATTATGTTGTGCTTTCATGTGATTTTATGACATAAATATAAGAAGAGAATTTCCATTGAAAAACTTTGGGTCGTTACAGACTTGGGATATGAAGAGTGATCTACCTATCTTGAAATTTGATGTTGGATTTATATAAGGACAACCAATAAATTATCAAAATAGCATAAAAATACACTAAAGGAAGTTATACGGGATTTTATGGAAGGTTCATTCCATAAAAATTGACTGGGGAGGAGTTATATACCTGTGATGCAACAATTTCTCCATTTTCTATTCTCATAGATAGTTCAAACCCCAGGTTTTGAGGTGATGTTTTAATAGTTCTACTAAAATTAAAAGATATGAAATAATTCATATAACTATAATAAAAAAGTACATTCATAATTCTTGAATGAATAACCAACATACCTATCACCACATCATTGTTGGGATCTACCTTAGCAGTAGTGATAACATATGCTCTTTCTTTATCTCTAGTCCTTGGAGGTTTTTTTCACTGATTTCCTAAAAAAACCCTTATATTAAGGAATTTTATTGCATAATGTTTATGTTACTTGTAGTTGAAGCACTACACAAAAATTTTAGTGTTGATCTGAACCTTCTTTTCTTCTTCCACATTAGTTGGTTTCTTTATTTCCTTTCATCACTGATTTTCCCGATGCCCCTATTTTCCACATTTTAAACATCTTTTGGTTCCCTTGAAATAGTTTTCAAGGTTATTATTTCCACACCTTTAGCATATGGGATGTTGTATTTTATTTACTCCATTATATTTATCTATTGATACTCCCAAATAAAACTCTATTTTATGTTTTTTTGTCTCTAGTCACATGAGACCAGTAAGAGTCACATATTTCTCTCTCAACTTTGAGGGCACAATGAACAATCTCTTCATAACTATCAAATCCTTGAATCAACAAATATTTTCATAGGCATGAATTTATTCTACTAAATAAGTAGTCTACCTTAATTCCTATAGTGATGAAAAAGCTGGAGGCATACTGTGAAAGTCTTTTGAAGTTTTTCTCATTTCCCCTAATAAACTCATATTCCTTTTGATTCAGTTCGAGGAACCCCCTATCCATTTTAAAATGTAAATTTTAGGGAAAATATTTACTAAAAAATATTTTATTTATGTATTCACATTCCATGGAATCAATATCCTCTTTGTACTTTGTGTTCTTGTTTAGTTTCCACTACTGATCAAATTCTCCCTCAATGTGATAAATGACCAACACAACTTTATCTTACTCTATACATTTTAGGATATAGAATGTCTTCTCAATAGAGATAATCCATTCTTCTATGATGATGGGATCAAAATAACCACTAAAGGTAGGAGTACTTAATTACATAAAAGACTCGACATCAACTTTCACTTCCTCAGGAGGAGGAGGGTGTTCTACATTATTCAAGTTATTATTAATAAAATGATCTAGTTGAGCTAGTATTTCCCCAAAGTTCTCATATCTCACTCCTATAAGGTTAGTCATAACATTGGGGAAATCATCACAGTGCCGATTATGTTGGTTTTTGGCATAGTTTCTTCCATTTCCCACTATTAACTAAAAGAATAAAAAAACAACATTAGAATAGATTAACATACACAAGGGAAACACTACTAGAATTAGAGGTATTTGTGATAGGCTATTTGCAATGGGATCCCATCGAAAATAGTCTTTGGCGATGGAGTCCCATCTCAAATAGCCCGTTGAATAAAATGACGTCGCAAATAACCCTACGATTATATACATTATATATATAGAAATAAACCTTTTGCAATGGCTCGTCGCAAAAACTATTTGTGATAGGAAACTACCCCATCGCAACTAAGCCTTCGAATATATACATTATATATATAAAAACCTTTTTGATTTTTATTTTAATATAGAGGGTTTCTCTCTCAAAAGAGGAGAGAATCTCTCTATAGATTTTAAAGGGTATTGATTCTACAATCCTAGTTTTCCATGTGGAAATCATCACGATGAAATCATTGGTCATTTTGACCTTTTTGCTACTTGCGGAAGGGGGTGTGGTTTAGGGTATGTGGGTTGGAGGGATCTGCTCGAAGGATGCAGGTCTTCACCCCATGCGATCAGTGACTCGGGTTCAGTATTGACGGTGGTGGTTGATAGGGGTGAGTAGAAGAGCTTTGATGATGAGTTTTTTTCAGAGTTGGTGATGGATGTCCGACGAGGATGGTGTCCAGTTGCTGGCGAAGCTAGTATCGGGAAATGGAATGTGTACCTGAGACATATTGGGATGTGGGGTGTTTGGTGCTCGTATGATCAACGACAATCAAATGCAGTGGCATCACTTGGGATTTGGGATCTGGCTTTCTCATGGAGGCGACGATAGAGGACTGTTTGGGGTGCGACGGTTTTGCGAGCCCATTTGATCTCGATGGCAGGGAGTATTGCAGCATCAGATGAAGGGATCTCGGCAAATCTGGGATCTAGGAGGGATACAGAGTTAGATGCGGGGGGATCCCAATGGATCTGGGATCTAGGTGGGATACAACATTGGGATGATGATGGCGACGCGTGGAAGGATGGTGTCGACCGTGCCTTGGTTGCGGTGCGCCGACTGCGGCCTACGCGTGGGATTCTTTGGTCGTGGGACACATTGAGGAGGACGACCAGCGATAACAGGGAGGAAGACCTCATGATGCTGGTCTTTGGGGTGTGCAAATGCAGCCTGGCGACAGGCTGGATTATTGGAATGGAAGGGCCTCAGGTTCGCAGAGACAGCCTGTGTGTGGGCTTAATGAAGGTGGATTCGTACTGAGGATCAGAAATGCGGAGGGGAAGATCTGCGGAGAGTTGGAATGGCCAGCAGCTGTTGGATGTGTCAGTTATGGGCTTTTTCCATTGGATGATGGGGTACAACCCTTTCTTTTTATGTCTCCTTTTCTTTGTGATGGTGACTCCGTGTCACTTTGTGTTTGATGATGGCTTATGTTCCATTTGTATTGTTTCTATATTTGTATGCACTTTACTTTTATTAATAAATTTTTACGACTGAGCATGCTCGGATCCTGAACTTTCCTATTATATAAAATCCTTTTGCAATGGGCCCATCACAAATACTAATTGGGCAAAACAATTTTTAGTGGATTGATGGCTTCTCTTTTGTCTGACGGCTCATTTACCTATAAATTTCTCTCACTGAAATCACAATGAAGAATCTTCTCGTAGGTATGCATATTCATTCTCATGCATATGAGAATGTATAAGCATACCTCCAAGAGGATTATTCATTGTGATTTCTGTGTGAAAAACTTGCACGTAAATGAGCCGTCGGACAAAAGATCCCCCTTTTCATCGATGAATCATCTTCTTGAAACTGTCACTACCTGAACACATTATAAAAAATGTGGTCCTATGAATGCATATTCAAACTCGTGCATACGTAAAAGCATACTTTTCATAATGTTTTGAGTCAGTGAAAGTTGAAAGTAGAAGAGTCATCAAGAAAAAGGAGTGCTGTCAATCCACTGGAAATTGTGCCAAGTTATTACAAGTTATTACTTTTCATAATTGTTACTATTTTTTACTAATTATTACTATTTTTTCCTAACTAATTATTACTATTTTTTACTAATTATTACTATTTTTTCCTAACTAATTATTACTATTTTTACTAATTATTACTATTTTTTCCTAACTAATTATTACTAATTATTACTAATTATTACTATTTATTACTATTTATTACTAATTAATACTAATTAATACTAATTAATACTAATTAATACTAATTAATACTAATTATTACTAATTATTACTAATTATTACTATTTATTACTATTTATTACTAATTATTACTAATTATTACTATTTATTACTATTTATTACTATTTATTACTAATTATTACTAATTATTACTAATTATTACTAATTATTACTATTTATTACGATTTATTACGATTTATTACGATTTATTACCATTTATTATGATTTATTACTATTTATTACTATTTATTAATATTTATTCCTATTTATTCATATTTATTCCTATTTATTCCTATTTACTCATATTTATTCCTATTTATTCCTAATTATTACTATTTCTTACTATTTATTACTATTTCTTACTATTTATTACTATTTATTACTATTTATTCCTATTTATTCTTATTTATTCCTATTTATTCATATTTATTACTATTTATTATGAAAATACAGATAACAAAACAATTTAAATCTAATTTAATTACAACTAATCAATAATAATTAAAATTAACATAAAAAAATTAAATAAATACTAAATTAAATAAAATATAAATACCTTTAAACTTGATCCCCTATTGATGTACACACTTTCACAACTTCTCTGTAAAAAAAACTTTAACTAAGCGAAATTTTCACTCTAAAATTCGAGTTTAGTGAGAGAGGAAGTGAGAAATGAGAGGAAGGGAAAGAAAAATGGAGGGGGTATATATAGGTTAGATTAGTTGCGATGGGTCTATTAGCGACAGGATTCTCGTCACTAATAGTACTTTTTGCGACCGGACCCGTCACAAATACCTTCGACCGCTTTAATTACGAGAGGCGGTTAAAAGGTTATTTGCGACGGGTCCCATCACAAAAAGTGACATGCCGACACACATTTTGTGACGGGACAACATCCCGTCGCAAAAACCCATTTACCACTGCCGGTATTTGCGACGGGTCCCGTCACAAATACCCTCTGACTGAAACACTATTTGCGAAAAGGGACCCCCCATCGCAAATAACCTTCCCGCGCTTTGGCGCGCATCCCGCGCCAAAACGCGCATTACCTTTTGCGACGAGACCCCAAATCCCATTGCAAATAACTTGTTATTTGCGACACACTATTTGCGACGGGGGACCCCCCCCCTGTCGCAAATAACCCCTGGGATGGACCATTTGCGACGAGATTAATTCTCGTCAAAAATACCCCATCACAAAAGACTGTTTTTCCCGTAGTGAAACTTATGAAATTAGAAGGAAGACTTATAAATGATAAGTATATACTAGCTTATGAGTCTCTAGGTTTCAAATTATGTTATCATGGGTGATGTTTCCTATTATGTTTTCTAACCTAACAATTTATTCAAGTCCTTCATAATAGTTCATAAAGAGTTTGTGAATTTCTAAAAAATATCCCCTGGGAGTGTCAAAATAGGTGTGGAGAAAGAACCATTTTCACGCACTAGGTGACAATCAAATCAAAGCCAAATTTTAACTTTTTAGAGTTATTACCCCTAGGTATAATTATTCTAGAGCCACATCCACTTGTAGTATCCATACATGGATGTGATTTCTTGAAAACCACTCGCTCTAAACTTCACATCAAAATTCCAGTATATTTTTTCTATACATAGAATTATCCCTATGGTTATCACTAAAGTATTCTAGTCCTAATCCCTAAAGATAACTAGATCTTTCTTTGATACAAACTATAGCGACAAAAACCTTTTACACATATCATTATATGATTTTCTAAATAGAAATATCCTATAAATATAACCCAAAGATCATGAGGCCTAGTGTATTTGGAAGACTAGGTTCATAAGACATTTAATGGAAAATAAAACATGAAATCCTTATTGTATTCTCCATAATGAGCTCATAAATCCATTTTAGATCCAAAAACTTTGTAGGATAACCTGGGAAATACATAAAAGAAGGGGGTGAGCTAGGAATTCAATTAAGGGAATAAACATGATAAGGAAATATAACATGTGATTCCAAGGTATAATATGATATTATAAAATATAAGGCTCATGAGTAATCACATGGAAGCATGAAATAAAGAACATGGTATAATAATATCATATTAACATATTAAATGTTATAGAAACACAAAACGTGACATAGACATGAGTCAAGGCTAACTACCTAGACAATATCAAATGGTGGACAAAGTCCTATAATGGATTAAGTTTACTCCCTAATCCCATACATAACATATCATGAGGAAAAAGATTTACCCAATTAATTAGAGTACTATCTAAGAGAACCCATCATAACATGTTCATGACTATGTGTGTTGAAAAAAGGAAATAAATCATAAGGTATAAACATAAGAATTACCCATGGAAAGAAAATGGGCTGTATAATCTTTCCTGTTATCATAATCGAAGAAAATTTCATAATAAAAGAATTTGAGAAATGAATATAAGGAATGTATTACCCCATAAAAGGAAGGGATAATATGATAGGTATATATTTGAGAGACATATATACAGAATTTAAAATCATTCTATATGTAAGAACTCAGTTCTTCCCTTGAGGTACAAATCTTATCTTTTTAGGTTTTGATTAAGTAAGTGGAGGAAAAATAGGGTTACATGCTGTGTAACCTAGGTTCATGCCGTGTAATTGGGGTTACGCACCATATAATACCAATACACACCATGTAGTAGTCTAGATAGGAACCATACATAAATAGGAACCACACGGCGTGTAGTTTTAAGTACACGACATGTAATTTTTTTATGTTTTTTAAATAGGTTAGTAGCGTCATTTTAATTAGACAGATAGAAACACACCCATTCATTCAACGAACAACATGCCCAGGTGATCTGAGGATAGTGTGGCCTCCCATTGCATCGTCCTATCTCCAATTTAAACACCATTAGATGTGTTGGAATCCCCTCAGTGAGCTCTCAATTCCTCTTGATCTGTTCTTTATGATTGCTTCTCTCTACCTAGTTATCGAGGATTGAATGTTTATGCTTGTTTTGTAGATCTACTCTATTCTAGGTCGAATTAGAGGCTGATGATGGATGAGGAGATTCATACTAGAATAAGGTAGGTGGTCTCGTGACTTTTTCTAATTGTCAAGTAGAATATATGTTCTGGAGTACCACTCGCCCATTATTAGGGTGTCGCCTTAAATGAATATCATCTATTTCTATTTCCTATTGTTTTAGGTAATTGATTAAGGGGTTTAAAGAAATTTTAGGTCTGTTTACCTTGATTAAGGGCCACCCCATGGGTGCACTTACCATGAATGATCGTTTATGGTCGTTTGGCCTAGGATGCCTATGAGGCATGCCTTGAATTCCCTTATTGGGTTGTTTTAAATGAGGTTGATTAAATGATAAGCCATTTAATAGTTTAATTTACATGTGTTGATTGTGATATGCATTGACCACATGAGTTATTGATGTTAAATCCATCTAATAGTTTAATGTACATGTGTTTCTCCTTATATTAAATTATAAAGGGGTAAATAAAAATGGGAGAGCCATAGGCTCAGGTTAAAAGGAAAGGTTGGGATCATATGACTATAGCACCTTATACCTTGGGTGAACCATGACCTCGGTTAAAAGACCATGGATGGGCTCAATAGGGTATTATCATGACAAGTCATGAGCAATCCATAAATGTAGTGGTCGGGCTCATGGAGACTTTATTAAATGCTGAGAAAATTTTGAATCCAATGAGGGATACCAAGGATGGGAACTATTGGAAGCTATTTATATTTCATTATTTGAAATTTAATTATATTTTAATATTGAAATGGAATGGATTATGATGTGTCTCCCAAAACAAAGTATAATCTTGGATTCACTCTTCACTTACACTTGTTTAGATGGTCTTTTGAGACATCTTCTATGCTTACTTTTATATGGGGATCATCAGAATTAGGTTGGATCTCAAGAATTATATAATTCAATGTAATTGAATGGTAAATGAACATGAAATGAATATAAATGAGGACCAGTATTTATAGGATTGTTTACTTTTGGGTACTTCCTATTTTACTACTTTCATTATTTCACACTACTTGTTATATATATTTAATGATAGATTGGCATAGACCTTGGGTGGTTGCCTACTGAGATTTAGTCTCACACCTTTTTTGGGCTATTCTTTGGGCCAATGAAGATTATATTTCTGCAAGTGTCGATTAGGGCAAGCGCCCTTCTCTAGGTACTTGATATGATATTTAGGAGAAGGAGATCATGAGACCAAGTCGAGGCTTTCCATGCTTCTTAGCTTATTTTGTTCTTTTGTGATTTTGGTACTTATATCTTGTATTACTATAGTGTGACCTGTTTTGGCTATTTTACTAGAACATGTAACATATATCATTGTATTAGTATGTTATGGAATTTGCTTATTTATATTATTAGTCTTCCACCATTTACTTCTGTTGTATGGTATTACTGGTTCATCTATTGTTATATTATTGTATTCCGCTGTGTTACACTTTTCCAATAAGGGCATAGATTCCCCACTATCACACTTAGTCCCTCGCTACTAGTTAGTAGACTATGGTGTTTGGGAAAATACACTTAAGACCATGTGGCCAACCAGGTACAAGGTACCTTTGGGTGGTAATCCAGATCCGGGACATTACAAAGTGGTACCAGAGGAGGTTATTTTATGGTTTGCCTTACTATTTGGAAACATTTGATAGGTATAGGAAGAAAATTGAGTTTGGTAATAAACTTTGCCTAGGAGTAGCTACCCTGTGTATAAGGAAAATCCAAATTACCTCAAATTGAATTCTGATTTTTGAATTTTGAGTTGTTACAGTTGATTCAATTTCACCATTGGGTGACACACTTTTATTGTGATGTTGTTATTGATATCATTGTGGTTCTATTTTGTTTCAACCTTATGAAATGTGGGTATTCCATATCATGAATCATATATTCACTTGTTAGAAATCACATGCCATGCCTTCCTACAATGCAATTTAGAGAGCATTATTGATTTCATGCTATTGTGATAAATAATGTGATATATATGCCTGATGTTGTAATAGGTGTATTAGTATGTGCTGTGGTTCGAATGGGATGGATGCCAAACTGTGGTCCCTGAGGTGTATAGGACCTCTTGGATCAGAATTTGGTGGATCATGTAGTTGTCTTAAATTGAATTTTGTGTTATGATATGATATATATATGGATGCCAAACTTTGATTCATAGGGAGTATGGACCATCAAAAATTAGAAGTTGGCATACCTTTGGTTTACTTTTCAAAAAAGAGGTTCCAGGGAAGTTTTAGAGGTTTACTGTCCCGAAACCCAGACAACACAGTGTGTGGTTCTATGAACACACACATGTGTTCTTCTGTTTGGGAAGAAAGACTTTTCTTAAGTACATGCCATGTACTATGTGTACACGCTGTGTGGTAAATGACCATATATCTGACCGTGTGAGAAGAAACAAAAAATAGTAATAGTATTGGATAGTTCATTCCATTTACTTTAAGTACACACCATGTAGCATTACCCAGATAGTCCCCATGTAAATCTGGCCATGTATAAGTACATGGTTAGGAGGGGGGAACTTGAGTACATGTCGTGTACTCGACTAACATGCCGTGTACCTGGGGTGTTTACATTCCCAGTCCAGTGAGAGTACATGACCATGTAAGAGCTTAAGTATACACTCCGTGTATGTTTTCTATACACCATGTACTCTTCTTTTGTTAACTTTTGAGGGTTTTAT
Organism: Viscum album; assembly: GCA_963277665.1. Lineage (NCBI taxonomy): Eukaryota > Viridiplantae > Streptophyta > Magnoliopsida > Santalales > Viscaceae > Viscum > Viscum album. The sequence continues at coordinate 880,440,421 of OY728143.1, read as the reverse complement.
TCTACTATTTAGTTCTTGAACTCTTGAACTATGAACCTTGATAATGAACTTGAACTGAGGTGCGTGCTTGGCCTTGTAGAGTCATGCCTCCATGACTAACTCCAGTTTTACGGCAAGAGAGTGACAATGATCATATCCTAGAGGTGGTAGTCCATGGGCCACCAGTGGATCCTCTAGTCATGATAGTTATAGCACCGGTTGTTATACCAGACGTAGGTGCTGATGCATAGTTTTGTGAAGACTTTACAAGGTTCATGCAAACCTTTCAGGGAGCACCACACCCTTCCATGTATATGGAAGAGTTGAAGCTAGTGTTCCAATAGTAGCATTCGCCCACATTTTTGGGGGATGGTAGACCACAGGTTATAGAGTCATCACTAGAGGCCATGTTATTGATCTTTGATCATTTAGAGATACCTCCTAAGTGGTGGGTAAATCTTGCTATATATACGATACTTGATTCTTCCAAAAGATAGTGGGACATTATCACTCAGATGGAACGCCATTGAGATATGTCTTAAGAATATTTTCATATAGTCTTCTATGATTACTTATATCATGAGACGTTGAGGGCCAAAAAATCACGAGAGTATATGCATCTGGAGTAGGTCACTTTATCAGTTATGGATTACTTGACCCACTTTATCAAGATCTAGTTCTTTACACCTATTCTGATGGGTGATGATATGTCAAAGGCTAGGCATTTTGAGGATGGATTCAGGTGCGAAATCTGATCACAGGTAAATATCTTCTGGATGACTACTATATATGCGATAGTGAATTAGGAATTGATTACTGAGCATAATCTGAGAGAATCTGGAGGTGAGAGATAGGGTGGTTTGGAACCGAGATCTGGTACTGTTTTGATTGGTTGTAGGAAGCATTATATAGATCTTTCTCATGGTGATGATAGTAGTTAGGATGTATCTTTAGGTAGCCAAGTGAGGTTCTACCAATGTGGTAGAATTGGGCATACAAGACCACATTGTTCAATGGACCTAGTTGAGTACTGATATTGTAGCAAGATGGTCCATCTACAGTGCTTCTGTAGGATGTTTCCACCAATAGTTAGTGAGAAAGGGTTTGCAGTGACTCTATGTTCAGGAGCAGGGTCAGTAGCTTCTCACTAGTCAGGGAACTGGAATGCATAAGGCCATTCAGGCCGAGGTGGTGGTTGTGGCCACGGTATCCAGACCCCAGGTTTGCAGTGACAGAAGGGAAGATCAGATCAGGGTAGCTAGACTGTGTTATAGGGATGTAGTACAAGTCAGATTTATGCAGTGCAATAGACCCAATAAGAGAAAGATCTCAGACCTTCTATTGTCATAGGTACTATTCTAGTCACCTCCATTTTAGATTCTACATTTTTTGATACTATGGATTCACATAGATTAATATCTGTGCCCATTTTGGAGATCCTTGGGCTTCGTGTTTTCACTTCTGATGATATTATAAAGATAGAAACTCTATTAGGGATTAAAATGAAATGTGTGCATCAATGAAATGAGTGCCCCTTGATTTTGGAGGGTGTAACTTCTTATGGGATCTATATGTCTTAGAGATGATAGGTTTTGATGTCATTCTTAGAATGCACTAGTTGGTCTCCTTTCAAGCATTTTTTGATTGGTATCACCATAGGGTGCATTTTACATCACTAGAGGGTGGATCATTTCAACACAAAGGTGAATGGGATGTCTAGGAGAGTCGAGCTAGACCCAAGCATTGTGGGTTAGATGGGATGACAACCCAGATTGTGAGTTTATATCTGGATGACCAAGGAATATTTCAGATGAATTTCCCTCTAGCAGTTGATTTTTTAGGGATGTCTTCCCAGATGAATTTTTAGGTTTACCTCCTATGAGATAGGTAGAGTTCCCTATCGAGCTAGTTCCAGGTGCTGCACCAGTATCCATTCCTCCTTATAGGATGGCTATGATGAAGTTTCAAGGGATCAAGAGGTAGCTAGAGGATTTGGAAGATAAGGGTTTCATCCAACCTAGTACTTATCCTTGGGGTTAGCCAATCCTTTTCTCAAAAAATGCAGACGATTCCCACATTCTATGTGTGTATTAGCGGAAATTGAACCAATTGATGGTTAGGAACTAATATCCTCTACTGAAAATAGTTGATCTCTTCGATCAGATCCAAGGAGATTAGGTTCTCTCTAAGATATATCTTAGATCCATTTATCATCAGTTGTGTTTCAGATCATTATACATACCTCACAAAACCTTTCAGAGTAGGTATGGTTTGTATGAGTATCTTGTTATACCATTCAGTCTCATAAATGCGGCAACAGTTTTCGTGGAACTGATGAACCTTGTGTTCTATCCTTATCTTGATTTTTTTGTTGTGGTTTTCATGGATGATATCTTAGTGTATTCTCATAATAGACATGACCATTCCACACATCTTGATATCATTTTGAGTACATTTAGAGAGCATCGGTTATATGATAAGCTTGCAAAGTGCCACTTCTGGATGGATTAGATTCACTTCTTGGGTCTAATTATTTCAAAGAGAGGAGTATTAGTGGACCCATAGAAAGTGAGATAATTAGTTTCCTAGGAGAATCCTAAGAAAATATTTGAGGTGCCGAGTTTCTTGGGATTGGTTGGTTACTAAAAGTGTTTCATACAAGATTTCTCATGTTTAGCAGTGATCACTACTGGAAATTATATCTTTCCCAATGCTTCTATACCAACGGTTTGAAAAAACCGTTTGTATAGGTCCCCTTTCCCAATGGTTTGGCCAAACCGTTGGGAAAGGCCCCCAAATTGGCCACTTTTCCCAACGGTTTGGCCAAACCATTGGGAAAGGTAGACCTATCCCAACAGTTAGGCCAAACCGTTGGGAAAGGCCCCCCAAATTGGCCACTTTTCCCAACGGTTTGGCCAAACCGTTGGGAAAGGTACCTAAAAATGCCACTTTTCCCAATGGTTTGGCCAAACCGTTGGGAAAGGTCCCTAAAAATGCCACTTTTCCCAACGGTTTGGCCAAACTGTTGGGAAAGGTAGACCTATCCCAACGGTTTGGCCAAACCGTTGGGAAAAGTGGGCCAAAAATTCAACGTGCCACCCAGAATCAAAATCACAACCAATACATATACCAACGGTTGTTAAAACCGTTGGTATAGGTACTTCCATTTTTTATCAGACCTTCGTACCGAGAACATTATATAAATCAAAATTTAAAATATTTATGAGAATACATATATATATTTATGTAATTATGATCACAAAATTCATGTTAGGTTAGTGGTTGAGTCGTTCAATGATAAACGAGGGGTCCTGGGATCAAATCCCAGCGAATGTTTTATTTTTGGAATTTATATACCAACGGTTCCATTACCGTTGGTATAGATTTCATATTACCTATACCAACGGTTTCCAAAACCGTTGGTATAGACCTATCCCAACGGCTTACTTGGCTATGGTTCTCCAAACCGTTGGTATAGGCTATACCAACGGTTTGGAGGCCTATACCAACAGTTCCAAACCGTTGGGAAAGGTTAGTTTTCCAGTAGTGGATGTTGATGGGCCTGAATAAAAAGGGTGCAAAGTATGTATGGGAAGATTTCTACGAGACAACCTTTCAGGAGATGAAAGGGATATTGATTTCAGTGCCGATACTAATTTTTATAGAGTTGGGAAGGATTTACAATATGTACTATGATGTATCAGGTATCAGGATAGGAGCAGTGCTTATACATGGGGAATGAGTCATTATGTATGAGTATCAACTGTTGAATCCACATGAGAGTAATTACCCAACTCACGACCTAGAGTTAGTTGCAGTAGTTCATGGTTTTCACTATTAGAGACACTACTTGTTTGGAGATAATTTTTTGGTGTACACAGACCACAAAATCCTTAAGTACATCTTCACTCAGCATGATCTAAATATGAGGCAGTAAAGCTGGGTGGAATACCTTTAGTATTTTAACTTCGAGCTTTCCAACACGCTTGGGAAAGGCAATGCAGTGGTAGATGCTTTGAGTAGGAAGAATCAAATATAGGTAGTGAAAAAAGATAGTAGTGAGTGGAAGATTATGGAATTATTCTCTGATATGCAATTGGAGGTACATGACAGATAGGGACAAATTTTTCTTTCATCCTTAGTTGTTACCTCTACCCTACTAGATAGAGTGAAGATGAGGCAGCTACCAGATTCTGAATGCCTAGTTCTATGAGAGGGTATGTTAGGTAAGGAACCTCCTCCTAGTTGTATGGTAGGCGACGATGAGATCCTGTGTGTACATGGATGTGTTTGGGTTCCAGTGGATATATGTGAGGAGTTGATGTAGGAGTTTCATGCTTCAGCTTGGGAAGTACATCCCAGGGTCACCAAGATGTACCGTGACTTACGTTTTCAATATTGGTGGCCGAGTATGAAGAGAGAGGTGTCTGGGTTTGTTACGAGGTGTTCCACCTGTCAGCAGGTGAATGTAGAACATCAGAGAATGACTGGTATTTTATATTAGTTACCTATCCTGGAGTGGAAATGGGATGATGTCATGATGGATTTCGTGACTAGTTTACCAAGGTCTCCTAGAGGTAATGATGTTGTGTGGGTTGTTTTTGGCAGGATTACGAAGGTCACTCTTTTCTTTCTAATCAAGTAAATGTTTAGTGTGGATGATCTTGGGAGGTTGTATATCCGAGAGGTGGTACCGATACATGGGGTCCTACACTCTATCATTTTAGATAGGGATACCCATTTTACATCTCATTTATGGTAGAGTTTTCAGAGGTCCCTGGGTAAACAGGTGCTTCTAAGCACAACATACCACCCTCAGATAGATGACTAGTCAGAGACCACGATACAGGTGCTAGAGGACAGGTTGCGAGTGTGTGTCCTAGATTTTGGGGGCTCTTGGGAGAATCACATTCCCCTAGTTGAATTTTCCTACAATAATAGTTATCAGGAGACCATTCATATGTCACATTACGAGGCCTTATACGGTAGGCCATTCCGTTCTCCCCTATACTGGTTGGGGGTAGGTGAGGTAGATTTACTGGGACTGCGTCTTGTATAGTAGACTTCTGAGTAGGTCCAGTTGATTCAGAAGTGGATGGATAATATATAGTCTCTTCATAAATCATACATATATCACTGCATATTACCTCTAGAGTTTTAGGTTGGGGATAGGGTTTTCTTACATGTTTCACCAAGGTTGGGACACAGGTGGATCAAGAGATAGGGTAAGCTTTCACCGAGCACTACTGGAATTTGTGTTTTTCCCCACACTTACATACCAACGGTTCTATGAAACCGTTGGTGTAAGATGAATAGTGGAGGCTTTTACCAACGGTTCATTAGAACCGTTGGGATATATGTGAATAGGGAGGTTTTTCCCAACGGTTCTAATGAACCGTTGGGATATATGTGTTTTGTGAGGCTTTTCCCAACGGTTCTCATGAACCGTTGGGAAAACTTTGTTTTTTGGGAGTTTTTCCCAACGGTTCATGAGAACCGTTGGGAAAAACATACATATGCCAACGGTTTTTTAAAACCGTTGGCAAAGGTTTTCCCCAAAAACCCAGCCGCCCGTTCTCTCCCCCATTCGCGTTACAGAGCCCTAACGGGAGCAACAGCAGCCGATTCCGATTTTGGAGATACTGCCGGCCAGATTCCAGCTCTTATTCAGGTTCTTCTTCTTCTTTATCTCAAAAGGTATTCAAATGTTTGGATCTCAATGAGTAAAACCTCCATCTAGTTGAGTGTTATCCCTAACTAGTGTGGCATCCGGCTTGTGGGGTGTTGAGAGAACTTTCAAAGTTGTTTTTTTGTGCCTTGGATTGTCATATATAGTTTTATAATTTCTATGGATTGTATAAGAATTATGTGGAGTTTTAAATAATCCTATTTTTTACATTTCTGATCATGAATTTATGTATGTAATCTTAAAAAGATGTGATTCCTCTAGATCCTTGGATTTTATTATTGGGAATGTATTTTATGGATCATGAAATAAATTATGTCTTAGTCCTTCATATTTATACATTGATCAACTTGAAAATAAATTTACAAAAATAAAAAATCATTATCATTCTCAAACTCAGATCACTTTGGTTCTAACATCCTACCAATTTGATTTTTTAACAATTCAAAGTGAAATTCACACCACCAAAAGGTATTCAAATGTTTGGATTCACAGTGGAATTCCATGGATAGACTCATTTCTTTGAATATTGATTAAGCCATTGGTGATACATGGATCCAAGGGAGGGATTCCATAGATAGACTTATTGAATGTAGAATTATATTCCAATTGATACATGGATTCTTATGATAATTCCATAGATAGACTTATTGAATGTAGAATTATATTCCAATGATATGCGTCTTGTGTGGTGGTGGTGTGGTTTATGTGTTTTATGGTAGTAGTGAAGTGTGTGATTATGTAGTTAATGTGAACCCATAGGTTGAGTATTTTGTGCTATCTATATATCATGTATTTTTATGTTATTTCTACACATTCCCAACTAGAGTTGGATAAACTTACCAACGATCAGAGGTTTTGAGTTATGGGTATTTTTTCTAATATCTAGGATGGTGGTTATATGTTTGGATAGCTACCATGTCTTCCCTACTCTTCCTTCAAAAGTGATTGACCATGTGTTTTTAGGCAAGATGTGATGTGATTGTCCATGTGTCTTCAGGTGAGATGTACTATGATTTCCCTAGTGTTTTTCGATGAGGTGTGATGTGATAAGGCTATAATAAGATGTGGCATGTGGTTGGGGTCATGTAGGTTAGGAGGATGACACAAGGTTGATGTTATTCATGTTCATGATACCCTACTAATATGATTATGGGATGAGTCATGCTGTTATGTGATATAACACATTAAGTTCTTGTTGGTTTTACATTTTTTCAATAACACATTTGTATGTTTTTTTGACATGTGTAGTTGATACCTTGATTATTTTCTTCCTTTATCATTTACTTAAATGTATATTCTATTATAGTTAATGCCTATTGAATTGTTTATGACAAAATGACTTATATAAATTCTTTTTACAGAATGGACAGAAGTTGGATGTATGAAACCGATCGGATCTCAGATGATTTTCAAAACAATTTGGAGAGCTTTATAGATTTTGCATTTCACAATGCTTCAGATAGTGGTCGCATACACTGTCCATGTTCCAATTGTGTTGGTAGACCTTGGTTGAGCCGTGAAGAAGTCAGCTACCACATAACCAAAAATGGGTTTCAAGAAAACTACTTTCTGTGGTATCACAATGGGGAGAAAACGAAATCTCAAATTGGTGATGATCGAAATGAAAAGACTGGAATGGAGAATTTATTAGATGATCGGTTTCCGTTTATTCGTCATCATGAAAAAGAAAGGATTTCGACTCAAGAAGACTTCGATATGAGGACAGCTGATGCATCTAGTGAAAATGATGATATTGATAGGGTGAAAAAATTGAATGATGCTGCCACGACTCCAGTATATCAGCAATGCGATAAAATGAAAAATCTGGAATTTTTAATCCGATTATTTCATGGGAAAACTATGTATGGGATTTCTAATACAGCAATCGATTACATTCTTACCCTCTTGAAGGATTTACTTCCAGATGATGCAGATATTCCCTCAAACCACTATATGGCATGGAAGTTAGTTGAGGAACTTGGATTTTCAAGAAACAAAATTCATGCTTGCCCGAAAGATTGCAGTTTATTCTGGGAGGAAACCACTGAACGAAATGATTGTATAAAATGTGGCACATCCCGCTGGAAGTCAAAATCTGATGGAACACCATCCCGCGTTCCACAGAAAGTAATGTGGCACTTTCCATTGATCCCCAGACTCCAGAATCTTTTTATGTCTGATGACATATCAATAAAAATGAGATGGCATGATACCAAGAGAAAGAAGACTGATGATGAGTTGGTTCATCCTGCAGATGGATTTGCATGGAAGAGATTTGATGCTCGACATCCTGATTTTGCAGCTGACGTGCGTAATGTGAGGCTGGGTCTTTCATGCGACGGTTTTAATCCGTTTGGGCAGATGCTTACTTCGCACAGCACATGGCCAGTTTTTATACACATTTATAATCTTCCCCCATGGTTGTGTATGAAAAAACCTTTCACTTTCATGAGTATACTCATATCTGGTCCTTCTGATCCTGGCATTGATATTGATGTATACATGCAACCTTTAATAAAAGAGTTGAAGCTTCTTTGGGATGTGGGTGTGCGCACATACGATGCATGTTCGAAAGACATATTTCAGATGCGCGCTGCGCTTATGTGGACAATCAATGATTTTCCGGCTTATGCAATGATGTCTGGATGGAGCACGAAGGGGAAACTGTCATGTACAGTTTGTATGAAGAATACACGATCCAGAAGACTGAAACATCGTTGTAGTTTCAGTTTTATGGGACATCGACGATTTTTGCCAAAGGATCATCCATATAGAATGAATCGTCGAAGATTTGATAATACTATAGAGACCGATGATCCACCTCAGCGTATGTCTGGAACTGATGTGCTTAATGAATTGAAAGATTTCAGTTTTTCGTTCGGGAAGGGTCAAATGAAATCTGGAAAGAGAAAGAATGTTTCCACAGAAACCTGTTACAATTGGAGGAAGAGGAGTATCTTTTTTGATTTGCCTTATTGGTCAACCAATTTGCTACGTCATTGCTTAGACGTAATGCATATTGAAAAGAATATATGTGAAATGTTGCTTTCAGTTCTTCTAAATGTCAAGGGGAAGACAAAAGATGATTTACGATCTCGACGTGACTTGGTGGATTGGGGCATCAGACCAGAATTGCATCCTGTGCGTATCAGTGAAAATAAATGGCAACTTCCATGTGCTTCTTATGTGATGACACCTACTGAAAAAAAACAATTTTTGGAAGTATTAGAGACTATAAGAGTTCCTGATGGCTATTCAAGCAACATATCTAAACGGGTCAACAGAAGAGAGTTGAAGCTAAAATCTTTGAAGACTCATGATTATCACGTTCTACTGCATGAGTTGCTTCCAATAGCAATCCGTCATCTTTTGTCCAATAATGTAAGGGTGGGTGTTATTCGGTTGTGCCATTTGTTTAGAGATCTTTGTGCTAAGAAGTTGTCCAAGTATTTCTTGCAAAAAATGTTGACAGATGCCCCATTAATTTTGTGTGAGTTGGAGAAAATATTTCCCCCATCATTTTTCACATGCATGCTGCATTTGACTGTCCATATTCCAACTGAAATACTTCTCGGAGGACCTGTTTCTTTTCGTTGGATGTATCCAACTGAAAGAAATATGTTCACATTAAAGTCTTATGTTCGAAACAAGAATCATCCCGAAGGTTCTATCGTGAACGGTTACTTAGCTCAAGAATGTATGGATTTCTGTTAAATGTATTTGTCTGATCTTACTACAAGAATGAACAGACCAATGAGAAATGAAGAAGAACAATATGAGCAAATTGAACCCAGTTTTCCATCACTTCCTCAAACAGGAGGAATTCCTGGATCATATACATTGAAGACATTAATCCATGAAGAGCGGGAGATGGCACATCGCACAGTTTTGTTCAACTGTGATTTGTTCGATGACTATATCAGGTAACAAAATTGAATATGTATATCTTACATATATATATCTGTTAAACTATTCATATTTTTTTATCTACAGGGAACATAAAACAATGATAAATAGGAAGCATCGTTCTTTATCTTTGAGAAGGAGAGAGACTTTGCATAGCAAAGAGTTTTCTGCTTGGTTAAAATTGAAGGTAAAAATATTACTGTTTAAATTAATTATTTCAATATTTACTTAAGTTTAACTGTCATTTATATTGCAGGTATTGAGTTTGTCTGCTGACTCTGTCTCTGAGGAAATAAGAGCTTTGGCTTTTGGTCCTAATACCGTGGTTCGTGACTGTAAATCAATTGTTATCAATGGGTACAGATTTATTGTCACTGAACGAGCCAAAAACATGAGAACACAACATGATGGTATTATGGTTACTGCCACAACAGATTGTCATGCCAGCGCATCAGATAGTAGACCGCGACTTGAAAATGTGGGTTATTATGGAGTCGTTGAGAAAATAATAATATTGGATTATTACTCTCATGGACGAGTCACAATGATGAAATGCCATTCGTTTGATTCGATGACGAGACATGGCACATTTATTGATGATTGTGGATTTCAAGTAATTAATATGACCCGCACTCTTGCAACCGAAGAACCATATGTGTTGGCATCAATGGCTAAACAAGTTTTTTATGTCAAAGATCAACTTCAACCTGAATTTGGTGTCGTAGTTGAAGTAATTCCAAGACATATTTTTGATGATGCTGATGATGGAATTGACACTGTCCCTATTGCCATTGGAACCAATCCATTTATTTCTTTTGATGACTCCAATAGCTCAATTGTCAGAGTTGATTGTGAACCTGAAGTTGTGGTTGAAAATATATAGAATCATTCATCCATGTTCTCAATTCTTTTGGTTTACCTCGAGTTGGGTTGTTAAGGTTGGTAATATTCATATTTATTTAGTATTGATCACAAATATGTTTTAGCTGACTTGACCGTTATGTGAATTTTCAATGTTTATTGGTTGCTGTTTTATTTGAATTGCATTTTCTAATTTGGAATTGAACTGTATTCAAACCAAATCAAACAATATTTCTAACTTGGTGAACATTACAACTTGTATGTTTTATTAAATTCATTCAAGCTCTTCTAAAACAATTGATAGCTAAATTACCAATGAATCCCCTCATTCCCTCATATATTTAGTTTTTTGGTTTACAAATTAATTTTCTTTTTCTAATTAATTACATATTTGTTTTCCAATGCAGGAAATGAAGCCAATTGAAGAGAGACGAAGAAAAAAAATGGCGGAGAACAATCGTCGGATGGAGGAGATGGGCATTCCACCATTAGTGCCTACAGTGAGTACTTTATTTCATATATATATATATATATTTACAGAATATATAATGTCATGTGATTAATTTTTTTTGTAAACTTTTTTGTAGGATCCACCATTACGTCGACAGTTATTCGACGAGGAGCCTAGTACTGGTCCTAGTACTCAGGCCGGTGGTACGTGGAGGGTTTGTACCAGAGGTGGACATAGAGCTGCGCGTGCCCGACTAGACCCTGCCCCTCCCACTGACATTTCAGCCTTCCCACATTCTGATCCCGGTGTGTCGTTAGGGACACACGGGATATTTAGACCTCCCATGTTTTCGCTACCTTCTGCATCTTCTGCCCCATCATTTTCACATCCCATGATGATTCCCACTCCCCAGTCAGCATCAGGTCATACAGTTGTTCCATCTTCTTTTCCTTCTACTTCTGTCTCTCCGAGCTTTTATATTCCATCGTCTTCGACTCCTGTTCCACCAGAGGGTGTTCCATCAGGTTCTGTGGATCCGGCGCCACTCATTGATCAGACTAGCACAGGTATATTTATAAAACCCCATCAAATTTTTATAGCAATATTTATTTTCATTATAACATGTTTTGATAAAATATTTGTTTTTCTTTCATGACAGATACATCTACTGAAAGGAGGCGGGGGCGGGGCCGTACACGCATGCGTTCGGTGTGGAACCGTCGCACACAGGTTATGGTGGAATATAATGAAGACAATCAGATGGTTGAGAAAACAGGGCAGCAATGTCAGAGTTTTATGGCGACGCTTGCCAAATACTCCGACATCATTCCCGTCAGCCCGCTGTCGTGGAGACATTTGCCACATGAGGTCAAAGATAGAGCTTGGGCAGAGATATGGGTAAAAAAATCTGTTGTATTTAATGCCATGAATTTTTTTTGTATTTATATAAATTAATATTTTCATTTCAGCTTCGATTTAATTTTCCTGATGGTGAGGGTGCACGAATGGAACGTCTAAAGGATTTAGGCGAGCTTTGGAGAGCCTACAAGCATGAGCTGTATATTGGCTGGCGTGCTAGAGTTGGCACTGAGTTAGAGGCGGTACTAGTCGTGGATGATTGTCCTATAGAGCAGTATCGTCAGATGATTACTCATTGGACGAGTACCCAGTTTAAGGTATGAATTACATTTGAGGTATTTAAATAATTACTTTCAAGTTTTGCATTAATATTATCCTTTGCATTATCGAATTTTATTTAGGAATCATCTGGAAAAAATAAAAAAAACATTGATGCAAAAAAATACCTCCATACACTAGGACGCACGACGATGCCGGATCATGAGAGGCAGCAGGTATGACAATTGTTTATAAGTTTTCTTTACGACTTACATTTTTTTTTGTTTCCTCAATTATTTAATTATTTGCTGAAGTCTTTATATAAATTTTGTTTTCAATGTCATTGTAGAGGCAAGTACAAAATATTGAAGGACGTGTGCCTCGAGCAAAACTATTTTGCTCGAGTAGACGAAAAAAGGATGGACGTGCTGTCAACGAAGCGACTCAGCAGCAGATTGTAAGTTTTAATCTGTTGATTTTATATTTTAATATCTATTTAGTAACTTAAAAATATATTTATATTTGTAACAGGATGCTTTAGAGGCCCTCGATGCCCAAGAAGCAGACAATTTTGGGCCATCTGATCACTTACATCAGGTGTTGGGAGATGATCATTCTGGCAGAGTACGCTGCCGACCTAGGATAGCCCCGACGAGGTATTGGCCTGCCTCAGGTACGAGTTGTAGTGCCACCGAGCTGCAGCAAGTTAGGGCACAGGCAGAACAGGCTGAGAAAAGGGCCACAGAGACGGCAGAACAGTCTGCAAGGGAAAACAGTGCATTTATGAAATTTATTGAAGTTCTACGTCCAACACTTCCAGCAGAAGCCAGCCCAGCGATTGATGAATACATGTCGTCGATACATTCTATATATGGTGCACCAGGTGGCAGTTCCAGTGGTGGTCAGGCCGATGTCGAGCTTGAAGATGATGATGGCGAGCAGTCTGATGCGGAAGAGGAGGGAGATGAGGAGGGCGAGGAGGAGGGCGAAGGCGAGGAGGAAGGTGTTGTGGAGGGTGAGGACGATGAGGAGGACGATGACGAGGGCGATGATGATGATGATGATGGAGATGGTGATGCTGATGTGGGACATATTGATCCGTTACATTTTTGACTTGAGATTTGATGTTTAATCTATTCTAGTTGTTGGTTTTATCTAGACTCGTAGTATAGTATTGGAGTTGAGTTATTTTTATATATTGTCTGTTTTTATGGATGTTGTTGTCTTTTAGTGGTTGTGTGTTTGAGAACTCCCTGGACAACCCCCCTCATTCTTGGACCCTGGACAACCCCCCCTCCCCCTTGGACCCCGAACACCCACTAAACACCCCCCGGACAGCCCCGCGGACAGCCCCCTGGACAGCCCCCCGTACAGCCCCCAACCCTCCACCCTGGACCCCGGATAGCCCCCCGGACAGCCCCCCGGACAACCCCCCCACCCTCCCCCTTGGACCCCGGACAACCCCCCAAACACCCCCCGGACAACCCCCTGAACAACCCCGGACAACCCCCTGAACAACCACCGGACAACCCCCTAAACAACCCCGGACAACCCCCTGAAGAACCCTCAAACACCCTCCGGACAGACCCCGCACAGCCCCCCCACCCTCATCCTTGGTCCCCGGACAGCCCCCCGGACACCCACCGGACAGCCCCCCCGGACAGCCCCCACGGACAACCCCCTGGACAGCCCCCCGTACAGCCCCCAACCCTCCACCCTGGACCCCGGATAGCCCCCCGGACAGCCCCCCGGACAACCCCCCCACCCCCCCCCCTTGGACCCCGGACAACCCCCCCACCCACCCCTTGGACCTCGGACAACCCACCAAACACCCCCCGGACAGCCCCCTGAACACGTCACGAATAATAATTAGAATGTTCGCCGGTGGTTTCAGCTCAATCCGAGGTCGTACGCTATGAATTTGACCGTTGGACGCCCGTTCTGGCCGTTTATGACACCATAACTGCGTTGTCGGTCACCGCGGGCACACGACAAGTCCGATTGACATGCCGTCTGCTTGACCACTTCAGAAATCACTCACCCGTATTTGTCGTCTGATTTCAGGCCATTCCGACATCGTTCGGCCCATTTGGACCCCCCTCACGCGCATTTACGAAGCGCGCGCATCACTTAAAACACTAATATTGAGCCGTACCGCGCAAACCGCACGTCCGATTGATGTGCCGTCTGCGCGTACACGTCACGAATAATAATTAGAATGTTTCACGGTGGTTTCCGCTCAATCCGAGGCCGTCCGCTATGAATTTGACCGTTGGACGCCCGTTTTGACCGTTTATGACACCAGAACTGCGTTGTCGGTCACCGCGGGCACACGGCATGTCCGATTGACGTGCCGTCTGCTCGACCACTTCAGAAATCAGTCACCCGTATTTGTCGTCTGATTTCAGGCCATTCCGACATCGTTCGGCCCGTTTGGACCCCCCTCACGCGCGTTTACGAAGCGCGCGCATCACTTAAAACACTAATATTGAGCCGTACCGCGCAAACCGCACGTCCGATTGACGTGCCGTCTGTGCGTACACGTCACGGATAATAATTAGAATGTTTCACGGTGGTTTCAGCTCAATCCGAGGTCGTACGCTATGAATTTGACCGTTGGACGCCCGTTCTGGCCGTTTATGACACCATTACTGCGTTGTCGGTCACTGCGGGCACACGCCAAGTCCGATTGATGTGCCGTCTGCTCGACCACTTCAGAAATCAGTCACCCGTATTTGTCGTCTGATTTCAGGCCATTCCGACATCGTTCGGCCCGTTTGGACCCCCCTCACGCGCATTTACGAAGCGCGCGCATCACTTAAAACACTAATATTGAGCCGTACCGCGCAAACCGCACGTCCGATTGATGTGCCGTCTATGCGTACACGTCACGAATAATAATTAGAATGTTTCACGGTGGTTTCCGCTCAATCCGAGGCCGTCCGCTATGAATTTGACCGTTGGACGCCCGTTCTGGCCGTTTATGACACCATAACTGCGTTGTCGGTCACCGCGGGCACACGACAAGTCCGATTGACGTGCCGTCTGCTCGACCACTTCATAAATAACTCACCCGTATTTTTCGTCTGATTTCAGGCCATTCCGACATCGTTCGGCCCGTTTGGACCCCCCTCACGCGCGTTTACGAAGCGCGCGCATCACTTAAAACACTAATATTGAGCCGTACCGCGCAAACCGCACGTCCGATTGACGTGCCGTCTGCGCGTACACGTCACGAATAATAATTAGAATGTTTCACGGTGGTTTCAGCTCAATCCGAGGTCGTACGCTATGAATTTGACCGTTGGACGCCCGTTCTGGCCGTTTATGACACCATAACTGCGTTGTCGGTCACCGCGGGCACACGCCAAGTCCGATTGACGTGCCGTCTGCTCGACCACTTCAGAAATCAGTCACCCGTATTTTTCGTCTGATTTCAGGCCATTCCGACATCGTTCGGCCCGTTTGGACCCCCCTCACGCGCGTTTACGAAGCGCGCGCATCACTTAAAACACTAATATTGAGCCGTACCGCGCAAACCGCACGTCCGATTGACGTGCCGTCTGTGAGTACACGTCACGAATAATAATTAGAATTTTTCACGGTGGTTTCGGGTGAATCCGTGGTCGTCCGCTATGAATTTGACCGTTGGACGCCCGTTCTGGCCGTTTATGACACCATAACTGCGTTGTCGGTCACCGCGGGCACACGACAAGTCCGATTGACGTGCCGTCTGCTCGACCACTTCAGAAATCACTCACCCGTATTTGTCGTCTGATTTCAGGCCATTCCGACATCGTTCGGCCCGTTTGGACCCCCCTCACGCGCGTTTACGAAGCGCGCGCATCACTTAAAACACTAATATTGAGCCGTACCGCGCAAACCGCACGTCCGATTGACGTGCCGTCTGCGCGTACACGTCACGAATAATAATTAGAATGTTTCACGGTGGTTTCGGCTCAATACGAGGTCGTACGCTATGAATTTGACCGTTGGACGCCCGTTCTGGCCGTTTATGACACCATAACTGCGTTGTCGGTCACCACGGGCACACGACAAGTCCGATTGACGTGCCGTCTGCTCGACCACTTCAGAAATCACTCACCCGTATTTGTCGTCTGATTTCAGGCCATTCCGACATCGTTCGGCCCGTTTGGACCCCCCTCACGCGCGTTTACGAAGCGCGCGCATCACTTAAAACACTAATATTGAGCCGTACCGCGCAAACCGCACGTCCGATTGACGTGCCGTCTGCGCGTACACGTCACGAATAATAATTAGAATGTTTCACGGTGGTTTCGGCTCAATCCGAGGTCGTACGCTATGAATTTGACCGTTGGACGCCCGTTCTGGCCGTTTATGACACCATAACTGCGTTGTCGGTCACCGCGGGCACACGACAAGTCCGATTGACGTGCCGTCTGCTCGACCACTTCATAAATAACTCACCCGTATTTGTCGTCTGATTTCAGGCCATTCCGACATCGTTCAGCCCGTTTGGACCCCCCTCACGCGCGTTTACGAAGCGCACGCATCACTTAAAACACTAATATTGAGTCGTACCGCGCAAACCGCACGTCCGATTGACGTGCCGTCTACGCTTACACGTCACGAATAATAATTAGAATGTTTCACGGTGGTTTCAGCTCAATCCGAGGTCGTCCGCTATGAATTTGACCGTTGGACGCCCGTTCTGGCCGTTTATGACACCATAACTGCGTTGTCGGTCACCGCGGGCACACGACAAGTCCGATTGACGTGCCGTCTGCTCGACCACTTCATAAATTACTCACCCGTATTTGTCGTCTGATTTCAGGCCATTCCGACATCGTTCGGCCCGTTTGGACCCCCCTCACGCGCGTTTACGAAGCGCGCGCATCACTTAAAACACTAATATTGAGCCGTACCGCGCAAACCGCACGTCCGATTGACGTGCCGTCTGCGCGTACACATCACGAATAATAATTAGAATGTTTCACGGTGGTTTCGGGTGAATCCGTGGTCGTCCGCTATGAATTTGACCGTTGGACGCCCGTTTTGGCCGTTTATGACACCATAACTGCGTTGTCGGTCACCGCGGGCACACGGCACGTCCGATTGACGTGCCGTCTGCTCGACCACATCATAAATCACTCACCCGTATTTATCGTCTGATTTCAGGCCATTCCGACATCGTTCGGCCCGTTTGGACCCCCTCACACGCGTTTCGAAGCGCGCGCATCACTTAAAACATGAATATTGATCCGTACCGGGCAAACCGCACGTCCGATTGACGTGCCGTCTACGCGTACACATCACGAATAATAATTAGAATGTTTCACGGTGGTTTCAGCTCAATCCGAGGCCGTCCGCTATGAATTTGTCCGTTGGACGCCCGTTTTGACCGTTTATGACACCAGAACTGCGTTGTCGGTCACCGCGGGCACACGGCACGTCCGATTGACGTGCCGTCTGCTCGACCACTTCAGAAATCATTCACCCGTATTTGTCGTCTGATTTCAGGCCATTCCGACATCGTTCGGCCCGTTTGGACCCCCCTCACGCGCGTTTACGAAGCGCGCGCATCACTTAAAACACTAATATTGAGTCGTACCGCGCAAACCGCACCTCCGATTGACGTTCTGTCTGCGCGTACACGTCACGAATAATAATTAGAATGTTTCACGGTGGTTTCGGGTGAATCCGTGGTCGTCCGCTATGAATTTGACCGTTGGACGCCCGTTTTGGCCGTTTATGACACCATAACTGCGTTGTCGGTCACCGCGGGCACACGGCACGTCCGATTGACGTGCCGTCTGCTCGACCACTTCATAAATCACTCACCCATATTTATCGTCTGATTTCAGGCCATTCCGACATCGTTCGGCCCGTTTGGACCCCCTCACGCGCGTTTCGAAGCGCGCGTATCACTTAAAACATCAATATTGATCCGTACCGGGCAAACCGCACGTCCGATTGACGTGCCGTCTGCGCGTACACGTCACGAATAATAATTAGAATGTTTCACGGTGGTTTCAGCTCAATCCGAGTCCGTCCGCTATGAATTTGACCGTTGGACGCCCGTTTTGACCGTTTATGACACCAGAACTGCGTTGTCGGTCACCGCGGGCACACGGCACGTCCGATTGACGTGCCGTCTGCTCGACCACTTCAGAAATCAGTCACCCGTATTTATCGTCTGATTTCAGGCCATTCCGACATCGTTCGGCCCGTTTGGACCCCCCTCACGCGCGTTTATGAAGCGCGCGCATCACTTAAAACACTAATATTGAACCGTACCGCGCAAACCGCACGTCCGATTGACGTTCCGTCTGCGCGTACACGTCACAAATAATAATTAGAATGTTTCACGGTGGTTTCGGGTGAATCCGTGGTCGTCCGCTATGAATTTGACCGTTGGACGCCCGTTTTGGCCGTTTATGACACCATAACTGCGTTGTCGGTCACCGCGGGCACACGGCACGTCCGATTGACGTGCCGTCTGCTCGACCACTTCATAAATCACTCACCCGTATTTATCGTCTGATTTCAGGCCATTCCGACATCGTTCGGCCCGTTTGGACCCCCTCACGCGCGTTTCGAAGCGCGCACATCACTTAAAACATGAATATTGATCTGTACCGGGAAAACCGCACGTCCGATTGATGTGTCGTCTATGCGTACACGTCACAAATAATAATTAGAATGTTTCAAGGTGGTTTCAGCTCAATCCGAGGCCGTCCGCTATGAATTTGACCGTTGGACGCCCGTTTTGACCGTTTATGACACCAGAACTGCATTGTCGGTCACCGCGGGCACACGGCACGTCCGATTGACGTGCCGTCTGCTCGACCACTTCAGAAATCAGTCACCCGTATTTGTCGTCTGATTTCAGGCCATTCCGACATCGTTCGGCCCGTTTGGACCCCCCTCACGCGCGTTTACGAAGCGCGCGCATCACTTAAAACACTAATATTGAGCCGTACCGCGCAAACCGCACGTCCGATTGACGTTCCGTCTACGCGTACACGTCACGAATAATAATTAGAATGTTTCACGGTGGTTTCGGGTGAATCCGTGGTCGTCCGCTATGAATTTGACCGTTGGACGCCCGTTTTGGCCGTTTATGACACCATAACTGCGTTGTCGGTCACCGCGGGCACACGGCACGTCCGATTGACGTGCCGTCTGCTCGACCACTTCATAAATCACTCACTCGTATTTATCGTCTGATTTCAGGCCATTCCGACATCGTTCGGCCCGTTTGGACCCCCTCACGCGCGTTTCGAAGCGCGCGCATCACTTAAAACATGAATATTGATCCGTACCGGGCAAACCACACGTCCGATTGACGTGCCGTCTGCGCGTACACGTCACGAATAATAATTAGAATGTTTCACGGTGGTTTCAGCTCAATCTGAGGCCGTCCGCTATGAATTTGACCGTTGGACGCCCGTTTTGACCGTTTATGACACCAGAACTGCGTTGTCGGTCACCGCGGGCACACGGCACGTCCGATTGACGTGCCGTCTACTCGACCACTTCAGAAATCAGTCACCCGTATTTGTCGTCTGATTTCAAGCCATTCCGACATCGTTCGGCCCATTTGGACCCCCCTCACGCGCGTTTACGAAGCGCGCGCATCACTTAAAACACTAATATTGAGCCGTACCGCGCAAACCGCACGTCCGATTGACGTTCCGTCTGTGCGTACATATCAAGAATAATAATTAGAATGTTTCACGGTGGTTTCGGGTGAATCCGTGGTCGTCCGCTATGAATTTGACCGTTGGACGCCCGTTTTGGCCGTTTATGACACCATAACTGCGTTGTCGGTCACCGCGGGCACACGGCACGTCCGATTGACGTGCCGTCTGCTCGACCACTTCATAAATCACTCACCCGTATTTATCGTCTGATTTCAGGCCATTCCGACATCGTTCGGCCCGTTTGGACCCCCTCACGCGCGTTTCGAAGCGCGCACATCACTTAAAACATGAATATTGATCCGTACCGGGCAAACCGCACGTCCGATTGACGTGCCGTCTGCGCGTACACGTCACGAATAATAATTAGAATGTTTCAAGGTGGTTTCAGCTCAATCCGGAGACGCGGTGTGGCCGACACCACTCAAAGTGTCCGTCTTTTGTTTCAAAAGGACGCCATTTTAAGTGAAAAGCATCAACTGGCTTACGGAAAACCGACCAAACGCATTCCGAATCTGTTGATAATTTATCCCAACAATCCATGGGTCATATGTGACGTGTACGAGCCAACCCGGGATGAATCCGAGTCGCGGTGTGGCCGGGATAAGTTTAAGTGGCTCTCTTTTGTTTAAAATGAACACCATTTTAAGTACATACGGAAAAACGACCAAACGGATTCGGTTTCCGTTGAAACTTTAGGAGAACGATCCATGAGTCATATGTGACGTGTACAAATCAACTCCGCCACAATCGGAGGTGCGGTGTGGCCGGTATCACTTCAGGTGTATGTATTTTGTTTAAAATGGACATCATTTGAGGTAAAAATATATGGTATAGAAAAAACCGATCATATTATGAATTGAATTTCAGATTCCACGTATAATTGTCATCTAAATTTTAAATTGAATTCTATATGAATTATGTATGTTTATGAATTGTAATTTAATTATGGATTTGTATAGTTTCAGGATCCATTATATGTTAAATGTGTATGAATTTGTTCGTAATTGAATATGTATGTTTTATTTTATTACTGGTACAATAGTTGGATCGAAAATGAGGTGAAAATGAGGTGAAAATGAGGTGAAAATGAGGTGAAAATGAGGCCTGATGACTGGTGGTGATGGACAGGGGACAGGGGCTGTGCAAATTGCAGGGTGCTGCAATTTGCAGCATAGGGTATGCCAACGGTTTCAAACCGTTGGCATATAAGTTTTTATCATGTCTTTTCCCAACGGTTCTAAACCGTTGGGAAAGACTTCACCAATTCCCAACAGTTTGAAACCGTTGGGAAAATGTTCCACATGGTATATCCCAACGGTTTGGAACCGTTGGGAACATGTGTGGTATTTGGTTTTCCCAACGGTTTGGGAGAACCGTTGGGAAAAACTATCCCAACGGTTTACCCAAACCGTTGGGGTAGGGTAACTTCTATGGGCCTATTGCAACGGTTGCCAGTAAACCGTTGGGAAAACCTTTCCCAACGGCTTACTTCCCAACGGTTATCAGAACCGTTGGTAAAACCTTTCCCAACGGTTTGAGGGGCTTTCCCAACGGTTCTGAACCATTGGGAAATAGTGTATTTCCAGTAGTGGAGATATGTCCTCCCATTCAAGATTCTATAGAGAGTTGGTTTAGTTACCTATTGGTTGTAGTTACCTCAGAGGTACCGATCCATGAATGAAATCTTCCATGTATCTCAGCTATTCTGATATCACTCAGACCCGTATCAAATTTTTTATCCTGAGGATGTTGAGATTTAGGTTGATGCATCCTTTGAGGAGCATCTGATACATATAGTTGATAGGAGCACAAAGGTTCTTCAAGGTCGGTCAGTTCCTCTAGTATGGATGATTTGGAAGCATGAATGTTTATAGGATGAGACCTAGGAGTGGGAGGTTGACATACATGCTCAGTGGCTAGAGTTGTTCTCAGATGAATCTTGTCCACCCTTAGAAGGGAAATTCGGGGACGAATTTCTTTAAGGGGGGAAGTTTGTAAGAACCCAGTTCTTCCCTTGAGGTATGAATCTTCTCTTTTTAGGTTGTGCATAAGTAATTGGAAGAAAAATAGGGTTACACACTGTTTAACCGAGGTGCAAGCCATGTAATTAGAATTACATGCCATATAATCCCGATACATTCCATGTAGTGGTTCTTTTAGGAACCGTACAGAAACAAGCACCACACGACATGTAGTTTTAAGTACACACCATGTACTTTTTTTGTGTTAAATTGGGAAGTAGAATTGTTTTTCTTATATGGATAGAAAATCACCCCTTAGTTCGATGAACAGCATGCCCAGGCGATCCGAGTATAGGGTGGCCTCCCGTTTCATCATCCAATCTCTAATTCAAACACCGTCAGATGCATTGGAATCCCCTCAGTGAGATATTAATTATTATTGATCTGTTCTTCATGATTTATTCTCTAAACCTAGTTATCGAGGCTTGAGAATTTATGCTTATTTTTTATATCTACTCCGTTTTAGGTCGAATTAGAGGCCGACGCTGGACTAGGAGAGTCATACTAGCATGAGGTAGGTGGTCTCATACCTTTAACTAATAGTCAAGTTGAATATATGTGCCGGAGTGCTGAAAACCCATTATTAGGGTGTTTCCTTGAATGAATATTGTCTATTTCTATTGAATATTTTTTTAGGTAATTAATTAATGATTTTAAAGCATGTTTAGGGATGTTTACCTTGATTAAGGGCCACCCAGGGGTGATTTTCCCATGAATGACTGTTTATGTCTATTTGGACTAGGATTCCTATGAGGAATGCCTTGAATTATCTTCTTGGGTTGTTTTAAATGAGGTTGATTAAATTCTAAGCCATATAATAGTTTAATTTACATGTGTTTCTTGTGAGATTAATTTCCCATGCGAGTTATTGATGTTAAATCTATGAAATAGTTTAATTTACATGTGTTGATTCTTATATAAAATGATAAAGGGGTAAATATAAATGGGTGAGCCATATCCTCAGGTTAAAAGGAAAGGTCAGGCTCATCTGACTATTACACCTTATACCTTGGGTGAACCATGGCCTTAGTTAAAAATCGATGGATGGACTCAAAAGGGTATTATCATGACAAGTCATGAGCGAGCCACAGATGTAGTGGCCGGGCTCATGGAGACTTTATTAAATATCAAGAAAATATTGAATCCAATGAGGGATACCAAGGATAGGCTCTATTGGTAGATATTTATATGTCATGAGTTGACATTTAATTATAATTTAATATTGAAATGGAATGAATTAGGATTCGTCTGACAAGACAAAGCATAAGATTGGATTCATTCTTCACTTACACTTGTTTAGATGGTCTTTTGAGATATCTTCTGTGCTTACTTTTATAATGAGATCTTTGGGCTTAGTCCGAATCTCGAGACTTATATAATTCCATGTAGTTGAATGGTAAATGAACATGCAATTAATATGAATGAGGACCGGTGCTTGTAGGACTGTTTACTTTTGAGTACTTCATAGTTTACTACTTTCATTATTTTGAAATTCCTATAATATATATATATATATATATACACTAATAGATTGGCATAGACCATGGGTGGTTTCCTACTAGGATTTAGTCTCACACCCTATTTGGGACATGCTTTGGGCCCAAACATATTATATTGTTGCAGGTGTCAATAAGGGAAAGTGTCCTTTTATAGGTAATTGATATGATGTTTAGGGGTAGGAGAGCATGGGACCGAGCCAAGTCTTGTGATGCTTCTTAGCTTCTTTTTTTATTTTGTGCTTTTGGTACTTATATTTTGTATTACTATAGTGTGACCTATTTTGGATATTTTCCTAGAATATGTAGTATGCAATATCATATTAGTATGCTATGAAATCTGGTTATTTGTATTATCAGTCTTCCACTGTTTACTTCTATTGTATGGTATTACTGCTTCCACTATTATTATATTATTGCATTCCGCTGTGTTATACTCTGCCAATGAGAGTACATTTTCCCCATTATCACACCTAGGTCGTCCCTGCTAGTCAGCAGCCTCTAGCATTTGGAAAAATGTGCTTGAGGCTATGTGGACAACCAGGTACGGGGCACCTTTGGGTGGTAATCTGGATCTGGGACATTACAACATAACTTTAAAGAGATATATAAATTTATTTAGATATAGAATGGTCATAACCTAAAGAAAAGGGTGTTTTAGAGAGATCCCTTACCCCGAGCCTAAATTATCACATGCATTATTTATATTCCTGAATAATAAAATTATGTTAATTATTTACTTCTTTATGATTTTTTTCAAGTTTATCATTAATTTTATTTTATTTATTATCATTTTATATTCAATTACTTAATCATTTAGGTTCATGTCAGACGTTTTGATGATATTCATCTCATATGTAAAAAATCACTTTGGTAAGTTGACTAAGTCAAATATATTATTATTTAATCATCTATAGAATAATAATAATGAAATAATTATCATTTTTATACATAAATTTAACTTTTAAAAACAATCATTAAATATGGTTATAAAAATTAATTACATTACGATCATGGTGATGGTAGGCCGTACATACAGACAAGTAACATTTCCATTTTTCAATGATCCCAATAGATATAAGTTAAGAGTTATTTTTTATTTAAATAATGATAATTATATTATCAATGTCATAATATTTATATAAATACACTTATATATACCACCCATATGATATAGTAAATAAAAACAAATCATATCATTTCGTGGATAAAGTAATCCACACATGCGCATGAATGATGTTATCATATTTTAATGAATGGAATGGTAAGAAAATATATGATATATTAATTTAAAAGAATTATAAATATTTAATGAATATAACATATATAAATTAAACCCATAATCATAAATAATTGTTGGATTAAATTATGGAAAACAAATTACATCGGTTCGTGAGGTAGTTATCCACCGTACACAAGAACGACGATTTCATTTCCCATTTAATGGTAATGGAGATTAATTTATGTTTTAATATTATAATAATGAAATATTAGTATATGTGATATAATTATGTTATTATGTCATCATGTTTGAATAATATTTTAAGGAGGTGGAAGAATAAATAAAACAAAACACTCGGTTAAAAATGATATATCTTCTTTGAACAACCTCTTTATGTTTACACCAAAAGCCTCACTAGGGGGGTATAATCAAACCAAGGACTATATGATGTGTGAAGGGAAGTAATAAAGAAATTTTTTTAGTTATTAGATTAACCAAAGGGATTGTTTAAGTGTGAAGAAAATTGGAGTGGAGGTTCCCTTTTATAAGTGAGGAGTGTCATTTTTTCAAATACCAAAAACTATTCAATAATGGGATGCCACTCTGAAGAAAAGCGACTCAAAAATTGATAAATAAATTATTTGAGGAAATATAAGTCTCAAAAAAATATCAATGATAAAAAATAATCATTTTTAAACATTTTATTCCCTTTACTTTCATGGTTACTCAATTTTACCATTTTAGTTTTTTCTACCATGTTAACTAGTTTTTACCTATTTAATTTATCCTTTAAGCCTAAAAATAAAATGATCCTTATTAGATAATTTTAAACCAATTATTATAAATATAAAATAAAATTTATCAAATATAAAATCATATTTCCATGGAAAATTAATTTTAACACAAGCTTATATAGCGTACAAAACCCTGTTTTAGCCTTAACCGTGGTAATTAATTTTTACTATTTTTACTACTCATTATGAACAAAAATTAAGTTGAACATATTAAATAATATTAATTATAATTATTATAAATATTTAATCCATTTTATAAAATTCAATTCATAGAAGTTTTAGAATAAATTTAAAAATAAACTCGCAAAACGTGTTAAAAAACGGGTTTTTCAAGAAATGCATTTTTCAAGCATAAAATGAACTTACATGGACTGTATGAATAGTAATAATCATTATATGAATTTAATTTAATATATATATATATAGTATAAATTTAATTTAAATTTACCCTTAATTGGAGTTATTTTAATTAATTAAAATGGATAAACTGTACTTATTTAATAATAGTTTACAGAAAATCGTGTTTTTAAGCATAAAAATAAACTTATACCAAAATCCTGAAAATTGATGATTACAATGATATTAATAATATTATTATAAATTAAATGTTACATATTTAACTTTAATAACAAATCTTAAAAATAATGGGACTTTTAATTTAATTAATTTAATGAAAATAAATGACGGTATTTGAAAAATAGATTATTTTCACTATTCACTGAAAAATAAATCATTTCATAAAACCCCAAAATTTCACCCTAAGTTAATTTTAATATGATGATTATAAAAATGAAGTTAATTTATCAAATAAATTTTCTAAAAGTTCATGAATTTAATTATATTATTTTTTTCACAAAAATTAATAAAAATCATTTTTGAAGGAAACATATTTTTTTGAAGAATAAAATTGTAACATCACGTTACGTTTTCAGGTACTTTTGATGTTTTCAAGTACCTCTGTTTTGGAGTAGTGACTTGGGGGTGTGTTTGGGTGAAATTTTAAGTAAAACAAAAGGGCAATGGCTTGTGCACAGTTTGCACACGGTTTAAAAAACCGTGCGACCAAACCGTGCCAACCAAGCTGCATTGGACATAGAGGTACACACGGTGTGTGCATGGTTTGACAAACCATGAAACAAAACCGTGTAGACCGAGCATATATGGATATTGAGATCCACATGGTGTGCGCACAGTTTTAAAAACTGTGCTCCTCTTCCTAGGTAAACCGTGTCCGCGGTTTCTAATTCCGAAAATTTCTTTTAAAACCACTCGAACACCTGGGACTTCCATAATTTCGACCTTGGACCGAGATTGACTAATTTTAGGTCTTTCTAAAGCCTCCTAGAGAGATTACAAGTGGATCCAAACATCTTTATTCAATATTAAAGGCTTGGATTGAAGATCCACTCTCCTCCCTGTAAGTGGATTTCATCCCATTGCGTATCTCATTTTTCCTCTATCTTTCCTTGATCTTTTCATGGAAGATTTCCTTTGTTTCTATGGATCTAAACCTATGAGTTGAGGTATAGATCTAGGATTTTGAATCTAGATCTAGTTTTTCAAGATCTTTATCCCTTTGATCTTAATTTTGGTTTTAAGGATTTAGATCCATATTTAGATCGACGTCGTTGTGCCGCTCGGTTGTTGGGGTTTCTCGTTGGGTTAACTCCCGTCAATAAATTGAGGTAGGTGGTTCCATCCCGTCTTTCCAAATTAATTATCATTGTATTTTCTTGATTTATTTCAATTGTTGATTTAAATTCAATTTCTCAATATGTTTTAAATTAAATTGATAAAAAGTTGATTCCAGTGAATCGAGGTATTTGAAGTGGTTTTGGCATGGAAATTTGGAAAAAACCAATTCCATTGAATTGGGTGTGTTTATGGAAATTGGATGATTTAAATTGTGGATTTGATAGAATTGATTTCAATTAAATTGTTGAATTTAATTGTGGAAATAAATTATGTTTGATGTAATTGGTTTTGAATGGATTTCAAAATGGTGAAAATGGCTTTAAATGATTTGATAGAAACCCATTGGTTTTATCTTGTGAAAAGGAATGTTTTGAATAAAACCTTTTTTGGTTTTAAATGGAATGAAATTGGAACTTTTTAAATGGAAGAATGAAATTGATCGTATTTTAAGCATTCTTAAAATAGTTCTCCCATCATGTAAGAGTGCATACAAGACTTAGGTAGTTAGTGAGTTATTTGGATACACTCTACGTTTTGACAACATTCTAAAACATACTTGCAGTGGGTCACATCCTTGATGGGTTGGTGACGAGTCTCCTTTATCCAGTATCATAGGGATGTGTTTATACACATTTTTCTAGGTTCACATAGAGAGTGCGGAATCCTATAACTAGTTAATACTATCGTACCTTTTGGAAGATGGCCATGTTGCTCGTTTTTTTGTTTATATTTGAGATATAAATGTATTCCAATGCTTTTGAACTTCCTTACATGCCTCCTGAAATTTATATAAGTTATTTTATATAATTTTTTTAGGCCATTGTTTTAGAAATATTCCATCATTGTAAAGCCTTTCTTAGTGAATTTTCCATCACATGAAAATGTATAGCATGATTTTTTAAAATATTCTTTTGAATTTCCAAACTTGTTAATTTGAAAATTGAAAGATTTTATTTGGATAATCTATGTTTTGAATCTGTTATGGAATCTTTGTTGGTATCCTACTGGGCTTAGGCTCACACCCTACTTTTGCCTTCGGGTGTTTTTAGACTTTATCCTTCTAGGTTCGAGCAAAGTGAAGGGATCTCTTGGAGGTGGATCCAGTTGTTGATCTCAGGACTTGGTGAGTTGTGTCCTTTGGTACCTTGGGACTATTTTTCATTTTGGTACTTGGGTTGTAGTACTTTGGCATTTTATGCCTCTTTGTATTCTGGTACATCACTCCCGATGGAGTTTCTTTTGTTATGCATACTATTTGTTTTACTCTTGCTTCCGCATTCTTGTTGAAAAATCATTCCCACTTGTATGTTGTATGATGCCAAGTGCTAGTCACCGACCCGTGGGGATTGGGAATATCCTTTGGGCTATGTTAGGGCTAGCTTGGTTATCAGGTTACCAGGGTACCCTGGCTGGTTCATGACAAAGTGGTATCACATTAGGTTTTCAGTTACTTTTGATGTTTCCAAGTACCACTGTTTTAGAGTAGTGACTTGGGGGTGAATTTGGGTGAACTTTTAAGTAAAACAAAAGGGCAATGGCTTGTGCTCGGTTTGACAAACCATGCGACCAAACCGTGACAACCAAGCTTCACTGGACAAAGAGGTACACACGGTGTGCGCACAGTTTGACAAGTTGTGTGACCAAACCGTGTAGAACAAGCATCTATGGATAGTGAGGGCCGCGCGGTGTGCGCACAGTTTGAAAAATTTTGCGCCTCTGCCCAGGTAAACCATGCCCACGATTTCTAATTCCAAAAATTTATTTTAAGACCACCTGAACCCCCAGGACTTCCATAATTTCGACCTTGGATCGGGCTTGACTCATTTTAGGTATCTCCAAAGCCTCCTAGAGAGATTCCAAGGTGATCCGAACATCTTTCTTTGAGATTTAAGGCTTGGATTGAAGATCTGATCTCCTCTCGGTAAGTGGATTTCATCCCGTTGCATATCGTGTTTATTCCTCTATCTTTCCTTGATCTTTTCATGGAATATTTTCTTTGTTTCCATGGATCTAAACCTATGAGTTGAGGTATATATCTAGTAATGTGAATCTAGATCTAGTTTTTCACGATCTTGATCCCTTTGATCTTAATTTTGGTTTTAAGGATTTAGATCCAGATTTAGATCGACGTCGTTGTGCCACTCGGTTGTTGGGGTTTCTCGTTGGGTTAACTCCCATCAATAAATCGAGGTTAGTGGTTCCATCCTATCTTGAAAAATTAATTATCATTGTATTTTCTTGATTTATTTCAATTGTTGATTTAAATTCAATTGCTCAATTTGTTTTCAATTAAATTGATAAAAATTCGATTCTAGTGAATCAAGGTATTTGAAGTGGTTTTGGCATGGAAATTTAGAAAACCCCAATTCCATTGAATTGGGTGTGTTTTTGGAAATTGGCTGATTTAAATTGTTGAATTTAAATTTTGGATTTGATATAATTGATTTCAATTAAATTGTTGAATTTAATTGTGGAAATAAATTGTGTTTTATAGAATTGGTTTTGAATGGATTTTAAACAGGTGAAAATGGATTAAAATGATTTTATAGAAACCCATTGGTTTTATCTTGTGAAAAGGCATGTTTTGAATAAAAAATATTTTGGTTTTAAATGGAATGAAATTGGAACTTTTGAAATGGAAGAATGGGATTGATCTTATTTTAAGCATTCTTAAAATAGTTCGCCCATCATGTAAGAGTGCATGCAAGCCTTAGATAGTTAGTGAGTTATTTGGATACATTCTATACTACAAAAAATGTTCTAAAAATACTTGTGGTGGGTCACATCCCCGATGGGTTGGTGACAAGTCTCCTTTGGCCAGTGTCATAGGGATTTGTGTATACACATTTTGCTGAGTTCACATAGAGAGTACAGAATCCTATAACTGGTTAATACTATCGTCTCTTTTGGAAGATGACAATGTTGCTCACTTGTTTGTTTATATTTGAGATATAAATGTATGCCAATGCTTTTGAACTACCTTACATGCCTCCTAAAATTTATATAAATGTTTTATTTAAGCCATTGCTTTAGAAATATTCCATCATTGTAAAGCCTTGCTTAGTGAATTTTCCATCACTTGAAAATCTATAGCATGATTTGTTAAAATATGATTTTGAATTTCTAATCCTATTAATTTGAAAATTGAAAGATTTTCATTAGATAATCTATGTTTGGCATATGTTATAGAATCTTTGGTGGTATACTAATGGGATTAGGCTCACACCCTACTTTTTCCTTCGGGTGTTTTTAGACTTTCTCCTTCCAGGTTCGAGCAAAGGGAAGAGATCTCTTGGAGGTGGATCCAGTTGTTGATATCAGGACCTGGTGAGTTGTGTACTTTGGGACCTTGGGACTGTTTTCCCTTTTGGTACTTGGGTTGTAGTACTTTGGAATTTTATGCCTCTTTGTATTCTGGTACATCACTCCCAGTGGAGTTTCTTTTGTTATGCATACTGTTTGTTTTACTCTTTCTTCCGCATTCTTGTGGAAAAATCGTTCCCACTTGTATGTTGTATGATACCAGGTGCTAGTCGCCAACCCGTGGGGATCGGGAATGCCCTTCAGGCAATGTCGAAGCTAGCTCGGTTATCGGGTTACCAGGGTACCCGAGCTGGTTCGTGACAAAGTGGTACCAGAACGAGGTTAATCATCTTTCCTTGATGACAATATGCATTTGAGTATTCTTGTCAGGACTTGGGAGGTAGTTGTGATTGAGTGCCTGGCCAGCTCTCACTACAATTAACCTTAAGTCACCAGGGTTGGTTAGGGAAATACGACTTGTGGATTGGTTATAGTATTTTCCCTGTTTTGATTTGGATAGAGTGGAATCCAAATATTGTTATCCCATATATTAAGAGTAGTTTTCCTTGTTACTCAGGTTGAGTGTTAATTTAATGTCTTCTTTATTGTCTGCTGATGTTTTGTAGAATCATTCCTCCGAGAAGACATGCGAATCATATCCAAAAAGTGGATGCTACTGAACCTCAGCAAGCGAGTCCTATTGTGGATCTGAGTCTGGTTGAGGTGATTTTTTGCACTATCCAAGCTTTGGGACATGAACCACCTCTAGTTCCTATTCATACTCTAGCTACAGATCCTCATAATGATATTCTCTGAAGTTGTTATCAAGAATTCTTACGCTAGAAGCCACTAGTTTTCAAAGGCTCCACTGACCCTCAACATGCTGAGTAATGGTTGAGTAAGATTGAACATCTGTTTGGGTTCTTGGAGACACCTGAGGTGATCAAGGTGAAGTATTCCACCTTCGTACTAAAGGGACCAAGTAGGAGATGGTGGGACACAATGGTGACGGCTGGGAAACATGAGGGTCTAGAGTGGAAAGAATTTAGGGTTCTTTTCACTAATAATTTTTATCCAGAATCAATGGTGTTGGCCAAGGCAGTGGAGTTTTTCAAGCTTGAATAGGCCAAAAAAACTGTGACTGAGTACTCAAATCGATTTTTTGAGCTGGTATAGTTTTCTCCTGAGATTGTATCTAATGAGAGGATGAAGGCTCGAAGATTCGAGTTGGGACTTCGATCAGATATCCATTCTCAGGTTTTCTTACTGAAGCTACCCACTTATGCCGATGTTCTGTATAGGGAAATGATGGTTGAGATGTATCTGGCAGGAATGTCAGGGTTACAGGAAGTTCCTTTTCTTTCTAGTGGCAGTGTTGGTTCCTTTAAAGGAAAACGAAAGTGTGATGTTTCTCATGGTGGTTCTCGACAACAGAGTCATTATAGACCTCCAGTAGCACCAGGAGGGGCTTCTTTGACTTGCTATCAGTGTGGGAAGATAGGACATTCTAAGAGGGTTTGCACTGAGGCACCTAAGAACTGTATCTCATGCGGACATTTAAGGAACATACAGAGATTTTTCCATCACTTCTCTACTCCGCGTAGTGGAATAGGATCATCAGCACCTCCAAATACAGGGGGGAAAGCAAATGCTTCACGTACAAAATGGTTCCATCCACAGGCATCCGGAACGAAGCTTCTTCACACAGTGGAAGAGTCTCCAGAGGTAGCTGATACATGTCCTACAACTGTGAGAGTTACCATTACTATAGTTTCGTCTTTAGTGATAGCTCTTTTTGATACTAGTGCATCTCACTCTTTTATTTCAACCCATCTTGTTAATCTGCTTAATCTACCTATGGAACTTTTATCTTGTACGATGGATATTACTACACCCCTTGGTATAATGAGAGAGAAGGGTCTTCGTAGTCCTGCTTGTGTATTCTCTCTATCAGATGTTGATCATGTTTAGAGTTTCTTGGTTCTCGACATGAAATCTTTTGACGTCATATTTGGGATGGATTGGCTCACTCCCAATAAATCCCGGATTGACTGTAATCTTCGACGGGTCTACCTTACTACACCCAGTGGTGTGCCCCTTGTTTTTCAAGGAGAATGGGACTCAAGGTAAAGCAGAGCCAGACCCTCTTATCCAGAGTTGGGGAAAGTTATATCAGTGTTTTATTTTGTTCTAGAGAGAGATTAAATGTGTGGTGATCTTCCTCCAGTCATTGCTGAGTTTCATGATTTGTTTCCTTCTGACTTCTTTGGTTTACCACCAGTAAGGGATGTTGATTTATCTATTGACTTAATGCCTGGTACTCAACCAGTTTCTATTCCCTCTTACCGAATGGCTTCAGCTGAACTAAAAGAACTAAAGTCTCAGTTATACGATATTCTTGAGAAAGGTTTTATATGCCCGAGTGTGTCACCTTGGGCAGCACCTGTTCTCTTCGCCAAGAAGGTTGATGGTTCTCTTCTCTTATGTGTTGATTATCGAAAGCTCAATCGAGTTATGATAAAGAAAAAATATTCATTACCACAAATTGATGATTTTTTTGATAAATTGAAAGGGGCAAAGTGGTTTTCAAAAATTGATCTTCGATTTGGTTACCATCAGTTGAGGATAAAGGAATATGACATTCCTAAGACCGCTTTTCAGAGTAGGTATGGCCATTATGAGTACCTTGTTATACCCTTCAGCCTAACAAATGCTCCTGCAGTTTTCATGGCTTTGATAAACACTGTTTTCCGTGAGTATCTAGATACTTTAGTGGTGGTCTTTGTGGATGACATTCTTGTCTACTCCAAGTCTAAGGAGGATCATGTGCATCATCTGAGAACAGTTCTGAGTCTTCTAAGGAATCACCGACTTTATGCCAATCTTTCAAAGTGCGATTTCTGGATTCGGGAAGTGAAATTATTGGGATATGTCATGTCAGAACAAGGAATATCAGTTGATCCTAAAAAGGTGAAGGCTATTATGACTTATGAACAACCATGAAATGTTTTCGAGATTAAGAGATTCTTGGGCTTAGCAGGATATTATCTCCGGTTTGTTAAAGACTTCTCAAATTTAGCTTCTCCAATGACTGCTCTAACTCGAAAGGGAGTGAAGTTTTCCTGGAATGATAAATGTCAGAGTTCTTTTGTTGATCTAAAGTTTCTTTTAACTACTGCGCTGGTGTTAACTCTTCCCGAGGCTGGGATAGGTTATGTGGTCTTCTGTGATGCATCGGGTCCAGGTTTGGGATGTGTACTCATGCAGGGTAATCATGTTGTTTCCTATGGGTCTCGTCAGCTTAAGTCTCATGAGAAAAATATCTTACCCATGACCTTAAACTTGCATCTGTAATGCACTCACTTGAGTGTTGGAGACATTACCATTATAGAGAAAGGTTTACTGTGTATTCAGAACACAAGATCTTGAATTATATCTTCTCTCAAAAAGATTTGAATCTCCACCAAAGATGTGGGGTGGAGTACCTGCAATCTTTTGACTTTGACATTGCCTATACCCCAAGAAAAGGAAATGTAGTTGCAGATGTGTTAAGCAGAAAACTTCCATCACAGGATGTGAAAGAATCTTTAGAAGAGTGGAGTTTGATGGATCTTTTTGGTCAGTTGCATATTGGAGT
This sequence comes from Viscum album, assembly GCA_963277665.1. Classification (NCBI taxonomy): domain Eukaryota; kingdom Viridiplantae; phylum Streptophyta; class Magnoliopsida; order Santalales; family Viscaceae; genus Viscum; species Viscum album. The sequence goes on along the minus strand of OY728143.1, from coordinate 880,406,563 downwards.
TTAGTGGAAGGGGAATGAAGTTTCTTCAGCCAGTGTCCAGTTGAATTATTCTCTCCTCGAGTTAATTCTTCAGTAATAACAACTGGATGATGAATTCCATAGCATTAGGGACTCTCTTTATAGTGGGGAGACCGAAACCCAGTGGTCGTTCTCCAAAGAGGGTGTTCTGTGTTATTGAAACCGTTACATTGTGCCGTTAGCGGCAAGGAAGGATGTGATATGGGGTTTCCATAACTCTCAATGGGATGTACACACAGGAACTACAAAGAAGTTCTATGACATGCAGAGAAAGTTTTGGTGTCCGGGTATGAGATGAGACATTGCTGAGTTTGTATCTCGTTGCTATACATGCTAGTAGGTGAAAACCGAGCACCAGAAACCTTCGGGTTTTGTTCAACCACTTCTAGTACCTACGTGGAAGTGGGATGAAATCTCTATGGACTTTGTGGTTGGGTTACCTCAAACCCAGAGAAAGAAGAATGAAATATGGGTTGTGATCGATAGGCTGACCAAGTCGGCTCACTTTATACCTATTAGAGATACAACCAAAGTTGAGGAGTTGGGAAATATCTATGTGAAAGAGTTTGTTTGTTTGCATGGAGATCCTTCTGCTATAGTCTCTGATAGGGATCCTCGGTTTTCTTCTCACTTTTGGAGAGGCCTTCGAGAGGCACTGGGATCTCAGGTTCGTTTGAGAACAACCTACCATCCTCAGTCAGATGGACAGACAAAAAGAGCTATTCAGATCCTTTAGGATATGCTCCGCGCTTATGTTCTTGACTATGGTGGGTCTTGGGTTGATCATCTGGGGCTAGTTTAGTATTCTTATAACAAAATTTATCAATATGCGATCAAAATGTCTCCTTTTGAGTCTTTACATGGCCATCCTTGTAAATCTAATTTATGTTGGTTAGAGATCGGTGAAAGCTCTTTGGTAGGACCGAGTTTGGTCCAAGAGATGATAGCTAAGATCCAGTTGATTCATCAAAGAATATTGATAGCACAGAGTCGGTACAAGTCCTATGCTGATCACCACCATAGACCTTTAGAGTTCTTAGTTGGTGACCGGGTGTTCTTGAAGGTTTCACCCCGATTAGGTCATCGACGGCTTGGGAGGCAAGGGAAGCTTGCTCCTCATTTTGTGGGACCTTTTGAGGTTGTTGGTATTGTGGGGAAAGTTTCTTACCGTCTATCTCTACCACCACAACTGACGTCGATAAATAACATGTTCCATGTATCGCAGCTGTGAAAGTATCTCTTTGATCCATCTCATGTTGTGAGTTGGAGTGATCTTGAAATTGAACCAGATTTATCTGTGACTGAACGACCAGTCAGGTTTGTTGATTCTATGACCAAGGTACTTCGTGGGAGAACGATACCTCTGGTCTATATACTTTGACAACATGGTTCAGATTCTCATGAGACGTGGGAAAGGGAGGCACTAATGAGAGAGAAGTGGCCTCATATTTTGGATGTGAAGGTTTCTTCATAGGCTTTCTGGGGACAGAAAGGTCTTATGGTGGAGAGTTTGTAACATCACGTTACATTTTCAGGTACTTTTGATGTTTCCAAGTACCTCATTTTTTGAGTAGTGAATTGGGGGTGTGTTCGGGTGAACTTTTAAGTAAAACAAAAGGGCAATGGCTTGTGCACGGTTTGTGCATGGTTTGACAAACCGTGCGACCAAACCTTGCCAACCAAGTTGCACTGGACATAGAGGTATGCACAATATGCGCATGGTTTGACAAATCGTGTGACCAAACCGTGCGGACTGAGCATCTATGGATAGTGAGGGCCGCACGGTGTGTGCACTATTTGACAAACCATGCGCCTCTGCCCAGGTAAACTGTGTGCGTGGTTTCTAATTCCGAATTTTTTTTCAAACCACCCGAAACGCCGAGACTTCCATAATTTCGACCTTGTCCTGGTCTTGACTCATTATAGGTCTTTCCAAAGCCTCCTAGAGATATGACAAGGCAATCCGAACATCTTTCTTCAAGATTAAAGGCTTGGATTGAAGATCCGCTCTCCTCCCGGTAAGTAGATTTCATCTCGTTGCATATCTCGTTTATTCCTATATCATTCCTTGATCTTTTCATAGAAGATTTAATTTGTTTCCATGGATCAAAACCTATGAGTTGAGGTATAGATCTAGGATTGTGAATCTAGATCTATTTTTTCAAGATCTTGATCCCTTTGATCTTAATTTTGGTTTTAAGGATTTAGATCCAGATTCATATCGACGTCGTTGTGCCACTCATTTGTTGGGGTTTCTCATTGGGTTAACTCCTGTCAATAAATCAAGGTAGGTGGTTTCGTCCCGTATTTCCAAATTAATTATCATTGTATTTTCTTGATTTATTTAAATTGTTGATTTAAATTCAATTGCTTAATATGTTTTCAATTAAATTGATAAAAAGTCGATTCTAGTGAATCGATGTATTTGAAGTGGTTTGGGAATGGAAATTTGGAAAACCCCAAATTCCATTGAATTGGGTGTGTTTATGGAAATTGGATGATTTAAATTGTGTATTTGATAGAATTGATTTCAATTTAATTGTTGAATTTAATTGTGGAAATAAATTGTGTTTGATGTAATTGGTTTTGAATGGATTTCAAACTGGTGAAAATGGATCAAAATGATTTGATAGAAACCCATTGGTTTTATCTTGTGAAAAGGCATGTTTTGAATAAAACCTGTTTTGGTTTTAAATGGAATGAAATTGGAACTTTTGAAAAGGAATAATGGGATTGATCGTATTTTCAGCATTCTTAAAATAGTTCGACCATCATGTAAGAGCGCATGCAATCCTTAGGTAGTTAGTGAGTTATTTGGATACACTCTACGCTACAACAACATTCTAAAACATACTTGCAGTGGGTCACATTCCCAACGGGTTGGTGACGAGTCACCTTTGACCGATGTCATAGGGAGGTGTGTATACACATTTTTATGAGTTCACATAGAGAGTGTAGAATCCTATAACTAGTTAATACTATCGTACCTTTTGTCATATGACCATATTGCTTGCTTGTTTGTTTATATTTGAGATATAAATGTATACCAATTCTTTTGAACTGCCATACATGCCTCCTGAAATTTATATAATTTTTTTTATATAAATGTTTTATTTAAGCCATTATTTTAGAAAATTTCCATCATTGTAAAGCCTTGCTTAGTGAATTTTCCATCACTTGAAAATGTATAGCATGATTTGTTAAAATATGATTTTGAATTTCCAAACCTATTAATTTGAAAATTGAAATATTTTCTTTGGATAATCTATGTTTGGAATCTATTATGGAATCTTTGGTGGTATCCTACTGGGCTTAGGCTCACACCCTACTTTTTCCTTCGGGTGTTTGTAGACTTTCTCCTTCCAGGTTCGAGCAAAGGGAAGGAATCTCTTGGAGGTGGATCCAGTTGTTGATCTCAAGACTTGGTGAGTTATGTCCTTTGGGACCTTGGGACTATTTTCCCTTTTGGTACCTGGGTTGTAGTACTTTGGCATTTTATACCTCTTTGTATTCTGGTACATCCCTCCCAGTGGAGTTTCTTTTGTTATGCACACTGTTTTTTTACTCTTGCTTCCGCATTCTTGTGGCAAAATCATTCCCACTTGTATGTTGTATGATGCTAGGTGTTAGTCGCCGACCCATGGGGATCAAGAACGCCTTTCGGGCTATGTCAGGGCCGGCTTGGTTATTGGGTTACCAGGGTACCCGGGCTGGTTCGTGACAAAAATATCTTCATTAAAATTTGAGTGATTATTTCCTAATAATTTATGGATAGATTTTTATTGAGTAGGAAATTTATATATATTTCATAAATTAGTTAATCCCATTCATTTCATCTAATTTAATGGTTAGGTTATAATAGTTATATTTAAATAATCATGGTTCATTTAGGCTCGGTGTTGTGTGTCGTATATGCTATCAAACATATTTTTCTTTAAAAAAACCCAGGTGTTAAATTATCACACCTTAAGAAATTTCACCCTAAAAATTTCATATTACATACTAAGGTGAAAACAGGTGAGGGTGTTTTTGGTTCATAGCTTTAGTTCCTAGGTTTCCTCTTCGTATATATGGCTCCACTATTTTACTTTAACTAGGTGAGTTATCTTATTGTGTAGAAATTTATCTCTATAAATATCTTCACTAACTACTCCTTATAAGAGATATCATTTTTCACATATACCATCTCTTAATTTAGTACATGTTAGGTATTTGGTTTTTACTTCCTCAAGAGGGATACACGGAATACATCATGTACTTGCGAAAGGGTTGGTGGGATTACTAGTTGATAATCCATAGCTATGATGTGATCAAGATTCTCAAAGGGTCTGATGTACCTAGGGATAAGCTTTCCCTTCTTCCCAAATCTCATGACTCACTTCCATGGAGATATGCGGAGAAACACTTTATCCCCAACCTCAAACTCCAGGTATCATCAATGATTGTCAACATAGCTAATCTATTGACTCTGAGCAGTCCTGATGTGTTCCTGAATGGTCTTGACATTTTCTACCATTTCCTCAATAATTTTAGGTCCCAACATCCTACGTTCACCTACTTCATACCAACATGTATGCATTATTCATATATAACCATAAAGTTATTCATAATAAGTCATTTTGATGCTTGAGTGAAAGCTATTATTGTACGAGAACTCAACCAAATGAAGATATTGATCCCATCATTATTTGAAGTCCATTATGAATCATCTCAACATTTTTTCCAGTGTATGAATAGTCTTCTCAGGTTGGACATAAGTTTTGTGGTTATAATCCATAATGAATATTTATAGAATGTTGGAGGATCTTCTAGTACTCAAAGGTAAATATTAGATCTAAGTTAGATACAATCAATAGTGGTGTTCCATTTAGCCTCACCACCTCTCTAATGTATATCCTTGAAATTTGATCGAGTGAGAAGTCTTATAAAATTTAAATAAAGTGAGAAGTATTTGTAAGACGATCCACCACAACCCATATGTAATTATTTCCTCTTGATGTCTTTAAAATACCAGTGACAAAGTACATGGTGATGTTTTCCTATTTCCATATAGGTATGGGTAATGATTGCATCATCTAATTAAACTGTTTTACTTTAAATCTTTACTTTCTAACATACCAGACACCTCAATTTATATTCCATGATCTCATTCTTCATATTTTCCCACCAATACTTCTCTTAGAGATCTTAATACATCTTCATTATCCTTGGGTATATGGAGATGGTCGACATATGTTCATCATTCAATATATCTTTCTTTATCTCTGGATTTTATGATACACATAGTTGTGACCCAAATATTACAACTCATTCTTCATAAATTTTAAACTATGGGGATTTAACTTTTCTTAAATCTTCCACATTATTCCGAATTTCAACATCATCTCTTTGAGCATCCTTTATCTTATCTAGAAAAGATTTTTGAGCAATAATTTCAAAAAGGAATGATGATGTTCCTTCCTTTATTATTACAAGGTCTATCCTTTTCAATTCTAGGAATATTGGATCCTTTTCAATTATCATCATTGATAATGTTTCCATATCCTTTCTACTTAGAGAATATTCCACTTTTTTTGTGTTACTAGGATGATATTAGATTGATCAGTCATAGTCCTTGATCAGCTCTAACCATCTTCACTATCTTGAGGCTCTTATAATCCATATATATTTCACACTGTTGACCTCACATGTTTTGATAATCTCAATTTTGTTTTAATATGTTTTAATAATCCTATCTATATGTTAAATTATGTCATCCTTCTATTGAGTTGAAAAAAATATCAAAATAATCATTTAAATATGTTAATCAATGTTTATCTATGTTCATACATGTTTTGAAATAATAATAACTCACTCTGTATATGATTTGAATAGAATATATAAGTATTAAGTTTTTAAGTCACTGATACAGATCTACCATTACATAGTCTACCGATAAACAAAGATCACTGATAGACATAACCTAATGTTATAATCAAAAGCTATCGATACAGACAGACAAACAGCTACCAATATGAAGTTTACCGATACAGACAGACAGACAGCTACTGATATGAAGTCTACCGATACAAACAGACATCTACTGATATAGAGAGAGCCACCGATACAAGCGGCTACTGATATAGGTGAGTTACCGATGGAGAAAGTCACCAATACAAGAATGATACCTTTACAGAAGAGCTACTAATAAGAGGAGCTACTGATATAGAGTCACTTTCACTGATACATAGTCTACCGTTATAAAGAGTAACAACTACCATTACAAACCTACTGACTCAAGTACACCGATACAAGCTCACTGATACTAGGAGATACCGATGAGAACCTGTCATTGTTTCTCTAAACTCTATTTATATTTGTTTATTTTTCAACGGTCATATTTGATGTTTTTAATGCATCTAATATTAATTAATGATAGTTGTTGTCATGTTAGGAAACTGTACCTCGTACTTGTAAAAAGGTAATCATTCCCATTACTAGAGATAAGGATATATATAAAAGGGAACCTCAAAACAACCAGAAGAGAGGCGATCAATCTTTCCATGAACATACGAAAAAATCTTCTGGAGATTGAAAAGTAATTACATGCATAGAAGAAGAAGGAAGAATACATACTGAATCTGTAGAACCTGAACATTCGAGGAGAAAAGAGCTCGATCGATTTCACCTACACTCAAGCTGATCAGGCTGATCAACCTAGACCTAGAAGTCAAAAACAAAAAACCAAACTCTATTTTTCTCGACTAAAACTAGAGAGGGACTCAAAGATTTATCTGCATTCAATCCATGGAGTCCATAGCTTCACTCAAAACACATAGAGCATTCTAAACTCATCTCTATTTGTTTAGCTCTATTGTGTTCCATTTATTTAGATTTTGAACAGTGTGTGTTTTGTATTTTATACACACCCTGTCTCCTGTGCTGAACTGGAGGGTTTCTAAATCATCACTCAATATTTCCCTTACACTCTTGTATCCCACTGTGGATAGTGGTAGAGGTCAAGTGTGACCTGGACAACCTGTGAGCTGTTGTTATTTTTGATTTCCCACGTAGAACTATCGTAGAAGTATGAGGACCTGGACTGTCTGAGTACTGTTGTAAACCCCGATCCAGGGTGTGGATCAAAGTTTTATATAAAACTGTTTGAGAGGACTAAGTCTCAGCTTGAGACCGAACCTCTTGGTTAAAACTTTTGTGCTTTCTTATTTTGGTTAAAACTATATTGATTATTCCGCTGCTAAGTATTTTAAATAAAAATCTATTGTGAAGTTACTTTGATAGTTAAACTAGCAAGTGTTTTTATTTATTGTAACCTAGTAGGTTAGTTTCAAAAGATAATCTAATCTTCAGATTGGATTAACTGAGAACTAATCAATCTCTTGAGAACCTAACTGAACCTTTACCGTATTAAAAATTCACTACAGTTTAGCTTGTTATTTAAATTGGGGGATTTTTAATATAAATATTTTAAACAGAAATTTTTAATTGGAACTAAATTCACCCCCCCTCTTGAGTGTCCACTCTGACCAAGACACACTTCTCCCCATAGAGATAATGTCACCAAATTTTCATAACAAAGATCACTATAGTCAACTCTAGATCATGTGTTGGATAGTTATGTTCATAAAATTTAAACTTCCTTAAGGTTTAGACTATAACTTTATCATTTTTCATCAGTACACAACCCAATACATTCATTAAATCATCTCTATATACCATGAAAAGTTCCTCACTAGCGGGAATCATGAGTACTAGTGTAGTAATAAGCCTCTTTTTTAACTCCTTAAAGCTTTATTTTCATTCACTAGTCTAGAAAAACTTCACATACTTCTAAGTTATCTTGGTTAGCAGGTTCAACAATCATGATAAGTTTCTCACAAAATGTCAGTAATATCCAATTAATCCAAGGAAACTATGGATCTCTGTTATAGATGTTGGTCTTGGCCACTCTTTAATTTAATTTTTCTTAGAATGGTCTATAAATATCCCTTTTCTAGTGATAATATACCCCAATAATGATACTTCATTCATCTATAACTCACATTTACTGTAATTTTCATATAGATTATCCTTTCAAAAAGTCATTAGAATATTATTAAAATGATTCTCATGATCCTCATTTATTTTGGAGTATATCAGAATATCATTTATAAATACCATCACAAATTTGTTGTGGTAATATCTAGGGTATCTATTCATTAAGTCCATAAAGACTCATGGAGCATTATTTAGTTTGAAATTCATTACTATGAACTCATAGTGTCCATAACTTGTTCAAAAGGTAGTTTTAGGAATATCTTCATTCTTTATCTTCAATTGGTGATTTCCTGATTGAAGGTCCACCTTAGAGAAATACTAGACCCAACATAGTTTATTGAAAAATTAGTATATCCATGGAAGGGGATATTTGTTCTTTATTGTGATTTTTTTGAGTTCATGATAATCAATGCATATGTGAATTGAACCATCCTTATTCTTGATGAAGAGGATTGGCACACGCCATGGTGAAGTGATTAGACATATAAAAACCTTTTCCATATTCTCTTATAACCACCTTTTCTACTCTTCTAATTAAATGATAGCCATTATATAAGGAGTTTTAAATATGGGTAGATATCCAGGTACAAGTTTGATTGAGAACACAACCTATCATCTAGGAGGAAGACTATGCAACTCTTTTGGGAAAATATCTGTATAATACCTCACAATGGGAATGTATTCAAGAATGACTCTCTCCTTTATCTCAATAATTTGGGATATATATACTTTCTCAAAAGGAAATATTATTCACACTTGAATCGAATATTTCAGAAGAGATTCATCCTCTTACTTGCACTTATACAGAATCATTGGATAACTTGGTATGCGAAGAGTGATCTCCCTCTCTCGATATTTGATGTTGAATTTATATTAGGATAACCAATCCATGCCCAAAATAAATTAAATTCTACTAAAATAAGTAAGATGGTATTTTATGTAAGATTTAGTCCACAAACATTGAATGGGTAGGAGTTATATACTTAGGATGCAACAATTTCTCTGTTTAATATTCTTACAGATAGATCAACCCTAGGTTTTGAGTTGATGTTTTAATAGTTTTACTACACTTTCAAGATATGAAAGAATGTATAGAAATAGGATAAAAAAGTACATTCACTATTATTGAATGAATAACCAACATACCTGTCACCACATTATTTTCAGGATACACCTCAGCAGTAGTGATAATATATACCCTTCCTTGCTCTCTAGGCCTTATAGGTTTCATCCCTTGATTGGTTATACCAACCCTTGGATTATAGAATTATCTTATATAACGCCGATGTTCCTTGCAGTTGAAACACTACACCATAATCTGAATGTTGATCCGAACCTTATTTTATGCTTCCACATTAGTAGGTTTTTTCATTTCCCTTCAACACTAATTAACCCAATGACCCACTTTTCCACATTTAAAAAATCTTCTCTTTTCCTTGAAAGAGTTTCCAGGGTGATTCTTTCCACACTTTTTCATGTGGGGTGTTGGGTTTTCTTTCCTACCTGATATTTATCTATTGATACTCTTAAAGAAAACCCCATTTTACATTTTTTGTCTCCAGTCCCATGAGACCACTAAGAGTCAATGATCTCCATTTTAACTTTTAGGGAACAACATATAATCTATTCATAACTATAATAGTCTATAATCACTAAATCATTTCATCTATATGACTTTAATTCAGTAAATAAGTGTCCCTAATTACTTTTAGTGTTGATGAAAAGAACATAGGCATATTGTACAATCCTTTTTGAAGTTTTCCTTATACATCCCGATAGAATCATATTCCTTTTGTTTTGGTCTGAGGAACTCCATCACCATTTTAAGATGGAGAGTTTATGGAAAACATTTATTGAAAAATATTTTATTGAAGCATTCCCATTCCATGGAATCAATATCCTATTTGAAATTTGTGTTCTTGATCCGTGTCCACCACTGCTCGGATTCTCCCTTAATGTGATAAATAACCAACATGAATTTATCTTTCTCTATACATTATAGGAATTATAATATCTTTTCAATATATTTAATCCATTATTCTATGATTAGGGGATCATAAGATCCACTAAATTTAGGATTCCTTTGTCACACAAGAGACTCGAAAAAAACTTGATCTAGTTGAGCTAATAATTCCATGAAGTTATTAGATCCCACTCCCATAAGGTTAGGCATATAATTGTGGTAATAATCACATTTCCTATCATGTTGGTTATTAAAATACCTTCTTCTATTTCCCACCATTAACTGAAATACTAAGAAACAAGATGAGGATACATTAACATACAAAATAGAAACTTATAACATTATAAAGAATAATTTATAAATAATATGTATATCCTAACTTATGATTGTCTAGGTTTCAATTTAGGTTATCCATGTTAATTTTTCCTATTAGGTTTTATAACCTAACAATTTGTTCAATTCCTTCATATTGGTTTGTAAAGAGTTTGTGAATTTGTAAAACATATCCCTTGGGAGTGTCAAAATAGATGTACAACAAGGCCCATTGTTGTGAACTAGGTGAAAATAGAGTCAAACCCAATATGAACTTTTTTGAGTTATTATGCATAGGTAAAAATGTTCTAGACCCACACCCACTTGTAGTATCTAGATAGAACTACTAGAAATATGGGCATTTGATCCCTTTTACCTATAGCGACCTCCATTGGCGGTCGCTAAGTCTCCTTAAAAAAATAAGGGGCTTCCGTGCCCCCCCTCTCCACTCTCGTGATCCCCCCCACCTCCCCGAACCCTTCCCCCCATCGCCTGCCCCCCCCCCCCCCCCCGCCGCGCGCCCTCCCCACCGCCCCCCCCCCCCCCCCCCCCGCCGCCGCATGCCCTCCCCGGTGCCCTGCCCTCCGCCAGCCCGCCCTCCGCCCAGCCCGCCCTCCGCCGACCCACCCTCCGCCGACCCGCCCTCCGCAGCCCCGCCCTCCGCCAGCCCGACCTCCGGCCGCCCTCCGGATGCCCTCCGACCGCCCTCCACCGGCCCCGACCTCCTCCGGCCGCCCTCCACCCTCTGGATCCGACCGCCCTCCGCCCTGCGGCCGCCCTACGGCCTCCCTCTTCCCTCGAGCCTCCCGCCACCCGCCTCCAGCAGCCCTCTAGCTGCCCTCCTCCAGCCCCACCCTCCCCATCCGCCCTCCGCCCGCCCTCCGCCCTCCGGCTCCGGCCGCCCTCCACCCTACGGCCGCCCTGCGGCCTCCCGCCACCCGCCTCCGGCAGCCCGGAAGCCCTCGGGAACCCTCCGGCAGCCCTCCGACCGCCCTCTGGCCTTCGGCCTCCAGCCCCTCCGGCCTCCGACCTCCGCCCTCGGCCCTCCGCCCCCTCGTCCCTCCCCCCAGCACCCCGAACACCCCCAGCACCCCGCCAACCCCCGTCCCATTCGTCTTCGTCCCCTCCCTCGCTGCACCACCGCCACCCATCCCGTCCTTCACCGTACCCTCCCTCACCGCACCAGCTCCGGCTCTGGCTCCCCACCACTCCTCTCCCTCAAATCATCGCCGTCGGATCCCCTCCCTTCCAGGTTTGTAGCGCAATCAGGTATGACATGGGCTTTCACTTACATTATTATTTTATAAATGGTTCACAAACAATTAGTTAGTATTTATTTTAAATATATTTGATATCAAAAATGAAAATGTAATAAGTCTTATGTAAATGTTTGTTATAGGGATCTTATTATGGATAAGATTTGGATTGATCTTCCAAATCGAACGTCTAGAGAGTATTTCAATGGCATTATGCAGTTTATTGACTTCACTAGAGGATTTTAAAGTGACTATATTAGTTGTCCATGTAGAAAATGTGCTAACAAATATCAATTCAGACGAGATACTATGAGGGAGCACCTATTCTTTAATGGATTTCTGAAAAATTATAAGAGTTGGACTCGTCATGGAGAAGAATATGTTCGTTGTGAAAATACGGATACAGTTCAGATGGATGTTGATGCAAGGATGAATGATTCAATGCATGAAATGCTTACTGAAATGGTACATGGGTTGGATACTGAAGGCATTGACATCCAAAATCTTGAGACCGATGAGATGAATCTTTGCTCTGGTGCAGATCATGATTCGAGGAGGTTTTATGAAGAAATTGATGATGCAAAAATAGAATTATATCCAGGATGTACTTCTTTCAATAAATTGCCGTTTATCGTGGAGTTGTCGCATTTGAAGACTTTGAATCATTGGTCAGACACATCATTTGACATGCTGTTGGTGTTATTGAAAAAGGTTCTTCCTGTCGACGCTAAGATTCCTGAGTCGTATTACCATGCTCGTAAGTTGACAGAGAACTTAGGTTTTACATATGAGACCATAGATGCATGTGCAAACAACTTTATGTTGTTTAGAAAGGAAACTGCCCATTTGAATATTTGTATGGTTTGTGGTGCTTCCAGGTGGAAAGTGAACAGGGGAAATCAGACTCATCAAAGTCAGATTGTGATACAGGGGAAACTGATTGCCGTAAAGCAAATGTGTTACTTTCCCCTTAAACCAAGGTTGAAAAGATTTTTTATGTCATCTAAAGTTTCTAATTTAATGAGATGGCATGCAGAAAGAGTTCATGAAAGTGATATTTTAACCCACCCGACAGACTCTCATGCATGGAAGGATTTTGATAAGAGACATCCCAACTTTTCCAAAGATTTTCGTAATGTCCGATTGGGATTGGCAGCAGATGGTTTCAATCCATTCAAGTCTATGGTTGGTGCAACTCATAGCACATGGCCCGTGGTGTTGGTTCCATATAATCTTCCTCCGTGGATTTGTATGAAGCAAAAATTTATATTACTTTCCACTCTTATTGATGGACCTAAAAGTCCGGGGGATAAGATTGATGTTTACCTTCAACCATTGATTGATGAGTTGAATGAATTTTGGGGCGATGGTGTGATGACTTATGACTGTGAAACGAATGAAATGTTCAAACTGCAGGCTGCTTTATTGTGGACAATCAATGACTTCCCAGCTTATGCAAATTTATCAGGCTGGAGTACGAAAGGGGAATTTGCTTGCCCTTGTTGCAACAAAAGTAAAAAATCCGTATGGCTTAAGAATTCCAAAAAATGGGCATACATGGGTCACAGACATTTTCTCCCCCCTCAGCACAGGTTTAGAAAGGACAAAGTGGCATTTGATGGTTCTAGAGAGTTCAACCCAGCACCAAAGATCATGACAGGAGTCAAAATGTTATCGCAGATTGAGGAAGAAAACATCCGCACGGTATATGAAATTCAGGATTTGGTGGCTCTTCCAGTACGTAATATTCAAGCTGCGGGTAGGCAGCGCAGTCACAATTGGAAAAAGAAAAGTATTTTTTATTATCTTCTGTATTGGAAAACTAACATGTTGAGGCATAATTTGGATGTCATTCACATTGAAAAAAATGTTTGTGATAACATATTGTGGACCATTTTAGGTGTCAGTGGGAAATCAAAGGACCATGTTAATGCACACCGTGATTTGGAAGAAATGGGTTTAAGGAAACAGTTGCATTTACAGTTAGCTGAGGGAAACAAGGCATATATGCCTGCTGCACAGTATACGATGACTACAAAGGAGAAAGAGACATTTATTTCCATTTTAAAGATGCTCAAGGGCCCTGATGGTTACTCTTCTAATATTTCAAAGTGTGTGAATCTGACGAGTAAGACATTGCAAGGGTTGAAAAGTCATGACAATCACATACTACTTCAGCAGTTGATTCCAATCATAATTTGTGATCGTTTATCCCCCAATGTTGTTCAGCCGTTGATTGAGATGAGTAATTTTTTTAGACAGCTTTGTTTAAGAAATCAACGAATGAGTGATTTAAAAAGTTTACAGGACCGAATTGTACTTACGCTTTGTCACTTTGAGAAACTATTTCCCCCCTCATTTTTCGATGTTATGGTCCACTTGACAGTGCACCTAACTGATGAAGTAATGGCTGCTAGTCCAGTGCAATTCAGGTGGATGTATCCTATTGAGCGGTATTTGAGTACATTGAAACGATTTGTACGCAACAGAGCTCGTCCGGAGGCATCAATAGCCAATGGTTATTTGATGGATGAGTGTACTACTTTTTGTGCATAATATCTTACAGATGTTGAAACAAAATTAGATAAGCCCTCTCAGATTTAGGATGGTCCAGTTGGAGAAGGAACCACATATGATATGGACAACATCGAGTGGATACAAGCGCATCGATATATCTTGTTCAATACTCCATCAGTTGCACCATTAATACAGTAAGTATCTTATCACTTTTATTGTTTAACTTTTACATGTTTTGTTTGCATTAGTTGATCATTTAAACATTGCGTTATCATTTGTAGAAAACACATTAATGAGATAAAAGAAGAGATGTATCGTGCGACTGAGTTGCAAATTCAATAGTCTCATTATGCACCATTTCATGATTGGTTCAAGGATTATGTACGTATAAATTGATTTTCATTATGAGTGAAGTATTACACTAATTTCTTTCTTCATATATCATTATTGAATTCTATGAATTATGTAGGTTCATAAGATGAGGGAGTTAGGGGACCCCACGCTAACTGAAGAATTTATCCAACTAGCTGAGGGTCCATCTATAACGGCTCGTCGTTATAAATCTATAGATGCTAATGGTTTTCGATTTCGCATTAAAGATGTTGATGACAAATGAGAAACACAAAACAGTGGCATCAGTTGTCCATTTGTCGATTTTAGTTATTACTATGTTCAATTGATAGACATCATTGAAGTTGTATACACACACGGGTTGAAGTACATATTGTTAAAGTGTAATTGGTTTGATCCAGTGCGTGGATGAAAAGTCGATCAATATCAGTTTTCATTGGTGAATTCTAACTATATGTTATACAGAAATGAACGAGTTGATAATGAACCTTTCATTTTGACATCACAAGTGGAACAAGTATTCTTCATTACTTTGCCTTCGAATCCAAGTTGGCAAGTTGATGTCAGAATGTCTCGGTGAGGAGTGTTTGTATTTGAACAAGATGAAACCGAGACTGTTCCTTTTGTTTCCCAACAGCTTGATCAACATACCGTAGTTCAACGTGAAGAAGATATTTATTGGGTCAGAGTGGCTGTTGAAGGATAAACGGTCAATTTGCATGCTTAATGAAAGGTATAATTGTTTTCCCACTATTCAACCTAAGATATCATAAATTATCTAAACATTTTATAAATCCTTGTAAGTTTTAATCCTCACTTTTTGAAGTTTATTCAGTTATAACTATTTAAGGTGATTTAACTCATGTTATATTGATGTTATTGTCGGTGTATCTTTACATTGAGGTATTCTTCATTTGTTTCATGTGCTGCTTGATTTTTTATTAATTTAATTTAAAATTTGTCTATGCATTGATTGGTTTTGTACATAATTTGTATATCTATTTTGTGAACTTTCTAATTCTTTAAATTCATTCCCAACTAATTATTCAATCACTTTTTGTTTGATTAACAACTGTACAAGTTTGATTTTTTTAAAAACAATCCAATTTATCATTTGGACATTTTGGATAGTCCCCTTACTAATGTTTTCCACTACTGCAGGAATGTCAGGGGAAGAGGCAGAAGATCCACATCATCCATCTGAGTCATCTACGTCTCAGGGTCGAGGTATGTTGGAATGTCATTGTCTCTATTTTTTATGTAATTAATAAACATATATATATATATATATTTATAACATCTGACAATTTTTATATAAAATTGTTTTCAACAGGATCAGACCCGACTGCTTCTTCCTCTCGCAGGAGAGGTCCTGGTCGTGGCATATTATCATGGAATTCCGACACGACTTTTGATGTTTCATTTGATGAGGTATTTCATCCTATGGGACGGAATTCCCCTGCATTTATTCGTCAGTTGGGTCATATCATACGTGATCCACATCAATTTCCATTGACCATGCGTGACTGGGCTTCTATCCCTCATGACACATTAGATCGTCTTTGGAGGGAGGTTCAGGTAAGAATACCATTTTACTTTATTCCCTATGTATAAACAATAATAACATATGTGATTTTTTTCTTTAATGGCAAAATTTGAAAGTATGTCCCGATGAGTTTCGGCCAGTGTGTTTGAGTAAATGCCGTAAGATGTGGAAAGACTATAAAGGAAAAGTCAAGAGGGACCACTGGGTACCAAATGTGGGTGCCCCAGACATTCTAGAAAAAGTTCCGAGAGGTGTCCTCCCGGCTTAGTGGCGTGATTTAGTTGCATATTGGTCCACTGAAGGTGTTGTAGTTTGTATATTTATTTTGGTATATATATTTTCAAGAATGTGTGATTTGTTTGATATTTGAATGAATTGAATGTAGGAGGTGTCTACACGCCATTCTGAGAATCGAGCGTTGCAGGGACCACCTCACAGGCTCGGGACTCGTCACGTGTCTCAGATCCGACATGAGGTATTTATTATTCATTTTTTAATTTTTTTAATTAATACGGTTTTGTGTTTATATTCTATTCATATATAGTTGCGGGAGCAAGGTGCACCAACTGATAAAATGTCGGTGTGGATGAGGACTCGTGATCGCAATGATCCAGAGGCTGTATCATTGATAGTAAGTGCTTGTACTCATTACCAATACTTACATAAAATATTTATATTAATATATGTATATATATTTAAATATTTCACAGGCTCAATTTGAAGTTGAATTAGAACATCTTCCAGAGGACCAGCGACAGCTTCCCATGCGAATGGATGAGATCTTTCATCGCATCATTGGTCGGGACAGACATGGATATAGTTTGACCTATGGAACAGGGATTCCTCGTTCTGTAGTGTCACGCGCTGCGGTTGTCGGTCCTTCTATTGCTCAGATGTCACAGCAGCTGTCAGATTTCGAGGCACGACTGCGGGCTTCTGAGGAGGAAAATGCGCAATTGGCTGCTGAGGTTAGAGCACTGCGGGAATATGTGCGTCCGGGTGATGGTGCAGGGGATCACACGACGCAGGTTTATACTGTATTTATTTATTTAATTTAAATTATTTTTGTTATGAAAATATTCATAATGTTTATTTGTTGTAGGACCTTGGCCCACCGGATGGAGGTCAGTGATGAACACGCATGACGCATCACGAGGTGTGTTTCTACTTTTAATGGTAGGGTTGTTATTGATATTTAGGTTGGGTTTCTAGTGAGTTTTTTTGTGATTTGGATAGATTTTTTTCATTTAATTTTCAATGTTTAGAATTGTATGTTCTGTAATATTTTTAAAAAAAATACGGGATTTCTAATATAAATCATTAAACTTGTATATGCCAAATGAGCTGAGTTCACTATCTGTAGTCCCCGTCCTACCCCGGACAGCCCTCCCCGCACTCCGGACAGCCCTCCCCGCACCCCAGACAAGCCCCCCACCCCGGACTGCTCTCCCGCACCCCGGACAGCCTTCCCCGCACTTCGGACAGCCCTCCTCGCACTCCGAACAGCCCTCTCCGCACCCCGAAGAGGCCTCCCGCACCCCGGACAGCCCCCCCGCACCCCGCACAACCCTCCGCACTCCGAACAGCCCTCCCCGTACCCCGAACATGCCCCCACCCCGGAAATGCCCCCCACTCCGGACAGCCCCCCCCCCCCCCCCCCCGCACCACGGACAACCTTCCCCGCACTCTGGACATCCCTCCCCGCACCCCAGACATCCCTCCCCGTACCCGAACAACCCTCCCCGCACTCCGGACAGCCCTCCCCGCACCCCGGACAGCCCTCCCGCACCCCGGACAGCCCTCCCCGCACTCCAGATAGCCCTCCCCGCACTCCAGAGAGGCCTCCCGCACTCCAGACAGCCCTCCCCACACCCCGGACATGCCCTCCAGCCCAAGTGAGTGAATTGTGACGTGGTCGAGTAGACATCATGTCAATCGGACGTGCGGTCTGCGCGGTAGGGCTCATTATGCGTTCTTTAAGTGTTGCGCGCGCTTGATAAACGCGCGTGGTGGGGTCCAAATGGGACGAACGAGGTGAGAATGGCCTGAAATCAGACGGCATCAAAGGGTGAGTGAATTTTGACGTGGTCGAGCAGACGACATGTCAATCGGACGTGTCGTGTGCCCACGGTGACCGGGAACGCCGTTCCGGTGTCATAAACGGCCAAAACGGGCGTCTGACGGTCAAAGTCACAGAGGACGACATCGGATTGACCTAAAATGACAGAGAAATAATCTAATTATTATTCTTGAAGTGTACGCACAGACGGCACGTCAACCGGATGTGCGGTCTGCGCGGTAGGGCTCATTATGCGTTCTTTAAGTGTTGCGCGCGCTTGATAAACGCCCGTGGGGGGGTCCAAATGGGCCGAACGAGGTCCGAATGGCCTGAAATCAGACGAAATCAAAGGGTGAGTGAATTGTGATGTGGTAGAGCAGACGGAACATCAATCGAACGTGCCGTGTGCCCGCAGTGACCAGGAACGCCGTTCTGGTGTCATAAACGGCCAAAACGGGCGTCTGATGGCCAAAGTCATAGAGGACGACATCGGATTGACCTGAAATCACAAGGAAACAATATAATTATTATTTGTGAGATGTACGTGCAGACATAACATCAATCGGACGTGCGGTCTGCGTGGTAGGGCTCATTATGCGTTCTTTAAGTGTTGCGCGCGCTTGATAAACACGCGTGGGGGGGTCCAAACGTGCCGAACGAGGTATGAATGGCCTAAAATCATACGAAATCAAAGGGTGAGTGGATTGTGACGTGGTCGAGCAGACGACACATCAATCGGACGTGCCGTGTGCCCGCGGTGACCAGGAACGCCGTTCCGGTGTCATAAACTGCCAAAACGGGCGTCTGGCGGTCAAAGTCATAGCGGACGACATCGGATTAACCTGAAATCACAGGGAAACAATCTAATTATTATTCGTGAGGTGCACGTGCAGATGAAACGTCAATCGGACGTGTGGTTTGCGCGGTAGGGCTCATTATACGTTCTTTAAGTGTTGTGTACGCTTGATAAACGCGCGTGGGGGGGTCCAAACGGGCCGAACGAAGTCTGAATGGCCTGAAATCAGACGACATCAAAGGGAGAGTGAATTGTGATGTGTTCAAGTAGAAAGCACATCAATCGGAAGTGCCGTGTGCCCGCGGTGACCGGGAATGCCGTGCCGGTGTCATAAACTGCCAAAACGGGTGTTTGACGGTCAAAGCCATAGCGGACGACATTGGATTGACCTGAAATCATAGGGAAACAATCTAATTATTATTCGTGAGGTGTACGCGCAGACGGCACGTCAATCGGACGTGCGGTTTGCGCGGTAGGGCTCATTATGCATTCTTTAAGTGTTGTGCGCGCTTGATAAACGCGCGTGGGGGGGGGGGGGGGGGTCCAAATGGGCCGAACGAGGTCCGAATGGCCTGAAATCAGACGACATCAAAGGGTGAGTGAATTGTGACGTGTTCGAGCAGACGACACATCAATCGGCCGCACCGTGTGCCCGCGGTGACCGGGAACGTCGTTCCGGTGTCATAAACGGCCAAAACGGGCGTCTGGCGGTCAAAGTCATAGCGGATGACATCGGATTGACCTCAAATCACAGGGAAACAATCTAATTATTATTCGTGAGGTGTA
Source organism: Viscum album (assembly GCA_963277665.1). Classification (NCBI taxonomy): domain Eukaryota; kingdom Viridiplantae; phylum Streptophyta; class Magnoliopsida; order Santalales; family Viscaceae; genus Viscum; species Viscum album. Next base: position 880,386,922 of record OY728143.1, on the reverse strand, counting down.
CACGTAGACGGCACATCAATCAGACGTGCGGTTTGCGCGGTAGGGCTCATTATGCGTTCTTTAAGTGTTGTGTGCGCTTGATAAACGCGCGTGGGGGGGGTCCAAATGGGCCGAACGAGGTGCGAATGGCCTGAAATCAGACGAAATCAAAGGGTGAGTGAATTGTGACGTGGTCGAGTAGACAGCATGTCAATCAGACGTGCCGTGTGCCCGCGGTGACCAAGAACGCCATTCCGGTGTCATAAACGGCCAAAACAGGCGTCTGACGGTCAAAGTCACAGCGGACGACATCGGGTTGACCTAAAATGACAGCGAAATAATATAATTATTATTCTTGATGTGTACGCACAGACGGCATGTCAATCGGACGTGCGGTCTGCGCGGTAGGGCTCATTATGCGTTCTTTAAGTGTTGCGCGCGCTTGATAAACGCGCGTGGGGGGGGGGGGGGGGTCCAAATGGGCCGAATGAGGTCCGAATGGCCTTAAATTAGACGACATCAAAGGGTGAGTGAATTGTGACGTGTTCTAGTAGAAGGCACGTCAATCGGACGTGCCGTGTGCCCGTGGTGACCGGGAACGCCGTTCCAGTGTCATAAACGGCCAAAACGGGCGTCTGACGGTCAAAGTCATAGTGGACGACATCGGATTGACCTGAAATCACAGGGAAACAATCTAATTATTATTCGTGAGGTGTACGCATAGACGGAACATCAATCGGACGTGCGGTTTACGCGGTAGGGCTCATTATGCGTTCTTTAAGTGTTGCGCGTGCTTGATAAACGCGCGTGGGGGGGGGGGGGGGGTCCAAACGGGCCAAACAAGGTCCAAATGTCATGAAAGCAGACGACATCAAAGGGTGAGTGAATTGTGACATGGTTGAGAATACGACACGTCAATCGACCGCACCGTGTGCCCGTGGTGACCGGGAACGCCGTTCCGGTGTCATAAACGGCCAAAACGGGCGTCTGACGGTCAAAGTCATAGCGGACGACATCAAATTGACCTGAAATCATAGGTAAACAATCTAATTATTATTCGTGAGGTGTATGCGTAGATGGAATGTCAATTGGACGTGCGGTCTGCGCGGTAGAGCTCATTATGCGTTCTTTAAGTGTTGCGCGCGCTTGATAAACACGCGTGGGGGGTCCAAATGGGCCGAACAAGGTGAGAATGGCCTGAAATCAGATGACATCAAAAGGTGAGTGAATTGTGATGTGGTAGAGCAGACGACATGTCAATCAGAGGTGTCGTTTGACCGTGGTGACCGGGAACGCGTTTCCAGTGTCACAAACGGCCAAAACGGGCGTCTGACGGTCAAAGTCATAGAGGACGACATTGGATTGACCTGAAATCACAGGGAAACAATCTAATTATTATTCGTGACATGTACGCGCAAACGACACGTCAATCGGACGTGCAGTCTGCGTGGTAGGGCTCATTATGCGTTCTTTAAGTGTTGCACGCGCTTGATAAACGCGCGTGGGGGGTCCAAACGGGCCGAACGAGGTGCGAATGGCCTTAAATCAGACGACATCAAAGGGTGAGTGAATTGTGACGTGTTCAAGAAGACGGCACGTCAATCGGACGTGCCGTGTGCCCGCGGTGACCGGGAACGCCGTTCCGGTGTCACAAACGGCCAAAACGGGCGTCTGACGGTCAAAGTCATAGCAGATGACATCAGATTGACCTGAAATCATAGGGAAACAATCTAATTATTATTCGTGAGGTGTAAGTGCAGACGACATGTGAATAGGACGTGCAGTCTGCGCGGTAAGGCTCATTATACGTTCTTTAAGTGTTGTGCGCGCTTGATAAACGCGCGTGGGGGGGGGGGGTCCAAATGGGCTGAACGAGGTTAGAATGGCCTGAAATCATACTAAATAAAAGGGTGAGTGAATTGTGACGTGGTCGAGCAGACGGAACATCAATCGGACGTGCGGTCTGCGCGGTAGGGCTCATTATGCGTTCTTTAAGTGTTGCGCGCGCTTGATAAACGCACGTGGGGGGGGGGGGGGGGGGTCCAAACGGGCCGAAAGAGGTCCGAATGGACTTAAATCAGACGACATAAAAGGGTGAGTGAATTGTGACGTGGTCGAGCAGACAACACGTCAATCGGACATACCTTGTGCCCGCGGTCACCGGGAACGCCGTTCCGGTGTCATAAACGGCCAAAACGGGCATCTGACGGTCAAAGTCATAGCAGACGACATTGGATTGACCTGAAATCACAGGGAAACAATCTAATTATTATTCATGAGGTGTACCCGCAGACGACACGTGAATCGGACGTGGAGTTTGCGTGGTAGGGCTCATTATGCGTTCTTTAAGTGTTGCGCGCGCTTGATAAACACGCGTGGGGGGGGGGGGGGTGGTCTAAATGGGATGAACGAGGTCCGAATGGCCTGAAATCAGACGACATCAAAGGGTGAGTGAATTGTGACGTGTTCGAGCAGACGACACGTCAATCGGCCGCACCGTGTGCCCGCGGTGACCGGGAACGCCGTTTCGGTGTCATAAACGGCCAAAACGAGCGTCTGACGGTCAAAGTCATAGCAGACGACATCGGATTGACCTGAAATCATAGGTACACAATCTAATTATTATTCTTGAGGTGTACGCGCAGATGGCATGTCAATAGGACATGCGGTCTACGCAGTAGGGCTCATTATGCGTTCTTTAAGTGTTGCGCGCGCTTGATAAACGCGCGTGGGGGTGTCCAAACGGGCTGAACAAGGTGAGAATGGCCTTAAATCAGATGAAATAAAAGGGTGAGTGAATTTTGACGTGGTCGAGCAGACGGAACGTCAATCGGAGGTGTCGTTTGACTGTGGTGACCGGGAACGCGTTTCCAGTGTCACAAACGGCCAAAATGGGCGTCTGACGGTCAAAGTCATAGAGGACGACATTGGATTGACCTGAAATCATAGGGAAACAATATAATTATTATTCTTGATGTGTACGCGCAGACGACACGTCAATCAGACGTGCAGTCTGCGTGGTAGGGCTCATTATGCGTTCTTTAAGTGTTGCGCGCGCTTGATAAACGCACGTGGGGGGTCCAAATGGGCCGAACGAGGTGCGAATAGCCTGAAATCAGACGACATCAAAGGGTGAGTGAATTGTGACGTGGTCGAGCAGACAACACGTCAATCAGACGTGCCGTGTGCCCGCGGTGACCGGGAACGCCATTCCGGTGTCATAAACAGCCAAAACGGGTGTCTGACGGTCAAAATCATAGCGGACGACATCAGATTGACCTGAAATCACAGGGAAACAATATAATTATTATTCATGAGGTGTAAGCACAGACGAAACGTCAATCGGATGTGCGGTCTGCGCGGTAGGGCTCATTATGCGTTCTTTAAGTATTGCGCGCGCTTGATAAACGCGCGTGGGGGGGGGGGGGGGTCCAAATGGGACGAATGAGGTCCGAATGGCCTGAAATCAGACGACATCAAAGGGTGAGTGAATTGTGATGTGGTTGAGCAGACGACACGTCAATCGGCCGCACCGTGTGCACGCGGTGACCGGGAACGCCGTTCCGGTGTCATAAACGGCCAAAACGGGCGTCTCACACTCAAAGTCATAGAGGATCACATCGGATTGACCTGAAATCATAGGGAAACAATGTAATTATTATTCGTGACGTGTAAGCGCAGACAGTACGTCAATCGGACATGCGGTCTGCGCGGTAGGGCTCATTATACGTTCTTTAAGTGTTGCGCGCGCTTGATAAACGCGCGTGGGGGGGGGGGGGTCCAAACATGCCGAACGAGATCCAAATGGCCTGAAATCAGACTACGTCAAAGGGTGAGTGAATTATGACGTGGTAGAGTAGACGACACATCAATCGGATGTGTCGTTTGACCGTGGTGACCGAAAAGGCGTTTATGGTGGCATAAACGGCCAAAACGGGCATCTGACGGTCAAAGTCATAGCGGATGACATCGGATTGACCTGAAATCACAGGGAAACAATCTAATTATTATTTTTGACGTGTACGCGCAGACGACATGTCAATAGGACGTGCGGTCTGTGCGGTAGGGCTCATTATGCATTCTTTAAGTGTTGCGCGCGCTTGATAAACGCGCGTGGGGGGGGGTCCAAACGGGCCGAACGAGGTGCGAATGGCCTGAAATCAGACGACATCAAAGGGTGAGTGAATTGTGATGTGGTCGAGTAGACGGCACGTCAATCAGACGTTCCGTGTGCCCGCGGTGACCGGGAACGCCGTTCCGGTGTCATAAACGGCCAAAACGGGCGTCTGACGATCAAAGTCATAGCGACCCACATCGGAATGACCTGAAATCACAGGGAAACAATTTAATTATTATTCGTGACATGTACGCGCAGACATCACATCAATCGGACATGAGGTCTGTGCGGTAGGGCTCATTATGCGTTCTTTAAGTGTTGCGCGCGCTTGATAAATGCGCGTGGAGGGGTCCAAATAGGCCGAACGAGGCCCGAATGGCCTGAAATCAGACAAAATCAAAGGGTGAGTTAATTGTGACGTGGTTGAGTAGACGACACGTCAATCGGCCGCACCGTGTGCCCGCGGTGACCGGGAACGCCGTTCCAGTGTCATAAACGACCAAAACGGACGTCTCACGCTCAAAGTCATAGCGGACCACATCGGATTGACCTAAAATCACAGGGAAACAATCTAATTATTATTCGTGATGTGTACACGCAGACAACACATCAATCGGACGTGCGGTCTGCGCGGTAGGGCTCATTTTGTGTTCTTTAAGTGTTGTGCGCGCTTGATAAACGCGCGTGGGGGGGTCCAAACGGGCCGAATGAGGTCCGAATGACCTGAAATCAGACTACATCAAAGGGGGAGTGAATTGTGACGTGGTCGAGCATATGACACGTCAATCGGATGTGTCGTTTGACCATGGTGACCGGAAACGCGTTTCCGGTGTCATAATACATCAAAAACGGTGTGAGACGGTCGAATTCGGAGCAAAAGTGCTCTGAATGACCTGAAATGATAGCATTTCTTAAATTGGGGGTTTTAAATTATCACCATGATTTGATGTCAGATTTAATTTTATTATATGTATATAATAACTGAATAATTATGTTCAATTTACGTTTGTTTTGTTTTTTTGTCTTATTGTAGGTTTTGAAGAAGAAGATTGAAATCGATGGACCTGCTCAGATCTTTGAAGCACGTTTATCGTTTATGATGATTTTGATGTTTATGCTGTTTGAAATTGTTTTCCATTTTTTATGATTGTTACCTTGTTTTATGTCTGCTTTTCCACCGTGAAGAAAAAAACACAATTTGTACATTTCATTAAAAAAATGAAAAATATTTTATTTAATATTATATATATATAAATATTTTAATTAATATATATATATATTTTATTTAATAAATAAATAAATATATTTTATTTAATATTATATATATAAATATTTTCTTTAATATATATATATATTTTTTATTTAATAAATATATATATATTTTATTTAATATTATATATATAAATATTTTCATTATTTTATATATATATATATTTGATTTAATAAATATATATATATATATTTATTTATTTTGGTATGAATTTTAAAATTTTTTTTTTTTCGAGTTTAGCGACCGCCAATGGCGGTCGCTAATGGTGCCCGCGAGGCATCCTATACAGCGACCGCCAGGCGGTCGCTTAAGGCGGCATTTCAGCCACCTATAGCGACCTCCATTGGCGGTCGCTAAATCCCTACAGCGACGAAGCATATGCGACCGCCAATGGCGGTCGCTAATGGCCTTTTTTTAGTAGTGTAGGCATGTGATTTCTTGGAAACCACTCACTCTAAACTTCACCAAAATTCTAGGATATTTTCATATACTTATAATTATCCATAAGGTTATCAAAAAAGTATGATAGTACTAATCCCCAAAAATAACAAGACCTTACTATGATATAAACTATAGTGACCTAATCCTTTTACACATATCATTATATGAATTTTTAAACATAAATATCCAATAAACGCAACCCAATGATCATGAGGCCTTATATGTTTATAAGACTAGGATTATAAGACATTGAAAGGAAACTAAAACATGAAATCCTTATTTTGTTCTCCATAATGACCACTTAAATATATTTGATCTCTAAAAACTATATAGGATAACCTGGGGAATACATAAAAGAATGGGGTGAGCTAAAAAATCTAGTAAGGGAATAAACATGATAAGGAAACATAACATGTGAGTCCAAGGTATAACATTATATTATAAAAGAGAAGGCCCATGATTAATCACATGGAATCATAACATAATGATAATGGAATAATAAGATCATATAAATATATTAAAAGTGATATAAACATAAAACATGACATAAACATGATTCAAGTCTAACTCCCTAAATAGTATCACATGGTGGACAAAGCCCCATAATGGATTAGTTTTACTCCGTAATACCATACATAACCTATCACAAGAAAGAAGATTTACCCAATACATTGGAGTACTATCTGGTTACACCAATCATAAAATGTTCATGATTATGTGTTCCATAAAAATGAAATCATTCATAAGGTATAAACATAATAATTAGCCATGGAAATAAAATGGGTTGTCTAATCTTGTCTCTTATCATAATCAAAGGAAATTTCTTAATAAAGTAATTTGATAAATCAACATAAGGCATGTATTAACCCATAAAATAAAGGGAGAATATACTCAGTATATATGTGCAAGAAATATATATTGAATTTATAATCCTTACATAAATTTAAATAGAGAGAGAAAGTGAGTTATAAAGATAATTGTCATAACCCAAAGAAAATGGTGGTTTAGGGAGATCCCTTACCTTGAGCCAGAATTGTCACATGCATTCTTTATATTCATGAATAATAATATGATGTTAATTATTTAATTTCTTAAGAACATTTTTTAAGTTTATTATTTATTTTATTTTATTTATTATCATATTATATTAAATTACTTAATCATTTAGGTTCATGTTAGACATTTTGATAATATTTAGATAATATATTCAAAATTACTTCGGTAAGTTGACTAAGGTCAGAATGATTATTATTTAATCATCTAAATAATAATAATCTTGACATAATTATTATTTTTATTCATTAATTCTACTTTTAAAACAAATCATTAAATATTTTTATGAAAAATGAACTACATTACTATCATTGTGACAGTAGGCCGTATGTACGCATGAGTAACATTTCCATTTTCAACAATCATGATAGAAAAAAATAAATTGTTATTTTAAATTTTAAATTTTATCATTATATAATAAATATAATATTATTTCTATAAATATACTTATATATATGATCCATGTGATATGGTAATGAAAAATGAACCACATCACTTCGTGGAGGTGGTAATCCACACGTGCGCACGAACAAAATTATCATCTTTTAATGAATGGAATGATAAGAAAATATACGATATATTAATTTAATATAATGATAAATATGTTATTAATAATATATATATATATATTAAATCCATCATCATAAACATTTGTGAGAGGTGATGATGAAAAATGAATAACATCGGTTCACGAGGTGGTAGTCTGTAGTACACACGAACGATGTTTTTATTTACTATTTTATGGAATAAGAGATGGATTTTGGTTATGAAATTAACATATTAAGATATAATTATATGGTATATAATTATGTTATTATATCATCATGGTCGAATAATATTTGAAGGAGGTGGAAGAAGAAATAAAATAAAACGCTCAGTTAATAATGAAACCACATATTCAAATAACCTCTTTATGTTTGCACCAAAAGACTTCATATGAGAGTTTTATAATAAAAAAGACTATATGATGTGGTAATGGAAGTAATTAAAGAATATGGGTAGTTATATTGTCAACCCAATGGATTTTTAATTGTGAAGGAAAGCGGATAAGAGGTTCCCTTTTATAATTGAGAAGGAGTGGCATTTTTGTAAATACAAAAAACTTTTCGATAATGGGAAGTCACTCTCAAGAAAAGTGCCTAAAAAATTTATAAATAAATAATTTTAGGAAATATAAGTTTTTTTCCACACATACACCCTAATAAATAAAAATTTTATTCCCTTTACCTTCATGGTTACTCACTTTTACCATTTTAGTTTTTTCACCATGATAACTAGTTTTTACCGAGGTAATTTATCCTTTAATACAAAAAATAAAATGATAATTATTAGATAATTTGGACCAATTGATTCTAAATATGAAATTAAATTTATAAAATAAAAATCCTATGTATTTTTAAAACTAATTTTAACACAAGATTATATAGTGTGAAAAACCCTGTTTTCACCTTAACCATAGTAATTAATTTTTACTGTTCATTATGAAAAAAATTCAACTAACCTTATTAAATAATATTAATTATATTTATTAAAAATAAGTAATATATTTTATCAAATTCCATTCATATAAATGATATAATTAAATTTAAAAATAAACCCTTAAAACATGTCGTGAAATAGTTTTTCAAGAAATGCATTTTTCAAGCATAAGATGACCTTAAATTAACAATATGACTAGTAATAATCATTATATTAATTTAAATTCACACATATATATAATATATAAATTTAATTTAAATATTCCCTTAATAGAGGTTATTTTAATTAATTAAAATGGTTAAACATTATGTACTTAAAAATAATTTTTAGAAAACCATGTTTTAAACATAAAAATAAACTTATACCAAAATCATGAAAATTACTAAGTAAAATGAGATTAATTATATTATTCACAATAAAATGGTTGATATTTAAATTTAGTAAAAAATAAAAAATATAATAGGACTTTTAAATTACTTTATTTAATGAAAATAAATGATAGTATTTGAAAAATTGATAATTTTCACTATTCACTAAAAAAGCAATAATTCCAGAAAAATCCCAAAAATTCACCCTAAGTTAATTTTAATATGATAATTAAAAAAATAGAGTTAATTTTATAAAATAAATTTTCTAAAAGTTATTGAATTTAATTATAATATTTTCTTACAAAAATGAATATAAATTAATTTTGAAGAAAAAATATTTTGTTTGAAGAATAAAATATCTTCTTCAAAAATTGAATTATTATTTACTAAGAATTTATCAATAAATTTATATTGATTAGAAAATTTATATATATTTTATAAATAATTTAATCCTATTCATTCATTCTAATTTAACGACTAGGTTACAACTGTCATATTTAAATAATCATAGTTTGTTTAGGCTCGGTATTGCATGTCGTATATACCATCGAACATAGTTTTATTTTAAAAAAACTTGAGGTGTTACATTCTACCCCCTCTCAGCGGGGTTGAAAAATCCCATGAACTTATGAGATCCTTGATATTAGGCACCAAATCAATCTCTTGGATGGATTTGTGTATCTATATTGCTTCCTTACTTGCACAAGAAGTCACAATATACTCCGACTTTGTTGTAGAATCTATGAACACCGGTAGCTTTAAGCTATTTCAGCTCATATCTCCTCCATTTAGGAATAATACATATCTTAACTATGATTTCAGATTATCCTAGTCTATTTGGAACTATAATTTATATATCCCTTGATGAATAACTCCTCACCATTTCTATAAACCGGGAACATGTCCTCAGTATGACTCAGATACTTTATGATAGTCTTGAATTCTATGCAATGGAAGTTTCTTAGGTCTTATTGATTTATTCCTACCATGATTAAGTCATATAAAACATTAATCTTGGTATATAACATGGAATACATGACTGACCGTATTGCTGATACGTATGGTATTCTTGCCATCCACTGTCTCTCCTCCTGTGTCTGAGGATACATTTCCTTAGAGATATGTATGAAATAAGGCATTGGAAACAATACCCTCTTAAATTATTTCATATATAATATCCTCAGTACCCTTTAAATGTATGTACATTTACTTAGTTAAAGAATCCTCTTTCATCTATAATGATGGATCTTGATCCCAAAAATTTATGCTGCTTTACTTAAGTCTTTCATGGAGAAGTATGTTTCTAACCATGCCTTAACATACTATAAGATTGGTATCTCATTTCCAATTAGAAATATTTCATCAACATATACTTTTAGGAAAATGACCACACTCCCACTAATCCACTTTTATATATAAGGATCAAATTCATTATTAATGAAACCAAATTCCCTTATAGATTCATCAAAGTAAATGTTTTGTGATATGGATTCTTTCTTAAATCCATAAATGGATATTTTCAATTTTCATACCTTATTAGAATCCTTTAATGTCATAAAAATTTATGGCTGTTTGGTCGTACCACGATTCATTGTGTCATTTTCACCCTTACACCATTGTATTAAACTGAATTTGTATTGTAAATTACAAAAATAATAACAAATTTAATTTCATGTCTGAATCCTTTATTTTTGTGTTTATTGATATTAAAAAGTCCAATGTTACTTGTCTTGAAAATTTCATTGAAGGTGAAGTTGATTTGGAGGGCCCATGATGATGTCCAAGAAAAATGGGCCAAACTGCGCAGGATCCAAGCACATCAGTGGGTTAATCCACACACTGCTACTAGAAAGTGCATCCAATTGCGCTAAATTTTTTTGGGATGGTCCGAAACTCATTGGGATACATTTCATATGAAGAAACCCAAGAATCATTTGGACATATGATGGCCTTGCCGACCTGATCTATCTAGAACACCAAATCTGCATGGATTCAAAAGTGGTGTGCTATGATCTGTCCATATCTCAGGATATAGGTGTCCAAAGTGATCCAAACATTTAGTGGTGACAGCCAAGAGGTGGGGATACAACTTTGTGATTTTATAAAAATCGAGATAATTCTGTTTGGAGGTCGAAACACCTGTTAAAAGTGGTTTTAATAATTCTGTGTGCTCAAAAACACCTTCCCATTTTCCTATAAAATGGAACCTTGGGCTCCTCATTTGCAAGTTCAACCAGGAGGCAAAGATCTGGTATTTTGGTGACCCAAAGGATTTCTCTCCTCACACTTGAAGTTCTGGAGGCCCCTATCCTCATAGGGGAATCAAGGATGAAGAGGGAGCTCCACCTGAGCCTTCTCCTCCTCTCGATGGCGAGCTAAATGGTGGCGATCATTTCAAGGGAGCTACACATACTTGGGAGGGAGTTCCAACACTTTATACTCTACTGGTTTTATGTGATTTGTGTGTGGAGTATTTAAATTATGTTTTATCTAATCATTCTTTTCCTCTGAGTTCATTTCTTGGGTTTAATTTAGTGAACCGCTTTTCATTTCAACACCGATTGGGTTGAAATTTCAAGTGGGAAACTTGAGTTGTTCTGATTGGGAAACACAAGGATCCTCTTTCTCTCACAAATACAAAAGACATTAGTATGCTTTGATATCCTTTATTCTGTTCTTTAATTCCAAACCTTGACAACATTATTGTTGTGTTAAGGGTTGGTACTTTGCGCAACGTTTAGAGAGGCAAGAGGGGAATCAAGATCTTGACAACCCTCAACCAAAGAATTAAAAAAAACCATGTGAAAATTTTAGAACAATGATATATCCAAGATGTTTAGTGAACATGAAGTGATATCCTTATCTCATAATTCTTAATCCTACATCTTATTCTATCAACTATTAAACTCTTTAAGTTAAGTTATTTTCTTAAAACTATTTTCAAAATCACCCCCTATTTTAGTAATATTTATTAAAGATACACACTATAAGCCACCAACACTCTTTGAGAGATGACCTAGGATCTGCCCTAAAATATAAATCAACCTTAAAAACATAATTAATTTGATGTGTCACGATACCGTGATCAAATTTTGGCGCCGTTTCCGGGGAGAATTTTGGTTTTAGTGCGTGTTTTTGATAAGTTTTTTTTTTTGTATTTTTTGCGAATATTTATTTGTTTTATTTTATACCTCTACTTATCTTTTTATATTCCAATCCATTTGTTGTGTAGGTTTGGTGAATGATGAGTTCTACTCCGAGAGACTTACAACCTTTCAAACCCGAACCAGAGAGGACCCTAATTCAATGACACCGAGACACTCAAGACAACACTTTGAAGGAGGACACACAAAACATCAACACTCATCTTGATCCTTCTTCTTCTTCTTCTTCTTCGAGAACCCACATAAAAACTGAAATTAAAGTGAATAAAATGGATGAAAAAAATCTAACACTAAAAGAACTAACCTCACCTGATGTTGATATCCAACCCAACTATATTCAATTACAAGGCGAGGCACCCAGTTTTGAACTAAAATATGGCTTAATTCATCTATTACCAAGATTCCATGGACTTCCTGGAGAGGATCCACACAAGCACTTAAAATAATTTCATACTGTTTGTTCAACATTAAAACTTGATAATGTGGATGAGGAACAAGTAAATCTTAGAGCATTCCCATTTTCTTGGGAAGACACTACGAAAGATTGGTTATATTATGTTAATTCCCCAATAAGAGGCTAGTCGGACATGAAACGCCTTTTTCTTGAAAAATACTTCCCAGCCTCTCGAACTGCAACAATAAGGAATGAAATTTGTGGGATAAGACAATTTCAAGGGGAAAAACTTCCTAAATATTGGGAACGCTTTAAAATATTATGTTCAAGTTTCCCACACCACCAAATAAGTGACCAACTTTTAAAATAATATTTTTATGAAGGTTTAATCCCTATTGATAGAAATATGATTGATGTTGCTGTAGGTGGTGCACTAGTAGATAAGAACCCAATTGCTGCAAGGACCCTAATTGAGAACATGTCACAAAACACTCAAAAATTCATTACAAGGTCTAGCATACCCATTCGAGGTGTTCATGAGGTACAAAGTACCGAATTCTAGAAGAAGGTGGACACAAAGTTCGAAGAGGTAAGTACCCTTCTTCGACAACTTCCTCTTTCCCAAGGGAAATACCAATCTCATCCTCCCATCCATTGTGGTATATTTTCTTCTGACACCCACTACTCTGACCAATTTCCTCAATTGAGGGAAACATATGAGAGTTGTGAGGCAATATTTCCAGGCCACCCCTATAACCAACCCTCCAGGCAAGAACCTTACTATCCATACAACCCTGGGTGGAAAGAGAACCAAGCCTATAGGAAAGGGGGGTATTCAAACCAACCTCAAAAACAATGGAACCAACCAGGGCAGAGCAGTCATCAACCACCACCACCTAGAAACCCTCAATCACCCCAAAGGCCTTTCCAACAAACCCCTCCAAAACCTGAGCCTACCTTAGAAGATATGATGAAACAAATGGTTTCCAATAATATCCAATTCCAACAAACTACTCAGGAAGCCATACAAGACCTCAAAACCCAATTAGGCCAACTAACTAACTCAGTGGGTGAAATTCAAAGTCATGGGTCAGGTAAACATCCCTCTCAACAAATAGTTAATCCTAGGGATAAAGGAAATGTTTGTTCTATCACCCTTAGGAGTGTAAAACAACTAGAAAGTAAGATGAATCCTCCATTAGATTCATCCCCACCTGAGGAAACCTCCATCCCAACCATTAAAAATGTTCCAAATGTTGAAGAACCTTGTCTTGAGAGAAGCCCTTCCAAAGGAAAGAGTGTGTACATTGATGAGTCACCTAGCCCAACCATTCCTCTTCCATTTCCTCAAAGGTCAACCCAATCAAGAAAACCAAAGGAAACTGATATTGATAAGGAAATATTGGATATTTTCAAAAAAGTGCAGGTTAACATCCTGTTGATTGATGCTGTGAAGAAAATTCCACGGTACAACAAGTTTCTAAAGGAGATGTGTACACACCGAAGGCGACTTCATGGAGATGAGAAGGTGAGTTTGGGGAGGAATGTTTCAGCATTGATAGAGCCCTCACTTCCCACCAAGTGCAATGATCCCATAACATTCTCAATTCCATGCACCATAGGGGAGTATTCTTTTTCTAATGATATGCTTGATTTAGGTGCCTCTATAAATGTGATTCCATACTCCATTTAATATACATTTCAGGTCAGGGAACTGAAGACCACTAGAATTATTGTTCAACTAGCTAACCGGAGTACTGAACACCCCTCTGGTGTGTTAGAGGATGTTCTTGTGAGGGTCCAAAATTTAATTTTTCCTGCTGACTTTTATGTGCTTAAAATGGAGGATGATAGGATGAATGGACATGCCCCGATTATATTGGGTAGACCCTTCTTGAAAACCTCCAAAACCATAATTAATGTCCACAATGGTATACTATCTATGGAATTTGGTGGTGACATAGTCTATTTAAACATTCTTGATGCCATGAAGCACCCCTCATAAGAACATTCCTCTCTCTCTATTAATTCTATAGATGTACTCCCTTCCCCTAAAAAAACAACATTTCTTTCCCCTGATCCCCTTTCTGAGTTTTCTTCACTGATATAAATGCTAGGAAATGATTCATTCATTGATTGTTGTAGTGGTCTAGAAAAGTGTCATGCATGTTCATTGATTGATGATTTCTTGAACACTGATGATCCACTGACCATCGATGATACTGCTAAGCTTGTAAAAGCTCATTCCTCATCTGAGGTTGATACCATTGAGCAGTTTGATGAGATCAGTGACCTCTCACACACACTCCCATCAATCCAAAATCCACCTAAATTGGAACTAAAACAACTACCTCAAGATTTAAAATATTCATATCTTGAGAATGGAAACAAGTTTCCCGTCATCATTGCTAGTTCACTCCCTCCTGAGCATGAATTGCGACTGCTTGAACTTTTGAGGGAGTATAAACAAGATTTGGGGTGGACACTTGCTGAAATTCCTAGTATTATACCATCAATTTGTACACATCATATTTTGTTAAATTATGAGGCTAAACCAGTGAGGCAGCCACAACATCGACTGAACCCAAACCTTCTAGAAGTTGTGAAAAAATGAGGTAACAAAATTATTAGCTGCCGGAATCATTTACCCTATCTCTGACAGCCAATGGGTCAGTCCCATTCAAGTGGTTCCTAAAAATACTAGCCTTACAGTAATTAAAAATGAAAACAATGAATTGGTTCCAACTCATGTGAAGAATAGTTGGCGTGTCTGTATAGACTATCGCCGACTAAACCAACACATGAGGAAAGACCATTTCCCTTTGCCATTCATTGACCAAATTCTAGAGAGGATAGTGGGTAAGTCCCACTACTGTTTCCTTGATGGGTATTCTGTATACTTTGAGATCCATATTGACCCTAAGGATCAGGAAAAGACAACATTCACTTTCCCCTTTGGCACATTTGCCTATAGAAGGATGCCATTTGGTCCGTGCAATGCTCCGGGTACTTTACAAAGCTGTATGATTAGTATTTTTTCGGATTACCTAGAGAATTGCATGGAAGTATTCATGGATGATTTCACTGTTTATGGATCTTCTTTTGATGAATGTTTGAGTAGTCATGGTTCAGTCCTATGTCACTGTATTAAAAATAATCTTGTATTAAATTATGAGAAATTCCATTTCATGGTACGACAAGGTATAGTTTTGAGGCATGTCATTTTGGGGATGATATCCAAGTAGATAAATCAAAAGTTGATGTCATTTATTCCCTTACATTCCCCAAAAATATATGGGATGTGCGATCTTTCCTAGTCCATGCTGGATTTTACCATCGTTTCATTCGTGACTTTAGTAAAACTGCACTCTCCCTCTCCAGATTACTCCAAAAAGAAAAAGAATTTATTTTTGATAAAGAATGTGAGGATGATTTTAATAAGTTAAAATGGAGTCTCACCTCACCCCCGTTAATCCAACCACCTCAGTGGGATTTACCATTTGAGCTCATGTGTGACACCTCTAACTATGTAGTTGGGGTGGTTTTGCCACAAAGGGTCGACCAAGCTCCACATGTCATAGCCTATGCCTCACATACTTTGGACCCTGCCCAAGAAAACTACACCATAACTGAAAAATAATTCCTTTCCATTGTGTTTTCCTTGGACAAATTCAGGTCATATCTTTTGGGTTCCAAAGTCATTGTGTTCTCAGACCATGCAGCCCTCTGGTACCTCCTTAAGAAACCAGAAGCCAAACCACGTCTCATTCGTTGGATGCTCCTCCTTCAAGAATTCAATCTTTAAATTAGAGATAAAAAAGGAGAAGATAATGTGGTGGCTGACCATATCAGTAGGACTCAACCATCCTCAGACATTGAATCATACCCCTATATTCCCATTAATGAAATGTTTCCTGATGAGCAACTGTACCGAGTGCATGATGCTATTCCTTGGTATGCTAAAATTGTAAATTATTTGGTTTCATCTTGCATTCATACTGATTTCAACAAAAACCAAGCCCTTCGTCTAAAACATGAGTCCCGTTGGTATATTTGGGATGACCCCTACCTTTGGCGCACCTATAGTGATCAATTCCTTAGGCGTTGTGTTCCCGATAGTGAGTTTTGGTCCATCCTTAGATTCTGCCACACTCTTGCTTGTGGGGGCCACTTTGGTCCCCAACAGACTTCTCACAAGGTCCTTGATTCTGGTATCTTTTGGCCAACACTTTTTCGAGATGCCCATGATTTTTTCAAATCTTGTACTCATTGTCAAAGAATGGGGAATTTCTCTAAAATAAATGAAGTGCAACAACAACCGTTTCTCTTTCATGACATTTTTTATGTTTGGGGTATTGACTTTATGGGGCCATTTCCCAATTCCTTTGAAAACTTGTACATTCTTCTGGAAGTTAATTATGTTTCAAAATGGGTAGAGGCACGAGCTACAAGGACTGATGATTCTAAGGTAGTTGTAGAATTTTTGAGAACCCAAATATTCTGTAGGTTTGGATTACATAGTTTCATCATCAGTGACCAGGGTTCTCATTTCTGAAACCGAAAAATGTAATCACTTTTGCATAGGTTTGGGGTCAGTCATCGAGTTTCTACTGCATATCATCCACAGACCAATGGTCAAGCCAAGGTGTCAAATAGAGAGGTAAAACAAATTCTTGAAAAAACCGTTCAACCCAATAGAAAATATTGGAGTCTTCAACTTGATGATTCATTATGGGCCTACCGTACTACTTTCAAAACTCCCATTGGCATGTCACCCTATCATCTTGTGTTTGGAAATAGTTGTCACCTCCCTGTTGTGATTGAGCACCAGGCCTACTGGGCCATCAAACAATGAAATTCTAATCATTCTGGTACTGGTGCTCAAAAGAAGTTTCAGATTCAGGAGCTAGAGGAAATGAGAAGAGATGCATATGAAAACTCCAGGATTTATAAGGAGAGAACCAAGGATGCCCATGATCATCTAATCCTTCATCGTTAATTCCATATTGGACAGAAGGTCCTCCTTTATAATGCAAGGCTAAAGTTTCATCCAGGTAAGCTTCGTTCCCGTTGGTTTGGACCATACACTGTTACTAACATCTCTCCATTTGGTGTTGTCCAGGTTCAAAATGAAGAAACCAAACAAACATTCACTATCAATGGGCAGTGGCTGAAGCACTTCCATGAATCCATTCTGGAGTCCCCGAGGGAGGAACTCCATGTTCAAGAAGCAATCTATAAATTAAAATCACCAGGTTTTATCCTTCCTTTCCACACCCTCTTTTCATACAGTGAGGAAACTGCACATTCTAGGTGTGGGGGGATGGGTGCATTTCTGGGTTAGATAGAAATTTTCATCATTTTCTCCTTTTTTCCTTCTTTATGGTATTTTCACTTTTTCCTATCTTGTTGATTTCATTAGGTTTTCCATTGTCATTCTTCTTTCTTCTCTTTTTCACCTTCTTTATGGTATTTTCATTTTTTCCCCATCAAAAATTTCAAAGTTCCATGATTCGATGACCATAAAGTGGAAAAAGTAAAAATACCATAAAGAATGGTGAAAAAGAGTATTTGTATGAATTTAACATCAGGGAGTGATTTTTAGTGAATTGGTTTTCTGTCAATGATATAAGTGGTTGTATCACTGTGAAACATTTGAGATGATTGATGCCCCTTGTGTGAGTTGTTTTGGAAAAACTGTGTCACTAATGTCTCCATACATTTTTTCAAAAAACCAAAAATTATGAATATTTCTTACTTAATATAAGGTAAATATATGTTAGGTTAATATTTTTCATCTTTAAATGATATTTTCATATGTTCATTCCTTATCTGATCTGTTTCATTACTGTACCAGATTGACCTATGTGTGTGTACCTAATTTCTGACTATTGTTCGCCCTCAAAAAAAAAAAATTTGTGTCTTGGGCAGGTCAAAAACCACTCCTCCTCAACCTTTTATCTTGTTATAACTATCACAATTAGTGTCGTGAGGAGATCAAACAAGGTTTGAGAGATGAATGTGAAATTTGTTCCAAATGAAAATTCAAAAAAATAATATAATAAATGAGGGGAGTGATGAAATGTGAAACATATGGGGATATCTAGGTCAGGAGCTTATGGTTTGACTTATGATAATGCTTAAGTGAGTGGGTCTTGAAATATGATTGCAAAGGATGTAGGATGAGTTTGGTGAAAAATCATTTAAAGCTGAATAATATTAAAATAACCTATATTTATTTGATAGAAAGTGGAAAGAATAGCATGGAATGGTTTTCACACACACACATGGAGAGTTAGTTTAATGGTTGACTTTTGAATTTTTTGCTCATGTTAGTGTCATGAATCTATTTGAATTTTATTGTGATATGATTTATGATACATCTTTTTCCATTTTCACTAGGAAAAACTCCTTGGCGTGGTTCGTGCATTGATCACATTACTTTAGTGAATTTAAATTACCTCAAATGTTAAATTTTCATGATTTTGGTAATATATATATATGCATAATATTATTTGGTTATGTGACTTTTCCCAGGAGTGCAAATGTTTAGGTGTGGGGGTGTGATCGTACCATGATTCACTGTGTCATTTTCACCCTTACACCATTGTATTAAATTGAATTTGTATTGTAAATTACAAAAATAATAACAAATTTAATTAGATGTCTGAATCCCTTATTTTTTGTTTATTTATATTAAAAATTACAATGTTACTTTTCTTGAAAATTTCATTGAAGGTGAAGGTGATTTGGAGGGCCCATGATGATGTCCAAAAAAAATGGGCCAAACTGTGCAGGATCCAAGCACACCAGTGGGTTAATCCGCACACTGATACTATACCGTGAATTAAATTGGGATGAAATTTTTTGGGATGGTCCGAAACTCATTGGGATACATTTCATATGAAAAAACACAAGACTCATTCGGCCATCTGATGGCCTTGCCGACCTGATTTGTCCATCACACCAAATCTGCACGGATTCAAAAGTGGTGTGCTGTGATCTGTCCATATCTCAGGATATAGGTGTCCAAAGTGATCCAAACTTTCGACTGTTATATCCAAGAGGTGGGTATATAACTTTTTTATTTTATAAAAATCTATATAATGCTGTATGGAGTTCTAAAC
Source organism: Viscum album (assembly GCA_963277665.1). Taxonomy (NCBI): domain Eukaryota; kingdom Viridiplantae; phylum Streptophyta; class Magnoliopsida; order Santalales; family Viscaceae; genus Viscum; species Viscum album. Next base: position 880,367,530 of record OY728143.1, on the reverse strand, counting down.
ACTTATGAAAAGTGGTTTCAATAATTCTGTGTGCTCAAAACCACCTTCCCATTTTCCTATAAAATGGAACCTTGGGTTCCTCATTTGCAAGTTCGACCAGGAGGCAAAGCTCTGATATTTTGGTGACCCAAAGGAGTTCTCTCCTTATAATTGATGTTTTGGAGGCCCTTATTCTCATAGGGGAATCAAGGATGAAGATAGAGTTCCACCCGAGCGTTCTCCTCCTCTCGATGACAAGCTAAACGATGGACGATCATTTCAAGGGAGCTACACATACTTCAGAGGGAGTTCTGACACTTGATAATCTACTGGTTTTATGTTTTTTGTGTGTGGATTATTTCAATTATGTTTTATCTAATCATGCTTCTCCTCTGAGTACATTTCTTGGGTTTAATTTAGTGAACCACTTTTCATTTCAACACTGATTGGGTTGAAATTTCAAGTGGGAAACTTGAGTTGTTCCGATTGGGAAACACAAGGATCCTCTTTCTCTCACACATAAAAAATATATTAGTATGCTTTGGTATCCTTTATTCTGTTTTTGAAGTCCAAACCTTGACAACACGATTGTTGTGTTAAGGGTTGGTACTTTGTGCAACGTTTAGAGAGGCAAGAGGGGAATCAAGATCTTGAAAACCCTCAACCAAATAATTAAACAAAATCATGTGAAATTTTCAGAACAATGATATATCCAATATGTGTAGTGAACTTGAAGTGATCTCCTTATCTCATAATTCTTAATCCTCCACCTTATTATATCAACTATTAAACTCTTTAAGTTAAGTTATTTTCTTAAAACTGTTTTCAAAATCACCCCCCTCTTTTAGTAATCTTTATTAAAAATACACACTATAAGCCACCAATGCTCCTTGAGAGATGACCTAGGGTCTGACCTAAACTATAAATCAACCTTAAAAACATAACCAATTTGACGTGTCATGACAGCGCGATCACTGTTCCATATAGACATCTTTTATAATGTTCCTATTAAAAATTCTATTTTGGAAACTATTTTCTATTTCTCATAATCATGGTAAAATGGCATGGAAATTCTATTTTTAGTGAATTTTATCATAGAAATTAGTGAAAAGGTTTTGTTGTAGTCAATTCCTTAATGTTGTTTAAATACTTTTGCATCCAGTCTAGCCTTATAGGTATTGAATCTATGTTTTATGTTCGGTTTCTTCTTGAATACCCATTTTCAAACAATGGGATTTACATTCACCGGGAGGAACTATCAAAATTCAGAATTGATTTTGGTACAAAGAAAATGTTTTAGAATTCATTTTTTATTTCCATCTAGTAGATTATGAGCCACTTACTGCTTCCTTGTAGAGTATATGTTAATTATTATCAACAAATAATGAGCCACCTTCCTTGATTACTAGAAAACCATATCTCTTTGGTTATCTATCATCTATGGTACTTCTATGTAGTACTTATGTATCTGAAAAATATTTTTCCTCATGGATTTGTGGAATTTTTTCATGTTACAAATCTTATATATCTTTATAATTGACTTCATCATAGTCTATCTCACTCCCACTATCTCTTTTGGAGATGTTCTCCCCCTCAAAAAATGTGGGGCAATTAACCATGTTTCTTTTATATGTGGGTTCATATAGATAATATCTTATAGTTTCTTTAGGATATCCTATAAAAATACACATATCACCTCAGGTGATTTTTTTTCCATAGATAGCCTCAACATTCACTTAAAAATCTCACACTCATATATGTGACAACATAGGTTTACTTCCATACCAAAGATCATGTGTAATATTGTTTTCCACTTTAGTTGACACCCAATTTATTTGTGTGTCATTGTCTATAATGTGTATTCCCAAAAGGATAATGGAATACTTGCATGACTCATCATTGATCTCACCATATATAACAAGGTACCATTAAACCTTTTAGTTACTCTATTCCATGGTGGTATATAAGGAGGAGTGAGTTGGGATAATATCCCAAACTCTCATAGATAATCAATGAACTCTTAGTTAAGATATCCTCCTTTATAGCTTGGGCGGAGTTTCAATATCTTTTTACCAAGTTGATTCTAAAAATAATCCTTGTATTCCTTGGATATTTTGAAGGTATCTGACATATACCTCATTTGGAAGACATATCCATATCTAGTGAAGTCATCAACAAAAGTTATGAAATATGAGAATCCACCCCCTAGTTCAACTAGAAAACATCCACAACACATTCCAACAAGAAATTAGGAATATAAAAACTATAAACACCATATATTATTCAGTTTACAGGAAGTAAAAATACCTTCACTGATTATATATTATTGCCAATAGTTGATGTGGAAAATAAATTTGAGCTAGATCTAGGTAAAGGACATGAAAATATAGGCCCTTGCTACCATAAATTATGTTTCACACTCTACCACTTGAGGTGATATAATAAAATCACCCCTACAACATGAAATGGAGGTCACTGTCCTAAGACATGGATGTTATTGATCATACGTTGATCCCATATAGATAATTATGTTTCCTATTTTCTTGGTTCTTCCTCTTATGCTTCACCTACCCTATCTTTTCTTCTCTTTATCTCCATGTGGGATGGTTCCCATCCCCCCTGTTTAGCTATGTATTCTTTTTTATCCACCATATAAAATTTTGTTTAATTTTTAAAATTCATTCATGATTAGTTTAAATTTTTTATTAATTTTATTTCACTTAAAACCTGAAGTTCTAAAGGATCAAATAACAACTGAGAAGGGGCTTTGAATCAGTTGTTCACTTTTTATAAGTTTCAAGAATTTTAGAAAATTAACCCCTAAAACTTGTTAAATTTCATTACCTTATCATATTTTAGTAAGTAATCATGCATAAAAATGTTGGAAATCAATTAAAGCATATAATATTTACAAGGTTCGGCCTCAATGTGAGAACATATATCCTTGTCATAGCTACTCCTGTGGGTATATGGAAATTAACTATTATTAATAAGTGAATACAACTTGTGCCAACTCCTATAATACACCTTATATCTCATGATAGTAATGATTATATTGACTCATATTAGTTTACAAGGTTTTCTTACAAACAATTGATCCAAAAAAATGTATAAATAATTTGTTCAAAATGATCCACAAATTCTCTATTTGGATCCTCAGTCTAATGTGGCTAGGTTAAATTCTCTCAGTCTGGATGAATCATTAAGATGAACTCATTATGATGAAACCTTTTCTCAAACTACACTTCTCAAAATTAGCTCAACTGCTCAGTCTAACCTTCCTCTATCTGATCTTCCTTGGTTTGATAAGAAAACTTTCAACTATCTGATCTTATAATGATATCTCTATCTAGAAATATAATATTGAAACGAATTCTACCATACACCAACTTTTCCACTCAAATGAAAGTTTGAAAAGTAAGAATGTACTGTGCTTCTATTTATAGGCATCCTAGAATGGAAAGTGTAGGAAATTGAAAAACATTCCCCTCTTACTCATATTCAAAAACTTTGATATATATGCATATTTTAATTTAAAGTTTTACCACTTCAAATCTTCACAAATATTCTAGAATATTCTTGATTCTTATCCATAATTATTCTTCTAGGACTTCCTAAATTTTCTTTGGCACAATAGAACTTCCTTAGCTCATTACGATAGAACTTCACCAACTCATTATAACGGAACTTCCTCAGATCATTCTGAATTGACTTTACTCATTAGAGTTAGTCCTATTGAATTTCCTTCTTAGAGTTAGTCTAATTGATTTTCAATCTCTGAGTCAGTCTGATTGATTTTCCTTCATAGAGTCATTCTGATTGACTTTACTCCTCAGAGTTAGTCTGATTGACTTTCCTACTTAGAGTCAGTTCGATGGAACTTCCTTCACTTCAGTCCGATGGAATCATCATAAGGATGAAATTCTCATTACGATGTGTAGGGTCCCGCCATGGGTGCCACTAAAATGAGCCCTAAGATGGTGGACCACATGAACTCAATCACAAATAGAGTGGGCCAAGGGTATGTCCATGGGGAGACTATGACCTCATAGACCTGAGTATGCATAGTGGTAAATAATAAATAATAAATAACGGAAGCATAAGAACAAGAATAAAATAATGGAAGTATAAAAATAAACCATGCAAGAGTAATAGATACCTGCATAAGATAAATATCAATAGTAGATACAGTAATAAACCTGGCATGCCACGACTCTATGAAAAAAATAGAAATGAAAGGAAATAGGGGTACAAGAATATAATGCATGCTATACAAAACTACAAAAATAAAAAAAATTACTACACAACATTTCGATCATAGGACAAGTCCTCTTCCCCTAAATCTCTATCCTAAGGAAGAAAAAAAATAAAGAATCATAAGTAATATGATTCCCTTTATCGATACCTATGATAATAAAGTTCACTCGGGTACCAAACAATTCCCGATCATGGTGTGAGATATAAATATCAGTAGGTTGGCACACACAGTGTCTAGACCTTTCCATTTTATGCTGTAAATAAAAGAGAATTGTTTCATATATAATAAATAGAGAGAAAAATTATATTAACATGAAAACCTTGGTTTGAGTCACTAAATAGAAACCCTTCCCATACCACATACATAAACCTAAGATGGATCTATGAAAAGAGGTATCTGTATAAGAATAGTATGTATACAAGGCTAATAGTAAACAAGGATAACCATGAAAGTCATTCCCCCAAGCTTGTGCTTCGGCTTGGGGTCTAGTTCACATGTCATCATTCAAGTGTTCTAGTGAACAAGGGAGAATCAACACATATGCATAAGCAAGATCATAATAAATAAAGAATTCACCTCATATAAACACACAATCAATCAATCCGTCAAATCCAAGGTGGATTCTGAGCCCATCCAAGGTGATCTAAAAAGAATACCAAGGTTCTCTACGATATATCCAATGTAACCCAATACCACCAAGTCTATCCAAGTTGACCATTACGACCTCTCTTGTATGACTCGAGGCATGGTGAATCTGAGTCTGTTCCAGGTATCTCACATAGGGGCTAAGTATCACCCATGAAATGGTGTCACCATATTTCCAATGGGTCTTCCCACAGTTTCTCCCCTAGGTAACCAATATCAATTAGGAGTATAAGAAACCACTCGGGCAACCTTTACCTGGCAAGCCAAAGCATCGCTCCCAGTGCATTGAGTCGTAACCAAATGAGCACGGAGATTCCATCCATGGATCCTTAATACGGAACCCATGTTCTCTTCTATCCCATATCAAGTGATCCATATCAAACATGGAATATTAAAAATCAAGGCATACATGTATAATCACTTTCTAGCAGTTAGTCATCTTAATACCACATGTTTACCATTTAATCAACTATTCAATTCAAGCCAACAACAATGGGACAATTCATATGGAAATAAAATAAGTATTAAACACGAACAAGTCACAAGTAAGAGGAATAAACTATAAACAATGAAATGAAACCATAAACACATAGCCCTAACATGCCTTTAACCATATTCCATCATTAACATCTCAATACCTCAAGCTATCAAGCTTGAACAAGAACAACATACCATTCAACCTAAATCAAGGGCTTAATAAATAAGCATTTAACAAGATAGATCACATGGAACATAACATAAAATAAGGTGGAAAGCATAAGGCATGAAGCATTGTTTTCATCCAAATTTCAATGAGAAATTTAAATATAAGTCATATGACCTGTAGTATAACCATTAACCAACTTGAGTAATCATTTAACTTGTGGATTAAGTATTTCATTTTGTAACATCCATCATGTTCATTTAAATATAAAGTTAAAGGAAAGTAGTTCAAGGGAAAGTCTCATGGTTCAAAATTTATATCAACATGATTCATTAATTAAGGCATTAATCCATGGTAAAATAACACATGCAAGGTGATTTCCTCTTTTAAAACATGATCAAAATAGTCCATTTAGGATGGGCACATCAATGGGGTGGCCAAATATAAGGTGAACACCCTATGTATGGGTTTTTACGCATTCTAAGGTCACTACAGGCATGAAAAAACATTATAATCAATTTAATATGTAATAATGATGCTTTTTTGGAAGGTTCCAATAAGTGGAAAAATAGTATGAATACTAAAAATCAAAGAAACAATGGGAAAGATCATAGAAACCCTACCTCAAAGTCATAGTACTCCACTCGTATGATAAAAAGTCTTGATTCAACCTAAAACAAAAGAAATCGAATGATTTAAAATAACCTCTAAAATAGGGAAAAAATCTATCGCACCAAAATAGTTCAAATGATAATGCAAGAAACTAGAAAGAGAAGGGTGTGGAAGGTAGATCTTATCGATATGATTCTATATCTTACAATGGTGAGAGAATCAGTAAAGAAATGAAGGAGGAAATTCAAAACTCTATGAGAGGGAGGAGGGGGCTTCGTGTGCCTGGAGGAGGAGAGGGGATCTGTTGGAGGGAAGGGTGGATGAAAAATGGGGATGAAATGAAATTTAATTAAGGGTAGAATAGGTTTTTCACCCACAATGGATGGGTCACATGATTTTTCCACACAGTTTTCCAAACCATTCACAAACCGTGTGTGACCTTACTATATGAAAACTTCCAGTGGCCGCATGGCCTTGCAGCTTGGGTTGCACAGTTGTAGACAAACCGTGCGGCCCTCTTCTCCCCTCTGTCGGATACCACACGATTTAGAGAAACCATGAGGGATGGGCTACATAGTTTCTTCTAACCATGTAGCCCAGTCTACTTCATCCCATTTTGGGGCTCCAAACTTTTAATGAGCCCCGAACGATCCCAGAACCTCCTTTAACCTCTTAGTAATCATTACTATGTCCATTTTAAGGATTTAAACAAAAAATTTAAATTGTTCTTACCTTTGGATAAATCTAGGACGTTACAACCTCCCCACCTTAGAACTTCTCACCCCTAAGAAGCCTTTAAGAACAACAAAAACATTTCCTGACCTACTAGGGTTGTGAAATTTCATTCAAACGATCATGTTTCATTTTCAAACACCCAACACATATTTAAGAATCACCTTAACACATGAAACATAAGTCATAGAAACTAAAACAAACACTTGAACTCCAACCGAAGCATTGAGATGGAGATTTTTCAGCTTCGTCAAACTAGAGATACGATGAAATTATTGTCTCCTTATCTAACCAACCTATGGTGATCACCACAAGTTCTGGAATTAAAGGATAATTCCAAACCACAATATCCTCACTGTCATAATTTTCTTTTAACACATACCCATAGTGTTCTAATGATGCTCATGACATGAAACATGAAACATGAATCGATCAAATTTCTGAGTCCAAAATGACCTATTTTAAATGAAACCAAAGGAAGATAGGTCAAGCCACTACCAGATGAACACTCTCGAAATGATCATCTTAGACGGTCGGTGTATTCCAAATGTTTAACTCAAAGCATTTGTAAAAAATGGTAGCTCAATATTTTCTAATAGCACACTCACTGAAGCTCATAAAAATATTTCAGTGATGTATCTAGCTTAAAGGACACATAAGCCTTCATTCCTCAGCACGATCATAGAAACATACCTCGACCCATCACATTTGGATAATCATGGTAAAAAAAATCCTTCCATTCCAAGCTAAAAAATAGGGTAACCCCAAACTCAACAACTATAATCCAAGGAGCCCATCCAAGGAGAAACACATTCATATCTTACGATCGATACATCGGTATAGGTTGAATGCCCTACCTCAAGAACATTGACTGAAACGAAAGAAGAAAATACCTAACATTAAAGTCCAGAGGAGAACAACTTGTGTCCATGAGTCCATCCTAGAAATTCCTACTTGGAAAAACTAGGTATCACTCAGGATTAACCAAGACTCTAAAACAACCACGCTTCCGGAGTGTGACTTTGATCAAACTAGCCAAACAAGACCAATGGATTTTAAAACATTTTCATGGTGTACAACCAATTCTATATCTGTTCACCTAGATGATAAAAAATAGGGGACATGGTCTTCCTTAATCTGAGTGTGCACTAAGAGGATTTGGGCAATCACCAAAAGGATTTGAGATAATTTATCCATAAAGAGGGTGAAGTGCTTCACATATTTTTTCAAACCAACCCTATGAAAGCAAAAGTAAGGAATGTCAAACCATTACAGGTTGAATTTCTTAGAAGATATCACCTACACATTTCAATGCATTGCCATTAACTGATCACTAGGACCATACTACGCAAGACATCCCGTGATCACTCCAACTTAACCACCGAAGTCTAACCCTGAACAGTGGAATTTTCATAGTTTTTGTGCACATCCAAGAAAAACTTAGTCATTCTCCCAAGTAATCACTCAATTGAATAAAAGAGATTACCATCCATAGGGACTTTTAGATAATCGGACCATTTTTTAATGGTCCTATAAGTTGTGCTCCTTCTACCTAGAAGGGAACATTTAATAAGAATCAACATGACACTCCCCATGTAACACCAGATACTTTTATGAGAAATATTTTTTTATGTTATATAAATCATAAAAGGAATATTTCACTACACACAACACTAGTTTGGCTTGCTTGACACGCTACAGCGGCCTTCCTCGATAGCTTGCGTCGTACGCAATACCGAGTTTCACTAAACAACAATATGCTATTAAAATATTATTAAAACTAGCCGTTATGGATAGTATTAACTTAATTTTGAATTTTATAACATTTTAATTCATCTTATACATTTTCTAGAATGAGGTATGAAAACAAAATCAGTTTTTTGGATAAAAGAAGTATTTTTCAAAAAATGTAGTTTTACCGCCTTTTGATGGCGCACCCACATTAAATCTAGTTTTTGAAAAGTTTATAAGTTAAATTTGAAAAAATAAAATTCTTCTTTAGAATCAGGATATAAAAATTTATTTTGGATAAAATTTTCATATTATTCTAATAACTTTCATATTTTAATGAATAGTAAAAACACGCTATATTTTAATTAAAAACAACTTTTTTCATCGCAATAATTTATATGGTTAAATTATAATACTGAATGTTTTTAAAGTATAAATAGAATATATTTTTACCATTTAATATAATTTATGTTATTAGCATTAATTTTACATTGAATTCATAGGTAAAAACATTTCAATCTTTGGCAATGTTTTAACTTTTAAAACCCATTTTCTTAACAACGGGATTAATTTTAAATTAATTACTGCAACTTCTGTGTTTTGAATTTTGGAAAATGGATTCCATATTTGGAATCAGTGGGTCCAAATTATGTTAATAGGTTACTTTTATTTTTTTGATATTATGAATAGTAACTACGATAATTTTTATTTACTACGGTTAAAGGTAAATATGGTAATTCAAGGTTAAAAGAATATTATAATAATTAAAAATTACCTTGACACTTTTCCTAACCTTATTGGATGAGTATTGGCCGACCATGGGAAACCTTGGGTCGATTTTGGGACCCCATTGAGCCACTTGGTAGTGACAATGACAATTTGGATTAATTAATTTAATGTAAAGACAAAATTGACATTAACAAAACGATTTTAGTAATTAATTTTTATAAGGGGATATATAAATTATATTTTAGACTATAAATATTCATTGTAAATCTAAAAATATTTCCTACATAATGATATTTTTTTTATAATTTTTAGACACCAAATAAATTAAATTATGAATGACACAATAATGATGAAGTATTTACCTCATTAGTAAATGATTTAAATAAATAAGATTATAATGATTAAAATATTTTCCAAAACATGTCCAATTCTGATTGGATGATTTTATTTCGACCATGAGTCATCTTATATTCATCTTTAATGATTTTTTGACCTTTTGAAACCGAAGATAATTTTATAATAAAATATTATTTCCACACTTTCCAAAGGTGCCCCTCTCCTCCCTTATAAAAGGGAACCTACTCCCTCTCCTACTCACACCAAATTTAGCCTTCAAGTTTGGACAACCCCTGCCCATTTCACTTCCCCACTTCCTTAGAAACCTACTTGAGGTTCCGGTATTCTCAAAAGACCAACTCTAGAGCCTTAAGAGAAAGTTTAAAGGAGGCACTTCGAGAAAGAGGTAATACCTTCTACCGTTTTCTTCAAGTTCCATTCTCCTTCTACTCCCTCTTATTTAGTTGTTTCATTATGAGGAAATAAAATCAGTATCCATAATATACTGATATATTATTATAAATATTAAACAACCCTATTTCACCTCTTATCCATCCTATGGAAAATGAAATCACCGCGCGTGCGTACATATGGAATACCGTCTCCACGCCGTGGTGTAATCTGTTTTCCACCACCACCTTACTTGGATGGGTATAATAGTGAAAATAAATAACTATATATGATTATTGTAAATTGGTATTGATTCTTAAATAGTATACATACAATTAAATACAATTCCACGATCATGGGAACGATATCATCACTCGTGCGTACGTACGACCTACCGTCTCCACGATGTGATGCGACTCGTTCTATATGATCTTCATTGAATAATGATTATATAAATGAATTGAATGAATTAATATGATATATATTACACTAATACCATTTTTTAAATGATGTATCTATATCCTATAAAGAGGAATAAGAATTTATTCGACAAAACACACATAAGAACAAAAAGTAATAAACACCCGAATAACAAGTAGTAATGAAATATTACTAAAAAGAAGCTAATAATATGACCATATTTGATATCATAACAATAAGCATGATTCTGGAATAAGTAAATAACATTATTCAAATCATTATAAAGGAGGTTCAGACACTTACGAAGCAAATCAGACCTAAGGTAAGGGACAATCTCACAATCTTAATTTTTATCCGAGATTGTTTATACATCAGAATTTACTAGGGAATATTTATCATCCACATCCATGTTTCATCAATATGTAATATTATCCTCCTACAATTGTTTAAATCCAATTTTACCCTTCGATGAGTTTTTAGTAAAATATATGAAAGGAATCTTTTGTCGATTTTCGTACGAGGTACTTTTTGACTTTTCCGACAAAAGTACGAGAAGAATGTTTTTTTAACTTATACGACATGAATGGATATTTAAAACATTATTTCCAAGAATATTCCTTTACAAGTTTTTAAGTTTATTTTTAATCAACTTCTTTTAGTTTAAAATTGTATGACATGTTAAGAAAGGAAAAATGTTTTCTAAGTAGAAATGATATTTTCCTCAAGAATGGAGTTCAAGTGTTTTATCAAAATTATTTTCCATCTAAGATAATATAGGGTTCTGTTTATATCCCTATTATTACATTGATTTGATTATGTTGTGATGGAAATATTTTTTATGAATTCCTTTATCTTATATGAATTGTTTTATGATGTCACGATGTTTAAGATTCCCATTTTTATTACATGGGTTATGCTATGATGTATGGTTTATGATTTTGTGGCACACATAAGAATGGTATCATTATGAGATGGGTGGGACCTATATCTACCTCCAATGAATTGGGTAAAGATTTTATATCTCATGAGATAGACATGGCTGGAACAGCAAGTTAAACCAGTTCAGTGAAACAGGACTGAAACGAGGAGTGAACTCGGTTCAGAAATGGACTTTGTCCACTAAGATAGTCTTGAAAATGAGTCTTGGCTAATAAGAAATGATTCTCTATGATTATGTGTGTATGAAAAAAAGTTTCATGTTTTAATTTATGATTATTGGGATTACATTTCACTACCATGATTTATCCCATGTTATGAAATTATGATTTCTTTTGCAGGTTAAGATTTCAAAAATGTTATGTTTTTATGAATATGAATATGATGTGATTGATATTTCTTTTGTTTACCCTTACTGAGAATTTGAGCTCACCCTTTTTTATTTTTTCTTTCCCCAGGTCAGGAAGAAGGTTATTAAGTAAGATATGCCAAAAGGGACTATAGATATGATGAAATAAATGGGAGACAATGTAGATTCTTTATGAACCAGTTGTTTATGTTTCCCAGTTTCTAAAGACACTATACCTATATGGTCCTTTCATGGTTTTGTTATATGTTGTAATAAGTATGCTTCAATTTTGAAGTATTAACCATGTATGTAAAGTAAGGGTTGTTATACCCCACCTTAGGAGTGTCCTTAACATTAGATTTAATAGATAGGGGGGGGGGTCTCATTCCACAACACAAGCTCCATTAACAACTGAATGCGGGTCCTATAGGTGGCCACCATGATTTAACAAGCATTTAAAGAAAGAGATAAGGATAAATATTCACTCGAATGTGCTAGATTAGTTTCACTTTTAGACTTGAAAGTAACTCTCACCTTGAGTTACATTTGTGCATGCCATTGTATTAGTCATTATATTTAAAATGATAAAACAATATATAAAACACTTGATACTCTTAGAAAATCATCTAAAGCATTGGGATGAGTTTGATTCCACCAGATGCTAAGATCACTCTTCTCTAGAGCTCACCAATATTCAAAGCGTAAACACACTAGATTACATGGTTAACACTGAAATCTAATGGTTCAATGCACTATTTAATAGAATGATGGGTACTATGTATATCGATGCATACTACCATGATATTACATGAGAAAAAGAAACATCCTTGATACTATCCATAGGTTTATCAGCCATATGCATTCAAGTATCTGGTGGTCCACACTAAGGATTAACCCAAGATTCACATTACTCGTATGAATATAGAATAAGTTGATGATCTCCCGAGTCATCCAACACTGAAAATCAAGGAAGGTAAGGGTCACACGACCTAATAAGCAGCTAACTACACCATTGGAATGTCTATCCTTCTAGAATCGATCATTTTGAAATGATCATACTTTGGAAAAAGATAAAAAAACATGACCAACTTCCAAAAAAAGGGTGTCATTTTTGAAACCAAGATTCCTATACAGGAATATGGCACCCAAACTGTACCACATAGGAGGGATTTCCTGTAAGAAACCAATGATATATTCAAAGAGTCTAAAGGTGATACCTAAAATGGCTAGCCACAAACAAAATAAAAAATCATTTACCCAAAATTAGGTAACACCTATGAAGGGTCACTGGTCTTAAAGTCCCATAATTTAGATTTAGACCTAGAAAAGAATAGGCCTATGGAAACGATCACATTCTGTTTCAAGTAAAAACTCAAGAAAAGAACCAAAAGGATTTAAGCTACTAATACAAGAGGGTCAGACCAATGGAACCACTTAATAAGGGAATAAACTAACATAGAGGCTATAAAAATAGTACCTATAATTGTATATGGACATGGAATTTATTCCTCTAGTGGTATCTGCACTGTATAATTATGGCCCGAACCTTGGTCCTCAGATGCTACCCGACTAGCCTGAGCAGATCCACTCTGTCGTCGCTGAAGTTTTGGGGATTGGATACCTCAACCATGACCATTACCACATCAGCATGATCAACTGGTAGAAGAACAACTCCCATCCTAACATGTAATCATATACATTGTACCTAATAGAGGTTCTATTATGGACCCGCTGCCATTGGATGCCGAAGGAAAAGAATGGAATAAGTGCCGAAGATGGCCCACCCCACCATAAGCTTGACATTCCATCAAGATACTCATGCACTGGGTCTTCTTATGGAATAGAATTCAGCACTGATGAAACACTATAGAACTGTCAGTGTGTGTCACCTAGTTGGAACCGCCCCCATGTGCACTCTCGAATTGGCACTTCCTATAGCCTAAAGAATGATCAACTTGATGCAGAACTGAACTGCCATTGCTCACAAAACTAGCTTCTCTAAGATTCTACTATATGATTAAGGCCTGGTTCAATATCTCTATGATGGTCATAAACCAAATTTTGTCCACTAGTGATCAGAAAACATTCCCAAGCCCTTCCTCAAAACTCCTTTCAGATGACAATTCATAATTGGTCAGAGATGGGGTGAAACTTTGAAGCTTGGTGAAATGAGTATAATACTCAAGCACGGTCATAGTGCCCTGCTGAAGATTCATGAACTCCCTATTATAATCCACCCTCAGATTCTGTGGAAATAAATGATCATATAAATCCATCTGTAAGTCTACCCAGACCATACCTTAATAACACTCTTACTGAGAAAATACATCCTACCAATACTTGGTGGAATCACACAACATGTAGGTAGATAGCTTGACCCTCTGCTTTGGAGGCATCTCAAGATGGTCGAAGATGGATACCATGTATTCTAACCATGAATCTATAGGATGAGGACCACCACACCCTAAGAAGGTGGGGGGATGCTTCTACTGAAAGTCTCATGTCATCTCTGCCATAGTTGGGGTAGACCTAAGCACATCCTGAAATGACAACATAAACCTAAGAAAACTATCCTTGAACTGAGCATCAGTGATGAGTGGAAGATCAGTAAGAGGTTTCAAGGTAGAACTATAGGAGGTATAACAGCTGGATCGGATCCTATCCATGGATCGTTAATACTAAACCCATGTTCTCTCTTGACCCGTATCAAGTGATCCATATCAGACAAGGCATATTATAAAGAAAGTAATACATGTATAATCACTTTTTAACAATTATTCATCTTAATACCACATGATTACCATTTAATCAAATATGAAATTCAATCCAACAACAATGGGAAAATTCATATGGCAAGTCAATAAGCATTAAACATGAACAAGGCACAAGCAAGAGGCATATGCTCTAAACAATGAAATGCAACCATAGGCCCATGGAACAAACATGAATTTAACCATATGCCATCAATGACATCTCAATACCTCAAGATATCAATCTTGACCAAGCTCAACATACCATTTAACCCAAATCAAGGGCTTAAGTAATAAGAATTTAATAGGTAAAATCACATGGCACATGGCATAACATAAGGTGGCAAGAATTAGGCATGAAGCATTGTGTTCATCTAACTTGCAAAGAGAAATTTTAATATAAGGAATGTGACCTATAGTATAAGCATTATCCAACTTGCATAAGAATTTAAATTATGGATTAATGATTTCATTATGGAACATCCATCATGTGTATTTAAATATAAAGTGTGAGGCAAGTAGTTCAAGGGAAAGTCTCATGGTTCACTATTTATATCAGCTTGATTCATTAATTAAGGAATTAATCCATGGGATAATTACACACCCAATGTGATTTCCTCTTTTAAAACATGATAATAATAGGACATTTAGGATGGAAACACCCATGGGGTGTCCAAATACAAGGTGAATACCCTATTAATGGGTTTTGCCACATGCTAAGGTCACTACAGGCATAGAAAACCATTATAATCAACTTAATATGTAAGAGTGAAGCTTCAACGTAAGGGTATGGTGAGTGTCATAATAGCATGATGAATAAAAAGTAATGAAAATATAGGAAAGATCATAGAGACCCTACCTCAACATCATAGTACCCCACTCGTCTGATAATAAGCCTTGATTCAACATAAAATGGAAGAAATAGAATGATTTAACAAAACCAAAAAAATAGGGAAAAAGTACATCACATTAAAATAGAACAATTGATTATGGATGAAACTTTAAAGAGAAGGGTGTGGAAGGTAGAGCTTAAATAGACGAGTCCATAGGTCACGATGGTGAAGGAATCAATGAATAAATGAAAGAGGAACTTCAAAACCCCATGAGAGGGGGGAGGGGGCTTCTTGCACCTTGGGGAGGAGAGGGGGTCCACTAGAGGGAAGGGTAGAATAAGGGGGGGGGGAAATAGAATTTCATTAAGGGTAGAATGTTTTTTCACCCACATAGGATGGGTCACATGGTTTGGACGCACAGTTGGCCAAACCGTGCACCAACTGTGCAGGACCTCATTGTCCGAAAACTGCAGGTGGCCACATGTCCATGTGGCCCGGGTCACACGGTTGCAGACAAACCGTGCATCCCTATACACTCTACTTTTTTCTACCTCATAGTTTAGGGAAACCATGTGGGTTCATCTCCATGATTTCCTTTAACTGTATAGCCTAGTCTGCTTCATCCCATTTCGTGGCTCTGGACTTTGAAAGAGCCCTGAACGCATCCAGAACCTCTTTTAACCTCTTAGGAAGCATTACTAGGGCCATTTTAAAGATTTAAACCAAAAATTTAAATGTTTCATACCTTTGGATAAATCCAACACATTACAAACTGCCCACCTTAGAACTTATCATCCTTGAGAAGCCTTTGGAAACAACGAAAACATCACCCGACCTACTAGGTTCATGATGTTTCATTCAAACGGTCATGTTGCATTTCCAAATGCCCAAAACATCTTCAAACACCACATTAACATGTGCCACATAATCTGTAAAAACTCAAACCAATACTCAAAATCCAATCAAAGCATTGAGATGGAGATTTTTCGAGTTTGTCAATCTAGAGACACAATGACATCATCATCTCCTTATCCAATCGACCTATGGTGCTTCACCACAGGTTTTGGAATTAAAGGAAAATTCCAAACCACCATATCTCAACCATTATAATTGTCTTTTACCATTTCCCCTTAGTGTTTCAATGATGTTCAAAACACAAAACATGAAACATAAACTGTTCAAAGGGTCGATTCCAAAATGACCCCTTTTAAATGAAATCATTGGAAGACAGTTCAAGCCACTATCATACGACCACTCCCAAAATAATCAGATTAGATAGATGATGTATTCCAAAAGTTTAATCTGAATCATTTGTAAACAAAGGTATCTTGGGATTTTCTTAGAGTACACTCACCGAAGATCGTAACTAGCTTCTAATGGCATCCCTAGCCAAAATCCCACATAAGTTGTCATGACTCGACATGATCATAGAAAAATTCCTCAACCCATTACATTTGGATCATCATGGTAAAAACACTCCTTCTGATCATAACTAAAAACTAGGGTAAACCTAAATTAAACAACTGGAATCCAAGGAGCTCATCCATGGAAAACCACATTCAGCTCTTACAAGCAAGATGTCGGTACGGGCCGAATTCCCTACCTCAAGAACATTGATTGAAATCAAAACAGCAACCGATTGGCCTTCAATTCAATAGGAGAAAAAACTGGTGTGAATTATTCTATCCTAAGAATTACTACTTAGGAAAATCAGGCATCACTCCAGATTAACCAAACCTCTAAAACAACTACACTTCTGGAGCACAAATCTAATCAAACTACCCGAACAAGCCCAAAAATTTTTAAATCATTTGCACAGAATATGAACAATACTTTATCAATGCACCCAGATGATACCAAGATAGGGGATGTGGTCTTCCTTAAGCTATGTGTACAATAATAGGATTCAAAGAATTACCAAAAGGATCCGAGACACTTTCTCCATAAATAGGGTGGATTGCTTCGCTCATTTTCAAACCAACCATATGAAAGAAAAAGGAAGGACTGCCAAACAATTATAGGTTGAATTTCTTAGAAGATCTCAACTACAACTATTAACACATTTCCATTAACCGATCACCAGGACTATACTACGTGAGGCATCTTGTGATCGCTCCAACTTAACCACCGAAGTCCAACCCTGACCAGCGGCGTTTTCATAGGTTGTGTGCACATCCACGAATAACTTCATCATTCTCCCAAGTAATAACTAACTCGGATGAAATATATTACAATCCACAAGGAATTTTAGGTAATCTAACCATTTTTTAATGGTCCTCTTGGTTATGCTCCTTTTACCTAGAAGGACACATTTAACTAGAGTTGATGTGACACTCCCCACCTTTGGAGTGTGCTTAACATCGGATTTAATAGAGAAGGTGGGGGGGGGGGGGGGGGGTTATTCCATAGCACACGCTCCATTAACCACTTAACTATATTCCTAGAGGTGGCCACCATGTTTTAACAAGCGTTTAAAAAAAGCGATAAGGATGACTAGCCACTCAAAAGTGTTAGATTAATATCGATTTTAGACTTTCATGTAACTCTTGCTCTGAGTTATGTTTGTGGGTGCCATTACATTAGACACAAGAGTCAAAATGATAAAACAATGTGTCAAACACTTGATCCTCTTAGAACATCATCCTGAGAATTGGGATGAGTTTGATTCCTCCAGATGCTTAGGTCACTCTACTCTAGAGCTAACTGGTATTCAAAGCATAACAACACCATATTACATAGTTAACAATGAAATCTACTGGTTAGATGAACTATTTAACAAGATGAAGCATATCACATATATCAATGTACACTAACCTAAGATTACACGAGGAAAAGACACATCCTTGATACTATCCATAGATCTATCATCCATATGAATTCAAGTATCTGATGGTCCACACCAAGGATAAACCCAATAGTCACATTACTTGTACAACTATAGAATAGGCTGAAGATCTCCTGAATCATCCAATGATGAAAAGTAAGGAAATGAAGGGTCACACGACCTACTAAGTGGTCAACCATGACCTTGGAATATCTATACCACTAGAACTGAGCATTTAAAATGCTCATACTCGGATAAAAGATCAAACAACACACGAGCACCCAAAAAAAAGGGTGTTGTTTTTGAAACCAAGAGTCCTACACAGGACTATGGAACCCAAATAGTACCGCACAGGAGGGATTTCCCACAAGAAACTGTCAAGAGCTTCATAGAGTCTAAGGGAACTATCTAAAACAGCTATCCCCCAACCAAAGAAATAATCATTGAACCAAAAATAGGTCACGCCTATGAAGGGTCACTAGGCTTAAAGGCATATCATTTAGATTCAAACCTAGAAATAAAGAGGCCTATGGAAATTCTCACATTTAATTTCAAGGAATAATTCAATAAAAGAACCAAAATGATTTAAGTTACTCGTATAATAGGGTCAGACCAATAACACCAATTAATATGGTAAGAAACTAATGTAGAGGATACCGAAATAGTACCTCTAACTGTAGATGGATTTGGACCCTATTACTATGGTACTAGCTACACTGCATACATATGGCCTAAACCTCATCCCTGAGATGCTATCTAAATAGCCTAAGCAGATCCAATCTGGTGTCCCTGAAGCTCTGGGGCTTGAATACCTTGACCACAACCATTGCCACCTCATCATGATTGGCCGGTAGAAGACCAAATCATTTCCCGACATGGATTCACATATCTTGTACCTGATAAAGGTGATGGTATGGATCCCCTTCCCCTATATGATGGATGAAATAGATGAAAAAAGCGTTGAAGATGAACCATCCTACCATAAGATCGACATTCTATTGGGTTCCTCATGAACTGGGGATTCTTATGTCCTGACCTACCACAATGGTGAAAATATATATAACTATTAGTGTGTGTCACCTGGTTGGAACTACCCCTATGTGCACCCTTGAATCAGTGCTTCCTACAGCCTGAAGAACCATCACCCTAACGCGGAACTAAACTGTCCTGGCTCACTGGACTAGATTCTCTGAGATTCCACTCTATGATTAAGGCCTGGTTCACTATATCTATGACGGTAATCTACTGAAATTTTTTCACATGTGACCATACAATATGATCAATCCCATATTCAAAACTCCCCACAAACATCAATTCTTTTTTGATCAGATATGGGGAAAAATGTTGAAGCTTGGTGAAATGATTAGAATAATCAAGCACTGTAATAGTGCCCTACTAAATATGAATGAAGTCCATAGACCAGTCCTCCCTTAGAGTCTATGGAAAGAAATGATCATAGAAATCCATTTGGAAGTCTACCCAGACTATACATCAGTAATGCTATGACTGAGAAAATACATCCCACTAATGCTTGGTAGAATCACGCAACATATAGGTAGTGATATTGAACCTTTGCTATAGAGGCATCTCAATATGGTTTAATATGGATACCATGGATTATAACCATGAATCTAAAGTGTGAGTACCACCATCCCTCGAGAAGGTGGTATTTTTCTGCTGGTGAAAGTACTGTGTTATCTCTTCCATAGTTAGGGTAGGCCTGAGAGAACCCTAAAATGACTACATAAACATGTGAAAACTATCCCTGAATTGGGAATTAGTTCCCAGTGGAAGATCAGTAGGAGGTGCCTCAGGTGGCACTATGGGAGTTATAATAGTTGGATCAGGTCCCACCACCTTCGGAGTGTGCTCATCACCACTCACTTGGTATACAACACAAGGACACTGTTGTGGCATAACTTTATAATTTCTAAGAGTGAACCTCATATAGAATATATAACAGATTAGGAAAGAATATAAATAATGAGATAAGGAAGGTTAGGTTAAAGGACTCCCTGAAACATGACACAATAGATATGGAAGAGACAAAGAGGATAAATACATGGCCTGCCTCTAAGAATAACACACTGATAGCCTGCTTCTAGAGCCAGGCCTAGATAAGAATGAAATTGTAGATACCCAAAGCTTGACGTACATGGATATTACATTACATTTGCGGAATACTTAGTACATAACAAAAACACACACACAAGGATCATAATAGTTTAGTGTCTTTGGAAACTCGGAACGTAATCTTCTAATCGAGGTGAAAGATCTTCAATATCTCCCATAAAGATCTTCCTTTTTTTTTATACCTAAAACCTTTCATTATATCCTGGGGAAAATAAAACATAAAAGGGTGAGCTCAAATGCTCAGTAAGGGTATACAAAAGAAAAATCAATCACATCATATTCATAAGAACATAACTTTTGGAAATCTTAACCTGCAAAAGAGAGCATAATTTCATAACATGGGATAAATCATAGTAGTGAAATGAAATCCCAATAATCATAACTTAAAACATGAAACATTGTGGCATACACACATAATCATAGAGAATCATTTCTTGTTAGTCAAGACTCATTGCCAAGACTATCTTAGTGGACAAAGTCCCTTTCTGAAACGAGTAACCCTCGTTTCAGTCCTGTTTCACTGAACCGGTATAACCTACCATTTCAGCCATGTCTATCTCATGAGATATAAAATCTTTACCCAATGCATTGGAGGGAGATATAGGTCCCACCCATCTCATAATGAATCCTTTCTTATGTGTGCCACAAAATCTTAAATCATACATCATTGCATAACCCATGTAATAAAAATGGGAATCTTAAACATCATGACATCATAAAACAATTCATATAAGATAAAGGAATTCATAAAAATATTTCCATCACAACATAATCAAATCCATGTAATAATAGGGATAAAAACAGAACCCTTTTATTATCTTAGATGGAAAATAATTTTGATAAAATACTTGAACTCTATTCTTGAGGAAAATATCCTTTCTACTTCAAAAACATTTTTCCTTTCATAACATGTCATACGACTTTAAAATAAAAGAAGATAATTAAAAATAAACTTGAAAACTTGTAAAGGAAGCTTCTTGGAAATAATTTTTTAAAAATCCATTCATGCCGTATAAGTTAAAAAAAACATTCTTCGTACTTTTGTCGGAAAAGTCAAAAAGAACCTCGTATGAAAAACGTCAAAAGATTCCTTTCATAATTTTTACTAAAAACTCACCGAAGGGTAAAATTGGATTTAAACAATTGTAGTTGGATGGAAATAATATTACATATTGAGGAAACATGGATGTGGATGATAAAATACACCCCAGTAAATACCAAAGTATAAACAATCTCGGATAAAAATGAGATTGTGATATTTCCCTTACCTTATGTCCGACTTGCTTTGTAAGTGTCCGAACCTCCTGTATAATGATTTAAATCATGTTATTGACTTATTACAGAATCATATTCATTGTTATTATATCATATATGGTCCACTTATGACTTTATATTACCCGTTCTTTTGTAAATTCATGTTAATGTAGCGTTTTGGGTAAAATCGTCTCATTTGTCGTTCGTGTTTTTAATTTGTAATTATTCATATGATTACTCAGATCATGATTACTTAATTCCAGAATATAAAACATGATTTATATATATATATTCAGAATATACATATATAATAAATCAGTAAATGGAAAGAAATACACCGTTCATGGAGACGGTAGTCCGTACGTACGCATGAACGCTGTTTTCGTTTCCTTATTGAATTGAATGGAATTAAGTAGATGACATATATATAAATATAAATAATTCCAGTATCATTATTAGGTCATATATTTCATTAGTACTTATTATATATACTTTATAATCATTCATGAATGGTTAATTATTAAGAATGAATCTCATCGCGTCGTGGAGACGGTAGTCCGTACGTACGCACGAGCGATGATATCATTTCCATAATTATTGAATTGAATTGGAGTGGATTATACAATATATCAGAATCAATATGATGTTTTAATAACTATGTATATTTATTCTTTACACCATTATACCCATCCATGTAAGGTGGTGGTGGAAAATAGATTACACCACGGCGTGGAGACAGTATTCCGTACGTACGCACGCGCGGTGATTTCATTTTTCCGTAGGATGGATAGAAGGTGAATTAGGGTTGTTTCATATTTATAATAACATATCAGTATTTAAGTAATACTGATGTTATTACTTTATCATGAAACAACTAAAGAAGAATAAGTTGAATAAGAAAGAAATTGAAAAGATCGGTAATGGATATTACCTCTTCTTTGGAACGCTTCTTTGAATCCTCCACTTAGGGAACTAATATTGGTCTTTGAAGAAGACCAGGACCTATAGGATTATTCTAGGGAAGTGTAGAGGAGAAAATGGCAGGGGTTGGCCGAGCTTGAGTGCTCAATTGGTGTGAGGAGGAGGGGGAGGAGGTACCCTTTTATAAGGGAGGAGAGGGGCACCTTAGGAATACCTCAAAATATTATTTTATATTAATGTCAAAATCGGTTTATAATGGTTCCAAAGGGTCTTATTTCGAAGCTAAAGTGGGGATGGGTCGAAATACTATCAACCAATAAGATTTATACAAGTTTAGGATATTATTTTAACCTTATCAATTAGATTTAACTCTAAGTTAAATAATTTAACTTTTACCGTGTCTTTTTGTTTTCTTTCACTATATGGTTAATACACTTACTATAACATGCCAAAATAACCCCAAATTGTTTATTACTAATACATATATCCTTATCTAAGTCATTTGGCCGAACCTTAGATTTTTAGGAATAAAATAACAATTAATAATATAATATTTTATTTAAAAACTATTTTGTGTCAATTTTGACACTATTTGATATATGATTTTTGTGAAAGTCATAACAGAATTATATGTTCGAAAAAAGTTTATTAAATAAACACTAATATATCATAGTAACCTATAAAATTATTGGAATTCATAAAAAGTCTCAAATTACATTTATTTTGGTGTTTATAACATCAATCATGTCAATATTTCATAAATAAGATAATTACTGAATCATAATTGTGTCATAAATAAATTAAATTATTTAATGTCTAAAAATTATAAATAAAATCCCATCATGTAGGAAATCTTTTTATCTTTCTAATGAATATTTACAATCGTATTTATCTTATGTATAACCCTATATTAAAAATGTTTTAGTAAATAAACTTTGATTTTAACTCTTTTAACTATTCTTTGAATTAAATAATAATAAATGTCCTAATCTAATCCAAGTGGGTCTAAATGATAATATTTTACACTTAAGGTTGTTTTTGGTCGAGATACACTTGTCCAATAGAATTAGGACATGTGTTAGGGTAATATCAATATCATTCTTACCCTTAATTACCCTATTTACTTTTAACCGTGGTAAATAAAAGTAAAAAGTTACTATTCACCAAAAATTATTTTCATCTCATTGAACCACATTTTACTTACTGATATCAACCGTGTCTATTGGATTTTTGAAATTCCATTCACAGAAGCGGTAAAATTATGTTTTATGAAAAATTCAGTTTTTAACTACCACTTAGTAGTTTCACTATTCATCAAAAATTGATGTTTTTCAGAAAAATGCCAAAATTTCATCCTAAGCTATATTTCATATTCCGAATTCAAAAATGAAGTCTATCTTACCAAATTCATAACATAGAAGTTGCATTAATTAATTTTATAATTAAATCCCGCTGTTAAAACAAATAGCGTGTTTTTAAGAAACAATATCTATCAAAAGATTGACACTTGATTATGTCTGGTTTAAATGTGAAATTACAACCAATGACCAACATTGTATTAAATTGTAAAAATATATTATAAATATACTTTAAAACCACTCAAATTAATAATTTATCACTATTAATTATTTCGATTAAAAAAGTTGTTTTTAATTATAATTTAGAAATTTTCACTATTCATCAGAATATGAAAGTTATCCGAAAAGTACCAAAATTTCACCTTAGGCTAAATTCGATACTCCGAATCTAAAAATGAATTCCATTTTGAAAAATAAAATTTACAAAATTTCAAAAAGTGGTTATTACTATTCATAACGGCTAGTTTTAATAATATTTTAAAGCATATCGTTGTTTCGTGAAACTCAGTATTGCGTACCACACACGCTATCGAGGAAGGTTGCGATTGCGTGTAATGCAAGGCAAGTCAAGGATGCGTGTTGTGCAAGCTCCTTTTGGTGTAGCGTACAACACAAGACATTAGTGAAATTAAAAAGAATATTTTTCATAAAATCTCGGGGTGTTACATTCTACCCCCCTTAAAATGAATTTCGCCCTCGAAATTCGTTGGGGTTATAAATGGTTTACTATTAGAAAGTTTATTTAATAGAAACCCACATCGTAAAAAGGAATACCAAAACCAATATTTTAAAACAAATTAATGAAACTTAACGGTTACCCAAATAAACTAATCACTGGGTTTCCACATAGGTGAAAATATAGATATGGAAGAGAAATCTAACCGTCATGTTCTGATGGAGAGTGGTAGAGAACATGGCTATGGAAAAGCCAGTAATCACAAATCCATATATTTGTGGTGATATAAGGTACCATCTGATTCATCAGGTATAAGAGCACTAGGACAACATTTTTGGTTTTCAAGATCGTTTCCCTAAAGTTGAAGAGTTTGAATTAGAATAAATACTTACTTTATTTTGGTACAATCTCGCTGTTGTTCGTGCCTTGAACAATTTCTACTTCATCTCTTAAATAAATGAAGTTGAATTTGTTATTCGTGAAGTGTTTAACAGATCATGTGATAGAATGACGGGTCATTCCATCTGTCTCAAACAAAAGGTTCGAAAAGTTATAAGTTCATCTTATGGTTAGATTAATCGTATATGGTTCCAAAAATGAACTTATACTTCGTATATCGTACCGCTTAATAAAATAAAACCAGTTTCTACTAAACAGGGACTTCCTGTAGGCCAGTGTTAGGTGATAAAGGCCAGTCGCACTTCGGTTGTGGGTTCGATTCCCACAGCCTTGTCCGAAGCGATGGGCTGTCGCCCGTCCTGCAGGTTGTCCTTTTTCTAAAACTATAATACTATAACATCCCATTAATAATATCGAAAATCTTCTATCCTTAAACAATACTAACTTATGTCCAACATAATCCATTCTAATCTTTAGGCTTATCCATAATACTGCAGTCCACTCTCATAATATAGTGAAAACGATTACCAGAGATTTAATACTATCGTTAATCCCCATATGTATGTCTTGTTGGTCACATTCCAAACATTCAAAGGCCTTAATCATGTATTCTCTTGAATACCTTAGTGAAAACATGAATGCAGTTAAAATTTAACACTTTCGACATACCAAAATCCTCAAAATTCTATATACTCAAACAATGATATTACTTAGTCATTATATCAATCATGAGATCATGAATACTGTTAAACATTTCATTTTCTCATTTTCCCTTCATTATGCGCATATCATCTTATTTCCAAAAAATATCTCAATCACTTTGAATACCACATCAATAAATATTGCAATACTCAATGATACAACATTATTTTGGAATCCCATTACATAAACACTTAATCATTCCACCACATCATTGTCATATTCAACATTGCCAATAGTGATCGCATGTGACTTCCTTTTGTCCTTTGCCTTCAGTGGTTGCTCATGTTGATCATCACTAACCCTTGGATTAGGGCATTTATTAGCATAATGCCCCATTTCCTTGCACTTGAAGCATTGAAGTGTTGGTGGTGCGTTCTTTGTAGTGTTTGCTTTATTCACATCATTAGAAACCCTTTTTCCATTACTTCGACACTCAGCTGCTCGATGACCTTCTTTTCCACACTTAAAACATTTTCTAGTCCCTTTAAGACAATCTACACCATGCTTCTTTCCACACTTTGTGCATAAGGAAACATTCATCTTCTTTTCACCATTATTCTGAGATTTCTCCTTGAACTCCATCTTTCGTTTCTTGTCAAAACCATAAGATGGATATGTAATACCAACTTCCATTTCTACCTTGATAGCACAACGCACAATTTCTTCATAGCTACTGAAGTCTCTTATAGATAATGCCCTTCGAAGACTTGGTTTTAAGCCACTGAAAAATCGATCAACTTTACTTT
Source organism: Viscum album (assembly GCA_963277665.1). Taxonomy (NCBI): domain Eukaryota; kingdom Viridiplantae; phylum Streptophyta; class Magnoliopsida; order Santalales; family Viscaceae; genus Viscum; species Viscum album. The sequence goes on along the minus strand of OY728143.1, from coordinate 880,341,174 downwards.
CAGGTTGGATGATAATGCCAGATGCATACCTTGCAAGTCTTGTAAAATTCGCTTCGTATATACCAACAGATTCATCATCCTTTTGCTTTAGTTCAAGAAACTCCTTCTCCATCTTTGTTCGAAGAATACGAGGGAAGTACTTATTGAAAAATAAGTTCTTGAACTCGTCCCATTCCATGGACTCAATTTCATCTCTTTGCCTTGTATTCTTGATAATATTCCACCATTGATCAGCTTCACCTTCCAAACGATATACTGCTAAGATGACTTTATCATGCTCAGAACATTGAAGAACTGAAAATATCTTTTCAGTGGTACTGATCCATTGTTCAGCAACAAGTGGATCAGAAGACCCACTGAAAGAAGGTGGACGTTGCCTCATGAAGGACTCAATAGAATATTGTTCCCTCCTCTGCTCATTTGGAAGTCCAGAATGATTCATAGCTTGTGTAAGTATAGCAATAAGATTTTGCACTCCATCTCCCATAACATTTGTTTGTTCAGGAGGGAAATCATTGCATTGTCCATTGCATTGATCAACACGGTTCCTTCGGGTTCCAGCCATCGTCTAAAACCCAAAAAGAATAGTGTGAGAGGCAAAAATAATGCTAGGGAAAACAACATAATAAAGGGGGAGTACCTTCAATATCTAACATCTTAGGTTTAATTCTATGATCGTTAGCGTAATTCTAGTACTATAACCTATACGTATACTTAACCTTAGGGACATCCCTAGACATACCGTAGAAATATCTCTAGGGATCTCACTAACGTTTTCGCATCCTAGTTTCCAAAGGTTGACTAAACCTTTCCTCTGATACCAACTGTAGAGACCCAAAGCTTGACATACATGGATATTACATTACATTTGCAGAATACTAGTACATAACAAAAACACACACACAAGGATCGTAATAGTTTAGTGTCTTTGGAAACTCGGAACGTAATCTTCTAATCGAGGTGAAAGGTCTTCAATATCTCCCATAAAGATCTTCCCTTTTTTTTTTACCTAAAACCTTTCTTTATATCCTGGGAAAAATAAAACATAAAAGGGTGAGCTCAAATGCTCAGTAAGGGTATACAAAAGAAAAATCAATCACATCATATTCCTAAGAACATAACTTTTGGAAATCTTAACCTGCAAAAGAGAGCATAATTTCATAACATGGGATAAATCATAGTAGTGAAATGAAATCCCAATAATCATAACTTAAAACATGAAACATTGTGGCATACACACATAATCATAGAGAATCATTTCTTGTTAGTCAAGACTCATTTCCAAGACTATCTTAGTGGACAAATTCCCTTTCTGAATCGAGTAACCCTCGTTTCAGTCCTGTTTCACTGAACCGGTATAACCTACCATTTCAGCCATGTCTATCTCATGAGATATAAAATCTTTACCCAATGCATTGGAGGGAGATATTGGTCCCACCCATTTCATAATGAATCCTTTCTTATGTGTTCCACAAAATCTTAAATCATACATCATTGCATAACCCATGTAATAAAAATGGGAATCTTAAACATCGTGACATCATAAAACAATTCATATAAGATAAAGGAATTCATAAAAATATTTCCATCACAACATAATAAAATCCATGTAACAATAGGGATAAAAACAGAACCCTTTTATTATCTTAGATGGAAAATAATTTTGATAAAATACTTGAACTCTATTCTTGAGGAAAATATCCTTTCTACTTCAAAAACATTTTTCCTTTCATAACATGTCATACGACTTTAAAATAAAAGAAGATAATTAAAAATAAACTTGAAAACTTGTAAAGGAAGCTTCTTGGAAATAATGTTTTAAAAATCCATTCATGCCGTATAAGTTAAAAAAAACATTCTTCGTACTTTTGTCGGAAAAGTCAAAAAGCACCTCGTATGAAAAACGTCAAAAGATTCCTTTCATAATTTTTACTAAAAACTCACCGAAGGGTAAAATTGGATTTAAAAAATTGTAGTTGGATGGAAATAATATTACATATTGAGGAAACATGGATGTGGATGATAAAATACACCCCAGTAAATACCAAATTATAAACAATCTCGGATAAAAATGAGATTGTGATATTTCCCTTACCTTATGTCCAACTTGCTTTGTAAGTGTCCGAACCTCCTGTATAATGATTTAAATCATGTTATTGACTTATTCCAGAATCATATTCATTGTTATTATATCATATATGGTCCACTTATGACTTTATATTACCCGTTCTTTTGTAAATTCATGTTAATGTAGCGTTTTGGGTAAAATCGTCTCATTTGTCGTTCGTGTTTTTAACTTGTAATTATTCATATGATTACTTAGATCATGATTACTTAATTCCAGAATATAAAACATGATTTATATATATATATTCAGAATATACATATATAATAAATCAGTAAATGGAAAGAAATACACCGTTCATGGAGACGGTAGTCCGTACGTACGCATGAACGCTGTTTTCGTTTCCTTATTGAATTGAATGGAATTAAGTAGATGACATACATATAAATATAAATAATTCCAGTATCATTATTAGGTCATATATTTCATTAGTACTTATTATATATACTTTATAATCATTCATGAATGGTTAATTATTAAGAATGAATCTCATCGCGTCGTGGAGACGGTAGTCCGTACGTACGCACGAGCGATGATATCATTTCCATAATTATTGAATTGAATTGGAGTGGATTATACAATATATCAGAATTAATATGATGTTTTAATAACTATGTATAGTTATTCATTATACCATTATACCCATCCATGTAAGGTGGTGGTGGAAAATAGATTACACCACGACGTGGAGACGGTATTCCGTACGTACGCACGCGCGGTGATTTCATTTTTCCGTAGGATGGATAGAAGGTGAATTAGGGTTGTTTCATATTTATAATAACATATCAGTATGTAAGTAATACTGATGTTATTACTTTATCATGAAACAACTAAAGAAGAAGAAGTTGAAGAAGAAAGAAATTGAAAAGATCGGTAATGGATATTACCTCTTCTTTGGAACGCTTCTTTGAATCCTCCACTTAGGGAACTAATATTGGTCTTTGAAGAAGACCAGGACCTCTAGGATTATTCTAGGGAAGTGGAGAGGAGAAAATGTCAGGGGTTGTCCGAGCTTGAGTGCTCAATTGGTGTGAGGAGGAGGGGGAGGAGGTACCCTTTTATAAGGGAGGAGAGGGGCACCTTAGGAATACCTCAAAATATTATTTTATATTAATGTCAAAATCGGTTTATAATGGTTCCAAAGGGTCTTATTTCAAAGCTAAAGTGGGGATGGGTCGAAATCCTATCAACCAATAAGATTTAGACAAGTTTAGGATATTATTTTAACCTTATCAATTAGATTTAACTCTAAGTTAAATAATTTAACTTTTACCGTGTCTTTTTGTTTTCTTTCACTATATGGTTAATACACTTACTATAACATGCCAAACTAACCCCAAATTGTTTATTACTAATAAATATATCCTTATCTAAGTCATTTGGCCTAACATTAGATTTTTAGGAATAAAATAACAATTAATAATATAATATTTGATTTAAAAACTATTTTGTGTCAATTTTGACACTATTTGATATATGATTTTTGTGAAAGTCATAGAAGAATTATATGTTAGAACCAAGTTTATTAAATCAACACTAATATATCATAGTAACCTAGAAAATTATTGGAATTCATAAAAAGTCTCAAATTACATTTATTTTGGTGTTTATAACATCAATCATGTCAATATTTCATAAATAAGATAATTTCTGAATCATAATTGTGTCATAAATAAATTAAATTATTTAATGTCTAAAAATTATAAATAAAATACCATCATGTAGGAAATCTTTTTAGATTTCTAATGAATATTTAAAATCGAATTTATCTTATGTATAACCCTATATTAAAAATGTTTTAGTAAATAAACTTTGATTTTAACTCTTTTAACTATTCTTTGAATTAAATAATAAGAAATGTCCTAATCTAATCCAAGTGGGTCTAAATGATAATATTTTACACTTAAGGTTGTTTTTGGTCGAGATACACTTGTCCAATAGAATTAGGACATGTGTTAGGGTAATATCAATATCATTCTTACCCTTAATTACCCTATTTACTTTTAACCGTGGTAAATAAAAGTAAAAAGTTACTATTCACCAAAAATTATTTTCATCTCATTGAACCACATTTTACTTACTGACATCAACCGTGTCTCTCGGATTTTTGAAATTCCATTCACAGAAGCGGTAAAATTATGTTTTATGAAAAATTCAGTTTTTAACTACCACTTAGTAGTTTCACTATTCATCAAAAATTGATGTTTTTCAGAAAAATGCCAAAATTTCATCCTAAGCTATATTTCATATTCCGAATTCAAAAATGAAGTCTATATTACCAAATTCATAACATAGAAGTTGCATTAATTAATTTTATTATTAAATCCCGCTGTTAAAACAAATAGCGTGTTTTTAAGAAACAATATCTATCAAAAGATTGACACTTGATTATGTCTGGTTTAAATGTGAAATTACAACCAATGACCAACATTGTATTAAATTGTAAAAATATATTCTAAATATACTTTAAAACCACTCAAATTAATAATTTATCACTATTAATTATTTCGATTAAAAAAGTTTTTTTTAATTATAATTTAGAAATTTTCACTATTCATCAGAATATGAAAGTTATCCGAAAAGTACCAAAATTTCACCTTAGGCTAAATTCGATACTCCGAATCTAAAAATGAATTCCATTTTGAAAAATAAAATTTACAAAATTTCAAAAAGTGGTTATTACTATTCATAACGGCTAGTTTTAATAATATTTTAAAGCATATCGTTGTTTCGTGAAACTCAGTATTGCGTACCACACACGCTATCGAGGAAGGTTGCGATTGCGTGTAATGCAAGGCAAGTCAAGGATGCGTGTTGTGCAAGATCCTTTTGGTGTAGCGTACAACACAAGACATTAGTGAAATTAAAAATAATATTTTTCATAAAATTTCGGGGTGTTACAGAAATGACCCCAAAAGGACCACAAGATACATAGACTACAACCCATTGTAAAGGTATGGTTAATTAAATGACTCACATTTTCATATAAGGTGGTATTTTTTCAATTTATTTCTTCATTTAATTCCCTCTTAAACAGATTAAATTAAGTGAACTACCATTCCAATTTATAAGGGCCCATACAACTTATAAATTTAAATTGGATGTCCACTCGATATAATTCATAATACACTCTTTAAAGTCATATTGGAACATTTTTATATTTATAATAATCAAGAATTGTAGGATATAACAACTAGACATAATAAAAATATCATGAAATAGGTATATTCACATTAAAAATAAATATGTCATAGAAATATTCATGAAATTTCAATTCCTATAGTGCCTAGTATGATTCATGTAATGAAACTCTCTCATTTCATCAGTTTTAAGTAATAGAAACCATCATTTCAGTAATACCAATATCAATAGCTGCACAAAACGAGTGAGTCACCCAACAGTGAAGTCGTATCAACCATCAATATCCTAATCAATAACTGAAATTCCCAACCCAAGTAATGTGGGTTTCCCCTGTACATTGGTTAGCTACATTCAAGAACATGGTTAATTCCAAATACCTATATCCTAATCCCTTTTATAACCTAAACAATAAGATAAAATAAAAAAAACTCTTTGATACCACTTTGTAGTGTCCCGCCCCAGGTGACACTGAACTATGCCCCAAGACGGTGGGCCACATGACCTTAAGCTCATCTCCCCAAGCACCATAGGCTACCGAATATCAGTGAGGGACAAGGGTGTTTCCATGGGGAGACTATTCCCTCATAGATCTAAGAGTGCATAGTGGTAAATAATAAATAATAAATAGAAAAATCATAAGATCAAGAAGAAAACAGTAAAAGTAAATAAATAAACCATGGAAGAGCAATAGATACTGGCAAAAGATGGATATCAATAGTAGATATAATAGAAAACATAGAATGTCATGGATTTATGAAAAAATAGAAATATAAGGGAATATGGTTACAAGTCTATAATACATGCTATACAAAACTAAAAAAATACCAAAAACTGCTACACAACATCTCAAGCATAGGCTCAGTCCTCTCCCTTTAATTCTCCATCCTAAGGTAGCATGGAATCAAGCATCAAAAGATACACGCTTCCCTTTATCCATGCTTACAATCATAAAGTCTACTTAGGTACCAAATGGCGTCCGAGTAGGGTTTCAGATATAAATCTTAGTAGGCTAGCACCCACGGTGTCTAGAACCTTCCATTTTGTGCTATAAATAAAATATTAGTGTGCCATATATAATAAATGGAGAGGAAAAATTATATAAACATGGAAACCTTGGTCCGAATCCCTAAATGGACACACATCCCATAACACCTGCATCAGCCTAAGTCGGATATTTGAAAATAGGTACATGTGCAAGTATAACATGTATACATGGCCAATAGTAAACAAGGATAACCATGAAAGGAATTCCCCCAAGCTTGTTCTTTGGCCTGGGGTATAGTTCACATCTCATCATTCAAGCATGCATGTAAACAAGGGAGAAACAACACATGTGCATAAGAAAGCTCATAATAAATAAAGAAATCACCTCATATAAACATATAATCAATCAATCTGTCAAATCCAAGGTGGAGTATGAGCCCGTCCAAGGTGATATAAAAAGAATACCAAGGTTCACTATAGTACATCCAATGTAACCCAATACCATTGGTCTATCCAAGGTAACCCTTATGATGTCCATTGTATCACTTGAGGCATGGTGACTCTGAGTCTATCCCAATTATCTCACACAGGGGACCAAGTATCACCCACGACATAATATAACCATATTTACAAAGGTTCCTTCCACGGTTAATTCCCTAGGGAACCTGTATCACTCAGGAGTATAAGAAACCTCCCGAGCAGCCCATGCATGGAAAGACAAAGCATCGTTCTCAGCTTGTCGAGTCATAACCAAATGAGCACGATGAGTCCATCCATGAATCCTTAATATGGAACACATGTTCTATCCTAACCCATATCAAGTGGGCCATATCAAACAAGGCATATTACAAAGAAAGGCATACATGTATAATCACTTTCTAACAATTAGTCATGTTAATACCACATGCTTACCACTTAATAAACTATGCAATTAAAGAAAAAAATGGTACAATTCACATGGAAAGGAAATAAACATTAAAAACGAACTAGGCATAAGTAACAAGAATATGCTCTAAATAATGAAATGAAACCATAGGCACATGTCCCTAACATGACTTTAACCATATGTCATCAATGAAATCTCAATACCTCAAGCTATCAAGCTTGACCAAGCACAATATACCATTCAAAATAAATCAAGGGTTTAATCAATAATAATTTAACAAGGAAAAGCACATGGAACATGGAATAACATAAGGCGATAAGCATAAGGCATGAAGCATTGTGTTCATCCAACTTGCAATGATTAATTTAAATATAAGGCATGTGACTTGTAGTATAAGCATTAACCAATTTTCATAAGCATTTAACTTAAGGCTTAAGGATTTTATTATGGAACATCCATCATGTTCACTTAAATATAAAGTGTGAGGCAAGTAGTTTAAGGGAAATTCTGATGGTTCACCATTCATATCAACTTGATTAATTAATTAAGCAATTAATCCATGGAAAAACACACACCCAATGTGATTTAGTCTTATAAAACATGAGTAAAATATGCTATTTAGGATGGGAACACCCATAGGGTGGCCAGAGATAAGGAAAACACCATATCGATGGGTTTATTTGCATGCTAAGGTCATTATAAGCATGGAAAACCATTATAATCAATTTAATATGAAAGAGTAAAGATTCACCGGAAGGGTCTGGCGAGTGGCACAATGATGCAATGCCTAAAAAACAATGAAAAAAGGGAAATAGCATAGACACCCTACCTCAGTGTCATAGTACTATAGTTGTTTGATAATAAAAATTGATTAAACTTAAAACAAAATAAATCTAATGATTTAAAAAAACCTCGAAAATAGTGAAAAAGTCCATCACACCAAAATTGCGCAACAAATGATGGAAGAAGCTTTAAAGAGAAGGGTGTAGAAGGTAGATCATACCGAGATGAGTTCATAGCTTCCAAAGACAAATGAATTGGTTAATAAATAAAGAAGGAACTTCAAAACCCCATGAGAGGGAGTAAGGGTATTTATGTGCCTGGAGGAGGAGAGGGGATCTGCTGGAGGGAAGGGTAGAAGAAAAAGGGGGTTGAAATAAAATTTAATTAAGGGTAGAATATATTTTTTCACTCACACAGGAGGGGTCTCATTGTTTGGTCGCATGATTGGACAAACCATGTTCTAACCATGTGAGACCTCACTATCCAAAAACTATAGGTGGACACATGGTCATGCCACCCAGGTCACATGGTTGTAGAAAAAATGTGTAGCCCTATGCACCCCACTATTTACTACCACATGGTTTAGGGAAATCATGTGGGCTGGGCGGCACAGTTTCCTCTAACTGTGTAACCCAGTATTCTTTATCCCATTATGGGGATCTAGACTTTGAATGAGCCAGAGACACACCCAGAACCTCCTTTAACCTCTTAGGAATCATTACTAGTGCCATTTTATGGATTTAAACCAAAATTTTAAATGGTACATACCTTTGGATAAATATGGTACGTTACATGATGGAATTATCATTACAATGGAATTATCATTATGATGGAAACTTCACTCTGCAACTTTGAAATTCTTCACACCTCATCATCTATAACTCATTCATACTTCTGAAAACTTCTCTATCTGGTACTTTTGGATCCAATACAATCTTTATGATTCCTCAATTTATTCAAAAGATTTTATCTTGAGAGTTTTCATGATTTATGAGAACTTCAAGATTGGAAAAGCAGCTTCTAACTTAAGGTTAGAAAGTTTAAGATCTTTCTAACTTTTGACATCACTTTATTAATTCAACCTATTCAGAAAAATTATGACTTTTTAAGTCAGTGAATTTGTTTATGATAGATCCTGATCTTTATTCCAATAGTTCTGATATCGATGACATGTCCAATCAGTAACTTTAACTTTCTTATGACTTTTTCGACTGGTGCTACTCAATCTGATACTCTCTGTCTGGTACTACTTAGTCCGATCCTCTACTTCCAAAAAATAACTTTCTCAAAAACAAAACTTTCCCCCATTTATGTGTGGGTTTAATCATTCAGAAAAATTCACATATTCTTCAAAAATATTCTTTTACAAAAGATTAGTTTTCAAAAAATACAAAAACATTGTTAAAACCAAACATCACAAAGGTTCTTCAATCCCCCCATTTGTATTTGTTTGAAAACTTTTGTTAATAACTTTTACAAATCAAGTTTTTTGACTTTTACCAAAACAAGACTTTTATCAAAAGAGAGTGTAATGACACCACACTATTGGATAAATTAATGTTTTTAGGGAATATTATCCACTAGTGATAAGAAAATTTTGTAGCCATGTTAAGATAAACTCCCCCTCACTTTTATCTCTTCTTACTTTTCCCTTTTTCCCATGTAATTTTTATCTACCCCATTATCTAATAACCATAGCTTCAGATTCATAAAAGAAAGATAAGTAAAAACTTATTATAAAGTAATTTTTTTACTTTCTCACCCCTTATTCAACATAATCCAAAGCATGTTGGAGGAATTCTTTATGATATTTTGGAAGTCATTATAGGAGGCTAAACATGAAGTTGCATCCTTAACTCAACAAACCTTTATTTTGGCATTACCATTGTGAAGATATCAACAATTTGATAATTAGTTGAGATATTTTATAGAAAAAAATCTCCACTAGCAAATTTTTCTTTTATAAAGTGAAAATTTATATCAATGTGTTTTGATCTTGAACGTTTGATTGGATTTTTAGAAATATCAATTTCAACTTGATTATCACAAAGTATTTTCAATGGTTTATAAAAATTTACATTCAAATATTCCAGTTGAAATTTTATTTACAACATATAAGTACAATCTAGAGTATCTATAATATATTCTGATTTTTCTATGATCAAGGTTACTGAACTTTGTTTCTTACTATGCCAACTTACACAACATTCACCCAAGAAAAATGTTCCTCCTAAGGTTGATTTTATATAATTACAATCTCCAACCAAATAAGCATTAGTATAACCATGAAAATTTATATCATAATTTCTTTTATATAACAACCCATTTGAATTTGTTCCTTTAACATATCTTAAAATTCTATTTTCTTCCAATATATGTGATTCTTTCAAATTACTTTGATACCTGATAGACAAAGTCACAACATAAATAATATCAGGACTTGAGGCTGTAAGATAAAGTATACTTACTATCAGCTTCCAAAAGTATTTATGATTCACACTGGTACTCTAATAATATTTAATCAACTTCATCCCCACTCATATAGGATTATAAACTTCTTTGGATTCTTCCATGCCAAACTTTTGTAACAATTCTCCGACATAATTTTCTTAAGATAAGAAAATGTATTTTTCTTTTTGTTGAACTTGTAAAACAAAGAAGAAATTTAATTCTCCTAACATTTACATATCAAAGTTACCTTTTATTTCTTAATTTTTTTAAAAAATATTCTTTATCCCCGATTTTTTTTTATTGTCTACATAAAAAATTACAATTAGAGATCTAGAGTCAATATCTTTAACATATAATTTGCTATCAAACTTTCCATTATAAAAATTCAACACTCTCAAATAATTTTCATGATTAGAATACCATTAAGGTATATCTTGTTTCATCCCATACAAAGATTCATTTAATCTAAAAACTTTTTTTTCACCCTCATTAAGTAGAAAACCACATGTTTTCTCAATGTAAATTTATTCTATAAATTCTCCATTTACAAATGCTGAATTTATATCCATCTGATATAATTTTTAATTTTAATGAGAATACAATTATATAAACATTATAATAGTTTCTAACCTTACAATGGGAGAAAAGGTATCATCAAAATCCAAATCTTTGACCTGTGCATATCCTTTACAAACAAGCCTTACTTTATTTATTGAAACTTCTCCATGTTCATTAAACTTTTTTCTATAAAACCATTTTGTTCTAATAACATTTTTACCTTTAATAAATGAAAAGTTTCCATATTTCATTTTTCCCAATTTGATATAACTATTAATTCATAGAATTCACCCATTCTTTGTGTTGAATAGCTTCTAAAACTAATTCTGGTTCAAATTTTGAGATGAGTGAAGTTTGGATTTTTAACATTAGTTTTCTTCTAGTTTGAACTGGATCCTTCTGATTCCCAAGAATATTTTCTATCTCAACATGTTTTTTTAAAGTAAGAAATTTCAAAGTTCCTATTCCAACATTATTTTCCTCATCACATGATTAATCTGAATCTTCATGCACATTAATTTTCTCACATTCATTTTCATTGGAAAATTTCAGTTTTTATTCCTCAACATTCCCAACAAATTTTTTTAATGAAGTTGGATTCTCAATAAATTTAACATCATATGAGTCCACCAACTTTTGTAAATGTTTGTTCAAATATTTTTAACTTCTTCTATTGGGTGAATAACCTATAAAATTTTATTCCTCGGCTTTATCATCAAACTTTCATAGATCTATATTTTTAATTTTAAGTAAATATGGAATTCCAAAAACTTTTAAGTACTTCAATGAAGGTTTTTTTGTTATACCACATTTATAAGAATTCATTTTGGATTCTATACTTAACAAAAATCTATTCTGAATATGTACAACAATACTAACAGCTTAACTCCAATAGAACTTTGAAAGTTTGTATTCTACTAACATGATCCTTCCCTTTTCCAAAAAACTTCTATTTTTCCTTTCTGTTACTCTATTTTTATGTGGGGTATATAGAGCACCTTACTAATTTTTAATTCCATGATTTCTAAGATAAGTTTCAAAATTATTACTTGTAAACTTTTTTCCATTATCTATTCTCTGATTCTTTATATAAACCCCCATTCATTTCTCAACTTATTTCCTGAAAAACATTAACATTTCCATAGCCTTTGAATTGTGTTTCTTAAACACAATGTTTGTCATCTGAGTGAAATCATCAATAAAACTGATAAAGTATAAATCTCATTTTTTTATTGATGTCTCATCAGTCCACATAAATTTTAATGAATAAGTTCAAGAGGTCTAGTAAACTGAATCTCAACTTTCTTATGAATTTTATTAGTTATCTCCCCATTTTTACAAGTAACACAAACATATTAACCTCTTATTTTCAATTCTATAAAATCTTGTACAAAACTTGAGAAAGTGTTTTCATATTTTTTTCCCAAGGTGGTCAAGTCTTCAGTGCCATAACTTATTCTTATATTTAGCACTTAATTAACAAGAGTTGTTAAATTTTCTTATTTGGGAGAGATTCCCACTAGTTATTTCTAATTTTGTGATAAATTTTCCATTTTTCACACTTTTGATAACACTAGAATATTTTATAAAGATTACTTATTTTACAACATCACAAAGTTGACTTACACTAAGTAAGTTGTGTTTTATCCCATCAAAAAATAAAACCTCCTTAAATTTAAACTTTTCTGCTTCAATATCATCCATTGTGATTCCTATTATTTTTAAGTAACTATAATTCTCAAAGGTAACAATACCTCCATCATGATTTTCATCATGTTTCATGATTTTTAAATCACCTATCATTTGTAAATAATAACCACTATAAAGTATCCATGATTTGTTCTTTTTAATTGATTTCAAGGCAGTCTCAACAAAAAATATCTTTCTTCAAATTTATTCTTTCCTTATTCCTTTTATTTTCTAACATAAAATACTTGTCCTAGAAGAGTAGTCAAACATTAATCATCAAAATGACCCAATTGATCACATTTTCCACAAAGTTTTTTTTTCAGACAATCAATATGATTTTTCATTAGAAAGTTTATAATATCTTGCGAATTTACTTTTTTAACTTTGTGTAACTTAGGAAAGTTTTTCATTATACTTTTACTAATTATTTCACCCTATTTAAACCTTATTACTAGAAGAGATCAGTTATACCATCATTTATAATCTCCATTCCCATAGATTACACAACACAAATAATTACCATAAAATCCTAGTTTTCTATTGAAGTAAGATATTTCTTTGCAGAAACTTTACCGAGGTTGATAATTCTTTTTGATATAACATACTCTGGGTGCGGACCATATTTTCTACTAAGTTACTTTTCAAATTTTATATATGTGATAGGTTTATCACATCCCTTATCAACCCATTCTTTCCCAAAAATTTTATTCTCACCTGAAATGTTTTAAAAATCAGATGAAACATTATTTTTGGTGGGTAAGGATTTCACCCGATTATTGATTTGAAATTTATCAGTAACTTTAGAAGTCTCTGCATTCACTTCTGAATCTTTATTGAAGTTTTCATCCATCTTCCTCAAGGTAATTTCTGACTCAATAAGTTTTGATTGAAAATTGTTAACTTATTCTTCCTTACCTTTAATCCTCTTACTAAGATATTTAACCATATTTCCCTGTTAAAAAATTATAAGTTTGTAACTTAATATCTCTAGGATATATTATTCTTCTTGCTTGAAAAAATCTTTTCCACCTTTAACAACTTTTTGACCATATTTATTTATCATTATGATTTCTTTTTTGAGATATCTTTTTTTCTTAAGACATGTAACAAGTTCTGTTCTAAGATGATACTTTATGTAAGATTCTTTACATCCTTATTCACTATTTTAGGATTCTTTAATTTTATCAACTTTTTGAATGAATGTTATAACCTTTTCCAAACTTTAATCTTCTAAAGAATTTTTTTCATTTGAGTCTAATTCCACTTTTTTACTTAACACACTTCCCTTGTTCGCGGTAAAATTCTTCATAGATTTGTTGGAAGAATTTTCTTCTTTATAACTTTTTTTCCACTTCTTCCATCTAGGTTTTTCATCTGAATAATATCAATATTATCCAAAATTATTATTATAACAATTAATAGAAAATTTTTTAGTTCCACCACACTCAAAAAATTTCAAAAGAAGTTTACCTCCATACTATTCTCTTCCTCTTCAATATTTCTTGGATATAAGAGACATTATTTTATCATTCAAATCATTATACTCTTTATCTTTAGAGTCACAAGGATAAACATTTTCAATATATTATATTTTCATTTTTCTCATAGATTCAAAATCCATTCCATATTTCATCTTCTTTTTAAATATTGGAGATTTTCTCATTTCATAAGCAACAAGAAAATTATGCAATTCAACAAGAGATAAATCATCCTTATCTTCTAAAGAGGAAATTTTAGAATCAAACCTATCTAGAAAGTTTCTCATAATTTTCTTCATATTATAGAATCTTCCAGAACGTATCCAAATCCTATGATGTTGAAAACAATTTCATTTACCCTGGTAAGGTATTCATCAATAGTTTCTTCATCTCTCATTCTTATGTATTCAAAATTACTACACTAAATTTTTATCATTTCTTTCTTAACTTTAGTATTCCCTTTGAAAATACTTTTCAGCTTATCCCAGAAACTCTTCAAAGTTTTGAGACTCATTACCTTTATATAAACATTTTTTGATAGAGTTATAAGAATATAATTCCTTGATTTTCTATCAACATCAATATTTCTCTTATCAACAAAAGTCATCGAGGCATCCTTATTAATAGGTGGAAACCTAATTGTAGCAGTATTGAAAACTTATAAGAAAAGAGATAAGAGATAATTAATCATCATATTTTTCCATCCATAATAATTTTTTCTGTCAAATATAGTAATGTATCTACTATTGACAAGATTGATATTATCCATGATAAGGATTCAATAAGGTAATCTTCTCTCTAATTCCAATTTAATTTACAAAGGATTTAATAATAATTGATAAGGGGTGGTTGAATCTGTTGTTCACTTTTCATAAGTTTCGAGACTTTTATAAACTTAACCACTAAAAACTATTAAATTTCATCACCTTATCATCTTTTAGTAAATATGCATGAATGGAAAAGTATGAAAACAAGTAAAGCACACAAGAATTATAAGGTTTGACCTCATTGTGAGAACCTACATCCTTACTATATCCATTATCATGGGTCTATGGAGATTTAATATTATGAAGAAGTGAATAAAACTTATGCCAACTCCCATTAGACACCTTATATCTCATGATAGGAATTATTATACTGACTCCCATCAATTTACAATTTTTTCTTACAAACAATTGATCAAAAAAATAATAAAGACTTTGTTAAAAATTATCTACAAATTATCTATTTGAATCCTTAGTTCCCTATGACTGGGTCCGATTATCTCAGTCTAATTGACTCATTACGATGGACTCATTACAATGGAAACTTTTCTTAAACTTCACTTCTCAAACTCTACTCAACTACTCATTCTGGTATTCCGCAGTCCGATCTTTCTCAGTCTGGTAAGAAAACTTTTAGTTGTATGATATTATAACGAGATCTCTATTTGGAAAGATAACTTTGACATTAATTCTATAGTTCACTGCCTTTTCCTCTCACATGAAAGGTTTTAAAGTATAAATGTATCGTGCTTCTATTTACAGGCATCCCATAATGGAAAAGCTAGAAAACTGAAATTTTTTTCCCTCTTACTAAAATTCAAAAACTCTGAGATCTATGCATATTTGAATTTCATGTTTGACCACTTCAACTATTCACAAATCTTTTGGGATTTTCTTTAGTCTTCTCCAAAATCATTATTCTAAAAATTTATAAATTTTCTTCAGTATGAAAGAACTTCCTAATCTCAAAATAATGGAACTTCCTTATCTTATTATGATGGAACTTCCTCAACTCATTCTGAATTGAATTTCCTCGTTTGAGTTAGTTTGATTGACTTTACTTCTATGATTTAGTCTGATTCAATTTCCTTCTCAAATTTAGTCTGATTGACTTTCCATCTCAGAGTCAGTCTGATTGAATTTAATCCTTAGAGTCATTCTAATTGAATTTCCTCCTTAGAGTCGGTCTAATGTAACTTCCTCAGATTCAGTTTGATATAATCCTCATAATGATGGAATTATCATTATAGTGGAATTATTATGATGATGGAATTCTCATTATAATGGAAACTCCACCCTACAACTTTTAAATTCTTGAAACCTCACAATCTATAACTCATTCAGACTTCTAAAAACTTCTATGTCTGGTAATTATGGATCCGATACAATCTTTATGATTCCTATATTTCTTTAAAAACTTTTATCATGAGAGTTTTCATGATTTATGATAACTTCAAGATTGGAAAATAATTGTTTGACTTAAGGTTAGAATGTTTAAGAACTTTCTAACTCTTGAAATCATATTCTTCATTCAACCTCTTCAGTAACATTCTAGCTTTATAACTCATAAAATTCTTTCTAACAAACATCAGGTTTTATAGATCTTTAACTTCATGATGATGGATCTGAGACCGATGATGTTTATGATGAAAAAATTTAAATTTCTAACGACTTCTGTGACCAGTGATGCTCAGTACAATACTCTACATCTGATGCTGCTTAGTTTGATCCTCTATGTCTGGAAAAAAACTTTCTAAAAAAAAAATTTTATCCCCCTTTATGTTTTGGTTCAAACATTCAAAAACATTCAATTGTTTTTCAAAAATATTTTTTTACAAAACATTAGTTGTCAACAAATACAAAAACATTATTAAAACAAAATATCACAAAGTTTCTTTAAAATGATAAATTTTTCAGTACCTAAAAATAAAAGTGACTTTATTATAAATATAACTAAATTATAGTTGTAATGATTTATAATTTTAAATGATTTAATAATTCATTATGAATAGATAAAAAGATATCTTTCTCCTAAAAATTATTTAATTTTGGAATACCTAGAATGATAACAAAAAATGAAATTAAATTCACTTGTAAAATTATTTATGATTTACTTGTAAATATGTTAAATAGATTTTTAAATATGTACCATTAAATTTACAATTAATTTTTAAATTATTTGAAAGTGAAATTGTAATTGAGATTCATTTTTATCCATATCCAAATTTAAGGACATTAACTTAATTTAAATTCAAGTTCATTGGATTAAAATTATAATTGATATTTAAATATTGTTTATTTACCAATAGATAACATAATTTTAGAAATGTTATATTGATTTCAATCATTCCCTCTATATTCACACTAAATAATATCTTGGAATTCTATTAAAATCAAATCGTGGTCCATGTTCTAAAATTTCAACATAATTTAGCATTTAACATCAACCAAGAAATACGTAAAGCGTGAATTATGTGTTAGATCTGTATACATTGATAGATATAGCTATATTAATGGAATTTGTATACTTTTTTGGGATATAGATACGTCTAATATGTCGAAAGGAATAATGAAAAAGGCATAAATCCTAAAAGGAATATGTCCTAAAGCCAATATTTCATATGATGCATTTTGGTGGAAATAGAATTAAGGTTACATTGCTAATCAACGCAACCTTAAGCATAGACTTATGGATATGGTGTTGTTGAAATGACCTTAAGCGAAGGCTTAAGAGTACGTTGTGACTAATGACTTGTGATATGGATGATATGCACATATTGAGAATGCACTAGATCAACATACCATAGGATTATGATAGTGGAAACCAAACATTAGGTGTTAACATTTTCGAAAATCATTCTCTCATTGTCTATAATTTTTATGATTGTCACATTATATTCAATTCCAAGGAAAATTAATGCATATGATGCATAAATTGATTGATGTATTAATTTATACATTATAACACATGAGTTAATACACAAAAAATCAAGGAAAATCCTTGAGGGGCCTATAAAGAGACCATTATCATGCGATGGTGATGGGGTGTGAGTTATTTTTCTTGGATGACACTCCTTGGAATTCATATCTCTCTTTATCTTCCCCCCTAATCTTGTGAGGTGATAGCATGTCATTAAGGTTGGTAAATCTCATTCGTATGATGAATGATTCAAGTGAAACCTATAGATACATTTGGAGGTGGGATACCATTTTGTTTCTACTTTGGTGATCTTTATCAAACCCATTCAAAGGTATTATTATTGGATATAGACAGTGACTACAATATAAGGTACACATTACATTCTTGTTTACTATTTACATTTTCAGTTTATCAAAATCATGGTGATATTGGTTAGTAGTTTTTAATTGATTCCTCTGTTATGAATATTTGTTATTAATGCCCTTAGAAACCTAAAAGTGGTATCAGAGTAACCATGTGTTTTGATTAATCGAAATCTTTAAAAAAAATAAGAATAGTGGTTGAAATTATGTTACGTTGATAACATAATCTCAAAAAAGCCTTGACATTATGATATATTGTTAACGTATTCTAAAGATAATCTATATATTATTCTTATGAGATAAAGAACATGGTTTGGTTCTTGAAAATAGGTTAAATCAATAACATAATATGAATTTTAATCTATATAATATGTTATAAGATAACATATCCCACACCCAATGCTGTAAAAATGGAGTATCATAAAATGCCTTCTTGACACTATGTTATGAGACAATGTAGCGTGAGAAACTCTACGTGACATTACACTATGATACAACATATTGTAGAGTGCAGTACTCACCTTGGAACTACGTCATGAGACAATATAGCATGAGGCTTCAACTTGATAATACATTAAGAGTTAACATATCCTTAAGTGTATACTCAAAAGTAAAATTAATTAAGTTAAATATTTTGGTTATTTTGATTTATAAATTGATTATAATGTATAAGAAAACATATTTTGGGGTGTTTAGTAATTATAAAATGTTTATAAATTAATTAATTATAGCATTTATAATTAATTAATTAATTTTTTTAAAACATTTATTACTAAAATGTTCCATGACATTAACCGTGAATATTAAATACCATTTTCATTATTATATAGCATACTTATAATTTTGATATAAATTGTTTTTATAGAAATTATAAGTGAAATTTATAAAGTGTTTATAAATTACAAAATAAGTTCAAAACATAAAATGTTTATATTTTAAAATTTAGGAATTTTTCATAATACTTAATTTGAAGCATTCAAATTAAAGGCTATTATTTGAATATTATTTATACCATACCAAAAATAGTTTTGATGACTAATATGACCATGGTTTAAATAAGGTTAAGTATGTAATATTTAGTTGATGTACAAAGTTTACATGATAGAATTTGAATTATAAAATTTTTATAATTCATAAAATAACATATATTTAAAATAAATTCCATATAATGTATAATATGAAAAGTTCAAATTATGGAATGAATGTAAAGTGTTTATATTAAATATTATACATAATGTATATAATGTTTAGAAAATTTATAAATTAAATTTTATTTATTAATTGTTAAAAAATATTTATTCTGTGTTTAAATTTGTGAAATGTTCATTTATTTAAAGGTTATTACCTACTTTATTCATAGTAATAAATTTTATGCATTATGAATATGTGAATGTTTTATTTTAAATTGTTAAACTAATTCTATATTTTATCATACATGCATCTAAGTAGTTACATGCTAGGTATAATGGGTTTAGTTTCCACATACCTTGACTTCAGTTTGTAATTAGATCTATTAGTTTAAAATTATTCATTGAATATTGTTTATATATATTAGGTGTTAGAGTTATGATGAATTTTATTTTATGTTTAATAAAGTATCCCTGGGTATAGGGACTTCAGGTTAGACTTCCCACTATCCTGGAGGTTTATGCCTTGTTTCAAAAAGGTGGGGGTGACTATCTATGGCTCCAGGCTTACTCATATGAAGATTATCAATTTCATATATTTTTAATCCTTTACATGAAGAGTTCATATACCTTATGCATGATATGTACTTAGATATGTATAAATATGTCTAACATCTATTTTTGGGTGAGTAACACAAACTATGAGTTGTGTAAAGAGTTACACATGAATATGGTTTGAGAAAATTGGTTTTGTGGAAGGAATAATATTCTGAACTAAATCACTAGAATCACACACACATAAAAGGAATAACATGAGACAAGATGGTGAGATTAAATCCCATTCAAATATTAAGTGCTAGATTCCTTTAAAAATGTCACTTTTCAGGACCTTGATCATTTAGTATGTGTTACCATAACCATTAAGTTCCCATAAATTATCATGTGTAAGGAATGAAAGTAACAAGGTGACCCCACCATAAGGTGTCTTATTTTTGTCATTTTGTTTATATTACACTTAGCTGGAAAACCCTAACTATTAGAATACCATAGGAATAGAGTTGAGTATATCAATTTGATGAATTTTGGTAAAGATTTATCCACTCATATATCCAAGATTCATATATGATATGATTGACAATAATTGTCTATCTGATATAGTCTTGTCTTATTTACATGATACCCAATTGAAAATCCCATGTGGATGGTTGATAAGTAAAATCTCATTTTTTATCAATATATAAGAAGGAATCAAAAGTCAATGTATGATGAAGTACTCTATGATTAGTGATTAATCATGGAATGAGAAATATGGAAGGATTTTGAGAAATATTAAAGAAGGATGAAGGTGATGATGCCTGGAGAATTGTTAGGGATTCATTGGTGGTAATTTGGGAAGAAGATTCTCTATGATTGGTGATGATACTAGGAGTGTTGTTATGGATTCAACTAATGGAATTTTATGTCATGCTTGGACAATTATTCTTGTCAACTCTTTGATTTTTGAACTGTTCTTAATTTAAAATACATGTTCCAATTGTAATAGGAAAGTTCACATTTTCCTTGACATTTAATAAAGTGAAGGCCTTGAAAAATGCATGCAGAATTAATATAAAGACCATAAAAATATTTATTCATATGATGAATTGATTGTTGAAGGAGATTTAAAGGTTTCTGTGCAAAAATAAATTATATGTTTCATGAGGAAGATAAATTAAGGCCATGAAATATTAATATTATTTAATGAGGAGTTTTGAATTGATTAAGAGCATGAAAATATATTTTTCATGATGATTGGGAGTGGAAGTGCCACAGTGTGGGGCGACACAGTTGAAGGGGGGTTCGAGACTTTTTCCCACTCATGGGAGCAGTTTTTTATTATACCATGGATCCAATGTAAGGTACAATTGATATGGGACACACAAGGGTTGTCATTATTCATCCGTATTTAAAAGTGGAGGATGGATATGACAAGAACTGTTGGATGAGTTTGTTCTCAACCATCTATTCATCATCTTCAACCCCCACTACATCTTATACCTTAGACGAACCATCAATCTCAACACAACCGGCATACACATCCGTTCACATTACCGACCATCTTCTCTGTTGCTTCTTACAGGATGAGGTTCATTCGATTATCCTAAGATCATGCATGAAATTACATCATGAATGCACGTGAATAAATAGAATAACCCACTTTATTTGGATGCGAACATCAGTTATATACAAAATTTGAGAAGGAGTTTGAGCTTCCACAAATGAAAATCATGTGATGATCACATGTATGAGAGGATCTCACTACAAAGGAGATTCATGAATTCAT
The DNA here is from genome assembly GCA_963277665.1 of Viscum album. Lineage (NCBI taxonomy): Eukaryota > Viridiplantae > Streptophyta > Magnoliopsida > Santalales > Viscaceae > Viscum > Viscum album. The sequence goes on along the minus strand of OY728143.1, from coordinate 880,319,583 downwards.
GGAAGAAAATTTCCATGGGTTTCAGCATACACATAAAAAAATACCGAATGTATCAGATGTTTGAAGAAGTCCATGGATCAACATTATTTGTGGAGCTACAATGCAAACTAAAAACTGGATCTAGACAGTGTGGGGATTAATGATACTGTCCTACAAATACTGCAACAAGATGCCGAGGGAATGCTACAGATTGTTTGAGAGAGATCTCATTTCTGAAGAAATAGAGCACCATGAAACAACTATTTAATGAAGAATAGGATTTACAAGCAACTCTATTTGTGTGAGATATAAGAGAATACCACGATCATCCAACCAGTGAAAATCACTCTTTGATTTATTCATAAAAAAAGGTTTCCAAAAAGAGTTTCTTCTTGTGAGAAAGATAAGGAAGTTGCAGCCATTTGAAAAGTGTTCAACACTATTGAAGGAGCTTCTTGAAGAAGTGTGTTCTACAAATCATTCTAGGAAGTGTGATAATCTCATGCATAAACTTCACTGTTTGTGCAATGGAGTTTGAGAATGGTGAAAATATCTGAACCCATTGTGAAAAGCCAATAGTGCTACAATCATGCATGAAGGACTTGAGGATTCATCATTACTATTGTGTGAATTTGGTACGAACACATGGGCCGTGTAAATTCATTTGGGAATGTGAAAATTTATAAGTACATATAAACATTCATGATACCCATGCAGAGAACACAAGCAGTGTGTGTGAATGAAAAAGAGGTTTGAGAAGGAGAAACAAGATCAGTGCACACCCATTCAGTTTTGTGCAAAACAAAAAATGATTTCTCATTGAAACAGTTGCATGCATTCATTGATAGAAGGAGTATATTTCCAAGAAATTGATAACTGATAAAGAATACAAGTTTCATTGTGTTAAAAGATTCATCAGTTTATCATTCTAAATACGTAGTGAGATGGAGTGGGAGTTTCATCTTTCACTTATTGAGGAGAAGAAGGATGGAGTGCATAAAATATTATTGATTCAGTGGCGGTCAAAGTCATTCAGTTAAGGGATAATATTATTCAATTGATGAAAAATAATTCAGTACATTAGATAAATCTTGTTCAAAGCGTTTTTTGAATATCTCTTGAATAACTAGTGGTTCCAGTATAAACAAATTCATTGAAGACTCGTGAAACTAGTATAAAGAACACCACTCACTCAGGAAGATTGTTTATTTCTTACATAAACATTGTGTGCTAATTCAAGGGATTTGTAATCATGGAAAACTTATAGTGATAATAGAATCCATGAAACAACCACAGGTTGATCATGAAAAGAAGTAGGAATTTGTACCAAACCTTGTAAAAAATATTTGTGTGCTGATGTTTCCTTTATTATCTTCATTGCATGCGTATGTGATTGTTAATAACATACAAAAAATCCATTCCTCTTAACTAGGGGAAGATGTTCAAGAGTAGACGGGTTAATTGAAATAAAGTAAAAATCAGTAAAAAGTTAGTAAAACTGATTCACCCCCCCTCTTAGTGTCCCTGCATGACCCATCTAGGATCTAAAAGTGCTATTAGAGCATAGGTTTGACTCTGATTGGATCAAAGTTTTATTCCGAATTGTTTTTACAAGGTTTATATGAAGTGAATATTTGAAGATGATTCTGAAGCACCTCAGGTGGAAAATTTAATCTCCACTCTTGTCAAAGAAAACATGAAGGTTTCTTCTAAGACTATGAAAAAAAGGAAGAATAAGGAAGTAAAGATATTGAGAGAAATTTCAAAGAAAAATAATAGAAGGATCAATGCTATTTTTCAAATCAATTGGTACTAATTCTTATGGAGAAACTAGTTCAAGTTATGGAGAGTATGAGGAAGTTGAATCTATCAAATTTTTTAAAGGATTCTACTCTCAATTTGAAAGGTATATGATGAATGTTTCTGAAGAATTGATTTCATATATACTTTTTTCATTCCAGGATGTTTTTGATGAAAGAGAAAAAATTGAAGAAGAAATCAATAAACAGGAGGATGCACTTACAAATAAATTCAAAAGGTGAAATATTATTGCAAACCTTTTTGAAGAAAATGAAAAATCTGTGACTATTTGTAATAAAAATATTTCAATAATTGAATAATAATTTCAATGGAATGGTTATGAGATCACTGTGAGAAAACATGTTTTTGGAGAAGTAATCCATGAACTTGAAACATTATTCAATGCCTCCATCAATGTCAGAGATTCTCAACTTAAAGAAAAAACATGTAAGGTCAAAGAGCATGACATGTTAGTGGAAGAAAAGACCAAGTTTTATGATGAGTATATATATAAGATCCATGCTCTATAAGAATCTCCTAAAGATAATAATAGTTTCAAGGAAGCCTAATTGGAAGTTAAATCTAGAAGAATCAAAGACCTTGATAGCTCTCTGAATGAAGGTAGTATACAACATGAAGAACTGATTAATAGAATGAAAAGTGGATGGGAAGTTAGGTTGAAATTAGTTGAAAATTATAGGTTTTTATTCATTATGAATTGTCCTAAACTTGATATTGCTTTGATAAATTTAAAGGATACATATGCTGGAACTTCCCAAGTTGATGAGAAGATAAATTATACCACCCAAACATATGAAGAGAGTCAAACTACCAGAAGGGATGTTGCTACACAAACTTTTGATGAGACTCATATCTCTGAAGAGACTCATATTGGTGGCTTGAATAACTTAAAATAATCTCTTGATCATCCTTCTACAAACTCATGGAAGAAGGTAACTCATAACATAGTTAATTAAGTTTCAATTAATGAAGTATCATTTGTTAGTGCAGGTTCAAATCCTAAAGCTAGGAAAATTTGGGTTGATAAAAATTATGATAAATACTCCAAAACATCAAGGGTGGATAGTGGTATGATTAATAAAAATTACTCCCAAAATTATGCTCTAAATAAGGAAAGACAAACCCGGAAACAACACAATACTAAATATATCCATACTTGTACTATAAGAAAAAGAAAGATATTTTTTGGCTATTTTTGGTGCTGCTGGAAATTTATGCATCAATAAATTGATTTTTTGAATAAAATTTTATCATATAAAAATTATATAATTCCAACATTTATGGAAATTAAATGCGGAGAAATGAAGAAACCTGCAAAACAGAAGCAAAATACACCGATGAAGAATGATTGGTCTATTAAGAAAAGATCTGATTATCTTTAAAACTTATGTGATTATTGCAATATAAGTGGTCACATTTATAATGATTTATGGTATATTCCAACTATGAAATATTAATATTTTGATGAGAATAAAAGACCACTAAAAATGTTGAAGCAAATAATAAAAGTTAAAAAGTCTTCCATGGAGAGTAAGTGGGATAAGGTAGTCAATAAAACTATGAAACAAGATATTCCCAAGAAGAATGATAAGTTGGATTCCAATAATAACATTTCAACCAAGAAAATATAATTCTACTATGAAAATAGAGGTCATACCATGTATTAATGAAAACATTACATGGAAATGAATGGAATAAATATAAAATCAAGAATTGAATCAATCCAGGAGAGAAACTAGAATATAGGATTGATTGAAGAAATTACTGAAGAAGATTTTGACAAGTTACCTAATAAAGTTAACTCAAAAGCATTGAAGAGGCCATGTGGAACTCTTAAATAGATTTTTTTAAGAAGTGCTTGATCATTTTCCCGACCAATTTCAAATTTATAGAGAATTGAAAAACACTGAAGTTAAAGCAATAGTAAGGGAAAAGTCAATGGAAAAATAGATTGTTACACATGGAGAAGAGTTTGAATTTAATGAGAGGTTTTCAAATCCTAAAAACTCAAGTATCTCACAAAAGTTTTGTGGAAGGTGCAAGTAGGCTAGACATAATGCAAATAATTATATAACTATTATACTACCTTAAAGGGAGATATTTGTAGAGACCCAAAGCTTCAAGTACATAGAAATTACATTACTTTTGCGGAATACTTAATACATGATAAAAACAGACGTCCAAAGACCATATTAGTTTAGTGTCTTTGGAAACTCGGAACATAATCTTCTAATCATGGTGAAAGATCTTCAACATCTCCCATAAATATCTTCCCCTTTTTTTTCTTACCTAACACCTTTCTTTATATCCTGTGGAAAAGAAAACATAAAAAGGGTGATATCAAATGCTCAGTAAGGTTAAACATGGAGAATACAAAACAATCCATAAACATTAATCGTAAAAACATGAACATAAAACATCAAAATCATGAGTAATGACATAAATCTTGGTAGTACATAAGGCATAGATCATAAAGGAACATTAATCATGAAAAATTATCATGGGAATAAAACATGTAATTGTGGAAAACCATTAAGCACATGATATGATTTCCATAGTAGCCAAGGCATTGCTGCCAAGACCGTCATAGTGGACAAAGTCCATTACTGAACTGGGTTTACTTTCCATTCCAGCCCTGTATTACTGAACCAGATTTTACTTACTGTTTGAGCCATGTCTATCTCATTAGATATAAATCTTTACCCAATGCATTAGAGGGATATATAGGTCCCACCCAACTCATAATGAAACCATTCTAATGTGTGCCACAAAATAAACATAAATCATTCAGTATAACCCAAAGAATAAAATGAGTTTCATAAACATCATCCCATCATAACATAATCCATATAAAACAAATGGATAACATTTCATCATAAGAAAAATCAATCCATGTAAATAATAGAGGCATTATACTTGAAACATAAACATATTAAATAATTTCATCTTATATGGAAAATAGTTTTGATAAAACACTTTAAATGAATTCTTGAATAAAATATCCTTTCTCCTTCAAAATCATTTTATTTTCTCAAAATTCCATGCAATTTTAAAAGAAAAGGATTTTTTTAAAATTATAATGAAATATTGTAGAGGAAGATTCATGAAAATATGGAATTATGAAACCTTAAAAATCCATTCACATCATATAAGTTAAAAAAAATTCTCCTTGTACGTTTTCCGGAAAATTCAAAAAGTATATCGTATGGTAATAAAAGAAATATTCCTTCCATTCATCATAGTAAAAGTCAAAACGGAGTAAACATGACTTTAAACCAATATGGAAGAATAATAAACATTTTATAAAAACACTTTTTGAAAACATGGACATTGATGATAAATATAACCCCAGTAAATACTTACGAATAAACAATCTAAGATAAGAACAATATTGGAATAATTATCCATTACCATTTATGATCGGTGGAATCATACGTGTCATAAAATAAAGAAAATTACATGCATATGTAAATATCATATCCTTGATAATAAAAATCATAAAACATTAATGGAAAGCATAAACACCTTAAAAAATAAATATATGGTGATTAAGGCATATGCCTCACATAAATAAAAGTGAGACGAAATAATCCCTTACCTTATGTCCAATTTCTTCTATATGTGTCCGAGACTCCTCTTCTTCGACAAACCTCCTTTGAACTTCCTCTTAAGGGACTAGAGTTGGTCTTTTGAGAAGACAAAAATCTCCAAAATGTTACTAGGGAAGTTGAGAAGAGTAATGGTTAGGGGTTGGACAAGATTGAAGGCTTAAAATGGTGTGGGGAGGAGAGGGATGAGGTGCCCTTTTATAAGAGAAGAGAGAGGAAATTTGGAAACGTCAAAAATATTAATTAATAAAAAAAATCAAACCCCACATAAAAAACCTCCAAAAATCACTAAATTAAAATATGAGATGATATAGGGTTTTAATCTAATCAACCAATAAAATTTAGACAAATTTTAGGTATATTTTAAACCTTATCATTTTGATTTATCCTTATTTAATCTATTTAATTTTATTTGCAGTAATAATATTCTAATTTTTAACTTTTTATAAATACTTACTTATGTTATGTGAATTTTCCATAATTAGATACATTATAACATTGTAGACCATATAATATCCAGTTTTTAATTTTTAAATATTTTTGTGATTTTTTACACGACCAATAAGTTTTTGTCAGGTGTTTGTGCCTTTTAGGGTCACTATTAGTTTAATAAAAACTGTATTATTGTTTTTTCACTAAATAAACAATTTCTGCATCACTATTGTGTCACCATTAAAGATAATTATTTAATCCCTAAAAATTCTAAATAAATTCACATGATGTAGATAATTTTATTATATTTATGGTGACTATTAATGTTCTAAGTTTTATGAATTTTATCACTAAATTAAAATTATTACACTTATAAGATATAAGAGAGTGACATGTTGTCACTTTCTTTGGTTTCAATAATAATTACATCATTTTAAAGGTCAAAAGTCCATGAAATGAATCTATTCCGACACTTAGGTGATATTGGTCTACTTTTATTCATCAAATATAATTCTTACAGGTGTTAGGGTAATTTTATAATCTTATTTTTACCCTTAATTACCCAATTTACCTTTAACTGTAGTAAATAAAAATTACCGTAGTTACTATTCATAATGTCTAAAAATAAAATGTAGCCTATTAAAATATTTTTTACCTACTAAATATAAATATTTAATCCATTTTTTCAAATTCAAAACATAGAAGTCGCAGTATTTAATTTAAAATTAATCCCACTGTTGAGAAAACGGGTTTTAAAAGTTAATACATTGCAAAAGATTGAAATGTTTTTACCTATGAATTCAATGAAAAATTAATGATAATGACTTAAAATATATTAAATGGTAAAAATATATTCTATTTTTACTTTAAAACCATTCAATATGATAATTTAACCATATAAATTATCTTGATGAAAAAAGTTGTTTTTAAGAAAAATTTAGCGTATTTTTACTATTCATCAAAATATGAAAGTTAACAGAAAAATATTAAAAATTATCCAATGTAGCTTTTTATATAATTATTTCAATGAATAAGTTTCTTTTTTAAAATTGAACTCATAAAAGTGTCAAAAACTAGATTTAAAGTGGGTGCGCCATCAAAAGGTGACAAAACTACATTTTTTGAAAAATAATTATTTTATCTGAAAAATTTATTTTCTTCTCATACCATGTTCTAGAATATGTGTAAGATAAATGATATTTTTATAAAATTAAAAATTTGGTTAATAATATTCATAATAGATAGTTCATAATAATTTTATAACAATATATAGTTGTTTAGTGAAACTTGGTATTGCATACAACAAACACTATTAAGGAAGGTCACTCTTGCCTAAAACACAAGCCAAGAATAGTGTTTGCGTATAATACAAGATAATACGATTTTGCTTATAGGGAATGATAATATTTGAGTAGAGTACAACACAAGATATCAAAGAAATTAAAAAGAATATTTCTCATAAAATCTTGGGGTGTTACATTCTACCCCCTTAAAATGAATTTCTCCCTCAAAATTCACCGGGGTTATAAATAGTTTACTACTTGAAAGTTTCTTTCATAGAAACCCACATCGTAAAAAGGAATACTAAAACTTAATTTTAAAAAGTAAAGTTATAAATGTAATGGTTACCAAAATTAACTCATCACTAGGTTTCCACATAGGAGAACATCGGTGAAAACATGGAAATGGAAGAGAAATCTAACCATCATGTTCTGATGAAGAGTGGTAGAGAACATGGCTATGAAAAATACAAAAATCACAAACCCATAAATTTGTGACGATCTAAGGTACCATATGATTCATCGGATATGAGGGTACTAGGACAACATTTTTGATTTTCAATATCATTTCCCTAAAGTTGAAAATTTTGAATTAGAAGAAATACTTACTTGATTTTGATACAATCTCGCCGTTGGTCGTTTTTTGAATAGTTTCCACTTCATATCTTAGAGAAATGAAGTTGAATTTTTCATTCATGAAGTGTTAGAAGATTGAGTGATAGAATGATGGGTCATTCCATCTGTCTTAAAAAAAGGTTAGAAAATGTTATCAAATACACATAAGTCCATATATGGTGATATTAATCATATAGGGTTCCAAAAATGGACTTATAATTCATCTATCATAAAACTAATTTCTACTTACCAGGGACTTCTTGTAGGCCAGTGGTAGGCGATAAAGGCCCATCGCACATAAGGTGTGGGGTCGATTCCCACATCCTTGTCCTACACGATGAGTTGTCGCCCATCCTACGGGTTGTCCTTTTTCTAAAACAATACTAAAATAAAATTCAAGAAATAATATCATAATGTTATAGCCTTAAACAATACTATCTGATGTACAACTGAATCCATTCCATTCTTTAGGCTTATCCAAAATACTTCTATCCAATCTCATAGTATAAATAAAATGATTACTAAAAATTTCATCTACCAAGCATGTGAATACCATCATTTATCACCCATATATAATAAGATATATCTTGTTGGTCATATTCCAAACATTTGAAGACCTTAATCTTGTATTCTCTTGAAATATGAATTACCATAGAACCATAGTGAAAACATTAATGCTGTCAATAGTTAATTATTTCCACATACCAAAATCCCAAAATTTCTATATACTCAAAAAATGATGTAAATTTTTCCTTATATTAGTCATGAGCTCATTAATACGATCAAACATATTATTTTCTCCATATCCATTCATTATACACATATAATCTTCTTTCCAAAAATATCTGAATAACCTTTCATGTTTACCTATACCATTCAACATATACTTTAAAATACTCTAAAAAACAATTGTGTAACAATCCTTAGATGTTTCTTTATTCAATAGTACCATTAAATTACCTATACAACATAACTCTTGATAAACATACAATCATTCCACTACCTTCTTAAACCATTGACCGAGCTTCATCATTTTATTCCTCAACACTTATTTCATCTCATATATCATTTGTAGTCTCTTCATCATCATCAACATAAATACTACTCATACAACCATGATGATTCTCTTCATGATATTTTCCCTTAGGGAATTGGTTTGCATATTGCTTGTACATTCCACATTTAAAACATTTAACCATTTTTGAGGTCTTATAAATACCGTTATCCTTGTCCATGGTGTTAACTGAACCTTTTCCTTTGCAATTACCAGATTTGTGTCCTCCGTTTCCACACCCAAAGCATATTCCAGTTCCTTTGAAAAATTCTCTCTGATGCCTCTTACCACATGATTTACATGATGGAAATTGAACTTTCTTTCCTCTATGATCATCATGAAACTCCATATTTCTCTTATTAGCTAAGTAAATAAACTTACCAAAGTTGAGATTATTGATCATATCATGAGATTGATGATTAGGCATAATAACGATGTTTGGAATTACTAATACCGTTTCATTTGGTTGCTCATGAAGAATATCATTCCATTCCCCATCATATCCTCCATTATCGTGAATCTTCCTATTTCCAGCCATTTCCTAAAACCCAAAAAAATAGCATGAGAGAAAAAAATCATGCTAGGAAACCAACATAATAAAGGGGGAGTACCTTCAATATATAAAATCTTAGGTTTATTTATAATATCGTAACCATAATTCTAGGACTATAACCTATACTTATACTTAACCTTAGGGACATCCCTAAACATACCTTAGAAATATCTCCAGGGATATCACTAAAGTTTTTTGCATCCTAGTTTCCAAAGGTTGACAAAACCTTTACTCTGATACCAAATCTAGAGACCCAAAGCTTGACGTACATAGACATTACATTACTTTTTCATAATACTTAATACATGATAAAAATAGACACCCAAAGACAACATTAGTTTAGTGTCTTTGGAAACTCAGAACATAATCTTCTAATCATGGGGAAAGATCTTCAACATCTCCCATAAAGATCTTCCCCTTTAGTTTTCTTACCTAAAACCTTTCTTTATATCCTGGGGAAAAGAAAACATAAAAAGGGTGAGCTCAAATGCTCAGTAAGGGTAAAAATGGAGAACATAAAACAATCCATTAAAATTTGATCGTAAAAACATGAACATAAAACATCAAAATCATGAGTAATGACATAAATCTTGGCAGTACATAAGGCATAGATCATAAAGTAACATTAATTATGAAAAATTATCATGGGAATAAAACATGTAATTTTGGTAAACCATTAAGCACATGATATGATTTCCATAGTATCCAAGGAATTTCTTCCAAGACCATCATAGTGGACAAAGTCCATTACTGAACCGGGTTTACTTTCCCTTCGAGCCCTATATTATTGAACCAGATTTTACTTGTTGTTCTATCCATGTCTATATCATGAGATATAAATATTTAGCCAATGAATTGGAGGGAGATATAGGTCCCACCCATCTCATAATGAAACCATTCTAATGTGTGTCACAAAATAAACATAAATCATTCATCATAACCCAAAGAATAAAATGGGTTTCATAAACATCGTCCTATCATAACATAATCCATATAAAACAAATGGATATCATTTCATCATAAGAAAAATAAAACCATATAAGTAATAGAGAAATTATACTTGAAACATAAACATATTAAATAATGTCATCTTAGATGGAAAATAGTTTTGATAAAACACTTGAAATGAATTCTTAAGTAAAATATACTTTCTTCTTCAAAATCATTTTCTTTTCTCAAAATTCCATGGAATTTTAAAAGAAAAAGATTTTGTTTAAAATGATAATGAAATATTGTAGAGTAAGCTTCATGAAAATATGAAATTATGAAACCTTAAAAATCCATTCACATCGTATAATTTAAAAAAATTCTCCTTGTACCTTTTCTGGAAAAAGTCAAGAAGTATATCACATGGTAAACAAAAGAAAGAATACTTCCATTCATCGTAGTAAAAGTCAAAAAGGGTTAAACATGACTTTAAACAAACATGGAATAATAATAAAAAATTTATGATTTTTTTTGAAAACATGGAAATTGATGATAAATATAACCCCAATAAATACTTATGAATAAACAATCTCAAATAATAACGAGATTGGAATAATTATACCTTACCATTTATGATTGGTGGAATCATATGTGTCATAAAATAAAGAAAATTATAGGCATATGAAAATATCATATCTTTCATAATAAAAATCATAAAACATTCATGGGAATCATAAACACCATACAAAATAAATAGATAGTGATTAAGGAATATGTCTCACAGAAATAAAAATGAGATGAAATAATCCCTTACCTTATGTCCAATTTCTTCCGTATGTGTTCGAGACTCCTCTTCTTCGGCGCACCTCCTTTGAACTTCCTCTTAAGGGAATAGAGTTGGTCTTTTGAGAATACCATAATCTCCAAAATGTTACTAGGGATGTTGAGAAGAGTAATGGGTAGGGTTTGGCCGAGCTTGAAGGCTCAAAATGATGTGAGGAGGAGAGGGATGAGTTTCCCTTTTATAAGAGAAGAGATGGGCATTTTGGAAACCTCAAAAATATTAATTAATAAAAAAATAAAACCCCACATAAAAACCTCCAAAAATACCTAAATTAGAATATGAGATGAGATAGGGTTGTAATATCACCAACCAATAAAATTTATACATGTTTTCAGTTTATTTTAAACCTTATCATTTTGATTTATCCTTATTTAATCTATTTAATTTTATTTGCGGTAATAATATTCTATTTTTTAAATTATTATAAATACTTACTTATGTTATTTGAATTTTCCATAATTAGATACATTATTAAATTGTGGACCATATTATTTTCAATTTTCAATTTTTAAATATTTTTTGTGATTTTTAAACAACTTAATAATATGTTATTTTTATAAAATATCAATAGTGTCAATTTTGACACTATACAATTATTTGAATTTAAATTAAATCCACATAGAAGATATATTCGAACCAAAATATTTAATAGATTCCTGACTTGTAATATTCATCTAAAAAATTCATGGAGGACATTAATTTTTTCATATAATATTTATTTTAATATTTTTAAAACTATTTATTTGATATTTCCCTTATTAAAATAATTACTACAACATTTTTGTAATATTATTTGATATAATTATTTTTTGCATAAAAATTAAACATAAAATACTATGATGCAGATAAATATAATATCTTCCATAAAATAATTTTACTCAAATTTATCATCTTAAAATCACAACATTTAAATTGTTATATTTATTAAATTATGAAGGTGACAACTTTGACATCATTTAAAATAAAATAATATAAGTGTCATAATCTCTTTTATAAGGCTCAAAATGGTCAAATATTATACCATTTGATTCTTAGGGTTTATATGTAGACGACTAATATGTTTTGGTCAGGTTTTTGTGCCTTTCATGGTCACGATTAGTTTAATAAAAACTGTATTATTGTTTTTTCACTAAATAAACAATTTCTGCATCACTATTTCGTCACCATTAATGAGAATTATTTAATCCCTAAAAATTATAAATAAATTCACATGATGTAGATAAATATTATTATCTTTCTGGTGACTATTTATTTTTGAAGTTGTATGAATTTTATCACTAAATTAAAATTATTACACTTATAAGATATAAGAGAGTGACATGTTGTCACTTTCTTTGGTTTTAATAATAATTACATCATTTTCATGGTCAAAAGTCCATGAAATGAATATATTACGACCCTTAGGCGATATGGGTCAACTTTTATTCATCCAATTAAATTTTGGCAGGTGTTAGGGTAATTTTATAATCTTATTTTTACCCTTAATTACCCGATTTACCTTTAACTGTAGTGAATAAAAATTTCCCTAGTTACTATTCATAATGTCTAAAAATAAAAAGTATTCTATTAACATATTTTGGATCTACTTATTCCAAATATAGAATCCATTTTTAAAAATTCAAAACACAGAAGTTGTAGTATTTAATTTAAAAATAATCCCGTTGTTGAGAAAATGGATTTTAAAAGTTAAAACATTGCAAAAGATTGAAATGTTTTTACCAATGAATTCAATGTAAAATTAATGAAAATGAATTGAATTATATTAAATGTTAAAAATATATTATTTTTATACTTTAAAACCATTCAATATTATAATTTAACAATATAAATTATCTTGATGAAAAAGTTGTTTTTAAGAAATATTTAGCGTATTTTTACTATTTATCAAAATATGAAAGTTAACAGAAAAATATTAAAAAAATATCCAAAGTAAATTTTTATATACTTATTTAAATTAATAAGTTTCTTTTGTCAAATTAAACTCATAAATGTGTCAAAAACTAGATTTAAAGTGGGTGCACCATCAAAAGGCGAAAAAACTGCATTTTTTGAAAAATACTTATTTTACCCGAAAAATTTATTTTTTTCTCATACCATGTTCTAGAATATGGGTAAGATGAATGATATTGTTATAAAATTCAAAATGTGGTTAATACTATTCATAATGGCTAGTTCATAATAACTTTATAACAATATATCATTTTTTAGTGAAACTCGGTATTGCGTACAACACACGCTATTGAGGAAGGTCGCTCTTGCGTTCAACACAAGCCAAGAATAGTGTTAGCGTATACTACAAGATAATACGGTGTTGCATATAGTTCAAGATAATCTTGGTGTAGTGTATAACACAAGACATCAAAGAAATTAAAAAGAATATTTCTCATAAAATCTTGGGGTGTTACATTCTACCCCCCTTAAAATGAATTTCACCCTCGAAATTCATCGGGGTTATAAATCATTTACTACTTGAAAGTTTCTTTCATAGAGACCCACATCGTAAAAAAGAATACTAAAACTTAACTTTAAAAAGTAAAGTTAGAAACATAATGGTTACCCAAATTAACTCATCACTGAGTTTTCATATACACTATAAGAAATCGGAGTATTTACGACGGGGTCTCGTCGCAAATGGACATTTGCGATGGGATCCCATCGCAAATAACCTGTCGCAGAAAACAGCGTCGCAATTAAAACTATTAGTGATGGTCTCGTCGCTAATAATATTAATAGCGACAAGAAAGATTACCGTCGAGAATACTTCTCAGGTTATTTTAAAAAAACCTATTTGCGATGGGCCCGTCGCAAAGAACTTTTGCGACGGGTATCTTTGCCCGCCGTAAATAGTTATTTCAAAATAACTATTGCCGACGGGCCTGTCGCAAATACCTTTTGCGATGGGCTCTTATTCCCCCCGCAAATACCTTTTCAAAAAACCCTATTTTGCGACGGCCCCGTCGCAAATACCTTTTGCGATGGGCCCGATGCAAATAAATTTTGTGACGGGTCCTTATTCCCGTCGCAAATAAGTATAAAAAAATAAAAATAAAAAAATAAAAAAATAAAAAAAAATATTTTAATAATTTTTTTTTTAATAATAATAATAAAATTATAATTCAATCAAATATTGAAATAAAAAATAATTCCAATATTTAAAACATTTTAATTAATTATAATTTTAAATATATTTAACATTATTAATATAATAAAATATGAATAATATTAAAAAATATTAACAATCATATTAATACTATAATATAAAATATATAATATAATATAATATAATATAATAATGTTATTATTACTATTAATATTTATGAAAATCTATTATTAATATTATTAAAATAATTAAAATATGAAAATTATCAATATTTGAAAAAAAATATATATAAAAAAACATTAAAAAAATAATACTAATAATAAATCATAATTTTTTTAAATAATAATAAATCATAATTTTTTATCAATATTTGCAAAAAAAAAATATAAAAAAATAATAAAATAGTAAGAGTAATATTATTATTAATAAAATAAACAAACATGAAAAAAATAATACTAATAATAAATAATAAACTATTAAAAATAAATATGAATTAAATAATGCAACATTGACACCAATATAAAAAAGGCAGAAACTATAAATAGAAAATAATTCATATTTTGAATTCAAAAAACTTTACAACATCAAAATAAATCACTGGTCTAAAGGAAGGGGGGAGATGGTCACTAGTCCGAAGGAGGGGGGGGGGAGCTGGAGGTTCTGGATGACTTGGTGGAGGAAACTCTATCCCTAATGCATAAGTCAGATGGCGCATGTACTCCATCTGCTCCTGATGCTGCTGCTACCACCGACTCATCTGCTCCTCGTACTCCTGCTGCTGTCATCGACGCTCCTCCTCATGCTGCTGCTGCTGCTGACGCATCTCCTCTTACTCTTTACGGAGACTCTCTATCAGCTCAGTCTGTGATCACAATTGATCCTCATAATGTGATGCGGAAGATGATGCACGAGCTCCTCTCGAGCTGGACGTCGACATCACAACACTACCATAATAAGCCACAGGAGTCAACTAAGAGCTGATACCAACTACTCGGCCCTTCTCAAAGCCATACTGGGTAGCCTGCATCCATGCGGCCTCATCAAAATGATGGCCACTGGTCTGATCAGATGTCTCGGCCTGAACCTCAGCCTGAGTCTATGACATCGCGGCCTCATATGACTCCTTCAGTTTCAATTTGAAATTAATATTGTGAATATATTATATGTAGTTAATTTTCAAACTGAAAAACAAATAATACTGACCACAATCTGACGCTGGTGATCACCTCTAATCTCCCCAGTAACTGGATCACTATACATCCTCCAATATACGTCGTACTCCGTAATATTGGGCTACTTGACAGCCTATAATAATATAAAATAAACTGTTAATATTTAAAGTTATATAAAATATTTTTAAAAAATGTACATAGCAGATGCTATCTATGCGTACTGAATGTACGACTCCCAGCTCGATGAGTCACCTCCTGTCTCCCCCAATTCTGCCTCCCCAATGATGATCTCCTTTGAAAACCACCACTCAACCAGTGTGAACATAATCCATCCCATACGTGGGATGAAATATACTCTGGTCGGTGGGCTCTACAGGACTCATCAAACACGATCACTCCAGCTTTTTTCATGGTCATTTTTCTTAAATTGTGTAAAAACTGACGTAATCTCTGACGCATCACCACCTCCCATGCCTCGTGGATGTCGTCACACATGGTATCATCGATCAGATACCATAAACCCTAAAAATAATTTACAATATCAAGTTATAAATGAAATTAATTTCAAAATAAAAACTATTTATTTACATACCAACCAATGGCCGAACATGACCTGCTGCACATCAACAAGAATCTGTTCCCACGTGGTCCATGGCTGAGAAAAATAGTTGTGCAAAATAGTGCTACCCTATCTGACTGCTATATGCGGAAAAATATAAAAACAATAATTGAACATTTATTATGTAAATAAATTAATGATATCTTAATAAAATGCACAGGTTATCATACCTCTGTGTGCATGGATTGAACCCAAGACGCATGCGTCACTCGGAGATGGGGTTAGGGATCATCAGTCATGCAAGACCACGCCCCCTCCGCGTACTCCCTGAAGCGCCCGTAGGCTGAGGGTCAGATGACCCGAAATCATCCTCATCCAAAGGTAGGTTAGGCTCCGACAACTGATGAAATAGATCATCGTTCATCTGAAACAGATAATGAATGTTTTTAGCAAATAATTAAAAATTATTATTATATACATATATATATATATAAGTTATGATTATATATAACTAGCATTGAATTGTATTAATGTCCACCTTCATCATCATCTTCATATCTGACGATGCCATCTTCATATTCCTCCTCAATATCATTGATATCCATTTGAGTTTCAGTTCAATCATCTCTTACCATTTCAAATTCATTTGTGACATCATTAACATCATCATCACCATCAAATCTTAATTGTGGGATGTCATCATCGATACTCATGTTTCTTTTTGAAAAACATGGATTTTGAGTAGTCTCTTGAAAAACTTAAATTCCTTGAACTTCAGTGAAACAAGATTCACTTTGAGAAAACTGATTGTCTCAAATTTTGATTTTTATTATGCTCCACCAATCACTCAAGTCTTTTGACGTAGCAAAATACTTTGCATAATAAACTTGATGTGCCTGTTGATCCAGTAAAAATGGTTCATTTACTGCAAGAAGACTTTTATATTTAATATCGATGATTCCATGAGTAGGATGAACATGAACTCCTCTCTTAGTATCCAACCACCGACATTTGAACATCGTTATGTAATGATGTCCTAGATAACAGAGTTCAATAATTTCATCAAGCATGCCATAAAAGTCAACTTCGTTTTATCTATAATGAGATCCTCTCAAGAAAATTCATCTGTTCATTGTTTTTTTTGATTCCCCATATGCACATGTATAAAATCTAAATCCATTCACCACATATGCATTATAATATTTAACCATTTTGGATGGTGGGTTACTCAATATACACAGACGTTTTTCAATTTTATCAGCATGTTGAGACACCTGAAAATTTGTAAAATAATTATCAATATAATAAAAAATAAATTGAATGAGATGTTAAAACATGAATAATTAATGTTACCAGTTTTTGAAACCACAGAGAAATTTTTTTCTGCCGGCGTTCTTTGAGAGCAGCTGCTGTAATTTGTGGAAGTTGTTTCTTGATATGAAAATCATATAACCTAAAAAAAATAAAGTTACTTATTGTAACATAAATGATAGAATAAGTGATAGAAGCACTTATAGTACAAATGATGTCATCTCTTCACAGTTGAGCAGAACATACGTATGAGCTCTGTGATGTTTATCATCCGAAATCCATCATTCATGAACTCCACCGAAACCAAGATCTGGCTGATTAAAAACTGATAATTGATTTTCCATTCCATCATCAAAATTCCCCTCATTCCATCCCATGTGGTTGTGTTTTGAGGGATACTCAGATTCAAAATAGTGAGAGTATAAAAAAGATATTTCTTCTTGAAAATAAGCTTCAGCAATTGATCCTTCAACAGATACTTTGTTACGTACTTTTTTTTTCAACTTCTGCATGCATCTTTCAAATGGGTACATCCATCAAAATTGTACTGGACCTCCATACTTTGCTTCATGTGGAAAATGTAATATCAAATTTTCCATTGAGTCAAAGAAATATGGTGGAAATATTTTTTCTAGTTTATATATAATTACAACAACATCTACTTCAAGTTTTCTTAGAACATCGTAATCTAATGTCACTTCACAAATATCTCGAAAAAAATATGACATGTCTGTTATCGAATCCCAAATCATGGAATTCAACAGACCTCTTAATCCAATTGGCATAAGTCTTTCCATTATAACATGACAATAATGACTTTTTAATCCGATAATATAACCATTCTTTACACATCTACCCAAATTGGAAGCATAGCCATCTGGAAGTCTCAAATCTGCAATCCACTGACAAAATAATAGGCGACTTTTGTTAGACAGTGTATAAGTTTCTTTTGGATTCATTAACCTTTGTGTTATGACATTCTCAAACAGTTCAAGTTCTGGGCGCCTGCAAATTTGGGTAAGATCTAATTGTGCCTTTACATTATCTTTGCTTTTAACAGGTGTATCCAAAACTGTATGAAATAAATTATCAAAATAGTTCTTCACAATATGCATAACATCCAGCATGTGGCGGACCAATAAATCAGACCAATATGGAAAATCCCAAAAAATTCTCCGTTTTATTCAATTGTGTTCTTTCCCAAAGCCAGAAATTTTCTGTTGGTTTACTGTGGGTCCAAATATGATGGGAGGTAATGAAAATACAACTGATTTAAACTCCATACCTGATATCATTTTAGGAGGTCCATCCCTTTCAATTGTACCTTTTCTAAAATGAGATTTGTTCCTCTGAAAAGGATGATCAGTTGGAAGAAATCTGTGATGACAGACAAAATAACAAGGTTTTTTTCCATGGAAAAGCATAAATGCTTTGTTCTCTCCCATACATTAAAGACATGATTTCGGTCCATGTGTACTCCATCCAGATAAATTCCATATTCTGGGAAGTCACTAATTATCCACATCAATGATTCTCTTAGTATGAAATTCTGTTTCACAGCAACATCATATATATTGACACCAATACTCTACAAAAAATTGAATTCATCAATCAATGGTTTCTAATATACATCAATATTATTTTTTGGATGTCCATGGATTAATAAGGTCAAAAATATATAGGGCTCCTTCATCAGCATCCATGGAGGTAAATTGTACGGATTTATAAAGACAGGACAACATGAATATTGACTACCATAAGATCCAAACGGATAGAAACCATCAGTGGAAAGACCCAGTCGCACGTTTCGAGCTTCTAAAGAAAATGATGGATGCACTCTATCAAAATGTTTCCATGAATCACCATCGGATGGATGATTGAAGATTTTACTGGTTGAAATATTCGTTTTGTGCCATGACATCATTGTCACTGTATTCTTAGACATGAATAAACGCTGCAGTCTAGATGTAAGCGGAAAAAATCTCAACTGTTTTACAGGAATCATGCCAGACTTCCCATGTTGATCTTCTTTATACCTCGGTTTTCCACATGTGAGACAACTATCCAACAACTCATTTTAACCAGAATATAAAATGAAATCATTTAAACATGCATGAATCTTCAGACAACAAAGTCCCAAATTCTGAACCAGCCTCTTATTCTCATAGTAATTTGTAGGCAAAACATTTCCTTCGGGTAATAGTGTTTTAACCAAAGAAAATATCTGATCAAAACAGTTGTTTGACATTCCATTATCTGATTTGATAGCCATAAATTTTTCAACTTCTTCTAACTTGCTTATCTTTCAACCAGGATATAATGCATCCTCAGCAGACCTCAGCAACTCATAAAATTCAGATGGTGCCAACTCAGGAGTTGAATTAATATCATCCCGATTTTCGGTATGTTGAACAGATGGACCTACAACATCATGTACTAAATTTTGAAACCGCGATGGATCTAGTATCAAGTTAGTATCAACTTCTCTAGAATTGCGTTCACCATGTTGATACTAAAAAACATAATCCGATAGAAAACCAAAATGCAAGAGATGTCCCCCAACATTATCAAATGTGTCAAATATTCTCAGTGCACATTTTTTACAAGGACATTTTATTGTGCCTTCTGAAACAAATTCTGGATTTGATGATGCAAATGATAAGAAAGTCTCTACACCCTCAATATATACAGGATTTAAACCAGAACCATTTGGATTTCTACTTTGATTTATCCATACGCGGTCTTCTAATAATGACTATTTCCAACTTCGTTGTTCCAAATTTTTCTACAAAACATTAAAACATTACTGGTTTTGAATAATTTGATATTAGAAAAATTCCCAAAAAGAGAAGATATTAGAACTACTTCTTAATAATTACCACTATTTACAAGAGACACAATTTTCAGTGAAATTACTGCTAATTATTGCTAATTATTGGTAATTATTAGTAATTATTAGTAATTATTGGTAATTATTGGTAATTATTACTAATTATTAGTAATTACTGATAATTATTCGCAACATGAGTTGATCTATTCTTAACATGTTAAAATCTTAAAGGGTTTTTAATATTTAGGTCATGCTCAATAAAAATTTTGCGTCAGCTGTGTACAATGATAACTTAGAAAAATCCCCAAATAGAGAAGATATTAGAACTACTTCTTAATAATTACCATTACTTACGAGCGACACAATTTTCAGTGAAATTACTGCTAATTACTGCAAATTATTGGTAATTATCTGTAATTATTACTAATTATTGGCAATTACTGATAATTATTCAAAACATGATTTGATCTATTCTTAACATGTTCATATCTTAAAGGGTCGTTATTATTTAGGTCATGCTCAATAAAAGTTTTTGTCATCCGTGTACAATGTAAACTCTATAATTGTCCTTGCTTGGTTGATCACCTCACATTTAGCATTGCAATAATACAACCCAAGTCATGTCGTTCACGTCTCTAAGAATCATCTCGCATTACCGTTTACATAGATCATTTTACTTAAAAATTTAATCCCTTAAATTTTCAAGGAACAATGGTATGTAAAGGGTCATGTGATATGATTCTTATAGACGAGAAAGACATGACTTGGATCGTCTTATTGCAACACTACTTACGAGGTGATCAACCAAGCAAGGACAATTATAGTGTTTACATTGGACATGACCGACGCAAGATTTTTATTGAACATGACCTAAATATTAATATTATTTTTTCATAAATATTAATCATATAATAATAACATATGTTACTAATTATATACTAATTATGTTACTAATTAGTAATGGGAAGATATGCAGAGACCAGGTGATTAACCACTCGTTCAATGGAAAACCAAACGTGATTGACCACTCATCCACCTAAATTCTCTTTTCATCTATGTGTTGACGCTTAACAGGAAACTTATATCTCCACATGTAATATTCACATTCACTGGCAGGTTGATTTTGACAGTGAATGCAAATATTACATGTGGAGACAAAAGTTTCCTGTCAAGCGTCAACACATTGATGAAAAGGGAATTGAGGTGGATTAGTGGTCAATCACGTTTTCTTTTCCACTGAATGAGTGGCCAATCACGTTTTCTTTTCCATTGAACGAGTGGTCAATCACTAGCTAATTATTTTAATCACTTGCTAATTATTTTAATCACTTGCTAATTATTTTAATCACTTTCTAATTATTTTAATCACTTGATAATTATTTTAATCACTTGCTAATTATTTTAATCACTTGCTAATTATTTTAATCACTTTCTAATTATTTTAATCACTTCCTAATTATTTTAATCACTTGATAATTATTTTAATCACTTGCTAATTATTGTAATCACTTGCTAATTATTTTAATCACTTGCTAATTATTTTAATCAATTGAATTAAATATCTATTTATTTTAATTCCTAATTATTTGAATTAAATCGCTATTTATTTTATTTGATAATTATTTTAATTTTTTGCTAATTATTTTAATTAATTATTTAAATTAAATCTCTATTTATTTTAATTATTTGCTAATTTTTTGAATAAATCTAATTAAATCGCTATTTATTTTAATTTCTAATTATTTAAATTATTTGCTAATTATTTTAATTATTTGATAATTATTTTAATTATTTGAATTAAATTGCTATTTATTTTAATTATTTTCTAATTATTTGAATAAATCTAATTATTTGAATAAATCTAATTATTTTAATTATTTGTAAATTTATAATTAAATCTAATTATTACCAAATAAATATCCCCTGGGAGTGTCAATCCAAGAGTGCAGCAAGGCCCGTTGTCGTGTACCAGGATACCCCTGGTCAAGCCCGAAACTCTTTGTTAGAGTTTTCACTCCTAGGTACATCTTTGCCAGAGCTGCCTTTACTTGTTTGTATCCAGACAAGGATTTATTTGATTGATAAACCAAAAACTATACTTAACTACTAATTATACCGAATTAATTATGACTAATTATGACTAATTATTTATAATTATTTATAACAATATCATTTTATTAATAAAACTAAATATAAATAATAAATTTATTTAAATCTAATTTAATTATAAAAACAATTAAAATTAATATAAAAAAATGAAATAAATATAAAATTAAATAAAATGTAAACACCTTTGAAATCTTGAAGCTATGGACCCCTTTGATTGCCTTCCGACGGTCTCGCAAAAAGAATTGATTTTTTTTTTGCTTAAAACTAAAGCTTCAAGGAGAAGAGAGGAGAAGAAGAAGATTTGAATGTTTTCAAAACTGAAATGGTTGGGGGTATATATAGGTTAATGTATTTGTGACGGGTCCCGTCACAAATCCCCGTCGCCCGCATTAAATACGGTCGGCATTTAAAAAGGCTTTTGCGACGGGAACCGTCGCAAATACTTACCTGCCGACATAACGTTAGCGATGGGCAGAGTTTCCTGTCTCAAATACCCTGACGTGGTAAATACTATTTGCAACGGGTAAATCTGCTGTCGCTATTGTTTACTTATTTACGACAATCTCGTCACAATTAATATTTGAGATGGGTAAAGCTGGCACCGCTAATGTTATGTGTGTCGATAAGTATTTGCGACGAATCATCACAAATACCCTCGTATGTGAAAAGGTTATTGCGACGGCCCCTTTACAAATACTTATAGACCTACATAACATTAGCGGCGGGTGGATTTACCTGTCGTAAATAGTATTTACCGCGGTAGGGTATTTGTGACGAGGAGTAGCCACCCGTCGCAAATACTTTTCAGGCATTTTGGCACAAATTCCGCGCCAAACCTATTGCGACGGTGACATTGTCCCCATCATAAATGATCAGTTATTTTCAATGGGAGATATTCCAGTCACAAATAACCCATCGCAATAAACCCTTTTTCCTGTAGTGATAGGAGAACATAGGTGAAAACATGGAAATGGAAGAGAAATCTAACAATCATTTTCTGATGAAGAGTGGTAGAGAACATTGCTATGAAAAATCCAACAATCAAAAACCCATAAATTTGTGATGATCTAAGGTGCCATATAATTAATCGGATATGAGGGTACTAGGACAACATTTTTGGTTTTCAATATAATTTCCCTACAGTTGAAAATTTTGAATTAAAAGAAATACTTACTTGATTTTGGTACAATCTCACCATTGGTCGTTCCTTGAACAATTTCCACTTCATATCTTAGAGAAATGAAGTTGAATTTGTCATTCGTGAAGTGTTAACAGATCAAGTGATTGAATAATGGGTCATTCCATCTGTCTCAAACAAAAGGTTAGAAAACATTATCAAATATACATAAGTCCATATATGGTGGTATTAATCGTATAGGGTTCAAAAAATGGACTTATACTTAATCTATCATAAAACTAATTTCTACTTACCAGGGACTTCCAGTAGGCCAATGGTAGGCGATAAAGGCCCGTCGCACATCGGGTGTGGGTTCGATTCCTGCATCCTTTTCCGACGCGATGGGTTTTCGCCCGTCCTAAGGGTTGTACTTTTTCTAAAACAATACTATTATAACATTACAAAAATAATATCATAAAGTTATATCCTTAAACAATACTATCTGATTTAAAACTTAATCCATTCCATTCTTTAGGCTTATCCAAAATACTTCAATCCAATCTCATAGAATAAAGAAAATGATTACTAAAAAGTTCATCTACCAAGCATGTGAATACCATCATTTATCCCCCATATATTATAAGATATATCTTTTTGGTTATATTACAAACATGTGAAGACCTTAATCTTGAATTTTCTTGAAACATGAATTACCATAGAACCTTAGTGAAAACATTAATGCTGTCAAAAGTTAATTATTTCCATATACAAAAAACCCAAAATTTCTATATACTCAAACCATGATGTCAGTTTGTCCTTATATTAGTCATGAGCTCATTAATACTATCAAACATATTATTTTCTCCGTATCCATTCATTATGCACATATTATCTTCTTTCCAAAAATATTTGAATAACCTTTCATGGTTACTGGTACCATTCAACATATACTTTCAAATATTTTCAGAAAGACAATAGTGTAACAATCCTTAGATGTTTCTTTATTACATAGTACCATTAAATTACCTATACAACATAATTCTTGATAAACATTCAATCATTCCACTACCTTCTTAAACCATTGACCGAACTTCCTCATTTTATTCCTCAACACTTATTTCATCTCATATATCATTTGTAGTCTCTTCATCATCATCAACATAAATACTACTCATACGACCATGCTGATTCTATTCATAAGGTTTTCCCTTAGGGAATTGGTTTGCTTAATGATCATACATTCCACATTTAAAACATTTAACCATTTTTGATGTCTTAACAATACCATTATCCTTATCCATGGTGTTAACTGAACCTTTTACTTTGTAATTACTGGCTTTGTGTCCTCCTTTTCTACACCCAAAGAATCGTCCAATTCCTTTGAAACCTTCTCCCTGATGCCTCTTACCACAAGATTTACATGATGGAAATTGAATTTTCTTTCCTCTATGATCATCATGAAACTCCATATTTCTCTTATTTGCTGAGTAAGGAAACTTACCAAAGTTGAGATTATTGATCATATTATGAGATTGCTGATTAGGAATAATAATGATGTTTGGACTTCCAAATCCCATTTCATTTGGTTTCTCATGAAGAATATCATTCCATTGTCCATCATATCCTCCATTATCGTGAATCTTCCTATTTCCAGCCATTTTCTAAAACCCAAAAAGAATAGTGCGAGAGGAAAAAATCATGCTAGGAAAACAACATAATAAAGGGAGAGTACCTTCAATATATAACATCTTAGGTTTAATTCTAATATCATAACCATAATTCTAGGACTATAACCTATACTTATACTTAACCTTAGGGATATCCCTAGACATAACTTAGTAATATCTCTAGGTATCTCACTAAAGTTTTCACATCCTATTTCCCAAAGGTTGACTAAACCTTTGCTCTGATACCAACTATAGAGACCCAAAGCTTTATGTACATAGACATTACATTAATTTTTCGGAATAATTAATATATAATAAAAACAGATGCCCAAAGACTGTATTAGTTTAGTGTCCTTGGAAACTCAGTACATAATCTTCTAATCATGGTGAAAGATCTTCAACATCTTCCATTAAGATCTTCCCCTTTTGTTTTCTTACCTAAAACCTTTCTTTATATCCTGGGGAAAAGAAAAAATAAAAAGGGTTAGCTCAAATTCTCAGTAAGGGTAAACATGGAGAACATAAAACAATCCATAAACATTTGATTGTAAAAACATGAACATAAAACATCAAAATCACGAGTAATGACATAAATCTTGGAAGTACATAAGGTATAGATCATAAAGGAACATTAATCATGATAAAGTATCATGGGAATAAAACATGTAATTGTCGAAAACCATTAAGCACATGATATGATTTCCATAGTATCCAAGGTATTGCTGCCGATAATATCATAGTGGACAAAGTCCATTACTGAACCGGGTTTACTTGCTGTTCAAGCCCTGTATTACTGAACCAGATTTTACTTATCATTCCATCCATGTCTATCTCATGAGATATAAATATTTACCCAATGAATTGGAGAGAGATATAGGTCCCACCCATCTCATAATGAAACCATTCAAATGTGTGCCAAAAAATAAACATAAATCAATCATCGTAACCCAAATAATAAAATGGGTTTCATAAACATCAACCCATCATAACATAATCCATATAAAACAAATGGATATTATTTCATCATAAGAAAAATCAAACCATGTAAATAATATAGACATTATAATTGAAACATAAACATATTAAATAATGTCATCTTAGATGGAAAATAGTTTTGATAAAACATTTGAAATGAATTCTTGAGGAAAATATCCTTTCTTCCTCAAAATTATTTTCTTTTCTTAAAATGCCATGCAATTTTAAAAGAAAAGTATTTTGTTTAAAGTGATAATGAAATATTGTAGAGGAAGCTTCATGAAAATATGGCATTATGAAAACTTAAAAATCCATTCATGTTGCATAAGTTAAAAAAAATGCTCCTCTTACTTTTTCTGGAAAAGTTATAAATTATATCGTATGGTAAACAAAAGAAAGATTCCTTCCATTAATCGTAGTAAAAGTCAAAAAGGGGTAAACATGACTTTAAAAAAACATGGAATAATAGTAAACATTTCATGAAAACATTTTTTGAAAACATGGACATTGATGATAAAAATAACCCCATTAAATACTTATGAATAAACAATCTTGAATAAGAACGATATTGGGATAATTATCCCTTACCATTTATGATCGGTGGAATCATACGTGTCATAAAATAAAGAAAATTACATGCATATGTAAATATCATGTCCCTCATAATAAAAATCATAAAAAAATCATGGGAAGTATAAAAACCATACAAAAGAAATAGATGGTGATTAAGGCATATGTCTCACAGAAATAAAAGTGAGACGAAATAATCCCTTACCTTATGTTCAATTTCTTCCATATGTGTCTGAGACTCCTCTTCTTCGACACACCTCCTTTGAACTTACTCTTAAGGGAATAGAGTTGGTCTTTTGAGAAGACCAAAATCTCCAACATGTTACTAGGGATGTTGAGAAGAGTAATGGATAAGGTTTGGCCGAGATTGAAGGCTCAAAATGGTGTGAGGAGAAGAGGGATAAGGTGCCCTTTTATAAGAGAAGAGAGGGGCATTTTGGAAACCTCAAAAATATTAATTTATAAAAAAAATAAAACCCGACATAAAAACCTCCAAAAATCACTAAATTAGAAAATGATATGATATAGGGTTGTAATCTCATCAACCAATAAAATTTAGACACATTTTATTTTTATTTTAAACCTTATCATTTTGATTTATCCTAATTTAATCTATTTAATTTTATTTGTGGTAATAATATTCTAATTTTTAAATTATTAAAACAATTTCTTATGTTATGTGAATTTTCCATAATTAGATAAATTATTACATTGTAGACCATATAATTTTCAATTTTCAATTTTTAAATATTTTTTTGATTTTTAAACAATTTAATAATATGTTATTTTTATAAAATATCAATAGTGTAAATTTTGAAACTATTCAATTATTTGAATTTAAATTAAATCCAAACATAAGATATATTCGAACCAAAATATTTAATATATTCCTAACTTTTCATATTCATCTAAAAAATTCATGTAGTACATTAATTTGTTCATATAACATTTAGTTTAATATTTTTAAAACCATTTATTTGATATTCCCTTAATAAAATAATTACTACAACATTTTTTTATAATTATTTAATATACTAATTTTTGTATAAAAATTAAACATAAAATACTATGATGAAGATAAATCTAACAACTTCCATAATAATACTTTTACTTGAATTTATAATCTTAAAATCACAACATTTAAATTGTTATATTTATTAAATTATGAAGGTGACAACTTTGACATCATTTAAAATAAAATAATATAAGTTTCATAATAAATTTTGTAAAGATAAAAATTGTCAAATATTCTACCATTGGATGCTAATGGTTTATATGTACACGACCAATAAGTTTATTTCAGGTGTTTGTGCCTTTTATGGTCACTATTAGATTAATAAAAACTGTATTATTGTTTTTTCACTAAATAAACAATTTTTCCATCACTATTGTGTCACCATTAATGATAATTATTTAATATCTAAAAATTCTAAATAAATTTACATGATGTATATAATTTTATTAGATTTCTGGTGACTATTTATGTTTGAGGTTTTATGAATTTTATCACTAAATTAAAATTATCACACTTATAAGATATAAGAGAGTGATGTTGTCACTTTCTTTGGTTTTAATAATAATTACATCATTTTCATGGTCAAAAGTTCTTGAAATGAATCTATTCCGACCCTTAGGTTATATGGGTTGAATTTTATTCATAAAATATAAATTTATCCGGTTTAAGGGTAATTTTAAAATCTTATTTTTACCCTTAATTACCCGATTTACCTTTAACTATTGTAAATAAAAATTACCGTAGTTACTATTCATAATTTCTAAAACTAAAAGGTATCTTATTAACATACGTACTAATTCAAAAATTTTAATCCATTTTTCCAAATTCAAAACACAGAAGTTGTAGTATTTAATTTAAAATTAATCCCACTTTTGAGAAAATGGGTTTTAAAAGTTAAAACATTGCAAAAGATTGAAATGTTTTTGCCTATGAATTCAAGGGAAAATTAATGATAATGACTTTAAATATTTTAAATGGTAAACATATATTATATTTATACTTTAAAACCATTAAATATGATAATTTAACCATATAAATTATCTTGATGAAAAAAGTTGTTTTTTAGAAAAATTTAGCATATTTTTACTATTCATCAAATTATGAAAGTTAACAGAAAAATATTAAAAAATTATCCAAAGTAAATTTTTATATATCTATTTTAATGAATAAGTTTCTTTTGTCAAATTGAACTCATAAACGTGTCAAAAACTAGATTTAAAGTCGTTGCGCCATCAAAAGTTGGCAAAACTGCATTTTTTGAAAAATATTATTTTACCTGAAAAATTTATTTTGTTCTCATACCATGTTCTAGAATATGTGTAAGATGAATGATATTGTTATAAAATAAAAAATTTAGTTAATACTATTCATAATGGCTAGTTCATAATAATTTTATAACAATATATCGTTGTTTAGTGAAACTCGGTATTGTGTACAACACACGCTATTGAGGAAGGTCGCTCTTGCGTGCAACACAAGCCAAGAATAGTATTTGCGTATACTAAAAGATAATACGGTGTTGCGTATAGCACAAGATAATCTTTATGTAGCGTACAACACAAGACATGAATGAAATTAAAAAAAATATTTCTCATAAAACCTTGGGGTGTTACAATATTGATAGTAAAAAAACAAGAACCCGAGGAATCTACTGCACTACTGGTAGAAGTGAGGATAAACGATCCACATAAGATGAAGGTGATTGTAAGTAAAGTGTCTATGTTTTCAACAAAAGATCAAAATGAAAAATATAAAGGAGACACAACCATGAAGAGTACCCAACACCTTAGAGTAACATGGAAAGTAATCTTTGGGTTGAGAAGAAATTATTATCCCTATTGAACTTATTAAGAATCTCACAAGTGTTACATATTATTACATTATTCTTTTGTAGTATTTGTGTTTAAATTACCAAGAATTGAAGGTGAAGTTCATTATCAACATGAGAAATGACTGAACAAAGTGGAAGACAATAAGTTGGAATACATATTCAAGATCTGATAGAAACTTGAATTGTTTCACATTGGTGGATTATCTACATGAATATCTTGAATACTATCTGATGAAATTTACCATCAGGTAAAATTGAAGGGAGTGCACCCCTTTAAGGGGATAAACATAAAGGAGATGATATCAAGGCTTATTTCATGAATATTTTTAAATTCATGTCATCTCAACAGAAGTTGAAAATAGAGGTAAACCAGTTACATGTTTTTCCCTTTTCTTGATTATATAAAATATTTGGATCAAGGGGGAGTTTTGGTTGATGAGTAATCTCATAGAAAGGGGGATTAAAATATTCTTTCACTTAGAATTTTTGATGTGTTATCTTAAGTGTGGAGGAGAATATATTACTTGATAATTTTTTTATATAGCCTATAATTTGAGAAATAAATATGTTATGAGCATGATATCAAATGCATGGTTGTTAATGGAAAACATAAACTCCTTGGTTGTATATCTCTTTTTTTTATGCCGGGTTAGCCTGCGTAGACTTAGAGTAGACCAACTAAAGGCTCATTGCCAATTGAACCATGTGGTACTATCCTTCTTTCAAAAAAAGGAGAAGTAATTTCAAAATTCATTAAAGGGAAGAAGAAAACAACTGCATAAATCCTTTTCATTTATTTTCAACAAGGGTGAGAAGGGACATTGACTTTAATAAAATGATATTTCAAAAAATACAAAGGTGGAGATTGAAAATAAAATGTGGATAGTTGATGAGTATAATTGTATTTGTTGTCCATATATAAGAAGGAATTAAAATTTAATGTATGATGAAGTCCTCTATGATTAGTGATTAATCATGGAATAAGAAATATGGAAAGAGTTTGAGAAATATTCAAGAATGATGATGGTGATGATTCTTGGAGAATTTTTATGGATTCATTGGTAGTCATTTGGTAAGAAATGTTTTCCATGATTCGTGATGATGCAAATATATGAGGGTGTGGTGAGAGCAACAAAAACATAGTGAAAGGAAGCATAGTAGAAGGGGGGATGTGTGAAGATTGTCAATGTTCATCCATATTTAAAAAGGGATTGATATAACACACACCATCAAATGAGTTTGATCTTGGTCATCCATTCATTGTCTTCAACCTCCACTACATCTTCAACCTTCGATGGATCAGAAAGCTCGAGAAAACTGACATACACAATTTTTCATGTTATCGACCATCTTTTGTGTTGTTGCCAACATGATGAGGTTCATTCGATTATCCCGAGATCATGTATACAATAACATATTGCATGCATGTGGATAAATCAATAGACTCACTTTATCCAGATGAAAACATGAGTTGAAGATGAAATCTAATAAGGAGGAGTTTGAGCTTCCACAAATGAGAAGCATGCAATGATCACATGCACGAGAGGAGATCACCGTAAAGAAGTATCATGAACTTACATGATAAAAATTTCATTGTTTTTAGATTACACTTCAGAAAATCCTGAACATATTGGGAATTTGAAGAATTCAATGACTCAACTTCATTTTTGGAGCTATAATTTGGAATAAAAACCAGATCTAGATGGTGTGAGGCTTTGTGGTACTCATCTATAAATACCGTAGAAAGATGATGAGGAAATTCTTCCAATTGTTTGAGAGAGCTCTCATTTCCAAAGTAACAAGGCACTACAGAACCAATATTTTGCAAAGAATAGAAGTTCCATGCAACTCTATTTTCTTGAGAGATAAGAGAATATCATGGTAATCCAACTGGTGAAAATTACTATTGGATTAATTCATGAAGAAATTGGTTTATGCAAATCATTCTTCTTGCATGAAGGAGAAGGAAGTCATGACAATTTGAAAAGTGTTTAACACTCTTGAAGGAGCATCATGAAGAAATTTATTCCATGATGCTTTTGGGGAAGTGTAAGAATATCACACATAACCTCAGTGTTTGTGCAAAGGAGTTTGAGAATGGAGAAAATATTCGAACCCATTATGCCAAGGAGGTAGTGCTACACTCATACACAAATGACTTGAGGATTCATCATTACCATTTCACAAAGTAGGTATGCACACAAGGGAAGTGTAAATTAATTTGGGTGTGTGAATAGTATGAAGTGAATATACACATTCTTGATACCCATGCATAGAACACAATAAGTGTGTGTATGAAAAAGAGGTTTGAGAAAGAGAAACAATATCAGTGCAGACCCATTAAGGTTTGTGAAAAACTGACAAGGATTTCACGGGGAAACATTTTCATGAATTCATGAATGATCATGAACACTTGAATATCATTTGAGATACCAAAAAATAATATAATAAAAACATAAAAAATTGATATAGGATTGATATTGTGCATTATTTATACTTGTATAATATAATTAAAGAATTTGTGTGAAATACTTGCACACATCCTAATTGAGGTTGGTAACTTCATTGAAAGAAGGAGTATCTTCCTGAGCAGTTGATAATTGAGAAAGAAAAAAAATTATAGTTTGTTGAAAGATTCATTAGTTTATCATTCTAAATAGATATCGAGATGGAGTGTAAGTTTCATATTTCACTTATTAAAGATAAGAAGGCTGACGTGCATAAAATATTATTGATTCAGTGGCAGTAAAATTACTTCAGTTAATAGAAAAGATGATTCGGTTGATGAAAAAGCATCTATTATAGTTGAGAAATATTGTTCAGAGTTTTTTCTGAATACCTCTTAAAGAACTGATGGTGCCAGTATAAACAATGCCATTGAAAACTGGTGGAATCATTATAAATAACACCACTGACTTATGAAAATTGTTTATTCCAACATAAATTGTAACATCCCAAGTAAATAAATAAAATAAATTTTTTATATTTATTAATATTTGAGAATTAAATATTAATTATACTTTAAAGGGGACACTCTGTTCGATGGCATACCCGATACGCAATAATGAGTTTCTTTGAAATCTTACGTTGCACACTAATAATATAATATTATTATTTTAAATGGTAGTTAACACCTAGCCATTGTGTTGGTGGGAATGAATAGAACTAACTAAAATATGATTATACATGTTTGTTGAATATTTTTACATTTATCCAATAAAAGTTAGAGGCTTAAAATAAGTACAGAATTTTTTTTTAAGCATAAATACTCTAATATTCACTAAAAGGTCAATTTACGACCTTTTAATGGTGAACCCTCATTAAATCTAGTTTTTGTCACTTTTATATGTTCTATTTGAAAAAATAAAATTCTTATTTTAGAATAGAGGAACCCAAATTTACTTTGGATGAAATTTTGGTATTTTTCTGATAATGTTCATTTTTTAATGAATAATGAAAAATACTGTATTTTAATTCAAGATTTCCTTTTAATATAATTTATTTATATGGTTATATTATCTTTTTAATTGGTTTTAAAGTTTAATTAGAATATATTTTTACCATTTAATCTAATGTTGGTCATTGGAAGTAATTTCATTTTTAAATTGGACATAAACAAGTGTTAATCTTTTGATAGTTATTATTTCTTAAAAACACACTATTTGTTTTAACAATGAGAATTAATTTTAAATTAATTTCTTCCACTTCTGTCTTTTGAATTTGAAAAAAATGGATTCCATATTTAGAATCAGTAGTTAAAATTGTGTAAATAGGTAACTTTTTTTAGATATTTTAAATATTTACTTCAGTAAATATTTTATTTACCATGATTAAAGGGTAAATATAGTAAATAAAAGTAAAATATAATATTATAATAATATTAAACTACCCTAACATGTGTCCTAATACTATTTTATGATACA
This sequence comes from Viscum album, assembly GCA_963277665.1. Classification (NCBI taxonomy): domain Eukaryota; kingdom Viridiplantae; phylum Streptophyta; class Magnoliopsida; order Santalales; family Viscaceae; genus Viscum; species Viscum album. The sequence continues at coordinate 880,286,291 of OY728143.1, read as the reverse complement.
TATCCGACCATGGTCATCCTTGGGTTGAATTTGGGACCCCATGGATCCACATGGGAGTAATAATGACACTTTATATTAATTAATTTAAAGTAAAGACAAAAATGCCATAAACAAATATATTTTAGTAAATATTTTTTTACATGGGGTTATATAAGTTATATTTTTTACTATAAATATTATTTGGAAATATAAAAATATTTCCTACATCATGGTATTTTTTTATAATTTTTGGACATCAAATAAATTAAATTATTTATGACACAATATTGATGCAATATTTACCTCATTAATAAATGATTTAAATTAATAAGATTATAAATATTAAAAAAATATTCAAAAACTATCCAATTATTATTCAATTATTTTATTTAGACCATGATTCATCTTAATTTTTATTTTAACGAATATTTGACCTTTTGAAACTGAAGATGAGGTTATAATAAAATAATTGTTTCAAACTTTCCTAAAGAGCCCCTCCTCTCCCTTATAAAAATCCTTCACTTATAACTCATTAATCACACTTCTCAAGCCTTTGTCTCATACAAAATCTACTCAAATAAGCTCCCAATATCCTTCTATTCAACTTAGAAGCCTTACCTTAGGCATAAAACACTTCAAGAAACCCTTTTGGTTCAAACCAAAGTGAGTTACCCGATTTAAAGGTAACGTCTTATCTTAAGTTCTTTTGTTTTATTTTACTTCTCCAACCCCCTAAACTCTTTTTATTCCTTTATTTTATAACAACAACAGTATCCAAAATATACTAGTAAGTTGTTATGAGAATTATTTTAACTACACTTACAAACACCTCCATCTAATGGGTGATGAACATACTGTTTCTATGGATGGAAAACTAACACCTCATGAAGAGATGATTGTTCAATTATCTCCTACCGCCTCTCATGGTGGCCATTATGATGAAACTGTATTTATATATGATATATATTATGTTTTCATTTTCTATATGCTTCTGTAATTATTATCTAAAAACATAACTTTATGCCTTCCAATATGTGTAAACACAATAATTTCATTTGAAGAAGTGCGGACTACCACCCCCTCAAGGTGATATGATTCGTTCTTGACATACATGGAACGTATAAAGATAGAGTTAATGAAATTATGTAACATCTATATCATATGATATTATACTATAATTATAATATACCAATGTATCATTAATTTTTCATTTCATTAAATACTAAATAGAATTCAAAGTCGCATTCATGCGTACGTACGGCTTACCATCTCCATGAACGGTGCATTTCATTTCTTATCTACAAATGTAATGTACTATAATAAATAAATAAATATATATATATAATGGATATATATGATATATATGATATCTAAATAATTAATATCATTCTTGAGATAATGTAGTTTTGACCACATGGACAAATTGTAATTGTAACAAGTTCATTTTTAACTCAAATTCCGAACATCGACAAAATGTCCGATATAAACTAAAATAATTAACTAACTGTTATTGCAAGGTAATAAGTGATATAAAAGTAATAATAAACATTAAAAAAATTATCAATCAAGTATAAATTAACTTCATTTTATTATTCAGGAAGAACAAGGAATATACAAGTCATGTTGGACACGAGGCAAGGGATTTCTTATCTCACTTTTAATTCCTTGAGATTTCCATTGTTCACCACTTATTTATTGCATGTGGTGTATTGTGTACTACCATTTGATATATATTATCATGATTCTATTTATATTCATGGTATTTTGTGATTCATTTGGTGGTTATTAATTTTTCTCATACAACTTTATTGATTACAACGTGGTAAGGGTTTTTCATCTCACTTTTTATTCCCGTGAGATTCATGCTGTATTAGCCACTATTTCCTTTTGTATGGTGGATGTACTGCCCATGATTGTATTCATTGTGTAATATACTTTAATTTATGGGTATTTACATATTAATTATGTGATCTTTCTTTCATGGGGTGTATGGTACGTAAGTTACCAAATCCGTAAGGGAACCTTTCACCCTCCTCTTTTTAAAAGACTTTTTTGTTAGGTATTTTAATTTACATATTATTATGTTGGAATATGTTCTTATATATCCTTATTGATGTAAATTTTATGTCCAAGTGATGAGATATCCTTTTTTCTCTCATCAAATTATGTTTTGAATTTTAAAGTGATGCTGTTAGGCTATTGAATTTCTATAAGAAAGCTTCTTAACCCAATTTCAATTTGTGGGTTAAACATCTACTTCTTGATTATGTTGTGCTATGAATGTGTGTGAATAACCTATGATTTTTTTACACTTAATATCCACTTATATTGGGTGCATTTATATTTTTCACACATAATTATGTAATTTATTTATCCTTAATCTAAGGATACCGTTTTCATAAAGAATTTCTTCTCAATTTACATTTCCATTGAGACTTCATTGTTGATATGCACAAATTCACTCTTATATGGTGTATATACTGTCGTTTGGAAAATTATATCATGAATACCTTTATTCTAATTATATTATTAATTTATGATTAAATGTTATTCCTCAATTATTTTTATTATAGGATCTCTCATTTTTTTTAAAAACTATTTAACTAAAATATCATTTTAAATGTTTTAAAGGTTTATTCTTATAAATATTTCACATTAATGTCCATGTTTTAAAAATGGTTTTAAGGATTTATTCGTAAGGAAATAAATGTTTTGAAATTTAAATTTCTTTCAAAATATTTAAATTTGTATGGGACACTTTGATTAAAAAATCTCATTATTTAATATTTTAAATGGTTTTGAAAATGGATTGATAAAATCTTTGATTTTTTCAATGTTTTGAAATGATATATTGTGATTGCAATGTGGAAATGTTATCTTCCCATTATGTTTGTTTTATGGGTTAGGAATATGTTATGGATATTGGGAATTGTTTATGTATATGGGTGGTTCTGTGATAAACCTAGGGAGGGTGAGCTCGAGATAACTCTTCAATGAATTGGGTAACGTGACAGAGGTAAATGTTAATGTTTCTACTAAGAGATTTAGGGAATATACTGTGATGAGTATTCCAAATGTGAATCTCTCTGTAGATGTGATAGCTAAAATGTAAGTATGTTATTTATTACGTAAGTTACATTTATGATTTATGATATCTATATGTTGTTCATAAATCTTATGATTTCATGAGGTATGTTATGATTGGAAAGTATAGTTTCATTGTTTTGTATTTATTGATGGGATAATGTTTTCATTCTTTATTTTATATCTCTTACTGAACTTTTTATGCTCATTACAAGTTTTTGAAATGTTATCTACAGGACTTAAAGATGAATATGGGTCAAGAATGGGATCAAGGAAAAGTCATGTTGTCTAAAACATGGAACTAGACATGGACCCTTTTTTCAATAGATTTTATTTTATGAAAAAATGGATGCTGTATAGAATTGTCTACAAGTAATATTCATGTTTTATGTAAATTTTATGACCTAATTCTCTAAAACTATAAACCTTAATAGATCCTCAATGTGAATTATCCATTTAATTCAAGATTATGTAATGTTTAAGGATAGGTCATTACAATTGGTATCAGAGGTTGGTTTAGACAAATTAGGGATTATGAGTTTTAGTTAAACACATGGTTAGTCCCTATGTCTATTATTTCAATTAAATCCTTATTTTATAACATTTTGAAAATCAAGGAAGGTATGTTATAAATGAAAGGAGGAAGATGTCAAACGAAATTCCTATCTCTTCCTGATGACTTGCTTGCAATAATTATTGCAAAGTTGTGTTCAGATGATTGTGAAACTTTTTCTAACATACAACTCACTTGTAAGAAATTGTTTGAGATATCAAACACCTCCACTATACCCTGATATCATCGTGGATGATGGGTTGTATTTAATAAAATCCTATTTTCACAATATCATCATATTTTCAAGAAAGGTAAATATTTTCAAGGAATTTTCAAATATTTTACCTTATCACAATATTTTGATGCATATTATGATTTTGAAAAAGGTTCCAAAGAAGGAGACCCTTGAACAACCTATTTATATTTTATTTTACAATATAGTCTCTCAGTACACACTTATGGTATTTTAAAAGGACCATTAATTGAAATTTTCCACTCAATTTCGGTCCGAAAATTTTATAGAAATCATGTTTTATCAGATGTTTTGAAATTATATGTCATACATTATTATTTTCCAAAACTATTTTTCTGTGAACACCCATATGACCCAAGTTGTACAAGGTGTATTTAGATGAAGGAAGTAAATGATTTTTAAGGATCTATAAATCATTGTTGAAATGCATGGACCTTCTACCTACGTGAACATGATAACGATGAAAAAAAGTGGACACCATGATCAAGGTATGATGTTCTTTATTCTGGGGAACATTTTATTTTATCATATGGTGGTGAAATTAAAAAAATGACAATATATATAAGACATCAAGAATTAAGATGTGGAGATCATAATGATTTGGGATGAAAATGAGAGGTATAATAAAACCATCGAGGTTAAAACATTTTAGGGTTATTTTTTAGTTTTATAAAAAGGACAACACGCAGACTGTGTGACAACCCGTCATGTCAGACAAAGCTGCGAGAATCGAACCCACAACGAAAGTGCGATTGAGATTTATTGCATACCACTAGACTATGTGAAGTACCTAGTTAGTATGACTTATTCTTTTTAGTTAAATGATTTTATTGATTATGAATAATTTTATTTCGGATCTTATGTTTTATCAAATAGATATCCTTAGTAAAATAAAATTATTTGGTGATTTAGTGATAAAAGTGATTCTGGACGACAATCTCTCTTTTGGGGAACAATATATACCTATGGAAAATGAAATACTATGGGATTTAAATTGCATGGTAATGGTTGAAATATTATTTTTGTAAGAATTTATGTTTTATTTTGGAAATATGGATATCTGGGTTATTTATGGAAATGGCTAACCTATCATAGAGAATATGCAATTAGGTTAATTTCACTTCAGTATTATACTTTAAGTGTAGTAAATGCTATTTAGAGATAAATGTTAAGATTTACTGTGGAAGACTATGGGATTAAATCCTTATGAGTTTTTGGGTTTCAATATTAGTTTGGATTATTTTAAATAATTTTAAGGACAATGATGTATTGAATGGTATTTCTTGAACTTTGGGTACTTTTGTTGAATTTTGGAGATTAAGAGTAGTACTTTTTTTATAAAGGATTATCCTTTTTTGGAGATTATATGATCTCGTACTAACCATTTTGGTTTTAGTTGATGTATAAAGACAAAATAAATATATAGTTATTATTTTGTGGATTATGTGATTATCTAGAATATGATTCTTGTGCTTTTGATGTGACCAAGTCTTTTTGAATGCTCATTGTTTGGAGAAAAGATTAGTTTTTGGTAGAAACTTATTAAATGATGAAACTCTACTTAAAGGTAAGTATATTTCATTATGTTCTTATTCTATGTAGTAAATTAATTCCTCAAAATTATGAAAAGGATTGTAAAACAAAAACATTGTTGGTTTAAGTTTTCAACTAGGCAATCAGAGATCGTTTAACACATCATATGTTTATGAATTTCTAGTGGTTAACTTTCTCCTAATCATGTTTTTTTTATCACTCTCCATCAGAACTTAACCATTTTTTCACTCTTCCATATCCATGTTTTCTTACATGGAATCCGAGTATGGGTTATCTCAGGTGACCTTTTTACTTCTCTTTCATTTTATTAAAGTGATTGTTTTACTGACTCTTTTCCAAAGTGGGAATTTTCATGAAGTTCCCAATCCTAGTTTTAAAATTGCGAGGACGCAATTCCCAAAAGGGGGGAAGGATACAACATCCTAGGTAAATAAAGAACATGAAAAATTTAATATTTATTAATATTTGTGAATTAAATATTAATTATACTTTAAAGGGGATTCTATGTTCGATGGCGTACCCGGTACACAAAAATGAGTTTCTTTGAAATCTTACGCTGCACACTAATAATATAATATTATTATTTTAAATGGTAGTTAATGCCTAGCCGTTGTATTGGCGGGAATGAATATAACTAACTAAAATATGATTATACATGTTTTTTGAATATTTTTACATTTATCCAATAAAATTTTGAGGCTTAAAATATGTAAAGAATTAGATTTTAAGCATAAATACTCTAATATTCACTAAAAGGTCGATTTACCACCTTTTAATGGATAAACCTCATTAAATCTAGTTTCTGTCACTTTTATATGTTCTATTTGACAAAATAAAATTCTTCTTTTAGAATCGGGGCACCAAAATTTACCTTGGTTGAAATTTTGGTATTTTTCTGATAATGTTCATTTTTTAATGAATAGTGAAAAATACTGTATTTAAATTTAAAAGTGCCTTTTAATATAAATTATTTATATGGTTATATTATCTTTTTAATTGGGTTTAAAGTGTAATTAGAATATATTTTTACCATTTAATATAATTTTGGTCAATGGAAGTAATTTCATTATGAAATTGGACATAAAAAAGTATCAATCTTTTGATAGTTATTATTTCTTAAAAACACGCTATTTGTTTTAACAGCGGGAATTAATTTTAAATTAATTTATGCCACTTCTGGGTTTTGAATTTCAAAGAATGGATTCCATATTTAGAATAATTACGTCCAAATTGTGTAAATATGTAACTTTTATTTTTAGACATTTTAAATATTTACTTTAGTAAATATTTTATTTACCACAATTAAAGGGTAAATATAGTAAATAAGGGAAAAATATAATATTATAATAATATTAAATTACCATAACATGTGTCCTAATACTGTTGGATGATACATAGACGACCATGGGCATCATTGGAATGAATTTAGGACCCCATGGAGCCACATGGGAGTAATAATGACACTTTATATTAATTAATTTAATGTAAAGACAAAAATGACATAAACAAATATTTTTTAATAAATAAATTTTTACATGAGGTTATATAAGTTATCTTTTCTACTATAAATATTATTTGGAAATATAAAAATATTTCCTACCTCATGGTATTTTTTTTACTATTTTTGGACATCAAATAAATTAAATTATTTATGACACAATAATGATGAAATATTTACCTCATTAACAAATGATTTAAATAAATAAGATTATACATATTAAAAAAATATCCAAAACCTGTCCAATTATTATTGTATTATTTTATTTCGATCAGGAGTCATCTTAAATTTGATTTTAACAAATATTTGACCTTTTGAAACTAAAGATGAGGTTATAATAAAATAATTGTTTCAAACTTTCCTAAAGAGCCCCTCCTCTTTCTTATAAAAGCCCTCACTTTTAACTCATTACTCACACTTCTCAAGCATTTGTATCGAAAAAACTCTACACAGATAAGCTCCCAAGATCTCTCTATTCAACCTAGAATCCTTACCTTAGGCATAAAACACTTCAAGAAACCCTTTTGGTTCAATCAAAAGGGAGTTACCCGGTTTAAAGTTAACATCTTCTCTTAAGTTATTTTGTTTTGTTTTACTTATCCAACCCCCTAAAATATTTTTATTACTTTATTTTATAACAAAACCAGTATCCTCAATATACTAGGATGTTTTTATGAGAAGGATTCGAACTACACTTACACACACCTCCATCTAATGTGTGAAGAACATACTGTTTCTGTGGATGGCATACTAATGCCTCACGAAGGGATGATTGTTCAATTATCTCCTACCACCTCTCATGGTGGCCATTATGATGAAACTGTATTTATATATGATATATATTATGTTTTTTTCTATATTCTTCTTTAATTTTTATTTACAAACATACCTTTATGCCTTACAATATGTGTTAAACACAATAATTTCATTTGAGGAAGTGCGGACTACCGCCCCCTCAAGGTGATATGATTCGTTCTTGACATACATGGAATGTATAAAGATGAAGTTAATGAAATTATGTAACATATATGTCATATTATATTATAATAGAATTATAATATACCTATGTATCATTATGTTTTCATTCCATTAAATATTAAATAGAAATGAAAGTAGCGTTCATGCGTATGTACGACTTACCGTCTCCATGAATGGTGCATTTCATTTCTTATCTCCAAATTTAATATACTATTATAAATAAATAAATATATATAAACTGTATATATATGATATATATGATATATAAATCATTAATATCAATCTATAGATAATGTAGTTTTGACCACATGGACAAATTGTAATTATAACATGTTCATTTTTAAATCAAATTCAGAACATCGACAAAATGTACGATATGAACTCAAATAATTAACTAACTACTATTTCAAGGTAATAAGTGATATAAAATTAATAATAAACATTAAAAAGTTTATTAATCAAGTATAAATTAACTTAAGTTTATTATTTAGGAAGAACAAAGAATATACGAGTCATGTTGGACACGAGTTAATGGATTTTTTATCTCACTTTTAATTATGTGATATTTCCATTATTCACCACTTATTTATTGCATGTGTTGTATTGTTTACTTAAATTAGATATATATTATCATGATTATATTTATATTCATGTTATTATGTGATTCATTTTATGGTTATTAACTTTTCTCATATGACTCGATTGATTACAACATGGTAAGGGTTTTTCATCTCTCTTTTTATTCCCGTGAGATTTATGCTATATTAGCCACTATTACCTTTTGGGTGGTGGATGTACTTCCCATGATTGTATTGTTTGTGTAATATAATTTAATTTATGGGTATTTACAGATTCATTTTGTGATCTTTCTTTCATGGGGTATATTTTTCGTAAGTTACCAAATCAGTAAGGGAACCTTTCACCCTCCACTTTTTAAAAGACTTCTTTTTGTTAGATCTTTTAATTTACATATTATGATGTTGGGGTATGTTATTATATTTCCTTATTGATGAAAAATTTATGTCCAAGCGATTATATATCCTTTTTCATCTCATCAACTTATTTTCTGAATTTTAAAGAGATTCTGTTAGGCTATCAAATTTCTATAAGAAAACTTCTTAACCCAATTTAAAATTTTGGGTTAAACATATACTTCTTGATTATGTCATGCTATGAATATGTGTGAATAAACTCTGATTGTTTTACAATTAATATCCACTTATATTGGGTGTATTTATATTTTTCACACATAATTATGTAATTTAATTATCCTTAATCTAAGGATACCATTTTTATAAGGTATTTCGTCTCAATTTACATTTCCATTGAGACTTCATTGTTTATATGCACCAATTGAATCTTATATGGTGTATATACTGTCCTTTGGAATGTTATATAATTAATACCTTTATTCTCATGATATTATTAAGTTCTGATTAAGTGTTATTCCTCAATTATTTTTATTCTAGGATCTCTCATTATGTTAAAAACTATTTAACTAAAATATCGTTTTAAATGTTTTAAAGGTTTATTCTTCTAAATATTTGAAATTAATGTCCATGTTTTAAAAATTGTTTTAAGGATTTATTTATATGGACATGAATGTTTTGAAATTAAAATTTCTTTCAAAATATTCAAAGTGGTATGAGACACTTTGATTAAAAAATCTCTTTATTTAATATTTTAAATGGTTTTGAAAATGGTTTGATAAAAGCTTTGATTTTGTCAATATTTTGAAATGATATATTGTGATTGAAATATGTAAATGTTATCTTTCCATTATGTTTGTTTTATGGGTTATGAATATGTTATGACTATTGGGTATTGTTTACGTATATGGGTGGTTCCATGATAAACCTAGGGCGGGTGAGCCTCAGATAGCTCTCAAATGCATTGGGTAACATGACAGAGGTAAACTTTAATGTTTCTCTTAAGAGATTTAGAAAATATACTATGATGGGTATTTCAAATGTGAATACCTTTTTTGTTGTGATAGCTACAATGTCAGTATGTTATTTATTCCATAAGTTACCTTTATGATTTATGATTTCTATGTGTTGTTCATAAATCTTATGATTTCATGAGGTATGTTATGATTGGAAAGAATGGTTTCATTTTTTTTATTTATTGATGGGATAATGTTTTAATTCCTTATTTTATATCCCTTACTGAGCTTTTTATGCTCATCCCATGTTTTTGAAATTTTTTCCATAGGACTTAAAGATGAATAAGGGTCAAGGATGGGATCAAGGAAAATTCAAACTATCTAAAACATGGAACTAGAAATGAATTTTTTTAAAGATATTTTTTTAATGAAAAAATTGGATACTGAGAAGCATTGTCTACATGTAATATTCTTATTGTTATGTAAATGTTATGACCAAATTATCTAAAACTCTAAACCTGAAAAGATCCTCAATGTTAATTATCCATTTAATTCAAGATTATGTATTGTTTAAGGATGGGTCCTTACATAAACATTATGCACCAATTCCAGGAATTTATAATCACTACAAAATTAAAGTGATCAGATAATCCATGAAACAAACATTGGTTGATCATGGAAAAGAGTAAGTCTTTGTTCTGAACCACATAAAAATATTTATGTTCCTTTATTTCCATTATTATTTGCATTGGATGTGTAAGTGATTGTTAGTAACGCACAACAGATCCATTCCTCTTAACTGAGGCATAGGTTGAAGAGTATAGGGATTTATTTAAAGAAAGTGAAATTTGGTAAAAATTTGGGTAGACTAATTCACCCCCTCTCAATGTCCCTACATGATCCATATGAGATCTAAAAGTGGAATCATAACATATGTATGCCTCTGATTGGACCATAATTTTATTCCCAATTGTTTTTACAAGGTTTATATGAAGTGAAAATTTGAAGATGATTCTAAAGTACCTTAGGTGTAAAATTTAATCTCCACTTCTGTCAAAGAAAACATGAAGGTTTCTTCCAAGACTCTCAAAAATATAAATAAGATGTACTCAAAGATATTGAGAAAAATCTCAAAAAATAAGGGAAAGATCAATGCTATATTTTCAAATTAATTTACAATGATTCTTATGGAGAAACAAGTTTAAGATGTGGAGAGTATGAGGAAGTTGAATCTATCAAAATTGTTGAAGGATAATACTATACATTTGAAATAAATATGAATTTTTTTTCCCAAATAAGTGATTTCATACAAATCTTTCTCATTAAAGTATATTTTTGAAGAAAGAGAAAAATTTGAATAAGAAATCAATAAATAAGAGGATTCACTTGCAAAGAAATTCAAAAGGTGTAATGTTCTCACATACCTCATTAAAGAAAAGGAAGAATCTGTGACTATTTAGAATATAAATATTTCAATAATTTAATAATAATTACAATGGAATAGTTATGAGAGCACTGTGAGTAAACATGTTTTTGGATAATTAATCCATCCACTTGAATCATTACTCAATATTTCCATAAATGTCAGAGATCCTCAACTTGAAGACAAAACATGTAAGGTCAAAGAGCTTGACATGTTAGTGGAATAAAAGACTAAGTTTCATGATGAATATATACAGAATATCTATTATCTAGAAGGATCACATAAAGATATTATCAGTGTCATGGAATCCCAATTTGAAATTAAAGCCAGAAGAATCAAAGACCTTGACAGCTCTATGAATGAAGGTAGTATGAAACATAAAGAAAAAATCAATAGAATGAAAGTGAATGGGAAGATAGGAAAAAATTAATTAAACATGAGGGGTTTAACTTTAGAATTAATTATCTTTAACTTGATATTAAATTAATAAATTTAAAGGAGACATATGATGAAACTTCCCAAGTTATGGAGAAGATAAATTCTTCACCCAAACATGTGAAGAGAGTCAAAATCCAAGAAGGGATGTTTCTACACAAAATGTTTATGATTATCATGTCTCTAAAGAGAATCTTATTGGTGGTAAGAACTCAAAATAATATCTTGATCAACATTTTACAAACTCATGAAAGTAACTCATAAACCATTTAATTATATTTCTACTAATGCAGTCTCATCTATTATTGCAGGTTCAAATCCAAAAGTTGGGAAACTTTGGGTTGATATAAATGCTGATAAATCCACAAAAACATAAAGGTTGTATACTATTATGATCAATAAAAATTAATACCAAAATAATGTTCCATAGAATGAAATACAAACCTAGAAATAACACAGTACTGAATCTATCTAGACTTGTACTACAAGGAAAAGAAGAAGATTTGTTGGAAACTTTTTCTGATACTAGAAATTTTTGCTTCATGCCATTAATTATTATCATAATATATTAGCATATGAAAATTAAATTATGCCTAAATTCAGTAAAATTAGATGTTAATAAATAAAGAAACATAAAAAACTAAAGAAAAATACATAGATGAAGAGTAATACGGTTATCAAGAATATATTTGGTTATCTTGAATACTTATGTGATTATTACAACATAAGTGGTCATAGTTATGATGAGTGATATTATATTCCAAACATGAACTATTCATATTTTAATGAGAATAAAAGACCAAAAAAATATAGAAGTAATGAAAAAAATCTGAAAAGTATTCGTTGGTGAGTAAGCAGAATAAGGTAGTCAAGAAAACTATAAAACAAGATATTCAAAAGAAGAATGATAAGTTGGATTCTAATAATTTCATTCAAACCAATAAAATATCCTTCTAATGTGTAAAGAGAGGTCGTACCATGTACCACTAAAAAAGGCTACAGAAATGAATGAAAGCAAGTTTAAATCAAGAACTGAATCAATTTAGGAGAGAAATTGGAAGATAAGATTGATTGAAGAAATTCCTGAAGAATATTTTGATAATTTACCTAAGAAAGGTAACTCAAAAGCATTGAAGAAGACATGTTTAAACTCCAAAACACAATTTTTTAATAAGGAGGGATTGATTATTTTCACAATCAATTGCAAATTTCTAGAGAAATGCAAAAAGATAAAGATAAAGCACTAGTAAGAGAAAAGGAAACAAGAAAACATATTATTACACATGAAGAAGAATTCAAATTTCATGAGAGGTTTTCAACATATGAAAAATCAATTATCTCAAAAAATATGCGTGTATGGTGAAAAATGTATGATCATAATTCAAATAATTGTATAAATATTCTACCAGTTCAACGGGAGATGTTGATGATAAAAAAAGAACTCGGTGAAGCTACTGCACTACTGGAATAAGTGAGGATAAAAAATCCACACAAGATAAAGGTGAATTCAAATAAAGTTTCCATGATATAAAAAAGATAAAAATGTAAAATTTAAAGGATACAAAATAATTAATAGTATCATACACTTTAGATCAAACTAGGAAAGGAATCTCTGGGTTGAGAGGCAATTCTCAGCCCTATTGCACTAATTAATAATATTACAAGTGTTCCATCTTATTTCCTTATTATTGTGTAGTATTTTTGTTTAAATTTCAAGTAATTGAAGGTGAAGTTCATTCTCAACATGAGAAATCACTGAACAAAGAGGAATAAAACATGTTGAAATGCATATTCAAGATCTTATAGAAACTTTATTTGTTCTAAAATGGTGTATTATCAACATAAATATCTTGAATATTATCTGATGAAATTTTCCACCAGGTCAAATAGAATGGATTTCACCCTTTGAGGGGGAGAAAATATAAAGAAGATGATATCAGGTATTTTTTCATAAATATCTATAAATTCATGTCATCTCAAGAGAAGTTGAAAATAGAGGTAACCCAATTATACTTCTTTCCATTATCTTAATTATATAAACTATGTGGATCAAGGGGGAGTGTTGGTTGATGAGTAGGCTCATAGAAAGGGGGATTAAAATAGTATTTCACTTGAAATTTATGATGTGTTTGTTGAAGTGTGAAGGAGAATATATTACTTGATAAATCTATTTTAAATAGCACCACTTTGAGAAATAAATATGTTATGAGCATGATATCACATTTATGGTTGTTCATGAAAAAATTATACTCATTGGTTGTATCTCTCTTTTTTTATACACCAAGTTAGCCCATGTAAACTTAAAGTAGACCAACTAATTAATTTTTCCAATTGAACCATGTGGTACTATCCTTATTTCATAAAAAAGAAGAAATTATTTACAAATGTTTTTAAGGGAAGAATAAAACCACTATATAAATCCTTTGCATTTATTGTCAATAAGGGAGATAAGGGACATTGAATTTAAGAAAATGGTATTGAAAAAAAATCTATAGGGGGATATTGAAAAGACCATATGGTTGTTTGATGAGTATAGTTTAATTTGTTATCAATATATAATGAGGAATCAAAAGTAAATTTGTGATTAAGTCCTATAAGATTAGTGATTAATCATTTAATGAGAAAGATTAAAAGAGTTTGAGAAATATTCAAGAAGGATGATGGTTATGATTCCTAGAGAATTGTTATTGATTCATTGGTGTTCATTTGGTAAGAAAATTCTCCACAATCAGTGATGTTTTCAAGAGAATTGTTATGGATTCATCTAATGGAATTGGATGTCATTCTTGGAAAATTATCCTTGTCAACTCTGACTATTTTTGGACTTTTATTAATTTCAAATACATGTTCCAATTGTAATAGGAAAGTGCTCATTGTACTCAACATTTAATGAGGTAAAGGCCATGAAAAATTCATGAGGAATTAATATAAATACAATGAAAATATTTATTTGCATGATGAATTGATTTTTGAAGGATATTTAATGTTTTCTATGAAAAAATAAATTATATATTGCATGAGGAAGATAAATGAAGGCCATAAAATATTAATATTATTTCATGAGGAGTTTCTAATTGATGAAGAGCATGAAAATATATATTTTCATGATTATTATGAGAAGAATATTAAGAGGTTAGTTGTATTAGTTGGTAATATTTTTTGGTGAAGGCATTTTTGTAAGAAGAATTTAAAGAAATAAATTGTTGGACTCTAACAAAAAATATGACTAACCCACTATCTAGACGTAGCCAACTCAACCATGGTCTTATGCAGGACCCGAAGGTCAACCATGCCTAAGGGAACTATCCTGGACCATCTTATAGACAACATAAGATAATGGGGAAGGCATAATGTCCAATATGTATGGTAGGGCCCATGTATAGGTCCCGTAGATGAGAGCGTGCCATGGAGAGTGCATAGAAGGAGTGGCGGCAGCACCATGCAGGTCAGAACAATGGTATGGAGTTCGAGATTTCTATCCTCTCATGGGAGAATTTATTTGTTATACCACGACCTCTATGTAAGGTAAAATCAATATTTGATGCACGAGGTTTTTCACTATTCATCTATCTTAAAAAGGGATTGATATAACATGCACTATTGGATGAGTTTGATCTTAGTTATCCATTAATCATCTCCAACCTCTGCTACATCTTCAACCTTTGATGGAATAGTGATCTTGAGACAACCGACATACATGGTCATTCACATTACCAACCATATTCTAGGTTGGTTCTGATAGGATTATGTTCATTCGATTGTCCTGAGATCATGAATGCAATTATATATTGTATGTATGCAGATAAATTGAAGAAATAACTTCAGACAAATGAAAACGTGAGTTCTATAAGACATCTAATAAGGAGGAGTTTGAGATTATTCAAATGAGAGGAATAAAATGATTTCATGCATAGAGAAGCTCACCAAAAGGTATCATCATGAACATTCATGGGAAAAAACCATGGTTTTTGGTAGACACTTGAGAAAATTCAAAATATATCAGGAATTTGAAGAATTCCATGAATCGTTGTTATTTTTAGAGATACAAAATGGAATAAAAGTAGGATCTATATTTTGAAAGGATTTATGATACTCACATATAAATAGTGTAGCAAGATTATGAGGAAATACTATCAATGGTTTGAGAGAGATCTCATTTCTAAAGAAAGAGAGCATCATAAACAACTGTTTTATGAAGAAGAGGAGTTTTATGCAACTCTATTTGTGATAGATAGAAGATAATCATATGTGCATTATAATAGTGAAAATAACTCTTGGATCGATTCATGAAGATACTGGTTTCCACAAATCATTCCACTTGTGTGAAGGAGAAGGAAGCTACGACCCTTCAAAAAGTATTCAACACCCTTGAAGGAGATTTGTGAAGAATTGTGTGCCATGAAACTTTCAGGGAAGCACAAGAATATCATTCATAACCTTCACTATTTTTGAAAAGGAGTTTTAGAATGGTGAAAATATCTGAACCCACTATGAAAATTCAATAGTGCTACACTTATGCATGAAGGACTTAAGGATTCATCCTTACTATTGCGCAAAGTAGGTATGCACACAAGGAAGATTTACATTTATTTGGGTGCACTCGAAGGAGGAAGTGCATACACACATGCATGATACCCATGCAAAAAACATAACCAGTTTATTTGTATGAAAAATAGTTTCGAGAAGGAAGAAAAAGATTAGGGAACACCCATTCAGGTATGTGAAAAGCATACAAGGTTTTCACATGGAAACACTTTCATGCCTTCGTGAATGATCATGAAAATGAGGATATCATTTAATATACTAAAAAAATATAAGAACATAAAATATTGAAAGAGGATTGAGGTTTTTCAAGCTTTATACTTTCATAATATAATTGAAGAATTTATGTGCACCACTTGCACACATCCTAATTGATGCCAAGAACTTTATTGACATAAGAAGTATTTTCTCATGTAGTTGATAATTGAGAAAGAAGAAAACTTACTATGTGTTGAAATATTCATCATTTGATCATTCTGAATAGGTAGTGAGTTGGAGTAGAAGTTTCATTTTTCAATTATTAAAGTGAATAAGGCCAGCGTGCATATAATATTTTTGATCTAGTGGAAGTCAAAGTCCTTTAGTTAAGGGACATGATTATTCTATTGATGCAGAATAATATAGTACAATAGATAAATCTAGTTCAGGGTGATTGTTGAATATCTCTTGAATAAAATGTGGTTACAGTATAATCAATTCATTTAAAGACTGGTGGAACTAGTATAAATAACACCACTAACTAAAAAATATTGTTTATTTACTACATAATTTTTTTTCCAATTCTAGGTATTTATAATCACTACAAACTTATAATGATAATATAATCCATGAAACAACCACAGGTTGATCACATGAAAGAGTAGGTCCTTGTAATGAACCTTGTAAAAATATTTATGTGCTGATGTTTCCTTTATTATCTACATTTCATGTGTATGTGATGGTTAACAACACACAATAAATCCCTTTCTCTTAACCAGGGAAGAGGTTCAAGGGTAGAGGGGTTAATTGAAAGAAAGTAAAATTTAGTAAAAAGTTGGGTACACCAATTCACCCCCCCTCAGTGTCCATCCGTGATCCATCTGGGATCTACACCAATGCATGTCATGATGAAATATGGATCCTGACCCATAATGGAAATAATTAATTTTAAAAGGGGTTATCATTTTTGTGGAAACCCATTTAATTAAATTCCTTATAAATGCTAATAAAATACAACACTCATCTGATAAAATATTCTATTATAGATAAGTGAAATCATCATTGTCTAGTTTGACCATGAGATCAATTTTGGATTCAGAAAATATAAATGGTAGGAAATTCCTCAAATGGTACTAGAACTTGATAATATTTCTCAAGTAAGTACAAAAATTCTATGTGTTAGAATGAAATCTTACCAAGAAAAAAAATAGTGAATACATTCAAAAAACAGAGTTAGATACCTATGATAATAATCTAAAGGATTTACTATAATACTTCATACTCATGCTTGTGAACTTGGAGTTTAAGTTTAAAAAATGGTATGATACAACAAATACCTATAATATGATAGAAAATATGAAAAGGATATATCAACAGTAGGCTAATAATGAGTGGTATGAGGTGTTAATGACTCTTTTTAAGTGAAAATGGTTGAAAGAAACACAATATTAACTCAGGTAATCAACATGTTTGCGTATATAAATGATTTTTAGAGGATAGATTCACCTCTTAAACTTTAACTGACTTCTTTTTTCATTTTGAAATCACTGCTAGAAAGGTTATAATAGTTTTTTGTTAATTATAATATTGATTAATTCTATAAATTTTTACTTAATCTCCTCCATATGTTATGTATAGGTTACTGAGACATGGTTATTATAGGATCAAGTATCATGATGATGATCAAAAAAGATAAGGGTAAAGGTTTTAGAAAAAATAAAATAAAAGAATTCATAGAGAGAACACACTACCAACTAAATAGAAGAATAAGAAGGAAGAAAAATGATTTCATTATTACAAGATTGATTATTGAATATGGAATTATCAAAATTACCTAAAGGACTATAAGAAGTTGCATGGCGAGTCCAATTTAGGTATAACTGTTATAGAATTCAATTATATTATTTTTCAAAGTACATGATACCAACCGTATGTTTTATAAGAGTTATAAATATACCTAAGGACAAAAGTAAAGAAATAATTTAATGTCAGAGGTCGAATTTTTCTTTCAAATAATGATTAAAATAATTTGTTACATTAAAAGACTTAGATACGTAAAGCTTGGATGTTTTTAAAAATTTGTTTATTTTTATCTCATTTTTATCTTAATAAGAGCTTATAAACAGTGGGTGTTTAACTAAATTAGGATGAATGTTCTTAATACATGTAGTTTATGATCCATTCAATTCTATAACATGATATAAGTGAGACAAGGGTAAAATAAAATTCTCTAAAAATATATAAAATCATATATGATATTGAATATATTTTATTTATTAAATATTCCTACTAAAAAGAAGTAAGTGTTATAATCTAAACACAAAGGTGTTTATGTATCTTAGCAAGATATTCTGAAAATAATACAGTCTCTAAGAGGCTATAAGGGAGACAAGTGTACATGAATTATAGTGATTTTTCATTAATTATCTGAAAGAGTTTAGGATAAGTTATGGTAAAGAAAAATGTAAAGAGTTACATTTAGCTATTGTGATAAAGTGAATACCACTATTTTTTAAAGGATTATTCCATAAAAATAAAAAGTAAATTTCAATTTATTTACTAAAAGAGTTTTAGGGTATGATGGTAAAAATAAATTTCATGAGTTTCATTTAGTTACAATATCTATGTAAATATCACCATATCCTAAAGGAGTTTACGATGTTCTGGTAAGTAATAATTTAAATAGTTTTGTTATTTATGAAAATATTTTTAGAGAAAGGTTTTATGGAAAAGTCTTCAAGTATAATTACGTTGGAATTAGAATAAGTTATAAGTATAAAGAAAAAGTGGATATTGTAACATTTATTGTTATGTATTTAAAGGAGTTTAAATATATTAAAGTAGTTAAATGTTAAGAATATGATTCCTAAATCTCACCATTATTCAAACTTTTTTTCTTTATAGATGTTACTCACTAAATATTTTATTGGGAGGGTTTTATCAAGTGGTCATGTAGATATTTGGTGAAAATTAAATATATATGAAATAAGTTAACAAAACCATATAAAGTGCAACATACATAAGGCTAATCAACCAGTTTATCATATATGATATGATAAACAGGTACTTATGTAGGGTTTTGTTAAATATTATTAAGATTTTCTTAAGAATAAAATATATATCATATTATAGACAATATTTATTTTATAATTCTATCATGTTGTCTGCATAAATTTATATATATATATACAAATTTCATGAAATATAATGATAATTGACCACTAAAAGTATGAATTTGAGTTATCCCTAACTGATGTTCACCATAGAGTATTATAGGCTATGATTAAATTTTAAGGTTATTGTGAGTGATATTATCATGTAGAGATTTAGAATATGTTCATGAGGTAAAAAAACAATGATTTTCTTTGTGTGTGCAGTGGATAACCCATGAAGTATACCATATAGAATGTCATAATTTATTTATTTAGTATACTCGGGGTACATGGATCATATTAAATCCCTATTAACCAAGGTTAGTGTCATATCTACCATTATAACCTTTATAATTTAATACTTTTATGACTAAAGCCTTCAGGATTTGCTAATCTGGGGGTTTTTGGGTATATTATTTATCATGTCATCGATTAGAGTTAAACTGAGATATGATTTTTCCTCTTCTATGATGAGTGTGACATATATGACCTTAATTAAGATAGGATGAGGAGTGTGTAACCATAACTACATGGTATATGTGATGCACATATATTCTTGGATTGGGGGAATGTGATGTGCTTATCTATAAAGATAAATAACATATGATGTATTCATTAAATTGGTCAGTCTATAATTAGAGAATTGGGAATGCATATGAGTTGTCTATATGGTATTGACATACTCCATGTCCCATGGCCACTTGATATCTTGGACAAAGGGAACTTGTGAGAGTGAATGCTAACATGTTACTTGACCTATGGAGGCATGCATAGAGATACATTTTCTTGATGGATATCACACCAGATTCCTTTATATCTTGAGTAGCAGTTATGATTTTCTAGAGGCTACTTTATGCTCACATTTTTTGATCCATATATTCATATTTAATGTTAATGCTGTAAAGTCCTATGGGGTTACACATTTTGGTTGACTTAATGGGGATTGATTTTCACTCATTGAGATACAATAAAATTATTTTAGATATAATCCAAAAGAGTTTTGTATAGGTATTCACAAGGTATTACATATTATGTAATACATGGTGAAATTAATGATATATTTACAATAGTGTTTTGAAATATATCTATAAGTATTTTTGGATATTATTTCATAAGTTATTGTATATAATATAATATAATGTTAAATATGAAGAAGTATTTTAGGCTTTATTTCAAGTGGAATATTAAAAAGAATATGCCCTAATTTCAATATTTCATGTGATGAATTTTGGAGGAAATGGTATTAAGGTTATGTTTCCAATCAATGTAACCTTTAGCATAGGTTTCAAGATACACTTCCATTGATGTAACCTTATGATTAGCTTGAGAATACGTTATTACTAATATATACTTAAGTAAAGTATTAAGAGTGTGTTATCACTAATGTATTATGATATTCATGAGATGAATATCTTGATAATACATTATCTTAATTACCGTGGGCTTGCGAAAGTAGAAATCAAATGTTAAGTCTTAATTCTTAGGTGAATAATTCCCACATTGTCTATCATTTATATGATCATTACATATGATGTAACACCAAGGGATATTAATTTTTAAAATGCATGTATTGATCAAGGTATTAAATCATGTGTTATAACACATAATTTAACACACAATCACTTGTGAGTCATCCTTTAAGGCCCTATAAAGAGATCATTTCCATGAGATGGTAATGGAGTGTGAGTACATTTTCTTGGATGATAATCCCTAGAATCCATATCTCTATTTATCTTCCTCTTTAGCCTTGTGAGGAACTGCCATACCATAGAGGTTATTGGATTTAGTTCATATGATTAACGATTTAGGTGAAACCCATGGATACCTCTAAAGGTGGTATAAAATTTGGCTTCCACTTTGGTGATATTTATCAAACCCATTAAAAGGTGTTCAAATAAGATACAAGATGCAACTATAATACAAAGTATTCATTATGTTCTTATTTACTATTTAATATTTCAATTTATTAAAACCATGGTGATCTTGGTTTTTGGTTTATAATTACTTATATTTTTTTGATTAAGTGTTATTCATACCCTTATAAACCCAATTAATTAACCAAAGATTATCCAAGAAAAAACATGAAAAATAAGAATTTTGATTAACTAGATGTGACATGGGTTTTGATGATATTTTTTGTCCCTCTTCACTTAAAATCATAATTTTCACCATAATGAATAAATCCTCATATGATATCCATCAATAATATGAATCATTGTTAACTTATAATAAATCAAAATGAAGATTTATCAAAATTTTATGGATTGTTAGTTGCTCCTCTATGATAAAGAAATAGAAAAACAATGTAATTTTAGAAAAGTTTATCTAGGGAATCATATAGAACCCATATTTTTTATTAATTATTTTAATGAATGTTTTAGGTGTTAAAAGGAAATGGGATGGTGAAACAAAGAATAATTCCTTTGCATTGGTTTAAATGAATATGAATCATCAAGTTAGTGGCTTTTAGAGTACTGGAAAATCTATAATAACCTTCAGGATTGATCTTTTGGAAGTAAGTATGCATCTAGTAAAGTTGGGAGATGTGATAAATAAAAATAGAAGTTTTGAAGTTGTATATGGTTAATTAATATGACTTGTAAAATGTGTTATTAAATCATTCAATTCAGTCTTGATGAGTCAGTGAATTTATATGGTTAAACCACATGACTTGAAAAAAATATAAAGATAAATTTTGTTTTTATCAAAATTTGATTTCATTTCACGATATTTCCTCATACCTAATCATTTTATTCCATATCCCCCATGTATTATACACAACCACTTTCTCACCTCTCCTTTGACCCATGATAATGGGAGATTGGATCTTAAGCGTTCTTCATCTAGATTTAAGGTAGGCCCCAATTTTATTCTTCTTACTCCTTTCCCACATCTATTACATCCCTTTCTTGAGGATTTATCTTGAATTTTTAGGATTTTAGTGTGGGGTTTAGTTATACCATGAAAAAACATGAGTGAATTGTAGGAATTGTTTTTGGGTAAGCTCTAGGAGGGTTATACCGGGGTTATTTCACATCATTGGAAGGTTGTTTAGCATCACCACACCACTTAGTGAGTATTTCATTAACTTAATTAATTTGAGTGTTTTTATATAATTTAATTTATATTAAATCTAGGGATCTAGGCTAAGTAAATTTCATATGGTGATTACAAGGCTCAAAACACATAGAGATGAATTTATAAATTTGTTATGAAGTAAGTTATCTTTACTCCCTTGAAGTTTTATGATAAATGTGTGATGAATATGGTTTTATATTGGTTTAATTATGGTTTGTGTGATATTATTATTATTAATGTGGTATATTAGGCTATTATAAAATTAAATGTCTATGGTCCAATTAAAAGTCACTAAGAATTCATATAACTTAGATTGAATGATTTATTTGGGTGGTGAGTTAATTATTGGAGTTGGTATCATAAAACTAACTATGTGTACTTTGGATTGAATTTATATTCAAATAAGTAAATATTAATTAAAATATATTATTACATATCAATCATAGTTATGCGTGACTTTGATGTAATAATGTCCTAGAGTATCATCTCATTGAAAAGGGAATATCAATTCCCCGCTATGATGAGAACCTTAAAATTTCATAACAATATTCTTAAACCTTGTTCTATGATTGGATATAATTATATGATAGGTAATATAATATTTTGACATCAGGTGTGAGTAATCATAACAAGATGAAACTTTATCTCATGAAGTTCACACTTAGTAGTCTCCAGGATGGGAAATTATTAGAACAAACCCACCAGCAGAAAGTCCACATGTTTATGTGTCACTGTATATTCATATATATGAGCATGTGTAATGGTACTTAGATTTTAATATTATTATTAATGAATTTCAGGACTCATTCACTTAGATGTATTTCCATAAACCATTATTAAAATAGTTCATGGAGAAGTTGGGCATGTTGGGTGCATCATGAATGACATGTTATTAAAGAATAATTTGAGGAAGGATTTATACCTTCCATATTTACAAAAGTTGATATCTTGACCCATTTATTAAAATAAAACACCCACATTAAATTCCATATCCATTGTTTAATGATGATTTTATTTCATATAGTTAAAGAAAGGAGTATCAAGATTATAGGTTGATACATGGGTGTGCAACCTGCTTGATGAGATATCATGAAAAGGGATTATATTACAGAGTGAGAACTCATATGTGCTTGTTTACATTACAACATTGACTTATTTATCTTGGGTGCATTGATATATTTATATATAGTAATCTTGGAATTTAGGAAAGGCCACCTAATTCCAACAAGAAAGAAACCTAGAGGGTCACACACTAAGCGTTTCTGTTGATCTCAATTAAATTATATTTGAATTTAATAATCAAAATAACTATTATTATCATGTCCAATGAATAATTTTATTCAAGATTTATTGATCGCATAAATTAAATAAATATTTATTCATAAGGTAATTATTTAATTATGAGGATATATAATATTTATTTATTAAATTAATAAATATTTATTTTGGAATTTGATAAATACTAAGGAGGAATAGAAGACCAAGATTGTGTCTGATGATAATATTAATTTGAAACCTGGTAAAATAATATTTATCTATTCACTGATTAGTGTACACCATGGTAAAATAATAATAATATTATTATTACATTACATGAGGTCATATAAGGTTTAATATATTATTTAAGGTCCACTATGAAATTAAATAATATTTTAACCCTAACCATATCTATATAAATATATGACCATGTCTATTGTGCAGAGATTGATCGAAATAGAGAATAATTGTGAACAAAGAAATCTAGATCACTCTATCAAGATCAAATAACAATTTATAGATTCTACTTCCTCCCCCATCATCTCAATAATGAGAGTGAAATAATGAATCTTTAAGCCCAAAGGAATCATCATAGCATTCTAGACGAACTCCAAAAGATGATTGATCCACCATGTTAGCACCCAAAAATCCAACAGTGTTGTTCGAAGATCATAAGAGAATGTATGGATCACCTTTATAAGGATTATACACTTTTAACCTATAATAGAAATCATGGTTGACTAAAAATGGTTTAAAAAAAACAACTTCATCGAAGAAAGATCTTAAGATGAGGTATTCGTTCTTAAAATCTTTTTAAATTAATTATAAATTTAACATGAATTGATATTCTCATAGTTCCAGTGACCTTCTTTGTTAATATTATTTGAAAAACATAAAATTAGTCAAGAATTTTATGTCTTGTACAATTTCAAATAATCCATAAAATTTGATAATTATTGAGTCATAACTAGACTTGATAAGCTATTTTTCTATGCCTAAAACCATAATTAATTAGTCGGGTATTATTAGGAATTTAAAAAAGGTCTTGAGACCATGATATTTCTTAGATATATGACTCGAGCGAGGTTTATAAATTTGTTCCTATTATAAATATAGGCTCAAAAATACTTTTAATTTCAAGCTAGTATCCATACAAAATTATTTGTATAAATACAATTTGTTCTATGGGTTTTGGTTATTTATTTAAATAATTTTATATTTTATATTTATTTTAAAATTTACTAGTATTTTACATGGATGGACTATGAATTGTTGGATTTTAATTTTTTTTTCAAAATATTTAAAATGGGTTTTCCTTTTTTAAGGGAGAAGACTTTTGGAATCTCACATTGGAATGTAAGTTGAAATGGGGACTCCTTTATAAGTGGAAACACTTTTATTATTATTTAAAATGATAAAGTATAGAGGAAAAATCCTATGGGTGATGGTTCACCAAAACATCCAAGAGCACACAAATGGAAGATCATGCAATGTGGTTCTTTGATGGAATACTTTTCACTTTCCTAACAGATAGGAAATTTATACCAGTTTAGGCCCAATCCTAAATAAGCTAGTCTGGTGGGTTGACCCAGTTCACCAATCGAGCTTGATATATACAATCTATTAGATCAGGTGTGATCTAATGAACATATTTGATCACTAACAGGTGTGATCCAGGACATATATTTTAGCATGTTCAATCAATTGTACAAGATTAATTTGGATAAGATATTCCTTTCTATAATAGGAGTACATCCACTTCCAAGGGGTAGGATATCTTATCCAAAGTGTACTCCAATGCCTATAAAATGTGGATCCCTAGAATGGAAAATTCATTCAATTTCATCAATCCCCAAGTACTCTAATACCTTTAAGAGATTGAGATTCATCTTCTTATCTTCTACAAGCATCAAAGATCCTTTTTTGGTGCCTAACAACAAATACTCTTCCAACACCCTCTGGATTCTAATGATTATTCAATAATGACTCTTCACTAAGTTTAAGTGTTGAGTTAAGAGCCACCATTTTATCCTAAAGAGGATTAAGATTCACTTTCAACACACTGTACTACTAATTTTGTGGGGAAAATTATACTCTTAATGAGAGAGACATCATAATATTCCTCAACATGCATCATTTACTACCATCCAAGAAAACTCCATACCGCTATCCACCGATATCCCTAACATTCTTAGGATTATATCTAATTAACATGGTTACGAAAATGATAAACAACATGATAAAGGTGGATGAATTTTATGGAAACAATATTAATAGGTGGAAAAAGAGGATGAAATTGCTACTTACTACTCTTAAAGTGGTGTATATACTCTCAAATATAAATCCCCCCATTTGAAGATAAGACACTATAAGTTTCCTTCATGATAAAAAATGGGATAATTATGACCTCATGTGAGGAGGACACATTCTCAACACCGTAACCGATGATCTCTTCAACACTTACCAACACCTACCAATGGAAAATGGTAATTGGGATTCTTTGGAGTAAGAGTACATTACTGAGGATGTTATAAGTAAAAAATTCCTAGTAAGAAAGCTCATTTAATACAAAATGATAGGTAATAGATCTATAATAGAGTAGTTTTATGAAATATAACATATCTTAAAACATATAAAGTGAAACAAGATGAACATGTACGATTCCATTGTTTTCACACTGATCATCTATAACATCCCCCTTTCATGGAAGAATGTAAAAAAATTTATAAAATAAAATAATAAAGATATTTAAATTAATGAGTTAATCAACGAACTAAAAATTTAGGGGGAATATAAAAAACATGAGGAGGAAAATGACCCTATATATGATAAATCCAAGGTCCTCATGGTGGAAGGCGCTGGTCCATCCATGTCCTCATAGAGGAAAAATATCTAAACTATAACTAAAAATGAAATTAATTTTATTATACTAGAATTATCATTCAACATTCTAAATTACATGAAAAATGAATGGTGAAATTAAACAATATAATCAACATTTTTAGGGAAGGCAATGAAATCAATCGGATCCATGAACAATGATAAAACTGCTATAGACCAAAGTGGATGATCCTTCCATTCATCCTCTATGGAAAAAATCTCTGAACCTCATGGTTGGTTTCTCTAAACCATTTTAATAACCATTTGGGAGTACTAGTTTGGGATCTAATATTACCAAAATTATAATGGAAAAACATATAGTTTTTATTTATTTATCCACTCGACCCCATTTTTTATGTAATTTCTATGCCTCCTGGAATAATCAAAGAAAATCACTTTCCAATAATAAATTAGGAATAATACTATAGAAAACCAAATATTATTTAGTTTACAGGAATAAAATGAATCTTATTTGATCACATATGATCAACAAAAATTGACATAGTAAAGGAATTTGAAATGAATCTAGGTAGGGACCGTGTGAACATAGGCCTCAACTTCCACAAATTATGATGTATACTCTCTCACTTGGTGAGATATTAGTACAATGATCCTTCAACATGAAATGTATGTCACTACCCTGGAAAATGGACCTTCTTGATAATCCATACACCTTTTCCAGGTAAGTATGTTTCTTCTTCACCAACTTCTTTCTCTTATTCTCTAAATTACCTCCATTTGATTAAATTTATCTCCATGTGGGATGATTTACTAACCTCCTCGTTTACTTTTAGTTTCTTTTTTATCCTCCATTTAAATTTATATTCAATTTTTAAAATTAATTCATGGTTATTTTAATCTCCTTTATTAAATTTATTTCACTTAAAACCTTAAATTTTCTAATGCATATAAATAAAAGTGAATTTATTATAAATATAATTTCAATTATAGTTATAAAAAAGTATAATTTTAAATCATTTAATAATTGATTGTGAATAGATAAAAACTCTATTATTTTTCTCTTAAAAACAATTTAATTTGTGGATAGTTAGAATGATAAATATATGTAATTAAATATAAATGTAAAATTCTTTATGATTTACTTATAAATATGTTATGAAAGTTTTTGAATATATACCATTACATTTATAATTAACTTGTCAATGATTTTCATGTGAAATTATAATTGTGATTTTTTTATCCATTTATAAATTTAAGTCCATTAACTTAATTTAAATTTAACATCACCAGATTAATTTATATTTAAAGACACTAGATTAGTTTTAAACATGTTATATTTATTTAAATCATTATATTGATATTAAAAATAAATAATATCATGTAATTATATAAAAATAAAATTATTTTTCTAGTTCTAAAATTTCAACATCATTTAGAATTTAATATCAACCAAGGAAGAATTAAAGCTGGCATTTTGTGTCAAATCCTTATGCATGCATAAATATAGCTAAACCAAGGGAATGAATATAATTTTTTGGGATATGGATACATATAATATATTTAATACATAGTTAAAAAATATATGAATCCCTCAAAGATTATCTGGGAAAAACATGAAAAATTATAATTCTACAAACCACTTACAACAAGGGTTTCGATGATATTTTCTATCCCTATTAATTTCCGAGCATATGTTACAACATAATGAATCTATCCTCTAATAATATCCATAAAAATATGAATCATTGATATCTTAAAATAAATCAATAACAAAGACTCATCCAAATTACAAGGAGTGTTAGTTTCTCCTTTATGATAATTAAATGAAAAAATAATGTAATTTTAGCTAATTTTATGAAGGGAATTCTGTAATACCCACCTTTTTTATTAATTATTTTAAAGAATTTTTTGTATTTTTAATGTAAATGAGATGGTGTAACTTAGATGAATTATTTTTTTGTTTGTTAAAGGAATTAGAACCATCATGTTAATGTATTTTATAGTACTAAAAACCTATAATGATTTTCAGTATTAATCTTTCAGAAGTAAGTGCATGTATAGAAAATTTGGAATATGTCAGAGATAAAAAATATTTTTTGAATTTGTGTATGGTTAAGTTGTGTAAATTGTAAATAAAAAAATTAAATCATTGAACTGGGTTTAGATGATATAGTTAATTTACATGGTTGGACCACATGACTTGAAAATCTATGGAGATAAATTGTGTTATCATCGAAATTTTATTTTATTTCATGATTTATCCTTGCATATCTTCATTTTATTCCCCATTTCCTCCCCATGTATCTCGCAAAAACACTTTATCACCTCTCCTTCGACCCATGATATTGGGAAGTTGGATCTTGAGCATTCTTCATATAAATTTATGTTAAGCCTCTATTTTATCCTTCTTCCTCTTTTATAACCCTTATTCATTCTTTTTAGTGATAATTTATCCCAAATTTTTAGGATTTGGATTTGAGGGTTTTGTTATATCATGAAAAAATTTGAGTGAATATGAGGGACTAAGAATAATTCTAGGGATGGAAAATAAATTTTATTTGATTCAAAAAATATTTGTGATGCCTCAAGGAACATAGTTTTAATTCATTGAATTATGTATTTTTTAATAATCTTCATGAAATAAATCTATAAGGGGTATTTTTTTATATTTTTATATTTTTTTAATACTAATAGTTAAATGAACTAAAGATACTGAAAAAATTTCATTTGAAAATGAAAAAAACTTTAGTAAATATAGTGTGTCTGTGATTCTATCTTTGTAAGGAAAATTACTACACAAACCATAAAAATATTTTTCTTATGATTACATATATATCCTTCTCAATCACCACCAATTCAAAAATTATTAACAATTGTTATAAAAAATATTTTTATCTTCAAATTTATTTAAAATATCACTCTTTGGTGTTATAAATAAATTAAGAGATTGATGTGAATATCTAGTTTATGTGGAAAAATAACAATTCCCATTTATAACTAAAGTACCCTTTGAGTTTTTAAGGTTTCATTTGATTTTAATCATGTTTAACATCATTGGAAGTTATGAGATATTTTTTTAGTTGATTGGAATGTTTTTGATATGATCTTAGGTGTATTGAAATGTTTTTGAAGCAATTTTGTGCTTATTTGAGAATTTATGGAATCCTTATTATTTTTTAGTTTTGGTAAAGGAACCACATATGAGTGTTTTTTCTCTACATACATGAATTTTAAGCTGTGTATGAGTCATTGCTCATTTACATATATGTCAGCATGCGTTACATAAGTTTCATCAATGCTCAGTTTATAAGTCATTACTCATCTACATATGATTCATTTACAAGAAACGTAATATATATATAAGTGTTTCATATGATATGTATATGTTACAGGGTACTGTGTAACTATTATTAATATTTGTGTATGAGTCATTAGGATCTACGTGTGTTTCATGAATTTTTCAAATTTTAAATCTGCAATGGGAAATTTGAGTTTCTATAAATTATTTTTCTAAATAAAAAATAATTTTAAAAATGTGATTCAGTAAAAATAAAGAATCTTGGTTTTTTACATCACGAAGAAAAAACTTATATACCTATAAAATTGAATAAGAGATATCTCAGTGAAGATGATACAGATTTATTATATTTTTAAAAATAATTTAGATGTATTATTGGGATGATTATTTATTTTTCTATAGTTCTTAAGTCACATGATAATCTAGATGGGATGAAAGTTGAGTTCTTTGTGAATTTTGAGAAATTCTAACGATGAGTGTGCTTAAGAAGTTGATTTGTGATATAGTATTTAATGAGTATTCATGCATGAGACAATAAATGTAATTTCTTTTTAGATATTTATATTTACCCTTGTTGAGGTATTCTGTGATATTTAAATTTTGTGGTTAGATTAGATGAAGTGTATAAGGGTACCTTGGTAAATCATGTGGAGACACTATACACATTGGAGATATACTGAGAAAAGTGCTAAAAAATGGGACTTCCAAAAGTATTCTTTTAATTATCCCTATGTTGGATGAAAGAATAAATGGTTTCATATTTTTCTATTTTAAGATGCTGATATTAATAAATTCAATTTAATACTCTAAAATGAATCACTTTTATAGGAAATAAAGATGTTGAATATTGCATTTCTGAGAAAAATAAAATGTTCCTACAAAATGATAAATATTATACTGAGTGGTAGAATGAGTATGAAATAAAGTGAGCATTTATAAAAATAAAGAATCAAAATATTGAGAGAAGAAGAGAGAATGAATCCTAAAGTCTAAAAGACATCATTATAACTATTTGAGCTTAATAAATTAGTGAATTTAAGGTTGAGTATCAAGTAGCAGATCTATATTATATTCTACATAGATTGATAAAATTATTTTTGAATATCCATGAGGCTTATAAAGTAATATTTACATATATTGTTTATGTAGAAACCAAACCTTCCAGAAGATATTACTCATTCTAGTTACAATTTTTATATATTGGCAATGTGAATATGCTAAGTATGGTGTAACTCTAGACAAGCATAGTGTGAATTTATGACCATGTTATGAGCTTGCAACTATTATACTTATAGTTAATAATTCATGGTTGTGGGGACTAAAAAATTATGGTAAAGAGTAAGTTTCCTATGAAGGGGATAAACCTTGTAAAAGTTCTCATGTTCTTTACTAATTTTATTTTCTATATGAGTTAGTGAGAGTTAAATATCACTATTGAGTAAATTGGAATTTAATAGGTCACATGGGTTGATTTAAAAGTGAAAATAAATTGTAAAAACTAATATCCACTAATTCATACCCCACATCTCAGTAGAGAAAACAAATCCTAGGACCATAAATGGGTATTAGTGCAGGGTCCCTCTATTATATTCAAACAAGTGATGAGTAAAGATAATAAAAATTTTATGAATAACAGGAGAGTTACTACATTTAATGGTAATAATTACTATAACCATATGAAAAAGATGATTCTATATCTATTATCCCTTGGAGTGAAAGTTGTAGATATTGTGGTTATTGGTTTTCTACCTATTGAGAAGGATAAACTGTCAAAAACCAACCTTCCCCAGGCCATGGATTTGGTCAATTGACCCTATGGGTCTCCTATAATACCATGGTTTCCTTCTCAGCACACAATATGTTATTAATCATTAGGGTCACTTATCTGACCAATGACTATCCCCATAAACCAACACATGTTATTTTAGTGTGATTTTTCCTCACTCACACAAACCGTGGTAAACATCCCGGGTGGTCACCCATCATGACCACTACTCCACGATGAACATGCTTAACTTCAAAGTTTTAATTAGGAAGGATCCCAAAAAAGGTGAACCTTGTTGATATGTTTAGTATAATTTATCGTTTTAAGTCTCATTTTTCCAGGGGCGTTACACTCTCCACCCCTTTAAAGAACAACACCCTCATTAAAGACCCCACACTTCAAACCCAGGTAGTGCCTATGAACTTCAAGGTGGGTATTGGATCTAAATAAATATAATAATTGGGTTGTTTGTGGGGCTCGAGAATGCCTTTCGGTCCATGCCACAGGCCAGG
This sequence comes from Viscum album, assembly GCA_963277665.1. Lineage (NCBI taxonomy): Eukaryota > Viridiplantae > Streptophyta > Magnoliopsida > Santalales > Viscaceae > Viscum > Viscum album. The sequence continues at coordinate 880,254,006 of OY728143.1, read as the reverse complement.
TCAGGTGATGGGTTAGATGGAATCCTGAGATGGTTTTTGAAATATACTTATGAACTTCACTTATAAAATAAATATCTAGGTTGATGGTAAGGTAAACAATTCTATTCTAATTTATTTTTTAGAAAATTTATACACAAAGGTATAAAGACTTTAATTAGATAAATAAATCTAGGACAATATGGAAAGTATCTATTAAGGAAATGTGAAAGTGAAAGAGGAAAAATTAAAATTTTGGATAAGATGATTTGGAGACGTCAAGATGCCTGAGGAATAAAATATTAATGACTACTTCACTCAGGTAAATGAAATTGTTAGTAATATCTAGGGGTTTTTGAAAAAATCTATTACTCTATAATTGTCAAGAATCTTATGAGGAATTTTCTGGAAATGTTTGATCCTAATATCTCAGATCTATAAGATAGAGAGTATCTATCCCTAGATTAATATCATAGAATACTCATAGCTTATGAGATTAGAAATATTCTAGTATTCAAGAAAAAGGATAAAGATAAAATAGATCTTTAATCCATGTGAAATTTAAAAATCAATAAAAATGTTTATGATGCAAATTAAAGTGAATTTTAAAATAAATAGGTTGGTGGAGACTATCAAGATTCATTTCTCTTATTTAAAATAGGTTTAAGAATTTAAAGAGGGTAAAAGTAAATTTCAATTTAGATGCTATAAATCCAATGTAATTAGAAAATTTTTCTATAAAATTTTCTAAGAATAAGGGAGAAGTTTTTAAATTTTTGTAAGATAAGATACTTTACAAAAATATGTGTGATAAAATATCAAAATAATCGTCCAAATATTGAAAGGGTAATTTTTTTTCTAGAAGTAAGAGAATAAATCTAATGGGAAAAGAATAAGAAGGTGATCTTTTATCTAGTAGTGAGTCAAAAAGTGAATTTAGTGAGAAATTTAATAATTTCATGGCTCATGTTGAAAAAGTATTTGACACTTAAAGTAGTGAAGAATATGATTATTAATTAACTGTGTTAGAAAACATGTTTAATGATGAACTAGAATCCTATATTGATAAACATACCAAGCTCAAGAAAGTGAAGAAGAAACTGGTGAAAGAAAATAAAAATTTGATACATAAGAATAATTATTTTTAAATGATATAATCAACCCTTATTGATGAAATAAAATAATTCAGGTTTAAATCTACAGAACAAGACAAGATGATAAAATATCTTTAAGATAGATTTTATTTTAAAGAAGAATAAATATCTAAGACACAGTTAAGATGTATTGGGGATGAAAATGAGATGGATAATTTAAAATAGAATTTAAAAAATTCTATTGAAGTCAAGGATGAATCCTCTAAATTAGTTGAGAGACCTTGTATAAAAAACAAGTTAAATATATTCTTAAAAAAACTTCTTGTAATTATATTTTTACTAATACTGCAGGTTCAAATATATAATATGGTCAAGTTTGGACCAAGAAAAATAAGGAGAAATATTCTTCTATATCAGGATATGTAAGGAGGAACTCTGGAAGTTCTTCACTTACCAATTAGAATCAAATTTAGACCCATTCAGTGAAGAAGAAGTAAAATTATGGATAATATTTTAGGCATACTTTTTATTAAACAAGAAGATTAAAATTCCAATGACATTTTTGGTGTTGTGTAGTTTTTGGGAATAAGGTTTACACATGCTATCAAAACATTTAGTTACCTAGAAAGAGGCAATAAATCAAAGGGAGTTAATACAAGGAGATGAAATTAAATGATGAAAGAATATAAACTATAAAGAGGAATGTTTATAACTTTTCAACTCAGAAAATATTGGTGTGTCCTAGAGAAATTTTTGGTATATGTGATTAATAGGTTTATTGTTCAAATATATGTATGAAAATATTTTCAGGATATATTACATATGTTGATAAAGGAAAGGTAATTTATAATCATAGGTATGAAAAGGCACGTATAGATGAAGTTATATTGGAGTGAAGTAGAAGAACTAATTCATGGATAATTGATATTGGGTGTTCTTCCCACATGATAGGTGATATAAAGGTTCTGAGGAATATTTACATGCATGAAGGAGGGGATATAACCATTGGTAATAATTGTTCTTTAAATTTAAAAGATGTTTCCTTAATTGAAATTGAAGCATAAAATCTGAAATCAAATGATGTTTTATATGTAGAAGGGATGAAGCATAATATCCCGAGTTCTAGTTAAATCTATGATGATGGATATGAGGTTTTTTTTCAAGAAGAAATCATGTACTATTAAAAGTGCAAAGGATTGAAGGATCATATCAAAAGGGAAGAGAATAAATGGAAACCTATTTTTAATCAAATATCCAACTAATTATTGTTATTTTGGTAAAAAATATGAGAGTATTTTGTGGAATAGTAGGCTTGGTAATATTGTCCAATTGAGTTTAAGAAAAATTAAAAAATATGAAGTTGTGAGATATCTTCGCATGTTTGGTGATCACGAACCAAAACCCTATCCATCAGTTATTTCTGCTCACCCAGTGGTCAACAGGGTTAATGTTATGAAAATAATAAATACCTATTGAAAAACAAGGAATTTTTGAAACACACTATGCACAAGGTTACTCAGTACAAAAAAAAGATATATTGGCTCCTCAGGGAAAGAATCAGTATGATCACAAACAATCAGGTTATGGCGGGAAAAAAATATATCTTCTAAAAGAAATAAAATAATAAAAATAATATTGTGATGAATTTTCAATGTAAAAGTTTCAAACTTGTTTCCAAACATCCTATAAACTGGTGAATGAATTTTGAGATCGGTGGTGAAAATATGGGAAAGGGGACTTCTCTCTTTTGATATTTGTATCAGCAGGCCTGATAATCAAATCTGTATTTTTATTTTTTGGATTTTAATATATTAATATGTAGGATGAAACCATGAATCATGTGTATCGTTGCGTATGATATATATCCCCAGGATGAAAATATAAATTAATGTAGTTTTTGGAACATGTCAAAAGGTAAATATGACACACAAATATCATAAAAAGGTAGATTTTATTTCTACCAAACCACTAAAAATCATCAATATTGATTTATATAGTTATATGAGGAAGAATTAAACAATAAGTGATTAGTATTTCATGAAATTTATTTAATATTCTACTAAAATGACCAATGTATTATTCATCAATCATAAGTCAAAAGGTGTTGAGATGTTAATTTTTTTTAAAATACAGACTGGGAAATAATTAGGGCTTCACATTAAGAAATTAAGATATGATAATGGAAAAGAATATACATGTGATGTATTTGAAAATGTTCTTCCAATAATGGGATCAATCATCAATTCGACACACCATATACTCCCCAATTGAATAGTGTTGTAGAGAGAAATATTAAAAGCATTTTTGATATAGGTTGGATAATTCTTGTTGAAAACAAAGATTCAAAATATTTATGGAGAAAATATATGTGTATTGTTGTAAACATAGAGAAAATGTGTCTTTTTATGCCTAAGATACATCTTATTACTTATGATATGTGTTGCAAGAAGTGGCCAACCATAAATAACTTCAAATTATTTGGTTATCTATACTTTATAAAGTTAAAAAACAGAAATCATGGAAATTTTTAAAAGAAAGAAAAGGGAATATTTATGGGTAATTTATATGATGAAAGAAAATTTAGGTGATATAATAAGAGTTTTCACAAGTTAGTATATTATTATAATGTTATAATAAAAAAAATCAGTTCACAAAAAGTCAACTAGATGAAATTGATTTGTAATTTTATGAGCAGGATAACATATAGAATCCTGATCAGTAGGTTAATAAGGAAGATAAAATCAATCCAAATGTTTTTGATATTGATTCATAACATAAAAGTGATTATAGTGATGCTGATGTAAGTGATATAAAATAGTTTTAAAGGTTTAAAAATCAGTTTGAAATATAAAATATCAATGGGAGTCAAGTAGCTCCTATGAAAAATATAAGAAGACTGGGAATTAAAAAACAAACAACTATTATATCATAAATTGAATCAGTAATTATAATTTAAGATATTGATAATGAAAAGTGGGTGAAATCCATGAATGATGAGATAAATCACATCAATAATTACTCCACTTGGTAGTTAGTGGAAATGACCAAAGATAAAAATGTATTTGAGAAAAATGGGTGTTTAGAAACAAAATGGAGGAGAAAAGTGAGGTAATAAGGAATGAAGTTGGGATAATATGAGAAGTATATACACAAATAAAAGGCATATACTTTGAAGAAAATTTTCTCTAGTTTTAAGAGTTGAAACAATCATGATGTCTTTGGTAGTGGTTGAACACAAACACTATAAAGTTTTTAAAATGAATGTGAAATCATCCTTCTTGAATGGTGATCTTGATAAAGAAGTATTAATTAAGAAACTAAAAGGATTTATTCTAGATTTTCATGGAATCATGGTGTGCATACTAATAAAGGAATTCTATAACTTAAAACATGATCCAAGATCATTGTACTCAAAACATGATAGAAACCTAAGGAAAATGAACTTCAAAAAATAAAAAATTGACAAAAATTTATATGTAAAGGATATGTCAATATGTATATTTATTATCATTATTTATGTTAATGACATAATTTTTTTCTAGTGACCAAGAGTATATTAGTGATTAATTTCTTGATCAAATGAAAAGTCATTTTAGATGTCCATGTTGGAAGAATTACTTTTTTTGGGAATATAGATTGATCATAATCCAAATTACATATTCTATCTTAAGAAACATATATCATGGAGTTTTTGAAAAATATTAGCTCGGAAGAATATAGAGAGGTTTCAAATATAATTTTAGTTGGAACCAAACTATGTAAGGATGATAATGGTAGAAAGGTTGATCAAAAAGAGTTTAGTTAAGTCATTGGAATCTTATTGTATTTGATAGATTCAAGACCCTACATAGCCTATGTAGTGACACTTTTTGATAGATTTACAAGAGGTAAAAGGGATCCCCATATGTTTATAGTAAATAAAGTTATGAGATATGTAAAGGGAATAATGAATTATAGGTTGTTATATATATGTAGTATAGATTTTAACTTTATTGGATTCACTGATGTAGGTTGGGTAGGTGATTTTACAAGTATAAGATCCAATTCAGGTGGGACCTTCATCATTGGTGAGGGATGGGTAAGCTGGTATAACAAGAAGTAGAATTTAGTGACACTTAGTACAATTGAGGTAGAATAGATGGAAGTAACCCATTCATGTATGTAGGTTTTATAGATGAAAATATAGTTGGAATAATTGAATGTTAATACTGAGATGCCATTATGGATACTATTTAAAAATAAGAGGGATATATATATTTCAAATAACCCAATAAAACATTCTATATCTAAGCATATAGATTTTAGGTATCATTTTATTAAGGAAAGAGTATCCAATGGAGATACCAATCTTGAATACATTTACACCTAGAATCGGATTAAGAATATCTTCAAAAGCTATGAAACAAGATAGATTCTATAAGTTGAGTCTAAAAATCCATGTTCATCCCTCTCCAATCACTTAAAGATAGGTAGAATATAATTCCCCCATAGTTATTTGGATTATGTTGAAAAAAGAGGAGAAAATAGTGACACAAATCTTTACCAAAGGGGGAGAAAATTATTTATAAAATAGGAGTGTGCACTAACTTTTCATATAAAGATGTAGATATAGTTATATGGGGGAAACATATGGAAGTAAGAAATATATGTATGCATTTAGGTTAAATTAATCTAATTCACTTGGTTATAATTTCTTATCACCAAGGGATATAATTATTTCAAACACATTACCTTATTTGGTAGTGTGGTGCAAGACACTTCTCATAAGAGATAGGGTGTGATTTAATGATTATCCTAATAGTTTATGAGTTATGAAATAGATATGAAATTATATGTAAGTTTTGAATGGAGTTACCAAAAAATACAAAGTGGGGGGGGGGATTGAACTACCCTTGGAGTTGTTGTAGTTTTTCATTTGTTATCAATCATGCTAACCATCATTGGAAGTGGATAAGATATTGTTTGATTTGATTGGAATGTTTTTGAGATGATTATAGGTGTCATGAAAGGTTTTTGGTGAATTTTTTTTTTTATTTGAGATTTTTTAGAATCTTTCTTGAGTTTGAGTTTTGGAAAAGGACCTACATATGAGTTTTTTTTGTCTCCGTGTAAGTGTGTTTGAGGCTATTTAGGAGTCATTTCTTATCTTTGTATGTGTCATCAGGTGCTAAATTTTTTTACACATAATCTACATATGATTCATTTCTTAGTTGTATACAAGTAATTTTCAATAAAATTCATCTGTGTATGAGTGTTTCTAGTGCTATATATGTGTCATCAAGCACAAAATAAGTGTCATCAAGTTCTCCGTATGAGTTATTAGGATTGGCATATCTGTAATATTATTTACCTAAATAATATTTGACTAGGTGTTACAATATCCATTCCTCAATGATCAAAACATAACATTTAAAATGTGATTCAAGCACAATAAAAATATATGATCCCCACATCATAAGAAGAAAACTTCTCAAACTATAAAACCAAATTTGGAAGATATCAATGATGCTAAAATGAATTTATTATATTTTTAAGAATAATATATATGTGTTGTTGGGATGATGGCTCATTATTATTCAGTTCTTAAATCACATTCTAAAATAACTATGATGCAAGCTGAGTTATTCTTGAATTATAGAAATTTTGAAGTGGAGTGTGCTCATACAGTTGAGTTTTGATACAATGATTGATGAGTATTTATGAATATAGAAATGCAAGTAATTTTAGTTTATATTTTTGTAGTTCAAAGTATTTTTATCTTTACTAGAGTCTATTTGGATGTTTGGAGCTGATGGTTGGAGAAGATGAAGTGCTGAAGGGTGATTTGGGAACTCATGTAGAGACATTATACATATTGGAGATATATTGAGAAACTTTCATAGAAAAGTGGATTATCCAAAATTAGTCTTTTAATAACCACTCTTTTGGATGATAGAATAATTTTTTTAATCATTTTCTATTTTAGGATTTTGATTTTGATGAGATAAATTTAATGATCTTAAATGAATAAATTTTAGAGGAATCAGGGATGTTGAATATTTGATGTTTGATACAAATAAAATATTCCAACAAAAAGATATACATGATAATAATTGGTAGAATGAGAATGAAATGAAGTGAGAATTGCTCAAAACAAAGCATTAAAATATTAAGAGAAAAATAATGTATAAAACCCAAAGTTTAGAAATCATCATGTATATCAATTTGATCTGAAGCTACTAATGAATCAAATTTGAGGTTGAATATCAAGTAGAGGATCTATACTAGAGTTTTTATTAAGTGAGAAATCTATTCTTGATTTTATAGGAGGCTCGTGGAGGATGATCTACACCACCTATTTATAAAACAAAAAAACATTCAAGGAGATATTTCTCATTCTCTTATCAATTTCTTTATGTTGGCAGTGTGAATCTACTAAGTCTGGTGTGGCTCTGGATAGGCATATTGAGACTCTATTCTCATGTTGTAATATTGTAATTATTTTTCTTGTAGTAAAGAATTTGTGGCCCGGGACACTAACCAATCACCATAAGAACTAGTTTTCCCATTTAGGGGACGAAAATTGTAAAAATTATTATATTATTTGTTGATTTTTTATAAAATTATAAGAGTGAGATATAATACTTGAGTGAATCATACTTTAGCTGTTTATATGGTTTTTATGGTTTGATTTAAAATTGAAAATAAATTATAAAATTTGATCTCTAATGATTTGTCCTGTCACTACCCATCCTCAGGACCCGTGCCATGGCTACCCCAAGCCCGCCTTCCATAGGCCAGGGGCTGGCGACTAGCACCAAAGGCGTAAGTCCCAATAATAGGCGAAGGAATTGCCTTCATAAAGTAAACAAAAACTATAGATTATTCAAGCTGAGTAAACACTAAGTAAACTGAATACAAAAGTAAGTACTGAAAAGTAAATGGGCCAGAATACAAACCCAACTGAAACTAAAGTACAATTGAAAAGAGAGTACAGTGGAAGAAAAGTAAAGCAGCAACACCGAGCTATCCTCTGGAAATCCCACCTGAAGGGTGGGTACAGATAGTCTCCTACGCTCCTCGGCTCCAGTCGTCCACTCCGTGTAGGTCTCGTCCAGTGATCCACCTCCAGGTACCGTCCAGCTCCACAAGCTCCTACCTCGATCAACGCTGTTCGTCGTCTGCATCTAACACAACGTAGTGCAGGTATATCCCATGCAGGTGTGAGTATACGCTACTCAGTAGGGACCCCAAGACCCCCGAAGGTATCCCAGAATCCACAAAGGATAAACCACAAAGAAAAGATACAATCATGAAGTAACAACCAACTCTACTTAGGTATATGCCCATACATACACCTAAGTCATCAATTCCAGTTCAGCTCCATCATCCGAGCCCAAGTTCGATCTAGTCCACACAGGATAGTACAAACCAATCCACATAGGAAAACACAACCCAATCCACATAGGAAAGAAAGTCAATCATATTGAAGATATTGATTGAAAGTCAAGACTCAGCTCACATAGGTATACTCTTCGTAAGGTGATAGAGATGATCGGATGTAGCCACTGATCCATCTAAGCTGTCAGACCCACGTAGGATACAAGTACAGAGTCAAATACTTCCGGACCCACGTAGGATACAAGAACAGTAGTCATGTACTGTCGGACCAACCTAGGATACAAGAACAGTAGTCAAGTGCTTCCAGACCCACATAGGATACAAGAATAGTAGTCATCACTGTCGAACCCACAGAGGATTTCAGTACGGTCGTCATCACTGCCAAACCCACAGAGGATCCCAGTACAGTCATCATTGTCGTCGCAGTCGCAGCCAACTCTAGAGTTCCCGCACACAACATGCTCATTTCCGGGAGGGTTCGATCTACGAGACAAGGGGTGTCGAGACATAAACTAATACATATTTCAGAGTTGATGTATCCCAAAGTTCCATCTCAACAATAGGAACTCAACGTGACAGACGACGCGTCAATCAGACGCCCGGTCTGAGAGTTATTGGCTTTTTCGTCCCAGGGGCCAGGTTGGTTTTTAAGTCAAAACCAAACCGACCATACTCCAAATGCGTCCAAACCTCGAGCGGAGTAAGCCAAAAGGACTGTCTTACTAAGAGTAAACCAACAAATTCGACGACACGTCAATCGGATGTTCGGAACTCAAGTTATAAGCGTTTCCGCTCCAAGGGCCCAGTTGGTTTCGTGTTCGAACCAACCTGTCCATACCCAAAATTCTCCGAAACCTTGAGTATAATATTCCAAAACGACCGTCACGATCCAAGGATCTCATCTCAACTGACGGTACGTGAATCGAATGTCCGTAGCCCAAGTTATGGGCCTTTGAATGAAGATGTCTGATTTTAGGGGGTTTTGGGCCCGGACCGACCCAGGTCTGGGTCCGGCCCACTAGAGCGCGGCCTGACCTGGCTGGTGCGGCGCGGATCGGCGCGAGCGCGGCCGGTTGGCCTGGCGCGGGCATGGCCCGCGTGGCCAGCAGCTCGGCCGTTTTGCTCGAGCGGAAAACGGGGGGGGGGGGGGGGGGGCGTTTCCCCCCTTGTCTCGAAATGGTGACCCCCCACGTGGTGGGGGCCCGCCTGTCTGCCACTGGGGGTTACGACCCCCGACCTCCTCCGAACGGCTGGCCCGGTTGGCCGGCCGGTGCCACTGCCATGGGACCCTGTGGTCCTACCCTTTCGAAGCGCCGTCGACCGACAATTCCGGCCGCCCTCCCCTGTACAGCCACAGCTTAGGCCGCGACCCTTGTCCGTCCGGTGCGGCACTGCACCATTCCACCGCGGCACGACGACGCCGTGCCGCTCCGCCGCGGCCTGAACTTGGCCGTGGGTTCTTCAGCTTCGGCGTGGCGCGACGGCACCACGCTTCTTTTCCGTGGCCCACACCGGCTGCGGTTCCCTCTTTCCCACACAGTGCGACGACACCACGTTGTCTCCGTTGCAATTCGAAACAAGACACAACAACAAAGGGGAGGAGGTTCGACCATGTTTGTGCGGTCCGACCCCCTCCCTTTAATCTGATAACATGCATCCAAGAAATAAGGAAGGGCGTCAATGATAATTCTTGAATGATGAAAAAACCCTACCTCAAAGAAGTCGTCGAACAAGGATCATCATGGAAAAATGGAATCGTGGGGGTGGTTTTGATGATGGCGTTGGCAAGCGTCGAAGAAGAGGATGATGTCTCACACAGGCTACAGAGAAAGGAAAGATCGGCACACCCTTTCTCCTTGGTGCTCCGACGTTCTTCCCCTTCTCCAACAAAGAAGAAAAAGCCTCCTCAATATTTTGAGTATTATCTCCCAATTACTGTCGCACAACAACCCCCAAATAAAATAAGGTTCACCCTTATTTTATTAATTCCAAGCCATGAATTCCAAAGAAATCAAAATTCAACTCTTAATTAAATTCATTCAATAACTTAATCAAATAATTTAATGAGAGAGTTGACTTGAAATTAAAGAGGGAGAGAGGATGAGTTACACATTAAAGCTAGAGGGGGGTGTTTAATGGGGTGTTAGGAAATTTAACGAGGTGGGGGATCGTGTGGGACCCACCCCAACTTCCTCACAACTTCCTTTTCCCTAACACTTAAACCACTAGTGGTATAATAAAATTATATTTGTAAAACAACTATAATTTTATTCATCACAATTTTAACAACTCCTCCCAAGAAAATGCTCCTTTGGAAAAAGGTGTTCCTAAGCAATTACCGATGCTGCGGTTTCATTTGTGCCCTTGAATTTTGATTCCGAGCACCAGTTCAAAAGTTAGAAAATCACGCTCGTTCGTTCACTGAACATACCCGAGATAGAATTTAGAAACTGATTCCGGGCACACCAGGCCTCGGAATCAGGTGCCGTAAAAAACTTCCTACTTGTAAAATTCCAAAGAAATTAAGAAAAAAAAATTCCTTGAAATTTACGGGTCTTTACATTACTCCCACCTTAGGGATTTATGTCCCCGTAAAGCTACATCAAAAACTAGGGAAACAAATGGGGGTACTGTGCACGCATCTGAGCCTCCCGCTCCCATGTGCTCTCCTGGAGGTTCCCGTGCTGCCATCTGATGCACACTAGAGGAATCAACCATCCACATAGGACGTTCTCCTGTCGATCCTCAATCTCCACTGGGACCTCTGCAAATATAGGCCCATCATCAATGTCCAGCTCCCCATGGTCGATAATATGCGTCGAGTCGTGAACGTATCTCCTCAGCTAGGATACGTGGAAGATGTTGTGCACCCGGTGCAACTGAGGTGGTAGAGCCAGGAGATAAGACACCTCACCTATCCTGCTAAGAACTTGGAATGGTCCGATGAAGCGTGGAGATAACTTATCGCCCCGGCCAAATCTCTGTAATCCACATCGAGGTGAGACCAACAAGAAAACGTGGTCACCATCCTCGAACTCAAGTGGTCTCCACCTCCTATCAGCATAAGACTTCTGTCGGCTCTGAGCTGTCCTCATTCGCTCTTGGATGACCTGGACCTTCTCTGTCATGGCCTGGACCATCTCTGGTCCCACAAGTGCTATCTCCCCAGGGTCTGTCCAGCACAGAGGTGACCTGCAAGGTTGGCCGTAAAATGCCTCGTATGGTGCCATCCCGATGGTGGAGTGGTAGCTGTTATTGTACGCAAACTCCACTAAGGGTAGGCGATCCTCCCATATGCAACCAAAGTCGAGGACACATACACAGAGCATATCCTTGAGAGTCTGAATGGTCCTCTCCGTCTGACCATCCGTCTGAGGGTGAAAGGTGGTGCTCAGACGTAGCTACGACCCGAATGCCTCCCACAACCCCTTCCAAAGCTGGGAAGTAAAGAGAGCATCTCGATAAGAGACGATAGATGATGGCACACCATGAAGACGTACAATCTCTTAAACATAGAGGCATCCCAAGTTCTCCACTGAGCCCTACTCTCTGATGGGTAAAAAGTGGGCCGACTTGGTGGGTCGGTCAACAATCGCCCAAATGGAATCGTGACCTCTGGAAGTACGTGGAAGTCCAGTCATGAAATCCATAGATATCCTGTCCCACTTTCACTCCAGGACCTCCAAGGGCTATACCAAGCCTGTTGGTACCTGGTGCTCCGCCTTCACCTGCTGGCCGGTGAGACATTGAGAAACGAACTATGCCACATATTTCTTCATACCCGGCCACCAGTGCTATCGTCTGAGATCCTGGTACATATTATCCACTCCTGGATGTACCGATAAAGGGGAAGTGTGAAACTCTCTCAGCACATCCTCCTGTAAATCAACTGGTACCATGGTACGTCCTTTGAAAAGGACAATGTGCTCTCCTCCCACAATGAATCTATCAGGTGCATGTCCTGAGGATATTTGTGCACGCCGCGTCTCACAGTCAATGTCCCCACACTGTGTCTCTCTAACCCACTGTAGTAGAGGAGGAGTGACTGTGATTGACTGTAGAAAGGTTGCTCCATCACTATCCACGAAGGATATCTACAATGCGACTAGCTGCTCTATCGCCTCCCCAAGTAGTTGGATGGCGGTCCTCCTGATGAGAGCATCGACTACTACGTTCCCCTTTCCAGGAGTATAGACTATCTCAAAGTCATAGTCCTGGAGGAACTCGAACCATCACCACTGTCTCAGGTTCAGGTCCTTCTGTGAGAAGATGTACCTAAGACTCTGGTGGTCAGAATAGACTGTGAAGCGCTCGCCCAGTAGATAGTGCCGCCACATCTTCAAGGCAAAGACCACTGCTGCTAACTCCAGGTCATGGGTAGCATAATTCTACTAATGTTGCCTCAACTTTCAAGATCCATAGGTGATCAATGCCTGATCCTGCATCAGGACACAGCCGAGTCCGGTCCCTGATGCATCGCAGTAGACTACGTACCCTACTCCCTCCTCCGGTAGCCTCAAGATGGGTTCACTGGTCAATCACGGTCTCAGCTCCTGGAAGCTTTGATGACATCTATCCGACCACACGAAGGGTTTCCCCTTCTTCGTCAAAGCTGAAAGTGGTGATACAACTCTAGAGAAGTTTGGAACAAATCTTCGGTAGTACCCAACCAGACCTAAGAAACTCCGCACCTCCGTCACTCTCCTGGGTGGATCCCAAGCTAGCACTGCCTCGATCTTCGTAGGATCCACATCAACTCCCACCTCAGAGATGATGTGTCCCAAGAAGTGGACCTCGCGTTTCCAAAAATGACACTTTGAGAGATTACCTTAAAGATGGTGCTCTCAGAGTGTGTCAAGTACAACCTGCAAGTGGTAGGTGTGCTCCTCCTCAGTGGTCGAGTATATCAATATGTCGTCGATGAAGACTACGAAAAATCGATCGAGGTAAGGCTGAAAGATCCTATTCATGAGACTCATGAACACTGCTAGAGAATTGGTTACACCAAAAGGCATAAACAAGAACTCATAGTGGCCATACCGACATCTGAAGGCCGTCTTCTGCACATCCTCATCCCGAACTCTGAGCTAATGATAGCCTGACCTTAGGTCTATCTTTGAGAACCACCGTGCTCCCTTGAGCTGATCGAAGAGGTAATCAATCCTCAGCAACGGATACTTGTTCCTCACATTCACCTGGTTCAGGTGATGATAGTCGACACACAGTCGCAAGCTCCCATCCGCCTTCTGGGAGAACAAAATCGGGGAAGCCCAGGGTGAAACACTGGGTCGGATGAATACCTTTCCCTCCAAGTCCTCCAGTTGTACCCATAGCTCTCAAAGCTCAGCGGGAGCCATCCGATATGCTGGAGTGGATATTGGGGCTGTCCTGGGATACATGTCAATATAAAAGTCTACCTCTCTGCGAGGAGGTAGTCCTAGAACGTTGTCAAGAAAAATTTCCGCATACTGATCCACCACTACAGGAAAAATCGGACTCTGCACATCAACTGCTCCTAGGATGAGGCTAGCCAAATGATGAGTGATCAGCTGTCCTCTCCTCTGCGTGAGTCCATCATGCGCTATTAAGGCTCCCTTCTCACCAGTGAAGGTGAACCTACTCTCATCGGTGCGGACACACCGCACCTTGCGCCTAATACAGTTGATCTAAGCATGGACTGTAGATAACCAATCCATGCCCAAGATGACGTCGTAAGGCCTCGACGTAGCTACAAGAAGATCCCAGCCGAAGCTCTCGCCTCCTAAAGTAAGCTCACACTACCAGCACCAGTGCGTAATCATCAAGTCTGCTCCCGTAGGAGTCTCTATCCGTAAGGATCGAGCCAACCGCTCCGTTGGAATCTCTGAGCTCCGAACAAGGGCATCGACAATGAAATAATGACTCGCTCCTATGTTTATAAGAACTATAGAACGGTTGGAGTAGACACAGATATTACCTTGAATCATCTCTGGTGCGCCATGGTTGTAGGCCTCTGCTGCCTGAAGTTTAGCCTGCCTCTACCCGCTAACTCCCTGTGGTTGGGGTGGACCTCCTGGTGGTGGTGGTGGGAAAGCCTCAAAGCATCGCCCACCACCTGCTGCTCGGCCAGCTCCTCTGCCTCCTCCTCCTACTCCCTACGGACCACCACGTTCGACCCTCTGCCTCTGCCTGGGTGGTCCCTCAACCATCTGCTGCTCCTCTACATGGCGGGTCGGGCAGTCACGAGCCATGTGGCCCTACCCACCACATGCGTAGCACTGTCTGCTCCTCATAAGACTGGCTCTACGCTGTGTGCTCCGCACCTCTGAGCCAGTGTCCTGAGGTTGTCCGCCTGATGGTCTGGTCTGCCTGGACCCCTGTGACATCCGTTGATTGCCAGCTGCAGAAGACTCTGCTACGTGCCGCCCTATGGTAGGTCTCGCTGCTGGTGTATGCTCAGCAAGAAATCTCTCTATGAGAAGGGCTCGCTCCAGTTCTACTGCATGCGTCAGAATGATTAGGGAGATCATCGATGCCCTGATCTCATGCCTCAGTCCCTGCTCGAAGGTCTGGGCCCGGAAGAATGGGTCCCGTACCATGTCCGTGGAATAGCGCGAGAGATCGGTAAATCTCGATGAGTATTGGGCTACCGTCATGCTGCCCTGACGAGCTGTAGTATCTCCTAAATGCGCACCACACAGAGGGTGGCTGGGATGAACTCTGAGTAGAAGAGGCTCTCAAAGTCCATCCAAAGGAGAGATGCCTTATTGTGCAGCTGGAGCATCTGGCTCCACCATCTGCCTGCTGCCGCGTGTAGGAGACTCACTGCAAGGATCACCATGAGGTCAGCTGGTGTCCCTACTAACCTGAAAACTCATACAACAGTCTCCAGCCAATCCTCAACTGCCCGAGGGTCCATCTCCCCATGGAACCTGGGCAGTCTATGATGCTAAACCTCATGCAGTGCACTAAGGTGATGTGCACTCTCAGCGGCTGGGGCTGGTGGAATCGATGGCTCAGCGGGTAGAGGTACCACCGGTGCCTCCGTTGTAAAATGGCCCTACACTGAGGCCTCGTCGCTCGGTGGGCTGTCGTCTCGTACAAAGCTCTGAACCCTAGCTGGCTGCCATCATGGGGCCATCCTAAAAATAAATAGGTGTGCCACATTCAATACAGTATACCTAGTGAGAAGACACACAGTAATCACAAAGAAAACTTTTGAAACACACATGCAATCAATGTTTTCGTGCAATGAGTTGGAAATCAGATGTCAGGATCCTGGTGTATGGATACGTCAGCCGCCGTACCAACAATGGACTCCCTGGACTGATAACCACACTCAATAACCTTAACACTATTTCTTCACATAGAAGAAAGATCAGAGTCATGAGTTCTGCGGTATAACCGAACTCCTCTGATACCAATTTGTCACGACCCATCCTCGGGACCCATGTCGTGACTACCCCAAGCCCGCATTCCATAGGCCAGAGGATGGAGACTAGCACCAAAAGTGTAAGCCCCGATAATAGGGGAAGACATTACCTTTATAAATTAAACAAACACTATAGAGTACGCAAGCTGAGTAAACACTAATTAAAATGAATACAAAAGTAAGTAATGGAAAGTAAATGGGACAGAATACAAACCCAACTGAAAGTAAAGTACAAATGAAAAGAGAGTACAACAAAAGAAAAGTAAAGCAGCAACACTGAGCCATCCTATGAAAATCCCACCTGAAGGGTGGGTACAGATAGTCTCCTCCGCTCCTCGGATCCAGCCGTCCGCTCCGTGTACGTCTCATCCAATGATCCACCTCCAGGTACCATCCAGCTCCACGAGCTCCTACATCGATCAGCACTGTCCGTTGTCTGCATCCAACACAAC
The DNA here is from genome assembly GCA_963277665.1 of Viscum album. Classification (NCBI taxonomy): domain Eukaryota; kingdom Viridiplantae; phylum Streptophyta; class Magnoliopsida; order Santalales; family Viscaceae; genus Viscum; species Viscum album. The sequence continues at coordinate 880,237,693 of OY728143.1, read as the reverse complement.
ATAGTGTGGTTATAGCCCGTGCAGGGGTGAGTATATGCTACTCAGTAGGGACCATGAGACCCCCGAAGGTCTCCCAGAATCCACGAAGGATAAACCACAAAGGAAAGATACATTCATGAAGTAACAACCAACTCTACTTAGGTATATTCCCATACATATACCTAAGTCATCAATTCCAGTTCGGCTCCGTCATCCAAGCCCAAGTTCTATCTAGTCCAAACAGGATAGTAAAACCCAATCCACACAGGAAAACACAACTCAATCCACATAGGAAAGCAAGTCAATCATATCGAAGATATTGATTGAAAGTCAAGACTCAGCTCATACAGGTATACTCTTCATAAGGTGATAGAGATGATCAGATGTAGCCACTAATTCAACTAAGCTGTCGGACCCACGTAGGATAAAAGACCAGCTAAGCTGTCGGACCCACAAAGGATACAAGACTAGCTACTCTACCGGACCCACGTAGGATACAAGTACAGAGTCAAATACTGCCAGACCCACGTAGGATACAAGAACAGTAGTCAAGTACTGCCAGAACCACCTATGATACAAGAAAAATATTCAAGTACTATAGGACCCACATAGGATACAAGAACAATAGTCATCACTGTCAAACCCACGGAGGATTTCAGTACGGTCGTCATCACTACTGAACCCACAAAGGATCCCAGTACATTCATCATCGTCGTCACAGTCGCATCAAGCTCTAGGGTTCCCACACACAACATGCTCGTTTCCAGGAGGGTCCGCTCCATGATCCAAGGGGGGTCGATATATCAACAAACATGTAGTTCGGAGATGATGTATCCCAAAGTTCCATCTCGACAATAGGAACTCAACACGACAGATGGCGTGTCAATCAGACGCCTGGTCTGAGAGTTATTGGCCTTTTCATCCCAGGGGCCGGGTTGGTTTTTAAGTCAAAACCAACCTGACTGTACTCCAATTTCATCCAAACCTCAAGAGGAGTAATCCAAATGGTTCTTCTCACAAAGAGGAAACCAACAAAGTCGACGGCACGTCAATCAGACGTCCAGAGCTCAAGTTATAAGCGTTTCTGCTCAGAGGGCCCGGTTGGTTTTGTGTTAGAACCAACCCGGACATACCCAAAGTTCTCCTAAACCTTGATTATAGTATATTAAAATTACTTTCTCGATCCAAGCATCACATCGCAACTGACGGTGCGTCAATTGGAGGTCCGTAGCCCAATTTATGGGCCTTTGAACGAAGCTGTCCGATTTTAGGGGGTTTTGGGCCCGGACCGACCCAGCCCACGACCCCCTGGGTTAGCCCGAACCGGTTCAACCCGACCCTTATCCGGGTCCATCCCACTAGGGTGCGGCCCGGCCCAGCACAGATGGCCCATCCCGGTGCAGGCGCGGCCCGCGTGGCCAGCAGCTCGGCCGTTTTGGCCGAGCGGAAAACGGTGGGGGGGGGGGGGCTACCCCCCTTTTCTCGAAACATCGCCCCCCCCCCCCCCACATGGAGGGGGCCTTCTTGTCTGCCGCCGAGGGTTACGACCCCCGAACTGCTCTAAACGGCCGGCCGGGTTGGCCGACCGGTGCCGCCGCCGCGGGACACCGCGGTCCCGCCCTTCCAAAGCACCGGGGGCTGGCGATTCTAGCTGCCCTCCCCTGCACAGCCACATCCCTTGTCCATATGGCGCGACACTATGGTGCCGCGCCCCTCCGCCGCCGCCCGACCTTGGCCTCGGGTTCTTCGGCTTCGGTGCGGCGCGACGACGCCGCGCTTCTTTACCGCGGCCCGCTCCGGCCGCGGTTCCCTCATTCCACTGCTGTGCTACAACACCACGTTGTCTTTGTTCCAATCCGCAACAAGACACAATAACAAAGGGGAGGAGGGTCGACCATGTTTGTGTGGTCCAGCCCCTACCTTTAATCTGATAACATGCGTCCAAGAAATAAGGAAGAGCGTCAATGATAATTATTGAATGATGAAAAACCCCTACCTCAAAGAAGTCTTCGAACGTGGATCATCGTGGAAAAACGGCATCACGGGGGTGGTTTTGATGACGGTGTTGGCGAGCGTCGAAGAAGAGGATTACGTCTCACACCGGCAGCAGAGAAAGGAAAGATCAGCATGCCGTCTCTCCTTGGTGCTCCGGCGTTCTTCGCGTTCTCCGACAAAGAAGATGAAGACTCCTCAAGATTTTGAGTATTCTCACCCAATTCTTCTCACATAACAACCCCCAAATAAAATAAGGTTCACCCTTATTTTATTAATTCCAATCCATGAATTCTAAAGAATTCAAAATTCAACTCTTAATTAAATTCATTGAATAACTTAATCAAATAATTTAATGAGAGAGTTGACTTGTAATTAAAAAGGGAGAGAGGATGAGTTACACATTAAAGATAGAGGGGGTGTTTAATGGGGTGCTAGGAAATTTAAGGAGGTGGGGGCTCATGTGGGCCCCACCCCAACTTCCACACAGCTTCCTTTTCCCTAACACTTAGACCACTAGTGGTATAATAAAATTATATTTGTAAAACAACTATAATTTTATTCTTCACATTTTTAAAAACTCCTCCCGAGAAAACGATCCTTCAGAAAAAGGTGTTCCTAAGCAATTACCAGCACTGCAGTTTCATTGGTGCCCTCAGATTTCGATTCCGAGCACTGGTTCAAAAGTTAGAAAAACCCTCTCATTCGTTCACTGAACGTACCCAAGTTAAACTTTGGAAATTGATTCCGGGCACATCGGGCCTCAGAATCAGGTGCCGTCAAAAACTGCGTACTCGTAAAATCCCAAAGAAATTAAGTAAAAAAAATTTCCTTGAAATTTATGGGTCTTTCAACATCCACCCTTCTTAGTGTAGAAACAGGATCCTGAGAAATTCACTCAGAAAGCCAAATCAAATGTTTTGTGCTACAGTCAATTAAAAAAGACAACTTATTAGTGTTTATTAAGCAACTAAGAATTAAATTGGATAAATTAATTTTTTTGGATATTAATATAATTAATCAAAAAAATATAATTAAATACATTTAATTAAAAAATAATTATAAAAATAAAATACCAAAATGGAACATGAAATAATTTCATTACTCAGATAATATATCAAGACTAATAAAAATTATCCCAACTTCATGATGAAAACATGAGCATGATAAAAAAATAATCCCTAAAAAAAGTAATCATTTTACCAAAAATAATTTTGTCTCAGTCTAAACATTAATCATGTGAAGGGATATCATCACTGTTGATCTCAGAAATGGTAAAGATAACTTCCACACATCTTGTTGACATGTTAAAACTATCACCAACTATGAACACAATCAGAATTATTGAACAAAGAATGTTTCACCAGACCTGACCCACTGGGGCCCCACCTAGCCTGGCGGTAAAATGAGAGTGTCACCTCAAGACCACCTCTAATAGACTAGGTGATGGTGACTTGCACCACGTAGTCACATCACACAAAATGAGAGGAATTAACCTATATAAACCTATAATAATCACACATATACCCAATGCACAAAAAATAACCAATAACATTGACAACACACACACATATATGTATGTATGTTTAAATATATATATATATATATATATATATATATAAACTATATACAACACATGAATGAGACAAAGAATACAACACAATAACACATAAGAATATATCAAAATAATTATAAATTTGACAAGAATATATACTCAATAGATTCAAAACACTAGAAAGATGATACTCACTAAGATCACACATGGATTTTTCTCTATCCATGGTGGTCATCATCACCATCAAGAACCAACATGATCCACTATGTGTCACTAAAAATCTCCAAGTGTTAGTTTTAAATGAACCATGTCATCTACAACTCCACCAAAACCATATCTGAACCATGTTTTGAATACATAGACACAAAACAGTGGGTACAAATCCCATTTAGGGCTGAGTATAAACATACCTAGTATGAATCCTTAAAAATGAAAAATAAAAAAAAATCAATAGTCAGTTCAAAACCCTTGTTATGAGAGAGTAACTTGGAGGGGGACGAGAAAAGATCCAGATATGCTCCACCACAAGAATTCACAGTGATTCAAAAAATTTCATAGTCATTATAACTTAAATCCACAAAGGTCCCTAACTCATGAATAACCAAGGATGCTCAGATCACTAAAAATCATAAATGTCTAAAGTTGTTATCCCATATATATGTCGAATCTCAAATACAATTGAGGGGTACCTAAGGAATCAAAAGTCTTGAAATATTTGGTTGGTCAGCCTATCTGCCACAACACTAGTGGATATCATAGTGGATGATATTCTCTTCATTAATTCATGAATGTATCCTTCAAGGAAGCACAACACTTAATTGTAAACTGTTTTAATGTCACCATTCTAGAATCCCAATGGGGAACTTGTGCCATGTATGGTAATAGACCTCTATCTAGTGGGTATTTACCCACACCACTATCAGCACATAGATATTATATAAATTAGAGAACCTGATACAAAGGAGGAAATCCCATTCCTCAAAGATAATTATAAGTTAAATCATCACACAACACTAAGAATATGAACTATTGAATCTATAAATCTATGAAACCTCACTGAAACTATAGTGGAGAACCCTCACCTCACTAGAAGAAACCATAATCAAGGGAGTATCAACCCCAATGGAGGATCGCACACCTTTATTGATCTAAAAGACAATGAGAATATCGACTATACAAATAGGGGATCTCATACCCTGAGCATGTGGGGAGAATACCTAGCCCTATCTACAAAATGAACTATATATAGGGGATTATATATGTAACAGCCCGAGATTTTATGAAAAATATTCTTTTTTAATTTTATTAATGTCTTGTGTTGTACGCTACACCAAAAGAAGCTTGCACAACACGCATCCTTGACTTGCCTTGCATTACACGCAATTGTGACCTTCCTCGATAGCTTGCGTCGTACGCAATACCGAGTTTCACTAAACAACGATATGCTATTAAAATATTATTAAAACTAGCCGTTATGAATAATAATAACCACTTTTTTAAATTTTTTAAATTTTATTTTTCAAAATGGACTTCATTTTTGGATTCGGAATACCGAAATTAGCCTAGTGTGAAATTTTGGTATTTTTCTGAAAACTTTCAATTTTTGATGAATAGTGAAACCACTAAGTGGTAGGTTAAAAACTGAATTTTGCATAAAACTTAATTTTACCGCTTCTGTGAATGGAATTTCAAAAATCCGACAGACACAGTTGATATCAGTAAGTAAAATGTGGTTCAATGAGATAAAAATAATTTTTTGGTGAATAGTAACTTTTTACTTTTTTTACCGCGGTTAATAGTAAATAGGGTAACTGAGGGTAAAAATGATATTACTATTACACTAACACATGTCCTAATTCTATTGGATAATTTTAATTCGACCAAAAACAAACTTAGGAATAAAATATGACCATTTAGGCCCACTTGGGTAAGATTAGGACATTTATTATTAATTTATTTAATGAAGGGTTAAAATAGTTAAAATCAAAGTTTAATAAGTAAATAATTTTTAATATGGGGTTATACATAAGATAAATTCGACTATAAATATTCATTATAAAGATAAAAAGATTTCATACATAATTATATTTTATTTATAATTTTTAGACTTTAAATAAATTAATTTATTTATGACACAACAATGATGCAGTAATTACCCTTTTAAGGAAATATTAACATAATTGATGTTATAAATGCTCAAATGAATGTAATTTGAGACTTTTTATGAATTACAGTAATTTTATAGGTTACTATGATATATTAGTGTTGATTTAATCAACTTGTTTAGAACATATAATTCTGTTATGACTTTCACAAAAATCATATATCAAATAGTGTCAAAATTGACACAAAATAGTTTTTAAATCAAATATTATATTATTAATTGTTATTTTATTCCTAAAAATCTATGGTTCGGCCAAATGACTTAGATAAGGATATATATATTAATAATAAACAATTTGGGGTTCGTTTGGCATGTTATAGTAAGTGTATTAACCATATAGTGAAAGAAAACAAAAAGATACGGTAAAAGTTAAATTATTTAACTTAGAGTTAAATCTAATTGATAAGGTTAAAATAATACCCTAAACTTGTCTAAATCCTATTGGTTGATAGGATTTCTACCCATCCCCACTTTAGCTTCGAAATAAGACCCTTTGGAACCATTATAAACCGATTTTGACATTAATATAAAATAATATTTTGAGGTATTCCTAAGGTGCCCCTCTCCTCCCTTATAAAAGGACACCTCCTCCCCCTCCTCCTCACACCAATTTGAGCACTCAAGCTCGGCCAACCCCTGAAAAAATCTCTTCTCCACTTCCCTAGCAACATCCTAGAAGTTCTGGTCTTCCTCAAAGTCCAATTTTAGTTCCCTAAGAGGAGGTCTCCAAAAGGTGCTTCAAAGAAGAGGTAATTACCGTTACCAATTCTATCATCTTTATTTCTTCTTCCACTTCTTCTTCTTAGGTTGTTTCATTATGAAGTAATAACATCAGTATCACTCATATAATGTTATGTTATTATAAGTATGAAACAACCCTATTTCACCATCTATCCATCCTACGGAAAAATAAATCACCGCGCGTGCGTACGTACGGAATACCGTCTCCACGCCGTGGTGTAATATATTTTCCACCACCACCTTACATGGATGAGTATAATGGTGTAAAGAATAACTATACATATTTATTACAACATAATATTGATTCTGATATATTGTATAATCCACTCCAATTCACTTCAATATTTATGGAAATGATATCATCGCTCGTGCGTACGTACGGACTACTGTCTCCACGACGCGATGAGATTCATTCTCCATGTTAACCATTTAAGAATGATTATAAAGTATATATAAGTAATAATAATGAAATATATGACATTATAAAGCTACTGGATTTATGTATATATATATATATATGTATGTCATCTACTTACTTCCATTCAAGACAATAAGGAAAGGAAAACAGCGTTCATGCGTACGTACGGACTACCGTCTCCATGAACGGTGTTTTTCATTTCATTTATATATCTATTATATATATATATACTGAATATATATGATATATAAATCATATTTTATATTCTGGAAGTAAGTAAATCATGATATAAGTAATAATAATGTCAATAACAACAAGTCAAAACACCTACGATAAATGAAACGATTTTACCCAAAACGCTTCTTTAACATGGAATTTACAAAAGAACAGGTAATATAATGTCATAAGTGAACCATATATGATATCATAACAATAAATATGATTCTGTAATAAGTCAATGACATTATTTAAACCATTATATAGGAGCTTCGGACACGTACAAAGCAAATCGGACCTAAGGTAAGGGAAATATCACAATCTCATTTTTATCCAAGATTGTTTATTCGTAAGTATTTATTAGGGTGTATCTTATCATCCACATCCATGTTACCTCAATATGTAATATTGTTTCCATCCACTTACACTATTTTAAATCCAATTTTACCCTTCGGTGAGTTTTTAGTAAAGAATATGAAAGGAATCTTTTGTCGTTTTTTCGTACGAGGTACTTTTTGACTTTTCTGACAAAAGTACGAAGAATGTTTTTTTTAACTTATACGAAATGAATGGATTTCTAAAACATTATTTCAAAGAAGCTTCCTTTACAAGTTTTCAAGTTTATTTTTAATCAACTTATTTTAGTTTAAAATTTTATGACATGTTAAGAAAGGAAAAGTGTTTTTGAAGTAGTAAGGATATTTTCCTCAAGAATGAAGTTCAAGTATTTTATCAAAATTATTCTCCATCTAAGATAATAAAAAGGGTTCTGTTTTTATCCCTATTATTACATGGATTTTATTATGTTGTGATGGAAATATTATGAATTCCTTTATCTTATATGAATTGTTTTATGATGTCATGTTGTTTAAGAATCCCATTTTTATTACATGGGTTACGCTATGATGTATGGTTTATGATTATGTGGCACACATAAGAAAGGATTCATTATAAGATGGGTTGGACCTATATCTCCCTCCAATGAAATGGGTAAAGATTTTATATCTCATGAGATAGACAGGTCTGGAACGGTAGGTTATACCGGTTCAGTGAAATAGGACTGAAACGAGGGTTACTCGATTCAGAAAGGGACTTTGTCCACTAAGATAGTCTTGGCAATGAGTCTTGACTAACAAGAAATTATTCTCTATGATTATGTTTGAATGCCACAAAGTTTCATGTTTTAAGTTATGATTATTGTGATTACATTTCACTGCCATGATTTACCCCATGTTATGAAATTATGATCTCTTTTGCAGGTTAAGATTTCCAAAAGTTATGTGCTTATGTATATGATGTGATTGATATTTCTTTTGTTTACCCTTAATGAGCATTTGAGCTCACCCTTTTATGTTTTCTTTTCCCCAGGATATAAAGAAAGGTTTTAGGTAAAAAAAAAAGGAAGATCTTTATTGGAGATTTTGAAGATCTTTCACCACGATTAGAAGATTATATTCCGAGTTTCCAAAGACACTAAACTATTACGATCCTTGTGCGTGTGTTTTTTTGTTATGTACTAAGTATTCCGCAAATGTAATGTAATTTCCATGTACGTTAAGATTCGGGTCTCTACAATATACCTCAAGTATGTGGGGGAATACCTAAACCTACCTATAAGATGAGATAGAGGATCCTATACCCTGGGAATATAGAGGGAATATCTGACCTTATCTTAAGAATGAGAGCACTCTGATTATCATGGACAAATCCTTCCATTTACTATACCAAACCAAATGTGAAATCTATATATCTCATATTGCATAAAACCTTGGATAGAATAAAAAATTATATATTCATGATCTATGTTGAAAAATACTATGGAAAAATTATTTATTTTCCCAAAACGGATACCTGTTGAAAATTTTACCCATAAAATACCCGAGGGTTGTAGTGGGCCATGTGGTGGGCCCATGCATTCCACATGACACACTAGGGGTGGGTGTATTCACCCTAATCGAAACATGGAATCCCTCATATTACATGGTGCATAGGTAGATGGTTCCCATAATCATTTTTTGTTTGTCACACATGCACCACTCGTCCCTGGGTTGGGTTAGGGTGGACCAACTCGGACCGACCAAGTTAGGTAGGCCCACTTGGCCCGCCCGCCTACCATGAAGAAGGTGAGTTTCCATCTGATCTAGTGAGAAATAGATAATTATGGGGAGGGTTGGTGATTAATATGAACCCCTAACCCCATTTCATGCTACGACGTTCTCTTCCTAGCCCACTAGCTGTGAGGCTGACCAATCTCCCCTCACATAATGTCAGACACGATGGCCCCTTCGTGCATCGCTAGACACAACGGTGAATGAAATTAATTCTCCTAATGAACCATGTATCCATGCTCATGTCGAAACTCAATAATCAAACACATGATAAATAAAGAGATATAGATATATAGAAATATATGAGAGGATGGAGAGATATAAAGAAGAGGGGATAAGAACAGAGAATAATCTGACCACAAGGTTACTCATTGGTCATCAATGAATTCATCAACAAAATCCAAGAACAAAATTGGGTTTAAATATTCCTACCATAAAATTTCCATGGAATAAGGATTGAAATAAAAAAATGGGAATCCATAAATCTCAATTTGGGTTAGAGAAAAAAATATAAGAATACCCACAAAGAATAATCACCAAAAATTATCCATAAAGGATGAAGATTCCAACCCATAAATTTAATTCAAAATCCATGAAGTATGGAGAAAAAATATGAGAGGTACATAATTTGATGAATCATCACAATCAATTAAATTAACCATTAAATCCATTATTCCATTCATCGTCACTATGAAATTCAGTCATCATCCATTGCATTTTTTTGGTGGCCTCTCGAGAGGGAATTATCCAATCCCTTTAACCCACTCTTCTTCCTTTAGGGTTCCTCCATTAGAGGAAGAAACTAACCCTATAAAAATTTTATACAATGGGTATTTATAAGATTCCTCAAGAGTTTCAATATCATAAATAAATAAATAAATAAATAAATAAATAATATTAATTATATTAATAGATTAATCAACCCGTGATGGAAAACACCCAAGGGTCCTAGTGCGAATGAAACTAACACTGCTCCTAAAGAAAAACCCTAATTCAAAACTCATCTATGGTCTCAATTTTCCTATATGAGATCATATTTAGGTTATATAATCTATTAATAATATATATCTATGCATGGGATAAAAATAATATTATTATCAAGGGCCCACAATGCTCGCAACCTCATACCGGCCCAACTGGGGGGGGGGGGGTAAACACCACACCTCAAAAATCAATGCAAACATAATTTTTTTCTTGAGGTTGTATAGTAGGTTAATTTTAATATTTTACCCCTAGTAAGGTCCTAAAATTCCAAAACCCAAAATTTAGCTATGTCTTGATCAATAAAAACTCAGGCCTCTACATCCTCCCCACCTTTAACCCGTTTTATTCCTAAAAAGGAAACTACTAAGGCTCTTTACAAAACAACACTATTTTCAAAACCACCCAACCTCACACACAGTTTATTCACCTTTTGGGGACTGACCCTTATAAATCTTGATATACCACTGACCAATAAAATAACATCCTTTCTCATATGAAGGTTTTCAGACCGCACGGGATGAAGTGAGACCATGAACCATCGACACCCATCTCAAAATGGTATGTTAATTTTTTTTTCATCAGTGGGAGAACCTAACTCCCTAAATTTAAAGATAATTATTTATGGTTTCCATATAAAGAAAACTTATATATGTTACACTTCAACCATCAATTAATTCAAATGATTTAACACTAACATTAAGAGAGTTATGAAACAGTTAGCTCCTCTAAACTGATATCATTTCCTTAGTCATATCATATTTGAAAGGTCACAAGGAACATACGTCAATGTTTCTATCTCATGAAACAAATGTGGTATAGGTCTTCTTCAATCTCAATATTCCCGGGAATCCTCCATCCAAATCCTAATACCCAACAGGCTTCACATTCACTATCAAAGATAGCCTGATTGTATTATCATTTATATTTCACGAAATTTACCGATGAACATATCAAATATAACACGAACATAATTCAATTGATCAAAACTACATCACTTAATTTTAGGTGAAAAAATATGCTATAATCTGAAGCAGATGGTCCTGACTATTTAGATTAATCAGCTATGTTGGATCCTAACCCCAATATAGCATCCGTCGAACTAGAGCGACATAAAATGTCAAGGAAACCTCTTCCTCCACCACATAGAAAGAGTTTATATGCGATATAAATGCCTATAAATATCTACTAGGAAGACCACAGCTTGATTAAAACACCAGTAGGGTGGTATCCATGTAGGATTATCATACCCATTTTCATTATGAAAACTAAGGTAAATCCACTATATATATATGGAAATGGTGGTTGTGCTCCCCTTCTTTAGTAAAATCCCTACAAGTCCATTTCCATAGATCATTCAACCATATAGGACCACCAAATTGACATCAAAACTATGGGACTCTCACACATAAAGGATGAGTATAAGGATTTCACTATCGATCAAAGTTGAGAAATGTCTCACTATCCATGTCCAAAAAAACCACTCTGAATCTAACCACTCAAGTGATTACATAATCTAGACACTAATTCCTTTAATATAAGTTTCAACCAAAATAAAAATATTACACCACTAAAATATCACCAACCACCAATGAATCAACTTCAGAAAATCCAATGTTACTTCATGAATCTATAAATCATGCCACAAGATATTATGAAATAGATGGAACTAATGTGGTAAGGCTAGGTAATTTACTTAAATTCCTAATTGGATCCTCTATAAATCTACACTAGGGAGGATTAAACTTTGATTATTAATAAATTCAATATGGGTGTTCATCTCCCTACTCATCACTTGAAATTTCATATCCAAAATACAAGGTTTTTCATATCCCAGTCTATCATCGAAGGATAACCATGGAACACCCTTTAGAAACATTAGAACATTCTTCCACCTCTATAGGGAGTAAATTATTACTGAGAACTTTAGAGACCACTTATCATCAAGTAAATTGAAGGCCTATATGATTTGATCAAGTTTTACATTTATATTTTTTTAAACTATGGATCGCTAATGACATCCATAAATATTAGGATATCATTTCACTAAAAGGATTGAGTGAAAGACAACTACTATCTCTGGAAACTATCTAGATGACATGGTTTAGACTAGGTGTTTTACCAGAATCAACAACTCTATAACATTTGATGCATAAAAACTAACTCACTCTTATTACACCCAATATAATTGTCCTTTAAAAGAGGACATGTATAATAATTGGAACTACATCCATTGATTCATGGAATTAGTAATCCATCACATTCCTCTTAATAAATATTCAAGAGTCATACCCCCATTCTAGAATAGAAAAAAAGAAGGTGGTGATGATAGGAGAGGATCTCATTATCATCTATATCCATCTTATCTTACACCATGACTGCACTGTCATGATACATCAATTTGATAATGTTTTTAAGGTTGATTTATAGTCTAGGGAAGACCCTAGGTCTTATATAAAGGAGAGTTGATAGGTTTTTATTGTGTATTTTTAATAAGAAGAACAAAGGGGGGGGGTGATTTTCTTAACAATTTTAAGAAGGAAACTTAAAGTAAAGAGTTTTAAAGTTTAAAGACAAAGTGGATTTTGAAAAATATGAGATAAATAAGTGATAATTTCTAAGTTACTATAGCACTTTAAGAGTTACTTGTCCTCAATTGGTTATTAGGTTTTGTTGTAATCCTTTGGTTGAAGGAAGACCAAGATCTTAGTTCCCCTCTTTCCTCTTAAATTGACGCACAAAGAACCACACCTTGACACAAAAATCATGTTGTAAAGTTTTGGATCCCAATAATAGAGTGAGGTCTACCAAATAATACCGAAATATCATATATGTGTGAGAGAAAGAGGATTCTTATTTTGTCCAATCGGAACAACCCAATATTCCCACTTGAATCTCAACCTAATCTGTATTGAAATGATGAACATTTCACTTAATTAAACCAAATAAATGCATTCAGAGAAGAATCATATAAATATTAAACATAAGTGAAATAATTCACACACAAATTATACAAATTCAGTTGAATATAAGGTACCATAAATCACTCTTCAAGTGTGCATCTCCCTCATAATGATCACCCACCGTTTTGCTCGACATCGGGAGGAGGAGGAAGCTCAGGTAGAACTCCTTATTCATTATTAACTACCCTATGAGGATAGGGGCCTAAAAAAATTCAAGTATTATGGGGATAATCCTCCAGGAATTAAGAATAGAAGATCTTTACTTTTGTTTCGAACTTGAAAATGAGGAGCTCAAGCTTCCATTTTATCGGAAAAGTGGAAGGTGGTTTTGGGAACACAAATTGTGTAAAACCACTTGGGACATGGTTTTAGACCACTTTAAAGTTGAATATAAATTTTAAAAAAAACTAGAAACATGTTTCCCCACATCTTGAATATCTCCACCAAATGTTTGGAACCATTTGGACAAGTGGATCTGGAGATATTGATAAAATACAGAACACTGCTTTTGACTTGTGCAGATTTAATTCCCTGAACAGATCAGTTCATATGGGAATTTTAGATGGAGAATGGGTCTTGGGTTCCTTCATATGAAATGTGACCCATTAAATTTTAGACCAGACCACTAAATTTCATCACATTTTGAATCACGTTTTAGTATAAGATTGCATTTTAGTCCACTGGTGTGCTTGGATCATGTGCAAATTATCCCATTTTTATTGGACATCATCATGGGTCCTCCAAATCACCTCTACCTACAATATAATTATCAAAAAAAGTAACAATTCCCTTTTTAATAGTGTTAAACACAAAATAATTGAATCAAACATGGTGTGAAATTTTTTATTATACTTCTAATTTTCAATAAAAAACCAGTTTAATACATTGGTATAAGGGTGAAATAAAACAGTGAATCATAGTATGATCACACCCCACAACTAAACATTTCCACTCTAGGGCAATGTATAATACCCTTATCATGTCCCATTACTAAAAAAAGGTGTGAAAACATACAATATTATTTTTAAATTAAATTTATCATGTCTCATTTATGGAATCAATTTTTCTTTCATCTTTCTTTTCTCACATTTAGATTTTTTCAACTTCATTTGTTCACCCATGCAACATGTAGCAGCCTACCTCACTTAGAAATTTTACCTCTTCACTCAAGGAACATATGAAAGTGGAGTTATTCTCATTTCCCAGAGTTCATGTGATCTTACGATATTCTTGCCAAGATTCTAAGTTCTCTACTGGTAGAAACTGGTGTGCTACTCAAGAGGACTTCCAACAGGTTGTTCTAAGGATCAAGAGTTGGTAGGATTTAATGTTTAAAAATATGAGGCTGAAGAGGAGTGTTTAATCTCTTATGTACAAAACATGTCAAAATTCATCAAGTGTTAACAATTAATGTACACAATAAATCCCTTAAAAAGTGTATTACCCCCCACTTACTATCAATATTGTCCATTTGTGTAAGTCACAGCCGATTAGTGAATAATAATGAATAAACTTCCTCTTTTCTCCATTAGTTTTTTTCTTTTTGTTCCATTTTTTTTCAAAGTACAGAACTATTTTTTTTAATTTTCATTGGATATAAAGAGGTAAAATTTATAAAACAATGATAAAATATGGAATGTGAACCCATTTCCCAAGGAAAATTTAGGCACCTATTCTATCTACCCATAACAATGATTCATTCCAAATAATTCCCATGGAAACACCCTCTCCCCCACACTTGCTGAAATAAAACAAGAATGTACACATGATATTGGTAGTTAGGGATAAATAAGCTTGTAATGTGGCTTCCTAATAGGCATTTTATGGTCTCTAAGGCTTAAGAAGGGTAAAATGTCAGGGTGGCCAAAAATAGAGGTTAATTGCACAATGGGATTTTCAATGAATGATGGCCTCTATCATGGATGCAGCACACATGAATCTTATGGATTCAAACAGAATCAAGGCAAGTTATAGTTTCTCTACATGATGGGAGACTCTAAAGAAAGTGATTATAAGGAAGAATATTCAACAAAGGGCTTAGAATGTCTCTCAGTCAAGGGATTAAAATATTGGTAAGTTCTAATGAGGAATGGGTTTCAAAAATCCATTAAACAACTAATAATTATTTGAAAATACAAATTCTAGAAAAAGATTCCTTATCAACATTCATTTGAATTTTTTCCCAAAAACAATTGAATTTTCCACACAATTGACTCAAGAATGAAAAATTATTTGGAATTATTTTAAAGTCGGAATATTTTTCCATGATAAAATTTACATTTAGTCATAAAAAAGAGGCATAAAATATAGAGGAAAGTGACAATACTATTCAATAAGAAGTAAGAAAAAAATTATGAAAATTTATAACTAACCCAGGAATGTACCCATCCCCCAAACCTAGAACATGAAGTGTCCTCACTATAATAAAATAGAATGTGTGAAGGAAGGATAAAACCTAGTGGGTGTCATTGGTATGATGCTTCTTGAACATGAAGTTACTCCATTAGGGACTCTGGAAGGGTTTCGTGGAAGTGCTTTAGCCGTTGCCCATTGATAGTGAAGGTTTTCTTAGTTTCTTCATTTTGAACCTAGACAACACCAAATAGAGATACATTAGTAACAATGCACGGTCCAAACCAGCAGTAATGAAGCTTACCCGGATTCAAATTCAGCCTTGCATTGTAGAGGAGTACCTTCTTTCCAATGTGGAAATGGCGATGAAGGATGAGACGATCATGGGAATCCTTGGTTAAATCTTTATAAATCCTAGAGTTTTTATATACATATCTTCTCATTTCCTAGAGATTTTGAATATGTAACTTCCTTTGAGAACCTGTAACAGAAAGATTAGAATTGTATTGTTTGATGGCCTAGTAGGGATGGTGTTCAATCTCAACAGGGAGGTGACAACTCTTTCCAAACACAAGACGATAGGGTAATATTCCAATGGGAGTTTTGAAAGTAGTGAGGTAGGCCCATAATAAATCATCAAGTAGAAGACTCCAATCATTTCTATTGGGTTGAACCATTTTTTCAAGAATCTATTTCACTTATCTATTTGACACCTTGGTTTGACCATTGGTCTGTGGGTGATATACAGTAGACACTCTATGAACAACCCCATACCGACACAAAAGTGATTGCATTGTTCGGTTGTAGAAATGAGAACCGTGGTCACTAATGATGAACCTAGGTAATCCAAACCTACAAAAGATCTGAGTTCTCAAAAATTCAACAACTATTTTGGAATCATTTGTCCTTGTGGCTTGGGCCTCTACCCATTTTGACACATAATCGACCACTAGAGGAATGTACAAGTTGCCAAAGGAATTGGGAAATGGACCCATAAAGTCAATGCTCCAAACCTAAAAAATTTCATGAAAGAGAAATGGTTTTTGTGGCATTTCATTTCTTTTAGAGACATTCCCCATTCTTTGACAAGAAGGACGAGATTTACAAAAATCATGGGCATCCTGAAAAATTGTTGTCCAAAAGAGAATAGAATGAAGGACATTGTGATTAGTTCATTGGGGACCAAAGTGGCCCCCACAAGAAAGAGTGTGGAAGAATCTAAGGACAGACTGAAAATAGCTATCACGAACACAATGCCTAAGGACTTGATCACCACATGTGTGATAGAGGTAGGGGTCATCCCAAATGTACCAACGAGACTCATTTTTTATACGATTGGATTGGTTTTTGTTTAAATCAGTAAGAATGCAAGATGCTACCAAATAATTTACAATTTCATCATACCAAGGAAAAAATCTTGCACTCGGTACAATTGATCATCAGGAAACTTGTCATTTATAGGAACATAGGGGGATCAGTAAATGTCTGAGGATGGGGGAATCCTACTGATATGGTCAGCCACCACATTATCTACTCATTTTTATCTCTAATTTATAAATTGAAATTTTGTAGGACGAGCATCCAATGAATGAGATGTGTTTTGGCTTCTAGTTTCTTAAGGAGATACCAAAGGGCTGCATGGTCTGAGAACATAATGACTTTATACCCCAAATGGTATGACCTGAATTTATCCAAGGAAAACACAATGGCAAGGAATTATTTTTTAGTTGTGGTTTATTTTTTTTGGGCAGGGTCCAAAGTATGTGAGGCATAGGAAATGGCATGTGGAGCTTGATCAACCCTTTGTGACAAGTCTTCCCCAACTACATAGTTAGAGGCATCACACATGAGATCAAATGGTAAATCCCAACGAGGTGGCTGGATTACCGAGGGTAACATGAGACTCAATTTTAACTTATTAAAATATTCCCCACATTATTTATCAAAAACAAACTCTTTTTATTTTTGGAGTAACCGGGAGAGGGGGAGTGAAATTTTACTAAAGTCACAAATGAAATGATGGTAAAATCCAGCATGACCTAGGAAAGACCGCACATCCTGTACATTTTTGGGGAATGGTAGAGAAGAAATGACATCCACCTTTGATTTATCTACTTGGATACCATCCCTAGAAATGACATGTACCAAAACTATACCTTATCACACCATGAAATGGAATTTATCATAATTTAATACAAGATTCTTTTCAATACAGCAATGTAGGACTGAACCAAGACTACTTAAACATTTATCAAAAGAGGATCCATAAATAGGGAAATCATCCATGAAAATTTCCATTCAATTATCCTGGTAATCCAAACAAATACTAACCATGCATCGCTGGAAGGAACCCGAAGCATTGCATAGACCAAATGGAATCCTCCTATATGAAAATGTGAAAAAGGGGCAAGTGAAGGTTGTATTTCCTAATCCTCAGGGGAAATATAGATATGAAAGTATCCAGAATACCCATCAAGGAAACAATAACGGGACTTACCCACTATCCTCTCTAGAATTTGGTCAATGAATGGCAAAGGGAAATGGTCCTTCTTAGTGTGTTGGTTTAGTCGGTGATAGTCTATACAGACACACCAACTATTCTGTACATGAGTTGGAACCAATTCATTGTTTTCATTTTTGATTACTACAAGGCCATTTTTTAGGAACTACTTTAATGAGACTAACCTATTGGCTATCATAGTTGGGGTAAATGATTCCATTAGCCAATAATTTTGTTACCTCCTTCTTCACAACTTCTAGGAGGTTTGGGTTCAGTCGATGTTGTGCCTACCTAACTTTTTTAGCCTCATCATTTAATAAAATATAATGTGTACAAATTGATGGTCTAATACCAGAGAAAGTGTCCATCACAAATCTTGTTTATACTCCCTCAAAAGTTCAATCAGTCTCAATTCATGATTAGGAGGGAGTGAACTAGTAATGATGACGAGCAACTTTTTTTCATTCTCAAGATATGAATATTTTAAATCTTGAGGCAGTTGTTTTAGTTTCAATTCAGGTGTATTTCTGATTGATGGTAGTGTATGTGAAATTGAGTGGTTACTGATATAATCTAACTTCTCAATGGTATCATCCTATAATAAGGAATTAACTTTTACAAGCTTAGTAGTATCATCGATGGTCATTGGATCCTTAGTGTTCAAGAAATCATTAATCAATAAACATACATGACACTTTTCTAGACCACTAACACAATCAATGTATGAATCATTTACTAGAATTTCTATCAATTTAGACAACTCAGAAAGGGGATCAGGGGAATGAAATGAAGTTTTTTCAAGGGAAGGGAGTACATCTATAGAATTAACAGAGAGAGAGAGAGGAATATTCTTCTGAGGGGTGCTTCATGGAATCAAGGATGTTGAAGTGGAAAACATCACCACCAAACTCCATAGATAATGTTCAATTATGGACATTAATTATGATTTTGATTTTTTTCAAGAAAGGTATCCCCAATATAATTAGGGAATGTCCATTCATCCTATCATCTTCAATTTTAAGCACATAAAAATAAGTAGGAAAAATTAAATTTTGAATCCTCACAAGAACATCCTCTAACACACTAGAAGGGTGTACGGTACTCTGATAGCTAGTTGAACAACAATTATGGTGGGATTTAGTTCCCCGACCTGCAATGTAGAGTAAATGGGGTGAGGTATCACATTTATAGAATCACCTAAATCAAGCATAGCATTAGAAAAATAATACTCCCCTATGATGCACGGAATGGAGAATGTTCCAGGATCATTGCACTTGGTGGGAAGTGATGGATCTATCAATGCTGAAACATTCCTCCCCAAGTTCACCTTATCATCACCTCAATGTCGCCTTCGGTGTGTACACATCTCTTTTAGAAACTTGGTGTATCTTGGAATTTTCTTCACATCATCAATCAAAGGAATGTTAACCTGAATTTTTTTGAAAGTTTCCAATATTTCTTTATCAAGTTCAGTTTCCATTTGTTTTCTTGGTAGGGTGTACCTTTGGGTAAATGTAAGAGGAATGGTTGGGATATGAGACTCATCAACATACACACTCTTTCCTTTGGAAGGACTTCTCTCAGGACAATGATTTTCTTCTCTTGGACCATTTTTAGCAGTGGTTGGGATGGTGGTTTCCTCAGGAGTGGATGACTCTATTAGAGGGGTCATTTGGATTTTAACATGAGTTCCACTCCTAAGGGTGATGTAACTAACACTTCTTTTATCCCTAGGGTTAATTATTGGTTGAGAGAGTAGTTTACCCAACCCATGACTTTTAATTTCCCCCACCGAGTTAGCTAGTTGGCCTAATTGGGTTTTAGGTCTTGTATGTAATCTTGGGTGGTTTGTTGGAATTGAAGATTTTTGGCAGCCATTTTTTTCATCATATCTTCTAGGCTAGACTCGCCTTTGGAAGGGGGAGGTTGGAAAGGCCTTTGGGGTGGTTGAGGATTTTTGGGTGGTGGTGGATGACTACTCTGCCCTTGTTTGTTCCATGGTTTATGGGGCTGGTTTAAATAACCCCCTTTCCTATAATTTTGGTTTTCTTTCCACCCTAGGTTTGATGCATAATAAGGTTCTTACCTAAAGGGTTGGTTATAGGGGAGGCCTGGAAATATTTCCTCACAAATCTCAAAAGTTTATCTCAATTGGGGTCATTGGTCAGAATAATGGGTGTCAGAAGAGCAGATTACACAATGGATGGGAGGACGAGATTGAGATTTACATTGGGAGAGAGCATGTTGTCATAGAAGGGTACATACCTCCCCAAACTTCATGTCCACCTTCTTCTCTAATTCATTACGTTGTACCTCATGGACACCTCAAATGGGTGCACTAAACCTTGAACCAAATTGTTGAGTGTTCTATTCCAATAATCTCAATTAGGGTACTTACAACGATTGGGGTTTTATCCACCAGTGAACCATCTGCAGCAGCATCAATCTTGTTATGATCAATAGGAATTAATCCTTCGTAAAAATACTGAATTAAAAGTTGATCACTTATTTGGTGGTGTGGACAACTTGAACAAAATATTTTAAATATTTCACAATATTCATGAAGTGTTTCCCCTTGATATTGTCTTATACCACATATTTCTTTCCTTATAGTTGTAGTTCGAGAGGCTGGGAAATATTTTTCATGATAAAGGCGTTTCATGTCTGCCTAGCCTCTTATTGGTGAATTAACATAGTAAAGCCAATATTTTTCATTATCTTCTAATGAAAAGGGAAATTCTATAAGTTTTACTTGTTCCTTATCCACATTAGCAGGTTTTAATGTTGAACAAACAATATGAAATTCTTTTAAGAGTTTATGTGGATCTTTTCCAGAAAGTCCATGGAATCATGGAAATAAGCGAATTAGACTGGATTTCATTTCAAAATTGGGTGCCTCGCCTTGCATTTAAATATATGTGGGTTGGATATCAACATCAGGTGAGGATAATTATTTTAGTGTTCGATTGTTTTAAGACATTTTATACTCGTTAATTTCAGGTTATATTTGGTTTCAGAAGAAGAGGGGTTTAGAAAAGTCTCCAGTTGTGGTGTGTTCTCCTTCAAAGAGTTGTCTTGTGCGTCTCAGAGCCACTGACATAAGATTATCTCTGGTTTGAGTTCAAAATGTGGTAAATATCCAGAATTAGAACACTTCATGTGAAAAAACTACACAATATATAAATCATAAAACAAATATATAGGTAAAGTTATAAGATAAAACAAATAAATATTCACAAAATTTACAAAAATCTTTTTTAAAACACGCACTAAAATCCAAAATGCTCCCCATCAACGACGCAGAAATTTATTGCGCTGTTGTGACATGTCAAATTGATTGTGTTTTTAAGGTTGTTTTATAGTCTAGTTCAGACCCTAGGTCATCTCTCAAGGATCATTAAGAGGTTTTGAGTGTGTATTTTTAATAAGAAGAACAAAAGAGGGGGGTGATTTTGTTAAGAATTTTAAGAAAGTAACATAACGTAAAGAGTTGTAAAGTTGAAAGAAAAAGTGAATTTTGAAAAATATGAGATAAATAAGTGATCATATCTAATTTACTACATCACATTAATTGTTCCTTGTTCTCAATTGGTTATTAGGTTTTGTTGTAATCTTTTGGTTGAGGGATGACCAAGATCTTGGTTCCCCTCTTTCCTCTTCAATTGATGCACAAAGAATCACCCCTTGACACAAAAATAATGTTATCAAGGTTTGGATACCAAGAAAAGAGTGAGGTCTACCAAATAATATTGAAATGTCATGTATGTGTGAGAGAAAGTGGATGCTTGTGTTTTCCAATCGGAACAACCCAATATTCCCACTTGAATCTCAACCCAATCAGTATTGAAATGAGAAATGTTTCACTTAATTAAAAAAATATATGCATTTAGAGAAGTGGAATATAAATATTAAACATAATTGAAATAATTCACACACAAATTACACAAAACTAGTATAATATAAGGTGTCATAACTCCTTCAAGTGTGTAGCTCCCTCGTAATGATCACCCACCGTTTAGCTCGACATCGGGAGGAGGAGGAAGCTCAAGTGAAACTCCTTCTTCATTATTGATCCACCTATGAGGATAGGGGCCTCCAGAACTTAAAGGATGATGAGGAGACTACTACAGGACTCCAAAATGGTAGATCTTCACTTTTGGTTTGAACTTGCAAATGAGGAGCCCAAGCTTCCCTTTTATTGGCAAAGTGGAAGGTGGTTTTGGGAACACAAATTATGTAAAACCACTTTTCTCATGGTTTTTGACCCCTTTACAGTAGAATATAGATTTTAAAAAAACTATAAACATGTTTCCCCACCTCTTGAATGTCTCCAACGAAGCTTTGGAACCACTTGGACAAGTGGATGCGTAGATATTGATAAAATACAAAACACCGCTTTTGACTTGTGCAGATTTGATTCCCCAAACATATCTGTTCGGATGGGAATTTTAGAGGCCGAATGGGGATTGAGTTCCTTCATATAAAATGTAACCCATTAAATTTTGGTCCTGATCCAGAAATTTTATCCCATTTGAAATATTTGTTTAGTAGAAACATGCATTTTAGCCCACTGGTGTTCATGGATCATGTGCAGATTGGCCCATTTTTCTTGGACTTCATCACGTGTCCTCCAAATCACCTTCACCTACAATATAATTATAAAAAAAGTAACATTTACCTTTTTAACAGTGTTAAACACAAAATAATTGAATAAAAAATTGAGTGAAATTTGTTATTATACTTGTAATTTTCAATACAAAACCAGTTTAATACATTGGTATAAGGGTGAAATAAAATAGTAAATCATGGTACGATCACACCACCCATGTCTTAACTGAATTCTCTTTATTCTTGTCCCTAGATTTAATAAAATAACATATTATTGTAGTGATACCTTTAACATGGAGATCTATTAATAACACTGCTCTACCTATCTTTAAGTGAAAATTGAGTCTATTTACAAATCCATAGTGCATTTTTGCAAAGAATACTCAACCACTAGAGCTCACTCGGGTCCCAGGTATAAGTGTAATTACATAAAAACAAAATTCTTATTTGATAAATCCTCAACTAGAGTCCCTACCAAACCACTAATCTTGAAAAATTAAACCATGAAGCTTGTCTAAGAAACGTCTCATAAGTTCTGTTGGCCTTGAACCATACTCGTACATGGTCATGCTACCCTATGGAGGGTATAACCTCCCCAAATAAAACTCTATCCTAAATAAGTGATCAAACTCCTACTATGACTGAGTAGTCCCACTGTAAGTTAAATAAAAAATCCTCCACCAATGGATCACTATGCCATGTAAGGAGTTTAATGCAAGAATTTTCACTTGTTTAGTTAAAATTTGAACCACAAACTCTCTTTGAAACTCATTAGGCCTTTGTAATCCTAACACACATAACATATTCAGCTAATGTGTATTATTGTACAAATAAGTGAATACTACTATATACTCTACAATAATTATCTATACAAATAGAAAAGGGAATATAAAATTCCTAAGATCAGGGGGAAATAATATCTCTCAACTAAAACTCAAAAAATTCCTCATTTATCACTAATTATTTATGAGAGGATCAACTATGGGCATGGTCTCATCATAAACCCACCTCTGCACACAATTTGGCTATCAGCGGGTAACAACCTTTGTTAGTGGGATGAACCCACAAGGATTAGAGAATACCTAGATGAGATAACATAATAAATATATGAAATATTATAACTAACCACTATATGATTCATGTACCAACTTTATTATACCCTATAATCGATGTCTTGGTGTTTTGGGTTAACTAATAGGTTATTAGTGTCCTATTTAATAGATATGTTGGTTGTCACACCATCACTTAGAAAAAAAATCTAAACTCATAAACCTTAATGTAATTTTCCTAATTCCCAAACATATCCTCACTAGATAACTCTAAATCCATCCTTAGGACAAACCTGTTCTGATACCACTCTGACATGACCTGACCCACTAGGGCCCCACCTAGGTTGGTGGTAAGTCAAGAGAGCCACCCCAATCCTACCTTTAATATGTTAAGGGCTGGTGTCTATCACCAAGTAGAAACATTACTTAAAATGGGATGCCTTATCTTTTATCAACCTACAATGGATGGGAATATACCCAATGTACAAAAAATAACATACAACATCGACATCACACACATATAAAAAACTATATACAATACAAGAAAGATACAAAAAACATAATATGACACTACATATGAATATATCAAATGAATAATACACCTAAAAATAATTCAAACCTGAAAGATACAAGGCATTGGAAAGCTAATCCTCACTATAAGTACTTCTAGATAAATCTCTAGTTTCATTGGTTAATCCCACCATCATGTACCACCATACTCCAAAATGTGTCACCAAACATATCTAGTAATTGGATTAGAATAATACATATTAGCTCTAAGCCCACAAAAACTGTATTCAGAACCCATTTCAATTTCACAAACACAACATGTGTGCTCATAAATCCCATTTAGGGGTGAGTATAAACATACCCAATAGGATAACCCAAAATCAAAAATGAAAAAAAATCAACGGTTAGCTCAAAAACCTTGACATGAGAGAGTAACCAAGATGGGTATATTAAATATTAAGATATTTTTAACCATGAAAATTACCTAGGATGAATAATATGAATTAGTTATTATAGATCCAATATATGAAGGTCTGTAACTCATGAGAAATCAAAGATTCTCGAAGTAATGAAAATCCTACAAAGTTCAAATATGTTATCCCACCTATATATTTAATCACAAAGGTAATTTGGGATTCCTAAGGAATCAAAAATATCAAAAATATATAGTCTTCTTAGTTTTTATACCACATCACCACTAGAAACCATAATATAGGATCCTCTCTTTGTTGAAGCATGCATGTATCCATCGATGAAGTATTGAACTTAACTGTCCACCCTTTCTACATCACTATTGTAGAAGAATAATGGGGAACCCCTGATTTTCTCATGAATAAAACCCTAAATAGGGTTACTGAGCCCCACTATAATCACCACTTAGATGTTCCATAAATGACAGAACCCAAAATTTGTGAGGAAATATTGTTCCTAACAACTATCCATAGGTTATTTTTTCATGAAGGTTTAATAATTCAAACTAACCAATCTAGAAATACATGATACCTCACAAAAAACCATAGTGGGGAACCCTAAACTCATTAGAAGAAACCTATTTTGAGGGATTAACAACCTCATTGGAGGATCTTAAACCTCAACTTATCTCTTAGATAGAGGGAATACTGACTCCAAAGATTGAGAATCTCACACCTTGAGTATGCGAGGGAATACTAGACCCTATATACAAAGCAATCCATATATTGAGATATTGTTCCTAGGATATACAGGGGGGATACTTGAACCTACCTATAATATGAGATATAGGATTCCATGCCTTGGGTATACTGGGGGGATATCTGACCCTATCTGAAGAATAAGAATTCTTTGATCATCATGCCTGGATCCCATCATCAACTCTATAGAACCAAATACAAAATATTCCTATATCACATCATATATTTCTATGGATGGATGAAAATACTATGAAATCATGATCTATATAGAAAAATACACAAAATATGCTATTTATTTTCCCAAAATGGACACACGATGAATAGTTTACCAAAAACACCCCTAGGGTTAGATCGGTCCACATGGTAGGACCCAAGCACTCCATGTGGCATGTTGGGGGTGGGTGGTTTTCACACACAAGGAGTTTGGTCCCCATATGTACTATGCATCTTCCATGTTTGTGCCACCCCTCTCAGGGTTCAGTTAGGGAATATATGACCTTGACCGACCGGGATAGGCTACCCGGCCACCTGGCCCGTTTAGCTTGACTACATTCCATGTGGAAGCCAGTCTATTTTTTGATCCACAAGAATTTAGATGGATAGGGGGAATGTGTGGTGATCAACCCCCCCCCCCCCCCCCCACATCCCTATGACACACTATAATCATCACCTCGGTGCACTACACCATGTCTATTGGCTATGACGATGACCAAACTCCCTTCACGCAACACTATCTACAATGGTGGTTGACTTCCCTTTATACACCACCATTCATGATAATGGGAAATCCCCCATCCCCCCATTTTTAGTTCCAAAAATACCCCACCTTCATGCATTAGCAACTATGATAGTAGTTGACCATAATTCTCTCGATGAACCACGTTTCCCTACTTACACCAACCATAAATCATTAACTGATAGAGAGAGAGAGAGAGAGAATAATTTGACATCTATAGTTCTTCATCTGCCATCAAATAATTCGTCACTAAAATTCAAGAACAATGTTAGTGTTAAAAATTCACACCAAAAAATTTCTATGGAATAGTTATTAAAATCCAAGAATGGGAATCCAAAAATCTCAATATAGGTTAGAGAAAAAAATAGAATTATATTCATGTACAATAATCACCTAAAATGATCCATAAAGAATGAAGACTCCAACCCATAAGTTTAATTTGAAATTCATGGAGTATGGAGAAATAAATATAACAAGCCCATACCAGAATATTGAATCATCATCTCTTCAATACACCATCATAGACAAAATTAATTTTTTTCATTTACACACAATTTGGTTATCATCCATTAAAATCTATTGGCAGTTTCTCGAGTGGGAATTCTCCAATCCCTCTGATTCACTATTCTTCCTCTAGGGTTTCACCATTGGTGGAAATAGATAACCATAGAAAAATTCCATAACAGAGGTACTTATAAGGCACCCATAAGGTTTTAATTTAATCAATCAATAAATTTATAAATCAATAAATAAATTAAATCAATCAATTATATTATTTAATTAAACCTCTTCTGACAAAAAACACCCAGGAATCCCAATGTGAATGAAACTAGAACTTCTCCTAGGGAAAAACCCTTGTTCTAGACTTAACAAAGGTCTAAATTTTCCCATTAAAGACCTCATTTAGGATATACAATAAATTCATCACATATATATGTGAATGATCTAAAAATAATATATTATTATCAAGGGCCTACAACACTTGAAAATCTATGTCGTATCAGCCTGAGCATAAACACCACAAACCAAAAGAAATGGAACAATAAATTTTTATAGGATGTCTACCAGGGTAAATTTACCATTTTACCCATTATAATGTTTCAACATTCCTTCTCACGTATCTACAATTCTTCCAACACTCTCTGTAAACTTTTTTGTCTGATACCATCAATACACATTACAAACATGAACTACTATCAACATGAAGACACCTGTTCCAATAAACTACAACTAGAATAAAAAAAATATACAATGCAATCCATGTGTCATCATAGTGGAATATGAAAAAGAGTTGGATAGAGCATTATGTATAGTGCGTGTGATATTGAAAAATGAGTGCACTGCGTCCTAGTGGATATTAATGGTAGGATGACCTGGTTTATTTGTAGTAAAGAGGGATTGACTCATTTGTTGAAAACAAGGGTGGTGGTGATTTTTGGAGTGATGGGTTTCAACATGAGGGAATTATAGATGATGTAAAACATTGAAAATAAGGTGTGGAGATGGAGAGAGATGGTGTGACATTCAGACCTGGGTGCTACTCATAGGTTTCCTAAACTGGTGGGCCATATGACCTAAAGTGCGCCTCCCTGTACGCTAGAGGCTTTCGACTAGTAGCGATTTCCTAGGGTGTGTTTGTGGGGACACTATTCCCTTTGGTCAGAGTAGAACAATGTTGTAATCCATAGATAAATAGAAAAATCATATCAATAATAGAAAAGATAGAGGATGTAATAATAGAAATAAAAGAACTAACTAATAATAAAAAATAGTAAACTGAGTCTTATATAAAAGATGATGATTTCATGTCTCTACAAAACTGGGAAAACATGTATACATGGAAACAAGTAGTCAATACAGTTCATGATATACAAAAGGTAAAAATGGCCAAAATCTATCCAAGAATCCACATCTATATACTATTCATCTACTATCAATATCTCATTCTAAGTCATGAAATAAGTCTTCCATCCATAAGAGGACACTTCCCCTTATCTACACCTGTAAGAATATAGCCTTCCCGGGTAACATCGGTGACCCAGATAGGGTGTGAGATAAAACCAGTAGGCCACCACCAATGGAATATATAAATATCCATTCAGTTCATATAATATGGCAGTGTGTAGATATAATAATTACAGAAATAATAAAGACTATAAAAGGTCAGTTATAGTTCCAGAAGGACACCATGCTGACAGTACCTGCTTAGGCCTAAGCCGAATATTCTAAACATGTAACAATGTGTACACACATATATGTATTTTATACGTAGTGACATATACAACCATATTTTTGGCTACTCCACTAGCCTGGATCCAAGTCATAACTCAGAAATCCATAAGTTGTAGCATGAGTATCATAAGTATCATTGGTTGAAATGCCTGACATCACATGATTAGGGGATTCCATGCCTAGTATCATAGTAGTAGGGGTCACCATGCCCATTATCATATCTCAAGGGATGTCTTTCCTATATCATATCACAAGGGAAGTCATGCTCACATAGTATCTCAAGGAAAATTATGCCCGTATAATATCACAATAGTATGAGGGATTCCATGGTCCGTCTTACGATTAGGGTTTCCATGTCCATATCAAAATATTGGGTTTCCATTCCTGTATAACATTATGGGGTTTCTAGGTTTGTATCAAAATATAGGGTCACCACTCCCAGATCAAATTATAGGGTTTCCATGTCCATATCACCTTTATATAAGGGATTCCATGCCCATTTATTATTAATTATCAAGGGTATCCATGCCCATACACAATTAACTATAAAATATATCCATTCCCATGAATAAAAATCTATATGAAGTATTCAAGGACTTTGGAATGTGCAATTATATAGTTCATAGTTCATGAACATTAATTATTAACAAGGGAATAACCGTTGTTCCATTTAATTGGGTTATGTGGTTGTACCACTCACATTAAATTCAATTCATTATAATACTCTCACTTCAGAGTCATGAAAAAACCATTTAAATGATGGTTTTTCCATTTAGTCATTTAATAATATCAAGGATAATACATTGGCCCACCTATAATGGTGGAATTGGATGATGTGACATAACCCATCCTAAAAAGGAATTTCTAAAATAATTCTATCAAAGACATTCAATTAAACATGATTTAAGAGTAATTTAGAGAAACACATGGAGAATATGACATGTTTCACAAAAAAAAATATTATACAACATCAATACTTGAGGGATATAGATTATACCACCTAAATTATGCCTATAGAGGATCACTCATCTAGTATCAGCCTTTAGTTTGGTTTAGGTCAAGATAAAATGAAAAAACAGTCGAACGACATGAAAATATAGGGTATATGAGCCTACACATTGATAAATCCATCAAGCAAAAGACAAACTGATAAAGTCATAATATGATTGAATAACTTACTAGAATTGATCCAAAGAAACAAATGGTGTTCAAATCTGAGCTCAGATGATGAATCAGGATCAAAATCTATGATTTGATCACAAAGGGGTGCTCCCAAGCCAAATCCATCTACTGAAATGAAAAATAAGAGGAAGGATTTAATTAATAAAAAATTAAGGGAAATTTGGTAACCTCACCTAAAATATATAGGTCTCATAGTTTAGATGCACGATTGTCTAAACCGTGCACAAACCGTGCACCTCCCACTACTAAAAGATGGAACCCACACATTTTCATGTTCACAGTTTGACTTGCCATGTGCAAACCATGCTGCATGCCTCTGCTAAAAACTGAATAGCTACCTGAACAGGTGTGAAACTCTGGGTAATCATTTATGGAAAATTGTTCACCTTTATTTCTCCTCTAAAACACCCACACAGTTAGGGGAAATCATGCAGACTAGCTCACAAAATTTGTTCTAACCATTTACCCGAGTTCTTTTCTCCACCAGCTAGGGTTATAAGCTCAAAAAAGATTTGGATACCCCTAGAAACTCTTCTGAACTCATTATTCATCCAAATTAGGTCCAAGATAACTAATTAGACTGAAATTTAAAGGATCCATACCTCATAGAAAAATCGGGTTCATACAGTCTTCCCCCGTTAAAGGAACTCATCCCCGAGTTCCCTTCTAAGGGTGGTGAAATGCCGTTTGAGAATAACTCTAGCCACAGAGCATGGACATCGGCCTCCCTCCCCCAAGTCTCTTCCTATACCCAACTATGCTTCCATAAAACCCATACTAAAAAGACATACCAGACTCAGAGAGCCTTCATGCTCTAGTCAATGATGCATATAGGATACTCCTCAAAAGAATAATCAACATCCAGTTCAACTTCCTCGGGATCAAAAGTATGAGATGGGTCTACATGATAACATAGAAGCTATGAAACATAGAAGAAGTCGTGCATGGAACAATACCTATGAGTTAATAACAACCGATAATATTCCAGCCCGACTCTCTTCAAGATCTCAAATGTACCAAAATAAGAAGGAAAAACATTCTCTTTCCTATATATCCATCTATGACCATGTCTGGGTAATACCCATAAAAAACATGATCCTCGAATTCAAACTATAGAGGCTATCGATAATGATGGACATAAGATTTATATCTAGATTGAGTGGTATACATCTGCTTCTTGATGAACTGAACCATCTCTAAAGTCTCCGAAATGAGATGAGGACCTAGTAACACCACCTCTCCTACCTATAACTAGTACAGGGGTGAATGAAATGACATACTATATAGGGCCTCATAAGAATGCATCTGAACGGTCACCTAAAATCTATTATTATAGGAAAACTTGATGAAATGGACATGCTTCTCCAAATAACTTACAAAATAAAGGATGCATACTCAAAGAATGTCCTCTATTAACTGTATCATCTATTCTTATTTTCCATTGGTCTGAGGGTGAAAGGCTATGCTCAGAAGCACATGTACGACCATATCTCTATGTAACCCCTTCCAGAACCTCAATGTGAAATGAGAATCCATATCTAAAATGATATTATGAGGAAACTTTTGTATCTTTATAATCTCACAGATATACAAACTTCCTAGCTCATCAACTGAGAAAGTCTCATGAATAGAAAGGAAGTCAAATACATTAGTCAATCGATCCACAACTACCCGAACCATGTCACTACCTTGAGATTACCTCAGTAAGATGATGAAAAAAAATCTGTTGACACATCCTCCCATTTCCATTCTAGGATCGATAATGGATGTTAAAATCCAGAAGCTCGCTAGTGCTCTACCTTTACCTAATGATAGGTGAAACACATAGTGATAAATCCTATTATCTAATGTTTTATCCCTAGCCACCAATATTTTCGGTGCATATAACGATAAATCTTGGAGATATCTAGATGAACTATCCACTAAGAAGCATGTGAATCTCACATTCGCTCCTCACTCATATCTGCGAGAACCCAGCCATGCCCATGTAAATGTTGAATGTTTTCACCATAAATAGAACAATACAGAGGTGGGTCCTCACTAGGAATACTATCTCATAAGAGCAAGCCCTTAGGATAGAAAAACCATCTCATATTCACTTTCTATAGAAGTGAAGAGGTCACTGATTATGATGTAAGTACATACTATCCATGATGATCCCACACCTCTAGGTGAATCTCAAAAAACATGGTCATAAGATACCACTCACTACTAACCTCCTGAATCGCCTATGTCTGAGTCCTCCTACTCAAATCATCAATAATAGAATTTCCCTTACCAGGTATATAGGCAAGATCAAAGTCAAAGTACTATAGGTATTCAGACCATATTCATTTCCCTAGGTTAATGTCATACAATGTGAAAATATACCTGATGATTTTGTGATCCGTAAACACCATAATACTATCTCCTAGTAGGTAATTCCTCTAGCAATTCAAGGTGTGAACAAAAACTGCCAACTCGAGATTGTGCATCGAGGGGTTCCTCTCATGAGGCCACAACTAATAAGACCCATATGAAATAACTCATTCTTCCTTCATTAGTACTACTCCTAGACTAACACCTAATGCATCACAATATACCATATAGCTTCTACCTGGATTTGAAATAATCAAGATCATCACTAAAGTCAATCTCCCTTTCATCTACTGAAAAGAAATATCATAGGATTGAGACTATATAAATTTCACACCATTTTTAGTCAAACCCATAATAGATGATTATAATCAAGAGAAGTAATTTATAAAGAATCTATAATAGCTAGATATCCCCAAGAATCTCTATATTTCAAACACATTCTTGGGATGCTCTTAAGTTACTACGAACCTCACCTTCTCTAGCTTAACTGAAACTCCTACCTATGAGATAATATGACCTAAGAAGTAAACCTTGTCAATATAAAAGTGATATTTACTGTGATTAGCATATAGTTGGTGCTCTATCAGTGTGTTTAAAATGATCTCAAGATGGGTTGAATGGTTTCTCTGAGTATGAGAATACACCATGATGTCATCTACGAAGACCGCCACAAAGAAATCTAGATAGGGATGGAAAAACCTATACATAAAATCCATAAAGATGGTAGGCACATTCTTAAGACTAAATGACATGATGAGATACAAATATAAACCATACTGACTATGGAAAGCCAAATGTGGAATATCTAAAGTCCCAACTCAAACCTAATGATAACCTGATATCAGGTTGATCTTTGAGAATACCTTATCCTCTCTGATCTGGTCAAAAAATCATATATATGAGATAATGGATACTGGTTTTTCACTATAATTTAATTTAACTTCTAGTAATCCTCACATAGTCTAAGGGTGTCATATGCCTTCTTGGAAAAAAAGATCGAAGAACCCCATGGATAAGTACTAGGTTGTGTAAAACCCTTGGCCTCTAAATCCTATAGATGCATCTTGAGCTCAGGAAACATAGTATTATTTATCTTGTAAGGAGGAATGAATACTGTTGAAGCTCCAGGAAGTTTCCCATTAGTAAACTATACTGTCTCTTATGAGGTAGTTTTAAAAATTCATCAGGGAAAACATTCCTAAATCGATATAATATTTTAGGGAACTCAATATAATGCAGTCCCCTATCATTAATGTAAAGTATAAAAGTCTAGGAAGTCACCCCACCTATCCTAAGATGATTTGGTCCAACTCTACCTACCTAGACATCCCACTTACCCTTATGAATATAAGTACAACCCTCTTGTGATATAAACAACACCCTCCAGTGATAACAATCCACAGAGGCATGACAGGGAACCAAAAAATCCATCATAAGAATGACATCAAATATCATCATCTCAAGGAAGAATAGGTCCCATAAGAAATGATGGATTCCTACCTCTAGAGGACAATCCTTACATTGGAGCACACTCTCTAACCATAATCCCAATGGGGTGTCGAGTTTCATAATTCCATATGAGTACTCAACATAAATTCCAAGGATTTCCATAACATCTATAGATATAAAAGAGTTCGATACAACTATATTCAATAAGACATATACAATAGTAGAGGCCACTAGAATAGTACCTCAAACAATAGATGGCCTAGTGCCCTATTCCTATGGTATAGGATACACTGAATACATCTGGCGTGATCCATGACCCTGTGCTACAAACTAACTACCTAGAGCGAGTTTGCTCTGTTATTGATGTGTATTTAAAACCTGTCTACCATGAACATGACCTTATCCTCTACTTTTATGACCATTAGTACACCAACTACCTGCCTAGTGAGATACTACAGATCCTGCTCCAGAAGGTGGAGCTGATATGGATCCTCTCCCACTAGTAATAGATGGGAAGGCTCTAAAAAACACTGTAGATGACTCAATATTCCGCATCCACCACACTCAATAGGGTCTCTGGGAATTGGGGAGTCTTATTCATACGGTTCACACATTGATAAAATACCATGTAACTATCAACGGGTGTTACTTGGCTGCCACTGCTCCCGCATGCAGTCTCAAAGCATCACTTCAGACCACTTGTCAAACCAGTAACCTATCTCAGTTCTTAAATTCACTAGATCATACTATCATCCTCTCTTAGATTACATTAGGTTATAAGACCCCTATTCACTATATCAGATATGGTAGTCAACTAGAAAACATTTACCTGAAAATGAATAAGATGCCGAAGGCCATCCTCAAATCATCTTGCTTTCACTAGTTTATCAACAATATTGATATGCGTAAAGTGCTAAATATATGTAATGATATGAATAGTCCATAAATATCATATAACCTGGATGTAGGTTCATGAAATCCCTAGAAAAATCATCCCTTAGTGTCTTATGGAAGAAATAGTCATAGAATCTTGACTGAAAATCCATCTAAGTAACTTTTTGATATTCAACCACCTAGTTCAGAATATCCCACCAGTGTTTGGTGGATCCTAGACACATATATATAGTTAATTTCACTCTTCTCTTAGGAGGTTTCTCCATATGCTCAAAAATATATCTATAACATGTGGTCCTCTATCCCCCAAAAACATGGGCGGATGTTGCTGCTGGAACTCCCGAGTCAACTCTCCCATAGAAGGGACCGAGTGCGGAGCTCTCTAAATCATCTGTATAAGCCGTATAAAATATCCTCAAAACATGGAATTATCATCCATGTTAGGAATAGGGATAGTTTCCATATGTGGTACTACTAGAGGTATCACTGGCGGCTCAGATCCCACCACCTCTGAAGCATGGTCATCACCACCCTCAGAGCGTACGAGCCGAAGAAGTCATGGTGGAATTGATCTACAAATGACAAGAACACAACTCAAATATGATTTAGTAATAATAATGTAATAGATACATGAATAGGATAGGTATAATCCTTCCTATGTAATAGTCATACCCCTTTTCTAACTCAAATAGTTAGTTCTTGGTGATAAAAAATATGTATAGAACACAAGATATGCTACCTGCTTCCCACTACTAAGGACATGTCTGGTTCAAGCACTGTGTTTTACTATATTCAATTTCATTTAAAATAAAATTTACATTACCATTTTCTTTAAATGGATGAACCAAATGGATCACCACTTTTGGTTCATAAGGTCCCATACACCTCATGAATTAAAGTGTGTCATCCACTTAACCCAACCCATAACACGTTCCAGTCCATGAGATAAATGATCCATGACTCAAAATGCAATAATTGTCTACTTAGAGTGTCTACTATAGCCTAAAAATGAAAACACAATTTATGTTATGGCAGGAACTCAAAGTACCAATTATGTTTCTCAATCCACAGTAAGAATAATTAGCTAATAAAAAGATGGATTATCAATGTTTACTTTCCATCATCTCATTAGGATAAGGATAAAAGGTAAAACTAAATAATAGTAATAATAACATCACAATTCAAGTGTGTCACAAAATTATGGAATCAAATCAACATTAATAAGAAAAATACAAATAAAAATTTCTTACTCCAGAAAATTTGGATTTTCCCTGAATGTGGGTTAGCTACTCCTTGGAATGACTTACAACCAAATCTAGAAGCATTCCTAATATCATTTCTATTGTCTCAAAATAGTAAGGAAATAAAATAAACCTTTGATATAACTTTTTGATGTCCCAACCTAGGTGTCACTTAGAGGTTCCCCAAAACGGTGGGCTACATAAACTCAAGCATGCCTCCCCATATGCCAAAGGCTACCAACTAGCAACAAGGGCCAAGGGTGTGTTAATGGGGAGACTATGACATCTGGTTAGAGTTTCATAGTGGTTTAATCCATAGATAAATAGCTATCAATAATGGAAATCATAGTGGAATCAAGAATATACATCCAATAATAATAATAAAAAATAGTAAACCGAGTCTTATACAAAAGATAATGATGACATGTCTCAAAAAAACTAGGAAAACATGTATAGATGGAATAAGTAAGTCAATATAGTACCTGATATACAAAAGGTAAAAAAGGAAAAAATATATCCAAGTATCCTGAGCTCTATCCCAGTCATCTATTACCAAGATCCCATCCCAAGTCAAGTATCCATAAGAGGATTCTTCCCCTCATCTACACTTGCAAGCATATAGTCTACTCGGGTAACATCGATGGCTCAGATAGGTTGTGAGATAAAATCTGTAGGCCACCACCAATTAAATATATAAATATCCAGTCAGTTAACATAATATGGTAGTGTTTTGATGTAATAATGAAAGAATTAATAAAAACTCTAAAGGCTAGGCTCTGGTTCCAGAAGAACACCAGGCTGACAGTACCTGCTTCAGCCTAAGTTGGATATATCTGAACAGGGAACCATGTGTATACACATATATAGACTGTATACATAGTGACGTATGCAACCATATATGTGGATACTACCACCATCTTGGACCCGATATGTAACTTAGATATCCATATATTTTAGCATGGGTATCATAAGTATCATGGGTCGTAATGCTCGGTATCACATGATATGGGGATGCCATTCCCAGTATCATAGTAGTAGGGGTCACCATGATCACTATCGTATCTCAAGGGATGTCTTAAACATATTTTATCACAAGGGAAATCATGCCTATATATTATCATAGGAGACATTCTGATCATATAATACCAAAATTTTATGAGGGAAACCATTCCATGTATTACAATTAGGTTCACTCTGCCTATATCAAAATATAGCGTCACCATTCCCGTATCAGAATATAGGGTCTCCATGCCGATATCACAATAAAGGGTCTCCATGCCAGTATCACATTTATATAAGGGACACCATACCCATACATTATTAATTATCAAGGTTCTCCATGACCATACATCATTAATTATCAAGGGACTCCATTCCCATTCATTATAAGATATAATAATCATTCAAGGCCTTGAGAAGGGCCAATTAGATAGTTCATAGTTAATTAAAATTCAATATTAACAAGGGCATAACCATTTTTCCATTTAATTGGGTGATGTGCTCATACCACTCATATTCAATTCAATTCATTATAATAGTCTCACTTCGGAGTCACACCCAAACCATTTAGATGGTGGTTTCACTATTTAGACATTTAATAATATCAAATAAAATCCATGGGCACACCTATAAGGGTGGAAATGGATGATGGGACCTATCACATCTAGAAATAAAATATTTCTAGAACAATTCTATCAAAAAAATTTAAATAAACATGGTTTAAGTGTAATTTCAAGAAACACATGGAGAATCCTGTGTGTGGTGAAACAACAGATATTATAAAACATAAATAATCAAGGGATAAATACTAAAACAAATAAATTATGTCTTTAGAGGAGAACTCATACAGTATTAACCTTTGGTTTGGTCTAGATTGGGAGAAAACAAAAAAAAACAAATGAACGCCCTGAAAATAGGGCATACGAGCCTACACATTGACAACTCCATTGAGAGAAATACAAACAGATAAAGGAGAAAGATAAACAATGAAATTATAGAAATAAATACAAAATTATGAATGGTGTTCAATTCCGAGATTAGATGGCAAACTTGGATCAAAATCTATGGTTTGAGCTCAAAGGGGAGCTCCCAATCCAAATCTATCCGTTGGAATGAAAAACAAGAGGAAGTGTTTAATTAATAAGAAATTAAGGAAAATTTGGTAAATTTACCCAAAATATCTGGGTTTCATGGTTTGGCTGCACGGTTGGCCAAATTGTGGACCAATAATGTGCCTCCCACTGTCTAAGGAGGGACCCCTCATAGTTTCATGTGCACGGTTTGACTAACCATTCACAAACCATGTTTCATTCCTCTTATAAAAACTATAGAGATACCCATACAAGCATGTGGCCTTGGGCACATGGTCAGGGAAAACCATTCACCCCACTTTCCCCTTTGAAATTCCCTGCACGGTTAGAGGAAATCATGTGAAACGGCTTGAACGGTTTATACTAACCATGCACCCCAATTATTTTCTCCACTTGCTGGGGTTCCAAGCTCCAAACAAGCCCCAGATACCCTCAAAACATTCATGAACTCATTAGGCATCCATATTAGGTCCAAGATAAGTAATTATGCAAAACTTTAAAGGATCCATACCTCATATAAATACTAGGTTCTTACCGATGGAATGAAGGTCATGCTAGGCAAGAGAGGAGGAGATTCGTCTTGGGCCGATGGTATTTGCTACAGATAATAATCATATCCCAGGCTCACTATGAAAGGAGGAGGGTGTAAGGAGTGGGGCCTGATGAAGAGGGAATCAACCTTGAAGTTTTATTAGAATAAAAATAATATTAATACTAATATAAATGGTTAAATAATATATGATAATAATATATAAAATTAATATATACTAATAAAGATACTATAAACTAATATTATAAATATATAATTAACTAAAAAATATAAAAATAAATAAAATACTAAAAAAATATAAAAATAATCTAAAAAAAATAAAAATGGTTAAAATAAAAAATAAAAATCAAGTTATAAATATATAAAAATGTTGGTGATTTTCATGTTCATCAAATCTCTTGCACTTGAAAATTTTCACTCATGGGGAAAAAATTAAGAAAAAATACATGAATTCACCCTTTGATAGATCAAAACATCATGATTACAATTTTAAATTTTTTCAATATTCTTACCAAAAAAATATCACGTCTAGTTTAAAATATCATTTAAAAAAAAATCCTTATACTTGTATTATTTTCTAAACTAGTATCTTCACTCATGAATCAATGTGGATAACCTCATCATCACACTAATCACTCAAGGAAATTTTAAACATATATTTTCTTAATTATCATACACATTAATGATTAAGACATTATTTCCTTGAATTTCACATCTCCACTAATTGGGAATCAAAATAGTGCACCAATCTTGATGACTTAACATTGGGTTCAAATGATCTTTGAAGTTGTGGGATTATGGGTAATAAAAACTTTGAAAATTTTAATAAAAAATGAGGGTTGATTTTTTAAATAAATTAATGATAAATGTTAATCCAAGTTTCACCCTAAAAATATCACTCCCACATACTTTAAATGTCATTTTTATCCATGAAAATGATGACATTAAAACTCATAAGGTGAACAAGAGGATATAACTCACTGAAATATGGGAAGGTAAACATGTGAGTATCAACTCCAAAACCCTAAGAAATAGATATATTATAATAACCCCTATAAAAATTACACAAGTGGCTCATATGTTGTAGAATCTCAGTGAAATTAGGTCATATAAACACTCTTTAGCTACAAAAGTAGTGGGTTATCACTTTTATAGGTATAACTTAAGGTGAGGGTTACCACATAATAAAAAAAATATACCCATTTTTTGAACCAAAAAGAATTTATATTCCCATATAAAATATAAAAGTTCAATAAATTGTGTTTCTATGAAAAGAAACACATATAACATAATGAGATAATTTCTATCCATGTGTATAAAATGACTCATTATCCCTCAAACTCTTCATTAATTTTATTGAAACATTAAAAATTCCTTTATTTTCGATGAAGCAACATGGAAAGTTATATAATACAAATAATGAAATATATTCCATCAAGAAAAAGAGAAAAATAAAGTGATTTAAAAAGGGGACAGAGTCCTCATGGATATAGAAATACAATACTAGAAAATAAAGATGATCATTTGTAAAATAAGTGTCTTGAAAATAAAAAAGTTACATTTTTTAAAAATTATGGAATGATACTATAAATCATCTAAAAATGTGGTATAAAGAATCAAATCAATTTGGCCAAGAATCATGTGCTTAGACTAATTCAGGAAAAAGGTGTGATGTTCTCAACTATGTTACTAAAAAAATACAATCCTTTTTCATGCGGGTTAAAAAATTATAGGGATGTTAGTTTTTTTATTATTCTTACTACTTATATTCCACTATTTT
The DNA here is from genome assembly GCA_963277665.1 of Viscum album. Classification (NCBI taxonomy): domain Eukaryota; kingdom Viridiplantae; phylum Streptophyta; class Magnoliopsida; order Santalales; family Viscaceae; genus Viscum; species Viscum album. The sequence continues at coordinate 880,197,876 of OY728143.1, read as the reverse complement.
TTAGTTATTTATTTTACATAATTTAATTAGAAATATAAATAAAATATAAAAGAAAATGTAACAATTCCCAGAGTAATTATAAATAAACATAGAGAGGTTATCTGTATCCTATGTATTTCTAAAAATGATATAATTGTAAATATAATAAAATGAAAATACATACCCGAATCATTTCATAAATATAACACCAAAATAAAGGAATCACATGGTTGAAAAAAATATACATGAGAATAAAAAATCCACTAAAATTTTGGAAGAAAACTAAATATGATCCAAACATGTGAGTTTATTTCCCTAAGAAAATTAAACACAAAAACAATAAAAAGTAACTACGGGTGGGTTTTTACCATTAAGCACTAAATTTAATAGATTTATCTAGAAAAATGGAATAAAATTATTATTTTTGGTATATTGGATCATATGTTCTCAAATTAATTTCTTTGTTGGTAGTGGTGTCCTAAAATTCCAAATATATTTTCCTGAAGTTCAACTTATTTAACATTCCATTAAGAAACTATTCATAAGGCATTTTTAATTTATCCCCCTCATACCTACAACAAATATAATGTGTGATATTGATCCCAATATCATGGTGGGAATTTCTTATAACCTCATTTTCATTTTAAATAGGAATATTTATTAACTACACCCACAAAGTAAGAGTCAGTAAACTAGGATCATAATAAAATTCAAAATAAATAGGGTTGCCTTCTAATTAACACTAAGTTCAAGGTCTTTATCCAGGAGAACAACCTCTAATTTTAGTCAAATTTCTTCAATGATAACCATTATATTTTAAGCATGATAATGTTTAAGGAACTGTCCATCCAGCTTTAATAGAGGAATATTTCCATTATAAATTTCAACAACACTATAGAGATATATAATTATGGTTATATATGACCCTAAACACATTGATTTATGTTTTTATATCATAAATCTAAAACTTTATTTGAAAATTACTTTGTCACCCAGTAAAAAATTTGACTCTCAAATTATATTAATATTACAATCTTAGGTTTTTTCATTATTGACCATCACATTTATATATACACATATTATTATCCCATATAGTTCATTAATTTGTATAAATAACTTTTCCAAGATTTTTTTAAATACATGTTAATATTTTTGACAACCTAATAAGATTTATGCTCCATATCTATAAGAAGGTGACATGTTTTTTTCATCAAATTTTAGGTGGTATGGGGAAATTATAATTATTTTTTTATGTTTTTCTATATTCACAAACCGATTCATCAAGGTTTATGGACCAATATTTTCCAAATATATTCACAATTTTCTCTACGATTCATTTGAACTCCAAATTTGAAATTTAATATTGGCCATTAGTTGGTGGATTAATGGAGGTCATAGGTAATGGAAGAATCTATAACGATTAATTGGTTTCTTAAACATGTCATTATAGAAGTGATTACCACAATCAGTTATGATACATCTTGGATTATAAACTGTGTAAATATGTATTGTTTTATAAATTTAATTATAACCTGAGCATTGTTTTCCACACATGCTTCAACTTCCACCCACTTTAACATGTAGTTAACATGTTATAGGATGTATGATTTTCCAAATGATTTTGGGAAAGGACCTATAAATTCAGTCCCCTACACGTGAAAAATTTCAATATCCATAGTTGGGTGTGGTATAATCTTATTCTTATATATAATTCCTCCAGCTATTTATCATTTATTGCAATTAATGATGAAGTATTGATTATACTGATGTTAGGTGGATTGGTATAAACCAAATTGAAAAACTTTGATGATTGTATGTTGAATCCCATGATGTCCTATTACTTCTCTAACATAGAAAATATTCAAAAAATCAGCAACCAATTCTTACAAGAGACACCTTCTAATCATCCAATCTATATAGTCCTTAAAAAGTAACGGATCATCCCAATAATAATGACCTACTTTATTTAAAAACCTTATCCGCCACTCATTTGATAAATCTAAATTCACTACACCTAAAATTAAGTAATTCATGATATCAACATACCTGGGTGTGATAGTTTTGGTGTACAAGAGTTTCTCATTAGGTAAATTTTCATTTGTTAATTTGATATTGATATCACCTATGTCTTATTCTAGGCATGATAAATGATCAACGATGACATTTCCAGTGCCATTTTTTATCCATGTTTTCAATGCCAAATTCTTGAAGTAATAACTTCCATTGAACAAGTCTTATATTGGCACACTTATTGATTATTAAGTGCTATAAGGCAGGGTGATTCGTATACACAATGAATTTTGAGAGTAATAAGTATGATCAAAATTTATTGAATATGAATACAGCTTCTAGAAAATCATTTTCAGTTGTCATGTAGTTTTGTTAAGCATCAATAAATGTTTTTATGGCATAATAAATTGATCTAAAGATATTTCATTTTATTTTTCCCAAATCTTTACCAACTTCCCAATCAATTGCATCACAAATCAATTCAAATAGTTGTTCCTAGTATGTTGAAATCATAATTGAATACTCTACCAAATGTTTTCTTAAAAATTGAAAATATTTCTAAAATTTATACCCAAAATGGATGGTAAAATTTCCAGAGGGTGGGAAATAATAGATAAATACATAATAAATAACCTATGAAATATCACATTCTAAAGAAAACCTATGATTTCACAAACCAATGTAGGAATGGGTAGCTCAGAATTTGTACTAACCTTGGTCGACTCAACTTCAATACCATTATTTGAAATTTAATGGAATAAAAATACACAATTTTTCTCTATGAAATGAGACTTTTCCCAATTGAATGTAAAATTATTTTCTTCACATATTTCAAAAACATTATCCAAATGAGATAAAAATTCATCAACGAAATTTTTATAAATAGAGAAGTCATCCATGAATATTTCAAATAAATATTCAACAATTTTATTTAATATTTCTAGCACAGATCATTGAAATATGGTTGGTGCATTGTACATTCCAAATGGAATTCATAAATAAGAGAGTATACTATATGTATATGTGAATTTTTTTCTCTTAATATTTTTGTTTGATCAAAAATTTATTATACCCTGAGTATCCACCCAAAATATGGTAGTAATTTTTTACCACTAATCATTTTTATAGGATCGAAATATAGATTTAAATTCTCAATTACAAGAGGGGTGAATTATAGGATTAAAAAGTTTCATTTTTATCCTTAAGAAAATATATTTTTAACAAAGGTAAACAAGATGGATTCAAAAATGATATTTAGTTATTAAATAAGAAACTAACTTTCTTAGGATCTGATAAAGAAACTTAAGACAAGTTTACTTAGGGAAATATTCTACCTTAAAGCTTATAGAATCTTATTCGCACAAAGTTTGAACAAGATTTTCTAAGACTGAACAATCAGATTTTCACTAGGAAGGTTGAACAAGATGTTCTAAGATTGAAAAAGTTGTTTATAGAATTCAAACAAGGCAGGTTTGTGTAGAGCTCTCATAGAGTATCACTTCATTCCAGAGTTCAGATCTCTCTCCACAAAAACTCTAGCACTCATCAGTACTCAGATCATTCAAATGGATAGGTATTTATAGTTATGGATTCCAATGGTCAACTTCTTCCTCCAATGGTCATATTTTTCCTTAAATTTCAGAGCGACCTGTATACATATCACTCAGCCAACAGTTAGTTAAAAATAGATTGTATGATATAGTTTCATGTAACAAACTTTGAGAAACATTATCATGATTAAGAAACATTATTAATTTTAGGATCAGATAAAATGAAACGTTTTTTATGGAAATTAGGTAACTATAAGAAATTCATTTAATAATATTCTTAAGAAAGTAATAATAAGAGTCTAAAAATATTATCTACTGGATTTTGAAATAAGAAATAATCAAAGTCTGAATTCTTATGAATTTAGAATCTGGTTTCTGAAGAAATTGGAGTCTGATTTTAGAAGAATCAGAGTCAGATTTCAGAAGAAATCAAGGTTTGATTTCAGAAGAAATAAAGGTCTAATTTAAAAAGGAATCGAATTATGATTTCATAAGAAATTAGAGTATGATTTTAGAAGAAATCAGAGTGTGATTTCAGAATAAATCAGATTTTATTTCATGAGAAATTAGAGTTTGATTTGAGGAGAAATCAGAGTTTGATTTCAGGAGAAATGAGAGTCTGATTTCTGGAGAAATCAAAGTCTGATTTCTAGAAACATTGGAGTCTGATTTCAGTATTAATTGAGTCTAATTTCAGGAGATTAGAGTTTGATTTCAGAATAAATTAGAGTCTGATTTCAGAATAAATCAGAGTCTGATTTCAGAATAAATTAGAGTCGGATTTTAGAAGAAACCGGAGTCCAATTTCAAGAGAAATTAGAGTTTTACTTCAAAAGAAATTGGAGTTTGATTTTAGAAGAAATCATAGACTCAATTATAGGAAATCATACTTTAAGAAAATGTAAGGTTATGAGTTAGGTAAGGATTCAATTTTTGATCTAAGAAAAATATGGTTATACTTGGTTTAAGAGAACACATTATAAGACATTGGAAACCATTTGTAAAGAAAAAAAATATTCTTAGGCAAAGAAAATTTTCTCTAAGAGAAATTTTATTAGAGAAATATATTTTTCATTAAGAAATGTGTTTGTGATTTTTAAAACATAAAGAAATGGAAAATTCATAAGGAAACTTATTAACTCAACAATCTCCCCCTTTTTGGAAAGCACAAGCAACTTTTTATAAACAAATACAAGGAATAAGGTTTTCATTTTTGAACTTTAAAAGAAATACTTATCTCCCTTTTTTTATGACCCATGATGAATACGACTAACTCCCCATTAGTTTTTGAAATTCCTAAGGATCATATTCTTATATTTCTTCGAGAAATTACTTCTTCCTTACTAAAGAATTTTATCTTTAAATAATCTCCCCCTTACTTAAGCAATATCTTTCTTAATATTATTTTGGATCATTATTTTCTACCCCTTTGTGATTTTCAAAAAAGAATAGAGGGAAATAAAAAAATTGTACTTGAATGGTTAAGAAATATACATGATTAAACAATGTACAAACAAAAATTTTCATAAAAATAATCAAAATTTTCTGAAATAAAGAAATAAAAAAATACAACAAATTATCAGATTTGTAAAAGTATTCATCCTTGTTTTTATCCTTCGCTATCAGATTTTTAAAGGTAGCCTTAAACTTATTCATCTATTTATGATCATCTTCAAATTTCTTGATCAACTATTTCTAATCCTAATTTTTCTTTAGGAGATATTTGGTTTGGTCTTCCTAAGACTTAAGAATTTCACCATGATACTTTATCACTTCTTCTTGCTCTGTAAACTTTTTATTCATTTATTCCCTGAGTTCCCTTTCTCTCTTCAGATTGAGAGAAACCGAATTGAGTTTCCCATTAGGATCTTTATCTTGTTGTTGACAGCTATCTTTCAATTCCTTAAAATTTTATGAAAAACATGTTGAAATATTTTTATCCAATCATCATACTTATCAAAAGAATCCTTGACTGAATCCATGAAATCATCAAAAAATTTAAGATCATCTATCACTAACTTAGACCACTTAATTATCTTCTTATAGGACTTCCAGTGGGATTAATAGTTGACCATAAAAGTTTTGAAGTCAACTTCTACCTTGATGATAATCTCCAATAAAATATTTTTATATTCCATTATTGAACAAATTTACTATTGAATTAGCTGGTACCGTGATTTAATGTTTGGGAAAAACGGAATTGAACCTATAAGATTTTTCAAAGGCTATTCAACAAAATCATGACCTAGAGATGATGAAGATTCTGAATTATATTACTTTGTTGGTGAACCAACTTTATCTTATTTATCATTTTTTTCTTAGATGATCCAATAATATCCTTCCTTGATTTTGCAACAAAATTATTCTTAGGAGTTCCAACAAAAATTTACTTTCTTTTCTCTTGCTTAGAAATTTTATTCTTAAGATTCTAAGCCTCATTCTCTTCATCAGAAAGTTGGATAATTCTATCATCATTATCAATTTATTTATCATCACCTTTATCAATAATTTATTTTTCAACATCTTGATGAATAAAATACTGATTAATACTCTCATCATATGAAGGTTTATCAACCTCATCCTGAGCATCATTATTTTTGGAATAGATTTTCCTTTAGAAATGATCTTTGTGGATTTAGATTTGGACGTTCTGATATAAAACTTTTCAGAAGGACTCTCCTTCTCTTGTCATTATTCCACCATCCTTATCACATCATCACATTCCTCTTCATAATCTTATTCTTGTTCTTCTTCAACAATGGGATCCAGAATTGAAATAAATTTCTTTCTCTTATCTAAAATCAGAGTCTCATTTGGAACTGATTCTTATAAGAAGGATTATGGTACCTGAAATTTTTTATATAACTTCTTAGTATATCTTAAAAATGCATTCATAATTTCAGCTTCCGATAACTTCTTCTTCATCTTCTTTTCTTTATCTTGTCTCTAAAGTGCTTCAGCTCCTTGTATCTTTATGTCCTTAGCCTCTGTAGGTTCTAACCCAAAAACTACATATCCTTCCCTCGTTTCTTCTTCTTCTCTCTCCATTTGGAAACAAATTCATCAATTTTTTTTTGTTTCTTCATCTTGGGTGGAGCAGATACTTACTCAGGTATTGGTTCTTTTTATTTCTATTCTGACTCTTTACATTTTATTTTCTTTGGAGTTTTATTAGAGATTTATCTTACTTCACCATTCTTACCAGTAGCTTCATCATCATTATTAGGAAGTTCAAAGAAATCTCAAGTCTTATCACTAAAACCAAACTTCACCCTTATCAGAGTATCATAACTTAACATCATAATCTTGAAAACTTTGTCCTTTGAGATGCAAGGAGTTTTGAAGGATTCTAAGTATAAGACTATAATATTCGAAATGATCATAGGTTAAATTATTATATAATACATTATAATTTCATTATTGATATTTATGATGGTCAAAATAATGTACTTTATGAGGTTTATCTTCCTTATATTTTCCAAAAATTACATCATAAAGACATCACATATCTTAAGAGAATCCTTTTCTCCATTTCTCAGAATCCGAAAACCTTACATCGAGAGTGATAGAAATATGTGATTGGTTGAAAGATGAGATATCTTATGTGAATTTACTCCTTTAATTTTAGGGTATTCAATAGCCTTTACTTTCTCAAAATAACCTTACTTTTATGGAAATTTTTGTGAGAAAAATATTACTTCTCCATCAGAAGAAATATCCAAGATAATAGAAACCTTGCTGAAAGACAAGGAATAAGTCTTTTCATAACTTTTTAATGAAAAAATTTATATTACTACTTATTCATAAAAATAAATTGTATCATAGAATTCTATGAGAATATTAGGATATAATAAATCCTAATTTTTCTCCTTGGCTATGAAAATACATTATCATCCATTCTTCCTTATAATTTTTGAAATTAAAGAATCATAATTAACAATGAAATTTGAATCCACCAACCTTTCAATAAAAATTATTCAATCCTTGATTTCATTGTTTAAGGCCGTAGGAGTTTGAAAGGAAAACTCAAGAGACATTCATATCTTAAAAAAAACTAAATAGAAACTTTGCTGAGTGGTAGTGATTTGACACAAAATCATAGAGACAACCGATGTGGGATGCGAATAGGGGGAGGGGGTCCTTTATATAGGCTTCATGGTGATGATTAATATTCAAAAATCAATCCAACAGTTGAGATTATCTTAATTTGATATGAATACTGATATCAATGCTGAACAAGGATTTATAGGTTTCGATCTTTTGAGGTTTTAAGGAATAAATAGATTTAAGGAATGTGAATCTGATAAGGTTTTATTAAAATAATATTGAAAATACCAAAAAGAAGAAATGAAATTATGATGATATAGATAAGGAAATGTATTTTCCAGATTGCTCAGAAAGATTTTTTAGTATTGATAAGGTTACTATTATAAAAATTAGGTTCAGATAAGTTTTATTAGGGAAAGAAAAACTTTTTAGGTTCCAAAAATTTTAGGTTCTGAAATTTGTTTTTGGAAAAGAAAATATAAAAGAATAAACATATGTACTAACCCTATGAAAATTAGTATCTTAATGTAAAGAGATAGGTTTCAACAAAAAGTTAATATGGATGATTACGTTAATGTTTGTTGAGATGGTATGTGAGTATGGTATACTCTATAATACCAAATGAAGTATTGAAATAATAGAGACACTGAATCAAGTATCTAAAGATGCTTAAAATACAAGAGGGGGGGTGAATTGTATACTTAAAAAATTCCTTTGTAACTTCTAAAGATGGTTATGATTAACAAGGTTAAACAAGATAATTAATAAAACCTCTATTTCTACACACTTTCTTGATTCCAGAATTATGATTCCTAGAATGTGAATCCCGAAAGATGGTTCTGTAAAGTGAAACATAATGAAAGTTTATAATGATGAAGATTCTACCTTAAGGTGTATAGAATCTCACTAAATCAGAGTACAAGTATAATGAAGTATAAGATAGTTATACTTTCCTCAACAATACAAATGAAGTAGAAAACTTGATAGAAATAAGTAACAAGTAGTAAGTCTTTTAACCCAAAGAGAAGGGTATCCAAAAACCTTGGATAAAGGTCCCTTGATTTATACTTTCAAGAAAGTTTGTCTTACCCACACCAGGGTAGGACCTCGATAGGAAGATCAAAGTCTGTCTTTCTATCCTCGCAATCCCTCAACTTCAAGGTAGTCGGCACCTCTATCTTCCTCAGCAAGGAAGCCCTGAAGTTCAATGTAGTCAGCACCTCTGTCTTCCTATACCCAGAAGCCCTCAATTGTACACAATAACAATTAGAGTCACACAAAGAAAATCTGAATGCACGGCATCATTTTATAACAAAAACAAGTGTAAGAAAAAAATGGTTACATGACCAAAATCCAATATTCAGAATGTAAGAAAATGAAAGTTCGGAGTATAACCAAAAATGAATTAGGAGTCTATAATGCAAGGATATTTGGATTCTATATTCTAGGAACTCGGAACCTGAATTATGTAGAATTCCAGAGTCTAAATTTCAAGGAAATTCTGAATCTCGATTCACAAGAATTCAGAACCTGAACTTACAATGTTCGGAGTCAGAGTTCATGAGAATTCGGAGTCAGAACTCATGAGATTTCAGAGTCTAAATTCAAAGAACTCAGAGTTAGAACTCAAAAGAGTTCATAACCAGGATTCGTATTCAGAATTTGGAGTTAGATCTCAGAAGAGTTCATAACCAAAATTCTGATAATTTGGATCCTAAAACAGAATGCTTCATATCTAGGTAATTATTGGATTCTGAGGTTTTGGTTACAAAACAGATTTTACACTTATAAAAATTATCATATAAACAATGAAAACATGTTAAGGATAAATTTCCTTGGGGAAGGAAATTTTTTCTTATAGAAGTAAAACACATGGTAAAAAGAGATTTTCCTTGAGATAAGGTGTTTGTGATTTTAAAAACAAGAAGGAATGGTAAAGTCATAAGGAAAACTTAATGAATCAACAATATCCCCCAAGTATGAAGGAATGGAAAATTCATAAGGAAAAAATTATTGAATAAACAATCTCCCCCTTTTTGGAAAGCACAAACATCCTTAGGAAAAAGAATAAAACGACATAGAGAATATTTTTCTAGACTTTGAAAATAAAGCTTATCTCTCTTTTCACATTGGTAAAGATGAATACAACTAACTCCCCCTTAGGATTTGGAGTACTAAGGATCATATTATAGATTTATGGAATGAGATTTTTCATTATCTTGAGTATAAAAATCTCTGTAAAGAAAACTCCCCCTTAGATAAACTCCCCCTTACTTATGGAAATTTCTTCTTTTCTTAGCATTCTCTTTCCTTTCTCCCACTTTGTGATTTTCAAAAAGAATTTAAGGGTATGAAAAAGAAATTATGGTACCTGAAATATTAGTACAAATTATGAAAATAGAAATGAGCAACCAAAATTTTATTAAGATTGGAAGAAATTGTACAAGGAAAGAAAATACAACAAAAGATCGGATTGAATCTATTTTCGTTCCTTTTCCTTGGGTATCAATTTCTTCACAATGGTTTTCAGCTTCTTTAGCTCCTTGTGATATTATTCTACTTACTACTCTAAGGCTTTGATCCTATCATCATGAGCCATTAGAGCGTCTACCTTAGCTTTCAACAACTCATCTTGCTTCACTATCTTCTCTTAAATCTTGATCCGGAGATCCCTTTCTCTCTTCCACCTTTGAGTAACAGAGTACAACTTCCCATTCAGATCATTGACCTCCTGAATCTGAGTATTCTGCTCAAGATTTAGCTTTTTCTCAAATCTATTTATGAGATCCTTGATTTTTCAATCTTCATTATCAAAGGCTTCCTTTAAATCATCTTGAAACTCATAAACCTCTCTCAAATCTTCAACTATACTCTTTGATCACCTCACCGTTTTCTTACAAGATCTTTTCTGGGTTTCATAGTTGATAAGAAATGATTTGAAGTCTGTCTCCATCTTGACACACTTTTCCAACACCATGGACACTAAATCCGATTTTTGGTTCAAAGTTTGTTAAAGTATCTGGCATCTTGAATCAATGCTTGGAAAAATCGGAATGGTATCAACAAGTTTCTTCAAGGATTGAACTACGAAATCATGTCCCAATGAAGATGATTCCGAATCTGAGACTTTTCTTGGTGAAGTTTATTTTTCTAGATCAAAAAGCTTCCTCTTCGAAGATCCACCAACTTCCTTCTTCCTTAAGATTTCTCTTGTAGGTGAATCCAAAACCACTTGTTTCCCCTTATCAGTTTTTTGGAATATCTTCTTCATTTGGAGATTTATGTTCACTTCTAGACAGCTGAACAATATTGTATTCATATACTTTCTCCTTCTCAGCTCTTGATTTAGCATCCTCAAGATGTATGAAATGTAGATTATAACTCTCTTCCTCAGACAATTTATTAACTTCTTCTTCACCCTTCTCATCTTTCCCTTCCTCATCCTTCCTAGGGGTTAGGAGCTTTGAATACTCTGCTTTAGAAGTTCATATTGATAGTTTCTCGGATGGAGTTTCCTTCTCATGAAAATATAAAACTTGCTGAATGAGGTCTTCTTTGTTAGTAATACTTTCTTCTTCTTTCACTTCTTCCACAACTTCCTTTTCCTCAACAATCTTTTCTTGGTGTTTTTCTAGAGTCATGTACTTATTCCTCGAAGTCTCAGGTAAAGCCTCAACCAAGAATGATTTCGGTACTTGATGTTGTTCGGATGTTATTTCAGTATCCCTTAGAAGGGATTGCACAATTTCAACCTCATATATCTTCTTCTTTTGATTCTTTTCTTTGTCTTTCTTCGAAAGATCATCGGCTGCCTTTTATTTCAAAGCTTTGGCCTCTACAGGATCCAATCAAAACTATGGATCTCCTTCCTTCTGATTCTTTTTGTCTTCCCTTCACTTGGCAACCACCTCATCCAGATAAGCTTTCTGATTCTTGGGATTTGGAGGTGCGGATTGAGTTCCTTTTGCTTCTGAGATTTTTCCTTCTTCTATAACTTCCTTCAACTTCCTCTTCTTCCCTCTTTTCTTCGATGGTTTAGTAACTAATTGTTCCATCGGAGCAGCTTTAACCTCTTCCTCTGGTAATTCATATAATTCTCTTGTCTCCTAAGAGAAACCAACTTTCATCCTCTTGAGAGTATCATCACTGATCAACATTAATTTTAAATTTCTCGACTTTGAACTGCAAGGTATTTTGAACGAATCCAAGCACCGAACAATAAACTTGGAAAGAATGGTCGGGTACATTAGAACTTTAGATTTTAAATTTCAATTCATGATATTCTCTATTGTAATGAAAATATGATTCATCAGGTTTATCTTCCTCAAAATCACCAGAAAATCTAAGATGAACATTTCACTCTTCTTTAAGGTTTCCTTATCACCTTTTCTCTATATGATAAAACCCTGAACCCACAATTGAAGGATCTGATTATTTGTGGTCAGGTGAGAAATATTTGCAGTCTTGACATCTGAAAGTCCAAGACACTCCATAGCTTTTACCTTTACAAAACTTCCTTGAACATCCGGTAGCTTGTGAGAACAAAACTCAGCTTCCCCTTCATATGGAACTCCAACTAAAATGGCTGCCTTAGTGTAAGATAAAGCATATGTTTTTCCATAACTTTTGAATGAAAACTTTTCTCAGCATTCTTCCTTAAAGAAACTAACTGACTAATAAAACTCAATAAGAAGATCCGGATACACCAAGTCTTGATCCCCTGGCTTCAATATACAGATACTTTCCCATACATTAATCTTGATGTTCTTGGAGACTATAGAATCATATTAATTGAAGAAGTTCAGATGCACCAACCTTTCTCTATATACTTGACACTCCGAAATTGGCTTGACAGAAGACATATCTTTCTGAGAGGATTCTTCTGCAGAAATTTAGACTTGAGAAAACATTCAAAAGTTCGGAATGGGATTTTGTAGGAGGTAAGAGCTTTGACACGCAAAGGCTTGAAATCGATGTGGGACAACCCTTCAGGGGTCCTTTATATAGGAGTTTTATGTGACGATTCATCTTCCCATCTCAATCCAATGGTTGAAAATTATTATGATCAGATCTGATGGTTGAAATGACAGCTGTAATGAAAATTTGGTAGGATCTGATCTTTTGAGGTTTTAAAAAGAAAATATTCGGATTTAAGAAAACTATAATCTGAGAAATTTTAAAAGAAAATACCAGAAAGTAAATGATGACTACAAAAACTTAAGAAAGAAAACATACCTTTCAGATTTCTAGGAGAATTATTCGTATTGAGGAAAATTATTCTTGAAGGACTTTAGAATCCAAAAAAAAACACGAGTATGAAAAAAAACACTATTACAAAGAAAAAGTTGAGTACGAAAATTTCATTACGAAATTTTTTTAAAACTTTATTACGAAATGTTTTGAAAACTTCATTATGAGAAATTTTGAAAACTTCATTAAGAAAATTTTGAAAACTTCATTACAAAAATTTTGAAAACTTCATTATAAAAATTATGAAAAACTTCATTATGAAAAAAAATCATGAAAAACTTCATTACGAAAATCATGAAAAACTTCATTACGAAAAAAAATCATGAAAAATTTCATTACAAAAATCATGAAAAACTTTTTAAATTAACAAGAAAATGTACTCCCCATATAAAAAAGATTTTATTACTATAAGGATATTGGTTCAAAAGAAAGTTAACAAGGAGGATAACCTTGTGGTTATAATTCCTAACTTCTGTTTAATGTATTAAAATCTATCAAAGGGAAAAGATTTTGTGAAAATATCAGCAAATTGATCTTGCGTCCTGATAAATTGAAGAATGATATCTCCTTTTTTTGTGTGATCCCTAATAAAGTGATACCTAATATCTATGTGTTTTGCACAAGAGTGATGTGTAGGGTTTTTACTAAGGACAATGTCACTTTTATTATCACACAAAATTTGTGTTTTGGTAAAAATCATACCATAGTATGTGAGTGTGTGTTTCATCTACAACACCTGAGCACAATAACTTCCAGCTGCTACATATTCAGCTTCAGCGGTGGAAAGTGCTACTGAGTGTTTATTCTTGCATGACCGATAAAATAATGAATCTCCTAAGAAATGAAATGTTCCGGATGTACTCTTTCTATCCATTCTACATTCACAAAAGTTAGCATCCGAAAAACTTTTCAAAACAAAATCATTTCCAGAAGTCTAAAAGAGTCCTAAATACATGGTTCCCTTTAAGTAGCGAAAAATTATTTTCACTACCTTTAAATGAGATTCCTTAGGATTGGATTGATATCTTTCACATAAGCATACTAAAAACATTAAGTCTGGATGACTAGATTTCAAGTAAAGTAAACTTCATATCATACCTCTAAAAGATGTTTGATCTACTAGTTTTCCAGCTTCATCAAGATCAAGTGTGTTTGAGGTACCAATGGGAGTACTTATACTCTTAGTGTTTTCATATTCATACTTTTTGAGAAGATATTTAATATACTTATGTTGGGATATATATATTCCTTCTAGTTTTTGAGAGATTTGAAAACCAAGTAAAAATGTTAACTCACCCATCATACTCATTTCAAACTCAGATTTCATTAGATCCTCAAAGGAATCGATTATAGATTGCTACGTTGAACCAAATATAATATCATCAACATAAATTTGTACAATGAAAACATTTTTCTCATCTTTATTTATAAAATGGGTTGGATCTGCATTTCCCTTAATATATTTATTTTGAAGCAAAAATCATGTAAGTCTATCATACCAGGCTCGAGGGGTTTGTTTAAGTCCATAAAAAGCTTTGGTAAGTCTAAAAACATAATCAAGACGTTTTGTATCTTTAAAACCAATAGGTTGTTCAAAAAAAACTTCTTCTTGAACATAAACATTAAGGAAAGCACATTTGACATCCATTTGAAAAAGTTTGAAGTTGAAGAATGTTGCAAAGGAAAGTAAAATTCAAATAGATTCAAGTTTAGTTACTGAAGCATAGGTTTCTTCATAGTCTATTCCCTCTTGTTGATTATATCCTTTAGCAAATAATCTAACTTTATTTCTTACTATGATTCCATTTTCATCACACTTATTTCTGAAGACCCATTTTACTCTAATAATAGAAGTTTCCTTAGGTCTTTCAACCAAGGTCCCGACTTTATTCCTTTCGAATTCATTTAGCTCATCTTGCATAGATTTTATCCAATCATCATCACCTAAAGATTCATCAGTTCTTTTTTGTTCTAATTGGGAAAGAAATGCTAGATGTTCTAATTCATTTCTTAAGTAACTTCTAGTCCTTAGAGTTTCATTCACATCACCAATGATACTATCAATAGGATGATTTTTTAGAAACAACTGATTTGGGTTTTGTAAAATCTGTTCATTAACATAGGGTAGTAAATCTTCTAGGGTAAATGATTCAGAAACATTTTCTTGGGCATTTTCCTTATCAGAAGGATCTTCTAACAAAGGTTGATAATCATTTTTTGAAAACACATCCGAAGATGTAGGTTGGAGTTATTTATAAAAAAAGGATCAATTTCATCAAATTTGACATGTACTGTCTCTTCAACAGTATAAGTGTTTTTGTTGAAAAATCTATAAGCCTTAGAAGTTATAGAATAGCATAATAAAATTCCTTCATCAGATTTTGGTGCGAATTTTTGTATATTATCTTTAGTATTCAGAATGAATACCTTGCAACGAAAAACCTTGAAGTAGGAAAGTTTAGGTTTTCTACCATTCCATAACTCATAAGGAGTTTTGTTAAGAAAAAGGTCTAATAAAAACTAGATTTATAGAATAAAAATCAGTACTTATAGCTTCATACCAAAAATGTTTGGCTACATAATACACACTCAACATGGTTCTAGTTATCTCGTGAAGAATTCTATTTCTTCTTTCAACAACACCATTTTATTGAGGTGTTCTGGGTGCTGAGAAGTTGTGAGTAATGCATTTTCTACCACAAAATGTTTCAAAATTAGAATTTTGAAATTCTCCACCATGGTCACTATGAATAGTTTTCAATGGAAGGTTTTTCTCATTTTTAACTTGGGCTCTAAAACTTTTGAAATAAGAAAAATCTTCAGTCTTCTTTGCTAGAAAATAGTCCCACATAAATCTAGTGTAATCATCAACTAAAACAAATACATAATATTTTCCTCCAATGCTTCCAGTTTTTGTAGGACCAAAGAGATCTATATAGACTAACTGTATTGCATCAGTAGTTGAGACTTCACCGATTGATTTAAAACATGATTTATGTTTCTTGCCATATTGATAAGGGTCACAAACTTTTGAAGAATCAAATCTAATCTCTGCTAGATACTTAACTAATATTTTCTTATAAAGTTTTCATAAGTTCTTAAGGTTATAGTGACCTAACCTTCTATTCCATAACCAAGAATGATCTTCCATTGCCCTAAGGCAAGGTAGATCTTGGCTCCTTAGGTCTTCTAAGTTTAATGTGTAAAAATTATCTTTCCTAAGGGTAGAAAAAATAAAATCTTCCTTGGAATTGCGTACTAAGCACTTATCATTGCTAAAATTCACAGTTAACCATAATAAAATAATTCGCTTATGCTAATGAGGTTGTTCTTAAGACCCTTAAAAAATAAAACATTTTCAATCAAAGTTTTTCCAAGAAGAATGATGTTACCTTTACCAATAATTTCTCTCTGAGCATTATCTCTGAAAGTTACCTTTCCTCCTTTCATCTTGATAATATTTTCAAAATAGTTATTTGTTACCAGTCATATACCAGGAACATCCACTATCCATGAACCAAGTATTTCTATTCGTACTTTCTCTATTTTCCTAAAAATAAGAAAAAGTTATGTTTTCAGAATCCAAACTTTCTTGGATCCAGAAAATTTAGAAAGAAAAATCTTAGGCACCCACATATTCTTTGAAAAATTGGCTTTATGAAATCCTAAAGACTGAGTTTTGTTAAGGAACAATTTTTTTCCCAATTCCCATTACACTGAAACTTAGTACAGAATGGACCACTTTGAGGAACAAAATAATTGTTGCTAAAAATCGGTTTAGAACTAGTATAACCAAAACTAGAACTATTACTTAGAGGTTGGATTTGAGTATACATTTTATCAAAATTTTCCTTACCTAAGGTAATGTTTGAAAAACACTTCCTCAAGGAAAATATTTCAGATTTCAGTTTGATAACTAAATTCTTGTCTTACAAAACATTTGATTTTAAACTAGAGTTAGGTTCGAAAACATTTTTCTTAGAAATTACATTTTCTAGATCTTTAGAAAGTTTATTCTTCTCCGAATTTACTTACTCAATATTTTTTTAAATAATTTCGAAATCAACATTTTTCTTATCAAGGTCTTTAGAATGATCTGATATTTCCTTAGTAAGAATAGAATTCTTAGAGTTTTCTTTATCATGATTTTTCATGAGGTTTGAATTCTCAATCTCAAGAAGTTTGGAAAACCTATAAACTTCTTATAGGTAGGTAAAGTATTATCTTCTTCAGAAGAAGATTATTTATCAGAAGAGTTATAATATTTACCATCACTATAGTTAGAATTAAAAGAAACATTGGTCATTGATTCAACATTGTGTACCTTAGCCATTAAGCAATGATTGCCAAAAGGTATTCTGGATATTAGACCAAGATTCTTCTATCCATAAGATTCGTAATCTGATGATTCATCTGATGAGTCACCACCACTGGAACTCTAGGTCTCATTATCTTTCAGTACTTTCTTAGATTTATCCTTGTATTAATTCTTTCTATTTCTCTCAGAATACTTTTACTTTCTTTCTTTTCTCCTAAAAATAGGACAATCTGGTCTTATATGTGCAACTCTTTTGCATTCATAACATGTAACTTCTGAGTCCTTCTTATATTTACTTTATTTCTTTTTGTATCCGGATTGAAAGTTCTTCTGTCCAACAATCTTGTTCATCCTTCGAGAAATATTGGAAAATTCATTCTCTGAATATTCCCTTCCACTAGATTCGGATCGAATAACAACTTTCTTATATTTGTATCTGGTAACTCTCTCAAGAGTCTTAGCTTTCATATGATTTGAAGTTGTATTAAAAGAAACACTTCCATTCCCATTATTCTTCTTTACATTATCATCATCTATCTTCATTATAGTCTCATGTTGAAGAAGAGATCCAAAAAGTTCATTAAGATAAATCTGAGTAACCTTTTTGTTCTCATCAATAGAAGTCCTCTTGGATTCACACTCATTCGACATGATGTCTATGATATTATCAACAAGAGCTTCATAATCTAATCCTTTCTCACCCATGGATTGTAAACTATTCACAATAGTCATGAATATTTGTTGCACCTTACATATGGGTTCTCTATAAGGAAAATAAAAACTAGGATATCCATCTCTGAGCATGGCTCTTCTTGTTTCAATTACTTTGGAAGATCCAAAGTGAGTAAATTCGAGTTTCTTCCATATAGAATTTGATGCTTCACAAGATAAAATTTTGATATATATATTTCTAGTCATGGAGTAAAGTAAAGTATTGCGTACCTTATAATTCGGTTGATATTCATGCTTTTCTTGATTTGTGAAGGTACTAACTTCCATGTCAGGGATTTTATATCCTCCAGTAAGCATAAAAAATTATCAACTCCAGTATTGATAATAAAAGTCTTTATACGATCTCTCCAATATTCATAATCATTCCCATCAAAAAATAGGTGGTCTTGTTGGATTGAGATTGTCTTTGGAACCAAAATTTATTCCTTCTATATTATAGAAAAATATTTCCAAAAAAACTTTTTAAAAGAAAATAAAATTTTAAACAAGGAAAATATTCCTTAGCAAGGAAAAATATAGAATAAGAGTATCTCTAAGAAAAAAAAGGAATCTGAATTATATGAGTCCGAAAAATTGATTCTAGAAAGGAATGAGATGAATTCTCTTCTGAAACTAATCATGAGATTAATTCAGATTGAACTAATCCTCTGATACCAATTGTTGAGATGGTATGTGAGTATGATATACTCTATAATACCAAATGAAGGATTGAAATAATAGAGATACTGAATCAAGTATCTAAAGATGCTCAAAATACAAGAGGGGGGGGGGTGGGTGGGTGGGTGGGTGAATTGTATACTTTTAAAAACTCCTTTGGAAATTTTAAAGATGGTTATGATTATCAAGGTTAAACAAGATAATTCACAAAACCTCTAGTTCTACACACTTGATTGATTCTAAAATTATGATTCTGAGAATGTGAATCCAGAATGACGGTTCCGGAAAATGAAACTTAATAAAAGTTTATAATGATTAAGATTCTACCTTAAAGCATATAGAATCTCACTAAATCAGAGTACAAGTGTAAAAAAGTATAAGATAGTTATACTTTCCTCAACAATTAAAATGCAGTGGAAAACATGAAACAAACAAGTAAGAAGTAGTAAGTATTTTAACCTAAAGAGAAGGGTATCCAACAACCTTGGATTAAGGTCCCCTAATTTATACTTTCAAGAAAGTCTGTCTTACCCACACCAAGGTAAGTCCAAGATACAAAGATCAGAGTCTGTCTTGCTATCCCCGTAAGCCCTCAACTCTATGGTAGTTGGCACCTCTGTCTTCCTATCCACGAAATCCCACTATTGTACACAATAACAATAAGAGTCACACAAAGAAAATCTTAACAAGAAGTTAATAACACACTAATCATGATAGTATCTCTCTAGAAATCACTTCTACAACATGTAATATCTAGAGTTATTGAACAGTATTGAGATATTTTCAAATGAGCTCCTATTTTAGGCACAACACCAATGGTCAGCTCCCTCCTCCAATGATCATATTTTTCCTTGAATTTCGGAGGGACCTGTACATGTGTCACTCAAACAACATTTAGTTAGTAAATGAATGAATGTCGTCGTTTTATAACAAATACAAGTGTAGGAAAAAAATATGGTTACATTACCAAAATCCAATATTCGAAATGTAAGAAAATGAAAGTTCGGATTCTAACCAAAAATGAATTCGGAGTCTATAATACAAGGATATTCAGATTTTATTTTCTAGGAACTCGGAACCTGAATTCTATAGAATTCCATAGTCTGAATTTCAAGAAAATTTGGAATCTAGATTCACATGAATTTGGAAACTAAACATACAATGTTTAGAGTCAGAGTTCATGAGAATTCAGAGTCAGAACTCATGAGAGTTCGAAGTCTAAATTCAGAGAACTCGGAGTCAGAACTCAGAAGAGTTCGTAACCAGGATTCATATTTAGAATTCAGAGTTAGAACTCAGAAGAGTTCGTAACCATAATTCTGAGAATTCAGATCCTAAAACAGAATGCTTCATATCTAGGTAATTATAGGATTCTGAGGTTTTAGTTATAAACCGAATTTTACACTTTGAAAAATTATGATATGAACAATGAATACATAGTAAGGATAAATTTCCTTGAGGAAGGAAATTTTTCCTTATAAAAGTAAAACATAGGGTAAAAAGAGATTTTCCTTGAGATAAGGTGTTTGTGATTTTCAAAATAAGAAGTAATGGTAAAGTCATATGGAAACCATAATGACTCAACAATATCCCCATGTATGAAGGAATGGAAAAGTTATAAGGAAAAACTTATTGAATCAACACAGTTATCATTCCTAAATTTTGTTTAATGTATTAAAATCTATCTGAGGGTAATGATTTTGTAAATATGTCTGCAAGTTGATCTTGCATCTCGATGAATTGAATAATGATATCTCTTTTAAGTGTGTGGTCCCTAAGAAAGTGATGCCTTATGTCCATGTGTTTTGAATAAGAGTGATGTGTAGGGTTTTGAATAGGGAAATGGCACTAGTATTATCACACATTATTTGTGTTTTGGTAAAACTCAATCCATAATCTGTGAGTGTGTGTTTCATCTACAACACTTTAGCACAACAACTTCTAGCTACTACATATTCAGCATCAGTAGTGGAAGGTGCTACTGAGTGTTGTTTCATGCATGACCAAGAAACCAATAAATATCCTAAGAAATGAAAAGTTATAGATTTAATTTTCATATCCATTCTACATCCACCAAATTCAACATCTTATTGTTTTTTAAAAAAATTATTTCCCAAAGAATAGAAAGGTCTTAAATCCATGGTTCCATTTGAATAGCGAAAAAAATATTAAAACTGATTTAAAATGGGATTCTATTAGATTATATTGATATATTTCACATAATCATACTAAAAACATTAAGTATGGATGCCTAGCTGTTAAGTATAATAAACTTATGATCATACATATAAAAGATGTTTGATATACTAGTTTCTTAGCTTCATCAAGATCAAGAGTGTTTTAGGTACTGATTGGGGTACATATACTTTTTGTTTTTTCATATCCATACTTCTTAAGAAGATATTTAATATACTTATATTGAGATATATAAGTTTTTTTTTGGTTTTTTAGAAATTTGAAAACCATGAAATATTTTAACTTAGCCATCATACTCATTTCAAACTCATATTTTATGAGATTCACAAATGATTCAATTATGGATTTCTAAGTTTATCCAAATATAATGTCATCAACACAAATTTAAAAAATAAAAACATTATTATTATATTTATTTATAAAAAGGGTTGGATCAGCAGTTCCCTTAATATAATTTTTTTGTAACAAAAATATTATAAGTCTGTCATACCAAGCTCTAGGGTTTTGTTTATGTCCATATAAATATTTGGTAAGTTTTTAAAAATGTTCAGGATGTTTTGTGTCTTTAAATCTAGGAGTTTTTTCAACATAAAATTCCTCTTGAACATATCCATTAAGGAAATCACACTTCGCATCCATTTGAAAAAGTTTGAAATAGAAAAATGGTGCAAAGGCCAGTGGAATATGAATAGATTCGTGTCTAGGTATTGGAGCATAGGTTTCTTCATAGCCTATTCATTCTTATTGATTATATACTTTAACAACCAATATTTATTTATTTCTTACATTGATTCCATTTTCATCACATTTATTTCTAAAGACCCATTTTACACCAATTACATAATTTTCCTTAGATATTTCAACCATGATCAAAGATTTGTTCTTTTCAAATTAATTTATTTCATCATGTATAACTTTAATCCAATCATAATAACCTAAAGCCTCATCAATTATTTTAGGTTCTAATTGAGAAAGAAATTCTAGATGTTCTACTTCATTTCTTAAAGAATTTATAGTCCTTACAGGTTGATTTACATCCCCACTGATACTTTTACTGAGATGATTCTTAGGAAACAACTGATTTAGGTTTTGTAAAACATGTTCATCAATATAAGATAAAAAATAGTTTGGGTTAAATACTTCCGAAACAATTTCTTGAGTATTTTCTTGATTAGAATAATCTTCCATCAAAGGTTGATAATCAGTTTTTTTAAAAACATCTTAGGATGTAGGTCGGGGTTGTTTGAAAACAAATGGATCAGTTTCATCAAATTTAACATGTACTATTTCTTAAACAATACAAGAATTTTGGTTAAAAAATCTATAAGCCTTAAAAGTAATTGAGTAGCTTAAAAAATTCCTTTATCATATTTGGGTACTAATTTATGCAAGTTATCTTTAGTATTCAAGATGAATACCTTTCATCCAAATACTTTGAAGTAAGAAACTTTAGGTTCTCGACCGGTCCACAATTCATAAAGTGGTTTATTAAGAAAAGGGCTTATTAAAACTCAATTTATAGTATAGAAAGTAGTACTAACAGATTCAGCACAAAAGTGTTTAGAAATAGAATACTAACTCAACATGGTTCTAGTTATCTCTTGAAGAATTTGGTTTCTTATTTCAATAACACTATTTTTTTGAGGATTTTTTGGACCTGAGATGTTATGAGTAATGCCTTTCTTACTAAAAAAAGTTTCCAAATATGAATATTTAATTCTCCCCCATGATCACTATGAATAATTATTAATGGAATGTTTTTCTCATTTTTATCTTTCGATGAAAAGGATGTAAAATAAGAAAAGGCTTCAGAATTCTTTGCTAGAAAAGATAGCCGTGTAAATCTTGTGTAATCATCAACAAAAACAAATACATAGTATTTGAACCCAATACTTCCAATTTTTATTGGAATGAAAATATCTATATTCTCTAGCTGTAATGCATCAGAAGTTGAAACTTAACTGATTGATTTAATGCT
The DNA here is from genome assembly GCA_963277665.1 of Viscum album. Classification (NCBI taxonomy): domain Eukaryota; kingdom Viridiplantae; phylum Streptophyta; class Magnoliopsida; order Santalales; family Viscaceae; genus Viscum; species Viscum album. The sequence continues at coordinate 880,175,159 of OY728143.1, read as the reverse complement.
TGACTTATGTTTATTTCTATATTTATAAGGATCAAAGACTTTTAAATAATCAAATATAAGCTCATGAAGATCCTTAAAAATCATTTTCTTTGAGAGTTTTCATATGTTCCTAAGTTTATAGTTTCCTAGTCTTTTATATCATAACCAAGATTGATCTTCCATTGCACTATGTCAAGGTAGGTCTTGGCTCCTAAGGTCTTCTATGTTAAGTGTGTAGACATTCTCATGCCAATGGGAAGAGAGAATAAATTTTCATTGGAATTGTGTACCAATCATTTATCATTCCCAAAATTCACAAGGTAAACATCATTATATAATTGGATTATACTTATAAGGTTGTTCTTATAACCTTTAACAAATAAAATATTTTAAATTAAAGATTTTCCGAGAAGAACAATTTTACCCATGCCAACAATTTCACATTTATAATTGTCTCTGAAATTTACATTTCCACCTTTTATCTTTATAATATTTTCAATTTTTTTTACCAGTCATGTGCTAGGAACATCCACTATCCATGTACCATGTTTTTTTGTTGGAAATTCCTGTGTGTTCCTGGAAAAGAAATAATTAGACTTTTGGAATCCAAACTTGTTTGGATTTTTAAATGTTAGAAAGTAAAATCTTATATATCTACATTTTCATAGAAAAATAAGATTTATGAAAACCTAAGGATTGTATTTTGTTTAAATAATTTTTTTCTCCCAATTTCCACCACAATAACACTTAGTAAAAAAATAATAACTTTGGGGAACAAAATAGTTGTGACTAAAAACGGGTTTTGAATGAGAATAAACAAATCCAGAACTATTCTTAAGAGGAAGAAATTTTTAATACATTTTGTCAAAAAATTCCTTTACATGGGTAAAGTTTGATAAAATTTTCTTTAAAGAAATTTTTTTAGATTTTAGTCTAATGACTAAAATCTTATCCTCATAGTTCTTAGTCTTAGGATTGGAGTTGTTCTATAAAACCTTTTTCATAGAAATAACATTTTTAAGATCCTCATAAAGTTTATCCTTCTTAGAATTTACTTCTTTATGGTTTTTGGAAACATCTTCAAAGTCAATAATTTTCTGATCAAGATCTTTTGAAAGATCTGATACTTCTTTTGTTAAAATAGATATTCTAGAATTTTCCTTATCAAGTTTCTTATTGATCTTACTATTTTCATTTTCAAGTCACTTGGAAAACCTATTTACTTATTCCAAATAAGGTAAAGTATTATATTCTGATGAGGAAGATTCTTCATCCAAATATTCATAAATATCTTGATTATGAAAATTATCACTTAAAGAAATATTGGTTACATATTTAACAGTATTTACCTTAGCCATGAAACATTGATTTTCCGTAGGAATTATGGCTATTAGACCAATATTATTTCATCCAGAAGATTCAATATCAGAAGATTCATCAGAAAAATCGCCACCACTAGCATTGCAAGTGTCATTAGCTTTCAATAATTTGTTAGACTTAAACTTGAGGTACTTCCTATTTTTTATTTCTGAATTTCTATCCTTTCTTTTTTTTCCTTTTGACAATAAAATAGTCTAGACTGATATGACATGCCCCCTTGCATTCATAACAAGTCACTTATGAATATTTCTTATACTTTTTATATTTATTATAGTATCTGTATTAGAAATATTTATTTCTCACAATCTTGTTCATCCATAGAGAAATATTTTCTAGTTCATTCTCAGAATGATCACTATCACTTGATTCAGATATAAAAGTAGCTTTCTCAGCTTTTTATTTAGTAACTCTTTCAAGAGTTTTGGATTTCATCTAATTTTATGTAATAGTAAAATCCACACTTCCATTACTATTATTTTTCTTATTAATCTTTGCATCTATCTTTATTGTAGTTTCATGTTGTATAAGAGTCCCAAATATCTCATCAAGAGTAATGTTTGAAACTTTCATATTCTCATCAATTTCTATTCTTTTGGATTCACATTCATTGGGAATAATATCTATTATCTTATCCATAATAACATCATCATCAAGTAATTTATCACCCATAGACTGAAGGATTTTTATGATAGTCATAAATCTTTGTTGAACTTTACATACAAGTTCTCTATAAGGAAACATAAAACCATAATATTTAGTTCTAAGAATAACTCCTCTTGTTTAAATGAACTTGGATGTTCCAAAATATGTAACTTCTAATTTCCTCAAGATGTTATTAACATATTCACAAGATAAAATATGATTGTACATATTTCTAGTGATTGAACATAATAAAGTATTTCATACCTTAAAGTTAAACTGGTACTCTTGTTTTTCTTAATTAGTGAATTGTCTAATTTCCATGTCTGTAATCCTGTAGTCACCAGTTAACACAACAAATTTATCCACACTAGTATTGATAATATAAGTCTTCATCCTATCTCTCCAGTATTCATAGTCATTTTCATCAAATATTGTGGTGTTGTTAGAATTAAAATTTTCTATTGAACCAATGTTCATTCCTTCCATTATATAAGAAAATACAAAAGATATTTTCCACAAAAGGGTTATTAGTAAAAGTTTATAAACAAGGAAAATATTGAAGAAAAACTTGAACAAGTAAAGTTATGTTAGAAAAGTTGATCAAGAAAACTTATATATAAGTATAAGTATTTCATCTACTAACTCTGATACAAATTGTAGGATCTAAATTTATATGTAGATGCTCAATTACAAGAGGGGAGGGGGGATTTTAGGTTTAAAAACTTTTGTTTTTATCCTTAAGAAAATATATGTTTAATAATGTTAAACAATATGGATTCACAAACCCTCTTTCATTATTAACTAAGAAACTAAATTTCTTAGGATATAATAAGATGGATCTAATAAATAAATATAAGAGAAGTTTAATTAGGGAAAGATTATACCTTAAAGCATGTAAAATCTTATTTATCAGATTATATAAGTATAAGAAAGTATAAGAAAATTATACTTTCTTTCTTTAAAAATATACAATAGAATTAAAACTTGTAACAAAAATAGGAAAAGTATAAGAAATATTTTAACCCAGAGAGAAGGGTATCCAACAACCTTGGATAAAGTTCCCTTGATTTATACTTTCAAGAAATTCTATCTTACCCAATTTAAGGTAAGCCTTTGATGCGAAGATCGGAATCTGTCTTACTATCCCCGTAAGACCAGGATCTCTAGGGTGATCAGTACCACTATCTTCTTATCCCCATAATCCCTCAGTTGATAAATAATAATTAGATTCATGATAGGAAGGTTGAAAAATATGTTCTCATCTTGAACAAGTTTCTCACAACATTCGCACAATACAGGTTTGATTAGAACTCTCATAGAGTATCACTTCATTATAGAGTTCATATCTCTCTCCCTGAAAACTATAACACTCATCAGTAGTCATCTGGTTCAATTGGCTAGGTATTTATAGTCATGGATTCTAATGGTTTACTTCCTCCTATAATGACCATATTCTTCCTTAAACTTTGGAAGGACCTGTACACGTGTCACTTAGCCAACAGTTAGTTAAAAATAGATTGTACGATATCATTTCATGTAAAAAACTTTGAGAAACATTATCATGATTAAGAAACATTAAAAAGTTTAGGACATGTTAAATGAAAGGTTACCTTAAGGAAATGAGGTAACTATAATAAAGGTATTTAATCAGATTCTTAAGAAAGGGATAATCAGAGTCTAAAAAAATTAACAATTGGATTTTGAAATAATAAAGAATTGGAGTCTGAATTCTTATGAATTAAGAATCAGATTTATAAATAAATAAGAGTCTAAATTCAAAAGAAATTGTAGTCCAATTTTAGAAGAAACTGGAGTATGATTTCAGAAGATATCAGAGTCTGATTTTAGCATAAATCAGAGTCTTATTTTAAGAGAAATCAGAGTTAGATTTCAGTATAAATCAGAGTCTAATTTTAAAAGAAATGAGAGCCAGATTTCAAAAGAAATCAGAGTCTGATTTGAGAAGAAATCAGAGTCTGATTTGAGAAGAAATCAGAGTCTGATTTGAGAAGAAATCAGAGTCTAATTTGAAAAGAAATCGGATTCTAATTTTAGAATAAATCGGAGTCTGTTTTCAAGAGAAATCAGAGTCTAATTTTAGAATAAAATAGAGTCTAATTTTAGAAGAAATCAGAGTCTTATTTCAGAAGAAATCATAGTCTCAATTTTGGGGAAATTGGATTCTAAGGAACTGTAAGGTTCTTAATTAGGTAAAGATCCGATTTTTGACTTAAGAAAAAGATGGTTAGACCTGGTTTAATAAAACACTGGATAAGACATTGAAAAAAAAAGGTAAATAAAAAAATATTATTAGGCAAAGAAAATTTTATTTAAGATAAAGTTTCTTAGAGAAATATAATTTTCATTAAGAAGCTTGTTTATGATTTTCAAAACATAAAGGAATGAAAAATTCATAAGGAAACATATTTTCTCAATAGTTTGATAATTTTATTAATGAAGGGTAATTAGAAGTGATTATTTATATTTTCATCACTTAATTTATAAAATTAGAAAAATACTTTCCATCTAGCCATTATTTTTTGCGGGAATATATTTTCCTTTTTAATTTTTAACCACTTTGGTTATACCATTTCTGGGTAACATTGTGCAATGGAATGACCCAATGACTAATAGAGATAAGAAATAATAATCTAATATCTATCATTTCAATCACTTTTCTATTGAGAAATTATTTTATGAGAGGAGTTAAATTTTATTGGGTCCACCTACAAGGTTTATAATTATCTTCCATATGTATTATTTGAGTATTAATGGTAAGGATTATACCTATTAAATCAGTTATTGTATATCCTTTTTCCAGTTTCCTCTAAGATAATAAATTAAACAATTTACTTTATTATTCACTTGAAATATTAACATCGATGATGAATGGAAGAGTGTTTGAATCTCCTGAGTTTGAATGAAGGGGTTTGATCTTAAGTGTTAGACGATATTAAAGTGATAAATATAATGATGTTAACTCTTTTTTAAAAAGTGAATCTACTATATTTTTTTTATCAATTTCACTAATTTTATTTATTTAGTTAACTTCTTATTTTCCTTGTGTTATTCCTATATATTCAGTTATTCATTCTCTAACTCATCACATTCTTTAATATTATGCTAAAAATGAAAATTACCTTCTAACGGGTTTCCATAGATTTCAGGATTTAAAATGTTAGGTTTTATTTATAGACTCTAAAAAATAATTTCCCCTCTCAGATATCAGAAAGAACTCTATATATAGTTAAGAAGGGTCTACCAAGAATGAGTGAGACATTTGTTTGACCCTCTAGGTTAAATACCCTAAGTGGGGGGGGGGGTGAATCGAGGTATGAAGGATAAAAACAACCACCCCTTTGATCTTGTTTCATCATTAAACAAAACACTATTCTCTATTCCTATTACATATATATATATATATATAAGTATAGAAGTGACATATCAATTTTATTTGGTTCCCCCTTACTGAGCTAGTCTAAGGAGCATAAAAAGGTGATGTCCAGATGTACGATAATCCACTAAAGTGTAATATTGTTACAAAGTCAAGAGTGTGATTTTTTCTCTCATGGTTTACTACAAATCATGAGTTAAAATTTCACTACTCTCTCTACTAAAGTGTTCTTTCATTTCCTTTATCAGATATCCTTTGATTCCTCCGATCAATATTTCCAATTAGTGTACCATGAAGTTCTTATTTCTTCTAACTAATCAACATCAATTTTCTATATATTTTTTAGTAAATTATATTCTAGTTTTAATATTTTTTAATTTTACACAAACATTACTCACACTTTGCACAACTTATGAGATTTCATGGAACTTTTCAATTTCATGCAACTTTCAATATTTCATGAAACTAACTTAGTAAATTTAAAACAAGTCCCTTTCTTCACATAAATGATGTTTGAATAAATTTTTTCACATAATATGAATGTTCATGCTAATATTAAATGAATTTATATGCATGTTATTCTCTAAGTCTTAGAAACATCAAATTAGGAGGTGTAGTAGCTGATTTATAGGTGTTTCTATCCCTTCTCATAACTTCCACAATTTCAATATCCATTTCACGAAATTATAAACATAGTTTTTTTCTAACTCCATATTCATGTAACTTTTATAATCCAATGAATTTTTTTCTTGCTTAGTCCCAAAATATATAAAAATTTAATATATTTACTATTGTTCCATAAATCATTGTCATAAAGAAACATATTTATGGGAAAAAAACTAATTAATAAAAAAAATAATGACTTATTTTTTAGAACATTTTTTTGTTTTTGAAATAAAACAAACACATTTTTTAAAATTTATTATCAAAATTACAATAACATTTGAAAATTACTATAATATTTAAAAGAAGAAAATACCAGTTATTTTTAACGAAAAGTGTTTTCAAGATGAAAGTAGTTTCGAGAGGTAATAATAAAAAATAATCAATAGATGATCCGCAACTAATTTCATAGTACCTATTGCAATGAAAATAAGTCCAACTAGATGATAAAAAACAAAAAAAAAAACAAAAAAAAATCATGGAAATCAAATCGATTCAAGCCTAATTTAAATAAAAATGATAGCATTTCTTAGAATCTTCATCAATAATGTCATTTCTTTATATTTATGAAAATAGGTAAAATAAAAGAAATATTATAAAGTGGGTTTATGAGAAAAATACTTGGGTTTGGAGATATAACACAACTCAGGTTTCCCACTACACATAATGTGATTGAAGTCAACATATACAAAATTATCTCATTTTATAGAATACCATCAAAACCATAATGAATATGAGACATCCATATCACATGTAAATTATAAATGTCAATAAACCTACTAATACACAAATGAGCAGTAAAAATAGCATAGGGGTAACTTAAACACACATAAAAATGTTACATACTTTATAAAACATCATTAGTTGACATCTCTTAAAAAAACAACCCATATAATCAATCTGAGAAGGAATATATAGATATATATATATAATCAAAAAATAAATATGTAAATCCTATGCAAGAAACTACAAAAAATGTATGACCCCATTAGATAAAAAATCACTTGTATATGGTCCTGAACCTAGAATAGAGACATGAATAGAATTAATTAATTAATTATATAAGAAATTTAAATTTGATGCACACAATCATCCACAATACACTCAAAATTAGCAATTTTCCATTTATATAGATAATCATATCAATGATTCAAACCTCAAAAACTATATTAAATAGGATTAAACTCATTTTCCACTATATGTATTTTGATTGAAGTCATAAGGTATACTTGTGACCATACCCATTAACTAGTGGGTTTATATGCCACATCATAACCAATATCACCATCCTTTTTGTTTGTAAATACTCATCCTTACAACACTTTTTTTACGATAACAATGTTTGGAGAAGGTGTGGTGGGTGATGATGAATGAATTATACTATTTAGTGAAAATTTTATGGTTCCAAAAGTAGTAAATGAGATTATGTATATACAATAAATAATCTAATATATGTGGTGACTAAAGTAGATTGTTCTACCCATGTTTTACATAAAATGAGAGGAAATTGTATCATGGTTTTTTAGAAACAAAGGGGGTATTCCATAGGTGATGGAATCCCATCCCAAAGGGCATGACATACTACGATACTGAATGATAAGAAAGGAAACCAGGATATCCTGAACAACAGCATTAGTCATCCTAACCCACAAAATAATCATAAAAGATGATATATAATGTCATAACTCATGAGAAATTTATGAAATGTGACATATATGTAACCATATTAGTAGAAGTAAAAAATAAAATTACACTTAGATTTCTAAAAAATAGTGACAATACCTACAACAAATTATTTAAAAGAAGAATCAATCCTTACAATAGTGAAATGAGCAAAAAATTACATGAAAAATGAAAAATGAATTACTCAGTTGTCTAAACTCTCAAAAAAATTATTTTGGTATAAAATATTAAATAAAATTAAAAATGAAAAAAAAGTTCATTAATGAAACCCATGTAACAAATGTGTGCACATATTACTCTATATGACACAAATACTTAACATTTATTGAGAATAAGTGAAATAAAAGCATGTGACATTAATACAATGTTGTCAATGAGGATTTGATGTCCATGGAATACTAAAAAACAAAGAGTACAAAGATACAAAACATTTATAATAAAAAATCTAATGAAATACCAATTACATTTTATATACATCATCTTAGATCAACTAAGACCACCTGAACATGATTAACGATAGATCTAGGGCCCTATTTGAAAAAATAGTAAAAACTACTTAAAAAAAGTATCGATTATGTTCATCCATTTAAAAAACATATAAGTGTTTATTACATTTATAAAAAAACACTTATTATTAAGTAGTTTTAATAAAGTGTTTTCAAACCAAGGCTTAGGTTAGAAACCATGATGTTGAACTCACCTTTATAACCACTTAAATTACACAACAATCCTTATGAAAAAACCAAAACAATCTATGAATAATTATATATATAAATTTCTTATATAATAAATATTGGTTTGGCTATAGAAAAATTTCACATATTTTAGTGTTCATGGAAGAAACTATTTCAGTACAAATAGTATCTAAGAAATGGAAATATGTCAACCAAAGCCAATAAATTGGGAATAAATATAACATAAACATGAAAATTACATGACATAAAAATGTAATGTTAATAAAATAATACTTTTTTAGTTTAAATATTGATCCAATAGTTTCATTCAAATCCAAGCTCCCCGTGATGTATGTGAAAATGAAAAAAAAACTCAGTCTAAATCAAATTTTTAGAAAACAAATATGACCATTTTGAATACCATATAAAATAGATAAAGAAAAAATCATTATAATAAGTGTTAATAAAATGGGTTTAAATATTGGTAATTTTTACCAACACATGGAGATATTGTGTAAATAGATTTATATAATAATCTTCATTCTTAATTAAAAAGGTTGTAAAATTTAAATAATATGAATCAATCTAAATTTTCACATGGACAAGTTTATCCACTTTGGACAATGTAAAAATACAAAAAATTGAATCATTTCCATAAATATAAATTTTTATATAGATTTATATTATCATGAGAGTAAAATATGGAACAATATACCCATTTTTTATTGATTATAAATTGAAAAAGAGGTGATTCTAGATAAAAAAATAAATGCATAATAATGATCAATAATGTCATATACAAAATAATTGGAGAAAAATTGAAAAATAAATAAGACTATATCATAGATTTTATAGGATGTTAAATATAAACTTTAGAATAACTATAGACTAATTACATACTAATTGCAGGACAATTATTCAATCAAAATAATGATTCAAGACATACATGAATTTCATTAAAATTTAAAACAAAGGATAGAAATAGGAAAGCAACTAAGGACATGGGGCATGAAGAAGTCATAGGGGGTGTCATGTAGTGGGTGGTGTGGATGTATAGGGTATATGCCTGATAATTGGGGGAGTGGTTTCAATGGCTAGGGAGCCAGGGAGTGGTGTTTGTGGTCAGTGGATGGAGGTTGCTAGAGGGGGTACCTTGTTTGGGATCATGTTGGGAGAAGAGTCTTAATGAGGAGGGTTCAAAAGGGGTACGAGTAAGAATAAGGTGAACAAGGGGTTGTTGAGGGCACCAGAGACTGGATTTGATGAGCATTGGGGATGGATTCAAGTGTGCAGGGGGAGGATTCCTGGCATAAGATCTATATTTAGGGGTGTAAGTGATATACTCTAGGAGAATAAGAGGAAAATATTCATTTTTAGAGTGTATTAGGAACCATTTGGTGGTGACTATTGTCATAAAAAGCCACTATCAAATGGTGGTCACCTGACTTCACCTAGCATATATACTCCAATTTATGTTAATCAGATAATTAACCACAAAAACAAAAAAAAACTAAAATGGAATGTACAATAATTTCATTACTTATTTAACATCCCAATATACATAAAACTCTACCAACATTATGATAAAACAATAACCTAATAACAAAAATTATAACCCAATAAAAATTTAGTTGAGTTACCAAAATAATATCATGATAGTCACCACTATAGAAGATGAATTTATCCACACTAAAAATAAATTTTATCATCACTAAAAATCATTGATTTTTGGAGCACCTTAAATATTCAGTTGCTTTTATTTATGCTAGAAAAACACTGATAAAGGAATCTATTTTCATTGCTAAGAAATGAAGTGATAAAAGTTTCCTTTATTAATGAACCTTTTAGTGATGATATAGGGTGACTTTATCAGTGTTACCATTATTGCTGATAAAAGAGAACTTCATCAGTGCTAATTCTAACACTGATAAAAGACCATACTAGCTGGTGCATAATGCTAGTAGTTATATATGCAAAAATATATAAAAATAATCAAAAAATGTAAAAACATTATTTAAATTATTGTAAAAATATTACATTAAACATACAAAACAATTTAAAATTACATCACGCCATTATTCAATAAAAATATTACATTAAATAATTTTAGTACTATACAATTAACATTGATGTAGAATTAAATTTTAAACAAAAATAATTATAAACAATACAAAATTAAAATTCTCATATTATATCTTCTCCAATGATCAATCTAACATCATACGAAAGAATCATGTCCTTGTAGTAAAAAGAATATTTTTATGTTAGTAATAATATATAAAAAAATAAAAAAATAACAATTGAAATGTTACATAATCCATTATAAATTTAAATTAGAATGAAATGTGGTCATTTATTACAAGTCACATGTGAAAAATCAGTTGTTCTAATGTATCATGTATCCAAGGAGCACATGAAGATGATGTTACAATTGTACCAAATTCACTAAGGATCATTTCCAATAATGAAGTTCAGGCTAGATCATTTATATGCCTAGAATCATTTCCTCTACAAGGTTTAGGGTTTTATCAATGCATTTCCAAGGGTCACTCCCTATGTATCTTCTTATGGCTCACTGCCGGTGGGAAGGATCATCGTCTTCCTCTTCCTTCACTCACTGCTCTTGAAAGGTATTCACCCACAATTTATGGAATTTTAGGTACCTTCATTGTCTATAATGAATACATCCTCAGTTTTATATGGATTATCTATTGAAGTTTGACTTTCATCAAATAGATGAATACCACTTTACCACAGACGTACTGAGCAATGCCTTCTGAACCACTTTTTCGATGATTACTGCCTTTATGAAGCTCATCTTTAGTGAAGCTAACACTAACTTCGTGAATATCCTTCCTTTTTCAAATCTCACTCATCCTTTGCAAATCACACCTCTTTCAAAAAGATCAAATATCCTTCATGAAGCTCCTTCCTTTGGCGAAGCTTACTTAGCCTTTGCGAATTCCATTACTTTCATGATGCTCAGAACATTCAGTTGGCTTATATCCTTCACAAACATCTTCGCATATCACCTTACTAAACCACCCTTTGTGAACCACCCTTCATGAATCACTTTAATGATTTAGGAGCCTTATGATTATTTTTTAAGTCTCACTACTTTTGGGAAGGGGTTAGAGGCCTATTTATAGGTGTTTTCAACCAATTCCAGAACCTTCTACCCATATCAGCACCATTTCACAGAACACCCTATTTTTCACCGCAAATCCCCCTATTTTGTGAAGCTCCATAGAAATTTACCACTCAAAAGACCAACATAATCATGGATATTTTGGTCAAAATATTCATACTATTGTGATGCTCCACTCACAATGATCCTCACCTACTCCATTCACGATGCTCATCATTATTCGTGTAGATCGCCTTAAAAATTCTTTTATCCTTGAAAAAACACACTTTGGGAAGCCCATATTAGTGATACTTATTCTTTTTCCATATTTTGATAAGATATAAAAGGAAATATATATTTCTTGATGCTATCCAAACTCCAAATTTTGGACCCCAAAAATTTGGCAAATACTGGGAAATAGTGTCACCTTGTGTACGTAATTTTCTATACCACTTTTAGGGTATTCATTCCTTAACCTTGGATCTTTTCCAACATACTGTGTTAACAATATATCTAGAGTTCCACAACATACCTTAGAAACCCGCATTTTTAATAAAAAAAGTCAACTCAAAACATTCCAAGAGGAAACCTTGAGGTATTTTTTCTCAACAATCTACCCCTTTGGGTTTATTGACAACACTTTCATAATTTTATGTCTCATAAAGGCTGCTTCCAAAATTTTTTCCATTCACTTATTTTGATTAATATAGAGATAAAGTATTTACTCAACACATAATATAAGCCAAAATGATCCATTCTCGGCCTGAGAGACAAGATTATTATGCAAGGTTCATAAATGAATCACTTCATTCCATTCCAACACCACTCTTATGATTTTACCATGAACCTCATCTATCAGGATATGTTTCCTTTGATCAATCACATATATAATCATCATATTTAATACTCCCCACAAATCACTACTCCCTCTAATAGCTTCGACTCCCCCTATCTTGCTGCTCCACCAAGAAACTTCTCCCCGTGTCTTGACTAAGAAATTTTATCCCTTTCAAAAGCATAATTTATCCCCCTTTATCAATGAACCCGAGGGAAATTTCTTTTAGGTCCATAACAGGGTAAAGAAAACATATTATCATATTAGGATAAACACACACCATACGTTATGTAGAATGGGATTTCCCATATCTAAACTTTTTCAAGTGTGGGGATTTGACTGAACTCCCAAAGCCAGTGATGCCTCTAAATTTCTTATTTGGGTATGACCTTTTTCAAAATGTCTTCAACCTGTAGTTCTGTAGGCACATACTTAAACTTCAAAAGTCATTTCTTCAACTTCTCATTGATAAAATGATACTTAATTTCAATTTGGTTTTTCCTTGAGTGATGGAATAAAGTTTTTATGAGATTTATAGCACTTGAATTATCGTAATGGATTCTTTTCAAAGACTTCACTTAAACTCCCATACCATCAAGCTACTACTTCATCTACAATAACTGTGTGCATAATGAGTGGCCAAAACATAATAAACTTCTTTTGTTCTCAATGAAATGGAATATTTATTCTTTATTAACCAAGAAATGCACAATCCACCAAGATATAAAGCAGCTCCTGATATTAGTTTCCTGTAATATGATAAACATGACCAATCTTCATCTGTATATACCAATAACTCTGATAGAGATTTATTATTATACATAAAACTGAAATACATAGTTCTCTTGATATACCGAAGTACTGTTTTCATTTATAGCATATGTCTTTCCTAAGGATTAATTTGATACCATGAAACTTGATTGGTTAAAAAAACAATCTATAGTCGTGTCACTTTTAAATATAATAGGTATCCAATGATTTGCCTATATTATTTGACATTAACCACTTTTCCATCATCTTCCCTTAATAGTTTCATCCAAGTATCCACCAGAGTTATCATATACTTGTAATTTTCCATTGCCAAGCTTCCTAAATCCTCATTGGGATATTTGTATTGAGAAATGAATGTTCCATTCCATACTTGTGTCACCACCGCCATCATCCTTTGATTACAGTCATGGATAAAATATAGATTGTAATTAACTCCACCACACTGAAAACTAGGATTTTTCAAAAACTGATCTAGCCTTGAATACTATGATCTTTCTGATTTCTTCAAACTATATAAATACTTCATCAACCAAAAAAATATATTCTCATCTTTATGAATGAGAAAACCATCTGGATTCTCAATATAATTTTTTTTCTAGAACCCCATTCAGAAATTTTGACTTGATATCAATCTAGAAAACTTTGAACATTATTTGCACTATAATGAACAAGAATAATCTAATTGTCTCTAGTTGTGAAATAGCTGAAAAATTTTCATCAAGATAAATACCCTCTATCTGAGAGTACCCTTTTCACATCAGTCATGATTTGTTTCGAATCACTGCACCATCTTCATTCATCTTAATGTGAATGTCCCATTTAGTCCTGTTGAAATTCTTATCTGTCTTCATTGAAACAATATCCCATATTAGATTCTTCTCAATTTTTTCAAGCACTTTATTCATAGCCTGAACCTTTTTCCCATCTCCAACTGCTTTCTCCTCCATATCACCATCACTAGGAGACTATTCACTATGTTGTTGAATATTCTGATCGTACTATACTATAGTGATATCATTGCTTTCAACTACTTTCCCAGCCTATTTTTAAACCATTTATAATGTTATATTGTGGTACATTGGTATCCTAAAAACATACAGCTAATACCATATTGTTAAATAAAAAACATATAATCATAAAATACATGAATATTGTTTCTTTTCCCCCAATCAGTCTTCTTGAACATAAACTTTCATCCTTTCTATACCATTGAGATATTTCATATGATTAATAGATAGAGTTCTACCCCTATGATATGCAACTATTAATATTTATTGGGCCCACCTTTTAGACCCAAAAACATTATTCTTCTCCTGTATCATTTATTCTCATGTGGCACTTTTCAATGAGCCATCAAAAAAACCTCAAAGCCTATTGAGTCAGAAGTCAGTGTAGGAAACAAGAGATAAAGTTAATAACATAATCACTATCTATTGCACTCAATTACTTTCATACATTCCAAGAATCCATAAACCATTAACTTATTTCAAGTAATTCATCCAAATTAATTCTTCAGAACTTGTGACTGATTTGAATTAGTTGAAATTATTGAGCACATCACATCACCATTTCTCATCTTTTGATGCCACTTCCCCTTGGATTGTATCTCCCGTTGAACCTGAAAGAATTAAACATTAGTTAATATCATTTATACACATAGGGAGAGGGGAGTATCTAGAATCCTCAATAAGATGATTGTGGTTGATCCTAATGAATCAACCCTTAGATAATTTCTTGTAAAGCACTTTACTATTTTTGTTCTTGTTCTAACTTCCCAACCAACCTAAACTGTTCTGGCCAGATAAATAAACATTCTTTACCCACATTCTAAGTATTATTCTGATAATTAGATTCTATATTCTTTTCCCTTTTCACAATTGGAGGTCTAAACCCACTAGAACCAATTTCATTCATTGATTTTTCACTAATATTATATTTTTCATGATTATTTCTCTGTGCAGGAATCTCCCAATTGGTCATCTTCTCTGGATTATTCATATATTAAAGGGATCTTCCCCCTTCTTTTAGTTCTCGCCTTGTGAAGTATGTGATATTGTGGATACAATAATTATTCATTTTTATTTTATCAATTATTCAAGTCTCCAGGCTATTTCTTTCTGTTGGTGAGTTCTTTAGTGAACATACATTATTTTGAGTCACAACTAGAGTAACTCCTCACTTTTTCTCCCAAGTTTGTTCACATTCTTTCTCAGAGAGTTGTTGTGATTGTAGTAGAGGAGGTGAATGCTAAACCTTTTTTGGAGATCCTTATGATTCCCCTGAGGCTATAAACTTGTTTTTAAACTTATCATTTTCTCTTCCAATATAGGACTTTTGTTATACACTTACAAAGTTGGGGGTCTTCTTTCAAGTTACTTTTCCCTTCCTTATTTCTTCCTACTATAATATCTTTCCAAATTCCCATGATCAGAACATATAAAACATCTCCCATTAAAAACATACATCATGTCATTATTTCTTGGTGGAGATATTGATGCATTCAGAGTTCTTATTCTTCTTCTGACATCGATTCCTTGGGATTCATGAAATATACTCATGCTATGTCCCTGTCTTCTACAATAATAGCATCTAATGGATGCTTTCTTCTGAGAGGCATTCCTTGAAAAAATTTCAAGAGGCATCTCCTTATTATCATATTTTTCAATATTTCTTCCTTCAAAATTTGATATATATTCCGAATCCACTAAACAAAAACTTGATATATGATCATGAATTCCATAAAAATAACACATGTTCTCATTACTTACTATAAAACCTTTTCTAGGTATCCTTTTAGTATCTAGTAGATTTTCCCCATTTTTTTAACTATTCAAAACTCTCTTCCTGTCATGCATTGTAGGAGATTAATCAAATCCAATGTCGGTCTTTCCCAAACTGTATGGCCTTTAAGATGAGAAAATATGTTATTGTTCCTCTTCATAAATATAATATTTTCTTCTCAACTCATCATCAACTACCGAAGGATAGTAAAATAGTAAATGAAAGACATCCTTTATTTCAGGATTTCCTTTTGAATTAAATTTATCCACTTCTTTCTTCACTGATTCTATCTAGTCTCTCAATTGTTGAATCTTCATATCCCTTGATTCAATTTAAAAATTAATTTACCTCTTAATATTCTTTCTTATACTCATCTAATCTCTCAATTCACATGTGATCTTATCCATCATGTCACTTTGATCCATTATTTTAATTTTTCAAGTGCAATAGAATCGAAACAGCATGCATTATCTTTTAGTAGCCTTTGGTTCTTCTAAACTAGTTCAGATAGCTATGTAGTACGATCATTATTTCTAGCTTTTAGATTCTGAATTTTATTTGACTTTATATTTTCTTTATTTTCATAATATTTTGGGTTTTCCATACTTACAGATTTTTTTAGTTATTCATCTTGGGAATCATTCTTCTTCCTCAGATCAACAGCCACATCAATAAGCCTTTGATTCAAACCTCTTTGTTTTTTGACCTCAGTTTCTAGTGCTTGGATCTAGATGTCTTTAGATTTAATTTATTTATTAAATTTCTTATCCAAATTCATTTTTTTCATGGAAAACTTATAATTTTTTTCTTCTTGGCATTTATTTATCATCATTAGTTTCAGATCACTTTGAATGTCAAGTTCTTCACTCATTCCTACAATAACAGTGATTGAGTCTATCTTTTACCTATCCGATTCATCCAAACCTTTATTCAGTAAACTATTGGACTCCTTAAACTGAATCAAACGTTTTCCGTAAACAATTCCACACTAAGGAATACCACCTAACTTCTGATTCTTCTTTGAAGTTATTCCCTTTTCCATGGCACACTAAGATAAGAGAATAATAAATATTTATCTTCAAAAATTGACTAAACCAAGTCAAATAAAAAAATGATAAAATAAACCTTCCCTATGATACCAATTATTAGATCCAAAATGGGGGCTAGATACACTAGGGGTGAATAAGCTTATGGATATTATTTTTTAAATTCTTCCTACCCTAATAGATCATAACCTCTTTATTATAATGGTTACTTTGTTTTCATTTAAATGTTAATTCTGATCTTATTCTTACCTTTTTTTAACCGATGATTATACTTTGAATGTAATGTAGGAATTCAAGCATAAGGACACTATGTTTTTTACATGGTTCACCCTCACTGTACTACATCCAAGGATCATACAACGGTGATGTGCCAATTGTACCAAATTCAATAAGGCTCACTACCAATAATTAAGTTTAGGATAGATCACATATATTACCATGATCACTGCCTTAACAAGGTTTAGGGTTTTCTTACTGCATTCCCAAGGGTCACCCCCTATGTCTCTTCCTCTGGATCACTGCCAGTGAGAAGGATCACCATCTACCTCTTCCTTCACTCACTACTCTTGGAAGGGATTCAACCACATTTTATGAAATTTTAGGTCCCTTCATTATCTATAATGAATACATTACAAATTATATATGGATTCTCTATTGAAGTTCCACTTTCATCCAATAGATGAATACCACTTTACCACATATGTACTGGGAAATGGATTTTGAACCACTTTCGTAATGCTTACTACCTTCGAGAAGGTCCTCTTTCTTGAAGATCACACTACATTTGCGAAGATCTTGCCTTTCGCGAAGCTCACTCAGCCTTCACGAATCACACCTATTTCATGAAGATCAACAAGCCTTTAGAAATATCATTCCTTTCATGAATATTACTTATCCTTTGTGAATTCCATTACTTTCAATATGCTTAGAACTTCGTTGGCTTATATACTTTGTGAAATTCTTCTCATATCACTTTTGTGAACCACCTTTCATTAACTTCTTTCATGATTCGGAAGCCTTATGATTTTCGTTAAGTCTCTCTACTTTTCTGAAGGGGGTAGAGGCCTATTTATAGGCGTTTTCAACTAATTCCATAACCTTCTAGCCATTTCATCACCATTTCATGGAGCTCCCTCTTTTCTTCCATGAAGCTCCCTATTTTGAGAAGCTCCATGGAAATTTCCAATTATCGAAGCCCGTCATAATCTTGGATCTTTCCGTCAAAATATTTGCACCACTACAATGCTCCACTCGCGATACTCCTCACCTTCTCCATTCACGATGCTCGTCATTGTTCGCATAGATCACCGTCAACATTCCTTGATCCTTTGTGAAACACTCTTCATGAACCCCATATTCACGAAACTTATGCCTTTTCCATATTTTGATGAGAACTTCAAGAAAATCCACATTTTTTGATGCTATCCAAACTCAAAATTTTGGACCCCAAAAATCTGGAAAACATAGGTAAATGATGTCACATTGTGTACATAATTTTCTGTACCACTTTTAGGACATCCATTTCTTTATCTTGGATCTTTTTCAACATACCGTGTCAACAATATCTTTGGATTTCCACAACATACCTTGGAAACTCGTATTTTCAACAAACAAAATCATACCAAAACATACTAAGAGGACACCTTGAGGGATTTTTTCCCAACACCAAGTGTGTTTTCTTGGTTTTGACTATGTGACATGATTTGTGAGCTAAAATGTCATTTTTATACTAAAAACACACACTTTGAGGCGTATTGGCTACACCATGCATCATATTGATGTGCGTTTGATTCCTATACATCAAAAATTAACCATGGATAATTTTCCTATAATTTCAAGACCCGATGAGCATATTTTCTTAGTTTATACTATGTGAAACGTTTTTTGAGCTAAAATTTCAATTGAAAAATAAAACACACACTTTTAGTTATGTTGGTCACATCTTGTGTGATATTGACTTCTAATTGATTCCTACATGTCAAAAATTAGTCACATATTATTTATATAAAGTATAAAAACGATCAAAGAGTGTTTGGTCATTTTTGAGTATGCCCCATGTGTTCTGAACTAAAATGTCACTTTTAAATGAAAACACATGTTTTTAGTCATACCGACCACACCGTGTGTGAAATTGACATTTATTTAATTCATAAACATCAAAAATGAATCATGAATAATTTTACAAGAATATTATGACAATCCAAGTATGTGTTCTTGATTTTGAGTACGTGGTACTATTTTGAATTATAATTTAATTTTTAAATGAAAAAACACAATTTTGATTGTACCACCCACACCATGTATCAGATTGACTTAAGGTTAATTATTACGCATAAAAAAATAATCAAAGATAATTTTTATGATATATCAAGAAAAATCATGTTCATTTTATGTTTTTTGAGTATGTGATTTGTATTTTAGACCAAAATATCACTTTTAAATAGAAAACATATAGTTTAGATCAATTTGGCCACACTTTTTATTATTTTTATGTGTGATTAATTCATACACATCATAAAAAAATCATTGATTGTTGTACTAAATTATCAACACAATATGAGATTGTTTACTTAGTTTTGGCTTTGTGATATATTATGTGAGAAAAAAGTTACTTTAATATCTAAATCATGTACTTTGGGTCATATTGGACACACTATGTGTCATATTGATGTGTGGTAGATTCCTTCATATGAAAAATGAATTAGGGATCATTTTTCTAAAGTATTGAGACAATATGAGTCAGTTTTCATAATTTTGAGTATATGATGTGTGTTCTGAACTAAAATTTCACCACTACATGAAAATACACACTTTCAATCATACCGAAATTACCATGTATCAGATTGATGTGATATTAATTCATATAAATCAAAAATAAATTATCAATATTGTTACTAAAATATAAATATATTCTGATTGAATTTTTTTAGTTTTGAGTGTGTGATGCATGTTTTGAACTAAAATGTCAATTTTACACAAGAAATACACTTTTAGTCATACCCACCACATTGTCTATCAGATTGACACATGGTTGATTCGTACATAATAAAAATGAATCATAGATCATTGTACTAAAGTATCAAGATAATAAGAGTATGTTTTCTTAGTTTTGACTGTGTAGAATGTGTTTTGAACTAGAATGTAACTTTTAAATGAAAACACGCACATTCAGTCATACCGACCACAACATGTGTCAGATTGGTGTGTAGTTAATTCCTACATGATAGAAATGAATTTTCAGTCTTTTTATTGAAGTATCGTGACAAATAGAATGTGTTTTATTGGTTTTGAGTATGTGGTGCTTATTTTTAAATAAAACATCAAATTTAAATGAAAACACAAACTTTGAGTCATATTAGTGACATAATGTGTCAAATTGATGTGATATTGATTCCTACACATTAAAAATGAATCAAAGATCATTATCCTAAATTATCAACACAATCTAAGCATTTTCACTTAGTTTTGACTATGTGACGTGCATTATAAGATAAAATTATACTTTGAGGGGAATTCATAGCCTCAAAAATCATTGGATAATCATGAAATAAGTAGGTAAAAATATATAAAATTACCTTAAAGGGGGTAGGAATAAATTTATACAATTGATAATTACATGACCAAATAACCAACTATAGTAAATCAAATAACTTGATTTTCTATTAGTAAAACAAAATGTAGTCTCACCGTCATGTTATTAAAAGTTATTGGGCTTAAATATGAATTAATTGAATCCATATTGAACATAAATAAATCAAATAAAAAATAAAAATCTCCGAAGATAAAACATCATAATCATAATTGATTTAGTTTTTATTAAAAAGAAGAAAAAACAACCACAAAAAAGGTCATGGGCAAGGCCATCAAGAATTAATTTCTTCAAATATAAAACATTAAATAGTACTACAGTGCATCATTATTGTTGAATCCTCCATCAAGAATTACTTTTTTCCAAGAATTTTATGCCTATAAGGAGCATAAAAGGTCTCCATAAAAAGTTTAAGGTCCTTATTTAAGGATAAAATGATTTTCCATTTTAGACATCCAGAAGGACCTAAAAATTTGTATGGAGGCCGTTTTTGTCCTCATATGCACAATATTAATGGAGAAAAATTAGTAGGAAATCACCTCTTGATGATATTTGTGAAAATTAACAAAACAAGTGGTAAATAAAAATGATAAGAGAATTAACTAAATAAATAGTAATAAATTATCATAAAATTAACTAAATAATCAGTAGATAAAAAAACTCTTCATGATATTTTTGAAGAAAATAACTAGAAACATGATACGTTATCACCTCTTCATAATGGTTGCAAAAATTCTGACAACATATAACATTTCAAATCATTTCTAAATGAATATACATAATCTTTTGAATATGTGGATTACTGATAGTTCTAGAAGTATTGAAAAATATATATATAAACAAATTATTAATAAATATTTTAAATAAAATTCTAATTACCATTGGAAATACCACTATAAAAATGCATGTTTGTTGTTGGAATACAATATCTTTTGTAAATTTATAAATGTAACAACCACAATAATTATCATTAATTTATTTCAAACACTATAAAAACATTGATAAACATAATTAATTTGTTTAGATATATCTTTTTATAGTGGAATATTATAATATATACCCTAATACATATCTATTTGAGGTAATTCATGGGATCCTTATGCACATAATTTATCCTCATACCATGATTTTGATAATAAGTAAACAATTCCCTATCACAACAAAATTATCATTAAAAAATATAAAACATATAATTTTAAGTTTATTTATAAAATATTGAATTTATTGTATTAAAATTGATAAATGACATTATTTGTGGTATATTTTCTATAAATCCATTCTTTGGATCCAAAAAATAAACCCCCTGTGTATCTAAAGTGACTGAAATTAACATCCAATGCTTCTTAAAATAATAAAATGGAATAAGTAATAACAAAAAAGAAAATATATTTTATATGGTTATATTATATATTTTTTCCTATGTATTTTAGGTATTAAGAATAACTTATCACTGGTTATTTTTTGTTTCAAATGTTGATGTTAAGAACTCTGCATTTTTTTGAAATTTCAACTTCTCCTATTGAAAATACTAGTGTAGAAGTGATATGAGGACTAATGAGTCCAAACTTTTTTTCATGGAGTTTTCCATTCACATATTAGGGATATATATTCATTTATAAAATATGAATAGTATTTAACTATAATTAACATAGTAGATAAACTATAGGAAAAATAGATTATAAATTTTTTCCCCATGTATACATTCACAACAAAGGATCCAGTAATTCATGATTGGAAATTTCATTTACACTCTAAAGACTAATAATATATACAAAGGCCTCTACATAAATTTTCTATTATAATGAAATGTATAATATATTTTAATATTTGAATGTTTTATTCACACAAAAAAATTATCTTAAAAAAATATAGTAGTGAAATTGATGGGGTAAAGGTACTCTTATAAGGTCATTTCAATTTATTAGTTGATACTCTAGATTGTTTTGACTAACACTTATGTTTCCCCTTCAGTTTATATGTCTATAATAACATACCTTAGTTTATTTTTTTAATTAATTTTTATTTTATTAATATAAAATAATTTTTAAATGGAATACCTCATTATGATCATGTATCTTTATAATATTTGATGTCCATGTTATGAAAGTTCAAAATAGAAAGTTCAACTGTGTGAATATCCAGATCATCAAGGGGAACAAACAACTTGATGATCAACTAAAGGGTTATGTGAATCCTTACTATCATTTGATATTTTTTAAGTTATTTGTTATATAAAACATCTCATTGGATATTGTACAATGTACCCCTTTCAACAAGGAAAGGGGTGGGTGGTGATAGATATAATTCACAATCAATTTAAACCTACAAAATTTTAGTATAATAATGGTATTTGTATTTGTTTGATTCACATTTAATTGAAACTATTATTAAAAATTCAATTACCTTAGGTAAAGTGGAACTTTGACGAGAATATATAGTCTCAAAGTTGTAGGGTGTAACACTTCATGTAGTGATTACTGGTGTTTTGTTTCTTCTCATTGATCACTTACTATAAACTTGTTATGTACCAAACCACTAGGTCCTACTAGGATAGTGATAACTAGAGTGTGACACGCAAATATTACCTTCAATAGGATAGGGGATGGTGACTAGATCTAAGTAGGAATATCACACACATGGGAGTCCTTATCCTAAAGTTCTTGTATGTGCACAACCATATCCATACACAAGTATAATGTCAAAAGATAAATAAATCAATTATAAATTCTAGAATAACATTTATCCCACATTAGAGTAAAATAAGAAGTACAAAAAAATTAAAAAGGTCCAAATATAATCCAACCAAAACTGTAAAAGAACCCAACTTATTAACAATATTGGGGTTACTACCCAAATGAAACTCCTAGAACCATCTGTGGTTTTTTCCAATATAAAAAAGATTCACCTACTTCTTATCCTCCTAGGACTCCATTGAAAGGAATTTTGTATGAATAAGACATGACTTGTGTATGAAATTCTCATCCATGGGTGAGAGTATACATACACAGTAGGACACCCCAAAATTACCAAAAAAACGTCAATGAGAGTATTCAGCTCATCACCATAGAGGCGTGTCAATAAAAAATGAGATAATAAAATAATAAAAAACCCATATATAATCAAGTTCAATACCAAGTATCAAGGTGAGGTCACTTTTGTAACACTCTTTAGGTCACTGGTACTTTTAATTTTGATTTTTATTTTCCTTTTGGATAATTCTTAGAGTTATCAGGTTCAAGGGGTCGAAAATTTGGATTTTTTTGAGTATATATTAGGGTGAACGGTTAGCACACCATTTTTCTAACTATGTAACTGACTATGTAAGGGGCCTATATAGGGTGAAAATGGGGGTTTTCATGATTTGATCATGGTTTAAAAAATGGTGTGACACTAATGGGTAACCATGTGACCCATTTTTTGGGTGGATAGTGGCGCCCTCATGGTTGGGCCATGGTATTCCTAACCATGCAACCAAAACATGCAACTTATCTTGGTTAATTAAAAAGTGTTTTTTAACCATTAGGACCCTTCCAATTTTATAACCCTTGACCCTCATTTTCCTTACCCCATCACATGAATATCCTCTCCATATCCATGAATCTCTACTTATCCATTTATGGGGATTTCTCTTTAAGATATTAGTGTTTTAGCTTGAGGTATTATTAATGGTTTCTTCTTCCTTCACCCTTACCTCCTCTTGTTCTTCCATTTTTATAGAGATGTGTGACCATATGGGTGATTTTGGTCAAATTAAAGGTATGTAATGGGAAAAATTAATGGTTTTCCTATGGATTAGTAGTATAAGGTCATGAACTTTTACTTCTAGGTGGTCATCATTGAAGACAACAAGGTTGGAACCAATTCTATGGTAGGTTCCTCTATTTAATTGTTTTCCCATGGTTTACCATTTAATTTAGAATCAAATTGGGTTTTTATTCTTATATTTCCATTTAATTGTATTATTATTATCATATATTCAATGATTGAAGTAAAACATGGTTTGGTTTTTAAATTTGGGTGTTTAAAGAGGGTTTTCTAAATGGGTGTAGATTGTTCACACACCAAGTGTTTTTTAAAATGTTTTAAAGATGTTTTTTGGTTTAAAATAGATTTATAAAATGGTTTTACATTGGGAAAGGTTTTTGATAAAATGGGAATGTTTTTTTTATAAAATTAGATTTTGAAATGGATTTGGTTTCATGTGAAATTGTTTGTGATTGTATGGAATTGAGTATCACATGGGTTAATTGGGGTGTGAGTGAGGGGTTTGTTTGAGGGACCATGTGATCCTTCAGAGGAAATACCATGAAATCTTCTATAATAAATTCCTAGGGAATATGAAATCATTTGGGTAGGAATACCATGAGATCTTTCATGTTTGGTTTCTAAGAGACTATGAGAGCTCTTGGAGTTGGGCCTAGGGGAGATTGTGAGAGCTACAATTGTTAGTTAGCTTGCTAGAAAACTTAAATATAATCACTCAAGATAGTCTCAATGGTTAGAACCCTAGGTTCACATTACTCATTCCTGATTAGTTTATATGATTTATTCATTTGATTATTGTAATTTTGATGTGATGATATATATGAAACCCATTCCCATATATATGGTCATTTTATGATGATATTATTCCCACAATTACTTGTTGGGTATTTTGAGCATGTTGTACCTTATGTATTTCTTTATTTTTTTGATCCATATTGAGAAATGATATGGAAAACATGTTTTATTTGAAATGGAAAACCAATGGGTTTTCAATGTTTTATTTGAAAGTGGTATGTTTTCAATGCAGTTAAATTTTTAAAAGTGTTTTAAAACTAGTTTATTAGTTTACATGGGTAAAATAATTAAATATATTCATGGTGGTATCCTAATAGGATTCATGCCTCACAGGCTACTTGGGCCTTTGGCAATTTAAAGAATTTGTTTTATAGGAAAGAGGCATGGGAATGGCCACCATGTACCGGGTGGATCTTCTTGATTATCACCACCTAGGGTTCTTTGAAGGAGATGCGATCTCTTATAAATTAGAATATTTGGAGTTTTTTTGGTATTTTTTATCCATTGGTATATTTTTATGGGCCTTGTTTGGAATTCTTCCAGTTATTTTGAGTTTTAAGTTTTGACTTAAGATACCATGTATATGTATATTTGTGGCATGTTTTGTATATGATGTATGTCATTGTTAATGGCATCTTCTTATATTATACTATTTAATTTTAGGATATTGGTTTTTCCATCCCATTTTATGGATGGTTCATGTTGGATTACTAGTCATTAAACTATTCACAAGTGATAATTAGTTATGCATGGTGTTTTTTTCCAACCTATGGTTATTAGAAACACACTTTGGATAGCTCGGGTGACAGGTTGGGTTAAATTGGGTTCGATTATTACAATATGGTATCATATCCTTTTTTATTTTGTATTTAATGGTAGAATAGAGATAGTACCACTAGGACTAGAGTGGTAGGAATAGGGGAGTGCCTGGACAAATTTTCTTAATGTTGAACCTTGAGTTTTCATTTGTGGTCTGAGATTGTGGATATGTTTTGAGCATAGTTAAAGGTTATTTTGGATGAGGGTTTATTTGGTCTATTTGATTTATTTTTAAAATTGGATTTTATTAATGAATGTTGTATTTTTTGTTATGTAGATGATGCCTTCCAGAAGAACCTATTCCAGAAATAGGGAGGGTATTGTGGAGAATACCCTATAGATGAACCCTACTATTGATCTGAATTTGGTAGATTCAATGATTCATATGATCCAATCCTTGGTTCAGGTGAGTGTTTATGAGCATACATAGACTTTGAACCATTCATATAATTTTATGAAGAAAAATCCACCAGTATTTCATAGAGACAAGGGACACAATGATCTCGAGGATTGGTTGGATTGTATCGAGTACATCCTTGAATTCTTGAAGACCCTTGAGACCTCTAAAGTGGGGGTTTTACACATATATGATGGAAGGACTAGGTAGGATATAGTGTGAGTCAATGTATCTCTATAGGAGTCATGAGGACCTAACTTGAACAACTTTCAAGGTGAATTTTAATAAAAACTTCTACCTGGAGACTTTGAGAGTGGAGAAGGCCCACAAGTTCTGAATGTTGGAGTAAGGGGATCATTCGGTGATTGAGTATGCTTCCAAATTTACAAAGTTAGTTCATGATTATATAGATATCCTCCTAAATGATTACCTCAAGGCTCTTCATTTTGAGATTTCCCTAAGGCCAGATATTATATCTATACTCTTCCTTCTTTGTTTAATGAACTATTTTATAGGTGGTTGAAAAGGTATCTATAACATATGAATATTTTAATTTCAATAAATGAATTAGTGGTGTTGAATCAGTGGATGGATTCTAGAGTTATTTGTTAGGTAAAAAACATAAGGTGGAGGAGTCTTAGAGAGGCAGCATAAAGAGTATTTATCAATAGTTAGGTTTATATCCTTTAAATTATATGAGATATAGAACCATTATCTATTATCAGTGTGGGAAGGTAAGACACAACAGGCTTAGTAGCTCAGAGACTCTGATGGTGTACCACCAGTGTAAATGTATAGGTCATCTTCATCGATCCTATCAATTGTTTTCATGGGGGAGTGGTGTGGGCTCCACTTTATCGAAGGTCTCTCAGGTTCAATAAAAGGCTTCCAAGGGTGGAGAATCTCACCCACATGGTAAGGGATATTCCAACCATGGGAAGAAGAATCTGGGAGGGTATAATCTAGGTAATATCCATGCAATAGAGGTTGTTCTAGAAAAATTAGATTTTGGGACAACCATCATTATATGTACAATTTTTATTGTTTTTTTCTCTGTCATCAGTTTTATTTGAAACTACCACATCAAATTACTTCATTTCATTGAAATTTATTGATTCTTTGTATATGGAAGATGAGGTGATGACATATGTTATGGATTTTATAACCCCATTGGGAAGGAATAAGGTGTAAGGTTTCATGTTCCCTAGGTGTCGTGTTTTGGTAGATGTCAAGGAAGTTATCCAAGAATTCCTTATTTTAGACTTATATTTTTTCAAGATTATTATCATCAGCAATTGGTTAAATATCTAGTTGAATTTTATCTTTATAAGGCATATTTTCTTACTTCTTATGGGAGAACTAATGTCTTTCAAGGAGAGTGGGATCTATGTTTAGGGATGGTGGGATTGGATTCTTTATAGTTGGGGTTGATTTCATGAAAGTTGTCTAGGATGTTTCTTGAGGTTGTTAAGAAGAGTTCAATGGGTGGACATACAGTGGCCATGGATAGGTATCCAAATGTGTTTTTGAAGGATTTATTGGTATTTTTTACCTTGAAAGTGGTTTATGGTTAAGTTTACTATTTATTTTCTCCCTAGGATTACGATGATTTCCTAATTATCTTTTTAGATGGTCCCAACAGAGTTGAAAGAGATGAAATTTTGACTAGAGGATCTTGAGGGAAAGGGTTTTATCCATTCTATTATGTCACTAGGGGATTCACTAGTATGTTTTCAAAGAAGGTGGATGAGATTCTATAACTTTACATAGACTATTGTAAGCTTAACTAGGTGACCACAAAGAATTAGTACCTATTTCCTAAATTTTATGACTTCTTTTATTAGCCCAGATTGTCCTATTGGTTTTCAAATATCAATTTGAGATCAGGGTACCACTAGGTGAGGGTCCAAGAATATGATGTTCCAAATAAAAACTTTATAAGATATTATATTCTTTTTTAGTATTTAGTTATACTATTTGGGATTAAAAATGCTTCTGTAGTCTTTATAGAATTAATGAACCAGATCTTCCACTGATTTTTGGACTCCTTCATGGTCATGTTTGTAGACGATAGATTTGTGTATTTTAAGATAAAAGAGGAGAATTCTGACCTTCTGAAATTTTTTTTGGGTGTTTTGGGGGATCATTTTATATATTAAAAGTTTTCCAAGTGCTATTTTTGGATTCAATAAGTAATTTTTTTAGTCCACGTGATTTTTGAGGTAGGATTTTTAGTGGATACATATAATGTTTAAGAAATCATGTATTGGTAGTGGCCCAAGAATGTGTTTGAGATCATAAATTTTCTAGGTACGGAAGAGTATTCTAGAAATTTGATTTAGGACTTCTCCATGATACCTTCTCCCTTGACTGCTTTGACCAGTAAAGGGGTGAAGTTTGAGTGGCTTGAGAAATTCCAGGGTTCTTTTGAGTAGTTTTAGGCTTTTTTTACATCTATACCTATTTTGATTCTTCATGATAATGGGAGAGATTATGTTATTGATTCTATTATGGGTTTGAGATGTGTGCTGATGTAGTATGGCCATGTGGAAGCCTATGGATTTAGGTACACATTCCCACATGAGTGAAATTATCCCATCTATGACCTAGAATTGATAGCTGTTATGCATGTGTTGAAGAAATGGTAAAATTACCTCTTATATGAGTATTTTATAGTATATTTGGATCATAAAATCTCGATGTATATTTTCACCAAGAGGGTTCTGAACCTTTGATAGAGATGTTTGGTAGATTATATCCATAATTTTTATTTTGAGATTGTGTATACACCTGAGAAGGTGAATGTGGTTGTCGATTCAATGAGCATGAAACATCTAGTGCAGGCCATTTGGGAAATTATAGATGAGTGGGGTACGATTTGTTTTTTTTTATAATTTGATATTGGATGTTCATGAGTATAGATATTGGGTGTTATTGGAAAATGTGTAGGTCACACCCTCTCTTATCAATCATAGTAGGAGTAAGAAGGTATCCAACCCAGAGTTCTAGTAGATTAGTGGTGTTGTAAATGGTGGGGTGACCTCGGGTGATTATTATAAATTTCCCAATGGTTATATTCTCTTTAGAAAGTTTTTGGTTTTTTTCATTGAGCTTTGGGTATGAGGTGATGCATGAGGAATATCATTCCAATTGGTCAATTCACCCCGAGGAAACCAAGATTCTAAATACCTTGAGAGTTTGGTATTGGTATCCCGGGATGAGACAAACAATGGTGAATTTTGTGTCCAAGTGATTGTTCTTCTCGAGTATCAAAATAGAGCATCATAGACCACATGGGTTGTTGAAACCGCTTCCTATTACGATATGGAAGTGGTATGATATCTCAATGGATTTCATTATCGAAATTCCTCATACTCTAAGTGGGAAAGATTCCATATGGGTGGTTATCAATCATCTAAATAAATTATCTCAATTTATTCACATTAAGGATTTGATTAAGGTAAATCACCTTATACACCTATATATTCTAGACGTTGTTTTTCTTTTTGGAGTGCTAACTGTTGTTTAAGACTGGGATACTCATTTCACATCTTGATTATAGAATTTATTTTAGTAGGCTGAGATAACCCTGTTGAGGTTGAGCACCGCGTATCACCTACAGATGGAAAATATGTATGAGTAGACCATCCATACTCTCAAGTATATGTTATGACCATGTGTGATTAATTTTGGTGGTTTTTGGGAAAGGAACATTCCACTTTTCAAGTTTTATTATAAAAATAGTTATCGGGCCTCCATCAGGATGTCCCCATTTGAGGCATTATATGGGTGACTATGCCAATCCCCATTATGTTGGGATGAGGTGGATGAGTGTTACATGGTTGGATAGAGCTTCATATAGGATACTATTGATATAATGTTCCAGATTCAAAATATGTTTAGTGAAAAATTCGAGTATTTATAAGTCATACACCAACCTTATTCAGCACCTGTTGGAGTTTTGAGTTGGGGATTAAGTGTTTCTTTGAGTATCTTTTCACTTAGGACATCCTCATTTGGGAAAGAAATGGAAATTGGAACTGAGTTTTGTAGGGTAATTTCATATTTTGGAGTGTATTGGGAAGGTATCCTATTGGTTGGAGATGCCATCATGGCTAAAATTGATCCATGACATTTTCATGTTTCCCAGATAAAGAGATACCATATAGATTCATCTCATGTGTTAGAGTGGGAAGAGCTAGAGATTGATCCTAATACCATCATTTTGAAGTATCATATTAATATCTTGGATCAATTACACATGGTGGTCTATGGTAAATCAACCATGTTGGTCTGTGTGATCTAGCAATGAGGAGGTGATAGCCATGAGACATGAGAGTTGGAATCTTTGGTGAAGGATTAATGGCCTCATCTGTTTTCTTCTAATGAAGCTTGGGGTATTTTTGGGGGTATAAAGTGGAATGGTGGGGAGTTTATGACACCCTCTAAGCCACTAGTATGTCAAATTTTGAGTTTTATTTTCCTTTTTTCTCATTATTAGAGTTCATGGGTGTCAAGGGTTGAAAATGGGATTTTTTTAGAGGACAGACTGACGCACATGATTAGTGTACAATTTGTCTAACAGTGTGGCTAACTATGAAAGGGGGGAAAAGAGGGTGATAGTAGGGGTTTTAATGGTTTGAGAATGGTTTTTCAAACTATGTGATGACAATGGGTAATTGTGCAGCCCATTGTTGGATGAACATTGACACCCACATGGTAGAAGTATGGTTTTTATAACCATATGGCCAAATCGCACAACCTATCCAAGTCACTTAAAAAATGTGTTTTTACTATTATTCCCCTATATATTTTATAACCCTTGACCATTATTTTCCTTCCCCCTATAATTTTAAGATCCTACACGTTGTTCTTGAAGCTTTCTCACTCATTTTTTGGTGATTTATCCTTGAGATCTTGGGGTTTTGGCTTGAGGTAAGCCCCATTCTTCATGGTCTCTTCTTCCTTCCCCCTTCCCTCTACTTTTCTCCCATTTTTATAAGGTTTTATAACTCTAGGGGTGATTTTTTTTGAATATAGGGTATTTAATATGGTAAATGGTTGGTTTTATTGTGTATTAGGTGTTTTAGGATTTGATCTTACCATTACAAGTAGTCATCATCGAAGGCAATGAGGTTAGAACCGATTCTAAGGTAAATGTCTCTATTTAAGGGAGTTTCCCACGAATGAACTTTCAATTTCTAATATAATTTGGTTTTTATTGCTCATATTACCATTTAATTCATTTATTATTTTTATATATTCCATGATTGATGTGATTCATGGATTGTTTTGCCATTTTGGGTGTTTAAAGAGGGTTTTACAAATGGTTGTGGCTTGTTTTCACACCAAGTGTTTGTTAAAATAGACCAAATAGGTTTTATAGTTTATAATGGATTTATAAAATTCTTTTAGAAATGTTTTTACATTAGTAAATGTGTTTTTATAAAATTGACATGTTTTTTATGAAATTATCCCATGAAATGGATTTTGTTTGATGAGTATTTATTTCTAATTGTGTGGCATGGATTAACACATGGGTTAACTAGGGTGTGAGTAAGGGGTTTGTTTGAGGGACCATGTGAGACTTCATAGGGAAGACCATGCAAGATTCAATTATAGTTTCCAAGGGATCTTGATATCCTTTGGTTAGTGAGAACATGAGATATTCCATGTTTGGTTGCAAATAGACCATGATAGCTCTTGGAGTTGGGCACGAGGGAGACCGTGAGAGCTCCCATTATTTATAATCAAGATTGAAAACTTATTTAGACTCACTAATGATATACCTTAAATATAGAAACCTAGGTTTACATTACCTATGACAGATTGGTTTATATGCTTTATTAATTTTATTAGTTCCATTTTTATCTGATGAGATATATGATGCAGATTCATATTTATATGGTTATTTGATGATGATATTATGATTTCCCTTGATTTAAGGGTATTTTGAGAATTTTTTTCCTTATTACCTTAAATATTTCTTTTATCCATATTGAGAAATTATTTGGAAAACATGTTTTATTTGAAATGGAAAACCAAATGGATTTCATAGGTTTATTTGAAAGTGCTATGTTTTTAAAGCAGTTTAGTTTTGAAAAGTGTTTTCAAACTAGTTTATTTGTTTGAATGGGTTAAATAACTAAATAGATTCATTGTGTTATCATACCAGAATTCATTCCTCACACCCTACTTTGGCCTTTGGGCATTGGTGGACTTTATTTTACAAGACAAAGGTAAGGGAAATGTACCATGTATTAGGTTGTCTCTTCTTGATTACCATCATCCGGTGTTTTGTGGAGGAGACGTGGTATCATAGGGATTGGATCATGTGGCATAATTTTGGTATTTTATATCTGTTGGGATATTTTCATGGGCCTTGTTTAGAATTATACCCATTATTTTGAGTTTTTGGGTTTTCCTTGAGATGTCATGTATATGTCCAATTTTGGAATGTTTTGTATATGATGCATGTTGTTATTTATGGTTTCTACTTATATTATGTTATTAACTTTGATGATATTAGTTTTTAAATCCTATTTTATGGATGGTTCACGCTAGTTTACAAGTGATAAAACTATTCCCAAGCTATAGTTGGTTATTCCTAGTTCTTATCACCAACCCATAGTGACCAAGAATGTGTTTTTGGAAATGTGGAATGCCGGCTTGGGTGATGGCTTCGGTCAACCCAGGTTGGTTCATTACAATGTACTCACTAGAAACCTCAGATTCTACTCAAGGCTCAAAGGTAATACTTTACTAGGATAATTCACTCCATGAGTCTTATTATCACTAATGGAACTCGTTTGAGAGGACATAAACATCAGGTCTAGCCAGGAAGAAGTACTAATGAAATTGAGATGGCTCATAAAAAATACTCACTTGAATAGACTAAAACTTTTTAGAACACAACATGTATCCATGCATAGATAGGGGATCAAACCCAGGGCCTATGGTGGATTCCTAACCCTATCTCGAGTAAACCCACTTGGATGGGGTCACACACCCTAGTATTCAGTATTGGGATTCCTGACCTACCCTAGGGAATAAATGATAGAGGACCACACCTCGGGCCACATATAGGAGTTTCTAACTCTATCTGGGACTAATCCCATAGAAGGGATCACATCCTATTCTCAGGATGTGATGCCTCACTGTACCCATAGGGGTATGGACTAGGGGAACACACCCAGACTGAAATAGTCCAAGGGAACTCACTCAATATCACATTGAAGATATTACTAAAAGAATAAGGGAATTCCCCTTAAATAAGGACATGGTTTGTCATTTGGGGTACATGACTTGTATCTATGACTCTAGCACTTCCTGTGTTTCACCAACTCACATGACAAATATTTCTAGAGATACACAACACTTCCATTGGGGTAAAAGGTGTGTAGAGGTTAGGATGACCCTCAATATGTGCTATATAATCAATCCCATGTACTCTGGTTAAGCCCGTATACACTGGTTATTCCTGGGTACATTGGCCATGCTCTAACTTGTGCTCATTCACTTTTTGAGTACATGGTGTATACCTTAACACACACAGTACGTGGGGTCACATGAACTCCAGGGCATGTACTCCCTATACATGTGGATCCATCTACCAAAGGTTACATGGAGTGTGAGTACACCATATAGTGTGTTACACTACATGGATTACTAGGAATGTACTCCCTATACATGAGAACATAATGGGCTAAGGGTTACATGATGTGTGAGTAAATCACATGGAATGTGAAATTTAACACAATGTGTAAACCCAGATTCCATAAAAATGGGTATACATGAAATGTATTCCTTTAAACTATACACCATTTAGTTCATAATTTCCTATAAAGTCTAGAAAATCATGAAACTTCACCCACACCTCATTTATTGATTCAATTTCACTACCAATAATGACACAATGTCTGGATATAGGTTTACTACCCTCAATGGATAGATATAAGTTTTATTCTTTCCATTATATTCAACTAAAATGATCATAATCACCACCTGAGGCACCGCACAACCCGACTCCTCGAAACTGCATTTCCTATACCAAAATCGTACCACCACTGTCATTATAGCCAGATTTTGGACACTCATTTCTCTAAATCTACCATTTTTTTCTCCTTTATATATATATACTAAATCCATATCATGGATCCACTATTACCCTCACAACTTTTAGACTCCCATTTTCATTTCTCTGCCTCTGTCATGTCTCCCAAAACCAAAAGTTAAACCCATTACCATGATTCATTATGCGAAAGAATGAATTCAAAATGATCATTCATCCTTTGTATCATATAAACATCATCCAAACAAAATTATACTAAAGAACATAAAATAATGGAGGGATAAAGGAATGTAAAACAAAGTAATCCTTGATCGATAGTTGTGTTTATTTTTCAATCATCATTGGAATCCAAATAATGATGGATTATCAAAGTAGTAAGGAATAATGAGATAAAAATATCAAATTCCTATATCTAGGAAGTGAATAAAAACTTGAAAAAACCAATGCATATTGATATTTGAATTAATTTAGATGGAATTAATTAACATTATTCAAAAAAATAAAATAGGGATTAAACTACAAAAAAATACATGCCCTACTTTAGGTTTGGATTAATCGCTGATAAAGAACAATTCTATATCATTATTATTGGTGAGATCTAATAACTCATTCAATGATGATGATCCTCATGGTACTCCAATACTCGATCCATGATCCCTTTACAATCCACCAACACACACAACACTAGGGTCCTCCGTCATCTCATTCCCCCTAGGGTTATGTAGATAACTCAAAGGAATTATCCATAACATGGTTTAAATATAAGAGGATTAGGTTCAGGATATGTAATAAATAATAAATTAATTAACTGAATTATTTATTTATTAATCCTCCCATGACCACTCTTAAATAAAACACACAATGTGCACAAAAGTTAAGTAATTCCTAGGGAAATTCCTAAATGACATATTTAATGGTGGTATCAATTTTACCATCTAAGACACCATTCAAAATATATTCCATTATTTTAAAAAATTGTGCAGATATGATATATGATATTTAATATTTTTAATATATCAACACTAAGGATCCATGACCCCTATAATCCCATTCCAAATCCATAACTTACTCTAAAAAAATACTTGAAATATTCCAAAGGGTTACACATAAATTTAAGTGTCATTACATTGTCCCCACCTTTAAGGATTTTCATCCCAAAAAGATAAAACTTACTTAGATAGAAGGGTACTAATCTCACATTCGGATCTCCCACTCTCATGATATCTCATAGATGTTATTGTGTTTTCAATGAATACACATATGAGGAAAACACTTTCCCAGTAAGGTTGTTCTCTCTTTGGTTCTCAAATTCCACTGGGCACCTCGAAAAGGAAATACCACCCTCAATGTCTAGATCACCAATTTTGATAACATGAAGTGAATCATGTATATATCTCCTGAGCAATGACACATAGAAAACACCATACACCTAGTCTAATTATAGTGGTAGGGATAAGTGGTGCACCACCCTATTAACCCAACAAAATAACTAGGAATGGTCCTTGGAACCTCAAAGATATCCTACCACCCCAAACAAATATCTATAATCCTCATCGAGGGAAGATCACTCAGATCACATGATCTCCCTCATGAAATTACAAAGGCCTATACCATCGGTCTGCATAGGTCCCGGATTTCTCTGGGTAGTCCTTATCCACCCCTATATGAATTGTACCTTTTCAACCATCACCTAAAATAACTCTGGAACCATAAGCGTTGTTCCTCCGGATTCAACTAGTACAATGATGATCTACAAGTTCTCCAGTACATGGCCCCAAATGATGATACAAAGATGGTGGAGTGGTATTGTCCATTATACAAAAATCCACTAATGGTAGATGATTCTCACTGCTATGGATAAAACTAACCGAAAAACTCATAACATGTTATCTATAACCTAAAAATTCCTCCTTTATCGAACATATTTCTTAGGGTAGAAACAATTTTCTCTACCACAAATGAGTCCCAAATACTACCACAACCCTTTCCATAATTATTACATGAAGTGAGAATCACATTATGAAATTATCATCAAGTAAAACCCAAGAACTCAAACTACCTCATTCACACATAGGCATTCTAAAATCTCCACTAATCTTAAAAATTTGGTGGTTAGAAAGTGGGCCAATTTGTGGGTTAATATAAAATCAATTAGATAGTGTTATTACCTCTCGCAAATAATGTAATCCCTATCACAAAAACCACAAAGATACCATCCCATTTTCACTTCCATTTGGTCACCTATATATCCACCCATTAGTAGGTGATACATCAAGAGATAAACTCAGAAACATGATTCCACAACCTTGATCCCCCCAAATAATGATAAAGTATCATAATAAATTCTCACATTTTTAGGATTTATTACTAAGGCAAAGCATGAAACCTCCCCATCACCGCCTCCCATATCATGAATTGTGTCATCATCCATCCTCAAATAAGGATAATGTGATCCCCACCTTCATAAAATCCATTAGGAACATGTCTAACATATATTTTTCCATAAAATATCTAACAATTGATATACCTAAGTTATGCCTTACTAATGTTCTAATGAAGTACATGTGACACAACCATCGAATGGATTTATGCTACACTATCCTCATCTTTAAGGTTCAAATACAAAGAGGTAAACTACTCTGTCACCTTGATCCAAAATAATGAATGGAAAACCTTTCTACAAGAATCTTCCATCATTGACACACTCTCAGGTGGCTCTCAATACCACACTACCTCATCATTTACTAGTTCTACTACCACTACCATGTCTAATAAGACATATCCAAAGAAGTATACCTGTTGAATGTAGAACCAAAAATTTGAGAGATTCCTATAAAGTTGGTACTAATAGAGTAAGTAAAAAACCATCCTCAAGTATCTCACATGATCCAACCCTAACACCGAGTACACAAGGATTTCATAAAAGAAGACTACCATGAACCAATCCAAAAAGGGATGAAATATCCAGTCTATATATCCCACAAAAATTGTGGGATTTTCCATCATGACAAAAGGTATCACCAAGATCATGAAGATAACCATATAAGCTCTAGAAATATACTTTTGGTATATCATCCTCTCAAACTATGAGCTGATGATAACCCATCCCCAGGTCAAACTATAAGAACTAATTCACCCATAACTACTGGTAGAAGAATCCATTGATTCTTTTTGGTGGATAATCCTTCCTAGTAGTCACTTGGTTCAAGTGATGTTAGCCCACACCCAAACTTAATATATCATCCACCTTAAAAAAGAACAACACTGGGATACCTAGGAGAACATACTGAATCTAAAAAATCCCCCAATATGCATATTTATCCAACCAAAACATCATCTATCATAGCTATATGAGGTTATCTGATATGATGGTATAAATATTGGGTTGTCCCTGAGTGTAGGTATATGAAAAATATAAACATTTAATGGGGTGGTAATCCTAGAACATACTCAGGAAAGGCATCCTCATACTCCTACAACATTGTAGAAAATTTAAATCTCATAGAATCTATTTCTACAAGGGCCATACTATCCAATTGATAATAAATCAATTGTATCCTCCTACACATGAGATCATCCTTCTTTTCTTAGTACCCCTTCTCACCAAAGAAGGAAAAATTTCATCCCATCAACTTGGATACACTGGAACCCTCATTACTTATAGTCAAATGGGAATGGAAAGTAGGTGAATAGTCCATATTAAGGGAAACATCCTAGGGCCTCACTTATATTATGAAAATATTCTATAGGAGGATCTCTATTAACTCAAATATTGGTCACACTATCAAGATAAGTGTGTGACCACTAAACCATATCTACAGGAGCCTACAAACACAAGGGTTTAGTTAAAAGGATCCAATGGACTTTCTAGGACTCAAAAAAAAAATGATACATTCAAGGAAAATTTACAACACCACAATATTTTATAATATATTTATCTTTCATAAATTTGATTTCTTTAATATATTTCATTACATGCAACACCGAGTTTAAAAAACCATGATTTTATATTAAAATATTATTCAATAGTTATCACTTAGACATTGGGTTGGAAGGTATGAATAGTACTAAATAAATTATGAAACATATATGGTTTACACATGTATAATATAAATTCATTATTTATCAATTGATAAGAAATAAAAATAATTTTGAATATAAAGGAGCTGTTTTTTCTAAAAAAATATTTTTATGCACACAATGTGTTTTTATCTTAATAAATTAAATTTTCACTATGAGTGAATGATTTTAATGAAATTTAAATATTATATAATCAATAATTTTTTTTATCATTCATCTAATATTTTTTATTTAAATGATAAAAGAATATAAATCTAGTTTTATGCTTAAAACTAAAATTTTCTAAAATATGATTTTCACCACATTTTGTGAACTTATATTAAAATTAATTTATAAAAATTATAGGTATTGAATTTTATAAAATATATTCCATATTTTTAATCATAATTTCCAATTTGGTAAATAGTCTCCTTTTATTTTCAGGCATTATTAATAGTAACCATGGTGAAATTTATCACCTCAATAAAGGGTAAATCAGGTTAACTTAGGTTAAAAATAAGTGACAATGTCATAAATTTTCATCATCATTATTATTGTATGAATTTAATTATACCCTTATCACCTTATTCTCAAAATTTTATGTTTAATGGACACTCTAAAATGGCTAACATAATATCTAAATCAAATAAAGTTACAAAATTTTACTCTCTTAGTTTTAAATATCTATTATGTGTCCATATAGAGAAAAACAAAGTTATGAACACAAACAAATGTCAATTTTCTGAATATAAAAATTATATTAATTTTCATAATATATTTATACTTTTTAGTTATTATATAATTACCTTAAATAAATTTACAATGTTAATACAATATTTATTCAATTAATATAAAAATAAAATAAATGATATTAAAAATATTAAAAATGATATAATTTGAGTGATTTATTGTGTGACGTGATATTATTAGATGAATATGACATATTAGTGATGTGTAAATGGATTATATTTGAAGTGAAACTTTTTATTGATGTATTCGAAGCAAAATTAAACAAATAATATCAAAATTGACATTAATGAT
Source organism: Viscum album (assembly GCA_963277665.1). Classification (NCBI taxonomy): domain Eukaryota; kingdom Viridiplantae; phylum Streptophyta; class Magnoliopsida; order Santalales; family Viscaceae; genus Viscum; species Viscum album. The sequence goes on along the minus strand of OY728143.1, from coordinate 880,135,648 downwards.
AATTTACCAAATAATATATTATTAAATTATTTAAAAATAATTAAAAAATTTAAAAAGGACAAAGGGGGTAATATATTATATAAAAATTAATCCCTTTTCTATTTATAGGTCAATATTTACTTTATATGTAAAATTATAATCCTTTATTATTGAAAAATATGTTACAATGATTAATGTTAAAATATGTTAACTAAGGGGTTAAACCAAATGATAAGGTTTAGAACACAAAAAAACCTTTCCAAGTATTATTGGTTGATGATATTTCAACAAAATACTACCCTATGTTCAAATACATATCAATTGTAATAAATTTTTATCGATAATAAATGTATTATAATTTAATCTTTTATGAAATTCTAAAAATGCCCCTCACCTCAATTATAAAAAGGAAAATAATCCTTCACTTATTACACCACTTTGAGCCATAAAACCCCTATAAATTACTATTCTCAACATCTTTATTAAAGTTATAGATTTTTTGGTTATTCCAAAAGACCTACTCTAATTACCTTAAGAAGAGACCTACAGAAAGTCTAATGAAGAAGATATAATCATCTTTATCGAGTCCTTCAAGTTTATTTCTTCTTATACTTCCTCTTAAAGTGTTGTAACCTTATTAAGATAATACACACATTATCATAAATATAATAAAATTTTATTATGATTATGAGACTACTATATTCAATCTATATTCCATCTTATTAAAACAAAAAACATTGCTTGTGAGAACGTACGACTTACCGTCTCCACATAGCGGTGTAAATAATTTTTCATCACCATTTCACTTGGATGGTTATAAATATGTAAATAATGAATATTTATTACATAAATATTATTTAATAATTAAAATATCATATATATATAGCTTCTTACCTTTTAATCCATTGGAAAATGATAACGTCGCTCATGCGTATATGTGTACTACCACATCCACAAAGTTATTTGATATGGTTTTCATTTATAATTTACATGGATGGTAATAAGGATGGATTTGATGAATATATATGATTTATATTATACAAAAATTATTATATAAATTATTATTATTATTATATTTTTTCCATCTATTGAAAAATAAAAATAATGTTCATGCATACGTACGACCAACCGTCTCCATGAATGGTGTAATTTATTTTTATATCTATATCTTTTACATATGAACCTAACTATGTATATAAGGAATATAAATTATAATTATATCATGATTAAAATTCTGGATATTATATAAACATTATCAAAGTAGAAGGACTAAAATTACCGAACCAAAACATACATGAAGAACAAACTAGTTATCACCCAAAATAATAATTTTAATAAAGAATTTTTAACAAATAGGCAATAAAAGGTTATAAGTAAATCATATATGGATCTATAATAGATTTATAATAAATTTATATTTATTATAAATTAGGTCTGAACAAGTAATAAGGAAATCAGAACTGTGGTAAGGGTTTCTTGTCTCACTTTTACTTATGCGAGACATATAATATATTCACCCCTTATTTCTTCTTTGTGGTGTATATACTACCCCTTTGATATATTATATCATGAATCACTTTTTATTCATGATATTTAATGTTTCATTTGAATTTATTTATTTCATGGTATCTATGATCCAAAAGATACCCAAATGGTAAGGCTTTATTTCATGATCTCATCATTATTCGGGATTATTTATGCTTAAATCACTACTGGGAGAATATTTTTCTTCCATATCCATGTTTTCTAAAAATATTTTCAATTTTTTTTAAAAATTTTCCAAATGATTTTTAAATACATTTTCCCATGTTTAAATTTTTAAAAAATAGTCTGAAAGAAATATTCTTTTCATTTTCTAAATAAGGTACTTTTTTGAAAATTTTACAAAAGTACGAAAGGAATGTTTTTTAACTTATACGATATGAAAAAAATTCCTACCATCATGAATAATGTTTTATTTTAATATTAATTTATAATTTTACAAGGTTATTTTCATATAAACTATTTTCATTCATATTTATGAGTTCTTTAAATAAGTTATTTCAAAGTGAAAAGGGTATTTTCCTCATGAATTTGTCAATGATATTTTTAAAGTATTTTCATCTATGTTAACATCATTTGTTTAATATTATTCTTTAATGATGTTATTATAATATTTAATCATCCACCATATTATTATGTATGGTTTATGAATAGTTTTACTGGGGAAAGTATTGATATTTTATATTCTAGTTCTTCTAACATAGGAAGTTGTTGATTTTTACGGTAGTTGATTATGTTGTGTTATTTATATATAATAGTAATGAATTGGAATTATTAAGTCATGTATGGGGAAAAAATTATATATCCCCTTGATGCATTTATAGGTATCAGGAGACAAACTATTTTGGGTTTTTGTCCTAGGTCTTACCCATTTATATAAGACGTCTTAGCATGAGGCCTTGACATTATGTTTAAGATGTATTTTCCTGAGGCCTCAATGATAATTTTCAAAAGTACAACATTATGAATTTAAACATTATAAACTCATTTATTATTTTTAATCTGATTATTTGAATATTTTTTGAAACCATGTATAATTTTTAACTTATGTGATTATTTATATGGAATTATTTGATTATCATTTACTTCCTACTATATTATTCATGCCTTATATAGCTTCTATTATACACACACCTTACTGATAATATGATCTCAACTTTTTCTTTTGTTTATTTTCCCCAAGATATCGTGAAGTGTTTTATGATTAATATCAAGTGAAATTATAAAGGGTATGGTGATGTTTCGGAAGAAAATACTATGTTGTATTTTAATTTTTTTAAATGTAAATGTTAAATTCAAGTATATATCTAGTTCACCAAGACTAATAAACTATTTTTTCATTTGGAATGTGATTTATTTTACATAATTCCAATGTAATAAAGTAACCATAATCTCTGGTCTACTAGGGTCTAGGTATTTATATTATATATTAGAGAAAGTTTATTAGAAACCTTAGGAACTATATTTAAGAAAAAATAGACTAGGGAACATAACCCTATGACTAAGTTTGAGAATATTCCCAAAGAAACCATGTTATGATTATGATATTATCTATGCATAAAATTTTCAATTTATATTATTTGTTTCACTAGTTTTGGAATTATACATTATGTTTTATAGTGTTATGATCTAATCTAGTGTATGCCATTATTTAGAAATGAAGTCTAGTGGAAGTAATGGTAATTGTATCAATGCACATAATCCATGTAGGAATTTCTATCCTATGAAAGATAATGAAGCTAGAGTTGGAGATACAATTGGAGTTGAACAAATTATAACTATCTAGGGGCAGTTGAATCAAGTTATGTGAAATTACATTTCCTGTATAGACCAACCTGCTGATCCACAATGCAGTGTAACAATGTTAGATCACGTCCCATGTTTGCAACCTCCATAATTCAATGGGACTAAAAATACATTTGTAGCTGAGAAATTAATAATTTCCTTAGATAATATATTTCTCACTTAGGGATTAATGAAATCCTTCAAGGGTAACTAGTCTCTCAAACATTATCATCATATGAGGATATATTATCTTGTTCTATCAAGATAGAAAAACAATTCTCCAAGTCTTATGGATTCAATGGAAAGAAAGAGAAGAAGAATATGGTAGAGAAAAAAATGGATAAGGGGAAGAAGAGAAAGAGGAATTTTATAACATGTGATACTTATGGAAAGAAAAAACCGGATAAATTATCAAAAGGAAAAGGTGTTTTCTTCATGTGTAATGAAAAAGGCCATAATTATTATGAGTTAAAGGTTAAGAGAGAATCCATCAAGGTACAATGATTTAACTATAGAGAGATGAGGCATTATTCCAACCAATTCCCTAAGCATCAAGGGTACCTAATTTAAAATATTCCAAGGGGATAAGGCCAAACTTATGGAATTACTATAACTAACATAGAAGTTTATAATGACATAGTGTAAGGTTCCCTTATCATTCACTCCAAAATTTAAAATGATTTATTTGATTTTGGTTCTACCCACTCTTTTATATCTGAATAATTTTCTAAGGGTATCAAATCACCACATCAATGATTAGATATTGAGTTATCCCTGAAAAATCTAAATGGTATGATGGTTTCATCATAAGTATGTAGTTACTCTCTAATTGATGTTTTTGGGAATGTTGTTACTGTAGGTCTTTTAATTCTCAATCTAGTCAAATTTAATTCCATCTTATGCATGTATTTACTTTCTCTTCATAAATACCATATCAATTGATGATAAAGGGAAGTTAAATTTTATATTTCTAACCAATATATGATTGTATATCAATGTGATGGAAAATATAAACTTCCGATGTAAATCAAATCCATTATATCCATCTTGATTCCTTTACAAAAGGGATGTTTATCTCATATGGTTAGTAAAAAATTCAATATAAATGATATTCCAATTGTGTGGGAGTTTATAAATGTATTTCCAAAAATATTTTCTTAGACTTCCACTAAATCATGAAATTGATTTTTCAATAGAACACATACTCGATGACACACCTATTTCAAAGACTCCATATAGAGTGCATTCGATTGAGTTGCATTAATTGAAGAAGCAAATTTAGGGTAATTTGGATGCTGGATTCATTTGTCCAAGTGAGTCACCTTATAGAGAACCTGTTCTTTTTTTGAGAAGAAAGGTAGATCAATGTGTCCCTGCATTGATTATCGAGAACCTTACAATATCATTATCAAAAAAGAAATATTATCTACCACATATTGATGACTTATTTGATAAATTGTGTGGAGATAAATACTTTTCTAAGATTTAATTTCATTATGGATATGATTTTTTAAAGGTTAAGAAGGATCATATACCTAAGACAAAATTATTTACAAGGTATGGATACTATGAATTTATTGTGATTCCATTTTTTCTTACTAATTCACCCACTATCTTTATGGATTTAATGAATAGAGTATTTATAGATTACCTTGATCATTTTGTGGTAATATTTATAGAAAATATTATTATTTATTAAAATATTAAGGAAAATCATGAATATCACTCATGGATTGTATTTAAGACCCTATGGAAGGAAATGATGTATGAAAAATTTACTAAGTGTGAATTTTGGCTACATAAGTTTTATTTTTGGGTCACATATTCTTAAGAAAGGGTATATTTATTGATCAATAAGAGAAAAAAGTTATTGAACATTATCCAAGACTAACCATGATAAATGAGATATGTAGTTTCCTTGGTTTGGTTGGTTATTATTAATGATTTTTGAGGAATTTATCACAACTATCCAACCCACTCACCAATTTAACTCGGAAGGGATCCAAGTTACTTTAGATATATTAATGTGAGGAAAAATTTAAGGAACTGAAGAGAAGGTTAGTCAATACACCTATGATTACAATAACTTCTAGTGGATAAGGGTTTGTAATCTATAGTGATGCATAAATGAAGGTATTGATATGTGTCCTCATAAAAAAGTATATGGTGATAACTTATAAATTAAGACAACTAAAGGTCCATGGGAAAAATCACCTAACTCAAGATTTGGATTTAACTGTATTATTTTTCTAATTAAAGATATGATGGTGTTATCTTTAATGAGAAAGGTGTGAAACATATACTGATCATAAAAGTTTAAATTATAATTTCACACAAAAAATAGAAGAATATGATCCAGAGAATATGGTTGGAGTTAATTAAAGATTATTACTACTCGATACATTACCACCTTTGTAAAGAAAACAAGGTGGCATATTCCCTGAGTTGAAAGGATCATGCTATCTTATCTATGATTTGGATCATAAAATATCCACTATTTATAGACTTGTAAGGGATGGATTTTAAAATTTTGAAGGAAGGATAGAAATCATATCTTTCTCAAATGACTATGCAACCATCTATCAATGTGAGTATTAAAGAAGCATAGAAGGATGATTTGGAACTGTAGAAGAAGATTAGAAATGATCCTGAGTTAAACCTTGATTGTGATGTAATTATAAGGTTTAGGAACCATGTATGTGTCCCATCCATACCATATTTTAATAAGGATCTATTGGACGAATCTTATTTTTTTTCATTCTATATTCATCATGTAAGTATGAAGATATATAGAGATTTGAAAGAGTATTTTTAATTGGACAACATAAAGAGAGATATTGTAGAATATGTTTCTCAGTGTTTCATATGTGGAAAAGTTAAGTTTTATTAATAAAAATATAAGTGTATTTTATAACCATTACCAATAATAAAATGTAAATTAGAAAAAAATCACCATGGAATTTATTTCCAGACTCCCAGAAATGTCTAAAGGTAATAATGCTATATAGGTTATAGTCGATCACCTTTTAAAGTCATCACACTTAATTGAAATTATAGAATAATTATTTATTAATCATATTTCTAGAGTTTATATTATGTTAGTTGTAAGTTTTCATGGTGTACCACATTCTATTTTATTTTATCAGAATCCTATATTTACCTCGAAGTTCTAGAAAATTCTTCAATGATCATTGGACATAGAGTGGAGATTCAACACTAATTATCATCCTCATAAAGATGGAAATTCTAAGAGGACCATTCAAACTCTAGAATATATGTCGATAGATTACTCTATGAATTTCAAAGGTGGTTGGGATCAACAACATCCTTTGGTGTAATTTTCTTATAACAATAGATTTCAATCGAGCATTCAAATGGCTCCATATAAATCCCTAAATAGAAACAAGTGAAGAACTCCAACATTATGGAATGAAGTTGAAGAAAGAAAGATATTGGGGCCCAAACTAGCTAAGGAAATGATAGATAAGGTAAGAGGCATTCAAAAACATATAATAGAAGCTCAAAGTAGATAAAAACGTTATGTATAGAATCATCAAAAATATTTAGAGTTTGGATTTGGTGACAAGGTATTTCTACGAATATATCCCTGGAAGACGGTGTTGATACTGATAAATAAGGACAAGATAATCCCTAGGTATATCATTCATTTGAAAATTCTTGACCATATCAGGATGGTATCTTATTGATTGTCACTTCCATTGAATCTCTTCCAAGTTTATTATGTGTTCCATGTATCTTTCATAAGGAAGTACATACCTGATCCTTCACATATACTGAAATTAGAGGTAATTACAATAGGTAAAGATATTTTTTATGATAAATAACTAGTTTAGATTCTATATCATAGAGATAAGGTTATACAATACAAGACCACTCACCTGGCCAAAGTTTTGTGTCGAAACCATCAATTCGAGGAATCTATGTGGGAACTTGAGGATGTGATGAGGTAAAAGTATCCTCATCTCTGTGTATCAGAGTAATCAAATTTTTAGGGTGAAATTAATTTTAAGTAGGGTAAAATGTTACACCATGATATTTTATAATATTTTTTTAATAAATTTTATTTCTTTGATAGTTTTCATTACACACAATACCAGGTTTAAACAAAATGCAATTTCATCTTAAAATATTATTTAATAGTTATCACTTTGTCATTGGGTTAGTGGGTATTAATAGAAATAACTAAATTATAAAATATATATGGTTTACAAATGTATAAAATAAATTCATTAGTTATCAGTTGATAAGAAATAAAAATAATTTTGAAAATAAAGGTTAATTTTTTTTTCTGAAAAACCATTTTATGCGTGTAGTGTGTTTTTATCCTAATAAATTAAAATTTTCACTATAGGTGAATGTTTTTAATTAAATTTATATATTATATATTAAATATATTTTTTTTATAATTTATATAATTTTTTTTGAGGAATTATAAAAGAATATCCATCAATTTTTATTCTTAAAAACTATAATTTTCTAAAAAATAGGTTTCATTGCATTTTGTGCACTTATTTTAAAATTATTTTTTGCCAATTTTAGGGATTAAATTTTATAAAATGGATTAAATATTTCCAATCATGAGGCAATTTCTTTTAAATATGATCCTTTTATTATTAAGCATTATGAATAGTTACCGTGGTAAAATTTATCACCATGGTAAAGTGTAAATCAGGTAAACCTAGGTTAAAACTAAGTGATAAAGACATAATTTTCCATCATGATTCTTATTGGATTAATTTAATTAAACAATTATCAACTTATATATAAATTTATATGTTTAATTGACACTTTTACATGAAATTTACTAGTATAATATTTAAACTAAAGAAAGTAACAAAATGTCACTCACTTAGTTTTAAATATCTATTATGTGTCTACATAAGGAAAAAATAAAGTTATGAATGAATATAAATTTAAATTTTATGCATAAAAAATAATATTAACGATGAAAATTGATTATTAATATATAGTTATTATATAATTACCTTAAATTCTTGTGCAACACGAATATACTATTTATTCAAGTAATAGAGAAATAAAATAAATGATATTAAAAATATTAAAAGTGATATAATTTGAGGGATTTATATTTTTACATGAATTTTTTATATGAATATTTCATATTAGTGATATTTAAATTATTTATTTTTGAATTCCAACTTCTTATTGATGTTTTTGAATTAAAATTAAATGAATAGTTTCCAAATTAACATTAATAATGATTTATCCAAATAATATTTTATTAAATTATTTTGAAATCGTTAAAAAATTGAAAAATGAAAAATGTGGTAATATATGGTTGAAAATTTCATACCTTTTCCATTTATTAATAAATTTTTACCTTATATGTAAAATTAAAACCCTTTATGGGAGAAAAATATGTTTGCATAGTTAATGTTAAAATAGGTTAACTAAGGGATTAAACCCAATGATAAGGTTTTAAACATCACAAAAACCTGCCCAAATTTTATTATTTTATGATATTTAAACCATATAATACCATAAGATATTACCCCTATCCATGTTTATTCATTTTTATTGGTTCTGAATTTATGAAAATTTAATCTTTTAATAAATTCTAAAAAAACCTTTCACCTCAATTATAAAAGGGCACCTCCTCCTTCACTTATTTACACCACTTTGAGAAATATATCTCAAACAAAAAATGAAAATTACTATTTTAAACATATTTATCTATATTATATAGTTTTAGGTTATTCCAAAATACCTACTCTATGTCCCATAAGAAGAGACCTAAAGGATGTTTACCGAAGAAGAGGTAGTCGTCTTTATTGAGTCCTTCAAGTTTATTTCTTCATCTACTTCCTATTAAAGTGTTGTAACCATAATAATATAATATATATAGTATCATACATATATTTTTATATTATTATTATTATGGTAAAAATATATTCAATCTCTCTTCCATCTTTGGAAAAGAGAAAATATCACTCGTGCATACGTACGACTTATCATCTCCACACAGCAGTGTAATTCATTTTTAATCACCATTTCACTTACATGGTTATAAATATTTAAATAATTAATATATATGATATTTATAATAAAAATATTCTTCTTTAATAAAATTATAATATATAATTTCTTACCATTCAATCCATTGGAAAATTATAACGTCGCTCGGGCGTAATTATGGACTACAACCTCCACGTAGCGATGTGATCTAATTTTAATTTATGCTTTAAATGGATGGTAAAAAGGATTTATTTGATGAATATATATTATTTATATTATATAATAATTATTATATAAATTATAATTTTTTTAACTTTTTTTCGTTTCATCTGTCGAAAAATGAAAACAGCGTTCATACGTACGTACGACCGACTGTCTCTATGAAAAGTATAATTTATTTTTATATCAATAACTTTTAAGAATGACCCTAAATATGTATATAATTAATTTAAATTATAATTATATTATTATAAAATTTTTTATATTCTGTAACCATGATCAAATTACAAGGACTAAAACTACCAAACCAAAACATACATGAAAAGTGAACCAGGTATCACCCTGAAAAGTTATTTTAATAAAGAATTATTAATAAATGAGTGATAAAAGGTTGTAATTAAATAATATATGATATTATATATATTATTATGTTTCTTGAATATATTTATAATAAATATATTATACAATAGTTTCGAACATGTATGAAGGAAATCATACCTAAGGTAAGGGTTTCTCATCTCACTTTTACTTCTATGAGAAATATCCATATTCACCACTTATTTTTTTTGTTTTATATAATTACACTATGATATATTATATCATTAATAAATTTATATTTAGGGTATTTAATGTTTCATTTTAACTTAATTCTTTCATGGTAATTATGATTCAATAGATACACAAATGGTAAGGGTTTATTTCACAATCTCATCATTATTCGAGATTGTTTATGTCTATGTCACCCCTAGGTGAATATTTTTATTCCATATCAATTTTTTCTAAAAATATTTTCAAAAATGTTTCAAAAATTCTCCAAATTATTTATAAAATAAAATTTTACACGTGTTCTGCTTTTTACAAAATGGTTTGAAAGGAATATTCTTGTCGTTTTCCAAATGAGGTACTTTTTGAAAATTTTACAAAAGTGTGAAAGGAATGTTTTTTATCTTATAATACAGGGACATGTTTTCTTGAAGGCATGAATAATATTTTATTTGAAGCATACTTTTCAATTTTAAAAGTTTGTTTTCATATAAATTTTTTTCCTTCATATTTTTGAAGCCTTTAAATAATTGATTTCAAAGTGAAAATTGTATTTTATTCATTATTTTTTCAATGATAATTTTAAATTATTTTTATATATGTCAATATCCTTTGTTGAATCTTATGATTTAATGAGGTTATTATCTTATGTTATTATCCCCCATTTTTTATGGATGGTTTATTATCATTTTGACTGGGGAAAGTATTGACATTCCATAAGCTAGTTCTTCAAATACGAATAGTTATTGATTTTTAAGGCAGTTGATTATGTTGTGTTATTTATTCATATCAGGAATACATTAGACATATTAAGTTATGGGTGGGTCCTATAATTACATATCCCCTTTATTAATTTCTATATATCATGAGACAAACTAGTTTTGGTTTTTGGTAGAGGCCTTAACCATTTATATAAGATGTCTTGGAATGAGGCCTTGACAGTATGTTTAAGATTTCTTGACCCGAGGCCTCAATGGTAAGTTTCAGATATATAAAATTATAAATTCCATCATTATGAAATCATTTATTGATTTCCATGTGTTTATTTTAATATTTTTTATATTCATGGATAAGTTTTATCTCATGAGATTATTGATATGAAATTATTTGATTATCATTTATTTCAAGCCATATCATTCATGCCTTATTTAGGTATTGTTGTACAAATACCCTTTCTTAGAATCTGAGCTCACCCTTTCTTGTTTTTCTTTTCAATCAGATACCAAGAAGTTTTTTTATGGTTAATATGGATGTATATTCTATAAGTGATTGTGATTTTACCTAAGAAAATACTATGATTTATTTTATGTTTTCAAATATAAATGTAAAATTCAAGTATATATTGAGTTCACAAAGAATACTAAACTAATCTATTCTTTGAGATGAAGTTGTTTGAATCTAGTTCTAATGTAATAAATTAACCATAGAATTTGGGTTAATAGGCTTGGGGTCTTTACAAAATTGTCTTGTGACTATGTACTAAAATTGCAGCTGTAGCATAGAAGACACATGTCGTACCTCAAACCACACTCAAAGCCTCTAGGTCACAAGCTCTGTCTACCTAAAGTTATCCTTTACCTTTCCCCCTATTCCCCATAAACAAAGCTTTTTCTAACAACTTTTCACAATGAAAATACCTCAAACATGAAAGTAAAAGGAACTCATCTACCATACATAAACATTATCCACTTTAGGTGGCATTGACTCACCCACACAGTTTTAAATCATGTTACAAGAATGTGTTGTGGTGGGGGACGTGTTCATTTTCCTTGGGTGCTTGAATCCATGTCAAAAATCACCAACATATGGATCTACTAATTTGCTATGTCACCTTGTAGATGTATCACTACTAGGACTTCCATCAATATGGGTCCTAATAATGTGGAAAAATCTCACTACAAACTTGATCCATCCTTCTACCACCTGAGAAGGGGGTTTGGCTCACCATGAAACCTAGGCCATATCTATCTTTGAAACTCTCAAAGTGAACTCAGAATAGATGGACCATCTTCCAGTATCACTAGAACCAGCTAATGCTCAACCTAATATAGATGACCCACTTAAACTACTAGAGGTGGGTCATCATGATACTAAATGAGTGATGATATATTTCTTTATACACATGGAAGAACGACCTCCAATATAGGTCTATAAAATAAATCCTTATCACCAAAAAAATCATATCCACGGTTCTTCTATGGAATCCAAGATGGTTTTTTTTTGTGGAGGAATATAACGATAGTCGAGATGCACAATAGTCAAAAGAGAATATTTGGGGGGATGACTCAAGAAGGACATGGAAACCACAACCCATTACTATATGATTCATGCCCCAATGTTTTCCCTACAACTAGTACCTACATGTTCTAAGTTAACAATTAGGTTATTAGAGTCCTGGTGAATGTATACATTAGTTTCCTCACCAGCACATGGTTTTCTAGTCTGAGATCTGAACTCAAGAAACATTAACACTATTTCTATAATTCCCAAACAAAACCTCATATCTAAATAATCTCCAAAATGTGTTTATAAGATAAACCTCCTCTTATGCAACTTTGTCATTAACCAACTCACTAGGGCCTTCTTAGATGATGATAATATGAGTGTGAACCCCTAATACCACCTTTAATAGTCCAGGGGATGATGACTACAGTTGATTAGGCATGTCACACACATGGGAGGCCTTAGCCTAAAGTACCTATATGTAAGAACCCATCATCATACACCAATATAATGTGGAAAGATAAAAAAAATAATATTGTAAATGGATGAATAATATCTATCTCACATCAGAGTATAACAAGAATTATAATAAAAGTGAAAAGGTCCAAATAATAGCCCCCCAAAACCACAAATGAACAAAACCCACTGACAACATGGGGCCAGTTACCCAAAAGAAACTCTTGGAGCCATCCATGGACCATAAATCACAACTAAGGTCCACCTTCTCTTGGTCCTCCCTATACTCCATTTAAAGGCATGTCATCTATATAAGACATGACATGTGTGGGAAGATCCCATACACAAGAGAGTATAAACTTACCTAGTAGAACACCCCAAAATAACAAAACCCAAAGCATCAATGGAAGTAGTTAGCTAATCACCATGAAGGAATTACAATAAAAATAAGACAAAATAATAAAAAAAACCAATATATACTCAAGATAGACACCAAGTCTCAAGGAGAGGCCATGTACTCACTACCATATTTGGATTCAACTTTAGGATAAAAGGTAACACTCATTTGGGAGAACTCACTCTATGAGTCTTTATATCATCGATGACACTCATTTGAGAGTACATACTCATCAGGTATTTCTATGAGGAAGCACCATAGAAACTGAGGGGAATAATTTGAAATAATAACTCATTTAGACTACAACTTTATATAATAAAACTATTATCTATATATAGATAAGGGATCACATCGAGGTCCTATAGAGGATTCCTAACCCTATTAGAAGTAAACACACTAGGATGGGGATCAATTTCACTGATAGTCAGTAACAAGATTCTTGACCCAACCCAAGGAATAAATGATAGAGGATCACACCTCATGCAACATGAAGGGACTCCTAACTCATTATGAGACTAATCCTATAGAGGAGATCCCATCTTATTACCTGATGTGATTACTCACTATAACCTCATGGGGATGGAATAAGGTAACACACCCACACTAAAATAGTCAAAGGGAACTCACCCAAGATCATACCAAAGTTTTTCTGAAGAGAAAAAGGGCTCTAAATTTAAATTGAAGAAGTAAAAGACATGTACTATGGGGTACACAATGTATATCTATAAGTCTATAACTTCCCATGTCTTAAAATCTCACATGAAATTTATTTCTCAAGACACATGGTGTGTCTACTAGGGTATATAGTGTGTAGAGGTTGGGATGGAACTCTGTGTGTGTTATTTGATCAAGCCTATGTAGTCTGGATCGTGGTCGTGTAATATGGTCATTCCCATGTAAATTGGTTGTTCCCATGTACACTAGTCATGTTTTGGTTCCTGGCCATTCACATTCGAAGCATACAATGTGTACCCAAAAACACACGATGTGTGGGGTCATGTAGACTGCCAATAATGTAATCCATATGCACATAAATCCATTCTCCAAAGGTTACATGATACATGAGTACACCATGAGACATATTGTTCCACATGGATTCCTAGGCGTGTAATCCTTGTACATGTTCATATGGTTAGATAAGGGTTACATGGAATGTGATTAAAACACACTATATGAGAAATTTAACTGAATTCATAACCCTAGTCACCACACATAGGGGTCTACAAGGTGTGTGTTCCTTTAAACTACAAACCATGAATTTTATAATTTCCTAGAAATTCCAGTTCATCATGAATAATTTCCCACACCTCCATATTTGATTCGATTTTAACTCCAATCACACCATAATGTTTAGATATAGGTGGAAAACAGTCAAAGACTAGTTGAATGTTTGTTTTATTTTGTTCTTTACCTATAAAATGATCCTCTTCACCATATGAGGCACTACACAACCCGACTCTCAGAAACCGCACAACCCAAGCCAACAATGGGCCACTATTATCACTGGTTGGAATATTTTGGCCACTCACTACTCAGAATCACCCTCCACTACTCCTATAGATATATCCAATCAATGTTGATCCTATATCCACCATTACCCATACAACCATTGGATTCCCATTATCTTTACCCCACCTCCATCGCATCTCCAAAAAACCAAATCCAAACTCACAGCCCTGATCAATTGTGCCAATGGAAAAACACATAATGTTAGTTTCTATTAGCTATCTTTGAATCATCATCCAAATAAAATCCCATTGATGAAAGTAAAATAAAATATGGATAAATTCACATAATACAAAGTAGGCCTCAATTTATGGGCATGTTAATTTGGATATCATTGTTGGAATCCAAGGAACATTGAGTTATCAAACCAGTAAGAAATAATGAGAAAAAATATTAAATTTATACATCTTGGAATTAGAAGAATATGTTGGATAAACCAAAACCAATCGTCCAAAAATTAATTTACAAGGAATTAATTCATGTCTGTTAAATTAAAAATTGGAGATTAAACCACAAAAATCATACACCCTACACTAGTTTTAGATTGATCCCTGACAAATAATTTTGCTACATCATTTTCAATGGTGAGATCCAAGAACTCTTTATATGATAATGATCCTCATGGTACTCTAATCCTTGATCCATGACCCCACAACTATCCTCAAACACACTTTCCACCAGAGTTATCCATCCTCTCATTCCCTCTAGGGTTATGCATCTAACCCAAGGGAATTCCCCATAATAGGGTTTAAATAGAAGAGGATTAGGTTTATGCCATTTAATAAATAATAAATAATTTAAATTATTTATTTATTTATTAATCACTCATGGAAACACTTAATACAGATGCCCGATGTTCTCAAAAGTTAGGTCACGCCTATGGTAAACCCCATATTGTAGATTTAATGACAGTCTCAGTTTTCTCAAAAAAAGAAACCATTTAAAAGTTATTCCATTATTTTAGAAAAAATACATGAACATGATATATTATATTTAATATTTTTAATATATCAACATTGAAACTCCTTGATCCCTAGAATCTCATTTTTTCCTTTGTTCTTTACTCTAAAAATATTATTGAAATATTCAAAAGTGTTACATATAATTTTTAGAGTTTTTATAAAATAGGTCTAAAAAATTAGACTACCTGATAACTTTTTCTTTTAGAGAATCTATTTATGACTTAATTTATTTCATTCTATCACTAGTATCCTTATGTGTTTTTGATTTATCAAAATATTAATAAGGTGAAATTCTGAAACTCGCACCTCTGATGTGGAAATATTGTTTTTTCTGCTTTAAGGCCATTGAATGGAGCCTTTCATCAAGTACAATAGATAAAATTTCTTATGTCTAAACTGGATAAAAAATATAGGAAAATAAATAGTAATATTTATATAATGATGATTTAAAGGAGATAAAATTTCTATTTTTTCATAATTACACATGATTCCTATAGCTTTTTTGTGTTTTCATCTACTATTTTCCCATTTTATTTACATGAGCCTCCTTATATAACACATGATGTGGAATGGGAGTGTCTTTTGGTCCTAATTAATTATTATACATAAAAAAGGAATATAATTATTTTATTGTTTCATATCACATTAAAGTATTACTTTAGATTTAAAATACATACCATTTTTTTCAAGTGAATCATACCATATCCTTACTTTACAATAGGGGTACATTGGTTTTAATGCATGATTATTATTTTCAACACTCTAATATTTCATAAATAAATAATTATGAATCAAAGTTATCAATTCACATAATTTAAAATAAAATATTACTAATTAAAATATACCATAAATTTTTCCCATCGAGGATGAACAATAAAATCATTCTATATTTCTTGGTTTATAATGTGTGAAAATATAGCTAGTAGGTGGAGGTTTAACTTCCGCATGAAATCCCTGATATGGTTCTTAATAAGAACCTAAAAGGCTCTATGAGCCTTTCTATAAACCATTAATATGAATTCTATTTTAAAATAATCTAATAAAAATATACCTCATAAGTGATAATTAAGTATAAATCAGTATTTTATTATTTCTATTATTTCAATAAAATATAGAAAGTATATCATAGTGTTACACTAATGTATTCCCAAATTACTATGTTTAATGAAGGAAAAATACCATGACATATATCTACATCTATCAACACACAAATTTGAGTAGTGACCCAAATGTAACTAATGAAAATGGTCTTGTTGGGGTCAACAGGTTGGCCATGTGCATTCCATCCAACCTATAATTTTAGGAATTTTCTTCACATATTAATAATTTTTATTAAAATAACATGCTATGAAAATCCTATATTTTTTCATCCATATGTTGTTAAACTTATAAAAGTTTCATATTGTCAAAATTTTCAATATGTTGTTGGTGTGTGTTTTTTTATAAATTATTTTTTTTGTGACCATGGTATTGGAATTCCAAACCCATGGTTCATATCTTTTCATAATATGTTATTTATGAGGATTGGTAGAATTAGTATACGTAGAATCCATTATCATCATAAGTATTTAAAAATTCAATTTTTATTATATAAATGCAGTAGCAAACACTTAATATTATGAGGAAACACATTATATATTAAAAAACATTAACCTATTCATTGAAATATCTTTTTTTATTTAAATATATAAGGAATTTTTCTCCTTTATCGAGTATCCAAATCCACTTATTATGGCCCCTATAATATAAATGACACTCTCTACATTAGGATCACCATGAAATGATTATGAAATCACAATGAAAGGGTCATCCTCAATGGAATGTTCATTTTACCCAGTAATGGTTTTAGTCAAAAATAAAATAATTGACCATTTTGTGTTTATAGGATCCGAGGCATAAAATTATTGTACTTCTAGTGATTCTAATATGAATGGTTTATACCTACAACCTTCTTTACCAAAATCCAGTTTCATAAATCTCAATTTATCTAGTTTAATTTCACTCTTTTTATCAACCCATTTTGTAAAGACCCTGACTATAGTAGCCCGAAGCTGATGCCTTACAATATTACATTGGCATGATTACAAGGAATAAAATCCCAAAGGAATAAATAGTTTATTAGTCTTGGTAAAATAGATACATATTTGAAATTAAAATTAAATCTTAGACATAAAATACATAAAGTATTTTCTTTGATAACATCATTACTCCCCTTAATGTAACCCTGCATATTAATCATAATGAACTTCTTGGGAACCTAGGAAAAAAACATAAGAAAGGGGTGATCTCAAATTCTCAGTAAGGGTAATGTACAATGGAATCTATCATGAATAAATAAGAATAGTCTATAGGGAAAAGTAAATAACTGAGAACCCATGCCATTAATCAAAATCCTAATCATAACATGTAAGGAATAAAATATGATCAAAAAATTCCATATAAATAATCACATGACCTTGTAACTTGACCATGGATATTATAATTTATCAAATAATCACATAGAATAACAATAATGATGGAATTAATAATGTCGGGCATCTGAAATATCAACATAGATCCTCTAGATAGTTACTATAAAGATCAATATTATTTCCAATTTATGTTTGTGGGTAGAAACCCCTCTGATTATTCTTGGTAACAAACACGAATGGTTTTTCGCCAACTTATTTGGTCTCAAGAGACTACTGATGCATCGGGGGGATTTTGTTAACCGATTCCCAACCCATGTATTTCATGTCCAAAGAATTGTTCATATATAGAATAATTCATTTAATTCATAAACAATGTTCCTTATCATCAGATATCTATTTTTAGTGAAAGATATATATTTAATATTTTTTCCCCAATTATTCAAATAACATTCTAAGTAAACACCATATGTAAAAATTGTATACAGGTTAAAAAATAATCAAATGGATCAATTATGGGTATCTACTCTAAATCCAAATTAAATAGGTGGAAATACAACATATGATAATCAAAATTCATTTAACACATAATCTTAACATGACATAATCAATGATGTATAAATTTATCCCAATGATTGGAAATTGATTTAAGAAATCCATTACCACTTTGTAATTAGTTGAATTATATTCCCTATAATAATAATAATAATAAAATAAATCATTGAATACCATGAATATAATTATATTCGTGATATTATATATCAACGTGAAGTATATACACCACACAAAATAAATTAGTGGTTAATAAGTCAAATATCTCACATAAGTAAAAAGTGAGACGAGAAACCCTTACATGTTTCTTCTTTTTGTTGAATGTTATTTAAAATCCTGTATATTGGTTTAAATAATGTTATTAATTTATAAAATAAAATTTATGATATCATATATAATCATATTATATCATCTTGTCATCCTTTTTTTAATAATATTACATTATTATCCTTTTTTTGGGTGTTAACTGCTTTATTTTCGTATGCATGTTTTATCATGTTATTCTCTGTTCTTTTGCATAGGATATAGTTCTGTAAACTAGAGAATTTTATTAAGGTCATAGTTACCAAATTTAATCATTATATTCAATTTTAGAATCATTATTTAATGTTGAACATAGAAAATGAATCGCATCACATTGTGGAGATGGTAGGTCGTACGAACGCACGAGCAACGATATCATTCCCTTAATGGTGAAAGTGTAAGGAAGTAGATTGTATATTATTTTTTTTCAAAATCAATATCATTTCATAATTTTCATATATATATATATATTATTTATATCATTATACCCATCCAAGTAAATTGGAGATGAAAAAAATTACACCACAATGTGGAGATGATAAGTCGTATGTATGAACGCATAGTTCTTTCATTTTTCACAGGATAGATAAAAAGTGGAATATGGTTGTACCATAATCAAAATAAAATATGAAAATATAATTTATACTATATTTATTATTTTTGGATAGAAAAAACACATGAATATGAAGTTTAATAAGAAATAAACTTGAAAGAGTTGTTAAGAATGATTACCTATTTTTCAGTGGACTTCCTTTATAACATCTCTTATAGAACCTAGGGTAGGTATTTTGGAAGGACCAGAACCTAAAATAATTAACTAATGATGTTTAGAAGATAATTTTTTTTGGGGTTTTTCAATATATAAGGCTCAAATTGTTATTAAGAAGTTATGGAGGAGGTTACCTTTTATAATTGGGTGAGGGGCACTTTTGGAAACA
Organism: Viscum album; assembly: GCA_963277665.1. Classification (NCBI taxonomy): domain Eukaryota; kingdom Viridiplantae; phylum Streptophyta; class Magnoliopsida; order Santalales; family Viscaceae; genus Viscum; species Viscum album. The sequence continues at coordinate 880,115,838 of OY728143.1, read as the reverse complement.
CTCCAAATATTAAAATATAATAAGGATATTCTAGATCCAAAGACTTAAAAATGGACCATAAATGAATAGGATATGATATTTTTGCTCATATATTATCCTATTTGGAATTATTTAATATTTTTATGTTTTTTAAATAATTTCATAAAATATTAATTTAATAAGATATCATTGTTATCAAATTTGATACTATTCATTTAATTTGACTTTAAATACATCATGACAGAGTGGGAATTAGAATATGATGATTTAAAACATCTATAACATATCCTATAGGTATATAATTTTTTTAATACATTTACACAATCAAATTTAACAAATTTAATATTTTTAAAATCATTTATTTTATTTTTCCGTTAATTAAATAAATATTATATTAGCATTTCCCAAGCATTTTTGCTAATTATATAATTTCTAGAAATTCAAAAAATATATATATTGAAAATAATATCATTAAAATCAATATATATATTTAGGTTCGTTCATATCTTGATTTTTTACCTATGAGACAAAAAAAGATATTACTTGTAAATAGAGTGACATTTTGTAATTATCTTTTATTTAAATAATATATAAGTTATTTTCATATAAAAAAGAACATTAAGGAACTAAAATGAGATATTAAGGTGATAAAGTTCTAATAAAATTCATCCAATAATTTAAGGACAAGTTTAGGTCATGGATAGACACTTATCTTTTGGTCTTAACCCATATTTAACTCCTTTAACTCTTACCGTGACAACATGGATTTAAATCTTTGAGGGTAAATATAGTTACAATAAAATTTAAGAAGACCCCCAAATTGATCTTTGATGAAAATTTTAACCTTATATAAATAATTTGGATGAATTTACTAATTTTATGAATTTTATGTCATTTAATAAAAAATATTTATTTTAGAATATCATTAATATCAATTTTGTCACTATTCATTACTTTGAAATTTAAAAATTTCAATAAAACAAGGTAACTTCGAAATTTTTTTTATTATAAACTTAATATGTAAAGTTAATATATAAAATTAATTTTTAACATTAATTATCTAAAATTATATTTATATTAATATTTTTAATACCATTTATTTTATATTTCCATTTATAAAGTAATTACAACATCAGCATTGTGGGAGCATTTAAGGTAATTATTCCATCACTAAAAACTTATAAATGAATTACCATGATGTAGATAAACCATTTATATATCCAATAATATTTATTTTTGAAGATATATTCTGGTTAACCCTATATTAAAAATATTATACTTATAAAAAATAAGAGTGTGACATATTATCACTTTATTTGATTTTAATAATATCTAAGTCATTTTCATGGACAAGTGTAAATTTAATAATTAAATTTATAAAATTAGGTGTTAAGGTTATAATTTAATTCATCCAATAATATTTATGCAAGTGTTAGGGATATATTCTGGTTCTTATAATTTTATTTTTAACCTAAATTACCCAATTTACCAATTACTATGGTAATAAAAATTACCAAGGTTACTATTCAAATTAGATAAAAATAAAATGGGAATATTTAATAAATTTTGGACTTATTAAAAAAATATGAAATCAATTTTTAAAAATTCAAAACAAATAACTGGAATAATTTAATTTTAAATTAAACCAAAAAAACATAATGAAAATGTTGTTTTTTTCGGATTAATGCCCTATTAAATATAAAAATGTTTTTATACCAAATTTAACTATGAAATAGATTACAGAAAATTTAATTGAATTATTAATAATATAATATTACTATTTTACTTTTAAACCAACATAAAATAGAACTTTGAAATGGTTGATATAAAAATACAGTTTTCAATAAAAATCGATATGTTTCACTCTTCACCGGAAAATAATTATTTTCTGAAAAAATCTTCAAATTCCCCATATGTTAATTTTGAAATTACTCTTTTAAAAATTAATTTTATTTTTTTCAAATAGAATTAACATAAGTTTTAAACTTTAGTTTTAAAGCAAGTACACCATTAAATTGAGGTAAAACTGTATTCTAAAAAATATAGTTTTTTATGTGTAAAATTTGATTTCAAATCTTATGCCTATAAAATATATTGGATGAATGTAAAAAAATTTGATAAATATATAATATAATAATTTCATAATGTGGTTAATACTATTCATTGCCTCCAATTTAATAGCGAGGTTAAAATAATATCCCACTGTTCATTTAATCTGGGTGTTGCGTGCAACATAAGCTATTGAAAAGATTAAATTTAAAAAGAGACATACCAAAAAATATTGGGGTGTTACGCATTTTCATTGTAAAATAATCACTTGTAATTTTTTATAATAGAACTCCCATATTTACTCAATTATTCCAAAGCATGAAATATTCGCACAAATTGTATTTATATCCATAGGACTAGATACATGCATCACTTTCACCATAAGAGTAACTCCATTATTTTTTATCCTAATGCATTCATCCTATTTCTTTTTATAGAATATATAACATTTAATTACAAAACCATTCTAGGATAACACATTTATAATTTTTTCCTTTGGATATTTATAAAATTAATTTTGAAATTTAATTTATATTTGTAGATATCTCTTTAAAAATATGTCCTCAAAACCATCCTATAAATTGTTGATTAAGAATATTTAATATCCAAAATTCATCCATTGATGGATTCAAATGCGTAAAAATTAATTTTTGGGTTTCAATATATGAGATAAACTATATGATTTTATTTAAAACATAAAGGTTAGCCTGCTCCTATTTAACAATGGTAAATATGAAAACATATCTTATGAAAATTCCTTCACCCATAAGGCACCCATTGTGAATAGATTTTGGGAGACAAATGTTATCCACATCGAACATGTTGTCAATATAGAATCCAATGGATTCCTAAAAAATATATCTTTATATAATACAAAATTCTAACCAGAATTTATTTTTGATGTATCCTTTAAAAATATTTATAAACCATTCAATGGGGTACATCCATCTATAATGTAGAGGGTCACATAGTCAGATCTCTATAACAAAATGAACAATCAAGTGAACCATTATATCAATTAATGATGGTGGGAAGAACAAATCAATCTCTCTTAATATGGAAAAAATTTATTTTCCCATAGTTTTAAACATCAATGAGACTATAACATTACAACTTATAGATTTTAAAAATAATAAAATATTGGCTGATGCACGTCAAATTGTTTTAAGAAAAATAAAACATAATTCCATATACATTAAATCTTTTATCAAAACATGAAAATAATGTGATTTTTGGTTCCTTAAATTTTAATAATTCATATACCTGATATACTTGATATTTTATGAATACCCCTCTAGAACCTTTACATAATTTAGGACGTTTCAAAACTAAAATATCTCTTTCCTAGAAGGAGTGTAAGTTACTAGAGTAAGAAAAATCCACATTTCACCCCCATTGGCGCTATTCTTACCATATACAAATTTCAATCATGTACAACCAAGCCTTAATGCCATATTTTGTTTTAGTGGGTAAATTTAGTAGAATTATAATGATTCTACCACATATATTTTTCTACGAGCATGAAATCAAGAAAATTTATTACATACAAACAATTCTAGTACAATAATTCAAAAAAACTAAACAATTTTTTCAACCTATTTTCATAAGGGTTTTCGATAAGGGTTTACAAAAAATGGATATAATACCATTTAATTTCTCAAATTATCAATTTCCTATTAGTGGAATTGGTATTGTACTTTCTTCTAAATTCCCATCAAATAATGCATCCATGATTGGTATTTATGTTGTTAGGGTAAAAATTTGTGATGTTCTAGAAACACAATCTTTGAGGAATGTTTCAACCTAACCGAGTTTGTACCTTCTCCACAAATGAAACACCCTAGATTTCCATTAATGTTATATCCCAACAAATTTACATAAGCAAAAAAGTCATTTATCATCTTGCACAACATGGTTCACAATGTGAAATATAGATTTCTTTGAGAATCATACAACATAACACCTAAATCCTACATTAATTTCAGATCTTTGATCATTGGATCCAAATGAACATTAATATCATTATGAGGCTGTTTTAGTACTAACACAAGAAGAGACAATATAATGTATTTATGCTTGATGCATAACCACAAAGACAATTTATAATTTACCAATATAGCTATCCATGTACTATGAGTGATAATTTGTACAAAAAATGATTCATTATATCTGTAGATTGCACAAGATGGAGGTTTTTTAGATCATTTAAAAGATTAGGTTACTCATGATCAATTTTATTCCAACAAGGATATTATGCTAGGTGATGAAGTTTCCAATCATCAATTCTTGTATCTGTGTCCATGTTAATTTCCCTGTAGTCACCTCACCTCTATATATGCATCCAATCAAGGGAATGATTGGAAAGTAACATATAAATTTCTAAAGACTTGATTAATATTTATTGTGTATATTTTCACCACACTTCAGAAATTTTTAGTGATTTTTAGTCCTTGAGAAATAATATACAGTCATTTGTACAAGGATGTATTCTTTCAACAATCATACCCATTAAACATAGAATTTGTTTAGTGTCATATGTTTAAAAAGAAAGTTCATTATATTCTGTAAGTAGATCATTAAAGAGAGTAATTAGTTCTCAAAATCCAATGTTTCTGCATATGTTTCCAACTTTCAAATTATATAGCTTTAGTAAGACTGGTAATTTTTTATATTTGGTACAACCATTATAAAATGGTGTCTTTTCAAAACTCTTTAACTTCACAAAGAGATTTAGACAATCATAAAGGTCATATTCATTTCCTTAGTAAAATATTCATCATCATTTACATTTGTAATCATATCAGATGATTCATATATCATAGTGTGGTCACAGTCAATAGCTACATTAAGTTCTTCCTTATATTTAGTCCAAATTTTATAAATTAAATATATTCCATGAAATATCATGGTTTCTTCCAACTTCTCTAGAAAAAATCTTCTTGAATAAAAACAATCTAAACATAGAAGAATTATTTGAGAAGGGTTATATGAACACCTTAGTGAAAACTTTAGGACCTCTTTAAGCCTCTCCCCCTTTTATATTTTCATACGATTGAAATCTATCCACTTTTGAATCATATACATCCTATTTAGTTAAAAACATATTCATATCTTACAATAAATAAAGAAATAAAAATAAGTTATGCCTATAATATGTATATACATATATATGTAAACAAATTAAAAATTTATTTGTATATATATAATTATGTATATGTCTGTGTAAATATATTTTTGTGTTTAAACATATAAAGCCTATGTTATATAACACATTTTAAAATATAATAATTTGATTTCATTACATTTTATCAGAGTATGTATGGTTTTCAAACATTTATTAGTTATCTTGGGTTGTATTTCAAATACCCCATGCCATTATATACATTCTCATGGAAGATAAATCTTTAAAAATCTCAAAAAATGGATACCCGACCAAATAGGGTATTATAAAAAAATCACAAAATAATGTCTTTAAATAATAAAAACATAGTAGATATCAAAAAACATATATAAAATCAAGGTAATATAATCAAAATCAAACTCTATTTTAAACAAAACCAAACATCCAAAAAATTACCCAAAAAGAAATAAAATCTTAAGTTAATTTATCTTATCCAAACAAATACTCATTTTTATAAAAAAATTACCTTACATTTATAAATCATGCCAAAAAATAACTCAAAAAATAGGTAAAATTTACCCCCTTAATCATTAAGTTTCAAACTTAAAACCATTAAATCAAAAAATTTAATTTTTTTTACTCAAAAATAGATGTTTAAAAAAAACATGTAAAGAATTAAATTTACACATATAATTGAAAAATAAAAGATCAAAATTTTAAAACTATTTGTAAACATTGACTATTAAGAAACATTTCAATCACCAAAAAATTTATATTATATCATTTTTTTAAAATACATGAAAAAATAATAATTCACTTACTAATGAAACATCATTAAGTATAAGAATAGAAGGATTTATATTATGAACTTATAAAAACTAATTTTATCAAATATATTTATAAACAAAACACACTAATCCTGCCACCCTTCTTATGATTCACTTATGTATGAACAAATATATTTTATTCCATTTTTTTATTTAATTTTATACACATGAGAGGCTATCACTAGACTTGGAAGTGGATAAATTATAATAAATTAGTTACATATAAGTGATATGAAATACCAATTTTGGTGAATGGTAAATGTTTTCAAATTAGTTGTTTATATTTGAAAAGTGTGAGGATCCACGGGTGGGCTTCGATCAGACGAAAAGAACAATAAAAAATTAAGAAAAAACTATAAATTATAAATTAAAAAAGGTAACAAATAACATAATTTTGGTAATGTGACACCCACCATGTCATTGTGGTGTTAATTTTTATATTTTTTATGAGTTTGCGGATTGTTCTAAGTTTTCATGGAGTTTCAACCAGAAACCTAAAAACTTTTGAGGTTTTACTTCTATGCGCGATTTAAAGGAAAACAATGAGGCCACCCTTGCATGATGTTCATTTTGAACTTTCATGATTGGGGTTGAACGAGTTTTAAATAGTTAAAACTAAACCATGTGAGTCCAAGGAGATATCATGTAAGATTTTTGTGAGGTTGGGGTGTAGCACATGGCTTGCATACAGTTAGATAAATCATGAAAAAATGTATGATTTGGATCTATAATGTGGTAGTGACTTTTGGAATAGTTGGAGAATGGTTTTTAAAATCATTTGGATCCTAGGGGAAACTATTTAGGGTGGGGTTTGGATAGGTAGTTCCCTATGCACGGTTGGTGCACTGTTAGGGAAACTATACGCCCTAACTGCATGGTTTGCCTAGATTTTTAAAAAACTATGTTTTTATTTTTGTTTTTATTTTATTTTTTATAAAAATAAATGAAATAAAATAAACTCACTTCACCCATCCTCCCCCTCAAGCATCACCACCCTCAGGGTTGTCCTCTTCACACAATTCCACTCCCTCTAACACAATCTTCTTCCTCCCTTGATTCCTACCATTCTCTCTTGTGATCTTAAAGATGTATGATTTCCTATCTTACACTTTATTATTATAATTCCTTATCCCTATAAGATTTTACTTTCCATGATGCCTAATATGGAATCCCTACTTTTTAATATATGACTTTTAATATAATTTCTTAACAAATATTATATTGATAACTTAGAAGGATCTTTTGAGGTCCAGTGTCTTGGAAACTATATACATAATACATTAATTACATAAGTAAAACATAAAAATAAACATTATTTAATCCTTTTGAAAGACCCAATTATTTAATATCCTAGGTAAACTCATTGAATATAATTTCCTAGGGACATACATTAATAGAAAAGGGCGAGATTAAATTCCAATAACGGATAAACAAAGGCAATGGAACATGAACGATCATCATGGATAATACATGAGACATAAAATGATAGAATATTCATAAGAAAACAAAAAATAACATTTAAACATGGATAAAACTTAAAAATGAGACATTCATAAGCACACCACTGAGGTTTATCACCAAGGTGTCATAAAACATAATTAATAAGTTTATTTACCACGGTATCATAAAAAATTATATCTCTAGAGATTAGTTATTTACCCAATTAATTGAAGTGAAATCAGAGAAAAAAATTTATATGTATTAATTCATGTTATACACATTAATTATAATAAATCATATCATCAATAACCTGAGTAGAATAAATAATGAATTTCATATAAAATCATTGAGTACATGAGTGCTTAAGGACTTGAACATTACATCATTTTTAACCATTGAAAAGGGAATGTAGGTTTAATATATAAAAATCCATGAATAAATAAATTATTTTTACATATATGTTAATTTACATGGATTAGGAAGAGGTTTGGGTATTCACAATGTCATAATATTTCATGTAAAAGAGGGAAATTCAAGAAATGAATTTTGTAGCATGATAGTATACAACATAGATTATGTAAATGATATAACAAGATAGAACGAGGTTCTACCATTAATAATTTTTTTTGAAAAATATGATAATAAAAAGGATATGAAAATAAATAAATTCAATGCTTAGGAAATATACCAAACAAGATGTACTTGAATGGAAATAGGAAGGAGATAATTCCCTTACCTTGAAAAGTTTCCACCTAGAACTTGAGGTTGGAACCTTAAGGCTATGAACACACATTGCGAAGCCTATTTGGGAGGATAAATGACCATAAATTCATGGAGAATTGATTTGTAGTGGATATTAATGGTGGGATTCATGTCTATTTATAGTAAAATTAGAGGAATTGTTGACTAATTTCTTAATATAGTTCTTAGAATTCTAGGTTATGGACAATCAAAACCATTGGCATAAACATGGTATTTACTCATTTATTTTGGAATTTAAGTCATTTTTTATAACATTATAATGCATTATAACTGAAATAAAAATTTTAATATTACTTTGTACATGGAAAAGTAAATGTTTCTGAAAATATTGTTTTTAAAATCATAATTTCCATTTTAGAGTTTGGAAAGTCATTTATAGGTTTGGAAATTTATTTAAATATATTAATATACATAATATTATTAAAATAACATATTTTTTTGTCATAGAGTATATTTAATTAATTATTACATCATTACTACGTACATATGAATTTATAAAACATAACAAAAATGAAAAATTGTATTTTAACTATTCACTGAAAAATAATTAATTTTAGAAAATCCTAATAAAATTATTACTAAAATAAATTTCACTTGGTTTTTTCAAATAGAATGTTTTTTTATCAAAATAAATTCATAAATATTATAATTTTAACTTCTAAATAAAAATACGTATTTATTAAAAAATGATAGGTTTTACAACATAGTCCACTTTCTGACACTTATAAATTTTCCTAGGACATAATAAAATTATAAAATCATTTATATTTAAATAAATAGTGTTTAAAAAAATCATTAAAATAAAATTTATTTAAGATAATTATGTTTATAATAAAAGTGTACATAATTTAAAGAAAATAAAAAATAAATCAATCTATCAAATTCATTCTATATTCAGGTGTATTTTATTAAATAAAATAATTCTGAAATTTGGATTGATTAAATAAATATTTAATTTATAAAAATAAATTACACTATTATGATAATAAGTTCTAGATACATAACCCCTTATTATACTAACATACACTCTAAGGGTAAGGTGTGTGATGATGGTAGTTTAATGGGGTGGTTTAGCCAACATTGACATAGTGGTGATCTCCACCAACATGAACTTATCTCATATGTGATTCTATTCAATCCTCACTTGTTTAATCTCTACTTGGTCTTTGTTAAGGGAGAACCCCAGTGATTCTACCTCCCTCCCAAGTTCTGATAAATGGACTTCAGAATGAATGAATCTACTAGTTAAGGCCATCATTTCTCTTTTTTGCAACAATTATCATTTTTCATTACTCTTTATAAACACTAATTCTAATAGTAACACTATTAAAAATGGTCAATACCCAATTTTCATATTGACCAATAATCTTATAGGCTAATGATCAGATCCCAATTGTTACTTTTACCTTTATACTCTATATATACTCCACCATTAATCCACATTCACTACTTGAATTTTAATTTTTTTTACAATTCCTCTAATAATTTCAATTATATTCCTCATATTTATTTTTCTATTAATAGTTTTCATGGAAGGTTTAATATTCTTCATAGAGTTTGATCCTATGAAGTACGCCATTTCGTAGTCACTATTTTCTGGTTTTTATGTCTCTGTACTAGTCTTAGATATTGTAATTAGTGTTATTACATGAAATATATATATATATATATAATATTTTTTCTATTTACTTACATTTTGAAATATAATAAAATAGTAATTATTAAGAAAATAGTTGTTTTATTAATCATATAATTTTTTTTCAAGTTGTTAACTTCTCCCCCATTAATAAATTTCAACCTTGAAATTTGAATATTACCTCCAAAATAATTAAGGGTATTTATTTTTTAATTTATTCATTAGGTTCCTAAGAATCTTCTTTAAACTTTTGGATTCTCCATGGAGTTAGATTTGGAGAAATATCATTCACCACCAAAGTATTTGGAGAAGTAAATATAGATAAAGGAAGTAAAACTAATAATTTCAATGATGTGTAAATTGATTTAAAATAAATAGATAGGGTTGGAGTGTGGATCCTTGATATTTCATACACGTAACATATGATAGGAACTAAAATATTTTCCATGGGATAAGTTAAGACAAAGAAGGTATTATCCTCATTGGAAATGATGAATTTTTGAAGATCATTATCCCCGAAAAATCCAAAATCAGAGGCAAAGACTGTAGGTGCGTAGATTTATTAGTGTTTGAAAGCCTTGGTCATAATTTTCTTAGTGAAATATAATGATATGATTTGGGGAATATAGTAAACTTAAACAATAATTATTTCATTATCAAATTAAGTGATGGTTTAATTATCATTCATGGAAAGTGCACAAAGGGGAATCTATATCTCGTTGGTGGAGAAAAAGACATGTTTCTTCAAACCAATAAAGAAGAGAAAAATATATAGAATAAAATTCATAGCCACCTACTCCAAAAATCATTAAATTGTTTGGTGAATAATGAATAAGAAAGTGATATCCCTAAATTATCACATGATTATACTCATACAGTGATAGTTTTCAAAAATGGAAAATCATTGGGAATATTTACATGCCTAAGGATAAGAAATCGATGAGATTTCATGAATTGGTTTACATTGATGATCATAATCCAATATCACAAAAATATATGGATTTCAATCATTACTATTATATATTTATCAATTATTGCAACATGATGGCATGGTTTATGGTGATATCTTATAATTTTGACACATTTAATTATATTACATGTTTTCTTATATTAGTGGATAAAATTATAGGGATAAAAATTCAGAAATTATTAAATGATAATGGCATGTAATTCATCAATAATCAAGTGGAAGAATATCTTGAGAAGTAGCAGATAAGTCACAAAGCATTAGCGGTGAAGTATCCTTAACAAAATGGTGTCATTGGGAGGAGGAACTAGATCAATAAAAATATGAAAAAATATATTATTATAAATAAAAATATACCCAATATGAATTTAAATGATATATTTATTACATCTATTTATATATATTATAGATATTTTTATGCACAAATAAAGATAATTCACCATAGGAGATTTGGTATGGGAATAAACGAACACTGAATAATTTTTAATTTTCAAAGTTAAGTGATTTATTCTTAACAATAAGAAGAACCAATAGTTTTAATATCATGCGTATGAAGATATTTTTCTTGTATAATCATCTGAAATAAATGAATATAAATCATATAATAAAATTATTATAAACATAATTGAGATTCAATACAACAGTATTATGTAAAAATATCAGACCTCTTAATCTAGTGAGCAGTTTTCACAGAAAAACAGTGACGAAACTTCATAGGAAAGTGATTCTTAAGTGATAAGTGAAGGGGAAGAACATGGGGATAAATAATATTTATAATAATAAACTAATTAAGAGTAAATCAAATAAAGTTCAACAGCTACAAATAAAGAAAGTATAAGGGATAAAACCAATAAATAAATATCATTGGTGATCTGAAAACTCTGATGCAAACATAGAGAATAAAGACTACAAAAAAACTTATTTCATATCTCAAGTATAATTTTTTTTATGAGAATTCAAATTTTAACTTTGGGAAAATAAATTAATTATGGGCTTTTTCAAATTAGTAAGACCCAAATATTTGAAATATTTACCATGCTAAAAGAAAAACAATTTCATCAAAACAAAGTGGGTATTATATAAAAAACTCAATGAAGATGGTAAGGTGAATCATAAAATGAAATGATAGGTGTTCATGGAGTACTATCAATTTGAAGGGATTGATGAAGATGAAAATTTTTCCCTTGTAGCCTAGTTTGAAATTATTTGACTATTAGAAATATCAGTGAAAATTAAGTTAATGTTTTACTAAATAAACTATAAATTGGTATTCCTTAATAGAGACATCGAGGAGGAAGTGTACATAAATCTAGAATATGGTTTTATTATTATTAAATATGATAGAAAAGTATTTTGGTTTAATAAGGTATTGTATAGACTGAATCAAGCACCAATAGATTGGTATTCTAGTCTTGATAAATACTTTATAAATCATGGGCTCCAATGATTATGATTTTCTCAAAATCTATACATTAATAAAAATAATGATCAAACGATAGTGATGATAATTTTTGTGGGTGAAATAATTTTTAGAGTATATTATAAATAAAAATGAGGGATATTTATAATACATATGAGGTGTGAGTTTGAAATGTATTTTATTGGAGAGTTAAAAAATTTCCATGGTTTAAAGTGACTCAAGGAAGGTTTGAAATGTTTTTTTTCTCAAGAAAATTATGACAAATATACATCAAGTGGTTTGGAATGGAGGATTCTAGGATAATGATAACATAGTTCACTACTCGAATTATGATTAAAAGAAGGTTTATGTAATGGAATATAGAACAATAATTGGAATCCTATAGTACTTAAAATTGAAAAAATATGACAATATGTTCTCCAATTTTCATGGTTATATCAACAACATGGTGGATATTGTACTATTTTATCATGAAACTTCTTATCAAGAGTTATTGGGATATATATATTTGGTCTGTGTTAGTTCAGAAGAGGATAATAACTTGACATTAATTATTGCATTCTATCCTATAGGTTTTTGTATTTACTCATTAAGAAATAAGAAAGATAACATTTCACTAATCCCTGTGAAGGCTGAGTGATTAGCCCCTAAAAGTTCATAATATTCTTTTTATATAATATAATATCCATGTGCTTTAATAATCATTGACTCCATTATTAGTTTATTTTATACTTTGATCATTATTTCACATTATGTTGTAATTCCTTCATAAAATGCACTACTACATGGTACATTCTTGAACATATAATAAAACACAAAATGATCATGATTTTATTTTCATATTTTATTCTCAGGTATCCCATTATATAAGGAACAATTCATTATTTTGGAACACTTGAATATTTAAATTGGAAGGCCACCAAAGTGGGCCTTGAACCAACAAGGTTCTGGGCGAAGTGAACTGGAAATCAACCCAATAAAGGTACTGTAGAAGACGGGATTCAAGCCCAATGATTATGAAAATTTAACTGAAGATAGAGGATATTATGGGGAATATTTAATTAAACTGTGGCCTAAGCTAATTAGAATTTTTTAATGGTGTTACAGGTGGACCAATTTGATGATGAAATTATAGTAAAGATTCTGCGGCCCAGAAAAACATCCCACCATTTAAATCATATCGCACAAACATCAAAAATATTTTGGGTTGAACTTTTACAGGATATTAGGAGACATCTGGGGATACACTTCATCCTTCTATTTCACACTCTAATTTTTCCATATAAGAGGTATTTTTTGGAACATCTTTTTAGTGGATGCAATATGGATGCCACTTTAGAGCAAGAGTGGAAAAGTCTCATGTACATTAATTTTCCACCCACCTAAGACCACCACAATTAATTAGACTTGGGAAGATTGGGTTTATAACAAAGGCTTACTAAATTCCTATTTAAGGTAGTATTGGTGGAGGATTTAGGGATCTTGGATCTTTGTTTTCATTGTAATGTTATTATGACAATTTGTCTTTGTAATGTTCTTCCTTCTCATGTAAGTTGTTAGAATCACCTTAGTTTTTAATAAAATTTATTCTTATTATCTTATTATATTCTTATTCATATCACATTGATTCCATTTTCGCAAGGTGTGAATTTATTCACACTAAACCTTGTGACATTATTCACACAATGGTGGAGTGATCGTTATTTTGTTGTTTTTACTTCTTCAATTCTGCCCTTATGAGTTTACTTCTCGCTTCCGTTGAGACCATGCCATAAATGGAGGGATAAATCTTTTATGGGATGATCCAAGGGAGTAGAAAGTTTATGTATTGAATGTTATTTCTCACTCTTTAAATGTTATTAATTTCTTTTATTTGAGTTTCTTTTATTCAATGATTTTTTCTCTTCCTCTTCATTATTGAATTTATTCACCCCACTTTTATGTGTTAATGAGATCCTTTACCTTGGAGTGCTCATGAAAATGATCCTACAAGTGTATAGTTGATTAGATTGTTCTTGTATAGGTGTTTAACCAGTAAGTGATGAGGTTATATTTAATTCTTTTCATGAATCCTTCTCAAGTTAATGAAATTGAAATCATAAAAAACAACAATTCATCTAATCCACCCCAAGAAATATCCTAGGATCAACTCATTTTCTCATAATTTGAATTCAAATGGATCTCTTAGTTATATTTTAAAAACATATAAAATAAACCAATGTTGGACACTTCATAGCCGAAAATCCATTTCTTTATATTTTGGGTCTAAAGATTCTTCTTAGGTATCTGAGGATTCGATAACCCAAGAAACACTATAAGCAACCGCTTAACCCTTAGAACTTGGGTAAATTTGGGCAAGTACAAATTTTGGTGTCGTTTCCAGGGACCATGTAAGTTACTTAGACCAAAAAAATTCTTTATTCACCCCCATTCTTTTATTATGACCCATATTCTCTTATCATTTCACTTTCTCTCTTTTTTTTTCTTTTGGAACATGTCCGCATACACCCTTGATAACTCAAATAGATTAGTTAGGGTGGAAAGTCCTAGGATAGGGGAGTCAAGTGAAAATAAGGGATTGTTTACATTTGATCCAAATATTCTTGAAACTCCAAATTCACAAATTAAAAAAAAGTATAGTGTAGGGTCTTTAAAGAAATCAAATGGTAAACCCTGTGGGGGATCAAATGGGACATCCAAAACAAGAATATCCAAACATAGGGAATGTAGTCGATCAAACCATGAATGACTACCTCAGTCCAGCTTGTAAAAATGCCCCCTCATGCATTAGACACAATTCCCTAAGAGATTCTAACTACATATTTAAACCCCATTCCATAAACCACCTTCCCACATAACAAGGAATGGATTCTGGGATGCCCTACCTTCACGTTAAGGAGTTCAATGACATTGTTGAAAACATGTGCCCCCAAATCAACTAGAATCAGCTAAAATGAGTATATTTACTTTTTCATTAGAGTATAGAGTTAAAATTGGCTAAAAAAATTTAGACCATCATCCATAAACTCTTGGGACAAATTACAAATAGATTTCTACAAAAAATACTTTCCCCACCACAAAAAATATCACTTAAAAAGAGAATCCAAAACATTTTTGAAAAAGAGGGAGATTCATTCTATGAAACATGATAGAGGTTCAAAGACACCTTAAACATGGTTCCACACCATGATTTTTCTATTCCGAAACAAGTTGTAATTTTCTATGAAGGATTCGGCCCAGAGAACAAACAATTCATATACATGATGTGTAATGGGACCTTTAAAAACAAATCCATAAATGATGCTTATGAGTATCTATAAATCCTTGCTGAACAAAACCAAACACGGGTAACATCACCTTATTATGAAAAGACACAAAGAACTACTAGAATGTATACACTTAGAGAAGAGGAAAGACTCAGGGCTAAACTATCAGCACTCACTTGGAAGGATGAAGAGATATACCTTTGAAAAATCCATGAAATCCAAACTGTAGACCATGTTTGCACAATTTGTGAAAAATATGACCACAAAACAGACAAATACCCAACCATTCCATAAATAAAGGATGTTATTATAGGATTACCACTTGCTGAAGTCAATTCCCTAGACCTTTAAAATCCCTAATACCAAAACACATTCAACCCAAGGTATAATGACCACCCAGGTGTCTACTGGAGAGATAACCAACAACCTATCCTACCACAAGGACCAAACCCCTACCCTAAAAAAATTTTAAAAACCACAAACAATTCCAACCACAACTAGTCCACCACCAACATCCTCCTATCCAATACCAACAAACCATCATATAACCAAATTATCCTCCTGGGATAAACCAACCAACACAATCCCCCACCCAATATGTCCCACTTCCAATACTTGAATAGTTGTGTAAACAAATGGAGAAAATGAACTCATAAGTCTATTCCATTAAACAGAAACTTCAAAACATCAAAACTGGGAAGCAAAGCATGCCCACATAGGCTATTCCATAAAAAACATCAAGGGGAGAGTCAGATTTCACTCAAACAACTCATGAACAACTAAAGGTTGTCACAATTTTAAGAAGTGGGAAATCAATTGAGAAACATGAACAAATAATTCATAAACCATATGAAGCTTCAAAATTTAATGAAAATTCAAATGAATCACATGATAAAAATGAAAAAACTGATAACAATGTGAAAGAAACAACTATTCAACAAATAATCCCACAACCTTCACCATTTTCTCAACACATGAGGGGGAAAACCTAGCCTGAATTGAGTGAAACATTGAGGGAAATATTCTCAGAAGTAAAGTTTAACATTCCACTCATTGATTCTATTCAAACCATTACTGCATAATCAAAATACCTAAAGGATATATACACATTTAAAAGGAAATTATCATATAATAATGAAGTCCTTCTGGCATCAAATGTTAGTACAACAATCCAAGGAACCCTTCCATGAAATATAAAATACCCAGGATGCCCTTACATAAATGTTGAACTAGGAGAGAACAATGTTATAAAATCCTTGTGTGACCTAGGTGCCCATGTCAATCTCATTACCTATGTTTTGTACTTCCAGTTAGGCCTAGAAGAGCTCTAACCCACATCTGTCACACTTCAACTTGCTGATCATATCATTAGGGTTCCAAATGGGATTTTAAAGGATGTTCTGGTAAAAGTAAAAAACTACATCTACCCTGCTGACTTCATTTTCCTTGACAATAATCCAAACTTAGGCAATAAGGAACAAACCCCAATAATCCTTGGTCGTCCCTTCCTTGAAATAATCAACTCTATTATCTGATTCCAAAATGGGAACATGACCATCAACTTTGGAAACATGAGTCAAGAATTGAATATCTATAACACAAGCTCAAAAATAGGGGATGATGAGGATATTCATGAAGTAAACATGATATGATGGATTGATACTGAATCCATAGAACATCAAGGAATATTTTTGGAATGTTTAAGTCAGGATGATATTAATTTCCTTTTTTTCACATGAAGGAAGTTTATCCCCTTAGCTAGAATCACTTTCAAATTTATCCTATGATGAAATATCAAGACCAAAAATTAGTGGAATCTTTTAGGAAACCACATTTATAGATACCACTCCAACTCATTTCCCTAAGACTGATCAAACCAATCTAGTAGCTAAAAATTCTTCACATGGGGAATCAATCCTATATGAAAATCTAAAAAAATAAATTGATATTGAGCCAATGTCCCAAAGTTCTATTGGAATTCTGAACCAACCCATTCTTGTATTGAAATAAATTCCTACTGCACTTAAGTATACCATCTTACGAAAAAATGGGACACATCCAATTGTAATTTCTTCTTCTATTCAACATGATCATGAGAGGATGATTATATATGTCCTCAGGAGACACAAAAAACCCATAGGATGGTCCATATCAGATATTACTGGTATTATCCCACTTATCAGGATTTATAGGGTTGTTCTAGAATCAGATTCAATGCCACATCATCAACCTCAGCGGCAACGAAATCCTAATATCATTGAAGTAGTGAGAAAATAACTTATGAATTTTTTAAAATCTTGTATGATCCATCCCATAGCTGAGAGTGAGTGGGTCCTCCCAATCCATGTCATTCTAAAGAAGGCTGGAATCATAGTAATTACCAATAAGGATACAGAGATACTTCTCAACTAGGGTGAGTAGTGGCTGGAGAGTCTTCCTCGACTATAGGAATCTCAACTCATTTACCAAGAAGGACCATTTACCCTTACCATTAATTGACCAAGTTATTGAGAGAGTGGAAGGTTATTCCTTCTAATGTTTCTTAGATGGGTACTCGGGGTACAATCAGATTGAGGTATCCCTAGAGGATCAAGGGAAGACTACATTTACCTGTCTATTCGACACCATTTCCTTCAAATGCATGCCCTTTGGCTTATGCAATTCCCCTAGAACCTTCCAGTGGTGCATGATGGGAATCTTCTTATACATGGTAGGGTATTTTATATAGGTATTCATGGATGAATTATTTGTGTTTGAGGATACATTTGAGGGATGTATGAGTAATTTTGAGATAGTTTTGTCAAGATGTGAAGAAAATAATCTGGAACTAAACTAGAAAAAATACCATTTCATGGTTAAAGAGGGACTTGTACTTGAACATCTTGTATTAGGTTGGCGGATTGAAGTAGATAAAGCCAAGGTTGACATCATTAGTCACCTTCCATCACCCAAAAATATCAAGGAAGTGAGGTTTTTCTTAGGACATGCTGGTTTTTATAGAAGATTCATTAGGAACTTTAGTTCAATCACTCGTCCCCTTTGTGGTATTTTAGTAAATGATGCTCCATTTTTTTGGACAGAAAGCTGTGAGGATTCATTCTCAACCCTCAAATCATCTCTCACCTATCCTCACATCATGAAATCCCTAAATTGGAACCTTCCTTTTTAATTGATGTGTGATTCTGATGAATTTTCCTTAGGAGATGTGTTAGGACAACGTTGTGATAAAACTCCTTATGTAATTGATTATGCAAGAAAATCCTTAAATGATGACCAAATAAACTACACCACTACTGAGAAGTAGTTTCTTTATATTGTTTTTTATTTAGAAAATTAAGTTCTACCTCTTAGGATCCCCCATCACGTTTTTCACGGACTATTCTACAATTAAATACCTCTTCCAGAAACAATATGCTAACGCCAGACTGATTAGGTGGGTCTTTCTCTTACAAGAATTTGACCTCAAAATCAAGGATAAAAAGGGTGTTGAAAATGTTGTAGCTTATCATCTCACTAGGATAGAATTTAATGAAATGTTATCTCACATTTATGTGTCTAGTTCATTTCCTGATGAACACCAATACTCTGTGAGTGACTGCCCTTGGTATGCCGATATATCCAAATTCTTAGTTAGAGGAGTCATTAAGAAATTATCAGGGACTCAAGCCAGAAAGATGTTCCTTTATGATGTCAGGAAGTATGTGTTTGATGATCCAAACCTCTATAAGTTCTTTCCTAACTAATTCATTAGGAGGTGTGTCCCAGAATCTGATTACATCCTTAAATTTTGACATAGTGAGGCATGTAGAGGTCACTTTTCCTCTAAGAAAACTTCTGATAAGGTTCTTCAGAGTGGTCTCTTTTGGCCCATGCTCTCAAGGGACTTCTACACATTTTTTAAAAGATTTCCTAGGTGTCAACATGTAGGGTCTATCACAAAAAGAAACCAAATGCCACTCACTCCCATCTTAGTGATTGAAATATTTGACTCCCGGGGAATCGATTTCATGGGTCCCTTCCCAAATTCTAGGGGATATTTGTACATTGTTTTAGCTATAGATTATGTCTGAAAATGGGTTGTGGTCATTCTTACAAAATCTAATGATCATCAAACTGTGATTAGATTTCTCAATGAAAACATCTGCTCTATATTTGGAATTCCTAGGGCTATCATTAGTGACCATGGAATTCATTTTTGAAACCGTCCATTCTCAAAACTCATGGACAAGTATGGAATTTATCAAAAAGTGTCAACTGCTTACCACCAACAGAGCAATAGTCAAGCTGGGTTAGCTAATCGAGAAATCAAACAAATTCTTGAGAAAACAGTTAATCCATCTAGGAAATATTGGTTGAGAAAACTCTTAAATTCTCTTTCGGCCTTTCAAACCACATTTAAAACCATTTTAGGAATAGCCTCATATAGGTTGGTTTATGATAAATAATGCCATTTTCTAGTGGAGATTAAACACAAGACCTTTTGGGAAATTAATAAAATTAATTATGAACTCTCATTAGCTGAAACAAAAAGGAAATTAGATCTCAATGAACTTGAGGAACTTAGGATGGAGGCTTATGAGAATTCAAGGATCAATAAAGCTAAAGTACAAGCCTACCAATATTGAAATATTAAAACTAAACACATTTTACCAGGTAAATATATTCTTTTCTATAGTTCAAAACTTTATTTACACTT
Organism: Viscum album; assembly: GCA_963277665.1. Classification (NCBI taxonomy): domain Eukaryota; kingdom Viridiplantae; phylum Streptophyta; class Magnoliopsida; order Santalales; family Viscaceae; genus Viscum; species Viscum album. The sequence goes on along the minus strand of OY728143.1, from coordinate 880,095,675 downwards.
GATAATGTTGAGGTCGAGATGGTCAGGCCCATACATAGTGCATAAGGTGTACCCCCATGGGGCTGTAGAAATTCAAGATCTCACCAACGGTCAAACCTTTAAAGCTAATGTCCATAGAGTCAAAAAAATTCATTGAACCATTACAAAAACATGAAGTTGATTAATAATTGTGTGAAACAACCTTATATAAGGAAAATAATTAAACAATTAGTGATGTAAGTCAATCTAGTGAAGTTAAACAAAAGCGCTACACAGGAGGCAACCCGTGGTTTTCATGTTTCCATTCATTTAATTAGTACCTAAAACTATTGACTTATTCTTATTTAATGAGTAAGGATGGGTATGAAAGAGGAGAACCATATTCATCTGTGTCACGTGGTGGGATCCCTTAGTAATACCTTATTCAGAAATTTAAGATAAGACAATGTATCATGAGTTTATTTTATTTCTATGTGTTTGTATGTTAAAGGAAAAATACAAAAAGAAAAAAATTACCTTATACTTTTGACATGTTATTATTTTATGAGTAAGTATAGGCATAAAAGGGGAGCACCATATTAATTCGTGTCACATGATGTGATCCTTGAGTAATAACTTACCAGAAATATAAGAGAATACAATATATCCTCAGTTTATTTTATTTTTATGTTTTTGAATGTTAAAAGAAAAATATAAAAAGAATAGATTATTGATCTGTTATTATTTTATGATTAATAATGGGTATGAAAGTGGAGCACCATATTCATCTATTTCATGTGGTGTGATCCCTGAGTAACACCTTACCCATATATTTAAGCGAAGAAAATTTATCATCCGTTTATTTTATTTTATTTTTATGTTTTTGTAGGTTAAAAAATAATAAAAAGTATAAAAAAATTAAGAACATGTCATGGGTCATGGGTAAAATACCGTCACAACCGGTCAAGCCAGTTGGACTCAAACCAGGACTGAAGGGAGACAGGGGAATGCATTTTCATCATCAAAAAATAGGTTAATTTATTTCAGGATTTTCATTTTCAATGTCCTCTTTAAACTCCTCTCTTACCCCCCTCCTAAGTTTTAATTTCTTTTAACAATAGGGAAAATGTTATTCTATATTGGGGGAGATGAAATAAAAAAATTTATTTTTTTTTCATCATAAAATGTGTGGAAGGAAAAATTTCCTTAACCTTGAACATGATAACACACATTTCAAAATCTAAAATTGGATATCAAATAAATTTTCCTACCTTGATTTTGATTTTAATGCATGTTTAAGTTCATGTGTATAGATTTTAGAAAGTGCATTTGTCCGATGTGATTTTTCACAATTTATATTTTCATCCATTTAATAAAAAAACACAATGCACATCCTCTATATTTTGGGGTATTAGTTTTAGATCTCAGGGTCCATAATAAATGGAATAGGTTTGGTGATCATTTTAATTTTAACATGAGTATTCAAAAAAAATTACGCGTAGAGCAATGTATTGACCTAATGCGTGGCTTTCGACACTTAGGGATCGTGACTCCATAGTTTTTTGGCCCAGAGTTGGGAATTTTATCTCTATTTGTGGTAATTTGAATCTGTTTTGATTGTGTAAATTTGAGATGATTCCCAAGTTTGTGAGATTCACTTGGTTCTCTAAGGTCTTTGAGCATGGGAGTTATCGGCAAAGTCTTGATACATGGGTTTACTCGATTGAGTTCAATTTCAATTACCATGGAAAAATTGCAACAAAAAAAATAAAAAAAATGAAAAAAATGAATACTCATATTAATATTAAAATTTGATTCCTCCTATCACTTGCAACTTTTCTCCCTTCAATAAAAATGAACCCCCATGTCTATTGTTATGCACAACACTTCATCATGCTTAATTGAAATTTGATGAAATATGGCGATAAATTTGAACAAAGGAATGGGCTTTTGCTTGGGATATACCGATGGACCTAGCATGTTTTAAATGATTTTAATGGGTTTCATAATTGTTTTGGTATGGGGTCTTTTGGTGAGAAATGATTATTAAAAAGTTTTTGGGCAAGGGAATTCTAATTTCATATTTTGAGATATATTTTTCTTAGGACTAGAAAAACATAAGTTGGGGGGGGGGTCATTAGCCCGTAAAAGAGGATAATATTCATTTTTTATAATTTAATATTTGTGTGATTTATTAATCATAGACACCATTATTAGTGAATTTTACACTTTGAAAATTATTTCACATTATGATTGTAATTACTTCTTAAAATTCACTATTAAATGGTACATTCTTGAACATCTCATAAAACACAAAATGGTTTTGATTTTATTTTCATATTTTATTTTTATGTCTCCCATTATATAAGTAATAATTCATTATTTTTCATCACTTGGAGATTCAAATTGGAAAACTACCAATGTTTTCCTTGAACCCACAATGTTCTGGGTGAATTGAATTGGACACTAGCCCAATAAAAGTACTATAACAGACAGGATTCAAGCCCAATGATTCTGAAAATTTATCTAAAGATAGAGGATATTATAGGAAACATTTCATTAAATAGTGGTATAAGATAATTCAGATTTTTTGAGGGGATTTATGAAGATGAAAAATTTTCCCTTGTAGTCGTGTTTTAAATTATTTGACTATTATAAATATCAGTGAAAATGAAGTTAATGTTTTAAAAAATAAACTATAAATTGGTATTCCTTAATAGAGACATCAAGGAGGAAGTTTACATAAATCTAAAATATGATTTTCTTATAGTTAGAGATGATTGAAAAGTATTTTAGTTGAATAAGGTATAGTACAGACTGAATCGAGCACCAATAGGTTGGTATTCTAGGCTTGATAAATACTTTATAAAGCATGGGTTCCAATGATTATGATTTTATCAAAATATATACTTCAATAAAACAAATGATCAAAGGATATAAATGCTATTTTTTTGGGTGACATGATTTATAGAGTATATTATAAATAAAAATGAAGGAAATTTCTAATACATATGAGGTGTGAGTTTGAGATGTATTTTATTTGAGAGTTAGAAAATTTCCATGGTTTAGAAGTGACTTAAGGAAGGTTTGAAATGTTTTTTTTCTCAATCAAATTATGACAAATATACATCAAGTGGTTTGGAATGGAGTATTCTAATATAATGATAACATAGGTCGATACTCTAATTATTATTAAAATAAGGTTTATGTAATGGAATATAGAAAAATAATTAGAATCCTATAGTACTTAAAATTTAAAAAACATGAAAATATGTTCTCTACTTGTCAAGCCACACCATACCAATGTTTCCCCAAATAAATCTACTTGGTAGTAGTGAAAAGGATTCTTTTTTAAATCAACAACATGGTGTATTTTTACTATTTTATCACGAAACATCATATCAAGAGTTATTGGGATACATAGATTTATATTGTGTCAGTTCATAAGAGGATAATAACTTGACATTATGTATTACGTTCTATCTTGTAGGTTTTTATATTTATTCATTGAGAAATAAGAAAGATAACATTTCACTAAGCACTGTGAAGGATGAGTGATTATCCCCTAAAAGAGGCTAATATTCATTGTTTATAATATAATATTCATGTTCTTTATTAATCATAGACACCATTATTAGTGCATTTTACACTTTGAACTTTATTTTACATTATGATTGTAATTCCTTCTTAAAATGATCTATTACAGGGTAGATTATTGAACATATCATAAAAAACAAATTGTTCTTTATTTTATTTTAATATTATATTTTCAGGTCTACTATTATATATGGAATAATTAATTCTTTTGGAGCACTCTGAGATTCAAATTGGAGGACCACCAAAGTGGGCCTTGAACCAACAAGGTTCTGGGCGAAGTGAACTGGATAACATCCCAATAAAAGCACTGTAGAAGCAGGATTAAATACCAATGATTCTGAAATTAGAAATTACGATATAGGATATTATTGGTAACATTTCATTCAACAGTTTCATAAGCTAATTCAGATGTTTTAATGGTGTTACAGGTGGCCCAAGTTTATGATGAAATTATGGGCTAGATTCTGCGTCCTAGAAAAACATCCCACAATTTAAATCATATCTCACAAAACTCAAAATATTTTGGGATGAAATTTAACAAGATATTAGGAGAAATATATTTATACATTTCATACTAATATGTAGCACTCTAATTCGTCCATATAGAAGGTCTTTGCGGTGCATATTTTCAGTGGATGCCAGCAGGATGTGACTTCAGAACAAGAGTGGAAAAGTCTCCTCTACATTAATTTTCCACCCACCTAGGCCCACCAAAATTAATTAACGAGACTAGGGAAAATGGGTTTTATACCAAAGGCTTCATAAATTCCTATTTAAGGAAGTATTGGTTGAGTATTTTGGGATCTTGTAGCTTTTTTTTCATTGTAATGTTATTATACCAATTTGTCTTTGTAACGTTCTTCCTTCTCCTGTTAGTTGCTTGAATCACCTTAGTTTTTAATAAAAGCTCCTCTTATTCTCTTATTTTGTTCTTATTCATATCACATTGATACCATTGCCTCATGGTGTGAATTTATTCACAACAAAACTTGTGACATTCTTTACACAACGGGGGAGTGATCGTTATTTTTTTTGTTTTTACTTCTTCAATTACGTCCTTATGAGTTTACTTCACACTTCCGTTGAGAACATGTCATCAATAGAGGGATAAATATTTTATGGGTTGATCAAAGGGAGTATAATGGGGTTATATTTAATGTTATTTCTCACTCTATAAATTTTATTAATTTCTTTTATTTTAGTTTATTTTATTCAATGATTTTCTCTCTTCCTATTCTTTATTGAATTTATTCTCCCCACTTTTATGTGTTAGATCTTTTACCTTGGAGTGATCATGAAAATGATCTTACAAGTTTATAGGTGATTATAATGTTATTTTATAGGATTTTAACTAATAAGTGATGAGGTTATATTTAATTCATTGCTTGAATACTTCTCTAGTTAATGAAATTGAAATCATAAAAAAAGGAATTCATCCAATCCACCCCGAGAAATAACATAGGATCCACTCATTTTCTCGTAATTTTAATTCACATAGATGTATTAGTTATATTTTAAAACCATATAAAATCAACCAAAATTGGACACTTCATAGAAAAAATTCCATCTCTTTTTATTTTGTGTCTAAAGGTTCTTCTTAGGTCTCTAAGGATTCGACAACCCAAGCTACACTGCAAGCGACCACTTAACCCTTAGAAATTGGGTAAATTTGGGTGAGACCACTGAGTTTATTATGCCTACTCAAACATGTAATCAGTTAAAATAAATTAATAAACAACTTGAGTATATTGGGGTTAATGTGAAATCTCATATTTCAATCAAATATGATATATTAAGGGATATTATTCTTAGAAAAATTATTTTTAAAGTGGTATTTTCCGTGAATCTGTATCAATAATTTTCGTATTTTCTAAAGAATAAAAAATAATTCATACCCTACAGGTGATAAATTGAGGTGTCCACTCACATAACAATATCGTTTTATTTTCACGATTTAAATTAAATTAAAATATACCATAAAAAGGGAAATCTTAAAATAGTTAGGGTTTATTAACATGCGTGAAAAATATAAATACATAAATAGAAATACAAAAAAAAAATGAAAATGGAATGAAATTAGGAGAAATAAATTATTGATATTAGGAGTTCATATTGATTATATCATTTTATTTTAAAATGAATTTAATCTCATTATTCTAATAAATTTAGAGATCAAGAATTATAACTCTACACCATCCTATTTGAATTGTGATTATCCTACACTGACATGTCTTTATGCAGGATAATCTCCCACACCACATCACTACAATGCTAATATTTAGTATACAACATTATAGTGGTGAATGGGAGTATAAATGATGAAAAACCAAAAGAAGATAGTTCCAGATAAAGGGGATTGATCACATACCCTAATCAATTTAACTATTAATTAAATCATAAAACAAAATAATAAGAAAACATTATATCAGAGTAAGCTCAAAACATAACCACTCCTTCCCTCAAATAAAAATGAGGATTAGTTTTCTATTGTCATGGAAATATGAATTAAATTAAGGGATAAAAAAAGTAAAATAAAAAATAATAGATAGAGAAATAGAAACTAATATATATATAAAATTTATAATATTATAAAATCAAAATCAAAATACCTAACCTTATCATTTGAAAATGGAAAACACTTGAAAATAAGTAGAGGTTCATATTTATAATAATGGGAGGTTTCCAACTTTACCTCCACTTCATTCCTCTATTTTCACATATTTTTTAAACATTAAATGGATAAATTTCATAAATTTATCTTTCAAAAAACTATTCTTATACATATTACTATTCCCATACAAAATTTTAACTCCCATGGACATGCATAGAAAAAGATAGGACCTCATTACTAAATTTGGATTTTCTAGCCTGAAAGACTCTTGAAATACTCATGCTCCAATTTACCATTCATTTATGGCCTTGAAAAACTCTGAATACTAAGAATTTTTAGTTCATAAAATAATTCATTTGAGTATTATAAATATTTTTAAAAAATTTGAGCTCTTTGGGACTATTAGTTTGTGATATATGGGAACAATATTTAAAGTCATACAAACTATATATAGATTCATTATCCCTAATTATATGATTCATTTGTGCCTATATGGTTGAATTTAAATTTTTTCCAGTTGAATTAAATAGATACCAAAAATTATATAGTGTAAAAAAAAAGTAAATTTTCACTTTAAATTGGTGTAGTGAATGTTATGAAAAAATACCAAATTGATGTTGTTTTTTATGGAAATATAAAAAATAGTAAAAATACCCTTTTTAATTTTTTTATATAATGAATGGAAATGAAATTTGAATAAAAAAGTATTTAACTATGATATTATAGACACTAAAAACAATGAAAAACAAATTTTTAAGGGTGAAAATATAGGATAATTTTATACGCAATCACACCCTCGTACTAATGTATTTTCCCTCCTAGGAAAAAAGCATCAAATATCTATATCAAATTCAAAAATGAAAATAATGATAGATTTTCCAAGATCTTTTCCAATAAATAATTTCATCATGTTTCATTTATAAAAATCAATACCTTTTTATTGACTTACCTCACATTTAAATTATTTTAACCATAAAAATTCATCCATGAACCGATCACGTCATACCTCATAAATAAATTCATGTTGCTCTTAACTCAAGATAAATTTAATCTATAATAATTTTAAAAATTTTAAAATTCGTATATCAACATAGTCTTATAAAAATGTTCATCTATCTATAATGTGAGACATAAAAATGTTTTCAATCATGAGGCCTTTTTAAAGGTGATTTTGGTGACTAAGGGTTGGTGGGTAAAGCATTTAAACATTCAAAGACTGAAAATAGGAGGTTGAACTATTAAATATAATTCATTAATATTAAATGAAAATAATAGGAATTTATTCATTCAATTCCCCCTAAAATATATAAACCACACTCCCCATTCAATGACATCAACCATGAGTCAAACAATAAATGCAATGAATAGATTGAACATAATTCTCCCTTTTTAATTTGTTTCAAGGAGGATAAAATGAAAAGAAAATTTAATGAATAAATGAATTTTCATTAAATTGATTTATAATAGGTACATGATTCATAAAATTAATAAAAATGAATAATTCAATATCAATACCATTTTCTTCTTTTTTCTTTTCTTCATTTTTTGATGAAAAATATTATATGAATGAAGTAAAAATGATTATAATGACCCATTCTTATTCTATATACAGTACCCAAAATATTTTCACACACGTCACAATGATTTTTCCTAAATAACATGCTTGAATCACCCTCCCATCACACTCAAAAATTAAAATAATCATGAAAACACATTAAGAATAAATATAGATTTGAAAAAAATAATCTTATAATTTGTCTTAAACCTATAAGGAAATTAATGAATTACAAGGGATACAAATGAAGTGATTTAAAGAATAGGTCTCAAGTTTAAAAATTTTCAATAAAAAGAAGTTATTAAATCAGATTAGAAACATTTTTTATACTCTAAATATTTAAAATATAAATAATCATTAGTTTTAGTTCTCACAAAAAAAATCACGTTTTTCTCAATAAAGTGAGGGTATTATGAAAAATATGTCAAAGGGGTTTAAAATAACTCTTGGGGATAGAAAATTAATTTTGTTAATTTTTTCTTGGGAATGGATTTAAAAAAATTAGATAGATAAAAAAGTTTGAAAATAAAATTCCAAGAATAGTTTCTAAATTAATAATCATTGAAAAATACTTTTATTCAAAAATTAAGGAAAATATCAGAAAAATAATTCAAGAATGAAATTTTAAAATGAATACTCATTGAAGAAAAAAGTTTATAAAAATATGAAATGAAAATAAAATAAAAAACTCATAAGAATACTAACACCCTAAAATACCTAAATTTCACTACCCGTCATTTTAACTCATGTTGAAATAAAATAATAGGGAAAATAGATTACAAACAAGGAAAGGTATAACCTATTTTTTAAATAATAGGCTTAGGTTAGGATCCTATGTGTTAGATTATTAAATCCTATAAAAAAGACTAAAAAATGAAAAGTTTATTAGAGTAAAAAAATAGAAAATATAAAAATATAATAGAAATAAAAAAGAGTAAAAATATTAGGTAAAACACCTCTAAAGAGGTGAAAGATTTTTACTACCCATAGTCAGGAAGTTCCATCTATTCATCCCTAATATGATGGTAGATTGAGTTTTTTCACATGAACTATAACATTTTATTTCTCTCGATATCCACAAGTGGGTACTAAGAGTGGGAATTGTTAAAGAAAATAATAAATTTCTCAACCCTAAGAGAGAAGAGATAGATTGGAGAGATAGAAGTCCAAAGGGGAAGGAATAAAATATAAAGGATCTCTATGTTAAGTACTATGGTTTTTTACTCCATTAAGTATTCAATTTTAGGTTGAGGAGGTAGTTGTATCACCATTGGTTCCGTGATATCTTTTACTTCTTTGAATTCCACTATAATCTTCTCCTTGACAGTGGTTATTTTATTTTCATCATCACTCTATAGGGTCAACACTATTTTAGCAAAAAATTCAATTTCTATATAAAGTAGGACAAATTATAATTCAGTATCAATAAACCATGAATACAATAAATGATCACAAAATATATCTCCCTCATAAATTTTAGATTCAAGCTCTTGCTCCTCAAGAAAATCCACTAAGAATTCAACAATCTAATAGGAAAGTAAATATTCTAAGATTTATTTATCTTCATCCTTAGGTTATTCAAATTTAAATGTGGATGTAATAAGTTTCACCTCTTATTAACTTGTTTTTGTTGTTATTCTAACCTCAAAGCTTTGATTTCCTTTAAATATGTGGAAAGAATCTCCATTTTCTTACTCACTTAATCGGTAATAATAAATTTTTTATTCACTTGAATATGTAAAGACCATTCTCTAAAAAACTCATCAATTTGTTCAATAATAGTCCAATTATAAAAATAAACACTATGAAAATCCATCTTTGTCCAACAATTTTAAAATAAACATATGAAATAAAGTTCTATTTTTTAGTTTTTTTAAATTAATAATTATTATCCATTTTTTGAAAAAAATGTGTTCAAGATATTGGATTCCCAATAATGATTCCAAATTTAAAGAGTTATTTTTATAAATATCTGTCAATATTTTTATTATTTTTATAATAATGTGGTATAATGCACATCCTAGGGTCGATTTCTCATGGAGGACACTCATACAACACTATTATTATATTTTTATTTTTTAAATTAAACTAAAATATACTAAAAATGGAAATTTTAAAATAGTGTGAGTTTATTAACATGAATGAGAAATATAAAAATAAATGAAAATGAAAAAAACTAATACAGAATAAATTTAATAAAAAGAAATTATTGCCTTTAGGATTTCATTATGATGCTATTATTGTCTTTTAAAATGAGTTTAATCTCACTATCAATACATTTCACTCTATACCCTCCTGTTTGAATTGTGATTATCATACACCGATACCTCTTCATACAAGATAATTTCCCCCACTTCAACACCATAATTCTACTCCAACGTATGCAACATTATAATGGTTAAGTAGGGTAGAAATTATGAACAATAATAACAATTAAGGAATAGGTAAAATGTAGTGAAAGAATAACCTAATCAATTTAACCACTATTGAAATATTTTAATAAAATAACAATAATAAATTGTTGTAAAAAAACTTAAAACATCATTGGTCATGCCCTAGAAAAACAGTGGGGATTAGTTCTCAATTTTCATAAAGTTTAGAATAACCCAGAAGGATAAAAAAAGATAAATAAAATAGGAGAGAGATATAGAGATAAAATAATATATATTAAAATTTTAGAATATTACAAAATCAAAACCCCTCCTTAGGTTTTTAAAATATTTAACTCTTCAATAGAAGTAGAGGTATATATTTATAATCAAGAGAGATGGTCAAATTTCCCTCCAATACCTTCCTATTAATGTTCATGATTTTGAGTAAAATTAAATAGATGAATATCATGAAGTTATCTTTAAGGTGTTTATTCTTCAATATATTACCATTCCCACAAAACATTTCTTCTCCATCAGACATGTGTAGAAAAATTTAGGACCACATGACTAAAGTCATATTTTTTTGGCCTATCAAACTCTTCAAATTACTATGCTACGGTTTCCTATGCATTTATGGACTTTAAAAAATCTAAGTACTTAGAGGTAATAGTTAATGAAACTTATCCCTAGAACATTATCTTTCATTTTATAAAAGTTTATCTCTTTTGGATTGTAAGTTTGTAATATATGGGTCTAACTTTAAAAATACTAAAAACTATAGACATATTATTATCCCCACTCGTATTATTCATTTTGGCCTCCTATGGTTGGATTAAAAAAAATTTCTTGTTAAATTAAATGGACCCCAAAAACCATGTAATCCTATGAAAAATATTTTTTCAATTTGGATCATTGTAGTGAATTTTATGACAAAAATACCAAAATAATGTTATTTTTCAATGAAATATAAAAAATAGTAAAATTATCATTTTTAATATATTTTATATAATGAAATATAAATGGGTTTTGAATAAAAATTATCAAATTATTATTTTCTATATAGCTAAAACATTTTAAAACATAAATTATTGTTGAAAATAGATGATAATTCATAATGTAATAATTTTCCATTATTCAAAGACAAAGAGAATTGAGATAACGTTTCATTTCATCATGAAAGAGATTTAATAAGGTATGGTGAAGGTAGAGTACATGTCAACACAAAATTAGGTTGTGGGAATCATGATAAAGTCACTATCAAAGGCCTATTTTTTGAGGAATAAATTGGTATTGGAGTCCAAACTTCTCTATCCATGTATATGGTTTGGAGAAGGTACCGCCACTACCCTATGTAACTTTCAATTTATTAAAAGGTATGATTATTCTCGTGGATTAAATGTTTTTAAAATTTTAGATAAGTGATATTTTTTTTCATTGATAAAGTGTGATAAACTCTCTATGGGTCTCCTAGGAGAAGTTTTCCATAATTAGAGATGAAGATGGTTGGGAGTGCTCTTTCTTCCTGAAAAATGGGAATCTATCCCATGTTAATGTTTTAGAAATGGGGAGAGAACTTAAATGTTTATTGGGGGGGGAAAATTTAACAACCTTGACTCTAGTAACCCAAATATGGTTTCTATTGTAGAACATTGATAAAATATTATAAGAAACCATATCTTCTTTTCAGTTATGGGTTTTTCATTTCTGGTGTTTTGAGAAAAATAGGAGAATCTAAAAATTTAAGGAGTACACGTCATGTAGTTTGGAGTACATGCTGTGTACCTGGTTGCCACAGGTGATTTTGTACTGGCCGTGTAATGGCCATGTACATGGCCATGTGGGGTGACCTGGAGACTACCTAAATCGGGGCCCAGTAAAGGTATCTACACCTAGTGTACTTTTAAAGGACACACTATGTACTTTTATTTTTAATTGATTAAATGGAATGAGGTCACACCTAATCGACAGAAACATCTTCTTATCGTCTCCTCTCATCCAGGAGCAACCAAAGCCGACGATTCTTCTCTAAGCCCCCAACCCGCCGTCTGTTCTCCGAATAAACTGTCGTCTATTGCATTGGAATCATCACGATAAGTTCTTCTTAATTATAGATCCATTTTCCTTGATTTATCTTCTTTCGTGAGTTATCCTTGGTTGAATGTTTTAGACATTTTTTAGATCTACGATGTTCTAGGTCGATTCAAAGGCTGAGGTTCAACTATATTGATCGTATAATGCCGATTTGGGTGGTTTGTGCCTTTCCGTGATTAGTCTATGGATTTTATGTGAAAAAGTTCCCAATACCCTAGATTGGGGTATTGTGTGTTTAGGAATTTAAACCATGTTGATGTTACTATGCCTATTTTCTTGAGTTATGGATCATGTTTGTCAATAAGGTTATTTTTTCATGCTATGGAGGTGTTTGACCATGTTGTTCTGGTATAGACCATTTGCTCTAGTTTTTCTTGTTAGGCTACATTCTTTCCATGCATTCTATTGTCAGGATGGAGTGTTTTCTCTAATGTTGTGATATTCTTTGTAGCTATTTAGCGAATTTGTACTTTTAGGTTTACTTTGGATTCAGAATGTCGTCTGTGCATGATTTCTTTGCACAGGGATGTGGGAACCTGGTGTAGTAAGACCATAAGGGGAATTGACGTTGAGGGCTTCCCCAGAGTGACTGTTATACTTTTCACGCTACGAGACCATAGGTGGTATTGACTTTGAGTGCTCCCTCAGAGTGTATATAGTTACCATTACGAGACCACAAGGGTATCTAACATTGATTTCTCTCTCAGAGTGTCTGTAGTTTATCGTTAAAATACTATAGGGAGAATTGACGATGACTACTTACTCAGAGAGTATTTGTTTTCATTAGACCAAAGGGGTTAGACCATTTGAGATACCTAGGAGGTCGTTATATCCTTGTATAAGTTAAAACAGAGGGGTTGGGCTATGAGAACTTACCTAGAGGGTTACTTGAGGTTGATTGGTGGAACTAGAGGGGATAGGCTGTGAGAACTTCCTAGAGGGTTGATTTTTTCGTTTGGTTGAATAATTGATGAATGTAATTGAAACTGTAGGACTGTTTACTTTTGAGTACTTCCTTGTTTATTTTTTCATTTTTCTTATTTCCTACCATATATATTCACTGTTTTGGAGCTAGGTATCATGGGAACAACCTGAGGTTTGTGATGCTGTTGGATTTTTTATCTTGTTTTCCTTTGTACTTTGGTTTAGTAATGTATTCCAACATTGTGACTTGTTTGGATGCTTTCCTAGATACTTGTGACATGAAACATCATTGATATATGTGTGTGTGTGTGTTTATCTTCTGTAGTTGTTTATTTACTTCCAGTATTCCAATGTTTAATGTTGTATGGTATTATTATTGCTTCTACTACTATTATATGTTTCTTTCCACTACATTACTCTGCCAATGAAGGCATAGTTTCCCCAATATCACACCCAAGGCCCTCACTTATACTTGGAAGCCTCTGGCGTTTGGGGAAATGTGCTTGAGGCCATGTGACCAACTGGGTATGGGGCACCTCTGGGTGGCACCCGGAACCAGGACGTTACAAAGCGGTATCAAAGGAATTCTTTTCTTCTTGACTTACTGTTTGGAGCCTATAGCCAGGGATAGGAAGTAATAGGTACTTGGTAATAATCTGTTCCTAGGAGTATCTAACCACTGTATGGATAAAATCCAATTTACCTTGTATATATCATTTTTTTCTCGTTTTTCAATTATTACAGTGGATTTGATCTCACCATTGGGTGATTCACATGTTTTGTGCTATTATTGTGGATATTATTGAGGTTCTATTCCTATTTAAACCTAATTAGATGAGGGTATTCCATCTCATTCATCATATAGGAACTTTCTATAGATCACATGTCATGCATTATTTCCGTTCCATTGAGGGTGCATTACCGATTTCATGTTGTTGTGATAGATTTTGTGCTAGATATTCATGTTTTTGTGTCAGATTCCTTGATATAATACCTTCTATATAGGGTGAATTACCAATTCACAGGGAGTATGGGCCCCCACGGATAGGAGTTTTCCACTTTAATGTTCGTTTCAGTGTTTTTCTGGGTTCCAGAGTAGTTTCTAAGGCTTACTATTGAAAAAACCCAGAATACACAGTGTGTATTACTGAATACACGCCATGTATCCTTATATTTGGGAAGTATTTTTTTTTTCTTAAGTACACGCCATGTACTGAATGTACACACCGTTTACTCTCTAACCATGTCACTGGCTATGTGGGAAGAGACACGGGGTTGGGAAATCCTTAGAGGAACACGCCGTGTATCAGACGTAAATGCTATGTTGTAGGGACCGTGTGTCCACCCATGTGACTAACGATACATGTAAAGACCCATAAAATTCAAGGGAAATTTTTTCTTAATTTTCTTTGGAATTTTACAAGAACGCAGTTTCACACGACACTTGATTCCGAGGCCCGGTGTGCCCGGAATTTCTATCCGAAGTTTAGCTCGGGTACCTTCAGTGAACGAACGAGCAGGAATTTCTAACTTTTGAACCGGTGCACGGAATCGAATTCCGAGGGCACCGATGGAACTGCAGCGCCGATAATTGCTTAAGAAATCCTGTTCCGGAGTTGAGTTTTCACGAGTGTTGATGATAAAAATTGAGGAAGTTTATTTTATAATTACTCTACAATTTTTATTATTTTTAATCTAAGTGTTTAGTTCTTGATGGAAGTTGGGTAACCACCCAACCTCCCTTGGGAGGTTATGAGGGTGGTGGGACCCACACGAACCCCACCCCTTCATATCCTCTAACCCCTCTCAACTCCCACTTAAATGTTGATAACTTAAGTTTGTTAAACTTATGGTTTTAATGTGGTGAGTTAAATGTCAGTTTTTAAAATTCAAACCCTTGAATTTTCATAAGGCTTGTAGTGTTAATAAAATAAGAAAGGAACTTATTTTATTTTGTTGTTAGAGTTTTTCGTTGAGAGGTTTTGGGAAGAACATATTCCTCTTCAATGAAGAACGTGATGAACACCTCAGACTCCGACGAAGAACATCTTCGCCGAAGAACGCGGAGAACTTCTTCCACGACGTTCTTCTTCCGTGACGTTTCCTCTTTGGATGCACCTCGACGACAACAGAATCGACGTTCATTTTCCGCGATGCCCTACCTCCACGATGCTCGTCTTCCGCGGCTCGTTGACGTGCACCATTCTTGAAACCGAGGTAGGGGTTTTATTTATTTATTTTGTTCGTGGATACCAACTTGACGATCTTCATGGATTAAAACCAATTGTTAGCGAATAACGCGAGGGGGCCGGACCGCACAAACACGGCCGACCCTCCTCCTTATTTCATGTTGATTCCCTTGTGGTTTGGTACGGGAAGGCGTGGTGCCATCGCACCACGTAGAATCAAGCGAAAGGAAATGCGTGGCGCCGTCGCGCCGCGCCGTGGAAAGAAGATCAAGGACGCGACTTCATCGCGCCACGCCGTGCCGCACCGCGAATTAATCCAAGGACACGACGCCATCACGCCATGTCGGAGATACCCGAAAATACCGTAGCTGGTTCTAGGGCCACGGCGGAGGGGTGCAGCGTCATCGATCCGCGCCAAACGATAAGGACCACAGCCGGTTCCGGGCCGCGGTGGAGCAAGGTGACCGGCGGCCGGACCGAGCCGCCAGCGTCGGAGCTGGAAGGGGACTGACCATCACCGGACCCGTTGAGCTGAAACCATAGGACCAGGTTGGGCCGACCGGACCGGGAGGAGCCTAGGGAATTAATTCCCCCGACCGGACTTCAAAACGGCCCCCTTAATTGGGGGGGGGGGTTACACAAGGGGGGCAAGCCCCCCCTTTGCCAACAGCTCAACCTTCAGCCGAGCTGGCAGCGCGCTGGGCGCGCTGTGCCCAGCCGCGTCGGGCCGCGTCGGGGTGGGACACGCCCCGCCGGGCTGGGCCGCGACGGGCCGGGCCGACCCGGATAGGGGAGGGTCGACTCAGTTCGGGCTGACCGGTGGGTCTCGGGCCGGGTCGGTCCGGGCCCGAAACCCCCGTTTTCGGACCGTTTGGGTTCAATTGCCCATAACTCGGGCTATGGACCTCCAATCGACGCGCCGTCAGCGGTGACAAGATCCTTGAAACGGGACAGTCGTTTCAGTATATCGCACTCAAGGATTGAGATTACTTTGAGTTCGGCCGGGTTGGTTTGTACACGAAACCAACCGGGCCCTCGGAGCGGAAACACTCATATCTTAAGCTCCGGACGTCCGAATGACGTGCCGTCAACTTTGTTGTTTTCCTCTTAGTGAGACAGATCTTTTGGATTACTCCACCCGAGGTTTGGATGTAGGTGGAGTATGGTCAGGTTGGTTTTTCCTTAAAAACCAATCAGGCCCCTGAGACGAAAAAATCAATAACTCTCAGACCGGGCGTCCGATCGACGCGCCGTCTGCGACGTTGAGTTCCTGTTGACGATACGAAACTTTTGGATACATCAAATCTGGACTATGTGTCAGTTGATGTATCAGCCTCTCAGCTCGTGGAGCAGACCCTCCTGAACGAGCTTGCTGTGTGCGGAAACCCTAGTGCTGGCTGCAACTGCTACTGTGACTGCGACGACGACTGTACAGAGATCCTCAGTGGATTCGATGGCGACGCCTACAACACTCAACGATCCTATGTGGATCAGTTCTACCGATCCTGTGTGGGTCCGATCCTGTGTGGGTCAGAGCTTAGCGGTTCTGTGTGAGCCAACTCCTACTGTGGGGGTCTTTGCGGGGGTTAGTTTCCTACCGATCCTATGTGGGTCTTTGTGGGGGTTTGTACCTATCGATCCTTTGTGGGTCTGACGACTTAGATAGATCAGTGATCATCTCTATTATCTTCGAAAAAGTATACCTGTGCGAGCTGAAACCTGTTTTCTTTCCTGTGTAGACTGTGTTGTGCTATCCTGTGTGGATTACGTTTTGCTTTCCTGTGTGGAATACGTATAATTTCCTGTGTGGACTAGGTTGTACTTGGGCTCGGAGGTTGGAGCGTACTAGAATTGATGACTTAGGTATATGTATGGGAATATACCTAAGCAGCGTCAGTTGTTACTTCGTGATTGTATCTTTCCTTTGTGTTTTATCCTTTGTGGATTTTGGGAGACCATCGGGGGTCTCGGGGTCCCTACTGAGTAGCTTATATTCACCCCTGCATGGGCTATGCCCGCACTACGTTGTGTTGGTTGCAGATGATGGACAGCGCTGATCGTGGTGGGGGCTTGTGGAGCAGGACAGTACCTGGAGGTGGACCATTGGGCGGGACATACTCGGAGTGGACAGTGGGACCCGAGGAGCAGTGGAGCTATCTGTACCCACCCTTCAGGTGGGATTTCCAGTGGAAAGCTCGGCGTAGCGGCTTTTACTTTTCAGTTGCTGTTTTCCCTTTCGAGTTGTTCTTTACTTTCATTTTGGGTTTTTATACTGGCCCATTTACTTTTCCGCACTTGCTGTTGTACCAGTTTTTACTTAGTGTTTACTTTTTCCGCTTTCTTACTCTGAGGTGCTTGTTTACTTTACAAAGGCAATGCCTTCCCTTTTTACCAGGATTTACACCTTGGTACTAGTCGCCAGCCCCTGGCCTTTGGAAGGCGGGCTTGGGGTAGTCACGACACGGGCCCCGAGGACGGGTCGTGACAAATTGGTATCAGAGGAGTTCGATTCTACCGCAGAACTTTGGACTCTGATCTTTTTCTATGTGAAGCAATAGTGTTTAGCATATTGAGTGTGGTTATCAGTCCAGGGAGTCCAGTGTTGGTGCGGAGGCCGATATATCCGTACACCCGGACCCTGACTTCTGATTTCCGACTTAATGCACGAAAACATTGATTGCATGTGTGTTTCAAGTTTTCTTTGTGATTACTTTGTATCAGCTCGCCAGGTATACTGTTCTGACCGTGGCACACCTGTTTCCTTTTCAGGATGGCCCCACGACGGCAGCCAGCTATGGTTCTGAGAGTCGAGCATGACGAAATCCCACCGAGCGACGAGGCCTCGGTGCAAGGCCCTTTGTCAGCAGTGGCACCGACGGTAGCTCTACCCGCTGAGCCACCAATGATTCCAGCCCTAGCCGCTGACGATGCACGTCTCCTTAGTGCACTGCATGAGTTCTAGCACCAGCGACCGCCCAGGTTCTGCGGGGAGACAGACCCCCAGGCAGCCGAGGAATGGCTAGAGGCAGTAGTGAGAGTTTTTCAGTTAGTGAGGACACCAACAGACCTCATGGTGATCCTCACAGTGAGCCTAATGCACGCGGCAGCGGGCCGATGGTGGAGCTTGATGCTCCAGGTTCACGATGAGGCATCTCTTCTCTAGACGTACTTTGAGAGCCTCTTCCGCTCGGAGTTCGTCCCAGCCACCCTTCGTGCAGTGCGCATTCAGGAGCTTCTTTAGCTGCGGCAGGGCAGCATGACGGTCGCCCAGTACTCGAAGAGATTTACCGATCTCTCGAGCTACTCGACCGACATGGTAAAGGACCCATTCTTCTGGGCCCGGACCTTTGAGCAGGGATTGAGACACGAAATCATGGCATCGCTGATCTCCCTCAGCATTCTGACTCCTACAAGAATACTGGTGCGGGCCCATTTGATCGAGAGTTTTCTTGATGAGTCTACACCAGCACCGAGACCCACCATAGGGCGGCATGTAGCAGAGCCTTCTACAGCAGGCAGTCGATGGATGACTCATGGGTCCAGGAAGACCAGTCCCTCAGGCAGACGACCTCAGGACACTAGCTCAGCAGTGCGGGGCACACAGCGTGGAGTCAGTCATTCCAAAGGCTGGCAGTGCTACTCGTGTGGCGGGCAGGGCCACATAGCTCGTGACTGCCCGACCCACTGTGCAGAGGAGCAGCAGACGGTTGAGGGACCACCGAGGCAGAGGTAGAGGGTCGACCGTGGTGGTCCGCAGGGAGCAGGAGGACGAGGCATAGAAGCTGGACGAGCAGCAGGTGGTGGGCGACGCTTTGAGGCTCTACCACCACCACCACCAGGAGGTCCACCCCGACCACAGGGAGCTAGCGGGCAGAGACAAGCACAACTCCAGGAAGCAGAGGCCTACGACCACGGAACGCCCGAGATGATTTGAGGTACTATCTGTGTCTATTCCACCCTTACTGCAGTAATTATAGACACAGGAGTGAGTCACTCTTTCATAGCCGCTGCCCTTGTTCGGAGCTCGGAGATTTCGACAGAGCCATTGGCTCAATCCTTACGGCTAGAGACTCCTACAGGAGCAGACTCGACGATTACGCACTGGTTCCAGCAGTGTGAGATTACTCTAGGAGGCGAGAGCTTCAGCTGGGATCTTTTTATAGCAGCGTCGAGGCCTTACGACGTCATCTTGGGAATGGATTGGTTATCTACGGTCCATGCACAAATTGATTGTTTTAGGCACAAGGTGCGATGTGTACGCACCGACGGGAGCAGGTTCACCTTCACCGGCGAGAACGGAGCCTTTTTAGCACAGGATGGACTTCCGCGGAGGAGAGGAAAACCCATCACTCATCAGTTGGGTAGCATCATCCTAGGAGCAGTTGACATGCAGAGTCCTGGTTTTCCTGCAGTGGTGGATCAGTTTGCAGACGTTTATCCTGACGACGTTCCAGGGTTACCTCCTCGCAGAGAGGTAGAATTTTATATTGAACTGTACCCCGGGACAACCCCGATATCAACTCCAGCATATTGGATGTCCCCCGCTGAGCTTCGAGAGCTACGGGTACAGTTGGAGGACTTGCAGGGTAAGGGGTTCATCCGACCCAGTGTTTCACCCTGGGCTTCCCCGATATTGTTCGCCAAGAAGGCAGACGGGAGCTTGCGATTGTGTGTCGACTATCGTCACCTGAACCAAGTGACAGTGAGGAACAAGTATCCGCTACTGAGAATTGATGACCTCTTTGATCAGCTCAAGGGAGCACGGGGGTTCTTGAAGATAGACCTCAGGTCAGGCTATCACCAGCTCAGAGTTCGAGACAAGGACGTGCAGAAGAAGGCCTTCAGGTGTCGGTATGGCCACTATGAGTTCTTGGTTATGCCCTTCGGCGTAACCAATGCTCCAGAAGTGTTCATGGCCCTCATGAACAAGATCTTTCAGCCATACCTCGATCGATTTGTCGTGGTCTTCCTCGACGACATTTTGATTTACTCGACGACTGAGGAGGAGCACGCCTACCACTTACGGGTTGTACTAGACACACTCCGAGAGCACCAGCTTTATGGAAAGCTCTCGAAGTGTCAGTTTTGGATACTTGAGGTCCACTTCTTGGGGAACGTCATCTCTGAGGTAGGAGTTGCAGTGGATCCTGCAAAGATCGAGGTAGTGCTATCTTGGGAGCCACCCAGGAGCATGACGGAGGTGCAGAATTTCTTGGGACTAGCTGGATACTACCGGAGATTTGTGACAGACTTCTCCAGAGTTGCGGCACCACTCTCAGCTTTGACGAAGAAGGGGAAACCCTTCCTGTGGTCAGACAGATGTCAGCAGAGCTTCCAGGAGCAGATGAGGGCAGCTCAGAGCCGACAGAAATCTTATGCTGACAGGAGGCGGAGGCCACTAGAGTTTGAGGATGGCGACCACGTCTTCTTGCGTGTCTCACCTCGACGAGGATTATGGAGATTTGGCCGAGGCGGCAAGTTGTCTCCACGCTTCATCAGACCATTCCAGGTCCTCAGCAGGATTGGCGAGGTGGCTTATCGTCTGGCTCTACCACCTTAGTTGCACCGGGTGCACGACGTCTTCCACGTATCTCAGATGAGGAGATACGTGCACGACCCGACGCACATCATTAACCATGGGGAGTTTGACGTTGATGATGGGGTGACTTTTGCGGAGGTCCCAGTAGAGATCTAGGATCGAAAGGAGTGGGTCCTACGTGGATGGTCGATTCCTCTAGTGCGCATCAGATGGAAGCACGGGAACCTCTAGGAGAGCACTTGGGAGCGGGAGGCTCAGATGCGTGCTCAGTACCCCCATTTGTTTCCCTAGTTTTCGATGTATATTTACGGGGACATAAAGCCCTAAGGTGGGAGTAATGTAAAGACCTGTAAAATTCAAGGGAAATTTTTTCTTAATTTTCTTTGGAATTTTACAAGAACGCAGTTTCAGACAGCACTTGATTCCGAGGCCCGGTGTGCCCGGAATTTCTATCCGAAGTTTAGCTCGGGTACGTTCAGTGAACGAACAAGCAGGAATTTATAACTTTTGAATTGGTGCCCGGAATCAAATTCCGAGGGCACTGATGGAACCGCAACGCCAGTAATTTCTTAGGAACTCCTGTTCTAGAGTTGCATTTTCATGAGTGTTGATGATAAAAATTGTGGAAGTTTATTTTATAATTACTCTACATTTTTTATTATTTTTACTCTAAGTGTTTAGTTCTTGATGGAAGTTGGGTAACCACCCAACCTCCCTTGGGAGGTTATGAGGGTGGTGGGGCCCACATGAACCCCACCACTTCATATCCTCTAACCCCTCTCAACTCCCACTTAAATGTTGATAACATAAGTTTATTAAACTTATGGTTTTAATGTGGTGAGTTAAATGTAAGTTTTTAAAATTCAAACCCTTGAATTTTCATAAGGCTTGTAGTGTTAATAAAATAAGAAAGGAACTTATTTTATTTTGTTGTTAGAGTTTGTCGTTGAGAGGTTTTGGGAAGAACATCTTCTTCTTCAACGAAGAACGTGAAGAACACCTCGGACTCCGACAAAGAACACCGTTCTTCAACGAAGAACATCTCCGCCGAAGAACGCGGAGAACTTCTTCCATGACGTTCTTCTTCTGCGACGTTTCCTCTTCGGACGCACCTCGACGACAATGGAATCGACGTTCATTTTCCGTGACGCCCGAACTCCACGATGCTCTTCTTCTGCGGCTCGTTGATGTGCACCATTCTTGAAACTGAGGTAGGGGTTTTATTTATTTATTTTGTTCGTGAATACCAACTTGACGATCTTCGTGGATTAAAACCAATTGTTATCGAATAACGCGAGGGGGCCAGACCGCACAAACACGGCCGACCCTCCTCCTTATTTCATGTTGATTCCTTTTTGGTTTGGTATGGGAAGGCGTGGTGCCGTCGCACCATGCGGAATCAAGCGAAAGGAAATGTGCGGCGCCGTCGCGCGGCGCCGTGGAAAGAAGATCAAGGACGCGACGCCGTCACACCACGCCGCGAATTAATCCAAGGACGTGACGCCATCATGCCTTGTCGGAGACACCAAAAAATACTGTGGCCAGTTCTAGGGCCGCAGCGTCATCGCGCCACGCCGGACGACAAGGGTCATGGCCAGTTCCGGGCCGCGGTGGAGCAAGGTGACCGGCGGCCGGACCGGGCCACCGGCGTCAGAGCTAGAAGGGGAGCGTCCATCACCGGTCCCATTGAGCAGGAACCGGCCGTTCAGGTCGGTCCGGCTGGACAGGGAGGAGTTGGGGGAATTAATTCCCCCAGCCGGACTTTAAAAAGGCCCCCATAATTGGTGGGGGGGTGGTTACACAAGGGGGCAGGCGCCCCCCCCCCCCCCTTTGCCAACAGCTCGGCTGAGCTGGCAACGGGCTGGGCGCGCTGTGCCCAGCCGGGCCGGCCTCCGGGATGACTCGGACTGGGGTGGGTCAACCCAGTTCGGGCCTACTGGGGGGTCTCGGGCCGGGTTGGTCCGGGCCCAAAACCCCCGTTTTCGGACCGTTTGGGTTCAATTGCCCATAACTCGGGTTAAAGACTTCCGATCGATGCACCGTCAGCGGTGACACAATCCTTGGAACGAGACGGTCATTTCGGTATATTTCACTCAAGGTTTCAGATTACTTTGAGTTTGTCCGGGTTGGACTATGTGTCAGTTGATGTATCAGCCTCTCGGCTCATGGAGTGGACCCTCCCGAACGAGCTTGCTGTGTGCGGAAACCCTAGTGCTGGCTGCGACTGCTACTGTGACTGCAACGACGACTGTACAGAGATCCTCAATGGATTCGACGGTGACGCCTACATCACTCAGCGATCCTATGTGGATCAGCGCCTACCGATCCTGTGTGGGTCCGATCCTGTGTGGGTCTTTGCGGGGGTTAGTTTCCTACCGATCCTGTGTGGGTCTTTGTGGGGGTTAGTACCTATCGATCCTTTGTGGGTCCGACGACTTAGATAGATCAGTGATCATCTCTATCGTCTTTGAAGAAGTATACATGTGTGAGATGAAACCTGTTTTCTTTCCTGTGTGGATTGTGTTGTGCTATCCTGTGTGGATTACGTTTTGATTTCCTGTGTGGAATATGTATACTTTCCTTTGTGGACTGGGTTGTAGTTGGGCTCAGTGGCTGGAGCATACTGGAATTGATGACTTAGGTATATGTATGGGCATATACCTAAGAAGTGTCGGTTGTTACTTCGTGATTGTATATTTCCTTTGTGGTTTATACTTTGTGGATTTTGGGAGACCTTCGGGGGTCTCGGGGTCCCTACTGAGTAGCTTATACTCACCCCTGCACGGGCTATGCCCGCACTACGTTGTGTTGGTTGCAGACGACAGACAGCGCTGATCGTGGTGGGGGCTTGTGGAGCAGGACGGTACATGGAGGTGGACCACTGGGCGGGACATACTCGGAGCGGACGGCGGGACCCGAGGAGCAGTGGAGCTATCTGTACCCACCCTTCAGGTGGGATTTCTAGTGGACAGCTCGGCGTAGCAGCTTTTACTTTTCAGTTGTTGTTTTCCCTTTCGACTTATACTTTACATTCAGTTTGGGTTTGTATACTGGCCCATTTACTTTTCCGCACTTACTGCTGTACCAGTTTTTACTGAGTGTTTACTTTTTCTGCTTGCTTACTCTAAGGTGCTCGTTTACTTTACAAAGTCAATGCCTTCCCTTTTTACCGGGATTTACGCCTTGGTGCTAGTCTCCAGCCCCTGGCCTATGGAAGGTGGTCTTGGGGTAGTCACGGCACGGGCCTCGAGGATGGGTTGTGACAATACAGATGGATGAAACTTAGGTTATACACATCGTATCAAGCTCGAACACACCATGTAGTGTAACCCATGTATCTGGCCATGTGACTAACAACATAGGTCGGTGAAATCCTTCTTGTACATGTCATGTCAAGCTTGAACATGACGTGTAGTGTAACCCATGTATCCGACCTTGTGACAAACAACACGGGTTGGTGAAATCCTTCTAGTACACGTTGTTTCTGGCACAAACACTCCATGTAGTTTTGTTCTAAGTGAATTGTGTGTCTTAGTCATGTAGAGGAACTCGGGTAGGGAGTCGATTCAAGTACACACCATGTCTTTGGGAGGAACATTCCTTTTGTTAGGGTGTTACATGATCAGTTTTGGAAGAACTACATTCCCAGATAAAGGGTCAAGGGAACACGTAGTGTGGGGGTCATAGAATTCATGTATCCATGTTTTTGGAAACATTATTGTTTTCTTCTCATGTTCCTTTCCTGCACTTCTATGTTTCATTCCTTGAAAATCTTGAGCTATGTTTTTAACTTGACCTTTTAGATTCGTGCCACCAACACATCCTCCAGTTATTCACCAGATATTGGGAAATGATCATACACCGGACATGGATGGTTAGAGACTACCAGCAGATCCTCCCGTCGTGCCTATCTTGGCACCATCGGTTATCCCGGATACAGGTGCCAATGCACAGTTCTAAGAGAGATTCATGATTTTTTATAAATACCTTCCAGGGAGAACCACATCTTGCCTCGTATATGGTAGATTTGATGTGATTCTTTCAACAAAATCATCCTCCCACTTTCTTAGGTAATGGAGGACCTCAGGCTGTATATTCATGGTTATAATCCATGCAATCAATCTTAGAGCATCTGGAGATGCCTCTAGAGAGGAGGGTGAATCTCGCTACTTATATGCTTTATGATTCTACCAAGAGATGGTGGGATATGATCTGATAGGTTAGGTTCTAGTAGGGTATGTCTTGGAATGAGTTTCAGTGTACCTTCTATGATTACTTCTACCTGGAGACTTTGAGGTCCAATCGAGACCGAGAGTTCATGAGTTTGGAGTAGGGTACTCTTTCGATCATGGAGTATTATTCTCACTTCATAGAGCTGCATCACTTCACACCAATTCTAGGGGTGATGAGTTATTCCCGGCAAGGAAGTTCAAGGATGGTCTTAGGCATGACATCTAATCTTAGGTGAACATTTTCTGGTTGAATTCCATTTCTTCTATTGTCAACCAGGTGCTGATCACAAAGTGCAACCTAAGGGATTCTAGAACCATGAGCCAGGGAGGATCAAAATCTAGAGTTGGTGATTCTCTAGCTGATAGTAGGTAGTGTCGTAGGGATTCTACATGTGGGGATCCAAGTAGGCGAGATACACCTTCAGGTAGCCAGGTGGTATGCTACCATTATGGAAATGGCGGGCATACGAGGCCAATTTTCCCAAGATACCCAGTGGAGTGTCAATATTGCGGAAAGATGCGTCATATTCAGCGCTTTTTCCTGTTTTTCTCACAAGAATCTGCTGAAAGGGGTTATTCTATGACTCCAAGTTTAAGAGCATCACCAACAGTTTCTCATTAGTCTGGGAACTAGAGTTCATCCAGTCCTTCATGCTGAGGTGGAGGTTGTGATTGTGGTAGCCAGTCACCATGCTTTCAATGAAAACATGGTGGATCTACTTAGGGTGGTCACGCAGGGTCACAAGATAATGGTATAGGCCATTATTTTTCAGTGGAGCAGACCCAACAGGAGCAGGATCCCGGAAACTCTATAGTTTGAAGTACAATTCATGTTTCCTTGGTTTTAGCTTCTGCACTTTTTGATACAGGGGATACCCATTGTTTTATATCTATTGCGGTTTTGGAGATCATTGGGCTCTGTATCTTCACTTCTGCAGATATCTTGACTCTAAACACTTTGTTGGGGACTATAATGGCTAGTGTACGTCAGTTCAAGGAGTTCCCTCTTGAGGTTGGTGGGTGTCACTTTTTATGGGACCTTTATGTCCTAGAGATTATAGTGTATGATTTCATTCTTGGTAAGGACTGGTTGGTTCCATACGAGGCTGTTTTTGACTACTATCATTATAGGGTGAGTTTTACTTCACTAGAGGGCAGTTTGTTCTTACATAAGGGAGAATGGGATGTCCTGGAAAGCAGAGTGGGACCTGAGCATCATGGGTTGAGAGGAGTTACAACATAGATTTCTAGTTTATATCTGGATGACGAGGATCCTTTATAGATAGACTTCCCTCCAATGGTTAATAGTTTAATAGATGTATTTCTAGAGGACTTTTCGGGTTTTCCTCTAGAGCGAGACGTATACTTTTCTATTGAGCTTATGCCAGGAGTGGCACCAGTGTCCATTCCTCCTTATAGGATAAATACACCAGAGTTATCAGAGCTCAAGAAGAAGTTATAGGAGTTGTAGGAAAAGGGTTTCATTTGACCCAGTACATCTCCTTGGGGTTCACCTATTCTATTTGCGAAGAAGGTGGATGGTACCCTTAGACTCTGTGTGAATTATTGGAAGCTAAACCAGTTGATGGTCAAGAACCGATAAACCTTGTTGAGGATTGATGATCTCTTTGATCATATTCGAAGAGACTGAGTGTTCTAGAATATTTACTTGAGATCCAGTTATCATCAGTTGCACGTTAGACCATTAGATATACCTCTTATATCCTTTTATATAAGGTATGGTCTATTTGAGTATGTGGTTATGTCATTCGGTCTCAAAAATGTGCCTTCAGTTTTTTTAGCACTGATGAACGGATTTTTCCATCCATACTTGGATTTCTTCATGGTGGTTTTCATGGAAAATATCTTATTGTACTCTCATGCTCGACACAACCATGCTACCCATCTTGAGCTCATTATGATTACACTAAGAGAACATCATTTATATGCTAACCTATCAAAATGCAAGTTTTGGATGGACCAGATTCACTTCTTGGGTCATGTTATCTCAGAGACAGGAGTATCAGTAGACCCATATAAAGTGAGATCAGTAGTTTCCTAAGATTATCCGAAGAACTTATTTGAGGTACGATGTTTTATAAGGGTATATGGATACTACATACATTTTATTTAAGACTTTTCACACATAGAAGTGCCACTGAAGGTCCTAACTAATAAGGGTGTGAAGTACCTATAGACAGATTTATACAATTCAGCCTTTCAGGAACTGAAAAAGAGGTTGACTTCAGCATCAATCCTAGTATTTCCAGATCCGGTCAAGAGTTGTATAGTTTACTGTGATGCATAAGGTATTAGGCTGGGAGCAATGATTATGCAGGAGGGAAGGAGTTGTTGCGTACGGGTCTCAGGATTTGAGGACACATGAGAGGAATTACCTGACGCATGATCTGGAGTTGGCTACCGTTGTTAATGCTCTGTACTATTGGAGACATTATCTTCTAGGAGAGATTTTTTTTGGTTTTCACTTATCAAAAAAGTCTCAAGTATATATTTACATAGTGAGATCTAAATTTGTGACAGTGAAGGTGGGTTGAGTACCTTCAGTCCTTTGACTTTTAGCTTGCCTATACACTGGAGAAAGGCAATGCAATGGCTGATGCATTAAGTAGGAGGATGCAGATACAGGGAGTTCATAAGGATAACAGTGAGTGTGAACTTATGGATCTTTTCTCTAAGATTCATTTGGAGGTTCACAACAGATAGGGGAATACATTTCTTTCTTATGTAGTTGTTACCTCTACTCTACTTGATCGAGTGTGATTGAGGTAGGTATCAGATTCATAAGGCCTAGTCCTACAGAAGAGTGTGTTATGGGAGGACCCTATTCCTGGATGGACTGTAAGAAAGGATGATATCTTTCTCTTTCATAGACGTGTATGGGTGTCAGCATACATACACGAGGAGATGATGCGGGAATTTCATTCCTCAATTTGGGCAGTTCATCCCGCTATCACCAAGATGTATCGAGATCTACACCATTAGTATTGCTGGATAGGTATGAAGAGAGATGTTACTGGTTTTTTATGAGGTGTTCCACCTATCAGAAGGTGAAGGTGAAGCATCAGCAACCAGTAGGGATTTTGCAGCAGTTACCCATTCCCTAGTGGAAGTGGAATAATGTCGTGATGGATTTCGTGATGGGTTTACCGAGGTCGCCTCGAGGGAATGATTCCATATGGGTTGTCATTTAAAGACTCACGAATGCTTCTCACTTCTTACCGATCAAGGATACCTTTAGTGTTGATGATATGGGAAAACTATACATCTGAGAGATTGTATGTTTGCATGGAGTTCCACACTCCATTATTTCAGACAGGGACACCCGTTTTAATTCTTGTGTCTAGTAGGGACTACAGAGGGCTTTGGGTCTATAGGTATTTCTAAGTATAGCTTACCATCCCTAGAATGATGTCCAGTCCAAGCGTATGATTCAGGTGCTGGAGGACATGCTACGAGCATGTGTCCTTGATTTTAGAGGTTCTTGGGATAAGCACATACCTCTTGTGGAGTTTTCATACAATAACTGTTTTCAAACAACAATTTAGATGGAACCTTTTGAGGATTTGTATTGTAGGACATGCCGATCACCCTTATATTGGATGGAGGTAGGAGAGGCATCTATGAGGGACCTCGTCTTGTCCAGGAAACCATGGTGCAGATAGATTTGATTCGTAAGAGGATGGCTACTGCACACAGTCACGATAGAAGTCTTATGCCGATCGACAGAGACGACCTCTAGAGTTCGAGGTCGGAGACCAGGTTTTCCTACATGTCACACTGAGTTTGGTACACAGGAGTATTATGAGACATGGTAAGCTTTCACCGAGATATGTTGAGCCATTTGAGGTTTTAGAGAGAGTCGGTCTAGTTGCCTATCAGTTGTAGTTACCTCATAGGTATCAGGCTATACACTATGTCTTCCACGTTTCATAGATACGAAGTTACTTCTTAGACTTGTATCATGTTTTTCAACCCAAGGAGGTTGAGTTAGAGGTGGAAACCTCATTCAAGAAGCGTCCTATCTAGATTTTTGATCGAAGCGTGAAGGTTCTTCATGGATGGTATGTTCCTCTGGTATGGGTGCTATGGCAGCACAGGTGAGTATTGGACGAGACTTGGGAGAGGGAGACCGATGTGCGATCACAGTGGCCGGAGTTGTTCAAGGATTCTCCTTCTTCGCAACTTTCTTATGGTAATTTGGGGAAAAATTTCTTTCATGGGGGGATTTTTTAAGAAAATAGATCTTCTTTTTAGGAATGGGTTTTTATTTTTTGGTGTTTTGAGAAAAAGAAGAGAATCTAGAAATTTAAGGAGTACATGCCGTGTACTTTGGAGTAAACATCATGTACCCGGTTGCCGCAGGTGACTGTATACTGGCCGTGTAACGGCCAAATACATGAACATTTTGGGTGACCTAAAGACTACCTAAAGTGGGGCCTAATAAATGCATCTACACGCTGTGTACTTTTAAAGGACACGCCGTGTGCTTTTCTTTTTAATTGATCAAATGGACCAGGGTTGAATCTAATCGATAGAAACATCTTCTTATCAACTCGTCTCGTCTAGGAGAGACTGAAGTTGATGATTTTTTTCTGAGCCCCCGACCCGTTGTCTGTTCTCCAAATCAACTTCCATCTATTTCATTGGAGTCGCCATTGTATGTTCTTCCTTCCTCTAGAGCCTTGTTCCTTGATTTCTCCACTTTCATGAGTCATTCTTGGTTGAACGTTTTAGACTTTTTTATAGATATATAATGTTCTAGGTCAATTCAAAGGCTGAGGTTCAACTATATCAATCGTATAATGTCGAGGTAGGTGGTTTGTGCCATTTCGTGGTTAGTCTTTGAATTTTATGTGAAAAAGTTCCCAATACCCTAGATTGGGGTATTACATGTTTAGGAATCTAAACCGTGTTGATGTTTTAATGCTAGTTTGCTTGAGTTAGGGATCTTGTTTGTGAATAAGATTATTTTTCCATGCTATGGAGGTGTTTTACCATATTGTTTTGGTATCGACTGTTTGGTCTAGTTTTTCCTGTTAGGTTTCTTGCTTTCCATGCATTATGTGGTAAGGATGGAGTGTTTTATATGATGTTTTGATATTATTTGTAGCTGTTTATCCAAGTAGTAATTTTAGGTTTACTTTGCCTACTGAATATTTTTTGTGTGTGATTTCATTACACAGGGTTGTGGTAACCTAGTGTAGTGACACCATATAGGTATTTGACATTGAGGGATTCCCCAGAGTGTCTATTGTACTTGTCACGCTACGAGACCATAAGGGGGATTGACGTTGAGTTCTCTCTTAGAGTGTCTATAGTTACCGTTATGAGACCACATGGGGAATTGATGTTGAGTGCTTCCTTAGAGTTTCTGTAGTTTATCATTAAAAGACTATAGGGGGAATTGACAGTGAGTGCTTCCTCAGAGAGTCTTTGTTTTCATGAGAGCAAAGGGGTTAGACCGTATGATCTACCCAGGAGGTCGTTATATGTTTGTATAAGTTGAACTAGAGAGGTTAGGTTTTGAGATCTTAAAAATAGGGTTACTTGAGATTAATTGGTCAAACCAGAGGCAACAGGCTGTGAGAACTTCCCATAGGGTTGCTTGTTTTTGTTTGATTGAATAATTGATGAATGTAAATGAATTTAATTGAAACTATAGGACTGTTTACTTTTGAGTACTTCCTTGTTTATTTCGTGGTTTTTCATATTGATTTCCATATATATTCACTGACTGTTAGGCACAGATCTTTGGGTGGTTTCCTACTAGGATTAGTCTCACAGCCTGTTTGGGTCATGCTTTTGGGCCCAAACAGATTATGTTGTTGCATGTATAGTTAATGGAAATTTCCCTTCTAGTTCAGTTACTCTACTGTTGTAGAGTTTGGGAGCAAGGGACCAAGCTGAGGCATGCAATGTTGTTGGATTTGTTTACTTGTTTTCCTTTGTACTTTGGTTTAGTATTGTATTCCAGAATTGTGACTTGTTTGGATTCTTTCCTAGATACTTGGGACATAAAAAATTATTATTATATATATTTATATGTTGCATTTGTTTATTAACTTCTAGTATTTCGTTGTTTACTATTGTGTGGTATTATTATTGATTCTGATATTGTAATCTATTTCTTTCTACTGCACTACTCTTCCAATGAGGGCATAGTTTCCCCACTATCACACCCAAGTCCCTCACTCCTAGTCAATAGCCACTAGTGTTTGGGGAAATGAACTTGAGGCCATGTGACCAACCAGGTACAGGGCACCTCTGTGTGGCACCCAAAACTAGGACGTTACAAAGATTCAAGGGATCATATCACCAAATATCGATTAGTTTATAAGTCTTAGAGAACTATATACATACATTATTTCTATATTAATTTGGAAAAAATAGAATTAAAACCTTCTTACATCCAAGAAAATCATCCATGATTCCTTCTTCATATCATGGGGTAATGGGAAAAATAATGTGTGACCTTAGATGCCCAGTAATAGTTATGTATAAAATAATCTATTATATGTGTATAAGATGTGAAAATTATTATAGAGTAGATAATCAATATAGGTTTAATTTATTTGATAACTTTAACTTTAAAAATATCTATGGAAAATATCAACTTAATAATCACATGGATAATAATAAATGAAATCGTATTGAATAAAATGAATAATTATAGAAATAATGTTCTGGTCATCATGACACTATGATGTTAAGGCCTCATGCCATGATATTGTTTTCATGATCCTTACATCAAGACCTTTTGTGAAGAAATTGTAATGAATAATTAGGTATACAAAAAATACTCAACTAATTTGGCCAACTGTTTGTCTCATGAGACCTATCAATGCATCAAGGGTATATCTATAACTAGTATATTCCCATCAATTTGATATGTCCAATGCATTACTCACATATTTAATCAATAATATAAAACATAATCCAAATTACTTAACAATTAATAAATATATGTATTTAATTAAGGATATAAAACATCAATATGTTCATAATAAATGAAATAACTTCCTTAATAAGCTTCCTTAAACTAAAAATATATGTATCAATGGTATATAGTTAAGGAAATATTGGAATGAAAAATACATCCATAATATAAAATTATATGATACTAAGGGGAAAAATTACAATAAAAAATGGATATTGATAAAGAACATGATCATAAGAAAGTAAATGGTCACAAAATAAGGTATAATTCAAAAATCTATAAAGGATGATAGAAGAACACCAATTAATTAGAAATTAAGTATTAAAATAAAGAAAATTATTTTGATAATTAGATAGTAAAATAGAAGTGAAACATTAACAATAACATTCCAAAAATATTTTCTGGATTTTTTTTGTAGTGGACTAGTTTGTCCTGGGTCTTTCCTTTGTGAGATTGTGGTGGGAGAGGGTGGTTAGAAGCTGGAAACCTGGTTTGAGGAGGAATTCATCACATGAATTTGGAATTCATGACATGTATTATGATTCTTGTCTTGAATTATAGTTTATATCTAGAAGGGGTTTGAAATGGAATTTGATGGCTTTCTTAGAAGAAATTCACGGCGAGAATCAGTGATTCGTGACTTGAAGGAACTTTTATATTTTAGGGATGAATTGACTAAAATTTTAGTAGATGTTGGATTGTAGGAATTCATGACATGAATTATACTTTCAAGTCAATAAATTATAATAATTAGTAGGTTATAAGTTGGGGACCCCCTTTGGCAATTAACATTTTTTATTTATTTTGAAAAACCACCATACAACAAACCCAAAAGGAGAAACCTCATGGAGGTCTAAAGTAATGTAAACCCAAAGCATCATTGACAACCAAATTCATTCCCTCCTTTGGAAACGAACCCAAGCAAAAGAAAGAGAACATACTTGGATTATATTATGCCAGAGATGCCAAGAAGTCTGCAACCATGTTCCCCTCCCTCCATGTATGAGAGACCTCCGTGTGGTTACCCATGAGAAATTTGCACTTTCTTATAGTATATACAATGCTCCACGGGATACAGCCCTTTCCCATCAAATCATTTTACAAAACCATGGAGTCCGTCTCTTCCATTCTAAGACCGATCTGTCTTTGCCTACATACCTCCAGCCCAGTCTCCATGGCCCTTGCCTCTGCCTGCAGGACATCGTCTCTTTTATAGGAAGAAGAAAACGCTGCAATGACTGATCCCATCTGATCTCTCACGACTCCGCCCCCTCGCATCTCCCCCATGACAAGCGACCAATCTGTGTTAAGCTTAAAACCCTGACCTTCCGGATTCCATCGAACCCACCTTCCCTTCGCTGAAGAATCCACTCGGTTGTCATTAATGAGATTCGGGAAAGAATGATGCACCGAGGGCGCTGAGTGGAAATCTGGACACAGGCAAAACAAATCCAGCAGTATATTCTTCATTTGAAAAAAACTAACATGAGATGTCGAGGCATGATTATGACGAACCACGTTTCGGACCTGCCATATAATCCAGCAACCAACAACAAGAATGATGGTCCGAGCCTTCCTCTCCGGCCCATAGGAATCTCTACCCCTAAACCATGAACTTAGAAAATCCTCCTACACCCCTCTAGACGCCTCCCAACCAAAAAACCCCCCAAAGGTCTTCCAAAACCCCCTATCCCATTCACTGTCATAGAAAATATGGCCCACTATTTCATGATTTGAATCCC
Organism: Viscum album; assembly: GCA_963277665.1. Lineage (NCBI taxonomy): Eukaryota > Viridiplantae > Streptophyta > Magnoliopsida > Santalales > Viscaceae > Viscum > Viscum album. The sequence continues at coordinate 880,061,907 of OY728143.1, read as the reverse complement.
TACAATACCAGCACTTAGAGGCCATATTTACACCCATACGCTATAGATTTTCATCGGTAGGCAAAGCTTTGTTCCTCACACGCCACACCATAAAATTAAATTTAGATGGAATCTCCTTGCACCACAAAGTCACTCCCCACGGGTCTCCATTTGACATATCCCTTGTCACACGAATGTAATCCTTGATGGAAAAAATACCCGAAGTCGAACCTGTAAAAATAAGTTTATCAGGATCATCACTGATAACAATTCTATTAAAAACAGCAAGTTTATCCTCCTCAAGGATGGCCTGAAGAAATTGAGGATATCCATAGGCCTTGCTAAAAGATATGTCTTGGATGGGGCAACCCGAGAAATACAACCTGCCCACCCCCAAATCATGTTTCAAGAAGTTGATGTTTTCTGTTCCCACTAGCCACTGAGAGTGCTGATGTTAAACCTCCATGAAAGGATGAATTAGGTTCCATATCCGAGAAAAATTGGGTATCTGTTCCCACATATTCTGACCATATATGTCTTGTATAGTCCTTCCCCAAAGGGATCGACCTTACAACACTTCCCACGCAAGCTTTGCATGAATCCCCTCCATGGATGAGGAGACACTCCTCAAATTAATCCCACCTTTGGAGAGAGATCTTGCAAGACGTTTCACCAAATCCCAATGATGTCTGCCCTCCATCTGCCCATCCCATATAAAGGACACCATACTCTTATACAATTTGGAAATTACACTTTTAGGAACCTTCAAAGTAGAAAAAATATGCATGGTAATGGAGACCAAGACACTATTCACTAAAGTTATACGGCCGCCGAAGGAAAGAAATCTATTTTTCAAATTGTATATCAGCCCAGAGATCTTGCTGATAAGTTTATCAAAATGGTGGACCCTACAAGAGGAGGGACTAACCGGAGCCCCAAGATACTACATGGGAAAAGAGCTTCTCTCCATATTCAAACTTAGCCCCACATCCCTCACCCTCCCATCAGAGCAACTCCTGGTTATATAAAAGGAACTTTTCTCTTTCTTCACCACCTGCCCACTCCACTTACAATATTCCCCAAGAAGACCATTCAACCCCTACTCAGAACATCTACTTCCATTGATAAAGACAATTGTGTCATCTGCAATCATCAAGTGTGAGATACCCCTTGTGGCATTCCTATTATGGTAAGGGATAATTTTACCCATGTTCAAACCTTGATTAATAAAGCGGCTAAAAGTGTTTTGAGAGAGAATGAAAAGAGTGGGGGACAAAGGATCTCCTTGCCAGAGACCACGACACGTCTTGAAAAAGCCAAATTGTTTACCCATAAAAGAGGTTGAAATCCACGTCGAGCTGAAACATTGGAACAATAGATCACTCATCCAAATAGAGAACCCCATTCTTGTCAAGACGCTGAGAACAAAACCCCATTCCATCCTATCATATGCCTTACTCATATCAAGCTTCACCAAAAAATTACCCCAAAGGACCTGTTGTTGATGCCACTAACCATTTCTTGAGCCACACCTATTGCACCCTGAATAGACATCCCTTTAATAAACCCATGCTGTTCAGAAGCCATCCAAGAATCCAGGTGAATAGCCAGCCTTCTATTCAGAATGCTGGCCATGGTCTTGTATGGTATATTGCACAAACTAATGGGTCGATACTGATCAATAGAGTGAGGATTAACCACCTTAGGAATAAGAACCATCTTGGTTGCACCAGAAATACATGGAAAATCCCCACCCTGGAAGAAATCCTGGATAGCTCTCACCAGGTGCCCTTTAACAAGGTCCCACATCGCCCTGTAAAAGGATCCAGGAAAGCCATCAGGCCCTGGTGCACTAAACGGGTTCAAGGACCAAATCGCCTCACAAACTTCATATTCATCCAGAGTCCTTCTCAAGCCCTCATCAATGACCTCCGAAACACATCTTGGAATGTCCTAAAAAATCCCAACACCGCCACTCGGATATCCCCCTACCATATTTGGATTTGGAGCAGTCAATAAAGATTTGAGGGCCCCATTAACCATGGCCCCTACCTCATCACGATCATTGGTGAAGGAACCATCTTCTATACAAATGTTCGGACCCCCTTTGAATTATCATATTTCCCTCTCCTCTATGAGACCTTCCATATCCAAGAGATATTCTTCAAAGTAATTTAAATACACTTCATTTAGATTCAACCCCCATCTTTTAGAAATCAATATATGGTGATATAATATTAGTTTTACATTATATAGTGTTTTTTATATATTTTTATTCTATTTTATTCTATGATGGGTTATTCTATTCACTTTTCTTGTGGGTTCTATCAGTAAATGATAAAGAGAACTTTTTTGGGCTGGTATTTTCAATATCATTGGTTCCTTGTGGAAGAGGTAATTAGGATTTTATGCTTGGTGTTTTGTTATTTCCCAAAGAATGTTGAGATATTCATATTGATATAGGGGATCTGTAACATTTCTCTTTTTATGAAATTGTGAATGAATCATGATTTATATTCTATATTTAAATAGAAGAAATTAAACTTAAGAAGATAATAATTTGTTATATATCATAAGGAATGGTTATTAAAGAATATGTAAATTCATATAGTATGAATAACTAGTTGAAAACTCTTAGACCCTATATGATATTGTAGTTTTCATAATCACAAATAATGTAAATATATAGATTCTACTCATTAATTCCATTTTAATATCTCTAAGTAAATCAATTATGTCATACAAAAAAATATACTTAAATAAGTCAATAACTTATATTCATGAAAAATATGTTTACAAGTGTATTTATACATGTATTTTTGGATAACAGTTAGTCTTTTAATGTTATGTGTAAGATAGAAACTTCATAACCTTTTTAGATTCCCTGGCACTGATGGGATGTTTGATACACCGATGTTCGACACACCGATATTCGACACACCGATGTTCAACACACCGGTGTTCGACACACCGATGTTCGACACACCGCTGTTCGACACACCAATGTTTGACACACTGATGTTCGACACACTGATGTTTGACAGACCGAAGTTGATAGATCAAAGTTGAAACACCAAAGTTGACATACCGAAGTCAACAAACTGAAGTTGAAAGACCGAAGTTGACACACCGAAGTTGACAGATCGAAGTCGACACACCGATGTTTGACAGACCAAAGTCGACAGATTGAAGTCGACACACCGAAGTTGACAAACCAAAGTCGACACACAGAAGTTGACAGACCGAAGTTGACACACCAAAGTTGACAGACCTAGGTCGACACACCGATGTTTACAGACCATAGTTGACACAACGAAGTTGATAGACTGAAGTCGATACACCGAATATGACAGACCAATGAAAATGACTCACTGATAGTCATAAATAATTGTTTTGATTTTATTAATTCAAATTTATTTCTAACGGTCATATTTAGAAAGATTAATGTTTCTAAAATTAATTAATGTTGTCTATAGAACTATCCATAGATAGTATGAGGTACATGCACATGAGGAGAGCTTCATTTCTAGTGGACCTTGAAGTATAAAAGGACTACAACCTAAACTAAAAAAAAGAGGTGAAGAACATGCCGAAATACAGACTGTGCGAATACGCCAATAGAGAAACTCAAATCTTGAGATCACAAGAAGTTTATATCTAGCAATATTCTGCGGAATCTCATAGTTCATTGAGACATTAAAGACAAGAACCTTTTCACACTTGGAAGCTGGATTACTGAAACTAAGACACTCTGTTCTGAATAAATCTTTAAAAGAGGACTCGAATTCCATTTTCTCTACATCCATTGAGTCCATAGATTTATTTCACAACACACAGAGTTTCCTAAAACCTATTCTTTTTAATAGATCTGTTGTGTTCTTATGTTACTATTTGAGTAGTGTGTATATCGGTTTGTATCACACACACTGTCTCCTAAGCATAACTAGAGGATAACAAAATATCCTCACTCTCAATCCTTTCTTACATTTGTATCCCACGTAGATCTATGGAAGAGATCCCGTGTGATCATTTTGTTAGTTTTTCCCACTAATAGCTATGGTAGAGTTCAAGTGTGACCTAGATAGCTTGTGTGATGTTGTGAACCCTGATCCAGGGTGTGGATCATATGTTTCTTAATATAAACTTCTTTGTGGTAGGTAATCACCAAGTGGAGAGGACTAAGTCTCTGCTTGAGACCGAACCTCTCATTTTAACTGCTACACTGTTCATCTTATATTTTTATCTGATATGTATTTCTGGAATTAAGATAAATTGAACTTTGATAGATATTTTAGTATGTGTTTATATCTATTTTGAATTAGTAGATTAGTTTCAAAAGTTTGAATAATCTTAGATTGGTAAAACTGAGAACTAATCAATCTTCTGAGAACCTAATTGAAATTTCGAAACTTTTATAAATTCACTAAAAACTGACTTTGTGTTTATTTTCATATGGGGATATTATTTTGTAAAGAACCTTATTAACAGAAATTTTTATAGATATTCAATTCACCCCCTCTTGAGTCATCTACTTAGACCAACATTTGGTATCAGAAGAATTTGAAACTTACTGTTAGTTTTTCAAATCAAGTCAACTGTGATTATAGTTGTGTTTCAAAGATCTTAAAATTTCTTTTATTTATAATTTTTTATCTCTTTGAAATTATTTTACAATCATTATCATGGAAAATAGATTATAAGGGGATAATACTTATATAACACCTTTCTTTAATGGAACTAACTATGCTCAGTGGAAGCTTAAAATGAAAATACATCTAGAAAGAATGGGATTTGAAATCTGGACTGCTATTGAAAGTAAATATGATATTCCTGAAACTGCTATAAACACTTGGGATGAACCTACCAAGACTTCCTATAACAATAATTGTAAAGCAATGAATGTTTTGTACTATGAAATAAGAGGTGAATAATTTAACTGTATCTCTGATTGTAAAACTACACATTAAATTTGGGATACTCTATCTGTTTCTCCTAAAGGAACATCTAATGTTAAAGAAATGAGATTAAATAATTAAATTATTAAATATGAAAAATTTAGAATGAAGCATGATGAGTCAATTTATGATTTGTATCTTAGGTTCAATGAAATTTTGAATACCATGATTTCTTTAGGAAGAGAAGTAACTGCCAAGGAGCAGATCATGCAAATTCTGCAATGCTTACTAGAAAGATGGCAAGGAATATCTATATCTATTAGAGAATCATGCGATATTGATAAAATTCCAGTGAAGTAATTGATTGGAAAATTAATGATGTATGAAGAAGAATTGAAGGTAAATAAAGAGGAGGATGAACCAAAATGAAAGTCTGTATTTTTCAAGACAACTTCATCCAAATGTAAAGACAAAGAGATAGTTCAAGCTACTGTCGAAACCTCAAGCAGTGATGAAGTCACTTCATAAAATGATGATGAAATGGCCGAGTTAGCTAGATGATTCAAGAAATTCTATATGAAAAAGATGTTTTTCAAAAATCCTTGTTATAGTGGAATGTATGATAACAAGGGAAATTGGAAAAAGGATTGGAAGAGAAATGATAACTCAAAAGAGATAGTTTGTTATGAATGTAAAAGGAAAGGACATGTCAAGGATGACTGTACAAAGATAAAATACATGAAAATGTATGAAAATAAGGATAGAAGGTATAAAAAAAGCAATCAAGGCCACCTGGAGTGCCTCCGATGACAGATCAAGTGTATCTGGATCTTCTCAAAAATGAGAAATATGATATGACTAATATGTGTTTCCTAACAAACACAACTGAGGTAACCTCGAACTCTCCTTCACATAATTCTTATTATTCTAAAAGTGAGTCTAAAAATATGAAAAATGATAAACTATTCGAATATTCAAACATGTTAGAGGAAACATGTAATGAGTTTAAAGGTAAGTATAAATATTTGAAGAAATAGCATGCTTTTATTGTGACTGCTAAATCTAAACTTACAACTGAAAAAGAGAATAATGCTCAACTGCTCAAAGAGAACAATGAGTTAAAATGTCTAATGAATAATTGAAGAAAGACTTAGAAAAGTTTACTAATGGAAAAGAATAATCTTAATAAAATTCATGGTAAAAAAATAACTCCTAAGTATACTTCTAGGATAGGATTTAAACCTATTCAAAGGAATTTATCCCAATCATATTTTTTTCCAAAATCTGGAAAATCGGTTACCTTTTTTCAAAACTAGAATTGTACTGCAAGTTCTAGTTCCACAAATTATATTATTGTATCCAATTCTTCTGGAACAAACAGTGTTTATTTTTCAAATACTCTATATTCTGTATATAAAAAACCCATAAGACAGTTGTGGATTCCTAAAGCTTATATTACTAATGTATGTGGACCCAGACAAATATGGGTACCAAATTCGTTTCTTGGTTAAACTATTTTGTAGGTAAAATTCCTAAAGAGATCCTATAAAAAGTTGTGGTACTTGAACAGTGGTTGTTCAAGACACATGACAGGGGATTTTTCACGATTTAAAAGTCATATCAAGATCGATGGAGGACATGTCACATTTGGTGGCAATGGTAAAGGAAAAATAACCAACCTAGGCCATATTGGTAACCCTAACTCTATTTCAATTTCTAAATTACTATATATTGATGGCCTGAAGTATAAAATGCTCATCATATCTCAAATATGTGATGATTCATTCAATGTTAAATTTAAAACGATTCATACCATTTTTTTATGCTAAGAATAATTTAGTATTTACTTCTTTTAAAAATTATAATGTATATGCTATAAATTTAGACACACTAGCCTCACAGAATGTCTCTTGTCTAAATGCCTTTCACAAAGAGTATTGGATCTAGAATAAAAGACTAGGAAATTGTAATATACATTCTCTTAGGAAGTTAACTAGAAAATGATTAGTTAGAGACTTACCCAAATTAGAGTTTCCAAACAACAAAGTATGCAATCCTTGTCAAAAAGGAAAGCAACATAAAATATCTTTCAAACCAAAGAAATAAGTAACTACTTATAAACCTCTCGAGTTGGTTCACAAGGACTTGTTTGGACCATCCTGATTTTTGAGTCTCAATGGGAAGAACTATTTTTATGTTCTAGTAGATGATTTATCTAGGTACACCTGGACCTTTTTCCTGGCTCATAAAAGTGAAGCTTGTTCACACTTTACCAATTATTCTAGGACTGTAAAAAATCTCAATGGATTTAAGATTAAATCCTTAATAATTGTTCATGGCCGTGAGTTTGAGAATCAATATTTTGAATCTTTTTGCTAAAAGAATGGCTATAATAATAACTTCTCTGTATGTAGGACACCTCAACCGAATGGTGTGGTAGAAAGAAGAAATAGAACCTTACAAGAAATTACTCGGACTATGCATAATGAATATGATTTACCCATTTATTTTTGGGCTGAAGCCGTTAATACAACTTGCTGCATAATAAACATAGTCTTAATTAGAACCATTCTCAAGAAAAATCCAAATGAGTTGTGGAATAATAGGAAACCCAAAGTAGGTTATTTTAAAGTGTTTGTATGTAATGTTTATATTCTGAACACTAAAGATAATTTAGATAAATTTTCCTCTAAAAGTGATGAAGGAGTATTTCATAGATATTCTACATAAAGTAAATCCTATAGAGTCTTTAATAAGAAAACCAAATGTGTGGAGGAATATTTACACATCAATTTTGATGAAGCATATACACATGATCCCAAGACCTTACTAGCAAATATTGAAGAGGATATGTCCAATCTAGACATTAATGATAAAACCTCAAATCTTCATGTGAAAGAATCTTTGAAAACTTCCAGTTCTATAAATTCTCCACATCCTAACCATAGTGAACCAGATCAACCTGACCAACCCGAAATATCAAGTCCTACTTTCTCTGGACTAACTAGTACCCTTAAGAATCATCCCATAGATGCTGTTGTTGGAGATTTAGATAGAGGAACACTAACCAGAGCTTCCTTGAGAAACTAGGTTGAACATCAAGCCTTATTTCCACAACTTGAACCTAAATATATCAATGATGCAATCAATGATGAATTTTGGGAAATGTCCATTTAATAAGAACTCAATCAGTTTGAAAGAAATAAATTTTGGGAACTTGTAGATAGACCTTAGGATACTTTCACCATAGGAACCAAATGGGTGTTTAGAAGTAAGGTAGATTATATTGTAAATATAGTTAGAAATAAAGCTAGACTAGTTTCACATGTATATAATTAAGAAGAGGGAATTGATTATGAATATACCTTTGCACCAGTATCTAGACTTGCGGTAATTAGGATCTTACTTTCCTATGCGGCACACTTTGATTTTAATCTTTATCAAATGGACATCAAAAGTGAATTCCTAAATGGTTATATAATTGAGGATGTTTTTGTTGAAAACCCCCCAGTTTTAAAAATCCACATTTTCCAAATCATGTGTTAAAATTATCAAAAGCTTTATATGGTTTCAAACAAGATCCCAGAGCTTGGTATGAAAGGTTTAGTAACTTTATTTTTTCTTAATATTTTACAAAAGGAATCCCTAATCCTACTTTATTTATAAAAAAGAGTTTCGAAAGAAGTTTTAATAGGCCAAATATATGTAGATGATATTATCTTTGGATCTTCTAAAATTTTTTTATGTAATTATTTTTCAAAAAAAATGTAAAGTGAGTTTGAAATGAGTTTAATGGGTGAACTTAAATATTTTATTGGATATCAAATATTTCAAAATAAAGAAGGCATCATCTTAAATCAAAGTAAGTACACAAAATATCTTTTGAAAAGATATCGCTTTGATAGAATTAAGAGTAGTGAAACTCCTATGAGTTCTACATGTAAGTTATATCTTGATGAAAGTGGAAAAGCAATTGATCAAACTGCTTATAGAGGAATGATAGGGAGTTTGATGTACTTAACTGCTAGTAGTTCAGATATTATGTTCAGTGTGTGTATGTGTGTGATATTTCAAGCAAACCCAAAAGAGTCACATTTAATTGTTGTTAAAATAATTTTCAAATACCTCAAATATACAACTACCTTAGGACTGTTCTATGTAAAAGGACAACCTTTTTGATTTAGTTAGCTATTCAGATGATGACTTTGGTGGATGTAAGTTAGATAGAAATAGTACCTTTGGAAGTTGTCACTTTTGGGGAAAGTCACTAATATCATGGTGTAGTAAAAAGAAAAATTCAGATACATTATCAACTACTGAAGCAGAGTACATTACTGCTGGTAGTTGTTGTGCACAAATTTTTTGGATGAAACACACCTTAGATTATGGATTTCAATTCAGAAATATCCCCATAAACTGTGACAATACAAGTGCTATTAATATTTCTAATAATCCAATTTCTCATTCTAGGACAAAGCATATTGATGTAAGACATCACTTTTTGAGAGATCATTATCAAAAATGTGATATAACTCTTGAGTTTATTGGGACCGAACATCATATTGCTGATATATTCACTAAACCCTTAAATTCTGATAGAATGAATTACATCAGACATGAACTAGGAATGATAAATTTGTAGGATCTCATGAAACTGATCTCATGAAACCAATCTCCCAGAAACCGATCCTCGAAACCATTTTCTTTGAAACCAATCTCCATGAAACCGATCTCTTGAAACCGATCTCATGAAATTGATCCTTGAAACTGATCTCATGAAACTGATCTCTTGAAACCGATCTCATGAAACCAATCTATTGAAACTGATCTCTCGAAACTGATCTCTTGAAACTAATATCTTGAAACTGATCTCCTTGAAACCAATCTCATTGAATCAAATCTCCTTGAAACTGATCTCCATGAAACTGATCCTTGAAACCGATCTCATGAAACCAATCCCTTGAAACCGATCTTATGAAACCAATCCCTGAAACTGATTCATTGACACCGATGTATTTAAATATTATTTTGTAATTCTGTCTATTTTAAATAAAACGATGTTGTTTTGCATTCTTCTTTTCTTATACATTTAAATTTTAAGATTTATAATCTCTAAATGATATATTAAGTTCAATCCATCCCGACCTTTCAGCTTCTCCTATTCCACGAATTCGTCTTCTTTTTCCCACTCTCCCTCTTGAATCTTGACCCCTTAACATTGTTGGAATCCAAAGCCTCATAATGGAAAGGACCAAGCGTGCTATGGAAGAGTGAAGAAAATATCCTTCTTGTAAGCGTTAGAAAGGTGAGCCTATTGGGACTGCAAAACCGAGCTTGGAAAGCCGAGTGGTTATGGATGAAAAAGAGGTGTCTGTTGAGTGGATTTTTTTAAGAAAGTATTTTCTATTGAAAGTGCTGGAATCTCAAGGATGGATCAGTTGATTTGACAACTATGAAAGACCATATTATCGCCAGTTAGTTCATGAGTTCTATCAACATTTGAATATATCCCTGGATGAAGCTGAGGTAGAAAATATGAAGTTTGTGTTAAAGGGAAAGGAGATATATTTTTTATCTAAGGAATGGGATGAATGCTTAGAAATTCCTCATGAAGGTGTCTATGATGATTACCTAGGTAATATTACACCTTCCTATGATTTGTTCTCTTATGAAGATGCTCTGAAGGAGTTGACTGGAAATAGATAATCTATGAGGACTATTGCATGTGAGTTTGAGGGAGAAGTAAGATTGTTGTTTAAGTTCATACAACATAAAATCTTCCCAAGGAAGGGAGATTTTTCTGTAGTGAAATATCAAGATGTTTTCTTGATTTATTTGTTAAAAAATGGGATAAAAGTGAACCTCTGTAGGTATCTAATGGTTCATATCTCCGATTTGATTAAGCCATCCAGGAAGGCAACCTGATTATACGATCTGGGGATGATTTCTTCCATGTTGAGAAGGGTAGGTTGTGTGGAAGATGGAGATAAAGTGATAAGTGATTGTAGTGGGTTTTTTCTTCATAAAGATATTTTTAAAATAATTAAAATATTCTGGAACCCATGGAAGAGATGTTGGGTAGGATATGAGGAAAGTCTATATGTGGATTTCAATCTAGTTGACCACCCTACTAGACCAAATGATCAAGTTGATCCAAGTATCAAACTAGGAGAGGTTCCAGTTTATTCTGATGAGGAAGATAAGCTTGAAGTGACAAGGGAAGAAGGATCTCCTTTTGACGATAGGAGTGATCCTGATATTGCTGAAAGTCCCAAAAATATTTCTTATGGACCCGCTAGTCCACCTTTAGGATTATCTTCAAGAGAACCTCTACTAGGTGATGAAGATGAGGAAGAAACCAAGGTTATTGGAGCTGAAGTCTATGTGTGTAAATCAGATGAGGATTCTAGTGATGATGATGATGATGATGATGATGACGATGAAGGAAGAAATGATGAGCTTGTAAGTGATTCTTTAAAAGTGGGAAAACAAGTGGTAGAAAAATCCTATGAGGAATCTGTTCATGGGGTTGGTGATGGTATTGAGCCTGCTGATAAATAAGCTATTGACCATGAAGATGATGATAATGAGGATAGATCACCCCATAAAAATGCTTAAAATCAAGACATCATTACGAAATTGAATTAACTTATGGGTGATGACCATGAGGAAGAAGCTGAGGTTCTAGTGCCTCAAATTGAGGAAGTTCCTAGTGAAGTTGAAGTGGCTGGAGAACATGCAGAACCTGAATTTCGGTTGGTTCATGTTCCCAGACAAGTTGTTATGGATAGAGACTAGGTTAAAGAAGTTAAAAAAATATGATGTTGTTTCTGAGCCTTAGGGAAGAAGGATCAGAATTGATACTGTTGATCCAAGAGACTGGACCTATACTAGAGAGTGGAATAATGATCTAGGAAACATTTTTGTTTGGTTTAGAATATGTCTTGGATGAGGAGAGGGTTCCATTTCCTCCTACTCCACAAGTACAAGATGAACCAGAATCTGTTGTACCTATTCCACTAGTTACACCTACAGCAGTAAAACTAGTTTCTGCCGTAGTGCCCTATGATTATATCACTAAAGCTAATTTGGAGAAATTCACAAATGATATATGTGATTTTTTGATAGCCTCAGTTGGATCCAAAAGTGAAGCCTCCACATCCTTAGGCATCTCAGATGATGATGCAGTAAAGATTGCAAGTATAGTGATCTAGTAGATTCAACTGAATCTCATTACAATAGTAGAAACCATTATTAGGCAAAATAATTTTTTGAGATAAGAAGTAAGAAAGATGATAAATGAGTTAAATTCCTTAACCTCTGACTTCAAGACCTCATTTAGTGGCTTTATGAAAGTTCTTAGGAACCTAGTAACTCATCTACTCAGTGTAGACATGAGAAGTTGAAAGAAGAGCTTGGGAAAATGTTGACTGGCCCATCCTGTTCTAGGAGTGGGAAAATTGCTGTTGTTGATTTGGATTCTGTCAAGGTTGTGATGAGAGAGGAACTCCAAAACCTTCAGAGTATTTCAGACAAAGAAACTCTTGAAAAGGTACATCGAAATACAGATCCTGTGTACAATATGGTTAGGCAGTGCACAAATGAAGCCTCTGCAGCTCAGAGAGAGATTCGATAAAAGGTGGATAAGTACTTTACTAAGATTTACACCAAGCATGATCTCATCAATAGCATATAGTTTCTTGCTGAGAATCTTATAATACCTATTTTCATAGAAGAATTCAAGAAGAAAGTTTCTCAATTAAAGGAGTTTACACCTTTTCTGAATAAATTTATGGAAAATAAGGATGACTTTGAGAAGGTGATGCAATATGGTGGTGAAACCATTAATGATTTCATCAATCTCCTTAAGCCCTATCTGCATGTTCAGGCTAAAGCAATTGTGATCCCTCCTGCTGCTTCCATTGGTGCTGCCTTTCAGCCTCCTGCTCAAATGAATGTGTCTCAGGTCCTGTCTCAGATTCGACTGGTCATCATAGAGAAAAATCCTAGTATTGTGTTTTCATAAATATGGCCTAGCCTTTCAGTAAATGTCCCTACCAGTGTTGCCTTGCCTGACATTTTCTACAAACCTCCTTTACCCTCTGCCGCTCCCAAACCTCCTCCTCCTCCCTCAGATCCTTTATAAAAAGGAAAAGCTCCTCAGTCTCTAAACCCTTAGTGATGGATTGTATTTTTTGATATGGGTTTGATCTTTTTGTTTGGATTGTACTTTTATACCTCTTAATGGAAGTATTTATGGTGTATTTATTTTATGTTATTTATCCTTTCTACTTTTCCTTTTGCTAATCCAAAAAGTGGGAGAAAATAAGGCGTACATTATTTATCTAAGGGGGAGATTTTCTAGATTAGGACACATGTCATGTACTCACCTTGATCCATTTATTGAGGGGGAGATTTGTTTTAAAAATTCAAGAAAGGAAAGACTTTTGTTATATTAGATAATTACATTAAGTGCAGTATGCTATGTCAAGATATTTTCATTCTGTATATTTTCATATATGCCATAATTTGTGATTATCAAAAAGGGGGAGATTGTTGGACCATAAATGATATTGTAGTTTCCATAATAGAAAATAATTTCAATATACAGATTCTACTCTTTCATGCCATTTTAATATCTCTAAGTAAATCAATTAGTTTATACAGAAAAATATACTTAAATAAGTCAATAACTTATATTGATGAATAAATTTGATTACAAATGTATTTATACTTGTATTTTTGGATAATAGTTAGACTTGTAATGTTATGTGTAAGACAAGCAATTCATAACCATTTTAGATTCCCTAGCATTGATGGGATGTTCGACACACCGATGATCGACACACCGATGTTCGACACACCGATGTTCCACACACCGATGTCCGACACACCAATGTTCGACACACCGATGTTCGACACACCGATGTTTTACACACTGATGCTCGACAGACCGAAGTTGATAGATCAAAGTCGACACACCAAAGTTGACAAACCGAAGTCGACACATCGAAGTTGACAGACCAAAGATGACACACCAAAGTTGACAGATCTAAGTTGACACACCGATGTTTGACAGACCAAAGTTGACATATCAAAGTTGACAGATCGAAGTTGACAGATCAAAGTCGACACACCGACGTTGATAGACTGAAGTCGACACACTGAAGTTGAAAGACCAAAGTCGACACACCGAAGTTGACAGATCAAAGTTGACACACCAAAGTTGACAGACCGATGTCGACACACCGAAGATGATAGACTGATGCAAATGACTCACCGATAGTCATAAATAACTATTTCGATTTTATTAATTCAAATTTATTTCTAACGGTCATATTTAGACAAATTAATGTTTCTAAAATTATTTAATGTTGTATGTAGGACTATCCATAGACAATACGAGGGTCATGAATGTGTGGAGAGCTTCATGTCTAGTGGACTCTGAAGTATAAAAGGACTACAACGTCAACTAAAAAAAAGAGGTGAAGAACACGCTGAAATACAAACTGTGTGACTACGCAAATAGAGGAACTCAAAGATTGAGATCACAAGATGTTTCTGACTAGAAATATTCTACTAAATCTCACTGTTCATCAAAACATTAAAGAGCATAACCTTTTCATAATTGGAAGACGGATCACAGAAACTGCGACACTCTGTTCTGAAGAAAACTTCAGAAGAGGACTCGAATTCCATTTTCTCTACATCCATTGAGTCTAGAGCTTCACTACACAACACATAGAGTCTTCTAAACCCTATTCTTTTTAATAGCTCTGTTGTGTGATTACTATTTGAGCAGTGTGTATAACTATTTGTATCACAAACACTATATCCAGAGCATAACTGGAGGATAATAGAATATCCTCACTCTCAATCCTTTCTTACATTTGTATCCCACATAGAACTGTGTAAGAGATCCTGTATGATCTGTTTTTTAGTTTTTCCCATCAATAACTATGGTAGAGGTCAAGTGTGACCAAGAAAACTTGCGTGATATTGTGAACCCCAATCTAGGATGTGGATCAAAAGTTTATTAATATAAACTTCTTGGTGGAAGGTGATCACCAAGTGGAGAGGACTAAGTCTTCGCTTGACACTGAACCTCTTGTTTCATCAAATGTTCTTTTTATCTTATATTTTTATCTGTTATGTATTTCTAGAATTACAATAAACTAAAATTTTATAGTTATTTTATCAAGTGTTTATATATGTTTTGAATTATTATATTAGTTTCAAAATTTTGACTTATCTTAGATTGGTAAAACTAAGAACTAATCAATCTTATGAGAACTTAATTAAACTTTCAGGACTATTATAAATTCACTACAAACTAACTTTGTGTTTATTTTCATAGGGGTTATTATTTTGTAAAGAACCTTTTTAACATAAATTTTTATAGATATGCAATTCACCCCCTCTTGAGTCATCTACTCTGACCAACAAAAACTGCATGTAGTAAATTAATTATATTATTTCAAATATGGAATTATATGAATTGAGATAGTTTATAATATAATTAAGCGAATGAATAATTTTATCCAGAATATTGGAATCATATAATTAAATAATATATCTAATAACCTGTAAATCATCTAAGAAAAAGAAACAGATTGATTTCATATATCCTTATAATAATTGATAAATGGGAATTTATCTAGAGGGAGTGAAAAGGGTGTTATTGTATGATGATGAATGATAATTTATTATCATACTAGAAAACTATATAATAAATATAAAAATAATATATCACATGTTAAATGTGAAAAATATTTCTTATTGTAAATTAAATTATTTGTAAGGAAATTTTTGATTGAGTATGTTTATTTTTTACTCTTGATATTTGATAGATAGTGTGATATCTTCTAGGATATATTTTTTTTGTTGTTGTTTAGAAAGGTTGAAGTATTGAACTGGATAAATAACATAAATCTGGATGAAATTATTAATTAAATTATAGGAATAATTAGAATAATAATTGACCATCTTATAATTTTTTAAACAAATAATTAATACTTTAAGCATGTTATATTGATGGTAGCTACTTCTAGCTACTGATATAAGTTTCTTGAAATGTGGAGACTATGCATAATAAAAAATTTTATTCAAGATATAATTAAAATGGATTTCTATTGAAGATGTATTGATAAGGTATGATAGATCCCATTCATGATTGTGGGAGGATTGAATTCCTTGATGTTATGGATGTAGTCGCCTTTAAAAATCATGTGTTCAAAATACATTTAATATGTATTTATGATCTATGGATTTAGAGCACTGTTGTGATTGATTGATAAACTTATGTGGTTGTAAATGTTTGATGATAAATATGATAGAGGATTGGGTATGGATTAATGGAATAAGGTTCCAGTTATGATGATGGTGGTGGCATGAGGTGCTAGTTATGATGATGGTGGTCACATGGGGTGTCTGTTATGATGATGATAGTGGAACTAGATTCCAGATATGATATTATGTGCAATTGTATTAGAAATTAGGTAGTTGAGGATGATTTTATAGTAGGGATTACTCATTGGTGTTTAATTATAGCTTGATGCTTACTTGATGGCCAATGGCTGATTTTTATTTATATGCATAGTTTCCTACTGTGGGATTTGGTTTGATTCCATGCACTATGAGTGCATCTTTTAAGTGATATCTTAGGATTATTCCTAGAGTAAACATATGTTTCTGAAATGAGAAATGTACTAAATAAATAATGGGGTTATTTCTTTATGATTAATTATGAGGAAGACCTACTTGAGAATACATGGAAGGAATAAATTGTTCCATTGTCACTTGGTATGTATGTTTAAAATTTAAATCTTGGAAATTAAAAGAGAATAATATTAATTAATGGATAATGAATCAATTAATATTGAAATGATGATTTTATTTCTATTTGATATCTAGACCTAATCGTTGGCAATAGAGCTTCATGTGTGATGATAGTGGAAGATAGTTATAATGATATTTAGTTACCCTTAGTGTGGTTCTTAGCTATATCTATTCTGTATATTTTGTTATTTCATGCACACTCCACCCATGTTGTAAGGCTAACCATAAACTAGAGTTTCTAGGGGAGTTTTTCCCAATGTCTTGTTTGGAAAGGATATGAATGGTTGACTACCCCTTCTCCCCCACTCTCTCTTCGGCTATAGTATTATGTGTGGGTTTGAAAATGGTGACTTCCAATACATGCCTTTTGTAGGCTAGAACAGATTGAGGTTATTGCACATGCATGTATTCTTGATATAGTATATGAAGGACTATTATAGGATAATTATTCATGATATATGATGGATTAAGGTATAGTATATAATACAAAGGTGGAAGCGTCCTCCTAAAAAAATTGGTTACTATATGGAGGATGTGGACGTGATGGTGTGTTTCATGGGGTGAATGGTATGATATAGTTTCCCATATTTTTTTGGAAATGGTTTTTTATGTAATAGATAATGGCTTATGACATGTGACATTAGGGAATAAGATCATAAAACCAATGGGGAAGTGGTTTCAGGTTACCCATTTCTATATATATATTCTCAATATCGGGGATACACTTCTGTGCATTATTTGGTGAGTGAGTCATGGTGAGGATGGGAAAAGAAAATTTTACATATATAAGTGATGATTTAGTTTCATTTATTTAATCATTGGGATTTAGTATGATTATTTCACATTTTTCATGTGAGGTTATAAGGAGGATCATATTGAGTATACATGTTATGCTCACCATATATATATAAACTTTTTTTAGGTCAGTAAGAGATGGTAAGTGATCGTGTTATTAATTACTATTTCAAGGTGTTGTTTAGGAGGCGTTGTGGATTTGTGGTCATTATTTAGGATTTATCCCTTTTTTATTTTCATTTTATCTATATCTAGTTATGTATGATATCACATCATGTTTTAGGATTACTTCTTTATTTATTTTAAGAAATAGTTGTTTGGTTGTTGTTATCATGTTATCTCTTACTTCTCATATATTTATGATGGTAATTAATACCATGTGTGTAATTATATACCATTAGTGCTAGTCACTAACCTATATCCTATTGGATGTGGGTTTCATAGGTCATTATCTCTCTTCCTTCATTTTTGGTCTGGAAGGGGTAACTTTAGAGGGAGGGGGTTATGAAAGACTGGTATAAAAGGCGATAGTTGAGAGATATGATGGAGTTTGGATTTAGTAACTGGTGAGGATTGATGGGTTGGTAGGGAAATAGTATCAGATGGGATTATTATGTCCTATAAATAAGAATTATTATCAAGTAAATAGGCATTTAAGCACCCCTATGATCCAACACAAGAACCTTAAAATTGATTGGACATAATAAGTAAGTTGATGTTGCTTTCAGAGTGGAGACCTATTAAAGGATCATGCATCATACTTGTATGCGCATGGGTTTAAATATGCGTAGAAAATGGGAAAATATTAAAATTAAATAAGTTATATACCTTAAAAATAATCTGTATTCTTAGTTAGGATTCCCTAAAGGTTTTTTTATTTTATAGAAATGGTTTTAGGTCGGTTTCCTCTTCAGCTTCATACCAAGAACATTTAGTGATATTTGTTAGAAAATTTTTGCAGTGTGGAGGATGAAAAAAATAATTCTCAGAGAAGGACACTCCAAGAGTTTTAGTGCTAATGTTTGTAGAATTATGGTGGATCTATTTCAAATCACAAAACAAAGTTTTGGTTAGAGGAGGTGGTGTCATCATTTGGTTTAAATCATGCTCATAGAGACCATTAAACTTTATTGTATGTTATAATATTGTGTATGATTGATTGATAATGGTAGTTCTAATTCCTCAAGGTTTTCAAGGAGTTAGCTATTTTGCGGTGGAACTTAAGAGATCAGTTTTTAGGTTAATTTTATTTCTTATGCTGAAAATGCATACTTTTAGCTAGTGATGTTCTCCATCAGTTATGGGATTTCTATGTTCTTATATTTTTGTGTGGTGATACCTTTGAATTTTCTTTTTGATCTATATAAACTTTAATCGTTGTACCCTAGAATTGAATGACTAGAATTGTCTTCATTCTTTGATATCTAGCATTTTAGAATGAGTTTAGGGAAACCTCCTCATGTACTTGATTGACATAAACCTATTAAATATTTAATCCATGATTTTTTGTACCACTTCAACCATTAATTTCCAACCCATACCTATTGGACTTCATAGATGTGATCACGTGTTTTTTTGGGGCATGGTCAAACCAAATTTTTATTTTACTCATAATATAGCCTAGTGGATGACTAGATTCATCTTTTAAGGATCAGGATTTGGGAGTTTCACTAATCCAAATCACTAATGTATTTATGTTTTGTTTTCAATGTTTTGAAAGAAATAAATAAAGAGATATTATTTATTAAATTTTTTGATAAAAATGTACTAGAAATAAAAGAAATTTATAAAACAAAAAAAAACGTTCAAGAAGGAATGCATGGGTTCCTAGTGTGAATTTGAGTGGTTTGAAACACTATTTAAAATTATTAAAAATTTTATAATTCAATTCACATGATCAATATCATTCATCCATACACCCTATACTATTTTATTAAATTATGAAACTACCAATATACTTATAGATCCCTTAAATATGTTGTAAATCTCGTAAATTCTCCATGGTGAATGGGTAAACACACTCCTCAATCAAGTGAATGGATTTACTCACCCACATGGCAGTAATAATGTACCATTATTCAACTCAAATAACACAACTCCACTAGTATAAAGTGTGATTTTAATGAAGGGAGACAATAAAGTGTAACAAGTAGAGGATTCCCTCAATGTTAATGGAATTTAGAGTGACTATTTCCTAATTCACACTCCACTCACACTATCACACTAGAATCAAAGAAAAAGAGTGAAGAATTAAAGAATAAAAATTCATGAACACTACTATGATTCCACTTAAACCACCCATAATGGATTAGTTCTCAATGTTTATAGAGATCAAGATTGATTGGATGTCATAGAGGTTTGATAAAAACATGAATAAACAGGATAAGAAGATAACTTCACACACAGTTAAATGAAGAATATTAGTATTAAAATTGCAGAAATAAAATGCAGAATAGATCATCTATAATATGCAGATGTTGAATAGTACTAATGTGTGGAGAGGTAAAATAATTATATTTTTGAGGTAATAGCTTCTTATTCCTCATATTATTTACAAGGTTACTTCATTCTCAATTTAGATGGGATCAACGTATCCTGGTTGGTGGTCTAGATCTGTATCACTCGAACCCTCTAGCTAATTTTTTTTTCTTTTCCATGATTTCACTCTAGATGCCTTAAGGATATTATGGTGAAATGATCTTTGGATTAACAACTCTAGTTGAATACCCCTTATATATTTTCGCTTGTGTTAAATTTTAGGTTTCAAGTTATTGATGTGGGGATCTTGAAATAAGACAGTTCAGTGAGGGATAGAGGTGAATCAATCCCTTTTGATGAAAGTTTATATAATGATCCTTCTTATGAAACAGTGGTGCGGCATCAGTTGTCTTCTTGGTGAACTCAAAATTTGGCAGGGATGGATTACCATTCATGGTATCTTAAGCTACCATGAATTTGAAATATATTTTTGGATGTGTAGTAGGTTATCAACCTATTTTAATGACTGGTTTTCCTTTGCATTAAGTAGAGGAGAAGTGGTCATAGATAGGTTGGAATGGTAGGTTTTCCATGTTCATTATGCAGACCATAGAGAGGGGGTTATCATGGTCAGTTTACTGACTCTGAGAGGTATTGTTGTCATGTGGTAGGTATACTGGCCATGGGGAGCATTGTAAATTGAAAAATTACACTTGAGGCCATTTAGCATTTTAGGTGTGGTCACTTTTAGACATTACCATGTTTCCCACCTACAAATCACAAACATTTTTTAGTATAAAATTTTCCCTAATAAATTTTGAAAATGCTACCAACAATTAAAAATTATAATATAATTCTTTGAAAATTTAATCCCTTAATTAATTTCAATGATTTAATTAAAAAATAAAATTTCTAATCACTTTTATTTTCTCAATCATATTACTTTACAGATTGAAAATTAAAAATTCACAACTCTTTATATAATTTTTTTTTAAATTTTTTATTTTCATTTAATTAAAAAATTCATAATTCAATTGAAAATCAAAAAATGAAATCCATTAAATAATTTTTTCTAAATTAGATTCTAAATAATTTCATTTTTATTTAAAATAATTGTATGAATTTATAATCATCTCCAAAAACGAATAAATCATTAAAAAATATTTAAATTCATTTAACATTTAACTCTAGAATTTGAAGATTCATAACAACAATAAATTTACTTGGTAATTGGATTTATTAATTGGGTAATTTCAAATAATAATAGAATTTTTTCTGAAATTTTTATCTCATATCACTCCTCTACACTTGAACTATTGAAATCCTGAACAATTTTATCATTGAATTTCATTATTAAAAAACAAAAAAAAAGTTCCGTCCTAGATTTAAATTTAAAATATAGTGAAGAAAGAAAAAATAGGCCCATCTATTGTGAAAATTATCATTCCTTCTCTATGAATAAAACCACTACCTCACATCAATTCAGTCAAAGTTACAAATCCATGACTGGATTAAATGATATTTAAAAGGAATCAATGTTTTAATAAGAAGCGATTTCATTTATCCACATCTCCAAAGTTTCATAAACCAAAGTTCACTTTTACAATTTAATGATACAAATAAAATGAATTTTTAATAAGTCAATGATTCCCTTCCTGGGTTAAATATTACCCTCATAAATTGATTATTTTACTAAGACATTTATTTATTTATTTATAAATTTTCCCCATCCATGTAGGAGGGTGGGATTGTGAAAAAGAAATTATTGAAATTTGTATAGAGGGATACTCACACACCCAGTTCCATTATCTCATAGATTCATTATGGGATCCAAATTGACCATTTTATCTCAGGTTCAAAGGACTTATATCAATTTCATTTGAGTTGTCTCCCTAAAATGTTATTTCTTATAGGTGTCAAGTTCCACTAGATTAAGTTTAAAATCATAGTGACCTAAATTTATAATTATGATTCCAAAAAAATCTTTTCACTCACACTCTCTTCATTTTTTATAAGACCAAACTTATATGAAAATAGTGACCAATTTTCACTCAACAGTCATCAATGTCTCGTAATTTCAAAACTAGTGAATTCCTATAACTCTAGAAAGAAATTTTCAAACTATAAAGTACATCATTGGAGTTCAATAAAGGTTTTAAAAATAAAAATATTAACTATAAAAAAGATATGTATAATATTAAAAAAATTATATATTTTTAACATTATTTACAGATTTTAAGACATTGAATAAAAATAATTTAAAAACTAATAAAAAGTTTAGAATCCCCTCCACCACACTTGTTTAAAACTGTACATTAAAATTCCAATATAATGCACCAAATTACTATGAATAAATAGTGAAAATAAGAAGACACAACCTGATGTTTATTTCCTAATAGGATTAACGTAATCTCTCCCTTGGGTGTTTTGGATAGTGTTGATCTAGTCTCCTAAGTGTTCTCCATTTAAGGAAAACCTATAAAAAATCAAAACTTAACATTACATTTTTTTATTAAAATGAAAATGGAAAAAAATAAAAATAAGGGTGGATATTATTTTGTTTAATCCCCCAAGAGGTGTTGTAGTTTATACTATTTTCAGATGGACATTCTTTGTATTATCCTCAATATATAGAAGGATGTTGTTTATATGGTAAGTAAAACAACACCATAATTCTTCTATATATGTATAGTTGAACTTCTTCTTGGTGGTCCCCATGAATAGATTTCTTCATGTCCACGTCCTTTACATCATAAAACAAATCAAAATGTGGGGTTGTAAGAATTAGGTATGGGGACTCGTCTATCTCTTACACAACTTCAGTTTCCTCTTCTTATTGGGTGACATCCTTGATTCTTCTTGGAAGTTGGAATATATTTCATTAGTCAAAAATAATTTTTTCTTTATTAAAATTAGGAATGAAGTATAGGTATGACCAAGTTTGTTTCCCATGGAGAATGTGTGGGTCAATTATTCACTATTCTAATCACTTGTTAATATTTATTTAGTTTTCTTTATTCTCAAAATAACCAGAATTGATGTTTTTTTGTTTTTTTAATTAATTTAATATGAAATTAAGATAAAACACAGTAAATTGTGAAAGGGGTTTGGATCCTGGGTTAATTACTTATATTATTCATTATCTTCTTAATTTTTCATCCAAAAAACAAGACAATATCATTATTCAATTGCTAAAAATTATCTATTTTGTGGTTCTAGAAACAAATAGAACAAATCTCTCATGGTACATCTAGTTCCACCTTCTCCACAGTGATGATCCAATGAACACACTCAATCAAGGCATTCCCTATCTCAATACTCAGATCCATCATATTTTGTTCATCCCTTAGCCCACAATGCTCAATTGGTATGCACTAAAAACCGAGATAGGGAGGGAGAATTGATTTTATAAAGTGAATAATTTCCTAGTTCATTAGAAAGAGAAGATGAATATCATCAACTTCTTCTATCCAATGTTCCACCACATCAAGGATGGAATTTAGAAAATTGTAAAAAACATGGTTCATGTGTGATATACCTCAAGGTTCTAGCCCTCAATTATAGTTATTGTGGATCATCCTCTTCTAGTGGTAGCTCCACTTGTAGTTATTGGATAGGTTCAAACAAGGAGGAATTAGTAGATAATTCAAATTGAACAAATAATAATAAGGTGAGTTTATGTCAAAAATATCCCCTTCATATGTATCATATTATACTTGTTTTTCCTCATTAGAAGCTTCTGGTAATACCTCTTCTACCATGTCTCCCTCTATATAATATCCCGTCTGGAGTTGATGGAGTAGTTAATTATCTATAGGTCTTAGAGTTTATTCATTTTGAGTCAATTCTCCCATGCCATAATCTTTATATTATTCAAGAGCAGAATCAAGAAGTATTTTAAATTAATCTTCATCCATATCCTCTTGTTCATCCTAGGTAGTATCTTCCTCGATTCCTAGTTGTTCTAGCATTTCTTCTAAGGTATCTAACACATGTTCTTCATATTATATAAGGGTAAACAAAAATTATACCAATTATGAAATCTAAAAACATAGATCAATTAAATTATATAATGGATTGTTAAAAAAATGACTTTGAGAATTGATTCACTCTATCATAGGAATAGGTTGAAACTCTTTTTGCTAATACAACACCCTTGGAAGGTCATTTGAAATTATTTTGGCTTGTGGTTATTCAATTCCATCCTCCAAAAAATTTCCCTCATATATTTCTTATTCATCATTCAGTATGGGAATTAGTATTATTGAGTCTATAGAATTAAAATTAAGGGTATTAATAGATAATTCAACTTGTAAAAATTTAGAAATATATAATGTTAGTTCAGTGCTATCTGCCTCTTGAATTTCATCTTTTTAATATTTTTCAAAGAATAATTCCACTTTGGAGTTTTCATGTATGGATAGAGGTGATAGTGACTAACATTCCATATTTTCATAAAAATTAATCCCATATATGTCATCTCCACTATATAGAGCCTAAAACCATTCTATTGATTCTATGAATTCATTTAAATTATGAGGGATATCATTATAGAGTAGATCTTCAATAAAATTAGAGAAAAAAAAGTTCAAAAAAGGATCTCCCTCAAGTTTTTCAACTTTTTATTCTTCATCCAGTACACCAGCTCTTGGTATATGTTATCAATGATAAAAATTAAGAGATCATCCAATTCTAAAAAATCTACATCCTCAAATTGAATATAATCTTGGTAAAATACTAGGGGCCCTAGGTCTTAATCTTCTTATTACTTCCTTTTTCTACAAGCTCTTGGAAGTTAGTGGCTATTGTGACTGACATTCTACTCAAATCCTTCACCACTTATCTTTATTCCTTGAAATGTTGGTCCTCTTTCACTTGAAATTAATTTAGAAAAGAGTATTGCCTTTTAATTTCATCCACTATAAGATCTTCACCATTGTTATGGTAAAGTCAAAAAGGATCAAATAAGAAATAATAATGGGGGTTGAATCAGTTTTTAAATTTTTATAAGTTTCTATACTTTTTAAAACTTAACCCATGAAACATGTTAAAGTTTATATCCTTATAATATTTTGGTAAATACTCATGCATTAAAGAATAGGAAAAAATTAAAGCACATGAGATTTTCAAGTTTTATCCTTAGTGTGAGAACATACATCATTTACATATCAACTCCCATGGATCTATATAAATTCACTTTTATGAAAGTGAATACAACTTATGTCAACTTCTATTAGACACATTCTACTCCCAATAAGAATTATTATACTAACTAATATCAGTTTACAAATTTGATTACAAAATAATTGAGAAAAAATATTAAGATGACTTTGTTTAATTTTCATCACAAAATATATTAGGTCCAATGGCCTTGAGTGTGATGACCATCAGTTTGATTATTCCAGTTCGATTGACTCAGTACAATCAACTCAATATGATCTTCCCTTTCTCAATCTACATTTCTCAAACTCTTCTAAAAAACTCGTCCCGATCTTCCCCAATACGATCGTCTCAATATGTTGTTTCTTAGTCCGGTAAAAAAAACAATAGATGTCCAATCTTCTAATGAGATCTCTATTCAAAAGGAACTTTTTATAAAATTCCTCATCACTATGCCTTTTCCACTCTTGAAAAAAGTTACAAAATGCGATTGTAGTGTACCTATCTTGATAAGTGACTTAGAAAAGAAAAGGTGAGAAACTTAAAAAATTTCCCGCTTAATCAAATTTTAAAACTCCAAAAATCACTCATATTTAAACTTCAACATTGAATTCTTCAAACCTTATCAAGATTTCTTTGAGATCCATATTCTCAAACAAACTAATGTTTCTTCAGTCTGATTAACTTTATCATATTCATTATGGTGTAACTTACTTATATTTATTATGAGGAAACTTATTCAGCTCATAAAAATATAAATTTATTCCTCTTCTCATTAAGATCTAACTCTCTTCATCTCATTAAGATTTGACTTTCTTTCACTAATCATTATGATTAAATTCCTCATCTTCATATTCCTCTGTTATTTAGAATGTACTTACTCTGAATTATATTCCTCGCCTCATTATGATCTTCCTAACTTTCTAAGATAATTATGATCCTCTTTATCAGCTTTAGTTTGATTATATTTCTCAGCTTCAGCAAGATTATCTTGCTCCGCTTCAGTCTGATTATCTTTCTCTGCATCAGTACAATTATATTTCTCATCTTTAGTCTAATGGAATCCTTAAAATGTTGGAATTCTCATTATGATTGAATCTCTATTTTGCAACTTTGAAATTCTTCAAACCTCGTAATCCATAACTCATTCATAATTATTAAAAACTTCCATGTTTGGTACTTCTAGATCCGATATTTGGTGTATAGGTTTCGGGAAGCGATAAAATCTTTACAATTCCTCCATTTATTTAAAATCTATTATCAATATATTTTTCATTATTTGTGAGAACTATATTACTAGCAAAGTATCGTCAAATTTATGGTTAGAAAGAATAAAAAATTTAAAATTTCTAACATACTATGTTCATTGAAAACTCTTTAGCAACATTATGACTTCATCACTCAGCAACTTATGACTTATTAACAAACATAGGGTCTGATGAAGCTTTAAATTCATGTCGATGGATCTGAAACTGATGGTGTGTCCAATCAACAACTTCATCTTTAGGACCACCTTTGTGTCCGGTGCTACTCAGTACGATACTCTGCATCTGGTGATTCTTAGTCCGATCTTCTAATTTTGGAAAACAAATTTATTAAAAAACTATTCTCCCCCTTTATGTTTGGGTTCAAAAGTTCATCAACTTTAAACTTTCATTAAAACATTATTAAAATGGATTGGTTATAATCCTGAATAAAAAAACATTCTTATACAAAAAGGTTACTTGTCAACAAATACAAAAACTTTCTTAAAACAAAATTATCACAAAGGTTCTTCAATCTCACCCTTTTGGATTTTTTGAAACCCTTGATAACAACTTTTACAAGTCTCATAATTTTTTCACAACTAATATGTTGTAAAAAACTCATTGTTTTAAACATTTATCAAAACATATCCTTTCTCAAAAGAGTGTTTCCTGACACCACACTTCTAGATAAAGTAATGTTTTGGAAGGAATTCAATCCCTCGATGACAAGCTAATTTTTCATCCATGTAAAGATAAAATCCCCATTTTTTTCTTTTCCTCTCTCTTTTTTCTCCTCCCCCCATTTTATGTTAACAAGAACTTTAGATTTATTAAATAAATATAAGTAAAAACTTATTAAAAAGTAAAAATTTGTTACTTTATCTCCCCCTTTATCAAAATAATCTACAACATGGTTGGGGTATTCTTTATGAGGTTTAGGAAGTCATGGGAGGAGGCTGAACATAAAGCTGCAACATCAATTTTACAAGTCCCTCTTTCGACATAGGTTTTGTGGGGATATCATCAATTTGATACTTTATTGAGATATATTCTTGCATGACATCTCTATTATCAACTTTCTATTTTATAAAGTGAAACTTTATATCAATGTGTTTTGATCTTGAATGTTGCATATGATTATTATAAAGATCAATTGCACTCCGATTATCAAAAAGTATCTTCAATGGTTTAGAAAATTTCACTTTCAAGTCTTATAGATGAAATTTCATCCACAAAATTTGAGTACAAGCATGATTAGAAACAATATATTCAGATTTAGTTGTTCTCAAGGTTAAGGAACTTTATTTCTTACTATGTCAACTCACACAACATTCACCCACGAAAAAAGATTCACATGAGGTTGATTTTCTATCATTATAATCTCCACCCTAATAAACATTAGTATAACCATGAAACTTTATCTCATAATTTATTTTATATAACAACACATGTGATTTTTTTCCTTTGAAATATCTTAGAATTCTATTTTCTAACAACCTCTGTGATTCTTTCAAATGACTTTGATACCTAACACACAAATTCAGAATATACACAATATCAGGACTTGAGGAATATGGTGAACTAGAATTCATATCAACTTCCAAAAGTTTTTTTGATTCACACTTTTTATGGACTCATATTTACTCTAAACTTTGTGCTCATATAGATAGAATTAGACTCTTATATAGATTATTCCATGCCAAACTTTAAAAAAAACCCAAAAATACTTTTCTTGAGATAGGAAAATGTATTTTTGTTTTTGTTGAACTTGTAAACCAAGGAAGGAAGTTAATTCTCCCAACATTGAAATTTAAAAATTCTTATTCATTTCTTTATAATTTTTTTTAAAAAATCTTCTCTATTCCAAAAAAATAATTATATCATTCACCTAAACAATTAAAATTAGTGTTACAGTGTCAACATCTTTCACATATAAGTTTCTATCAACATTTCATTTTAGAAAAATTCAACATTCTCAGACAGTTTTTAAGCTCAGAATATCATGCACATGGAGAATACTTTAGCCAATATAAATATTTATTTAATTTCTATACTTTTTTTCATACTTATAAAGTATAGAAACATAGGGTTATTAAATTTAAACTTCTTTCTCAATCTCACCCTTTAATATAGTTGAATTTACATCCATATGATAAAGTTTGTAATTATTTTGTGTAACCACTGATATAAACACTCTAATATTTTCTAATCTTGAAACTGGGGAAAATGTTTCATCAAAATCCACACCTTTCACCTGTGCAGATACTTTACCAAAAATCTTGGCATTGTTTCTTCAAATCTCTCCATATTAATTTAACATTTTTTTGAAAACTAACTTGGTTTTGATAACATTTTTAATTTTTGGATATGGAATCTGTTCCCATGTTTATTTTTTCTCAATATAATATATTTATTCATTCATAGCACTGACCCATTCCTTAGATTGAATAGATTCTGAAACTGATTCCGGTTCCACTTTTGAGATATGTGAAGTTTGATTTTATATTATTAACTTTCTTCATATCTGAACTGGATCCTTGTGATTTCCAATTATTTTTTCAAACTGAAATCTTTTTACACAGGTAAGAAATTTAAAAGATTATTTTCTAATTGAACTTTCCTCATCACATGATTCTCCTAAATCTTGGTAAAAATGTTTTTACTTACTTCCACTATTGTTGTAAATCTACAACTTATCCTCCTCAGAATTATCAAAAACATTGTTAAGGAATTTTTATTTTCAATTACTTTCACATCATATGAGTCCACCAACCTTTTTAAATATTTGTTCAAACATTTAAAACTTCTTCCATTTGGTGAATAACCCATAAAAATTCCTTCATCAACTTTTTCATCGATCTTTCCCAGATTCGTATTTTTGATTTTAAGTAAACATGAACAACCAAAAACATTTAAATACTGCAATGAAGGTTTTTTTCTATAACACATTTTATAAGATTTCATGTTTGTTTTGAGTCTCTAAAAGCATATGTTTTGAACAAGTAAATCAGTACTAACAACTTCTTTCCAATAGATCTTTAAAAGTGTGTATTATGATAACATACTTCTTCCCATTTCCAAAAAACATCTATTCTTTATTTTTGATACTATATTTTTTTGTGGAGTATGGGGATACCTATACTGATGTCTGATACCATGCTTTCTCAGGTAAGTTTCAAAAGTATTTATTTGGAATTCAGTACCATTATATGTTCTCAAGTTCTTTATATAAACCCCCATTTATTTCTCAACATCTTTTCTAAACAACCAAAAAATTTACAAATCCTCTAAGTTATGTTTCATAAAAATGATATTTGTAATCTGAGTGTAATAATAAATAAAAGTGATGAATTATAAGTCTTATTTTGTTGATTTATGTCTCATAAGTTCACATAAATCAGAATGAATAAGCACAAGAGGTCTGATATATTTAATCTCAATTCTCTTATGCTTTTATTAGCCATATGACCTTTCTAAAAAGTTACACAAACATATTCTTCTTGCCTTTTCAATTTGAGTATGTTTCGAACAATATCAAACTTAGAAGGTTTGTTCATGATTTTCTACCTATGGTGGAAAAGTCATCAGTGCCACAACTTATTTTCATCTTTAGAACTTAGATAACATGTGTTGTTAAGTTCTCCAACTTGAAAAAATTTTCCACTACTCATTTCTCTTTTTTTATTATTGTTCTATCTTTTACACTTTTTATAATACATGAATCTTTTCTAAAAATCACTTCTTTTCCATCATCAAAATTTTGACTTACACAAATTAAGTTATGATTTATCCCATCAAAAAATTGAACTTTTTTATATTTTAACTTTTCTCCTTCAATATAAGCCAGTCCAATTCCGCTAATTTTTAAGGAACTATCATTTCTATAGTTAAGAACACCTCCATCATGATTTTAAACATGTTTCAATATTTTTTAATCAAATTTAATGTTTAAAGAACAACCACTATCAAGTATCCATGATTTTTTCTTTTTTACATTCTTTCAAGGTAGTCTCAATAATAAAATCGATGTCCTCAACTTACTTCTTTCCAGCTTCCTTTTATTTTCTCCCATGAGAAATTTTTTCCAAAATAATTATCATACATCTTTCATCATGATGAAAAACCTCATCAAATATTCCACAAAATTATTCTAGAAATTCAAATTGATTTTTTATTTGATGGATTTATAACATCTTGAGGTTTTTCTTTTCTAACTTCCTTTGGGTTAGAAAAGATACTCATCCTTCTTCCACTATTACTTTCAATTTATTGAAACCTTCTATTAAGAATTAAAAAAGTTATGCAAACAATTATAATCCTTGTTCTCATAGATTTTATAACACTAGAAATTGCCATCAAATATTTATTTTCTATTGAAGTAAGATATTTATATATAGAAAATTTGTTGAGGTAGATAAATTCTTCTTTATTTAACAATATCTTAATGTGGTACATCTTTCCCCATGGGTGAGTTTTCATCTTTTGTAGATGAAATAGGTTTCTCACAAACTTTTTGCACACAAGATTTCTCAATAAATTTTTTGAAACATGAAATTTTAGAAAAATAATATGAAACATTATTTTTGGTGGGTGAGGATTTCATCTGATTATTGATGTGTGTTCTCTCAAAAAATTTAGAATTATCAATTTTTACTTTTAAAGATTTGTTGAAATTTTCATTTATCATCCTGAAGGTAATTTTGTACTCAATAAGTTTTTATTGAAAATTGTTAACTTCTTCATCCTTAGATACCAATTTATTACTAAGGTCTTCAAAAATATTTCCCTATTTATCAATTTTATGTTAGTAACTTAAGATTTAATTAATGTATTATTCCTCCTAATTGATGACATATTTTCTTCCATTAGCAACTTATTCACAATATTTCTTCATTACTATGATTTATTTCTTAGGAGATTTGTTTTGATCATGACATACAATAAGTTATATTCTAAGCCGATACCCTCTGTAACATTATTCACCACCTTCTTCACTATCTGATGAATCCTTTCTTTACTCAACTTTTTCAATGATGGTTTTGAATTTTTTTAAACTTTCATTTTCAGAAGAATTTTTTCAGTTCAATCTGATTCAACTTTCTTACTCATCATACTTATTTTGTATCTTGTGAATTTATTCTTATGTTTTTTTGATGACTCTTATTCTTCAGAACTTGTGTTCCAATTATTCCATCAATGTTTTTCATCCGAATCATCTTGATATTCTCTAACTTTTTTCATGGGGAAATTCATAGAAAAGTGTATAATACCTACACACTCAATACATTTAATATTAATTTTACCTCCATACTTTACCCTTCCTCTTAGAAAGTTCTTGCATATAAGAGACATGATTTTATCATTCAATTAATCATCCTCTTTATCTTAGAAGTCACAAGGATCAACATCTCCAGTATCTTGTTATTTCATATTTCTCATGGTTTCAAAATCCATTTCATGTTTCATTATTTTTTTGAACATTGTATTTTTTTATCATTTCATAATCAATAATAATGTTATGATATTCATCAAGAGATAAATCATCCTTATATTATAAAGAGGAAATTTTAGAATCAAACATGTTTGGAAAGTTTCACATTTGTTTCTTCACAATTGTAGAATCTTCCAAGATGTATTATAATCCAATGATGTTGCAAAAAAATTCATTTAACTTGGTTAGGTATTCATCAATAGTTTCTTCATCTATCATAATGATGTATTCATACTCACTAATATAGATTTATAGCTTTTCTTCCTTCACTTTAGTACTCCCTTCAAAAATACTTTTCATATTGTTCCACATATTATTTGATGTTGTGAGACCCAACACCTTCATATAATCATTTTCTGATAAGGACATAACGATTAGAATTTTAGGCATTCCTTCAACTTATATATTTCTCTTATCACCAAAATTCATCAGGTATTCATTCTCAATAGGTGGAAAACCAATTTTAGTAGTATCAACGACTTCCAGGACAAGAGATAGGAGATAAAGAATCATCAAATTTTTCCATCCATTATAATTATTTTCCATAAAATGTAGGAATTACTATACTATTTAAAGAATTGATATTATTCATGATAAGGATTCAATAAGGGATCCATTGTATCTAATACCAATTGAAGTTCTAAAGTATTAAATAATAATTGATAGGGGGGTTGAATCAGTTGTTCACTTTTTATAAGTTTCAATGATTTTTAAAACATAACCCCTATGAACTGTTAGTGTTCATATACTTATCATCTTTTTATAAATACTCATGCCTGAAAAAATAGGAAAGAAATTAAAGCACATGATATTTACAAGGTCTGGCCTCAGTGTGTGAACCTACATCCTTTCTATAAACACTCATGTGGGTCTATAAAAAATCACTATTACGAAAATGTGAAACAAATTATGACAAATCCCATTACACACCTTCTATATACCGATAGGAATTATTATACTGAAACCCTTTAGTTTACAAAGTTTCTTACAAAAAAATTAATCCAATAAAATAGTAAAATGAATTTGTTAAATTTGATCCACAAAAGGTTATGGGTCTAATGACCTTGGGTCTAATGGCCTTCAGTCTGATTTTCCAAATCCGATTGACTCATTATGATCAACTCAAATGTTATTCCCTTTCCCAATATACAATTCTCAAAATCTACTCAAAAAATATTTCTGGTATTCCTCAGTCTGATCAACTCAATACGATCTTCTCAATATGATGTTTCTCAGTCTAATTAACAAAACAACAGATGTCTGATACTCTAATGATATCACTATCCAGAGGGAACTCTTTTTAAATTCCTCATCACTCCACCTTTTATGATCTCATAAAAATATAAAAATTGTGAATGAATTGTGCCTCTCTTTATAGGTGACTCATAAAATCCAAGGTGGGAAACTTAAAAACTTTTCCCGCTTACTCAAATTTTCAAATTCCAAAAAGCACTCACATTTAAACTTCAAATTTTACTTCTTAAAACCATCTCAATATTTATTTTAGATCCATATTCTTGAACAAATTAACTTCTCTTTAGTCTAATTAACTTCCTCAAATTCATTAAGATGTAACTTCCTCAACTTCATTATGATGAAACTTCTTTAGCTCACCATGATCTAACTTTATTCTTCTTCTCATTACAACTTAACATTTTTTCACTACTAATTACATTGAACATCTTTAGCTTCATCTTCCTATGCTCATTATAATGAACTTCCTTAGAAATAAATTCCTCTACTCATTAAGATCTTCCTATATTTCTCAAATCATTACAATCATCTTACCCAGATTTATTATGATTATCTTTCTCATCTTCAGTATGGTTATCTTGCTCAACTTCAGTCTGATTATCTCAATTAGATTCAGTATGATTTTCCTTCTCAGCTTCAGGATTTTGGAATCCTCATAATGATTTAATTCTCATTATGATGTAATATCCATTTTTAAACTTTGAAATTATTCAAACCTCATCAGCCATAACTCATTCAAACTTCTTAAGAACTTATGTGTTTGGTACATCTGGATTAGATCTTCCATGTTCAGGTTTCTAGAACCGATACAATCTTTATGATTCCTCTATTTATTCACAATAATTTATCGTGATAGTTTTTATGATTTGTGAGAACTTCATGAACAATAAAAATTTGTCGGAATTATGGTTAGAAAGTATGAAAACATTATAATTCATAAATTCAATGTCTTTATTTAAACACTTTAGAAACATTATGACTTCTTCACTCTGCAACTTCTAGAATTATAGTAAACATTAATTCCAATAAATTATTAAATTTATGGTGATAGATATGAAACCGATGGTGCGTCCAATCAACAACTTTATCTTTCTGACCACCTCTTCATCTAGTGCTGTTGGGTTCGATTATCTGCATCTAGTGCGTCTTAGTATGATAATATGTGTCTATTGATTCTCATTCAGATCCTATGAGTCAGAAAAAAAATTCTTAAAAAACTTTTCTCCCCCTTTATGTTTGGGTTCAAACTTATAACAAATTTCATCATTCTTACAAATCTCATTATGATAGACTGGGTCTGATCCTGAATAACAAAAACATTTTTATACAAAAAAGTTAGTTGTCCAAAAATAAATAAACTTTGTTAAAAAATTATCATAAATGTTATTTAGATGGTGTGAGGGCATGCGTTTTTTTATGGAATTTGGGTCCATTCATGTATTAGTTTTCATCCTCCCACCCATTGGTATATTCCAAGTGTTTTTGTTGGTATTTTCATTCAGATTTCATCTCTGGGGGTTCCTATGGGAATGTGAATTGGGAATAAAATTGGTGAGAATCCATTAAAGAATGTTCCCACATTGATGTTTAACCTAGTTGAAGGAAAATTGAAAGAAGAAGAAAATAATAAAATAAATAAAAACAATGAAAAATAACAAAACACTTAATAACAGTTGTGTTAAGATAGTGAATACTTGACTATGGTCTCTAGAAATGGATCAATGTTGATTATGTGCTTTTCATGGGCTATAGTCAAATAAATTTGTTATTTTACTTCTAATATATACCACTGTATGATGAAGGTATTCTCTTAAGGAGTAGTGTTTTATAATTTAATTATTCCAAATCACTTATATATTTTTGTTTTTTCTTTAATTTTTTGAAAGAGAGAAATCAAGAGATGTGATGTTTGTTTTGTTTTTTGAAAGAATTTAGTTGAAATAAAATAAATGATGAAGACATGATAAAGGGGTTAAGAAGAAATATAGGGATTCTTAAAGTGATTTCTAGTGGGCTGGATCACTATTTAAAATTATTCTAAATTTTTTAATTCAATGCATATACTCAATATCATTCATTCACACACCCTCCAATATTTTTCTAAATTGTGAAATCAATATTATTCTCAATGATACGTTAAAGTAATCGGTAATCTCACAATTTTTTTTTGTTTAATGGGTAAACACACTCCTCAATCAAATGAATTGATTTAATTACCCACATGGAAGCAATCACATACCATTATTCCACTCAAATCACATGAATCCACTGGTATGAAGTGTTATCTGAAAAGAGGGATACACTAATTAGAAACAAGTAGAGGATTGAAGAAACATTAATGGAATAAAATGTGATGATCACCTCCTCCAAATTCCACTTACACTATCACGCCAAATAAGAAAAAATAGAGTAAATAATTGAATTATAAAAATTTATGTTCACCACTATGATTCCACTAAGACCATCCTCAATGGGTTAGTTATCTATATTTATAGAGGTTGAGATCATTGGGATTGTTGGTACTGGGTCACGCAATGGATGTTGGTGGGATGAGGATTCAAGAAAAAATATCACCGGAGAGATAAAACTTCTGGTCTCTAATGATCCAAGGCCCAGTATGGTTCTAGGATCTCATGTTAATTAAATAGAGAACAAAAATTAAAACTAAAAATGTACCTCATTCAAATAAAATTATGCTTATCTTTCACTCCTTACCAGTGACCATTTCTTAAAGGCTTCAAAGAATAATCCCTCTATATATTTTACACGCACATAAAAAAATATACAGGAGTGTAAATCATCGAATTTAGGTTTTAGCGTGGTGATTTGATGATGACTTTGACATCCCAATGAGAACTAAATCAATGTTAATTTTATATAAAGATACATAGTTGATCCAATCACTTGGATCAAGAGCTTCTCTCTCTATAAAGTGGGATAGGATATAGATATTCTTAAGAACTCACAGATAATAGTCATCATGTGAGAGCCTCTTTCCTCTTATATATAGTGTATTATCAAATACTCAGAAAGGGTACCATGACCCCTGTATATATAATGTCCAAAAAGTATGTAATAAATAAATAATTATTACTTAATAACTGAATAATAAACATTATTTATATTTATTACATACTTGTAATATATATTAAATATACTATGTGATTACTCGAGTCATTAAATCAACTCTTAATTGCCGTTAATATTAAACAAACCTTGAATATTAAAATAATATTCATTCATATAATATTATTCAATGTATTTACATAAAATTTTAAATAATTTTAATAAATTAATTCAACCCATTTATTTTTTACTTGACTAATAATGAATTTATTTACTTATCAGTGATCAATAATTCTTGGACAATACTTGGACCCCGTGGTGGATCCCACCATGTCCTATATACCTATTCACCCAAATAGGGAAGATTCTTGTATGTACTATTATGTGTGACCCTCTAGGACCTTATCTCGGTAGTATTGAATAATATTCACAGACCAAGACCGGAGTCTAGCAACCAATCAAGGCCCCTAAAGAGATAATGAATAGTCATAGCAATGAAAAACATCCTACGAACATGCACTGTGTAATATATTCTATTTGTATTTAGATATCTCATAAAGAAGGATGTACACTTATGTCATCGTCATTTCTTTCTTTATTATTTTTATCCTACTTGAGGGATTTAACCTCAACTACTATGGCCATGAATTTTTGAAGGTACTACCATCCTAATCAACGTAGCTCGAGATATTGCTTTATCAAATCAGAAGTGAAAATTTATGTCTTGATCATTAAAACAATTCTATACCACCAATGACACACCCAAAATAAGATCCCTCGCCAAGATTTCATTATCATGGTTTTTCCATCGCATAAATGTACACTCTCAAATGGAACACATTGATAATGATCTCAAGTCAAGAGACCAATATAAATGTCCATAGATAAGAATATGCAATGGAACCGAAAATATGTGGTGTTTCTATTGGCTGGTCTATCCTCATGATCTCACATACTAGATATGTAACACCCCGAGCTTCCACGATACGCCTCTCTTTCAATAATGCAATAGCTTGCATTGTACGCAACTTCGAGTTCTAAAACACCGCGACTAATCAAAGTAGCCATTATGAATAGTAATAACCACTTTTTAAAATTATAGAAATTTTATTTTTCAAAATGGACTTCATTTTTGTATTCGTAATATCGAAATTAGCCTATGTTGAATTTTTGGTATTTTTCTGAGAACTTCTAATTTTTTATGAATAGTGAAAAATACTTTAAAACAACTTTTTTAATCAACATAATTTATAGTGATAAATTATACTATTTATTGGTTTTAAGGTATAATTAGAATATATTTTTACCATTTTATCCAATGGTGGTCATTAGAATTAATTTAACATTGAAATTGGACATAAACAATTTCCAATCTTTTGATATAAATTGTTTCTTAAAAACACGCTATTTGTCGTAACAACGGGAATTAATTATAAAATTAATTAATGCAACTTATCTGTTTGGAATTTTGTAAAATATACATCATTTTTGAATTCGGAATATCAATTATATCTTAGGGTGAAATTTTGGCCCTGTTCTGAAAAACTTCAATTTTTGATGAATAGTGAAACCACTAAGTGGTAGTTAAATAACTGATTTTTCATTTAAATGAAATATTACCACTTCTGTGATTTGATTTTCAAAAATCCGACATAGATGGTTGTCATTAAGAAGTAAAATGTGGTTCAATGAGATTAAAATAATTTTTTGGTGAATAGTAACTTTTAAGTTCTTAATCGCGATTAGAGGTAATTAGTGTAGTTTAAGGTACAAATAATGTTTTAATAACATGAGATGAGCATGACACTTGTCCTACTCCTATTGGATGAGTCATGGCCGACCAAGACAACCCATGGGTCAACTTGGGGACCCCATGGAGCCACTTTAGTTGGAAAATGACATTAATATATATTTATTTAATGTTAAAATTAAATTGACACAAACATGAGTTATTTTACTAAAACAATTTTTAAGTGGGGTTACACAAGTCCAAATTTTGATTATAAATATTCATTAGAAAGCTAAAAAGATTTCCTACACCATAGTATTTGTTTTTTATAATTTTTAGACATTAAATAAATTAAATTATTTATGACATCATTATGATGTGGCAATGACCTCATTATTTAACGATTTAAACAAAATGAGAAGATAATGAAAAATACAAGGCTTACACTTGTCCAAAGCCTATTGGATGAAGAGATTTCGAAACCTTATCACATTAGCCTCGAATTATATAAGTGTGGGACCTTTAGAATCCGAAAAGCATTGTGAAATAATGTAACATTTCAATCTTTCCAAAAGTGCCCTTCCTCTCCACTTATAAAAGGCCCCCACCTCTCCCACCTCATTTACACTTTCAAGCCATTTGGCTCGGCCAACCTCTGCCCAAATACTCTCCCAACTTCCCCCTATTACTCCTAGAAGCCTCACTTTGGGCAGAACTCTTCCCAAGTAAGCCTTTGGCTCAAATCAAAAAGAGTTACCCGATTTTGAGGTAATGTCTTCTCTAATGTTGTTTTGTTTTATGTTTCTTCTCCAACCCCCTAAACTCTTTTTATTCAATTCTTTTGTAACAACACCAGTATCCTCAATATACTAGGATGTTGTTATAAGAAGGATTCGAGCTACACTTACACACACCTACATCTAATGGTTAAAGAACATACAGTTTCTGTGGATGGCGAATTTCTGCCTCACGAAACGATGATTTTTCAACACTCATATAAAACCTTCAAAGGTGGCCATTAAGATGTCACTATTTTTATATATGATATATAATATGTTTATGTTTTAATTATGCTTCTGTATTTCTCATTTATGGCATACTTTATGATTTCCATTATGGGTAAAACGCGATAATTTCATTTTAGGAAGTGCGGACTACCGCCCCCTCAAAGTGATTTGAATCGTTAATGCCATATGTGGGATGTATAAAGGATGGAGTAAATGGTATTATACACTATATTATACTGGAATTATATTATACATTTATATCATTATGATTTCATTCCATTAAATATGAAATTGAAATGAAAGTAGCGTTCATGCGTACGTACGGCTTACCGTCTCCATGAACGGTGCATTTCATTTCTTACCTCTAAATGTTACGTAATATTATAAATGAATGTATATACTGTATATATATTATATATATGATATATAAATCATTAATATAATTCTGGATATAATGGATATTTCACCACATGAACAACTTATAATTATAAGAAGTTTATTGTTGACTCAAGTACCAAAGATCGAAAAAATGACCGTTATTAACTTAAATAATTACATAATGTACATAACATTGTAATAAGTGATATAAAAAGGATAATGAAATTGAAAATGGTTCTTAATAAGGTAGATATTAACTCTAGTTTATTATTCTGGAGGTTAAAGAACGGTTGAGTCAAGTCGGACACAAGGTAAGGGAATTTCTTAACCCAACTTCCATTCTTTGGGTTAATCTCCTACTTTCAAATTATGTCATGATATTATTATGTCTTATTTTGTATTTTTAATTTCTTTATGTGTACCTATAGTTAATACACATAATAGATATATTTTATTTTAAAAATGTTCTTTTTAAGGACTTCGTCTCAATATCCTTTCATTGAGGCATATTTTGTTTTATACACAACTTTCTTTTATACGGTGTATAAACCCCTTTGACTTTTACGTTTATTCAAAAGGAATCTTTTTATACGAAGCGTTTTACTAAACGACAAAAAGGGAATGTTTTTCTTTCCATACATATGTGGCGACAATGACTTCTCCGCCGCCGTGACCATTATTTGAGTTTCGGCTTCCTCTACAAGCCATAACTTTTTTTAATGAAAAATAAATACAAAGTTTCAACTTTCTTTTATTTTGGTATTGAAAACAGTTTTGAAAGCGTTTTTATTATATCAATGTGTTGTATTGATATCTTTTGATTGAAATGTGGAAATGTTATGTTTCCTTTATGAATGTTTTATGTGATACTATTATGTTATGGTTTATGATATGTTTAAACCTATTCATATGAGGAATGCATTGGACTTAATAAGTGACGGGTGGAGCCCGCTATAGCTCCTCGATGCATCGGCAGGTCTCATGAGACAAACTAGTGTCTTGGAAGAAGTCTTTGACAAAATCTTATTTGTGGTCTTGGCACGAGGCCTTGACTACGTGGTTATGATAGTCTGACATTATGCATTCCATCATTATGAAAGTGGTTATTGATATTTCATGTGATTATTCGACCAGTAGAATATCCATGTGAAGAAGTGAATGGAATTATCTCATTTTACTTTTGCCATATTATGTTGATGTTCAAGTTTAAAAGGCTTTTGTTTTAGTTATACATTGCCTTGAATGCTTATGTTTTTTTTATGAAAGCTTCCGCAATATTGTTATCCTTACTGAGCATCTGAGCTCACCCCTTTCAATGTTTTAATATTTTCCAGGATGTGAAGAAGTATTTTATGAATCACCTGCAGGGATAGTCAGAAGATGATATGAGTGTGGACTATGAAGACCATGTTATTGTAGTTTGTTTACTTTTGATGTAATGAAAGACTTATGAATGTATCTAGTGTTTCCAAGGCTACTAAACTAATCGGTCTTTCGAGACTTGATCTTTTGTGATCATGCCAATGCTACGAAGTAATGCACCGACTCTGGGTAGCTAGGGTCGGGGCGTTACAGTTGGTATCAGAGGTATTTTAGTACTAACCTTGGAAGCTAGATTTAGATAAACTCTGATTAGAGCACATATACCAAAGATAGACTTTAAGGATTAGTATAGAAGAACTTCCTAGAATTTTGGTATTGTAGAGATGTTGTGAGTTTTCCGAGCAATACATCCCTGTTTGGATACGAGCAGATAGAGGCGGCTCTGGCACAGATGTACCTAGGGGTAAAACCCGAAAACACCACTTTGAGCTAGACTCGAACGGGAACTGGTGCATGACAACGGGCCTTGCTGCACTCTTGGTTACGACACTCCCGGGGGATATGCTTAGGATAATTCTCATTTTCTTTACAAACCACTATGAAGGGTTATGAGTATATACTTCCTCAAAGGAAACATTTCTTTTTATGATTATGGATTATATCCATAAATAGTTCAATTTATGTTAAGTGTTTTATAAGTATGGGATTATGTATTTTGATTCATAAACTGATCTAGTTTATGCCATTTTTTAGAAATGGCGCCTAGTGGAAGAAATGGAAACCGTATCAATGCACGCACTCCATGTAGGGATTTCCCTCCTGCTCAAGATAATTATTGTGGATCTGGAGATACAACTAGTGCTGATCAACTTATTACCATATTGGGACAACTCACGCAGGTTATGAATAATAACCTTACTCGTATGGAGCACCCTGATCCGCAACATGGAGGATCAATGCTAGACCGTTTCATGAGGCAACAACCACCAACCTTAAATGGGAGTACAAATCCTATAGTAGCTGAGCAATGGATAAATTCCTTAGAGAAAATATTCCATGCCTTGGGGAGTAGTGAAAGGGAAGAGGTTGTCATGGCAGTTTACCGCCTCACTGGAGATGCCGATCATTGGTGGTCGCTGATTCAAAACACAAAGGAAGATGATGACGTATCGAATATGGAATGGAGGGAGTTCAAAGAGCTTTTCATAGAAAAATAATTTCCTTGTGACCATCGAGCAGATATGGAAAGGAAATTTCTGAGTTTCAGGCAGAAAGAGGATGAGAATGTCGCAAAGTATGAGGCTAAATTTACAAGGTTAGCGAGGCATGCTGCCGATTATATACGTAACCCAAGGAGTAAGATTGATCGTTTCTTTGATGGGTTAAAACCATTTCTCCGTCGAGCTTTAGTATCACAATCCTTCTCATCATACGAAGATATTTTCTCGTGTGCTATCAAGACAGAAAAGGAATTCTCTAAGTCTTATGACAACAAAGTAAAGCAAGAGAAGAAGAGAACAGTGGAACAAGAGACAGATAAAGGGAAAAAGGGAAAGAAGAATTTTCCATTATGTGATAATTGTGGGAAGAATCACCCTGGTACTTGCCTAAAAGGAATGGGAGTTTGTTATAAATGTGGAGAAAAGGGTCACCAGGCTCGTGATTGCAAGGGAAAGAAAGAGGCTGTCAAAGTTGAATGCTACAATTGTAGGGAAATGGGGCATTATGAAAATGAATGTCCTAAGCGTCAAGGAAACTTACCTCAGAAAAGGCCAAGGGATCAAGGACAATCTTATGCTGTGACTACAGTTGAAGCGGAATAATTAATGTATTGGTGC
Organism: Viscum album; assembly: GCA_963277665.1. Taxonomy (NCBI): domain Eukaryota; kingdom Viridiplantae; phylum Streptophyta; class Magnoliopsida; order Santalales; family Viscaceae; genus Viscum; species Viscum album. The sequence goes on along the minus strand of OY728143.1, from coordinate 880,019,429 downwards.
TTTTGGACTCAAGGATTATATTCTGGTTATAAGAATAATGTGATATATATAAAGATTGTACTGCAGTACTTTTTGATTAAGGTAATATGATTAAGGTAATCATATTTTTAGTATGTGACAATAAGAGAAACTTTTCTTTGTTTGGGGAATCTGATGTTACAATTGATTTTGGAATTTAGAGACCTTTTAGAGAAAGTCTGGACGGAGGTATTTTGGATAACTATTAAGGTTGGAATGGATTAAGTTGAACTATGGATAGTATTGTTTAAGGTTAAATAATTTCTGAAGATTATTTTTGGAAAATTATAATACTATAGTTTTAGGAAAAGGACAACCTGCAGGGTGGGGCATAACCCGTCGCGTCGGACAAAGCTGCAGGAATTGAACCCTCAATCATAGTGCGGCAGGCCTTTATTTCCTACCACTAGCCTACAGGAAGTCCCTGGTTATTACAAAATAATTTTACTAATCTAAATGGTATGTGTTAACATTTGGAACCTTATACAATTAGGATAAATAGAATATTTTTGAGTTCCGTTACCATTTGGAGTAAAAGTTGGGTTTGTGTTAAAATTTATTAATAAATGAAAGTATACATAACAAGTATGTATATTCCCTTACGTTCTTAGTAAATCTCCTAAATAAATTCCTCAACATTATAAAAGGTAACTTAAAACAAAAATGTTGTCGGTTAACTTTTCCAACTGGGAATTTAATGACCGTTTAACCAATCACAAGTTTGTGATTTTCTTGTGGTTAAACTTTCTCGTAATCCTGTTTTATATAACTCTCCATCAGACCTTGATGGTTTGTTTCTCCTCCATATCCATATTTTCATAGAATCCTAGAATGGGCTATATCGGGTGACCTTTGTACTTATCTTGCTTTCTTTTAATGTTATATATTTATTAACCTTATTTCCGATGTGGGTTTTCCTCAAAGGTATTGTCTCTTTTCAACCTTTTATTTTCAACGAAAAATTTCAAATTACGAGGACGCAATTTATTGAAGGAGGGGAGAATGTAACACCTCGAGCTTCCACGATACGCCTCTCTTTCAATAATGCAATAGCTTGCATTGTACGCAACTTCGAGTTCTAAAACACCGCGACTAATCAAAGTAGTCGTTATGAATAGTAATAACCACTTTTTAAAATTATAGAAATTTTATTTTTCAAAATGGACTTCATTTTTGTATTCGTAATATCGAAATTATCCTATGTTGAATTTTTTGTATTTTTCTGAGAACTTCTAATTTTTTATGAATAGTGAAAAATACTTTAAAACAACTTTTTTAATCAAAATAATTTATAGTGATAAATTATACTATTTAGTGGTTTTAAGGTATAATTAGAATATATTTTTACCATTTTATCCAATGGTGGTCATTAGAATTAATTTAACATTGAAATTGGACATAAACAATTGCCAATCTTTTGATATAAATTGTTTCTTAAAAACACGCTATTTATCGTAACAGCGGGAATTAATTATAAAATTAATTAATGCAACTTATATGTTTTGAATTTTGTAAAATAGACATCATTTTTGAATTCGGAATATCAATTATAGCTTAGGGTGAAATTTTGGCCTTGTTCGGAAAAACTTCAATTTTTGATGAATAGTGAAACCACTAAGTGGTAGTTAAATAACTGATTTTTCGTTTAAATGAAATATTACCACTTCTGTGATTTGATTTTCAAAAATCCGACATACATGGTTGTCATTAAGAAGTAAAATGTGGTTCAATGAGATTAAAATAATTTTTTGGTGAATAGTAACTTTTAAGTTCTTAATCGCGATTAGAGGTAATTAGTGTAGTTTAAGGTACAAATAATGTTTTAATAATATGAGATGAGCATGACACTTGTCCTACTCCTATTGGATGAGTCATGGCCGACCAAGACAACCCATGGGTCAACTTGGGGACCCCATGGAGCCACATTAGTTGGAAAATGACATTAATATTTATTTATTTAATGTTAAAATTAAATTGACACAAACATGTGTTATTTTACTAAAACAATTTTTAAGTGGGGTTATACAAGTCCAAATTTTGATTATAAATATTCATTAGAAATCTAAAAAGATTTCCTACATCATTGTATTTTTTTTTATAATTTTTAGACATTAAATAAATTAAATTATTTATGACATCATTATGATGTGGCGATGACCTCATTATTTAACGATTTAAACAAAATGAGAAGATAATGAAAAATACAAGGCTTAAACTTGTCCAAATCCTATTGGATGAAGATATTTCGAAACCTTATCACCTTAGCCTCGAATTATATAAGTGTGGGACCTTTAGAATCCGAAAAGCATTGTGAAATAATGTAACATTTCAATCTTTCTAAAAGTGCCCCTCCTCTCCACTTATAAAAGGCCCCCACCTCTCCCACCTCATTTACACTTTCAAGCCATTTGGCTCGGCCAACCTCTGCCCAAATACTCTCCCAACTTCCCCCTCTTACTCCTAGAATCCTCACTTTGGGCAGAACTCTTCCCAAGGAAGCCTTTGGCTCAAATCAAAAAGAGTTACCCGATTTTGAGGTAATGTCTTCTCTAATGTTGTTTTGTTTTATTTTTCTTCTCAAACCCCCTAAACTCTTTTTATTAAATTATTTTGTAACAACACCAGTATCCTCAATATACTAGGATGTTTTTAAAAGAAGGATTCGAGCTACACTTACACACACCTACATCTAATGGTTAAAGAACATACGGTTTCTGTGGATGGCGAATTTCTGCCTCACGAAACGATGATTGTTCAACACTCATATAACACCTTCAAAGGTGGCCATTAAGATGTCACTATTTTTATATATGATATATAATATGTTTATGTTTTACTTATTCTTCTTTATTTCTCATTTATGGCATACTTTATGATTTCCATTATGGGTAAAACGCGATAATTTCATTTTAGGAAGTGCGGACTACCGCCCCCTCAAAGTGATTTGAATCGTTAATGCCATATGTGGGATGTATAAAGGATGGAGTAAATGGTATTATACACTATATTATACTGGAATTATATTATACATTTATATCATTATGATTTCATTCCATTAAATATGAAATTGCAATGAAAGTAGCGTTCATGCGTACGTACGGCTTACCGTCTCCATGAACGGTGCATTTCATTTCTTACCTCTAAATGTTACGTAATATTATAAATGAATGTATATACTGTATATATATGATATATATGATATCTACATCATTAATATAATTCTGGATATAATGGATATTTCACCACATGAACAACTTATAATTATAAGAAGTTTATTGTTGACTCAAGTACCAAAGATCGACAAAATGACCGTTATTAACTTTAATAATTACATAATGTTCATAACATTGTAATAAGTGATATAAAAAGGATAATGAAATTGAAAATGGTTCTTAATAAGGTAGATATTAACTCTAGTTTATTATTCAGGAGGTTAAATAACGGTTGAGTCAAGTCGGACACAAGGTAAGGGAATTTCTTAACCCAACTTCCATTCTTTGGGTTAATATCCTACTTTCAAATTATGTCATGATATTATTATGTCTTATTTTGTATTTTTAATTTCTTTATGTGTACCTATAGTGAATACACATAATAGATCTATTTTATTTTAAAAATGTTCTTTTTAAGGACTTCGTCTCAATATCCTTTCATTGAGGCATATTTTGTTTTATACACAAATTTCTTTTATACGGTGTATAAACCCCTTTGACTTTTACGTTTATTCAAAAGGAATATTTTTATACGAAGCGTTTTACTAAACGACAAAAAGGGAATGTTTTTCTTTCCATACATATGTGGCGACAATGACTTCTCTGCCGTTGTGACCATTATTTGAGTTTCGGCTTCCTCTACAATCCATAACTTTTTTTAATGAAAAATAAATACAAAGTTTCAACTTTCTTTTATTTTGGTATTGAAAACAGTTTTGAAAGAGTTTTTATTATATCAATGTGTTGTATTGATATCTTTTGATTGAAATGTGGAAATGTTATGTTTCCTTTATGAATGTTTTATGTGATACGATTATGTTATGGTTTATGATATGTTTAAACCTATTCATATGAGGAATGCATGGGACTTAATAAGTGACGGGTGGAGCCCGCTATAGCTCCTCGATGCATCGGCAGGTCTCATGAGACAAACTAGTGTCTTGGCACAAGGCCTTGACAAAATCTTATTTGTGGTCTTGGCACGAGGCCTTGACTACGTGGTTATGATAGTCTGGCATTATGCATTCCATCATTATGAAAGTGGTTATTGATATTTCATGTGATTATTCGACCAGTAGAATATCCATGTGAAGAAGTGAATGGAATTATCTCATTTTACTTTTGCCATATTATGTTGATGTTCAAGTTTAAAAGGCTTTTGTTTTAGTTATACATTGCCTTGAATGCTTATGTTTTTTTTTATGAAAGCTTCCGCAATATTGTTATCCTTACTGAGCATCTGAGCTCACCCCTTTCAATGTTTTAATATTTTCCAGGATGTGAAGAAGTATTTTATGAATGACCTGCAGGGATAGTCAGAAGATGATATGAGTGTGGACTATGAAGACCATGTTATTGTAGTTTGTTTACTTTTGATGTAATGAAAGACTTATGAATGTATCTAGTGTTTCCAAGGCTACTAAACTAATCGGTCTTTCGAGACTTGATCTTTTGTGATCATGCCAATGCTACGAAGTAATGCACCGACTCTGGGTAGCTGGGGTCGGGGCGTTACAAGAGATCACCAATTGTGAAATTCATGTGAGGAAGACACAATGCTTATGATCATTTGACACCCGATAGTCAAAAATCTATTGTGTCTAGTCAGAATGATGTATCTCGACCACAGGTCATACATTTAATATTAATGTCATAGTATCTTGAGGTTCTCATTACAACCTAAAATATTCTATAGCATTTTGATATGATAAATAATCTATGGAAATTACCATTTAAATAGTGGACACATAAATATATACACTATAATGGTAAGTAAACATCATTCATATATAACTGTATCCATGATATGGTAATCAAAAAGTAATGATAAAGTTGGTTCTAGGGAACCCACTATTACAACACTCCCACTTTCAGTAGATCCAACTTTCTAATCATTCTTGTTAGCTCTCACATGATTAAGATCATGTTTCCATAAATACATGGATTTAGTTGTTGGGTCTTCCACATCTCTACTATGTGGTTATTATTCTATGTGTGAACTCACCTCCTCAAGTAAGACTCCTCAAGAGATGTAAAACCTGAATTATATCCTCTTCTTCACAATCAAAACATGACATATTGGCTAGTACTAGTAATAAAATTATCATAATGATAAATCTGTACATACTAGGTGAAATTAGAAGAACTGGAACGAAAATGGATCGAGTACATGTTTTATCTGTCGTAAAAACGAATGTAATTAAACTCACCACATTAATATCCTCCTATTTCAATGCATATATTCTTGGACAGATTTATTCCATGTGACATTGATAACAATTCTCTCTCAAATCATTCCAACTTGTATTTTTCAATACATTGTCAACATATGTATGATTTACTACATCTATGAAATCATTATATCTACCTCAGTAGATCCCATTGCCAAGAACATAGGTTTCTACTTTATGTAAATTACTAGAAAATTACTTTCATTCTGGTATTATCTATGTATAATACCAATATCTATTTTCTATATGTTATCAAAAATATTTTACATGGAAATTAATGGCCCTCCCACTAACTTCTGGTAGACACATGGAAAAGATCTATTACAAATGAATGCTCTATAATCTTGTTTCTTAATTAAATCCTATACTGTATTTCAGTAAATTTAACCCCTTATTGAAATTATGTGAGGACTCCATCCATTTTTGTATTGAAACCTTCCATTATTGGTGGTCTATACATCCAATGCACAATATAATTATCATCAAAAGTTACTATGACAGATAAAATTCTAATGGATTTAGGAACAATTACTTGGTATTAGAAATAGAGATTTGTTGGTACCATACTTGTACCACCAATATATCATATAACTTGAATACCCACTGTAGTATTCAAAATAATAAGCCCCTTATACTTTGATACAAGGAATCCACTATTGAATTTTAATTGATGTTGTTAATCTTCGTTAGTTTTCATATACTACTTACTTTTAGGAATTATTATTCTCAATGAATAATGTATCAACAACCACATTGAATATAAAACCATCACTATGTTTCCATCCTTCATACTCAGTATTTGTATCGGGAACATTCTCTTCCACACCTCTTGCAGAACTCACTCCGATGTAAACTATTTTTGCATCTATGACATTTACTACAACCAAGTCAATCTTGTTCCTACTATATCAAGTAAATATGCACACCCTTTAATAGAAATGTAGTCAATCACGTGACTATAAATTTTTTATCATATATGTTTTTTCTATATCCTAATAATCTTTTAAGATAATTACTTTAGATGCACATTGTATTGTTTTATGTATACTTGTTTATATCCTAACAATCACTTTGCATCAAAACACATGTTCTTATGACATAATTCATTTATATTATACTATAACTCATATTATATTCATTTTTCATTATATTTGTCTTATCTTTATGAGAAAACATCGTTATTTGTGATGCATTTCTTGAAAAAAATGGAAGTATCTAAGATACTTGAGTTTTAACATTGAGGCTCCTTTTACATACATCATGTCTATGATGTTTATATGGAAATGTGCATTTAGTAATTACTCCACACTAATTTTTTTTATCAATGTTAACATGTAAGAATCATCATTGATCATCCTTATTAGAATCATCATTGATCATCCTTATTAGAATCATATCCCTGGTGTGGATAAGGCAATGTGTGTTTAGGAATTACTCCATGCTACATTATGTTGATCGATGAATGCTTGGTCAAAATATTCTTCTACAAACCAACCCGAAGCATCTTATATCTTCTGACCATGAATATACCAAAATTCACTTTCTCATTCCTTAATAAACCCTTAAAGGAATCTTATGAATTATAATTACCACTAGCTTATCCTTGGAATATTTCATGCTCTCTAGCTGAACTAGTTCCATAATCTTTTGGGTTTACCTATATTTATAAAGGTTTCTTTGTCCAAAATAAATATGTAGATATGTCAATAATACCTAAGTTCCTTATATATAATGAGTATAAATATCATACTAGGTATATCCTTGACGTCCACTTTTATTTTTACTTTTCAAAGAATTATCATTCTATAACTAGGTATATAAGTCTTACATTTTATATTTCATCGGATTTTTCCAATGATTCTTATGTCACTGAACTATTGGTTGAGTATTAAACACCACAAACAATATCTATTAATAATATTGGAATAATTTATCCATGTGTCAAATGAAGATGTGATATAAATGTTCTAGTTATACTCAATAAAATTTCCACTTGAATCATTAAACTTAGAAATATAGAAGTTGTGTGTTTCTCACTGCTGAATTAGGAACCAACCTTTCTCATCCACATGAAGAACACACCTTACTTATAGTAACATTTATTTACTTGGTTACCTCATTTAAACAGACATATGTGATAGTAATATTGTATTTAATACGCAAAAATATAACATAAACATTACTTACATATGATGAATATACCTAAAGAAGAAATGACTACTTACTTCTTAAATCCATTTCATTGAATTTAAACTTCCATAGATTTTATTTAACAATATGTGAAGAAAATAGAAATCATATTTTATACCTCTTTCTTTGAAGGAATCTGGAAAGGTTCTTTTGGCATCACTCTTACTATTGGACTTTTCTCCCCATCTTTCTACTTATTCACCATAATAATTAAAGATTATAATTTCTTTAAGTTCCTATTTTCTGGGTGAACCTTACCTAGAATTAAATGGAGTGTTTTTATCTATAATTTGTTTTAGTAATCCTAAACGAAACTATAGTATATGGGTGAAAATGATATTAGAATGGGTTTTATTGAAATATCATGATCCATTTTTTATATTTACACGTAACCAGTGTAAATATTACCAATTCATATCTCACTTCACTTTCTCCTAGTAAATTTCTTAGATATGAGACTACATGTAATATCATCAATGTCGTAATGTATTACCCACAACACCAATAAGATATTAATGATAGGATAATGAAAATATCATTATATACATCATGCATGGGTCTCCTGTAAGCATTTTACTCACCCTCACTACATGAGGTGTCTTAACAGGTATTGGGGACATCAACACCTTGAATTTCTAATATCATAGTATTTTGGGAATGTGTTTATACTACTCTTGGAAACTCATGATAATGTGGAAATTTAATTTTTCCATTTGATATTGCAGTATGTCTTGGGGTATTACATTCCATATTCTATAAAGATTAAATCTAGAATACTAATACTTTTATCCTGATTACCTATTTAGACATTATTTACTAATTAATTAAATCATTAAATGAATCCACTATTTATCTACTTATAGAAATCATTTTTTAATATGATTTAAATATTATTTTTCTTGATTATTTTAGTGGAAAAGATCCTTGTACCTCCCCTCATAGTCTATAATGTTTGGCTATGCCACTACTCGGAGAGCTCAAGGTTGGCATTTGACTGGCCAACCACATTAACTCACATCTCCTTTATCTGTTGAATGATGTACTAGCTTATAAAATCATAAATATGATTTAATCTAAGTTTTAATTAGAAATTACAACAAGATAGTTTTGGATAATTATTTTCTTTTAACTTCAATTAAGTCAACCCATCATTATCTTAAGAAATCCCTGTTAGTAAGAGGAACCATCAACTTTGGCTAATGAGCACCCAAAAAACATGGTTTTATTCAAATTCAAATGATAGAAGGAATTCGTGACTTAATATTTATATGAGGATTTTTAATATTCTTTTCAAAGAATGTAATCCATTTCCATTAATCTTTTCAAACTATGTTGTCACACTCATAACTAAACATACATTAATAGGAAAAAATACATCACGTCCTTATGAATTTGAATTTTTTATTATTTTAACAAGAAATTATATAAAATGATAGATAATACATAAATGAAATAATTATACCCAATTATTAATGGCCTAGACCTCTCTTGTCCATTCCCTTGCTAAAATCTAGTGGTTGAGGTGTTCTGGGAGGTCAAGGTGACTCATCCCCAACACTTTGCCAATTTTCCAATTCTTTGAATAGTGTTTTCAGTTTTATGAATAGTGTCATGGTGTCACCAAAACAGTGCCACAGAAATGATGTCAAAGGGACGATGAGTCCATAGTATTTATAGACCGATGATTCTATAGTGTTTCTAGAATGGTGAGTCTACAGTTTTTTCAGACCGGTGAGTCTACAATGTTTCCAGAACAGTGTGTCTACAATGTTTCCAGACCTATGAGTCTACAATGTTTCTAGAATGGTGAGTAAACAATGCTTCCAGACCAGTGAGTCTACAGTGTTTCCAGAACGGTATCATATTTCCTTTTCCAAATTTCTATGTTTTTCCAATTTTTCCAATTTAACATTTTCTTTGACGTTAAACGCATTCAAGGCCTTTTTAAGGGATTTAAGGCCGATTCAAATACCATAACTTATATTTAATTTTCTTAAGGTTTGGGATGCCTTTACTTGGTCAAAACACATGGTTTAATGTGATCCCCCTTTAATGGAAAATCCATTGTATCTTAAACCTCTGCTCTGTTAAATCTTCTAAAGGGGAATGATATCTTCCTCCGTTGTTCTTCTTCAATGTTCCCTGGTGAGAGATGCTCATACCTTTCCTTCATTACCATAGGAGTCGTGCGATCAAAATTTCCTCCTTGAATTTGGTTCCCCTTGAATTTCTTCTTGCTGCAAGTGCACCCCTATTTTGGTGCAACCAAGCAGTATCGATCAATCTTTGATATAAGGTATGATCTATCGTCGTTATTTTGGGTTCATCTCCTTCTATTTCTCCTTTCCCTATTATGGAATGCTATCTCCATGTTACTAATGGACTTTTCTTGGGTGTTGGTAGTGTGGTGGTGTCTTTTCATCCTCAGGTGCATGTATTCCTCCAAGAGAGGTGATCATGATTTGTTTTGTTAGTCTGTTCAAAGAGAATCAGAAACCTTTTGAGGTAGGGGATTAATTACTTCTCTATTATTTTACATGAAACTATAGAGTTAGAATGTTTTATCCCAATGGATCACAGTGGAATTGATATAATAAATATTTGAACCAGATAAATAAATTGATATTGATCATATATTATTGCCCCTTGTTTTTCTAGATAGAGTGATATCTATGATTTCATTGTTTAGATTTTCGTTCTTGATGGAAATTGTTAATGAATGTAAATCTGGAATTAATTGATAATTATTTCGATAAAGATAAATAGGCATGTAAATGAATCCAAATGTTGATGTTTTAATTTTATGTTAATCAAATTCATCTATTAAGAATGTTTAATCAATTTGTGATAGCTATGACAACTTGATGTTTAGGTTACCCATAGTTAAAACCTATAAATAATAAATCAGTTAATTCTATATGGATTAAAGAACCATTTGTTTGATAAAAATATAATTCCTTATAGGTTTATGAGTTACCCTCTTGCTTGTAATGTCCAAGAGCCTTATGCTTGTGTTTGAAGGATGGGTGCCTTATTTAAGGTCCAAGAGCCTAATTGATATGATGTTTGTTTTCCTGCTTCTTGTGTTGTGATGTGAGCCTGGATGGCTATTGTGATATGTGGGGGTAGGGGGGCCCATTGGTTGTGGTAGCAGTTGATGCCTAGAGTGGCGAGATGCATCAGTTTATGCATGTGGGTGTTAGGGAGTACACCAGGGATGAAGAAATGGGATGGATGTGAATGTTTGGATGCTTGCCGATTATTTTTGGTTGTTTATCTTCTTTACATTCCCCACTAGTGAAGGTATCTGGTTTTTCTTACTCTCCTTCCCAAAAGGGGCGATGATGCGTGGGGGTATGCCACATGATTTCTGTGTTTAGCTTCTCGAGGGAGGATGGGTATATTCTCTTGCTATATGTGGAAAATACATGATGAGTAGTTCATCTACTCACCGAGTTGAACCCCCGTGTGTTTAGTAGCTTAGAATGTATTTATATAATGATAAGGAATATGGGAAAGTAATAATATGGTTAATAAATTATTGAGTAAATTATGTTAACCCATGGATTTGGAGCTTGCTAGGGTTTACAATTTAAAGTAATAGTGGACTTTGGGTGTGATGCTAATGAAATAAAATTTGGAATTTTTAATGGTCAATTAATGTTTAAAGAATTAATTAACATAAAGTGAAAATAATAAAAAGGGAATGAAGTAATGTAATAAACCTCTTTAAATGGTTGTGTGCTTGTAGGACACCTAGTCTTAGAAGTGGCAGTCGGGAGTCTGAGAGACATTAGCTTTAGTTGAGTCTAAGACTAGGTTATCCACGTATGTGGTTATGAGCTATAGTATATTCTGTACTTTTTGTGTTTCTATATTATACTCCACCCAATCAGTTACGGAAACTGACACCCCGGAGATTCTGAGCCCTGGGGGGGGGTTGTTTTCCCCAACATTCCGGTGGGAGGATGGATGGATGACTACCCCATTTGGCCCTACTCTCTTCTCTTGGTAGTTACTTGTGCTAGTAGGCACAATGGTTAGTTTTCCCCATATATGTATGTAGAGTTCTATAATGTCTTATGGTTATTCACACACATATATTCGGGATATATTTTATTAGGGACTACTATAGGTGTAACATGTATAGGCTGTAATGGCTTGAGGATCCCTACTCGGTGTGTGGGCTATAATGGATTGAGGTTTAATACGCAACATATGATACAAGTTATGAGAGATTTTGTGGATCCCAAAACTACCTCGTTACTATTCTTATGTGTATGTGGTGGTTTTGTTGCATGAGTTTCATGTTGTGGTGCTTCGTCCAGGTGTTTGCGGGTAATCCTTTTTTGAGAGAGATGCTTAAGATGTATGACAATGGGGAAAAGTGGAAAACCAGTGGGGAAGTAGTAGAGGGGTACCCTTGATATTCTTTATTATATTATATACTCTTGTATGTGATACTTTGTGAGTGTATCCATGGTGAGGCTGGAAACATAGTATACCTGTTTAGGTGATGAGTTAGTTTCACTTGTTGTTCACTGTGCTTTAGAATGCTTTCTTTAATTTTACAAGAGAGGATCCAGGGAGGATCCTACTTAGTATACTATTATACTCACCCAATGTATATACAAACTGTTTTTCAGGTCACTTAGACTAGGTTAGAGATCAGGCTAGTTACTACTAGCTTGGGGTTGTAGGACCTGTTCGGGCTGCATGGTTGCTGCTGTTTTTACTTCCATTTGGTACTTGCAGATTCCTGTTTTAGTTGTAGTATATTTGTATAGAATCACATTTGTGTACTTGAAATTTATTTTATATTGTAGTCTAAGTTGGAGTTGGTTGGTTTATGTATTATCTCTCTCTTTCGTATGTGTTCTCTTAGAGGGTAATGTCTCCCATTTGTGTGTTTACTATATCATCGGTGTTATTCGCCAACACGGGGCCTACTATAGGTGGGAATTGAGGGTCACTATCTACTTTCTCACATTGCTGGACTAGGAGGGGTACACCTTGTGGGGAGGGGGTCATGACAAAGTTGTATAAGAGGTCTGGTTAAGGGATAGGATGTAGTTTGGTGCTAGGAGCAAGTGAGGTTGCATGGGTTGGTAGAGAAATGGTGTCAGTCATGTTTAGAAAGTTATTTAAACACTAGATACTAGATGAGAAAAAGGCATTTAGGGCCCCTTGTGATCTGATTCACAGACCTCTAAGTTTACAATGGCTACTAAACAAGGTGATACTAGTTGCAGGGTAGAGACCTAGGAAAGGATTATGCATCATTCTTCATTGTTCCTGTGTTTGAATGGGTAGACCTTGAGATAGGCTAAACTAAAATGAATAAAATAAAACATTTAATTAATTAATGTTGAGCCTTCCATATTCTAGGTTTAGGATCTCTAACTATTTTTTAGTTTACAGGTATGGCTCTAGGTCGACATTCTCCTCAGGTTTGTGCAAAAGATGTCTAGCAGGCTGCACCAGCAGATCGTCAAAGGGTAGAGGTTGACATTGACAACACCTAGAGGAGGAAACTCCGAGAGTTTCAGAGCCAGAGTCTACTGAAGTACAAGGGATCTATTTCAGATGCAGTCAAAAAATACTAGATGGAGGAGGTTGAGATAGGATTCAGTTTGATCCGTTCTCTAAAGTAGCACTGGGTGTCTTTGGTTGTGATGATGCTGCTTAGAGCAACGAGGCAGTGGTGGTTCTTGGTCCTCGGGGATCTCAAGGAGTCGATGATCTCATGGGAGAAGTTTTGAGACAAGTTCAAAGTTGAGTTCCTTTCTTCGAATGCAAAGGCATCCAGTCTCTAGGAGCTTCTTACCCTTCTATAGGGGAGCTCCAGTGTGCGAGAGTTTGGAATCTATTTCAGGAACCTTTTACGATATGCTTCAAATCAATTTCTAGATTAAGAGGCCTGGGTGAGGAATTTCGAGGAGGATTTTCATCCAGAGATCTAGTTCCAGTTCACCCCATTTATGTTGAAGATATATCTTGAGGTGATGGTGAGGGAAGAGGTCATCTAGAGGACATTGGATAGAACCATCTCATCGTGATAGGGGAGTAATCATGGTTCCTAATAAAGCAGAGATGTGGTCTGGGGTTCCCGGTTTTCAGGGAAAAAGATTTTTTGTTCGGCCGGGGGTAGGTCGCCGCCCTCAGCATCTCGTTTCTTTGAGGGAGGAGAATCTCAGAACTATTACAAGGGATCATGCACTTGTTTTTCTTGTGGAGGATGAGGTCATAAACGACAAGAATGCTCAAAATTTTTGAGTAGTCATCATGCACCAGGTGTTCCGCTCTAGGTTCCTCTATTGAGGCATTTCCAGCCGAGGAAGTAGTAGCAGGTTGCATTGGCTTTGGATTAATAGAGAGTAGATGGGGTAGTAAGAGGATAGCCCCATGATTCTCCCCATCCTCAAAGAGCAGATTTTGTCCATGGTGGTGGTCATAATCAGGTTCGGAGAGGTCGTGGAGGAGGTCATGGTTATATTCATGCTTTAGCATTGTCAGTTCTATGTAAGCCAGACGTTGTTCGAGGTACCGTTTTATTTTTTTTCTACCTGGTTATATTTTTTTTGATTCAAGAGCAAAACACTCCTTCATATCACCTTCCCTTTTCCATTCTTTGGAACCTAAGGTAGATAGGCTTCCAGTTCCCTTGGTGTTGACTACGACAGTTGGTTGTCGAACTGACTTGTTTGAAGTATGTAGAGACTGTGAGCTAGTTATGGGGAAGCATCACTCTTGGGGAGATTTCCTATGTTTATTAATACTACCATATTATTTCATCCTTTGTATGGATTGGTTATATTCAGTGCAGGTTATCATGGATTGCTTCAGGAGGCAAGTGGTGTTCTCCGATGCTCATGGAGAGTCAGCAGTATTTATTGGTGAGCGAGACCCCCAAATGGGTCATAGGTGAGTTTTTTTACTCATCATCCTTGATGGATGAGATGAGGATATGTTCAACAGAGGTTCAACAGTTGGAATTTCCCAGGGTCATATAAGAGTACCCTGATGTCTTTCTGGAAGAGGTTGTATCATTACCCCCTCGACTAGAGAATGAGTCTGGGATCGAGCTACAACAATGACAATCTCATATCTATATGTCTCCATGCAGGATTCCCCATTATGAGTTACGAGAGCTACATATATAGCTTTATGGTCTGCTACAGTGCAGTTTTGTTTTTCCAAGTGTGTCACCATGGGGTGGACCGGTTTTTTTCTTGAATAAAGCTAATGGCATTTTGCAGTTGTGTATCGATTATCGTCACATAAAAAACTTGACAGTGAAGTGTCGCTACCCTCTTCCCTAGATTGATGATTTATTTGATCAAATTAATGGTAAAAGTTGGCTATAAAAGATCAAATTTTAGTTAGTATATCATCAGATGTGTGTGAAGAATGAGGATTTCCCGAAGACTGCTTTCTGTTGTCGTCATGGTCATTACGAGTTAGTTGTAATTTCGTTAGGTGTGACGAATTATCCATTTGTGTTCATGGGATTGATGAAAACTGTGTTCCGTGAGTTCCTAGATAAGTTTGTGGTGGTTTCCATCGATGAAATCCTTGTGTACTCCACGTATGAGGAGGAGCATTAAGATAATCTTCACACCATTTTGGGAGTTCTTTGTCAACAACATATGTTTGGGAAGTTGTCGAATTGTGAGTTCTATGCTCGAGAAGTATGTTTCTTGGGGAATGTTGTGTCCCAGATGGGATTAGTTATGGATCCATCAAAAATATAAGCAGTTGATTCTTGGGAATCCCCCAAGATAGTGGCATAGGTGCGATGTTTCCTTGGTCTCGCAGGCTGCTATAAGAGGTTCATATCCAATTAATCTTGGGTTGCAACTCCTCTAATAACATCGACTAGGAAGGATCAGGTGTTTGTGTGGAATTATCAGTGTTAATCAGATTTCAAGTATCTCAAGGAGAAGTTGGTAAGTTCTCCAGTTCATTGTCTTCTAGTAGAGGGAGTTCAGTTTGATGTTTTATGCGATGCTTCACATCTTCGGTTAGGCTGTGTTCTGATGCAACAACGATCAGTTATTTCTTATGGATCTCAAAAGTTGCATCCCCATGAACGTAAATATGCTACACATGATATTGAGTTGGTAACCTTGGTATTTTCTATGAAGTTGTAGAGACATTACCTCTTTGGAGAGCTCTTTTTGGTTTACACTGATCATAAGAGCCTGAGGTATTTTTTTCTCCCAGTGTGAATTAAACTTATAACAACATCAATGGACGGAGTTCTTACACTAATACAACTTATAAATCTTGTATACACCGGGGAAGGTGAATTTTGTAGTTGATGTGCTGAGCAGGAAGTCATGTAGTTATGCAGTACGTGGATCTAGTGATTCCGAGAGAGTAATGGAAGAACATTCAGAATTATATCTCGATATGGGATAAGTTGGAGGGTAGAGGTTGTCTTTTTCAATAACGGTACATTCATCCATGGTGCAGCAGGTGGAAGAGTCCTGCTTGGGGGATCTAGAGGTGGAGGTCTGGAGAGACCGAGTTGTTTGTGGTGAGGCCCCTGATGGTTGATTTGAGGATGAACAACACCGAGGGTTGTATCATTGAAATCTTTTTGTTCCTTTGGTGATACGTGAGACGATTCATAGAGAGTCCCATAGTTATCTTTTAGCGGTGCATCCTAGTGTGAAAAATATGTAATGAGGATTGAGGAGTCATTTTTGGTAACCTGGGCTCAAGTGTGCACTTGTGGAGTTTGTGTCTCGATGTTTGGTCTGCTTGAAGGTGAAGTTCGAGCATCGGGTCCCCAGTGGTTTGCTCCAACCATTAGATATTCCTCAGTGAAAGTGGGAGGACATCTCAATGGAATTTTCTACTAGTTTACCTTGAGTTTAGGGAGTACATGACGCTATATGGGTGGTAGTGGATAATTTAACAATATCATCCCACTTTATAGCGATCAAGGAGTCAAGCTCAGTGGATGTTTTGTCAAGGTAGTATCTTGAAGAGGTGGTGAAACTCCATAGAGTCTCGATGACAATCATTTCCGATCAGGATCCCCATTTTACCTCTAGGGTGTGGAGAGGTCTCCAACATACTTTTTGTTATCAGTTATTCCTTAGAACTTCTTTTCATCCATAGAAGGACGGTCAGATAAAGAGAACTATCCAGACTCTTGAAGACTAGTTGCACTCTTGTGTCCTAGATTTTGGAGGTTCGTGGATAAGGAACTTACCCTTGGGGGATTTCTCTTAAAATTATAGTTTTCACTCCACCATTGGTATGTCATTTTTTGAAGCCTTTTATGGATTACCTTTCCATTATCCATTGTGTTGGACTGGGGCCAGAGAGTCAGTAATTATCGGACCCAAACTAGTGCAGTACGACGGAGAAGGTTCAGGTGATTCATGAAAGGATGTAGACAGTGTAGGATCGTGAGAAATCATAAGTATATCAAAGCAGAAGACCTTTAAAGTTTGATATTGGGGATCATGTGTCTCTAAAGGTGACTCTCTGTCGTGGGTAGTGAAGGTTTGGTCATGGGAGTAAGCTTTATCTTCGGTTTGTTGGACCTTTTGAGGTGTTGGATCGTGTTGGAGTCATTGTGTATTGAGTACCACTTCCCCCATAGATAAGTCAGATACACGATTATTTTCATGTTTCATGGCTCTGTTGTTATCTTCATGATGAATATCATGTCGTCAATTGGGGATAGATCGATGTTGATGAAGATGCGACCTTCGAGGAGCATCCTGTGGAAATCCAAGACCTTAAAGAGAAGGTGTTTTTCATGTGTTTTATCCCCTTTGTTCGTGTCTTGTGGCGACATGGTGGTGTGGAGGAGAGTACCTGAGAATCTGAGTCGCATATACGTTCTTAGTAACTTGAGTTATTTTGTGTTTAAATCTTTTCATATAAAAATGTTTTCATTGTGGTAATATTCCTTTTGTGTTTATAACATGGCTTTCTTTTGTTGCTTCTTATGGCTTTCTCTCTTTTGAGATGTATCTCTATCGGGGGTTGTTCAAACCCCTTTTCTATTTCCTTTTGGGTTGGTTTTGGATTCATGAGGACAAGAATGTTATGAGTGGTATTTTATATAATGGCCCAGACCTCTCTAGTCCATTCCCTTACTGAAATCTGGTGGTTGAGGTGTTCTGGGAGGTCAAGGTGACTCATCCCCAACAATTTTCCAAATTTCCAATTCTGTGAACAGTGTTTCCAATTTTATGAACAATTTCATGGTATCATAGAAACATTGTCATAAAAACATTGAGTCTACAGTGTCTCCAGACTGGTGAGCCTATAGTGTTTCCAGATCGGGGATTCAATAGTGTTTCCACACCGATGAGTCTACAGTGTTTTCAGAATGGTGAGTCTACATAGTTTCTAGATTGGTGAGTCTACAGTGTTTCCAGAATGGTGAGTCTATAGTGTTTCTAGAATAGTGAGTCTACAATTTTTTTTAGACCAGTGAGTCTACAGTGTTTCCAGAATGGTGATTCTATAGTGTTTCCAGAATGGTGAGTCTATAGTGTTTCTAGAACAGTGAGTCTACAGTGTTTCCAGATCAGTGAGTCTACAGTGTTTCCAAAATGGCGAGTCTACAATCTTTCGAGACCGATGAGTCTATAGTGTTTCCAAAACAGTGAGTCTACAGTGTTTCTAGACCGGTGAGTCTATAGTGTTTCCAAAATGGTTTCATATTTCCTTTGCAAAATTTCCAGATTTTGCCAGTTTCATCAATTTAACATTTTCTTTGACGTTAAATGCATTCAAGGCCTTGTTTTAAGGTATTTAAGGTTGATTCAAATCCAATAACATCTTTATTAATTTACCTAAGGTTTTAGATGTCTTTACTTGGTCAAACTGTGTTGTTTAATGTGATCCTCTTTTAATAGAAAATCCAACATATCTTAAACCGTTTCTCCGTTAAATATTCTAAAGGGGCAAGATATCTTCCTCCCTTATTCTTCCTCCTTTTTCTTTGGTGCGAGATGCTTGAACCTTTCATTCCTTCTCATAGGAGTCATGGAATTAAACTTTCCTCCCTGGATTGGTTCCCCTTGAATTTATTCTTGCTGCAAGTACACCCCCTGTTTTGGTGCACCCAAGCAGTATCGATCAATCTTTGATATATGGTATGATCTAACATCGTTATTTTGGGTTCATCTCCTTTTGTTTCTCCTTGCCCTGTTATGGAATTCTATCTTCACGTTCCTAATGAAATTCTCTTGGGTGTTGGCTAGTGTGGTGGTGTCTCTGCATCCTTGGGTGGATACAATCTTCCAAGAGAGGTGATCATGATCTATTTTGTTATTCTATTCAAAGAGCATCAGAAACGTTTTGAGGTAGGAGATTCGTTACTTTTGTATTTTTTTACATGAAATAGTAGAGTTATCATTTTTTAGACCACTAGATCACAATAGAATTGACATAATAAATATTAAAAATAGATAAATAAATTAATATAGAACATATATTATTGCCTCTTGTTTTGCTAGATAGTGTGATTTCTATGCTTGCTTTGTTTAGCTTTTCATTCTTGATAGAAATTGGTAATGAACATAAATCCAAAATTAATTGATAATTATTTCGGTAAGGATAAATAGGCATGTAAATGAATCCGGTTGTTTTGATTGTAATTTAATGTTAATCAAATTGATGCAGTAAGAATGTTTAATCAATTTGTGATAGCTATGATAGTTTGTTGTTTAGGTTACCCATAGTTGGAACCTAGAAATAATAAATTGGTTAATTCCCTATGGATTAAAGAACCGACTGTTTGATAAAAATATAATTCCTCATAGGGTCCTAAGTTACCCTCTTGCTTGTAAAGGCCAAGATCCTTATGATTAGAGTTGTGAGAGAACAATGTGTTTTAAGGTTGGATGCCTTGTTTAAGGGCAAAGAGACCAATTGATATGATGTTTGTTTTCCTACTACTTGTTTTGTGATGTGGGTCTAGATGGATGTTGTGATATGTGGGGGAAGGGAGGACCATTGGTTGTGGTAGAAGTTGATGCCTAGAGTGGAGAGATGCATCGGTTTATGCATATAGGTGTTGGAGAGGACACCGAGGATGATGAAACAGGTTGGATATGAATGTTTGGATTCTTGCTGACTCTTATTGGTTGTTTATCTTCTTTCCATTCCCCACTTCTCAAGGTAGTTGGTTTTGTTTACCCTCCTTCCCAAAAGGGGCGAAGACGTGCGGGGCATGCCACGTGCTTTCCGTGTTTAGCTTCTCGAAGGAGGATGGGTCTATGATTTTTTATAGGTGGAAAAGTCTTTACAGGTTGTTTATCTACTCATCGAGTTGAGCCCTGTGGTGTTTAGTAGCTTATAATGATTTTCTATAATACCAGGGAATGTTGGAAAGTAATAATGTTGTTAATAAATGGTTGAATAAATGATGTTAACCCATGGGGTTAGAGCTTGCTGGGACGCAATGCTGAGGTTAAAATTTAAAGGAACAGTGGACTTTGGGTGTGATGCTAATAAAATATAATATGGAATTCTTAATGGTTAATTAATGTTTAAATAATTAATTGACATAAAGAGAAACTGATAAAAAGGGAATGATGTGATGTAATAAATATCTTTAAATGGTTTCATTCTTATTGGATACCTAGTCTTAGAAGTGGAAGTCGGGAATCCGAAAGACATTAGCTGCAGTTGAGTCTAAGACTAGGTTATGCCTATAGTGTGGTTGTAAGCTATAGAATATTCTTTACATTTTGTGTTTCTATACGCTACTCCACCCCGTTAGTTAGTGAAACTGTCACTCAGGGGATTCTGAGCCCTAGGGGTATTTTTCGCTACATTTTGGTGGGAGGATGGATGTTTGACTACCCCCTTTGGCCCCACTCTCTTCTCTTGGTAGTTACTTGTGCCGGTAGGCACAATGGTTAGTTTTCCCCATATATGTGTGTAGAGGGTTGTAATGGATTGTGGTTATTCACACATATATATTTTGGATATAGTTTCCTATAGACTACTATAGGTGTAACATGTGTAGGTTGTAATGGCTTGAGAATCCCTACTCAGTGTATGGGCTATAATGGATTGAGGTTTAATACCCGACATATGATACACGTTATGCAAGCTGTGGTGGCTCCCAGAAACTACCTGGTTACTTTTCATACATGGATGTGGTGGTTTGGTTGCACGAGGTGCATATCTTGGTGCTCCACCCAGGTGCCTGCTGGCAAGCCTTTTTGGAGAGAGATTCTTAGAACGTGCGATGTTGGGGAAAAGTTGCAAACTAGTGTGAAAGTAGTAGCATAGTACCTTTGATATTCTTTATTATATTATATACTATTGTATGCGATACTTGGTGAGAGTAGTCATGGTGAGAATGAGAACTTAGTATACCTATTTAGGTGTTGAGTTAGTTTCACTTATTGGTCACTGTGATTTTGCATTATTTCTTTACTTTTGCATGAGAGACTATGGGAAGGATCCTAATGAGTATACCATTATACTTAGCATATGTATATATAAATTCATTTTCAGGTCACTTAGAGCAGGTTGGTGATCAGGTAGGTCACTACTAGCTTGGGGTTGTAGGAGCTATTCGGGCTTCGTGGTTTCTTCTGTTTTTACATCCCATTGCTACTATCAGTTTTATGTTTCAGTTGTAGTAGTTTTGTATGACATCACATTTTTGTACTTGGGATTTCTTTTATATTGTCATCTGAGTTGGAGTTGGTTGGTTTCTGTCTTATCTCTCTATTTCAAATGTGTTCTCTTAGAGGGTAATGTCTCCCATTTGTGTGTTTACTATACCCTTAGTGTTAGTCATCAACCCAGGGCCTACTGGAGGTGGTACTTGGAGGTCACTATCTACCTTCTCATATTGCTAGCCCAGGAGGGGTACACCTTGTGGGGAGGGGGTCGTGACACTATTGATCTTGAGAATCTAATAATGGTTGATCCATGTTAAATTTAATAGATCAACCGTGACCTAGGGGGTAACATACTTGAGTCTAGTCCTGACTCATATTGTAACTCACCCTCAGTCCAGTGTATTCGATTCTTACCTGGAGTACGGCCTCATCTTGGTAGGGTCCATATCTTATATCACTACCATCTAATGTACAAATATATTTTCATGCAGACAAGGGTGTCTCAGGGTGCCAAATACAGATAGATATATTGGATGTGCATTCCCTTATATATATTGAAAAAAGACGATTTGTAGACCATTTTTTATTTATATACCTATTATAACCCCTATACTCATATAATTAATAGTTAAATAAATTAACCAATACAGATACAATCACTACCTCAATACCAATCAATTTTATAAATAATAACACGATAAAAATTAAATCTTAATAAATTTAAAGTGTACGGGTATTTAAATAAATTAAATTAATTATATAAATTTAAATAATTTATTTTATTCATTCAAATCATTAATTTAATTTTAATTCCAAAAATTAATTAATTAAATTAATTCAAAAATTAATTTGATATTTTAAAATATTAAAAATTATTAATTTCAAACCAAAAAATAATTTTAATTAATTAAATTTAAAAATAATATAAAATTAATTTAATTTAATTAATTTTGAATATATTAATTTAATTCAGGCCTCAAAAACTCAACCTGAGCTCATTGTGGGTCGATCTTAAGCCTCACAGATCCATATGAGGTCGTGTAGACCCTATACATAGGTGTTTTGAGCTAGATACGCCCACCCAAACCCGTACTGGTTAGGTAAGATCTGATTCGACCCATTTCAGGGCGGATCCGATCTAACTAGAAAGTGGCATGGGGATACCTTTCATGGAAGGAGTTACCTCACACGAAAGGGGCATCACCGGTCATCGACAACATCATGGAGGGAGGTAGTCATCTTTTCGAATTGGATGACAGCAGGCAGTGGCTTGTGTGCTGGATCATCGGTGGAGGAGGTGAAGGTGGTGAGAGAGAGATGGAGAGGTGGCCCGCATTGGTGGTCACAATCATGGGGGAGGGGGACCCACATGAGAGGGTGAGGAGGCTAGTTTATTAATGCGAAACGGGTGGGCCGGGGCGGGGTGGTCCAAGCCTGCACGGGTTTGGTCCCATGTGGGTTTGTCCACAAAAGCCCGCATATAATGCGAACAAAAAATTTCAAGCCCGCCTCGCCCCCGCATAAACCTGAAGGTTGCCCGCGGGTTGCTCGCGGGTTTACTCACCTTTACAAAAAATATACTATTTATAATCATTTAAATAATTTATTTTTTTATCATTCTTAAAGGTATTTGTGGGGAGAAGTATGAATTAACAATAACTAGAGTTTTAAAGATGTGACAGAACATTTTCTGTGGGTTAATGGTGGCATGCGGTAACGTCAATGTGGTGGCGAACTGTTGCGATAAAAAGTAAGTGAGTGATCAGTGATGGGTGATGGATGATAATTTTGATTGTGTGGTGATGTGAATAACTAAACCTGGGAATGAATAAAGTATCTCCAGGTAATGATCAGTTTCAGGGGAAGCTATTAGTGTTTTCACAAGGTTCTATCCAATTCTCTTAATAACAAAATAAAATTAAACAATAAGAAAATTAAATCAACCTAAATAAATATTATGATAATAATAACTCTTATAGAATTAAAACCATGTGCAGGGGTGAAGAGTTCCATTTTTCAAGAGATGGGTTGACACATCATGTGAATATGGTTAATAATTACTATATAAATACTATAATATCACATTAAAACAATAAATATAGGCCTATTTAAAATTCACATGTGAATAAATGGTGAATTAATATGACCATTATAGTGATAAATCATATGTCACCGTTTAACCATGATTTTTTATTAAAAAATCTAAAATGTTAAAGAAACATATATTATAAAAATAATATATATTTTTTTAAATCAGGACCGTGGGAAAGCCCGCACCTGCACGAGCTTAACCCCCATTGGTCCGCGCCCGTTCAGGCTCATCCCACATTGGCCCGCACACTAAAGGGTCAAAAGTTTTAGGCCCGCCCCACCCCGCATTCATCCCATACCCATAAGCCCGCGGGCCGTGAGACCGCTTTTCATCGCTAGGCTGGTTTGCGCACTGTGGGAGGAGGAACTAGTGAGGGAGACAGCTACGACCACGGGCAAGCTTCCTCATGAAGCTAGTGGCGGACCCCACCCCACACCCTTTTTTTTACTCGTGAATAATCTTCCCAATTGAAATCCCTTTTTTTACTTCCTTGTGGAAATCCCCGCTGCCACCCTTGATGTTAGCCTTCCTTTTTTTTGATGTCCATCCACCCATTTTTTTCCTCTTCTTCAATATTTGTCTTATTAATCATTTTTCAAATAGCCTTGGATTAGGATTAAAATATATATGTTTTCTTCTATTTTTTTAGGATTAATGACAACATCTTACCAAATCAAAAGTCTAAGATTTCAGAAAATTGATTTTATTTTTCTTCCACAACCAGTGTGGAAACAAAAATTCACCGGCCCGATTGAATTCGACCATTGCAATTCAAAATATAGCTAGTCAACACCCTAAAAATTAAAAACCGAACACAAATATATACAGATATAATATAGTTCAAACTTTAATATTTGTAAAACAACACAGATTTCGATCCATAATATTTTTCGAATGACCATAACTTGGACATTCTAAATTGGTTTGACATGGTTTCTATTTCATTGGAATCAAAATAATACCCATTACTTATATTTAAAGCATGTTAAGTTTTCTTAGATCATAAAATCCATACTGCTGAAAAATTGTGTTTTCCCAGCACTTGTTTACCAATGGTTTGAATAAACCATTGGTATAATTAATTTTTCCCAATGATTTCTTCAAACCGTTGGGATAATGGGATGAGAATTATATTTTCCCAACGGTTTACTGAAACCGTTGGGAAAATCTTCGAAAATTTATATATATACTAATGGTTTTTAAAAACTGCTGGTAAATACAATCTTTCCCTATAGTTTTAACAAACGGTTGGGAATTTTTCCCCCTAAATAGAAGCACTTCCAAAATTCCTCTGTACGATTTCATCCATAAAGCTAATCGCTACTAACACTATCTCTTCACCCCAAGGTATCTCTCGAAGATCTCTCTACAATTAGGTAATTCTTTACTTCTACACTTCTAATCTGTAAGTCGAATGTAGTGAATCTATTTTTGTTTGTTATATATTTTGATTTTTCCTAAACGAGATCCGTGTGGTCTGCTTCTTCCAGTATTTCTATTTCTCCTATCATGTTCCATTTCCACATGACCCTTATGCAAGAGCTGATCATGAGAGTGTGGTTTTATATTATTTAATGTGATGGGGGCCTTTGGTAGAAGTTCCTTCTATTGGAATCCTTTCCATTTGTAAAGTAAGGAATTCTAGTGTACCATGTGGTTAGTGAAAACCCATTTGAGGTGTTGAATAATTGTGGTTCTGTTTTTGTGGGTTATTTTATCTCAATTATGAGAGGTATTGGTTGTATAATGAATCTAGTTTTATGGGGGATTTCATGTATATTGTAGTAGAAATATGATTCATAGATTTCATGTATAATGTGATAACCTGTTTTGTTGATTTGTATTATTTATCTTGCTATCTCTATTGATAAATGTAAGATGTTATCTTAGTGTGGTTTTTTTTGGTAGACTTTTTGTAGTGACACCTCTTCATAAGAAGATATATGGTGAAATCCTTAGTTTTTTTATTCATGTAGAACATGGAATGTGTTTGAAAGGGATAATGGTATGAGTGACTCTTTGGGGTTATATTATTGAGTGAGTTGGGTAAGTTGGAAATTGTTATGCGAGTTCCTTGTGGCCTATGGGGCATTTTTACAACCTAGAGGTGTGTTATGATGGGATATGTGTAACGCCCCGACCCCAGATACCCAGAGTCGGTGCATTACTTCGTAACATTGGCATGATCACAAAAGATCAAGTCTCGAAAGACCGATTAGTTTAGTAGCCTTGGAAACACTAGATACATTCATAAATGTTACATTACATCACAAAGTGAAAAACTATAATAACATAGTCTCCATAGTCCACACTTCTATCCTCTTCGGACTATCCCTGCAGGTCATTCATAAAATACTTCTTCACATCCTGGAAAATATTAAAACATTGAAAGGGGTGAGATCAGATGCTCAGTAAGGATAACAATATTGCGGAAGCTTTCATAAATAAACATAAACATTTTAAGGCAATGTATAACTAAAACAAAAGCCTTTTAAACTTGAACAACAACATAATATGGAAAAAGTAAAATGAGATAATGCCATTCACTTCTTCACATGGATATTCTACTGGTCGAATAATCACATGCAATATCAATAACCACTTTCATAATGATGGAATGCATAATGCCAGACTATCATAACCACGTAGCCAAGGCCTCGTTCCAAGACCACAAATAAGATTTTGTCAAGGCCTCGTGCCAAGACACTAGTTTGTCTCATGAGACCTGCCGATGCATCGAAGAGCTATAGCGGGCTCCACCCGTCACTTATTAAGTCCAATGCATTCCTCATATGAATAGGTTTAAACATATCATAAACCATAACATAATCGTATCACATAAAACATGCATAAAGGAAACATAACATTTCCACATTTCAATCACAATATATAAATACAAAACATTGATGTAATAAAAACGCTTTCAAAACCATTTTCAATACCAAAATAAAATAAAGTTAAAACTTTGTATTTATTTTTCATTACAAAAAATGATGGCTTGTAGAGGAAGCCGAAACTCAAATAATGGTCACGGCGGCGGAGAAGTCGTTGTCGCCGCATAAGTACGGAAAGAAAAACATTCCCTTTTTGTCATTTAGTAAAATTCTTCGTATAAAAAAGATTCCTTTTGAATAAACGTAAAAGTCAAAGGGGTTTATACACCGTATAAAAGAAAGTTGTGTATAAAACCAAATATGCCTCAATGAAAGGTGATTGAGATGAAGACCCTTACAAAGATCATTTTTTTAAAATAAAGTAGATATATTATGTGTATTCACTATAAGTACACATAAATAAAGTACACATACAAGATAGTACATAATAATATCATGACATAATTTGAAAGTAGTAGATTAACCCAAAGAATGGAAATTGGGTTAAGAAATTCCCTTACCTTGCGTCTTGTACTGACTCGACCGTTCTTTAACCTCCTGAATAATAAACTAGAATTAATATATACCTTATTAAGAACCATTTTCAATTTCATTATCCTTTTTATATCACTTATTACAATGATATGAACATTATGTAATTATTTAAGTTAATAACGGTCGTTTTGTCGATCTTTGGTACTTGAGTCAAAAATAAAATTATTATAATTACAAGTTGTTCATGTGGTGAACTATACAATATATACAGAATTCTATTCATGTTTTAGATATCATATATATCATATATATACAGTATATACATTCATTCATAATGCCACATAACATTTAGAGGTAAGAAATGAAATGCACCGTTCATGGAGACGGTAAGCCGTACGTACGCATGAACGCTACTTTCATTTCTATTTCGTATTTAATGGGATGAAATCATAATGATATAAATTTATAATATAATTAAAGTATAATATAGTGTATAATACCATTTAATCCATCCTTTAAACATCCCACATATGGCATTAACGATTCAAATCACTTTGAGGGGGCGGTAGTCCGCACTTCCTAAAATGAAATTATCGCGTTTTACCCATAATGGAAATCATAAAGTATTCCATAAATGAGAAATACAGAAGCATAAGTAAAACATAAACATATTATATATCATATATAAAAATAGTTACATCTTAATGGCCACCTTTTAAGGTGTTATATGAGTGTTGAACAATCATCGTTTCGTGAGGCAGAAATTCGCCATCCACAGAAACCGTATGTTCTTTAACCATTAGATGTAGGTGTGTGTAAGTGTATCTCGAATCCATCTTATAACAACATCCTAGTATATTTAGGATACTGGTGTTGTTACAAAATAAATGAATAAAAAGAGTTTAGGGGGTTGGAGAAGAAAAATAAAACAAAACAACATTAGAGAAGACATTACCTCAAAATCGGGTAACTCTTTTTGATTTGAGCCAAAGGCTTCCTTGAGAAGAGTTCTGCCCAAAGTGAGGCTACTAGGAGTAAGATAGGGATGTTGGGAGAGTATTTGGGCATAGGTTGGCCGAGCCAAATGGCTGGAAGGTGTGAATAAGGTGGGAGAGGTGGGGGCCTTTTATAAGTGGAGAGGAGGGGCTCTTTTGGAAAGATTGAAATGTTACATTATTTACACAATGATTTTCGGATTCTAAAAGTCCCACACTTATATAATTCTAGGATAAGGTGATAAGGGTTCGAAATATCCTCATCCAATTGGCTTTGGACAAGTGTAAGCCTTGGAGTTTGCATTATCTTCCCATTTTATTTAAATCGTTAAATAATGAGGTCATCGCTGCATCATCATGATGTCATAAATAATTTAATTTATTTAATGTCTAAAAATTATAAAAAAAATACTATGATGTAGGAAATCTTTATAGATTTCTAATGAATATTTATAATCAAAATTTGGACTTGTGTAACCCCACTTAAAAACTGTTTTAGTAAAACAACTCATGTTTGTGTCAAATTAATTTTAACATTAAATAAATATATATTAATGTCATTTTCCAACTAAAGTGGCTCCATGGGGTCCCCAAGTTGACCCATGGGTTGTCTTGGTCGGCCACTACTCATCCAATAGGAGTAGGAAAAGTGTCATGCTCATCTCATATTATTAAAACATTATTTTTACCTTAAACTACACTAATTACCTCTAATCGCGATTAAGAACTTAAAAGTTACTATTCACCAAAAAATTATTTTAATCTCATTGAACCAAATTTTACTTCTTAATGACAACCATGTATGTCGGATTTTTGAAAATCAAATCACAGAAGTGGTAATATTTCATTTAAACGAAAAATCAGTTATTTAACTACCACTTAGTGGTTTCACTATTCATCAAAAATTGAAGTTTTTCAGAACAAAGCCAAAATTTCACCCTAAGATATAATTGATATTCCGAATTCAAAAATGATGTCTATTTTAAAAAATTCCAAACATATAAGTTGAATTAATTAATTTTATTATTAATTCCCACTGTTACAAAAAATAGCGTGTTTTTAAGAAACAATTTATATCAAAAGATTGGCAATTGTTTATGTCCAATTTCAATGTTAAATTAATTATAATGACCACCATTGGATAAAATGGTAAAAATATATTCTAATTATACTTTAAAACCACTAAATAGTATAATTTATCACTATAAATTATTTTGATTAAAAAAGTTGTTTTTAAGTAATTTTCACTATTCATAAAAAATTAGATGTTCTCAGAAAAATACCAAAAATTCAACATATGATAATTTCAATATTACGAATACAAAAATGAAGTCCATTTTGAAATATAAGATTTCTATAATTTTAAAAAGTGGTTATTACTATTCATAACCGCTACTTTGATTAGTCACGGTGTTTTAGAACTCGAACTTGCGTACAATGCAAGCTATTGCATTATTGAAAGAGAGGCGTATCGTGGAAGCTCGGGGTGTTACATTCTCCCCTCCTTCAATAAATTGCGTCCTCGCAATTTGAAATTTTTCTTTGAAAATAAAAGGTTGAAAAGAGAAAATACCTTTGAGGAAAACCCACATCGGAAATAAGGTTAATAAATATATAACATTAAAAGAAAGCAGGATAAGTACAAAGGTCACCCGATATAGCCCATTCTAGGATTCTATGAAAATATGGATATGGAAGAAAAACAAACCATCAAGGTCTGATGGAGAGTTATAGAAAACAGGATTAAGAGAAATTTTAACCACAAGAAAATCACAAACTTGTGATTGGTTAAACGGTCATTGAATCCCCAGTTGGAAAAGTTAACCGACAACATTTTTATTTTAAGTTACCTTTTATAATGTTGAGGAATTTATTTAGGAGATTTACTAAGAACATAAGGGAATATACATACTTGTTATGTATACTTTCATTCTTTAATAAATTTTTACCACAAACCCATCTTTTACTCCAAATGGTAACGGAACTCAAAAATATTCTTTTTATCCTAATTGTATAAGGTTCCAAATATTAACACATACCATTTAGATTAGTAAAACTATTTTGTAATAACCAGGGACTTCCTGTAGGCTAGTGGTAGGAAATAAAGGCTTGTCGTACTATGGTTGTGGGTTCGATTCCTGCAGCTTTGTCCGTCGCGACAGGTTATTCCCCACCCTACATGTTGTCATTTTCCTAAAACTATAGTATTATAATATTCCAAAAATAATCTTCAGAAATGCTTTAACCTCAAACAATACTATCCATGGTTCAACATAATCCATTCCAACCTTAATAGTTATCCAAAATACCTCCATCCAGACTTTCTCTAAAAGGTCTCTAAATTCCTAAATCAATTGTAACAGATTCCACAAACAAAGTAAAGTTTCTCTTATTGTCACATACTAAAAATATAATTACCTTCATCATGTATTCTTTTTAAACATACTGAATTACCATGATCCCTTATTCCTTATAGAATACTAGATATACTCCTTCTATCCAAAAATGTTTACAAATCATCAATCAGTTTCAAGGAAGTTAAGAATATACAATATAATTTATCCAAATCAATCACATCTTATTCCAAAATCGCTATCTCAAAATCAGAACCTTATTATGATTTATCTTTCTCTCAACCATATATTTTCCAAAAATTTAACCTACTGTGGAGTCACTTTTCTTGGTTCCACACAATCTCAAGTCCTTGATGAAATAGTACTGCAGTACAATCCTTATATACTCCATAATTATTATAACCAGTACATAATTGATACAACACTCAAATTACAAAATTATTCAATAACAACATAATAACTCTAATCATTACTCCTCATCTGTGGTAGTATCATAACTTGATTATTATCCAATAACATCATTTGGGGCATACTCTGATGACTTGGACATTGGTTTGCGTAGTGTCCCCAATCCTTGCAGAAGAAGCATTGTACATTTGAAACCATTTTCTTACCCTTGCAGTCACGCACTTTGTGTCCTTTTTCTCTACACTTATAACAAACTCCCATTCCCTTTAGGAAAGTTCCATGATGTTTCTTCCCACAATTACCACATATTGGAATATTCTTCTTTCCCCTCATCCCTTTATCCATCATTCTCTCTGCCATCCCTTTCGTCTCTTGCTTCGCTTCAAAGCCATAGGACTCAGAGAATTCTCTACTTATCTTATTAACACATGATATTATTTCTTCATATGTTGAGAACACATGGGAGACTATTTCCCTTCAAAATTTTGGCTTAATACCGTGAAAGATATGATCCTTCTTACTCTTTGGATCATACGTATTGATGGAGTTCACCTTCCTTCTACTGGGTGCCATTTCTATACAATGCCATAAACTAGATTAGTTTATGAATAAAAATACATAATTCCATACTTATAAAATACTTAACATAAATTGAACTATTTATGGATATAATCCATAATCATAAAAAGGTTTTCTTTGAGGAAGTATATACTCATAACCGTTCATAGTGGTTTGTAAAGAAAACGAGAATTATCCTAAGCATATCCCCCGGGAGTGTCGTAACCAAGAGTGCAGCAAGGCCGGTTGTCGTGCACCAGTTCCCGTTCGAGTCTAGCTCAAAGCGGTGTTTTCGGGTTTTACCCCTAGGTACATATGTGCCAGATCCGCCTCTACTTGCTCGTATCCAGACAGGGATGTATTGCTCGGAAAAATCACAAAATCTCTACAATAACAAAATTCTAGGAAGTTCTTCTATACTAATCCTCAAAGTCTATCTTCGGGATATGTGCTCTAACCAGAGTTTATCTAAATCTAGCTTCCAAGGTTAGTACTAAACTGTCTCTGATACCAACTGTAACGCCCCGACCCCAACTACCCAGAGTCGGTGCATTACTTCGTAACATTGGCATGATCACAAAAGATCAAGTCTCGAAAGACCGATTAGTTTAGTAGCCTTGGAAACACTAGATACATTCATAAATGTTACATTACATCACAAAGTGAAAAACTATAATAACATAGTCTCCATAGTCCACACTTCTATCCTCTTCGGACTATCCCTGCAGGTCATTCATAAAATACTTCTTCACATCCTGGAAAATATTAAAACATTGAAAGGGGTGAGCTCAGATGCTCAGTGAGGATAACAATATTGTGGAAGCTTTCATAAATAAACATAAACATTTTAAGGCAATGTATAACTAAAAAAAAGCCTTTTAAACTTGAACATCAACATAACATGGAAAAAGTAAAATGAGATAATGCCATTCACTTCTTCACATGGATATTCTACTGGTCGAATAATCACATGCAATATCAATAACCACTTTCATAATGATGGAATGCATAATGCCAGACTATCATAACCACATAGCCAAGGCCTCGTGCCAAGACCACAAATAAGATTTTGTCAAGGCCTCGTGCCAAGACACTAGTTTGTCTCATGAGACCTGCCGATGCATCGAGGAGCTATAGCGGGCTCCACCCTTCACTTATTAAGTCCAATGCATTCCTCATATGAATAGGTTTAAACATATCATAAAACCATAACATAATCGTATCACATAAAACATGCATAAAGGAAACATAACATTTCCACATTTCAATCACAAGATATAAATACAACACATTGATGTAATAAAAACACTTTCAAAACCATTTTCAATACCAAAATAAAAGAAAGTTAAAACTTTGTATTTATTTTTCATTAAAAAAAATGATGGCTTGTAGAGGAAGCCGAAACTCAAATAATGTTCACGGCGGCGGAGAAGTCGTTGTCGCCGCATAAGTACGGAAAGAAAAACATTCCCTTTTTGTCATTTAGTAAAATGCTTCGTATAAAAAAGATTCCTTTTGAATAAACGTAAAAGTCAAAGGGGTTTATACACCGTATAAAAGAAAGTTGTGTATAAAACCAAATATGCCTCAATGAAAGGTGATTGAGACGAAGACCCTTACAAAGATAATTTTTTTAAAATAAAGTAGATATATTATGTGTATTCATTATAAGTACACATAAATAAAGTACACATACAAGATAGTACATAATAATATCATGACATAATTTGAAAGTAGGAGATTAACCCAAAGAATGGAAATTGGGTTAAGAAATTCCCTTACCTTGCGTCTTGTACTAACTCGACCGTTCTTTACCCTACTGAATAATAAACTAGAATTAATATATACCTTATTAAGAACCATTTTCAATTTCATTATCCTTTTTATATCACTTATTACAATGATATGAACATTATGTAATTATTTAAGTTAATAACGGTCGTTTTGTCGATCTTTGGTACTTGAGTCAAAAATAAACTTCTTATAATTACAAGTTGTTCATGTGGTGAACTATCCATTATATCCAGAATTCTATTTATGATGTAGATATCATATATATCATATATATACAGTATATACATTCATTCATAATGCCACGTAACATTTAGAGGTAAGAAATGAAATGCACCATTCATGGAGACGGTAAGCCGTACGTACGCATGAACGCTAATTTCATTTCTATTTCGTATTTAATGGGATGAAATCATAATGATATAAATTTATAATATAATTACAGTATAATATAGTGTATAATACCATTTAATCCATCCTTTATACATCCCACATATGGCATTAACGATTCAAATCACTTTGAGGGGGCGGTAGTCCGCACTTCCTAAAATGAAATTATCGCGTTTTACCCATAATGGAAATCATAAAGTATGCCATAAATGAGAAATACAGAAGCATAAGTAAAACATAAACATATTATATATCATATATAAAAATAGTGACATCTTAATGGCCACCTTTGAAGGTGTTATATGAGTGTTGAACAATCATCGTTTCGTGAGGCAGAAATTCGCCATCCACAGAAACCGTATGTTCTTTAACCATTAGATGTAGGTGTGTGTAAGTGTATCTCAAATCCATCTTATAACAACATCCTAGTATATTTATGATACTGGTGTTGTTACAAAATAAATGAATAAAAAGATTTTAGGGGGTTGGAGAAGAAAAATAAAACAAAACAACATTAGAGAAGACATTACCTCAAAATCGGGTAACTCTTTTTGATTTGAGCCAAAGGCTTCCTTGAGAAGAGTTCTGCCCAAAGTGAGGCTTCTAGGAGTAAGAGAGGGATGTTGGGAGAGTATTTGGGCAGAGGTTGGCCGAGCCAAATGGCTTGATGGTGTGAATAAGGTGGGAGAGGTGGGGGCCTTTTATAAGTGGAGAGGATGGGCTCTTTTGGAATGATTGAAATGTTACATTATTTACACAATGCTTTTCGGATTCTAAAGGTCCCACACTTATATAATTCGAGGCTAAGGTGATAAGGGTTCTAAATATCCTCATCCAATTGGCTTTGGACAAGTGTAAGCCTTGGATTTTGCATTATCTTCCCATTTTATTTAAATCGTTAAATAATGAGGTCATTGCTGCATCATCATGATGTCATAAATAATTTAATTTATTTAATGTCTAAAAATTATAAAAAAATACTATGATGTAGGAAATCGTTTTAGATTTATAATTAATATTTATAATCAAAATTTGGACTTGTGTAACCCCACTTAAAAACTGTTTTAGTAAAACAACTCATGTTTGTGTCAAATTAATTTTAACATTAAATAAATATATATTAATGTCATTTTCCAACTAAAGTGGCTCCATGGGGTCCCCAAGTTGACCCATGGGTTGTCTTGGTCGGCCATGACTCATCCAATAGGAGTAGGACAAGTGTCATGCTCATCTCATATTATTAAAACATTATTTTTACCTTAAACTACACTAATTACCTCTAATCGCGATTAAGAACTTAAAAGTTACTATTCACCAAAAAATTATTTTAATCTCATTGAACCACATTTTACTTCTTAATGACAACCATGTATGTCGGATTTTTGAAAATCAAATCACAGAAGTGGTAATATTTCATTTAAACGAAAAATCAGTTATTTAACTACCACTTAGTGGTTTCACTATTCATCAAAAATTGAAGTTTTTCAGAACAAAGCCAAAATTTCACCCTAAGATATAATTGATATTCCGAATTCAAAAATGATGTCTATTTTACAAAATTCCAAACATATATGTTGCATTAATTAATTTTATTATTAATTCCCGCTGTTACAACAAATAGCATGTTTTTAAGAAACAATTTATATCAAAAGATTGGCAATTGTTTATGTCCAATTTCAATGTTAAATTAATTCTAATGACCACCATTGGATAAAATGGTAAAAATATATTCTAATTATACTTTAAAACCACTAAATAGTATAATTTATCACTATAAATTATTTTTATTAAAAAAGTTGTTTTTAAGTAATTTTCACTATTCATAAAAAATTAGAAGTTCTCAGAAAAATACCAAAAATTCAACATAGGCTAATTTCAATATTACGAATACAAAAATGAAGTCCATTTTGAAATATAAGATTTCTATAATTTTAAAAAGTGGTTATTACTATTCATAACGGCTACTTTGATTAGTCACGGTGTTTTAGAACTCGAACTTGCGTACAATGCAAGCTATTGCATTATTGAAAGAGAGGCGTATCGTGGAAGCTCGGGGTGTTACAATATGGATGAGGGTGGCTGATGATATTGGCCATATATTGATTATATCCAATGGTATTGTGTATAAAATTATGTTATTTTTGAGTTATAGGGTATTCCTTGGGTGGTATGGTATATAGATGGATGTGATAAGAAAATTGATGATGATTTGCTTATACAAATTTCACTTAGGAGGGGGTGTGGGATTTCAAGGGAGGGAGGGGAGTTGTCCACCCCCAACCCACTTGGACAACCTCCTTGGACACCAACCACCCCTGGACACCCTCCCCCCATTGGAAAGCCCCCCAGGACCCCACCCCACCCCTTGGATATCCCCCACCCCGCCTAAATAGCCCCCCTGGACACCACACCACCACACCCCCTAGACAGTTCCCACCCCCCGTACAACCCCCCTGGGCACCACCCCACCCTCTGGACAGTCCTCCTACCCACTGGATAGCCCCATGGACACCCCCACCCCCCAAACACCCCCCCCGGACAGCCCCATCCCCTTGGACAACCCCCCCCCCCCCCAGACACCACCCCCCCTGGACACCCCCACCCCCTTGGAGAACCCCCTGGACACCACCCCACCCCCTGGATAGCCCTCCCACCCCCTTGGATAGCCCCCCTGGACACCACCCCACCCTCTTGGACAACCCCCACCCCTAGAGCTAGTTATAAGGACATCCTTCTATTCTCAACCTTTCTCCATTTATTTCACTATCTAGAAAGATCACTGTCATTATTCCCTATTTCTTGGGATTTGGTAAAATATTATGATTCACACTATTTGATATTGAATAAATGACTAATACTTGATTGGTATATGTCTGTGAGTATATAAAATATGGTTTATAAACTATCCCTAAAAAGTATAACTGTTTTGTGTTCTTTATGATGTTATGTATCATTGAAATACATTATTATTAATCTCAAATTTAAAAATAAATGTTTTTGTCTATACTTTATGAAATTAAACCTCTTTAGAATCCATGAACAACCTATTAGTGTATAATCCTAAACTTTATCCACCCATGGGGTGCACTTCACTTGGGGAACTAATTGGATAATGAAAGGTTTGACCATATGGGGTTCCAAGAATGAGTTATTGAACATGAGTGAATGATTTGGGATACCTATAACACATAATGGGACCTGAGGCATGTGCCTCTTATATGAGACCTATTGAAAATGAATATGAATAAATTTTAATTTAATTTTTGAGTACTTGTTCTTTGATTAAGGATTTGGAATTCCTTGAAGAAACCAACCAAGGATTCATGTTAAAAACATAGATGTTAATTCAATTTGGAAACCCCCTTGTATTCATGATGATTTGTTTTAGAATAAGTTATGGAAATATACCCTAGATTCATAGTGATTATGATTTAGGAAGCCTTGGAGAAGTCCCCCTTGAATTCTAAACTAGAGGCCTCTATCTTTACATAGGCTGGGAACTCCTTCCTACCCATAAAGCCATCTGAAGTCAATAATTTTTTAGTTATACACTCCAAATCTGTAAGGCTTAACTTATTTTTAATGTTTTTCATCTATTATTCTTTGTTTCTATTTTGATTTTACCTAAACAAGGTGGTGACGTGTGTGGTGTGACATACCCTATAAGTGTAGTTTGATTTTTTTTTCTATTTTTGTTTTACAATTCAAGTGTCATGATTATATGAATCAACTTGATTTGAAGTCTTCATATCCACTCCTTTTAGGTGGTTTTCCTTTTTTTAGTGGGGTGATATGGTACTTTATGTGGACTTTAGTTTTGGTGTTATGAAATGTACTAACTTTTCACAATATTTCCATTTTTTTACCATAAATAACTTATTTAAAAAACTCTCTTTACATGTTCTGCATATTTCATGAAAAGCCTTAACTTTGTACTATCTTGAAAAATGTTTTATCAGGTCTATAGTGTCTTCTTGGTATGTGATAAATGAAAAAATAACAAAACCCATCTGACCTCAAATTTAGTATCACATAACTAAATTAATTAGTATATCTTTACATTGTTTCAATAGGTCACTACATCAACTAGAAATTCCTTCATTTATCATTTACTTAAACATATTTTCGATTAAACTTCAATCTTATTGAATTTCTTATGAGGAAATGACTTATAACAATTATTTTTAAAGAATTGATAGAAGTTGGATGTATGAAACTGATCGGATCTCAAGTGATTTTCAAAACAATTTTAAGAGATTTTTTAGATTTTGCATTTCACAATGATTTAAATAGTGGTCGCATACACTGCCCATGTTCCAATTGTGTTGGTAGACCATGGTTGATCCGTGAAGAAGTCAGATACCACATAACTAAATATGGTTTTTAAGAAAACTACTATGAGTTTTATCATAATGGGGATTAAATGAAAGCTCAAATTGCTGGTGATTGAAATGAAAGGACTGTACTGGAGAATTTGTTAGATGACTGGTTTCCATTTATTCTTCATCAAGAAAAATAAAGTATTTCGACTGAAGAATACTTTTATATGAGGAAAGGTGATGCATATAATGAAAATTATGATATTTTCAGGGTGAAAAAATTGACAGATGTTGCCATGACTCTAGTATATCGACAGTGAGATAAAATGAAAAAGCTGGAATTTTTAATCAGATTATTTCATGGGAAAACAATGTATGAGATTTATAATACAGAGATCGATTACATTCTTACCTTCTTAAAGGATTTACTTCCAGATGATGCAGATATTCCCTCAAACCACTATATGTCATGGGAGCTAGTTGAGAAACTTGGATTTTCAAGAAACAAAATTCATACTTGCCTGAAAGATTGCAGTTTATTATGGGAGGAAACCGCTGAATGAAATGATTGTATAAAATGTGGCACATCCTGCTGGAAGTCAAAATTGGATGGAACACCATCCCGCGTGCCACAGAAAGTAATGTGGCACTTTCCATTAATCCCCAAACTCTAGAATATATTTATGTCTGATGAAATATCATTAAAAATGAGATGTAATGATAACGAGAGAAATAAGACTACTGATGTGTTGGTTCACCCTGCAGATGGATTTTCATGGCAGAGATTTGATTCTTGATATCATGATTTTTCAGCTGATGTGTGTAATGTGAGGCTGGGTCTTTCATGCGACGATTTTAATCCATTTGGGAAAATGCTTACTTCGCACAACACATGGCCAGTTTTTATATACATTTATAATCTTCCCCCATGGTTGTGTATGAAAAAACCTTTCACTTTCATGAGTATACTCATATCTGGCCCTTATGATCCCAACATTGATATTGATGTATACATGTAACCTTTAATCAAGTAGTCGAAACTTCTTTGGGATGTGGGTGTGTGCACATACGATGCATATTCAAAATACATATTTTAGATGCGTTCTGTGCTTATGTGGATGATTAATGATTTTCCAGCTAATGCAATGATGTCTGGATGGAGCATGAAGGGGAAAATGTCATGTCCTGTTTTTATGAAGAATACACGATCCAGAAGACTGAAACATCACTGTAGTTTCAGTTTTATGGGACATCAAAATTTCTTTCCAATGGACCATCCATATATAAATAATCTTCGAAGATTTGATAATACCATAGAGACTGATGATCCACCTTATCGTATGTCTATAACTGATGTTCTTAATGAATTGAAAGATTTCAGATTTTCATTCGAGAAGGGTAAAATGAAATATGGAAAAAGAAAGAATTTTTCCACTAAAACCTATTACAATTGGAGGAAGAGGAGTATCTTTTTTGATTTTCATTATTGGTCAACCAATTTTTCACGTCATTGCTTAGATGTAATGCATTTTAAAATATTATATGTGAAATGTTTCTTTTGATTCTTCTAAATGTTATGGGAAAGACAAAAGATGATTTATGGTCTTAGCGTGACTTGGTGGATTGGGGAATCAGACCAGAATTGCATCCTATGCGTATCGGTGAAAATAAATGGCAAGTTCCATGTGCTTCTTATGTGATGACTCATATGAAGAAAAACAATTTCTGGAAGTATTAGAGACTATTAGAGTTCCTGATGTCTATTCAAGAAACATATCTAAACAGGTCAATAGAAGAGAGTTGAAGCTAAAATCTTTGAAGACTCATGATTATCACGTTCTTCTACATGAGTTGATTCCAATAGAAATTAATCATCTTTTGTACAATAATATAAGGGTGACTGTTATTTGGTTGTGCCATTTTTTTAGAGATCTTTGTGCTAAGAAGTTGTCTAAGTCTTTCTTGTAAAAAATGTTGACAGATGCCCCATTAATTTTGTGTGAGTTGGAGAAAATATTTCCTCCAACATTTTTCACATACATGCTGCATCTGACTGTCTATATTCCCACTGAAATACTTCTCGGAGGACCTGTTTAGTTTCTTTGGATGTATCCAACTGAAATAAATATATACACATTAAAGTCTTATTTCTGAAATTGGAATCATCCCGAAGGTTCTATCGTGAACGGTTACTTGCCTCAAGAATGTATGGATTTCTGCTCATTGTATTTGTCTGATCTTACTATAAGAATGATATAACGACCGATACTTTACATACATTGTTATTACTTCAGAATTTAATCATACTTATTAAAACATATAACAAAACCATAAAAGTACCATATAGGTATAGTGTCTTTAGAAACTTGGAAACATAAACAAATGGTTTATAAAATCATCTACATCGTCTCCCGTTTATTTCATCATATCTAGAGTCCCTTTTGGCATATCCTACTTAGTACCCTTCTTCCTAACCTGGGGAAAAGAAAACATACAAATGAGAGAGCTAAAATACTCAGTAAGGGTAAACAAAATAAATATCGGTCATATCATATTCATAAGAACATAACATTTTGAAAATATTAACCTAAAAAAGAGATCATAATATCATAACATGGGATAAAAAATAGTAGTGAGATGTAATCCTGATAATTACAACTTAAAACATGAAACTTTGTGGCATACACACATAATAATAGAAAAGCATTTCTTATTAGTCAATACTCATTTCCAAGACTATCATAATGGACAAAGCCCATTTCTGAACCGAGTTCACTCCTCGTTCCAGTCCTGTATCATTGAATCCGTTTAACTTGTCGTTCCATCCATGTCTATCTCATGAGATATAAATCTTTACCCAATGCATTGGAGGGAGATATAGGTCTCACCCATCTCATAATGAAATCATTCATATGTGTGCCACAAAATCAGAAATCATAATCATAGCATAACCCATGTAATAAAAATGGGATTCTTAAACATCATGACATCATAAAACAATTCATATAAGATAAAGGACTTAATAAAAATGATTCCATCATTACATAATCAAATCAATTTAATAATAGTGATAGAAACATAACCCTATATTATCTTATATGGAAAATTATTTT
The DNA here is from genome assembly GCA_963277665.1 of Viscum album. NCBI lineage: Eukaryota > Viridiplantae > Streptophyta > Magnoliopsida > Santalales > Viscaceae > Viscum > Viscum album. The sequence goes on along the minus strand of OY728143.1, from coordinate 879,978,768 downwards.
GATAAAACACTTGAACTCCATTCTTGAGGAAAATATCCTTTCTACTTCAAAAACATTTTTCCTTTCTTAACATGTCATAAAATTTTAAACTAAAAGAAGTTAATTAAAAATAAACTTCAAAACTTGTAAAGAAAACTTCATGGAAATAATGTTCTATGGACTCATAAAAATCCATTCATGCCATATAAGTTAAAAAAACATTCTTCTCATACTTTGGCCGGAAAAGTGAAAAAGTATCTCATACTGAAAACAACAAAAGATTATTTTCATATATTTTACTAAAAATTAACCAATAGTTAAAATTGGATTTAAATAATTGTAGGACAGAAATAATGTTACATATTGAGGAAACATGGATGTCGATGATAAATATGCCCCAGTAAATACCGAAGTATAAACAATCTCGGATAAAAATTTAGATTGCAATATTTTCCCTTACCTTATGTCCGATATGCTTTGTACGTATCCGAACCTCCTGTATACTGATTTAAACAATGTCTTTGAATTATTCCAGAATCATATTCATTGTTGTGATATCATATATGGTCATAATCTTATCTTCTTATTAGTAATATTTCATTGCTACCTGTTATTCGGGTGTTTATTGCTTTATGTTCTTTTGCGGGTTTTGTCGAATAAATTTTTCTTCCTATTTTTAGGTTATAAATACATCATTTACATTATTTTATTTGTATAATTTATGTCATATTTATTCATTAAATTCGTTTATATAATCATTGTTTAATTAAGATCATGTAGAACGAATCACATCCCACCGTGGAGACGGTAAGTCGTACGTACGCACGAGCGACGATATCATTCCCATGATTGTGGAAATGTATTGAAGTGTATGGTGTATAATATTTTAGAATCAATATAACTTTACAATAATCATATATAGTTATTTCTTCCATTATTATACCCATCCAAGTAAGGTGGTGGTGGAAAAACAGATTACACCATGGCGTGGAGACGGTATTCCGTACATACACACGCGCGGTGATTTCATTTTCCGTAGAATGGATAGAAGGTTAAATAGGTTTGTTTCATATTTATAATAAAATATCACTATATGAGTGATAATGATGCTATTAATTCATAATTAAACAACTAAATAAGAGAAAGTAGAAGAAGAAATAAATTTTAAAGAATCGGTAACGAATATTACCTCTTCTTTGACACGCCTCTTTGAAACCTCCTCTTAAGATTCTAAAATTGGTATTTGAAGAAGTACAAGACCTCTATTATGTTGCTAGGGAAGTTGAGAAGGGAAATGGGTAGGTTTTGGCCGATCTTGAAGGCTCAAAGTTGTGTAAAGAGGAGAGGGAGGAGGTTCCCTTATATATGGAAGGAGAGGGGCACCTTTGGAAATCTAAAAAATATTAATTATAATAAATTCAAACCCCACATAGAAAGTTCGAAAATTACTCAAATTCAAATATTATATGATATAGGGTTTTAATCTCATCAAACAATAAAATTTAGACTTGTTGGGAATTTATTTTAAACATTATCATCTTGATTTATCCTTATTTAATCTATTTAATTTTATTTGTGGTAATAATATTCTAAATTTTAAATCATTATAAATAATTACTTATATGTTGTGAATTTCCCATAATTTTATACTTTATGAAATTTTAGACCATATAAATTTTAATTTATAATTTTTAAATTTTTTTGTTATTTGTAAACAATTTTATAATATGTTATTTTTATAAAATAACAATATTCTCAATTTTGACACTATTCATTTATTTGAATTTAAATAAAATATATACAAAATATATGTTCAAAATAAAAGATTTAATAGATTCATAACATGTCATGTTTATGTAGAAAATTAGAGGATCACATTAAATAGTTCATATAATATTTATTTTAATACTTTTAAAACCATTTATTTGATATTATAATCAATAAAATAATTTCGACATCACAATTGTGTCATAATTAATGATAATTATTTAATCCCTAAAAATTATAAAAAAATCACATGATGTAGATAATTTTATTATAATTATGTATAATATTCATGTTCGAAGTTTTATGAAGTTTATCACTAAATTAAAATTATTACACTTATAAGATTTAAGAGAGTGACATATTGTCACTTTCTTTAGTTTGAATAATAATTACATAATTTTCATCGTCAAAGGTCTATTAAATGAAAATATTCCGACCCTTATGTGATATGGGTCGACTTTTATTCATCCAATAGAATTTTGGCATGTGTTAGGGTAATTTTACAATCTTATTTTTACCCTTAATTACCCGATTTACCTTTAACTGTAGTAAATTAAAATTATCGTAGTTACTATTCATAATATCAAAAATTTAAAGTAACCTATTCACATAATTTGGACCGACTGAATCCAAATATGGAATCCATTTTTCAAAATTCAAAAGACAGAATTTTCAGTAATTAATTTAAAATTAATCCTGTTGTTAAGCAAACGGGTTTTAAAAGTTAAAACATTGCCAAAGATTGAAATGTTTTTACCTATGAATTCAATGTAAAATTAATGATAATGACATACATTATATTAAATGGTAATAATATCTTCTATTTATACTTTAAAACCATTCAATAATATATTTTAACCATATAAATTATTTTGATGAAAAAAGTTGTTTTCAAATAAAAATTTGCGTATTTTTACTATTCATCAAAATATGAAAGTTATTAGAAAAGTGTAAAAAATTTATCCAATGTAAATTTTTATATCCTGATTCAAAGTAAAAATTTTATTTTTTAAAATTGAACTTATAATCTTGTCAAAAATTAGATTTAAAATGGGCTCGCCATCATAAGGCGAAAAACTGCATTTTTGAAAAAAATAATTCTTTTATTCGAAAAATTGATTTTTTTCTCGTATCATATGTAAAATGAATTCTAATGTTATATAAAATTCAAAATGTTGTCAATACTATTTATAATGGATACTTTATATAATATTTTAATATCATATCGTTGTTTAGAGAGACTCGATATTGCTTACAACACATGCTATCGAGGAAGGTTTCTCTTGCGTATAATGCAAGCCAAGCTAGTGTTGTGTGTAGTGAAAGATTCCTTTGATGTTGCGTATAACATAAGACATAAAAAAAATTCTCATAAAATATCAGGGTGTTACATTCTACCCCCCTTAAAATGAATTTTTCCCTCGAAATTCGTCACTTCCTAACAAACAGATGAGGATACCTATCCCTCATCATATCCTCAAGCTCCCATGTAGCTTCTTCTAATTGGTGGTTCTTCTATTAAACTTTCACCGAGCGAGTGTTCTTGTTCCGTAGAACTTTTTCACTATGATACAGAATCTCTATCGGCTGTCCTTCATAAGACAGATCTTGCTCCAGCGATACAACTTCTGAGCTTAGTACATGTGAAGGATCAGGTATGTACTTTCTCAGGAGAGATACATGGAACACATCGTGAACTTGAGAGAGATTAGGTGGAAGCACCAATTGGTAAGCTACATTACCAACACGATCCAGTATTTCGAAATTAACGATATACCTAGGGTTCATTTTTCCCTTCTTTCCAAATCTCATTACTCTCTTCCAAGGAGATATTTGTAAGAACACTTTATCACCCACTTCAAACTATATGTCTTTTCTTCGGTTATCGGCATAACTTTTTTGTCGACTCCGAGATGCTCTTATGTGTTGTTGAATATATCAGACCTTTTCTGCCATCTCATCAACAAGATCAAGTCCTAATAGCTTTCTTTCCCCAACTTCATCCCCGCAAGTTGGAGTTCGGTATTTCTTTCCATAGAGAGTTTCATAAGGATCTATCTGAATACTGGAGTGAAAGCTATTATTATAAGAAAATTCCACCAAAGTTAGGTGTTGATCCCAAACACCTTTGAAATCCATAGATCAAGCTATCAACATGTCTTCTATAGTTTGAATTGTGCTCTCAGACTGACCGTCTGTCTAAGGATGATAAGTAGTGCTGAAACTCAACTCTGTATCTAGAGCATGCTGAAGAATTCGCTAGAATTTTGAGGTAAACCTCAAATCCTGATCATATATAATGGAAAGTGGTACTCCATGCAATCTTAAAACTTCATTTACATATATCCTGGCAAGATTATCCAGAGAGAAATATTCTCTAATAACAATGAAGTGTGCCGACTTTGTAAGACGATCAACTATAACCCAAATATCATCATTTCCTTTGGATGTTTTAGGAAGTCCACTGACAAAGTCCATGGTGATGTTTTCCCATTTCCATTCTGGTTTGGGTAATGGTTGTAACATCCCCTTAGACTTCTATCTCTCATATTTAACTTGCTGACAAACCAAGCATCGAGAGACATATTCCACAACATCTCTTTTCATGACATCCCACCAGAAGTACTCTTTTAGGTCCCTATACATCCTCGTGCTTCCAGGGTGAATAGAGAATGAAGAACTATAAGCCTCATCCAGCAGCTCCTTCTTTAATTCTGGGATGGCAGGAACACAAACCTGATTCCTGAACCTTATTATCCCCTCACAATCAAGGTTTAATTCAGTAACATTCCTCACCTTCTTTTGTAACTCTACATCTTCTTTTTATGCCTCTTTAATCTTTACATGTATAGGTGGTTGAAAATTCATTTGAGAAAGATAAGATTTTTCCCCTTCAATTATAATTCCAAGATCCATCCTTTGTAAATCCATAAATATTAGAACTTTTTTGATCCTCATCAGGGATAATCTAGCATGGTCTTGTCGACTTAATGCATCCACCACCTTGTTTTCTTTCCCATGATGATAATGAATTGATTAGTCGTAATCCATAATCAACTCCAACCATCTTATTTGGTGCATATTCAGCTACTTTTGTGTGAAAATATACTTTAAACTTTTATGATCAGTATAAATATCACACCTTTCACCATAAAGATAATGCCTCCATATTTTTAATGTAAAGATTACCGCAGCTAACTCCAAATCATGAGTTGGGTAATTTTTCTCATGGATTTTCAACTATCGTGAGGCATAAGCTATCACCATATCATTTTGCATGAGAACACACCCCAGTCCCTTCTTGGATGCATCACTGTAGATCACAAACCTTTCTCCACTACACAGAAGTCTGAGCACATGTGCACTGAATAACCTTCTTTTTAACTCTTTGAAATTATCTTCACACTCCTCCATCCAAACGAACATAACTCCTTTTCGAGTCAAACTAGTTAGTGGATTAGATAACCATTAAAAATCATTCACAAAATGTCGATAATATCCAACCAAGACAAGAAAACTTCGGATCTTAGTTACTGTTGTTGGTCTCGACCATCTTTCAATAACCTCCATTTTTGCTGGATCCACAGATATCCCCTCTTTTGAGATTATGTGACCTAAAAGTGAAACTTTTTGAAGCCAAAATTTACACTCGGTAAATTTGGCATAATGATTCTCCATTCTCAGGGTCTTTAATACAATTATCAAGTGATCGTCATGTTCTTCCTTGCTCTTTGAATAGACAAGAATATCATCTATAAAGACTACCACAAACTGATCAAGATAGTCTCTAAAGACTCTTTTCATTAGATCCATGAAGATAATAGGGGGATTAGTAAGACCAAATGGCATCACTATAAATTCATAGTGTCCATACCTTGTATGGAAAGAAGTCTTTGGTATATCCTCCTTTTTGACCCTTAATTGATGATACCCTGAACGAAGATCAATCTTGGAAAAGTATTGAGCTGCGCGTAGTTGGTAAAATAAGTCATCAATGCATGGGAGATGATATTTGTTCTTGATAGTGATCTTGTTAAGTTCTCTATAATCAATGAAAAGTCTCATTGATCCATCTATCTTCTTAACAAAGAGAACATGTGCTCCCCAAGGTGACACACTAGGGCATATGAATCCTTTATCAATATTCTCTTGGAGTTTCTTCTTCAATTCCTGCAACTCAATTGGGGCCATTATATATGGTGTCTTTGAAATAGGCATAGCACCCTGTATGAGTTCTATTGAAAACTCAAGTTCATGATTTGGTGGAAGACCTGGGAATTCCTCCGGAAAGACATAATCAAACTCTCGTATAATGGGCATATTCTTAATCATGAGTTTCTCTCCAACCATTTTAGATAAATAACCTTCATTTATTGGAATCAAGACCCATAATATGGAAGATATTTCCACGGGAAGGTTATATTCATCCTTGCATCGGTAGATGATCATAGATTGATTAGGAATATGAAATTTGACTTCCCTTTTTTGGAAATCGATATGAGATCCATATAAAGAAATCCAATCCATGCCAAGAATCACATTAAATCCCACTATAGGAAGGAGCACAAGATTTTCAGGAAGCACTTTCCCACAAACATCAATTGGAGAAAAATTATAAACTTTTGATGTAACCATTGTGCCATTAAGAGTTATCACAACTAACTCAACATCTAATTGTTGAGGTAGTATGACGATACCCTTAGAAAATTCTTAAGAAATAAAAGAGTGGGTGGATCCAGAAGAAAATAAAACATTTTCTTCTTTAGAGTGGATGGTAAGTGTACCTTTCACCACTTTGTTATCATACTCACATATACAATAGTAATTTCATGTGACTTTCCTTTGTCTTTGGCCTTAAGAGTTTGTTGACGTCGATAATCATCAACAACCTTTGGATTTGGGCATTGATTGGCATAATTCCCCATCTCTTTCCACTTGAAACATTGAAGCGTTGGATGTGCATTTTGTGTATCCCTTTCTTTGTTCGCATCATTAGACATCTTATTCCCATTATTTCGACATTCAATTTCCCGATGACCTTGTTTTCCACACTTAAAAATTTTCTTATCCCTTTAAGAAAATTCCATCCATGTTTTTTCCACACTTTGAGCATAAAGGAAAAATCATCTTATTTTTAGTGTCATCTTTAGATTTTCCTTTGAATTCCATTTTCTTCTTCTTATCAAACCCATATGACTGATGGGTTACTCCAATATCTATCTCAACCTTGAGAGCACATTGAACAATTTCCTCGTAGCTATTGATGTCCTTTATGGCTAACACCCCTCTAAGAGTTGGTTTTAACCCACTAAAGAATTGATCGATTTTACTCTCATGTTGGATAATAATTCTGGAAGCGTACCTTGAAAGTCTTGTAAAATTTTCTTTGTAGGTACCAACTGATTCATCATCCTTTTGCTTCAATTAAAGAAACTCTTTCCCCATATTTGTTCGAAGAATACGAGGGAAGTAGTTATTGAAGAATAATTTCTTGAACTCGTCCCATTCCGTGGACTCAATTTCATCTCTTTGCCTCATATTATTGATAAGATTCCACCACTGATCAGCTTCACCTTCCAAACGATATACTATGAAGATGAATTTTTCATGTTCAGATCATTGTAGAACTGAAAATATCTTTTCAGTGGTACTGATCCGTTGTTCAGCCACTAATGGATCAGAAGACCCGCTGAATAAAGGTGGACGCTGCCTCATGAAAGATTCAACAAAATGTTTCTCCTTCCTTTGCTCATTGGGAAGTTCTGTTTGATTCATATCTTGAGACAGTTTTGTGAGCATGGATACATGATTTTTCATTCCCTCTCCCATAACGTTTGGTTTCTCAGGGGGACAATCATTGCATTGCCCGTCGCATTCAGCATTAACACGGTTCCTTTGGGTTCTAGCCATTGACTAAAACCAAGAAGCATATTGTGAGAAACACAAATTATAACAGTAAAACCACATAATCAGTAATAAAATTTCACACTTTTGGTCTTATAATAGGTGATAAAACACTATTTTATTGAATATTTTATTGATAATAAATGAAATAATTTCCTCACATTGTGTTAAATATGTTTATTTATAAAATATTTGGGATTTGATCATTCATTTGAAAATTTGGTGAAAATTCCAGTTTTACCCTTAATAGTGCACTTTAGTATTTCGAAGATAAATATTTTTATATTTATTATTTGAATTTGAAATTTTATAACAGTGTTCCTAACTTAATTATCTACAACTTTTATGCAGGACACTAAAGCTAAAGAGTTCATTTGGTTGTTGAAATTGGGCCATGAAGTCAAAGATGGGCTGGGCTCGCCAGAATGGAAAAGGTTCTGTATTTGGGCCATATCCTCTACATACGGGCTTGGATTAAGCCCAAATTTTGAGGAAAGCTCGGGGACATGATTTGGCACAAATCATCCTTCTGGAAGGCCGGTCAATTCACGCGTTTTGGAGGTCAACGTGGCGGTGCAACGTGGAATAAAATATTTGGCCGAGATTTTCATTTCACACTTAAAAAGTTATGTATCCCTAGCCCTCACAAACTCTATTTAAAGGGGGTTTTAACTCTTTGAGAGGGCTGGTCTAGGATTTGGGAAGGTGTGTCCAAAAGGGTGTCTCTTGGGAGCCCCTCACAACTCTTGGAGGAAGTAAGCCTTTGTGCAAACCTCTCTTCCAAAAAAGGCTCTCCTCTCTCACCTCTTCTTTGTATTTATTTTCTTTCATGTTTGTTTCTTGAATTTTTCTTCAAATAATATTCTGTGTTCATCCCTATTCTTCTTATCTTAATCTTCTTAATTGGGTTGGAATCAAGAGTGGAGACAAGATTGGGTTCTACCCTTTCAATCCGTTGCTTATGCAAAACGTCTCCACGATGACTACACCACCCATGGAAGAGTAGTTCTTTTTAGTAATCGATCGACCTCTATCCTTCTTCATTCATTTATTTTGAATCAATGAGATACTGTAATTCACATATTATGATCTATTAATTGAGTTTTTAATTTAAATGAAACTAAGCAAGCAATTGAATAGTTAACACAAAACACGCGAGGTCGGGAATTGTGTAAACTGTGAGAGCGCAACCTTAACCGGTAATTCAAAACCACATGGGATCAATTTGTAGAGTTCAAATATAATCCCTAAACTCAATTAATCCTCATTTCCAGAGTGGTTATGTGCCTTAATTTACGACTGACCATAAGCTAATTTTAGAGCATCAATCAAAGCTGGGTGTTGCGATTGCATGTTCCGAATTTAGCCTAAGGTTAAAATTCACTTCAATCTTCATGATAAAGTTAATTCTTGTAGGGTTCGAGATTTAACAAATTAAGGGATCATAATTAAGTGAATATTAATTTAAATGATAATGATTAATAAATGATTGAATAGGTAGAGTTAGATCGATTACGTCTTTTAAATATTGTCTAAACAAACATCTTTTTGTTTTGTCATTCTAATCGAAACTTCATTTCAAAATTAAAAACAAAAAAAATGCAATCTTCTTCCAGCAAACTTCTTCTAGATTCATAAACTATAAACAACCACCCCCATCATTTCAAGTAGTGTTTTTATTATCTTTTATTTTACTTCTATAATACCTCTAATAATTGTTTTAATTCACTTCCTCCTTTGAGAGACGACCTTGGTCAGCCACTCTGCTGCACCTAAGTACCCCGAATTACACTAATCATTTGAGGGTGCCCACGACAGCGCTCTTCCAAATTGGCGCCGTTGCCGGGGAGGCAAGTAATTATTTCAACTAATTAGAGGTATTTATTTTATTTTACATTTTAATTCTCTTCCTCTCTTCTTTCTTCCGTCTTTACCCAATCTGATTTTTTTTCTTCTTCTTTTATCTCTTTCTACTTCTTTTTGGACCATCAACTCAAACTTCTAATTTTTATTTTACTATGGTCCACATTCCTTCTTTTCATCTTTCATTGATTGATGACACGAAATAATCCCGAAGATCTCTTAGATATTGACCCTGAGATTGAACGTAGCCTTAGGGCACGAATCAGACATTCTCAATCTATGGGAAGTTTCAACATTCAACCAGTTGGAGAATTACTCCAATATCAGAACATTGAAATTGGAAGCAATTCAAATTCAACCATAAAAGAGGAACCAATGGCTGGAAATAATGGAAATGAACTTAATAGAACCATTTGAGAATTGGCTGCACCTGATATTAACTATCAACCAAATTGTATTGCATACCCAAATCTTGAATCGGACTTTGAATTGAAATCTGGATTAATTCACCTTCTTCCAAAGTTTCATGGCTTATCTGGTGAGGATCCCAACAAACACCTTAAGGAATTTAATGTGGTTTTCTCAACTTTAAAACCAAGAAATGTTTCTGAAGATCAAATCAAACTAAGAGCATTCCCATTCTCACTTGATGGAGCTGCGAAAGATTGGATGTATTATTTACAACCCGAAGATGTAACTTGTTGGAACGATTTGAAACGTCTTTTCTTGCAGAGATTTTTTCCAGCATCAAGGACCATATCCATTCTAAAGGAGATATCGGGGATCAAGCAAGCCCAAGGGGAGTCAATGTATGAGTATTGGGAGAGATTCAAGAGGTTGTGTGCAAGTTGCCCACATCACCAAATCAGTGAGCAACTCCTCATCCAATACTTCTACGAAGGACTCACACCCATGGAGAGGAGCATGGTTGATGCTGCGGCTGGAGGAGCATTGGTGGACAAGACACCAGTAGCTGCGCGTGCGTTGATCGACAAGATGGCCCAAAACTCCCAACAATTCGGTGATAGAGGTACACCACATGTTCGAGGAGTACATCAAGTAAGTCCTTCTTCTCTTGAAAGTCATTTGATTGATACTAAGTTAGAAGAATTGACAACTATGGTGAGGCAAATTGCATTGGTTCAAAAGACATCCCAACCCCCTCCTTCAAGGCCTTGTGGTATTTGCAATGAGACAAGCCACCCAACTGACTTCTGCCCACAACTCCAAGAAACAGAAGATTGTGCAGCAGTGTTCCCTGGGAGACCATTTCAGCAGCAACAACAACAACCATATCCCCAAAAGAAGTTTGATCCAACATACAACCAAGGGTGGAAAGATCAGTCGGACATGAGGTATGGCTCTGGACAACAACAAAGGTCACCCTTTCAACAAAACTTCCAGCAGCCTCCACCTTACCAACAAGGTTTCCAACAACCCCAAAGGAGATTCGAAGCTCAAACATCAACGAGTCAGCAACAAGGGAATATCCAACACAAGGTAGACTCTAACACTGATGATCTTTTGAAACAAATTGTTCTTAATCAACAGAATGAGCTGAAGAGTCAATGTTCGGAGCTGATAGAGTTGAAGACTCAAATGAGTCAGATTGCCACCGCCCTCCGTGAACTTGTGAGTAAGAATTCTGGAAATCTACCTTCCCAACCCACTCCAAATCCAAAGGGGAATGTTAGTGCCATCACATTGAGAAGTGGAAAGCAAATGAACGATACATCTTCACCTACCATTCCACCGGGATTCACCTCAACTTCAGAGAAGCCGCATTTCATACCAACTGATGAGAAATCCAAGGAGAAAGATAAAGGTATGAAAAATATTGATGATGTTCCTTCTAAACCTCTTCCTTTTCCAAACAGGGTTGTTCAAACCAAGAAGATGGCTGAAGAAGCAATGCAAAAGGAGGTTTTGGACACATTCAAGCGTGTTGAGATCAACATTCCTCTACTTGAAACCATTAAGCAAATCCCAAGGTATGCCAAATTCTTAAAAGAACTCTGCACCAATCGAAGAGGGCTCAAGGGGAATGAGAGGATCAACCTTGGAAGGAATGTCTCGGCACTCATTAAACCAACTCTAGCAATGCCAACAAAGTGGAAGGATCCTGAGACATTCACCATCCCATGTACCATAGGGGAGTTGCACTTCTCTGATGCACTTTTTGATTTAGGTGCTTCCATAAATGTGATGCCTCACTCTGTATTCTCTTCCTTGCAGGTTGGTGAGTTGAAGCCAACAAGAGTAGTGGTGCAATTGGCGAATAGAGCTACGACATATCCAGCGGGAGTCCTTGGGGATGTACTTGTCTGGGTAAGAGACATGATCTTTCCAGCAGACTTCTATGTTCTTAACATGGAGGATGATCAGGTAAGTTCTCATTCCCCCATTATCTTAGGTAGACCCTTCCTCAAAACTGCAAAAACTATCATAAATGTCAATGAGGGTACACTTTCCATGGAATTTGGGGATGAAGTTGTGATATTTAATGTTATGGATTCCATGAAGTACCCCTCAGAGGACCATTCTGCTTTTGTTATCTCCCATTTTGAACCACCAAATAAAAACATCATGGAATTGGATTGTCCTATGCTTAGGGAGATTATGAGTATTGGTTCTAGTTTGATGTCTAAGAATAATTCTACACCCATTTTTAAGGAACAAGACTCTCTAAGATTTGATTTTGAAATGGAATCATATTCTGATTTTGATCATGTGAACTCTGATTATGACATGGCTATTGAGTATGCTGATGGATTTGGTGCTTTATTCTCTGATTGTGATGATTTTTATTCTGATACTGATGTTCATTGTGCAGATATGTCTGTTGCATCAATTTCTCCATCCATACATCACCCACCTACATTGGAACTCAAGCCATTTCCCCTAAATCTAAAATATGCATACTTGCTCAGTGGTGATAGATTACCTGTCATAATTGCTAACAATCTCTCTTTTGAACATGAAGAAAAACTTTTGAATCTTTTGAGAGATAACATTAGGGAAATTGGTTGGACATTGGCAGACGTATCAGGTATTAGCCCCTCCATTTTCATGCATAGGATTCTCTTGGAGGATGGGGCTAAACCGGTGACACAGCCACAAAGGAGACTTAATCCCACCCTCCTAGAAGTTGTTAAGAAAGAAGTTGAAAAATTACTTGAGGCAGGTATCATTTACCCTATTTCTAACTCACAATGGGTTAGCCCTGTTCAGGTTGTACCAAAGAAAACTGGTTTCACTGTTATAAAAAATGAAAATGATGAGTTAGTTCCTGTGAGAGTACAAAACAGTTCGCGAGTGTGTATCGATTATAGGAAACTAAATCAATCCACTCGTAAGGACCATTTCCCACTTCCATTCATTGACCAGATGCTTGAGAGACTAGCTGGGAAGACACACTATTGTTTCTTGGATGGATTTTCTGGCTATTTTCAGGTTCCCATTGCAGCAGAGGACCAGGAGAAGACAACATTCACCTGCCCATTCGGTACCTTTGCTTACCGAAGGATGCCATTTGGACTTTGCAATGCCCCAGGTACCTTCCAGAGATGCATGGTGAGTATTTTCTCAGATTTCATTGACACCTGCATGGAGGTATTTATGGATGATTTTACAGTTTATGGGTCCTCATTTGATGAATGTCTCTCTAGTTTGGGTGATGTGTTGCATCGTTGTATTGAGAAGAATCTGGTCTTAAATTTTGAAAAATGTCATTTCATGGTCGAAAAGGGAATTGTCTTAGGTCATATAGTCTCACAACATGGAATTGAGGTTGATAAATCTAAGGTAGACATTATTTCATCCCCCCCATATCCTACATGTGTGCGTGATGTTCGATCATTCCTTGGGCATGCTGGATTTTATCGACGCTTCATCAGAGATTTTAGCAAGATCGCTCTACCCTTATCTCGATTGCTTCAAAAAGATATTGACTTCAATTTTGATAATTCATGCAGGGTATCATTTGATGAGATGAAGAAGTGTCTGACCACTCCACCAATCATACAGCCCCCACGGTGGGACCTTCCATTTGAGCTTATGTGTGATGCCTCCAACTTCGCGGTTGGAGCTGTGTTATCTCAGAGGGTGGAGGGACGTTCACATGTGATCGCCTATGCATCGAGGACGCTAGATTCAGCCCAATCAAACTACACTACCACAGAAAAGGAGTTTCTTGCTGTCATATTTTCTTTAGATAAATTCCGTTCATATTTATTGGGCTCTAAAGTAGTTGTTTTTTCTGACCATGCAGCTTTGAGGTACCTCCTAAAGAAGCCATATGCAAAGCCACGACTTATCCGTTGGATGCTCCTTCTTCAAGAATTTGATATTGAGATAAAGGACAAGAAGGGATCAGAGAATTTGGTGGCGGACCACATGAGTAGGCTTACTCACACACTAGAGGGTGACACCTTGGACCAGGTACCACTTCTGGACACTTTCCCCGATGAGCATCTCTATACCATCTCAGGTAAGCATCCTTGGTATGCTGATTTAGTTAATTACATTGTTGGCTCTGAAATCCCAGTAAATTTGAAGAAACATCAAGTCCAAAAATTAAAGAGTGAGTCAAGATTTTATGTTTGGGATGATCCATACTTATGGCACATGTGTAGTGACCAAGTCATTAGGAGGTGTATTCCTGATCATGAGTTTGAGTCTGTTTTGCAATTCTGTCATACACTTGCATGTGGTGGACACTTTGGACCCCAACGAACAGCTAGGAAAGTTTTGGATTCTGGATTATATTGGCCTAGTTTATTCCATGATGCCCATGTGTTTTGTAAGTCATGCTCTCGTTGCCAACACACTGGGAATATTTCTAGGAGACATGAGATGCCCCAACAACCCATAATATTCTGTGAGATTTTTGATGTGTGGGGAATTGATTTTATGGGTCATTTTCCTAGTTCATTTGGATTTTTGTATATTTTGGTTGCTGTTGATTATGTGAGTAAATGGGTGGAGGCCAAGGCCACCAGGACTGACGATTCTCATTTTGTAGTGGATTTTGTCAAGGCTCAAATTTTCTGCAGGTTTGGAGTACCAAAGGCCATCATCAGTGACCAAGGGACACACTTTTTCAATAGGAATTTTGCTTCCCTCCTTCGAAAGTATGGGGTGACACACAAAACATCAACACCATACCACCCCAAACAAATGTCCAGGCTGAGGTTTCAAATCGTGAGTTGAAACAAATCTTGGAGAAAACCGTGCAGCCAAATAGGAAGGATTGGAGAAAGCGCTTGGATGATTCCTTATGGGCTTATAGAACAGCATACAAGACCCCCATTGGTATGTCCCCATTTCGGATTGTTTTTGGGAAAGCATGTCATCTCCCAGTGGAAGTCGAGCATCGGGCTTATTGGGCTATAAAGAAATGCAACATGGATTTGGCCCAAGCTGGAATTCAAAGGAAGTTGCAAATTCAAGAGCTTGAGGAGATTCGATTGTCATCATATGAGAACTCAAGGCTCTACAAGGAAAGATCAAAAGCAGCTCATGACAAAATGATCCAACAAAGGGAGTTTCATGTTGGAGAGAAAGTCCTTCTCTATAGTTCACGACTGAAGTTGATGCATGGTAAGTTGCGTTCCAGATGGTTAGGTCCTTATATTGTGTCTAATGTTTTTCCTTATGGTGTAGTGGAGATCACACAAGAGGACACTGGAAGGATATTTACAGTCAATGGGCAACATTTGAAGAGATACATTGAGGGACATCCTACTGATGCAGTGGATTTTATCACACTGCATGACCCCATCATCACTTGATCACATCAGGCTGTTCCTAACCCTTTCACTTTTATAATATTTGTCCTATTTAAAAATTCTGAATTTCATGTGCATATATCATCTCACGGGTTCACATTGAGGACAATGCAATATTTTAAGTGTGGGGGAGGGAACCTTTTAGTTGAGTAATTTCAATTGTTTTCCTATTTTAAAAAAAACACCAAAAAAAAATTGTGTGTTTTTCAAAATTTGTGTGTTTATTTTACAATTTTCTGTGTATTTTTGAAACTTTTGAGCTGAAATGATTCTCATCACCATTTTTAAATCCATATCAATAAGTGTAACAATTTACCCCCTGAAACTAAGCTTAAATGAATGCTGAAATGACTTTGTTTCAAGTTCAAATATTTAGTAATTTCATGGAAAGTACACCGAATTTTGAATCCCATGCCACATCTCACTGTCTTTAAATTTGAAATCACTTTCCTGTGAGGCTTATAAACCATTATTTTCATATTCTTTACATTCACCTCACTTCTTGAGAGAACCAAACCATACTTGATTTAACCATAATTTGATCTATTCCTGTCAAAACTTGAGGGTTTGAGGTACTTGTGTTTAAATGATAGAGGAATTTGTTTGGTATTAAAACCCCTATTTCAAAGAATCCTTTTTTAGAATGGACTACCTTGAATATTTAATCCTTGTAGCCCTTAGAAGCCATGCACAGCCTTGTTGTACCCCACACTCTTTGATTTTCATGATCACAATCACTTTCATATGTGTTTAACATTGTTTTTAAGTGTTGTGGATGATAGGCAAAAGATTGCCAAAGGATTGACCCAAGAAAGTTGGCAAAATGGACTGAAATTCAGTCCACCGGCCAACCGGTGTGATAGCACCGGCCAGCCGGTGGAACTGGCAGAGGCATTGCCCACTGCCAGGTTCCACCGGTCGACCGGTGGCTCTGGCACCGGTCGACCGGTAGAGCCTGGACCAGAATTCTCAGCCACTGTCAAGGCACCGGCCAGCCGGTGGCTCTGCACCGGCCAGCCGGTGGCCCAGTCAAACTAGCCGTTGGGTTTGACCAGTCAACCTCCTGTTGGCCTCCAACGGCTCCGAAGACCTCTCCAACGGCTCCGAAGCCTCCCCAAGGGTTCCTAGCCTATAAATAAAGGCTGAGGAAGGCCCGGACATCAACCGGAACTATACGGAAGCCCACGAACATATTTTGCATCAATTGGCCAACCTCCGGCGTCTTCCTCCAAAGGAACTCCAATAGCTCCAACAACTTCCACATCCAAGGAGCCCACTCAAGAAGCTTGGGAGAGCACGCTACGTCAACTCCATCATCCATTGGCACCCAAGTCTTCCCAATTACGGTTTTTATTGTTTATTCTTTTTGAGCTTTAAAATTGGGTTTGTGCCTACAAACCCCAAACCCTTTTCTCATTCCCCCTTTCTTTTGGGTTTCACACCACCATTAAGGTGTGAAGAGGTTTCTTCAAGCCTTTCCTTTTAAAAGGCTTGTGTTTCGGTGAGCTAGCCTTCACCCGTTAAAAAGGCTAGTGGGTTCTTGCTAAACCATCAAAAGCAAGTGGGTTCTTGCTAAACCACAAAAAGCAAGCTGTAATAGGTCCTAGTGCTACCTCAAAGCCTAGTGGGTTTCTTGCTAAAACCATTGAAAAGCAAGCGGTAGGAATCTCTCAACGGTTGAGTTGGGAGCGGAGACGTAGGCCGGGTTTTGGCCGAACTCCGTTATCAATTTCGTGTGTCTTGCCTTCTTTATTTCCGCTGCACTTTACTTTGATTTTTAATTTGTTAATCAATTTTTTAAAAAGGCAATTCACCCCCCCCCCTCTTGCCATCTTCCTCATATACGGTTTTTATTGTTTTATTCTTTTGGAAGCGGCCTTCAACATCTCCATCCAATCAAAGGCGCCCAAGACTTCCTCATATACGGTTTTTATTGTTTTATTCTTTTTGAGCTTAACTTTGAGTTTGTGCCTACAAACTCCCAATTTTCTCATCCCATCTTTTCTTTGGGTTTCACATCACCACTAAGGTGTGAAGAGGTTCACAAGCTTTTCCTTTAAAAAGCTTGAGAAAAAGGTGAGCTATCCTTCACCTGTAAGAAGGATAGTGGGTTCTTGCTAAACCATCAAAAGCAAGTGGGTTCTTGCTAAACCACAAAAAGCAAGCTGTAATAGGTCCTAGTGCTACCTAAAAGCCTAGTGGGTTTCTTGCTAAAACCATTGAAAAGCAAGCGGTAGGAATCTCTCAACGGTTGAGTTGGGAGCGGAGACGTAGGCCGGGTTTTGGCCAAACTCCGTTATCAATTTCTTGTGTGATTGCCTCCTTTATTTCCGCTGCATTCTTTACTTTTATTTTTAATTTGTTAATCTTTTTTAAAAAAGGCAATTCACCCCCCTCTTTCCATCATTCCCGTGTTTCTTCCGACCCAACAATTGGTATCAGAGGGGTAATTTGAGTAATACCTTAAACGGTTTCAAATTCAAAGATCCATTGTGATGGCATCCACCTCTTTCGCCCCCGAGGGCTATTCTTTGGGTCGGGCTCCATTTTTTGATGGGACCGACTATAATTATTGGAAAACCCGCATGACCACCTTTTTGAGAAGTATAGGATATCCCATTTTTAAAATAGTCATGCAAGGTTACACTCTCTCTTCCCCCGACGAATCCAAATGGACCCCCGCCGATATTAAAAATTTTGAGCTTGATGGCAAAGCCATGAATGCTCTTCATTGCGGGTTAGATAGAAATGAGTTCAATCGAGTGTCTACATGCACCTCCGCACATGAAATCTGGAAACTTTTGGAGGTTACCCATGAGGGGACCAACAAAGTAAAGGATACTCGATTGGACATGTACCGTCAGGACTTTGAATCTTTTTCCATGCACCCAAATGAATCTATTTCTGAAATGTTTACTAGATTTACTGACGTGTGCAATGGTAGAAAATCTCTTGGAGATGACATTTCTGCAGAAACTATGGTGAAAAAGATCCTATGGGTCCTTCCGAGCTCATGGGCACCTAAAGTGACGGCGATCCAAGAAGCTAAGGACGTCAAAAATATGCCGGTCGAAGAGCTCATCGGATCCCTAATGACGTACGAGATCACGATGAGGAGGCAAGCTCAAAAGGAGGGCACACCAATCAAAACTCCAAAGAACATCGCCCTCAAGGTACAAAAGGAAGTAAGCTCCTCCTCATCCTCTTCCTCATCATCAAGCGGCGACTCGGAAATGGAGTATCTCGCCCGCCAAATGCACAAGTTTATGAAGAAGCACAAGAAGAAGAAATCCCGCAAGCACCGAAAGCAAGAACCCACCGAAAAATCCGAGCCCAAGGTGAAATGTTACGGGTGCGGCGAAAAGGGTCATTACAAGCCCGATTGCCCACTCAACAAGAAACGGGCCACGCCAAAGGAAAAAGGAAAGAAGAAGGTCCTCAAGGCGACATGGAGTGACACCTCCTCTTCATCATCCTCCTCCTCCTCCTCAAGCGACCAAGGTACAAAATGCCTAATGGCATTCCATGAGGTAACTTCTTCCGATTCCTCTTCCTCATGTTCTTCAAATTCAAATTCTTTAAATCATCTTTCTTATGAAGAACTCTCACATGCTAGAGATCAATTAGAAAATGGTTTTCATGAGCTTTCATCAAAATTTGTCGCTTTGAAAAAGAATTTCAAAAAGCTTTCCTCCGAAAAAGACCAACTTCTCAAAGAGAAGGAGGAACTCACCCTTAAAATCCAAAATTTTCCAAATGTTGATTCCATGGAATCAACCATCAAAGACCTTAGAGAGAGCTTAGCCAAGTTCACCCAAGGTGAACAAAATTTGAACAATCTCCTAGGTTCCCAACGAATTTCTAGGACCACTCAAGGACTTGGCTACACCAACCAAGCCTCCTCCTCTCATGCACCCACTGTTTTTGTAAGGGGGAGCTCCGAATTTAAATTTTGTAATTATTGTAAAAAACCCGGGCACCTTATTTATGAATGTAATTGTAAAAATGCCCGGTATGGTCAACCCAAAAGTTTTTTCTTTTCCGATGAGTTTTATAGAAGAAGACCCGCTATGAGACAAGTATGGATTGAAAAATCCCTTCTTGCGAGTCTCTCCGGGCCCAAAATTGTCTCTTTTCAAAATCCCTCTCCCCGGTGACTTTTTGTTTTTATTTAGGGGGAGAACTTTCTAAATTGTTTTCAAACTTTGTTTCAAAACTTTCAATTTCAAATTAAGCCCTTTTGATTTCAATTTCAAAATTTTCGATTCCAACTTTCAATTTCAACACTTGGTTTCCAAATTTTCATTTCAAAGTATTCAATTCGAATTTTGATTCAAAACTTTCAATTCAAACTGTTATTCAATTTTTCAATCTTTCAATTTCAAAAATCTCAATTGATTTTTCAAATCTCCATCTTGTTTTTCAACTCTTTCCCTCAATCAAGTTTTATGCCCCATTCTATTTTGATAATCACAAAGGGGGAGAAATTTCTTGATTGATTGGGGGAGAATCTTTTCTCTCATGCTTAGTATCTATTTTCAATTTTTCATTTAAAGCATGACTTTCATTTAAGTTTTTACTTTTCTTAGATAAGTGATTGTGATCATCAAAATAGGGGGAGATTGTTGTACCCCACACTCTTTGATTTTCATGATCACAATCACTTTCATATGTGTTTAACATTGTTTTTAAGTGTTGTGGATGATAGGCAAAAGATTGCCAAAGGATTGGCCCAAGAATGGACAAGAAATGGACTGAAATTCAGTCCACCGGCCAACCGGTGGCACACCAGCGGCCAGCCGGTGGCACCTGCACTCAAAGGGAAGCTACTGCCTCCCCACCGGTCGACCGGTGGCTCTGCCACCGGTCGACCTGTGGCACCCAACACAAATAGTGAGACCTACTGTCTTTCCACCGGCTAGCCGGTGGCTCCTCCACCGGTCGACCGGTGGGGCCTGGACCAACCTCCTTCTCAACATCCAAGGCACCGGCCAACCGGTGGCCCATCCACCGGTCAGCCGGTGGAGCCAAGTCTCGAAATCTCCCAATTTCCTCAAGCACCGGCCAGCCGGTGGGACTGTACCGGCCAGCCGGTGGAGCCAGTCAAACTAGCCGTTGCAGTTTGACCAGGCTGGCCCACTTGGCTCCCAACGGCTCTTTTAGCCTCTCCAACGGCTCCGAAGCCTCCCCAAGGGTTCCATGCCTATAAATAAAGGCCAAGGAAGCCCCGGACCACTACCGGAACATAAACAAAGCCAACGGACATATTTTGGATCATTTGGCGTACCTCCGGCAAACCACCTCAAGGAACCCCAAGTGCTCCATCCAATTCCACATCCAAGGAGCACCTCCAAAGAAGCTTGGAAGCGGCCTTCAACATCTCCATCCAATCAAAGGCGCCCAAGACTTCCTCATATACGGTTTTTATTGTTTTATTCTTTTTGAGCTTAACTTTGAGTTTGTGCCTACAAACTCCCAATTTTCTCATCCCCTCTTTTCTTTGGGTTTCACATCACCATTAAGGTGTGAAGAGGTTTCTTCAAGCCTTTCCTTTTAAAAGGCTTGTGTTTCGGTGAGCTAGCCTTCACCCGTTAAAAAGGCTAGTGGGTTCTTGCTAAACCATCAAAAGCAAGTGGGTTCTTGCTAAACCACAAAAAGCAAGCTGTAATAGGTCCTAGTGCTACCTCAAAGCCTAGTGGGTTTCTTGCTAAAACCATTGAAAAGAAAGCGGTAGGAATCTCTCAACGGTTGAGTTGGGAGCGGAGACGTAGGCCGGGTTTTGGCCGAACTCCGTTATCAATTTCGTGTGTCTTGCCTTCTTTATTTCCGCTGCACTTTACTTTGATTTTTAATTTGTTAATCAATTTTTTAAAAAGGCAATTCACCCCCCCCCCCTCTTGCCATCTTCCTCACTTTTTTCCGACCCAACAAGCCTGTTAGGTTAAGCCACATTACAAGCCAATTTTCCCTATCCAACCAACTCTTGAAGTGAAATTGCATAATCTAGTTGAGCTTAAGTGTGGGGGAAGCTGTCTTGTGTTGTGCCACCACATTATGTGATACTTTGGGTGGAAAATTAAATTCTGAAGAGATGTGTTTGCTGCTAAAGAAAGCCATTATATTGAAAGCTGTGCCTTTTCTGGAGATTTCATGACAATTGAAGCTGTGCCTTTTCTGGAGCTTCTAATTGAGGTGGAAAGCTGTGCCCATCTGGAGCTTTCAAGAAAATCATGTTTGAGAAGATTGACATTTTTTATGCTGAAATGATGAATGGTGTAAACCTTTCATGACTTTTCATGATGATGGAGCTGAATTGATACTATGGGGATTGAAGAGAAGACCATATTTAAGTGAAAATTAGATTAATGCAGTTTTGCTTCAAAAGAGTCAAGCCCTCCTCATTCAGCCTCAGAGTTTTTCACATCTTAATCCTACCAACCGAAAGCCACAGAACAACCCTGAAAAGTCCTCATGATAAACATATGTCCTTGACTCACATCGGGTAGCGATGTAGGAATCTATCAAGCCTATGGTGACCCTTGTATGAGTTTGGATGAGAAAGACATTGCAAAAAAATTGATATTTGAGTGATGAGAGAAAATTCAAGCGAGGTAAGTGTTTTGTGCATGGGTGGATAAATGAAGTGGAAATATATTGAATGATATAAATGGAGAACTTGAAATAAGGTTTTTTATGAGGCATGATATCTTTTGATTCTTGGTGTGAAATTGATTGATCTTAAGGATATGTGTTTTAAAATTGGTTTTGATTTGATATTGATGTTTACTTGATATGAGGTTTTGCCCAGGTGTGCAAAAGGGTAAGTGTGGGGGAGTTGATAAAACACTATTTTATTGAATATTTTATTGATAATAAATGAAATAATTTCCTCACATTGTGTTAAATATGTTTATTTATAAAATATTTGGGATTTGATCATTCATTTGAAAATTTGGTGAAAATTCCAGTTTTACCCTTAATAGTGCACTGTAGTATTTCGAAGATAAATATTTTTATATTTATTATTTGAATTTTAAATTTTGTAACAGTGTTCCTAACTTAATTATCTAAAACTTTTATTCAGGACACTAAAGCTAAAGAGTTCATTTGGTTGTTGAAATTGGGCCATGAAGTCAAAGTTGGGCTGGGATCGCCAGAATGGAGAAGGTTCTGTATTTGGGCCATATTCTCTACATACGGGCTTGGATTGAGCCCATATTTTGCGGAAAGCTCGGGGACATTATGTGGAATAAATCATCCTTCTGTAAGGCCGGTCAATTCACGCGTTTTGGAGGTCAAATTGGTGGTGGAACTTGGAATAAAATATTTGGCCGAGATTTTCATTTCACACTTAAAAAGTTATGTATCCCTAGCCCTCACAAACTCTATTTAAAGGGGGTTTTAACTCTTTGAGAGGGCTGGTAGAGGCTTTGGGAAGGTGTGGCCGAAAGGGTTTCTCTTGGGAGCCCCTCACAACTCTTGGAGGAAGTAAGACTTTGTGCAAACCTCTCTTCCAAAAAAGGCTCTCCTCTCTCACCTCTTCTTTGTATTTCTTTTCTTTCATGTTTGTTTCTTGAATTTTTCTTAAAATAATATTCTGTGTTCATCCCTCTTCTTCTTATCTTAATCTTCTTAATTGGGTGGGAATCAAGAGTGGAGACAAGATTGGGTTCTACCCTTTCAATCCGTTGCTTATGCAAAACGTCTCCATGATGACTACACCACCCATGGAAGAGTAGTTCTTTTTAGTAATCGATCGATCGACCTCTATCCTTCTTCATTCATTTATTTTGAATCAATGAGATACTGTAATTCACATATTATGATCTATTAATTGAGTTTTTAATTTAAATGAAACTAAGCAAGCAATTGAATAGTTAACACAAAACACGCGAGGTCGGGAATTGTGTGAACTGTGAGAGCGCAACCTTAACCGGTAATTCAAAACCACATGGGATCAATTTGTAGAGTTCAAATATAATCCCTAAACTCAATTAATCCTCTTTTCCAGAGTGGTTATGTGCCTTAATTTACCACTGACCATAAGCTAATTTTAGAGCATCAATCAAAGCAGGGTGTTGCGATTGCATGTTCCGAAGTTAGCCTAAGGTTAAAATTCACTTCAATCTTCGTGGTAAAGTTAATTCTCGTAGGGTTCGGGATTTAACAAATTAAGGGATCATAATTAAGTGAATATTAATTTAAATGATAATGATTAATAAATGATTTAAGAGGTAAAGTTAGATCGATTACGTATTTTAAATATTGTCTAAACAAACATCTTTTTGTTGTGTCATTCTAATCGAAACTTCATTTCAAAATTAAAAAAAAATGCAATCTTCTTCCAACAAACTTCTTCTAGATTCATAAACTATAAACAACCACCCCCATCCTTTCAAGTAGTGTTTTTATTATCTTTTATTTTACTTCTATAATACCTCTAATAATTGTTTTAATTCACTTCCTCCTTTGAGAGACGACCTTGGTCAGCCACTCTACTGCACCTAAGTACCCCGAATTACACTAATCATTTGAGGGTGCCCACGAAAGCGCTCTTTAAATAGGTTATTCATGGAAATTTATAAAACACTAACATTATGTTCTATGCTTAGACAAATCCTTAGGGTTAGTACTAAGGTTTTCATATCCTAGTTTCCAAAGGTTGACTATACCTTTCCTCTGATACCAAATATAACAACCCATACTTTAAATACATTGTTATTACATTAGAAATTAAGCATACTTATTACAACATATAACAAAACCATGAAAGGACCCTATAGGTATAGTGTCTTTAGATACTTGGAAACATAAACTACTGGTTCATAAAATCATCTACATTGTCTCTCGTCGTTTATTTCATCATATCTAGAGTCCCTTTTGGAATATCCGACTTAGTACCCTTCTTCCTGGACTGGGGAAAAGAAAACATACAAAAGGGTGATCTCAAATGCTCAGTAAGGGTAAAAAAATAAATATCGATCATATCATACTCATAAGAACATAACATTTTTAAAATCTTAACCTGTGAAAGAGATCATAATATCATAACATTGGATAAAACATAGTAGTGAAATGTAATCCAAATAATCATAACTTAAAACATGGAACTTTGTGGAATATACACATAATCCTAGAAAATCATTTCTTATTAGTCAAGACTCATTTTCAAGACTATCATAGCGGACAAAGTGCATTTCTGAACCGAGTTCACTCCTCGTTCTAGTCCTGTATCACTGAACCGGTTCAACTTGTCGTTCCAGCCATGTCTATCTCATGAGATATAAACCTTTACCCAATTAATTGGAGGGATATATAGGTCCCAACCATCTCATAATGAAACCATTCATATGTGTGCCACAAAATCATAAATCATATATCATATCATAACCCATGTAATAAAAATGGTATTCTTAAACATCGTGACATCATAAAACAATTCATATAAGATAAAGGACTTCATAAAAATAATTCCATAATAACATAATCAAATAAATGTAATAATAGGGATAGAAACAGAACCTTATATTATCTTATAGATGGAAAATTATTTTTATAAAACACTTGAACTCCATTCTTGAGGAAAATATCCTTTCTACTTCAAAAACATTTTTCCTTTCTTATCATGTCATAAAATTCTAAAATAAATAAAGTTAATTAAAAATAATCTTCAAAACATGTAAAGGAAGCTTCATGGAAATAATTATCTATGGACTCATAAAAATCCATTCATGTCGTATAAGTTAATAAAACATTCTTCTCGTAATTTGGTTAGAAAAGTCAAAAAGTTTCTCGTACTGAAAATGACAAAACATTCCTTCCATATATTTTACTAAAAATTCACTAATAGTTAAAATTGGATTTAAAAAATTGTAGGAGGATATAAATAATGTTACATATTGAGGAAACATGTATGTGGATGATAAATATTCCCTAGTAAATACCGAAGTGTAAACAATCTCGGATAAAAAATGTGATTGCAATATTTTCCCTTACCTTAGGTCCAATATGCTTTGTACATATCCGGACATCCTGTATAATGATTTAAACAATGTCATTGACTTATTCAAGAATAATATTCATTTTTATGATATCATATATGGTCATATTCTTATCTTCTTATTAGTAATATTTCATTGCTACTTGTTAGTCGGGTGTTTATTGCTTTATGTTCTTATGCGTGTTTTGTCATGTAAATTATTCTTCCTATTTTTTTTATAGATACATCATTTAAATAATGGTATTTTTATAATAAATATCATATTTATTCACTAAATTTTTTTATATAATCATTTTTTAATGAAGATCATGTATAACGAATCACATCGCACTATGGAGATGGTAAGCCGTACGTACGCACGAGCGATGATATCGTTCCCATGATTGTGGAAATGTATTGAAGTGTATAGTGTATAATATTTTAGAATCAATATCAATTTACAATAATCATATATAGTTATTTCTTCCATTATTATACCCATCCAAGTAAGGTGGCGGCGGAAAAACAGATTACACCACAGCTTGGAGACGGTATTCCATACGTACGCACGCGCGGTGATTTCATTTTCCGTAGGATGGATAGAAGGAAAAATAGGGTTATTTCATATTTATAATAAAATATAAATATATGAGTGATACTGATGTTATTACTTCATAATGAAACAACTAAATAAGACAAAGTCGAAGAATAAATAAATTTGAAATAATCGGTAACAGATATTACCTCTTCTTTGACATGCCTCTTTGAAACCTCCTCTTAGGATATTAAAATTGGTCTTTGAAGAAGTGAATAACCTATAGTATGTTTCTAGGGAAGTTTAGAAGGGAAATGTGTAGGGGTTGGCCGATCTTGAAGGCTCAAAGTTGTGTAAAGAGGAGAGGGAGGAGGTTCCCTTTTATAAGGGAGGAGAGGGGCACCTTTGGAAATCTAAAAAATATTAATTTATAATAAATTCAAACCCAAATTAAAAACTTAAAATATCTCATATTTGAATATTAGATGAGATAGGGTTTTAATCTCATCAACCAATAAAATTTTTACATGTTGGGAATTTATTTTAAACATTATCAACATGATTTATTCTTATTTAATCTATTCAAGTTTATTTGTGGTAATAATATTCTAAATTTAAATCATTATAAATAATTACTTATATGTTGTGAATTTTCCATAATTTTATACTTTATGACATTTTAAAAAATATAAATTTTAATATATAAATTTTAAATATTTTTGTGATTTTTAAACAATTTTATAATATGTTATTTTTATAAAATAACAATAGTGTCAATTTTAAAACTATTCATTTATTTGAATTTAAATAAAATATATATAGAAGATATGTTTGAACTAAAAGATTTAATAGATTTATAACATGTCATTTTTAATACCTTTAAAACCATTTATTTGATATTTTAATCAATATTACAATTTCAACATCACTATTGTGTCATAATTAATGATAATTAATTAATCCCTAAAAATTCTAAAAAAATTTACATGATGTAGATAATTTAATTCTATTTATGTATACTATTCATTTTCTAAGTTTTATGGATTTTATCACTAAATTAAAATTATTACACTTATAAGATTTAAGAGAGTGTCATATTGTCACTTTCTTTACTTTTAATAATAATTACATCATTTTAAGGGTCAAAGGTATGTGAAATAAATATATTCCAACACTTAGGTGATATGGGCCGACTTTTATCCATCAAATATAATTTTGGAAGGTGTTATGGTAATTTTACAATATTATTTTTACCCTTAATTACTCGATTTACCTTTAACTGTAGTAAATAGAAATTACTGTAGTTACTATTCATAATAACAAAAAAATAAAAGTGACCTATTAACATAATTTGGAACCAATGAATCCAAATATGGAATCCATTTTTCAATATTCAAAACACAGAATTTGCAGTAATTAATTTAAAATTAATCCCGTTGTTAAGCAAACAGGATTTAAAAGTTAAAACATTTCCAAAGATTGAAATGTTTTTACATATGAATTCAATGTAAAATTAAATATAATGACATAAATTATATTAAATGGTAAAAATATATTCTATTTATACTTTAAAACCATTCAATAATGTATTTTAAATATATAAATTATTTTGATGAAAAAAGTTTCTTTAAATTAAAAATTAGCGTATTTTTACTATTCATCAAAATATTAAAGTTACCAGAAAAGTTTCAAAAATTTATCCAATGTAAATTTTTATATCCTGATTCATAGGAATAATTTTATTTTGTAAAATTTAACTTATAATCTTTTCCAAAATTAGATTTAAAATGGGTGCGCCATCAAAAGGCGAAAAACTGAATTTTTTAAAAAAATAAATATTTTATCTGAAAAATTGATTTTTTTCTCGTATCATATGTAAAATGAATTCTAATGTTATATAAAATTAATAATTTTGTTAATAATATTTATAATGGATACTATATATAATATTTTAATAACATATCATTGTTTAGTGAGACTCGATATTGCGTACAACACACGCTATCGAGGAAGGTTTCTCTTGCTTGTAACGCAAGATAAGATAGTGTTGTGTGTAGTGAAAGATTCATTTGATGTTGTGCATAACATAAGACATAAAAAAAATACATCTCATAAAAAATCAGGGTGTTACAAATGAACATACCAATGAGAAATGTAGAAGAACAGTATGAGAAAATTAAACCCAATTTTCCATCACTTGCTCAAACAGGAGGTATTCCTGGATCATTTACATTGAAGACATTAAGCCTTGAAGAGTGGGAGATGGCACATCACACAGTTTTGTTCAACTTTGATTTGTTTGATGACTACATCCGGTAACTAAATTGAATATGTATATCTTATATATATATATCAGTTAAACTATTCATTTTTTTAATCTACAGGGAACCTAAAACAATGATAAATAGAAAGCATCATTCTTTATTTTTTAGAAGGAGGGAGACTTTGCATAGAAAAGAGTTTTCTACTTGGTAAAAATTGAAGGTAAAAATATTACTGTTTAAAATAATTAAATCCATATTTAATTAAGTTTAATATTCATTTATATTTCAGGTATTGAGTTTTCCTGCTGACTCTGTCTTTGAGGAAATAAGAGCTTTCGCTTTTGGTCCTAATATGGTGGTTCGTGATTGTAAATAAAGTGTTATCAATGGGTACAAATTTATTGTCATTGAACGAGAAAAGAACATGTTAACACAACATGATTGTGTTATGGTTATTTCCACACCAGATTGTTATGCCAGTGCATCAGATAGTAGACCGCGGTTTGAAAATGTTGATTATTATGGAGTCGTTGAAAAAATAATAATATTGGATTATTACTCTCATGAAAGAGTCACAATGATGAAATTCCATTGGTTTGATTCGATGACGAGACATGGCACATTTATTGATGATTGTGGATTTAGAGTAATTAATATTACTCACACTCTTGCTAACGAAGAACCATATGTATTGGCATCAATGGATAAACATGTTTGTATGTCAAAGACCAACTTTGACCTGAATTTGGTGTCATAGTTGAAGTAATTTCAAGACATATTTTTTATAATGGCGATGATAGAATTGAAACCATCCCTACTACCATTGGAACCAATTCATTTATTTATTTTGATTACTCCAATAGATCAATCTTCAGAGTTGATTGTGAACCTGAAGTTGTGATGGGAAATATATAAAATCATCCATTCATGTTCTCAATTCTTTTGGTTTACCTAGAGTTGGGTTGTTAAGGTTGGTTCTATTCAAATTGATTTAATATGGAAACCTGCATCATATACCTGAGCTAAAGAAATTAATTTTTTCCTTAATTTTGACAATTGATATTCCACTTATAAATTTTTTAGAATCAATGTTACATGATTTTAATAGACTTATGACACTTAGTAAATAATCATCCTACTAAAAATTAATTTTTTTTACATCTTGTACGATTTATGTACTTCATTATATATTTGTTCAAGCTCACCTAAAACAATGGTTAGTTAAATTATACATGAATCCCCCCATTCCCTCTCATTTATTTCATTTTTTGGGTTACACATTAGTTAACCTTTTCTATTTACTTCCATATTTGTTTTAAAATGTAGGACATGACACCAATTGAAGAGAAGCGACGAAAACAGATTATGGATAACAATCGTCACATGACCGAGCTGGTCATTCCACCACTAGTGCCTGTAGTGAGTAATTTATTTCAAATATATTTATTTAAATTATATAAAATGTCATGTGATTAATTTTTGTAATCATTTTTTCAGGATCCATATATTAGGCATAATTATTTGATGAGTAGCCGAGTAGTGGTCCTAGTACTCGGGGTGCTCGTATGAGGGGGGGGGGTATGGGAGCTGGATGATCTAGTCGGCATACCCGATTAGACCCTACCCCTCCCACTGACATACCATCCATCCCACATTCTGATCCCGGTGTGCCGTTAGGGACACACGAGATATTTAGGCCTCCCATGTTTTCACCACCCTTTACATCTGACCCTCCTCACCCAACTGTATCATATCTGATGACGATTCCCACTCCCCATCCATCATTTGGCCAGCCATCCCTTTCATCTTCTTTTACAAATGCTTCAATCTCTCCGGGATTTTATATTCCATCTTCTCCGACTCATGCTCTTCCAAAGTCTGTCCCCATGGAGCATACATTGGGACTCACTCCATCTGTACAGAGTGTTTCTTCAGTTTATGCGGATCTAGCGGCACCCATTGATCAGACTACCACAGGTATACTTATGCAACCCTAAGAAATTGTTACGACATTATTTATTTTCATTATTACATGTATTGATAAAATATTTTTTTTCTTTCATAACAGATACATCTACTGATAGGAGGTAGGGGAGGGGGCCTACACACATGCGTGCGGTGTGGAACCGTCACATGCAATTGATGGTGGTCTACAATTAAGATAGTAATATGATTGAAAAATTAAGGTAGCAATGTCAGAGTTTTTTGGCGACGCTTACCAAACACTCTGATATCATTCCCGTCAGCACGCTCTCATGGAGACAGCTTCCAAATAAAGTCAAGGATAAAGCCTAGGCAGAGATATTAGTAAAAAAAATTGTTGTATTTAATTAAATATATTAATTTTTGTATTTATATGAATTAATATTTTGGTTTCATCTATGGTTTAATTTCTACGATGGTGATGGTGCACGGAAAGCACGTCTAAAGGATTTAGGCAAGCATTAGAGAGCTTATAAGCATGAGTTGTACATTGGATGGAGTGATAGAGTGGGCACAGAGTTAGAGGCGATCCCTGTCATGGGAGACTATCCATTAGAACAGTACCGAAATATGATTACTCACTGGGAGACTAGCCAATTTATTGTATTAATAAAATTAGAAGTATTTAAATGAAAATTTTCATGTTTTTCATTAATAATAATTATTGAATTTTATTTAGGATTCATCTGGAAGAAATAAAAAAAAACATTGATGCTAAGAAATACGTCCACACATTGGGATGTACTACGATGCCAGATCATGAGAGACAACTGGTATGACAGTTTATAATATTTCTTTACGACTTGCACTTTCTATTGCTTCCTCTGTAATTTATTCGATTGCTAAAGTTGTTATATAATTTTAGTTATAAAATTACTATATTTTTGGTATCCTATTTTTAACTATGGTTTCCAATATTCAATGTCACTATAGAGGCATAAATTGAATATAGAAGGACGTGTGCCTCGAGCAAAACAGATTTTCTCAAGTAGAAAGAAGAAAGATGGAAGTGCGATTAATGAACCGACTCAGCAGTAGATTGTAAATTTTACTTTGTAGATTTAGAATTTTAATCTCTATTTTGTAACATAATAATCAATTTATATTTGTAATAGGATGCTTTAGAGGCCCTTAATTCCCTGGAACCTGACAATTTTGGGCCAAACGATAACTTAGATCAGGTGTTGGGAGATGAGAACCCTGGTAGAGTACGCTGCCGGCCTAGGAAGAGTAAAGTTCCAAAGAGGTATTGTCCCTCATCAGGTATGAGTTTTTGTGCCACCGAGTTGCTGCATGTTAAGGCATAGGCATAACAAACTAAAAAAGGGGCCACAGAGATGGCAGCATAGTCTATTATGGAAAAACTGCATTTATGAAACTGATGAAAGCTTTACATCCAACACTTCCACCAGAGTACAACACTTCTTGTGAGGAATATATGTCATCAATTCATTATATATATGGTGAGTCAAGTGGTAGTTATAGTGTTGTTTGAGACGATGGTGAGGAGGAGGCTGAGGTAAAGGAAGAGGAGGGCGAGGAGGAGGCTGAGGCGGAGGAGGAGGGTGAGAAGGAGGCCGAGGCAGAGGAGGATGGTGATGTGGATGCTGAGGCTGAGTACGAGGGCAAGGAGGATGGTGGGGATTATGATGGGGACGACTATGAGTATGAGGGTGAGGGTGAAGATGATGGCGATGATAGTGATGGTGATGAAGGACAAATTTATTTGTTAAATTTTTTACTAATATTACTGACCTTCAATGTTTATTGATTTGTTGTGCCAAAATATATGTGTGATTAGGTAGGTCACATTATCTTTTTTTTATCTGTAAATAATAAAACTTGATTTGATGATTTGATGTGAAATCCCCCTATTTTAATGAAATTGTAATTTTTTAGTGGAATTTAGAAAATTGGTGGTCTGATTAAAAGTTGATATAATGAAATTATTATTTTTACCTTGATATAATTTGCTTAGAAAATATGTAAATACCATCCCATTAACCTAGGAAATCCCCCAGGATAGCCCCCCCACCCTCCTCCCTGGACCCCGGACAGCTCCCCAGACAGCCCTCCGGATAGCCCCCACCATCCTCCCTGGACCCCAGATAGCCCTCCTCCTTCCTGGACCCTGGACAACCCCCACCTCCTTGGAGCCTAAACAGCCCCCCCAGACAACCCCCACCCTCCTCCCTGGACCTGAGACAGCCCCCAGAAAGCCCCCCGGATAGCCTCCCCACCCTCCTTCCTGGACCCTGGATAGCCCCCATAGACAACCCCCACCCGCCTCCCTGGACCCTGGACAACCCCCCGGATAACCCCCCTCCTCCCTAGACCCCGGACAGCCCCCTGGATAGCCCCCCATACCACCCCAGACAACCCCCCGGATAGCCCCCCCACCCTCCTCCCTAGACCCCGGACAACCCCTTGGACAGCCCCCACCCTCCTTCTTGGACCCCAGACAACCCCCTCCTTCCTAACCCTGTACAACACCCCCACCCTCCACCTACCATGCATAACCCCAACCACATATATCCTCATCCTCTACTAGGTACCTCACACAAATATGTATCACTGACATCATCACACTAATCACTACACCATAAGGTCATTGAGCCCAATCTAAGCTCTCTTCATGATTCACCCTAAATCTCAATCTAATTAACATTCTGTTACTATTACTTCAGTACCAAGCACCGACCATCTACCTTAATTCTAGAGATAATCACACTCTTAATTCGGCATCTCAGATCCCAATATAAGCTCTCCTCAAGATTCACCCTAAATCCCAATGGAAAAGAGGGTTTTAGAGCTTCGGAAGAAGATGAGAGAAGAGTGAAAACCCTAATCGAAAAGAGGAAGCAAGGAGAGGATTTTATGTAAAAACAAAAGACATTCGTAAAACCAACCAAATGCTTTCTTATTGTATTGATAAATTAGAATAAGGATCCATGGGTCATTTTTGATGTGCATGAGTCAACCCCGTCTCAATCCGAGGCATTGTGTGGCTGGTACCACTCAATGTGTCTCACTTTTATTTGAATTGGACAACATTTTAAGTGAAAACAAAAACTGACATACGGAAAACCAACCAAACGCATTCAGATTCTATTGATACTTTATGAAAACAATCCATGGGTCATTTGTGACGTGTAAAAGTCAACCCCTCCACAATTTGAGGCACAGTGTGCCCAGTACCACTCACACTGTCTCACATTTAGTTGAAATGGACAAGATTTTAAGTAAAAAACAACTTGCATATGGAAAAAAGACCAAATGCATTCAGATTCTATTGATACTTTAGGAAAACAATCCATGGGTCATTTATGACATTTATGAGTCAATCTCGCCTCAATCCGATTCATGATGTGGCCGATACCACTCAAACTGTCTCACTATTATTTGAAATGGACAAGATTTTAAGTGAAAACAACAAATTGCATACAGAAAACTGACCAAAGGCTTTTTAATTGTATTAACACTTTAGGAATATGATCCATGGGTAATTTTTAACATGTACTAGTCAACCCTGGCTCAATCCGAGGCATGGTGTGGCCGATATCACTCAAAGTGTCCCTATTTTGTTTAAAATGGACACTATTTTATGTAAAAAACAACAGACATGAGGAAAACCAACCAAATGTATTATGATTGTATTGATACACTAGCACAAGGATCCATGAATCATTTTTGATGTGTACGAGTCAAACCTATCTCAATCTGAGGGACGGTGTGGCCGTTACCACTCAAAGTGTATCACTTTTAATTGAAATGGACGACATTTTAAGTGAAAACAACTACTTGCATACGGATAGCCGACCATATGCATTCAGATTATGTGTATAATTTATGAAAAAAATACATAGGTAATTTTTTATATGTGCGAGTTAACGCCGCCTCAATCTAAGGCACGGTGTGGTTGGTACCACTCAAACTGTCTCACTTTTATTTGAAATGCACAAGATTTTAAGTGAAAACAACAACTTGCATACCGAAAATCAAACAAATTCTTTCTGATTGTATTGATACTTCAGTAAAGTGATCCATGGGTCATTTGTGATGTGTACGAGTCAACCCCACCTCAATCTGAGGCACAGTGTGGCTGATATCACTCAAAGTGTCTCATTTTTATGTGAATTGGACAACATTTTAAGTGAAAACAACAACTGGAATACGGAAAACCAACCAAACACATTCAGATTCTATTTATAGTTTATGAAAACGATCCATGGGTCATTTTTGAGGTGTTTGAGTCAACCCCTCCTTAATCCGAGGCACGTTGTGGCTGGTACCACTCAAACTATCTCACATTTATATGAAATGGACAAGATTTTAAGAGAAAACAAAAACTTGCATACTGAAAACTGACTAAATGCATTCAGATTATGTTGATACTTTAGAAAAATGATCCATGGGTCATTTTGACATGTAAAAGTCAACCCTACCTCAATTAGAGGCATGATGTAGCCGGTACCACTCAAACTGTCTCACTTTTATTTGAAATGGACATGATTTTAAGTGAAAACAAAAAACTGCATATGTAAAGCTGACCAAACGCTTTCTGATTGTATTGATACTTCAATAAAATTATCCATGCATCATTTGTGACGGGTATGAGTCAACCTTTCCTCAATCTAAGGCACAGTGTGGCAGGTATCACTCAAAGTGTCTCTCTTTTGTTTAAAATGGACACTATTTTAAGTAAAAACAACAGACATTTGGAAAACCAACCAAATGTATTATGATTGTGTTGATACTTTATCAAAAGTATCCATGGGTCATTTTTTACATGTAAAATTCTACCCCATCTCAATAAGAGGGATGATGTGGCTGTTACCACTCAATGTGTCTCACTTTTATTTGAAATGGGCAACATTTTAAGTGAAAACAACAACTTGCATACAAAAAACTGATCAAATGCATTCAGATTCTGTTGATACTTTATAAAAACTATCCATGGGTAATTTTTGACATGTAAGATTCAATGCCGCCTCAATATGAGGCATGGTGTGTCTGGTACCACTCAAACTGTCTCACTTTTATTTGAAATGGACTGAATTTTAAGTGAAAACAACAACTTGCATACAAAAAACTAACCAAACGCTTTCTGATTGTATTGATACTTCAAGAAAATGATACATGGTTCATTTGGGACTTGTACAAGTTAAAAGTTCCTAAATTCAAGGAATGTAGTTTCCGGTATCACTCAAAGTGTCTCTCTTTTGTTTAAAATGGACATTGTTTTAAGTAAAAACAACAAACATTCAAAAAACTGACCAAACATTTTTTGATTGTGTTGATGATTTAGCATAAGGATCCACGAGTAATTTTTAAAATGTATGAGTCAACCCTGTCTCAATCCGAGGGATGGTGTGGCTAGTACCACTCAAAGTGTCTCACTTTTATTTGAAATGGATAACATTTTAAGTGAAAACAACAATTGGCATACGAAAAACTGACCAAACGCATTCAGATTATGTTGATACTTTAGGAAAACAATCCATGGGTCATTTTTGACATGTACGAGTCAACCCCGCATCAATCCAAGGAACAGTGTGGCTAGTACCACTCAAACTATCTCACTTTTATTTGAAATGGACAAGATTTTATGTGCAAACAACAACTTGCATATGGAAAACTGACCAAACGTATTCGGATTGTGTTGATACTTTAGCACAAGGATCCATGGTCTAGCCTCACACAATCCAATTCTCTTGTGAGGAACTCAAACCCCAATTCTAAAACACAAGACATTTAATAGGACAATCCCATCCTCAAACAGTGGGTTCTAGGACCAAACCAAAGTCCCTTTGGGAACCCAATACCAAAGACATAATTGAATATTCATACCCACTACCCAAAATGGGGATTCATCTCACATAACACCCAAGAGACCAAATTAGAATTATCCACATACCCCCTTATTCCAATTAAAAAGTCTATGAAAAACATGTAGGCTATTCCGGTAACCCATCTCATATGTCGAGATTGGCCAATGTTTCCCACTAATACATCAGGAACCAATTATACATGGATACATAGTCATTAGAGGAATATAAACATCCCATGTGAATCCTATAACTCATCTTAGGTCTCATCACATGACCACTACCATTTTCTATCTTATGGGTATCGTGATCCTTATCCACTCTACCCAAGTTTTTCTATTGGTTTTAAGATAGTCAACCCAAGACCATGATAAAACATCCCATGTGCTTCCTATAACATGTATTTTTTCCCCTTGTATGTATTGGTGTTGTGGTTTGAGTGAGAAGTGAATTCTAAATTTTGAATATTATTATGGGTGTTATTGATTTTCAATTCTAAATTTCTGAATTCTAGATGTATTGGATTCTGCCTGTATTGGTAATGAATTATAAATTTTGAATATTGTTATGTGTATTGGATTTTGGATGTATTGGATTCTAATTTTGTATTGGTGTTATGGGTGTTATTGAATTTCAATTCTGGATGTATTGGATTGTGGATGTATTGGATTCTGGATTTTTCTCTTGTGTCATGGTTTGAGTGAGGAATGAATTTTAAATTTCTAAATTTCTGAATTCTGGATGAATTTTAAACATCCCATGAGGCTTTTGGATTTTGGCTGTGTATGTGTTATTGTAGGTGATGGAGAGTTGTAGTTTGGAGGGGGCTGCTGGCTACTGTGGAGCTTCAACATATGTATACCAATGGTTTTCAAAACCATTGTTATAGCCTTTTGATGTATATTATACCAATAGTTTTGTTATAACTTTTGAAATAAACTTGTACCAAAATTTTTAAAAACCGTTTGTATATGATTTGGATGTATATTGAACCGTCGGTATAAGGGTAACATATAAAAACGGTTTGTGAAACCATTGGTATATCTCTTAATTTAACACATATACCCATGGTTTACACAGAACTGTTTGTATAAGCCTTTACCCATGACTTACATGGCCACGGTTTGGGAAACCGGTGGTATATAATATACCAACGATTTCTAGGAATTTACAAATGGTTCTGAACTGTTGGAAAATGGTATAATTCCAGTAGTGCCATGAGATAACTATGATGGAAATTTTTGTTACTGGAGCATGTATTGGAAGTCAGTGGGCATGAGATTTTAAAAAAATTATCATCAGAGCAACGAAACCTATCATATCCAGTGATCTGAGCCCCAATACAGTCTGAGGATATTGTGTGAATTAAATAGAACACATAAATTAAAACTAAATGTGTTCCTCATTCAAATCAAATCACACTTGTATGTCACTCCTTACTGGTGACTGTTTCTCAAAGTATTCAAAGAAGAATTAGTCTTGACCACCCACACACACTTCAAAAATCCACTGGAGCATCAATCATCAATTTTTGGGTGCTATCATAGTGATCTGATGATGCCTTCAACATTCCAAAAATCATCACAGTGATGTTCCTTTGATGAAAGTAGATGATCTCAATATGATCACTTGGATCGAGAATTTATCTCTCTAAAAAGAGAAAGAGAGAGGAGTGAGAGGCTCTGAAAAACTCATAGTGAATATTCATAATGTGAGATCCTCTCTCCTCCTATATATACTGGATGCTCAAATACTATGAATGGGTTCCCTGACCCCCCATATATTTAGCATCCACTAAATATGTAATAAATAAATAATTATGATGAACTAATTGTGTCCTAAATATTATTTATATTTTATCACATACTTGTAATATATATTAAATATATTAAATGCTAAACCTGAATCATTAGCTCAACTCATAATTCCCACTAAAATTAAATGAATCATGAATATTAAAATAACATTCATTCATAAAATTTTATTCCTTGTATTTACTTACACTTGTAAATACGCTTAATAAATAAATTAAATCCAAATATTCTTTACATGAATAATAATGAATTTATTTATTTATCGGTGATCGATAATGCTTGGATAGCACTCAAACCTTATGGTGGGGACCACCATGTTTGATATACGTGTTCACCTGAATAAGAAAGATTCTTGAATGTATTATTATGTGTGACCCTATAGGCCCTTATCTCAATAACAATGAATAGTGTTCATAGAATTGGAGTGGAGTCTAGAAACCCATCATGACCCCAAAAGAGATAAGGAATAGTGATAGTAACGATGACCAACCTACAAATATGCTCTATGTAACATAATCTCTTTGTCTTTAGATCTCTCATAAATCATGTCACACACTTGTATCATCATCCATTTTTGATTTATTATTTGTTGATATAACTATATGGATTTACCTTCAACTACCATGACCATATATTTATTAAGGTATTACCATCCGGATCAACTTGGACCGAGATATTACATCCCTAAATCAGAAGCTACAAATTCAATCTTGATCATTAAACCAATGTCATACAACCAATGATTCACCCAACACAATCTACCTCTCCATGATTTCATTATCATGGTTTTTTCCTCACATCAAAGTATGAAATCAAATGAAACACATTGATAATAATCTCATGTCAGAAGACTAATACACAAGTTCATAGATAGGAACATCCAATGAAACCCAAAACATGTTGTGTTACTATTGGTTAGAATATCCACATAATATCACCTATTAGAGATCACCATGTGTGAACTTCATGAGAAGAAGTCTCAATGCATATGATCCCCCAACACCTTATAGTCAAATATATACTCTTTTTGTTAGTATGATGTATATAGACCACTGGAAATACATTTAAGAGCAATTTTATAGTACCTCAAGGTTCTTATTATAGCTTGGGGTCTGATATAACATTTTGATACCATAAATAATTTATGGACATTACCATTTAAATAGTGGAAGCAGAAATGTCTGTACTATAATGTTAAGTAACAATCATACATTAGTTGATGTATCCATGATATGGTAATAAAAATTTACTAATAAATTTGAGTCTATGTAACCCACTATTACAATAGGGACATCATAGATGTTTGATAAAAAAATATGAAATAAGTGGTTAAGAGAACAACACATAGTTGAACGAAGAACATTGGTATTAAAATTGATGAAATAAAATACAGAAGGGATCAAATATAATTGAAATATGCTGAATAATCATAATATGGGTATGGGGAAAAATATTTTTATCATCAATGAATTAGATTCTTATTCCTTATATTCATTATTGATGTGACTTTATTCTTCATTTGGATGGGTTTCATGTGTTGAGGTCAATTGTCGAGATCCATATCGTTTGAATCATCTAACTGAAAAATTCACCTTCTCACAATGTATCTATGAATAACTCAAGGATAATAAGGTGAAATTATCCTCTGCTTCCTGAATCTAATTAGAAACCCATGATCTGTATTCTCCCATAAATAATTTCATGTTTCAGGTCATTGATGTTAAGATCTCGAAAGCAGGTGGTGTAGTGGGGGACAACGATGGCTCGATCCCTTCAGATGAAAGATTTATCAAGATACATCATCTAAAAAAATAATTTGGAATCATTTTTCTTTTTATTCAGCTTGGAATTTAGTAAGGATGGTTTCTCATTCAATGTAGTTACTCTACCATGAATTTTTGGTCGATCATTAGGTGTGAGGTAGGTTCTCAACCTATCATAAATAATGATTTTCCATTGAGTCCAGTAGAGGAGAAGTGGCTGTGGAGATATTGGAATGGTAAGTTTTCCTTAATCAGTATACTAACTATGAGAGAGAGTGTGGTCATGTGGTAGGTATAATGACCATGAGGAGCACAGTCAGTTGAAAAATTTCACTTGCGGTCAGTTGGCACTTCAGGCATGGTCACTTCTAAATTTTTTTACGTTTCCCACTTAAAATTCAAAAACATTTTTAGTATACAATTTTCTCCAAAAAATTGAAAATGATAAAAATAATTAAAAATTATAATTAAATTATTTTAAAATTTTATTCTATAATACATTTTAATCATTTAATATAAACATCAAATTCCTAATCATTTTTTCCAAAATCACATTATGTCTTGATTGAAAATTAAAAATTAAAAATTATTTATAAAAATAATTTAAAATATTGAATTTTCATTTAATTTAAAAATTAATAAATTAACTAGAACATAAAAAATTAAAACCAATTAATAATTTATTCTATATGAGATTAAAAATAGTTTTAATGTTCTTTAAAATAAATGCAAGTATCTTTCATTATCTACAAAAAATGAATAAATCATTGAAAAAATATATTTAAATACATTTATAAGTTAAATCCAAAATTCAAAGTGTCAAAAAATCCATAAATATACTTGGTAATTAGATTAATTAATGGGGTAATTTAAAAGAATAATATATATTTTTTGAAATTTTCAACTCACATCACGATGGTAAGAATAACTCGTTCCTCAAGAATGATGTTGATATGGTGGTATTGTTTGGGGATATGTATTTATTTGATCACGTTCATATAATTCCCTTACACTCTCCTTGAGCTTAGGTATTTAAAGATATGGTCCAAGGGGAGGGGTTTCTACTATCATATGCAGCCTATACTATTCTATAGGGATAGGTGTGGGGGAGATTTGGTCAAGGGGAAGGGGTTATTTTATGCCTTACTTTCTTTTAATTAGTATAAAATTCACTCAGTCCTAGTGATATATGTCCTAGTTCATAGAAATAGAATATTTTGTGTTTTTTATTAAATCTATTTTATGCCTAGTGTTAGATGAATTTATCTTTATTATGTGGATTAAAATCTTGTATATTGTGGGTTGTGCACGAGATTTTTTTTATTATGTGGTTGTGGACTTGTGTTCTTACATCCCTAGATGGGATATATCTCATAATGGTAATGTGTCTTATGGCCTCAATCATATAAATATAGGGGACACTTAACCCATACTGACACATTATTTTTTGATGTGTTTTAAAACCATGTGGATGGGTTAGTGTCACCCAAATTATACAATATCATGTTGTGGTGGATGGATTTATTTTATTTTTATTCTTGTGGAAACATTTTTTAGATTGATCTAGGTGTTTATGTTGGTTTAGGAATGTTATGTGGTGTTAATTTAAAACTATTGAAAGTGATGACAACCGACTGCAGTAAATGGTGTTTAGGATGTTAAATACTTAGTATATTTTACATGAGTGTATTCCTAGTAATAATTATTTAAAAAAAAACATTAAAAAAAATTACATCTTGATAAATTAGATTGTTCCAACCTCATGTTTTTTAGGATGCATGTCATATGTTAAAACTGGGTTCTCCAATTTTAAAGATACCTGTATTGATTTTAACTTGGTAAAGTGCATGGTAGTGCAATGTTAGTTGAATAAAAATAATTTAATGAAAATATATTTCTTGTCTATATATTTAAGTTATTAAAAAAATCCTGTTAAATATTCTAGGA
Source organism: Viscum album (assembly GCA_963277665.1). Classification (NCBI taxonomy): domain Eukaryota; kingdom Viridiplantae; phylum Streptophyta; class Magnoliopsida; order Santalales; family Viscaceae; genus Viscum; species Viscum album. The sequence continues at coordinate 879,937,353 of OY728143.1, read as the reverse complement.
TAGAATTCATGCTTGGAACTTTTTTAAATTTATCACAATTATCAAATGGTTTAATAATGAACATGTTTAAGTTTTAAATTATAGTAGTGGGTGGATAAATTAAATTTTGTGTTTTATGATGAATTAATGTTGTTAATTTATTTTTCATATTAGATGTTTGATTATGAATAAAATATTTTTAAGAAAAAAATGAAAATTGGTTTTTCATGGTAACAAGTTTTCTTAAATAAAAAATTACAGTCCTTCCATGAAACTAACATTTATTTTAAAAGTGGTTTTTCAAAATTTATTAGATGTTTTCTCATAAAGAGTATTTTTATAAATACCACGATTTCAAGAAGAATAAAAAGATTTTTCATTAGATATTTTACTAACCTTCAAGATTTTTAATGCAGGAGACTTAGTGAAATGTTTTTATCAGAAAGATTTTGAATTTAACTTGTTTTAAAATGAAATGTTGGGATGCATGTCTAGAATGTAAAGAATCATTTGGAAATAATGTTTATGTTTTTAAATCCTTAACCAACATGACTTAATTAATTATAGTATTAGAATATCTAAGATTGTAAATATATTATTATGTAATAATTCTAGTCTACCATTTTCATTATATTATAATAATGATAAGTTCTAAACATTATGGTGTAAATATTTATCTCCTGATATATGAAAATAAACCATTAATAAATTTTTAATTGATTGAATTAATAGGTGAGGTTATTGAATTTATAGGTATAATAATGTTTTCTACAACATGAAGTTATATTATTTCTATTTTAATCAATGTGAAGTGGTTATTTTTTAAGGTATTTCTGTTTGTATTTTAGTTTTTTTATATTGTTTGTTTGATTAATAAACTTTTTTTCTAGGTTTGTTATGGCCATATTTTTGGCCTTTAATGTGATTATTTGACCTTAATTGGTAAATATAGTCACATATTTGTTCTTAATATCCCAATTTTTTAATGATTAATTTTTTTGGGATGAATTATCTAATATCATATTGATATATGAGATTTATTCTCCTCCTTGATGCAATATTTTGTAAATTTCCTTGTTCTTGTTTGAGAGGTATCTCCCCTAGGAGATTTTTAGAGTCTTTTAAAGATGTTGTGTAGTCATGTGCATGTTCCTCTAGTATATTTACTATTTTCCCAATGTAGTGCGATCCTTGAGAGGTATCTCATGGGGTGTCCATTCAGAACCCCTTTAATCTTCCAAGTATGTTTTAAATTATTGAGGAAGATAATTGTTTAATAGGTATATATTTTAATGGCTAAGTTTTTCCTTGGTAATTCCTTTATGAGATTAGGGTTGGAGTGGGTGGTTGGAATATGGAAACCAGGTTGTAGGAGGAATTCATGATGTGAACTCTGTATTCATGTTTATTTTTATTCACAAATTGAATTATGTTTTACTACCAAAAGAATTTCGATTTGTAATTTAGTTTTTCTTCCTAGAATAAATTCATGGAATGAATTTTTGATTTACGATATAAATTAATTTCTTGGTTTTAGGGCTGAAAAAAATAATTTTTTGATGATTATGGGATTTTAGGAATTCCTGACATGAAGTATCCTTTCACATCATGAATTCAACATAGCTTGAAGGTTTTAAGTTGGGGACCCATCTCAGAGTAATGACATTTTACCTCTCCTCTCTCAAACTATAAGATACCAGGAGATCATTTTTGAAGGCCTTTGAATCCCCTTTAATTAGATTCAACACCTATCATCTAGAGGTCAATCCACAGTGATCTGAGGTTAGTTTTCCATTATATAGTGTTTCATTCTCTACTTTTATTCACTTTAAAATCTATTTTAGGTTGTTATATTCACCTTACTTGTATTTTCTATCGATAAATGATAGATTAATCTTATTGGGATGGTGTTTTAGAGATTATTGGTTTCCTATGAAAGAGGTAATATGGGATTGGCACTTGATCTTATGTTCTTACTCAAAGAATGTTGAGATATTCATGTTTAGGTATAGGATCTCTGTATTATCTTTTTTTTTTGTAAAAGTGTGGCTCAATCATGTTTTAACTTATTTTTTTAGAAAGGGATGTGATTAAAATTAAGAAGATAAAAATTTAATTATATCTCATAAATAATGGTTGTTGAAGAATCCATAAATTCATATAGAATGAACACCCAGTTAAAAAATGCATGAAATAAATTAATTATGTTATTTAAACTAATGAAATATATGAATTGGGATAGATTATAATAGCATGTAGTGGTTTAATACTTTTAATCAGAATCTGAGAGTCATATAATTAAATACTAGATCTGATAACTTATAAATCATCTTAGAAAAAGGAATATATTTATTACATGAAACTATCTAATAATTGGCATACTATAATTTATATAGAGAGATTGAAAATGATGTTATTACATGATGATGAATGATAATTTATTATCATACTAGAAAATTATATAATAATTATAAAAAGAATATATCATATGTTAAAGATTAATATTTATTTTTGGAAATTGAATTATTGGTTGGGGAATTTGTAATAAAATGTGTTTATTATTTAAAATTGATATTTAATAGATAGCGTGATATCTTCTTACCAATATTTTGTTGTTTTTATCATATTTAAAGGCATGAAATAGATAAAAAGCATAAATATTCATGATTTTATTAACTAAATTAAAAGGCATGAACAAAATAATTATTTCTCATCTTGAAATAGTTTAAAAATGGAATTAATGCTTGAAGCATGTTATGTTGATAGTAGATACTTATAGCTATTGATATAAGTGTCTTATCATAAGAAAACTATACATAATATATCGATTAATTCAAGATGGAATTAAAATGATTATATATTAAAGATGTATTGAGAATGACTGAGCAATTACATAATTGGTTATGGGAGTTTTGAATGCCATAATGCTATAATTGTAGTTTTCTTTAAAAATTATATATTCACAATACATTTAATATGTATTTATTATTTATGGATTTAGATCCTTGATGTGATTGATTTATAACCTTGTGTGGTTTGAATGGTTTGATGAGAAATGGGATGGTGGCCTTTGGATAGATTTATGGAACATGATGATGGTTATAATGATGGTGTTGGAATGGGGTGCCATTTATGATGATGATAGTGGCATGATGTATTGATTATGATATATTTGGTGGAAGGAGATTTTGGGTGTGATATTTTGCACAATGGAGTAAGGAATTATAGTGGTTGGGATGAGTTTAGTGCATGGATTTCTCATTAATGGTTACTTTTATCTTGATTCTTACTTGATTTCCAATGTATGATTGTTATTTGTATGATTAGTTTCCTACTTCAGGATGTATTTTTATTCCATGCAATATGAGTTCATATTTTAAGTGATATTTTAAGCTAAATCCTAGTGTACCCAGATTTTTATGAAATGAAAAATGAATTAATGAAATAACGGGATTGGTTCTCAATGCTTACTTATGATGATGATATATTTGAGAATATAATTAAAGAATAAATAGTTTTATCATCACTTGGATTAATTTTTTTAAATGATAATATTGAAAATTAAAATGGAATGATATTAATTAATTTTTAAATAATTAATTAGTATTGAATTTGATGCTAGTATTCTGATTTTATATCTTGACCTCAGTAGTGGAAGATAGGTGTTCCATGTGATGATAGAGGAATATGAGTCCATGGTTATGTAGTTTCCCTCGGTGTGGTTATGAGAAATATATATATTTTATGTTTTTTTATTTCATATTCACCCCACCCATGTCAGAAAGTAAATTGAAAATCATAGGTTATGGGAATGTTTTCCCAAATATCCATGTTGATGAGGATATATATACCTGAATACCCCACCCCCCTTATCCATCTTCGACTATAGTATTACATGTAGTTATACACAATGGTGATTTACCATACATGTTTTTTGTGGGCTATAATGGATTGAGGTTATTGTGTATTAATGTATTCTAGATATAGTATCTGAAGGATTATTACATGTGTCTTATTTATGGGTTGTGATAGCTTAAGCTACAGTATATAATACATAGTTTGTGGTGGCCTCTAGAAATAAACCTGGTTTCTATACAGAGGATGCGGATTTGATGATTTGAAATACTAGGTGCATGGTATGATATGGTTGGTGATGTGTTTTTGAGAGTGATTATTTATATAAGGGAAAATGACCCAGGATGTGTGATGTTGGAGAATAAGAGTGGAAAACTAGTGGGGAAGTGGTTGTGGGGTACCCATATATATATATATATTATTAATATCATGGTCATACTTGTGTGTGTTATTTAGTGAGTGATACATGTTGAATATGGGAAAATAATAGTTTACCTATATAGATAATGAGTTTGTTTCATTTATTTATTCACAGGGATTTAATATTATAATTTTATATTTGTCAGGAGATGTTTTATGGAGGATCCTACTTAGTATACATTTTATTCTCACCCTACATGAATATAAACTATTTTTCATGTTAGTAGGATAAAGATTTTTATTGATTTGGGTATTACTAGTTTGAGGAGTTTTGGAGAAGATGTTGGGGATTTCAGGTCCTTATCAAGGATTTATCTCTTTTTTATTTTCATTTCATTTATATTAAATTTTATATAATATGAGATCATGTATTGGTATTTATTCTTAATACATTATGATCAAGAGTTGTTTGGTGCTTTTTCTCATCTTATCTCTTACTTCTAAAATATTTATGAGGGTAATTCCTCCCATGTGTTTGATTATATACTCTCAGTGATATTCACTAACTCATTTCCTATTAGATCTAGGATTTAGGAGTCTTTATCTATCTTCCTTCATTTCTATCCCTTGAGGGGTGTCTTTTGAAGGAGGTGTTGTGACAGTTATATAAATGAAGTTATAAATCATTTGTAAAATTATGTTCAATATTTTAAAAATAACGCCTTTTACTTTAATATAAAAACTTAAAATTCACTAAATAAAGTAAAAATGATTTTCTTTAAAAAACTTTAGAAACTTATAGAGGAATCTAAATATAAAATTTCATCTGTTGTGGCAGTAAATTCTATCCGCATCGTATATGTTAAAATAATATCTCATTCACACTTTTGTAAAAATTCAAAAATTACTTCTTCAGAAAAGCATTTAATAAATTAATTTCTAACCATTATAAATAAATTAAAAGGTATTATAAAAATATCTTTAGTAATAATTTAAATTTATATACAAACTTCCATAAAATAATTTGAATAATATGGATGTGGAAGAGAAAAATTCTGAACCAAAATAAGATAAATAATGCCATATTTCATTGAAAATATTATTTCAGTTGTTTGAGTAACAAAAAGATTAAATGTTCAAATAAAACATGGAAACCATTGAAATAAATAAATATAGGACAAAAAAATAAATTGTTTTTAATAAGATAAATATCATATAATTATTTCAATATAAATATAAACATGAAAAATATGAATAAGAGTGAGATTGTAAAATAAACCATTATGTATGAAATAACTTTTGAATGAAAACACATTAAAAGAGAAAACTTGAATTAAAACTTTAAATAAAATAATTAATGAGTAACTCATGATATAATATGTCCAATTGGAATTATATACACCATGTTAAATTAATTAGGTACATAATATATATATATATATATATATATTATGAATTAATGGAGTGGAATTGAAATGAAAAACCCTTACCTTAGAATCCTACTTGGTTGGACACCTTACATTATCCCAAATAATAAATTTAAACTTATTAAATACTTTATTAAAAAAACATTCTCATCTATATTCAATTTTTTAAGACCTTTTACAATCATTTCACATATATTCATTTAATATCAATTGCTTACCTCAACCACTTAAAGTTGGTCTGTCAATTTCTACAAAATTTATTTGATATATTGAACACTGTTAAAGATATAATTAAATGGTTCCTTTATCTAGAGAATTTTCATAATTTCATGAATATAATTTTTATTCATTATATAAAATTTTACAAGAAACCATTCAAGGAGATAATAGAAAAAACACGTCGTTCATTGAGGTGGTAGTCCACACATATGTATGGTGACATTTTTATTTTATTAATGGATAGAAAGGACAGAAATTATATGTCGGTTAATATTTCCATAATTACTTTTATATCATAAATATAATATATATTCAATAATTATATCCTAATAATCATCAATGTAAAGAGAAAATGAAAAAATGAATCACATCGTTTCATGGAGGTAGTAGTCCACACGTACACACAAGAAATGTTATCATTTTTTCAATGGATTGAAGGGTTAGAAGAAATATAATATAATATATTTAAATAATAATAATAATAATTTCATAAATTAATATATATATTAATTAATTACATATTTATAATCAGTCAAATGAGGTAGTGATGAAAAATTAATTACATCTTTGTGTGGTGATGGAAGTTCGTACATATATATGTACATGCAACATTTTCATTTTCTAAAGGATGGAAACAAGATATAAAATGAATGTAAAATTAATATAAAAACATATAAATATAGTAAATATACTTATTTAATTTCTTTAATATGGATATTGAATATATTTAGGAGGTTTATTAAGAAAGAAACTTGGAAAATCTCACCAAGAACATATGCATCTTCCTTTAGAAATTCCTTTAGACTATGAATTAATACTTCTTGAAGTTATATTTTAGTGATACAAAGACCACTAGGTTTTGAAATAGAAAGTTTTAAAGGTATTTGGGTATGTATTGGTCAAGATAATTGGCTCAATAAGTTTGTAGAATAGAGGAGAGGATGATCCAATTTATAAGCGAGGTGGCTGTAAAACTGGTAATCACATGAAACTTTATTATGTGATATAATCATTAATCAAGACAAGTTGTAAGATCCTTTATTTTTTTGGGGCGGAATATAACTCTTTAATAGGTACTCTTTCTTATTTTTTTAGTATATATTGGTTGAGTTTTATCTTGGGAGATTTTGGGTGAAATCTAGAAGTTTTTGGTGGGCTTATGTGCAGTACACTATTTGGAACACGATTTTCCCAAACCACACACCCTACCCCAAAAAACACCTAGACCCTATAAAGAGAGTTATTTCATGGTTGGTGAATTATTTTTCAAATAGTACACCCTCTAAGTAGGAACCTTGCGCTCCCTAGAAGAGGTGAATGAATAAGGCGCACGATTTGGAAAACCATGCACCCTGTCCAAGAATCTATGCACACCAGATTTTAATATTACAGAAATTCATTTTAAAATTACCAAAAACCCCATCCGTCACCCTAATTTTTAAAACATGGTAAAAAATATTTTTCTCAATTTTGAAGGATCTTGAATGGATTACAAGGGCTTCTGAACCCCTTTCTTGGCAAATCGAATCTCTGATTGAATATTTTCACCTCTCCTCATAAGATATTTTTTTTGTGGTATACTTCCTCTACCACATATATTTTTGAATTAAATGGTATGGGTTTCCTCTATTGGTAATGGGATTAGATCTAGGTTTTTTGGATATAGTTTTTTTTATCTTGGACCTAGGATTCAGATCTGGATCTCATTCTTCGTCATGATATTGGTTGTTTCGCTTCAGTTGGGGATTTTTTTTGGTGAGCATTCATCATCAATCTGAAGGTAAGTTGTATAAATTGAAATTCCCACAGTACAGATTTAATTAAATGTATGTAATTTTTAAATTTTCTATTTCTATGATTTGGAAATTTCATAGATTATTGATTTAATTTAATTAAATTTCTATGTGATACTGATTTGGGTTAAATTGAGAAATTGAAATTGGTGGAATTGGATGAATTAATTAGTTAATTAATTAATGGAAAATTGTGATATTGAAATTGATGGGACATTAGGATTATGTAATTTGTTAATTAATGTTATTAGGAATTAATTTATAGTTAGGATTATGAGATCGTTCATTTATCCTTAATGGGTTAATGGGTTATATTGTTTTAAAAGCGAAAAATGGTTTAATGGTGAATTGTTTATATTATTTCATGTGATTAAATTGAAGAACCATGTTTTTAGTGATAAATTTTAATGGTATACCATGATGTGGAATGTTGATAAATGGGTTGATGTTTATTATCCTTAATTTATTTGATATATATGTTATTACTTGATATACGAGTGTCAGACATAGACTGATGCTTCAAAATCCACGATGTGAATGACTAATATATGTGTGTTGGACATGGATTGATACTTCAAAGATCATAGTGATAAATGGGTTGTGGGAAACATAATGATGCTTCAAATACCCATGGGGTGCTAGACATGGTGTTCAAGGCCCAAAATGTTGTCATTGGACTATGGTTCCAATTATCCTTAATATGAATTGATTTGATATGATAAATGATAACCGTGGTATTGTAATATGTGATATCCCTTGGGGATAGTTCAGAATCTAGCATGGCCCGAAGTAGGTATTGAGGGTTCAAGTGTCCTTGGGAACCCGAGTGATTATGTGGTTAAAAAAAGAATAATTGAATATATGTAAACTATTTACTTTATTGTTTGTGTTTTATTCTTTATACAACTGCATAAAATATTATTGACTAGAAATTCTCATTGGTGGTGGCCTACTGAGTTGTACTCACACTCTACCCGACCTTCTTAATTGGTACTCGAATAGACTTCATGTTTTCAAGATAATATAAGGGAAATATTCATATGTTATATGTATGATTTGGTATGGATAATGGATAAAAGAACTATACATGATTCGGGACTCTACTAAGAGTTTTTAGTGTCTATTTATTTTTAGGTTTTCACATTGAAACTTGAAATTTATTTGGAATGACATATATATTGTTTAGTTTTGGATATTATATTTCCGGTTTTGGTCATCATGTGATACTGGTATTGTTCTAATTCTAGATATACAATTGAATTTGGTTTATTTATTTCTGCTATTGTGTTTCTTTGAAAAAGAAGGTATAGTCTCCCCATGATTGATATTCAACCTTTGCTGCTTTTTGGTAGCCTCTGGAATACGGGGAGGCGTGCCTAAGGTCATGTGATTGACCGATATGAGGAAGTAGTATGTTCCACCTGAGTTAGGATGTTACAAAGTGGTATCAAAGGCCGATTTATTTTGTTTTCTTTTGTTTTACTATTTGGGAAAGGTAGACAAGAGATTAGGAAGAGTTGGGCCATGTACATAAGATCATGTATGGGAGTAGCTGACTTAATTACTAGGGAAACCCAAGTACCTAGGGTGGGATTGTTTTATTTATGTGTGATGTTGGAGTTGGATGTTATTTCACCACGAGTGTTGTAATTTTTGTGTGATGTGATTATTGTTTATAAGATTTTATAATATTTGACTCATGGACTGGCATTTCACGAGATTTGAGCATGCATGAATCATTTTAGGCACTCAATATTTATTGTGACATGCATTATTTTTAGGCATTCATGAGAAGAGATGGTTTTGGGATGAGTTATTTATATGAGAAATGCTTTTCTTTGGTAGTGAAATTTTAAAAAGTTTCTTTATGTTAAATTGAATGTTTAAAATGATAAAAAATGTGGAAATGGGTGTCTAATGCGAAAATTGAATAATGAGAATGTGTTTAACATGTTTCCCATGACCTAGATGTATGATGCTTAATGGTAGTGATGGTGCCTCAGTTTTGACTATGTGTTGGGTTATGAGGTATGATTTGTTATGGATTTATGTGAATCCATATAAATGTGTTAATGCTAGGAACGTATCCTAAGAGGTGTATTTGTAATTATAGAGTTATACCTCTATGATGATGATTTTTGAGAGTACGAGAAGAGTTAATGGATGGAAATGATCCTCTAGTGGTGAAACCTAAAGCACCAATAGTGTCAGGTGAGGGATACAAAGAGGAGTTCCATGAGAACATTGGTCACTTCATGAAATTAATGAAAAGATACCTAGGGTGGGTTGTAAAAAGTATTATTGATTTGAAAAAGGATTTTCAGTTGTAGAACCCTTTTACTTTCACCAAAGAGGGTGGACGTGATGCATATGAGTTCTGGATTGAGTCTATCCAGATGATACTTGACCATTTGGAGACTCCTATTGACAAGAGAGCCAAATTTGATGCCTAAAAGTTACATGTGTTGGTTCTGGGCACAACATAACTATGTGGTGGTGGGTGATATATTAAACATTATTTTAATAATCATTTCCTGAAACCAGGAGAGATGATATTTCACATCAAATTTATAATTAATATATTTAATATCTGAAGAAATAAATACATGGGCTTAGGAACTTTCTTCGTTGATGATTGTTGATCATCAAGAAAGGACCTTATGGATTGACTTCATTGCACTTGTGAGGATACAAGGGTAGAATCCCTGTAGTAGTGATCCACACAAGATTCAATGGTGACCATGCAATTCCACTCATTCTATGGGTACTAGTGTGGTGAATTGAATGTCTTGTGTTGTTCGTTCTTGATCGATCATTCTTTAATCATGATGAAATTATCTCTTGGGATTTTTATTCATGAGAGGGAGAGATAAAGAGGATCCAAGTGATAATTTATTATGTTAAAAAATTCTTAATTCCCAAACTTGGAATTGGTTTCCAGTGAATTACACAATAGATGTAGCCGTCTATTTATAGATCTTGTATTTTGGTTACAAAATTTAATTGTATAACAACCATTAAATATAATTATAACCATTAATGAAATCATATGTGACATAATAATAATAATATTAATAATAGTAATTATAATAATATTTTTTTGTCTTCCAACTTTTTCAAAATGGATAAATCATATTTACCAACCTATAAATAATTATTTTATCACCAGACACAGTCTTGGTCTGTTCAAACTCCTCTTGTTTTTATTGAACACCCGAATAAAAATTTTATTATCTTAAAAAATATTTTATTTACAAAAAAGTAAATAAATATTTATTAAATATTAAATAAAATAATAAATATATTTTATTCACAATCTGGTGAATAAATATTTATTTAATTTATGCAATCAGTATAACTTAAATAAAATTATTCCTCAGTCTTGAGAATAATATTTATTCAGTTAATTAAATTCAAATAGAATTTAATTGAGACCACCTGAAACACTTAGTGTGTGACACTCTAGGATTATTTTCTGTTGGCATTCGGAGTATTTGCCTAAAGTTTAAGATTACTTTATAATAATGGGTCAAGGCACCGAAGAGAAAGAATCTAATGTCTCAACAATGACAACCACATATGAATGATCATTGTGTAATATAATCCTTTTGTTACATAATCTCATCAAGAAGGCTTCATGATAGTGTCATCAACCTATATTATTGATACATAATTCTTTTAATATCTAAAATAAACTCATTATTACACCATGAGTGTGGAATTTAGGGTAATAGTTCTATTTCAATCAAAGGACTGAGATATCAACTTTTTTTAATATGGAAGGGACAAATCCTTTATTTACTTATCTATTAATAACATGTCATTTGTGATGTGCCCAACATACCCTACATCCCACAAACATATGTCATGATGATTTTCGTCAGAAAATATATGTGCGCGAGTTATGACATGCATTAATGATAATATTAAAGTCTAAGGCCATTACACTTTCTCGCAGATAGGAATATCAAATGACACCAAAACATGTGGAATTTCTACGAGAGGGTCTATTCTCATAATCTCACATCTTGGAGATTACCTTGTGCGAACTTCATGAGAATAAGTCTCATATACTTATGTGTACTCACACTTCAAAATCTATATAATATGTGTCCCATCATAGTATGTTATTCAACTGTAGAACTATATTAATAATAATGTCATTGCACTTCATGGTTCTCATCATATAGGGGAAATACTATGAACTTATCAATGTGACAAAAAATCTAGGACATTATTACATCATGGTTATACAGAACAATGAACAATATGTAATAATATATTTAATTTAATATTTAATACATCAAATATTCATGTAATCAAAGTACAAATAGTTGGTTCTGGGACACCAACTCTAAAAAACTCCCACTTAGACTAGAGCCACCTGCCTACAACTTTCAGTATTCTAGACCTCATATGATTATCATGTTTTTTATAAGGTAAGGTTTTAGTCAAGGGTTCTTCCAGGTTATCTTCCATGGAAATACTGATCCTTACAATTTCACCAATCTAATAAAAATCCCTCATGAGATGATAATTCAAATTATATGTTCTTTCTTCTAATGTGAGCTTGATTTTTTTGTGAGACCCACCGCTATTTTATTATCAAAATAGAGTGTGATGGGATATTTATTGATAGGTACCACACCAATCTCTTCAATGAAATTACACATAAAAAATAATTCTTTATTTTCCTCAAAAGATATAATATACTCAAAATTTTCTATAGAATCTATGAACACAACCTACTTTGAGCTATTCCATCCCACAACACCTTCATTAAAAATGAATATGTATCCCGTTTTTGACTTTATGTCATCTTGATTAGTTTGGAAACAATAATCTTCATATCCACTAATGACTAGTTCTCCATCTCCTCTTGAAAATAGTAACATATCTTTAGCACCTCTCAAATAATTAAGGATATTATTGATTGACATCCAATAATGGTCACCAGGATCATATTGATATCAACCTACCATAATTAATGCATATGCAAAAACTAACCTATTACATAAAATAACTTACATGTTTGACCCAATCCCTGATGCATATGGAATCCTTTCTAGTCTATTTCTTTCCTCATGAGTCTGAGAACACAATTTCTTAAAAATATTAATGCCACATGACACTAGAAACAATCCCCTATTAGATTGGTTTATATTTAATATCTTCATTATCTTGTCAATATATTAAATTTTTCTTATGAAGAGAAACCTCTTGGATCTATCATGATGGATCTTGATCCCAAGAACATATGCTACCTTTCTCAAGTCTTTCATGGAAAGTCATTTATTCAACCATGACTTAATAGACTATATGACTAGTATTTCACTTCCAATAAGTAATATGTCATCAACATATACTATTAATAAAATTAATGCCCCCCACTAAACCGTTTTTAGAAGCAAGGCTCACATTATTTTTTTATAAAACCAAATTCTGTTATGTCTTCATAAAAATGAATCTTTCATGACCAGGATACATGATTTAATCCATAAATGGTTTTCTGCAACATTTATATCTTATTGGATTCCTTGGGAGTCACAAACCCTTCGGGTAGTGTAATATAGAAATCTTCTTAAAGGTTCCCATTAAGGAAGGTTGTTTTGAAATCCATTTTTCAAATCTCATAGTCATGGTTAGACAAAATAGAAAGTATAATTCTGATGGATTTTATCTTTTCAACTGGTGAAAAGGTTTCATCATAGTTAATACCTTGACATGATTTAAACCCTTTTGCAAATAGTCACACCTTATAGGTACTAACTTTTCCTTCCATGTCCAATTTCTTCTTGAATACCCATTTTCAACCAACAAGATTTACATCCACTGGAAGATCTACCAAAATCAAAACTTTATTTTTGTACATGGAATCCATTTCAAACTTCATGGATTCTTTCCAATTGGAACCATCTGTGCCAATTACTACTTCCTTTTAGGTTAGAGGATCATTACTATCAAAAAATAATGAGTCTCCATCCTCAATAATAAGAAAACCATTGCATTCTAGTTCTCTAACCTCTCTTATACTCATGCATAGTTCTTTTGTCTCTGGAACAATTTCTTCTTCCAGGAGGATTTGTGGAATCTGATCCTATAGCAACTCTTTTGTACCTTAATCCTCAACTTCATCGATGTTTATCTTACTCCCACTATCTCTTTTGGAGTTGTGATCCCTCTCAAGTAATATGGATTGTCTTTCCACTATAACCATTTTTTATAAGGGGTCGTATAGGTAATATCCCCCTGTTTCCTTGGGGTATCTTATAAAGGGACACATTGTTACTTTAGGTGAAAGTTTGTTACCTAAATAGGCCTTAACAAATAATTCACTTCCCCACACATGTAAATTCGATAACATGGTTTTTATTCCACTCTAAAATTCATACGGAATACCATTTATCGATCTAGTTCATACTTGGTTTATTATGTGTACCACTGTTTGTAAATAATATCCCCAAAATGATAATGGAAGACTTTCATTACTCATAATTGACTCACCATGTCCAACAAGGTTTGGTTCCTCCTTTTTCTAACACCATTCCACTAAGGCGTGTAAGGAGGAGTGAGTTGGGATAGAATCCCAAACTCCCATAAGTAATCAATGAAGTCTTGATTTAGATATTATCCAACTCGATCTAAGAAGAGTTTCATAATCTTCTTACCAAGAAGGTTCTCAAATTTATTCTTATATTCCTTGTATTTATCAAAATAATCCGACTTATACCTCATTAAATAAATATTTCCATATTTACAAAAATCATTAGTAAAAGTTATGAAGTATGAGTACCCACCCCTTGATTCAATAAGTAATGTTCAAAACACATGAGTATGAACTAATTCAAGAATCTCTTTATCTCTTTAGCCTTTTCCACTAAATGTGGATTTTGTTATTTTCCCTTGTAAACATGTGTGACATACATCAAATGGTTTTAGTTTGGAAGAATCTAAACATCCATCTTGATGTAATTTTGTCAAGAATTTTTCATTTACATGACCAAGATAGTGATGATAATGTTGAGTGTGGTATGAGTCATGTGAAGTAACTTTGTTATCAATTTCCATTACTTATTTAATGTAATCCAACACATAAATACTGTTATGTAATTGTGCCTTACCATGACAAATGTTATCTTTATAAAATAAGCAACATTTATTTTCAAATTTAAAAATGAATACATCTGTATCTAGTCTGCATATAGAAATAATGTTTTTGGTTACTAAAGGAACATAATAACAACCCTTTGAAACCAAGATCATTCCAGTCGACAATGTGAGGTGGTAGGCCCTGATAGCTACAACAACAAGTTTAGCTCTGTTGGCTGCTGGTAGATCTACCTCCCCTTGGTCAATTTTTTGAAATCTACTTGGTTCGTATATTTTAACATGAATGTGAGAACCACAAGATGTATATAATACCCAATTATTAGACATAGATAAAAATCACTGAATAAAAAATTCACCAGAAGCTTCCCCATGCTTCTTTAGTTTGGTGATGCTTTTATTCCAATGACCCTTCTTTCCACATACGAATCATAAAACATTTTATTCCCTTTATCCCCCTTTGATCTTAACATTCTTTGAAGGGAATGAAGAATCTTTGGGATTAAATCTCTTTTCTTTCCCTTTCCATTTGTTAACCATAAGGACATAAGGATTTTTTCACCTTATATCTTTATCTACTTGGAGAACGGGGATAAGAATATATGATAGAGACTTCTCAATGTAATTTATATTAAATTTCACAAAAAAACTAGAGAATTTATGAGGGAGTGATGCCAAAATGAGACTTGTTCTTAGTTCTTTAGGTAGTTTAAACCCGAGAACCTCTAGGTGCTCAATGTATTAAATTAGCTTGAATATGTGAGGCCCATCTGGGGAATCATTTCCAAGTTTACTTCGAAAGAGAACCTTGTAAAAATAAAACTGTTCCTGTCTATCTCTCTCCTCATAAAGGCCAACAAGGTTCTCAAGCATTCTGTATGCATCCATCATTTCATGAGACTTCATGAGTTAAATAAAAATATATTAAATCATCAAACATTGAATGTCGACCACATAGTTCATATTTTTTTTCATATACTAGGAACTCTTTATCACTCACTTCATGTGTAAGCGGATTAGGCATTGATTATTCTAGTATGTAAGATTTCTGTTCATGGTGTAGAATAACCTGAAGGAATATAAACCACTCTAGGAAGTTACTACCAGTGAGAATATTGTCTTTATCTAATATTTTTCATAGGGATAGTGGGTTTTTCAATTTATTCAATAACTAAAAGAGCATATTTTTAGTACTTTTCTTGATTAAATTTTTTTTTGATAAATAATAAATTGATTTTATTAAATCTCCCACTTTTTGATCAAGTCCCAATAACACTCACCAATGAACTTGGAATGTCTATTTTCTAGTAAATTATAGTGGGAGGGATCTATATTCCCCTTCGCATATCCCCGAAAAGGGCTGGTCAAGCTATTTTGAAGGTATTTTGGTAGACAATTATTTTCCAAATGCGGGCTTACAGCTCCTTGATCTGCTGAGAAGACTCCTCAATCCCAAAATCATAACTTTTATTTTCTCAAAAATTGCATCCAAATTACACAAATTCTATCAAGGGATACTTATCTTGATGTAAAACGGTTAATTCAACCCAAATCTTTCATAATAACTCCCAGTGTAAAAGTAATATTCCCAACAAGGGTTGGTTAGACACATAGTTCTATTGAGTTTTTTTCCTAATCAAGTAACAAAAGGCTTTGAATAACTTAATATTATATTGAGAGAGTTTGTATTATTATGCATAAATTTTTATTTTGTTTTATACTTTAAATTTATCGTTAATATTTAAGTGTATGTTTACTTAATTAATTAACCATGTTTGAAAAAAACATTTATGCATAATAAATTTTATTTAAATTCCATATTTTCATATTAATTCATTCATTTACGTGATCGCGGTCTTGCATCAATAAATATAATTTTAATTAATTAGAAAGAAAATAAATAAATAATTAAATGACCTAATTATGAGCTTATCTAATTGTTGTTTTAATGAGAAGACATTAAATCAGCCTATGACCTAGGGGAAAGAACTCGTTATGTCGAACTTGGCATGAGCTACAACTTTCTACGTTTACACCTATGTATAACTGAATTGGTGTCATTATGGTTTCATATTGATCTGTCCCCATGCACCTTAGGATGATCTATTAATTACAAATATTTAATACTCGCACACAGGTGAGGGGAACCAAAGGATTGTTTATAAGGAATTACATAAATATCCTTAGATACGCAGGTCCTACATAATAATGGATGGAGGGATGACTCATAGTAAATCTTTTAATTTAATATTAAATAATTGAAAAACCATGCAATTAATTTAATTAAATAAATTAAAACACATACATAGGTCTTGTTCAAGATCATGAATGGTCACACACACAATTAATATGAAAAAGTAAACAACTAACATTCATTTCATTATTTGTTATTTTATTATTTACGACACACGCACTTGCAATAATTAATTATTAAATTAATTAATTAATTATATTTCATCTTAATGATAATCTAATATTATTTTCAGATACCCATCATTAATGGAATTCATGGAAAATTAATGTTTGAACCAAAAATGACATATTAATTACATTAAATTAATTGATCATTTAAAATTCTTTAAAACCATTATTAAAATTTCAAACACAAAATGATGTGATAATAAATAAAATAATGTTTTAATGCTGTAATTTCAAATTTAATGTAATTTAATTTTTTCTTATTAATGGGAGACTACACAGAGTGAACATATAGCTACACGTCATGTACCTCGATTGTCGTATATCCAAGTCACACGCCTAGGGAATTGGTGTTTTGACTCAGCTAGACCACATGGTGTGTACATACCAATTACAAACCCTATATCCACTTCATGTGTGCAAGGTTGGATTGGTCAACATGCAGTGTCCAATAAAATAACCACATGTAAATAATTACTCATCACATCTAGATACATTGCACCTCGGTATATAATGTGTGCTCCAGCTACATGTCGTGTAACCCAGTTTTACTAGACAATTATTTTTTACTTTCGGATGGCATATCTGGTCATTCTTCATTTTTTATCAAGACTTTTATAAAATAAAACACTAAAAAAACATGATTAACATGTCAATAACATGACAATTAAAATTAGATTAAATAATGAATAACATGAAATTAAATATTACCACAATTGTGTGTCAATCAAAAATGAAAAAAAAATTAAACATGACTGCTCTGATACTACTTGTCGGTTCTAGGTATAGCAGAATCATGCAATGGTGGGTGATATATAAAAATTTCATTTATTAATAATTTATCAAAACAAAGAGCGACGATATTTCATATCAAATTTATAATTAATTTATTTAATATAAAAATAAATAAATACTTGGGCTTAAGAACATTCTTTATTCTTGATTTTTGATCATACAAAAAGGACCTTCCAGATTTCCTTCATTGAACTTGTTAGTATCCATGGTTTGAATCCCTCTAGCGATGATTCACACATGGTTCAATAATCTCCAATAAATGCCACTCATTATCTAGGTGCTAGTGCAACAAATTGAATGTCTTGTGTTGTTTTTTCATGATCACTCGTTCTTTGGTCTTAAATAAATTTTATCTTGATTTTCTCATTCTTGAGAGGGAATGAGGAGAAAGAGTCAAGAGGGAATTCATTGTGTGCAACCATTATCTACTCCCAAACATGGAATTAGTTTCTAATGAATTACACAATAGATGTAGCTTTTTATTTATAGAGTTGAGATTTCAGTTACAAAATTTAATTGTATAAAAGCCATTAAATATATTTATAACCATTAGTTAAATCCCATGTCACATAATAATAATAAAGGTATTAATATTTTTTGGTGCCCCAAATTGTGAAAAATGGATAAATAATATTTACCAACTCGTAAATAATTATTTTATCACCACACACAGTCATAGTCCATTCAAACTTTTCTTGTATCTATTAAACACCAGAATAAATATTTTATTCTCTTAAGTAAATATTTTATTCAAAAACAAGAAAATAAATATTTATTAACAATTCAATAAAATAAATAAATATTTTTTATTCAAAATCTGATGAATAAATATTTATTTAATTTATGCGATCAATATAACTTAAATAAAATTATTCCTCAGTCTTGAGAATAATATTTACTATATTAATTAAATTAAAATTGAATTTAATCGAGACCACTATAAATACTTAGTACGTGACCCTATAAGATTCTTTCTCATTAGAATTAGACTGAGTTGCCGAAAGTAAAATATTACCATCTAGAAATAGGTCTAGGCACCCAAGAGAAAGAACTTAAACTCATAATGTCATCAAACACATACGAACTCTCACAGTGTAATATAACTCCTTTTTCACATAATCTAATCAATATGGTTTCATAAAGGTGTCATTAACCTATATGCTTGAGACATCATTCTTTGACTATCTGAAATATACTCATCATTACACCATGGTAATGGAATTTAGGGAGACAACTCTATTTCAATTAAAGGGATGATATATCAACTTCCGTAAATAAGGAAGGGATAAATTATTTCTTGACTTATCCATTAATAACATTTCATTCATGATGCACCCAACGTTCACTACTTCCCATCAACATATGGCATGATGATATTCATCATCAAATCTAAGTGTGTGAGTCGTGATATGCATTAATGATAATATTAAAGTCTAAAGACCATTGCACAAGCTCATAGATAAGAATATCTGATAACACCAAAACATGTGGAATTCCTATGGGAGGGTCTGTTCTCATAATCTCCCACCTTGGATATTACCAAGTGAAAAAATCATGAGAATAAGTCTCATCTTCTTATGAGTACATGCCCCTGATGATCTATATACCACGTGTCCCATCATAGAAGGTCATTCAAATGCAGAACTATATATTAAATATTGTCATAGCAGTTCAAGGTCATTATCATAGTGGGGAAATACTATGACCTTATCAATGCGACAAATACTCTATGACATTATTACATTATGGTCATGAAGAACAATGAAAAATATGCAAAAATATGTTTAATTTAATATTTAATACATAAATTTTTTATGTAATCAAAGTAAAATAGTTGGTTTTAGGACACCAACTATAAAAAAGTGGTCAAGAAAAGCATTAGTAGGGCATCCAGACATGGGATGGACAGTTGGAAAACATAGAGTGGAAGGACAAGAGATGTTCTAGGAGAACTTGTATCCAGAGATGTTGATACAGAAGAAGGTAGTTGAGTTCATGAGATTGACTCAGGGTAGTATGTATGTGATGGACTATGATTCAGGCTTTACAAATTTTTAGTTATTTATTCTATCATTGGCAGGAGATGAGGCTACTATGGAAAAAAAGTATTAGGATTGGCTTAAATGTGAAATTAAGTCCAAGGTTAACATCTTGAGGAATAATGTTTTTAGAAGTGGTAAATCATGCTCTTATATATGAGGGGAACCTGAAAGAGGATTCCAGTAGAGGATAAGTGGTTTCTGCTAGATGATCAAGAGGTATGACTTCCAAGATAAGGAAGAATCATTTTGAGAATGTTGACCATAGTAGTGGGAAGAAGAGTGGCCATGGGGAAGCTTCCATTGCACATGACCTTAGTCAGGTGACTTTCCACTAGTGTGATAGAGTGGGCCACTTTTGTAAGTAGTGACCCTGACCACTAGTGGAGTACCCAGCCTATGGTATTATGGGAAAACTATAGAGGTTATATATGAACCCAGAATAGATGAGTAATGATAGATGAGCTATGAAAAATTAGAGCACTTAAAGGGGGTATTCTACCCTATATCAGTCTTGTAGTTGGAGTTCTACTTGCTACGGTGTAAGAGGCAGTGTATGTAGTGCTTTTGAGAAAGAGCACCCATTTCGGTAGAGTCGTTCATCTTAGGGGAATCAGACTGTATCATATGGAATATTTTTAGGAAAATTTCATGCATTTGATCCTACACTTGTGGATAAAGCGGATGGAACTCTAACAGTAAGAGATAATATTCTTGTAGATTTTACTTTGGCTAGTTCTTTATTTGATACTGGTGCCTCTCATATTTTATTTATGCGGAACTTGTGAATGGTTTGATATGGAAATTAGAGTTTGCGAGTGGGGTAATGATGATTAATAAACCATTGGGAGTACGATTGAGAGACATCTATTTATGAAAAGTGTGTTCTCTCAGGGTTGGGGAGTATCATTTCTTTTGGAATATTTACGTTCTTGATATTTTAGTTATAAAATTGATTATGGGTATGGACTAGTTAGTTGATTAATGATCCTACATAGATTGTTACTATTGGAGAGTGACTTTTATATCACTCAAGGAGGATAACTATGTTCACTATGGAGAATGGGATATCAAGGCGGGCTGTGTAGGGCCAGTTCATCAGAAACAAGGGGAGATCACTACTTTGTTTTATAGTATGTTGTTGGATTATATGGGTGTAAATAAGGATTTATTTCAACTCCAAGTAGACCGATTATAGGATATGTTTCCTAATGAGTTCTTAGGGATTCCGCCCAATAGATATGTGGAATTTACTATTGATATCATGTTAGGAACTGATCCAATATATATTCCACCTTAAAGAATAGAAACAAAAGAGAATCAAGAGCTAAAAAATCAATTGAAATATTTAGAGGATAAGGGATTTATCTTTCTGATTATGTTGCCTTGGGGTTCTCTAGTATTTTTTTTTCAAATAAGGTTTATAATACCTTGCACTTATGTGTTGACTACCAGAAGTTAAACCAGATGACTCTGAAGAATCAATATCCAATTCCGTGTATCAATGATGTATTTGGCTAGTTGAGGGGAGCTTGTGTCTTCTACCAGATTTACTTAAGAATAGGATATCATCAGTTGAGAGTTTGACTATCTGATATACCGAGGACTGCTTTTAGAAGTAGGTATTGCCTTTATGAGTTAGTCAATATGTCATTTGGGTTAATGAGAACACGAAAATTGTTTCTGGACTTGATGAACAAAATATTCCACCCGTACCTAGATCAGTTTGCAGTTGTGTTTTTGGATGACATCTTTTTATACTCCAACACTCATGACTATCATGACCAACATCTTGATATCGTCCGGAGTAAACTGATAGATCAATGATTATATGCCTTGCTATATAAGTGTCAATTTTGGATTGATAAGGTACACTTCTTGGGTCACATCATCTTATAGGAAGGTGTGTCAATGGACCTAGAGAAGGTGCATGCAGTTGTTTCTTATAAGTAACCCAAAAATGTTTTTGATATCCATAATTTTTTAGGACTAGAAGGATATTATTAATGGTTCATCCATGAATTTTCCTACATTGAATCACCTCTTTCGAGATTGACCAAGAAGGGGGTAAAGTATGAATTGTCTAGAGAATGTGATAATTCCTTCTAAGAGCTAAAAAAGATCTTGAAAACCACATCGATCATGATCCTACCAAAGCTAGATGATGTGTATATGGTGTTTTGTGATTATTCTATAATATGTATTGGATTAGTGTTAATTTTGGGAGATTGAGTTGTGGAATATGGTTCTCAACAGTTGAGGCCTCATGAACAAAATTACCTACACGTGACATTTAATTAGTTGTAGTGGTTTATGATTTAATGTTTTGGAAACATTATCTATTGGGATAGAATTTTATTGTGTATAAATATCAAAAGAAAATAAATTATATCTTTTCCCAAAGTGATTTGAATACCGGATAGTAGAGGTGGGTTTATTATATGCATTCATTTGATTTTGAGTTGGCATATATACCCAATAAGGGAAATAGTGTTGCTAAAGCTCTAAGAAGGAAAAATCAGAATCAAAAAGTTCAGGAGTCTAGTACTGAGTAAAAGATGATGAATTTTCTGGATGAGATTCATGTTGTAGTTTAGGAAATCCCTGATTAAATTAATCTCATATTAGTTGTAGTTGATTCTATACTTTTGAGTTGGATCATGGAATGGAAGTATGAGAAACTGGAATTGGTTTTCCTTGTGGGAAATCCTTAAAGAAGGAGGGTCACCATTAGATTGGACCATAGATGATGATTAGACCATCTATGTTAGGAATCGGGTTTTTGTGCCTAGTAGTACGTGGGAGGAGCTAATGTATGAGTTTCATTCCTTTGATGTGGATGAAGCATCTGGTTTTGACCAAAATGTATCGTGACCAACACCGATAATATTTTTGGTCATGCAATAAGAAAGAGATAGTAGGGTTAATGACATGATGATTCACCTATCAACATGTTAAGGCTGAGAATCAATGACCTAGTGATTTACTACATTCATTTACCATTCTGGAATAGAAGTGGGATGATGTTACTATGGAATTTGTGGTGGTTATCTCGAGGATGCCTCAGAAGAATGATGTATTTGGGTGATTGTGGAATACTTGAAAAAGGTAGTACATTTATTAACTATACGAGATACTTTCTTAATGTACTAGTTTCGATCCATGTACATTCAGAAGATAATCTGTCCAAATGTGATGCCAAGAAGTATTATTTCATACCATAACTCGAGTTTTACTTCGTGATTCTGGCAAGGATTACAGAAGGTTGTTGGTATATAGATTTTGCTAAGTACAACATTCCACCCACAGATAGATGGTTAGTTAGAATGTACTATATAGGTGTTTGAGGATATGCTTTGAGTGTGTGTCCTAGACTTTAGAAGGTCTTGGGAGAAGTACCTATCACTGGTATAATTATCTTATAACAATAGTTATTAGGAAAATATTTAAATGGAACCATATAAGGAACTTTATGGTAGGCCATGCATATCACCTCTATGTTGGATGGAGGTAGGTAAGTCAGAGTTATTAGAACCGAGTCTCAGGCATGATAATTCAGGGAAGGTTTAGTTGATTTGGAAGTGTATGGTTATGAATCAGACTAGATAGAAGTCATATGCTAATAGATGTCGATGAAACATAGAGTTTTCATAGGGTGATCATGTATTCCTTTTGGTGTTTCCTAGATTGGGTCACCATAGGATTCAGAGATAGGGAATGTTGGCACCTAATTTTGTTGGACCATTTGAGGTTGTTGAGATAATTAGGCCAGTGGAATATCGATTGGATCTTCTATAAACGTACAGTGCTAGGAATAAAATTTTTCATGTGTTGAAAATTTAGTGGTATCACCCCTAAACTTATCATGAGATTTATTAGCATGATGTTTATGTTGATACTGATTCTTCCTTTGAGTAGTATCTAATACATTTTTTCGGATCATAGTGAGAATGGTTTTAGTGTAATTACCTTGTAGATAGTTAAAATATTGTGATATATGGGCGCATGAAAGAGGAAAACTGGTAGAGAGAAAAAGATATGCGGGCTCAATGGACTGGTCTTTTTTACCTCATAATCTTAGAGAAGCTTGTGGTTGTGTTTTTGGATGAAATATTTGTGTACACCAAGACTCATGATGAGTATGAACAACATCTTGACATCATCCTGAGTACACTGAGAGAGAATTTACTATATTCCAAACTATATAAGTGCCAATTCTTTATTGATTAGGTACACTTCTTGGTTCAAAAAATCTAAGAGGAAGGCGTGTCAGTGGACCTATAGAAGGTGTTAGAAGTTGTTTCTTGGAAGAATACCAAGAATGTTTTTTGATATTCTCAATTTTCTGGGACTAGATGGATATTATCAAAGGTTCATACATGACTTGTACCACTTGGAAGCACCTATTTTGGGCTTGACCAAGAAGTGGATAAAGATTGAATGGTCTAGAGAACGTGAAAATTCATTCTAGGAGTTAAAGAAGACCTTGAAAACCACATTAATCTTGATATTACCCAATCCAAGTGAGGAGTATACAATGTTTTGTGAAGCTTTTGGGATAGGGTATGGAGTAGTGTTGATATAGAGAGATTGAGTTGTTGTGCATGGGTCTCTGAAGTTGAGGCCTCATGAATGGAATTACCCTACACACAACCTTGAATTAGTTGCTGTGTTTATGATTTGTAGTATTTGCAGCACTATATATTGGTCAATAAGTTTACTACATATACCAATCACATGAAATTATAGTATATATTTTCAAAATGATATTCTAACCTTTAGAAACAAAGGTAGGTTGATTATATGAATTCATTTGATTTTGGGTTAGTTTATATAACTAAGAATGGAAACAGTGTTGCTAACGCTCTAAGCAGGAAAACTCATACTCAGTCAGTTAAAGAGTTTAGTGAAGAGTGGAAGATAATGAATTTTCTAGATGAGATGCATGTTGTAGTTTAGGAGAGCTAGGGGAAAATGAGTCTCGTATTAGTTTCAATAGAGTCTACACTTTTGGGTTATATTAGGGAAAGGAAATATGAGGATAATAAATGTTTCTCCTTGAGGGACAACCATGAATGTAGGGAGTCACCTTCATATTATACCATAGAAGATGATGTGATCATCTATGTCAGGAATCTACTTGTTATTCCTATGAGTATGTGGGAGGATCTAATGCATGAATTTCATGCCTCAAAGTGGGAAGTGCATCTCATATTGACCCAAATGTACTATGACTTATGCTATAAGTATTGATGTTTGGGAAAGAAAAAGGAGATAATAGGGTTCATGAAACGATGTTACACCTATAAACAGGTGAAGGCTGAGCATCAACGACCCGATAGTTTAATATAGTCATTTCGTATTTTGGAATGGAAGTGGGATGCCATTACTATGGAAATTTTGGTGGGTCCCTCAAGAATTCCTTGGAATAATGGTACTATCTGGATGACTGTGGAACATTTAAAAAGAGTCACAAATTTATTTCCTATATGGGAGCCTTTCTCAGTGGAACAGTTGGGATACATGTACATTTGGGAGATACTCCATCTGTATGGGGTTCCATGAAGTAATATTTCAAACCATGACTAATGTTTTACTTCATAATTCTAGAAAGGATTGTAGAAGTAATTTGGTACACAAGTTTTATTAAGAATGAAATTCCACCCACAAATAGATGGGAAATTATAATGTACTATATAGAAGATTGAGGATATGCTTCAAGAATGTGTCCTAGACTTTGGTGGGTCTTGGAAGATGCACCTAGTAAAAGTAGAGTTATCCTATAACAATTGTTTTTAGGAAACTATTCATATGATACCATATGAGGCCCTTTATGGTAGGCCATAAGGATCAAATATATGATGGATGGAGGTAGGTGACTCATAGCTATTGGGACCGAGTCATGTGCAGGAGACTTCTGAGAAGGTTCAATTGATTCAGAAGTGTATAGATATGAATCAGAGTAGACAATAGTACTATTTTGATAGACATCAATGACCCCTATAGTTTTCAGAGGGTGATCAAGCATTCTTTCAGGTGTCACCTAGATTGGGTAATTGTAGGATTTAGAGACAAGAAAAGTTGTCACTCAGGTTTGTTAAACTATTTGAGTTTGTAGATAGAATCAGGAAGATGGAATATTAAATGGATATTCCATAGAGGTAAAATGTTATGCATGGATTTTTTCATGTTTCACAACTTCAATGGTATCACCTTGACCCTTATCATGTGATAGATGTATATTATGTTAAGATTGATACCAAAGTGTGCTTTGAGTATCATATGATACATTTTTTAGATCACATTAATAATGTGTTGCATGGAAAGAAAATGCAGATAGTTCATATATTTTGGGAATATAGGAATGTTTTGGAAGAAACATTCATGATATAAGTAGATATGCATGCTTAGTGGCATGATCATTTTACCTCAGAATATTAATAATGCTTGGTGTATAGATTGAGGATGAACTATTATAAGGTAGGGAGATTTTAATATCTTAACCTTTTTAGGTGATTTCTCAAGCTCATTTCTATTCAATCATATTCCTTATTTTGAGTATATCTGGTTTTAGTTTTATCTCGGCTACATTTGGGTGATATTTTAAGGTTTTTCGAGGGGTTATACGCAGTTCACGATTGACACATCTTTTTACCAAACTATTCACCCTTACCCAAAAAATCATGAAACCCAGACAGGGATGGATTTCATGGTTCACATAATATTTTTCAAAATTTTCACCCTCTTATGAGTAACCGTGAACCCCTAAAAGAGGAACACAATTAAGGAAAATGGTTTGGAAAAATGTGTGCCCCTGCCTAGGAAAATTTGTAGGTGAGTTTTAATATTCAGATTTTTATAAATTCCCAAACTCCCCTACCATGAATCTAATTTGACCCAACTCAACCCTAAATGATTTCTCTCATTTTTAGAGGCTCCCAGATGGATTCCAAGGGCTTTAAAACCCTATTCTTGGAGAATCGAATCCTATATTGAAGATTTTTACCTCTCCTAATATGATATTCTCATCCCATGTGGATTAAATTCTCTACCATATATCCTTCTAAATAAAAATGGGATTCTTTTACTCTATTGTTTATGGGTTTAGATCTAGTATTATTGGATCTTTATTCATTTGATTATGAACATAAGTTTCATATCTAGATATTTTTCTTCATATTGATCTTTTTTGTTTCATTTCAATTAGAGATTTCATTGTCAAGCATTCATTATCAATCTCAAGGTAGGTGGTCTAAATTGAAAATACGATAATCTTGATTTTTTTTATGTGAATTTGATTTTAAAATTTTATATTTCATTGATCGGGAAATTTCATTGATGATTGAATTTATTTATTTTAATTTCTATGTGATAATGATTTGGGTTAAATTAGGGAAATTGAAATTGGTTGAATTGGATTAATTAATTGATTATATAATTAATGGAATATTTTTATTATAAAATTTATGGAACATTGGGATTGTGTAATTGGTCAATTAATGGGATTATGAATTAATTGACAATGAGGATAATGAGATGGTTGGATTAACCATAATGGGTTATATGGTTTAAAGAGTGAAATATTTTTTAATAGTGAATTTCTCATATTATTCCATGTGATTAAATTGAAGAAACATGTTTTTGGTGACAAATTGTAATGGTATACAATGATGTGGAATTTTGATAAAGTGGTTAATGTTGACTAGCCTTTATTGATGTGATATACATGTGGTTTCTTGTTATATGAGTGTGGACCCGAACTGATGCTTCAAAATCCCATATTTTATTGAATGATATAAGTGTGTGGGACTTGGAATGATACTTTAAAATTCCATTGTGATAAACAAGTTGTGGGACATAGATTAATACTTCAAATACCCATGGGGTGCTATACATGACGTTTTAAGCCCAAAATATTGGCATTGGACTATGATTCCAATTGTTCGTAATATGAATTTATTAGATGCAATAAATTATGACCATGGTATTATGATATGTTATATCCCTTGTGGATAGTTTAGACTTCAACGCAAGAAAAAGAAGGTATTTAGGGTTTGGGTGTTCTTGAGAACCTAGGGGATTATGTGGTTTAATAAATAATAATTTAATATATGTCAAATGTTTTAGTTTTTTATTATATTATATTATTTATACAGCTTCACTCATTATTATTGAATGGAAATTGTTTTAGATACCATTGATGGTGGCCTACTAATTTGTATTCATACCCTACTTAGGATGCCTGATCAGTACCTGAATAGACTTTATGTTTACAGGATAAGATAAGGGAAAAATTCTGATGTTAGATGGATGAGTTGGGATGGAAAATGGATGAGGTAACCAGAAATGATTAGGGACCATCTTTAGAGTTGTTAGTGTCTTTATTTATTTTGGGTTTTTCATATTGACACACGACATGTATTTTTCATGACATATCAAGTGTTTAGTTTTGGATATTGTATTTCCTGTTTTGGTCATTATGTGATACTAGTATTGGTCTATTTTTAGTAATTATGTTAGATTTAGATTATTTATTTACACTGTTGTGATACTTTTATAAATAGGTTAAACTCTCCCCATGGTAGATATTAGTCCCCCGCTACTAATCGAGAATCTCTAGTGTATGGGGAGGCATGCCTGGGGTCATGTGACTGACCAGCTCGAGGCACCAGTGTGTGGCACCCGGGTCGAGATGTTACATAAGTGGATACCAATTGAAATATGTTTAAATATAAGTAGGTTATGGAATAAATCCAACCAATTAATTATATATAATAAAGTTTTTTTGTTATCATGAAGTTATAACCCTTTATTTTTAAGCGTTTTTACTCATTTTAACATTCACCGAGGTGATAAATATTTACCTTGGTCACTATTCATTATATTAAAAAATTAAGTTGAAATTATTACATAATTTAAATTATGACAATTAAAAATATTTAATTCATTTTAAAATATTCAATTTCAATAAGTGTAAAAATTAATTTTAATATAAGTTCACAAAAACGCAATGAAATCCATTTTTAGAAAAATACATGTTTTTAACATACAAATGATTTTACAGAAATATAAATTATAATATTGATTCCTATAGAAATAATTGGATTATGTTAAATAAAAGGAGACTTTGTTTTATTTCAAACCAAACCAAAACTGAGATAAACCTTGTTAATTCTTGATTAAGAGAGAAGATGTTTTTTTAATTTGAATAAAAACACTACTTTGATTTTCAAAATATCAAAAATAGATTTATAAGTTAAAAATTATAATTTATTTAAATTATATTTATTATTAAATATATATATTTTTTCTATAAAAATGGGTTCATAAACTTTTAATTCATTATTATATCATGATAATTTTATTAAATTGATATTATTTGTAAAATCAGTATGTTTCACTATTCACCCAAAAAATCAACTATTTCAGAAAATAAAAAACACTTCACCCTAAGATAATTTCGACATAATAAATTAAAAAATAAAATTCATTTCATAAAATTCATATTTTAATCACATTCTTGAATATAGTTATGTGTATTATGTTATAATTTCTTTTAACTGAAATATTTACTTGCTATAATTAATGTTCGGGTGTTACATTCTTCCCCTTTTAAAAATTTCATCCTAAAAATTTTCAGAATGTAAAATAATAAAAAAATGTGTGTATTTAATCATATTAACTTCTATATATTCTCAATTTTCCTATTTTATCTTATAATTTCGCCAAAGTACCTTAACCATTCGAGTCATCTGATTTCATGACACTTGTTCCCTAGTGTAAAGGATCTGGATAAGATCATCATAATATGATAGATCAAGATCCAATTATATTTATTTATAAGTGATTACATACATTGGGTATAGAATATAATTCCCCAATAAAGATTTATATATAACACATCATTAACTTTAGATAGGCCATGTGGAATCTCCAAACGGTAAGCCACAACTCTAATTCATTCCAAAATCTAAAAGGTCTTGATGTACTTGGGACTTATTTTCTATTTCTTCTCAAACATTATAAATCCATTATATAAAGATAACTTCAAGAAAAATTGATCCCCAACATTAAATTCTAGAACCTTTCTTTTTTTATCAGTATATCTCTTTTCCCTCTATGAGCTACCTTGATAAGATGCTAAATAGTTCTCACTTTGTTCGTTGTCTCCTCAATATGTTCTAAGCCCAAAAGAATCCTTTGAAAAAATTAATCCCAACAATATGGAGTGAATCATATATTCCTATATATTTTTCATGAGTTTCCAATTAAATTCATATATAAAAGAAATTATTATTTTAAAATTCCTCCAAAGGTAAATATTGATCACACATTCCTTTAAAGTTGGGTGAGTACAACCTCATCATGTCTTCCAATATTTGAATAATCCTTTTAAAATATAAATTTGAATGAGGATGTAAAGTGCTGATAAAATATATCTTAGTATCAAGAGCCTTCTAAATACTTTTATTAAATATTTGTAACAACATGAGTTTTAAAAAATAAAACTATGTTTGATAGCATATATGACACACTACACCGAGCCTCAACGAACCAATATTATTTAAATATGATAGTTATAACCTAACCATTAAATTTGTGGGTTTGAATAAGATTAAATATTTTATGAAATTTATATAAATTTTCCACTCAATATTTATTTATTGATAAATTCTTAGTAAATAAGAACTCAATTTTTAATAAATAAACATTATTCTACAAAAAATATGTTTTTGTTAAAAACGATTTTATTTATTTTTTTGAGAAAATATTATAATTAATTAATGGATCTTATATTAAAGGTATTTTATAAAATTAAATTTATTTTTGAAATAATCATATCAAAATTAACTTAGGATGAAATTTTGATTTTTTATGAAACAATTGATTTTTCAGTGAATAGTGACAATTACCAATTTTTCAAATATTTTCATTTATTTTCATTAAATAGAGTAATTTAAAAATACCATAATATTTTGAATTTGATCCTAAAGTAACATATGAAATTTTTTATTTATAATAATATATTTAATTTTTGATTAATTATAATTTTTCATGATTTTGGTATAATTTTATATTTTTTATTATAAATGCTTTTTTTGTAAACTTTTTTTAAGTATATAAAGTTTACCCATTTTAATTAATTAAAATAATAATATTAAGGAATGATTTAAATTAAATTTATTAATTATATATCTATTTATATTGTAATGTCCCACCAATTCTCATTGGCTTGAGAGTACTACGAGTCATTACTAGGCCTTAAGCGACATCCCCAAGGCGCCAAAGGATGGCAATAAATGTTGAAGGGTTTCAATGCAGGTGGGGGATGATTTACCCGTTGAGAAATAAACCAACCAAAACATCACTAACAACCACTATATGATGCATGTTAATGAAACAACCAACTCATGCATTACCAAAAGAGAACTACATTGTTCCACAAACCAATACATAAGCAACACAATATTAGAGTACCAAGCGGAAGACTAAACAAAAGACCAAAAATAAGCCAAGACACACTCCACAGCTCCACACCGAGCACCATGCACCAAGCACCACCACATCTTCCAAGATTCACCACGAACCACTAGTAATGAGATTCCATACCTTTAAATGTGTCTCAGAATACAACATCTGCAAAAGAACCGACGTGCCAAAGCAGGGGTGAGTATAAAACTCAGTAGGTTTTCTCCAATGACTTCCCTACTCACGCCACATGGATAGAATATTTAGAAACATTTATATAAAAACATTTTATATAAAAAATTTTCTTAAAAGAAGTTTATATCTAAATATAAACTATTTTCCAAAACCATTCATAACCGAAGGCATTCCAACAGTAATTGAAACCAATTTTCCAGCACATTATTTTTCCAAAAAAATAACCAAACAAGATTTAGAACCATTTCACAAACATTCCTTTTTGGCACACCCAAACCATTCCACAACCCATGAAACCAACCATGCATGCTACTTGGAAGAGGGGAGAATCCCTAAACTTTATCCATCCCAACCATGATGGGGGATACTTCTTACCCTTATCCAACCCAAATGCACATGAATGATTGATGGGGGAGAGCCCTAACCCTTATCCATCCCAACATTGATGGGGGAGACCCCTAACCCTTATTCGTCCCGAATGTAATATGAATTTTTGATGGGGGAGAGAACTAACCCTTATCCATCCCAACACTAATGTAGGAGACCCCGAACCCTTATCCATCCCACATACCCTTCAACACACACAACTATCATGTCAACTACCATGTGTGTTCAACCAATTCAAACCATTTCAATAAAACTGCCTTTTTATTGAAAACCAATTCCATCAAAGTCATTTCAATCTCAAACCATTTCAATAAATCACCCTTTTTATTGAAAACTCAATTTTCATCAAACCATTTACGATTTCAGAAAATCCATAATTTAAAATCAACATTTTAAATTCAAGAAGAAAAATCACTTTACACAACAATTTTCCAAGATTTCACAATTTCATAAAAACCATAAATCATGACCAAAGAAGATTTATTCCATGCTTTTAAAAATAAAATACATTCAAACAAACCAATTTGAGACTAAGACAACCATTTCTAACAAGATGAGTTGAGAGTGAAGCCTCCTACCTCAAAGGTTTTTATGAAAACCACAATGGTCGAAGAACACTCAAGAAACCTGGGTTGATTTTCCAAAAACCGGCATTAGATCACTTCTACTGGAAAGACCAAGAAAAAATCTCATCATATTTGGCATCCACACAATTAAATATACCCATAAAGGGAGTAGATCTAAGAAACCGAGAGAAGAGGAGAAGTATATCTAAGTATATCTAAGAAACTGATCAAGAACGATGAAGAACGGTCACATACCTCAAGAATCTGGCTTCGATTCACGAAGAGAAGCCTTTGGATCTCCTCTGGAACGATAGGAGAACCCTATTTGACCTTAAGAGAAGCCAAATCCTGAGTTAGGGCTGCTTAGGAGAAAAAAAGAGACACTTAAATGCAAAAACATGTGAGATCCACCTTTATAGGATCTCATTTAAGTGGCTGCACAGTTTGCTCGCACGGTTAGAAAAACCGTGCGATAATTATGCGTTAGCTACTACCTCATCCACCCTTTTCTCACGGTTTGTCCACACGGTTATACAAACCATATGTTGACCGTGCGGAAGCTACTGCCTCCAAAACCCACTACGCACGGTTTGGCCTCACGGTTTAGGCAAACCGTTCGCCGCTCGTGCGACTTCCCCTTTTTCCCCAAAACATCATTCCAAGTACCCCCGACTCTCCAATTCAACACCCTTAACTTTAAAACCATTAAAAGCATCAAGAAAGGGTTACATACTAGAAACTGAGGGTACTACATTCTCCCCACCTTTGGTCTTTCCGTCCTCATAAAGAAGAAAACCTTCCCCCAACTAAAAGAGTTCTGACCACTGATCTTTCATTTTCTTTCCACATTCCCATGTCTCTTCCTGAATATGACCATGCTGCCATAAAACCCGCAATTGACCGATTCTTTTTCCATGAAAGACATTATATTGCCTATCCATAATCTGTACCGGGATATGTATCAACAAATCATCCGGCTCTAGGTCAACGTGATCCCATCTTATCACATGGTCAGGATCAGGCTGATACTTTTTCAACTGAGATACATGGAACACATTATACACCAAACTGAACCATGGTGGTAATTCCAACCGATATGCCACCTCTCCAACCCGTTCCAGTATCTCAAGGGGTACAATGTGTCTAGGAGATAACTTTACCTACATCCCAAAACGATGATGTCCAAGCCTTGGAGAGATCCTTAAGAAGACATGATCACCCACAACGAACGACAATGGTCTTTGACTGTGATCTGCATAAAATTTCTGATGACTCTGAGCTGTCTCCTTCCTCTTTCTAATCAAATGGATTTTCTCTGTTGTCTCTTGGACAGGGGTTGGACTGACTAGTGAAGTTTCACCAGTTCCCACCTAGCATAGTGGAGAATGACAAGGATGCCCATACAATGTTTCAAACGAAGCCATGATTATCGAGGCTTGATAGCTATTATTGTATGAGAACTCCACTAAGGGTATATGCTCCTCCCATGAGCCACCAAAATCCATTACACAAGTCCACAACATGTCTTCCAATGTTTTTATGGTCCACTCAGATTTCCCATCCATCTGAGGATGATACGTCATGCTCATCGTCAACTGAGTCCCAAGGGCTTACTATAATGATTTACAGAAATGAGATGTGAAACTCAGATCTCTATCTGAGACTATAGACACTGGTACACCATTCCTCTTTTCCAATTCTTGGATATAGATGTTTGAAAGATCTCCCAATGTATATGTTTCACAAATAGGGATGAAATGGGCCTACTTAGTTAGACAATCCACTCTCACCCAAATGTCATCGTGCTTCTGGACCGTTCTTGTAAGACCTGTAACAAAATACATTTCTATTTGATCCCATTTCCACACTGAGATAGGTAAATACTATAACATACAAGTTGGTATTTGATGCTCTACTTTAACCTTCTGACAAGTTAAGCACCATGAGACGAACTCGACCTCATTCTTTTTCATGCCGCTCCACCAAAACTGCACCTTCAACACCTTATACATCTTCTGTGTACCTGGGTGTACATCCCATCTTGAATGGTGGTAAGAATGAAGGATTTGTTCCTGACAAACCATAGTTACAACCATCCGATCTCTGAAACACAACACTGAACCCCCACCATGTTTCTAGCAATCAATGGTCTCCCCTCCATTGAGTTTTGAACTTACAACCGGACATTCTACATCAGATGTTTGTGCTTCTTGGATCATCTTTACTAAATTAAGAACAAGTGTAGATAAAAAGAAAATAGAAACATCATCTTGGTCTTCACATTCCACATGCATGTTGGCTAAGACTGACATCAACTTCCATTCAACTGAAGCTTTTTTCACGAACTGAACATATGAATTTCTACTCAAAGAATCCACCACTGAATTTCCTTTCCTTGGTGTGTACATCAAGTCAAAGTCAAACATTTAGAGATACTCCATCCATCTCCTTTACCTCAGATTCAAATCTCACTGTGAAATAATGTGTTTTAAGCTTTTGTGATCTGTAAACACAATGAATTTTTCACCAAAGAGATAATGTCTCCTTGTTTTCAATGCATGGACGACTAAAGCTAACTCCAAATCATGTGTTGGGTAATTCTTCTCATACAACCTCAACTTCCTTGAACTATAAGAAACCACATGATCTCATTGCATGAGAACACAAATAAAACCTAATCCTGAAGCTTCACAATACACCACATACCCCTATCTTGATTCTAGAAAAATCAAGATAAGTGTTGATGAAATCCGAACATTCAGTTATTGAAAGGATTTGTGATATTCTTCCGTCCATTGTAAGAGAGAATTCTTCTTAGTTAGAGCTTTCATTGGTGAAGCTAGTCATGAGAAATCATGCACAAAGTTTCGGTAGTAACCAGCTGGACCAAGAAAATGCATATCTCGAACACATTCTTCGGTGGTTTCCAAGAGATAACGACATCTATCTTTTCAGGATCAACAGAAACACCTTTCTAAGAAATTACATGGCCAAGGAAACGTACTTCTTGTATCTAAAAATCACAATTTGATAATTTCGCATAAAAAAGATCATCTCTCAAGATTTGTAACACTATTTCCAGATGCACCTCATGATCAACCCTTTTCTTTGAATAGACCAAAATGTCGTCCACAATGACCATAATAAAAGAATCTAGAGATCATTGAAATATCTGATTCATCAAATCCATGAAGACCATTGGTGTATTCATTAGACCGAAAGGAGTGATTACATATTCATAGTGGCCATATCTACTTCTGAAAGCTGTCTTTGGAATATCCTTCTTCCGAACCCGCAATTGGTGATATCCTGATCGCAAGTCAATCTTAGAGAACCACTGATCTCCCCTTAATTGATCGAACAGATCATCAATGCGTGGAAGTGGATATCTATTCTTTATTGTAACTTGGTT
Source organism: Viscum album (assembly GCA_963277665.1). NCBI lineage: Eukaryota > Viridiplantae > Streptophyta > Magnoliopsida > Santalales > Viscaceae > Viscum > Viscum album. The sequence goes on along the minus strand of OY728143.1, from coordinate 879,901,332 downwards.
AAGATTACAATAATCAACACACAACCGAATAGTTCCATCTGCCTTCTTCACAAACAAAACCGATGCTGCCCATGGAGATGTACTTGGTAGAATGAAACCCTTTATTTCTAGATCCTCTAACTGCACTATCAATTCCCGCAACTATGTTGGTTCCATCATATAAGACAGAAGGGAAATAGGACTGCTCCCTAGAAGGAGATCAATCGTAAACTCCACTTCCCTTAGAGGTGGTAATCCTGAGAAGTTCTTGGGAAAGACATCTGGAAATTTATCCACAATATCTAGGAAAATATTTTCCTCAATCTCTTCCATTGATTCCAAATTCAACACTGCCAACTAGTAAGAGATCATTCCCACCATTGATGCCAACAAGCTCTTTACACCTTTCTTTTCCATCCTCTCTCCTCTGAAGAGATGGTCGATGCCGGCCTCAGTCATGAAACTAACCGTTCTCCTATAAAAGTCAATGTGAGATTTAAACATTGTAAACCAATCCATACCTAGGATTACGTCATATACATCCATGTCCAACATCGACAAGTCCCATTTTAACTCAGCTCCATCAATAGTTATAGTACATGCTCTACACAGAAAGGATTAACATTCTCATTCACCAAGAGGTGTTTTGAGTTTCAAAACAGAAAGCATCATTTCCAGTTTTAAACATAGTAAGTCAACATCACAATAAGCAGTGAAGGAATGTGACGCAACCGTATCAAACAACACTCGCACAAGGGTTGAATTCAAAATAATCGTACCTCTCACCGTAGATGGTCCAGCCTAATCATCGACCATCATCTACTCAGATCCATACAATTTATTCGTCATTGTACTATTCTCCTTGTTACCTTGCTGTGATTTCCTTGGATGAGGAATCATGGTATTTTTAGAATCAGCATGGCTAGCTTTGTTATGCTGATGAGACTGATTCTGTTGTCCTCATCCTGTCGAATCATATGATGCTTGTAAAGCCTGAGGAGTGTCACGCACACCCGACCATAGATCATTACTACTATAGCGTTGTAGATGCCTCATATTCTTGCAATTTTTACATACTCTTGGTTGCACCAAACAATCTCGCCTTTTGTGGTTAAGTGAACCTCATTGAAAACAGCCTACTTTGCTCTAGATTCGGGGAGGAAGGTTCAGTGATCCCATCGTCAGGTTATGATTTGCACTCGCACTGTGGAAATAGGTTTCCCTTTTCTTCTTGTTCCCAGTAGTTGAGTTCCCACCATTTCCCATTGGTGTCATCATTCCTCCTCCTATCGATACCGAGATATCACGTTCAACAACAGTCTCTCTATTCACCATCTCTGTATATTCCGTAATACAGAGCACCGAAATCATCAATTGAATCTATTTCCTTAGCCCCGATTTGAATATTTGTGCCTTCGATGACGCACTTTCCGCAAACTCTGGTGAAAAACGGACAAAATTCATGAATTTATCTGCATACTCTCTGACAGAGAGACTCTATTGTTTCAGGCTGAAGAAGTCCGTCATTTTTTGGATCTTGAACATCTGAGGGTAGAATTGTTTGTTGAACAGTTCTTCAAAATCCTCCCATGTAAGGCCATCATCCGATTTATCATGTACTTCTAAATACCACCATTGACGTGAAATATCCTCGAGCATATATGCCACCAACATTACCTTGATCTCTAATGGTGTGACGATGAAATCGAAGATACGATTCATCCTACTTAGCCACACATCCACCTTTTCAGGTTCAACATCACCCCGAATGTTTGATGTTTTCTGCTTCATGAACTGGATGGTATGATCCACATGCCTTGGTTCATTCCTCTGGTTCCTCGTATCCACAACATGAAAGGCGTGTAAAATACTCTAAACCAGCTCTCGGTTCACACGTGGTTTAGGTGTAACCACATTATCCGTATCTTCATCTAGTTGGTTCCGATGATGTCTACTGGGTTCCATTTCTAAACCAACAACAACCTCCATCAATCTCACTCTCTAGCAACTAATGGCTTAGAATTTAAAACTCTATCACATCATCTATCACAAATTTTTTTTAAAAACAAACTTTTTCCCATGTTCAAACATTTTTAAAATGTTCCTCATGCCTTTTGAAAATCAACCCATTTTAAAAATACACAAAATACCATGTTTTCAAAGTCCTTCACTTGAAAACAATTTCTGCATTTTTTCAAAAAATTTCACCATCCCAAAATCATAAATCATTCTTCAAAATGAGATATGCAATCTTAGTGGGAAGTCATTCCTCTAAAATGCATGTCATTCTCATCTCATTGTATAAACCCATGACAATGAGATTTACAACATTATATAAGTGTATCAAAAACACTTATGTACCCAACACCCTGGTAGCTTGAAGCTCAGTATAAACGGGTTAGCTACGTCCTTTTATGCTATACATTTCAAGTTACGACAATCCTACTCCTATCTAAGATTTTGACCCAAGGAATAGACAAAAAATAATTTCAACTAAAAGACCAAGAACATCGATGACTAATTGTTAGGCAAGAACCTCCCTCTGATACCATTTGTAATGACCCGCCAATTCTCATTGGCTTGAGAGTACAACAAGTCATTACCAGGACTTAAGTGATATCCCCAAGGCGCTAAAGGCTGGAAATAAATGCCGAAGGGTTTCAATGAAACTTGGGTATGATTTACCCTTTGAGAAATAAACCATCCAAAATATCACTAAAAACCACTATATAATGCATGTTAATGAAACAACCAACTCATTCGTTACCAAAAGAGAACTACACTGTTCCACAAACCCATAAATAACCAACACAATATCAGAGTACCAAGCGGAAGACTAAAAAATGACGCAAAACAAGCCAAGACACACTCCACGGCTCCACACTGAGGTCCATGCACCAAGAACCACCACATATCCCAAACATCACCACGAACCACTAGTAATGAGATTCCATACCTTTAACTATGTCTCGGAATACGACATCTGCAAAATCACCAACGTGCCATAGCAGGGGTGAATATAAAACTTAGTAGGTTTTCCCCAATGACTTCCCTACTCACTCCACAAGGATAGAAGAGTTAGACACATTTATATAAAAATAGTTTATATAATTTTTTTCTCAAAAGCAATTTATAACTAAATATAAACAAGTTTCCAAAACCATTCATAACCAAACTCATTCCATGAACAATTGAAACCAATTTTCCAGGGAGTTATTTTTCCACAAAAATAACCAAACAAGCTTTAGAACCATTTCACAAATATTCCTTTTTGGCACACCAAAACCATTCCACAACCCATGCAACCAACCATGCATGCTACCTAGAAGAGGAGAGAATCCATAACCCTTATCCATCCAAACATGATGGGGGATACTTCTTACCCTTATCCAAACCAAATTCACATGAATGCTTGATGGGGGAGAGCCCTAACCCTTATCCATCCCAGCACTGATGGGGGAGACCCCTAACCCTTATCTGTCCTGAATGCAATATGAATGTTTGACGAGGGAGAGCCCTAATCCTTATCCATACCAACAATGTTGGGGGAGACCCCTAACCCTTATCTATCCCACATACCCTTCAACAGACACAACTATCATGTCAACTACCAAGTGTGTTCACCCAAGTCAAACCATTTCAATAAAACATCCTTTTTATTGAAAACCAATTCCATCAAAGTCATTTCAATCTCAAAACATTTTAATAAAACACCATTTTTATTGAAAACACATTTTTCATCAAACCATTTACGATTTTTGCAAATCCATAATTTAAAATCAATATTCTAAATTCAAGAAGCCAAATCACTTTGCACAACAATTTCCCAAGATTTCAAAATTTCATCAAAACCATAAATCATCACTAAAGAAGATTTATTCCATGATTTTCACAATCAAATACATTTAAAAAAACCAATTTGAAACTAAGACAATAAATTATAATAAGAGGATTCGAGAGTGAAGCCTCTTACCTCAATGGTTTTGACGAAAACCATAACGGTCGAAGAACACTCAAGAAACCCAGGTCGATTCTCGAAAAACCCACCTTAGATCTCTTCTCCTAGCAAGAAAAAGACCAAATCTCATCATATTTGGAATCCACACACTTATATCTACCCATAACAGGCATAGATATAAGAAATTGAGAAAAGATGATAAGTATATCTAAAAACCCGATCAAGAACAAAGAAGAACGATCACATACCTCAAGAATCTGGCTTCGATTAGCCAAGAGAAGCCTTTAGGTCACCTCCAAAACGATGGGAGAACCCTTTTTGACCTTAGGAGAAGAAAAATCCCAAGTTAGGGCTGTTTATGAGAAATAATGAGCCACTTAAAGGAAAAAACGTAGGATATCCACCTTTATAGGATCTCATTTAAGTGGTCGCACAGTTTTCTCGCATGGTTAGACAAACTGTGCGCTAACCGTGCATTAGCTACTGCCTCAGCCACCCTTCTCGCATGGTTTGGACGCACGGTTAGACAAACTATGCTCCGACCGTGCAGAATCTATTGCCTCCAACACATACTACGCACGGTTTGGCCGCACGGTTTAGACAAACCATGCGCCGCTCGTGCGACTTCCCCCTTTGCCTCAAAACATCATTCCAAGTTCTCCCGACTCTCCCATTAAACACCTTTTACCTTAAAACCATTAAAATCATCAAGAAAGGGTTACATACCAGAAACCAAGGTTATATGAATTTAAATTCATAGAATGATGATTTCTAGTCATAAATTTATTGCATGATCATCTATTTATTTAAAAAACATTTCTTGAAACACCATTTATGAAACATTTTTCATGGTTTTTTGTAAATTAAATTCTAACATATAACATACCATTAACTATTTTTTATTGACACATTTATTTGATTACCCAATGAATGGATCTATTCGCGTGTTGTTTCTGGAATTTTTTGGACTTTTTATAGGTTTCTTGGCCCGTACATTATTTGCACAGGGTTTGAGATTGATTCGAAAACATGTATAACCTGAACAGTGGGATGTTGCATATTTTTCACACGATTAAAATAAATGTATATAAAAACCATGAAACAATTTAAGTGGATCTATTTTGGGTGCATGATTAAGTTCACAATTAGTACTAACCGTGTGACTTAACCCAGGAAACCGTGAAAATGATAATTGAAGCCCCAAAAATGTTAATTAAATTCTTGAAACCTACCTGGATAACCCTAAACACCTCTCAATTGAACCCAAATATGATCCTTTTGATTTTGGGAGTAACCTAGATCTATTTTTTCACTCCAACACTCATTTATTGCTGGATTGAAGAACCAATCAATACGGTGATCCTCTTCTAGTGAGTTCTTTTCTTCTTGATCTTGTATCTCCCTTATTCTCTTAATTCCTCCTAAAGGTAATGATGTCCTTGCATTTTTTTGGATCTTGGTATATTTTTGTGGGATTTTTGGATATAGAATATTTTCTATCTTTTTTCAAGTCCTATATTCTTAGTTTCAGTGTTCTTCATCGAAGGTAAAAAATATCAGATTCATTGGATTTGAATTAAAAATATTCCTAGTATGTGTTTCTAGGATTTTCTATTTTTTAAAATTAATTTATGAGTGTTTCTTAATTTCTAACACTTATTCTATGTATATTATCCATGAAATTCCTCATAAAATATTCTTTGACCAATTTTCATTTGAATTTAAGATGGAATCAATTTAATGGCTATAATGTTGATCCTTCATACCTTTTTGTGAATAATTTATTTTTATGTTTGTTTTGATTTATTTTTAAAGATCTTTTAAAAGTTTATTTTGGTGAAATTGAGGGCTTTTTCCTAGGTTTTTATTTATAAAATGAACTTATATTATTTGAATTAAATTAATTGAACTATTTGGGTTTTTCTAAATAGTTTCAAATACGTGAATTTATTAATTGACCAAGAACCCTATTTGATTGATTTTACCTTTTTTGAAATGGGTTCTCCTAAGTTATTTTAAAAAATTGATTTTTCACATGGAAAGAGGGTGTAAACCCATGTTTTGAAATGTATTAAATCCTCTTAAAATTGTAATTCTTCCTTTAAATGAATTAGGGATGCCCATAAAAAAATTATTGTTTTAAAGGACAACTTATAATTTTCATTATGATTTGGTAATGCAAGAATATATAATTAACCTTTTTGAATACTGAAATTATTTAAAATTATCTGAATTTAATTTTTGATTCTTGATGTCATGGTTGGTACTTTATGATGATATTATCTTGTAATAATCCCATTAATGTAACTTTCTTGATTATTTTAATTCCCACTATTGGGTATTAGAAAAAAGGGATTATTGACTTTGTGGGAGTTTGGGGGTGAGAGTGAGATATGATTTAGGGTCAGTTTCTACGATTGATATGGATCCTAATGTCATCCCCATAACATTATTATCTCACTCACCTATTTTGACTAGTCATGGGAACATAGATAGTGAGATGGGATAACTTAGATATATGCTTCACCAGGGGACTCAAACCCTTATAGTGAATCCATAGAGAACGTGAAAGGTTCAGTCTATGGATGTGTATCGAGGAAAGTGTATGTGTGTGGAACTGGTTTTCTTGAGACCTGTAAGACTAGATGTAATCCTAGAAATTAGTCTTGCTGTAATTTGATTATCTATTCTAAGTTTGAATCACTATAGTACCAAGGTTATACACATGACATCCATGTACTCGATACTCGATACACGACAACATTTTTTGTCACTATTTGGCACCGAAGTTGCCTTTATGGATTAATTTATTGTTATTCCACACCTTGAATTTATTGTATTGACTCTTATTCATATTTTCATATCAGGTTTATATTATCACCTTTTCGTGATTATATGACATTAGCTTGTGAAATAGTTTTCAAATATTTCCAAGAAAATGTTTACTTTTTAAATGGTGAAATGGGTTGTTTTAAAGGTTTAGTAGGATAAATGAATTTTAAATTTTAAAAACTCTTTTTTTAAATAATCATCATACTCTCTTATTTTTACTTATATTTTAGAATATTTGAATTGCCTTATGAAGTAAAAGCATACAATCATTGGTGGAATCATGCTGGGATCTTTAACTCACACCCTACTTATACCTTTTGGTGTTTTCAACCCTTTATGATCTTATAGCAGGTTTCCATGCTCTCGCATTTCATTGTGGGTTCATGATTGGGTGACCAAGGGTGGGTTACTCGGGACATGGTGGGTGGTCATGAACCACCATGAGATGGGTGTGGGTTGTTATGTTCTATTTCAAGTGTTCTGATTGTATCTTTATATCTTGATACGTATGTATTGATTTATGTATATGATAATGTTTTCACATTGTACTAGGTCATTATAATATTTTGAAAGAGATGCTAATCCAAATGGTTATTTTTTTCCCATGATCTTTTCACCGGCCCATAGAGATCATGAATGCTCTTTAGGTTAGTGGTGAATCAGCTCAGATATCGGTTTAGATGGAATTTTGGGTTCGTTTGTTACAAATGGAATTAGATAACGTCTTTAATTAAATTTAATTACATGAATTTTAAATACCTTAGGTTATTTGGGGTGATCCATCATAAAATGAGGATTAATAAAGGTTTAGGACTCAAGAGGTAGTTCGTGAGTGGGTGCTAGATCACCCCCTCCTCACGATGAGACTTAAGTTACCAAGGATGCTGGGACTTGAGTATTTATTTTTATTTATTGGTTTCATAATGATAAATGAGATTTAGAATCCCAATGAGACTATATTTTATTTTGGTAATCTCTTATAAATTTTGGAACCAAAATTGAAGTATGACCATAGTCGCATCATGTTTTCATGGTCTGGTGAACTATGAGGAATCAATGTGACTGATCAGGAAAACAACCAATGAATAGTTTTGAGGTTGGTGTGTGGTTTACCAAACCATGAGACCAATAATTTTATATTTCTAACTCAGTTATAAATTTGAAATATTATCTATTTTATTATAAGAAACTTCACTTATGTGAGGTTGGTTATGTGGGTTCTTTCATTCTCTTGTTCGGTTGCTTCATATTTAATCCATTGTTAATGATTTAAATTAATTTGTGAAAACAAAAATTTTGGATTAAAAGAAGTTTTATTTATTTCTTTGAAAAGTGTTTTCTATTACCAAAAACTTGTTTTTATGAAATGTTTGGTTTAGAAATTTTATTGTCAAAGACTTTTATATGATGTGAAAAACAATGTTTTAAGAGGAAATTTTGGTTTTTAATGGATTTAAATGGAAATGGTTTTGATAATTAGAAAAGAGGGTTAATTATTTTTGAAACCGTATAATAATATACAAGTTTTGGTAAAGGGTTTATTGAAACTTTGATGAATTTATAACAATATTTATCATTTTTAAAGGAAAGAGTAATGTTTTATAAATGGTTAAATCTTGTGTGTTTTGAAACCAATGATGCTTTGGAAAAAGTGGGTTGTAAATTTTCTTAAAATATTCTATGCTCTATTTGAGTGTTATATGAATGTTTATTTGATATGATTATGTTTTGTGATGTTCAGAAATGTATCCCAGAAATTCCTTCAAGAAAGATAGAATAATGTTCTAATGGCCTGGTGCTCAGGGAAATTCTTCTTATTTTCCAGAGGTAGTGTCTAATGTTATTGACTCTATCTAGATTCTATAATGAGGGGTGGAGCTAGAGACTTTCCATCCTTTGAACCCCATCCTTGAATTCTAAGAGTTTCATATACCTTCTTATAAATGCGAACAAGGTTGTATTGAGGAAGTAAAGTGTCTTGAAAAAGTTGATGAGATTTTGATTCTATCAAGACTCATGATACTCTGAAGGTTATGTCTATTAACTCCTTATTTAAGGGATCTAGCCAAAAGAGTTGGGAAGTTTTGATTCCATATTGTATGCATGCATTAATGTCTTAGGAATTTTTCAAGTTAAAATTTATTTGGTGAAGTATCTGGAGCAAGTGAAGAAGGAGAATGTTTCTCAGTTCGTGGGTTTTGGTCATGATGAGCTATTGGTTGTGGAGTATTCTAAGAAATTATAACTTTTGGTATATTTCATACTAGGTATTGTTCATAATGACGTCAGAAAGGCTATAAATTTTAGAAAATGTCTCCACCTATACCTCTTAACTCTCATGCCTACAAATAGGTTGATCTCTTATTCTGGGATTCTCATTAAGGCTTTCTCCGTTGAAGAGGAGCTAGTGAAACCACATGAAGGCAAGAATTCCTCCGTCATGGTTGAGAAAGGAAATTCATCTCATTAAGAGAAGAGGCATATCATGTGTTTCTAGTGTAGAGAACCTAGTCATCCTAAGAGGATGTGTTCAAAATCTCTAATGGTTTAAGGAAGGTTTTGGAATTTAGGGCACCTTAATAGGTTATGTAAGTTAGACAGCTGGGAATATAAACCTTAATCAAGAATATCAGCTCTTGAGTCTTGGAAATTAGATGCTTTATAATAATAGGTATCTATCTATAGATCTTGGAGTGTATTTTTTCACACATTGGAGGAGATTCAAGTTTTCAGTTGTTAGTTTCAAGATGTGGTTAATGTTGATCAAAATTGTTGTTTCTGACATCAGAGTTGATACTGTTTGAGTTTTTCCTTCTTGTGGATTGTCTATTTTTGAAACTTTTTGTTTTGGGATCTTTGTGAATGATATATTATGGACCTTGGTTTGGGATATTTTGGGATTATTGATGTGAATAATTTTTTCCTTTTCTTAAGATATTGATTATTGGTCCTTGGTGTCCTCTTATTTTTAATTGATTATTAGAGATCAATTTTGATATATTGGATGATATCCTGTATGAGTGTGTAGTAACCTGTTGTGCACGGACATGGTTTTTTAAGTTCCTTCTAGTTTGACTTGAATAGACCTTGGTAATGTACTTATGTAACTAGAATGATGTGGATTTTTGATACACCAAGTACCCAGTTGTGTTGGAATTTGATTTGGTGTGCTCATCGAGGTATTAGACTCAATTTTGAAAATCCAATATTACCATTGAGTACCTAACAAGGGTATACATCCTTTTTAGTTCTTTATTTTTCTTATGTATGCATGATCTTAGATGTTTTTCCTTAGATAATAGTTAAATTATCTCATTTGGGTATAATGGATGCGATTTTATTATGTTAAACCATTTCAATGAATCTTAAAATTTTGGGGTGATATATTCTAGGTCTCCATTATTTCAGTAGTTTGGATCTGTGTGATGATATTAAAGTGTTGATCTTGGAGTTTTTAGTATGTTGTTATACTTTGGGTGAGTCTCTCTTCTATACTATGGACCGTCCACCTCACAAAATGACTGATAGATTTCTTCTTATGTCATTATATTTTATTTTTTTAGGATAGATGCTTTTTCGGGATATAAATTACTATGGGGAGGTTTTTGTAACATCCCGTTACCTATTTTTATGTGTATAGACCCTTGTATTTGAGTAACCAATGATTGGATCTTTTCACAGGCTGTTTCTAGTGTTTTCCTAGGCCTTTTAAAGATTTCCAGTCCTTTTTATGGTTTGTCCATAGTTTGAGTGTAAATAACCATATTTTTCTATGTAATTTTATTTTAAAATTATATGAAATTATTATGAGTTTGCAAAAATTGACGACACATGATTTGGAGGCCCGGTGTTCCCGGAATGAATTTCTGAACTTTTTTTTCGGGTACGTTTAGTAAACACGTGGGCAGAGTTTTCTAACTTTTGAACCATTACTTCGGATTAAAAATTCAGGGGCACTTTTGAATCCCATCACCATGATTCGCTTAAGGGAGGCTACACTTCAACTGCAGTAGGTCCAGAGAAAAAGTAAGTTTTTGGAACTTTTGAATAGAATAAATAAAATAACATTATTATTTTATTTTTATTCTATTCATCCAATGGAAAAGTGGTAAGGTGGTACCGGTGATGTCTCAAACCAATAAATGGCTTCACCCTCTAATATATGTAACAACATTGTTGGGGGAAATTAGGAAGCTTCATATTAATGAGCCCCATTAACTCTCCAGGTCGTTACTCTCCCCCTCTCTTATAAATATAGAGATTGGGGGAGGGGTATCAGAAAAGATTCAATAAGCAATGAAGTTCTGTTGGAGTGCCATAACGCCGAGCCCTTAGAGGATAGAGCAGACCCCAGCAGGAGGTGACATGCGACCCCGAAACCCTGAACCGGAGTTTGACGTTCGAGCGGTGGTAGGGAAAACATGTTGCGGGGATGAAGAACAATGAGATTCCCCCAACTGCAAGCACTCTCCAACATTTCAAGGTAGGGGTAATTTTCATTTGTTCATTTTTTATTCCCTCTTCCCTATTCTTGAAATTATACAAAGAACACGGGTCAACCGACTAATGGGTTGAACCGTGATTCATTCGTCACTGCGGGAGGATTGTTGCAAGAAATATTTGTGGGGTTTATCATGTTTAATTCAATTGATTTATTCAACCACTTAATATCCTCCATAATATGGGCTAACGAAGAGGGCACGGGCCTAACGAACCTGGAATGAACCCTCCACTATCTTTCTATTCTTGAGCCTCCTTGGAAGAACACGAGCACGTCGGCGCACACCGCAAGAGGAAGGTCGCAGTTCGTCAGTTGCGGCGAATGGAGGAGGTGGCCGACATGATGGCCGTCTATGGGAAAGAAGACGATGCAACTGTTGTGCCGCCGATGAATAGAAGCCACAACTCAAGTTGCGGTGACTGAGCGGTGCCCACACGCCGCCGCTGCCTCAGGAACCGTACGGACTTCGGGTCGTTCAGGAATCCAAGAGACCAGGGGGTTACACCCCCAGTGTCGGACCGAACCGGGCCACCACCCTCGGAGCCAGGCCGCCACCCTCATGTCGGGCCGCCGCCCTTAGACCAGGCCACCACCCTCGGAGTCGGGCCGCCGCCCTCACGTCGGGATACCACCCTCGAGCCGGGCCGCTACCCTTGGTGTTGGGCCGCCGACCTAATGTCGGGCGGCCGCCCTCACGTCAGGCCACCGCCCTCATGTCGCGTCGCCGCCCTCACATCGGGTCGCCGCCCTCAGAGCAGGCCACTACCCACAGAGGAGGGCAGACGCCCTCACGCCGGGCTACCTACCTCGACCCGGGCTGCCACCCCCAGAGCCAAGCCGCTGCCCTCACGTCGGGACGCCACCCTTGGAGTAGGTCTCTGCCCTCAGATCTGGGCCCCCTCCCTCCCATCGGGCCACCGTCCTCATACAGGGCCACCGCTCTCGGACCGGGCCACCACCCCAACGGGCTGCTGCCCTCTGACCGGACCGCCACCCTAGTAGGACGCCGCCCTAGCAAGCCACCACCCTAGCAGGCCACCACCCCATACAGGCTGGGCCGCCCCTTTACTCACCACCCTATTCAAGTCAGGACACAATTGCGAGACACCCCTCTTGTAGGACAAACCGTACATCAGCCCATCCCAGACCAGATCGGGTCAGGTCGGTCCGAACCCGGGCCCAAAAACTCTCAAAGGACCCTATATTGATAACTAGACTCCCGTTTGACATACTGTCTACAGCTTTGGGACCCTAGGAGTGAGACACTATTTTTTTACCTACTCCATTAGAGTTTCGGAGAAACATAGAGTTTGGCCAGGTTGGATCACACCTGAATCCAACCGGGCCCTCGGCACTGAAATTCCAATAACGCACAGACCGGGCCTTCGACTGACACACTGTCTATTAAGATAGAACCCTTATGACTTGAAAGATCATTGTGCTACTTCTTTGTGAGACATCGTGTTTGTTTAGATACAACTGATAGCTTGGGGAGCGGTTCTCCCAAGCGCACTACATATGGAACCCTACGACTGGATGAGACCTAACAACTGCTGACATTTTTACTCAGAGTGACTCGACGGCTGCGGTATGTGATGGGGAGGAGTACCTTCACAGACGACGATGGGTTGGGTGGTTCGGTGTGACCTGGTGGGCCGCAATGGGGAGTATCCGCAGTATGCGATGGGGATGAGTACCTTACCAGACCATGTTGGGGGGGGGATGACTCTGTGTGACCTAACAGAACCACACTACGCTATGGGGAGCAATACTTCAGCAGCTCAAGGTTAGTGGGAAGCACCTCTGTGTGACGCGGCAGGCCCACTGTACTCGATAGAGGAGGAGTTCTCCAGTATCTGAGGCATTTGACATTGTGATTGGGGATGTTACTTGTTACTACCCCTAGAATAAATCCTGATGTGAGCTATCTTTACTTTGTGCTTGTGTTTGAGGTTATTCTATGTGGTACTATACTTGTGTGGTAAACTACCTTCGTGGTGATACCCTGTGGTTTTTCTTTGTAGAATTCGAGGAGACCTTCGGGGTCTTGGGGTCCCTACTAAGAATCATTATACTAAACACTGCATGGGATTCACCCGTACATTATTGTGTCTTGTGCGACAACATATAACATTGATTTAGGCTAAGGGAACTAGGATTGGATGGCAATCGGAGGTGGACCATTCATCATGACATGACGTAGAGGAGACGACTGGACGTGGAGTGCAGTGGAGGTGATCTGTACCTACCATTTTTGGTAGGAACCTCGGAGGACGACCCAATATATGTTTTAAGTTTTCTTTCAGATGTACTGTACTTTTAGTCATACTTGTACCTTTATAGTTGGGCTTGTATTCCAGCCCCTTTTACTTTCAGCACTCTTTTAATACAACAGTTTACTTCATAGTTTTTTCTTTTTGGGTTCTCAGACCATGTTTTTGTACAGGTTTAAAGGCAATGCCTTCCTATTTTAGGGAATATGTATTTCAATGCTAGTCCCCATCCCATGGCCTATGGAGGGAAAGTTTAGGGTAGTCACAGCACAAGCCCTGGGGGACGGGTCATGAAAAACTGGTATCAGAGGAGTTCGGTTCTACCGAAGAACTGGGACTCTGATCTTTTCTATGTGGAAATAGTGTTTACTATTTTGAGTGTGGTTTTCAAATCAGGGAGTCAAGTGTTGGTGCAGCGGCCGAAGTATCCATACAACAAGACCCTGAATTCTGTTTTCAAACTCAGCGCATGAAAACAATAACCGCGTGTTTTTTGAAGAGTCTTTCTTATGTCTTCTTGATTCATCTCACCAGGTATAACATTTAACCATGGAAAACCTGTTTTTTTTAGGATGCCTCCATGAAGATAGCCACCCAGGTTCCCTGAGAGAGTATGTGATGATGGCCCAACGAGCGATGAGGCCTCGGTGTAGGGCCCTCTCACGGCATTAGCACCTTCGGGTTGTGTACCAGCAACACCACTTCCTGTTGGGAAGCTGTTTCCACCATCCCCAACAGCAGAGGATGCATGATCACTGAGCACATTGCATGAGTTACAATGGAAGAGGCCTCTGAGGTTCCAAGGTGAGACAGACCTGCAGGCAGTTGAGGGCTGGCTGGAGGCTGTGGCCAGAGTTTTTCGCTTAGTTGGGACACCAGCTTGTTTTATGGTGATCCTACCAGCCATCCTTTTTTAGGAAGCAGTAGAGAGATGGTGGATCTTGATGCTCTAGATACACAATGAGGTGGCCCTCATCTGGGCAGACTTCGAGGACCTTTTTAGGGCTGAGTTCATCCCAACAACTATATGCTCTGTGCATATACAGGATCTAATGCACTTATAGCAGGGTAGCATGATAGCGGCCCAGTACTCAGTGAGGTTCATTGATCACTCCCGCTACTCCACCAACATGGTATGAGACCCTTTCTTTATGGCCCAGACCATTGAGTAGGGTCTCCGATGGGAGATCATAGCATCGATGGTATTGCTCAGCATTCCGATGCAGGATGGGGTGCTTGAGCGTGCACTTTTGGTGGAGAGATTCTTAGTTGAGTAGGAACTGATAGTGAGAGCTACCACCAGACAACAAGTGGATGAGTCTTCTCTAGGAGTTATTAGGCACATGAAAAAGGGGTCAAAGTGGACTAGACCTACTGGTGGATGACCTCAGGATGCAGGTTCAGAGGTGAGAGGCTCAGAAGGTGGATGGAGACAAGCGAGCGTCACATAATCTTACTTGTGCAGTGAGTAGGGTCATATGGCTCTCGACTTCCCGACCCACAATACCGATGACCAAAAGATGGTCGAGGGACCTCTGGGGTAGAGGTAGAGGTTCGAGCGAGGAGGTCAGCAGGGTTGAAGACATGGCAGAGGAGATGGTCGTGTAGCAGGTGATGAGCGGCGTTTCGAGATTCTACCACCACCACTGCCAGGTGGTCCACCCCGACCACAGGGACTAGGAGGACATGGACGAACTCATCTCTAGGCAGCTGAGGCCTATGGCCACAGCGATTCATAGATGATTAGAGGTATGATCAGTTTCTACTCTACCTTAGTTGTAGCACTTATAGACATAGGTTCCAGTCACTCTTTTGTTTCCACGACCCTCGTTTAGAGCTCAAAGATTCCAGTGGATATGTTGCCTCGATCCTCATTGATCTAGACACCTACGGGAGAGGATTTGATGATTATAAACTTTTTCCAGTAGTGTGAGCTTACTCTAGGAGGTGAGAGGTTCAGCTGGGATCTTCTAGTAGTGGCCTTAAGTCCTTATGACGTCATCTTGGGTATGGAATGGTTATCCACAGTCCATGCTCAGATTGACAATATTATGTGCAAATTGTGGTGTGTCCGCACGGACAAGACCATGTTTTCCTTCACCGGAGAGAAGGGAACCTTTACAACACATGATGGACTTAACCAGAGGAGGGTGAAATCGATTACTCATCAGTTAGCCAGCCTTATCCTCGGAGCAGTTGATGTTGGGAGTCCGAGTTGTCCTGTAGTGGTGGACCAGTATGCCAATGTCTTCCCTGATGATGTTCCAGGACTACCTCCACATAGAGAGGTAGAATTTTACATCAACCTGTATCCCATGAAAGAACCAATATCTTCTTCAATATATCATATGGCTCTCATGGAGCTTCGTGAGTTATGTGTACAGTTGGAGGACTTGTAGGGATATGGGTTCATAATACCCAATGTTTCTCCATGGGAAGCCCTGATTTTATTCACCAAGAAGGAATATGGGAGTTTGAGACTCTCTGCGGACTATCGGCACCTAAACCAGGTGACCGTTAAGAACAAGTATTCACTCCCAAGGATTGATGATATTTTTGATTAGCTAAAGGGAGCTCACTATTTTTCGAAGACATACCTCCGATCAAGTTATCATCAACTCAGGACATGGGATGAGGATGTGCATAAGACAGCCTTCAGATGTCAGTATGGCCATTATGAGTTCTTGACAATGACTTTTGGTGTGGCTAACGCCCCAGTAGTGTTCATGGGACTCATGGACATGATATTTTAGCCATACCTTGATCACTTCATCGTGGTGTTCATCAATGAAATACTAATATACTCAGTGACGGAGGAAGAGCATGCCTATCATCTGCAGACAGTTCTGGATACACTTTGAGAGAACTAGCTTTTGGTAAACACTCGAAGTGCCAATTATGGATATGAGAGGTCCAATTTCTAGGACACATTATCTCAGAGGCTGGAGTTGCAGTGGATCCAGTGAAGATAGAGGATGTTCTATCTTGGGAGCCACCTAGGAGCGTGACAGAGGTGCATAGTTTCCTAGGTTTGGCTAGATACTACTGATGATTCATGCCAGCATTTTCCAGAGTTATAGCACCATTGTCAGCTTTGAAAAAGAAAGGGAAATTGTTCCTATGGATAGAGATATTCCAACAGAGTTTCTAGGAGCTAAGGTAGAGACTGATGAGTGCCCCCATCTTGAGGCTTCCAGAAGAGGGTGTTGGGTATGTAGTCTACTGCTACACATTAGGGACTGGACTTTGGTGTGTATGGATGTAGGAGCGAGCATTGATCACTTACAGTTCATGACAACTGAGAAAACATGAGCATAACAATGCTACCATGACTTGGAGTTAGCAGTAGTGGTCTTCTCCTTGATGATGTGGAGAATTTACTTGATGGGCGAACATTTTACAGTCTACTCTGATCACAAGATTCTAGGGTATATCTTCTCTTAGAAGGACCTGAACCCGAGAAAACAATGATGGCTAGAGATCCTCCAGGACTATAAATTTGAGATAGACTATACTCCTGGGAAGGGGAACATGGTAGAAGATGCACTCAGTAGGAGGTATAGTCTGCAGTTTCTAAGTGCGGCGACAGAGCAGCTAGCTGCATTGCAGTTATCCTTTGTGGATAGAGATGGAGTAGTATACCTCCCATCTATGACTGTCACTCCCCCACTCCTTCAGTGAGTCAGGGAGGCACAACTTGGGGACACTGACTGCGAGGCTCTATGTTCTTATATATCCTTAGGGAAGGCACCTAATGGATTTTTTGAAGGTGGGGATCATTTCATACTTTTTAGAGGACATACCATGGTACCAATGGAATTATGGGAGGAGGTGTTGAGGGAGTTCCATATGTCCCCTCTGGTGGTACATTCTTGTGTGGAGAAGATGTACCAGGACCTCCAGCATTAGCACTAGTGGCTAGGGATGAACAAGGCTATAGTGGAGTTTGTTTCATGATGCCTTACTTTTCAGCAAGTATAGGCTGAACACCGGGTTCCAGTAGGATTAGCTCAGCCACTAGAGGTGCCATAGTGGAAGTGGGATGGGATCTCCATGTACTTTGTGATAGGGCTTCCAAGTACGTCTACGGGATATGATTCCATATGGGTGATCATTAACCGACTCACCAAATCGGCCCACTTCCTACCTATCCGAGAGTAGGGATCCATAGAGGTCTTGAGATGCCTCTACGTACAAGAAATATTAAAACTTCATGGGGTGCCAACGATGATCATATATCACCATGACACATGTTTTACATCCTGGTTGTGGAATGGACTATAGGAGGCATTCGGGATTTAGCTGTGTTTGAGCACCACCTTTCATCCTCAAAGGGATGGTCAGACGGAGCAGACCATTCAAACGCTAGAGGACATGTTATGTGTAAGCGTCCTAGATTTTGGTTGTAGTTCGGAGGATCACTTTCCCTTGGTGGGGTCTACTTACAACAACAGTTATCACTCCACCATCGGTATGGAACCATTCGAGGCCCTATACGGCCAACCCTGCCGATCTCCTCTATATTGGACAGACCCGGAGGAGTAAGCACTTATGGGTCCAGAGTTGGTATGGGCTACCACTGAGAAGGTGCAGATCATACAAGAGTGGATGAAGACTGCACAGAGTAGAAAGGAGTCATATGTTGATATAATATGAAGACCATTGGAGTTCCAGGAGGGTAACCATGTTTTATTGCAAGTATCTCCTCGACGGGGACTATAGAGATTTGGTTGAGGTTTCATGTTTTCACCAAGGTTTATTGGGCCATTTCTGATACTTCGGGGGATATTAGAGGTGGCATACTGGTTGGCACTTCCATCGCAGTTGGAGAAGGTGCACAATTTCTTCCACCTATCCCATCCTAGGAGATACATACCCTACCTATCTCACATCATTGACCACAGTGAACTGGACTTAGACGATTGGGTGATGTTTACGGAGGTTCCAGTAGAGATTGAGGATCGATAGGAGCAGGTCCTTCGTGGGTGGTCGATACCTCTGGTTCACGTTCGCTAAAAGAACGGGAACCTCCAAGAGAGAACATGGGAGAGGGAGGCTCAGATTCATGCTCAGTACCCCCCTTTAGTTTCCTTAGTCTATGTTGTGGATTTTTAGGACGTAAATCCCTACGGTGGGGAGAATCTAAAGACCCATATTTTTCTATGTAATTTTTTTAAAATTATATAGAATTATAATGAGTCTGTGAAAATTGACAGTGCATGATTCTGTGGTTCGGTGTGCTCGGAATGAATTTATGAACTTTTTTTCAGGTACATCCAGTAAATGTATGAGTGAAATTTTCTAACTTTTGAATAGTTTCTTGGATTAAAAATCTGAGGGCACCGCTGAATCCACATCACTGGGATTCGCTTAAGGGAGGATCCACTTCCACCGCATTAGGTCTAGAGAAAAAGTCAGTTTTTGGAACATTTTAATAGAATAAATAAAATAATTTATTATTTTATTTGTATTCTAGTCCTACAATGGAAATGTGGTAAGGTGGGATTGGCGATGTGTCAAGACAATAAATGGATTGACCCTTCAATATATGTAACAATAATGTTGATGGAAATTAAGAAGCTTCCTATTAGTAAGCCCCATTAAATCTATGCGTCATTACTTACTCTCCACCTCTTATATAAATATGGAGCTTGGGGGAGGGGTATTGAACAAGATATGCCAAGAAACGAAGTTCTGTTGGAGTGCCATAATGCTGAGCCCTTAGAGGAAGGAGCCGACCCTGGCAGGAGGTGATGTGCGACACCGAAACCCTGAACCAGAGTTTGACGTTCGAGCGACAGCAAGGAAAACTTATTGCGAGGATGGAGAACTATGATACTCCCTCAACCGCTAGAATTGTAAAATGTTTAAATGTAGGGGGTTATTTTTGTTTGTGTGTTCTTGATTCCCTCTTCCTCGTTCTTGAAATTATACAAAGAACGCGGGTCAAATGACTAATGGGTTGACCCGCGATTCATTCTTCCTTGTGGGAGGATTGTTGCGGGAAACAATTGTGGGGTTTATCTTGTTTAATTCAATTGATTTATTCAACCCCTTAATATCCTCCATAATACGAGCTACTGTGGAGGGAACGGGCTTAATGAACACAGCCCGAACCTTCCGCTATCTTGTTATTCTTGCGCCTCCTTGGAGGACCACGAGCACATCGGCACGCGTCGCAAGAGGAAGGTCGTGGCTCCTTAGCCTTGACAAACAGAGGAGTTGTCCAGCACAAAGGCCAACCGCAGGAAGGAAGGCGGTGAGACTGCCATGCCATCAGTGAACAGAAGCCATGGTTGAAGCTACGGCAGAGGCCGAACCCCCCTCCGGTGGGTTCCGTGACGACCATGCGGCGCTTCCGCCTCGCCAACCAAATGTCCTTTAGGCCGTTCGGGAATTCGGGAGACCAGGGGGTTACACCCCCCTCGTCGGACCAAATCAGGCCATTGCCCTCAAAGCTGGCCCTCTGCCCTCACGCTGGGTCACAGCCCTCGGAGCAGGATGCTGGCCTCGGATCCAGGCCAACGCCCTCACGCCGGGCCGCCGCCCACAATCCTGGCTATTTCCCTCAGAGCCGGACCACCACCCTCACGACGGTCCACCACCCTCGGAGCCATGCCGCCGCCCTCAATCCGGGCCGCCACCCTCGAACCAGGCCGCCGCCCTCAGAGCTAGGACACCACCCTCACACCAGGCCGCTGCCCTCAATCTTGGATGCCACCCTCACGCCGGGCATCCGCCCTTAGAGTCGGGCCACCACCCTCACGACGGGCCGCCACACTTAGATTTGGGCCGCTGCCCTCCTGCCAGGGCACCGGCCTCGAGTCGGGCACCCGCCCTCAGAGCCGGGCCACCGCCCTCACACAGGGCCACTGCGCTTAGAGCAGGCTGTTGCCCTCGGAGTCGGGATGCCACACCCACGTCGGGCTGCCGCCCTCAGACCGGTTTTCCACCCTCAGACCAGGCCTCCACCCTAGTAGGCCGCCACCCTAGCATGTCACCGCCCCACGCAGGTCGGGCCACCCCTTTGCGGGCCTCCGTATTTGGGTCGGGCCGCCCTTTTGTGCCGCCCCTCTTGCTGGCCAGACCGGACATCAGCCCATCGGGCCGAGTCCACCGCAGCCCAACCCAGACTGGGTCATGCCGGGATGGTCCGACTAGGTCAAACCAAACACGGGCCCCACCAGGACCAGAAACTCTCAAAGGACCCTATCTTGAGAACCAGGCGCATGTTTGATGAATCATCTGCAGCGTTGGGACCCTTGGATCAAGACAGTTTTTTTACCTACTACATTAGATTTTCATAGAAACTTGGAGTTCGGCCAGGTTGTATCGCACCCGAATCCAACCGGGCCCTCGACACTGAAATGCCTATAACGCACAGGCCGGGCGTCCGATTGATGTGCCATCTATTTAGTTGGAACCTTTATGACTTGGCGGATCATTGAGTAACGTATTTGTGAGACTTTTTGCTGGTTGAGATATGAATGATGGATTGGGGAGTGGTTCTACCAAGAGCACTACATAGGAAACCCTACGACTGGGTGAGACTTGACGACTGCTGACTTTTAGACTCGGAGTGACTCGACAACCATGGTGTGCGATGGGGAGGAGTACCATCACAGACCACGATGGGGGTGGGTGGTTCTGTGTGACTTGGCTGGCCACGGTGGGGAGTAGCCGCAATACGCAATGGGGAGGAGTACCTTAGCAGACCGCGTTGGGGGTGGGGGGGGGGGGGGGGCTCTGTGTGACCATGGAGACCCACAGTACGTGATGGGGAGTAGTATTTCAGTAGTTAAAGGTTAGTGGGAAGCACCTATGTGTGATGAGGTAGACCCACTATACTTGATAGAGGAGGATTTCTCGAGCATCTAAGGTGTTCGACATTGTGACTGGGGATGTTACTTGTTACTACCCCTAGAATAAATCCTGGTGTGTGCTGTCTTTACTTTTTTCTTGTGATTAAGGTTATGCTCTGTGGTACTATACTTGTGTGGTAAAATACCATCGTGGTGTTACCCTGTGGTTTTTCTTTGTGGAACTCTAAGTGACCTTTGGGGTCTCGGGGTCCCTACTTAGTATCCTTCTACTCACACCTACACGGTCTTCGCCCGCACCTAGTTGTGTCTTGTGCAGACAACATATATCATTGATCGAGACTGAGGGATTCGGGACTGGATGGTGCTCAGAGGTGGACCATTCGGCATGATGTTACACAGATGATACGAGTAGACGTGGAATTCAATGGAGGTGATTTGTACCTACTATTTAGGTAGGAACCTCGGAGAATGACGTAGTAGCTGTTTTCCTTTTTCTTTTAGTTGTACTGTACTTTCAGTCATACTTGTACCATTACAGTTGGGTTTGTATTTTAGTTCATTTTACTTTCAGCACTCTTTTACTACATCAGTTTACTTCACAGTTGCTTCTTGTTGTGTTTTTGAACCATGTGTTTGTATAGGTTTAAAGGAAATGCCTTCCTGTTTTAGGGAATATTCCTTTCGGTTCTAGTCACCAGCCCCTGGCCTATGAAAGGCGGGCTTGGGGTAGTCACGACACGATCCCCAGGGGACGAGTCATAACATTGAGCATGGTTTTAAAAAGTGTAAAAATTGGAAAGAGGGGGGCCACACAGTTTTTTATGGTTAAACTAAGTGTGTAGTTAAACCATGCAACACTCCT
The DNA here is from genome assembly GCA_963277665.1 of Viscum album. Taxonomy (NCBI): domain Eukaryota; kingdom Viridiplantae; phylum Streptophyta; class Magnoliopsida; order Santalales; family Viscaceae; genus Viscum; species Viscum album. The sequence continues at coordinate 879,879,104 of OY728143.1, read as the reverse complement.
AATGGATTCTTTTGGGTGCACGACTAAGCACATAGTTAGTACTAACCCTGATCCTTAACCTAGAATAACATGAGAATGATAATTAAATCTCATATAAACTTAAAAACCTCCCACTTGAACCCAAATCCGACTCTTTGGATTTTGGGAGCAACATAGAGCCGTTTAGGCTCTCAAAACCTCATTTCTTGGTGGATCGAAGCACCAATCAAAGAGATGATCCTCTTTTAATGTGTTATTTTCATCTTGATCTTGGAACTGCATTATTATGTTGATTTTTTCTTCCTAAATTTTATGATGGCCTTTCATTTTTTTCGATATTGGTATATTTTTATGGGATTTTGGATCTAGGATCTCTTCTCTCTTCTTTCAAGATCTATCTTCTTAGGTATGGTGTTCTCCATCGAAGGCAAAACTTCTCTAATTTATTGGGGTTGGATTATAAATATCCAAATTAGGTGTTTCTATTATTTTACTTGATTTTATAATTCATTTTATTCTTTATTAATTGATATATGTTTAATTTTTAATTTCTAACACTTATTGTATGCGAATTTTCCTCAAGATTCTTTATAAAATCTTCTTCAACTGATTTCCATTTGAATGGAACATGGAATGAATTTAATGGATATAATTTTGATCTTTCTCACCTTTTTTATGAATTTTTTTATTCCATGTTTTTTTTGATTTATTTTTAAAGATCTTTTAAAAGGGGTTTTGGTGGAATTGAGGGCTTTGTATTATGTTTTAATTTATAAAATATACTTAAAAGATTTGAATTAAATGAATTCAACTATTTGATGTTTTCTAAATAGTTTCAAATGCTTGAATTTATTAAATGAATAAGAACCATCGTTGATTGATTTTACCTTTTTTTGAAATGGGTTATCTTGGGTTATTTGAAATAAATGATTTATTCACATGGAAAGAGGGAATAAACCCATGTTTTTAAATGTATTAAATATTTTTAAAATTGTAACACTTACTTTAAATTCCTTAGGTATTCTTTGAAATAAATTTTTTTTAAAAGGATTTTTAGAATTATAATGATGATTTTGAAAATGAATCGATCATGATTACCCTTTTTGAATGTTGAAATTATTTAAAAGGATTTGAATTGAATTAATGATTATTGATGGCTCGGTTGGCACTTTATGAAGATCCTTTATTCTAATAATTCCCATAATGTAACTATATGGATTATTTTACTTCCCACTATTAGGTTTTGAAAAAAAGGGATTATTGACTTTGAGGGAGATTTGAGGTGAGAGTGAGATTTGATTTAGGTCCCCTTCCCATGATTGATATGGATACCCATGTGATACTCATAACATGATTATTTCACTTAAATATTTTGACTAGTCATGGGAACCTAGATAGTTATATTGTATGACCTAGATATATGATTCACTATAGGACTCACACCCTTCTAGTGGATCCATAGAGAATGTGAAAGGTTCAGGCCATGGACATGCATCCATGAAAGTGGGTGTGTATGGAATTGATTTTCTTGAGACCCGTGAGAATAGACGTAATACCGATAATTAGTCATGTTGTAATTTGATTATTTATTATGAGGTAGACTCACTATCATACCTAGGTGGTACCCATGAAATCTATATACTTGATACTCGATACGTGACAATGTCTATTGTCACAAATTGGCACCATATTTTCCTTTTGTTGATTCATTTATTATTATTGTCTACCTTGACTCTATTATTTTGATTCTTGATTATCTTTCCATATCAGGTTAATATTATAACATTTTCATAATTATATGAATTTATCTTGTGAAATTGTTTTCAAATATTTTTAAGAAAATGTTTAGTTCTTAAATTGTAAAATGGTATGTCAAACAAAAATTAGTTTGTTAAAATGAATTTTAAATGTTTAAAAATCTATTTTTAAACTAATAATCATAAACTTTTATTTAAACATATCTTTTATCATATTTTAATTAACTTATTGAGTAACTTTATAGAATCTTTAGCAGAATCTTACTTGGCTCTTTAGCTCACACCATACTTATAACTTTTGGTGTTTTCAAGCCTTTATGATCTTATAGAATGTTTTCATTCTTTCATATTACTTTGTGGTTTCATGCTTGGGTGACTAATGGTTGGTGACTTGGGACATGGTTGGTGGTATTGGACCTCCTGGAGATGAGTTTTGGTTGTTATGTTCCATTTTCAGTGTCCTTACTATCTCTTTGTATTTTGATATGTATGTATTTATTTTTTTCTGATGATGTTTCCACATTGTACTATTTTATTGTAATATTTTGAGGCTGAAATCATTTACAATGGTTATTTTTTGATTCCTAAGTGCTTTTTAATATCTTGTGGAGATTGGGAACACACTTTAGGTTAGTGGTGAATTAGATCGAATATCGATTTATATAATATTTTGGGATGGTTTTTGACATGAAACTTATTTGAATTGAATTTGATAAAATTAATTAAATATTTTAAATCATAATAATTAATATTAGGTTATAATTTTAGATTAAATTTTGGTTATAATTACTAGTAAGAAAAAAATTTAATTACTGTGGTTAATGTTTAAATGAAGTTTTGTGCATTACTTGGGCTTGTGTTAAAATAATTTTTTCCACACACATATATTTTTTATAATAAATTTCATTTAATATTTAGAATAATTGGGTAAAAATTATATAATAATGTTTATATTATTTTTATACTTAAATGATAAATTTACTAGGTAAAAACTAGTTACCTTGGTGAAAAGCTAAAATAGTAAAAGTGTGTAACCCTGAAGGTAAAGGGAATAACATGTATAAAACATGTTTCTATGTAATTTTTGAGGTATTTGTAGAACTTATATTATTTAAAATCTAATATTTATCAATTTTGGAGGCAATTGGATTTATATTGACTTCCCATTATTGAATAGTTTTGGGTATTTACAAAAATGTCACACCTTTTAACTTATAAAAGGGAACCTATTATCATCTTTCCTTCACACTTAAAAATACCTTTGGTTTATAAAAGTAATGCCAAAATACATTAATTAATTCCTTTTTCCATGTCCTTATAGGATTTTTTTTGTTTATGAAACCCTTCTAGTAAGTCTTTTGCTGCAAACATAAAGAAGTTTTCTAAAGAAGATACATTGTTCTTAATTGAGCAATTTATTTTATTTCTTCTTCCACCTCCTTAAAATATTATTAATACATGATTATATAATATCATTAATATCTGTGAAATAATTTATTTTATTATGTTAATATCATAACCTATATTTATCTCCTCTTCCATCAAATGGGATATGAAACCCTCATTCATGTGTATGGTGGACTACCGACTCACGAACCGATGTAATTCATTTTACATCATCAATTCTCATGGTTGTTTATGATTATGGATTTAATGTATATATATGATATTAATGAAATATTAATATTTATATAAAATTAATATATCATATATTTTCTTACCATTCCATTCATTAAAATATTACAATACCGTTCGTGCATGCATATGGATCCCCACCTCCACTGAGCGATGTGTTCATTTTTCATTACAACATTTTATGGATAGTATATATAAGCATAGTTAAATAAATAATATGACATTTATGATATAATTATAATCATGTAAAGTTAAAATAACTCTTACCTTATTTCCATTATGATCATTTAAAAATGGAAACGTTACTCATGTGTATGTATGAACTACCATCTCTATGATTGGAACGTAATTCATTTTTCACAACCATATTTTAGGGCCAGTTTTTAAATTATAATTTTTGGAAAAAAATGATAACTATTTCAAAATTATTATTATAGATATGATTAAATAATAATATATTTTACCTTATTCAACTTACCAAAGTTATTTTTTGGATATATCAACTGAATATCATCAAAATATCCAACATAAACCTAAATGACTAAATAATTGAACATAACATGATAATAAATAAAATAAAAAGAATAATAAACTTGAAAGTGTTATTAAGAAAGTAAATAATTTAAATAATTTTATTATTCAATAATATAAATAATGTATACGTCAAATCAGACTCATGGTAAGGGATCTCTCTAAACCATTCTTTTCATTGGGTTATGACCATTTTCTCTACAACCCATTTTATCTCTATATTTAAAGTTATATAATGTTTCTAAATTACGTATATACTTATCTTAAATATAAAACTATAATATTATCCCTTTCATTGATGGGGTAATACATTCCTTATGTTCATTTCTTAAATACCTTCATTATGAAATTTTCTTCGATTATGATACGTGGCAAGATTATGCAACCCATTTTATTTACATGGGTAATATAGGGACCCAACCTTAAACATTATATAATCTCAATTTTTTAGTCAAAAATTAATTTTCTAAAATTCTTAACAATATTTATGGTTTATTGTTTTAGATAATTAGTTCATAACTTATACATAATAATCCATTATATTACAAGTATACACTTCTACTAAGTATCCATTTTCCCTATAAAACAGAACTTTTAAAATGAAACATGTTTTATTTTCCGGAAATATCTTCCTAATTTTATTATTTAACTCATACTTGTCCCTATTGATACTTATAACCATTTTAAAAACATTTTAAAGCATGGAATAATCACAAAAATCATAGTAAAGAACAAAAAAGAATGAAAGAATCCGTTGGTCCATGATTACTTATAAAAATTTTCCTTTTCAAATTAAAATTTAGGCTCAAAATAAGAATTTTCTTACCTAAGAAATAAAATTATAATCCAAAATATTTTAATAAACTATTTCATAATAAATATTAAATAAAAAATAAATCTCATAAATATTTCTTTGAAATAATGAAAATTCATAAAACTTTTTCACAAAGTTATACTTTTCACCCATAAGAAGTAGAAAATACTTTTCTATAAACATAAAAACATTAGTTTACCTTGTGAAATCATTAGATTTCCATAAAAACAAAATAAATAATAATTGAATCATATAGGTAAATTGTAGAATTATTTTCATATAACTCTTAAATGAGAATTAAACCTCACAGGTACACATGGAATAACTATCATGGTTACACTTGGAATAACCCTCACAGTCAACTTCCAAATGTAATTCTTACCCAATGAATTAGAGGTGTATCATATAACCACATGTAATTGATTTATAATAGAACCACCCATAATCATAAGAAATTCCCAATAACCATAAAATAATCATAAAACATAAAATCATGAATCATATAATCATTATTTTCACCTATAAGAAAGTATTTTCTGATATTGATATATCCCATTCCTTTAAATCCTAATTTGAAAAACAAAAATTCATAGGATAAATGGAAGGTGGGATTTTCCTAAAAAAAATTAATCTTATAATGAAAGTCAAATATAAAATATTTTTTATAAAATTGGTAAAATTCATTTTCACTGTATATATTAAAATAGAATATTCCTTTCATAATTTGTAAAGAAAGTCGAAATATTCTCTGTGAAATACATAAAAATATTATTTTTGAAAACATTTTAAAGAAAGTAAAAATCAATAGAAAATTTAATTTATAATTAATTTATTTCTACATAAATTCATCCATAAAATAATTTTAAATACATGGATATGGTAGAAAAGAGTTTTAAAGGAAACTTTAAAAGATAATTTTTAAAAGAAAGTCACTTATCTTGAGACTGACTCATCATGTACATTACTTATCTTTAAGAGTAACAAAAATTAATTAATTATTTATTTTATTAAGAAAAATTTTCAAGTTTATTTTTCCTTTTGTATCTTATTTATTACCAAGTTATATTCAACTACTTAATCATTGGAGTTTATGTTGGGTATTTTGATGATTATCAGCTCATATGTCCAAAATGACTTTGATAAGTTGACTATGGTAAATGTAGTAATTATTAAATAATATAAATAAAAATAATAATGAAATAATTATAATTCATATACATAAATTTTAATTTTAAAACCAACCATTAAATATGGTTATGAAAAATGAACTACATTATAATCATGGAGATGGTAGGTTGTACGTATGCATGAGTAAAATTTCCATTTTCCAAAGATCATTATATGAAGAAGTCAAGTATTATTTTATCCTTAAATAAAGATAATTATATAAACAATACCATAATATTTCAACAAATAAAATTATATATATCATCCATGTATTTGGTGATGAAAAAGAAATCACATCACTTTGTGGAGGTGGTAGTCCACACTTACGCAAGAACGACATTATAATTTTTTAGTAAATAGAAAGGTAAGAAGGTAAATGATATATTATATATTCATAATGATAAATATTATATTAATAATATATATATATATATATTAAATAAATAATTAAAACCATCTATAAGAGGATGTTAGGGAAAACATATTACATCACTTCACATGGTAGTAATCTGTCATACATACGAATGATGGTTTAGTTTCCCATTTGATGGAAGAGGATATGGATTTAGATGTTTTCACCAACATAATAAAATCTATATATATATGGGATATAATGATGTTATTATTTCATTATGGATGAATAATATTTGAATAATTTAGAAAAATAAATGAAACAAAAACGTTTAATTAAGAACAGTACCTCTTCTCCGAACAACCTCTTAAGGTTTACACCAAAATATGTACTATAATGGTTTTATGATCAAAACAAGGTCTCCACAACATGGGTAGGGATTTTAAGAAGTTATTTGGGTATATATATTCCAAAAAAATGGTAATTTAAGTGTGATCTAAATAGAATAATAGGTTCACATTTATATGAGAGGGGAGGGGCGCTCTCTGAATTTCTTAAAATATTAAATTAATTAAAATAATTTTTCTATTAAAATGAATAAAAATTGATAATATTATAATATAATATGTTTTTGATTCAAAATAATCCTATATAATAACATTTTGAGAAGTTTAGGATATTTTTTCACCCTTATATTTTGTCACCCACTGTTAACCCTTTTTACAATTATCACATAACTAATTTTTTACACTTTAGGGGTCAATATAGCCACTATAAAAGAAAAATGGGCCTTATTTGATATCATAAAATATATAACATTAATTTGTATTAAGTTAAAATTTTTAATAATTTAAATAATTTAATATAACATTGTTTATTTTAAAATATCACTAATGTTATTTTTGACACTTTTCATTTAATTTAACTATAATACAATAAAGAAAAAGATGGAATTCAAATATAAAAATTTAAAAAAGCTAAAATATGTTATAAGTATATATAAAAATTTATGGAACCTTATAAATCACTCAAATAATATTTTTTTTGTTTTTAAAAACATTTTATTGATTTGTTTACTACTTGAACAAGAAACGTGTCAGTGTTTCATAAGCATTAAAGGCAAGTATTTCATCCCTAAAATTAGAAATAAATTACCATGATTAAAAAAATAATATTTAAAATGAATATTTATAAGTGAATATGTCCTCAATTTATGCCAACGTAAACAAATTAGATATAATAAAACCAAGAGAATGACATTTTTGACTTTTCCTTATATAAAATAATACAATGGTCAAAATCCTATCCAAATGGAAAAAATGAAATATATTAAACTTTTTTGATGATTATGGATGACATATTATCATAAAAGTAAATTAAATAATGTGTTAGGGTCATTTTTTAGTCCGTATCACTTTATTTTTAACCTTAATTACCCGATTTACCCTTTAATATGGCGATAAAAATCTCTATGGTTATTATTCATAATGTCTAAAAATAAAAGGCACATATTTACCAAATTTAAACCCACTAATTACAAATATTTGATATATTTTTAAATAATAAAAACATAAAATTTAAATAATTATATTTAAAATTAAACTAAAAAAATGTGATGAAAAAGTGTTTTTTAAAAAATTCCATTTTTTGGAATATAATGTTTTTATACAAAATTCAAGAATAAAATTAATTTAAAAACTATAATTAAGTTATTTTAAATCAAAATTAACTAATTAAATTTGTTAAAAAATTCATTATATAATTTTAATTAGTAAATCATTTAAAATAATTGATAATTTTAAACAATTGTCTGTTTTTTCACTATTCACTAAAAAATAAATGTTTTTAGAAAATTATCAAAATTTAACCTTAATATAATTTTGATATACTAATTAATTTTTTTTATTTTATCAAATAAATTTTCAAAAATTTCCATAAATTAATTGTAATGTTTTCTCATAAAAATTAATAAAAATTATTTTGGAAGGAAACATATTTTCGAAAAATAAAACGCCTTTTCTAAAAATTATGTTCTAATATTCAATGATTTAATCAATAAATATTTATTGATTAAGACCTTTAGATATATTTCATAATTTTTTTAAACCTATTTATACCCTGAAATTCAACAATAAGGTTTTAACAGTCATATTAAAAAAATAGTATTTCATGGTTCGTTTAAGATCTGTATTTCAGGTCATACACACTATCAAACATAATGTCCTTTTTTAAATCTTGGGGTGTTACATTCTTACCCTTTAAAAATTAAATTCTTTTAATTTTAACTTAATATTAGTAATAAAAGGTTTTGCATCTAAAAATTTATATTTCTTGAAATCCCATATCGTAAAAATTGTTAATAAAACTTCTTCTTGAAAATAGGGAAAGGTAAATACGAAGGCCATAAGGAATAACACATAGCTAGTATCCAAAAAGGAAAAATTAGTGGGAAGTGTAAATATAAACATGGAAGAAAATAAAAATATCTAAATAATGATGGATAGTGACAAAGATCATTGATCATAAGAAATTTAATGATCATAAGAATGTCAATGACCATAAAACCATAGACTAAAGTGGTGTGAAAAGACCATCAAATCATCAAAAATGAAGGTAATAGCATAATTTTTTTTTTCAGTATTCTTTTCGTAGTTTTGAGTAATTTCATTACCATATAGACTAAGAATATAAGAAAATATAATTTATTTATAAGTATAATTTCATCATTTAATCAAATTTTACCACAGTGTCATATTTTTCTCCAAATGATGTGTTTTCAATATTATTTTTTATGTCTAAATCACTGAAATAAACTTCCATAAGATCTTATACTTACACAAAATTATAAAAATTTATTTATCTTGTCATTATATATTTACCAAAACCAAAATGGTTATCATAAGGTAAGATAATTCCCAAAATAAATAAGCCTTTATATGAATAAATAATATATTAATCTCCAAAATTCATTAGTAATAACCAAAGTTCAAAAAAATTCAGTCTATAAGTAAATAACATTAAAAATATTCAATATATCCCATACTAATATTAAAACCCAAAGATTATAATGATTTTATCACATATTCTTCCAACATTTATCTCCAAATAACATTAATCACTATTAAAGTCTCACATTAAAAATGCATATACACTACTCATTTAATCTCTAAAATATGCTAACAATTTCCATAAATAACATGTTTCACTATAAATCCACATTGAAATAATATATTCTTCAAAAATACAATCCAACCTTTAATCCTCAAATAAAATACCATAAGATTCTATTTACCTTAATTATACAATGTTCCAAAAAATTATAGCGATCTTCCTGCAAAATTCAATTAATCACCAAATAAATTTTAGGTCTCATGGTTATCAACATAAAACCAATATTTATTTTTATATTAACACTAACAAGAAAATAATATAATATAGTGGTAGGTAGTGAACCCTTATCGCCCTTCGGTTGTGGGATCAAGCCCTATGGCCATTCCGCATGTAATAGGTTTTCGTCCGGCCTACGGGTTGTCCTTTTACAAAAACTACACTAATAAAATTCTTATAACATTCCCAAAAACATGATGGAAATATTATGAAATATAATTAATAATTATATCACTTTTTATCCTAAATTTTTTTATACAAAACTTATTTTTCCATAAAAAAATATTAATTGACTATCATTATGGACATATTAACTTAAAGTTTTATTCATTCCTTTTTCATATATCCTTAAAATACTGTCTCAAAAAATTATCACCTTTTCATGGAACCACATTTAAAAGGTGTCAATTTATTTTAACATATGTTTAAAAATTTTAAGAATAAAATATATTAATAATGTTTCATAATTCTTATAATATTAGGAATATATCTTAATATCTTTGATAAATGCATCCTTCATTCAACTTCTTTTTTAAAACGTTAACCATGATTTGTTGTCTTATTCAATGATATTAAATATTTCCTTATTAATAATGATTTATAATTATAACATAATAAAATAATTCATACCTTAAATCCAAACATTATGACCTTCCTTTATTTTGTCGATATCTTTTTTATCTTAAAACATGGAGTTTATTTCTCCAGAAAAGAAATAGTGGAGTCCTTAGTGGTATTTCAATTTCTGAATGAGATGGATGAGTTGATATTGTAAAATAAAATAAAATAAAAACCATGATAAAAATAAATTTTTATGAAATTAAAAGGAGTTAGATAGATCAAATAGTTTCTTACAGGTGATTTGGATGTTCAAAAAAATTTCAAACACATTTGAGAAAGTTTTTTCCATAATACTGACGATCAAATCATTTGGAAGAGATAAAAATGTAACGTAGTATCATTTTACTTCCATATTGATAAATTATAATTAATATCAATATAATAACATCATTAAAAAATGAAATGAATTAACACATGTTAAAATGATAATCGTCCTTGTAAGGAAAATACCCATATAAATTACACAATACATTAACCTTAAAATCCTCAAAAAATCCATTAATAAATTCAACATTAAGGAATATTATAACTCTAAATGTTATATCACACCTTTCCTCTTACATTCCTAATAAATGGGACAAAAGTATTATGAAATAACCCTTCATGTTAAACCTAAGATTTACATATGCTTCAACTCAATAAAACATCTTTCAAAGTCTCATTAATCTCTTTAAAATCACATCACTTAATAACTAAAAAAGGGTATCTAAGAATTTGATCATATGAACAAACATAAACTAAAAAATCCATAATGAAATCCATAACTATTAATATAACCACTCATGAAAGAAACTTAATCTCCAAAGTTGTATAAACTCTCCTATGATACCAACTATGAGGAACCAACCTTAAACATTACACAATCCTATGTTTTTAGTCAAGAATTCGTTTTATTTCATTCTTAAGGATATTTATATTTTATAGTTTTAGATAATTAGGTCATATATCATACATAATCAACCCATACATTACAATTGGACACTTTTTCTTATTTTATAATTATATTATAAAACATAACATTTAAAATAAACTATGTTTTATTTTTATGAAATATCTTCACAATTTTCATCTCGACCTCATTATTGTCTATATTAATCCTTAAAACCCTATGAAAAACATTTTAAATCAATTTATGAGCATAAAAATCTTAGTAAGGGACATAAAATGAATGAAATAAATACTTAAACCATGATTACTTATAAAAATTTTCTTTTTTCAAATTTAACTTTGGGCTCAAAATCCACATTTTCTTACCCAAGAAATAAACTTATCTGTCCACATATTTTCATAAAAAATTTCATAAGAAATATTAAAAAAATAAAACTCAAAAATGTTTCTTTCAAATCAGGAAAAAATCCTGATTTTTATCATAAATTTATGCTTTTCACTTATAAGAATTAGAAAATACTTTTCTTTAAGCATAAACTCATTACTTTTCCTTGTGAAATCAAAATATTTATTTTTAAAACCATAGAAATCACAAATAAATCATTTAGGTAACTTGAGGAATCATTTTCATATCACCATTATATATAGAGTAACCCTCATGATTGCACATGGTATAACCGTTATGGTTATACTTGGAATAACCCTCATGGTTAACTTCCAAACATAATTCTTACCCAATGAATTAGAGGGATATAAACAACCCACCCTTCCATGGATTATAATGAAACCACATATCATCATAAAAAATTCCCATGAACCATAACATAATCATTAAAAATTAAATATTTAATTATAAAAACATTCTTTTCACCCATAAGAGAGCATTTTCAAATATTGATATATCTATTTAATTTAAAACACAATTTTCAAAAAAAATTCCCATAATAAAGGTATATAGTGTGTTTCTTTGAAAAATAATGGAAGATTATAAATGAATTAAATTAAAAAATAAAGGTTATAGTGATGCTAAAATTCGTTTTTTCAATACACATTAAAATAGAACATTCCCGTTTTCTTTTGTAAAGAAAGTCAAAATGTTCCACATAAAATACATTGACAGATTCCTTTTGAAAAAATTGAAACTAAAGTAAAAAATAGATATAAAATGTCCTTTATAATTCATTTATGTTCATATAAATACACAAATAAAATAATTTTAAAAATATGTACATGAAATAAAAGAGTTTTAAGTGAAACTTTAAAAGATTATTTTTTAAAATAAAGTCTCTTAACTTAAGTATGAATCATCACAAACGTTATTTTCATCCTAAATATTAAAATTTTGTTTATTATTTACTTTATTAAGAACCATTTTCAGTTTTATTATTCATTTTTCTATTATTTATTACCATGTTATATTAAAATACTCAATCAGTTTATTTTATGTCATGTGTTTCGATGATATTCGACTCATATGTCCAAAATAACTTTGGTAGGATGACTATGGTCAAAGAGGTAATTATTCCATAATTTATATAACAATAATAATGAAATAATTATAATTTTAATACATCAATAATAATTTTAAAACCAACCATGAAATTTGGTTATGAAAAATGAACTATGATACAATGATAGAGACGGTAGTTCGTACGTACACAAGAGTAACATTTCCATTTTTCAACAATAATTATGGAAATAAGGTAAGTATTTTTTTATTTTTATTAATTTTTAAATATATCATAAATAACATAATATTTATTTAAATATACTAATATATATCATCCATGTGATGTGGTGATAAAAAATTAATCACATCGCTTCATGGAGGTGGTTGTTAACACGTACGGACAAACAACGTTATCAATTTTTAGGGAATGGAAAGGTATGAAATTAAAATATATATTATCTTATAATAATTATAACTATTTCATTAATATCATATATATACTTTAAAACCATAATTATTACTATATTTAAGAGGAGGTAATGGAAAACTAATTACATCAGTTCGCGAAGCGGTAGTGCACCATACACATCAATGATGGTTTTGTTTCCCATTTGATGGAAGAGGAGATAGATGTAGGTAATACCATTAAAATAATAAAATCTCAATATATGGTAGATAATTGGGTTATTATTTATTCATGGTTGAATAATATTTTAATAATCTAGGAAAAGAAACAATTCGAAAATGCTTAGTTAAGAACTATATCTCTTCTTTGGACAACCTCTCATGGTTTACACCAAAAGTGTACCTAGGATGGTTTTATGATAAAAAGGTCCTCTAGAACATGGGTAGGGATGTAAAGAAGGTTTTTTAGGTATTAGTTGAACCAAATTTATCTTTAAGTGTGATTAAAATAGAGTAATATGTTCACTTTTATAAGAGAGGGGAGGGACACTCTTAGAATTTCTTAAAATATTAAATTAATATAAATTAAGTTTAATATTAAAATAGATCTAAATTGATAATATTAAAATATAAGATTACGTTGATTATAAATCCTATCTTAAAATAAAATTCAGATAAATTTAGGGGATATTTTCACCCTTACCTTTTTTTAACCCCCTATTAACCTTTTTTATGATCACCGCATAACAATGTTTTTTACTCTTTTAAGGTAGATATATTTACTATAAAAGGATAAATAGACCATAAATGGAGAATTTTTGATTTTATAAAAATATCATATTTACATTTCCAAATATAAGTTTTTTATTAATTTTAAATCATTTAATAAAAAATTATTTATTTTAAAATATCACTAATGTCATTTGTTACACTATTCATTTAATTTGACATTAAAAACATCAAAAACATGATGTAATTAAAATATAAAAATTTTAAAAACCTAAAATATTTTTTAATTATGTAATTTTTTGGTTCAATATAAATCTGTCAAATAATACTATTTTTAGAGTTTTTAAAATAATTTTTTATTTATTCTTTTACTAATACACAAGCATTATGTCAGTGTTTCATAAGCATTTATGGTAATTATTTCATCCCTAAAAATTATAAATAAATTACCATGATGAAAAAAATAATTTATATTTAAAATTAATATTTATAATCAAGAATATCTATGTAATACCCCAAGCTTCCACGATACGTTTCCCTTTGAATAATGCAATGGCATGCATTGTACGCAACTTCGAGATTCTAACACACCACAACCAATCGAACTAGCCGTTATGAATAGTAATAGCTACTTTTTGAAATTTTATAAATTCTATATCTCAAAATGGACTTCATTTTGGGATTCAGAATATCAAATTTATCTTAGGGTGAAATTTTGGGACTTTTCGGATAACACTTATATTTTGATGAATAGTGAAAATTACTAAATTTTAATTAAAAACAACTTTTTTAATCAAAATAATTTATAGTGATAAGCTATATTATTGAGTGGTTTTAAAGTATAATTAGAATATATTTTTACCATTTTATCCAATGGTGTTCATTATAATTAATGTCACTTTGAAATTTGACCTAAACAATTGTCAATCTTTTGATATATATTGTTTCTTAAAAACACGCTATTTGTTGTGACAGCGGGAATTAATTATAAAATTTATTAATGAAACTTATATATTTGGAATTTTGTATAATAGACATCATTTTTGAATTCGGAATATCAATTATAGCTTAGGGTGAAATTTTGGCATCGTTCTGAAAAACTTCAATTTTTGATGAATAGTGAAACTACTAAGTGGTAGTTAAAAAACTGAAATTTTTTCATAAAACTTAATTTTACCGCTTCTGTGAATGGAATTTGAAAAATCTGAGAGACACAGTAAATATCAAGAAGTAAAATGTGGTTCAATGAGATGAAAATAATTTTTGGTTAATAGTAACTGTTTACTTTTATTTACCACAGTTAAAAGTAAATAGGGTAATTAAGGGTAAAAATGATATTAATATTACCCTAACACATGTCCTAATTCTATTGGACAAGTGTATCTCGACCAAAAACAACCTTAGGAATAAAATATTATCATTTAGTTCCACTTGGACTAGATTAGGAGATTTGTTATTATTTAATTCAAAGAAGAGTTAAAAGAGTTAAAATCAAAGTTTATTTACTAAAACATTTTTAATATATGGTTATACATAAGATAAATTCGATTTTAATTATTAATTAGAAAGATAGAAATATTTCCTACATAATTATATTTTATTTATAATTTTTAGACATTAAATAATTTAATATATTTATGACACAATGATGATGCAGTAATTACCATAATAGTAAACAATTAGAATAATTGATATTATAAATACCAAAATAAATATAATTTGAGGCTTTTTATGAATTATACATATTTTATAGGTTAATATGACATGTTAGTATTGATTTAATTAACTTTGGTTTAAGTAATTATTCTGTTATTAGTTTCAAAAAAATCAACTATTGAATGGTGTCAAAATTGACATAAAAGAGTTTTTAAAACACATATTATATTATTAATTGTTATTAAATTCATAAAAATATAAGGTTCGGCCAATAGACTTATATCATGATATGTGTATCATTAATTGAAAACTTGGGGGTCTCTTGGATGTATATAGTAAGTTTATTAACTATATAATATAAAAATACAAAGTGACATGGTAAATCTCTAACTAATTAACTAATAGTTAAAACTAAAAGATAAGGTTAATATAGTAACCCAAACCTGTCTAAATTCTATTGGTTGAATTTTTTTCGACCTATACCCACCTTAACCTTTGAATAATCAACTTTGGAGCCATTAGAAACTGAATATGAACTTATTATAAATTAATTTTTCTATCTTTTTCAAAGGTGCCCCTCACCCCTCTTATAAAAGGGTACTCCTCATTATCATTTATTCACCCCTTCAAAGCCTTTTGGTTCGGCTAACCCCTGCCTAAATACTCTCTCAACTTCCCTCATTACAACCTAGAGGCCTTAGTTTGATCTGAAATCCAACCTATGGAGCCCTTTTGATCAAATGAAAAGGAAGAACCCGAAGAAGAAGTAATGTTTTCGCCACCCCTTTTCAAGTTCCTTTCTTCTTCCACTTCTTCTTTCTTTTTTATTACCATTCTAAAATAATAACTCCAGTATCTTATATATAATGGGATTTTATTATAAATATGGTACAACCATATTCAGTATTCTATCCACCCTTTGAATAACATGTCACCATACGTGCGTACGTACGGCTTACCGTCTCCACGTCGTGGTGTAATTGTTATTCAATATATTATTATTTGGGTGGGTATAATAATGATGTTTAACTCATTTAAATAATAAATATAACATGTTAATTATTCTGTATATATGATATACAATCCAATTATATATTATTTTAATATCAAAAGAATGATATTGTCGCTCGTGCATACGTATGGACTACCATCTCCACGAACGAGATGAGATTCATTCTCCATCATATCCATTCAAGTATAATTATCATTTGATGATTTAAAAATAATTTTTAAGAAATTTATATCATTCTGGATATTAATAATATACATCCCATTAATAACGAATATGGCTCACATAACAAAGAATATAAAGTAAAATGAATCCGTAAACACCCGAAATGATGATAATTCAAAGATATTATTAACAAATCAATGTTAAAAGATAATATATGATATCATATTAATGTAAATTATTATTGTATAATTCAATAAAAATTATTTCACCATTATATAGGAGGTCAACCTACCGTCGACCAAGGAAAAGGTACAAAGTAAGGGGTTTCTTATCTCACTTTTAATTTCGTGAGATTTTCATTATTCACCACTTAATTATTGCATGTGGTGTGTGTACTTCCCATGATTGTATTCATTATGTAATATAATCTAATTTATGTATATTTACATCATCATTGTATTATCCTTCTTTCATGGGTGTATGTTTCGTAAGTTACCAAATTGATAAGGGAATTTGATATTTCAATTTCCACTCATTCGGCTTTACACATACTTCATTGATTATTTTACTCCAAGATTATGTGTGGAATTACTATTCATTTTATTATGTCATATTTTCACTCCCCTTTCTGTGGATATACTTTTGATACACATAATCAATCCATTGATAAATTCTCAAGTGATCAGTATGAACTTGATATGAGTAATTTTAACTCAATCTCAATTTGTTTAGTTAAATATCCAATTCGTTGGTGTTGTTTTTACAAGAATATGTGTGAATGTCATCTAATTGATTTACACTGTATATCCAATCATATTTAGTGTATTTATATTTGTCACACATAACTATGTCGTTGATTTATCCTTACCTAAGGATACGGCCTTTATGAGAGATTTCATCTCAATTTACATTCCATTGAGACTTCTTTGTTGATATACACCAAATCACTTTTATCTGGTGTATATAATGTACTTTGACATAGTATATCATGAATCCCTTTACTCTCATGATATTAAAAAGTTTTGATAACCTCAATTATTTGTATTCAAGTGTCTCTCTTTTGGTTATAATCTCTAACTAAAATACCATTTTTAAATGTTTTAAAGACTTATTCATCTAAATCTTGATCAATAATGTCCATGTTTTAAAAATGGTTTTAAGGATTTATTTATATGGACATTAAAGTTTTAAAATTAAAGCACCTCTTAAAAAGTTTCAAAGTGGTATGGGACACTTTTATTCAAAAATCTATTTTTAAATGGCTTCTTGACAAATACTGTGACTTTTAAATGATTTCAAGAAAAAGGGGGATATTTCTCTCAAATAGTTTTGATGATTATTTTCATCTATGTCAACATCCTTCATTATTCTTGATTGAGGTTAATGTGATACAATACAATCTTCCATATTGTATCAAATGAGTTATGTTTGACTGTGGATGTGCTATTCTTATACCATTCATGGTTTGTAGTTAAAGTATTGACATTTCGTATGCTAGTTTTAATACGAATGTTTATGTTATGTTTAAACCTGTTCATATGAGGAATGCATTGGACTTAATAAGTGACGGGTGGAGCCTGCTATAGCTCCTTGATGCATCAGTAGGTCTCATGAGACAAACTAGTGTCTTGGCACAAGGCCTTGGAAAAATCTTATTTGTAGTCTTGGCACGAGGCCTTGGCTATGTGGTTATGATAGTCTGGCATTATGCATTCCATCATTATGAAAGTGGTTATTGATATTGCATGTGATCATTCGACTAGTAGAATATCCATGTGAGTAAGTAAATGGAATTATTTTATTTTATCTTTGCCATTTTATGCTGAATTTCAAGTTTAAAAGGCTTTTGTTTTAGTTATAAGATGCCTTAAGTGTTTATTCTTATCTATGAAGGCTTCTGCTATAATGTTATCCTTACTGAGCATCTGAGATCACCCCTTTCAATTTTTTATTTTTCCCAGGATTATGAAGAAGTAATTTATGAATGACCTGCAGGGATAGTATGAGGGGATATGAAGACAAGATATTGTTGTAGTTTTTTTACCTTATGATGTAATGTAAGACTTATGAATATATCTAGTGTTTCCAAGACTACTAAACTAATCGGTCTTTCGATACTTGATCCTTTGTGATCATGCCAATGTTATGTAATAATGCACCGACTCTGGGTATCTAGGGTCGGGGCGTTACAATTGGTATCAGAGGAAGTTTAGTACAAAACTTGGAAGCTAGATTTAGATAAACTCTGATTAGAGCATGTAGACCGAAGATGAACTTTGAGGATTAGTATAGAATAACTTCCTAGAATTTTGGTATTGTAGAGATTTTGTGAGTTTTCCGAGCAATACATCCCTGTCTGGATACGAGCAGGTAGTGGTGGCTCTGGCACAGATGTACCTAGGGGTAAAACCCGAAAACACCGCTTTGAGCTAGACTCAAACGGGAACTGGTGCACGACAACGGGCCTTGCTGCACTCTTGGTTACGACACTCCCGGGGGATATGCTTAGGATAATTTAAAATTTCTTTACAAATCGATTTAAAGTAATATATATATATATATATATATGATGAGAGTAAATGAACTTGGTTAATCCTAATGTGTTTCAAATTGAGAATATGGTGACATGTTAATCTCTAAATGATTTTATGACTACTGTTACTCACACAATGATTTCTGGTTTTATTCAATGGTTAGATTCCAAGGAAGTCATAGTGACTTTGAGAATGATGTACAAGGTGGGGACGGTGGTGGCAATGAGCAACAAAATGGAATGTTGATAGGCGTAAAAGATATCGTCTTTATGCTAAATCAGTTTTCCAAAAATATGATCAACAACATATATATTAACCAACTCCCAGACTCAACAATGAAGAGAAAGGTGATGAATGATAAGAGCTCCAGTAACGAAGACCATGGAGAAAAGAACCCTCAATTTCCATCATGCAAGAAATGTGGTAGGAGACACCCGGGAAAGTGTCTCAATGGGACCAAGAAATGATTTATGTGTGGGAAGGAAGGACATAAAGTGAAGAATTACCGAAGAAAAATGAAGAGTACTATGGAAGAAGATAAAAATGGTCCCAAGAGTCCATTTACAGTCATTTGCCGTAAATGTAGGGGACCTGGCCATTACCCGATTGAATGCCCTATTCTATAGGATATTTTCTTGGTCAAAGAAGAATCCATGTGGAAATAAATGGTTGGAGAAATGTTTAAAAAGTATTAGTGCTCCTTGTTGATGGGTTTAATTTGGAATAATTTTCTCTTGTATTTGTAACCCCGTAGTTTTCCATGTGAGAATGATATTTAAGGAATAATTATTTCTTCTCTTGTGGATATAGGTATAAATAGCCATTTGGTTTTATATGATCATTGGGCTTTGAGAGAATTATATGTTATTATAATTTGGGATGAAAATACAAAGTTTGATATTACATTTGTGGTTAAATTATGTTATGGTATTTTGAGGAATTTATCTCATTTAGGTAATATTATAAAATATAGTTTTTGAAAAAGGACAACACGCAGACTGTGTGACAACCCGTCACGTCGGACAAAGCTGTGGGAATCGAACCAACAACCAAAGTGTGATTGGGATTTATCACCTACCACTGGACTACGTGAAGTCCTTGGTTAGTGTGACTATTATTTTTAGTTAAATCATTTTAGTGATCAATAATAATTTGATTTGGGATCTTATGTCTTATCAAATGAATACCCTTTGTATAGGAAAATGATTTGGTGATTAAGTGATAAATGTTATTTTGGAAGTTGTTTGCTTTGTTGAGAACACTATATGCTAAAGGAAAATAGAGTAGTATGGTATTTCATTTGAGGAGTAATGATGGATTTTTATCTATGTTTTTATTGTGGATTTATAATGATTTGGGTTATTTATGGAAATGATTAGGTTAATTACTTTTAAGTATGTGACTTTAAGAGTAATTAATGTCATTCGGAGATACAATTTAACATGGAAGACTACATTCTTAATAAGTTTTGGTTTTCAATATTAGTTTTGATTATATTAAAGGATATTAAGGACAATTGATTATTGAATGGTATTTATTTCACTTTGGGGTATTGTTGGTTTAATTTTGGAAATTAAGATTAGTGTTTATTTCTCTCAAGGAATATCCTTTTGGGGGATCATTAGATCTTGTAATAACCATTTTGGTTTTGATTAATCTCTAAAGACAATGTAAATATATATTTCATCTTGCATGGATCATGTGATTCTATAGAAGTTTATTCTAGCTCTTCCAATGTTACCAAGTCTTCTTGAATACTCATCGTTTAAAAAAAATGAGTTACTGGTGGAAATATATTAAAGAATGAAACTCTAATTAAAATGTAAGTATATATCTTTATATTCTTAGTCAATATCTTAAATTAATTCCTCATCCTTATGTAATGTAACTTAAAACAAAAAATGTTGTCTGTTTACTTTCCTGCTAGGAGACTAATGACCGTTGGTCCCAACACAAGTTTGTGGTTTTCTTATTGTTCACTTTCTTCTGATCATGATTTCTATCCCTCCCCATTAGAACTTGAAACTTAGTTTATCATCCATATCCATGGTTTTCTACATGGAATCCGAGTATGGGTTATCTTGGGTGACCTTTATACCTCTCTTTCTTTCTTTTAAAGTGATAGTTTTATTGACTCTTTTTTCTGATGTGGGACTTTCCATTATATTATCAATCCCAATTTTAAAAAAAAATTGCGAGGACACAATTTATTGAAGGAGGGGAGAATGTAACACCCCATGCTTCCACGATACGTTTCCCTTTGAATAATATAATGGCGTGCATTGTACGCAACTTTGAGATTCTAACACACCACAACCAATCAAACTAGCCGTTATGAATAGTAATAGCTACATTTTGAAATTTTATAAATTCTATATCTCAAAATGGACTTCATTTTTAGATTCAGAATATCGAATTTATCCTAGGGTGAAATTTTGGAACTTTTCGGATAACACTTATATTTTGATGAATAGTGAAAATTACTAAATTTTAATTAAAAACAACTTTTTTAATCAAAATAATATATAGTGATAAACTATATTATTGAGTGGTTTTAAAGTATAATTAGAATATATTTTTACCATTTTATCCAATGGTGTTCATTAGAATTAATTTCACTTTGAAATTGGGCCTAAACAATTGTCAATCTTATGATATATATTGTTTCTTAAAAACACGCTATTTGTTGTGACAGCGGGAATTAATTATAAATTTAATTAATGCAATTTATATGTTTGGAATTTTGTAAAATATACATCATTTTTGAATTCAGAATATCAATTATAGCTTAGGGTGAAATTTTGGCATTGTTCTGAAAAACATCAATTTTTGATGAATAGTGAAACTACTAAGTGGTAGTTAAAAAACAGAATTTTTTCATAAAACTTAATTTTACCGCTTATGTGAATGGAATTTCGAAAATCCGAGAGACACGGTTAATATCAAGAAGTAAAATGTGGTTCAATGAGATGAAAATAATTTTTGGTGAATAGTAACTGTTTACTTTTATTTACTACTGTTAAAAGTAAATAGGGTAATTAAGGGTAAAAATGATATTAATATTACCCTAACACATATCCTAAATCTATTGGACAAGTTTATCTCGACCAAAAAAAACCTTAGGAATAAAATATTATCATTTAGTTCCACTTGGATTAGATTAGGACATTTATTATTATTTAATTCAAAGAAGAGTTAAAAGAGTTAAAATCAAAGTTTATTTACTAAAACATTTTTAATATAGGGTTATACATAAGATAAATTAGATTTTAAATATTAATTAGAAAGCTAAAAATATTTCCAACATAATTATATTTTATTTATAATATTTAGACATTAAATAATTTAATATATTTATGACACAATTATGATGTAGTAATTACAATAACAGTGAAAAATGAGAATAATTGATATTATAAATACCGAAATAAATATAATTTGAGACTTTTTATGAATTATACAAACTTTTCTAGGTTAATATGACATGTTAGTATTGACTTAATTAACTTTTGTCGAAGTAATCATTCTGTTATGATTTTCATAAAAATCAACTATTGAATAGTGTCAAAATTGACATAAAAGTGTTTTTAAAACAAATATTATATTATTAATTATTATTAAATTCTTAAAAATATAAGGGTAGGCCAAGAGACTTATATCATGATAGGTGTATCATTAATGGACCACTTGGGGGTCTATTGGATTTATATAGTATGTTTATTAACTATATAATATAAAAATACAAAGTGACATGGTAAATGTCAAACTAATTAACTAAGAGTTAAAACTAAAAGATAAGGTTAATATAGTAACCCAAACCTGTCTAAATTCTATTGGATGAATTGTTTTCGACCTATAACCACCTTAAAATTTGAATAATCAACTTTTGAGCCATTAGAAACCGAATATGAATTTATTATAAATTAATATTTCTAGCTTTTCCAAAGGTGCCCCTCACCCCACTTATAAAAGGGTACTCATCCTTCTCATTTCTTCACACCTTCAAAGCCTTTTTGTTCATACAAAACCGGCCCAAATACTCTCTCAACTTCCATCACTACAACCTAGAGGAATTAGTTTGATCAGAAAGCCAACCTAAGAAGGCCTTTTGATCAAATCAAAAGGAAGAACCCGAAGAAGAGGTAATGTTTTCACCACCCCTTTTCAAGTTCCTTTCTTCTTCCACTTCTTATTTTTTTGTTATTACCATTATAAAATAATAAATCCAGTACCTTATATATACTATGATATTATTATATATATGGTATAACCATATTCATTATTCCATCCACCCTTTGAATAACATGTCACCATACGTGCGTTCGTACGGCTTACCGTCTCCACGTCGTGGTGTAATTGTTATTCAATATATTATTATTTGGGTGGGTATAATAATGATGTTTAACTCATTTAAATAATAAATATAACATGATAATGATTCTGTATATATGATATACCATCCAATTATATATTATTTTAATATCAAAAGAATGATATTGTCGCTCGTGCGTACGTACGGACTACAGTCTCCACGAACGCGATGAGATTCATTCTCCATCATATCCATTCAAGTATAATTATCATTTGATGATTTAAAAATAATGTTTAAGAACTTTATATAATTCTGTATATGAATAATATACATCCCATTAATAACGAATAGGGCTCACATAACAAAGAATATAAAGAAAAATGAACCCGTAAACACCCGAAATGACGATAATTCCAAGATATTATTAACAAATCAATGTTAAAAGAAAATATATGATATCATATTAATGTAAATTATTATTTTATAATTAAATAACAATTATTTCTCCATTATAAAGGAGGTTAAACTAACATCGACCAAGGAAAAGTACAAAGTAAGGGGTTTCTTATCTCACTTTTAATTTCGTGAGATTTCCATTATTCACCACTTATTTATTGCATGTGGTGTGTGTACTGCCCCTGATTATATTCATTGTGTAATATACTCTAATTTATGTATATTTACATAATCATTTTATGATCCTTATTTCATGGGTGTATGTTTCGTAAGTTAAAATTGATAAGGGAATTTGATATTTCAATTTCCACTCATTCGGCTTTACGCATACTTCATTGATTATTTTACTCCAAGATTATGTGTGGAATTACTATTCATTTTTTTTATGTCATATTTTCCACTCCCATTTCTGTGGATATACTTTTGATACAAATAATAAATCCATTGATAAATTCTCAAGTGATCGGTATGAACTTGATAAGAGTAATTTTAACTCAATCTCAATTTGTTGAGTTAAATATCCAATTCATTGGTGTTGTTTTTACAAGAATATGTGTGAATGTCATCTGATTGATTTACACTGAATATATAATCATATTTAGTGTATTTATATTTTTCACACATAACTATGTCGTTGATTTATCCTTAACCTAAGGATACGGCCTTTATGAGAGATTTCATCTCAATTTACATTCCATTGAGACTTCTTTGCTGATATACACCAAATCACTTTTATGTGGTGTATATAATGTACTTTGACATAGTATATCATTAATCCCTTTATTCTCATGATATTAAAAAGGTTTGATTGCATCAATTATTTGTATTCAAGTGTCTCTCTTTTGGTTAGAATCTCTAACTAAAATACCATTTTTAAATGTTTTAAAGACTTATTCATCTAAATCTTGATCATTAATGTCCATGTTTTAAAAATGGTTTTAAGGATTTTTTTATATGGAAATTAAAGTTTTAAAATTAAAACTCCTCTTAAAAAGTTTCAAAGTGGTATGGGACACTTTGATTCAAAAATCTATTTTTAAATGGCTTCTTGACAAATAGTGTGACTTTTAAATTATTTTAAGAAAAAGGGGGATATTTCTCTCAATTAGTTTTGATGATTATTTTCATCTATGTCAAAATCCTTCATTATTCTTGATTGAGGTTAATGTGATACAATAAAATCTTCCATATTGTATCAAATGAGTTATGTTTGACTGTGGATGTGCTATTTTTATACCATTCATGGTTTGTAGTTAAAGTATTGACATTTTGTATGCTAGTTTTAATATGAATGTTTATGTTATGTTTAAACCTGTTCATGTGAGGAATGAATTGGACTTAATAAGTGACGGGTGGATCCCGCTATAGCTCCTCGATGCATCGGTAGGTCTCATGAGACAAACTAGTGTCTTGGCACAAGGCCTTGGAAAAATCTTATTTGTAGTCTTGGCACGAGGCCTTGACTATGTGGTTATGATAGTCTGGAATTATGCATTCCATCATTATGAAAGTGGTTATTGATATTTCATGTGATCATTAGACTAGTAGAATATCCATGTGAGTAAGTAAATGACATTATTTTATTTTATCTTTGCCATTTTATACTGAAGTTCAAGTTTAAAAGGCTTTTGTTTTAGTTATAAACTGCCTTAAGTGTTTATGCTTATCTATGAAAGCTTCAGCTATAATGTTATCCTTACTGAGCATCTGAGCTCACCCCTTTCAATGTTTTATTTTTCCCAGGATTATGAAGAAGTAATTTATGAATGACCTGCAGGGATAGTATGAGGGGATATGAAGACAAGATATTGTTGTAGTTTTTTTTACCTTATGATGTAATGTAAGACTTATGAATATATCTAGTGTTTCCAAGACTACTAAAATAATCGGTCTTTCGAGACTTGATCCTTTGTGATCATGCCAATGTTATGTAATAATGCACCGACTCCGGGTATCTAGGGTCGGGGCGTTACAATCTATGTTTATAACTATGTAAAAAATTTAGATATAATAAAACAAATAGAATGAAATTTTTTACTTATCTTTATATAAAATAATATAAAGATCAAAATAATGGAAAAATAGAAAAAAAATTCATAAATTATAATTTTTTATGATTAGGGACGAGATATAATCATATAATTAAATTAAACCAAGTGTTAGGGTAATTGTTTGGTCCTTATAACTTTATTTTTGCCTTAATTTCTAGATTTACCATGTACTGTGGCAACAAAAATTATTAGGGTTATTATTGAAAATGTCCAAAAATAAAAGATAAATAATTAAAAATTTTATCACCATTGATTCAAAATATGTAATAAAATTTTCAAGACATAAAACACATAAGTGGAAGAATTTAATTTAAAATTAATTTGAAACAATGTGAAGAAAAATAATTTTTAAGAAAAATGCCTTCTTTATGTATAACAAAATTTTATACTTAATTAAAGAATATTATTTATTTAAAAAACCATAATTGAATTATTTTAAATGAAAAGGAAATAATAAAATTTTAATTCTAATCCAAAATATAAGTTTTCTTTTTAAATACTTTTAATAATATACATCTTTCAATAAAAATATGTATTTTTCATTATTCACTCTAAAATAAAAAATTTCAAAAAAAAATAAAAATTTCTAATTAAGATAATTTTGATATGATTATTTCATAATTAAAGTTAGATTTATCAAATAAATTATCTAAATTTTCCAGAAATTAATTATAATATTTTTTCACAAAAACCAATAAAAATCATTTTTGAAGAAAACTTATTTTGAAATCATAAAATGACTGTTCTAAAAATTGAGTACTTATTTATGAATAATTAGTCAATAAATTTTCATTGATTAGTAACTTTATATATGTTTCATACTATGTTTAATTCTATTCATACCTTCCATTTCAATGACAGGGTTATAACAGTTATATTTAAATAATAATATTTCATTTTTTTAGCACGATGTTGTGTATCGTACATTCTATCAAACAAAATGGTTTTTTAAAACCTTAGGGTGTTACAGGTAATTATTATGCATATGCATTATGATTTATTTCCATTTTGTGGAAAAAATAATCATGAACATGTTATTATTCTTTCACCTTGATAGCGCTTGAATTCATTAGGTAAAGATTTTGTCTCATAAGACGTTATGTATGGGATTAGGGAGAAAACATAATCCATTATAGGACCTTTTCCATCATATGAAATTGTATTGGAAGACATCTTTGGATCATGTTTATGTCATGTTATATGTTTTCTACTCATTTCCTCTGTTTATAAGATCTTATGATATCATTTTATTTTTGTTATGCTTCAATATGATTACTCGTGAGCCTTATCTTTTACGATATCATGTTAAACATTTGACTCACATGTTATGCTTTCTTATCATGTTTATTACCTTACTAGAATTTTTATCTCACTCCTTTCTTTTATGTATTCCCCAGGTTATCCTATTAAGTTTTAGGAGATCAAAAGGATTTAGTAGCTCATTATGGAGAACAAAATAAATGTATCATATTTAAGTTTCCTTTCGATGTGTTATAAACCTAGTCTTACAATGAAACCAGACCACATGATCTTCGAGTTAGAATTTTTGGATATTTATGTTTAAAAAATCATGTAATGATATGTGTAAAAGTTTTGGGACAATATAGTTGGTATTAGAGAAATGTTAAGTTATTTCTTTGGGATTAGTGTTATATAATTTTTGTAAAAGCATTGGGGATAAGTCTATGTATAGGATAACATCCAAATTTTTTGGTAAGAAAGAGATTATGCATTTTTCCTAGAAATACATCTCAATATGGATAATAAACGTGGAAATGGTTTTAGAATAGATGCATCTAGGGGTAATGACCCCAAAAAGAGTTGGTTGAGTATATCTCAATGATCATTTTGATGCACAGTGAGTTTTCCCTTACCATGCACCTAGTTTTACACTCATGGGGGGATATTCTTATGTTAGTTCACATTTTA
Organism: Viscum album; assembly: GCA_963277665.1. Classification (NCBI taxonomy): domain Eukaryota; kingdom Viridiplantae; phylum Streptophyta; class Magnoliopsida; order Santalales; family Viscaceae; genus Viscum; species Viscum album. The sequence goes on along the minus strand of OY728143.1, from coordinate 879,851,277 downwards.
TTTATGCACCATCATAAATTATTGGAATAGATAAAAATAATGGGTAACCTAGATTAAACCTAAGGTTTTATAGATGGAAAGAAGGTTTCTTTATTTATACATCCTATATTTTTTTCATGATTATGATTATTTTTTCTCACAGAATTTTTTTGGGGTTTTAGTCGATGTCTTATACTAGGAGGAATGATGTTAACACAAAATGTAATGGTCATTGCTGTGATTTTGAGAAACCGAATGGAGTGACGAATAAAGTCAAATATATTGTGATTATTACTAATTAGTTATCATGATAAATGATTAACATGCACCTTAACCAACCCTTAGACTCACCAAAGATAAGAAGGATGGAGTAAGTTAAGAGATCGTTTGGAGGAGACCATGGAGAAAAGAAGGATTAATTTCCTTTATATCATAAATGATATAAGATACACCTAGGTTAATTTATCAATGGATAAGTAAAAAATTTTATGTGTGGAAAATATTAGTATAGAGAAATTAATTGATAAGAAAAAATGAGGAGTTCAATGGAGAAAATAATTTTCATCCTACAGATCTATTTATGGTTTATTTCCTTCAATGTGGGGAACCTGTGAATTATATATGTAAATTAACTCTTATAATAATAAACTCCTAGACCAAGTAATGTACTAATTAATACTAATCATTGATGTGAAAGTATTTATGTATTAGGATCTGAGAATTATGTTTTATAAGTATTTTTAACAATGTTGTTTTGGTTATAAGAATCATAAAACATCTTAGGATTATATCGATTTTTAGAGGCATTTATTATTTTATTGTACATTTATGGTTATCCATGTTATTTATAAAAATTATTATCATACATGATTAGGAAATATACATTTTGGTATGAGACATTAAGAGTAATTTGTTCTATTTAGAGATAAATGTTAAATTTATCTTGGATGAATATGTGATCCAATCACTCAAATACTGGTTTTAACATTAGTTATAAATATTTTTAATAAGTTTAAGATTAATTATTTATCAAATGATTAAATTTAAAATTTGGGTGTTTTTAGGCTTTAGAGATTAATTTTTCATATCATCATATGATGGTTTATTCATACCTTGAGCTATTTTTTTGTTTAATGTCTAACGATAGGATGAATAACTTGTTATCATTTTATAAATTATTTGATTGATTAAAAGATAATTTTAGCGCTACAAGAAAAAAAAATATAGAATACTATCATTTGGGTCAAAAAACAATATTATCATGGAAATTGATTACATAATGATATTATACTTATCAAGTAAATATATTTACTTATGTTATTAATCTAGATGGTAAATTAATTCATCAAAATCTCGGAAAAGGATCTTGAAAAAAATCTTATTACTTTCATTTCCAATGAATTGATTTTCACACATCTTTAGTTTATGGATTTTTGGTTGTTAACTTTATCACGATCATTCACTTTATTGTGATGAATGATCTCTGTTACTCTTAATAATTAATTATAAATTATACAATTCTTCCATGTTAATATTTTTAATTCCCACTAATTTTCTCCAATTTGGAAACATAGTTATGTTTTATTCCAGATGACCTTCATATTTTCCTTTTTCTCTTTTCAATAGGATGTTTTATTAACCATTTTTATGATGTAATATTATAGAAAAGTAATTTTCAAAAGAAAAACCATTTATTACCAAGTTCAAGTTCAAATTTCAAGGACACAATTTATTAAATGGGTGGATAATGTAACACCATAATTTTTTAAAATAAAACTATGTTTTATATCATATATGACATGCAACACTGAGCTTAAATAAACTGTGATTATTTAAATATTACCATTTTAACATTGTTATTAAATTGGAGGGTATAAATAGTATTAAATAAATTAGAAAATTTATATAAAGTTACTACTTAATATATATGTTTTTATAAAATCTGATGAAATAAGCCCCCAATTTTCAATAAAAACATTTTATTTTTAAAATATAATTTTTCTTCTGAAAAAAATTATTGATTTTTGTGAGAAAATATTATAATTAATTTCTAGAAATTTTTGAAAATTTATTTTAAAAAATGAAATTTATTTTTCAAATAATCATATAAAAGATAAGTCAGGGTGAAATTTTGGGATTTTTTTAAATGATTGATTTTTTGGTCAATAGTGAAAAATTTAATTACATTCTTCCAAAATAAACATTCATGTTAAACTACATGTAAAATATAAAGGTAGCATATACCTCAACCCGATGATTAATTTCAACAAATATCTTTAATTACAATGATTAATCACTATATAATCTTATAATGCAGTTAACTTCAAAAAATATCATCATTCAAATTTATATGCTAACGTGAAAGATATTTCTTAGCTTGACCATAAATATCTCTAAAAATATATCCTTTTCAATGAATCACTTTTTAACCATCAAGATTATCTATATGCCACTTTACAATAGACTACAATTAACTTACCTTAAAATCATATACTAACCCAAAGGGTCATTTAAACATCAATAATATATTCTTCTTAAAACCCAATAAATGTTTTAAATCACCCCAAATCCCATCACTTAAAACCTAAAAAGGTGTATATATACCTATGAACTTATGATGAACCTAAAACTTATAAACCCATGATGGTATCAATAACTCTTAAGTTAACCCCACATAAAAACATGTATTATTTCAAAAACTAACATAATTATTTTTCCTCAAATGAAATCCTAAATTATTTATATAAATATAAAAATTTAATAAAATTCATCAAAGTTAACCTAAATCGCTTTGTCATAAAATCACTAACCAATTTAATGGTCACTAATACCATCCCATTTAATTCATAAATTGATATAGACTCTTTATACCTACTAAACCAGCTTACAAATAAATCATTTTTCGTGGTTATTGGTATCCTTTAATATACATTTTCAAATCCTTACAGGAAAACTACAATGAAATTATCCTTACATGTTTCATGATTCTTATAACCAGAGCATCATTGATATAACACTTATATAACATAATTCTTGAATTGAAATAGCTGAAAACTTAAATCATATCACTTCAATGATTAGAAAAGTATAATTCCTTTTGTGGTATATGATATAACCATTGGATTAGGGTATTGTCTTAGATAATTATCATATTCCCCACATATATGAAATTAAACTATAAATGGTACCCTAGGATGAACTTAATTTCCCTCTATCAAATACTTCAATTTTCCTCAAAAATTTCTTGATCACATAAAAAATATTATCATACCTTTGACATATTTACTTGAGTGCTTCTTCCCACATACTTGACATATAGGAAGTTGAATATTCTTCCCTCCATGGTTTTCCTAAAACTTCATTTTCTTCTATTAATTGTGTTAAGAAACACACCCACATTTATATTGTTAATAATATAACAAAATATATGATTATTCATAATCAAAATGTTTCACCTTTTAGATCTCATTTCATTTGGTTTCTCACGAGGAGAATCATTCAATTGTTTTTCACATTCTACATTAACACAAGTCCTCTTGGTTCCATCCATTGACTAAAATAAAATAAATTATTGTGAGCAGCCAATAGTCATAGTGATGCCTCATATAATCCTGAAAAATTATCCATAGTATATCTAAATCATGGAAAATTATTTTCAATCTATGGTACCTTAGGTTTAAACTAGGCCATCTTTGGTTATCATCTATTCAAATCCTTAATAATGGTTTATAAGAAATGTTTGAGTTAGCCTGAGAATATTCTATGGGAGTGTAAAACTAAGTGTTTAGTAAGGGTACACTCAATGTGAATTAGAATTATGGTCGTGATATACTCCACCAACTCTTTTGGTGTTATTACCCCTTGATGGATCTCTTCCAAAACCATGTCCACTTGTAGTATCCCTACAATGATGTTTTTCTTATAAAACCTCAATACATTCTTTGCAAAAACTTAGAAAATTATCCTATGTATAGGATTATTCCAAGGTTTCTTAAAGAGTCGTATTTTTCATTTTTCTCAATATCAAAATATTTTTTAAACTTCATTGATCAGTCTCACATGTATTAAGTCATTTTTTTAATTTTTGGCAGGGTACAATAATTGTTTTTAAATGGGATACAATGATGATTTCATGATAAAGATGATGTCTCAGAATATAGGAAAGGTAAAGGACCAAGTATGAAGCTAAAATTAATAACTTGATTAAAACTAGTAAAAATATACTGAAAGCACCCAATTTAAATCATGTATTTAATTTTTTGTGTAGAACATGAAGGATTATAGGATGTGAATACAATACATGAAGGGAAAAGGTAGAACTAGATGATGAAATCACGTGTCATGGTTTGAAACATATGATCTTGTAGTGACACTCCCAAAGATTATATAGATAGGGTTTCATAGCATGAAACATGTCATAATAATTTCATCCCCACACATTACACATCATTAATAATATTCAAGACAAGAAACCATTGAAACTGACATAGAAACATCATTTTTATGGGAAAGTATGTCATAACCCCCTTTTATGACCTCCTGAAGACCCATTAAGAAACAAAACCCATTAATTAGCCTATTTAATATAACCCATGGAATGATTTATCAATATAAATTAAGTTTTGGGGTTGATTAGAAAAATAATTGGTTCCCAAGGATCTTTCATTTCACTATAGAATATGTATAATATTACTTTAGGTTTTTTTCATTTCCAATATAATAAAAATTCATATTTTATTAAAGTGTTTCACTTATATTCCAATCCATTTTCTTCTTAGAATACCATTTTCTTTATCTTCTCCCATATTTCACCACGATCTATTTCACTTAGAAATAGAAATTGGTTAATCCTAGTCTTGGCCTTGGGGGATGTTTCACACTGTTATTAATTATTACACTTTAATTCTTAAATGTTTTAATTTAATTTGTGTTAAATGATAGGGAAGTGAAAAATTGTGGTGAACATACACCACAACATGAATCTCACATTTATTCCTATTATTTACCTAGTGGAGGAAAAATGTTGTGTACCGAAGTGGTTTCCTAAGCATGTTAAAAATCCAACTCTAAGTAGGGAATAACAATCCATGTACAGTAGAATAGATTATCAAATTGAATTTAATGATAAAGGAACCCACATAACCAAACCCTATGATAATAACCTTTATCGCTAACCTATATTCTGTCTACATTTGCATTTGAATTTATGTTTTATTTTTTCATTTCATCATTTTTGAAAATATCCTGAAACCATTATTTACATAAATAATAAAAACAAAAAATAGAATTATATTTGGTGAATTAGGAATTAGTGTTTGATTGAATTCAATGATCCTCAAGTGAGATGACCCTATTAAGCCTCTATGCTGTATTAAGAAAATAAATAATCTTTTATACCACCCTATAACAAGAATTCCAAGTTATCACTAAATGTTTATCATCCTAGACTCCAAAGGTAACCAAAACTTCCTCTGATAGTAACAATAATGACCCATACTTTTCATACATAAATATTACTTCTTATTAAATGAATATTCAATACAAAACATTATGATCCCTGCCAAAAATATAATTTTTTTGTGTCTTTGAAGACTACATACATAATCATACTATTTAATGAATGATTTTCAATGCTTACCTGATCGAATGATTCATAGGTAAACCCTACCTAAAAACATTTTCTTATCCTAGGGAAGGAAAACATAATAAAGGGTGAGATATTATTCTCAATAAGGGAAATCAAAGTACATATCAATTAATTTTAATATATGAGCACAAAAAAAAGAATGATTGTTATGATATCATATTTATAAATTAAAAATTTCACAACCAACCTATTAGAGATCATAAACATTAGTCGAGGAATAAAATTTATCATAATAATATAAAATATTCATAAGATTGTGGAATCATAAATAATCATTCATACGACAAGAGAGCATAACATAAACATTTGAATATCGAAAAAGAAATAATCTTATAATATTGTGAACTTGTATAAATATAAACAGGTTCACACATTCAGTTAAGGAAGATAAATCAATCCATAACATAAAATTATGGACATGAAATTAGTTCCACACATAATGTTATGTATATGGAAACCATTTATACACATAATCTTATGGACATGAAAACTAGGTCCACACATAAAATTATGAAATTGAAATCCGGATAACAAATAACATATTTATATAATGATTTATCCAAATTTACCCAATGAATTGGGGGGATATATAATTCCATTCCCACTCATAACATATTCAAAATCCATTTATAAATGTTCGAAAAGAGTACAAATCATTCATCACATATCATTAATCATGAAAACAAATTGGGTTTCATCAATATCTCATCATCATAATCATAAACCATCCTGTGAAAGAATAAGGATTGTATATTTGGATAATATATCCAGTAAATTATAAGTAATACTAAAGGATGTCATCTAATATAAAAATTTCTCCAGAATATCACTTGGAATATTTCTTGGTGAAAATAATATTTTCAATTTCAAATAACTGCTTTAAAATCCAAAACTTCCAAAATCTTATAGATTTTTTTTGAAATGAACTATGGAAACTTGTAAAGAAACCTTTAAATCATTGAGTGGCCAAGATGGTGGGAAATTTCGTTCATATCGTATACATTAAAATAATGATTCCTATCATATTTTGTTTTGTAAAAGGGTCAAAATAACAATGTTTGGAATGCGAGAGGAAGATTAATTTTAAAACATTTTTAAAAAATAAAATCATGGGTAAAATTTAATTTAAAAAAATATATGATTATAGTAAAAACAATTATTGAAAATATTTTTAGAAAAAATTTATATGGAAGAAAAAGGATTTTTGATCGAAGAGAGAAATAAAGTTGGTTTTCATTAAAAATTATCTTTCAGTATCTTGTGTTTATAAAGTAAGGAAAATGAAGGGAAAAAAATTATTATCATGAAATAAGTAGAGGGGAATAGATTTAATTTAGTTATTGATATATAGATAATGAAATTTGATCATCGGAATCTTAATCATAAATAGTCCGAATAGACCTTGAGATTGTAAATAAATCCCTTACCAGTTCTGTAACTTTGAATAATAAGACCCATGTAAGAAATAACCATATATGGATATGTATATCCCATAATTTTTATTACAGTCATCATAAAATATATTAATTGGAAGTACATACACTGCATAAAATATATAAGTTGTAAATAAGGCATGTGTCTCATAGAAATAAAAGTGAGATGAAAATACCTTAACTCAAGTTCGGTTTGCTTTGAAAGCACACAAAACTCCTATATAATAAAGTGAAATTTATTATAATTATGTATAATAATAATTTAAAAACTTATAATATCATATATTATCCACTTATAAAATTTCAACAACCATTTATTAACAATTGTTTATTTAAATTGTTGTTTACACGGGTTAAGTGTTTTATTTTTCATGGAAGCTTCAGTTCTTCAGTTCAAGTCCTTGAACTTTGATCATGGTTCCATAATATTCATAATTTTATCCATGATATAAATAAAATATATATTTTTAAAATATTTATTTATTATCTTCCATAAATGGTAGTGATATAAAAATGAAGTTAATCATTCATAGGGATGGTAGGTCATATGTACGCATGAATGTTGTTTCCATTTTTGATGAATGAAACAAAATAATGGTAAATAATAATTCACCATTAAAGAATAATTTTAATATCATATATGTATATATTATAATAAAAATCTTATCTTTATTACCATCCATGTAAATTCTAAATGAAGAATGAATCACATCGATTCGTGGAGGTGGTAGTCCACAAGTACGCACAAGCGATGTTACCGTTTTCCAACTGATAGGAATAAGGTGGATTGTGGTTGTTACATAATAATAATAATAATTAATTATATTTCATATAATTAATTATTTATTTTATAATTGATACTATAGATTTAGATGAGATAGAACAAGAAATAAATTGAAACAGGTCGGGTAAGATGATCACCTCTTCTTTAGTGGGATTCCTTTAGATTCCTTCTCAAAGACCCTTAGAATGGTCTTTTAAGAAGACCAGTACCTGTAATTTTTTAATATATATGTTTATAAGATAATTTTTTTGGATTTTGGTAGATATATTAGGCCCAAAATATTTTGGTAATAAAGGAGAAGATGTAACCTTTTATAAGTGAGGGAAGGGAAACTCTTGGGATTACTTAAAGTATTAAATTAATATAAATTAATATTTAGGTTCAAGTGGATAAAAATTGATATATTTATAAGATATGATGCGTATGAGTTTAAATCATTTCATATAATAAAATTTATACAAGTTTAGGTGATTTTGTAACCCTTATTTATTAGTTTAAACTACAATTAACCCTTTTGACAATTACTGTGATATCAACATTTTTTACACTTTAGGGTTCATTAAAGTTAATATAAAAGATAAATTCACTCATAAAGGACCATGGATGATATTTTAAACCAAATCCAATTAATTTTTATAAATATAGTATTTTTTTAATTTTAAATCATATAATAAAATATTATCTATCATAAAATATCATTAATGTCATTTTTGGAAATACATTAATTATTATAATATTATATGTGTCTAAATCATGCAAAATGGTACCAAAATGGAATTTATTCGAATATAAGGAATATTTGGTCTTAATATAATAATAACATCAAACTTATATATGTTTATATATGATTTTAAACCTTATCTTTTGGTTCAAGCCCTTTGTTTACCAATTTTAGCATTGATTGTGGTAATAAATATTTCATTATTAAGGGGCTGTAATTTTACTTATAAGGTAAAAATTGGATTAAATATTAAAAAAAGTTAAAATTTTCGTCCATTTATCATCCTAATTTTCTTCTTGAACTATTTTTATACTTTTTAAATAATTTAATAAAATATTATTTATTATAAAATACTATTTATTTCATTCTAAGAAATATTCACATAAAATGAGTTTGAAAATAACCTGGTAGCAATGAAATTTGAATATAAACCTTTAAATAATTTATAATATGTAATATTTATTTTTAAAAATCATGGGATACTTTATTTCACCCATACAATAATAATTTTAGAGTTCTTAAAATCGTTTACTTGATTTTACTTATACTTTCACAAGCATAGGGCCAGTGTTATATAAGCATTTAAGGAAATTATTTAATTACTAAAAATTAAAAATACATTTAAATGAAAAAAGATTAATAAATTTTTAAAATAAATTTTTTTAGCTAAACATATTTTTTATCCCCATTGAAAAATATTATAGATATTGAAAGTAAGAATATGAAAATTTTGACTTTATCTTTTACTTAAATAGTATAAAGGTCAAAATCAATGTTAAATGTAAAAATGTAATTTTTAAATATTTTAATGATTATAGATTAATATAATCATCAAATTAAATAAAATTAAGTGTTTAAATTAATTTTAATCCAATCAAATTAGTTTTATCTCTAATTAATTCATTTTACGTTTACCATGATATTAAAAATTTACTAAAGTTACTATTCATAAAGACTAAAAATAAAAGTGAAATATTTACCAAATTTGTACCTAATAATTAAAAATGATTTTTTAAAGATTCAATTTATAAAAATTTTAGAAATTAATTTATGATAAAAATGAAAGATGCAACAAAAAACATTTTTTTTAGAAAAATGGATTTTATGTATACATTCTTTTTATACAAAATGCAACAATAAAACTGATTAAAATGAATTTAATTATATTATTAATAATATAATAGAACTAATTTTACTTTTAAATTATTTTGAAACAAAATTTTACATTGTAAATTCTCAAAAAATAAATATAGTTTTAAATAAAAAGTAGTATTTTTCACAATTCAATAGAAAAACATTCTTTTTAGAAAAATCTCAAAAATTCAACCTAACCTAATCTTGATATTATAATTTCAAAATTTATATTATTTTTATCAAATAATATTTTTTAAAATTTTTTTAAATTAATTATAATATCGAGTTAATAAATTTGTTTTAAAAGAAAATATATTTTAATGAATAAAATTAATTTATTAAAAATTAATTTCTTATTTTCTAACAATTTTTCAATAATTTTTTTTATTATGATCTAAATATATATTTCATAATTTTGTTACTCTAATTCATACCTTTAAATTAAATGACTATGTTATAACGATCATAAAATAATTAAATTTCATGGTTTTTTAAAGCTTAGCATAGCGTGTTGTATATCCTATCGTGCATAGTATTATTTTAAAATATTAGTGTGTTGAATGAAATGTTATAAATAAATTTACACAAATATTTTTTAACATTATTTTTTAAATTAAGTAATAAATATTTTTCAAAATTCTTTTCAACCTTTTAAAAAATAATGCCATTTTATTTTAATATAAAAATTGAAAATCCATAGAAAATTTCATTAAAAATAGTGTAAACTTATAGTGGAATATAAATATATAATAATTATCATGGAAGAGTTAAATTTTTTCCAGATCATATATATTAAAAAGGGCATTCATTTAACACTTTTGTAAAAAAGTCAAAAATGAATAGTTTAGAAAAAAATTAAAAGATTCATTTTAAACCATTGTAAATAAATTAAAAGGTAGTAAAAAAATTTCTTTACCAATAATTTAAATGTAGATAAAGTCTTTTATAATACAATTTCAATAATATATATATGTAAAATAAACATTCATGACCAAAATAAGATAAATAAGATCGATTTTCAATATATATTATTTTGGACTTTTTGAGTACCAAATAGATGAAAAGTTGGAAGAAAATAGGGAAACCCCAGAAATAATTAAAGGAGAATAAAATAGATATGTTTTAATAATATAAAGATAATATAAGTCTTATAATATAAATTTAACCATGAATAATTAGAATAAGAATGAGATTGTAAAATTAAACATTATGGATTTAAAAACTTTTGACTCAATGTCCCTTAAAATAGAAAACATATATTGAAAATTTAAATACCATGAATAAAGATGAATTAGTGATATAATATTTCAAATGGTTATAATATACACCATATAAAATTAATTAGGTGTATAATATAAAATATGTCTCAATGGGGTGGAGTTGTGATAAAAAACCCTTACATTGGATTACTAATTAATTTGATGGTTATATACTCATTTATAATTTGTTTAAATTTATTAAATACATTCTTTAGAACATTTTTTATCTATATTCTATTTTTATGGTCCTTTTATAATCATTTGACATTCCTTCACTGGATAATTTTTTCTTAGGTCGACCAATAAGGGTGTTTGATTAATTTATCAAAAATTATTTAGTATATTTATTGACTAATATTAAATGTGTTATAAAATGGTTACTTAATCTCTATAATGTTACTAATTTCCTGAATATACTTTTTATAAATTTTATACAATTTTATAACCAACCATGTAATGTGATAATAGAAAAATCGAAATGTGTCATCAAGGGAGGTGGTAAAACACACGTACACATGACAATGTTTTCATTTTCCTAATGGCTAGAAAGAAAATAAATTATATAATTATTAAAGTTTATAAAGTAATATTTATATCATAAATATAATATATATTGATTAATTATGTCCTAATTATCATCCATGTAAAGATAAAATGAAAAATGAATCACATCTGTTCATGGAGGTGGTAGTCCACAAGTACGCATGAGTGACATTATAATTTTATAATATATGGAAGGGTAATACTATAAATCATATATAATATTTTCAGAATCATATTTATGTCATAAATATCATATATATTATTTAATTAAATCTTTATAACCATCCAAGTGTATCAGTGATGAAGAAAATTATACCACTACGTGTAGATGGTAGACCGTACATACACATGGGTAATGTTTTTATTTTACACAGTATAGAAAAGAGATATAAAATGGTTGTAAAATTAATATAAAAACATATCATTATATTAAATATACTAATTTAATTATTTTAATATGCTTATTTAATAATTAGAGGGGGTTTAAGAAGAAACGAACTTAGAAAATCTCGATAAGAACATATACCACTTTCTTTGGTAATCTCCTTCGGATCACACCATAATCTTTGTTAAAGTTTTATTTTGGTGACACCATAACGTATGTGTTGAGAAAATTAAATTTTGTAAGGTATTTGGGTTTATATTTTCTAATCTAATTGTCTCAACAAGTGTAGATAATAGAGGAGAGGAGGTTCCCATTTACAAGTGAGGTGGGTGAAAAAGTTGTAAATATTTGAAAGTTTATTATATATTATATTTCTCACTTGTGTCAAGTGGATAAAAATTAGAATATTTTATAATATAATGAGTTTAAGATTTAAATCCAACCAAAAAATGGTGTTTAATCATGTTATTAATGAAACTTACAAATAGATTATAGAGTTATGAAGAACTTATGACATTAAGGTTGGAGGAGTTTTTCTAAAAATTCTAAATGATTTTGGTGTTAAGGGGAGCTGGGTATAATAAATATAAAATTTTCCTATATGTAAGGTTAACCAAGATCATATGTATAAGGTAAACTAGTTTTTAATAGGTTAATATAGGAAAATGGGAATGTCATGGAATATATAAGGGTTTCCTAGAGTCATTGCGATATGTAAAGGTCAACAGTTAAAATATGTAAAGGTCACCAGTACCAATGTATAAAGGTATTTGAAAGAATTTAACACAAAGTATAACAATATAATGGTCACTAGGAGTATATGTAATGACATTTATACTAATACATAAAAGTAACCAGGATAATATGTGAGGGTAGCCAATAAAGGATATGGTAAACTGTTGAACTCACTATATACGTGAAGGTCGTTTTCATGAAAAAGGGGTTATACATAAGGGTTACAAAAACATTATCTATGATATATAAGGTAAACATGGATAAAATTTAAAGGTCATGTAAGGGTGATATGTAATTTTCATCTAAGAAAAGTGTGATATTTAAGGGTCACATCATCAACAAGTCTTTATTTATGATATACATTATCAATCATAAAATATGATTGATAATACGACATACTATAAATGATGATATACTGATTATCATATGATATATTGGATAATTCAACCATTCATTTTTTGCACATAATGGGAAGAATTCCTATTCCATGGAGATCCATAGATGGACTTTAGGGGTTTTTCCTATATAGAGATACCCACATTATGGGAGAAGTTCACATCACAAGAAGTGTGGGGATTAAGAAATTTTGGATATCACACCATGATATTTGGAGAAGTCAATTAAAATATATTTTATGGATTTCTTGGATATTTTAATTTACACAATATTTGATAGATTTTTTAACAGTATAAAATGATGAAAAATGGCATGGAGTTTTGGGAGTTGACTCAAACCATTTAGAAGATGATTACATAAAATTGACTAAAAATTGTTATGAATAAAGAAATGGGGAGAAAATAAATTTTAAAAAATATTAAGATATATTTATCCCTAATGAAAAAGAATGGATCCTGGATAGATTAAAAAATACAACTTAAAAATAAGATAACAAGGGTAATTCTGGATTAGAGTGATAAAATAGGGAAAAAGAAAAATTTTATAACTATCCCTGGAAATTCGGTGAGAAAAAGAAAGGGGAGATACATGTGGCTATGTTGTTGGAGGTTTTTGGAGTTCATCAAGTGGATGAAGGTGGATTTTATTAATACACTATTATTAGTCTAAAAACATTCTTTATTTTAAGAGATATATATAATAACACTTAGAGAATAAATGAATTTTAGGGGTGATTGAGTGCAATGAGTTCCATATATTTTAACGTTTACAAATCTATATGGTCAATGATGAAGGTAACATGGAATAGTTAAAGTGTTAGGATGGTGCCTGATAATGGGGTTTCCTTGATTTCAATGGATAATATTCAAAGAAATTGATGAATTCAATATTATAATATTTCAGAGAGGGTCTTTCACATTTAATTTATAATTAATTTAAAATAATAATTACCTTGAATGCAATAATTACACATAATTTTTCTTATTGATCAATTTTGATTCCAAAATTTTTGTATCATCATTGTGGTGGATAATCCATTTTAGGACTCATATATTTATATTTTCATGTGATCCATGAATCTCTGAATAATTCTCTTTAAATTCTGGGTGCTATCATAGAGGAACCTAGTGGTAGTGTTTACCATCATTGATTACAACAAGGAATTTAATATTCTTCTCTATTTTTTTCTTAAGTAGGATGTGGATCATTTTCTCTTTATATTCTTAAGATAATTATAGATTCTCTCTATTATGCATAAAATCTCTAATTCTCTAAAATTATATAATTAGGATTTTATACCTAAGGTTAAACAAATAATAATCACACAAGGACCCTCTATCAAATTGTTTATTCTAAGTAACCCATTGGTCCAATAATAATATTATTATTAATATTATATCCCGAGACATTTTCTAAAATCTCAAATAAATATATAATATTTTTCAGGCCCTTTAATTCCACCTATGAGTTATCCTAAAATTTTTCAAACCTTAAATAGAAAATATTTATTGAAATAAATAAATATTACAATATTATTAAATAAATAATATTATATTAAATAAAATTATGAATCAATATTTATTTTAATATTCATGTAACTAAATAAATATTTATGTGTTCATTTACTTATTAAACTGATGAATAAATAAAAATTAATTTATTGACTTGTGAATAATTAACAAGAGATAAAATTCTACTCATATAATATAAAATAAAATATCTAGTGATTGAAGTTATTTAATCAAGTTAACGTGAATAATTGTTATTCCAAAAACCAAAATAATATTTATTCTTAATATTAAGTCTAATTAAATTTAATGAGATTCTTGATACACTTATTTTATGAACGTCTAGGCCTCTTTCATAGTGGCATTAGCTAAAGATACCAAAATTCTATGATCAACATCTAGAAAAAAATCAATCCACCCATAGAGAAAGAAGTGAAGTTCATAATGATAATAACCTTCCTATAAATGTTACTATATAATATAATCCCTTTGTCTTGATATCTAATCATGTAGGATGCATACTTGTTCCATTAAACTATATGATTAATTAATCTTTCATTGACTTTTTAAAAGAACTCATCAATGAACTGTCTTGCCAATGGATTTAATCAAAAAGTTAAATTTAAATAAAAGGGTTATAGGTAACATATTCAATTAACTCAAAAGGGATAAATACTTTATTGAAATATTCAATTAATTGCTTTAATCTTATGAGGCACCCAACATATATTTCCTCACCATGAGAATTTTTCATCATGGTTTTCATCTATATGTTAAAGTACATGATTCATGATAAAGAATAACTATAATCTCAAGTATTAGGAACAATTTAAACATTCACATATATGAATATCCAATGAAACATATAACATGTGGAATTACTATTGGCAGGGATAGCCTCATAACCACCCTTCTTATAGATTACCAAGTTTGAACGTCATGGGAAGAAGTCTCAATGTCTTATGAGCCTCCAAAACATGATAGTTAGAACATAATATGTATCCCTTCAAACAAATGTTATATAGATCATATGAATTCTGTTTAAGAATATTTTCATATCATTTCATGGTTTTCATTATAGTGTGGAACTGTTATATCCTTTTGATGTGATAAATACTCCATGAACATTATCAAATTAATATAAAAAATAAAGAACAATCATTATATGTTAAGATATTTATTAATATTACGGTAATTAAAAGTAAATAATTCAGTTGGTTCTAGGTCACAAACTCTAATAGGCTCCCACTTTAACTATATAAATATACTATCAACTTTTACTCCCTTGTATCTCACATGATATTTATGATTTTTTGAGATAAGGATTTAATCAATTGTTCTATAAAATTATATTCTATGGATAATCTACTTACTGTGACCTCACCCTTTTGATAAGAATCCCCCAAGAGATGATACTATCAAAATATATGTTTTTCCATTGATATTAACTAGGATCTTTATCTAGAACCACTATTATAGTATTATCACAATGTAGAGTTATAAAATCTATACTACTAGATACAACACTAAGAACCAGGATGAAGTTATGTATTTAAACTACTTCATTAACTACATCAGAAGCCATTATATACCCATAATATTCTATAGAATCAGTTAAAACTAGATTCTTAGATCTCTTTTAATAGAAATCTACTCCATTAAGGAAAATATATCCTAATTGTGATTTTAGATCATTCGGAAATATTTTTAAACTGTCATCTATGTATTCCCTCACAACTAGTTCCTTATCTCCTCCAAACACCAAAGAAATATCACATATACACCTCAAGTACTTTTAAATATTCTTTACATTATACCAATATGTCTCACCATGGTCTTCCTAATATCTTAAAACCATGATCAAGTTATAGGAAACATCAAGTTGTGTATACAGTATAACATACATAATAGATCTAATGATAGTTGTATAAGGGAATCTAATCATTATCTCTCTCTCTCACTCCTCTTGTGTCTATGGATAAATTTTCTTAGTGATATGGATACTAAGTGATATTGGAAACAATCCTCTCATACACTTGTTCATGTTGAATCTCTTCAATACCTTGTCAAAGTATAGACCTTTACTTATCCAAACAAAACCTCTCAGATCAATCATTATTGATCTTGATGCCTAGAATTTAGGTTTCTTCACATAAGACTTTTATGGAGAAGAATTTACTTATCCATTTTAACTGACTATTAAACTAGTATCTCATTTTATATCATTAATATATCATAAACATATACTACATGGAAAAATATTGCACATCCACTAAACCTATTGTAGATACAGCTCTCACAGTTATTATATATGAAAAAAAATTCTCTTATGTTTTCATAAAAATAAATTTTCCATGATATTGATGCTTGATTCAACTCATAATAGATATACAAAAAATTCATATCTTATTAGTATACTTTTTGTTACATTAACCCTTCAATTTGTGTCATATAGATTCATTACACAAGGTTTCTATTAAGGATATTTCTCTTGAAATCCAATTTATAAATCTCATAGTCCTGGTAAAATGATATGGAAAGATGGATTTTATTTAATTTAAACATAATGACCAGAAAAAGGTTTTCTATAGTTTATTCCTTGAATTCTCTTAAACCCTTTATCAACCAATCATGATTTATAGATACTAACTTTACCATCCATTTCCATCTTCTTATTTAATACTTATTCGCACCCAATGAGATTTACATCAACTAGAGGATCTACTAAAACCAAGAATTGGTTTTGGTATATGAAATCTACATCATAATTCAAGGAATCTTACAACTTTGAAACTTATGATTAGTTTACTTCTTCCATATAGAATAAATGTTCATTATTTTTAACTAATAATGTGTCACCAACATTGATGACTAAAAACCATATCTCTTGGGTTATCCAACATATTTGGTGCTCCTATATGTTACATTTTTCTCTTAAAAAACTTCTTCGTCAAAGTATTATAGAATTTGTTCATGTGCTAACTCTTATGTATATTGAGCCTCAAATTTATTAAATTATATCATTCTCCCACTATCTCTTTTAGAGATAGAATCCCTTTCATGGAACATTGCATCCATTTCCATGATTAAATTTTTATATGAGTGATTTAATAGATAAAATCACCTTATTTACATAAGATATTCTATAAATACACTTAGTTTTTCAAGATGCGTGTATTTTTATAGATTCATCCTTAAAAAATACCTATCATTACCACACATGTATATTTTAAAAAATAGATTTCTTCTCTCATGATAAATCATATGGTATTCTACATTATAATTTATTTTTCACTTAGATTAATGTGTATGTTACAGTCTATAATGTGTATCCCCCAAAGAACAATGGAAGGTTTTAGTGAATCATAATTGATCTCATGGTGTAAAATAAGGTGTGTTTCCCCTTTTTACAAACACCATTATAATTTTTTTTGTATAATTATGATTGAGTTTAGATAGTATCCCAAAATCTTTTATATGATCAATGAACTCGTAGTTAAGATACCCTCCACCTCAATCTGAGGAAAAAAATAATCTTATTAACAATTGTGTTCTTTAATATATTATTGTAGTCCATAAATTTCTCAAAGGAATCAGACTTATTACTTACTAAGTAGACATATCCATATATACTATAGTCATTGGAAAAATTTATGAATAAAGAGTATCCACCTCTATATTATACTAGAAAAGGTCTCTAAACATCTATATAAACTAATTCTAGAAACCCTACATCTCTTTTTCTTTTTCCACTAAATATATATTTGGTCATTTTTTCATGAAAACAAGTATGAAAAATATCTAAGGATTTTAGTTCACAAGAATATAAATACACACTTTATGTAATTTTGTTGAATGATTATTATTTACAAGGCCAATTTAGTGATTCTATAACTGGGTGGGATATAAGTCGTTTGAACTTGATTTATAATCTATTGACAAGAATTGATATTTATAATCTAGTATGTAAATAATGTTATTCAAATGTGTCATCCCATAACTTATTCAATATTTATAAAAGTATCAACTCTTATTTGTAAACATGAAAATAAAGTCATCCATGTATAATTTGGACACAAATATTATGTTCTTGCCTACACTAAGAACATAATAAATATTATTTAAAACCAATACAAATATAGGTAAAAATGTGATATATTATTAGCCTACATTAAGTGCATTAAGTATCAATTAATTATAATATAAATGATCCACCTAAACTTTGGTAATCTTATAAAATCTATTTGGTTCCTATATTTGGATAAAAATGTGAGAACCAAAATCTATTTTCAATACCCATTTTATAGAAATGAAAGATTACACTTGATTATGAACATGCATAAACCATACCCTTTCTTCTTCATCAAGGTGTTGTTATTGTTCCATTGGACATTATTTCCATAAAAAAAACATTCTACATCCTACTCTTTATCTTCTCTCTCAATATTTATCTTCTTGGATGTGAGGTATGAATGTACCTTAGAATTAGAGATTTTCATAGACCTTATATCCCTTCCATTCCTAATGTTCACCAAAATAAATAATTTTTTTCATGTTTAATGTCTTTATCCTATTTTAGAATCAAATTTAAGAGATATAGGAGTGTTATCACAATATTTATCATATTGAAATTCACTATAGAACTTTGGAATCCTGAAGGAAGTGAAGAAAGTATAAGGTTTGTGAACAATTACTTAGCTGAATTTAATCCCTGAATTTATAAATTCTTAATGTTTCCAATCATATTAACCAAAAAAGGCCTATCTGAAACACATTATAATAGATTTCATGTAATTACTTGGATATTTAATACCTATCTTTTCTTATTTTCACATTATAGAGATAAAAAAGATGAGATAACATGGTTTACACATCTATTTCTTCACGAATCTTCTGGAGATCGCTAGTCATGGATGATAATATAATGCATTGAACATAAAATACATCATCCAAATATTTCTAGAAGACATTTTATACCACCTGTTTTTCCTCCTTAGGGGTCCCAATAGGGATTTGGGACTCTATTATATAAAACTCCCACTCCTAGAATAATATTATGTTCAAGAATCTATACCATTACTGAAAGTTATCACTAGTCAACATATTTTCTTTCTGTAAAATGGATCACAAGTAAAGATTCTTAGTTGAATAAATTTTAATTTACTACACTAAATAAATGCAAATTTTAGTACTTTATCTTAATTACTGATTGCTACATAATAAATGAATTTTTATTAGTCACCCTCTATTTTATCAAATCTTATCATCCCTCTCCATTAGATTCAGAATATAATATATCTTTGATAATATATTTTAAATGATCCATATTCCCCTTCTAATAAACAAGAAAAGGGTTTGGTCAAATTATTTGAAGGTATTTAGATAGAATTTTCTTATCAAATTTATTAACTCATAGTTCCTTGATTTGTTAAGTCGACTTCCCAATCCTAAAATAATACACATGGATTTCTTAAACTCTTTCCTCAAAGCTAGACATAGTCTTGTGAGGGAAACTAATATTGATACTAACTTGGTTATGTCATCCCAAAATTATCATTACAACTCCCTGATAAATGAAAGTATCCCAATGGTGGAGAAAATAATACTTTGATTTATGGTTACATTCTAAATCAAGTAATAGAAGCTGATTACTAACTAAATATTCTATTTGAAGGATTTCTTAACTTATTCATAAATATTATTTGTCTTATTCTTCACATGATTGTTTATAGCATATGGTTTTTACCCAATTAATTAAGATTTAATGATAAAATAATTTATGAATAATCATTTATTTTATTTCATCTTAACATTCTTGTTTACTTGTTTACTTTATGATGACACATTTAATCATCCATATAAACCATGCATCACGTAAATAAATAAATAATTATTCACTAATAAATAAAATAAATAATTGATATGATCATGAGATTTTATCTACTAGTTGATTTATTGAGCATAATATAAACCAATCTATGACTTTAGGGGAGAAAACTCCTTGAGTTGATACTAGGATCAAGTTATAGTATTCCTCCATTAAACTATTTATCTCCTTTTTTAGTTTTATCTCAGCTTGAGACCTAAATTGTCCCTTCCTAGTGGGAGCTCCATCATTTATAAATGTTCACTCACCTAAAGTTGAGCGGTGTTAGGGGAATAGGGTTACGAAAATCAATACTTATACATGTATTCATGTACATAATAAAGGAGGAATAAATGATACACTTATCATAATATTTTTTTAATAATAAAATTATTAAAAATATAATGTAATAAATAATTAATTTCAATAATAGCAACATATATATAGGTTGGGCAAGCTCATGATTAATCACAACATGCAATGAATTCACATGTATACTTTCTAAAATCCATTTCAATTTGTTATTATTAAGTTAAATTTACTAAAATTTATATATTAGTATATTATTCAATTAAATAATTCTTTCATCCAAATATTTTATCTATATAGTTCCTAAGATACGCATCATGTATAATTTTAAATAAATAAATTAATTTATATTTTAATTTAAAATTAATTAATATAGGATGTGTACCAAATATATCACATGGCATGTACATTCCTAGTCAGTTTAATTCATTTCTATAATATAACATATACATGGTATGTACTGGAAGTGATATTACATGTAACCATCGATATCTCACTAAATCCATTTATAGAGTTTAATAATTACATAGTGTGTTATGTCACTCGATATAGTAAGTGACTTATGATATCTATGATCCTTTTCATATTTTGTATACTTAAAATACATGTATGAACACATGGCATATCATGATATACACACCATGTAACTCTGTGAGTCAAGGTGTATAGTTTACGTAGCATATATGGCTTCTTAGAACACCATAAATACATGCAGCGTATATCATGGGAAAGGAATGTGAAATACACAACACGTACGATGACCATACACATTGTATAGTTTAATAATAAATCAGATATTAATAATTAAAAATTTATTTCCATAATACATGCTAAAAATCACTTAGTGTTTAGCTAATATAGAATTATACCTATTAAATGTTGTGTATAGTTAACTTCATTTTTTGTAGTTAGGTCTCATTTTTATTTATCTATCTATCCAATCATGCGAAATGTTTATCTCAATGTTTTCCTTTTATGAGTTGGTATGTTCTAAATGATATGTACAACCAGTTACATATTGTTTAATCCACTACAAAATACTCCCACAACATGCCTTAAATCCTAGCCTATATCCTGTATGGGTAATTACATGTTAAATAGAGTGTAAAATTAGATACATGTATTTTAATATATTATTTTCCATGTAGATTAGTTTGAAGTCAATATGTGGCATGTCATGATGTCTTATACTTTTTCCACAAAAACTTGCCCTAATTTTGGCAGAGGCAATGCCATGTATGGTTATATAAAGTCTACACTAGTGACACATTTTGTGCTCCCTGTTAGGTCACATGTCGACTGTAAGTCAATATTCAACATATAATAACACCACATAATAACCCCCACATTGTGTTTTGTGATTAATGCTTCCCACACCTTATGTGTTTGACCGAGGTACATGATGGTTAATTTTTCATTACAAGTCATGTATCTGTGTCATGGTGTTAGTATCCTTCGAACCTCAAGATGAGATCTTCAAGCATTATTCTGATGTTCTTGGCCTGTTCTTGTTTCATATGAAACTTAATAAACACATTCACTATTAGTTCTTGATAATTAGGAAGAGTATTTTCTATCCATGTTCTTGAGAGAAATATATAATCTCATTGGTGTGGACAACAATTATAATTCTCAAAAAAGATATAATAGGGATTTTATATTTTGGGTTAAAAAATTAATAATTTCCTAAGGTACCTTTATTTAATTCTCTATTCTGATAATCCAAATGTAAAATAATAATAATATTATTATCATATCTCTTTACATGATCTAAACTTTTGGATAAATATATCATCTTCATCGGGTCATTTAACTCGTCACATCAATCGTCCTCAGAATTTATAAAACTTTTAATAATAAAATATTAATTTGAAAAAATATATATTATTATATTATTAATTAAATAAAATAAATATTATATTCTCTAAAAACATGAATAAATATATATTCTTATACTCACATAACTATATAAATATTTATATATTAGTTTATTCACTAAAATGGTGAATAAATAAATATTTATTTATTACTCTATGAATAATAAACATAAGATAAAATTCAACTCATATCATCTAAACTTGAATATCTGGATATTGAATTTATTCAATCAACATAACTAGAGTAATTATTATTCCAGAAATAAATAATAATATTTAATATTAATATTAAATCCAATTTAATTTAATGAAATAATGTACACACTTAGTGTGTGAACCTATAGGCCTATTTCTTAGTGGCATTAGGTGAATTTACTTAAATTCAAAGATAAAAATATAAAAACACATCAATGAACCCATATATAAATAAGTTAATGTTACAATAATAAAAACATTCCTACAAATGATACTATTTAATATAATTATTTTGTCTTGATATCTCATATAATAGGATACATAATTGTTTCATAACCCTATATGTTTGATTTATCATTCTTTAAATTTCTGAAATAAACTCTTTAGTGAACTACCCTGGCCATTGATTTAATAAAAAAAATTAATTTCAATAAAGGTGAAAAATATATTATCTTCCATTAACTCATAAGGGGAATTTTTTTACCAACTTATTCAGTTAATTTCTTATTACTCACGACACACCCAATGTTTGATACCTCACTACGAGCATATATCATCACAATTTTCATCCACAAATCTAGGTATGTGTTTCATGATATAAATTGATAAAAATATCTTTTTAATAACCAATATAAATGTTTGAAAATAGGAATATATAATAACATATATAATATGTGAAATTCTTATTGGTGAGTCTTCCCTCATAACCTCCCTTCTTAGAAATTACCAGGTGTGAACTTTATAAGAAAAATTTGCAGTACCTTGTGAGCCTCAAACACTGAATAGTAAAAAACTCATCTGTTTTCCATTATAAAGATGTTATTTAGACCATATAAATTATTTTTAAGAATATTTTCAAATCATTTCATGGTTCTAATTATATCGGAGAATTGGTGTAACCTTTTGATGAGACAAATACACTATAAACATTATCACATTAATGTTAAGTTTAAGATCAATCATCATGTTATAAAATATTTTTTAATATTATGGTAGTAGAAATTAATATGTTAGTTGGTTCTAGGGAACGAACACCAAAAAGTGTGGCTGCTCCAAATTTTAAGAAAAAATAATCATGCTTAGTGATTTCAGTATATATAAACATTATCATTGTATACTCCTTAGATTATACTAGTTTTGTAAGTGAGAGTGGTGTTCCTATTAATAGTGGAATAAGATTTTTGGAAAGGTTCAATTAGAAAATATTTTAAAACTCTAATTCATCCCCATGGGTATTTACATTTATTGGGACTAATACAAAAATATTAAAGGATATAAATAGCTCCAATTAGAGAACCTATTCATTTTAAATCCATAGTAACTGGATGATCAGTACCCCAATCATAAGGAATAATTTTTGATACTCGAGAACTTCTACAATAAAAAATATCAGAAGATAAACATCTTATCCATGAACTTCTTTATTATATATCAACATCTAAAATCTATAAGCCTAAAATCCTTCTCAGTCATAGAATTAGAAAAAATTTCTATCCTAAGAATTTATCAAACTAGAAATTTGTAAGCACAAATTTATATCCTCAAAATCTCTTAGATCATATAGGATTAGAATAAAAATATAATAATAAATATTAGATCTTTTATAAAAAATACCTAATAATTTAAATCTCTAAGATAACTCTAAAAAACAAATAAAAATAGAAGCACACAAGCACTAAGATAGTGAAAATATCTCAAATTAAGTTTTATTTGTGTGTCATAATATTCTATTCCTCAAATCGGTGGTCTCTATTTATAATCATTGTGGTAAAAATATCCTCAATGATTAACATTGTGTTCTTTAGGAACAACTATCACTTAAAATAAAATCATAAGTTTTAACTTGATTTTTTGGTTGAAGTGATTCGGTTTACATTATGATGTTTACAAAATATATGGTTTGGAATTAACTCATTGGAACATGTGAATTAGAAGTTAAACTTTTATAAAAAGAACAAAAAAATTTAATTTAAAAAAGGTGAAATATAAATTGTATTTTTATTTTGAAAAAAAATTATATGGAAGGTAATATTAATTGAAATGAAATGAATTAAACTCTTTTTAACTTTTATAAAAAACCTAGAGTTTGATCTGAAAAAAAAATATTTTCCCCCTTAAAGAAATAACAATTAATTATAAGAATTCTCCCTCTTATAAAAGAAACTTTATCATGCAATTAAAATTACCACCCTTTATGATATTTAAAAATAAAATATAAGACAAGAAAAAATATAGATTTAAGTAATAAAAATTACCACAAATCCATTCATCACTAAAAGTTAAATTTATACATGAATTTGAAATTTAATTTTTCATTTTATATTTTTTGTAAAATTATTCTCATCTTTTAAACATATCATATTGATAAATTATCTTTCATTTCTATTTTTATAATAGTTTTATAAACTCATTTAATTCCTTCTTCAAATAAACATTTTGATCATGAAGATAAAAAATGTTACTTTATGTCTCCTTAATATATTTTTCCATCCTTATGATTTTTCAATTTTTTTACATTCCCATTTAAGGTTGAATAAATCAAAATTTATATCCACTTACTGATCTAAAATCTGATTCTAAAACTTTGAAATATAAAAATACATGCTACTAATTTGGAAAATACTATGTTTAGACTTTATTTCAGGTTGAATAAATACATATTTCAACATTCTATTCATACAATCAGTCAAAAATGACCATTAATCCTTAACATAATCCATGATGGAATTTTCATTGGGATCTAAAATTTACTTTGATACTTTCTCTAAGTTATATTTATCACCCTAATCTTTTTTTTATCATTCAGATAAGTATTTTTCTTCATTGTGTTATTTAGAATATCAATAATATTTTTGGACTACACTTAATTTTATTATTCTTCTTCTTATCCATTATATATTTAACATTCCAAAAAATTTATATATCTCAAATCTGAGTAGTTTTACTAGATTTAACTTTCTAATATCTTCTTCAACTATATATTTTTATTTTTTTCATCATCAAATGTAGAATTTGTTTTCTAGGCCTTATCTTATGATGAAAATTTATATTCAGATAAATTAGATATTAAAGAAATTTCTAAAGTTGGTGATACTGAAACTTCACAAGATCTAGATTTATTTGAAGAAACTTGTTCAGGTTCACCATCAATTTTTCCGTTCTCTAAAGGTGTTGATGATAAAGAATTAGATGATGCATGAACATCATCTTCTATAACTTTAATTTTTTTCCTTTCTCAATCTAATATTCTAAGAAATCTTATTTATTTATTGGTGTTATATAAACATTTTTATAATCTTCCCCTATAATAAATTGTAGTAATACAAACCTTGATTGTTTTATTTTTATGGAAAACATTTTATCCTTCTTATCTTACTTCACGTTAACTTTTTCTTTACTAGAAGCTTTAAATTTTTATTTTATTAAACCTAAATAAGGTATTCTAATTTTATAATCTTAAATAATTATCTTAACTTCTTCTATTTTACTCTTTAAAAATTCTTTATTCTACTCTTAAAACATCTTATTTTTCTCATCAACAGTTACTATAACTCTTTCCTTATTCTACTTATGGAATTCAGCATCTAGAAGTTCCCTAGTCCTTTTTTTGAAACTTTATACACTTCATATATTTATCCTCTATTGATGAAATTTTAACTTTTATTCCTTTGTAAAAAAGCTTCTTACCCTTATAATAATCATAAACAAATTTCTTTCTAGAAATAGACTCAATTTGCATCCGATTCTCCTTCAAAATTTCAATTGTTTTATAGTCATTAATTTCTTATTTCAATGAAAACATAATCAAAATATGACTCAATATTCTTGAATATAGAAGAATATTTAGCTTCACCAGAACAGTAAAAATTTCCTCAATATAATCCCATATAAGCTTGATAATATTAAATCTTCACATTCTGCAAATATAGTCAAAGAATATGCTATTAATAACACTTACATTATTGAATGTTCTAAAATATTGTGTGACATGAACACTGATTAAAATTCTATTAGTAGAATAAATTCTTATAAAATATTTTGAAAATTCATGAAAAACACATGTTATATTATTATATACTAAACTTTTTTGTCCCCACCAATTTACTCAAAAAATATAAAAATAAATAGTTCAGATAATACATAGATAAAATAAGTAAAATTTATTACCAGATAAAGAAATTAACTCATAACAATGAAACTAAATAAATTTCTTCAGAAGGTATTCATGATTTTTGTACTAACCCAATTCAATCTACATTCCATTTATTATCCCCCTAGTTGAAATCTCACTTGAATTTGACATGGTAATTTGTAATTTATGTAAAAAGGTTGAAAATATCCAATTCAAAAATAGTAGTACTCCATATAAATGATGTAAAATTGTCCAGGGGTCAATAAGAATTTATACAGTTTTGTACCTTCACCATTTATCTCAAACTCAATAGATGGTTAAATCTGCTTCTCACAAAAAATAGTAACACCAAATCTCATTGAAAGGAAAAAATTAAATTTATTAAAAATAAATAAAGTATGTTGCCTTTGATATTAAAAAATAGAAAATATACTTAACGTAAAATAAAATAAGTTAACAAATTTTCATTATTCCACAAGATAAGAATAAATGAAACACTCATCTAGAATTCATCATCTGATTCCCATGGTTGATATTCTTTCAAAAAAAGATATTTCTAGATTATTTATTAAAAATATCTTCTATCTTCCTTAAAATCTCTAGGAAAATATATAAGGTTCTTTTATAAAGTTAACAAATATAAAACCCTTTTATCAAGGTGTAAAAAAATATAAATCTAATCTTATATATAAAGAAGGAAAGAAATAATATTATGCATTAAATTTTAAAATCTTTTTATATTATGTAAAACTTTATAATAAATCACATAAAATCATTCATACATATCCATACATCATTTGTTTTTTCTTTCATTACATATCATTCATTCCTGAAATATAAATTAGGAACTTAGTACCCAAATTTTCTTAGGTTTGGAAATTTAATCAAAACATACATTTATAACCCATACCTACCAAATTCTCTAATGTTGAACAGATACTAGTTCTTTTGAAATAAAATCTCTACCAGTACAAAATGATTGAAATTTATTCAAATATTAATGATTCTTCCAATAGACTCTTGATTAATACTTCATGTATATTGGTTCACTAATCATAATAAAATAATTTGGCTAAAACATTAACATACTAGAAGATTTAACATCGATTCTGGAATTTTTAATAGATGGTTTTAACTATCTTAGATGCTTGTCAAAACTCTCACTTTTAGAATTAATGTTAAAAATAATCTTCTGAAGACTCTAAAACTCAGACTTATGTTTGAAAAAATTCTTCCCAGTCATTATAAAAGTTTTAATTAAAAATAGATCTGGTACTCCTCTTAGAAGTAATACGATACATCTCATTTTTAGATTTAGAAAACTCTACCATAGAGTCTGTGTATTTATTTAAAAGTCTCATATATGTATATTTAACTTTAATCACATAATATTTCACCTCTTTAGATTATGGATAAAATTTATCCTTATCATTAAAAGAATAATTATAATTATAATTTGAATACATATTTCCAAAATACTTAATAGAAACCTTATCTATTTAGCACTTCTCATTTAGAGGAATTATAGCATACAAAATCAGATATTTTTCGACTATCATCGCTATCTAAGGATCTATCCGAAGTAGAATCCTCACTCACACTCAAAGTATTAATTATATTTAGTGACTTATTTCCATTACATTTATCCAATAATCTATATTTATTTTCTTTATTATTTAATTTTTGACATTCAGGTCTGACATGTCATGGATTCTTACACGTATAACAAATATCATCAGGAGAATCTATTTTTCTTATGAGATTTTCATACCTATATATTATATCATTCCAACTATTATGAAATTTATTCTTCTCAAACATCCACCTTTACAAAAAAAATCTCTCCTTTGGTAAGAACTTAGTCACTCTCATATAAAAAATGATTAAATTGATTTGAAATATTCACCTTTGATGTAGTCATGTGAAAATTGATAGTAAAAAACCCATCCTCTCTATTTTATTTATCAACATTTCACATTATTAACTTTTCATATTGCATAAATGTTCTACTAAAATCATTAACACTTGACTTAATAATATTCTTATGGTCATCAATCATTGTTCTTTTTGATTCCCCCCAATTCAGATTTATGTCAATGATTTTTTACCTTAGTATAAGGAAAACATAGACTAGCTTTGATACCAAATTTTATCCCAAATATGAAAAATTCAAGAAGGGAGGTAAATTTAAGTTAAATAAAACTTAATAATTTCTCCCACTTTATATAATAATTTTTCTGTAAGTTATAAGTTTTAAACTGATTAGGGTAACAATAGATGATAAATGCAGCATAAATTAAATAATTTTGAAGATAAGAGTTAAATATATTGATAAAGTAAACATAACTAGAACACCATATAATATAAAAATTCATTATAGTTTTATATGATAATCCAAAAACTCCCTTAAATAATATTATTAATTTATATAAATAATTATAATCAAAAGAACTATTTTCTTTTAATTCAAAGTGGTAGAAGGACAAATCTAAAGGAACCCAGTTTCGATACTTCTGAAATTTCTTAATCTAAAAGATCAAAATATAAAATTCACATTCCTAGACATCCTTGATAGACATTTGAAATAAAAACCTATATCCTTGAGATCCTCTTTGATCACATAATTGACAATAAGTCCTCTCCCCAGACTTCATCAAAATAGAAGTTCAGAAGCATAGATTCATATTCCTATAATCTCTTTAATCACATAGAATTTGAAGCAAACATATGTAATATAAAATATTAGATATTTTAAAATAAATTAATCAAAATCATAAAATCTTAGATTAATTTTAAAAACATATACAAATAGATGAAATCAAGCACCAATATAGTGAAAATGTCTCGAATGAATGTCAATAGATGTGTTATATTCTTTTTTTTCCTTGAAACCACAATTTATATTTAAAATTTTTGTTATAAAAATTCCTCAACGATAAACTCTATATTTTGTTCAAGAACAACTATCACCTCTAAAAAAATTAGAAGGTACAATTTGATCTTCCGGTTGAAATCATTCTAGTGACTTTCGGATATTTTTATTGCTTATGGTTTATAATTATCTCACCAAAACATGTGAATTAATAGTTAAACCCATATAAATATAACAAATAAAAACCTCAAGTTAAAAAAAGTGAAATATAAAGTGAATTATGATTTTTAAAATAAAGAATATGGTAGAATTAGATGAGTAAATGACTTAATGAAGGGTTTCTAGTGATTGATTAAGGAAGTGATTGTGTGGGTTTGATAGGAATTCATTATATAATGTATAATATTCCACTAAGAAGATCTATATTTTGAGAAATAATGGGGGGATAACATAAGATAATTCTCCCATGGACTCTCAATAATTAGGCTCAATTATGTAGGTTATCGAGTGGATTGAAAGGGGTTTTGATCAAGAATAGATGATAGGAGTGGATGGGTATTACAATTTTAGGAATAAGAAACCTGCTTTATTTAAATGGGATGCAATACTAGGGAAATTAGAAGAGTGTCTAGAGAAAATAAATTGAAACTTCATGTTTTTTTAAACACCATAGCCCTTGAGAGCTAGGTTTAGTTATTATTTTTGGAGGGAACTTCTCAAAAGTAGTGCAAATCCATTAAGGAGGCAGGGTAGGATAAAGATCATTGATTCAAGGTATTCTAAAAGATTTTTAATGATCAGTACTAATTTAAAGAGAAGCTGTTTTCTTGGTCTTAAGTGTTATTGGATTTATGGAAGAGCATTTTATCAACAATGGAGTATGTATTAAAGTTCATTGATCTGGTAGATTTTAGGTAAAATACTATGACAATTGAAAATATCAAGGAATGGAGTTAGAAATAAGGTTTTGACTAAAGAATCAGTCTAATATTATACTTTTAAAACTACCTAATTATGTGTGGGTAGTTATTATGGTAGATTTGGTGAAAGTAGATATAGCAGACACACAAATGGATATTTGCTTTTTTTTTATAGCCAACATGAGGGAAGAACTAATTTAGTGGGAATAAGTTGAATTGGAATTATTTACAAGGGAAATTTTTTAGAATATGTTTTCAATTTTCTTAAGGAAAATAACCACCAAAGTTATTATAGTGTGGATAAGTGGGCTTCCCAAAGTCTAACTGTTTAAATCCTTATCAACCATACTATTAGTATGGGAGGGTAGACCACTTGCATAATTATTTCAATTAGATTTCATGGATGGGAAATTATTGTGCATCTAATTAGGTTTAGGTATTATAGATTTATGATGTTTCACAAAAGTAGGCTATGTATGGGGAACATGTAATAATGAGAAGACCTTATTAGGACGATAATTTAGAACCTTATATTATTTAAGGAAATATATTTCCATTAATTATGAATCAAAGGATACTGAGGTTGATAACCGTTTATCCATGATAAAAGATATTATATTGATAGATTCCACTATTATTTATTAATTTTTTATATTGAATAATAACATTCATTTATCTCTATATGTTTTCTTAATACTTTCTAGAAGCACATGGATATTATGTCTCTATGAGGTTTTCTAATCCACTTTATGAGAGAGACAAAAAAGAGTACATGTTCCTATCTTATATGATCATGATTAATAATGTGAAAATATCATGAGACTTCATATTTTTTAAGATGATGATGTAAAGCATGACCATTGGGGTGTATTGGTTAGTTAATTTAAAGTTCAAATTTATTTTTTATATTCAATGAGTTATTTTTACATCACTGAATATGATTTTCCACACTTTAATAGGAGTGTGTATAAAGACCTAAACCCAAACTCTTGGGTTTGGTGATAGAAACACTTTTATTAAAAATTGGATTTGTTACAATGTGATATAACCTAAGATAAATATTCATATATTTCACATTATTTTAATAACATAAAAATTACATCTCATAATAATATCATAATTTTATGAATGTAAGGTTTAGTGTCATTAATACTAGAAACATATGGAATTTATTTTAAAATAATTGTGAAAATTTATCCATAATTAAGTCACACTAGTCTCCCTTTTAGACTTCGCATAATTTATACTTATCTACATGACCTGAGGAATAAAAATAAGAAAGGGTGAGATTAAATGCTTAGTGAGGAAAAAACTCATGAATATATCATGAATGGTTAGAATATAATAATATAATAAAACATTGGAAGGGGATAAATTTATCATTAAAAATAACATGTAACAAGAAGATTTTTCCATAAGTCATGATAGTGTAACGTTTATTCTCAAATGAACAAACATGTTCCATGGTATAAAAGTGTGACATAAAAATGTAAACATGTCATAATGGAATTATATCATAATTTTGGGGAATCATAAATATGTAGAAACAACATGAAACATGAAATCATAATCAAAATTCAAGAATCACCTATAATACAACATAACATTGTGTGATTAGTCTAAACACTTGTGAACCATTCATGATGCTCACCATCAAGACAACATAACATAGCGTGCTTTTTCTATATACTCATTCACCATTAATGGTATCTGATGAGATGAATACATTACCCATTTAAATGAAGTGTTATTAAGGTTAAACCTTTATATTCATAACTTGTACATGTATATATCTTCCACATGAGGGAAATTAAGCATACAGAAGGCTGTTTCGCAGTGCACGACAGGGTCGTGGGGGAGAAACGTGTGCTACCCGATGGTTTATTAGAGAAGATTGGGTTCTGCTTAATCACTCATATCAGGTGCACTATTTTTGCCTCGAAATTCCCAATGGTTCCATATCCAGTAATACGTGGACCTGCTTTCCAAAGGGAGTAATTCGTTGGGTGATTTGCCCAGCGATTCTTAAGAACTCACAATGGTCGAGAGGATGGGAAATCGGGCTCATCACACACTTTTTGAGGGGAACAATTGCCTATTCCGAGACACTCTTATATATTTAAGATGTAATCATATGTTCATGAATCTTTGGTTTATACCCAAGTATATAATCCACAGATTACTCCTGGTTGGAAATGGTCAGCTGGACATAGGGGTTCAGAATCATTTATGCCCAAGGTTTTCCATTCCTCGTTGGATTAATGACCCTGAGGAGTCTAGACTCATTGTGATGACACTGGTTTAAAGCCTCGTAATCGGGCACTCTGGTGTCTATTTTCATCCAGGGGGGAAGATAATGACTTGAGCGTTTGGATCTAACCCGTGGTATGAGCTTCCTACATATCCCTACGAGAGGAATCAAGATCCACATAGTTTGGTAGTACAGTTTAACTCTATGTGGGATGAAGGATGAACCAACATGAAGGAAGTTAGAATGGCCAGATGGTGGGATTGAACCTCATGGAGGCTTTCTACATACCCCAAGATAGAGGATCAAATTCCATGTAGTTCGCATTGGTATGGGGCTTACGCTCTAGGTTGCCTAGGGTTGGTGCGGTGAACTGACGTGAAGATGGTCGGGTCTACTGGGTGTTGGGCTTGAACCCCGGGGAGGCTTCCTACGTACCGTGCCTAGGAGACAGGGATCAAAGTCCACATAGTTTGGATTTTCCATCGTCGTTGTGATGGTGCCATGACCATCACAAATATCTAAGAACATGTGAGTCATGCTCAGTGTGAGAAACAAGAGAATGAAACAGACTTTGCTAACCTCGCACTTTCCCCCTTCCAAGGTAAATGGAGACGGATGAGGAGCAGAGAAGAAGGCCGATATTGCTGGACTCTCCTTCTTCTTGATGTTCGCAGAAGGTAAAAGTCGCACAGCGAAGCAATGAACACTCTCTCTTGAAAGGAGCAGGGTCATTGGCTTCTAGCAAGGATGGTGTGGGGCTTACTCCAGAAGGGATGCCCAGTGGTGACAAATACCAATGGGAGATGTATTTGAGACTGAAGAAAGGAAGGGAGTCAATGCCCATCTTGCCTTTCCTGGGAATTTATCCCTGAGGAAGTACATAGGTACATGGGCACTACCTCCGGCAAGAAAAGTTAGGGGCGTACACCAGGATGGTTTCCCATCACCCCTAGAATTGGGGAACGAAGTGCTCACCACCCGAGGTGAAGGACGATGGACATGGGGTCCCCCCTCCCACCGAGTAGAGAGGTAGAAAGGGGACTCTCGGGCTCAGCCTCTGCATTACGGTGGGAATTTAAACCCAGGAATGCTTTGGGAATCCACTCAAGGGCCATAGAAACCCCTTCTCCCTCGCTTACCGTGGGTATGTTAACTCAAAATGGCATGCTGGTGCGCTTGAAAGTTACATCATACAAGTCTGATGGCTCTGGTGGAGGCCTCAGATCTGGGCTGATGAATGGGCCAATGAGGGGGTTATGAAGGATCAGGATGGATTGGAAGGATTTTATCTAGCTCGGGGAATGGGAACTCCAAAGGACTTGGCGGGCCACACGGGTGTTTGAGGAGTGGTGACCTTTGCATAGGGAGGTGCTAAGCAGCTGGAGAGGCCGTCCGCGAACCAGGGTCGTCCGTGGACTGATGGGCATCCCGCGAACCAGGGTGGTCCATGGATTCAGGTTTATCCCACATACCAGCTTGTACACAGAGGGGTCTATGCGAGCAGCATAGGCCAAGGGTGAAACCAGTCAGAGGTTCGTCGGTCCGGGCTTTTCCCATGTAGGAGGGTGATACGCGGTGTGATGGATCAGAAAATGGGAATAAACTCCCTGGTCTGTGGGTGGTGCATCCGACGAGGGGCCATGGTTCGCGGTATTGTTTTTTTTTGTTATTTTGAGTTCACAGTTCACCACACTGTTATGCATTTTCAAATACTTGTTAATTCGTTTCCAGCTTCATACCTACTCTGGTTCGCGAACTGGAACTTTTCTATTTGCAAAATCATAAGATCCTTCTTTTGAAATCCTTCCACCCGAATCTTCTCTATTTCCTCTCCTCTTACCCCTTCAATCTCCTTTTATATAGTGGGGAAAAAGATGTATCCCTGGTCATGCAGCACCTTTTGCAGAGGCCCATGACCGGAAACCCGGTTTATGGGTGACTTGGTCAAGCTGCAACTCGAGGGGGGCATTGGACGCACCTCCCCCGTGAACAAAACTAGCTCGGGGAGTGATTCGCGACTGCGCAGGGCTCTGCCTCTGTTCTGCTAACGATAGCATACGTGGTCCGGGCCGATTGACGCGGCTTGCGGCTAGGGCAATTCGTGACGGTGGACTGGCTTGGCGCCCTTCCTACTTCGCGCCTACAGAGGATCCCCGCCTCTGTTTCGCGAATGATAGCTCTCTGCAAAGGGGGTTGCTTCATGGAATCGGCCATGTACCGTTAATGTTGGACCGGTCCACGGACTGGTTCGTTTTGTGCCAACATCACTACATTTTCCCCCAATTTCTTTGAGGGAAGTTGGGTAGAATCCTCCCTTGTAATAAAGGGTATTCTCATTCTACTTTGTGAATTTTTTGGGACCCTACAAATGCCCTCCATCAGAATGGGGTCTGATTGGAACAAAGAGGAGGCTATTCCGATGTATCGTGGTCTTGAAACATAGATGGTTTGCGCTAGGGGAGTGGACATGGTAGGGGACCATGCCTATAAATACGGGGGGCCCTTATTTTTTCATTTACCTGATTCTTCGTGAAACCAGAGCTCTCTTTCTTTTCTGTCTCCACATGCTCTTTCCTTCGTGAAACGCCTCGTCCGCGAACCAGGTTCCACTTCCGCGAACCATTCCTTGTT
The DNA here is from genome assembly GCA_963277665.1 of Viscum album. Lineage (NCBI taxonomy): Eukaryota > Viridiplantae > Streptophyta > Magnoliopsida > Santalales > Viscaceae > Viscum > Viscum album. Next base: position 879,815,700 of record OY728143.1, on the reverse strand, counting down.
CGAGCCCACCTTTTCCCACGGACCAATTTCCCAAACGCGAACTAACACTTTTAATTAATTAAAAACTAAGTTACGACGGGCCACAGAGGAACTCGCTCCATGGTTTTGATGGTTTGCGGACTGAAATCTTCTAGACATTGAAAATTTCTTAAGTCTTCTGAACCTAACAATTTAAATCTGGGATTACGATTCCACGAAGCAACCTGGTTCCCAGTTTTATGGCCAGAGTACCACGGACCTCTTCCACATTGGGTTGTTTTGTGGGATGCATTCATTGAGAACCACATTTTGTGGCCCGTTCGTGGACTTCGTCATGAAGGCTCATAGATTCCTTCGCCATATACTTGGTATTTTTGTCCAGATTTTATTATTCCGAACTAACCATCTTCCTGGTTTTTATAATGCAGGGAGAAAATATGGTTCCCCCTAACCCTGCACCCAGACCTACTACTGAGCCTCTCTCAATTGACCAAGGGAGACGTCTAGCTATGATTCGTAGAGCGGAGATCATCAAAGAAGACCCTAGTTGATCCATCATTCCCGATGATTGTGTCTTGAAGGACTTTCTCTCTTCTGAGCTCCTAGTTTATCTATTATCAAATCGACTTTTGCTTTTCGGCCTTGGTCTTCAAGACGATGTCCCTATCCCCCCTACTCTCTTAGGTATTCTGTCTCCTTTCTTGGAAGCATCAGCTAAGCGAATTCAAGTGAACCTTGACTCATTGGGGGAGATGATCTCTGATTCAGATCTGCAAGAATCTTTCATTTCGAGAGGCTCTGTTTGGACCCAAAGTGATCAGTGCACTCATGCCTTCTCTCAAGAAGTTGTTTTCAAGAGTTACCCTTCTATTATCAATCTTTCTCAAGTGGATCCTAAGGCGGGGTTTATTTCTAGGTGGGATCATTGGTCTGGTGGGATTTTCTCAAATGACAAGGCATGGGCCTTCGGGGTCCATCATCATTGCTGGGAATCTCTTGAGTCACTGGAAGCATCCAATCTATGCTCCGCAGTGTGGGTCTCCCAGTTTTCTGTTTACCCACCATCTATGATCATGCCTGACCTACTCAATAGCTAGTTTTCAAGCACTAATACCTTCCACCTTTCCCATGGTAATGTTGGCATTAGTTTATGGGACATCTACCAATTGGGAGGGCTTCCAATAATTGGTGAGATGTATGATGGGTTGCTTCCCTCTCCTGACGCATGGGACGACGTCGAACAGGTGCCTTCATTGGTGAGGGATCTGATGGTTATGGAAGAGTGGTTATTGGGTTAGACCTTGTGTGCCTGCTCTCCCATTACTTATAGCACCTGGATAGGGTTATTTCTAAATACCACTGGTCCTATGCCAAAGATCAAGCACCCCAGGACTCGTCCTTCTCAACAGTCACAAACTATCCCAAGTTCCTATTGGGAAGTTTGGGAGGGGGTGACTACCTTTCATGGGGTTATGAGATGTGCCCCGTTGTGCCGCCTATGATCAGGCTGGCAGGTTTTTTTGCTATGTTTTTGAGTGGGTGGTAATTCCCTTCTCGGGATATCAAACCAGGCGTTAGGGCTTGCACCTTGATGATGGAAGTTGAGTTGGAAGAGGGTCGCTCGGTGAATTTGGTCGTGCCCACTTTGGCTCGTATTTATGAACTACTGATCCAAATGCAAGAGGGCGGGTCAACTTACCATTTGAGTGGGCCATTTTAGTTCTTATGCAGCTGGATAGAGAATCATTACCGTTGTTATGATTATTGTCATAACACAGTCATCCCGCTTCCTACCTTTCAGCCTACCCTGCTCGATATAGCTGGGGTTCGCTTGAAGTACTTCAGTTCTAATGAATTCATCGAGCTTCTGAGTGACTTTTCCTAGTTTTATTTCACTCCCTACCCCTCCCCTTCTGGCGTCGTGGTTGACAACTACTGGGGGATTCTGGAGGAGCGCTCTTATGTGATTTCACTGCGGGACAGGTTTTTGTTCGCACGAATTGATGGGGTTTCTCTGTGCGAGTTGTATGTCCCATATCGTTTTTCTCGCCAATTTGTATGTATGAAACTCCAAGTTTCCCTTCCCCCTCCTTAGGCTCGAGGGATGCACCTGACCACACTCTGTCAATGTTGGTTGATGCTGATGCGGGAGGGATCTGACAAAAGAATTCCCTTGCCTGGCATAGGAGCGGCTTCCAGCCTGTCCTTAGAGTACGCAAGAACCAAGATAAAATATTATCCTGATGGAATCCTGGGGAAGTTTGTCTGACAGGTTCCCAAATCAGGAGTCATTGCGACTGCAGTGCCTACCGCACCTTCCTCATCAGCTCTGAGGGAGGACCGACTGATGGCTCATCGGTCAAAGTGACACAGGGGATTTCCTCTCCCAGCCCCTCTGCGTCCGAAGTTCAGATGAACCCAAACTTCTTGGATGTGGATGAGGATGACCCTATGGCTTCGGGTCCCAGAGAGACAATTCCTGAAGTTTTACTGGCCTATACCGGACTTAGAAACTTGATTCCCAAGCCTGAACTGGGGTTAGAAGCTTTAGACCTTCCAGTGTCAGAATCATCTTCTAGCGTGAACATGTATGCACTGATTGTAATGCCAGACTTCATTCTCATTCTATCCTATGAGGATACCAAATATCCCCGTGTCATAGAAGACCACCAAAAAGTATAGAGGTGGGACTAGCCCCAGATTAGTGAGATTGTCACCGAAACTCATCTTGCTGAGATGGAAACTAAAACTGAAGCCCTCCGACAACTCTTCTTGGGTTTGTGGTTAGGTGGCTTTGACTATCGGCAGTTTCATTCTCTCACTTGCCAGGTAGTTTCTACTAGTGAATGCCAACTTTCTCACCTTTCTACCTCTCATTGCAGGACCCGATCCTTGGTGGAAGTCATGATGAAGCTCCATCAGTTGATGGAACAGGAGGTGAGCTCTCGAGATCAAGATGGATCCCTATCTACCGAGTTGTATGATTGTGAAGCTCGAGTAGCGACGCTGAGGGATCAGTAGTCAACTCTGACTGGTATCCTTGAAGCCACCAGGAAATAGATCAATGATCTCCAAAGGACAGCGGGACATACTCGTTCGGTGGCTGAGGTTGAGGCCAGGGAGAAGACTGTGTTGGAGAAGACTTGCCACAACCTTCGCCGCACGGTTGCCGATCTGATGGAGAGAGTTATCTAGGATCCTTTGTGACTGTCAGAGCCATTCTTGTACACTCTGTTTTGATTACCCCCCCATTTTTTGGTTTCTGTGAGGGAGAGGCCCCAGCTTGTAGATGTCCTCCTACTTTTTTTGTTTAAACGAAATACAATCTATGTCAATCTTTACTTTTTGTAAAATTTGATTATTACTGGAACAATTGTTGCATAAATAACAACTCACTGAATTAGAATTAATCATAATTCAGTAAAATAGAAACAAGCTCAAATATTTCCTAGACCATGGGATCCAGCGAGCATAGTTTGACTATTTTTAGGGTTTTGTAGAAAAAAACCATAAAATTATTGTATTCTCTATTAATACCCTAATTTTTCATGGGCCCATTTGGTGTGGACCCAGCGGGTATGGCCCGACTTTTTCTTAGGTCACCCTTTTCGGGTTTTCGGCCTAATAGGCTTTGCACCTCTTTTTGTGAGTGGTTTAAAGTTCCGCTGACAAGACCATCATTACTGATGTTTTAGGTCAAACAGCTTTGACCAGATATGGTGGGGTGAGGGCCCCAATGAGGTTTGGTTGATTAAAAGATGTCTCAATACCCTTCAGATGCACGTGGGGGGAAACATGTTTAGATTTGAATGCGATGCAAGGCATGTCTCAAGGCATGGGAGCTATATCGACATGAAGAGGTAGAAAGAGCATCGCCTATGGAAATATTGTCTTTTGTAAACGGGTCAGGGGCGATCAATATGTAGGGCCACTGAGGGCATTGTGAGCATAGTCGTGCAAAGGTGTCCTTAAGTCAATGACTCTCCATTTCTGATGGCCTGAGGACTTCATGGAAGTCCGGCTTATGGAAACCACCATGAGTGTCTTAGAGAACACTGAAAACCACCAGTGGTGCCTTGGAAAGGGTATGTGATGTCTGGAAGGTTTTGGGAACATCTTTATTAATCGGGAGTGTGGACTCAGGGTCCCTGCCCTACTAATTTTCTAGCGTAAAGTATGGTTGGAGCTCGGCAAAGTTTAAAGTCATGCAGCTAGGACATCATTTAAAATGGAATGGCTTCTCCTGGTTCTCGGTAATCTCATTAGATACGTTCCACCATATTCAGGCAGGGTTGTGAAAGAGGCTGGTGAGCTATAGCTCAGAGGGTTTCTGAATCCTGAGATGGACATGGGGGCTCAGGGGCCAAGAGGTGTATGAAGAGGATCATTGCCTAAGGAAATATTTCCTTTGGTAGACAGGCCAGGTTCAATCAATATGCAGAGCCACTGAGGGTATGGTATGAATAGTCATGTAAATGTGTCCTTGGGTCAATGTTTTCATTCTCTCGATAGCCGAGGAACTTCAGGGAAGTTGAGATTCGGGACCACCAGGGGTGGCTTATGAGGGTTCAGCTTCTTCTATGTACAGAGTATGGTTTATGAGGAGAGGGTTCCAGGATACGGGAGAAACATCTAGGCCAAATTTCCTGAGAATGGGTGAAGTCATCCCTTCCCACACTTGTATTAGACTGTGGTTTGTGCAGGTCTGACCCATGCAGTGAGGGATAGAGAAAAGCCTCCGTTCCTTACTGAAACCATGACAGGTTTGACCATGTAGTTTAACGTCTTGTGTCAAGGATGACTTCCATGCAGTTTAACATCATGTGGTAAGGACAGGAGCATTATTAAAGGATGTTGTGTAGTTTAACGTCATGCAACGAGGACAAGGGGGAATATTTGACAATTTTGTGAAAATTAACGTCGTGCAACGAGGATGGGGGGTATTTTTTTTAAACCAATAAAAATTCTCGTAGTTGGAGGAATTTCCCGGGATGTTTAATGCTTGGTCTTTGAAGCTTTACGCCAAGAGGCCAAGATGTTCCATGCAGTTTAACGTCATGCAGTAAGGATGTTGTTGAAAAAGCTACTCTTGATTAGAATGTAACTGGGCTTGAATATCTTGGCTTGTCCAAAGCATAGAGAGGGGTTTATGGTGTAAATCGTGGTTCCGAGGCTTCTTGGATCAAGAGAGATGATATGGGGGCTCTGAGGTCGGTAAGTGTATGGGGCTAGGAAGAGTATCGCCTGAGTAAATATTGCCTTTGGCAGACAGGCCAAGGGATATCAATATGCAGAGCCGCTGAGGGCATGGTATGCATAGTCATGAAAAGGTGTTCATGGGTCGATAACTTTCCACTTCCGATGGCTTTGAATGGTTATGAGGATCCACGATTGTATGGGCCACAAATTCTGTCACTTGGTAAGAAAATATCTGGACATGTCAGGGATATTCGTCCCCAGTTGCTGTTAAATCTTAGAGAGATCCCTGCACTGATTTATCTTGCACGCGGGGGTGTACCTTCATTCCACGTAGTTTATTGTCGTGCGGTAAGAACGAAGTACTATTAGTTTAGAAGTCATAGATCTCGGACCATCGGGTGACTATTGCAGCAGTCACTCGAAGGATAACTGAGTTAACATGCTATGATATACTCTAAATAGGGTGGGGAATGAAGGTTGTAAACTATAACTCTGAGGTTTCCCGGATCAGGAGATATTGGGTTGGGGGCTCTGAGGCTGGTAAGATTACGATGCTAGGAAGAGTATCGCCTGAAGAAATCATGCCTTTGGTAGATGTGCTAGGGGATATCAATATGCAGAGCTGCTGAGGGCATGGTATGCATAGTCATGAAAAGGTGTCCCCGTGTCGATTACTTTCTACTTCTGATGGCCGTGAATGATTATGAAAATCTGAGATTGTTCATAGTACAGAGTTCGGAAAATGAGGATAATGGTGTCTAAGCATACAAGAAACATCTTCACCTCAATTGTCTGTTGAGTCAAAGTTGGCTAGCCCTGGCTTGATGTTCGTAGATGCAGGTCATCATGTGAACTACGGGTGGATACATAGGCTAACTGGGTAGGGATACCCTGACATCATTTTGATGCGAAAAGGGGACGAACTTGTAAACCACTGCTCCATAAATTTCTGGATCAGGAGATATGATATGGGGGATCTGAGGCCGGTAAGTGTATGGAGCAAGTAAGAGTATCACCTGAGGAAATATTTCCTTTGGTAGATGGTCCGGGCTCTATTAATATGCAGAGCCGCTAAGGTCATGGTATGCATAGTCATGCAAAGGTGTCCCCGGGTCGATATCTTTCCACTTCCGATGGCCATGAATGGTTATGAAGATCCACAATTATTCGGGTCATGGAGTCTGATGTATGGAGAGGATGCATCAAAATGCACAAGGAGTATTTCCATCTCATTTCACCATATATCTTTGGTGGGTTGTGATGAAGTCCATGCAGTTTAACGTCATGCAGTGAGGATGAAGAATACACCTCGGGCAGGTCTGGTCCGTACACAGGGTAAGAGGGAATTTTTTACTTTCATTTGATAATGGATGGGCCAGGGTAGGGGACCCTAGCGTCACTAAGTATCCGGTGAGGGCAGGAATCATGCCTCACATAGTTCCCTAAAATCTGTGCAGTTTAACGTTGAGCGTTGAGGATGAAGAATACACCCCGTGCAGGTCTAGTGCGTACACGGGGGAGGGGGGAGAGCATTTTTTTTAAATTGGTTGGGCCAGGATGGGGAACCCTAGCATCACTAAGTATCCTGTGAGGATAGGAATTAAGCCGTACATAGTTATTTTAGAGAGTACATCCCATGTAGATATGGTCCATACGGGGGAAGGGGTATTTTGGCTTCATTTGAGGTGGCTAGGCCAGGGTGTGGAATTCTGGAATCACTACGTATCCTGAAAGGGATGGAATCAAGATTCACGTAGTTCTGTAAAAGATAATACACCCTGTACAAATTTGGTCCTTACACGGGGGAGATGGGGCATTTTTTTCTTTTATCCTTATTCGTGTAGTTTAACATCATGCGGTAAGGACGAGGAATACACCCCATGTAGGGCTGGTCTATACATGGGGGGATAGGGCATCTTTAACTCTTATTTAGGGGTGGCTGGGCCAGGATAAGGGACCCTAGCATCACTACATATCCTGTGAGAGCAGGAATCAAGCCGTACCTAGTTCTCTACAAGAAGTAAACCACGTACAGGTTTGGTCCATACATAGGGGAAGAGGTCATTTTATAATTTTATTCCATTTGGGAATGGTTGGGCCAGGATAGGGGATCCCAGCGTCACTACGTATCCTGCGAAGGTAGGAATCAAGCTGTATGTATTTCTCTGCAAGAATTACACCCCATGCAGGTTTCATCCGCACACGGGGGAAGGGGACATTTTTAAATTTATTCCATTTGGGAATGGCTGGGTCAGGATAGGGGATCCTGATGTCGCTACGTATCCTACTAAGGTAGGAATAAATCCATACGTAGTTCTTTGAAATCTATTTAGTTTAACATTGTGCGGTGAGGATGAAATACTCTTAGTTTAGGGTTATAGAGTTTGGACCGTTGGGTGCTTGGCAGTTTAACATCCTACAGCTCAGACGATAATTACTTTTAGTTATGCCGGTGAGGATGAAATACTCTTAGTTTGGGTTCATAGAGTTTTGACTGACGGGTTCCTGGCAGTTTAACGTACTATAGATCAGATGGTAACTGCTATTAGTAATGCCAGTGAGGATGAAATACTCTTAGTTTAGGGTTATAGAGTTTGGACCATTGGGTGCTTGACATTCTAACGTCTTACAGCTTGGACGATAACTTCTTTTAGTTATACTGGTGAGGGAAAAATACTCAGAGTTTAGGGTCATAGATTTTGGACCGTTGGGTGCTTGGAAGTTTAACGTCCTACAGCTCAGATGATAACTGCTTTTAGTTATGCCGATGAGGATGAAATACTCTTAGTTTAGGGTCATAGAGTTTGGACCATTGGGTGCTTGGCAGTTTAACCTCCTATAGCTCGGATGATAACTACTTTTAGTTATACTGGTGAGGATGAAATACTCTTATTTTAGGGTCATAAATTTTGGAGCATTGGGTGCTTGGCAGTTTAACGTCCTACAGCTCGGGCAATAACTGCTTTTGATTTCTATGCGAAATACTTCTTCAGGAATCTCGCATTTGTAGGAGCGATAGTGAACTCCCATCCATGGAGATCAGGGTATATTCTCCATTGGAGTAGACCTGGTGTATAACATATGGTCCCTCCCACTTGGGATCTAGCTATGGAGGTTTATTTTCGGGTATCATTGGGGTCTGAAGGACCAACACCACTTCTCCTTCCAAGAAATACCGAAGACGGACATTTTATTGAAGGCTCATGCAATCCGGTTCTGATACACTTCCAGGTGGTAAAAAGTGTGTAACCACTTCTCATCTAGTTGTTTCAATTCACCTAGTCTCTTTTCTGATTACTCACCCTTGGATAATTGATCACAATTGGCATCACAGAGTGAGGGAAATTGGAGCTCAATGGTCAGGACTGCTTCTATTCCGTATACTAATGAGTACGGATTAGCTCGAGTAGCGGTGTAGATCGTGGTCCGATAGGCCCACAATGCATGAATGAGTTTGTTCGGCCAAGATTTCTTGTCTTTGTCCACCATTTTCTCAAGAATGTTGGACAAAGTCTTTTTTAAAGCCTCCATATATCCGTTGGCCACTGCATGGTAGCAGGATGAGTGGTTATCCTTAATACCATATTCTTGGTATGGTTTCTCCAATTTAGCAGAGCATAAGTTGGTGCTGTTATCCATTAGTATAGTATGAGGGATGCCAAATTTGGTTATGATATTAGCTTTCACAAAGCTAAAAATGTTTCTTGCCCCGACTTCCTTAAGGGGTATAGCTTCTTCCCATTTGGAAAAGAAGCCAGTTGTTGTGAGGATATACTTCAGCTGTTTGGGCGTGGTGGGAGGATATGGTCCTACGACGTCCATTCCCCAGACGGTAAATAGCAAGGAGTACTTGTCCTGATGAAGTAACTATGAGGGTTGGTGCATGAAGTTGGCATGAATTTGGCATGAGTGGAATTTTGTGGTATAGCACTCACACTCTAGTGCCACTGTGGGCCAATAGTACCCAAGTCTTTGAACCTGATGGGAAATCTTGGACCCCGGCTGATGTGCCCCACATACTCCGGAATGTACTTTAGTCATGAAGTCAATGGTTTCTTCTCCATCAATGCATCTGAAGAGGATTCTGTCAGGCCTCATTTGTAGAGGACCTCTTGCTGACATGTGCTGCTATATAAGACAAAGTTGATTGCCCTTATCCGTACTTGCTCTCATTCAGCCCTTTCTGATGGATGTTATCCCTGTTGAATGTAGTTTGCAATGGGTGTCATCCAGCTGGTGGTAGGAGAATATGGTTTAGGGACAGGACTAACTTTGTGGATTTCCTCCTTCTTAGTTTGAACAAACGGCAAGACCATTCGACAATGAGAAATAATGATAATCATTTCATCCTGGTTTGGGTCAGCTAGGGTTGTGGCCGCATTATCTAATGCATTAGCTTGAGCATTCTGAGACCAGGGAATATAAGTCAATGTTGGTTATGTGGAGAATTATTCCATTAAACCTCGGACAAGGTCAAATAGGGGAACCAGATCCTCTTTTTTAATAGCATAGTCACCATTGACTTTCTTGATGACCAGTTCTGAGTCACCTTTTACCTTAAGGTGATGTACTTGGGCCTGGAGTGCGAGCTCCAGGCCTGAAATGAGGGCTTGATAACCCGCCTCATTATTCGTACATCCTTATGACAGGAGGAAATAATATAGAAAGACAGCCTTTTCTGGGGACATGAGTATTATCCCTAATCCCACCTTGTTAAATTTGGGATCTTCCATCCTCTTCCCGATTGGGATTCGGGATGCACCGTCGAAGTAAATTTCCCATGCTGGGAACTCCTATTAAACAGAGAAGATGTCTTCATCAGGAATCTTGGCATCCAGTGCGGTGGTCCCCATTGAAGGGTGCTCCACAAGAAAATCTGCTAATGCCTGGCCCTTGACGGCTTTTTGAGGCACAAAACCGGATGTCGAACTGTTGCAGGATAACTGCCAATCGGGACAGGCACCAAGTTAGCATTGGGCGGCTAAGTATGTACTTGAGAGGGTTACTCTATGAGACCAAATAGACTTCATGATGCTGCAGATAATGTCACAACTTTTGAACTGTGAAAACCAAGGCCAAACAACTCTTCTCGTTGTTTGAGTATCAAGTCTCAGCATCAATCATGGTTCAAATATGGTAATCGAGACTGTTTTCACGGCTGACATCATTATTTTGTGTGAGGAAGGCTCCAAGAAACCATTCTAGGGCGGTCACATATAGGATGATAGGTCTTCCTTCAATAGTGGGCATGAGCACCGGTGGGATTAAGAGGTACTTCTTTAGGTCGTCGAATGCCTCTTGGAAGTCATCTGTCCATTAGTACGTGCCTCCCTTCTTCATTAATCTGTAAAGGGAAAACATTTTCCTGCTAGGTTGGCTATGAATCGCCTGATATAGGCCAGGTGTCCTTATAATCCTCTCAACTCAGTGAGGTTGTGGGGAGGTGGTAATCCTAGGATATCATTTGTCTTTTCAGGTTTTACTCCGATGCCACGATGGTGTACAATGAAGCCAAAGAATTTCCCTAAGGTAACCCCAAATGCACACTTCAAGGGGTTCATCTTCAGGCTATGCCGTCAGAGTTTGTTGAAGACGGTCTCAATGTCTGATAGGTGATCTGAGCGCTTTCTATACTTGACCACCAATTCATCCACGTAGCATTCAACGAATCTCCCCAGGAATGGTTTAAAGATATGATGCATGACACGATGATATGTGGCGCCAGCGTTCTTAATACCAAAGGGCATGACCCTGTAACAAAATACTCCTTGAGGGGCCCTGAAGGCAGTGGCTTCTTCGTCTTCTCGGGCCATCCTAACTTGATTATACCCAAAATATCCTTCCATGAAGGATATAGACTCATACCCGACCATTGCATCAATTAATAACTCGGTGATTGGGACCGGGAATTCATCTTTCGGGAAATGCCGATTGAGATCTCTGAAATAAATTCAGACATGGATTTTTTCATTCTTTTTATTGACAGGGACAATGTTGGCCAACCAGATGGGGTAGTGGACCTCCTGAATAAATCCTTCTTTAATGTGATTGTCGACTTCAGCCTCTATTTTGGTAGCATGTGAGGGGTGTGTCCTTCTGGTGGCCTGTTTATAGGACTGGTGGTCTTCTGGCAGACCCAGGTGATGCGTCGCCACTTCAGGATCAAGTCCCTGCATTTTTGTGTAATTCCAGGAAAAAACATCTCGATGTTGCTTTAAGAAAGCAGTATATACCTCGTGCTCCTTGGGGGACAAGGCTGAACTAATGAGAGTGGGCCTCGGGTCTTCCTCGGTGCCTAGGTTTATTTTCCTGAGCTCGTCCACAGTGGTGGAGATACCTTCCTCAAATGAAGGAGGTGTATCCCTAAGATCTTCCTACTCTTCTTCTCCTAAATCCTCATCTTCTTGATCCAACGAGGGGAGAGCTCTTGAATCTAGCTCTTGGGAGTCCGGAGGTGAGGCATTTTGGGCGTCTTTGCTCAAGTATTTTCCCCCAAATTTTGGGTGAGAAGATTTTCCCACATTGTCATGTTCAGTCGTTATGGCTAAAGTCACGAGGACAACTGAGTTCATGTCTAGACTTGAACCCCTACTCTCAACATGGTTGATGGGTAGTACATAGTGTCTGCCAAGCTGTCTGAGGGGGTTGTCAGGAACCATTTCTAGACTATTTGAATCGGGGATCCATTCGACACCATCAACCAAATGTTTTTTCTTCTTTTTCACATAGAACCCGGCGTCACTGTAATGTGACTCGGAGATCTCAAAAGGGGCCTTATCAGCGTGCAATGTACCACTTTTCCCATTGATGCAGTACTTGATACAATGGTGGTAGGATGAAGGAACGACCATGTGCTTATGGAGCCATGGATTTCCAAGCTGGGCATTGACTGCCATATTCTTTTGGACCACTAGGAAGTCTGAGTAGGCCACAAGGTTTCCAAAATGGGTAATTAGCTTAATTTTTCCCATTGGCTTTTGTTCACTCTTGTCGTAACCCAACCGAGTTGTGGCCGAGGGTATCAAATCACCCTCAATACAGCCCAACTTACAGAGTGTCTGTAGGGGAAGGAGGTTAACTCCAAATCCATTGTCAATAAAGACTTTTCCAATCTCAACATCATTTAGCGTACCAGACACATATAGTGGTTTGATATTTCCTTGCATGATGACATCTTCATCCTGATCGGTGAAGGAAATCACTACATTGCATTCAGCCGAGCCAGTCTCTGACCAGTAAATCTCGGTGGCAGCTACCTCAGCTTGAAACTCCTGGGGGCTGAGCAAGGTTTCTATAAGCACCTCCCTGAGGTCTGCCAAAAAACTCAGGGCATCCAGGATTGATAGTTTGGATGGTATTGATGCCAGATGCTTAATGATATCATATTTCTGTTCCAGCAAGCGACGCCTATCCATTGGCGGGAGAGTTTTAGCAGGTGCTTTGGGAGCTGTAGTATGTGACGAGGAGGGATCGGCCACAGGATCGGATGTCGATGGTGTTCCTATGTTTTGGGGACTCAGCCTGGACGGTCTGTTTGTACGCACTAGGCGGTTAGAAACCTGTTCCTCCTCTGATTGGTACCATAGAATAACGGGGCCAGAGTGGCTACTTGTGGACGTGGAGGGACATTCTTTCTCCTGCTGAGTTCGTTGAAGGGATCTCTAACTGGTTTCCGTGATATTAATAGTTTGGGCCGAGGTCCAACCATAGGGTTGGTTTCAGCCACGACTATGTCTCCCCTGGTATCCCCTGCCACTGCGATTCCTTCTCCAAGCCCTTTGTGTTGGGAACTTAGGTTTGTAACCATACCCCTTATTATGGAGAGATTCCATTAAATGGATGATGTTGATGGAACCAAAGATTAGCTTCTCATCCTGTGACAGGTCAACCTGGTCAGTTGTCCCTGATGGTTCCATTTAGTGGGTCGATTACCATGGCACTAAGTTTGAGGGTATAAAATCAGCCAGTTTCGGGACTATCTTTGGCCCCGTTGTGGACTGCTCCTCTTGCGATTGTTTCCTCCCTTTTTAATTATGCCTGGATGACCAACTCGTGGAGGGTTTTGAGGCCGATATTGTTGGTTGTGCGGCATCAGGGGCTGTTGTCGGCAGCACTGGCTACTATAGTTGAGCACGAAGTATGCCCCGGGCTCGATTGACAGTCTTCTGAGTCATCCAGTCATCAAATTTCATCCCCTTCTTGTTGGTGACTTCCTTCCATCCCTCCCCTTTTTTGGGGTCAGTGGTGGAAATATACGTCAAATGCTCTGCGGGTGGTCCTAGCTCGACCTACCCAGAGTCTACCATATTTTGCAGGAGGTCATTGAAGATGAAGCATTCTCTAATATTGTTCCCCAACAGTCCATCGTTGGGGCAGTAATCTGGCCTGCCATCGCAGCCGACTTCTTCAGGTTTCCTTGGCTCCGGGAGGCGGAGTAAGTTACAATACATGGCGGCGATGAAGTAGCCGCGGACTTGGCCCTCTTAGAACAAGAATAATTTGTGTCTTTGTTCCTCAAACTGGTTCTGCTTTGATCCTCTCTGATCGTCCCGCTTAGGTAGAGGCGGCCACAGATATATAGGGGGCCCTTGACGATTTGGTGGAGGCCTGAGTGGTGGAGCAGGCACAGGTTCTGGCTTGAGCATGACATAGGATGCTTCAACTCTAACTGCTCGATTTGTGGGAGTTTGTGAGGCTATTCAGGACTTCAAATTGGTCCGCTATAGGGAGTCCTGAATTATTTGGGCAATGGAATAGAGATGGCGGAAGACAGTGGTGCACTCTATGGGTATGAGCGGTGTTCACAGCTCATCTCTAATATTATCGACGCATATGCTAAGCATCTCATCTTGAGGCATTGTCTTATTTAGAGAGTAGGTCAGACCTTTCCATCTGGCAATGAAATCTGAGACCCTCTCATTCTCCCTCTGCTTGCAATTCATGAGGTCACCGACCATTGTTTTTGGAAACATTGAGCTAAAGTAGAATAGGAACTACTGCTGAAGGTCTTCCCAACTCTTTATTGACTGGGCTAGAAGACTCGTATACCAGATGAAGGTATATCCTTGCAAGGTCTGTACGAAACATATGAGTTTCACTAATTCTTATTGTTCTAGAGTTCCCATCATAGGGTCGCAATAAGATGCGTAGTGCATCAAATGCGGTTCTGGATCACCTGATCCATTGAAAATAGGTAATACATGGCTCCCAAAATTGGGTGGAGGTGGTGTGTTGCTCACCCAATCCGGGAAGCGCTTCCGCTCTGGCTGTATCATAGTACGTCTTCCTTCCATCGCTTCCAATTGAGCTGTTAGTGCCTCGATGATTTGGTGAGACCCTGGTTTACATCCTGTTGGGCACGGTCTTGGGTAGGTGTAGCCTGAGGTATTGCTTGAGGATCCTGCTCAGTCGGCACCATGGGTGAATGTTATGTTTGTGACACCTTCTGAGGGTTCAGATGTACTCGCTTCTGTTTCTTCCTGAGTGGATGAAAGTCTTGGTATTCATCTGGATCCACGATCAGGTAGTTGGATGGGCCGGGCACCTCATTGGGCGGGAGACCTGACCGCACTTAGTTTTCCGGGGCAAACCTCGGTCTTTGAGGTACACTTACTGGGAGTGAAAATTGTGGCTCTTCTTGGGATGCACATTCAATAATGCGGTTCCTCTGGAGTAGCTCGGCGTTAAGACGCCTCAATTCGTTCATTTCCTCTTCTTGTCGATCAAACCTCTCTTCGACCACAAGTGGCTCGTTTTTATCAAGAGAAGGAGGTGGATTAAGGGTAACCGGTCCTTTGTTCTTATCTTTTTTGGGAGATTTCAGGGTGAGTAGAGGAAGGTTAGCTAAAGGGGAAGCCATATTTAGGGTGGCCATCTGGTTCTCGGTGTATAGACCTGGTGGTTCGTTGTGGGTCACAGCATGATCAGAACCATCGTCTCCCGATCCATCTGGATTTGCACCATCATTAGTGTTACCTATGGGGTTATCCTTTATGGTGGTGATGGATGCATATCGCGGGGCAGATAAGATTTAATCTTCCAAATAGGAATAGGATCTCCGACATCTTTTACTGGCATTACTTTTCATGTCCTAATATTCCCTTTGGACTCCTTGATGAAGGGTGATGAGGAGAGTTCTTTGATGCGACCTTACGGTACACCTCCCTTTTGGAGGGGATGATGATTCAGATGATGGGATAGGGCGGGAAAATTCTCTTCTGACTGTCCTCCCTAGATGATAGAATATTGATTCTTGTGGGGGAGGTTGTTGTTGAGGAGGTAAAAATGTCCCCAGCCCTAAGGTCTGGGGTTGGCTATGTTCTTTGGACGTTGAGTCTCTTCCCATTTTTATTGGTCTTATGGGGGTATTTGTTGTTAAAAATGACCCCAGCCCTACACGTTGGGGTTGACCCTGGATTGTGGTAGTGGGTACTGCTATCACTATCTACCTGATCTTGCGTACCCCCATTTGGGGGTGAACTGGGTTTGATGCCGAGTTCATCTATGAATCAATCCCCTCTGGGGAGGCAGACAATGACCACTGACTGGACTCTCTTAGGTGAGAGGCCTGTTGTATGCTCTCAGTGGCCTGATTCATGAGTTCTTGAATGGATTGTTCCCATCGGGATAGATGCTTTTGGGACTTACTCAAGGCCTATCTTTGTTGGGTGTGTTGCCTCTCCCGAATAGGGACCCCACTCGATTGCTGTCTTGACGTGATGACGTTGCAAGACACTATGCTGAACAGGTTCTTCTGGGCGGGGAGCAGAGTGAAATTCAGAGCTCCATGTGCCCCCCATCCCCTACTATGGACTCCCACCGGAGCTTCACCGATGAGGTGGCATAGCTAGTGCAGTGCACAGAGGCATTCTATCTCAATGATTCCTTTACGCCTCTTGGTTCATTGTTTCCGTGCCAAAGGAAGAGATTTCCAGTTGATGGGACGCAGGAGGTCTCCTATTGTCCTGACATAGTCTACATACCCGTCATAGGGAAGGAAGCTTGATTTTAGCTGGTGGAGGGTTGTCCATATATTGGAGCAGATTTTGTGCACACATTCTTCCAACAATTTTCTTGGTAAGTCGAATTGAGAGGTGGCCGTGGGCTAAAACATAACTGGTATATCATCCCTGTCTAGTCATCTCCTCAGGTGCATCATGTCGGCATACTCCTCCGCTAGTGATTCCTCTACCTAGTCGACTCAACTGAGATACTCACAGATAGTGTGGTCAGAGGAAGTGGGACCGGTAGGTATTGAATTATCACATGGGTGATTCCAAGGTGGTTCAGAAGATGAACGTGGCCCCGGACCATCTCCTGATTGAAGAAGGGTGTCGTTGGAAACTAGCTGGGAATCTAACATGCTCAATCCTGTACTTCTGAGTGCCTCGGAATATGAGGGATTTTCTATGCTTGATTTGGAAGGTGGAGGACCTTCCTGTTGATATGATACGTCATTGCGTGGAGGACCTTTTCAATGGCAGTCACAATGGAGAGAAATAACATTACTGCTTAATGCCTCACTGAATAGAGGACTTTTGCAGTGCATACCATGAGGAGGACCTCCAAGGCATGTCACAGTAAGGGGAGGACCTTCTGGCTGTGTAGTGTTGTTATGGGGAGGGCCTTCACCACAACTTCCATCATCTTGAGGATGACCATCATGGTTTGACGTTCGATGTGCATCCTGGGGAGGACCTTGAAGACACAATGCAACAAGGGGAGGACCTTCTTGGTGCTTGGGGCCACTACGAGGAGGATCTTCGCAATGGTGGTCGTGCTGGTGAGGACTACCATCACAGCTGCTGCAATGTAGAGGACTACCATTACAGCTATGGTAGGGAGACTATCTGTGGGATACACCCTAGGGAGGGCCTCCAGAATGTACCGTAATGAGGGTAGGGCCTTCTCATTACTTGACATCTCTATGGGAAGGACCTACATTATCCGGGTGGTGGGGACTACCACCATGATCTGATTCCTGGATGCGCATACTGTCATTGCAACGTAACCCCTGAGGAGGACCTTCAGGGTTGGTCATGACAAGGGGATGGCCTTCTTGTCGTGATGAGATGTCACTGTGGGGAGGGCCTCCGTAGTTGGGAATATCATAGCAAGGAATACCATCATAATCTGTGGTCCCACTGCATGGAGAGTGCTTGCAGTGTATACCCCAGGGAGGACCTTCTGGGTGGACCGCAGCAAGTTGAGGACCTTCTTGCTGCTCGATCTTCTGGTCACGTGGAGGGCTATCGTGAATCGCATCAAAATAGAATATCTTGTTATCAATAATTATATGCTCGTGGGGGAGGCCCCCACAGGTGATCTGGGGAGGAACTTCAGAGATTCTAGTAGCGACATTGCGGGGAGGACTTTCACAATCGCTACTTCCACTCCCATAATATGGTAATGGGTGGGCAGGGTTCTGAGCCTTCAATATGAACTTGGTGGCATTAGGAACCCTAGATTCCAGCAGAGTGGAGTCCTGAACCCACTTTTTATTTTCTGGATACCTTCAGCGCATTCAGGGTGCTTTCTTGCAGGCAACAAGGACCATCTGCTATTGATAACGACCTTCACCTTTGGGTCCCTTTCTAATTGGGTCTCGTCATGTTTCCGGGATACGCCGACGAACATCTTGATTTTTAGCAGGGATATATGCCTGCTCTGGAGCATCCACCCTGATGGACGGGTGTCCCCCAGTTGGAACGAGTGAAGCTTCTCGATCCGGTTTCCCTTGTATCGCAGAATATAGCCGAAGACCCTCCTAGGCAGAATCAGGGATGCAAATATACTCCGAGGCGGCTATCTCATCTCTTAGATGAGTCTCTTTAATTGGGCAGACGGGCTCATGGGCCCGAGTCCTTGCTGTTTCCGCTGATGTAATTACATTTTGGAAAGTCTTCAAGATATGATCTGGGATCTATACATACTCCTCCATCATTGCCAGGATATCCAGAGAGACATATTTGGCTGGAATGGGTATGAAGGCCCATTCCGGTATTAGAGTAGGAATATCCTACTCCGGTCCTCCAGTGGTCAGTAGGTACTAACAATTCTCTTGTGTCAGGGTAGGTGAACGAATCTTCCCATGTGCCGGGATATGTCGGTTTATCTCTCTGTTTGCCTCCACATCGGGATGGAGGACTTTACATTCATCCGTAGGGAGCTAGCCCTGCATATGTTTGTGTCCCACCATATCGAGTTGGTGGCCATTGTTGGCAGGGATACGTGATTGCTTTTTAATTTTCGCCACATCTGGATGGCGGGATTTGCTGATCTCCACCATGTCGGGATGGTGGGTGTCAATAGAATCTGCTAGGAGCTGGTCCTTCAGGCGCTGGGTCGCCACCACGTCAGGTTGGTGGGTTTCACAACCCTTAGCAGGGAGAGGTGCCTGCTGGGTAGGCAACGTCTTGTGTGAGCGGCGGGCTTGATAGATCTTGGCAGGGATGCACTCCTATTCGCATGATGCCGCCATGTCTGGATGGTGTGCTTTGGAGGATCAAACAAGTGTATGTGCCTGTTTGTTGATATGTCTCTATGACCGGGTAGTAGAGCTCCTCCTCAGGGAAAAGGGGTATGAATGGTCCCTGGTTGTACGTTTTTCTCATTCTGGGGATAGACTCCCAAAATGGTTTGATATTGAAATAGGGTCCGTCTTGATCTTCTTTTGTGGCCGCTGTTGGGCAGGTGACCGATGGGTCCTAGCAGATTAGAGGGCGTGCATGGCCGCCTCCACCGTTGGGAGAGTACCATTCAAGTGGTACTCTCGGATCAACGCATCTGAGACCCAGCGTTGAAGATGCTGGGTAGGTGATGGGGTCCTCTGTTGGTGAGGAAGTCTGGTTGTTGCATTGTTCGAAGCACGTGCCTTTGGGTTCCTTCGTGATGCCATTGGATCGAAGGGAGTTCTGATTAGTACCTGTAAAAACATTTTAACAAATACAAACAGAAAACCCTTCAAAGTATCATCTCATCACCCCATTCATAATTAAAGACCTTGATTTTACCTCTTTGTGAGTATAAAGGGGGAAAGTGGGATTACGTTAAATCCTTCATGCTTGGTTAAAGATTCACATCGCGTTCACCATTTTTTGTTTCGCAGCGCACGACAGGTTTGTGGGGGAGAAACGTGTGCTACCCGACATTTGATTAGAGAAGATTGGGTTATTCTTAATCACTCATATCAGGTGCACTATTTTTGCCTCGAAACGCCCAATGGTTCCATTTCCAGTAATACATGGACCTGCTTTCCAAAGGCAGGTGTTCACTGGGTGATTTGGCCAGTGATGCTTAAGAACTCACATTGGTTGAGAGGATGGGAAGTCGGGCTCATCACACCCTTTTGAGGGGAACTATTGTCTATTTTGGGACTCTCTTATAGATTTAAGACATATTCATATGTTCTTGAATCTTTGGTTTATACCCAATCATATTATCCACAGATTACTCCAGGTTGGCAGTGGTTAGCTGGATGCAGGAGTTCAGAATCATTTATACCCGAGTTTTACCATCCCTCGTTGGATTAATGACCCCGAGGAGTCTGGACTCATTGAGACGACACTGGTTTAAAGCCTTGTAATTAGTCACTATAGAGTTTATTTTCATCTAGGTGGGGTAGATAACGACTTTAGTGTTTGGATCGAACCCATGGTGTTGGGTCGTAGAGGATGGAAAGAGGGGGGGTGAATTGTCTTTTCAAAAATAATTAACAATTTAAAACAATTATCAATGCAACGGAAATAAAAAAGGCAAGACACAATTTGATAACGAAGTTCGGCTTAATTCCCAAGCCTACGTCTCCGCTCCCAACAAGAACCGTTGAGAGATTAATACATTAGCTTGCTTTTTAATGGTTGTAGCAAGAAACCCACTAGCCGTTTTAAGGTAGGCTAGAACACCTTCGTACAACTTGCTTTTTTATTATGGTTGTAGAAAGAAACCCACTAACCGTTTTATGGTAGGCTAGAACACCTTCGTACAACTTTCTTTTTTTATTATGGTTGTAGCAAGAAACCCAATTGAAAGAAAGAATGGAAATGAGAGGTTTGTTTTAATCCAAACCCAATGAAGAACTAAACAAATAAAATAATACAAACACACGGAAGCCTTGAGCGCCAAAAGTGTGAGAGCAGCTGATGGAGAGGGAGCTCAAGCTTCAAGGATGGCAATGGATCACAAGAGGCCTTGGAGATTTGTCGTTAGAGCATCAAGACATCAAAATATCATTTGGTTGTGTTCCCGGCATTCATGGTTTCTTATTTATAGGAGTAATACCCATAAACACTTCAATATGGTTGTTGGAGGGCTTCCATAGCCGTTGGGGGTCAAAAGTACAAGTCTGGTCAAAGCCCAACGGCTAGTTTGACTGGGCACACCGGCTGGCCGGTGGTGTCTCACCAGATGGCTGGTGGTCCACCGGTTGGCCGGTGCTGAGCTCACGGCAGGCCGGTGGTCCAGACCGACCAGGCTTTCTGTCTGGGTTACACCGGATGGCCGGTGGTCATCCACCGGTTGGCCGGTGGCACCAGGCAGTGGGCAAGCCTACTGCCTGGGTCCTCCGGCTGGCCAGTGGGCAAGAACTGGTTGGTCGGTGCCCATACCGGCTGCCCGGTGCGCTACCACCGGCTGACCGGTGGCTCTGGCAGAAAGCAATGCTTCTACCAGAGACCACTGGCTGGCCGGTGGGAATCCACCGGTTGGCCGGGGGACTCAGAGAGTCCACTATCAGCCTTCTTGGGCCAACTCCTGTGAAACCATTTTCCTAGCATCAAAACACTTGAAAAAAAAGTTAGAACACTATGAGAGTGATTGTGATCATTAAAATCCAAGAGAGAGGGGTACACCAATCTCCCCCTATTTTGATGATCACAATCACAAAAGAGAAAGCTTTAAAAAGGATATTCCAATTGAAAAATTAAATAAAAAATTTTGGACATGAAAATATATTAGAGATCATTTAAAAAAAATGAAGAGATGTACCATGTATTGAAAATGATCTTAATCTAAAGAGAATGAGTCATTTTGAAATTGTAACCATAGGTCATTTTTTTAAAAGGAACAAAATCAATAATGTACCGGTTTTTAAATTTTTTTTGAACTTTTAAAAAAGAGCACTTTAATCAATTGAAATATGAAACTAGTAAACAGAGAAATTTCTCCCCCTTTGGGATTATCAAAATAGGAGGGAAAAAGAAAAAAAAATGAGAAGTAATTAGATAAACAAAAAAAAGGCGGTAAGCAATGACAACAAAAAAATATGATAGATAAGACAACTTGAAATTTATAAAAGATGAAACGTTACATTCAAAGACAAGTCAAAAACAGGAAAGGCTCTAGTCACTCCTAGAGGGCCGAGAGTGACGACGACGCCTGAAGGTCGGAGGAGCTGGAGGAGCCTGGACCGCCTCGAAGCGACGATCAAGAGAGTCGATCCGAGAATGGAGCTTATCAAACTGAGAGCTGAAGAAGGAAAACTGCAAGTTGAGTCGGGTCTCAATTTGATCCTGGAAGCGTAGGAATTGATCAGCCGTAACCGACAAGCCACCGACATCAGCGGGAGGGGGCACAACCTCAGCAGGCTCAGGTGCATCATCATCCGCTCCAGCTTCCTCACCAGCATCAGCCTCAGCATCACCTTTTCTGTCACCACTCCCTTCCTCTTCATCGCCATCACTGTCCTCACTGTCTGAAAGAGGATAAGCAGTGACAATAGCAGGAGGCATGGAATGGGATGGAGGATGTGAATGAGTCTGAGGAGAGTAAGACTTGAGAAGGCCATCCTTGTCAGTGATCCACTCCTGACGCCAAGGGTGACAACGGATATTCATCCATTGCACCATCATAAAATTGACGATGCTATCCTTCTTTGGCTGCTCAAAGGAAGTAGCATGGAGAGGCACATCAAGGAGGGTGAAGATTTTGGTCAAAAGGCGACCGAAAGGTAGAGTTTTGGATTGGCGTGGGTGCTCAGCCACATAAGTCATGGCCCGGAATAGGAACCAGACCAAATTGAAATGAATCCCTCTAGTAATATAAGAGAGAAGATAAATATCAATGAATTTCACCATATCGTGATCACCGATACGGGGCGCAAGGGAGGTCTGAATAAGGCGCTCAATGATTCGATGGTTAGGGGTGAGCTGGGAGAGCTTGACAATTTGATTTTTGGGATGTCCTGTGAGATGATCAAGAGCGATAGCTAAATCAAAATCAGGGTCCCGAGGAAACTCCCCCTGAGCAAATGCATGAGGCCCGACATGAGGAACTCCTAGCATTCTGGCAACCTCCACAGATGTGAAAGTGATAGGTTGCCCAAGAGCGGTGGTGGAAATGGTATCGGTGTCGTCAGAAACTGACCACATCAAGTGAGCATAAAACTCTTTGACAAGTAAAGGATAAATAACATCCTTCCCAGGAGTTTCAAAAAAGGAATGCCAGTGTTGATATTCAATAATGGAGAAAATCTCGAGACGAGCAGAAGAAATCCAAGAATAGTCAATCACTCTACCTGGCAGAATGACCTTGTCATGCCATATGTCCGGAAGTTGAGGAATTGAAGGAGGAGGAGGTGATTCTTGAGTGATACCCTTTCCTTTTCGAGAAGAGCGAGGACCCATGAAGGCAAAAGGAGATAAAATGAGAGAGATTGAGAGAAGAATGGAGTTTGAGAGGGAAAGGATGAAGAAGGGAGGCTAGGGCTTTGGAGGATCCGCGGTTTTGGAGGAGCCGCACGAGAGAGAGAGTGAAGAAAGGGAGTGGAATGGTTTAATTTTAATTTTAACCCTTTCTCCGGCCGGCCTAAAAAAGAAAGGCCCGACACCACCGGTTAACCGGTGATGTACCACCGGTTGACCGGTGGTATTAAAATTCATAAAATATAAAAAAATTGAATTAAAAAATAAAAAAGAGTTAAATATTTAATAGTGCTCATTGACGAATCATTCCTAACTCCCCCTTAATAAAATCAAAACGTTCAACCGGGAGCGGTTTGGTAAAAATATCAGCTAATTGGAAATCAGTAAAAATGAAGTCCAAAGTGATATCCCCTTTTTGAAAATGCTCACGAAGGAAATTATGCCTTAAGTCTATATGCTTTTTTCTAGAGTGTTGTATTGGATTCTTAGAAATACTAATGGCACTAGTGTTGTCACACTGAATATGGACATGATCATAGGAAAGGCCATAATCCAAGAGAGTGTGCTGCATCCAAATAATTTGGGCACAACAATTCCCAGCGGCAACGTACTCGGCCTCGGCAGTAGAAAGAGCAACACAGTTTTGCTTCTTGCTACTCCACGATACAAGGGACTTGCCTAGCAGATGACAGGTTCCACTAGTACTCTTTCGATCTAATTGACATCCTCAAAAATCAGCATCCGAATATGAAGAATGTTCGAAAGAAGTATTAGAAGGATAAAATAAACCAATGTTTTTGGATCCTCTTAAATACCTAAAAATCCTTTTGACCGATTTAAAATGATATTCTCTGGGATTGGCTTGAAAACGAGCACAAAGGAAAACACTGAACATGATGGCAGGAAGGGTCACAGTTAGGTAAAGTAGACTCCCGATCATACTCCTATAAATCTTGTTATCAACCGGTTTCCTGACTTCATCTAACGTAAGATTACAGGAAGTACTCATGGGGGTACTAATTTCCTTTACTTGATCCATACCAAAACGACTTAAGAGCTCGTTTGTGTATTTTCCTTGGCTTAGAAAAATACCTTTTGAATTTTGAAAGATTTGAAAACCGAGAAAAAATTTCAATTCCCCCATAAAGCTCATTTCAAATTCTTTTCTCATTAAATCTGAAAAAATCAGTACAAAGTGATTCTTTGGTAGAACCAAAGATAACGTCATCGATGTAGATTTGGACTATTAAAATATCTTTTGAAGTGTGTTTTAAAAAGAGGGTACAATCAGCTTGACCCATTTTAAAATCATTTTCTAAAACGAATTTTGTTAACCGCTCATACCAAGCCCGAGGGGCTTGCTTTAAGCCATATAGAGCCTTGGTTAATTTAAAAACATGATTTGGAAATTTTGGATCTTCAAAACCGGGAGGTTGTTCAACAATGATTTTTTCTGAAATAAAACCATTTAAAAAGGCGCTTTTAACATCCATTTGAAAAAGTTTGAAATATAAGTGGGCGACGAAAGCCAACAAGATCCTAATGGATTCCAATCTAGCAACGGGCGCAAAGGTTTCACCATAATAAATTCCTTCTTCTTGATTATAGCCCTTAGCTACTAGGCGCGCCTTGTTCTGGGTTATATTTCCTTGATCATCAAGTTTGTTCCTAAAAACCCATTTAGTGCCAATAATTGGATGATCATTGGGTCGTTCAACAAGAGTCCAAACATCATTTCTAGAGAATTGATTTAGTTCATCTTTCATTGCAAGAACCCAATTCTTATCATTAATGGCATCATTAATGTTTTGAGGCTCTAGGTGAGAAATGAAGGCTTTATGTTCAACCTCGTTGAGGATTGATCTTCTAGTTTGAGTACCAGCTTGAAGATCACCTATAACATTTTCTAATGGATGGTCTCTAGAAGGTTTCCAAAACTTAGGTAAGGTGGAAGGCAAAGAAGGTGAAGAAGGTTCATGATCATCATCCTACTTGAGAGGAGAAGAGGAATCATTTAATTCAAGTTTATCAAGCTTATCTTCAACATCTTCAATGACCGGATGGGGTTTCGGAAGATTTTCATCAAACTTGACATGAGATGATTCTTCGATGGTTTTTGAACGTTTGTTGAAGACACGATAGGCTTTGCTTGAGTTGGAGTACCCAAGAAAAATACGTTCATCGGATTTGACATCAAATTTACCAAGGTTATCTTTTGTGTTAAGGATAAAGCATTTACATCCAAACACTTTAAAATAACCATCTTTGGGCAACTTGCCTTTCCAAAGTTCATAGGGGGTTTTCTTAAGAAGGGGTCTAACAAGGACTCTATTGATAGTATAACAAGCAGTGTTAACTGCCTCGGCCCAGAAAAATTGAGGGAGGTTGAATTCACTAAGGAGGGTTCGAGCAATTTCTTGGAGAGTTCGGTTTCTCCTTTCAACCACTCCATTTTGTTGTGGAGTCCTAGGGGCAGAGAAGGTGTGATTGTATCCTTGAGAGAAACACAATTCATCGAATTCTTTGTTCTCAAATTTACCTCCATGGTCACTGTGGAGCGATATAATTTTATATCCTTTTTCGTTTTCTACTTTCCTAGAGAATTTCAAAAAGGTTCTAGAAGCATCATTTTTATGAGCTAAAAAGAAAACCCAAGTGAAACGAGAAAAGTCATCTACTAGGAGAAAGGTATAGGATTTTCCACCTAGACTTGCTATAGGGGTAGGACCAAAAAGATCAAGATGTAGGAGCTCAAGAGATTTTGAAGTGGACACTTCCTTCTTAGATTTGAAAGAAGACTTGTGTTGCTTGCCAAGTTGGCATGGCTCACAAATCAAATCTTTCTTAAACTTAAGTTTAGGAAGGTCACGGGTGAGCTTGTTCTTATTAAGCTTTAGAAGTTAATGAGAGCTACAATGCCCCAACCTTCTATGCCAAAGCCAAGACTCATTGTCAAGAGCACTTAAACATTTATCATTTTGGCTAGCTAAAGACTTTAAATCAATAATGTAAACATTTTGAAAATGGGAAGCAGAAAATATCAATTTGTTTTGAAAATCAAACACATTGCATAAATCATTTTGAAAATTCACCGAAAAACCACTATCACAAAGTTGACTAATGCTAATTAGATTATGTTTTAAACCTTTAACAAATAAAACATCTTTAATTAAAGATGTGCTACCAAATCCAATGGTACCTATTCTGACGATCTTGCTTTTTGAATTGTCACCGAAGGTGACGTATCCTCCATCGAATTCTTCAATGGAGTTGAACTCGGAGGGATCACCACACATGTGCCTCGAGCATCCACTATCGAGATACCACAAGACTTTAGAAGTCCTACTTCTTTGGCGTTTATCCTACAAAATCAAGAGAGAATAGATTTTGGTACCCATATAAGTTTGGGTCCGGAAAGATTAGCTAAAAGAGACTTTTGAACCGATATTTTTCTAGAGGGTAGCCATCTAAAATACTCATCTGAGTAGGTAATGGTTTTGGGGCTTCCATACCTTGCATTTTTACAATCAAACTCATAAATAATGTGCCCAATCTTTTTACAATAATTACAAAATTTATATTGAGAGCTCCCCCTTACAGAAGTAGTGGGTGCTCTAGAAGAAGTGTCTTGTTTGTTAAAGCCAAGTCCATGTGTTGTTCTAGCCGAACGCTGAGAACCTAGTAATTTGGTCAAATTTTGTTCACCTTGGGTGAACTTGGCAAGAGACTCCCTTAGATCTTTAATGGTTGAATTCAAAGAATCAACATTTGGAATATCTTGGATCTTAAGGGTAAGTTCCTCATTCTTTTTGAGAAGTTGTTCTTTTTTAGAAATGAGAATTTTCTTTTTCTTTTTCAAAGCCATAAATTTAGAGGTAAGTTCGTGAAAACCTTCCTCTAATTGATCTCTCGCATTTTGAAGATATTCATAGGACATGTCATTATTGAAAGAGGAAGATGAGGAAGAGGAGTCGGAAGAAGATACCTCATCAAATTCCATTAGGCATTGTTCACCTTCATCGCTTGAGTCACTTGAAGACATGGAGTCATCACTTGCACTCCATGTGGATGCTTTGAAAGCCTTCTTGTTTTTCTTTTCTTTTACCCTTTTCTTGAAAATGGAGCACTCCGGTTTGATGTGGCCTTTCTTTCCACATTCAAAGCATGTAACTTCATTCTCCGCTTTGGGCTCTTCCTTTCATGCCCTTCGAAAGTTCTTCTTTTTCTTCATGAATTTTCTCATTTTTCTTGCTAGTTGAGAAATCTCGGATTCGCTATCAGTGGAGGATCTTTCTTACTTTGCTTTGAAAGCAATGTTTTTTTTCTCCTTGAAGGTTTTACCTTCTTTATTTGCTTTCCTCTTCATGGTGATCTCGTAGGTCATGAGTGATCCAATGAGCTCTTCAACCGGCATTTTCTTGACATCTTTTCCTTCTTGAATTGCGGTCACCTTTGGTGCCCATGAGCTTGGTAGGACCCAAAGAATCTTCTTGACCATCATTTTTGCAGAAACATCCTCACCAAGAGATTTTCTTCCATTGCAAACGTCAGTAAAACGAGTAAACATTTCAGTAATTGATTCGTGTGGGTGCATGGTGAAACTTTCAAAATCTTGGCGATACATGTCTAATCTAGTGTCTTTGACATTGTTAGTGCCCTCATGGGTTACTTCTAAAAGTTTCCAAATTTCATAAGAAGAGGAGCAAGTAGAAAGATGGTTGAATTCATTACGGTCTAGCCCACAATGAAGAGCATTCATGGCTTTGCCATCAAGCTCAAAATTGGAAATGTCTTCGGGGGTCCATTTGGACTCATCCTTGTTAGATAAAGTATAGCCTTGCATTACAATCCTATAGATAGGATAACCAATGCTTCTAAGAAAAGTAATCATGCGAGTTTTCCAATAAGTGTAATCGGTTCCATCAAAGAATGGAGCCCGAGTCATAGAATACCCTTCGGGAGCATGTGAGGAATTGGCTATCACTAAGGATCTTAAGTTTGTAACCGGTTAAGGTATTACACAAACACTTCCTCTGATACCAAATGTTGGGTCGTAGAGGATGGCAAGAGGGGGGGTGAATTGCATTTTCAAAAATAATTAACAATTTAAAACAATTATGAATGCAGTGGAAATAAAAAAGGCAAGACACAATTTGATAACGAAGTTCGGCTTAATTCCCAAGCCTACGTCTCCGCTCCCAACAAGAACCGTTGAGATATTAATACATCAGATTGCTTTTTAATGGTTTTAGCAAGAAACCCACTAGTCGTTTTAAGGTAGTCTATAACTTTTTCGTACAGCTTGCTTTTTTATTATGGTTATAGCAAGAAACCCACTAGCCGTTTTAAGGTAGGCTAGAACACCTTCGTACAACTTGCTTTTTTTATTATGGTTGTAGCAAGAAACCCAATTGAATGAAAGAATGGAAATGAGAGGTTTTTTTTAATCCAAACTCAATGAAGAACTAAACAAATAAAATAATACAAACACACGGAAGCCTTGAGCGCCAAAAGTGTGAGAGCAGCTGATAGAGAGGGAGCTCAAGCTTCAAGGATGGTAGTGGATCACAAGAGGCCTTGGAGATTTGTCGTTAGAGAATTAAGACATCAAAATATCATTTGTTTGTGTTCCCGGCATCCATGATTTCTTATTTATAGGAGAAATATCCATAAACACTTCAATATGGCCGTTGGAGGGCTTCCAGAGCCGTTGGGGGTCAAAAGTACAAGTCTGGTCAAAGCCCAACGGCTAGTTTGACTGGGCACACCGGCTGGCCGGTGGTGTCTCACCGGCTGGCTAGTGGTCCACCGGTTGGCCGGTGCTGAGCTCACGGCTGGCTGGTGGTCCAGACAGAGCAGGCTTTCTGTCTGGGTTACACCGGCTGGTCGGTGGTCATCCACCGGTTGGCCGGTGGCACCAGGAAGTGGGAAAGCCTACTGCCTGGGTCCTCCGGCTGGCCGGTGGGCAAGAACCGGTTGGTCGGTGCCCATACTGGCTGCCCGGTGCGCTAGCACCGGATGACCGGTGGCTCTGGCAGAAAGCAATGCTTCTGCCAGAGACCACCGGCTGGCCAGTGGGAATCCACCGGTTGGCCGGGGGACTTAGAGAGTCCACTATCAGCCTTCTTGGGCCAACTCCTGGGCAACATTTTTCCTAGCATCAAAACACTTTAAAAACAAGTTAGAACACGATGAGAGTGATTGTGATCATTAAAATCCAAGAGAGAGGGGTACAACAATATCCCCATATTTTGATGATCACAATCACAAAAGAGAAAGCTTTAAAAAGGATATTCCAATTGAAAACTTAAATAAACAATTTTGGACATGAAAATATATTAGAGATCATTTTAAAAAAAATGAAGAGATGTACCATGTATTGAAAATGATCTTAATCTAAAGAGAATGAGTCATTTTGAAATTGTAACCATAGGTCATTTTTTTTTGTTTTTTTAAAGGAACAAAATCAATAACTTACCGGTTTTTTTTAAAAAATTGAACTTTTAAAAAAGAGCACTTTAATCAATTGAAATATGAAACTAGTAAACAGAGAAATTTCTCCCCCTTTGGGATTATCAAAATAGGAGGGAAAAAGAAAAAAAATGAGAAGTAATTAGATAAACAAAAAAAAGGAGGTAAGAAATGACAAAAAAAAATATGATAGATAAGACAACATGAAATTTATAAAAGATGAAACGTTACATACAAAGACAAGTCAAAAACAGGAAAGGCTCTATTCACTCCTAGAGGGACGAGAGTGACGACGACGCCTGAAGGTCGGAGGAGCTGGAGGAGCCTGGACCACCTCGAAGCGACGATCAAGAGAGTCGATCCGAGAATGGAGCTTATCAAACTGAGAGCTGAAGAAGGAAAACTGCAAGTCGAGCCGGGTCTCAATTTGATCCTAGAAGCGTAGGAATTGATCAGCCGTCACCGACAAGCCACCGGCATCAGCGGGAGGGGGCACAGCCTCAGCAGGCTCAGGTGCATCATCATCCGCTCCAGCTTCCTCACCAGCATCAGCCTCATCATCACCTTTTCTGTCACCACTCCCTTCCTCTTCATCTCCATCACTGTCCTCACTGTCTGAAAGAGGATAAGCAGCGGCAATAGTAGGAGGCATGGCATGGGATGGAGGATGTGAATGAGTCTGAGGAGAGTAAGCCTTGAGAAGGCCATCCTTGTCAGTGATCCACTCCTGACGCCAAGGGTGCCAATGGATATTCATCCGTTGCACCATCATAAAATTGACGATGCTATCCTTCTTTGGCTGCTCAAAGGAAGTAGCATGGAGAGGCACATCAAGGAGGGTGAAGATTTTGGTCAAAAGGCGACCGAAAGGTAGAGTTTTGGATCGGCGCGGGTGCTCATCCACATAAGTCATGGCCCAGAACAGGAACCAGACCAAATTGAAATGAATCCCTCTAGTAATATAAGAGAGACGATAAATATCAATGAATTTCACCGTATCGTGATCACCGATACGGGGCGCAAGGGAGGTCTGAATAAGGCGCTCAATGATTCGATGGTTAGGGGTGAGCTGAGAGAGATTGACAATTGGATTGTTGGGCTGTCCTGTGAGATGCTCAAGAGCGATAGCTAAATCAAAATCAGGGTCCCGAGGAAACTCCCCCGGAGCAAATGCATGAGGCCCGACATGAGGAACTCCTAGCATTATTGCAACCTCCACAGATGTGAAAGTGATAGGTTGCCCAAGAGAGGTGGTGGAAATGGTATCGGTGTCGTCAGAAACCGACCACGTCAAGTGAGCATAAAACTCTTTGACAAGTAAAGGATAAATAACATCCTTCTCAGGAGGTTCAAAAAAGGAATGCCAGTGTTGATATTCAATAATGGAGAAAAGCTCGAGAAGAGAAGAAGAAATCCAAGAATAATCAATCACTCTACCTGGCAGAATGACCTTGTCATGCCATATGTCCGGAAGTTGAGGAATTGAAGGAGGAGGAGGTGATTCTTGAGCGATACCCTTTCCTTTGCGAGAAGAGCGAGGACCCATGAAGGAAAAAAGAGATAAAATGAGAGAGATTGAGAGAAGAATGGAGTTTGAGAGGGCAAGGATGAAGAAGGGAGGCTAGGGATTTGGAGGAGCCGCGGTTTTGGAGGAGCCGCACGAGAGAGAGAGTGAAGAAAGGGAGGGGAAGGGTTTAATTTTAATTTTAACCCTTTCTCCGGCCGGCCTAAAAAAGAAAGGCCCGACACCACCGGTTAACCGGTGATGTACCACCGGTTGACCGGTGGTATTAAAATTCATAAAATACAAAAAAAAATTGAATTAAAAAATAAAAAAGAGTTAAATATTTAATAGTGCTCATTGAAGAATCATTCCTAACTCCCCCTTAATAAAATCAAAACGTTCAACCGGGAGCGGTTTGGTAAAAATATCAGCTAATTGAAAATCAGTAGAAATGAAGTCCAAAGTGATATCCCCTTTTTGAAAATGGTCGCAAAGGAAATGATGCCTTAAGTCTATATGCTTTGTTCTAGAGTGTTGTATTGGATTCTTAGAAATACTAATGGCACTAGTGTTGTCACACCGAATAGGGACATGATCATAGGAAAGGCCATAATCCAAGAGAGTGTGCTGCATCCAAATAATTTGGGCACAACAATTCCCAGCGGCTACGTACTCGGCCTCGATAGTAGAAAGAGCAACACAGTTTTGCTTCTTGTTACTCCACGATACAAGGGACTTGCCTAGAAGATGACAGGTTCCACTAGTACTCTTTCGATCTAATTGACATCCGCCAAAATCAGCATCCGAATATGAAGAAAGTTCGAAAGAAGTATTAGAAGGATAAAATAAACCAATGTTTTTGGATCCTCTTAAATACCTAAAAATCCTTTTGACCGATTTAAAATGAGATTCTCTGGGATTGCCTTGAAAACGAGCACAAAGGCAAACACTGAACATGATGTCAGGACGGGTCGCAGTTAGGTAAAGTAGACTCCCGATCATACTCCTATAAAGCTTGTTATCAACCGGTTTCCTGACTTTATCTAACGTAAGCTTACAGGAAGTACTCATGGGGGTACTAATTTCCTTTACTTGATCCATACCAAAACGACTTAAGAGCTCGTTTGTGTATTTTCCTTGGCTTAGAAAAATACCTTTTGAATATTGAAAGATTTGAAAACCAAGAAAAAATTTCAATTCCCCCATAAAGCTCATTTCAAATTCTTTTCTCATTAAATCTGAAAAATCAGTACAAAGTGATTCTTTGGTAGAACCAAAGATAACGTCATCGATGTAGATTTGGACTATTAAAAGATCTTTTGAAGTGTGTTTTAAAAAGAGGGTACAATCAGCTTGACCCATTTTAAAATCATTTTCTAAAACGAATTTTTTTAACCGCTCATACCAAGCCTGAGGGGCTTGCTTTAAGCCATATAGATCCTTGGTTAATTTAAAAACATGATTTGGAAATTTTGGATCTTCAAAACCAGGAGGTTGTTCAACAAAGATTTTTTCTGAAATAAAACCATTTAAAAAGGCGCTTTTAACATCCATTTGAAAAAGTTTTAAATTAAAGTGGGCGGTGAAAGCCAACAAGATCCCAATGGATTCCAATCTAGCAACGGGCGCAAAGGTTTCACCATAATCAATTCCTTCTTCTTGATTATAGCCCTTAGCTACTAGGCGAGCCTTGTTACGGGTTATATTTCCTTGATCATCAAGTTTGTTCCTAAAAACCCATTTAGTGCCAATAATTGGATGATCATTGGGTCTTTCAACAAGAGTCCAAACATCATTTCTAGAGAATTGATTTAGTTCATCTTTCATTGCAAGAACCCAATTCTTATCATTAATGACATCATTAATGGTTTGAGGCTCTAGGTGAGAAATGAAGGCTTGATGTTCAACCTCGTTGAGGATTGATCTTCTAGTTTGAGTACCAGCTTGAAGATCACCTATAACATTTTCTAATGGATGGTATCTAGAAGGTTTCCAAACCTTAGGTAAGGTGGATGGCAAATAAGGTGAAGAAGGTTCATGATCATCATCCTCCTTGAGAGGAGAAGAGGAATCATTTAATTCAAGTTTATCAAGCTTATCTTCGACATCTACAATGACTGGATGGGGTTTTGGATGATTTTCATCAAACTTGACATGAGATGAATCTTCGATGGTTTTTGAACGTTTTTTGAAGACACGATAGGCTTTGCTTGAGTTGGAGTACCCAAGAAAAATACCTTCATCAGATTTGACATCAAATTTACCAAGGTTATCTTTTGTGTTAAGGATAAAGCATTTACAACCAAACACTTTAAAATAACCAACTTTGGGAAATTTTCCTTTCCAAAGTTCATAGGGGGTTTTCTTAAGAAGGGGTCTAAAAAGGACTCTATTGATAGTATAACAAGCAGTGTTAACTGCCTCGGCTCAGAAAAATTGAGGGAGGTTGAATTCACTAAGGAGGGTTCGAGCAATTTCTTGGAGAGTTCGGTTTCTCCTTTCAACCACTCCATTTTGTTGTGGAGTCCCAGGGGAAGAGAAGGTGTGATTGTATCCTTGAGAGGAACACAATTCATCGAATTCTTTGTTCTCAAATTCACCTCCATGGTCACTGCGGAGCAATATAATTTTATATCCTTTTTCGTTTTCTACTTTCCTAGAGAATTTCAAAAAGGTTCTAGAAGCATCATTTTTATGAGCTAAAAAGAAAACCCAAGTGAAACGAGAAAAGTCATCTACTAGGACAAAGGTATAGGATTTTCCACCTAGACTTGCTACAGGGGTAGGACCAAAAAGATCAAGATGTAGGAGCTCAAGAGATTTTGAAGTGGACACTTCCTTCTTAGATTTGAAAGAAGACTTGTGTTGCTTGCCAAGTTGGCATGGCTCACAAATCAAATCTTTCTTAAACTTATGTTTAGGAAGGTCACGGATGAGCTTGTTCTTATTAAGCATTATAAGTGAATGAGAGCTACAATGCCCCAACCTTCTATGCCAAATCCAAGACTCATTGTCAAGAGCACTTAAACATTTAACATTTTGTCTAGCTAAAGACTTTAAATCAATAATGTAAACATTTTGAAAACGGGAAGCAGAAAATATCAATTTGTTTTGAAAATCAAACACATTGCATAAATCATTTTGAAAATTCACCGAAAAACCACTATCACAAAGTTAACTAATGCTAATTCGATTATGTTTTAAACCTTTAACAAATAAAACATATTTAATTAAAGAGCTGCTACCAAATCCAATGGTACCTATTCCGACGATCTTGCTTTTTGAATTGTCACTGAAGGTGACGTATCCTCCATCGAATTCTTCAAGGGAGTTGAACTCGGAGGGATCGCCACACATGTGCCTCGAGCATCCGCTATTGAGATACCACAAGCCTTTAGAAGTCCTACTTATTTGGCGTTTATCCTAAAAAATCAAGAGAGAATAGATTTTGGTACCCATATAAGTTTGGGTCCGGAAAGATTAGGTAAAAGATACTTTTGAACCCATATTTTTCTAGAGGGTAGCCATCTAAAATACTCATCCGAGTAGGTAATGGTTTTGGGGCTTCCATACCTTGCATTTTTACAATCAAACTCATAAATCATGTGCCCGGTCTTTTTACAATAATTACAAAATTTATATTGAGAGCTCCCCCTTACAAAAGTAGTGGGTGATATAGAATAAGTGGCTTGTTTGTTAAAGCCAAGTCCTGGGAAACCTTTTTCCTAGCATCAAAACACTTGAAAACCATGTTAGAACATGATGAGAGTGATTGTGATCATTAAAATCCAAGAGATAGGGGTACAACACATGGTACGAACTTACAATGTATCCCTACGAGAGGAATCAGGATTCACATAGTTCGGTAGTACAGTTTAACGTCTTGTGGGAAAAAGGATGAACCAACATGAAGGAATTCAGAACGACCGGGCGGTGGTCTTGAACCTCGTGGAGGCTTCCTACATACCGCGAGACAGGGGATCAAAGTCCATGCAGTTCACATTGGTATGGGGCTTACGCTCTAGGATTCCCAGGGTTGGTTTGGCGAACCGATGTGAAGATGGTCAGGTCGACCAGGTGTTGTGCTTGAACCATGGGGAGGCTTCCAATGTACCCTACCTAGGAGAGAGGAATCAAATTCCACATATTTCGGATTATCCACTATCGTTGTGCGGGCACCACGACCATCAAAAATATCTAATCCCATGTGAGTCATGCTTGGTGTGAGAAACAAGAGAGTGTAGAAGACTTGGATAACCTTGTACTTTCTCCCTACTGAGGGAAGGGGAGACAGACGAGGAGTGGAGAAGAATCCCAGTACTGTTGGACTCTCCTTCTTCATGATGTTTACAGAAGTTAGAAGTCGTGCAGCAGAGCGATGAACCCTCTGTGTTGAAAGGAGTAGGGTCATTGGCTTCTGGAAAGGATGGTGTGGGGATTACTCCAAAAGGGATGCCCAGTGGTGACAAACCCCAATGGGAGAGGGATTTGAGACCGATGAAAGGAAGGGCGTCGATGCCCATCCCACCTTTCCTAGGTTTTTAGCAATGAGAAAGTACATAGGTTCATGGTTTCTACCTCTGGAAAGAAAATATAGGGGCTTACACCAGGATGGTTTCCCGTCACCCTCAGAAGGGGGGAGAGAAGTGCTCACTACCGGAGGTGAAGGGAAATGGATGCGAGGTCCCCCTTTCAGAGAGTAGAGAGTAAAAAAGGGGACTCTTGGGCTCAGACTCCACATTACCGTGGGAATGTGAACCCAGGAATGCTTTGGGAATACGCTCAAGGGCCGGAGCAACCCCTTCGACCTCACTTACCATGGGTATGTGAACTCGAAATGGTGCTCTTGGGCGCCTGAAAGTTAGATCATAAAGGTCTGGTGGTTCTGGTGGAGGCCTCGCCTCAGGGCTGATGAATGGGCCAATGAGGAGGTTAAGAAGGATCAGGCCGGATTGGAAGGATTTTATCTGGCTCAGGGATTAATAACTCCGAAGGATTTGGCGGGCCACACGGGTGTATGAGGAGTGGCACCCTTCTAGTAGGGAGGTGCTACGCGGATTGAGAGGCAATCTGCGAACTAGGGTTGTCTGCGGACTAATGGGCATCCCGCGAACCAGGGTGGTCCGCGGCTTTAGGTTCGGCCAGCGTACCAGCTTGGTACGCATAGGGGTCCACACGAGCAGTGGTGACCAAGGGTGACACCAGTCGGAGGTTCGTCGGTCGGGGCTTCGCCTGCGTAGGAGGGTGCTACGTGGTGTTACAGATCAGAAAAGGGGTATAAACTCCCTAGTCCACAGGGAGTGCATCCACGGAGGGTCGATGGTTCGTGGTATTTTTTATTGTTATTTTAAGTTTATGGTTCACCAAGTTGTTATGCTTTTTCCGTTCCTTATTAATTCGTTTCCAGCTTTATACCTACTCTGGTTCGTGAACTGGAACTCTGCTGTTTGCGAAATCCTAAGCTCCTTCCTTCGAAATCCTTCCACCATAATCTGCTCGATCTCCTCTCCTCATCCCCTTCGATATCCTTTTATAGAGTGGGGAAAGAGATGTATCTGTGGTCATGCAGCTCCTTTTGCAGAGTCCCATGATCGGAAACCCGTTTTACGGGTGACTTTGTCAATACGCAACTCATTGGGGGCATTGAACACACCTCCCCCGTAAACCAAACTAGCTCAGGGAGTGCTTCGCAGCTGCACAAGGCTTTTCCTCTGTTCCGTGAACGACAGTGTACGCGGTCTGGGAAGGTTGATGCGGCTCATGGATGGGGCAGTTCATGACGGTGGACCGGCTTGGCGCCCATCCTGCTTCTCACCCGCGGAGGATCCCCACCTCTATTTTGCGAATGACAGTCCTCCACAGAGCGGGGTGCTTCATGGAACCGTCCGCGTACCATTAATGTTGGACCGGTCCATGAACTGGTTCATCTTGTGCCAACTTCTCCACCTTTTTTCCCAATTTCCTTGAGGGAAGTTGTGTAGAATCCTCCCTTGAATTAAAGGGTATTCTAATTCTACATTGTGAATTTTTTAGGACCCTACAAAGGCATAAGCTTGATAAACCCATGAGAAAGAAGTGGGTTCCATAATCTTATCTCAAAGAATATACAAAGGCTATATTATAAATATTCCTAATAGAAGAAGGAATTAAATAATTTTAGATGTTCACGTTTTAAATAATAAAAGTTCTTGAAAATTGATTTCTAATTTAGAAAAAAAACCCATGATAATTATTGGAAATGTAAGGATAAAAATATTAACCCCTTGGAAAAACTTTTTAAATCGAGTTAAGGATATTTTAAAGAAGGAAATAGATAATTATTTCCATTTAAACCAGAATTAAACAAGGAGTATTTTACAATAAATAAGGATGGTTTTTATAAAATATTCATGGTTATTAACATTTGATCAGAGTGGTAATTAAAATTAAATAATAAATAGGGATGTTCCCTTAAATTAGGTTCCCTTAAATTAGGTTCACTTAATGGAGAGAATTATGAAGGGAACGTAGAAAATGTTTTATCTCTTATAATGAAAGGTATAGTAAACTAGGTCTATATGTAAGGAACATACATACTGAATATAGAAGAAATATATGAGAATAAGATATAGGAAAAGGGAGAAAAAAAATAGAAAATGTTGCTAACAAGTAGAGTGGGTGGTTTAGAAGATCCCTTTATATGTTTTAAATTACCTTTTTTGAAATACCATATCATAAAAGGGGATAAAAAACATTATTTTAAAAATAGGATAATGGAAATACGATGGTAAAATGAGATAACACATATTAATATTTCTAAATATAAAGGATAACATGGAAAGGAATAAAAACATATATCCAAAGATGGGAAACCTTCATTAAAGAATATGGGAAATATTCCTAATAATGATTTACTTTTTGAAAAATAAATTCATCAAGGAAAAATCAATGAATTTTAAAAGTCATTTTCCCTAGATAAAAATAGAAAGTACCATTAAATAATATATTAGGGTTTAAGAAACCAATAATATAAGTAATAAGTTCAATATGAACTATAATAACAGGCATAAAGGTGGTTTGTGCGAAACAAAACCCCTAAAATTTCATAATCTTCAGAATTTAAAATTTATTGAAGGTACCCCAAGAGATGATTTTTTAAATACCATAGATTTCATGAATTATAAGAAAAAAAATCTATGGCCAAAACATACA
Source organism: Viscum album (assembly GCA_963277665.1). Classification (NCBI taxonomy): domain Eukaryota; kingdom Viridiplantae; phylum Streptophyta; class Magnoliopsida; order Santalales; family Viscaceae; genus Viscum; species Viscum album. The sequence continues at coordinate 879,777,717 of OY728143.1, read as the reverse complement.
CTATAAAAAATAAAAAAATATTTAATATAAATCAATTCTCAATGAAACAAAATTAAGATAAAAAAAATCTAACCTTGGGCATTGATTCATTATGTGTATGCACCTAACATCCTCTCTCTTTGCATGTTCTCTTTCGAGTAAAACCTTAAGGATATTTATCTTGGAATTTTTACAAGTCCAAGGCTTGAAAAAATAAGATAGTTTAAGAGACACTATGTAGGATTTTTTGTAGAGATGAATATTTAGAATGGGTGTAAAAAGGTGGCGAGAGTGGTCTCATTTTCTAAGTGAATAAAGTATAAATTTTTTAAGTACCCATCACTTAATCAATGATGGAATGAAATTATTCAAGGTTAAAAGGATAAAAAATGTAAAAATAAATGAGTTTTGGTGCTTAAAGGTCTATAATCACTACATTATTCATTTGTTTCCATGTTTCAAACATATTTTTAGTCTTTTACCATTAGTTTATTAACTTTTATATTTTTAGTTTTTTCTTTGGTAACTAGTTTTTATCAAATTAATTTTATATTTTATTAAAAATATAAGGTAACCCATATTACCAAATTCTTATGTTATAACCTAAATAAAAACTCTATATAAACTAATTAAATTTCTTAATAATATAAAACTAACTTTTAAATCAAAACTTTTAATATATTGAAAAATTATTTTGTAGAAAAATATTTTCTTACCATTAAGTGATTTAATATTATTTGGTATTGATTTATAACTAAATTACTTGTAATTTATTTATATATAGGTTTAAAATTTTTAGTGGATTTATTTTTTAGAAGATATTAATTTATTTTATTAGATAAAAAATACACAATTTTAATAAAATAGATTTATTATTATTGTGGTAATTAACATTAATCCTAGTTATCTTATTATTATGACTAAAAATGAAATTTAATTTATTAAATAAAATAAAAATATTTATCTAAATTATTACATCCATTTTTTAAGATTTAATTTCTATAAGTGATGATTTTTTTAAAATATAAGCGAATAAAAATTATTTTTGAGTAAAATATTACTAAAGTTTAAAAAAAGATAAAAATCGGTTTTATAAACTCTATATAGTATATTTAAAAAGTTTAATTTTACTTATTAAATAAATATTTGATAAATTAAAATATTCTATAAACTTCCACGTATGTCTTATATAATGAAAAAGTCACAGTTTTATTAAAAAATATCACGTTTTTCAATATTAACGCAAAATCAGTTATTTCAGAAAAATATAAGAAATTTATTTAAAAGGTAATATTTTTATTATAAGTACAAAAATGAATTTAATTTTTTAAAATTAAAATTTTAAAACTTAATAATTAAACTTTCATGTAAAAAAATAATAATAATTGTTTTCAATGGAAAATAACTTTACTATTCTAACTATTATTTTCTTATTTAATATCAAATAATAATTAGATCCATTTCCTATTATAAATATCAAAAATATATTTAATATATTTATTTTATTTAAATAAGTGACATAAAATAGAATTTTAAAAATAAATTAGTGTAAAATGATCTCGTTAATTTTATCAATGCATTAATAAAGAAAATTTTTTTATTTAAAATTCAAAATGAGAAATGTATAAAATAAATTTGATAAATAAATTATTATACTAATAATTTTATAATTATGTCATAAAAATTTATAGTTTCATATCCCCTCAATATATCCTCATAATATACAATAAAAATGTATGTTCTTGTGGCTTTTGTGGTTGGTGATTCCGTTAGCTTGGATTTCATGGAAATTTCCATGATTTTGAAATTATCTCACATATAATTTCACTCATACTGAATTTTTTGGAATTTATCTTGGGATTAGTTTAGGGAGACCCATATTGAAGTTATATCCTTTCCAATATTTATCAAATGATATTTAAAATAGAGAAATCCCCTAGCCAAGACCATTTATTTCCTTTTCCATAATAGATTTTGTAATATTGTTATATAATTTTATAATTTCTAATTTAATAGTTATATAATAACAGTAAAATTTAATAATTTAACCTTAAAGTATAAATGTTTTTTAGTTAGGTGTTTTGTGTGAATAAATTTGTTAAATATATTTGGTTTTAAGGGATATAATATTTTAAAATATTGGGGCGTTACATCCCCTCCAAAAATTACATCCTCATAATTTTAATAATCACATCCAAAGGAAACAATCTAAGGGTATCTATAAGATATTCATGAATCGAGATATAATTCATAGAGAGATATCCACTTTATTAGCTTGGAAACATATTTTTTTACTTAGGGTACTATTAACTTTAATATTTATATTTTCTTTGACCATTTGATCCAAGAGTATATTGTTATTTGGTATCAAGAAACACATTGTATAATTTCATTATAAAGGGTGTTTATAATCAACCTTACCTTGATTGAATAAAAAATGTTGATATGAAATGTGATCTACTTATTCCAAATAAATTTACATTTTAAGTGGAGAGAACCAATCCATTTCCAAAATAAAATTAAATTTATCTAAAGGAATAATAATAATATGATATACATAGATAAATTTTCTATAAAATTAAACTTTGGATATAGCAATCATAACACTATAAAATTTTATTAATAATTATATATCTAATCATCAAGATGATTATTTTATGTCCTTATAAAAAATTATAGGTACAAATACGTGGATTAAAAAAATATAAAAAAACAAAACATATATTTCTTAAGTGGATTATCAGTGCTCTTCACTTCATATAATTTTCAAAAACCACTACACTAGTTGGGGCTGTATAGGATTTATCACGCTCCCTTGGTCTTAAATTTTTTTGATTCCTATCATCATCATTATCCCTTGGATTAAGACATTGATTTCGTAATTCCCATGTAACCACTTGAGATTTTAAACAAAGAAAATTTTCTTGATATCATATTGGATACAAAACACCCAGTTTAAATGACCCACAAAATATATTTATTTAAATTTAATCTCTTCGATAGCTTGTGGATCATGCAACCCCAAGTAAAAATGAACAATAATATAGTATAAAATTATAATATAACCATAAAAATTTTATATATGAATATTAATAACTAAATTATAAACATTATGGTTATATATTTATTAGAAATAAAATAAGAATCATTTAATATAAAAAGAAATGTTATATAAAAAATTGTATTTTTCTAAAAGATGGTTTATTCACCCTTTGCACACATAATTTATAATTAATTATTACAAATTTTAGGAAATTTATATGAAAAATTAAAGACATTTTTAAATCATTATATAGAAATTATATTAGGGTGAATTTGTTCTATTTTTCTAAAATACTTATTTTTTTAATAAATAGTGAAAAATATTGAATTTTAAATGAAAAAATCATTTTAATTTAAATAATTTATAATGTAAAAATATATTTTTAATTTTTTATAATGTAAAATTTGGAAAATTATATTTCTATTAAAACAATATAGGTCATTGGAATCATTTTCAAGTTGAATTTTGATATAAAACATTGTAAACTTTTGAACATTTTCTCTTTGAAAACTCACCTTCTAAGCACATATCAAGGATTAATTTTAAATTAAATCTTATCAGCAATGTGAATATAATTTTTAAAAATGGATTCCATAATTTTAATAAGAATAATTTATATTATTTAATATGGCCAACTTAATTTTTTTCTATAAATAATTGTTAAATAAATAAAAATTATTTACTATGGTTAAGGTAAAATAGATTTTCTAGGGGTTAAAATAAAAATATAAGGGATAAAATGACCTAAAAACATTTCTAAAACATATTTTATTTAAATATTTTGAAACTTTTATATGAAATTATCTAGAATAATCTATTTTAGACCCTTGTGACATTGAAAAATGTGGGTACACCTTTAATTTTATTTCTTCCTCAACCTCATTAAATTATTATTAAACCATGATGATATAATAACCTCATTATATTACATATAATTATATATTTTATGTTATGTTAATGACCTAAAAAACACCACTTCCATGAAATGGGATATGAAATCATCATTCTTGGGTAAAGCGGACTACCACCTCGTGTACCGATGTCATTCCTTTTTCTATTACCTCCTCCACATTTGGGTATGATGATGGAGATAAAGTATATTTATGATAATTATAATGTAATTATACATATTTAGTCATTATATAATATATAAATTTTTTTACTTTCCATTCATTATAAGATACGATGACGTAGCTCATGTGTACGAAGAACTACTGCCTCACGAAGTGATGTAATTCATCTTTCACTAACGTTCTTCATAGATAGTAATAAGGATAAGTTTAATAATTATATGTGATATAAATGAAATAATTATGATATTACAGAAATATTTATCATTTTTAAAATATAATATTTCATTTTATTTATTACCTTTTCACTCACTTAATGATGATAACATCGTTTGTGTAAATATGGAATATCGCCTTCAAGAAATTATAGGACTCATTTTTCATCACCACAACACATGGATAATATATATAAGAATATTTAAAGAAATAATTTTGTAATTATTATATTATTATAAATATCTTAATATAAAATTTTACTTTCTACCTTTCCATAATGATCATTGAAAATGGAAATGTTACTCATGCGTACGTTCTTCCTACCATCTCAATGATCGCAACATACTTCATTTTTCATAACTGTATTTCATGATTTTTTTTAAAGGTATAATTGATTTATAAATATTATAATTATTTCATGATTTTTATTCTATAGAATATTTAAATATATAATATTCACAAGAATAGTAACTTTTATAACAAATCATGAATGAGAAAATAAGACAATTAACACCCAAAACAATGAAAGTAATGAATTCTTACTATGTAACGGGAGATAAGATGTTATAAAAGGATCAAATATGATATTATAAATACTTATACGGTTCAATAATAAGTTAATAAAATGTTTAAAACCACTTTATAGGAGGTTAAATCATATTCAACCAAAAAGAAGCGTTCAATACGTGATTTTTGAACTCAATTTCCATTCATTGGGTTAAACCTCTATTTCATTGATTTTTTCATGTTAATATTATGTGTGTAATTAAATTTTATTATTTTATTTTTTATTTTAATTTTTTAATGTTTAATTACATCTAATACAGATAATACATTCATTTATTAATCCCCACTTCAATTATATGATCTTTGTAAGGGACATCATCTAAATTTATCTTCATTGAGTCATATTATAATGTTATGAAACTAATTTATTTTATATGGTGCATATACTTCTCCGTTGACATGTAATATCATGAATAATTCAGTATTTATGGTATTTTATGTTTTAATTTTGACTATTTAATCCAATGTGATTTTACTTGAAAATTAACAAGTGGTTATGAATTTCATAACTCAATTTCTTTCATTGGGATATATTACCTTTTCATTATCTTTGATATTATATGATTATATGTGTATTGAATTGTGAATGAATTATGTTTTATATCCACTTGTTTTATTTGGATTTATATTTGATACACAAAATCAATTCATTGGTTAATTATCACTTCAATGTTATGATCTTTGCGAGGATTTATTTCATAATATCATTTTAATCTAGATTTTTTATACTTTAATTCCATTAAAGAAATTTATTTAAACATTATTTAATAAAACATTTAATTCTCTTATACTTTGGTTAGTCATTATTTTTTTAATTTATAGTATAATTTTTCCACTCATTGGTGCTTAACATAATTAAGAAAATGTTTTTAAGAAAATTCGACTTCATTACTCTCTTTGGTCAGAAATCTGTTTTCATTCAAAACTATGTTATCTAATTTTTTTTAACATTTTTCAAATTATTTTTAAATAACTTTTTACCCATTTTAACTTTTTCAATTTTTTTGAAATGAATCTTCATGTAAATTTTAAAACAACGATTGATTTAATTTTCTTAAAAAAGTGAAAGGAATATTTGTTTTGATGTGTAAGACACGAACAAAATTTCCAGTTGTCATGAACACTAAAATGTTTTAAATATTCCTTCATAAGTTTAAAATATTATTTTCAAAGAAAATTATTTTCCATTTTTTTTTGTGAAATTTAAGTTTTTAAATGTGATTTTCAAAATGAAAAGTATATTTTCATAAAAAATGTTTATAAAAATAATTTTATTGTATTTCTTTTTATCAATGAAAAAAACCCCTTATTCTTTCTATAATTTTTATATGTTGTTTTAATGTCATATTTATTCTTCCTATCGATGTTTTATGATTATTTTGACCAATTAATGTATTGAAATTAACTTCCATAATTCATTTCTATAGTTATTAACTTTACCTTAAATTATTCACTTTCCAGTGGACATTACATTTCCCCCAAATATCCACATTTTTATCATGGATATGTTTATTACTTAAACCATATATCAATTAATCGTACGATGTTCTACATTGATTTTTTTATCTAGGAAAATATCAATAAATATTTATTACTTTCTCATTATATATATTTTATGATAACACATATTATTCATGAATTAAATTGATTATTTGATATATGAGTAATGGTCCCGATTATAGATAGGACCTCAATGCTTTGTTAGTCTCATGTAGAGAATTAGTAAGATAACATAAAATAAATTGGGTAAACTGGACGGGTTTTACCCAGTAGTTTTAAAATGTCTTCTGAAAGGTTTTCCTTATTGAGGTATCACGATTCTGAGTTCATAAAATCCAATAATTAATAATTTCCTTCATTAATAATTTAGTTATTATTATCCATGATAGTTTCATAATGATATTATCTATGGAATAATTTATTTCTCAGGTACTGATTAGATGGAATGAGTTTTCAATTATTTCACTTTCCATATTTATTATTCCTTATATAGTTATGATATTCATGTTATTGACTAAATATTTTGGGTTTTCAGTTATTTTCCTTTCCATATTGATTATTATTCATGAGGTTTTCATATTTATATTATCTATGGATACACTACTTTCTTAGTTTATTGATTACATGAAATGTTTTTTTAGTTATTTACCATTCCATATTGATTATTATCTATGAAATTTTAATATTTATATTATATAGGGATTCACATATTCTTAGTTTATTGATTACATGGAATGTGTGTTAAGTTATATACCTTTCGATATGGATTATTCTTATTAATTCATGATTTATTACACTTTACATAACCCTTAATGATCAATTGAACTCACCCTTATTTTTTTTTCCTTTACCATGAATCCATAATGTTTACAATGATTGATATGAAATTATATTTTAGTGGTAATAATTTTATTCTCATTTTTATTGTACTGTCTAAATTCAAATGTTATGAAAGACTAATGTATGTATCTAGTTTACCCAGAATATTAAACTATGCAGTCCATTGGGATGTGATGCCTTTTATCTTATGTCAATGTAATAAAGTAGCCACCAACTTTGGGATAATGGGATCATGGTTTCTATAACCCAAGTCTCCCACATTTAATACATTTAACTGTTAGTGTTACCTCAGGATGAACTAATTTTTCTTTTCACTATTTCCACTGATTTTTTATTTTTTGTAGAAATTAGATATTCTATAACCTCCTTTAACACAAGAAAAAAATATTCTAGTTCCTTCAAGACATTACCCTAAGTTACTTGACCTACATTTTTTATATAAAGGAAATGGAATATCATTTTCTTTATGATCATTATTGCCTAAAATTCCCTGAAGCTCTATCTTTCTCTTATTTGGTGTGATTGGAAACTCAACTAAGTTCACATTATTAAATATAATTCTTGGTAGTTGGTTTGGAATAATAGAAATGTTTCCCACTAAATATCTTATCTCATTATGTTTCTTATTAGGAAAATATACACATTGCCTAATACATCCATTATTAACTTGGTTCCTTCAAGCTTCATCCATTAGTAAAACAAAAATCATTTTACATGATAGATGAATATTTAACATCACTAGATAGTTTAATTAATAATTATATTAATTACTCTACCTACAAATGTATAAATATTTAAAACCATCATATTAGATATCAGTTCAACCTAAATATTTTTTCCTTCTATATATTTATTATATTAGGTTTTCTCATACTCCCTATCCAAATTCCTTAACTTAATAAATCCTTCAAAATAGACCATAAAAAGAATTTCATTAACAAGTATACCACCAGAAGTTTATATCCATGTGTTTATTATTAGGATAAATCAATATGAACTGAGTGAAGATCAAGAGTATACTCAAAACACCATTTTTATGGTGATTACCATTGGATGCATCAGTTCCATGGCGACATCAAAAAACTAGTATCTAGAAATGGATATAATTTCCTTGAAAACCCCATACTCAAAACTTCAAAAAAATTTCAGGATTTTATAATAAAATTTTACTTATACCTTAGACTTATACTTAAAATTTTCACTAAAGTTATCTTATACCAATCCCCCAACAATAACTAAACTAATCCTCAAAAATAACTAAACTCTACTCTGATACTAACTATAAATCCACAGACCTGCACTCCCAAGACCAATGAAAAAAATACTTCCTATAAACACTAGATTTTATACAAATTGAGATAAACCATATAAACATACATTATATTTCACATCATTTTAATAACATAAAAATGAAATATCATAATAATCTCACAATCCCAAGAATGGAAGGATTAGTGTCTTGAAGACTTGCTACATATGAATTTTTTTTAAAATAATTAAGAACATTTTTCCATAATTGAGTCACACTAGACCCCCTTAAGAATATAATATATACTCATCATCACAATCTTTTCAATAGAAACATAAGAAGGGGTGGTCTTAAATTATTAGTAAGGTAAAAACACATCAATATGTCATCAAGGGTTAGATTATAAGCATAAGAAAAAACATGTGTAGGTGAGATATTTATTATTCAAAAGAACAAAGAATAATAATATTTTTCCCTTGTTATGATAGTGAAACACATTATATAAAATAAATAAACATCTTCCATGGTATAAGAGTGTGAGAGAAGCCTAAAAACATGGAATAAACAAATGATATCATAATACCATAGAATCCCAAATATTTGGAAAATATATAAAACATAACATCATAAGCATAATTTAAGGACCAATTCAAAGAAAACATAACATAGTGTTAGAATAACCAATTGTACATTATACATAAGGATCACTACTAAGATAATAAAAAATAGTGTGCTTAAGATAACCACCAATACATCATTCATGGTATCTCATGTGATGAAAACATTAACCAGTGAATTAGAGCACTATCATAGTGAACCATTAATATCCATAACATGTACACACATATGTGTGATACATGAGTAAAATGAACCATACATATGCCTAAAAATGTTGAAACTTGTGTGAAAGAAGTGGGTTTCATAATCTTGTCTCAAAGAATATCCAAAAGCTATATCAAAAATATTCCCAAGTGAAGAAGGAATTAAATCATTTTCTACAATCATATTTGAAATAATAAAATGTATTTAACATGGAGTTAAAATTTATAAAAAATACTTTATTAGTATTGGAAATGTAAGGATAAAAAATAAACCACTTAATGATACGTTATGAAATGATTAATGGATTTTTTAAAGAAAAAAACCATATTATTTTCAATTAAACTAGAATTGAACTAGGATGATTTTATAATAAATAAATATAGTTTTTATTAAAAATTCGTGGTTAAATTGTTTTTGTAGGGATGTAACATTATATTAAATAACAAATAATGAAGTTTCCTTAAATTGGGTTCACTTAAACGAGAGAATTATGGAGGGAACATAGAGTATATATTATCCTAGATAAGAAAGGTATAATAAACTATGCATATATATAAGTAACATATATATAGAATATGAATGAAATATATGTGAATAAGATAGAAGAAAATGTATAAAAAATAAATAGAATGTGTAACCCAAAATTGGTGAGGGTGGTTTGTAAGATGCACTTTTATGTTTTAGAAAACCTTTATTAAAATATCATATTTTAAAAATAGATAATAAAACATTATTCTGAAAAGAGGTGAAGGAAAATATAAATGCCACATGAGATAAAACATAATTATTTTTCCAAATATGAATAAGAACATTCGTGGGAATAAAAAAATTGGACAATGAAGGAAAATTGTTATTAAAGGGGATTATAAATATTCTCAATGAAGATATATTTTTTGAGGAATAAATTAATCAAGGTAAAATCATTGAATTTAAAAATTTATATACCCCATATTGGAAGATAAATTTACATGAAATAAAATATTATGGTGGAAGCTAATAATAATAGAATTAATAAGTTAAATATGAATCATAATAACTCAATTAAAGGTTATTGGAGTTAAATATTACCCATACAATGTCATAATCTTTTGAATTTAAAAACCATGAAAGGTAAAATATTAGATTTATTTTTAAATACAATATATTTTATTAATTTTATTAAAATAAAAAATCTAAGTCCAAAACATACATAAAAAAAATAAAAAACTGGTGAATACAAATCATATCTCAACGAAACAAAATTGAGATATAAAAACCCTTACTTTAGGTGCTGATTCGTTCTACATGTGCCCCCAATTTCCTCTCAATTTGGATGTTCTCCCTTGGATAACATCATTAGTATCATTAGATTGGTATTTTCGAATGATCAATGATTATAAGACGCGTGGAGAGAGTTAAAGAAGGATTAGGGTAGGGTTTTTAAAGAGCTAAAGCTTTAGAATTGGTATAGAAATGTGTTTCTAGTGATCTACTTTTATAAGTGAAGAAAATAAAACTTTTATAAATACCCATCAGTTTTTAAATTATGGTATGAAACTATTAAATATTAAAAGGATAAAAATGGAAAATAATTGAGTAGTGATGATGTATTCTTGATCATATATCCACCATTAATTTGAGTCTATTTTTTAAACATATTTTTAATATTTTACCATGAGGTTTTTAACTTTTACGTTTTTGGTTTTTACCTTAGAAACTAGTTTTTCACCAATAAATTTATATTTTATTAAAAATATAAGGTGAAAAATATTAAAAAATTTGATTTTATAAACATAAATCTATGGTCCATATAATCTAATTCAATTTCTAAAAAAATTAAATTACATTTTGAATTAAATATTTTAATTTATCGAAAAACTTTGTTGTTTAAAAATTTTGTTTTTACCATTATGTGTTTTTAAATTTAATTATTATTTATTAACAATATAATTATTGGTAATATATTTATATATTGGTTTAAAAAATTTATTAGGTTCAATTTTTTAGAATAGACTATTTTTTTGATCAGATAGAAATTACACAATGTTAATAAAATCGTTTCACTGTTATCATGGTAATTAACATTAATCCAAGTAATCTTATTTTCCTACATAAAAAAGAATTTTAAATTATTAAATAATATGAATATGTTTATATAAAATATTAAATCCTTTTTACTTAATTTCTACAAGTGATAAAAACTAATTTTTAATATAAACGAATAAAAAGAGTTCTGAGAGTAAAATATTACTTATGTTTACAAAACATTAAACATGGGTTTTATAAATTCAACATATTAATTTAAAATTGGTTAGTTTTACTTATTAAAAAAATATTTTATTAATTATATTGTTTTATTAACTTCTAAGTATTCATAACATTGTGAAAAAGTCATAAAATTCACGTGTTTGCAGAAAAAACTATATTGTTCACTATTTACATAAAATAAATTATTTTAGATAAAATATAAAACATTTAACCTAATATAATATTTTTATTCAGAGTAATAAATGAAGCTTATTTATAAAAAATTAAAATTATCAAATTTTAGAATTAAAATTTTAAATAAAAATAAAAAAAATACTATGAAATTGTTTTCATCAAAAAATATCTTTCAAAATTTTAATTTTTTTAATCTTAATTCCAATCAATCACTAATTAAATTTGTGTTATATTATTCATATAAAAATATATAATATTATTTTATTTAAATAAATTTCATAAAATCCAACTTTACAAAAGATAAATTTTTTAAAATAAAATAATCTCTTTAATTTTATCAATGCATTACTAAAAAACCATTCATTTTATTTAAAATTAAAAATGATAAATGTTTAAAATACATGTTATTAATAAATTTTTACATTGATATTTACATAATAATGTCATCTTAATTTCTTGTTATATATCCCCTCATGATTTATTTGTAATATTTAAGATTAAGGTAAGCTCTATCGACAGTTATAGGTGATAATTTCATTCACATGGATCTCGTGGAAATTTCATTGAATGTGAACTTATCACACATATGATTTTTCCCATACTGTAATTGTTGTAATTTATCTTGTGATTGATCTTGGGAAAACCCTATTGAATCTACCTCCTTTCCAAGTTGAGTAAAATGAGCTATATAAGGGACACTTCCACTACCTAATGTCATTTATTTTTTTTTCTTCATAGATTTAATAATATGGTGGGTTAATTTTATATGATAATTCAATATCTATATAATAACAATAAAATTTAATAATTTTAGATCAAATTTTGACAATTATATTTTAGTTTTGTGTTGTCTATAAAAAACTTTATTCAACACATTAGTTTTTAATGAAAAAAATATAAAAAAGCATAGAGTATTATAGAGTGGGATATTTTAGAAATTAGGAAGGGCCTATTGGTGGGGGATATTGAATCATTATCTCTTCAGTTGCAGGTCTTGGTACTTTGGTCCACAGAAGGGAATAATCCACCTATATTTCTGAGGGTGGTAGATCAATATCCATATGTTTTTCCTATGTATTTCTTTAGACTATCGTATAGGAGGGATGTGGAGTTTTAAATTAATTTGGTTCCTAATGACAAACTAATATCATTTCCATTTTATCATATAGCCTCGATATAGCTATCATAATTGATGTTATATTGTATTATCCTGAACATAATGGATTTATTCATCCGACTCTCTCCCCTTCAGCATCACTATTTTTTTTTCAAATAAGTCCAATGGTAGCTTGAGGTAGTGTATTGACTATCAAAAGATAGACTAAGTGACAATAAAGAATAAGTATACCTTTAATCTAGTTTATTCTCTATTTAACTAGTTAAATGAAAATAATTGGTTCTCTAAAATTGAACTTCAGTCTAGTTAACATTAGTTAATGGTGAAATAAGAGGATATCTAAAAATGGATTTTATTTTTTGATAAAACCATTATATGTTTTTTCTCATCCCTTTTAGAGTTACTAATGTACTTATATATTTCATGGATTTGATGAAAATCATATTCAACAAATACTTGGTCACTTTTGTGGTAGTATTCATGGATTATATCCTTATAAATCTGAGGACTATAGAAGACCATGAGAATCAACTGGACATTATTTTAGGGATTTTTATCAAGAATATTATTTATAAAAAATTATATACATTCTATTTTTTGATTTGGGAGTTGATGTTACTTGGTCATTATATTTTTTATGCAGGGATATTTTTGGAGCTTGAGAAAGTTATATTGGTTATTTCTTAGTAAATACTAATAAAAATGCTTGGGATTCAATTAATTTTCTGTTAGGTTGGATATTATCATAATTTGTTTAAATATTTTTCAAATTTAGAGTCTATTATAAAGTCTTTCACTCAAAAAGTATCAATGTTTAAGTGGAGTGATAAATTCCAAGAGTAATTTGAGAAATTTAAGAGGAGTATTACTTAATCATAAAATATAATTCTAATAAAATTAAGAGTTATCAATGAATTATATTGTGATGTATTAAGTATGAGATTGGGATGTGTCTTAATGAAGCTGATTATGGTTTTGGTGTGTGGGTCTAGGAAGTTGAGTCCCCATGATATAAATAACCTAACTCAAGAAATATAGTTAGTTTTTATTATTCATTATCTAAATAATTAAAGGAATTTCCTATTTGGGGATAAATTCTTAGTGTATGTAGATCATAGGATCTTGATGTATATTTTCCCATAACATGATCTCAAATAACCGTGGCTTAGGTTGGTGGAATATCTTCAAACATTTGATTTCAAAATTGCGTAGATGTTAAGGAAAGGTAATTAAGTGGATATTTCCTTGGGCATAAAAACTCCAACTCATTTAGTAAATGAATATGAAGAATAGTGGTAAACTATGGGATTTTTGGTGTTTTTGTATCCATGCGTGACATTAATAACACACGAAATAGAAATTTCAAGCCTCAATGTGACATTTATATTGGTAGATTTGGTGAAAGTTGGGAAAATGTATAATATGAATTGTAGGAGGATGAGGGAAATCGTAAATAGTGTAATGACCCCCATGGAATTATCCGTTTTGGTGTATTTAGAACATTATTTGAAGGGATGAATGGTGGTTTCTGTTGAGGACAAGAAGGATGTTTTAAGTGAATTTCACCATTAATATTTGGTGGTATATACCAGAGAAACCAAAACATATCATGAGGTTAGGTGTCAGTTATGGTGTTCAAGAATGAAGAAGGATTTTTTTTTATTTTGTTTCCCATTTTTAGTATGTCAATGTTTTAATATGGATCAATCAAAAAATGTCTAGATTATTAAATCCTTTCTAAGTTCCATCATATAAATAGAAGGACATCCCAATAGACTCTTTGATTAAGTTATTGAGGTTAACATGAAAGAATAATATTGATTTGGTGATAGTGGATAAAATAAAAAAGTTGGTGAATTTATTTATTATATGAGAAACATTTTCTGTTGATTATATTAGGATGTTTTATGTGAAATAAGTTGTTAGATTTCATTAAGTCTCAATGTCAGTTGTCTTATATGGATATCTATTAGAAACAAACACATTGAGAGAGGGATGTATCAGGGTGTTGGTAAAATTATAATCTTTCTTTTTGAACTTTTAAATATTTTCTTTTTAGGATATTGTTTCCATGTGGGAAGGAGCACTCATTCAACCTGTATTTTCCTAAAAATCATTCAAATCACAAAACATACACATATAAAGAAAGTAAATCACACAAGAACACCAATATTTTACTTGTTTCGCCTAAATGTGCTACTCCAAGGATCACACACCATCATTTTGTTGATGTTAAAGGATGTAATACTACTAATTATTGTATTAAATTGTTCATGGAAGGATCAATATCGATCCAAGGTACACTCTCTCTTCCACTCATACACACACTAATTTAGTGATGTCATGATAATTTTTTAGACAATAGGGTCGCTTCTTGATAAGAAAGGTAAGTACAAGGTATTTTCATTTTTAACTCTAGATTGATGCATGGTTTATCTCATTGTCAGTTACTTAGTCCTTCTTCAAATCTTGATGAATCCAACTATTCAATATGAGGGTTGTGTCTTTATCTTATTTATAGTATAAAAAGTTCCTCTTTCGGATAACAATAATTCCAAACTAGAATTATTTTGTGGTGCTCCATTAACTTCCAAGTACAAAAATGTAGTCTTTGTTCTCCTCAAGCCTCCTCATATTGTTCTATGACACTGATAAAGTAGGGGTAATCTCTTATGATTGTTTCCTTCTTCTTCTTATTATTCTTCTTCTTTGGTTATAGATATTATAAAATACACCAGATAAAAGAATGGAATTCTTCAGAAGATTAAATCCTTCATATTCTTCTTTAAATCCTATATAGAAATATATTTCTCTTCCTCTCACTCACTATCTTATTCTGTAAGAGATATCTCAATATGGTGTAGCTTCCCTACTCTTTTAACTTTTATTAACTCACTCCCGTTATTTTGAAAATATAGGATATTATTATATATCTATCCACTATAATATATATATATATATATATATATATATATTATTTTAATATAAAATCCTTCTTTATTTCTATTTTATCAATTTTCTCCAGTCAGACTACCTATAAATATCATCCATTTTATTTCAATATTCATACATGGAATATTTCTCCATATTTAAAATATAAAAACTCCAAAATATTCAAATTTATTCTCTAATATTGATCATGAATAATATTTCTATATTTTGATAATTAAAACTCTAAAATTCACAAAGAATAATCTTTTTCTAGATCCAAGTTTGAAATATCTCCTTTAATTATCTATTTAAACCTTTGAATATTACAGTATAGTCTTCTCAATGAAGGTGAAACTCCTTTATTGATTCTTGACAGAATTTAATTTATAGTAAATTACAACTGAAAGTTTCCTATAAAAAATAAACACATTCATGAGTGACCTACATAATCACAATCATGGTTACCAAAACCATAGTGAAACCATTACACTCATGGTATAGTCCCTTCAAATTTTCAGTAAACACCCTTATGTATCGTATAGATAATGAGCTCCATTATATGAAGATCGATGTGTGTCATTTAAATATTCTTATATATCATACGAAATTCTATTTTTATCAAAAAAAACCATGAATTATCATGAAACTCTATATTATTTTTCAAAAACTGTGCTCTATTATAAAAAATACTCTAGTCAACCTTAAAAATTTCACTTCTAGTACTATATCATTTTAAAAACTCTTCATACACACTAATATTCAAAATATGTAGTGAATAAAAGTGATTGTGATAATTTCCATTTTACTGAAAGCAATGGTATCTTAGATTACATGCATGAAAACCCTTACTGGAGGTAGATGGAGAATTGGATGAAATCATATCGATCTATCTATACACATTTCTTTAAAACTAAATAGTGTAATGTTACATATATCCCACATCATAATTTTTTTTGAGAATTTTCTTTTTTATCAAATTGAGTGAACCTCAACCTCTTGATTCATCTCATCATACCACCCCATACCATGGAAATATTTTGTTTTTCTTCCCTCCATGATGACACTCTTCCTTAATTCCACCTCATTCTCTTCATTCATATTTCATATTTTAAAGACTATTTACTATTCCATAGTTATCCTTACTAATCTAGCTTAAAGGTAGAACAATTTATATGATATATGGATTCTTGGGTAGTGTTGAGTTTAGGTATAGTAACATTTTTTCATTCTCATATCTTCAAAGAGTTTTCTAAATTTACTAATTATGGGGAAGTCATACATGAATATGATATTGATAAATTCAATAAATTATACATAAAAAATATATATTCACTCATACCAAATTAGGGAATTTTCTAAAAATATAGGATGTACTTCACTTCAAGGAACTCATAAATAGAAGATATTAAGTCACAATTTTTCATCGTTTACAAATTGTTACATTCCATAGACTCTAAAACTTAGCAGTAGCTCTAACACTCAAAATATTTTACTAGATATCTAAGAAACTCTCATGGAAACACTTCCATGTGAATGGAATTAATCATTTATTTTATTCTATTAACCAAGAAACAATTTCATTTCATTATAATTCACCCAAAAACTTCAACACATATTATAAATAATCAAAAAACCTATTTCTTTCAACAATTTCCCCCTTTAGATTTTTTTACAATATTCCATAAAAACCATTTTTACATATAGCCCTGAAATCTGCAACAATATAGTTTGGACTTTAGATTTTTGTGTTCTTATTTATCATACCCCATTATCAATAGAATATAAATTCTATTCTAATTTCCAGATTTATAATAAAACTCCCATATAGTTTCTAAATTCCATAGGGGTTATTCCATTAGTTTTTCATCCCTTGATTTCATACATCGTTTTTTAATCTAATGTCAAAGTTTTCCATTCCCAATTCTTCCACAATAGACTAAATTATATAAATTTGGTTTTATAAAAATCATCCATCCTCTAGGATATTTTCAACAACTTTTTGATTGAAATCTCATTTTCTTTTCCCTCTTATTAGTATCAATTTTTTAAGAAGATAACACTTTTTTAATTAACTGGATTCCATTTTTTCAATCATTTTGTTTAAACATTAAAACACATTCTATGTTCAACTATTTTTTTATAAAAAAATAATATATCAAGTAAACCCTTATCTTATCATTTGATTCATCGAAAAAAATAATCCAGTTAAGCTAGATACTAGTTTACAAAGAAAGATTTTGTGCCAATAACCTAAAATACATCCCTATCACCCATTAATTTCACTGATCATTTTTCAATAAAATTAAATTACTTTAACACTATCCATCCTATGACCTCAATCACATTCTTTAAAAACTATTAATGAATAAAAATTAGTGAAAAACTATTTGATACATACCCTTTATAGAACCAATTGATACCACATGTTTGAAATTAACTGGTGATACCACTTAATTTTCATTATGTTTATTTTTTCATAGGTCTTATCCAATTTAAAATGAGTTTAATATGTATTTAAATCCTTATTATATCCTTGTTCTTATGGAATATACTTTATTATAACTTATTTATCTAAAAGAAATGTTAAAAAAGTCAGAGAAATATTTCTAGTTTTCTTTCTCCTTCCAAAAAGACCCTCATGAGGCCTTGCATTATAATTTTTTTAGAACATCTAATGAAATTAAATTGCTTATTTATAAAGAATAAATTATTTTCAGCATCCTTTTAGTATCCTATGAAATAATCAAATAAGACTATATTTTTATTTAAAAAATAATAATAATTACCCCATGGTTTATACTACTTCCTTATCTAGTAATCCTCCCACTTATTTATCGGCCTCCACCACTTCATAAGGTATGATACCATTATTATAGTTATAAAAATTTCATGGTATCATTTGAAAAACATGGATTTTACATGATCAAATATCCAACTTCAAATGTGGATTTGTATCCACTATAACTCACCATTCTGATAGGTATAAATAGATTTATCTATAATTCACGATGACTACCTATCATTACTTTTTTGTTATGAAAAATCTAGTCACTATTTTAATCCATTTATTCCTCAATGATCCTTAAGATTCATTGGGATTCTGTCTCATCTTCAAACATATGTGTATTTTTTTCATTAAAATGCTATGCATCCACATATTTTAAAAGAACATTCCCTATGGATTATATATCCCCCTTAAACATAAATTTCATTCAATAGAAATTAGTAAAATTTATGTTAATGGGGGGAGGGATACCTCCATACTCACCATGTTGAGGAGTGTGGTAAGTCATTATTGACCAACACTTTCATTCTAATGTGCTTCCAAACATTTCTCTAAATTATTGAGTTTGAATTTTATTCTTAATATAGATTGGTATTTATTTATTTTATGAGAGATATTATTATAGTGTAATTTTCATTCAATACATATTCTACAAATAAATTTCCAAGATTTTTCCTCCATGTAAGAGAAACTCCACCAAATTTGTGTTCTTTCATTTTTGTGGTATGACTTAACCCACTCAAGAATTCCTCTTTATTGTATTCCATGATATAAATGAGTGAATTATATTATTTATTGTTTTATCTCTATACCCATTATTGTCTGTACATGTAGGTTTTTGTGACCAGGATATTAGAGATACATTTGGTATCTCCTTATTCTTTTTTTCTTCACCAAAATATAATATTGACATATTTATTTATTTTATTATCTTAGTACCTTTCAATATGTATGGTGTTATCAAAAATATAACATCTACTAATAAAATCATACCATGTAAATTTTAGCCTTAGTTGAGATATGGTTATAGTAGGTCTTCCCTCTTTATTGAACCATTACGATTCAATAAAAACACTCATACTGTGACACATTTTCATATAAAATGTCACTTTTATTCCATATTTATTTGAGAACTATATACACTAGTATAAGAAAATATGTACTACCATTTTTCTAAATCAATATTGATGAACTCCTTATTTCTAGATAAAATTACCCCATGAGAATCCACATTATTTTTATATTTTTCACAATATAAATTTCCCCCCAAATATTATTAATAAATATATCATTCTCCAACAATTTTCATTATAAATTCTCAAATTAATAATTCCTTTCACTTCATAAAGTCTTCATTTTATTCCTAAGGGAAAACATTAATGCCTTATAGAGTTTATCCATTTCCATTCTTAAATTTATCACTTGAGAAAGATCTTTAATTATGTCATTTCCCCCCCTTAATTTTCTTGATAATTTTTGTGATGTTTTTTTCTGTAATCATAACTTTCTTTATCAACCATAAAATTTTTTCTTCCAAATTTTCTATTAAATATTTCATTCTTCCACCTTCAACTTCAAGAGTTGAACATCATCCATCAAGTATTGAATATCCTTTTATTGATTGTACAAAAAATCAAAGGATTTACCCCACAAAGTGGTTTATTTATCCAAAAAAGTATTCATATGGTATAAAATATTCATCATCAAATTTAAAAGGATAATATTTTATAAGGTCATAATAAGATATGAACACAAATCCAGTTGTGTTTACTTGAATAGGGACACCTAATTTCTTGGTAGTATATTCTTGATCATCATCCTCTTCCTTTTAAATTATTGATATTCCTATTAAATTGAATGTAAATTAGATTCATATATTGTCCAAGTTAACAAAAAATGGTTCCCTTATTTTAAGAAAAACACTTAACTATACAGTTTTTCCATATTCATCCATATATATCATGAAGTTTTTACTGAGAAACATCTTCTTTCCCCTTATTATTAAAGGCCTCTTTAGATACATTATTAACACATTTATCAATATCTATTTTTTTAATTGTACCATAAAAAGTATAGATCATCTTAGAAAAAAACTATACTCAATAAAATTTCACTAGTGACTCTGATATGATCTTCTAAATAAGTCATAAATTCCTTTTTACAACTATAAAAGAAACTTCCATCAAATACATGAGCCTTAAAAATTGATTCCATAACTAGAAAAATATTCACAAAAGATATATGTTAGGTTAAATAATCCCAAAACATTTTCAATATGATATCAATTTTTGGAAGTAAAGACACCCTCATAGGGGCGTTGAATCTAGGTGTTGGGAAATTTTGACTTTCTCTTTCTAAACTTATTAATATTTTTTTGAATGTTATTCACTTGTGAGCAGGAATACTCATTCAACCTGTATTTTCTTCAAATGCATCCACATCACACAATATACTCATCTATATGAAGTAAAAAACACAATTACAACATGATTTTAAATGGTATCCAAGATGGTCTACTCTAAGGAGTACATAATAAAAATGTTTTGATATGCCGGTATATAATACTACTCAAAATTATATTAAAAATGTTTAAGAATTGATAAATGTCAATCCAAGGATTGCTCCTCCTTCTTATCCTATGAATTCTAATTAAGTGAGTTATTGATAGATTTTTATACATGAAGGTATATTCATGATAAGAATGGTAAGTAAAAAAAAATTCATCTTTAACTCCATATTGATGAATTTTTAATCTCCTTATATACTAATTATTCCATTTTTAATGCTAGATGAAACTGACTCATTATTGTGAGGGTTGTGTCTCTATATCATTTACAACAATATAAAAACTTACCCTAGATAAGAAAAATTGCATAGTAAAATTATTTTATTGTGCTCATTTGTATGAACCCTCACAAATACCCCTCCAGTGAAGATAATAAAGATAAGGATAACCCCCAAATCCCAATTATTATAGGCAATGAGTTGGATACTAGAACAAAGTGTATAAAATGCATACAAATGGTAGGCATTATCCTCACTATATAAACATAAGGACAAGAGATAATATTAAATCAACCAATAAAAATAATCAAATAGATAAATAAACCATCCCAATACATGAATATAATTCTATAAAAAATCTAAAATAATAGAATGTACTAAAATATAGTCTCATAAGTGACCATGAAACTCCGACTTTTGTACATCCAATCTCTCCTAGTAATGATAATATCAATCACCAATTAAATCCTTAGGACCTTAAAAACAGTTTATATATACAAGGGGTATGAATATAGGTATACTCAGTAGGATCCTCCCCAAAAACTTCCATGTAAATGTAAAGGAAGGATACTAAATCCTATTTAAGAGACGAATTAAACAAAACCATTTCCTAAATAGGTAAAACTATATATCATCCACACAATTCTCAATCACTAGTTAACTCATATAAGTAATCATATATATATATATATATATCAAACAATATGAATAAAAAAGTTACCCTATATCTAGTTCTCCACTAGTCTGTCACTATCACGCTCCATCACCGAATATCTTGTTCTCCCATCCCTTATATAATTCATCATACACCCCATACATACACATCACTTCTATATAATCATGTATCCCACATATCTCATCATATCCTCCTCATCATAATCAAGTAATATGTCTAAAATACATTATAGATCAAGTACTATAAATTTTACCTCAATAAATTACAACCCATGAAAGTTCACCTATAAGAAATAATAGTCACTATATCTGAAATATTTTTTTTATAACCTCAAGGCACTAAAACCAACATGCACTTGTGTAGTGAAACTAGTAGCCTCCACAAAATATGTTAATATTTACCCATTACCTTAAGCCATTACATCCTGGATACACTTAAACATCATGATACCCTAAAGGGAGTGAGGAGAATAAGGAGAAGCCATACATCTATTACCTCACTAACCTAGATGCTAGAGATGACACCGATACCCAAAACATTTGGGCATCGACTGCCCTCTTGACTTTGGCAGTGGAGAATATAAAATCATAAAATATAAAAATATATATAACAGACATCTAAACTAAGGGAAACTACCTATACTTATACTCAAAAAAAGTTATCATCCCTCATGATATTTTCCTACCATCGCTAAGTATTAGAGAATTATGTTCCATAAAGTATACAAGAATCATTATTCAACACAATTATCTATTTTCACTTAAAAATTATAAATTTTTATTCATTCATTATACCCATTTGAAAATTATTTTTTAACCATTAATTTCATTAGAAACCATATTACATTAATAATTAATATTACCATTTCTAGATTCTACCCCACGCTCCTAAAATAATTACTTTCAACCAACCCATGATTTCCATTATTTAATATTACCAATATTAATACCCATCACATTATTTAATTATTAATTCATTTATTACCCCATAAATCTAGTATTCAATGACTTTGAAATAAAATAAAACAATAATGATTCAATCACAATGCGTAATCCAAATGTAGAAGGAAGTTGTAACCCACAAAAATCAGTCATCCAACAACTAACCATTAAAATAAAACATCAATAAAGATGAGAAATACCACCTCTCAACCCTTACCCAAAAAACCTACACTACTGAAAAAGTTTAGAAAACCTATGGTTTGTAGGTATGTTGGATACAATATTTTTGGTACATGTCTATACTAATAGTTTGGTAACAATTGGTATATGTAATGTAAAAATAAAGAGATAACCAAGGTTTGAACCCATCACCTCTCGCTTGTTTATTAGTGAAATAACCAATAAGATATAATTGTATTTTTGAATATAACTTGTAAGGTATAATACCTATAATATTTTTTATGGATATAATAATATTTTTCATATTCATCCAAAGTTTTTATGGGCCTATATCTTGTGAAATATGATGGTAGAAACTATGATTGATAGATTGGTATATTTAACCAATCGTATTCTTGTTTATCTTATTACCCTCTCATTCCATGGTGGAATTGAGGTTTTATCCATTATTCTCAATGGGGTTAAAAAGATAATTCTCATTAAGGAGATCATACATTTGATTCTTCCAAATAGATTAGTTTGAAGAAGTCAACATGATCATCCCTCCTGTGGATATTCCATAAATTGAATTTAAATTATTTAAAAATTTATTCATAATTTGGGGAAATAGATATCACTGTTATGTATGAAATGGTTGAAAATGGTGGGATCGAATTCTGGATCATTAAAATTATACATAGATTGATCAGGATATAACCAAATCAGTGTTAATGGCTGAGCTAGACTGATAATGTGGTGATGACGTGGCACGGATGTGGAGCACTAGGGCAGCTGTCAGAATCTCACCAGAAATGATTTTGGTGCCAGAATAATTCTGTCTTCTACGAAAAGGGGGTATTATAGCACCTGAACTTTAAACAAACTTTTAATAAGCTTAGGGAGTTCTATTTGGCTCCGTTTTAAATGTTTTTATGCCAATGGAATCACCTCAACATAATATTTTAGAATATGCCTTCATAACATGATTCTAAAAAACTTGAACAAAGGGTTAAAAAACATCCTCCATAAACCTCTCTATCTCTCTTTACCAATGGATCTCTCAATTCTCTCACTAGATAGAAGAGATTTCAAGGCTTAGAAGATCGTGGAATTATCCCATGGACCTTCCTTAAATAGGCATGATGGGAGGTGTCAAGTTTGACACAACCCCCACAAACCCCCCACCAATCCCCACCTACCATGGTTGGTGGAGTTGGTGCACCATCCACCTTCTAAAGAAATAAGAAAACTCCATAAAAATTCAATAATTTCCTCCAACATTCACTTATTTCATTCAAAACATACTTACAAAGTAGGTTTTGAAATATAAAATTCAAAGCTACAACCCAAAGAAACAACTCAAAAAAGTATTCATATAGAACCAATTGTGATCAAATTTAGTATAGTAGAAGACTAGAATATCAAAGATCATTATGATCAGATTAAAAAAAATTGATTAAAATTATATAGCCAAGAATTAAAGATTATAGAAAACAAACCAAAACAGATTGTGAAACATCAATAGAATAACTCGGTCAAAAATAGCTTAAAATATTTAAACCCATATAGATTCCTTCAAAAGAGAGTTTTTTATGTTCATATTGGAAAAATACACTAACCATTTCAAAAAATTCCAATAGAATACAAACTTTAATAGCACTATCAATTCAAATAAAACCAACCTGTCATCCTCAATGTATTAAATAACTAGATAAAATTAAAGAATTTCAATAAAAAAAAGATGCCACATATAATTTTTTTAACTCCAGTTCAATTTGATTTATTTAGAATGAAAATCAGTCATTGGAAAAGAGAAGATAAACTCATTTAAAATTATAAACAATAAGAAAATAGTGAGGCAATAGTTTTGGTTCTTATCACTAAATATTTCACGATTCTTCATATATATATATATTTAATTCCAAAAGGATTAAATTCTTATATCCATATAAAATTAATCCTTTAATATCCATTAAAAACCTTTTCATGACCCATATCACTAAGAATTTAATGTCATTCTTCACTTAAGAGAATATATTTATGTTGAGTTATAATCATACTTGGAAAATGAATATTTACCACAGTCTTATCCAAATTATAACCTCTTCACACTATGATACAGGAAAATAGAATCAACTATGAGGGCATAAAAATATGTTTTAGTGGATTGAGGTTCGTGGGTATGATTTTAAAAATGTTGGTTAGAAAGAGAAATGTTATAATATTTAAATGAAATGCATGATCAATCTGGTTAGGAAATAAAGATCTCCTCTACTCAATATTCCTTTATAATTGGTATCCCATACTCCCCTTTGATAATTTTTTTTTGGTTCAGAAGTCATGAAAATGAATTTTAGGGATGAATTCATCATTATCCCCTAATCTTTTTAGTTATTTTTTTCTTGAATATTTGTATTTTTTTTAAGAGAATGATTTATCTATTAAGTTCAATGAATGATTATTTAAAACATTTTATTGATTAGGTTTGTGAATCACACTAATAAGAATAATTAAAGTTCCAATAATATCTCAATTTTTATTATTTTTATTTTTTATACTTTTTTACAGAATAGGATGATCAAAAATGGAATGAAGTAGATGAAAATGAATTATACTCATTACTCTCTTTCAAATGCCCCAAAAAAGATGAAAAATACCTCTCAATCCCCCCTTAACATGAAATGATTACCAAAGAAAATCCCATGGAATTATCTTTCCAAAAAACATAAACTTGAACTAATCATTAAAATGTATTTTAGAGATAAGTTAGGTAAATAATAGTTTTATTTTTAATGGATATTAAACCTATAAGGACATACATGTTTATCTTAGAGCTTTATAAGGGTTTATGTTCAAGGTAATTCTCAAGGATATATGAAGGTATGGATAATTTAATATATTAATAATGTTGAAATTATCTCATGAATTTCAAACATTTGAAAGATAATAGATAAAATTTCTTCATAAAAAAATAACAATCTCCTCTAAAGAAGTGAAGGTGTTAGAAAAATAATTTCAAAGGAGTTTAGAAACCACTTGGGATGGGTATTTAAATATTGTTCAGCCACTCATGGATTTTTAGTTGAATTTTCAATTAAATATCATGAAAATTATTGAAAAAAAAGTCCGATAACATGAATAAAAATCAAAAATTATTTTAGATTTTGAGGTTTAATAATATTATCATGATATTCATAGTCAACATGTAGTTCAAGAATAATTTATTTTTTTAAAATCAAATCAAATAATGTTTAAAAAACACACTCAAAAACACTTAAAAACAATTTTTTACATTATTCAAAATATAGCACTTTTCTATTTATGTTTGAAATTCTAAAACAAGAAAAATTTTAAAACAAAAAAATGGAAAAGGAAGAAATAACTTCAACAAAAAATCTTCCCCCTCCCCCACATTTAATATCTTCTTATTCCTCAAAGTAACTTTGTTATATAATGAATATTTCACTAATATTTTTAATAATATACCATGACTAAAATTAGTATCTTTGAAGGAGTTCACCTAGTAACAATTATTTTTTGGAAAGTAGACAACCTTTGGAAGGTGTGATTCACACATTATTAACTTAATGTGATCCTAAAATAGGTGTTCAATCCACCATCAACCTATATCCTACATAGAAAAACAAATAGAATTATGTATATTGTTAAAAATTAAACTCTTAAACTAAAAATAATATAAAAGTGGAGAAAAAAAAGAAGAATCTTAGGTAAAAACTACTCAAGTGGTTTTACATTTAAGACTGTCTGCAGTATATGTTCTGGGTATAGTAGAATCATGTGATGAGTCATTCCAAAAATTTCTTTTTTCCATGATCTATGATTAATCCAAGATTTACATGATGATAAATTCCATGATCAACAGGATTGAATAAAAGAATATAGAATATGGACAAACACCATAACCGAAGCACATGACCATCACATATTATTTATAATTAATTTAATCAATTAAAGAATTTCCTTCAATGAAATTATTTCTTCATTTATGGATCTAAAAATATATATATATCATACTGTTGTTGTGTTAAAGGAATAAATATTTTATTCCCTCTAGTATTGATCCACATGTGGTCGACAGATCTTCGAACACCACTGTTGGAATATTTGGTTGCTAGTATGATAGATCCTATCGCTTGTGTTGTTCACTTTTGATCACACTTAGAGTCACTTCCAAAGGATTCTCCCTGATCATTCTAGACTCAAATAGTATAAGGTGGAGGAAGATCACTGTCCATTCTGGAGGGTGTTATTGGAGAAGGGATTTCTCTAGGGATTCAAGAGGATTATCCAGATTTCATTATGCATACAAAATGAAATGAATTATCATTATTAAAAAATAATATAATTTGGATTATATACCACTAGGGTTAGAAATAAATAATTACACAAGTTCCCTTTAATATTTATTTAATCCTTACAAAACCCCATGTCTATAACAATAAAATTATTATTATTTATTAACATGTTCTAAACTCACAAACTAAATTAAATATTATTTAATAAAATAATATTAAATATATATTAATTCTAACAGGACCATTAAACTAAGTTTTTCATTCATCTATAATATTTATGGGACCTTTAATAATGGATATTTATTTAATAAATAAATATCACTATGTTATTCACCAACAAATAAATAACTATTATATTCACTATATGGAAAATAAATATTTATTAAACATTCTTCTCACATAATATTCTCTCGAATAACTGATGACAGTATATATCCACCCCTGATAGCTTGTATCATTTTAGTCTCACAAATTAATTAATTTTTCAAAAGAATATATATTTAAGAATATTATTGTTGCACTTTTGGGTTCTCATTGTAGTGAGAAACTACTATGACCTTTTAGTGAAACAACCACTCTTAGGATATTATCACATACTATGTAATACAGAAGAAAAAATGATGTTATAAGGAGTTTATGAATATTAAAAAAATGAATAAATATTATCATAAAATACGCAGAAGTTGTTTTTAGGGCACCAAATCTAACAGACTCCCACCTACACTGGAGACAACTCTTAACAACCTTCAGTCTGCTAGCTCTCATATGATATTCATGCTTCTACTGAGATATGACTTTAATTAAGGGTTACACTATGTTTTATTATTTGGTAACTATTATTACCTCAACTTCAACCCTTTGAGAAAAATCTCTCAAGTGGTGATACTTTTATAGTTTCTTCTTTGCCTATTGGTTTGACTTTGTCTCTTTTGAAAGAGCCACTTCTATATTATTATCACAATACAATGTGATAAAGTCTTCTCTATAGGTACCAAATCAAGATACTAGACAAAGTTTCATATCCAAATGGATTCCTTGGATACATCATAAGCCACTATATACTCATAATATATTGTAGAATTAGCAATAACTAGCTGTTATGAATTCTTCCAGCTCACAACTCCTCTGTTTAGAAAAAATACATAATCTGACAATAAAATCATATAATTATTACCTATTTGAAAACTATCATAAATATAATCCCCCATGGAAAGCTTCTCGTCTCCTCCATACACTAGGAAGATATCCTTAGTTCTTCTTAGATACTTGGGGATAGCCATAACAGTAGACTAGTGAAGTTCTCCGGGATTTTCTATATACATAACTACTATGGTAAATACATATCAAAAATCCATTATAGTACATAACATGGAACACATGATTGATCTATCGCTGAAGAATATGGTATCTTACTCCTTCACTATTTCTCCTACTATGTCTGAGGATACATTTTCGTGGAAATATTTATACCAAGTGACATTGGAATCAATCCCATCTTGGATTGTACAATACAAGATCTATTTAGTATGTAATCAAAGTATATAATTTTAATTAGTCGAAGAAACCTTTTATATCTATCATGAATGATATTTATCACTATATTATGGTCTTCATCACCTATTTCCTTCATGGATAAACACTTGTCGAACAAGTCCTTGATAGATTATAAGACCGGTACGTTGTTTCAAATAAGTAATATGTCATAAACATATACAACTAGGATAAAGTTTTAACTCCCACTAAAAATCTTATAAAAAAATGGATCACATTCATTTGTAATGAAAAAAAAATATTTTATAGCTTCATCAAATCAAATGTTACATGACCTAGATTCTTTCTTTGATCCATAAATGTATCTATGCAATTTAAAAATACTTTTAGCATCAATTAGAGTGAAAAATACTTTTGGTTGTGTCATGCAGAAATCTTCCTGAAGGTTCCCATTATGGAAATTTGTTTTGATATCCATCTTCCAAATTTTATATTTGTGGTTAGATATTATAGAAAGTACAATTTTGATGGATTTAAACACAAAAACGGGTGAAAATGTTTCATTATAGTCAATTCCTTGAGGCTTTTTAAAACATTTTCCCACTAGACTTTATTTATTGGAATTTACCTTACCTTAAATTTCAAGTTTTATCTTGAATAACCATTTTCACCTTATGGGATTTACATCAATTGGTGAATTAAATAGAACACAAAATTTGTTCTAATATATGGAATCCATTTTATAATTCAAGACTTCATTCCATCTTTCAGATTCTAATCTCTCTACTACCTCTTTGTAGGTGTGAACTTCATCATTATCAACTAGTAATGAGTCACCATATTTGGTGACTAGAAAAACATATCATTCTATTTGTCTTACCTATCTAGTGCTCTACCCAGTACTTGTGTTTCATAAAATATTTCTTCCATGGTGACTTTTGGAATATATTATTATACCAACTCTTGTTTATCATGAGCATCAATATCATTGAATTTAATATTTATCTATCTTTAATTTTTGAGTATGTTCACCCTCCCTATAAATATAGATTTTTTAGTGACAGTCACTCTGTTATCTGAGGGGTTGTATTGGTAGAATGATTTTGTTTCCTTGGGATACCCTATAAAAACACACCTTGTGCCCTGGGGTTCTAGTTTATTTCATGAGAAGGACTTAAATAATCTTGGAAATCCCACACACATGTACGTGATAAAACTAGTTTCTTTCCACCATATAACACATAGAGAATTACATTTTCCACTTAATTTGGTACTCAGTTTAGTGTTTATATTGTATTTTTTAATGCATATCCCCATAAGGATAATGGAATATTTTCATGACTCATCATTGACCATACCATGCTAACAAGGAACGGTTCATCCTTTCACAAAAACCATTCCACCATGGTGTGTAATGTGGAGTTAGTTGATATTGAATACCAAAATACTATAAAATTTTGATAAAATCTTAGTTATGATATTCTCCACCACGATCTAATCAAATCTTCTTTATATTCTATGTAAGTTGATTCTCTACTGCATTATTGAATTATTTTAATTTCCCAAAGGACTCTGACTTACACGAAAACAAGAAGACATATCCATATTTACTCAAGTCATCAGTAAAAGTCACGAAGTGAGAATTTCAACTTATAGCATCTAATATAAATAGTTTACACACATCAGTGTATACTAATCCTAAAATATTTGTTTACCTTTCACTCGTTCCATTAAATGTAATTTTCACCATTTTTTCTTATAAATAATAATGAAATATTTCAAGTGGTTTTAGATTAAAAGAGTTTAAATAACTATATTGATAAGGATTTTTAAAACACTTATCATTTTTATTACCAGGATAAAGAATCCATAGTTAGGTGTTATATGAGTTGTGTGAACATTATTCATTATCTTTTTTCAATAATTGGTTTTTTTAATTTAATATATAAATACCTTTATTTAAATGTTCTACCTAACATATGTTGTCTTTATAAAATAAAATTTTTTCCAAACATAAAAATAAAACAACCTACATCTCGGCATGAAACAGAAATTATGTTCTTCATAATAGTTGGTACAAAATAAAAATATCTTAAAACTGGTTTCATCCTTATTGGAAATTAAAGGTGGTAGTAAAAAATGGCTAGAGTAGTCATCCTCACAATTTATAGCCCACAAATACACCTCTACTCTATCAATATTTCAGAATCTACTTGGTTTCTACATTTCGTTAAAAATGTGATCACCACAAGATGTATCCAATACC
Source organism: Viscum album (assembly GCA_963277665.1). NCBI lineage: Eukaryota > Viridiplantae > Streptophyta > Magnoliopsida > Santalales > Viscaceae > Viscum > Viscum album. The sequence continues at coordinate 879,746,544 of OY728143.1, read as the reverse complement.
CAATGTGTAGATATTTAAATATTATGCTCAATAAAAAATGATCCTTTAACTTCCCATTACGTATGGGTGTAGTTCTTATTCTAGTGGAATTTCTCACCAATTGAAAAAAGAATACTTTCTCCTTTCATTCCCTTCCTCAAGATTTTCTTCTTCTTGGAAGGTTGTTTCTCGAGAGCTTTAGACTTGTTGTGAGTCTAGGGCCCCTTCACATTTTTATTCCTTTTCTTATTCACCATAAAGACTGCAGGTTTTTCATGCCCCATTTTATTTTTCACTTGGAGAATCAAAGTAAGATGTTCCAATAAAAACTTCTCATTATTTATCATGTTATAAAATTAATAATAAAACTAGAGAAGGACTGGGGTAGTGAGGAAAGTACAAGATCTATGAAAAATTAATCTTAGAATTCAATCCCTAAGATGTCTAAGCATTAAATGTAGCTAGTAATATTGACTACATGATTCTAATATGGCACATACTCTCCAAGATTATTTGTAAATAGAGCATTTTAAATACCATATCTCTCTTGTATCACCTTCTTTTGATAGAGATCTTGAAGGTGAGACATCATGATATATAAATCCATGTCATCATAATGCTTCGAGTTCTCATTGTTCATGTATGATAGCATGAAAATCTGAACATAATTATCACCATTTAAATGTTTCTCATGGAGAGATAACTCATCCTCACTAGCCTCATTACCAGGCACATCATTAATGTGTTCTTACAACATATTAAATTTTTATTTATGGTGTAGGATAACACATAAGAACCTTTGTAATTCATGGAAATTTTTGCCAATGATAATTTTATACTTCAAAATTATGGATCACAGTGATATATTTGAAGTCATTTTATTATTGTTTCTACAAATAAGATTAGTAGAGTTTTAGTACTCTATTTGTTAAAATTTAGAAAAATAAATAAATATTATCTTTATTAATCTCCCAATATTTTATCAAAAAACAATTTCCCTCACAATTGGATATGGAATGTCATATTTCTCATAAATTCTAGGTGAAATGATCTATATTCACCTTCTAATAACCACATATTTCACTGGTCATGTAATTTGAAGGGTTTTATATAGGCATTCCAAATGAAAACTTCATTAAATCATAGTTCGTTGATTTGTTGAGTAGACACCCAATACATAAATCATTAAATTGGATTTCCTCAACATTTTACTCTCAGTTAAACCATGTAATTATTTGGAAGTCAACCCATGATGTCAACTATGTTAAGTTAACCCAAAACATTATGTTAGAATTTCAAAATAATTTAAAGAACACCCTCTTTGGATGGTCAATAACTTTGAAATATGGTTTGATTTTAGAAAAAGTATTTAAAGGAATGGTTTGAGATGATACTCTAGTGTGTCTTTATCATCAACTATGATTAGAATTTTTTTACCTAATCTTATTGAGTTTCATCATGTAATTCAATTTTTAACTGCAATTCCTCTTAGAAGTATCCAAATATGGATGTGTGAAGAAGTGGTTCTTCTAAATATTACTCAAAATATGTCACATCCAATGTGTAATTTTCTTCATCTAGGATAGAGAGTGTCTCAATATAATATTAAATTTATATTTTTGGGGAGTTAGTGGTGTATTTTAGTAGATATAAATCAAATAAAAATATAATTTATTATAAGGTATACTCCCTATTGTAGTTTCGTCTATAAAACTTCCTCCTGGTGTGAACTTGCTGGAAATAGATTTGTGGATTCAAGAATTGGGGTTTCTTAATGATGGTTCTACACTTAAACTGTTGATATAATCCTTGGGTTTACTCCAGGTTCATCTTTTACTTCATGGACCTCTTCTTCTTTAAACTTATCATAGAGGGGTTTTTAACCCCAAATAGACTATCCTTTATTTCTTTAATCTCACATGAGATGACCACTTCTCTATCCTATACTTTAGAATTTTAATTATGTGTACAATAAATCATATTTAGTTATTTAAACATTATAGAAATATTTTTCCAATAAGTTACTTATTATAGAGACATAATTTTAAAATCTATTCAAACTATGATGATTGTAATAAAGAAATAATATATGAAATGAAAATAAAAATGAATAAAACTAATTATAACTGTGTGGAAATAGTTTCTTCTCAACCCATCTTCCCAAATATGGAACCTAGATTAACAATTTTTCATCAGGGAGGGATATCAAAATAAGAATGTATGTAACGACCTAGACATTTATGAATAGAATTAAATTTCTTTTAATTTCTTTTGGATATAGTAAAAACATGAATTTTTTTTATTATATCCAATTTATTTTAAAAAACCATTAAGTATCATTACCATTGATGATATAGTCATTGAACATTGAACGCACAACTAATATAAGTATATGGTTATAAAAAATTCTTTCTACACAGTCAAATGAGATAATGGCCTCATCTAGTAGAATCAGGTCATACGAAGCTCATTTTTTGAATCTTAGAAAGGAGGTATCATCAATTGGGATTAACTCTTGACCAAGCTGAAGATGAGATTCAACATGTTAAGCTTGAACATAATGGACTATGGGAGAAGTTCAAGTTAATAGAGATTACCACACATGTGATGTTGTCTGAGCCACCTCAATAGTCTTTCACCATCGCCCAACATATCCTTAGGTATTATGTAGGTGTTATAAGGGGTTATGTAACAAGTTATTATTTACTTATTGTGTATTCCTTTTTTATAAATAACAGTCTTATTACTCCAATTCATTTATTAGAATAGTCTTTCATAAAAAATGACGAATTTGATAAATTGATTTCATTGTTAAAAATGGTACTTTTGAGAAATAAATACATTAAGGTTTTAATTAATAATACTATAAGAACAATTCTTATAAATTATTATTAAATAAATTCCTTGTCTATAAATTATTATGCATTTATTTTTATAAGAGTTATATTTTTATATGATAAAAGAGAAAGTATATTTATTTAATTAAAGAATTTATTTTAAGAAATTAGTGAATTTTTGAAATAAATAATATTTTCATAAAATATTATTATAATATTAATTTTATTAATAATAAATGAGTATATAATTTTTAAAAGTTCAAATGTAATTTTTATTCAGGTTTAAAAACTGTTTTTTTTTGTCAAAACCTGTCAATTTTAAATAAATTTCGGCTCTCTTTTTAAAAGAAAAAATTATTATATTAATAAAATTATTTGGATAAAATGAATATTATTTTTGGAATCAGGATTTCGAAATTACACAATGGTGTTTTTTTCATAATTTTTCGAGACAATGAAATTTTTGGGTAAAAATTAAATAATATATAAATATATAGTGCATTTTAAAACATCGTAATGACCCAATAGTGATTCAATAAATACCATAAAGTGGATATATGACCAAATATATGTTTTCAATTTAAAAAAATTTGATTTTATATTTATTTGAATTATTTTATAATGCCTTAGTGAATCTTCCAAAATGTATAACATATTTTATGATTTTAAATTCATTTCCTGGAGGGTGTGACTCACCTCCGCATAATAAAGGCTAATATTTTAATATATTAATACTATTTAATAATAAAATACTATTTTATACTTTTTTGTCCAGAAACTATGGGAAAAAACCAATGGTTTGGATAGTGGTTTTGAATATTTTAGTGTGTAGTGTCAAAAAACCTAAAAAATTAAGAATTTCCACTTCTTTCCTATATAAACTCACCAAAGCACCCATTAATCTTCCCTAAAAATCCTTTAATCTCATAATAAATCTTCTCTAAACTACCTATAGTCCTCTCAAGGCACCCCTAAGCACCCAAAAAGCCTCTCCCAAGCCTTTGGGATTACACATCCAAGTAAGGGATCCTCACTTTCTTTCCTTTCTCATTTTTGTACAAGTTTCCTTATATTGTTATAACATTTTATTTTTCAATTAAAATTGATGGGGTAATGTTTCACACCTCCCCTATAATTCCCTTATTATTTTTTAATGATTTGATACCCCTTTATCTCTCATTAATCCCCCATTTACACCTGTTGCTATCCCAAAATTTCGTAAGTGTTATTTCATTCCTCCTATTTATTCTAGTTCCTTTATTATGTTATGCCTTCTATTTAAAAATTCCTCATGTTGGATCATGTATTTATATGATCCCATTACTTACCATTTCAATTATAAATGATTATATACCCCATTATCTCTCATCAAACCATTTTATTAATTCCCATGTGATGTCGTTATCCTGCCGAAATTACACTGTGATTTTCCATGCCAAAATCATCATGTAGTGAATACCATGCCCATTTATCTATCATGGGTATTCACCTTTATGCACATATACATATTGATTATAGACTTCAATATATTTATTTAACATTACTTTATCTTGTAATAAATGATTATGTTGAATGAATCCATGTTATATGATCTATGTGGCACATTTAAGCATGATATTAAAATGTTCATGAGGGGTGTGCCCTGATAGGGCTCCAATGCATTGGGTAACGTCTAGTATCATGATAATTTATGTTGGGAAATTGTTTTACCTAATTCCTTTAGAGTAATGTTGTCCATAATGTTGGGACATGGGTTTACCTAATTCCTCTATGTTAATGATTCAATGTTGTAAGTTGTTGTCACATTTCCATTTTATGATAATCATGATATATCATGACTTTATGTTCATGTTAATCTTATTCTCTATTGATATTACTATTTATTAAAATGTATTTTATTATTCTTTTTATGGATTGTTTACTCCAATACTTGGATTCATAGCTCACCATTTTCTTATGTATGTCCTTAGGTTATTCCTTACAATGCTAAGTTAGAAGGAATGTTGTGGTCAGGTAAAATAAGTTTTCAATAAAGATGTTGTATTTTATATCTTAAGTTGTCTTGTATTATTCTTAATCCCTAAACACACTATACCTATCAATCTTTTAGGTTGTATTTAGTGCATGTTTATGTAATAAATCATGTTTAAATGTGTAATAAAGATCAGGGTTTTTGTATTTGGTATCAAAGGATGGGTTTTTTATTTTTGGGATTAGGATTAGAAAACCCTAGTGAAATCCTTAGGGATAATACCAAGTATAATAAAAGAATCCCTAAATTTTAGTGAGTGTAGAGTAAGTGTTTTATTAAGGAAATACATCCCTATTTGGATATCAATAAGTTGAGGTGGATCTGGAACAAATGTATCTATGGGTAAAACCCAAAAACACCTCTTTGAGCTAGACTTGAATGAAAACTAGTTCACAGCAATAGGCCTTGCTGCACTCTTGGTTCAACACTCTTGAGAGATATGATTCGATAAATTCATAATCTTAGTATGAACCATTATTAAGGGAACAAAAAAATCTCTTGAGAATGTACATTAATAAATATATCGTGGATAACTTATATTGAAGCCTAGAAATTAATAAGTTAAGGAAATAAATGTAATTTATAAGTTATCACAATTTTTATTGGATTCTACTTTTTGTGATTAATAATTTAGAAGTACTCATCCCTAAGTCTATATAAATTAATGGTGAACCATAATCAAAAAGTAAATTTTGGGGTTATCATCTATAGTTCTACACATTCTTTTATATTCTGAAAGTTTAGTAGAACAATCAAAACATCAACACAAATAATGGAAGTATAGATGTTGATGAAAATGAAAAAATGAGATATAATTGGATCCCTTGGATATAACTCCTTCCCTATCACAATTTATGGATTTATGTTCCCAACTATCCTCATCATACTTCACTTGGTGGAATTTTATTCAATTCTGGGAATGGATCGGCTTTCCCTATATAGAGCCTACATAAATTGTCATGATAGGGAAATCAATCTACCTGTAACGACCCAAAATTTTGAATAAATCTTGTTTCCTAATTTTTTGTGTTATTTTATTTCATACTCAACAAAAAAATTTCATTTAATAAAATGAGTATAATTAAAATGAGACTATTGGGTTTTGACTATTATATGGCCGTTAGTCAGTATGACCGTTGGAAACTAAATGTTGTGACTATCATCTCTAAATACAGGTGATATTGGTTAATTAATATCGAAAGAAGATTCGATGGCCTCATCCAGTACTCTCGGGCCGATCCATGCCCATATGACAGAACTCAGGAAGGAGGTAGCACCTTTGTAATTTTCTTTGGACCAAACCCAAGCCGAACTTTATCGAGTGAAAATAGAATGAAATCACCTTCGTGAGAAGTTCAAACTGATATAAATTACTACTCGTGCAATGTTGTCCAAGCCGCCCTCAGATTCTCTCACCTTAGCACACCTTACACTTAGGTCCTATGCTGGGGTTATAAGGGGCTATGTATGGAGACCATAACTGATTTGTGTAATCCTTTGAGATAAATAAAATTGTGTTTTCTTCTTATGGTGAAGTTTGTAAATTTTCAAATGTCTGGATAAATGTAGGATGTATATTATTGATGAATTTCAAAAAAAGGATATTTTAAAATATTTTTGTAAACCTTAAATAATTAATGATGTGTAATGATTTTTAAAAAATGGTCTTCCGCAAATGTGTTCAGTAAGAAATTCGGAGTCTAAGAAGATCAAATTAATTTTTGGTGAATAGTAATTTATGAATAGTAATTTTATGCTCAGGATTAGTAATTTGACCAAATGGATTAGTAATCTAACTTAATGAAAGTATTAATATAATATAGTCACCTTGATTAAGTAATCTGATTCAATAAAATGGGTAAATAATGGTTTCACAAATTATTAGTCAAGTATTAGTTTTTTCCGGTGAATAGTGTTTTTTAATTAAAAATTAAATTAAAAATATTTAGAAAACTATTTTTAAAAAATGGGATTTATTTTTGAACTTAGAGAATTGATATTATGTTTATGTAATTTTTAGGGTTTTTTCTCAAAAAATGAATTTTTGGTGAATAGTGTTTTTATTTAAAAATTAAATTAAAAATATTTAGAATTTTTTTTATAAAATAGAGTTCATTTTTGAATTCAGAGCATTGATATTATGTTAAGGTAAATTTTTTGGATTTTTCTAAAAAGGTTGAATTTTTAGTGAATAGTAAAAATACAGTTTTAGGGTTTCGATATGTTTAATGACATCATAATTGCATCATGATGATGTCATGAGATATTTTAAGGGATGGTCGACTTTTGAATAGTGAGATAAGGTGTGAGGTGTCCCAAGTGGACAATACCATGAGGAAATACCACAAGTTTTTTCAATACCACCAATGAGGTGTCCCTTGGCCATTAATGCCTTGTCCCCTCCCTTCCCCTATAAATACCAAGACATTTTCTCATCCTTTCAATTCAAAAATCATTATCAACGAAGTTATGGTCACCTTACCTCCCAAGGAGCCCTCCCAAGGTGCCCCCAAGCCCTCAAGGTCCCATCCTTCAAGTTTTTAGAGTTACGTTTTAAGGTAAGGGATCATACCTCTCACTTTCTTTTCAAGTACTCTCGTTTATGTCATTTATTTTAAGCTCCATGTTCTTATGTTGAGGATGTTCTTTTATATTAATTCTACCGTAGTTTTCATGTTTATATGATGAGATACCCCCTCTTTCTCTCATCAATTCATTTTAATAATGGTTAAGTGGCGTCGTTAGGCTGTCAAATTTTTAAGGGATTTTTTCACCCTTCTCATTTTCAAGATATATTTTCATGTCAAGTCTTTCATGTTACTTTTTATTATGTTGGGGTATGAACTCTATATCTATCATATTGATATTATATGATAATAATATTATAGAACCTATTTTATCTTTTCAATTCAATTTTTAGTTTTAAGTGACGTCGTTAGGCTGCCGAATTTTCATGAAAGAAATCTTATTTTTTTCCTTCCATGTTTTTCATTTCATATGGTATGTCTTTCAAATTTCATTACCATGTTCTTATATCCTTTATATTAGGTCCCTATACTGTTTTATGGATCATTTATGAGTGTGTGACCAATGTCCCCTCTCTTTTCAATGTTTACTAAAACCCTGTAACATAGTCGTTATGCTGCAGAATTTTCGTCTCAAAATGTCTCTCTCTTTTTCTAAAATTATTTTATTTTATTAAGTGAATACTCAAATCTCTTTCTTCTACAGGGGTATTCACATATATATCAAAATTTTATATTTTAATTAATGGTATTTACATATACGAAACCCTCTTTCCTTTTTCGTGGGTTTAAAGTGACATAAAGATCACATCTTTAAAGTAGTTTTTAAAATGTGATGACTATGAAATGAAACCCATTTCTTTTATTCTATATGGGTTTTTTATGAAATTATTGATGATTATATATGTGTATCACATGATAATAAAGGAAAATTTAAGGGTGCGCCCTGATAGAACACCAATGCATTGGGTAATGATGTAACCACTAGAGATTACAATTTTATCGATACCTTTGTGAATAACCTTGGGAATTTCAAATGACACCTTGGTGATAGAACTTGGTGATATGTACATGATTGTCTAAGTTAAATGTTTTATCCACATATTCAAGTTATGAAACACATTATTTTTATTATTATATGCCTCATGATCTCTTTCTCATGCCGTAAAGTTATTTTTCATGACTTTTGATGTATCTCAAGTTCACATGTAAAAATGTTTCCCTTGTTTCCCTTACTGGGCCTTCTTTTCACCCTTTCCTTTGATTGTGCTCCCAGGTTATGAGATGCTGTAATGAAGTTAGAATGATCCAATGAATAATCCTTTCAAGTGTTTAAGAAGAATGTTTTATGTGTTCATGTATTAAGTTTCTGGTTTCCAAGACACTAAACCTTAAAGATCCTTGGTTTTGTATAATGTAATGAAAGTTTATGTGATAAAACGTTGGGATGCTATAGTTGGTATCAAAGGATGGTTTAGTTATTTGTGGAAATTAGGATATGAAAACTTTATGAATAACCCTATAGAAAAGTTTAAATATAGGAAATCTTCCTGGAATTTTGGTGAGTATTGAGTAAGTCGTTTATCAAGAAAATGCATCCCTGTCTGGATTTATGTAGGTAGAGGTGGCTCTGGCATAGATGTACATAGGGGTAAAACTCGAAAACACTTCGTGATCTAGACTCGAATGGGAACTGGTACTCGACAACGGGCCTTACTGCACTCTTGGTTACGACACTCCTGGGGGATATGATTTGGTAAATTCATAAGCTTAGTATGAACCATTATTAAAGGAACAAAGATAAAATAAAATAAAGATTCACATAAGAATATATGATCATGGATAACCTAGATTGGAACCTAGGGGATAACAAGTTAGGATATACTTTTCTTCTACAAGTTTATCCTTCTTTGTTTAAAGTTTCCTTTTCAGGATTATTGGCTAAGTATTTAAGCCCCCTAATTATACTTTCCTTTCTTAGTTAATGGTGGGAAATGGAAGAACATGTCCCAACAACCAATGTGATAGGAAATATGATGATTTCCCTATTAATATGACAGAGAGGAAAAGAGATCAAGTTGAACATATTATGTTTATTCCAAACCATCTATCAAAAATCACAATTAATAATTGGTACCTAGTTGAATTCCCAAATTCATCAAGGAATAATAAGACGAAGTCTCAAGGATGTTCATTTGATAAAGTTGAAAAGGGAAAGAAGGCCCAATTTCCTTTGTGCTAAATGTGTGGAAAGGGGAACCAAGGAGAATGTCACAAAGGAACCGAGAGATGTTTTAAATGTGGGGTGATAGGGAATAAAGTAGCCAATTTCTTTAAAAAATAGACAATGTGATGAATAGAGATAAGGTTCGATCTAATGTACATTATACTTTTCAAGGTCGTAAATGTGGAGAAGTTGGACATTATCCAAGGAAATGATCTCTTGGAAGGGATGAGAAGCATGATGAGCATCAAAAATCTTCAAGGACAGGAGAATAATGTAAGTCTTATGCTGAGATGGATCATGATGACTAAAGTACATGCAACTTCTTCACCATAATTGTCCATGTCATGTTGTATTTTAGTTTATGCTCTATGAGCATATCTTTAATGTTTTCTAAGAACATCGAGTCACTACCTAAGATGGTTTAATATAATTAAAAAAATATATTGTTATGTACCACATGTTGATGTTGTGAAGCTGTTCTTCCGGAAAAAAAGAGATGATTATGGGGTTAAAATATGATTATTATTTTGGAAGACGTTCACAATTTTGGGTACCCTATATGATTGAGGTAAACAGATTACTACTGTATTTTCTTTGAGGAGTAAAGGTTAACTTATATTTTGAAGAATCGATGAATGTAAGGTGAACTTATAGAAATTTAGGTTACTTATGGAAATGATTAACCTCTCTTGGGGAAAATATGTTTAGGTTAGTTACTTTTCTTATTAGATGTTAGGAGTGGTTGATGTTGTTTAGAGATGAATGATAAAGTTTATCTTGGAAGACTGTGCTATCAAATCCTTCTTGTATTTGGATTTCAATATTAGTTGGCTTTATTTTGAGAAATTTTAAGGATATTTATTTATGGAATGGTCTATGATAAAATTTGGGTAGTACCGTGGATCTTTGAAGATTTATAGTAGTTTCCCTTCCTACGAGGTTATTTTTTTTTGAAGAGTTGTTTTATCTTACCCTTTCTGTTTTTTGGATAAATGTTTAATGATAGATAGTTATTCTTTTGTGGATTACACGATTCTCTAGATGATGATTCTTGTGCTTTGATGAGACCAATTAGTTTTGAATACTCTTTGTTTGGAGAAAATATTAGCCTTTGTGGAAACTTATTAAAGGATGAAACTATACTTGGAGGTAGGTATATTTCCTTATGTTTTTATTCTATATAGTAAATGAATTCATCAAAATTATGAAAAGGAATGTAAAACAAAAACGTTGTTGGTTTATGTTTCATACTGGGGAATCAAGGAAAGTTTAACCCATCACAAGTTTGTGATTTTCTGGTGGTTAACTTCCTCTTAGACATGTTTTCTATCACTCTCCCTCAGAACTGGAACCTTTTTTTTCTCCTCCATATCCATGTTTTCCTACATGAAATCCTATTAGGGGTTAACTCGGGTGACCTTTGTACTTCCTTTTATTTCTTTTAAAGTAATAGTATTACTGACTCCTTTTCAGATGTGGGACTTTCAATGAAATTTCCAAGACCAATTTTAAAAATTACGAGGATGTAATTTCTTAAGGGGGGAAGATTGTAACGACCCGAAATTTTGAATAAATATTGTTTCCTAATTTTGTGTGTTTTTTTATTTCATACTCAATGAAACTTTTTCATTTAATAAAATGAGTATAATTAAAATGAGGCAATTGGGTTTTGACAATTATATGACCATTAGTTTGTATGACCATTGGAAACAAAATTTTGAGACTATCATCTCTAAATACCAGTGATATTGGTTAATTAATATAGAAAGAACATTCGATGGCCTCATCCAGTAGTCTCGAGCTGATCGAATCCCATCTGATGGAAGTCGGGAAGGAGGTAGCACCTTTGAACTTTTCTCTGGACCAAACCCAAGACAAACTTCATCGTGTGAAACTAGAACGGAATCAACTTCACAAGAAGTTCAAACTGATAGAAATTAATCCTAATGCAATGTTGGCCAAGCCGCCCTCAGATTCTCTCACCTTAGAACACCTTACACTTAGGTCTTATGCTGGGGTTATAAGGGGCAATGTAAGGAGACCATAACTGCTTTGTGTAATTATTTGAGATGAATAAAATTGTGTTTTCTTCTTATGGTGATGTTTGTAAATTTTCAAATATCTGGATAAATGTAGGATGTATATTATTGATTTATTTGAAAAAAATGATATTTTAAAATATTTTTTAAACCTTAAATAATTAATGATGTGTAATGATTTTCAAAAAATGCTCTTCTGCAAATGTGTTCAGTAAAAAATTTGGAGTCAAATAAGATCAACTTAATTTTTGGTGGATAGTAATTTATAAATAGTGATTTTAAGCTTAGGATTAGTAATGTGACCAAATGGATTAGTAATCTCACTTAAAGAAAGTATTAATATAATATAGGCACCTTGATTAAGTAATGTGATTCAATAAAATGGGTAAATAATGGTTTCATAAATTATTAGTCAAGTATTAGTTTTTTCAGGAGAATAATATTTTTTAATTAAAAATATTTAGAAAATAATTTTAAAAAAATGTACATTATTTTTGAACTTAGATCATTAATTTTATGTTAAGGTAATTTTTAGGGGTTTTTCTGAAAAAAATGAATTTTCCCTAAATAGTGTTTTTATTTAAAAAATAAATTAAAAATAATTAGAAAATTATTTTTATAAAATAGAGTTTTTTTTAATTCATAACATTGATATTATGTTAAGGTAAATATTTTGGGATTTTTCTAAAATGGTTGAATTTTTAGTGAATAGTATAAATATAGTTTTAAGGTTTTGATATGTTTAATGACAACATAATTGCATCATGATGATGTCATGAGATATTTTAAGGGATGGTCGACTTTTGAATAGTGAGATAAAGTGTGAGGTGTCCCAAGTGGCCAATACCATGAGGAAATACCACTTGTTTTGCCAATACCACCAATGAGGTGTCCCATGGCCATTAATGCCTTGTCCCCTCACTTTCCCTATAAATACCAAGCCATTCTCTCATCCTTTCCATTCCAAAATCATCCTCAATGAAGTTCTGGTCTCCTTACCTCCCAAGGATCCCTCCCAAGTCTCCCCCAATCCATCAAGGTCCCAACCTTCTAGTTTTAAGAGTTATGTTTTAAGGTAAGGGATCCTACCTCTCACTTTCTTTTCAAGTACTCTCGTTTATGTCGTTTCTTTTAATCTACATGTTCTTATGTTGGGGATGTTATTTTATATTCATCCTACTTTAAATTTCATTTTCATATGATTAGAGACCCACTCTTTGTCTCCTCAATTCATTTTAAGAAGGTTTAAGTGGCGCGATTAGGCTGCCGAATTTTTAAGGGATTATTTCACCCTTCTCATTTTCAAGATCTATTTTCATGTCAAGTCTTTCATGTTCCTTTTTTATTATGTTGGGGTATTATCTCTCTATCTATCATACTGATCTTCTATGATCATATGATTAGAGACCCTATTTGATCTATTCAATTCATTTTTTTAGTTTTAAGTGACTCCATTAGGCTGCCGATTTTTCATAAAAGAAATATTATTTTTTCTTTCCATGTTATTAATTTCATATGGTATGTCTTTAAATTTTCATTACCATGTTCTTATATCCTTTCTATTCGGTCCCTCTACTATTTTATGGATCATTTATGAGTGGGTGACCCATGTCCCCACTTTTTTCAATGTTTACTAAAACCCTTTAACATAGCCGTTATTCTGTAGATTTTTCGTCTCGAAATGTCTCTCTATTTTTCTCTAATTATTTTATTTTATTAAGTGAATACTCAAAGATCTTTCTTCTACATGGTTATTCACATATATATCAAAATGTTTTATTTTAAATTCTGGGATTTACATACACGAAACTCGCTTTCCTTTTTCGCGGGTTTAAAGTGACATAAAGATCGCGTCTTTAAAGCAGATTTTAAAATGTGATGACTATGAAATGAAACCCATTTCATTAATGCTATATGGGTTGTTTATGAAATTATTGATGATGATATATGTGTTTCACATGATTATAAAGGAAATTTTAAGGGTGCTCCCTGATAGCGCTCCAATGCATTGGGTAATGATGTAACTACTAGAGATTACAATTTTATCGATACCTTGGTGAATAACCTTGGTAATTTCAAATGACACCTTGGGGATGGACCATGGTGACGGGTTCATGATTGTCTAAGTTAAATTTTGTAGCCACATCTTCAATTTATGAAAAATGTTATTTTTATTATGATATTCCTCATGATCTCTTTCTCATGCCTTAAAGTTATTTTTCATGACTTTTGATGTATCTCAAGTTCAAATGTAAAAATGTTTCCCTTGTTTCCCTTACTGGGCCTTCTGCTCACCCTTTCCTTTGATGTATGCTCTCAGGTCATGAGATGCTGTAATAAACTTAGGATTATCAAATTAATAATCCTTTAAACTGTTTAAGAAGAATGTTTTATGTTGTCATGTATTATGTTCCTGGTTTCCAAGATACTGAACCTTAAAGATCCTCAGTTTTGTATAATGTAATGAAAGTTTATGTGATAAAAAGGCGGGATATTGTACTACCTATGGTGAATCCACCCTCGATTATATAAAATTTAAAGGATAAGGATGAATATTATTTACCACCATCATCTTAATAACAGATGTTACTTCCCTATGAGCACGTTTATATTTCTCAGATGATTGAGTCTAAGGAAGGAAACATCCTCAAAGACATACCTATTTTGAGGGAATTCGTTGATGTGTCTCTTGAGTAATTGTCTGGTCTTCCTCCTAGAATAGATGTTGAATTCTCGATTCATCTTATACCTTGGAAATTTACAATATCCAATAATCCATATAGAATGGATGTTGTGGAGCTTGAGGAGCTAAAGAAAAAACTAAAAGAGAATCTGGATAAAGGATTTATATACCCAAGTGCTTCACCATGGGGTGAACTAGTCCTCTTCATCAAGAAGAAGGATGGGTCAATTCACCTTTTCATTGATTATCGTGAGATAAAAAAAATCATGATAACAAACAAGTATCATTTTCCATGAATTTATGACTTGTTTGATTAGATACATGGATAACAATACTTCTCCAAGGTGTATATGCATCGGGATATTACCCTGTAAGGGTGAAGAAGGAGGATATTCCCAAGACATCTTTTCATACAAGGTACATGCACTATGAAATCCTTGTAATGCCTTTCAGTCTCACTAATTCTCTATAAATTTTATATACACGATTAATATATCCTTTAGTGATTACCTAGAAAATTTGTGGTAGTGTTTATAGATTATATTCTAATATACTCAAAAACCAAGGAGGATCAAGAGGAGCATCTAAGCACTGTACTAGAGATCTTCTGAATGGATAATATCTTTGAAAAGTACAACAAGTGTGAGTTCTAGTTGAATTATGTCTTATTATTGGGGAATATCATCACAAGCAATGGGATATATATGGATCCTTCAAAAAAAGAAATTGAGGGATGGTTGAGGCCGACATCTATGATGGATATCCATAGCTTCCTTGGGTTAGTTGGATATTATTGCTGATTGTGAGAAATTTTTCATGATTGTCAGACCCTCTTACCTAGATTACAAGGAAGGGAGTCCAGTTTTATTGGAATAATGAATGCGAAAAAAGCTTCATGGATTTGAAGAAGAGGCTTATCATTGACCTTGTGCTCAGACTACCCATAGGTGGGGATCTTTTTCGTAATCTTCAGCAATGCTTTGAAAAAGGGCATGAGCTGTGTGTTGATGCAGAATTATAATGTCATCACTTATTCCTTAAGGAAGATTAAAATTCATGAGAAAAACTATCCCACAAATGATCTGGAGTTGGAAGCTATGATATTTTCATTGAATATATGACTTCATTATCTATTTGGTGAAAAGTGTGAAATATATACAAATCAAAAAAGTCTCAAATATATATTCACATAGAAATAATAGAACATGCACCAATAAATATGGTTATAACTAATCAAGGATTACGACTGCTCAATCTATTACCACCCTGGGAAAGGGAACAAGATGGCATATTCTCTAAGTAGAAAGGACCCAACAAATATATCATTGTTGAGAATCAAAAAGGATCCAATATTCTTAGATTTGATTAAGATGGACATTATAATCATAAATAAGGGAACATCATTAATCATTTCACAAATTATTTCTCAACATTATATTTTGGAATGGTTAAAGGATGATCAAAAAGATTATGTGGGAATTCAAAAGAATGTGGAAACTATCAGAAATGGGAAATCTCCAGATTTCAATGTTAATAAAGAAGAAATTGTGTGATTTCGGTCAATAATATCTAATCCATCAAATCTACAGTTAAAGAACGAACTTTTGGATGAGGTGCATAGTTCAAATTTCTCCATTAACATAGGAAACAAAAAGATGTATTGAGATATCCAAGAGCACTACAGGAAGGATAGCATGAAGAAGGATATCACCGAATATACATAAAAGTGAATGGTATGTTAGCAAGTGAAGGCTGAGAGGGATATGTCTAAGGGGATGATGAAACCATTACCCATACCAATATGGAAATTATAGAACATCACCATGGAATTTGTCACCAGACATCTAAAGACATCTAAAGGAAAAAAATACTATCTGGGTTATTATGGATCATCTTACAAAGACTACACACTTCATTACAATTAGAGTGGATTTATCATTGGATAAATTTGCACAAATATAATCAAAGAAGTGGTATGGATACATTGTATACCAGTATCGATTGTATCCTATCAAGATCCAAGATTCACCTCTAAGTTCTAGAAAAGTCTCCAACATGGTCTGAATACTAAGCCGAACTTCAGTATGACGTATCATCCTCAAACTGATGGCCAATCTAAGTGGAATATCCAAACACTTGAGGACATGTTGAGATCATTCTCAATGGACTTCAAAGGAAGATGTTATCAACATCTTCCTCTGGTTGAGTTCTATTACAACAATATTTTCCACTCAAGCATCCAAATGGCTCCTTATTAAGACCTTTATGGTAAGAGGTACATAACACCCACATTTTGGGATGATGTTTGGGAGAGAAAAATTCTAGGTCCGTAAAAGGTATCAGAAATGGTGGAGAATATCAAGACCATCCAACAACACATTAAATCATCTCAAAGTCGACAAAAGAGATATGTTGATAATCATCGACGAGGCCTAGAGATTGATGTTGGAGACATGGTATTCCTCTGCATATCACCATGGAAGAGAGTTATTATATTTGGGAATAAGGTAAAGCTTAGTCAAAGGTACATCTACCCTTTTTAGATCCTTGATTGCATTAGATTAGTGGCATATCGACTAAGACTCCCACCGAACCTGTCTCAAGTACATGATGTGTTCCATGTATCACTCTTAAGGAAGTACATACAAGACCCATCACATGTACTCAATCCAAATGTGGTACCATTGGAGAATGAACTCTCATGTGAATAGAATCTAATGAAGATATTAGATCACAGGGAAAATGTTATATAAAATAAGACAATGCCCAACATCAAAGTGTTGTGGAGAAACCACAAGTTTGATGAAGCAACATGAGAACCAGAGGAAGTGATGAGGTAGATTTACCCTCATCTGTTTTAGTTTGGGAAAAAAATTCCAATGGAAAAATTACTAAAGGGGGGAAGGTTGTAATGACACAGACATTTATGAATAAAATTACCTTTCTTTTAATTTATTATAGATATATAAAAAACATGCAATAATTTTCTTTTATTATATCCAATTGATTTTAAATGACCATTATGTATCATTACCATTGATGATATAGCTATTTAATAGTTATATCAAAACTAATATAAATATAAGGTTTTAACAAATCTCTTTGAAATATAAAAATGAGATAATGACCTCATCCAGTATACTCAGGTCGTACGGAGCTCATTTATCAGAGCTCATAAAGGAAGTAACATCACTAGGATTCTCTCTTGACCAATACCATGGTGAGCTTCAATAAATTAGGCTTTAATGGAATAACCTAATGGATAATTTTAAGTTAACAGAGATTACCACCTGAGGTATGTTGTTCGAGCCACCCCAAGAGTCAGTCTACATTGCATACCTTAACCTTAGGTCTTATGTGGATGTTATAAGGGGTTATGTAACAAGGTATTAGTTAATTATTTTTTAATCCCTTTTTATATATAAAAGTCTTTTTATACAAATTCTTTTATGAGAATATTATTTGATAAAAAATGACGAATTTGATAAATTGATTTTTTGGGTAAAAATAGTACTTTTGAGAAATATATACATTATGGTTTTTATTAATAATATTATAAAAACAATTCATATAAATGTTGATTATATAAATTCATTATATATAAATGATTAGGAAATCATTTTGATAAGAGATATATTTTTATTCGATAAAAAAGAATGTGTATTTTTTAAATTAAAGAATTTATTTTAGGGAATTAATGAATTTTTAAATGATTAATATTTTTAAAAAATATTATTATAAAATTAATTTTTAATAATAAATTAGTATATAATTTTTATGAAGTGAAGTGTAATTTTTATTAAGGTTGAAAAACATTTGTTGTCAAAACCCATCAATTTTCAATAAATGTCGGTTCTCATTTTAAAACTGAAAATTAACATATTTAGAAAAATATTTAGATAAAATGAATATTATTTTTGGAATCAGGATGTCACAATTATAAAATGGTGAAATTTTCATAACTTTATGTGATAGTTGAATTTTTCGGTAAAAATTAAATAATATATAAATATATAGTGTGTTTTATGACATCATAATGACCAAATAGTGATGTAATAGATACCATTAAATGGATATTCAACCTGATCTATGTTTTAAATTTAAAATAATGTGATTTTAGATTTATTTTAATTATTTTATAATGCCTTAGAAAATATTTCTAAATTTATAATATATTTTCCGATTTTAAATTCATTTTCTTGAGGGTATGACTCACCTCCACATAAGCAGGGCTAATATTTTAATATCATCGGCCATTTAAATAATAAAATAATATTTTATACTACCCTTGGATAGAAACCATGGGCCAAAATCATGGGTTGTTTTGTAGTTTAGAATATTTTAGTGTGTAGTGTCCAAAACCTAAATAATAAAAAATTTCCCCTAATTTTCTATATAAAGCCACCCAAGCACCCATTACTATTCACTAAAACTCCATGAATATAGTCCTCACCCTACTACCCACTCTCTAGAGTTCTTTCAAGGTTCCCTAAAGCTCCTAAGAAGCCTCTCCCAAGCCTTTGGGATCACACATCCAAGTAAGGGATCCCCTCTTTCCTTCCTTCCTCATTTTTGTCTAAGATTCCTTATATTGTTATACCCTTTTATTTTTCAATTAAAAATGATTGAGTATGATTTATAATCTCCCCCTATACTTCCCTTATTATTTTTTTAATGATTATTGATCCATTTATCTCTCATTAATCCCTCTCATGTACACATGTTACAATACCTAAATTTCATAAGAGTTATTTCATTCTTCCTCTTTCTTCAAGTTACTTTGTTATGTAACACCTTATAATTATAAATTACACATGTTTAAACATGTATTTATATGATCCCCTTACATCCAATTTCATGTCTAAATAACTAGAAACACCTTTCTATCTCATCAACCCATTTTATGAATCCCCATGTGATGTCGTTTTGCTGCGAGAATTGCACCGCGATTCTCCATGCCAAAATCATCATGTAGTGAATACCATTCCCATTTCTCTATCAAGGGTATTCATCTTTATAAACATATACTTATTTATTATATACTTTAGTATATTTATTTTCACATTCTTTTATCATGGATTAAATGATGATTTTGAATGAATCCATGTTATTTGATCTATGTGGCACACTTAAGCATGAGATTAAAATGTTCATGAAGGGTGCACCCTGATAGGGATCCAATGCATTGGGTAATGTTTAGTATCTTGATGCTTCATGTTGGGACATGGTTTTACCTGATTCCTTTATAGTACTTTTTTCTATTATGTTGGGAAAATGGTTTTTATGATTCCTTTATGTTAATGATGCAGTATTTTAAGTTGTTTCCATATTTCCATGTTATGATAATCATACTATATCAGGCCTTTATGTTCATGTTTGTCTTGTGCTCCATTGATATACCTATTTACTAACATGTATTTTATAATTCTTTTTATACCATTTTTACTCCCTTACTGGGATTTATATCTCACCATTTTCTTATGTATGTCCTCAGGTTATCCCATGCAATGCTAAGTATGAAGGAATTTTGTATTATTTTAAAAGAAGTTTTCATTTAAGATGTTGTATTTTATGTCTTAAGCTTTCATTTAGTGTTCCTTAGCCTCAAAGACACTATAAATCTTGATATTATGGGTTGTATTAATTGCAAGATTAGGTAATAAAGCCTGTTTAAATGTGTAATAAAGATAAGGGTTGTTATAATGTAATCCCTTATATATAGAAAAAATTTGACCATAGGATTGTATCCCAAGGAGATATGACTAATTTACTTAGTATTATTCTACTAATGTTTGTTTTTATAATATTTATATAATGATTAAAAGAATATAATTAGGAGGCTAATGTTTTTGGGTTTTTTATATTTTAAAAATTAAAATAAAAGAAAAACACACACACAATGAATTAATAAAAAGTATGAGTGGACTTTAGATGGATTCCAATGTGTTCCATCGTCATTATATATTGTTCTAAATTACCTAACTCAATAACAATAATCAATACAATTTATATTCTAACCATTATATTTTTAAAGTATGATAATGAAAGAATAATCAAGGATCTACAAGAACATAAGTAACTCAATTATCCTCCTTAATAAGTGGGAAAGAAAACTTCTCAACCAAGAGAGTGAACTTAATCATCCTTCCTAGTAGTGATCATATACCATTCAACCACTAAATTCACTCACCTATACTTTTATGGTGATTTAATCCATAGTTGAGAAGTTATGAAGTTCAAAATAATGAATGAATGAAATAATTTAGAATGAAACATGGAGTCTCCAACCCACTCTTCACCCCCAATGCCTCACCAGAATAAGTAAAATAATATTAAAATAAAATATAGAAATTCAAGAATACCACAATTACTCACATATAGACAACCCACAATGGGTTATTACTTCACCATTTTGAAGTATGAGATCATGATAACATCATAGTGATGAAAAAATTAAATGGAAGAAGAGTAGAAGAGAAGAGAACAACACATTTGAATAATAAAGAATAATAATTTCACTTCACACAACACTAAAATAATATAAATACAAAAAAGGAAAATAATAGTAAAGATTCATCCACCTAGGAGGGAGTTATTAGTCCCTACATCCCTCAATCCCTCTTTTATATCTCAGCATATCCCCTCTTCCCCTTTTCAATTTAGAAATTAATCAAACTAATTTGGGATCTCATCCTATAATAGATCTCTATATGTATTCGAGAATAATCAAATCTCATGTACTTTAATGCATCACTACAGTAGTGGAAATCAGGTTTTATTAGAGGGATTTTATTTGAGTGTGTTGCATATGAGATCGTCACATGAGGAGGAGTTAGAGAGCGCCGATGCACATTTAACCTATTTGGACTTGATTTGGTGATCCTGAAATAGTTTTGGTTTGGAGGAGTATTTCTTATGATTTATTAAAGAAGGCCATCATGCAACTATACCATTGGAAGGTCCTGATCGATGGTTGAACAACGATACTAGTCACTGGATAGCAGTTGACTTAGTTGGTTCAGAAGTTTATATAAACAAATATTGGGTGATTCATGTGGAATAATCATCGGGGTAACATGAAAAAATAGGATGAACTCTGAATGTCTTCTTGGATTCGGGATCTGTTTCATGTCTTCTGGCTTGAGGCTTCTACATTGTAATGATAAATATGGGTTTATTAGATATGGATCCATGGTGGAGCGTGGCATGAAATGTTATAATTTTATTCATAATAAACAATGAATAATTTTTTTATTAGTCCATTTTTATTGTCTTTGGCAGATGAGGTGGATAGCTTTGTGAATATGAAATTGGAATTGTGGATAGAATTCACAAAGTTCCACCCTTATAAAACAGGGCTTGGGAATTGGTATTTTAATTAATATATATATATATTTTTAAATGATTATAAATTGTTTTTAAAATATATATTTTATTTAAATGTGTTTATATATATAAATATATTATATATAAAAAAATAAAAAAATAAAATATTTTATAAAAAAACAACTAATAAAATGATTAGACATAATGGTTGGATTTTGATTTACACTGATTTTGATTTATAAATAATTGATGATGATTTTCCTTATAAATTTTATTCCTTCAATACAAAATTATCCAGATAAAGATTTCCAACATTATTCTTGTGGTATTTTCATTTTTTGTTGACCATCATCCCCAATATATTGGTGAAATCATCAAGGGAAACATAAACTGATAACCCAACACCAATAAGTGGGGGTGGATCAAACCCTTTTGGATAGTGAATTAAATTTAAACATCAAAATTCAATATATTTTCTCCATCTTCTTACTTATTTTCAAATAATCAAAAGGGTTTGATACCAATGAAGAACATAGAAAGTAGATTCTGAATCCCTCAAAGTGATGAACCAATACATTATCAAACTTTACCATTTAGATGAAAAAAACCTCTCTTAGTGGCAGCTCAAGATGAATATTCTTCTTATGGTTTTAATTAATTTTTTACATTCTAGAACCAAATCCTTCTCCCATTCCCAATTATCCTATGCCAAATATTCATGGAACACCTAATGTCTTGACTTTATTTAAGCACATTTGAGGAATGATGATGAAATATTAAGAAGATATAGTTTTCTATTGAGGAAATATTCTCAAAACATTATCAAATAATCTTTATGACTAGTGTTTCCAAATGATGTTTGCTTGAGAGATATCATATGCACTAAATTTGAAGTACAAATATGAATAATAAGGTATCAATAATTTTCTAATTTAAAATTACATAAACTTCAATATGGTTGATAATAGGATAGTGTTTGAAAATTTTAATGAGATACAAGTTATAACAAATAGACTTTATTCCCATAATATTAATATAACATAAATTTTTCATGTTGGTAAAATTATTTCTAAATTTTCACCTATGTGGATGGATTTTGGTAAATCAGTCACTAAAAAGAGTGAGGATAATTCATTAATCTAGTGATTAATATTCTTCATATTAAAGAAGAATACATATTGAGATAAATTATAATAGATTCAAATTTTTAGACCAAGATTAATATCATTTAGGGAAATGAACAACCTAAGAGTTCTTTACATGTCAAGAAGAAAATTATAAAATTCAATAATAAATTAAATCCTTCAAATATTAAAGTAGAATGTTTTTTCTGTGGAAAATAAGGGTATTTTTCAATGGAATTTCATTATAGAAATAAATTTTTTAAACGCACTAAAAATAGGATTACTGGAGAGAATCTAGTTGCAATGATATCTAAAGTCATTGTGACTTCAATTAATATGGGATGGTGTCTTGATTATGTAGTAACAATGAATGTGTGAAATAATCATTCAATGTTCAAAAGATTTCATGATTGTACAATCTCAATAGAAGTAAAAATTGTAAATAATGCATGTATAAATGTTAACAGACAAGAAATAGTGGAGATAGACATTACTTCATGGAAGAAGTGACTCTTCTGATTGTGTTTCATGTACCTGAAACTTGAATGAATTTAGTTTTTATCTATATTCATTATAAGTAGGGATTTAGGGTTTTATTCAAATATGACATGGTTATCATGTCTAAGGGAGGAATTTTTGTGGGTAAGGGGTATGCAAATGATGGAATGTATTAACTTTACATTAATAACATGATTGAATCTTCTATTTACTTAACGGATTCCTCTAATTTATGGCATGATCATTTATAACATGTTAATTATAATTCATTACAATCAATGATGAATTTAAACTTAATTAAATTTGTAATTGAATTTAATAAATGAAAAAAAATGTGTATAATCAAAAATAGTTAAGAAACCATTTTATAGTGTTGAAATAAATTCTGATATATTATAATTAGTACATTTTTATATTTTTGAATTAAAGGGTTTATTAACTCATGGATGAAAAATATATTTTATTACATTTTTTGGTGACTACATTACATATTTAAAATTTTATCTTCTCATAAAAGAGGATTAAGACTTTACTATGTTAAATAAGTATAGAGAATAAGTTCAAAACCAATTAAACTAAAATACTAAATTATTATGCTCAGATAAAGGTCATGAATACTTTATGAATGAGTTTAATGAGTTCTATAAAGAAAATAGTATAATTCATCAATGTACTACTCTTTAAATACCATAGATAAATGTATTATCTAAAAGTAAAAAAATGTACTTTAGTAGAAATGGTAAATTTCATGATTAATAAATATATGTTACCATTAAATTTTTGGGGTGAAGCTTTATTGTTTGCATGTCATATTAATAATAGTATTTCCTCTAGGAAAATGAAGTTATACCCTTATGAAATTTAGAAAGTTATAAAACCTAATATTTAATATTTTAAAGTATAGGGGTGTTTATCCTTCTATAGAGATCATGATCCTAAAAGAACTAAAAATGGTCCTAGATAAAATAAAGGTATTTTTGTTAGATATGAATAAAATAAAAAATCATATAGAATTATGGATTTAAGAGATAATGTAATTATTGAATCAATATATATATATATAGTTTTTTAAAATCAATTTTATAAATATGATGTGGGGGAGGTTATTCCTCATAACCCTATCTCTTGTACTCCATCTAAATAAAATAAAATAGTATAGAATAATGATGATTCCTGAGTTGAACCTAAAGAGAGTGCAATACTTAGGAAAAAGAAACATCTACATACATATTTTATTTATCCAAGTTCCATATTTTTCCTTATTAAGTGAGTTAAAAATAATTACCTTATGAATAATTATCCAATAGTATTGACTATAAAAGATGACCCAAATACATATAAAAAAGCTATGACTTCTAGACATGTTTCTTTATAGAAAGAATCAATTAATGATGAAATGGATTCCATTATAAGGAATAAAACATGGGTCATTAAATATTTACCAAGAGGTTCAAAACCTATTGGTTATAAATGGGTTTTAAAAAAAATTGTGATTATAATGACATCATTCAGGATTTTAATGTAATATTAGTTTCAAAAGGTTTTAGAAAAATAATGTATTGAGTATTTTGACATTTATGCTCTGGTAGCTCGAATTACTTCAATAATGATTTTATTTTATTTAGATTCAATTAATAATATTATGTCCATCTAATGGATTTTAAAACCGCCTTCGTAAATGGATACCTAAATGAAGATATTTACATGGAATAATCAGAATGGTTTGTTTTATAATGTAATGAAAATAATATTTGTAAACTAGTTAAATCTATTAATATCCTTAAACAATATCTGAAGAAACGACATGATAAATTTGATTCTATTATTTTATCTAATGAATTTACTCATAAAATTATCATAAATGTGTTTTTGAAAGTTTAAAAAATAATATGGAGTAATTTTGAGTTTATATTTGAATGATATATCAATTTTTGAAAATAATACGATTATTGTAGATGAGACAAAAAAAATATTAATATCTATGTTTAAAATGAAGGATCTTGGAATAGTTGATACAATTCTATGTATTAATTTTAGGAAACATAGTGGTGTTATTATTTATGTTAGTCTTGTTACATAGAAAAAATGTTGAATAATTTTGATCATCTTGGTTTAAAGGAATCTAATACTTCATTGGATTCTAGTGTTGAAATATTTATATATATAGGTAGAGTTTTAGAACAACATAGGTTTGTAAGTGAAATTGGTTCTTTAATGTATGAAATGCATTGTAATATACCTGATATTTCTTTTTAGGAATGTAATGTGAGAAGATATTCTAGTAATATTAGTGTGGATCATTGGAAATGTATAACGAGAACCTTTTTATACTTGAGAAAGATCAAATATTTAATTTTATAATATAATTGTTATCCAACATTATTGAAATAATACACCTATGTGATCTGGGTTTCCATTATTGATGATAATAAATCCACACATGGTTGGCTGTTTACTCTTGAAGGAGGTGTTTTTTTGGTTGAGTAAGAAACAAACATGTATTTCAAAATCAACCATGGAGTCGGAGTCTATCACCTTATCAGCATGTGGGAAAGAGGATGAATGGATTAGGAATATATTATTCGATATTAGATAGTAGCCTAGTCTAATTTCTCCTTTCTCTATCAGTTATGATTGAAAAACAAATTTTATCAAAATCATATAGTTTCATGTATAATGGAAATTCTAAACAAATAATTTTGGTACATGATTATGTGACAAAATTATTAAAAGATGGTACCATAATAATTGTCTATTTGAGGTCATGTAAAAGCCTTGGAGATATATTTAAAAAAATATATATTGGGAGATATTATTCATGAAACTAATAAACATATAGGGTTAAAACCCATAAAATAAATCATTTCTGTAATAGAAACCCAACACTCTCTTTAGGTAGATCCTAAGGAAATGGGTGAAAAAAGTTACAAAAATGATTGTTGATATTGAAAAATTATACCCCAAAATACTCGGTGTCAATATTGTCCAATATGAGTAGATTTTGATATATAAACTCTTAACAAAATATTAAGACTTTGTAAGTTATTTTTTCTAATAATGAAAGAACATTGTAAATTTTTTCCTTAGGAGTGGTGTCACTTCCTATCGAAGTCAATAGGATTAGAACATATAGAGTTCATGAAAAGGATATAATCACATGGTCATAAAAGTGCACAAAATTGATATTTAGGATGGAAAGTTCATTTTATATATGATATCTATGGTTTATATTAAATATTAATATGTTTAATGTTTTTATAACTTTCAAATCAGATAAAACATTGAGATATTGATCCTAAGTGAAGGATTAAATTGAAAGATACCTTTATTATGTATAATGATTCACTTGTGATTCGAACATTTAATATTTTTGAATAAAAGTGGGGGATTATTATAATTTTATTCATAAAAATGGGGAATAAAGTTTCTTTTATTGGTCTACTATTATTGTCTTGGATTGATGAGGTGGACAACTTTTTCAATCCCACATTAAAACGTGGATATAATTTTCAGAGTTCCTCCCTTATAAACGGGGGGATTGGGAATTGCTATTTTCATATATATATATATATACCTAAATGATTTTAAAGTATTCTTAAAATATATATTTTAGTAAAATGGTTTGTTATATATATATACAACAAACTATTTTTTTTATAAAATATGACTAATAATGTGATTAGTCGTAAAAGTTGGATATCAAATTTTCAAAATCTGAACAGGTTCCCCCACCAAGAGTTTCTTCATTTTGGTTAAAACAAGGTGTTCTTTGACTATAATGGTGAGATAGAATTAATTAAATTTACATTAATTTTTATCTATAAATATGTGATTACAAGATCACTTATAAATTTAATTCCCTTAATCCAAAATTCTCTAGATAAAATTTCCCAACATAAATGTTGTGGGGTTGTCAGTTTTTGGTGACCATAATCCCCAAAATCATGGTGAAACCTTATATGTAATCTTCCTCTATGAACACTACACCACAAAGTGGGGGTGGATCAAATGCTTTTATATAGTGAATTAAATTCAAACATAAATATTTAATATTTCTTCTCTGTATGCTTATATATTTTCCAATATCAAAGTCATGTAGGTTGGATATGGATGCTAGAGTAGGCCTAGACATTTCTACACCACACTAGATCGGGTTGGTATACTTGAGAATTTGGTCGAACACCCTATATACGGTTATTCAAGAGAAAAAACATGGTGCATTATAAGGTTGTTAGCCTCATTGGGTGCTGAATCTACAAATAAGAAACAAATAAGAATAAGAAATAGAAGCAAAATTAAATCCAATTCGTGATATGGGTGTAGGTTTTGGGTGTTGTGCGATATGAGAAGGTTGGTGGACTTAGATTACTATAATTGGGGTATAATATGCATCAATTGAAAGGTTAACGCTTTATGATTTTTCAAAACAATAGAGGAACCCACCGGTGAAGCTTCATGATGTCCCAATCTACATGGAGATTGATCTTGGGTTACGTAGTGCAGGGCACTCAGACTGGGCCTTGGGGAGATATTTCTATGATGTGGATGTTTATTGGGAGGTGTTATACAATACTGAAGTGGGAATTTTTTATGTTTTAGATTATTTCTAGGAAGATATGCTTGAACCATGTGTTATATAAGAAGGGGTTCTTTTATTTTTACCCTCACATACTTGTCACCTACCCATTTTATGTTACACATGAGGCCTATAGAACATAAAAATATTCTTAAACACATTACTCTTACAAATGATCCATCACGTGTAAGATTAACTCCATCACCTAAAAATCCAAATAAGAGGTGTGACCATTATTCAAGATCAAAATAATTTTATAATCACTAAAAATCACTTTTTAGACCATATCTACAACAAATTTCAAAACATTCCAAAAACATATGATTCAACTAACCATAGTTATGTAATTTTAGGTGATATATTCTATAAATAACTTGATAAAAATTATGAAATTTGTTTTTTTTATCATATTCCCTTCACAAGTCAGCACATACCCTTATTAAACCATGCTTTAGTAATTTTTTCACAAATTTCTTTACCCTTCTGAAATAAAAGTACACTTACAAAAATATAGGTTACCCTTTAAAAATGGGGGTTACTTTTCCATGATGCAAGATACCCTTTAAAAATGATCAAATACTCTTCTCAAGTCATGGCATTTTTATTTTTCTTCATTACAAATTATTGGGTTACCCTTTTGAAAAGTGCTTAGCCAATTTTTATCTCCACAGTTGTACTGAGGTTTATTTCCCTTCAAAATTACAGAATAGAGGAAATCTAAATAGTTATCCATTCATTTAATTCCAAAAATATAGTAAGTCAATTAAATGCATAGTTTTTCTATTTTAAACAATATTCACAAATCTAGTAAATTGAAACTTTAATTAAAAAAAACCTTAGAACTCACCAAATTAATAAGCCTAAGGTAATAAAATGGATAAGATAATAACAAAATATAGTATATTTATTGACTCTATCAATTATATCACATTTAAAAATTCAACTCCAAGAAAAATGAACAATAAAAATATTACCAAAAAAATTAAAACACTATCCATTAGGGGTATTGCTTTTTAATATCATTTCAATCGATCTTATCATGCCTCCAAAGTTTTCTCTATCAAATTTTATTCATGAATTAGATTCAATTCATTTTCACTTATTTTATTCTATTATTATCATTTATACCCACCATTAAAAAATATTTCACTCAATACTCACATGGGAACATGAAGTAAAGTATTTCTCATTCAAAGATCATGAAAGGGTCATAATAGGATTTATTTATAACACCCTTAAATTTTAGGGAATAGACCAGGGTTGGTTTTAGAGGATAAAGGGGGAAGTTGAACTGATTTTTTAGGTGGAACTGGATTCTATGGATTAGTGATTAGTTTGTGACATAGAGATTGTGGTTGCGGCATGGTTGGGGAACTATGTCATAATAGACAAATTTGGTGGTTCTACCTATTTTTTAATCACTACTGTGAAGTATTTTGGTTGTATAATGGAGTCATATAAGGTTATGTTCATTCATTTCTTCCAATTTTACAGTCACTATTCCATAGGACAAGGCTGTGATGTGGCTTTATTCGTAGCCTCATAATTATACATCATGATGGTTTCTTTATATAATTTAATCCATTATAGGTTTATAGGATCTCATTGTGGACTATTTTTTGGTTCGCAGATGTAGTTTTGACTAGCACTATTTCAGTGTAGTCCCTTACATTGTGCTATAGTTTTGTTCTGTGTTGGTCCTCTTTGCACTGTAGTGTAGGGATTGTGCTATGATGTTATGTTTCAAAGTTTTACATATAAATTCCCACTGATTATCAAAAATAGCCTTATACCATCCATTTTTCTCAAATATAGGGTGACATAGGTGCATCCCAAATAGTTTTTTAATCCCTATTCCATTGTCTTATAACCTCGGCCTTAGGACTGACCTGTTGGCTTCAATGAGGTAGGATTCATCCGTTCGTGGTTAAAACCTCTTTTTTTTGAATTGGCCAGGGATCTAAGATATGTTAGATGGATCTAAGAATTTTTGTCATGATATAATAATGTTTTATTGTCTCATTGATATAACATCACTGATCTAGAGAGTTGGGGGACATTCCTTGAACTGAATCTATGTTTACCATTGATGAAAAATCTCATTGGGGATACCTTTGCATCCATGATTATTTCTATTGGTGTGAATACATGATATTGGTGATGAACCTCTAGGAAAAAATATTTAATTTGATGTTAAAATTCTCAAGTTGGGAAACTCTTTACCATTTAGAGCCCTTATTTCAGGTTTCTTCACAATAATGAGTGTGTGTGTGTGTGTGTGTGTGTCCCATGAGACCCATGTTTGATATTTACCACGTATGTGTGAATGTGTATCCCATTTGACCCATGTTTTTATTTTGATCACATGTATTTGTGCTACCGAGACTCATTATTGGTATGTTATGTTATGAATATACGTGATATTAATTTTGTGTGTAAAAGTATGGACTTTGGAGGTTTTTATTATAGTAGAAAATGATAGGTGGACCGTCATGAACCGGTTAGACCTTAGGTGGGGATAATGTGTGACATGTTATGGTAATGAGGAGGGAATGAGACAAAGGGAAAGGGAGTAACGAACTTGAGGTCTAACTTGAGGCCATGGAGGGATACAATTTCCATGTTTCCTAACTTGAGGTAGGGATGGTGTATGATGGCCTCGTGTCTTGATATTTGAAAGATATAGTTCTTGAAAACCCTGTCTCCCAACCCGAGACTCATTGTCCTTGTGGATACTCAAGGATATATGTGTTTTTCTTATGGATGACTCTAGTTCTTGAATTCTATTATGATTTTCCTTCCGGTATAAAGCTAAAGCAGGTATGGTCGGTGTTCTTGGTGGCTTGGTTAGCACAAAAACTTGGGGTACATGATTGATTTTTACTCAATTAAGAATTTATATATTATCATGGAATACACCTATTATTCATGTGAACTTATGTTAAAGAAACATTTGTGGTGTCCTACTATGTTTATAATCACTCCCTTCATGTGCATCTCAATGTGAATACAGACTTCATTATCAAGGATCTTGAAAATGAAAAGTTCACAACAATAGGGATCCAATGATATAGACATTTGTATTTGGAGGGGGTATCCGGAAAAACTCTATAGTATTAATATAGTGTCTTTACATACATTACTATTGTTTTCTTATACTTTGGTTTGACTTGACACTTTGGGGGTCCTTGGTTGATTACGTTACATGCTTAGATACATGTCATCTCATTTGTTATAACACTATTGTTACATTAATATGTTTTCTCTTTTAGGGTTGTTATTTTGGTGTTTGAACATTGATACTAAGGTTATAATCTATCCATTATACCATTCATACCTTCACTGCTAGTCAGAAACCTTCTTCATATAGGGAGGCATAGATAATGTCATGTGGGACTCCAAACCAGATCAAGTGATTCAAGTCAGGTATTATAAATTGGAATTAGAGGAGGTTTTATTTTAATTTTATTATTGACTACGTTTGGGGAAAGGTATAAAGTATTTATACTATGTGTTACTTCGATATTTGAGGCATGAAAATTCTTAAAAGACACTTATGTGATGGAATTTTGAGTTGACGGTGATGAAAATGTTGTTATAGTTATGGTTTTATAGTTTCAAACAAATCGGGAGTAAGTCATGTTGTTATAGATTATGTTAATTGGGTGCATTCATGTTGCATCCATGGTTTTAGGTACTTTACATTTTTATTATTTATTTTAATGTTATGTAATTCTTGGGTTTAGTTTAAGGAGTTTATGAATAGTTTTGGAGTTTTTTGGAATGTTTATAAGGGTTAAAGGTTTGAGAATTGTTTAGGGAAACCATAAAACATCTCCAAGAAATTGTGCATGAGTTTTTGGGAGTCACTGGGTAAGTGAATGGTTTGTCTGAACTATGTAGGTTCCTAGTTAAACTGCTCAAGTGGAGACATATGAAAAAATAATGGTTGGCACATAGTTATTCAAATGATGTGAACCAACCCAGCAAGGGGGTGTTTTAGAGATAGTATGATGCGCATATTTAGCATATGGTTTCCCACCCCGTGTGACCTAATGTTGTGTTTCGCATTTATTTTTATAAAAATTAGAGTTTAACTGGGTTTTTATCTCACAAACCATCATTTTTCATCTCCACTATTTGGATCTCGAACTCATCTGCTTCCCAAATAATTCATAGAGATTTATTTTGATCTAGAAGCATGTTTTGATAGATATAAGTATACTAGATATCAATAATAATTTGGGAACATGATAATTTGAATGGATTTTGAAAAACCTCTTATTTCAAAATTTTAAATTAAGGTTTTGGTTTAATGTAAGAAATATTTTTGATGAAATGTTTTAATGGGAAGAAATGTGAACGAGGAACGTATGATATGAGAACTTTGAATATATGGTTGGTGTTTATTCATTGGTATGGATCGTGGTTGTGAATTAAATCCTTCATTATGTTATAATACATGGTCATGAAGTAACACCATCAATATGGATCACCAAGTGATGTTTTAGTGATGGGATGGCTCACCACTCACGAGTATATGGATTTCCATAGCACGCGTGTGTGTGTGTGAGCATGGGATGGTTATGTCCTAGTAGAATGTGTTGGTATAGTTATGTTATAGTATGATTTGATTAATTTTGTATCACATGGAACTTTTTTATGTATTCGTATAAAATAGTTTGTCCATTTCTCACATTTTTTATATAAAATGTGCTAATTTTTTATTTTCCAAGCAACATGTGTTGGGAAGTTTCTAGGGATTACCGACTGAGTGTTATACTCACCCTCTAGTTGGGAAATTTGGTGCATTTGTAGATATTGATCACCTAGACATAGTTAATGAAAAGGTATCATACATATCTAGTGGAGCATCTTGATGTTAGTTATTAGGATATAGTTGGATCTTGAAGTTTCTCTTTTGGAGTCATTGGGGTTGATTCCACATTAATGTTAGTTTGTTGAGATGTCCTTTGGGTTTTTTGAGTCTTATGTAATACTTTGTAATTTTTACTTATATATTATTATTTTATTGGTTATCATTTGAGGTTTATTGTTTATTCTCATGCATAATATAGTTGGTTTAGTTTTTTATATGTTGTCTTGTTAGGTTATGTTTTTTATTCAGGTCAAATCTTACCCTGATATTTTACTAAGTCCTTTGGTATTTATTTCTAGCCTTTGGTGTCTTGGGAATGTCTCCTAAGGTTTGTATCACCTCTACCCTAGCTCAAGCCAATGGGTTGAGTGGGGATGTTACAAATGGTATAAGTCTTGGTTGTTCCATCATCTAGGGATTGTAGCTAGGATATTGGGAAATCGTAACTTGAAATGTATAGCATAAAAAGAGTTAGTTAACTTCTTTATGTAAAATGTCAAATTACCAGGGTGTTCTTGGTAAAGAAAGTGTTCTAAGACACCTGTATGTGTGTTTCCATCTCATCATCACGGGTTTACCTGATGAGTGTACCATATCATTCATTAGTAATGAGACTTTCCACCAAGAATTGATTTTTCATTAAATGTTGGATGATTCTTGGAAATTGGTTATAATGATTATTTATTTTGATGATTTAGAATATTATAAGCCTTCAGTTGATAATTTGTGACAACTAAGTGGTGTTTTGTTCTTTTTATAGAGAACTGGAATACGTTCTACGATATAGAATCCCCTAATAAGTGGTAATGGAAAACATGGTTTCACTTGAACCCCAAGTGAACTAATAGATTATCTAGATAATTGTTCAATATTTTCAAGTTATTGAAAAGGGAAATCAAAATGATGAACCAAAAAATGGATAATTCTATATAATTTTAGAAATAGAATCCACCAATATTTTTGAGGGATTTAGATCCTAAAAATGTAGAGGTGTGACTTAGTAGAATGAACTAAATTTTTTACTTCTTGGGAATAACATTTGGTCTAAAGGCTAAGAAAGTAATTTAAATGCTGGAGGATCATTCATGATAATGGTGGGATTTAGCTATCCATGCTAAATTAGACCAATTCCTTATATGATATTACTTTGAATAATTGTCAATAAATGATTCGACCCCAACACATTCAAGAGAGATAGAACGATAGGTTTCTCCAGCCTAATGGAAGAGAATCTATTAGTGACCAAATATACAAATGATTTTATAAAATTAGTTTATTTTTATTCAAAATTTTCTACTAGTACATCCTTTACTAGTACAAAAAAAGTTCATTGTTAGTTTTTTTTTGGTTTTAACATTGTTTTTTCAGGTTATGTATATTCGAGTGATGTTGTAAATATATTTTGAATATCGGTTATTAAAACCAATGATAATATTAATTTAACAAAAGAGTTTTTATGCCAATTATATCAACAAATTATGGCAAAAGTCCCACTAAAAGAAATTAAATGTTATATTTTTTTCTATAACTAATTTCAAAAGTTCTACACAATCACTTTTTTACTTCGATCATCACAAAAAAACTGATGCCAAAAGTCTCACACTTTTAACATTAGTTTTTTTCATTATACAATGTAAAACATACTACATGATCACTTTTGTTGTTAGTTATAGAAAAAAACTAACACCAAAAGTCCCACTTTAACATTTTTTACCTCGGTTTTTTCTATAAAGTTTCTAAAAACATGATATTTTTAAAAAAACTCACTGGTCATTACACACTTTAATGAAAATACACGACATATGAAGTGGAAAATTGTTGAAACTAATGAATATAAAGAAGAAGTAATATAAATATGCAATATAAATATTCAATAATCTTTGACTCACTTTGATGAAAATAAAATATCAATAAATTATAACTTTTTAGAAAGCAATTGAAACCATAAAAAAAGACAAATTTTTCGATTTAATTTTGATTTTTGATGTAGTGTCCATCACCATAATTTTTAGTAGAGGTAATAACTTGTTAAAAATAATTTTTTTTGATTTGTAAGGAATTTTAGAATCCCATATATAAATCACATATATAATATTTATACTTTAACTCAATATGATTAATTATTCTTCATAATTAAAAAAGGAAACATGAACACGTATATCAATATATGTAACAAATCATCAAAAAATCAAGTAATGGAAGAATTTATATAAATAACATTAAAAAATATCTGAATAAATAACTATTAAAATAATAGTGAGGATTAGAATAGTAGATAAAAAGTCAATAACTATGGAGATTGAAAAAATATAAACATAATTTAAAAATTCATAACCTGGTATAATAAATTTTTGGCGGCAAGTGAAAAATTAGAATGTGTGTTATGAAAAATTTAGATATTTCTTTCATGTGAAGATAAATTATAATTTTAACATTGTTTATCTATGAAATGGAATTCAGAAGTTAATATATATATATATATATATATTTATGTTGGTTATTTTAAAAAAAATGGATATTAAAATTGGACTTTTAATGCTAGTGCCTAAAAAATGATGTTAAAAGTATTCTACGATGAATTTTATAATCCATTTTTTAAATAACCAATATAATAACATGTAATAAATAAATATAGCAATATATTTGGTTTCTTAAGCTTCTATTTTTCAAGATAAAGATCTCAAATGGACTTACAGGTCAAAAGTTATGGTTGTTGGAAGTTGGACTTCTATAAGATTTATCTTAGAGAATCCCAACTTCTTGATGACCCTAACTTTTTATTAGTTAGTACATTTTATATATAGGAAATATAAAATAAAATATTGAGAAACAAAATAAAACACTATATATAGAGTTTCCACAATTTTAATGTCAGTTATTTGAAAAAAGCGATGTTAAAAGTCCACATAAAAGACTTTTAAGATCAATTTGTTCAAGGATCGATGTTAAAAGTACATTTTTAACATTAGTGTTTTCCAATAAACAAATTTTAAACATTAAAAAACTAAATAAACGTCAATATTTAGCATCATAGGCTTCCATATGACTAGTTTTGGAGTCAAAACGGGCTTCTGAATCAAAACTTATGGTTTTCCTAAGTTGGAATTCTCTGAGGGAAGTCATAGAGAATTCAAACTTCTGATAACCATAACTTTTGATCCATAAGTCCATTTAGGATTTAGGAATGATAAAATAAAATCCTGTGAAATTAAATAGAACCTAGTATTTAGTTTTTTCACATTTTTAACATAATTTATTTAAAAAAATTGTTAATATTGTAACTTTAACATCAGTTATTAAAAAAATAAAGTTAAAGGACTTCTGTGAGGAATTTTAAAATCAGTTATCCAAATAACCATGTTAAAAGGTTCAATTTTAACACTGTTTACCGATTAATAACTATTTAAATTAATATATAACTACTTTTGACATCGGTATTGAGGAATCAATGTAAAAAAGTTGGCGTTAAAGACCATTTTTCTACTAGTTCTTGCAGACATGAATCATTAACTTTGGAATGCTACCAAAGATTCATTCTAATATAGTCATCCTCTTTATTAATGATTATATGTATGAGTTTAATAAATTTATGTTGGACGAAAGAGATTTCATGGGAAATTTAGCTATAGTAAGTATGGTTGTCTCTATGGGAATATGTGGTAACTTTAATTATATGAATAAGTGGAAGAGGGACACATATTTCTAAGGTGACAGGGCATCCGGGAATCAAACCCCTGAATCAGTTAACTTTCCTACACAACAAAATATCAAGTCTATATATTTCTAATTTGGATCATTTGAGTATATATAGAAAGATTATACAATACTTTCAAGAGCATGACACAACTGTAATAATATAAGAAATATCCAGTGTTATTGTCAAAGTGATCTAAAGGAACTTATTTTAAATACATGTCATGCCTCTCAAGAATATTATACTTCCTTAGAACAGAGCTAACTATGGTGATTTTAGAAAAACTTTGACTCCATAGACAATGCAACCACATCATGGAATTCAGGATAAAGGGGTAGAAAGTAAGCAGTTATATGGTGCTGAGTAGATGATCATATAAAACCAATAAAGTCCATTTATTGTATGAGGAATCATTATTCTTAACTTGACCTTTATAAAAGTTTTTTTTGATATTAGTGCATCCAAAAAATTTATTTATTCATGTTTCATTGATCAAATGTGGTTTTTTATCGATAATATACCACATGATAATCTATACAGATCTCATACAATGAGAGTGTGGGGGATTTAAATGTGTAGTTTGTTCTATAATAATAAATGGATTATATTTTTATTGTAACATTTATATTTTAAACATGTGTCTATTTGAATTTATCATGGGAATGGAATGGTTTGTTTCCTCTAAGGCCCATATCAATTGTTATGCACAATAGTTAAACTTTACATCTCTTGATGGGTTAATGAATCTATTGAAATTAGTTTGTGATGATAAGGATAGAAAAGAAGAAACTTTAGAAACCATGGTTGGAAGTATTTCATACCTTCTAGAAGAAGTCACTTTGGGGACTAATAAAATAATTGAGACTAGAAAATTTCTTACCATTTTGTATTGATAACTAGATGTGTTTTTTTAAAATTTTGTTGGTTTTACATGTGAAAGGAATGTGTAATTTTCTACAGATCTCATTCTAAGGATAAATTTTGTTTAAATTCTATTATGTAAACCAGAACCAATGTAATTGAAGGATATGAAGATCCAATTATAATAAATAGAAATTAAAATGTCCATAGGACTCAGTACATCACCTTGGGATGCTCTAGTTCTTTTTATCAAAGAGGAAGATGGTTTGTTATGACACTTTTTTTATTATTGTATGATGAATCATGTTATAATAAATAATAGACATTCAGTACCTTGTATTGATGTAATTTTTGATTAATTGAAGGTATCCTAATGGTTCTTTAATATTAATACATGCTTTTCGCATCACCAACTAGATTATAAAATAGTGCATATTCTGAAAACAACTTTTATAAGTCATTATGGTCATTATGAATATGTGGTCATGCCTTTTGGTCTTACAAATACTCTAGTGGGTTTCATGTCTTTGATAAATTTTGTCTTTCAATGGTACCTAAACTCTTTCGTTAAGGTATTTGTAGATGACATACTATTATATTCTCAAACTCAAAAAGAACATGAATAACATTTAGAGTTTGGGTTGGGAATTTTACAAGAGAATTGATTATATGAAAAATTATCTAAATGTAATTTCTATATTCAAAAATTATGTTTCCTTGTCCATGTAATTTCTGAGAAATGTGTGTCAATAGAATCTATAATGATAGAAGTTTTTGTCTCTTTGAAACATCTGAAAAATTTCTTTCAAATGCACAAATTTTTAAGCTTAAAGGTTTATTATCACATCTTTTTAGTGACTTCTCCCTACTCTCATCACCAATGAAAGTGATCAAGGGAAAGTGATCTTCATTCCATGGGGGTGAGGGTTTTCAATAATCTTTTTTTAATCATAAATAAAGGTAAACTTATGCTCCAATTTTTTGTTTTTATACAACACGGGAAGAGATATGTGGTATATTTTGACACATATTGACTTAGACATAGTTGTATTATCATTTAAGGGGATTGGGTGATAACTTGTGGATAAAGAATATTTTGAATTTATGAGAAATAATTATCTGACCCATGATTCTGAATTGACAGTGCAAATCCATTCTTTGAAAATGTGGAATTGTTATATATTTGGTGAGAAATTAACATTATTTATAGACCATAAAAGTTTAAAACAAAAATTTTCATAAATTGGTTTAAACTTGAGATAAATATTATGGTTGGAATATCTTTAGTTGTTCAACTTTGAATTGTTTTATACATAGGGAAAAGGTAATTCTATAACTCCCCAACCCCAGAATCATGTATTAGGTGCCTTAATTTTTTATATTGGCATGATTACAAGAAACCAAATCCTGAAGTACCAGTTGATTTAGTAGTTTTAGAAAACAATATTTTATACATGATACCCATTTTACATTGGTAAAACATAATAAAACAAAATACATAAAAAATACAAATAGGTTGTTTCCTTGAAACTCATACCAAGAATTCATTTTCATATCATAGTTAAAGGAAACAAAATAAGGGAGATATCAAATGCTCAGTAAGGGTAAGCGTACAATGAAAATAATCATAAATCACTAAGAATAAAAAATTTGGAAAGGTAAATAGTAGAAAAAATTTTCTATTTAAACCAACAGGATTAGACATAATCAACATGGCAAGGTAAATAACTGAAGACACATTCCATTTAATTAAATAACTGATAATGAAATTCATCCATAGATAATTTGAAAGAAAAAAATACCATGGATAATAATATTAATAACTAAATCTTCAATAAATTAAATTCTTAATTATAGGTCTCCATGTTTCCTTGGTATATGGTACATTTACCATCACAAACTTTCACAAGGCGGTTAAGAATATCAGGTTGAAACCCCTCGGATTTGGCCAACTGATTTGTCCCATTAGACTACTGATGCATCAAGGGGCTATCTATAATTAGGACCTACCCATGTTGTTGCAATCCAAATCATTACTTATATATAAAATAATTTATTTAATTTTTTTAAAAAAGTTACGTATCAAATATCCTTATTGTGTAAAATATACAGATTTACTGATATTTACCTAGTTAATCATATAACTATCAAGTACACACCATATGTAAAAATGGTATAAATTTTAGGAAATAATTATACCCATAAAATAAGAGTATGGTTACCTAAACTAAATTATATTTCCAATAGAATGCAGCTATAAGGAAGTGATTGTTTTAAGATAAAGTTAACAATCCCAAAGGAAAGTGAGATTGAAAATATAACATTTACCACTTGAAAATTTTCATGTCAAAATCCCTTAGATTATATAATTCAAAGTAATACATTAAATAATATGAATATAAAATTATTCATGATATAATATATGAAAATTAGTAGTATATACACTAAAAAAGTAAGTGATAAATACGACATTTATCTCACAAATGTAAAAAGTGAGATGAAAATACCTTACCTTATGCTTACTTTTGGTTTAATGCTCTTTAAAAAAATTAATAATGGTTTTAAGCATGTTATTAACTTAAAATATAACCATATTAATATCTATGATATCGTATATAGTAATTTTATAACATATTAGAACCTGTTCATTAATAATACTTTATAATTTTTATCATTTTGGGTGTTAATTGCTTTGTTTTTTGAATATTTTTTGAATTTTTATTTTTGTTCCTATTAATTAGATCATGATTTCAACATATAAAAAATATAAACCATGATTTAAATATATTAAATATTCATTAATTATTTATTACTTCCCAAATTGAGGCTTTTAGTTTTAGGGGAGGGATGTTTTGAGGTAATTTTGTTAGTTTTTTGATGATTCAAATGGCTTGATAGGTGTCAATAAATGGGAGGGGTGAGTACCTTTTTACAGTGGATGAGTGGAATTCTTATAAATATAAAAAGGTAAACACTATTTAGAGGTCTCCTTTACATTATGTGCCTCCAATAATGATAAAAAGTTAAACCAAGGGAGGATATGGTTGAAATATGGTCAACCAATAGGTTTTTTTATAGGTTTCTAGGTCAGTTTGGCCTTTAATCTTAAGGTCTATTCCCTTATTAAGCATAATTTTACCTTAATCA
The DNA here is from genome assembly GCA_963277665.1 of Viscum album. NCBI lineage: Eukaryota > Viridiplantae > Streptophyta > Magnoliopsida > Santalales > Viscaceae > Viscum > Viscum album. Next base: position 879,706,117 of record OY728143.1, on the reverse strand, counting down.
GAGTAATTAGTTTTAAATAAATTCACTAATATTTTTGGTCAAAAAATAAGTTGACCTTATTATAATTTATAAAGATTCTAAATATGGAGTTCGTTTTTCCAAATTCTAATCACATAATTTGAAGAAATTAATTTAAATTTAATCCCACAAATGGGGTGACAAAGAGTGGCTTTAATGTAAAGATTTTAAAAAGTTTGAAATAACGTTATATTAAATTTTAATGTGAAATTTATTCCAATTAAATAAATTGGACTAATTTATATATATTTGGTCCAATTTTACTTTAAAATAAATTTAAAATATAATATATCAATATAAATAAATTAGATGAAAAAGAAGTTTTCAATTAAAATTCAATATTTTTTACTATTCATTGAAAAATAAAACATCTCATAAAAATACCAAAAAATCACCCAACATAATTTTTACGTTTATATATCAAAAATGAAGTTATTTTTTTAAAATTTATAAAAGTTCTAAAATTCATCTTTAAAATAGGATGACCATTAAAAATGGTAAAACTGACTTTATAAAAATATATGTTTTTATATGTAAAATAGGGTTTATTATTATCTTATGCCTATAAAATATATTGGATGAATGTAAAAATATTTTATTGAATATATAATATATATTAATATAATTAACTAATAGTATTTAATTTAATTTATTATGATAAGATTCCTTCAAAAGCATAAAAATTGTTCTTTATAAAAACATTTACTATATATTTAGTTGGGTTTGATATTCATGTGTATTTAGTTGTTAACCAATTAATTAAATAATATACTTATAAACTAGTTATTATTATTTATAACCATAAATTTAATTTCTAGGTTGTATCTTATTATATTAAGTAATAATATCTTAATAATATGTTGTTGTTCGGTAAAACGTGGTCTTGTGTGTGACAAAAACTGTCAAAAAAAGTCTTTCTTGCGTATAATGAAAGCTTACTTAGCATTTCATGAACTAAAAGCTATAGAATAAATTTATTTAAAATGTTAAATATATCATAAATTCTGAAGAGTTTATATTTCTTTCTATTCTTGTTTTTTTCTTTCATAAATGCTATCAAATAAAAGTTTCTCTTTTATAATTTTTAGCGAGTTACTTTCTCCCCGCATTAATTAATATTACATCCTCATTATTTACACTTGATCCCAGAAATCATGGGTTTTATATTTTAATATTACCTTTTCTAAATAAACCACATCGTAAAATAGTTTATAAAACATCCCCTTAATAATAGCGAATGATATGTACAAAGGGCACGCAGAATAACATATAACTGTGTTTCTACATAGGTTAACATTAGTGTCATGTCAAAATATGATCTTATAGGGAAATCATAAATATTTATATGGGTGACTAAGGGCATTTATAAAAATTATTTGAATTATTAATGTAAATTTTAGGTCCTCAAATACAAAAATCTATGATGATATAAAAGGCCATCAGTTCAACAAAAATGAAGGTATTAGGGTAACATTTTTGTTTTGGGATCCCTTTTCCAATGTTGAGGAATTATTTTATTAACCAATAATACAAGGAAATTTACATACATGATATATTTTAAATTCATATGGAGAATTTCATCTTTTCGTTTTGATTCAATCAAATTTTAATTTATCCCTCACTCCTTGAAATAGATATCCTAAAATGAACCCTTTTTATTTCTTAATCACTAAAATTTAGTTTTTATGGGTCTTACGATCCATAAAACATGTCTTTAAATTTTTTTATAAATATTTTAAAAAATTAGTATGGTTAATACATTAATCTATAAACCTAAAAATTGATACCATCATTAAAATAGTATCCTCAAATTGATTAGTTAAAATAAATGAGACCTTTACTAGGACATCATGTAGGCCAATGGTAGTTGTGAAATAATTATCGTCCTTCAGTCATAGGTTCAAGACCTACCGACATATAGGTTTTAATTTTTCCAAAACCATATTAATAAAATTTTCAAAATAACTATGATGGAAATCATTGTAATTTACCCATTAAATACAATTTTCTCTATAGTTTTCAACACAACATATATTTATTCTCAAAGCCTAATAATATAATTTAATTATTATTACAATATCATTAATGATCATAATAACACTAAAGGTTGTCAATACATTTATACTCATGTGTCAAATATTTAAGGCCATTATTCCTTAAATATATTTTCCACAAAAAAAATTACTAAACTAATGAGTTGTATTGTCATAAATTTCATCCAAAATATCCTTAATATAGGTATTCTTTCATTACATAATACCTTAAAAAGAGGGGATTGAGACATAGAACTTATGATAAACCTTAACATATATATCTTACAAAAATATTAAAATGTTATTAAATACTTATATTTAATATCTATCATATGGTTTTGTTCCATAATCCATGTATTCCTAAATATAGTTCCCATGGAGGCTAATAAACATCATTTGATTCCAACTGTAACACTCTTACCCCAGAAGATGAGATTTGGTTCCTTAATTTATTAAATTAGCATGATTTCAAGGAACAAAATAACAAAGGACCAATCAGTTTAGTAGTTTTGGAAAACTATATTACATAAATGATACCCATTTTACATTGTTAAAAGAAAATAAAACAAAATACATAACAAATACAAATAAAATACATCATTGACAATCAATCGAAGAATTTATCTTTATAGCCTAGGGAAAGGAAGAAAATAAGGGTTATCTTAAATGATCAATAAGGATAAGTGTACAAAAAAAAGTAATCACGAATAAATAAGAATAAACAATATGGAATGATAAATAATTTAACACACTTTCCATTTAAACAAACTAGATAAGGCTTAATCAATATGGAAATGTCAATAAATGAAGACACATACCATTTAATTAAATAACTGAGAATGAAATGAATCTAGAGATAATTTAAATGAAAAAATATCATGGATAATAATAATTATTTTATTCTCTATATAGTAAATTCTTAATTATTTGAAACCATTTTTCTTTGGTATATAATACATTTACCATCAATACCTTTCCCAATACAGTTTAACATATCGGGTAGAACCCCATCTGATTTTCCCAACTGATTTGTCTCATGTGACTACCGAAGCATTGAGAGTATATATATATATATATATAATTGGACCTCAAAGGTATCATACCAATCCAAATACATCCTTATATATCAAATAATCTATTCAAATTTATGAAAAAGTGCCATATAAAATATGTGTATTGAGTAAAAGATACTAATTTACCAATATTTACCCAGTTAATCAAATAACTATCAGGTACACACCATATGTATAAATGGTATATGGTTTAGGAAATAATTATACCCATAAAATAATAGTATAGATATCCAAAAAATATTTGATTTCAAATGTAAAATGGTCACAAGGAAGTTATTTTTTCATGATAATGTTGACAATCATAAAAAAGTGAGATTGCAAAAATAACTTTTACCACTTTGAAATTTTAAAGTCAAAACCCATTAGATGGTATAATTAAAAGTAAAACCTTAAATAAAATTAATTTAAAATTATTAATGATATAATATATCAATATTTTGTGTATATAAACTACACAAAAATAAGTATGTGGTGATGATGACATTTATCTCATAGATGTAAAAATTGAAAAGAAAATCCCTTACCTTACGCTTCCTTTTGGTTGGATGCTCTTTAACCTTATGTATAATGTGTTTAATCATTTTATAAACATAAACTAGAACCAAATTAATACCTATTATATCATATAGGGTCATTTAATAAAATATTATAACCAATTCATTAAAAATATTTTATCATTTTCATCATTTCAGGTGTTAATTGCCTTGTTTTTCGAGTTTCTTTTAACTTGTTATTTTTGTTCATATTAATTAGATCATGATATAATTATATAAATAATTTAAACCAATATATTCAATATATATCTATTTATAATAATAAATAACATTTATACATAGGAAATGAAATTCACCACTCATGGAGACTCTAGGCCATACATACGCATAAATGCAACTTCCAATTATTTTTCATGTTAAAAGAATGAATAGTTAATGATATATATGTATATTATGATTCAATTACCATATTTATGTCATATATGTCACAAGTTGTTATTAAAATCATCCTTAATACATTACATGTATAGTGTAAATGAATCACATCGCTTTGAGGATGCGGTAGTCCACACGTCTACAAACGAAGTTATCGTATTCCCACAAAATAGAAAGCATTAAGGTACGTGTTATATAAAAATTATAGAAGAATAAATTAAAACTAAAAATAATATATATATATATATATATATATATTATATAAATATAGTGTGTTAATCATAATTCCCAACCATGATAGGTGGTAAAGGAAAAATTAATGACATCGTTTCGTGAGGTGGTAGTTCATCGTACACACAAATGGTAAATTCATTACCCATTTGATGGAATTGTGTGTAGGTGTTGGTATAAATATTAACATAAAAACATATAAGTTTATTTATAATAATTTTTTTATTATATAAGCATGTAATAATAAAAATTTAATTGTTTTACAACAAAATAAAACAAAAGTGATCGTTGAATAATGATACCTCTTTTTGGGGAACTCTTCTTGGTTTTCACCAAAGGACTTATTTGAATTTCTTTCTTCCCAAAGAGAGGCTTCTATTTTTAGAAAAGGGGTGTTGGGGGATTATTTTTTTAGTTTTTATATGATCCATAGGGTTTTAGAGGTGTGAATAAATGGTATGGGTGAGTGTCATTTTATAGTAAAGGAGGAGTAACATTCTTGTAAATATAAAAAGGTAAACAGTATTGAGAGGTCTCCCCTACAGAATGTGTCTCTAATAAGAATTACAATTATAAAAAATGGATTATATGGTAGAAATATGTCCATAAAATTTGTTTTGAACTTGTTTTTAGGTCATTTTTCTCTTAAGATTATGGTTTAGTCCCTTGATAAACTTAATTCTACCTTAATCGTTGTAATTCATTTTAACTGTATTCACATGTATTTTTGATCAAAAACTAATTTTAACTTATTTTAAATTATAAATTATTCAGATTATAAATAGGGAATAATTTTTTTCAAATTTGTATAACATAAGTGGTAGAAATTAATTTAAATTTTATCCTGCAGATGGGACGACAAAACATATTTTTAAAGTAAAAATGTTCAAAAGTACGAAATGTTTTTATATAAAATATTAATGTTAAATTGATAAAAATGAACTAAATTTGATTAATTAATGTATATTTGACCTATTTTAACATTAAAATAAATTCAAAATACAATTTATTCATATAAATAAATTATATGAAAAAGTAGTTTTCAATTAATGTTCAGTATTTTTCACTACTCATCGAAAAAAAACTTCTCCGAAAAATAAAAATAATTCAACCTAACCAAATTATAATGTTTTTATTTAAAAATTGAAGTTTATTTTTCCTTATTAAATTTATAAAAGTTTTAAAATTTATATTTAAAATTGGCGTGTCATTAAAAGGCAGTAAACCCGTCTTTAAAAAAATATAGGTTTTTATGTGTAAAGTTGGATTTGTTCTTATCTTATGAAAATAAAATATATTGGTTGAATATAAAAATATGTTATTGAATATATAATATATATTAATATCATTAACTAATATTAATTAATTTAATTTATTATGATAAAATTCCTTTGGAAGCATAAAAATATTTCATATATATTCAATTGGTTTTGATGTTCATTTCTATTTAGTTTTTAACCAATTAAATCAAAAATATATTTTTAAATTATTTATTCCTATTTATAACCACTAATTTAATGTTCAGGTTGTATCTTAGTATATTAAATAATAATATATTAATAATATATTGTTTTCTTGTTAATCTTGGTATAGCGTGTAATGAAAACTACCAAAAATAGTTGTTCTTGCATGTAACGCAAGATGGTACAGTGTTTCTTGAATTATGAGATATAAAATAGATTTATTTAAAATATTAAATATTTTATAAACTCTTAGGAGGTTATATTAATTTATAATCTTGGTGTTTCATGTCATACATGCTATCGAATAAAATCTCGCCTTTTATAATTTTTGAGGTTTTACAAATTCTATGGCAGATTATTTGAGACAAAAGTCGTATAATAAATTAGAAAAATAATCTTATGATCAATGGTAATTTATGTTAAATATAGAATATATAAAATTTTATTTCACCAAGAAAAATTAATTTGAAGTTTTCTTTCCAATGACTCTTATTAATGACTTGGTTGGACAAGTTAAGGACGTTCAAAGATCAAATTTTGGTTACCTTACCATTTTATAAAAACTCAATGGTGGGGAGACCATTGATGAATGGGAACAAGATAGGAAATATTTGCTTCTTTTATATGATTGATGGGTTTTACCACTGAATTTTCAAGTGAAACTCATTTCTGTATACTGCTACTCGAAATTGGTTGTTTATCCTAGAATTCATAAGATCTATAAGGAATTTCAGACTCATTTTTTTTGGGATGAAATGAAGAGGAAAGTAGTAGAGTATGTGACAATATGCCTTACTTATCATCAATTCAAGGCTGAACACCAATTAAAAACTATTATGTTTCAATATTTACCAATCCATTTCTAGAAATGGGAGTACATTTCTATAAATATTGCCAAAATATACTGAGAATAGTTCCAAAACATGATTCCATATGGTTTATTATGGATAGGCTCACAAAGTAAGCTCACATAAAATCTATTCATGAATCTAATAAGGCTGAAGACTTGATAAAACTATATATTCCAGAATTAATAATGTTTCATGGAATACCAGTTTTAATCATCTCAGGACAAGATCCTCATTTAACCTCTCATATTTAGTGATCTTGACAGTAATATTTCCATGCCCAGTTAACCATGAGCACAACCTATCATACTCAAATGGATAGAAAATTAGTATGGATGATCCAAAAGTTAGAATAAATACTTTGATATTATTTTATAGGTTTTATTGGTTCATGGGAGGATTATATATAGTTAGTTGTGTACTCATACAATAATAGTTATCAGACCTTGATACATATAGCTTTTTTTTAACAATTGTTTGTCAACATTTTCAGTATATACTTCAATCGGTATAGATTAGAGAAGCTTCATTGTTGGTACAGAGAAATTTTTAGGAGATAAAAGTGAAAATTAAAATAATAAGGAAAAGGATGGCTAAAACTCATAGTTTTCAAAAATATTATCTCGATCATCATCTTTAACCATTATCATTTTATGTGGGAGATCATGTGTTCTCGAAAGTCCCTCCAAGGCTAGGGCATCAATTTTTGGGAATAAAGGTAAATTGTGTATACAATACTTCAACTCATTGAGAAAATGAAATGGACTAGTGATATCACTTATTTTTTAGATTTACCACAATGGTCTAGCTCCATAAACAATGTATTTTATGTGTATCAATTAAATAAGTACCTACCTAATCTTCACCATGTGATTCAATGGGACTAGATTGATCTTGTGCAAGATACTACTTTTCTACAAGTGTCATCAAAAATTGTGGATAAATAATCGAAATTGTTACATGTAAAGAGTATATTTCTGGTATGAGTTTTATTTTAGCATGGTTAGATTCCAAAAGAGACTTGAGAATGTAAAGCCTTTACAATGGAGTAATGGATTAAAAATTTCCAAAGCTCTGGAAATATCCAACATTTCAAGGATGGGAACCCTAATGATGGGAGAATGTAACAACCATAGTTTCATGTAATTTAACCATTTTTTATTTATTTTTAATTTATATAATTGTTAGGTTGATTATTGGGAGTTTATAGATAGTTTGGAGTGTTTTAGAAATGTATTTAATGGTTGATGGTGTGATAATAGTTTGGGGAAACTATGAAAATTTTCTAGGAATGCATTGAAGTGTTTATGGGAGTTACTAGGATGGAATAAAGTTAGAATATGATTTGGCCAAAATGTAAATGTTCCAAGTAAAATTTTGAATGTGGAGACAGATAATAAAATCATGGTTGGCACAAAAGTTTTCATACTATATGATCCAACAACGCGAGGGGGTGTTTTAAAGATAGTATCATGTGCACGATTAGTGCACTATTTCCTAAAATATACAGCCAAACCATGTGATGTTCATTTATTTTTATGAAAATTAGAGTTTAACATGGGTTTTCGACCGAAAAACATCATTTTTATTCACCCCTACTAGGATATTAAGCTCTTCTTCATCCCTAAGAGTTATTAGAGGTTCATTTTAATCCATAAGAATGTTTTCGTGGATCTAAATTCATTGTTCATCTGGAATCATCAGTAAGTATTTTTTTAATATAATTATATTTATATCTCCTCGTTTTCCCTCAATTGGAATGTTAGATATAATTTTTTATTGATGGAACTGTGATCTATGTTGTGTTTTTATGAGATATTAATTGGATATATTAAAGGAAAGAGGTTTCAAACCTAGATTTAGAGGTTTCATTGTGTCATTCATCAATGCCATCATCTATTGAGAGGTATGTGTCTTCCATCCCAGACAACATATTCTATAACCTGAAGACTTGGTTTTATTTAAATGTTATTCTTGTATTTTGAAAGTAAATGTTGAATGATTTACTGAAGGGAACCATTTTGTTTTATGATTTGGGAACATGAGTATTTAAATGACTTTTGGAAAACCCCTTATTTTATAATTTTAAATTATGGTTTGAAAATTTTTGTTTTGGTTTAATGAATGAAATTTTTTCAATGAAATTATTTAAATGGAAGAATTTTTTTATGAGTAACATGTGATATGAGAACTTGGAATACATGGTTGGCATGCATTAATTGGGGAAAATCATGGTCATGCAGTACCACAATCAATATGGGATGAAGCATGATTGTGAAGTACCACCATCAATGTTCTTCACCAATTGACAATTTGGTGAAATGATTACTCAAACCACATAGGTATAGGGAGGTCCATTGAATACATGTGTGTATGTGTGAAAGTGGTATGGTTATGGAAAGTTGTAAGTAATGGAAATATGATTTTATGAATGTTTTATCACATGGAACTTGTTTATAGATTGGTATAAAACTATTTTTCTATTTATCACACATTTCATATAAAATTTGATAACTTATTCTTATCATATGGGCATGTGATGGGAATTCTACGGGGATTATGTAATGTGTGTTATACTCACCCATTTCTTGGCCCCTTCAATCTGCTTGTAGATGTTGTTCACAAGGAAAATTGTAAAGGAAAGGTCTCATAATTCTATAGTGGAACATCTTGATGTCAGTTCCTCTATATGGAGTTAGATCTTGAAGTTTCTATTTTTGAGTCGTTGGTGTGTTGCCACATTGGTGTTACTATGATTTGAAATCCTTCAGGATTCTTAAGTATTGTGTCATAATTTTTCACCAGTACTCTGATGTTATTATTTTATTAGTTATCAATTGAGTTGTATTATTTATTATCATGCATCATATAGTTGTTTTAGTGTTTTATATATTATATTGCCAAGTTATGTTTATTCTTTATGGAAAATTATCACCATAATGTTTTACTAGGAACATTGGAATTTATTTTCATCCTTTGATGTCTTGGGAATATCACCTAAGGTTAGTAACACCTCCAACATGACCCAATATAATGGATTTAGGGAGAATTTTATAGTTGATTCATAATTAATAGTCTTATAGGATCACATTTCATATATTCCTATTTCTTATTATGCATGTTAGTTTTTTTAATTAGATTTCTTGATCCATGTTTTGTGTTTTGAAGTTATACTATATTGTTTTTTAGATTATTTGAACTTGAGCATGCTTGTTATTATATGTATATGAATATGACTAACATGCTAGTATAAATAACTAGAATTGATACTTGGGTAGTACCGAGAGGGTTATGGATTCTTGTTATTTGTATCCTCCAAAGATAGGGCTTCCATTGAAATAAATTTCATGTCATATAAAATGATTAGTTTCACATCTTAAGTTTGTTGTTATAGGAATTATAAGCATTATTTTATAATTATATAAAATTCCAAATAGAATATTTCATAGAGGATCACTTATGGAAAGAGGTTAGAATTCTCCCACCAGGGAAAACATTTTTGTACTTGTTTCATTGGTTCAAGTGGCGGACCCGATACAGCCGAGAGTCTTCTAATTAGTACCCATTAAAAGTGGAGGAGCTTAGGATAATGTTTGGTTTTCTAGAGGAATTTTATATCCATTGTACTACATCCTTCTAAGGAACTAGATTCCATTAGGATACTGAGGAATATATTGGAATCATCGATGGGATCTTTAATCTAACAAAGACCCAATAGATCGGAAACTTAAGTTAAAACTTTTCATGCTTCGTGGACCCTCTAGGGGGTGGTGATGTAATGCACCAAAAATTTCATTATGTTATTAACATGTTTTTTTAAATTATTGTTTTATTATGAGAACATATAAATAATTTTATATTTCATGATAAATTTTTTCATCATATGTTGAGGTGAACTTTTATAACTAGGGATAGTAAAAGGATAGAAAATACTTAATAGAAAACCAACAACACATTATTCCTTTATTTTAGAACATTACATTTACTGTATAAACATTCCTATTATTAACAAAAATATTAAAATGGAAATAATAAAAGAGAATAAGTGAATTAAAATATAATAAAAATGGCCTCTTTAACCCCCTAGAATCATCCCACCCACAAATAATACTATAAAAAAGAAACAAATTGTTATTAAAATAAAATTAATTCGGAAAAAGATATAAAACCTTGTTTCGAATCGAAGTGAATGATGAAGTGTAAGGATTATGGTGTATTTATAGGTAAATATGATCAAATACATTTATGATTTTCAACTAATATGGTTGGTCTACATTATTATTAGTAGTATATCAAATACTTGGTCATTATTTTTTTGGTTATGTAGATACTTTTAAATGATCGTCGATATTGATGATATAATCAAACTATATTATTTTTGAAGACTTTAAAGAAAATTATATTAAAATATGTTTTACGAGGAATTAATAAAAAAATTATTTCATCTAATAAACTTATAAAAGGATTTCCAAATGATAATATATTTTAATGAATCCCATAGTAATTTTTATAATGGCCAGAATGTTGATTTTTCTATAAAATATCATTTTTTTATTAAAATAATTATTTATTTAAAAATTATAATTATCATATTTATAGATTTATTTTTAATAAATAAACATATTTTTTTCAATCATCATATCAAAATTATCAAAAAAAATTAGATTTTTTTGAAAAAAATGATTATTTAGTAAAAAAGTGAAAATTGTTGTTTTAAAAATCATTGCGATTTTATAAAATAACTATTATGTTAGCAAGACTAAAAAATATATGTAACATTTTTTTAATAAAAATATAATATAATAATTATTTAAATTATTTTTAAAAATATTAGTTTTAATTTAGGAATTTATACCTTGCATTTTGGATCCAAAAAATTAGAATTTTAAAGATAAAACATATATTTGGTTTTTGTGTATTAATTGGGAAGGATAGAAGGTTTGGATATGTTTTTGGGATGAATTAAACAAAAAATCACCATATCACACTACTTAATATTCCTGAAATATGGTTGGAATTGATTTATCTCCCAAGTGGTTGGCTTATATAGTAAACTATCAAAAAAATAATCACTTAAATCCTACCCCGCATCATATATAAATACCGCCCTTTACCCACGCCTATAAACTAAAAATTTTAAATACATGAATTTATACCCTTATCCCCTCTAAAAATATTCTAAAATTTGTTCCCAAGTTGTATCCTTGGTCTTAGAGTTTCCTCCTCCATGATTTAGGAAGGAACTTTTCAAGGTAAGGGAAATTCTCATCTTCGTCTTTTCAAATTAAGTACTCCACTTTTGTGAGTCATGTAAATGTAAAAGATTATTTATTTTTATGAAATTTTTATCTTACATATAAATCTAATTTAGTGTTTAAACAATTTGAGTCCTCAATTCCATCCCATTATTCCTTTTATTAGTCATTGTTAATTACCATTATGCTGCTGAATTTTTGTATGGGAATTATCCTCCTCTCCCTTTTCATTCAAATACATATTTATTATGTGTATTACTAGACACCAAATTAATTTTTTATTAAATGTATTTTTTTATGTACCCTACTATAAAAATGTTATTTTACCAATGGTACTACTCAAATCTATCCCATAAATTTTTTGATATAATCCATATTGTAAATCGTTATTCTACCGTAATTGTTTCATGATTTTTTCTCATTTTCATGAAATATTTTTGTTTTGAGAATAACTAAACCTCTTCCATTTCCATTAAAATTCACATAGATTTAAAGATAAATTATTTATTTTGGTATTTAAATATATGAATCCCATATTCCTTTTTCATAAAAATGAGATTTCTTTCAAGTCATTAAGCACTTTATATACAATTATTTTTATATGAAACCCATTATTTATTTCCATGGGTTATTGGTGAAATGATTTCCTTTATGTTAAATGTGGATCCCATGAATTATTACATATTAAGATTATTCTCGAATAGCACTCTGATGCATTGAGTAATGAATTAATCTCCAGAAATTACATTCTTATAATACCTTGCTGAATAACATTGGTAAATATGATTTATGAAACATTGGGTATGGACCATAGTGATATGAAACCTTTGGGATGGAACATGGTGATATGAAACCTTGGGGATGGACCATGGTGAAATGAAACCTTGGGGATGGACATTAGTGGTATGAAACCCAGAGGATGGACCTTGGTGATATGACACCTTATGGATAGACCATGGTGATATGAAACCTTGGAGATAAACCTTAGTGATATGACACCTTGTGGATAATACTTGGTGATATGAAACCTTGAGGATAGACCTTAGTTATATAAAACCTTGGAGATGGACCTTAGTGATATTCTTATGAATGTTCAATTTTTATAATGTATCCACATTTCCATGGTATGATTCATATTCCTTATTTTATAATATGCCTCATATTCTTTTGATCATGCGTTATTTATATGCCTCTTTCTCAAATAAAAAGTGTTTTTGTTGTTTATTCCCATGTTGAGTGTTATATTCAACCCTTTATTTTATTATTTCCCCAGGATATGAGATGTAGTAAGAGTAACCTAGAAAGAACCTATAAATAATTCTAGAAAATTGATTTGGAGAATGATTATATTTATTTTTATGTTATTTTTATATATTATGTTCTTATTTACAATCCATTAAACCCAAAAGATCTTTCGAATTGTTAAATGTCGTATCTTGAAATGAAATATTAATGAAATGAAAATTCGGGTCGCCATAGTTGATATGAAAGGATTGTTTATTTATTTGTAGACATTGGTATTAGAAAAATTACTAAAATATTTAAGGATGAGTATAAATATAAGAAATATCATCCGGGTATTTTGGTGATTATTAAGTAAGTGGTTTCTAAGAAAATAAATTCAGGTCTGGATATGAACAAGTGGATGTGGCTCTGGAACAGATGTACATAGGGGTAACACCAAAAAAACACAACATTGAGATAGAATTGATTGGGAAATGGTGAATTATAATAATCCTTTATGCACACCTATTTTGACACTCATGGGGGATATTATTTGTTTAATCACAATCTTCTACAAACCTTTATATAGGATATTAAGATAATGTAAAACATTTATTATTATGAAATTATATAGTCTTAGAATTATAAAATTATAAAATTTTAAGAATAATATTTCCATCAGAATTCTTATTATAAGATTCTCAATAAGTAACAATAATTATCAAGAGTAACTTGGTAGGTAGAGGAAAAATGAGCTGTAAGTACCCTAATCTTTTATCAATCAACAATATGAGTTGAAATTTTTATGATGAAATTTCTTTAAGGGGGGAGAATGTAACAACCCAAAAATTCTTTTATGTTATTAATAAAAATATTATTTTTATAATAAATGTTTTATTATGAGAACGTATAAATTCTTTTATATTTTAAGATTTCTTTTTACATCATAGGCCAAGGTGAGAGTTTACTATTATGAATAGTAAAATGATAAAAAAACACTTACTAAAAAACCAACAACTCTTTATTCCTTTATTTAAGAACATTACATTCAGTCTATAACAATTAATATTATTAATCCCAATATTAAAATTGGAAGGCTAAACAATAAGAAATAAATTTAAATATAATAATAAGTATCACCTATATACCCTATAAATTTCCAACCCACAAACAAAGCTATTGCAAAGAAATAGATAATTAATAAAACAATATTCATTATATAAAAGATATAAAACCCTATTTCAAATTAATTTGAATGGTAAATCATTAGAATGATGGTGTATTTATAGGTAAATATGATAAAATAAATTTCAATTTATCAATTAATATTGTTATTCAAAACTATTATCATTATTAAATACAATAATTTATTATTTTTTTAGTTATGTAGATACTTTTAAATGATCATCGAGATTGATGATATAATCAAACTATATTATTTTTGAAGAATATGAAAAATATTCTATTAAAAAATTTTATATTTGGAAGTGATAAATAATTTTTTTTCATATATTAATCTTATAAAATGATTTATAAATTATAATATATTTTAATTAATCCCAAAGTAATTTTTATAAGGGTAAGAATATTAATATTTCTATAAAACAATAAATTTTGTATTGAAATAATGATTTATTTAAAAATTAAAATTATCATATTTAGAAAATTATTTTTAATAAATAAACATTATTTTTATAATTAGAACTTAAAAATTAGTATAGGATTATTTTCATGGAATTTTCTAACAAACTAAAATTTTAGTGAAAATGTGAAAATTGTCGTTTTAAAAATCACTATGATTTTATGACATACTTATTTCTTATTCAAGCATAAAAAATTTATGTATAATTTAATATCATAAAAATATAATTTAATAAGTATAAAAATTATTTTCAAAATATTTGTTTTAATTTAGGAATCTATACCTTTCATTTTGGAAAAAATAAGTAGACTTTTCGAGATAAAAATTATTTTTGATTTGTGTGATTTAATTGGGTTGTATAGAAGGTGTGGTTAGGTTTTGGAAAGAATTTTACATCCAAAAACCCTCTAACAAAAATAAATTGTTCATAAATACGGTTCCAATTGATTGATATCTTAAGTGGTTGGCTTATATAGTAAAATATCCAATATTTAATCACTTAAATCCCAGCCCTCCTCATGAAAAAATACCATCCTTTCCCAACTCCTATGGGATAAAACTTTAAAATACATGAATTTATACCATTTTACCTCTCCAAATATCCTAATGTTTTCCCTAGGTGTTTCCAAGGTCCTAGGGTTTCCCCCTCCATGATATAAGAAGAAACATTTCAAGGTAAAGGAAATTATCATCTTCTTCTTTTTCAATCAAGTACTCCTCTTTTGTGAGTACTCTAAATGTAAATTTTTCATTATTTTTATGAACTTTTGATCATAAATATACTTAAAATTTAGTTTTTTTAACAATTTTATTCCACAATTCCCTCCCATTATTCCTTTTTTTATTCAGCGATAATTAAAGTTATGCTGCTGAATTTTTATAAGGGAATTCTTCTCCTCCTCTTTCTTCATTCAAGAACATCCTTATTATTTTTCTTATAAGTGACCATATTAATTGTTTTTATTCAATATATTTTCATATTTAACCTGTTAAAAAATATTGTTTTAATAATGGGATAACTCTAGTCTCTGTCATTATTTTTTTCCTATAATCCATATTGTAAACCATTATGCTCTTGAAATTGTTTCCAGAATATTTTTCATTTTCATGAAATATTTTCATATTGTGAATACCAAAACCTATTCAACTTCTATGGAAAGTCTTTTAGATATAAAAATATATTATCTATTCTGTTATTTAAATATATTAAACCTATATTCCATTTTAATGAGATAAAAATAATGTTTTCTTCAAGACTTTATGGACTTTATACACAATGATTTTTATATAAAACCAGTTATTTATTTCCACAAGTTATTGATGAAATTATGTTATTTATGTTAAATGTGGATCAAATTAATTAATACATATTATAGATTTTACCAAATAGAATTTATATGCATTGGGTAAAAAATTATTCTCTAGAGATGACATGATTACGATACTGAGGTCAATAACCTTGGTTATTATGATTTATGACACCTTGGGGATAGATCATGGTCATATGAAATATTTGGGATGGACCTTGGCGATATGAAACCTTGTGGATGTTCCTTTTTAATATTAATCCTTAGGTATAGACCTTAGTTATATTACACCTTGGGGACAAATCATGGTGATATGACACCTTGGGGATGGACCTTAGTGATATTACACCTTGGGGATGAACCATGGTGATATTACACCTTGGGGATAGACCTTGGATATATTCTTATGAATTCCCTATTTTATATACTTTATACAAATATTAATGTTATGATTCTCATTCCTTTTATTATTATATTCCTCATATTAATTTGATCATGCCTTATTTATATGCCTCTTTCTCACATGATAAGTGTTTCTATTGTTTATTTCCTTAATGGGATTTAAGTTCACCCATTTCTTTAGGTATGTTCCCAGGATATGAGATGCAGTAAGAGTAACCTAGGAATAACCTATTCAGAATTCTAGAAAATAGATTATAAGAAATTTTATGTTTATTTTTATATGATTTCTTATATTGTTTTCTTATTTTCAAGTCACTAAACCCAAAAGATCATATAAATTGGTAAATGTTGTATTGTGAAATGAAATATTTCTGAAATGTAAAGGCAGGAAACCAGAGTTGTTATGGAAGGATGGATTAATTATCTATGAAAAGTCAGATCATAAAACATTATGAAAAATCTGAAGGATGAGTCTAAATATAGGGAAAACATCATGTTATTTTTTGTGACTGTTTAGTAAGTGGTTTCTAATAAATAAAATTCAGGTCTCGATACGAACAAGTGGATGTAGCTCTTGAATAGTTGTTCCTTGGGGTAGCACCCCAAAACACCATATCTCGATATACTTGATCAGGAACCATTGGCAATAACCAGAATTTTTGCACTTTTGTTTGACACTCCTGAGGGATATGCTTTGGTAAATCAAAATCTTATACAAACCATTATTAAGGATATAATGATAATGTAAAACATTTATTAAGATTAAATTATATCATCCATGGATTATGATATTATAAAATTTTAAGAATAATATTTCTTTTAGAATAATTGTTTTAATATTCCAAATATGTAATAATAATTATGAAGATAAACTTGTTAGACATAGGAAAAAATGTGTTAGATGTACCCTCATCTATTATAAATCTAGAAGATGAGTTGAAATTTTGAGGATGAAAGGGGGGAAGAAAGTGAATCCCTGAAAATTTATTTTTGTTAGTAATATAAATATTATTTTTATAATGTATTTTTTATTATAGGAACATATAAAAACATTTAAATTTAATGATAACTTTTTTACATTATAGTTTTAAGTGAATTTTTATAACTAGGAATAGTAAAATGAAAGAAAACACTTACTAGAAAACCAATGAAACTTTATCCCTTTATTTAAAAACATTAAAACTAGTCTATAAAAATTCATACTATTAATGAAAATATTACTATGGGATGAATAAAAGATAATAAATAATGTCACATATAATAAAAATGGTTACCTCAATCCCCTAAAATCATCCCACCAATAAATAACATTATAATAACACTAGTAGAAAAAAGGTCTTTAACATTGGATTTTTTTTATTTTTTATGTTGGTTTTTAACCGACATTGAAGTCGCCGACGTAAAAAATATGCCTTTTTACGTCGGTTTTTGTAAACCGACGCCAAAAAAAATTTCATTTACTTTTTAGCGTCGGTTTTGTAAAAAACCAATGCCAAATAAATTCATCTGCGTCATTTTTGGTGTTGGTTTCCTTAAAAACCGACGCCAAAAAGTTGAAAGATTAGTTTCAGCGTCGGTTCTTGAAAAAAACGACGCCATAAATGGAAAAAACTTATTTTTTGTGTCGGGTTTTACAAAAACCGACGCCAAAAATCACTTTTTTATTATTCTATGTTTTAGATCATTTCTTAATCTTCAATTTGAGGGGTCGTGGAGCTAAAACGGAGTTACGGATCAAAAGTTATGGCCGTCGGAAGTTGAACATGTCAAAGTATCGATTGATACAACTTGTTTTAAAGAAAACAAGATAAACACAAATTAAAATCACATAAAACAAATGATATAAAATATACATAATACTTAAAACACATTTCGATTATTTTTCAATCTTCCATTGAAATGATATGTTGTTTATCATCATATCTGTTATATTTAGTGTAGAACTCATGTGATAATGAAAACGACGATCGATAATTAAACTTACACCAAGCTTGGTAAATCTCATCTGAATGTTTTATATTTTTAACTCGATAATAAAAGTAAATCATCATTATATGAAATCTAATCGAGATGGTTATAAATGAAGGACATTAATAATAAAGAAAATAAATGAATAGAATATGTACCGTATTCAAATTAATGATTGATTCCGCGTTGAAAACGTGATTGAATCGAAGAGGATGAAAATGTTGAATGAAGGAGAAACAGATTTATATATAGTAAATGGAAATATTTTCGATTGAGTTGTATGAAAATATATGAAGGATTTTAAAAAGTTAAACGTGCATTGTGAAAAAAATTGAAATTCTGATCTCGCATATTGGTGAATACTATTTGGCGTCGGTTCTATTTGAAACCGATGCTAAAAAGATAAAAAAAAATACGTTTCACGTTGGTTTTTTTTAAAAACCGACGCGAAAAGTAAAAATAAATTGTTTTGTTCATTGTTTTTTAAACAAACTGACGCGAAAAACAAAAAAACATTTTTTTCGTCGGTTTTTATGAAAACCGACGCGAAAAGTAAAAAAATTATATTTAGCGTCGGTTTTTTTAAAAACCTAAGCGAAAAAAATTGGCATCGGTTTTTATAAAAACAGATGACAAAACATAAAAAACAAATTACCAGCTTTTAAAAAATTCCTTGAGCTTCGATTTGACTGGTCGTGGAGCTAAAACGGAGTTACGGATTAAAAGTTATGGCCTTTGAATCTTGGACTTAATTAAGACTTATTTAAGAGAAGATCAACTTCCAACATCCATAACTTTTAATCCATAACTCCGTTTTTTCTCTATGACCAGTTAAATCAAAGCATAGGAAATTATCTATAGGACCGTAATTTTTTTTTCACATTTTTGGCATTTGTTTTCATAAAAACCGACGTCATAACTTTTTTTTTTCGCGTTGATTTTTAAAAAAACCGACCCCAAAACATTTTTTCATTATTTTTTCACATCGGTTTTTTTGAAAACCGACACCAAAACTATTTTTTTTGTTTTTGGCATCAGTTTTGAGAAAACTGATGCTAAAACATATCCACAAAAATATTTTACGCCAGTTTATAAGAAACTGACATCAAATTGACGACGATAAAAATGATTTTTCTACTAGTGTAAACAGATAGTTAGTAAAAATATATTCATTCTGGGAAAGATATAGAACCTTGTTTGGAATCAAAGTGAATGATGAAGTTTAAGAATGATGGTGTATTTATAGGTAAATATGGTCAAATAAATTTATGTTTGTTAACTAATATGGTTGGTCTACATTAAGATCATTATTCAATAACAAAGTCGATCATTATTTGGTTGGTTACGTAGATACTTTTAAATGATCGTTAGGATTGATGATTTATTCAAAATATATTATTTTTGAAGACTATAAAACAAATTCTATTAAAATATTTTTAATTTTGAAGTATTAAATAATCTTTTTTGTCATATTATAATGTTATAAAATTATTTATAAATTATAATATATTTTAATGAATCCCAAATAGATTTTTATAATGATCTGAATATTGATTTTTTGTAAAATAATTAATTTTTTATTAAAATAATGATTTATTTAAAAAATAATATTATCATAATTATATAATTATTTTTAATAAATAAAAATAATTTTTGGAATAAAATTATCGATATTATGATAGTATTTTTTTGTAATTTTATGAAAAAAATGAATTTTTTTTGAAAAAGTGAAAATTATCATTTTTAAAATCAATACAATTTTATGAAATCATTATTATGTTAGAAATAATAAAAAAATTATGTAAAATCTTATTAAATAAAAATATAATTTAATATGTATAAATATTATTTTAATAAATAGTTTTAATTTTTGAATTTATACGTTACATTTTGGAACCAATAATTAGAATTTAAAAGATAAAAATTATTCTTGATTTGGGTCCATAAATTAGGTCAGATAGAAGGTGTGTTTGTTTTTTGGGAGGAATTTAACATCTTACCACCGTATCCCACTCTTAAGTAGTCCAAAACGATTATTTTAATTGATTTATCTCACAAGTGGTTGGTTTATATAGCAAAATAACCAATATTTAATCACTTAAATCCCAACCCTCCTTATGTATAAATACAACCCTTTCCCCACACCTCTTGACTAAAAATTTAAAATACCTAAATTTATACCATTTTCCAGTCTCCAAAATTTATACATATATTTACCAAGGTGTTTCCAAGTTCTTAGGGTTTCCCCCTCCATGATTTTGGAAGAAACTTTTCAAGGTAAGGGAAATTATCACCTTTTTATTTTTCAATCAAGTACTCTTTTGTGAGTCATCTAAATGTAAAAGATTATTTATTTTTATGAAATTTTGTTCATCCATATACATAAAATATAGTATTTTAACAATGGGATACTGAATTTTCCTCCCATTATTCATTTTCATAATCAATATTAATTATTATTATGCTTCAGAATATTTGTCAGGGAATTCTCCTCCACTTCTTTTTCAACCAAGTATGTCCCTATTATGTTTCTTCTAAGGGGGACCATATTATTTATTTTTATTCATTATCTTTTTTTGTTCACCTACTTTAAAAATGTAATTTTATTAAAGGTATAACTCCAATATATCATGTTATGTTTTTTTATAATCTATATTGTAAACTGTTTTTCTATCAAAATTGTTTCATGATTTTTTTTCATATTCATGAAATATTTTCATATTTTGAATAACCAAACATCATCTATTATAATGTAAATTTACCTATATGTAAAAATATATTATTTATTATTGTATTTAAATATATGAAACCCATATTCTCTATTAATTGGTTAAAAATGATGTTTTATTCAAGAGTTTAAGCAGTTTATAAGCAATTATTTTTATATGAAGCCCGTTATTTATTTCCATGGGTTCTTGCTAACTTGATTTACCTTATGTTAAATGTTTATCACATGAATTAATACATATTAAGGATGTTACTTGATATAAATATGATTCATTTGGTAAATAATTAATCTCTATAGATGACATTCTTATGATACCTTGGTGAATAACCTTGGTAATTATGATTTATGACACCTTGAAGATAGACCATGGTGATATGAAACCTTGGGGATGGACCTTGGTGATATGAAACCCTATAGATGAAACTTTTTCAT
The DNA here is from genome assembly GCA_963277665.1 of Viscum album. Lineage (NCBI taxonomy): Eukaryota > Viridiplantae > Streptophyta > Magnoliopsida > Santalales > Viscaceae > Viscum > Viscum album. Next base: position 879,684,564 of record OY728143.1, on the reverse strand, counting down.
ATAACACCTTGGAGATGGACCTTGGATATATGTAAACATGGGGATAGACCACAGTGATATGACACCTTGGGGAAGACCTTGGTTATATGAAACTATGAGTATGGACCATAGTGATATGACACCTTAGGGATGAACATTGACATGCTTATGAATGTCATCTTTTATGTAATTCCACATTATGATTCAATTTCCTTATATTATTATATGCCTCATATTCATTTTATCATTCCCTATTTAATTTCCTTTTTTTCATATGCTATGTTTTCCAGTTTTTTATTCCCTTGATGAGCTTTATGATCACCTATCTCTTTGATGTATGTCCCCAAGATATAAGATGAAGTAAGAGTAAACATGGAATAACCTATGAATATGTACCACCCGAGATTTTTATGAGAACTATTTTTTTTATGTTATATAAATCATCAAAGGAATATTTCACTACACACAACACTACCTTGACTTGTTTTACAAGCAATCGCGGCCTTCCTCGACAGGTTGTGTTGTACGCAATACCGAGTTTTACTAAACAATGATATGCTATTAAAATATTATTAAAACTAGCCATTATGAATAGTAATACCCACATTTTAAAATTTTATAAATTTTAACTTTCAAAATGGACTTCATTTTTGGATTCATAATATCTAAATCATCCTTGGGTGAAATTTTGGTATTTTTCTGAAAATTTTCAATTTTTGATGAATAGTGAAAACACTGGGTTACTATTTAAAAACCGAATTTTTATTTAAATAATTATTTATTTTAATTATTTTATTTAAATTTATTTTAGGTAAAAATAGATACATAATACCTATATAAGTTCAATTTAATTCATTGGATTCATTTTGTATAATTTTAGATATATAAAAATTTTATTGAACTTTTCACCGTCTTTTACCCACCTCATAGGAGAATTTTCAAATTTACATAAAACGTGATTTTACCACTTCTGTGAGTGGAATTTTGAAAATCCGAGAGGCACGGTTAATATTATTGAGTCAAATGTGGTTCAATAAGATAAAAATAATTTTTGGTGAATAGTAACTTTTTACTTTTATTTACCATGGTTAAAAGTAAATAGGGTAATTAAGGGTAAAAATGATATTATTATTACCATAAAATATGTTTTAATTCTATTAGATAAGTTTAATTCGACCAAAAACAACCTTATGAATAAAATATTACCCTTTAGGTCCACTTGGATTAGATTAGGACAATTATTATTATTTTATTTAAAGAATAGTAAAAATAGTTAAAATCAATGTTTAAAAACTAAAACAATTTTAATATAGGGTTATAAATAAGATAAATTAGACTATAAATATTCATTTGAAATATATAATTATTTCCTATATAATGTTATTTTATTTATACTTTTTAGACTTTAAATAATTTAATTTATTTATGACACAATGATGATGTTGTAATTAGCTTATTAAGGAAATATTAACATAATTGATATTATAAATACCCAAATAAATGTAATTTGAGACATTTTAAGAATTAAAAAACTTTTATAGGTTAGTATGAAATATTATTATTGATTTAATTAACTTTTTTTGAACTAATAATGTTGTTATGATTTTCATAAAAATCAATTACCAAATAGTTTCAAAATTGACATAAAATAGTTTTTTAAAAAAATATTATATTATTAATTGTTATTTTATTCCTAAAAATATAAGTTTCATCCAAATTACTTATATAAGGTTATATATATTAATAATGAACCACCTGGGGTTCGTTTGTCTTGTTATAATAAGTTTATTAACCATATAGTGTAAGAAAACAAGAAGACATGGTAAAAGTTAAATTATTTAACTTAGAGTTAAATCTAAATGATAAGGTTAAAATAGTAACCTAAACTTGTCTAAAATCTATTGGTTGAGCGTATTTTGACCCATCCCCACCTTAACTTCAAAATAAATCAATCTAGAGATATTAAAAACCTAATATGACTTTATAATAAAATATTATTTTATGTTTTTCCTAAGGTGCCCCTCTCCTCCCTTATAAAAGGGAACCTCATACCTCTCCTCCTCACACCACTTTGAGCCTTCATGCTCAGCCAAACACTGAAAATTTATATTCTAAACTTCCCTAGAAACATCCTAGAGGGCCTGGTCTTCTTCAAATACCATCTTTAGTGCCCTAATAGGAGGTTAAGAAGAGGCGCTTCAAAGAAGAGGTAATGTCTGTTTCCGATTGTTTCACATTTATTTCTTCTTCTAATTCTTCTTCTTTAGTTGTTTCATTATTAAGTAATAACATAATTATCAATAATATACTTATATTTTATTATAAATATGAAACAACCCTATTTCACCTTCTATCCATCCTACGGAAAACAAAATCACCGTGCGTGCGTACGTACGGAATATCGTCTCCACGCCATGGTGTAATCTGTTTTCCACCACCACCTTACTTGGATGGGTATAATGGTGTAAAGAATAAATATATATTATTATTTTAAATTGATATTGATTCTGAAATAGTATACATATAATTCAATACAAATTACACGATCATGAGAACGACATCAACGCTCGTACGTGCGTACGGCCTACCATCTCCAAAATGTGATGCAACTCGTTCTACATGATCTTCATTAGATTATGATTATATAAATGAATTGAATGAATAAATATGATATATATTACACTAATACCATTCTGTAAATGAGGTATATATAACATAAAAAGAAGAATAAGAATTTATTCGACAAAACATACATAAGAACAAAAAGCAATAAACACCTGAATAACAAGTAACAATGAAATATTACTAATAAGAAGATAAGAATATGACCATATATGATATCATAACAAAGAATAAGATTATGGAATAAGTCAATAACATTATTTAAATCATTATACATGTGGTTCAGACATGTACGAAGCAAATCTGACCTAAGGTAAGGTAAAATCTCACAATCACTTTTTTAGCCGAGATTGTTTATACTTTGGTATTTACTGGGATATATTTATCATCCACATCCATGTTTCCTCAATACGTAATATTATTTATATCCTACTAAAATTTTTTAAATCCAATTTTACCCATTGGTGAGTTTTTAGTAAAAGATATGAAAGGAATCTTTTTTTGTTTTTAGTATGAGGTACTTTTTGACTTTTTCGGCCAAAGTACGAGAAGAATGTTTTTTTAACTTATATGGCATGAATGGATTTTTATGATTTCATAGAACATTATTTCCATGAATATTATTTTTCAATTTTTCAAGTTTATTTTTAATTAACTTCTTTTATTTTAAAATTTTATGAAATGTTAAGAAAGGAAAAATGTTTTTGAAGTAGAAAGGATATTTTCCTCAAGAATGGAGTTCAATCATTTTATCAAAATTATTTTCCATCTAAGATAATAATGGGTTAGATTTCTATCCCTATTATTACATTGAATGGATTATGTTATGATGGAATTATTTTTATGATGTCCTTTTATCTTATATGGATTATGTTATGATGGCATGACGTTTAAGAATCTCATTTTTATTACATGGGTTATGCTATGATGTATGATTTATGATCTTGTGGCACACATAATAATGGTGTAATTATGGGATGGGTGGGACCTATATCTCCCTCCAATGCATTGGGTAAAGATTTCTATCCCATGAGGTAGACATGGCTGGAATGGAAAGTTAAACCGGTTCAGTGATACATGATTGGAATGAGGAGTGAACTCGGTTCAGAAATGGACTTTGTCTGCTATGATAGTCTTGGTAATGAGTCGTGACTAATATAAATTATTTTCTATGATTATGTGTGTATGACACAAAGTTTCATGTTTTAAGTTATGATTATTGGGATTACATTTCACTACTATGATTTATCCCATGTTATGGTATTATGATCTCTTTTGCAGGTTAATATTTTCAAAATGTTATGTTATTATGAATATGATATGAATGATATTTATTTTGTTTACCCTTACTGAGAATTTGATCTCACCCTTCTGTATGTTTTCTTTTCCCCAGGTCAGGAAGAAGGGTACTAAGTAAGATATGCCAAAAGGGACTCTAGATATGATGAAATAAATGGGAGACAATGTAGATTCTTTATGAAGCAGTTGTTTATGTTTACCAGTTTCTAAAGACACTATACCTATACAGTCCTACCATGGTTTTTTTATATGTTGTAATAAGAATGCTTCAATTCTAAAGTAATAAAAATGTATGTAAAGTATGGGTTGTTATAGTTGGTATCAGAGGAAAGGTATAGTCAACCTTTGGAAACTAGAATGTGAAAGCCTTAGTAAGAACCCTAAGGATATGTCTAAGCATATAACACAATCTTAGTGTTTTAGAAATGGCCATGAACAACCTATGATAAGACTTTAAGTGTGAAATTTTATTCTTGATTATGTGGTTTTCCTTTTATAATTAGTGTTTCTCACACTATTCTTCTTGGTTTTAGTCAATGGTTAGAACCCGAAGGAACCGTGTTAATGCAAAATGCGACGGGAAATGCAATGATTGTCCCCCTGAGCAACCAAATGTTATGGGATCTAGAATGCAAAATCTTGTAGCCATGCTCACAAAACATTCTCAAGCTATGAATCATGCAGGACTTCCAAACGAGCAAAATAAGGAGCAACATTCTGTTGAATCCTTCATGAGGCAGCGTCCACCTTCATTAAGCGGGTCTTCTGATCCATTAGTGGATGAACAATGGATCGGTACCATTGAAAAGATATTTTTAGTCCTTCAATTTTCTAATCATGATAAAGTCATCTTAGAAGTATATCATTTGGAAGGTGAAGCTGATCAATGGTGGAATATTGTTAAAAAACGAGTCAGAGGGATGAAATTGAGTCCATGGAATGGGATGAGTTCAAGAACTTATTTTTCAATAAGTCTTTCCCTCGTATTCTTCTAACAAAGATGGAGAAGGAGTTTCTTGAACTGAAGCAAAAGGATGATTAATCGGTTGGTACATACGAAGAGAATTTTACAAAACATTCAAGGTATGCTTCCTGAATTATTATCCAACCTGAGAGTAAGATTATCGATTCTTTAGTGGCTTAAAACCAAGTCTTCTAAGGGTGTTAGCCATAATGGATTTCAATAGCTACGAGGAAATCGTTCGATGTGCTCTTAAGGTTGAGATGGAGATTGGATTAACCCATCAGTCATATGTGTTTGATAAGAAGAGGAAAATGGAATTCAAAGGTAAATCTAAAGACCACACTAAAAAGAAGATGAGTTTTCCCTTATTCTCAAAGTGTGGAAAGAAACATGGAAGGATTTGTCTTAAAGGGACAAGTAAATTTTTCAAATTTTGAAAATAAGGTCATCGGGCATTTGAATGCCTCAATGATGGGAAGAAGATGTCTAGTGATGTGAACAAAGAAAAGGCTACACCGAGTGCACATCCTACACTTCAATGTTACAAGTGAAAGGAAATGGGGCATTTTGCTAATCAAATCCCTAATCCAAGGGTTTTTTATGGTGATTGATGTCAACAAACTGTTAAGGCTAAAGACAAAGGAAAGTCACTTAAAATTTTTATCAGCGATGTGGAGTATGATAACGAAGTGGTGAAAGGTACACTTACAATCCACTCTAAAGTAGAAAATGTTTTATCGGATTCTGGATCCACCGACTCTTTTATTTCTGAAAAATTTTCTAAGGGTATCACCGTATTACCTCAACAATTAGATGTTGAGTTTTCTGTGACAACCCCTAATGGCACAACAGTCACATCAAATGTTTATAATTCTTCTCAAATTTAAGTTTGTGGGAAAGTGCTTCCTGTAAATCATGCGATCCTTCCTATAGTGGAATTTGATGTGATTCTTGGCATGGATTACCTTTCTTTATATGGATCTCATATCAATTTCCAAAGAAGGGAAGTCACATTTCATATTCCAGATCAATCTATGATCATATATCAATGCAAGGATGAACATAACCTTCTAGTGTATATTTCTTCCATCTTATGGGTCTTGATTCCACTAAATGAAGGTTATTTATCTCAAATGGTTGGAGAGAAAATCACGATTAAGAATATTCCCATCCTACGGGAGTTTGATGATGTCTTTCTGGAGGAATTTCTAGGTCTTCCACCAAATCTTGAAGTTGAGTTTTCAATAGAACTCATATTGGGTGCTATGCCTATTTCAAAGACACCTTATAGAATGGCCTCTATTGAGTTGTAGGAATTGAAGAAGCAACTTCAAGAGAATCTTGATAAAGGGTTCATACACCCTAGTGCATCACCTTGGAGATCACCTATTCTATTTGTTAAGAAGAAAGATGGATAAATATGACTCTTCATTGATTATCGAGAACCTAATAAGATCACTATCAAGAACAAATATCCTCTCCCATGCATTGATGTCTTATTTGACCAACTATGCAGAGCTCAATAGTTTTCCAAGATTTATCATCGTTCAGGGTATCATCAATTAAGTGTCAAAAGGGAGGATACACCAATGATGGCTTTCCGTACAAGGTGTGGACACTATTAATTTATAGTGATGCCATTTGGTCTTACTAATGCCCCTGATATCGTCATGGATTAGATGAATAGAGTCTTTAGAGACTATCTTGGTCAGTTTTTGGTAGCCTTTTTAGATGATATTCTTTCCTATTCAAAAAGAAAGGAAGAATATGAATATCACTTGAGAATTGTATTAAAGACCCTGAGAAAGGAGAAGCTTTATTCCAAATTTACCAAGTTTGAATTTTGGCATCAAAAAGTTTCATTTTTTGGTCACATAATCTCAATAGAGGGGATATCTGTGGATCCAGCAAAAATAGATTTTATCTAAAGATGGTCGAGACCAACAACAGTAACTGAGATCCGATGTTTTCTTGGTTTGGCTGGATATTATCGACGTTTTGTGAATTATTTTTCAAGTTTATCTAATCCACTCACCAGGTTGACTCAAAAAGGAGTTATGTCCGTTTGGACGGAGGAATGTGAAGCAAATTTCAAGGAGTTAAAAAGAAGGTTATCCAGTGCACCTGTGCTCACACTGCCTTGTAGTAGAGAAAGGTTTTCGATCTATAGTGATGCATCCAATAAGGGATTGGGGTGTGTTCTCATGCAAAATGATATGGTGATAGATTATGCCTCACAACAGCTGAAAATTTATGAGAAAAATTACCCAACTCATGATTTAGAGTTAGCTGCGGTAATCTTTTCATTAAAAATATAGAGGCATTTCCTTTATGGTGAAATATGTGATATTTATAATGATCATAAAAGTTTAAAGTATATTTTCACACAAAAGGAGATGAATATGCGCCAAAGAAGATGGTTGGAGCTGATTAAGGATTACAACTGCTCAATTCATTATCACCATGGGAAATCAAACAAGGTGGCAGATGCATTAAGTCGACAAAACCATGTTAGCTTATCCATGAGGAGGATCACAAAAGATCCAATATTTATGGATTTACAAAGGATGGATCTTGGAATTATAATGGAAGGGGATAAATCTTATCTTTCTCAAATGAATGTTCAACCATCTATACATGTGAAGATTAAAGAGGCACAAAAAGAATATGTAGAGTTACAAAAGAAGGTGAGAAATGTTCCTGAATTCAACCTTGATTATGATGGGATAATATGGTTCAGGAATCGGGTTTGTGTTCCTCCCATCCCAGAATTAAAGAAGGTGATGCTGGATGAGGCTCATAGTTCTTCATTCTCTATTCATCCAGGAAGCACGAAGATGTATAGAGACCTGAAAGAGTACTTCTGGTGGGATGGCATGAAAAGAGATGTTGCTGAATATGTCTCTCGATGCTTGGTTTGTCAGCAAGTTAAAGTTGAGAGACAGAAGTCTAAGGGGATGTTACAACCATTACCCATACCCGAATGGAAATGGGAAAACATCACTATGGACATTGTCACCAGACATCCTAAAACATCAAAAGGCAATAATTCTATCTGGGTCATAGTTGATCATCTTACGAATTCGGCACACTTCATTGCTATTAGAGAATATTTCTCTCTGGATTAGCTTTCAAGGATATATGTAAAGGAAGTGGTAAGATTGCATGGAGTACCACTTTCCATTATATCTAATTGGGATATGAGGATTACCTCAAAGTTTTGGTGAAGTCTTCAGCATACTATGGACACAGAGTTGAGTTTTAGTACTGCTTATCATCCCCAGACAGATGGTCAGTCTGAGAGAATAATTCAAACTCTAGAAGATATGTTAAGAGCTTGCTCTATGGATTTCAAAGGTGGTTGGGATCAACACCTACCTTTGGTTGAATTTTCTTATAATAATAGCTTTCACTCTAGTATTCAGATGGATCCTTATGAGGCTCTCTATGGAAGGAAATGCAGGACTCCAACTTGCTGGGATGAAGTTAGGGAAAGAAAGCTATTAGGACCTGATTTAGTTGATGAGATGGCATAAAAGGTCCGATCTATTCAACAACACATAAGAGAAGATCAGAGTCGACAAAAAAGCTATGCCAATAATCGAAGAAAAGACCTAGAGTTTGAAGTGGGTGATATAGTGTTCTTACGAATATCTCCTTGGAAGAGAGTAATGAGATTTGGAAAGAAGGGCAAGCTGAGCCATAGGTATATCGGTCCTTTTGAAATACTGGATCGTGTTGGGAAGGTAGCTTACAGATTGGTGCTTCCACTAAATCTCTCTCAAGGTCACGATGTGTTCCATGTATCTCTCCTGAGAAAGTATATACCTGATCCTTCACATGTACTAAGCTCAGAAGTTGTACCGCTGGAGCAAGATCTTTCTTATGAAGAATAGCTGATAGAGATTCTGCATCGTAGTGAAAAAGTCCTATGGAACAAGACCACTCGCTTGGTAAAACTTTTATGGAGGAACCACCAATTAGAAGAAGCTACATGGGAGCTTTAGGATATGATGAGGGAGAGGTATTCTCATCTGTTTGTTACAAAGTGACGAATTTTGAAGGCGAAATTCATTTTAAGGGGAGTAGAATGTAACACCCAAGATTTTTATGAGAAATATTTTGTTTTTATGTTATATACATCATCAAATTAATTTTTCACTACACACAAAACTAGCTTGGCTTGCTTTACACGCAATCGCATCCTTCCTCAATAGCTTGCATTGTACGGAATACCGAGTTTCACTAAACAATGATATGTTATTAAAATATTATTAAAACTTGCCGTGATGAATAGTAATACCCACTTTTTGAAATTTTATAAATTTTATCATTCAAAATGGACTTCATTTCTGGATTCGTAATATCAAAATTAGAATAGGGTGAAATTTTGGTATTTTTCTGAAAACTTTCAATTTTTAATGAATAGTGAAAACACTGGGTTACTATTTAAAAACCTAAATTTTATTTAAATAATTATTTTATTTATTTATTTTATTTAAATTCATTTTAGGTCAAAATTTATAAATAATACCTATATAAGTTCAATTTAGTTACATGGAGTCATTTTATAAGAATTTAATATATATATAAATTTTATTGAACTTTTCACCGACTTTTACCCACCTCCTAGGAGAATTTGAAAATGTACATAAAACATTATTTTACCACTTCTGTGAGTGGAATTTTTAAAATCCAAGACACATGAATAATATCAAGGAGAAAAATATGGTTCAATAAGATAAAAATATTTTTTGGTGAATAGTAACTTTTTACTTTTATTTACTACGATTAAAAGTAAATAGGGTAATTAAGGTTAAAAATGATATTATTATTACCCTAAAACATGTCCTAATTTTATTGGATAAGTTTAATTCGACCAAAAAAAACCTTAGGAATAAAATATTACCCTTTAGGTCCACTTGGATTAGATTAGGACATTTATTATTATTTTATTTAAAGAATAGTTAAAATAGTTAAAATCAATGTTTAATAACTAAAACATTTTTAATATAGGGTTATAAATAAGATAAATTCGTCTATAAGTATTCATTATAAAGATAAAAAGATTTCATAAATAATGGAATTTTATTTATAATTTTTAGACTTTAAATAATTTAATTTATTTATGACACAATTATGATGCAGTAATTACCTTATTATGGAAATATTAACATAATTTTTATTATAAATACCCAAATAAATGTAATTTGAGACTTTCTAAAAACTACACTAATTTTATTGGTTAATATGAAATATTATTATTTATTTAATTAACTTTTTTTACTAATAATGTTATTATTTTCACAAAAATTAATTACCAAATAGTGTCAAAATTGACATAAAATAGTTTTTAAAAAAATTATTATATTATTAATTGTTATTTTATTTATAAAGATCTAATGTTCATCCAAATGACTTAGATAAGGATATATATATTAATAATTAACCACTTGGGGTTCTTTTGGCTTGTTATAGTAAGTTTATTAACCATATAGTGTAAGAAAACAAGAAGACACGGTAAAAGTTAAATTATTTAACTTAGAGTTAAATATAAATGATAAGGTTAAAATAGTAACCTAAACATGTCTAAAATATATTGGTTGAGAGGCTTTCTAGCCATCCCCACATTATCTTGGAAATAAATTAATTTTGAGCTATTAAAAACCGAATATAACTTTATAATAAATAATATTTTAAGTTTTTCCTATGGTGCCCTCTCCTCCCTTATAAAAGGGAACCTCCTCCCTCTCCTACTCACACCACTTTGAGCCTTCAAGATCAGCCACACCCTGACAATTTCTCTTCTCCACTTCCCTAGAGACATCATATAGGTCCTGGTCTTCTTAAAAGACAATCTTTAGTGTCGTAAGAGGAGGTTAAGAAGAGGCGCTTCAAAGGAGAGGTAATGTCCGTTACCGATTGTTTCAAATTTATTTCTTCTTATACTTCCTCTTCATTAGTTGTTTCATTAGGAAGTAATAACATATGTATCAATCATATACTGATATGTTATTATAAATATGAAACAACCCTATATCACCTTCTATCCATCCTACAGAAAACAAAATCACCGCACGTGCATACATACGGAATACCGTCTCCACGTCGTGGTGTAATCTGTTTTCCAACACCACCATACTTGGATGGGTATAATGGTGTAAAGAATAACTATATATGTTTATTTTAAAGTGATATTTATTCTTAAATAGTATACATATACTTCAATACAATTCCACGATCATGAGAACTATATCATCGCTCGTGCGTACGTACGACCTACCGTCTCCACGATGTGATGCGACCCCTTCTACATGATCTTCATTACATAATGATTATATAAATGAATTGAATGAATAAATATGATATATATTACACTAATACCATTATTTAAATGATGTATCTATAACCTAAAAATAATAATAAGAATTTATTCATCAAAACACGCATAAGAACAAAAAGAAATAAACACCCGAATAACAAGTAACAATGAAATATTACTAATATGAAGCTAATAATATGATAATACATGATATCATAACAATGCGTACGATTCTGGAATAAGTCAATAACATTATTTAAATCATTATAAAGTATTTTTGGACACGTACAAAGAAAATGAGACCTAAGGTAAGGGAAAATCTCACGATCTCATTTTTAGCCGAGATTGTTTATACTTTGGTATTTACTGGGGTTTATTTATCATCCACATCCATGTTTCCACAATATGTAATATTATTTATATCCTCCTAAAATTTTTTAAATCCAATTTTACCCATTGGTGAGTTTTTAGTAAAATATATGAAAGGAATATTTTTGTCGTTTTTAGTACGAGGTACTTTTTTGACTTTTCCGTCCAAAGTACGAGAAGAATGTTTTTTAACTTATATGACATGAATGGATTTTTATGATTTCAGAGAACATTATTTCCATGAATCTTCCTTACAAGTTTTCAAATTTATTTTTAATTAACTTCTTTTAGTTTAAAATTTTAGGACATGTAATGAAAGTAAAAAAAATTGAAGTAGAAAGGATATTATCCTCAAGAATGGAGTTCAAGCATTTTATGAAAATTATTTTCCATCTAAGATAATATAGGGTTCTATTTCTATCCCTATTTTTACATTGATTGGATTATGTTATGATGGAATTATTTATATTATGTCCTTTTATCTTATATGGATTATGTTATGATGGAATGATGTTTAAGAATCCCATTTTTATTACATGGGTTATGCTATGATGTATGATTTATGATCTTGTGGAACACATAAGAATAGTATCATTATGAGATGGGTGGGACCTATATATCCCTCCAATGCATTGGGTAAAGATTTATATCTCATGAGATAGACATGGTTGAAACATTAAGTTAAACCGGTTCAGTGATACAGGACTGGAACGAGGAGTGAACTCGGTTCAGAAATGGAGTTTGTCCACTATGATAGTCTTGGAAATGAGTCTCGACTAATATTAAATGATTTTCTACGATTATGTGTGTATGCCACAAAGTTTCATGTTTTGAGTTATGAATATTGGGATTACATTTCACTACTATGATTTATCCCATGTTATGGTATTATGATCCCTTTTGCAGGTTAAGATTTTCAAAATGTTATGTTCTTATGAATATGATATGAATGATATTTTTATTGTTTACCCTTACTGAGCATTTGAGCTCACCCTTTTGTATGTTTTCTTTTCTCCAGGTCAGGAAGAAGTGTACTAAGTAGGATATTCCAAAAGGGACTCTATATATGATGAAATAAATGGGAGACAATGCAGATGCTTTATGAACCAGTTGTTTATGTTTCCCAGTTTCTAAAGGCACTATAACTATACGGTCCTACCTTGGTTTTGTTATATGTTGTAATAAGTATGCTTCAATTCGGAAGTAATAAAAATGTATGTAAAGTATGGTTCATTATAGAATATGTATAAAAATGGATTATAATGATTTATTTATTTATTATTATGTCCTTTTCAAGTATTTGTTTCATATTTCCATGACACTAAACCTAAAAGATCTTCCAAATTTCTAAATGTTGTGTTTTCAAATGAAATATTTATGAAATGAAAAGGTGGGTTACCATAAGTGAGGCTTCATGAACTAGGTAGAAAGATGTGAGGGTCTTACATGGGTGACCTTCAAGGACCTATTATTCAAAGTTTTCTTCATGGATATGTTGAATATGGACCACGGTAAGAATATTATAGAGCTTCAGTAGGGACTGATGACAGTTTCTTCTTAACCTACTCATTTCATGGATTTACTGTCACACCTCTACCCCTCTAGAATAGAGTCGATTCCTTAATTTTGATATTTTTATGGTTATAAGGAAGGGAAATATCTAAGGAACAATCAGTTTAGTATTCTTGAAGAAACTAGATACATAGATGTAACATAAATTACATTGGAAAAGTTTACAAAATACAATAAATAACAAAACAAAAAAATGCAGCCACATGAACTCAATAAATGTTCTCTTCTTCATCACCTATTGAAAGTAAACAATGAAATGGGTGATCTCAAATGATCATTAAGGGTTACAAATACTGGAAGCATGAATACAATAATAACTTAATTGTAAACAATTTGACATAATCAATATGGCATGGTGAATAAATGAAAAATCACGCCATTAATAAACTGAGAATGAAACTGCATCCATAGATTTTTTCATAGTGAAAACCTCATGGATATTAATAACTAATAATAAATAAAGAGAATTATTATTAGTTTTATGTCATGTATCTAGAACATGAAACCAAAATACCGTTAAAATGGTTTAGTTCTATGGGTAGCAACCCGCCTGATTTTTGGAAATAAACTCGAAGGGTTTATCACCAAAACATATTTGTCTCATGAGGCCTACCGATGCATCGAGGGTCTGTAGAGGGCCCCACCCACCAGTTCATGTCAAAATCATTCTTTATAAATTGATTCAACACAAGAGAAATATTATTTTTCAATATCCGTATATAGTAGAGTATACTGATTCATCAATATTTCCATAATTAAAATAACATTCCAAATAAACACTATATGTAAATCGTATACGGTTTAGAAAAAAATCATATCCATGATATGAGATTATGGATATTTAATATAAATATGATTTCAAATGAAAATTTATCTCAAATGGGTAGTAGGTACACCACATAATGATTTTTAGGTGCACAATACAAAGTTAGTCACAACAAAATAGTAGTTGAGACAAAGTCTCTTACCACATTGTAATCGGTCAAATCATATGACCAGAACATAATAACCCTCAAATTAATCATTGAATAAAATGAATATAAATATAATTATTTTATTATATATCAAATGGAATTACACATATACCACATACAAGAAATAAGTGGTGAATAATGAAAATCTCACAGAAATGAAAGTGAGATGAGAAACCCCTTACAAAAATTTTGGCATGGTAATGAGTGTTATTTTGAGGGATTAATTAGATGTAAAGGGGTATTAAATTATATATATGTCACAAGAGAAGTATGGGGGAGGTGAGAAAAAAACTCCATCATTACGAATTAAAAATAAAAGGGCACAACATAGGGGATATTCTTGAACAAAAGTGAGAGAGAGGATCCCTTACAAAGATTATATCATTAGAGTGAGGATAAATCAATGAAATATTTATGTGTTTCAAATGAAAATCCAAAACATATAGTAGTATATTAATTATATAACAATCAAATTTCCTTCACACATATTCTTGGAACAATGTAACCAATGAAATATATGTTTAACTCAAAGAATGAAAATTGAGTTAAGCAATCACTTACAAAGATTGTATCATCAGATTATGGAAAAAACAATGAAATAATGATGTGTGAAAAACATAAACCCCCAAAATAAAAGTGTATATAAATAATAAAACAATCATAGGTTACTTACACATATTCTGGGAAAATAAAAAATCAAGGACATCGATGTTTAACTCAACAAATGGAAATTGAGTTAAGATATCCCTTACCATATGCTTGAAGGTGTGTTTGACTTGTTATTAAAGACCTGAATAATCAAATTAGATTCATTAATTAATAAATCCATAACCTTATAAACATTTAATTTATATAGTGTATCTTTATTATGTTCATTACTGTCATTTTTGATGGTTTTAAGAGATTCAATTTTATTGTTTTGGAAGCATTTTCTTACTAGATTTTCTTGATATTTTTACTTGTATTCATGAATGGAATTTTGTTTGAAATGTTGTTAAAAATTAAGAATTGTTAATATATAATATTAGTGGCATTGAATAGATATAAATTATATTGATATTATTCTGGTTATATACCATTTTGATGACTCATTCGATGAGTTAAAAATAAACGCTTGGATTTGGCTTGGCGGTTTTGTGCACAATAAACTTGTTTTGTATTATTATTCCATATTATGTATGTGTAAGGATTACAGAACATTAAAAAAGATAAAATACAAATATTATGATATGGTTAAACCATTGAAAAGGTTTCATGACCAGTATTGTAGATAGTAATGCAAATTGAAAACCCTTCTTCTTTGAGTATGATTGACACATCTGAGACAGTGTTTGCATTTATTGTATAAAATGAGGGGAAACAAGAGAGATTATGATGAAATATTACATTAGAATAATGAAAATACAGTAAATTTAAGGTACTATAATTATCATGGAATTTTTATGAGGGTATGTGAGAAGAGGGAACAAAAGAATGGAACTTTGTAAAAGAAATTGAAAGAGAAGAGAAGAAAGGTTCACCTCTTGAGTAATCCTCCTTGAGAATCTCTTTAAGGACTTTTTTTTGGTATTTTGGTGAGACCATCCGGTCTTGGTCGTGGGTTGGGGGCTTGGGATGAGTATTTGGCATAATGAAGGCAAGGATTGAAGCTTGAGTGGTGTGGGAGGAAGAGGGGGTGAAGGGGGGGTTTTATAGTGGAGGGGATAAGAGTTTTCTTAATATTATAATCATTAATTTATTATTTCCTCTCAAGGCAACCAATAGTGAGAATTACATGACCAAGAACAGTAATATATTCATGTTAATCCGAATCAATTGAGCTTACATCATCAGATCATCATCAATGACTCAATTAATCCATTTTTTAGCAATTATAGTGAATTATCAGATTTTACTATTCATAGAAAATTCAAGTATTGCAGAAAAATCCAAAAAAATTAACCCAAACAATTTTTCAATGTGTAGAATCCAAAAATGAATTCCATTTTTCAAAAATAAATTTCTAAATATGATACATTAAATATTTAATTAAATCATTATTTAATCAAAATATATACACTTAAAATATTCATCTTCATTTTTAAGGTGTCCAAATTCATTTATACACACAAGGGTATAGATACCATTCCTAAGAGTCATATTAATATTAGTAAGGGAAAGTTAATATTCATAATAGTATGTTACTATACATAAGGGTATGTTACTCTTCATCGAAAATTATGTTAATTCCATCAGACTCTAAATATCATCTTGATCACAGCCGTGTATATCAGATTTTTTAAATTCAAATCACAGAGCTGAAAAATTTATGTTTAATGGCTAGGTTATGGCTATCTTATATAATTAACCATGTTCTGTTCCATATAGTCTTAGTGATTCATGAAATATAGGCTATCTAATGAGTAAAATGTATTTAAGAGAAACATACTATATAATGTTTGGGGTGCCACATTATTCCTACTATGGAAATTTTTTCCTCAAAATTTAATGTATAAATCACACCAAAAAGATGTGGGTAGTTCTTCTTCATAACATCATTAGGTTCCCATGTTGCTTCCTCCATATTCTAGTTTCTCTAAAAAAACCTTTACTAGACGAGTTGTCTTAATTTTCAATAACTGATCCCTTGTGCCAAGAATCCCGATAGGCTTTTCACAGTATAAAAAAACAAGTTCTAGTTCAATTTATTCATATGTGAGTACATGTGTTAGGTCTGGCATGTATTTCTTTAATAATGACATGTGGAACACATCATGAACTCTGGAGATATTTTGCGGCATCGCTATATGGTAAGCTACAGCTCCGATTCTTTCTCGAATTTCAAATGGTTCGATATACCTGGGGCTCAGTTTCCCTTTCTTACTAAACCTTAAAACACCCTTCCATGGAGGCACTTTCAGACATACAGGATCTCCCACTCAGAATTCCAAATCATTTCTCCAGTTTTTAGAATAACTCTTTTCCCTACTTTGGGATTCTTTAATATGGGCTTGTATTTTCTTCACTTTTGTCCTGGTCTCTTCAATAATTTCTGGGCCTATTATTTTCCTCTCACCATATTTGTCCCAATAAGTTGGAGTTTGACATCTCTTTCCATATAATACTTTATATGGAGCCATTTTAATACTAAAATGGAAACTATTTTTATAGGAAAATTCCACCAAAGGAAATTATTGATCCCACATACCTTGGAAGTCAAGAGAGGATGACCTCAGCATGTCTTTAAAAGTCTGAATACTCCTTTTATATAGTCCATCGGTTTGGGGGTGATAAGAAGTACTCAAACGAAGCTTAGTATTCAAAGATTTCTATAGAATTTTCTAGAATTTTGATGTATGTCGGGGATCTCGATAGGATACAATCGATAAATGTGCACCGTGAAGTCTTACAACATCATTAATATAAAGTCTTTCCAAGTACTCAAGTGGAAGATCCTCTCTTATAGGAAATAAATGTTCTGATTTTATGAGATGATCAACAATTAACCATATTGCATCATTCCTTCTAGGTGTCCTTGGTAGTTCGGTGAAAAAATATATTGTAATGTTATCCCACTTTCACATAGGAATAGGTAGAGGTTGCATCACTCCGTTGGGATGTTGTCTCTCTGCTTTCACTAGTTGACAAACTAGACATCCTAACATGTAGTAATCAATTTCCCGCTTCATATTATCACACAAAAAATATTCCTTCAGATCTCTATACATCTTGGTTCTACCCAAGTGTATAGAGAAATTTGAGCTATGAGCATTGTCTAATAGTTCCCTTTTTAGCTTAGGTACTGATGGGACACATAACCTCTTCCCAAATTTCAAAACTCCTTCTTCATACACGAAGTCAGCCAGTCTCCCATCCTTGACAGCATTAATTTTCTTATGTAGATTCTCATCATCAGATTGGGAGATTTTTATCTTCTCAAATAAAGATTGTTTAGTAATCATTTGAAAGAGGAAAGATGTTTCCCTTTCCTTAACAATTCCTATATCCATCCTTAGTAGATCCAAAAATATAGGATCTCTCTCAATCCTCATTTAAGTCATAAGTCCATGATCTTTCCTGCTTAATGCATCTCCCACCTTATTCGCCTTTCCTGGGTGGTTGTGTATTGAACAATTGAAATCTTTGAGTAACTCAAGCCATCTCCTTTGCCTCATGTTGTGTTATTTTTGTGTGAAAATATATTTTAAACTCTTGTGGTCCATATAAATCTCACATCTTTCTCCGTAGAGATAATGCCTCCATATTTTCAGAGTAGTGATTACGGATGATAACTCAAGATCATGAGTTGGATAATTTTTCTCATGATTCTTTGATTGTATTGATTCATAAGCAATGAATTTATCGTTTTGAATAAGGAGGAAACCCAACCCATTCTTTGATGCATCGTTGTATATCACAAATCCATCACTTCCAGATAGAAGATTCAAAATGGGATAATTGACTAATATTCTTTTCAATTATTCAAAGAATTATATACACTCTTTTTTTCACACAAACTTAACTCCTTTAAATGTGATCTTGGTTACCGGGTTATCCAGTCAGGCAAAATTCTGAACGAAATGCCGATAGTAACAAGCTAAGCCAATAAAACTGTGTACCATTGTTATGTTTGTTGGCTAGGTCCATTCTCCGATTTCCTTTGTCATTGCAGGGTCAACTAGGATTCCATCCTTAGAGATAATATATCCTAGAAAAGAAACTGATTGAATCCAGAATTTTTGCTTGCTAAAGGTCCCATATAATTTATTTCTTCTAAGAGTTATCAGAATAATCCATAAGTGATTCTCATGGTCTTCATATATTTTTGAGTATAATAGGATATCATCAATGAATACCACAAAAAAGTTTTCAAGATATTCCTTGAAAACTATATTCATTAAATCCATGAAAATAGAGGGTGCATTAGTCAATCCAAAAGGCATCATAGTAAACTTGTAATGCCCATACCTGGTTCGAAATGTTGTCTTAGGAATATCTTAATTTCTCCCACACAGCTGATGATATCTGGATCAAAGGTCAATCATCAAAAAGTATTGAGATCCATGAAGTTGATCAAATAAATCATCAATACAGGGTAGAGGATACTTATTCTTTATTGTAATAGCATTTATTTACCTATAATCAATGAAAAGCCTCATGGATCCATCTTTCTTCTTGACAAAGAGAACAGAGGCTCCCCATGGAGAAACACTAGGTCGAATAAATCATTTTCACTCAATTTATCTAGTTGTTTCTTTAGCTATAAAAATTCAATAGTGGCCCTTCTATAGGAAGCCTTTGATATAGATCAAGCACCATGAATTAAATCAATAGAGAACTCAACTTCCTGCTCTGGAGTATGTCCAGGTAAATCCTTTAGAAATACATCAATGTACTCTTGCACTATATGAAAATCTTAAATTTGAATATTTATTTCCTCCCCCATTGATATTGGTTTATCTTCCTCTCCAAGTGTTGAATTCAGTAGAGCTGTTGGGGGTGGTTATAGATAATAATCTAGGGGTGAAGTTTCTTCCCTAACGACAAGGGATTCTACACCATTTTCAAAAACTGAAAATTCCTTCTTCTTACAATAAGTATTCGCATCATAATTTGATAACCAATTCATACAGAGAATTATATCAAAGTTAGTCATTGGTATGATGACAAGGTTAGAAACTAAATCATGTTTTGGTGTCTGTAAGGGGACTAGTCGACATGCATTTGTTGCAATGATACATCCCCCATGAGTTTTGAATGAAAAATTATTTATTAAATAAAATTGGGCATATCTAATTTTCTTGTCAAACTAAGATGATATAAATGTATTTGATGATCTATAATCAAATAAAGTGTTGGCTAAGTTTGAGGAAACAATTAAATTACCTGCCACCACATCATTAGGAACTTCAACCTCTACAATTATAATCACATAAGCTATACCTTGCTCTCTTGGGATTTTCTGAGCCAAGATTCCTTGGTGCTTAGGACACTCATTTTCATAGTTTCCCGTCTCTCTACAATTGTAGCATTGAATATCATTGAATTTTTTCTTCCCCTTGAATTCATTATATCAATGACCCTTTTCCCCGTGGTTATAGTAGAATCCCATGCCTATTAAGAATTTCCTGATATGATTCTTTCCACAGTTTTCACATAATGGGAATAGCTTTGTTCCCTTTCTCTTCTTTGGTTCTTCTCCTTTTCCTTTATTATCATATTACCGCTTCTTATCTTGGTTTCCTTTGAAAATATTTGATCTAGAAAATTCCTTCTCTATTTTAATGGAACTTGAAACAATTCCATCATATGATGAAAATGTTTCAGAAGCCAGTGCCCTTCAAAAACATGTCTTAAGACCTTAAAAGAAATTATCAATCTTGTCTGCCAAGTCACGTACGTAATCTACAACATACCTGACATGCCTTGTAAAGGTAGCCTCATATTCTATGACACTGTATTCTTCCCTTTGTTTTAAGCCAAGGAATTTCCTCTTCATTTCAGTTCATTTTGCACGAGGGAAATCTTTTTCGAAGAATATTTCCTTAAAATTCCTCCATTCCATATCTTCTATTTTTTCTTCCTCTATGGTATTTTGAATCACGGACCACCATTGATCAGTGTCACCCTTGAGACAATATACAACCATTACTACCTTTTCATTTTCAATTCATCTTAACACCATGAATATATTTTCAAGGGACTTGATCCATTTCTCAGCAACCACTGGATTAGTAGTCCCAGTAAAATATGGGGGATTCTAGTGCATGAAACGATCCAACAAAGTCATAGAATGGTTATTCGTTATAACTTGAGTAAGTTGTCCAAATATTGTCATGATCTAATCTTCTCCAACATTAACTATGTTGACTTGCTCAGTGGGGAGATCCTTACATTGGCCATGAGTATTGATTCCCCTTCTTCCATTAGACGCCAATTCTAAATAATAGAACACACTAGATTAGGGTATGAATCATAATGTATAATCTTAACTTAACAAAATACTTAGCATAGTTTAATATCCTACGCATGGCTAATCCAATAATCAGAAAAACGGTTTCTTTAAGGAATAATTTTACATTTCAATCCTTCATAATGTCTTGTAAAGAAAACATGAATTATCCTACGTGTATCCCCTAGGAGTGTTGTAACCAAGAGTGCAGCAAGACATGTTGTCGTGTACCAGTTCCCGTTCAAGTCTAGCTCAAAGCAGTGTTGTCGGGTTTTACGCCAAGATACATCTGTGCCAGTGCCGCCTCTACCTGCTCGTATCCAGACATTAATGTATTTCTTGAAAGATTCACATAATCTATTCCTTACCAAAATAACATGACATTCTTGAATGTTTATCCTCAAATACTACCTTAGGGTTTTTTTCCCGACTATATATTTCCTACTCTAATTTCTTAGATTCCTACTAAACTTTCTATGATACCAATTGTAACTCCCTAAACCCTCTAGAATGGAGCCGATTCATTACTTTTGATATTTTCATGGTTAGAAGGAATGGAAATACCAAAGGAGAGATCAATTTAGTAGTCTTAAATAAACTTTATACATAGACGTAACACAAATTACATTGGAAAAGGTTACAAAATACAATAGAAAACAAAACAAAAAATTTCATCCACATGAACTCAGTAAGTGTTCTCTTCTTCATAACTTGTTGAAAGTAAACAATTAAAGGTGTGAGATAAAATGATCAATAAGGGTTAAAAATAGAGAAATCATGAATTCAATAATAACTGAATTGTAAACAATTTGACATAATCAATATGGCATGGTTAATAAATGAAAACTGACGCCATTAATAAACTGAGAATGAAACTGTATCCATAGATTTTGTCATAATGAAAACCTCATGGATAGTAATAACTAATAATGAATAAAGATAATGATTATTAGTTTTACATCATGTATATGGCATATTAAACAATAATATCGTTAAAATGGTTTAGTTCTATGGGTTGAAACCCGTCTGATTTATGGAAATAAACTCAAAGGGCTTGTCGCCAAACTGATTTGTCTCATGTGACATACCGATGCATCGAGGGTCTGTAGCGGGCCCCAAATACCACTTAATGTTATAATAATTTTTTATACATTGATTCAATACAATATAAATACACATTTTCAATATCTGTATAGATTAGAGTATACGGATTCATCAATATTTCCATAATTAAAATAACTTTCCAAATAAAAACCATATGTAAAATGGTATACAGTTTAGACAACAAACATATTCATGATATGAGATTATGGATATTTAATATAATTATTATTTCAACTAAAATGTGATCTCAAATGGTCATTAGGTACACTACATAAGGATTATTAAGTGCAAAATAAAAAGTTAGTCACAACAAAATAGTAGTTGAGACAAAGTCTTTTACCACAATGTAATCTGTCAAATCATATGAATAAGACTTAATAACCCTAAAATGAATCATTTAATAACATTAATATAATTATAATCATGTTATTATATATAAAATGTCATTAAACATATACCACATACAAGAAATAAGTGCTGAACCGTAAAAATCTCCCAGAAATGAAAGTGAGATGAGAAACCCCATACAAACATTACGGAATGGTAACCAGTGTTATTGTGAGGGATTAATGAGAGGTAAAGGGGTATTAAATTATTTATATGTTACAAGGGATGTATGGGGGAGGTACAAAAACATACCCCATCATTAGGAATTAAAAATAAAAGGGTACAATATAGAGGAGATTCTTGAACAAAAGTGAGAGAGATGATCCCTTTCAATGATTGTATCATTAGAGTGGGGATAAATAAATGAAATATTTATGTGTTTCAAATGAAAATCCAAAAAATGTAGGTGGATATACATTATATAACAATAAAATTTCATTAAAATATATTCCTGGAACAATGTGTCCAATGAAATAGATGTTTAACTCAAAGAATGAAAATCGAGTTAAGAAATCCCTTACAAAGATTGTATGATCAGATTGTTGACAAAAAAATGAAATAATTATGTGTGAAAAACATAAACCCACAAAATAAAAGTGGATATTAAGAATAAAACAATCACAGGTTATTCATACATGTTCTGGGAAAATACGAAATCAATGACATTGATGTTTAAATCAACGAATGGAAATTGAGTTAAGATATCCCTTACCTTATGCTTTATTGTGTTCTTGAAAAGTTATTAAAGACCTAAATAATCAAATTATATTCATTAATTAATATTTCCATAACCTTATAAACATTTAATTGATATTTTATATCCTTATTATGTTCATTAATGTTCTTTTTCATGGGTTTAAGAGATTCAATTTTATGGTTTTGGAATCATTTTCTTACTTGGTTTTCATTATATGTTTACTTGTATTCATGAAAGGAAGTTTGTTTGAGATGTGGTTAAACATTAATAATTGTTAATTTATAATACTAGTGACATTAAGGAGATCTAAATTATCTAGTACTGATTCTGTTTTTATACCATTAGGATGACTAATTTGATGAGTTAAAAATAAACGCTTGGATTTGGCTTGGCGGTTTTGTGCACAATAAACTTGTTTTGTATTATTATTCCATATTATGTATTTGTAAGGATTCAAGAACATTTAAAAAGATAAAATAAAAATATTATGATCTGGTTCAACCATTGAAAAGTTTTAATGACCAGTAATGTAGATATTAATGCAAATTGAAAACCTGTCTTCCTTGAGTGTGATAAATTGACACATCTCGAACGGTGTTTTCATTTATTGTATAAAAGGAGAAGAAAAGAGAGAGATTATGATGAAATATTCCATTAGAATTAGGAAAATACAGTACATTTATGGTACTAGAATTATCATGGCATTTGTATGAGGGGAGGTGATAAGAGTGAACAAAAGAATGGAACTTTGTAAAAGAAATTGAAAGAGAAGAGAAGAAAGGTTCACCTTTTGAGTACTCCTCCTTGAAGATATCCTTAAGGCATTTTTTGTTTGGCCTTTTGGTGAGACCAATAGGTCTTGGTCGTGGGGAGGGGGCTTGGGAAGAGTATTTGGTAGAATTTAGGCAAGGCTTGAATCTTGAGTGGTGTGGGGGGAAGATGTGGTGAAGGGGGGTTTTATAGTGGAGGGGAGATGAGTTTTCTTAATATTATAATCATTAATTTATTATTTGCTCCCAAGAAAACCAATAGTGAGTCTTACATGACCATGAATAGTATTATATGCATGTTAATCCGAATCAATTGCGATTACATCAGTAGATCATCATCAATGACTCAATTAATCCATTATTTAGCATTTATCGTGAATTATCGAATTTTACTATTCATTTAAAATTAATGTATTTTAGAAAAATCCCAACAATTCTCCCTAACCATTTTTCAACGCGTAGAATCCAAAAATGAAGTCCATTTTTCAAAAATAATTTTCTAAAAATAATTAATTAAATAATTAATTAAATCATTATTTAATCAAAATATATAAACACTTAAAATATTCATATTCATTTTTAAGGTGTCCAAATTCATTTATACACTCAAGGGTATATATACCATTCATAAGAGTAATATTACTATTCATAAGGGTAAGTTATTATTCATAAGGGTAGGTTACTATTCACCAAAAATTTAGTTAATTTCATCAGACTATAAATATCATCTTGAACACAACCGTGTATGTCAGATTTTTAAAATTCAAATCACAGAGCTGAAAATATTAATTTTAATGGCTAGATTATGGATATCTCCTTTAAGTAACCATGTTTTGTTCCATAGAGTATCTGTGATTCATAAAATATATGTTATTTAATGGGTACATAGTATTTAAGAGAAACATACCATATAGTGTTTGGGGTGAAACATTTACTTCATTTTTATCCTCTCTTGGCTGGGAATGAGGTATTGAAGGCCCATAAATTTTATACTAGACTCTGATCGGAGTTGAGGTGTCAGATTTGGAGATTTTACCTGATTAAATATCTTGAGGTTCATCGTAAGGCCTTGATGATAAAGAAACTTCTAGAGGAGGATAGATCTATAGGTATCCCCCCAGATCTTAGTGGATCAACCAGTATACTTCCCAGTGCTTCAATGGGTTCCTCTTTCGGTAGCATGAAGGGGATGGACAATGAGTTGTATCAGGGAGGTGGAAGGAAATTAGAGAAAATAAGAGTTTCTTTATCCCCCAATATGGGAGGTGTAAGTCCTTAGTTTTTCAAATATGGATGGAGTGGGCATTATCATAAATTTTTCATAGCACCTGAGAACAGTTTTTTTGGCATCGAAACATGGGGCATCTTCAAAAGCTTTACTCAAGGGCATTGTGAACAAGTTCTCATAGGGGTGTGGGGTATATGGAGACCTTGACCTAGGGATTCAGTTGAGTTCCTCAGTATTAGACTACATCCCCATAAACTTTGGTGACCCATGTGAGTTATGTGCCTTATAGTTAGGCTCATAGAGCTGAGCCAAACATATTATGCGATGGACCAAGATCTAGCTAATCGTGAAGTGGTACCATTAACTATTTGAGGTAAAATTTTGATTATATCTATAATATCCTTTCTTTTATTGATATATAATATTCCAATTCATTATATATACTAAATTTGTGACTAGACTTGACTTTCAAATTAAGTTGTGTTCCATGATTCTCTCTCTTAACACAACATTGGGGAAGAAAGTGGATCATCTCCATAGATGTAAAAAATGTATTTTAGTGGTTTATAGATATATAAATATTTTTTATTTCATGATTATTGTGATTATTAGCTTTTATGTGATCTTTATCATGGACTGGTTGATGAGTTATCCGGCACACATCGACTGCTATAGAAGATGAGTATCATTTACTACACCGAAGGGAGAGAATTTTATTATGAAAGGTGAATGGTATATTAGAGAAGGAAAAATGGGACCAAAACTAATCCATATTGGAGAAATTATTACATATGTTACAGGTTTTTCTGCTTCAAAAGAGTCAGCGGTAGCTCCACCCTCTTTTACTTCTGTAGTGGACCTATATTAGGATGTATTTCTAGATAAATTATCTTGAATTAGTCATGATAGAAGGATTTAATTCTTGATAAAACTCATTATAAGATCTTAACCTATATTGAATCATCCATATCATATAATGCTGAATGAGTTGAATGAACTCGGGATATTGCCAGAGGATTTGGAGGTGAATGGTTTTATCAAACTGAACACATATCGCTGGAGTGATTTGATGATGTTATTAAGGAAGATAAATGGTAGTATTCAATTGTGTGTGAAATATAGGAAGCTTAGCTAGGTGTCTGTGAAGAATATATACCCATTTATGAGGATGTATTACTTGTTCAATATGTCGTGGGGAGACCGATGGTTCTTCGTGATTTTCCTACGATCAGGATAGTTCCAAATTTTGATCATAGAGGAGGGTATTTGTAAGATGAAGTTCAATTGTAGATACATACTATATTAGTATATTTAAATTATTTTTGGGTAAAAAAATAAACTATAAGTGTTCATGGATCACATGAATAGGATCTTTCATCTAGACCCAGGCTCCTTTGTTGTAGTGTTTATTGATGATATCCTCATATACTCATGAACCTTGAAGATGCATGCTATACACCTAGAGATTATGTTAAGTAAACTTCAATTACATTGGTTCTATTAAAAGATCATAAAGTGTCACTTATGTATCTATGAGGTATATTTTCTTGGGAATGTGATCTATGTGGAAGGAATTTATGTGGACCCAAAGAAGATAAAATTTGTTATGTCTTGGAAATTACTTGGGAATGTATTTGAGATCAGGAGCATCCTTGGTTAAGTTGGATATTACGAATGGTTCATATAGAAAGTATCTCACCTAGAATAACTTATTAAAGGGATTAAAAATAAGGGAGTGATGTTCTACTAGACAAAATAGTGTGAATATGCATTCCAAGAGCATAAGAGAATACCAGAAAGACCTATGATCCTGACATTTCTAGTGCTTGGGATTTAATATGTGGTTTATTATGATTCTTTAGACATTGGTTTAGGATCCATGATGATATATAGGGATTATTTAGTGTCTTATGGGCCTCACCAGATATAACACTTGGAGTGGAACTACAGTACACATAACTTATAGCTAGTAGTTGTGGTCCATGATCTAAAGTGATGGTTCTATTATCACTTTAGTGAAATATTTTTCATATACATGAACCACAATATCTTGAAGTATATATTCACTTAGTGATATTTTCAATTACCTTTAGTGGTGTTGGATTGAGTATCTATAGATCTTTGAATTTGAGATGGATTATTCTCCTGATAAAGGGAATATTTTTAGAGATTCTTTCATAAGGAAAAAAATGGAGCTTTAAGAGACACCTTAAGAGGAGGAATTTTGGTTGTTTTTATTGATTTTTGAATGGTTAGTGGATTCATTTGAGGGAAAAGGGGTGATTTCATGTTCTCCCTTTTATATCATGTCAATGCTGGTGGACCATGTAAAGTCCATCCAGGATTTGGATCCCAAATTCTCAGTGATACAAAAACAGTTAACAGGAAGTGACCTAGTTATTGGATGGTCGATAGATGGTGATGATGTAATCAATTTCCATGGGAGAGTAGTTATTCTTTTCTCTATGAGGTAATATATGATAATGGAATCCCATGCCTCTCAAAATTCATCTCACCCATGTTCTATGAATATGTATAGGGATATCAGGTCACAATTATGGTGGACAGGAATGAAGAGAGACATGTTGAGATTCATCTCTAATTTACTAACCTATCATAGGATTAATGAGGAGCACCAAAAACCAAGATGATTACTTCAACCACTTCTTATTCCCATGTTATAGTGGGATGATTTAATAATGGAATTCATTATATGGTTTCCTTAGACTATAAGAAGTCAAGATGTCATTTGGGTAATAATTGATCATGTGATGAAAGTGGAACACTTTTTATCAATTTGAGAGATGCAATCTGTTGATGATTTGTGAAATATTTATGTCTAATGTATTTTATGACTGCATAGAGTTTCTTCTAGTATTTTATTGGAGAGATTCTCACAATTTATGATGTGGATTTGGAAAGGATTTGGGGACTCAGTTAAAACATATTAAGACATATCATCCTAAGACTGATGGAAAGTTAGATCAGATGATCCAAATATTGGATAATATTCTTCAGTAATACGTCCTAGACATTGGTGGGGGTTGGTATTACCATCTAGACATGGTAGAGTTTGGGATGAACAATAGTTTCCTGGATTCAATTTAGATAACACCTTTTTAGGATCTTCCATGTCGTTCACTACTCTGTCAGAATGAGGTGGGTGAGGCAGCAATTTTTGGGCTGAGTATGGTGAAGGAGACCTCTGAGAGGGTGCAGTTGATTTGGAAATATTTGGTTACCACTCAGAGTAGAAAATTTTCATATGAAAACCAAATGATATGTCCTTTGGAGTTTTTTGTGGGTGAATGGGTTTTCTTGTGGGTGCCACCTAAGTTGGGGAATTATTTAAAGAGGAAAGGAAAACTGGCACTAGATTTATGGTATCATTTGAGATCACCAATAATATCATAGTAGTGGATTCCTGATTGGACCTTACTCTATAACATCGATGTATGCATAACATGTTCCATGTTTCTCAGATTTAGAGGTATGAGTCCGATCTTCTGAATGTTATCGAGTGTACGGATTGTTGAGAGATCCTAATGAAAATTACTGACCAAAGTGATAAGTGTTGATAGAGTGGGTTCCTTATACCCAATTATACAGTAATTTTGATTACCATATCATGTATATAGTTATATATACACGATTTTTACTTAAAATTATAGTGTATGTATTTTTTCATCAACTATTTGATGGTAATTTCCATACATTAATATTTTTATCAAAAGGTTATATAAGATATTGGGCTATAATGATAACCTCAAGATACTATGAAATTAATCTTAAATAAAGGTTATATGGTCTAGATGCATCGTACTAAATGCACTCAATTGATGTTTGACTATTAGGTGCTGAGGGATCATAAGAATTGAGACTTCCTCTCAAGAATTTCTCACTTGGTGGTCTCAAGTAGTTAGATCATGAGGACTGACCTGCCAATAAGAACACCATATGTTTTGGGTGTCATTGGTTGTTCCTATCTATGGATATGTATATAGGTATCCTATCTCGAGATCATTACCATGGTTTACCATTTGATTGCATACTTTGATGAAAGTAAAAAACCACTATAATGAAATTATAGGGAGGTAAATTGTGTTGGGTATGTCATTGATGGTATGACATTGGTTGAATGGTCAAAAAAGGATTTTTCCCTTCCAAGTTAGGGATGTTGTATATCTTCGGCCTCGATGATTAGGATTGTTCTACCTTTATATGTCTTTGAAAAAAATAGTCAAAAGGTAAATCCATCCGATTAGATCAGCAAATAATAAATAAAGAAAAGGTTGATGATACAAGTGTGTGTCCTGATTTATGATATATTTTATTATGAAGAGATTATAGTAAACATTATGTGTTTGTACATTGGTTGTCATTGCTATAATAATCCTCAACTATTTAGGGGTCTTGATGGAATGCTAAAATTTTCCCTTGGTCTATGTATTTTATTCATTATTATTGAGATAAAGGCCTAGAGGGTCACACATAATAGCATATTCAAGAATCATCTCTATTCAGTTCAATAGGTATATGGAACATGGTGAGTCCCACCATGGGGTCTGATTCTTTAAAAAGATATCAATCACCCATGAAATAAATAAATTTTTTATTACTCAATTTATGAATAATTATGTTGAATTTATTTACATGTATTTAAAAGTTGAGTAAATAGAAGAAAATATTAAATGATTGAATATTATTTTAATATTCCATGTTCATTTAATATTAAGCAAGATTATGAGTCAAGTTAAAAGGCTCATGTTTACCATGTAATATAAATTATATGTATATTACAGGTATGTGATAAAATAATAAATAATATTGATGCAGTTTAGTTCGTCATAATTATTTATTTAGAGGACATTAATTAAACGGTGGCTAGGGAATGTTATCGGGCATTTAGAAACCCCACTATAAATAGAGAGAGAGGTTCTCTCCCAACCTACTTTTCATTCAACTAAAATGGGACTCTCTCTGCTCCTACTTTCTAGAGAGAGACAGAGTCTCTCCCTATCAAGTGACGATCCAAGAATGCCTTTAAGAATCAAAAGGATATGATCACAGGGATCATCAAGACCTCAAAGATATCGTCGGATCGACACACTAGCACCTAGGTTTCGATTATCGACACTCCCACAAATTTTTGAAGCACGTGTGAATGATATAGAGGTATAATTATGTGGTTACATCAGGAAATGATCATCGATGGAGAGTTGTTGTCAACCGAACCTTAATATCTATAATGGTATGTTTACATTTTTATTTTTGTGCTCTTTAAATTTACGTGAGATCATCTAAACATATCAGGGCTCAGATCATCGATGAAGAAAAGTTCCGTCGTCCTGTTGACGAATGTTTTTATAAAAATCAGGCCCACCATGTTTTGGTACATGCTCTGATACCTTCATTTGGGATATGAGGGATCATGTATATTTTCTGAGTTGACAAAAAATTAATTTTTATTAATTTAGAGAGAGGGTTTAATTTCAGTCCCAATGGTTCAGACCACAATTCGATTCGATTTCAAATAGTCAATTTATGGCCATTCAAATTTTTTGATATAGATAATGTATGCATTTTGGTTACAGGTATTAAAAATTTCAATTGATTATTTCTGATGAAGGTCCAGCCATGTTTTGGACATTTTATGTTCACCCAAAATATTACCAGTTTTTTAAATGAAATTATAATTATTATAATTTATATTATTATTATTATTGTTTAAATCTAATAATAATAAATTATTATTGTATAATAATAATTTAATTATTATTATAATTAAAGGCTAAATTTTAGCCATTGGAAAAAAATTTAAGGGTACAGAAAATTATCCACACCACACAACCTAATAAAACTGAATAGTGGTGGGGGAAGTTGGATACGGTCTTCATTAAACTTCAAAGAAACAAAAAGAAGGAAAGTAATATGGGGGACACCCTGTCGGTGACCCCACCTATGCAGACTGCACTACAGCTCTGCAATCTGGCCGCTGCGTCGGCCTCCCTCCTCCCATCCTCCACCGCTCAGGCCTGCACCAGCCCAACGTAGCGCAACTGGCTCGTCCAAACAATTGTTCTCCAAACCTCCATGAGCGATGGTGCTACGCACCCTAATGGCTCACCACCCCAGGAACGATACCCCTTAACCCGCCATCATTGGTCTAGACCAGCCGCCTCCACCCGACCTGGTGCTCTAATCCTCATCGCCCAACCAGCCTATGGCTTCAGACCTTCACCTGGATAGATCCGCCACCACCTCTCCATTACAGTATCGCCTCTGACCCCTATGGTTGACTCGTAAAACATTGATCCGGGCAAATCTCGGTCGGTGTGGGGGCCACTCCCAATATGGGGTGACATTTTTAGCGGAGGAGAAATTGTCGGCAGCAGCCTGCAGCGGGTTCCTCCATGTTGGGCAGCATGGTGGGTAGCAGCCAATGTTGAAGTTGCCAATATTGAAGCAGCCGGCGGGGAGGAAATTTCTCAGGGTAGCTGAACCACCCCAACAACCAAAGAAGATAGCTGGTTTTTCATTCTCTATTTAAATGAGATTTGAATCCCATGAATGAAGGGGTCTATTTTGTGTAATCTGTGTGTGTTGTGATCCTCCGACGAGAACTGGAGAGAAATGAAATAGTGAAGTAGCCTCCTTCTCCCGTGGATGTAGGTCATACGACCGAACCATGTTAAAATTCTGGTGTTGCTCTGTTTGCTTCCGGTTTTGTGTGTTTGAGGTACCGCGCACCTCCGCTGCGCCCCAACAAGTGGTATCAGAGGCGAGTAGGAGTGAACGGAGGTGAACCAACGGGACGACGGCAAATTTTCCGGTGGCCGGAAAATTGAAAGTGGTTGGAAAATTTTTCTGAGGGCAGATTCGGGAAGAGGACGGTGAGACGATTCCAACGGCGCAAATGGCGAGGAAAACAGAGTTGAAACGAAGGAGATATGGTCGGTCAAAGTTCGGTCAAACCCGCGGACGAATAGTAACCCCGTGCCGGAGAATATGGTACTGTTCATAACGCCGACGACAATTCCGGCAAGATTCTGGCAAGAGCTCCGGCGTGCCACGTCAGCGCCACGTCAGCAAGCGATCTAGACCGTTGAACGTATTTTGACCATATTTCGGTCAATTGGTGTCCGATTTCGGCGATCCAGGAGTCGATTCTGACTATTTCGACCGTTCCGGACACATCCGTATGATTTGTTTTTTGAAAATTAGAACTCTATCTGGTGGTTATTAAAGGGTGTGACATCGACGGTGGTGATCGCGTTTTGCGACGACGACGATGGCTGGTGGCGGAGCACTACCAAAATTTGACATCGAGAAGTTCGATGATAGAAACAATTTCGGCTTGTGGCAGAGCATGGTGAAGGATATTTTGGTGTAGCAGGGCCTGATCAGACCGTTGATCGGAGAAAAGCCTGAGAAAACCAGTGCCAATGATTGGGAAGAGCTCGAGATGCGCGTTGTCAGCACAATTCGACTGTGTTTGGCGAATGAGGTAAAGTACTCGGTGTTGGACGAGACATCACCGAAGGAGATCTGGAAGAAGATGGAGCAATGGTATATGGCGAAGTCGCTCACCAACAAGTTGTTCCTGAAGAAGAAACAGTACCAGTTGCGCATGGACGAGGGAGCGAATTTGTTGGATCATACCAATGAATTCAACAAGATCCTGACGTAGTTATTGGGGCTCGGTGTGAAGGTTGAAGAGGAAGACAAAGAAATTTTACTTTTGTCATCACTACCATGCTCATTTGATGGGCTTGTGACTACATTGCTCGTGGGGAAGGAGACATTGAAGCTGGACGATGTGATGGTGTCGCTTCAAGATTCAGAAGCATTTAGAAGACCCACGATGCATTCAGGTGATCAAATCATGGGGATGCGAGATGCTCAGCGTGGGAGGAGCTGACATCGACAGTCAGGAGGTAAAGAATGGCGGGCAAAATCCAGGGGACGTGATCCGAGCAAAATCACGTGTTTCTAGTGTGAGAAGAAGGGTCACTATAAAAGTGATTGTGGAGACCGTAAACGGTACGTTGCTGGGAAGAAGAAAGTTGAAGAGGAGGATGTGAACATCACAGGATTATATGTAGATAATGAAATCTATGTGACAATGGGAAGCATGCACTCAGATAAGCAAGTTGAACGAAGAGAAGTGCAGTGTCATTACTACAAAAGATATGGTCATATGAAGCGGGAATGCCGATTTCTAAGGAGGAAGAACGAGTGGGCTCAAAATCCAAAAGAAGACGGATGGGTTCTGGATTCGGGGAGCTCGACACACATATGTACGACGAGAGGTACATTTGATACTTTTCAGCAGGTGCGAGAATCGGTGAGACTTGGTGATGGATCAACATGTGAGGTTCGAGGTGTCGGGACGGTGAAATTGAAGACACCCGATGGAGGAGTTTGTAAACTGGGTGATGTGAAATTTGTTCTGAGGATGAGAGGGAACTTGATATCATTGAGTAGGCTCGATGCGAGAGGGTTCAAGATTTCCATAGCAGGTGGAGTGTTGGAAGTCTCACGTGGGGATGCAGCGATGTTTACTGGGAAGGAGTCCCCAGGGTTGTATCATTTGATGGAAACTGCAGTTAGCCCGAGATTGACTGAAGATGATAGAAGTGCCACGTCGTCTGGCGTGAAGAAGCGTGTTCGATTTGCTGATGAAGTTTTCATCACCTTCAAGGAGATTGCAGGTCATGCTTCTACCCCAAATTGGTCGTGAGGGGGTGATTTGTGGGGGCCACTCCCAATATGGGGAGACATTTTCAGCGGAGGAGAAATTGTCGGCAGTAGCCTGCAGCGGGTTCCTCCATGTTGGGCAGCATGGTGGGTAGCAACCAATGTTGAAGCTGCCAATATTGAAGCAGCCGGTGGGGAGGAAATTTCTCAGGGTAGCTGAACCACCCCAACAACCAAAGAAGATAGCTGGGTTTTCATTCTCTATTTAAACAAGATTTGAATCCCATGAATGAAGGGGTCTATTTTGTGTAATCTGTGTGTGTTGTGATCCTCCGACGAGAACCGGAGAGAAATGAAATAGTGAAGCAGCCTCCTTCTCCCGTGGATGTAGGTCATACGACCGAACCACGTTAAAATTCTGGTGTTGCTCCGTTTGCTTCCGGTTTGGTGTGTTTGAGGTACCGCGCACCTCCGCTGTGCCCCAACAGTCGGATCCCTCAGGTGTCTAATCGCCACTCCAGAGTCCGACCGAGATTCCAAGCACCGCACTCCCCCGACCTAACTGCATCAATTAGTCACTGGAGTCCCCACCGTGTGGGTCTCTGCAGAGCAAGAGGATTACCCAAACTAGGTTACGATATCGCTATATCGGAAGTCAGTAGATCTCACCAGTAACCTCTATTCTTGGGATCTGGTTTCTTCCCTCTTTTATTGCTAGATCATAGACTACAAGCCGAACATCCGGTGTGTGGGACGTCCCCTGCTAGCCATTCCCCTTATCGGATCCTGTCCACCACCAGCTTCACAATAATTCAATCATTAGAGGCAAACCTTCATTGGGTTTCTCCAGATTAGGTAATCCCCAAAACAGTCTCAGGCTGGTTTTCCTGATCCGAAACAGGGCTGGGTGGACCGACTTGAACTAGAAAAGGAAATAACATGCTTTTCCCAGCCTGTTACAGGTCTACGCGAATCAATGAAAATTACAATGGGGAAGAGTAGCATTTTGAGGCTCGGGTAACTAAAATTAATTTATTTAATTAATTTAGTTTTAGTTTTAAATAAAATTATTAATGTGTTAATTTTGGTTAAATTAAATTTTTTAGTACCCGATGACAAAATTAAATTATTTTGGTTTTAAATTAAATTAATTATGGAATGGAAGAATAATTATATTATTTTAATTATTTAATTCGTTTAATTTAATTAATTTACCCTCATACATATTTAATTAAATTTAATTTCTATTAGGCTTTATTTTTACCCTCATACTAGTCTTGAGCACTGAACCATTCATGTCTATCTGTATTTATTTATTTATTTTAACTACATGTGATGTTTGTAATTAATTAAATGACATTTTGCGTATCATATTTATTTTTGGTCAAAATGTATGTGGGCATGCACACCTAATTTCACCTGATGTACATTTACACCCTAGTCCCCCTCACATGCACACAAGTATTATTGTATATTAGATAGAGGTAGTGTACGCTGACCAAGACGCTGCAAGATGTGATGTGGACCCCTACAAGATGATGCGATACTCCTAACAAGAAGTGAACATACATGTTGGGGGTGAGCTGCATCATGATTCAAGAAAAAACTCCGGTATGATGCCCCTAGGTCATTTTAGATGTTCGAGATCAATCAGGTAGTAGATTACCTTTATGAATTTTTTTATTATTTGATGAATTCTATTATACCATGAAAATCAATAAAATAATTCATAATTAAAATGCAAAAAAAAAAGTGATTTATAGTTTTATATTAATGTCTAGTTGTGAGCACGACAACATAGTTGAACAAGATTAATAGAAATGGATTATATTCATCAAGAGATAAACCCAAAAACCCTCAAATAAATATTAAGTCATTACAGCCTTCCATTATTCAAGTTCGAAAAAATTGGATGTTTGGGGTGCCTCTTACTCCTAGGGAGTTCTTATGAGAGTGGTGGCTTGACTTAACTAAAATTGCAGTAAAAAAGTTAAAAAATATAGCATGTTTTAATTTTATAGGAAAGTGTTTAGTAAACCATGTTATGATTTTAGAAGCTGGGATATCACTCAAAAGATCTAGGAACTGCAAGTTAATGTGGTTGGACAGTCGAATTCTGACCTTTAACCCTCCGAGTAGTGGCGTACACAAGTATTTTAAACTATAAGGGCAGGTTCAGGGATCCTTTCCACTAGAATAATCAAGTGATAGAGTATTCTAATTCTAGTTTAGAGGGATCATAGAATTCAATAAAATAGTGAGAGACATTTAATGATATAATTAATTGATAGTGTCTAATTAGGTAATCAACATAAATGGACTATTCTTCTAAAATTTTACTTTTTAGAAAAATTGCATGTAATACAACAAGAAAAACTCTAATAAATATTGGACAATGTTAATGAACAAACTATCATGAATTTCCAAGTTTCTTATAGGCACTTGTGCATAATACTAATATATTAGAAATTCAAGGTGATGTTCTCCCTATACCTGTTAATCCTCCTTAGGAAGAAAGGGTGTAAAATATTCTTATTGGAGACCCATGTATCTATCATATGATTGTTGTGTAATAATTTGAACACTAACGTTTGATTCTTTTTGTGAATATAACATCCGATCATGGATGATATCACATGTAGTATCATCTCCATGAATTTCGTGAGGAGAAAGTGATGCAAGATATGAATTGATGATATTACACAGGCTTTGTGTAATTTGAAAGACATATCACGATATTTCGAACAATCCAATTTCTACATCCTTTTACTCCAATTTATTTTAATATTACAAATTTTCATGATAAAGTAAGTGATTCATTACCTATTAAGGTAAGGTTTACTAAGTAAATAAGAGTATTTTAGAAAGGTCCAACTTTAATTCTTATAGAGAATAAATTTGAAGAAAAGACAAAAAGACCAATGGAATGTTATTCCAAAGTCACCTTCATAATGACCTTCAAATAATAGAGGTTTTTTATTAAACATGAGGTTATTTTCATAACATATTATGAAATAAATTTATGTAAGTTTTAAATGCAATGAACTGGTTTTAATGAGCAATAACCCACTTCTACATCAGTTTATAATCATTAAATAATGTAATGTTTTGGTCATACTTCTTGGGTATTTAATAAAATATTCATTTCAAATATATGTATTTTAATACTGTAACCAAGTAAGTAATAGAAAATTTACAAAAAGTAAGGTGTGTTCTCAAAACAGTAGAGAAAGGGTGATTCCTAAGTCAGCAATGATGAACATATAACTTCTAATTTCCAAGTGAATGATTCTATTAGAACTAGTTATTAAGTTTAATCAAAACATTTATCTCATGTGACATTTAGACATAATGAGACATTATTCTAGGTTCCTAAATGAATTTTGTTTGTGGTGTATCATACTCAATAAACAGTTTATTGGTACTTGAATCATAGGAAATAACTGATATATATAAACTTTAAAACTTATTTACCCAGTTGTGAAATGATAATTCTTTGTCAATAAAAAATAATTGTGGACATCAATAATATACCCAGTATGGTATTTAGACTTAGTATAGCTAAGCACCTTAGGTATAATCAATGTATTTATTTTTTACAAAGAAACCTTTAGAAATAAATTTTTGTCACAAGGCTTTCAGAGTTAGTTCAACAAGAGAATGTGAAATATTCCACAGAATATATAGTGGTAAAGATACTTCATAAGATTCATTTATTTTATTAAGGAATATAATAGTAAAGTATATGTATGGTCAGAAGATATGAGTTTCTTTGGATCTGCAAGCCGAAGAATATCTTGACCAAGAATTCAGCAATCATGACAATGTTGAACAATGTAATTTCAAAAAGAACATTACCTTATATACATCACCATATTGGTGTTATTGGGGAGGATTGATGATAATTCTTACATGTTAACATTTATCAACAAAATTTAGCATAGAGGAATTCCTAAATGCATATTTTATACATCAATGTTATGATGTAAGTAATATCAATGTTACAACCTGAAGTAACTTCCATCTTATTTCAAGATGTGATTTTCAAATAATGGTGAAATCCCATAACTACTATTCCAACAAAAAAAGATAAATGGATATCATATGAGTCATAGTATGATAGAAATCCATTATTTCACATGACATGTGTTTAGATGAAAAGATTTTGGTAGGATATAAACAAACATGCATCAGGATAAACACATTGTGCATCTAAGTAATTATCCGAACAGTTTCTTGGGATATGAAATAAATCCCTAAATATAAAAGTGGAAGTAAAGTGATAGATAAAATTTATATATAAGGGTGAACATATCTATTTGAGATAGTTAGAGAACGATTGACTCAGGTTTAGTCATCACTAGAGATGCACATGTAGTTTGTATAAGAACTAGTTACACAAGTGCATCTAGAACAGGAATGTTCCAGAGACACATACTACAAAGGAAGGTTAAAACCATAGTGATGGTTTTATATTCATCGTGGTCGGTGATATATTATTTAGTGAGAATAATAATTCTTACAAGAATCATATGAAAATAAGAAAAGATTGGAAAGACCAATTAAAATTCAATAATGGATCCCATGTATCAAATTAAAAAAGGGTCTTAAATAAATTGAATACTATGGTGGGTATTCAAGTGAGATGATACATGGATGGTACATGTATGGTTCCAATAAGGATCGATTGGTTATATCAAATCAGTATGACTAAGCTCATTAGCATTTTACTTATCATAACTAACTTCTAATATCCTTTAATTGGACATTGGATGTCAATATCAATATTCATATAAGGTTTCCATATGACACAACCAAAAAGGGATAATGACACCATTGGATGCAAATAAGGGTTGTAAGTTACTTAAATACTGTTAAGTATTAAAGTAGACAACAAGATACTAGATCATTCATGTGGAATGAATCCTTGTCATTTGTCTAAATGAGCTTATTGGGAGTGCCATTAATTTCCAAGTGAAATATGTTTGAAGACATATGGAAAATAGATATTGGTCTTACAATTAGTTAATACCAGGATGGAAGTAATTCTCCATTGATTGACTTAAAGTAGAAACCTTAGTTCTAAGGAACATGATCTACTGAGGTAGATCTGATGATTTTTGGATCTAGTCAATTGTACATATATTGACATTATATTAAAAAATACAAGTTGGAACAATTCAAGAGAAGAATTGTTTCCAGTTTCATATGGTAAAAATATCTCCAAGAAAAACATGCAAAGGAATGGGATGAGATTAACGTGGTTTGATGATATCCATTCTCTTAAGCAATGGATCAATCATGTATGACATGATATATACAATAAATGATATTTAAAATACATTCTTAATGGTATAAAAATAAAAATTATATATAGGAGAACTGTAAGTAAAGTGGTTAGCACTATCTGATTGTAGTTTTCCATGTACTAAAAGATATGTACCTGGTAAGTGGATAAGAGGGATACTAGTTATGATGGGACACAAACTAGTCTTCATTATATCAGAGTGATTTAATATCATATTTAGGCTATGGTGATGAGTGATACAAGTTCATAACAGCCAGTGGTAGGCATACCTTCAACTACCGAGTATGATGCAACTTTTGTGGTAGCTAAGAATAAATCAAATGCAACAATTTCTTTCAGTTATTTGAATAAAAACTAGTAAGAAAAGTATTATAATAATGTAAATTATGATATTCTTATTAGACAAGATGTCAAGTTATGAAAGTGGACAAAAAGAATATACTCAGGGTTACTATCTCTTGAGAGGCTTTACTCGAGGAGATGAGGTTTCATATAGCTAAATTTCCACATGGAGAAAACTTGGAAGATCTAGCAGTTAAATCCATTACTTTGTAGAAAGTTGATATTTATCATGTGAGTACCTCGCAGTTATGGTTAGAAAGTTGGCTCTAGTGCAATTGGGAGTGTTGAAATAGTGGGTTCCCTAGACCCTACAATAATGTACTTTTGATTACCATATCGTGTATATAGATAGATATACATGATGTTTACTTACCATTATAGTGTAGATATTTAGGATTCTACTATTTAATTGTAATTTCCATAGAATAATTGTCGTATCAAAACATTATAGAATATATGAGGCTATAATGAGAACATTGAGATACTATTAAATTAATTTTATATAAAGGTCTTATTATATAGATGCATCATACTGATTGGACAAAGTTTATGTTTGACTATTAGGTGATGGGGGGTCATAATAATTTATACTTCTTCTTGAGAAATTCACACTTGGTGATCTCTTGTAGTGAGATCACGAGGAATGACCCTACAATAGGAACACTGCATGTTTTGTGTGTCATTGGTTGTTCCTATCTACATACATGTGTATTTTTATCCTAATTTAATAAAGTTACCAGTGT
Source organism: Viscum album (assembly GCA_963277665.1). Taxonomy (NCBI): domain Eukaryota; kingdom Viridiplantae; phylum Streptophyta; class Magnoliopsida; order Santalales; family Viscaceae; genus Viscum; species Viscum album. The sequence continues at coordinate 879,644,253 of OY728143.1, read as the reverse complement.
GTTCCATTTGATTGAATTATTTGATGCAAGAAAGAAACCAAGATAATGAAATCATGATGAGGGAGCTCTTGTGGGGTGTGTCATTGTTGGTATGACATTCGTTGAATGGTCATGAAATGATTTGTCACTTACTAGTTAGGGAAGTTGTGTATCTTAGGCCTGGTTGATCTGGATGGTTCTATAATTATAAGTTTTTGGCCAATGAATTTGAATGGTAAATCCAACAATTTAGATCAATAAATAATAAATCAAGAAAAGGGTGACTACACAAGTGTGCATCTTAATTTATGATATATTTAAAGCCAAAGATATTATAGTACACAATACGTTTTTGTAGATTGGTTTTCATTTCTATGACAATCCTTATCTATTTAGGGGCCATGATGGGTTGCTAGAATCCACTCTTGGTATGTGGATTTTAACCACTTCTATCAAGATATGTTCCTAGAGGGTCACACAGAATAGTTTATTCAATAATCTATTCTATTCAGTTGAATAGGTATATTGGACTTGGTGGATCCCACCACAGGGTCAGAGTGTTTTCCAAGGTATCGATCACCAAATAAATGAATAAATTAATTATTATTCAAGTTATGAATAATTTAATTGAATGTATTTAATTGTATTTACAAGTTAAGTAACTATGAGAAAATATTAATCAAAGGAATATTATTTTAATATTCCAGGTTCGTTTAATATTAAGCAAGATTACGAGTTGAGTTAAATGGCTCACATTTATCAGGTAATATATATTATATATATATATATATATATTATATTTATGTGATAAAATAATAAATAATATTGATGCATTTTAGTATGTCATAATTTTCTATTTAGTGGATGTTAAATAAAGGGTGGTTGGGGAACACTACAACGTATTTAAAAACTCCACTATAAATAGAGAGAGAGGCTCTCTCCAAACATACTTTTCATTAGTTTAGAATGAGGGACTATCTCTCCTCCTGATTTCCAAAGAGAGAGAGAGAGTCTCTCCCTCTCAACTGATTATCCAAGAACTCCTTCAAAAATCAAAGGTAGAGGATCGCGGTGATCGTCGAGATGTTGAAGATATCCTCATATCACCATTCTAGAACTCGAGATTCAATGATAGGAATTCCCCTAGATTTTTTGAAGTGTGTGTGGATGATCTTGAGGGATCCTACAATAGTTCCTTTAAGAAATGATCACTGAACATATGTTTCCTTCAAGCGCACCTTCAGATCTGTAAAGGTATGTTTACAGCTTTATTTTTATTCTATTTTAATTTACGTGAGATACTCAAACCATATTGGGGCCCAAATCATTAGCGAAGACTACTTCCATCACCCCGTAGATGAAAATATTAAAAAAAACCTAGACCACATGATTTCTCTACGAACCCTGATACCTTCAATAAGTTATTGAGGGGTATGACAGTACAACTTGTTTGAGTCTTATGGAATCATGGATGGATCCATGAGGAGAAATAGGAGGAGTCTAATATTTGGGATCAATTTCCTGATTTTTTTGATCAAGACCACTAGAAACACTTCTAGAGGATGAGAATTTGTTATATGGGAGATTTGTGACACCGTCATATTTTAAAGATTGTACCAGGGTAGGTATCCATGGAGGAATGGGGAAGTTTAATATATGTTTTAGGCATAACTAGATTATATGGTGCGGTAATTAGTTTATACCATTGAGGTTTTGGTTGCAGAGTGGTTGGGGCACTATAATTTAGTGGTCATATTTTTTGGTTCTTCCTATTTTAGAATAACTATGACCAAGATAATTGGATTCAATGCAAAGTCTTAGAAGGTGGAATTTGGGTATGTCTTCTAATTTCAGGGTCACTACACCATAGATCTAGGTTTCAATAGGTCCTTCTTCATAGAAATTGAATTATATGGCATATTGGTACCCTTTTGGAGTGGCATTCTTTCCAGGTTTATATGATGTCTTTTTGAACAACATCAATTTTCTTGAATATAGTTTTGACCATCACCACTATGGAATAGTACTTTATATTGAGTTGTAGCTTGTTTTCCATGTCATACCCCTTTGTACTGTGGTGTCATGCTTACATTGTGGTGTTATGTTTCCGAGTTTTCTTATAGATTCCCTAGCTCCCTCAAACCCAAAATACTTTTAGCCATTCCTCTTGATTCTTGGGTGATATAGGTGCATCCCTATGAGGTATTTTATCCCTCTTCCATTAGATTACAATATTTTCCTTGGTATATTGATCTATTGGTTTCTATTTAGTATGATTAATCTCTTATTTCCCAAATCATGTTCTTACTTAGGATTGTCCATAGATCTAAGATATGATTCCTAGATCTATAAATTACACTAGGATCTAATGAAGGATTCTTGGATCATTGATAGATGAGAATAGATCTAGAGAGTTGGATACCCTTCCTTGGACTAAATCAAGTTCCACCATTGATAGTGGATAACCTTAGAGAATCTTTGGCATGTGTGTTTGTTCCAGGTGGTGCATGGATATTATATGGGTGACTATCCGCTTAGAAAAAATCTCAATGTAAACACCAAAAAACATTAGGTATGAATTTCCTTTCTATTTAGAGACATTTTATAAATTAATTTATTGATAATGAGTTTGTGTGTGTATAGCTTGTAAGACCCATGTTTTATGTTGATAACATGTGTGTTCATGTGTATCTTGTGAGAACCTTGTTTGATTTTGATAACATGTGTTTGTGTGTGTGTTTATGGATAATGAAAGTCTTGTTTGATATGTTATGTTATGATTATACATGTTATGAACAATTTGTTTTGTGATTTTATGGCCTTTGGAAGTTTTGATTCTAGTAGAAAATCGAAAGTAGATTAGTGTGAATTAGTTATCCCTTAGAGGGGGGAATGTGAAAAATGCGATAATGACGATGATATACCTAGAAAAATGGTAGCGGTGAAAATTCCTTGAGACCTGGCTCAAGGAAGTGGTGGGAGTCAATGGCCATCTGGCCCATCCCAAGGAAGAGATGGGGTATGATATCCTTATGGCCTGAACTATGATAGAGGAGGGGCTCTATGACCTTATATTCAAACTCGAGACTCATATTACTTATGTGTTATCTTTGATGAGGCCCTTGTAGATAATCTTAGTTCATTAATTCTATTATGATTTTCCATCTAGTATGGAGTCGAAGAAATTATGGTTGGGGTTTGTGGTGGATACGTTAGTGCCTATCCACTCAATACATGATTAATTATTTAATACTTTTTAATTCATTTATTATCATATAATACACAAATTATACTTATGTACATTTGTTAAGGATGGTTTGGTGGTATTCTATGAGGTTTATACTCACATCCTACATGAGAATCTCGATGCAAGTGTAGACTTAATGATCAATGATCCAAGAAAGGAAATCTCTTAGTGATAGTGAGTAGATGAGATGGATTTTGGTGTTCAAATGTAGTATAGAGATATACTATGGAGTGTTTCCACAAGGTATTTACTTACTTTCCTTTTGTTTTTTTATACTCAGGTTTGAAATTCCACTTTGGGGTCCTCAGTAGATTAATTTTTATGACATTTATACATGTATTTCCATCTGTTATAACATTGTTATTACCTTGTTCCATGGTCCCTTTTAGTCATATTAGTTTTCAATGTAATTATTCTAGTGTATGACTATTGATATTGAGGGTATATTCTACTCATTATACAATTAGAATCCTCAAGACTAGTCAAAAACCACTTACATATGAGGAGGCATGCATAAGGTCATATAGCTCACCAATCCAAACCATGTGATTCAGGTCAGGGTGTTATATAATGTTTTTCTATGCCTCTACCTAATGATTCAATTATTATTTCTTATCATGAGTAATTTTAATGGTTTTTCAATGGATAAGGGTTGTTAGGTTGTATTTTGATAATATTCTGAGTTAGAATATGATCTTTTTCTCTATTTTAAATCATAATGCATGATTTATAGTCTCCCTCAAGAATGGAATCCTTACTCACACTCCCTTTCACTAATTAAGTTTTAGTACCTATTTAATTTTTATGACAACTTATACTTTTAATGCTTTAACAGTAGTAAAAAATTTTTATCTCTATTTATTTCAACATATTTTCCCCCTTTTTCATGTATTTCTCATATTTGAGTTTTGAAGGAAGATTGGAATATTTTATTCTTGAGTAATTGTGTGAAATTAATTATAATATTTTATAATATATTATCCTACCATTCCTTTAAATTTTATAATTTATAGATCTTTTATTGAAGTAGATTTAGTACTTTACCTAGAAACTCCTCTATATCAGTAGAAAACGAACAGAGTTTGTGAGTACAAAGATTCAATTTATATCATCCACCTTCCTCACCCACACTTAATCTCAACTATGATCATGCACTAACCTCATGAACTGGGTAGTAGAATATTTTTTTCTTCTAATGTGGATTCCTAACAAGGCTATTAATATCTTCTAAGGGATAAACGGGTTAAATATTATGATAGGTAAAAATAGAATAATTATTTTAAGAGTTATTTTTATTAAAAAATAAGTTCTTAATCATTTATAACACAAGGTTCTTAATGCATCAAATTATTTACTAGATTAATCAATATGTTTTGGTTGTTAAAGAATGTATTAGTTCTATTTAGAAAATATGTCATCATAAAATTATGTTGAATTGGATTATAAGGCTCTTAGATAAGTGATTTTAATGTTGGGTAGTATTTTAAGGAATTATATTAAACAATTATTGATATTTTCATGAATTTCCCAAACCCTGAATTTGAAAAAAAGTTCATTTCATCATTTACTTAAGTTGAGTAAATTGTTCAAATAAATTTCTCATCATTTGAAATGATTTAAAATTTGAAAATTAATTTATATAGAGCTCATTAGGTGTTAGATGACACTAAAAAAGGAAAAAAGACAAAAAATTTGAAAAAATGAAAAAATGATAAAAAGATAGATAATTTGAAAATCCTAAAATTATAAAGTTTTCCATCGAAAATAATTAAATGGATAAATGTTCTCTCATTTTAACAGATATAACAGTTTGGAAAAAATTTCATCTAAATATAGATATCAATGAAGTATTAATGAAATGTACCACCTACTTTTTCTATTTGTGGACGGGTTGGAGGAGTGTGATGTCCTATATTAGTGATTGTAGAATATCTCCATGATACTTATTTAGCATGTGACCATTGATGGTAAATGGATTTTTTCTTCATATTTAATAATATACACCACACCAAAGAGGTATACATTGGTGATAACCAAAGGACCTTTCTATATGTAATGAAGTTTACGTTGAATTATTTTGAGTCTTGAGATGAAAGTAAATCTAGTTCCCATAGGTGGAAGTATTTTTGTTGAATTAACTTTTTTTTATCCACTTCAGTCCATTATTTATAAATCCTAGAGCTCACAAATGATTATCTTCTTATTTCTTTAAGTAATTTATGTTTTGGACTTCTTTATTTCTGAAATATTTCCAAAACTATATTCATATCCTTTATTACCTAATAGGCCTTGCATTCCAACTTCATAGGTAAGTGGAAAATATTCCCATAAATCAATCTGCATTGACTCATTCCAATAGTATTTTTTTATGATATATTATCTTCTATGTTATGATGGTATCTCATAATTAAAAGTAAGGATGAGAAATATTATGGTAGTGGGAATCGATAAAAAACAAGAAAGGATTGACCTAATATCTAATGTTGACTACCACTTTATAAAGGCCTTGAGGACTATTCTCGAGTTATCATGCATTAAATCATGTGTTATATAACACATGAGTTAATTCATCGATAATTTATACTTTTATCACATGAATTCATAATTGATTCTCAATATTTTTCATCACACATAATGTTTTATCAATGATAGCCACCTATAGAAGATTCTTAAACATTTAACAATAAATATTTGATTCTCTATTAATCATAAAATATCATTAGTTTGGTAGTAACATTATTTAATCATATGCATGCTTTATGATATGCGTTTAACAAGGAATAAGATATTCCTTATTCCCATATGTCTTACCATATGACATATACATATCATATAAAATGATATATCAAAGAGATCATATATTATTTTTTTAAGGAATATCTCCTTCAATATCACACTTGCAATAAATTTCAATAGAATTTGTTTCATTTCACTATATATTGTATCTTATACAAACATTATTGAAACTATATACAAAAATTATGTTGGATATCTTTTGAAACCCTTTTGGAAATCTTTCATCAACTTCATAATGTATCACATAATATGAAAGACCTTTCCAGTAACAATGAAAAACTCCATTTTGTTTAAATCCAAAACAATTATAGTGTATATATCTAATTAAAAATAAATCCTCATCTAGTAAACTAAAAATTGATATCCAACAATAATTTAAAGTGTTGGAAAAAAATATGAAGTCCCAAATTAATATATATAAGAAAAGAGTGGCCTTTAGAAAAGAATAAATGAATCTGAAGCTATAAAGGGATCTGGCATGATCTTTATCAAACACATGTATCTATATAACCATGTCCGCCAGTTTCATCATATGCATGAATTCATTATAATATGATTTATTTTTCAAATAAATTGAGTAACTATATGACACAGAGTTTGTAAATCCTATATAACTACTTATATGTTCTTGATTCTCTGAGTATAAACTCACTAGGTCAATGAATGCATCACACATCATTCACCCTTTTGGACAGGAACATCATATGAAACTCACTAGATAGTTAAGAACATAGTACATCTTATCTCGGTATGATTGTACACTTCTTCAATATATCTCAATTGAGGGCATATATTTCATAGTCGTTATACAAGAGGAAAAATCTCATTTTGGTTAAGCTCTAACAGATGACGTGATAAAAAACATACGAAACCACCCCTGATTAGTAAAAACTCAAGTTTTTAATAATAAAGGTATCAAGATATGAAGGTTCTCATGCTAGTTATCTCACTAACCTTGGGTATGATGAAATCTAAATATTAATGAACTAAATTTATATGAAGTACATAGTGTATTGCACTCCATGTGGTATACATTGTGTTCCATATAATGAAAAAAACTCATTTTGTTCCACATGATCATATTTTATACCCTGATATAAGAATAATACTCATGAAAACATTAATATTTCATCACAAACTATAATACACTATAAAGAAAATTAGTTAGTGATAACTAAAATTCATACTTTGAGAGATCAATTATTTTTACACTTCATGTAATATATAAAACCAATGTGAAATAATAATATTGTTCAGATTTACACTTGTATAGCATGATACATTTTATATTCTTAAAATCTTTTTCATAATTTTGACAAAATCATATGTAAGAACCTATCTCATCCTATCATATAAGATAAACTTCATGATCAGCCTTATATTTTCTAATCTTTTTGGGTTTTGTAAAACTCTTTATATCTCTATGTAATTACTGACACATATCTTTCTGGACAAATGAAAAAATTCTTCCACTAAACTCTTAAGTGAGTAACATTTATGAAGTAATCTAGTTTTAATAATATTGAGACTTAGGAATCGTATTCATAATGTTCAACTCCTTGAAAAAGTATTCTAACTCATTAACTTCACAAAATCAAATGCCACGATGTTAATAACTACTATTTCATACATAGAAATTTTCATGTTTTATCATCATTATTGTTTTTAAAACAAATTATAAACCCTATGGGTTTGTGTTGGATTTTTTGAGACAATAATTGTGAAAGATGAATGGATGCACGGTTTGTTGCTAATAGGTTGGAGATGGATGAATGGGTGTTAGATTGTGGCAATAGATTCAATTCGTGATAAGGGAGTTATTGAAATGAGTATTAATATCCTTATAGGAGTTCAAGAGATGATTCATGAAGTATATAAGTGGATTGAATAGATTTGTAAAAGGCACGGTAAAGGTCTATATATGTGAAAGTTTGCGAAAAACATCACCTAGAGCTCATAAGGTTGAGACAGACTGAAATTATATAGCATGTAAGGTTGAGACAACCATGAATAATGTTGAGATATATCACAAGATGTGACCTCATAATTTTTATATGATTCATTGTAATATTAAAGACATACCACTGGGTTATCCTAAAAAAGTTGGGAAAATGGCTCGTAAGGTTGGTACAATAAATCATTAGGTTGGTATGAGTCTTCATAAGTTTATAAAAAGTCTCTATAAGGTTTGAAAAATCCTTTTCAAGGTTTTCAGATGGAATTATATGGTTGGTGAAAACTAGTTTTTAGGCTGATACAAGACTTGTACGATTATCCAGGATAACTTTTATGTTTTATGCCTCTTATGATTCATCTTTGTTGTAACCTAAAATGTGTCATTTTCATATCAACATAGATGTAAGGATTTAATACATGACATGTAGAATATATTAAACAATATAAATTATAAATTATGATTGATATTTCATCCAAGTTTACATTGATATTTTTCTAAATTTAAGAGCTATGTTATTTCACTATAAGAAAAAAAGTAATTGTGGCAGTTTTTTTAGGTTTAGCAGTGGGTTTTTATAACTACTGTAAAATGTTCTATTATAGAATATTTAATGATGATTTTATTTTTTTCATGATGGTTTCATGAAATCATTGTTTTGAGTGTCTCTTTGATGATATATTTATGATCCGATAATTAGACACATTCATTTAGATTAAATTATGATAATATTGTCATTATTATTATTTATTGATTATTATGTCATTAAATACTTTTATTCACTGGTGTAGGATTTTTTTGATATTAACTGTTATTCATGGTTTATATTTGTTTTAATTCATTATTACTCATTGATAATTATTTATTATTATTTTAAAAGTTATTTATTTTATTGAAGACATTTTATTGTGAGGATTGCTACTTTGACTAAGTTCATTTGATTGGAAAAGGAATTTGGAAGCTAAAAAATTTATTATTATAGAATTATTGAAATCTTATAAGTCATGAATAATACATTATGGAATGTTAATTTTCATTATTTTTCACACTAAGATGAAATGAATGTTGTGTTCTAACTAATTCACTCATAAAACTATATAGATCTTATAATTTTGTTATGGAGAAGACATATACATATATAGGATGTAAAATAAATTTTTTAAATAGGAGTGGGTTTTAGGGAAATTTATAAAACCACCTCTAATTACTATGCATTTTTTATCAACTCTTTTCAAAAGAATCGGTAATTATAAGTGATTTAAAAACCCAATACTAAATATATTTTAAATTAATAATGCATTATTTTAAAAAAAATTATATACTAGTTAACCCCCCAACTGTCTTGACCTCTATCACTGCCATATACACCCTGCCTCTTAGGCTCAACCTCTCCCTCAACAATGATTGATGGCTCTCTCACCACCATACTCGACACTTCTGGTCAACCTTGGCCTCAGAGTCCACTTCATCGCTGCTCAATGTTGGGCTCCTATGAGATTTTCCCTCAGAAGTTCTCAATTCCAAACTCACTCTCGACTGCCAACCCGCTCGATGTCACTCGATGCCAAACCAGCTACCCACTCTACCTCGATACGAGATCTCCCTCTCTGATTCCCCATCTTCTTATACACCACCAGTCCCTTAAAGTGATTTGGGGCGAGATTTATCAAAATTTTTCCCCAAATAACAAGTAGTTGATTGTATTCCCTATTTTTGGGTAGAATTCTATATTAAATTTTGTTTACTAATTTACATACTATAATTCTCCTTCAATGCTTATAGTTTAGTAAATTAATGAAATATTTGTGTCTTAGGAGTAGTTTGAGTCAAATTATTACTTTTTAAAATTAAATATATTATATTTTTATTTATAATAATATAATAATATTTTATTTTTGAATGTATAATAAGTCTAGAACATATAGACAAAAGATATATTAACTTAACTAGAGCACATCTCAATTTTTCATAGTTCAATTTTTTTACATTTTTAATTTGAAAATTGATCTGTGGATGGAAGAATAAAATTTCCATGTTATAATAGAATATTTATAAGATGGTTATGTAGAGATGAAGTATTTCCTCACTTGATACTCATACAATTTCCTCCAAATTATATGTGATATATTTGACATATAGAATAGAACATTATAGAACAATTGAACATTTTTGTATATAGACAAAATGTGAAATTGAAGGCTCAAATTGTGAATAATGAAATAAAAAAAATAATAAATGATATATTTTTCAATGTAGGGAAAATACATTAATAATTTAACACATTGATGGATTTATTTTTTGATGTGGAAGATATTAATGATATTTTTAGAACTGAAGGACAACCTAATCAAAATGATAACATATTAATGGATAATGATGAGGAAACCAATAAAAGGAAAAATTAAATCAAGGAAACAACTGAATTTTCTAAATCAGTTAAAGATGGAAATTAGGTGTTGTTTAAAGGATGTTTAAAATATTTAAAATTCTATTTTCTCCTAAATTTGTTCCACATAATAATTTCATGTGGAATTAAAAATAAAGCAATTCCCATGATATTTGAATTGTTGTGTGCTATATTTTTTGAAGTAAGATCCTTGTATCATTTTATGAGATGAATAATATTATTAAAAATCATTGAATCAATTATGTGAAGAAACATGCATGTAACAATGATTGAATTCTTTATTGGAAAGAATATTCAAATATATAAAAGTGAAAAAGATGATGTAATTCTAGATGGAAATCAAAAAATAATTGCGTTTGTTTGAATATGCATACAACCATAAAGAAACAGTAAAAGAAAATGGTTGTGAATGTTTTATGTTACTTACCCTTAAAAATATGATTTTAAATATTATTTATGTCATCTAAAAGTGCTGATCATATGAAGTGGAATGCTTTGTATAATAATAATGATGAGCTCATGTGACTTCTAAGAGATTCAAAAGGATGGTAGACCTTTGATTCATTACATCCACATTTCTCTTCTAATCCTAGAAATTTATGTTTGGGATTAATATCTAATATATTCATAGCTTTTGGTACATTAAGTAGTCGTTACAACATTAGGCTAGTTTTTATCCCTTATAATATACCTCCATGAATGTGTATACAAGATACTTCATTCATCATATCGATGATTATTCCTGGAAGTCAAATGCCTAGAAATGTAATTGATGTCTACTTTCATCCTCATATTCAAGAATTACAAGATCTATGGAATGATGGTGTGGAAACATGCGATTCATCTACCACACAAAGTTTCAAATTGCATGTTTCCCTTATGTTGACCATTAGTGACTTTCCTAGACTATGAAATTTGTCTAGTTAGAATATAAATATAGGTTTTTCTTGTTTAGTTTGTAACAATGATTTTTAGTTGCAATGAATATCTTATATAATAAATTGGTGTTTCATGTGTCATACTCAATTCCATGATACATCACATAAAATCCAGTTTAACAAGTCATGTTTCAATATAAAAATTGATTTGAGGATTTCACTGAAATTATTATCAGGATCACATATCTTGATATAATTATAAAATGTTGGTATATAGTTCAAAAAATATTTTTAGATGAATGTTACTTGAAAAATAGTTATAACACCATTATTTTCAATTTTAGCACAACAATGGAATTAAATGATTATATTTTTTAAACCTTCATAGTGTGAATTTAATTTGTTTCATCATAATCTTGATGTTATTCATGTTGAGAATCATGTGTGTGATAATGTGTTGTTTATATTACTTAATGAGAATGTAAAATAAATGGACCGTTTAAGTGATTATATGGATTTAGAAGAAATCAATATCATATGTGATTTATGGCCAAATGGGAATGGGAAGTATCCAACTACTACCTTTGCAATGAAAAATAAACAGAAAGATATTTTCCTTTGAATATTAAAAAACATAAAACTGCTTGATGGATATTGTATTAATATTACATGATGTGTTGATTTCAATCACTATAAGGTATAATGATAAAAAATTCATGACCTAAATGTAATCATGGATCACTTTATAGCTTTATAAATGCATAATTTGTTGCCTGATAAAATAACCTCTATTATAATTGAATCATTCACATTCTTTAGACTTATTTGGGAGAAGGAATTAAACCCCAATGAATAGGATAAAATTTTGGAAAAAATTGTATGGACTCTATGTCATTTGGATATGTTATTCTCTTCGCCATTTTTTAATGTGACGATTCATCTGACAGAGAATTTGTCCAAAGAAGATAAAATTAGTGGGACTGTACATTATTGATGGATGTATCCCATTGAGAGGTATTTTATTCTAATATTGTTTTCATTAATGAAATTATAATTCTGTAAGTTAATATTCAAAAAATTATTTGTTAATTTCTTACCATTTATTATTAGGTATCTTGGTCATTTGATGTCTTTTATGGAAAATAAACCTCATAAGAAGGTTCTATTATGGATGGTTGCCTTGATGAAGAGTGTTTAACCTTTTTTTGAAGGTATTTGGATTTTATAGTGAAAAATATTATATCGATTGGGCTATGTTGATGATAATAGAACTCAATTTAGGTATAATAACGAGTCATTAGTGTTTCCAACTTTTGGTTGACAAGTTGGAAAAATATCTTCCTTTTCAATGATAGATATACAGTTAAGAAAAGATCATAGATGTGTAATAGTCAGTACTTTTATTGTTGATCCCTATATTGAATAATTTAGGAAACAAAAGAGAATATTCATTAGGAAGTAAACACGTAATGAGACTGAGTAACAAAATTTGTTTCCAAATACGTTGTTGACTAGTTTTCACATCCTATAAGTCCTTAATCTACTATATATTTAGTTTAAATAAGATTTAATTAACCTAAATTATTTTAAAAAATTATATCAACTCTTATAGGTAATGAATGATGATAATAAAATCGAACTATCTCATGAATTAATTTTTCAGCTCACGGTACATTGAACTATGATAAAATATTCACTGCTTATAATATTTGTGGTTTTAAGATTCATACTTTTAATTGTGAGGAAGGTTTGAAAAAAATAAATATTGTTCTATTCACAGTTACATTTCAAGGTTACCATAGAATGTTGGTGCATATTATTTAGTTAAATTATCATTACAAATTTGTAGTTATGTTAATTAAATGTAAATGGGTCAATAATAATATGGGTATAAATAAATATTCCTTAAATTTTTTTATGTCATTTTCTCCCAATCGATTAGTGCTAGTGAGTGGGAAGAACAAGATCTATATATTATAGTTTCCCAAGAAATTATGGTATATTATGTTGATAATCTAGTTGATGATGGATGGGGTATTTTTTTCTACATGAAACTAAGAGGCATGTATGATATGAGTGATGAAGGTGAAGTGATTTGTGAAAGTGAACACCATCAACAACAAAAGACAGAATTCTATATTCCTGATGACGTTGAAAATTTCATTTTTGTGAGAGAGAGTGTAGAATAATAAACATAATGAATAGATGAACAACAAATAATGTTAACAATGAAACCTAAAGAAAACATGACAAACCATGAATATAATTTTTAAGTTGTTTTTATATTAATAAATGAAATGAATGTTTTTTATATTAATAAATCACTACAAAAAATGGTGTTTCATGGCAGTTTTTGGTATTTAGTAGATATTTAAACCACCGCCAAATGATTAGTGACACAGTCTAAAAGCATCCTGTATTTGCATGCGAGAAATTATTTCATGACACTTTTTGTGTGGTGGTTTTATATTTCATAGTTTTTCGTTTTGTGGTGGTTTTTATGCTTTTTATGTTCTTTTTTACTTCAAATTTTTTTATTTATAGGATTTTTTTATTTATAATTATTTATTTACAGAATTAATTAATTTTTTTCTTTATTATTTACAATTAGTAATGTTATTATTTATTTATACGTATTTAATATTTATTTATTTTTATGTATTATTTATTATTTATTATGTATTATTATTTATTTATTATTACATATTTTATTATTATTTATTTTTTATTTATTATTATTAATAAATTATTATTACTTATTATTTATTTATTATTATTACATATAATTTATCCTAAAATGCATGCATATTCCATGCATGTCATTCATGCCATGGATAAATCTAGAAAATATATGCGTTGAGAGAGATTTGAACCCCTAACCTCTTGGATATACTACAAAGACTTTACCACTCTAGGAAGCTCTTCATCTAGTGATTAAAGAGTATGTAATATACTCTCTCTGTCTCTCTCACACACACACATATATATATAAACAAATAATGATATTAAATAATAATAAATAATGAATATATAATAATGAAGTCATAAATAAATAATAAATTAATAAATAATAAATAATATATAAATTATAAATAAATTATAAATAAATTATACATAAATTATAAATAATTATTAAATAAATAAAAGATATTTAACAAATATATAATAATTAAATATTAAATAAATAATAAATAAACAAATAAATAATAATAATAATAAATAATAAATAATAATACATGATAATAAATAATAAATGGTAATAAATAATAAATGATAAATAATGAATAAATATTAAATGATTAATAAACAATAAATAATTTATTAATGATAAATAAATAATAAATACTAAATAAATACTAAATGAATAATAATTATATAATAATTAAATAATAATTAAATAATAATTATATAATAAATAAATAAATATCAAATAAATAAATAAATTATAATTAATAAATATAAATAAATAAATATTAAATAATAGTAAATGATAATAAATAAATATTAATTAAATATTAAATAGTCATTAAATAGTAAATTAATAATAAAAATAAATAAATCAATAATAAATCAATAACAAATAAATATTAAAATAATAAATAACAAATAATTTATAATTTTTTGTAAATAATTGTTGAAAAAATAATCAAATAATCAAATAATAAAATAATAAATAGATATAAATATATGTAAATATATATATACATAAAACAAGAATTACATAAAAATATACAAACACACATTTTTGTTACAGAAATATAAATAAGCACACTCAGATATATAATATTATATTAATATATATATATATATAAACACAAAAAATATAAATATATCTATATATATCTACACATATATGATATATAAATATATAAACATAAATATGTATACATATTTACAAATGTATATAAATATACCCAAATACTTACATATATTTGTATTTATTTACATATATTAAAATATACACATAAATATATATTATTTTATTAACACACACATGTTTATATATAAACATTACTTGTATAGTTATATATATACAAATTAATGCATTTTTATAATGTTAATAAAATTGATAATTATTTATTTTAAATGAGACGAATAAAAAAGATTTATTTCAATATGGTTTATATCTTCAAAAATAGATTTCTAGGTAAATATGTATTTATTCAAGTAATTTATTAAAAGAAAATATAAGAAAATATGAATATTTTTAATTATAAATAAAACTACATTATGAAAGGTGATAAAAATTCAATACCATAATATCAATATGAATGTAATCTGTGAGATTAAATTTAGTTCCCACTGAAAAAATACAATAAGTCCCCCTAAAATGGGGATGAAATTCCATCGAATGTTAAAAAATTGGGATACCCGACTTAAAAGTCAGTTTTGAAGGCCCTCAAGGCCTGTTTTTACATCTAAAAAAATGATCGGGGCACCCCATAATCATCAAGGTGTATCATCGCATGCTTTGATTTGATATGTGGTAGAATCCAAATGGACACCCTGATCAGAAGTTTTTGTTGTTTGAAGTTGAAGTTTTATTTCCAACTTTTCTTGAAACTATAATAAATTTTATCTTTTTAATTATTAAAAAAATTTCAATCTACTGTGGTTTTATTTCATTTCATAAGCTTCGATTTGACAGGATGTGGAGCTAAAATAGACCCTCAGATAAAAAGTTATGGTCAATTGATGTCGAAGTCTAATTTTTATCTTATTGAACATTTGTTTTAAGTTTCAAATTATTGTTAACTAATAATTGTAAATATTTAATAATTATCGCATTATAATTGATTAAAATTATAAATAATAATCTATATATGATCATAAATTATAAATCATAATTAAATATATTTTTCAAAAAATACTTTAATTTAGTGTTGATTTTTTAAAACCGCTGGTAAAGAAATTAATTTTTCTTAAACAAAATAAAAATAAATTAAAAAATATATTTAAACAATATTTTGCGGTGATTTTAATAACCCCATCTAATATATATTATTTTTAGGAAAACATTTAGGTGCGGTTTTCAAAACCGATGCGACAAACCCCCCACAAAATGCCTATTTTGTATAGTAAATGAAAGGATTATTTTATTTTATCTTAATAAATGAAAGGATTTTTTTGGTATTTCATGCTAGAAGAGATTTAGTGTGAGTACCTGCTCTACGTTACAAGGTTATTATTCTTCTTTTACAGCAGAATTTAAAATTCATCACATAACCTGCACAATTTTTTATACTATTTCATCTTATCCTAATACACTTTCATCTGTAGGTATCAATTCTACTGATGATGTCGAGGAATTAGACATGAAAAAAATGATTAGTAAATTTTATAAATTTACACTTATTTTTCAATTTAGTAGTAATTGTTTTTAGTAATTTTTTATGTCAAAAGACTTTAAATATTTCTTTAGTATCTATCTTAAAAATAGGTCTTCAATTCATTAAATAATCCACATTGTAATCATGTGATAATACTTTAAATTCTAGAGTATAAATCAATGTTGTTATTAAAACAAGTCGTACATAAGTTAGTGGTTAAAAAAACAATAATTTATCTATATCACCATTTCTATTATTAGAAGTGTGATGAGTATTGATAACATTATATGGTTTTTAATTGATATCAAAATTTATATTTAGGATACTTTTTAGAGGATATTAAATTGAAAAGGGTTGAAAAATTATTCATAGGTTTGAAATCCACTAATGGGTTGATGCTTATACATTCAATCATATAATAGGAAATGATTGTAATGAATCAGATGTTTATAATGTGTAGTGTGTTTTGTTTTATGATATTTGAATGATTTTTGGTCATTAAACATTTTAATTAATTAATTATAATAAAATTATAGTTTGATTATGTTAATGTCATGTTTATGAATAGATTCATTCGTTATTTTAATTATCATTATGGCTATAATTATTGGCTGAGATGGTTTCCATAACTATCAACTAATGTTGAAAGGTTGAATCTGTGTTTGAGGATATTAATGATCTAATCCTAAAGGAAGATATTAGAAATAATTAATTATATTTGTTTGCAAAAAAATATTATATAATAATACATTAATTTTTTCCATACCATACCCTGTCACATTTCCTCCAACTCAACTGATTCTATCATCTGTTACAATAATTTTTGGCATGTTCATGACTAAAAACTATTCATTTCATTATTGTACCATTACTTAAACCAAATTTAGATCAAATAATATATCATTTAAATTGTTTTTAATTTATTATTAATTTAAAAAGATCATTACTAATGTGCGGTTAACTACTTTAAATAATGGCACTAGAGGTTGGAAGTGGGGAAGGAAGGATGGGAAACAACTTGACCAGGTAATGGACGGTGAGAGGCATACCTCTTGGTAGAGTAGTCAAGACTTATGTTTCTGTTGTCATTTTGTGAAACATTACATTTTGTAAACTATGATTTAATTTATGTAGTATTATATGTAATGGAATATTTATTTATGAATAGATGTTATTGTTTTTGTTATATTGTAATAATTAATTATATTTTGTATATATTTTTTGTATATTAGTTTTTAGTGCATCAATAAGTAATTTCTTTATTTTTTTTAAATCATATAAATATCGCCGGTTTTAACCACCTCAATTTTTTTAAAGGTAGTTTAACTAAAATGAATAAAAGGAAGGTTCCTAAAACCACCACAATATAAGGTACATTTTCAAATTTAGTGATGGTTTTAACAACCACTAAATAGGTACACTAAAAAAGAAATACAAATTTATAAAACCACCACCAAATTTATTACTAATAAAAACCACCACAAATTTAAAAAAACCACTTGTAAAACTTATTTTAGCATCTAAAACCAAAACATCAATAAAGAAACATCACTGTATATTTAATGAATTTCTATTTCATGAGGGTTTAGAGGAACCAAATCAAAATAAAAAAAACCATTTCTAGAGATTATTTTTCTCTGGTGAGGTAAAAGAAAATATTTTACTTCTATGGATTCTAAATTTTACTTTTATATATTCAGAATTAATAATTATGATAAATAATGTTTTACCCTTTTACTTGAATAGGAGTTTATAATTTCACAATCTAATGAATCTTTCACTGAGTAAATGAATTATAAATTTGAGAAATTTAATTGTATGTGTATGATGTATTTCAAAAAAAATTACTCTTAAATTTGATAGAATTTTTCTTTAGAGTTTTGGATTTTACTCTTATGATTTTTTCAGAAACTATGATCTATAGACAGTAAGACATGGTCATGAAATGAAAAATGAGACACTCGAGCATAGTAAAATTGAATGTTCGAGAAAATACCTTGCATATCAAGAAACTATATGTAGTTTGTGTTTAATAAAGTGAGAGAAACACATGATAAAACATTATATAAAAATTTGGTTCTACATGTATAATGGAAGATACAAAGACTTGAACCACACTAAAAGTCATGTAATCCATATAATATTAAAATTATCAGAGTTTTGATGGAGGATGTGTTATATTTAAACGTCATTGTATGAAATTAGTTCACTAGAAGTTGCACCAAATAGAACATAGAATATATTATTATTATTGAAGGAGTGAAGATATCAAACCAATGAAGTGAAATCTTATGTGATGAAAATAATGATGAAATTATATATTGGAAGATACATAATATCCTATGGTATGGAAAACCAATATCCTTAAAGAAAACAAGAAATGTAATAAAATTAATGGCACCTTTCCATGTCATTTCACCATGAAACTCGTCGAGCAAGAAGTGTGGGGAATCAGTTGCGTCACTCATTTGATACAATTTATCATAAAAATCAGCTAATGAAATTATATAAATAAAACATGGAAATTTATCTAAGAAATTAAGTTAAGAAGAAATGATATCAAAAAATTGTGCACGGTATGTAATGAATTATACCTTTATTATAGGGAGAATGAGAATCCTATGACGTAGAGTGGGTACTATAACTAAAAATCTCCTGGCATGACATACAGACAAAAAACATTCCTTTCATTTATTAATATAAAAAAACTTATAAACTCTATCCCTGGTTGGTCGTGTTTTTAATAGGTTCCATTGTTATTTTTTTCTTCTTACATTAATTATAATTCTTCACCCTCTCTCACAAGATTTTAATTTCCAATATTATCAATTATAAACAATTCAGTTTGTAGTTGACAGGGTTCACTGTCACAAATTAATTCTCATTCATCTCACATGTCATACATTTCTCTCAATTTCATGTGAAAAAAACTGCACCCACCATACACTATATTATCAACATAATATAGCTTTTTTTAGGAATCCATAATATATGGATTGTATTCTTCCCACTCACCATTATCGATCAACCGAGATATATTAACATAAGTAAATTACAATGAATCATTATTTGTAACCTTGTTAATATTTATCCAGTCACTTTTAAATAATACCATTAAAAATTTACCATGATAATTTAACTTGACAATATCAACCAAATTTCAATAGTAACCTTGATCTATAACTGTGAATATACAACTATTTTTTTTTAAAACCTTCCTCGTGATCAATAGTAAAAAATTTGAAACCACAAAATTTTTAAGCATTAAATTTTCAAGAATTCTCCAAAGGACCTTGAGCTAAAAAAATTAAATCTTCAGATAGTTTAGCTCAATTATCATCATTCATTACCTATAAAAGTTTATATATATTTTTTTAAAATAATTTATATTATTTTCCACATATTCAAACTATATATTTGATTACAAACTTATACATTGTGAAAACCATTCAATAATTTATTTGGTAATAATTATTTTTATCTCTATATCATTATGAGCTCAAATTATAAGGCATATTTTTATTTGTACCCTTAATTATTTAATATAGGGATAAAAAATATCAATATTGAGTTGAACATTATGTTATTGTCTTAACTGCATATCTTTCAATGAAAATAAAGAGACCTGTCCAACTTCTCTAAAACAACCCTGCACTTTACTACACACTTAATGATGATTTATTACATAAAATTACACTTAATAACACTCTTAGAATTTATAGGTCTAGGGTATTAGAAAATTAGGAACATTACATTAAATCTTAAGATGTAAAATACAACATCTTTATTGAAAAAAGTTTTTACATGACAATAACATTCCTTCGTACTTATCACCGCATGGGATAACCTGAGGACATACATAAGAAACGGGTGATCTATAAAGCCTAGTAAGGGAGGAAACAATGAATAAAACGAAGAAATTAATGTTAGGAAATATTAATATAAATGGATCATAGGAGAAACATGAACATAAAGGCATGATATTGCATGATTGTCATAACATGGAAATGTGGAAACAACATTTAACATGATATTAGCATGATCCAAGGATCATTGCACATTGAGAATGAGTAAACCCTAATTGAACTTGAATTATAATTAGTAAACCCTCATTTAACTTAAATTATCATGAGTAAAACCTCATTCCATATTGAATATCATGATACTATTCTTTACCCAATGCATTCGAGCACTATCACGTCGCACCCTATAAAAACATTTCATTACATGGATATGTGTGCCACAAAGATCATACAAAATGGATTCATTAAACATCATAATTTATTCTATGAATAATAGATGTGGAATAAATAAATGTAAGTCCTAAATAAACAAGTACATGTTCATAAAAGTGAATATCCTTGATAGAGAAATGGGTATGGTATTCACTAACACAATGATTTTTCCATGAGAAATTTTGGTGTATCTTCGATAGCATAACGACATCAAATAGAAATCATAAAAATTTGTTAATGAGAGAGAAAGGGTCCTATAATCATTTATACATGAAGTGGATATTAAGGGGTTCGTGGAACATAATATCTCAACATGTGTAATGGAATTTAGATTTATAATATACTAGAATTTCTAGAATGTATATGAGGAGAGAGAAATACCTTATGAGATTTTGGCATGGTAACATGTGTACATGGGAGGAATTACTGAAAGGTAACGGGGTATCTCATCATTTAAATATATGGAGGGAAGTACATGGAGGTATGAAATCATACCCCTACATTTTTAATTGAAAATAAAAGGGAATAAAAATATAGGGAAACTTGGACATGGTAAATAAAGAGAGGATCCCTTACTTGGAAGTGTGTGATCCCAAAGGCTTGGGATAGGCTTGAGAGAGGATTCATGGGAGCTTGGGGTGCCTTGATAGGATCTTAGAGTAAGTAGGGAAGATGTTGGTTGGGCTCCAAACGGTTTTAGTGAAGAGTAATGGGATATTGAGTGGGTTTGTATATGAAATGAGATGGAATTATTTATTATTTAGGTTTTGGACTCCATATATGAAACTAATCAAAACCAAAAACCATAACATGGGGTTTCTTCATGGTTTTTCCAAAGTGCAGTGGAAAAAATTATTTTATAAGGCCAATGGAAGAACTTATAAAAATAATAGGCTTTCTTATGTGGAGGTGAGTCACACTCTAAAGGAAATCATTTTCAAAAGATAAAATATTTTAGATGTCTGGGAGGGTCAACTAAGGAACCATAAAATCCATCAAACAAATATAAAATAAAATTATTTTAAAGGAAAAACATATATTGTACGAATATAACTTTTATAGTATTTTATTTCATCACTATTGGGTCATTTGGATGTCATAAAACACGTTATATATTTATACGGTATTTACTTTTTACCCAACAATTCAATTGTCTCAGAAAATTATGAATAATTCACCATTAGACAATTTCAACGTCCTTATTACAAAAATAATAATCATTTTATCTAAATAATTTTCTCAATATGTGAATTTTATCTTTTAAAATAAAACTTACATTTATCGAAAATTCATGGGTTTTGACAAAAACAACTTTCAAACCTTATTAAAAAGTACAATTGTATTCATAAAAATTATACAATAATTTATATTTAATAAAAATTAGTTTAGTAATATTTTTTTAGAATATTATTTAATTCAAAAATCCATTAATTCATCAGTATATATTTCTTAATTGAATATAAATATTAACTAAAAATACAATTTGTGTTTTTAAAATAGTTTACAAAGTAAAAATAATAAAATGAATGTATATTATTTTTAAAAAAAATAATGAACATAATCATAGTACTAGGGTCATGTTACATAACCCCTTATAACACTCGGATAAGACCTAAGAGTAAGGTGTGCTATAGTGAGAGACTCTTGGGGCGGCTTGGATAGCATCACTCAGGTGGTAATCTCTATTAACTTCAACTTATCTCACAGACGATTCTTTTCAAGATTAACATATTGAAAGATGGCTTGGTATTGGTCAAGAGAGAATCCTAGTGAATTTACCTCCTTTCTGAGATCCAACAAATGGGCTTCGTATGGAGAAATTCTCTTGGATGGGGACATCACTTCCTTTGTCTGAGTAAATTGGATTTTTTAAAGCCCTATATTTATACTAATCATGTGATCACTGTTCAATGGATATATTATCAATGGAAAAAATTCATAATATTATTTTAAAATCCAAAACATAAAACCAAGTAAGTGAATATGTTTTATATAACCATTTCACATAATAAGACATTTAATTAGATCAAGATGAGTTTTCATTTTAAACCATTGGGTCGTTAAAATATTCCCCACTTAAGAATGTTTCCCATGAAATTTCCTTTTCCCACACTAAAATAGGTGAGAGTAACTCTTCTTCATCACTTCCTCTGATTCCCACATTTCTTATCCAAACATGTGGTTTCAACATAACACCTTGATGAGGGGAATTGTATTATTTGATAGGACTTTTTCCCTATGATCTATGATCTTCACCGGTTTCTCTTCATATGACAGTTCATTCTCCAATGGTACCACCTTTGGATTGAGTACATGCGATGGATCAGGTATGTATTTCCTTGAGAGTGATACATGGAATACATCATGTACTTGAGATAGGTTCCGTGGAAGTGCTAGTTGATAGGACACTACTCCAATGCAATTAAGGATATCAAAAGGGACACTGTACCTTGGACAAAGCTTTCACATATTTCCAAATCTCACAACTCTCTTCTATGGTGATATAGGGAGGAATACAATCTCTCAAACATCAAAATCTCGGTATCATTGACGATTGGCATCATAGTTCTTTTGTTGACTTTGATCATCTTTAATGTGTTGCTGGATAGTATTAACCATCTTCACCATTTATTCAACCATTTCTAGACCTAGGAGTTCTCACTCCCCAAATTCATCCAAACATGTCGGTGTTCGGCACCTCTTCCCATAAAGGGATTCATAAGGATCCATTTGGATGCTTGAGTGGAAACTGTTATTGTAAGTGAACTCAACCATAGGAATATATTGATCCCATCCTCATTTGAAGTCCATTGAGAATTCTCTCATCATTTTATAAAGTGTTTGGATAGTACACTCAGATTGGACATCATATTGAGGATGATAATCCATACTGAAATTCAAGTCCGTATTTAGAGCATGATGGAGACTCTTCCAAAACAAATAGGTGAATCTTGGATCTCGATCAGATACAATTGATAATGGACCTCCATCCAAAATTACCACTTCTATGATGTATATTGATTCTAAGTGACCCAATGAGAAATCTTATCGAATTGAAATGAGTTGTGGAGTCTTTGTAAGATGATCCAGAACAACCCAGATAGAATTGTTTCCTTTGGATGTATTCGGAAGTCTAGTGAAACAGTCTACAGTGATGTTCTCCCATTTATGTGTTGGTATCAGTAATGGTTGCATCATACCCTTAGACTTATGCCTCTCAGCTTTTACCTGATAACATATCAGTAACTTTGATGTATACTCAGTTATCTCCTTTATCATGTTATCCCACTAATAATTCTGGCAGATATGACAATACATATTGGTGTTTACTGGGTGAATGTAGAAAATCAATCTATGTGCATCATCCAAAAGTTCATTATTTAACTTCATATTTGATGGAAGAAATATTCTTGACAAAAATATCAAAATTTCTTCTTCATTAACATTGAACTATGAGGATTTCCCATTTATAATAGTTTTCACTTTATTCTTAATTCCCACATCATCTTTTTAATCATCTTTTCACTATTCCAAAAGGGATGGTAGAGTATTTTTTTTTTGAAAGGATTGATGACGTTCCCTTATTTATGATTACCATGTCCATCTTCATCAAATATAATAAGATTGTATCCATTTCAATTCTCATAAATGATATAATTGTTGGGTACTTTCTATATAGAGCATCATCCACCTTGTTCGCTTTCCTAGGGTGATAATGGATTGAACAGTCACAGTCCTTGATTTTCTCTAACCATCTTTATTGGTGAATATTCAAATCTTTAAGTGAGAATATATACTTGTGTCTTTTTTTTATTCTTATATATTTCACACTTCTCCCCAAAGAGGAAATGTTGCCAAATTTTTAAAGCGAAGATTACTACATCGAACTCCAAATCATGCATTGGATAGTTTTTCTCATGAACATTCAATTTCCTTGAATCATAGGCAATAAAATTTTCATTTTGAATCAAAAAACATCCCATACCCTTCTTCAAAGCATCATTGAATACCACTAAATGTTATCCACTTGTGGGTAGTGTGAGAATAAGCATAGTGATAAGCCTCATTTTCAACTCCTTGATGCTATCTTTGCATTCATCACTTGAAGAAAAATTGACTCCCTTTTGAGTTAGCTTGGTAAGAGGGTTTGACAATTATAATAAATTTCTCACAAATCCGTGAAAATATATAGTTAACCCAGGGAATCTATGTATATTTTTCACAGATGTTGGCCTTGTTTACCCCTTAATAGAATTTTTCGTGGAGGGATCCACAAATTTCCCAATGCTTGTGATGATATGAACTAATAACGAGACTCCCATCAAATAGAACTCACAATTTCTTTAATTTTCATAGAGCTTATCCTTTTACATGTTCTCTTGTACAATTCATAGATACTCCTCATGCTCCTACTTATTTTTGGATAATATTAGAATATCGTATATTAAGACTACCACAAATTTGTTAAGATAATATCTATAGACTCTATTCATCAAGTCCATGAATATTTCTAGATAATTAGTGAGTCTGAAAGGCATTACTGTGAATTCATTATGCCTGTACCTTGTACGAAAAGATTTCTTGTGGATACCTTCCTTCTTAATCCTTATATGGTAATATCTTGACCGCAGATCCACCTTGGAGAAGTATTGAGATCCACTTAGCTGATCAAAAAAGTCATCAATTCATTACAGAGGATACTTTTTCTTTATCGTGATTTTGTTGAGCTCATGATAATCAATGAAAAGGATCATTGAACCATCCTTCTTCTTGATTAATAGGAATGGTGCACCCCATGGTGAAGCACTTGGGCATAAAAAACCTTTATCCAGATTCTCATATAGTTTTTTCTTTAACTCCTAAATATCTAAAACTTCCATTCTATACAAAGACTTGGATATTGGAAATGCCCCAGGTATAATATCAATCTCTAATTCAACATATCTTCTAGGAGGAAGGCCAGACAATTCCTTGGGAAACACTTTAGTGAATTCCCTCAAAATAGGAATGCCTTCAAGGATGGTTCATTCCTTATACTCAATCAGTGAAGCAAGATACACATGATCATAGGGTAGTATTACCCATGCTTGAGATGATGGCGCTAAAGAAGACTCATCATCCTCCTTGCACTTGTAAAAAATTGGGGGTTGATTCTCCATATAGATAGTGATTTCCATCTCATGGAAATTTATATTGGCTCTATATAGGGAAAACCAATCCATTACAATAATTGAATCAAATTACACAAGAGGGAGTATGAAAAAGTTCGTTGGGAAGTTCAACCAATATATTGTGACAGTGGATGAGTTTCATTCATGGGTGCAATGATTTTCCCATTTGTTGTTCTCACTGAAGTCTCTAATTCCATGATTGTTGGTGGTGTTGGGATTGTTCTACTAATCTTTCGGGATATAAAAGAATACATAGAACTGGAGTCAAAAAATACGCTTTCTACTCTTGAATGAATTACTTGAATAATTTTCACCACTTCGTTGTCATGGTTCGCTTCGGTAGTAGTGATGGAAAAAGCTCGCCCTTGCAACCTTGGAGGTTTTTGGTTTCCTATGAAAACAGTTGGATTAGGGAACTGATTTATAACGTTCAATGGTTCTTTTTAGTTGAAGAAATGAACAATGCATTGAGGACCGAACAGAGCATTCCTTTCCTCTATCGTAGAAGTGGGTTTTTTATTTTCGGGATGTAATGTTCAGGTTCCCTTCTTGTTCACACCTGAAGCATTTCTTCGCCCCCTTCAGAAAATTTCCAAGGTGCTTCTTTCTGCATCTCTGGAAAATGGGGTGCAATAATTTCTTAGAAAATTTGGATTATCCATCAGACCGATAGAATTAAAGTCCACTTTCTGGTTATTATCCCCATGATACCCCTGAGATTATCTGATCTCCATTTTGACTTTGAGGGAACATCAAACAATTTCCTCATATCTATCAAAGTCATGGATTGTTAGGGCTTTCCGTAGGCTAGGTTTTAGCCCACCAAAGATGCAATCAACCTTACATTCATGGGTAATGACAAATCTAGAGGTATATCATGCAAGCCTTGTGAAGTTTTCCTCATACGCTCAAATTGAGTCATCACCTTTTAGCTTGAGGGAAAGTAACTCCCTTTCCATTTTAAGTCAGAGGGTGCGAGGAAAATATTTATTGAAAAACATTTTCCATAAATCCTTCCATTCCAATGCCCATATCTTTTCCTCAGGATTTGTATTTTTGATCATTTTCCACTATTTATCAGCTCCACCCATCATAATATAAGAAGCTAAAAGGACCTTCTCTTGTTCAAAACATTGAAGGATGAATAAGATCTTCTCAATGGAGTTGATCCATTGTTCTGTGATTGAGGGATCAGATGATCCATTGAAGGTAAGAGGACATTGTATCATGAAGATCTCGATTACAACTTTATCTTTATTGGGTGGGGTTGGACGATCCTCTTGACCCGTTTTTCTATTCAAAACATGAGTTAAATAAGATAGTATCATGACAAATTTTGTGATTCCCTCTCCCATCAGATTGGGAATCTTATTAGAATAGTCAACACATTGATCTTTCGATCAATTGATAGCCCGAGTCCTCTTATTAATGGCCATTATTTAGAATAAAAGTAAATTTATGGTTAACACATAAATGGGAATCCAATTCTAAAAAAGTATAACTTATAAATTATATTTATTTCCTTAACTTATGAATATATAGGCTTCAATATAGGTTATCCATGATCTAATTCCCAACATATATTCTTAGGTGAATTTTTTATTCCCTTAATAATGGTTCATACTATGCTTATGATTTTATCAAATCATATCCCCCAATAGTGATGAACTAAGATTGAAGGACGACCCATTGGTGTGCACCAATTCTCGTTTGAGTCTAGATCAAAGTGGTGTTTTTAGGTTTTACCCCTAGATACATCTGTACCAGAGCCGCCACTACTTATTTGTATCTAGATAGGAATTTATTTTCTTCATAAACCACTTAAAATCTATTCACCAAAATTTAGTGATGTTTTTATTATACATAGACTTATACCTAAGGATTTCACTAGGGTTTTCTAATCCTAATCCCAAAAATAACTAAACCTCTCCTTTGATACCAACTAAAACAACACTGCTCTTCATTACACACTTAAACATGATTTATTACATAAAATTACACTTAATTCAACTCTAAGGATCGATAGGTATTGTGTCTTAGGAAATTATGAACATTACATGACAACTTAATACATATAATAGAGAATCTTTATTGCAAACTTCTTTTACACGACCACAACATTCCTTTGTACTTAGTAATGCTTGGGATAACCAGAGGACATACATAAGAGAAGGGTGAGCTATAAATCCTAGTAAGGTAGTAAACAAGTCATAACATGAATAATAAAATATATGTTAGGAAGTAGGAATATAAATGGATCATAGGATAAAATTAACATAATGGCATGATATCACATGATTATTATAACATGGAAATGTGGCAACAACATTTAACAGGATATTAGCCAAAGACAAAGCTCATTGCACATGGATCATGAGTAAACCCTAATTGCACATGAATTAGCATGAGTAAAATATAATTGAACTTGAATTAGAAAGAGTAAATATTTATGGAACATGGAGTATCATGATTCTATTCTTTACCCAAGGCATTAGAGCCCTATTATGGCACACCATTTAAAAATATTTCATTTCATGCATAAGTGTGTCACATAGATCATACAACATGGATTAATTAAACATCATAATTTATTATAAAATAAGAGATATGGAATACATAAATTTAAGTCTTCAATGAAAAAGTACATGTTCATAAAGGTGAATACCCTTTATATATAAATGGGTATGGTATTCACTTACATGATGATTTTGGCATGGGAAATTTTGGTGTAACTTCAGCAGCATAACGACATCAAATAGAAATTGAAAAAATGGGTTTATGAGAGATAAAGGGGTATCTAATAATTTATAAATAAAATTTATAGTAAGGGAGTCATGGAAAATAATATCCCAACATGTATAATGGAATTTATATGCATAATATACTAGAATTTCTTGAATGTAAATGAGGAGAGAGAAATCCCTTATAGAATTTCGGCATGGTAACGAGTGTATATGGGAGGAATTAATGAGTGATAACTTGGTATATCGTCATTAAAACATAAGGAGGGAATTATTGGGAAGGAGATAAATCATACCCCAACATTTTTAATTGAAAATAAAATGGCATAACAATATAATGATGCTTAGACATTATTATGGAAGGATGGAAAGTGACAATCCCTTACTTGGAAGTGTGTGATCCAAAATGCTTAGGGGTGGCTTGAGAGATGCTTCTTGGGAGATTGGGTAGCCTTAGGATAATTCTAGATATATGAATTAAAAGGTTGGTTGAGCTTCGAATTGTTTTAGTGAATAGGAATGAGAGATTGAGTGGTTTTATATAGGAAAGAAGAGGGAATTCTTAATTATTTAGGTCTTGGACACTATACATTAAACTAATCAAAACCACAAACCATACCATGGTTTTTTCCAATGGTTTCTTGAAAAAATGTAGTGGAAAAAATTATTTTTTGAGTCCAATGGAAGAACTTATTAAAATATTAGTCTTTATTATACGGAGGTGAGTCACACTCTCATGGAAATCATTTTAAAAATTTAAAATATTTTATAAGTCTTGGAGGGTCCACTAAGGAACCATAAAATTAATCAAACAAATATGAAATAAAATTATTTTAAAGGTAAAATATATATTGTCTGAATATATATTTTATAGTATCTTATTACATCACTATTGGGTTATTATGATGTCATAAAACATATTATATATTTATATAGTATTTAATTTTTACCCAAAAATTCAATTGTCTTAGAAAATTATGAAAAATTCATTATTAAATAATTTTGACATCCTGATTTAAAAAATAAAATTCATTTTATGGAAATAATTTTATAATTATTTTAATTTTCACTTTTAAAATATAACTGATATTTATAAAAAATTCATGGGTTTCGACAAAAACTGCTTTTTAACCTTAATAAAAATTAAAATAGTAGTCATAAAAATTATATGATCATATATATTTAATAAAACGTAATTTAGTAATAATATTTTATTAATATATTTTTTTTTTCAAAAATACATTAATTCATTAAAAGATATTTCTTAATTGAATTTAAATATTATCTAAAAATACTATTTTTTCTTTAAAACCCATTTAAAAAGTAACAATAATAAAATGAAAGTATAATATTTATGAAAAAATAATTCAAATAATCATAGTGCTAGGGTCTTTTTACATAACCCCTTATAACACCCGCATAACACATAAGGGTAAGGAGTGCGATGGGGGCATACTCTTGGGGTGGCTCGGATAGCATCCCTCGGGTGACAATCTCTATTAACTTCCACTTCTCCCGTAGGTGATTCCATTCAAGTTTAACATATTGAAGCTCCTATTCGTATTGGTCAACAGTGAATCCCAATGACTATTCCTTCTTTACTAGCTCCGATAAATGGGCTTTGTATGGAGAAAATCTACTGGATGAGGCCATCAATTCATTTTTCTGAGTAAATTGGATTTTCTAAAGCCGTATATTTATACTAATCATGTGATCACTGTTCAACTACTATATTAAGAACTATAAAAATTAAAAATGGTATTTTAAAATACAAGTAATAAATCCAAGGAAGTGAATATATTTTATATAACTATTTTACATAATAAGACTTTTAATTTGATCATGAGGAATTTTAAATAATAGAAGTTTGGGTAATTACATTCTTGACCTAAAGTTAGAATCATTGATGACTCGTTGTTAACCTAAAATTGACTTTGATTATCACAAACTCATCCTACTCAATTGAATATTGTCTCTATAAAATCCAAATACCTTGAACATAAGGTTATAAATTCTCTGGTAAGGTAACCATTCATAATAGAACCTTCTTCATGAGATTTACTTTTCACATAAAACTTCAAAGGACTGAGATACCTAATGATAAAAGGTAATAAGTTAATAAATTAAATTTTTAAATATTGAAAAATAAAATTATATTTTTTTAATGAGTAAAATATTAAAATAATATACCTCTTTATTGGATACATACATCAATAATGTATAGGCCCTCCAATTATAGATTCTTCAGAAAAATGCACCATATTATGAATCCTTATAGTGAACAATGATTAGGGAAATAACATCTCAAAATGGTATATAATCCATAAAATTATTTCCTAAAGTTTATCCAATTCATTGGGGTTTAATATCGTCTCAAAAATCTATCTAAATAATTTAAAAAAGCTGATTATAACGGTTGTTATTTTTTCAGGTACTAAATTATGAACCGCCAAATGTAGAAATTTTTCTATTAATACATGTGACTCATTAATTTTCAATCCATGTACCTTATGACTATTAAAATAGACACATACTCAAATATTACTGGAATATCCATCATTAACATTATTTTTGTTAATATTCTAAGGAAAATATCTTTCTAATGATATTCATTTATGAAAATAGCTATTGGATACTTCCTATTCTATTTTGGCCATGTATCATGTTTTATACTGATTGATTCGAAGTCCCTATAAGAATTTAAAGGATATTTTGATTTTTCCTACACAATAATAAAAGAAAATAGTATATAATAAAACCAATTCATATAAATTTTCATAATATCAAGATTATTATGTAAAAAATTAAATTCCTAATATGGAAGTTTGAAAAATATGCTCTTTTTTCCATTGTTGTGGTCTAACAGTAAATGATGGTGTTCTATCACATTTTCCTCTTTTTCAGCTGAAAATAGTTTCCAAAATATATTCAAACATTTGATAATTATTACTAGATATGTGATCCCTATAATAATTTTTGTGGAATATTCAACTTAGTTTTTCCATTGAAACATGACTTATAAAACTGAAATATTTGAGTTGTATCAAGGAAGAAATGATGAAATATGATGAACTACTTTATACTATAAGGTAGAAATTGATAATAAAAATCAAAGATACAAATTGGAAAATCCAAAATATTGTGATTATTTTAACTGGATAAATTTCCTAATATAAGAAATTCACTAATGGTCCACATTAAAAAAGCATACATTTTGAAAATTTTCACAGTAGATGCTTTATATGTTTCTACACCGTCTTTCCGTTACTCTTGTAATTCTTAAATAAGACTTTTAAGGTAGATATCAATGTCATTTATAGGAATTTTATTTCTCAGAATTATCATAAATATGGTGAATGAATTTGTTTTCATACACATCCTAGGAGATATTTTATAAGGAATAAAAACAACTAGAAAATTGTTATAACTTATACTTAAATCCTCAAAGGGATTAAATCCATCATTTTCTAATCCCAAGTGTATATTTATAGGATCATAAGAGAAATATATATTTAATGAATTAAATATCTTCCATGATTTTTGATCTATTAGATGCCACATGAAATCATAGTTATTATTATGAAAAGTATTCCACTTAATATGTTCAATGGTTTCAGATGATATAAAAAATAATTACAATTATCGTTTTCATAAAAAGTAGCATAAAACATTCACATCATTTTTTTCCATTTATTTTTGGTAGTAAATTGATTCAAAATAACATCAGTATTCATTTATTTCTATGTATAAGTTCAACGAATTTTTAACTTTTCTCTATTTGAATATTATTTAATAAAATAATACAATCATTTTGACATGTATGTATCTTTATATAGTTGAGTCCAAGATGGATAATAACCTTAATCACCTCATAACATAATATAGGGTTTTTAGATTCATCAAATTCATCACATAATAATTCAAATATCATGGAATTTACATTATTTTTAATTCCACATAAACAATTGATGTGGTAAAACTTCAATAGAAAAGACAATTATATATATTGAAACATTCTTCATTCAAGTCCCCATTTCTATCTAAACCTAATTTAGAAAACTCAGTAGTTTTCTCAGTTGAGTTTTACCTTATATAAGTCTCCTAGTAATAATACATTAATATGTTATTATATTGATTTTCCTACCCAATAGTTCTAAAAGCATCCTTAGTAACCGAAACATCAATAACTAAATCAAATGATGTGTCACATTATTGACAGGTCTTCCCTAATATTATTAAATAATAATTTATCATGTTTTTAATTTCATTATGCACTATCGAGGCATTAAATTTTTCATTTTTATTATATACACAAGTGCTCTAATTTTACATAACATTCAATTCTACATGAAAAATCCAATTCACATAATGAGGAGGAAATTATTTCAATAACATGTTCTCAAATACTTCATATATCTTTAACCATCATCTAAATTTTCATTTAGGGCATTGAAATTTGATTATTCCATCCACAGAAAAATTTTCAAAAGAAAATTCCAAATAACATGTTCAAACCCGTAACATACTAAGATGTGTTCCGAGGTAATGTAATCCATCTTTTATCCATATTTTCTTTAATTCCTACACTATAAAATATAAAAAAATAATTATATTATTATATATAAAAATAAAATACATTTAAGTGAAACAATTATTTTATAAATTTGAAAATAGGAATAATGATAGATATATGTAAATAATGATATGTCAACAAGTAAAAATAGGTTAAATCAAACAATCCATGCCAAATTTTCATAAAATTTATTTAAAAAAATATTTTTCATAAGAATATAATTTTTTAATTAGATTATGATAGGAGTACTAGATATATTATATATTTCATGTTTATATAATTACATTAGAAAATGAATCATTTTTTAATGATTCACGATAATAAAATTTAATACATAATCAAACATAATCCACAAATAAATCAAAATTAAAAAAATAAACAATTAATACATATAATAATATATAATATACAAATGAAATGTGAATATAATAATGGGGAATAATGGGTATGTAAAGTATAATAGGTTTAATACATAATTATACAAATAAATCATATCCAAAATTGTGACAAAAATAACTAACTCTTATCCATCTCAATGTGAATAGTTTCACCACCAACTAGTCAACTCCTCTAAATCAAAATAAAAAATATCACGTATTTTCCATCTAAATATGGTGCCTCACTATTTCATGCATTAATGAAACCATGTTTATACAAACACATATTGTGTATGAATAATGTAAGTGAATATGAAAAGTAAGATTAAAACTAATTTTATATTTATAAAATTATAAAATAGATCATGATATACAAATTTAAAATGTATGTGGAAATTACCATTACGAATTCATGAAAATAAATTAAAATTTAACAGAATTATATACTATTCATTTAATGTTAAACATGATATAAAAAGTTTAAACTAATATATATACATATATAATTCAAATCATATATAAAAAAATATTAATAATTTATCTCATTTTAAGGAATCATTGGAGAGTACCTAGCATATGATGGATCAAAGCTCAAGGATCCCAATCATTGGTATATAAGAAATTACTCAATGTATATTTAGAAATTACACAACCTTCACTAGTTAGAGTGACATACTAAACTAATATAGAGTGAAATCATGAAATGGAACATTCTAAAGAAATATTTAAATCTAGAACATCATAAATTTAATGAAATATTTACCTTGTAGAAAATAAGGATTGAAATTTTGGAATAAAAAACTAGTAGTATTTTTATCACTAGATTACCCTCCTTATGTAATCTTTGTATTGTCATGAGATTTATTATCAATATAGTCTAAAAATTGAAAATAATGCCCATAAAATAATCAAACACCACACCTCCAAACATAGATTAATTAAAAAAAACAATGAACTGATTCCTTAATCACACATGAAAAAATTTAAAATATTTTAATTTCATAGTAAAAAGGTTAAATAATCTAATATAATTAAAAAAGATAAAAATAGATATTAGTATGGGGGAGTGGGTTTCAGTGAGGGAGATCCATCATTCGGTTTTTAAGGGGGAGAGGGTGTCAACATCAAGGGGGGTAAAGAATTAAGCTAAAGGGAGAAGGTGTTGAAGAAGGGGGAGAGGGTATTAGTGAGGGGAAGAGGGTGTCAGTGAGGGGGTTCTAGTGTTGGGGAGAGGGTGTTGGGTGAGGGGAAGAGGTTTTTAGTGAGGGAGGTCCAATGTTGGGGGGAGATGGTGTTAGGGGCAACAATGGGGAGAGAGTGTCTGAAGAAATAGGTTTTCCATGATGGGGGAAGGGGGGAGATTTAGTGATATTGTGTTTTATTGAAATAATGTGGATGTTGTTTAAAAAACCACCACTAAATTAAATAGATTGTGGATGTTTAAAAAAATTACTAAATTTTACTCTTCCAAACACTTTTCTAAAGAATCACTGGAAAATGAGGTGGAAATTTTTTTCAAAGTTTTAGTGGTGGTTTTGTAAACCAATTCTAAAAAACCACTATAATATTATATATTTCCTATAGTGGATAATCATGAAGGATTTTTAAATAAAATATTGTTATTATGATCTTAAATGATTCAAAAATTATGAAAAATGTACTCCATGATTCAAGATGAAAGAAGAGGAAGAACATACATAAAATATCATGTTGTAAAATAGAATCTTGTGCCATAAAGTAGCTATAGTATGTAAGAAGGATTATCAATTCATGTGGAAGACTTAAAATATTATCTACCTGAAAATATAGTCAAGATAAAATTTATAAAGTTTTATGGTTTTTTAGAGATAATAGATATTTTGAAATGGTGTGTATTTTTAAATACATGATCCATTTGAGAATCTGTGGATAAAGGTACTTGTGTGTGTAATTTTAATACAAGATTTCACTACCACATGGATAACTAGAAACATTCCATTGAAATTGGAGACTTTCCAGTCTATCATGTGAAAGTGTGAAAAGGGGGTTTTATATTTTAAAATATGTAAACTAATCCAGGATAAAGTTATTTATTCTATAAGAGTGGGGCATGGAAGATGAATAGAAGTCTCCAGTTAACTTTCACTACATATCTATAAAACAAGAGAGAGGTTTATTGGATATATTCTTCTGAACAAAATCAACATACATATAGTCAGAAGGAGAGGAGCTCAAATAGATATTATCCTTGAAGGTCTATATTTAAATGGAATGGAGGATCCTATACCATATTGAAGATATGAATTCTGATAGGGAAAATGAAATTGTTGTTGTGTATAAAAGAATAAAGATACTCCAATCACAACATTAGAAGGATAAAGAAGTTTAATACTAGATTATAAAGGAATGAGAACTTAGAAGTTCGGGAAGAACCAATAAAAGAGAATGAAATTTCTATTTGGGGAAGTGTTCAATGTCAGTCTATGAAGGAGTGTATTGTGTTTTTTAATAGAACATCTATAAAAAATCGAGGATGAACCCATCCATATAAGTATTGTTGATTGAGGATAGACATACAAGTATATATATTATGGGTGTTCTTCCCTGGTGTAGTGGGTAAGGAGGACAAACTTTAGTGAGCCTTCGGTGATATTGAGTCATCCAAAAACATTATAAGGTAGTGAAACATAGTGTAGAGTGAATACATCTACTTTTATCCACTTAACATGGGAATTATAGTGAAATGTTTTACCTTAGTATAATACTGATTTCATACACCTTGGATGTATCCCAATATGGGAAAACCAAGTAAAAATACATGTATTATGAATTCTTAAATTCCTTCATTCTCTTGAGTGTTTTGATGAGTCTATAAGGACTGAACTATTGCACCAAAAATTTGAACACCATTTCCACCTAAGTGGGAACAAGATCTAAAGAGATAAATTTTTAAAATGTTTAAATTTTTAGCACCATTATTTAACCCCTTTCATGTATCCTTAGGGACCTGATATGTGGTATAAAAGTTAAGGGAAGCATAATTCCTTTGGAATTGAACTTAGGGGCATATTGTTAGTCTATAAGAATTGATTTCCCTAAGTTTATTAACTTGGGTCTAATAGGCCTATTTCCTGGCTATAGGGTGCTATAGTGTGACCAATGAGGTCCAACTATGGTGCCTAAACCACAAGTCCGACATTGTTAGAGTGTAAATTTAAATCATGGAATATAATTTCTATGATAACTATCCCCCAATACGAGGAATTTTACAAATGTGTGAAGTGAGATTTGGTAAAGACATAGTGATGAGTAAGTGAGCCAAAGTACATAATATCATTCCCCAAGATCTCTTCCCGCACATAAAAAATGCCTCTTGTTGTCGGAGAGTTATTAAAATACTTTTATTCTAATCCTGGTAATCCTCCTTTTCAGATGAAGTATTCAAGGTTTAGGTGTCATGGTATAACCTCATTGGTCCCACCATAACACCATGCATCTAGGCAGCTATACTGTTAAACCCATGCCAGTAACCATAAGGAAAGCACAACTTATGGTCCAAAAATATCCCCCACCATGCATTCCCTAAGGATCAAAGTTTCATGTAACATTGATACCTCTTTTTAGGTCCCCAAGGCACCCTGATAGGGGGTAAATCATGGTTTGGACAATTTAAATCTTTTTTTCCGATTTTTATCAATTAAATATATTCCTGATTATGTAGTAACTTTGTTTAACCTTTAATCATGATAGTAAATTCCTAAAAATATCACTAAAACACCCAAGATAATGGTGAAATTTAAAGAACACAACACATAAGTATTTTAATAAGGTTCACTTACATTGGGATATATCCCAAAAGCATGCGATCGATAGTGAATTGATGCCCCAAAATCTATTATAATTCATAAGATTAGTGGATGTAAGTGGTTTTGGTCAATCTACTCCAAGGATTTCAACTTTATAATGTTTTTGAATGCCTTGATATCCCTCAGGGATCACTAAACATCCTCCGCCATTAATCACTACTTTAGGGAAAAACACCTATAATTTAAAAATGTGTAGATATTTCCTCAATCAGAAATACTAGAAATGCTTGGTGTATCCTCAGTTTTTTATAGATATGTTGTTGAAATACACATGGGATAATTCTTCATTTACCTGATTTGAAAAATTCTTTGAATATTAACTTATTTCTCTTTGAATGGTTCTTCATGAATTCATATGTTATCCTTTCAGCATAATTTTGGATCTTATTCAACCATACAGTACTGTAACTAAAATACCTATCTTCCTAACTTCATAGCAACAACTTCTATATCCCTCTTATAATTAAAATCGTTCATATGGTATAGGTCCCTACTTTACTTTAATGTAAAATTCTTCAAGGGTAATATCCAGTTGATCTGATATCCTTCTATATATAGGTATATATATATGATGTTTAATAAAATCCATCGCCATATCATTTCATAGGTATACTATGTAAGTTATTCCAAGACTACTATTCTTATTCCTTACACCCTTCTTATAGAAGAAATAACTTCACCTGATATCACTTTATGTATTCTAAAATATCGAAGAAACCTTTTTACACTTTATCATGATAGACTGGAAAGGATCCCGTTTCTTTAACATGTTTTCAATTCTTCATATGGAAATGAAATCATGTATTAAAAATACATACAAGTCTTAATGTCTATGGATTTCCAAATGGATTGTTTATTTAAAAATACATGTCATTTCATGTTGTTCCATGCAGCAATATACTCCATGTCTCTATCGCCATCTTTTCTCGGATGGTTGTATTAAAAAATATCCAAAGAATATATGTTATCAATAAATCATACATATTTAAAAACATGATCTTGAATCTATTTTAAAGGAGATAGTATTTTAAGTATTCCACTTAGATCGATAATCCGTCATGAATTTACTAGTTACCTCATGACACAAGCATCTCCTTTATTGAAGGATATTTTCTATAGGGATTTCCTCTTCCTTTATCTTGAATCATGAATTTCATTTTTAAAAAATTTTGAATCATTGAATATCAAAATGAGTATCATTTGATTTAAATAAACCCTTTAGAAATATAAAAAATAATATAACTCTTGAATTTATAAAAATATACTTGGAAACATGGATTAAATATCAATAATCATTAATAATTGATATTATTCAATGTATTCTACATGAAATTATTTAACTAGGTGCATGCATGTTGATATGGGGATGACACACTTCAAGTTTAAGTGAAGATAAATCAGGTGAGAAATGAATCTTATGAGTTTTGATAGACATTCATATGAAGTTTATCTCAACTTTACGAGTAGCTCTCACCAACCTTAGGATGCATTTTTCAGAACTTATGAAGTATTTTCCTAATCTTACAATAATATATCAAACCTTAGAGTAACTTAAAAAAACTTTACGATCTCTCATGTAGCACACTTGTTTTGAGGTACAACATCATTTTATGATTCTTCTATTAGGTTAGAGTTGTTGGGTTAATTTTTTGGAGGGGTTTGGTGGATTAAAGAGAAGGTAATCTGTAATTCATCTACATGAATAATTTATTTCATTAATGGTTATTAATGATGTGAATGTTTTATTAGAATGTGTCATGAGTTACTATCAATGTGTGAATGCGTTTCTAGGGATAATTGGTTCATGACATGAGATATATTCACAGTGTGAAAGGGGTTGCATAATTTTAAGCTGAGGCAACATGAATTTTGGAATATGATACATCTCAAAGATTCAAAATGTGAAAGACTTTTTTACGAAGTGAATCAAGTCAGACCAATACTTTATTAATCCTTTGTATACCTATAATCATCATTTGTTTACCATTCTCTTCCCCTTCAATTTTAGTGTTCCATTTAGGAAATTTTTAGTGATATTTAAATATGAACTCTAATTACAATTAATCTTTGGGAGTTTGGTCATGTAAATCGAAGGTTATGACCCACATATTTCTTCTCGTATTGAATATCTTTGGGTTTTCAAGAAAGGAACCATGGATCAGTGTTTTTATAACCAAATATATGAGATTGAATGAGGTTTGATCAGTTTTTCTTATAATTTGATTGAATAAAATAAAAAAGAGTCCATATCCATAGAATCATCTATGATCCATCCTAAAAAGGAACATGAGGTAAGTGGATTTTTCCTCTTTCCATTATTATTAGAATATAAGGGATCTTGGGTTTATTAAAAATTATCTTCTTCTTTTATTTGGTTTTACCTTGCTTAAACTCTACTGAAATTATCTCTTATTGGTTTTATTTTGAAGGTGTATTTTTTTTATGTTTCCCACAAAACATTTTTTAAATTAAATAAATGGGTTTTCTTAAAAGAAATATGGTTATGATACATGTTATTGGAATAATAGGGTTGTAGAAGCCGACAAGAAAGTAACCTGGTTGGTGTGTGTTCTTTATTTTCATTGTATGAGGCATTTTTGAAACTGACTTGTTGCTCAATAATAGAAGGGAAGGAACATGGAGTAAGTTCCAGTGAGTGATTACTTGGTGGAGGACATATAAATACTCACAAGAATAGGGATATCATTTGGAAATAATGGGTATGTGTGTGGGAGAGAGAGGGAGCATGGATATTTTTTTCTAAATAAGAATTTATGAATCATTATTGTATCTTTAAAGGGGAACTTATATGTGGTTAAACCATTTAGTAAAACCTATTCATATATTATAATTTATATTGTGAACAACATTAACTACTTTGAAGATATTCCGGCCTATTTTATATTCATGTGATCCAACCCATTTCTTGTCTTAGTGTTGTGGGGGAAAATCCTCTAGGAGTTACCTACAATGTTATTATACTCACCCCTACATATGGCACCCTGGTACATATGTATATGTTGTTTTCCATGATATAGGAAAGGGGATGGTTTCGTACATCACTTGTGGATCACCATGATAGTCATGGGCATAGTTGGTAGAGATAGAGCTTGGAGCTGTCTATATCATAGTCTAGAGTGGTTCCACCTAGGTTCCCAACTCTTTTACTAATTTAGAGTTTAACTTATATTTTACCATGTTATGTATTTAATCTGATATTGGTATATGATTCATTTTTTATGGTTAGTTTATCATTTTTATTATGGTTGGGTTTGGTTGCATACATAATTTATATATATATATATATATATGTATTTGGTTTACTTATTTCGGTTTATCTTGTAATGTTTGTCTGTGTAAATATATATGGTAAACAATTCCACCATTTTTACTTAATGTGTAAACCCTTGGAATTTATTTTCAGCCTTTGGTGTCCGAGGAATTTCATCTAAGGTTATTGCACCTTTGACCATGTCCAATCCAATGGGTTGGGTGGGGGTGTTTCAAATGGTATCAATTTGTTCAATCCTTGAGTTGGGATGATATCACATAGATAAGAATTTTAGAACATGAAATTTATATAAAAAAATATGTCACTATTATTTTAATGTTGAGATTTACTTTACTAGGTAATTCTAAGTACAAAAAATATTGTTAAGCACTTTTTAGTATGTCATCAACTAATCATCATCAGTTTAGCCTATGAGTGTTAGGTATCTTACATTAGTAAATTTAATTCCCTATATGACTGAATTGTTACATGGTTATCAGATTTTTGATGTTATAATATCATGAATTATATATATATATATATAATATAACTATGAAAATATGAATTGTAATTTTTTTAATTTTCTGATTTATAAAATGGTTTATAGAATACAAATGCTACCAGTAAGAAGAATAATAAAATGGTGAGAGGGAGAATCTATGAATGTTGTTTCATCTAAACCACAGGTGAAACAAGATTTGGTTCAGAGTATCATAAATTCATTTTAGAATATTGAGAATTAATCTAGGATTGAGGAACCTCATCAGGTGAATCACTTAGAAGACTTTCTAAATTAGAACCCACTAATATTTACTGACGATCTTTGACTAGAGTAAGAAGAGGTATAATTGAGAAGGAAAATTGTGGTTTTTTATTTATTGAGGAATTAAAATGAAATTAAGGTCAAGATAAAAACATATATGCTTGAGGACCAAGAACTAGCATGGTGTGACTTGGTCATTCAATCTAAATTGGGTCAGGATCTTACATAGAAAGGAGTTGTGGAATTTTTCAATCATAAATTATCCTAAAAAACCTTCCAAATAGATAAATGATAGAATTATTTAAATCCGAACAAGTAATCATGTCAATGACAAATTATTATGCTAAATTTACTCACCTTATTCATTTTACACCATAGGTAACTACTGGAAAAGGCTAGAGGCTTGTATATTTGAGGTGGGTCTCTGACATGATATTCTCTCAAAGGTGGTAATGTTCTCTATTACCAATTATATTAAAATATTAAATAAGTCACTGGTAAGAAAAATAGATCTTACAAGAAATATGAGTGGAGGGGATGCCTTTTTCATTTATTTCTTGGTGGGAATTTTAGCTTGGGGAACAAATACAAAAAGGGAGTGATACACACATGGTAGTAAGTTAAAAAATAATAAATCCATCATATTACTCTCTTACCCACCCTTAATATCTAGAGATTTTATGGATATGTATCGTCAAAATATATAGGTAATCTATTTCCTTGTTTTGAGTATTTTTTGTTTAGGTTACTTCTTGGGGAGTTTTTTGGATGAAATTTGATAATTTTGGAAGGTGGATAGGTAGTGCATGGTTGGTAAACATTTTTCCAAAACCTTACGAATCCAAATAGTGGCAATTCACATGGTTGATATATGATTTTTTAAACTGTGTACCCTCTTAGAATAAACTATGCATGCCCCCCAGAAGAGGTGCTTGGTTATGGAATATGGTTTGGAAAACTGTGTGCCCCTACCCCGAAAACCATGAATGGGGTTTTAATTATCCCTAAAATTCATTTTAAAATCTTTTACCCCCCATTATTAATCCCAAATCACACATCCTCATACCTAAACTCATTACTATTAATTTAAAAGTCTTATGAAGTGATTCCAATCCCTCCATACTTCTTCTCTTTATGATTAAAAGGATGGATTATTAAAGATTTACCTCTTAGTGTATGTATTTTCTTCATATTTAGATCTCTCTCTCCCACTCCTCTTCTTAAATAAAAGAGGTATATTTATCTACTTTTGGTTCTAGATCAAGATCTAGGATTTTTATATCTTGATTCATTTTAATTTAGATATAGTTTTTTCTTTTAGATCATGTTATTTGTCGTGGGTCTTACCAACCCATTATAAATTGAGGATTTCCATTGGGTGATCACTCATCAACGAATTGAGGTAGGTTGTCTATTATTCAATTCCCAAAGTCTTGATTTCTATTAAGTGTATGCGATTTTTTAATTTCTATTGAATGGTTATAAATTGAGATTCTTTAAATGAATTAATTAATTTGGTAAATTAATTAATTAAGGTATTGTTAAAGTAGGGATAATAGGATTTTTGAGGTTGATTAATTAATTTTTGAATTAATTAATAGACATTTTTTTTGAAATTTATCAAATTGGAATAATTAATTATTGAATTAATTATGGTGATATTTAGATTGTTGATTTTGATTAATAAATTTTTTAATTAATTAATTGATATTGTTTTATTTTTGAAATTGATTGAATTGAAATAATTAATTTTTGAATTAATTTTGGGGATATTGGGATTG
Source organism: Viscum album (assembly GCA_963277665.1). Classification (NCBI taxonomy): domain Eukaryota; kingdom Viridiplantae; phylum Streptophyta; class Magnoliopsida; order Santalales; family Viscaceae; genus Viscum; species Viscum album. Next base: position 879,600,905 of record OY728143.1, on the reverse strand, counting down.
TGGAGTTTGATTAATTAATTATTTAATTAACTAATATAGATTTTTGTTTTTAGGAAATTGATCACATTGGAATAATTAATTATTGAAATAATTAATTTTTGAAATAATTATGGGGTTATTGGGAACATTGAGTTTGATTAAATAATTTTTTAATTAATTAATACTGATTGTTTTGTTTATGAATTTGATTGATTTGGATTAAGTAGTTTTAGAATTAATTAATGGAATTTATGTAATTAAATAATTTATGAATTAATGAATGAGATTGATGTGATTAATTAATAGTTAAATTAACTAATGGAATGAATGTGATAAATTAATTGGTGAGTTAATTGTTGGGTTGTTGTGGTACATGTGATATTGTGATACACGTGAAAGTGTGATGTGGTGATTGTGTGATCCTTGCGTGTCGGACATGGTCTGCAGCATCAGAATCCTGTAGAGATAAATATTGATATTGAGACATGTGATTTTTTATTTTCGTGTGTGGGATATTATGTATCAAAAGTGCATAGTGATAAGTATAAATATTCATGTGTGGGACATGGTCTACTATATCAAAATCCCATAGTGACATTGAGGTGTGGGATATGGACAGAGGCTTTAAATACCAATGGGATGTTAGACATGACGTTATACTGCCTTGAGTTTGAATTGAACTATGGTTCCAACTGGCAGTGACATGAATTGAGATGATGAATAGTAACAATAAAATTATGAAATATGATATCTCTTTGCGATAATTTAGACATAGGCAAGGGCCAAAGTAGGTATTAAGGTACGACTGTCCTCAGGAACCCAAGAGTTATGTAGTTAAATAAAGATTAATTGAATAAATGTAAACTGTTTACTTTATTGATAATGTTTTATTCTTTGTATAACTTCATATAGTATTTTTAACTAGATATTGTTTTAGATAGTATTATAGGTGTCCTAGTCAGTTGTAATCACACCCTAACCAGGCTTTCTCATTAGTACCCAAATAAATTTCATGGTTTCATGACAGGTTAAGGGAAAGGTCCTTAAGTTAGATGGTTGATATGGGATGTATCATCATTGAGGTAACCATACTTGGATTCGAGAACAGCTTGGGAGTAGTTAGTGTATTTATTTATTTGGGGTTTTTCATATTGAAACTTGACACGTATTAGCGTGACATATCAACTATTTGGTTTTGGATATTTTATTTCTTGTTTTGGTTATCATGTGATACTAGTATTGTTTTTTATGGTTTTATCGTGTGGTTATTCTATTTTATTTTTGCTATTGTATTACTTTGATGAAGAGAGTATTGTCTCCCCATGTTTGATATTATACCCTTAATACTAGTTGACAACCTATGATGTATAGGGAGGCATGCTTGAGGTCATGTATAAAACTGACTAGGGGAACCGATGTGTGGAACCCAAGTCCAGAAGTTACAAAGTTGTATCATAGGACAATTTCCTTTTCTTTTCATTAATATTACTATTTGAGAATGGTACGCTGGAGACTAGGAATATTTGGGCCTTGGGAATGAGATTTTCATGGGAGTAGCTAACACATGTATGGGGGAAAACCCAAGTAACCAAGGTGGGATTACTATTATTGATGTTTTTTGTTACATGTGTATGTTATTATACCTTGGTCAATGCAATTGTTGTGTGATATGATTATTGAGGTGGATATTTTCCAAGATTTGACTTATGACCTGAAATTTAATGAGAATTTAGTATGAATGCATCAATCTAGGAAATCATGAATATTTTGTGACATGCATCATTTTAGGAATTCACTGAAGAGATGGTTTTTGGTAAGATATTTTAAGGAAAGTGATTTTCTTTTCTTGTGTGTTTGAATTGAATGTAGTGAATAATGTGAAATTAAATGTTTTAAAATGAGAAATATATGAATAAATAGGTTTCTAATGTAAAAATTGATAATTATTGTGACACCCCGAGCTTCCACAATACGCTTCTCATTCAATAATGCAATAGCTTGTATTGTACGCAACTTCGAGTTCTAAAACACCGCGACAAATCAAAGTAGCCGTTATGAATAGTAATAACCACTTTTTAAAATTATAGAAATTTTATATTTCAAAATGGAATTCATTTTTGTATTCCTAATATCGAAATTAGCCTATGTTGAATTTTTGGTATTTTTCTGAGAACTTCTAATTTTTTATGAATAGTGAAAAATACTTAAAACAACTTTTTTAATCAAAATAATTTATAGTGATAAGTTATACTATTGAGGGGATTTAATGTAGAATTAGAATATATTTTTACCATTTTATCCAATGGTGGTCATTAGAATTAATTTAACATTGAATTTGGACATAAACAATTGCCAATCTTTTGATATAAATTGTTTCTTGAAAACACGCTATTTGTCGTAACAGCGGGAATTAATTATAAAATTAATTAATGCAACTTATATGTTTGGAATTTTGTAAAATAGACATCATTTTTGAATTCGGAATATCAATTATAGCTTAGGGTGAAATTTTGGCATTGTTCTGAAAAACTTCAATTTTTGATGAATAGTGAAACCACTAAGTGGTAGTTAAATAACTGATTTTTCGTATAAATGAAATATTACCACTTCTGTGATTTGATTTTCAAAAATCCGACATACATGGTTGTCATTAAGAAGTAAAATGTGGCTCAATGGGATAAAAATAATTTTTTGGTGAATAGTAACTTATTAAGTTTTAATCGCGATTAGTGGTAATTAGTGTGGTTTAAGGTATAAATAATACTTTAATAATATGAAATGACCTAGACACATGTCCCAACCTTATTGGTTGTGTCATGGCCGACCAAGACAAGCCATGGCCTAACTTGGGGACCCAATGGATCCACTTTTGAAGGGAAATAACATAAATTACCTTTTATTTAATGTTAAAGTGAAAATGACACTAACATAAATTGTTTTACTAAAACAATTTTTAAGTAGGGTTACAGAAGTCCAAATTTTGACTATAAATATTAATTAGAAAGCTAAAAAGATTTCCTACATCATAATAGTTTTTTTATAATTTTTAGACATTAAATAAATTAAATTATTTATGACATCATTATGATGTGGCGATGACCTCATTATTTAACGATTTAAATAAAATGAGAAGATAATGCGAAATCCAAGGCTGACACTTGTCCAAATCCTATTGGATGAAGATATTTCGAAACCTTATCACCTTAGCCTCGAATTATATAAATGTGGGACCTTTAGAATCTGAAAAGCATTTTGAAATAATGTAACATTTCAATCTTTCCAAAAGTGCCCCTCCTCTCCACTTATAAAAGGCCCCCACCTCTCCCACCTCATTTACACTTTCAAGCCATTTGGCTCGGCCAACCTCTGCCCAAATACTCTCCCAACATTCCTCCCTTACTCCTAGAAGCCTCAATTTGGGCAGAACACTTCCCAAGGAAGCCTTTGGCTCAAATCAAAAAGAGTTACCCGATTTTGAGGTAATGTCTTTTATAATGTTGTTTTGTTTTATTTTTCTTCTCCAACCCCCTAAACTCTTTTTATTCATTTCTTTTGTAACAACACCAGTATCCTAAATATACTAGGATTTTGTTATAAAAAGTATTCAAGCTACACTTACACACACCTACGTCTAATGGTTAAAGAACATACGGTTTCTGTGGATGGCGAATTTTTGCCTCACGAAACGATGATTGTTCAACACTCATATAACACCTTCAAAGGTGGCCATTAAGATGTCACTATTTTTATATATGATATATAATATGTTTATATTTTACTTATGCTTCTGTATTTTTCATTTTTGTCTTACCTATATGGTTTCCATTATGGGTAAACACGATATCTTCATTTAAGGAAGTGCGGACTACCGCCCCCTCAAAGTGATTTGATTCGTTAAATACCATATGTGGGACATATAAAGGATGTAACTATGATATTATATGTGATATTATACTGGAATTATAATATACCCTTATATCATTATTATTCCATTCTATAAAATACGAAATAGAAATGAAAGTAGCGTTCATGCGTACGTATGGATTACCGTCTCCATGAACGGTGCATTTCATTTCTTACCTCTAAAAGTTACGTGACATTATGAATGAATGTATATACTGTATATATGATATATATGATATCTACATCATGAATATAATTCTGGATATAATGGATATTTCACCACATGAACAACTTGTAATTATAAGAAGTTTATTTTTGACTCAAGTGCGAAAGATCGACAAAACGACCGTTATTAACTTAAATAATTACATAATGTTCATATCATTGTAATAAGTGATATAATAAGGATAATGAAATTGAAAATGGTTCTTAATAAGGTATATATTAACTCTAGTTTATTATTCAAGAGGTTAAAGAACCGTTGAGTCAAGTTAGACACGAGGTAAGGGAACTTCTTAACCCAACTTCTATTCTTTGGGTTAATCTCCTACTTTCAAATTATGCCATGATATTATTATGTCCTATTTTGTATTTTTACTTTCTTTATGTGTACCTATAATGAATACACATAATAGATCTATTTTATTTTAAAAATGATCTTTTTAAGGACTTCGTCTCAATCTCCTTTCATTGAGGCATATTTCGTTTTATACACAACTTTATTTTATACGGTGTATAAACCCCTTTGACTTTTACGTTTATTCAAAAGGAATCTTTTTTATACGAAGCGTTTTACTAAACGACAAAAAGGGAATGTTTTTCTTTCCGTACTTATGCGGCGACAACGACTTTTCCGCCGCCGTGACCATTATTTGAGTTTCGGCTTCCTCTATAAGCCATCTTTTTTTCAATGAAAAAATAAATACAAAGTTTTAACTTTCTTTTATTTTGGTATTGAAAATGGTTTAGAAAGCGTTTTTATTATATCAATGTGTTGTATTGATATCTTGTGATTGAAATGTGGAAATGTTATGTTTCCTTTATGCATGTTTTATGTGATACGATTATGTTATGGTTTATGATATGTTTAAACCTATTCATATGAGGAATGCATTGGACTTAATAAGTGACGGGTGGAGCCCGCTATAGCTCCTCGATGCATCGGTAGGTCTCATGAGACTACTAGACGTGGAATTGGCCGAGGCCCTTTCCCCATTTGATTTGTGATTTTGGCCGAGGCCTTAATCATTTTAGACGTCTTGGCCGAGGCCTTGACAAAATGTTTCAGAATGTCTGGCATTATGCATTCCATCATTATGAAAGTGGTTATTGATATTGAATGTGATTATTCGACCAGTAGAATATCCATGTGAAGAAGTAAATGGCATTATCTCATTTTACTTTTGCCATATTATGTTGAAGTTCATGTTTAAAAGGCTTTTGTTTTAGTTATTCATTGCCTTAAATGTTAATGTTTATTTATGAAAGCTTCCGCATTATTGTTACTCTTACTGAGCATCTGAGCTCACCCCTTTCAATGTTTTAATATTTTCCAGGATGTGAAGAAGTATTTTATGAATGACCTGCAGGGATAGTCAGAAGAGGATATGAGTGTGGACTATGAAGACCATGTTATTGTAGTTTGTTTACTTTTTGATGTAATGAAAGACTTATGAATGTATCTAGTGTTTCCAAGGCTACTAAACTAATCGGTCTTTCGAGACTTGATCTTTTGTGATCATGCCAATGTTACGAAGTAATGCACCGACTCTGGGTAGCTGGGGTCGGGGCCTTACAGTTGGTATCAGAGGCAGTTTAGTACTAACCTTGGAAGCTAGATTTAGATAAACTCTGATTAGAGCACATAGCCCAAAGATAGACTTTGAGGATTAGTATAGAAGAACTTCCTAGAATTTTGGTATTATAGAGATGTTATGAGTTTTCCAAGCAATACATCCCTGTCTGGATACGAGCAGGTAGAGGCGGCTCTGGCACAGATGTACCTAGGGGTAAAACCCGAAAACACCGCTTTGAGCTAGACTCGAACGGGAACTGGTGCACGACAACGGGCCTTGCTGCACTCTTGGTTACGACACTCCCGGGGGATATTCTTAGGATAATTATCATTTTCTTTACAAACCACTATGAACGGTTATGAGTATATACTTCCTCAAATAAAACCTTTTTATGATTATGGATTATATCCATAAATAGTTCAATTTATGTTAAGTATTTTACTAGTATGGAATTATGTATTTTGGTTCATAAACTAATCTAGTTTATGCCATTGTTTAGAAATGGCGCCTAGTAGAAGGAATGGAAACTGTATCAATGCACGAACTCCGTGTAGGGATTGCCCTCCTACTCAAGATAATTATTGTGGACCTGGAGATACAACTGGTGCTGATCAACTTATTACCATACTGGGACAACTCACGCAGGTTATGAATAACAACCTTACTCGTATGGAGCACCCTGATCCGCAACGTGGAGGATCAATGCTAGACCGTTTCATGAGGCAACAACCACCAACATTTAATGGGGGTACAAATCCTATAGTAGCTGAGCAATGGATAAATTCCTTAGAGAAAATATTCCATGCCTTGGGGAGTAGTGAAAAGGAGAAGGTTGTCATGGCAGTTTACCGCCTCACTGGAGATGCCGATCAGTGGTGGTCGCTGATTCAAAACACAAAGGAAGATGATGACGTATCGAATATGGAATGGAGGGAGTTCAAAGAGCTTTTCTTAGAAAAATACTTTCCTCGTGACCATCGAGAAGATATGGAAAGGCAATTTCTGAGTCTGAGGCAGAAGGAGGATGAGAATGTCGCAAAGTATGAGGCTAACTTTACAAGGTTAGCGAAGCATGCTGCCGATTATATACGTAACCCAAGGAGTAAGATTGATCGTTTCTTTGATGGGTTAAAACCATTTCTCCGTCGAGCTTTAGTATCACAATCCTTCTCATCATACGAAGATATAGTCTCATGTGCTATCAAGACAGAAAAGGAATTCTCTAAGTCTTATGACAACAAAGTAAAGCAAGAGAAGAAGAGAACGGTGGAACAAGAGACAGATAAAGGGAAAAAGGGAAAGAAGGATTTTCCATTATGTGATAATTGTGGGAAGAATCACCGTGGTACTTGCCTAAAAGGAATGGGAGTTTGTTATAAATGTGGAGAAAAAGGTCACCAGGCACGTGATTGCAAGGGAAAGAAAGAGGCTGTCAAAGTTGAATGCTACAATTGTAGAGAAATGGGTCATTATGCAAATGAATGTCCTAAGCGTCAAGGAAACTTACCTCAGAAAAGGCCAAGGGATCAAGGCCAATCTTATGCTGTGACTACAGTTGAAGCAGAATAATTAATGTATTGGTGCTTTTCGACTCAAGGATTATATTCTGGTTATAAGAATAATGTGATATATATAAATATTGTACTGCAGTACTTTTTGATTAAGGTAATATGATTAAGGTAATCATATTTTTAGTATGTGACAATAAGAGAAACTTTTCTTTGTATGGGGAATCTGATGCTACAATTGATTTTGGAATTAAGAGACATTTTAGAGAAAGTTTGGACAGAGTTATTTTCGATAACTATAATGGTTGGAGTGGATTAAGTTGATCTTTGGATAGTATGGTTTAAGGTTAAAAAATTAATGAAGATTGTTTTTGGAGTATTATAATACTATAGTTTTAGGAAAAGGACAACCTGCAGGGTGGGGCATAAACCGTCGCGTCGGACAAAGCTGTAGGAATCGAACCCACAATCAAAGTGCGACAGGCCTTTATTTCCTACCACTAGCCTACAGGAAGTCCCTGGTTATTAAAAAATAATTTTACTAATCTAAATGGTACGTGTTAACATTTGGAACCTTATACAAATAGGATAAGTATAATATTTTTGGGTTCTATTATCTTTTTGAGTGAAAGGTGAGTTGAAGGTTGAAACTCTAATTGTCAAGCATAAATATATATATATACCTATCTGTTATTCAATGAATAAATTAATTCTTAAACTTTAGTAAAGGGATATTAAAACAAAAAAAATGTGTTATCCTAATACCTTATGTCCTGCTGAACTGATGATATTTTAAATCAACATAGATTGAAGGCTTTGAGGCCCTCAATTTGACAGTTGATTGTGATTGATGACCCCAATCGCTCCCTACAAATATTTACGTTTTTCCTCCAATTATATTTCTCTAATTGCCACCAATGTTCTCCTTATCGAGATCATAATTTGGTGGTGACTTTCTTATTTCCATTTCCCTCTTATTAAGGCTAAATTTTATTAATCTTATTTCCGATGTGGGTTTTCCACAAAGGTATTTTCTCTTTTCAACCTTTTATTTTCAAAGATAAAAATTTCAAATTGCGAGGACGCAATTTATTGAAGGAGGGGAGAATGTAACACCCCGAGCTTCCACGATACGCTTCTCATTCAATAATGCAATAGCTTGCATTGTACGCAACTTCGAGTTCTAAAACACCGCGATAAATCAAAGTAGCCGTTATGAATAGTAATAACCACTTTTTAAAATTATAGAAATTTTATATTTCAAAATGGAATTCATTTTTGTATTCCTAATATCGAAATTAGCCTATGTTGAATTTTTGGTATTTTTCTGAGAACTTCTAATTTTTTATGAATAGTGAAAAATACTTAAAACAACTTTTTTAATCAAAATAATTTATAGTGATAAGTTATACTATTGAGTGGATTTAATGTATAATTAGAATATATTTTTACCATTTTATCCAATGGTGGTCATTAGAATTAATTTAACATTGAATTTGGACATAAACAATTGCCAATCTTTTGATATAAATTGTTTCTTGAAAACACGCTATTTGTCGTAACAGCGGGAATTAATTATAAAATTAATTAATGCAACTTATATGTTTGGAATTTTGTAAAATAGACATCATTTTTGAATTCGGAATATCAATTATAGCTTAGGGTGAAATTTTGGCATTGTTCTGAAAAACTTCAATTTTTGATGAATAGTGAAACCACTAAGTGGTAGTTAAATAACTGATTTTTCGTATAAATGAAATATTACCACTTCTGTGATTTGATTTTCAAAAATCCGACATACATGGTTGTCATTAAGAAGTAAAATGTGGCTCAATGGGATAAAAATAATTTTTTGGTGAATAGTAACTTATTAAGTTTTAATCGCGATTAGTGGTAATTAGTGTGGTTTAAGGTATAAATAATACTTTAATAATATGAAATGACCTAGACACATGTCCCAACCTTATTGGTTGTGTCATGGCCGACCAAGACAAGCCATGGCCTAACTTGGGGACCCCATGGATCCACTTTTGAAGGGAAATAACATAAATTACCTTTTATTTAATGTTAAAGTGAAAATGACACTAACATAAATTGTTTTACTAAAACAATTTTTAAGTAGGGTTACAGAAGTCCAAATTTAGACTATAAATATTCATTAGAAAGCTAAAAAGATTTACTACATCATAATAGTTTTTTTATAATTTTTAGACATTAAATAAAGTAAATTATTTATGACATCATTATGATGTGGCGATGACCTCATTATTTAACGATTTAAATAAAATGAGAAGATAATGCAAAATCCAAGGCTTACACTTGTCCAAAGCCTATTGGATGAAGATATTTCGAAACCTTATCACCTTAGCCTCGAATTATATAAATGTGGGACCTTTAGAATCCGAAAAGCATTTTGAAATAATGTAACATTTCAATCTTTCCAAAAGTGCCCCTCCTCTCCACTTATAAAAGGCCCCCACCTCTCCCACCTCATTTACACTTTCAAGCCATTTGGCTCGGCCAACCTCTGCCCAAATACTCTCCCAACATTCCTCACTTACTCCTAGAAGCCTCACTTTGGGCAGAACACTTCCCAAGGAAGCCTTTGGCTCAAATCAAAAAGAGTTACTCGATTTTGAGGTAATGTCTTTTATAATGTTGTTTTGTTTTATTTTTCTTCTCCAACCCCCTAAACTCTTTTTATTCATTTCTTTTGTAACAACACCAGTATCCTAAATATACTAGGATGTTGTTATAAAAAGGATTCAATCTACACTTACACACACCTACGTCTAATGGTTAAAGAACATACGGTTTCTGTGGATGGTGAATTTTTGCCTCACGAAACGATGATTGTTCAACACTCATATAACACCTTCAAAGGTGGCCATTAAGATGTCACTATTTTTATATATGATATATAATATGTTTATATTTTACTTATGCTTCTGTATTTTTCATTTTTGTCTTACCTTTATGGTTTCCATTATGGGTAAACACGATATCTTCATTTAAGGAAGTGCGGACTACCGCCCCCTCAAAGTGATTTGATTCGTTAAATACCATATGTGGGACATATAAAGGATGTAACTATGATATTATATGTGATATTATACTGGAATTATAATATACCCTTATATCATTATTATTCCATTCTATAAAATACGAAATAGAAATGAAAGTAGCGTTCATGCGTACGTACGGCTTACCGTCTCCATGAACGGTGCATTTCATTTCTTACCTCTAAATGTTACGTGACATTATGAATGAATGTATATACTGTATATATGATATATATGATATCTACTTCATGAATATAATTCTGGATATAATGGATATTTCACCACATGAACAACTTGTAATTATAAGAAGTTTATTTTTGACTCAAGTGCGAAAGATCGACAAAACGACCGTTATTAACTTAAATAATTACATAATGTTCATATCATTGTAATAAGTGATATAATAAGGATAATGAAATTGAAAATGGTTCTTAATAAGGTATATATTAACTCTAGTTTATTATTCAGGAGGTTAAAGAACGGTTGAGTCAAGTCAGACACGAGGTAAGGGAACATCTTAACCCAACTTCTATTCTTTGGGTTAATCTCCTACTTTCAAATTATGACATGATATTATTATGTCCTATTTTGTATTTTTACTTTCTTTATGTGTACCTATAATGAATACACATAATAGATCTATTTTATTTTAAAAATGATCTTTTTAAGGACTTCATCTCAATCTCCTTTCATTAAGGCATATTTCGTTTTATAAACAACTTTATTTTATACGGTGTATAAACCCCTTTGACTTTTACGTTTATTCAAAAGGAATCTTTTTTATACGAAGCGTTTTACTAAACGACAAAAAGGGAATGTTTTTCTTTCCGTACTTATGCGGCGACAACGACTTCTCCGCCGCCGTGACCATTATTTGAGTTTCGGCTTCCTCTATAAGCCATCTTTTTTTCAATGAAAAAATAAATACAAAGTTTTAACTTTCTTTTATTTTGGTATTGAAAATGGTTTAGAAAGCGTTTTTATTATATCAATGTGTTGTATTGATATCTTGTGATTGAAATGTGGAAATGTTATGTTTCCTTTATGCATGTTTTATGTGATACGATTATGTTATGGTTTATGATATGTTTAAACCTATTCATATGAGGAATGCATTGGACTTAATAACTGACGGGTGGAGCCCGCTATAGCTCCTCGATGCATCGGTAGGTCTCATGAGACAACTAGACGTGGAATTGGCCGAGGCCCTTTCCCCATTTGATTTGTGATTTTGGCCGAGGCCTTAATCATTTTAGACGTCTTGGCCGAGGCCTTGACAAAATGTTTCAGAATGTCTGGCATTATGCATTCCATCATTATGAAAGTGGTTATTGATATTGCATGTGATTATTCGACCAGTAGAATATCCATGTGAAGAAGTAAATGGAATTATCTCATTTTACTTTTGCCATATTATGTTGAAGTTCATGTTTAAAAGGCTTTTGTTTTAGTTATTCATTGCCTTAAATGTTAATGTTTATTTATGAAAGCTTCCGCTTTATTGTTACTCTTACTGAGCATCTGAGCTCACCCCTTTCAATGTTTTAATATTTTCCAGGATGTGAAGAAGTATTTTATGAATGACCTGCAGGGATAGTCAGAAGAGGATATGAGTGTGGACTATGAAGACCATGTTATTGTAGTTTGTTTACTTTTTGATGTAATGAAAGACTTATGAATGTATCTAGTGTTTCCAAGGCTACTAAACTAATCGGTCTTTCGAGACTTGATCTTTTGTGATCATGCCAATGTTACGAAGTAATGCACCGACTCTGGGTAGCTGGGGTCGGGGCCTTACAATTATAATGAGTTTACCCTTTGTTAACCATGACTTAGATGTAGGATTGTAAAGAGTAGCGATAGCGCCTCAGTATTCACCATGTGGTGGGGTTTAGGGAAATGAATTAATAATGCCTTTGGTGAATCCCACTTGTAAAATATGTAAATGTTGTATAACATTTTCTAAAACATGTATTTTGAATTGTAGAGATATTCCTCCATGACATCATTTGTTGATAGGATGACTAGAGGTTATGGCTGGGGATGCTCCACCGGTTGTGGAACATGGGGAATCAATAGTGTTAGTTGAGGAAGCCGGAGATCAGTAAAGTATGAATTTTTCTCACTTCATGTAGTTTATTGAGAGAGGCCCATAGTGGATTGTGAAGAGAATTTATAACCTCACATGAAAGATTCAGTTACATCACCCTATGAATTTTACCAGATAGGGTAGATCTAAGGCAGCAAAATTCTGGATTGAGTCCATACAAAATATACTTGACCATTTAGGGACTCCTACTAAGAATAGGGTCAAGTTGGATTATTATATGTTACAATGATTAGTGTATCACCTGTAGGATCTTCAGGCTCTAAATAGACAGGATGATTTTATTTTATGGAAAAAATGAAGACGTTTTTGGTTCACTTTTATCCAGAGATGCTGAGACAAGAGAGAGAAGTTGAGTTCATGAGGTTGACTCAGGGGAGTTTTTCTATGATGGAATGTGATTCACATTTTATATAATTGGATAAATTTTGTACAATGTTGTAAGGGTATGAAAGATCTACGGCGAGGCATTTCTAATATTGAATTAAATATGAAATTAAGTCATAGGTTAACATATTTTGATTAGATAAATTTGTTGAGGTGTTGGATCAGGATCTCATAGCTGAGGAAAACCTGAAAGAGGATTCTGGTGCAAGAAAGATGGGGTTTTCTAGATGATGAAGAGGTATTTTTTCTAATTTAAGGAATTATCACTATGAGAATGTGATCCGAGGATGTAGTAGGAAGAGTGACCATGGGGAGGAATCAATTACTCAAGATCTTACCAGAGTACTTTTCCACCATTACGATAGTCTAAGACACTATCCTAAACATTGTCCCCAACCACCTGTAGAGTTTTGATCTTCACAGTGGTAAGGGATATCTATATATGTTCTATAGGAACATATGAAAAATATGTAATTATGGAACAACTAGAAAAAATCAGAGTGTATGAAGGAGATCTTCTACACCAAACCAATATGGCAGCTAGAGTACTAATGAATATGGATAAAGAGGCAGTGGATGGGGTGATTATATGAAACAATAACCATATCAGTAGAGTGGTGTAGCTTAGGGGAATTGGACTGCATCATTTGGAAGAGGGTCAGAACTGTTACATGTAGTTCAGGATATACTGGTGGATAGTGAGGACAAACCATCAACAATGAGAGGTATTATTCTTATAGATTATACATTAACTAGTGCCTTATTTGATAATGGTTCCTCTGATTTTTTATATTTTCAAAACTTATAGATGGTTTGAGCCTAGCTGTGGAGTTCATGAGTAGAGTGATGATGATAGACACACCTTTGGGAGTAAGTCCGAGAGACATCTTTCTGTTCTAAGGGTGTTCTCTCATGGTTAGAGAATATTATTTCCATCTTAGATATTTACATTCTAGACATGTTAGGTTTTGAACTAATTATTGGTATGGACTAGTTAGTAGAATAACAAGCCCAAATAGATTATTATTGAAGGATAGTAACTTTTACATCTCTTAAGGGTGAAAATTATATTGACTTTGTAGAGTGGGATATCTAGGTGGGTTGTGCAATGCTAGTTCATCATCAACTGGAGGAGATTACTGCCCAAGTTGCTTGTAATTTTCTTGATGATGTTGGTGTTATTCATGATATCTTACCACCCATAGTGGTCCAGATTCAAGACATGTTTATTAAAGATGTCTTTGGGATTCTTCCTAAATGAGATGTGAAATTTATTATTGATCTCATGCTTGGGGATGATCTAGTTTCAATTCCACCACAATAAATGGAACTGAAAGAGCATAAAGTGCTCAAGAATAAGCTAGAAGAGTTGATGGATTACTGGTTTATCTATATGATTATTTCACCTTGGTGGTTTCTAGTCTTGTCTGCAAATAATGTTGATAGAACTCTATGCTTGTGTGTTTACTACTTGATGTTGAAAAAGATAACTTTGAAGAAACGGTATCATATTTCATGTATAAATGGCCTATTTGACTAGTTTATGGGAGATTTTATATTCTCCATGATCTAATTTAGATTGGGGTATCATCAATTAATAGTTTTACCATTTGATATACTAAGGACTACTTTTAGGAGAAGATATGGCCTTTATGAGTTCATCATGATGTCGTTCGAAATGATGAATGCACCTATCGTGTTTATGGACTTAATGAATAGAATATTTCGTCTATATCTCGATAAGTTTGTGGTAGTGTTTGTGGATGAAATTTTGGTTTAATCTAAGACTCACTATGATCATTCCCAACATCATGAAATTGTCTGGAGTATAATGAAAGAGTATCAGCTACACATAAAACTATCTAAGTGTTAGTTTTGTATTGATCAAGTATACTTCTTGGTTCAAATCATCTAAAAAGAACATGTATCAGTGGACCCATATAAGGTTCATGCAGTTGTATCGTAGGAGCATTACAAGAACATTTTCGATATCCATAGATTTCTAGGGTTAGTAGGATATCATTGAAGGTTCATCCAGGAATTTTCCTATTTGGAAGCTCCACTTTCAGGATTAACCAAGAAGGGGATAATGTTTTAATGATTAAGATAATATGAGAATTACTTCGAAGAGTTGAGTAAGTGCTTGACATTTGTACTAATATTGATCATAACAAAACCAGGTACGGATTATACGGTGCATTATGACATTTCTGGGATCAGCCTTGGAGTAGTGTTGATATAGGGAGATCGAGTTGTGGTGTATGGGTCTCAGATGTTGATTCCACATGAAAGGAATTACCCTACGCATGATCTTATATTGGATGTAGTGGTTTATGATTTATATATTTCTCTGAATTACCTATTGGGGAAAAATTATTGTGTATACAAATTAGAAGCGATTTTTGTATGTATTTACATAGTTAGATTTGAATATTTGGTAGAGGAGGTTGCTTGAGTATATGTAGTAATTTAATTTTGAGCTAGAATATATGCTCGAGAAATAAAATAGTGTTTCTAATGATTTAATTAGTAAAAATTAGAATCAAGAAGTTCAGGAGTCAGTGTTGAATGAAAGATGATGACCATACTAGTTGAGATACATGTTGTGGTTCTAGAGATTTATGTGAAGATGACTCTCATGTCAGTTTTAGTAGACTACACACTTATGATATAGATCAAGGATAACTAATATGAGGTTCCAAAATGTTTAGCATCGAGGTAAA
This sequence comes from Viscum album, assembly GCA_963277665.1. NCBI lineage: Eukaryota > Viridiplantae > Streptophyta > Magnoliopsida > Santalales > Viscaceae > Viscum > Viscum album. The sequence continues at coordinate 879,585,440 of OY728143.1, read as the reverse complement.
TCCATGATGGTGGGGATACAACTTCATATTGGAGTATAGATGAGGATGAGACCATCTATGATAGGAATCAGGCAATTGTGCCTACGAGAATACAAGAAGAGATAATGCGTGAATTTCATACCTTATATTGGGTAGTGAATCCAGACATGACCAAAATACACTATGTACTATGTCCATTGTTTTGGAAGATGATCAGGAAAAAGGATATAACAGGGTTAATGACATGATGTTACACATTTCAATGGGTAAAAGATTAGAATCAATGACCTGGTGGTTTACTAAAACCATTTACCTTTCCAGAATGGAAGTGGGATGAAGTTGAAATAGGTTTTTTGGTGGGTCTCCCAAGGATGCCTTAGAAGAATGACACAATTTGGGTAGTGGTAGAATGAATAATGAAAGTAGTACATTTATTTACTATATGATAGACTTTCTCAATGGAGCAATTGGGAGACATGTATGTTCGGGAAATAGTATGTCTGCATGTGGTGCCATGGAGCATTGTTTCATACTGTGATTTGTTCTTGAATTTTCACTTTTGGAATGGATTATAGAAGGTTATTGGTACGAATGTGTCACTGAGTATGGTTTTTCACCCACAAATAGATGGAAAGTCGCAGTGTATGATACAGGTGCTTGAGGATATTATTTGAGAATATATTCTAAACATTGATGGATATTGGAATTTGTGAATATGATTCAGAAATGTATGGATAAGGATCAGAGTAGGCAAAGGTTCAATGCTGATAGATCCTGACAACCCCTAGAGTTTATAGATGGTGATTGTGTATTAGTGTCACCTTTATTAGGTCACCAGAAAATACAAGTACAAGGAAACCTGGTACCCATGTTTGTTAGAACACTTAAGGTTGTAGAGAGAATTGAGATTGTGGCTTACTGATTGGCTCTTCCATACAGATACTGTGTAATGAATAATGTTTTTTATGTGTCCCAACTACATCAATATCCCCTTGACCTTTATCATGTGATTGATATAGATGATGTTCAAATTGAGATAGATGCTTACTTTGAGAAGCATCTAATACGTGTGTTGGTTCATTGTGAGAGATTTGTTTTGTGAAAGACTGTGTTGATAGTTCTTATATTGCGGAAACATATCCATGTTTAGGAGAAAACTTTGGAGAGATAAGCAGATATGATGGGTAAGTGGACTGATCTTTTTTCCACATAATCTTAGATATTCATGGTAGTACAACTCAAGGATGACACATTATAAGGTGGTAAGATTGTAAGACCAATTTTTTTTGGAGATTTATCAGGCTCATTTACAAGTAATCTTTTTTCCTTGTTTTGTGTATTTTTTGTTTGGGTTATTTCTTGGGGAGTTTTTGGATGAAATTTTAGAATTCTGAGATGAGGTGAGTCAATGCAAGGTTGGTGAATAGTTTTCCCAAAACATGTTCCCCAACTTAGAAAGCTATACAAAACTAAAAATAGGGGATTAACATGGTTTTATCATGGTTTTTCAAACTATGATCCCTCTTAGGAGAAACCAAGCACCCCTAGAAGAGGCACAAAGTTAAGGCACACAGTTTGGAAAAGAGTGTGCCCCTACTTATAGAGTTAATATTTTCATTATTTTTTATATGTGTTTAAAATCTTTAATCCCTACAAATTAGTCAATTTGAGTATATTTTCATCATTTTAGTGTTTTTGGTGAATTTTGGGCTTTATTGTGAAAACTCCTTAATTTTTCAAAATTCACCATTTTCTAGAGCTTCAATTTTTCAAGCATAACATTTATAATTCATATCATATTTAAGAGATTCCTTTTATTAGGATTTCCTTTCTGGGGTTATTCATTTTTTTCTAGAACAAGAACAAATTCTACCCTCAATGGTCCATACAAATCAATCAATCTGAGAAATATTTTTGATGGTAGAATGGACCCCACCATATTAAATTAGCCATATCTCAATACAAAAACCAAAAAATGATGTTATTATAGATGGTTTAGACACTAGACTTCAAAGGTACAGTTCACATTCAATTTCATAAATTAATTATCTCATTAAGAAATCTTCTTGATCAAGTCAAGTGGAGTGGGTTAAATAGTGTTTGGAGGCTAGAAAAACTCATGTTCATTGATTCGGCCATATCTTTCATTACACCCATCCAAATAATTTGATTTTATTATGGTATATATAAAACTTCAATAAAAATATGTTATAAGAATATATCTCTATGATTTATAGCCTTCAGTTAGGTAGAACATAAGCATACTTATGGAGGACATATTATGGAGGAGATAAAGTTTTGTTCTGTGATTTCTCTCTTTTATTCTTCTCAGTTTTGTAATGAATTCTTCTTACCACTTATTAATAATTACCCTTACCATGGTGGTGTAAATATATTTTATATTTGGGAAGGATAGGTTTTTAGTTTTTCTAATTCTTGAGTTCTTACACCTGATATTTTAGGATCATTTTCTCTCTTTTGCGAAATCGGTTTCAATTTCTTATAGCAGTTTTTATTATCATATATGATTGAATTTGATTTTAGATTTTATTATTTTTATTGGTTTGGTCAACAATATATTTATCCATCCATTATTATTTTGTTTATATACTTTGGAATATATTAGTTCGTAGTGGTGAAGTATACGGTGATCACTGGTAAGTGTGTGAGGAGTAGTGAATGTTCTGGATAATTTGGGATAAACAAGACCCGATTGAGATTACCTAAGTCAATTGAGGGAATTCGATAAAACTATATCAAACAATGGGGGGATATTAGAAAAATATGATATTTTAGTAAGGTTTAATATCAACATTATTACTTGACTAAGGGAGTAATAAGAAGTGATTTTGGTTTCTCACTTTTATCAACTCAGTCGAAGAGAATTGGATGATTTAAAATGACATAGAATTACAACTAAAAAACCAACATTGACCTAATCACTATATCACATAATATTTTTAAATAACTTGTTTTATAAAATTGATCCTAATTTCCTTCCTCTTTTTAGTTTATTTCTTTTCTTTTAAAAATCAAAAAATTTTAAAAAACAACCACCACTTCGTTTCTTTATTTTCAGGCGACAACCTAATTGTTGTGCACTTCTCTCTGGAGACAACCGAGGTTAATAAATAAAGTTAATTTTTTACTTAGAAAATTTTATTTTTCCACATCCCATGAAATTCACATGTCAAAACTTGGAAACATTGCCAGGGAGGTAGTGCCAACAGTCTAATTATAACATTTCATAAATACGTTTATTATCATCCAGTAAAAAAACTAAAAAAAAATATTTTCCATGATGCCAGAAAATTAAAGTTATTATACATGGATCGATAACTCATAGTTTTAGGGACAAAAGTTTCATAATGACGAGGAACCCCTATTTCAATATCTTGATGAACTCACTATTTTGTCCAAGAAAATGTTGAATGGCCTTGTCTTAGGTATCTTCCTTCAAGAACTGATGGACATGGTTAATCAAGTCAAAACTGATTATCAGAGATTGAATTATAAGAAATAATTTACATTTTATAAAGCAACTCAATATAAACCAAAATTATAACCAACGGTGTAAGTTAATTATCTATTCATCCTTAAAATAAGGGAGTTTTACTACCTACCTCTAACCAGTGAAATTCAATTACAAGAGGCACTTTCCACTGAAGAATCAATTTAAGTCGAGACACTTAAGGGAGATATTTTTTCTATACTCTTTTCATTATGATTTTATATAATATTAATTAATTATTACTTCCCCTTATTTTAAATTTTTAGTTTTGGACAACAATTGTATTGTCTTAGGTGATGGGGAAGAAAAAGAAGATGCATATTGTGAGGAACACATAGAGATCCCTAAAATTTATGAACACTTATCAAAGGTATTTCAAGAGGAGATCCAAGTGGATTTTATTATGGTAAAGGATACACAATATTCTTAAATTTAAAGTGAAGAATTTTATATTGATTCATTATGTTTTAATTTTATTCAGAAGAATTAATCTCTGATTTTTTATTTGACTATTCTTTTGATATAGCATACCTGGAGAAACCACTAGAGAATGAAGAAGAAGTGTTGAAAGTGGAAACCAAGAAAGAGGAGGATTAATTATCTTTCCTAATGCCCCCATTAAAGATGCATATGATTTTAACGGGGTTGGACTTGGTGTACTATATCCATGGAGTCATCAAAAAAAGTAAGGAGTGAAAGATGGAAAGAATAATATTTATTTTTTAATGAGAAAGAAACTTCACCCACCATCAGATTTGGGATAACCAAAGCAAACTTCCCATCTAGAGGTAGTAAAAACCCAAGAACTGCTTTGGGGATTAAACCAAGATCTATAATTATTTTATCATCCTATTTCTATTTTGATTTATTTAAATAAATATCTTATGTTTTATTGTTCTTTTGTTTGTATGTTTTCAGCATGAAGTACTTATGAGCTTAAATCAATGTTGAACTACCAATAAGTCAGGTTGTACCTCACCTTTACAATTGATTTCTTATTGTGATTCCATAAAAAATCTTACTTACATGTTAAATATATTTGGAAGAATTTTAGACACTGCATCATTTATGTATGGGGGAGGGAACCTTTTTATTTTAGGTTTTTTATTTTTTGGTTATTTTTCTATTTTAAAAAAATTGTGTGATTCTCAAATTTTGTGTATTCCATTTTCAATTTTTTTGTGTTTTTAACAATTTGAGCTGAAATGATTCTCTTAAACAGTTTTTTAATCCATGTTCATGAGTTTAACAATTTATTCCATGAAATTAAGCTTAAATTAATGTAGAAAATGACTTTATTTCATGTTCAAATCAAAATAAATTTCCTGAAATGTACTATAATTTTTAAATCCCATGACACATATCACTATCTATATCATTTAAATCACCTTCATGTAAGGATTATGAACTATTGTTTTCATGTTATTTACATTCACTTCACTTCTAGATAGAACAAAATAATGCTTAATATAACCAGAATTTGATTTATTCCTATCAAAACATGAGGGTTTGAGGTATTTGTTTTAAATGATTATGGAATTTATTTGGTTTTAAAGAACTCTTATCAAAATAATACTTTCTATTCTTTACTACCTTTTACATTTAATCTTTTTAAACCTTAGAATCCATGAATAGCCTGTTAGGTTAGCCATGTTACAAGACAAATTTCTCTATCCAACATGCTCTTGAACTGAAATTGCATGATCTAGTTGAACTTAAGTGTGGGGAAAGTTGTATTTTATTGTGCTACCACATTTGGAGATAGTTTAGGATAAGATAAAATGTTGAAGATATTTTATTGTTTCTAAAAAAAATCATTCTGGTGAAATATGTTCCTTTTTTGGAGATTTCATGATAATATAAGCCATGCCTTTCGAGAAATTCTAATGGAGGAAGAAAGCTGTGAATTTTGTGGAGCTTTGAAGAAGAATTATGTTTGAGAATATTTAAATTTCTACTGATGAAATACTGAACTAGGTGAACATTCTGTTATTTTTTACAATGATAGAGCTGATTTTATACTAAATGGAGTGAGGAGGAGACTATAATTGAGTTAAATTTAGAATAATTCATTTTTTCAGTAAAAAGAGCCAAGCCCTCCTCATTCGGCCTCCAAATTTTTTACATCTAAATCATACCAAATGAAATCCAAATAAAAAACTTAAAAAAGTCATCTTTATAAACACATGTCCTTGACTCACATTGGGTGGATATTTAGGAATTTATCAGGTCTATGGTGACCCTTGTATGAGATTGGATAAGAAATACATTGCTAAAAAAAACTAACATTTATGAGATGAGAGGAAATACATGTTAGGTAAGTGTCTTGTGTTCATAGAAGGAGATATTATGAGGAAATATAATGAATGGTTTAGTTTTATAACTTTGAATAGTGTTTTTTAATGAAGCATGATATATTTTGTTTCTTTTTGTCAAATTAGTGGATCTCATGATTTTGATATTTACTTGTCCAAGAGTCCTAGTGCTAATTGTGGGGGAATTGATAAAGTTAATATTTTTATTATTTTTCATTTGTGTATTAATGATTTAATACATCCCAATTAGTCAATTTGGGTATATTTTCATCATTTTAGTATTTTTGGTGAATTTTCAGCTAAATTGTAAAAATTCCTTAATTCTGCAAAATTCACAGTTTTATAGAGCATTGGTTTTTCGAGAATAACTTTTAAAATTAAGATCCAATTTAAATGATTACTTTTTTAGGTTTTCCTTGGTTGTGGGATTCATTTTTGTCTTTTAGACCAAGACCTATTTTGACACACAATGGTCCAGAAAAATCAATTAATTTGAAAAATCTTTCAGGCTGGTAGAATGGACCCCATCGTATTAAATTAGCCATATCTCTATATACTAAAACGAAAATGATGTGATTACTTCTGGTTTCTACATAGGACTTCAAAGGGACGATTTACAATCAATTTTCTAAATTAATGCTCTTATTGTGGAATATTTTGAGTGAGTCTAATTGGAGTAGGTGAAATAGTGTTTGATGGCTAGGAAAAGACATGCTCATTGATTCAACTATATATTTCATTACACCAATCCAAAGACTTTAAATATTTTAGTGTATATAGAAAAATTCATTCCAAAGAACATATAAAAAGTGACCCTTGTGAGTTTCGGTTCTCTAGTGGGTAGAACCGAAGCAAAAGTATGGTGGATAGATTATGGTGGAGAAAACTTTCTGCTCCTTGTTTTCTCTCTTTTTTTCTACTTAGTTTTGTAATGAATTATTAATCCCCCTTATTCACAATTACCCTTACCAAGGTGGGGAAAAAATTTTTGTGATTAGGGAAGGATAGGGTTTCCTTTTGCAATTCCTGAGTTCTGAAACTTAATGTTTCAAAATCCTTTTCTCTCTTCTTTGAAATCAGTTTCAATTTATTATAATGGTTTTTATTATCATATACGATTGTATTTGATTTTAGATTCTATTATGTTTATTGGTTTGGTTAATTATAATTTTCACCCTCCAATAGGATATGGTCTATATAAGATACAATAGATTAGTTCTTAGTGGTTAAGTACACAGTGATCACTGGTACGTGTGTGAGGTGGAGTGACCATTCTCGATAGTTTGGGATAAACAAGACCTGATTGGGAATTACCAATGTCAATTGAGGATATTCTCTACAACTATATCACACAATGTAAGGAGAGTAAACCAATTTGAGATTTTATTAAGTTTTATTCTCAACATTATTACTTGACCAAGGGAGTGATATGAAGTGCTTGTGGATTCACTCTTTTATCGACATAGAAGAAGGGAATTGGATGAATTGAACTATGATTGAATTACAACTGAAAAAATAACCTTGATATAATCATCATCTCACATAATAGTTTTTAATCACTTGATTTATAAATTTGATCTAAATTTCCTTCTCTTTTTTAGTTTCTTTATTATCTTTTCAAAATCAAACAATTTAAGAAAAACAACCACCTCCGCGTTTTCTTATTTTAAGGTGACAACCTGATTTTTGTGCGTTCCTTTATGGAAAAAACCTAGGTTAATCAATAAAATATATTTTAAACTTAGTAAAATATGGTTTTCCCCCATCCCATGATAGGTACATATAAAAACATGGTGATGTTTCTATTGAGGCAGTGCCAATTGTCTAATTGTAACATTTTATAAATATGTTTATATAATTCCATTAAAAAAAACTAAAAAACTATTTTCCATGATGTATTATAATTGATGTTATTTTTCTTGTATTGATTACTCATAGTTTCATGAAAAAATTCATAATGAAGAGTAATCCCTCTTTTAAGATCATTATGAACTCACTATTTTGATCAAGAAAATGATGAATGACCTTGTCAATGGCATCTCGCCTCAAGAACTGATGGACATGGTTAATCAAGTCAAAAATGATTATCAAATATTGAAGTCAAAGAAGGAAGTTACATTAGATAAAGGAAATCAACCAAAACCATAATTAGAATCAGTAGTATAAGTGAATTGTTCACTCTACTTTTAAATAGAGGATTCTCTCTACCTACCTCTACCTAGTGAAAATAAACTACAAGAGGCACTTTCCACTAAAGAATAAATTAACATCGAGACACTTAAGGGAGATAATTTTTTATAAACTATTTTCATTCTGATTTTATAGAAGATTAATTGAGTATTATTTCCACTTTTTTAAAAAATTTAGATTTTGATGAAAATTTTATTATCTCGGTGGATGAATAAGAAAAAGAATATTCACATCATAAGGATCCTATGAAGATCCCTAAACATGATGAACACTTATTGGAGTTATTTCAACAGGATATCCAAGTGGATTTTCATGAGAAAAAGGAGAAAAAAGATTCTTACATTGAAGTGGAATAATTTGATACTGATTCATCATGTTTTAATTTTATTCAAATAGAATTAAACTACGATTTTATCTTTAACTATTCTTTTGATATAGTATACCTTGGGAAACCACTGGAGAAAGAAGAATAATTTGTGAAATTGGAAATTAATAAAGAGGGGGACTCATTCCTTGTCCTAACCCCAAAATTCAAGATACATATGATCTTAATGGGGGTGTATTATTTGTACTGTATCCCTAGAGTCCTAAAAAAATGAAGAAGTGAAATATGAAAAGAAGAATAATTGTTGGTTCTTGAGAAATAATCTTCACCAACCATCAGATTCCGGATAACCAAATGAAACTTCCCATTTGGAGACAGTCAAAACCCAGGGACCACTTGTGGGATTAAAACAAGATCTATCCTTTCTCATATTATTTCTATTTTCATTTCCTTCAATAAATATCTTACATTTTTTTTCTTTTGTTTGCAGGTTTTTAGTGTGCATCAGTCAAGAACTTAACTCAATGTTGCACTACCAATAAGTCATGTTGTACCTCTCCTTTAGACTTTTTTTCTTTATGTGATTCCATAAATAAACTTACTTACATGTTAAATCCATTTGAATAAAATGCGTACACTACATAATTTATGTGTGGGGGACGGAACCTTTGGAGTTTAAGATTTTTATTTGTTGTTTATATTCCTATTTTTAAAAAATTGTGTGTTTTTCAAATTTTGTGTGTTTCATTTTCAATTTTTGTATGTTTTTGAATATTTTTATTAGAAATGATTATCTTTGACATTTGTTAAATCCATATACACAAGTGAAACGATTTTTTCCATGAAATTTAGCTTAAATTAATGTTAAAAATGACTTTATTTCAATTAAAAATATTTACAAATTTCATGAAAGGTACTCTGGTTTTTAAATCCCATGCCACATATCACAGTCAATATATTTGAAATCACTTTTCTGCAAGGATTTTGAACCATTTTTTTCATATTCATTACATTCACCTCACTAATTGAGAGAACTAAATAATGATGGATTTAACCAGAATTTGATTTATTCCTATCAAAAATTGAGGGATTACGGTATTAGTGTTTTAAATTATTGAGACATTTATTTGGTTTTAAAGACCAATTATCAAAATAATACTTTTAATTATGGAAAACTTGGTACATTTAATCCATGTAACCCATAGAAACCCATAACATCCTATTAGGTTAGCCACATTACAAGACAATTTTCCGTATCCAACCTCATGTTGAAGTGAAGTTCCACAATCTAGTTGAACTTAAGTGTGGGGAAAGCTTTCTTGTGTTCTGATACCTCATTTGGAGATAATTTGGGTTAAAATAAAAATTTGAAGATATTTTATTGTTTCTAAAAAATAATTTTGGTGAAGGCAATGCATTTTTTGGAGCTTTCAGGATAAGATATGTTGTGTATTTCTAGAGAATCCAATGGAGGAAGAAATTTTTCCCTTTTCTAGAGCTTTCAATACAAATTGTGTTTGAGAAGATTGAAATGTATAATGATGAAATAATGAACCGGGTGAACATTCCTTGAGTTTTCATATTAACGAAGCTCATTTTCTACTAAGGGGAGTTATTAGGAGACCACACTTGAGTTAAAATGAGAATAATCCAATTTTGTTTTTCAAAAAGAGTCAATCCCTCCTCCTTCAGCCTCAAAATTTTTAGCATCTAAATCCTAATAACTAAAAGCTAATTAAAAACCTTTAAAATTATTCTTGATAAACACATGTCGTTGAGTCACATTTGGTAGAGATGTTGGAATTTATCAAGCCAATGGTGACCCTTTTATGATTTTATATGAGAAGGATATTGTTGAAAAAATGACATTTATGAGACGAGAAAAAATAAATGTTTCGGTAAGTGTCTTGTGTGCATGGAAGGTTAAATAATGTTGAAATATAATAAATTGTTTGGTTTAAGAACTTGTAATAATGGTTTTTGATGAGTCATGATATTTTTTTCTTGTTTTTAAATTAGTGGATCTCATGGATATGTGTTCTAAATTTTCCTTGGTTTGATTTTGATGTCTACTTGTATAGGATTTCAATTTCTATGTGTGGGGGAATTGATATAATTAATATTTTCCTTATTTTTTATATAATTTTCAATGATTAAATATCTCTAAATTTGTCAATTTAGGTATATTTTCATCATTTTAGTGTTTTTGATGAATTTTGTGATGAATTATGAAAATTCCTTAATTCTGCAAAATTCACAGTTTTCTAGAGATTCGGTTTTTTGGGAATAAAATTTACTATTTAGATAAAATTTAAATAATTATTTTTATGTTTTCTTTTCTTTTGGGCTTCATTTTTTTCTACTGGACCAAGACCCAATTCGAAATATAACGGTCTAGAACAATCAATCAATTGGATAAATATTTCAAGCTGGCAGAATGGACCCCACCATATTACATTATTGACATATCATTATACTGATCATCAAATGATGTTATTTCATCTTGTTTTTATAGAGGGATTCAAAGGGGTAGTTCACATTCAATTTCACAAATTAAGGATCTCATTACAGAATCTTTTGAGCGAGTCCAAGTGGAGTGGGTGAAAAAGTGTTTGTCATCCAGGAAAGTCGTGTTCATTGATTCAACCATATATTTTATTACACCTATCCAATGAATTTTAAATTTTTAGGGTTAATATAAACCTTAATTCAAAAGTATTTATAAGAAGATAACCATATGAGTTTTGGCCATCTTGTGGGCATAACAGAATCAAATTTATAGTTGACAGATTCTGGAGGAGAAAAGTTTCAGTTCATCATTTTGACTCTTTTATTAATCTTAGTTTTTTAACAAATTATTCATCCCAATTATTCACAATTACCCTTACCATGGTGGGGAAAATTATGTGTGATTGAGGAGGGAGAATTTTTTCCTTTTTTAATTCTTGAGTTCATGCAATTAATGTTTCAATATCCTTTTCTCTCTTCTACAAAATCGGTTTCAACTTCTTATAACGGTTTTTATTATCATATAATATTGTATTTGATTTTAGATTCTATTATGTTTTCAGTTTTAGTAAATTATAAATTTATCCATCCACTTGGATCTAGTCTATATATGATGGAATAGATTAGTTCTTAGGGGTGAAATACCTTGTGATCGCTGGTACTTGTGTGAGGAGTAGTGAAATTTCATGATTGTATGGGATAAACAAGTCCCAATTGGAAATTTCCTAAGTCAATTGAAGTTATTCACTACAACTCTATCACAAAATGAAAAGAGATTAGGAAAATATGATATTTTAGTAAGGTTTATTCTCAACATTATTACTTAACCAAGGGAGTGAGAAGAAAAAATTAGGGATTCTCACTTTTATCGACCTAGAAGAAGAGAATTGTTTGATTTAAACTATGATAGAACTACTACAGGAAAACCGACCCAGACCTATTAAACATCTCACATAATAGTTTTCAATCACTTATTTTATAAATTTTATCTTAATTTTCTTTCCCTTCTTATATTCTTTCTTATCTTTTCAAAATCAAAAAATTTTAAAAAACAACCACCACTTTGTTCTTTTATTTTATGGTGTCAACTTGATTATTGTGCAATCCTCTCTGGGGAAAACACAGGTTAATCACTAAAATGCATTTTTAACATAGTAAAATATTTTTTCCCACATCACATGATAGGAACATGTCAAAACTTGGCACCATTTCTTGGGAGGTAGTTTCAACGATCTAATTTTAACATTTCATAAAAAATATTCTTTGCTTCCATTATATATATATATATTCTATGATATATCCCAATTGAAGTTATTCTTCATGGATTTATTACACATATTTTTATGGGAAAATGATTCATAATGAAGAGGAATCCCTCTTTCAAAAGGTTGATGAACTCACTGTTTTGGCTAAGAAAATGATGAATGGCCTTATCACTGCTATATCGCATCAAGAACTGATGGAAATGGTTAATCAAGTAGAAAATTATTATCAAATAATGAATTATAAGAAGGAAGTTACATTGGATAAAGGACCTCAACCTAAACCATAATTAAAACTAGTTGTGGATGTGAATTCTCCACTCATCTTTCAAATATAGGAGTCTGACTACCTTCCTCTACCTAGTGAAATTCAACTACAAGAGGCACTTTCCAATGAAGAATCCATTGAAGTCGAGACAATTAATGGAGAATTTTTTTTCTAAACTCTTTTCATTACGATTTTATAGAAGATGAAGTGAGTGTTACTTCCCCATGTTTTACATTTTCAGATTCCTCCAACAATTGTATTGTCTTGGTGGATGAGGAAGAAAAAGAAGATGCACATCATAAAGAAACATATGGAGATGCCTAAACTAGATGAACACTTATTAGAGGCATTTCAAGAGGAGATACAAATGTATTTTCTAGAGGAAGAGGACACACTAACTTCTTAATTTTAAAGGGAATAATTTTATATTGATTCATCATGGTTTAATTTTATTCGAATAGAATTAAACTCTGATTTTCCCTTTAACTGTTATTTTCATATATCATACCTTGAGAAAATACTGGAGAATGAAGAAGAGGTTGTTAAAGTTGAAACCAAGTGAAGTGCACTTTGTTGCATTTGTTGTCAATGAGGCATGATGTTGTCTTAGAATGGATGGATGTCAAGGAGGTTCAATATGTGAATGACAAAGGTTGTAATGGTGTTGGTGGTGAAGGAGAATGGACATGGTACTAAGATGCATGTCACTTAGGAGATTCACTAAGTGGTATTGGAAATTGTGGTTGAAACATTCTCCATGAACATCTGACGATTGTTGAGCTGATCTTTAAGTTCATAGAACTTGTATCCTGATGATACAAAGTCACAACAATGATAGAAGACCATGCATTGTATTGACAATGCATAAGGAGATGAAAGGAGATCCATCCACAATTACTAAGTGGATGAAGTGGATTAAATAAGTCCATGCACTATCACTTAGTGCATGAGAATTAGAAGAAGATCCAATTGATCTCTGATTAGATCAATGAAGCACATTGAAGAATTTAAGTGATTCAGGAGTTCGGTTGAAGAAGAAGATCCTTGAGAATTCTCTCCTAAGTAGAAAATGAGATGATGAAGAATAATTATAAATTGAGGATTTGTTTCTAATCAAGAGGATTAATGTTTGAATTCTTAAGAAGAAGAAATGGAGAAGAAAAATTTGAAGTGGCATTTGGCTTGGAAGAACTTGGGTTGGCATTTATACATTGGGAGAACTTTGTTTTTAACAAAGTGTTTATTCATGCCTTTGCCAAAAATTAGGCCACCAAGGAGGCCAGCCGAGGGTCATCACCCAAGGCACATGTGGGACTCAGGGTCACCATGCCCATGGGGAACCCTCAAGGCCAGGGCAGCATCCTTGAGGCAGGGGCGCACCCGTAGGACACCGCATGGGCGCCTGGGGCACGCCCGGAGGAGCGCAGCAGGGGCCGTGTATAAGCCCCCGAGGGCACGCGGTGGTGAAGCCCGTGCACCCGAGTGTGCATAGTGAGTGCTAGGAGGGCGCCCACAGAGGCGAGAGGGGGCGCAGAGCGCGCCCGCAGAAGAACTCGGTGCGGGGCGGCACCGAGAGGGGAGGAGATTCAATTGAGCCGGCTGGGGGAGCGGATGGTTGATAAACCGCGGCAAAATCCCGCGGTGTTTCGATGTGGGACGGAGAAAATTCATCTGGGATCAAATCGCGGCCGTCCGTTCCATCGCGCGCCGATCTGGACCGCTTATCTCATCTAGCGCCGAGATGTTATAATCCTGGACGTTGAGCATCATTAAACATCGACGACCGAGAGCTCGTCTTCATCCTCGAGCTCGTCCGAGGCCTCCCCGAGCATTCCCGCAGCCACCTTCAAACCAGGCGCCTCCCGAAGATGGATTTTGAGTATCCGGCCACCTCTGACGAAGCCGAAGTGTCCTTGAGGTTCGTCTGGCCACACTGAACACGATCATGCCTTAAAATGACCATGCATGTAATGTTTGGAAGAATCCGAAGAAGGCCGAGGCAAACGGAGTTGCCGAGGCATTGGGTGTTCATGTTTTGCATGGATAGGCCTAGACAGAGGCATGCACACGTTCGGCCGAACATGAACGTGAGGGAAGAGAAAATAAAATATCCCGCGTGAAACAGATGATAAAAATCAAGATTTGGAAATATCTTTGAAGATCCGAAGATTTCGGGGATTCGAGATTTATCCCACGCGGAAGGCAGAGGCTCTCCTCGCCTATAAAAGGATCACCCGAGGCTCTCGTTTATGCTCGCTGATGCACTGATCCTTTGTTGAAGATCCAGAGAACCGTGAGTGCACCTCTGCCTCGCGAAGACGAAGCCCCGCGCACACTTGCGCGGTGAGATCCCTTGCGCGCACCCTGCGCGGCTGAAGTCCTCGGTGCCATCCTTGGCCCGAAGGAGTCCCTTGCGCGCTACCTTTTTGCGCGACAAGAAGAGGACCCCCTGCCCGTCACTGCTTGCGCGACAGGGAAGGTTAGGCAGCACCCTTGCGCACCTCTTTGTGCCTTGTGCACTTGCGCGCCTTGTGGATTGCGCGACCCACGACCAGTGGCAATAGCTCGGCTGTGAAGAGAAGGAGGGGCCGCACCCCTTGCGCGCCTCACTTGAGTAGGAGTTCGGGTTGAACACACCTTCTCCAAGACATACACTTTGTGTGTGCATAAAGAAGAAGGCCCTACGGGCAGTAGGTGTGCGAAGAAAGGAGAACCCAAGTGTGTGCACAAGTGCCATGTAAAGAACCTACGGCTAAGTGTGTGCATCAAGTGAAGAAGGAGACATATCACACTAAAGTATAACACACTCTTTAGTGTGCAAACAAAATGGAACAAAGTGTGTGAAGTGAGAAGCAGTGTGTGTACTAAAACGAATTACACCCTTAGTGGGTTTATCACACCAAGAAGTAGGAAAGGGGAGTGCATGCTTGCATGCATGCACATGCACACGTGAAAAAACCCAAATTTGCTTGTGTGCATTTGAGTTGACCAAGACCAGAGGATCTTGAAGAATTTGAGAAGGCCATGCAGTCAATGCATGAGGATTCCGAGTTGCCATGCATTCAGTGCATGAAGTTGAAGTGAACTGAGACTGGACCAGACTGAAGTTAAAGACATCATTTGTCTGAGTATTCAGTAATTAGAGAGAAGGCCAGGTCATCCTTAGAAGAAGGTGATAAAGCCTGAGCAAGACGAGAAGCCCTGATCAACCACAAGTGATCAGAATAGAAGAGCAAGGCCAGCAGCCTTTATCCCAGGCTGCTGAAGTTACTTGAAGAACTTAAAGTGAAGAAGTGCTACTCGTGTGACTCGAGGAGCCAGGAGAAGACCCTGTGGGACTCAGGGAGAAGAAGTCTTCAGTGGGATTCTGGAGCAGGCCAGTGGGACTCTGGTAACACTGTGGGACGCAGTATAAAGACCCTCTTGTGGGACTCAGGAGAGATACAGTGGGACTCTGTATCGACCATTGTAATTCTAACAACTTATAATTGGAGAATCCATGCTGGGAGAGCATGGCAAGGATGTAGGCCTTTGGTGCTGAACCTTGTAAATCCTTGTGTCCTGTTCCTTTTCATTACTGCATCATTCGGGAAAGGTTGAGAGATACAAGAAGAGTGGATCGAGGCTTTAACCAGCCATAGAGGTTTAATTGATAAGAATCAATTAGTAAAAAGTTTTAAGGGATCACTGATTCACCCCCTCCCCCTCTCAGTGATTCACACTGATCTGGGCACTTCAATTGGTATCAGAGGGAGGTTACCTCTAAAAGATCTAAGAGAGTCTATATGGAGTGCAGATTTGAGGAAATGAAAGAACAGCCTCAAATGGAGATATC
The DNA here is from genome assembly GCA_963277665.1 of Viscum album. Lineage (NCBI taxonomy): Eukaryota > Viridiplantae > Streptophyta > Magnoliopsida > Santalales > Viscaceae > Viscum > Viscum album. The sequence continues at coordinate 879,569,247 of OY728143.1, read as the reverse complement.
TGCCAAGACTCTGAAAAATAGAAAGAAGAAACATGCCAAGAAGATGAAGAAAGCATGTCCTAGCTGTGATGAAGTTGAAACAATGAATGATCTTCAGAGTGCACTCAAATATCTTCAGAAGACAGTTCCCATGGAAGTGGCAAAGTGTATAGCTACAGGAATCCATGATCTTCATGAAGAAAAATCACAGTTAGAAGAAGAAGCCAATGCAATGGAAGATCAATTGGCTAAAAGGGTTGGCATAACCAACACTCTCAGAAAGCTGGTGAAGGCTAAGGAAGAAACAGTTTCACTTTGCAATGATAGATATGAAGATACTTGTGAAGAATTGCAAAGAAGCCTTTCTGAGAATGAATTATTTAAGATAATGGTCAAAGAAGTGTTCCATGCACTGGAGAAGCTGCATAGAGTGTCAATGATTGTCAAAGATGCTCAACTTGAAGAAAAAGTCAAAAGGGTGAAGAAGCTTGAAAACTCATTGCATGAAATAAAGAAGGTGCATGATGACCAGATGGAACAGCTGAAACAGAATTGGGAAGCTAGGCTAAGACTCGTTGAGGATGAGAAGAACTCCCTTAACATGAAGTGCTTAGAACTGGAGGTGATATTGAAAAATCAGCAATCACCCAAAGCCAAAACCTCCCAGTCAGCTGGTAGAAGAAATGTTGCCACTCAAGTGAGCATTGAGAAGGATGATTCTAAAAGAAGGGCATCCTTTAGTGAAAGTGCAACATCTTCTAAGAAGAAGGTTCCATCCATCTGGATGAGGAAGGTGAAGAAGCAGGGCTCTCCTGAAACAACACAACTTGTCAAGAAAAGTACCCAGCAATCAGAAGTACACAAGTGGTCAAGATTTGTGGGTCAATGTTGGTGTTGTAACAAGTATGGGCATTGTGCAAAGGATTGTTGGTACAATCCACTGAATGCCAAAGCACAGAGGAAGCCCATGCCTAGGGGGAGCAAGCCAGAAGGCAATAAGCAACATCCACAGGTCCAGAGACATCTGTTTACTGCAAATAGATTTGGATTACTTGACAACATCTGAGATTATTGCAAAAGTGGTGAAAAAGATACATGTCAATCTCCAACTGTATCCAAAGCTGGAAAGAAGAAAAGATCACCGAACCTGGCTCAAAAAGAATCCTTGGGAAGCAGGAAGAAAGTGAAAGATGCTCCCAAGAAGATTATGAAAAAGTAAGAGAAGACCTTGGAGTCTAAGTCCAAGAAGGGTGAGTCATCCAGTAGGACCACCAAGAAAACATGCTTCTACTATGGGAAGAAAGGACATATCATAGATCTTTGTAAAGAAGCCATGAAATTAAATAGAAGCAGACTGGACTCAAAAAGACAATCAATCCAGAAGAAGAAGAAGGGATTGATTGAAAACAAGTTGCCTAAGAAAGGTAGCTTGACAGCATCTAAGGAACCATGTGGAACTTTCAGAACTGCGGCCACTCTTCCAAATGATTTACTTGTCATATGACCACATCAGTTGCAACTTGCCAGAGAACTACAAAGAGTTGAAGATGAAGTTCTGGCAATTGCTAAGGCAAAAGGGAAGAAGAAGGTTTCACATGAAGATGTTTTGAGAACCACACCAGCACAATCATCATTAAAGATCAAATGTGCATGTGTGAAGAATGGTGAAAATGGGACATCTCGGTTGAGAGAATCTTCTCTACCTTGTTGTTCACATTGATGAACCAAGGAGGTTCCATCTTATTCCCTTATACACTTGTATTTACATGTGCTAACATTGCAGGGAATTGAAAATGATGATCATTCTCAGCTGGAGGATGGTTTGGATAGAATGGAGTGCACCCCTTGAGGGGGAGCCAATCTGAAGAAGATGATGTTCTGAAATTAATATCATCTTGAGAAAGTAGATGAAAGGGGGAGCTTTATCTTTGCACCTGAACTTTCTAATGAGTTTTGTGATGTATGTGCAGGATTTAGCAATTCATTGTTATATCTGAGAAAAATTTCAAACCCCTAAGCATGATCTCACATGTGTAGAGAATTATGGACAGCTTTGAATTCCTTGGTCATATCACTCTTGTTTTCTACACCGGGTTAGCCCAAGTAGACTTAGAGCTGATTTACTAAAGGTTCTTTGCTAAAGAGAACATGTGACATCATCCCTCTCTTAGTGATTTTAAACAAGATGGTATTCGAAGGGAGGAAGAGATATTTTTGGAAGAGTATCACACCACACCTTTGCATTTGATTGCCAATAAGGGGGAGAAAATATTGGCACACATATTGACCCATTCATATGTGCTGATGTGGTGTATTGACAACAAATACAAAGGGGGAGATTGAAGTGCACTGTGTTTCATTTGTTGTCAATGAGGAATGATGTTGTCTTAGAATGGATGGATGTCAAGGAGGTTCAATATGTGAATGACAAAGGTTGTAATGGTGTTGGTGGTGAAGGAGAATGGCCATGGTACTAAGATGCATGTCACTTAGGAGATTCACTAAGTGGTATTGGAAATTGTGGTTGAAACATTCTCCATGAACATCTGACGATTGTTGAGCTGATCTTTATGTTCATAGAACTTGTATCCTGATGATACAAAGTCACAACAATGATAGAAGACCATGCATTGTATTGAAAATGCATAAGGAGATCAAAGGAGATCCATCCACAATTACTAAGTGGATGAAGTGGATTAAATAAGTCCATGCACTATCACTTAGTGCATGAGAATTAGAAGAAGATCCAATTGATCTCTGATTAGATCAATGAAGCACATTGAAGAATTTAAGTGATTCAGGAGTTCGGTTGAAGAAGAAGATCCTTGAGAATTCTCTCCTAAGTAGAAAATGAGATGATGAAGAAGAATTATAAATTGAGGAGTTGTTTCTAATCAAGAGGATTAATGTTTGAATTCTTAAGAAGAAGAAATGGAGAAGAAAAATTTGAAGTGGCATTTGGCTTGGAAGAACTTGGGTTGGCATTTATACATTGGGAGAACTTTGTTTTTAACAAAGTGTTTATTCATGCCTTTGCCAAAAATTAGGTCACCAAGGAGGCCAGCCGAGGGTCATCACCCAAGGCACATGTGGGACTCAGGGTCACCACGCCCATGGGGAACCCTCAAGGCCAGGGCAGCATCCTTGAGGCAGGGGCGCACCCGTAGGACACCGCATGGGCGCCTGGGGCACGCCCGGAAGAGCGCAGCAGGGGCCGTGTATAAGCCCCCGAGGGCACGCGGTGGTGAAGCCCGCGCACCCGAGTGTGCATAGTGAGCACTAGGAGGGCGCCCGCAGAGGCGAGAGTGGGCGCAGAGCGCGCCCGCAGAAGAACTCGGTGCGGGGCGGCACCGAGAGGGGAGGAGATTCAATTGAGCCGGCTGGGGGAGCGGATGGTTGATAAACCGCGGCAAAATCCCGCGGCGTTTCGATGTGGGACGGAGAAAATTCATCAGGGATCTAATCGCGGCCGTCCGTTCCATCGCGCACCGATCTAGACCGCTTATCTCATCTTGCGCCAAGATGTTATAATCCTGGCCGTTGAGCATCATTAAACATCGACGGCCGAGAGCTCGTCTTCATCCTCGAGCTCGTCCGAGGCCTCCCCGAGCATTCCCGCAGCCACCTTCGAACCAGGCGCCTCCCGAAGATGGATTTTGAGTATCCAGCCACCTCTGACGAAGCCGAAGTGTCCTTGAGGTTCGTCTGGCCACACTGAACACGATCATGCCTTAAAATGACCATGCATGTAATGTTTGGAAGAATCCGAAGAAGGCTGAGGCAAACGGAGTTGTCGAGGCATCGGGTGTTCATGTTTTGCATGGATAGGCCTAGACAGAGGCATGCACACGTTCGGCCGAACATGAACGTGAGGGAAGAGAAAATAAATGATCCCGCATGAAACAGAGGATAAAAATCAAGATTTGGAAATATCTTTGAAGATTCGAAGATTTTGGGGATTCGAGATTTATCCCACGCGGAAGGCAGAGGCTCTCCTCGCCTATAAAAGGATCACCTGAGGCTCTCATTTATGCTCGCTGATGCGCTGATCCTTTGTTGAAGATTCGGAGAACCGTGAGTGCACCTCTGCCTCGCGAAGAGGAAGCCCCGCGCACACTTGCGCGGTGAGATCCCTTGCGCGCACCCTGCGCGGCTGAAGTCCTCGGTGCCATCCTTGGCCCGAAGGAGTCCCTTGCGCTCTACCATTTTGCGCGACAAGAAGAGGACCCCCTGCCCGCCACTGCTTGCGCGACAGGGAAGGTTAGGCAGCACCCTTGCGCACCGCTTTGTGCCTTGTGCACTTGCGCGCCTTGTGGATTGCGCGACCCCCGACCAGTGGCAATAGCTCGGCTGTGAAGAGAAGGAGGGGCCGCACCCCTTGCGCGCCTCACTTGAGTAGGATTTCGGGTTGAACACACCTTGTCCGAGACATACACTTTGTGTGTGCATAAAGCAGAAGGCCCTACGGGCAGTAGGTGTGCAAAGAAAGGAGAACCCAAGTGTGTGCACAAGTTCCAAGTAAAGAACCTACAGCTAAGTGTGTGCATCAAGTGAAGAAGGAGACATCTCACACTAAAGTATAACACACTCTTTAGTGTGCCAACAAAAAGGAACAAAGTGTGTGAAGTGAGAAGCAGTGTGTATACTAAAACGAATTACACCCTTAGTGGGTTTATCACACCAAGAAGCAGGAAAGGGGAGTGCATGCTTGCATGCATGCACATGCACACGTGAACAAAGCCAAATTTGGTTGTGTGCATTTGAGTTGACCAAGACCAGAGGATCTTGAAGAATTTGAGAAGGCCATGCAGTCAGTGCATGAGGATTCAGAGTTGCCATGCATTCAGTGCATGAAGTTGAAGTGAACTGAGACTGGACCAGACTGAAGTTAAAGACATCATTTGTCTGAGTATTCAGTAATTAGAGAGAAGGCCAGGTCATCCTTAGAAGAAGGTGATAAAGCCTGAGCAAGACGAGAAGCCCTGATCAACCACAAGTGATCAGAAGAGAAGAGCAAGGCCAGCAGCCTTTATCCCAGGCTGCTGAAGTTACTTGAAGTACTTAAAGTGAAGAAGAGCTACTCGTGTGACTCGAGGAGCCAAGAGAAGACCCTGTGGGACTCAGGGAGAAGAAGTCTTCAGTGGGATTCTGGAGCAGGCCAGTGGGACTCTGGTAACACTGTGGGACGCAGTATAAAGACCCTCCTGTGGGACTCAGGAGAGATACAGTGGGACTCTGTATCGACCATTGTAATTCTAACAAGTTATAATGGGAGAATCCATGCTGGGAGAGCATGGCAAGGATGTAGGCCTTTGGTGCCGAACCTTGTAAATCCTTGTGTCCTGTGCCTTTTCATTACTGCATCATTCGGGAAAGGTTGAGAGATACAAGAAGAGTGGATCGAGGCTTTAACCATCCATAGAGGTTTAATTGATAAGAATCAATTAGTAAAAAGTTTTAAGGGATCACTGATTCACCCCCTCCCCCTCTCAGTGATTCACACTGATCTGGGCACTTCACCAAGAAAGAGGATGAATCATTAATTTTATTAACCCCACCATTAAATACACATATTATTTTAATGGGTGTGGATTGGGTATACTATATCTGTGGAGTCCTCAACAAAAAGGAAGAAGTGAATGATATAAAGAAGAACATTTATTGGTTTAGGAGAAAGAAACATCACACACCATCAGATTAAGGATATCCAAATGAAACTAACCATCTAGAGGTAGTCAAAACCAAGGGCCCACTTTGGGGATTAAACCAATATATATACATCTTTTCCCATCTAATTTCTATTTTCATTTCCTTCAATAAATTTCTTATATTTGTTTATTCTTTTGTTGGTAGGTTTTCAGTGTGCTGCACTTAAGAGCGTAACTCAATGTTTCACTTCCAATAAGTCTTGTTGTACCTCTCCTTTACACTTTCATGCTTGTTGTTATTCTATAAAAAAAACTTACTAACCTGTTAAATCCATTTGAATGAATTGTAGATACTATATTATTTAAGTGTGGGGGAGGGAACCTTTGTAGTTTTGGATCTTTATTTGTTGTTTATTTTCCTATTTTTGAAAAAAAATGTGTGTTTTTCAAATTTGGTGTGTTTATTTTTCAATTTTTGTTGGTTTTTTAAAAATTTTGAGCTGAAATGAAAATATTTGACATTTTTGAAATCAATATCCACGAGTGAAACAATTTATTCAATGAAATTGATCTTAAATTAACACTAAAAATGATTTTTTTTCATGTTCAAATCCTTATAAAATTTATGAAAATTACTTTAATTTTTAAATCCCATGCCACATCTCACTGTCTCTATATTCTAAATCACTTTAATGTAAGGCTTTGAAACCATTGTTTTCAAATTCTTTTCATTCACCTCAATTATTGAGGGAACCAAATCATGCTTTATTTAACTAGAATTTGATTTATTCCTATCAAAACATGAGGGTTTGATATATTAGTGTTTTAAATGATTGAAGAATTTATTTTCTATTAAATCCCCTTATCAAAAGAATCCCTTTCATTCTATACTACCTTGTACATTTAATCCTTGTATCCCTTAGAATCCATGAACAACCTGTTATATTAATCACATTTGAAGCCAATTTTCCATATCCAACCTACTTTTGAAGTGCAATTTCATGATATAGTAGAACTTAAGTGTGGGGGATGTTGTTATATATTGTGATACCTCATTTTAAGATAATTTTCTTGAAAATAAAATGTTGAAGATATTTTATTTTTTCAGAAAAAAATCATTCTGGTGAAAGCTGTTCTTTTTTAGAGCTTTCAAGATAAGAGAAGTTGTTCCTTTCTAGAGAGTCTAATGGAGGAAGAAAGTTTACCTTTTATTGAGCTTTCAAGAAAAATTATTTTTGATAAAATTGAAATATCTTCCAATTAAATGCTGAACTAGGTGAAAATTCCTTGATTTTTCATGATTATGGAGCTGATTTTCTAATAAGGGGAGTGTAGCAGAGACTATACAAGAGTTAAAATTAGAATAACGCAATTTCGATTCAAAAAGATCTAGGCCATCCTCATTCATCCTCTGAATTTTTAACATCTAAATACTAATAACTGAAATCCAAATAATAACCTGGAAAATTACCTATGATAAAAACATTTCCTAGACTCACATTAGGTGGAGATTTTGGAATTTATCAAGCCTATAGCGACCCTTGAATGAGTTTGGATGAGAAAGACATTGCTAACAAAATGACATTTATGAGATGAGAGGAAATTAATGTTAGGTAAGTTTCTTGTGTGCATGGAAGGAGAAATGATTACAAAATATAATGAATGATATTTTTTGACATCATGGGATAATGATTTTTTATGAGGCATGATATATTTTGTTTCTTGTTTTCAAATTAGTGGATCTCATGGATATGTGTTTTTAATTTTCCTTTATTTGATTTGGATGTTTAATTGTCAAGGATTCCAAGTTATATGTGTATGAGAATTTAAAGGGATAATATTTTCATTATTTTTCATATGTTTTCAATGGTTTAATCCCTCCCAACTAGTCAATTTTGGTATATTTTCATCATTTTAGTGTTTTAGGTGAATTTTTTCTTTAATTGTTAAAATTCCATAATTCTGAAAAATTCACAATTTTCTAGAGCTTCTGTTTTTTAGGCATATTATTTACAATTCATATCCAATTTTAGGGATTCCATTTTGGAGTTTTTTCTTGCTTGTGGGATTCATTTTTTTTCTTCTGGACCAAGACCCAATTCGACACACAATAGTCCAGAAAAATCAATCCATTGGAGAAATCTTTCTGGCTTGCAGAATGGACCCCAAAATATTAAATTAGACATATAACATTATACAGACCATCAAACGATGTTATTTTATCTGGTTTTGATAGAGGACATCAAAAGGAGGGTTCAGATTCAATTTCATAAATTAAGGAGCTCATTAAGGCATCATTTCAGAAAGTCCAAGTGGAGTGGGTGAAATAGTGTTTGGTGGCTAGGAAAAGTCGTGTTAATTAATTCAGAAATATCTTCAATTAAAACTATGAAAATACATTTAAATATTTAGGGTTGATAGAAAACTTTATTCCAAATAACATATAAGCATATTCCCCTGTGAGTTTCTACCGTTTAGTGGGCAGAAGAGAATCAAACTTATGGTTGAAAGATCCCAAAAGAGAAATGTTTATGTCCTTTGTTTTATCTCTTTTTATTTTCTTAGTTTTGAAATGAATTATTATTCCCCATGATTCACAATTACCCTTACCATGGTGGGGTAAAATTATGTGTGTTTGGGGAAGGAGAGGTTTTTCCTTTTGTAATTCTTAGATATTTCACTTAATGGTATAATATCCTTTTCTCTCTTATCCGAAGTCAATTTCAATTTCTTACAATGGTTTTTATTATCATATATGATTGTATTTTATTTTATATTTTATTATGTTTATTGGTTTGTTCAATGATCAATTTATCCCTCCACTAAGATTTAGTCTATATAATATGGAATATATCAGTTTATAGTGGTGAAGTACTCGGTGATCGTCAGTACATGTGTGGGGAGTAGTGAACGTTCTTGATTGTTTGGGATAAACAATACCCGATCGGTAATTTTCTAAGTCATTTAAGGGTCTTCGATACAAATATATCAAATAATGGAAGGAGAGTAGTCCAATATGAGATTTTATTAAGGTTTATTATCAACATTATTACTTGACCATGAGAGTGAGAAGAAGCGATTATTGATTCTCACTTTTATCAACTTAGTAGAAGAGAATTGGGGGATCTTAACTATGATATAATTACAATGGGAAAACCAACCATGACTTAATAACCATCTCACATAACAATTTTCAATCACTTTTTTTATAAATTTGATATTAATTTTCTTTCCTTTGTTTTGTTCCTTTGTTGTATTTTTCAAAATCAAAGAATTTAAGAAAAAACAACCACTACTTCCTTCTCTTATTTTCAGTTGATAGCTTGATTGTTGTGTGATCATATCTAGAGACAACCTAGTCTAATAACTAAAGTTAATTTTTAACTTATCAAAATATTTTTTTCCACGTCCCTTGATAAGAAATTTTCAAAACTTTGAACTTTTTCCGTGGAGGCAGTGCCAACTGTCTAATTATATAATTTTATAAATAAGTTTCTTTGCCTCCATAAAAAAAACTAAAATAATATTTTACATGATTCATGCCAATTGAACTTATTCTTCTTGGATTCATTACTCATATTTATAGGAAAAAATGTTTCATAATGATGAGGAATCCTTCATTCAAAATCCTAATGAACACACTGCTTTGGACAAGCAAATGTTGAATGGCACTATCCTCGGTATATCGCTTTAAGAATTGATAGACATGGTTAATCAAGTCAAAAATTATTATCAAATATTGAAGTCCAAGAAGGAAGTAACATTGGATAATGGACCTCAACCTAAACCAGAATTAGAACTAGTGGTGGAAGTTAATTCTCCACTAATCATTCAAATAGAGGATCCTGACTGCGTACCTATACCCAGTGAAATTCAAATACATGATGAACTTTTCACTGATGACTCAATTGAAGTTGAGACACTAAGGGGAGATAGTTTTTTTTCTAAACTCTCTTTATTCTGATTTTATAGAATATTAATTGAGTATTACTTCCCTTTTATTAATTTTTTTGATTCTTCCAAAAATTCTATTGTCTTGGTGGATGAGAATCAAAAAGAAGATACACAACATAAGGAAAATATAGAGATCCATAAACTTGATGAACACTTATTGGATGTATTTTAAAAGGACATCCAAGAGGATTTTCTTAGGGAAAAGGAGATACAATCCTCTTACTTTTAAAGGGAATAATTTTATTTTGATTCATTAAGTTTTAAGTTTATTCAAATAGAATTATGCTCTGATTTTACCTTTGACAATTGTTTTGATATAGTATACCTTGATAAACCACTACAGAATGAAGAAGATGTTTTGAAAGTGGAAACCAAGAATGAGGAGGACTCATTGTTTATCCTAAACCCACTATTTAGGACTAAAATGATTTTAATGGGGGTGTATTTTGTGTATTATATCAATGGATTACACAACAAAAATGAATTAGTGAAACATGGAAAGAAGAATATTTGATAGTTAATGAGAAAGAAACATCACCCACCATCATATTGGGGATAACCAAATGAAACTACCCATATGGAGGCAATCAAAACCCAGAGCACACTTTGGGGATTAAGACATGATCTATCCTTATTTTTTCATTATATTTCTATTTTCATTTATTTCAATAAATATATTATGTTTTTTGTTCTTTTCATTATAGTTTTTTAGTGTGCATCACTTAGGTTCTTAACTCAATGTTTCACAACCTATAATTCATGTTGAACCTCTCCTTTACACTTGATTAATTATTGTGATTACATAAAAAACATACTTACATATTAAATCCATTTGAATGAATTTCTTACAATGAATCATTTAAGTGTGGGGGAGGGAACCTTTATAGTTTAATATTTTTATTTATTTTTTATTTTCCTACTTTAAAAAAATGTGTGTTTTTTAAATATTTTGTATTTCTTCTTAATGTTTTGTGTGTTTTGGGAAATTTTGAGAATAAATGATTAACTTTGACATTTTTTAAATCCCATGCCACATATCACTATCTATATCATTGAAATCACTTTCATATGAGGCTTATGAAACATTTTTTATATTATTTACATTTACCTCACTACTTGAGGGAACCAAATCATGATTCATTAACCATAATTTGATTTATTCATAACAAAACATGAGGGTTTGAGGTTTTAGTGTTGTAAATTATTGAGAAATTTATTTGGTTTTCAAGCCCCCTTATCAAAAGAATCATTTTCATTTTGTCCTAATTTGTACATTTAATCCTTGTAATCCTAAGAATCTATGAACATCCTATTAGGTTAGCCACATCACAAGCCAATTTTCCCTATCCAACCCGCTCTTGAAGTGAAAATGCATGATCTAGTTGAACTTAAGTGTGGAAGATGCTATCTTCTATTATAGTACCTCAATTGGAGATACTTTGGGTGAAAACAAAATAGTGATTATATTTTCTTGTTGCTGAAAAAATCATTCTGTTGAGAGCTGTGCTTTTTTGGAGCTTTCATGATAAGAGACGTTGTGCCTTTCTAGAGACTCTAATGGAGGTATAAAGTTGTGACTTTTCTGGATCTTTCAAGAAAAACTATGTTAGAGAATATTGAAATGTCTATTGATGAAATTATGAACTGGGTAAACATTACAAGAGTTTTCATGACGATGGATTATATTTTCTATTAAGGAGAGTGAGGAGGGGACCATACTTGAGTTAAAATTAGAACAATGCAATTTTGCTTAAAAATGTGCCAAATACCTCCTCATTCAGACTCATAATTTTTAGCTTTTAAATCCTACCAACTGATGGCCAAAAAACATGCTTGAAAATTCCTCATGATAAACACATGTTCTTGAATCACATCGGGTGGAGATGTAGGAATTTATCAAACCTATGACGACCCTTGTATGAGTTTTGCTAAGAAAGACATTTCAGAAAGCAAAATCGCATTTATGAGATGAGAGGAAATGCATGTTATGTAAGCATCTTGTGTTTATTGAAGGAGAAATTATAAATAAATATAATATATTGTCTTTTTTGAGAACTTATAATAATGGTTTTGGATGAGACATGTTATATTTTGGTTATTGTTGTCAAACTAGTGGATCTTAGGAATATGTGTTTTAAATTTTCCTTGGTTTGATTTTGTTGTTTACATGTCCCGGAGTCCAAGTGATAAGTGTTGGGGAATTTATAGAGTTAATATTTTTATTATTTTTCATATGTTTTTTAATGATTTAATCCCCCTTCATTATTCAATTTGGGTATATTTTCATCATTTTAGTGTTGTTGGTGAATTTTTGGCTTAATTGCGAAAATTCCTTAATTCTGAAAAATTCGAAGTTCTCTAGAGCTTCTATTTTTTTGGCATAACTTTTAAAATTTGGATCCAATTTATGTAATACTTTTTTTAGGTTTTCCTTGATTTTTGGATTCATTTTTGTCTTCTGAAAAAATACCCAATTCAACACATAATGGTCCCTAAAAATAAATCAATTGTAGAAATATTTCTGGCCGGTAAAATGGACCCCACCATATTAAATTATCCATATATCATTATACCATTAATAAAATGATGTGATTATAGATATATTCGATATAGTAATTCAGAGGGATGGTTTAAATTCATTTTCATAAATTAAGAATCTCATTAAGGAATCTTTTGAGCGAGTTTAAGTGGAGTTTGTGAAATAGTGTTTGTCATCCAAGAAATGTCATGTTCAACGTCCTGGATATATATTTCATTAAAACATTAAAAAAACCTTTGAAAATTTTATGGTTGATGGAAAAATTCATTCAAAGGAAATTATAAGAAGACCCCTTATATTTTTTAGAGATTTGGTGGGCAGAATAGAAGCAATCTTATGGTGGAATGATTTTGGAAGAGAAAAAAAATATGTTATCTGTTTTCACTGTTTTATTCTTCTCAGTTTTTTAATGATTATTCATCCCCCTTATTCTAAATTACCATTACCATGATTGGGTAAAAATCAGTGTGATTATGGAAGGATAGGTTTGTCATTTTGTAATTCTTCAGTTCTTGCACTTAATGTTTCAAGATCCTTTATCTCTTCTGAGAAATTGGTTTCAATTTATTATAATGGTTTTTATTATCATATACAATCATATATTATTTTATATTATATTATCTTTATTAGTTTGGTAAATGATAAATCTCTCCCTCCACTAGAATCTGGTCTATATACACTGTAAGAGATCATTTCTTAGTGGGGAAATACTCGATGATCACTGGTACGCGTGTGAGGAGTGGTGAACATTTTTGATTGATTGGGATAAAAAAGACCCGGTTGGGAATTGACTTAATCAATTGAGGGTATTCTATATAACTCTATTAGACAATGTAAAGAGAGTTGACCGATCTATGATTTTAGTAAGGTTTATTCTCAACATTATTACTTGACTAAGTGAGTGAGAAGAAGTGATTGTGGATTCTCACTTTTTCGACTTAGAAAAAGAGAATTGGATGATTTGAACTATGATAGAATTAAAATTGGAAAATCAACCCTAACCTATTAAACATCTCACATAATAGTTTTCAATCACTTGTTTTATAAATTTGAACTTAATTTCCTTCCTATGATTGTTTTTTTCTTGTCTTTTCAAAATCAAACAAATTAAAAAAACAATCATCTCATCGTTCTATTATTTTACTGAAACAACTTGATTGTTGTGTGATCCTTTCTGGAGACAACCTAGGTTTATAACTATACTACATTTTTAACATATTAAAATATTTTTTTCCACATCCCAGGACATGCACATGTAAAAACTTGGAAATTTTCTTGGGGAGGCAGTGCCAACATTCTAATTCTGACTTTTCATAAATAAGTTTCTTTGCTTCCATTAAAAAAACATAAATTTTTTTTCCATGATATATGATAATTTAATTTATTCTTCTTGAATTGATTACTCATAGTTGCAGGGACAAATGTTTCATAAATATGAGTAATCCCTCTTTCTAAAGCTTGATGACACTATTTTTTCCAAGAAAATGATGAATGGCCTTGTCACAGGTACCACTCTCCATGAACTGATAGATATGGTTAATCAAGTAAAAACTGATTATCAAATATTAAATTACAATAAAGAAGTTACATTGTATAATGGACTTAAACCTAAACCATAGTTAGAACAAGTGGTGGAAGTGAATTCTCCAATCGTCTTTCAAATAGGGGAGTCTGAATACCTACCTCTACCCAGTGAAATTAAATTGCAAGAGGAACTTTACACTAAATAATAAATTGAAGTCGAGACACTTAAAGGAGATAATTGTTTTATAAACTCTTTTCATTCTGATTTTATAGAAGATTAATTGATTATTACTTCACCTTGTTTTAAATTTTCATATTCAGCCAAAAAATTTATTGTCTTAGTGGATAAGGAAGAAAAAAAGATACACATCATAAGGAACATATGGAGATCCCTAAACGTGAAAAAAACTTATTAGAGTTATTTCAATTTAAGATCCAAGTTTATTTTCCTGAGGAAAAGGAGACAGACAATTTATTATTTTAAAGGTAATAATTTTATATAGATTCATCATGTTTTAGTTTTATTCAAATAGAATTAAACTATGATATCCCCTTTGAGTATTCTTTTGATATATCATACCTTGAGAAACATCTGTAGAATGAAGAAGAAGTTAAGAAAATGAAAACCATGAAAGAGGAGGACTCATTCTTTGTCATAACCCCACCATTTATTATGCATATGATTATAATGGAGGTGGATTTGATGTATTATATCCATGTAGTCATCAACAAAAAATGAATAAGTGAAAGATGGAAAGAATAATATTTATTGGTTAATAAGAAAGAAAACTCACCCAGCATTAGATTGGGGATGACCAAATAAAACTACCCATCTAGAGGTAGTTAAAACCTAGGGCCTACATAGGGTATTTAGCCATTATCTATCCTTATTTTCTCATCCTATTTTTATTTTCATTTATTTTAATAAATATCTTAGGTTTTTTTGTTCTTTTATTTTTAGGTTTTTAGTGTTCTTCACTTAGAAGATTTACTCAATGTTGCACTCCTAATAAGTTAGTTTATACCTCTCATTTACACTTGGTTCCATGTTGTGATTCTACAAAAAATTACTTACATGTTAAATCCATTCTATGGAATTGTGTACACTACATCATTTAAGTGTGGGGGAGGGAAACATTGTAGTTTCGGATTTTTTATTTTTTGTTTATTTTCTCATTTTAAAAATAAATTGTGTGTGTTCCAAATTTTGTGTGTTTATTTTTCAATATTTGTGGATTTTTGAACGTTTTTAGAAGAAATAATTATCTTTGACATTTTTGAAATTCATTTCCATGATTGAAACAATTTATTACACGAAATTAAGATTAAATTAATGCTGAAAATGACATTATTTCATGTTAAAATATTTAGAAATTTCAGGAATATTACTCTAATTTTTAAATCCCATGCGACATATCATTGTCTATATCTTTGAAATAATTTTAATATGAGGCTTCTGAACTATTTTTTTCATATTCTTTTAATTCACCTCACTTATTGAGAGAACCAAATCATGTTTTATTTAACCATAATTTTATTTATTCCAATCAAAGAATGAGGATTTGAGGTATTAGTGTTTTAAATGATAGAGGCATTTATTTGGTTTTAAAACCCCCTTATCAAAACAATCATTTTCATTCTAGTATACCTTGTACATTTAATACTTGTAACCCTTATAATACATTAATAAGCTGTTAGGTTAGTCACATTACAAGCCAATTTTTTGTATCCAACCTACTCTTGAAGTGAAATTTCATGATCTAGTTGAACTTAAGTGTGGGGGAAGTAGTCTTGTATTGTGATACCTCATTTTAAGATACTTTGTGTGAAAATACAATGTTTAATATATTTTATTATGGCTGAAAAAAATAATTCTGGTCAAATTTTTGCCTTTTTTGTAGTTTTCATGATAAATGAAGTTGTGCCTTTCTGGAGATTTTAATGGAGGAATAATTTTGTGCCTTTTCTAGAGCTTTGAGGGAAAATTATATTTGAGAAGATTGAAATTCCTACTGATGAAATGTTGAATTGGGTGAACATTCCTTGAGTTTTCATGATGAAGGAGCTGATTTTCTACTATATGGAGTGAGGAAGAGACAATACTTTAGTTAAAATTAGAATAATGCATTTTTTCTTCAAATATAGCCAAGCCCTTCTCATTCAACATCATAATTTTTAACATATAAATCCTACCCAAAAAAATAAAATAACAAACATGTATTTTCTTCATGATGAACACATGTCATTGACTCACATTTGGTGGAGATGTAAGAATATATCAAGCCTATGGTTACCCTTGTATGAGTTTGGATGAGAAATACATTGCTGTAAAAAACTGACATTTATGATATTATAAGAAATTCTTGTTAGGTAAGTGTCCTACATGCATGGAATGATAAATGATGATTAAATATATTTAATGGTATTGTTTGAAAATTTTTAATAATGGTTTTTGATGAGGCATGATATATTTTTTTACTTGTTGTCACATTAGTGGATCTCATGGATTTGTGTTTTTAATTTTCCTTGGTTTGATTTTGATGTTTACTTGCCTAGGAGTCCCAGAGCTAAGTGTGGGGGAATTGATAGATTTAATATTTTCAATATTTTTAATATGTGTTTCAAGGAATTAATCCCTACTAATTAGAAAATCTTGGTATATATGAATCATTTTAGTGTTTTTGGTGAATTTTTGGCTTAATTATGGAAATTCATTAATTCTTCAAAATTCACAGTTTTCTATAGCTTCAATTTTTTATGAATAACTTTTAAAATTATTATCCAATTTATGTTATTATCATTTATTAGTTTTTTTTCTCTTTGGATACATTTTTGTCTTCTGGACGAAAACCCAATACGACACACAATGGACCAAAAAATCAATCAATTGGAGAAATATTTCTGGCCAGCAGAATGGAACCCCACCATATTAAATTATCCATATCTCATTATACTAACCATAAAATTATGTGATTATATATGTTTTTGACATAGGAATTCAAAGTTATGGTTCACTTTCAATTTCATAAATAATGATCTCATTAAGGCATCTTTTGAGCGATTCCAAGTGGAGTGGATGAAATAATGTTTGGTTGATAGGAAAAGTCATGTTCATTGATTCAGCCATATCATTTATTAAACCAGTCTAAAGACTTTTAAATTTTTAGGGTCGATAGAAAACATCATTCCAAAGAACTTATAAGGAGAGACCCATATGAGTTTCGGCTATTTGGTCGGAATAACAGAAGAAAACGTATGGTGGAATGATTCCCGAGGATCAAAATTTATATTACATGTTTCCTATTTTTATTCTTCTTTGTTTTGTAATGAATTATTCTTACCCATTATTAACAATTACCATTACAATGGTGGGGTAAAATTCTATGTGATTTGTGAAGTATTGGTTTTTTCCTTTTGTAATTTTTGAGTTCTTGCACTTAATGTTTTAAGATCCTTGTCTCTCTACTACGAAATAGGTATCAATTTCTTATAACTATTTTTATTATCATATACGATTGTAAATGATTTTAGATTTTCTATGTTTATTGTTTTGGTAAATGATTAACTTTTCCCTTTACTAGGATCTTGTCTATATACGATGGAATAGAGTTGTTCATTGCGGTGAAGTACTTGGTGATCGGTGGTACATTTGTGAGGAGTAATGAACGTTCTTAATTGTTTGGGATACACAAGACTAGATTTGGAATTTCCTACGTCAATTGAGGGTGTTCGCAAAAACTATATCACACAATTGAAGGATAGTAAATAAATCTGATATTTTAGTAAGGTTTACTCTCAACATTATTACTTGACCAATGGAGTGAGAAGAAGAAATTGAGGATTCTCACTTTTATCGACATAACCGAAGTGAATTGGATGATTTGAACTATGTTTGAATTAAAATTGGATAACTAACCATGAACTAATCACCATTTCACATAATATTTTTCAATCATTTGTTTAATAAATTTGATCTTAATTTCCATTAATTTTTTAGTTTCTTTCTTGACCTTTTGAAATGAAACAATTTAAAAAAACAACCACCACTTCATTCTCTTTTTTTAAGATGAAATCTTGATTGTTGCGCGCTTCTCTTTGGATAAAACCTAGGTTAATCACTAAACTTCATTTTTAACTTAGAAAAATAGTCTTTCCCTATACCATGATAATAAAATGTCAAAACTAGGCTCCATTACTGGGGAAGAAGGTCCAACATTCTAATTATAACATTTCATAAATAAGTTTCTTTTCTTCCATTAAAAAAACTAAAAAAATATTTTCCATGATGTATTCCAATGGAAGCTATTATTCTTGGATTTATTACTTATATTTTTTTAAAAAAATGTTTCATAATGATGAGGAATACCTCTATAAAAATCTTGATGAACTCACTATTTTTTCTAAGTAAATACTGAATGGCCTTGTCTAAGGTATCTCACTTCAATAACTGATGGATATGGTTAATCATTTCAAACATGATTTTAAAAGATTTAATTTCAAGAAGGATGTTATATTGGGTAAATGAACTCAAATTTAACTAGAATTAGAACCAGTGATGGAATTGAATTCTCTACTTAACTTTCAAATTGAGGAGTATGACTACCTACATATATCCAGTGAAATTCAACTACAAGATGCTCTTTTCACTGAAGAATCAATGGAAGTGGAGAAAAATAAAGGAGATAATTTTATTAAAATCTTTTCATTTTGATTTTATAAAATATGAATTGAGTATTACTTCCCTAATTTTGAATTTTTAGATTCTACCAACAATTGTATTATCTTGGTGGATGAGGAAGAAAAAGAAGATCCACATCCTAAGGAACTTATGGTGATCCCTAAACATGATGAACACTTATTAGAGATATTTCAAGAGGAGATCCAAGTGTATTTTACTGAGGAAAAGGCGACACAAGGTTATTACTTTGAAATGGAATAATTTGATATTGATACATCATGTTTTAATTTTTTTCTAATATAAATAAACTCTGATTTTTCCTTTGAATATTATTTAGATATAACATACCATGAGAAACCACTAGAGAATGAAGAAGAAGCTGTGAAAGTGGGAACCAAGAAAGAAGAGGATTCATTCTTTATCCTAACCCCACCATCAATGATGCATATGAT
Source organism: Viscum album (assembly GCA_963277665.1). NCBI lineage: Eukaryota > Viridiplantae > Streptophyta > Magnoliopsida > Santalales > Viscaceae > Viscum > Viscum album. Next base: position 879,550,473 of record OY728143.1, on the reverse strand, counting down.
TTTAACGGGGGTATTTTTGGTGTAAAATATCCACAGAGTCTGCAAAAAAAGTAAAAAGTGAAATATTGAAATGAAAATTATATTTTTTGGTTCATGAGAAAACAACTTCACCCATCATCGCTTTGGGGATAACCAAAAGGAACTGCCCATCTGGAGAAAGTCAAAACCTAATTCCCACTTGGGGGATTAATCCAAGATCTATCTTTGTTATCTCATCCTATTTCTATTTTCATTTCATTCAATAAATTTATTATTATTTTTGTTATTTTGTTTTTAGGTTTTCAATGTGCATCACTTAGGAGATTAACTCAATATTTACCTACCAATAAGTTAGGTTGTACCTCTCTTTTACACTTGATTTCTTATTTTGATTCTATAAAAATAGTTACTTACATGTTAAATCCATTTTAATTAATTGTAGACACTACATCATTTAAGTGTGGGGGTGAGAAGCTTTGTAGTTTAGGATTCTTATCTGTTGTTTATTTTCCTATTTAAAAAAATTGCGTGTTTTTAAAATTTTGTGTGTTTAATTTTCAATTTTTGTGTGTTTTTGAAACTTATGAACAAAAATTATTATCTTTGACATTTTTAAAATCCATTTTTATGATTAGAACAATTTATTCCATGAAATTGAGCTAGAATTAATGCTGAAAATGACTTTATTTCAAGTTCAAATCTTTATAACTTTCATGAAAAGTTCTTTGATTTTTAAATATCATGCCACATATTGCTATCTATTTCTTTGAAATACTTTACTATGAGTCTTTTAAACCATTTTTTTTCAAATTATTTACCTTCAACTAACTTCTGGAGAGAAGTAAATCATGCTTTATTAAAAATAATTTGATTTATTTTATCAAAACTTGTTGGTTTTTGGTATTAGTGTTTTGTATGATTAAGGAATTTATATGGTTTTAAATCCCTATTATCAAATGAATACTTTTCATTCTGTCTTAACTTATAAATATATTCTTTTTAACCCTTAGAGTCTATGAAAAAACAATTATGTTAGCCACATTACAAGCCAATTTTCCCAATCTAACCTGCTCTTCAAGTGAAATTGTATGATCTATTCGAACTTATGTGTGGGGAAGATATATTGTATGGTGCTACATAATTTGAAGATACCTTTGGTGAAAATAAAATGTTTAAGATATTTTCTTATTTCTGAAAAAATCATTATGGTGAAAGCTGTTCCATTTTGGAGCTTTCATGATAAGAGAAGTTGTACCTTTCTAGAGCTTCTAATGGAGGGAGAAAGATGTGTCTTTTCTGGAGATTTAAATAAGAAATATTTTTGAGATGGTTGAAATTTATACTAATGAAATGATGAAATGGGTGAACATTCCTTGACTTTTCCGGACTATAGAGATTATTTTCTACTAAGTGGAGTGAGGTGGAGACCATACTTGAGTTAAAATTAGAATACTGAAATTTTTATTCAAAAAGAGCCATTCACTCCACATTTAGCCTATGAATTTTAAACATCTAAATCCTACCATCCAAAACCCAAAGAAAAACCTTGAAAAGTTCTCATGATAAACACATGTACTTGACCCACATCAGTTAGAGATGTAGGAATTTTTCAATCTTATGGTGACCCTTGAATGAGTAAGAAATTGTTAAAAAACTAACATTTATGAGACGTGATGAAATGCATGTTAGTTAAGTGTCTTGTGTAAATGGAAATAGGAATGATTTTTTAATATAATGAATTGTTTTTTAAGAACTTGGAAAAATGGTTTTTGATGACACATGACATTTTTTTTCTTATTGTCAATTTAGTGGATCTCATGGATTTGTGTTTTAAATTTTCCTTGGTTTGATTTTAATGTTTACTTGTATAGGAGTCCAAGTGCAAAGTGTGTGGGAATATATAGAGTTAATATTTTCATTATTTTTCATATTTGTTTCAATGATTAAATCCCTTCTAATTAGTGAATATGGTTATATTTGTATCATTTAAGGGCTTTTAATGAATTTTTGGTTTAATTGTGAAAATTCCATAATTTTTCAAAAATCAAAGATTTATAGAGATTCTATTTTTGATGAATTACTTTTATAATTCAGATCCAATTTAAGTGATTACTTTTTTTTAGTTTTTCCTTACTCATTGGATTCATTTTTTTCTTATGGACCAAAACCCAATTTGACAATCAATGGTCCAGAAAAATCAATTAATTCGAGAAATCTTTCTGGCTTGCAGAATATACCCCAACATATTAAATTAGCCATATCTCGTTACACCAACCATAAAATGATGTTATTATAGATGGTTTCTATATAGTAATTCATTAGGATTGTTCAAATTAAATATCATAAATTAATTATCTCATTAAGTCATCTTTTGAGCGAGTCCAATTGCAGTGGGTGAAATAGTGTTTGGCGGCCAGGAAAGGTCATTTCATTGATTCAACTATATATTTCATTAAACCAATCCAAATACATTGAAATTTTGTGGTTAGATATAAAACAACATTCAAAATAACTTATAATAATATAACACTATTATTTTCTACTGTTTTGTGGGATGTTTAGAATCCAACATATCATGGAATGATTCTGTAGGAGCAACATTTTTGTTATTTGATTTCTATATTTTATTCTTCTTAGTTTTATAATGAATTATTATTCCCCATTATTCATAATTAACCTTACCATGGTGGGTAAAATTTTCTGTGATTGGGTAATTAGATGTTTTTCTTCTTGAAAATTTTGAGTTCTTTCACTTAATCTTTTAAGATCCATTTCTCTCTTCTGTGAAACCAGTTTCAATTTATTATATTGGTTTTTATAATGACATATGATTGTATTTGATTTTAGATTATATTTTGTTTATTTTTTTGGTAAATGATCTATTTATCAATCCAGTAGGATCTGGTCTATATATAATGGAATAGATCATTTATTAGTGGGGAATTACTCAGTGATCACTGGTATGTGTGTGAGGAGTAGTGGAGATTCTTGATTTTTTTGGATAAAAAAGACCATATTGGGGATTTCCTAAGTTAATTTAAGGCATTCACTACAAATATATCACACAATGGAAGGAGAATAGATCAATATAAGATTTTCATAAGGTTTATTATCAACATTATTACTTGACTAAGGGATGGATAAGAATAGATTTTGGATTCTCACATTTATCGACTTAGCTGAAGAGAATTGTATGATTGGAACTATGATATAATTACAACTATAAAACCAAACCTAACATAATCATCATATAAAATAATAGTTTTCAATCACATATTTTATAAATTTTATATTAATTTCCTTCAGTTTTTTAGTTTCTTTCTTGTGTTTTCAAAATCAAACAATTAAAAAAAACAACCACCACTTCATTATCTTATTTTAAGGTGAAAGATTGATTGTTTCACATACCTCTCTGGAGCCAACCAAGGTTAATAACTAAAATTCATTTTTATATCATTAAAATATTATTTTTTTCACATCCCATGAGAGGAACGTGTCAGAAAGTGGCCCCGTTTCTGGGAAGGAAATACCAAAAGTCTAATTCTAACAATTCATAAATAAGTTTATTTTATTCCATTAAAAAAATAAAAACAATATTTTCCATGATCTATGCCAATTGAAGTTATACATTTTGTATTGATTACTCATATTTATTGGTAAAAATATTTCATAATTACGATGATTCCCTCTTTCAAAAGATTTATGAACTCCAAGAAATTGATGAATGTCCTTGTCATAGGTATATCAATTCAAGAACTAATGGCCGTGGCTAATCAAGTAAAAACTGATTATCAAAGATTGAATTCCAAGAAGGAAGTTGAATTGGGTGATGTTCATCAACCTAAACCAGAATTAGAACCTATGGTGGAATTGAATTATCCACTCATCATTCAAATAGAGGAGTCTGACTACCTAACTCTACACAGTGAAACTCAACTACTTGAAGCAATTTCCCCTGACGAATCAATTGATGCCAAGACACTTAATGGAGCTATTTTTTTCTAAACTCTTTTAATTTTGATTTTATATAAGATGAATTGAGTATTACATCACCTTGTTTTAAATTTTCTAAATCGACCAACAATTGTATTGTCTTGGTGGATGAGGAAGAAAAGTAAGATGCACATCATAAAGAACATGTAGAGATCCCTAAAACTGATAAACCCTTATTAAAGGTATTTAAAGAGGATATCTAAGTGGATTTTCATAAGGAAATGGAGATACAATATTCTTAATTTGAATGGGAATAATTTGATATTGATTCATAATTGATTAATATTATTCAAATATAATTAAAATTTGATTTTCCCTTTGACTATTCTTTTGATATAGAATACCTTGAGAAACCACTGAAGAATGAAGAAGAAGTTGTAAAAGTGGAAACCATGAAATATGATGACTCATTCTTTTAACTAACCCCACCATTCATGATGCATATGATTTTAATGGGGTGTATTTAGCGTACTATATCCATGGAGTACTCAAAGTAAAATAAGAAGTGAAAGATGAATAAAAGAATATTTGTTGGTTCATTGTAAAAAAACTTCACCCACCACCAAATTGGGGATAACCAAATGAAACTTCCCATCAATAGGCAGTCAAAAACCAGGGCCAACTCATGGGATTAATCCAAAATCGATCCTTATTTTTTATCCTATTTATATTTTCATTTCTTTCAATAAATATCTTATGATTTTTTTGTTCTTTTTTATAGGCTTTCAGTGTGAAACACTTAGGAGATTAACTTAATGTTCCACTACCAATAAGTAATGTTATACCTCTCCTTTAAACATGATTATTTTTTTGTTATTCTATAAAAACATACATTTTAATTACATTTGAATGAATTTCAGACACTGCATCATTTTAAGAATAAGGGAGAGAAACTTTGTATATTAGGATTTTATTTTTTGTTTATTTTCCTATTTTTTTTAAAATTGTGTGTTTATTTTTCAATTTTTGTGTGTTTTTAAAATTTTGAGCATAAATGGAGATCTTTAAATTTTTTTGAAATCCATGCACGTAAGTGAAACAATTAATTCCATGAAATTGAGCTTAAATTCATGCTAAAATTGACTATTTCAAGTTCAAATATTTAGAAATTTAATGAAATGTAATCTTATTTTAAAATCCCATTACACATATCACTGTATATATATTTTAAATCACTTTCCTATAAGGATTATGAACCATTGTTTTCATATTCTTTACATTCAACTCACTTCATGAGAGAACCGAATCATGCTTGATTTAACTAGAATTTGATTTATTCCTATCAAAACATGAGGGTTTGAGGTATTAGTGTTTTAAATGATTGATGAATTTATTTGTATTTAATTCCACCATATCAAAATAATACTTTTAATTTTGTCCTAATTTGTTCATTTAATCCTAATAACCCTCAGAATCCATGAACAAGTGGTTAGGTTAGCCACATTACGAGCCAAATTTCCCTGTCAAACCCGCTTTTGAAGTGAAATTGCACGATCTAGGTGATATTAAATGTGGGAGAATTTGTATTTCATTGTGCTACATCATTTGTATATGCATTGGGTGAAAATAAAATGTTGAATATATTTTCTTTTTGGCGAAAAAATCATTCATGTGAGAGCTATGCCTTTTTTGGAGCTTTCATGATAGGAGATATTGTGCCTTCCTGGAGATTCTAATAAAAGAAGGAAGTTGTGACTTTCCTGAAGCTTTAAATAAAAATTATGATCGGGAATATTGAAATTATTATTGAGTAAATTCTGAACTGCTTAAACATTCCTTGAGTTTTTATAATGACAGAGCTGATTTTCTATTAAGTGGAGTGAGTATGAGACCATACTTGAGTTAAAATTAAAATAATGAAATTTTTCTTCAAAAAGAATCAAACCCTCATCATTCAGCCTCAAAATATTTTACATATAAATCATACCAAATGAAATCCAAAGAATAGAATTAAAAATTCTTCATGATAAACACATGTCCTTGACTCACATTGGGTGGATATAGAGGAATTTATCAAGCCTAATGTGACACTTGTATGAGTTTGGATTTGAAAAACATTTCTAAAAAACTGACATTTATGAGACGACGGGAAATGCATGTTAGGTAAGTGTCTTATGTGAATTGGAGAAACAATTATGAGGAAATATAATGAGTGGTCTAGTTTGAGAATATGGAATAATTTTTCTTGATGAGGGATGATATATTTTGTGTCTTGTTATCAAATTATTGGATCTCATGGATATGTGTTTTAAATTTTCCTAGGTTTGAATTTGTTTTTACTTGTCCATGAGTACAAGTGATAAGTGTGAAGGAAATGATAGAGTTAATATTTTCATTATTTTTCATATGTATTGCAATGATTTAATCCCTCCAAATTAATAAATTTGGGTATATTTTCATCATTTTAGTGTTTTTGGTAAATTTTGGGCTTAATTTTAAAAATTCTTTAATTCTACAAAATTCATAGAATTCTAGAGCTTTTTTTTTCAGCAAAAACATTTACAATTCAGATCTAATTTAAGTGATTACCTTTTATTAGGTTTTCATTTCTCATGGGATTCATTTTTGACTTCAGTACCAAGACCCCATTCTACCCATAATGGTCCAGAAAAATCTATCAATTAGAGAAATATTTCTGGTCAGCAGAATTGACCCCACCATATTAAATTAGACATATATCATTATAACGACCATAAAATTACGTGATTCCATATGGTATCGATAGAGGAATTAAAGGGACAGTTCACATTCAATTTAATAAATTCATGAGCTCATTAAGGCATCTTTGGAGCGAGTCCAAGTGGAGTCGGTGAAACAGTGTTTGGCGGTGATAAAAATCAATGTACATTAATTCATCCATGTTATTCACCAAAATAATCCAAATAATTTAAAATTTTGTGGGTCTATATAAATATTCATTACAAAAAACATATGTTAAGAGACCCCTATGAGTTTAGGCCTTCTTGGGGGAATAAAAGAAGTCAACTTATGATGGAAAGATTATAGAGGAGAAAACATTCTTTTATTTTATTTCTGTATTTTATTCTTCTTAGTTTTTTAAGGAATTATTCTACCCCATTATTTAAAATTACCCTTACCATGGTGGGGTAATTTTATGTGTTATTGGTTAAGGAGAGGGTTTTAATTATGTAATTATTGAGTTCTTGCACTTAATGTATTTAGATTCTTTTTCTCTCTTCTGTGAAATCATCTTCAATTTCTTATAACTATTTTTATTATCATATATGATTGTATTTGATTTGAGATTCTGTTATTTTTACTGGTTTTTTCAATGATCAATTTCTCCCTCCACTAATATATGGTCTATAGATGATGGAATAGATCATTTCTTAGTGGTGAAGTACTAATGGATCACATGTACGTGTGTGAGGAGTAGTGAATATTCTTGATTATTTGGGATAAACAAGACCCGATTAGGAATTGCCTAAGTTAATTGAAGGTATTTTCTACAACTATATCACACAATGAATCGAGGTTAGGAAAATATGATATTTTATTAAGATTTATTCTCAACATTATTACTTGACCAAGGGAGTGAGAAGAATAAATTTTGGATTCTCACTTTTATCGACCTAGAAGAAGTGAATTTGGTGATTTGAACTATGATATAATTACAATTGGAAAATAGACCCTGACCTATTCAACATCTCACATAATAGTTTTCAATCACTGGTTTTATAAATTTTATCTTAATTTCCTACATTTTTTAGTTTCTTTTTTATTTTTTCAAAATCAAACAATTTAAAAAAGACCACCAATTGTTCCCTTATTTTGAGGTGACAACTTGATTATTGTTCCCTCCTCTCTAGAAATAAACCAGGTTAATCACTAAACTACATTTTAACATAGTGATTTTTTTACCACATACCATGAAAGGAACATGTCAAAACTAGTCGTCCTTTCTTGGAAGGCAGTGCCTACATTATAATTCTAACATTTCTTAAATATGTTTCTTTTCATCTATTAAAAAAACTAAAAAACTATTTTCCATGATGTATGCCAATTAAAGTTATTCTTATTGGATTTATTACACATATTTGTTGGGAAATTTTTCTCAAAATGATATAGAATCCCACTTTCATAATCATGATGAACTCACTATTTTTGACAAGCAAATGATGAATGGCCTTGTCACACAAATATTGTTTCATGAACTAATAGACATGTTTAATCAAGTCAAAACTGATTATCATAGATTAAACAACAATAAGAAAGTTACATTGGATAAATGAACTCAACCAAAACAAGAGTTAGAACCAGTGGTGAAAGTGAATTATCCACTCATCTTTAAAATATAGATGTTTTACTACCAACCTATACCTAGGGAAATTCCACTACAAGAGGCACTTTCCATTGAAAAATCCATTGAAGTTGAGACACTTAAGGGAGATAATGTTTTTTTAAACTATTTTCATCCCTATTTTATAGAAGATTAATTGTGTATTACTTCTCCTTGTTTTAAATTTTTAGATTCATATAACAATTGTGTTGTATTTGTGGATGAAGAAGAAAAATAAGATTTACATCATAAGTATCATACTGAGATCCCAAAACACGATGAACACTAATTAGACGTATTTCAAGGGGATATCCAAGTGGAATTTCCTAAGGAAAAAAGCGATACAATAATTTTACATTTAAAGTAAATAATTTTATATTGATTCATCATGTTATAATTTTATTCAAATATCATTAAACTATGATTTTTTCCTTCGATGATTCTTTTGAAATATCATACCTTGAGAAACCACTTGAGAATGAAGATAAAGTTGCGAAAGTGGAAACCAATAAAGAGTAGAACTCATTATTTTTTCCTAAACCCACCATTCAAGATGCATATGATTTTAATTGGGGTGGATCTGGTGTAATATATATATGGAGTCCTTAACAAAAACTAAGTAGTGAAATTTGGAAATAATAATATTTGTTGGTTCATGAGAAAGAAACATCACCCACAGTCAAACTGGGGATAACCAAATGAAACTTCCCATCTGAAGGTAGTCAAAACCCAAGGCCCATTTGGTAGATTAAACCAAGATATATCATTATTTTCTCATCCAATATAATTTTTCTTTTATTTTAATAAATATATTTTATTTATTTTATCTTTTGTTTATACATTTTCAATGTGCAACACTTTAGAGCTTAACAAAATTGTGCACTACCAATAAGTCTGGTTGTACCACTTTTTTTCACTTTCTTTATTGTTGTGATTATATAAAAAATATACTTACATGTTAAATCCATTTGAATGAATTTCATACACTGCATCATTTAAGTGTGGGGGAGGGAACCATGGTAGTTTAGGTTTTTTATTTTTTGTTTATTTTCTTAAATTTTTTAATTTTTTTTTAAATTTGTTTGTTACTTTTTCAATAATCATGATTGTTTTTAAATTTTGAGAAGAAATAGTTATCTATGAAAATTTTTAAATCAATTTCCATGAGAGAGACAATTTATTCCATGAAATAGAGCTTAAATTAATGTAGAAATGACTTTATTTCAAGTTTAAATATTTAGAAATTTCATGAAAAGTACTTTGATTTTTAAATCCCATGCCAGATATCACTTTCTATATCTTTGAAATAACTTTCTTATGATGCTTTTGAACCATTTTTTTCATATTCATTACATTCACCTCCCTTATTGAGAGAACCAAATCATGCTTGATTTAACCAGAATTTGATTTATTCTTATCAAAACATGAAGGTTTTTGGGTTTTACTGCTTTAAATTTTTGAGGAATTTATTTGGTTTTAAAGCCCCTTTATCAACATAATCCTTTTTATTCTAGAATACCATGTACATTTAATCTTTGTAACCCTTATAATCCATGAACAACCTATTAGGTCAGATATATTACAATCCAATTTTCCATATTCAACCTACTCTAGCAGTGAAATTGCGTGATATAGTTGAAATTAAGTTCCATGGAAGCTGTCTTGTATTGTGATACCTAATTTGGGGATACATGGGTTGAAAATAAAATGTTTAAGACATTTTATTTTTGCTGAAAAAAATCATTCTAGGGAAAGATGTTCCTTTTTTGGAGCTTTCAAGATAATAGAAGTTGTGCATTTCTAGAGATTCTAATGGAGAAAGAGAAGTTGTCCCTTTTCTGGAGCTTTAAGAAAAATTAGGGTTGAGAAGATTGAAATATATACTAATTAAATGCTGAACTAGATGAACATTCCTTGGGTTTTCATGATGACAGACCTGATTTTATACTAAATGGAGTGAGGAGGAGACCATACTTGAGTTAACATTATAATAATGCAATTTTGCTTCAAAAAGAGCCAAGATATCCTTATTCAGCCTCATAATTTTTAATATCTAAATCCTACCGACATATATCCAAAGAACAAACATGAAAATTCCTCATTATAAACACATGTCCTTGACTCATATACGGTGGAGATGTATGAATTTTTCAATCCTATGGTTACCCTAGTATGAGTTTGGATAATAAAGACATTGTTGAAAAAATGAATGTTTGGTAAGTGTCTTTTATGAATTGAAGGAGAAATGATAAGGAAATATAATTAATGGTATGTTTTTAGAAATTTAAATATTGGTTTTTTGATTATGCATTATATTTTTTTCTTTTTTTCAAATTAGTGGATCTCATGGATAACTGTTTTATATTTTCCTTGGTTTTATTTTTATGTTTACTTGCATAAGAATCCAAGTACTAAGTGTAGGGGAATTGATAGATTTAATATTTTAATTTTTTTTACATGTGTTTCAATTATTTAATCCCTCTTAATTAGTCAATTTGGTTATATTTTTATAATTTTAGTTTTTTTGGTGAATTTTGGCCTTAATTGTGAAAATACCTCAATTCTGAAAAATTCATAGTTTTCTAGAGCTTATGTTTTTTTGGGAATAACTTTTAGAATTAAGATCCAATTTCAGTGATTAATTTTTTTAGGTTTTCATATCTTTTGGGCTTCATTTTTTCCATTATACCTAGACCCAATTAAAAAAAATGGTCCAAAAAATTCAATCAATTGGAGAAATATTTCTAAATGGCAGAATGGAACCCACCATATTAAATTAGACATATCCCTTTATACCTAGAATAAAATTATGTGATTATAGATGATTTCTACAAATGAAATAAAAGGTACAGTTCACATTCAATTTCGTCAATTAAGGATCTCATTAAAGAATCTTTTAATTGAGTCTAAGTGGAGTGGGTGAAATAGTGTTTGGAATCCAAGAAAAGTCATGTTCCCTGATTCAAACATATCTTTAATTAAAATATTCAGAAGACTTTTAAATTTTTATAGTAGATAAAAAAATTCATTCCAAAGATCTTATAAGAAGAGATCCATATGATTTTCAACCATCTGTCAGGCAGAACAGAAGCAAACTTATGGTGGACAGATTCTAGAGGAGTAAAATTTTTGTTCTTTGTTTTCTCTCTTTTATTATTCCTAGTTTTTTAATGAATTTTTTCCCACATATTCACAATTACCATTACTATGGTTTGATAAAATTCTGTGTGATTTGGGAAAGGGAGGTTTTTCCTCTTTTAATTCTTTAGTTCTTTCACATAATGTTTTAAGATCATTTTCTCTCTTCTACAAAATATGTTTCAATTTCATATAATGAGTTTTATTATCATACACAATTTTATTTGATTTTAGATTATGTTATATTTATTCATTTTTTCAAGGATCAATTTAACCCACCACTAGGATCTAGTCTATATATTATGTAATGGATTATTTCGCAGTGGTAAAGTAATCAGTTATCGTGGGTATGTGTGTGAGGAGTAGTGAATGTTTTTGGTTTTTTGGGAAAAACAAGACCCGATTGGGAATTGCCTAAGTCAATTGAGGGTATTCGCTATAACTCTATCACATATTGGAAAGATATTAGAACAATATGAGATTTTATTAAGTTTTATTCTCAATATTATTACTTAACCAAGGGAGTGAGATGAAGCGATTGTATATTCTCACTTTTATCGACTTAGTAGAAGAGAATGAGATGATTTGAACTATGATAGAATTATAACTGGAAATCTTACCCTGTCTAATCACCATCTCACATAATAATTTTAAATCAATATATTTATAAATTTTATCTTAATTTCATTCCTTTTTTAGTTTCTTTCTTTTATTTTCTAAATCAAAAAATTTATAAAAAACAACCACCACGTTGTTCTCTTATTTTAAGGTGACAGCTTAATTGGTGTACGCTCCTTATAGAGAAAACATAGGTTAATCAATAAACTTCATTTTTAACTTAGTAAAATATTATTTTTCCCATATTCCATTACAGGAACATGTCAAAACTTGGTGCTGTTTTTGGGGAGGCAGTGCCAATAGTCTAATTATAAAATTTCATAAATAAGTTTCTTTTCTTCCATTAAAAAAACTAAAAATATATATTCCCTGATGTATTCCAATTAAATTTAATCTTTTTGGATTTATTACTCAAAATTTTAAGGACAAATGTTTCATAATGATGAGGAATCCCTCTTTCAAAATAATGATGAACTCATTTTCTTGGCCAAGAAAATGGTGAATGACCTTATCATAGGTATCTCGCTGCATAAACTGTTGGATATGGTTAATCAAGTAAAAACTAATTATTAAAGATTGAATTCCAAGAAGTAAGTTACATTGGATAAAGGAGCTCAACCTAAAACAGAATTAGAACCATTGGTTGAAGTAAATTCCCCACCCATCATTCAAATAGAGGAGTCTGACTACCTACCTCTACCCAGTGGAATTCAACATAAAGAGGCGCTTTCCACTGAATAATAAATTAAATTCTAGACACTTAAGAGAGATAATGTTTTCTAAACTATTTTCATTTTTATTTTATAGAAGATGAATTGAGTATTAATTATCCTTTATTTAAATTTTCATATTTCGACAAAAATTGTTTTTTCTTAGTGGATGAGGAAGAAAAATAAGATGAACATCATAATGAATATATGGATATCCCTAAACATGATGAAAACTTACTGGATATATTTCAAGAGGAGATCCTAGTGGATTCTCTTAAGGAAAAGTAGAAACAACCTTCTTAAAAGTAGAAACAACCTTCTTTATTTTAAAGGGAATAATTTGATATTGATTATTCATGTTTTAATTTTATTCAAATAGAAATAAACTTTGATTTTTCCTTTGATAATTCTTTTGATATAGAATACCTTGAGAAACCGTTTAATAATGAAGAAGAATTTGTGAATGTGGAAAATAAGAAAGAGAAGGACTCATTATTTGCTCCAACCCCATTATTCAAGATTCATATTATTTTATTCAGGGTGGATTTGGTTTACGATATCAATATAGTTCTCAACAAATAGGAATAAGTGAAATATATAAATAAGAATATTTGTTTTTTCATGAGAAATAATTTTCAATTACCATTAGAATGGGGATAACCAAATGAAACTTCCCTTCAAGAGGTAATCAAAACCTTGGGCCCATATTGGTGATTAAACAAATATATATCCTTATTTTCTCATTCTATTTCTATTTTCATTTATTTCAATAAGTATATTATGTTTTTATTATTTTGTTTGTAGGTTTTCAGTGTACAACACTTACGATCTTAAATCAATGTTGCACTACCAATAAGTCAGGTTATACCTCTACCTTACACTTAATTTCTTTTTTTGATTCTATATGAAAACTAATTACATGGTAAATAAATTTTATTGAATTGTGGACATTGCATTATTTAAATATGGTGGAGGGAACCTTTGTAGTTTAGGATTTATATTTGTTATTTATTTTCCTATTTAAAAAATTGTATGTTTTTCATATTTTGTGTGTTTATTTTTCAATTTTTATTAGTTTTTGAAACAATCGAGATGAAATGATTATCCTTGACATTTTTTAAATCCATGTCCAATACTGAAACAATTTATTCTATGAAATTGAGCTTAAATTAATGCTGAAAATGACTCTTATTTCAAGTTCAAATTTGTAAAAACTTGATGAAAAGTACTCTATTTTTTATATCACATGCAACATATCACTACATATATCATTGAAATCACTTTCCTATGACGTGTAGATTTTTTTTCATATTATTTACATTCACATCACTTCTTGAGAGAACCAAATCATTCTTGATTTAACTATAATTTGATTTATTCCAATCAAAACATAAGGGTTTGTGATATTATCAATTTAAATGATTGAGGAATTTATATGGTTTTAAACCCCCCTTATCAAAATAATCATTTTTCTTCTAGCTGACCTTGTATATTTAGTCATTTTAACCCTTAGAATACATGAACATCTTATTAGGTTAGCCACATTACAAGTAAATGTTTCCAATCCAACCTGCTCTTGAAGTGGAATTGAAGAATCTAGTTGAAATTATGTGTGGGGAAGCTATTTTGTATTATGCTACCTCATTTGGGGATACTTTGGGTGAAAATAAATTGTTGAAGATATTTTCATATTGATGAAAAAAATAATTCAGGTGAAAGTTGTGTCATTTTTGGAGCTTTCATGATAAGAGAAGTTGTGCCTTTCTGAAGCATCTAATGGAGGAAGAAAGTTATATATTTTCTGGAGCTTTCAAGAAAAATTATGTTTGAGAATATTGAAATTTCTACTGATGAAATGATAAAATGGGTGAAAAATTATTGATTTTTCATGATGATGAAGCTGGTTTTCCACTAAGTGATTTTAAGAGGAGACTATACTTGAGTTAAAATTAGAATAATGAAATTGTCTCTCAAAAAGAGACAAGACCTCCTCATTCAACCTCAGAATTTTTAACATCTTAATCCTAACAAATGAAATCTAAATAACTACCTTGAAAAGTACTCATTATAAACACATGTAATTTAATCAAATTGAGTGGAGATATAAGAATTTATCAACCATATGGAGACCGTTGAATGAGGTTGAATGAGAAAGTTAATGCTGAAAGAAAACTAATACTTATGAGATAAGAGGAAATGAATGTTAGGTAAATGTATTGTGTGCATGAAGGGAGAAATGGTGAGTAAATATAATTAATTTTTTTGGCTTGAGAACTTATAATAATGGTTTTTTATGAGGCATGATATATTTTTTTCTTTTTTTCAAATTAGCGGATCTCATAGATATGTGTTTTATATTTTACTGGGTTTGATTTTGATGTTTACTGGTCAAGGATTCCAGGTGCTAAGTGTGGGGGAATTTATAGAGTTAATATGTTCATTGTTTTTCAAATCTTTTCAGTGTTTTAATTCCTCCCTATTATTAAATTTGGTATATCTTAATCATTTTAGTGTTTTGGGGGAATTTTGGGGATAATTGTGAAAATTCCTTAATTTTGCAAAATTCACAGTTTTCTGGAGCTTCTATTTTTCGGGAATAAATTTTATAATTCAGATCCAATTTAATTTATTAACTTTTTTAGGTTTTTATTACTTGTGGGCTTATTTTTTATCTTCTAGAAAAATACCCAATTCAACACAATGGTCCATAAAAATCAATCAATTGGAGAAATATTTCTCGCTGGAAAAATAGACCCCATCATATTAAAATATACATATCTAATTATACCAACAATAAAATATTGTGATTATAGCTATTTTTAATAGATGACTTAAAAGAGATTATCACTCTCAATTTCATTAATTAAGGATCTCATTAAGGTATCTTTTGAGTGAGTCCAAGTGGAGTGGGTGAAATAGTGTTTGGCATCCCAGAAAAGTCATGTTCATTGATTTAACCATATCATTCATAAAACCTGTCAAAATACATTGAATGTTGAGGGTATATAGAAAAATTCATTCCAAATAGATTATATAAAGATACCCATATGATTTTCTTCCATCTATCATAAAGAACATAAGAAAAAATATGGTGGATAGATTCTGGAGGAGCAAAATTTATGTTCTTTGTTTTCTCTCTTTGATATTTTTTTTTGTTTTGTGATGAATTATTCTTCCCCCTTATTCAAAAATAACCATACTATGGTGGGGTAAAATTATATGTGATTGGGGATGGATAGGTTTTTACTTTTGTAATTCCTGAGTTCTTGTACTTAAATTTCTAAGATCCTTTTCTCTCTTCTGCAAAATTGGTTTCAATTTCTTTTAACTAATTTTATTTTCATATATGATTGTATTTGATTTTAAGTTTTTTATGTTTATTGGTTTGGTCAATGATAAATTTATTCCTCCATTAGGATCTAGTTTATATATGATGTAATATATCATTGTTTAGTGGTGATGTCCTCAGTGATCGCCGGTATGTGTTTGATGAGTAGTGAGCGTTCTTTATTGGTTCAGATAAACAAGACCCAATTGAGAATTGTCTAAGTTAGTTAAGGGTATTCACTAAAAATCTATCACACAATGGAAGTAGAGTATACCAATATGATATTTTAATAAGGTTTATTATCAAAATTATTACTTGACTAAGGGAGTGAGAAGAAGTGATTGTGGATTCTAACTTTTATCGACTTAGCATAGGAGAATTAGATTATTTGAACTATGATAGAATTAAAATTGGAAAACTAACCCTAACCTAATCACAATCTCACATAATAGTTTTCAATAACTTGTTTTATAAATTTGATCTTAATTGTGTTCCTTTGGTTACTTTATTTCTTTTATTTTCAAAATCAAAAATAAAAAAATAAAAACAACCACCACTTAGTCCTCTTATTCTAAGGTGATAGCTTGATTGTTGTGTGCTCCTCATTGTAGACAACCAAGGTTGATCACTAAACTTCGTTTTTAACTTAGTAAAATATTGTTTTTTCTACATCCCATGACAGGAACGTGTCACCTTCCCAGGAAACCATTCTTGGGTTTTTAATTTCCATGAAAATTAGTTTTAAAATCCCAAACCCCAAGTATTAATCCCCCGTCACCCATACATGGACCTAAACTCATTCAAACAAATTTTTCAGGCTCCCATATGGATTTTAATCCCTCTTTACTTCTGTTCATTTAATTTCAATGTTCGTATTGTTAGATCTTCTCCTTTCTAGGTGTGTATTTTCTTCCTCTTTAGATCTCTATCTCTCTCCCACTCCTCTTTGCAAATAAAAGAAGGATGTTTATATAATATTGGATACAGATCCAAATTTAGCTTTGTTATATCATGATTTCATTGATTTTTTATCTAGTTTTTAGTTTAAGATCATGTTTTTCATCATGGATTTAACATATGGTTTTTAAATTGGGGATTTTCATTAGGCAATCGCTCGTAAAAAAATTGATGTAGGTGGTCCATTATTTTAATCCAAATGTCTTGATTTAAATTTGATGTATATAATTGTAGAATTTAAATTTAATGATTGAAAATTGAGATTCTTAAATTTAATTAATTATTTTTTTAATTAATTAATTAAACATTTGTGAAATTGCAGATATTGGGACTCTTCGGTTAGATTAATAAATTATTGAATTAATTAATATAGATTTTTGTGTTTATAAAATGGATTGAATTACAATAATTAATTTTTGATTTAATTATGAGGATATTGTGAATGTTGATTTTGATCAATCAAATTTTTAATTAATTAATAGATATTATTGTGTTTATGAAACTAATCAGATTTGAATAACTAATTGATGACTTAAATATAGGGATAATGGTATTGTTGAATTTAATTAATTAATTACTCAATTAATTAATAGATATTATTTTGTCTATGAAACTGATCATATTGGAATATTTATTATTTTTAATTAATTATGGGGATACTAGGAATGTCAAGTTTGATTAATTAATAGACATTCCCATGTTCATGAAATTTATTGATTTTGATTAAATAATTAGTGGAAAAATTAAAGGAATTGATATGACTAATTAACTTTATAATTAATTAATGGGACTGATTTCATTAATTAAATTTTTATTTATTTAATGGAATAGATGTGATTAATTAATTGGTTATTTAATTTATGGGTTTTTGTGGTACATGTGATATTGTGATACATGTGAAATTGTCATGTGATGATTGTGTTATCTTCGTGTGTGGGGTATGGTTTGCTATATTAAAATCCCATAGCAATAAATATTGACGTTGAGATACATGTGATTGTAGATATTCATGTTTGGGATATGGTCTGATATAAAAAAATCACATAGTGGTAAATATAGATATGCATGTCTCTAATATGGTCTGGTGTATCAAAAGCCCATAGTAACATTAATGTGTGAGATAGGGACTGAGGCTCCCAATACACATGGGTTGTTAGACAAGATATTCTACTCATACGATTTGGCATTGGACTATAGTTCCAATTAGACATGAAATTAATTGATATGATGAATGGTAATAACGACATTCTGATATATGATATCCCTTGGGGATAGTTTAGACATTGACATGGGATGAAGCGGGTATTGAGGTATGGGTGACCTGAGGAACCCTTGAGTTATGTAGTTAAGTAAAAAGTAATTGAATAATTGAATGTTGTTCACTTTATTACAAATATTTTCTTCATTGTAAAACTACTTAAACTGTTAATGACTAGATATTGTTTTAGACACCATTCTTAGTAGCCTACTGAGTTGTAAGCACATCCAATTTGGACTAAATGATCGATACCTTGATATATTTCATGGTTTTTGGACAATTTTAGGGAAAGGGCCCTATTTTAGAATGTAGATGTGGGATAGAGCATGGATGAGGGAACCCAACTTGGATTTTGGACCCTCTTTGGAGTAGTCAGTGTCTATATTTATTTTGGGATTTTAATATTGACACTTGAAACATATTTTCGTGACATATCTACTATTTACCTTTTGATTTTTGATTTATTGTTTTAGTAATCATGTGATAATGGTATTGTTCTAGTAATGGTTATATATTTTGGTTATTCTGTTTTATTTCCAATATGGTATTACTCTAATAATGAGGGTATAGTCTCCCCATGGTCGATATTATACCCTTACTGCTAGTCGGCAGCCTCTGTAATATGAGGAGGCACGCTTGAGGTCACATAGAAAACTAGACAAAGGAACTAGTTTGTGGAATCTGAGTCAATATGTTACACCACATCATCATTGAAATGAACTAGGTTGTTTCTAGTGTGGCGTTCTCACACATCGGAAGAAGGAATGCACTACACCACTATGGAATTTTTACCAGTATGTCAAGAATGGGAATCTAAGGAAGTATTTTCATAAACTTCTAAAATCAGAAAGTTTAACTGGCTCTATTCAATATTAGAATTTTTATTCATGGATGAAATATCCCTATATGACTAGTCATCTTCCATAGACCTAGTTTAACCAATAAAACCCCAAAAATAATTAAATTGTTTAATTAAAACCCTAGTAAGGAAGCAAGAGCTATCCTGTGGAAGTTGATCGACAGTTATACAGAGTTGATCAGACTATCTCGACTGATAAATTGGTTCCCTCATTGGTGCAAGATACTATCCTTATAAACTCGACTCTTATGTATGTACTTTTTTATACTAATTCATTTCATTATTTTCTTACTTCTTATATGATTAAAAAATTGGGTTTACATGTGTGCATGATGAATCACATCATGAGTATAAAGATACCCAGATGACAGAGTGTGTTTCATGGATCCAATAACCCAATATGTTCCATTACCATTAAAATTTTGAAATTCCTATAGGATTTTATGGTCCTAGAGATGGATTTTTTATATGATATTTAGAATATACTAGATGGTGGAATTTAAATATCATATTGACTACTATAATCAAAAAGGGTCATTCACATAACTATATGGAACTCTTCATCTATTAATGGGGGTTGAGATATAAATGAATGTGTAGCATGGAATTTAATCTTAGTGGATGAAACCATCTTCAGTAGATTGAAAAAATTACTCTGGGTGCTGTAGATGAAAATAGAAATAGTATTCTTCTTTCCATAGTGGATCGATTCCAAGATGTCTTTTTGAATGATTTATCTAGGTTACCAACCAATAAAGACATAATAATTTCTATCAATATACTATTAAAAAACCCCATTTCACTATTATATTATAGAATAGATCCAATAAAGTTGTGGAAATTAAAGGTTTATCTAGAAGAGTTGGAGAGTAAAGGCTTCATCTGACCAAGTACATTGCCTTGGGATGTGCCAATTTTGTTTGAAAATAAAGAAGATAGTTCTATATGATTATATGTTGATTATCATAAACCGAATTTGGTTAAAATTTAAAATAGGTACCCTCTCTATTTAATCGATGATCTATTTGGTCAATTTATAGGATCCAAGTGGTTCTCTATGATTAATCTCTTATCATGATATCATCGACTCAGAGTTAGAAAAGTGGATCTTCATAAGATAACATTCTAGAGTTGATGTGGCCATTACGAATATATTAGGATGAGTTTTGGTCTAATGAATTCTCCTACAATCAATATCAACTTGATGAAATATATCTTTCATATGTACCTGGACTCTTTTTTGTATGGTATTTATTGATGATATTTTGGTTTATTCTCAAATAAAGAATGACCATGACGAGCTCTTGGTAATTGTTTTGATTGCATTGAATGATCATGGATTGTATACTAAATGTTGAAAGTGTGAATTATAGATATTAGAATAATATAGCCTTGGGAATTTCATTCTATGGAGGGTATACATATTGATATAGGAAATATTAAATCATTCATATATTGTAATCCACCCAATAATTTTTTTGAGATACATTATTTTTTGGGATTAATAGGATGTTATCATCATTTTTTTTGGATTTATCAAGGATTTATTATCCTATAACAAATCTTATGGGAAAGGGTGTTCCATTCACATAGACTGAATACTTTCAAAAATTATTTCTAGAAATTAAAGATATTCTCACCTCAAAACCCATCATAATATTTATTGAACCAGATCAGGGTAATGTGGTATATTACAATGAATCTATATTTGTTCTAGGTTGTGTTATCATATAGTGAAATCATGTAGTGTCACAAGGTTCAACATGGCTATGGATGCATGATAAGAACTGTCTGATTCCTAACCAAGAATTACCTACAATTATCCATGCCTTAATGAACTAGAATTGTGACTTCATTGTAAAAAAAGTTTATAGTTTTCACTAACCATAAGAGTTTGAAATATATATTTTCTCAGTGAGACTTAAACTTGATGTAATTAAGATATATGGAGTACCTCTAGATGTTTGATTTTGACTTGGTCTAAACAACTAATAAAGGGGATTTTTTGCCAAATCCATTGATTAAAAATTCATATAGTGGAGTAGTTAGGGAAGATAATGAAAAATGGAAGCTGATGAGTGTGATTATTGACATGATTCTAGGTTATGATGAAAAAAATGGGAGTATAATTTTAATTCAAGATAATCTTGTTCTTGACTTGGTGGACCTTGTTAAAGAATATCCCAGGGAAGATCCTGATTTAATCCCCATTAGGTAAAAACAAAATGGTAGGGATACTTTTAATGGATAGAAAAAGAATGAAAACACATTGTTATGGTTTCATAAAAAAATTATAGTCTCTAAATATTTTTAAGAACATATTTTTGATATATCACTATTTGAAACATGATATTCATCTGGATATTTAGAAGATGTACAAGGTGATGAATTTTTTTTCTGGTTGCCAGGTATGAAATGAAAGATTCACGATTATATTATGAAATGTATAACATGTTAGTAGGTAAAGGATTAACATCAATGATACACTGATATGCTGTAATATATTTCTATACCAAAATAGAAGTGGGATGATATTTCCATAGACTTTGTAATAGGTATAAGTAGGATGCTCCATAAGCATGATGTTATTTGGGTGATTATGGATTGACTCACCAAGTAATCATACTTTTTCCTATTCTTGTCCATGAGACTATGGAGAACATCTAGATGATATTAAATTGGATGGATATGGCTCAAAGATGACCAAAATGATATTCAAACCACTATCATCGACAATTATCATTCAATGTGAGTAAGGAAATCTTCTTAAAGTGCCACCAAGACTTGTTCATCGATGCTGGAGAAATAAAGGGAAGTTAGATCCATGGTATGATAGAATTTTCATGGAATGTTTAATGAATTGTAAGTGTTGTATATTAGTTATACTTACCATCAATATTTGGTGTTTCCCATAATGTGATTCTTGTCTCTCAACTGAAGACGTATCATCAGGATCCCAATCTAGTGATTAGAAATTATCATGTTACTCTTGAGCCCAATGTGATGTTTATATATAAATTGATTTGGATTATGAATAGTTAGGAAAATACATTTTAAGGGTGATCTATTCCCTGGGTAAGAGTATTATGGCAGCATATTTTGATCCAAGAGGAATAATGGGAATGAGATAAGTTCATGTTGTAGTAGTGGCCTGAGATTTTCAAAGTCTCCAAATACCTCAAGCTTCCTAAGGATATATATCCCAATGTAGGGGATAATGTAACACCATATTTTTGAGGTACACCATAATTTTATGTGTTTTCCTTTTTACTAGAGTCCTTGGGTTAATTTTCTTTGGGATTTTGGAGTGTTGAAGAGATAGTAATCCAGAATCTAGATACAGGAACGATTCACTTCATGAATGTTTATTCACAACATGAATGGTTTCTAGGAAGGTTTGATGAGTTGGTTTCAAGGGATAAATGGATTTTCGTGTATAATTGGTTCATTATATGAGATCCAATCTTGTTGAGAAAGGTCTTGAAGGATTTTAAAGAGAGGTTACATAAATTTTGATGTATGGTACCCCTATAAGATTCACGACATGAACTCATTTTTTACAATGTGAATAAACTTGGGCCTATCTTATTTTATTCCTTTTTTTCACATGTAAATTCTTCTTTGGTTCCCATTATATTCCTCTTGACTTATAGGGTTTTATATAAGAAATTTACAATGATCTTCAAATATGGTCTCTGATTCCAATGAATCTTTTAGTGTTTGATAATGTAAATCAATGGTTAGGACCTCATTCTTCCTTCATATATTAGATATCCCTTATTTTTATTGAAAACCCCATAGATTATTGTTTTTATACCTATTTTTTTGATATTAGATGAGGTTTCATCAATTTGTCTTTAGATTTTATGGAAGAATCGAAGAACGAGGTTAGATCCGTTGTATCATATAAGATCCATTGTCTAAGATAACTCAAGGTATATGGAATTTTACCCCTTCCACTATTATTATAATTCAAAAGATGTTAGAATTACTAAATTAATTCTCTTCTGCTTTTATTTTATTTTACCCTACTGAAACTCTGTTAAAATTATATATTACTTGTTAGCGTTTGAAAGTGGATTTTTGGGTGTTTTTCAGAAAGTTTTCAATAAATTAACTAAATGTAATTTCTTAAATGAAATATGGTTTTGATATATGTTATAAGAATAATGGTGTTGTCAGTTTCGACAGGAAAGACACATGGTGTGTGTTCTTTATTTTCATTGTACATGTCCTTATTAAAATAGAATTAGTGCTCAGTGCTGACTATAAAGGAAAAAGTGCCACCAAGAGATTTCTTCGTAGAGGAAAAATCACCCCTTGGAATTCATTTGTAATAAATATTAAATAGAGAGATAGAGAAGGAACATGGATGTTTATGCCAAATTGGAATTTATATACTACCTCTACTTATTGAGTGGAGAACTTATAATTTTTTTTTGGAAAACCATTCATCTGTTATATTTTATATTTTGAAAAATATTTACTTCTATGAATATCTTCATGATTGTTGTATATTCCGATGAGGAAGCCTATTTTTTGTCTTAGTGGCATGCAGGAGAAGGCTCTGGTTTTTACCTACTAGTTTTCAATCTCACCCCTGTATATACACCCTGATTCATATGTAGATGTTGTTTTCCATGATACAATAATGGGTAAGGTTTCACTAGTCACTTTTATAGTGCCTTGATAGTCATTTTCATAGTTGGTAGGGATGGTTATTGGAGTTACCAATATCTTGGTCTAGAGTGGTGCCACCATGTAACCAAATTATTTTATAGCTTTTGAGTTTTAGTTTCAATTTTCCCTATTCCACTATTTTTATGATATTAGTCTATGATTCATTTTTTATAGTCCATTTTTTCATTTTTATTACTATTGGATCTGGTTGAATGCATAACTTATAGAGATGTGTTTATTTTACTTATTTCAGTTTATCTTGTATCATTTGTGTGTTTGTGTATATAGGGTAAACCATTCCCCCATGTACCTTTGTGTTTAAACCCATGCCATATATTTCCAGCCTTAGGTGTATATGAAATATCACCCAAGGTTGGTAGAACCTCTAACCTAATCCATGATAATGGGTTGGGTGGGGATGTTATAAAACATTCCAACTTTATAATCCCATGTACCAACCTTATGAGGATATCCCCATTGTTTATATTTAACCTTATGACGGATAACATCAACCATACGAGGTCACATCTTGTGATCTGTCTCAACATTAAATGCTACAAACTTTTAGACTATCCCAACCTTAAGATCTATAGGCAATGTATACCCCAACAGTACGCATATCCAATCCTCTTACATGCCTTTACATATCTCTTCAATCCTCTTATATCCATTATGAATAATCTCATGAACTTCTCCAAGTTTTTCAATATTCTCTTCAACAAATTCCTTATCAAGTATGGAATCCAATTCCACACTCCAATATATATTTATCCATCTTAAACATATTGGTAACTAACCATACATTTGTCTATCTTTCATAAGCATAGTAAAAAAATCGAATACTAACCCATAAGTTTACCAACAATCACCCCATTTTTATTTTCTTGAGAATATATCTCCATTACATCCAACTACCTTACATCTCCCCCAAATTATCTCCCCCCTTGGAAATAAAATTCAAAGGGAAATTGTATCCACATTTTATGTTCAAATTTTCTCCCCCTCAATGTTTGAGTTATATGGGAAGAAATTCCTATATCTTAACTAAATCATTGTTTTTAGAATACAATATGGGTTTCTTTATGTGATTACAATCTTACTCCA
Organism: Viscum album; assembly: GCA_963277665.1. Taxonomy (NCBI): domain Eukaryota; kingdom Viridiplantae; phylum Streptophyta; class Magnoliopsida; order Santalales; family Viscaceae; genus Viscum; species Viscum album. The sequence continues at coordinate 879,525,549 of OY728143.1, read as the reverse complement.
TGATAATATTATTCACTTCACAATATCCCCCTTCAATTTGGGCTAAATCCAATTCTTGGTTTTCAATCTCTCTTTATTATCCTTTGTCTCTTCTTACAAACTGTTACCAATTTCTAGTTGGGTTGTCCAATTCCATTAAAATAATTATTTTGACTTTTATAAACTTACTCAATGTTAGTCACACGAACTCAAATAAATCCAATTACTGATACTTCCACTTATCATTTGGGTTTTCAATAGATCCTCTAAGCTTACTGATCCTAGGCTCGGTATGAGAGACAAGAGTTTATGTTGACTTCCTCAAATTTGTCAATCGTCAAACACTTATACCTATAAACTCCTACATATTGAGATCTTCCTATTTCTATCTAATTATTTGATCTCAATTAACACTCACACCAAAAAAAATTAGTATATAAGAATGAAAATATATGAGTGTGAAATACCTCTTTTTGATGAATATATACAACTTGTTACAAATGAACTAGTGGTACGACATGAATAACATGTTATTTCATTATTCACATGTATCTTCATTCAAAAATGAGGTTGAAAAGGATTAAAAATTCATCATCGGGTCCCCTTGAATTTCATAATAATGTATATTGGTTTATTCTTCATTTCAAGGTCACCTATTTTTGGAAGAAATAACTCATATTCGGTAGATTTTAGTATCCTGTAAATAGTTGATACTATTTGTCCAACCATTTAAAAGTAAACATAAACATCCTTCGATGCTACTTCTTCTTCCATCCAAATTTCCTCTTTATTTTAGTAGGTTTCTACTACATAATTAAAAGTATAATTTCACATTTATAACTAAAACTTAGCAAGATGCCACTCGTTTCTTTATATCAATCTTTGCAACCTCATCTATGTCATGTTTAGAATTATTTTCACCAAATTTTTGTTTCAATAGTGAACTTCACTGTATGCAGTTTTCAAATTATGTTTTGAGTCTAAATCATCATAGACACTCTTATCTAGGACTAATATTAATCTTATCCTATATTTCATTTGGCTCCACTTCTTTTCATGTATTTTCCCTTTAAGTAAAATTTTATTTCAAATCATTCACATGTTCTTTTCTAGAATACCTACCCCATGGATTATATATCCCTAAAAATTTCACACTTATACAAAAAAAATTGTAAAAATTTAAAACATTGGGGGAGGGTTACCTTGTATTTACTCAAGTTGAGGAATAGTTCAAGTTATATTGGAAAAACCCTATGTATTACATCTTTCCTTTCCCCTTTCTTAGATTTGGGGAAAGGAATTCCAATACCTAATCAGCCTCCTCCTCTTCATCTAGATCATATTTTATATATAACTTCTTCAAACACTTTCTAATGTATATTTTTTGTGTGATTACACTTACACACATTTCTTATTCGGTGTCAAAACACTTTTTACTCCTTATCATTGTATTTTCAACAATTATGGAAAATATTCCACTTTTCCACACTTACCCTTGTGATGAAACTCTAGTGGATATATCTTCTAAATATTTTCACCATTGAAGAAAACATTCACTAGTATTCATCTCTTATCATAAAGTTGTTTTTTGAGAGAACTTAGGAATTCAGATTCCCTGATATTCATTAAATCCATATCATATTTATTCTTCTTTGGTGGATCCTAATTCTCAGGTTCTTCATCCTTTATCACAATTATGGAATACCCCCTGGTTCATCATCCTCTATATATGTTTTCCTTCATTACAAGAAGAAATTTTTTATTAAAACGTATTTGATGCTTGGTGTCTCTTTATTTGAGATTTACAATCATAATCCAAATCCCAAAACCTATTTTCCTGCACAATATGATTATTTATAGGATAATTTTTTTTGAGTATTTCACAGGAGAAGGGGATATTGTAGTTAATTTCATTTCATTCATTATACTAAAATTTCATCCAAATTACTAGGTATAGCACATATAAAATGCATCCAATATAAATTATAACTCATGTGAACACCATCCCATTGAGATGTTGTTATAATATATTTTCTTCCATTGTTTGGGCCTTTGGGATTCAAAAAACATGCTCATAATGAGACCAAACCTTCCAAAATAGTTGAATGTTGTTTAAACATTCTTATAAGGGAAATTATCTAAATATTTTTTAAGTAATATATTCTTATTTAGATATTTAGAAAATGAATTTTTCATGCTCACAAATTTATATTTTGAACTATTTTCCAGGTCACTTGTTGATGAATCCAAGGGATAGTCCTTTGTCTTTTCATTTGAGGTCATTATTCTATCCAAAAGTTATTTAATTTTCTTATCCTTACCCTTTAACATGGTAGTAAAATATTTTATTTTAGGGATATATTTTATCCTATATTTTCTTATTTCCTCAATCTATGATCTGAGAGGAATGATTCTTTCCTTCAAATCCTCTGTGGACATATATTTCTATATTTATTATGGAATTCCATTAAGAAAACCACTTTGATACTTCATCATATTTCCCATTTACTTCATTTCAAACTTCAAGGACACATCCACTCTATTTATCCTTTTATTTTTCATGGCCACATATTCTAAAACTACATAATTCACTTCACGCATGACTCTAAATTGAAACGCCTTCTATTTTATAGTCGAGATATCCTCTTGGTAACTACATGAATACTTTTTGAATGATAAACTTGATGGTGTTTCCACTTATTCACCAAATTCACATCTCATTATTAACTTCATGAGATGGTCTAGAATTTATGATTGAAGTGATATCTACAAAACACATTTGGAATCAGATAAAATAATGTGTTTAGAATTAGTTGCCTCAGTTAGGGAATATTTTATCTAGATAGAATTATTTTTATCTTTATCTCTCTCACCATTATACCTAAGGCACTCTTTATAGAAAGTTTGAACTTATTTTTTCATCATGAATTATTTTATATACAACTCTTTCAAAATCATCCATATAAACTTGGAGAAATTTATTTAAACAAATTAATAGTAAATGAATTTATCTATTTATCTATTTAATTCCTTATTAACAAAAACATTACCCTCCACGTTTATTTGGTCTATTTCAAAGATAATTACTTATCAATATAATAGAACAATCCCATATTGCACAACTTCTCAGGGGAATTGCAAAACTGATTCCATGTATGCCATAAACTCATTTTTTCACCTTTTTAATTTTATACTTTTAAAATATGATAGCTCCGTTATTTTCATTATTTATAAAAGAACTCAAAAAATGGATTCTTCATCTGAACACACAGTCTAAACCATAGACTTTGATACTGAATGAACACAACATGCACCACTCATAGAAATACATTGTCCACTTTGGATCACTTTTCCATGAATTTATCTTTCTCATGACTCACTACCCAGAATTGGAAAAGGCATATTTCTAGGATAGAGTTCTCACAAGATTTATGTCAAATGCCAGAAACATCCTCTTTCCTATTGTGGGACTTAGTGTTCAGGCATCATGAAATGACCTCACTTTCCATGATACAACATTCTAAATCTTGGAAGCATGTAAATTAAAAAAATGTCATGAACCCTAGTAAAATCAGTTCTTATGGTCCAAAAAACCCTTTTCCATAAAATGTTTTCCTTTAATTTTTTTGGTAACTAATGTAACGATTTAAATTAATATTTCAATTGAATAAGCTAAAAATATTAGGATATTAAGTGAAAATTCAATTATTATTTAATGTTTCATAAAATTTTATTTGTAACCCTTGATATTCTCGAAGTCTAAAGATAAAAGGATTAATCTATTAGGAAAAAAAATTTAAAAATAATAATTTTGTGAAATAAAAACACATTTATGATATGAAATGACACTTATTTTATTTTGTGCTAATATTTAAAAAATAAACTACATATCCATATCATATATAGATTAATATGTTTTTAGAGTATTATTACAGAAGAATAGTTTGTTCTTTAAAATATTCCACTTATGGGTGGTAGGATCACATAATTTATATTTTAACAAACATATGGATAAACACTTTTATCCAAGATAAAACATTCTTATCCTTATCTTCTTCTCAAGCATGTTATAGAATCTGATGAATCAAAATCCATGTGTTTCATCTCCTTTATTCATAATAACTATTTATTAACAAAAAACTTCTATTATCATATATGAGAAATAAGATAACAATACATATCCATTATATAGATCAATATAATATTGATGTCCTCCTTTGAATCCAACTCTTTTATTTAGTAACTCCTTGATTCATCGTGATTGAACAACCCCTTTATTCATTACATTAATGAAAAATATAGTATTGAACAATTATTACTATTATTTTAAACCACTATATATTTGAAATATTTATAAAATATACATTTGGTATCGTATACCCTTTAAAAATGAATTAGTTTATATAACACCAATACATGAAATGAATATTCCATGAAATATCCAAAATGACTTCAGATATGTAACACAATTACATCCTATGAAATCATTTACCTTCTCTTATGATGTTACCTTTTAGGTTTCATTGACCTTGGATAGAAATTTTAAGGAACCATTATTGAACTTTTTAACTAAAATTTATTCTTAAAATTTTACCTTTTACCCACTATTACATTACCCAAACATAGACATCACATTCCCTAGCCCAGTTGTCCTCTACAATTTGAGAATATATAGTAAATTATTCTGAACTCATTTACAATGTTATAACATTTACAATAATAAATTTATATTTTTAATAAGACATAGATGAAAGTTTTAGTTTCATGACCCCCTCATTTCAAGGACACGACAACGAAGGAAGAGAGATATTGACCACTGAGTCTGACCACCTGCAGGCCCTATATTGAAAACTAGCACTAAAGGTACAAAAATATCATAGATATGGGAGGAATATCCCTTTATAATAAAATAATATTGTAACATAGAAAAAAAACCATTAAAATACAATAGATTATATAAAATAAACCCCAAACCATTTCATAATATGTGAATAAAATAAACCAATATAAATAAAATCCTTCAATATAAATTACAAAAAGACAATTCCTAAAGAAATGACTCAACAACAGCTCGAACCCAAGCTAAAATGTCCAGCTCAGTCACCAAAGTCCTCCTGAAAATTTGAAAAATTATTTATATACATATAGTGAGCATAAAATATATACTAAGAATGGATATAACCAAGGTATCAAGTGAAAATGTGAAAAAATTATTCTAATACACTAGTGAACAAATAGTAAAACCAATAAGAAGCTAAATAGGTCAACTTAACATTCTAGCTTCACCACGACTCACTCACAAAATCATGCATCCAATATAGTAATATAGCATTGATTTAATAAAAAGAAAGGCACCCCATAGCTTCTCCCACACTGATTTTTTTTCTCTCACATCGCTTTCATCGACATCACATCACATCACATTGCATTACATATTTACCAAGGACACATAGTCCATATCTGACATGGGTAGAGATTCATCCCTACCTACCCCATCCTCACAAGGTCAAGTATCATATTCTAGAATCAGGTATGACTACACGATGCCTCACCTGATGACATCTGGGCCATCAAAACTAATCTCGCTCAAATACACATGGGCTGTCACACCACATGTAAACACATAACCTGAGTAGTAGATTATCATGAAAATGAAGTAAATCAACCTCATTCCCTTATCCTACCATTCATAACCCCACCACATATCACATCACATTACTACCTCATCACATCACATCTCACCTAAAAACACCTTGACCAATACTACTGGGTAATCTACAACACCAACTTGTATAATCACTATAGTAGAAGAAAGAGTAGGGAAGAGGGTGTAGCCAGCCAACTATATCACCACCATCCTAGTTCACACCACATCAACACCACCATTCCACACTCCCACCATCACAACTACAACCACCACTATATAAACAATACCACACAACCACTAGAAAAAGGTACACATCTTCCCACATTCAAATAGAAGATCACCACATTCCAAATATAACAATTTCCACTAACTTTCATTTACTAAGACACTTTATTCACTTTTACACATCCCATCTATTGTCATTCAATTAATATAATCCATTTACAACACATCAATTTGTAGCCCATCCTATTTTTTTACCAACCTATTTTGTTTCATTTTATCATCACAATTTATTCCTTGGATAATCGAACAACTAACACAACCACACCACAACACAACTAGCCCATCTCACACAACCATTTCCACAACACCTCACATCCACCATCAACAATTCATCACCCTATCCAAACCAAATCACTATAGAAACCAAACATCGCACATCCCAAAAACAAATTAGAACACAACCATCACACATAAAAACCACACTTCACCACAATACATTATCACCATTGTGCACCACAACCACTATAAACCACATCCCAAAACTACCCATATCATATATATTCAAACTAACCATCACATTACAGAACCAAAAATCACAAAGCCTTTCATGTCAGCTCCATCATCGCATGACATCCCAAACCATATAGGGAAACACAACAATCAAAATCACACAAAAAATAACAAATCTTAGCTTCCACAATTTATTCTCAGTGTTTCATCACATTCATTCTTTAATTATAAAGTGTATTATCACACAAAACAGATTCTAGTAGAAACCATTTTATTATCCAAATATATGTTATTTATCCTTTTATTTAGGGTGAGATCATATAACAACACAAAAGAGTCTCAACTCATATCATATATAGCATAAACAAGGCTCTCAATAGAAATTATTTTCATCATGTGTTGTTACCCCCTCCCACCAAAGATACTGTGAAAAAAGGAGAAAGATAATGACCCCCAATTCTCACCTCTAGTAGGCCTTGGGTTGGTGACTAGCAATAAGGGTACATAAAAAATCTATAAAATGGGTGTCATTACCCTCTATAATAACAAATGATCAGGAGATAGGATGAATCAATCAAAAAAACTCCCTGATATGATATAAAAAGGAAACCAAAACCATCCCATAATGAATGTATAAGTAAAATAGATACAGATAAAAGTTTCCAAAGTGAATACCCAAAAGAATAGATAAAGAAACGACTACAAAAATGTCCCTATGTCTGACCTAGTAATGTCTAGCATGGTCCACATAATCCTTATAGAAGCATCAAAATAGTTTTATAAATGTAGGGTGAGCATACAAGTATTCTCAGTGGGAAAATAAAATCCTCTCACGGACATGTGAAAGAAGCATACTAATGAACCCATGAGAAAACCGATGAACCAAACAATGCCTAAACATGTCAACTAAACAAGAACATCCACACCATAGAATGATCACTAAGTAATTCAATCCATTTATAATAACTTAATATAAATTATATCGATAAAGGGTACCCCACTCCACTTTCCCACTAATTTGATGCTCTCATGCCCCAACTTCATATGGCATGGTACCCCCATCTCTTCCAAATAATATATACCACCACCCCACAACATGGTCACATAACATCATTCATGTAGACACTTGGACCACCACACCACAACGTAGTAACATCACATCTTTCCTGAAGACACCCAATCCATGACATCACAACCATAACTGGAATAGTTGGGTATTGTGAATAGGAAGTAAACAGACCTCCTTACCTCCTCATACCATACAAAAACCATAACATAAGACACCCAAAACATGGTCTCATCACATATTTACTAAAGACACCAAGGCCACAACCCTACAGGAAAGTCACATCACATCTCAACCAAAGACACCTAGACCACTACCCCATATCATGGTGACATCGCATCTCACCCGAAGACACCTAATTTATCACATAGTAAACTATTAGACCTCTGACCATCATAACATGTTCATATATACACTCTTGGGAGAGAAGGAGGAAATAATATGTACCCAAACATCCATCCTTATAATCATGATGTTGAGAAAAATTCCTCCCATATAAATGTACGATTGTTAGCACATAGTGCTAGACACGAGTGGGGTGCATATAAAAATCTCAAGGAACATAAAATGTATATATATAACCACATACACAAGTTCATAGTATAGATCCAAAAAATGCTCTATCCAACTCCAAAAATCCCCACTTTTTATTCAACCACTAAATGGAAAAACTCATATAACAAATACAAGCCACAAACCACATCCCACTTTTCATTACTACCCAATACAATTTCATTTAAACATACCATTACTTTAATTATTTATCAAAAATCACATTAAACCACACTCCCCATTTTAATTTGTTTATTATAAATTTTAAACCCATTAACCAAACCAAACCATATCATTTCAAACATTATTAAACAATTATTCAATCCCAACCAATGAATATAGAACAACAAAATTCCTCTCATATCATCTTCCACAAAACATATCCACATATCTCCACCCAATAGTGAGGCCACATACCAACCACCCATCACCTCCCCACATCACAACCACATACCAAACACACATCACTACCCCACAACATGACCATATTCCAACAACACATCACCACCACACAATATAGAAATATTCCAACAACACATCTCTGAATATTTTATATTTTTTCAATGGGATATTTTATCACATTCAACTTCTTTATTTAGGACATTATAACACAATACATAATCTATGGGGTACCATTTTACTTTCCAAATATAAGTGGTTATACAACTTATATTTTAGGGTGATGTTAAAAAATTCCCAATAAGAAAGGGTTCCATAAATCATGCTAAATACATGAAAATAAATCCCCCAATGGCTACAATTTTCAGTCGCGAATTCAACTTGTAAAGAGGAAACATCAAAATAATATCAAAGTTGTAAAATCTTTCAAAAAAACCCATTTCCTAAGAAACGTCATTTAAACCAGTTATATATCTTTATTTGTCTAGAAATACGTTCTTCCTAGACCTAAATAATAGAAAACCCTTCCCACATGATACAGAAGGTGCAAAATGAAGGAAAACCTACCGTAAAGAAGATTTTCCAACACATTATACACCACATGGTGAAGAAGAAACCCCCACAAACCACAAATATGTGAAAAATACACGTATCAACCTTAAAAACATAAAGGGTTATAATAAATGCATCCAAAATCACACCCCAAACCAAAAAGACACCACCAAAATTGATTCTCAAGATAATAACGACAGAAAACAACCAAGATGAAGAGAAGGTCTTACCACCTATAACCAACAAGCATCCACAACAATCAACAAATCAAGGAAAGGGAAGGATGGATAGAATGTCCCTTAAAATAACATAGGGTTCTACAAAAAATTAGAGTAGTAAAGGGAGGTTAAATATAGAAAGGCCATCTAATCAAACCTTTTTACTACCTGGATCCCATGGGTTTCATGAAGTGTATAACTTTCATGGTGTGAGTTCCATGGGTTATGGTTTCATTGAAAATTTAGTTTCCTTATCCAAGTTTAATTACACATTATGAATTATATTTTCATGATGCTAATCCATATTATAGATTCCCCTTATCCTTCATACAAGATTTAAATCCAGCTGGCTACACAATCAATGAACCGCTAATTCATGATGTGAATTAAGTTCACAATATGAACTACCTGTTGCAACACTCTATAGCTCCAGCCACACTAAACCCCCTAGAACACCTATGAACACCTCCAACTACCCAAATGGAAAAGTAATGGAATGGTAAGGCATGTTCCATTATATTAAATAACTCTAAAATGATTATCATCCTTGAGAATCACAACAAATCCAAGAAAAAGAAAGGCATCCAAAAAACCACCCTGCGAGATACCTTTCAAGGATCTTTCCATACTGCAAATGATAACACAAGCTAAAATCTCTAACTAAAACAACCTCCAACACCTCATATAACCACACTACCAACTCTTAATGGGAATAACACCAAAACATCTAGAACCATCCACAAAAAAACCACCTTTCACACAAACCCACCATCATCTTCCCAACCATGTCAACATCCACATAGCCCAAACCAAAAAACACTGTAACCAATGAACCACACTTACTCAAATATAAAAATCATGGAATAAAATCATTTATATGAAGATACTATTTTATTTGGGTGGAAATAACATTCCTGAATGGGTTTAATATCATTGTTGTATAATTCCTATCAATTTGGAATCTGGTCCTCCCTTTTCCATATTCCAGAATCTTTATAAAAAACATAAAAAAACATAATAAAAGAAAAATAAATCTTATAGAACTACGATATATGAAAATTAAAAGGGAAAAGTCAAAAAAAACTCAAAGAATCTTAGGGTACTGGGAATTCATAGACATATATTCTTCCCAAGTACTTTTCTCTAGGTAACCATGCCTCCACAACACATGAACCAAGGGAATGGTTCATCAACACAACACCTTCTATTGACGATCCAGAATCTCTACTGGTCACTCCACAAACATTACATAATCCTTAACATCAAACACTCCACATTAAATTATGTATGATTCATTGTGAATATATCGATGACAATATGATATATAGATGATGTTGTGGATCCTATTTATCCAGGGTGGAAATACCAACTGAAACACCAAGTCACCAAGTCACTCCAAAACCTCAAAAGGATCAAAAAAATATAAAAGAAAACATAATACCAATTATAAACCTCCAATACTCATGTATAAGGGGGACTCTTGAGAACACATGGTCTCCAACCTCAAAATCTATGGATGATCTCTTATAATCATCATAAGATTTGTGTTGGTATTGTGTTTATTTCATCCTATAATGAACAATATAAATCATTTATGTTATGATCTACACATGATTGGGACTAAGAAATACTAACTACCCAACCTCTATCCAGCACAAAGAAGAATAAAATGGATGCCCATACAAAGCCTCAAATGGTGCCATACTGGTGGATGAGTGATATTAGTTATTATAAGAAAATTCAACCACGGTAATTTTTCATTCCCATGATCCTACAAAGTCTAAGATTCATTCCCACAACATATCTTATAGATTATGTATAGCTCGTTCTGTATTCTCATCCATATAATGGTATAATTTTGTTTCAAGGTGTAATTCAGTGCCAAAATCATGATGATATTTCATCCAATCTCATGAGACAAAACATGTATTCTAATCCAAGATAATGAACCTTCAAACACCATTCAACTTCACCACCTCATCCACATTATTCATATCCAAAAACTCCATAGAACCCAACTCCCTGATCTCTAGGAAGTGGTCTGATTTCATCAACTAATCTATGGTCACCAAGATAAGATTAAAACCTCCCTAATCATAGGGTAACCCTATGATTAATTACATTGACATGTCATTTCATTTCTGCTTGGGAGCATATAAGGGCTGAAAAAAATCATCAAGAACATGATACTCAGCCTTTAATAACTACAAATAAACAACAAGCCACAAAATATCCTACTTCTCATTTCATACTTGGCCACAAAAACTATATCCTCAAGGCATGGTATATATTGAATACTCCTTGGTGTGTCGATATGAAACCAATGAAGTAATCCTTCTTGTATATCTACTAGAACAAACATAATACCCTTAAATAAAATCTTGTTTTAGTTATCCTTTATCCATACCTATGAAGCATCTCAATAGCTAGAATAATCGTACATCACCTTTTCCGATGAGTCTCCCCACTAAGATTATTCTTCCTATTTCATCAAATAATACTACACCATCATCAAAAATATATCATCTACCTTTAACCCCTCCCGCATCCAAGTGTAGGGATGCCAACTCTTCTATCACTCTCTAAGAATCTCTGGACACCTGAACCATATCCTTCAAGGACTTACTACACAAATCATCGAGAAAAAAATCCTATTTTCTGATGTTTATGAGATATAAAAACCATATTCTTGAAGAAACAACATCCACCCATTTTACTATAGATTATGATGATGTTGGGAAAATATATACCTCAAGATATTGTGATTCAAGAAGACCAAAAATCACAACCTAAGGAGATAATGTCACCACAAATTCTGTGAAAATACAACAACTAATAGTTCCAAGTCATGGCTGGAATAGGTATGATCATGGGGATATAACTTACTATACCCATCAGATATCCCCAAACTCTTTTGTATCAACATTAATCCTAGTCCAATATGTTATGAAACATAAAACACAACAAATATCACCCCTTACTCTAAAAAATTAAGAACTATAGAACTAAATAAATTCCCTTCCAGGTATCCAAATTCTCCCTACAACAAATGTTTCCACAAAATATCATAGTCTTTACTATTCAAAACCATAAATGGAGCTAAAAATCAAGATAAGTCTAGAATAAAACTCTAATAATATCCTAAAAGACCAAGGAAACTATCAACCTATACCATTTTCTTGCATGCTTCCCAAGAAATAACTACCTCAAACCTTGATGAGTCTATTGACATTCCCTATTGAGAAACCAAATACCTGAGGAAATGAACATCTCATGTTTAAAATATATAACAGGATAAATTTCCATAGAGCTGGGGGCATTGAAGAATTTGGAGAGTAGCTATGAGATTATTAACATTCTCCTCCTCTAACTTCTTGTATATTAATATATCATTGATGAACATGATTACAAACTGGTCCAATAATTCATGTAAAATGGAGTTCATGATCCCCATTAACACATCTGCTGTGTTTTTTACACCGCACGACATGACTAAAAACTCAATGTTACCATAATTTCTAAATGTAGTCTTCAGGATATCATCCTACTTCACCCTAAATTGGTGTATCCCAAACTGTAGATTGATTTTATAAAACAAACTCAACCCTCTAAACTAGTAAGAAATATCATCTATCCTTGGAAGTGGGTAATGGTTCTTGTTAATTACATGAATCAACCTAAGATATTCTATAAAAAACCTCAGACTATTATCCAACATCTTGGAGAATAACACCGGAGCACCCCACAGTGTCACACTCAGTGTGATGAAACATTTCTGCATCAGATCATCTATCTGATTCCTCAAATCCCGAAACTAATAAGGTGTTATCTGATAATTATCCATCAAAACTATATAATTAACAAGCTAATATTATATCCCAAATGTGAAATCACATCGAGGGGATGTGTCACAACTTCCTTAGGAAAAAAATAGAAAAAATCTCCAAAAACCTTGGGAACCTCCATCATTCCAATGTCCAATGGTTACACTAAAAAATCATCTATAAAAATAGAAGGTTCTCCACACACCAACTATACACATGACAACTTTTCTCATTAATAAAACCACATTCTATCCATCCACATCTAAAAACACGACTCTCACCGAAAATTAGTTGATATGATCATGTAAAAAATATAACCATTTGATTCCAAGGATGACATAGTATGACTAAATATGAAGTAATAAAATATCGTCATTGGACTAATGTGGCCCCGTTATCAGTATACACCCACGAAACACATCAAACAAGTTGTCCAGGACCCCGAATGGCATAGTTAACACTAGGGGTATGAGAATAATCTCTATGTCTATTCCCAAAGCTTGGACTATAATGGGTGAAAAAAGGAGTGAAATGATCCTGAATAAAATAAGTTATAAAAAATGTACATGAAAAACTGAGCATACCTTGAATTATCTCTAGCCTATTTGGAATTGTTATCTCCACTATGTGAAGCTGACCACACCCAACTCCTCTACCTATCTGTAGAAGGAAAACACTCTCACCATTCGTAGTTTGAGGTCCCTAAAAATGACAAACATCTTGAGGTTGGCCTCTATCTGCTCTATCTTCCCAGAGTGGAGCACAAGCCAACTGTTGAAACAACCTCACTGAAAAATGCTACTGAGTTTGGTGATGACCCAAACTGAATTCACCAAACTGAGATCATAGAGGTACTAGGAACTTATTTTATTCATGGTTACACACCCCACAAGAAAAATACACTATCTTTAAACCTTTTGAAAAAATATGAAAAAAACTGGTCCAAAAAGGAAAAAAAGAAATATGTTGAGGTTGAATCCCTCCTAGTATAAACCTCTAAGGCCCTGGTGTCAAAGAACTAACACTAAAAGATTATATCCTTGAGCAACCATGTTGATTCCACTATCATGGTGAAACTCATAAGGATTTCATCTTCTCAATCATCTATTACTTCTTCTAAACTGTTGGATATGTTGGAAACATAAATGGATTAACTCCATACTAGATTGAAGGAAGGAGTACCTACTCAAGATATCCCACATGAGACTCCTAATATAGAAAAATATATGAAAAATATATAGGATTTCATTGAACTAGATTACCAAATATTGTACTAAAAATCCCTTTGGATAAAGAGAAAGAATATCATACCTATTCACTACTTTCATGGTCAAAAAAGAAAATATTTCTGAAATTCCTTCAAAAATTAGACCCAAAATGCATCTTCCTCCTTTTACTCACCCAAAAAAAATCCACAAATGCCGTGAAACTCTTTTCATATTAAAAAATTCTAAAGGTAACCAATGCACATGAGCCTTAGCCCGGTTGGTAAGGACTCCATAAGTGCATCCATGCGACCAGGGATCAAATCCAGGTGGAGGCAGATTTTCCGGGTACAGTAGCAGTACTGTAGTAGTAATGTAGTAGTACTGTAGAAGATACTATAGTGGGAACTGGGTAGTACTATATTAGGTACTGTAGCGGGAACTGTAGCAGGAACTGTTTGGCACTGTAGTAGCCAGAAATATGCCCCCATTTGGGCCTTCGGGACACCGATTTGGTCCCTAAGTCCTTTAAGGCCTTCGGGCCACCCATGACTTTGGGTTAGTAATGCCTTAGGGCCACCTAAAGGCCTTCGAGCCACCTTTTCTGTAGATGAAAACCAAACAACCTACAAGGAACCAGCTCTACTAGGATGATGAGCAAGGAGCTTTCACCATAGCAGAGCTAAACGGATTGCAATAATGAGAGGGTATGTCACCTACCATCGGGAAAATCATGTGCATGCATGGGAATGCCTAGCCGAACAGCAATGCGATGGTGGAGAGCTGATTTCACGATGAAGATGCTGGGGAGGAGCAGTTCCAAGTAGTTAGTTTGGGTTGTAAGTAATGTTTGAAGCCTACGGGAAATGAATTCCTCTAAGGCCTATGGGCCATGTAATACTTACACCTAGGGGCCTTGTAAGGGTTCCACCTCATACCATGAATGGTGGATTACAAAAAATCAATAAAAAATGAAGGCCTTCAGGCCATTAAAAAAAGGGTACCAATACTCCACTGGTTTCTAGATAAAATTGAAGTTAGTTCCAAGCTCAGTCAATCATCTCTCTGTCCCCACATCTAAAAAAATATTCTTATACTTCCCAAATATTTATATTGAAAAGTGAACAACACCCTTTTAGATTGAACATACTCCTCAACCAGATCAACCCATTAATGATAAATTAGATCTACCCTGTGAACATCAACCTCTTGAACCACATGTGGATGATGACTATGATCCATTCCTAAAAAGAAATTAGATCATCCTATTCCAAATGAAAATAAATATTATTAATACAAATTTAAATCATTTTAATTCATTTTATTTTATTTTAACATTAAAAACCCAACGAATTCAAACAAGAACATAAGTCATCAAGATAAATTTACCTCTAATATATATCTACCCTAGAAATAGGTCCACCAAACTTAGAAATTTATCAAGATTAGATTCTCTGCATTGGATCATGGGCCCCCTAAAATTTTATGTCCAAGAATGTCTCCATAGCCTATGTCATGTACCAAGCTCAAATGAAACTATTTCAATTACAAACCATAAAATCCTCATTATTCCTAATATAAAACTCCATCCTATCCCTCAATCATAACATTTTAAACCACTCTATCATGACCCCTCCCACAAAAGATACCACAATGAAGGGAGAGACATAATAACCCCTGATAACCACATCTAGTATGTATCGGGTTCTCAAATTGAACCGAGGGTATATAAATATTCTCACAAATGTGAGGAATTTTCCTCTGTAATAAAAACAAGATTTGGATATAGGATGAATCAAATATAAATAAATCAATTATATGATATTAAAAGTACACAAAATTAATCCCATAATACATGTATAAATAAAATAGATATAGATAAAATTATTCAAAGTAAATACCTAAAAGAAAAGATAAAGTAGTGATACAAAAATAATCTTTTTGTTTAAGTTACTAATGTCCAGAACGGACTACATAATCCTCTTGGAAACATGAATTTTTTTATATACATAGAGTGAGAAAACAAGCATACTCAGTAGTAAAACCAAAGTCTCTTATGCACATATGAAGGAATTATACTAATGGAGTTATAAGAAAATGGTAGAACCAAATAGTACCTAAAAAGGTCAACTAACCCAGCCCATACTCAACAAGGCATTCTCACCAAATAATTCAATCCATGCATAATAATGTAATATGAATCATATCGATAAAAGGTAACCCAATCTACTTTACCACTTCTTTTATACTCTTACAATGCAATGTTGTAGGTCTTGGAGCTCCCATACATTCCATATAAAATATAATACCTACCCAAAACATGGTCATGTCACATCACACTTGTAGACGCATATGCCACCTCCCCACAACACATCCACATAAAACCACACATATTCATCCACATCACATCCACATACCAACCACACATCGACACCCCTTAAAATAATCAAATACTAACAACACATTGTTTCCGCATAGTATAAAAATATAGCAACCAAATGTTTTGGAACATTTTATAAATTTATCACGGGGACCATTTATCACATTCCACTTATTTATTTAGGGCATTGTTACACAATCCATAATCCAGGGGACACAATTTTACATGATAAAAATAAGTGGTTAACCAATTTCCATTTTTGGGAGATGTAAATCAAATTAAAATAATAATGGGTACAACAAATCATTTAAATTCAGTGTAAATAAATCCCCCATCAAACACAATTTTTAGTAGGGAATTTATCTCATACAAATGAAGCATTAAAATAATACCAAATCTGTAAAAGATTGTGAAAACAAACCCACTTCCCCTTAAATTTAAAATAAACTAGTTATTTATATTTATTTTTCTTGATATACAATCTTACAAAATATTAAAAATATAAAACACCTCCCACATGATACAAAAGGTGAGAAAAAAAGTAAACCCTACCTCAAAGATTCTTTTCCAACTCGCTGTGCACTGCTGGGTAAAGAAGAAGCACCCACAAAACAAAACCGCATGAAAAAAACCACAGATAAACCTACACAACATCAAGGGTAATACAAAATACCAAATAACACCCCAAAACAAAGCATCACCACCAAAGTGGACCCCAATGATAAGAATGGAAGAAAACAACCAAGATGATGAGAAAGGATCCCCACTGGTTGTCAATGGGAATCCATTGGAAGAAATGGATCAAGTTGAGGGAATGAGGGATGTAAAATAACTCAAAATAACCTAGGGATGTTATAAAAATGAGATGAGTTATGGGTAGAATAATAATGAAATATTGGTCGATAAACCTTTTTACAACCTTTATCCAATGAGTTTCATGTAGTGTATTCCTTTTACAATGTAAATTCCAAAGGGTTCAATTTCTTCGAACAAATCTATCACCTATGCCTGATTGAATTAAATTTCATGAATTATCTTTTCATGATGTTATTATATCTAATGGAATCCCAATTAGACCACATAAAATCCATGAATCCATCTTTCTATACAATCCATGAATCGTCAATTCATCATGAGAATTAGGTCCTTGCCCTGGGCTACCAACTACATCACTCAGCGGCTCTAGACTCAATGAACCCCTTAAATCTCCTATGAACACCACAAAATCCCCAAATGGAAAATCAATAGTCTAGGAAGGTATGACAAATTATATAAAGGAATCAACATTTCATAAACTCATCTTCAATATATAACAATGCATCCAAACATGTGATTAATCCCTATCCCAATCAATTTCAATTACTCCAAATAATTATATTTATTATGAAAACCCTTTCTATCCACCAAAAGAAGAAAAAATTAAATTCCCACACATATCATGTAATAAAGTGAGAACACGGATCCCCTACCTCAAAGAAGATTTCCACTTTTTATATGCACCACATAGAATAAAAGAAACTCTATAGAAACCAAAAAGGCACATAGAAACCCTAGATCAACCAACACCACAAAAAGGGATCATAAAACGCATTCCAAACATTCCAAAAACCAAAGAAACATCACAATAGTGAATCCCCTAAAATAATAACAGAGAAAAACAACCAATAAAGGGAAAATATCATTCCACTGATCTATAATCTTCAACAAATGAAACCCATGTATCAATGAAAGGGACGATTGGGTGTAAATTATCCCAAAATCGCCTAGGATTTGTCTAGAAAATGATAGAGAGAAAGTGATGGAAAAATGAGGGAATAATTCAGCCTAATAAGATATATAAATAACCTTCAACTTGCCTAATTTACAGTCTAAATTATACTTTTACATCATAAAATCCACATGTCCACAAAACATACACTGTAAAACCACCATTTAGGCTGTAAGATCATTTTCCATTGAAAAACATGGAACCTGGGGATTTAATATATTTTTCACCATGGACTTTTTCTTTAATGCCTAAAAACATTTCACATGATACTCACCCACAAAACGCAAGTCGTAAACCATGTCCCATACAAGTTTTAAACCACATACTTCTATAAACCCCTCTATTACGATGTAAAAAAGGAATGTTTTTAGTTCTAATATAGCTCTAACTCCATAGAACCTACTCAATCCTACTTTGAACACCTATGAATACCTAAAAATGGAAATGTAATAAGACAAGAAGGTAGAGGTCATTACATTATATACCTCTCAAATGATTCACATCCATGAGAATCAAAACCATACCCATAAAACGAAAGGGCTAAAAAAACAATATGAGATACCTATTAGGGTTCATGTTACACCTCAAACACTACCCCCATCCAAACATACCAAACCAAGATGACCAATAAACATCCCATGTAACAAAATCACTATACCAGAAAATCAAAACCTCTCACCAGGAACAACATCACTCATCTAGTTCCAAGAACAAGCCACTACTTTATACAAAGTCATCCACATCAACATCTCAACCTCTGTATAGCCAAAACTAACCACTGCCACAAATAACACAAAATACTTACTTGATTACAAAAAATAATAGAATTCCATGTTAT
Source organism: Viscum album (assembly GCA_963277665.1). Taxonomy (NCBI): domain Eukaryota; kingdom Viridiplantae; phylum Streptophyta; class Magnoliopsida; order Santalales; family Viscaceae; genus Viscum; species Viscum album. The sequence goes on along the minus strand of OY728143.1, from coordinate 879,506,386 downwards.
ATGTCATGATATTATCCACTTTCGGTGACACTAACTCTCCCACATAGTTTTAATGATGTCAAGGTATAACTTATCTTGATTAGGAATCATGTCTTCTCCTATTTCATATATCGGAATAATTATAACTCATCACATCAATAAGTAAACATCTCATATCATAAAACAAATATATTCAATACCATGTCATTAAAATAAAATAGATAATTAAAAAATGAGAATAACTCTAGGTACTAAGTACAAATCTGTGTAATTATTCCTCTCCAGCCCTCCATTCCTCCACAAAACATGAACCAAGTGGATGGTTTATCCATGAAATACCTTTTCTCGATTATATTGGATCTCTATTATTCATTGAAAATCTTTTGTTTTATCCCCAATATCCAACTCTCCCCATTCGATGATGTGGGAGTCATCATGAAGTTACAAATGAATATGAGACACATAGATGATGTGATGGATCCTCTATAGTATAAGTGGATGTTCAAATCAATATTCCATCATACCAACTCACCCTAGCACCTCAAAGGGCCCAAAAAAATACAGAGAAATCTTACTACCCCTTAGAAACCCCCTTTTCCTATGTTGAGGGGAGTCTTCAAGAGAACATGTTCTTCAACCTTAAAATACAAGGGTTTCTACCTATGATCAACATAGGCCTTATGATGGTCCTGAGATGCCCTTATCCTCTCTGAATCCAAATAGATATTCTCAGTAGTTCTCTGAACCACATCATGAACAATAACTATGGACTCCCCCACCTTTGTCCAATACAATGGAAAATTTCATAGTCACCCATAAAACGCCTCAAATGGGGACATGAAAATGGATGTGTGATATTTGTTATTGTATGAAGACAAAACAAAATAAAAGTGACTTTTTCATGATCCCAAAAACTCCAAGATTCTTTATCAAAATATATCCTCTAGAATTTGGATGGTATTCTCCATCCATCCATTTGTTTGTGGTTGGAAAGTAGTGTTAAGGCACAACTAGGATCTAAAAGAATATTTCAATACACTCTAAACACATGAGGTGAAATAAAGATCTCAATTAGAGATGATGAACCTTGGTACCCTATTAATCCCAACCACATCATACACACATCACCTCAACAAAACATCCATGGTACTCAACTCATGTATTTCAATAAAGTGATACAACTTAGTCAACTGGTCCACTATCATCCAAGTTTCATCACAGACTCCCTAATACAAGGGTAACCCAGTGATGAAATCAATTGAGATATCCTAACATTTCCACTCAGTAACATCTAATGACTGAACCCCCCCCCCCGAAAAATGGTATTCAAATTTTGCCTTGTAAAAAACCATTCACCTCTCTATGAACTCTTCCACTAACCATTTCATCCCTGACCACCAAATCTACAACCTCAATCCATTATACATCATTATCAAACTCGGAGTTTCTACTAAGGGTGATATGTTGAACTCAATGCTAACTACATCGTGCATCACATTTAGAAAAAAACTCCCTTAGAAAATCATTTGGTTTTGACTAACCTATGACTATCCCTCAGGAGCATCACCATGACCAACACAATCACACATCAACATTGCCTCGGAGTCTCCCCACTGATATTCCTCCACCTGCTGCATGAGGTATGACTCCACTGTCATCTAATATAGAAAACCATTTTCATTACTCTCTCCCACATTGAGATGCATCGTTGCAAGATCCTACATCCCTTTCCAAAGGTCTAAAGACTCCCAATTCACATCTCATAGAGACTTCAAACTCAATACATCAACAACAACATTCCCCTTTCCTGGGGTGTAATAAATATCAAAATCATAATCCTAAAGAAACACTATCCACCTATTCTAGTGTATTTTTATCTCTCATTAAGAAAAAATATATTTCAGGATCTTATGGTCCATGAAAACTACAAAAGTGATCACAGATGAGGTAATTCCTCCAGAACATTAGCACAAACACAACAAATACTAGTTCCAGATCAAGGGTGGAATAGTTAGGATCATGGGTACATAAATTATTAGAACTATGTAAGGTCACATATTTATTCTAAATCAATATTCATCCAAATTAATTTTGTACTCTTTATATAAAATATCAAATAATAAACCATCCTCCAGCAATAGAAGCACCAGAGCACTAACAAGCCTCTCTTTAAAGTAACCAAACAATGCATGACCCTGATCACTCCACATAAAATCATGACCCTTCTTGTTCAATACTATTATTGGGGATTCAACTCAATATAAATTGAGAAAAAAACTCTGATAATATATTGTGAGACCATGTAAATTGTGAACATCTTCCACATTTTTAGTTTATTCATAAGAAACAACTGGCTAAATCCTCTATGGGTCTACTACTACCCCCAACTAAGACACCACATGTATAGGAAAACACACCTATCACATCTAGAACTAACACTTATATAACTTCTCATAGAGTTGGTGGTGTTGTGGGACATTTAAAACTTCCTTTAGATGCTCGACATGCTTCTAATTTGAAATGAAGTAGATCAATATATCATTAATGAACATGATAGAGAACCGGTCCATGAATTCATGTAACATAGAATTCATGAGCCCCATGAACATGGTTGGTGTGTTCAAGTCATTGAAAATCATGACTAAAAACTCTAAGTTCCCCTTCCTACACCTAAATACGATCTTCTGGATATCCCCTTCCTTCACCTCAAATTACTAATATCTAGACCACATATGAATCTTAAAAAACCAACAAGCTCCTCTTAGCTGGTAGAAAAGATCATCCATCCTTGGAAGAGGGTAATTATTCTAGACTGTCGCCTAATTCAACCTCCCATAGTCTATAAAAAACCTCATACTACCATCCATAATATTAGAGAACAACATTGGAGCACCTCATGGTGAAATATTGGGTCAAATGAAACCCCTCTACATTAGATCATCCATCTAAAACCGTAACTAGCACAGCTTCTGTAGGCTCCATCTGATATGGATCCATCAAAATTCAAATTTTTATGAACTATAATTCCATATCTATCTCAACATTGTGTTTAGGGTTTTGTTCCATAAAATCCCCTAGGAAAATATCTGGGACTACTCCAAATCTCATGGAACATCCCCCACCTGATCTTTAACAGAAAACTCTACCAAATACGATAAAAGAGGCTCCACTTTCCTACCAACCATCTAATAACCTCACTCCCCAATGAATGCCACTCACTAGACCTCCACATTTGTAATCAAAACTCTCATATGGAAGCATTTGATGATTTCATGCATGATATAGAAGCAAACTATGTCAAGGATAACATTTTATGGTTGTATAAATAGCAAGAATAAGTCCCCCACTAATTGTTTTTTCCCTATCACCAGTCAACATCCCTGACCCAAATCAAAAAAATAAGCTTGAACTCCAACAGGTGTGGATAACACCAGGGGAATTGGAAGAATCCCCAAATCTAGTACTAAATAATGAACCAATGTATCAGTAACATTGGAGTGTGAGGATTTTGAATCCAATAAATAACACACAAGGTTAGAAAATAAGACAATCTTACTTCAAAAAACTCTTGTCTCTTCTGGAACTATTGAATATAACCCATGAATCTGACCATTCCAAGATGCTCTTCCTCCCTATTATTAGGGTCTGTGATCATTCTATGGCCTCGGTCGTAATGGATGGGGACCATCACTATGTTTCCCTCTGCCAGCACTAGCTACCCTGGGCTACAGAATAAATGTCGGTAGTCCCTTATATTGAAACTACCTTGATGGAAAATATGGATTCTGAAAATGGGGCATAAAACCCTACTTGATATTGGATTCCCATGGAAGTATGAAATCGATACTGGTGGTGAAGATGTTCTCCATAAACATAACATGAAAACAAAAAACCCATGGCAGTTTATTGGAAGCCACTTATCCTAGAAAGATAATAAAATATCTACCAGAGTCAACTCCCCATTGGTTAAAACCATTATAGCCTAAACATACATATCCCACTACCAAAAACCATTCTAATCAAGGCACCCTACCAGCCACTCTCTCAAGTATCCACTCCCAATGGAAGTCTTTACTCAATAACCTCATCATTTTTCAATACCTCTAGATATATAAGGACCATAAATGGGGTGACCACATACATAATAATTGGGCACAAAGAATCCTCCATATAACACTCTATGGAATCCTCATTTTGAAAAATATTTGGGGAAAAGTGTTAGAGGTCTTTGAAATTGATCCCAGTATCCTACACACTCAAGACCCCCTACTAAATAGAGATAAATTATTTCTGCTTTTCTTCAACAATCCTCGATGAAAGTAATTATAAAGGGTACTCATTTTTAATGTCTATCCAAAAAATATATTCCTCCTTATAGTCACCATGAAATAGTGTTCATCTCTAATGCACAACTCCCCATAACTAAATAATTACCAACAGAACCTAGAACTCAACCCATTCCTGGATCAGACTGACAATGATCTTCAGATCCTCCAACCAGTTCTCTATCTCCAAGTCTGATATTCTCACCATATACATTCCTAAACTATGAAACTAAAAAACATGAAAATCTGGCTACCATTCCTCATCCTCCTCTACCAAATTGAAACTTTGACGATCAACCTGATCATCCTACTAAACCTCAATTTCATGAGCTACTCACATATGATGACTAGGATTTATTTCTGAAAGGAAAGGATAATATCCTAATCATAGTATCATGAAATTTTATCAAATATAATTTAATTTAATAATTTTATTTTCCCCATAATAAAAAAATCAAATATGAATTCAAGCAATAATGATGCATGTACCTCTCCTAGGTCTTTACCCTACAAATAGGTCTACCTTACTTAGTCATTCGATAAGCTTAGAGTTCATGCATTGAATCACAGGAGGGCCTAAAATCCCATGTCATAAATGTTGTACCTTAACTATGTCACGCAACAAGATCTTTTGACATTATTTCCTCACCAACCCATTAAAGCCTCATAGTTACTATCTCCAAATTCCATCCTATCTCTCAACCAAAACCTCTAATATCACTCGGTCACAACCCCTCCATCTAAAGATACGGTAATAAATGAATAGAGATAATAAAACCCTCATTATCTCCTCTAATAGGCCCAGGGTTGGAAACTAACATCGAGGGTAAAAAAATATCACATATATGGGAGGCATTACCATATATAATAACCATGATTGGTGGATAGGATAAAAAACACCAAAAAACTCAAATAGATAATATAACGAAAACCTAAATTGTCCAACAATTCATGATTAAAGAAAAGTTGTATAAATAAAATTCTATAATATAAAGTACCAAAAGACCTGTCTTAAAGTATGGACTCAATAGTTTCTCCAACCGAAGCTAAAAATATCCAACTTAGTCCCAAAGTTCCCCTTGGAAGCCATAAAATATATATATATATAGGGTGATCATAAAATGTATACTCAATATGGACTTAACTAAGGTCTCAAGTGCTCATGTTAAAATAACATTCTAATGCACCAACAAAAAAATAGTAGAACAAAAAAGCACCAAAACAGGCCAGCTAACCATCATAACCTCACCATGGATCACTCACCAAATCACGTATCTAATATAGTAATATAACATTGAGGTCATAACAAGAAAGTCACCCCATAGCCACTTCCCTAGTGATTTACCTCTCTCATACCCCAATTTCAAACATCATATGCTAATATCCCTTCCATACACATCACATCACATCACATGACATCACATAACCTCACATCACATCACATCACATCACATCACATCACATCACATAATGTCACATCACATCAAATCACATCACATCAAATCACATCACATCACATCACATCACATCACATCACATCACATCACATCACATCACATCACATCACATCACATCACATCACATCACATCACATCACATCACATCACATCACATCACATCTCTCTAGAAGAAACCTAGTCCATCTCTAATGTGGGTTGGGATTCATTAATACCAACAACACCCTCACAAAGTCTTTCATTTTATTCTAGAATCTAGAGTCATCTCACCACATCTTGTTCAAAGACACATAGTCCATCACATAACATCTCTTCTAAAGACACCTGATTCATCACACCACATCTCATCACATAACTAGAGTTGTAGGTTATCATGAATGTGAAGGACATCAACTTCATTCCCTAATCCTACAAAACATGACCCCACCACATATAACATCACATAACTGCCTCATATCATCATATTTTACTTAGAAAAAACCTAGGACAACACTATTAGGTAATTTCCAACGCCAACCTATGTTATCGCTACTGCTGGAGGAAGAGAGGGTAACAGAGGGTGTCCATCCATATGTCTCACCACCATCCTAGATTTTGGGGAAACACTCAGAACCCAGAAACTATGATAATTGGCACGATTATCCAACTCAGGTGGGGTATGTATATTAATAAAATTAAGATAATTTATATATATATATATATATATATCTCAATATCCCTAACTTATGGGTTGATAACAAATTAACTGGTAAAGACAACATCACCACCAATGTACCACACACCAACTGTCACAAATGCTTTCACTATTATATGAAACACAACACATAACACTAGAAAAATCCATATATATTACCACTTTCTTTTAAATGTTCACAAATTTACATATATAATAAGTTCCACTAACTTTACTTTTCCAGGACACTTTATTTTCATTTACATATCACGTTCATTTATCAATCAATTCATTTAATCCATTTCACATACATCCATTTCCATCACATCTCATTTATTTACCAATCTATTTCATTTCATTTTATCATCCCAATTTATTCCATAGCTAATCGGACAACTAACACAACCATGCCATGCCACAACTGGCCCATCCCAAACAACCATCACCACAACACCTTGCACCCAACATCATCGTCACACCCGACCAGCCAAACCAACTCACCACAGCAACCATACATTACACATTGTAACTATATCTCACAACACAACTTCACTATAGAAAAACCACACATCACCACCACATTTCACCACCACACATCATCACCACTACACACCACAACCATTGTGCAGCACATCACACAACTACCTACATCACATCCATGCAAACCAACCCCCACATCACAACCACACATGTCACACAACCCATCCTTTCACCTCCATCACTTCACAACAACCCAAAATATATCTGGAAACAAAATAAACAAAAGAACACACAAAAATACACATCTAGGATTCAATAATTTATTAATGGGATTTCATCACACTACCTATTTAATTCACATGGATATTATCAGAAACCATATTTCATTTGAAATTATTTTATTATCCAAATTTAAATTGTTTATCCTTTTTTCAGGGTTTGAGAACAAAAAAATATATTAAGGGACTCAACTCATATTATATACATCTCAAACAAGGCTCCCAAAAACCATTGTTTTTAGTATGTTGACCACATGACACAAAATGATCAGCAACATATAAAGAAAATCAAAAAAAGTGATTACTCTCCATCCTTATCAATTTAAATTATGAAAATTAATTATTTTTATAGTGATGAACCATGATATCTATCCAAATAGAAAAAAACCTTACAATTACCACACATAGAATATAAAATATTGAGAGATGTTTTATAATTTTTTTGTGTGCTATAGGGAAAAGAAGAAACTACTCAAAATCACACACAAAAACCCTAGATAAACCTAAATCACATTAAGGTATCCTCAAAAACATTTTCTTAACCTTCCACAAACCAAAGAAACATCCCTATAGTTAATCCCTTGGCAGAAGAATGAATGAAAACAACTATGAAAGGGAGAATAAATTATAACTAATCACAAATGAGAAATAACCAAAAACCATAGAATAAGGAAAGGTAATATGGGATGTAAATTCTTGAAAATATCCTAGGGTTTATCTAAGAAATGGGATAGATAAAGTGATATTTTAATAAGGGAATAATTTAGATGAAGAAGATATATAATCCAGCTATAACTCATTTAATTTATGGTGTAAATCAGAATTTAAAATTATAAAATATATAGGTCCAGAAAACTTATGTTGTAACAAAAAAATTAGTTCGTAAGAACCTTTTCCATCAAAAAACATGGTTCCTAGGGATTTAAAAGATTTTATACCATGAACTTCGAATTTACGGTGTAAAATAATTTCACATGGTACTTACCCACTTAATATAATCCATAAACCATAACCTATACAAGTTGTAAACCTAATGCTTACATCGTAAAACACTATTTTATTTCATAAAAAGGATTGTTATATTTCTGTTGTAGCTCTAATTCCACCAAACCTTCTCTAATCTCCTCCAAACCCCCTGTATTTCTTTATATTGAAAAACTAATGGGTCGAGAAGGTATGGGCTATTATATTTATTCTCACCAATTAATTGGAACACTTTATCAAATTTAGCGTATGAAGGGAGACAAACTTTCCTTATATTATAAAACTTATGGAAATGAAAAAAATGATTTCATAAGCAATTATATCCAATTATTTATTTACTTCAATAATTTGTTATTCAAGATGGGTTTGTTATAACACATTGAATTCTCTAATAGACTAAAAAAATCCTTAAGTTTTACACTATTATAAGAATTTTATTGGATTAAGATTATTATTTTATAAATATTTATCCCAAAGAAAAACTAGATGACGATAATTGCATTTATATACAAAAAAATATTTTATCAGATGAGTATCATGTTTTACATTCATTTAATAGGGTATTTAATTAAATGTGATCCCAGTAAAATATCAAACTATTTTAAAATCTAACACATCCATTAGTGGACCATGATCCATGTTTCACAAAGTAATGATTCTGATTTGGAATTTCTCTCACAACTTAACTATTTAGGTTGGTAAATATTATAATCATTTTATACACGACTCTTGGGTGATTATGTGGAAAACTATTTTCCCAATCCATCATATAGAAAAAATCTAAACCATTCATTTAGTATCCTCCCAAATGCTTTCCTAAATATATGTATCCCAAATCACGTGGTAGTATTTTGATACCTAACTCTTAGTTTTATCCATTTCCATCATTCCTTACACAAGATAATTCATGTTCACCCTACTTTGGTTTTACAAAACCAGTTGAATAATCGAGGTCTTGACATGTATTTTATTTGAATGGAATCTAATTTTTTTTATTTTTGAAGGGGGTTTAATCTCAATATATTGAATATTTTATTCCCTTTACATGTATTCATGATTTTAATTATTTATTTTTGAATATTATTCCTTCCATAAAATAAATATGTTTAAACAATATTCATGTGTTTCTCTTTACACAACTCATAGCCTATATTACCAATCTAAATTAAAAGACAAAAATATTCAAACATAGCCAAAATATATCACATGAAATTTTACATGAAACCCTTCATGTAGTCTTAGGATAATATAAAATCAATGATCTCCACAAGATTAAGCCCAAGGAGATATATATTCAACCCCCAATTTTTATAAAAGGTATAAACCTCTTGAATATTGAGTGGTCCATCCAAAATTCCCTATACCCAAGTATACTTTACTTAGGAGATACCCGAAATTCACCATTATCCTAACAACTAATGTATATAAATGGTAATAAATCTTTATAATCAAACTCATAATTGGTTAAGGTAGAAGTAAACTAAATCAATTATCATACATATCATACAACTCTATGGATTCAGGTATCAAAATTTATAGAAGTAGACTAACTTTATAAAATAAAGAATACATCCATTCATAACATAAAAAATTTATAACAATGAATAAAATTGGGAATAAAATAAATAAATGAACGATTTATATATTTAAACATGAGATAAACATAATTGAACAATTCATAATTAAAGAAATTATAAACATTTTATAATTTATATATTTGTTATAAAAATTCCACCATTTAATAAATATAAACAAATTATATTTACTTCTAATATGAAAAATTTATATGAACCTTTTATATAGAATTTGTATAATATATATCATATTAAATGAAATATAAACAATTTATATTAGAATTATATTTTGTAAATAACTTTATCTGAAATCCCTAGGGACATATATATATATATATATGGAAAATACACTTTTAAGGGATGAGGGGGGGCCCTTACATGACCTATAGGACTAAAGGCACAAGGCCCACACATGACCCGGAGGCCCATTGTCATAAGGCTCATTACAAGACCTATGAAGTCCTAAGACCTAACAATATTTTACAACTACCCTACCAACCCTATACATCTTTAAAGGTGACTAACTTACCACCTTAAATGGCTGATCGGCTAGCATTGCCTCGCGTAAATCTACATGGTGTCTGGTCATGATGGAAATTGTCATATCCTCTCATTCTTCCAATCTAGTTAGCTCTACTCTGGTGGATGCTATATTTTCAGAATCTTTTTCTGGGGAGTTATCTTATGTGGTCTTCCCTTGATACTTCTTTTTCTATTAAGGATCAGAGGCCTTGTGGCCCAAAGGCCTATGGTGGCCTGAAGGACCTCAGGCCTGAATTTCATTAGTGCCCTAAAGTCCCGAAGACCCATAGACCCAAACCGGTGTCCCAAAATACTAAATAGGATGAATATATATAGATATTATAGGACCAAAAAATATATACTATAGTAAATACTACTATATTTATATAGAAACCAAGAAATTCACCCCCATATGTATTCGATATTGGGCATTTTGGTTTCCAAGAAGGAGCCTCTACAACTCTGGCACATGATCGTTGGAAATATTGTAAACAACATACATAATCTAAATATAATATTTTTAATATCATTTGAACCTTGATCATAATAATTATAAAAAATCCTTTTTATGTGGTTTAAATAATTTATCGAATAAGACTTTTTAATTTGAACATTTCAAACTAAATAATTATTAACAATTCATAATTTTAAATATAAGTTATTTTATTTTAGTTTTTACTTATCATTTAATTTATGTATTTTATAAACTAACCTTTTTATTTTCATGTAACCAATTTATATATATATTATAAGTCACACAGTATGACTTGAATAAGGTGTTTTAATATTAAAAATCAATATTTTGGAATTTTTTTAAAAAAATGTTTCATAAACATTTAATTAATTAATTATAAATATTTTATAATAAATTTGTTTATAAAAAACATTATAAATTTAATAAATATCCCAAAATACTATTTTACATAATTTATAAACAATTTTTAAATTAAAATATTAAATTAATAATAGAAATAAAAAATATAAATTTTTCAATGTATCTCATATTTAATCATACACTCTATATTGTAATATGGGGTATGTTTCTATTATTTATCATGCTCTATGATAGATTGACCTAATTGTAAAAACTCTTGGCTATCATCAATTATGATGTGTTTTAGCCAGCATAATTTTAACTCAGGCACCTAGAAATTATAATTAATTATATACCGCTTGTATAAGAATAACCTAACACATGTAGTGTGTCATATTAACGCACCACATTTAGAAATCACTGCTAATGTTATATGTGCCTACATAACAGTTACCCTTTGATTCTAGGATTTTTCATTTCTTATGATATATATTTTATCTTAAGGGATATACGATGCTCTATTTTATAAATGTGGGACCTCACTATCATTTGCAATGAAACCTCATATTACATTCTATGATGCACTAAAAACCAATGGATTACACTGTATCGCCTACTATGATATCACATATCTTATTAAGAAATCATTTTATAGCTTACGATATAATATATCAGGAGACAAGACACAATTCAAAATACCAAGTGTGTTTTACAATGTTCAATATAAAAGGTGCATGAAATTGAATTTTCTTCACTCCGTAACGTGATTTAAATTATTCAAATGTATAGAAAAGTTCTTATAACACTGAAAGGTTTTTAAGTATTGAACAAAATTTTTTCAACTCTGTAGAAACAAAAAGAATCCAAAAACTAAGATTTCCTTGTATGAAAATAAAACCATGACTATGTATAATGAATAAATTTTTATATAACTTACACCAAAGATAATTTTCACATCATTCTTTGATCATATTTTTAAATGATATATCTAAGAGGCATCCATTGGAATCAGTCCTTTGTGGTGTATCCATAAGTTTAAACTAAATCACCTAATTCCCAAGTGGTATTATCCAATATTTTATTATATTTTAGCATATCATACTAAAAAGGAAGGAGGATAGAGATATTATGATAGGTAGAAGAAGAAGAAAACAATGAAAGATCTTTCCAATCTCTCATGGTGACTTCCTCATTAAAAAGTCCTCAATGATTCTTCCTAAGTTATCATGCATTAACACATGTGTTACATGATATATGAGCTTTTTTCCAACCTTTAATTCTTTTATCAAATGAATGTATCACTAATTATCTATACATTACATCATATTTAATGATTGATCGTTGATAGAAACTATTAGAGTATTATTGAACATTTAACAATAAATATTCAACATCCTTATTAATCATGCAATATGATTAGTTTGGTAGAAGCATGATATAATCATTTGCATGCTTTATAGTATACCATTAAAAGAGAATATGATAATATTTATTCGCATGTTTCATACCATATGACATATATATATCATATAAAACTATATATCCAAATAATCATATGTTATTGGATTTATGGAATATCACCTTTGGAGTTGTCCTACATAGTGTGTCCTGTATTTTAAACGATATATGGGACTCATCTATATATATACATGTTTGAATAGTATATTTGAGTTATACTTCATTATTAAATTACATTTATTCTAGTCCACATGGTGTGTATTACTATGGACTATTTAGAAATGTACCTCAACGGGAGTCCATTTTATGTCCCTATAACACCTCCACGTCAACATTGTATCTATGATTTTTGAAATTTTTGTTATTTCGGGATGTTTTAGTAATTTTTTGCGTGTTTTGTGAATGGGAGACCTCACCATGCCATGGACAATGAGGAACAACACTTTGGTGCTAGTCTGGCTTGTAAACTGAGTACAACACCTCTAAAACTAGTAATTTCAAAGGGTGTTTTCTAAAGAGTTCCCCAATGGGAAATTGATAAGTGGGTCACATCATGGTAGAGATGGAATTTTAGTTATCCTGTAGTAATGTAGACTTTGTTGGGTTGCTATGTCAACTGGGTATGCTGAAACAACTCATTCGGCTAGTTGTGGTGGGTTTCCATGTGACCAAAATTAAGACCACCAAGTCATAGTGGGTTTTTGGATCTTGTTTTGGGAGGACCATAGAGAGATACATGGGAGGGATTATTTCATTTTGTGAGGGATAATTCTTTTCTTGAATCGATTACTAGGAAAGAGGGATTCTCCACAGTGGCTTGGTTTTCGAGTCTTTTGAACTTGTTGGAGGTGGTGTGTCATGTTGTGGCAGTTGGGTTCACACCGTGGTGTGCATGTGCCTGATTTAATTTTAAATAGAGATTTTATTATTTTTCCCCACTCAATATAAAATAATTTTGTCCCTCCACCCTTATATTTTGTGCATTCGTTTGAGAGAGAAAGAGATTCCCCCTTCATTTTCCTTGATTCTGATCCCTTTCACATTTGATATCAAAATATCTTAGAGGTAATTCCATCATTTTCCTTCATTTTTTCTCTCCTCATACCCTTATTAATTAATTATTTGTTTTATATTCTCCCATAAACCTAAGCACACATAGGGGGTGAATCTAAGGTTATGGTTTTTTTAAACACTACTGTAAATTGGGTCTATGACAACCATTCTATACCTACTGTTAAAAAAACCGTGGGTATAATACATTTTATAAACCAATGCCTATGGGTTTTTAAAACCCATAGGAATAACCCCTTGAAAATTTTATCTTGCTCAGGATTCTCCTCCCCCTCCCCTTCAACGAGACCTAATCTCCCCTCCCTTCCCCTCACTTCCCCTCCTCACCTCCCCCTCAACATTGACCTCAACCTCAACCTCTCGGCCTCCGCCTATACCTCGACTTCCCACCCTCTATGTCCCAGTCCCCACCTCATCCTCCCTTACCCAGCCTCCCTCCCAATGAATTCATCTCCCAGCCCCCGCCTCCCTCTGTCCACCTCATGGCCTCCACCTCCACCTCCCGGCCCCTACATCCCTCTTTCCTTGCCCGCCTCCTTGCCCCCACCACCTTCGCTCCGCCACTACCTTCCAACCTTCACCTCCCAGCCCCACCTACCACCCTCTAACTTTCTACCTCATTCTCCATGTATGAATCCCTTCCTCTACTTCCCTACCTCCACCTCCCTACCTTTGGCATGAGCTCCACCTCCCCCTCATCTCCCTCCCTAACATGTCTTTAAACCTGAATTTACATGGGTATCCTCGCATCAAAGATAAGTTTGATTAAAATTCTACCCTAATATTAAATTTCCTCTCAACTATCAAATACGAACTATTGAAATGTAATTTTAATGTTTCTTTGAACCATAATTTCTTCATCCATTCCCAAAGATCCCTAGGAGGCCTACAGTTTGGTGTATCTATTATCCAACTTCTGATTTGAAGTATTTTTTTTTCATTTTATTATGTTATCCTGCTCGAATTTGACTATGTTATAATGATTTCATTGTTCTCAATTCCTATTTCCTAGCTAATTTCTCATTATCTCAATTTTTATTGTCTTTATATCATATTCTCAACAAAGGTTTTAAAATAATTGTTTTTTTATTGATAGCTTCATCCTTCATTCTTATTTAATAAATCCATGTTGTATGTTTTTTTGCAACATACATTATTACATCAAAATATATCCAGATATAAAAATATAGAGATATCGATCCAATAATTTTCAAGGTTTGAAATTTAAATTTAGGATATGTTATTTGAAGGACCCGATAATGGAAGAAAATTAATCTATAATGATGATCACAACATCATGATTTTTATAATTATAAAATATTGAAGGAATATTTATCCTTTAAGATTTTAGATAATTTTATTAGTTTTTAGTATATTTAGTTTGACACTAATAGATGTTTTTAAAGGCCATTAAAGTGATGAAATTTGGAATTCATAGAGGATAATTTAGGAAGATCAATTCCATTAAATTAAAAGTGGATGATTTAGAGAAGTTGTAGGAGAAAATTTCAACACATCCGAAGATTTTATTGGAAAATTTATGGATATTTTTTAATCATCACAAAAGATATAGAATTTATTAAAAGATTGAGCTAAGAATAAAACACGAATTATGGGTGGTTTATTGATTAAATTTTTTATATTCCTCAAGAGAAACCAATATAAAGTATATTATTTCATACGTTTTTGAAGATGAATCTGTATATATAATGAAAAATGTTTTGTAACATAGTTTAGTAGTGATCCTTACATAAATTAATTAAATTACTTATAGAAATTATATGTTTGTTATAAACAAAAAATCATTGTATATATTATCATTATATTTAGACCTTAGTGGAGAAACAACTAAAAGTAATTGTTCTCATTCGTTTAATTTCCAAATTTAATTAATATGGATGTGTTATTAGTATTTATAGGTTCAATGAATCTGTTCAAATGTGGTAATAATACCCATTTGTGGTTAAGGAAAATATTCACAACATAATTCAAACTCCACTTAAGGCGTGTTTGGGCCAGTGGTCGTAAAAACTATATCAAATACACAAGGTTAAATCTTGGTGAACATGTATTGAATGAATTTATTTTATAGAGAATGATTTGTATGTGAAGTTATTTCATCTCTTTTGAAGTACCCAAAGGAGTTTGGTGGAATTTTTTGTCAATAAGTGTCACTATGTATGTTATAGAGTTGGGTGATGGTTTGATATTCCACACACTAATGTTTAAGTGAGCTACATAAATAGTGAGTAAATGGAAAAAATAATAAATAATATGATTATTAATCTGGTACTCATGGTTAATACATGTACTAACACTGTTGAGTTTTGTCTACATTAGTTAGAATGCTAGTTGGGTGAACAACTTAAAGAAGCTGTTATTAGAAATGTTAAAAGCTAAATTACATGTGGAATAGAAATGTTGAAGTGAGGAGAAACAATACATGTTTTTGTAATATATTATTACTATATATTTTTATAAAATAATATAATTGTATGAAGGATAAAGAATATTAAATGGTGAATTTGGAAATTAAATGCAGTGGAGTTTCATAAAAATATTTTCAATTGAATATTTTTTTCCTGAAAGGGTTATAAATTAAATAGAAATTATTTGGAATTATTATCATAATTTTAAAATTCATTTGAATCATTTTTTGTTGAGTTTGAAGTGATCAATATGATATGTGATTATTTGAAGGAGCCTCAAATTTAAGTTGATGAATTTTTGATTTTTGAGCTAAACCTAAACATTTGACAAAGGAATGGTATGTAAACATGAAGGAACACATATGAATTAATGAATATTGTATGTATGATAATGTAGAAATTATTTTCCCATAAAGATGATCTACCGTAATGGTGAGATATAGATACAAGTACAAATTATACTATGATCATAAGGATGATTTCCTATAAGGGTCAAATCCATAATGATGAACTGACTACCGTATACATGATAACCATAAGGTTCATTCTTATAATCAGAATCCCATAATAATGACCCTATGATAATGAAGCTATATAATAATTAAAACATCCATAAGGATGAGACCCAAATGATCAATTTATCCTTATAAATATTCTACGTTTTTAGAATTTTAATTTTTTATATAATGTAAACCAGGAAATGAAAGAGCTATTCTTCAGTGGATCAAACATCACAAAACAATTGTGATTAAATATAATGATTCCATGATTCTCACATCATGAATAACCACATAAATCATTAAATAAAACCATTTGGGAATAAATCAAAATGAAATTGGGTTGGTTTAAATAATGTTGAATATATTTAAGTGTGATGATAATCTACTATTCATAACTTCCTAAAATCACTTGAAAATATTAGTATTATGTAATATATGATTTTAAATGATTGGTATATTTTCTTTTGTTACGTTTTGGGGTTTTTATACTATAAACAATAGGTTTAATCCATGAATAAGTGGACAAAAATGAGAATCAATCCTAGTCTAGTGATATGGAAAAGGAATTAGTGATGGGTGTTATGAACCCCATAAACCCATTTTGTTGAGTTCTTCATAAAAGATTCCAAATTTGGGAAGTATATACTTTTTTGGTTATTAGTTTAAGATGAATGGGTCATTTTTATGAATTCACTTTGAAAAAAATCACAGCGGACTGTCCCATGTGAAGTTATTGGTGAATAGGGCATGATCAGTTACATGGATAGAAAATGGGTATTTGATAATTTTTCACTTTGGTAGTAGGATGGATACTTATTTTTATATTCCAATTTTGGTATATGAAAATTACATAGGAATTTAATGTACCTCCTATATAGGAAACATTATTTCTCAAAGAGAGAGGGAGAGAGATTATTACTCCTTTGAAATATCAAGGTTGTTGAGAATTTGAGAGGATATGAAGAATAAAATAAGTGATTTTTGTTGTATGTGATTTTGTGATGAAGTTATATAAAAGAGAGTGAGATATATTTGAGAATAAATAAAAGAATCTGAGAACATTCAATAACTCATATTCATTAAATAAAAGAAAGAAGAAATGAAATGTTGTTGTTGTAGTGTCGAAGTAGAGTGAAAAGAATGAATCATTTACTACTACTTGTGATACTACATCATACATATAATAGGTGAGAAATACCAAGAAATAATTTGGAAGATTGGGATGCATGGAATTGAAAGAGAACATGGATGACCCACCACTATACAAGACAAAAGAGGTAGTTGAATACTAGTTTATAAGAGTGCAGAGGAAAAAAATTTCATTAAAAGGAAAAATTCTATAGAAACACTTAGGAGGTTGTTAAAGGAGAATATTTTGAAGAAATAACTTCAACAAGTTTGATATATTATAAATAACCTATTACGAGGCATCCACTCTATCAATTTGGACTAGGTAATTTAGGATAGTTTCTAATATAGTTTTTTTAAGAGTTAGTTTGTATTTATACTCAAGATGGTTTATAGTGGAGAAACAATTTGATGGATCCCAATATGAACTTATCAAGGAGTAGTATTTCAAGGTATCAATTTGTAAATCCATGTGTTATGTGAAAGTCATATCTATTTTCTATAAGAAGTCAAAAAGAGGGAGAACAAAGTAAAAAGGTATTATTCCTTTAAAAAAATTAAACTCTAGTGGTATAGAATATTTTCCAATTTAATACCCAAAATTTTTTTTAATGAGATTGAAACTAAGGAGTAAGAGGAAGTGTTCTCTAAAATAATGTCTTGATAAAATATAGAGGATGAAAAAGGAAAGAATCAAAAGTTATTATGAAAGTTATGAATAAATATATTGTGAAAGAAATAAGATAATGACTCATAATCATCAAGTGGATATAAATATAATGGTTCATATCATAATGAAAAAACCTTCATAGATCAAGTTAAACAAAATAATGTCTCATGAATCAGTTTTGAAGAAAAAGAGGAAATATTTTCAAAATTTTATTGAAATTTGAACTGGAATCCTGGCTTGAGAAAAAATTTAATATCAAGAAGAGAGAAAATTTTCTTGAAAAAAGAAAAAATTGAATATGGAAAGGAGATTGATGTCATAAAAAATAAAAAAATTCCAAAGTTAAAATTGTAGAATATGATAAGATTATATAAGAGTTATATGTAAAATTAGATTCTCAAGAAGAATAGATTCTTGCGGTTGAGTTCTGATATCTTAAAGATGAAAAAATTGAATTGAATGAGTGAATATTATAAAACATTAGGGTAAATTCAAGGTGAATAATCCAAGTATGCTAAGAAGATCAATCCCAAGTGGAAGGTATAGCCTGATTCTAATTTTTTAGGTGACACAAAATCTATTTTCTCAGTCATTAAAAATTTTAAAGAGAAAAATAGATGTATTTTGGATGTGGTAAGATTTATAGATTTCAATCTAAAGAAAATAATATTTGTGTGAAGGAATATAGGAAATAATCCCCATTAATAATACAAAATCATGTAAGGAGTACACCTATAAAGAATGTAGATTTTAATAAACAAACCCTCCAACATTTTGAAGAACCAGGATAAAAAGTTCACTATTATTGTCGTGGGACATTTGGCCAAATATACTATAATTACAGGTACTATATCTAATTAACATGTAGGTTTAATAGATAGTTGAGTAAACTGAAAAAGAATATAATTTTCTTGGTTAGAAGAAGAAACTATCTTATAAGATAGAAGTTTGAATATGGAGAATCTATAAGTTTACCTTCAGAAAACAATATGGCTGTCTGGAGGATATTTGTGTAAGATGTGACCAAAAGGTTCTCAATGATTATGATTGCATGATAATACATCCAATATTGGAATTACATGTTGATGGAGTAAAGAAAAAAAAAAGTAAAGGTTAAAACTATCTATTTAGTTTAAGGTAACTCTTATGAGAAGATGAAGGTGAAAAAGGCAGAAGTAAATACATGTGATAAAATAGATAATAAGTTTCAAAAGAAGCTGAAAGATTGTAAAAAACTATTAAATAGGAAGAATATGATATTATTTGTTGTAAGTTTGAGATCGATGAACAAAACTCAGTAATTAATTTACTATTGCTTCTATTTTAGCATGAGAATCCAAAAATAGAAAAGGTATGCATTTGAAGGTGAGTGGGAACCACATAAAATCAAAAAAAAAATAATATTAAGATTTGTAAACCCAAAAAGAGTTGAAATAAATAAATTGGAACCATACAAACCCCTAATGGATAGAATTAAACTAACTAAAAAATAGAACAAAAAATTTTGAAAAACAATTCCCAAACTAACTGAACATTACTTGTATAAATTTTAATCAGATCAACCAAAATATATCTAGAATTATCAAAATCAATAAAATATAATTCAAATAGAAAAAAATAAAATATAACTAAATTGGATGAAGTCAAACTAATGTAACTTCAACTAATCTGATATTACAAATGATTGATAAAATTGGGCCAAATATATTGAATTCAAACCAATATGACTATAATCAACTTGAACTAAATTGAATTAAACCAAACTGATATGAACCAAATACAATCAAACAGAATCGATTAGAACCAAAATTATTGAAATTGTTCAAGAAAAAATTAACAAAAACATTTCAAACTTAATCTAATGAAAATTTGTGAAATGAAATAGTATCAAACAAAACCAACCCAATATTTATTGGTTTATGATATTTCAATCAAAACTAAAATGAATGGAAAAAACATAAAATGAACCATACATTGAAAATAAAAAACTAAAACAAAACATAATTGAAATGACCATAAACAATTGGATTCTTCATGAAATAAATAAAAAAATTGAAGTGTATGAAACTAATGTAATGTCAACTCAACCAAATAGATATAACTAGTATTAACAAAATTAAACTATACATAACAAAACAATGAAAAATAAAGCATAGTTATAAAAAAATAAAAAAATAGATGTAAGAACATCCTCTTGAACTAATATAAAATGATTTCACATTTCTTGAATGAACATGTTTTGACCCATTGGGTGTTGGGGTTCTTATGTTGGGGCAGTGACTTGTATAGTCACAAGAGACCGGTATTCTCTAGTGTAGTTATTATATTATTTTATTTATCTCATTGGACACTTAGGAATTTTATAGTTTTATTTGGATGGAGGGAAGTTATATTCTATGAAGGTTCCAGAAGGTAACTGGAGGCAGCGGAAAAGTTTTCTTTGTAGGGGAGGGAGATCGGGGTAGTGGAGGGATTAATTTTTTTTACCTTTTTACTATGTTGTTTCTGTTTATTTTCTTTTCCTTCGGTGTGGATGTCTGACATACGAATGAGTCATGATGAAATTTTATTTATTTTTTACTATTGTTTTAATTAATTTTTTATGGGAGAAGTCATTCCAGAGTGGTGATTCCTTGATACCTGGAAACATACTATATTAGTTTATTCAAGTTTTCATCTTCCACGAACTAAGAAATATTTAGAATATATTACTTTTAAATCAACAAACTGAAGTTCCTCAACTCAGTAGATGATTTGGAGCATATAGGTTAGATTGATTATCTTTTTTTTCTTAATTGTTTTACCCTCAAATTCTTAAAGTACATCAAGAATGGGGATGTTGTAAGCAGGGGGATATGGGAAGGTTGGGGGTGGGCTGCTACAGGCAGGTGAGGGGAGGGGAGGGGGCAGCAATAAGTAGGGGGTCGGGGAGGAATTGCAGAGGATGGGGGAGGGGATAGGATTGGGATGCTAGAAGTAGATGGGGGTGGGGGAGGCAGTGATGGGGGAATGATATAATGATCCTAGCCTTTTACATATAACATTACATGATTTTAATCATAATTATACATCAGATTACGAGCCAAGGATCGTGAAGTCTACTGTCATGAAAGACCAGGTAGAGAAAACTAAAAAAATGGAAATAAATATAACATTTATTTATTTCTTCTTCATAGAGATCCCCTAACTCCAATTTTTCTCATACATCTTCATAGGATAACCTTTGGATAACATAAACACAGGGAAGAGAAAAAGCTGAGTGAGGGAATAAGAATAAGAATAAATCCATAGCACATGGTTTAAAAAACGTGACATAATGAAATAAAAATCCAAGTAACATAAGAAACCATAACATATAAACATGTATTCATATTCACATGGAATAATAAAAAAGTGGTAGAAACTTTAATCATGACTATGGTATGAGTCAAACCAAACCGCCATGATTATTTCCCATAGCAGCACAAGCCAAGGCTAACCGCCAAGTCCGTTGTGCATAACATACCATGAGAGATAACATAACCCAATGAATTGGATCTATATATTATCTCAACAATATTAACATGTTTATGAATATTCTTTCCACATAAATAATCATACATAATCAATCCTACTTAAACATAAGGGAACCCATAGAGAGAAATGAGTATCACATTCATGACATAAATAATAATAAATGAGTGTATCATAAAAGTATCCATAAGAGAAAGGAATTAAAATATACATGGACATTAATAAGGTAAAATAGTCATATATCATGGTAAGTGATGTAAAACAGAAGTTCTAATAGGTGAGAAGAGTATTTAAGAAATTCTTAGCATTCAAACATTTTAGTGCAGTTTTAAGGAAAATCCTAAAGAGATTTCAAAATATAAAAGGTAACAATTATTTATATAAAACCAAAAGTGAACCAAGAAGGTTTTAATAATAAAAATAATAATTTTATAAAGACAATGGTTGCTTGAAATATAGGAAATAGTACACATGAAATTGGGTAAAATTTTGTAATGTTTCTTAAAACGAGTTTGCTTATTTGGAAGTCTTGAGGAGGGAATCAATTAAAAAAATGTATATCCTGAAAAGAGAAAGAGGGACAGATCTTATAACATGAGTTTGGAGAATATAAACAAAATTTATAAGTTTTACATAAAAATAAAAGGCAACTTCATATGGGTAAAATGAATGATTGCGGAACTTGAAAGAGTAAAGGCGGTTCAGGTAGAATTCCTTATGGATTGTTGGCATGTTATCAGGTTTACTTAAGAAAGATTTCATGGGAGATAAAGGGGTTTCTCATAATTTATAAATCATGAGGGTAGTATGGGGGAGGTGAGATATAATATACCATCATTAGGGATAACACAAAAAATGGCATAAGATAGAGGACAATCTTGAATAAAAGTGAAATAGGGAGGATCCCTTACCTTAAGTTTGATAGTGTTCTACACATGTTTTTAATGACCAGAATAAAAAAATTAGGTTTATTAATTAATAATTCCGGAACCTATTCTATATTTAATTGATTTATTATATCCTTTTTAAGTTCATTCAAGATATTTTTTATAGGTTATAAGGTTTAGTATCGTTGTTCGGGTATGTTTGCTTTCTTGGTTTTAATGATCGGTTCATGTTCGGATAAACATGTATGATGAAGGTTGTTGTCTAGAATTGAAGTTATATTTTATTATTGAACGTCTATAAGTTTAAATGGTTTAAAAAATAATTTTGTTACATGTATTGAAGTTGAATCATTATATATAATTATAGTGACATCCTTTTGGGTTAATTGGCAGTTTTTGGCCACAAAGAACATGTTTTTATTTATAAACCAAATACATGTGTAAAAAAGGATTACATAATCACAAAAGAGGAATAATAAATATATCATGGTCTGGTTCAACCATAAAAATGATTTCATGACCATAATTGCAGACAAATAATGGAAATTGATAACCCATCGTCCTTGACTGTGCTAAATTAACACATCTCAAACTGTGTTTTCATTTCTTTCAAATAAAATATGGGGAAAGGAGAGAAGATAATTAATTATACCATTATCATAATATAATTATAGGACATGTATTTTAATGGAGTTATCATATCATTTGGGTGAATGGAGGTGAGTAAAGAAAGAAGAAAAGAAAAGAACATAAAAGAAATAAAAGAATTTGAAAGAGGAATTTACCTCTTTAATCCATCCTCCTTGAGAGCCTTATTAAGAGGAAAGGAATTTGTATTTTGAAGAAATAAAGGGATTTTGGACGTGGGGAAGGATATGAGGAAGATATTTGGGTAGAATATTGGAACGGAACAAGTCTCTATAAGAGTCAAGAGAAGAGGTAAGGATGGGTGTTATTTATAGTGGATGAGAGGAGGGTTTTTATAATATTATAATCATTAGTTTATTATTTTTCCATAAGACAATTAATAGTGATTATTCCTTGACCAATAATAGTAATAAATGCTTGTGAGTTCGAACAAATGGTCATTTACATCATCTACGACTCAAGCATGATGCAGAAATTCATGTTTTAGCATTTAGTAGGAATTATCCGATATTACCATTCATAAAAAATTCATGTGTTTTAGAAAAATCCCAAAACATCAGACCAACCATTTTTCAACATGTATAATCCAAAAATAAAATCCATTTTCAAAAATAATTTTCGATGTATGATTAATTAAATATTTAATTAAAATCACAATTTACTTGAAAAACAACAATTTTAAAACACTTATTTTTTTCTCTAAGATATATGTATATCATACTTTTACTTATATATTATTTATATACTAGCATAGGTAAGGTTACTATTCATCTGGTTATATCACTATTCATAAGGGTATGTTACTATTCATAAGGGTAGGTTACTATTCACCAAAAAGTATGTTTTTCTTATCAGACTCCAAAAAACATACAAACTCAATAGTGTATGTCAGATTTTCAAAATTCAAAACACAGAAGTGAAAAAATTATGTTTAAAGGTCACATAGAAATTTTTAATTAATTATCTTGTGATTTGATGTGATTATATGAGATAATTATAAGAAGGAAATTTCTATTGAAAACTTTGGGTCGTTACAATCACCCCCCCTAAAGAAATTTCTCTCTCGAAATTTTGTTTCACATTCTAGGCCATAAATAGGGTAGGTACTTTTCCTTCATTTCCTCCTCCAGTTCCCATGTTTCATGTTCATACTTATGGTTATTCCATAGTACCATGAACATGTGAGTAGTCTTGTTATGTAAAACATTATCTCTATTCTCCAAGATCTTCACTGGCTTCTCCTCATAAGAATGTTCATCCTAAAACTATAACACCTCTGAAGAGAGTACGTATGAAGGGTATGGTATTTACTTCCTTAAGAGGGATACATGAAATACATCATATACCTTGGCCATGGTTGGTGGAATTTCTGGTCAATAGGCCATAGCCCCAACACGATCAAGAATATTTAATGGGCTGATGTAACTGTGACTTAACATCCCTTTCTTTCCAAAACTCATGACCTTCTTCCATAGAGATATGTGTAGAAATACCATGTCTCTAACTTTGAACTCAATGTCTCGTTGACAATTCTCTATATAACGTTTCTATCGACATTGGGCTGCCTTGATATTCTGATGAATGGTTTTCACCTTCTCCACCATTTCATTGACTATTTCAGGTCCTAACAGCTTATGTTAACTGAATACATCCCAATACATTGGTGTTCTGCACCTTTTCACATAAAAGGATTCATATGGTTCCATTCAAATGCTCGAGTGGAAACTGTTGTTATAGGAGAATTCAACCGGTGGAAGATATTGTTCCCATCCTCATTTGAATTCCATAGTACATTCTATGAACATGTATTCTAGTGTCTTAATAGTCCTCTCAGATTGGCCATCAGTTTGAGGATGGTAGGACGTACTGAAGTACAGTTCAGTTCTTAGATGATGTTGGAGACTTTCCCTGAACATTGAGGTGAATCTCAAATCATGATTGGATACGACAGATAGGGGTATTCCATCCAGCCTTACTAATTATTTGATGTAAATCAATTCAATTTGATCTAATAATAAGTTCTATCGATTCGAGATAAAGTGAGTTGTCTTTATAAGTTGGTCCACAATGACCCATATAGCATTTTTTCCTCTCGATGTCCTTGGAAGTCTGGTAAAAAATTCCATAGTAATTTTCTCCCACATCCATGTTGGTATGGGTAGTGGTTGCATCTTCCCATTATACATTTCTACTCTCACCCTTCACTTACTGACATACCTTGCACTTTGATGTATATTCTACAATCCCCCTTTTCATATTGTCCCACCAAATGTTTTCTCAAAGATCACGATACATTTTTGTGCTCACTGGGTGGATGGAGAAGGTAGAGCTATGTGTATCAATCAAAATCTCCTTCTTTATCTCTAGATTAAATGGTACCCATAATACTAAGCCAAATCTTAAAACTCCTTCAACATAAATCATAAACTCTGAGGATTTCCCATTTCTAATAGCTTCCAGCCTTTTTAGAATTTACACATCAGTTATTTGAGCATCATTTATTTTCTACATGAGGGATGTTTGAGAAATCATTTTATAAAGGATAGATTATTTTGCTCTCTTAATGATTCCCATGTGTATCCTATACAGATATTAGAAGATCAGATCCTTTTCAATTCTCAAAATTGATAAAGATGTGGGATCCTTTCTACATAGAGCAGCCATAACATTATTTTCTTTATTGGGATGGTAGTGGATTGATCAGTCATAATCCTTGATGAGAACTATCCATATTCACTATAATATATTAATTTGTTTTTGTGTGAATATATATTTTAGACTCCTGTGGTTTGTATATATCTCAGACTTCTCCCCATAGAGATAATGCCGCCAGATTTTTAACGCAACGATCACTATCGCCAACCTTAGATCATGCATATGATAGTTGTTCTCATTTATTTTCAGCTTCGTTGAGGCGTTGGCTATCACTTTATCATTTTTCACAAGCACACATCCTAATCCCTTCTTTGAAGCATCATTATTCACCAAAAAGAGTTCTCCACTTGTTAGGAGTGTGATTACTGACGTAGTGATAAGTCATTTTTTCAACTCTTTAGAATAGTCTTCACATTCCTGAGTCAAGAAAAACTTTACTCCTTCCTGTGTCTTCTTGGTCATTGGGTTTGAAAATTGTGAAACATTCTTCAAAAATCGTCGATAATACCCAGCTTGACCCAGAATGTTTCAGATCACCATTACAGATGTTGGCGTAGGACACTCTTCAATTACCTTTGTACTGGAAGAGTTGACATATATCGCTTTGCTGGTGATATCATTCCCCTAGATTGATATCTCTTCCGGTTAGAACAAATATTTATAGTACTTTTCATACCCCCTATCCCTTCACAAATTCTTTAACATAGTATTCAAATACTTCTCATGTTCCTCCTTTCTCTTTGAGTATATTAGAATATCCTCAATAAATACTACCAATTTTTTTTGATTTAATCTCTAAAGAATCTATTCATTAAATCCCTGAAATGTTATGGAACATTAGTGATTCAAAAGGACAGGACTATGAACTCATAGTGTCCATAACTCTATCAAAAGTTAGTCTAGGGAATACTTCCTTCCTCATCTTTAATTGGTGATATCCTGACTGAAGGTCCACCTTAGAGAAATAACTGGCCCCATGAAGCTGATCAAACAATTAATCTTTATATGGAAGGGGATACTTGTTCTTTATCATGATATTATTTATCTCATGATAATCAATGCAGAAGTTCATTGACGCATCCTTCTTCTTGATGAAGAGGACTGGAGCACCCCAAAGTGAAGCACTCAGGCATATGAAACCCTTATCCAGATTCTCCTGTAACCGCTTCATTATCTCTTCCAGCACTATGGTGGCCATTATATAAGGTGTATTTGATATAGGAATAGATCAGGAATAAGTTCAATTGAGAACATAACATATCGGTTAGGGGGAAGTCTAGACAAATCTTTATGGAATACATCAACGTAATCCCTCATGATGGGCATGTCCTCAAGTATGATTCTCTCCTATGTCCCAATAATTTGAGATATACATGCTTTCTCATAAGGAATTAATATCCACACTTGAGACAATGATTCTAAGGGGGTTTATCTCCCACTTTACAAAGTAAAGAGTCATACGATGCTTCGGGATGCGAAGAGTGATATCCATTTCGTGAAAGTTGATGTTGTATTTGTATAAAGATAACCAATCCATGCCCAAGATAGATTCAAACTCCACTAAAGGATGTATGATGAGATTTTCTGGGATGTTATGTCTAAAATTGTTAACCGGGGAGGATTTATAAAACAGGGATGCAATGATTTTCTCATTCTCTATTATCACATAAAACATTTCCTCTAAATTTTTAGGTGGTGTTTTAATAGTTCTACTAAACTTGAAAGATATAAATGAATGCATAGAACCAGAATCAAATATTAAATTTTCTATTCTTCAATGAATAACTAGCATTCCTACCACCACATCATTTTCCGGCTCCACTTTAGTAGTAGTGATAGCATAAGACCTTGCAGGATTCCATGGAGGTTGTTATTGATTTCCTCAAACAACCCTTGTATTTGGGAAATTGTTTTCATAAAGCCCATGCTCTTTTCAGTTGAAACACAACACCATTGGCTGAGCATTGATATGAACCTTACTTTATTCTTCAGCATTAGTGGTATTTTTCATATCCCTTCTACACTTCTTGGATAGATGTCCCATCTTTCCACATTTGAAACAATTACCTATTCCTTTTATATAGATCCTAGGATGCTTCTCCCCACAACCTTTACAACTAGGATATTGAGGCTTCTTTTCATCATGGGAGTTGTTTGTTGAACAAACCTTGTGGTTCTCCATTTTCTCTTCTTTTCAATAGGCCCATGAGACCACTAAGAGAGGGAACAATATACTATCACCTCATAACTGTCAATGTCCTGGATCACCAACACCTTCTGTAGACTCGGATTTATCCTGCTATAGAAGTGATCCACCTTGCTTTCAGTGTTCATGAAAAATCTAGAGGCGTACCTTGCATGCCTTATAATGTTTGATTCATACTCCCCAATGGACTCATCATCCTTCTACATGAGTCTGAGGAACTATTTTTACATCATGAGATGGAGGGTTTGAGGAAAATATTTATTGAAAACAACCTCTAGAATTTCTCCCAATTCATGGAATCAATTTCTTCATGGGAATTTTTATTCTTGATCAGTGTCCACCACTGATCAACTTACCCATCAAAATGATAGACCTCGAGTACAACTTCCTCTTTTTCTGAGCAGTGGAGGATGGAGAATATCTTTTCAATGGAGTTAATCCATTGTTCTTCAAAGAGGGTATCATAAGACCTGCTAAACATGGGAGGCCTTTTCAATATGAAGGATTCTATGAAAAATTGCTCTTTCCTTGGAGGAGGGTGTTCCACATGATTAGAGTTATTATTCACAACTTGATCAAGATGAGAAAGTACTATCATGATGTTTTGATCACCCATTACCATCATATTAGGCATATCATTAGGAAAATATTAAAATTTCCTATCACATTGGTTGTAGGAATGTTTTCTTCTATTTCTCATCATTAACTAAGAAAAAATAACCTACAATTAGAGGTCTAGAATACTTAGTTATTGAAGATAAAAAATGAAACTTTTTAACATAAAAGGACAAACATTTATAGGAGAAGTATATCTTATCTTGTGATTCCTCAGTTTTAAATCTAGATTATCCTCGAACTATTTCTTAACTTATATTCTTATGGTATTTTTTTATTCCCTTAATAATGTTTTTTACTAAGCTTCAGAATTTCTCAAAGAATATCCCCTGGTAGTGTCAATACTAAGAGTTCAATAAGTCCCATTGTCAAGTACCAAGATACCCTAGGTCAAACCCAAAATTCCATGTCGATTTTTTCACTCCTAGGTACATCTGTTCCAGAACCGCCTCTACCGATTTGTATCCAGACAGGGACGTATTTACTTGATAAACCACTTAATCTATACTTACCTAAACATAGGAGTTTTTCCTTATACGTAGTCTCATAATTAAGGATATCAGTAAGGTGATCTCTTCTTAATATCTAAAAATAACTATACCATCCTCTGATACCAACTATAGTGACCCTATCCTTTTATATATAACATTACATGATTTTATGCATAATTATACATTAGAGTACAAGACAAGGATCATGAAGTCTAGTGTATTGGAAGAATAGGTACATAAAACTAAAAACATTGAAATAAATATAACATTTATTTATATAGTCTTAATAAAGATCTCCTAACTCCCATTGTGCTCATACATCTTCATATGATAACCTGTGGATAACATAAACAAAGGGATGAGCTAAAAGCCCAGTAAGGGAATCCGAATAAGAATAAATCCATTGCACATGGGTTAAAAAAGACGACATAAATAAATAAAAAGGCATGTAAAATAAAGAATAATAAAATATAATCATGGAATCATAGAAATGTTGAAGTAAATTATATCGTGACTATTGTACAAGTCAAGGATAACCACCTATATCGTTTCCCATAGTAGTACAAGCCAAGGTTAACAACCAAGATCATTGCACATAACATCTCATGAGACAAAACTTTACCCAATGAATTGGAGTTATATTTGGGAGCAACCATCTTAACATATTCATTAATATTCTTTCCTCATAAATAATAATACATAATCAATCATAAATAAATAAAAGGGAACTCGTGAATGGAAATGGGTATCACATTCCAGACATACAACATAATGAATGAGCGTATTATAAAAGTGTCCATGAGAGAAAGGAATGAAAACATACATGGAAATTAATAAGGTAAAATAGGCATATATCATGGTAAGTGATTTAAAATATAAGTGACAACATGTAAGAAGAGTACTTAGGAAATTATTATCATTAAAACATTTTAGTGCAGTTTTAAGGAAAACACTAAAGAGATTTTAAAAGAGAAAATTGAAAAATCTTTTATATAAAACCAGAAGTGAACCAAGAAGGTTTTAATAATAAAAATATAATTTTATAAAGACCATGGTGGATTTCAATCGTGGATAGAGTGCACTTGAAATTGGGTAAAAATTTGGGATGTTCTCTTAAAATGAGTTTTCTTATAAGGATGTATCGAGGAGGGAATCACTTAAAAACATGTATATTCTCAAAAGAGAATGAGGAATGGATATTAGAACATGATTTTGTAGCATATACATAGTATTTATAAGTTTTACATAAAAATAAAGGAAAAATTCATTCAGTTAAAAATAAATATAGAGCAACCTGAAGGCGTAAAGGCGGTTCGAGTAGAATTCCTTACGGATTATCTTCATGGTATCAGGTGTACTTAAGAGATCTTTCATGAGAGAGAACAAGGTTTATCATCACTTATAAATCATGATGTATGTATGGGGCAGGTGAGAAATAATAATCCATCATTCGGGATCACACAAAAAATGGCATATCATAGAGGACATTCTTGAATAAAAGTGAAATTGGGAGGATCCCTTACCTAAAGTCTGATGGTGTTCTCCACTTGTTATTAATGACCTGAATAAAAAAATTAGGTTTATTAATTAATAATTTTAGAACCTTATATATATATAATTTATTAAGTATAATATTTTTATGTTCATTCAATACCTTTTTTATTGTTTAAAAGGTTCAATTTCATTTTTTGGGTTTGTTTGCTTTCTTGGTTTTAAGGATCAGTTAATGTTCAGATAAATATGTATGATGAAAGTGGTTGTACAGAATTGAAGTGATATTTTATTAATGAACATATTGAAGATTAAATGGTTGAAAAAATAATTTGATTAATTGGAGAGAATTTTAATCATTATATATAACTTTAGTAACATCCTTTTGGGTTAATTGGTGGT
Organism: Viscum album; assembly: GCA_963277665.1. NCBI lineage: Eukaryota > Viridiplantae > Streptophyta > Magnoliopsida > Santalales > Viscaceae > Viscum > Viscum album. The sequence goes on along the minus strand of OY728143.1, from coordinate 879,475,136 downwards.
TTTTTCCACAAAGAACATGTTTTGATTTATAAACCAAATTCATGTTTACAAAAGGATTTCACAAACAAAATATGAATAATAATGCATATATTATGGTCTAGTTTAACCATGAAAATGTTTTCATGACCATAATTGAAGACAATTAATGGAAATTGATAACCCATTTTCCTTGATTGTGCTAAATTAACGCATCTCAAATGGTGTTTTCATTTTATTGAAATAAAAGATGTGGAAAGAAGAGAAGATAATGAACTATACTATTAAAATAATAGAATTAAAGTACATGTATGTTACTTGAGTTATCATACAATTTGGGTGAGGGGGGGGGTGAGGAAATAAACAATAAAAGAAAATAACTTATATGAAATAAAAGAATTGAAGAGGAATTTACCTCATGAATCAATATTCCTTGAGATCCTTACTAAGAGGAGGGGATTTTGTATTTTGAATATACTAGGGGATTTTGGAAGTGGGGAAGGAGTTTGGGAAGAGATTTGGGTAAGAATATTGGAAAGTCACAAGTCTTGAGATGAGTGAAGAGAAGAGGTAAGGATTAGTGGTATTTATAGTGGAGGAGAGAAGGGTTTTCATAATAATATAAACATTAGTTTATTATTTTTTCATAAGACAATAAATAGTCAATATTAATTGACCTATAATAGTAAAAATTCATTTGATTTTTAACAAATTTTCATTTAAATCATTCATGACTCAAGCAAGATGTAGAAATTCAGGTTTTTGCATTTATTGTGAATTCTCAGATTTTACCATTTATAAAAATTCAAGTACTTTAGGAAAATCCCAAAAATTCAACCTAACCATTTTTCAATGTGTAGAATCCAAAATTTAAATCCATTTTTCAAAGTTAATTTTATAAATATTATTAATTAAATATTTAATTTAAATCACTATTTACTCGAAAAACAAAAATTTTACAACGTTCGTTTTCTTTTCTAAGATATAGGTATATCATCATTTTACTTGGATATTATTTATATAATATCATAGGAAATGATACTACTCATTATGGTATATCACTATTCATAAGGGTATGTAACTATTCATAAGGGTATGTTACTATTCACCAAAAATATGTTTTTCTTATTGGACTCCAAAAAACATATAGATCACAACAATGTATGTCGGATTTTCAAAATTCAAAACACAGAAGGGACAAACTTATGTTTAACGATCACATAGAACTTAATAATTCATTATGTTGTGGTTTTATTTTATTATATGAAATAATTATAAGAAGGAAATTTCCATAGAAAACATTGGTTTGTTACATAGGTGGGGTGGGGGGGCTACTGCAAGTTGGCGGGGGTGTGGGAGGCAGTGCAGGGGGATGTTGGAGGGGGGAGGTTGTACGGGGGGGGGGGCAGCTACAGGTAGGGGTGAGGGAGGTAGTGCTGAGGGATGGGGGGAGGGGAGGTGGCTGTTGCAAGTAGGGGGTGGGGGAGGTAGTTGTTGGATCGAATAAGTAGATATATATATGTCTATTAGATGGAACAATACAAGAGGGGGTGAATTGTAGGTTTAAAAACCTTTGAGTTTTAGCAACAAAGAGATTAGTTTAAATGATCTTAAACTAATACAAATACAAACACCCCCAATTGTATTGAATATAAAAAGTATGATGTATTGTAATACTAATGTAAAGTAAAACAATTGTATTCAAGGTGAACACAATAATCAGAGTAATACAAAGATGAATGATTCTACCTTAAAACGTATAGAATCAATCAATACAAATAGTAATAAAATGATTGTAATTGAAACAATTACAATTGAATATGTAAAGAAGAAAGGAAACAATACAAATCCCTTTCTAATACAAGTAACAGCGGAAATGTAAAAGTATTACAATTCTTTTAACCCAAAGAGAAGGGTTATCCTTTCACCTAGGATAAAAGGTCTGTCTCACCAACACCTTGGTGAGCCCTTGATACGATGATCGGCACGTCTGTCTGCCTATCCCCGGCAGCCCTCGATACGATGATCGGCACGTCTGTCTGCCTATCCCCGGCAGCCCTCGATACGATGATCGGCACGTCTGTCTGCCTATCCCCGGCAGCGCTCGATACGATGATCGGCACGTCTGTCTGCCTATCCCTGTCAGCCCTCGATTTTGCAGGTAATCGGAACCTCTATCTTTCAATTACTTGAAAGCCCTTGATATGATGATCGGACGAACAAGGCAGATGAGAGAAGTCACAGTGTCTCTCTCTAGAATCTTTGTAGTTCACAGAGTCTCTTCATTCATTCTCTTTGTTCATCGCTGTACTCTCAGCTTCAAATGACCTCCTATTTATAGGCCTCGGGTTCTAACGGTCATATTGCCTCCAATGGTCGTATTGAAACAGAAAACACGACATCGTTTTGATTAGTTTGTAACTAACTCAACGACATCGTTTTGTAAGGACAAGATAAATATAGAAATGAAAATCATAAGTATGATTCATATGTAGTGAGTATTTTTGACCAAGTACCAAAACAAATAATGAACATCTGAATAGCAGAGTCAGTATGATACGATTGACAGAGTCAGTATGATACGATTGCCATAGTCAGTATGGTATGATTGACAGAGTCAGTATTGTACGATTGACAGAGTCAGTACGATATGATTGACATTGTACGATACGATAAACATGATAAAGGACAATTTTTAATTTACAAACATATGATAGAATAAATTTGTGATTTCCAAAACATGATATAGAAGTCAAAAGAAGACTTTTGACTTAACAATCTCCCCCTTTTTGGAAAGCACAACACACAAAGTAAATGTAACAAGAAATACTTACCTCCCCCTAAGTTATTGAAAACTCTTCTGAATAAGAAATTGAATACAACTAACTCCCCCTTAGGTATGGACTTTCCTAAGGATTGTATTCGTAGTTTTTCCTTGAGAGCATTGTAAAGCATTCTCCCCCTTTATAAAACATTCTCCCCTTTTTAAACATTCTCCCCCTTTGTGATTTACAAAAAGAAAGGAGTAATCTTTGAATTGTCTGAAAAAGTTAGTAAAGCAATACAAGACAATGGATAAAAGAAAAGGAACATAAGAGTCATTACAAAACAAAGAAAAGTTCCAAAAGAAAACAAATACAAAAATCATTTGTTTTCTCTTTGCTTGTCCTTCTTTATAAGCTCATGAAGAACAACTTTCATCTTCTTGATCTCATTCTTGTCTTCAGAAATTGATTCTCCCTGAGTTTTGAGAATCTGTTGTTGGTCCGCAAAAATCTGATCTTGATTTCTGATAGTCTCCTCCTGGACTCTGATTACTTCTTCAAGGGTATCAATTCTGTTTTGCACGTTCTTGTTATCTTTGGATAACATAGAATTTTGATTCTTCAGTAAGACCATTTCATATTTGAAAGATGAAACCTTTGAGAATTCAGATTGAAAAACATTCATTCTGTCTTGCAAATCTTTTACGGAAGGAACATCGGCTCTTTGAGAAGACAAAAGGTTCAACGTTTCAACCGTTTCTTTGTCATGCTTGTTAAAAGCAATTGCAAGCTCATTTGATAGCCTTATTATATCTTCAATAGCAATCTCATGATCATTGATTGAGCTCTCTGTTTTGTACGACCACTTGGTCATCTTATTTCAAGCCTTCTTATGAGCAACTGAGCTTTCTGAAAGAACTTTCAAATTGGCTTCTACTGATAAAACTTTCTTCCTCAATTCTTTCACAGATCCAATCTTCTTCTTTTGATTGTCAGTGATAAAATCAATCTTCCCTTCCAGCCTCGGGAAATAAGGAATAGTCTACTCAACTCTTCTCAAAACATGAACAATGTAGTAACTCTTCTTGAGAGAGATTATATGCTCTGAATCAGTATCTTCACCGTACGATGCTAGTTCATACGATCTGCTTGAGTCAACAACTAGCTGTTTCCCTTTTGCTTTTTCTTTCTGCTTTCTTTCTTCTTCTACTTTGTCACTAATGACAACAACGTTGTCAGAATGAGAAGATTTAGTACCTTGCTTTTATTGAGATGACATTCTGTCTGGATATCGTTCCTGATCGGCATGAGGAGTTTGTTGAACACCTTCACTCAGCTTTTGAACCGATTCTTCTCTACTCTTCTTTGAACATTGAAGAAATTCTAAAAGAAAGTCTCCTTCTTCTTCCACTTCTTCTATCTCTTCCATCACTTGTTTTTGTTTTCCTTCCTCAGGGAAACTCTGTACGACGGGCTCTTGGTGCACTTCTTCAGTTAACTGGGCACTGGAATCCTCAACTGCTTTCAAGACTTTAGAGACATAAAAGTCCTGAGCCTTTCTTTTTAAAAGAACCTTCTTCTTCTTTTCAGCCTGAAGTGTTTCTTCTACCCTTATTCTTTCCGCAAAAGCCTCAGCAGGGTCAAGACCAAACTTCGGATCACATTCCTTTCTCTGTTCCTTATCATTTCTCCATTTTGCTATAACTTCCTTACTGTACCTCGGCTTCTTCTTCGGCTTTGAACTGGTTTGCGGATCAGACTTTTGAGTAACACTGGTAGATTGAATGTCTTTGGCTGGCATAGGTGCCGATTGATTCTGAGCCAGTTCAGCTTCTACATCTCTGACAAAAAGTTTTGAATTCGGATCAAAACAAACATTCAGCTTTTTCATCATACTCTTACTAATCCATGATGGCCTCAAATTCATGGGTTTTCCTTTCAAAGGAATGTTACAAAACTTCATACTCTCTAGAATGAATTTCATAAGGATAGCTGGATACATAATCATCTGGGACTTAATCCCTCCTGTCTTGACATTCTTAATTGTTTCAAAAACATATCCCATGAGATTTACTTTTCTCATATTCACAAGATAGTCGAGCATAAAGATATCAGAAACTTTCAGAGTTTCTCTATCCCCTTACTTGGGATAAGAAAACCTTGCATCCATAAAGTTACAAAACGATTGTCCAGAGAAATATGAGACACTTTTCTCTTTTCCTCATTAATAATAAACAAAGTCTTTTCAGCACTTTCTCTATTAAATGTACCAACTTCCTCTGGTAGTTTGTGCGATGGACAGAAAGAATCCCCTTCTATAGAAACATTTAGAAAATGCGCCGCTTGTTTCACAGACATGGACAATTTTCTATCGTACACAGCAAAGTTTATGGTCATGTCTTTGTCGAAAGAAATGGTTTTGTAAAACTGACAAACTTCATAAAAAAGAACCGGATCTTGAGAATCAGGATTTTCAACACACAGATGTTCCCATCCTTGAAAAAAAATGATCCTCCTAATTGTCGAATCATACGTATCGAAAAAGTCTCGAGATACTAACCGTTCTCTGTTAAGGTCTTTCTCTGTAAAAGTCTTTGAAGACATTTCGGCTGGAGTATTAGCAGAGGATTGAGACATAAAGGTTATGCCGATGAGAAGATCGTACGATGATTTAGAGATGGTGGAGCAGAGCTTCGCCTCAATTCCAGAAAAATCATTGTGGGTTTGGGGAGGGGAGAGGGGTATTTATAGGCGATAAATAAGTGACCGTTGATCTTCTACGGTCGAAAAATGGTGACCATTGACCTTCTACGGTGAAGATTAGAGCAAACCAGATCAATGGTTAGGATTAAAACAACTAGAAAAAAATTTATAAAAACACGAAAAAGATACCTGTCGGATAACATAAGGTAATTGTTGGTTTTGACATCAATCAAAAGAAAATATAATCGTAAGAAAAAAAATCATCAAGCCGATGGAAAACAAAGTCATTACTATGAACTGACCGTACGATAGAAAATAATTTTGTTACCATGAACTTATAATAAGATGGAAAACAAACTCATTACCATGAACTGAAAGTACGATGGAAAATAATATCAATACCATCATCGGTCGATTAAAAACTATTGATACGATGGAAAAGAAATTCAATACCATCATCGGTCGATTGAATAATATTGATTGATTGGTATGATGGAAAAGAAATTCAATACCATCATCGGTCGATTCAATACTATTGATTGATACAATGGAAAAGAAATTTAATATCATCATCGGTCGATTCAAAACTATTGATACGATGGAAAAGAAATTCAATACCATCATCGGTCGATTGAATAATATTGATTGACTGGTATGATGGAAAAGAAATTCAATACCATCATCGGTCGATTCAATACTATTGATTGATACGATGTAAAAGAATTTTATTACCATCATCGGTCGATACGATGGAAAAGAATTTGATTACCATCATCGGTCGATAGTAAATGATACTATAAAACTGTCAATACGATAAACAGAGAAAAAAGATGAATGAAACGACAAAACTGTCAATACGATAAACAGGGAAAAAACAAAACGATAAAACTGCCAATACGATAAACAGAAAGAAAAAAATGAATGATATGATAAAAACATTCAATAGGAAAAAAAATGAATGATACGATAAAAACTGTCAATACGATAAACAGAAAAAAAATCCAGAGTAAATAGTTAAAGAACATAAGATAAAATAAACATAAAGACAGAAAGAAATGTCCTCCCCCTTTCTTCGAGGAGTTTCTTACTATTAGGAGAGATTTAAAATAGGAAGTAGATATGAATGATTATTTTAATGTAATCATTATTTTCTTCTGTTTTATAAATTCAAATCTATCGGAAGGTAAAGGTTTTGTAAAAATTTCAGCAAGTTGTTCTTGCGTTCCAATGAATTGTAAAACAATATCTCCTTTTTGTGTGTGATCCCTAAGAAAGAGATGCCTAACATCTATGTGTTTTGCATGAGAGTGATGTTCTGGGTTTTTACTAAGAGCTATGGCACTTGTATTGTCAGAAATAATTTGAGTTTTGGAGAAACTCAAACCATAGTCAGTGAGTGTGTGCTGCATCCACAATACTTGAGCACAGCAACTTCCAGCTGCTACATATTCAGCTTCAGCAGTGGAGAGTGCTACTGAGTGTTGTTTCTTGCATGACCAGGAAACCAAAGAATCTCCTAATAAATGACATGTTCCAGATGTACTTTTTCTATCCATTCTACAAGCACCAAAGTCAGTATCTGAAAAACTTTTTAAAACAAAATCATTTCCAGAAGAGTAGAAAAGACCTAAATCCATAGTGTCTTTTAAATACAGAAAGATTCTCTTTATGGATTTTAAGTGAGACTCTTTTGGATTAGATTGATATCATGCACATAAGCATATAGAAAACATCATGTCGGGTCGACTAGCTGTCATGTATAGCAAACTCCCTATCATACCTCTAAAATTTGTTTGATCTACTGGTTTCCCAGTTTCATCAAGATCAAGAGTATTTGAGGTACCAATTGGGGTGCTAATACTTTTAGTTTTGTCAAATCCATACTTTTTGAGCAAGTCTTTAATATACTTATGTTGAGATATATAAGTTACTTCTGGTTTTTGAGAAATTTGAAAACCTAGAAAGAATGTTAACTCACCCATCATACTCATTTCAAACTCAGATTTCATTAATTTTGCAAAAGAATCAGTTAAAGATTTCTGAGTTGATCCAAATATGATGTCATCAACATAGATTTGGACAATCAAAACATTTTTGTTTTCCATTTTGATAAAAAGATTTGGATCTGCTGTACCTTTTGTATAATTGTTTTGTAAAAGAAATCCTGTAAGTCTATCATACCATGCTCTAGGGGCCTGTTTAAGACCATATAGAGCCTTGGTAAGTTTAAAAACATGATCAGGATGTTTTGGGTCTTGAAAACCAGGAGGTTGTTCTACAAAAACTTCTTCTTGAACAAAACCATTTAGAAAAGCACATTTGACATCCATTTGAAAAAGTTTGAAATTGAAATATGCTGCGAAGGCTAATAGAATACGAATAGATTCAAGTCTAGCTACAAGGGAATATGTTTCTTCATAGTCTATTCCCTCTTGTTGATTATAGCCTTTAGCAACAAGTATTTCTTTATTTCTTACAATGATTCCATTTTCATCACACTTGTTTCTGAAAACCCATTTTACACCAATCACGGTTGTTTCTTTAGGTCTTTCAACTAAAGTCCAGACTTGATTCCTTTCAAATTCATTTAGTTCATCTTGCATTGCTTTGATCCAATCATTATCACCTAAGGCCTCACTTGGACTTTTAGGTTCAAATTGGGAAAGAAAATCAAGATGTTCTATTTCATTTCTTAAGGAATTTCTGGTCCTTACAGGTTGATTTATATCACCAATGATGTTATCACTGGGATGATTCCTAAGAAATAATTGATTTGGGTTTTGTAAAACCTGTTCATCAACATATGGTAGAAAATCTTCTGTGGTAAATGTTTCAGGAATACATTCTTGAACATTTTCCTTATCAGAATTCTCTTCTAATAAAGGTTGATAAACATTTTTAGAAAACACATCCGAGGATGTAGGATTGGGTTGGTTGAAAACAAAAGGATCAGTTTCATCGAATTTTACATGTACTGTTTCCTCAACAGTACAAGTGTTTTTATTGAAAACTCTATAAGCCTTAGAGGTTGTAGAATAGCCTAGAAATATTCCTTCATCAGATATTGGTGCAAATTTGTGTAGATTATCTTTTGTATTCAGAATGAATACTTTGCATCCAAAAACTTTGAAGTATGAAATTTTAGGTTTTCGGCCAGTCCATAACTCATAAGGGGTTTTATTAAGAAATGGTCTAGTTAAAACATGATTTATAGTATAACAGGCAGTACTAACAGCTTCAGCCCAGAAGTGCTTAGCAATTGAGTATTCACTCAACATGGTTCGAGTCATTTCCTGAAGAATACGATTTCTTCTTTCAATAACACCATTTTGCTGAGGAGTTCTTGGAGCTGAGAAATTGTGAGTAATACCTTTCTTACTAAAAAATGTTTCAAAATCTGAATTTTGAAATTCACCACCATGATCACTATGAATAGTTATCAATGGTAGGTTTTTCTCATTTTTAACTTGGGCTCTAAAAGTTTTGAAATAGGAAAAGGCTTCAGATTTCTTTGTGAGAAAATAGACCCATGTAAATCTAGTAAAGTCATCAACTAAAACAAATACATAGTATTTGCCTCCAATGCTTCCAGATTGTGAAGGACCAAACAGATCCATATACACAAGCTGTAATTCATTAGATGTTGAAACTTCATTGATTGGTTTAAAGCTAGTTTTATGTTGCTTTCCAAATTGACAAGGATCACAGACTTTTGAAGAATCATATCTAAGGTCCGGTAACCCTTTTACAAGTCCTTTCTTTGAGAGTTTTCTTAGGTTTATCATATTACAGTGTCCTAGTCTCCTATGCCATAGCCACGATTGGTCTTCTATTACACTTAAACAAGGTAAGTTTTGGTTCCTAAGATCTTCTAAGTTAATAGTGTAAACATTCTCTTGCCTATGGGCAGATAGAATGAACTCATCCTTGGAATTGTGAACTAGACACTTATCATTTCTAAAATTCACAAGGTAACCTTCATCACATAATTGACTTATGCTGATGAGATTGTGCCTAAGACCTTTAACAAAAAAAAACATTTGAAATAAGATCTTTTCCAAGAAAAACAATATTACATATACCAACAATCTTTCCTTGAGCATTATCTCCGAAGGTAACTTTTCCACCTTTTGTTTTGATAAACTTTTGAAAAAGATTTTTGTTTCCAGTCATATGTCGAGAACAACCACTATCCATGTACCAAATGTTCTTATTAGTACACTTCTTGTTTTCCTGAAAAAGAAACAATTAGATTTTTGGAATCCAAACTTGTTTGGATCCAGAAGGATTAGATAAAAGAATTTTAGGAATCCACATTTGTTTTGCAAAATGAGCTTTATGAAATCCTAAAGATTGAGTTTAGTTAAGAGAACAATCTCTTCTCCAGTGTCCACCACATTGACACTTAGAACAGAAAATGGTTTTTTGAGGAACAAAATAGTTATTGCTAAAAGCAGGTTTGGAATAAGTATAACCATGACCAGAACGATTTCTCAAAGGTCTAATTTGAGAATACATTCTATCCAAGTTTTCTTTTCCATGAGTAAAGTTTGACAAACACTTTTTCAAAGATAAAATCTCTGACTTTAGTTTTAAAACCAAATTCTTATTTTCCAAAACATTTGAATTTGACCTAGAGTTAGGCTCTAAAATGTTTTTCTTTGAAATTTCAGTTTCAAGATCCTTAGAAAGTTTATCCTTATCAGATTTAACTTTCTCAAGGGTTTTTAAAATACTTTCAAAATCAGAAGTTTTCACATCAAGATCTTTAGAAAGATCTGATACTTCTTTAGTCAAGATTGAAATTCTAGAATTTTCTTTTTCAAATCTCTTTTTGAGTTTATAATTTTCATTTTCAAGTAACTTAGCAAATCTAGAGACCTCTTCAAAAGAAGGTAATGTATCATCTTCTGATGATGAAGATTCATCATTTGATGATTCATAATATATATTATCAATATAATTTTTATTCAAAGAGACATTTGTAATAGCTTCAGCATTATGTACCTTAGCCATGAGACAATGATCTTCAATTGGTAATCTGGCTAGAAGTCCAATATTTCTTTGTCCTGATGTCTCATATTCAGAAGAATCATCTGAGGAATCACTACCACTTGCACTCCACATATCATTTGATTTCAAGACATTCATTGTCTTATAAAACCTTTTCTTGTTTCTTTCAGAGTGATTCTCTTTTCTATCTTTCCTCTTCAGTAAAGGACAATCAGGTCTTATATGTCCTGCTTTCTTGCATTCATAACAAGTTACCTCTGAATCTTTCCTATCTTTCCTGTCTTTCGTTTTGAATATATATTGAAAATCATTCTTTCCCACAATCTTGTTCATCCTTCGAGCAAGATTGGCTAACTCATTATCCGAAAGATTACAATCACTTGAATCAGATACAACAACTTTCTTGGATTTAGACCTTGTAAGCCTTTCAGGTGTTTTGGCTTTAGATGCAGAAGCTACACATCCATTCCCATTCTTCTTCTTATTGAAATCAGCATCTCTCTTAATTCTTGTCTCATGCTGTAGAAGAGTTCCAAAGAGCTCATCAAGAGTAATCTGGGAAACCTTTCTATTTTCATCAATAGCTGTCCTTTTTGACTCCCATTCATTTGGCATAATATCTATAATCTTATCAACAGGAGCTTCATCATCAAGACCTTTTTCTCCCATAGATTGTAAACTGTTTACAATCGTCATAAACCTTTGTTGAACTTTACATACTGGCTCTCCATAAGGAAAAACAAATCCATGATACTCTGCTCGAAGCATTGCTCTCCTTGTTTCTATAACCTTAGATGTACCAAAATGAGTAACTTCTAATTTCTTCCAAATACAGTTGGCTGCTACACATGAAGATATCTGACTATATGTATTCCTGGTCATAGAGCATAATAAAGTATTGCGTACCTTGTAATTCAGTTGATATTCTTGATTCTCTTGGTTGGTGAAGGTGCTAACTTCTTTGTCAGGAATTTTGTAACCTCCAGTAAGCATAATAAAATTGTCTACACCAGTATTGATAACGAAAGTCTTCATACGATCTCTCCAGTACTCATAATCATTCCCATCAAATATTGGTGGTCTAGAAGGATTCAGATTATCTATTGACCCGATATTCATTCCTGCCATCTAATACAACAAAAACAACTTTTCCACTCCATAGGTTAGTGTAGTAAGTATTCAAGATAGTAATAAGAAAAAAAATAGTAATACAAATCAGTGGAAAACCTCCTCTGATACCAATTGTTGGATCTAATAAGTATATATATATGTCTATTATATGGAACAATACGAGAGGGGGGGGGGGGTGAATTGTAGGTTTAAAAACCTTTGAGTTTTAGCAACTAAGAGATTAGTTTAAATGATCTTAAACTAATACAAATACAAACACCCACAATTGTATTGAATATAAAAAGTATGATGTATTGTAATACTAATGTAAAGTAAAACAATTGTATTCAAGGTGAACACAATAATCAGAGTAATACAAAGATGAATGATTCTACCTTAAAGCGTATAGAATCAATCAATACAAATAGTAATAAAATGATTTTAATAGAAACAATTACAATTGAATATGTAAAGAAGAAAGGAAACAATACAAATCCCTTTCTAATACAAGTAACAACGGAAATGTAAAAGTATTACAATTCTTTTAACCCAAAGAGAAGGGTTATCCTTTCACCTAGGATAAAAGGTCTGTCTCACCAACACCTTGGTGAGCCCTCGATACGATGATCGACACGTCTGTCTGCCTATCCCCGGCAGCCCTCGATACGATGATCGGAACGTCTGTCTGCCTATCCCCGGCAGCCCTCGATACGATGATCGGCACGTCTGTCTGTCTATCCCCGGCAGCCCTCGATACGATGATCGGCACGTTTGTCTGCCTATCCCTGGAAGCCCCTGCAGGTAATCGGCACCTCTGTCTTTCAATTACTTGAAAGCCCTCGATATAATGATCGGACGCACAAGGCAGATGAGAGAAGTCACAGTGTCTCTCTCTAGAATCTTTGTAGTTCACAGAGTCTCTTCATTCGTTCTCTTTGTTCATCGTTGTACTCTCAGATTCAAATGACCTCCTATTTATAGGCCTCGGGTTCCAATGGTCATATTGCCTCCAACGGTCATATTGAAACAGAAAACACGACATCGTTTTGATTAGTTTGTAACTAACTCAACGACATCATTTTGTAAGGACAAGATATATATAGAAATGAAAAACATAAGTACGATTCATATGTAGTGAGTATTTTTGACCAAGTACCAAAACAAATAATGAACATCTGAATAGCAGAGTCAGTACGATACGATTGACAGAGTCAGTACGATACGATTGACAGAGTCAGTATGGTACAATTGAAAGAGTCAGTATTGTACGATTGACCGAGTCAGTACGATACGATTGACATTGTACGATAAGATAAACATGATAAAGGAAAATTTTTAATTTACAAACATATGAAAGAATACATTTGTGATTTCAAAAACATGATATAGAAGTCAAAAGAAGACTTTTGACTTAACAGTAGTGCATTGGGCTGGGGGAGTTGGGGGGAGGCAGTTCAGGGGGTTGGGAGAGTGGGGGATGTGGCAAGTAAGAGGGGGTGGAGGGGGCATTGCGTAGGGATTGGGAAGGTTGGGAGAGGTAGTGAGGGGGGGGGGTGAGGTTGGCGGAGGGGGGGGGGGCTACTACGAGTAGGAGGGGGTGGGGGGAGGCAGTGCATGGGGAAGGGGGGATGTAGTGCCGGTGGGTGGGGGAGGGGGAAATGAAGGTGGGTAGGGGGAGACAATACAGGGGGCTTGGGTGTGGGGAGGAAATTCAAGGGGCTAGGAGGAGATAGTGAAAGGGGTTGGGGGAGGAAAGGTGGGGTGGGGAGGGAGTACAGGGGGATGGGGTGGGGATGAGGGTCAGTAGTGTAGGGGGCTAGTGGTGCTGGCTTTTGCATTGCAGTTAGGGGGTCATCTGTAGGGGGTGGGGCTGTTGTGTGGGTTGGGTCACAGGTCTAGGTCTGGGTCCATCATGTTGGGTTTAGTTTTAGATATATAACCCCACCTGAACTGACCAGACCCACGTCAGGTTGTGTTCTTGGCCATGCATCGGGTTACCCGGCCCTAACTAGTCAGGCCAGGTCAGGTCGAATTGGGTTGGGTTAGCTTCTCATGAAGCCTGTCACCCAACCCATCCTGAGCCTTTTTGGTCAGATCGAGTCCCAAATTTTCATCGACCCAACCCAACCCATGAACAACCTTATTATGATATTTTATTTTCTAGTAAAGTCTTATGAACTTTTTCAAGGTTGTATCATTAACTTCTATTAATGCATCTACTTCCTTTGATCGGTACATTATCTTTTGGATAAAGAATAGCTTTTTTATATGAATTTTATTTTTAAATGTTCTGGAATTCTTTCATCACTTCAACATATCTTAAATACGTTCACCTTTCTTTATATATCATCTTCTAGATTCACATCATATTGTCTTCAATAATTCATCTTGTAATTTTGGGATAATAAATTATATAATGATTCATACTATATGTAATGTTAATATTTTATAGATAATGGTTTGGGACATCATCTTTATATGTTCTTGTAGAAACCAAGTTCAGGTTACTTTAGAAACCCAATGTAGGAAAAATATATATTATTTACAAGTAAATGATCTATACCGACAGTTCAATAACCATGGGTATATTATGTTTGGTGTGATAATCTATACCCATGGTTTTGTAAACTGTGGGTATTGATATATGTGCACAACTAAAATGAAATCGTGGATATTATGGAAATACCCAGAGTTATACCAATGGTTTCTATAAAACCATGGGTATAACTATATACTAATGCCTCAGTAGAAAAAAATTTATGGAACTATGGGTATAGCCTATACCCATGGATTTAAGGGCTATACCCATGGTTTCAAACTGTGGGTATTGGTGATTTTTCTAGTAGTGTAATTTAGGTATTTGGACATTTGGGGAATGAGAAGGATATTCTGTTCCTTGATTTTTATTCCTCCATAAATAGAAACTTATTTCTACTCAATTGCGGCCGGTGTTTCTATCCCTTTACTTTAATTTACAAACCTTGTGATTCTTGGGTTTTTTATAAATTATTTTCCATTTAAATCACATTATTTGGAAAATTTTAAATTATATTTTGAATTCTTTAATACTATAGAGTTCAATTTGAAATGGGGTTTTAAATGGGATTTTAGTACTATGGGTTTTAAACCAATAATTATCTATACTATATGTTTGAAAAAATGTCAAAAAGGGGTTTCCTAAAGGGATTTGTGTATTTAAATGATTACATGGATTTTAAAATGTTCCCATGTGAATTTATTTATGATTTTAAGATATTGTTTTCTTGGAGTTTCATTATTTAATTATTTTTTATTAATTTACATCATAATTTTTTTTATTCATTTATGATATATGTTTATGATTTTAGACACATTATTTGATTATTTTTCACATATATGTATCCTATATAAAGGATGTTTCAATGTAAAGTTTCATTTCTAATTATTCTGAGAAAACATTAAATGAAGATCATTTTCAAAAGGATTTTCGAAATAGATTTTTGAATTGTAATTTAAAGGCCCAGGTGGAACCTTATACAAATGGTTTTCAAAAAAATGAGTTATTCTCTCATTGTAATCCCCACACTAGAATTTTATATGTGAGATTGAGTAATTTATGTGATTTGTGATGTTATTATGTGTATTACAGATGGTATTCACGTAGGGGGTTAATGGAGGTGGGATGAAATGATTTTAATTTTAGAAATGATAAATGTTACCACTCCTTCTATCGCTATCTTCATAGGGGTCCTAGGAGTCTTAGTGAGAGATTGAGAGATGGTTGTTATGCCATTAATAATGAGACTATAACTATTATACTCTACTATCAAACCTGTATCGACTATTGGGGTTCCCCCATGAGGCTAGCTAGAGTATGTTAGAAGGTTATTGTCGACAAATTTCATTGATAGACCAAAAAAGGTTCTTACCTAAGTATGTCTAGGATCATATCACATGATGTTTAGGGGTTTCCTAGGATTATTTACACATTATTGAACTGTGTTCACAATATTTTAGTTTTAGATAGTTTTAATTCTATTATAATTATTTCATCATGTTATATTTTACATGTTTCACTATTATGTAATAATATTGTGGTATTTTTCTCTAGTATCACCTATTATTTATTGTTTTGTATTATTATTTACTTGATACCTGGATTTTTCTTCTGTTTAAATTTTTGATCTTGTTTCTCAATTCATTAATTTATTTGAGGCTTCTCTTGGTTATTTTTGATTTCATTCTTATGTAGTCTTTAAAAATTAGTTATTAAAAAGGGGAAATTTGAACATATGTTTAAAATAAATTATCTAAATAAATTTTTTATTTTTCATAAATACTATTATGTATTTATAAAAGAGGGTTTGAAAATATTAATGAGTTTATTTTTCAAAATGATGAAAATACTAATTTCAAATACTCTATTTCAAACTAGCATTTATGATCTGTTTAGATAAAGGAAATGCATGGAATATCTAGTGATATTTTATTGGGTTGTTATGATAACACCCTACATATATCACTTGGTTTTGGTAGACCTAATTTATATTGTAGGTTTAGGTTTAATATCCTTGGGATTTTCAATCTTTGTGTAATTCTCCTCCATGGTATCTAATGGAGTTAATGCTAGTGAGATGTTGCTTGGTGACCATGACAAAACATAGAGATCTTGATTTGGCTATTTTTAGTTTCCTTATTTATTTGTTTTGTGATTTATAATTAAATTCATCCTTTACCATATTCTGGATTCAGACTCGGACTTTTTATATATCATTTGGGTTGGGTTTCAAATTATGGCTATGCCTCATTTTATTATGTTTTAATTTGAAATTTTTTATTTAATTTTACATGGAAGTATAATGTATGGAGACACCATGTTGAAGTTTCTAAAGAGTTATATTGAATTTTTAGCACTATTTATTTGGTTTCTTTCTAATGGTGTATATTTTGATTCCCTAGAACTAGTTTCTACCCATGGGGATTTGGAATTCCTTTCAATTATATACACTGGACAACTCAGATGCCTAATTAAGGGGTGACCCTTTTGTTTGGGAAAAAATTATATTAGATCACCCTATTATTATTTGGGGTGTTTTCGGATAGTATATAGACTTTTATTATTGAAACATAATAGGTAGGTATTGAGTGGGTTCCTGGTCACCACATTTTTTAATGAAAGTAGAGTTCTCATGGTTATTCAGGATTTGAGTCTTGAATTTAGAATTCTATTTTTATTATTTTGATGATATTTCGATCCCCTTTTAGTTATATCATATATTTTGAGGGACTCATTACATTTTTGAGATGAAATTATAAAGGAACCAAATATTAATGTTTTTCTCACATAGTCTAACAACCCAAGTGGAGCATATGCACTAGAATATTGAAGCTTCTTAGAGGATATTTTATAATTGAATCATGGTCATCCAAACCATGTGTTAAATCTTTACATAACCATGAATCCCTCTTAGATTTATAATTTGGATTTCTAATGAATCTGTATTATTAAAAAAGTGGTCTCCTTTATTTTTAAATGGACTAGAGAAGGATTTCATTAGGGTTTGAATATGGTTGATGTTTTATGTTATTTTTTATGTCAGTCTTCTATAGATTGGTTTTGTACGAAAATTTTATTTTATTAAATGATTTTATTTTCTAATCATGATATCATGATTTATTTAAAAATGATATTTATTAGCTTGTAGTATTTTCTATAAATTATTGGTTTCTTTTTTGGATTTAGAGAACAAAATCCAAAAAATAGAGAACATACTATAATTCTCAAGATAGGTTAATGATTTTAAAATGTTTTAAATTTTATATTAGGTAATTGAGATTTAAATTGTGGTAAATTATAATTTATTTTTATTTTTTTCTAAATAAAGTTGGATATTTTCAAAATTAATTGATTTTTTTAAAAATATTGGTGGTTTTCAAAGTTAGTGTGTTTTGATAAAATGGATTTTAGACCATTATTTTTTTGTTTAAAAGGAGGATTTTTTTTTATATTTACTTTATGTATTTAATCCTTGTTCTATATTGGGATAGTGTAATTTGTTTTGGGAAGTTTGGATTGATTGGGTTCATGTTTCATTCTATTTAGAGCATAAATCCTAGAAAAGTATTAAGGAAAAGTGGAAAGTATGTCTCTATGGATGATCCTTGTGGTCATTAGTCTAATTACATAGGAATGATCCTTAACATTAATAACTTTTCCCATACTCAGAATATAATGTTGGAGTAAAAAATTCACCTGACTATGTATTTTTTAAGGACTTTACGAATCTATTCCAACCATATATTTTTAGTGATTTGGGTTATTTAATGGTGGAAGGGTATAACAATAATTTCTTGTAGTTAGTATTCATATATATTAATTTAGTATATAATGTATCTATGAAATATCCATTCTTTAAAGGAGATCATATATAAAACCTCAGATCAGTTGTGTTTGAATCTAGTTTCACATACTATAGGGGGAGAGTTAAAAAACATTTAGTGGTGGAATTCATTCAGAATCGATATGAGTCCCATATAGAAAGGTGTATGGATAAAAGTAAATCTTCTCAAGGTTTTCCTACACATAATAAGAATAAAATATCTATCATGTGCTTCTAATATGGGGACCCTGGTCATTCTAAGTCCACTTATTTAAAATCTCTAAGGACATTTATTTATTATTTCTACCTTGGTCATCTTTAGAAAATTTGTAAGGAGTGTTATCAGAATAAGTAGAAGTTTTTGTTTTTATTCATGTTTAGATGACCATTTCTCCTTAGGATTTATGTTTAATTAATTTTTAATAGATGGTTATTTAGGTGATTCTCACTTGGTTTATTTCATTGAGTATCCATTTTTATTTATCCTATAAGATATTGGTTATTATGGATAAAGCATTCCACTTTTATTTATTGAGTTCCTTTTTGTTTTTATAGAATTTTAGTATAGTGACCCATATATTTAATATATAAATATTACATCTATTTGGAGGAATGTTAATTACATAACAATACAATCCATGATAGAACAATAATGTTTTAGATTATTTTGAGAATATATATTCAATATTCTTATTTTTTGAAATATCATTAAAAGTTACCACAAATATATTTCATACATTACCCTTCAATTTAATATCCTACTAAAAATTTTCTTCATAACCTGGGGAAAATAAATATAAAAAAATAGTGAGCTCAGATGCTTAATAAGGGGAAACATAGGAGATATCAATTTATGATGATATGAAAGAATATAATAATCATACGGTTTTGAGATCATGTCGATAACATACTGATTTCATAAAAACTATTAAAAAGATAATAAACAAGATTTGTGGAATAAAACATTAACATTTCATAATATATGAATCATAAGAATGAGAACTCAACATAAATCAATAATGAACCATAACCTCATGTAATAAATGTGTGTGGTTCCATCATATATATAAAAACCATTTCATGTGTCAGGGATTACTACCAAGACCATTGAATTAGGAACCAAAACTTTTTCACCAAATTTATCTAGCACATTTACTTATTTCCCATAATGGATCAAGAACTTAGACTGGTTTCTCATAACAGATCAAGAACTCTGACTTATATCCCATAACTTTCTAGTGTGATATAATATATTACCCAATGAATTAGATGGGTATATAGTTCCCAAAAATAGAATTATAAAAACCATAAATATGTGTTCTATAAGATCATAAAAATTCAATAATATCATCATATCATAACATGTGAAAAGAAAATAGGTTCTACATTTCATCAAATCATAGAATAACTAATAAAAATGGTGTTGGTAAACATCTCATCATTATAAACATAAAACATCTAGATAAATAATAGAAGTTGTATCATTGGATCACAACCCCAATAAAATATAATCAACACCAAATATTGTTGTCATATATGTATAGAAATACTATTAAAAGATAAATGGAAATATTCCTGAGGAAAATACCATTTTCATTTGAAAATCACTTTTCAAAAACTAAACATTTCAATAAAAAATATGGAAATTTTTTTATTTGAAAATATATTGGGAAAATTGTAAAGGAAGCTTCAAATTATTGAGTGATCATGATAGTGGGAAATTCTATTCATGTCATATAAGTTAAAAGAAAACATTAATTTTAAATATTTTTTCAAAAAGTTCTTTGTTCAGAAAACAACAAGAATGTACCTCGTAAATTTTTTAGTAAAAATTTAAAAAAGATAAAAATTAATTTAAAAAATAAAATAATAATATTAAAATAATTATTGAATTTTTTAAGGAAATATGGATATGTATAAAAAAGGAATTTCTACCCAAGAGATAAATAAAGTCTATTTTCCTCAAAAAGGCACTTTTAATTTCACACCAGTTGTTGGGGATGAGTGGAATGATGTTCTGTGGTGCAAGAGAATTCCCACTAAATTTAATTTCTTTACATGGTGGCTCCGGTATCGAGTAGTCCCCACAGATGAGAATATTAAACGCTACGGGGTGAGAAATGTGTCCAGGTGCATCTGTTGTAAGGGGTATAAGGAGGAAAGATCGAATCACATGTTCTTTGAGGAGGACTGGGAAAAAGTGGTATGGAGTTTCTTTGGTGTATTCACAACTTTTTTAGTTCCTGGTATGGCCGAGCTGCCTTTCTTTGATCACTGGTTCCATGGTGTGTGGAAGGAGGGACCCAAGCATAGGGCGCACACTTTAGTCCTGCAAGATGGTTGTTGGTGCTTGTGGCAGGCGCGAAATAAGTGGCGGCACAAAGGGGTGGTTTCATCTGGTCGTGCGATTATTCTTAGAACATGAAAAATGCTGATAGATATGGTCTGGTCCCTCCCTTCATGGAGGGTGGCCCCTACTTTGCAATGGCTTAGTCAGGCTATACAAGGTACCTCGTCGGGCATTAACTCCTCGGTTGGTAACTGGCTCTGTTGGCACCCTCCTGCCTGATGCCTTAAATTGAATACATATGGTTCATTTACTAATGGTGCCATGCGAGGTGGGGGAATAATTCATGACAACCATGGATTAGTCTTCATGGTTTTTTCTATCTGGCTTTGATAGGGCATGTCACTATTGGCGGAGGCGCAGTCTACACTGGCGGGTCTTAATGCTTGTAGAAAGAGGCGATTGGAACTCATGGAAGTGGAAATATACTCGAAGTTTGTTTACAACTCTATTCATGATATTGGTGTCCTGCAGTGATCCATTGAATATAATATTCGCAAATTTTGTTGTTGCATGGGTAATAACATAATTGTGTCCCATACGTGGCATGAGGTTAATGGGGCTGCGGATTACCTGGCCTCTTTTGATAATCAAGGCTTGGAGAGCATGGTTTTCCATAATCATGAGACTTTGAAGCCAACCGGGATTAATATAATTAAAGGAGAAGCTCGTGGTATTCACTATTTTAGACCCCTGTAATTGTGTTCTTTCTTTCTTTTTTCGCTGTTCTCAGGCCCTGAGTGTGATTCTTTCTCTGTTTTTTTGATTAAATTTTACATACGATTTGAGAGCTTAAAAAGGCTCTTCTGATATCTTAAATAATTAATGTGAGGAAAATAAAATGAAAACATATATTATCAAGAGATATCCATAGTAGAATAAATTTTAATGGATTCATCATATAAGGATTATTTAATTCTTTCAATTGAAATTCAAGTAAAAATAATCCCATTTAAAATAGGATTGAAACATGAATCCCTTACCCCAAGTCTCACACTTCTTCATTCATGTCTAAACCTACTGTTTGATAAATATGTATTTGTTATAAATTTTTTAAATAACCATATTAATATAGTTACTACCATTTATTATTTATTTATGACATATTATCATTCATTTATTAATAATTGTTTATTAAAATCACTGTTCTGGGTGATAACTGCTTCATTTTCCAAGCCTGTTTTGGTTCGGCAATCCCAGAACATATAATTTGATCATAGTTACATAATTTAAATAATGTTAATAATTATATAAACATAATATATATTCATTATATACATATTTATAGTCATACAGAAAACTTATATATAAAAAAACTAATTGGACCGTTCATGGAGGCGGTAGGTCATACGTAGACCAAAATATTGTTTTCATTTTTTAATGGATGGAAACAAAGAAATGTAAATTTTAATCAACCTTCATAGGATCATTATTATAACATATATTTCATATATATTCATAAAATAATTCAATATTACCATCTAATTAAAATATAAATGAAAAAAATAATCACATCACTTCGTGAAAGGGGTGGTCCACATGTACGCACAAACGACATTATCATTTCAAAAAAGATTGGATGGTAAGTTGGTATATGAGATATTATAATTAAAAAAGTATAAATATTTCATAAATATAACATATAAACATTAAACCCACCATAATACCCATCCATAAACTTGGTTTTGAAAAATGAGTTGTATCGCTATGTGGAGACGGTGAGTCATACGTACAAATGAGCGATACTTTCACTTATCATTTTATACTGAAATAGAGTGTATGAGGATGTTTTAATAACTATAAAAACGTTTAATAACATTTATTATACAAAATTTATTATTTTATTCTAAATAAATTTATTTATAGGTGGTAAATAAGAGTAGAAAAAAGTGATTGGTTTAGGTGATTACCTCATCTTTGAAACATCACCTTTATATCTATACTAAAGGGCTCAAGAATTAGTCTATTGAGATGAAAAAAACATCTAGGATGTGACTAGTAAATTTTATAATAAAATTTTTCATATTTTGTTCGAGATAGAAGATTAAAAATGGTGAAATGAAGTGGGGGAGGAGGTCACATTTTATAATTAAGGTGAGTGGCACTGTTAGAATTTCTCAAAATATTAAATTATATAAATTCATTCCCAATCCATATGATTTAAAATGGAGAAACATTATAATATAATGTAATATTGGGTTGTAATTCAATTAATCAACTTAATTTAAACATGTTTGGTGTCTTTTTAAACCCTACCATTTGGATTAACTCTAAGTTAACCTATTTTATTTTTAACTACAAAAACACATTTTTCAATATTAAAGGGTTTTAATTTTTACTTATAAGGTGAAAAATATCCTATAAATGGTAAATTTATGAAATTTTGAACAATATCATATCCACCTTGTCTTATTTCACGGTTTTTATGATTTTTAAATAATTTAATAAAATATAATTTTCATAAAATATCATTATCATCAATTTTGACACTATTTATTTAAGTTTAAATTAAATAAATCAACAAAAGGGAAATTTAAATATAATTATTTAAAAAATCTCTAATATGTCATATTTATCTATAAAATTTGCGTGTCACATGAAATCATTCAACTTTTATCATTTTTAATTTTTTAAAATCATTTATTATATTTTTTTTATCGAATAAAGAAATATTGCATCAGTAGTTCATAAGAAATTAAGGTTATTATATAATTAATAAAAATAATGATATTCATATCAGGAAAACAATTTTATTAATCTCAAAATATACACTTATATTCGTTCATAACTTATTATTTTCCTTATGTGGACATATAAGACATTAAAAAAAGATAGTGACATTTTGTAATTTTCTTTGAATTAAATAATATATAAGTTGTTTTCAGGTGAAGTGTCCATTAAATAACCCAATTTATATCCTAAGGTGTAATTGGTAAAATTACCTTCACCTAATTGAAGAGGAATTTGAGTTGAATTTCATTTGATGACAATATCTTTGATATGGAGTTGAGATTTTATATGGAGTTGATTTCAATATGTCTGTTTTAGAAAGTGATGATAAGGATGGTAATGAAATATACCATCAACCTATAATTGTATAACAAAATTATCTTATGTTCAGAAAGACATGTTTAAATTATGATTTTGGATGATGAATCATTGGAAACTACATGAATTTTTATGTAAAATGTAAGGACACTTTACTTGATGAATGAGATATAGTAGAATTGTAGTTCAGTTGTGAGAAGGTTGGATTAAGTAGAATTGTTTTTTAGTTGTGAGTTGTATTGATTTTCACTCTATCGAATTACGATAAGTTTTTAATAGTATGAAAAAATTACCAATGTTACCATCTGACATTGAGGGACCCGCACAAATGTTGAGGTGAGAAGGTTCTACCTCTCTGCCAAGCCAACACTATGGCATTGATTTTGTAAGGGGCACCAAAAGGAGGTACATAAATAGTGGAAATCCACTCTTTAGGGTGGAACGATAGCTTATATGAGCACTAACATAGAGTGGTTCTAGTGATCTATGTGTGTTTTCTAACCATTTCATCCTAGAAGAAGTCATGGCTAGTAATATAAATGAGAGAGAAAAATCAAGTCATTTTGATGTGGGAACTTTTTAGAAGCGTTACTCTAGATCTGATAAAACCCTATCCATATGATATAATCATTTGGGTCATTAGATATTTTTTATGCATAATATTCTCCATAAATCCCATATAAGAGCTAATGTTCTATTGGTGAGAGAATATCTATTCCAAAGTCAACATTTGATTGAACCTAAGATTCTGAGCGACATTTGAGTGTTATGAAAATTCTTGGCTGATCAAAATCACATGAAAATTCATTTTCAAGTGAAAGAAATACCAAAAAAATGATATAAAGTTATTAAATTTTTTTTTATAAAGACGATGATTATTGGAGTCATGGAAGTGGGGTAGTGTTCACATTCTGAGATGGTGAATGATTGTCTATAAATACCTCCCAAGGAGTTCTGTTTTATTTCCTTATATGAGTGGATTTTATTTCTACAATATATAGAACCATCATGAATCCCTCTGGTCGGAATAAAAGAGATCTATAAAGATAATTTTTTGGCGAATAAGAAGATATTATATAGAAAAACTTCTTGTGTTTTGAAAACTAGTATTATTTCACAAAGAATAGTGTTCCATGAAGAAACCAAGATAATGTGATACTCTTATGTGTGTGTGTATATTTTGGTGTTTGGTTGAACAAATTTGAATAAACACAAAAAAATGTATACATACGTTGCCACTCTTGAAGAAGTTATTTCATGCACCATGATTATACAAATTCAGTTTTGTGTGCAATAAGAAAGAAGTATTTTTTTAGTTGTGTAGCAAGTATTAAGAGAGTTAACCCCCACAAGTTTTCACAGAATTATCATAGAAGTAGTATGAGATATTATTTAAATATGAAATATTAGAAGAATATTATAGGTAGTTATTTCAATGAGAAAATAGTGAAAATTACTTAGTGATATGCTAGTGTGTTTAAAGGATTAGAAGTGGACAATGTGTTCTAGTTTTATGTGATCATTCTCATGAACATGCATTAATTCACATGTACTGAGAATCAAAGTATTTTTTTTGTAACATGATTATGTGTATACAAATAAAAGTAGAGTATATAATGAATTATTTTATACATGAATGAATGTTTACAAATGAATATGCAATTTAAAAAGCCCGATTAGTGATAAGTTATTTGATACTGAAGATGAGTGTAATTAACAGGACATATTCCTATGTAATCAGTATACTGGGATAAGAATTGATCATTTAATGATCGTGGGATAATGTGAAAGACCATATATTTGTTTATCAATTCCTTGAGTTCTTGCGTGACTCAATATTACTAGATGTATTTCGTGGGACCCAGAAGAAAAATAATCCTCTAGTGGGACTATGGAGCAGTTATGTGGGATATTGGTAACATTGTGTGATGTAGTATAAATATCCTCTTGTGGATCTCTAGTGTCACTAGTGTAGGTGGGAACCTTTCCACTCTATTGGGACTCTAGAGTGGAATAATGTGGGATTCAATGTTCATGGGAATTGTAATTTCCATTTTTATAACCATATACATATAGATAATAATTCACAATTGGGAAGTATAACTAGTTAAAGCAAGGACATATGTATTAGTATTGAACCTTATAAAAAATAAAAGTCTGTTGTGCATGATTGTTACTGTTTCTTATAGGGAAATTTATATATTTAAAGATGAGTGAACAATACTTTAATTGAAAAGAGATGTTAGAATAAGAAAAAGATCTTGTAGAACGGTTTACTATTTATTCACCCACCTAGTGTTACCTAACTGATCCTTGAAAAATTAAATTGGTTTGAGAGAAAATGTATCTTATGAAGATCCAAGAACCTTATGAGTAATGTAAAATATTTATTTAGTAAATCGTTGACGAATAGATAATTTTTATGGAAATAACTATCACATCTAGGAGAATAGGTTTTTATATTTTCTTATATATCTTGGATTTGAAGTGAGAGTTGGAACAATGTGGACCTCCCTCATACTGTAGATAATATTTCTATGACTCAATCTGGAAAGATAAATCTTCAAGTTGATGGAAATGATCAAAATAAAATCTTGATGGATTTATTAGAAAAAGTATACACCAACTGATGGGTCTCTAAACATCTAAGAAAATATATTATAAACTGATAAGTAGTTATAAAGGAAATATCAAAGTAAAGGAAGCTATGATTCAAATAAAGAGAATTCTGTTTTTGGATATTAAAATGATAGATTAAAAAATAATTCTTGACTATTTAATTAGAGTTAATGAAATAGTAAGTAATATCTATGGATTTGGTGAGAATCTAGATGATTCAAAAAAATGGAAAAACTTATTAAAAACTTATGTGAAAAATTTGATTCAAATATTTCATCCTTATAAGATAGATAATACATTTCATTGGATGAAATACATAATGTGACTATATCTTATGAAATGAAAAATAACCTATATTTCAAAAAGAACTCAAAATAATAGATGTCCTTTAAGGTTACAAGAAAAGGAATGTTCCTTGAAGTTGAAGTTTAAGAATCAATTGATTTTAATTATGATTAAGTTGATGAATACCTCATTGAAATTTTTTCTCTTATTACAAGAGGTTTAAAAAGGGTAATTGGAAAAGAAAAGTAAAGAAACTACTCATGTGCCTCAGATATAATAGAATTGTAAATTTTTCCATAAATTGTCTGTTGAAAATGGTTGAATCAAAATCTAAAGTTGAAAGTGAGAAACCTCATAGATTGAAAAATGATAAGAAGAAGAATAAATATTCCAATTATAAAAAAGGAATTTTATGAGCATGTATAAACAAGAATGTTCCTCATCTATTTGTTCTATATATGATGAACTTAATTTCATTGAAAATATTGAGAAAAGATGACATTCTTCAAGTAGTAACAGAGATAGTGATTCCAGAACAGATATGAAATATAAGCTAAAAGAGGATTTGGAAGATACACTTGAGAAAAATACTTATCTCATAAAATAGAAGAGGGGGTTTTAAAGAGGTAATAAAATGTTAGATACTGAAAATTAAATTATGATTGAAGTGAAATAGTTCTTATTGATGAAAATAAGAAATACATATTAGAGGTATCTGAGATAGAGAAGATGGTTAGATATCATGAAGAAAAAGTTTCTCACAAGGATGAAGAGATATATGAGACACAATCAATGTATCTTATAGTACTACATGAATTGAAAAAGATCATATAATACTTCAATAATTATATTGAGCTAAATGCTAATCCATCTCAAGCTGGTGAGACGAAAGGTTCCAATAGACAGGAAACATTTATTCCTACATAGTTGAAAAACATATATGATATTACTAATCGTGAAGGGGAATATATGATGAACAAGAAGGCAAGATAAGTGCATAGATCAAATCAAATGATGAATAGAAGATTCTTGGATGAAAATTTTCCCATGAGAAAAAGATAGTATGTCATGTAAGAAGAAAAAAAATATATATTTATTGAACATGTTTATCAATAGAATAGAATATCATAGTAAAAATGTTTTTTGGTGTTATAGAAAATATATACATATATCATATTCTTGCTGGTATAACAAGTCATTTCCAAAAATTATGCATGAGCCTAGGGGGAGTTACAATTAACTGATGAGAATATATTATCAAAGAAATTCATCAAAGGTATTAATAAAAAATAGATATGAATTCTTAAAAGAAGTTTGTGGATGATATGCATTAATAGATCATAGAGTTGAGATATCCAAGACTAAATTACCTGGGGAGTTTCCCTATGATTTTAATTGGAAGATAATGATTAATGAAAAGTATAGAAAGTCATGTACATCATGGAATCAGTGTGATACATCCAAAAATATTGAACACACAAAGAAAGGATGTTAGACTATTTAGCCAAATCAACTGAAATTGGATAAAAAATGGTGAAGATTAAAATTAATGCTACAGTTGAGGGTAAAAAGGATATCTCAAAAGAAGATACTAAATTTAAAAATAATTCATAAACTCCTGATAATTTTGATAATCAAAAGAATCAGTCTAAAAAAGTTGGTTATGACATGAATAACTCTATGAAATCAAAAGAAAAGAATGTTTCCTTAATTACAAAGGAAGAGAAAAAAAATATATATATATGAAGAAATAGTTTATGAGAAGGTAAAACATTCAAAATATGAAATAAAAAGGAAGAATGGAAATACTAGTTTGAGAGAAAACTCTTATCATGATTGTTATTTTCGAAAGGAAAATAAGTTCCTCCTTATTCCCATATATAAATGATTTTGTATGGACATGAAATGAATTGAAGGTGCTAGATCCATATCTTTAGGGGGATCATATATGATATGATGTTTTTAATTATTTACCAGTCATTTGAATTTGATAATAATTTATAAATTCATAGTTTGAGTATTCTTGAAAAATAATTATCAAAAGAGTGTTGATATTACGGAGGAGCTAAATAATTTTTTACGTACAATTTCGGATGTGTTTGTTTAGAAGAGTGTAGAATAAATATTATTTTATTAATTGATTGTCTATGAATCTCCAAGGTATTATGTGAGAGTTTTCTAAGAATGGTTTCACATGTATAATTGTTCAAGTAAATCTTTGTTCATATTGGTTACACACTATTTTTTTTACACTGGGTTTTCTCATGTAGACTTGGAGTTGTCTAGCTAAAGGCTATTTACAAAAGTAAATATGTGGTATCATCCTAAGAGAGGAGAAGATATTTGATGTGAAATTATGACATATATATATGATCTTTTTATTAATTTGTAATAAGGAGGAGAAAGTAAAACTAAAATATTATTTTCATTCTTTTTTGGTATTGACAACAAATTCAATGGGGGAGATTGAGGTGGCCATGGATTTTAATTTCATTTTTTGACAATAGCATTGATATGGAGTTGAACTTTGATATAGATTTTATTTAAATATGTATTTTATATGAAGTGATGATAAGAATGGTTATGAAAATATCATCAACCTATAATTGTGATGATTATAAAATAGTTCATAAGTTCATAATGAAATGTATAAATTATGATTGTGGATGACGAAACATTGTTCACTAAAATAATGTTCATGTAAAATATAATGACATTTTAAAAAAATAATGAGAAATTAGAGAATTTTATTTTATTTTCGTGAAGGATGTATTTTTACTATATTGAAATTAGATAAGTATTTAAGATTATGTGAAAAACAATAGCCAATAATTTTATCCAAACTTGAGGGATCCACACAACTACTGAGGTTAGAAGGTTCTACCTCTTGGACAAGCTATAACTAAGGAATATATTGTGAAAGGGACTCCAATGGGAGGAACATGAGTAGTGAAAAGGCACTGTATAGGGTGGAATGACAGTGGATAAGAGCACCAGTATGGATCAGTGTCACTGAGATATGTGGGTTAGATAACCATTTCTGTCTGGATGATGTCATGGATTGTATTATAAAAGAGAGAAAAACATTGAGTTGTATCAATGTGGGATATTTTTTAGTGTGTTAACTTAGCTTCAATATAATCATAGTCGTATTATTTGATCATATGGGCCATTAGATATTTTAAGTGCATCATCTTCTCCATCGAACCCTTCTCAGAGTCGCAGTTATATTCATTGGAGGATTTCCATGCCAACATCAATAGTTGATTGAACCCAAGCTTCCGAGCTTGATTTGAGTGTTATGAAGATTAAAGGTGGATTTAAATAACACAAAACATTATTTTCATATGAAAAAAAGATCAAATAGATGATATAAAGTTTGTAAAAATGTGGTTTTATAAAGATAATGATTATTGGAGTCACGCAACGAGGGTATTGTGCATGTTTTGTGATGGTGGAAGAATGTCTATAAATACTACCTAAGGAGAACAATTGTGCTGATGATAATGAAAGGATTTTATTTCAAGAATATATGTCACCACCATGAATCCCACTAGTTCCCAGAACGGATATCCATGAAAAATCTGTTTGTGTGAAGAATAATAGATTCTGTGATCAAACTACAAGTGCATTGCACACTGGTATTGTTTTATGAAGAATAGTCTTCCAAAATGCAACCAATATAATGTGATAACCTTACCCATGTATCTTGTGATGTTTTCATGAATTAATTTGAGGTACCATGTAATAGTGTATACTTACATTGCAAATCGTGAAGAAGGTCTTGCATACACTAAGATTTTACCCATTTAGGTTTACGTGTATGAAGAAGGAAGGAATTTATTTGAGTTTTGTAGCCTGAATTATGAGATTTCACCCACTCCAGTTTTGTAATATGAATCAATGGAGAAGTATGATATATTCCATTCACATTAAATAGTAGATGTATATTTCAAACTATTATTGCAATGAAAAAATAGTCAAGATAGTAAAGCTTTATAATGGATTAGAAGTGGACAATGTGTTGAGGTTGCATGTGATAATTAGTGTGAACATGAATTCATGCACATGTATTTAGAAACAATGTAAAATTTGTGTTTGATGATTATATGAATACATATCAAAGTTGAGTACATCATGCATTATTTTATACATACATAATGGTTGAAAAATGCATATGAAATTTACCAGGCATGATCAGTGAGTAGTAATTAGAGATTGAAGCTGGGTGTAATTCAGAAGACATATTATTTAGTAATCATTGGGATGAGATAAGTTCGTATCCGTTAATGATCAGTGGATAATGAGAAAGACTATATTTTTTTTTATCAGTTTATGAAGATCTTGAATATAGTATAAAAATAGATCAGGTGATCCAATTTTTGTGGAGAAAGACATTATATCAAGGTAGTGAAGAATAAGTCCAAATCTAACATAGTAATTTATATTAGTAGATCATATCTTGTGTGACTCAAGATTACTGGATGTCTTTAGTGGGACTCTAAAGTAGAAGAAGCCTCTAATTGGACTATAAAGCATAAGAAGCCTCCAATGTGAATCTGGAGTAGACCGGTGGGACACTAGTAACACTGTGTGGTGTAATATAAATATCCACCTATGGGAATCAATATTAACTAGTGTAGGGGAGAACGTTTAAAATATAGTGGGAATCTATAGTACAATATTGTGGGACTCAGGGCCGATGGGAATGAGACTTTACCTGATTGTAATCATCTATATATAGTGAAGAATCTATATTTGGGAAGTATAATCGATTGCAGGAAGGATGTAGGTCGTAATACTAAACCATGGAAAAAATAATTATATGGATTTCATGATTTTTATTGTCACTTACAGGTAGTGGATGAGATTTAAAGATGAGGAATCAATACATTAATCAGTAATAGAAGTTGGATTAAATTTTTTTTTGAATAGTGTACTATTGATTCAACCGCCCCTCCTCCTCTTAGTGGTACCTAAATGATCGTTGTACACTTCACGAATAATAATTATGATGAAAAATTATGGCCTTATCAATTATTTTTAATCTAGGTTAACACAATTTACTCTTTAATAGGATGATAAATTTTACCACAACTCTTATTCATATTAACCAAAAATATAAGGGGTCTATTAACCCAATTTGAACCTAGAGATTTTAAATATGTAAATAATTTTATCTAATTCAATACCTATAAATTTAATAAATTAATTTTAATGTAAGTGCAAAAAATGTGACAAAAATTAATTTTTTTTATAAAAAATAAATTTTAAAGCATGAAACTAGATTTATTCTTATACTATTCTTAGAAAAATATTTTTTTGAATGTTTATAACATTTAATAAATTAAATAATATATAAATTTCATTAAAATCATTAAATAATATTGCATATTTTTTTATTAATAAAAATTCTTTGCGCACATGAATTATTTTTTCAGAAATGAAATCACCTTTATTTTAAAATAATTTTTGTTTTTAATTTTAATAATTTGATAACTTTTTTATTAATTTAATAAATGTGTGAAGAATATATTTTTTTATAATTTTTATTAGTATTTTTATATATTAATACAATAGCTAAGCGATAAAAAAGACATAATATTTTAATAATGTTACGTGGTTTGTATAAACTTTTTGTTTCATGTAACACAATCTATCGATGAAATCAAATAATTTAAAGAGAAATATTTCAAAAAAATATTGGTGTGTTATATTATACCCCTATTAAAATTTATTTTCTTCATTTAAATGTTTCATTTTGATACAAATAGATGAGGTTAATTATGCCTCATTATATCATGAGGTTCCAAGGTAGCTTCCTTAAATTGGTGGTTTAGCAACAAAACATTGACTAGGTGAATGGTCTTGTTTAATAGCACTTTATCTATAGGATATAGAATCTATTTCAATTTTTCGTGTTAATAATGATCTTTCTACAACACTATAACCTCTGAGTTTAATATATGTGAAGGATCATGAATGTACATTCTCAGGAGAGATACATGGAACACATCACGCACTAGAGATAGATTTATTGCAAGAACCATTTTGATGATATTCCATCCTAATATTATCTAGAAATTAAAATGGTAAAATATAACTAGGGATTAGTTTTACCATCTTTCATATTCTCACCACCCACTTTCATGGAGATATTCATAGGATAACCTTATCACCCACTTCAAAATCTATATTTTTTGAATGATTGTCATCATAACTTTTTTTGAATATGGGATGATTTTATGTGTTCTTAAATGGCTCTAACCTTATCTTCCATTTCATTATCTATATCAGGTCACAATATATTTCTTTCTCCATGTTTATTTCAGTATGTTGTAGTTGTTCCATTCTCACCATAAATCGCTTCATGAAAATCCATCAGAATCCTAGAGTGAAATATATTGTTATAATAAAATTACACCAAAGAAATGTGTTAATAGAAAACACCTTTTAAATATATAGAGTAATTTATAATTGTTTATTATAGTGTTTGAATGTTCCTATCAAACTAACTATTCACCAGAGGATGATAAGAAGTGCTAACACATAATTATATTTCAATATCCCATGGAAGACTTCTCCAAAAAATTGAGGAAAACCTCTCATCCCGATCAGATACAATTGATAGTGGGACACCATGAAATATTACCAATTAATTAACATATAAATGAGTAAATTTATCAAGATATAAATATTCTCTAATGTAAATTAAGTGTTATATCTTCCTAAGGTGATCAATTATAACACATATAGAATTATGCCCTTTAGATGTTTTGAGGAGTCTGATGAAAAAATCCTTGATGATATTTTCCCATTTCTATTCTAGTATAGGTAATGGTTATAATATAACATTATAATTATTTCTCTAAACCTTAACTTCTTGACAAACCATGCATTGAGAAACATATTCTGCAATATCCCTTTTCATTTTGCCCAACCATAAATTGTCTTTAAGGTCTCTATACATCTTTGTACTTCCAAGATGAATAGATAATGTAGAACTATGAGCTTCATCCATTATCTCCCTCTTCAAATATAGTACCATAGGGACTCCTACATGGTTCTTTAATATTATTATTCTATCATAATGAAGTTTTATCTCAGTAACTTTTCTCACATTCTTTTGTAGATCAACATCTTCCTTTTGTACCTTTTTAATATTCGCTTGAATAGATGGTTTAAATATAATATGATCCAGATAATATTTCTCCCCTTCCATAAATATTTCAATATATATACTTTTCATGTTTATAAAACTTGTATCTTATGTGATCCCCATCATAGATAATCTTGCATGATCCTTTTGACTTAGAGCATTTTCCACCTTGTTTTCTTTCCCATGGTGCTAATGTATTGAGA
This sequence comes from Viscum album, assembly GCA_963277665.1. Lineage (NCBI taxonomy): Eukaryota > Viridiplantae > Streptophyta > Magnoliopsida > Santalales > Viscaceae > Viscum > Viscum album. The sequence continues at coordinate 879,441,549 of OY728143.1, read as the reverse complement.
GGCTTCAATCCTTAATAAGTTCCAACCATTTGGATCATGTCGATATATTTTTGATTGAAAATATAATTTAAACTTTTTGATAAGTATACATGTCACACATTTATCCCTAAAGATAATATCTTTATATCATTAATTCAAAAATTTGGCCAACCCACTCCAAATCATGAGTTGGATAATTTTCCTCATAAAACTTCAATTTTCATGAGTTGTAAGCTATAACCATATAATTATACATGATGAAACATCACATGTAACATCCTGCCACTCATCCATTATCTGAGGAAGATTCTATGATAATACAAGGCCTTAGGTGACATCCTGAAGACACTAAAGGAGAGTAATAATTTCCAAGGGATTTATAAATATTTTGGGGATGATTTTCCCATTGAAAATAAAATAAGCTAACCACAACTATAATAACCAAACAACCACTACATGATGAATGTTAACAATGTAATATACCTCAATGTAATACCAACTAATAACAAAATGATACAACAACCATGAACTGTATTAGAGTACAAAGAAGAAACTAAAACAATCAACCCAAAGACAACCAAGGCATCGATAAATAACTCCCAATAAGCTCTAATTTCCAACTAAAAAATCTATTCCCAACATCAAAATTAATCACTAAAGAATCATGATACCTTTTTGTTACCTGTGTCTCGATATACAACATCTTCAAATGCACAAAAGATCCCAAGTGGTGGGTGAGTATAAAACTCAATATGATTTCCCCAATGACTTCCCTACTAGTGCCACTAGGATAGAACATGTTATCCTATTTATTAACAACAATATATATAAAATAATTTCAAATGGTTTATATAAAAACCAATAATAATTATTTTAAAAACTATTTTCCTTGTAAAAAATCAAACAAGTATTTGAAACCATTTCACTAGTCTTTTTGGCATAACCAATTCTATTCTACACACCCACACATATATTCCTAGGTGAAAATTATATACTCATGAGTTATATATCATTGATCAAACAATTCATCATAAGGTAACCATTTACCAAGTGCCTCAATAGAACATGCCCCTTCCAAAGGGTCACATCAATACAAATAAACACACACACCCACAAAGTATGGAAAGTACCATGACAACCCAATTGTTCCAAACCATTTCAACAAAACAATCCTTTTTTAAAAACATTTTACAACCAATTTTACTAGAATAAAAACAAAAAAATAATTATAAAATAATCATTTCAAAATCATGTAATGAATTTCACTTTCCACAAAACAACCAAATTCCATAATTTCATAAACCATCATTAAATATAGTTTCCATCAAACATGAAACATAAATTTAACAATTTAAATAAATAAATTCATTAAATTTGAAATCAATCCTTCAAGTTGTAATAAAATGATTTTAGAGTGAATACACTTACCTCATAACATAGGAAAAAATGAATAATGACACAAATTCTTCACCAAAACTAGCTTAGATCTTCCAAAAACATCCTTATATTTTTTTTCTATCATCAACACAACCATATATCATCATGATTGTCATAAAACAACATAGATAAACCCCCAATATATTAGATTAATGAATCCAATAGGGTTATGGAGAATAAATATAAGAAAATCCACCATGAATGAGAACTTACCAAGGAATTAGGCCTCCAAAACACAAAGATTAACGAACGGATCACTCACAGATCTAAGGGAATGGTCTCTCCAAACTTTTAAGGGATATTAATTCGAGTTAGGATAATATTAAGGGTTAAAAAATATGTTTAATAAAGGATTCCGAATAGATCCAAAAAATCATGATCTAATTTTTAATGTTTCACAGTTTATGTACACACTTAGGCAAACCACGTGAAAACTATTCCCCATCCACTGCCTCCAAACACTCAAATCATGGTTGTATGAAATAGATATACAAAGCATGCGATGATCATGATCATACCATTTGTTTCACTTTTCACGGTTTTACCTGGGTGAATACACAGTTTGAATAAATTGTACACCAATCATGAATGTACTCAGTACCAACTATTTCCCTTTGCTATGTTTTCTGGAGAATTTTCAGGGTTTATACATACAATTATCAAATAGTGAACCTCCATAAAATCTTAAAAAAAATTCAAAACACTTCCAAAGATTCCCAAACATAACCTAATAACTTTATATACTTAAATTATATAAATAAAGGGTTAAATACCTAAAATTGGGGGTGTGGAATCCCAGTCCCTTCTCTAATACATCACTATCGATTAAAAACACTTCTCCATTATAAGGTAGTATAAGTTCAAGTTCACTGACTAGCCTTATCTTCAATTCCTTAAAATATTCCTCACATTCATCTATCTAAAAAAACTTGTCTCCCTTCCAAGTTTTCTTGGTGAGTGGATTTTATATCCATGATAATAATTTCCAAAGAGTGCCAATAATATCCATCCAAACTAAGAAAAATATGGATCTTGGGAATAGAAGTTGGTCTGGTCCAATGTTCAATAACTTTGGTCTTTCATGGGTCTAATGATATACCCTCAATAATATTATATTACCCAATAATGGAACTTTCCAAATCCAAAATTCACACATGGAAAATTATGCATAAGTCTTATCCTCTATTAGTGTTTTTCCTAATTATCAAATAATCGTAATAATATTCGTTGCTCTTTGAATAAATAATATTTATATATATATACTACCAAAAAGGATCAAGGTAATCTCAAAATAATCTATTCATTAAATTCATGAATATTGAGGAGGAATTAGTAAGAACCAAATACATCACTATAAATTCATAGTTTCTATACCTTCTATGGAATCTTATATTGAGTATATCCTCTTTATTTAACCTAAATTGATTATATATATAATGATGGTCTATATTGGAAAAGAATTTAGTTATGAATAGTTGATAAAATATGCTATCAATATGGGGGATATGATACTTGTTCTTGATTTTGATCTTGTTAAGCTCCCGATAATCAATGCAAAGATTAATTGACCCATAGTTTTTCCTAAAAAATAGAATAGTTGCACCCCATGGGGACACACTAGGAAATAAGAATCTATTTTCAAGATTCTCTTATAGTCTTGTTCATCAATTCCTAGAATGAAATATGGGACATTATATAAGGACTCTTTGAAATAAGCATGGAATCAAGTGTGAGTTTTATTGAAAACTAAACTTCAATATTTGGTGTCAGAACAAAATTTTTTTCTATAATGACCCAAAAAAATACTGTAAGATAGGTGTATACTTAATGAAAAGTTTATCACCAACCATATTATTATTTATATTCCATATATAGGAATTAATAATAACAATATTGAATAAATTACTTTTGGAATTTCATATTCATACTCGCATTGATAAAAGATCATAGGTTCATTTAGAATGAAATGTGGCTTCCCTTCCTCAATAGTTGACATGGGATCTATAATGAGAGATCCAATACATTCTAAGAAACAAATAAAATTAAACTAAGGGGAGAATTAAAATATTTTTAAGAAAAAATATCCATCAAACTTCAATCAGATTAGAATGATAGATTTGATATGTGACCGTTGTTCCATTATGAGTTTTATCAAATAAACAAATATATAATCAACGAGGAGATATAGTGATAGCCTTATAAAATTAATGATAAAGAAAATAGTTGGTGGATCCATAATCAAATAATACATTATCTGTTCTAGAGTGGATGATAAGTGTACATTTCAAAATATCATTCTCATAACCCACTTTGACAGTTGTGATCACATGATATTTACCTTTGTCTTTAAGATTAATAAGACTTTAAAACTAATAAAAACATTCTAATTTTTATATTTGTTTTGATAATTAAACCATTGGAAAAATTTTCATTCCTTTTAAAATTTTTCTTATATATTCCAATGGATTCATTATATTTTTTCTCTAACTCAAGAAATTCATTCTTCATCTTTGTACATAGAATACAAGGAAGTAATTTATTGAAGAATATACCCTTAAACTCAACCCATTTAATGGATTAAATTTCTTTATCTTGTCTCATACTCTTTATAATATTACACCATTAATCTACTTCACCTTCTAAATAATAAATATCTAAGTCGACTTTTTCATGACCCAAGCATTGAAGAACAAAAACGTTTTTCTCAATGGTGCCTGTCACCTTTCTCAACCATATGTGGATTAGTGGATTCAATAAAATAATGTGGATGTTTACTCATGAAAGACTCAACAATACATTGTTATATCTATTGATAATTTGGAAACTTCTCACGAATTATATCCTAATAATGTTTTCTAAGCATGGAAACATGATTCCATATTACAGGTCCCGTAACATTTGGTTGATCAGGAGGAAAATCATTAAATTGACCATCACTATAATTATTAACAAGAATATGATGAGTTACAACCATTTAATAAGATCAAACATAATAGTTTGAGAATCAATAATCATAGTGAAAACCACGTAATTATGAAAAATCATTTATATAATGTATAAATCACGAACCCATATTCGATGAATCCTTGGGTTTAACCACAATTATTCATGATCATTACAAAAAATTATGTATTTTATCCTATACTTAGACCTATCCTTTTGGTTTTCATAAAATGTTTCTAACACTGATATTCAAATATTGAGTAACCCTTCTCTTATACTGACTACATCGACCCATACATTCCAAACATAAATATGAAATCTATTTATATGAATATTCAATATATAATAACAAGATCTAAGCTAGATCTGTAAAGGTTTGGAGTATTTGTATTCTAGATATACGATGTTATTATTTTATAAAATATATTCAAAACATACCATAATTATCTTTCCTCATAGTACTCTTCACAGGCATACCATATTAATATATTTCTTCATAATCTAGGGAATGGAAGCCTAAGAAGAGAGTGACCTCCTGTTCTCATTAAGTGTAATCATGATAGATATCAATAAATGAATATATGAAATCATAAATTAAGAATAAAGTATTGATATCATGACTATAACATACAGATTTCATACCCAATAAAACAAAGATAATAAACATGATTTGTCTCATAAGATGTTATCATTTCAAAAGACATGAATCCTAATAATGAGAACTAATCATAACTAAATAATGACCCTTAAATTCATTTCATAAATGTGTGTGGAACCATAATATGTATAAAAACCATTTCATATGTCAAGGTTTAATTACAAGACCATTAGATAGAGAATCAACACTTGTTTCCCATAGTGGATCAAACACACTGACTTGTTTCCCATAACAGATTAAGAAGTTTGACTTGTTTCCCATAATGGATCAAGAACTTTAAGTTTTTTCCCATAATTCTCCCATGATTTATAATATTTTACCAAATTCATTGGGAGAGATATAGTACCCACCTATTTAATAATTAAAACCATACATATGTGTACCATAAGATCATAAAACAACAATCATATCAGTATATCATAACTCTATCAAAGAAAATGTGTTCCATATTTCATCAAATCATAGCATAAACCATAAAAATTTATTTCATACACATATCATCATCATAAACATAAAAAATCTAGATAAGGAATAGTGATTGTATCATTGGATCACATCCCTAGTAAAACATAAGAAACACCAAAGGATGTTGCCGTTAATGAATAGAAAAACTATTAAAAGATCATTAAAACATTACTGAGGAAAATACCATTTTCATTTGAAAATCTCATTTAAAAAACTAAAAATATCCCAAATATTATAGAGAATATTTTCTTCTAAAATAATATTAGAATCAAGTGAATTATTCCTCAAATTATTTAGTGATCATGACGGTGGGAAATTATGTTCATGCCATATAAGTTAAAAGAAAACATTCCTTCAATATTTTTTTTCAAAAATTACATCATTTATAAAACGATAAGAAGATTCCCTATAAATTTTTAAAAAAATAAAAAAGGTAATTTTTATAATTCATATGATAATATTAAAATAATTAATGAATAATTTTTTTAGAAAATATATATATAAAAAAGGATTTTAGATCGTAGAGAGAAATGAATTTTATTTTCCTTCAAAATGTTCTTTTGATATAGAAATTCATGTATGAACAATCACATTTAAAATTTTATTGAAACATAAATCTCTTACCTAAAGTCTTGTCTTTCCTCATTCACATTAAAACCTATGGTATAATAAATATGGATTTATTATAAATGTATTTAATAACTATATTAATATATATAATACCATTAATTATTTATTTATGACATATTAGCAAATTTTTATTAATAAATGTTTTTATTAAAATCAATATTTTGGGTAATAACCACATTGTTTTTAAAGCATGATTCGGTTCGATGGTCTGGGTCCTTATAATTTGATCAGGGTTCCATAATAAATATATTTATAATCCTGGAATAAAAATAATATATATATATATTTTAAATATATACATATTTATATTCACACATAAATGTGTGTTATGGAAAAATGAATTACACCATTCATAGAGAGAGTAGTCCATACATACGCATGAATGCTGGTTTTAATTTTTAACGGATGGAACAAAATAAATTTAAATATTAATTAAAATTTATAGGATAATTAATAAAAAAAATTTATAATATATATTCTTCACACCATTCTTCATTATCATAAAATTAAAATCAAAATGAAAAATGAATCATATGGCTGTGTGGAGGTGGTTGTCCATAAAAACGCACAAAGGATGTTACAATTTCCTAGAGGATTGGATAGTAAGTAAGTAGATGTCATACTATATTTAAAAAAGTATAATTATTTCACAAATATAATATATAAACACTAATATCATCATATGACACATCCATAAATTTTTTTTATGAAAAATGATTTGTATCACTATGTGGAGACGGTAAGTCGTGCGTACTCACAAGCGATATTTTCACTTCTTGTTTAACAGGAAAGATGGTGTATAATGGTGTTTTAATTATCATAATAAAATTTCAGAATATTTAGGATAATTAATTCATTATTTTATGATGAATAAAATATATTTATATTAGTTAAAGAAGAGTAGAAATGAAAGTGATCAGTTAATGCGATTACCTCATCTTTGAAACATATCCTTTAGATCTCTTCTAAAGGGATCAAGGGTTGGTATTTTGGGAAGAAAAAAAACATATAGGATGCGTATATGGAAGTTTATAAAGTAAATTTGAATATTTTTTGTAGAGATATAATATACATTGTTTTGTAAATAAGTGAGGGAGGAGGATCCCTTTTATAATTGAGGTGAGGGTCACTTTTTAAATTTCTCAAAATATTAAATTATGATAAATTAATTCCAATGATATATGACTCATAATAGAAATTTATTCTAATATAAAGTATTATATGGTTGTAATAATATCTAAAAATAGAATTTATACATGTTTTGTGTAATTTTAAAACATTTAATTTTTATTAACTCTTAGTTAATAAATTTTAGTTTTAACTTAGAAAATACATTTTTCAAAATTGAAGGGTTGTTATTTTTACTTATAAGATGAAAATTGGAACATAAATGGTAAAATAATGAAATTTTAAGTTATATAATATACACATTGTCGTATTTTAATTTTTTTAAGATTTATAAATGATTTAATGAAATATTATTTTGATAAAATATTATTAATGTAAATTTTCATACTATTTATTTAAGTTCACATTCAATACATTAAGAGAAGGGAGAATTAGAACACAATACTTTCACACCTCCCTAATATGTTATATAGGTCTAAAATATTCGTGGTTAATATCAAATCATTAAAATTATATAACTTTTAATATTTTTAATATCATTCATTATATTTTTTTATTAAATGTAGAAATATTATATTTGTGTTTCATAAGTAATTATGGTCATTATATAAAAACTAATAATTAAAAAATTAATTTCTATCATTAAAATAAATTAATTAATCTTAAAATAAACCCTTATGTTAATTTGTAACTAACATTGATCTCTGTTTGGATTCATGAGGCTTATTAAAAACAAAGAAAGTGACATTTTGTAACTTTCTATGATTTAAATAATATATGTCATTTTCAGGGAAAAGTGTCCAATAAACAACCAATCTTTAAGAATAATGTCTTAAAGTTCAAATTAATTTCATCCAATAATTATTATGATGAAAAATTATGGTCTTATCACTTATTTTTATCAATATTAACTAAACTTACTCTTTACTAAGGTGATAAATTTTACCACGATTACTACTCATATTTAGAAAAAATAAAAGGGGAATATTAACCAAATTTTAACCTACTAATTATAAATATGTAATTAATTTAATATAATTCAATACCTATAAATGGAGGAAATTAATTTTAATGTAAGTGTGCAAAATGTGTCAAAAACTATTTCTTTAGAAATATTCATTTTTAATCATAAAACTGGATTTATTCTTATCCTATGATTATAAAAATATTTGTTTAATGTTTAAAAAATTTGATAAATTAAATAATATATAAAATTATTTAAAAATATTTACCAATAGTGATTAATTTAATTTATTAATAAAAATACATTGCGCAAACAAAAAAATAACAAGAAACACATCACTTTTATTTACAAGTAATTTTTTATTTTTAATTATAATAATTTTATAAATAATGAATTAATTTTAAAAATATTTTTGTCATATGTTTTTCCTAAATTAGTTATAACTATTCGTACTCTTCAATCAGATGGCCAGACTATAACTAATACATAATATTTTAATAATGTTATACAGTTTTCCTAAACTCATTATTGCATGTAACTCAAGCTATCATAGAAATAAAACTATTTGAAGAGAAATATTTTATAAGAATATTAGGCTGTAATAATTATCCATTTATGGTATTTTTTAATGTAATTTACATGGGATAACCTTTGGTTTGTTCTTGGGTGACTAAGATGGCATTATGACTATTGAGATTATGCATGGTTTGATCCCAATTTATTATGTCTGGTAAACCATAGGCCAGTATTATATGAGAAAAGTCTTGGGATACCTTATGTTTTAGTTTTATTACTCATGGCTGGAGTCCATGTCATCTTATATTGAGGATTTTTTATGGATCTATTTATCTTTCCCATTATTCTATTAAAGAATTTTGATGATTTTTTTGAGCTCGATTTTAGTCTTTTTGGAATCCTTAAGAGTGTGGTTCCTTTATGTAATTTGGATCCATTTTCTAAGACGGTTGTTGTAGTTAATATAGGATTATTATTTACATTCTATATTTTTTGGATATATATTTCTTATTTGGTGGTATTCCACCTTAGAAAGTGTTTATTTTATAATATCACCATTTTAAAAGAATTCTAAATGATGGAAAGAACTATGGTTGGTCTTTTTGTTCATAAGAGTTTTTATATTCTAATAAAGGTATAGAGTATTATTGAATATGTTTCGTGTTGTTCAAGGGATTAGTAAAGTTTTCTATGGTCTGATTTAAGTTAAACATTATGATTTTTTTGATGTTTTATGCTCATTTATCACTGTAACCTATGTAGATTTTCCCATCCATACCACCTCATATATCAGGTGTTATGGTTGCTAACTTTATGTTACTTTATACTTTTAATCATGACTTTCTCAAGGAAGAAATTAGAATTGTGGGGGGAATTTTAATACCCTCATGTTTCCATTATATTTAATATTTTATAATTTTTTGTCATTTTTATATTTTCAGGAATTTTTGGAGTGGTTGATGGGTGGGTGAACTCCCCATGTCATAGATAATGAGACACCACACCTTTGTACTAGTTTGGAATGTGAAATATAGAGATCACCATTGAAACTGGGGGAAATGACAATGAAAAATATTCTATGGGGACGATGTTTGTGTTATCCTAGAACCATGGAGGCCATGGTGAGTCACTATGAAAAATGGGGATGTTGAATCATTTGGGACGGTTAATCATGGTGGTTGTCTGAGTGACCAAAACGGTGGCCACCATGACATAGTGGAGTTTTTGTACCTATTTTGGGAGAAAGATGGTCATATATATGTTGTGAAGTTTACTATGGTTTGATATATGAGTAACTATATAAAATAATCAGTAGGATAGAGGGATTCACCATGGTATCTAGGCATGCAGGTTTATCAGCCTTCTTGGAGGAGGTTTTCCATGTCGTGATAGTTAAAGCCACACCATGGTGCAATCGTTTCCAATTTATTCTTAAATGGTAAAATTACTCTTTTACCCCCACTAAAAGTAAAATAATTTTGCCTATCATCCCTCTTATTTTTTTCATTCATCTAAGATGTTGATCTCATGATAGCTTCCCCCTTCCTCCACCTTTCTACTGAGCCATATCCCCTTCGATTTCAAGAGATCTTAAAGGTATTTCTCTCATTTTTTTTTTGTTTTTTCTACTCTCACTCCTCTTCTTTATTTCTCAATTTCCTTTTATCTCCTCAACACTAACTCCTATGGGAGATGAATCTTGGGTGATGGTTAATAATAATTTTATGTTTGTTTGTTTAGGTCTTGAAGAGTCCATTATCTTCCTTGGTTTTTCTTCCACCATCGAAGGTGACTTGTGTCCAATCGATTTTGGTAGATGTTTTCATGAGTTTTTTAAAACCATTTGATTTATTGTTATTTTTTAAATATTTATTATTTTAAATATTATTTTAATTTAAACTTCAAATTTATTATGAAATCTTTAAGGTCCAATAGTTCAATTTGAAAGGGGTTTCTAAATGGGTGTTTACTACTATGTGTTTTAAACTAGGAATTATGTATACGACCTATTTGGAAAAATAGAAAAAAGATATTTCCATAAATTATTTGTGTATTTAAATTAATCCTTGTATTTTAAAATGTTCTAATGGGAATATATTTATGATTTGATACTTTTTTGGATTTTTATTATTTAATGGGTTTTTATCAGTTAACTTGATAAATTTACATTTTATTCATATGTGATATATGTTTATAATTTTTAACATGGTTATTGTGTGATGTTTCACATTTATGTATCCACTAAAAAAGAATTTTCAAATTAAAGTTTGGTTTGTCATGATTTATAAGAAGTTTTAAATTAAAATCAGTTTTCAAAAAGTATTTTCAAAAGATATTTTTAAATCATAATTTATAGACCCAAATGGTACCTTTCTCTAATGGTTTTCATAGAAATGAGTTACTTACTCATTGGAATCACCATTTTTCCATGGTATATACGAGCTTTAGTAATTAATATGATTTAGTATGTTATTATGTATATTACTGTGGGATTTAAATTAAGGGGTGTGTTGAAGTGGGTTGCGTCATGTTATTGAGATGTATTGATTTATGATTAAGAAATGATAAATGTTACCCCACATACTATAATTATCTTCATGGGGGTCCTAATAATCATTGTGAGATATTGAAAGATGGTTTTTATTCTAGTCATGGAGAGACTCTGACTAATATCCTTTAGTATTGGAGATGTACTGATATGAGTGTTCCAATGGTGAGACTTATTAGAGTAAGTTGGGTGGTTATTTTCTAGGAACATTATTGATAAGATGATAGATGACTATACTCAAGTATATCTTGAATTTCATCACTTGATGTTTAGTAATTTCCCAGGATTATTTACACTTTATTGAATATTGTTCACTTTATTTTGGTTTCAACTTGCTTTAATTCAATTATTATTATTCTATCATGTTTTTTTACGTGTTTCACTATTATGTTATGTTTCTATGGTACTTTTCCCTTATATAAATTATTATTTATTTCAATGTTTTATTACTGACTTTGTACCTAACTTTTACTGTTGTGTGAATTATTTACCGTGTTACATTTATTTATTTATTTAGTTGATGCTTCTCTTGGTTATTTTTGAGTAATTTCTTATATAGTCATTAAAAGAGGGTCTTTAAAAAGGGTTATTTTTAAAGTTAGTTTGAAATGTATTATCTAAATAATTTTTAATGTTTCTTAAATAATTTTATGGATTTTAAAATAGGATTTTAAAATTCTTATGAGTTGGATTTCTCAAAACGATGAAAAACTTATTTCCAAAGAGTGTATTTAAAACTAGAATTTGTAGTCTGCTTAGTCAAAGGAAATGCATGGAATCTTTGGAGATATCATATTGGACTGTTATGCTCATACCCTAATTATACCACTCAATGTTGTTAGACACAAGTTCTTTTATGAGTTAAGGATCAGGATTGGTAGGAAGTTATATATTTGTGAACTTTTATTCCATATTCTCTCATAGACTGAATCATTTAAATATTTTAGATGGTGAACTTAAAGTAACATGGGGATATTTATTTGGGTAGTTTTATTTTTATTGTTTATTTGTTTTGGGGTGTATCGGCCAATTCATCCTTTCTCGTATTTTTTATTCTGGATCAACTTTTTTATATTTATTTTGATTTGGGTTTTTTTATGGTTATGCCTCATTTGGTTCTATTTTAATTTGAAACTAATTATTTTGTTTTTCATGGTAGTCCAATGTGTAGACACACCATGTGAGTGTTTTGGTAAAATTCCATTACATGTTTGATAATATTTATTTAGGTGAAATCATTCCCACTATATATATATTGATTCTATAGAATTAGAATAAATCTTATTGGAATTAGGAATTCCCTTAAGGCCTTTCCATAGGCAGGATCAAGTTTCCAATTGAGGGGTGACACCAGTTAGTTTGTGGTGGTCCTTGAGACAAAAAACATGTGTTGTGTGACTCATGGAATTTGGTGGCATGTGAGGTAATTGGTATATACTTTGGGTACACTCCAAGGCATTTAGAAATGATATACATAGTGTGTGACATATAGTCACACCCATTGTAATATTTCTAATTCATAGAAACCTTATCCATTGTACAGAGTTCATTACATGACAAGTTCTAGTTAGAATATAATCCATGTAGTGGAATCATCTTCTAGATCTAATTTTATAACCATTTCTTCTATTATTGCAATAAATCTTATTGAAACCACCACTCATCACATCATTCAACATGTATCTTATGTCTAGTTCCACGAATAATCACTTTATTTTCTCCTTTATTAATCATTATTATCATCTTATGTAATTTCAAGATGAACCAACATCCCCCAATTCTCTTTCTCTCATTGGTCGGCCATGCATTCCACTGCCAAATCTCTAAAACACCAACTTCCACTATGGATCCCTAGTTTCCCATCTCGCACCAACACCAAACCTGAACCACATTCCTTTTTCAAATTTCATAGTTTATTATATCATTTTTGGATGTTTTATTTGAATTATTATCCACTCTCAAATCTAGCATCAAATATATTATATGAGAGGGAATAACAAGGTAGATAAGAAATAGTAATAGTGACCTATGTTAATCTAAACATTCAAATATTCACATTCATGGAATTTGTAATGAACCATATAGAATTGAGTAAATAAAGAAATTAAACAATGTAAAAATAAATTAATAACTCAAACACTATTGTAAGAATATTCCTCGATGAATAATTGTCATGCACTACTATGAGGAGTTGCATAAGGTTTAGTTCATTAGCATTATAAAGAATATCCATTATTATAAATGATTATTCGCAAACCAATGAATTCCATGGATTAGTAAAATTAATCAAAAAATCAATAACTTCAAGTAAAGGATGATTATTATTTGAAAAACCATGTGAAATGAGGTAAAATATTTACCCATGTATTTCAATTCACTTTTTTTTAAATAATAGAGGGAATTCTGTTGGAAAAAAATCAAATTGAATTCTTATAATTTTATGATCCAACAAGAATAAGAACAAGGTAAGGAAAATATATATTATTTTCCTACCCCATAGATATTGTGATGATGCTTCTAGAAGTATCATATTTGAGTCATGAAAACATTGAGTATCTAATCATCAAACCCAATATAATAATGATTATGGAAATAATATAGTCTTGTAACATAAATATAATCTAAGATAATTGTTAAGCTGAAATTGTATATAAATTCAACAATCATTTAATTAATGAATATATATGTTTTAATCGGTAATGCACCTGGAATGTTTTGATTATTATAGAGAATATGTTTTCAGGATGCTAAAGGAAATGTTGAAGAAAAGTAAAAAAATGATCATTACACAATGTTAAATTTTCTTACATGATGTTTATGCATCATTTACAATGTGTTACAGGATGTGAAGAATGTTGTGAAGGAATTACATTCCATGAATTTGTTACATGAAGTGAATCTCTAATACACCTCATGTAATGTTGTAATTTCCATTCCCATGAAAAAGAAATATTCAAAGGAAGTTAAAATCCCTGAAGGCCAGTTACATGTCATTAGATGAGTTGAAATTCTAAATCTCGATGATTTAGGCTAATATTTCTGCCATATCCAAAAATCCTAGAGATAATTTTGGATCTGAATTACACAACGTGATATGTTTACACGTCGTGTAATATCCCAATTATTTACATCCAATGTATGCATAGTGGATATGATATTGGATCCTCTTGATTTTTCTCTTCATTTCCTCTGAATCTTTCTCGATTATTCATCCTTCTATTCTCTCACAACTCATATCAAGACATTTTTGTCTACTTTTTTAATTAGTTCCATGCACCATTGATTTTTCTACATACCATTCATCACCTTCTTCGATTTCAATGTCCATTTACAATTGTTTTTTCCTATCATAGTAGCTACACCATTAATTTTTTATGATTTATTATTTCATGTATGTGATTGATTGATTTACTACTTTATCTAGTTGTGAACGACATGATTTTTGAAACCCTTCCTGAAAATTGTCATATCTCAAATGTTTTCTTAATCTACCATGCATGCTCATAAGTGTTTCTTCAATCTCGATTATTACCATCATGAGAGGCTAAACCACTTATGGTAGGGTTCGATAGTAAGGGTTTCTGAACATAATGAATGTTTAATTATAAACATGGTAACCCTATGGTTAGTAATTAGGTCTTACAAATTTTTTTATCTAATATATTAGACAACCCCAACCATGGGAAGTTTGAATGAATGACCTTGACCTAATTGGAGTGGAATAGGTTATGACCAATAACCTAAGATAATTTCTACATTATAATCTATGATGAATGAATCTGAGATGTAATCCATCTATAGACAAAGGAATATTTTCCTCTTGGATAGATCTAGTTTGTTTGACCATAGTCAACTAGTGACCTCTGCTTTCTTCATATCCTAAGCCTTAGGATTATTCCATGTTAAGACAGAGATTATCCTTATATATAATCCCTAAAATTAACCATGATCCCTTTTCTCTATCTAATCGTAATATCAAATTCCATAAAATTAGATTACTCCCAAACATTCCCAGTTTGGGAGGACTCCTACACATAGGGATCAAAGTCTTAGTTCATGTCATCCAGTTCAATCCTCATGGGATCGACCCCATACTATTACTATATTATTCCTTAGTAGAAAGTGTAGTTTGAAATCAATAATCTAATAGAATATCATCCTATGTGTATTAAATAAAAGGTATGATCATGTTAAATTCATGTGCCATTGTTGAGGACCAAAATTATTCTAGGACATGGTAACCTACAACAATAACCTAGGATTACCTCTCCCATTACCTCGCCCATTTCCCCTTTTGACATTGTATATGCGTCTGGACCCCTTGACTAATTCAAGGATCCTCGACAGTCAAGAACTTCTTACCTTCAATCCTTAAATTGAAATGTACCTAATATCACAACATCATTCCAAAATGGATAAATGATGTAATATTGTTGTTCTCGATCAAGCCAACATGCAAAGTATGCATCCCACAATACATAGAGAACGTCCAGTGAATCTAGAATGCTCCATTACATATTATGTATTTCTATCAATCAATGGTTCTATGCCTAGTATTTTCCATAATCATATTCAGGATCACACCTTATATATTAATCCTGGGCTCATTAATACAGTAATGGACCAGACCTCTCCGGTCGATTACTTTGTAAAAACGTTTTTTTTATGTGGTCAATGCGACGAACATCAAAAATAATAATTATTAATAATAATAAATGGTGACGTGTTAATAAATTTTTTTTGGGGTTTTGTTATAAGTGTTATACTAAATAATTATAATAACAATGTTGGTTTTTTTGATAGATCTGGTAATAATGATTTAATGAGAATTATGTTTTGAATTAAATGCAATGAGATTTGAGATATGAGAATAAATTAAAGATGTTATGATAATTGTGTAAAAATAAATAAATAAAGGTTTAAAATAAATTTGGGGCGTGCCACAAGGAGAGAGAAGATGAAAAATATAATAATATGAAATAAAAGGGGAGGCGCACCAACAAAATAATGATTGGAGAGAGAAAATAAAATTTATTGAAAAATAAATATAAGAGAGAGGCGCCACTTTTTTAGGGAGAGAATCTTGGGAGAAAGAATTAATAAAGATTGGAGAGAGGGAGGAGTTATAAGATATTAATGGGAATAAAATTAAGTGTGAAATAAAGAGTAAAGGAGATAATTGGTGATGAATTTCCAGTGTGAAAAATGACAAATGGTGATTGATTGGAGTTTGAGAAATAAATAAATAAATAAATAATAAAATATTGTTATCATTTTTTTGATAATAAAACACTTTTTTCACAATAACTTCTTCGTGCGACCTCGGTTTCAAGAACCATCAGTGGCAGTGCGACCCTGACTACGAGACGAAAATTATGAGTCCAATATTGGATGTCTTTTTCGGGTTTTCGGATTGGGTACCCGAAACGCTCTTGAATTAATAGATTTAATATTGTTATTATTACGGGATCTTGTATCCAACGTATCTCCCTCATACGGTATCAGATTGACGATCCGTCAGCGACAGCGTAACCCTGAAATTATGATGGTCATTTTAAGACCATTAATGAACTTCTTTTATGACTCATGCCTCGGGTCAACGAAACATCACATATTGATAGAATTATCATTATTATTAAAATGCGTGGAAACCGCGTGACGTGTTGTGTGTTAACCAATCAAAACATGTAACGTATGTACAGTCACATCATGTATTCATTAATGCATGCTGAATACGGATTTACCTATTCATTGCCTATATAAGAATGAGGTCATGTTTTATCTTCCATATCGATCGCTTCTTTGTCGCACGACGACGCTCTTGGACGATCGAGAAGTATTCCTCCTCTAACTTCTTTGTCCGAGCTCCGAATTACGATCCGTCAGCGGCCACAGGATCGTAGTGACAAGACGAAGCTTCTATGCCCGGACTTGTCACCTTTCCTTCCGACCTTTCTTCTCCAGCTTCCATCCTAGGAGGCGTTTTTTGGGTTTGGCGAAGGCGGAGGGCACCGAAGGACGTCGTCGGAAGCGACGTGATCGGAACCATTTGAGGTAGGGGTTTACCTTCGTCTCTCTTTTTGGTGCAACATGCGGGGTGGGATATTTTTCTTTTGTTCCATGGGATGCAGTTGAACTTTAAACAAAGATAATAACCGGATAAAGAAGGTTTTGGGGTTTTGTGCTGTTTCTATTGCCTTCCAGTTTCTTTATCTTCTGATTGTGATTTTGGATTGAAAGGCCTTTTCCTACTGAAAATCAAGGCCGTTGGTGGCCTTTGCGTGCGCAATTGATATCTGAATTGTTTGTGGTTGGTTTTGTTGAAACATGGAAAATGGATAAGCACGTAAAGATTGGCTGATTAAATGAGAATGAAAACCCTGTGTGATCACCCCGGTTGAACAAAGTTGGAATAATGAACATGTTGGTGGTTTGGTTGTTTTGTGGAAAATGCCTTTATTTATGAAAAGTGTTTTGATTATGAAAAGTGTTTTGAAGTAAAAGGTGTTTTCAAATGCGGAAATGTTTTGTGTGTGGAAAGGGTTTTATGTGTGGAACTTTGAAATAAATGAATGATGGAATGTTGTATGGTTGTGATAATCTCTTGTAAATGAAATGGCATGTGGTTGCTTGCGTTTTACCTAACCTTGGTTGTGGATTGCAGGGATATGTTTGTGAAAGGTTTTGTCTGGATGTTAGTTGCCCAGTAGTAATAATTTGTTAAACCATTGCATGAAACATGAAAACCTAAATGGGGTTGGGGGATGATTGTTTGGTTGTTGATGCATGCTTCGTGGTAGCAGTGCTGAGGAACATGCTCAGTTTATCTTTTTAAGAAGCCATAGGTTGGGTTGTGTGTTTGGTATATGTATATATATAATTGTATCTTTGTGTTTTGTCGCCCCACACCCATGTCAAGCACCTAGTACCGAACACTCCCATTTTATGGGAGAGGGTGTTCCCCCTTAGTTACTAGCTCCTTCTTGCTCATTCTTCCATAGGCTATGATGGCTTGAGGTGACCTTACACCCAAGACTCTTCGGGAGGTCTCAGAGGCTGTGATGGCTTGAGGCGACCTTTAGCCCAAGGCTCTTCGGGCAGGCTTACCGTTCCCAAGAACCTTCGGGTTGAGGCCCAGGTTTCTACGGGCGGGTTAGTGGTTGTGGCCCAGGTGTGTGCGGGCGGGATGCGTGGTTTGGCCCAGGTGTGTGCAGGGGGGAAGAGTGTGGTAGCGTCAGGACGTTTTCCGTTAAGAAGAGCATCATCTAATTAAGTGGGAAATGGTGTGGGGTACCCAATACTTTTGTTCTATATATATACTAAACTTGTTTGTGTTACATGGTGAGTGTGACCAGTGAGGCTAGGTGGATAGTTTTTCCTTGTTAGTTTCTGGTTCTTCTGTTTTCTCACGGGACCTTAGGGTGTCTCCCCACTTGTGCACGAGATCTTTAGGTTCTCTACTGAGTATACTTGTATGCTCACCCTACGTTCTTTCAGGTTTTCAGGAGGACTACCAGGGCCGTGCGGGACCCTTCTAGTCAGGTAGTGGGAGCTGTGCAGTTGTTGTTTTCTTGTTTTTCTTTTGGTACTGTACTCACATGTACGTTGAGCTTATTTGTACTTGTACCTGTTTCAGTTTATTTATACATGCATATGGGACTGGATTGGGTTTCTTTTCAGCACCTTTGTTATTTTTCCTTTTTGGTGGTTGACTTGTCCTATTTCCGATCCTAACTATAAAAAGGGTAATGCCTCCCATGATTGAAAAAAATAATAATAAACTCATACGCTTGGTGCTAGTCGCCACCCCGAGGCCTACTGGAGGCGGGACTCGGGGGTCATTATCTCCCTTTCACCAATGCCAGCTCAGGAGGTGCATCTTTGATGGAAGGGGGCCGTGACAGAATGGTATCAAAGGAATGGTTGAGAGATAGGATGGAGTCTGGAGTTAGGCATAGTGAGGATTGCATGGGATGGTAGGGAAACAATGTTAGCTGATCTTGGTGTGTGACATAGGCCAGGGAAGACCGGCTAGGACACGGGATTTTAGGGGCCCCTATGATCCGATGCAAGGACTCTGAGCCTACCGAACTACCAAGTGAGGCTACATTGATTTTAGGGTAGAAACCCTAGGAAAGGTACATGCATCATCATGTTTGTGTTTTACTTGATTTGGGGCGTTCTGGGAATAAAGTAAAATGATAAAATGAACCCTTGAGAAATCTCCTTACTACTCGGGCTTATGTTTTCCTTGTTTACCGTACAGCTATGGCACCTGGACGGCGTTCCCAGGTGGCTCAGGCGGCCGAGGCCCAGCAGGTTCAGGCGATCGATCAACTGAGGATCGATCAAGAGGAGGAAGACAGCCAGTGGCAGAAGACCCTCTGTTCTTTCCAGCGTCAGACTCTCAAGAAGTACGAGGTAAGTAATTCGGACCTGGAGATGGAGGGGTGGCTTGAAGAGCTAGGGATCGCTTTTACCTTGATTCGTGCTCCGAAGGAGTACTAGGTCCCCCAAGAGGTCAGTCAGCTGAGAGGCGCGGCATGCCAATGGTGGATGCTCTACCTCGGGGAGAGGAAGGAGGCAGAGATTCCATGGGCTGACTTCGAAAAGGATTCTCGAGAGGAATTCCTTTCTTATTTGATCAAGGCGGAAAAGCATCAGGAGTTTCTCTCCCTTCAGCAGGGGAGTATGACTGTTCGAGAGTTGGGAATTAAGTTCAAGAATCTCCTACGCTTTTCTCTGGAACTCTTTCCGGATGAAGAGTCTCGGGCGAGACGTTTAGAAGAGGCGCTTCGTCCTTCGCTCCAGTATGCTGTGACCCCCTTCACCCTTCCGACATACTTAGTCGTACAGAAGAAGGCGGAAGTTGTAGATAGGATGCACTTGCAGGGAGGTGCACCCCGAGAAGGGATCCAGGCGAGTTCGTCGAAGGGGAAGGAAGTCAGTAGCAGACCTCCTGCGACCGGACCTTCCAGGTTCAGGCCAGTGGGGAGCAGACCTCCTGCGACCGGACCTTCCAGGTTCAGGCCAGTGGGGAGCAGGCCCCAACAGTTCCAGTTCAGGTCTTCAGGCCCTCGTCCTTCCTTTTCGAGTCCTGGACTGAAGTGTTTTTCTTGTGGAGGTTTCAGGCACGTCCGGAGTCAGTGCCCGACCAGATCTCAGCACGGTGGAGGTGGTCAGGATCAGTACCCGCCTCAGCAGCAGTTGCCGTCGAGGCCCTTTCAGCAGCAGCAGGGCCCTCCGAGGGTAGACCCTGTAGGAGGAGGCCGATCTCAGGGTGCTTATCAGGGACCTCGACCAGGGCGTGGTCGGGGAGGCGGTCGACATCAGAGAGGCATAGAAGCTGGGCGTGGACAGTTGCACGCAGCAGAGTTGGCAGCTCCAGCAGGACCAGAGGTGGTACGAGGTACGATCTGTTTGTTCAGCACTCTTGTTTCTACCTTGTTCGATTCAAGAGCTTCACACTCTTTTGTTTCACCCAGTCTAGCCCATGCTTTGGGTCTAGACGTAGAGAGACTTTCTATACCCCCAGTACTGAGTACGCCTATTGGAGGTCAGACCCGTTTGTCTTGTGTTTTTCGGGGATGCGAGCTGACGTTGGGACCACATCGGTCCATTGGAGATCTTCTTTTGCTACAGATGCAGCCATACGATGTCATCTTAGGCATCGACTGGCTGTTCTATGTTAGTGCTGTTATCGACTGCTTCCAGAGAAGAGTCGTGTTCTCCGATTTGGATGGACAACGTGTGACTTTTGTTGGCGAGAGGAGCTATCAGGTGGGAAGCCGGCATGTGAATCCTCTCTTTTATTTGTTGGGTGGGATATCAGCGGTTCCAGCTGATACGGAGATGATGAATGTTCCAGAAGTTGTTGGGGAATTCCTCGATGTCTTTCCCGAGGAGGTTGTGACTCTACCCCCTCGACCTGATATTGAGTTTGGGATAGACTTACAGCCAGGTGCCCGTCCAATCTCGATGGCTCCTTATCGGATGGCACCTTCGGAGTTGCGGGAGTTGCGGATTCAGATTGACGATCTGATGGAGAAGGGTTTCGTTCGACCCAGTGTGTCGCCATGGGGTGCTCCGGTTCTGTTCGTGAAAAAGGCGGATGGTGGTCTCAAGCTATGCATACACTACCGGAGGCTGAATCAGGTAACGGTCAAGAACCGTTACCCCCTTCCGAGAATAGATGACCTCTTCGACCAGCTGAGGGGAGCATGTTGGTTTTCTAAGATTGATCTGCGGTCGGGATATCATCAACTGAGGGTAAAAGACAGTGACATCCCAAAGACAGCTTTCAGGTGCAGGTATGGGCACTTTGAGTTTGTAGTGATGCCGTTTGGGGTTACGAATGCACCAGCTGTGTTCATGGGTCTTATGAACTTTGTCTTCCGAGATTTCCTGGACCAGTTCGTCGTTGTGTTCATCGATGACATCTTGATCTACTCAAGATCAAAGGAGGAGCACGTTGAGCATCTCAGGGCTGTCTTGGAAGTCCTTCGGCACCATCATCTTTATGGAAAGTTGCCAAAATGTAAGTTCTTGACGCAAGAAGTACACTTCTTTGGGCACGTGGTGTCTCAGCATGGAGTGTCAGTGGACCCGTCGAAGGTAGAAGCAGTTGTTTCTTAGACAGCACCCAAGAGCGTGGCAGAAGTTCGTAGTTTCCTGGGGTTGGATGGATACTATCGGAGGTTCGTCTCAAACTTCTCTCGAGTTACTGCTCCGTTGACAGCTTTGACTAGGAAGAATCAGGTCTTCCAGTGGAATGAGCAGTGCCAGGAAGCTTTCGACTACCTGAAGGAGAAGTTGGTTAGTGCTCCCATCCTTAGGTTTCCAGAGGAAGGGTCCTTGTATGAGGTGTTTTGTGATGCCTCTGGCCTTGGAATGGGATGTGTGCTGATGCAGAAGAAGGGTGTGATCTGCTATGGGTCTAGGTAGTTGCGTCCTCACGAGCGGAACTATGCCACCCATGACTTGGAGCTTGCAACAGTAGTGTTCGCATTGAAGCTGTGGTGACATTACCTCTTTGGGGAGCACTTTGTGGTCTTCACCGATCACAAGATCTTGCGCTATATCTTCTCCCAGCGTGACTTGAACTTGTGACAGCGGAGATGGGTCGAGTTTCTCCAAGACTACGACTTTGAGATCTCGTACACTGAAGTTAAGGGGAACGTTGTGGCTGATGCCCTGAGCAGGAAGCCACATCAGGAAGTGGTTCGGGAATCTGCTGATGCTTGGAAGGCGATGGGGGAGTTGGCTGCCTTGCACTTGGATGTGAGGGTGGAAGGTGCTAGAGGCTGCTTGTTTCAGATGACGGTACAGTCGTCTTTGTTGCAGCAAGTGGAAGAGTCTCAGTGGGGATACCCTGAGGTGGAAGTGTTGCGGGATCGTGTCGGTCAGGGGAACGCTCCGGAAGGATGGTCGAAGGACAGCCGACATCAGACTCTCTTTCATGGAAGGTTATTTTTTCCAGAGGTGATGTGTGATGAAGTCCTTCGTGAGTTCCATAGCTCAGCCTTGGCAGTACATCCAGGTGTTTCGAAAATGTACCAAGGCCTGAGGGGACAGTTTTGGTGGCCCGGGGTGAAACGGGCAGTGGCAGAGTTTGTGGCTAAATGCCTGGTGTGTCAGCAGGTGAAGGCTGAACACCGCGTTCCTGGTGGTTTGTTGCATCCTTTAGATGTTCCCGAGTGGAAGTGGGACGACGTCTCGATGGACTTCGTCACAGGACTACCCAGAGCTCAGGGCGGGCATGATGCTATCTGGGTAGTGGTGGATCGACTGACAAAATCTGCTCACTTCTTGGCCATCAAGGAGTCAGGACCTGTGAGTACCTTAACACAGAGGTACGTGGATGAGGTGGTGCGTTTGCATGGAGTTCCGAAGACTATCGTCTCAGATCGGGACAGTCGGTTTACCTCACGAGTCTGGAAGGGGTTACAGCAGGATTTTGGCACCCAGCTACGCCTTAGCACTGCTTTTCACCCTCAGACTGATGGACAGACAGAGTGGACTATCCAGACATTGGTGTACATGCTGCGATCATGTGTTCTGGATTTCAGAGGATCATGGGTACAACACATGCCTTTAGTAGAGTTTGCCTACAACAACAGCTTCCACTCTACTATGGACATGGCTCCTTTTGAGGCTTTGTATGGAAGACCATGTCGTTCACCCTTTTGCTGGGCAGAGGTTGGTGAGACTGGTACTCTTGGACCAGAAGTAGTGCAGAGCACCACGGAGAAAGTCCAGCTAGTGCGGGAGAGGATGAAAGCAGCTCAGGATCGGAAGAAGTCTTATGCTGATCTTCAGAGGAGGCCCTTGGAGTTCGAGGTGGGAGATCATGTGTTCTTGAAGGTTTCCCCTCAACGGGGGCACCAGAGGTTCGGAAAGGGGAGTAATCTCTCCCCTAGGTTCAACGGACCTTTCGAGGTGCTGAGGCGAGTTGGCGAGGTGGCATATCAGCTGGCCCTACCACCTCAGTTGGAGAGGGTCCATGACGTCTTCCATGTCTCCCAGCTTCATCAGTACTTACATGATGACTCTCATGTCATCAACTAGGGAGAGCTAGATGTGGGAGAAGACGCGACCTTCGAGGAACGACCATTCCGGATCGAGGATCGCAAGGAGAAAGTGCTCCGTGGACGAACCATCGGCTTGGTTCGTGTGTTGTGGAGGCATGGTGACCTTGAGGAGAGCACTTGGGAGCGGGAGACCAAGATGCGCGCTCAGTACCCGGGGTTGTTTTGACTTGTACCTTCCTTTGTTTATTGGTGTTACCCTGTACCTTTGATATATAAAATGTTGGCTTGTTGGATGTGAGATCTTTGTTCCTTGTTCTTGGGAAGTGTGTGGCTTGTCCGGATATATGGGAAAGGAAAAACCTGATCCTTAATCAAGATGCATTAATGAGGATGCGATTAAACCCGTGCAGGCGAGTCAGTGCCGCCTAAAGTGGATATTATCTTGACATAGGAGAGGGAATTCCTAACTCATAGAGATGTTGGTTGGTTCCTTGTCATGACGAGATCCCTGAGAGGTATCTTGTGGAGTGGTTCTTCAGATCCTTTCCTTCTTCTGGGTCAGTTTTTAATTCTCGAGGACGAGAATGTTTTGAGAGGTATCTAATGTAATGGCCCGGACCTCTCTGGTCGATTACTTTGTAAAAACGTTTTTTTATGTGGTCAATGCGGCGAACATCAAAAATAATAATTATTATTATTAATAAATGGTGACGTGTTAATAAATTTTTTTTGGGGTTTTTTTATAAGTGTTATACTAAATAATTATAATAATAATGTTGGTTTTTTTTGATAGATCTGGTAATAATGATTTAATGAGAATTATGTTTTGAATTAAATGCAATGAGATTTGAGATATGAGAACAAATTAAAGATGTTATGATAATTGTGTAAAAATAAATAAATAAAGGTTTAAAATAAATTTGGGGCATGCCATAAGGAGAGAGAAGATGAAAAATATAATAATATGAAATAAAAGGGGAGGCACACCAACAAAATAAAGATTGGAGAGAGAAAATAAAATTTATTGAAAATTAAATATCAAAGAGAGGCCCCACTTTTTGTGGGAGAGAATCTTGGGAGAAAGAATTAATAATGATTGGAGAGAGGGAGGAGTTATAAGATATTAATGGGAATAAAATTAAGTGTGAAATAAATAGTAAAGGAGATAATTGGTGATGAATTTACAGCGTGAAAAATGAAAAATGGTGATTGATTGGAGTTAGAGAAATAAATAAATAAATAATTAATAAAATATTGTTATCATTTTTTTTTGATAATAAAACACTTTTTTCACAATAACTTCTTCGTGCGACCTCGGTTTCACGAAACGTCAGTGGCAATGTGACCCTGACTACGAGACGAAAATTATGAGTCCAATATTGGATGTCTTTTTCGGGTTTTCAGATTGGGTACCCGAAACACTCATGAATTAATAGATTTAATATTGTTATTATTACGGGATCTTGTATCGAACGTATCTCCCTCATACGGTATCAGATTGACGATCCGTCTGCGACAGCGTAACCTTGAAATTATGACGGTCATTTTAAGACCATTAATGAGCTACTTTTATGACTCATGCCTCAGGTCAACGAAACACCACATATTGATAGAATTATCATTATTATTAAAACGCGTGGAAACCGCGTGACGTGTTATTTGTTAACCAATCAAAACATGTAACGTATGTACGGTCACATCGGGTATTTATTAATGCGCGCTGAATACAGATTTACCTATTCGTTGCCTATATAAGAACTAGGTCATGTTTTATCTTCCATATCGATCGCTTCTTTGTCGCACGACGACGCTCTTGGACGATCGAGAAGTATTCCTCCTCTAACTTCCTTGTTCGAGCTCCGAATTACGATCCGTCAGCGGCCACAGGATCGTAGCGACGAGACGAAGCTTCTAAGACCGGACTTGTCACCTTTCCTTCCGACCTTCCTTCTCCATCTTCCATCCTAGGAGGCGTTTGTCGGGTTTGGCGAAGGCGGAGGACACCGAAGGACGTCTTCAGAAGCGACGTGATCAGAACCTTTTGAGGTAGGGGTTTACCTTCGTCTCTCTTTTTGGTGCAACATGCGGGGTGAGATTTTTTTCTTTTGTTCCATGGGATGAATTTTAACTTTAAACAAAGATAATAACCGAATAAAGAAGGGTTTGGGGTTTTGTGCTGTTTCTATTGCCTTCCAGTTTCTTTATCTTCTGATTCTGATTTTGGATTGAAAGGCCTTTGCCTACTGAAAATCAAGGCCGTTGGTGGCCTTTGCGTGCGCAATTGATATCTGAATTGTTTGTGGTTGGTTTTGTTAAAACATGGAAAATGGATAAGCACGTAAAGTCTGGCTGATTAAATGAGAATGAAAACCTTGTGTGATCACCCCGGTTGAAAAAAGTGGGAATAATGAACATGTTGGTGGTTTGGTTGTTTTGTGGAAAATGCCTTTATTTATGAAAAGTGTTTTTATTATGAAAAGTGTTTTGAAGTAAAAGGTGTTTTCAAATGCGGAAATTTTTTGTGTGTGGAAAGGGTTTTATGTGTGGAACTTTGAAATAAATGAATGATGGAATGTTTTATGGTTGTGATAATCTCTTGTAAATGAAATGGCATGTGGTTTCTTGCGTTTTACCTAACCTCGGTTGTGGATGGCAGAGATATGTTTGTGAAAGGTTTTGTCTGGATGTTAGTTTCCCAGTAGTAATAATTTGTTAAACCATTGCATGAAACATGAAAACCTAAATGGGGTTGGGGGATGATTGTTTGGTTGTTGATGCATGCTTCGTGGTAGCAGTGCCGATGAACATGCTCAGTTTCTCTTTTTAAGAAGTCATAGGTTGGGCTGTGTGTTTGGTATATGTATATATATAATTGTATCTTTGTGTTTTGTCGCACCACACCCATGTCAAGAACCTAGTGCCGAACACTCCCATTTTATGGGAGAGGGTGTTCCCCCTTAGTTACAAGCTCCTTCCTGCTCCTTCCATAGGCTATGATGGCTTGAGGTGACCTTACACCCAAGACTCTTCGGGTAGGTCTCGGAGGCTGTGATGGCTTGAGGCGACCTTTAGCCGAAGACTCTTCGGGCAGGTTTACCGTTCCCAAGAACCTTCGGGATGAGGCCCAGGTGTCTGCGGTCGGGTTAGTGGTTGTGGCCCAGGTGTGTGCGGGCGGGATGCGTGGTTTGGCCCAGGTGTGTTCGGGCGGGAAGAGTGTGGTAGCGTCAGGACGTTTGCCGTTAGGAAGAGTAGCATCTAATTAAGTGGTAAATGGTGCGGGGTACCCAGTACTTTTGTTCTATATATATACTAAACTTGTTTGGGTTACTTGGTGAGTGTGACCAGTGAGGCTGGGTGGATAGATTTTCCTTGTTACTTTCTGGTTCTTCTGTTTTCTCACGGGACCTTAGGGTGTCTCCCCACTTGTGCACGAGAGCTTTAGGTTCTCTACTGAGTATACTTGTATGCTCACCCTACGTTGTTTTAGGTTTATAGAAGGACTACCAGGGACGTGCGGGACCCTACTAGTCAGGTAGTGGGAGCTGTGCAGTTGCTATTTTCTTGTTTTTCTTTTGGTACTGTACTCACTTGTACTTTGAGCTTATTTGTACTTGTACCTGTTTCAGTTTATTTATACATTCATATGGGACTGGTTTGGGTTTCTTTTCAGCACCTTTGTTCTTTTTCCTTTTTGGTGGTTGACTTGTCCTATTTCTGATCCTAACTATAAAAAGGTTAATGCCTCCCATGATTGAAAAAATAATAATAAACTCATACCCTTGGTGCTAGTCGCCACCCCGAGGCCTACTGGAGGCGGGACTCGGGGGTCATTATCTCCCTTTCACCAATGCCAGCTCAGGAGGGGCATCTTTGAAGGAAGGGGGTCGTGACAAATACGATCTAGAATAAGATTTGTTTTAATTGGATTCCATGTAAAGATCCCCATGAACGTATCTCCAACTTCTTGGAAGTCTGGGATACCATTCTCAACTAGGGTGTATCTTTTGATTCTATAAGACTAAGATTATTTCCATTATACCTATGAGACCGAGCCAATGAATGGATCGAAATTAATTCTCCTAAGTCTATCACGAATTGGGATGATTTAGCCAGGAAATTCTTAGAGGAGTACTTATCCCATATCCCGACATGGATACTCTGGAATGACATCCATAATTTCACCCAAACTAATGGAGAGTTATCATGGGAATCATGTTATATCTTAAAGGAACTCACCTTTAAGTTCCCACATCCTTGGATTGATATGTGGATACAACTCAAAACTTTCCATCAAGGTTTTCAACCTGTTTCTCTCATAATTTTTGATGTCACCATTGATGGAGGTATGAGGTTGAAAACACCTATGGATAGCTGAGAAATTTTTGATGAAGTTTATCATAATTCCAGTTTATGGAATAATGGTCATGGACTAACCCATATTAGAATTTACAAAGTTGATGAAAATAATCATCTAGCTTCACAAGTTGAGGACATAAACTTGAATTTGGAATCCTTTAAGCTACCCGCTGCACCGCCTCCCCATCCTTCTCCTATAATTAAAATCCAATCCTAGGAAATGTGTGGTGGACCACACCTATATCAAAATTTCACATGTGGTGTTAAGGCAAAATAATTCCAAATGTTTAATTATAATAATCACAATTTTAAAAATCAATATTTTTAGCAACCACATAAGTATTATCAAGATAGGTTAGTTCAATAGCCTCAATATAATAATGAAGGGTACTACCTAAAAAGAAGTGGTCTGGAACCATCCGGGACCCCAAGACAACTGGGATATCTACCAATGAATCATATTACTAGACCACTACATCATATAATGAAACAAACCTTCCATGTTATAGAATGAAAACAATTTCAACCAGCTCTACAATAGCCACCACAACTTTCTGTACCTCTTCAATAAAACGTAGAAAATATACTTTTTGGCTTTGTTCAATAGGAATATCAGAGGATGAACACCCAAGAGAAAGAAATGAAAAATTAAAGGGAATATCTTCATAAACTCTAAAATAAAATGGGTTAAATCTAAAAGACATTTTTAGAGAGATTACCAAGTTCTCTACCTATTAATATAGAGACATGCCCAAGGGAAGAGGAAAATGAAGTGGTTCTAAAAAGTGGAAAAGTGTTGGACTTTCAACAACCATGAAGAGGAGAAGAAAATAAAGATGAGTAACCCAAAAATAATACAAAAATCATAGAATAATAAGTTTATGAAAAAGAAAGTGAAAATGATCAAGAGACACCTCATGACATACCTCCTTCTATTAAATCCCAAAAAAAAAGATAAACTCAACGAAGACATCTGTATTGTTCCACCAACCGATGAACCGCCATTCCATTTTCTAGAAATAACGAGGTAGGGAAGTATCTAAGGTAAATATCAGAATTTTTTGAAGATTTTCAAAAATTAGAACATCAACATTCCATTTTCTAAGGTAATCTCTTAAATTTCTGGCTATGAAAAATTTCTCAAATAACTTCATTCCAAAAAAATAAAAATGGAAGGACTAAGAGTAAATTCTCAAAATGAATAGTTATAAGGTGTTTTTAGCATACAATTCACCCCAAAATGAGATATTTTTGAAGATTTTCAATTCAATGCACCATAATAGAATGATACTTCGGAAGAGATCTATGTGAATTAGGATCTAGAATTAACCTTTTGAAAATGATTGTATTCTAAAAGTAGGGACTCGAGGAACTCAATACAACTAGATTAGAAACATAATTAGTAGACTATTCAGTTTATTATCCTTGAGGAATTCTTGAGGATACTCGATTAAAAATTGGTAAATTCATCCACTCCACAAACACACTGATATTGGACATGGAATAATAAGAAGACATTTCCATAATCTTAGGAATACCATTTATAGAAACCGAAAGATAACTGATTTATTTGAATCATGGGAGATAGTTACCCAAATTAGGTGATGAATAAGTAATGATTGACCCAGTAAAGGCAGAAAAACAATCAGATGATTCTTCTAACTTCCAAGATATTTTTCTCATAGAATAAAATAATGACTACATGACCATTGAGTTTGATACTGAGGATATGTATCCTATTGAAGGAGAGGAGTATGATATTTAGGAAAGAAACTACATAGAACCTCTCACAAGTGGAGTGATTCCTCCTTTCATTTTTTTGGTCATTCATCCACCCAAAATGGAGATGAATCCTCTCCCAAGAATAATTAATTATTCCTTTCCAGAGACAAAAATTGTTCTTCTAGTCATAATTAACTCTATGTTAACACATCCATAAGAGGAAAAGATGATCAAAGTTCTAAAAAGACATAAAGATTCAATTTCCTGGGGATTGTATGACATAAAAAGAATCTATCCTGTATTATGAACTCATAATATTTTATTAGCTGAAAATAAAAAACCCAAATTCTATCCTCAAAGTTGAATCACCACACTAATGAGGGAGGTATTTAAGAAAGTAGTACTAAAACTTCTAGAATATGGAATAATTTTTTTCAATATCTTATAGCGAGTGGGTAAGCCCCTACAAGTAGTCCCAAAGAAAGGTGGTCTCAAAAATGTCAAGAAAAAAGAAATTTAATTAACATTGACTCAAACTGTCACTGGATAGAATGTATGCATGGACTACAGAAACTTAATTAGAATAAATCTAAAATATAATTTACTATTTCCCTTCATGGATCAAAATCTAGAAAGACTTTCAAGACTTGAACTCTATTGTATCATGAATAGATATTTAGGATATAAACATATTGAAGTTTATCCAAATGATTATTCAAAAACAACATTCACATGTATATTCTACACCTCAACCAATAGTTGGATGTCATTTTTATGTGTTATGTACTAGAAACCTTTCAAAGGTGCATGATACATATATTCCATGATATAGTGAAGGAATCCTTGGAGATCTTAATGGATGATGTTTTAGTATGTGGAAAATACTTTGATGTGTTATTAATTAATTAAGAATTTGTTATGCAATGATATGAAGATAAGTGTTTAACTTTAAACTGGTAACAATTGTACTTTATGGTTCAAGAATGAATCATCCATGGTCACAAAATCGCTAAGGATTGTAGGGAAGTGGATCCCACAAAAAATAAATGGGATAAAATATATACTAATCCTTCAATAGTAAAAGGTATAAGGATATTTCTATTCCCTTCTAGATTTTACCATCAATTTATGAAATATTTTCCAAAAAGTTCCCTCCTTCTGACAAACCTTTTAGAAAAGGATGCACCTTTTGAGTTCACTGAATATTGTTGTTGGGAATTCAACATTTTAAATAAATTCCTAGTGAATTGCCCTATTTTCATCTCTCCAAATTGGGAAAAATACATTGAATTGGTCTACGATGCAAGAGATTTCACAATGGGTGTTGCCCTATGATAGAAGACCGACCATAATTTTTGTACCATTTATTATTCCAGTCTCACCTTGAATGAAGATCAGGGGAATTACACCAGAACTGTAAAATAACTCTTGGAAATAATCTTTTCTTTGGAAAATTTCTCTCTTACTTAGTTTTTTCAAATTTAATTGCGTTTACTGATCATGCTAATCAAAAATATTTAATGTATAAAAATGATGTAAAACCATTATTGATATGATGGAAACTAATGATACAAGAATGTGATATTATCATCAAAGAAACAAAGGGAATAGATAATTTTGTTTCTGATCATTAAAA
Organism: Viscum album; assembly: GCA_963277665.1. Lineage (NCBI taxonomy): Eukaryota > Viridiplantae > Streptophyta > Magnoliopsida > Santalales > Viscaceae > Viscum > Viscum album. The sequence continues at coordinate 879,410,037 of OY728143.1, read as the reverse complement.
TAGAATCTCATTTCCCATCATTATAGAAGATAATAGTCTAGAAATTGAGGAATAATTTCCTGATAAAACCCTCTTTATAATAAACACAAAGGTAAAAACATGGTTTAAAAACATTGAAAAATACCTTTCCATGGGAAAATTTTCTCATACCTCTCCTACCAATAATGGATGATTTTTTTAGTAGAAAGTTCACATTACTATTGGGATATTCCTATACAACTTAAGCGTTATGAAGATATTTTAATGAAAATTCATAACCCCAAAGATGAAAACCAAAGTGTGTTACTCATGTTTCACACAACACCAACTAGAGGGAATCATGAAATAAAACGCATAGCATAAAAGATCTTACAAAGTGGAAATGTTTCCCACATATCACCAAGATGCAAGAGATTATTGTCAAAGATGTGATCTGTTCCAACGAACTATAACCATTGGAAAAGGTAATTAAATGCCCCAAACCCCAATAATAGAATCCAAAATCCATTATGTGTGGGGAATAGATTTCAGGAGGGCATTTATTAACTCACATAGAAAATTCAATATCCTTGTTGGCATGGACTATATCTCAAAATGTGTAGAAACAAAAGCTACCACTCATTCCATCGTGAATAGGGTCATGAATTTCTTATAGAAAAATGTGTTTTCAAGATATTAATTTCTCATAATACTAATCATTGATTGGGTAAAACCTTTTACCAATAAATATGTGAAATTATTTATGTTGAAATATGGAATCTGATATAACACATGCACTCCCTACTATCTGCAAACAAGTGGGAACGTTGAATTATCAAACATGAAAATTTAAAAAATCCTCGAAAATAATGTAAATGAAAATTATGAGGATTGGAGTCTAAAGATAGATGATGAACTATAGGTGTAGTAAAATGTGTAAAAAAAACTCATTGGTACCACCCCTTCCTATTAGTGTACAAAAAGCCTTTCTATTTTCTTGTCGAACTAGAGTATCACTGGTACTGGGAAACTAAAAAGATGAATCTAGATTCTCAAAAATCAGGGGAAGTAAGGATGCTATAGTTGTTTGAACTAGAAGTGATATGAAAAGAATATTTTGAAAATTATAGAATTTATATTGAGAAAACCATGAAATGGATAGATCAGCACATAGAGCAACATTTGTTTGTACTAGGGAATAATGTTTTATTATTCAAATCAAGATTAAAAATATTCCCTAGAAATATGAAATAAAGATGGTAAGGCCCCTTTGTGGTTATAAAAGTATTCCCTTACTAGACCATTGAGATTCAAAAATATGGTGAATCACAATTCAATGTCAATGGTCAATGTTTAAAAATATATCATGAACCCTTACATGAGGGGTGTGTAATCACCTTGAAATTTGTTTGATCTCTAAAGAGTCAAGATCTTGATGTCAAACAAAGTGATGACTGGGAGGAAACCCATGTTAGGTCACCTCCGGCTAGATTAGGTTATAATTAGATTTAATATAGATTGGGTAATTTTGGGGAAATTGACCAGAATTTTGTTCCAAATTGTGAAAAAAGAACAAAATACACGACTTGTATTCAAATACACAATGTGTATTGTTCACTACCTAAATTTATTTAATTTATAAATTAAAAATAATGTACAATATTACAAATCATGTTAATTTTTAGTCTTTTTAGTTCGTTAACCTAGTGTGCATGATGAACTCACTTCCCAACCTTGCACCCCTCTCCGACCAATCGCACCAGACCCCCACTTGGAGCCTCCATATTGTGCTTTCCCTTCACTCCTCAAACTTCATCTACACCTCTCCATGGTCGGATATGCACTTTAAATAGTTTACCAAAAAACCGTGTGAAATCTTCCTATAGATATCAATGATGAGAGATTTGATCCACCTCTAGTTAATCACGGAAGAGGTGCATCACCCCTTACATCTTTCTCCTCAACCTCCACTTCGGTCCCTACAGTTCCAGCTATACATGAAGGATCCCAAAAAAACTACAGTGGGTTGTATAAGGATTATATCCCAAACATTCATGTCATACTACATTTTTCATACCCCCATAAACATGTTTCACTCAACCATATTCAAGAAAAACCAACGAGGACCAAATAAAATCTTGACATGGTCATCCTCGAATGACTGTACATCATCCATGACATCCTCCAACTCCTCGAATGCCTACATATCTCCTCAACTATCAATGTGTGCAAGGTGACCTACTAGGAATTGTTCCTTGAGATCCTATCTTCTTTTGAGGTAGATGTAAATATCTTCTGCTTCCGATTAGGTGGACGACGTCATGAGATATCATTCACGAATATTGACATAGGGATGAAGATTTATATTGATGAATTCTCCACATTAAAGGTATTACACAACTTGTATATTGATCCATGAAAATCATATTTACAATGGATTTAAAGGATGTTTTATCTGGAAGCTCAAACTGAGCATGATCCTCATATTACAATGTCCATACAGCTATGAGGTGTAGTGTTCCACATTCTTCATAGGGCATTAACAGATGCCTAGTTTTCTCACACTAAGTCTCATGACAGCTTTAGACAGCTGGACTTCCTTATCCTTATTAGTACCATGTCCAGACCTACCCTCAACATTGTTTCATAGTTAACCTTGTACTACATATCACATGTGAAATAGACATGAGGTATCCTGATGGATGGATATTTCATCACCCATTTAACCCATTATCTCTGTGATTTTGACATCGCTCTTCAACTCACCACCCTCAGTCCCATGAAAGTCCATCAAATTCCTTTTTCTACCTAAGATGCAGTTACTTATTACAGATAGTGACATATACCAATGGGTGCCCGGATTATTTGATTCTACTAATGAGGAACCTAGAGATCATGCAACTGACCCCACACCATCTCCTACCACATTATATCTAGCCACCCCCTCCATCCTAGCCCATGTTGCTTTCTATATAAACCCCTTAACAAACCCATATTCTTTATTCCACCACCAAAACAATCCATAATTATCTACCAACATCATTGTTTCCACTAGATCATTGGAATATGAACTTTTGAATACTGTAGAATCTACATTTGGTTACACAGCACCTTCATATCTCTTTTTTAGAGCTCTCTCATTTCCCTACCCCTACACCACCATCATCCACTACATACCCTCATCCTCTATCAAACTATTCTATAACTTCATCATAAACCACTCCCACCCCAACCACCCCCTTCCGACATTGCATCTGAGATGACAGACTCTACCGCCCAATAGTATTTTTTGACAGAGTAGACTCAAAGAAGAAAGGGGCCAACAACCACCCCATACACTAAGGTTACATTAATTGATCCAACTACCAGATCCATGATCACACTTTGGACCAGTACCTCACCACCACTCTCTACTGAGATAGCTTCCATCACTACAGTACAAACCTCAACAGTTTATATTCCAACCCCTTCATCCATTAGAAATATTTACCATGTAGGTTAGCTGCAACCACCCTCTATTTGGGAGAGGAATTTTGATGAGATAATTGATAGTTTTTAATACTAATAGTATACCCCATCCCACACCCATATTTTTATACACTGCATGAGTGATCATTTTTTACTATCAATTTTCCATATCACTACTATATCCTTGATCCTAATATATATATAGGATTTTGTTTTTTCTTTGTTTTTCCTGGACTATTCTTCAATTCATTATACTTTTATAACATCCATGTATAGGTCTTATGCCTCTTCTGTGGTCATTGAATAGCCTATGCAATCACCATATTCCATTGTTCTATGGATGAATCCACATCTGGCTAATGTCGAGTGATAGCTTGAGGAGAAATCACTAGAGATCCATGCTCAACATCCATCACCACCATTATGAGAGCGTATGTTTTCCCTTTGTCACTAGGTTCATTGTAGGTACACTCATGAGGTAGTTAATCCAACAAAAAATTCATTATAACTCAATGACATGTTTTCCACTTCTTGTAGGAGATAGAGGATTTATAAGAATATGGTCCACTTTTTATTGATTATTCTTTCCATCCTTCTAGTTGATGACGTCATTGTTAATGCCATATGGTAGGAAACCCATTTTTCATTTTTTATCTTGATTCTCAGTCCCATGGGAGTTTTTTTAGATGAATTTTTATTCATCGGTCTGCTGGCACTGTATTGTACTAATATTTCTTCATATATGTGATCCACTACTCTTTACTATTCATTGTGTGCATCTTCCCATATAACTACTTACAAAATGTTTAAACCCAATGGACTAATATTTTATCCAGTGTAGGATTGGAATTTCAAACCAATTATGATGGAATCCCATTTCAAAAATCAAGATTCACAAATTATTCCCATGGCATGGAACTCATTATAGGGAGATCTTGATTCTTTTTAATTAGTTTTCAAAATTTCTATTCCATTTGTCTAAACATTATCTATTAGATGTTTCCCAAGGTACATTCTAAGCAAGATTGGAAACTGTCTCATTTTAAGTGTGGGGGCGTCTTTCTTGAGCTTCAATATCGATACACTAAGATTATTACTTATTCTCATTTATCTTGGCGAAATTTTTCATTGGGAGCATACTTTAATACTAAAAACGCATTTCACCTATTTAAATAAAAGTAAAATTTAAGTTAGAAGTTATTAGAAATCCATGTTTTTCTCATGTTTATATTTTTAGAATTATTGTGGAGTTTGTTAATTTAATTCAAATTTAACATTTTTGAAATTTATATTTATTGAAGTATTACATGATTTTATACCCTGACTAATAGCCATTTTTCCTTATTTACTCCCATTCCCAAGAGGATTATGAGCCTAAAATTGCATATTCATTCCTATGAATATTTCTTGAGTGGAAACTAGGACATTTAAGCCTTTTAGAACATTTATTGATATCTTATTGGGACTATGATTAAACAAATACAATTTTAAAATGATTGAGGTAATATTTTGTTGAGCCACATTTTCCAGACACCAACCTAGAATTTTTCCTTCATTTTTCTGTAGTTTCTAGGAATGACCTACCAATGTTACATAAATTCCATGATGATTATCTCTTCCAACCCTGAACTTGGTTTTATGCATGATTATACCTTGAAAACGTCTGTGGGGCAATTTTCAGCCAATGTAAATGGGATGTATTGACTGAGGTGAAGTTTTTTGGTTCTTACCAGACTGATATTCTATAATACATGTGTAATTTTTTTTTGGAATTGTACACGAATCATATTCCTTTTAAAAATACCAAAAGAAAAAGGAAATGATGATTGTGTTGTGTATTAAAAAGATCAAAAATCACCATTTCTTGACTGATTAATCCCATGAAGGATCATATGTGGTTAAGGGATGGATTTGAGATATGTCCTAAACATGACTTGTGAAAAATAAATTTAAAAGAAAAAAGAAAAGGAAAGGAACGTTGTACATTTTTAAACACATACTTGATACACATATGGATCAACTTTGAGCTGTTTGGAGCATTGAAATGATTTGATCTTGAAGAAACCAAATCACTGCACTATTTCTTATTATAATTCTATAAACGGAAGACAAAACCTTCTTTTTAATCTTGATGTTTTACTTTTTACCCACCTTCCCTCAACCTCAAGGTTTTTTGATACATTTCTGTTGAATCCCTCATAATTAATTTTGTATTTTTATTTTCAAAGTAGAGCGGGTAGAACCAATGCAATCCTATTGTTGGGAACAAGTATTCAAGGTATGAACATTACTCTAGTTTTATATTACCCTTATTTATGAGTGATAATTAATTGTTAGGTAAATTGAAAAATGGAAATAGAATTTTATGAACCCTTAAGAAATTGTAAATAAAACGTTAAGAATTTGTATAAATAATAGAACTATGGGGCATGAATTATTTTATACGTAGGATTGATTCTGTAGACTAACCTTTTCTACATTCACATAGTTTTGTTTTCTTGGTTTCAATAAATGTTTCTTATTTTAAAGAAAAATGTTTCTTTTTGTATCCCTGTTGAGATTCTTTTTTCGTGGGAACTAGTAATTATTCAAGTGTGGTGGAATTTGATAAGACAAAATTTTATATACATTTCACAGTCATTTAATTAATGATTGTCCATGTTTTACTGAATAATGCACCAGGTATGTGTCAGTTATTTTAGATAATATGTTTTCAATATGAAATGTAAAAGATGAATAAAAGGGCCAAACATGATCATTACAAGTTGAGAAATTGGATTACATGGTGTGTAAGCATCATTCACAACATGTTATAATCCATCAAACAAGTCATGGAGCAATTACAAGAAATGAATTTGTCACATGATGTGAATCTCTAAAACATGTTGTGTAACATTCAAATTTTAATTCCCACTTAAAATATCCCATGAATGAATTTACAAGGCATGAAGGATAATTAAACTTCATGAGATGAGTCTAACTTTCAAATATCGTATATTTAGTCTCAGATTTGTAACAAATCCAAAAATTCAATAGAAACTTTTAGGTCAAAATTAAACGATGTGATATGATTACACACCAGGTAATATCCAAATTATTTACTTCCAATGGATGCACAATATACATGACATTTTCTCCTCTTGATTTTTTCTCATTTTCCAATGATTCCCTCTTGATTTTTCCTCCTTATCTTCTCTCAAAACTCATATCTAGACATTTTTATACCTTTTTAATTAATTCCAAGAAACATTGATTGTTCTGCATCTTGTCCATAACTATCTATGATTTCAAAATCCATTTACCATTGTATTTTATTCCTATTATAGAGGTTTTACCATTCATTATTGTTGATTAATTAATTCGTGAAAGTGATTGATTTATTTATCGTTTGATCTAGTTGTTAAATATTTGATTCTTGAAACCCTGAATTCAAACAATCATATCTCAATTTTTTAATCTACCAAGCATACTAATAAGTTTTTCTTCAATATTTATTACTAACATCATGAGCTTCTAATCCGCTTAGGGTAGGGGTCGAGAGTAGGTGTGTTGGAACATAATGAATAATAATTATCAAATTTGTAACCCTAAGGTGAGTAATCATGTTATACAAATTTTCTTATCTAATTATTTTAGGCTACCCTAACAATGGAAAGTTTTAATGAATGACCCTAACCTGATTAGAGTAGAATATCTTATGACTAATATCCCATGCTACATTCTACCTTAGAATCTTCTCTAGATGCATATAAGATTTTATCTATCACTAGACCAATAACAGTGTCCTCTTATAAATATCTAGTTGGTTTTACCATAGTCAACTAGTGACCTTTTCTTACTTCACAGCCTAATACTTAGGATTATTCTAAGTTAAGATAGTGATTATCCTTCTATCTAAAGCCTGAAATCGATCTTAATCCCTTTTCTCAATTTGATATTAATCATAAATTACAAAATATTAGTTTACTCCAAAAACAATCCTATTAAATAGGAAAACAATACATAGGGATCAATGTGTTGGTTCCTATTTTCTAGTTCAATCCCCATGAGATAGACCCCACACTATCACTATAATAAGCCTTAACAGAAAGAGTGGTTTGGGAACAACAATCAGTTCTGACCATATCCCACACAATTTAAACAACTCATGTAGGAACTTTAATAACAAAACATGGAAAGAAGCATGAGAAATATAGGAATATACTTTAACCATTTTTTTGATTCACCAACATTTTCAACCTAGTACTCGAATTAATGCCTCAAAATGAATCCACCAAGAAAGTATCCTCTAATTTTCCCTTATATTGTGTCTTCATCAATGTATAACCCTGGGAAAAGTTTTATAACAAGATATTCATATACCAACTATTATAGTAGCTGATAAATTGATTAAAAGTCCTAAAAAAGCATAACATGGGGATGAAATCCTAGACACAAAATCTATATCTCTCATAGGATAAATTCCACATAATGGAAACAACCATAGTGTCATAATTTCCATTTGATCCTCCATATAAGATCTATTAATTTTTGTGTTTTTGGAATAAATAGATATTAATACAATAAATATTAAATATCCCTTAAAATAAAACGAACTCTTAATGACACCAAAATAGAGCCTGATAACAATGATCTCATTTTGATATCAATAGGACCATCATAAAAAATTCATATGGTAATATACAATGGAAAATCTAACATTTTTCCCCTTTAGGGGGCCCGAGAATTTGAAATTTAAAAATGATTTTATGTCTTGAGGAAAAATACGGTTCAATGTATTTTTTTTGAAACATAAGTTCAATGAATACAAGAATTAGAGTAAATACATGAAGGGGATCCTTCTTGTGCTTAAAATATTAGTTTCTTGGTAAGGGGTTACTCAAACATATTAATTTTTTATTCTTTATTATGAACTATTCTTAATTATTTATAATAGTAAATTGATTCCATTAAGATTATTATTTTATAATATTAGTCTTAAAGACCAGTTTGCTGATGATTCCATTTCATCTACAAAATATGTTTTTATTGTATGAGTATCATATTTTAAAATCATTTAATGAGGGGTTTTATTAATTGTACTCCCACTAAAAGGGTTAACTCTTTAAATATACACTATATCTATTATTAGAACAATATCCATATTTCAAAAATATATGAATCTCTTTGAAGTTTCTCTCTTTACTTAACTCTTTAGGTAGACTATCATGCCAATCATTTCATATATCCTCTTCAATATTTTAGTGGAAAATCATATTACCTAATCCATCATATGGATTTCCCAACCATGATCCTGTAGACATAGCCTAATCCCCAAGGCCACTGAGAAGTTGAACTCAAATCCACACTATATATTTTTCAATACTCAAGAGATATCTTAATTCTAAAACAATATTAACACCTAATATTCATAAATCAAAACCAACATTTATTATTGAGTTCATAACCCAACAAAAACCATGGTCTCGATTGAATATAATTAAATCTAATATTGTACTTAGAATTTAACTCTTTATATGAATGGTATAAAATTTAAAAGATGTTTAAACAATTTAAACTAAATCATACATCCATTATTAATATAAATATTTTATATTCATTAATATTTAACAACTAAGAGATAAATAAATATTTAAAATACTTATAAATTAAACATATATTTATGTCATTTCATAAATAACTAAATTACAAAAAAAATAGTTTAGCCATTATTTTTAAGGAAATTTAATAAGATATAAAATTTAACATATAATAAATATATAAAAATATGTTCACGTGATATGTAATCATTAACATAGATTATATATGAACTATTTATATAAAATATAGGAACCTATAAGAAATAGAAACTCTTAATATTTCTTAATATATGAACACTTCATATTAATAATGTAAACAAATTATATTATTTTAATATAATATATTTTATGTTTATTTAATCCTTTGATCAAATACATCAAAACCATTTTTTATAGGTTTGGAGAAATATCTAAAATAAGATATTCAATATGAATAATTCATATTATAATTTATGATTATTTCATAAAAAATATAACTATTTCAAATTTAGAATAGATTTATTATTTATAAAGAACATATAAATTAATAAACCATCTAAATTGAATACATTAAACATAGGCCTCATCCACCAAAAAATTGTTATCGTTCGTAGGGCCCATCATAGTGATTGTTTTCTGCAAAATTAAAAAAAATCATAAAACCATGACATGTTTCTTTATTAACCATGATAAGGTTCATTAGATTATGGAAAAAAATTCCAAATAAACATGATATTTATTCTTTATATAATACATTTCGATTAGAGAATTTAAAATTTATGCCTTTCAATCAAAATTTGGGTTTCTTAGCTATGTCTGGATTTTTTATCTTCAAAACTCAATATTATACAAACTATGATCCTTTATATCTAAAAGTACACCATAGAAACATAATATTATAATGAATTTTATTTCAATTTTGTTCAAAATACTATTTTTATGAAATCTCTATATAGTTTTATAATTTTCATAAAACATGTCCATTTTATTTAGAATTACATTATTCCTATAAAAATATTCATAAACCATGACTATTTTTTAACACTTCGTGGTTCTAGAAATTAAATTTTATAAATTGTTTATTTTATAAAAATTCAATCCAAATGAAATGTGAGTTACTCTGGCATCACTGTTGGGGTTTAGTGGGTATAAAACTTGTACAAAAAAATGAAAATAACCACTAATACCATTTTTAGAACATACAACCATAGATCATCTGAATTGAGTTCATGAAATAAAGAACATACCTTACTATATAGAGATGTTTTTTTCAAGACCATTAATATGAGATTTATGGTGATATCTTATATGTAATCAACAGACTCCTTCCTTCTATGATAGTATATGGATTGCGAATTACTTAACACTCATTTAGGATTTTATCTTTATCCACGACCTACTAGAACCTTAGTGTTAATGGAAAAATGAGAAAATAAAGAGATATGACTTAAAAATTTACATGGTGATAAATTTACACATATAATCAAATATCTCACTTTATGTGGATTAAACCACATTATATAGGATTCTAAGGATTCTCCTTGAATATAAACGTTTTCATAAACATTCCATAAACATTCATCTATAACTTAAAACATTCATAAATGTCTCATGATGTTACATATACTTGTAATGTTCAGTTTAATATTCCAATAAAATATTTAAATTTAAATTATTAATATTAACATTTGAAACTTCTTAATATCATTATCTAATAATGATAAATTACTTATGATTCTTTATTTGGTAGAAAAAATAAGTTATACGTTATCATATAACACAAGCACTACCATGCACTCTACCATGATATAGTGAACTTTCACATTGCATTAGTTTTTTCTATATAAAACCCGACATGATCACCTTCATCACGCCATGGTTTTTCTTTGGTTTTTTTTTCAAGTAACCCCAATAGCTATGTTACCTCTTATAAATTCCTTCATTATAATCTCTAAAATCAAACTTCTAATTTCCTTAAGATATACAAAATATATATTCCATGGTGTATTTTTATTTTCCGAATAGTCATGTATATTTTAGTCATGATGTTTGTTAGAGAATATAAGATATGTGAGTATTAGATTCTAGAGACTTCATTCATTTTCGGGCAGTTTCTATTTTTAGTTTTAGCTATTCTAGTGAATGTAACTCTGAAATTTATATTGAATTACTATAAATATATAAAATTATGTAACTATTTTTTAGTATAATTTTATAGATGCATAATATTTATCTATATAAAAATTCTTGGGTATTTCAAAAGACACAAATATGTGATGTTCCATGATGCTTACTTAAAAAAGGATCATATAAATTATAAGTTGTGTGAATAACCAAATATAATAACTCTATAATTAAAAGATTTATAGTAAATATTACATCAATAACATAACCAAGACTATTTTGGTTTATAGTTTTAGATAATTTTAAATAATAATAATATAAAAAATTCATATATTTTCACCAAATGGACATTTTTTATACTAAACAAAACTCATTAAGTGATAACCTTTATTTATTCAAGGACAAAACATCATATATAGAACTTTGAATTCATAACAATTCCTTCCAAACATTAATTTCTATATAAAATCATTTGAAGCTATGGGATGATTATATAAAACCTTTTTAGGGGTATAAAACAAATAGAAGACCTATTAACCTTAAAAAAGATGAAAAACATGAAAATTTTAATTCATTATATAATAAACATTCAAATTATATAAAATTATATTCCTTCATGAAATAAAATTATATTTTAAAAGAGTTACCAAAAATAAACTCATTAGAAATCATGAAATAAATAGATTAATCACGAGTGTTCCTTAGAAAACATGGGAATTTTTTAAACAGTTCTTTCTTGAAATTTATACCCTATCTCTTATAAGTTCATAAAAATTCCTTCATTTGTGAAATCAACTTCTAGTTTTATTAAATTAGAATATTTTATTACAAATATATATCAATAATAGAAAAATTATGAATTCATCTTGTTGTAATATATTCATCATTCTTTCAGTCACTCTTTCAATGGAATAACTTAATCATGTATTTTCAATAAATCATAATGAAATAAATTCACTATAAAATTCTAGCATAAATTTATTTAAATAATAAATCATTATCCAATGCATTGATAGACTATTGTGACACCCTATATTTAAGTTATTACCGTATTTTATTTCGATTATTTTAACTTATGTAATAAATAGGTTGGATCGCAAGAAGTGTTTAGAGGATGAATTCTAATTGGAGAAGTATTTTGGTTTTATGAGGTTTTTCACTGTATGAATTAATATTCACAGTGTGCATGATTATTGGGATGATTTAATAGAAATGAGATATGTGTCCATTCATGGTGAAAATAAGATTCACTTAATGAATGGATCATTTTATTTTAAGTAGAAAGTGATGTAAAAATCGGTGGGTAAGCTACCCTATAATTCACGATATAAACTCCTATTCCACACCATGAATTAGTTCATTTATTTCCAAACCATTTAATTCCAACACCAATTTAGTTATTATTATTCTACCTTCTTTTCCCTCAAACACCAAGCTCATTCTTCATGATTTTGGTGATATTATCCCTTCTAGAGAATGATTGCAACAATTCTTCAAGCATTGAACCTAGTAAATCATAAGTAAAAATTATTGTTCTTACTATCATTGTTTTATTTGGGGAAAACACTAAACTTGAGTTTTAATTCCTGAATCTATGGTCTATGGATAATTTTGATATAATTTATATTGTATTCATTAAAATAATTGAAAGAGGATCCTAAATCTATGGATCATTGAACAATTATTACTTTCAAACGCATTAGAGGTAGATGGATTCTATCCCCTTTACATTTTCTAAAACATGAAAACTTGATTTTACAAAAAAACTATAGTGTTTATTTGATTAAAAACCATGATTATTCTCTTTATTTTAATGGTTTTGGAACTATGTATTGTGGGATTTTTCCAAAAAAAGTGGATAAAATTCATTAGTTAGAAATTGTTTTCAAATAATTATCTTGGGTGTAAGAACATGGAATGACATGGTTGGAATGTGTTCATAAACATACTAGGGCCATGGTGGATTTAGACATGGTTGATATGATGATTTTTGGTAACAATTGATTAACCTCCAAGTGATGAATTGATACTAGAGGGATAGGCTTCTCCTCGAGAGTTATGATTTTTAGTGGAAATATGGGACATGATCCCATTGGTTGTCTATTAACATTGGATGTGTGCCTATAAGTCATGGGTGACCTTTATGGAATGATTTATCTTCAAAATTGATGTATAAATTATCTTTCACAACAATTTTATTTTTTGGTCTCTCATTTTATATTAAATGTATGAAAATTGGTTTTTTTTGAGTGGAGTGTGTGGGATTCCTTGGGTATTGACAACTGATTTGATATAATCATCCCTTATATATGCATCTCAGTGCGTATGCAAGCATTTTTTACCATAATACAATTAAGAGGAACATCTCGTTCTTTACTAACAAAGTACCTTGATGTTTGAATCTTATCATCTAGGATTTAGTTCTTGGAGATATCTTGTAGGAGAGTTTGTAGTTATACCACATTAGTTCGTTGGGGTTTTTGTTTCCTTGGGTATTTTGTTGATGTAATATTTATGGTGTCTATTTTAACATCTCAGATTGTCCAAGAATTTTTTTTAAATAATATATGGATTGTTCTCGAGACTAGGCGCTAACACGATGTGTGATTAAAAGGCCTGGTGTACCTAGAACAAATGTTTGAAAATTATTAAAAATTTTAATAGCATGTTCACATGGGGTTTTTTAAAAAGTGGAATAACTCTTAAAGTGGTTCCCATATCAGAAATCTGAGAGCATCATTGATCTCATAATGGAGTCTTTACCCAAGGTGTGACTAAACTTTAGTAGACACATGTCGTCTATATAAAATGTCATGTTGGAAGAAATAGTAAATAAAATAATTTAATAAAGAAATTATTTTTATGAAGCAACTTTATTTTTATTAGGTATTTCAGAAATTCAGTATTAGAATCATTACCCTGAAATTTATCTAGATTCATGGAGAAAGAACCTTGGGAGAAACCATTAGTGGATAATGATGGATCGATCAGATGACACACCTTAGATTCGACGAACCATGCCAATGGGGACATGAAAGAATTTTTCTACATCAGTAATTGAACCAAATCTAGGTAGGATCAATTTTTTTGAGTTTTTTCCACATTTGTTAATTCTATGACAAACACAGACCAATCAACAAGCAGATTGGCACGTAGATCGATCATTATTATGGGATGTGATATTATCTGCAGGATTATTAAGATATTGATCTTTATTCCTCTTCATTTATCATTAGACTGTAAATGGATTGAGTCTGACACAAAAAAGGGTCAAGGTTGGTTCCTTAGGGGTTTTCTTTGTGATTTTCTCCCTCTGTTCTTTGCGTTCTTCACTATTGAATACCATTGTTGACAAATCAACCATTCTGGGTGGTTCCAAATGCCACCAGACCTCGAATTGAAGAAAAATGAACAAAAAATGTGGATCAAAGTAGATCAGGACTTTAGAAATCTAGATCAATGACTATTTCAAATTCTAGGAATCAGAAGAGGATTTTTGGCTTGAGTAAGAGGAGGAGGTGGTGGTATGGCAGTGCACCACGACTGAGGAAGTCAGCCGGTGCTGCAGGTGGAAGAGATGCATGGATGTGACGGTGGCTGTGTGGGAGCCAGTGGGGCCAACAGAAGTGGACCCCGTTGGTGACTGCATGGTTGGAGGCTATATAACCATGGTGGACATGGGAAGATGTGTGGGACATGGCTAGGTGGGCCACGTATGGCAGCTTTGGTGGCCCTTGTGCAAGTGGGATGGGAAAAGTGGGATGGGTTGAGCGGGCCCGGAAAGGTGGGATAAGCTATGTGGGCCCAGTCTTGGTGGGTCGGGTCGGACCTAGGTCAGACCGAAGGTGACTGCGGTGAATCCATGCCACGATCAAGCTTAACGGTCGACTGTGAGATGTGGAAGCTCCAGCTGCCGCGGGTGCAATGGTTGCATGGATAAGGGCACAGACAATCAACAACCACTATTGGTCCATGATGGCCAATTCATGGTGTGGTCAATTCCTACAGTTGTTGTACTGACTCTGTAGATGTTCCATAGGCCCAGTGACCCCCTTTAAAACATCAAACGATCATAACTTCTAAATGGAGTGTCCAATTGATGATTTATCTACGACTTTGAGACCCTAAAATTTAGATGATCCTTTTAATAGAAGTGGTGAGTTTTTAGTTTGAACCAGTATAGATTGAGAGGGTTACTTTGGTCCTTTCATTGATGGTTCAATATAACATTACATCCACTTCACTGAATTGTAATCTACTCTAGACTCTAAGTCCCATATAGTGTATGGAAACCCTCCTGGGACTGGGCTGAGATCCTATATCACCATTAGTGGAGCTTTGTGGAATTTAAGCAACAATTAAGAGTAGGGATTTGGTCCTCCATCTAGTGGGATGCATTAGTAGGGTCAGTGGTATTCCCTAGTGTGTCTGGGTAGGATCCTCTACATTTTGGGTTAATCCATATTGGGTAGGTGGTATTCCCCAATATGTCTCGGTAGGATCCCCTCTATGTGTATCATTACATTCCTTGATCAATTCATTCTCTTTGGTTGGGGCCCGAATGAGCTAGACCTATTCGTGAGTGTCTATGATGTTATCATGGATAAAGGAGTGATTTATCCCAGAATGAGAATTCTTCAAGGAGAATCATGTGGATGGTAATTGATTATGTCTTTCCTCAAGATGTTGTGTCTTGGATTGACTATATCAATATGATATTGTTGCATGTGTTTTAGACATATACCTGTGTAGATATGACTATACTTTCCTTTTTGGTATTCCTTTTTAATTTCAGGGAGTTATACTAATTATTGTTATACTCACCCCTACACAGGCATTGCCCGCACATGTCATGTATTGTGAACATGATCGGCCTTTCAACAGAGTCCTAGGAAGGCCCGGACTAGGCAGTGCATTGTGAGACTGGAGAGATAAAGGTGTGTTCCTGCATCTTTTCAGTCAATAGTCTCAATACCTCTTTTCTTACAGGATGAACTTTTAGTTACATACTCTTTTTGGTGGGCTTGTATTTGGCCCTATAAACTTTTCAGTACTTTCACTATTGTACTCAGTTTTTGGGATATAGTGGTTTGAATGAATTGTTTGGTTAGTGTTTTTTATATTTCAACATTTGGGTCTTGGAGATTTGTGCATGTGTACAAGTACATAGGGTTATGCCTCCCATTTGTTGGAAAGTCCTACTCAGTGCTAGTCACCAGCCCCTGTCCTATTGGAGGCGGGCATGGCATAGTCACAACATGAGCCCATATGGGACAGGTCATGACAAAGTGGTATCAGAGGGGGTTGGTTATACTTTAAGACCAGGACACTATGATATTAGTTTAGAGAAAAAGTGTGTAGTGTTTCATGTTCATATTTGAGGATAGGGAATCCCGTGTTGTTAAGACAACTGACATATCCATACACCATGACTTTGAGCACCTGCTTTTTGACTAGGTATATAAAAACATTGGTTGTAGGAAAAAAACAACAATAAATGCATCATATAAAAGTGGTTTTGTTTTCTATGTACTTCTTGATTCAGCTCTCTAGATATAATCTATTGACTATGGTACATCTTATTTTATTTCAGGATTTCTCCATGTAGATAGCCAGCCATGATTCCACCACATGATTATGAGGATGGCCTGCTTAGTGATGTGGAATTGGTACATGGGAATTTATTAGAGATATCACCTATGGGTGGTTTACTAGATGTACCACTGCCTGTAGAGAAGAATATACTACTAGCACTATCATCTGAGGATCCATGTAGAATGAATGTGTTTCATGAGTTTTAGAGGCAACGAACTCCCAGGTTTCAACGTGATCTAGACCCCCATATGGCTAGGGATTGAAAAGAGGAAGTCACCTGTGTTTTACAGCTTATGAGGATTCATGTTGATAAGATGAAATTATATTCCATGAGTATTATTCATGGATCTGTAGGACGATGGTGGAGCTTAGTGAATTAGACACACAATGATATAGATCTCTCTTAGACATATTTCGAGAATCTCTTCAAAGAGGAGTTCTATCCGGCCACATTACGATCAATGTGCATACATGAAATTTTGTATATATATATTAGGATAGTATGATTGTGGCAGAGTATCCAGTGAATTCTACTGATAATTCTCACTACTCCTTCGATATGGTATACGACCATTTATTCAGGGATCAGAACCTTGAGCATGGATTATGCCAAGACATTAGGACATTAGTGGTATTCCTTAACATTCCTACATATATTGGGAGGTACATGAGTGAGTCCTATTAGTGGAGAGATTTATAGTGAAGTAGACCCCAGTAGTGGCTGTAAGTAGTGTGCACCTGGTAGCTGATACCTCGATATCATGTAGCATATAATAGTTTCAAGGATCTAAGCGGGTCGGGTACTTCATTCAGCAATCCTAGAACTCAGGGTCAGTGGTGTAGGGATCCTTGGGTATCTCAAATAAGTAAGGGGATAGATGGTGTTAATCATGAGGTAGTTGGGGACATCTGGAATGAGGTTTCTTGACCCGTGGTACAGCTTGTTAGGAGACGGTTGAGGAACTATTGAGCTCGAGGCAGAGGCAGGAGTTGGAGGTCCAAAGGGTGGCAGACATGGTAGAGGATCAGGCATACTCTAAGGAAGTGGTCAGAAGTTTGACCAATTAGCACCACCACCCTCAGGTGGTCTATGCTAGGTTCAGGGAGCTGGTAGACAAGGATGAGTCCAGTTGTAGGAAATCATGTTTTATGACCCTGATTCTCTAGGAAAGATTTGAGGTACGATCTATGTCTTTTCCACCTTATTTTCAGTTTTTATAGACACATGTGCTAGTCATTCATTTCTTACCATGAATATCGTTTGAGACTCGTAGATTCTTGTTGAACCATTGACTCATACCTTACACTTGGAGACTCTTAAGGAATGAGATTCGATGATACCATAGTAGTTTTGATTGTTTGAAATGACTACTGGAGGTGAGAGTTTCTATTCGGATATCATGGTAATGGTATAGAGGCCTTACAACCTCATTCTTAATATGGACTAGTTATCCATAGTTAATGCTCAGATTGACTGTTTTAGGCACAGAGTGTCGTGTGTCTGAAGTGATGGAACCAAGTTCTCTATTACAGGTGAAAATAAAACTCAAGTAGTTAAGGAAGAACTCACACATAAGAGGGTGTGTGAAATCACTCATCGGTTAAAGAGTCTGACCCTCTATGCAAATGAATGTTATGAGTCATCAGTTTCTTGTAGGGTGGCAGAGTATGAGGAAATACTTCTTGAGGATGTTATAGGGTTACCTCAAAATAGAGAGATAAAACTTTTAATTAATCTATACTATAATATGAAACAAATTTATACACCTACATAACATATTTCACTCATAGATAATCTTGAATTGAGAGTAATGTTGGAGGACTTGCAGAGGAAGGGCTTCATGAGGCCTAGTGTTTCTCCCTAGGTAGACCAAATTTTGTTTTCTAAGAATGTAGATGGGAGCTTGAAGTTATTTTGGGATTACTAGAACTTGAACTAGGTGACGATGATGAATAAGTATGTAATACCAAGGATAGATGACCTCTTTAATCAATTGAAAGCAGAATAGTAGTTCTCGAAGATTAACCTCAGATCTGGATATCACCATATATGTGTACATGATGAGGATTGATAGAGATAATATTTTCCACATTTTTTGTATGTATTTTAATTGTTTTAATAATAAAAAATTTTCAATTTGAGTTTATGTGGATTAATTTTTGTTTTATGATGTGATTTTGAGAAAAATGGTGAAAAGTTCATAATTCTGGATTTTTGACAGAAGTTTACGTCAATGGTATATTTTTCATTTACTGAAAAATATAATACCAAATTGAGTGATTATATTTTTTATAATACTTATATTATTTCCCTTAACTTTTCCTTCTGGACCAGTGGATGATTCGATCATCTACAGGCCATAAAAAACAATGAATTTGAAGACTTTTCTAGGTAGATAGCGTGGACCCTACCATAGTAACAGAAGAAAATCTCAACCTAAACTATTTAAATTTTGGTTCTTCCACCGGGAATGGAACAAGGATACATAAGCACATTTCTCAATTAAATTAAAAAGATTTTAAAATCCATTAAGGTGGCCATTGAACATCATATTTTATAAGGGGTCTTCTTAGAACCTTTGACCAGAAAAATGAACTATTAATTAAAAAATAATATCACATACATCTGGTGGCCAAATGAGCTGAAATTTCGAGAGGAGATGCAAAATCCAATGGAGGAGAAATTTTATGAAGGGATTCATGCATGAATTGTCTATTTTATGGGTCCAAAATGCATCAACTTTTAGAGTACAAAAATATTCATATAAAAAGAGATGAGCTTCTACCTCTCAAATCATTCCTTTTATCCCCACACCATTCAGGGAACCAACGAGAGGAGTCCAAGGTCTCTTTAGAAATTTTCTTTTTTTTATTTTACTTTTAATTATAGTTTTCATTTTATTTCTAACACACACTTATTTTCAATTAAAGTTTTCCACCTTTCTTCTTCCACCCCTTTCCTCTTCCAATATCAATCTAATTTTTCTCTCTCATCTTCCATCATGATCTCTTATCACTTTTCCATGGAAAGTAACTAACTCGAGGCTTGGACCTGTGGGAGGTTTCACTATGTTTTTAATTTTTTCACTTCAAATTGAAAATTTTTTAAATATATTTTTGGTGGAGGTTGAAATACTGCACGGGTGCAGCAGTCGTCCACCAAGAAACTATTTCCAAATCCATGTTTTTTCCATGATTCATAATTTTTATTACCTTCTGTTAGAAAAAACCTTAAAATGGTGGAGTTGGGGTTTCTATATGGGTTTAAATAGAATACAGTGGAGCTGAGTCTTGTAGGAATAACATTCTTAGTTGAGGTGTTACCCTATTTGACTATTGGAGGAGGTGTTGTTTGGTGTGATAGATGAATTCTAAAATCACACACTCAATAAATAAAGGTAATGTAATTCATTATTGAGGTTCACTAAACGAATTATCAAATTGAATTTAAAGAATAAATAAATAAAAAATGAACACATGTTATCCGACCATAGGACCATGTTATTTATTCCAAAATTTCATTCTGTCAGCATCTTCATCTACATTTAGATTTAATTTTTTCATTTAATTATTTTAATTGAATGTTTTCCGAAACACTTAAATAAATTATTTCAATAGATATCAAAAAAAACAACAAGAATTCGACTAGGTGAACTATAATAATTGATTGAACCGACAACAACTCTACTCATGTGAGATGACCCTGTTCAACCACTATGCTGCATTAGGAATATAAATTTTCTTTTACTATACCCTAAGATAGATGTTCATCCAAACTAGAACCATTGTCGAGAATCTAAGTGTTTTTATGAACGATTTAAAAAATTCACATTTTTTTCATATTTGTTAAAAAATAAAAAAAATCGTTTTTCCATGATGTTTTAAAATTAGAATTATTATGAACGGGAAGATTACCTGTAGGTACAATATCAATAACCATAAGTGGATTATAGAGATCTAAATAGCCAGATGGATTGGATGAGTAATACTCTGGATGATTTGTGGAGGAAATGGAAAGAGAATTTGACTATGTTCTTGCATTAATAGAGCATCCAAACACTGATCTAGAAAAAGAGAATGAGGTTGTGGTGGAATAAATTTCACCACTCATCATTGAAGAAACATAGGAGGTAATTGTGGAGGATTTGGATAAATTTTTTAATAAATGGAGGAATTGGTTGATCTCACTTAGCCTTGAAAAGAAAAAGATCAAGCACCACTAAAAGAATACACCACCCAAGTGGTGGAATTTGAAGTCAAAATGGATGAGCATGACTACATACCTCTGTCCTTATAGAGTCTACTCCAAGATTTACTTACCATTGAAGAGGAGATTAATGTCAAATAAAAACAAGGAGGTGATACAATATTGAACTCACACTCTTTTAATTTTATTGAATCTGATTTGAGTATAACTCTTAATTGTTTTGAATTTTAAGAATTGGAGGACTCTTATTATGCCTTAGAGGATGATGTGGAAAAATATTCACCTATTTAAGAACACCTAGAACTCCCTAAATACATTGAACATATACAGGAGGAGCACCATAAGGAAGAGATCCAATTTGGTGAGGCTCAGGAAATCTTATAAGAGGCGGAATCCCCCATTAAGAAAGAAATAAAAGAAAATATGGTTTCACAACTAGAAAAAATGAAGAGGAGTTTCCATACTTAATCCAACCCCCACTAGAAACTATATAACACATTGTGAAGGAATAGGATATTTTGTTCTTTTTCCATATGAATATGTTCAATATGAATAAATAACTTAATGCTGGGAAAATCCCGATGTGGTGGTTCAAATCAAAGAAGCTTCATCAGCCAGCATACTTTGGATAACAACTGGTATTTCCCACTAGATGAAGTTAAAATTTAGATCCCAGTTGAGGAATCATACCAAGATTCATTTTTAAATGATTTCTATGAATTTAAATTTAAAATTTCTTTTTTAGATTATTCCATAATGTGGACCACTCCATCTTTTCATTTTGATCTTAAATGAATTTATCCTTATGATTAATTGAGTAATTTTCTTTTTTAGGATCGTGATGGCTAAAAGAATCGCCAAACATTAGTGAAGAGGATTGAAGATTTATTTCGAAATGTTGTTCACTTTTAATTTTTATCTTTTAAACTCCTTAAATTTCTGTCCAAAACAAGTTTTGATTTTTATTGATAAGAATTACAGGCCCATTATTGACTTATTCCATTACTCGAATTTTCAAGGAGACATTAGTTTATTATAAATCCTATGATTCCATGTTTTAGATTTCAATGATAATGTGATTGAATAAGTAAAATGTAAAATTAAATGTTTAATCTGAAGCATGGATATTGAAATGTTGACTCATGATTTAATGGAATTAGTTTATCTTTGTAAATGAAATTTCTCTACCATTTTTCATGCTTTGAATTTATGAAATTCATGTGAATTGATTTTTTTTATTATTCATTCCTTGAGTGATTGTTCAATATCATATGTCTCATTTACTATAGGATTTCTAGACTAAGTTCTTCTTATTAATTCTTGAGCATATTTCTTGAGTGATCTAGGAAAATGTCACTAACCAGAACTTGCATTTGAACTTGTCGAAGTCATGACTATGAAAAAACATAATTAAAATGATTGAGGCATATTTTAAAAATTCTTTATCATTAAATACCACATTCAAATAAATATTTATTTTAGACCATATAGACCATGAAATAACTTTGTAGGAATGATCCTTGTTTCTATCCATGTTCATCCATTCCAACCCTACTCTTGTTATTTTCATGATATTTTAAAAATGAAGTGTTGGGGTGAATGGAATCATGGTGGAAGGGATGTTATTCATTGTAAGGAATTTTTTTGGGAGTTATATTTTGGGAATTGTAAAAGGTTTTTTAATTTATCAATGTACATCATTGGTTTCCCTCAATAAATTTAAAAAATGAAAAAAGATCAAAAAAATAAGATAAAAATGGGTTATGATTTGGGAGAACCAAAAATCGCCATTTTCTATAACAATAATATTCTAATCATATGTGGCTAGGTGATGTGTGTGAGGACTGATATAATCATAACATTAAAAAAAATAAAAAATTATAGTTTTTTTAAAAAATCATGAGGGTGGATTAATCATTCATTATTCGTTACTTTGATCACGGCCTGATATTGAGTTTTGGGGGAAGTGGGTGTTAATAATTTGAAGGGGAGAATTTCATTACACATTTTTGATATCATGAATTGTACTCAAGAGATAAAAAGCCTCCTTGAACCTTAATTTTTAAACCATTAAATCATACTAACCCTATACCTCAGACTCATTTGAACCTTTATTGAATGTCCTCATGATTTTATGTTCCTTTTGTCTTTACAAATTGGATAAAGTAGTTATTTTAAAATATTATGTATAATTAGCATGTTATCATGATATAATAATAACTTCATTTTAATTGTATCAAGAGTGATAAGATAAAAGATTGAAAAGTGAGGTAGATCATGATTTGGCATGTTTAATAATAATTAATTTGGGAACTTGAATGAATGGGGAAGTTCCATAATTTCTCAAAGGGGAAAAGTAAAATGTATGAGTTGAATGAATCTTTGAAAAATAAGAAATCAAACTGATACATCATGTGTATTTTTGAAAATTTGATTTAAATTGAAAATTTATTGAGTTTATTGCTTTGGAATTTAAATATTGGTAACTTTGGTGCCCTCATATTTTCAATGTTGAAATTTTATGCTTCCAGAAAAGCATGGGTTAAGTGTGGGGGAATTGATAGATCTAATAATTCACATATTTTTTATTTATTTTAATTGTTCTGATCCTATGAAATTATCAATTTGTGATTATATGGGTCAATTTTGAATTTATGATGTGTTTTGAGAAAAATAGTGAAAAATTCTTAATTCTGGATTTTTGATAGATTTTTTACTTAAAGGTTATTTTAATAATTTCTTGTAAATTATAATTAAAAAATGAGTGAATATTTTTTTTATAATAGTTATTTATTTCATTAATTTTTTCATATGGAACAGGGGTTGATTTGATCATCTTGTAGCCATAAAAAATCAATGAAGTTGAAATATTTTCCAGGCAAACAGTGTGGACCCCCTAAAGTATTAGAATAATGTATCAACCTACACTCCTTTAATTGAAGTTATTACAAATGAAATGGAAAAACGATACATAGGCTCATTTTTATATTAAATTCCATGGAGTTTTGAATCCATTAAGTTGGCCATTGAATGACATATTATTGGAGGAAGCTTCCTAGAACCTTCATCCAGAAAAAGAAATGGATAATTAAAAAATAGTAACTCATATATATAGAGGTAAAATGAGGTGAAATTTGGAGATGAGATGCACAATGAAATGTGGGACAACGTGAATGAAGGGGAAAGGCATGAATTGTCCATTTAATTGATCAGAAATGCGTTATCTTTTAGAGTATAGAAATATGTCCATAGAAGGAGAGGATCTCCTACCTCTCAAATAATTCTTTCCCATCCCCACACCATCTAGGGAACCAAGTAGAGGAGGCTAAGGGACATTTAGGAATTTTCATTTAATTTATTTTAATTTTATTTTAGTTTTCATTTCCATTATAACACATGCTTATTTTCAATTAAAGTGTTCCATCTTTCTTCTTCTACGCCTTTTCTCTTCAAATATCAATCAAATTTCTCCCTCTCATCTTATATCGTGATCGATTTTCACTTTTCTAGGGGAAGTGACTAACTCATGGATTGTACCCGGGGGAGGCCTCACGGTGTTCTTAATTATTTAGCTTCAAATTGAAAATGTTTTAAATCTATACGTGGTGGGGTGGGAATATTGTATGGGGGCGGCGGTCGTCCACCACAACAATATTTCCAAATCCATTTGTTTTCCTTAATTTATCATTTTCCATCCCTTATCTTAAGAAATACCTTCATATCATGGAGTTAGGGATTTCATAAGGGTTGAAACAACATATAGTGGATCTGAGTTTTGTAGGAATAACATTCCCGGTTGAGGTGTTACCCAATTTCAATATTCGAGGAGGTGTGGTTGGGTGTGACGGACACATGATAAAATCACGTACTCAATAAATCAAGGTAATGTAATCCATTAATGAGGTTTAACTAAATGAATTATCAAATAGAATTCAAACAAAAAATAAATAATGAATGAAATCGTGTTATAGAACCATGGGACCAGGTTATTTCTTCCCTAATTTCATTATGTCAGCATCTATATATACATTTATATTTAAAGTTTTCATTTAATTATTTTAATTTCATGTTTTCCAAACCCCTTAAAAACATCATTTTAGATAAATATAAAAAAACAAAGAGAATTAGAATAGGTGAACTAGAATAATTGATTGAACTTTATACAATGCTCCTCAAGTGAGACAACCCTGGTCATCCACTTTGCTGCATTAAGAATCAAAATTTTCTTTTTTATACCCTATGACAGGTGTGTGTAAAAACTGGTGCCATTTTTGGGTAGCTAAGTAGTTTTTTCAATCATGATTTCGAAAACTCCCATTTTTTGGTATTATTTGAAAAAAAATAAAAAAAATCTTTTTTACATGATGTATTAAAATTTGAATTATTATAAATGGGAAGATTACTCGTCGGTGAAATATTAATAACCAAATGTGGATTATAGAGATTTAAATGACCGAGTGGATATTATGTGCAATACTCTAGAATATTTGTACTGGAAAATGGAAAGATAATTTGACTATGTTCATGCATTAATAATGAAACCTGACCCTAAACCAAAAAAAGAACACGAGGTTGTGGGGGAATAAATTTTACCACTCATCATTTATGAAAAAAATGAGATACTTGTGGAGGATTTGGATGAATTATGGAATGAATGTGTTGAATATAGGTTCTGGGTGCAGTGGAAATGCATGGATGGTTGAACCCAACTTTGATTTTACCATTAATAACGATCAATATGAGAAATTTCATGATAATAAAACATTGGATATTTGGAATAAAACGAATAATGAAAACAAAAGAGGTAAGTCCCATAACCATATAGAGGATCATAAAAAATTGGTTACAATTAATTTAATTTAAAAAAGTATTAAATCGATGTAATTCTCTATTCGTTTACGTTTCTTATCATGATTTAATGTGATCTGTTATTGCGTCATACAAGACTAATGTTGGATTCTTCTAATGGTGATCCACACATGCTCCATATATCTATAGACATCGTCTAAGGGATATACATGTGATATCATGGAAGAGACATCGCTTGAGATGTCTTCCTTTGATCGCCTTTAGAGACGCATTCAAATCGCTCTCCTTGATCTGGTAGAGGAGGATCTCTCTCAAAACTTGAGGGCATTCCTGGAGAAAAGGAATTCTCACTTGGATTAAGAGATTTATCTAGATCTGTTTTGCATAACCCCAAAAAAATGGAAAGATCTAATGAGAATAATTTAATTGGTTTTGTATTACTTATAATAATAAAATTAATTAATTACTTAAAATAATTTATTCATTTCATATTATTCTTAGTAAGACCCCATGTCTTATAATAAACAATGATTATTATTATCAGTTTACATGCACCCATCGAATTACTCCTAATATTATTTAATTTAATAAGTAATATTATTTCTCACAAATCCCCCAAAAAACTACACGGTGTATATAAGTATATACATGGAATATACTTTTGTTTTTACATTTTCTTCATTTCCTCCACCACATTTATTAGACATTGAATAATGACTATTTATTTCATCAATAGATATCACTCGCTAATAGATATATTGTTTCTCCCACAATATATTCTCTCAAATAGCTAGTGTCGAAATAAATGCGATCAAACAACCTTGAATAATTATTAAACCAAAATTGGGAATAATATTTATTCGACCTATTAAATGATTATTTAACTAAGACACTTGGACACACTAACTGTGTGACCCTCTAGGCCTCTTTCTCAGTGGAATTTGGTGGAGCCTGCATAGTGTCTAAGGTAAGTATCTAGAAACACACAAAGGAATCCATATAGAAAGAAGTTAATTCATTAATGTCATGTCACCTCCTATTAATGATTACCATGTAATGTAAGCCCTTTAATGTATCGATATCTAGAATCAAGTGGGTTTCATGTTAGTGCCATCAAACCACGTGATCAATTATTCTTTATTTGACTTCCTGGAATTGAACTTTCCCATTCCTAACCATGGCTATGTATTTATTTTGTCTATATCAATTCTATCAAAGCACACGAGATATCAAATTTCTTTATGGAACTGAATGGAAAAATCCTTTCTTGCAGTATCTATTAATGTAGTATTACTAGTGATGCACACAACATATCCTACCTCACTGTGAACAATGTGTCATAATTTTTTTTTCAATAAATCTTTGTGTGTGACTTTTAATAACCATTAATGATAATTTTAAAGTCTAAGGACCAGTACATTTGTCCATAGATAAGAACATCCAATGACACTATGAAATGTAGATTTCCAACTAGCATGTCTTGTTTCACATTATATCTTCATTGATACTACCAAGGGTGCACACCATGATATGGGTCCTCAACCTATTGTCATGTATTATTTGTGTCCCTTAAATAACATCATCCGAACATAGAACATATATTCAAGAATAGTGTTATTGCACTCCCAGGTTCTCATTATATTAGGGATCCATTTTGACCCTTTAGTGTATCATCTATCCTTAGGACATTATCACATGCATTGTCATGTAAAAGAACAATCAAGATGTGATAAGGTATTTATTAATATTCAAATACATGAATACAAATTTATCATTAAATAAAAAAGCAGTTTGTTCTAAGACACCAACTCCAATAGAATCTCACTTGGACTAGAGCCAACTAATAACAAACTATAACCCACTAGCTGTCACATGATATTCATGCTTCTGATAAGATAGTCTTTTAGTCATGGGGTCTCCGACATTATCTTCCATGGACACTCTACTCACTGCAACTTCACCCCTTTGATAGAAATCCCTCAAGAGGTGATACTTCTAGGGTATGTGATTTGTTCGTTGATGTGACCTTGATTCTTTTAAAATATCCGCCATTGTAGTATTATCACCATACAATGTGATTGGATCATTACTTCTAGGAACCACATCAATCTCCTAGAAAAAGTTCCCAATCCATATGGATTCCTTGGATACATTAGAAGCCTCTATATATTCAGAGTCCATTGTAGAATCAATGAAAACTGGCTACTTTGAACTCTTCCATCCCATAGCTCCTCCGTTGAGACAGAAAACATATCTTGTTTGCGACTTCAGATCATTATGATCTGTCTGAAAACCAGCATCAACATACCCTGTGATGATGAGCTCCTAATCTCCTCCATACACCCGTAACATATTCTTAGTTCTTCTCAGATACTTAACGATATTCTTAACAGTAGTCCAATGATGTTCTCCTAGATCTTCTTAATATATTCTTACCATGATTAGTTCATAGGTGACATACATCCTGGTACATAACTTGTCATACATTATGGATCCTATAGCTGAAGCATTTGGAATATTACCCATCCTATCTTTATTTTATTTTTTCTAAGGATGGATTCTCATAGAAATATGTTGCCCACATGACACTGGAACCAATAACCTATTGGATTGTTATATACTAAGTCTCATTAGTATCTAGTTAATGTATGTACTCTAACATAGTCCACGTATCCTCTTGGATATATCATTAGTGATCTTGATCCCTAGAATGTAGGTTGCTTCTCCTAAGTCCTTCATGGAGAAAAACTTCTTCAACTAACCCATAATTGACTATAAGACTGGTATATCATTTCCAATGAGTAATATGTCATCAACAAATACTACTAGGATAATGAACACATTCCCATTAAACATCTTAAAAATATATTGATCAAATTCATTCTTAATGAAACAAAATTACTTTATGTCTTCATCAGATTGAATTTTTCAATGACCTAGATGCTTTCTTTAATCCATAAATGGATTTTTGCAACTTACAAAATAGTTTGGCATCCCCAGGTGTCACAAAACCTTATGTTTGTGTCATATGGACATATTCCTGAAGCTTCCCATTAAGGAATTTTGTTTTGACATCCATTTTCCAAATCTCATTTTCATGGTATGATTCTATGTCAAGTATGATTCTTATGGATTTAAACATGGAAACTAGTGAGAAGGTTTTATCATAGTCAATTCCATGATACTATCTAAATCCTTTAGACATTATACTTTCTTTATAGGTGCTAACTTGACATACCATGTCCATATTTCTCTAGAATACCCATTTGTATCCAACATGCCTTACATCGACTAGATCATCGACCAGAACCCATACAAGGTTTTTATACATGGAATCCATCTCAAAATTCAAAGATTCTATCCATATTTTAGCTTCTGAGATCTATACTGCTTCCTTTTTGGAGTGAGGTTCATAATTTTCCACTAATAATGATTCACCATCCTCAGTGAATAGGAAACCAAATATCTCTGATTCCCTTACATCTCTTAAGCTCCTACGTAGTACTTGTGTTTCTAGAACCTCTTTCCAAGTGGACATGTTGAACATGTTCCTGTACCAACTCCTATGTATCTGGAGCGTCAACTTAATTGAAGTCAATCTTGGTCCCACTATCATTTTTGAGGATGTCCTCCCTTTCAAGAAAGATGAATTGTCTATAGATAGTCACTTTCTTGTCTGAAGGGTTATATAGGTAATATCCTTTTGTTTCCTTGGGATATCCTATAAAGATACACCTCGTTCCCCTGGGTGCTAGATTGTTTACAAATAAGGCCTTAACAGATGCCTTGTATCCCCATACACATGTGTGTGATAAAATGAGTTTAATCCCATTCCATAAATTAGAGGAAATTCTATTTTCCGCCTTTGTTGGTACTCAGTTAAATGTGTATATTTCATTTTGTAACGAATATCCCCAAAAAGATAATAGAATATATGAATAACTCAACATCGACCTTACCATGTCCCAGAAGGTGTAGTTTATACTTTCACTAACATCATTCTACTCTGGGTTATAATGAGGAGTGAGTTGATATAGTATCCCATACTTCATTAATAGGTCGATGAACTCTTGGTTAAGATTTTCTCTACCTCGATCTGGTCGAAGCTTATTTGTATTCATACCAAGATGATTCTCTGCTTCATTCATGAATTCCTTAAATTTCTCTAAGGACTCTTACATATACCACATAATTAGGTATATCCATATCAACTCACATTATCAGTAAAAGTAATTAAGTAAAAATATCCACCTATATATTCTACTAGAAATGTTCTACACACATATGTGTGCACCAATACTAGAAGCTATGTGTCCATTCCACCCTGTCCACCAAAAGGTGACCTAGCCATTTTACCTTATAAATAAGTGTGACATCTATCAAGTGGTTTTATCATAGTAGATTCTAAATAACCATCTTGTAAGAGCTTTGTAAAGCACTTTTTGTTTACATGACCAAGACGGTGATGCCACAATTTGGTGTTGTATGAGTCATGCTAGTTTGTTTTGTTATATATTGACAACACTTGGTTTTTGTAATTTAATACATACAAACCATTTTTTAAATGCTTAATACCATAAAATATGTTTTTCTTATAAAAGAAACAACCCTTATTTTTAAACAAGAATGTAAATCCATCCATATCAGAATACAATATAGAAATTATGTTCTTGGTAACACTAGGCACATAATAAATGTTATGTAAAACAAAAAGCATCCCACCTCGCAATGAGAGATGGTAATATTAAATGGACAATGCATCTATCCTCATGCCATTGGTAGCTCTAAAATCCACCTATCCTATGGAAATCATTATAAATCCATGTGGTTCATGCATTTGAATACATATGTGAGCCCCACATGTGGTATCTAATACCAAATGTGTCGAAATTGGAAGATTACACTCAATAAAAAACACACCTTTAGTATCCCCACACCTCTGGGTACAGTTCCTCTTCCAATGGCCTTGCTGGCCACATGAAAAACATTCTACCTCTCATTCCTTGCCCTACCTCTGGATCATCCCCTTCTTTGTGGGACAGTGCTCAGGGGATTCATGACGTTTATAAATCCTTGGCCCATTTTCATTGTCCTTACCTTTGTTATTCACCATAAGGATTGGGTGTTTTTCAAGACCCATGTCTTTATCTACCTAGAAAATTAAGTTCATAAGTTCTGATAGATTATTCTAATTGTTTCTCATGTTATAGTTTAAAATAAATCTAGAGAAGGTCTTTTGAAGTAATGATATGATGAGATATGTATGCAACTCATCCAAGAACATAATCCCTAAGATGTCCAGGAGTTCATTGTAGCTAATAATGCTGACTACATGAGGCCTAGTTGGCAAAGTTTCTCTAAGCTAAGTTGTGAAAAAAGAATTGTTGTCCTCATATCTCTCATGTCTCACCTTCTCTTGATAGAGATCCTAAGGGTGAGACATCATGCTATATGAATCCATGTTCTCATGTTGATTCAAGAGCTAATTAGACATGGATGATAGAATGAAACATTGGAAATATGTGGCATCATCCATATGTTTTATATAGCGCTATATTTCATCATCATTGGACTCTTTTCTAGGTGCAACTCGAATAGTCTCATCCAACGCATACAATTTCCTCTCATGGTGAAGTATGGCGCATAAACGCCTCAACCACTCTTAGAAATTAGTCGTAGTGAGAAGGTTTTCTTTCTTGAGAATGGTTCTAAATGATATGTTTGAAGTCATTTTTCTTTTCATTCCTTCAAATTATTATGAGCACATCTTTAGTAATTTATCATCATAAAAATGAGACAAATAAATAAATTAATACTTATTAGTCTCCCACTATTTTATGGAAATCCAATAGCCCTCACCTTTGACTTCAAAATATTCTATTGCATGAATATTTTAGTGGAAAGGATCCATAATTCCCATTGCATTACCGCAACTAGGGACGGTCGAGAAACTTGAAAGGTTTTAGGTAGGAATTCCAAATTACGACCACATTAACTCACAAATCCTTGATCCACTATGTAAACTCCCCAAGAGGGAAATCCTTTTTATTTTCGATTTCATCAACCTTTGCCTCTTGGTCACACCATTTACTACTACAAAAGTCAACCCTTGATGTTAACTAATTCAAGTCAACCCAAAATGTTGAATTTGAATTCCTAAGTAATTGAAATCACCCCAACTAGGATTAGTCAATAAGTTAGAACTATGGTTCAATTCTATACAAAATTTATGTAAGGTTATACCTACTAAATATTTCTTTTAGAGATTTTATACTTATGCATAATTTCCATTTTATTGTCTTTGATTACATTGTTGTTAATAATAAGTAGGATACACTTAAGTGATTAACCTGGTCTAAAATAATATTTACGCATAATCCGGTCTTATTTTAGTTATATCTTGAATGCTTGTTCAATTTATTAATTGTGTGATCAAGAAAACACCACCACAATAAATAAACCATGAAACTAATAGAAATAAAATAAATGGTTTGATCACAAGTTTGTTTTATTGGTTTGTTTATCTAGTGGTGGATAAACTACCCTAATTCCTAGGGGAGAAACACCTTGAACCTTTTGAGTTTATGTTTACATATTTCCACCTATCCATCATTGTATCTCCTTGGATTGGTTTCACCTTGGCTCATATATTGAGAAACCTCCACTAGCTTGGGAGAAAATATCAAATGTAGGTGAGGGGTAAAATGGGGTTTACATAAAAGGATCCTTGGGCACACAATCCCTACAAGTTAATGATGAGAAGTCTCGAAGGCCAAAAAAATTAATTTAAATAAATAAATTTAAAGAAATCATCAATATACAATGGTCTTGGTCTAGCTCATGACCATCAATACATGGAATGATATTTACACATAAATAAAACAATAATTATGTTTTTTAAACATTATTGTTTAATATAAATTACACTTGAATAATTAATTATCTTTACTTAATAAATCCTTTTATCTTAAACCCTTTTTCTGAATTTCATTGAGATTCTCATCCCTCATAATTTTTAACAAATAAATTCATTTAATATTATCTTTGTACGTAACATGTACCTTGAAAGAAACCCAGTGAATTCCCATTCATAACCACCAAATGAGTAGAAATTAACATTATCCAGATATTAAATTAAATATACACACACACATTCATATATATATATATATAACACCTATAACATGTTGTGACTCGTCGTTATGACCACACAATGGTGCACGTATCAAGGGTTTGTATAACATAATAATAATTTTTAAAAAATCTACGTTCTTTGGATGAATACACAACATGTAGTTCCAACTACACGGAATGTACTATTATTCACCATCCTTTTGAAGTACACGCCCGAGGATACAACATGTAGATGTAATTCATAAATCTTTGGAGCGCATGACTTGTCTAGGGGGCTACATGACATGTAGTATCCGCATTACATAATCTCAGCCGGGAAAGTCGTGTACGGGGTACACAGTCTATCCCTAGCCCGAAGGGACTACACGATTTGTCCAGTGGGCCATATAGTGTGTAATACATAAACCATGTTCTAACTATTCATATTCAACACATAGAGTCATAAAGACATAGATAAAATCCAACACACGACATAGTTTCGCAGACCAGAACTAATTAATTGAACCTTCACTACACAACATGTACTACAGAATATAGACCATGTGTTCTCGTGTTCTACGGCTAGGATTCTTTGCCACATCTAGATGAGACACTCTATTTTATTTTAATCAAAATTTAATGAAAAGATCATTTCTGTAAGGTGAAAAAAAATGAAAGAGGAGGAATAGATCTCGAGATTCAGATTTACAGAATGATTGACTTCAATTGAAGAAACTAAATTATTAAATGTGTAAATCATCAAAAAAACTAAATAATTATAATCAATGATATAACTACTCTAATACCACTTTTTAGGTTCCAGGCAGAGCAGAATCATGTGGATAGATGTACCAAACATTGATTTTACTGTTAATAATGATCAATATGAGATCCTTCACAGTAATAAATTGCTATATCCATATAATATAATGAATAATGAAAAGGAAAGATGGATGTCCAGAATCCATAGATAGGATCATCATATTTTGGTTATAATTAATTTAATTAAAAGAATAGAATTACCTTGATGGAATTAACCCTTCTATGATGTTTCTGGTCATGAATCAATGTGATTTATTGTTGAGTCATAGAATCCAAGTGTCAGATTCCTCTCGCGGTGATCCACATGTGATTCACATATCTCTGGACATCGTCGAATAGATCTTAGGGTTCTATCATGGACGATCTTTCACTTGCGATGTCTGCCTTCAATCGCCTTGGGAGCAACTTCCAAAGTGATCTCCTAGGTCTGGTGGAGGAGGATCTCTCTCATAATGTGAGAGTGTTCTTGGAGGAAAGGAATTCTCTCTAGGATTGAGAGATTTCTCGAGATCTATTGTGCACAACTATAATGAATGTCTAGATCTAATGAGAATAATTTAATTGGGATTTTATTAAATAGAAAAATTAAACAAATTAATTACCAAGATTAATTTATTCATTTCATTTAATTCTTAGTTAGACCCCATTTCTAATAATAACAGTTGACTGTTATTATCACTTGACATGCACCCATATAATTACACCTAATATTATTGAACTAAATAAGTAATGTTATTTCACATAAATCCCCAGAAATACTACATGAAATATATATATTACTATACATAGTGTGTAATTTTTTTCCATTTTCTTTATTTCCTCCACCACATTTATTAGAACTTGAATAATGAATATTTATTTTTAAATAATTATAACTACATTACTCACAAATAAATATATTATTTCTCCTGAAATATATTTTCTTGAATAATTAGTTTCAAAATAAATGTAATCATACATCCTTGAATAATTATTAAACCACAATCAGGAATAATATTTATTCAACTTGTTAAAGGAAAATTTAACCGAGATACATAGACACACTTAGTGTGTGACCCTCTAGGGCTATTTTTGAGTGGAAATAGGCAGAGCCTGCCTAAATTCCAAGGTTAGTGTCTTGCAATAGGCCAAAGCACCCAAAGATAATGAAGTTAACACCGCAATGACAAGTCACCTCCTATGAATTCTTACCAGGTAATGTAATCCCTATGTCTCGATTTATCAAATCAAGAGGGTTTCATGGTAGTGCCATCAACCCAAGTGCTCAATTGTTCTTTATTTGAATTCATGGTTTTGAACTTTCCGTTTCTTCATCATGGCCATGGATTTATTTAGGCTATATCCATTCCATCAAAGGTCCTAGGATATCAACTTTCATTGTGGAAAAGAAGGGAAAATTACTTGCTCACATTATCTATTAATGCAATATTACTCATGACACACCCAACATATCCTACCTCACTGCGAATAGTGTGTCACCACAATTTTTGTCAATACATCTAAGTGTGCGAGTTGTAATAACCATTAATAAAAGTCTTAAATTATGTGGACTAATACACACATCCACAGATAAAAACATCCAATGACACTATGAGATGTGGATTTCCTATTGGTGGGTCTCGTTCTCATAATATCCTTATAGATACTACCAAGAGTACACACCATGAGAAGGTGCCTCAATTTTTTATGAGTCCTCGCCTCTAGTGGACTGTATTATTTGTGTCCCTCAAGTAGCATCATCCATCCATAGAACACATATTCAAGATTAGTGTTATGGAACTTCCAGTTTCA
Organism: Viscum album; assembly: GCA_963277665.1. Lineage (NCBI taxonomy): Eukaryota > Viridiplantae > Streptophyta > Magnoliopsida > Santalales > Viscaceae > Viscum > Viscum album. The sequence continues at coordinate 879,374,592 of OY728143.1, read as the reverse complement.
CATCATAGCAGGGATCCATTATAACCCGTTAGTGAAACAATTATCCTTAGGACATTATCACATAAATTTTCATAAAGAAAAATAATAAAGATGTGATATGGTATTTATTAATATTAAAATCAATGAATACAATTTTATCATAAAGTAAAAAGTAGTTTGTTCTACAACACCAAGTCCAACTAACTCCAACTTGGACTAGAGACAACTACTGACCACCTTTAACCCACTAGCTCTCACATGATATTCATGCTTATGTTGAGATATGACTTTAGTCATGGGGCCTCCCAAATTCTGTTTAATGGACACTATCCTAACTGTAACTTCACCCCATTGAAATAAATCCCTCAAGAGATGATAATTTTGGAAACGTTCTTCATCTGTTGATATGACCTAGGTTCTTTTACAAGATCCACCTCTACAGTATTATCACAATACAATGTGATAGGATCTTTACTACTGGGTACCACATCAAGATCCTAGACTATGTTTCTAATCTATACGGATTCTTTGGATACATCAAAAGTTTCTATATATTCCAAATCAACTGTAGAATCAGTGAAAATTGGATTCTTTGATCTATTCCAACTTGTAGCTCCACCATTGATACGGAAAACATATCATTATGGAGACTTCAAAATGTTCTGATTATGTCTGAAAATGAGTATCATCATACCCTCTGATGATAAGCTCCTTGTCTCCTCCATACACCAGGAACATATCCTTTGTTTTTATCAGATACTTAAGGATGGTCTTAACATCCTTCTAATGCTATTCTACAAGATCTTCTTTATATCTATCTTCCATGGTCAGTGGATAGGAAACATCAAGCCCAATACATAATATGGAATACATGTTGGATCCTATATCCAAAGCATATGGGATCTTACAAATCATATCATTCTCCTCTTGTGTCTGAGGAAGAATTCTCTTAGAAAAATGTAAGCCATGTGACATTGGAACCAATCCCCTCTTAGATGGTTCCATACTAAATCTCTTTAGTATTTGGTCAATGTATTTACGCTGAATTACTCAATGAAACCTCTTAGATCTATCAAAATTGATCTCAATCCCTAGAATGTAGGCTAATTCACCTAAGTAATTCATGGAGAAACACTTGTTCAACTAATCATTAATTTTATGTAAAACCATTATATCATTTACAATGAGTAATATGTCATCAACATATAGTACAAGGATAACGACTACATTCCCATTAAACTTCTTATAAACACATGGCTCACATTCATTCTAAATGAAACAAAATTCCATTATGGATTCATCAAATAGAATGTTCCATGACCTAGAAGCTTTCTTTAATCCATAAATGAATTTCAACAACATGAAAACTCGTTTGGCTTCACCTAGTGTCAAAAACCCTTCAAGTTGTGTCATATAGACATCTTCTTGAAGGATCCTATTGTAAAATTCTATTTTTACCACCATTTTCCCAATCTCGTAGTTATGGTAATATGCTATATAAATTACAAATCATAAGTATTTAAACATGGAAATTGGTGGCAAGGCTTCTTTATAGTCAATTCCTTGACGTTTTCCAAATCATTTATCCACTAGCCTTGCTTTGTAGGTGCTAAATTGAACATCTATGTCTAGATTTCTCTTGAATACCCATTTTCATCCAACATGATTTATATCAACTATCTCATTGACCAGAACCCAGATTTGGTTCCAATACATGGAATCCATCTCATAATTCATAACTTCTACCCATTTTTTAGCTTCATAGATCTCTACTTCTTCCATGTTGGAAGGAGATTTATCATTTTCGAACAATAATGATTAACAATCTTTGTTAATTAGAAAACCAATTATTTGTGGTTCCCTTACCTCTACTGAGCTCTTATACAATAATTTTGTTTCTAGAACCTATTTTATGTGGACTAGTGGAATATGTTCTTGTACCAAATCCTATGTATCTTGATCATTAAGCTCATCAAAGTCAATCTTTCTCCCAATATCCTTTTTGAGGATGTGCTCCCTCTCAAGAAATTTGTATTGTCTAGAGACAATAAATTTATTATTTGAAGGGTTATATAGGTAATATCCATTTTTTTCCTTGGGATATTATATAAAGATTAACCTCATGCCATGGGGTGCTAGTTTTTTTCCTAATAAGGCCTTAACAAATTCCTCACGTCCCCATACACATGTGTGCGACAAAATGGGTTTCTTTCCCTTCCATAACTCAAATGGAATTCCATTTCCCACCTTATTTGGTACTCAGTTTAATGTTTATGATGTAGTTTGTAATGAATATCCCCAAAAGGATAATGGAGGAACTACATGACTCATCATAGACCTCACCATATCCAATACGACATTGTTCTTCGTTTCACTAACACCATTCCACTATGTTGTATAAGGAGAAGTGAGTTGAGATAGAATCACTGAATCACATAAAAGGTTGATGAACTCTTGGTTATGATATTATCCAACTCAATATGATTGAAGATTCTTTATCTTCTTACCAATATGATTCTCTACTTCATTCATGAATTCGACTCTGACTTATAATTCATTAAGTAGATATAACCATAACCACTCAAATCATAAGTAAAAGAAGTGAAGTAATAATATAAACCTCTAGCTTCTACTAGAAATGGTCAAAAAATATCTGTATACACATATCCTAGAAGCTATGTGGCCCTTTCACCCTATCCACCAAAAAATGGATTAGCCATTTTACATTGTAAACAAGCATGACATCTATCAAGTGGTTTTAGATGAGTAAATTCTAAATAACCATCTTGGAAGATCTCTAGAAAGCGATTTTCTTTACATGACCAAGATGGTGATGCCACAACTGGGTGTTTTATGATTCATATGAGATTGTTTCATTATCAATTGGAAACACTTGGTTTTCTTAATTTAATACATAAAACCTGTTATTTAAATGTTCCATAACATAACATACATTATTCTTATAAAAGAAACAACCCTTGTTTAAAAACCTGAAAACAAATCTATCTATATCCAAACATGATACCAAAATTATGTTCTTGGTAACACTAGGAACATAATTGAAATTATGTAGAACCAAAAGAACCCTATTTGTCAATGAAAGGTGGTAATCACTAATGGACAACATAGCCAGTCTGGCATGATTGGAATCTCGAAGATCCACATCTCCTCTAGAAATCATTCTTGATATACTTGGTTCCTACATTTGAATATAGATGTGAGCCCCACGAACTCTATCTAATACCCAATGGATATAAATGGAAAGATTACACTCAATAAAAACTGCACCTTTAGAATCCTCATTTGTTTGGGTGCAGTTTCTGTTCCAGTGGCCAGACTTTCCACATGAAAAAAATACTTCCTCACATTCCTTTTTTTCCTATGGATCTTCCCCTTCTTGAAGAGATAGTGCTCAGAGGATTTAACCCATTTATAAATCCTTAGAACCATTACCATATACTTCCTTTTCATATTAACCATAAGGATAGTAGGTTTTTCATTCCCCATGTCCTTATCTACCTAGAAAATTAAGGTCAGAAGTTCTAATAGACTCTTCTCATTGTTTCTCATGTTGTTGTTGACAATAAATCTATAGAAGGTCATGGTCAGTGAAGATAAGATGAGATCTGTATGAAAATCATCCTTAAACATAACCCCCAAGATGTTGAGTCATTCAATGTATCCAAAAAGCTTGACTACATGAGGCCTAAGTGGCACATACTCTGCAGGATTATTTGAGAACAAAGCATTGTAGATATCATATCTCTCATGTCTTTCCTTCTCTTAATATATATCCTTAATGTGAGACATCATTATATATGTGTCCATGTTTTCATGTTGCATCAATATATCATTAGACATGTTTGATAGCATGAAAAATTGGAAATATGTGGCATCATCTATCTATTTCATATAGAGATATATTTCCCCATAAATTGCCTCTTTTCCAGGTGAAATTGGAGTAGGCTCCTCCAACACATACAATTTCCTCTCATGGAGAAGGATGATGCATAAACACCTCTTCCAGTCCTGGAAATTAGTGCAAGTGAGAAGTTTTTCCTTCTCAAGTATGGTTCAAAATGATATGTTTGAGGTCTTTTTTCTTATTGTTTCTAAAAATTAATATGAGCAATGATTTAGTACATTATCATGATAAACCTGAGATAAATAAACAAATTAATACTTATTAGTCTCCCAATATTTTATCGAAATCCATTAGCCCACACCATCGACATTGAAATATTATATTTACTATTTATTATAATGGAAAGGATCCATATTTCCATTCCCATTACCTCAAATAGGATTGGTTAAGCAACTTGAAAGGTTTTAGGTAGGCATTCTAAATGCCAACTTCATTAACTCACAACTCCTTGATATGCTGAGTAGACTCCCCAATCATGAAATTCTTTTTATTTTGAATTTTACTTAACCTTTTCCTCTTAGTCACCCCATTTCATACTATTAAAGTCCACCCTTGATGTGAACTAAGTCAAGTCAGCCTAAAAAATTGAATTATAATTCCCCGATAATTTAAATCACCCCAACTAGAGTTGGTCAAGCACTTTGAATTATGGTTCGATTCTAACCATGATTATGGAAGGCTATACCTACATAATATTTATTTGAGGCATTTTATCCCTCTGCAAAATTTACATTTTATTATCTTTTATTAAATGATTTTTAATATTAAGAGGGATATAGTTAAGTGATTAACCTTGTCTAAGATAATATATATGCATATGATGGACTTTTTAAAGTTCTATCTTTCACTATTTTTTAATTTATTAATTGTGTGACCGAGAAAACACACCCAAAATAAAAAAACCATGCAACTGAAAGAAATAATATTAATGGAATGACCATGAGCTTATTCTATTGGTTAGTTTATCTAGCATTTGATAAACTAAACCAAGTCCTAGGGGAGAAATGCATTGAACCTTTTGGGTTTGTGTTTATAGCTTTCCACATATCCACCTTTGTACCTCCATGGATCGGTTTTACCTTGGATCCAAAATTAATCCACCTCCCCTTGTTTGGTAGACTATCTCACATACAGGCAAGGGGTAAAAGGGGTTTTACATAAAAGAAACTTTTGGAACATTGGCCCTAAATATTAATGAGGAGAAGGCTCACATGAAAAAAAGTTTAATACAAATTGTAATATAAAATGAAATCATACATATACAATGGTCTTGGTCTAGCTCATGATTATTAATACATGAAACTCCATTTACACATAAATAACACTAGCATTAAATTTTTTAATCATTATTTTTTAAGATAAATCACACTCCAATCAATTAATTATCTTTAATTAAACAATCGTTTTTTTTTCTTAAAACCTTTTTCTGAATTTCCTTGAGATTCTCATCCATCATAATTTTAAACAAATAAATTCATATATAATGATATTTTTTTGTAACTTGTCTCATAGAGGAAACCCAGTGAATTCCCGTTCATAACTACCCAAGGAGTAGAAATGAACATTAATCAGAAGTAAAATTAAACACAAACACACACACACACACATATATTTATTTATATATATAACACATATCAGGTGTTGTGCCTCGGATTTACGCCTGCACTATGGCACATGTATCAAGGTTTATTATAATATAATAATAAATTCTAATAAATATACATAATTTGGATGAATACACAACATGTAGTTCCATCTACATGGTGTGTACTATCATTCATCGTCCATCTGAAGTACATGCCCAGGGATACGACATGTAGATGTACTTCAGAAATATTTGGAGTACATGGTGTGTCTAGGGGGACACATGTCGTGTAGTATCAACATTACATGATCTCCAATCGGGCAAGCCGTGTATGAGGTATGTAGTCTAACCCTAACCTGAAGGGACTAAATGCTATGTCTAGTGGTAAACATGGTACGTAATCTAGAAACTGTGTGCCACCTATTCTTTGTCAACACACAGGGTCATAGAGACTTAGATAAACCCCAACACATGGCTTGGTTTGATTGACCAGACTCGATGCATTGAACCATGACTACATGTAATGTACTACAGAATACATGTTGTGTGTTTTGGTGTTGTACAGCTAGGAATCTTTAGCACCTCCGAATTATATCCTATGTTTTATTTTAATCAAAATATAATGAAAATATTGTTTCTATAAGGTGAATGAGAAAAAAAGAGGAGGAACAGATCTGGATATTCATATTTACAGAAATATTAACTTGAATTTAAATAACTAAATTATTAAATATGTCAATTATCAACAAAAATAAATAAATAATTATAATCAATTATATAACCACTATGGTACAACTTGTTAGGTTTTGGTCGCAATGGAATTGCGTGGATGGGTGTACCCAACATTTATTTTATCGTTAACAACAATCAATCCTAGATCTATCATGATAATAAAATTCCAGATCATCAAAATAGAACAAATAAAAAAAAGAAATTGGGAAGTCCTGAAACCATATAGAGGATCATCATATGTTGGGGATAATTAATTTAATTAAATGTCAAAAATTTCCTCGATGTAATTCAATCTTCGTTGACATTTCTGGTCAAGCTTCAATTCCATCCATCATTGCATCATAAATTACAAGTGTAGGATTCCTCTAGCGGTGATCCACATGTGCTCTACATATCTATGGATGTCACTAAAGGGATCTACAGGTGCTATAGTGGAAGAGCCTTTGCTTGTGATGTCCTCCTTCGATCGCCTTGAGAGCTACTTCCAAAGCCCTTTCCAAGATCCGGTGGAGGGGGATCTCTATTGTAACTTGAGAGAGTTCTTGGAGGAAAGGAATTATCTCTTAGCAAGGGATATTTCTCCATATATGTTGTACACAACCAAAAAAATGGATGGATCTAATGAGAATAATGTAATTGGTATTTAAATATATATAATAATAAAATATATTAATTACCGAAAAACAATTATTCAATTTTTTTAATTCTTAGTAAGACCCCATGTCTAATAATAACATTTTACTATTATTATCACTTTACATGATCCCAAAGAATTATTCCTAATATTATTTAATTTGATAAATAATATCATTTCTCACAAATCTACAGGAAAACTACACGGTTTATATATATTAATATACACGGTGTGTACTTTTGTTTTTCCACTTTCAATATTTCCTACACCAAATTTATTAGACCTTGAAAAATAAATATTTATTTCTTAAATAAATATCACTACATTAATATCTAATAAATATATTATTTCTACCATAATATTTTCTCTCGAATAATTAGTCTCAAAATAAATGTGATCAGACATCCTTGAATAATTATTAAACCAAAATCAGGAATAATCTTTATTCAACTTGTTAAATGAATATTTAACTTAGATACTTGGACACACATTGTGTGTGAACCTATATAACTCTTTCTCAGTGTAATTAGGCATAGCCTGGCTAAAGTCTAAGGTTGGCATCTAGAAACATGGCAAGGCACTCATAGAGGAAGAAGTTAATTCTGCAATGATGTGTCACCTCCTATGAACACTTACTATATAATTCAATCCCTTTTTCTTCATATCTCAAATCAAGTGGGTTGCATGCTAGTTCCATAATCCCATGTTCTCGATTATTCTTTATTTGAAATCCCAGAGTTTAACTAGCAAATTCCTCACCATGGACATGGATTGATTTAGGCAATATGAATTCCATCAAAGGGACTGAGATATCAACTTATGTTATGGAGCAATAGGGACAAATCCTTTCTTGCATTATCTATTAATAAATATTACCCAGGATGCACCCAACACATCTTACCTCGCTACGAATAGTGTTTCATCATAGTTTTCATCAATATATCTAAGTGAATGAGTTGTAATACCCATTAATAATATTCATGAAGTCTACGGACCTATACACATGTATACAGATAGGAACATCCAATAACACTTTGAAATATAGATTTCCTATTAGTGGGTCTTGTTGTCACAATATCCTCCAAGATACTTCCAAGGGTGAACAACATGATAAGGTGTCTCAAAGTTTTATGAGTCTTCAACCCTAATGGCATATATTATTTGTGTACCTCAAATAACAACATTTGGTCATTGAACATATATTCAAGAATAGTGTTATGGCACTTTTGGGTTCTCATTGTAGTTGGGATCCTCTATGACCCTTTAGTGGAATAGCTATCCTTAGGACATTATCACACACATTGTCACGTAGAATAAAAATCAATTTATGATAAGGTATTTATTAATAATAAAAATGCATGAATACAAGTTTATCATAAAGTAAAATTTAGTTGTTTCTAGGCAACCAACACCAAAAAGGAACTTTTTGATCTCCCCAAGCCTTGCAAAGAAGAAGATACAACACCACTAAAAGAAGACACCACCCAAGTGGTGAAATTTGAAGTCAAAATGGAGGAGCATGACTACCTAACTCTGTCCTCAAATAGTATACTCCAATATGCACTTACAATATAAGAGGAGATTAATTTAAAACCAAATTAGGGAGATGATACAATCTTGAACTCACACTCTTTTAATTTTAATGAATCTGATTTGTGTATAAATCCCAATTGTTTTGAATTTTCAGAATCAGGGGACTCTTATTATGGATTCGATGATGATGTGCAAAAAGATTCACCTATTGAGGAACACATGGAACTCACCGAATACATTGAAAATATACTGGAGGAACTTCATCATGAATATATCCAAGTTACTAAGCCTCTAGAAATTTGATAAGAGGCTAAATCCCCCTTGAAGATAGTACTGAAAGAAAAGATGGTTGCAAAAGTAGCAACAAAAGAAGAGGAGGTTCCATAATTCATCATACCGCCTCCATGTGTGTTGTAAAAAATTGTGTAGTTGTTGGATCTGGTGCACTCAATCCATTTATTTATCCACAAAAAGAACAAATAACTACAAGCTGGGAAAATCTACATGTGGTGGTTCAAGTTAAAAAAGCTTCATCCACCATCAAAATTTGGATAACAGCTGGTATTTCCCACTGGAGGTAGTAAAAATTTAGGTACCACTTTTGAGATCATTCCCAAATTTATCTTAAAAATTTTTCTATGAATTTAAATTTAAATTTCATTTTTCAGATTAGTCCAATATGCATCCCACTCCCTCTTTTCATTTAGAGCATCAATGAAATGGTCAATATGATTAATTAATTAGTGTTGTTTTGTAGGATCATGATGGCAGTAGGAATCCGTAAACATTGGTGTAAGAGGACTAAATATTTATTTCAAAAAGGATTTCACTTTTAATTTTTAACTTTTAGACTCCTTATATTTTTTTGAGAACATGTTTTGAGCTATAATGATAAGAATTGCATATCAAAATTTTAATTATTTCTTTACTTGAATTATCTAGGAGACATGATTTTATTAGGAATCCTATGATTCCATGTTTTAGATTTCAATATTAATGATATTAAATGAGTAAAATGGAAAATTGAATGTTTGATGTGAATCATGGACATAGAAATAATGCCTCATGATTTAAGGGAATTAGTTGATTTATGTAAATCAAATATCCCAACTATTTTCATGTTTTGAAATTCTGAAATTCATGTGACATTATTTGTTATTATTAATAATTCTTTGATTGATTTTCCTATATCATATGTCTCATTACCGAGAGGATTTCTATAACAATTACTTCTTATTTATTCTTGAGTATATTTCTTGATTGATCTTGGGACATGTCACCGACCAGAACATTCATTTACACCTATCAAAGATATGACTGTCAAAAAAATATTTATAATGATTGAGGCATCTTTTTAAAATCATTTATCCTTAAACTACACATTTACATCAACATTTATTTTATCCCATAGATACCATGACTGATCCTTATAGGGATGATCCATGATTCAAGCCATTTTTATCCATTCCTACCCTACTCTTGGTATTTATATGATATTTTAAAAAATGAAATGTGGGGGTGAATGTAATCATGGTGGAAGGGATGATATAAATTGTAAGGAAAAAGTGTGTGGGTTCTATTGGGGGGATTGTAAAAGTTTCTGTAATCATTCATTGCACTTCATTGTTTACCCCTATTAAAATAAAAAAATGAAAAAATGACAAAAATAATAAAAAAAAGAAGAGAAAAATGGGTTGTGATTTGGGAGAAGCAAAAATCACCATTTTCCATACCGAAAATCTTCTAATTATATACTTTTAGGTGATGCATGTGATGTTTGATCTAATCATAACATTGAAAAAAAGAAAAAAATTAATTTTTCTTTAAAAACCAAGAGGTGGATTAATCATTCATTGTGAATTACATTGATCATGACATTACTTTGAGTTTTGGGGGAAGTGGGTATTGATACTTTGTAGGGGAGAATTTAATTAAACTTTCATTCATATCATGCATTGTATGTAATAGATAAATATCCTCCTTTAACATTAATTTTTAAATTATAAAATCCTACCAACCTGAATCCTTATAGTCATTTGAACCTATTTTTCAAGTCCTCATGATTTTATGTGCCTTTTTCACAAAGTGTAAAATGTAGTTCTTTTACAATTGTATGGATAAGTATCACGTTCTTATGATATGAGAATAAATCCATTTTATTTTTGTCATGAGTGATGAGATAAATGATTGAAAAGTGAGGTAGATCATGGTTTTTCCATGTTTAATAATAATGAATTGAGGAACTTTATTGAATAGAGAAGTTCCATCATTTTTCAATGGGGAAAAGTAAAATATATGGATCGATTATTTGTCCAAAAAATGAGAAATTAAATTTATACTTCATGTGGATTTTTGAAAATTGGATTTGACATTGAAAATTATTTGATTTTATTGATATGTGATGTAAATATAGGTATCATTGGTGCCCACATATTTTCAATGATGTCATTTTATGTTTGAGGGAAAGCACTGTTTATGTGTGGGGTAATTTATTGAGAGATTATTTTCCACATGTTTTGTAGGTGTTTTAATTGTTTATCCCTCCTAAAGTATCAATTTAAGATTATATGGATTAGTGTTGTATTTATGATGTGTTTTGAGAAAAATGGTAAAAAGTGTTTAATTCTGGATTTTTGACAGATTTTTATGTCAAGGGTATTTTAGTAATTTCCTGAAAATTATAATTCCACATTGAGTTTTTTTTAGAATCTTTATTTTATTTCCTTTATCTTTGTCTTGTATACCAGGGGATGATTCGATCATTTAGAGGCCATAAAAATAAATGAATTTGAAGCCTTTTCCGAGTGGGTAGTGTGGACCCCACCATAAAAATGGAAGAATATCTCAACCTACACTCCTTAAATTGAGTTTATTCCACCTAGAATGGAACAATGATACATAGAAATGTTTCTCCATTAAATTCCATAGTGCTTTGAATCAATTAAGATGGCCATTGAAAGATACATTTTTGAAGGAAGCTTCCTAGAACCTTATTCTAGTAAAAGAAACTATTAATTAGAAAATAACAACTCATACATCTAGTGTCAAGATGAGGTTAAATTTGGAGAGCAAACGCACAAGACAAGGGGGGACAACGTTCATGAAGGTAACCACATGTGAAATGTCCATTTAATGGGTCCAAAACACATCAACATTTAGAGGACAGAAATCTTCCTATAAAAGGATAGGAGGTCCTACCTATCAAATCATTTGTTCCCATCCCCACACTATCTAGGAACCAAGGAGAGATGGCCAATGACCATTTGGTATATTTCATTTTTTATTTAAGTTTTATTTTAGTTTTCCTTTCCATTTTAACACTTAATTATTTTCAATTAAATAGTTCCACCTTTCTTCTTTCACCCCTTTTCTCTTCCAATGTCAATCTAATTTTTCTCTCTCACATTCCATTGTAATCTCTTTTCACAATGCAATGGTGAGTTACTAATTCAAGGCTTGGACCTAGGGGAGATTTTATGGGGTTATTTATATTTTTTCTTCAAATAGAAAATGTTTTAAATCTATTTGTGGTAGAGGTGGGAATATTTCATGGGAGCAGAGGTCGTCCACCATGACACTATTTCAAAATCCCATTATTTTCCTTGATTAATAATTTTCCATCACTTATCTTAGGAAACCCCATCATACGGTGGACTTGGTGTTTCTATAAGGGTTTAAAGAGTATGCGGTCGAGCTGAGTATTGTAGGAATAACATTCTCAATTGAGGTGTTACACTATTTGACTATTGGAGAGTTGTGGTTTTTTGCGATGGACATATGTTAAAATCACACATTAAATAAATCAAGATAAATTAATTCATTAATGAGGTTTCACTAAAAGAATTATTAAATAAAATTTAAACAATAAATAAGTAAATAATGAACCTATGTTATCTAACCTTAGGACCGAGTTCTTTCTCTCCCAATTTCATTCTTTCAGCGTCTTCATAAACATTTCAATTTAAATTTTTAATTTAATTATTTCAACTTCATCATTTCCAAAACTATTAAAAACATAATTACCAAAAAATATCCAAAAAAATAGAATAAGTGATCTAGAATAAGTGACTGAACCGACTACAATGCTCCTGAAGTGAGAAAAACCTAGTCATCCACTGTGCTGCATTATGAATATAAATTTACTTTTTCCACACCCTACGATAGGTGTGTGTCAAAACTAGCACCATTGTCGAGGATCTAAGTAGTTTTTTCAATCAGTATTTCAAAAATTTCAATATTTTTGTATTATTATTAAGATAAATCCAACAAAATACTTTTTCCATTATGTATTCAAATTATAATTATTATGAATGTGAATATTACTCGTAGGTGGAATATCAAGAACAAAAAGTGGATTATAGAGATATAAATGACCAAGTGGATAGGATGAGTAATAATCTTGTCGATTTGGGGAGGAAAATGGAATAATAATTTGACTATATTTGTGAATTAATAGAGTAAACCAACCTTGAACCAGAAAAGAAACCTGAGGTTATGGTGGAAGAAATTTCACAACTCATCATTAAAGAACCAAAGGATATAAATGTGGAGGAGTTAGATGAATTTTGGAATGAATGTGAGGAACTTCTTGATCTCCCCATGCATTTAAAAAATAATAAAAGAAAAAACCACTAAAACAAGACACCACCCAAGTGGATAAATTTGAATTCAAAATAGAAGATCCCGACTACCCACCTCCATCCTCACCGAGTCTACTCCAAGAGTCACCTACCATTGAAGAGGATATTAAAGTAAAACCAAATCAGGGGGATGATACAATCTTTAACTCAAACAATTTTAATTTTATTGAATCTCATTTTAGTATAAATTCCAATTGATTTGAATTTTATGATTTGGATGACTCTTATTATGCCTTGGGGGATGATGTGGAAAATGAGTCACATGTTGAGGAACACATAGAGCTCCCTGAATACATTGAAAAACTACTAGAGGAGCCCCATTATAAATAAATCTTAGTTATTGAGCCTCAGGAAATCAGACTAGAGGATGAAGCCCCCATGAAGCTAGCACTGGAAGATAGGATGGTTGCATAAGTAGAAACAAATGAATAGGAGGTTCCATACTTCATCCTACCCCACCATGTAAGTTATACCACATTGTGAAGGGGTTGTATCTTGTGTACTCTATCCATGTAGTTCTCCTTAATAAGAAAAAATAACAACAAGTTGGGAAAATCCACATGTTCTGGTTCAAGAAAAAGAATTATCATACACCATCAGAGTTTGGATAACAACTGGTACTGCACAATAGAGGTAGAAAAAATTTAGGGCCCACATGGGGGATCATACCATGAATTATCTTTAGATTATGTCCATGAATTTAAATTTCAATTTCATTTCTTAGATTAGTCCAGTAAGCGGCCCACTCCCTCTTTTAATTTTTAACTTAAATGAAACGATCCTTATGATTAATTGAGTAATTTTATTTTGTAGGATCAGGATGGCAGAAGGAATCCCCAAACATTGGTTGAAGCGGGCTAATGATTTATTTCAAAATGGATTTCACTTTTAATTTTTCAATTTTAAATTCCTTATATTTTTTCCCAAAACATGTTTTGAGATTTAATGATAGTAATTGCATGCCCACATTGGAATTATTACTTTAATTGACTTATCTAGGAGACATGAGTTTCTTAGGAATACTTTGATTCCATGTTTTATATTTCAATGTTAATGATATTGAATGATTAAAATGTAAAATTTAGTGTTTACAGTGAATCATGGATATTGAAATGATGACTCGTGATTTAAGGGAATTAGTTGATTTATGTAATTAAAATTTATCTACCATTTGTAAGGATTTTAATTTCTAAAATTCATTTGAATTGATTTGTTATTCTTAATGATGCCTTGGGTGATTGACAAATATCATATGTCTCATTCCTGAGATTATTTTTAGACCATTTACTTCCAATTTATTCTTGAGCATATAGATTGAGTGAACTTGGGACATGTCACCGACTAGAACTTTCATTTGAACATTTCGAAACTATGACTGTGCAAAAACATATTTAAAATTATTGAGGTGTATTTTGAAAATCCCTTATCCTTAAATACCACATTTACATCAATATTTCTGGTATCCCATTAAGACCATGAATTACCTTCATAGGGATGATCCATGTTTCATGCCATTTTTATCCATCTCTACCCTACTCTTGGTATTTTCATGATATTTTGAAAATGAAGTGTGGGGGTGAAGGGAATCAAAATGTGAGCGATGTTATACATTATAAAGAAAAAGTATGGGGTGATATTGTGGGAATTGTAAAACGTTGTGGAAACATTCATTATACTTCAATATTTACCCTCTTGAAAAAAAGGAAAAAATGATAAAAACAACTAAAAAAGGTGAGAAAAATGGGTTGTGATTTGGGAGAAAAAAAACCATTTTCTAGATCAATGATATTTTAATAATATGTGGTTAGGTGATAAATGTGAGTTTTATATTATAAAAAATTTATAAAAAAGATTAAAAAATACCAATTTTTTAAAATAATCAAGGGTGTGTATTAATCATTCATTATGCATTACTTTGATCGTGAATTTATTTTAATTTTTGGGGGAAGTGGATATTGCTACATTGAAGGGGAGAATTTCAATACACTTTTTTGATATCCTAAATTTTACTTAAGATATAAACCTCCTCCTTGAACATTAATTTTTAAAGGATCAAATCCTACCAACCTTAATATTGTGAGCCATTTGACCCTTTATTCCAAGTCCTCGTGATTTTATGAGCCTCTTATATTTACAAAGTGTAGAATGTAGTTATTTTAAATTATTATGGATAAGGAGTATGTTATAAGGATATGAGAATAAATCCATTTTAATTATATCACGAGTGATGAGATAAATGATTGAAAAGTAATATACATCATGATTTTTCATGTTTATTAATAATGAATTGAGGAATATGAATAAATGGAGAAGTTCCATCACCTTTCAATGGGGAAAAGTAAAATATATGAATTTATTATTTCATTGGAAAATGAGAAATTAAATTTATACATAATGTGGATTTTTGAAAATTTGATTTTACAACGAAAATGGTTTGATTTTATTGATTTGGCATTTAAATATTGGTAACATTTGTGCCCTCAAATTTTCAATGTTGAGATTTTATTCTTAGGGACAAACCCACTTTAAGTGCAGGTGAATTAATAAGGATAAGACATTCCAATTTTTTTGTAAGAATTTTATTTTTTTATCCCTACAAAATTTTCAATTTGAGATTATATGGATCAATTTTGGATTTATGATGTGTTTTGATAAAAATGGAGAAAAGTGCTTAATTCTGTATTTTTAACAGATTTTTACGTCAAGGGTATTTTAGTCATTTATTGAAAAATATAATTCAAAATTGATTGATTTTTTTATAATCCTTATTTTATTTTCTTTACCTATATATTTTTTATCAGGGGCTGATTCAATCATCTAGATGCTGTAAAAAATCAGTGAAGTTGAAGACTTTTCTAGGTGGATAGCATGGACCCCACTATAGTAACTGAAGCAAATCTCATCCTTCACTCCTTCAATTGAGATGAACCAACCTATAATTGAACAAGGATAAATATTCGCATTTATCCATTAAATTACATGGAGTTTTAAATCCATTAAGGTGGCTATTAAATTATATATTTTTGAAAGAAGGTTCCTAGAACCTTCATCCATAAAAAACCATTAAATAAAAAGTCATAACTCATACATCTGGTGGCCAAATGAGATGAAATTTTAAAAGGAGACGACCAAGATAATTGGGGAAAACTTTCATGAAGGGGAAAACGTGTGATGTTTCTATTTAATGGATCCATAAAATGTCAACTTTTAGAGTACATAAATTTGTCTTTAAAAGGAGATGAGCTCCTACCTCTCAAATCATTCCATTCCATCCCCACAGCAACAGGGGAACCAAGGAGAGTATTCCAAGGGACATTTAGGATTTTTCATTTATTTATTTTACTTTTATTTTAGTTTTAATTTCTATTTTAACACATGCTTATTTTCAACTAAAGTGTTCCAACTTTCCTCTCCCACCCCTTTTCTCTTCCAATATCAATCTAATTTTTCTCTCTCATATACCATCATGATCTCTTCTCACTTTTCCTTGGAAAGTTACTAACTCAAGGCATGGACATGTGGGAGGTTTCATGGTGTTTTTCATTATTACTCTTCAAATTGAAATTTTTAAATCTATTTATTGTGCAGGAGGGAATATTGCACAGGTGTGGCAATCGTCCACCATGACACTATTTCCAAATCCATTTATTTTCCTTGATTATTCATTTTACCTCCATCATCTCAGTAAAACCCTTAATAATGTGGATTTGGGTTTTCCATAATTCTTGAAACAGTATACAATGGATCCAGGTCTTGTAGGAATAACATTCTCAATTGAGGGTTACCCTATTTAACTATTATAGGAGGTGTGGTTTTGTGTACTGGACACATGATTAAATATCACACATAATAAATCTAGGTAAAGTAAATCATTAACAAGGTTTCAATAAATTAATTATCAAATAATATTCAAAAAATAAATAATGAATGAATGAACATGTGTTATCCAACTCCAGGACCATGTTTTTTGTTCCCTAATTTCATTCTGTCAATATCTACATCTACATTTAGATTTAATTTTTTTATTTCATTATTTTAATAGAATGTTTTCCAAAACCCTTAAAAACACCATTTTAAATAAATATAAATAAAATAAAATTTGAATAAGTGATTGAACCGTCTACAGTGCTACTCAAGTGAATGACCATGTTCAACCACTGTGTTGTATTAGGAATATAAATTTTCTTTTTCCATGCCCTATGATAAGAGTTCGCCAAGGATATATCAATGAAAATCTTCAGATGTTATCATGACCATTATGAGTACTTTGTGATGTCTTTTGATGTGAGGAACACCCTAATAGTGTTCATGGGACACACGAACTGGATCATCCAGCCTTACATAGACTGGTTCATGGTGGTCTTCATTAATGACATCCTAGTCCACTCGGTATCCACAGAAGAGCATGCAAGAAACTTTAGGGTGGTATTTCCCACACTCTGAGAGAACCATCTTTATGAGAATCTCTCAAAGTTTCATTTATATATTAGAGAGGTCCATTTTCTAGGACATGTCATTTTAGAGACTAGAGTTATAGTGGATACGGTGGAGATTAAGGTGGTTCTTGCGTGAGAGCCACCCAAGAGTGTTACAGAGGTGTGAAGTTTCCTTAGTTTGGAAAGGTACTATCAGAGATTTATACCTAACTTATCTAGGGTAGCATAATACTTGATAGCTAATAAACGAAATGGGTGGCCTTTCATATGGATGGAAAAGCTATAGGAGAGTTTTTAGTAGTTGAGGCATAGATTGATGAGTGCTATCATACTGAGATTGCCAGAGGAGGGTGTGGAGTACGTAGTGTTCTGTGATGCATAAAGAACCGGTCTTTGTTGTGTCACGATGAATATTTAAGTGGTGATTTCCTATTGTGAATGTCAGTTCAGACCACCAGAGCATAACTACATTACCCATGTTCCTATGTTAGATGTAGTAGTATTCACATTGAAGATGTGGTGACACTACATGATGGGTGAGCGGTTTATCATCTACTCATTTCACAAGATTCTCAAGTATATCTTCTCTCACAATGATTTGAACTTGAGAAATAAGTGATTGATATATTTCCTCCTAGACTATGAGTTTCTAATTTTAAATAATCCTGGGATGGGGAACATGGTGGAAGATGCACTCAGTAGGATATCTAGTTCACAGTTTCTGAACAAGGCATCAGAGATATTAGCCTCATTATAGTTATCCTTTGGGGATAGAGATGGAGTATCCCACCTCTAGTATAAGTTGGTCACTCCCCCACTCTTTCAACGACTAAGGGAGGCTTAGCTTGGGGATACCGACTGCAAGAACTTACATGATCAGATTTCCATGGGGCATGCTTCTGATAAATATTAGAATAGTATGGAGCATGTTTTTCTTTTCAGAGGATGTATAGTAGTACTAGTGGTATTTTGGGAGGAGGTTCTGAGAGAGTTTCATACATCCCCTTTGGAAGTACATCGAGGTGTGGAAAAGATATACTAGTACCTCTGATTTTGGTTTCAGTGTCTGGGAATGATTAATGGAGTTAAATAGTTTGTCTCTTGATGCAGTAATTTTCAGCAAGCGAATGTTGGGCACCAGGTTCGAATGGGTTTGGGTGAACCCCTTGAAGAATTATATTGGAAGTGGGATGTTGTATCGATGGAATTAATGAAGGGTATAAAATGTATATCTAGGGGACATAATTAAATATGGGTGATTGTTGACTGACTCACCAATTCACACCACTTATTAGATATCCAAGAGCAGAGTTCATTAGAGAGAATGTGATTCCTTTACATAAATGAGATAGTTCGACTACATATAGTCCCATCTATGATAGTTTCATAGCATGATTCTCACATTACATCCCAGTTGTGGAATGGATTGATGGAGGCATTTGGGACCCAGTTACGCTTGATCACAGTGTACCACCCATAGACGGAAGGTCAGACAGAGTGAACCATTCTGGTTTTGGATGACAAGTTGTGTGGTTTCATGTTAGACTTTGTCCATATTTTGGAGGATCACCTATCAATGGTGTAATTTTCATACAAAATAGTTGTCATTCCAGCATTAGTATGGACACATTCGGGGCCTTGTATGGGTGACCCCACAGGTCACCCCTTTGTTGGACTAGCCCAAGATAGTCAGCACTCATGGGCCTGGAATTAGTTAAAACAACTACAAAGAAGGTGCATATCATCCAGGAACAGATGAAGATTGAACATATCTATCATAAGTATTGTGTTGACATGCGATGAAGTCCTTTGGAGTTTGAGGAATGAGTCCATGTGTTCCTTCAGGTTTTCCCTTCGATGCGGATTACATATATTTGGCCTAGGAAGCAAGCTATATCAGAGTTTCATTGTCCCTTTATATATACTTCATAGAGTTGGTGAGGTGGTATACCACATGGCTATACAACTACAGTTAGAGTAGGTAAATGATATCTTCCACATGTCATACATGAGGAGGTACATCCATGACCCATCGCACGTCATCGACTGGGGTGAGCTAGACATGGAGGATTAAGAGACTTTTTCTGAGTACCCAGTGGAGATCAAGGATAAATATGAGTGGATCCTTTTTGGGGGATAGATTCCTTTATTGTGTGTCAGATGTCAGGGTGAAATACTCTAATAGAGAAAAAGGGAGTGGGAGGCTCATATTCTTGCATAGTACCCTCATCTATTTAAGTATCCATTATTTTTGATTTCGGGGACGTAAATTGACAAGGTGGGGAGATTGTAACGTCTCAAATTTTCCAGGTATAATTTTTAGATATTATATGGATTTATTTTGAGGCCAGGCACTAAGATGTTGTGAGATTCCGAGGCTCAGTGTTCCCAGAACAATTGTTTGAATAATGTTAAACTTTTTACAAGCAATCACATTTTTTTTTCCTGAAAAAGTGGAATAAATATTCAATGGGAACCTGAATAAGAAATATGAGGGCACAATTGAGCTTATAATGGATGATCTACCCAAAGAGTGACTAAACTATAGTAGGCGTGGGTCCTATATAGAAAAATTCATGTAGGAAGAAACTGTAAATAAAATAATTTAATAAAGAAATTATTTTATCTCAATGAATTTATTTTTATTAACTCATTGTAAAACATTTAGGGTTATAATCATAACCATATAATTTATTTATAGGTGTAGAGAAAGAACCTCTAGAGAAACCATTGGCATATGACGACAAATCAATCGAACAATGCACCTCAAATTTGATGAACCTTTCCAATGATGACAATGATGCTTTGTTCTTCATCATCGATTGAATAGAATCAAGGTAGGGAATTTTGTTTTTAGTTGTTTCACCTATTATTTAATTCTACAATTAATGTGGACAAATAAACAAACATATTAGTCATTGGATCTATCTTTGTTTCGGTATGGGATATTATGTTTGGGATTATCAGAAGATTGACCTTTATTCCACTTTGTTTATCAATCTAATGGAAACGTATTAAGTCCGACATGAAGGAAGGATGAGGTTCATTAATATGGGTTTCTTATCATGGTTTTCCCCCTCTGTTCATCCTGTACATTTCTTTTGGATCCCAATGGTCATGAATCGACCTTGCATGGTGGCTCTGAATGCGATTGAATCCACGAATAGGAAGAAAATTGACAATAGAGGTTAGATCAGTGTATATCAGAAATATAGGAATGCTGATCTTCAACAATTTCAAAATATTGGGCATCAGATTAGGATTTTTGGATTGCAGAATAGGATGCAGCAACAGTGCACAATAGCACACATTAGTGTAGCACAACAAGCGAAGGCGGCCGATGACATAGTCGGTAGAGCCGTGCGGACACAACGGTGGCCACATGGGAGTGAACGAGGCTTGCAGAAGTGAACTGTGAAAATATTTTCATGGTCAGAGGCTATGGAACTACGATAGATATATGAGGTTTCTAGTCCCCAACTAGGCTGGCCACGTTCAGTGTCCCATTCATAAGCTGGTTAGACCGGGTGGGTTAGGATGAGTGGCCCCAAACCAGGTGGACGAGGTCGGACCCGGGGTTAGTAAGGAAGAGGCTCTCTATGTCCATGGATGGTCGACCACATGAGGTGGGAAGAACACCATAGTGGGTCCACCATGACCGGTTCACGGGGGTGTTGACCTCCACGATTGGTAGACCGACCATGTAGTCGGTCCACAAGCCCAGTGACCCCTTTAAAACCTAAAACGACCATAAATACTAAACAAAGCCTCCAATCGACGAGCCATCTTCAAAATTGATACTCTGAGTTTGAGAATATTGTTTATAGACTGGTGGTGAGTTTTTAGTTTGGACCATTATAGGTTGATGGAGTTCCCTTGTCCCTTTCCATGAGGGTATAGTATGCCATTATGTACACTTAACTAGATTGTAATACCCTCTAGAGGTAGAGTCTCATATAGAGTATGGTACCCTCCATGGGACTATAGTGTGGTCCTCTATCACCCATAGTTGAGTTTTATCGAATTGATGTAACCCTTGAGAGCTGGGATTTGGTCCTTTATCTAGTAGGCCACATCTGTAGGGTTAGTGGTATTCCTCTGTGTGTTTGGGAAGGATCCTCCATATTGCAGGTTGATCCATATGGGGTATATGTTATTCCCTAGTGTTTCTAGGAAATACACCCTATCTGTGTATCATATAATTCCTTGACCAATGCATTCTCTTTGGGTGCGGCCCAAATGAGCTAGGACTCTTCGTTTGTGTCTCTAAAGATATCATGTCTCAAGTGGTGAGTTCTCCCGGAATGAGCATGCTTCAGGCAGAATGTTGTGGATGGAAATTGATTGTAGCTTCCCTCTTGACTGGGGGTCTTGGATTGCGTATATCTAGTTTTTCCTATTATATATGATATATAAATATACATGTGTAGAGAGGATTGTACTTTCCTTTGTCGTATTTCATTATGTCATTACATTATGGTTTCTTGGTGTCTTATGTGGGTATTTTTATACTCAACCCTTCATGGGATTTACCGACACATGTAGTTTCTTATACATATGATCGAACTTTCAATGGAGTCCTAGGAAGACTGGGAGAAGGTTGTGCTTTGTGAGACCATACAGGTTGAGGTGTGTTCCTATAGATTTTCAAACAGCAGTCCTAGTACCTATTTTCTTACAGATTGGACTTGTGGTTGAGAACTCTTTTTGTTGGTCTTCAATTTGACCCTATTTACTTTCCAATACATTCACTATTGTACTGTATTTGTGGGATAAATTGGTTTTCATGGATTTTTTAATCAGTGTTTTTTACATTTAATAATATTTGTCTTGTAGATGTGTGTGGTCATGCATGTACTTTAGGATAATTCTTCTAATTTGTATGATATGCCTACTCGGTGCTAGTCACAAGCCCTTGTCCTATTGGAGGCGGTATTAGGTTAGTCACAACACATGCCCCTCTAGGATGGGTCATGGAATAGTTTTTACTACTATGTCCCTAATTATGATTCTAGTTTTTTATCCCATTGGATTTATGCAAGGTTTTATATCATTCATTTAATTCATTTTATTCAGTGAGTTTTTCTATTACAGGATACAATTTTTAGGGTAAATCGTCCACTAATTATTACACATACAATTTTCATTTATTTTAATCATTGGTTTCTGGAGAAAGACACCTATGGTTAGTGTAAATTTGGTCATTCCCAAGCCAATGGGATGGGTATGAGTGTTATAATTCATATCGGTTTGGTCGGTTCATCAGTCGTTAATGGTGATAGTATGTGTCAAGAAATGAAATGTAAGTATAAAAAGGAATTTATAACATATTTATACTAAACATAAAGTTACCAAGGTAGTTTAGGTATGTATGTGTTTTCAAATACTCTTAGGAATATTTTCACCTCATTGTCATAGATTTTTCTGATGAGAGATCTATATTATGCATTAGCAAAAAGATACATTCCACCCGGAATATATTATCCATATGGTAGTTTCTGATCATTATTGTTATGAGAGTTTTATTAAAAGAATTATCTTGGTATTGATAAATTTCAATGACCTGGTTTTGTGTGTGTTCATATTCATATTGGGGACTTCTTATATTAGGACTTGGTTGTCTTACTGATTTGGGTGCCCTCAGAATTATACCACTATGTAACAACTTGGGACGGGAGGGAAGGGTTTTCGCTCATTAGTTGGGATTATTTAGTGGAAATATGAAACATGATCACATTTTTGAGAATTTTCATCATGTTTGTGCATTTATAGAATTGGTGGCCTTCACGGTCTGAGCTATTTTAAATTTTGATGTATATTTTTACCTTTCACAACTATTTTATATTGTTTGATATTATTTTATATTAAATATTGGAAAACTGGTTCTTATTCCAATGGTGTGTGTGTGAAACGTTGGGGATTTCGAACTTAGTCGATATTGTTACCCCCTATATATGCATCCCAGTGCATATGGAAATGTTTTTTTTATCAAGATAAACATAAGGGGAAATTCCCATACTTTACTAGAAGGGCACCATGATGTTGAAATTTTATCATCTGGGAGTTGGAGGTTAGAGATATCTTATAGTGGATTTTTTAGTGGTGCCACATCGTTTCCTTGATTTCATTTAGTGTCCTTGGTTATTTAGATGATTTAGAATAGTTTGTGTCTATTTTACTATTTATACTATGATTATGATTATTGTATATGATAATTTTTGGGGGATTAAATTATTTTCTAGTGACTATGTACTGATTTTTCTATAGGTATAGGAATATGTCACCGGTTGGGAGACTTAGAAATCAATGTGGGGATGCTATAGAGAATAGTGTTCCCTATGAGGAACCAAAAGTGATTCATCAACTTGGTAATATCAACTTCACGTTTGTCCAATATATTTAAAAAGTATATCAACTAGAGGAATCATGACATAAAGATCAATCAATGTAAACCCAAAGGAAAAACCCACCGATCATTTGGGGTGACTTAGGACCAGAGCAAGCAGAGGAATGGATGGGAAGAATGAATATAATATTTAATTTCTTGGGAATATAGTATTAGTTAAGGTGAAGCTAGATTTTAATTTTCTTGAGGACCTAGCACAAAAAATGGTGAGACATGGAAATCCTAGATAAGGAAGAACAAGGGATTGCTTGGGATGGTTTCAAGTATTTTTTAACAAAGAAGTATACCTAAATACATTCTAATTATTGTGAATCTTGGATTTCTCCCAATTGAAGAAAGATATATTTTTTGTTATGGATCTTGGATCTCAGTCAATATACCATGCTCACTTTAAATGGGGTGTGAAAGATAGTGACTCATCCAAGGAATGGATTTTCAAACATGCCCATGTCCAAACATTATTTCTAGAGTGGTAATGTTCTACATTGAAAACTACATGGACATAGTGAATAAGGTTATTGTGGTATAGAAAGACATTTTTGGGATCCTGAGTGGATGGAAGAACTTCTTCCACTTAGAAACTATGGGGAAATCCAATTCAGGGAACAAGAGCAGAAAGAAAAACTACTCCTAGGGTAATAGAGCACCAGATAACCAATCAAATAGTTCTGTTTCCTTTCCTTCATGTCATAGCAACCAGTTGGGTTGTTTCCAATGTAGTTAACTTGTAACATGTGAAAAGAGAATACATGAAATCACCATGGAACTATTATAACTGTATTTAAAAGGGGAATATCATGTGTTATTTTCCAAATCATCTGATGCAAACTATTAGAGATGGTTCTAACCTATCTCAAGTTTTTCATGAAAAACCAATACAATCTCTTCTAAACATCACTCAACCTCAAAATCAAGGTAGTCCGGGTGATTCCAGAAATAAACATTCACCTCAGTGAGAACAACCTTAGAAAGGGGGACAAAACAAATCATGGGTAACTAATCAAAAACTTTTAGATATGAGAAAATCATTCCAACTGGGGATACAATTCCCTCATCGGTGTGAGGTATTATTAATCTTGAATCTATTTTTATGCTTTAATTTTTTGACATAGGTGAATACCATTTTTTATTTCTTATAATGTGGTAAAACAAATGGAATTCCATGTGTAAATTATGCCTCACATGATGATTATCAAGACATATTTGGGGAAATAGGAAATGTATAGGATTTAAATGTTCAACATGTTCCATCACCATAGAATCAATCATGATTTTGTGGAAGTTCACTATCTTAGAAATTGACATATTCGACCTCATACTAGGAATGGATTGAATAGTATAATTCAAGGCTCACATTGAATCTTATGTTTTCTAATTGTTTTTATGTCTTCTGAAAGAGTTTTTCAGTTATTCAAAGGGGAATACGATGTAAATTTAGATATACTAGGACATTTAGTTATAGTAATTGGGAAAATATCATACCAATTAGAAGTGATCGCCTTGGGATCTATTAATGCATCTAAATATATATATTATCCTAGAACAACAGATTGAAACCTAGGCATATTTTTGGATAATTTCTTTGGACTACAATCTGAAAGGGAAGAATAATTTTTAATCAATCTACAACCATCAATGAATCTTATTTCACTTCGATCATATATAATGACACCATAATAATTATGTGAATTAAAGTTATAACTAGAGGAATTAAAAATTAAAGGATTCATAAGACCATGTACTTTTCTTTGGGCCACTCCAGTTCTATGTGTTAAGAAAGTGGAGGGTAAAATACAAATTCGTGTCGATTATGGTAATTTCAATGATGTTATGATAAATAATTGATTCCATATTCCTTGAGTTAATGATATATTAGATTAGATAAAAGGATCAAATTGGTTATCCAAAATTGATATTCAATCGATGTATAACCAACTCCAAGTCAGGTATGGTGATTTCTGAAAACAAATTTTAGAACTTATTTTGACTAAAATGAATATTTGGTCATTCCATTTGATATCATGAATATACTATCAGTCTTCATGAAATTGATAAATAATATATTTTACATAAAACCATATTCTTTAATTTTGGTATTCATTTTTGACATGTTAGTGTATTCCCACAAGAATGATGACCGTGAAAGATACTTAGAGATTATGATAAGTACATTGTGAGTCCACTTCTTTTATTCCAAATTCTCTAAGTGTGAATTATGGATATAGGAAATAAACTTCATTTGGAATTTCATATCTGAAAAGTGAATATCTTTCAATCCTAATAAAATTGAGGTTATTTTTTGTGGAACCCCCCAAATAATGTTATTGAAATTCACGGATTCCAATGATTGGAATGTTATTATCGTCATTTCATGGTATTTTTTACAACAAGATTCTCCCATTACTACATTTATGATGATGGGTATTCCATTTTGCTGGAGTAGTGATTTTCAAAAATCGATTAAGAATCTCATGGATCGTCTTACATCCGCACATATTATGAAAACCCATATATTTAATACACTTTATTTCACGATTTTCTACATAAAGATACACCTAATAAAAATTTATAAAATCATGATTACAAGTGTCTTTATGTAATTAGGTAAATAGAATGAAAACATTCAATAAAAATACAAATAAATTTACTAACTCTCTATAACATGCCTTTAAATTCCCTTGGTCTTCTAAAACTGCATTGGATAACTTGGGGATGTACATAAGGAAGGGGTGAGCTATAAATCTCATTAATGGGGTAATCAAAGAATAACATAATGAAAGTAATACATGTGAGTCAATATAAATATTAATGTATAATAATATGGGTGAGAATTATAAAATTTAATATCGAAGAATGATATAATATGATAACATAATGGCAACCTGAGAATGTGGAAACATCATAAAACATGGAATCATAAATATACGTCAAGGCTAACCACTGATAAAAAATAACATATTGTTCTTAGGATAACCTTCCATGAACCATACATAGTATCTCATTTGATTAAAACATTACCAAATGCATTGGAGTTCTATACAATTCTGGGTCCAAACATCACATTCAGATGATGTACATGCATAAGTGTTCCACAGAGATCATATAACACCAGGATGAATTTCATAATGTTTTATCCCATGATTAATGAGTGTGGATTATATATATGTAATTATCCAATAAATTATGGATATATAAATTTAATTGAATACCCTTGAGTAGAAAATGGGAAGCATTTTCATCACAAAAATGTTTGGAATTAAAATTTGTAGGGTAATTTTGGCAGCATAATAGGAGTACATATACATTAATAATTGGGTTTTATGATAGTTAAAGGGGTTTCTCATATCTTGTACATAATAAATAAAGAACAATTTATTTTTAAGAACATATCTCAATATGAACAATTGGAAATCAAAAGGAATAATATAAAGAATATTATAGAATAAAGAGAAAGAGGGATCTCTTACCATGAGAGGGTAGTTCTAAAAGAATGGGATGAATATATTAAAAAATTAGGAACACCATGGGAGGGATTTATAGAGGAAAGGTAAGAGTAACTTAATTATCAAATGTTTTTTAGTGAGGATGAATTAGAGGATGGGTGGGTTTTCATAGAAAAAGAGAGGGGAATTGTTTATCAATTTTTAAACATAGGTTTTAGACACTATATGATAAATTAATACAAACAAAAAATCATATCATGTTTTTTATAATGGTTTCCTCCCATGTAGAGTGTGTTTTATTAGATTATAATGTTAATAATCTAATTCATTAAAATAATACCTTTGGTGGTGTGGAAGTGGGTCATGTTTTTAATGAATTTATTTTTGATACCTTAAAATATAATATAAGATTTAGAATATTACTTAAGGGTTTATAAAATTTATAAAATCACATAAATAACATATTATTTTAATTATTAACATGCGTTTTGTTGTGGATACTCTTTATAGTGTTTATTATACAAGAAATAATTTTTTCAAACTGTAAAATTGACCGGAAATATTATTTTTTGATTTCAGATGCATGTAAAGGGTAAAATGGTCATTTTACCTTATAATATGGCCTCTGAAATTATTTATCAGGACTCTATTATTTCAGGAATATGTTATTGACCCTAGTAAATGTGTTTTTTGTAATTCCAAACCATATAAATTTTCATGGAATAAATAATATTTAATATATATATAATTAAATATTAATTTAATTTGATGCGTCTGTTCAACTATATCTATGGAATAGAGTTTTGGATTGATATTATGTCTCCACCTTTGAGTATATAATGTAATGTTTTTCCTATTCAAGGCATAAATTCATGTTGGGCATTGGGGATAGGTTCGTTCCACTTTTTTTTTCTTCTCCCCCCATGGCTTCTTGTATATTCACCTTTAGGCCTCCTTTGTCATGTGACCAAGAGAGAAAAGGCATCGGGACAGTGAGAGAAATGGATGTATAGATTTTTCACTACAGATATTGGTAGGTTTAGCATTATCACAGGATAATGGGGGAATGCGAATTAGTGTGATGCTTCGGTGGATTCTACCCAAAAGTAAGCCTCTTTCTATTTTATTTATAAATCCTTATAGATTCACCACGTTCTAGGTTTTAGGCCCTTTTATGACTAATTAAGATAACATTAGGGAAAATATTTAGCTTTTGTGGATAAAGATGGGGGTTTTGGCCAGTCACAAGGGTTTTCTATTTGGAAATCCGAGCCACACCATGTGGTGTTTAGGAACACACACTATGTAATCTTCCTATTCAAGGAAGAGTTTTTTAGAAGTAGACTCCAAGTATTGGGAGTGCATGTTGTGTATTGTTTCTTTTTCATATAGCCGATAACCTGACACGATAGGTTATGTAGGGGAACTTTTTCTTGTAAAGTACATGGCCAGCCTACAAGTGGGCCACACACTATATAGAAGTTCATGTCAAGGATAAAACACATGGAAAAGCCATGTGAGGTATAGAGAAAGTTTTACCATATAGGGTAAAAACTGTATAGATATTTTATAAACCAAGTACATTGGATTTAAATTCCATTTATATTTGGAGTACATGCCCATGTGGGGTTGTGAGGGTACACACCATTTACTTGAGTATACATGTCGTGTATTTCCCCTTGCTATCCTTTGAAGGGTTTTCATGATTTTTCTCTATGAAGATAAAATTGGATGTATGAGTTGTCCATTTTTATCATTTTATCACATATATAATGATATTGGAAACATTGGGATGATTTGAGGACTCCTAAGATGTGTTTTGGAAAAATGATCTTTGATGGGGATTTTCATCCTCTAGTAATAGAATATCATTGTCTCTTGTGAGTAAGACCATGATCTAAGATAGTCCACAATCCATATCCATAAAAGGATGCTAATTTATATTCTACCTTGAGGAATATTCTATTATAGTATCTGTCGTTCAGGTCTAGAAGTCTGCGAGATTAGTTGTTTCTCAGGACCCTTGCAGGATGCCTCTACTTATGTTTCAACCAAAAGGATATCGTGTTGGTTGTCATTTTCCATCATTAACTATTTTTTATGATCCCAAGTTGGACTTAAATCTAGTATTTTATCATGAGGGACCCAGTGGGTTCCCCAATGTATGATTGACCCTAGTTAAGTGCGTTGGGGGCTTGGGTAGAGAGAGTAGTGGGTGTAACCTAAGAATCCGTACTGAAAATGTGAGCTGAAAGTCTTTGGATTTTGTGGTAGGTTTAAGAATTCAGACACCCTCAATCCATTGTTTAGGTACTCACCTTATTTCTATTAATTAAACAATGATTTCCAGAGTTTCTTCCTAGTTTTTGATTGATGTGTCTAATGTGATGTTGTCTTTGATAGGGGTTCCAAGAGGTACTCCCTAGGATCTGGCTTCTAAGACTTTTTTATTGTAATATTTTTTTGGGATGTCTATGCATGCTTCTTAGGGTATGATTTTTATCCTATTTGTTTAGTTGGATGCTCATACATACTTTATGAGATCCAACTAATTGTATCACACCTTGAGTGATACTTGGATTCCCATGTAGGAATTACTTGGATGAACACATAGGGATAGAGGTTTATATACTCCTTGAGTGATACTTGGATTATCATATAGAAATTCCTTGTAAGGACTCATAAGGTGAGTAGTTTATATATTCCTTGGGTGATACTTAGATTTCCAAAAAGGAATTATGTGGATGGAATCATAGGGAAGATAGTTTATATTTTACTTGAGTGACGCTTGGAGTCCCATGTAGGAATTACATGGATAGAATCATAGGGAAGATGTATTATATATGAATTTAGTGATACTTGGATTCCCATGTTGTAATTCCTTGGAAATACTCATAAGGAAAATGAATTATTTAATGATTTTTTGTAATCGTTATGCATAAACACCTTAGAAATGCACCTCAGGTCCCACTTTTATTTATATATGTAAAAGTTTATATTTAGAAGATGTACAGATATTACATGGAATCTTTCATTATAGTGATTGGTGGTGATTATGGGTGAACATAGGGTTAGGACATGCTTCCCTCTATGGTAGAGTTCCATACATAGAGAAATTTCTGTCACAGTCCAAATCAAATATTTTTTAGTTGGGATTTCAAACCCAAGGATCAAATAATTACAAAAAACGTCAATGGTACGACATCCAACTCAGTGTCCTTTTCAAAGGATGTTTAGACAATATGGATCATATACCCAGGGATCTACTACTATTGATTTTTGTTATTTTTTAACTCACTATTATATATAAATAAACATATATATAAACACACACACACATATATATATATATTCACATGATGGTACATTTTCTAATTGATCATCATCATAGACCCAGGGAACAACTGTGGTTTCACTTTATTTATTTATTTGTTGTCTATATCATTTCTAGTTGTGTATCGACTAGGCTAATCATATTACATGAGAATTCACTTATGACAGCAAATTATAGGTTCACCATTGGGTGTGCCCTACTAAGATTATTTATCACCCCTTGTATGTGTGCATCGATGTGAGTACAAACCTTAGGTATACATGCAGGATGAGCATAGATGATGATCGATAGTGATCTGGCCCAAGTTTTCATGATTGAGTAACGTGTCTAATATGAATTATTATAATTGGTATGGAGAAAATCGATAGTATCCTAGATACAGGGTAAGTTGTTTGGCTCGAAGTTAGCAGTAGAGGAATGTACTATTATTTCAGTTTTATTTATGCACTCCTGTATGTGATTATCCCTCTAGGTGATTAGTGATGCTTATTTGAAATTGGCATTTGGGCCTCGATTACATTTCTTTTATTTTTATGGAAGTCTTATATTTTTGTTTGTTTATTTATTCCTCACATTGATTATTTTCATTTTTGGATGATATCAGGTTATTTACACTATTTTTTACTCTTATATGAGGGAATAATCTCTCTAACGATACACCTTAGGCCCTCACTACTAGTTGGAAGACTCTGGAATATGGAGAGGAATTCTTGAGACCTTCTGGTCAACCGACTCAGTGTATCATTTTAGTGGCTTCTAGGTTAGGATGTTACAAAGTTGTATCAAAGGAGTTATGTTTATGAAGTAATTCTATTTAATATATGGTAGGCATGATTATTATGTTTGTTTTATAACGTGTGAAGGATATTAGACTGGTGCATTAAGAACACATATTCTAGTAGTAATCCTTGGTTTCCATGAATATGGGACTATTGATCTAGATCTATGATGTTATATTAGTATATGACTTTTTCTTTGAGTTGTGCACATGTTGGGTGGGGTTTATGATTTATTAAATATTATTTGATCTTGGACCATTATCAAGAGGATAATGATTTATATTTAATCATCACTAGCAATGGAATGTGGTGTCTCATGCATCATAACTGGCATGTAGGGTTCACATGTTATAAGCCATCTAGTGTGTGATTTTACAAATGACATATGACAATTTTTTAAATTGTCTGAAATAACCGAAATGCTAATTTCTCTTATAGGTTATTGGTAGAATTATATTCAATTGACCCAACTTGTATTTATTTCCTTCTTATGGAAGGTTAATGGTTCTACAATGGGAAATTTTAAAGTGTAGTTAATGACTTGGTCCATATACACTGGAGGTGACGTGAACCTAGTAAGTTGATATGGAAATATTCCGATGTGATGGAACCCCTTACAGGGTACTTTAACTTAGGTTTGGTTGTTTAAAATGTCAGTAACAAAATATATGGTGATTTCCTTCATATATTGGAATGAAATTACACTTAATCGAACTATGTGAGTATTTTTGTACCCTGTATATCGATGTTGGTAGTTGATACCTTAATTATGGTAATCTAGAAAGATCCAATAGTGTGATATGGATAAGTACCTAAAACTTTATAATAAAATAGGACCCTAAAGGGGTATTACCATAAATGGATTCCCAATGAGGAATAGTTTATAATCTCTTCTATGTTTATAACATGATACTCTAGGGGAAGTTCCTCATGTGGATGCTTGAAGAGGATCAGATCCCTACTAGGTCTATGGTTGTTAGGTGATTCCATTAGAGTCTTTTATTTAACTTGGTATATACAAATGGATCTCAATTAAATTGGTTTTAAATTACAACCTATAGCTTCTTTTCCTATATAAAATGAAAATTAACAACCAATATAATTGAATCCATGTTGACAGTTTGAACCTCATAGGTCATTTTTGTTCCTTACCTCCTAGAGAAATGGTTGATAGGTGCATTATATTCCTTGTGTTGAGATAGCAATATGGATGATCCCCCATGTTATATGTCATTTGCGAGAGGTTTGAACTATGGGATTGGTGGTAGGACCAAGTTTCCCATCTTGAGACTTGGCTGCTATGGCTAGGTGGGAGTCCTAGAGGCCCTGAGTGTTATCTTAGACCCTTTTAGGTTAACATTAATTTTTTTTCAAGGAAAACAAGAAATATGGTTTGGATCAGGTTTATAAATTCCTTTTGAGGTAGTGAGCTTGGTTGTACGCTATTTTTTAGAATGATGCTTTGTAGGTGGTTTGGTTTTCTAATAAATATGTAGGTTGATGCATTTAGTTTCTGAGGAATCACCAAGGGTGGTTGTGTTTCAAGACTGGCTTTGATAGGCATGATTATTTGAGTTCTTGGACCTATCAACCAGTAGTTTCACATTTGACATTTAGATTCTGTAAAAACGATGTTGAGTAATGGGAGATCATGGAATAAATTGTGCCACGGGTGAGGGGACTTATTTTAAAGAGGAGTCCCATGGGATCTTCTAGATGGTTAATACTAACGGGCCCTATAGCACTATCACCTAGAATTATAATTGATGACATGTGGGAGTGTGAGTTGGGTGATGACCAGGTGGTATGGGTTTGTACACTTGATTTGTTATATGAATAGGAAAAGGTGTATGTCTATTTTGTGTGGTACCATTTAAATCTTAAATTAGTGAGTGTACATACAGGATATGATGAATGATGTGTTTTAAAAAATGATACTGGCATGGTTTTCTAGTTTTTGCAACAAAAAGATAAATATCCCTCCATGGTAGAGGGGACATTGGGGATAAATCAGGTATCATGAGGTGGTTGACCTATGGATGGAACTAGACAAGCATCATTGGAATACAATGTGTTAGGAGTTGGTTAAATTCATGTATTTCTAGTTTTGATGTGATAGTGTCTTAGAGAGATCTATACATACTTATCGATGAAATATTTGCATGCGAGCATTACCTATCATGACATTGTCTAAGAGGGTTCCATGGAAAAAATTATATTTTTTGAAAAATTTATTTTCTGAAATACATTCCTTATCCCTTAAAAGTTTATAAAATATCCTTTATTCATGCAATAATAAAATTATTTTTTTTAATTTAGAGATTCTATTAAAAACACATGTCAATAATAATAAAAAACTATGATTTCATCTTGGGATAATATATCCATCACTCTTTCAATCACCCTTTTAGGAAAATAACTTAATCAGATATTTTCCCTAACTCGTAATGGAATAAAATCACTATATTTCCAACATCATTTTCTTTAAATAATAAATCAATATCCTATGCATTAAAAATCTATTGTGACACTATCTATTTAAGTTATTACCCTATTTTATTTCTTTCTTTTATGTTATGTAATTAATGGGTGGGATCTTTAGAAGTGTTTAGAGGAGGAATTAGAATTGGAGCAGTAATTTGGTAGTATGAGGTAGTTCATGGTGTGAATTCCTACTCATAGTGTGAATAGTTATTAAGAAAATTCAAAGAAAATCAGATATGTGTAAATTTGAGGCATGGGTGAGATTCATAGTATGAATGAGATTTTGGATTTTAAGTATAAAATTACTTAAAATTTGGTGGGTCATTTGACCTATAATTCATGATATAAATTCCCATTTTACCCCATGAATTGGGTCATTTCAAGACAATCTATTTAATTCCAACACCCATTTTGTTCTTATTATTCTCTAACCTTTCCCCTCAATCACCAAGCTCCTTCTAGGTTATTTTTTCGATCTTATTCCTTCTAGATACCAATTTCAACAATTCATCAAGAATTGGATGTAGGAAATCATAAAGTAATAATTATTTTTCTTTATCATTATTTTATTTGGGAAAAACACTAGACATGGGGTTTTATGCCAGAATCTATGCTCCATGGAACGCTATGATAGAATTTCTATGGGATTCATTCAAATAATGGAAAGAGGATCCTGAATCTATGAATCATGGAATAATTATTATTATCGAACACATTAATGGTAGGTGGATTCTCTCTCCCTACACTTTGCTTAAAACAGGAAGGATTGATTTTATAGAAATAACTACGGTCTTTTCTGGATTAAAAACCATGATAAATATATTGATTTTAATGGATTTGGAACTTTGTGTTGTGGTATTTTTCCACAATGTGTCTGATGAAATTATTTTATGAGAAATTATATTCAGATATATATCTTGGTTGTAAGAACTTAGAATAAAATGGTTGGAATGTGTTCATATGAATATTGGGATCATGTTGGATTAAGACTTGGATTCCAAGCTAATTTTCGGGCACACTAGATTATACCTCGATGTGATGACTTGTTACTAGAGGGATAGGTTTCTTCTCTCAAGTTAAGATTTTTTAGTGTATATATGTGATGGGATCATTTTGATTGTCCATTGACATTGGGTCTGTGCCTGAATGTCATGGGTGACCTTCTTGGTGACATTTATTTTCACTATTGATTTATATATTTATCTAAAGAAATGGATTTATATTTATCTCTCTAATTTTATATTAAATGTAAGTGAATTGGTTATTATTTTAGTGGAGTTTATGGTAATCATTAGGGATTGACTACAAATTTGATATAATCATCCCCTATAAATGCATCTCGGTGAATATGAAATTTTTTACCATCATATAGGTAAGGGGAAGGTCTCCTACTTTCCAGTCAAAGACCCATGATGTTTCAGTCTTATAATCTTGGATTTAGAGCTTGGAGATGTCATATAGGGGATTTGGTAGTTGTGCCACATTAGTTCCTTGGTTTTCTTGGTGTCCCTAGGTATTTTGTTGACATATAATTGATGGTGTATATTGTAAAATCATGTATTTTCAATGTATTTTTGTAAATAATATATGAATTGATTTTGAGACTAGGCTCTGAGATGATGTGCTATTCTGAGGCCCAGTGTGCTCAGACCAAATTTTTGAATTTTTTAAAACTTTTTAATAGTGCGGGCACATGATTTTTCTAAAAAAGTGGAATAAATATTATATTGGTTCCTGGATCAGATATCTGAGGGAAATGTTGAGCTTAGAATGGAGGATATACCATAAGCGTGACTTAACTATAGTCAACATGGGTCATCTATAAAAAAGGCACATATGATGAAACCACAAATAAAATGGTTTAATAAAGAAATTATTTTGACATAGTGACCTTATTCTTATTAAGACTTTATCTAAAATTTAGGTTTGGCACCATAACCCTGGAATTTCTTTGTAGGCATGGAGAAAGAAACATGGGAGAAACCGTTGGTGGATAACGATAGATCGACCAAAAGACACACCTCTGGTTTGACGAACCTTTCCAACGATGAAAATGGAGCTTCATTCTTCCTCAACAATCAACCCGAATTTAGGTAGGTCATGTTGATTTGAGTTGTTTTTACCATTATTTAATTCTACAATGAACGCATACCTCTCAACAAATAGATTTTCCTAAGGATAGATCATTGTTGCATGATGTGATATTATATGCGGGATTACTAGGAGATTGATCTTTATTCATATTTTTTTATCATTTTAACAGAAACATATTGAGGTTCGCATGAACAAAGGACAAGGTTTGTTCGTCCAGGTTTCTCTTTGTGATTTTCTCCCCCTGTTCTTCATGTTATTCATCATTGAATCCCCATGGTCATTACTTGACATTTTTGAGTGGGTATAAACCTGGTAAGACCCTCAGATTAGAGGCAAATCAACTAAAGAGGCATGATCTGTGTAGATCAGGACTTG
Organism: Viscum album; assembly: GCA_963277665.1. Taxonomy (NCBI): domain Eukaryota; kingdom Viridiplantae; phylum Streptophyta; class Magnoliopsida; order Santalales; family Viscaceae; genus Viscum; species Viscum album. Next base: position 879,338,213 of record OY728143.1, on the reverse strand, counting down.
AGGAACCTAGATATATGATTGTTTTGAATTACGGGCATCGTGGGTGGATTTATGGATTGTGGAAGAGGTGGCGGCAGAGGCCTGTGTAGGATGTAGTGATAAAATGGAGTGGAGTTACCGTAGGAGGTAGTCGGTGCCATTGGCAGTAGAGACAAAAGGACATGTTGATGGTCACATGGGAGTCGGAAGGGACAGTAGAAGAATATTGTGGCTGAAGCCACATGGTCGGAGGCTGTGGAACCATGGACAATGAGGGAGGCCATGTGGGATGTTGAAAGGCAGGCCACATTCAGTAACACAAGTGGCATGTGCGCAATCAGGCTAGGCTGAGCGGGCTAGGCTAGTGGGGAATAGCCATGTGGGTCCAGGCCATGTTTGCCGGGTTGGACCGGGTCGAACCTAAGCTAGACCCGGGGTGACCAGGGAAGAGCCACGCCACAATTGACCGTCAACTCTGACAACTCTAGTTGTGGTGGGCGCAGTGGTCACATGGTCATGACTATGGATAGTCGACCACCATGGGTCCATAATGGCTGGTCTGTGGGGGAGGTCGACCATCATGGTTGGTGGACTGACCATGTGGTTAGTCTAGAGGCCTAATGACCCATGTTAATAATTCAAATGACCATAACTCTTAAAAAGAGAATCAAATTGATGATTCTTCTATAGTGTTGAGACCCTAACATTGAGACGATCCTTTTGAGACAAGTATTGTGTTTTTAGTTTTGATCACTATAGTTTGAGATACTTTCCTTGTTCATTTCCCAAAGGGTTCAGTAAGGCATTTCGACCACATTACTGGATTGTCATACCCTCGTGAGGATGAGTCCCTGATAGAGTATAGTATACATTTGTTGGACTAGAGTTCGATCCTATATCACTTCTAGTAGTGTTTGGTGGAATAAACCAAACCATTTACAGTAGGTCATTTTTCCTCCATCTAGAGAGCCACATCATTAGGTTCAGTGGTATTCCCTAGTGTGTCTGAGAATGATCCTCTATATTTTGGGTTGATCTAGATTGGGTATATGGTATTTTCAAGTGTGTCTTGGAAGGATCCACTCTATGTGTATCATTGCCTTTATTGACCAATGAATTATCTTTTGGTGGGCACAAATGAGCTAGATCTCTTCGTGAGTGTCTCAGATGATATCATGACTCGAGGAGTGATTTCTCCTAGAACAAGAGGTCTTTGAGTAGAATCATATGGTTGGAAATTGGTTGTAGCTTACCTCTTGCATTTGTGTCTTGGATTGTGTATATTTGTATGTTCTTATTATATGTGTTGTAGATATATACCTATGAAAAGATGACTATAAATTTATTTTTTGAATTATTTATTGGTATTCCTTTGTGGTTTCTGGGAGTCCTACAATGTATTTTTATACTCACCATGCATGGGATTTTCCCAAAAGTGTCTCATTTGGGGAAGATGATCAAACATTCGATGAATTCTTAGGATGACCAAGACCAGGCATTTCATTGTGAGACCGGACAGACCAAGGTGTGTTCCTGCAGATTTTCAATCATTAGTCATAGTACCTCTTTTCTTATAGGATGGACTTGTGGTTACATAATATTTTTGGTGGGATTGTATTTATCCTTGTTTAATTTATAGATCTTTTACTATTTTAATATGTTTTTGGGATATTTTGGTTTTTCATGCATTTTTACTTAGTGTTTTTTAACATTTCATCATATGTGGCTTGGAGATGTGTACATGTGTAAAGGTACGTAGCTTAGTGCCTATCATTTATGGAATATGCCTACTTAGTGATAGTCATCATCCATTAACAAATTGGAGGCAATCTTTGTTTAGTCACTACATGATCCCCTCTAGGATAGGTCATGATAGAGTTGTATCATTGGTGTAAGTTCTACTTTAGAATCGAGAGTGTGAGATTGGTTTGGGGAAAAAGTGTTAAGTGTTTCGAGTTCGTATTTAAGGGCAGGGAATCTAGTGTTAGTGTGGTGAACAATGTATCCATACACCAAGAATCTGAGCACCTTCTATTTGACTCGGTACATGAAAACATTGGATGAATGGAAAAATAATGGTTCATGCATCCTATATGAATGATAGTGTTTTCCATGTCCTCCTCGAGTCATCTATCTAGATGTACTCTATTGACTGTGGTACATCTGGTTTTATTTTAGGATACCTCCACATAGACAGCCAAAAAGGATTCCACTATGTGATCACGATTTTCATCAACCTAGTGATGATTCATTGGTACAGGGGCATGTAATGAACATAGGACCTCCGTGTGGTTTACAAGTTATTCAACCACCCTTCGAGAAGTAGCTACCAACAACTTAATTAGTTTAGTATACACACATTATGAGTGTGTTACATGAGTTTTAGAGGTAGAGACCTCCCAGGTTTCAGCCTGATCCAGACCACCAGAAGGTTGATGATTAGAAATAGGCAGTCAGATGTTTTTTCTTCCTTGTGAGGAATCCTTCCAATCAGATGAAAGTCCATGAAAAAAGTCTTCTGTAGGGATATTCAGGGCGATGGTGGAGCATAGTGACTCAGAAACACGTCGAGAAAACTCTATCATGGATAGAATTTGAGTGTATCTTCATATTAGAGTTATATCCATCCATATTAGGATCAATGAACATATGGAGATTTTTTATTTACAGTAGGACAATATAACCATGGCAGAGAATTCAAGGAAGTTTCCTGATCTTTCTGGCTACACATTGGATATAGTACAAGACCAATTCTTTAGGGATCATACCTTTGACCAGTGATTAAACTGGGAGATTAGAGCATCAGTGATATCCATTATCATTCCTACCAATTTTGGGGTACGTGAGAGATCCCTTATAGTGGAGAGAATTATAGAAGAGAAGACATTGGTAGTGGGTGCTAGTAGAAATCACTAGGTAGCTGAGACCTTGACAGTAGGTAGACGATAGTAGTCGCAAGGATCCAAGTAGGTCAAGTACTTTCTGGGGAAATACTAGGACTTAGGTTTAGTGGTGTAGGGATCCTAGGTCGGCTCAAATAATATAGGGGATAAATTGTGTTACTCATGTAGTAATCAGGGAGATCTGTCATGAGATTTTCTAAACCACCATACAAATGATCAGGAGATGGTCTTGGAACCCCCAAGGATGAGGCTGAGATTGGAGTTGTGTGGTCCATAGGGAAGTAGATGTGAAAAGGGAGCAATTAGGATTGTATTAGTTGGGAAGATGTTTGACCTATTACCACCACCACCACCACTAGGTGTTCGGCGACAGGTTTAGGGAGCTAGTGGATAGGGATGATGACAATATTAAGAAATGTAGGATTATGACCCTGAGGCTCCATGTATTATTTGAGGTATGATATATTTCTTTTCTAGATTAGCTAAAATTTTGATAGAAATACTTTCTAGTCATTCCTTTATTTACACGAATCTTGTTTGAGACTCGAAGATTCCAGTTGAACCATTGACACAACCCTTACACTTGGAGAATCTTACGAGAGGAGATTTTATGATCAAAAACTAATGCTGATAGTGTGACCTGACTCTTGGAGGTGATATTTTCGGTTGGGATCTCTTTTTAAAGGTGTCGAGGCCTTATGATGTCATTCTTCGTATGGAATGGTTATCCAATGTTCATTTTCATATTATCTATTTTAGGTTCAGAGTGCACTGTGTCTACAATGATGGAACTAAGATTTTCTCGGTTGGTGAAAAGTAAACACAGGAGGTGTAGGATGAACTCACACATTTTAGGGTTCATAAAAAAAATCATCAGTTGGCTATCTTAACCCTCGGTGTAGTGGATGATATGAGTTCTCAGTTTTCTGTAGTGGTTGTGGAGTATGAGGACAAATTTTCTGAGGATTTTAGAGGTTTAACTCCTTGTAGGGAGATAGAATTCTTCATTCATATATACCATGATACGAAACCTATAACTATACCTTTAAATCAGAGGGTTCTAATAGAGATTTATGAGATGAGGGTAGAGTTGGAGGACTTTCAGAGGAAGGGATTTGTGATTCCCGATGTTTCACCATGGGTATCCCAATTTTTGATTGACAAGAAGCTAGATGATAACTTGAGGTTATGTGAAGATTACAAGTGCTTGAACTAGGTGACTGTGAAGAATATGTATCCACAACCAAGGATAGATGACCCCTTCAATCAGTTAAAAGGGGATCGATGTTTCTCAAATATTGACCTTATATTTAGCTATCTCCAACTACAAGTACATGATGAGGATATATCGAAGATAGCATTCAGATGTCATTATGACCATTATGACTACATGGTGATACTATTTGGAATGAAAAACACCCCACTAGTGTTCATGGGACTCATGAATTGGATCTTCTATCCTTACATAGACTGGTTCGTGGTGGTATTCATTAATGACATCCAAGTTTACTCGGCGTCTGAGGAGGAGGGCATGAGACACTTAAGGATGAACCTGATCACACTATGAGAGCCCCATCTTTGTGGGAAGCTCTTGAAGTATCATTTGTGGATTAAAGATGTCCATATTTTGGGACACATCATTTTAGAGGATGGTGTTTCATTAGATCCAATAAAAACTGAGGTGGTGCTTTCTTATGAGCCACTCAAGACTATCACCGAGGTGAGGAGATTCCTGGGTTTGTAAGGAAACTATCAAAGGTTTTTACCTGATTTATGTATGGTGGAAACACCCTTGATACCTTTGAAATGAAAGGAGAATCCTTTAGTGTGGATAAAAAAGTGTCTGGAAAGCTTTCAGTAGCTGTGGTAGAGATTGATGAGCTATCCCATCTTGAGATTTCCAGATGAGGTTACTGAGTATGTGGTGTATTATGATCCATAAAGAATTGGGCTTGGATGGGTCATGATTTATAGGAAAGTGGTGATTTATTATGGTTCACATCAGTTGAGACCACCTGATAAAAACTACATGACCCATGATCTTGAGTTAGTAGTGTTAGTCATTGTATTGATTATTTGAATACACTACATTATGCGTGAGTGATTTATCTTATACTGTAATCACAAGAGTCTCAAGTATATCTTATATCAGAATGATCTGGACTTGATATAAAGGCGATTGATAGAGTTCCTCTAAGACTATAATTTTTTTATTTTATATAATTCTAGGAAGGGGACTGTTGTAGAAGATGCGATCAGTAGGAGATCCAGTTCATAGTTTTTTAATGGTGTGTTAGAGCATTTAGCCTTATTGTAGTTATCCTTTTTGGATGGATATGGAGAATCTTACCTCCAGTCGATGGTTGTCACCCATTCACTCTTAAAGTGAGTCAGGGAGGCATATCATGGGGATACTGACTGTGAGAACTTAGATGCTCATATTATTACAGGGAATACTCCTAATGGATATTATGAAGGTAGGGAGCATGTATTTATTTTCAGAGGATGTACAATAATACAAGTGGCATTGCAGGAGGAGGTTTTGAGGGAGTTTGATACATCCCCTTTTCCAGCATTTCCAGGTGTGTAAAAGATGTAACAAGACCCCCAACATCAGTTTTGGTGTCCAGGAATAAATAATGGAGTTTAATAGTTTTCCTCATGTAGCCTTAATTTTTAGCAAGTGAAGGCTAGGAATTAGGTTCCAATGGGTTTATCTCAACATCGTGAGGTTCCCGAATGGAAGTGGGATGGGATATTGATGGACTTCATGGTGGATTTACCATGTACTTCTAGGGGACATGATTCCATATGGGTGATCATTAACTGACTCAGAAATTCAGCCTACTTGTTAGATACCCAAGAACAGAGTTCAGTAGACATATTGAGATGCCTCTACATATAGGAGATAATTTGACTCCAAGGATCCACATCGATGATAGTTTCATATCAGAATTCTCTCTTTACATCTAGATTGAGGAAGGTATTGTAGGAGGAGTTTCAGACACAGTTTTGCTTGAGTACAAAGTTCCAACCACAAATGGATGGACTTACTGAGCAGAACATTCAGGATATGAAGGACATGTTGTAGGATTTAATGTTGGACTTTGGCCGTATTTAGGAGGATCACCTACCACTATTGGAGTTTTCATAAAAAAACCTCTATCATTCCACCATTTTTATGACACTATTCAAGGCCTTGTACGAGTGACCCTGTGTGTCACCCCTTTGCGTGACTAACCCAGGAGAGTCAGTACTCATGGGCCCGGAGTTTGTGAAAACTACTACACAGAAGGTGAATATTATCAAGGTGAAGATGAAGACTACACAAAGCTATCATAAGTATTATAAAGTAATGTGATAGATGCCTTTAGAGTTCGATGAAGGAGACCATGTGTTTCTTTATTTTTTACCTCAATAGGGATTACATATATTTGGCCAAGGAAAAAACTTATCTTCGAGGATTATAGGCCCATTCAAGATACAATGTAGAGTTGGATAGGTGGAATACCTATTGGCTCTACCTCCATAGTTAGATCAGGTACATTGAATCTTCCACATGTTGCAGCCGAGGAGATACGTACATGACCCATTGCACGTCATCGAATGGGGAGAGCTAGACATTGAGGATAGAGATAAATTTCATTATTACCTAGTGGAGACCGAGGAATGACAATATATGATCTTTTTTGGGGGATAGATTCTTCTATTGTGTATCTGGTGGCAGCACAAGAATCTCCAGGAGAGCACATGGGAGCAGGAGGATCAGATTCATGCTCAATTCCATAATCTGTTTGAGTGGCCCTTAAATTGGATTTTGGATACATAAAGTGCTAGGGTGGGGGGGAATGTAACATATAATATTTTCAATTTATTATTATATAGAATTATTTCAATACCAAGAACTAAGATGGTGTGTTATTACAAGTCCTGATATGCCTGGAACAATTTTTTTTAAAAAATATCATTATTTTTAATAGCACACATGCATGATTTTCTAGAAAAAGTGGAATAAATCCTAAATAGTTACATGAATTATTAATATGAGGGCACTTTTGAGCTCATAATGGTGAATTTATCCTAGTATTGATTTAACATTAGTCGTTATGGGTCATATTTAGAAAAAGTCACCAAGGATGAAGCGATAAATAAAATAATTTAATAAATAAATTATTCTGACCCAGTGATGTTCGTTTAATTATGTCTTTGTCAGAAATTTAGAGTTAGCATCATAACCCTGTAATTTCTCAAGAGGTGTACAAAAACAAATCTCTGGAGAAGCCTTTGGAAGATGACAACAGATCGAGCAAATGATGAACCCCATATTGAACAAACCATTCTAATGAAAACAACTACACTTTGTTATTCATTAGCAATTGAACTTAATCAAGTAAGGGAATTTTGTTATGAGTTGTTTTTTCAAATATTTTATTCTATAATGAACACAGACCAATCATAAAATAGATTGGCCCCTAGATCAATCATTTCTGTGAGATGGGATATTATATTTCTGACTATCAAGAGATTGATTGTTATTCCACTTTGTTTATTATTCTAATAGAAACAAATTGAGTATGGCACAAAAAGAGGTCTAGGTTTGTTCCTCAGGGTTGATCTTTGTGATTTTATCCCTCCGTTATTTTCATTTTTTGTTTTTAGATACTCGTGATCACTACTCATACTTTTTGGGTTGTTCTAAAATATATGAGACCCCAAATTGGAGGAAAATCAACAAAAAAGGTCAGATCAGTATAGACTGGGACATGAGGAACCTAGATCTATGACAGTTTTGAATTACTGGCATTAGAGGAGGATATTCGGCTTATGAAAGATAATTTGGTTGTAGTGTGACAAAAAAAGGTGGCCATATAGGAGACGTTTGGGATGGAAAAAGCAGACCGTGATGACAGTTTTGGGGTCAGAGGTCACAGAACTGCAGAGAATGTAGGTGGCTGTAGGGATGCGGCATGGAGGGACACATGAGGTTGCCCACCTGCATGAACGATGGGCCGAGAAGGACGAGATAAGGGGATAGGATGTGTGGGACCATTCCAAGTGGTCCAGGTTGACCTGGGTCAGACCCAGGGTGACTAGGGAAGAGCCACTTCATGGTCGACCATGAGTTGTGGTAGCTCCCACGGTCGCAGGTGCAGTGGCTACGTGGCCATGGCCATAGATGATCGACTGTCGTGGTTTGTCATGGATGGTAGAAAGACTACCATGGTTAGTCCATGATATCCAACCCACTGGGTGGTCAACATCCACAGTTGGTGTACTGATCTTGCAGTCGGATCACAGGCCTAGTGACCCCTATAAAATGCCAAATGAACAAAACTACTAAATAGAGTATCCAATCAATGATCTGTCTGCGATATTAAGACCCTGAAATTTAGATGATACTTTTGAGACAAGTGGTGAGTTTTTAGGTTATACCAATATAGGTTGTGATCATTCCCATGGTACATTCCTCAAGGGTTTAGTATAACATTACATCCACATCACTGGATTGTAATCCCCTCTAGAGGCCAATTTCCAAATAGAGTATGGTATGTCTCTTTGTTACTAGAGTGAAATCCTCTATCAAACCTAGTAGAGTTTTGTGGAATTTATGTAACCACCAAGAGCAGGGCATTAGTCCTACATCTTGTATGCCACATCAGTAGGGTAAGTGGTATTCCCCAATGTGTCTTGGTAACATCCTATATGGCTAGGTTGATCCAGATTGGGTATGTCGTATTCCATAGTGTGTCTCGCCAGGATACCCTCTCTTTGTATCATATTATTTCTTGACCATGTGTTCTCTTTGGGTGAGTACCAAATTATCTATACCTCTTTGTGAGTGTCTCCAATGATATCATGGATCGAGGAGTGAGTTCTCCCGAAATAAGCATGCTTTGAGTAGAATCATGTTCCTGTTAATTGTGTGTGGCTAACCTCTAGACTTTGTGTCTTATATTGAGTATATATGTCTATTTTTGTTATATGTTTTTAAGATAAATAACTATGAAGAGATGAATGTACTTTCCTTTGTGGCATTTATTTGCGGTATTCCTTTGTGGTTTCAGGGTGTCCTATTGGTATTGTTATACTCACTCCTACAAGGGATTTACCCTCACATGTTGTGCCTTATGTAGATGATTGACATTTTGATGGATTCGTAGGAATACCAAGACCATGTGGTGATTTTTGAGACCAAATAGAATGAGGTGTGTTCCTATGACTTTTTAGACAGTGTTCTGAGTACCTCTTTTCTTACAGGTTGGGCTTGTGGTTACATACGCTTTTTGGTGGGCTGGTATCTGGTCGTATTCTATTTCTAGTACTTTCAATTTTTTACTCTGGTTGTGGGATATGGTGGTTTGCATGCATTATTTACATAGTGTTTTTTACATTTCAGCATTTGTGGCTTGTAGGTGTGTGTGTACATACATGTAATTTAGATTTATTCCCCCCATTTGTGGGATATTCCTACTTAGTTATCGTTACTATCCCCTAGCCTGTTGGAGGTGTGGTTAGTGTAGTCAGGGAACGTTCCCATATGGGATGGGCCATGACATCTGTTTTAGGACTATGTACCTGATTATAATTCTAGTTTTTTATACCATTGGATTTATACTCGGTTTGAATTCATGCATTGCATTTATTTTATTCTTTGAGTTTTTCTATTACAGGTAACATTTTTAGGGGAAAGCATCCCATAATTATTACTCATACCCTATTCATTTATTTTCATCATTTGGTGTCTAGGGAATTCTTCCAAAGGTTGGTGGAAATTTAGTCATTTCCAAGCCAATTTGTTAGGTAGAGGTATTACAATTGATATCATTTTGGTCAATCTATCAATTGTTAATAGTGATAGTATGTATCATGAATTGAAATGAAATTATAAAAAAGAATAACTAACCTATTTATACAGATCTCCAAGTTACCAAGGTAGTTATGATATGTAAGTGTTTTAAAACACATTAGGCATGTTTTCACCTCATCATCATAGATTTATCAAATGAGATCTAAATATTATGCATTTATAAAAATATACTTTCCACCATGACTTTATCATCGATATGGTACTTTGTGATATTTATTGTTATGTGATTTTTTAACAATATGTATCATGGGTGTGAGAACATTTCATGACATTGTTAGTGTGTGTTTATATACATATTGGGGCCATTTTAGATTCTTACGTGGTTGTTTTACTAATTTTGGTTCCCTCTGAATTATACTACTAAGTAACAACTTAAGACTCAAGGGAAGGGTTTCTTCTCATGAGTTTGGATTATTCAGTGGACATATCAAATAGGATCCCATTTTTGGGAATTTTCATCATGTGTGTGAATTCATTGAATGGGTGAATTTAATGGTGTGATTTATTTTCACTATTTATGTATATGTTTATCTTTAACAATCAGGTAATATTATTATCTCTTATTTATATTACATTTTAGAAAACTGTCTCTTATTCCACTGACCTGTGTGTGAAGCCTTCATGATTTCCTATTGACTCTATATACTCACCGCTACATATTCATCCAGGTGCATATAAGGATGTTTTTTATCAATAAAAATTTAAGCGTGAAATTATTTTACTTTACTAGCATAGCACCATGATGTTTCAATATTATCGTCTGGGAGTTGAAGCATGGAGATATCTTATAGTGGAGTTTGTAGTGGTGCCACATCAGTGCCTTGGTTTCATTTGGTATCCTTGGGTCTTTTGATGTTGTAGAATTGTTGGTGTCTATTTTACTAATAATAATATGATTATGATTATGTTTTATGATAAATATTATGGGGTAAAATTATTTTCTAGTGACTACGTAATGATTATTTTATGGTTATAGGAAGATATCACCAATCATGAGACTTAGAAATCACTATGTGGATGCTATTGAGAACATGGTTCTACATGAGGAACCAAAAGTGAGTTACAAACTTATCAAAAGAATCTTAGAGTTATTCCAAGATATTTTAAATGTAAATCAACTTGAAGAACCAATACATGTGGATCAATCAATATAAATACAAAGGAAAAACCCAATAATCTTTTGGGGTGACTCTGGACCTAAGAAAGTAGAGGCACGAATAGGAAAAAATGAATATAGTATTTAATTTCCTGGGAAAACTCATAGAAGTTAGGGTGAATTTAGCTTTGTATATTCTTGAGGACCCAGCACAAAAATGGTCAGACATGGCCCTCTGAGCTAACCTATACCAAGGGCTTACTTGGGAGGGTTTCAGTGAATTTTTTTAAAAAATTATACTTACATACCTTCTGATTATTGTGAATCATGTATTTATTCCAATTGAAGAAATATAAACTTTTTGTTATTGATATTGGATCTCATTCTATATATCTTTCTCACTTTACATGGGACGTTTCATCTAGAGACTAATTAATGGAATGGATGTTCAAAGAATGTCTGCGACCAAACATTCTTTTTAGTGTTGTAAGGTTTTTCATTGAAAACTACATGTACATAGTGAACAAGTCGATAATGGTATAGAAAGAATTTTTTGGAAACTTGAGTCGATGGAATACCTTTTTCCACTCATACACTGGTAGGAAATACAATACAGGGAACATGCTCGGAAAAAAACTACTCCCACGGTAATAGAGCATTGGAGAACCAATCCCATAGTTAAATTTCCTTTCCTTCATGTCATAGTACCAATCCGGGTTGTTTCCAATGTGGTTCACTTGTAACATATGAAAAATTAATACATGAAATTACTATGGCAATATTATAACTATGTTTAAAGGGGGAATCTCATGTGTTATTATCCAAATCATATGAAGTCAACTATTGGACATAGTTCCAACTTATCTAATGTTTATCATGATCGACCAAGATAATCTCTTCAGAAAATATCTTGACCTCCAAATTTAGGTATTTAGGATGCTTCCATAAATACTCATACACCTAAATAAGAATCACCTTAGAAAGGGTGAATGGACAAATCAATCAGAATAGATCATAAACTTTTAGATCTCAACGGTGTAAGTTATTATTCTTATTGACTCTATTTTTATTCTTTATTTTTTTGAAAGAGGTGCCTACCATAATTTTATTTCGTATAATGTCGTAAAATAAATGGAATTTCACATGGGAATGATGCCTCACAAGATGATTATCAAGTCATATTTGGGGAAATGAGAATATATAGGATTTAAATGTACCACATGTTCCATCACCATTGAATCAATACAGAATTTTTGGAAGTTCACTATCATATAAATGGAGATATTTGACCTCATCCTAGGAATTTATTGATCGATAGCGTTCAAGGCTCACATTGACTGCTATTCTCGATAAGTGTTTTTTACATATCCCAAAATAGATTTCAATATATTCAAATGAGAAAAGGATGTGAATGAAGTCATAGTATGACATTTATTGATAGTATATTGGAAAATATCATACCAATTTTAAGAGATCATATTAGGTTCTATTTATAAATCTAAACATAGAAATTTTATTATAATATTAGATCGAAACCCTAACATCTTTCTGGATGTCTTCCTTGGTCTACCACCTGAAAGGGATGTGTAATTTTCAATTGATCTAATACCTTGAATTAATACTATTTTACATCCATCATATATAATTACACCAATAGAATTATGAAAATTAATTGTTCATCCCGGTGAATTATAAATCAAAGGCTTCATAATACCAAGTACTTCTCTTTGGGCCACTCTACTTCTATGTGTTATGAAAGTGGAGGGTACACTCTGAATTAGTATCGATTATGGTAATTCGAATCAAGTTATGTTAAATAAACAATTCCTTCTTCCTTGAATTGATGATCTATTATATTATTTGAAATGATCCAAGGGGTTCTCCAAAATTGATATTTTGTCACGGTACAACCAACTATGAGTTAGGAAAGAGGATTTCTAAATATAGCTTTTAGAAGTCGTTATGACTAATAAAAATACATGGTCATTTCCCTTTGATATCATGAATGTAATCGAAGTATTAATGAAATTTATAAATTATATCTTTTATAGATACCCATATTCTTTCATTATGGTATTCATTGACGACTACTTAGTGTATTCCCACAAGAAAGATGACCACGAAAGATAGTTAGAGATTATACTAAGTACATTGTGAGGACATCAACTTTATTCCATATTCTCTAAGTGTTAATTATGGATATAGGATGTCATATTCCCTGGAAATTTCATCTCTAAGAACTGAATATCTATCAATCCTAATAAAATTGAGGATGTTGTTTCTTGGAAACAACCTAAGAATGTTTTCGAAATACACAGATTCCTAGGATTGGAAAGTTATTATCAACATTTTTTTTGTATTTTTCATAGCTATCTTATCCCATGAAATTTTTACGAGGAAAGGTATACAATTATTCAATATTAGTGATTTGCAAACATCCTATAAGAAAATCATGCATCGACATACTTTAGCACATATTATGATAATCAATATATATAATACAATTTATTTCAGGATTTGTTACATAAATATAAAATTAATAAAAATCTATTGGATCGTGAGGCAAAGTTTCTTTGATTAATTAGGTACATTGAATAAAAAAATGCAATATAAATACAAATAAATAAACTGACACTCCACAACAAGCCATTAAATTCCACAGGTCTTCTAAAACTGCATTGGATAACATGGGGATGTACATATGAAAGGGGTAAGCTATAAATCCAATTAAGGGATTAATCAAAGAATAACATAATGAAATTAGTACATGTGAGTCAATATCTATATAAATTTAGCAGAATAGGGGTCAAAATCATAAGTTGAACATTGAAGCATGATATAATAGGACAATATAAATGCAACAGGGTAATGTGAAAACATAATAAAACATGGAATCATAAATATAATTCAAGGATAACCATTGAGAAATCACAACATATTGTACTTAGGATAACCTCCCATGAACCATACATAGTGTCTCATGAGATAAAAATTTTACCCAATGCATTGGAGGGAAATATAATTCTGGGCCCATCCATCACTTTCATATCATGTACATGCATAAGTGTTTCACAATGATCATACATCACAAGGACGAAATTAATCACAATTGATCCCACGATTAAGGAGTGTGGGTTATATACGCGTAATTCCCCAATAAATAAAGGATGGATGCATTTATTTGAATACCACTGAGTGGAAAATGGGATATGTATTCACTACAAAAATGTTTCGCATGAAGATTCACAGGATAATTTTGAAAACATAATCAGGGTACATAAAGATTCATAAATGGGCTTTAATACTGTGAAATGTGTATCTCAAAACATTTACATAATAAGGAATTAAAGAATTATTTTTAATAACATATCTCAATATGAACAATTGGAAATAAAAATCTATAATATAAAGAAGGTTCTTGAATAAAGATATGGATATATATCTTACCTTGAGAGGGTACTTCTAAAATCATGGTGGGATATTCTTAAGATATTAGGAACACCTTTTGAGGGATTTATAATGAAAAGGGAAGAGTAACTTTATTCTCAAAGGTTTTTGAGTGATGATGAATCAGAGGTTGAGTGGGGTTTCATAGTAAAATAAAGCGTAATTATTTATTAATTTCTAAACATAGGTTTTGGAATCTATATGAGAAATTAATCGAAACCAAAAACCATATCATGGTTTTATCTAAACTCTTCTTCCAAAGTGGAGTGACTTTTATTACTTTATAATGTTAATAAGATAACTCATTGAAATAATATATTTGGTGATGTGTAAGTGATTCATGTTTATATTCAATTAATTTTTTAAACCTTAAAATATAATATAGGTTTTGGAATAGTAGTTAAGGGTTTATAAAATTAATAAAATAACTTCAGAACATATTATTTTAAATGGGGAGAATAATTTTTGTTGTGGATACTATTTATAGTGTTAATTATATAAAGAAACCATGTTTCTTCAGACTATAAATTTGACCAAAAAATTAATATTTTTATTTTAGATGATTGTAAGGGGTAAAATAGTCATTTACCCATATAATATAACCGTAGATAATTTTTATGAGCACTATATTAGTCCCAGAAAAATAAATTACCCTAGTGCATGAGTGTTTTTAAATTCCAAACTATTTATGTTTTCATGTACTAATTAATATTTAATATACATTTAATTAAATATTAATTTATTTTCATGTGTCCATTCAGTTATATCATTTGAATAGATATTTTTATTGAGATTATGCCACCACCATTGAGTATATAAAGGGGATTTTTCCTAGGAATGGAATAAACACATTTTGGGTATTGGGATTAGGTTGGAACCCCTTTTCTTTTTCTTCCTTTTTCTTTCTTCTCCTCCCCTGGGATTCTTGCTTATACCCCCTTGGGCCTCCTATGTTAGGTGACCGAGAGAGAAAAATGATTGGGAGATAGAGATAAATGGAATAATATATGTGTCTATTTATTTGTTTAGAGGATTAAGATCATCTTAAGATAATGGTGAAATGTGAATCTGTGTGAAGCTTCAGCGGATTCTTCCCAAAAGTGGGCCATTTTTATGTTTTTCTATAAATCATAGTAGATTCAATATTTTATAGTTTTTAATAATTTTTGTGACTACTTATGACCTCTTTATGATCAATATATATATTTTGTGGAAAAAATTGTGGGTTAGGGTCATTCGTAAGGGTTTTAAATTCTGAAATCCCGACCACACTATGTGTTGTTTAGGAACACACACTGTGCAATCTTCCCTTTTAGGGAAGATAAGTTTTCAAGAAGTACATTACATGTAATTTGATATCATTTTGTGTAATATTTATTGGAAATATAATTGATAACATGTCCATATAGGCTGTGTAGGGAAACTTAGTCATGTAAAGCTCATGGCCAACCCCCAAATGGGTCACATTCCATGTAGAAGTGCACATCTATGATTAAATAAAAGGAAAATCCATGTTAGGTACACAAAAAGGTACCCCATATAGGTTAAACATTATTTATATGTTTCATTTGTTTTTTTCATTATATTTACTTTCCATGTATAGTTGGAGTACACACCTAGGTGTGGCTATGAGGGTACATGCCGTGTACTTGAGTATACACATCATTTGATTCCCCTTACTACCCCTTGTGTGGTTTTCATGATTTCAATCTCCAAAATCATTATTGGTTGTATGAGTTTTCCATTTTGATCATTTACCACATATATTATGATAGTGGAAAACATGGGTTGATTTGAGGATTCCTAAGAGGTGTTTGAGGGAAAACGATATTTGATGGGGATGTTCATCCTATGGTAATAGAATATTGTTGTATCTTGTGAGTTAGACCCTGATCAAAGATGGTCCACAAGACATCTCCATCAAATTTTAATAATGAATCTTTTACGTTTAGAAAGATTCACTTATGATATGTTCCCTTATGGTCTTGAAGGCTATGAGATTAGTTGTTTCAGGGGTCCCCTTGATGGATTCCTATACATATGTTTCAACCAAGATATGACAACCCTGCTTTTCATTACAACTTAAGCATGCTTTATTACATAAAACTTCACTTGATACAACAAAGAAGATCGAGAGGTTTAGTGTCTTCGGGGCTTAGGATCATTACATAACAACTTTAAACTTGAAATACAACATCTTTATTGAAAACATCCTTTACAAGACCACTACATTCCTTCGTACTTAGCATTGCATGGGATAACCTGAGGACATGCATAAGAAAAGGGTGAGCTATAAAGCCCAGTAAGGGAGTAAAAAATGAATAACATGAGGGGTGAAATACATGTTAGGCAATAGGCATATCAATAGAGAATAAGACAGACATGAACATAAAGGCATGATAAAGAATGATAATCATAGCATGGAAATGTGGCAACAACACTTAACATTGAATTAGCATGAGCCAAGGCTCATTGCACATGGAGCATGAGTAAACCCTCATTGCACTTGAAGCACGATTAAACCCTCGTTGCACTTGAATTAGCATGAGTCAACACTCATTTCACATGACGTATCATGATACTATACTTTACCCAATGCATTGGAGCGCTATAAAGGGCGCACCCTTCTTAAACATTTCATTTCATGCATAAGTGTGCCACATGGATCATAAAACATGGATTCATAAAACATAATCATTTCTTCCACGATAAAGGAATGTGGAATTCATACATGAAACTTTATAATCAATATGTAAATGTGCATAAAGGTGAATACCCTTGATGGAGAAATGGGCATGGTATTCACTACACAAAGACATTGGCTTAGAAAATCGGCGTGATTTCGGCAGCGTAACGGCGTGACATAAGAATTCATAAAAAAGGTTGATGAGAGAGAAAGGGGTTACTCATCATATTTACATGTAATGTACAGTAAGGAGATCATATTTATACATGTCCCAACAATTGAAATGGAATTTAGATTCATGATACAAAAGTATTGCTTAAATGTAAAAGAAGAGAGAGAAGTTCCTTTCGGAATTTCGGCATAGTAACGGGTGTACATGGGAGGCATTTAATGAGAGGGAAAGGGTTATCCCATCATTCAAACAATAAGAGGGAAGTATGGGGGAGGTGTGAAACCATACCCCAACATTCATAATTGAAATAAAAAGGGAAATACAACTTAAAGAAAATTGACAAAAAAATGAGAAAGGAAGAAAACCCCTTACTTGGAAGTGTGCTTCTAAAGGCTAGAGAGAGGCTTGTGAGAGGCTTCTTGGGAGCTTGGGGAAACTTGAGAGGATTCTATAGAGAGTAGGGCAGAGGTTGGACGAACTCCAATGGATTTTAGTGAGGAGGAAGTGGGAGCTTGAGTGGGTTTATATAGGAAAGGTGAGAGAATTCTTTATTATTTAGGTTTGGGACCCCTTATATTAAAATAATCCAAACCACAAACCGTCCCATGGTATTTGCCCATGGTTTCTGGAAAAGGAAAGAGGAAAAAAATATTTTACAAGGCCAAGGTCCGAACTTATTAAAAAAATAGGGTTGCTTATGTGGAGGTGAGTCACACTCCCATGGAAATTAATTTAAAAAGGCAAAGTGTTGAATAAGTCTTGAGGGCTCCATTAATGCTTTGAAAAGTAAGTCAAACAAACCCAAAACCTCATTATTTTAATGATAAAACACATATTGGACGAACATAAGGATTATGGTATTTTATTACATCACCATTGGGTCATTATTATGTCATAAAACACATTATATATTTAAATGGTATTTAATTTTTACCCAAAAATTTGACTGTCTCAGAAAATTATGAAAAATTCACCGTTGGATAATTTCGACATCCTGATTCCAAAAATAATATTTATTTTATCTAAATAATTTTCTAAATATGTGAATTTTCACTTTTAAAATAAAAACTGACATTTATAAAAATTTCACGGGTTTTGACAGAAATGGTTTTCAAACCATAATAAAAATTTTAATTGCATTCATAAAATTATAAGATCATTTATATTTCATAAAAATTAATTTAATATTAATAATAATATTTTATTAAAATATTATTTAATTCAAAAATCCTTTAATTCAATAAAATATAATTCTTAATTAAATAATAACTAAAAACACCATTTGTACTTTAAAAACTAATTACAATGTATCAGAAATGACTAGAAATTATATTCATTATTATATATATAAAAAATGTACATGAACATGGTTCTACTTATTTGTTACATAACCCCTTAAAATAGCCGCATAAGACCTAAGGGTAAGGTGCGCGATGGTGACAGACTCTTGGGGTTGCTCGGATAACATCGCTCGAGTTGTAATCTCTATCAACTTCCATTTTTCCCGTAGACGATCATGTTCGAGCTTGACTTGATGAAGGTCAGCTTGGGCTTGGTCAAGGGTAAAGCCCAAACACGCCACCTCCTTTCCGAGCTCTGACAAATGGGCTTCGTAAGGGGAAATTCTACTGGATGAGGCCATCGCTTCCTTTGTCTGAGTAGAAAATTGGTTCGTTAAAGCCTTATATTTAAACTACCCAGATGATCACTGTTCAACGGCTATAAAAGTAACAGTCACAAATCTTAACGTAAACTTAAAGAAGTTGACATCTTATAAAAAAACATTTTTTATAAAGAAACATTTAACTGGATCAAGAGGGATTTTCCATTAATGAAACTTTGGGTCGTTACACAAGAGGTTATTGTGTAGGATATATGTACCCTTTATTAATTATTTTTCATGATCCCATGTATGATATATCTCTACTATTTTAACATGACATACCCTGTGGGTTCCCCAATGTATTATTGACCAAGTGTTAGTGTGTTGTGAGACTAGGTGGAGATGGTAGTGGGTGTCACCTCAGAACCCATACTGAAATCAAGATCTAAGAGGCTACGGAAGTAGTGGTGGGTTTAGGCATTCAAACACCCTCACTATTTTATTTATATATTCACATGATTTCTATTGAATCAACTAGGATTTATAGACTTTCTTCCTGGTTTTTGTTCATTGTTCCAGATGTGATGTTGTCTTGGCCAAGGATTCCAAGAGGTACTCCATGGGATCTGGCTTCTAAGAATTTTTCATATTATTTGGGATGTCTAGACGTGATTCTTGTGGTCCGATTTTTTTTCCTATTTTATTTATTGGGACGGTAATATATACATCCTACGATATGACTAATTATATTACACCTTCATTGATACTTGTATTCCCATGTAATAATTCCATTGATGAACATATACAGATAGTGGTATATATACTCCTTCAGTGATACTTGAATTATTATATAGGAATTCCTTGGAAGGACTAATAAGGAGAGTAGTTTATATATTTCTTGAGTGACACTTGGATTAACTTATAGGAATTACTTGGATGGATTCACAAGTAAAATGGTTTATATACGCTTTGAGTGATGCTTGGAGCCCCATGTTGGAATTATATGGATGAAATCATAGTGAAGCTAGATCATATACACCTTGAGTAAGACATGGATTCCCATATAGGAATTCCATGGATATATTTATACGTAAAATGTGTTGTTTAATTCTTGTTTTTCATCGTTATACATGGAAACCTTTGTAATGTACCTCGGTTCCCAATTTTATTTATATAAGTGAATGTTATATATTTACAATATGTCCAAATATTACGTGTAATCCTTTATTATAATAATTGGAGTTGAGTAGGGGTGATCCTAGTGTAGGGAAATGTTTCCCCCTATTGTAGCATATATTACTAAGAGATATTTATATCCTTGGACAAAACAAGTATTTTACATTTTGGATTACAAACCCATGGATCAACTAATTACACATAGTTTGAGTGGTATGAAATCCATCTCAATTCCCTTTTCATAAGATGTTTAGAAGATAAGGATCATAAACCCAAGGATCAAATACTATAGATTTATGTTATTTTTTAACTCAATCATATGTATATTTACATATGGAAATATATATATACCTGAATAAATATATATACACATGACGGTACATTTTCCAATTGATCAACATCACAGACCCATGGATCAACTGTGGATTCAATTTATTTATTTGTTTATTGTATTTATCTATTTTAGTTTCTCATATACTAGGCTTATCATATTACATGATCATGCACTTATGACATCAAATTATAGGTTCACCATTGGGAATGGACTACTGAGATTATTTCTTAACCCATGTATGTGCACATCGATGTGAGTACAAACCATATGTCTACTTTTTTGTTGAGGATAGATTCATATGTTTAGGGATGAGGGCCAAGGTTTCATGATCAAGAAAAGTAGATCATGTGAATTATTATGATTTGGATGGAGAAAATCTACAGTATATTAGAGGCCGAGTATGTGGTTTGGATCAAAGTTAGAAGTAGAGGCATATAATATTATTCAATATTAATTTATGTACACATGTATGTGATCACCCTAGTGGGTGATCAGTGATGTATGTATGAAATTGTCATTCATGCCTCTATTAAATTTCATTTATTATTAATCCATGCTTATATTTTAGTCTATTTATTTCTTCCTCAATTTAATTATTTTCTAATATTGATGATATCTGGTTATTTCCACAGTTGTTTACTCTAATATGAGGGTATAGTATCTCCACATACACACCTTAGAACCTCACTACATGTCGAAAGCATCTAGCATATGGAGGAGCATGTTTGAGACCTTCTGGAGAACCGCCTCAGGGAACCATTTTAGTGGATTCTAGGTCAGGATGTTAGAATGTGTTATTAGGGGAGTTCATTTTCTATTGTAATACTATTTGGGATACGATAGGCCTGAGTATTAGGAATGTGTCAGAACCTATGATGGATATTAAACTAGTGTATCAGAAAAAATTGTTCTGGTAAGCAGTCTTGGTTCCTGTGATATGGGATTATTGTTCGTGATCTATGATGTTACAGTTTTATATGATTTTTTCTTTGAAAAATTAACATGTTGGGCAGGTTTTATAATTTATTATATTTTTTTGGATCTTGGACTATTAGAAAGAGGCTAATTATTGATTTTGACTATTGGATAGAAAATTAAAGAGGCATATAATGGATCATATTTATCATGTTGGGTCTACATTTTATAAACCCACATGCGTTTGATTTTACTAATGATAGAGGTCAATTGTTTAAAGTGTCTTCAATAACCTAAATCGTTTTTCCCTTATCAGTTCTTGGTGTAATTCTACTCAATTGGGCCAACTTGTATGTATTTCCTTCGAATGGATGGTCACATGGATCTACAATGAGACATTTGAAATTGAAGTTGATGAATGAGTCCTCATACAACGGAGATGAAGTGAACCTAGTAGGTCGATAAGGAATGATGCCCATGTGATGGACCCCCTTATAGGGTATTTTTTCTTAGGGTTGGTTGTTTAAAATACCAATAACAACATATATGGTGTTTTCCAACATAGCATGGAATGACATTATACACAGCCAAACTATGTGAGTAATCTCAACCCTTAAAGGTCGATGTTGGTAGTTGATACCTTAGTTATGGTAATATAGTCAAATCCTATAGTGTGATTTTGATAGGGACATGAACATTAATATTAAAGGAGGACTTGAATGGGGTATTACCATATATGGATTCCCAGTGAGGATCAGTTTATTATATTTTATATGTTTATAACATGATACTTATGGGGGAAGTTCCTCATGTGGAAGCTTGAATAGTATTAGGTCCCTAGTAGGTCAATACTTGGTAAGTGATTCCATTATAGTCATTCTTTAACATTGTAGTTACAAATTGGTCTCAATGAAATGGGTTTTAAATTAAAACTTATAGGGTGTTTTCCTCTATAACATGGAAAAGTTAAACCTTAATAATTGAAACCATTTGAAAATTTTACCCTCATAGGTCATTATTGTTCTTTAACTACCTAAAAAAGGGATTATAGGTGCATTAGATTCCTTATGTTGAGATATGCATGTGGATGATTCCCCTTGAGATATGACCTTTGCGAGAGGATTGAACTATGGGATTGGTGGTGGAACCTAGTTTCCCATCATGAGACTTGATCAATAGGGCTATGTGGGAGACCTAGAGACCCTTAGTTTTGTCTCAAACCCTTTCAGTTTAACATTTCGTTTGGATCGAGGGAAACCAGCAAGAGGTTTTATCTTAGGTTTCTAAATTCCTTTTGAGTTTGTGAGCTTGGTTGTATGCTATTTTTGACCCATATGGATGGTAGTTTCTTTGGTTTTATGATATATATAGGTTGATGACTTCAGTTTTCAAGGAATCACCTAGGGTTCTTGTGTTTCAATATTGGCTTTGATGGGAAGGATTATTCAGGTTCCTCGACTTGTTAACCAGTAGTTTCACATTTTATGCTTATTTATTGAATAAAACACGATGTTTTGTGGTGGGTGATTGTGGAAGAAATTGTGAAATGGGTGAGGTGGATTCCTTTTAAGATGATCTCCAAGGGATATTCTAGATAGTTAAGAGTAATGTTCTATGTAGTATTGTTAGCTAGACTTATAATGGATGACTCGTGGGAGTGTGAGTCAGGTGATGATCATATAGTATGGGTTCATACACCTGATGTGCTGTGTGAGATAGAAAAGGTATATGCTTATTGTGTGTGGTACCATTTAAATATTAAATCAGTGAGTAGACTTGGGAGTGATACAGACCAATAGTTTTAAATAAATAATGCTGGCACGGTTTCCTGGTTTTTTCAAACAAAATGATAAATGTCCCTCCATGGTAGAGTGGACATCAAGGATAAATCGGGTATCATAAGGCGTTTGACGCATGTATGGACCTCGAAATGTATCATTGGAAGACATGGGGTTATGATTTATTTAATGTCAAGTATAGCCTACTTTTATGTGATTGTTTCTCAAAGAGAGTTATACATGATTATCAATGAAAGCTTAGCATGGATGCATGCCCTATATTGACATTTCCCTGAGTACAATGAGAGAGAATCAATTTTATGATAAGATTTTTTATTTTCAAAAATCATTATTGTTTTGATGAAGAATCCTTATGACGTTGCGAATCCATATGGTGGGGAGTGTACCATTGGATGTTTGAGGGTGGTGACCATTGTCTTTAGTTGAAATATGTTGTTTTTTTGTGGAAACCATTCATGGGAAGAGGTAATGGGTAATGTTTTATTGATTTTGTGTTGGCACTTTGGTATGAGAAGTTTGGTCACACTAGTCATTATGTCTGGTGATGGAAGGAGTGTGGGACTTTTAAATTGATCGCAATTGAGAGAAGATGATAAGGGTATTCATATGGTAGGGTGTATCAGATCCATCATGGGTAAATGTATTCCCTGATGAAAGAGTTGTTAATGATGTGTGATTGGTCATTAAATGTTAAAGATAAAAAGTTGTACAGATTCTTGGAATGAGAGTGAGGATTTTTTAAACCAATAAGGATTCTTGATGACAATAAGAGTTATGGTGGGGAGATTGTAATGACCCATGTTTTTTCAGAATTAAAATTTGATCAAAAATTTGAATTTTTTTCTCCGATGATTATAAGTTGTAAAATGGTAATCTCCCCATAGTAGATGACCTCATATAATGGTTTTGACATCTCTGTTGATACCAAAATAGATTTTGACCCTAGATTTGGAGTTTTTTGTATTTTTGAATCATTCGAATTTTCAGGGAATAATTAATGAATAATATATATTTAATTCAATATTAGTTTATTCACACAGGTTCTTTCATATATATCCTTTTAATGGAGTTTTATATTGATATTTGCCCCCTTTATTGAGTCTGGAATGGGATTTTTTCATTATCAAGGCATAAACTCATACTGTGAATGGGGGATAAGCCTGAGCCTGTATTTCCTTTTCATTTGTTTTTCCACTTTTCTTTCTTGTCCCCCATGGATTCTCATGCACACACCCTTAGTAATCCATTTTCGTGTGATTGAGAGATAAAATGGAGAGGTAGATAGTTATAGAGATAGAGGGGGGGGGGAAGAGAACTTCCACCACAGTGCTAGGGAGGATCTCAATCATCCTGTGGTAGTGGTGGAAGGCGAATTGGTGTGAAGCTTTGGAAGATTTCTCCCAAATATAGGTCATTTTTTTTTTATTTTTTTGACAATAAATACCTATATATTTACTAAATTATACTTTCAAATATCTTTTATGACTGTTTAGGACCCCTTAGGGTCAATCTATATATTTTTCCAAGAAAATCAGGTTTTAGGTCATTCATAAGTATTTATTTTTGGGAAATCTTGATCACATAGCATATGGTTTAGGAACACATGTCGTGCATTCTTCCCATTCAGGGAAGATGAATTTTTTAGAAGTACATGACATGTACTGCTAATGAAAAATGTGTACTATTTCTTGTCCACGTAGCTGATCACCTGGCCAGATAGCATGTGTAGTGGAACATGGTAGTGTAAAGTACAAGACCAAACACTTATTGGGTCACACAATGTGTAGACGTACACATTCAGGCTAAAACACATGTCAATTCCATATGAGGTACATGGACGGGTACATTATATATGGTACACACTATGTATTTGTTTTACACATTGGTTATGTTCTATTTACATTCCATGTCCTACTAGGGAACACACCTAGGTCGGGTTTTTAGGGTACACATTTTGTACTCGAGTATACACACTACAAATTTCCCCTTGCAACCCTTTGTGGGTTTTCTTATTTTAAGACCCGAAGTCAAAAATGGAAATATGAGTTGTTTATTTTGATTGTTTTCCCACATAGATAATGATAGTGTAGCCCTTGAGGTGATTTTAAGACTTCCAATAGGAGTTTTGGAGAAAATTATATTTGATTGGGATGTTCTTCCTCCAGTACTATAATACAACTGTCTCCTGAGAATGTGACCCTTATCTAAGGTGGAGCATGAACAATCTACATTAACTATTTATTATGTAGATTTTACATGTATGATGTATCCCTTGAAGAATGTGCCCTTCTGGCCTATAAAGACAAGAGATTAGTTGTTCTTGAGGATTCCATGTAGGATTCTTCCACTTATGTTTTGACCTAGAGGATCCTATGTGGGAATCCTCTTCCCATTCTTAATTCTTTCCACAAATCCCTAATAGTATTCCTCTATTTCATTTTTAAATAAGGGACCTAGTGGGTGCCCTGATGTTTGACTAAACCTGTTCTAGTTCATTGGTGGTTTTGGTAGAGTTGGAAGTGGGTGTCACCATAGAACCTATACTGAACTTCCAAGCCGATAGGTTATTGTAGTAGTGGTGGGATTACGAGTTTATCCACCCTCACTATTTTATCTATGAATTAAAATTATTATTATAAATACTAGTATGATTTATAGAGGGGATTCCTGGTTTTTGGATGATATTTCAGACATAATGATTTCATTGATAGGGGTGCGTAGAGGTACTCCCTATTATCTATCTTGTAGTCCATTTTTATTGTTATATTATTTGGGATTCCCATAAAAGCTTCTTTGGGTATAGTTGTTGAGCCTATTTTTTATTGGGATGCTCATACATAATTTCTATGATCAGACTAACAATATTATTCCTTAAGTGATAATTGGATTACCATGTAAGAATTCCTTAAATAGGATCATTTGGGGAGTGGTTTATATACAAATTGAGAGATTCTTGGATTCTCATGTAGGAATTCCTTGGACAGAATCATAGGGAAGATGATTTATATACTCCTCTAGTGATACATGGATTCCTATATAAGAATTACTTGGATGGACTCATAGGGAAAATAGTTAATATAGGCCTTGAGTGATACTTTTATTCTTATGAAGGGATTCCATGGATGGACTCATAAGGAAGATGGATTATATACACCTTGAGTGATACTTGGATTCCCATGTAGAAATTACTTGGACGAAAACATAAGGAAAATGAATTATTTAATTCTTTTTTTCATCGTTATACATGGATTCCTTGGTTATGTACCTTAGGTCCCAATTTTATTTATATAAGTAAATGTAATGTATTTAAAGGAAGTATATATATTAGCGATAATCCTTCATTATAGTGATTTTAGGTGAGTATAGGAAAACCTAAGGTTTGGACATGTATCCCCCTATGGTTATGGATCTTACATAGAGACATTTTCAACTATTACTAAAGAAGGTGTTTATCGATTGGGATTATGTAATTAAGGATCGACTAATTACACATTGATTTAGTGGTATAACATCCAGCTAAATATCCTTTTCACAGGATGTCCATACAATCAGGATTACAGACTCAAGGATAAACTGCTACTAATTTATGTTATCTTTCACCTCAATCATATATATATGGGAATACACACACACACACACACAGAAATATATATATATATATATATATATATATATATGCGTGATGGAACATTTTCCAGTTGATCCCTATTGCGGACCCATAGATTGACTATGGTTTCACTATATTTTTTATTTGTTATGATTATCTTTTCTTTTTGTGTCTCATCTAGGATGAGAATATTTCATGAGTATTCACATATGATAGAAGACTATAGGTTCAAAATTTGGGGTGGCCTTCTAAGATTACTTTTCAACCCCTTTATGTGAACCATAGTGTGCATTAAGACCTTATGTCAACATTCAGGTTGAACAAAAATTCATATTGACAGGGATGATGCTTGTGGTTTCATAATTGAGAAGACCTTCATGGGTGGATTACTATTATTTGGATTTAGAATATCAACAGTGTCTTGTAGACTTGGTATGTGGTTCAAATCAATGTTAGCAGTAGATCCATGTACTTTTATTCCATTTTCTTGTATTTACTCTGGTATATGATAGAGCGAGTGACTGATGATTGTTGTATATATGACATGTCCATTCAAGTATCTATTGTATTTACTTAATTATTATAACATGATTATATTTTGTTTTATTATTTACTTCAACACTCTAATTATTTGCTTTTAAAGATGAAATATGACGATTTCCATTATTGTTTAATCTGATATGAGGGCATAGTCTCTCCATAGAAACCCCTTAGGCCCTCACTGCTAATCTGCATCCTTTGACGTATAGATATCCACACATGAGAACATGTGGTGAATAGGACAGAGGGACCATTTTAAGGGGTTTTGGGTTGGAATGTTATATATTACATCACTTTTGGGCTTTTATGATTTCATAATACATACTGTATATTTATACCCTATTTAATTTTCCCCCAAAAATCATCTCTCTCAGAAAATTATGAAAAATTCACCATTGTAAAATTTAAATGTGATGATTTCAAAAAAAAAATAGTTATTTTTTTAGAATAATTCTTTAAATATTAAAATTTATACTTTTAAATCAAAAATCCCCATTTATTGACAAACACTAGTTTTTACGAGGATAATATTTTATGAACCTTAAAAAATTAAATTTAACTTAATTAAATTATATTATCATTTATTTTTAAATAAGTATTTATTACTAAAAATATTTTTTGAAGATAACCATTATTTAAAAAATTGACGAATTTATTAAAAAGTGTGTCCTGATTGAAACTACATATTTCCCAAAAATATTTTTTTTTCACGTATCAAAATAAAATTCTTTTCAAACTGATTATTTAATTTTTATAATGTAATAATAAAGAAACACAAATATAATCATTATTTAATTAAAAATACAAATATAAAAATTCATACTATTATGGTCAAGTTGAATAAGCCCTTATTATACTAGTGTATTCCTTAAGGGTAAGGTTTGTAATGGTGACACTTTCTTGGGGTGTTTTGGCGAACATGGTTTGGGTCATGATCTCGATAAGACTAAAATTCTCCTGTAAATGATGTTTCTCATGCTTTAGGTGCCAAAAATTTGAGTTCGGATTGATCAAGGGAAAATCCTAGTGATTCCAACTCCCTCATAAGCTTTGATAAATGGACTTCATAAAGTATGGTCCTAATAGGCAAGGTCATTTCTTCTTTCATTTGTGTCAATTGGAATTTATCATAACCATTAATATACTAATCATAATGGCTACCATACGATGGCTCTATTATCAATAGTTATAATGATTAAAATCATTTTAATCCAACATGATATAACTTATAAAAGGATAAAATATCAAAAGTTGTGCCTATGTTTTCTATAACTACATTACTTAATAAGGTATTTATTCATTAAAAATGGAATTTCATTTAAAAAAGATAGGGTCGTTACATTATTTTTTTTATTTATAAATTTTAGATGATAAATTTTCATTTCATACACTAAAATAGGTGACATTACTTTTGTTTCATCACCTTTTCTGGTTCCCAAGTTCCTTCCTGAAACTTCTCATTCCACCAGAGTACTTAGACCATGAGAGTTTTTTGTTTCTTATAACTTTGTCTCTACGATATAAGATCTTAATTGGATGATCCTCACATGAAATATCATTCTCCAATGGTACCACCATCAGATTCGATGCATATGAGAGGTTATGTATGTACTTACTCTATAGGCATACATGAAACGCATCATGTACATGAGATAGGATTGGTTGGATTTCTAGTTGATTGGCCACATATTTGATGTGATCAATGATCTAAAGGGGGCCAATGTATCATAGGCTGAGCTTTCTCCTCTTTCCAAACCTCATGTATTTTTCCCACTGAGATATATTAAGGAGCACCTTATATTTGAACTCAAAAATTAGCCTCATTAATGATTTTCTAAATATATTTTCCTTCTAATTTGTTTGGATTTCATATAACAGAGACTAATTTGAAACTTCATTGTCATCTCTTGGATATGATCATGTATCCTTAGTTTTAACTCACCAAATTCAAACCAGTATGTTAAAGTCTATAACCTCTTTAAATATAGAGTTTGAATCATAATTCTATACTATCCATTTGTATGAGGTTGATAAGTAGTACTGAAATGAAACTCTTTATCCAACGCTTACTAAAGGATTCTCCATAATCTCAAGGTAAAACACATATCTTGGTCAGATACAATAGAGAGTGGTACTCCATGCAGTCTTACCAATTACCATATATATATGTTAGTGAGTAAGTCAAGAGATAAACCATCCTTTATTATATTAAAATTTTGTGTCATTATAAGGTGATTGACTGCCAAAGATATGGAATTTATTCCTTTAGGTGTCCTTGGGAAATCCAAGATGAAATACATGGTTATGATTTCCCATTTCCAAATTAGTCTAGGAAATAGCGTCTTGAAATGCCAATTTACTGCCACCAAGATGGAAATATTTCCTTTAGGTGTCCTAGGGAGTCCTACAATTAAATCCATGGTTATTTTTACCCATTTCCATTATGGTATGGGAAATTTTTGCAGCATAACATTAGACTTCTGTCTCCAATCATTGAGTTATTGGAATACTAAGCATCAAGATACAAATTATACAATATCCCTCATTATGTTATCCCACCAGAAGTTTTTATTCATATATATATATATACATCTTAGTTATTCCAAGATAGGCATCGATGGATGAGATATGGGCATCATCAAAATGTTCCCCCTCTAGTTCTAGTTTTGATGGGACACATATGTTGGTTCCAAACCTTATAACTCAATATTTACCAAATTTATTCTCTGAAATATTTGTTACCTTTTTTGTATCACCTCATTATCTCTTTGGGAGTCCTTAATCCTATAATTAATGAATGGTTGAGCAGTTTTTTTAGTGATGTAAGATAAATATACTTTTCTTATTTCCATTTCCATCCATTGCATGTCCAATAAGATTAGAACTCTAAAATTCCACATCATGGATAAGGTTTTAGGATCCCTTCTACTGAGATCATTTTTTAATTTTTTTCATATTCCCAGGATGGTAATGAATTGAAAAATTATAATCTTTGATCTTCTATAACCACCTTCATTGGTGCATATTGAGTTCCTTTTGAGTGAATATATACATGAGGCATTTATGGTCCCCATATATGTCAAAAATCCCCCCTTAGATATAATTTCCCCAAATATATAACATGAAGATCATTATAACCAATTTTAGACCAGCTATTTGGTAGTTATTCTCATGGATCATTAATTAGAGAGAGGTATAAGATATTAAATTTCCATTTTTCATGAGTAATAATCCTAAAACCTTTTTGTAATAATCACTTTATATCATAAATACTTCCCCACTGGTGGGTAATGTGCGGACAGAAGTAGCGATTAACATCTTCTTCATCTCTTTAAAGGTATATTATCATTCACCATTCTAGAAAAACATGACTCTCTTTTCAGTTATCTTGGTTAGTGGGATTAAAAATCATGATAATTTTCCCAAAAATATGACATATCAACCATCTAATCCAAGGAAGCTATGTATTTCCATCACAGATGATGACCTGGTTCCTCTTTTAATTATATCTTTATTTTGAAAAGTCTTTATTACAAAATTGAAATCCTCATCATGTTCCTACATTATTTTAGAGGATATAAGAATATAATCAATAAATACTTCCATAAATTCCTCGTGGTAATTCCTAAAGAATCTATTTATCTAGTCCATGGAGATTGTTGGATCAGTAGTAATTCCTAATGGCATCACTATAAACTGAAAATTATAATACCTTGTATGATAAATAGTATTGGTGATATCATCCTATTTGACCTTTACTTGGTAATATCCTAACCAAATAGTCACCTTAGATAAGTGTTGTGATACACATTATTGATTTAATAAGTCATCAATCTGTGGAAGAGGATACTTGTTTTTTTATCATGATATTTTTGAGCTCACAATAATCAATGCAAATGAGCAATGACGCATCCCACTTTCTGAAAAACAGTAATGGTGTACCCCATAGTGAAGCACTTGGTCTTATAAACCCTTTATCCATGTTATCATGTAGTTTATTCATTAGCTCTACATGTTCCAAAATAGTAATTCTATATTGGTTCTTAGATATTATAAAAGCTCCATGTATAAGCTCAATTGAAAAATCAACCTCATTTCTTGGTGGAAGAGGAGGAAATTATATGAGAAACACATCAACATATTCCCTTATAATGGTAATTTAATCAAGGATGATATTTTCCTTAGTATCAATCATTTAAGCTAGATATTCTTGGTTATAAGGAAATAATATACATTCTTGAGATGATGATACCAAATGACATTAAACCTCCTCCTTGAACTTGTATAGAATTAGAGAGATATTTTTGATACATAGGGTGATTTACTTCTCTCATAAATTTATGTTTAATATATACAAGGAAATCCAATCCGTACCTACAATAGCATCAAATTAATCTAAAGGGAGTATCATTAGGCTCACTAGGATGTTCATCCCACAAATATAGGCAATGTAGGAGTTATATACGTGGGATGAAATAATTTTCTCATTTATCATTTTAACTAATTTCTCTACTTCCATGATTTTCAGTCATGTTTGAATAGTTCTATTGAACTTGTGTGATATGAAATAATTCATATAAGTATAATAAAATAGTATGTTCACTATCCTTTAATGAATAACTAGTGTACTTTTCACCGAGTTATTTTTAGGATCTACATTTTCAGGTGAGATTTTATAAGCCCATACTTACTCCATAGTACTTAGAGGATTTTTTCATCAGTTATTGTTGATATCCCTTGTATTGGTGTATTGGTTCAAATAGTGTCCATGTTACTTGAATTTGAAACATTGCACAAAATGTTGAGGTTTGACAAAATAATTCTTTTCTTCCATCACATTGGTGTGTTTCCCCTGACTACATTCTCTTGCGAGGTACCCTTCCTACCCACACCTAAATCATATCCTTTCCTGGTTCGGGATATTTTTGGGATGATTCTTCTCACACTTTTTAAAATTAGAATGTTTCAATTTCTTATCATCATGAGTTCTCTCCATCATACCCCTATGATTAATATCCATCCAATTATTTTATCTCCAAACCCATAAGACCTGTGAGATTCACTGATCTCCATTTTAACTATGAGGGCACATCAAACAATTTTCTCAAATTTATAAAGTCTCTAATCACTAAAGAGTTTCATATACATGGATTTATCCCACCAAAGAAGTAATAAACTTTACATCTAGATAAAATAAAAATGTCAGAGGCGTATCATGAAAGTATTATGAAGTTCACCTTGTAAACCTTGGTGGATTTGTCATCATTTTTCATGATGCTAAAGAAGTTCCTCTACATTTTTTTTAATGGAATGAAAGTAAAATATTTATCGATAAATAGTTTCTAGAATCCTTCCCACACCATTATATTTATCTCCTCTTCAGGGATCAATTTTGTTTTCAATGATCACAATGTACAAACTTTTCCTTCTATATGATAAAAACCCAACATAAAATTCAATTGATAAGTGCATTGAAGGATGAGAATCATCATATTAATGGATTTGATCCATTTTCAATGATTATGGGATAAAAATATCTCCTAAAATTCAATCTCCTTTTTCACATAAAGGTCTAAATTTGAAATTTATATTTATTAGGGGAATGTGGGTTTCCCACTGATTCATATTTATGTTCAAAACATGAGTTAATTGATAAATTGTCATCATGAAGTTCTTCATTCTCACTCGCACTATGTTGGGCATCTCATTTTTTGACTCATCACATTGAACCTAACATTGGTTTTTGCTTTGGTTTCTCCTATTTCTAGAAATTTACTTAAAATAAAGGGATTATCAGGGATAAGAATTTTAAAACTACTAAACACAAAAAATATAAACTATAAAAGGTAAAGTGATTACTCATAAATTACATATATTCCTTAACCTATAAATTTCTAGGTTTCAATATAATTTATCCATGATCTATTTCATAGTATAAATTCTTATGGGTATTTTTTATCCCTTCATAATGGTTTGTAAAGAGATTTTGAATTTACCAAAACATTTACCTTAGGAGTGTCAAACCAATTGTACAGTAAGTCTTTTTTCTCATGCATCATGTGATGATAAAGTCAAATCCCAAAGCACCATTTTCTGGGTT
This sequence comes from Viscum album, assembly GCA_963277665.1. Taxonomy (NCBI): domain Eukaryota; kingdom Viridiplantae; phylum Streptophyta; class Magnoliopsida; order Santalales; family Viscaceae; genus Viscum; species Viscum album. The sequence continues at coordinate 879,304,988 of OY728143.1, read as the reverse complement.
ATTTATTCTAAGTACTACTATGCTAGAGCAACATCTACTTGTATTATCAAGACAAAGATATATTTTCTTGGAAACCACTTACTCTAAACTTTACCAAAAATTAGGGATGTTTTCTTATATATTGTTTTATACCTATGTATTTCCATGGGTTTTTATAATACTCATCTCACAAAATAACAGGACATTCCTCTGATACCGATTGTGATAACCCGTATCTTTACTACACTTTATTTAAGAATTTGTTATATTAAGATACACTTAATACAACCCCATAAGAGAATAAGGAATAGTTTATCTGGGTAATTAGATACATAGCATAACGAATTCCAATATAAATACAAATACATATAATAACACTCCATAAAATGACATAAAATTTCTTTGATCTTTTAAAACATCATGGGATAACCTGGGGGTGTAAAAAAGAAAGAGGTGATCTATAAAGCTCAGTAAGGGAATAATCAAAACCTAACATGATGAAATTAATACATGTTAGTGAATATAAATATCAAGGTAACATAAGAGGGGTATGAATAATAAACATAAACATTTAATCCAGATATAATATGATAACATAATGGTGGCGTGGGAATGTAGAAACAACATAAAGAATGAATTCATAAACATAAGTAAAGGCTAACCACTAATACATTATAAGTGTGCCACCATTTTCATGTTAATGAATATAAGTGTGGATAAAATACATGTAATTCCCCTATAAATTAATGATATGTACATCTTGGTGAATACCCTTGAGTATAAATAAGGATGATTATTCACTAGACAAATTTTTGGCAAGGAAAATCATTGGATTATTTCGGTAGCACAACAGGGCTACATAAAGATTAATAGAAGAGTTTAATTAAAGTGAAAGGGTTATTTGGTTGTGATGCCTTCATTTGGATACCTAGATCTTTCAAACCCCTACCCTGACCATAATTCCCTCTGCTCAACTTTGAGTCGGATCTGGAGTGGTTGTTCCACATAGGTTTTGGGTGGTGGGTTTTGGCGGCCGATGATGCACCTCACACAGCCTGATTTAGTTTTATGATAATCTGGATTCACTGTTTATGGTTTGGTTATGTTATGTCTTTGTCAAGGTGGGGGTCATGGGTGATGTTAATGATGGTTTCGTGTTAATGGTTTTGTGTTTTGATGATGTGAGTTTGCTCTAGTTTTGTGGTTTGGTAGTTTCTAGTTCACAATAACATGGTGATGATGATTTTCAGTGGCTATGTCAGACATTAATGGTCTTTGAAGACTGATGTGGTGTTTAGTCAGAAACGACAATGATGGTACTTGAATTTTCTATGATAAATATGTGATGATTATTTCATTTCATTGATCGATATTAATGGCATTCTGTGATGGTGGTTTGAATTGGTGGTGGGATGAGGTTTAGTGGGTTCTCATCAGCATTGTGGTGACGTTGTAGAAAAATAGAGGAAGCTCACAACTCAAGATGTAACCAAATGGTATGTGACACAAGGTGGTGTAGATCGAGGTAGTGATGATGCCTTTTGGTATAAATTTTAATTTTTAATCTGTAAACTTATGCATGGTTCAGTTACTGCTCAACCATAATGCGGATATTTGAAAATCAAAAAAATAGAATTTCAAGTATCAACCTATGAAAAAATAACCATTGGATAATTTAAATGTTATTATTTCAAACATAATATTTAATTCATCATGAAAAAATATTTAAATATGAAAATTTTAACTTAAATAAAAAATATCAATTTAAGGAAAAATAATGGTTTTTACGAGGATAACAGTTTCTAACACTTAATATTTTTTATTTGACTTAATAAAATTATAGTATCATTTATATTTAAATAAAAATAATTTAATAAGAAAATTTTATTAACAAAAAATTTATCTAAAAAATTATTGAAGCCACAAAAAAATGTGTGTATTGATTAAAACTGGATGTTTCCCAAAAATAAAATTCGTGTTTCATCGTATCAAGGACTATTTTTTTTATCAAAATTACTATTTAATTATTATAATGTAATAACAATAAAAAGAAAAATATAATAATTATTTAAAAAAAACATATAAAAATTCATATTGTTAGGTTCTGGATACATATCCCCATATTACACCAGCGTATTCCCTATGGGTATGGTTTGTGATGATGTCACTTTCTTAGAGTGAATGAACATGGTTTGGGATATGATCTCAATAATCATGAACATCTCCCATAAATATTTTTCTCATGCTTTATTTATTTAATATTTTATTGGGGTTGATAAATGGAAAAGACCAACGATTTCATCACCCTTGGAAGCTATGATAAATGAGCTTCATATGGTATGATCCTATTGGTTGAGTTCATCACTTTTTTCATGTGTGACAATTTGACTTTATCAGAACTCTTAATATACTAATATTAATGTTCACTGTACAATGGATATATTATAAATACTTATGATCCCTAATGGTCTTCTAAATCTTATAGGATATAACTTATAACTATATTTAAAATAAAACATATACAGATTTTAAAACATATTTTTATCGAATAAATTCGTAAAACTAATTTATTAAAAATATTAAATCCTATCCAATTATTTATATTTTTTTTTAAATTTATTTCTTCTTAATTATTAAATAAATATTCAAAATATATTATTTATTTTATCAAAATCAATCTATCATTATTAATGAGTGGATTTTAAAATAAAATCTAATTATATAATAAAATAATATTTGTTTGAAAAATATATAACTCTTTTTCAAATGAAAAACCATATTGTTGTTTTATACCTTGAAAAAATTATTTATAAGATTTTAATATTAATAAATATCAATATTTATTCCTAAAATTAACATAAATATCTATCTATGACATATCTAATAATTTAATAATTATTTAAATAAGTGAAAATAACAAATTATGTTAAGAAATTTATATAAACTTTAAATATTTTTTTTATAAAATGAATTAAGCATGTTAAATTTATATGTATAATGATATTATAATTAATCATATACTATTTTTTTAAGACAATAAATAACCATATATACATATTAAAATAATTATTTATTAAATAAATATAAATTCATAACATGAATAACAATTAAAAAATAAATATAATATATTATTAAAAACACATGAGATGTCACAATTTGAACATGTTTTTAATGATTGATTAATTTTCCTAATTTATGAGTTCATAATCATTATAATATTAACATATCATCAAAACACATGACCTTCCATAATGATATTTGATCAATAATAACATAGATTTTTACCATCAACCAGTTAATTATTATATCACATTTGCAATAACAAATATTTAAATGATAATTAATAAGACTCAATTAATAGAAATTTTTTGATATGTTGTTATTCTATGTTTTACATTTCATGAATTGATTTATGATACTTACCCTTACAAAGTCAAATAAACTATAGAATTTTCCCTTGTATCTAATGCTCAAGGGCTTTGTATGACTCTTGTACTTCTACTACTCAAGTGGTTTTTTCAGAGGATCAACTACATTTTCCAATGATTCAATTATTTATTTTATAATTTTTATAACCTCCATTTGGAATATTAGTGTCTTCATTATATCAATGTTCTTATTATTCTATTGAAAATGTTTTCAGGGTCTAATCTTATCTACATTTTTTTAGTAATAAAAAAAACCACACGAGTTCAATTGAACTAAATAAATGTAAAAATGAATCCAAAATAATATCTTATCAGGAACATTCTTATGCATTTCAAATATGTTTTGAATTATACAATGTTCATTGTAAATATTAACTATGTTTTGAATGATATAATGAATATACTTAAAGTATCATCAATAAGTTTTTTGATCTTCAAATAATAATTATATACCAATTCATGAAATATAAATTATACACTTTAGGTCATTATATATGGTTTCATAAAAAAATTTAACCTATATTAAATACAATATATATTCCCAACTTTAATACCATTTTTTAAGTTATAGAATACAGGTTTAATGGTGATGTTTTTTGGAAAATTTGGGATAAATTGATTAAGAATAATAAATCTAAATTCATATTCAATTTATTATTTTTATAGCTCTTTTTTAAAATGAAGATAAGTTTATTTTGATAATGTCTTTTGAAAAAGTATGTTTTATTAACCAAATTGGGTCATCCACCAACCAAACACCTAAGTTTGATCGTGGAAAGTATCAAAGGGAATTCTTGATCCTCACGGGCTAGAGAAAAGAACTTATGAAACAATAAATACATCAAGGAACCATATTTTCCATAAAGATAAACCATAGGAATCAACAATTTCATATATAAAAGAAATTCAACATGTCAAAACAGAGGCAGGAAACAAAAAACAAAGACTTCAAGGAAAATAGAAGTGTCAATCACAAAAAAGATAAACCAAAGTACATGAGATAAATGACTAGTCACCATCATATGATATGCAGGTAAATATGCCAGCATGTAACCACCAAACTCTCTCAACCTACTATCATAAATAACCATCACCCCCATGTGACACCTTGCCTTTTCATGTGTTAGGTTAAACAAGGAATATTAAGGATGTGAGAAAAACATGTCTAGTAGGATCCCACCATGTGTTTTATAAACATTATAATAAATAAACCAATTTGTCCCATTTAATGAAAATAACAGAATGAAATAAATTTTATCACAATTTAAAATAAATAACGGAAATTACCCTTCACACAACAATTTATAAAACATTACCAAAAAATCCACTTTTCAAAGCATGAGAATTTAACCATGTCTAAAAGGGAGCAACATGGAAACTGTGTCATATGTTATATTAGGTCGTGGATAGCTAGGATCGTCACACCTCAATAAACAGATAACAATGCACTTACAAATCCCTAGAACAACAGACATAAGAATAAGAGAAAATCCCCAACAAGGGAACCACTTATCATAACATAGTTTATTTAGAAATATAACTTAAATCCATGCTAGGTAGCTGTAAACCATCCTATTTTTCATGTAATAAATATTTATCCCCTCCTTAGTACCATTGGTTTACATGTTTCATTGCCCATACTTGGGGGGCTTCAGTTTCACAATTCAAATCATTTCAAGGGAATGTAACATATCAATAATTAAGTGACCCTTATAACACATGAAAACATGATTTAAAATCCATTTTCATAAAAAATTACAAATGGGGGAATCCATTTCATAAATTTATCCAAATAATCAATTTTGAATAATCCAAAATCATGTCTTTAAAAAATTTATAAAACAATTTAAAATGAGTGAGAAAGAATAATTCAAAGAACCATGGTTTTTAATGAAACTACCTACCACAAAACATGGAATTTCCATCAATATATTGGGATCCACAAGCTGATGGGAAAGAGGGATCTTCTAGTCAAACCCCACAAAAAACACAACCATGACAGACATGGAAGAGAGATAGATCATATAAGGAGATAATTTAAATGAATAAATTTCATACATAACTCACCCGATAATCATTTGAATCCATAGAATCTAGAAAAGGGGAAATTCTAAAGGGTTTTAGAGAATAAATCAATTCAAGGATACATTAAACACCTTCCTATAAAGATAACATGTGACCTCATCAGTGGGAATAACTCCTCTAGAAGACAAGGTTTCTTATTTAGCCCGATTGAAAAATTTTCACCATCACCACAATGTGTGGATTCTCCCCATGGTTAAGGTGGCTTCAATCGCACTATGCCCAGAAGATCCACCACGGTGACACTCCATAATGTGGAGAAAAATCCATGGTTCCTTTAGACCCACCACACCTTCCACCATAGAAAGGTGAGACCATTCTTGTAGTGGTTGTAACATCCCGAGTCTGGATCTCCTCCATTGGTTCCCCGTACCCGGTTCGCCACATGACCTCAAGCGTGTTTCCCCGAACGCCAGAGGCTTCCAACTAGCAGCGAGGGCCTCGGTGCATCGGTGGGGAAACTATGCCCTCATTCCGTAAGGTACACAAGGTAAGAAAACAACAATAAACAGAAGAAGCAGTAACAACATGCATAATAGCAGAAACCAAACAACGGAAGCAATGTAGATATATAACTATGATGACAACGATGCAGCAGGTACAAGTATCTAAGGAAAACAACAAACACAACAACATGCTGAAATAAAACTGAAACCAAGTTCAAAAGAAAACAAAGTAAGCTCCTCAGCATCGCGAGCCACAGCTCGGTCCCATGCTCCCCAGCTCCCCGTGCAATCAAGATCCTGAAGTAGAAGGGCACTTTCCCTTATCTATACCTGCAGCAACATAGTATGCTTGGGCCCAAAAGCATGGCCCAAACAGGGTGTGAGATACAATCCCAGTAGGCAATCACCTAAAGATCTGTGCCAAACAGTCAATGAATACATGGCACTATTAAACAAGAAGCAGTAAACAGAAAAGCACAAATAGCTACAATCCACAGCTCCAACAAGTAAGGAACACAAGTAAGAAGTCAACAACAAGAAGTAAACAGGTAACCCCCGGGGTAGCTCTCACAGTCTATCCCCTATGGTTCAACCTCTATGTACAAGTAACCCTCTGAGAGGCACACACAGTCTCACCCCTCTAGTTCTGCTACATAATTAAGCAGACTCTCTGGGGAGGAAGTCACCGTCAATTCCACCTATAGTCTCATATCATGCTAAAGGATCTCTGGGGAAGCAGTCAACATCAATTCCACTTATATCCCGCGTCGTAATTAAAATACTCTCCGGAGAAGCCCTTCTGTCAATTATCCACTTGGTCTCGCATCATGATTTAAAATACACTCTGGAGAAGCCCTTCCATCAATTCTCCCTTTGTTCTGCTACTCTAGATTCTCACAGTCCGGAGTGACTAAACATGCTCAGCACGTGTGAATCATCCAAGTAAACATCAATAACTACTTGTCTATCAACTAAGGATCCACTGTAAAATAAATCAACAGTTCCACTATCCTATGACTAGGCATGGAAACTAGAAAATGACAAACAGGCAGAACAAGCATGGAAAAGCAAACTGAGCACAAACAAAATACTCTAATCACAAGCAATGACCTCTATTAAAGCAATCAAGTAAAGAAGGCAAGAAACAAGGGAAAAAAAGGAAACACGTAATACCCCGTTCAAGGGAATTGGTGTAATTTTCACAAAATACTAAAATACATTCTACAGAAAGGCACAAACCACCTACCTAGATCCGAGGAGATCGATATACATGAACCTCGACGACAGATTCCCCTTAGAACGGCGTAGATCTGAGAAAACGCACAAAACATTCATACCACAATAACTTGGAAATGAGGAGGAATCAAGAAACAAGGCTAAAGAAGAAGGAAGAACTCACCGCTGCACTTCCAACGCAACTGACCATGCTCAAATCGGAGAACAGACGGAGAGGCGGTCGTTCGTCGAAGATCTGGTCGTACGGGTCGCTTCGGACGACCAAAAACTGGGGAAGAAGTTGAATATGAGGGTTAGACGCGACCCCAGTACGTTTCATGGAAAAAAAAGAAAGTAGACGGCGTGTACTTTAAGAGTACACGGCGTGTACTTCTAATTTTTCCATACTCCGAAATAACTGGCCTCCACCTCAGCCTTACACCCCGTGTGTGTGGCCTGGAGACAACCAACACACGTCTTCGAGCCGGGAAAGATTACACAGAGTGTACTCAGAAAGTACATGGCATGTACTTCCAAAATTTCCAGAAAATTCATTTTTTCTCAAAAACTCCAGAAAAAGGAAAACATACCTGAAAAGAGATCCGGGTTCTTACAAACTTCCCCCCTTAAAGAAATTCATCCCCGAATTTCCCTAACGAGGCAGAGAAGGTGAAACCCCAAACAGCTCCTGCCACTGCGATCAAACATCGGGCTCCCTCTCCCAGGTCTCGTCCAGTACTCGTCCGTGCTGCCATAGCACTCGTACCAGAGGAACAGACCGCCCACGGAGAACCTTCGTACTACGATCGATAATCTAGATAGGATCCTCCTCGAACAATGCATCCGCTTCAATCTTGACTTCCTCAGGTTGAAAGACATGAGACGGGTCTGAAAATTAGCATCGGAGCTAAGAGACGTGGAAGACGTTGTGCATGGCCCGATACCTCTGAGGTAGCTGCAACCGATAGGCAATCGGCCCCACTCTCTCCAAAATCTTAAATGGCCGGACGTATCGCGGTGAGAGCTTCCCCTGTCTCTGAATCCTTCTGTGTCCCAACCTCGGTGCGACACATAGGAAGACCTGATCACCGACCTTAAACTACAGAGTTCTTCTCCTCTGATCAGCATAAGACTTCTGCCGAGACTGCACTGTAGCTAGCCTCTTCTGAATCAGCTCTATCTGCTCTGAAGTCTCCTGAACAAGATGAGGTCCCAGCAAATCTGCCACTCCTTCCTTCAGCCAGCATAAGGGTGATCGGCATAGCCTAATGTACAAAGCCTCGTATGGTGCCATCTGGATGGTCGCCTGGAAACTGTTGTTGTAGGAGAACTCCACCAGAGTAATATGCTTCTCCCAAGAACTGCCAAAGTCAAGGATGCAAGCTCGGAGCATATCCTCAAGCACCTGGATCGTGCGCTCGGACTGGCCATCAGTCTAGGGATGGTATGCTGTACTCAAAAGTACCTGTGTACCCAAGGCCTTCTGAAGACCCTGCCGGAACTGAGAGGTAAAGCGTGCATCTCTGTCTGAAACAATAGAGCACGGAACTCCATGCAGACGAATGATCTCTCTGATGTAATGTCGTCCCAGATCATCGACACTAAAGGTCTCCTTGATCGGCAAGAAGTGAGAAACCTTCGTAAGTCTATCGACGACAACCCATAAAACATTGTTTCCCCGAGGTGACCTCGGCAACCCGGTCACGAAGTCCATCGCAACATCGTTCCACTTCCACTACGGAATGGGTAACTGCTATAAAAGGCCTTCTGGTCATTGATGCTCTGCTTTCACCTGCTGACAAGTAGAACATCTCAAGACAAAACCAGCAACATCCTTCTTCATACCTGGACACCAGTACTGGCGATGAATATCCCGATACATCTTGGTGACGCTAGGATGAACTGCCCAAACTGAGGAATGGAAATCCCGCATCAGCTTCTCACGTATGTCTGCTGGCACCCATACGCGTCCTTGGAAACGCAAGATCTCCTCCTCCCCCACTGTCTATCCAGGTAGAGGGTCCTCTCTTGACACACTCTCCCACATGACTAAGCCTTCTGAGTCTGATAGCTGCCTCATCCGTACCCGATCAAGTAGCATGGAGGTAACAGCTACAGAAGATAGAAAAGTCAATCCCCATCTGTCATACACCTCCAGATGCATCTCATTGAATAGAGCCATCATCAGCCACTCACTACTGGCCTCCTGAACTTCCTGAATTTGAGTTCTCCTTCTCAAAGCATCAGCCACGGAATTGCCATTTCCTGGCGTATAGGCAAGCTCAAAATCAAAAGTCTGAAGATACTCGACCCACCTACGCTGCCTCAGATTCAGATCACGCTGAGTGAAAATATACCTGAGACTCTTGTGGTCCGTGAAGACCACAAAGTGCTCTCCCATAATATAGTGTCTCCAACAGCTCAAGGCATGAACAATAGGTGCCAACTCAAGATCATGCATAGGGTAGTTCCTCTCATGTGGCCTTAACTTCCGAGACCTGTACGCAATGACTCCATCTCCCTGCATGAGCACAGCTCGCAGCCTGATACTCGAAGCATCACAGTAAATAGTGTAGCTCTTTCCTAGCTCTGGTAAGACTAGTATTGATGCTGACGTCAACCTTCCTTTCAGCTCTTGAAAGGCTGAATCACAATAATCTGACCATAAGAACTTCGACCCCTTCTTGGTCAGACCTATCATAGGTGCTGCTAGATGAGAAAAGTCCTGAATGAAGCATTTGTAGTATCCAGCCAGCCCTAGGAAACTCCATACCTCAAAGACCTTATTCGGATACTCCGAGGAAACTACAACTCTCAATTTCTCTAGGTCCACTGATACTCCTGCCTCTGAGATGACGTGACCCAGGAAGTGAATCTAGTCCATCCAGAAGTGGCACTTCGAGAGTTTAGCATAAAGCCAATGCTCTCTCAGTGTACTCAAAATGATCTCAAGATGTGTGGAAGGGTCGTGTCGAGTTTGAGAGTACACCAAGATATCATACATAAAGACTACAATGAAGGAGTCCAAGTAAGGATAGAACACTCGGTTCATCAGTACCATGAAAACTGCAAGTGCGTTCGTGAGACCGAACGGCATGACTGTGTACTCGTAAAGACTGTACCTGCTCCTGAAGGCTATCAGAGGTATATCTGATGGTCTAACATGCAACTGATGATAACTGGACCTCAAGTCGATCTTCGAGAACACTTGGGATCCTCAAAGCTGATCGAAAAGGTCATCAATCCCCGGCAAAGGATATCGGTTCTTGACTGTCAACTGGTTCAGCTTCCAATAATCCACACAAACCCGAAGTGTACCATCTGCCTTCTTCACAAACAGAATAGGCGAACCCCAAGGATAAGTACTGGGTCGGATGAAACCCTTAGCCTGTAGCTCCTCCAACTGCTTCTTTAGCTCCTGCAACTCAGGTGTGGCCATCCTATAGGGAGGAATGGACACTGGTGCCACTCATGGCACGAGCTCAATAGAAAATTCCACCTCATGCTCTGGAGGAAATCCTAAATAGTCCTCTGGAAAGACATCCCTGAAGCGATCCACCACTGGAGGAAAGTCCAACTGTGGAGTCCCTTGGTCATCTAGATAAAGACTAGCAATCTGGGCTGTCACCCCTCATAGCCCAAGATGCTTGAGTACCGCCCGACTCGCCCTAACGTCCCATTCGCCACTATGAAGGATAGATTCACCTTCTGGTGAAATGAAACTGACTCTGCGGCGATAGTAGTCGATGACTTCCCGGATGGGAATCAACCAGTCCATGCCAAGGATGACATCATAGCTTGTCATCTCTAGGACATAGATATCCCATAAGAAGCGATACCCTACAACCTCTAGAGGGCACTCTCTACACTAACGTACACTAGATGTCCTCATTCCCAAAGGTGTGTCTAGTGTCAATGAGTCGGCATAAGGAAAGATACAGAGTCCAGGGCTCTCCACAACGGCAACAGAGATAAAACTATGCATAGCACCAGTATCGAAAAGGGCTGAAGATAAAACTTAGTCTACTAAAATCGTACCATGAATAGTTGAAGGGTCGGGATCCTGCTCATGATAACTCTGCTCCACAGTGAAAGACTGGCCTACACCGCGGCCATGCACCCCTGACTGACCACTCTGAGCTGAACCTCAATGCTAGTGCTGAGGGACTGGTGGCTGACCGCCACAGTCTCGACCTCCACCTCGGCCCGAACGGTAGGAAGAACTCCAGTTCTCTGACTAGTGAGAGACTGGTGCAGCTTCTCATGAACGAGGATTCATGGAAGAACCCCGGTCACCTGCTGCTTGTGGGAAAAACCTATCAGAAACGCTGAAGGTTACCCAACTTGCCGCAAGATCAGCACTCCACGGGGTCTCTCTGGCACTGCGGCCTTGTGTCCCCTATCAGGACACACTGGTAGCATGTCACCTGGCTGCCTAATGATGCGTCTCACTTCGTCGAATAACCACGCGTAAGCTCCCTACGGCGCTTCTTGCTATCATATGAAGGAAATCTATCTCTGGAAGCAGAAATACCCTGACTCGCAGCTCCAAAGTCTCTCAGATTGCGCTCCACAATCTGTTCCTGGTTGACGATGGAAGTAATGGAAGTCAGCTGGAAGATGTTCACCTGTGAGTGAATCTCCATCCTGAGTCCATACTCAAACTTCCTCTCCAAGAACACCCCACTCCCATCCCGAAGGGGTGTAAAACGCTGCATCTCAGTGAAACTAGAGGAATACTCCATGACAGATAGAGTACCCCGCTCCAAGATCATGAACTCCTGGGCTCATTCAGCCCTCAGGGTCTCCAGGTAGAAGTAGTCGTAAAACAAGCACTGGAACTCCTCCCAAGCCATAGCCTGCTACTGACCCGCCTGTGAGATCATGTCCCACCACCTCTTTGCGGAGTCTCGGAGCATGTAGGTGGAAAGCTTGACCTGCCTTTCTGGAGGCATCTCCAGATGCTCGAAGATAGTCAGCATGGCTTCCAGCCTTGACTCTGTAGCCTAAGGTCCTCCCTCCCCCGAGAACATGGGAGGATGCTGCTACTGGAAAACCCGAATCAAGTCTTCCATAGACGAGGTAGGAGGCGGTGCTCCCCATAAGGCCTATATCATCCTCATGAAACCTTCCCTGAACTGCGCCTCAGCGCCTGCAACTGGTACGACAACCGGTGCCAAGGCTGGATCGGCTGGGGGATCGACAAGAAGTCCTTGATCAGTCATATCTAGCGTCTGATCACTGCCCGATGACAGCCGTACAACTGGAGGACGTCTCAAAGGCATAGCTCTGAAAGATCAAAAGCCCACCTTGGATCAGGAAAACAAGGACAGAGAACACAATAGTATAAAATGGGAACAGGTGAAGAAAAACACACAAGATCACAAAACACGACTACACGACGTGTATAAAACTACACGGCGTGTCTTTTGAAACCACTGACATGGGCGTGTACTCCTTCCCTACAAGTCGTGTACACTACAAACTACACGGTGTGTTGTCCCCACACACGGCGTGTACTTGAAAACAATTCCCCGACCCATGTATCCTTACACGGCTAACCCACATGGTACGACTCAACTCGAGACTACACGGCGTGTTCGAAACAAACACGACGTGCAGTAGACAAGGATTCGGCGGTCCGTGTTGTTGAGTACACGACCGTCTACACGGTTGGACCTTACACGGTGTGCTCTGAACAAGCACGGCGTGTATAGGCGAAGGAGACACCGTCCCTTGTTGTTCGTGACACGGCCGGGTACCTGGGAAAGACTATAAGCCATGTTATGAACAAACACGACATGTGGAAAAGAAGGTCACACTGACCCGTGTTGTTTGTGCCACGACCGGGGACCTGGACAGGACTACACAGTGTGTTCTCTACGGACACGGTGTGTTCTACCCGAGCTTCCCCAGCCCGTGTTGTTAGTGACATGGTCGGGTACATGGCTCCGAACTCACATGGCGTGTACTAATGGTACACAGCGTGTTCCTGAAGTTACTCCCACGACACCATGTTCTTCTCACACAGTCAATCAAACGGCCTGAAAACTACACGGCGTGTTCCCGAGAAGTACACGCCGTGTATTTTGGGTTTTTCTGGGCATTAGGTCAGAAACTGCACAGAATTACAGAAACATTAAAAATGAGGGAAAAGATTCCAAATTCCGATTCGTGAGGGCCCATAACACCTCAAGAACCAAAAAAATGGGTTTTCATTTTAAGAAAAGAAAAGACAAATAGTTTTCTAACATAACAGCAGAGAATCTATCATGAAACTATCACAACATCATATATAATCTACACAGATCCTATCACACCAGCATAAAATCGCTAATTCACCCTAGATGGCATGACCAGAATGCATGACATGTGATTTCAACAAGTTCCTATATGATGCATGAGATGACATACCCTCATCTCATCGGGTTTCAACAGAAATAGAACCGAAATATCAAAACAATAACCGCACAAGTCATGTGAATCACTCTAGGTGAAAACATATCAACCATAAAACTCAAAACCAGTAACTGTGATTAACGAGGTAGTATGGACTTTACCTGTACACGGGGTAGCTACTCCCGAGCACAGCTTAATGCCAAGAACCGAATCTGTCCTATCCCTGGCTAAGGTCTCCAAACAGTAAAGCAAGATAAAAGAACCGCCCTCTGATACCACTTTGTAACATCCCGAGTCCAGAGCCCCTCCACTGGTGCCCCATACCCAGTTAACCACATGAACTCAAGTGCATCTCCCTGAACGCCAGAGGTTTCCCACTAGTAGCGAGGGCCTAGGTGAGTCGGTGGGGAAACTATGCCTTCATTTGGTAAGTTACACAAGGTAAGAAAACAACAATAAACAGCGGAAGTAGTAACAACATGCAAAACTGTAGAAACCAAACAGCAGAAGCAATGTAGATATATAACTATGATGACAAAGATGAAGCGGCTTCAAGTATCTAATGAAAACAAAAAACACAACAACGTGCTGAAATACAACTGAAACCAAGTGCAAAAGAAAAAAAAGTATGCTCCTCATCATCGCGAGCCATGGCTCGGTCCCATGCTCCCCAGCTCCTGGTGCAATCAAGATCCTGAAGTAGAAGGGCGCTTTCCCTTATCTATACCTGCAGCAACATAGTCTTCTTGGGCCCAAAAGCATGGCCCAAACAGGGTGTGAGATACAATCCCAGTAGGCAATCACCAAATGATCTGTGCCTAACAGTCAATGAATACATGGCAATCCTAAAACAAGAAGCAGTAAACAAAAAAGAACAAATAGCTACAATCCACAGCTCCAACAAGTAAGGCACACAAGTAAGAAGTCAACAACAAGAAGTAAACAGGTATCCCCCTGGGTAGCTCTCATAGTCTAGCCCCTATGGTTTAACCTCTAAGTACACGAAACGCTCTGGGAGGCACACACAGTCTCACCCCTCTGGTTCAGCTACGTAATTAAGCAGACTCTCTAGGGAAGCACTCGTCGTCAATTACCCCTATAGTCTCGTATCGTGCTAAAGGATCTCTGGGGAAGCACTCAACATCAATTCCCCTTATAGCCCGCATCATAATTAAAAGACTCTCTAGAGAAGACCTTCCGTCAATTCCCCACTTGGTCTCTCATCGTGATTTAAAAGACAATCTGGAGAATCCCTTCCGTCAATTCCCCACTTGGTCTCGCATCGTGATTTAAAAGACAATCTGGTGAAGCCCTTCCATCAATTCTCCCTTTGGTCTAATACTCTAGGTTCTCACAATCCTGAGTGACTAAACATGCTCATCTCGTGTGAATAATCTAAGTAAACCTCAAGAACTACTTGGATATCAACTAAGGCTCCACAGTAAAATAAATCAACAGTTCCACTATCCTACGACAAGGCATGGCAACTGGAAAATGCCAAATAGGTAGAACAAGCATGGCAAAGCAAACTAAGCACAAACAAAATACTCTAATCACAAGCAATGACCTCTAAAAAATCAATCAAGCAAAGAAGGAAAGAAACAAGGGTAAATCAGGAAACACGTAATACCCTATTCAAGGGAATTGGTGGAATTTGCACAAAATACTCAAAGACATTCTACATAAAGGCACAAACCACCTACCTCAATCCGAGGAGATCGATATATGTGAACCTTGATGATAGATTTCCCTTAGAAAGATGTAGATCTGAGAAAACGCACAAAACATTAATCCCATGATAACTTGGAAATGAGGAAGAATCAAGAAACAAGGCTAAAGCAGAAGGAAGAACTCACCGTTGTGCTTCCAATGCAACTGACCATGCTCGAATCGGAGAACGGACGGCGAGGCGGTCGTCCGTCAAACATCCAGCCGTACGAGTCTCTTCGGATGGCCGAAAACTAGAGAAGAAGGTGAATATGAGGGTTAGACGCGACCCCGGCCCGTTTCATGAAAAAAAAGGAAGTACATGGCGTGTACTATAATTTTTACGTACTCTGAAATAACCGGCCTCCACCTCAGCCTTACACACCGTGTGTGTGTCCCGGACATGGCCAACACACGGCTTTGAGCCAGGAAAGAGTACAAGGCGTGTACTCAGAAAGTACACAGCGTGTACTTCTGAAATTTCCAGAAAATTCATTTTTTCTCAAAAAGTCCAGAAAAAGAAAAACATACCTGGAAAGAGATCTGGGTTCTTACAGTGGTCCATAGGGAGACTCTTAGTGCCTGACGCATATGACCACACCCATCCATTAGTAATTTTGGTCTCCTAATTTCGCACAAGAAGTATCTAGTCACAACAAAACTTTCACCACGGCATGGTCCTGCTCGTGGTGCACCTAAAAACACCAAAGTTCTACCTAGAGTCAACATGAATCATTTGACATAGCCTGATCCCAAATAAAACCATCCCAATGATAAAAATACATACCTCAAAAAAGAGGTGTGATAATCTCTCCATTATATCAATATATCTCCCTAGAAAGTATTGTTGAAGAAAGTTCATCTGAGAAGAGATGTGGTCATTGATTCCCTCATATAAAATTATTGATCTCACATCTCCTGTGATTTTTTCCATAAAGTCAAAACACTTAGACCAACAGAATAGATTTTTCATATAGTGTCTTTACCTTAGAATAAAAAATTTGAATCAGCTGCTCAACCATCAACATATCTGGTTAAAATGATGCTCCTCCTAATTCAGAACATGGGTGCAGTCATGATGATACTTATTAACCCATGACACATGAAACACATCGTGAATTGATGTCAAAATAGATAGTTAATCGAACCAATAATCTACCTTTAAAACCCTCTTAGTGATCTAAAATTTCATATGTATCACTAAGATATTTTCCATTTCATCTCAAGCTAATAATCACCCCACTAGGGAGAAACATTTAAAAATTTAGGTTACCAAATGAAAACTACAAAGAATGGAACCTACGATCTGTATAAGACTTAGGTCATCACCAAGCATTAATAAGTAGTGTGAATCATTAATGACATCTCTTGAAAAATGTTTGGTCCAACAAGATAAATCTCACCCCCCCTATGACAAAAAAAGAGGCGATTTGTAGGGGTGCTCATACAAAGCCACAAAAGGATCCATTTTGAAGGAGAACTAGTAACTATTGTTATAAGAAAACTCAACCAGTCCCAAATAAATATAATAAGAGCCTCCAAATTCCAAAACACAAGCATTAAACATATCTTCTAGAATCTAAATTGCTCACTTTGTTTGATAATCTATCCTTGAATGGTATGTCGTGCCCAACTTAACTTGAGATTCAATCACCTCCTCGAGGCCTTTCCAAAACCAAGAGGTAGGTTGGGGTTCCTATCTGAAATGATGGCATACAAAAACCCATTAAACCTCATGATTTCATGCATGTACAACTTCCAAAAATCCTCAATCTTAATGGTTCCTAAATAAGAATGAAATAAGCCTACTTTGTCAATCAATCAATCACCACCCATATATCATTATTTCCTCAGGGATCTCGTGGTAGTCCAATGATGAAATCCCTGGACACCTCACCCAATTTTCAGGTAGGTATGGGAAGGGGAGTGAGTAAACTAGAAGGTCTTTGGTGTTCGACATTAATTTGCTGGCAGATATAACAATGAGACACAAAATTTTCTATTTCACACTTCATACTTAGCGAGAAAAACTTATATTTCATGTTATAATGCAACTTTCTATATATTGGATGAAGAGACCACCGAGAAAAATAAAAATCCTACATCTCGTCATGTCTTACAAACACTGGAACAATAAACCATCTCTTGAAGTAAAGCATTCCCTCCAAAGAGAGAGACCAAAAAATGATTTTCTCCTTTCCATATAAACACTTCATGATACTATGAAACTCATCATCTAATTGTTTATTTCAATAAATAAACTCAAGGATAGATGGTTTCAGTTATGAAATTTCCCAGATAATGCTAATACCTTCTTCCCTCACTTCCAAGTGAATCGTGTAGAATTGTTCTACGAGGATTCATTCATCTTTAGATTCTATCAAAATTGGGGGGGGGGGTTATTTATTACTAAGTGCCAGCTACAACATATCCATTTCTTATGGTGTAAGTAATAAAAAGTCAAAATTATAAATTTAATCCACCTAATTCCTTTTTTTAAGTCTTGAGTATTTACTAGAAAATATATAACATTAACTCTTATAGTAAAATTAGATGGTGAGCTTTTTTCTGAAAATGTAATGTCACCAACACTTAAGAGAGATAATAACTATTATGAGTTCTAAATAAGGACTAAGATAATTAATTTTTTGTGGTCAAAGGTGAAAAGATTTTTGGCCACCATATGATCTCCTTATGTAAACAAATATTCCAAGACTAGAACAAAATCATCACAATAAACCACATATCCTTGTCTAGATTCTAATAAAATTCAATAGGGGTGTCGAAGTTAGAAATTGTTTCAATTTATAAATAGAAGTCTTACACATATAATCCCATAAAAATTCACCCCTTTAAAGGTATTATTTTTTAATGGGGATTCTTTTTTTTTGAAATCTATCATGAAACACTAAAAATATCACAATAAACTCATGAATAGATGAATCTCACAGACATTTTGAAGTTGTCTAGTCTGGATTCAAGTATCACTAAGAGGGAGAGGGGTGAAGCAGTGATATCTTTTTCATTAACGTTACCTTACTTATGGAACAAAATTTCCTCTTGTTAAATATTTCTTTACCTACTAAGAAAAATTCAAACAAACATCCACAAGAACACAAGAATTTATAAGGTTCCAAACTCAGAAAGAGTAGCTACATCCATATTATGGTTTGTAAACAATACAATACCACGCAATCCACTAGAAAAAAATCATTTTGTATGGAATACAGTGAGTAGGATATTCTCTTACACTCATATAACACTGTTAAAACAATCTAATTGTATGTGTTCTTCTTCTTGCACAAAATGATGTAATACAATGTTATGTTGGTACTTAATAAACATTCAAAAATTTGTACTTTCAAATAAATTCCTCACTTTTTTATATAGAATCTGGTAATAACTTCCCTAACTTTATAATGACACTCAATCCGATTGCATTGTTTTATTTCAAAATTTTCCTAGACCTAAATTGATGCACTTTTGATGATCTGTTCACAAAAATCAGATATCCAAAAAGTTATTTTTGCAAATCTGACATCCTTTGTGAAGAAAACTACCATCATGGTACAATATACCTTTTTTATTCTCATTGGGTCAACATGATATATTCCATAATCACAAAGAACATGTTAACTAGATGAATTGGAATCATTCAATAATTTAGTATCTTTTTCCCGATGCCCAAGCTCAAATAGAAATTCTACTTCACAGAGCTCCTCTACCTTTGAGAAATCAGAGAGATTCGGTATTTTATCTAATTATTTCCATCTAAAATGAAGTTGGGGTCACAATATATTTATACGCTCACTGGCTCACGATTCTCCACTAACTCTATCATATTTTTCTCATCACTAAAAAATATCTTCATGGAACTTCTCCATTCAGGATGATCCTTTGATATCAGTCGTTTTCACAAATATCACCTTCAAACCATCACGCGCTTGCGATGCTCCACTTATTGTAATCGAGGAGATTACCGTCACCATTTTTGATGGTCCAAATCTTCTTGAATCTCATCCCAACCTTCACGAAACTAATACCTTAACCATTTATATAAAGTTTCATTCCTAGAAAATAACATTTCATGATACTAGCTTTTTTGTACAGATTTTGACCCCAAATATATAACAAACACTAGGGAACGACGCCACATTAAAAATATTTTTCATCAACAACAACCATACAGGTTCACGATCATCTAGATTTTCCAGTAAACAAGAATGGATACGTAGTTAAATTTTTATCCATATTCTTAATAAATTTCAAATCATTCCAAAATTACTCAATACCTTTCATCATGAACCACATCTGTTATGATATTTAAACTTTGATCGGTCACCTTTAGAAGCATCAAAGTTACCAAGGAAAGTATTGTAACTTCTAGGTCTTCATGAAACATATTTCCTTTATAATAAAATGGGGTTTCTTAATAATTGTGAATCTAATTTCCAAAATATGATGGTCATTACGATCATTTATTTATAAAAAGTGAGGTGATTTATTTTCGTCTCAAACTTACTTGATAAGAAAATACAATACCTGGATATGATAATCTTCCTTATCCACTTGGTACTAACACATGCTATAGATTCTCCCAAGACCAGTCATTTTTAATACCCTCATGATCAACTTATATACAACATTATGAAACCATGTTTCCAAAAAATGTAACTTCTCAAATCCAAAAATGTTATTTTTTATAATTTACTATAAAGGCTCTGATACCTCAAGATTCTCAAAAAATATTTCAGATGAAGATCATGATCTTCCTAAAATATTCAATAGTCCAAAATATCATCCAGGAATACCAACAAAAGGAATTAAGATATCAGTAGAATATCTAGTAAATAAGGGCCATGAAAAATTCAAGATCATTAGTCAGACCAAAAAAATCACCTAATATACAAAGTGGGCATACAAACTATTGAAGGAAATCCTTGAAATGTTGTACTCTTTAACACTATGTTGATGATATCTAACCCAAATGTAGATTTATGAATACCATTTTGTTATAATTAATTGATCAAACAAGTGATTTATGTGGGTAAAAAGATATTTATTCTTAATTTTCACCCAATTGAGATTCTGATAATCAACACACAAATAGAGAGTCTCATCAGACCTTTTGGAAAAAATCATAGTGGTTTTCCAAGTCAAGACAATAAGACAAATTAAACTCTAATCTTCCAAATCATCCAACTAAATATTCAATTCCTCAAATTATACTAAAGTCAAACTATATAAAATAATAGATATCAAATGAGTTCTTGACACCAAATCAATAAACACTTTATCTTCCTTATCTAGAGGAAAACTAGATAAATTTACTATAAATACTTCAAGAAATTCCTTAAACACCAAATGGAGATAAAAAATTACAGGTTTGTCCCCAAGTTCAACTGAGAAGGATGAAATAAATTCTCCAAGTTCTATTAGAGGTAGTTCTACTAAACTACACCTGATATATTAATCTCCTAAAAACAATTGGGTATTCCTATTTGAGTCTTTAAATAAAACAAGCCGATGATAACAATCTATCTCTACTTTGTGAGTAACTAACTAGTCCATCCGGATGAAATCATTGATAATATCCATGTTGAGAACCAGAAAATATCAATAAAACATGACTTATAATATCAAAATAGAATATTAGGTATATAGAAAAATCATGTACTTTTTATGAGGCATCTCCATCTCCATAAAAAATGAATGAGATACAATAGAAGTTTTGAAAGGTTCACGGAGTGGGTTGATATAAAATAATGAGTGGCACAAATATCATATAAAGTAAATGCTAAAGGAAAAGCAATAAATATAGTACCTATCACTGTTGTAGGGCCTACATAAAATCCCATAGAAGACTCTTCCACTATCTGTAACTAATTAATTCTAGAGACCATTGACTAGAACCCAGTAGTCATTGATGAATCTAACTACACCACAAACCCTTTGGTTGTCAGTGAGTTTGTTCCATAAATTGAAGTTGAAAGGGCCTGATAAAACTTCTCTAAATAAAATTAAAATTCACATGAGTTATAGATTTTAGGAGGTGCGGGCATAGAATGTGCCATATACCCTATCTTTCTACCCAAGGAGTTATCCAAATGTATTCTTCTAGCTACTACCAAAGGTTTGTTATAAGTCATCTATTAGGTACCACTATCACCACATTTGTGAGTCACATTTATATAACTATTATTCCTATATGAGTCATTGAAACCACAACTAGAAAAAAGAGGAATCCCAACTAGACACGACTTTCCTACAATGTTAATTTAGGTCATTATGGATTTGTCTGCAACTTCAGAATTGGTGGTAAACTTCTTCAGGAATACCTTAGATTAAATATTTGATCTAAATACCATCTAAAACTTTTTAGACTTCGACTTATCATTTTATACAATATTAAGGGAGAAACAAAATAGTTCAGAGAGGTAGTTGGCATATTCCATTACAGTCCAATCACCTTATTTAAGGTTAAGGAACTCCATGGATTTATCCGTCATTAATAATTTTGGAAAAACTGATGAAAAAATACGGTCTTTAAGTCCTTCCACTCCAAACCATAATTTTTTTTCTAGAACTATAATTTCTGTAACAACCCGAAATTTTGAATAAACCTCGTTTCCTAATTTCACGTGTTATTTTATTTTATTTTTATACTCAACAAAAAATTTTCATTTGATGACATGAGTATAATTAAAATGATACCATTGGTTTTTGACTGTTACATGACCATTGGTCAATTTGACCGCTGGAAACTAAATGTTTTGATTATTGTCTCTAAATACAAGTAATCTTGGTTAATTTATATAGAAAGAAGATTCGATGGCCTCACCCAGTAGTCTTGGACCGATCGAAGCCCATCTAACAAAACTTGGGAAGGAGGTAGTACCACTGGGCTTTGCTCTGGACCAAACCCAAGCTGAACTTCATCGTGTGAAGCTAGAACGGGATCACCTTTGTGAGAAGTTCAAACTGATAGAAATCACTACTCGTGCGATGTTGGCCAAGCCTCCCTCAGATTCTCTAATCTTAGCACACCTTACACTTAGGTCCTATGCTGGTGTGATAAGGGGATATGTAAGGAGACCGTAACTGCCTTGTGTAATCCTTTGTTTTAAATAAAAATTGGGATTTCTTCATATGATGATGTTTATGAGTATTCAAATGACCGGATAAATATAGTATGCATATTTTTGATGAATTTTAGAAAAAGTATATTTTAAAAAGGTTTTTTTAAACCTTTAATAATTAAAAATGTGTAATGATTTGCAAAAAATGGTCTTCTATAGTTATGTTCAGTACGAAATTTAGAGACTAATAAGATCGACTTGATTTTTGATGAATAGTAAAATATGAATAGTGATTTTATGATTAGGATTAGTAATGAGTCCAAATGGATTAGTAATCTCACTTAAATAAAGTATTAGTATAATCTAGCCACCTTGATTAAGTAATGTGATTCAATAAACTGGTTAAATAATGGTTTCATAAATTATTAGAGAAGTATTAGTTTTTTCGGGTGAATAGTTTTTTTAATTAAAAATTTAATTACAAATAATTAGAAATTATTTTTATAAAATGGACTTTATTTATGAACTCAGAGCATCGATATTATGTTATGGTAATTTTTGGGGATTTTTCTAAAAAAATGAATTTTCGGTGAATAGTGTATTTATTTAAAAATAAAATTAAATATATTTAGAAAATTATTTTTATAAAATGGAGTTCATTTTTGAAATCAGATCCTTGATATTTGGTTAATGTGAAATTTTGGGGATTTTTCTGAGAAAGTTGAATTTTCAGTGAATAGTAAAAATACAATTTAGTGTTTCGGTATGTTTAATGACATCATAACTGTGTCATGATGATGTCAGGATATATTTTAAGGGTTGTCCAGCCAAGGGTGAAAAATTATTGTTTTTGGGGCCCCATGTGGCCTAACTCCAAGGTAAATTCCAAGGGAGAGCACATGGTTTTGAGAAAAGCACTTGTGAGGTGTCCCTTGGCCATTAATGCCTTGTCCCCTCACTTTCCCTATAAATACCCACCCTTTCCTCCTTTAGTTTTCACTCCCAACTCTCCCCCAATGAATTTCTGGTCTCCTTACCTCCCAATGAGTCATCCCAAGGCGCCCCCAAGCCCTCAAGGTCCAAACCTTTGAGTTTTAAGAGTTACGTTTTAAGGTAAGGGATCCGACCCCCTCTCTTTCTTTTCAAGTGATCTCTTTTATGTAATTTATTCTATTCTCCATGTTCTTATGTTAAAGGGTGTTATTTTATACTCCTCTTACTTCCCTTTTCAATTTCAAATAATGAGAGATCCCCTATTACTCTCATTATTTCGTTTTATGAAGTTTTAAGTGGCGCCGTTAGGCTGCCGAAATTTTTGTAACTGATTCTTCCTCCCTTCTGATTTTTCAAGATCCATTTTCAATGTAAAGTATTTCAAGTTCCTTTTTATTATGTTGGGGTATTATCTCTAAATTTATCATACTTATCTTTTATGATCATATGATTAGAGACCCCATTTTATCTCTTCAATGCAGTATTTTGATGTTTTAAGTGGTGCCGTTAGGCTGCCGAATTTTTATGTGGTTTTCACCCTTCTCGTTTTGAAGTTCTACTTTCATGTCAATTCTTTCTAGTTCCTTCTTTTTATGTTGGGGTATGATCTCTATATCTATCATACTGATATTTTATGACCATATGATGAGATACCCCATTTGATCTCTTCAATTCATTATTTTGAAGTTTAAGTGGCGTCGTTAGGCTGCTGAATTTTTAAGTGGTCCTTGCACCTTTCTCCCTTTTCAAAGTTCTAATTCCAAGTCAATTCTTGCAAGTTCTTTTTTATTATGTTGGGGTATCATCTCTATATCTATAATACTGATCTTTTATGTTCATATGATGAGAGACCCTATTTGATCTCATCAATTCATTTTTATTGAAGTTTAAGTGATGCTGTTAGGCTGCCGAATTTTCATAAGAGAAATCTTATTTTTGTCTCACTTCCATGTTTTTCATTTCATATGGTATATCTTAAAATTTCATTACCATGTTCTTAAATCCCTTATATTCTGTCCCCCTACTATTTTATGGATCATTTATGAGTGGGTGACCCATGTCCCCTCTCTTTTCAATGTTTTCTAAAACCTTGTAACATAGTCGTTATGCTGCAGAATTTCCATCTCAAAATGCCTCTCTCTTTTCTCAAAATTATTTTATGTTATAAAGTGAATACTCAAAGCTCTTATTTCTACAATGGTATTCACATATATATCAAAATGTTCTATTTTAAATTCTGGGATTTACAAACATGAGACCCGCTTTCCCTTTCCGTGGGTTTAATGTGACGTAAAGATCATGTCTTTAAAGCAGTTTTTAAAATGTTATGATTATGAAATGAAACCCATTTATTTTATGCTATATGGGTTATTTATGAAATGTTTTATGATGATATATTTGGATCACATGATAATAAAGGCAAATTTAAGGGTTCTCCCTAATAGTGCTCCAATGCATTGGGTAATGATGTAACCACTAGAGATTACAATTTTCACGATATCTTGGTGAATAACCTTGGTAATTCTCAAATGACACCTTGGGGATGGACCTTGGTGATATGTTCGTGATTTTCTATATTAAATGTTGTAGACACATCTTCAAGTTATGAAAAATGTTATTTTTATTATGATATGCTTCATGGTTTCATTTTCATGCGTTAAAGTTCTTTTCATGTCCTTATTGAAGTATCTCAAGTTCACATGTAAAATGTTTCTCTTGTTTCCCTTACTGGGCCTTCTGTTCACCCTTTCTTTTGTTGTATGTCCCTAGGTTATGAGATGCAGTAATGAACCTAGGATGAACTTAAGGAGAAGCCTTTAAAGGGTTTAAGAAGAACGTTTTAGGTATGTTTTCATGTTTTACGTTCCCGGTTTCCAAGACACTAAACCTTAAAGATCCTCGGTTTTGTAAAATGTAATGAAAGTTTATGTGATAAAAAGGCGGGATGCTATAGTTGGTATCAAAGGATGGTTTAGTTATTTGTGGAAATTAGGATATGAAAACTCTAGGAAGAACCCTATAGAAAAGTTTAAATATATGAAATCTTCCTGGTATTTTGGTGACTATTGAGTAAGGGGTTTCCAAGAAAATACATCCCTATCTGGATACAAGTAGGTAGAGGTGGCTCTGGCACAGATGTACATAGGGGTAAAACCCGAAAACACCGCTTTGAGCTAGACTCGAATGAGAACTGGTACACGACAACAAGCCTTGCTGTACTCTTGGTTACGACACTCCCGGGGGATATGATTTGGTAAATTCATAAGATTAGTATGAACCATTGTTAAAGGAACAAAGATAAAATAAAATAAAGGTTCACATAAGAATATATGATCATGGATAACCTAGATGGGAACCTAGGGGATCACAAGTTAGGGTATACTTTTCTTCTACAAGTTATCCTTATATGTTTTATGTTTCTTTTCATGATTATTGGCTAAGTATTTAAGCCCCCAATCATAGCTTCTTTTCTTAGTTAATGGCGGGAAATGGAAGAACATGTCCCAACAAACAATGTGATATGAAATGCTATGATTTCCATATTAATACGATAGAGATGATTAGGGGATTAAAATATGATTATTATTTTGGAAGACTTTCACTATTTTGAGGACCCTATATGATCAAGGTAAATAGATTACTATGTTATTTTCATTGAGGAGTAAGGTTGACTTATATTTTTAAGAATCAATGAATTTAGGTTAGCTACTTTTGTTATAAGATGTTAAGTGTGGTTGATGTTGTTTGGAGATGAACAATGAAGTTTATTTTGGAAGACTATGTTATCAAATCCCTCTTGTATTTGGGTTTGAATCTTAGTTTGGGTTATTTTGAGGAATTTTATGGACTGTTATTTATGGGATGGTCTATGATGAACTTTTGGTAGTACCATGGAACTTTGAAGATTTAAAAATAGTTTCCCTTCCTATGGGATTCTTTCTTTTTGAAGAGTTGTTTTACCTTACCCTTTCTGTTTTTGGGATAATGTTTAAAGATAGAAGAAATTGATAGTTAATCTTTTGTGGATTATGTGATTCTATAGAAGATGATTCTTGTGTTTTGATGAGACCAAGTAGTTTTGAATGCTCATATTTTGGAGAAAATATTAGTTTTGGTAGAAACTTATTATTGGATGAAACTCTACATGAAGGTAGGTATATTTTCTTATGTTTTTGTTCTATGTAGTAAATGAATTCCTCAAAATTATGAAAAGGAATGTAAAACAAAAACATTGTTGGTTTACGTTTCCTACTAGGTAATCAATGACCGTTTACACACATCATAAGTTTGGGATTTTCTTATGGTTAACTTTCTCCTAATCACGTTCTATATCACTCTCCCTCAGAACTTGACCCTTTGTTTTTCTTCCATGTCCATGTTTTCCTACATGGAATCATAGTGTGGGATAACTCGAGTGACCTTCGTACTTCCCTTTCTTTCTTTTAAATTAATAGTTTTACTGACTCCTTTTACGATGTGGGACTTTCAATGAAATTTCAAAACCTAATTTTAAAAAAATTGTGAGGACGCAATTTCTTAAGGGGGGAAGATTGTAACGACCTGAAATTTTGAATAAACCAAGTTTCCTAATTTTATGTGTTATTTTATTTTATTTTTATACACAACAAAAATGTTTCATTTGATAACATGAGTATAATTAAAATGATACCGTTGGTTTTTGACTGTTATATGACCATTGGCCAAAATGACTGCTGGAAACTTAACGTTTTGATTATTGTCTCTAAAAACAAGTAATCTTGGTTAATTAATATAGAAAGAAGATTCGATGGCCTCACCCAGTAGTCTTGGACTGATCGAAGCCCATCTAACAGAACTTGGGAAGGAGGTAGCACCACTGGGCTTTGCTCTGGACCAAACCCAAGCTGAACTTCATCATGTGAAGCTAGAACGGGATCGCCTTCGTGAGAAGTTCAAACTGATAGAAATTACTACTCGTGCGATGTTGGCCGAGCCTCCCCCAGATTCTCTCACCTTAGCACACCATACACTTATGTCCTATGCTGGTGTGATAAGGGGATATGTAAGGAGACTGTAACTGCCTTGTGTAATCCTTTGTTTTAAATAAAAATTGAGATTTCTTCTTATGATGAAGTTTATGAGTTTTCAAATGACCGGATAAATATAGTACGCATATTTTTGATGAATTTTAGAAAAAGTATATTTTAAAAATGTTTTTGTAAACCTTAAATAATAAAAAATGTGTAATGATATGCAAAAAACGGTTTTCTACAATTATGTTCAGCACGAAATTTAGAGTCTAATAAGATCAACTTGATTTTTGAAGAATAGTAAAATATGAATAGTGATTTTATGATTAGGATTAGTAATGAGTCCAAATGGATTAGTAATCTCACTTAAATAAATTATTAGTATAATCTAGGCACCATGATTAAGTAATGTGATTCAATAAAATGGTTAAATAATGGTTTCATAAATTATTAGTCAAGTATTATTTTTTTCGGGGGAATAATGATTTTTAATTAAAAATTTAATTAAAAATAATTTGAAAATTATTTTTATAAAATGGACTTTATTTTTAAACTCAGAGCATTGATATTATGTTATGGTAATTTTTGGGGATTTTTCTAAAAAAATGAATTTTTGGTGAATAGTGTATTTATTTAAAAATAAAATTAAAAATATTTAGAAAATTATTTTTATAAAATGGAGTTCATTTTTGAAATCAGAGCCATGATATTTGGTTAATGTGAAATTTTGGGCTTTTTCTGAGAAAGTTGAATTTTCAGTGAATAGTAAAAATACAGTTTTAGGGTTTCGGTATGTTTAATGACATCATAACTTTGTCATGATGATTTCATGAGATATTTTAAGGGTTGGCCGGCCAAGGGTGATGAATTATTGTTTTGGGGGCCCCATGTGGCCTAACTCCATGGTAAATTCCAATGGAGAGCACATGGTTTTGAGAAAAGCACTTGTGAGGTGTCCCTTGGCCATTAATGCCTTGTCCCTTCACTTTCCCTATAAATACCCACCCTCTCATCCTTTATTTTTCACTCCCAACTCTCCCCCAACTAAGTTCTAGTCTTCTTACCTCCATATGAGTCCTCCCAAGGTTCCCCCAAGCCCTCAAGGTCCAAACCTTTGAGTTTTAAGAGTTACGTTTTAAGGTAAGGGATCTGACCCCTTCTCTTTCTTTTCAAGTGATCTCTTTTATGTAATTTCTTTTATTCTCCATGTTATTATGTTAAAGGGTGTTATTTTATACTCCTCTTAATGCCCTTTTCATGTTCACATAATGAGATATCCCCTCTTACTATCATTATTTCGTTTTATGATGTTTTAAGTGGCGCCGTTAGGCTGCCGAAATTTTGTAACAGATTCTTCCTCCCTTCTCATTTTTCAAGATCCATTTTCCATGTAAAGTATTTCAAGTTCCTTTTTATTATGTTTGGGTATGATCTATAAATTTCTCATACTGATCTTTTATGATCATATGATGAGAGACTCCATTTGATCTCTTCAATTCAGTATTTTGAAGTTTTAAGTGACGCCGTTAGGCTGCCGAATTTTTAAGTGGTTCTTCACCCTTCTCGTCTTGAAGTTCTACTTTCATGTCAATTCTTTCAAGTTACTTCTTGTTATGTTGGGGTATGATCTATATATCTATCATACTGATATTTTATGACCATATGATGAGAGACCCCATTTGATATCTTCAATTCAGTATTTTGAAGTTTAACTGGCATCCCTAGGCTGCTGAATTTTTAAGTGGTCCTTGCACGTTTCTCCGTTTTCAAAGTTCTAATTCCATGTCAATTCTTGCAAGTTCCTTTTTATTATGTTATGGTATCATCTCTATATCTATCATACTTATCTTTTATGTTCATATGATGAGATACCCTATTTGATCTCATCAATTCATTTTTATTGAAGTTTAAGTGAAGCCGTTAGGCTGCCAAATTTTCAAAAGAGAAATCTTATTTTTGTCTCACTTCCATGTTTTTCATTTCATGTGGTTTATCTTCAAATTTCATTACCATGTTCTTAAATCCATTATATTCTGTCCCCCTACTGTTTTATGGATCATTTATGAGTGGGTGACCCATGTCCCATCTCTTTTCAATGTTTTTTAAAACCTTGTAACATAGCCGTTATGCTGTAGAATTTTCGTCTCAAAATGCCTCTCTCTTTTCTCAAAATTATTTTATATTATAAAGTGAATACTCAAAGCTCTTATTTCTACAAGGGTATTGAAATATATATCAAAATGTTCTATTTTAAATTCTGGGATTTACAGATATGAGACCCGCTTTCCCTTTCCGTGGGTTTAAAGTGACGTAAAGATCATGTCATTAAAGCAGTTTTTAAAATGTTATTATTATGAAATGAAACCCATTAATTTTATTCTATATGGGTTATTTATGAAATGTTTGATGATTATATATGTGGATCACATGATTATAAAGGAAAATTTAAGGGTGCACCCTGATAGCACTCCAATGCATTGGGTAATGATGTAACCACTAGAGATTACAATTTTCACGATATCTTGGTGAATAACCTTGGTAATTTTCAAATAAAACCTTGGGGATGGACCTTGGTGATATGTTCATGATTGTCTATATTAAATGTTGCAGACACATCTTTATGTTATGAAAAATTTTATTTGTATTATGATATGATTCATGGTTTCATTTTCATGCCTTAATGTTCTTTTCATATCCTTATTGAAGTATCTCAAGTTCACATGTAAAATGTTTCTCTTGTTTCCCTTATTGGGCCTTTTTCTCACCCTTTCTTTTGTTGTATATCCCCAGGTTATGAGATGCAGTAATGAACCTAGTATGATCTTAAGGAGAAGCCTTTAAAGGGTTTAAGAAGAATGTTTTCTATATGTTTTCATGTTTTAAGTTCCTGGTTTCCAAGACACTAAACATTAAAGATCCTCGGTTTTGTAAAATGTAATGAAAGTTTATGTGATAAAAAGGCGGGATGCTATAGTTCCTAATTATATATTTCATGGAATTCAAGATTAAAATTGGCACATTTCATTTTGATATAATCTGATGTTTCTAAAAAAACAAAAATCTATTCGTTATTCTCTAGTTAATCCTCTAATTCCTTAGGGTTATTCATCCCCAAAAGGTTGGTGAATTTTGGTGAATAAATTCCTGAGCTCGATCATTATCTCATCCTACTCTTGTTTCCACTTCTCTAACATGATATTGTGAAGGGAAAACTCCCTAGTCCATCGAACGGACCACACATACTACTATTTTGATGAGATTATGATAAACTAGTGGGTATTCCTATAGAAAATTTCATATTTCACACTCATGAGGAATTATAGGGATCCCTATGAGGGTAAATGTACTAAGGAAAAGAAAGAGTCCATGAGACAGGTGGACAAACATAGTGTAAATTAAGACAACAGGAAAGAGATGAGATTGAGTCACAACTCAACAAGGAAGACACATATCCCATCATCTCATGGAAATGTATGGTTTGTTCAGATGAGATTCAGTCAGAAACTCAATTTTAATATACCCCTTAAGTCCTGAAAACCGTATCTCATGTCTACTTGAACATCCCAAGTAAAAAATACCACAAACAAAATATAACTTTTATACCAATTTTACATGAACCAAATTATGTTATACCCAAACTAGATAGATGGGTCATGCCCCAATAAATCCTGAAGGGCGTTCTCTATCCCCTTGAGCTGGGGAAACGTATTTAGTCATAAAAAACGACCTTTTGAAGATATTTTTCCCAAAAATATTAACCAGGGACTCAACAATGAAATATAAAAAAAATAAATTCAACATGTCAATATAGATTCATATAGAAAATATAAACCGAATACATGAGAGAAATGGCATTCCATCTCCATGTGATATGTGAGTCAATATCCCAGGATGTCACCACCAAAATCTTGCACCCTGCTATCATAGATACCCACCACTACCATGCACCACCTTACCTTTCCCCATGATAGATAAAACATATATAATATATTTTCAACAGCATGTACAAGGTGTGAGAAAAACATTCCTAGTAGGATCTCACCAAGTGATTCATTATAATCCTTAAATAAAAAAAATTAAACTCATTTAAATAAAATAAAGTAATGAAATAATGTTTTTCAGAGTTAAAAATGGAAATTATCCTTCACATAAAAATTTATAAAACATTATCAAATAAAAAAAATTTCAAAAAATAATCATTTAACCATATCCAAAAGATAGCAACATGGAAATTAGCCTTAGGATATATTATGTTTGGACTAGCTGGGATCCTCACACCTTAGTGAACAATTAATTATGTGTGAAAGAATCCCTATAAAATTTTAATAAGGATAATAGAACACTCCAATAAGGAAATCACTATCATAACCGAGTTTAGATAGTGTTATAGAGTAAATTCATGCAAGGTATCCACAAACCATGCTAGTGTGCCTGTCCCAAATCCTTTCCCTCACCTTAGTGCCCCAGGTTCTTATGTTCCATAAACCACACTTATGGGATTCCATTTCATAATTAAAATCACTTTAAGGGAATTCCACATATTAATAATCATGTGGACCCCATAACACATGAAATCATTTTTTGAAATCCATTTCCATAAATAGTTTCAAAGGGGCAAATCAATTTCCTACATTTTTCGAAAACAACACTTTTCAATAACAAAAAATAATGACCTTAAACAATTTTAAAACAAATTTCAGATGATAAAGAAAGCATGATTAATAGAATTAGGGATATCATGAAATAACCTACAACAAACACCTAAACATTCTAGCAACCAGACAGGTTCTACAAGTCAAAAGAAAGAGCTCTCCTCTAGTCCAAACGTACAAAAAAATCTCAATAAGAACAGACCTGAGGTAGAGGGATCATCTATGGTGGTCATTCAAATGAATAGATATCTTCCATAACTCACCATAGAATCATATGGATCCATAAAATATATCAAATGTGGAATATAAACGGTGTTTAGAGAAGAAATCAAGTCAAATATGAATTAAAAACCAACCAAAGAAGATCTTGCATGCCCTCATAAATGGGAATAACTCCCCCTGAAGACAAGGTGGTCTATTTTAACATTTCAAAAATTCAAACACCCATACCCACAACATATTTATTCCTACAAGGGCCAGGGTGTATTCGATCACACTTTTTTCAAGAGTTCCCCCAAGGCTAAAATCCAATAAATGGATAAAATTCCATGTTAGTTTTAGACCCACCATGCCTTCCTTCATGGTGTGGTGAGGCCATTGTGGTCATGGTCTATATGGAGACTCTCAGTGCCTAACTCCTGAGACCATGAAAGACCATTAGGCATTTGTTATCCTTGAAAGAATCTGAGCACAACCTGTCATCCAGCACATCATGGTCATTCACATGATGCACTTAAAAACACCCAATTTACACCCAAATCCACAAGAACCATCCAACACATCTCAAAACCAAATAAAACTATCAAAAGAATAAAAAAAATAGAAACCTTAAACTAGAGATGTGGTAGTATGATATTTAAAAAACATATATACAAATATATATTAATATACAAGTTCAAACTAGAAAAATACACATATAAAATCATTTAATTACATTACTAAATCTTCACATTCCAAAATTATTCACAAATATATAAAAATATCATCTAACTCATTTATATACTAAAAAATATCCATTACAACTACTATGTACATCATATAAATTTTTTAAATACACATAAATACCATAGCCTGTTAGTATTATATTAATTTATTTAAATAAATATCCTAAATTTATAGGCTATTTATTTTTATTTAGTATATTTTATTTAAAAAAAATTAAAATGTTGGACATTACCCAATTCCAAGAATACATGTGCTAGCATAGTAAGAGTAAATCCTTGCTAAATTATCTAAACACACACATTGATTATTCATTTTTTAGAAAACTGTATGGATAGAGAAAGACTATTGGTTCTTTTACTTCTATAATTTTTGAATGGGGTACAAATAGAAAAAATTTAAGCAGTGCTCAAGGATAGATACAAAAGAGAACTACTAATAGAGATTCATTGTGGTTTTTGAATTCTTTGCACTAATCATGTTTTTTAGATGATGATTGCTAATAATTTGAACAAGTTCTGCTGAGGATTCCTAATCTACCAAAGTCATGGTAAATAGTTCAAGATAATTAATTTCAAAAGAAACATAGCATGAACTTCCTATAATGGGGTTATCATAGGAATTATAAGGATTCAGGTATTTCCCCAGGTGTAGTTCAGAACCTATGGTTTCAGGTTTTACCACCATTGAGTTATTCATAGAGAAGATCAAAAAGGAAGAGTAAATATGAAATATAAGAGGGGGTTAGTGGTAATCTGTGAAGGGATTGGTAGACATGAATGGGAGGAAATTAAATTAAAGGGGTTATGCTTATGTTATGGATAAACCTATAGTCCTCAAAATAAATTCATAGATTGAGGAAGCAATTAAAAATCAGGTTTTTCATAAGTTCACCGAGAAAACTAATAGGGACAAAGAGAAAAAACTGAATTAAAAAGAATGGGAAAATATAATTTATATTTAATGATGCTAGAATGATATATTTTCATAATTCCAATTGTAATATTTAATGACAGTGGTAAAATTCATGATAATATATCGAAGTCAATGACCATGTTGGCCAATGTGAAGGTCATCCTGACAAGGACTTTTCGCGTCATGATGGAAAATGTATGGGTGTGTGAGGAGGTGGAAGTAGAATTGTGAAATATCACAATAAATATAGAAGCCTATGAATTTTATACTACTAAACTAGATTTAGTTTTAGGAATGTAATATTAAAGAATTTTGAGGTGTGTGATAACTAAATGGATAAAAAAATCAATAGAGTTATCTTGGGATAATTCTAAGTGCTTTATAATCTGTACAGGGAACTGATCAACTCTTAAGAAATGATCCTCTTAAAGGGATTATTTTGGATGACTGTATTATCAAGTCTGAAAGAAAGTGGGAAGTGATGAGTTGAGTGTAAATGATAGTTTGGAAGGGTAATGTATGTCTTACACTCCATTTTTAATGACTTCAAAGGGCTATCTCCAAGTGGACCCATGGATAATGCAAATCATTTTTGTGGATGGAACTATTTAGGTGAATACCTGGCCATATAAGTCAGAAAATTATCTTATTGATAACATCCAAATGTAATCTTTAGCAATGATAGAATAGTGTTAGGTAGAAAATACAATGGATCCTATACAAATAAATTATATAATCTGAGAATCATGGGAGAAATTATTTTATTAAGCTTGATCATACACTCAAATTTATTAAAATCATGGTAAATGAAACTAGAAATTTGCGAGACAACCATTAAACCTTAGTAGGGATGCTACAAATTAATCTTAAAGTTTTTTGGTTTTATGAATGACCCCAATAATTTTCAATGAAAATGAAATCGACAAAATTTTTCTTGGTCAATCTAATCTACAAGTGATAATTTATTTCAATATTTCAATGGAAAGGGTGTCACTAGCTTAAAATTGATCATGGAATATAACCACAGCCTAATAAATTATATCTCAGAATATGACTATTATTCACTACATCAATAGACAAAAATATTATATCGACCTAAATAATGGAGAATTCTATTGTCACCACTGACAATTTAAAGTGGTTAAAGAAGTAAATCTTTAATAAATTTGAATTATCCTTAAAAAATTTTAAATTACGTGAAAACCTAATGGTGAAATAGAAAAATATAATCAACATTTCAAGAGAAGGTAAGGAAACCAACTGGCACCATGGACTATGATAATGCCAAGACCGAAGAGGCTAATCCCTATATTTGTCCATGAAGGAACAGATCTCTAAACCTCGAGGTTTCTTGGTCCAACCCATTTCAAAAACTATTTTGGAATCCATGATTATGAAGTTGTGAAATGCCGACACTTTTTTTGGTGATATTTTAGTAAAATTATATAATAAATTTTATTTTTTTATAAAATTAAATAATTGAAAACAAATGATTGTGATTTTTGTCATTGTGTTCAGATCAATAACATAGTAAAAGAAAATAAATTATTTGGATTTCTATTCATCTTGTTTCGTGAATATTTTTAAAGGAAACAAAAGAAATTAATTTTTAATATATTTAGAAAATTGGGATAAATTGTAATTTTCAAATATTAACAACACTCTACCACCATTTCATTCCAAATCATCCCAATTTTGGGGTGATTTGAAAACAATAGCAGGAGAGAAATCTATTTCTCTAAATTTTACCCCTTATCATTTCTCTCCCATTTACATTACCTCTCAAAACATGAGAAACCAATTTCTTCCCTCAATATCATTTCTTTTCTCTCTCTATCCCCAATGTTATACTATATATCTGTGGTTTTCAAGGGAAATTGAAAATTTAATTTATTTTTATTCACATAAAAATTTAATGGCGTTACTTTCATTTAAATTTAATTCCATTGGATTAAAATTAAATTAAATATTTAAATATCGTTTATTTACCAATCGATAACATAATTTCAAACATGTAATGTTAATTACAGTCATTCCATCGATATTTACTATAAATAAAGTCATATGATTGTGTGAAAAAAAATCACGGTTCTTGTTCTAAAATTTCAATATCATTAACCATGTACTGTCAACCAAGGAAGATATCTTATGTCAAATACATATGAATGGGAATGTATATTCATTTTTGGGGTATGAATACATATAAAATGTTTAAGGTAGAGTGGGAAAAAACATAAATCCATCTAAGATCATCTAGGAAAGAACATGAAAAATTGAAATTATAAAAACCACATACAACATGGGTTTTAATGAGCTTTTCTCTCCATCATCCTTGAAAAACATAAGTCATCGTAAGAACCTATTTTTTATATGAGGTATTAATCCATTAAATTTTGGCCTAACTCTTTTTTTATACCTAATATTAATTCCTAGTTCATGGTTGTTTCGGGGGGTGTCTGGGGCTCGTTCGGAGCTCAAATCCCCAGTAGGTGGAGAAAATGATTAGGTCGCACAATATGTTGTAACCATGAATGCCAGTATTCATGGTTTCTCCTAGACATGGAATTATTTTCAGTGGGTAAATACATGTACATGTTTTCCTTAACAATTATCCTAAGTCCTCACTCCTATGCTTGTGGCTTTCAATTTTTTGCATAGCCAAGAATCACGATTGGTGCACAATTTCTCAACCCATATGGGGTTCTCCTTAAGGAACTGTCATGCACACAGTTGGTGCACAATGTTTCAAACCATGAAACCAATCCACGTACCCCCTTAAATATGGGTGAATTTATTTTTTCCATTAAATGATTATATATTTTACCCCACCTCACCTTTGATTGTTTCTCTAGAAGAAATAAGGTTTCTTCCCATTGTTTGAGTGCCCAAACCTTCATAATATTGGTTCTTCAGTATTTCAATTATCTTGACTCAGATAATATCTCCATTTATCTCATTGGATCTGCATTGGTATGTTATTTGATCATCTTGCACATTTATCGGTTTGTCTTTCTATCGATGGAGTTATTGAGGTGTAGGGTCATATGAACACTTTTCAGGGTGTTCAGTCATTCATTCATTTTTTTTCTTGATCTAGGACAAAAGAAGGGCCAATACTGGATGAGGAGAGTACTATGAGCTTGAGAATGATGGTCTAGAATTTATCCCTGATGTATTGATGTTTTATAATATGCATCATTGTGTCACACGCTGGTTTCACCATGCACTATCGTAAATCATATATGTCTTGAATTGGTTAACTTCCATGGAACCAGATGACTTGTTAGAAAAAAAATATGTTTTTAGACTATACAACTCAAAGTGAGTCACCCCTAAGGACCCTACCTCTTACAATCCTAATTGGATTTCCTGATCTTATACCCCAAAAACCTATTGGGGTGTTTGGTTTTACACAAAAAAAGAAGAAGTTTGATGGTGGGTTTTTATATGGGGTTATGCACGACCCTTATAAATTAATTTTAGAGGGGTTTATGCACAACCCACACTAATAATCAAATTTAGAGTGGTTCCATAGCCCCCAATATTTTTTTACCAATATTTTTTTAATATTTCATTAGATTTTACTAGAGGTTATGCCAAATAGCTACAAAATTAATTATTAGTGGCGCTATATGTCCGGTTGGATTTTAGAGACATTATATATATATATATATATGATATTTTTTGTAGATTAGAGGCTATATATATAATGTATTATGTTTTTTTAAATTGAAATAGTGGTGGTTCACAACCCCCTATAATTTATGATATTAGAGGGGGTTCATGAACTACTATTAATCACATAGATTAGAGGGGGGTTGAAACCCTGCAAATTTAAGAAATTACAGGGAGTTTCAAACCCCCAATAATATATGAAATTATAGGGTGGTTTCAATACTTCTAATTTAAGAAATTATAGGGGATTTTGAACCCCCTCTAATATATGACATTAGAGGGGGTTTTGAACCCATTATAATTTATGACATTAGAGGGGGTTTTCAAACCTTCTCATTCATTACATTATTGGGGGTGTTGAACTCTAGATAATTTATGACAGCAGAGGGGGTTTTGAACCCCTTATAATTTATGACATTAAAGGGGGTTTTGAACCCCCTTCAAATTTAACATATTAGAGGGGGTAGTGAACCCCCTCTAATTTGTGATATTAGATAGGGGTTTTAAACCACTCAAATTCATTAAATTAGAGGGGATTCATGAACCACCACTAATCACCTCGATTAGAGGGGGGGGGGGGGTTTATCCCCCTCTAAATTTATATATATATTTTTTAAAATTAATATCATATAAATTAAAATTCTATAATTAATATATATGTGTGTGTGCACATGTTTGTATATATATATATATATATATATATTACAAATGGATATTATATAAATGTATTGAAATGAATTAAACACACACACACACACACACATATAAAGACATTATATAAATACTTTACATCTAAATAAAAATGCATACAAATATAAATATTGATATACATAGGGTAAATGTAATTATAAATACATTTATTCAAATATATAAAAAAATTTATATGATTTTGTAAATACAAGACATTTATATTATGATTTATATTATACATATATTATATTAAATACATTTTTGTTGTTCATTTATGAATAAATATATTTATACTATACTATGTATATAAATATATGTAATATAAGCAAAAATTGAATATTTATATTGTATATATATATAATATGTTATATTATAAAATATTTTATTAAATATATATATTTAAATTTAAAATATTTTATTAAATATAAATTTCTATATTAATTATCTAATTATTTTAATATATTTTAGTATACAGTATTCATTTTAAATTAATTTAGTAAATATATATATCATTTAATTATATGATATATTTCCAATTATATGAATGTATTTAATTTCCTATGTACATATTTGTGTGTATACATGATATAATATAAGTGCATATAATTTCGTACATTAATATATAATATATATATTTAATATAGTATAGGTATAATATTAATCATAAATCATATAAATGTATAGTATTTATAAAACCAACATATAACATGTATAGTTTAAAAATTTGTGTAATAATAATAGTAATAATTAATAATTAATAATATTATTGTTATACACAAAAACATAAATATAAATAATTACACACACTCGCAAATACAAATGTATTTATAAATATATGTATAAATATTTATTTATATATGTAATTATAATTATTTATATACAGTTTATGCACACACAAAAATTATATATATATTATAGACAAATACATATATATTATATTATTTAAATTTCTATAGACAAATATATATATATATATATATATTCTTAAATTTTACTATATCTAAATAAATAAAATTAAATTTATATATAAGTCGTAACTCAATTAGACTTAGTGGTTGAGGTGCTCCATTCCTTGCAACAATATTTCTCTTCGATTCCCAATAGGTATGAGATTTTTTTAATCCCTTTCCTTTACCACTTAAGATAAGTGAATCTGCCTTGGGGACCGTTGACAAGTGTCTGACCCGGGGAGTCCACTGGCGGAATACTTGGGGGGGGGGGGTCTTTTCCAGGGGTGTCCACGTATCATTTTTGGTTGTTAGGGGTGTCATGTGGGGGGGGGGGGGGTTGTGAGGGGTGTCATGGTGGCATTGACAGGGGTGTCATGGGGGGGAATGAGGGTGTCTATGGGGGTGTTAGGGGGGGTTG
The DNA here is from genome assembly GCA_963277665.1 of Viscum album. NCBI lineage: Eukaryota > Viridiplantae > Streptophyta > Magnoliopsida > Santalales > Viscaceae > Viscum > Viscum album. The sequence goes on along the minus strand of OY728143.1, from coordinate 879,265,408 downwards.
AGGGTGTCATGGGGGTGTCTATGGGTTTCTATAGGGCAGTTAGGGAGTGTCATGGGGGAGCCCATGGGTTTCTTTGGGTTTTCAGGGGGGGTTGTTGGGGTTATGGGGTGGGCATCTGCTGGTGTCTAAGGGGGGTTGTCAGGGGTTTCATCAAGTGTCTATGGGAGTGTCTATTTGTGTGTCTATGGGGTTTCTTGGGGGGGATTTATATAAAAATAAAGGCTCTATTTAGAGGCGGTTATAAAACCACCGACAAAATTAGAATTTGGGACTCCATTAGAGGCGGTTTTAACAATGCCTAATTGAAACATCAATTTAGAGGTGGTTAAAACCCCATCCAATCAAGTGTTTATAGTTATTTTAGGGAGAAATTATAGGGGGTTATAACCCCCTCTAATCTAATCACTGATATATTCAATCCAATTTTTCCAGTGCTAACCGAAACCTCATCTAATCAAATTAGGTAGGCAAATTTTTAGCGATTATGATCAACCACTTCTAGTGTGCTTAGAATGGGTTATAACCCACTATAAATGAAAAAACCCCATCTAATCACCCTATTTTTTGTAGAGTTACTTTTAAATGGTGATATCATAATTGTTAAAGGATCAATGTTGTGTTGTAGCACGACAAACATAGTTATCATTTAAGGAATTAAATTGCACAGAGGTGAGTGGTACGACCACATAACCCAATCAAATGGAACAATGGTTACACCCTGGTTAACTCTAAATGACAATGAGTTGTGAATTATGCATTGGATTGTATTGAATTCAATGACTTCTTATCACTATTGATGTATGTGCATGATGAAAATTTTTAATTATGGTAATTGTTCATGACAACCCTTTATAATTTTACTAAATGTGCATGATTAAAATTATGCATGTTATATAAATATGGGCATGGAATACCTTTATAAATGTGATTTGGGCAGGACATCCCTTATAAAATGAGATACTGGAAAGAAATCCCTATTTTGTTATATTGGGAATGGAATACCTTTATTCTTGTGATATGGGCATGACGAGTCTCTATAAATGTGATATATGGCATGGAAACCCATTACATATGTGATATGGTCAGGATGTCCCCTATTCTTATGATACTAGGCATGACGTCCCTAATTTACGATACTAGGAATGGTGTCCCTTACTATTGTGATACTGGGCATGGTTACCTTATACTTTGATTATGGTCATGATGTCCCATACTCTTATGATAATGGGAATTGCTTCCCTTGATACTTGTTCAATGATATTTCGACACTAGACCAAGTACGTAGTGTCATCGAGGTTTCCTTTCTAAAACCATTGATGGACAACTTACAATTATCATTACTAATTTTCATTATTAAATCTTTACTCTATCATGTTATTTACACATACTGGATATTTATAGACATTGTTTGTGGTGACCAACTGAGTTTATCTGACACACTATCTGGGCCACCAATGGTACTTGGGAAAACTATATTCATTCAAGTGTGGATAAGGGGAAATGTCCTATTACTGACATGTGACTTCTTTCATGGTTTAGGATAGGATCTTAGTACCATATTACCAGGTTGGAGCTCGGGTTGCTTCGATAGGATTTAATATTTTTATAACTTTTTGTATATATTTCATTTTATCAAACTTATTCTTCAATGTATACATGTTTTCTCTATTTTATACATTAATTAAATCATTACCTTTTTTATGTGATACATTTTACTACATTTGATTATTATTCAGTGATTTGATGTTTATTATACTTCCTCTATCATTCCATTGTTGAGATGCCTCTGCTCTGGTGGGAAACTGGTCTTGTTCTCATAGTGTATGATTATGATGTTTCATCATATTACATATTATTCCATTATTTCATATGTTATTACTTATCAATTGTGATCCACATTAATAAGTGGGAATATTCTGCCCACATACACACACTATTCCCTCACTGATATTTTTCATCCTCTAGCATATGTGGAGGCACTCATGAGGCCAAGGGGCACACCAGGCATGGGGCCCCTCAGAGTGGAACCCAAGTCCATGATATCACAAGGTGGTATCATAGCATTCCTTTCCAAGATTTTCTATCCTGAGTCAATTTATAGAAGATTAAGAATGATAAAGAACATGGTTATATGTCATTCCTTGGAGTAGCTAACCTAATTATGGGGTAATACCAAGTTTCCTGAGATAAAGAATTTGTGTTAAGTATTATGCTTATTATAGTTGATTTGATTTCACTGTAGGGTGATGCACTTAAATTGTGATGATATTGATTCTATGATTGACTGTTTTAATATAGAATGGCATGATGAGATGATGGAATTCCATATCATGAATCATTTTGGGAACCTGTTAGAACCCACATTCCAGGCATATTCCATTCCATATAGGACATGTTATTTGATTACATGACATTTTTATATGCACCTTAAATGATATAAACCTTAAATTGGATAACATTTATTATTAGGGATTAAGATACAATAGTTGGTACTTCGAGTTATTGCAATAACCTAAATAGTTGTTTTCCTGCTTAGGCTATAACAGACACCCTAAGTAGTCAACTATAGCACGTTGAGTCATGGACCATTGGTTTCATTCAATAGAACTTATTTTGGTGTGGATTAAATGGATGTCACAGTTTGGTTCCTAAGGAGTATGGGCCCTTATTGGTAATAAGTGATGAACCCTTTGGTTTAACCATTAAAAGAGGAATGTAACAAAAATAAGAAATTTAAATGAAATTGAGACAATAAAACATAAATCATGAACCAATCCCCACCTTAGTAGTGGGTAGTAGGTAGTGTTTATTGTGTTCTATATAATGTTCCTATCACCCAGACCTCCCTTTATGAGCATGCAGAGTGGTGTGATTACCATAGAAAGGATGTGTACATTTTCAATTCCTGTATTTGTGGATTATGGTGTTATAAATTCATATATGAGGAATGTGTTGTGAATTTTTAGAGATATATCACCATGATGTCCTACGATCATACGCCAGAAGGGAACTAACCATCATTCTGTACAGATAGTGGGCCCTGAGCCACTAGTGATACCTCTAGTATTTCCACCTATGGAACATATTTATATTCTTGACAAGGGTGATGATGCTTGGTTTGAAGGTTATTTCTAGTGGATTATGAAAACAATATAGGGTGCTTCGTGCTCCTACCCGTCTATGGGATTGTTGACTCAGTAGTTCTAGTAGCATCATCCACCCACAATTTTGGGAGATGATGGACAATAGGCTATAGAGTTACAGGTCGATAGAGTTATGTTGATATTCATTCATCTTGAGACACCTTCTGAGAGAAGAGTTAATCTCACAACTAATATACTTCGAGGATCCTCCAAACACTAGTGGAATATTCTAAATCATGCTATTCAGTATCAGGAAGTGACTTAGAGGGATTTCCATTTGATATTATTTTATTATTCCCTCCCTAAGATCCAGAGGTCTGATTATGCTAGGGAGTTCATGATCCAATAGTAGGTTTCTATAATAGTGTTAGACTATTCAGTTCATTTTACAGAGCTTTGAATCTTCTTCCCCATATATAGTACCGATGATCTATTTAAAGTGAGACAATTTGAGGGTGGTATGAGGAATCATATTCATTCTCATGTTAATGTTTTCTGATTAACCACCATATCTTATATAGTGAACTAAATTATTTTCACTAAGTGGAGCTTGAGGGTATCATACTGTGTCATCTAGGGCGGTTCAGAACCTAGAATGTGTAGTGGTTCGACAAGAGGTCAGAAACGATGCATTGAGACTACGTAGGTGAGTAGCAGTATCTAGTTGGAATCCTTAGATAGTTACATGATATGTCATCAATGTGGTAATCCCAGGCCTAAGAATCCCAATTTTCCCAGAGACCCTGTTGAGTATTGAGGATGTGGCTGGTTGTGTCATCTTCATCCTTTTTGAAGGAACTTCCCATCTATTTGGAGTGGGAGGGGATCTGTGCTAGTTACATGTTGATAAGCATGACAAGTGATATCTCTCTAGGAATGTATCTGCAGTAATATTTTCCATATAGGTAGAGGAGGTGTTCATGGATGTGGTAGCGAAAATATTGATATACAATGCCAAAAGAGAGGACCTGCTCAAAGTAATCAGAGTATTTCATAGGGTAGGGGATCATGCCCTATCTATTTAGTGCAACCTATATTGGAGGGGAAGGACATTGGTCGATATACTGTTGAAGGTACTATTTCAGTAGCCTATATTATTTCTTCTGCCTGATTCAATATAGGTTCATATCACTCCTTTATTTATGTGGATATTGTGGAAGCATTGGACCTCATGTTGAGTATTCTAGTGGCATTATGACAATTGATACACCATTGTGTATACATTTTGAGGGTATACACCAATGTTCAGACTTTCCTCTTAATGTAGTCACCTATCATTTCTCATGAGACCTCTTCATCCTCATGATGACTTGATTTGAGGTAATTATTAGGATAGATTGGTTGGTTCCCTATCAAGACTATGTGGATTTTTATCACTAGAGGGTCACATTTACATCACCAGAGGGCTATATATATATTCACAAGGAAGAGTGGGATTTCTAGGTGGGCATAGATGGAAGAGAGCATCATGGGCTAGGTGGAGTGACCATCCATATTCATATACTTTTATAGTGGATCGTGGGTTACATCAAACTATGTTTCCTACAATATTCGATCAATTCATTGATGTTTTATTTGATGAATTTTAAGGAATACCTCTAGATATAGAGGTAGAGTTTACTATTGATCTATTCTAAGGAGATGCATCATTATCCACTCCTCCTTGGGGTAAATATACTACAATGTTTCCTGATCTCAATAGGAAGCTAGAGGATATTGATTCAAAGGGTTTTATATGGCCTAGTACTTCTCCTTGAAGTTCATCAGCCTTTTTTACATGAAGTTTGATGAAACCCTTAAGCTTTGTGTGTATTACCAATACTTGAATAAACTTATTCTGAAGAACCAGTGTCTCGTACCCCACGTAGATGATCTTTTCGACCATCTTAGAAGACTGAGGGTTTTCTAAAATATCAACCTAAATCAGGCTATCATCAGCTTTGAGTCAGGCATTCAAATATTCCATTTATGACTTTTCTTAGTCGATACAGATTATATTTGTATCTTGTTATGTCGTTCGTTCCTACAAACATGCCTATCATCTTCATGGATTTTATGGATAGGGTTTTCCATCTCTATCTAGATTCATTTTTCATGGTTTTTGTAAATGAAATCTTGGTGTATTATTATAAATTGAGCAACCATGTCACTCATCTTGAGACCATTTTAATTAACCCAAGGGTGTTCCAACTATATGACAAGTTTACTAATTATCAGTTTTGTACTTACAAGGTTTTACTTCTGGGTTTATATTATCTAAGAGGAAGGATTTTCAATTGACCTAGAGAATGTGAGAGTTTTGGTTACTTTAGAGAATCCGAAGAATATATTTGACGTACAAAGTTTCTTGGGGCTAGTTGGCTACTACATGAATTTTATACAGGACTACTTCTTCTTAACATCACCTATTATGAGCTTAAATATTAATGGTGTGAGTTTTATATGGTCTGAATCCTACAAGATAGACTTTTAAGAGCTAAAAGTGATATTGACTTCAACACCAATCATAATTTGAACTGATTCGGGCATGAGCTATACAATCTACTATGATTCATCTGGTATCCATCTAGGAGCAGTTTTGATGTAGGAAGATAGCGTTTTTTCATATAGGTCATGACATTTTAGGCCTCATTAGTGAAATTATCTGATGCATGATCTCAATTTGGATTTTTTATACACCTTGCATTTTTGTAGGTATTAACTTCTAGGAGAGTGTTTTGTGGTGTTTACAGACCAAAAAATCCTCATATATATTTTTACATAACAAGATTAGAGAAGATGGGTTTAATACTTATAGTTCTTTGACTTTGAGCTAGCTTAAAGCATGGGAAGGGAAATGTTTTATCTGATTCTCTGAGTAAGAGGAATCAAAAACATGCAGTTTGAAAGGCTAGTACTGAATTGATGGTTAGGGATTTGGTTGATGAGACACATTTCAAGGTTTAGGATAATCATTTAAAATATGTCCACACATCTCTACCAATGACCTTTTCACTTCTAGAGAAATTGAAGATGGGAGAAGTTTTAGATTCGAAGGGCTTGATCCTATGAGAGTGAATTTCAAGTCAAGACACGCCTCTGTATTGGATTATTCAAGATGATGACATACTATATATACATGGCCATATCTAGGTTCCTACATATATTATAGTGGAGATGATACATGAGTCATATGTTTCACAGTTTCCAGATCACCTAGGTATATCCAAGTTTTATCATGATATGTGTTGACAGTATTGGTGGCTACAAATGAAGTGTTAGATAACATGATTTATCACTTGGTGTTCCACCTGTCAGGTGGTGAAGGTAGAGCACTAGTGACTTGAAGGCATGAGAAAACCATTACCGATCCCAAAATTGAAATGAGAGTATTATATGATGGATTTAGTTGTCATCTTATTAAGGTCTCCTAAAAGTAGTGACGCCATTTGGGTAATTTGCGATCGACTGAAAAAGGGTTCCCAATTATTTCCTATCTGGCAGACTTTCTCTATTAATGAGTTGGAAATATTGTATATCAATGGTATTATATGATTATATGGGGTCCCTCAAACTATCATATTAGATAGGTATACTCATTTCATGTTGAGGCTTTTACAGGGGTTATAGAAGTATTTGAGTAAACAATTTATTCTGAGCATAACCTTTCACCCTCAGACCGATGTCTAGTGAGAACAGACTATACTAGTTTTAGTGGATATTCTATAAGCACGCATCCTTGATTTCAGTGGTACTTGGGAGAATCATATCCCTCAAATGTAGTTTTCCTAACAAAAATGTTATAAAAAAATGATTCTTATGGATCCTTATGAGCCCCAATGTCATAGGCCGTGTCATTCAACCATGTTCTGGTTATAGGTAGGAGGGGCAGTGATATTGGGTCATCTATTCCATTAAAAGACTTGGATGTGGGTTCATATTATTAGGAAGAATATATACATCACTCAGTCTGGATAGAAATATTATGCTGATTTCCATTGATGGCCTCTAGTGTTCGAGGCCTTTGATAGTGTTTTCCTTCAGGTATTTCCCAAGCTTGGACATATACAGATATAGAGGAAAGGGAAGCTATCACCTCATTTTTTGGGTCTGTTTGAGATTCTATATTGAGTAGGGCTGGTAGCCTATCAGTTAGTATTACCTTATAGGAATCATTTCATGTAGAACATCTTCTACATTTCACAACATGACCATTATCATGTTGATCAATATCATACTTTTTATCTGAAAGAGGTTGATTTTGATGTTGATTCTTCATTTGAGGAGTATCCAATATGCATCATTGACCAGAACATGAAGCATCTTCAAGGTTGTTTTGTCCCTTTAGTATGAGTGCTATGGTAGAAAGACTGTGTATATGATGAGACATGGGGGTGGGAGGCCGATGTACATGCTCGTTGACCAGAATAATTCTCTAACAATGTTTCCCACCCTTGGATGGTGAACTTAGATATGAGTTCTTTTAAGGGGAAAGACCATAATAACCAAGTTTTTATATGAGGAATAGATCTGTTATATTCCATTTAAATATTTATTTTGGACATAGTATAAATGCCTAATGAGTTCACATTTATTTGGGGGGGGGGTGTCTGGGGCTATTTTGAAGATCGAAACCCTGAATAGTGGAGAAAAGGACTGGGCCACATGTTAGTAGAAACCATGTGAGACATTCCACACTACTAACCATGTGATCCATTCCAAATAGTTTCTCCTAACTGTGTGGAGCTTTCCAGTGGGACAAGAAGGGCCTATTATTTTCCATAACCATGACCACAGGGCTGCACACCAATGCAGTTGGTCTATAATTTTTATCATATCCATTAATCATAGTTAGAATAAGGTTTATCAAACCCTACAACCAAACTATAAGGGTTTTTAGTGACTAAGTTCTATGTACATGATTAGTGCATGGTTTGACGAATCATGGATCAAATCAATGCGCCCCCTAGTTTTGGGTGAATTTACAATTCTTACCTTAAATGATTATATCTTTTCCCCACCTCTCCTTTTCTTATTTCTATTGAGTAAAAGAGGATTCTTCCCATTTTTTGATCTGCCAACCCTCCCTAAGGTAGGTTATTCGATATCTCATCCATCCATACATGGATTCAATCTTCATTCATCTAATTGGATTTGAACCGATAAGTTATTCATTCATCTTTCACCATTATCCATTTGCCTTTTTTTCTATGTTGTTTTGAGATATAGGCTCATATACACTATTTTTAGGGTGTTCATCCATTATTACATTTTCCCTCAATCTAGGCCAAATGAAGCACTGATACTAGACAAGGAGAGTAATAATATCTTGAGTTAGGTAGTCTAGTATTTACCCATTAAGGCTTGATGATTTATAATATGTGTTGTTGTTCCACATGCCATCTTCATCATATGTTTCCTTAAATTCTATTTTTCTTGAATTGGTTTCCTTTTATTGAACCAAATTACTTATTATAACCCATATACATTTTTAAATTTTTACACGTCAAAGTGTGACAACCCTATAGGTGTGACCTTTTTTGCATTCCTAATTGGACTTCATGATATTATACCCAAAACACCTATTACAGTTTTTTGTTTTACTCATAAATGACGATATCACAATTGTTAAAGGATAATTTTTGTGTTGTAGCGTGACTAAAACACATATCATTTAATGAATTGAATTGAATGGTGGTTAGTGGTATGGCCACATAAGCCAGTTAAATGGAACACTGTTTGTGCCCTTGTTAATATTAAACGAAAATGACTTGTGAATTATGAATTGTCTTGTATTGAAGCAGATGAATTCCTATCAGTATTTTCATATAGGCAAGATGACCCTTTTAAAATATGGTAAATGGGAATGACATCCCTTATGCATGTTATATAGATATGGTCATGACGTCCCTTTATAAATGTGATATGCGCATGGTGTTATTTATAAATCTTATATGGGCATGGCATCCCTATTCTGTGTTATTGGGCATGGTGTCCCCATACAATGACATGGGCATGGAATCACTTTATTCCTTCGATACAGGCATGAATACCCACTATAAATGTGATTTCGGGCATGAAGACCCATTACGTATGTGATATAGGCATAGAGTCCCCTATTCTTATGATACTGGGCATGGAACACCTATTTCATAATATTTGGCATGGTGTCCTATACTAAAATGAGACCAGGCATGGAGAGCCTATACCGTGACACTGTGCTTGGAATCCCCTACTCTTGTGATACAAGGCACTGCATCCCTTGAAACTTGTTCACAGACATTCCAACACATTTTGAAGTAGGTAGTGTAAGTTCGGTTTCCTTTTCAAAACCGGATATAACCCACTTATAGTTATTGTTACTACTTATTATTATTATAACTTCACACTATCATGTTATATACATAGACCAGATATTTATAGACACCATTGGTGGTGGCCTGTTGAGTTTATCTCACACCTTATTAGGGTTATTGATCGTACCTGAGTAGACTATATACTTTCCGGTTTAAATATGGGGAAACATCTTCTTATTAACATATCAATTCTTGAATGGCATAGGATAATAGCTTGGTAGAAGAAGATAGGTATGGAGCTTGGGATGTATGGATAGATTTTGGTCTTTTTGTACCTTTTGTATATCTTACTCTGTATTGATTACCTACTTCCATGTATACATGTTTTCCCTATTTTGTAGAGACATGGTATCATAAAATTTTGTATATGACATAGTTCACTCATTTTTATTATTATTATATTATTTTTTTATTCTACTTTCATTGTATTTCTATTGTTGATATTCTTCCACTATGGTGGATTACTGGTTCTATTGTCATAGTGTCTCTTTTTTCTGTACCATCATATTATATATGATCCCACTATTTATATGTTATTGCTTATCAGTTTTTATCCACTCTAAAATGAGGGAATAGTATATCCATGGATACACACTAGGCCCTAGCTGCTTTCCCACATCCTCTAGCATATGAGGAGGTGCTCTTGAGGCCATGTGGCTAACCAGGTTCAGGGAACCGCTGAGTGGCACCTAGGATTGGGACATCACAATTGTTCCCTATTGACTCCAGACCCCTATGATATCCATAAATAATATGAATCACATAAAACAAAAAATAAATACAAAATGTAGGAATATCCAAATTATAGGGATTTTTAGTATTTATTTTTTGATAAAAATGGAATAAAAATGTAATTGTAGCTAATTTAGGTAGGGGTGTCCTATAACAACCACCTTTTTTATTAGACATTTTAATGAATGTTTTATATTTTATAAGTAAATGAAATGGTGAACCTAATAATAATTAATTTTAATTATTTTAAAGTAGTGGGGATCATCATGTTAGTGGATTTTAGAGTACTAAAAAACCTATAATAATCTTCATGATTGATCTTTTGGAAGTAAGTATGCATCTGGTAAAGTTGGGAAACATGAGAGTTAAAAATTAATGTTTTAAAGTTGTTCACAATTAAGTTTCATTACATGTAAATTATGAAATTATGTAACACCCCAAACTTCTACGGTACGCTTCTCTTTGAATAATGCGATAGCGTGTGTTGTACGCAACACCGAGTTCTAACACACCATAACCAATCAAACTAGCCGTTATGAATAGTAATACCTACTTTTTAAAATTATATATATTTTATATTTCAAAATGGACTTCATTTTTGGATTCGGAATATCTAATTTAGCCTAAGGTGAAATTTTGGTACTTTTCGGATAACTTTCATATTTTGATGAATAATGAAAATTACTAAATTTTAATTAAAAACAACTTTTTTAATCAAAATAATTAATAGTGATAAATTATTAATTTTAGTAGTTTTAAAGTATATTTAGAATATATTTTTACCATTTAATATAATGTTGGTCATTGGACATAATTTTAGAATTAAACCAAACATAAACAAGTGTCTATCTTTTGATAGTTATTATCTCTTAAAAACACGCTTTTTGTTTTGACAGCGGGAATTAATTTTAAATTAATTTCTGCCACTTCTGTGTTTTGAATTTAGGAAAATGGATTCCATATTTGGAATCAGGATGTTCAAGTTGTGTAAATAGGTAACTTTTATTTTTAGACATTTTGAATAATTACTGCGGTAAATATTTTATTTACCGTGGTTAAGGGTAAATCCGGTAAATAAGGGTTAAAAAATAATATTATAATAATACTAAATTACCCTAAAACGTGTCTTAACCCTATTGGTTGATACATGGTCGACCATTGTCATCTTTGGGTCGATTTTGGGACCCCATGGATCCACTTGTAAGTGATAATGACACTTTATTTTAATTAAGTTAAAATGAATACAAAAATGACACAAGCATATATCTTTTAGAAAAACAAATTGTTACATAGGGTTATATATGTTGGATTTTAGATTATAAATATTCATTAGAAAGAAAAAAAGATTTACTACATAATGATATTTTAATTATAATTTTTAGACATTAAATAATTTATTTTATTTATGACACAATGATGATTCAGTAATTACTAAAATAGTGAAAAATTAAAATAATTGATATTATAAATACCCAAATAAATATAATATGAAACTTTTAATGAATTAAACTAATTTTATAGGATAATATGATATATTAGTATTGATTGAATTTATTTTTTTCGAAGTAATCAATCTTTAATGAGTTTCACAAAAATCAACTATTGAATAGTGTCAAAATTGACATAAAAGAGTTCTTAAAACAAATATTATATTATTAATTGATATTAAATTCCTAAAAATCTAAGGATCGGCCAAGAGACTTATATCATGATAGGATCATCATTAATGGACCACTTGGGGGTCTCTTGGATGTATGTAGTAAGTTTATTAACCATATTATATAAAAATAAAAAGAGACATTGTAAAAGTGAAACTAATTAACTTAGAGTTAATACTTAAAGATAAGGTTAATATAAGTACCCAAACCTGTCTAAATTATATTGGTTGAGTTGTTTTAGACACATACCCACCTTAAAATTTAAATAATCAACTTTGGAGCCATTATAAACTGAATATAAATTTATTATAAATTAATATTTCTAGCATTTCCAAAGGTGCCCCTCACCCCTCTTATAAAAGGGCACTCCTCCTTCTCATTTCTTCACACCATCAAAGCCCTTTGGATCGGCCAAACTCTGCCCAAATACTCTCCCAACTTCCCTCACTACAACCTAGGGTCCTTAGTTTGATCATAAAGCCAACCTAAGGAGCCCTTTTGATCAAATCAAAAGGAAGAACCCGAAGAAGAGGTAATGATTTCACCACCCTTTTCTAAGTTCATTTCTTCTTCCACTTCTTCTTCCTTTGTTGTTCCCATTATAAAATAATAACTCCAGTATCATTTATATAATTTGATGTTATTATAAATATGGTACAACCATATTCAGTATTCTATCCACCCTTTGAATAACATGTCACCATACGTGCGTACGTACGGCTTACCGTCTCCACGTCGTGGGGTAATTGTTATTCAATATAGTATTATTTGGATGGTTATAATAATGATGTGTAACTCATATAAATAATAAATATAACATGTTAATGATTCTGTATATATGATATACCATCCATTTATATATTATTATAATATCAAAAGAATGATATTGTCGCTCGTGCGTACGTACGGACTACCGTCTCCACGAATGCGATGAGATTCATTCTGCATCGTATCCATTCAAGTATAATTATCATTTGATGATTTAAAAATGATTTTTAATGACTTGATATCATTCTGGATATGTATAATATAGAACCTATCCTTTACAAACATGTCTTACGTAACAAAACATATGAAAGAAAACAAGTAAGTTAACACCCGAAACAACGATAATACTAAGATATTATTATCAAATAAATATTAAAAGATCATATATTATATCATATTAATGTATATGATTCTTTTATAATTTAATAACAATTATTTCACCATTATACAGGAGGTTAACCTACCCCAACCAAGGAAAAGTACAAGGTAAGGGATTTTCTTATCTCACTTTCAATTCCGTGAGATTTCCATTGTTCACCACTAAATTATTTAAAGTGGTGTAGTGTGTACTTACATTTGATATATATTATCATGATTCTATTTGTATTCATGTTATTATATAAATAATTTGGTGGTTATTAACTTTTGGCCATACGACTCAGTTGATTAACGTGGTAAGGGGTTTTCATCTCACTCCTTATTCCCGTGAGATTCATGCCATATTGCCACCATTACCTTTTGTGTGGTGTATGTACTGCCCATAATTATATCCTTTGTGTAATACACTCTAATTTATGTGTATTTACATATTCATTGTATGATACCTCTTTCATGGGATTTATGTTTCATAAGTTACCAAATTGGTAAGGGTTATTTCACAATCTCTTCATTATCCGAGGTTGTTTATACGTAAAAATCTACTGGGATCTCGTTATCATCCACATCCATGTTTCTTCAAAATGTATTTCAAAACATTTTTACACGAATATGGGTTAAAGTCATTTATACCCTTTTTTGACTTTTTATAAGAGGAATCTTTCCGTCGTTTTCAAAACAAGGTCCTTTTTATCCTTTTCGACATAATTAAGGTAAGAATGTTTTTTTTAACTTATACGGCGGGTGCGGTTATTTTCCGCCGTTATAAAATATTCAAAGCTTTCCTTACAAGCTTATAAGAATATTTTCAAGAAAATGTTTTATTTTATATGGCTCTTAAATGATTTCAAAAATAGAAAGAGATATTTCTCTAAAAATAGTTTTGATTTCATCTATGTCAACATCCTTTGATGGATTTTACTCTTATTTAAAGTTGATTTATTATGATACAAAACTCTTATATTGTATTGAAGGTTTTGTGATATGTTTGACTGTGGATGTGCTATTTTTATACCATTCATAGTTTATGGTGAAATTATTGACATTTCGTATGCTAGTTTTAATATGAATGTTTATGTTATGTTTAAACCTTTTCATATGGGAATGCATTGGACTTAATATGTGACGGGTGGAGCCCGCTATAGCTCCTCGATGCATCGGTAGGTCTCATGAGACTAACTAGTGTCTTGGAACAAGGCCTTGGAAAAATCTTATTTGTAGTCTTGGCACGAGGCCTTGAATATGTGGTTATGATAGTCTGGCATTATGCATTCCAACATTATGAAAGTGGTTATTGATTTTTGCATGTGGTTATTCGATTAGTAGAATATCCATGTGAATAAGTAAATGGCATTATTTCATTTTACTTTTTCCATACTATGTTGAAGTTCAAGTTTAAAAGGCTTTTGTTTTAGTAATGCATTACCTTAAATGTTTATGCTTATTTTGAATGTTCCGCTATATTGTTATCCTTACTGGGCATTTGAGCTCACCCCTTTTCTATGTTTTATTTTTCCCAGGATTTGAAGAAGTAAGTTATGAATGACCTGCAGGGATATTATGAGGGGATAATAGTGTGGAATGTAGAGACATTATGTTGTTGTAGTCTTTTTTTAATTTATGATGTAATGTAAAACTTATGAATATATCTATTGTTTCCAAGGCTACTAAACCAATCCGTCTTTCGAGATTTGATCTTTCTTGTGATCATGCCAATGTTATGTAATAATTCACCGACTCTGGGTAACTAGGGTCGGGGCGTTACAGTTGGTATCAGAGGATGTTTAGTACAAACCTTGGAAGCTAGATTTAGATAAACTCTGATTAGAGCACGTAGACCTAAGATGAACTTTGAGGATTAGTATTGAAGAACTTCCTAGAAGTTTGGTATTGTAGAGATTTTGTGAGTTTTCCGAGTAATACATCCCTGTCTGGATACGAGTAGGTAGAGGCGGCTCTGGCACAGATGTACCTAGGGGTAAAACCCGAAAACACCGCTTTGAGCTAGACTCGAACGGGAACTGGTGCACGACAACGGGCCTTGCTGCACTCTTGGTTACGACACTCCCAGGGGATATGCTTAGGATAACTCTCATTTTCTTTACAAATCATTTTTAAGGGATTATGAGTATATAATTCCTCAAATAAAACATTCTTATGATTATGGATTATATCCATATATGGTTCAATTTATGTTAAGTGTTTTATAAGTATGAGATTATGGATTTTGATTCATAAACTGATCTAGTTTATGCCATTGTTTAGAAATTGCACCTAGTGGATGAAATGGAAACCATATCAATGCACGCACTCCATGTAGGGATTTCCCTCTTGCTCAAGATAATTATAGTGGAGCTGGTGATGCAACTGGAGCCGATCAGCTAATCAGCATACTGGGACAACTTACTCAGGTTATGAATAATAACCTTACCCGTATGGAGCACCCTGATCCGAAGCGTAGAGGATCAATGTTAGATCAATTCATGAGGCAACAACCACCAAAGTTCAATGGGAGTACAAATCCCTTAGTAGCTGAGCAATGGATATTTTCCCTAGAGAAAATATTTCAGGCTTTGGGGAGCAGTGAAAGGGAAAAAGTTATCATGGCAGTTTACCGCCTCACTGGAGATGCTGATCAATGGTGGTCATTGATTCAAAATACGAAGCAAGATGATGAAGTATCAAATATGGAATGGAGGGAGTTCAAAGATCTGTTTTTAGAAAAATACTTTCCTCGTGACCATCGAGCAGATATGGAAAGGCAATTTTTAAGTCTGAGACAGAAGGAGGATGAGAATGTCACAAAGTATGATGCTAACTTTACAAGGTTAGCAAGGTACGCTGGTGATTATATACGTAACCAAAGAAGTAAGATTGATCATTTCTTTGATGGGTTAAAACCATTTCTCCGTCGAGCATTAGTCTCACAATCCTTTTCATCGTACGAAGACATTGTCTCATGTGCTATCAAGACCGAAAAGGAATTCTCTAAGTCTTATGACTTTAAAGCAAAGCAAGAGAAGAAGAGGCCTGCTGATCATTCTGGGAATGGATATAAGGGGAATAAAGGAAAGGTTGAATATCCATCATGTGGTAAATGTGGGAAGAAACACCCCGGTGCTTGCTTGAAGAGAATGGGAGTCTGTTACAAGTGTGGTGAAAAAGGCCACGAAGATCGTGATTGCAATGGGAAGAAGGAAGCCACCAGCGTTCAGTGCTACAATTGCAGGGATATGGGACATTATGCAAATGAATGTCCTAAGTGTCAGGAGAACTTACCACAGAAAAGGCCAAGGGATCAAGGCCAGGCTTATGCTATCACTACTGCTGAGGTAGAAGCTCCGAAAGACGTGGTGTCAGGTAATTTAATGGTTTCCTCAAGTTTAGTAAATGCATTATTTGACTCTGGATCGTCGCATTTTTTCATATCTTCCCAGTTTGCTAAGAAAATTAGATATTTCCAATTTGATTTAATAAGGGAGTTGTCAGTTAAAACTCCTAAGGGAAGTATCATTGCAACAAAGTTTTGTGAATCAGTCCCCATTAGAGCACATAAATTTTCTTTATCTACTGATCTCATTGCCATACCTATGATTGAGTTTGATATAATCCTCGGTATGGACTAGCTTTCAGACTATGATGCGAAGATTTATTGTAAGAAGAAAGAGGTTACGATTTTTGATGATAATGATAAGGAACACCTTATTTTTAGAGCAGAATCGTCACCACCTAATTCTTATTTAGATCCACCCCCAGTAGCTCAACTTAATTCAATTATTGGGGAGGAAGAGAATGAAATAACTGTCGGTGAGGAAAGGAATGTTCAAATAGAGGATGTACCTGTTGTGAAAGAATTTGTAGATGTATTTCCGGAAGATTTACCTGGACATCCTCCGGAACGAGAAGTTGAGTTTTCATTGATTTAATTCCTGGATCAAGGCCTATATCGAAGACACCTTATAGAATGGCCACTGTAGAATTAGTTGAACTAAAGAAACAACTATAGGAATTGAGTAATAAGGTATTTATTCGCCCTAGTGTTTCTCCATGGGGAGCCCTTGTTCTTTTTGTTTAAAAGAAAGATGGATCTATGAGGTTATGTATCGACTACAGGGAGATCAATGCTATAACGATAAAGAACAAGTATCCCCTACCTCGCATTGATGATTTATTTGACCAACTACATGGAGCTCAATACTTTTCAAAGATTTACCTTCGATCTGGATACCATCAGTTGTGTGTAAAGAAGGAAGACATTCCGAAGACAGCATTTCGAACCAGGTACGGGCATTATGAGTTTACTTTAATGCCTTTTGGATTAACTAATGCACCCTCTGTATTCATGGATCTGATGAATAGAGTTTTCAAGGAGTATCTCGATGAATTTGTGGTGGTATTTATTGATGATATCTTGGTATAATCCAAAACCTACGAAGATCATGAAAATCACTTGCGCATTATCTTGAAGACTCTGAGGAGGCATGAATTATATGGGAAGTTTAGCAAGTGTGAATTCTGGCTTCAGGAGATTTCTTTTCTTGGCCATATTGTCTCTAAAGATGGAATCTCTGTTGATCCTTCTATGACCAAGGCAATCCAAGAATTTCCAGCACCTACGAGTATAACTGAGGTACGCAGTTTTATCGGTTTGGCAGGTTATTATCGACGTTTCGTCCAGAATTTTGCCCGATTGGCTAACCCATTAACGAAGCTCACACATAAAGGGGTTAAATTTGTTTGGACAAAAGAGTGTGAAGAATGTTTTGAAGAACTGATGAAAAGATTAGTCAATGCTCCTATATTGACTCTACCATCGGGGAATGATGGGTTCGTTATTTATAGTGATGCATCAAAGAAAGGACTTGGTTGTGTCCTTATGCAGAATGATAGAGTTATTGCCTACGCATCACGACAGTTGAAAATTCATGAACAAAACTATCCTACTCATGATCTTGAGTTAGCAGCTGTGATCTTTGCTTTGAAGATATGGTTGCACTACCTCTATGGTGAAAAATGTGAGATTTATACTGATCACAAGAGTTTGAAGTATATTTTCTCACAAAAAGAACTCAACATGAGGCAAAGGAGATGGCTTTAATTACTCAAGGATTATGATTGTACGATACACTACCACCCGGGGAAGGCAAACAAGGTGGCAGATGCTTTGAGTAGAAAAGACCATGGAGTTTTGAACAATATGAGAATTGAAAGGGATCCAATTTTCATGGATCTAGTGAAGATGGACATGGGAATAACCAGGGAAGGTGAAACATCAATGCTTTTTCAAATGGTTTCCAAACCATCTTCACTAGAAATTATTAAGTGTTCTCAGACCGATGATGAAGAATTCCAAAAGAAGATTAAAGCTGTGAATGATGGGATATTGAGATACTTTGTGTATGAAGATGGAATTTTGAAATTCGGGAAGAGACTTTGTGTTCCCGATATACCTGGTCTAAAAAGGGAATTGTTGGATGATGCTCATAGTTCCAATTTCTCTATACACCATGGGAGCACAAAAATGTATAGAGATTTGAAGGAACATTTTTGGTGGGACAACATGAAGAGGGAGATTGCTGATTTTGTGTCAAGATGTAAGGTTTGACAACAAGTGAAAGCTGGAAGGCAACAGCCTGGAGGAGTCATGCAACCTCTTCTCATAACAGAGTGGAAATGGGACAATATTACGATGGACTTTGTCATGGGGCTACCAAAGACTCCTAGAAGGAACGATGCAATATGGGTTATTGTTGATCGTCTTACCAAGTCAGCACATTTTCTTGCTATAAGAGAAGATCTACCCCTGGAACGTCTAGCAAGACTATATATTAATGAAGTTGTGAGACTTCATGGAGTACCCCTATCGATTGTTTCTGATCGTGATCCCCTTTTACTTCAATATTTTGGAAAAGTCTTCAGAAATCCCTGGATACTGAACTTCATTTGAGCACTGCTTACCACCCTCAGACAGATGGACAATCAGAACGGACTATTCAAACCTTAGAATACATGTTGAGATCTTGCCCACTTGACTTTCAGGGTATGTGGGATCAATATTCACCACTTGTAGAATTTTCCTATAACAATAGCTTCCATTCGAGTATTCAGATGGCACCATATAAAGAATTATATGGAAAGAGATGTCGTACACAAACACGTTGGGATGAGGTTGGTGAAAGAAAACTTGTAGGCCTAGAACTGGTGGAGGAAACGGTGGAAAAGGTGAAGTTAATCCAAAATCACATCAAAGCAGCTCAAAGTAGGCAAAAGAGCTATGCCGATAATCGAAGGAAGGATTTGGAATTTCAAATCAGTGATCATGTTTTCCTGAATGTATCTCCATGGAAGGGAGTCATACATTTTGGTAAGAAAGGTAAATTGAGTCCCAGGTACATCGGACCTTTCGAAATTCTAGAACGAATTGGGGCTGTAGCTTATCGATTGGCAATGCCGCCAAGTCTCTCCAAAGTTCACGATGTGTTCCACGTATCTCTGTTGAGAAAATACATGCCTGACCCAACGCATGTACTCACCTATGAGGAATTAGAACTGGAACCCGATCATTCCTATTGTGAAGAGCCCGTCAGGATTCTTGATACAAGAGAACAAGTGCTAAGAAACCGGACGACGCGTCTGGTAAAAGTTTTGTGGAGAAACCATAAGATGGAAGAGGCAACATGGGAACCCGAGGAACTTATGATGAAGAATCACCCGAGTCTTTTCATGCGACAGTATTCTAGAAATTTCGAGGACGAAATTATTTGAAGGAGGGGAGAATGTAACGCCCCAAACTTCTACGGTACGCTTCTCTTTGAATAATGCGATAGCGTGTGTTGTACGCAACACCGAGTTCTAACACACCATAACCAATCAAACTAGCCGTTATGAATAGTAATACCTACTTTTTAAAATTATATATATTTTATATTTCAAAATGGACTTCATTTTTGGATTCGGAATATCTAATTTAGCCTAAGGTGAAATTTTGGTACTTTTTGGATAACTTTCATATTTTGATGAATAGTGAAAATTACTAAATTTTAATTAAAAATAACTTTTTTAATCAAAATAATTATTCGTGATAAATTATGAATTTTAGTAGTTTTAAAGTATATTTAGAATATATTTTTACCATTTAATATAATGTTGGTCATTGGACATAATTTTACAATTAAACTGAACATAAACAAGTGTCACTCTTTTGATAGTTATTATCTCTTAAAAACACGCTTTTTGTTTTGACAGCGGAAATTAATTTTAAATTAATTTCTGCCACTTATGTGTTTTGAATTTAGGAAAATGGAATCCATATTTGTAATCAGGATGTTCAAATTGTGTAAATAGGTAACTTTTATTTTTAGACATTTTGAATAATTACTGCGGTAAATATTTTATTTACCATGGTTAAGGGTAAATCCGGTAAATAAGGGTTAAAAAATAATATTATAATAATACTAAATTACCCTAAAACGTGTCTTAACCCTATTGGTTGATACATGGTCAACCATGGGCATCTTTGGGTCGATTTTGGGACCCCATGGATCCACTTGTAAGTGATAATGACACTTTATTTTAATTAAGTTAAAATGAATACAAAAATGACACAAGCATTTATCTTTTAGACAAACAATTGTTACATAGGGTTATATATGTTGGATTTTAGATTATAAATATTCATTAGAAAGACAAAAAGATTTTCTACATAATTATAGTTTATTTATAATTTTTAGACATTAAATAATTTATTTTATTTATGACACAATGATGATTCAGTAATTACTAAAATAGTGAAAAATTAAAATAATTGATATTATAAATACCCAAATAAATATAATATGAAACTTTTAATGAATTAAACTAATTTTATAGGATAATATGATATATTATTATTGATGTAATTGAATTTTTTCGAAGTAATCAATCTTTTATGAGTTTCACAAAAATAAACTATTGAATAGTGTCAAAATTGACATAAAAGAGTTCTTAAAAAAATATTATATTATTAATTGATATTAAATTCCTAAAAATCTAAGGTTCGGAAACGAGACTTATATCATGATAGGATCATCATTAATGGACCACTTGGGGGTCTCTTGGATGTATGTAGTAAGTTTATTAACCATATTATATAAAAATAAAAAGAGACATTGTAAAAGTGAAACTAATTAACTTAGAGTTAATACTTAAAGATAAGGTTAATATAAGTACCCAAACCTTTCTAAATTCTATTGGTTGAGTTGTTTTCGACCCATCCCCATCTTAAAATTTAAATAATCAACTTTTGAGCCATTAGAAACCGAATATTAATTTATTATAAATTACTATTTCTAGCATTTCCAAAGGTGCCCCTCACCCCTCTTATAAAAGGGCACTCCTCCTTCTCATTTCTTCACACCATCAAAGCCTTTTGGTTCGGCCAACCTCCGCCCAAAAACTCTCCCAACTTCCCTCACTACAACCTAGGGGCCTTAGTTTGATCATAAAGCCAACTTAAGGAGCCCTTTTGATCAAATCAAAAGGAAGAAGCCGAAGAAGCGGCAATGATTTCACCACCCTTTTCTAAGTTCATTTCTTCTTCCACTTCTTCTTCCTTTGTTGTTCCCATTATAAAATAATAACTCCAGTATCATTTATATACTGTGATGTTATTATAAATATGGTACAACCATATTCAGTATTCTATCCACCCTTTTAATAACATGTCACCATACGTGCGTACGTACGGCTTACCGTCTCCACGTCGTGGGGTAATTGTTATTCAATATAATATTATTTGGATGGGTATAATAATGATGTGTAACTCATATAAATAATAAATATAACATGTTAATGATTCTGTATATATGATATACCATCCATTTATATATTATTTTAATATCAAAAGAATGATATTGTCGCTCGTGCGTACGTACGGACTACCGTCTCCACGAATGCGATGAGATTCATTCTCCATCGTATCCATTCAAGTATAATTATCATTTGATGATTTAAAAATGATGTTTAAGGACATGATATCATTCTGGATATGTATAATATACATCCTATCCTTTACAAACATGTCTTACGTAACAAAACATTTGAAATAAAGCAAGTAAGTTAACACCCGAAACAACGATAATACTAAGATATTATTATCAAATCAATATTAAAAGATCATATATGATATAATATTAATGTATATGATTCTTGTATAATTTAATAACAATTATTTCACCATTATACAGGAGGTTAACCTACCCCAACCAAGGAAAAGTACAAGGTAAGGGATTTTCTTATCTCACTTTCAATTCCGTGAGATTTCCATTGTTCACCACTAAATTATTTAAAGTGGTGTATTGTGTACTGCCATTTGATATATATTATCATGATTCTCTTTGTATTCATGTTATTCTATAAATAATTTGGTGGTTATTAACTTTTTTCCATACGACTCAGTTGATTAACGTGGTAAGGGGTTTTCATCTCACTCCTTATTCCCGTGAGATTCATGCCATATTGCCACCATTACCTTTTGTGTGGTGTATGTACTGACCATAATTATATTCTTTGTGTAATACACTATAATTTATGTGTATTTACATATTCATTGTATGATACCTCTTTCATGGGTTTTATGTTTCATAAGTTACCAAATTGTTAAGGGTTATTTCACAATCTCTTCATTATCCGAGGTTGTTTATACGTAAAAATCTACTGGGATCTCGTTATCATCCACATCCATGTTTCTTCAAAATTTATTTCAAAACATTTTTACACGAATATGGGTTAAAGTCATTTATACCCTTTTTTGACTTTTTATAAGAGGAATCATTCCGTCGTTTTCAAAACAAGGTCCTTTTTAACCTTTTCGACAGAATTAAGGTAAGAATGTTTTTTTAACTTATACAGCGGGTGCGGTTATTTTCCGCCGTTATAAAATATTCAATGCTTTCCTTACAAGATTATATAAATATTTTCAAGAAAATGTTTTATTTTATATGGCTTTTAAATGATTTCAAAAATAGAAAGAGATATTTCTCTAAAAATAGTTTTGATATCATCTATGTCAACATCCTTTGATGGATATTACGCTTATTTAAAGTTGATTTATTATGATACAAAACTTCTATATTGTATTGAAGGTTTTGTGATATGTTTGATTGTAGATGTGCTATTTTTATACCATTCATAGTTTATGGTGAAATTATTGACATTTCGTATTCTAGTTTTAATACGAATGTTTATGTTATGTTTAAAACTTTTCATATGGGAATGCATTGGACTTAATATGTGATGGGTGGAGCCCGCTATAGCTCCTCGATGCATCGGTAGGTCTCATGAGACAAACTAGTGTCTTGGCACAAGGCCTTGGAAAAATCTTATTTTTAGTCTTGGCACGAGGCCTTGACTATGTGGTTATGATAGTCTGGAATTATGCATTCCAACATTATGAAAGTGGTTATTGATTTTTGCATGTGGTTATTCGATTAGTAGAATATCCATGTGAATAAGTAAATGGCATTATTTCATTTTACTTTTTCCATACTATGTTGAAGTTCAAGTTTAAAAGGCTTTTGTTTTAGTAATGCATTGCCTTAAATGTTTATGCTTATTTTGAATGTTCCGCTATATTGTTATCCTTACTGGGCATTTGAGCTCACCCCTTTTCTATGTTTTATTTTTCCCAGGATGTGAAGAAGTAAGTTATGAATGACCTGCAGGGATATTATGAGGGGATAATAGTGTGGACTGTAGAGACATTATGTTGATGTAGTAGTTTTTCAATTTATGATGTAATGTAAAACTTATGAATATATCTATTGTTTCCAAGGATACTAAACCAATCGGTCTTTCGAGATTTGATCTTTCTTGTGATCATGCCAATGTTATGTAATAATGCACCGACTCTGGGTAACTTGGGTCGGGGCGTTACAAATTATATCATGGAAGTTGGTTTAGATGAGTTAATTAATTTACAGAGGTAAACCACATGTCTTAAAAAACAAAGATAAATTGGGGTTGGTTGATTTTAGTTCTCGTTTTGTCCTTGTCTCTCTTGTTTTTCTTCCCCCCACAAATCTGATTCCCAATAAAATTATCACCTCTACTATAACCAATGATAATGGGAAATTGAATCTTGAGTGTTCTCCATCTTGATTTAAGGTAGATCATATTTTCCTCTTATTCCTCCCCTCTTACCTCTCCTCCTCCGTTTCAGTGATGAGTTAACATGAAAATTTCTGATTCTAGTTTTGGGATTTAGTTAGATCATGAAATCACATGAGTAAAGTGTAGGGATTTAGTTTTGGAAAGATCTAAGAGAGTTATACATGGTTTAATTCACATCATTGGATGGTTTTTAGTATCCCTAAACTACATGGAGATTATTCCATAGACTTGGTCTATTTGGGTGTTTTTATTGAATTAAATGTTTGTGTGGTGGTTATGATCAAAACAAAAGCACCGATTAGTCCCATACCCAACTTCCCATTTGTCAGATATAATTAATAACGTGAAATACCTTGACAAAGAATTTCCACATCTAATGAATGTACCTAAAGAAACCAGATAATGAATCCCTGAACCAAGATTATTGTCACACCCTGACCTGATAAAACTCTATAATTTGGTTTATTTTTTAGTCTATTTTATTTATCTCTTCCTCCTAATAGTTTTTATTTGAAATTTGGTGTTTTTTGGAATGTAAGTAATGCCACATGGTTAAGTGGAACTGTTATCCAAACCATGTGGCCATCTTGTGACACCCTTGGTGATTTGACATAGCTAAAACACATGATCAACACACGGTTGGACAAGTTGTGTGTCCTTCCCATGCGAGGTGATATAAATTCCCAATAGAGGGTGCTGGGATGGCACACATTTTTTCCAAACTATGAATTATTATTATTTTAATTAAAAATTGTTTTTTATTATTTTATCCCATTTCTATATTTAAGAAAAATCATCCCTTTCTCCCCTCATTTGGTCTATGTGAATCCTTTGGGATCCACCCGTATTATTCCATGCCTTCTCTCTCTTCCTCTTGGAATAATCATGGATTTTATTCAAGGTTTTCGTGTGATTACTCATGGTCATATTCTTCTATCTTCTCACTTGTATAATTCCTTCTATTTTCTATTTCTTTTTTTTCCTTTCATATATTCTGATGGTACAAGGTTCATATATTTTATTTGAAAATTGGGGGTTTCAGTTTTATAGGGTTCTTCATAGTCTCTCTTTCTCATTTGTACCTCTTTGAGGTGAATATGAGTTTTAATTATTGAAGTTGATGAGTTTTGAGATAGGTTATCCTATGTTCATGGAATTAAATTAAAAACTATGATATAATTATTATTTTAAAGTATTCTTTTATTATTATAAAAATTTAATCTATTATGGATAATGTTTACAGTGTTAGGAAATGGATTCTATCTTATTTTCCTTATCTCCCTCAAAGCTTTCTACATGGGTTTCTATTATTAAATAATTTTTTCAATATTTTTTAATAATATAAATCATCCTAAGTGCTTGATTGGTGTTGAAAATTTTTCATAGAATATTGATTAGAAATGACCAAATATTTTTTGGTCTTTTGACTGATTTTCATAATGGCTTAATGTCATCGTTTGGTTTATTAGGAATACTTGAGAGGATATCTAATATTTCAACTCATTGAATGTGACGTATACACATATACATATATAGATAAAAATATAGGTTCATTATATGTACATATTCATAATTATGTGATGGGAATATATACAATAAGAAAATGGGTGCTTATATATATACAATGATGTGAATATGTGCATAAGTTTAAAGAATGGATTCAAAACTTTAATGCTTTGAGAAAAAGTGGTCTTGAAAATAAATGGTTTTTTATTTCAAATAATGATACTAGGTTGGTACTCTAAGGTTCATCCTCAGGAATGAAAACACCTATGAATGCATGGCCCTTAGTTGTGAAACTGGGGTGGATGTCAAATGGTGGAAAATTCCTAAAATGTATAATATAAGCCAAGTAAGGGGGATTGTGAATTGGTTTCTCATTATGGGAAGGAAAGAGAGTATGCACTTAAGGTGGTAATTCAAAGGTGAAAACATGAATGGTTTATTTTATTGAAAAGTGAATTACATGAATTCATATATTTTTTGAAAAATGTTACCTCTATTTGTACATCATGGGAAACCTTGGGTAGTTAGGAGTGAGATATAGGCACACATGCTGCACTAGTTTAGTATTATGCTCTAGCTTGTGGCCCGAAGTTATATCAGTCAACTTTTAATGGGATACACCCCTCGGTAAAACAAATGAGGGTGACACTATGTGATGGAGAGAGTTGATTGTTGGTATCTGGCATTGGTGGATGTTACCTATCTGAATGTTAATATCTTTATCCTAGAATATCCTCACTAACTCCAAAGGTACTATGACACCAATTTTATGTACAAATCAGTTTACTATGTTTTCTGGAAATTCATTGAAATGGTTTCCACTGTCATATTTTGTTACCAATATATTTATTCCATCTCATGTACATTATTATAAATGTTTTTTAGAATGTGTTTCATTCAATAGAAATGGTTTAAAAAATAAAACTGGAAATTGGTTCCTCAAAAGTATTTACTTGTTTATTGTTTAAAAAAAACTACATTTTTATATATTTATATTTTGGAATTTCAAAGAATTTTTTCTCTCTTTAAAAGTAATTCATTGGGAGTGGTTTTTTTCTTATCATATATATTTAGCATCTCATTTATCATGACCACATTATCAATTTCAGTTTTAGGTTGAGTTCAGCTTTGGAACACTCAAGGAATGAGCATAGTTCTGTGGCTGGTGGTGACCCATAAGGTCACATGAAGGTATATTTAGTGAGTTTATTTTACACTACCTATGTTTTATTTATGATTTTCTTATTATTTATTTATAATCTATTTTTAGAAACAATAATTCCCAAACTGAGATATTCATGATACTCGACATTGGTCTCCAGCTTAGTAGGATTGCGATAGCATCTCAGACCTTTCTTTTGGGGGAATTAGGTGGCCAATTTGGGGTCGAATGGGTTGGTTCCTTAAAAAAGGTATCATAGGTATGTTGAACTTTGCTATTTTGGGTTGTTCAGTTGTTTGGAACTTGGATTGTTTGAATTCAAGAGTTTAGTTGTAGGGAGGTTCTACATCCCCACATATTCAATATGATTCTTTAGTGTCTAGGTTAGTCCAATATATTTTTGTTTCAAATATGATCTTGGATCATGGATGTTTTCTAGGTTTTTAGTCTGTATTTGAGTGTTAATAATTGGTATTGAGAATTTATTGGTTATTTTGAGAAGTTAAAATGTTTAGAGTGGATTTTTTAGGGATTTATAGGGTACAAAATTACTTTTCATGGTCTTGAAAACCATATTAAGACAATGCAATTTCCTCTATTAACCTCTTGTGAGCTTCACACAGTTAGCACAGATCTTTCAAACCGTGCGGCGAAAATGTGTGTAATTTATTTTAATCAGAATTTTTGAAATTTTGGTTCACTAAATGTTGGGTCATTTATTCTTTTTATTGGTTTGAGATATTTTTCGGAGTGTATCCATTAGGTTTTAAATGATGTTTAGTTTATCATATTTGTTTTCCAAAAAAAACTTTAGGTGACGTGAAAATGATATGGAAATTGTTAAGGATTTTGGAAATTTTCATGATATGTGAAAATGAAAATGGATTGGGGATTTATAAATGTTTGGTTTGATAATGGAATGTGGTTTTAAATTGGTTGGGAAATAACTATTTTCAATGTGTCCTTCCCCTTTCATTTTACTTGTCCCTTGGTATTACTTACAAACATTCTCTTATGTTTATATGTGTGGGGCATGTATATATTTTTACTTACGAATGGTTTTGAATATAAGTGGTTTAATGTAGGAATATATGTGAAATTCATGGAATACCATTGGTAATTATTTTATTTCATATGTTGGATTTAACTTTACAAATGGGTTTCAAAAAAAGGGAATTTTGAGGTTTTGATAAGTGAGTGTCTTTTGATGTTATCCTTATATGTTTTGGGATTTACTTGTTTATATTATAGGTTTGGTTATGGTTGGAGTGTTACTAAAGTGTTTATTGAGTTTATGTTATTGATTTTTATTTAAGAAATGATGTTTTTTCATGATGTGTTTTGATTTAGTTTCGTTCATTTTGTTTTAGAGTACACCACCACTAAGATCTATGGAATCTTGAAGAGGATCAATGGGTGGATCTTCCACAATGTCATCTATGGTTTATCATGTCTATTTATAATCATTGGTATATTCTATTTTGGATATAGAGACCAGTGGTCCTCATCCATTAACTCAATACCATATGTTTATATAGAAGTTTGGAGAGTCAAATCCCCCCATTTCTTCAAGCATCTGAAGACATTGAATGTTGGGAATGATTGTGAAGTATTTAGAATATATTCATTTTACATGAGATTCCTAAGCCTCATAAGTATAGTTATCCACATTTATGATAGAATGATTGGTCTAGAAATGGTGGAAGTACATTATTTGGGAAAATCCATAAAAATACCACTCATGGGAAATCATCAAAGCTCTATTAATCTAGAAGTACCTCTTTAAATCATTAAGGATGATGAATCTTATGGAATTTTACTATGTTAAACATGGTGAATAAATGGTTTTGGGGTGTGTTAAGAATTTTTTTGGGTTCATTTTGTATCTTATAGATCTTATTATAGATAAATCCTTAAAGTCTCATTTCATTAGAAGAGGCCTCCAACTAGAACTTCTTCTAGAATTGTCTTTGTTTAATATTGAAAATTATAAAGAAGTGGTGAGGAAGGATGTTTAAGAAAAACTTTTCTTAACTACAGAATATGAGGTAGTTTATGATTCTAATATTCCCGGGAGTAGTGATGGTGGTTATAGTAAAATGAAAGGTAAAGAAGTTGTATCTGGTTTATTGGGAAGTCGTATGAAAAGGTTGTTAGGTTTCATTTCACCAGACTCATATAAGAGTAAAATCTGGGAATGATAACTATGTGAGAGTTTAGGGAATAATAATTCAACATGAAAAGATGCTCTAAAGACCTGTTTTACTTATTCTCATTTGGGTTAATTTCAACAGTTCTATCAGGGTGCTTCCAGAAATAGTTATGGAGTGAGATCCACACCTACGAAGAATCATCAAGTTCATTTTGATGAATGAGGTACAAATGAAGGCTCTATTTAAATTTCATTTACTTATAATAAATTTCTATTTTGTTAATTTTTTTGTTTGTGCTATCTTCTATTTGGTAAATGGTAGGTGGTGTTGTGGGTCCTTTATGGAATTAAATTGTTAATGGAAGTGGCATTTGGGAAATTCCAAATATTTTTGTTTTGGAGTAGTGGTTCTTATTATTCATTTTCTTATTTATCATACCTTTATCTGTCTCTAGTACCCTTAAGATTGTTTATACTAGGAAATGATTGATCGACCAGAGTCCTATCATGGTGGGGGTGACTACCATAGAAGAAGCTTGTGGTGAGTCTGTCTCCAAGTCCTTATGTTTTTATTTTTAGGAATCACAAATTTTAGTTATCAATGTAATTCATTGTTTCTAATTCACTCAACCCCGATCATTGTAGTTTGGTTAGCCGATACCTTGGGGATTGTGATTTTAATTACCAGAAATATTTTAAATAAAATTCACCTTCTGATTTAATTAAGTGTTTTATTTTGTATTATTGTTATTGAAAATACATGCACTTATTTTATTTTATTATATCCAGTTGGATTTAAATTAACATTAATTCATTACTATTGATATTATAGTCATTGAACAATGATCACATGGTTAGTATAAATATAGGGTTTTAAGAAATCCAATTGATACATATAAAAGAAGCCATGGACTCATCTAGTAGGATCCTACCTTATGAAGCCCATTTATCAAAGATTATGAAGGAGATATTAGGTATTGGTATTTCCCTAGAAAAATCCCTAGATGATATCCAATTACTTAATCATGAGTGAAATTGTTTAAGTGATAATTTCAATCTCATCGACACCACGACCAAGACCATGTACGCTAAACCACCGCATGAAAGTCTTACAATCGCTCACCTTACTCGTAGGGAATTTTCTAGTCTATTAATAGGATTTGTGTCAATAATATAACAATATGAATATTTGAAATATTTTTTATAGAATAATTAATATATTTTCATCATATTATTGTTACTTTGTAAAAAATATTTATTTTGATACAATAAAAAATAAATTGTATTTTTGGATAATATTCAAATTCAATTAATGAAATTATAAATTAATTTATTTTTGAAATAATTAATATTTTTAATATTATTATTAAATAATGTTTATCAAATACAATTGATCATATAAATTTTATATACAAAAATTTAATATTTATAAGGGTTTGAAAATCATTAAAATAAAAAACCCAACATTACTTTATAAATGTCAATTTTATTTTAAAAGAAAAATTTCACATATTTAGAAAATTATTTAGATAAAATAATTAATATTTTTGGAATCATAACATCAAAATTATCCTACTTTAAATTTTTCATAATTTTCCGAGATAGTTGATTTGTTTGGTAAAAATTAAATATTGTTAAAATATAATTGTGTTTTCCGACATCATAATGATGCAAAAGTGATATAATAATTACTATAAATGAGATATAGGTCCAAATTATTGTTTTACCTTTAAAATAATGAGTTTTTAAGAATATTTTATTTATTTTTTAGAGAAATTATGAATCCTCCAAAACCTATAATATATCTTAGTGTTTTAAAATTATTTCATTAAGAGTGTGACTAAACTCCACATAAGAATGTGCATTATTTTAATAAGATCAGACCATGGACTTATAATATAATAAAAATCACTCATATTTTTTATAAAACATGGGACAAACAATGATATATTTTTTGGTTTTAGATATTTTATTATGTAGATTCCCAAACCTAAATAATAAAGAAATCCCACTAATTTACTATATAAACCCATCAAAGATCCAATTTATCTGCACATAAATTCTTTTTATCACATACATACACTTAAATATACTCTCTATAGTCCTCCCAAGTCAATACAAGCTTTTAATAATCCCCTCCCATGATTTGGGAGTCACCCACTCAAGTAAAGGATCCCCACCTTCTTCTCATCCTTTCGATTCAAGATCATTCTTTAGAATCTGTCTTCTTAATTTCAATTTTTTATAATGTATTTTATTTATTAAAATCTCATTAATGTATAATTTATGTTATTTTAATAATTTATCATTTATCCTCTCTCATTTTTACCATTAATCTAAGCCTTTACTATATCAAAATTTTGTAGGGGATTTATGTCCTCTTTTTTTTGTCAAGCACCTCTTTTTATGTTGTGATTATTAATTTTAGTTTGATCATGTTGAGATATATTATTCCATAATTAAACAAATTTTAATTTTATTTATAAATTATAATATCCCCCTTTCACAATCATTATTCCTCCCATTATATTTTATGCACACCTGTTACCATATCGAGTTGTAGTTCGGATTTGTTTCATTACATATGTTTTTTCTTTACATTATGACTTTTATTTCTAATTTCTAATGTTGGGATGTATTTTTTCATGTCACTATAGAATTACATTTAATTTATATGGTATTAGAGACCCATTTCATTCTTATATACACATTTTATGATCATTTAAGTCACATCGTTATGCTACAGAAATTTCACCATGATTTTCCATGGAAAAACATTTTATATAGTGAATACCATACCCATTTCATATCAAATGTGCTCTAATATATAAAGTTAAAATTAATTGATTTAGGAATATCATTTATGTATTCCACATTACAATATAATGTAATATAATATTACGTTTAATGAATCCATGTTGTATGTTCTATTTGGAACACTTAAGCATGAGAATCAAATGAATGTTACAGTTGAGCCCATAATTATATAGTGCACTAATGTGTTGTGTAATTTTTAGTATCATGATACATAATGTGGGGATATGGATTGAACATTATTCCTTTAGGGTACTTTTTCCACCATGAATTATTGGTATATTCATTATTGACCTATGTTTATGATGTAATGTTTTAAGATGTTTCCACATTTCCCATGATTAAATTATCATGCTATAACTTGTATCATTGTTAATGTTTTTGATTCATACTCTTTTTCCCTCATTGATATGCCAATTATCCTACATGTATCAATTATTAAATGGATATTCCCTTAATGGTATTTATAGATCACCCCTTTCTTAGTTGTTTCCCCAGGTTCACTTGTGAATTTTTAAAAATATATAGAATTTTAGAAGCATGTTAAGGATGTTTCCAATAATGTTGTCATATCCCATGTTCAAGATGTTATTCTATGTATCTTATTCCCAAATACACTATACTTCTTGATAATTTAGGTTATATTATGTGTACAATTAGGTAATAAATCATGAATTAAAGTGTAACAAAGAGAAGGGTTTTTATTGTTGGCATGAGAGAGAAGGTTTTCTAGTTTTTTGGATTAGGATTATAAAACTATTATGAAAGACATAGGGATAAGACTAAGTATAAGAAAACATCCCTAAATATTTGTAAGTACATAGTTAGTTGTTTATCAATAAATGAAATCTTTTTCTAGATACTACTAGTGGACATGGTTTTAGGAAAGATGTCACTAGGAGTAACATCTTCAACAAGATGTGATGGGACTAACTCGCTTTAACCTGGTACATCACAATGGTCCTCACAATGCTCTTGATTTGACACTCCTAGGGGGGTATGATTCGGTAAATTCATACAATCATTATAAACCACTATTATGGAAACAAAAAAATCCCCATAAGAATATATGTTATAAAATAAATCACGGATAATATAGATTAAATCCTTTAAATTCATAAGTTAATGGAAAAAAGTAAGTTATAAACTATCCCTTTAATGTCATTAAATTTCTATTTATGTATTTATTAAGATAAAAATAATCACCCCTAATATTATTTTTGATAAAGTAAATGTTTATAAACTGAATTAAAAAGTTAAAGGTAGGATTATCATTCATAGTTCTATGAATTATTCATTTCACGAAATTTTGGTATAACCATCCAAACACCACCACAATGAATTGGAGTAGAGTTATCAGTGAAAATGAAAATTCGGTAAATTATTGAATCTTAAGTATATAACTCCTCCCCAGTCAAATTTTACAGGATAAACATCCTAGTAAACCTTTTCATACTCCCTTTAGTGTGATTTTATACAAATATGGGCATGGATTGGCTCTCCCTATATAAAACCAACATAAATTGATGCGATAATAAAATCACTCTCTATATTTCAATTTGAACCCCTAATTCTATATAAGTTTAAGGGGAGGATTAGTCTCCTTTAGAATATTAATTTCAAGAATGGATATTATTACCATATGAGAAATTGTATCAAGATCAAATGAATAAGTATAAGGATTTAACTATCCTCAAATGCATGCCTATTGTGAGGGAATATGCTGAGGCATTTCTTAAGGAATTGTCTAGTCTTCCTCTTAGACAAGAGGTAGAATTTATAAGTGTGTTTCCATTATCCAAGACCCTATATATAATGGAAGTTGTAGGACTTGAGGAGCTAAATAATCAATTATAGGAGAATATGGATAATGGTTTCATACACCCAAGTGATTCACTATGGGATGCCTGAGTCCCCTTATTCAAGAAGTTTGATGGATCAATGTGCCTTATCATCGATTATCTTGAGATCAACAAGATCATTATAACGAAAAAGTATCATCTACCTCATATTGGTTAATATTTCAATTAGATATATGTAGAACAATTCTTCTCCAATGTGGATCTTCAGTCAGGATATTATCAAGTAAATTTGAAGAAGGAAGATATCCCCAAGACTAATTTACATACTAGGTACGAGAACTATGAGTTAATAGTGATTCCATTCATACTCACTAATGCTTCAAAAATATTCAATGACTTGAAGAATATTTTATTTATATATTACCTTGATATGTTTGTGGTAGTCTTTATCAATGATATTATAATATACTCCAAAATTAAGGAGGATCATGAGGTCATCTGCATATTGTTCTAAAGACCTTGCGATAAGAGAAGATTTATTTTTAGTATAGAAAATAAGAGTTATGGATAATGTATGAATCTTTCATGGGAATATCATCACAATAAATGAGATATTTATGCACACTTCAATGACAAAATCAATTCAAGAAAGGACATGACTAACATATATGTAAAATATCTATAGTTTCCTTTGGTTAGCTGGGTATTATCACGAATTTGTGAGAAATTTATTACAATTTTCAAAACCTGTAACCAAGTTAATTCAGTAGGGAGTCATGTAATCTTGGAATAATGTCTGTGAAGAGTTATTTAAGGATCTGAATAGGAGGATTATAACTACACATATTCTCACACTACCCACAAGTGGATAACATTTCACGGTGTTTAGTAATTCTTAGAAGAAGGGATTGATTTGTGTATTAGTGAAAAATGACATAGCCATATCATATTCTTGTGGATAGTTGAACGTTCATGAATAGAACCCCAATTCATGATCTGGAGTTGGTTGTAGTGATATTCACTTTGAAAACATGGCTATATTATCTCTTTGGGAATAAGTGTAAAATATACCTGCATAAAAAAGTTCTCATTTATATATTAACATAGAAATAGATTAATAGGAACCAACAAAGATGGTTAGAGATGATCAAGGAATATTACTATTCAATACACTGCCATCAGGGTAATGGGAATAAAGTTGAGAAAGCTGTATGTAGAAAAGATTAAACAATTATATCATTAATTAAAATTGATAGGGATATAATCTTATTAGATTTAAAAAGGATGATCATGAAAATAAAAAAGGATGGGACATCATTAATCCTTTCACAAATGATTTCTCAACTGTCTATTTTGGAAAGGTTAAAGGATTCTCAAAGAAATGATGTGGAAATTAAAAAGAAGGTGGAAGCCATGAAAAAGGAAAAATCACTAGAGTTTAAAATTAATGAAGAAGAAATTGGGAGATTTGGGTTATCACTATGTGTACCATCAAATCTTGAGTTAATGAAGGAACTATTGGATGATTCACACAGTTCAACTTTATCCATTCACCCAGGAATCACAAAGATGTATCATGATCTCTGTGAACACTATTTATGGGAGAATATGAAGAAGAACATATCTTAATATACATTAAATTTCCTGATATGTATGTACATGAAGGATGAAATAAGTAAGTCTATGGTTATGATGAATCCATTACCCATACCAACAAGGAAATGAGAAAAAATCACCATAGAATTCTTCATTGGACTTCTGAAGACATCCAGAGTAAACAATGTTGTACAAGTTTTTGTGGATCATCTTATTAAGACCACTCAACTTATTTTAATTCAATTGGACTTCTCCATGGATCACCTTGCATGAATATACATCATATAATTGGTAAGGATTGATGGAGTACCTCTAACGATTGTATTTGATCAGCATCTAATATTCACCTCCACGTTCTGAAAAAGTTCCAAACAAGATCTAAATTGTAAGCTGCACTTCAGTACGGCCTATCATCATAAAACTAATGGATAATCTGAGTGCACTATTTAGAAAAAATAAGACATATTGTGATAATGTTTTATGTACTTCAAAAGTCTATGGGACCAACATCTTCCATTGGTCGAGTTTTATTACAACAACAGTTTCCACTTGAGAAACCAAATGGATCCCTTTGAATCCCATTATGGGAATAGGTGTAGAACTCCAAAATGTTGGGATGATGTTGGGGAACAAAAGATTATAGGACCTGAAATAGTCAAGGAAAAATTGGAGAAGTATAAGATCATTCAGCAACACATCAAGGCTGCTCAGAGTCGACCTAAAAGAAATGATAATAATCTTTGTTGAGAACGAATGTTTCATTTTAGAGACATGGTATTCCTATTCATATCACTATGGAAGAAAGTGATGAGATTTTAGAAGAAGGGAGAGCTTAGTTTAATATACATTGGCCCCTTTTAGATCCTTGATTGCATCAGAGCAGTTCTATATCATCTAGCACTCTCACTGAACATATCTTTAGTACATGATATATTCCACGTATCCCTCTTGAGAAGGAACATATTAGACCCCTCACATGCACTCAATCCATAAGTGGTACCATTAGATAATGATATTTACTATGAGTATCAACGGTTGGAGTTCTCAAATCATAGAGAAAAGGTTCTATGAAATAAGACAATGCACCTTGTCAATGTGTTATGGAGAAGCAACAAGTTTGAATAAGGGATTTTGG
Source organism: Viscum album (assembly GCA_963277665.1). Taxonomy (NCBI): domain Eukaryota; kingdom Viridiplantae; phylum Streptophyta; class Magnoliopsida; order Santalales; family Viscaceae; genus Viscum; species Viscum album. The sequence continues at coordinate 879,229,082 of OY728143.1, read as the reverse complement.
AACCTGAGGAGGTGGTGAAACAGAGTTAGCCTCATGTGTTTAAGTGTGGTAAAAGAAACATTATACAGAGAAATTTATTAAGGGGGGAATATTATAACAACCTGAACTATTTTAAACGAAATTCCCCTTATGATTTAATCAAATGTCTTATAATGCATTATGGTTATAGAAGACACATGCAGTTATTCTGTTTTGTTATATCCAAATAGTTTTAAATTACCATTATGTATCATTATAGTTGATAATATAGTCATTGAACATTGATCACATGGTTTCTATAAATATATGGTTTTAAGAAGTCCAATTGACCCAATCAAAGAAAGTTATGGCCTCAACTAGTAGGATCAAACCTTATGAAGCACATTTATGATAGCTTCTAAAAGAGATAGTATTTATCGGATTTTCCCTTGACCAATCCCAAGTCAAGATTAAATAACATAATAATGAGAGAAACAATTTATGGGATAAGTTCAAGCTCATCAAGATCACAACTCAAACCATGTACACCGGACCACCCCTTGAAAGTCTCACGTTCGTGCACGTTACTCTTAGGGAATTTGTTGGTGTATTTAGGGGATATGCATCAATTATATAGAAATATGAATATGAACATTATTTTTAATATAATAATGAATTTATTTTCATCCTATTATTGTTAATTTTTAAATGCCTTTTATTTTGATACAATAAAGCACAAATTCTATTTTAAGTCAATCTTCAAATTAAATTAATGAATTTATGAACTAATTTGTTTTTCAAATAATTAATTTTTTTAATATTATTAAATAATTTTTATCAAATATAAATGATCATTTAATATTTATGAAAGAAAATGTAATTTTTATATGGGCTTGAAAAAATTTATTATTAAAAACCCCAACATTTCTTAATAAATGTTGGTTTTGTTTTACAAGTAAAAATTAAAATATTTAGAAACTTATTTATATAAAATGAATAATATTTTTGGAATCAGAATGTCGAAATTATATAATGGTTAATTTCTCATAATTTTTTGATATAGTATAATTTTGGGTACAAATTAAATATCATATAAATATAGTTTGTATTTTATGACATCATAATGACCTAAAAGTGATGTAATAATTACTATAAATTGTATATAGGAAAAAAATAAATATTTAAAATTTAAAATAATTTGATTTTATTTTTATTTTATTTATTTTGTAAAACCATTATGAATCTTCCAAAACCTATAATAGATTTTAAGTATTTAAAATCATTTTTCTTAAGAGTGCAAATCACCTCCACATAAAAAATGGAATTATTTTAATTAGTTTAGACCATGGAATTATAAAATAATAAAAACCACACTCATTTGGCAGAAACAAGGGGCAACAACCTGTGTATGTTTTTTGGTTGTGGATAATTTATTATATAGAGTCCAAAACTAAATTAATAAATAAATCCACTTCATTTACTATTTAAACCCACCCAAGTTCCCATTTATCTTCACTAAAAATCATTAAAGCATTTCCATAATCTACCCTAATCTCTCTAGAGTACATTTAATGTGCCTCAAGCTTTCATGAAACCACTACCAATATGTTGGAGTCTCACACTAATGTAAGGGATTCTCACCTTCTACTCCTCCTTTAAATTGAAGCACCTTATTTGAACAATTTTATAATGTATTTTATTTATAATCATCCTCTTACTATCCAATTGATGTTATTTTAATGAGATATTATTTATCCCCTCTGATTTTTACCTTTATCTAAGCCATTACTGTATCGAAATTTTGTATGGGATTTATTTCACTTTTTATTCAAGCGCACCATTTTTATGTTATGCTTCTTATTTTTAGTTTGACCATGTTGGGATATACTCTTCTTTGTTTAACAAAATTTTAATTTTATTTATAAATGATAAGATCCCCCTTTCACTCTCATTAATACTCCAATGATCTTTTATGTACACCGTTTACGAAACCAAGTTATAGTTTGGATTATTTTCATTACTCAAGTTTCTTCGTAACTTTATGAATTTTATTTAAAATTTATATTGTTGGAAAATATTTTTTCCATGATCCCATTACTTTAAATTTAATTTATAAGTCATTATATACCCCTTTAACTCTCATCAAACAATTTTATGACTCTTTAAGTGACGTCATTATGGTACTGCAATTTCACCACGATTTTCCATGCCAAAAACAAATGTGTAGTGAACACTATACACATTTTGTATTAAGGGTGTTCATATTTATAAAATTATAGTTATTTTATTGAGGTATTTGACGTATTTATTCCACATTTAAAGATCTTGGAATATGATTTTATGTTGAATAAATCCTTCTTCTATGACCTATGTGTAACACTTAAGATTGAGAATGAAATGAAAGTGATAGGTGCACACTGAATTATATAGCGCTTTACGGAATTCAGTAATGTTTAGTATAATGATTCTTCATACATGGATAGAGTGTGAACCTCATTCCTTGAAGGGAAATTTTTCACCATGATTTCATGTGGGACTTACCATTGAAATATCTTTGTGATGCAGTGTTTTAAGTGGTTTCAACATTTCTCATCTTAAAGTTATCATGATATAACATGTCTCATTGTTCATCCTTAGGATTACTAATCCTTTTTATCCTCATTGATATTCATATTTTCTGAAATGTATCACTTATTACATGTTTATTCCCATACTAGGCTTTATATCCCACCCCTTTCTTATCTTCGTCCCTAGGTTATCCTGTGCCGTTTTAAAATTCCATGGAATTTTAGAAGCCAGTTAAGAATGTTTTCAATAATGTTGTAGTATCCCATGTTCAAGATGTTATGCTACATTGAAAATTCCTATAGAAACTATACTTGTTGATATTTTGGTTTTTATTATGTGATATTTTGTTTAATATATCATAAATTAAAGTGTAATAAAGATCATGGTTGTTATAGTGATAAATTCTCATAGAGATCCTGAATAGACCATGAGGAGTTTAATTAATGATTTATTTTTCAGGGGGTAGGGTGTTCCATGATTTAAGGAAATACATAGAGATATGAGTTCCCCTTATTTCCTATTTTCTTTCATTTGGTGGTTTGAGTTTCAGGGTTCTGTTAGCTATCCCTTGGAATGTTAAGAATAATTTTTGAGGATGATCTCTTTAGCCACCTTTTAGATTTTCATGTTTTATATTTGGAAAGGAATGTGGGTGTTGATTCTTTGGTATTTATGTTATGGGAGTTTAGTTTTGAATGTTAGTCCTCCTTTCTTCATGACATGATCAACTAAACCTTTCAGGAATTGTAGGGGGTATAATGTTTCATGTTGTGGAGAATTGTCACACCTTGACTAGACACTACTCTATAATTTGTCTTATCTTGAGTTTCTCTTATTTCTCTCTTCCTCTTTGTAGTTTTTTTCTACAATTTCTAGTTTTATAGCATATAAGGAATGTCGCATGGTTAAGGTGCATAATTATCCAAACTGGGAAGACAAAAAACAACAACCTCTACGTGTTGGAAGATCTAAAAACATGGTCGGTGAATAGATGGCCAAACTATGAAGCCTTCCTGTGAAAGGTTCTTCAGAATCCTAGTAGAGGGTTCACAGTTGTGCATGGTTTTCCAATAAAATGTATCTAAACATTATAATATTCCACTAGTTCATTGAAAATAGTCTTTTACCATTTTTAGACTTCTCTATTTTTAACCTGAATAACATTTTCTACCCTAAATTGGTATATGTTACTCTCTTGGTATCCTCCCTTCTTATCCTAGACTTCCCCTCTCTTTAACATGGTTGAATCTTGTCTTTTATTCATGGTTTTGGTGTGATTTTTAGGGAAATCATCATATAGATTCTTCCACATCTTATTTATTCAATTTTCTCTTTGTTTCATTTCTTTCCATTGGTTGTGAGGGCATAGGGTTCATGTTTCTTTGTTTATAATATGGGGTTTTTGGTTTTCAAACGTTTTTCTTGGTCTCTCTTTCTCATTTAGACATCTTTGTGGTTGATTTGTGTTGATGTTGTGAAATGCGACAAGATTTGAGGTAGTTTACCCTATTTTCACGCCTTTAAATTGAAACTTTTGATCTCTTTATTATTTTAAAATGTATTCTTATTATTATAAAAAGTTAATGTATTGTGGGAAAATGTTTATAGTGATTTGATACAACTTCCCCCTTCTGATACATATTTCCCTCTTAGATTTCAACATGGGTTTCTCTTATTAAATCATGTTTTCATGCTTTTTTTAAAACTCAAAGCATATTATATGCTTTATTTGTTTTACAAATGGTTCTTATCATATGGTATGGAAATTCCCAAACATGTTTTAGTAATTTCATCATTTTTCCTAAAGGCGTATTGGAATGGTTTGGTTTCCTATGAATCTTTGATGGGATTTCCAATCTTTTGACTTTTTGAATTTGAATTATACATATATATAGGTTCCTTATTTTTATAATATCACTTTTGGGTGATGGTAATATATAAATTTGGAGAATATTTATATATATATATATCAAGTTTTATATTTTGGTAATTGATATTAATTATTTTAGAACATTAAGTACTTGAAAAAACGTGGCTTTCCTAACAAACTGAAATTACTTTAAAATGATGATGCATGGTTTTCACATTGATGTTCATTCTAAAGAATGAATAATATATGAACCCATATCATATTTTTAGTTATGGTCTCTCTTTTTTAGTGTTTTTGAGAAAAAGAGGAGTTTCTAGAAATTCCATGAGTATACACTGTGTTCTCATAAGTACATGCCGTGTACTCAGTTGTCGTGGGTGACCATGTACTGGCTGGGTAATGGCCAAATAAATTACCGTGTGTGGTCACCAGGAGACCACCTAAAGTGGAATATAGAAAAGTAAAGTACACACCATTCACATTTAATGAACACATCGTGTAATTTCGTTTTATTTCATTAAATGAATTGGGGTTGCGTCAAATGGACAGAATGCACTTCGTCTCGACCTATTTCATCCAGGAGAGTCTGTACAAATGTATATCTTCTCTGAGACCCTGACTCATTGTTCTTCCTCCGATTTGACTTTCATCAGACGCATTAGAATCACATTGGTGAGTTCTCATTTCCTATTGGACTTCATCTCCAGATTTCTCCTCTCTCATGAGTTATCCTTGGTTGAAATTTATTAATGTTTTTTTATATCTATGGCTTTCCAAAGCAATTCCCATCCTAATATTCATGTATATTAATCTCATAACAATGAGTTTGGTGATATGTGGCTTTTCGTAGATATCCTTTGAATTTTATGTGCAAAATTTCCCAATACCCAAGAACGGGGTATAGATTTTTTATGGTTTTTAATCATGTTATTTCATGGTATGACTTGTTTGTTTGGATAGAGGTTAATTGTTTGTGAATAGGTTTAACATTTCCATGATATGTATTTTTTTCCCATGGTTTCTTCTTTTGACCATTTGGTTTAGCTTGCATGTTAGGCTGCTTTGTTTTCCATGCATAGTATTGTTGGGATGGGTGATTATTATTTGGCATGCTATGATATGCTGTAGATTTTTTACCCATGTAGTTCTTGAGGTTTACTTGGGATACCATGTATTTTTTGTGCATGATTGACTTAAACAGGGCTGTGGGAACTTGGTGTAGTTGACCAAAGGGAGAATTGACGTCGAGGGATTCTCCAGAGTGTCTGTTTACTTTTAAGTTGCGAGACCATAGGGGGGATGGATGTATGTTCTCCCTCAGAGAGATTTTTGTTTCCTTGATATGGGACATATGGGGAATTAAATATTGAGTGCTTCCTTAGATATTCTATTAGTTACTGATACGAGACCACATGGAGAATTGACGGTGAGTGCTTCCTGAGAGTGTCATTGCTAAAGCTGAACAAGAGGGGTTAGACTGTGTGTACATCCCAGAAGGTTTCTTGTGTTTGTTTTGGTTGAACCAGAGGGGTTAGGATGTGAGTACTTCCCATAGGGTTACCTACACGCGATTAGATGCTTACTTGATATATGAAAGTTGAATTCGTTTGAAACTATTCGATTGTTTGCAGCTGAGTACATCCTTGTTTAAAGCTTCTTTTTTCTTATTTCCTACCATATATATTCGTTGAATATTAGGAACAAATATTGGGGTGGTTTCCTAATGAGATTAGTCTCACATTCTATTTGGGTCATGATTTTTGGACCAAATAGATTATATTGTTGCCGGTATAGATAAGGGAAAGCACCCCTCTACTTCAGGTACTTGATTGTTGTGGAGTTGGAGACCATGGGACCAAGTTGAGGCTTGCGATGCAGTGGAGATGATTACTTTCATTTCTTTTGTACTTTGGTTTATTACTGTATTCCAACATTTTGATTTGTTTGGCTCTTTTCCATGACATATGTATCATTCATAATTTATATATGTGTGCTATACTTGTTTATTACTTTTACTGTTTAATTATGGAATGTTTTACTGCTTCCTCTATTGCTATATTTTTTAATTTCACTCTGTTACTCTGACTGTGAGAGAATAGTTTCCCCACTATCACACCCAAGGCCCTCACTGCTAGTCATCAGCTTCTGACATTTGGGGAAATTTGATTGAGGCCATGTGACCAACCAGGTATGGGAACCTTTGGGAGGCTACAGGAACCGGGACCTTACAGTGTGGTATCAAAGGAATTATTTTTTTCTTGACTTACTATTTTTAGCCTATATGCAGAGATAAGAGGGAATAGGTACTTGGTAACAAATTGTGCCTGAGAGTAGGTAACCTGTGTACATGGAAAATCCATTTACATCATATATTGAAATTTTCATGGTTTCGAAATTTTTAAATTGATTTGATTTCATCATTGGGTGATTCAAATTTTTTGTGATGTTATTGTTGATAATATTGAGGTTCTATTTCGGTTTCCACCCGATGAGATGAGGGTATTCCATTTCATGCATCATATAGAACATTCAAGAGATCGCATGTCATGCATTCATTCCATGCCATTTAGTGTGCATTAGCAACTTCATGTTGTTGTGAAAGAGGTTTTGTTAGATATGCATGTTGTTGTGATAGATGCCTTTATAAGGATACCTATTTTTTATAGGGTATTTTGGTATACAATTTGTATTTAATTAACACCAAACATTGGTTCTTAAGGTATTATGTGCCCTTATGGATAAGAATTTGGTGGATCATTGCCTTTTATTCCTTGTATATAACATCTATAAGATGACAAGATTTTATTTCCAAGGAGTATGGGCCCCCAAGGATCGGAAATTGTCACTTTAATGTTGTTTCAGTGTTTTTATGGGGTTCTGGAGTTGTTTATGAGGCTTACTATACAGAAAAACCCAAAATACAGGACATGTACTCATGAATACATGCCATGTGCCCTTCTTTTCAAGAAGGAGCTGTTTTTCTTAAGTACATGTCGTGTACTGTATGTACACGCCGTGTAGTCGCTAACTGTGTCACTGGCTATGTGGGCAGAGACCTGGGGTTGATAATTCTTGGTGGGACATGTCGTGTACCGAACGTACACACCATGGGTTTAGTCCATGTGTCTACTCATGTGACTAACGATACAGATGGATGAAACATAAGTTATACATGTCATGTCAATCTTGAACACACCGTGTAGTGTAACCCATGTATCTGGCCATGTAAAGAACAACAGGAGTTGGTGAAATCTTTCTAGTACACGTCATGTCACGCATAAACATGCCGTGTAGAGTCAGCTGTGTAACCAGCCATGTAACTAACAACACTAGTCGGTGAGGTTCATTTACTACACACCATGTCTAGAAGTAACATTCTATGTAGTCTTGTTCTATGAAAACTGGGTGACTTAGCCGTGTAGGAGAACTTTCATAGCGGATGAGGATTCAAGTACATGTTGTGTGTGGGGACAACACACCGTGTGTATGGGGTGTTACATGACCAGTTCGGGTAGGAGTACATGCCCATGTGAAGGATTAAGGGAACACGTCGTGTGGGTGTAATAAATTCTATGTATACATGTTTTGAAAAACTTGAAATCATTTTTTCTCCTATTCCCTTATTACACTTATAAGTTTCATTCCTTGATAATATTGATCCAAGGGTGTGCTTGACCTTGCAGAGTCATTCTACCGAGATTTCCTTCGGTTGTCTTCCAGATATATGGCAGTGATCAGACACCGGACATGGCTGATCCGGGACTTCCAGCAAATCCTCTTATAGTTCCAGTCTTGGCACGACCTGTCATTATGGACACAGGTGTCGATGCATAGTTCCTAGAGGGATTCATGAGCTTTATGCAGAACTTCTGAGGAATATCGCAACCTGACCTGTCTATGGATGAGTGGATGTGGGTTTTCCAGCAGCATCATCCTCCCACCTTTATAAGTGATGGAGAAACTCAGGCTATAGAGTCACGGTTAGAATCCATGATTTCTATCTTCGATCATATGGAGACACCTCCAGAGAGGATGGTGAAGCATTATACATATATGCTTCAGAATTCCACCAAGTGATGGTGGGATGTGATCTCATCGGAGGGGAACCAGTAGGTTATTGATTGGGATGAGTTCCAGCATACCTTCTACAACTACTTCTATCCAGAGACTTTGAGGTCCAATTGATCCCAAGAGTTCATGAGTCTCGTGTAGGGTACTCTTTCTATTATGAAGTATTCTTCTCACTTCATAGAGATGCAGCGCTTCATATCCATACCATGAGGTGATGAGTTATTCTTGGCATGTAATTTTGAGGATGGTCTTAGGCACGACATCTGATCCTAGGTTAACATATTCATGTTGACTTCCAAATCTTCTATAGTCAACCATGTGAAAATAACAGAGCGAAATATGAGGGATTCTGGAGTTGTGAGCCTTGGTAGCTCTATATTTGGAGTTGGTATCCCTCCTGATAACAGCAGGAAGCACCGTAGGGGGTCTACGTGTGGAGATCCAAGGAGGCAAGATACATCTTCTGGTATCCAAATGGTGTTCTACCAGTGAGGCAATAGTAGGAACATAAGGCCACATTTCTTGAGAGTCCCATTGGAGTGAAGATATTGTCACAAGATGAGGCACCTTCAACATTTCTGTCTGTTTTTCTCTCCAGCAGCTGGGGACATGGGTTCTTCAATGACTCCTCATTTAGGAGATGCACTGCTAGTTTCTCATCAGTCAGGGAACTGGAGTTCGTCAGGCCATTTAGGCCAAGGTGGAGGCCATGGCTATGGTATCCAGTCTCTAGGATTTCAATGAAAACATGGCATATTAGCTCCGGGTGGTAAGGTAGGGTCACAAGGCCATTTTACAAGTCAGGATTTTGTAATGGAGTAGACCCAATGGGAACAAGATCCCATACACTCTACAGTTCACAGTATGATTCTAGTTTCCTCAGTTTTATCTTCTTCTTTTTTTGATATAGGGGATTCCTATAGCTTTATATATATTTCTATTATGGAGATCATTGGGCTCTTTATCTTTTATTCTATTGATATCTTGACATTAGAAACTCCATTGGGGACTAGAACAACTATTGTACATGAGTTCAAGGAGTTCCCTCTAGAGGTTGGTGGGTGTCACTTCTTATGGGATTTTTATGTCTTAGAGATGACAAGATATGATATAATTCTCGGAATAGACTGGTTAGTTCCCTTCTAGGCTTTTGTCGACTACTATTTCTGTAGGGTGAGTTTCACATCATCAGAGGGAAGATAATTTCTTCATAAAATCAAATGGGATGTCCAGGCGAGCAAAGAGGGACCTGAGCATCATGGGTAGGGAGGAGTTACATCCCATATTTCTAGTCTATATCTAGATGACCATGAGATATCAATGAAGGACTCTTCTCCAACGATGGATCATTTCAGGGATGTATTTCTAGAGGAAATTTCATGTTTTCCTCTAGAGTGATAGGTAGAATTTCTATTGATCTTGTTCTAGGAGATACACTGATGTCTATTCCTCCTTATAGGATGGCTACCCCATAGTTGCTGGAGCTAAAGAAGTAGTTGGAGGAGTTGCAGGAAAAGGGTTTCATCTGACCCAGTACTTCTCCTTGGGGTTTTTATGTCATGTTTGTGAAGAAGGCAGATGGTACCCCCACACCTTGTGTGGATTATCGGAATTTGAACCCATTGACGGTCGACAACTGATATCCCTTTTCGAGGATTGATGATCTATTTGATCAACTTCAAGGAGCTCGGGTGTTCTTGAAGTTTGACTTGATGTCCAGATACCATCAGTTGCACGTTAATCCATATAATATACCTCTTACAACATTTCAGAGTAGGTATGGCCTATACTAGTATGTGGTTATACTACTTGGTCTCACAAACTCACCTGTAGTTTTCATGGAACTGATGAACCGAGTGTTCAATCCATACTGGGATTTTTTTCATGGTAGACTTCATAGACGATATCTTGGTGTACTCTCACACTCGACATGACCATGCCTCCCATCTTGCGATTGTTTTGAGTACACTAAAAGAGCATCAATTATATTGATAAGCTCTCAAAATTCAACTTTTGTACTGACCAAATCCACTTCATGGGTCTTGTTATCTCACATACAGGAGTATCAGTAGACATAGAGAAAGTGAGAGCAGTAGTTACCTAGGAGCATTTGAAAAAATTCATTGACATGCAGAGTTTTCTAGGGATGTCTCGTAACTACAGAAATTTCATATAAGACTTTTCATACCTAGATACACCACTGACGGGTCTGACTAAGACGGGTATGAACTACTTGTGGTCAGATTCTAGTGAGTCAGCCTTTCAAGAGCTGAAAGGGAGGTTAACTTCATCCTTGATACTAGATTTTCCAGTTCCAGGAAAGAGCTATACTGTGTACATGGATTCAACAGGTATCAGTCTGGGAGTTTTGCTTATACAGGGGGAAGGATTCGTTGCGTTCGGGTCTCAGCAGTTGAGGCCACATGAGTGGAACTACCCGACGCATGATCTCGAGTTGGCTATTGTTGTTTATGCTTTACGATGTTGGAGACATTATCTTATGTGAGAGAATATTTGTGTTTTCACTAACCACAAAAGTATCAATTATATCATCACTCAGTATGATTTGAATTTGATATAGTGAAGGTGGGTTGAGTACCTTCAGTCCTTTGATTTTGAACTTGCCTACACGCCTGTGAAAGGCAATGCAATAGCTGATGCGTTCAGCAAGAGGACTCAAATACAGGTAGTTCAGGAGGCCAGAAATGAGTGGAAGCTTATGGTTCTAATCTCAGAGATTCATTTGGAGGTGCACGATAGACAAGATAAGACATTTCTATCTGATCGGACAATTAAATTTTTATTAAACACTTTTATGGAAAGGTGAGAAACCACACAGGAACAATCAAATCTTAAGATTATCCAACACTAAAGGATATCACTAAATCGCTAAAAACAAGACTAATATTGTTGGAATTTCATACCCTGTATAATACCCATTGAAGCGATTCAACCTTTATGATCAGATCATCACTGTTTAAGTCTTCAAAGAAGGTATCCAACTTGTTCCAAGTCTGGATATATTCCTCTACATTGATCTTTCGTTCATTGAAACCCCATGGAAAAATAAAATCTTAGTGGTAGATCCAGTACCTTTTTTCCTTACTAAAATCCATTTTAACCTCTCTTTCATTGATTCTTTCTACCTCCACCCTTGAGGGATTAAGTTTCATATACTTTCCATGTATTTTTTCATTATAATGAAGAATTAAGTCATGATATTGAGTATACTCTCCTTATTCCTTTCCTGTCGCACCACCCACCCCTTGGATGTCTCCACACATAGTTTTTAGCTTTCCACTTCATTGTCCAGAACATTCCAGATCTTGAGGTTTTGGCTTACAGTCCTTTTTTTCCTAACTAGCCGCTCTTGTTTGCAGCACCTTAGGTTACAGGGAGTAGTCATTCCTCAATTTAGATCATCTCCCTTTAGTCACAATGAATCTCCCCAAGTCACAGTGCCCCTTTTGACCCTTCTTCTTCCTCAGGCTATGGAGACCTCTAATTCTATCTCCCTCCTCACCACTAAAAGAAAATTGACTGGAGTCCTCAGCTTCATTATCACCCCCTGAGAGAGCTTGAACACCCGAGGGATACTCCACTACCAATGGTGAACCCACATCTGTAGTAGTCCCTAGGGCCTGAACTTGGAGGTCAGCCTTTATACCTCTACTATATAGCAGTTCTATTTCCTGGTCCTGAACAGAACCTTCCTCCATCAAGACTTCAAAATCGTTAACAAGACTGATTGTTGTTTGATCATTTTTTGGTTTGGACATGGTCATTTGATTTTCTCCATCCCTTGTAGCTATTGTCCCCTTGATACATGTAGAGCCTCAATTACTTGCTGCGACAGTCACACCTACATGGTCAGGGGAGTGATCATAGAAAACTGGAACATCATTCTATTTTTTCGATCCTATCATCTGAGGTACTAAAGTATTCTAGTCTGTCGCAACCCTAGCTGGAGGCCTTGACACTGGATGCACATCAACCGCATTGTGACTGGAAACCAAGGCACCATCCGACCCAGTGATCAAGCCTCCATTCTTCACAGTTTTTTCCAATGAAGGAGAAACCAAAGGAAGAGATTATCCTTATAAAACCGATCCTTCTTGATGGATGAAACCCAAAACACACATCAAGGTATTAAAGATATCAGGGACCTTCAGATCTTCAGGTCCTTTTTCTTTCTAGAGATGACAATTCTTCCACGATTCCTTAGAACCCAGATTTTCAACTATGAGAATAGGGGGAAATACATACCCATTTTGTGGAACATCCCTCACCACCCTAGGTTGAATAATGCAACTCTTCCGACAAGCAGTGGATAAATTCCCCACGCAACGACATGAAACACAAAAATATTTCAAAGATTCAACAACCACGGGTTGTTCGCATTAGAATTCCTCCCCTACGGTGATCCAAATACAGTATATAGGATGTTTGAAAGTAACCAACTCAACACAAATTCCGGGGAGATAGGGTGACACATAGATTCAGTTCTTCTATCCAAACACAGTAATCAACCAATCATATTACCGAGCATACATATTATAACAGGATTTTGGAAGGGGAGTGGGAGTTTAGGAAGACTTACCCACGGAAAAATAGATGGGTTTTCACATTTCATGTACAAATTATAGTACCAGTGAGCAGGAAGGAATTATGATCTATTACATACGTGAGGAGATATTGACCACTCCAAGATTAGATATTCCTCTAACGAGAAATGAATCATCATGTGCTGCTTGTCAAGGAGCCCCACAACTGCTCTGTATTAAAAACCCTAGGAGGTGAATACAAAACATTCAAAATCATCAAACGATGGAAAAAGATGCATGAATCATTCCAACAAGGTTAGATTTAAGTGAGATGAGGCATTGTTGAATTATGAGGGAGATAATTAATTGTTAGGGAAACCGCCATGAAGATCTGGTACTTTCGGTCTGAGGTCGATGGCGGGGAAAGAGGGAAGAATGATGGGATTTGAAAAGGGTGAGAAGGAATGTCTTAAGGCTGCGAAGAGTGAAGGGAGTCCCTCCCTCTTGAACAGGCAAGGGACTGGGCTCATGTCCATCGCCACCTAGGGAATCCATGCTCGAGCGGCGGGGGGAGGAGATGAAAGAAAATCTAATGATAGAAGTCATTTCTATCTTCTATAGCTATTACCTCTACTTTTCTTTATTGAGTGTGAATGAGGAAGTTATCAGATTCTAAAGGCCTAGTCTTATGGGAGAGTGTGTAAAGAGATGACCCTATTCCAGGATGCACCATAGAAGAGGATGAGATCTTACATTTTCATGGGAGCATATGGGTTCTAGTAGACATACACGAGGAGCTGATGTGGGACTTTTATTTCTAAATTTGGGTAGTTCATCCTGGTGTATCCAAGATTTATCATGATCTACACCATTAGTATTGGTGGCTAGGTATGAAGAGAGATATTGATAGTTTTTTCATGAGGTGTCTCACCCATCACCAGGTGAAGGTGGAGCATCAATGACTAGTAGAAATTTTACAGTAGTTACCCATTCCCGAGTTGAAATGGAATGATGCCATGAAGGATTTGGTGACATGTTTTTTGAGGTCTCCTCTAGGAAATTGTGTAGTATGGTTTGTCATTGACAGACTCACGAAGGTTTATCACTTCTTTCCAATCAAGGAGATATTCAGTGTTGATGAGATGAGAAGGATTTATATCCGAGACATTGTATGTCTACATGGGGTTCCACACTCTGTTGTTTCAGAAAAGGATGCCTATTTTACTTATCAGGTGTGGAAGGGACTTTATAGGGCTTTGGGTACATAGGTACTTTTGAGTACATCTTACCACCCCCAAAAATATGGCCAATCCAACCATACGATTCAAGTTTTTAGGGACATGCTTCGAGCATGCATCATGAATTTTGGAGGTTTTTGTGAGAAGCATATACCTTTAGTGTAGTTTTCCTACAATAATTGTTTTCAAGAAACTATTTAGATGGAACCTTATGAGGCTTTGTATAGTAGGTCATCTTGATCATCATTATGATAGTTGGAGGTCGGAGAGGCAGCTATACTGGGATGTTGTCTTCTTCCGGAGACCATAGAGCATATAGAGTTGATTTAGAAAAGGATGGATATAGAAATGTCCTGACATAAGCCTTATGCTGATCAATGGAGATGACCACTGGAGTTCAAGTTTGGAGATTAGGTTTTTCTGTGTGTCACACTGAGGTTGGGACACATGAGGATTAGAAAACAGGGTAAGCTTTCGTCGAGGTACGTTGGGCCGTTTGAGGTGTTGGGGACAGTCAGGCCGGTTGCCTATAGGCTACAGTGACCAAAGAAGTAGTGGGATATGGACGATGTCTTCCACGTTTCTCAGCTCTGACATTACTTCTCAGACCCATCTTATGTTTTCCTACATAAGGAGGTTGAGATTGAGGTGGATGCCTCATTCAAGGAGCATCCAATCTGGATTGTTGATCTATGTACAAATGTTCTCCATGGCTGGTATGTTTCTCTGGTACGAGTGCTACGGTAGCATGGGTGATTACATGGCGAGAATTGGGGGAGGGAGGCTGATGTACGATCGTAGTGGCCAGAGCTATTTGAGGTTTCTTCTTTTACGCCCCCTTTCTAGGAACATTCAAGGCTGAATTTCTTTAAGGGTAGAAGTTTTTAAGAACCTAGATCTTCTTTTAAGGTATGAGTTATATTTTCTAGTGTTTTTGAGAAAAATAAGAGTTCCTGTAAATTTTAGGAGTAAAACCCATGTAATCATAAGTACACGTCATGTACTCGGTTGCCGCAGGTGACTGTGTACTGGATGGATAATGGTCGGGTACATTACCGTGTGTGGTGACCTGAAAAATGCCAAAAGCAGATGCCGGAAAAGGAAAGTACACACCGTGTACTATTAAAGAACACTTCGTGTACTTTATTTTTTATTTCATTAAAAAGATTGAGGTTGCATTTAATGGACAGAACAAACTTCTTCTCGACCTATTTCGCCTAGGAGTGTCTGTATGGCCGTGGATCTTCTCAGAGCCCCCGACTCATCGTCCGTCCTCCAATTCGACTTTTGTCTATTGCATTGCAATCAAATCAGAGAGTTCTCCTTTCTTCTTGGAATTCATCTCATAATTTATCTTCTCTAATGAGTTATTCATGGTTGAATGTTTTTAACGTTTTTGTAGATCTACGAAATTCTAGGGTGATTCAAGGCCAATGATTCATGTATATCAATCTCACGACCCTGAGGTTTGTGGTTTGTGCCCTTCTGTAGATAGTATTTGAATTTTATGTGAAAAAGTGCCCAATACCCAAGACCGGGGTATTGCGTGTTTATGGCTTTTATCCCTGTTATTGACTGCTATGCCCTGTTAGTTAGGATATAGGTTAATTGTTAGTGAATAGGGTTAACTTTAGCTTGCTTTGGATGTTTTTTGCATGATTTCTTATTTTGACCATTTGCTCTAGCTTTCATGTTCGACTTCTTTGTTTTCCATGCCTAGTATTGTTAGGATGGAGTGATTATTATCTAATATGATATGATATGCTGTATATTTTAAATCCATGTAGTTTATGTGGATTACATTAGCTTCCATGTAATTTTTGGGAATGATTGACTTACACAGGGTTGTGGGAACCTGGGGTAGTATACAATAGGGAGAATTGGCGTTGGGGGATTCTACAGATTGTATGTTTACTTTAACATTATGAGTCCATTTGTGGGTGAACCTAAGTGCCCCCTTAGAGAGTATGTGGTTACCTCGAGATAGGTCACAAGGGGAATTGGATGTTGATTTCTTCCTCAGAGTGCCTATTATTTACCGATACGAGACCACATGGGGAATTGATAGTGAGTGCTTCATCAGAGTGTCTTTGCTAAATCTGAACTAGAGGGGTTAGACTCTGTGTATTTCCCAGAGGGTTTCCTGTGTTTGTTTTGGATGAACTAGAGGGGTAAGGCTGTGAGTACTTCCCAGAGGGTTACCTACTTGTGATTAACTACTAACTTGATATATAAAAGTTTATTGTATTTAAAACTGTTTGATTTTTTTTCTACGGAGTACTTCCTTGTTTACTACTTTTTTTTGCTTATTTCCTTCCATATATATTCACTGACTATTTGGAAATTATCTTGGGGTGGTTTCCTACTGGGATTAGTCTCACACCCTGTTTGTTTCATGATTTTGGGCCCAAAAAGATTATATTTCTACAGGTAATGGTAAGTGAAATCGCTCTTCTAATTCAGGTACTTGATTGTTAGGGAGCTAGAGAGCATGGGATCAAGCTGAGGTTTTTGATGTATTAGATTTGTTTACTTTCTTTTCTTTTGTACCTTGGTTTAGTACTATATTCTTGTATTGTGATTTGTTTGGCTGCTTTCCTAGACATATGTATCATTAAACATTTATATATGTGTGCTCCAGTTGTTTCTCACTTCCTCTATTTACTAATGGCATGTTTTACTTCTTTGGTTATTGCAATCTATTTTACTAATGCTATGTTACTCTACCAATGATGGAATAGTTTCCCCGCTATCGCACACAAGGCCCTTGCTTCTAGTCAGAAGCCTCTGGCATTCAAGGAAATGCGCTTGAGGCCATGTGACCAACTGGGTACGGGGCACCTCTGGGCGGCTCCTGAAATCGGGACATTATAAAAACCACATTTAAGGAATTTCCATTGGTTGTGGAATTGGTATTGGTGTTTAATGGTGGAAAATGTGTGAAATTTATTATGTGTGAATTCTAGAATGTATTCCTAGTAAGGGATATTTTGTATCGGATGTGAATTATGAGAAGGAAAGAGAGATTTTTCAAAAGGAGGGTGTTTGGAGGAAAAAAATTGAATGAATAATTTTAGTGAAAATTTAATGATATAAATTTATATGATAGATTGATAAAACTCAACTAAATATGTATAAAATATTAATCATTGGATATTAAGGAGGGAGATCCAGGTATACATGTTTCACAAGTTTATTATTACACTTAGACTAGTGGCCTTGAGTTAGATCACTCGGTGGCTTATGGGATATGCCCCTCGATCGATTCAATGAGGGTGACACCGTGTGATGGGGGGAGTTGATTATTCTTGTATACTGTTGATAGATTTTCTCTTTGTTTATGTTGGTATTTTCATCCTATATCATCAATAATAACTACTAAGTTACTATGACACCCATTTTACGTATGGATCACATTATTTTTTTTGTGTCACATCAATGAAATGGTTTCCACTATCACGTCTTTTACAAATATGTTTGTTCCATAACATTTACTTTATTACAAATGTATTTTTGAGAAGTGTCTCATTATTTGAAAATGGTTTTCAAAATAAATGTGAAAATTTGTTTCTCAAGAGTATCATCTTGTTACTTGTTTTGAAATATATGTAAGACTATATTTTTATATATTTATATTTTCAAAATAGCATAAAATTGTAATATAGATAATGGTAAATCAAAGGGCATGATTTCATTCATAGTATCCCTACTAATAATATCAGTGCTCATGATTTCTCTATAATTTTCTATTTCAGGTTGAGTTTATATTTGGGATTCTCAAGGAACCAGATTAGTTCTATAGTTTCTAGTGACCCATAAGGTCACATTGAGGTATGTTTAGTTAGTCATATTTTTCATTACCTATGTTTTATTTAGGATATAATTATTATTTATTTATTACATGTTTATGGGAAAAATCATTCCCAATTGATTTATTCTAGAAGCTTTAAATTGGATTCCATCCCATAACATTGAAAATGACTCTAGGTTCTTGTTAATGGCCATCTTGGGTGACAGGTTATTGGTTGACCAGGGTTGGTTCAAGATAAAATGAAAAAAGAGGCATGTTAAACCATGTAATTTGGGGTTTTGTGGTATTTTATAGATAGGATCGTTAGAATTCAAGTACTTAGTAATGGGTAGGATCATTATCACCTTCTATTTGGAAAGAAACTTTAGTTTCCAAGGTGATTTGATATATCTATGCTTCAAATATGAGATTGGATATTGATTGTTTTCAAGGGTTTGGTCTCTATTTGAGTGTTTATTACTGGTATTGAGAATTTATGGGTTATTTTGAGAAGGTAAAAACTCAGGAGTATAGTTTTGAATGTTTTTAGAGGGTGAATGGTTACTATGAATGGTCAATAAAACCATGAACATACATTTTAGAGACTTATGGTAACCTCTAGTGATCTTCACATAGTTGGCGCATAGTCTACGAAACCATGTACAACAACGTTTCTTCCATATTTTTATAATATTGGATCTTTATGGTTTGGTATGATTTATTTTATTCTTATTATTTGTTTGAGATGTTTTGGGGGGGTGTTTACCTTGAGTTTTAAATTATTTTCGGTCTATCAATGTTTATTTTCCAAAATATATAAAACTTTTGGTGGTTTAAAAATGATATGGAAATTGGTTAAGATTTTTTCACATTTTTGTGAAATTTGAAATGAAAAATGAATTGGGGATTTAAATGTGTCTTTTAATGATTAATTTTTTTTAATGTGGTTAAGTTAATTTAAGGATTTATTTGTAATGATAACTTCCCCTATATTTTTACTCGACCCTTGGTATTCTTTATGAATGGTCACATATGTGTATGTGTCTGTGGAATGTGTATGTTTGTATGTATGTGTGGGTGTGAATATAAGTGGGTGTAGGAATGTATATATTTTAAAATAATTTAATAACATTGGTTGGTATTTGATTTATTAAGTTTTATTCCTCTTTCCAAAGGGGTTTTAAAAAAGGTAATTTCGATGTTTTGATAAGTGAGTATTGTTTGATGTTTTCCTTCTATGTTTTGTGATTTACTTATTTAGATTCCTCATATTTTAGGATATGAGTGTTTATAATGTGTTTTTTGAGTTTGGGTTATCAATTATTATTTAATATGTTGATTTTAGGTTTATTATGTGTTTTGATCAAGTTTTATGTTTTTTGTTTTAGATTACACCTCCACTAATCTATAAAGAATTTTAAAGAGGATTGGTGGGTGGATCTTACAACATGTGTTATTTGGTTGATAAAGTATAAAATTAGCTATTTGTTGATTCTATTATGGATATAGATCTTAGCATTCCTTAGTCACTGGCTCAGTATCAAGGAGTTCTTTCAGAATTTTTGAGAGTCAAATCCTTCTCATTTATTCAGGAAGTTAGAGACGTGGAAAAAAAGAAGAGTGGCTGTGAATTATTAAATATATATTCATTCTACTTTATATTACTAAGCCTCTTAATATCACGTTTTAGAACATTATGTTATATGTATTGAGTTGGAAATAGTGGAAGTACATGATTTGGACCAAGACACAAAGATACTATTTGTGGGAAATCATTAATGCTAAGTTTATCTTGGATTACATCTCTAAATCCATAAGGATGGAAAACATTATCTAATTATATTTTCTCTAATAAGGTGACTCAATTGCGTTAGATTATGCCAATATTTTTTTTGATTTAGTGGTGTATCTTCCAAATATTTCTATAGATTATTCCTTAAAGGATTGTTTCTTTGTTAGAGGCCTCCGACCAGAAATTCTTCTAAAAATTTCTTCACATAATCATGAGGCTTATGGATATGTGGTGAGGCATCCTATTTGGAACAAATATTGCTTAGATGGAGAGTGATATGTAGTTTCTGTTTATATTATCCTTTATTTTGGTGGTGGTGGATTCAGTAAAAGGAAAGTGAAGAAAGTTGTATCTGGTCAGTTGGGAATTGGTATGAAAAGGGTATTATGTTTAATTTTCCTAGAATCATTTGGGAGTAAACTCCATGTATTCCATTAGTGTGGGAGAATAGAGTAAAATAAGTTATCATGATAAAAATAACCAAATACATGTCATACTTGTGTTTATTTTGGGAAGATGGACATGTTCCTATAGGGTTGTTTCTAGAAATAAATGTGAATAAAAATCCCAACATCTGACGAATCTTCTTGTTTAGTTGGATGATTGAGGCAGTGATGATAGAATTGTTTAATTTTTCTTTCATTGTCAATTTTTAATTTTTTGGGAGTTATGTTTGGGGATGATAATTTTTTTTAGAAAATATAATATGATGTAGTGGTTCCTTTAAGGAATTCTATTTTCAAAGGAAGTGTATTTTTGGAAATTTTGAATCATGATGTTATAGATTAGTAGTGTTTCTTACTTCTTGTCCCACTCCACATAGATTTTATTTTTTCTAGTACTCATGAGTTTGTTTCTTCATGGATATCGATGATCTACCAAAGCCTTAATATGGTAGGGATTCCACCATAGAAGAAGCTTCAGGTGTTTCTAATCTTAAAGTCCTAGTTTTTTTCTTTTTAGGAATAGATAATTCTAGTTACCGATGCAATTATTTGTTTCACAGTCACCCAAACTTGGTCATGGTAGTTTAGTTAGCTTGGACCTTGAATTGTGTAATGGATTCTCATGGTGATCCTGAAAATACCATTATGAGTTTCATTGTTTATTTCTATCCAAGGGGTCGGGGTGTTGCATGTTTTTAGGTTTTGTTTGTATATATGAGTTTCTCTTATTTACTTGAACCTTTTTTTTGGTGGTTTGAGTTTTAAGGGTTCCATTATCTATCCATTTATATGTTTGGATGAATTATTGATTATGATTTCTTTGACCACATTTTGGATTTTTGAGTTTCAGTTTTATAAAGGAATGTGGGTGTTGATTCTTTTTTCATTGAGTTTTTAGAGTTTCATTTTGAATAGTATTCATCCTTGCTTCGTGTCATGATAAAGTAAACCTTTTGGGACTATATGGGGAAATAAAGTGTCTTGTTGGGGATAATTTCCACACCCCAACCCAAAACTACTCTGTTATTTTGTTTATTTTTTAGCCTCTTTAATTTATATCTTCCTTCGGGTAGTTTTTCTATAAAATTCGGAGTTTTATGAATGTAATTAATTTCACCCAATTAAATAATACAGTTAGCCAAACCATGAAACAACAATGCAACAACCATTATGATTTGAACAAGAAAACTTCACAGTTGGAAGATGGTTTTTCAAACTATGTGGCCTACCCATGCAGGGGGGTATAAAAATCTCATTAGAGGGAACATGGTTGGTGGATGATTTTCCAAACCATGCAGATAAACCATAAACTATGCCCAATTTCAATAAAATGGAGTTTTTTAATTTTTACCTGCTCAATTTTTAACCCAAATCACCCCTTCCTGCCCAAATTTGGTCTATGAAACTCCCATGGGTTCTTCCCTTCTTATTCTATGCCTCCTCTATCTTACACATGGTGGAATATTAGATTTTCTACAGGATTTTGGGGTGATTCTTCTAGGTGATATTATTCTATTATCTCCCTCTTATTCTTATTTCTATTTTATATTTTTATATTTTACTTACTTGGAATATAATAGTCTAGGATTAATGCTTCTTTGTTTCTAAATTGGGGGGTTTTATTTTTCTAGGGTCCCTCTTGTTCTCTCTTACTCATTTGGACCTCTTTAAGGTGGATTTGAGCTATTGTTTTCAAAGGAACCAAGTTTTTACGTAGTCTACCCTATGTCAAAGACTTTAAATTAAAAACTATATTTTCTTTGTTTTTTAATTATTTTTTTATTATTATTTGAAGAGAATGTATTGTAGAAATTTTTTAGTGCTAGGAAATGGTTTCTCCCTTGTTTTCCATATTTTTATCTAATTTTTAAACATGGGTTTCTCTTATTAAAACACGTTTTCCAATTTTTTTGAAATATAGATCATCTTATCTACTTGATTGGTTTTCTCAATGGTTCTTACCATATAGAATGGAAATACCCAAAGATTTTTTGTTCTTTTGACCAATTTTTATAAAGGCATAATGATATGGTTTGGTTTCCTACATATACTTGAGGGGATTTCCAATATTTTTACCCATTTAATGAGAATTACACAAACACAGATATATATATATTTATATATATACATATATAGGCTCTTTCATTGAAAAAATTCACTGTTGGGTGATGGAGATTTGTACATTGGGATAAGGGGTGATTATATATATATATATATATACATCAAGGTTTATATTTTCTAAAGTGTGAAGAATAGTTTTGGAAGTTGAAATCTTTTGGAAAAATTTATTTTCGAAATAAACAATATTTACTTTTAAATGATGAGGCACAATTACAACTTCGAGGTTCATCCAATAGAATGAAAACCCCTCAAAAGGAATTCCCCAAGGTTGTGGAATTGGGATTGGAGTTTAATAGTGAGGAATGTGTGAATGTTTTATGTATGATGAAATAATGATAAGGGGAATCATGTATTGGTTATGTATTATGAGAAGGAAATAGGGGTTGCAATTAAAGAGGGAGTTTAAAGGTGAAAACATGAATAATTTTTTTAACAGAAAAGTGAGTAATATATATGTATATGATAGCTTGAAAAAACTAAACTCTCTCTTTATTCGTTGGGAATCCTTTGGTAATCATGATGGACCATTATGTATATGTGTTTCACTATTTTAGTGTTACCCTCTAACTAGTGGCCCTCGATTAAATCTGTTAATTGTTTATTGAATATGTAAATTTTTCAATCCAGTGAGGGTGAAATCATGTGATGGGGTGAGTTAAGTTTTGGTAACCAACAAAAGTGGATTTTCCCTTCATATATGTGGATAGTTATATACTATACCATTTTAACTAACTCCTAAGATCCCATGATATCTATTCTACTTATGCATCACTTTACTATGTTTTATGGAGCTTATAAGAAATGGTGTCCACTATCATGTTTTATTATTGAGATGTTTCTTCCACTGCATGTAACTTTTTATAATCAAGTTTTTGGAAATAGTACCATTATTTGAAAATTTGTTTTAAAATAAATGTTAAAACTGGTTTCTCAGATGTATGAGGTTGTTACTTGTTTTGAATGAAAAGGAAAACTATATTTTTTTATATTTTTATTTTTAATCTAGTATAAAATTGTTTTATATATAATGATAATGTATAGGTAGTGATTTCATTCTTTTAATCCCTATCGAGAATCTTGGTGTTCACACCTATATTATCATTTTCTATTTTTGGTTGAGTTCGTCTTTGGGACACTTATGGAACGAGTATAGTTATGTGATTTTTGGTGACATGTATGGTCACATCGAGGTATGTTTAGTTAGTAATTTCTTTTCAAATTTTTGTGTTTTCTTTATGTTTTAGTTATTATTTATTTAGCATATTTTTATGGGTAAAATCATTATCAAACAGAGTGATGATTGATTCCCGACACTGGTTTCTTGGTTGGGAGGATTAGAAATGTCTCATAGGCCTTGTTGTGGGACAACATTGGAAAAAAATTTGGGGTCGACTTGGGTTGGTTTGTGATTGTGATGGGATCTTTCACATTAAATTTATAATTAAATTAATAACAAGAATTACCTTAGCCTTAAGATTATTTATTTTATTAATATGTTGTTAATCTAAACCTATATTTTCTGTTGCACCATCATTGCACTAAGAGAATCCAAAATAGAATACCTGTAGAGATAGTACAGACTTTCTCCAAAATCATTGAATGACACTAATTGTAATTCCATGTGCTAGTATAGATGATCCAAATTCCATGAATTATTCATCTTGATCATAACATAATCCCATAGGTTTTATGGATTGACTATCTTGTTATCTAGATATTTAGAGGGATGAAGGAGGACAAAGATTCTATTGATCTTTAGAGAAACCATAAAGTTGTTCTTCTTCTGTCTTGAGAAAAATTTCAAGAGAGAAAATCTCTGTGTAAAACCATAAAAATCAAAACTAGAAATGAAATAATTTGATAGCATATAGACATCGAGTTTAATATTAATAATTTCACAAATTACCTTAATCCAATATTAAACCTAATACATTTGCCGTAAATTTATTTTTTGGAGGTACAATACAAGGAAATACACATACACTCCTACACCCACAAGTTGGAGACAATAAGTCATAGCCCCCAATGGAGAACCCATTAAGCTAGTCATTCACAAATTTTAATGGCCCAAAGACACACCAATTTTATGGTCTGAAAGAATACATAAATTGACTCTAAGGCCCACAATTGGATAGCCTAAAGACCCATCTATTTGACAGATCAAAGGCCCATCCTGTGTTATCAAGTACATAGTTCTGCACCCCTGCCCTCATCATGAATGTGTTATTGCATGCCTGTGTCATGCCTACATCACTGCCTACTAGTGTCTCCACCCCTTGTGTCAGTGTTAGTGTCTACATCTGTTCCTGCATCACAAATCCCCCAGGGAGCTTGCCAAGATTTTAACCCTAGTATTTTTCATGGGGAGGCTATAGTGAAACCACTCAACCATGAAACTACTCCAAAATGTATGCAAGGGTTATGATCGACTCCTAGTGGGGGGGCTTGACCATGTCCAGTATGCACCACACATTCCCTAGTTAGGCAATGACATTGTATCAAATAGTTGATAATATGAATAGTGTTCGAGTCTGGTGGGACTCAGGTCTCTGCAAATTCAAACATGTAGTAAATTTGTGCCAACCAATTGTAGGACTCGATTAACTCTCCATGGTTCTAATATATTTCTCATTCCAATAATAATAATAATAACAAATAGAAAAATAAAATAAAAATAAAAATAATAATAAAAATAAAAATATATGATTTCATACACCAATTTGTGCAAATAAATATCATTTTAATTAAATAAATAATTCCTTATTTATTTAAATTATATTTATGATCATATAATTTATGTAATCGAACCATTAACCTAGTCCATCATCTTTCCTTATCATTTACCAAGACTTGAATAATAAATATTATTCATTTGATATTGAAATAAATATTATATTCATGGTGTTCAGAATAAATATTTATTTTAATATTCAACTAATTATATACTATTTATTAAATAAAAAATATTAATTCTGACCATACAAATAAAACAAGAGATAAATAACTATATTATATTCCATGGTCTTGTGAATAAATATTTATTTAATATTAAAATAATTTTTTTATTCTATCTCTAATATAATTAGAGAATATATATTTTTGATCAACAAATATTGATTAAATATTATTACTCTGGTTGGAGAATAGTATTTATTCCAATTGTTAAATTCTAATAGAATTTAACTGATATAGATAGATATATGAAGTGTGTTTCCCTATAGGTCTCTTTCTCAGTGTTATTAGGTGATCTTTCCTAAATCATGAAACTAGTGTCTAGAATCACGCTAGGATACCCATTAATAAAGCTGTTAATATCATAATGAAAAAAAACCCCATATGAATGCTTGTTGTGTGATATAATTTCTTTTCCATGATATGTAAAATTATTACTAAAAATCATGTAATATTACACAGTATATAAAATCACAGATAGTGGGGGAGACGTTATCAGTGCTATCTAAAAGCGCTTATAAAGGGCACTTTTATAATCACTGAAAAAAATCACTAATAAAAGAACCCCTTTTTTAGTTATTTTTTATCACTGATAAAGGTAACTTTTTTTTGTACATTTTTTAACATTGATAATGGGTGGCCATTACCAGAAGAATTTTACCAATGATAAAATGTATATTTCCTAAAAAATGATCATATGATTAAAAAAAGTATATTAATACATAAAAATTGTTATATTGATATAAATATGATATATTTTATTAAATAAAATTTATATAAGACTAAATATTCATTTTTTCTAATTATTATTGAGTAATAGTCGTTTAATTATAATTGGATGATTTAAAAATTCAATAAATTAATGAATGATCTAAGATATGCTGAAAACGTTACTTAAACATCAAATGAAAGAAAATTGATCTAAGTATCTGTTTCATCTCTATGTTATATCAAATCAAAAACTGTAAAAAAATATGATGTGGTGGGCCAAGGAAACCCTATTCAGTGATTTTAAATGTAAAATGGCCTAGAAGGCCACCAAAATTTAGTTTTTTTGTACATTACTTTTTGACCACTTGATGGAATTTCAGCCTAATTTGAAGGGGTCTTATTATCTTTTTGTTTAAGTAGAGAATGAATTTATTAATAGGTTTTACACTCATATGGACAGGATTAAAATTTTCCATTTTATATATTTTAGAGTTATTTATAATTAAATATATACATATTTTATGGTCCAAGGATTGAATAACTACTTATAGGGGTTAGATCAGTTGTTCACTTTTTATGAGTTTCAATAAATTTCAAAAAATAACCCCTAAAACCCATTAAGATTAATTTCTCCATTAAATTTTGTAAATACTCATGCATAAAATGATAGGAAATCAAGTAAATAACACATGATTTACAAGGTTAGGCCTTGGTGTGGGAACCTAAATCCCTTCCATATCCACTCTTGTGGGTCTATGGAAATTCACTATAAATAAGAATTATATTCAAAATTTTCCAACTCCCATTAGAATCCTTCTATATCCCAATGGGAAAGATTATACTGACTCCAATCAGTTTCCAATGATATCTTTTAAAAAAATTGATGCATGAAAAATAATAATGACTTTTTAAAACTTCTCTACAATTGCTCATTCTAAATCCTCAGTATGATTTGGGTTGATCCAATTTCCTCAATCTAGTGAGTCTATATTTGATTATCTCAATATGATGAGTCTGGATAGGATTCTCTCAATACAATTAGTGAAGATTTGATTTTCTCAATCTAATGAGTATGGATCTAATTCCCTTAATACGATGAGTCTGGATCTTATTCTCTCAATATGATGAGCTTAGAACCGATTATCTCAATAAGATGGACTCAATAAGATGATCCCATTTTCAATATGAAAAATCAAAATTTGATTAATTTATCAAAATGATATTTCTTAGTCTGATTAACATAATACGATCTACCTTAATATGATATTTCTCAATTTGGGAATAAACTTTCAGCTGTCTAATCTTCCTAATGTGATCTCTGTCTGGAAAGAAATTTTACATGTATTATTAAACTCTCCACCTTTTCCACTTGCATGAAAATTTAACAGTGAATGAATGATTTGAGAATCTTTTTTTAGGTTACTCAGAAAACAAGAGTGGGAAACGTGAAATTTTTTCCCACTATATCAAATTTCCAAAACTCCAAAAATCACTCACATTTAATCTTCAACTTTGACTTCATCAATCATCCTTATATCTCAACATGATTTACAAAAATAATAATTTCAAGTTTTATCTCTTAAATTATATATAAAACATCAGGAATTTTATTTTTGAGTATTATTTATCATCATCTCATTATGAAGTTGTTTCCTTCTTAGCTCATTGGGAATTTTTTTCATTGTTAGACCATTCAGAACTCAATTTCCTTATCATATCATTATAAATTTTGTTTCCTTATCAGATCATTACAAATTATCTTTCATTCTCATATCATTAAAATTATATGACATTCCTTCTCAGAGTCATTATGATGGAATCCTCATTACGAAGGAATTGTCATTAAGATAAAACTCCCATTACGGTGGATTTTTCCATTAAGATGGAAATCCTATTACGATGGAAATATCATTATGATGATTTTACCATATATAAGTAATGTATTAAATTATTACTCCATTAACAAACATTTAGATCCTTCAAACAACGTCAACATTACACATTCAGACTTTTCAGAACTTCTGAGTCTGGTGCTTCTGGATACGATGGAGACATTTTCATGACTTCTAGAATTGATGAAATATTTAAAATTCCTCTATTCCTTCAAAGGATTATATCATTATAGGTTTAATGATTTGTGAGAACTTATTGATCAGAATATAATAATTTTATTTAGTTTATAAATTATGAAAACGTTCTAACACCTAACTTCACTTTCTTCAACATCATTTTCTTTCTCATCATTATGACTTCTTCACTCAACCACTTCTTTATTTCATTGAATTTTGAAATACAAAACTTCCAAAAATAATTTATACCTCTAATTCATTTATATCTGATGATCTTCAATTTCACATTTATGGACTTAAATACAATAAATTATCGGATCAAAAACATCATTTTTCTGACTACTTCTATGTCCGGTGGCACTCAATCCAAAAACATTTGTCCGTAAAAATAGATAACAAAAACATTCTTATAAAAAAAGGTTTTTTGTAAAAAAAATAAAAATACTTAATTAAAACAATTATCACAAACTTTCATCAATCTCCCCATTCTGATTTTCTGACAACCCTTTTTAACAACTTTTCCAACTCCCATATTGTTTTTATAGCACAACTTTTGTAAACAACCTATGTTTTTTTGACTTCTTATAAAACATATTATTTCTCAAAAGTGAGTGTCCCAACACCAAAACACTAGATAAAGTAATGTTTTTCAATTTGTTTTATCCCTTTATGGAAGGAATTTCCTACGTCCATATAAAGAAACTCTCCTCACTTTTCTTTTTTCACGTTCTTTTTCCCTACACTTTTTTATGATAAGATCAACTTCAAATTCATAAAATAACTATATGTAAAATATCTTTCAAAGTAAAAAATTTGTTACATTATCCCCCCTTTATAAACATAATCTAAGTAATAATGGGGTAATTTCATTATGAGTTGTAAGAATTCATTAGAGGATGATGAAAATGAATTTGCAGCCTCAATTCCACAATCCTTTATTTCATCATTAATTTTGTAAAGATATTAGTAATTTGATAATTTGTTGAAATTATTATAATAAAATATCTCAAACAAAAAATTTATCTTTTATAAACTGAAACATATTTTCAATGTTTTTTTATCTGTAATGTTGAAAATTAGTTTTGGAATGATCAATTTCCCTTTGGTTAGCACAAATTATCTTCAATGTTTTAGAAACCATTTATTTCAAATCATTCAGGTGAAATTTCAACCACAACATTTGAGTATAATCTTAATTAGCTACATAGTATACATATTATGTTGTGCATAAAGTTACAAATCATTGTCTCTTACTATTCTAACTCACACAACATTAAAAAATGTTCCTCTTATGGTTTATTTTTAATCATTACAATCTCTAAACCAATTAACATTAGTATAACCCTAAAAATTCATCACAAAATTATTTTTATATAAAAAAACATATTATGTTTCTACTTGTATATATCTCACAATAATCGTTTCTTCCAACATATGTAATTCTTTTATATTAAATTGATACCTAGAACACAAATTCACACCATACACAATATCAAGTCTTGAGGCTATGAGGTAAAGTACACTTCCTATAATATTCCAAAAGTCTTTCTGATTCACACTTTTTCTAAACCCATATTTAATTATCTTTATACCCACTGAAAGAGAAGTATAAACTTCTTTAGATTTTTTCTATTCCGAATTTTTGAGTCAATTACATGGCATAATTATCTTGGTATAAGAAAATGTGTTTTTACTTTTCTTGAACTTCTAATACAAGGTAGAATGTTAATTATCTCAATATTTAAATTTAAAAATTATTCTTCATCTCCTCAAAAAACTCTATACAAACTTTTTATTCATCTCTGAAAAAATTTATCATCCTTATAAACAATTACAATTAGTGTTCTAGAGTCAACATATTTCTTATATAAGTTGTTATCAACTTTTCTCCTTTTGAAAAATTCATAATTCTAAAAATATTTTGAAGTTTTTAATACCATGAACATGGATATTAATTGATCCCAAACAAATATTTATTCAATTTAAAAACTTGTTTATCCTTATAAAGTATAAAACCACAATATTCATCGATGTAGAATTCATTCATAATCTTTCTATTTAAGAATTCTAAATTTACATCCATTTGATAAACTTTCTAATTTCAATGTGCAGCCACTGAAAGAAACATTATAATAGTTTCTAATACTGAAATTGGGAAAATGGTTTCTTAAAAATCCACACATTTCACCTTTGAAAATCCATTACAAAAAATTATTTATTAGTTTCTTTAAGCATCACCATTATCATTCATTTTACTTCTGTAAACCCGCATTGTTTAGATAAAATTTTTATTTGTTGTCCATAGAACAAGTTCCCATGATTCATTCTTCTCAATATAATCCAAATATTTATTCATATAATCCAACCATTTTTTTATTTGAATAGATTCTGAAACATATTCTCGTTTAACTTTTCAGATAAGTGATGTTTGATTTTCTAATATCAATTTTATTCTCGTATAAATCAGATCCTTTTAATTCCCAATAATGTTATTAGACTCAACATGTTTTTGTAAAGTATGATATTTCAATGTTTATTTCCCAAATATACATTCCTCATAAGATGAATTTTCTGAACCATGATAAGGATGTTTTGACTTACTTTCACTATTTGTTAGAAATCTTCAGTTTATGCTCTTCAAAATTCTCAAATACTTTTGGTATGTATTTTTTCAATAAATTGAACATACTATGTGTCCCAAAAATTTTGTAATCATTTTCAAACAATTGCAACTTCTTCCATTTGGTGAATAACCCATAAAATCTCTTTCTTCATCTTTCTTATCAAACTTTACCATATCTGAATGTTTTATTTTATGTAATCATGGTCTTCTAAAAAAACATGAAGTATTTCAATGAAGTTTTTTTTGTTATACCGTATTTATTTAAAATTCATGTTGTTTTTTGTCTCAAAAAGCATATAAATTGAACATGTACAACAAATCTAATAGCTTACCTCTAATAGAATTTTGAAATTTTGTATTCTATTAACATACTTCTTCCCATTTCCACCAAACTTATATTCCTTCTTTATGCTACTCCATTTTTTGGTGGAGTATAGGGATCCCTAAACTGATGTTTGATACCGTCCTTTCTCATATAGGTTTCAAAAGTATTTATTTTGAATTTGGTAAAATTTTCTCTTCTCAAATTATTTATGGAGGCCCCTGTTTCTTTCTCAACATCTTTTATGAAGTATTTGAACATTTCAATAGCCTCTAACTTGTGATTCATAAATACGATGTATGTTATCCAAGTGAAATCATCAATAAAATTTATAAAGTATAAATATAAATTTATTGATTGATGTATAACTATCCTACACAAATAATAATGAATAGTATCAAGTGGTTCGGTAGATTGAATCTTAAATATTTTGTAACATTTTAAGTTATCTTCCCTTTTTTACAAGTTACACCAATATCTTCTTCTCTTCTTTTTAATTCTAGAAAGTTTTGAATGATATCAAAATTAGAAATTTTGTTCATACTTTTCTGTCCAAGTTTCCCAAGTCTTCAATGCCAAAATTTGTTTTCATCTTCTGTATTCATGTAATTTTTGTAGTTAAAGTATGATTTTTTAAAGAGATTCCCATCGATAATTTCTTATATTGTAGTAAATTTTCCATATTTCACACTTTTGATAATACAAAAATATTTTCTAAAAATAACTTCATTTCCATCATCACAATGTTTACTTACACTAAGTATGTTATGTTTTATCCCATCATAAAATAAAACATCCTTAGATTTCAAATTTTCATATTTAATCTCAACAACCTTGATTCCTTTGATTTTGAAGGTACTATCATTACCAATGGTAGCTTCTCCTCCATCACGACTTTCAACATTTTAAATATTTTTCTATAACCTATCATATGTAAATAACATCCAATATAAACTATCCATGGTTTATTCCTTTTAATTTCATTTAAAGTTGTCTCAACAACAAAATCTCATTCCTCAACATTCTTTTTTTATTCTTCCTTCTCATTTTTATCATAAGGAATTTGTTCTGGATGGGGTGTATTACACATATCAACAAGATGAACATCCTAATCAGACCTTACACGAATTTCATCCTAACATTTTAATTGATTTTTTGTTGTAATTTTTTAAACATCTTGAGAATTCAGTTCTTTAATTTTATGGTAATCTTGGAATGTTACTCATTATACATCCACTATTTCTTCAACTTTTAACAAATATTCTTCCATGTATAGATAAATTATGGCAGAAATTATATGACATGTTCCCATAAATTCCACAACACCTGCAATAACCATAAAATATTGATTTTCTATTTAAGAAAGATATTTCTTTGTAGAAATGTTTTTGATGATGGTTAATTAATTCAACTGTAACATATATGGACATAAACCATCTTTCTTTTGAGAGTGTTTTCTAATATTTTGGATTTGATATTTTTATCACATACTTTGACCACCCAAACCTTCATAATACTTTTTACAGAACCTGAAATGTTAAATGAATTAGATGAAACATTATTGTTGGTAAGAGAATACTTTTCCTCATTCATATAATGAGACTTCTTAGAAACTTTAAATGTCTCAACTATTACTTATGAAGCTTTGTTGGAGTTTTCATTTATCTTCCTCAAGGTAATTTTAGACTCAATAACTTTTGATTCAAAATTGTTAACTAATTCTTGTTTTGATTTCAACTTCTTACTAAATTCTTTAATCATAATTCCCTATTATGAAATTATATGTTTGTAACATAATATATTCTCAATGTATTCCTCATATTTAATTATATCTTTTCATTCATTAGAAAATTATTTACAATCATTATTCATTACTATAATTTCTTTCTTGAGATTTTATTACTTCTCAAGACTTGAAACATGTTCTGTACTGAGTTGATAATGTATATAATATTTTTCACCACCTTCTTTACTATCTGATGAATATTTTGTTTTCTCAACATTTGAAATTAATGTTCTTAATTTTTATCAACATTAATATTTAGAATATTTCTTTTCAGTTGATTTAGATTCAATATTCTTACTCCGCATACTTATTTTGTTTCCGATAAACATCTTTTTGTATTTTTTGGAGACTTTTCTTCTTTTTCATTTTTCCTCACCTCTTCCATCGAGTGTTTTCAATTAAATCATATAAATATTCTCCAACTATACTCTTAGGGTAATTCATAGAAAATATTCCAATTCCACTACTATCAAAACATTTGAGAGGAATTTTACATCCATATATTCCTCTTCTTCTCTGATTGTTTTTACAGATAAGAGTCATAATCTTATCATTCAACTCGTCATCTTCCATATATTTGGACTCACAAGGATTATCATATTGAACATATTGGATTTTTATCTTTCTCTTAGATTCAAAAACCATTTCAACGTTCATATTTTTTAAAACATTGGATCTTTCCACATTTCATAAGATATAAAAATGTTAAGCAATTAACAAAGAGATAAATCATCCTTATCTTTTAAAGTAAAAATTTTAGAATCAATATTTTCCAAAAAATTTCTCATAAGTTTCTTAACAGTTTTAGAATCTTATAGGACATATCAAAATCCTTTTACATTTCAAAAAATTTAATTTACTCTACTTAAGTATTAATCTATTCTTTTATCATCTATTATTCAGATGTGTTCATACTTAATTTTCTAAATTTGTAGCATTACTTCCTTATCTTTAGTATTCCCATCAAAAACATTCTCCATCTTTCCCCAAATACATTCTAAGGTTTTGGGACCCATCACATTATAATAAAAATTTTCCTATAAAAACATAATAATAACATTTCTATCTTTTCCAACAACTTCTTTATTTCTCTAATTAGTTAACACTATTGGAGCATCATTCTCAATAGGTGGAAATCCAATTGTTGCAGCACCAAAAACACCCAAGACAATAGATGGGAGATAAGACAAAATTTTGTGTTTCCATCCATAATACGTTTTCCATAAAATTTAGGAATTCCTGTACTATTTAAAAAATTTATATTATCCATGATAAGAATTCAACAATATAAAATTCTCTTAGAAAACAATTTATGTTCCAACGATCGAATAACAACTGAGAAAGGGGGTTGAATCGGTTTTTCACTTCATAAAAGTTTAAATACTTTTAAAACCTTAACAGATATGATATATTAAGATTAATTTCCTCATAATCTTTTTATAAATACTAATGCATGAAATGATATGAAATGATGGAAATAACACATGATATATAAGATTCATCCTTATTGTGAGAACCTACATCCTTTCCATAGCCACTCATGTGGGCCAATGGAAATTCACTATTAAGAAGAATTGAATACAACTTGTGAAAAATACTGTTAGGAACATTCTATATTTTTATAGGAATGATTATATTGACTCTCATAAATTTACTATTTTTTCTTATAAAAAAATTGATTCATACAAAAGAATAAAGATTTTGTTGAAACTACTTTACAATTTCTCAACCCGAATCCTCAGTCTTATTTAGTTGGATCTAATTTTCTCAATCTGATGAGTCTGGATTTGATTCTCTCAATACAATGAATATTAATATGATTATCTCAATATGATGAGTCTGGATCCGATTTTTTCGAATTGATGAGTCTGGATATGATTATCTTAATATGATGATTCTTGATCTGATTCTCTCAATACGATGAACTGAATACGATGAACACAATACGATGAACCCATTCTCAATCTGAAAAATCAAAATCTTATCAAATTATAAATATGATATTTATCAGTCTGATTGACTCAATATGATCTATCTCAATATGAACATTCTCAATTCTATAAAAAACATTCAACTTTCTGATCCTCCTCATGAGATGTTTGTCCAAGAAGTACATTCACTTGAATTCTTCTACACTCCTCCTTTTCTTCTAGCATGTAATGTTAACAATGATCAAATTATTTCATCAACTATTTATAGGATACTTAGAAAACATGACTGAGAAAATTGAAAACATTCCCCATTTCCTCAAATTTCAATAACTATGAAAATCACTCACATTTAATCTTTAACTTTGACTTAGACAATCCTCCTTAGATTTCCCTATGATTTTTGAAAAAAATAATTTCATTTTTGACCTCTTAAATTATTAATAAAACATATAGAATATTTTTTTGTGTATTATTGGTAATCAGATCAGTATGAATCTATTTCCTTCTTAGCTCATTATGAATTCTTTTTTCCTTCTCATATCATTACAAAATCGGTTTCCTTATCTTCCCATTACAAATTCTATTTCTTTCTCAACTTATTACAAAGTCTTTTTCTTTCTCAACTCATTATGAAGAAGTGACTTTCCTTCTTAGAGTCATTATGATGGAATCCTCATAACGATGGAATTCTTTTTATGATGAAATTCTCAATAGGATGGATTTTCCCATTATGATGGATACCTCATTACGATGGAAGTCCCATTATGATGATATTCCCATAACAAAGGAAAGTGTTCAAAAAATGACCCCATAATGAACCTTTGATTTCCATCATACTTCATCAGCTTTACACATTCTGACTTATGACAACTTCTAATTCTGGTGCTTCTGGTTATGATGGAGACTTTTTCATTACCTATAGAATCAAAGAAATCACTATGATTTCTCCATTTCTTCAATGTATTTTATCATGACAGTTTTCATTATTTTTGAGAAATTATTGATCAGAAAAGAATATTACGATTTAGTTTAGAAAGTATGAAAACATTTTGACTCCTGGCTTAAATTTCTACAAAAACATCCTATTCAACATCTTTAAAACTTCTTCAATCAACAATTTCTTCCTTTCTCTGCATACCGAAAAATCAAACTTCTGGAAAAAATACTTTGATTGTCTTAATCTGATGATCGTCAATGTCATACCAATTGTCCTAAATATGATATTGTTTCTTATCAACAAATTAATTTTTATAAGTGCTTCTATGTATGATGCTACTCAATCCAGAAAAATAGGTCTAAAAACCTGGATAACAAAATCATTCTAGAAAGAAAAAGTTTAGTTGTCAAAAAATATAAATGCTTTGTTAAAACAATTGTCACAAAGGTTCTCCAATATTTTCATATATTTTCATATAATAAATTAATTATACAAATAAATATTTAAATATATTTTCATGAAAATGTAATTTTAAATAAATAAACGTTTTGGAAATAAATATTTATAATTTATTTTATTTAAAATAAAAAACAATCCATTTTAATTAATTTAATTATAAAAGTGTATTAATACACACACACACACCTATAGAAGTAATGATTATATATAAATATGTGTGTATTAGTTATGAAATATATATTTATATGTGTATTATAATCTATGTAAATATATACATATAAATAAATATCTGCATGTTTGTTTTTGAAATATAAATGTGTGTGTGTGTGTGTAAATATGTCTATGTCTGTGTGGGTTAATATTATGTAAATAATTCGTATATAAATGTATTATTATAAAAATATAATTTTCATTAAATATAGTATTTCAACAAATTTACAATAAATATTTATAAATACATTATAAAATATATATATCTAAATATTCAATTATATATAAATATGTAAAATTATTAATGTAAATATATTAACATATAATTATATATGTAAATATTTTTAAAATATATATCAAAATATAAAATTTACAAACATGTTTTAAAAATTTATTTAAAAATAATTATATAAATCATATGGAAATAATCATTATCCATTTTATTTTAAAAAGAATTTGAACATTTTTTACACTTATAAAAATATATGAATATTTATATACTTATACAGCTACATATATAAATTTTATATATGAATATGTGTGTGAATTAACAATATATATATATATATTTACATTCTAATTTATGTAAATGAATATTAATTTATAATATATTTTAATAATATATATATATATTTATATCAAACACACACATAGATATATGTTTAAAAACACACACACACAAACACATATTTTATTAATGAATTTAAAAATAATAATATAAATAATAATATAAATATATTTATAAAAAAGATGACGGTAATATATATATAAAAATATATATATCATAAAATATAGAAGAAAACAAGATAGAGAAGTGGTAAAGGGGATTAAATTACACATGGAGGTCTCGAGTTCATTTCTTGGTGCACATGGGTGGGAATGTAGTGGGGTAGTGGTCGAGTAATGACAATTAAGGGCATGAGCATTGAAAAAAGGGGGTCTTGGATGTAGTGAGTAGGAACATGAGCTGTCTGAGAGTGATGAAAAAGTGGTTAGGGGGAGTCAAGCATTGACAATGTTGGGGGGTGGCATGAGTGGGTGAAAAAAGAATTTATTTTTATAATTTTATCAGTGCTAAGGACCACTTTGTTAGTGCTAATAAAATAGTTGATAACGTTTGTGGTCTTTGAAGGGTGTTTTTCTTGTCTATGCAAACAAAATCCATTTTGAAATCTATTTTGAACATTGACTATGTGTCAATCTATAGTAGAGAATCAAATAGGTATTATACTCATGTCATCAACCTATGTTCTTGATATATATTTCTTTAAATTCTTGAAATTAATCCGTTACTCACCATGACCATGGAATTTTAGTTTGAAAATTTCATTCTATTCAAATGTCATGAGATATCATCTTCCTAAAACTGCAAGGGAGAAATCCAATATCAAGTTATTCATTAATGTTATAAAACTTGTGACACACACAACACATCCTTTTCCACCACGAGCATAGATTATCATGATTTTGGCAAATATATCAAAGTACATGACACATGATACACATTGATAATAATATCATGTCTATAATGACCTAGTGTTTTATCAATAGAAATACCTTCTTATAATCATGCATGAAATAATAATAACATTAAGAAACACAATGAAATTATACTAAATTCTATTTCACTATTAAACATAATTTTTCCACTTCTAAATTTTGAATTTCGAAAATCTGACACACACAGTTGTGACCAGTAAGAAGTTTGGAGTCTAATAGGACAAACATAATTTTTGTTGAATAGTAACATACCATTATGAATAGTAACATAACTTTATGAATATTAACATACCCTTATGAATATTAATGTTAATCTTATGTGTAGTAAACCCTCCAAAAAATAGTAACCTCACCCATAAATGTATAAATAAAATTTAAGAATTTTATAAGGGATAATTCGACTATAGTAAAAGTATTGGTATTTTTTAAGTCATAAATAATTAATTACAATCAATTAATTAATTTTAAATAAGATTTATTTTCCTAAAATATTTTCATAAATTAACAATTTTATTTCTTATTGTTTAGATATAATTTTAGATGACCTTATGTAATTTTTCAAATCATTATGAAATATGTTTTAATTTTAAGACTATATTTTTCAAGTAAATTATGATTTTAATATTAAAAAATGAATCATATTTAATTTTTTTTAAAAAATAGAGTTCATTTTTGGATTATACACATCCAAAAATGATCAGGTTAAATTTTTGGGATTTTTCTGAAATACTTGAATTTTGGTGAATAGTAAAATACCTTAATTTTTCATATAAATACATTATAATTTAAATCCACTATTCTTGAAAACACAAGTGATATAAGAACCCAAATATTGGACTCACATTACCTCTATTATTGGTCATGTAATCATAACTATTGCTTATCTTGGTGGAAATTAATAAATTAATGATTAAAATATTAAGAGAACCCCTCTTCCATCCACAATAAATACCACCCTTCACACCATCTTTTCGTCACACCTCTAAAGCTTCAAGACTTATCCAAATTCCAACCAAATATCTTCCCTATCCTCTCCCCCACGACCAGGATCTCTTGGAATCATCAAAAGGAAAAGCCTAGGTTCTTTAAGGAGGATCTCAAGTGGAGGAATAAAGAGGTAATTCCTCTCTCTCTTTTCCTTCATTACCCTTTAACATTTCTTTTCCTTTCCACTCATATCCTAAAATTCTCTTATAAAAATTTCAATATAACTCCATTATGATTAATATACTGGTATGATATAATATTAATGGGTTATTATTCTATATAGTCCTCCCTCCATCGTTTTGTTAATTAAATTAAATTGTTTACCGAGATTTGTTAATTTACCTAAATCATGGGCGACACACATCCATTTTCTATCAACTCCTTACAGGATTTCCTTAAAACCCAAAAATGGATGAAAATAGATTGTAAAATTTTCATCATACCCTTTTTTATGTTCTGGAACTATTTTATTTACATGTCACAAAGGGATAAAATAAAACAAGTTCATTATGATTGAAAAACAACCCAAATTAACCAAAAATGATAATCATTAAATTTTATCTAATGATTTATCTACATGTTATATAACATAATTCATTATAAGTTCATTTCAAATTATGTAATATCATTAATAACATGTAATATAATTAATAACATGTAATATTAGTTCTGGATGACTATCCCAGGTCTACACGAACATCCATTTTTGAATACAAGTGAACTGTTCAAGAAAACCCTAAAAATGAACATTCCGGAACAATGTATTTAAACTCTATAACTTATCAAACGGACCATAAAATAACTTAATTAAAACCCAATGAACAATACTCATGTATAAAAGGTTATTTAATTTCTAATTAATGAATGAAATGTCATTATATATGATATTAAAGAGAAGGAAGCATTCAGATATAAGTAAAGGATAAATTCATGAACCCAACTTTCTTTGTTTATGTTATCCCTCTAGCCATCCATGTTCTGTATGGGTTCTCCATAAAAATAATTTATTCAAAATTACCATACCTTTTATGAGATATAAATGTTATCTAATTTATTTTATAAAAAACCCAAGGTTTTCCAAAATAACTCTTCTTTAAAATAAACACACCCTTTTTTACATTTGATTATTGTTTCACTCTTTACTCATGGTTAATGGTTCTATGTCAAGAATGATATTCCTTATTTTTGTAGACCAATTTTTTATGAAAGTATGATTTATTATGTGAAATCCATTTCATTAATTGGGTTATATTATGTTCATATTTTATATGTTTTTAATGTGTCTTCCATGATAATGTAAATATTATGATGTGACAGGTGCACCTAGAATTATATTGTGCAATATAAATGTTTGAATATGACGGGTGTGCCCGGAATTATACTGCACTCTAATGCATTGGGTAATTTTATGAATCTTGTGACTAAAATGTAAATGATGAGTGAACATTATTCTATAATTTTTCATAACTATGTGTTACAGTTAACCACTAAGTCATGATGTTTCATTTTTATGAATTTCCACATTTGAAGTATTTTATTAATGATTCCTCTTATGTTCATGATCCTTTTCCAATGTTATTATTATTCTCATCTATTGTATATTGTTATTATCTATAATATTTCTGGGCTTTTATATCACCCCTTTTTTGATGTATATCCTTAGGTTATTACGTGTACTATGGAGAGGTCAAGTTCTAATAAGAAGATAGAGAAGAAAGAATAAAAGAAATGTTTACGTTTGATATTTCAAATGTTATGTATGGTCCTAGTTTTCCCAAGACACTAATCCTCTTGATCCTCATGGTGTAATACTATTATGTTTTTTATCATTAAAATGGTGTAATAGTAATTTAAGAAAAGTTGGGGTCACTATAGTTAGTATCAGAGGCAAGGTTTAGTTAATTTGGTAATTTGGATCAGTGAACCTTAGAGAAAACCATCAGTATTAGACTAAGTGAAAATATGCACCCATGAAACTTTAGATAGGGATCCCATAAGTTATTATTTTAGTGAAAATTGTAAAAATTAATAAGTTATTTTTTTATAACTCTATGAATTATGTTTTTTTTTCTAACCTTTTATATTTTACAAAATGGTGGGAACCAAGAGAAACTAGGCAACAACCCATGTGAGGGCCAATGCAACAATTTCCCAAATGACATCCCCAATGCTTTGGGAGGTGGAGTTCAATACATCATAGGGATTTTTTCCCAACTATCTTAGGTTATGAACAATGACCAGAATAATGGGGAATGTACTCCATCAGCAACGTGGTGTAAATTGACTATATAATGTTTTATGCGGAAACGACCACCGACATTGGAGAACAATGGTTCAACTCCACTAGATGCAGAACAATGGTTCAACTCCATGTAGAAGATATTTTTTGTGCTTTACTATTATGAGATTGAGAATGTTACTCTAGTCCTTTATCATCCTGATGGAGAGGCTGATCAATGGTGGGATTTGATTAAGAACACCAATCCAACGGAGGAAATTGATGAGATTGAATGGAAACAATATAAGAACATGTTTATTAATAAGTATTTCCCATGAACTCTTCATACACAAATGGAGAGATAATTCATTGAGCTAATGAAAAAGGAAAGAGAATATTTCCCAACATTTGAATTTAATTTCACAATGCCTGCAAGGTAGGCTTTGGGGTTTTTTAGTCAATAATTACAGAAAAATTGAAATATTATTTAGTGGATTAAAACCGTGGCTTCGAAAGGCTCTTGCAATTAGAGAAATTGGGAATTATGAAGAAGTTTTTAGATGTGATCTCAAAGTGGATATATAGTTTAGAGAATAGTCTCATGGTTGTGGTGATAAGAAATTAAAGATGGGGTTTTAAGCTAGAGGATCTAATAATAATGGTTGGAAAAAAACTCAATGAACCACATGACAAAAATGTGGGAAGT
Source organism: Viscum album (assembly GCA_963277665.1). Classification (NCBI taxonomy): domain Eukaryota; kingdom Viridiplantae; phylum Streptophyta; class Magnoliopsida; order Santalales; family Viscaceae; genus Viscum; species Viscum album. Next base: position 879,187,273 of record OY728143.1, on the reverse strand, counting down.
TGCATCATGGGAACTACATCAAAGGGTAGGGGAAATGCGTCAATTGTGGGAAATAAGGCCATTGTGGTCAAGAGCGTCGAAAATACCTGAGAAGGAAGAAGAATGTGGTGGAAGAAAGGATAGAACCACCCATGTATCAATACTATAATTGTTTGGAGAAAGGGAACTATGCAAGCCAATGCAATAAAACTCGAGTCCTTGTAGGTAATTAGGAATAATAGCCACCAAAGACAAAGGAAAAAGGGAAGGATTATGCCATCACTACTACAGAAGTGGAGATAGATAATGATGTCATACAATATACACTTCATATTCACTCAAGAATGTAAAAAGTATTTTTTGATTCTAGTTCTACAAATTCTTTTATATCTTGAAATTTTTCAAGAACAATATAATCGATGCCTTAAAACCTTGAAGTGGAGATATCTGTAAAAACAACATTTGTGAAATCATTGAAACCCATGTGTTGGACTCTTCTCCAATTGGAATATGTGGGATGATTCTTCCAGTGAATCCTGTAATACTTCCTGTGGAGAAATTTTATGCTATAATGGGAATGTATTAGCTCTAATTATATAGAGAACATATAAACTATTAGGAAAATTAAATATCTTTTCATAATATGAACCATCTGATGCTCCTCTAAAAATGAAATAAAGATCTTGAATCTCCTTTGAAAAATCCTTCAATAGTGTGGTTGTTGATACCCTATGAAGACGCATACCTCACCCAAATGGTTGAGTCAAAAGAAAGTTCCATCCTTGTGGAAATTCCCATTGTGAGGGAATACGATGATGTATTTCCCAAAGAGTTACCTAGAAATCCACCAGATCATGCAGTAGAGTTATCAATAGAACTCATACCTAGAGCTACACCAATCTCAAAATGTCCCTATAGGATGGATCCTATCTAACTAGAGAAGTTAATGAAGAATATTCAAGAGAACTTGGACAAAGGGTTCAAATGCCCTAGTGCATCACCTTGGGGTGCGCCAGTTCTCTTTGTGAATAATAAAGATGGATCAAGGAATATGTGTATTGATTATCAGAAACTCAATAAGATCACCATAAAGAACAAGTATCCTCTTCCCAGGATTGATGATTTGTTTGATCAGTTAATATGATCTCAATAGTTCTCAAAGGTCGATCTTCATTTTCAATATCATCAACTTAAGTTGAAGAAGAATGATATTAAGAAGATGACCATACATATAAGGTATGGGAACAATGAGTTTTCTTAATTCCCTTTAGAATTAAAAATGCCTATGAAATCTTCCTGGATTTGATGGATAGAGTCTTTAGACATTAGCTTGAAAAAATTATGGTATTGTTTATTGATGATATTCTCATCTACTCCATGATCTAGGAAGAACATGAAGAACATCTAAGACTTGTGTTGGTGATATTTAGAAAGGATATGTTGAACTCCAAGTTCACCCAATGTGACTTTTGGATGAATCAAGTCACGTTTATGCGACATGTGATCATAAGAGAGGGAATTTATATGGACCCTTCAAAAAAGAACGGTGATAGAGAAATAGCCCAGGCCCTATACTGTCACAGAAATATGTAGTTTTATGTGATTATCTGGGTACTAACGATGTTTTGTGATAAATTTCTCAAAATTTTCAAGCCTGCTATATAAGATAATAAGGAAAGGGGTAATGTATGTCTGGAGAGAAGAATGTGAGGGAAACTTCAAGGAGCTAAAGAAAAGGTTGATCACTGCACTTGTACTCAAATTAACGAAATGTGGACAATGTTTTGGGACATACAATGATACTTTAAACAGAGGATTTGGTTTCATACTCAAGAAAAATTATATTGTGACAGCCTATGCCTCAAGGAAGTTGAAGATCCATGATCAAAACTACCTGACACATGATCTAGAGCTGGCAGCTATGATTTTCTCCATGATAATATGGCAGCACTACCTTTCTGGTGGGAAGTGTGACATATAAACTAACCATAAGAGAATAATGTATATATTCACACAAAATGATCTCAACATGCATCAAATGAGATTGTTAGAGCTAATTAAGGACTCAGATTTCTTATTTCACTATCATCTTGGGAAGGCGAACAAGGTAACTAATGCTGTAAGAAGAAAAGAACCTCCTACTCTATCCATGTTATGGATTGAGAAAGACCCTAACTTCATGGATATACCAATTATTGATTTGGAAATCATAAGAGAAGGGGATACATCCAACCTTTCCCAAATAATTATGCAACCATCAATCCAAGAGATGATTAAGGAGGAACAAAAGGATGATATGGAGTAACAAAAGAAGGTGAACGTAGTAAAGGAAGGGAAGCTGAAAGAGTTTAAAATCGACGACAATGGTGTAATTTGGTTTGGAACATAGATTTTTTTGACTTCACCACCTAGGATAAAAAATAAGATATTGGACAATGCACATAGCTCAACATTATCTATCGATCTTGGTATCACCATGATGTACTGAGATCTCTGAGAACACTTCTGTTGGGACAACACAATGAAGGCAATTACGGAATATATCTCATTATTCTTGGTATGTCAGCAAGATAAAGGAGAGAAAAAAACTCCAAAGGGATGATGTTACCATTTCCTATACCCATGTGGAAATGGGAGAATGTCACTATGGACATTGTCATGGGTCTCCCGAAGATGTTGAAGGGAAATAATGTGATATGGCTTGTGGTTGACCGACTCACCAAGACTGCCCATTTTATCACTCTGTAGGAATATATCCCCATTGAACAACTTGTAATGATATATGTGAAGGAATTTTTGAGACTGGTTGGTTTTCCACTATCGATTGTTATTTATCATGATACATGTTTCACATCCAAATTCTGGAAGAGGCTTCAACATGCTTTGAATACTGAATTAAATTTCAGAATGGCCCATCACCCCCATACTAATGTCCTATCTAAAAAAAATATTTAGAAACATGAATACATGCTAAGATCCTGCTGTTTGGAATTCAAAGGTGGATGGGATCAGTATCTCCCATTGGTTGAGTTCTCATACAACAATAGCTTCCACTTTAGCATTCAGATGGATCAATATGAAGCTCTATTTGGAAAGATATGTAGAACTCCAACCTATTGGGATGAAGTTGGAGAAAAAAATGCTAATATGACCCAATATTATGAAAGTGATAACAAAGAAGGTTCAATTCATCTAGAAAGACATCAAAGATTATCATATTTGGAAAAAGTGTTATGCTGACAACCGTCGAAGGGACTTGGAGTTCAACGTTGGAGATAATGTCTTCCTTCAAATTTTACCATGGAAGAAAGCCATGTGGTTTGGAAAGAAAGGGAAGCTAAGAACAAGGTACATTGGCCCCTTTGATATCCTTGACTGCAAAGGATCTGTGTCCAATCATCTTGCAATTGCACTAAATATGGATCGAGTTCATGATGTGTTTCACATATCACTCCTAAGGATGTACATACCAGATCACTAACATGTACTAAACTCAGAGGTGGTAGAGTTGCAAGATGATCTCTCTTATAAGGAGCATCTAGTAAAGATTCTGGGCTGGAGAGATAAGGTTCCACACAAAAAGAAAACCCACCTTGTCAAAGTGTTGTGGTGAAACCATAAGTTTGAAGAAGAATATTGGTAATTGGAGGAGGCAATAAAAGAGAAGTACCTTCGCCTGTTTTTTGTAAAATAAAATTTCAAGAAAATGATTTTAAAAGGGGGAAGAATGAAATGACCCACAGTTTTATAAATGGAAATACCTTATTATAATAATGCCTTAAAGTATAATCACATTAGAAAAAAAATGAAATTATACTAAATACTATGTGACCATTAAACATTATTTTTCAAGTTCTATGTTTTCAATTTCACAAATTTGACATACACGGTTCCAATCAGTAAGATGTTTAGATTCTAACATGGAAAAATTATTTTTCGATGAATAGTAACATACCCTTATGAATAGAAATCTACCCTTATGAATAGTAATATGACCCTTATGAGTATTAAACCCTACAGAAAAATATTAACCTCACCCATGAATGTATAAATAAAATTTATGCACATTATAAATGATAATATAACCATAGTAAAAGTATTGGTATTTTTGTATGTCATAAATAAATAATTATAATTAAATAATTAATTTAAAATAAAATATATTTTCCTAAAACGTGTTCATAAATTAACATTTTTATATCTTATGGTTTTAATTTAATTTTATAAGACCATATTTATCTTTTGAAAGCATTATGAAATCATTTTTAATTTAAAAACTCTAATTTTCATGTAAATTATTTTTTCAAATAAAAATTAAAATAAAAGTATTAAGAAAATTATTTTTGAAAATGGAGTTCATATTTCTATTCCAAACTTCCAATAATGATTAGGGTGAATTTGGGGAATTTTTTTGAAGTAATTGAATTTTTTGGGAATAGTAAAATGCATTAATTTACCATATAAATACATTATAATTTAAATCAACTATTCGTGAAATCACTAGTAATGTAAGAACCCAAATACAAGATCTCAAATTACCTCTTTACTATTCTTGGTCATGGAATCATAACTATTTCTTATCTTGGTGAAAATTAATAAACTAATGATTGAAATATTTAGAGAACCCATCTCCCATTCACTATAAATACCACCCATTACACCCTCATTTCCTCAAACCACTAAAGCTTCAAGAATTATCAAAATTTGGCCCAGATAACTTGCATATCCCCTACCCCATGGCTAGTAGCTATTTTCCTCATCAAAATTGCAAAGACTTGTAAATTTCAATGAATTATTTTTCTTAACTTCATTGGGATTTTATGAGTACGCAGTTTTTAATGGCACCTGATTCCGAGGCCCGGTGTGCCCGGAATCAATTTCTGAAGTTTAGCTCTGGTACATTCAGTGAACGAATGAGTGGGTTTTTCTAACTTATGAATCAGTGCTCGTAATCGAAATCTGAGGGCAATGATGAAACCACAATGCCTGTAATTGCTTAAGAGGACTCTTCCTGGTGTTGCGTTTTCTTGGGAGGTGTTGTTAAATAATTGGGATAACTAAAGAGTGAAATAAAAATTTGCACTACAATTTTTATTTCTACTTTAATAGTTAACCTTTGCATGGGAGTTGAGTGGGACCCAATAATGCCCTAACACTTGGTAGTGAGGTGGGTCCCACAAGAGCCCCCACCTCTATAAATTTCTTAACACCCCATTAAACACCCCTCTTTATGTTGGAAACCCCCCATAAATGTGTAACTCACCCACTTTCCCTCTTATCTTTTTTTGAATGCCAACACACCTATTCAATTAATTGAAACTTGTTAATTTATTGAATGAGAATTTTTGAATATTAAAAATAATGTTGGCATGTGTGTGTGTGAATAAAATAAGACAAAGTCTTATTTTATTGTTGGTTGATTCACTGTGTGGAGTTGAGAGGAGAGAACTCTTGTGGTCTTGAAGATGTTCTTCTTCCTCGTTGAAGAATGCGAAGAACGTTGGAGCACCAAAGAGTGATCGACGTGCCATCCTTCTCCTCTCCGCGGCCAGTGTGAGACGCCATCCACCTTGGACGTACGCTGACGTCGTCAACCCCGACACCATCTTTGACATCGTTTTTGAGGTAGGGAATTATTTTACGTTCATGATTTATTTGCGATCTTCGTTGTTGTTTGTTAAGCCGCCTGTTATCAAATTAATTGGAGGAAGACGGACCACAAGAACATGTCCGAACCTCCTCCCCCCTTTATTGTTGGTTTACCTTTGTGGCTTGGAATGGAAGAGACATGGTGACCTTTCCCTTCGCGGGAATGACAGAACCGCTACTGGAGCGGGAAACGTCAAAGAAATGTGGCGTAGTCGCACCGTACCGGAGAGGCCAGGGAAGGCCGCGGCCAGAAGCGGGCTGCGGCAGGAGTGCACGATGTCGTCACGCCACGCTGGAGCACCAGGAGGCCGCGGTTGGGGTGGGCCGCGGCGGATAGGCAAGGCGCCGTCGTGCCGCGCTGGACGGACAGGGGTTGTGGCCTTTGGCCACGGCGGTGCAGCAATGGGCGACCGGATCCGCCAGTTGTCGGCACTTCGGAAGGGCGGGACCGCGGGGTCCCGCGATGGCACACCGGCCGGCCAACCGGGCTGGCCGTTTTCTTCTCGGAAGACTGGGGGTAATAACCCCCCGCAGGTGACACAGGCGGGCCCCTCCTTGTGGGGGGCCACCGTTTCGAGACTAGGGGGCAGTAGCCCCCCCCCATTTCGCGTGCGCTCTGCATGCGGGCACCGCACCACGCGGACTGCCCAGCCGAGCCGGGCTACTCGCGCTAGGCTAGGGTGCCCAGCCGCTGGGCTGGGCTGCCCGCTGGGCTTAGCCACACACTGGGCCGGGCCTCCCGCTAGGTCGGGCCGCTCGCTAGGGTGGGTCTTGCCCGCGGGACTGCGCCACGCCACTGATCTGGGCCGCACCCAAATGGGTCGGACCCGGACTCGGGTCAGGTTAACCCTTTTCGGGCCGACCTAAGGGGTCTCGGGCCGGGTCGGTCCGGGCCCTTACCCCCCTAAAATCGGATAGATTCGTTCAAACGCCCGTAACATGGGCTACGGACCTCCGATCGACGCACCGTCAGTTGTGATGCAATCCTTGGATCGAGGCAGTCGTTTTGATATATTACACTCATGTTTTCAGAGAACTTGGTGTATGGCCGGGTTGGTTCAAACCAGAAACTAACTGAGCCTTCGGAGCGGAAACACTTATAACTTGATCTCCGGACGTCCGATTGACATGCCATCAAATTAATTGGATTCCTCTTAGTGAGACAGTCCTTTTTTCTTACTCCGCTCGAGGTTTGGATGCAATTGGTGTATGGTTTGGTTGGTTTTGACTTAAACACCAACTCAGCCCCCTGGAACGAAAAAGCCAATAACACTCAGACCGGGCGTCTGATTGACACGTTGTTTGTCATGTTGAGTTCCTATTGACATGACAGAACTTTGAAATACATCATCTATGGACTACGTGATAGTTGATGTATCAAACCCCCTGGCTCATGGAGTGGACCCTCGCTGAATGAGCGTGCTGTGTGCGGGAACCCTAGAGCTGGCTGTGACTATGATGAAGATGACTTCCGTACTAGGATCATCTGTGGGTTCGATGAGGACAACTACCATACTGGAATCCTACATGGGTTCAACGAGGAAGACTACCGTACCGGGGTCTTCCATGGGTTCGACGAGGATGACTACCGTACTGGAATCCTCTGTGGGTTCCATGAGGATGACTACCTTTTTGGAATCCTCCATGGGTTTGATGAGGACAACTACCGTACTGGGATCCTACATGGGTTCGACGGGGATGACTATTGTACTAGAGTCATCCTTGGGTTCGACTACCATGCTGGGATCCTCCGTGGGTTCGACGACGATGACTACTATACTTGGATACTACGTGGGTTCGACAGCGATGACTACTAAACTTGGATTTTATGTGGGTTTGGCAGAGGAGATGATTCAGAGGCTATATCTAATCATCTCCACCACTCTTCATAAATGGATACCCGTGTGAGCTGAGTCTTGACTTTCACTCATTATCTTTGATGTGATTGTCTTGATATCTTGTGTGGATTGGATTATTCTTTCCTTTGTGGATTAAGTTTTACTTTCCAAAGTGGACTGGATTTTACTTGAGGTCGTGAGATAGAGTTGAACTGGAATTGATGACTTAGGTATATGTATTGGCATATACCTAGGTAGAGTTAGTTGTTACTTCATGATTGTATCTTTCCTTTGTGGTTTATCCTTCATGGATTCTGGGAGACCTTCGGGGGTCTCAGGGTCCCTACTGAGTAACGTATACTCACCCCTGCACGGGCTATGCCCGCACTATGTTTTGTTGGATGTAGACGAAGGATGACGCTGATCATGGTTGAGGCTTGTGGAGAAAGTCAGTACCTAGAGGTGGACCACTAGGCAGGACGTACACAGAGTGGACAGCTTGACCAGAGGAGCTTAGGAGACTATATGTAACCACCCTTCAGGTGGGATTTCTAGTGGATGGCTCGACGTTGCCGCTTTACTTTTCAGTTGATGTACTTTATTTTCAGTTGTACTTTACTTTCATTTGGGTTTGTATTCTGGCCCATTTACTTTCCATAACTTACAGTTGTACCCAGTTTACATAGTGTTTACTTCAGCTTTTCTACTCTGTGGTGTTTGTTTACTTATAAAAGGCAATGCCTTTCCTTTTTATTGGGATTTACGCCTTTGGTGGTAGTCGCCAGCCCCTGGCCTATGGAAGGTGGGATTGGGGTAGTCATGGCATGGGCCTCGATGATGGGTCGTGACAAAAATACCAAGACTAGGTTCCATAAGGAGGATCTCAAGAGGAGGATTGAAGATGTAATTCTTCTCTCTCTTTCCATTCATTTCCCTTTCAAATTTATTTTTTTTCTTCTCTTATCCTCAAATTATCTTAACCAAATTTCATGATAAAACCACTATTATTGATATAATATTATGATGTCATGTTAATGGAAGATTATTCATTAAATTCATCCCTCCCTCTCTTTGTTAATTAAATGAAATTGTTTCCCATGATATGATAATTTACCTAAATCATGGGCGACACACTTCAATTTTTTGTCAACTCCTTCAAGGCTATCAAAAAACCATAAAATGGTTGATAGTTGATTTTAAAGGTGATTTTTTATTCAGTTTTATATTCTGGAAGTAACTTATTTACAAGACACTAAGTGATATAATAAAACAAGTTCATTGAGATCAAAAAACCACCCAAATTAACCAAAAATGATCATCATTAAATTTTATCTAATGATTCATCCACATGGTATATAACAAAATTCATTATAAGATCATTTAAAATCATTTAATATCATTAATAACTTGTAATATCATCTCTGGATGTTTATCCATGATCAACATGAACTTCCATTTATGAATACAGGTGAACCGTTCAAGAAAACCATAAAAACAAACATCCCCGAATAATGTATTTAAACTATATAACTCATTCAATGGACCATAAAATAACATAAAAAAATGAACCATATTAATGCATATAAGGTTCTGTAATTTCTAATTAATTAATATAATGTCATTATAGAGGACATTAATGAGAAGGAAGCGTTCATATACAAGTTAAGGGGAAATTCTCGAACGAAACTTTCTTTTTTCGAGTTCTCCTTCTATCACTCCATGTTTGGTATGGGTTCTCCTTAAAAATAATTTTTTAATTATTATCTTATGTTTTATGGGATATACATTTTATCTAATTTATTTTATGAAAAATCCAATGTTTTCAAAAAGAAATATTCATTCAAATAGACATTCCCTTTTTACATCTTGATTGTTGTTTCACTCTTCACTCACAGTTAATAGTTCTATGTCAAGAATGATATTTTCTCTTTATTTTTGGAAAAAATGTTTATGAAAGTTCGATTTAATATGTGAAACCCATTTCTTTCCACAGGTTAGGTTATTTTCAAGTTTTACATATTTTTAAAGTGGAATGCATGATAATGTAAATATTATGATGTGGCGTGTGTTCCGGGAATTATGTAGCGCAATATGAATGTTTTAATGTGACACGTGAACTCAAAATTATAATGTTCTCCAATGAATTGGTTAAAGTGATGAATCTCTTTATTAAAAGGGAAATGATGCTTAAATATGATTCTATCGTTGTTCACAACTATGTGTGGTAGTTACCCAATAAGACTTGATGTTTCATTTTTATGCATTGCCATATTTCAAGTCTTTTATTAATGCTTCATATTATGTTCATGATCCTTTTCCTATGTTATGACTATGCTCACACCTTGAATATATTGTTCTTATATATCCTCTTACTGGGATTTTAGCTCACCCCTTTATTGATGTACATCCTCAGGTGATTATGTGTACTAATAAGATGTCAAGTGACACTAAGAAGCTTGAGAAGAAGGAATTAAATGAATGTTTATGTTTGATTTTGTAAATGTTATTTATGGTCCTAGTTTTCCCAAGACACTAAATATCTGGATCCTCATGGTATTTCTACGAATTTTTCTTGAAAAAAATGTAATAAGATTTGGAAATAATGGAAAAATAATCCCTACGTATATCAACCTCTTTAACACTATTTATTATATCAGGACAATATCATATCTTTTGAAACATCCACCAAACCTCAATCAAGTTCATGCTGTGATCCATATATCTCTCCTTATGAAGTGCACACATATTCCTTGAAATTTACTAAACTCACAGGTCATACCCTTAGAGAATGATTTTTCTTTATGATAAAAAATACATGGATATTGATAATTTTATAGAGAAATTTCTATAAAATAAGACCACTTACATAGTCAATGTATTATGGGAAAACCACCAGTTTGAAGAAGCTATGTGGGAACCTGAAAAACTTTTGTGGTAGAAGTATCCATATTTTTTTCAATTATAGTGAAAATGTTTGAGGGAGAAATTCATTTTAATGGGGGTATAATGTTGAAACTATAGTTTTAATGATTTTTTGAATAAATTAAATTTCATCTATTGCTTGAGTTATACGCAACACCGTTTTTAACAAACTGTGACATCTTATTAATATTATTATTTAAATTTACCATTATAACCTATCTTTTAAACATAGTGGTATAGATATTAATAATTATTTTTTAAAATATTATTTACATTTTTTTTATATAAAGGGAAAATATTGATAAAAAGTACTTAATTTTCATTAAAGTCTTCATATTTTTTTAAAATTCTATTTTCTTAAAAAAGATTTTATTCCATTTTTTAAAATATAATAAAATTAATTTATTAACCTTTTAGAAAATTAATTTAATAAAATAAACATATGTTTTTAAAATCATCATTTCCATATTATCTATTTGTTAATTTTTTATAATTTTTGGAAAATAAATATTTTTTGATGAATATGAAAAATACTAAATTTTAATTGAAATATACTTTTTATTTTAAATTATTTATAAATTTAAATTATATTTTAAATTTGTTTTAAAGTATTATTAGTTCAATTACATATGAATTAATCCAATTTAGGACATTTTAATATTTTTCATATTGAAGTTTGATAAAAAACCTTTTTAAACTTTTGAACATTTTCTCTTCAAAAACACGCTTTCTCATCATATATATGAGAATAATTTTAAAATAAAAATTTCCAATTGTATGAATTGAATTTTGAAATATAGATTCCATATTTGGAATAAGAATAATTTATATTATATAATAAAGTAGAATTTATGTTTTTCCTAAGAGAATAGTGAAAATAGTAAAATTAATTACCATAATCAAGGTAAAAATGAGTTTATCCAGGGGTTTAAATTTACAGAAAAGGGTTAAAATGACCTATACACTTGTATAAAATCTATTTTAGGAAATATTTAGACATTATAATTTTTAATTATTGAGAATAATCCATTTTGGATCCTTTTCTACGAGAAAAATGTGGGTACACCATTTCATTTTCAAACTATTACATGTGTGACAATCACCTCACTTATGAACATTTACTACTAATCCTCTCCAATTCACACCATAAAACCATTTTGGTTTAGAGAATACCTACCCCAATGACTTTCCCATGTCCCTCCAATCATCCTATAATCATTATTTTGGATATAAATCTAAACTATGAAGGATTTTGTTGCAAACATAAAGAGGATTCCTGATTAAGAGGTAAAATTATTCAATGAGAATTTTTCTTTTATTTCTTCCTACAACTACTTAAATTGTTATTATAACATGAAAATAAAAAACCAAAAAACACAACATAAATGTAGTTTATTAATGGCGGTTTTACTAATCGTCGTGAAATAAATCTATTTAAAGAATATATAATATTTTGGAAGTTTAATTAAACCGCCGCTATATTTTTTTTATTTTAGCACTTAGTAGGAGTTTCATTTGAACCTCCACTAACTGTTAAAAAAAATTAATTCATCTCATCAAACTCCCTCTATGAAATCCCAACCTATCCCCACCTCCCCAACCACCTCCTCTTCCCTCCTCGGTGGAGAGCCCGACCCCTCCACCTCGTTAGATACCCCGCCCCGTACGACCCCCTCTTGGTTCCTCTCTACTACAGCGATGTGGACCCCCCACCCTCCCTCACCTTGGCTCGGTTCCACTCCTTAGTGGTGACTAAGACCCCCCCCTATGACCTCCCTCCCTCTGGATCATACCCCCTCCTATATGGCAACACAAACCCCCCCTTAATTGTTGTATCATTCTCCCCATATTCACCATAAATATATTATTCAACAAGAGGTTATTTCCTTATAATTTCGCTCTAATGTTATTATTTTATGTATAAATGGTAGTAGATTACCTTTATTGGTTAGTGAATAGGTAATTCTAGTTGTTTATTTTTGTGTTTTATATTAGGAAGCTCCCTCATAGGGAGTTTATATCTATACATGTTTGGGTATGTGTGTTAAAGGAGTTATGGTATCACTACGGGAAAAAGGGATTTTTGCGATGGGGGTAACGACCCGTTGAAAATAACCAACTATTTGCGACAAGATTTCGTCTCCCATCACAAATAGTTTGGACCGGATATCATGCCAAAATGGGCGAAGGTTAGTTGCGACGGTGGGATCCCACTGTCGCAAATAGTTAAGTATTTGTGACGGGGGTCATCGCAAATAACCGACGGTGGTTTGTAGCTTTTTGGGATGGGACACCTTTTGTGACGGGGCCCGTCGCGAATAACTGGAGGCGGTTTATAGCCTTTTTGTGACGGGATGTCGTCCCGTCCCAAAAGGTGTGTCAGCATGGACTATTTGCGACGGGTCCCGTCGCAAATACCTTTTAACCGCCGATAGTAATTACTGGGGGCGTATGTATTTGCAATGGGTCCCAGCACAAAAGATATTATTTGCGACGGGATACCCGTCACAAATAATCTAACCTATATATACCCACATCCGTTTGCTCTCATTCCTCTCAAATTTTAGATCATGTTTCTCCCTAAACTCGAATTTTAGAGGGAGAATTTTTCTAAGTTAATATTTCTGTTCACGAAAAAGTTGTGAAGCCGTTTGCATCTATAGAAAATCAGTTTTAAGGATATTTATGTTTTTTTAATTTATAATTTATTTCATTTTTTATGTTACTTGTTTTTATTTTTGATTAGTTTTAATTAAATTAAATTTAAATTTTTTTGTCAGTAGTATTTATTGGTACTAATAAATTGAAATTTTTAGTATTAATTTTTAATATTTATTAGTAATTATTAATTATTAACGATAATTAGTAATGTATATAATTAATTTGTAGTAATTAATAATAATTGGTAATAAATATCAATAAATAGTAATAAAAAGGAATAATTAGAAATAGTTAAGAATAATTAGTAATAATTAGTAATGATTAGCAATAATCAGTAATAAATAGCAATAAATAGCAATAAATAACAATAAATAATAATAATTTTTAATAAATTGTAATAATTAGTAATAAATTGTAATAACTACTAATAATTACTAATAAATACTATTAATTAGAAATAAATACTAATAATTATGAATAATTAGCAATAATTAGCAATAATTAGCAATAATTAGAAATAAATAGTGATAATTAGCAATAATTTGCATAAAATAGGAATAATTAGCAATAATTAGGAATAATTAGCAATTATTAGCAATAATTAGAAATAATTAGGAATAATTAGCCCTAATTAGCAATAATTAGAAATAAATAGCAATAATTAGTAATAAATTAGCAATAAATAGTAAAAAAAAGAAATAATTAATAATAAATTGCAATAATTAGTAATAATTAGGAATAATTAATAATAATTTGGAATAATTAATAATAATTAGTAATAAATTCTAATAGTTAGTAAAAATTTGTAATAATTAGTAATAAATGGTAATAATTAGTAATAAATACTAATAATTACAAATAAATACTAATAAATACTAATAATTAGAAATAATTAGGAATAATTAGGAATAATTTGAAATAATTAGCAATAAATAGAAATAAATAGCAACAATTAGCAATAATTAGGAATAATTAGGAACAATTATCAATAATTATCAATAAATATCAATAATTAGTAATAAATAGAAATACATATTAATAAATAGGAATAATTAGTAATAATTAGGAATAATTAGTAATAATTAAGAATAATTACGAATAATTTGGAAAAAATACTTATAATTAGTAATACTTACTAATAATTAGTAATAATTTGTAGTAATTAGAAATAATTAGTATTAATTAGAAAGAATTAGCAATAATTTGAAATAATTATCAATAATTTGCAATAATTAGAAATAATTAGAAATAATTAATAATAATTAGTAGAAAATTGTAATAATTAGTAATAAATTGTAATAAATTGTAATAAATTGTAATAATTAGTAATAAATTTTAATAATTAGTAATAAATACAAATAAATACAAATAATTACTAATAAGTACTAATAATTAGCCATAATTTGAAATAATTATGAATAATTAGAAATAATTAGCAATAAATAGAAATAAATATCAATAAATAGCAATAATGAGGGATAATTAGAAATAATTAGCAATATATTGAAATAAATAGCAATAATGAGCAATAAATAGCAATGATTAGTAATAAATAGAAATATATATTAACAAATTTGAATAATTAGTAATAATTAAAAATAAATAGTAATAATTAGCAATAATTAATAATAATTATCAATAATTAGCAATAATTAGCAATAATTAGCAATAATTAGAAATAATTAGCAATAATTAGAAATAAATAGCAATAATTATCAATAATTAGGAATAATTAGGAATAATTAGCAACAATTAGCAATAATTATTAATAAATAGCAATAATTAGTAAAAAATAGCATAATTTAGTAATAATTTGGAATAATTAGTAATAATTAGGAATAATTAATAATAATTATGAATAATTTGTAATAAATATGAATAATTAGTAATAATTAGGAATAAATACTAATAATTAGTAATATTTACTAATAATTAGGAATAAATACTAATATTTACTAATATTTAGCAATAATTAGTAATATTTGGAAATAATTAGTATTAATTAGCAACAATTAGGTATAATTAGAAATAATTAGGAATAATTACCAGTAATTAAGAATAATTAGCTATGATTAGTAATAATTACTAATAAATACTAATAATTAGTAATAATTACTAATAAATAATATTAATTAAAAATAATTAGGTATAATTAGAAATAATTAGGAATAATTAGCCATAATTGGCAATAATTAGCAATAATTAGCAATAATTAGAAATAAATAGGAACAAATTGTAATAATTAGAAATAATTAAGAATAATTAGCAATAATTAGGAATAATTACGTATAATTTGGAATAATAAGAACTACTTATCAATAATTAGATATAAATAGCAATAAATAGAAATAATTAGAAATAATTAGCAATAATTTGGAATAATTAGTAATAAATAGTAATAAATTTTAAAAATTACTAATAAATTGTAATAATTAGTAATAATTAGTAATAATAAGTAATAAAAGGTAATAAATAGTAATAAATATTAATAAATAGTAATAATTAGTTATAAATAGTAATAGTTAGTAATAAATAGTAATAGTTAGCAATAAATATTAATAATTAGTTACAAATAAGAATAATTAGTAATAATTAGGAATAAATAATAATAATTAGGAATAAATAGTAATATTTAGTAATATTTAACAATGATTATTAATATTTAGCAATAATTAGTAATAATTAGAAATAATTAGGAATAATTAGAAATAATTAGGAATAATTGGCAATAATTAGTAACAATTACTAATAAATACTAATAATTAGAAATAATTAGAAATAAATAGTAATAAATATTCAATAAATAGATATAAATAGATATAATTAGTAATAATTAGTAATAATTACATATAAATAGATATAATTAGTAATAATTAGTAATAATTAGTAATAATTAGTAATAATTAGATATAATTAGTAATACTTAGTAATGATTAGATATACATAGTAATAATTATATGTAATTAGATATAATTAGATATAATTAGATATAATTAGATATAATTAGTAATAATTAATAATAATTACTAATAATTAGTAATAATTAATAATAATTACTAATAATTAGTAATAATTAGTATTAATTAGTCATAATTAGTCATAATTAGACATAATTAGTCATAATTAGTAATAATTTGTAATAATTACTCATAATTAGTAACAATTAGATATAATTGTCATTTCTTAGTTGATCACCTTGCATGTAGTATTGCAATAGGACAACCCAAGTCATGCCCTTCTAATCGATAAGAATTATATCACATGACCCTTTACATAGACCATTCTTCCTTGAAAATTTAAGAGAATGATATTGATGTCCCCTTAAATTTTTATGGAAGAATGATCTATGTAAAGGGAGTGAGATGATTCCTAGAGACAAGAACGAAATTACATTGGTTGTCCTATTGCCAAACTACTTGCGAGGTGATCAACCATGCAAGGAAAATTATAGAGTTTACACTGGACATGGCTGACACAAAATTTTTATTACGCATGACCTGACAATTGGAGACACTTTGAGATTTGAAAATGCTAAGAATAGAGCAAATCCTATTACGAATATTGATAATTTTAATATTTTATAAAATTTTTATTATTTTAAAAATTTTAATATTGTTTTTTCTTAAATATTGTAAATGTAATTTTTTATTAGTAATAATTAGATATAATAATAATTAATAAATGAAAAATGCTTGGATATTGAAGGGAGAATTTACAATCATCTCCACAATAATGATTACCAAATTTTATTTTTATTATTCAAGCATTTTTCATTTTGCTAAGTATTGATAAGTATTGATGAATTGGTAATAATTAGCAATAAATAATAATAAATAGTAATAATTAGTTATGAACAGTTAGAAATAAATTTTATTAAATTTTAATAAATTCCAAAAACTTGGCACGATTTCCAGTGGATTGACGACACTCCTTTTGCTCAATGACTTTTCTCCTTCCAATTCTCACCGACTCACAACAATATGAATAATGTGATTCTACATAGTCATATTCAATCTTATATACATGAGATTGGATATGAATTCATATGATCATATTTTTTATAATATTTTCAGGATGTGACAGTTGGAAGAAGACGATTCTTCGACGAGAAGGGGGCTCTTTTGTCCGACAGCTCACTTCCTTGCATCTTTGTCACACTGAAATCACAATGAAGAATCTGGTCAGAGTTACGGATATTCATTCTCGTGCATACGAGAATGAATATGCGTACCTCCGACCATATTGTTCAATGTGATTTGAGTGTGAGAAAGATGCAAGTAAATGAGCCGTTAGAAAAAAGAGGAGTCGTTAATCCAATGGAAATTGTGTCGCATTTAATTAATGGTAATTACTAACAAGTATTAGTAATTATTTATCTTTTTTTTTCAGATAGTATTTTTATAATTTCAAATTATTCAAAAACAATGATGATTTTATATTTTGTAGAAAAATTTGGAATAAGGAAGTCGACATAAGTTATTATTAGATGATCACGCTTGGATAATTCAGCCCAGAAATCCAAATTTTTCTGGTTTAAATCTTATATATATTGAGGGTGTTGAATATTTCTTATCATTTTCATCATGAAAATCACAATATGTTTTAGAAGGCATAATTAAGTGTCCTTGTAAAAAATGTGCTCTGAGAACGTTTTCCATGTTTGACAAGGTTGGGGGACATCTCTTACGGTTTGGTTTTCAACTAGATTATGTTTTATGGTATTAACATGGGGAACACATTTTTAGAGAAGATACAAATAACTTGATTCCAAAAACTTCAATGTTCCAAAACATAGTACATGATGTTGCAGGTCCATCTTTTCAAAAAACTAAAACTCACAATGATATTGATTTAACTCTTGAGTTGGCACCATCTGAATTTTATGAGTTGTTGAGGTCTGCTGAGGATGAATTATATCTTGGAAGCAAGATAATTAAATTAGAAGTGGTGGAAAAATTTATGGCTATTAAATTAGATAATGCAATGTCAATGAACTATTTTTATTAGGAATTTTCTTTTGTTAAAATAGTAGTACTTGAAGGAAATGTGTTGCCTGCAAATTACTATGAGAGCAAGAGGTTGGTTCGTATTCTTGGCCTTAGTTATCGGAAGATTCATGCATGTTAAAATGATTTTATCTAATATTCTAGTGAAAATGATTCGTTGAATAGTTGTCCAACATGTGGAAAATCGAGGTATAAAGAATCTCAACTAGGGATGTATGGATTAATTCCTGTAAAACAGTTGAGATATTTTCCCCTTACACCCAGGATGCATTGTTTATTTATGTATCATAACACATCATCAATGAGGTCATAGAACCAAACCAATATTTCAATCTGTAAAAGCTTGAATCATCCATCTGATAGAGATTCATGGAAACATTTTGATCATCTCCATCCGTATTTTTCTTTAGAATACCCAAACGTGCGATATGGTCTTTCTACTGACGGTTTCTGTCCGTTTGGTTCCTATGGTAGTCAGTATTCATGTTGGCCTATCTTTATAACTCTGTACTATTTACCTCCATGGATGTTGATGAAGGAGACCTATATCTTTTTGACCTTATTAATCCCAGGACATCTAAAAAATAATATTGATGTTTATTTTAAACCATTGATTGATGAGTTAAATGCATTGTGGAGTAATGGTGTTAGTACCTATGACGTTGATGCGAAAAAAAATTTCACAATAAAAGCTGCATTGATGTTGATGATTAGTGACTTTCTGGTATATTGAATGTTATATGGAAAGAGTACACATGGTTCGAAATCATTTCCTTATTGTATGAAAGACAAAAAATCTTTTATGCTCGTCAATGGAAAAAACCGTGCTATTTTTACTGTTATCACAGATTTCTTCCAACTGATCATCCTTTTCGAAGGAACAAATCTCATTTCAAAAAAGGTATAATTCATAGGGATGAAACTCCAAAAATGATCTCAGGTACAGAGTTCAAATCAGTTGTATTTTCATTACCACCCATCACATTTGGGCCAACAATAATCCCACATAAAATTCATGGCTTTGGGATGGAACATAATTGGATAAAACGATGCATTTTTTGTGATCTCCCATACTGGTCTGATTTTTTGGCCCACCACATGTTGGATGTCATGCACAATTAGAAGAACTATTATGATAATTTATTTCATATAGTTTTGGATACACCAGGAAAGATCAAAGATACTGTAAAAGCACAATTAGATCTTCCCCAAATTTGCAGGTGACCAGAACATGAACTTTTTGAAAATTTCAGATCACAGAGGTTAATGAAGCCAAAAGCAGCTTATACATTATCCAAAGAGAGTAATTTATTATTTTGTTAGTGGATTTCATATTTGAGACTTCTAGATGGCTATGCTTCCAATTTGGATAGATTTGTTAAGAATGGTTATATTACCGGATTAAAATGTAATGATTTCCAAGTTATAATGGAAATACTTATACTGATTGGATTCAGAGGTTTGTTGAATTCTATGATTTGGGATTCGTTAAAAATAATATCATATTTTTTTCGAGACATTTGTGCTGGGAAAACTGACTATGATGCCCTAAGAAAACTGGAAGAAGATGTTGCTGTAATTATATGTAAATTGGAAAACATCATTACACCTGTTTTATTTGACTCAATGGAACATCTGATATTACATTCTCCACATGAATCTAAATGTGGAGGTCCAGTAAAGTTTTGACGGATCTACCCATTCAAGAGATGCATACAGAAATTGAAGAAAAAAGTACGTAACAAAGAATCAGTTGAAGGCTCAATTGCTGAAGCTTATTTGCAAAAGGGAATTTCTTTTTTCGGCTCTCACTATTTTGAATCTGAATATCCCTCAAAACAAAACTGCATGGGACAGAACGATGGAAATGTAAATGATTAAATGGAAAATCATTTATCAATTTTTAATAATCCAAGTCTTGGATTCGGTGGAGTTCATGATCGATGGATTTCAGACGATGAAAATCACAGTGCTCATACATATGTTCTGCTCAACTGTGAAGAAATTATAGCATTTTTACGGTGAGTGATTCTAACACTTATTCTTTTATTTTTGTTATATAATGTAAAATTATTTTTTGTAGGTTATATCAAAATCATATCAAGAAACAGGTTCGACAAATTACAGCAGCTACTCTTGAAGAACACAGACAATTTTTTTTCTCAATGGTTTAAAAAGCTGGTAACATAAATTATTGATGGTTTAATATCAATTTAGTTTACTATTTATTATATTGATAATTATTTTAAAAAATTTCAGGTGTCTAAACATGCAGATAAAAATTATAAATGATTATGTATATTGAGTAACCCACCATCCAAAATGGTTAAATATTATAATTCATATGTGGTGAATGGGTTTTGATTTCATACACGTGCATAAGGGGAATAAAAAAACAATGAATAGTGGAGTTTGATTGAGAGGATCACATCATAGAGAAATTGAAGTTGACTTTTTCGGCATTCTGGATGAAATTATTGAGCTATGTTATCTTGGACAGAATTATATAACGATGTTTAAATGTCGGTGGTGGGATACTGAGAGAGGCTTGCATGTTCATCCGACTCATAGAATCGTCGATATTAAATATAAATGTCTTCTTGCAGTAAATGAACCATTTTTACTGGCTCAACAGGCACATCAAATTTTTTATGCAAAGTACTGTGCTAATTCAAGAGACTTGAGTGATTGATGGAGCATAATAAAAATGAAATCTCAAAAAAATTAATTAACTGAAACTGAATGTGGTTCCTCTAAAGTGGAAGAAATTGAAATTTTTCAAGAGACTACTCAAAGTCCAAATTTTTAACAAAGAAACATGAATATCTATGAGGACACCCCACAATTAAGGGTCCATGGTAACAAAGGTGTAAATGATGTTACAAATGAATTTGAAATGACAAGGGATGATAAAAGTGAAACTCATATGGATCTTGATGATGCCGAGGAGGAATATGATGACATTGACATCGTTCGATATGAAAATGATGATGAAGGTGAACATTAACATAGTTAAATTATGTTTATGATCATAACTAATAGATATATATATATATAATACTTATTTTCAACTATCAGCTAATAACAATTATTTTGTGTTTCAGATGGACTCTGATCTGTTGCGTGAGTTAGAGGAGGCTGAGCTACCTTTGGATTAGGGGGATGTGGGATCATCTGAACCTCAGCCTACTGGTGGTTCAGGATGTATGCGAAGGGGGGGGGGGGGTCTTGCATGACTGATGATTCCGGACCCTATCCCCAAGCGATGTCCACGTCTTGGCTTCGATCCACACACACAGACCTATGGTAACCTGTATATTTTAGTTAGATTTCATTAATTTATTTATATATATATATTAATTGTTTTATTATTTATTCTTTTTTCACAGTATTGCGCATGTAGCTGTTGGACAAGGGAGCACTATCTTGTGCAATTATTTTTCTCATCCATGGACCACATGGGAACATATTCCCATTGATGTTCAACTTAGCATGTACAATTATTGGCTGGTACATAAATAAATAATATTTATTTTGAAATTTATTTTACTAATAAGTTGATATTATAAATTATTAGTAGGTTTTATGGTATCACATTGATGATAGTATGAATGAATATATCCATGCAGCATGGGAGGTGTCTATGTGTTAGCTTTTGTGTCAATTTTGGTACAATTTGAGAAAGATGACAATTAAGGAAGTAGGAGCGACAATATTTGATGAGTCATGTAGAGCCCACCGACCAGAGGAAATTTCATCTCAGGTTTGGGATAGATTATGTGCATATTGGGTTGGTGGTGGATTTCAGAGGAAGTCTTTATTGGGTCTGTAGAACCAGGGGAGACAGGAGGTAACACATCGAGATGGTAGCCATATATTTAGTTTGCATAGAGGGAATCTGGTAAGTATTTTTTTAAATAATTTATATAACTTCATATATAAACAGTTTATTTTAAATTCATATAGGCAGCTGAGCATCCCGATATTACAGAGTACGACGTTTATCGAAGGATGTACAGTGATCCAGCCACCAGAGAGATTAGAGGTAATCGACAGTGTTATATTGTGGGTAGTCTTATTTTTTTCAGTTTGACAATTAACTGCATATAATATTTTCACAATTTTAATTTTAAATTGGAATTGAAGGATTCATATTAGGCTATGACTTCTCAGACACAAGTTGATGGTTAGGACGGGGCAACTGATCAGACCAGTGCCCACCATTGTGACGAGGTGGCATGGATGCAGGCGACTCAGAATGACTTTTAGAAGGGCCAAGTAGTTGGTATCAGCTCTAATGTGACTCCTTGTACTTATTATGGTACTGCTGTGATATCAGCGTCCAGCTCGAGAGGAGATCATGGAGAGGCATCATCATCCAGTTCACAGTATCAAGAGCAGTTCTGAGCTCAGAATGACCATATAGAGAGTTTGTAGAAGCTACAAGTAGAGATACGTCAGCAGTAGCAGCAGTTGCATCACGAGGAAGAGATGCATCAATGTCAGTAATAGCAGTAGCACAAGGAGTAGATGCATCGATCGCAGTAGCAACATCATGAACAGATGGAGTACATGCACCGTCTGACTCATGTTTTAGGGATGATGTTCCCTCCAACAGCTCCTCCACCTCTTCCAGAAGATGACCCCTAGTGATTTTTTATGTCAAAAACATTTGAATTAAAATATGTTATAATACAAACTATTTATAGTTTCTGCCTTTTATATTGGTGCGATTATTATATAATTTACTTTTTAATATTTTATGCTTTTTTGTGAATATTGAGAATTTTAATATTTTTAAATATTTTTATTACTTTAATAATATTAATATTATTGTTTCATTAATCACAATTTTATTCAATATATTTTTCAGTATTATATTTTTTATTATTTGTTTAATTTAATAATAATAATAATATTATTATTATTTTATGATTTTTTATATATATTTTTTGTGAATATTGAGAATTTTAATATTTTTTATTTTTTATTATTTTAATAATATTAAAATTAAATTTTCAATAATCATAATAATATTTCATGATTTTCATTATATTTGTTTGCGAATATTGAGAATTTTAATATTTTTTATTTTTTTTATTATTTTAATAATATTAAAATTAATTTTTCAATAATCATAATTTTATTAATTTTTTTAAATTTAATTATTATTTGCGATGTTATTTGTTGTGACGGAATCCTGTCGCAAATAGTGTAAAAAATATTTTCTTAAAAAAGGTATTTTTGATGGGATTAGGGGCCCATCGCAAAAAGTCTACAAAATTATTTTGAAAAAACATTTGCGACGGGATTACAGGCCGATCACAAAAAATTATTTGTGACTGTCCCGTCACAAAATAGCTTAAATATATATATAAAGCATATAATCAGAGACATATTTGCGACGACGTTTTACACAATGTTCTATTTGCGACGGGGACCCATCTCTAAAGCCTATTTGTGATGGGATCCCGTCGCAAATACCTTGAATTCTAGAAGTGTATGGACTTGGTTATCACACATATATGTTATTCATTCACTATATTAATTGGATAATTATCATTTGATATATAAATCCATATAATTGAGAAAAAGGATGATTATAGAACTATAATATTTATAATTTTGGAATATTTTTGGTTCAACATAATTTACCCCTTTCACATTAATTATAACTCATCATTATTTCATCATTATTCTTCTAATGAATCCCAAAAATCTTTAAAATTAAAAATAGAAACACTATATATAGCATGAATGGATGGTGTTCTATGGGGTGCATCATCTATAGTGGTATAAGGTTGTGTGTTAAGTTTTACATCCATGATAGACATATATAGTTTAATATTTTGGGTATGCATGACATATCGTGAGGTTATATATATTTTAATATTTTTGTAACAGTAATTTTCCTACAAAAATACATTTCATCATATATAATTTTTTTATGAAAAAGATTATTAATTTTTATTTTATAAAATAAAAATAATTTTTAATTCTAGCATGTCAATATTATATTATGAGTAATTTTTCCTAATTTCCATAAATAATTTTTAGCTAAATAGTGAAAAATACATATTTTTTAAAAACATTCACTTTCATTACTTTACTATAATGGAAAAATGGATTAAATTTTTTTGAATCAATTTTATTTTATACAAATATTTATATAATAAATAAAAAATATACTTTATTTTATTTATAATTAACTTTTATATAATTTTTCAAACATATATAATATTTTAATCAAAATAATAAATTATTCAATTAAATAATTTTTTTCTTCACCTATTCAAATAATGACCATAAAATGTACATTTAATTTTAGATCGATATTAACAAGTTATTTTATAAGTGTAATGTATTTTTTGGGAATAAATGTATAATTACAATGATTAATTTTGATGACTATGATTATTATAAAAATATTATTTGTGATGAATTTTTTCAATAATTTTTTGTTACATTTAAATAATAAATTTTATTGATCTATTTAAAATAATGTCACTATAATGATGTTTAGAAACCTATATGATTATATTAATTGAAAATTTATTTGTAATAAATTCATTATAATATTGAAAAGAAAAAATAGTTAAAAATATCATTTTTTTACAGAAAATAGTTTTCCAATATAAAAAAATGTTTTAGTTTAAATTTCTATTTTATCATGATTATAAATTACATTACATTAAAATCATAAAAAAAATATGGACCAAAAAAACTATTTAGAGGGGTTGTTTTATATGTCCAGTCAAACATAAATTATATAAGTAAAAACATGTTACCACTGTAAAAATAAAAAAATTAAAAAGAAAATATATAAGAACAAAAAAATTTATATTTACCAAGAAAGATAATTTATCTTACAACTCTCAATTTATAAAGAAATATTTGATATCCTTTAGAACATTAATGTGTTTCATTTATGCGAAAATATATTATTTCAGATTTATTGTTAATTTTTTATTATTATTACTCATATAATAATTATTTTTTTATACATGTGATTTTTTTGTTCGAGTTGTGGTGGTTTGTTCAATGTTTTTCATTCTCATGAGCGGTTGGACTTCAAGACTACAAATGAAATAATGAAATCAAGGAAATACATCAAGAATGCATATAAAAATCATGAAATGATGAATTTCTTCTACTTATTTAATTAAAATTTTGACCATTTTATCAAACCCTTTGTACATTATATTCCTTATCATTTTAATATAATACTTATTTAGTTTTTCCATATATCTTTTAGGAAGTCATATTTTTTTTTCAAACTATCTACAACCAGCCAAAAAAATTATAAAATTTATCTTTCTACCAATTTTACCATGATTTCCATTTCTATTGCCTTTCTTTGTAGAACTGCTAAAACTATATATTTATTTGGTTTTATTATTTGAAAAACAATTCTTATTGTTGAAGTTCAAAAGATTAGAGGAAGATCAGATGCCCATTTTTGTGACTTCTTATGATATAATGGGAACATGAGCTTTATCTACACTTTTGGATTTCAACAACGAGAATGGTATTTCAGCTAATAACATCGAGTCAATATTAAGTGTTGGTAGTTCAATAAAAAAAGTGAATGGAAATCATTGTAACATTGGAAGTTAATATTTTTTTTCATATTTTTAGAGGTGTAGGAATTAACCACACCTCAATCTGACACATGGTGTGATTGATTTGACTCTAAATTCTTATTTTTATTTAAAATTGACATTAATTTTAGTAAAATAAGACAATTTACATACTCAAAACCAAGAAAAAATATTAATATTATTTTGATACATTAATATAATGATACATACTTCATTTATTATGTATTGGAATTAATCTAATGTCAATATAATACATGATGTGCCCTGTATGAATCCAAGTGTCTATTATCTGTTTAAAATTGACATTTTAGTTCAAAAAGTTTCACTCACTGAAAACCAAGAAAATGAACTTGATTTTTCTTGATAATTTTGAAAATATATTTTCAAATAATTTGTGATGTTAATGAATTTTTCTCATATCCAACTGATACATGATGTGATTTTTATGAGTCAAAGTGTGTGTTCTAAATTTAAAATGACATTTTAGTGAAAAATACAAGTGACACACTGAAAACTAAGAAAAAACATTTTTATTGTTTTTGTGCTTTATGAAAAAAATCCATAAGTCATTTGAGGGACGCAGAATTAGTCATACCTCAATCCAACGCATGATGTCATTACTATGAACCCAATTAAATCATTTTATTTAAAATTGACATAAATTTTAGTAAAAAGAAAAAATAACATACTCAAAACATAATAAACACATTTGGATTGTTATGAAACTTTAGGAAAATTATCCATAAGTTATTTTTGACATGAATGAATCAACCTCACCTCATTCTGATACACAATGTTCCTGGTATGACTCAAATTGGCTATTTATATTTTTAATTTACATCCATTTTAGTAAAATGGACAACTAACCTACTCAAAATACAAAAAATGCATTCGAATTGTTTTCATAATTTAGACAAATTGATCCATTATTTATTTTCAATGTGAAGGATTTAACCAAACCTAAATCCAATAAATGATGTTCTTAGTATTTCTCAATGTGTCCGTTATCAATTTAAAAGAAATATTTTAGTTCCAAAAGTGTCACTCATTGAAAAAAAATATGATTTTATTTTATTGATAATTTAGGGCATTTATTCTTTAGTAGTTTTTGACATATAGGAATGAGTTTCTCATTAAAAGGATACAAGATGTGATTAGTATGAGTCAAAGTGTGTTTTTTAAATTTAAAATGTAATTTTATAAAGTAGAAAAGTTACATAATCATAACCTAGTTAACACATTCATATTGTTTTGATACTTTATGAAAATGTTCTATATGTCATTTGATAAGTGTATGAATCAGCCTAACCAAAATCCAATGCATAGTGTGACTGGTATGACTCAAAGTGTGTCTTTTTTTTTTAACATTTTCATTAATGTCAGTAAAAAGGACAACTGCCCAACTCAAAACTGAGAAAAACCATTTTAATTATTTTGATACATTAGAAAAATGATCCATAAGTTATTTATGACATTTAGGAATGAACTGTGTGTCATTCCGAATTATGATTTTCCTTGGATGGTCGTAAACACATTTTTAGTGTTCTAAAACATTAAAACGTGTGTGGAATGATCAAAACCATAGAAAATAACATCATATTGATGAAAAATCAAAGGAAAACTGCTACTAACCTGAAATATGATATGTTCATAATTACTCGGTAAAAAATTATTAAAGGTACAATAGCCTTTAAAAACAAGTTTCAGAGGGGTCAAAACCTGACAAACGATGTCAGATGGCCCTAAAATCAGGGGAAGTCAAAAATAGATTTAATTGTGAAATGTGGGACATGATAAAAATGTCATTTTGAATTATGGATTTTTCTAGATGGTTTTGAACACGTTTTTAGTGTTTTAAAACACTAAAATGTGCATGGAATTGTTAAAACAATAAAAAATGACTTCATATTGATGTGAAATCATGGGACAACCACCACTAAGTTGTTTTTGATTTGTATGCATAGAAAAAACATCAATATGATGTATTATTTGGTTGAAATTACTTGGTAAACTCTTCTTAAATATAAAAAAGTGTTTAAAAAAAGTTTCGTGGGTCAAAACCTAGAAAATGATGTCGGATTGCCTGAAAGTGAGGTCAAATCGATCATAGATTTATTTTTGAAATGTAGGAATGAATGAAACTTCATTAAAAATTATTAATTTTCTTGTATGTATGTAAATGTGTTTTTAGTGTTTTAAAACACTAAAACTTGCATTGAATTGTTAAAACTATAGAAAACGGTCTCAGATGGATGTGAAATCATGGGGAAACCACTTATGAGTTGTTTCTGACTCTTAATCATAGAAAAAACATCAATCCTTTGTGCTTTGTAGTTAGAATTACTTGGTAAGCACTTCTTAAAGGAATAAAGGCCTTTAAAAACTTGTGTCGGTGGGTCAAAACATGGAAAACAATGACGAATTTTCCTGAAATAAGGAGACATCAACCGTAGATTTAATTTTGAGATGTGTGAATAGAAGACATGTCATTATGAATCATGTTTTTACTTGGATGGTCATTAACACAATATTAGTGTTTTAGAACACTAAAGCATGCATTTAATTGTCAAAACAATAGAATGACACCTCAGATTAATGTGAAATCCTATGAAAACTAATGATGAGTTGTTTTTTATGTGTATTCATAGAAAACAAGTTATTTAGACATGTAATGTAGTTGTAATTACTTGGTAAAAACATCTTAAAGGTACAACATCATTTAAAAACAAGTGTTGGTGGGTAAAGACTAGGTAATAGAGGTTATCTTGCCTTCAAATCATGAGATAAATATTTTAGATTGAACTGTGAAATGTAAGAACTGGAAACATCTCATTTTGAATTACAGTTTTCCCAGGATGTCTGTAAATTCATTTGTAGTGTTTTAATACACTAAAATGAGCATGGAATAGTAAAAACCATAGAAAAATACATCATATTGATTTAAAATAATCAAAAAAGTACCACTGAGTTGTTTTTAAAATATAGTAGATACTTTGATATAAAAGTCTTTAATTTTTTTTGTTAAGTAAATTTCTAGAAAACCGCACGTCACCATATAAATAAATTAGAATATTTTATTATCCCTTTTTAGTTTTATGTGTTGAATATTATCTATAATAGGTAGGTTTATATTATAAAAGAGTTTTTAATTATGTGTTATTTTTTAATGTTAAAATTTCTTATTATATTGTTAACGAAATAATAAATTTTATGTATAGCGTTCTGAATATATTATATGTCTTTTTTATTTCACATTTATTTTCTTAAATGTTTTGGTTTTCATTGTAGGAGGAAGATGCGGGAAGTATGCAGGAGGTTGATCATTCTGATCCTGGACATTATTTATATGGTATTCAGGACGGTTTTTATTTTTAAACGCATGATAAAATTTTATCATTTATAATACTATAAATCTAATTTAATATGTTTAGTTTCAATTTTGTTTTTTTATAGTTGATGAGATAACATGGGGTATTTTAGATGATGGGATTATGTGGAGGAGGAAAGATGTAGTGTATGTCATTATGTGGATGTATATTGGGCATGGTTTGTTGTTGGAAATATTTTATATGTATATATTGATGACATAGGTAATGGTTGACAGATGTATGGGCTAATTAAGACTGAGGTTATGATAACTGTGAATTTTTGTATATATGACTGATCATGTATAATGTATGTCTGATTAGTTTATCATATATTCATGTCTTATTTTATTTCATGTCTATTTTTTTATATTTATTGTTTTTTGTTAAATATGTTTTTTTTAAATGATTTAGAGGATGTTTTTAGTAACCGCCACAGAATACATTAAATAAAATATATTTCATATCATTTAAAATTATCATTTACTAAAAAACCTCCACTAATATGTTCAGTGGTGATTGGTTTTATTTTATTTATATTTCCCTCTAATATGTTTTTAAATTATATAACTATCGCTAAATAAACATGACACATCCACAAAATACTCAAAAAATGGCACACAACAAAACGATCACAAAACTAAAAAAACCACTACTAAAGGAACAAATACTATGCAATATATGTTAGTTTTA
Source organism: Viscum album (assembly GCA_963277665.1). NCBI lineage: Eukaryota > Viridiplantae > Streptophyta > Magnoliopsida > Santalales > Viscaceae > Viscum > Viscum album. The sequence continues at coordinate 879,157,559 of OY728143.1, read as the reverse complement.
ATAACTATTGTTAAATCAATATGAAACCACCACTATATTTTCCAAATCCACTCATAACAAAACATCTGAAAAATTAACAAAATCACCACTCAATGACTAGCCACCGTGTTGTACGTGACCTTTTTAATAACTTCCACTATAATATGTGTGGGCTGTTTAAAACCCCAATAATGAAAATTTTGTAGTGTAATAATCTTAGTATATTCTATATGATTATATGTTTTTGTGTTAAGGTAACTACCTACATCCGTATCCACTTTTATCAAATGGGTTACAAAATCATTGTTCGTTTGTATGAAGGACTACTGCCTCACGAACCAATGTTATTCGTTTATTACATTACAACTTATTAAAACTAGTAATAATGATAGATTAAGTATTTATATTTTATATATATTATCTTATTATAATTTTTTAATTATTATATCACAGATACCTTCATTGATCCCATTTTTTTGGAATATGATAACACCGCTCGTGTGTACTGCAGTCTACCGCCTTGTGAGGTGATCTGATTCATTAAAACATTACATGGAAGATAATAAGGACAATTTTAATGAACATTTGTGATATATAAGAAATCAAAATGATTTTTAATGATAATATATTAATTAAATTTCTTTATATAAATCCGATGAGAAAATAGAAACAACATTCATGCGTACGTATGACCTACCGTCTCCTTGAATGATTTTTTTCCTTTTCTGTCACTTAATTTGATGTATGAATAAGAATATATATATAATAAATACATATTATATTTATATCATGTTTAAAATTAGGGATATTTTTAAACCATGATCTAATTAATGTGACAAAAAATAACAAATAAAAACATACATGAAAAAAGTAGTTATTGCCGAAAACATGACATTAATATGGTATTCTCAATAAATGTGTAATAAATGGTCATAAGAAAATAATATATGAAATAATATATATAAATATGGTTATATAATATATTTATAATAATGATATATTTATTATAAAGGAGGTTTTAATGTGTACAATGGAAGTTATGACTTAAGGTAAGGGATATTTGTCTCAATTTTCATTCTTTGAGACACATGTTATGTTATGCATATATATTATTATATATGGTCTATATACAAACCATTTTTCATGTACTATCATAGATTTATTTATACTCGTGAAATTTTAAAATTAATTTTATTTTATTCCTTCATGGGGCTTACGATTAAAAGTTACCAATGTGGTAAAGATTTTATGTTACAATCTCATAATTTATCTAGATTATTGAAGATTATGTCTAGGATTATAAAATATTATGATTCATATCTCAATAAACTCCGTAATTTTAATCTCCTTTTTTATTCATTATATTCCCAGTTAATATTACCATTTATCCACTCTATTCTACTTAAAATAGTTAATATTTTTTATTATTATTTATCTTCATTTCTCTCTTCAATAGGATATCCATTTTCTTCCGACAACAAGCTTTATAAAAATGTTTCAAATATCTTTTAATACCCCCCTATGATTTTTAAAAGAAATTATTACCCATTTTTTTATTTTTTTTAAAATACTATTTTGAAGGGAATCCTCATGTAATTTTTCAAGTAATGCCTTGTTTGATTTTACTGAAAATGTAAAATTGTATTTGTTATAACATGTATAGAATAAATGGAATTTTATGCTATCATGACCATTATTTTATTTGAAGAGTAATTTATATGTTTTAGGGTTATTTTCAAAGAAAGGGATTTTCAAAATGTTTATTTTTCAACATTTATTTTCAAATAGGCAATGATATTTTCCTCAAGAACTGATTTAAATAAATTTCAAATATTATTTTATATGTTTTCAGATTTATTTTTAAAGAAAATTATTTCAAAAATGTTTTTTGAAATGTTATTTATTTTAATAAATGTTGATAGAGATTTATATTTTAAAATAATTCTCCATTGAAAATTATATCCATTGATATAATTTATAATTTTTTTGGGAATATGAACTGAGAATATGATTCTTATTCTAACTCCAAATAGATTAAGGGGGAAATATGTTGATGAAACCAATTCGAATTTCACATGTTATACCACAATGAAAGTCTTATGAGAAACATTTATTTTTCAATGGTTTATGCTATGATGAAATGATGAAAAGATTATTAAAGCGATCCCTTGTACACAAGTTATGATATAATGAATTTTTTATGAAACCAATTTTATTGACTGCGTTAGGGTATGATAAATTTATTATGATCTTGTGGCCCAATAATATATGATATTCATTATGTGAATGGTGGAACCTATATCTCCCTTCAATTCATTGGGTAAAGATTTATATCTCATGAGATATAAAGGACTGAAATTGACTGTGATCTCTATTCAGTAAGAAAATTATTCCACTATGATGGTCTTGGGAGTGAACCTTGACTAATATGATGGTTTGGGGATTGAACCCAATCTTATATGATATCCTTGGTAGTGATGCTTGACTACTACGAAAATGATTTTCTGTACTAATGTGTATGCCAACAATTACATGACTAATCCCAATGTTATGATCTCATGAAACATGTTCTTTGATTTACTTATTATTTATGTCTTATAAACTCCTAATATTTACACCTAGACTCATGGGTATGAGCTTTAATATGAAGGGTATTCTTTTTATATGGTATTCTTTCGTTCTCATACTGTTATGTTCGTGTTATGCCTACGTATCTCCCTTTTTTACCCTTATTGAGCATATGAGCTAACCCTTTACTATGTTTCATTTCCCTTGGTTATAAATATATGTATTACATATAATAAATTGAATAAGGGTTCATGTTATGATTAATGTAGTGCAAGATGATTTAGTTTATCTATAAACCAGTTGTTTGTGTTTCCAAGTTTCCAAATGCGGTATGCCTTTATGATCCTTAGGTGTGTTTTCGTGTAATGGAATAAATATTAACATAAAAAGATCTAATATATATGTATGATAACATTAGGTGTATATGGGAGGTAGTATTGTTAGGACTTAAGGGTATTTAAGAGTGAGTATCTAGACAGATCTCATCATTGAGACCCTTGATTCACTATGGGTGTTTGGGAAAAGTGCCTTTGAAGAATAAATTAATATTATTCTAGTATTTTACAAATCTTTGATATGGTTATATTAAAATCAAAAAAATATTAATTCTATTGATGGAATTTATATTTCTATAATTCTTGATTGAAGTTGATGCTATGATTATATTTTCTAATGATTCTACATAACATATTTATGTTGTGTAGTACCATGCCACCAAGAAGAAGTTTGAACATAAATTGGGAGGTATATGTATATAATATATGGAAAGAGAACCCTCTATTTTATCTTAACATCATGGTGATAATGGTATATATTGTCCAAGCCTTAAGATAGATACCCATTCTCATTTGGGCTCTAGTAGTAGAACCATAAAGAGGGGATGATAGGGATCATTCGCTAGAGATTCTTAGATATAAACCACCATATTTTCAAGGGTAAAATGATTCTAAATATGTTGAGGATTGGTTAAAAAATTTTAGATGTTTTTTTAGTTCTTGGAAATTCATGGTTTGACAATTGTGAAATGTGATATATTCAATATTTAAGGTCCTAGTAGGAGATAATTGGATTTGATGGTCACACCAAAGAAACATGAAATGTTAGAGTAGAAAGACTTTAGATCCATCTTTATATAGTATTTCTATTCAAATTTTATGTCTTTAGATAATTCCATGGATTTGTTAACCTCTAAAAAGTTTACTGGACTATGAATCAGTATGCAAACTTCATTGCTTAACTTGTTCATTTTTATCCTAAATTAGTGACAAATGAAAAGTTGAATGCTCGATTTTTTGAGATGGGTATTCAATATGATATCTAATATTATGTTTTCATACTTAATATCAATTCTTATATAGACATATGAGATAGAGGGTTGATAGATGAGCATGACCTTACTATTTAGTCCGGGTTGAGAGGATTTCCTCTTACTCCTAGTGGTAGTTCTGTTCGATCATTTAAAGAAAAGTGAAATGTGATGAGTATTATAGTAGATCATTATATTGGGTATCATACAAAAATTGTGTGGTATATATGAGAGGCCCATATAATTGATTGTAGTGTTCCAAGGTATGAAATTAAGGACATGTTTGTACTGAGGTAACAAATATACATGGTTTGTGTGGTTTCCCATGTCACCAAAAGAAGTTCTATCATGTATTTTTGTCCCTACATAGTGGAATTGGCTCAAAAGAACCTAAAAACGATACATATAAATCCAATTCTTCAATAACTAAGGGTTTCCAACTTTAGGAATCTGAAAAGAATCTTTTTTTATGTTAGAAAAGTCTCTAGAGGAAGCTGATGCAGGTCTAATGACAGTGAGAGGTACCATCACTATAGCTTCATCTTTAGTGACTTCTATTTTTGATACCAGTGCATCTCAATATTTTATGTTGAATAATGTTTTTAATTTTCTAAATATTCTTATTAATATTACGTATTATATGATGGATATTTCTATACCCCTTGGAACAAAGAGAGTGAAGGGTCTCTGATGCCCTTATTGTGCCTATTTCTTATCAGACATGAAACTGATGTAAAATTTTTGGGTTCTCAACATGAATCCGGTATATGTCATTTTCAATGTGGAATGATTGATTCCCCATAAATACTAGATTGAATATTTTATTTATATGGTTTTATTTTCTATCCTGATGGGGTGAGCCGTGTCTTCCAAGGAGAGTATGATCCAAGGCCAAGTAGGTCTAGACCTCATAATCTAGAGTTGGGTAGGGTGATATCGATGTTTTATTTTGATTTGATGTAAGAATATTTTAGTGGTGATCTTACTATAGTGGTATTTATGTTTCCCAACATGTTTCTATATAAATTTTCTTGTTTTCCATGAGTGAGGGAGGTATAGTTTCGTATTATCTTGGTACTGGCTACCTAACCTATCTTTATCCCTTATTACCATATGGAACCCACTAAACTGAAGGATTTAAAGACTTAGTTGGATGATATTTTAAATAAGGTTTTTTATGTCTGAGTGTATCACCTTGGGTGATGGCTGTTCATTTTTCAAATACAGCTGATGGGACATATTTCCTTTTCATTTATTACAATAAACTCAATCAAGTTATGGTAAAGAAAAACTATATGTTTCCACATATTGGTGATCTATTTGACCAATAGAAATGGGCGAAGTGGTTATTGAATATTAATCATTTTTCTGCTTACCACCAGTTGTGAATTCTATAATCTAATACTCTAATGTCCACATTCAAGAGTAGGCATGGTAATAATGAGTACCTTATTTTTCTTTATTTTTCTAACCAATGCTCCTACATTATTTAGGGATATCGTTAATAGTATATTCCATGTGTATCTTAATTCATTCATAGTGGTATATTTGGATGACATTTTTATTTACTCTAAAACTGAGGATGATCATGTTTAATATCTAAGGGCAGTTTTGGAAATCTTGGGAGATCACCAAGTTTTTATCAAGCTATCAAAATGCAATTTCTAGATTCCAAAAGTGATGTTCTTGGGGGAAAATGGCCTCAAATAATTGTATCTCAGTCCAACATGAGAAGGTTAAGGATATTATGACATGGTTGAAATCTCAAAATGTTTTTAATATTTTGAGCTTCTTCGGTAGTGTAGGTTTTTACAATCATATCGTTAAATATTTATCAATGTGGTGTTCTCCAATGAATTCCATCACTTTAAAAAGGGGTAAAGTTTCCATGAGAAGAGAATTAATAGAATTAATTTGATGATTTGAAGAGAATTTTTTACTTCTTAATCAGTGTTTCTTATTATAGAGGCTTGGTTGGGTTATGTGGTCTTTTTTATGCATCATGTTTAGGTTTTGGTTATGTTCTCAGGGAGGGTGATCACGTAGTGGCCTATGGTTCTCGATATCCTAGGCCACATGAAAATAAATATACTAATAATGATATTAAACTATAATTTATGATTTATGTTCTTAATATTTTGAAGAAATAATATTTTAGAGATATTTTTATTGTGGTTTCATACTATAAAATAATTAGTTATATCTTATTGTAAGAATATTTGAATCTCCATCAGAGGCGATGGGTGGAGAACCTGAAATCTTTAGGTTTAGAAATTTCCTACACCCCCAAAAGGGGAATTATATTACTAACATGTTGAGTATGAACTTTTGTCCATGACCATGAAATAATAATCAGAACAGTTGAATATAATGCCTCCATTTTATTATATGCATTTGGGACTTTTGGAGGATGAGACTGAAATTATTCTATAAACCATCTAGTTGACATCATCTATTCTCAATATGATTCATCAATAGATATAACTGGATGATTAGTTTCTTATAATAATGTAATATATTTATGGTGGGGATACCATTAAGGATTGGTCATTGTATCCTAAGAGTATCCTATGTTTCAAGAAAAAATATGTCGTACCCTTTTCTATGAGAAACGTTGTGATGTGGGACTAACGTAGTTCCTTGTGGGTGGTGTACCGAAGAACTATAAAGATTTAATTTGAAATGCTGAGATAATTATGGTTACCAGGTAAGAGATGAGATATTTTTTAGTTTGTTTCTCATTTTAATACCTTATAGTAGGTCATGTTCAAGCAGTAGAAAATGTGGGTTATTCTTTAATCCCTTCATGCGATGATTTAAAAGTGGGATGAGATTTCAAAGTACACTGTAGTTGGGATGCCTCATAACCATAGAGGAAAAAAATGTGATATGGGTTATGATAAATTTTTTAACAAAATTTGTACACTTATTCTCATTAAGGATATAACCAAAGTTGGGATTTTAGAAATCTCTATGTGTATTATATCATTAGATCGCACACATTTTCATCTATTAGATTTTATGATTGGGATCCTAAATTGAATTATTATTTTTAGAGATACCTCTAGAAGAAACAAGGATAATAGGTTAGTTTGAGAATGAAAAATCATCCATAGATGGATGGATATATTGAACAAGATATAGATATTCTAGAAGGCATGGTTCATACTTACATTCTTATTCTGTTGGATCTTGGGAAAACCAGTTGGGATTGGTTGAGTTTTAACATAAAAACAATTACCATTAATCCATAAAGATAGAACCATTTGAGGCCTTTTATTTCCACCCATAAAAATATCTATTGTATTGGATTGTGATTGGGGATATTTCCTTGGTTGGGCCCAGTTTGGTCCATGAGATGATGATAAATATTCAATTGATTAATCATCAAATATAGACAACTCAAATCCAGTATAAATATTACGATGATAATCATCGACGTCCTTTAGATTATTAAGTTGGAGACTAGGCTTTCATAAGATCTTCACCTCGATTAGGTCAACAAAATATTGGAAAATATGGAAAATTTTCACTAAGGTGTGTGGGACTATTTGAGGTTGTTGAGAAGATTGGAAGGTGGCATACCGATTTTTCTTTTCACCTCAGTTGATGTCGATTCATAACATGTTTCATGAATCTTATATCATAATGTATATCTTTTTCGCATATAATATCTTGATCTAGGATAACCTTTATGTGTAATTATATTAATTCATGAGTGAGTATCCAAATCTTGTTGTTGGCTTTGAGGCGAAGGTTCTTCATTGAATGTTCATACCTTTGGTTCATGTGATTTGGCAATACGATTCCGATTCAAATGATACTTGGGAGTGTGAGCAATTGATGAGAGAGTAGTTTCTTAATATCTTTGACATGGAATCTTATTCACATGATTTTTTTAGGAAGAAAGTGTTTATGGTATATATATTTTAACATCCTGTTACCATCTTTCATATACTTCTTGACTCTTGTTTTGAGCATACATAGTTTATATCTTATTTTTTGTTTTAGGGTAATTTTTGCAATTTTTGAAGTTTTTTGGGTTTTGAATTTTTTTAAATGTTTTAGAAAAAACATGAGGTTTTAACTAGAAAATTGAAAACCCTTTAAATGATTTTGGAGGGTAGCGCATGGTTGGAAAACAATTAGTTCAAACCATGCGGTCTCACATACAAACCATATACCCTTGTGAAGTTGGGTGTTTTATTTTTGGTTCCTAGTTATGATGACAAGGTATCCAATCTTTTTACACTTTCCAAAATCATAGATATGGATCGTGGTTTGATTCAAAAATAGTACTAACCATGTATCCAAACCCAAAAAACCATGTGGATGGGTTTTTAACCACCAAAAATTATAATTAAAATCACAAAACCCTAGTAATAAATCCAAAATCACTCTTAATGTACCCTAATATGATTCATTGCATTTTAGAGGTTCTCAAGAGGTGAATTAGCTCCTCCAAGATTTATTCATTCCAGATAAAATATTTGGTGGATTTGTGTTTTATCTCTCTCTTGTAAGTGATTTGTCCTCGATTTTTAATTCCTCTTTACTCTCTTGTATCGTCATTTTAGAGTGATGAATCATCATGTTTTAAATGGATTGGATATTTTATTCGATATATTTTAATTCTATGGATTCCCCCATTATTTTACCCACCTTCTATTATCTATTGGTGATTCCCATTTAGGAAATTGATTCTTGATCGTCTGATAAAAGGTAGGTGGTTTTATAAGGCTTTTACCTCAATTGAATCCTTGATTGGTTGAATGATTTGAAATTTGTTTTCAATTTATTTGAAAACCTTGAATTGAGATGATTTTATGTTTTATTTTTAAAAGGAATGAATTTGTGAAATAAAACCACCTTTTAATAGGTTTAATGAATTGGGAAGATTTCAGAAAATATGGTTTTAGATGGGATATATATTTTAACAGAATGATTTGATGTTTATTAATGAGAAAATTGATAAAAATTAAATATTAATTAAAATGACAAAATTTTATTAAAACCTAGGGTTTTTTAAGTGGAAATTATAATTTAATTATGAAATTGAAATTGTGTATTGAAAATGAAAATGATAAATTTAATTAAGATGAATTATTTTCCTATTGTTATTTGATTGAAATAACACGTGAGCCTAGGTAGTAAGTGGGTGATTAAGGAAAGAACACTGGGATGGAAACACCCTATAAAATAGACGACAATGATATCTTTAACTAAACCAAATTCGGTATGATTTCTCTGAAGGGGTTTTGATTAATTATCCCAAAGGCTTGAGCCATAGGGAAATGTGTATGCACTTTTAGCCATGATGATTGACAAATTAGTAAAGGGATATTATAGAAAAAAAAGTAATGTATATCAAGGCTTGCAAACATTTTTCTTGTTTTTTAATTTATTATTACATTCCAATGATTATAGAACAATTATTATCATTCCCTTTTATTTAATTTAAAATGTTCCTTTCATATTGTTTTGATATAATTTTCATCTCTTTATATTTTGAAAGAATGTTGTACTAAAATTGTGAAATTATTTTCCATGGTATGTATTTTTTTTAAATTAAATCATAAAATGGTTTATTTATATTGAAACTATTTATTGAAAACATGGTGGGAACCTACTGGTATATTATTGTTCACACCCTACCTTTTCATTCATGTGTTTGTAGACTATATTTTTTATGTCTAGGAAAAGGGAAGGAACCACCTGGAGGTGTCATGATTTCTTGATTATTGGGTCCTGGTGAGATATTGGTGAATTATAGAGATATGTTCCTCTAATTACATGAGTCTTTTGAGACTTTATCTTGATGGGTTTTTTTTCATCTTTTGGATGATGCACCATTTGGGTTTTCAATGAGAATGATTCAGGTACTTTTCTCCTTATAGAGTGTTTGGAACACTAACTGTTTGGCATTTTGTAATCTTCTACTATTGTTTTGTTGGTTTTTTGTCTTGTGGAAAATCCTTTCCCATTTTATATTTATCATGATTCTAGGTGATATTCACCAACCCATGGGGATTACGAATTCCCTTTGGGCTATGTCAAGACCAGCTTGGGTATTGGTGTACTATGGTCTTTGGATTGGTTCATGAAATGGTATCTTTACTATTAAGAACCATATAATGATATTGGATGTAGTTTTGTATCCAAATCACATCTTTATATATATATATATCATAATATTTAATATAATTGGACTCTATAGAAGAATTTTGTACCACTGGCAGCTTTGGGCTCTTCCGGCTCATAGCTCATCCATTATGGCATAATACATACCCTGACTATGATATAAAATCATATTTATTTCTTTTGAAAGTATAATTTATATAATCATAAATATCTATATCCTCATCTCCCCTCTAAACTAGTAAAATATACTTAGAATTCCTCAAATATAGGAATCTGAGGCGTAGTAGAAGCATAAAATAGTTCAATTTAAATTTTTTTGAGTTTGGATTCATGTTAAAAACACCAAATCCAAAAGACCTCTTGATTATATATCTTAAAGGATTGTTTGTAATTAAATTTTATCATGGAAAATAAAATATAATAAAATCATTAGTGGTATCTTGTTTATTTGAAGTTGAAAATTTGATTAGTTCACCATCGACGTATCGTGGCTCAAATGCACCATACTTGGAATCATCTATATTTTCAACACATTAACCAAAGATATAAGATAATTTATCAATGATTACTTGGTGATATCATGGGAAATTGAATAGATTTATGATTTCCATTTGATAATGTGAGGAATACAAACTCGATAGAGAAAATAGGATTGATCAGACATTGTTCTTCCTTCAGAATATCTATCTTGAAACTTGAGAGGAGAGGAGATGAGAGATAACCTCAATAAATTTTTCCCAGAAAATTAATATCCATCATTTTAGAACTTTTCACACATGTATGACATAATAAAATTGTCATAAATGTCAAAAGAAAATTAGCACTCGCATGTTACACTATAAAATGTTTCATTATAAAATAAGAACCATTAACTAAGTTCATAAACTCCCCAAATAATTTAATAAACCATGAAAATTAAATATTCTTTTGAAAATTTATATTTTCTCATATTCAAATTTATGATCAAACAACTTTTTAATACCTTGAGAAATAAATTAACTCATCATTATTCTAAAATTGAATAATATAGTTGATTTTTGTACTTGTGATCGATCATATTATAATGTTCACCAACCTTTCCATATGGGATACACTTTTCATGATCTCATATTCATTAGAATAGGTGGAACTTGTGGATACACTTAGTGTGTGACCCACTAGGTCTTTATCTCGATAATATTGATTCAATCCCATAGAGAAAGAGTGGAGTCTAGAAACCCATCATGGTTCTTAAAAAGATAATGAATTTCATAGCTATAACTACCTCTTATGTACATATTTTGTTTAATATAATCTATTATTCTCTTTATGTCTTAAAAACCATTATGCACACATCTGTCATAATTCTTTTGTTACATTATATATTTTATGACCTTACTAGAAATACATATATTATTTTACCATTGATATAGACATAATGAATTTACTACCATCATGGTCAACCTAGGCTCACGAGGTATCTCTTCCTCAACATGGATGTGAAACATTCTGTCTGTATCATTCAACCAATGCAATACCACTAATTATGCATCTAACACAAGCTACCTCACCATGACATAAATTTCATGATTTTTTCATTTCATCTATGTATGTGATAAAATGATAAAAATTGTTAATTATATCATGTATGGATACCAATACACCTATTTTTAGATAGGAACATCCAATTACACCAGAAACATGTGGTGTTCCTATTGGTGGGTCAGTCCTCATGATCTTATCTACTCATGATCACCAAATGAAAACTTCATGAAAATAGTTCTCAGTCCAAATGACCCCCCATCACATTATAGACAAAATTCATCAGTTTCCCAATAGTTTTATGTATCTAGACCATAAGACATATATATTTGGGATCAAATTAATAGTATCTCTCGGTTCTCATTATAGATGGGAACTGATATAACATTTTCATATGACACATATTCTATGGAAATTACTATATAAACAGTTGATTCATAAGTATGAACTCTATTATAGTAAGAATAAACACATGTAAATATCAAACTATGTACATGTAATGTTAATTCAAGTACATAAGAAATTTGGGTCTTGGGAGCCCACTAACAACACTACCAATTTAACTGGAGTTAACAACTAATAATTATGACCCCACTAGCTCTCACATGAGTATTATGATTCTCCAGAGATATAGATTTAATCAAGGGGTATGACATATTATCCTATTTTTCTACTCCTATAACCATGACTTCACCCACCTGAGTAATATTCCTATAGTGATAAAACTTTTGAATTATATACTTTTTCCTATGTTGTGACCTTAAATCATTGGAAATGATCACTGCCATAATATTATCTCAATATACTACAACAATTTCTACACTACTAGGTATAATTACAAGATTAGAAACAAATATTCATATCAAAACTTCATCCTTAGTATCATAAGAGGCCACTATATATATAGACCTGATTGTAGAATTAGATACCAAGTACTACATCTAGATCCTCTAGATCACTGCTCAACCATTTAGGCAAATAGATATAGCCTGACTATGATTTCAAATCATCATGATCTCTCTAGAATCTGGTATTAGTGTATCAACTCATTACTTTCTCCTCATATCCTCCATAGAATAATAACTTAGCCTATGTACATCTCATATACTTTAGGTTATTTTTTACAACTTCTCAATTCATCTCTCCTACATTGGCTAGACATCATCCAACCAAGCTTATAAAAAAGGAAACATCAAACCTAGTACATAACATATAATACATGATAGATCCAACTACTAAAGTATAATACTTTCTACTAATTATTTCAATATCTTCCTATCATTATGGACACATATTATTAGAGAGATTAATTCCATGTGACTATAGGAATAATCCTCTCTTGGATTGTTTCATAGTGTACCTTTTGAGTGCCTAGGAAATATATATACATTTAATTAGATCAAGTATCCTTTAATATTTACATCTATATATATTCATCACTAGAATATAGGTAGATAAAGTAATGTATTTCCTGGAGAAGCATTCTTTTAACCAAGTCTTCACTGACTGTAAGACATGAACATAGTTTCCAATTAACAATATTTCACCCACATATAATACTAATAAACTGATGTAACTTACACTATCATTCTTAAATACACATGGACCATGTTTATTCTTAATGAAAAAAATATATTATGGCCTCATAAAAATGCATATTTCATGATCATAATGTCTATTTCAATCCATAAATGGATCTCTATAGCTTTCATGCTTTATTGGAACTCTTTGACATAATAAACCGTTCGGGTTGTTTCATATAGACGTCTTCTACAAACTATCCTTTAAGAAAATATATTTTTACATACATTTTACAAATTTCATAATCATATAACTGTAATATTTTAATTAATATTTTGATGGATATTTTCATAAGGACCTGAGATAATGTTTCATTATAGTCAATTTCTTGACATTTCCTAAAACCCTTCACTAATTTTTTTATTGGTGATCACTTGACCATATGTATATAAAATTTTCTTCAATACCCTTTTACACCCAATAGGTTTTACATCAAATGGTGTAGGTTCTCCCAAATTATTCACCTCATTTTGGTACATGTACTCCATTTTGTAATTCATATATTCTTTTCATTTAGTAGCATTCTTTCCCTATAATACTTGTAGGTTAGAGGTTCATCATTCTCTAAGAGTAATGTGTCGATTGGATCCATAAAAAGAAAAACATTTCTCTATAGTTATCTTATCTATCAAATATAACTAGAAATTACTTTTTTCTTAGGGACATATTCCTCTCCCACTATATCTTATGAAGATTGTTCTCATAACAACTATTGTGCATCTAGAGAATCAACTCCATCATATTGAATATTTATTCCACCATTTCCATTGGAAATATGTTACCTTTATATTAATGTATCATTAAATTATACAATAACCTTTTTATCTGAATGAGTATATAGGTAATATACTTTAGTCCCCTTAGGATACCAACAATGACTTAATTTATGCTTGAAGATGCTAATTTTTCAATTGGTATTGTCTTGAAAAAATCCTTCCATCCCCATACATGTATGTGTGATAAACATAATTGTTTGTATACTAATAATCATATGGAATCACAATGGTTTCCTTATTTGATACTCAATTAAGGTTATATTCCATTTTCTATTATTTATATCCCTAAAAGGATAAATGAATAGTTTCTATGACATATAATTAATTTGACCATGTCCAACAAGGTCTGATTTCTCCTTTCACTAACCCCATTACACAGAGGTTTATAAGGAGGATTTAGTTACGATACTCTCCACACTTCTTCAATTGATCAATGAAATATTGGTTAATATACTCTCCACAATGTCCTAAGTGAATATTATTAATCTTTTTTACCAATTTGATTCTCTAATTCATTCTTATATTCCTTAAACTTGATAAAGGAATCTAACTTATACCACATTAAGTAATATTTTATATATCTACTATAGAAATTGATAAATGTAATTAAGTAACAAAAACCACCCCTTGATACTATATAAATGGACCACATACATCAGTATGAACCAATTCCAATGGTTCATTGGCTCTTTCTCCATTCCCACTAAAAGGTGATTTGGTCATTTTACCCTATAAACAAGAATTAATTATGTCAAAGGGTTTTAACTCAATGGAATATAAATAAATTGCTTGATTAAATTTTCTTAAATTATTCTAATTTAAATGACCTAGCTTGAAGTGCTATTGTCGAGGAGGATATAATTCATCTTAACTGGATTTTTCATTGATTTCCAATACTGAATTTTCTAGTTCATGTAAATAAAACCCATTGTGTGGATGTTTCATATCATAATATATGATATCCTTTTACAGAAGAGAATATTTATTTTTAATCATGAAATAGAACCCCATAATGTATAAAATTTACATTAATTCTATGAATCTAGTAACTGATCATACATAATAATAACTATTAAGTACAAGAATCATCTTACAAGGAAACATATAATGATAATATCTCACTACTAATGCTACTAGTCTCACCCCTTTTATTCCCTACGGTCTACTTCAAATTTTTAAATTATACCGAATATTATTAGATCCTATATTTAAATAATTTTTTTTGATTCACATGTATTATACAATACCCAACTTATAGAAATAAACAAATTTCATTCAAGGAATAATATATCTTAATTAGAAGCCTCAACTTTCTTATTCTTCCAAGCTGTGAAATTCTTCTTCTTATGGAATTTATTACCACTTGAAAAAAATCCTCTTTCCCATTTATATCCCTCAATATCTTTGGCTTCATTAAAGGGTAGTGTATCAACATCTTTGATATAGAATTATCCATTGACACGTTAACATTTCCTTTTCTCCTCTTGTTCACCATAAGGACCGAAGAGTTGGAATTCATCATATACTTAAATTATTGGATATATAAAGAAAAAAATTTATTTAGTGACTTATTCATGTTATTCATATTATATCTAATAGTGAAAGTTAATAAGAAATGTGGTGAAGCATAAAGAATAAGATCAGTTTCTAGATATTGGTTTAGTGTAAACCCAACGGTCTCCAGTGTCTCCATGTACTTGATCATATTGAGTACATGAGGTCCTACATGATTTACTTCTCCTATCCTATATCTATAAATAGAACTATATATCTAATATCTTTATTTTAAATCTCTTTCATGTTATAACTCTTGAAGATTAGATAGAATTTGGAAAGTATATTTTTCCTCATGCATTCTTTGTAGCTCACTGGACCTAGATGACAATATGAATCACATAACGTATAGTGTATCATCCATATTCCTCTTGTATTTACCTTTTTTAACCTTTATTTCTCCCTAAGGGGGCTCAGTAGGAAGTGGGGATTCCGTCACATAAATATTCTTATATTTGAGTTGTACTATGCGTAAGCGCCTATACCACTCCTGAGAGTTATTTCCTATTAAGATATTCTCTTTATCCAATATTTTTTTCTATGAAATTTAATTGGAGGTGTTTTCCATTTGATATAAAACAAATAAACCTAGAATATTAGTACACTGTATTTATTAATAGTTTACATTTTCATGTTATAAATTTTAAATGTATCTAACTATTTGATCGAATCCTAGTATCCCTCAGCTACAAGATTGAGAATACCCAATCACTTGATTATTGTAGGGGAAAGGATCCTTAAAAATATATTTATATCCCATGAAATGAAATCATTACCACTCCAAGGGTCTAAGGCATGGTTTTGACTAGCCAACCCCATTAAATTGTGGATCCATGATCTGTTGAGTGGATTTCAATCTCTTACAAAGAATTAATTTTCATTTCTCAACACTTTTCATCTAAATTTCAAACATGTTAAATATAAATACTATTTTTCTTACAAATTTAGTTAAGTAGACCCAAAAATATCATAGTAACTCGACAATAATAATAGGCACCATTAAATGGGGCTGACAAGAACCATAAAGAATCAGTTGTGTTGAAATTCAAGAGATGGAAGGCAGTTAATGGATTAATATTTTGTTTGAGGGACTTGGTAATTTAATCATAGTGAATAAAATCCTTTTTGTATATTACATGTTTTTTCTATGTGACCACATTAAAAAATTAACGATGATTATAAATATAAAACATTCACCAGAAAAGTTAATTTTATATATTCAAGATTGTTTATTATTATACTTTGTGATTTCATATAATAAATACACATTAATAGAATAATAAACCATAAAAAAGATAATATAAAAAACAATAACATGATCATGAGCCGTTAACTATTGGTTAATCCATATAGTGAATAATGGATTCAACAAGACCCAAGGGGGATTCCTTAAGTCAATACTAGTCTTGAATTTTAATGCCCGCAACTCCCATGCATCTCTCTTATTTGGTACACACTGACTCTTGACTTGAACTTATTTTCCACTAATCCAACTATATTTAAAATGTGTAGTCACACATAGAGGGGAAATCGAGGTTTGAAATTAAAATTTATCAGTTAAATGTGGACACACTAACCCTTATACAAATTAAAGATGGAAGTATTGTGTGTAGGCCATCAAAATAAAATAGTTATTACATTTTTGAAAAACATAAAAAAATTAATTAAATTAAATAATTAACAAAACAAATATGAATGGTTTGATCTTGGCTCAGGATCATTCAACAAGAAATTATATATCATAAGAAAAAATAAATTTTCTATGATTAAACTCAAGGGTATTTTTAATTATTTATAATATATTAAAATAATTTTAATTAATTATTGATACACCCCACAACACTGAAAACAATATTATTAAATCTCATTCAATTAAATTTAATTTATAAATTTTTTTTATAAATATTTTGGTTCATTTAAAACAAAATAAGACCACCAAAGATATTTTTTAGGTATAATAATGGGTCAGGCTGATCGTACCTGTACTATTTCATTCCGGTTCATGTCTAGTTGTCCTTCCATTTAATGGAATATATATATATATATATATATATATATAAAATTCAAGCTCCCTAGGGAGTCATTGTTTAAAAAAACAAAACAATGATTTTGTAGGATGATTTAAAACAATATTTAAAGGGAATATTTGGCCATTTTTATTTTTGGAAACTAACTCAAGATTCCAAAGAAGGATTGTATTTCCAATGAACTATCTTAAATATCTTATAGTGTATCTAATTATGGAATATTTTTCAATTAAAAAACAAAATAAACCTTATAAGGGAAGATTCAAAGAAGCTTCAAATGGGAGATTTGTCCTTTTTTTATTTAAAAAATAAATCAAGATTCCAAAGTAATATTTTACTTCCAATTAACTATCCCATATATCTTCTACTATATTCATCTAACACCCAACATAATCACATTGTGATCTAGCTAAAAACATGTCACATCTCGCCTCATGGGGCATAGTTAAGAAGTTACACCGCAAATGTACCTGTGGTTGTGAGTTGAGGAGGTCCTAGTTTTGATCCTCTGTGTCTGCATCATTATTTACTTTATATCCCTACTATAGACCTAAAATGTAAAAATAGTTCACATCTATAGCCATTAAAGACAATAAAAAATTAAAAAATTAATTTTCAACACATTTTGTATGGAAAACCCATCAATTTTTGATCAGCCACATCTCCATGATACGAACATGGATAAATATACCATTATTAGTATTAGTACCATATCGAATCCCACTTTTCGAATCATAGAATGTTTAACTGAAATTTTAATTTTTTCAAATTAAATAACCACACATCCCCTTTAATAACATTTGAAGGAACCAAGAGTGTAGTGGAAGCGTGAAAATGCACAATTTAAAATTATTTGGGTTAGGATTCATGTTAAAAAAACATAATCCAAAGAAACCATTTCTGGAATTTCAAAAATGTTTTTGTGTAATACAATTTAATTATGAAAAAAATTAAACAAAAGCGTAAATGGTACCATGTTTTTTTGAAGTCAATGACTTGATTCAGTCACTATTATCATATCACTGTTCAAAAACAAAAAATTGGAATTCTATAGATCATACAAATGTTCAAAAAACCTCATAAATCACTAATATATGATTAATGGGTGCTATTATAGGAAATTAAAAGTTTTTTTGATGTCCCTTGTATCGTGTAAAATTTGTAGACTCTATTGAGAAAGAGGGATCAATTCATCCTTGTTATTCCATAGGAATATCTCTCTAAGAACCCCAGAAGAGAGAGTATGAGAGATTATCTCAATACATTATTCAATATTGTGTATCTCACTATTAAATGGGCTAAAATTATCTTTTATACCTAGGTTATATTTTCTAAAATTTTACTTCGGTACCTTGAAAGTAATAACCTTCATTATAGGCCATTTTGTACACGTATGACTTAATAATCTTATCATAAATGTAATAAATACTTTATCACTCACTTGTAGCACTATAAAATGTTACAAGATAAAATAATAACCCTTAAATCATCGCATTAGGTCCCCAAAATAATTTAACAAACCTCGAACCTCATATGTTTGTTCAAAAAAATGTTTTCTCATATTCTCTTTTCTGATCAAATAACATGTGTATACCGTGAGAAATAAATTCAATCATCATTATTCTTAACATGAATAACGTAATTGAATTATTTTTTACTTGTGATCAATCATACAGGAATGTTTATCGCCCCCACATGTCAGGCCCACTTTTTCCTAAACTCATATTCATTTGAATAGGTGGAAGTTGTGGAAACACTTAGTGTGGGACCCTTTAGGACCTTATCTTAATTGATGTGAGTACAAACCGAAGAAAAATATCGAAGTTTAGAAACCCATCATGACCCCTAAGGAGATAAGGGATTCATGGATACAAATACCACTTATGAACACATTATGTGTAATTTAGTCTATTTTTCTTGTGATATCTCGTAAATTTGGATGCACACTTTTTTCACCATCATTTTTTGGTATTATATATTTACTGACCTTAGTAGAAAGATTTACCATCTTGTACCTTGTCCATGTATTTTATAAATGTAATAACATCTTGGTCAGCCTAGGACCATTATATATCTCCTCCTCAACTCCGAAGCAACAAATTCCATCATGACTTTTCAAACAATTCCATATCACCAATGATGGACCCAAAAAAGCTACCTCACCACAACATCAATGTCATGGTTTTTTATTCAATAAAAGTACACAATCAAATAGAACTCATTGATAATGATATCAAGTCTAGACACTAATACACATGTTCATAGATAGGAACAACCAATGACACCCAAAACATGTGATATTTCAATTATTGATTCAGTCATCGTGATCTAATCTACTAGAGATCACCAAGTGGGAACTTCAGGAGAAAAATTATCATTGATTATGACCCTCCAGCACCTGATATTCATACATCATCTATCTCTCATTAGTATTATGTATGTTTCCCATAGGGAATATATATTTAACACTACTTTTATAATATCATGAGGTTCTCATTATAGTTTTGAATGACTATAAAAATTTCATACAACCCATATTATAATATCATTATTATTTAAATAGTGGATATAGAAGAATCAAAGATATTATGGTAAGAATAAAAATATGAATATATAAAACCACATACATGTAATGGTAATTAAAGTACATAGAGGATTTTGGTTTTGGGAACCCACACACAACATTAGATAATTTAGGATTGTATTGACTTACATGAAATGGAAGTTTCCAAGGACTACTTGATGTATTTCTAACATGTTAAAGATATATGAAACATCAATCCTGGTATATAAAATTACATAGATGATTGAACCTATCAAAGATTCATTTGAGATATTTTTCATTTTTTTCCTCTACAATTTAGTCTAAGGACACATTTTCTCAAAGATATGTATTCCATTTGACATAGAAAACAATACCCTATTAAATTGTTACATACTAAATTTTTGCAGTACCTTCCATATTTATGTAAATTAAATTAGTCCACGAAGCCTTTTGGTTCTATCACAATGGATCTTGATCCAAATAATTCATGCTTCTTTATCCAATTCAATTATAGGGAAGGATTTTTTCAACCACATCTTAATGAACAATAAGAATGGAATCTCGTTTCCAATTAGTAATATGTCATTGACATATACTATTAGGAAAATAACCACACTCCCACTAAACAAGTTGTAGATATAAGGATCACATTCATTATTTAGGAAACTTAATTCCCAAATGGATTCATCAAAGTTAATGTTCCATGATATGGATTCTTTCTTCAACCCACAGATGGATCTCTATTATTTTTATACCTTGTTAGCATCATTTAGATTTAGAGACACTCCTATATTTTCTATATATAAATATTCCTAAAGGTATATTTAAAAAAAATTGTATTCTAATTATATTTTAAAATATCATAATAGTGGTAAGTTGTTATAGAAAGTAGAATTCACATGGATATAAATATATAAATTGTTGAATTTTTTTCATTTTAGTTATATTATTAACATTGTTTAAGCCATTTGGAAACCATATATCCTTACAGGTACATACTCTAGATTTTTTTTTATTTTCTTATTTAATGCCTATTTTCAACCAATGGTATTTTCATTAAATCTAGAATATATCAAAATATAGACTTGGTTTTGGTACATAGAATCCATTTTAAATTTCCTTTCATCTTCCCATGTATTAAATTTTAATATACATTCAAATTCTATTTTGGAAACATGTACCTTTTTATCAACTAATAATGATTCACCACCGTTAGTGACTATAAAATAATATCTCTCTAGTCATCTAAACTCTCGGGTGATCGAATGTTGTACCTGTTTCTCTAAAACATCCTCTTCTATAAAGATTTTTGGAATCTATTCCCATGTCAACTCTTGTATATTTTGATCATTGAATTCAATAATTTATAACAAGATCACACTATCTATTTTGGATATGATATCCCTCTCATGAAGGATGATATTTCTATTAACCAATATTATATTATCAGAGGGGTCTTATAGATAATATCCTCTCATATTCATAGGATATCCTATAAAAACACACTTAGTTCCTTGGGTGAAAGTTTGTTTCTATAGACAACATTAACAAATTATTCATAATACCACAATCTTATATGTGAAAACATGGGTTTGATTACATAACCAATATCAAATAGAATATTGTTTTCCACTTTAGTGAGAATCCAATTTAGTATATTCACAATCGTCTATAATTTTTATCCTGAAAAAGATAATGGAATAGTTTCATGACTCATCATTGATCTCACCATGTCAAAAAGGTAAAATTCACCATTCCAATGTGATGTATAAGGAGGAGTGAGTTGGGATAAGATCCAAAATTCTCATAAATAATCAATGAAATATTGGATAATATATTCTACACTATAACATGAGTGAAGTTTCATTATCTTTTTACTAAGATGATTCTCAGCTTCATTGTTATATTCCCTGATTCTCTCATAGTAATCTGAATTATGCCTCATTAGCTAGAAAAATCCCAATATACTAAATTCATTAGTAAATGTTATTAAGTAAGAGAATAAACCCATTTATTTATCCAGAAAAGGTTTATATAACATTCCAATAAGAAATTAGAAAGAATAAAACTATGACTACTATATATGATTCTATTTATAAGAACATAACAAGCCTTTTCTGAAAACATACTTTTGAAAAAAATAATGTGTTAATGGAATTTTTGTTGGGTATAGGTAGGGGTTATATAAATTAAATCAACCAATACCATGAGTTGTGTATCACACTCTCACACTTGAGGAGATGTTATGAAAACAGCTCGCCAATGTGCAATGAAGGTCACTATCTTAAGATATAGACCTTATTGATTATCCACAAATCTCATCCTAGTAATTGTATTGCATATTTTCATGATTATTCCTCTTCTGATTCACCTACCCCATATTTTATTCTCTTCCTCTCCATGAGGGATGGATCCTTCCCTCTATATTTACCCTTGGTTTCTTTTTTATCCACTATCAAAAATTAATTTTAGTTTTTAATTAATTCATGATTAATTTAAATTGATTTATTAACTTGATTTCACCTAAAACCATAATTTTTTTAATACCTTGAAATAAAATATACTTTATTCTAAATATAATTTCAATTATAGTTGTATTTATGTTTAATAGTAAATGGTATAATAATTCTTTTTGAATAGATAAAAAAAATATTTCCCCTAAAAAAATTTAATTTGTGAATAAATAGAATGATATAATAAAATGTAATTAAATACACTTTTAAAATCATATTGGATTTATTTGTAAATATTATTTGTAGATTTTTAAATATGCACCATTTAATTTAAAATTATAATTTTAATGATTTTCAAGGGAAATTATAATTATTATTCATTTTTATCCATTTCCAAATTTGAAGCCATTAACTTATTTAATATATATTGTTATTGTATTAATGTTATAATCAATATTTATATATTGGTTATTTACCAATAGAAAACATAATTTAAAAAATGCTATATATTTTTTATAATTTTATCAATATTCATGATATTTGATATCATGGAATTCTATGAAAATCAAATCATGGTTTATGTACTAAAATTTTAACATCATTTATCATGTAACATCATACAAGAATGTCTTAATACATGCATTGTGTGTTAGATCCATATGAATCCATTGATTTAGATAAACTAATGGAATTTATAATTTTTTTTGGGATACAAATATGTATAATACGTCATGGGGATAATGAAAAAAAGATATAAATCATGAAAGTAATATGTGCTAAATCTAATATTTAATATAATTTAAATTTGGTGGAAATGTACTTGGGGTCACATTACCAATCAACATAACCTTAATAAGAGGAACGTTGATTCACTTTTGATGATGTATCCTTAAATAAAGGATTAAGACATTGTTTTCAGAAGCATATTGTGATATGCATGAGATTCATATATTGATAATGTGTTATTTCAACGTACCATGGGATTGTGATAGAGGAAAAATAAATGTTAGGTTTTAATTGTTGGGTGATTCATTCACCCATTGACTATAATTTATATGATTTTCATGTCAGATGCAATTCCAAGGGATATTAATGTAAACGATGAATGTATTTATTGATATATTAACTTATAAATTATAATTTATTAGATTATACTCAAACACTCAAGGGGAATCCTTGTGGTCCCTATAAAGTGACAATAACTATATGATGACAATGGGGTTTGAGTACTATTTCATTGATGATACTCCCTAGAATATATATCTCTCTTCATCTTCCTCATTATCCTTATGAGGCATTAATGCACCATGGAGGTTCATAAATAATATTCATCCAATGAATGATTCTAATGAAAAACGTGGATACCTTTGGAGGTGGGACACCGTTTGGTTTCCACTTTTGTGATCTTTATCAAATCCATTCGAATATGTTAGTATACGTTAGTGGTTTTGGTTGTTATAAAATGCAAAAAGTATTTTCTTGTTTACTATTTACCATTTCATTTTATCAAAATCAGAGTGATCTTAGTTAGAAATTCTTAATCATTTCCTATACTATGAATAAGTTATATTCATACCCTTAGAAACCCAACAGTGGTATCAGAGTAACCATTTGTTTTGATTCTTTAAAATATTGTTTTATAAATGAAGAATAGTTGTTGAAATTATGTTATGTTTATAAAATAATCTCAACAAATCCATGAAATTATGATATATTATTAATGTATTCTCATGAAAATCCCAATATTATGTTTATGTGATAAAGTACAAGTGAAAAATATTAAAAATACAATAAACCAATAACATAATTTAGTGTTGAAGTTATAGAATAAGTTATAAGAAACATTATCTTTCCCCCACTACTATAAAAATGGAGTATCATAAAATGTATTCATGACACCATGTTGTGATACAATGTTGTTGGATAAACACTACCTGAAATTACATTATGAGAAAACCTAATGTAGGGTGGTGGTTCTCACCTTGAAACTACATCATTAGTCAATATAGTGTGAGGCTCTAGCATGATAATACATTATTAGTTAACATATTATCACGTGATTAATCTTCATGAAAATTTATTAAGTTATATATTGTGGTTATTTTTATTTATAATTTTTCTATAAATTATAACAAAATATTTTTAGGGTATTTTTTAATTATAAAATTTTTATTAATAATTTAATTATAGTGTTTCTAAATAATAAATAAATGTTTTAAAACATTTATTAATAAAATATTATATAATTACAATTCGTATATAAATTGTTAATATTAAATTTTTATTTTATTAATTAATAAAACATTCTATAATATTAAGTGTCATTATGAAATACCTTTTTTATTATTACATGACATGCATATAAATTAAAAAAATTATTATAAATTGTTAATATAATTTTTATGACATACTTTTTTCATTAATATATAAAATACATTTTTCATTATTATATGACAAATGTTTTTCATTATTATATGATGTATTTCTGTTGAATTGTTAATATAAATTATTAATATTAAATACCCTTTCATAATTTTATAAAATAGTACTTAATATTAAGTGATAATATTAAACACCATTTTCATTATTATATGAAGTAAATTTAATTTGGATATAAATTATTTTTATTGAAATTATAAGTGAAATATATAATCTATTTATAAATTAAAAAATAAGATCAAAATATAAAATTTTTATATTTTAAAATATTGGGATTGTATATAATACTTAATTTTAACTATTAAAATTAAATCCCATTATTTATATGTTAATTAAACCACATCCAAATGAGTTTTGATGACTAATCCAAATGTGTTTTCAAAGGTTAACCATCTGATTCAAGGGATCTATGATCACTCTCCTCTTCTGATCTCTCTATCTTTATCTCAAGATGTCCTAGAGCGCTTTAAATTTAGCTAGCTTTGGGTCTGCCACCCGAGTTACATGGACCATGTTCATAACTCTTGGGACGAATCCTGCCACGGATCTAATTGGTATACTCTTCATTCTAAACAGCGTCCACTAAAGATGAAGTTTCTATTATGGTTTATAGATATTCCTCTTATCGACGGGGCCCTACAATCCACAATGCTTGATGTTGAACGTTTAAAGGGTCTTTTGGAGGATAGATGGGATGATTGGGTTTTTGAGGATCTCTCTGAGAAAAAAGCTCTGCTGGTGGACTTACTTCTCAAGAAGGAACACCTTCCTAGAGAGGGGGTGAGGATCAAGTGGCTCAAGGTGGGTGATAGAATCACAGCCTTTTTTCACGCCTGTATTAAAGAGAAGAAATGGCATGAAAAACCAAATATCATGCTGGCGGATGGGACTTTCACGGAGGAAAGGGATGTGGTGGGAGGATTGGACAATTCCTTCTTCTCGGAGCTTCTTGCTGGTCATAATGCCCTTTTACCCAATGGTTACCCCTCATAGAATACTAATATTTTTGATGTGCTCCCCTCTCTTGCTTCGAACCAAGACAATGATCTTTTGGCTTCTATCTCGGATGAGAAGGATATTTGAACATCTATGATGCACCTGAATCCAGACAGTGCAGTAGGCTAGGATGGCTTCCCAGGGGAGTTTTATAGGACTTCTTGGTACATCATCAAGAATGATTTAATTGCTTCCATCCAAGACTTCTTTCGAGGTGGCTGTTTACCCTGTGTTGCTTGTACCACTACCTTAGCTCTTCTGCCTATGATCAAGAACCCAACTTCTATTCTGCATTATTGCCCAGTGAGCATGTGAAATTTCCTATATAAAATTCTGGCGTGCATCATTAACTGATGGCTGGCCACTCACCTCCCGCGATGGGTCTCATTAGAGCAACATGGCTTTATTAAGGGGCATTCAAGTGAGGAGGCTATTTCCCTGGACTAGGAAATGTTCAGATACATTAATTTCAATCCTCGTGGCTCTAATGTGGCCTTCAAACTCGACATGAGTAAAGAGTTTGATAGGGTCGAATGGAGCTTCATCAACCTCATTCTCATAGGTATGCGTCTTAATCCTTGTAATGTCGATAATATTTTTCAGTGTTTTAGCTCAACTTGGCTCTCGGTGAACTTCATGGGGATTGATTACGGCTTATTTTAAACCAGTTGTGGCCTAAGGCAAGGAGACCCAATCTCCCCAGGTCTCTTCATTATTGTTCAGGAGGTTCTGAGCCGTCTCATTCAGTGAGGTATTAAAAATGGGGGCATTCTCCCTTTCAAAAGGAGGAGGTATTCTCTAGGTTTGTCTCACATCATGTTCACAAATGATACCATTTTTTTCCTGAATGCATCAAGATGTTCCTTACATATCTTGAAAAAAATGATGGTGAAGTATTGAAACTGGAGTGGGCAGGTTATCAATTACAACAAGATCTCATTCTACCTATCCAGCGGGTGCAATCCCAATTGGGTTTCGGTTGTGACCACTATTTTGGGTATGCCTATAGGGTCTCTACCAATGTATTACCTAGGATCAACCATCTTATCTTGAAGGCTCCATGTCTATGACTTCAAGCCCCTCCTCCGCAAGATTAACGACAGGGTGGTCAACTGGAAAAATAGTATTCTGTCTTTTGGAGGCTGGATTGCCCTGATCAACAGCGTGCTCATGGCTAATCCAATTCATTCCCTCTCAGAGATTCACGTTCTGAAAGGTGCCATTAAAAACATTTATTGAATCTTGGCTAAGATCATCTAGGATCCACATTCAGAGGGGCGAAAACACTGGGTCGCTTGGAAAAGGATGGCGGGACCGTCAAGTGAAGGGGGAGTTAATGGCTGAAATATGGAGGACACTCTTTGCTGCATGCATTCTCATCTTTCCTTGAGTGTCCTGAAACACCATACCTTTTGGGGTATCACCATGCACACCTACTCGGAGTAGCAGTTCTCAAGGTCGAGGTCTCCCTCCTCCCTTTGGTCGATCATTGGACCCCTGGTCTCCACTCTTCGCCCGTACTCTAGTTGGATTGTTGGGAATGGAGAGAATTCCTTCTAGAATCATAATTAGTGTGGTTCTATTCTTTGTTATGCTTGGTTCCCTAAAAATAACATATCATTTAGTGAAGCTAGTTGCTTTCCTTCCTTTATCAAGGATGTTCTGGACAAGAAGTAGATGGAACAATTCAATCTTACTGAGATCAACTCCGACTCTGATAGATGTGTCTTTACTCCCTCCCCCTCGGGTTGCTTCACCTCAAAATATTTTCACAGCATTAATAACATGCAGCTTCAGGATGACGCATGGGATGATGTTCTATGGGTTAAAAGTATTCCAACCAAATTCAATTTTTTACCTGGTGAATCAGGAAGGGGGTGGTTCCTTCTGAGGAGAACATCAAACGCCGTAAGATCAATCTTTCCTCTATGTGCGTGCTTTTCCAGGTCCATAAGAAGGAAAGTTAGGATCACATTTTATTTTACAGTGAGTGGGTGCATGAGGTGTGGAAATTCGTTGGATATTTTACTTCTATTTCTATTTCCTCCATGGTGGACCGTCCCTTCCTCGGTAGGTGGTATCATGGATCAGGTGAAGGCGACCCCGAAAGAATGTCCCACACAGTGATTCTCCAGGCTAGTTGCTGGTGTATTTGGAAGGTGAGGAATAAAATTATCCATGAAGGGGGTTCCAGGTCAAGTTGTTCCATTATTGATGGCACGAGAAATCTCCTCATTGACTTGGACAGAGTCGTTCATAACTAGGGGGGCACCCCCTCACTTGTCTGGCTTCGAGTCGAAGCCCATGCTTCCCATCAGGTCAATAATAGTATTAGCAATCGCTGGGTTCACTGACATTCTCCTTCTGAAGGTTTGAAGCTCAATACAAATGGCTAATTTTCCCTGTGAATCATGCATGGTGGGGGTGTGGTTCAGGATGCCCGCGGATCGGTCCTCTTGTATTTCTCTATCATGTTGGGTCAAGGCTCTTCTCTCCAGGAGGAGGCCAAGGTGCTGTACAATGGGCTATGTCTCTGCATGCAGAGGGGTCTGGCCATTCTTGAATCTAAAAATAACACCTTATTGGTGTACAATTCCATAAATGGAATTGGCGTATCTCTTTGGTTGATCCAATACATCATTATAAAGTGTCGGAGCTTACTGGATAACACTGTCACTGTTAAGCATACATAGTGAGAGGGAAATAAAGTTTCTGATCTTCTGGCCTTGTTGGACATCCCATGTTATGAGGTTATTTAATTTCACTCTTTGGGCAGCTTGAAGCCTGAGGGTTTCAACTTTATTAGAGTGGATGCCCTGGGACTTCAATATTTCTGGCCACCTTAGCTCTTATCTTGGGGTCGAGGGATGTTCACCCCTCTTTTGTTCTTTCTTTCTTGCATTCAATAAAAATAAAATTATGAGGAAATAATGTTATGTATTCAATATTTACATAATGTAAATAGTTTACATATTTAAATTTAATTCTAAAATTTTTATAATTCATAAAATAATATATAATTAAAATAAATGACATATAATGTATAATATAAAAATATCATATTACGGAATTTATTTAATGTGTCTATATTCAAGATTAAAAAATATCCCTAATGATTAGATAATTTATAAATTAGCTTTTATTTTTAAATTGTTCCTAAATGATTATCTCATTTTTAAAATATATGAATCGTTAATATATTTTAAGGTTATTCCCAAATTTTTTTGAAGTTATAAAATTTTTAAATTATATTATGTGTGTGTTTTATTTTATATTTTTAAACATATTCTAGTGATTATCGTAAATTGTTTTATGTCATTAAATTCTAGGAATAATAATTGGGTTAGTTTCCATCAACCTTGAATTTCGTTTCTAATTAGAGATATTAGCTTAAATTTATTTATTGAATATATTATATACATATTAGTTATCAGAGTTTTGATGAATTAGATTATATCTCTAGTAAATTATCCTTAGGTATCTGAACTTTATGTTGGACTTCCCATTATCATTGAGGTTTACGCCATGTGTTAGAAAGGTGGGGGTTGGCTATTTATGGATTTAAGCTTACTCATATAGAGATTGTCAGTATCATATAATTCCATTCCTTTACATGAAGAGTTCTTATACATTATGAATGAGATAGATTTGGACATGTATAAATATGTTTGATATCTCTTTTTGGGTGATTAAAACTAACATTGGGTTGTGCAAAGTGTTATACGTGAATATGGATTGTGCACATTTATTTGGTGGAAGGAATATGATTCCGAACTAAATCACTCGATGCATGCATATATAAAAGTAATAACATGATATAATATAGTTATATTAAATACCCTTAAAATATTATGTTTCATATTCTTCTAAAATAAGACTTTGTCAATACATTGATCATTTAGTATGGGTGACCCTAACCGTTAAGTGCCCATGAAATATCTTGTGCAATGAAAGCAAGTAACCAGGTGAGCATAACTATCTGGTGCCTTGTTTTTGTAATTGTATTTGGGTTATAGTTAGTTGGGAAACCACAAACTTTATAATACCATGGTAATAGAGTTTATTTTAACTATTTTGTAAATTTCATTGAAGAGTTATCCACTCAACAATCTAAGAGTCATATATGCTATGATTGGAAAACAATTTCTATCAGATACAGTAATGGATTATTTAGATGATACCCAGTGTATATCATGAATGTATATGGAACTTGAACCACTAATGGATATGATGAATTTTAAAATGGGTCATTATTTTAGTGGGAAAAGTTCAATTAAAGTCTTTATCAAATGGTAACAAAATATGACATTCATTTGATAAAAGATTTTGATGTAGATAAATAACATCATAATTATATAATTTGACATTGAGATCAATTTTTGATAATTAAAACCAAAATTTAAGTAACTTAATCAACTATTATCAGAACCTGACACAATTTCACAAGTAATAAGAAAAAATATATTTGTTGTAATGACCTCTTCCCAATAAACCATCTGGTGAAGATGTTAAAAAAGTGTTAGATGTCTATCGTAAACATTTATGGGATTTACTATAATTTTACATAAACATTCTTGTATCCTTGGAGAGTAGTTTTCAAAAAAATGACACAATGAATACCTCTAACATGATAGAAAAACTGAAAAGTCTCTCTTAGGATCAAGCTGGGAATGAGGGGTATGATGTGTCAATGCTCTTTTTAGGTAAAAATGGAAGAAGAAACCCCAATATTAACTCATGTATTTAATATTATTGTGTATTTTAATGATTTTTAGAGGATAGGTTTACCTGTTAAAATTTAAATATCTAAATATTTAATTTTTACATCACTTTCCAATTGGTTCTAATAGTTTTTTTAATTATAATATTAATGAATTCTTGTAAATATTTACTCGATATTCTATATATATTGAGGATATTTTACAAGGATATGTGTGGTCTAGGATAAATTTCCCTAATGTTGAAACATGAAAAGAAGTGTATATGTTTTGTAAAAACTTAAATGAAATGAAATCATGGTGATTCACACCACCAGCTATGCAGAAGAAGAAGAAGAAGATATGGAATTGATTTCATTTCGTAAAGATTGGCTTTCAGGGAAAGAATTTTTTCGATTACTTGAATGTTTTTATAAAGAAACATTGAGATTACAATTTAGGTTTTAATATTATATAATTCCATTATTTTATATTTAAATTATATGATACAAAATGTATTTTTTATTACTGTTGAAAATATATCAGAGGATATAAGTAAATAAATAATTTAATATCGGATCTTGATGTTTTCTTTTATTTAATTAATAAAAAGAGTTTCCACATTAAAATTATTAGATGCATCAAGACAAAATGTTTTTCAAAATATTTTTATTGTTTATCTCATTTCTCTATTAATAAGAGTCGGTAAGTAATTGGTGTTTAACTAAAATGTGATGAATATTTTTAATAAAAATAGTTAATGAGACATTCAATTAATAACATGTTATGGTTGAGATAAGGGTAAAATAAAATGATCCAAACACAAATAAAATCATATAGATTATGAAATAATTTCTTATTTATTAAATATTTTTACTAAAAGAATGTAAGGGTTGTTTTCTAAGAACAAAAGAGATTGTGTTTCTTAGTAAGATATTTTGAAAATCCTATAGTGTCTTAGAGGCTAGAGGGAGTTTGTTTGGGCTTGAGAAGTTAACATTTAATAGATAATGTTATATATCAGTACAATATTAGAGTGATGGTTCATTTAGTATCCTAAATATTATAGGATAAGCGTTGGTAAATAAAAATTTAATGATTTATATTCAGTTATCACAAAAAATATAATATCAATATTTACTAAACTATTATTCCATATAAATTAGAATTTAATTTCACTTGATATCCAAAAATAGTTTTAGGCTATGATAGTGAAGAGAAATATATAGTGTTGCATTTAGTTATAATATCTAAATATATATTTCATTATTATAAAGGATTTTACGATGTTCTAGTAGGTAATAATGTAAATAGTTTCATCACTGAGGAAAATATATTATGTAAAAAGTTTGATAGAAAATGGTTTCAAGGATAGTGATGTTAAACTTGTAAATAGTTAAATATTGAAACCACATGTTTATATCATTAAATTTATCATTGTGAAATTAAATTTTTTTAAATATGTTCAAGTAGTGCAATGTTAATAATATGATTCCTAAATCTCACCATTACTCATAATTGATTTCTTCAAATATGCTACCTACTAAATAGTTTAGTGGGAGGGTTGTATCAAGTAGTTATAAAGAGATCTGGTGAAAATTAAATATATATGTAATAATTTATCAAAACCTCAGAATGTGAAGGATTAATAATGCTAATAAACCAATTTATCATATATGATATGATAATAAGGATCATATATTGGGTTTTGTTAAATATATTAGAATGGTCGTAATAATACAAAATGAATCATATTACAAACAATATTTATTTTATCATTCTTTCATGTTAGCTTCATAAATGTATATATAGATATAAATTTAATGAAATGTAACGGAAATTGACTTCTCAAAGTATTACTTAGAGATATCCTAAACCATTGTTCATCATAGAGTATTATAGGTTATGAATAAATGTTAATGTTAGTATGAGTATGATTATCATATAGAGATATATAATATGCTCATGAGGCACATAAACAATGAAAATGTTTCTTTGTGTGCACAAGATGACCCATGAAGTATACTGCATAGAGTGTCATACATATTGATTTTTTTATATTATGGGTTAATGGATCATACTAAGTACCATTTACACATGGTTAGTGAAATATATTCCATTAGAAACATTATAATTTTATACCTTTATGATGAAATCCTTGATTATTAGATAATTTGGGGGTTGTTGGGTATGCTACATATCGTTTCATCTATTGGAGTTAAAAAAAGATGAAATTTACTATAATATGATGAGTAAGACTTCTAGTCCCTTGATTGAGATAGGATGAGGAGTGTGCTCCCACACTTGTATGGTACATGTGATATAATTATCTTCTTAGATAAGGGTCTTATGATGTGATCATCTATAACGATTAATTTCATCTGATGTAGTAATTAAATTGGTCAGTCTGTACTCAAATTATTGATAACGTATATTAGATGGTAATATAGGGTTAAACTACTATGTTCCCCATGGTCACTTGTTGTCTTAGACAAAGGGAACATGTGAAAGTACATGCTATAAGGTGATGTCAGAGGTAGATGCATGTATGGAGATACATGTGTTTGATGGAGATCACACCAAATCCATTTGTAGCACGGGTCATAGTTATTCTTTTGTAGATTCAAATTTATGATTAAATTCATTAATCTATAGATTCATATTTAATTTCAACACTAAAAATACCCATGTGGTTACACTTTTCGGTTGACTAAATGGGAATTGAGTTTTACTCAAGGAGCCACTCTAAAGGGGTTTTAGAGTAAATCAAAAATACTATTGGATAGGAATTCACAATTTATTACATATGATTAAATACATAGTGAAGTTAATGATAACTTTTCAAATGTGTTTTGGAAAGATATCTAAAAGGAGTTTTGGAAATTATTTCACAAGTTATTGTATATTATACAATATAAGGTGAAATGGACGGAAGTATTTTTGGCGTTAATGCAGGTGGGATATAATAAGGAATGTAACCTAAATATAATATTTCATGTGATGAATTTTGGAGGTAATAGCCTTAAGGTTTAATTTCAAATCAATGTAACCTTTAACAGAGGTTTGATGAAATTATGTCATTGACGAAACCTTATAATTAGCCTGATAATATGTTATTACCAACAAATATTATGAAAAGTATTATAAGAGTGATATCACTAATGTATTGTGATATGAATGAGATGAATATCTAGAGAATATACTGTCACAGTGTACTATGGAATTATGAAAATGGAAATTGAACATTATGTATTAATGTTTAGGTGCATCATTCCCATGTTGGATATCACTTATATGATAATTACATAAGATGTAATTCAAAGGGAGATTTATTTATATGATGAACATATTGATCAAGGTATTAACTCATTCTTTATAAAACATGAGTTAATATAGAAACTCTCAAGAATCATCATTTAGTGACCTATAATGAACTCCTTTCTATTTGATGGCCATGGTACATGTGTAATTTTTTTCTTGGTTGATACTCCATAGTATATGTATCTCTCTTTATATACGTCTTTATCCCTATAAGTTATATTCATACTACGGAGGTTGATGAATCCAGTTCATATGATGAATTATCTTGGTGAAAATCATGAGTACCTCTAATTATGGATTGCCCATTGGTTCCCACATTGGAGATCTTTACCAAACACATTTTATGGTGTTCAAATACATTTCAACATGAATCTATCATACAAATCATACATGAAATTATTATTTAATGGTTATGTTTTCAGTTTATCAAAATTATGATGATATTGGTATGTGATTTATAATCAATTATATTATTATGAATATGTGTTATTCATCCCCTTAAAACGCTATGAACCTCTCCAATATCATCTAATAAAAATCATGAAAAATTAAAAATTTGAAAACTACTTACAACATGGTTTTTGATGAGATTTTATTTCCATATTTTATAAAATCATTAATTTTCAACCCAACTACTCTATACTTCCATGATATCAATATAAAAATGAATAATTCACTACTTATAATAAATATAAAATGGGGACTTATTCATATTTCAAGGATTGTTAGTTTCTCCATTAAAATAAAAAAATGGAAGAATAAGGTCATTTTATCTAATCTTAGCCGGGTAATCAAATAATATCCACCTTTTATATTAATTACTTAAATGAATATTTTATATTTTAAAAGAAAATGAGACAGTGAAACTGATATGAATTGTATTTCATTGGTTTAAAGGAATGGTAATCGTCATGTTAGTGGCTTTTAGAGTACTAGAAAACCTATAATTTCATTCATGATAGTTTTTTTCGATGTAAGTATGCATACATTAATGTTTGGGAGATGAGAGAGATAGAAATAGAAATTTTGAAGTTATATATGGTTAAGCCTTGTCACTTGTAAACAATGAATGTAAATCATCCATGTCAATCTAGATGATGTAGTGAATTTATATGGTTAAACCATATGGATTGGAAAACTATGAATATATATTATGTTTTCATAAAAATTTGATTAGATTTTATGATTTATCCCCACCTATGATCATTTTATTCCCTATTCCACGCATGGATCATGCATAATCACATTCTCATCTCTCCTCCGAGCCATGATAATTGGAAGTCAGATCTTGTGCGTTCTTTATATGGATTTATGGTAGGAACCTATTTTATTCTTCTTCATCCTCTAAATCCTTTATTACTTCATTTCAATGACGAGTTATCTCAAAAATTTTAGGATTTCAGTTTGTGGGGTTAGTTAGACAATTAAAAAACTTGACTAAAGTATAGGGATTTTGTTTTGGTATGCTATAACAAGGTTATACAAGGTTTATTTCACATAATTGGAAGGTTGTTTAGTGTCAATACAACACCTCATGAGTATTTCAGAAACATTATCTATTTTATTGTTTTTAAAGAAGTGATTTTTTCTTAAATTTAGGGATCTTTTCTTGGTAAATGTCATGTGGTGATTAAAAGCCTCAAAACACATAGATGCTAATTTAAAAATATTATATGTAGTAATTTATCTTCACTCTCCATAAGGTTAATGATAAATGGTTTATGAATATATTTGTATAATATTTTAATTATGTTTTATTGGTGACCTATGGGTTTAGGTTATTTAATTATGTAATTTCGCATTTCATATTTATTTTGATATTTACTGGGTTTTTACCTGGATGGACTCTAAGATATTGGATATTAAATATTAAATAAAATAAATAAAATAGGTTTTACTATTATTTTTAAATGAAATGACTCTTAGAACCCCAATGGATTGGATTGAGGCCTCATTTATATATGGTAACACTTATATCATTATTTAAAATGATAAAGTGTGGAGGAAAAATCCATGTGAGAGAAGGTGGACTGAACCATCCATGCACCTTCATACATATGATCATGCAATGTGGTGCTTTGATGAATCACTTTGAAAAATCATTTCATATAGGCAGGTTATACAAATTTGAGCCCAATCCTGAATGAGTATGTCTATTAGGTTGACTAAGTTCATTAAGAAAGTTTTATCTTGACCATCAATCTGATCATGTATAATTTAATGTACAAATTCATTCTTCAATAAGTACGATCAGATATATATATTCAATTAGGTGTGATCATATGGATAAGATTAATAAACATAGGATATTCTATCCTAGAATAGGATTTTATCCACTTTTAAGGATAATGATATATTATCCAAAGGGGTACTCCAATTCCTATAAAAGTTGGATCTATGGCATGGAGAATTCATTCAATTCCATTAGTTACCAAGAACAATAATACCTCTAAAATATTGAGATACCACATCTTTTCGTATATAAGAATCTATGATCCTTTTTTGGTTAAATAAAATCTTCCAACATGATATGGATTCAAATGATTATTTAAGGATTACACGTCACTATGTACATGTGTTGACAAATTATCCACCATTGTAATCTAAATATGATTAATATTTATATGAAACCCATTATAATACTAATTTGCAAGGGGAAAATAAACTCTTATGGAGAGAAACTTCATGAAATTACTCAATGAGATCCATTTAATTCCTTCAATGAAAATTCCACACCATTTTCCACCAATATATCTAAAATTATTAAGGGTATATCCCATAAATATGGATATTGAAATTCACCAGAACAGGATGATGGTTGATTAATTCGTTGGAAACAATATCAAGGTAAAGAAAATATGTATATACCTCTTAATTTTACCTCTTAATGTAGTGTATGTTATCTCAAATCCAAATCCCCAATCTAGATATTAGACACTCAATGTTTCCTTCGTGAAAAAGAAATGGGAGAATGATGATCTCGTGTGTCAAGGATATATACTAAACTCTTTCACCGATGATATCTTCGACACATACCAACACCTCTCAATTGAAAAAGTGACCTATGATTCTTTGGAACAAAAGTACATTACTAATGATGTTATGATAAATAAATTCCTAGTAAGTAAGTTCATTTAAAAAAATATTGTATATATTAGATCTATCATTAAGTAATTATATAAAATACAACATATATTTAAACATATAAAGTGAAACAATATGAACAAGTATGATTTCATTTTTGTCACACCCATCATCAATAACTACCCCCTTTCTTAGAAAAATGATAAATTTTTTTATAAGACAAAATAAGGAATATATTTTCCTCAATGATTTAATCAACCCCCTATAAATTGAGGAGGAATATAAAAAGTATGAATATCAAAGATAACCTAAGGATGATAAATACAAGGTCCCAGTGGTGGAAGGGGTT
This sequence comes from Viscum album, assembly GCA_963277665.1. Classification (NCBI taxonomy): domain Eukaryota; kingdom Viridiplantae; phylum Streptophyta; class Magnoliopsida; order Santalales; family Viscaceae; genus Viscum; species Viscum album. The sequence goes on along the minus strand of OY728143.1, from coordinate 879,120,222 downwards.
GGTCTATTTGATTCCTCAATGGAGAAAAACATAGAACAAATAATTCAAAAGTAAATTATTATTATTATACATGAATGATCATTTTGTATACTAAATTACATGAAATCCTAATGGTGAAATGACAAAATATTATAAACATTTCAGTAGATGGTAGGGAAACAATCCAACTCCATGGATAAATATAAATTTGATTGAGACCAATGAGGATGATCCTTAATCTCATCCACTATAGAATAGATCTATGAAACTCTAGGTTTCTTACTCCAATCCATTTAAATAACCATTTTGGAGTCCAAGTATGTGATTATAGATTACATAAATTATAATGAAAAAACAAAAAACTTTTCTTTATATATCCTATCAAACCCATTTTTGAATATAATTTCCATGATCCCTAGAATAATATAAGGAAACATCATTCCAATAAGAATTTAGAATGAAAACTATGGAACATAACATATTATTTATATTATATGAGGAGAAAAAACCTTCTCTGATCACATATGGTCGAAACAAATTGATGCAAAAAAAGAATTTAAAATTGATTTTGGTAGGGGTCAAATGAAATCATGCACTAATTTCAAATAATTATGATGTATACATTACCATTTGGGTATATGTTAGTCCAATGTCCTACCAATATGCATTGGTGATCAGTGTCCTTCATATGGACCTTCTTGATCATCCATCGATCCTATACATGTGTGTATGTTTCCTCTTCGATTTCTTCTTCCAATCATACACTTTCAACACCCTCTTTTATTCAATTTCTCTCCATTTGGTATAACTCCATGACCTCCTCATTTACTATTAGTTTCTTTGTTATCTTCTATTTAAAATTATATTCAATTTTGAGAAATATTTCATGATTAATATAAACTCCTTTTTTAATATAATTTCACGTAATACCATAAATTTTTTAATGACCAAAAATAAACAAGAATTCATTGTGAATATAATATAAATTATAGCTATATTTAAGTAAATTTGTAAATGATTTTTGAATTGATTTTGAGTAGATAAAAAATAATTCTTTTCCCAGTACAAAAAATTATTTATTTTATTTAGTGGAATAGTAACTATATATTTAATTAAATAAACCCGTAAAATTATATATGATTTTCATATAAATATATTATAAATGTTTTTAAATGTATAACAATACATTTATAATTAAATTTTCAATTATTTCCACATGAAATTATAATTTTTTATACATTAACAAATTTAAATTTGTTACCTTAATTTAAATTTATGGTTATTGACTTAATTTAAATTTAAAGAAATTAGACTAATTTGAAAAATGTTACATTAATCACTATCATTACATCGATATTCACAATAAATAATATCATGAAATTCTATGAAAATAAAATAATGTTTATATTTCAAATATTTCATCATCATTTAGCATATAACTTCATCCAAGAATGAATTAAATAATATATTATGTGTAAAATCCACATTCATGCAAAAATATACATAAAACAAGGGTATTCATATAATTTTTTTGGGATAGGGATATATCTAATATATCGAATAAATAGTGAAAAAGACATAAATCCATTAAATATTATTTTGAAAAAACATGCAAAATTAAAATTCTACAAACCACTTGCAACATACATTTTGATGTGATTTTCTCTCCCTATCCATTTCCAAGAAAAAGTTGCACCCTAATGACTCTATCCTCCTAAAATATCCATTAAAAATATAGATCAATAATATCATATAATAAATCAAAAATATAGACTCATCCAAATTACAAGGAGTATTAGATTCTATTTTATGACAAATAAATAAAAAAACAATGTAAATTTATCTAATTTTATCCAGAGCATCCCGTGAAACCCACATTTTTATTAAATTTTTAAGTAATATTTTTGACTTTAAATGGTATTGAGATTGAAAAAATTAGAAGAATAATTTATCATTGGTTTAAATAAATGATGAATCATAATTTTAGTTGATTTTAGTGTAATAAATAACTATAATGACATTTAGGAAAGATCCTTTTGAAGTAAGAACATGTCTGGAAAAGATGAGAAATGTTAAAGCTACAAATAGAAGTATTTACGTTCAGTTAATTGAAAAATAATTTGTAGTGCCTCAGAGTCTCTATAAATTTTATATCAACGATATTTATATTATGTTATTATTTTCCATTATCTATTAGGTTTTTCATAGGTTATCTCCTCTATTAAGACATTGTACATTTAGAAATAATGGATGGATGATGATATGGTATGTTAGGCTATTTGAGATAGTGGAGCCTCTTGGGAAAGGAACATATTGTATTTACTTACCATCTTAGTTGATGTCTATTCCAGATGCATTTAATGTATCATAGTTAATATGTGTCATCTATAACAATCTAATATGAATATGTGTAAGGATTTGGTTTTATAACCTAACACCACCATGGTTGAGTAGCCTATTCATGCTTTTGATTATCAGGATAGAGTGTTTCTATGTGAATATATTCTACTATTAAATTTTATATAGAAATATGGTGAATATAGACATGATACCTGGGAAATGTGAGTCTTTAATGATATAGAAATTTCCCCATATATTATTTAATGAAAACCATTTAAAATTTTCTAGGGTAGAATGTAGAATGGTGGGGTAATTGGGATATTCTTAGGTAACTATAATGTATTTAATTTAGTTATTTAATTTATTTTTGGGACTTATAAGAGTAGGAGGTTTGAGAACATGAAAAATTTTAAGTAGTATACTGGCAGAGGGGGTTAGTGTAAATTATTGGAACACAGTTTCCTAAACTACATGGAAAAACTGTGATATATTCCTCTAAAAAAGGATTTTTCTTCATAGTGGGGTGCACAAATATTTAATGGTTTGTAATTTTTTATAGGAGTAATAATGTGGCTCTGCCCATACTTATAATTTTTCCATTATTATGGGGTGCACAATTAGATAAAACCACGTGGAATAATCATATATAATTCCTTTTTATGGGATTTCGTTATGGTTATAACCTCACAATTAGTGGAAGATTCCCAAATATCGATTTCTAAACCTTGTGTCTTGCCCAAATTTCTAAATTTTTAAATTAATAATCTTACCTTACTTGATTTAACTTCATTTTTTCCCTAACCTAATTTGAATGATCTAGAAAACTCCCAACTATGGGTTTGACCTTTTCTAAGATCCCTTTTTGATTTAATTTATTTTCATGTGGAATCTCTTCATGGTAACACCTAATTTATTCTTAATTATTCTTTTTATTTCATCTTATCATCATGACCTAGATATCCCTGGTCTACAAGTTCAGAACTAGGGGTGGTACTAATGTTGAATCTATAGACTGTTAGGGCCTGTGAGGATCCCTCTCACACAATTATTATGGTATTTGAAGAAGTAATTGAGGTCACATCAACATTAAAGTAGGTGTCTCTACATAACAATATTTTCATGAGAATAACTATTTTCTTATACCAACACATAATTATTTTAATGATCCAAAATCCTGTTTATTATGTAATTTTTAATTTCAGGTATTTTTTTATTAAATCGTTTTCTAGCCAAAACATGAAAAAATGGACAATTCCATAATGTACTGTGACGACCTACTACATGTGTAATGTTCTTACTGTGTGAAGAATTAAAACATACCATGAAGTTCAAGTGACTATGTGTCACTATACCACTTGTTGTATTCCACTTAAAAAAACAAAAAAAAAACTACCTACTATGCATCATATGAACAAAATCTAGCAAAGTCATAAATTGACCCTGAATTGGAGTCGATCTTATCATGAATTGAGAATCACCTTACTCTATGTTCAATAAACCTATTGCGTGACATAGATTTACCAACCATGAGTAAAAATTAAATAACTGTGTGAATAAATTAATCAACCAGGTGAATTAGTGAAGTGTCCAAGAAAAGAGAACTAACTAAATGAATGAGGAAATCAAGTTACCATGTCAATGTATGAAAAATTTCATTAAGTAATATATTGATTATGTCTGACATTATAGTAACTGCATGAGGAAACAACTTACTATATGAAGACATGAAAATGCTACTTAAGAAAAGGAACAAAACTCATGAAGGAATGAAACTACCATGACTAAATATTCTACCAACTAACCTGGAGCACAATAAATCATTTTTTATGTGAAGATAGTCTTTCATGTCTATTTTAATATTGGATCATTTTAAATTTCCACCGATTTTTTTTGAATCATTAATTGAATGCTCAAGGTATTTATAACTACATTGATAATTCTTCAATGGATACATTCTAATGAATATGTTTCTAAGTAGGAATTATTGATCATGTAAAGTGGATAGGTGAACATGTACTCCTATAGAGAATAACAGATGATCATGTGGTAAAAAAAAGACTTGTTCAGAAATCTATATAACACTCTGTTTTTCTAAACATGCTGTGAAACTAGTTTAATATCGTTCAAATAAAAATTCAAAGGACTCTTTTATATTCAAATATTTATGGAATAAAAAATACTTCATCCTTTCATCCTTAATCTTGTTCTCTTTCTATTTAATATTTTTATTTGGGAAGTGTTTTTTATTCCTACATTTATTTGAAAAAAAATATTCTCCAATATTAAATGGGAGAGTAATAGACAGTATCAAAAATATTTTCATTTTTATTACCATGAAAAAAATGGATGAATTCATATTTGACCTAGTATATTGTTATAACGTACGTATAATAATGGAAGTTTCTTTGTCCCATGATATCCTTGTGAACTATTGTCTATAAAACCTGATCTAGGTTTTAGTTTAGTTTATTTAATAATAAACAAATTTGAATTAGTTTATTTCAATATGTATTGGATTATTTATTAGCTTGATATTAAACCCCTTATTAAAGTTACAATATTCTTTATCATATTTTTTTATATTCAAATTGAATTAGTTTCTATTTTAAGTTTATGAAATAAAATATTACTCTGATAGTTAAATTAAATTAATGTTTTATATAATTTGTATGATATGAGTATATTAGTTTAAAAAGTTAAAGTATTTTAACTGAGTAGTAATCAATATTTGGATAATATTTTTAGAGGATCAAATTATATAATCCTAATGTTTTTGTTAACTAGGTGTTTTTATAAAATTAAGGTATTTAGTTATTAAATTTTATTTTAAAAAGAAATTTTTTAAGAAACTCAATTATCTCCCACTAGAATTTCTAATTGAGGAAAAATTTGGTATCGAAATTCTTTCAAACTATCTTTTTACTGTGATTTAGTTTTATTTAAAGATCATAATTTTTTATTTTATCTAAATCTAATTATTTTTGGAAAATAATAGATAAGAAGGAAGTACCCCTAATCAGACTCCATATTTTAATGGAAAAAAATTTGATCAATGGAAAATCAAGATGAAATTTCATTTAGAGTGTATGGCGTTTGATATCTATATTTCTATTGAGGATTAATATCAAAAAATATGAACTACAAAAATATCCTAGAGTGATTCCAATAATGTATAATAAGACATTAATTTTAATTCTATGAATGATTTATATCACACTTTAAGAGAGCATGAATTTAATAGAAAATCTTCCTATGTTGCTACTTTTGTGATATTGGATACTCTTTTTATATCACATGAAGGAGAATCTAATGTTAAAGAAATTTGTTTGACTAACTATAATATTAAATATGATTATTTTAAGATCAAATATGATGAATCCATTTTTGATATGTATCTCAGGTTCAATGATATTATAAACATCATGTATGCATTGGTAGAATCAATTACTGATAAGGATCAAGTCACGAGAATTCTCATATACTTACCATAAATATAGAGAGGAACCTATATCTTCATATAGAAATCATGTGAAATTAGTACACCATTAGTAAAATAAATAATTGGAAAGCTCATGATGTATGAAGAAGAATTTTAATTCAACAAAGAGGATGTGTATGAACTAAAAAGGAATTTAGTAGCCTTTAAGAATTCTAACTCTAAAAAAAGCGAATATCAAAGCATAAAGTTCATGTAATGAAGAATAAACTTTGGATAGGGATGAATAAATGGATGATTTATCCATACATTTAAAAAAAATACAAAAATAATAATTTCATTATGAAATAAAACTACAGGGGTAAATATGAAAATTCTGTGAATTGGTGGAAAGAATGGGAAAGGATGATACCGCAAATAAAATAATCTCCTATGAGTGTAAAAGGAAAGGACACATTAGTACAAACTATCCCTAGTTCAAGTATAAGATGAAATATGAGGATAAAGGTAAGAAATATAAAAAGTATATATAATCCCCTTAGAGTGCCTCTAAGGATAGATCATGTGATTTACTCTAAAGTGGGGAAAAATTAAATAAGAAACCTAAGATAAGTTTCATGAAAAAAACATGCATGGTATTAAATGTAGTTATTGAATCTTCTATACATATTTTTATTCCTTCTGAAACTAAAAAAATGATGAGAATATGTATGGTGATGAAATATTTGAATATTTCATCTTGCTAGAAGAATATTTTAATGAATTAATGGATAAATATAAATTCTTAAAGAATTAGCATTCTAGGTGTCCTCATTTTAAAATAAATTATACTATATAAAAAGATAATAATTATAAAATGTATAACAAAAATCATGGGATGAAATTATCCAATGATTAGTTAAATAAATATCTAGATAGATTTACCAATGGATGAAAAACCCTTACTCAGATTCATGGTAAACAGATTACACCGGAGAATACTATATAAATAGGTTACCAACCTAGATAAGGGAAAATATATAAAAATAGATTTGTACTTTTCTCTTGTTCTACTAGTTTTGTTAATAAATCATATTCTGATAGAACTAATGAAGAAATTAATTATGAAATGCTATGGTCTACTGATAAGAAGCTATTGACACAATTATTTATTCTTAAATAATTTATTACTAACATATCTAGATCTAAGAAAATATGTTGTCCAACATAATTTTTTATTTAAATATCTTTTATTAGAAACCTTATTAAAGAGTTACCATAATAAATTATGTTATTAAGATAGGAGATGTTATAGAAATATTAATGGAGACTACTCAATTTTCAAGAACATAATTAATTTAAATGGTGGACATGCCAATTTGAGGTACAACGCAAACAAAAAAATCATTTCTCCTAAATTAGTAACTCCGATATAATTTCATTATAAAATATTTTATTTATAGATGGATTAAATTATAATATTCTTGGTATTTCACAATTGTGTGATGATATTTTTCATGTTTATTTTGAAAAAAATTCTTTCATATTATTTGATTCCAAACACACTTAAGTTTTTACAACCTTGAGAAATGACAATGTTTATGTTGTATATTTAAATACATTTTTTTTCAAAAATTTTTAAATCTAAGTGATCTTCAAAAATAAACATGTATTTGTAATAGATAACTAGTATATTTAAATATTCACTCTCTTAAAAAACCTACTTGGAAATGTTTATTCAAGGTTCTACCCAAATTTGAATTCCTAATAGGCAAAGTCTGTAATCCTTGTCAAAAGGGAAAATAGTACACAATCGCTTTCCAACCAACGAATGAATTATCTACTTCTCAAGCATTATAGTTGGTTAACATTGATATTCTTAGACATTCTATAGTTTCTAGTATATAATGAAAACATTATTCCTATGTTATAGTGGATGATTATTCAAGATATACATGGGTGTTTTTTATTTCACATAAAAGTGAATCTATTTCATATTTTGAAAAATATGAAAGAACTATAAAAAATCCTAGGGGATTATAATTAAGGCCTTATGAAGTGACCATGGTCGTTTGTTTGAAAATAAATAGTTTGAATCATTATTCTCACATGATGGCTATAGTTAAAAATTTTCTACTCCTAGAACCCTAAAACAGAATGGTGTTTTAGAAAGAAGAAATAAAAAACTATAAGATCTTTCTAGGAAAATTTTCAATGAGTATGACATACCTATTTATTTTTGGGAATAATATATAAAATATTATTTCTATATAAGTAATATAGAATTAATTAGTACTCTTTTAAATAATACAACTTATGAATTATATATTATTAAAAAGCTGAAAGTTAATTACTTTAGAGTTTGTGGTTATAATATCTTTTTGATCAACAGAAAATATAGGTTAAAAATTATTATATCTAACAAATATGAAGTAATATTCTTGGGATATTCTAAAACTAGTAAATCATATAGGATATTTAATAAAATGACTAATATTGTAAAAGAATATGAATATTTTATGTTTGACGAAATAGAACCACATGAGTTTAAAACCCCTTTAGAAAATTAAGAGGATGATCTTTCCATCATGGACATCAATGCTAATCTAAGTGTCAATTTTTAAATACCATCTATAAATAATTTATCTAGTTCTGATGAACAACCTAAACCCAATCCTATAGATAAAAATGACATCTTAAATAATTATTTTCCAAGATCTATTATTACTCTTAGATATCACACCTTAGATGTAGTTTTAAAATACCTAGATAAATTATATTAGATCATAGATTCTCTAATAAACCAAGATAAACATCATGATTTATTTTCACAACCTAACCCTAATAAAATTAGTGATATAATTAATGATGAATTCTATGAAATGTAAATGCAATAATAATTTAATTAGTTTTAATGAAATAAATTCTGGGAACTTGTTTAAAGACCAAAGTATGACATAACTTTTGTAAATAAATGGGTGTTTGAAAATAAGTCTGATGATTCAGGAACAATAATTAGAAATAAAACTAGATTGGTTGCACGAGGATATAGTCAATAAAAAGGTATTTACTATGAGGAAAATTTTTCACTTGTAGCTATAATTGAATCCATTAGAAATTTCTTTCCAATAAAGAAAAATTGGATTTAAAATTATAATAAATGGATGTCAAGAGCGCATTGTTAAATAGTAATATATTTAATGATGTTTTTTGATTAACCTCCTACATTTGAAAACCATCACATTCCAAATCATGTTTTCAAATTATAAAAATACTTATATGGTTTTAAAAAAGATCCTAGATATTGTTATAATAGACTCTGTTTATTTTTAATTTCAAATGGATTCCCTTAAGGTATAACTGATCCTACCCTATATATTACAATTATTTCAAAATATGTTCTAGTAGTAAAAATATATATTTTTGGAATTATTTTTGGATGTTCAAGAAATAATTTTTAATAATATTAATAATAATAAAGATATTTTAAAATTTTTTGGTATAGATAGTATTAAAGGTAGTGATACTCCCATGAGTAATTGTTGCAAGTTGAATCTAAATGAAACTGGAAAACATGTCGATCAATCCACTTATAGAGGTATGATAGGAATCTTATTATACTTAACTTTTAACCGTCCTAATATAATGTCTATTGTATGAATATGTTCTCATTTTCAATAAAATCATAAGGAGACTCATTTACATGCTGTAAAAATAATCTTTTAATGCCTCAACCATACATCCAAATTAAAATTGTTTTATTTTAGAGAGAAAACATTTGATATAGTATGTTATTTCGATGATAATTTTGTTGGTTGCAAGTTATATATAAAATATACATATATAACATGTCACTTTTTGGAAAATTTATATTTTCATGTAGTAGTAAGAAACATAAATATTTTATATTATCCAATATTAAAGATAAGTAAAGTGCTATAGGTAGTTGTCGTATACAGATTCTGTGGTTGAAATATACAATACAATACTATGGATATCAATTTTGAAATTTACCCATAAAATATGATAATGAAAGTGATAAATTTTTTTATTAGAACCATATATTATATTCTAGAACAAATATAATTGAAATAAAAAATCACCATTTGAAATATAATTTTCAAAAATGATATATAAAACCTGATTTCATTGTTAATAAACATTAGCTTGATGATATATTTATAAAACCCTTGAATGTTGAAAGAATCAATTATACCAAACAGAAACTGGGAATGATAAATAAGGCCAAATTGTTTTAATTTAGATTTAGTTATTCAATTAATGTTTTAAACTATTTCAACTGTTCACTTTTTATTTTCTATAGAATTAACTTGGGAGGGTAGTTTACATGATTGGTATTCTAATGGTGAATTTTTGTTCATATATCAAGTAAACTTTTTATAAAGACTTACTCATACAGTTATGAAACTTACCATTCATATTTTCTCAGAAAATTAATTTTATTAATGTGAACATTTTCTCATATGGTCATTACATAATTTGAATTTTTATTTTTATAGTTATCATACCAACTATAATTTCGTTATCAACATTCCTACAATGCTCTTGTTATCATGGATCCATGATCAGAAGACCTTCCATGTTTGTTTCCATACGTATAATTTTTCATGAAAATATTTTGGCGGTATTTCACTTAAGTATAATAGTATTTTATTCCCCAAATTAGTAAGATATATTTTGAATCATAATTTGAATTAACATTTACATTTTACCAAAAACATATTCCCATCATTTTAATTCATACCCTCAACTGAAATCTAGTTGTCTCAAAATATTCCTCTCTCTTTTACTCAAACCATTCTGTTTTGAACATCCATTAACAACCTGAATCGTTTGAGAAACCAAATTGAATCAAAATGTACAAGGATAAACAATATTTCATGAACTATATTTCCTATTCAGTCACCTCTTCCAGCTCAAACATGATAGTGAAGTAGAAGAATCCACTCTAAGATGATCATCTTGTCTCTACTGAGAAGGAAAGAAATTCTTAGTGGCTGAATTCAATAAAATATGTAGTTTTGAATGTTATTCATAATCAAGGATGGGATTCTTGGTTTAAATATAATAGCAATAGTTTTTACCAAAATATTATTAAATAGTTTTGTATATACCATGAGTTTTTTTCTAGATAGAAAAAGGATACATTTAAATCAATGATTAATAGTGAAATTGATGGTTTCTCTATGGGTATATGGGAATAGGGTTTTGGTGGGGCTCACAAAGGATATTTTAGTTATTACCAGAGCTCGTGTCGAGTTAATCATCCACAAATTGAGTTTTAGAGTACATTAAAAAAATATCACTATGAATGGAAGTCCCAAAAGGTGTACCACTATGGAGTTGAGTGGCGAATGTAGGTTTTAGTCATGTTTATCCAACATCTTATTTTTCCAATAAAAGGAGAATTTAATATAATATATCATGAAGATCTTTTTTATTTTTTATTGATGAATAATTGTGTTAAAACCATTTTTTATAGATATGTTATGAGATATATGGTTGAATTGTGTAAGACTACATAAAATTTTAGGTTTTTACCTTAACCTAGGCTTATTAATGTATTGTTAGAGTACAAAGGATTAGTTCCTATAGCGGAGGAATGAATTGCCTCATAATATGGTTTCTACCATATATAGATTATTTGTAATAAAATGACATTAAATTAAAACACATGAAAAAATGAATTGTTAGATGACGCAGAGATGTTTTTTGAAATGTTTGATATGGTGAAGTGATCGACTAGACCTATGGGTTTTATTGATCTATGTCTTGAACCTGAGGATATTGTTCAGTATTCATATAATGAGGTGGATATTAGTGAGAAAAAAATTAACGCAGAACATAAAATAGTATATTTGGATGAATAAGAAATAGATTCCCGTAAGGATAGAAGGGAAACATCTCTTTTCATAACTGTTGAACCTCTTAAGTCTCCCTTACCAATGATATCACATAAAGAATAGATTTTGTATGATGATATGTTTGATATAGCTATTTTCATATGTGGTTACAGACATTATTTTGATGAGATTGAGGACTCTAAAAGTGATGAATTCAACTCAGGCAGATCACCTATGATAGGTAGTACTCATAGAGCACCTATTCTAGATACATCTAATATAGGAGAGAATTCCCCCATTTATCTTATCTTGGGTTTGGATAATCCATATTTAAATGGGGATGGGGGAATTTCACTTGAACATGGGGGACCTTCCACTGATTTTTCATAGTGAGTTTTCGAGAGATATCTTATTATTCATATAGTTATTCAGGAGAGAGTAGAGGAATAACCTATGAGACCGTCATTCTTCCATAATATTAATTTTATCATTGGTATTACTCAAAACAATGAATTTGAATACGCTAAGAAAGGAAATGATCATGGTGAAATGAAGGGGATGGTTCTTCATGCATTTACAAGGAAGAACTGAATGGTAATGTCAAAATTTCAGATCATCACGATATAGATAAACTAGTGGAGGATATCCTTGATTTAGATTTTAATACTTCTATCTGTATCCATTTTACATAATTTCTCACCAAGGATGAATTTAATGATTTAAAATACAATCCTATGGGTGTTTTCAGTTAATCCATTCTTTCATTTGGAAATTATATGGAGCACACTAGAGAAGAAGATATATGAAGTTTAATGTTTCTTATGATTTCCCATCTTTAGCATTAGTTGAATCATGAGATGAATTTTCAGAAAAATGAGATCAAGTATATCAAACCATAGTTGGGTGCCATCTATCAATACATATATAATATAACGATTCAATGTGATCATAGGTTTATGAGTTCATTATTTTCTACTTCTACTTATACTATTAAATTAGTTTTTGATAAAGAGAATATAATAAAACTCATTATGGATGAGTTTAATATGTTGTTTGATGTGTTTATAAAAACCCTTGAATTTTTTTTGATGGATTATAAACACATGATACCAAAATATTTGAAGTGGTTAAAGGGTAAACCAAGTAACATGGCTAAGACAAATTAAAAATTTATAGGGATATTCATTACTATCTCAGTTGAATATTCACTAAGTTGGATTTAAAGGGTATGTTCAGAAACCTAACATTGAATCTAAATATAGAATCCTTGAATCAATATTTTAAGTCACAATTTGAGAATATAAATGCAATAAATCAACATTTGGAAGCATTCATAGAGAATAAAGATGATTTCTTTCAAGCTTTGGAGCATGGTTATCCAGAATTCAATGAGTTTACCAGGTTGATTGAATGTTATCTCTATATTTCTTAAATTTTTTTATAGGAACTTAATCCGTTAATTTTCCCTACTTACTACCTCTTCAAACATTAAACCATTCATCCTATCTTATAGAAAATCCTTTCAGCATTAACACCCTTTTTCTAGATGTGTGGTTCTTCGAGAGCCCGCCTCCTCTTCTTTTTAGAAGACTACATATGCTCCTACCTCTACTTATAAATTAAAGGATACTATCCTTATTATATATCACATAGATATCCCATATTTACATTCATATCATGATTTCTTATAGGATTTTTTGTAATGATTTTGTATTATATTTTTTTATATTTATGGACTATCTTATTTTTTCTCATTTTTCTGCATTTTTATTTCTTGTAGTTTTCCTTAACTATTTGATAATCTAATTGGGCGGAGAAAGTGTGATAAATTATAAAAAATCATTAATTGGAAGACATTTCATAATTTTAGAAAATTTAAAAATAGTTAGTTCTAACTTTTAAAAATATACTATTGTGGTATTCAATTATTTTTAATTTAATTATCATGATTAGCGATCATCTGAAGGGGTAGATTATTGGATTAGACAAATTCCTCCTTATTTTAATGATCCAAAATCATGTTAATAATGTTATTGATAAATTTATTGTTTTATATTACTAAATGTTCTTATGGTCAAAACATTCAAAAATTGATAATTCTCAAACTTATTATGACAACCCACCACATGTGTATTGTGCTTAGAATGTAAATAATTCAAATAGACCATGATGTTCAAGTGACCACATATCACCTTAACACCTGATGTACTCTTCATAAACACGTTAGAAACTACCTACCATTTTTTAGATGAACAAAATATGTCTAATTCATAAACTTATTGTGAATTGGATATAAGCTTACTGTGCATTGGGAATCACCTTACCACATATCCAATCAACCTACCATTTGACAGATATGTACCTACCATGAGTTCAAATAAACTAGCTATTTAAAGAAATAATTCTATGACTTGAATCAATGAATTAACCGTGTAATTATAAATACCCGACCACATGAATAAATCAAGTTACCATGCCAGGGAATGTAAAATTTTCATCATTTAATATATTGAATATTTTTTTATTATAGTAACCACATAAGAAAACAACATAATGCATGACGTATTGAACCTACCACATGAGAAAAGGAACTAAAAATAAGAAGGAATGGACCAACCATGTTAACTATCTATGACAACTGACCATTCCAACAAACTATGAGCACAAATAACAATGTTTTACGTGAAGAAAGATTACCATGTTTACTTTACTAGTGAACCATTTTAAATATCCATTATCAAATTTTTGAAGCATTAATTGAAGTTTCAGAGTATTTATAATTGAATTTATTATTATCTAATGGATAATTTTAGATGAATATATTTATAATATGGAAATTATGATCGTCTAAATAGGATAGGTGAACACATATCCTACATTGAATAACATATGACCCTGTTGTAAAAATAAGAGTTATTTAGAAATATCCATGAAAATATGTTATTCTAATCCTAATGTGAAACTTTTAAAATATCCTTCAAACTAAAATTTAGTGGAAATATTGACATTAGAAGCTTTATATATTAAGAATTACTTCATCCTCTAATCATTAATATCTTTATCTTTTCCTTTTATGATTTAAATTCAATTAATGTTTTGTATTACCGTGTTTATTTGTAAAAATGCTATCTCATATATTAAAATAGAGGGAAATTGATACTCACTAAAAAAAATCATTTGTATTCACTTGAACGATAGTGGAAGTTGTCCCATGGGAAATGTTATATTATATTATCCCATATATAACAGTAGAAGAGGCTTTGTTTCTGGGAAAGCTTGTGAGTTGTTGTCTATAAAATCTGATCCGGGTTGTGGATTAGTTTATTAAATAATAAACTTCATAGTAGTAGGTGATTTTCGAGTGGATGGGATTTTGTATAATCTTAATATCAATCCCATTGTTAAAATATTATTGTTCTTTATATGTTTTTTTATTTATATTCAAAATTAAAACAGTTTTTATTTTAATTTTATTAAACAAAACATTACTAAAATATTAAACCGAAATTAGTGTTTTATATACTATGTTTAATATGATTATATTATTTTCAAAAGTTAAAGTATTAAAAAAAATATTTTTACTGATAATTAATAAATATTTTTAGAATCATTTCAAAATATAAAAATATATATTCTGATTTTTTTGTTAACTAGGAGATTTTATCAAATTGGGGGAATTAGTTTTTAATTTATTTTAATAGAAATTTAATCGGAGGCTAAATTCAGCCCCTATTGAGTTTTCCACTGGGACATACTATACCTATGGTACTTGAGTTTTCAAATTCTTTTACATACCATCTTGTGACTGAAATAAGTTATTGAGGGATGGTTTATATTTTTCACTTGTGTTATTGATATTATATTGAGTAATGTGGGGGTATTTCATAAATATTACATGTTTTTTAAAAACTAGTATTACACTTATAAGGTGTTTGATATAATAATTTAAAGAATATTTGATTTATAAATGGATTTTAAACTGAATTATGATATGTAATTTTTTAAAAAAATTATGATTCCTAGATTTATATTCCTTGGTTCATATAAAGACTTATTTTACTATTAGATTATTTAATATTGTTGGTTTATATCTTATTGAGAACATTCTCTAGTATGTATGACATGTTTATTAAGATAGTTATATAATTTTGGATATATTATGGTGATTTATTATTAATTAGGTGTATATGTAAACCATGGGTATTGTTTAGGTAATTTAGATGACGGTTAGAGTAGTTTAGATTATCGCATGGACAAATGAAGTTAGTTAATATTATTGAACCGGTTATAATATTTTCAACTGATGAGGCTAGGAGGGTATGATAGGGTTGGAGTTTTATCAGGTTCACATAAGAAAACCCAGTATTCCATGACATAGGTCCATGATTACCCCTTTTATTTTATTACATGTCACAAATATTAGATCCCTTTTGATTTATTGATTATATATATCTTTACTCAGGTTGATACATTATTTTAACAATATATTATTATATTTTCAATGTTTTATACTTCTCATGTTATCACTTTTATGGTTTGGTTTGTCATTATGAAAACAAAGTTATGTGAACAAATTTCAAAATGTTTTTTTATTAAATCAAAAATAGATTTTCTAAAATTTATTTTCAAACATGTTATAACCACATAAATTGTGAAGGATATTATAAAGATTTATAGTGGTACCCTATAAGTATTTTACATCAAACCCTATATAGATCCATTGGGTGTATGTATACTTGGTTGTCTCTGATGTAGTTAAATAAAAAATAGATACATCTTTTCGGGTAAATATTTAATACTTATTCTCCCTTCTGAATATGGTGATTGGTGGTGAATATGAGTAACAAATAGTTTTCTCAATGTGAAGCATTATTGGGATCCTCTGGTGGTTCTCTTGAGATGTTAATGCATTGGAAACTCTATCCTTCCCATTATGTTGTACTCATGTGTATATATCATGTTTTTATATAAAATTACATGTTTTTCATAATGTTATGTTTGAATGTTTTGTCGTTTTTCTTTCATTACACATTGTTTGGTTTGGTTTATATTATTCAAACTATATATTTAGGGTTATGAATGTTCACTTTCTGGATACATCATGCAATATTCCTAGGAGGATTATGTAATTTTTTTAGGTGAATTAAATGGTGAAACCATTCTTAATGGTTTTATTTTATAACTTAAATGTTTTTTAAACTATACAGATTAGTAACACACTTCAGGCCTTATGGCGAGTTAGGTCACGTGACATGGAAAGTTGACTAATGTTGGTTCATCACATGTAATAATAAAATGGGAAGATATATTCATGAGTTCTTCTCATTTTTTAACCACATTGAGAACATATTTATTCTCTAACTTTTCATCCTCTCTTGGGTATTCATATTTCGGAAACACTAAATTTTGAATATTTTTTAACCAACTAACTACTATAGTAGTGTAAATCAAGGCTGATCATAGGGAATGTGGGTCTTGGTCATTGAATTATTCATTTTTTAGTAATCACTATGAGATCAATCTATGAGGGGTAATTTTTATATTTTTAAATTTTTTTTACAATAAAAGCTAAATGGAATAAAGATACTAAAAATTTGAAAAAAAATGAAGGTGAATGTTATCCATCATAGTCTGTTTTGGATGCTTGATTTGAAAGGAAAATTACTGCACACACCATAAAAATATTATTCTATGATTAGATATTTATTATCTCAATTATCACCAATTTCAATATTATAATCAATTATTACAAAGAATATTTTTATCTTTTGATTTATTTAAAAAATCATTCAATGGAGATATAAATATATTAGTAGATTGATTTGATACCAAATTTATGTGTGAAAATTATAAGGCTAATTTCTCATTTAAGTACCCTTATAGTTATTAAAGGCTTTAGTTTATGTTAAATCATGGTGAGCATCATTGGATGTTGATGAGATATTTGTTGAGATGATTATAATTTTAGGTGGATTCAATTTTTTTTGAAGTAACTATGTTATTATTTGATAATTTCTAGAGTGCCTCTTGAGTTTGAGTTTTGGAAAATGACATATGTATGAGTGTTTTTGTCTCTACATAAGCGTGTTTAAATATAAATACGTTCCATTTCTCATCTATGTATATATGATTAGGTGGTGCATAATTGTAATCAAGACTCTACATATGAGTCTTATATCATCTACATTTGATACCTTTTCATGATAATTAATTTGTGTATGAGTGTTTAAAATGATTCATATGTTTCATAGGATGTTTCAGAAAGGTTTTCTAGATTTTTATATGATTCATCAAGATTCTCACATGTGAAATTCCCTTTTCAAATTTGAAATATCCATTGGATGAAAAGATGAGTTTCTAGAAATTATTTTTTTGAAGAATATTCAACCAAGAGATGGATGATTAGATAATCAATGATCAAAAAATAAAATTCAAAATGTGATCCAATCATAATAAATAATCTTTAATCTACACATCATGAAGTAAAATCTTTTTCACCTATAAAATTGAATTAGTGAGGTCTAAATAAAGATGAAAAACATTTATAAAATTTTAAAGAATAATATAGATGTATTATTGTTATGATTCATTGATGTTCATTACTTCCAAAATCATATCATAATCTATTTGTGATACAAGATATGTTCTTTGTGACGTTTGAGAAATTTTGAATTTGAATTTTATCAAAAAGTTTATTAGTGATAAAATATCAAATGATTCTTCATGAATGTATAAAAAAATGTAATTTATGATTTAATTTGTGTAGTTTTAATGAGATTTATCATTGATGATGTCAGTTGTGAGGGTTTGTGTGGGTGGATTGAGTATATAAAGTGAAAAGGGTAATTTGGTAACTCATATTGAGTCTCTATCCATGTTGGAGATATTCTTAGTAAAGTGTAGTGAAAAGAAGGGTTTTCAAAAGTATTATGTCAGTAATCCCTTTTTGGTTAGGAGAATAAATGACTTCATCATTTTCTATCAAGGATATTGATTTTTATGGGATCAATTTAATGATATTAAATGAAGTACTTATTTATGAATTTAGAATGATAAATATTTTATGTATGAGAAAAATAAATTCTTCCGAAACATTATACATGATATTAAGGGGCAGAATGAGTATTAAATTAAGTGACCATTTCTCAAAACCTAGTGTAAAAATATTGTGAGAATAAGAGAGACTGAAGCCTAATATTTAGAATCTATAATCAACATATATTTTATGTAGATATATGAAAGAATATGAGGTTTATTATCAATTAAAATTTCTATATTAGGGTGTACAAGGAGCAAGAAATAAGTTATTAAATATATCATAGGCTCATATAGGATGATTTACATATGTTGTTATTAAAGTAACCATACCTTCCAGTATATCTTTCTCATTCTTGTTATAATTTCTATATATTGGTAGTATGAATATGAAAAGTATGATGTAAATCTGGATAAGCATAATGAAATTTTATTCTCATGATGTAATCTTGTAACTATTGTGCTTAGATTAAAGAATCCATTAATAATGCTACTAGAAAATCACAGTAAGGAGTAGGTTTCCTATCAAAGGGAAAAACCTTGTAAAAATTATCATGTTCTATGTTTGTTTTATTTTTTCCATGGGTATTTGATAGCGACATATCATACATGAGTGAACAATACTTTAATAGGTCATATGTGGTGATTTAAAAGTGAAATAAAATTATATAAATTGATCTCAAATAATTATCCCCCCTTCTTAGTAGAGAAATTGGATCCTATGTACCTCAACTAATATCAGAGTAATGTATCTCTATTATATTCAAATTACTATTCCAAATGGATAATCTTAATTCTATGAATAATTAGGGAGTTACTATATTTGATGGTAAGAGTAAGCATAAATAGATTATTATGATGCTTCCCTATATATTATACCTTGTATTTGAAGTCAATGATTTTGTAGTTATTCATTTTTCACTAATATTGAAGGCTACCCCAATGACCTTCACTGATAAAATAAATATGGGGTTTGATGTTATAATTTTTTTTATTCTAATGTATTTTTTTGAAAAGGTCTACAAAAAAGTGATGGGACAAGCTGTTAAATAGCTATGAAAGAAATGTGATTGAAAAAGAATCCACATTAAAAATTTAGATTATCTGATTTGAATACATTACAACGGATGAGGAAGAAAATATAGATGACTACTTCACTCAGGTAAAAGATATTTCTAGCCACATCCATGAGATTAATGAAAAACATGGTGACTCTATAATTGTCAAGAAACATATAAGGGTTTTTTTGAATTGGATTGGATTGATCCTAATATATATTTTCTATAAAATAGAGATGATATCTAAATAAGTAAATTTTGAATCATACTCCAATCATTTTAAATGTGAAATCATCCAATCTTCAAGAATATGGATAAAAATAAAATGGTTTTTTTAATCCATGTTATAGTTAAAAATAAAATAAAATGTTGATGATATAGGTTTAAGTGAATTTGAAGATTAAAATCATGATGGAGAGTATAAAAGATTCATTCATGTTATTTTAAAGTGGTTTGATATGGTAAAATGTAATAAAAAAGTTAAATTTCTACCTAAATACTATAAATGCAACACTATTATGAAATTTTCCATAAATTCTTCTAAGAATAAGGGAGAACATTTTGAGTCTGAAGAATTTGACAAAAATTACTAAAATAAGTGGGATAAAATATCAAAAGAATCATGAAATTCTTGAATGAGAAAGAAGATATTTTATAGAATAAAGAGAATAAATATAATGAGATAGGAAGAATAAGTTGATCATTTATCTAACAGTGAGTTAGAAAGTGAATATTGTGAGAAATATAACATTTTCATCGCTCATTTTGAAAAAGGTTTTAAAACATTAAGTATTGAAGAAGATTATTTTGAACCAAATGATCTGGAACACAAATTAAATGATGAACATAATGACTATTTTGACAAAAATACCACACTCTTGAAAGAGAAGAATCAACTTGTGTAAAAAATAAAGTTTGGCCGATGTGAAGAATGAGTTTGAAAATATACAAGAAACCCTTGTTGATGAAAAAAATGTTGCACAACGAGTTTTAATGATATATTTTTATCAAATAAAATAAAATTATTTGATTTATTTAATTTCATGCAACACATAGATTGTGTTGTAGTATATGGAAGAATACTTTTTGATTGTGTAATGCATAATAAAGAGTTCATTCGACAGCTTGTGTTACATGCAATACTGAGTTTACCAAACACCAATATACTATTACTTATGATAGTTATCACCCTATTGTTAAAATATAGGGAATTAATAATATAAAAAAATTAAGAAAATATCTTTTACACATTTTTTAAAAATAATTCTATTATTTCTGATTAATTATAAATGAAGGTAAAAACCAATTGAAAATAAAATATGTGTTTTTATAAAAAAATATTTTCATTATTATAATGGTTTTTATCATAATAAATTATATTTATCACTATTATTGAATGATATTAATAAAATTTATATTTAATATATTAATTAAATGTTTTTAAACTCATCTAATAAGTTTTAATTGCAAAAAATAATAACAAATCCATTTTTAAGAAAAAAAGTAATATTTTTATAAAAGGAATATTTTCCGACATTTAATAGAATACTTGATTTTAAAATAAATTTTTACAATTTTATAAAGTTTATGTAAAAAAAGAAACATATTTTTAGATCATAATATCAAAATTACCTGAGGGTATATTTTTGTAACTTTTTTGAGAAGCTTAATTTTTTAATGAATAGTGAAAATACTTGATTTAAATTAAAAACATCCCTTTCATCTAAATAATATATAATGTGAAATTATATTTTGAATTTTTTTTAAAGTCAAAATAGTTCAATTATACCTGTATTAATATAATTTAGGTCATTAGATCCATTTTTTTATTGAATTTATATATAAAAACACAGTAAACTTTTGAACCGTTTTACATTTCAAATCCACCTTCTCACCCCATCTACAGGATAAATTTTTCATTAATTTTAGCCATTTTTGTATTTTTAATTTTTAATAATTCATTCCATATTTTCAATCATAAGTTAAAAATTTATTAAATAGATACCATTTATTTATAGAAAATATGAATAGAAAATATAGTAGATTTTATTTCAATGATTAAGGGTAAATCAGGCAATTAAGGGTAAAAATAATATTATAAATATTGAAAAATGAATAAGATACCTTAAAAATTTATATTTGAAGATTATATTTCTTCCATAAAAACAAAAGGATTGGTTATGTGTCCATTTGTGGCCATTTTGATGAGATTATAACCATTATAATATATTTTTTAAAGAAAAGTGAAGCTTGTCATACTCTTGTTTTCAACAAGTGAAATATTTTTAATATGGGGTTATCTAAATTATATACTTGACTATAAATATTCATTAGGAACATAAAAAGATTATATACATCAAGGAATGTTTTTTTAATTTTCATTTAACAAATAAATATTATAAAAAACTATATAATGATGATGCTGTAATTTTTCAATTGGTAAAAAATATATATGAAATGTTATTATGAATATTAAACTAAATATAAATTGAATTAATTAATGCTATAAAATATTTCTATATGTTAATATGATATTTTATTGGTGTATTAAAAGTATTTTTTGAATATATCATATTGTATTTATTTTCTTTACGTCATAGTAATGAATAATGTCAAAATTTACACGAATTTGTTTTATGAAAATAAAATTTTATTTAATTAATTAAAAATAATAAAAATAATAAATATGGATAGGTGGATGATATATTGTCTAAAATATCCTAAATTCTCCATTTATGGTCCAATTATACTTTATATTTAAAATTTACATCCCTACCTTAGTTAAAATTAATATGGGTTAACTAAGGTTTAATTAAAATGATAAGGTTTAAATTAACATAAAAAACTCTATAAAATATATTAGTTTATGAGATTAGAACCTTATCATATATTATATTTGAATAAATTACCATTTTGTGGTATTTATATTTATATAAATTTTTTTTATAAATTAATATTTGGAGAAATTTTAAAAGTTCCCCTCTAATCTTTTATAAAAGGGAACCTCTTTTTCTCATTTCTTCACACTTAAAAACATATTTTTTTACCAAACCCTATAAAAATATCCAACCAAATTCCCTACCTTCATCATAGATGTATTTATTTGGGAATAAATCTATCTAATTAAGTCATTTTGTGAAAACCAAACGGTGATATCTAAAGAAGAGGTAACATTCATCAATGAACATGTTTGTCTTAATTATTAATTAAATCACTTAAACTATTTTTTTAATGTTTATATAATAAATTAATTATTTTAAATATACTAATATGTTTTCATATTAAATTTATAATGTAAACATCTACACATTTCAATGAAATGTGATACACAATCACCGTTCTTGTGTGTGACAGACTACCACCTCGCTAACTTATATTGTTAATTCTTCCATTACCGCATTTAATGGTTGAGAATAATGTTGGATTTATAGTTTATATAATATATATATAATTTTTCTTATTTTTTTATTATTATTAAATTTTTATAACTCACATACCTTTATGATTTCCATTTTGTGGGAATACAATAACATCATTCGTTTGTACGGTGGACTACCGCCTCATGAAGCAATGTGATTCCTTCATGTTTTATAGGTAATGTATTAAAGATGGTTTTAATAAAAATATATTATATAAATGAAATTAATATTATTATTTTATGATAATATATCATATAATTTCATTTCATTTAATATGTTAAGAAAATGAAAATAATGTTCATATGTATGTACGGCCTACTGTCTCGATGAACGATGAATTTTATTTTCTATTTATAAAATTTATGAATCACAATAATTGAATATATAATGAATATATATATATATATATGATATTTTTATCATGGTTATAATTATGGTGATTATTAAATCATGATCTATTCATGAAGTCTAGGAATAACACGTCAAAATATGTCCAAAAAACAAAGCGGTTACTTTAACATGGATTTGTTAATAAATGAGTAATATAAATTCATAAGTAAATCATATAAGGTATTATATATATCATTATTTTTCACTAATATATTAATAATAAACATATATTTATGATAAAATTTGTTTGAAAATGTACAAAGAAAGTCAATAATTAAGGTAAGGGATTTCTAGTCTCACTTTTATTTCTTTTAGATTTATGTCATATTCCCCACTTTTTTCCATTTTGGGGTTTATATACTGACCATGATTTTAATATATGATCTTTTTCCTTAAATTTAATATTATTTACATATATGATTTGATTCTATTTTCTTATTTGGGTTAATGATTCAAAAGATACCAAATTAGTAAGGCAATTTTGTCTCAATTTTCCTTCTTTGATACACATGTTATGTTATACGCGTATATTATTTTATGAGGTGTATATATTTATCTTTGACAAGATGTATTATGAATATATTTATTTTCATTATATTATTTTTTTCATGTAATGTTATATTATATTTGTCCAGAAATTTATTTTATTAAAAACCATGTTTTCTAAAAATGTTTTACCATTATTTTTGTAACACATTTTTACCCATGTTTTATCTTTTTTAAAAATGGTTTTAAAAGTAATATTCTTTTAATTTTATTATCAACTGTATTTTTTACTTATATAGAAAGTGTGAAATTAATATTTTTCTAACATGTCCTGCATGGATAGAATTTCTCTGTTTCTATGAGAAATCATTACTTCAAATCAACCTTCATAAAATGTCAAATTTATTTTCAAGAAATTGGTTTTCAAAATTTAATATTTTTTGAAAAGTTTTTTTAAAATATAAAAGGATATTTTACTCAATTATTATTTCAAATAATATTTCAAAAACATTTTCCATCTATAATAACGTTATTTTATGTTACTTATGTTTTATTGGGGTTATGATTCAAGGATTCTATCCTTATCCTTTATATGGTTACTTTTTTTATGATGAATGATTTGTGTTACTGTGGTACACATATGTATGGTTTTAATTATTAGATGGGTGAGACCTATATATCCCTCCAATTTATTTAGTAATTATTTATATATCATGTGATAGATATTGCTAAAATGGGGAGTAAAGTCGACTAAGTAAAAAAATTTGCCTATTAAGATAATCTTGGGAGTGATCCTTGGGTACTAAGATAGTATTAAGAGTGAACCGTGAATAATAAGATGGTATTGGGAGTGAAACATGACTACTAAGATGGTTTGGTGAGTGTAACAATTCCACCATAATGGATTTCGCAATAATCCTTGACTACCAAGGAATTGATTTTATATATTTATGTGTCTGCCAAAATTCCATGTCATATTTCTATGTTATGAATTCATGGATTAGGATTTTAAATACCTTATTATTCAAGGATTATGAACTTACAGTATTTATTCCATGACTCATGTATATGATCTTTGATATGTAGGGTATGATATTTAAATGTTATTTTTATGTTCACATACCCTTATATTCATGTTACGCTTACATATAACCATTTTTTACCCTTAAAAATCATTTGAGCTCACACATTATTATATTTGTTTTTTCAATATATAAAGAAATGTTTTAAGTATAATATAAAAAAGTGTTCTTGTTTTGATGAAATATTTTTTAAAAATATGTAGATGTATTTTGAACAAGTTGTTAATGTGCACATGTTTCCAACTTCACTAAACTAATATGGTCATTGGGAATGTGTTTGTGTAATGTAGGAAATATTCCACAAAATTGATATAATGTACATGTTTGAGAAGATAGGTTTATTATAGTAGGTCTCAAAGTAAAGGTTTATTCAACCTTTGGAAACTGAAATGGGAAAACCTTAGTAAGATTCCCAAGGGCAATTCTAATTATAGGTTACAATCATAGTGTTTTATTAATGATCATGAATAGACTAGAATGAAACCTATGGTGTTATAGATTGAAATTTTATAATCAACTTCCCTTTATTATGTGTTTTTATAACTATTAATATTGTTTCTCATGCTATGATTTATGGTTTTAGTCAATGGTTGGAACCCAAATAAATTATGTTAATGAGGAATTCAATGGACAACAAAATGACAACTCTCATGAGAAACTGAATGTTATGGAATATGGAATGAATAACCCCATTTTAAAGACCATAAAACCTTATTAATCCATGAATCATACTTTTTTTCAAAATTACCAAAGGAGGGAACAAAATTTTTTTAACTCCTTAAGGAAAGGTCCACCTTATTTTAGTGGAAAGATCGATCAACTTCTTGATAAGAAATGGATCTATACCAGTGAAAATATATTTTTCATTCTCTATTGTTCAGAATATGAAAAAGTTATGTTAGGAAATTATCTCTTAGTAGGTGAAGAGAATCAGTGATGGAACATTAGTAAGATTATGAGGAAATAATATAAAATTTAATCCATGGATTGGGATAAGTTCAAGAACATATTTCTCATTAATTACCTTCCTTGTATTATTTTTACAAAAAATGATATTTAATTTTCCCATCAATCACAAGGTAATGGGAAGAAAATATGGATATAATTCAATGTAAAATATAAACAAAATTTGAAAAAAGAAGATTGTATTTACTTTATACTCAGTTTATCTAATAGAACACTGTGGAAATTTTATTTTGGGGACTGGTAAACATTTTTAGTGTTGTAAATAAGGTCATAGAGAATTTGACTACTAAAGTAATGTGAAAAACGAGAAATCTCCAATGATTGAACCCCTTGTAATTCAGTGTTTCAATTACAAGTAGTTTGGGGATTAATCTAAAAAGTTCCCTAATATAAGGACTAATGTGGATGGTAAGCCACAAAAACCTCTGAGGACATAAGAAAAAGGGAAAGATTATTCTATTATAATGGATAACATGAATGATGATAATTAGGTAATACTAATCCTCCTCTAATTTTTTCAGAATTTCATGTTTTATTTTTAATGAATAATACATATGAAACTCGAATTTTTCATCCATTAGTTAAATTTAATAATTTTATCTACTTATATTATAGAATAATGATATCAAATATTCTATCGATACAAGGATAAGCCTAATATTCTAATGAAAATGTTTTTGTATAAGAAAAGTTCTTATATAAATCATGAAAATGAATATGTATATTGAAGATTGGTTTTCAGGTTATCACCATGTTTCAAGAGAATATATAATAAAGTTGTTAAAATGTTTGTATTTTAATCTGTTAGAAGGTTCATATAGGTAACCATTTATGAAAATGTTTAATATAAGTTTTTCATGAGGTTTTATAGATTAATGTTTTAGTTAACCAAATGAATATTTATTGATAACCTATATTAAATATTTTGTTGTGATAATAAATAGATATATAAGTAATGGATTATAATACCATTATATATCTTATGATCTACTAGTTCTTCTGGCATTAAAATTTCAACCTCACTTCATGGAGTAAGAGAGAAAGGAAAAATTGATCAAAAAATAAATGATGTATGGGATTATGCTTACAAAATTAAATGAAATCAAGTAAGTATATATTATTGTGAAATTATTCAACTTTAGGAAAATTGTATTAAAAATATGTTTTACTTGTACGTTAATTTTGAATGAATTAAATGGTCCCTTATAACATCATAGATTTATTATTCGATGATGGATATCTTTATAATGACCATGTTATCTATCCATCTCCATCAGAACATTATAGTTAGTTTCTCTTCTATATATGTCTATGTTTTAATTTTCCACATATGTTCTTCTATGTAGAAACCTAGTTATGAGTTACTTTGGGTAATCATTATGTTTACTACTTTCCCCTTTTAAAGAATGTTTTATTTTTCATATTTAAAATGTGGGTTTCCTAAAAATAAATTCTCTAACATTCACCTTTGATTTTGAAGTGAAATTTCAAATTACCAGGATCTGATTTATTTATTAAGTTCTTCCTCATATCAGGATGATAGCATATTGATTGCACCTTCCACAAAATATCTATCAATTTTATTGTGTGTTCTATTTATATCTTATTAGGATGTACATACCTGATCCTTCACATTTACTAAACTTTAATATCATACCACTGGAGCAAGATCTTTCTTATGAAGGGAAACTGAAAGAAATTATGGATCAGAGAGATAAAGTTATAAAAAAAATACCAATCACCTAGTTATTTTTTTAGGAATAAACCACCAATTTTAAGAAGTTACCAAGGATCTTGAGTATATGATTAGTCACAAGTATCCTCATTTTTTTTATATTGACGAATTTTGAGGGTAAAATTCATTTTAAGGGTAGTTGAATGTAACACACTGAGTTTTTAGGAATTATTTTATTCAGAAATATCAATATTTTTTGATTGATTACGTTAAATCTACAATGATATTGGATTTTAGTACACACAATACTATGATTGTATTATGTAATACACAACAAGGAGTTCCTTTTATAGCTTGTGTTACATGCAAGACTGAGTTTACCAAAAATATATATATATATTATTTTTAAGATTTTTATCAATAAAATTAATATAATTTTTAAAATAGTTTTTAAATATTTTTATAATAACATTTATTGTGTTACCAATAGATTATAATTTATGATAAAAACCAACTAAAAATAAAGGATGTGTATTTATGAAAAAATATATTCATTCCCACATAGATGTTTTTGGTAAATAAATTAAACTAATACCTATTATTGAATGGTATGGACAAAATTTATTTTTTATATATTCATTTAAATGTTTATAAATTCATCGAATAATTTTTAATGACCAAATATAGGAACAAATCCATTTTTAAGCCCAAAAATTGTATTTTACAAAAAATAATTTCTTTCACCTTTTAATGGAAGACACGTATTAAAAATAAAATTTGACATATTTATAAATTTTATAGAAAAAAAATTAGATCATAATATAAAAATTATCACAGGATTAATTTTCTTTCTTTTTTTGTTAGGATTCATTTTTTGATGAATAGTGAAAATATGGCCTTTTAATTGAAAACTACCCTTTAATATATGTAATTTATAAAGTTAAATTATATATTTAATTGGGTTGAAAGTAAAAAAAGTTCAGTTATACATTAATAAATAAAATTTAGGTCATTTTAATTATTTTTATATTGAATTTATATTTAAAAACACTATAAGCTTTTGACCATTTTCACATTAATAACCTGCTTCCTTGCCTCGTCCATGGGATAAATTCTTAATAAATTTTAGCCACTTCGATTTTTTTTTTATCTTTATAAATTCATTCCACATTTGGAATCAGAAGTTCCAAATTTATTAGATATATCCCTTTTATTTATGGACAATATGAATAGTAAGCTTAGTAATTATAATTACCATAATTAAAGATAAATCATGTAATTTAGGGTAAAAATAATATTATAAATATTAAAAAATAACCCCAAAAATTGACCAAATTTTATATCACTAGTGTTTTTATTCCATTAGAATGAAATTATCAATTATGTCGCCATTTATGGACATTTAGATGTGATTATAACCATTATAATATTTTATTCCAAGATAAGGAAAACTTATTATACACATGTTTTTAACTAGTAACATATTTGTAATATGGGGTAATCTAGAGGATACGTTAGACTATCAATAGTAAATTTAAATATAAAACATTTATATAAATCATGTAAATTTATTTTTATTTTTTAGTGAAGAAATAATTATTAAAATAATTATAAAATGATGATACAATACTTATTCAATTAATTAAAAAAATCAATTAAATGATATTAGGAATATTAAAATAAATATAATATGAATAAATTAAGGAATATAAATAATTTTATAGATTAATATGACATTTAATGGGTCTATTTAATAGGTTTTTTTTCAAATAATTCTTGTTTTATTTATTTTCTGGAAGTTATAGTAATAAATCATGTCATAATTAACACTAAGGATATTTTATGAAAATACTAATTTATTAATTTATTTAAAATCATAAAATATTAAATAATGACAGTAGGGGGATATATAGTCTAAAATATTTTAAATTGGACATTTACGGTTCAATTAACACTTTATAAGTTAAAATTATATCCTCTTAATATCCAAAAAGATGTTACTGTAGTTAAAATTAAAATTACTTAACTAAGGGTTAAACAAAATGATAAGGTTTAAAATAACACAAAAAATTTATAAAATCTATTAGTTCAATATATTAAAACCATATAATATTTTCTCTTGGAAAAAATTTCCTTTCTGTTTTATTTTTACTTAGATTTAATTTATTATAAATTAATCTTTTTAGAAATTCCAAAAGTGCCCCCCTCTCTTCTAAAATAGAACATCTTCATCTAATTTAATAACACTTAAAAACATATTTTATTTAGAAAAAACTATCCAAATATCTCTGAAAACATTACTCCTTTAATCCTATAAGTATTATTTTTGGCATAAATCCAATCAATGAATTCCTTTTATGCAAACCAAACGGTGATATTTGAAGAAGAGGTAATGTTTATCATCGATCATTTTTGTATTATTTGTTTCTCAATACCTTAAATTTTTTTTTCATGTTTATGTAATAACATAAGTTTCTTGAATATACTGAGATGTTTTTATAATAAGATTATGACCTACAACTTTACACACTTCCATCAAATGGGATATGTATTCATCGTACCTGTGTCTGACGGACTACAGCCTTGCTAAATGACATCGTTCGGTCTTCCATTATAACTTTTAATGGTTTGGAATAATGTTTGATTTATATTATATATATATATATATATATATTAATTTTATGATTTTATTATTATTCTTTAATTTTTATGTCATAGATACCTTCATTCTTTCTATTTTTTGGGAATACAATAACATCATTCGTGTGTACGATAGACAACTACCTCACAAACCAATGTGATTCATTAATGAGTTACATCAAATGTATTAAGGATGATTTTAATAAAAATATTTTATATAATTTATATAAAAATAATTATATAATGATAATATATAAAGTAATTTTCTTTCTATTAATATGATAATAAAATGAAAACAGCGTTCATGTGTACGTATAGCCTACCATTTCCATGAATAATGTATTTTTTCTACCTATAAATTTTTTAAATACACATAACTACATATATAATGAATATATATATATATATTATTTATATAATCTATATCATTATGTTGATGATGAAATAATGATCTAGGAAAGAGAACAAAGAATAAAAAGTCAAAACATTTACAATCAAACGACGTCTTTAACATGGATTTGTTTAAAAAAAGTAATATAAAGCCATAAGTAAATAAAATAAGGTATTATATTTATTGATATTTTTATATGGTATATTTATTATAACATTATATTTATTATACAAGGGGTTTTAAAATGTACTAAAGATGTCAAGAATTATGTTATGGTGATTTCTAGTCCACCTTTTATTTTTATGAGTCTTTTCTTATATTCATCACTCATTTATTTTTTGTGGTTTATATACTAACCATGAATGTAATATATGATTCTTATACTTAAATTTATTTTTATTTACATATCCATTTTATGATCTCTCTTTCTTGGGGTTTACGATTCGAAATTTAGTAAATCGGTAAGGTAATTTTATCAAAATTTTCCTTCTTTCCAACATAGGTTATGTTATGCTCCAAAACTCTTTTATGAGGTGCATATAATCCTATTTTAAATTTTTATCATAAATATATTTATTTTTATGATATTATAAGATTCCTGAAACTTTATTCCTTCTTTAGTTCGAATTTTATTCTATTCAAAAAATATATTTTCTAATGATATTTTCAAAAATGTTATACCATGATTTTTATAATTCATTTTACCCATGTATTAATATTTTTTTAAAATGGATTTAAAAGGAATATTCTTGTCATTTAATAACGAAGTATATTTTTAATTCTATAGACAATTTGAAAGGAATTGTTTTTTAATCATTTTTTCCATGGATTGAATTTCTCCGCTTCCAGGAAAAATAATTACTTCAAAGATTACTTTATAAATATTCAATGTTATTATAAAATATTTTTTTTAAAAAATATAATATGTTTTAATGTGTTTTTCAAGGAGGAAAGGGAATTTTTTATAATAATAATATCAAATGATCTTTCAAAACCATTTTTCATCTATGATAACATTATTTGATGTTACTGATGTTTTATTGGGGTTTTGATTCAATGATTATACCCTTATTCTTTCTATGTTTAGTTTATGATTATGATTAATTATTTCTGTTATTATGGAAGACATATGAATGGTTTTCATTATTTGGGGGATGAGACATATATCTCTCTCCAATGAATTGGGTAAGTATTTATATATAATGAGGTTGACATGGTTTAAATGTGTATTGAACCCGATTTAGTAAAATAAATTTATCTGATCAGATGGTATTGGGAGTAAAATGTTTCTAGTAAGATGGTCTTGGGAGTGAAATTTGACTTCAAATATGGTCTTTGAGTGAACCTTGACTACTAATATGGTTTGGGTAGTGATCCCATTCCACAAATATGGACTTTACAATAAGTCTTGATGACTTTGTAAATTATTTTATATATTTATGTGTCACCACAATTCCATGTCTTATTTCTATGTTATGCTTTATTTGTTTATGATTTTGAATCCTTGATGATTCATGTCTTATGAACATAGAATAATTATTTTATGACTATTCTGTGTGATTTTTGATATATATGGTATGATCTTCATATGGTATTCTTATGTTATCACACAATTATATTCATGTTATGCTTATGTATCTCCCATGTTTACCCTTACTGAGTATCTGAGATCACCCTTTATTATATTTCTTTTCTGCAGGATATGAAGAAACATATTAAGTATGATAGGACAAAAAGGGTTCTAGTTATAAATAAATAGGTGGGATAAGATGTTGATGCGTTATTATCAAATTTTTTATTTTTCAAAGTTTCCAAACGCACTAAAATAATACGATCGTTGGGCATATGTTTGTGAAATATATGACATATTCCAAACAATTGATGTAATTTATATGTATAAAAATCATGGATTGTTATAAAAATATCAGGTTGAAAGCCATTGAACATGAATAATGATAAAAATTAATTTAATATATATTTTATTTCAGAGAATAATAACTATACAAGAGATTTTATAGGTGTCTTGGGGATGAAAATAAGAAGATAATGTTAAAATTGGATTTAATTTTTTCGAATTCATGTTTGAATACTCTAAATCAATTCAAATATCTTCTATAAAAAAGGTAAAATCTATTCTTAATGAAACTACTTAAAATTATAATTTTACAAATATTTTAGTTTCAAATGAAATATGTGGTCATGCTTGGAACAATAAAAATAGAGGGAAATATTCTCAAATATCAGGATATGTAATTAGGAATAAAAGAAGTTCAACAAATCGTGATTAGAAGAAAATTTTAACATAGATAGTGAATTAAGAATAAAATGTTTGAAATCATTTGAGAATTTATTTATAATTGAAGAAGATATTGATTACTATGATATTTTTGGTCTTATGGAGTGTTTATTCACAATGCCTACACATGCTTTCACAAAACATCATTACATAGAAAGAGGCAATAATTTTCTAGGGAGTTAATCTGAGGATTTGAAATCAAAAAGTTAAATAATATTGTATGTGAAGTGGAATATTTATATTTTTCAACTAAAAAAGGTTTTTAGTGTCATGAAGGAATATATGGAATATGCG
This sequence comes from Viscum album, assembly GCA_963277665.1. Taxonomy (NCBI): domain Eukaryota; kingdom Viridiplantae; phylum Streptophyta; class Magnoliopsida; order Santalales; family Viscaceae; genus Viscum; species Viscum album. Next base: position 879,086,892 of record OY728143.1, on the reverse strand, counting down.
AACAACATGGAAATTGTTAATATAAATTCATATAAATAATTCTAGAACTAATTCCCTAGGCTGATAAAGGAAAGAAAATTTAAAATACCATGGATGAAAAGGCTTGTCTAACTGAAGTTTCATAAAAGGAAAATAGAATAACTAATTCCCGGATATTTGATAGTGGATGATCTTACAAAATAACATGTGATATTAAGGTTACAAGGAATATTGAAAATCATAAATTGGGGTATGTATGATTTGGAAATCATTTTTTTACCATGATAAAAGGTGTTGTCTGAGTTGAAACTGAATCACAAAAATATGTAATCAAATGATGGCTTATATGTGTAATGGATGAATCATAATATCTAAAGTTTTATTCAACCTTTTGATGATTGAAATTATATTGTTTTCTTGAAGGAATATGATACTATTAGAAGTGTAAATGATTGAAGGATCATATCATAGGGGAAGTAAAAAAATTGAAATCTATTTTTAATGGGTGATCTAACAAATTCCTTTTATTTTTGTGAAAAATATGTGATCATTTTTTGGAATAAGATCTTTAATCATCTTGGCCAAAATATATTAGGAAAAATTTAAAAACACAAATTTGTGAGAGGCCACCTGAATCTAAACATAGAAAAAAATGTAGTTTTTAGAACTTGTCAAAAGGGATAGATAACACAAAATTCTCATATAAAGGTAGACGTTTTTTCTACTAGACCACTTAAAATCATTCATAATTTTCTAGATGGTCCTATGGAGAATTAGTAGACAATAAGAAATTTTTATTTCGTGAAATTTATTTATGATAATATTCTAATGAACAATTTATTTTTCATCAATCATGAGCCACATGCTGTTGAGATTTTCAGAATTTTTAGAAGATAAAATGAAAAAGAATTAGGGATACACATCAAGAAATTAATATTTAATAATGGAATAGAATATACATGTGATTAATTTAAAATATAACTTTTTATGAAGGTGATTTAGAATCATTTATACACACCAAATACCCCCCAAATTTTTGTTTCAACATAGATAAATAAAGGAATTATTCAGATATGTAGGATAATGATTGCTGGAAAAAAGATTGAAAATATTATTGGGGAGAAAGTACGTGCTCTAATTTACACATACAAAGCATATTTATTTTTAAGACTATGATAAATCTCAATTCTTATGATATTTGGTATAATGAAAATCTAACTCTAGTGAAAATTATATTTTAACATAGGTATTTTTTTTAATTTTAACATTTTTTTACCGATGTTGAAGCAGGTGATGATAAAAATAATAGTTTTATTATTGGTTTTTTAAAAGATAAGATTTAAAATTCAACTAAAAGATAATTTAAAAATGTATCAATGTTATTTTAAAAAAATATTTAAAAAAATAACTTTACACATCGATTTTATTATTTAACCGATGTGGAAAAAGATTCCTTTTAACATCAATTATATAATAAAACAAGCAATTAAAATTTCTCATTTAACATTCTACATTGTCTTTTCTATAAAACCGTCATGTGAATTACCTTCCAAATTCATTTTCTGGTAAAAAATAATGAAAAAATACGTATAATAATGATTCTATGTTTTTTTATCGAAACACTAATGTGGATATCTTTAATAAAAACATATTAAATTAAATTCACAAAAAACATCCAAATTGTTTTCATAGTAACAAAAAAAAAACTAACATCAAGAAGAAAACTATTATCTTAATGATAATTTATTTTAACTTTAATTAAAATATTCATACATGATTATATATAAATTAACCATTCCTAAAAAATATATTATACATAAACATCAATGATTTTAAGGTCTTCATTCATACAAGTCTTGAAATCATTAAAAATATATAACAATAATAAATGTACTAATATTTAAAAATATAGTATTTTGATATAAATCCTAAAATAATTCATATGACTAACCATATCAATTTCATTCAATTTCCCAGTTGTGATTATCTCAAACACGAATCATAAAATAGAATAACCACATTCCACACTTCATTTTTATTATGAAACGACAGTTATGAAACATTAAATTGAAAATAATAATAATATATATATATATAATAGAAAACAAATATTATCTAATATAATATATATTTACCATAAATATCATGTATTTGATCTTACTTGGCTCTTATATCGATAGTCGATCATTCTTAAACATTATTTGTGACCAATATTTTCATATAACAACTAACAAAATACATATAAAAACTAATAACTAAGAATCAAGAAATTATAAAATAAAATTAAAATTAATTGTTTATTAATTTACTAAATGTTTTATAAACTCCACCTAATAAAGAGAAAGAACCAATATAATGTGCATTAATTTAGGAGGAATAAATTTAACATCTAATGATCACTATAACATAAAAATTTCATAGATGATAATATTATAATGAATATTAGTTCTTAATTATATTAATCTTCTTAAACATCAAGGAAAAGAAAAAACTAGCACCCAAAATCTATATTTTATAATATAGCACACATATATATAACCCTATCATCATTATGAAGATATTTCATAGGCATTGGAAAGTATTTTTTATAGATAAAACTACAAACAATACTGTTCTTATTTTTAATTAAAATCATTTATATATACCTAATAAAAATAATTACTAAAATAAGTCACTTGAATTCATATTTATTTAAATATACAAACACTAAAATATAAATTTAATTACATATAAAACATGTAAAACATAGGTATAATGATCACATAACAAATAATAATATCCATGACATTTTATTAAATATTATAAATTATATTATCTTCCACATAAATTATATGTCATTGAAAACAAATAAATACCATCCAATAAATAAGAAATATGGGATAATCTTTTTATCCCATTAGAAATCTCAGAAGCCTTAAATTTTTTTGTTTCCTTAAAATTTTGATTCCTTTGCACCAATTCTATTGATTTTTGTTAATTTTATATAAATTAAATATAATTATACTTTTTAAGTAATTTTCAATGAAATGTAAATAATATTTAAAATAAAATACATACATAATATTTCAGATAATGGAGAACTCTACATGGCTATGGTTAAAAATAAATCACACGGTCTATAGATTTGGTGACCTCCTCTATAAAAAATGGAACTAGATCATTTGGATCAATAATATCGTATACCGATACACTTACCTAACCAAAATGCACAGGCTAGGGATATACAGTATCCGTAAAAAAAATATATGACTCTATACACTACAATATATACATGGTGGCATCTATCATACAAATCATAGTATAATGTTGGGTCCTAAGGAGGAAGTGGGGGATTTGAGTAGGTAAGTTGATTAGGCTATGATTATCTTATCTATTTTTAAACATATCCCACACAAATGATTTAATTTGATCACCCATGGACTATTTTAGGTTTTTCCTGTGGATGTTTTTTGGAATATATTTCTATGACTCTCAATTTCTTACTTTGATAACCAAAAATATTTTCTAATATGACACCTACCTCATATCCTCTTAAGTAGCTATAATGTTCTTGATTTCGTAAAGTAGTAGCTAGAATATACATCATTCCCTTTGGGATAAAAGTCCCCTACATTTCTAGATGTTGATGGTCATCCTAAAATGATAAATTAAAATGGTATATTAGTGAAATTAATTTTAAAAATAAAAACATTAATTGGAAATAAAAATTAATTACTTATAATTATGTTAGAAATTTTTTTATATTGATTTATAATAAATGATTAATTTTTTTCCATCTCCCACTTCTCCTTTTTTCATGGAATATTGGGGGAGTCTGGGGACTGAACATTACCTCTACTAAACCACTACTATATTTGGATCTTAATGTATCAAACATTTTTGCAATCATTTTCTCATCCAAAAAATGATACCCTCCATGTGATAAAGTTTGAGGGTATATATTCTTCTACTAGATCTCTTGGTGATATATCCTAGAGTATTTCTATATAAAAATAAACTAATAAATAATAAGGTTAGATATAATAAATTTTATAATATATAATAATGATCATACCATTAATAATTATTCATTTAATTTGGTGAAACATTTAGTCCACATATCGATATATAAAAACACATATTTGAGGAATGAGTTTTCATTATGTAACTTCAAAAAAAGCATAATATTTTTTCAATTTTTTTAATATCATCTTCGAACAAATTCTAATGATATAATAATTTTTTTAATTTATTTCATTTCATGAATTTAAAATTTCATCTGTAACTAAAAAAATAACATATTTGTAATGTAAAATATATAACATCTGATGTATGAGAAAAAATAAATCAGTTTTGATATTTGGGTATTATAGGATCCAATAGTTTCTATTTTGTTAGCATTTTAATAGACTACCAATCATGATATAAAATATTAATCATGAAATGAATCTTAATAGAAATATAAATCATAAACTACATTGTATTTGAGACATTGGGTTTTTTATTATCATTAAAATTAAATATGTATCCCCTTCTCTCCATGATTAATTTAATGTTTCAGTAAACATGTAATCCCATGTCTACCAACTCTCGGAATCATGTTATCTCATGAAGAAGAAGAATAATACACCATAGGAGGTGCACTAGTAGTCCTGAAAATAATTTTTGAAAAATTAAAAGTTAACTTTCATCAAATAACATTATTATTGAATATTTAATATTTTAAAAAAAATAAACATATATATCTGTAATTGTTCCTCATGTGACATCCTCATATTTTACAAAATATATTATTTTGATTTAATATAAATTATTTAATACATTTTGTTACACGAAATACATTTTTTATATAGAATCACATGCTACACCATGTTTATCTTTTGTTTCTCACAACATTGATTCCCTTTTATATGTGGTGTTACACACAAGGATGAGTTTTACTGAACAATAATATACAATAAATATTATTATTTAATATGGAAGGTATCATCCGGTCATTATTTTGGTGGGAGAAAATATAACTAACTATATTATGTTTACACATGTTCATAAAATGTTTCAACAATCATCCAATAAATTTTACTTTTTTAAAATAAGAATAAATGAAATTTTAAGAATAAAAAGATTTATCTTTTTAAAATGTGGTTGGACCACCTTTTAATGGCGCACCTATTTTGAATCTCATTTTTTAAAAATTTATATTTTTAAATATGAAAAAATAAGATTGATTTTTAAAATCATAGTATCAAAATTTACTTTATGTTAATTTTTTCAATTTTTATGAGAAGTTTTATTATTTGATGAATAATGAAATATAGTACATTTTAGTTGGAAATTGCTTTTTTATTTAAATAATTATTAAAGTTAAATTATTTTTATTTTTTTAAAAAAATTAAAATAGATCAATTATAAATATATGTATATATATTATCTAATTTAGGTAATTGGAATCATTTTTATATTTAAATTATATTTAAATACTTAATGTACTTTTGAGCATTTTCACTTTTAAACTCGCTTTCTTGCCACGATTGAATGATTAGCTTCAAACTTAATTTTCCCAATTAAATAAATTTAATTTGGGAAAATAGAAATAACTAGTTTTAATAATTATAACTTTTATTGTTTAATAAGAACAACTTAGTTTTTCAATAATAATATTAGTGAAAGTAATTAAAATTAATTTTACCAATTATAGAAAAATTAAGCTTAACATGTGAATAAAAATTAATCATAAGGGCCAAAATGTCCTAGAAACTTGTCAAGAATTTATTATATACAAATAGTTAGACCATATTACATATTGGATATAATTTTATTAGTTGTTGGGATACCATTCCATTAAATTGACCTATATAATAAGTTAATTAAGGAAAAAGACAAAAACACAACATGCCTAACCTTTAACATTTATAACGCATTAGAGTCTGAAAAAAGCTATATAGTTTTGACTAGAAAAATAATTTTGAAATTTAAATAAATTTTTTATCATGGTGATTTAACTATAATTTTTATATATGATATAATTATATTAGAAGCTTAACAAATGCTACCAATTTCATTTTTTAGTTAAAAATTAAATAAAAAAATGACGCTAACAAGATATTAAGTAAATTAAATTAAATGAATTATTTTGTTTCATTTTGTTTTTATAAATATATCATTTTTCACATATGTTAGATTAATATATTTTAATTCGAATAATGTTTTTATATTATTAAAATTAAATTAAATAAATAATACCAAATCAGAATTAATGTTATTTTATAATAAATGATATTTTATAAAAAGGTTTAGAATTAAAAAAATATTATATTTTCCAGGTTTTTTAGGTGTTAATAAATAAAAAATATTGTCCATTAATATACTAATTTAACTTTTATAACTGACATATTGACCCATAGATTGTAAAAACATTTTTAGCACGGTCCAGGGTAAAGGAGTGTTTTTGTGCGTTACACGCGCTTGTTTTAAAATTAATTTACAATATGTAATGCCCTGAACCTCGTTACCAAGATTTATTTGAATTGTTTTTTTAAAATGGAATGATCATAAGAAATCAAATCCCAAAGGACCGATCAATTTAGTGGCTTAAGAAAAACTTGATACAAAGATAGGTTTTACATTACATCATGAAATGAAAAACATCATATTGTGTCCATCAAAAACACCAATATCTCATAGAATATCCCTATAGGGAAATCATAATATATAGATTTACATCCTGGTGAAAAATGAAACATAAGAAATGGGTGATCTCAGATGCTCAGTAAGAATAAACAATAAATCATAAGCTATCATTAACAAGCATAAACTTTTAAGGCATGGTATAAAATTGAAACACACGCCTTTTAAAAATAATATTCATCATAATTTGGAAAGAATGAATAAAATAATACCATTTAAAATTTAACATTGATACTATACTAGTCAAATAAGAAAATGAAATATCACTAACTAATCTCTTAATTAGGGAATGCATAATGTCAGATATCATAACTATACTATTAAGGCCTCATGAAAAAAGCATAAAAACCCATACTACCAAGGCTTTGTGCCAAGACACTTGTTTCTCTAATGAAACATGTTGATTCATCGAGGGGATATAGTGGTCCCCACCCATCACTTATTATGTCCAATTCATTCCTCTTTTAAAAGAGGTAAAACATTATAGAAACATTCGTATTAAAACTGGCATTCTAAATGTTAAAACTTTAACCATAATCCATAAATGGCATGAAAATATAACATCTATAATCAAACATATTGTAAATCTGTTAATACAACATTGTAAATTGTATCATAATAGATCTACCACATTTAATTATAAAAATTCAACAAATGATGTTGAAAATGATGAAAATAATCTAATAAAATAATTAAAACACTTGGAGAAGTAATTAGAAAAATTAACACCATTAAAATGGAAAATATTTTTTCTAAAAATAACCATGAAATCTTATAGGGGAAGCTTCAATGAATTAAGTTTTCATGATGGTTGAAATAGTCGCTCGTTCTGTATAAGTTAGAAAAACATTTTTTCCATAATTTGTCGAAAAGGTTGTAAAGTACCTCATTTGGGAATTGAGAGAAAGTTTCCTTTAAAAATATTTGATAAAGATTAAAACTAGGGTAAACATTAATTTATATAATTCATGATAATATTTTGAAATACATTTTTAGAAACATGAACATGGATAATACAGATGCCCCAGTAGATACTTCCGTATAAATAACCTCGAATAATAATGAGATTGTGTAATTAACCCTTACCATGTACATTAGATTAGTTGAGGGCGTGTTAACATCTTGTATAATGGTTAATGTATGTTATTAAATTATAAGATAACCATATCTATATTTATGTATAAACAAGGATATTTAGATGTATGATAATGCTTTCCTAGTAGATAGTTACGTATAAACAACCGTAGATAATAATGAGATCATAAAATTAACACTTACCTTCTACTTTCCTATAGTTGAGGATGTGTTAACCTCCTATATAATTGTTCTATCATGTTATTATATTATAATAGAACTATATAAATATTTATGATATCATATATGATCCTATTATTTCATTTTTTAATAATATGGTAGTATTACCATTGTTTCGGTTGTTAACTGCTTCATTTTCATATGCATGTTTTGTCGTGTAAGTAATTATTGTTACGAATATGAGGTATTTTATTCATATCCATATTGATATTGAGTTAATAATTTTTTTTCATCATAAAAATTTTATAATCATTATTAATGGTTAACATGGAGAATGAATCTCACCATGTCTTGGAGATGATAGGTCGTACGCACGCATGAGCGACAATATCATTCCCCTCATGGCTAAATAGTATAAAATTGGATGGTATATTAATTATAAATAATAATTATCATATTATATTAATTATTTATATCCATTATAATCATCACTATACCCATCTAAATAAAGTAATTTTAAATAACTAATTACATTACAACATGAGTCGTACGTACGCACAAATGGTAATATTATTATTCGTAAGATGTATAAAGGGTGGAATACAGTTGGGCCATAATTATAATAACATATCATTTTATAAATGATACTGGAGTAATTACATTAGTATAGAAACAAAATATGATGAGGAAGTAGAATAAGATAATAAATTTAATGAAATTGTTAAAATAATTACTTTTTCTTTGAGTGTCTCCTTCTGATTTACACAAAAAGACTCCTTAAGATGTATTTTATACCCAAATAATGGACTTTAGGAAGAATTTATGAGAGTTTGGAGGATAAGTTGGAAGTGTTTGGCTAAGAAAAATGGATTTATATGTGTGAATAAAAGAGATTGGGAGGTTCTCTTTTATAAGAGAGGGGAGGGGTACTTTTGGAAACTACAAAACTATTAAATTATTATAAATTTATTTTCTGTTTTAAATAATTAAAAAGTGAGATATTTATAGTCTAATATTATCTTGGGACTAAATAATCTCATAAAATTATTTTATTGATATGATCAGGTCAAAATAGTAACCTTATCATTTGGATTTAACACTTAATAAAACAGTTTAACTCTTACTGTGTTTACTTGTCATTTTATAATATAGGGTTAATATAGTTAAAATAAACTTCCAAAATAATAAAAAATGAATAATATATAACATATATAACATTACCTATGTTATTTTAATGAACCTGATATTTTTTCTTGATGTTTATACCATTTAATAAAATATATTTTTCTAAAGTATCATTTATATCAATTTTGATACTACTCAAATTTTTCATTTTTGAAAATATTAAACCATCATGATAACTTCAAAAAATTCCTTAACATTTCTACCAAAAATTTCTATGTTATCTATAATTATTTTTGGATGTCATTAATTAAGTAAATTTATATTTATTTTATTATTTTTACTATCATTTAATTGATTTTTCCTTTAATAATTAAATTGCTACATCATTGTTATGTCACCATTTAATTTAATTATTTATTTCCCAAAATTATAAATAAATTACCCTTATGTAGATAAACATTTTATATTTTTAAATACTTTTTATAGTTTACCATATAACTAATATAGCCTCAAATTAAAATTGATATACTTATTAAAACTTGAATATGGAATTTTTAAGTATTCTTTAAATAAAATATAATAAATGTGGTAATCTAACAGAAGTTTCTTAAAAAGGATAATATTTTCTACATAAGGCTGATTTTGGTTGAAAAACACATATCCAATGAAATTAGTACACGTTTTAGGGTTATATTATATTATTATAATATTATTTTTACATTTAATTACTTTATTTACTTTTAACAGTGATAACTAAAATCAGAAAGGTACTATTACTAGAAATTTATTTTGATCCTATTAGACCAAAATTTTTATTCTTCTTACAGTCATATATTTATATTTTTTGAAATTCAATTCATAGATTTGTTAAAGATACGTTTATTGCAAATCCACTATTGTGGTTAGAAGGTGGGTAAAAGAGACGCTCAAATGTTCAATAAATTTTTTAAATCTAATTAAATTATAAAAATTATTTCAATGAATAATATTTTCCTAAGATATGTATTTTTAATATTTTGTGACTTTAAAATAAATATAAATTAAAATAATTATTTAAATTAAAAATGCTATTTTGATCAATAATGCATTATTTTCAACAATTCATTAAAAATTGAAACATTTCAGAAAAATACCCAAAAATAACACATGTTAGTTTTGATGTTTTTAAATTGAAAATGAAGTTTATTTCGAAAAATAAAATTTATAAATTTCATAATTTGGTTAATAATATTCATAAATACTTTTTAAGTGGCTATTTTTATAGGTCATGGTGTGCTCAAACTCGATGTTGCGTGCATCAAAATCTATTAATTTTTTTAAAAAGAAGCATAATGTGGAAGATAAGGTGTTATATTTATCCCTCCTTAAAACAATTTATTTTCTGAAAGATCGAGAATATCACTTCATAAAAATATTTGGTTTGTTCTTAATCATAATTTCTTCATGTTCCCACGTCGACTCTTCCATTTTATGGTTTGTCCAATGAACTTTACTAGTCATGTATTCTGATGTCTCAAAAATTGTTTTCTGGTGTCAAGAATCTTGATAGGATCTTCACAATAAGATATATTAGGTTCCAGTTTAATTTCATCATATGTGTGTACCTGGTTTTTTATGGAATTTATTTTCTTAAAAGTGATATGTGGAACACATCATGAACTTTGGAGAGACATTGCAACATTGAAAAATGGTAAGCTACAACTCTAATTTGGACTAGAGTTTCACATGTTCTGATGAACCTAGGACATAATTTACCCTTCTAAATGAATCTTATAACACCCATCCATGGAGATAATTTCATGAAAACATGATCTCCTACTTGAAATTCCAAATCCTTTCTTCGGTTATCCACATAGCTCTTTTTCGTACTTTGACCTATTTTGATATGGGTCTGAATAGTCATTTACTTTTCTATCATTTCCTTAACAAGTTTTGGGCTTATGAGTTTTCTTTGACCCACATCATCCCAATAAGTCAGTGTATGATAGCTCTTTCCATATAATGCTTCATATGGTAACATCAAAATACTTGAATGGATGATATTGTTATAGGAAAATTCTACTAGTGGTAAATAATGATACCACTTACCTTGATAGTAAAATGAGAAATATCTCAACATATCATTAAGGTTCGAATAGTCCATTCTGATTGTCTATCAGTTTACGTGTGGTTGGTAGTGCTAAAATGTAGCTCAGTGTCTAGGTCATTCTTAACGAATTTCCGTAATGTTGATGTAAAATAGGGCTCACGATCAGAAAAAATCGACCGGGGTACACCATAAGATCTTACTACTTCATTAATATATATTATTATTAAAACTTCATGTGTTAAGTTCTCTCTTATATCAAGAAAATGTGCTTATTTGTTAAGATGATCGACAATTACCCATATCACATCATTTCTTCTCAAAGCCTTTGGTTGCCCCTTAACAATGTCCATTATAATATCATACCATTTCCAAAAAAAATATAGGAATAGGTTTCGAGAATACTCTAGGATGTTTTCTTATAGCCTTCACCCATTGACAAACCAAACAATTCGATTCATAATAAAAAATATCCCTCTTCATGTTGTCCCACCAAAAATGTTCCTTCAAATCTCTATATATCATAGTTCCACCAGGGTGTATAGAGAAATTGGATCTATGATCATCATCCCATAATTCCATTTTTATCTCTGGTATAGTGGGAACATAAAGCCTCTTCCCAAATTTCAAAATTCCATATTTATATGTGAATTCAATAAATCTCTCATCATTGAAATCTTTAATTTTATTTTGAAACCCATCATCATCAAACTAATAACATTTTATCCTTTCTAGTAAATATGGTTTAGTAACCATTTAAAAAAGTATCAATGTTTCATGTTACATGATAATTCCCATATCCATATTTTCTAAATCCATGAACACTGGATCCTTTTCAACTCTCATTATGTTTAGACCTCCATGGTCCTTCATATTTAAAGCATTTTCCACCTTATTCCCCTTCACTGGGTGGTAGTGTGTTATGCAATCACAATTCTTGAAGAGCTTAAGCCATCTCCTATGTCTCATGTTTAATTAATTATGTGAGAAAATATATTTCAAACTCTTGTGGTAAGTATATTTCTCACATCATTAACCATAGAGATAGTGTCTCCAAGTCTTTAGCTACAAGATTATTTCTTCTAAAAAAAGATAACAATTTCGGTTTTTTGAGGAATTTTATCTTCAATGATACAAATGAAATAACCCTATAATTTTTTATAAGAATAAAAACCACTCATTTCCTTGATGTATCACAATAAATCACAAACCCATCATTCCTATATGGTAAAGTCAAGATAGGATCATTGATTAATATTCTCTTGAATTGTTGAAAATATTTTTCAAACTCTTTAGTCCATAAAAATTTGAACCCTTTATGTGTGAGCTTGGTTAATGGGTTTTCCAATGGAGAAATTTTTTGGATAAAACAATGATAGTATCCTGTAAAACCTATAAAACTATGTTCCATGATTATACTCTTTGGTGATAGTCATTCTTAGATTGCCTTTCTCATTGCAGGATCAATAGAGATTCCATACATGGAGACAACATGTCCAAGAAAAGAAATTTCTTGATGCCAAAATTCACACTTCTTAAAGGTCCCATATAGTTCATTTATTCTATGATTCTTCAGAACAATTCTAATGTTCTTATCATGGTGTTCATCATTTTTTTGAGTAAACTAAGATATCATTAATAAATACTAAAATAAATCATCAAGATACATTTTATATAGTTTATTTATTTGAAACAAAAAATAGAGGATGTATTGGTTATTCTTAATGGAATTACTATATACTCGTAATTCCCATACCTGGTTCAAAATGTTGTCATTAGAATATCTTGCTTATTTACAAACAATTGATGATATTGATAATGAAGTTAAATCATCAAACAATATGTAGTTCCATTTAGTTGTTCAAAAAAATAATCAATGTGAGGAAGAGGATACTAACTATTTATTGTAATAGCATTGAATTCTCTATACTCAATGCACAATCTCATTGATCTATCATTATTCATACCATAAATAATTGGGGCTCCCTGTGGAGAAACCATAAGGAAAATAAATCTCTTATAATTAAACTCCTCTAGATGAATCTTCAGCTACACTAATTCCACTATGTCATTTCTATAGGGAGTCTTTGATGTTGTTCTTCCACCAAGAATTAAATCAGTACCAAACTCAAATTCCCTCTCTAGAGGATATATAGGTAAATCCTCTAGAAATATGTTAATTTATTCATTTAAAATAGGTATATACTCAATTTTTTGATTAGTAGGTTTTATCTTCTCTTCTTCCCATATAATTTCATTTAGAATAGCTACAGGATGTGGATTTATATAATAATTAGATAATGTAGTTTCTTCTGTAAATAAAATGAATTATACATTTTCCTCAAAAATTGAAACTTCATTCTTTTAGAAATAACTTTTCACATCATATTTAGATATCCATTCCATACCAAATATTATATCAATGTCGACCATAGGTATGTAATATAGTCAGTAGTTAAAGAATGTTTATATTCCATCATGGGAACTGTCTAACACATCTTTGCTGCAATGAGACTTACCTTATGGGTTTTGACTGAAAACTACCTTGTTAATGTGAATTGGAAATATCTAACTTCTTAAAGAAAAGTGTGAATATATAAATGAATGCATGTATCGATAATCAAATAAATATTTTTATAAATTTGAAGAAATGATTAAAGTACCTTCCACCACATCATTAGGAACTTGAGCCTCAGTAGAAGTGATCTCAAAATATTGGCCTTGATCCCTTGGCCTTTTAGGGAATTATTCCTTGATACCTAGGATAATCATTTGGATAATGTCCCATATATTTACAATTTTTTCACTGAACATTGATAGATTATTTCTTCCACTTACAAATCATGAGCTTCGTGGCCTTTTTCTCCACACTTATAACAATCTACCATTCCCATTTGGAAAGTACAAGTGTGTTTCTTCCCACAATTACGGGTGGGTGGAAAGTAAACTTTTCTATTCATCCCATTTTTACATTTTCTGGAGTGTTGATCGACCCTATTCTTCTCTTACTTTACTTTAAATTCATAAGAATTATATAATTCCTTTTCATTCTTGATAGCACATGTGTATATATCTTCGTATGATGAGAAATATTGTATGACCAATGCCAATCAGAGGAATGGGTTTAACCCATGAATGAATCGATCAATCTTACTTCTTGGATTAATTATGTAGTCTGAAACATGCCTTTCTAACCTTGAAATGCTAGCTTCATAATTTTCAACATTCTCATCCTCCTTCTACCTAAGACTTGGAAAGTTTATCTCCATATCCACTCATAGATCATGATGATATTATTTTTCTAGTAGTAGTTCTTTAAATTTCTTGGATTCCATATTTTCTATGTCTTCATTCTCCTTAGTGTTTTGAATTAATGAACACCATTGATCTGCATCTCCTAATAGAATATATACTGTCATAACAACATTTTCTCTTTTAATACTCCCTAAAGAGTGAAATATTTTCAGTAAACAACTTAGCCATTTCACAGCTACAAATAGAATTTTTTCTCGTTGAATGTTGGTGGGAGTTGCCTCTTGATGTAGTATAACATTGATACTTTGTATTGTGGATCATGATGATCTATACAGGTAATGTTATTATACATAATCTGAATCAGTTGTCTCAGTATGGTTATAAGATGTTCATTACAAGTTGTAACACCAGATCCAATATCATTATTTGGCATAAGAGTTAAATCCCTACATGTATTTCATGCATTGATATGATTTCCAATCCTTCCACTATGTGCCATTTCTAAACAATGTAATACACTAGATTAGGTTATGAATCATAATGCATAATTCTTAAATAGTAAAATATTTAACATAAATTAAAACAATTATTCATAGATAATTTATAATCATACCAATGGTTTCATTGGGGACATATTTAATCATAAATACATTATAATGGTTCACAATGAAAACTAGAATTATCCTACCCATATCCCATAGGAGTGCCAAACCATGTTCGCATTAAGGATCATTGTCATGTACTAGGTTACCCTAAGTCTAGCCTGAAACACCTTATTAGTGTTTTTACTCCTAGGTACATCTGTGCAAGAACTACTTCAACTTATAGTATCTAGAAAATGATTTATTTTCTAAGAATACCCACATAATCTTTACATGAACAATTTTTTTGGTTGTTCATATCTACTTATCCCCAATGTCTATCTTAGGTTAGTGTCCCCTAATTAATTTTTTTTATAAATCTAGTTTCCTTGGTATATACTAAACTTCCTTTAATACCAACCATAATTCCCCAACCATAGTTACCCAAAGTCGGTGCATTATTTTATTAAATTAGAATGATCATAATAAATAAAATCTTCAAGGAATAATCATCTACGTAGCATTGTAAAAACAACATACAAAGACATGTCTTACATTACATCATGAAATGAAAAAAATCTAGTGTCTCCATAAAAAATGACCATATCCCTTAGGCTATCTCTATAAGTCATTCATAATATACTTCTTCACATCCTGAGGATAAATGAAACCTTATAAATTAGAGATTGTTTATTCTTAGTATGGATAAACAATATATTGAAAAATATCATAAACAAGAAATAACTTTAAAGGTAGGTTATAAAATTGAAACATAAGATTTTTCAACATAATATTTAGCATAATATAGCCAGAATAAATCAAATAATGCCATTTAAAATTCCACATGTATATTCTTGTAGTCAAATAATCATATGAAATATTAATAACTAATCTTATAATGAGGGAATGCATAATGTCTGACATCATAACAATACCATCAAGACCTCATTCCAAAAACATAAATAATAATACTATCAATTCCTTATTCTAAGACACTAGTTTGTCACCTAAGACATACTAATTCATTGAGGGGATATATTGGGTGCAACCATCACTTACTATGTCCAATGCATTCCTCTTATGAAAGCATTAAAACATAATAAAAACATTCATATTAAAACAAGAATAAAAATGTTAATACTTTAACTATAAACCATGAATGGTATCAAAATAGTACATCCACAATCATATATATAAAAACCCCATTGATAATAAATGGTAAATTTTATCATATTTATTCAACCTCAATTAAACCTAAAATCCAACAATGGATGTTGACATATATAAAAATAATCTAATAAATTCAATAAAACACTTTGAGGTAAGTATCATTTTTTACTATGAAAAAGTCACGCAATTATAAAAGGAAAATTTTCATTTAAAAACAAACTTGTAATATTGTATGGGAAACTTCAAAAAAAGTATGACGTCATGATGAAGGAAATATTTTATCATGTCATATAAGTTAAAAAACAATCTTTCATTAATTTTTCAAAAAGGCCATATAGTAACTCATTTGAAAAAGGATGGAAATATTACTTTTAAAACATTTTATAAAAAATAAAACATGGGTAAAAATTATATTAAATAATTTTTGATAAAATTTTAATATATATTTTAAGAAACATAGACATGTATGATAATGATTTACCAGTATACGATTACATATAAACAACCTTTTATAATAACGAGACTATGCAATTAACCGTTAACTTGTGCATTACTTTAGTGGAGGGGTTGTTAACCTCATGCATAATGGTCAAAGTGTTTTATTAAATTATAATATAATAATATTTATATTTATAATATCACATACTTTCCTCTTATATCATTTTGTTAATAATATTTCAGTATTACCATTGTTTTGAGTTTTCACATCATCATTTTTCTATGAATGTTTTGTCGTGTAAGACATGTTTGTTATGAATATGATGTATTTTATTCATAGACATAATGAAGTTAAGTTATGTATTATTATTTTTACTCATAATATATGTTTTATAACTATTCTGGAATGGTCAATGTGGAAAATGGATCTCACTGTGTCTTGGAGATGGTAGGCTGTACGCATGAATGAGAGACGATATCATTCCTTTGATGGTTAAATGGTATGGAATCGAATGGTATAATAATTATAAAAAATAATAATAATGTTATAATAATTTTTTATATCCCTTATAATCATAATTATACACATCCATGTAATGTAGAGTTGAATAAAAAATTACAACACGATGTCCAGACGGTATGTCATAAATACGAACACATGGTGACATGTTTATTTGTATTATAGATAAATGGAGGAGTATAGATGTATCATAATTATAATAATATATCAGAATGAATATTTTAGATGAATTATTAATTTTTCATATAAAAAATAGGATGAGTAAGTAGAAGAAGAAAACACATAGAATGGAATTGGTAAAACAATTACCTCTTCTTTGATCGTCTCCTTTTAATTAGAAGAAAGGGACTCCTTAGGATGTATTTATGCCCAAATTATAGCCTCTAAGATGAATTTAAGGATATTATGCGGATAATTAGGATGGTTTTGATTGATCCAAGTGTCTTTAGAGGTTTGCATAAAATATGAGGAGAGGTGATCTTTTATAATAGAGGGGAGTGGTAATTTTGGTAACTCAAAAACTATTAAATTATTATAAATTTATTTTCAAATTAAAATATATCAAAGTGAGATATTTTGAGGGTAATATGAGTATGGGTCTAAATAATCCCATACAATTATTTTAATACAATTTTATGGGAAAAAATGAACCTTATCATTTGTATTTAACCATTAGTTAAATGGATTAAATCTTACCATGTTTACTTGTATTTTTTTAATACAGGGCTAATATGGTTACTATAAAATGCCAAAAAACCCAAAATGGGTCATTTATGAAATATATAAAACTGTAATTTTTATTTAGAAACACAATAAATTTTTATGAATTTCATAAAAATTAATAAAATATTATTTATTTTACATTATCATTTATGTCAATTTTGATACAATTCAAATTTTACATTTCTAAAAATTCCACAAAATCATGATAACATTGAACCAAAAATTCCAATATATCACTAACATGTATATTTTAACTATAAAATTATTTAATTTCATTTATTAAGTCGATTTATATTTATTTAAATAATTTTAATATCATTTAAATGATTCTTCCTAGAATTTTTCAGTTACTGCATCATTACTGTGTAACAATTTTATATAATTAATTATTTATTTAATTTATAAATAAATTAACATTATGTATATAAAATATTTATAATTTGAAATATTATTTATAGTTGACCATATCACCGATATAACCACATGTTAAAAATTATGTATTTATTAATATTTTAATATGACATTTTAACTCTTCTTTAAATAAAATATAATAAAAGTAATAATCTAACAAAAGTGGCATGAAAAGAATCATATTTTAAAAATGAGGTTTATTTATGATGAAAAACCCATTATAATGAAATTATTACATGTGTTAGGGTAATATTATATTGTTCTAATATTATTTTTACCTTTAATTACATTATTTTCCTTTAACTGTTATAAATATAATCCAAACATTACTATTCACCAAACATTATTTTGATATTATTAGAAAACATATTTTATACTGATCACAACCATGTATGTCCATTTTTTGAATGTAAATTAATATAAGTGGTAAAATTAAGTTTATTGTAATTCCGTAGATGGGGTTTGAAGGTGGGTAAAAGAGACGTTCAAAAGTTCAATATCATTTTTATATCTAATTCTATTATAAAAATGATTTAAATGACTTAAAAATAATAATATATGTATTATATATATATTTTGATAATAAAATAAATTTAATGTCAAATAATTATTTAAATGAAAATTTGGTATTTTAATAATAATAAAGTATTATTCACTATTCACTAAAAATTTTATCTTTTCTGAAAAATACCAAAAAAACATCCTAAGTTAACTTCGATGTAACAAATTCCAAAATAAATTCTACTTTGAAAAATAATATTTATAAATTTCACAATTTGGTTAATATTATTCATAACCACTTTTTAAATGGCTAGTTTGATTGGATATGGTTTGCTCGAACACAGTGTTGCATAAAGCACAAGATATTAAAATATTTAAAAATAAGCGTACAATGGAATCTTGGGGTGTAACAAAACACACAAGGTATTTATATTTTTTAAAATATATATAATATTTATAATATATTGGTACTATATTTTATAATAAATACCACCTTAATTGATTCTTAATCGATAAATTACATAGGTTGGAAAACTAGTTTGCCTAATTGAAAAACCAAAATGAAATATATAGGGAAACATAAAGACTAATACTTTTTTTACAAAAATGCACTTATTTTTGTTTGTTGAAGATTTTTAATGACTATATAATCACTTTAATCCATTAATTTTCCATTTTTGAATCACATTAGGTAAAGGAGACCGCCCAATAGTGATTATGTTTTGGTATTTAAAATAATACCACTCCCCCTCCATTATTAAAAAGCATTCACTCTTCCCCTTACTCACACCTCTCAAGGAACTTTGGATCTTCCCAAATCTACCCAAATATTCTCCCAAATTCACTCCCCAAAACCAATAATCGTTACATTAGGCATAAAACCAACCAAGGAGGCCCTTTGTTGAAAACCAAAAGGAGTTACCTGAAAAAGTGGTAACATTCATCAATGTGCGTTGATGATTTATTTCATTATAAACCCATTACAATATTATTATTACATAAATATATAATAAAATTAGTATCCAAAATATAGTAATATATTTTTATGTTTTTTTTGACCTACACCTACACACAATTCCATCAAATAAGAAACAAACTTACCATTCTTGTGTAAAATGAACTACAGCCTCACGAAATGATGCCGTTCGTTTCATCCTTTACCACTTCTCATGGTTTGAAATTATAATGAAAATAAATTCTTATATGATATTTATGATATTTATTTTTTATTAATAATTACTAACTTTTTAAATTTCACATACCTTTATGTGTTCCATTTATTGTAAATACGATAAAATCATTTGTGGGTGTTTGGACTACCGCCTCCTTAAAGTGATGTGATATGTTCACACATTACATGGAATGTATTAGGGATGAGTTTAATTAAAAACATGTGACATAAATTAAATCAATATTATATCCATTACCTAATTTCTTTTCTGTAAATATAATATATCATTTCCTTTATCAACGTTTCACACACTGAAAAAGTGATAACATCGTTCGTGGATGTGTAAACTACCACCTCCTCAATGCGATGTGATTCCTCTTACATCACAATAATTATATGTATAATTATATATGAATAATAATATGTTATTTATGATATAATTATCATTCTATAAGGATAAATTTTATTTTCCTTCTATCCATAACAATCATTGAAAAAAGTGAACATCACTTATGTGTACATATGGCCTACCGTCTCAATGATTGTAACTTTGGTTCATTATTCATAAAAATAATTAATGATTGGCCTTAAAAGTTATATTTATGTATAAATTTAATAATTATTTCATGATTATTAGTATTTATAAATTTTAATAATTCTCCCTTTGACCATAGGCGACCTACCAAAGTCGTTGTTGACTCAGAAAATGATAATAGTCAAAATATCCTACTTAAAAAAATTGTTATGTAATTTTATAAAAATTGTTAATAAGTGAATAAAAGTAATAATAAACCTGTAAAAGGTTCTGAACTAATTATGTAATTAATATAAGTTTATTATTTAGGATGATAGGGGAAAATCATGACAAATCAGACTCAAGTTAAGGGATTCTTGTCTCACTTTTTCTTTTGTGAGTCATACATCGTAATCACCACTTACTTATTTTTTGTGGTATATATAATGAAATTTTTTTATATAAAATAATGAATTATTTTATCTTCATGTTATTAATTTTTTTCTTTTAATAGTTATTACTGTGGGGCTTTTGTTGCAAATATTACCACAGTTATAATGTGTTTCATGTCAATTTACTTTTCTTTGAGACTTAATTATATTGTTATGAACCTAGTTTATTTTATATGGTATATATACTTCCCATGAATGTATTTGATAATTATAATCCTTAAGTTTATGGGTTTTTACAAAAAAATTTATGATCCCTCTTTCATGTGTTGTGCGGTTTCAAATTTACCCAAGAATTATTTTTTTTGTCACAGTTTTCCTTCTTTCTGAAATTTTATATGTTTTACACCTATCTTTTTTTACATGGTTTATATACTAATCCATTTAATTTTTTTATCATTAATATACTTATCCAAATGATATTATTATATTGGTTTATTTTTATTCCATTCAAGGGATTAATGGTTCAAATGATTCAACGTGGTATGGGAAACATTAGAATAATTGAATATTATTCTCCTCCAAAATATTTATAATTATATATTAAGTTCATTTAAATTTAGAAAATTCAATTACACTTGTGGTTGTATATACAAAACTAGGAATATTTTTTCTTGGTACCATACTCATTCATTATTTGGATGGATTATGTTTGTTTCAAAGAGATTGTTATTTAATTAATTTCTTTTCCAAGGGATACTCACGTTTCAATGATATTATTATTTAACCCATTTTGTTTTCATTGGTTCATCATGTTTCAATAATATTCTTATTTAAACCATTAATTTTACTTTTGTTACAAAAGATTCACAGATATTTTTGAATGATAAATTGCTTTTCCATGGGTTACTTATGTTTCAATTAGATTGTTATTTAACCCATTTCTTTTCCATGGGTTAATCATTGTTTCAAAGATATTATTATGGATCCCATTTCATTTCCATGTTTTATTCCCGTTTCAAAGAGATTGTTATTGAACATAATTATTTTCCATGGTTTTAACACATTTCAAAGAGATTGTTATAAAACTCATTCATTTTCTACTATTTAATAATGTTTTTAGGGGTTATCAGTTACTCCAATTAGAATGAAAATTTTTATATATGATGATTTTGAAATGTAACATGGAAATTTGATGGGTTGTTACATGATAAACCAATAATGTATGGTTGTATGATAGACCTAGGATGGGTGGGTCCTTGATATCCCTCCAATACATTGGGTAAAGAAGTTTCCGGTATGGCTATTATATTTTTAATAGTGTCATGTATGGATGTTCACCACAAGGTTACTACATTTATAAGAGTGAAAAGTTTAATGATGTCTCAGGATACATGTATGTGTTTTCTACACATGCTATGATTTTACAATGTTTCCAATGATCTAAATTTATATCAAAGGAATTTTTATTATTGATTATGATGATGATTTTCCTTTTCCATGTTTTTAATTTTGATATTACAGGTATTGATGGGTATGACTTCTTTTATGATTTGATTATACACTTTCATTATGTCATCATACCCTTATTCACACTTATGCATATTGATGACATTTAATTGGTAATTCTTATGCTTACTGTTACTGACCTTTTAACCTAACAATTCTTTTGTTTCCTTTTCCCCATGTTTTAAAGAATTATATTTAATTATTTAGGTGTATATAGGATTTCACAAGGATTATTTTGTTGATCTATTAAGAAATAATAAATCCTAGGTTAAATGGGAGAAATGTCCTTTTAGGAACTTATGGATCAAATTTCAAATAATTTTTTTTTGTGTAATTGTTTTTAAAAATTCTCTATAACTCTAATACTAAATGGTACCAATGTATCTAAGTGATTTAATTTTTCCATTTTATGTTGAATGGTTTTTATGTAAAAAATTTGGTTCAAAATTATTGGCATCATAGTCATTAATGTAAAAGTTATGTATTTCAACACAGGATCCAACAATGCATGTTATGCAATGTTATAGTTGGTATAAAAGGTTCATTAGATAAAATTGAAGATTAGGGTGGTTTTCATATGAGTATATTTTAGTACCATCATAGGTTTATAAGATTAAGCATAATCGTGTGGTCAAAGTATTAGTCACCCCATTGAAGTTTTAAGCATTTAAATCTTAAAGTGTTTTTTGGAGATTTTTTCTGGATGAGTTATTTTACACACTAGGATAAAATTGAAGGGTTTTTAGGGAATAATTAGATTTCATGTTTAAAGAAAAAAAGGGTCACCCAATATTCTCAGTGACAACCCATCACATAAGAAAGGTTGGTGGGGTTTCAACCCATGACTGAAGGATGATAACAGTTTCGCACACTACCACTAGACTAAATGATATACAAGATAATATGACCAATTTTCTAGTAAAGATTATTTTTATTTGGAAAACATATGGTATGACATTTGAGGAATAAAGGTTGATTTATCTTGGAAGAATATCTAATGAAATCGTTCTAATCATTGGGTTTTAATCATAGTTATGAAATGTTTAAATAATATTAAGGAAAGTAATTTATGGAATAATTTAGCTTTAAATTTTTGTATTACTTTTTAATATTGAATATTACTGTATAATTTGAATTGATACTCATTTTGGTAATTATTTTACTATGTTGTAATAATGTTTTTGGTTAATGTCTAAGTACATCTATAATATCATGACTACCCCTTTTATGGATACATGGTCTTAAAAACTTGATTTTAGTGATTCTGGAATTAAAACGAATGGGTTCCAGGACCCGCAGCTGAAGCCAGTGGGATGAGGTTTTTTAAAAGTTTCATTTGTAGACAGAGTAGAGTTTTCGATGCTAACAATCCAAGCCCGAAAGAGGTTCAAGGATCTCGCTTAAATTATAAAGGGCACAAAAAATGAAAATGTACTCATTTCAAATCTAAAGTCACGGTCAAATACAACTAGTCAATGTTGATCGTCACTTAATGTGTCCATAGTAGGATCCCTCTAGATCATACAAACATACTTCAAAAACTTATAGGAGCATCGATCGTCTAATTCTG
The DNA here is from genome assembly GCA_963277665.1 of Viscum album. Lineage (NCBI taxonomy): Eukaryota > Viridiplantae > Streptophyta > Magnoliopsida > Santalales > Viscaceae > Viscum > Viscum album. The sequence goes on along the minus strand of OY728143.1, from coordinate 879,063,030 downwards.
GGTGCTCGTGTGGGGATCCAACAAAAGTTTTGATGTCCCGACAATCACTACATTGAGACGCCTTTGATGCATGAGATATTCCTTGATTCGATCTTCATGAATTGAGAGCTTCACTCTCTAGAGATTATGAGGAGATAAGGGCTCTCACTTCCATTCCATAAAAATTAGTGAATAGTATGAATGACCATACATGAGAGAGATCCTCCTCCTTTATTTATAGTGGACATGATAAATACCCGGTAGGGTTCTCCAGCCCCTATTTATTTCAACGTCCACTAAAAAAATACATTTGATGAACTAAAATGCAGAAATATTATTTATTATTTTATCACATAATTATAATATATATAAAATATATTACATGATAAAACCTGAGCCATTTGACGCGACTCGATGTCCCATTTAATATTAAACAAAGCTAGAATATTAAAATAATATTCGTTCAACTAATATAATCTCATATTTAGTAAACATGAAAATTCATTAAATCAATTCAATCCCAAATATTCATAACCTGAATATTAATGAATTTATTTAATTATTGGCTATTAATAGTTTGGACCACTCTCAGACCTCGTGGTAGGGACCACCCTATCCATATACTTATTCAATTGAATTGGGAGGATTCCTGAACAGGCTATTATGTGTAACCCTCTAGGTCCATATCACAATAACAGTGAATAAAATCCACATTCCAAGAGAGGATTATAAAAACCCATCATACCTCCTACTGTGATAAGGATTCTCATAGTAATGAGAACTAACCTACGAACACTGACTGTGTACTATAATCACTTTACCGTTAAATATAACATAAATCAAGACACACTCTTATGTAATCTCCCTTTTCATAACTTATTATTTGTTGATCTATTTGGATGGAGTTAACTTTGTACTACTTTGGACAAAGACTTATGAAGGCAGCACCATCCTGATCAACTAGGTCTAAGATAAACAACTCCCTAAAATTGGAAGCGACAAATCCTTTCATGACCATTCAACCAATGTCATATGACCAACAATGCACCAAACACAAGCTACCTCTCCACAATTTCAATACTGTGTTTTCTTACTTGCATAATATTATTCCATAAAATGATACACATTGGTAATTGTCTCAAGTCTAGATACCAATACAAATGTCCATAGATAGGAATGACCAATGACACCCAAAACATATAGTGTTCTTATTGGTGGGTTTGTCGTAATGATCTCACTACTAGATATCACCATGTAAGAACTTGATGAGAAGAAGTCTCAATTTTTATGAGCCCCCAATACATGATATTCAAACATCTATAATGTCGAGTCACTAACATGTATCTAGAAAATATAACACATATTTAAGATTAATTTCAATGTATCTTGAGGTTCTGATTATAGCATGGGATCTACTATAACCTCTCAAGATGACATTTAATCATTGGAAATTACCATTTTAATAGTGGATTCAAGAAATTATACGCTATAATGGTAATATTACATCATATATAACTAACTCTACACATGATATGGTAATAAAATGTATAGCATATTTGGGTCTAGGGAACCCACAATTTCAACACTCCCACTTCAATTAGAGCCAACTTGCTAACCAAACTTGTTATCTAATCACATTATAAAAATCATTCTTCTATAGAGTTATTTCTTTAACTGGTAGGCCTGCCACATTTTCGCTGCATAACATATCTAATGTAGGTGACCTCATCTCCTTGAGTAAAACTTGTCATGATAAGGTATCCCTGAGTATATCAATTGTGTCCATTTTCATAACTTTAGAACATGGCTAGTAAGAATATCATAGTTTTCATTATTATAATACTTTTCTCACTATGTGTGAATCCATGAACTGGAGAAAATCATTGTAACTGATAACTGCTTCACAGTTTCCATATAAGCTTCAACGTACTCGATATTTTTATGCATGGGTAACAATGGATTTTATAAGCTTGAATCACTCATAAACATAGCGTTGTTTTGATACTTGGTCAAATTGATCTATGGATTACTATTTTGTGTCCCACAAAAGTTATTATACCTTATTTTCCATATAAGAGATACATATCATATTTACTTTCACAAGTATAAGATGATAGATCTGACTTCGTCACATGCAGTGCTCCAAGATGTAATTGATATCTTCCTACTATAAAGTATATTATAAAAATATTGATTCTTGTCAATATAATGGCATTCATTATTGATCGATCACTGGAGCATATGAAACATAATTCACAAAAATAATCTCTTCCCTTTTTCTGAACATGTCAACCTGAAGATATTAATACATGTGAAATTGGAAACAATTCTGAACTTCAATTTTTCCATATTTTATTTTTCAATACAATGTTACTTTATGTATGATTTACTAGGTCCACAAAACCACCAGATCTACTTCGATAGATCCAGTTCCCTAGAACATTGGTTCCTAATTTTATTCAATAATTACAGAATTACTTTTATTATTGTATTAACTAACTATATGACAAATATCTATTTCCATATGTTTTCGTAGACATATTTCTCTTGAAAAACATTAGAACTCCCACTAACATTTGGTAGAAATAATGTAAAGATTCATTTGAAATGAAAGCTCTAAGATCTTGTTGCTTAATTTATTCCTTAACTATATTTATGTAACATAAAACATTTATTGGCATTTGTTGGTGTCATCATACCTTTCTGGTTGCGTTGAATATACACCTTACATAAAAGATGATCTTCAAATCCAATGGCCAATAGAATGATCTTAGGAGATAGCTATGATATGAAAAATTCTAATAGATTTACGCATACCGACATGGTAAAACCAATCGTTCCTTATTAGTACCAGGTTTGTACCATCCATGTATAATCTCATTTGAATACCCACCACAATATTCAATTTGTAACCCCTTTTCAATTTGATAAATGGAATCCATTATTGAAATTTAATTGATCTTGTAAATCTTTAAAAATTGTCATATAGTGCTTAATTTTAGGATTCATTATTCTTAATGAATAATATATCATTTTCCTTAGTGAATATAAAACCATCATGGTGGTATTATTTTTTCTATGTAGTATGCGTGAGTAGAACACTCTTATTCTATATGTACTTGTGGAACATGTTCCGATTCCAACCATTTGTGCATCTCGAGCATTGACTAAGTCGAAGTCAATTCAACTCCCACTATCTCTAATAGAGATATGAACCCTTATATATAAGTTTATTCTAACACTTGACTAAAACTTTTCTATATTATGGATTTATGTAATATCCTAAGCAACTATTAGGAGAATTACCTTAGATGCACCATGTGTTTAGCTTGATGCATGTTTGTTTATATCTTAACGAACTCTTTACATCCTAGCACATGATATATGACATAATGGAATTTTATCATACTAGGAGTCATATGATATCCATTTATGAGTTGTCATTTTGGTATGAGTTTATGCCATTATTTTCAAAGCACATGTTAAAATATAATGGAAGTTACTGCTTGTTGTAACATTGATACTACTTACATAATAACTTTGATGTATAAAATGTGTGTTTATGAATTGATCCAAGCAACATTTTTTATCAATGTTAAAAGGTAAGACATTATCATCGATAATTCTTATAAACATTAGTACTGTGATGTAGATAAGGTATCATGGGTTTAGGAATTACTCCATGCTACATTATCATGACCGATGAATGCATGGTCAAGATATTTTTCAGCATGTTGATCCAAAGAAACTCATATCTTCTAACCATAGGTATACTTCACTATTAGATTCCTTAATATCTTAAAATAATATAATGAAGTATCTTTACCGATAGATTTTTTTTTAATAGTTCACTCTCTCATGTTGAACTAACCTTGGAATCATTGTGGCATACCATTATTTCAAAAGGATTATTAGTCTAAACTAAATATTTTAATTATACCATAAGTGTTTTGATATGCTGAGCCTAAATACCAAACTGGGTATATCATTGACACCCACTTTTAGTTTTACTTGAAAATGAATTATATTTCCACAACTGGGTAGGTCTTACATTTTTATATTCATCATGTGTTTCCGTTGATTCAAGTATATATGAACTATTTGTTGAGTATGTAACACGACAAACAATATCAATTCCAGAACATAGAACAATGTATCATTATGTACAAAAGGGAACTTGAGATAATTGTTTTTATTATGCTCAACAACTTGTTCAAATATAATCATTCCCATGGTAATTAGAAGTTATGTGATTGTCACCACTGACATAAGAATCACACCTTCTCTGCTTCTTGGAGAAGACACATTACTTCTTATAATGTTCCTATAGTTACTTGGTTAGTATATTTAAATACACATATGTTATTGGAATATTGTATTCAATATCCAAAAAGAATATTAGAAACATTAATTCATATTGATGAATATACCTGAACGAGAAGCAGGTACATATTTCTAGTATTCCAGTTTATAACATTTTTAAAATTCCCCAAATTTATTTCAAAATTTGATGAAAATAACATCCTGTTAAATAACCAAGAAAATTTATTTGAATGACATCATGAAGGTTCCTTTGGCGTAACATACCAAAAGGACTATTTTCTTTGTCATTCAATTTATTTTTCATAAGAACAAAAGATGGTACTATCATTAATATTCTTATTACTTTGAAAATGTTACTTTAATTTCAATGAAGCGCTTACTCTATAATGTTCATTTTTATCCTTGAATGAAACTATTGTATCTGGGTGTAAAAGATATAATAATGGGATGGTATGAAATATTTTGAACATTCATTCACTTTAAAAAAACTGAGAGCAATTATCGCATTAAAATCATGCTTAACTTTCTCATGGGAAACTTCTTGGAGATGAGATTTCAGGTAACATCATCCATGTCATTATGTAGAGACCACAACTAACATCAGACGTTGATGATAGAATTATGACAGAACCATCATATTATTGTTTCATGAGTCTCCTGTAATATTTTTTTACACTCTCGCTAACTGAGGTGTCTTAACAGGTTGGGATACAAGCACCTTGAATTCCGGATATAGTATTATCGTGCGCAAGCACATATACTACACATAGAATGTCATAATTGTTTATACATTACCATTTTCCAATATTTACCACAGTTTTATTATTTCAAAACATTCCATTTTCTAAAAAATAAACTATAGAAGATTGTACTTTTATGATGATTACCGAATGTGACATTACCGATTAATTTAATAATTAAATGTATCCCACTAATTTATCAAATTCTAGGAACCAAATGTACTATAATTGGAATACTCTTGAGTATTCTAGTGATAAGGTTCACTGAACCTCCCTCATAGTCTAAAAGCTATGGATACTCCACTACTTGGAGGGTCTAAGGTAGGATTTTGGCTAGACAAATACATTAACTCGCGGTCCATGATCTATCAAGTGAAGTCCCAGCTTCAAAAATCAAAAACTCATTTACTAAATTCGTGCCTCTAATATTTAAATATATATATATAAAAGGATATTTTATTGATGAAATATTATTAAATTTGACCCACCACCCTAATGATAACTCCCTGGTAGTAAGAGGAACCCTCCCTTAAGGCATGACCAGCACCCCAAACACTAGTTTCGTTCAAACATGACGGATGAGAGGATGTAGTGACTTAATATTTATATGCAGGTTATTTCTCTCTCTATGAATGTAATCCATTTCTATTAAACTTTTTAATCTATGTTCTCAGGCACACAACTGAACATTAATAGAAAAACATACACTGCTACTTTATGCATTTTATTATTTATTATATTCGTTGTTTTCCTATTGTTCTAAAATTCATAAAATAATAAATATATTCATAAAGGTAAACTACTACCTGACTGGTCTTGAGAATCTAAATGACCTAAGGGGCATCATTACAAAGTCGAATGAATGACTCTTGATGCAGCTTTTGCATATATTGTATGTTTTCTTCTCTTATGAAGTATCACCTTTTCTTGGAGGGGTCAACGTCATGTCTTAGAGTACTACCTTGTCTTGGCAGGATCCATGTGTCAACTTGCATCATTTTGATTATTGAACACTACCTCATCATGGCGGGGTCAACATCGTTCACCATCTTCCTCCGAAGTACAATAATAATCATTCGCTGGCAAGAGGGACTAGTGGGATAAATGTAAATAAGTTAAACTGGGCACGGAAGGCCTTATACATTTTAACCAAAAATAAAGATAATGTGGAAACCATATATTTAATTAATTACAATAATCCCACGTAGTTAAATAATTATGTAAATAAAGGTGTCATGGATGGTTCAGTGCTCAAGACCAGAATGCTGGTAAATAATGTGCGATAAAATTAAAATTCATTAAATAAGTAAAAGGGTTATAAATTATATTAAATGAATAAATTAAAATAATTTAATTAATCATCGGTCCTCTAATTAATTTAATTTTAATATAAAAAATAAATTAATTTATGTTAATTTAATTTCTAGAGGGTCACACACAATAGTGTATTTAAGAATCTGTCCTATTCAGTTTAATATATATATGAACATGGTGGGACTCACCATAGTGTCTTAATGTTGTACAAAGTATCGAACACTAAGAATTAAATTTGTTAATTAATATTAATGTTATGAATATTTGGGATTGAATTTATTTAATTAATTTATATGTTTATTAAATACAAGATTATATTAATCAAATGAATATTATTTTAATATACAAGGTTCTTTAAATAATAAGAGGGAAAGAGATTCGAGTTAAATGGATTGGTTTTTACCACGTAATATTATATATATATATTACATGTATGTGATAAAATAATAAATAATATTAGCGTAGTTTAGTTTTTCAAAATTATTTATTTAGTGGACGATGAAATAAACGGGTTCTAGAGCACCCTACCAGGTTTTTATCAAATAAACTATAAATAAAGGAGGTGGATCTCTCTCATGTGTGGCCATTCAAAATATTCAATCATTTTCATGGAATGGAAATTAGAGTATCTCTCTCCTCCAGCACTCTAGAGAGAGAATCTCTCGATTTAAGATGCTCAGATCAAGAAATATATCAAGCATCAAAGGCATCTCTATGTGGTGATCATCGAGACATTAAACGAATCTTCAGATCTTCGTTCCATCACTTGGAATTCGACGATCAATTCTCCCAAGGGTTTTTGAAGCACCTGTGGATGATCTGGAGGATCCTTCTATGGATACTTCAAGCAAAGATTGCCATCGACTAGTTGCATTCGGATACGACTTCAAATTTGAATGAGTACGCTTTCATTTTTATTTTGTGATCCTTATAATTTACGTGAGATCCTTGGACCCCTTTGGGGATCAGATCTTCAAAATCGATACGTCCCATCGATCTGCCAATGAAATGTTTTAAAATCCCTAACCTAATAGCTTCCGCTGCAGGTCTCAGAACCCATCACAACCCATAAATAGAATAGTATTTTCATAACTATGACAACCAAACAATGAACACTGATTATGTACTATATTCTCATTGTCATTAAATATCTCATAAAATAAGACACACAGTTCTTTCATACCCCTTTTTTGCCTTTGTTATTTGTTGATACATCCAGATGGATTGAGCTTTGTACTAATTTGGCCAAAGACTTATGAAGGCAGCACCATACTGATTAACTAGTCCTGATGTATACCACTTCCTAAACATGGAAGCATCAAATCCTTTCTTGACTATTCATGCAATGACATACAACCAACGACGCAACCAACACAAGCTACCTCACCACGTTTTCAATACCATTGTTTTTTCCTTGAATCAAAGTATTCCATCAAATGATACAAATTGGTAATGGTCTCATGGCAAGAGACCAATACACATGTCTGTAGATAAGAATGAGGAATGACATCCAAGACATGTGGTGTTCCTATTGAAAGGCATGTCCTCATGATCTCCCTACTAGAGATCACAAAGTCTGAACTTCATGAGAAGAAGTCCCAATGCTTATGATCCCCCAGAACCAGATAGTCAAACATCTACAGTTTCTAGTTATTAAGATGTATATAGACTATAGAACATATAATTAAGATTAATGTCATAGTATCTCGAGGTTCTCATTATATAATGAGATCTTCTATAACCCTCTAAACAATAATTAATCTTTTGAAATTACCATTTCAATAGTGTACGCAGGAATCTATACACTATACTGGTAAGATTACATCATGTATAACTAATTGTACCCATGATATAGTAATCAAAAGTACAACATATTTGGGTATAGGGAACCCACTATTTTACAAAAAAAACATATTGAATACTCATATTTTTATGAAAAAGATTATCCTTTGGTGGAAATTGATTAGAGTACGAAATTATAGGAATCATGTAAATATATTTCCTCTTAGACATGATGGTATGAGAATTATTCAACCATAGAAAAAGGATCTTGAAATAAAATGTTATCCTTTTACAATCATTTTTGGTGACATCGATGAACTTTCCCATAACTATTGGGAATATGATTTTATAATTATTGAATTCCTCCTGACCATGTTCAATATCACTATCTATTAGTTTATGGTAATTATTTTTTCCTTACAAATCAATATTTGAATTTCCCACCTATGTTCCCCCAATGTTGTATCCTAGTTATGAGTAACTTTTGGGGATGTTTATCTCTCCCAATTTCCCTTTTTAAGATGATGTTTCATTAACACTTTTTACAGTGTGGGTTTCAATTATGTAATTCTATAAATTATAATCATTTTATAACCAAGATGAATTTCTAGAGAGAAATTCTTTTTAAGGTGGGTAGGATGTAACATCTGGAGATTTTATGAAATATATTATTTTTATTTAATTTAAATTCCTTAATAGATTGGGTTAATAGAAATACTTTGTTTATATTTAATTACACACAAAGCCAATTTTATCTTATGTTGCATGCATCGTTGAGTCCCTTTGATAACTTGTGTTACATGCAAGGTCGAGTCTTATCGAACAATAATATACTTTTGATATTTTTATTTAATATGGAAGTTATCACCTAAATTTTATATTGGTGGGTGTGAATATTTAAAACTATATTATATTTCCTTATATTATAAAATTTTTATACATTCATCCAATACATTTTATAGACTTGAAATAATAAAAAATCCAATTTGAAACACAAAATAGTTATAATACAGTTTCTTCACCTTTTAATGGAACACCTATTTCGCATCTAATTTGGGAAACAATTATAATTTTTATATTAAAAAATAAAATTAATTTTTTAAATCTTAATATCATAATTAAATTTAGGTGATTTTTTTATATTTTTCTAAGATGTTTCATTTATTGATGAATAGTGAAAAATACTGCATTTTAGATGAAAACATCCATTTCATTTAAATAATTATGAATGTTAAATATTATTTTAAATTTGTTTTCAAGTCACAATATATCTATTAATACAATTTAGGTAATTAAAATAATTTTTATGTTTAATTTGGATGTAAATTCCTAATGTACTTTTGAGCATTCTCACTTTTAAAAACCCACTTTCTCACCACATCTCCAGGATTATCATTAAATTTTTTCCCCACTTCTATAAATTGAATTTGAAAGAACAGAAATATAATGTTTTAATTAGTTTAATATTTATAGTCTTATAATGTAGTCATAGGTTTTTACCCAAAATATTAGTGAAATTAATTAAATTTAATAACAACAATTAAGGTTAATTTAATCATAATAAGAGACTAAACATTAAACTTAAGAGAAAAAATGATCTATACACTTTTACAAAATTTGGATACCAACAGTTCAACCATATAACCCATTAGTTTTAATTTTATGAGTTACCGAGATACTATTCCATGAAAGTGGCCTATATAATAAGTTAAGTATGAACAATGAAAAAAATGAACCTTCCTTAGATTTAACATTTATAAAGATTCGAAATATGAAAAAATCTATAAAGTTATAGTTATAAACATTGTTTTTAAAATTAAATGAGTTTTTTTATCATGGTGATTTATATTTAATTTTTATATAAGATATAATTACATTAAACATTTAACAAATGAAAATGCATGGATTATTTAATTAATAATTAAATAAAAAATGAGGATAAAAATATTTATGGTAAATAAATTTAAGGAATTATTATGTTAAATTATATTTAGATAAATATATCATCTTATAGGGATGTTAAATTTATATATTTTAATTCAAATAATATTTTAATATTTTTAAATTAAAATTAAATTAATAATGTCAAAATTTTTATTAATGTTATTTTACAATAAATAATATTTTACTCAGTGATTTAAAGTTAATTAAAATTATATCATCTTAAAATTATTTTTAAGTGTTAATAAATACAAATATGAACAATTAATGGACAAATTAATCTTTTATATTTAAAATATCGAACCATAGATAGTAAAAATATTGTTAGCATAGTTCAGGTTAAACCATTGTTTTTTCACGTTATATGTGCTTATTTTAAAATTAATTTCCAAACCACATGGGATTTTAATTTTTAAAATTATATATAATATTCCTAATTCATAAGGACTATATTTTCTAATAAATCCCACCTAATAAATTATTAATGGTTAAATTACTTATGTTGGAAATCTAGTTACCTAAACGAAAAAATGAAAAATATAATGAAACTTAAAGACTAATGAATAAATTTATAAAAATACACTTATTTTTGTCTGTTTTTTATTTTTATCGACAATAATTTCACATTAATACATTATTTTTTTAATTTGTTATTCACATTAGGTAATTAATAGTTCCCAATAGTGAGTGCCTTTTGGTATTTTTAAGAATAACACTCCCCCTCAATTATAAAAAGGCATTCACTCTTCCCTTTCTTCAAAATTATAAGGACAACTTTTTCTCATTAAAACTCGACCCAAATATTCCCCCAACATCCATACCCTCAAAATAAAATCCCCAATTTGGTCATAAATCCAACCAAGCAATCCCTTTGGTGAAAACTAAAATGATTTACCTGAAAAACATTTAACATGCTTCAATGTGCATTTTTATTATATTTATTTCTCCTCCCATTCAATTATTATTCATATCTACTTATATAATAAACTTAATATCCTAAATATAGTAATATGTCATTATTTTATTGGTTCTACATACACCTACATGCACTTCCATCAAATGGGTAATGAACTTACTGTTCATGTTTACAGCGAACTACCACCTCACAAAACAATGTCATTTATTTTTTATTTACAATCTCTCATGGTTGAGAATTATGATGAAAATTATATTTTTATATTATATATAAGATATTTATGTTATATTAATACTTATTTAGTTTTTATATAACACATACATTTATGCATTCCTTTTTGTGTAAATACGATAATATTGTTTGTGGATGTGTGTACTACAGCCTCCTCAAAGCGATGTGATATGTTCACAACTTACATGGAACTTATTAAGGATATATTTATTAAAAATATGTTACATAAATTAAATATATATTATATTCATTAAAAAATTACTTTTCTAGAAGTCTAATATATCATTTTCTTTATCACCCTTTCACATAATAAAAAAGTGACAACATCATTCGTGGATGTGTGAAAGACTGTATCCTTAATTCAATGTGATTTCTATTACATAAAAATAATTCAATATATATGTATATGTGATTAAATAATATGGTATTTATGATATAATTATCATTTTGGAAAGATAAATTTTATATTAGGGGTTTCTCACAATAGGGGTATGTGTGCTTCCAGAGTGGTGCCTATTACAAAAGATAAAGATCCAACATCTACTTGCCAGTATATGAAAAAATTTCTAGGAAACATCTCATATAAGATATTGGAAAACCTTTTGGCAAGGATACTGAATAAGATAATTCTATGTATCATTTCCCCATAACAACATGGGTTTTTCGGAGGCAGAGGTATCCAGGGGGCGGTGGGAGTGGCTCGAGAGTTAGTAGAGAATGTGAACAAAAAGTTGGTGGGGTCTAATGTTATTTTCCAAGTAGATATGGAGAAAGAGTATGATAATATTGAATAGAGATTTATATTTAGGGTTTTGAGGGAGCTTGGGTTCCATTAATGGGTTCATGATTTATTCTTCTATAGCTTCTACACTCAATAGATATCTATTTCTTTGCTGGGGAAGTGGTTTGGTTTTTTCAAGAATGTGTGAGGTTTTACGGAATTGAGACCACCTTCCCCATCCATATTTCTCATTGCTCAAGAGGATCTATCTAAAAACCTCCACAGAGGGCTATTGGACCGGAAAATCCAGCATTATATCTCATAGGCCTCAGATGGATCATATTCCAACCTGTTGTTTTTTAATGAAATTATTATTTTTATAAATGGAAGGAGGTATTCTTTGGTTAAACTCATGAGAATCATTGGTATATATAGTAGTCTGAGCAGCTAGTAGGTTAATTAAAGGAAGTGAAACATCTTTATTTCTACTAAATGCTCAAGGAGGAGGGCCCGGAGCATCCAGGAAATCCCGGGGGTGAAACAGAAACAACTTCCAATGTTGTATCTCAGGGCTCCAATATGTAATGGCTGGGTGAAAAACCCCTTATTTGAGGATCTAATTAATAGAATGGATGGGATAATTTATAACTAGAAATACAGGTTCCTATACTTTGGGGGCCATGTGACTTTGATTAATAGTGCGGTCTCATCGATTAGGATGCACATATTATCTATCATCACCCCTCATAATGGGATTATTACAACCATGGAGATGATTATGAACAAATTTCATAGGGACGCTACTAATTCATGAAGGGCTCATTGGGCCACATTGACTCAGTAGGAAAACCCAGTTGAGGTTGGAGGCATTGGTCTTAGATAATTAAATGAAACCATACAATCCATGTAGACCTGGTTGTATTTTTATTTTCTTGTGGGGAAGTCAATGTGGTCCAAAACTCTGATAATAAAATATGTAAAGAATTGGGAGGATTGGGAATGAAGGAAACTATCAAGGATGGAAAAAAATTGGTGTATCCTTTGGATATCTTCTTGGACTATTCATGATGGTTGATCAGCCGTGGGGATGTGAACCTATGGTGGGATAATTGGATTATAGAGAAGTTATTTTTTCCAGGGTGACCTGGCATGGATATGTCAGTGAGGGAGGCGTTTCAATATCCCAGGTTGATGGATGCCATTACTAGCTCGGATTAGAGGAAGTTGGTCAAAGAAATTTTATCTCAAAGGATGAATACTGATTATTCTTTTCCAAAGCTATCTCTGGGTACTTTAATAGCCACGACATTTGAGGACTGATTCGATAGAGAGGAAGCCGGGATGATTGGGGTAACCAACTATGGAGTTAGGAGATCCCATTAAAGCTGAGTTTTATAGTTTGGAGAGATAGAAACTAAGCCTTTCCTATGGAGGACATCATCTAGAAAAAGGGTTTACAAATGGCGTCCTCATTTTACTATTGCATTAATCCTCAAGTTTAATTGATAGTATACATATTCATTGGGAGTGAATGGGAACTATCTCTTTGGTCTAGCTCATATAGTTGGGGTAATTACAGGGCTTCATGCAACTCCCTACATGGGTTTTTTCAAAAGGTGGTTTTAGAGAGTGGAGAAGAATGGGATGGAGAATAAATTCTATAGCACCATTGTAATATAAATATTCTAAACTATATGGGAGGTGAGGAATAAAGCTAGAGGGGAGGTTCGAACATTGGATTTACTTATTCAGGTGAGAATGAAAGGGTATTTTTATGTGTTACAGCCTCTACTAAAATGGGGTGAGGATTATTCTGTTGTCTCTTGGTCTGTTAATGGTCATGTGGCTCATCCGATGGTATAGGGAGGATGGGTAAGATAGAATCCTCCAGTTAATGGACATAAAATTAATGTGGATGGTTTGTTTATGAATGGGATTATGCATGGGGGAGGGTTAGTTTTATACAGTAGTGGATTGGTGTTAGTGGCCTTTAGTAGCATCTATGGGCTGAAGAATTCGTTGGGTGTGAAGGTATGGGCGTTACAGACTAGTGTTATGCTAAGAAAAAGGTTATCATTGGTGATCTTGGAAGTTGAATCAGACTCCGAGGTGATTATTAGGGCCCTCCATGGGAAATGTGAGGTGCCTTAGTGTTTGAATTACCTCATTCGTGGTTGTTTTGTAGAGTTTTCTAATGAATTTGTGGTTGGACATATTCCTAGTGATTCCAACTTAGTTTCGGATGCTCTTTCTCAGGGGAGCAGTCATGATTACTCCTTGGTCGGTTTCTATAGAGTGGGATCATTACCTCAAGAGTGTATTGGTATTGGTATGGGGGATGAATTTGGGTTGCGTCATTTTAGACCACCTTGAATGCTTGTACTATCTAAGTATCTTTTTAGAGACCCGAAGCCTGACCTATATTGAAATTACATTACATTTGCGGAATACATAGTACATAACAAAAACACACACACAAGGACCGTAATAGTTTAGTGTATTTGGAAAATCGGGATATAATCTTATAATCGTGGTGAAAGATCTTCAAAATCTCCCATAAAGATCTTCCTTTTTTTACCTAAAACCATTCTTTATATCCTGGGGAAAAGAAAACATAAAAGGGTGAGCTCAAATGCTCAGTAAGGGTAAACAAAAGAAATATCAATCACATCATATACATAAGCACATAACTTTTGGAAATCTTAACTTGCAAAAGAGATCATAATTTCATAACATGAGGTAAATCATGGCAGTGAAATGTAATCACAATAATCATAACATAAAACATGAAACATTGTGGCATTCACACATAATCATAGAGAATCATTTCTTGTTAGTCAAGACTCATTGCCAAGACTATCTTAGTCGACAAAGTACCTTTCTGAACCGAGTCACCCTCGTTTCAGTCCTGTTTCACTGAACTGGTATAACCTACCATTCCATCCATGTCTATCTCATGAGATATAAAATCTTTACCCAATTCATTGGAGGGAGATATAGGTCCCACCCATCTCATAATGATACCATTCTTATGTGTGCCACAAAATCATAAACCATACATCATAACATAACCCATGAAATAAAAATGGGAATCTTAAACATCATGACATCATAAAAAAATTCATATAAGATCAAGGAATTCATAAATAATATTTCCATCACAACATAATCAAATCCATGTAATAATAGGGATAGAAACAAAACCCTTTATTATCTTAGATGGAAAATAATTTTGATAAAACACTTGAACTCCATTCTTGAGGAAAATATCCTTTCTACTTCAAAAACACTTTTCATTTCTTAACATGTCATAAAATTATAACTAAAAGAAGTTGATTAAAAATAAAATTGAAAACTTGTAAAGGAAGCTTCTTGGAAATAATTTTTTAAAAATCCATTCATGCCGTATAAGTTAAAAAAACATTCTTTGTACTTTTGTCGGAAAAGTCAAAAAGTACCTTGTACGAAAAACGACAAAATATTCCTTTCATATCTTTTACTAAAAACTCACCGAAGGGTAAAATTGGATTTAAAAATTTTTACGTGGATGGAAATAATATTACATATTGAGGAAACATGGATGTGGATGATAAAATACACCCCAGTAAATACCAAAGTATAAGCAATCTCGGATAAAAATGAGATTGTGATATTTCCCTTACAATAAGTCTGATTTGCTTCTTAAGTGTCTGAACCTCCTGTATAATGATTTAAATAATGTCATTAACTTATTAAAGAATCATATTCATTGTTATGATATCATATATGGTTCACTTATGACTTTATATTACCCGTTCTTTTGTAAATTCCATGTTAAAGAAGCGTTTTGGGTAAAATCGTTTCATTTATCGTAGGTGTTTGGACTTGTTGTTCTGGAAAATATTATTACTTATATCATGATTTCCTTACTTCGAGAATATAAAACACGATTTATATATCATATATATTCAGTATATATATATATTTTATAAATATATAAATGAAATGAAACACATCGTTCATGGAGACGGCAGTCCGTACGTACGCATGAACGCTGTTTTCCTTTCCTCATTGCCTTGAATGGAAGTAAGTAGATGACATACATGTATACATAAATCCAGTAGCCTTATAATGTCATATATTTCATTATTATTTCTTATATATACTTTATAATTATTCTTAAATGGTTAACATGGAGAACGAATCTCATCGCGTCGTGGAGACAGTAGTCCGTACATACGCCTGAGCGATGAAATCATTCTCATGGTTGTGGAATTGTGTTGAAGTGTATGTATAATATTTAAGTATCAATATCACTCTATAATAATTATATATAGTTAATCCTTACACCATTATACCCATCCAATTAAGGAGGTGGCGGAAAATAGATTACACCACGGCGTGGAGACGGTATTCCGTACGTACGCACGCGCGGTGATATCCTTTTTCCGTAGGATGTATAGAAGGTTAATTAGAGTTGTTTCATATTTATAATAACATATAAGTATATAATAAATACTGATGTTATTACTTTATCATTAAACAACTAATGAAGAAGAAGTTGAAGAAGAAAGAAATTGAAAAAGATCGGTAATGGATATTACCACTTTTTGACGCGCCTTTTCTTAACCTCCACTTAAAGAACTAAGGATGGTCTTTGAAGAAAACCAGGACCTCTAGGATGATACTAGGGAAGTTGAGAAGAGATTTTGGCAGGGTTTGGCCGAGCTTGAATGCTCAGATTGGTGTGAGGAGGAGAGGGAGGAGGTGCCCTTTTATAAGGGAGGAGAGGGGCACCTTAGGAATATCTCAAAATATTATTTTATATTAAGGTCACATTCGGTTTATAATGGTCCCAAATGGTCTTATTTCGAAGATAAAGTGGGTATGGGTCGAAATACTCTCATCCAGTAGGATTTAGACGAGTTTAGGATATTATTTTAACCTTATCAATGAGATTTAGCTCTAAGTTAAATAATTTAACTTTTACCATGTCTTTTTGTTTTCTTACACTATATGGTTAATAAACTTACTATATCAAGCCAAAAGAACCCCAAGTTGTTTAGTTTTAATATATCTATCCTTATCTAAGTCATTTGTATGAACCTTAGATTTTTAGGAATTAAATAACAATTAATAATATAATATTTGTTTTAAAAACTAATTTATGTCAATTTTGACACTATTTGGTACATGATTTTTATGAAATTTTTAACAGAATGGTAAGTTCGAACCAAGTTACTTAAATCAACAATAACATGTCATATTAACCTAGAAAATTAGTTTAAGTCATAAAAAGTCTCAAATTACATTTATTTGGGCATTTATAACATTAATTATATTAATATTTTCTTAAAAAGGTAATTACTGCATCATCGTTGTGTCATAAATAAATTAAATTATTTAAAGTATAAAAATTACAAATAAAATACCATTATGTAGGAAGTATTTTTAGCTTTATAATGAATATTTATAGTCGAAATTATATTATGTATAACCCTATATTAAAAATGTTTTAGTAAATAAACTTTGATTTTAACTCTTTTAACTCTTCTTTGAATTAAATAATAATAAATGTCCTAATCTAATCCAAGTGGGCCTAAATGAAAATATTTTACACTTAAGGTTGTTTTTGGTCGAGATACACTTGTTAAATAGGATTAGGACATGTGTTAGGGTAATATTAATATCATTTTTACCCTTAATTACTCTATTTACTTTTAACCGTGGTAAATAAAAGTAAAAAGTTACTATTCACCAAAAATTATTTTCATCTCATTGAACCACATTTTACTTACTGACATCAACCGTGTCTCTCGGATTTTTGAAATTCCATTCACAGAAGCGGTAAAATTAAGATTTATGAAAAAATTAATTTTTTTAACTACCACTTAGTAGTTTCACTATTCATCAAAAATTGAAGTTTTTCAGATAAATGCCAAAATTTCATCCTAAGATATAATTGATATTCCGAATTCAAAAATGATTCCTATTTTACAAAATTCCCAACATATAAGTTGCATTAATTAATTTTATAATTAATTTCCACTGTCACAACAAATAGCGTGTTTTTAAGAGATAATAACTATCAAAAGATTAACACTTGTTTATGTCTGGTGTAAATGTGAAATTACATCCAATGACCAACATTGTATTGAATTGTAAAAATATATTCTAAATATACTTTAAAACCACTAAAATTAATAATTTATCACTATTAATTATTTCGATTAAAAAAGTTGTTTTTAATTAAAATTTAGTAATTTTCACTATTCATTAGAAAATAAAAGTTATCCGAAAAGTACCAAAATTTCACCCTAAGCTAATTTCGATATTACGAATCCAAAAATAAAGTCCTTTTTGATAAAATAAAATTTACAAAAATTCAAAAAATTGTTATTACTATTCATAACGGCTAGTTTTAATAATATTTTAATAGCATATTGCTGTTTAGTGAAACTCGTTATTGCGTACTACACAAGCTATGGAGGAAGGTCGCGATTGCGTGTAATGGAAGGCAAGTCAAGGATGCGTGTTGTGAAAGCTTCTTTTGGTGTAGCATACAACACAAGACCTTAATGAAATTAAAAAGAATATTTTTCATAAAATTTCGGGGTGTTACATTCTACCCCCCTTAAAATGAATATCGCCCTCAAAATTCGTCGGGGTTATAAATGGTTTACTACACGAAAGTTTCTTTAATAGAAACCCACATCGTAAAAAGGAATACCAAAACCAATCTTTAAAAAAAAGTATGAAATGTAACGGTTACCCAAATAAACTAATCATTGGGTTTCCACATAGGTGAAAATATGTATATGGAAGAGAAATCTAACCATCATGTTCTGATGGAGAGTGGTAGAGAACATGGCTATGGAAAAGCCAGTAATCACAAAGCCATAAATTTGTGAAGATCTAAGGTACCATCTGATTCATCAGATATAAGATCACTAGGACAACATTTTTGGTTTTCAAGATCATTTCCCTAAATTTGATGAAATTGGAATTAGAAGAAATACTTTCGTGATTTTGGTATAGTCTCACCATTTGTCGTTCTGTGGACAATTTCCACTTCATCTCTTAAAGAAATGAAGTAGAATTTGTCATTTGTGATGTGTTAGCAGATCATGTGATAGAATGATGGGTCATTCCATCTGTCTCAAACAAAAGGTTAGAAAAGTTATCAAAAAAAACGTAAGTCCATTTATAGTGAGATTAATCATATATGGTTCCTAAAATGGACTTATACTTCTTATATTATACTGGTTAATATAATAAAACTTGTTTCTACTAAACAGGGACTTCCTGTAGGCCAGTGGTAGGCGATAAAGGCCAGTCGCACTTCGGTTGTGGGTTCGATTCCTACGACCTTGTCCGACGCGATGGGCTATCACCCGTCCTACAAGTTGTACTTTTTCTAAAACTATATTACTATAACATCCCATCAATAATATCGAAAGAAACTTCTATCCTTAAACAGTACTAACTTATGTCCAACATATTCCATTCTAGTCTTTAGGCTTATCCATAATACTGCAGTCCATTCTCATAATATAGTGAAAACGATTACCAGAGATTTATTACCATCTTTGATCCCCATATATCATACAATATGTCTTGTTGGCCACATTACAAACATTCAAAGGCCTTAATCATGTATTCTCTTGAATACCCATTGAACCTTAGTGAAAACATGAATGTAGTTAAAAGTTAACTCTTTCCACATACCAAAATCCAAAAATTCTATATACTCAAACCATGATATAACCTTCTCCTTATATCAGTCATGAGCTCATGAATACAATCAAACAACTCATTATCTTATTATTCCTTCATTATGCGCATATCATCTACTTTCCAAAAAATATCTGAATAACATTTCATGGTTACTACTACCATTAATCATACACTTTAAAACCATAGGAAATACAATAGTGTAACAATCCTTAGATGTCTCTTTATTCCATAGTACCATGAGATTACTTATATAACATTACACTTGATAAACATGTAATCATTCCACTACCTTCTTAAACCATTGACCGAGCTTCAACAATTCTTTCATCTGACATATCATTTGTAGTCTCTTCATCATCATCAACATAAATACTTCCCATATGACCATACTGATTATCTTCATGAGACATTCCCTTAGGGCATTAGTTTGCATAATTCCCGTACATTCCACATTTAAAACATTTAACCATTGTTGATGTCATAGCAATACCATTATCCTCATCCATGTTGTTAAATGAACCTTTTCCTTTGCACTTACTTGCTTTGTGTCCTTCTTTTCCACACCAAAAGCATCTTCCAGTTCCTTTGAAACATTCTCTTTGATGTCTCTTCCCACATGATTTACATAGGGGAAATTGAACTTTCTTTCCTCTATGATCATCATGAAACTTCATCTTTCTCTTATTAGCCGAGTCAGGAAACTTACCAAATTTCACTTTATTGATCATATTATGAGATTGCTGATTCGTCATAATAATGATGTTTGGACTTCCAAATCCCATTTCATTATGAAGAATATCATTCTATTGTCCATCATATCCTCCATTATCGTGAATCATCTTGTTTCCAGCCATTTTCTAAAACCCAAAAAAGAATAGTGTGAGAGGCAAAAATCATGCTAGGGAAAACAACATAATAAAGGAGGAGTATCCTAATTATCTAACATCTTAGGTTAAATTCTATGATCGTTACCATAGTTCTAGGACTGTATCCTATACGTATACTTATCCTTAGGGACATCCCTAGACATACCTTATAAATATCTCTAGGGATCTTACTAAAGTTCTCTCATCCTAGTTTCTAAAAGATGACTAAACCTTTCCTCTGATACCAACTGTAGCGGTCTGGAATTACTTTCAGTGGACTATAATTGATACCTATAAGGGCACTCCATAGGAAGCTACACCCCCTGGGCGGGACACACCACCATCCCCAATGGCAGCCATTTCTTCATGAAGCCCTTGGGCAGAGAGCCATGCTTCGTCCAATGCTCACATGTGAGAGTTCCCAAGGATCGGATACATTCCTACCTCATTTGCCTCTGATACCAACTGTAGAGACCCGAAGCCTGACGTACATTGACATTACAATGCATTTGCGGAATACTTTGTACATAACTAAAACACACACACAAGGACCGTAATAGTTTAGTGTCTTTGGAAACTCGGGATATAATCTTCTAATCGTGGTGAAAGATATTCAAAATCTCCCATAAAGATCTTCATTTTTTTACCTAAAACCTTTCTTTATATCCTGGGGAAAGGAAAACATAAAAGTGTGAGGTCAAATTCTTAGTAAGGGTAAACAAAAGAAATATCATTCACATCATATACATAAGCACATAACTTTTGGAAATCTTAACCTGCAAAAGAGATCATAATTTCATAACATGAGGTAAATCATGGCAGTGAAATGTAATCACAATAATCATAACTTAAAACATGAAACTTTGTGGCAGTCACACATAATCATAGAGAATCATTTCTTGTTAGTCAAGACTCATTGCCAAGACTATCTTAGTGGACAAAGTCCCTTTCTGAACCGAGTCACCCTCGTTTCATTCCTGTTTCACTAAACTGGTATAACCTATCATTCCAGCCATGTCTATCTCATGAGATATAAAATCTTTACACAATGAATTGGAGGGAGATATAGGTCCCACCCATCTCATAATGATACCATTCTAATGTGTGCCACAAAATCATAAACCATACATCATAACATAACCCATGAAATAAAAATGGGAATCTTAAACATCATGACATCATAAAACAATTCATATAAGATCAAGGAATTCATCAAAAATATTTCCATCACAAAATAATCAAATCCATGTAATAATAGGGATAGAAACATAACCCTTTATTATCTTATATGGAAAATAATTTTGATAAAACACTTGAACTCCATTCTTGAAGAAAATATCCTTTCTACTTCAAAAACACTTTTCATTTCTTAACATGTTATAAAATTATAACTAAAAGAAGTTGATTAAAAATAAACTTGAAAAATTGTAAAGGAAGCTTCTTGTAAATAATGTTTTAAAAATCCATTCATGCCGTATATGTTAAAAAAAGCATTCTTTGTACTTTTGTCAGAAAAGTCAAAAAGTACCTCATACGAAAAACGACAAAAGATTCCTTTAATATCTTTTACTAAAAACTCACCGAAGGGTAAAATTGGATTTAAACAATTGTACGTGGATGGAAATAATATTACATATTGAGGAAACAGGGATGTGGATGATAAAATACACCCCAGTAAATACCAAAGTATAAGCAATCTCGTATAAAAATGAGATTGTGATATTTCCCTTACCTTAAGTCCGATTTGCTTCGTAAGTGTCTGAACCTCCTGTATAATGATTTAAAAAATGTAATTGACTTATTAAAGAATCATATTCATTGTTATGATATCATATATGGTTCACTTATGACTTTATATTACCCGTTCTTTTGTAAATTCCATGTTAAAGAAGCGTTTTGGGTAAAATCGTTTCATTTATCGTAGGTGTTTGGACTTGTTGTTCTGGACATTATTATTACTTATATCATGATTTACTTACTTCCAGAATATAAAAAATGATTTATATATCATATATATTCAGTATATATATATATTTAATAAATATATAAATGAAATGAAACACACCGTTCATGGAGACTGTAGCTCGTACGTACGCATGAACGCTGTTTTCATTTCCTCATTGTCTTGAATGGAAGTAAGTAGATGACATACATATATACATAAATCCAGTAGCCTTATAATTTCATATATTTCATTATTATTTCTTATATATACTTTATAATTATTCTTAAATGGTTAACATGGAGAATGAATCTCATCGCGTCGTGGAGACGGTAGTCCGTACGTACGCACGAGCGATGATATCATTCCCATGGTCGTGGAATTGTGTTGAAGTGTATGTATAATATTTAAGTATCAATATCACTCTATAATAATTATATATAGTTACTCCTTACACCATTATACCCATCCAATTAAGGAGGTGGCAGAAAATAGATTACACCACAGCGTGGAGACGGTATTCCGTACGTACGCACGCGCGGTGATTTCCTTTTTCCGTAGGATGGATAGAAGGTTAATTAGAGTTGTTTCATATTTATAATAACATATCAGTATATAATAAATACTGATGTTATTACTTTATCATTAAAAAACTAAAGAAGAAGAAGTTGAAGAAAAAGAAATTGAAAAAGATCGGTAATGGATATTACCTCTTTTTGACGCGCCTTTTCTTAACCTCCACTTAATGAACTAAGGATGGTATTTGAAGAAGACCAGGACCTCTAAGATGATACTAGGGAAGTTGAGAAGAGATTTTGGCAGGGTTTGGCCGAGCTTGAATGCTCAAATTGGTGTGAGGAGGAGAGGGAGGAGGTTCCCTTTTATAATGGAGGAGAGGGGCACCTTAGGAATATCTCAAAATATTATTTTATATTAAGGTCAAATTCGGTTTATAATGGTTCCAAATGGTCTTATTTCGAAGATAAAGTGGGGATGGGTCGAAATACTCTCATCCAATAGGATTTATACATGTTTAGGTTATTATTTTAACCTTATCAATTAGATTTAACTCTATGTTAAATAATTTAACTTTTACCGTGTCTTTTTGTTTTCTTACACTATATGGTTAATAAACTTACTATATCAAGCCAAACGAACCCCAAGTTGTTTATCTTTAATATATATATCCTTATTTAAGTCATTTGGCCGAACATTAGATTTTTAGGAATTAAATAACAATTAATAATATAATTTGTTTTAAAAAACTAATTTATGTCAATTTTGACACTATTTGGTACATGATTTTTATGAAATTTTTAACAGAATGATAAGTTCGAACCAATTTACTTAAATCAACAATAACATTTCATATTAACCTAGAAAATTATTTTATGTCATAAAAAGTCTCAAATTACATTTATTTGGGCATTTATAACATTAATTATGTTAATGTTTTCTTAAAAAGGTAATTACTGCATCATCGTTGTGTCATAAATAAATTAAATTATTTAAAGTATAAAAATTACAAATAAAATAAAATTATGTAGGAAATATTTTTAGATTTATAATGAATATTTATAGTCGAAATTATATTATGTATAACCCTATATTATAAATGTTTTAGTAAATAAACTTTGATTTTAACTCTTTTAACTCTTCTTTGAATTAAATAATAATAAATGTCCTAATCTAATCCAAGTAGGCCTAAATGATAATATGTTACACTTAAGGTTGTTTTTGGTCGAGATACACTTGTTAAATAGGATTAGGACATGTGTTAGGGTAATATTAATATCATTTTTACCCTTAATTACTCTATTTACTTTTAACCGTGGTAAATAAAAGTAAAAAGTTACTATTGACCAAAAATTATTTTCATCTCATTGAACCACATTTTACTTACTGAAATCAACCGTGTCGCTCGGATTTTTGAAATTCCATTTATAGAAGCGGTAAAATTAAGATTTATGAAAAAATTAATTTTTTTAACTACCACTTAGTAGTTTCACTATTCATCAAAAATTGAAGTTTTTCAGATAAATGCCAAAATTTTATCTTAAGCTATAATTGATATTCCAAATTCAAAAATGATTTCTATTTTACAAAATTCCCAACATATATGTTTCATTAATTAATTTTATAATTAATTTCCGCTTTCATAACAAATAGACTGTTTTTAAGAGATAATAACTATCAAAAGATTAACAGTTGTTTTTGTCTGCTGTAAATGTGAAATTACATCCAATGACCAACATTGTATTGAATTGTAAAAATATATTCTAAATATACTTTAAAACCACTCAAATTAATAATTTATCACTATTAATTATTTCAATTAAGAAAATTGTTTTTAATTAAAATTTAGTAATTTTCACTATTCATCAAAAAATAAAAGTTATCCGAAAAGTACCAAAATTTCACCCTAAGCTAATTTCGATATTACGAATCCAAAAATAAAGTCCATTTTGATAAAATAAAATTTACAAAATTTCAAAAAGTGGTTATTACTATTCATAACGACTAGTTTTAATAATATTTTAATAGCATATTGCTGTTTAGTGAAACTCATTATTGCGTACTACACACGCTATGGAGGAAGGTTGCGATTGCGTGTAATGGAAGTAAAGTCAAGGATGCATGTTGTGAAATCTTCTTTTGGTGTAGCGTACAACACAAGACATTAATGAAATTAAAAATAATATTTTTCATAAAATTTCGGGGTGTTACAATCTTCATCTTTGAATAAATAAACAAATGTTCAGTCACACATACGACCCACTATCTCCATGATTGTAACGTTGGTTCATTTTTTATAAGCATCATTCATGATTGGTTTTAAAAAGAATAATTTATGCATAAATATGACAATTACGTAATTTTTATTCAATATATGTTTTAATAATGACCCATTTGACCATAGTTGACCAGCCAGAGTCATTGTTGGCACACAAACTGATTATGGTCAAGACATCTGGCTTAAACACTATTGATAAATTAATTCTATAAAACATGTTAATAAGTGAAATTAAATTAATAATATACATGGAAAATGATATAATTAAAGTATATAATCAGAATATATTAATTATTTAGGAATATAGAGGATAATATTATCATGACAAGTTAGAATTAAGGTAAAGGATTATTGTCCAAATTTTACATTCATGACGCATACGTAATAATCCCCGCTTACTTCTTTTATGTTCTATATATAATAAGCAATTTTTTATATAATATAATAAATTATTTTATCTTCATGGAATTAAATTTTTTTCATTTTATGATTATTTGACTGGGGCTTCTGATTTAAATGTTACCTCAGTTATAATGGGTTTCATCTCAATTTACATTTCATTGAGACATAACTGTATTTTTATTTACGTAGATTCTTTTATAAGGTGTATATACTACCCATGCTTTAATGTTATGATACTTATCTGAAAATTTATGGTGTTTTACAAATCCTTTTTTACAATCTCTCCTTTATAGGGTTTACAGTTTCAACGTTACCAAAGGGGCATTGGTTTTTTGTAACAGTTTTCCTTATTTGTGACATTTTTTATACTATAAACCAATCTTATTTTATGAGTTTTATAGAAATATCATTTGAAATGTTTTATCATGAATATCCTTATTCTCATGATATTATAATATTCATTTAATTTTATTCTATTCATGGGGTTAGTGGTTAAAATGTCTCAGAGTGGTATGGGATGCTTTGGAATGTTTAAATATTATTTTCTATAATAAAGTTTTAATGATATTTTAAGGACACTTCCATTAATCAACATCAACAACACATGTTGTTAATTATCATACACTAGGGATATTTTTTATTTATTATGTCCTCATTCATTCTCTAGATGGATTATGTTTGTTTAAAATATAATTTTATTTAAATTATTTCTTTTCCATGGGTTAGTCATGTGTCAATGATATTTTTATTTAACCCATTTAATTTACATGGGATAATAATTCAAAGATATTAGTTTTTATACTATTTAATTTCCATGGGTTACTCTTGTTTCAAAGGGAAGGTTATTCAACCAATTTATTTTATATGGGCTACTTATGTTTCAAAGAAATTATTATTTTACCCATTTTGTTTCCATGGGTTAATCATGTTTCAAAAAGATTGTTATGGAACCCATTTTCCTTCCATGGATTATTCATTATTCAAAGTGATTTTTATTGGAACCGTTTCTTTTCCACATGTTAATCATATTACAAATATATTTTTATAGAACCTGTTTCTTTTCAACCAATCAATCATGTTTTGAAGGGGATATATTTTCTCCAATGATTTTTTGAAGAATTTTACGTGTAATGACATTGACATGTTACATGGATATTTGACAGATGGTTATGTGGTAAATAAATAATGGTTTGTTCTGTGATAGACCAAGGAAAGGTGAGTCCCTGGTATCCATCCAATTAATTGGGTATGTAAGTCATCCATATTGTTATTCAATTTGTAATAATGGAATTTAAGGAACATGAAAATATTGTTATTCCATTTAATGGTGTGAATAGTATAATGACATCCCGACATAACTTTATATGTTTCCTATGCATTATATGAGTTTATAATGTTTCTAATGACCAGTATTGTTACTGAATTGATTTTTATTATTGATTTTGATGAATCTTCCCTTTTCCAGGTTTTTATATTTGATATTCAAGTATTTATGGGTATGAATTAATTTATGATTTACTCATGCACTTTGATTATTTAACCATAACATTATTCACCCATATGAACATTGATGACATTTAAGTGTTAATTCTTATGGTTACCCTTACTGATCCTTTTAGCTCACATTTATTTTGTTTCGTTTTCCCCATATATAAAGTAAGCATTTTAATTTTTTTTTCTTTAGATCATTTCACATGAATGATGTATATGACGTTTTATGAAATTAGAAAAGTTGGGTTAAATGGGGTAAAGTTTATTTTGACAAATTATGACCCCTAGTTGATACGGGTTGATTATGTAAGAGTTTTTTAAAATTCTCTAAAAATATAAACCTAAAAGGTCCTCCAATATATCAGTGATTCAATTTTTCCTTTTGATGTTGTATGGTTATGACGAAAAACATTTGGGTCACAATTATCCACATCATAGACAGAAATGTAATGTTATGGATTTCATCACAAGATCTGAGAGTGTGGGTTTTGGGCTATTGTACATTTTCCTCTGTGTTTTTCATTTAAAAAATTGTATGTGGTGATATTATGTGTTCTTTCATATTAATAAAAAATTAAATATATAAAAAATATGAATATATAAATATATAAGTAAAAAAAATGTGTCACACATGTGTAAGTTTCAAAAAAATAATGATTTCATGGTTTAGAACAAAAAATATACAACTTAAGCTATTTAAAATAAATAGTTATTCTAAAATGATAGAAATGGAGAACATTTAAAAATTTAAATTTCAAAATAAAAAAAAATCATAAATTTAACCAAAACATAATGGTGTATGTTAGGTTTTGAAATAAACAATTTTTTGAAAATTACTATAGAAAATAAAATCTAACTCAAAATATATATAAATAATCAATATATATATAATTAATCATCCAAATTTATAAAATATAATTTTTATACCTTTTAATATTAAAAAAATATAAAAAATTCATAAATAATTAAGAGATTAATTTTGTGTTTTCCTATATCATTTTAGAATGACCATTTCATACAACATAAACTATGGTTTCACTATAGCCATTTTTATCATCCATAAATCACATAACAGATAAAAAAGACTGGCATAAATCCACACGATAATAATTATCCTCATCAACTATATTAATTATTTTCCATTGAAAAATTAATGAAAAATGTTCATTAAATGGGTCAATAAAAAAATATTTACTTTTCATATGTTTCCATGATAAATGGTGGTTCATTGCAACAAAATCTTTTTAAATCAACTAGTGTAAATACATATGAATCATGTTTCTCACCACTATTACTATCATCCCTATTACTCTTAAACATTTTTACTTTATATTTAGTATAATAAATTTCCCGTATATACTCAATAAGTCCAAAAAACGTCATTGATGTAGGAATTGGGTTATTTATCTTTTGTACTTAAAAAATGCAGTTCTTCAGGGATGACTATTACCTAATTATTTTTAACAATACTCTTATCATACTCTTTTTTGTAAAACTTTTAAGTATTCATATCAAAACTAGATCATGTGATCACATTAAGATACGCCCCCCTGCCCACTATTTCAATGTTTCTAATAGAGTTAAATTTGTGTTGACTTCCTATCTAAATCAAGATAAAATGTATTTTTATTCTCAATAATTTCCCACAATTCATTTATTTTAAGATATTTTACTTTTAATCAAAAATATAATGATATATATGGTTGAATATCATCTATATTGTTCAGAATGAAATTTTTTTCATGTGTCACTTCATTATGTGGAATTAAATTTACCTTTATGCCAACAATCCCTATAACTTTACACTCAACCATAAAATGTTGAGATATAAGGAGACAAATATGCTCCAACTGATACAAAAAATCATTAGAAAACTCAATCACCTCTTCCTAAATGTATTTTTTAAAAATAGAGGCCCCATCAAATGAGGATTTTTAACATAACCACTTTTAATTTTTTATATATATTTTTGAAGGATATATCTAATATAAATAAATAGGCCCCAATATTCATATTTCATCCACTAAATGAATCACTACATAAACAATTTTATCAAAAAAATTTGTTGGAAATACATTTATAGTTGAAAAAGTATGATTTAAACTTCATTATCTAACACATGTAAAATATTTGGATCAATGACTTTGAAATAAATAGATTTGAAAAAATAACATAACCAAACTATAGTCTTTATGATAGGTGTTAGAAATATACAACGTAGTGAAACCTGTAGCTATTATTTCATTAATACATGACAATCATGAGATTTATACCTATTAATTTAAAATCCTCGAATGACACCAAATGTATCAAATTTGAAAAATATCCACTGGGTATATTAATACCACAGAGGAAATGAAAGAAGTTAATATTCTCACTCTAATTTAATGTGTGACAAGCTAGAGGTAAATATTTTATATTTCTTTTTATAGTGGGAGATTACTCAGATTGTATTCCCAAATATATCATGTCCAAATTAGTATTCAATTCATTTTTTCTATCATTTTTATGTATATAAATGTTCCAAATAACTATCACATCTTATTTTCTCAACATTAATTACATCAATGTAATGTTTTATATCCAAAAATATCTAATAAGGTCGTATAAAAAAGATTGACTGTTTCTTACAGTTATATTTTATTGACCAAAACTTCATTTCCTTCTAAATGTGAAATCAATATTTTTATCTTATCATAATATTCTTTAGAAAAAATGGCTATGGAGAGAATATATTCTTCTAAACCATTAAATGATTTTTTAAATATTTGATAAGGATGATAAATTCACTAAAACACAGAAGTCCTAGGTATGTTGTCCATCTTTTATACTATTATTTATATTAGGATGTTGGTTCTTTAGAAATTAGACACACTTTATTTCCCATAACACTATATCGAGATAAGTATCCATATGTAGTAAATTATTTTAGGGTGAACATGATAATATAATGAAAAATTAAACACTCTTTCTTGTATGCATAAAAAATTGTAACGCCTAACTCTCGTAGAAGTTTCAAATCACCAATCAAGGCTGAAAGATACAAATCAACATGGTTTCCTGGCAATTTTGGTCCTGAAATCATAAATATTATTATAATTTTTTTCTTCATATATATATATATATGGGGATAAGTTATAAAATCTCAATAAAATATTCCATTAACTATTTTGGCTACTGAGGCAATGATATGGATTAATTCCATCTATGCATAATCCCATTTTGAGATTTATAGATTCACTACTAAAATCAGGAATATTTTTATGAAATATCTTCCACTATAACGAATCAATAGGGAAACATAAAGTTCTATCAGAGATGCACTCATATATATTCAATATTTACAATTTCATCATTTTATATTTCAAATATATTCTTAAAATAAAGATTTATTGTAAGGTTTAAATTAAATTAGTAGGAGGTTCGATGCTGGTAACTAATAAGGAATTAGAGTTGAATTTTTCATTCATCTTATATTTTGAAATCCCACATTATGAAAATTTTGATAAACAATAATATTAATTTATATAAAATACATAATCATTGTTGAAATAATGTATCTTTTTATACAAAAATACCATTGTTAATAACTGTTTCATTACATCATAATTGGATTTTAGAAGCCCTTTGTCTTTTGGAAGTTTCTCTTTAAAAAGTTCAAGAAATTTAGAGAAACTATTATGACGCCACCCAATTATTTTTTCAGGTTAACTAATATGAAAATTATAATAGCATTGTAAATTATGTTCAACATATGAAACGTTTTTTCTTAGAATCTAAATAAAATCATTCAATAGTTACAGATCTTTTGATGGGTTCCATGCCTACATAATGAATTAATTCATCAGTATGATCCTCTATCTATTACTGAATATATTCATCAACATTGTATGTTCAATTATATATTATTTTACCATAGCATATTCAATGTGTATAATTATTGATAAAACTATAACAAATGGGATGATCCTTGATTTCTATAGAATTTAACTTTATCATATTCAAAATCATTAGACATGGATATAAAATTAGATCATTGTTTTGAAGATATAATTTAGTGAATTACATGAAATCATAAAATACTTTTTAATATTCATCAACATTTCTAAATAAATATATCAAATTTTAATCTATTAATTACCTAATATTACAATATAAAAGGTGAATATATTAATATATATATATATATATATATAAATTGATAAATTTTAAAAAAAATTATAATCAAATTAATCAATTATTGAAAACTATTTGATCAAACAAACAATTACACATAATGATGAAAATATATCATTGAAAAAGTTAAGTAAGTGTGGTTAACAATATATATATATATATATATAATGATAATTCAAACATGCATAAATTTTTAAAAAATAATTTGTCTCAAAAATTTTAAAAATAATAAAAGTCACAAAATAATAATAATAATAATAAGTCATTATATAAAAAACAAATAATAAATGAAACAATTATGGAAAAAATGTTTTCTACCACAATAAAATTATAACAATAAACATTTTATAATTGTAAATAATTATAAATAAAATAGAAGTAAAAATATAGTGAAATTTTTTTTATAGTAACAAAAAGATAATAGCATTAAAACGACTTTAACAATAAAAATTATAATTTATAGTAAAATTCATACAAACAAAATTGATGGATGAATAAAATTTTAACTAATAGATATTTAATTTATATTAAATGTAATAATAAATTATAAAAAATTAGAGGTTGATAATGCAAAATCGATTATGAATTAAGATGAACTCACTTTATTATAGTAGAAAAGGGATAAAAAACAATATTAAAGATTTGTTTTTGGAAAAAATGAAGGAAAAAACCAACAAAAACCTTGAACTACGGTTTCAAGTCAACTAGAATAGGGTTTATGTAAACTAATTAATTTCAATAATCATGAAATAATTATTAATAAGGAAATATTGAGTATAAAAAATGAAAAAATATGTTGAAAATTGACTAAAAGAGAATATAGTGCATCATTGAGGGTTGTCGGGTGCTATCAGTTACCATTGAAGTTTGAGAGAAGTAGTGTCTCAGACGAAAGAAATAAGGGTTTCAGGGTGTTAGTGTTTTTTAAAGAACTTTTAACACCAATTTTATTGAAAACTGATGGTAAATGTTTTTAATTAATTTTAACTTTGTTTTTATAAAAAATTATTTTAAAAGGATTTTAAAAAGAAATTTAACGAAGTTATTTTACAAAACAAACATTAATGGTAATTTAGAATACAATTTAATTTCAAATTTTTTATGAAATTGATTTTAATAATTTTCTACAATACATTTAATATTGGTTTATTAAAATCAAATGTTAATATCCTAACTCTAAAGAATCTATTTTAATAGTGAAACTATAATGAACTTCAGTGTTTTGTGTTCAACATGATTTTTAAAGTTAAAGAAATAAAAATCATAGAATGTTTGAAGAGATCGAAAATGAATGAATTTATATGGGTTATATATTATACTGGAGTGTATATATGTTCTAGGAAAAGATTTATCTAATGATATTAGATTGTATTTATTTTATAATTATTGAAAATTTCTGCAAATTAAGTTAATGAGATGTAGTAGATTTGAATTTTTTTGAGTTGGAAAAAATACAAAATTTTGAGTAATAGGTTGAAAAGGAACCTGAAATTGAACTAAAGGTTTTTTTGTATTGATTAATAACATATAATTTATTATTATGAGGATGTTTTATATGATATTTAATAGTTTCAAAGGTTTCAGAATAATGTTGAAATGGAACATATTCTGGGGATCTAAGAAGATCTTATAAAACCTAGAAGAATATTTATAATTTAAAATCAAAAAACTCTTATAGAATAAATTAAAAAAATAAATATAATTGATGGTATTGATAATGAATAGTGTGTGCAATCCTATAGTTACTCATAGTTATTATAAAAATATATAAAATCTTATTAGATGAATATTCAATATATAACCTTATAATCCATGCCAAAATCATGCAGTTTTAGTGACTTTGGAAAATTGGATACATAAAAAAACTTATTCTTAAAATATTTAAAACACATCCCAATAAATTATTCATATCTATAACCCTTATTATACATTTCATACATAAAACATTTCTTCATAACCTAGGAAAAGGAAACATAAGAATGTGTGAGCTTAGATGCTCAGTAAGGATCAACATGTGAGATATTAATGATTACATAAACATAACATGAGTATAAGGATATGTGAACATGATTTTAACATTTTAAAACCATACCTAGCATATCATATATCATAATATAGAGTCATTAAATAAATTTTTGTTATTTATAGGGAATCAATCTTAAAGGAATAAAAAAAATGAGTCATGAGATCATAACATTGACATAAGACATAAGTTTCATATATACACATAATTCTAGTAAATCAGTTTCTTAGTCAAGGATCACTATTAGGAATATAATAGTGTATTAGGTTCACTACTCATTCCCAAATAACCTTAATTATGGTTATAACCAAGACTATAATAGTGTATAAATTCCCTCTCTGAATTGTGTTCACTCCCCATTATAGTCCTTATTATGTTGTGAGATATCTATTTTCACCCAATGCGTTGGAGGACTATATAATTTCTGAACCACCCTTCACATAATAAAAATAATACATATGTGTCCCACAGGATCATAAAAAATTCATCATATCATAAACAATATAAATGAAATAGGATTTATAAACAATTCATTATTTCATCATCAGATAACCCATGAAAAATAAACAAGTTTCATAAAGGTTTCATCATATTTTAATTAACCACTGATATGAAAATGGGTTACATAGAATCATCCTTAAATAATTTTCATCATAATCCATCCTAATAATGAATTTTTATCGAATCATTGGATCATATACCAATTAAATAAAAATTAACATCAATAGATGTTATCATAAATGTGAAATTCCTTTAAAAGATCACTTGAATGTTTCTTAAAGAAAATACTCTTTTCACATTGAACTAACTTACTTAAAATATATAATTTTCATAAATATTATGGAATTATTTTAATTTGAAATGAAACTTTGAAGCTTATAAAGGAATATTAAAATAATTTATTATTCATGGTGGTGGGAAATTATGTTCATAATGTATACGTTAAAACAATTATTAATTTCACATTTTTGGTAAAAAGATTAAAGTACCTTATTCAAAAAAATAACAAGAATATTCTTTTAAAATAATTCTATAAAAATATTAATCATGGGTAAATACTACTTTAATTAACTATAATATAATATAGAAAATTTCTTGAAAATATTTTAAAAAAGATGGATATGGTGGAAAAAATATTTCTAATCGAAGAGTGAAATAAAGTTGTTTGTTCATAAAAACATTATTCAAGTATCCTGATTTCATAAAGAGAGTAAAATGAAAGGAAACATATAATATCTATAAATAACCACAGAAGAATTAAATTATTTTTATTCTTGAGTGATAAGTCATAAAATTGAATCATCAAATACTTAATTATAAACAATCCCCATAAATAATGAGACTTTAACATAAATATCTTACCGAAATTTCACCTTAATTTGAAAGCAATCTTAAATATTGTATAATAAATTTTAATTTATTATAATTTTACAATAGATTATTTTTATACTTATAATATTTTATATGGTCCACCGATAACATTTTAACATCCATATATTGATAATTCCATATTAAAATTAACTTTTCCATGTTTTAACTATTTCATTTTCGATTCAGCAGTTCCAGTCCTTACAGTTGATATTTGTTAAATTATAACTAAAATTTTATAAATATTATAAATAAAATTTATATTTATTATTTATATATATATATTCATCTATACATGGTAGATAGATAAAAATTAATTACACTATTTTGGAAGACGGTAGGTCGTATATACGCATGAACGCAGCTTTCCCTTATTGATGGATGGAATGAAAGATTGGTAAATAATAATTCAACATTATATAATCATTAATATATCATATATATCATATATATTGATTAAATATTTTCTTATTACTATCCCTATAAAGAAAAAATGAATAAAGAAACTCATCTCTTTGTGGAAGTTGTAATCCACACGTACGCACGAGCCACATTATCATTTTCCAATAGATGTGAATCTAAGAAGATAGACATGATATTATAATTATATAATAATAATCATTTCATAAATATAATATATAATGATTAAAACCATCATAATAACCATCCATGAAATATGGTTTTGTGAAATTAATTTTATCGCAACGTGGATGCGGCAGTCCACACGTAGGCACAACAGATACATTCACTTCCCATTTGATTGAAAATATGGTGAATAATAGTGGTTACATAATAATAATTTAATTTAATATTATGAAATATAATTAATTTATTATTTTATCATTAATACCACATATCTAGAGGAGTTCAAAGATGAAATAATTTAAAATAATTTGGATAATATGATTACCTCTCCTTCGGTTGGCCAACTTTAGATCTTTTCTTTAGAACCCTTGTAAGGATGTTTTATAAAAAAATAAACAATAACTAATATATATATAATTTTACACTATAATATGTTAGGTTTTTTTATCTATAATTCTCAAATTGGTGTGAATAGAAGAAATGAGGGGTGTTCTTTTATAAATTGGGGAGAGGAAACACTTGGAATTTAACTAGAGATTAAAATGTATGAATTTCATAATCAAGAAAAATAATTTAAAATTGATAGATATTAAAATTTTTGATAGGATGAGGTTTAAATATTTTCCTATAATAGTATTTATATAGGTCTAATTAGAAAAATTACCATTATATCTGGATTTAAATCCGTAGTAAACCCATTTTTTACATTAACCATGGTAAACGATTTTAATTATTTTTATTATTCACTATGATAAAAAATTTATTTGATCTTACTAAAAAATATTAATTATGTTTATGTAAAATATATAATCAATTTTATCAAATTAAATTTATTTAAGTTTAAGAATTTAATTTAATATTAAACCTGTAAAACGCTACATAATGTAGTTTTTCAGAAAATATGTTTTCCTAAGTATAAGAAGTTTTTTTATAAATAAATATAACATAAAATTAATCCAAATGAAATAAATTAGATTATTAATAATATAAATGAACTAATATTATTTTTAGAACTATTTTTAAACAAAATTAATCTTTTATATGCTTTAAATGAGACGAAAACATTAATACATTTTAGTATTTTTCACTATTTATCAGAAGAATAATCATTTCAGAAATTTTTAAAAAAATAACTCTAAGATAATTTTGACCTGGTGATTAAAAAAAATTATTTTTTCAAATATATTTCCTAAAATTAGAATAAATTAATTATATTATTTTCTCATAGAAATCAATAAAAACCATTTTTGAGGGAAAATGTAATTTTAAAGCGTATAAAAACATTACTAAAACCCGAGTACCTATTTATAAATATATGAGATTTATCTAAAACCATTAAAAATATTTTTTAAATATGTATAATCATATTCATTCCACTAATTTAAGAACTAGGTTACAATGGTATATGGTTTATTTAGACTTAAGGTTGTGTATATCGTATTCTCTTGAAGAAATTAAATTTATTTGAAGATAAATATATCATAAAATCTCGGGGTGTTACATTTTAACCACTTAAAATGAATTTTATCATCAAAAAATTACATAACTCTAATACAAATAAATTTGGAAATCTATATTTCATCACATCATTATGTTCCCAAGTAGCTTATTTGAATTTTTGATTCCTCTAGATAGCTTTAACAAGATGAGTAGTTTTATACTGTGGAGCTTAATCTCTAAAATCCATGCTTTTTACTGGTTTTTTGTATGAAATCGGTTTTTACTACGAAAGACTTTGGAATATTTTTGATGATATTCCAGAGCAGCGCCTTCAGACGGCGTGCGATTCCGAGCCCCAGAGTGGCCGGAATTAAATTTTCAGTGCATTCACACTGGAAACGCTAAATAAATGAGATAACTCCTAAACGGAGTTCAGTATTAGAGATCTGAGTGTATGGATGGTTCCGGAATGGGGTGTTTACCCCAGGAGCGACATAAAACATGTCGGCGCGTGATGTTTGGACCCCTCGCCTGCTTCTAGAATGTTAAACGGATTAATTAATTAATTAATTAATTCGTTTAATAGCGAAACACTAGTATTTCTTGAACGGTGGTTCGGATTGGAAAACTGAGGGCACCGTTGAGTTCGGAGCGTGCCGTTTACCCTAGGAGGGGTGTAAGTTTTGTGGGCGCGGGCCGTTTGTGAAAAATGGCCCCAGGGGCGTTTTCGTAAATTGGCGGCCTCGGGCGCTGAGTTTAGTAACATTTGAACGGGGTCTCGGAATAAAATTCTGAGACCGCCGTTGCGCTCAGAGAGTGGTTCTTAGCCTAGGGGAGGCTAAATCCAGACCCCATCGGGAGTTCGGGATCGGGGCCGTCGGGCTGGCGTTTAAGTGTGTTGTACTTAAACACCCCCCTTCTTCTTCTTCCTCTTCCTCCTCAAACCCTCCTCCCCCTAATTCACCTCCGGCGAAGAGAGCTCCGGCAGGGCGAGCTCCGGCGAGGCGACTCCGGCAAGGCGGCGGTTCGGCGGCGAAGCTCCGGGCAACGCCCGCGAGGTAGGGTTACATATTTGAGTTTTTATTCACAAACCTCCCTTTGAACCCCAATTTTAGCATTGATTTGTTGTTTAATCTTCGAAAATATTCCATGGCCGCGTAGTACGCATCTTACTCTTTCCATCGCTTCTTTCAGAATTGAAAACGGAGTTCGGAGGAGACCGCAACACCTCGCCAAAGTTTGCAGGTTTTTGGAGGTTTTCCGGCAGGTTTGGGGAGCTCCGGCGATAGGAGGCGCGGCGGCGCGGCTTCGGTCCGAGGAGGCGGCCGCGGGGCGTCGCGGTGGTTCGGTGGCCAGGAAGAGCGGCTCCGGTTGGTGTCTAGTGGGGACGGCGGAGGCGGTTGTGGAAGGCGGCGGTCGGCTGGTCTCGGGCGGCGCCGGCGTAGCGCAGAGAGGGAAGGGGGTCGTGGGGCGCGCGACCCCGCGTGCGACGCGACCGCGACCCACACGTCGCGGGTCGGTGCGGGGAGAGGAGACCGGCCGTCAAAGGCCGTTCGGTGTTGGTGGAGACAGGCCGCGGCCAGATGGCCGCGGCAGACCGAACCGGACCCGTGGCCGGGCCGTGGGCCGCCTGTGGGTGGACCGGCCGGACAGGGCCGGTCCGGCCTAAGGGAATTTTTTTCCCCTTAAAAATTTCTAACGCCCGTCACTTTTGTTACGGGAGTCCGTTTTGCACGCCATCTGCGGCAGCGCGAAGTTTGCGTCGAGGGGAATGTTTTGAGATGGTTTCGGAAAATTTTATTCCCGAAACGAGGGGTTGCGGAGGCACGACATGTCCTTAAGTGGGCGAGCGTTTTCGCTGAGTTTCTTATTTTGGACGGTGCGGGCGCGTCCAATGTACGTTTTGAGCACCGTCAGCGGCGTTGTGACCCTGGAACTGAGCCGGAGGTTTCCAGGGTGGTTCTGGGCGTTGAAGCCGGAGTTGAGGCGTGGGCCTCACGGCCCGTCTTTTGAGCTGCATGCAGCTTTTAACGGCTTTTTCACCGGACGTCTCTTCGGGGCGTGTGACAAGTCGATGTTGGGTGTTTTTCTGAGGGCATCGCATTGCCGCAGTCTGCCCACTGTAATTCCGCATGGTGGTGCGGGCCCCGTGAGGGCCGTTTCTGGAGTTGATGGTGATTTCCAGCTTTATCACCGGGCGACCGTTTTGGACAAGTGAGTAGTCCATTTCATGTACTTTTTCGAGAGGATCGCAATGGTGTGATCCGTTCGTTGAGTTTTGTGACTGGGATGCAAGTCCCATGTGGCGCCGCCCGTGTGCGGTGGGCCGGAATGCATCTTTTTCTCCGGGTACCCGTTCCACACAAGTAAGCAGTCAATTTGACGTGCTTTTCCGAGAGCTTTGCGATGGCGCAGTCCGTCCGACCCTTTTCAGGGACGTGGAGTGGGCCCCACATGGGTTTGGTTACAGTGAATAGTGCCTTTTTCACCGTTTGACCATTCATGCGAGTGAGTAGTCTATCTAGCGTGTTTTTCCGCGAGGTTTACGACGGTGTGAACCATTTGGCTGTGCGGAGCCTCTTGTGCGATCTTGTTAAATGTGGAAGCATGGAAGGTGCTCCATTGGTGGTTCGCGCTACCTTGTTTGTAGCGGACCCTTGGCGTGTGATCGCGCACTCTTGGGAGAGTGATATAATTGGTTCTCGAGATGTGGATGGCCGTGCTTGGGCCTTTGAGGTGGAGTTATTACGTCCCACCTTCACATTGACGTTGGGTGTCGTGTGCACGATAGCCTTTGGGCTGGAATGAGGTATGCTTCTGGAGTATACGGGAGCACTTGGGGGTACGAGTGGTTTGTACCTGAGGATGGTTGTGCGCTCAGTTGGGGTTGCGATGGGGCCACAAGTTGTGTGGGCCCCATGTGTGTGCCATGTTCAGCTTGACATACCTTGACCTCTAGCGACGTAGAGGGTCCCTCTGTGCTCGTTGTTTGACTAGTAGGGCGGAGTTTTTCCCCTGGATCGGTGCCTGTTTGTTGACTAGCAGAGTTGAGTGGTCTCCCCCTGGTTTTGTTCTCGATGGATTGGCCAGTGTTGTACCCTCCTGTAGAGATGGCAGAGTGGTTCTGAGTTTTACCCTCCAGCGGGTCTGGGCAGTGGGTTACTCATCGACTTCCTCAGGCTTACCCTACAGCAGGCCTGGGCAGTGGGTTTCTCACTAACTTATAGGGTCTACCCTCCAGCAGAGACTGGGTAGTGGGTCACTCGAAACTATTAGGGTCTACCCTCCAGCAGAGACTGGGTAGTGGGTCACCCGACGACCTCTTAGGGTCTACCCTCCAGCAGGGCTGGGCAGTGGGTCACCCGTCGTCTAGTTCTAGGTCCACCCTCCAGTAAGGCTGGGCAGTGGGTCGTCTGTCGACTTATTCCAGGTTTGCCCTCCAGTGGGGCTGGGCAGTGGGTCGTCGGGTGATGTGTTATAGTTTACCCTCCAGCAGGGCTGGGCAGTGGGTCACCCAGTATCTTATTATGGTTTACCCTCTAACAGGGCTGGGCAGTGGGTCACCCAGTATCTTATTATGGATTACCCTCCAGCTGGGCTGGGCAGTGGGTCGCCGGTTGATGTATTAGGGTTTACCCTCTAGCAGGGCTGAGCAGTGGGTCACCCAGTATCTTATTATGGTTTACCCTCCAGCAGGGCTGGGCAGTGGGTCACCCAGTATCTTATTATGGTTTACCCTCCATTGGGGCTGGGCGGTGGGTAGCTGGTTGATGTATTATGGTTTACCCTCTAGCAGGGCTGGGCAGTGGGTCCCATGATATTTGGATATGAATTACCCTCCAACAGGGCTGGGCAGTGGGACACCTGTTAGCATTCCAGACACAGTCCTCTCTACTAGGCTAGTCTGTGGCTTACCTTCGTGATTACCCGAGCGGGACCCTTGGTTGTACGGGTCGGTGATGGAACGGCTATGGCTTTGAGAAGACCTCTCGACTGCAGGGCAGTGATGAGGTGTGGTTTGAATTTCCTAGAACTCTCAAGTGCGATGGGCGCTTTCCCCACCGAGACGTGTTCTTGTGACGCGATCAAATACCGTGCGGGCGAGTCAGTGCCGCCCAAAGCGAATAGTATCAAGGTGCGGTGACTGAGCCCCTTGGCTTGTGGTTCTGGGCATACGTGGGGGTTGTTGGGCGATCGATGATGGTGTTTACTTCTGGGACTGTTGGCGACTCTTTTCTTGGGCTGAGCTACGGGATAGAGATCCCATTATGAGTTTGTTTGGGATTCTTGGCAGAGCATGAAGATATGTATATACCTTGTTTGAGTACCCACTTCTTGGGCTTGGTTACTCTCCCTCCAGGAGAGGCGAAGACGCGTGGGGTATGCCACGTGCTTTCCATGTCTAGCTTCTCGTGGTTGGATGAGTCTACTCTCTTGTTATAGGTATCAAAGACGCAACATGAAGTTCATCTTCTCACTGTTTTCAGCTCCTTGTTCCTGGACGAGTCTACTTCCTTTCTCTTGTTGGGTTGAGCTGGACTCTTTACTGCACCCTTGGTTTTACTCCTTTCTATTCCTTGTTTGCTCTACTGCTCACCCTTCGGTACCTCTATTGTTGCTCCCTCGAGCCTTCGGGGTATCCTACTGAGTATTTTTATACTCACCCCTGCTTGGCTTTTCCCTCACTTGGTGTGCCCTTGGAGACGACGGAAAGGTGGAGCGTGACTTCTGTGGAGCGCAGGAGCTTGGAAGCTTGGACCGCATGTGGTGGTTGTGGCCGGGTTCCAGGTGGGAGACCCGTCAGCTGTTCCTTTTTGGTTACCTGTTGCCTGGTTGTGGCACTTTTTTGTTGGGCGTGTGTTTTGCCCCATTTTCCTTTTCAGCATTTTGCTTGTACTATTAGAGGTCGATGCACACTGTGGTTCATTTATAGAATTTTCCCTTTTCTTTTCCTTTTTACTATGCACTTTTTCATTGAATTTTCTGCATGCGTGTGTATAGGTTCTTAGGCAAAGGCCTCCCCGAGTTGTTGTCCCTTCGGCGCTGGTCGCCCGCCCCTGGCCTATGGAGGCAGGCCTGTGGTAGTTGCTGCTCGAGACCGGGTAGGGTCGGGTCCTGACAAAGTGGTATCAGAGGTGGTTCGTTCCTTGGGGCGTTGTGTGGACGTCCCTAAAAGAGGAATTGGTTGGGATATAGGGAAACATTGTTAATGTGTCTCGAGAGCGGCTCTCAGGCT
Source organism: Viscum album (assembly GCA_963277665.1). Taxonomy (NCBI): domain Eukaryota; kingdom Viridiplantae; phylum Streptophyta; class Magnoliopsida; order Santalales; family Viscaceae; genus Viscum; species Viscum album. Next base: position 879,021,044 of record OY728143.1, on the reverse strand, counting down.
AGGGAGTCCAGTGATAGTGCAACGGCCGACGTATCCATTCACCAGGACCTTGATAACCCGCTTGTCAACTCGGCATGCTGAGACACTTGTTGCAGGGAAAATTTTGTTTGTGCATCACATAGGACTGAGTCTTGACTGTCCTTCTTGAGTCAGCTCCCCATCGTTGTTGTTATCGGTATATATATATATGCTCATCTGACCGCGGCACTCCTTGATAATATTCACGGTGTCTCTGCGAGGAAAGCCAACCATGATACCAGCTTTGGGTACGTGACGACGACCCTGCGAGCTAAGAGGCCTCAGTCCAGAACCCATCATGAGAGCCCTTTCTCCGAGTGGTCTGGTAGCAGTACCCCCATCTGTTGAGCAGCAGACAATTTCAGTAGAGAAGGCTGAACTTGAGCGCAGGTTGAGCGCGCTCCGTGAGTTCCAGCGGCAGGGACCGCTGAGGTTCAGTGGTGAGCCAGACCCTCAGGCAGTAGAGGTTTGGCTCGAGTCAGTGGTTTGCCTTTTCAGGCTTGTGAAGACGTCGACAGATCAGAAAGTGGATTTGGCAGTCACCATTTTTCATGGAGTATCTTGGCGTTGGTGGAGTCTGGTGACTCAGTTTCATGACGAGTCGTCTCTTTCATGGGGCAACTTTCAGTTGTTGCTCCGTGAGGAGTCTTGCCCCTCTTGCTTGCGCTCCGTTCTGATTCAGGAGCTCCTGCAGTTTCAACAGGGAGGGATGACGGTGGCCTAGTACGCGGCTAGTTTTGCAGACCATGCACGCTTTTACCCGGACTTGGTCCGTGATGATGACTTCCAAGCGCAAAAGTTTGAGCAGGGTCTCCGCTAAGAGATTCGTGCTGTCAGAGTACCCTTGGGTATTTCCACATATTCTGGGGTGCTAGGGCAGGCGTTGGTGACAGTGGGCTTCCTGTCATGTTTTGCGGTTGGTAGTGGCAGTGGGCGCGATGGAGCCGGGATTTCTGCCATAGCTAGCAGGCGCCGGAGGACAGGACCTCGATGCAGGTGGCCTTCCCACTACAGGTTTTGGAGACGTGGTCGTATAACACTATGGCGAAAAGGCGCAGGGCCTCAGCCGAGGATTCCCTTCCGTGAGTGGATCTCGGGCCGTGGTCATACACCACAGTGGTGTCGGAGGGCACCAGGGCAGCCTAGAGAGCGCCAATGCTTTGCTTGTGACGGGTGAGATCACTTGGCACGAGACTGCCCGAACCGATTTGCTGAGAGTTTCTGGCAGGCAACAGGTGCACCACAATGGCAGAGGCAGCGTCGTGATCAGAGTAGTACCCAGAGAGGTGGTGCTAGCAGAGGAGCGGGAGGAGATGGTGGTGGGGGACGTCATTACGAGATCTCCCCATCACCACTAGGTAGTCCACGTCAGGCTCCGCGAGCTGACGGTTGGGACCGCGGGTAGCCGCGATCTTTGGATGTCTACGATCCCGCAGAGCACGTGATGGTGAGAGGTACCCCTTGCGGCCCTTCTACTTCTTGCTATAGAATTTTTAGGCTCTGTGTGTGAAATGCTTTTCTCCCGGCTCCTTGTTTGAGGTTTTACCAGGGTGACGTAGGGCGTCGGGTGTAACCCTGAGTTGGTAAGGAAAAAGGCGTGGGACCTTTTTTTTCTCTAGTCGATGGTGTTGACTCCATCACTTTCCGAGCGTGTAAGAGAGTCTTGGTTGCGAGACATCGACTGTGGAACCTTGCGTGACCAGATATCCTTGGGTGTTTCACCATATGGATATTCTGAAGGATGGAATCACGGGGCGTTGTTTTAGGTGCGGGTTGTGATTCCAGTTGCGGAGTGCGATGTAGAGGTTCGTTTGGTGAGGTGAGCTACCCCCGAGAGCCTTCAGGTCATTTGAGACCATTCAAAGGGATGACGAGGTTTTCTACCGCCTCTCCCTAACCCCCAAAGTCTGGAGTGGGTGCACGACGTCGGCAAGGGCCGACCTCGCACGAACAGATCAATCCTTTAGTCTGTGTGCGGTGACACCGAGCTGTGCGTGGGTTCTTCAGGGTATGGGAAAGCTAGGTGTGGGCTTTGTACCGTGTGTTGATCCCTAGTTTTGCTTTTCTAGGATTAAAAGCTTGAAGTATGGAATGATGTAAGAACCCGTTTTTTGCTACGAAAGACTTTGGAATATTCTTGATGATATTCCAGAGCAGCGCCTTTAGACGGCATGCGATTCCGAGCCCCGGAGTGGCCGAAATTAAATTTTTAGTGCGTTCACACTGGAAACGCTAAATAAATGAGATAACTCCTAAACAGTGTTCCGGATCAGAGATCCGAGTGTACAGATGGGTCCAGAATTGGGTGTTTACCCTAGGAGCGACATAAAACTTGTCAGCGCGGGATGTTTGGACCCCTTCCCCGCTTCTGGAACGTTAAACGGATTAATTAATTAATTAATTAATTCGTTTAATAGCGAAATGCTAGTATCTCTTGAATGGTGGCTCGGATTGGAAAACTGAGGGCACCATTGAGTTCGGAGCATGCCGTTTACCCTAAGAGGGGTATAAGTTTTGCGGGTGCGGGCCGTTTGTGAAAAATGGCCCCAGGGGCGTTTTCGTAAATTGGCGGCCTCGGGCGCTGAGTTTAGTAACATTAGAACAAGGTCTCAGAATAAAATTCTGAGACTGCCGTTGCGCTCAGAGCGTGGTTCTTAGCCTAGGGGAGGCTAAATCCCGACCCCGCCGGGAGTTCGGGTTCGGGGCCGTCGGGCGGGCGTTTAAGTGTGTTGTACTTAAACACCCCCCCCCTTCTTCTTCTTCCTCTTCTTCGTCAAACCCTATTCCCCCTCCTTCACCTCCGGCGAGGCGAGCTCCGGCGAGGCGACTCCGGCAAGGCGGCGGTTTGGCAGCAAAACTCCGGGCAACGCCCGCGAGGTATGGTTACGTATTTGAGTTTTTATTCCCGAACCTCCCTTTGAACCCCAATTTTGGCATTTATTTGTTGTTTAATCTTCGAAAAAATTCCTTGTACGCGTAGCACGCATTTTACTCTTTTAGTAGCTTCTTTCGTAATTGAAAACGGAGTTCGGAGGAGACCGCAACACCCCGCCGACGTTTGTGGGTTTTTGGAGGCTTTCCGGCCGGTTTGGGGAGCTCCGGCGGTAGGAGGCACGGCGGCGCGGCTTCGGTCCGAGGACGTGGCCGCGGGGTGTCATGTTGGTTCGGTGGCTAGGCGGAGCGGCTCCGGTTGGCAACTGGCGCGGACGATGTAGGCGGCTGCGGACGGCGGCGGTCGGCTGGGCTCGGGCGGCGCCGGCGTAGCGCAGAGAGGGAAGGGGGTCGCGGGGCGTGCGACCCCGTGTGCGACGCGACCGCGACCCGCACCTCGCGGGACGCTGCGGGGAGACGAGACCGGACGTCAAAGGCCGGTTGGTGTCGGTGGAGACAGGCCGCGGCTAGCTGGCCACGACGGACCGAACCGGACCCGCGGCCGGGCCGCGGGCCGGCTGTGGGTGGACCGGCCGGACCGGGCCGGTCCGTCCCAAGGGAATTTTTTTCCCTTAAAAATTTCTGACGCACGTAACTTTTGTTAAGGGCGTCCGTTTTGCATGCCGTCTGTGGCAGAGTGAAGTTTGCGTCGAGGGGAATATTTTGAAATGGTTTCGGGAAATTTTAATTCCCGAAAAGAGGGGTCACGGAGGCGCGACGTGTCCTTAATTGGGCGAGCATTTTCCCCGAGTTTCTTATTTTGGACGGCGCAGGCGCGTCCGATGTCCGTTTTGAGCACCGTCAGCGGCGTTGTGACCTTGGAATTGAGACGGAGGTTTCCAGTGCGGTTCCGGGCGTTGAAGCCAGAGTTGAGGCATGGGCCCCACGGCCCGTCTTTTGAGCTACGTGCAGCTTTTAGCGGCTTTTTCACCAGACGTCCGTTCGGGGCATGCGAGCAGTCGATGTAGGGTGTTTTTTCGAGGGAATCGCGTTGGTGCGGTTTGCCCGCTGTAATTCCGCACGGTGGTGCGGGCCCCGTGAGGGCCGTTTTGGGAGTTGACAGTGATTTCCAGCTTTATCACCGGGTGACCGTTTTGGACAAGTGAGTAGTCCATTTCGTGTAATTTTTCGAGAGGATCACAACGACACGATCCGTTCGTTGAGTTTTGGGACCGGGATGCATGTCCCATGTGGCGCTGCTCGTGTGCGGTGTGCCAAAACACATCTTTTTCTTCGGGTACCCGTTCCACTCAAGTAAGTAGTCAATTTGACTTTCTTTTCCGAGAGCTTTGCGATATTGTAGTCCGCCCGACCTTTTTCGGGGACATGGAGTGGGCCCCACACAGGTTTGGTTATGGTGAATAGTGCCTTTTTACCAGTTGACCATTTCAGGCGAGTGAGTAGTCTCTCTCGCGTGTTTTTTCACGAGGTTTATGATGGTGTGAACCATTTGGCTGCGCAGAGCCTCTTGTGCGATCTTGTTAAATGTGGAAGCATGGAAGGTGCTCCAGTGGTGGTTCGACCTACCTTGTTTGTAGCGGACCCTTGGCGTGTGATCGCGCACTCTTAGGAGAGTGATATAATTGGTTATCGAGATGTGGATGGCAGTTCCTGGGCCTTTGAGGTGGAGTTATTACGTCACGCCTTCGCGTTGACGATGGGTGACGTGTGCACGATAGCCTTTGGGCTGGAATGAGGTATGCTCCTGGAGTATAGGGAAGCGCTTGGGGGTACGAGTGGTTTGTACCTGAGGATGGTTGTGCGATCAGTTGGGGTTATGATGGGGCCACACGTTCTGTAGGCCCCATGTGCGTGCTGTGTTCTGCTTGACGTACCTTGACCTCTCGCGACGTAGAGGGTCCCTCTGTGCTCGTTGTTTGACCAGCAGGGTGGAGTTTTTCCACTGGATTGGTGCCCGTTTGTTGACCAGTAGGGTTGAGTGGTCTCCCCCTGGTTTCGTTCTCGATGGATTGGTCAGTGTTGTACCCTGCTGTAGAGATGGCAGAGTGGTTCTGAGTTTTACCCTCCAGCGGGGCTGGGCAGTGGGTTACTCATCGACTTCCTTGGGCTTACCCTCCAGTAGGGCTGGGCAGTGGGTTGCTCACTAACTTATAGGGTCTACCCTCCAGCAGAGACTGGGCAGTGGGTCACCCGACGCTATTATGGTCTACCCTCCAACATGGACTGGGCAGTGGGTCACCCGACGACCTCTTAGAGTCTACCCTCCAGCAGGGTTGGGCAGTGGGTCACCCATCGTCTCGTTTCAGGTCTACCCTCCAGCAAGGCTGGGCAGTGGGTCGCCTGTCGACTTATTCAAGGTTTACCCTCCAGCGGGGCTGGGCAGTGGGTCGCTGGATAATGTGTTATGGTTTACCCTCCAGTAGGGCTGGGTAGTGGGTCACCCAGAATCTTATTATGGTTTACACTCCAGCAGGGCTGGGCAGTGGGTCACCCAGTATCTTATTATGGTTTACCCTCTAGCGGGGCTGGGCAGTGGGTCGCCGGTTGATGAATTAGGGTTTACCCTCCAGCATGGATGGGCAGTGGGTCACCCAGTATCTTATTATGGTTTACCATATAGCAGGGCTGGGCAGTGGGTCACCGGTTGATATATTAGGGTTTACCCTCTAGCTGGGCTGCGCAGTGGGTCACCTGATATTTGGTTATGAATTACCCTCCAGCAGGGCTGGGCAGTGGGACGCCTGTTAGCATTCCAGACTCAGTCCTCTCGACTAGGCTAGTCTGTGGCTTACCTCCAGGATTACTGGAGCGGGACCCTTGGTTGTACGGGTCGGTGATGGAACGGCTATGGCTTTGAGAAGACCTCTCGACTGCAGGGCAATGATGAGGTGTGGTTTGACTTTCCTAGAACTCTCATGTACGAGGGGCACTTTCCCCACCGAGACGCATTCTTGCGACGCGATCAAAAACCGTGCGGGCGAGTTAGTGCCGCATAAAGCGGATAGTATCAAGTTGCAGTGACTGATCCCCTTGGATTGCGGTTCAGGGAAGACATGCGGGTTGCTGGACGATCAATGATGATGTTTACTTCTGGGACTGTTGGCGACTCTTTTCTTGGGCTGAGCTACGGGACGGAGATCCCCTTACGAGTTTGTTCAAGCTTATTGGCAGAGCATGAGGATATGTATATACCTTGTTTGAGTACCCACTTCTTGGGATTGGTTACTCTCCCTCCAGGAGAGGCGAAGACGCGCGGGGTATGCCACGTGCTTTCTGTGTCTAGCTTCTCATGGTTGGATGAGTCTACTCTCATGCTATAGGTAGCAAAGACTCGACGGGAAGTTCATCTTCTCACCGTTGCCAGCTCCTTGTGCCTGGACGAGTCTACTTCCTTTCTATTATTGGGTTGAGCTGGACTCTTTACTGCACCCTTATTTTCACTCCTTTCTATTCCTTGTTCCCTCTACTGCTCACCATTTGGTACCTCCTTTGTTTCTCCCTCGAGCCTACGGGGTATCCTACTGAGTATTTTTATACTCACCCCTGCTTGGGCTTTGCCCTCACTTGGTGTGCCATTGCAGACGACGGACAGGTGGAGCGTGACTTCAGTGGAGCGCAGGATCTTGGCAGCTTGGACCGTGTGTGGTGGTCATGGCCGGGTTCCAGGTGGGAGACCCATCAGCTGTTACTTTTTGTTTACCTGTTTCCGGGTTGTGGCACTTTTTGGTTGGGCGCGTGTTTTGCCCCTTTTTCCTTTTCAGCATTTTTCTTGTACTATTAGAGGTCGATGCACCCTGTGGTTCATTTATAGCAGTTTCCCTTTTCTTTTCATTTTTTACTCTACACTTTTTCATTGATTTTGATGCATGCGTGTGTACAGGTACTTAGGAAAAGGCCTCCCCGAGTTGTTGTGCCTTCGGCACTGGTCGCCAACCCCTGGCCTATGAAGGCGGGCCTGGGGTAGTTACGGCTCAAGCCCGGGTAGGGTCAGGTCGTGACATTTTTCTTCATATAAAAGATAATTCACTAATGCTATGAACATTGAGTTCATTGTATGTTATAGATTAAGTATTCACTTCTACATGAGATATATATTGAACACATGGTGAAATTGAGAGAGGTTTAGTGGAAGCACTAAGTGATAAGCTGCCATCCATAATCTTTCAATAATATTTAAGGGTAAAATATTACAAGGGATCAAATTTACTATATTTTATAATATTATAACCTTATTCCATGGTAATATAAGTTGTAATTCCTTCTCACTAACTTCAAATTCTATATTTTATCGACGATTTTCAGCATAACTTCTTTGTCGACTTTGAGCTACTTTATTGTACTACTGTTTGGCTATAAATTTATAATCCATTTGGTCAGCTGGGTTAGGTCCCAAAAAATTTATTTTTCTAACTATATTCTAGAACATTATATTTCTATACTTATTTCCATATAAGGATTCATATGGATCCATCTGAAAATTCATGTCAAATATTTTATTGACTGAAAACTCACCTAGATGAATTTATTGATCCCAACCACATTTGAAATCGATTGAATAAGACCTCATTATATACTATAGTGTTTTAATGGATATATTATAATTAAATTTTGTTTTAGGATGATAAGAATTACATAAACACAAATATAAATTTAGATCATAATAAAAACTTCATTACAACTTTGAGGTAACCTTGTATCTCGGCCAGACAAAATATAATATGGTACACCATAAAACCTTACCACTTCATTAATATATATTCTAGAAATCATATCAAGATATAAATCTTATTTTAATGTAATGAAGAGTGATGAATTCATAAGTCGATCAAATAAAACCCTAGTAGAATTATGGTCCTTCATTGTTTTGTAGATTCTGATCAAAAAATACATAGTAATGTTTTCCTATTTCTATTCTAGTACGGGTAATGTTTGTACAATTTCCTTTTAACTCTGTCCCTAGGCCATAAATTTCTGACATATCAAGCACCAAGATATATACACTATAATATCTCTCATCATGTTGTACCTCCATAAATACTCTTTTATCTCAATATAAATCTTTTACTTCCAGGAAGAATAGAGAATAAAAAATAATGTGCTTCATCCAACATCTCTTTCTTAAAATATATTATAGATGGAACAAATAGATGATTCTTAAACCTTATCATTACATCACAATTCAGTTTGAACATAAGAACATTTATCACCTTATTTTTCATCTCCACATCATCCATATGAACATATTTAATCTTCACATTGTTAGATAGTTGAACACTCATTTGAGTAAGATAAGATTTATCCCCTTCCTTCATGTCATCAAGGACCACATTTATCAAAAAAAAATATAGGATATTTTTTTGATCTTCATCAAAAATATTCTTTCAAGATTCTTCTAAGTCAGACCATCTTCCACCTTGTTCATTTTCCTAGGGTGGTAATGAATTGAGCATTTATAATCCTTAATCAAATAAAACCATATTATGTACCACATATTCAAATATTTCTATGGGAATATATAGTTTATACTTTTATGATATGTATATATGTTACACCTTTCTCAATAAATATAATGTCTCAATATCATTAGTTAAAAAATTACCAAATTTATTTCAAATCTCATGTTTTGTAATTTTTATCATGAACTATAAATTTTTGTGATGAATAATCTATAAGAATACCATTTTTCATGAGGAAACATCCTAATACCTTCATTAATGGATCACTATAGATCAGAAAACACTTCTATATGAAATTTTAGTTTAAGAATAGGTGTACTGAGAAGCCTTCTCATTAGGTACTTCAAATTTTCCTCACATTAATCTATCCAAAGAACTTATCTCCAATTTATGTTAACTTGGAGAGAGGTATAAATATACATGATAAATTATCCATAAATCATTTAAAATAGTCATCCAAACAAATAAAACCGTGGATCTTAGTAAGTTTTGTTGGTATGGTCCAATATTCAGTAACTTCCATCTTTGATGGAACCATCGATATAACCTCTCTTGAAATTATATGACCAAAAAATTGATTTTTTTGTAGAGAAATTTCAAACATGAAACATTTCCTCATACAAATTACCCTTTCCTAGGGTACTCAATAAAATTATCATGTAATATTAATGCTCTTTATTTATCTTGGAATATATAATATTATCATATATAAAGACTACCAAAAACTAATCATGGTAATTTATAAAGATTGCATTCATTTATTTTATGAAGATAGAGGGGGAATTAGCAATAAAAAAATGTATATAATTTCATAATGCCAATACCATGTATGGAATATTGATTGGGTTATGTATTAACTTTTTACCCTCAAAAAATAATATCGATATCAAAGATCAATCATATAAATAAATATTGATCCCCTCATACTTGATCAAAAAAATCATCAATATAGTGTAGAGAATACTTGCACATGACTGTGATATTGTTCAGTTATTGATAATCAATATAAAGTTACATTGATCGATATTAATTTTTAATAAAAAGAACATGTTCACTTCATGGCTGCACACTCGTAGGCATGAATCCCTTATCAAGATTCTCCTGGAGTTTCTTGTTTAATTCCTATAACTCAATTTGAGACATTATATAAGGAGTTTTTGAAATAAGTGTAGAACCAGGAATGAGATCCATTGAACACCTAACAATAAATTCATAAGAATTATCAGAAATTTATTTGGAAATACAACAAAAAACTCCCAAAAAATAGTAACAAATTCAATTTTTTGTTTTCCCCAACAATATGATATAAACACCCTTTAAAATATGAATCAAGACCCATATAATGGATTTAATGTCCAATAGAAAATCATGTTAATCTTCATAATGATAGATGATCATAAGTTGTTCCATAATATATAATGTGAATTCCCTTCCACAATATATTACATGGTATTTATTTAAATATATACAGTCCATACCAAAAATAACATCAAATTAAACTAGTTGGAGAATAAAAAGATTTTTTGGAATAACTATCCCACAATATTCAATACAAGATAAATCATAGTCCTGATATGTGATTATCATACCAATTGGGATTTTTACCAGTAATTTGACATCTAATAGATGAGATGGTATTTTGATACTATTAGAAAATTATTTATATATAAAATAGTGGGAAAATTTAGGGTCAAAATATACATTAATATCTATAGAGTAGATGGTTAGTCCATGTATCACTAATTCATTACCTTACACCCCATCAACAATAATGATCGCCTGATATTTCCCTTTATCTCTGGGAATAAGTGTTTACTGACATAGATTATCATCATTATCCTTACAATTTGAATATTGGTTAGCGTAATGAACATAATCCTTTATTTTTAAATATTTGAGTGTGGGTGGTGTGTTATTTGGTGCTTTCTCTCCATCATTAGATATCTTCTTATTCCCATCACTTTGGAATTTAATTTCCTGAAGGACTTACTTTCTGAACATAAAATTTTTATAGGCCTGATTAAGACAATTTCCAACAAGTTTCCTTCTACACTTAGAGAATAATGGAAAGATAATCATCCACTCTCCATGGTTTTTATTATTAAAATTTCCTTAGAATTCAATATTCCTTTTATTATCAAAACTATGAGATTGATGGGTAAATATAATATCCAAATCCACCATGATAAGAAATTGAATAATTTATTATTTTCCACTAAAGTACCTTATTCATAAAAAGCTCCAAATATATGGTTTTATCTTACTAAATAATTAATTAATCTTACATTATAGTTCATTGATAATACAAGAATCATACATCACAAGTCATGTTATTTTTCCCTCTTAGGTACTAATGGATTCTTTATCCTTCTATTCTGTTTATGTAATTCCATCCCCATTTTCTTATGAATAATATAAGTAATGTACTAATTTTAAAATAAGTTCCTAAACTCACCCCACTCCATGGAGTCAAATTCTTCTCACTGCTTCATTTTCTTGATAAGATTACACCATTTATATGATTTTCCATTCAAATGATAAACAATAAAAACAATGTTTTCATGTTCCAGACACTATGTAACATCACAGGTAAATAAAGAATAAAGCATTTTAATATTTATTAATATTTTCAAATGAAATATTAATTTTACTTTAAAGGGGCTTCTATGTTCGATAGCGTACCCGATACGCAACAATGAGTTTCTTTGAAATCTTACGTTGCACACTAGTAATATAATAATATTATTTTAAATGGTAGTTAACACGTACCCGTTGTATTGGATGGAAGGAATAGAAATAACTAAAATATGATTATATATGTTTTTTATATGTTTTTACATTTATCCAATAAAATATAAAGGCTTAAAATAAGAAAAGAATACAATTTTAGGCACATATACTCTAATATTCCCTAAATGGTTGAACTATCGCCTTTTAATGGAGAACCCTATTTAAATATAGTTTTGGTCACTCTTATAAATTCTTTTGGACCAAATAAAACTCTTCTTTAGAATCGGGACATCAAAATTTACTTTGTGTAAATTTTTGGTATTTTTCCGATAAAGATCATTTTTTAATGAATAGTGAATAATGTCAAATTTTAATTCAAAACCTCTTTTTTATCTAATATATTAATATGATTAGATTATCTATTGAATTGATTTTAATGTGAAATTAGAATATATTTTTACCATTTAATCCAATAGTGTTTGTTGGAATTAATTTCACTTTGAAAATCGGACTTAAACTAGTGTCAATCTTTTGATACATTTTGTTTCATAAAAGCACGCTATTTGTTTTGACAATGGGAATTAATTATTAAATTAATTAATGCAACTTATATGTTTTGAATTTTTTAAAATAGAAATCATTTTGGAATTCGGAATATCAAATATATCTTAGGGTGAATTTTTGGTATTTTTCTGAAAAACATCAATTTTTGATGAATAGTGAAACCACTAAGTGGTACTTAAAAAACTGATTTTTTCGTATAAATGAAATTTTACCACCTCTGTGTTTTGAATTTAAAAAATACAACATAAATGGTTGTCATTAAGAATTATAATATGGTTCAATGGAGCCACTTTGGTAGGAAAATGACATTAATAACTTTTTATTTAAAGTTAAAATAAAAATGTCACAAACATGAGTTATTTTACTAAAACAATTTTTAAATGGGGTTATACAAGTCATAGTTTTAACTATTAATATTCATTAGAAATATAAAAATATTTCCTGCATCATGATTTTTTTTATATAATTTTTATACATTAAATAAAATAAATTATTTATGACATCATGATGATGCAGCGATTACCTCATTATTTAACGATTTAAATAAAATGAAAAGATAATGTAAAATCTAAGTCCTAGAAAAGTCAAAAACCTATTGTATGGGTGGATTTAGAACTCGTATCACCTTATCCTCAAAATAAATTAATGTGGGACCTTTAAAATCCGAAAATCATTTTATAATAAAGTAAACTTTTATAACTTTCAAAGAGTGACCCTCCTCTCCTCTTATAAAAGGCCCCCACCTCTACCACCTTACCCACACATCTCAAGCCTTTTTCTCAGACACAACCTGCTCATTTTATCTCTCCACATCCCTATCCTCATCCTAGAAGCCTTACCTTGGACAGAAAGCTCTTCAAGGAACCCTTTTGGTTCAAACCCAGAAGAGTTACTCGATTTTAAGGTAATGTCTTCACTTGTGTTTTTTTGTTTTATTTTGCTTCTCTGACCCTCTAAACTATTTTTATTACTTTTTTTTGTAAAAAAAACAGTATATTAAATATAATATGATTTTTTATGAGAATTATTCTAGCTACACCTACACACACCTTTGTCTAATGGTTAATGAACATATTGTTTCTGTGGATGGCGAATTTCTGCCTCATGAAACGATGATTGTTCAATCTTCTTTTAACACCTTTTATGGTGTCCATTAAGATGTCAATCTATTTATATGTGATATATATTATGTTTATGTTTTCTTTATGCTTATTTATTTTTCATTTGTGGTTTACCTATATGGTTCCCATTATGGGTAAACACGATAATTTCATTTTAGGAAGTGCGGACTACCGCCCCCTCAAAGTGATTTGATTTTTTAATGCCATATGTGGGGTGTATAGAAGATGGAGTTAATGTTATTATATATGATTTTATACTGGAATTATAATATACCCTTATATCATTATGATTTCACTCCATTAAATACGAAATAGAAATGAAAGTAGCGTTCATGCGTACGTACGGCTTACCGTCTCCATGAACGGTGCATTTCATTTCTTACCTCAAAATGTTATGTACTATTATAAATATAAGTATATTCTGGATATATGTGATATATATGATATCCAAATAATTAATGTCATTCTGGATATATTTAACCTTTGACCACATAATCAACATGTAATTGTAAGAAGTCCACTTTCGACTTAAGAACCAAATATCGACAAAACAAACTTTTTTAACTTAAATGATTACATAATGTTTATAACATGGAAATAAGTGACGTAAAAAGAATAATAAGCTTCAGAAGGTTATTAAGCAAGTATAAATTAACTTTAGTTTATTATTTAGGAGATTAAAGTGCAATCGAGTCACGTCGGACACGAGGTAAGGGACTTCATCTCAAACTCCTTTCATTGAGGCATATTTTGTTCTAATACAAGGCCTTCTTTTATATGGTGTATAAACACCTTTGAATTTTAATTTTATACAAAAGGAATATTTTTCTATGAATCGTTTTACAAAATGACAAAAAGGAATGGTTCTTTTAATGTACGTGGTGACAATGACCTTTTTGGCCGCCATGAGTATTATTTGGTCTTTGGTTTCCTCAACAAACCATAATGTTTTTAAAATGAAATAAATATCATATACTCATTTATGTATTTTGGTATTGAAAAGGGTTTTTATAATGGATTTTTTTATGTCAATATATTTAAGTGATATATTGTGATTGAAATGTTGAAATGTTTCATTTCCTTTATAATTGTTATGATTTTATAATGGTACTTGGACATTTGACGGGTGGTTACGTGATAAACCATATGACGGGTGGTACCGTGAATACCAGGATGGGTGGTTACGTTATAACCTCCAATGCATTGGTTATGGAAGTTGGCCGTATGGCTATTCCATTTAGTTATATGTGTGGAAGTCGACCGTATGGTTATTCCATTTAAGTATGTTTCGGTCCCAAGTTACCTTATATGTTATGTGTTATTTATATGGGTTTTATGGTAATATTTTGGTTATAAAAGGGTAAGTAATGATCTTTTCTTTAGTAAATAGTTTTTACTACTTAATAAAGGTTAAATGTATTACTTTGATAAAGTATACATGGTTTACTTGTGGTTTCGAAAAAAACTAACAGTTTTCATTCCTTGTGTATCCCTTACTGATCTTTTTATGCTCACCCCAAGCTTTTTTAAATTTTTTTCACAGGACATAATGTGGGGTAGGGTCGAGTATGGGATCAAGGAAAAGTCATGCTATATAAAACGTGGAACTAAACATGTTTCTTTTTTAACAGTTGTTATTTTTATGCAAACTTAGTAGAAGTGTCTACTTTGTAATCTTTTGAGATGTAATAGTTATGTCCTAGTTCTCTAAAAATATTAACCTGAAAAGATCCTCAATGTGAATTATTCATTTAATTCAAAATTAAGTAAGGTTTAAGGCCGGGGCTTTATAGTTGGTATCAGAGGTCGGTTTAGAAAACTTTAGGAGTTAGAAAATTGTTAAATTATGAATTAATTTATGGTATGATTGAAATGATATAGCATTTAAAGATTACCATGTCGCTTCGCCTAAGATATTTCTGTGTTCAGAATGGTTTTCCGTAGAGGAAACAAAGCATCTATGTTGGGACGACATCAAGAGGAAGACAAACTTTCAAATCAGCAACCCGAGATGGTCAGAATTGGAACTGAACAGTTTGTTGCAGTGATGACACAAATGACTCAGGCTATAAATGGTGGTTGTATCCATGCACGAGATCAGCCCGATCAACCACAGAAGAACATTTCAGTGGTGAAACATTTCATGAGGCAACATCCCCCATCATTCAGAGGATCATCTGACCATGTGCTAGCTAAAGGGTGGATTAAGGCGCTGGAGAAGATTTTTGATGTCATGGGGTGTTCAGAACATCAAAAGGTTAGTCTTACTATTAACCGTTTTGAAGGTGAAGCTGATCAGGGGGGGTCGATGGTGAAAAATATCAGGGATAGTGATGAGATTGATGATCTTCACTGGGACAAATTCAAAGGTATGTTTATTGAGAAATATTTTCTTAAGGTGGTTCATCTTAGGATTGAAAAACAATTTCTATAATTGTGGTAGGAGGATGACTCAGTGGCTTCTTATAAAGAAAAGTTCACTCGAAAGGCAAGGTATGATCCAAACTTCATACGAGAACTTGATAGTAAAATCAACCATTTTTACTCAGGGTTAAAGCCAAGGTATCGAAGGGATTTATCTTCTCGTGAGTTCAAAAGTTATGAAAAACTTGTTCGATGTGCGGAGATGGTGGCAATGGAGTTTGCCGATGATCAAGTGTTCTTTGAAAAAATATAGAATAAGAGGTCCAGTTGGCATGAAAATGGGATGAATTCATCAATGAAGCAAGGAGGTAAGAAAAACAAATATCCATCCTGTGAGAAGTGTGGTAAAATGCATCCTAGAGAATGTTTATTCAAGTCCGGAAAGTGCTTTCAGTGTGGTAAGTCTGGTCATTTTGCTTGAATCTGCAAGGAAGATGATCAAGAAGGAAATGAAAAGTCAACAGCAGGATGTTTTAAGTGTAATAAAATGGGTCATTATGAAAATGAGTGTCTAACGAAGAAATCAACTTGGGGAAAGTATCCAGACTACAAGAAGAAAGGGGTGGTGAAATCCTTTGCAACTACTTCAGAAGATGTTGGGCCATCGAATGAAGTAGTATCAGGTACACTGTTTGTTTGTTTGGATTATGACAATGTGTTGTTTGATTCAAGGTCTACACATTCATTCATTTATCAGAAGTTTTCTAGTAAATTGGAAATTCCATCTCAAGATATGAATCCTAAACTTGTGGTAAAAACAATAGGAGGAAACGTTGAGACAATGAGAAATTATAAGAACCTTCCTATCCTTGTGTGAGGAAAGAATCTACCAGAAAACCATGTTGTTTTGCCTCTGGTAGAGTTTGATGTTATTTTGAGCATGGATTGGCTTTATGTTTATCATGCTAAGATTGACTGCAGAGCTAAAATGGTTTCTTTTCAGAAAGATTTTCAGTTTGTGTAGAAGAATGAACCCTTGATTTTGATAACATATCAGGATGTTGAGAAACTAGAAAAAGATGGTTGAAAATATTTTTGAAAATAAAGGAACTGTTCAGATTAATGATGTGCCAGTGGTAAATGAGTATCTTGATGTTTTTCCTGATGAGTTGCCTGGTATTATTCATGATTGGGAAGTTGAATTTACTGTTGACTTAGTTCGTGATTCTAAGCCAATTTCAAAACCCCCTAATTGAATGGCTCAAGTTGAACTTTTAGAGTTAAAGAAGCAACTACAGGAGTTATTAGATAAAGGTTTCATTCGACCTAGCACATCACCATGGGGTGATCCTGTCTTGTTTGTTAAAAATAATGATGGTTCAAGGAGAAATTGCATTGATTATAGATCATTGAATAATATCACTGTTAAGAAATGTATCCTTTGCCTCATATCAATGATTTGTTTGATCAGCTCCAGGGAGCTCAGTATTTTTCAAAGATTTACTTGAGTTCGGGGTACCATCAGTTGAAAATAAATGAAGCAGACGTTCCGAAGACTGTTTTTCGTACTAGATATGGCCATTATGAATTTTTAGTTATGCCTTTTGGGTTAACCAATGCACCTGCCGTATTCATGGACCTCATGAATATAATTTTCCATGAGTTCTTGGATAAGTTTGTGGTTGTTTTCATTGTTGATATTTTGGTGTTTTCTAAAATTAAAGAGGAGCATGAATGTAATTTAAGGGTTTTCTTGCAAACCTTAAAAGAAAAGAAACTATATGGAAAATTCAGAAAGTGTGAGTTTTGGTTACATCAAATTTATTTCCTTGGTCACATTGTTTCAATAAATGGCATAACTGTGGATCCTGGTAAAACAAAAGTTATTGAAGAATGGCCAAGACCCACAAATGTAACCGAGATCCGTAGTTTTCTTGGTTTGGCAGGTTACTATCGAAGGTTTGTTGAAAAGTTTTCACAGTTATCTAGTCCAATGACTAAGCTAACTCGGAAGGGTGTTAAGTTTATCTGGACAAAATAATGTGATGATTGTTTTCAGGAGTTGAAAAGAATATTGGTAAATGCTCAAGTTTTGGAACTTCCTTCAAGGAATGGTGAGTTTGTTATCTATAGTGATGCTTCATTGAAAGGAATTGGTTGCGTCCTAATGCAGAATGATCAGGTAATTGATTATTCTTCCCGTCAGTAGAAAACTCATGAGGTAAATTACCCCACACATGATTTGGAATTAGCTGATATTGTTTTTTATCTAAATATTTGGAGGCACCATTTGTATGGAGTAAAGTGTGAAATATATACTGATCACAAAAGTTTAAAGTATATATTAACTCAGAAATAATTGAACATGAGACAAAGGAGATGGCTAGAATTAATCAAGGATTATGATTGTACAATTCATTACCATCCGGTAAAAGAAAATAAAGTGGTTGATGGTTTGAGTCGAAAAAGTAATGCTTCATTAACCATGCTATGTTTGGAACGAGATCCTTTGGTTTTTGATTTGATGAAATTTGGAATAGAAGTTGTTGGTGCAGGAAGTTCTTCTATTTTGCTTTAGGTGTCATTGAGATCATCTCTATCAGACAGAATTAAGCAGGCGCAGAAGAAAGACAGTGGATTGTAGAAAAAGGTAGTGATGGTTCAGAAGGGTAAGTTTCTTAAGTTTAACATTGATAATGATTGTTTTTTGAGGTTTGGGAAGAGATTATGTGTGCCTTGTGATTCATAGTTGAAGGGTGAGTTGTTATGTGAGGCTCATAGTTCCCCGTTTTCATTTCATCCTGGCAGTACTAAGATGTACAGAGATCTGCGAGAGTATTACTGGTGGGATGGAATGAAAAGGGATATTGCAGATTTTACTCTGAAGTGTTTGACTTGTAAATAGGTTAAAGCAGAGCGGCAGTTAATAAAAGGGATGCTTCAGTCATTACCGGTGCCAGTGTGGAAATGGGAAAATATATCCATGGACTTTATTGTGGGATTACCGAGGAAATCTCAAGGTAATAATGCAATCTGGGTTATTGTTGATCGATTGACTAAATCTGCTCATTTCTTTCCTATTCGAGATACTTTGTCTCTAGATCAACTTGCTCAGTTGTATCTTAAAGAGATAGTCTGGTTTCATGGAATTACCCTCTTCATTGTATCTGATCTTGATCCCAGGTTTACTTCTAACTTTTGGAAAGGCCTTCAAAAGTCGTTGGGTACTGAATTAACTTTTAGTACAACTTTTCATCCGCAATCAAATGGGCAGTCAGAATAAACAATTCAGACCTTGGAGGATATGCTACGTGCTTGATCTATGGATTATCAGGGAAGTTGGGGCCAACATCTTTCTTTGTTTGAGTTTTCATATAATAATAGTTTTCATTCTAGTATACAGATGGCACTATTTGAGGTATTATATGGGAAGCGATGTCGAACTCCAGCTTTTTGGGATGAAGTGGGTGAAAGGAAGCTGATGGGACCAAAATTTGTAGAAGAGATGGCAGAAAAAGTTCTGTTGATCCAGAAACACATGAGAACAGCTCAGAGCAGGCATAATAGTTACACGGATAACTGGAGGAAGGATCGATCTTTCAAGGTAGGTGATCATGTTTTTCTCAAAGTTTCACCATGGAAAAGTGTGATGAGATTTGGTAAGAAAGGAAAGCTGAGTCCAAGTTTCATTGGACCATGTGCAATTTTGGAGAAAGTTGGATCAGTTGCTTATCGAGTTGCTTTACCTCAGAGTTTATCTCAGGTACACATTTTTTTTCATGTTTCTATGTTGAGAAAGAATATGACAGATCCATCTCAGATTTTGAGCCGAGTGGTAGTTCAGTTGGAAGAGAATCTCTCTTATAAAGAACAACTAGTCCATATTCTTGACCGTAGAGAGAATGTTTTGCACAATAAGGTAATTCTCCAGGTAATGGTTTTGTTGAAAAACCATATGTTTGAAGAGGCAATGTGGGAATCTGAAAATTCTATGAGGTATAAATACCCCCACTTATTTTGATAAGTGAATAAAATTGCGAGGATGCAATTCTGAAAAGGGGGGAAGGATGTAACATCCCAGGTAAATAAAGAATAAATCATTTTCATATTTATTAATATTTTCAAATTAAATATTAATTTTACTTTGAAGGGGTTTCTATGTTCTATAGCGTACCCGATACGCAAGAATGATTTTCTTTGAAATCATACGTTGCACACTAGTAACATAATAATATTATTTTAAATAGTAGTTAACACATAGCTATTCTATTGGCGGAAAATAATAGAAATAACTAAAATATTATTATATATGTTTTTTAAATGTTTTTACATTTATCCAACAATAGATAAAGGCTTAAAATAAGAATAGAATTAAATTTTAGGCATAGGTACTCTAATATTCACTAAAAGGTTGAACTATCTCCTTTTGATGGTGAACCCTATTTAAATATAGTTTTGGTCACTCTTATACATTTTTTTGAACAAAATAAAATTCTTCTTTAGAATCGGGACATCAAAATTTACTTTGTGTAAATTTTTGGTATTTTTCTGATAAAGATCATTTTTCAATGTATAGTGAAAAATGTCATATTTTAATTCAAAACCTTCTTTTAATATAATTTATTAATATTATTAGATTATCTTTTGAATTGGTTTTAAAGTGAAATTAGAATATATTTTTTACCATTTAATCCAATAGTGGTCATTGGAATTAATTTCACTTTGAAATCGAACTTAAACTAGTGTCAATCTTTTGATACATTTTGGTTCATAAAAACACGCTATTTGTTTTGAAAGCGAGAATTAATTATTAAATTAATTAATGAAACTTAAATGTTTTGAATTTTGTAAAATAGAAATCATTTTTTAATTCTGAATATCAAATATATCTTTGGGTGAATTTTTGGTATTTTTCTGAAAAACATCAATTTTTGATGAATAGTGAAACCACTAAGTGGTACTTAAAAAACTGATTTTTTTCGTTTAAATGAAATTTTACCACCTCTATGATTTGAATTGAAAAAATCCGAAATACATGGTTGTCTTTAATAAGTAAAATATGGTTCATTGGGATTAAAATAATTTTTTGGTGAATAGTAACTTTTATGTTTGTAATCGTGATTAGAGGTAATTAGTGTAGTTTAAGGTAAAAATAATGTTTTATTAATATGAAATGACCTTGAAACATTTACTACCCTTATTTTATGAGTCATGGGTGACCAAGAAAATCCATGGGTCAACTTGGGGACCCCATGGAGCCACTTTGGTAGGAAAATGACATTAATAACTATTTATTTAAAGTTAAAATATCACAAACATGAGTTGTTTTACTAAAAGAATTTTTAAATGGGGTTATACAAGTAATATATTTTACTATAAATATTAAATATAAAGGTAAAAATATTTCATACATCATGATTTTTTTTATAATTTTTTATACATTAAATAAATTAAATTATTTATGACATCATGATGATGCAGAGATTACTTCATTATTTAACAATTTAAATAAAATGAAAAGATAATGTAAAATATAAGACCTACACAAGTCAAAAATCTACTGGATGGGTGGATTTAGAACTCTTATCACCTTATCCTCAAAATAAATCAATGTGTTACCTTCAAAATCCGAAAATAATTTTACAATAAAGTAAATGTTTATAACTTTCCAAGAGTGCCCCTCCTCTCCACTTATAAAAGGCCCCCACCTCTACCAACTTAACCACACATCTCACGCCATTGTCTCAGCCAAACCCTACTCATTTTATCTCTCCAAATATCTCTCTTCATCCTAGAATCCTTACCTTGGGTAGAAATCTCTTCAAGGAACCCTTTTGGTTCAAACCAAGAAGAGTTACCCGATTTTATGGTAATGTCTTCACTTGTGTTCTTTTGTTTTATTTTGCTTTTCCAACCCTCTAAACTCTTTTTGTTTCTTTATTTGGTAGCAACAACAGTATCTTCAATATACTAGGATGTTTTTATGATATGGATTCAAGATACACCTACACACACTTCCGTCTAATGGTTAAAGAACATATTGTTTCTGTGGTTGGTGAATTTCTGCCTCACGAAATGATGATTGTTTAATCTTATTTTAACAACTTTAATGGTGGCTATTAAGATGTAACTATATTTATATATGATATATAATATGTTTTTTTCCTTATGCTTCTGTATTTTTCATTTTTGGTTTACCTTTATGGTTCCCATTATGGGTAAACACGATAATTTCATTTTAGGAAGTGAGGACTACCGCCCCCTCAAAGTGAATTGATTTGTTAATGCCATATGTGGGACGTATAAAAGATTAATTTAATGTTATTATTTATTTTGTTATACTGGAATTATAATATACCCTTATATCATTATGATTTCACTCCATTAAATATGAAATATAAATGAAAGTAGTGTTCATGCGTACGTACAGCTTACCGTCTCAATGAATGGTGCATTTCATTTCTTACCTCTAAATGTTCTATATTATTATAAATACATGTATATTCTTGATATATATGATATTTATGATATCCAAATCATGAATATAATTCTAGATATAATTATCCTTTGTCCACATAAAAAACATGTAATTGTAAGAAGTCCACGTTCGACTTAAGAACCAAATATCGACAAAACAAACTTTTTTAACTTAAATGATTACATAATGTATATAACATGGAAATAAGTGATGTAAAAGGAATAATAATCTTGAAAAAGGTTAGTAATCAAGTAGAAATAAACATTAGTTTATTATTCAGAAGATTAAAGAGCAATCGAGTCACGTCGGACACGAGGTAAGGGACTTCGTCTCAATCTCCTTTCATTGAGGCATATTTTGTTATAATACAAGGATTTCTTTTATATGGTGTATAAACCCCTTTGAATTTTAATTTTATACAAAAGGAATCTTTTTCTACGAAGCGTTTTACAAAATGACAAAAAGGAATGTTTCGTTTAACGTACGTGGTGACAACGACCTTTTCCGCCTTCATGAGTATTATTTGGTCTTTGGCTTCCTCAACAAGCCATAATGTTTTAAAAAGTAAATAAATAACATATAATCTTTTATGAATTTTGGTATTTAAAAGGGTTTTTATAATGTATTTTTTATGTCAATATATTTAAGTGGTATATTGTGATTGAAATGTGGAAATTTTTTTTTCCTATATAATTGTCATGATTTTATTATGGTAGTTGGACATTTGACGGGTGGTTACATGATAAACCATATGACAGGGGGTGCCGTGAATACCAGGATGGGTGGTTACATTATAACCTCCAATGCATTGGGTATGAAAGTCGGCCATATAGCTATTACATTAAGTGATATGTGTGGAAGTCGACCGTATGGTTATTCCATTTAAGTATGTTTATGTCCCAAGTTACCTTTATATGTTATGTGTTCCTTATATGGGTTTTATGGCAATCTTTTGGTTACAAAAGTGTAAGTAATGATCTTTTATTTAGTGAAGAGTTTTTACTACTTCATAAAGGTGAAAAGTATTACTTTGATAAAGTATACATGATTTACTTGTGGTTTTGAAAAACACTAACAGTTTTCATTCCTTGTGTATCCTTTACTGAGATTTTTATGCTCACCCCATGTTTTTTGAAATGTTTTTCATAGGAATTAATGTGGAGTAGGGTCAAGGATGGGATCAAGGGAAATTCATGCTATTTAAAATGTGGAACTAGACATTTTTCTTTTTTAAAATTTGTTATTTTTATGGAATCTTAGTAGAAGTGTCTACTTTGTAATGTTTTGAGATGTAAAAGTTATGTCTTAATTCTCTAAAACTATAAACCTGAAAAGATACTCAATGTGAATTATTCATTTAATAGAATATTAAGTAAGGTTTAAGGTCGAGGCCTTATACACTAGATAACATAAAATAACTATTTATTATTATTGGACCATTTATCAATAGATAGTGTATCAACAAACCCTTTAAAACTATGTGGATGTTACCTCATGAAGGGATAAATCGAACATTATTCCATCTATTACCCATTTGGATGATCTATGTGATTCATGTCTTGGTAAATATGTATTTGGATAGTAATGAGATTTTTTATTCCACCCTCATAATAGTGGGGTTATCAGGAGGAAAATCACAGAATTTTCTATCATATTCATCATTAACATAGTTCCTTTGAGTTACATACATTGAATAGAACAAAAAATGATATTGTTAGAAATAATAATCATAGTGTAAAACAACCTGATAATGAAAAATCAATTGTAATATGGATAAATCATGTCACTATAGGTTCAACCTAGGTCATACATGATCATAATATATTCAAAATATTTATAATGGTTCAAAAAGAATGTGTGAATTAACCCAATCATAACCCTCAGGAGTGTCAAACCGTGTATAATGTATGGGAACACTCACCATTCACTAGAATGGTGGCCAAGATATAGTTTACCAACTCATTTTGGTGTTGTTACCCCTAGATAAACGTTTTCCAAAACCATGTCCATTTATTGTATCCAAAAATGATGTATTTATAGGAAAATTAGACTCATTTCTTTACCATAACATAATATTTTCTCTTATAAATAGGTTTATCATAAGTGTTACCACTAAATTTTTCTCATCCTATTTTCCAAAGGTAACCAAACTATTCTCTAATACCAACTATAAAGACCCATATTTTTTAAACATAAATATTAAATCATAATATAAGAATATTAAATAAATAACATTATGATCAAATCCATACTCTTATATTATTAGTGTCTTTACAAACATGGATACATTAAAAACATATCAATAAGAGATCTATACACTATTTTCTTCATAACTACAACCCTTGAATGATATATAATACATAAAACCTTTATTCATAAAATGGGGAAAGGAAATATAAAAAAGGTTGATATAAAATTCTAAAAAAGGATAAATAAGGGAGATATCAATGATCACTAAAACATAACATGAGAATAATTGAATTAGAACATGATCTTTACATTTTAAAATTGTACCTCACATATCGTAGATCATTATATAGAGTTGTTGACTAAGTACTAGAAATTGATAAGACATGGATCATAATGGAATCAAAGAACATGAGCCATGAGAGAATAAAATTGGAATGAGCCATAATTTTATGGCAAACAAATAAGTATATAAAATAATTTATCTAGTCAAGAATCACTACCAAGACTATAATAGTGGATTAGGTTCACTCCGTATTCAATAATATCCATAGTCAAGGTTTACTATCAAGAATACCTTAGTGGATAGAGTCCCTCATAAAATTTGGTTCACTCCCGATTATAGTCCTTTTATCTCATTAGATATCCATGTTTACCTAATTAATTAGAGGTAAATATAATTTTAGTCCAACCCATCATATAATGGAAGTAAAATACATGTATGCTAAAAGATAATAAATCAATTATCATAGTATAGACCATAGAAATAAAAAAAGGCCCATAAATATTTAATTATTCTATCATAGTGTAACACATGTAAAATAAATAGGTTTCATATAGGCTTCATCATAACAAATTCAACCTCTAGGAAGGAAACATGATTTATAGAATCATCTTTAAATCATCATTATTATATTCCATCCAAATAACTAAAGTGGATCGTGTCATTGGATTATATCCTTATAAAATCATAAGAAAAATCAAAGTATGTTATTTTAGTATAAAAATAACTTTAAATGATTATTAGAACATTTCATGAGGAAGATAAAGTTTTGACTTTGAAATCCCTTATTTAAAATTTAAAGATTTCCCAAATATTAAGGAAAAAATTTTATTTGAAAAATATCATGAAAAGTTGTAAAATAATCTTCAAATATTTGAATAGTCACAATGGTAGGAAATTATATTCACATTGTGTACATTAAACCAACTATTTTTGTCACATTTCTTGTAAAATATCAAATACACCTCATTCAGAAAAAGAAAGGAAGATTACTTTTAATTTTTTTTATAAAAGTTAAAAAATTTGAAAAATTGAATTTATAAAATAAAATATGAATATAAATAACATTTTTGAAAATATTTTTAGAAAACATGGATATGAATGAAAAAGGATTTGTAATCAAAGAGAGAAATAATGATAGTTTTTCTGAAAATATTCTTTCATTATATTGAGTTAATAATGAATGTAAAATGAATGGAAAATAGGTAATATAAAAAAATAACCACAAGAGAATATAATTCATGGGATTATTGAGTGGTAGATCATAAATTTCAAAATTGGAAAATTAATCATAAATAATCCCAATAAATAATGAAAATTTAACATAAATCCATTACCTCAAGTACGAATTACCTTGAATATTCTCTAAAATATAGTACAATATATTTAAATTTATTATAATTACATATCAAATTAATTTATATTATTTTATAATAATATACAATACCCTTACAACATTTCCATACCCATTTATTAATAATTCCTTATTAAAATCATCATTTCCAGGTGTTAAGTGTTTTATTTTCTCATAGAAGCTTCAGTTTGGACGTTTCAATACTTATAAATGATAATGGTTCCATCATCTATTGAATGTTATTAATTATATAAATTTCATTTATATTCATTATATTTATATATATGTATATATTCATCCATAAAAGTTATATATATATAAATTAATTATATAATTCATGGAGATGGTAGGTCGTACCCACACATGAACACTATTTTCACATTTCAATAGATGGAATAAATGAACGGAAAATACCAATTCACCATAAAAAATTAAATATAATATCATATATATCATATATATAAAACTTAAATCTATCCTTATTACCATCCATGTAAATTAGAATTGAAAAATGAACCACATCACTTCGTAGATGTGGTAGTCCACACATACACATGAGCGAAATTATCATTCTCAAAAACATTGTAATGTAATAAGGTAGATTTGATATTATAATTAGTGATGAATAATTACATTATATATATGACATATAATCTTTATGACCAAAATAATAAACATCCATGCAATAATGTTGTCAAAAATGAATTAAATCGCTCCATGGAAGTGGTGGTACAAAAATATGCATGAATGATACTTTCACATACCATTTGATTGAAAAGAGGGTCAATAATTGTGGGTACATAGTACTAATAAAATTTATGTATATTTAGAACACTTAGTTTATTAATCTATGGGGTCAACTAAAGATTTTATAAAGGTATAAGAAGAAATAATTTTTAAGAGGTTTGGTAAGAGGATTACCCCTTCTTCGGTTTCCCTCCTTTAGATCCTTTAGTAAGGACCTTTGGAATGGTCTTTTAAGAAGGAAAAAATATATAATTTATGAATATGGAAGTTGAGAAGATAATTGGTTTGGTTTTGGCATAACACCCCAAAATTTTACAGTATGTATCCTTCTAAATAAATTCAACTCATTCGATAGTATACATTTCACTCAATCGTATTTAATATAAAATTTAATATATAACCAAAAAACATTTTAAATGAATAATTAATGAAATAAGAGGATTTTTATAGAAATTAAGGAACATATGTCAATAAAATAGAAACTTTACCTTTGGAATAGTAATGTGAAACTTAGAAATAGAAATCTATCCAATAAAATAGTAACATCACATATTAAATTATAAATAATATTTAGGAATCTTATAATTTGTAATATTATATAATTATATCATAGTAAAAGTAAAAAAATGTTATTGAAATTATTAAATAAGTGTTGATATTTTTTATAAACATAAGTTTTTATTTTAAATTTTATAATTTATAAAATAATTTAGAAGAAATTTTATTTTAATAAAATGTATTCATAAATTTATATTTTGTTATATTATGATTATAAGATAATTTTATGAGACCCTAATTAATTTTTCAACGTGTTGTAAATTCATTTATAATTTTAAAAATGGAATTTTACAAACAAATGATTATTTTAATTGATAATTAAATTGATGATATTTTTAGACTTATTTTCATAAAATTCAATTCCTTTCTCAATTATAAATGTAGAATAACGGTTGTGGGAAAATTTTTATATTTTTCTAAAATAGTTGATTTTTTTGATGAATAGTGAAATGTGGAAATTTAATATTTACCATTTTAAGCCTAATAAATGAATTAAAACAACATTAATTATGTAATAAAACATTATTTGGATCTCAAATTAACTCATACCTTTATTTATTCACAAGAATAAACACTATTCATATTCTTGAGCCAAAATCATAAACAAATGAATAAAATGCTCAAAAAACACACCTCTCATCCACTATAAATACCACCTCTCACCAAATCCTCCCATCACAAATAAAAAACACTTGAAACCTTTAAAATATATTTGCAATCCTATTCCCAAGTATCTTCCCTACATTTAGGAGGCTTTGGTCCCAATAAAATAAAAAAACACAAGTCCCCCAATGAGGTTCTCAAGGAGAAGAATTCGATAGATAAAACCCTTAATCCTTCTCTTTCAATTTATTTCAATTTCATTTATTTTATTATCCAAATTTAAAATCCTCTATCCAAAAATCAATGATAAATACAGTATCTTACATATACTATAATTTAATTGTTTTAATAGAAAATACATCATCAATCACATTATCATATCCCTTTTATACTAAAAATCAAAATATCGTTCGTGATATGCTGATTTACTGACACCGTAGACGATGTGTTTTCATTTCACATTTTCTCCATCATGTATGGTAATAAAAACATTATTTTGGTTAAATAATATTTTATTATACATATTATAAGTCAAAAAAATTTCTATAATACGTATATATACATAATATTAATTAATTTAACCAAACTAGTTCGTGACAATAAAATATTCACCAAAATAAACTAATGTTCATCATTAACATTTTCTCTAATGAATCATACTAATATATGAAAAAATGATATATAATACCATTTAATATTTTATAGTTTCATTAATAACATACAATTTAATTTCTGGATAATTAATCTCATTTTACAAGAACTTCCATAAATATATACAAGTAAATCTATCATGTAAACCAAGGAAACGAACAATCTCGAACAACAAAAATATATGTTATAACTCATCAAAAAATGATTAAATGAACTTAATAAAATTATAATAAATAAAATACCGGTTTAATTGGTTCTTAATTGAGTTATTAATTAATTTAATTTCATTATCCAGGATATTAAGTGAATGTTCAAAAAAAATTAGACATAAGGTAAGGGATTCTCCCCGAACTTAAATTTTTCATTAGGATTAAAATTTCTCTATCTTTAACCCAATTTAATTATTTTATATTTTTATATACCTATTATAAATATCCTTATATATGTTCAAAACTCATGTATCTATACAATTTTATCTTTATTTTATAGGAAAATTCATGTTTTTTATGGTTCTCTTCTCAAATCATTCTGATAAGCAAGCTGATTTAATTGAACTTCCCAATTTGTTACCCACATTCAAGTACAGTCCATAATATATTTTAGGAAAACATAATTTTCATAAGATAAATATTATTTACAATAAAAACTAACTTTGTTCATTTTTGGATTTATACAGAAAATTTTTCCTTTTCCCTATTAAATGACTTGCAGATCCTTTTCCTTAAACTACATTAAAGAGACACTTTTCTAAAATTTCATAAACACACTTTTTATTTGTTTTAATTTATGTTCGACACAAATTATAATTATATATGATTATTTTCACTTAAAAATTTATTAGTATGATCTAAATACATTCATTCATGGAAACTATAATGATATTCCCTTTCAATCACTTATTTCGTGTGGGTTGTGTTTGTATACTTACCTTTTATTCTTTTATTTATGATCATTATTCATTAATAATTTCATTAAATATATATATATATATATATATATCTTGTATCACTAATATAATTATTGCCTTATCCAAATACCATTTTTTACATTTGGTTCTTTCTTTTATTTTTTTAATTAAATCTGCGTATGAATAATTCTTTGAATTTTTAATGATAGGTGGGGCCCAGTTATAGATAGCCCATCGATGCATAAATAGGTATAATGAGAAAAAATAATTGTTGAAAAACCCATTTGTGTTTGTTTCTAAATATAATTAGGTGGGGTTTTACCCACATACATAAAGCATATTGACATTATAATGGTTGACGTTCCAGATACATTAAATCTAATAAATAAAAATTTTCTTCATTTTGTATCCAGTTAATACATTCCATAAGTTTTTCTCTTAATAAAACCTACTGTTTAATTTTTATTGTTAGAGTATTGATAGAATGTGTTTTTAAGAATATTTACCATTCAATAATGACTATTTATAAATTGATTTTTTTTCATTAATTATGGTTTAATATGACCCTTAATGAGCATTTGTGCTTACCCTTTTATTTTTTTCCCTTCCTCAGGTTGTGAAGATGAAATCAATGAATAACTTATAAGAAGTAGTTTATATTCATTAATTATATTCCATGTTTAATTACCATTGTAATAATAGTACTATATATTTATCTACTTCTTCAATACTACTAAACTGATCTATCATTGGTGATTTTATCTAACGTATCTATTCCAATATAATAAAATGACCACCAAATCTAGGCTACTAGGGTCAGGGTTTTTATAGTTGATATAAGAGAAAATTTTATTATAAACCATGGAAAATATATATTAAATAAACATAATAACTCATTGTAGTGAATTTTGGTCTCAATATTCATGATGTTTATAAGATAACTTAGTGTGTTCTATTATTTAATGATGGCGCCTAATGGTAGGAAATGAATCAATACCGGTGGACAATTTATGTATTTCCATAGTGAAAAAGTAAACATAGTAGATGTTGGAGTTAAGATGATCATTTCTACATTATGATAGCATAAGCATGTCATGAAGAATAAACATACTACACCTATGTTGGATTGTTTCAT
The DNA here is from genome assembly GCA_963277665.1 of Viscum album. Classification (NCBI taxonomy): domain Eukaryota; kingdom Viridiplantae; phylum Streptophyta; class Magnoliopsida; order Santalales; family Viscaceae; genus Viscum; species Viscum album. The sequence continues at coordinate 878,990,996 of OY728143.1, read as the reverse complement.
GAGGAAAATTACCGTATCTTTTAATGGGACTACTAATCCAGTGGTATATGGGAAATCTATCAAGTCCTAGGAAAATATATTTCTAGCCTTAGGATGAAATGAAATTTAAAAGTTAGTACTGGAAGTGTATCTCCTCAAAGATGATATTGATAAATGATGTTCATTGATCCATAATACTGAGGAGGAAGATGAAATATAATACATGTAATGGGAAATTTTAAATAAAGGTTATTGAATAAATAATTTCCCTATGAACAAAGAACTAAAATAGAGATAAAATTACTTAGATTAAAGAAAGGGGGAGAAGAGAGTATAGAGGATTATGATTATACCTTCAAAAGACTATTTGGGTATGCTATAGATTACATAAAAGATTCAGAAGGCAATATTGATCATTATTATTAAGGTCTTGGAAAAAATATCCATAGATAAATGGTTTCTCAAACATTTTCATCATATGATCAAATATTATTAAGTGCCACAAAAACTAAGATGGAATTTTATCGATCGTATTTTTAAGGGAAATCAAGAGAAGAATAGGGCTTCTAATAACCATTTAAATGGTTAAGTGTTAAGGAAGAATAATTGAATGAATTATTTTTCATTTTGTGGAAATTATGGGAAGAATCATCATGATAATTGCATGAAAGGAATGGGTGTTTTTTATAAATGTGAAGAAAAAGGTCATCAAGCTAATGATTGTATGAGGAATATAAAATAAATGATGTTAAATTCTTCAATTGTAATTAATGAGTAATTATTTAAATTAATTTCACATGCATCAGAGAAATCTACCACAGATGATGCCAAGGGAAGAAGGCTATGTTTATCCAATCACTACAGACGATGTAAAAGCACCCAATTATGTGGTGGAAGATATTTTAATCCTATATTCAAATATATCCAATAATTTATTTGAATCTGAATCATCACTATCTTTCATATATACCCAGTTTTACAAGAAAATTAGACACTTTTTTTTTATTTAATAAGGGGCACTACAACAAAATGATTTTTTAGCCATAGTTTTTTATCATCAGTTTTTTAAACCACCGTTAATTTTTTTTTAAATAATTTTTTGGTGGTTTTTATATACCACAGATAAATTGTTAAAAAATTAATATAAGTGACACTTACCCCCTCCCTTAATACCCCCGAACCCCCACCCTACAGACGACTCCCCGAAGCCCTAGCCCCTCATCGCTAATTTTCAACCATCACTGTGCCTCACCTCGCCGTGCCTAACATATCTACACCTCAACTTGGTTCACCGTCCCTCGTCACACCTCACCTCACCACACCTCGGCTCGCCACACCTGGCCTCCCCTAACAACTAATCATGCCCCCACCACGCCACCCCTCAAAGGTCTATTGATAAGTGAAGGTAACAAATAATAATTTTATTTTTGGTTTTTTTCTAAATTGGATTATTTTGATGGTCAAATGGGTGTTAAATCATAGGTTTTTTCTAGTATAGTGTTTAAAGTTCTCCATATACCATATAAGGGGTTTTGGAAATGTGTTCACTATGATAGTAATATCCGGTGTGTTTTTAGCCATTTATGCCTATTTTTTAAAGTAAATATATAATTATAATTATTTATATGTAGTTATTAATGTTATGTGATGTGATGAAAATTTTGAGAGTTGATACAGACTTAGATGAAACATGGATGAGATTAGATTCCATGGTGTTTAGAGTGACATGGATTAAGATGGTCCATGGGTAGCAGGGCTCGGAGTGTTGTGTTGATTTAATCAGGTTGGAATGGACATTGATATCTTATTTAGGTTAATACTTTATTATCTAGAATCAATATGTATATAAGTGTGTTAGCTTGTATCAAAGATTATAAACCATGATGGTTCTGAAATTCCAAATGGATTCCCAAAGGGTGATGTAGAACTTGTTATGATGAGGGGATAAGTCTTGACTGTAGCATTCCCAAGGATCAAGTGGTGAACATTGTGACTGACATGGTCTATGCCTTTGATTCATGTTCTTGATGTGACCTCACTAAAATTTGTGTTGATAAGTTGGCATTCGTAATGTGACCTCCCATAAGTGACATGGGATGTGACATTATTTTGGGAACTAAGACTATTCCATTTTTCCTCAAGTAGATGGTTATATTTTAAGAATGTATGCTTGTTCTCTATCACATCATGTAGTTGATTTTTTACCTCCCTAAGAACTAGGTAGTGTGATAAGATGACCATTATTTATTATTATTTAGTAAAGGACCTCTAATGAGAGGTTTGTGCCATGGTACATTGTGGGATGAGATCACTGAAACATACCTTTAAAGATAATGTAATGGTATGAGAATCGATTATTATATTTAAATAAATAACCACTAGTCACTTTCATAAAATTTCATGATAATACTATGTCATTTTTAAGGTTTTTTCCCCATGAATCATGTTTTTAGAAAAATATATTTTCAAAAATGATCTAGTGATTTTTTCGATCACACTAAATTTCATATTGATGTATTATACATTATTACATTTATTAAATATTTAATGATTGTTTCCCTATATTTTCACATAAATTAAGGTTAATTTTATTTATTTTTACCATTATAAGTATATTTTAGAGTTATAAAATAATAATATTTTTATGTCATTGATTAAAAGAGAACCAAAAGTCGGATTGACGTGATTTTGATTCTTATATTTACGAAATTATTCACAATTAATTTTCATGATATTTCAAAATAATCCAAAGTTATTATATTGAATTTGACCCTTAAAAACATGTTTTAAAGACTTTTATATCATTAAAAACACATTTTTGGATATTCTTAATAAAACACACATTAATTGAGGTTTCATTCATATATACATTTTGATAATTATCCAATAATACTTGTTTGACAATTTAAAATCAATCCATTGCCATTTTTTATTTTTTAACAATACATGCATGTTTAGAGAGTTTTAAAATAATAAAACTACATTTTTGTTCATTTGGATAAAATTAACCCTCATATATATGTGGAATATTTTTATATATTTCACAAATTAATATGTAATCATTTTAAAAATATTTCATGAAAATATTAGGTTCTTTTATATGTTTTAAACCATTAAATAATGTCTTTAATGATTTTTATATCTTTTAAAATATTATTGTGGTCATTCTCAACATAATGTAAATTATATTAGTTTTCCATCTAATATCCCATGTAAAAAATTATTCAAAGAGAATTATACTACCATTTAATGCGAATTCATGGTTTTTTTCTCAGTTTTCACATTATATACAATGATCTCATGTGGAATGTTTATTTTATTCCTCAAGTATACATGAATGTGATAGAATATACTAGGGGCACCATGTAAGGACTTATGGATATGTATTTCTCAATCCATTCAGGAGAACCCCTATGGTCATACATGGCTTATATTTAGACTTAATCTAAGTACATAACATGTAGTGGATAGGTCTTGTAAATCAAGGTTTAAATTTTTAGATAGGTTGTGTTGAGGCTTGAGGATGGATGTTGGTCTAGATTTGTAGTGTTTTATTTTTTCATTTATTTTATATTTTTAATCATCCCTTTTTTGATTACTGTTATTATAATAATATGAATTATTCATGGAATTTATTATATAATTTTTTATTTCACTATTTACATTGATATGTGGTAGATTCCTAGGTTATTTTTCCATTATAATAGACTCTAATTTTATGTATTTTTCCACTATAGAATATGGATTTGTACGTTAAAATAATATGGAATCCACTTGAAAATGTGTTGTAATGCTTAAGGTATGTCAAACTGAATCTCATATGATGATTAAAGAATTGGGAATTTCAAAGAAACATCATAGCATTTAGTTCATTTTATAGATTTAGTATATGAAAGAGGGGAATATGAGGACTTTATCAAATCCTATGATATAACATATATATGTGAGTCAGGAAAACCTTTTCGGTGGTATGTCCTGGTTACCATGGGTGTTGGAATGTTCTTATTACATTTTTATGCTATGATTGGGTTCTCTGTGGAATATATTGTTCTTATGAAAGTTGTTATTTAAAATTATAATTTCTTATATTACAATAATGAGGCCCATGTGCATGCACCATATTTTTTTATATATTATGTTTATGAAAAATACATAAATTAATTTAATTGAAATTTTAAAATGGGGTTCATGTCAATGAGATTTCAAGAAATATACCTCCTCTAGATAGAAATTTATGGGTGATGACGGTAGTCTGAATCAAAATACTACAATGAAGAAGAAGAAAATGAAAAAAGAAGAATATTTGTCAGAGGATTTGAAGATTCTTGCCCAAGGTCCTCCAAAAGAAGGTAGAATGTTTGATTCTTACTATATGAATGGATTTAGATTCCGTATAGTTGATCTGGAAGATGGTATGAAAAGACAGAATAATGGCATATATACATTATCTAAAGTGGAATACTAGGAAAATTTTAATGATATTATTGGATTAATCTACCACAATCCTTTTTAAAATGTTTTATTCTTATGAAATTGGGTGGATATTATTAGGGTTCTTAAAAGAGATTCATTTCAATTTGCTTATGTGATCTTTTCTAGCTTGACGGATATTGGTGACCGTGAACTGAATGATCCGTATATCTTATCATCAAAATAGAAAACTTTATATTATATGAATGATGTCATGAATAAAGGGTGGAGTTTACTTTCTCATGTAAAACCAAGAGACTTGTTTTCTATGGGTGATGAAGTGGAAGATTTGACCTATCACACCTGATTTTTTTTTCGTGTCATTGTTTTGATCTGGTTCATTGAAAATAAAGATCATTTAATTTTATGTTTGGTGAGATTAATTTTGAGTTTTGAACAACCATATATGTCTAATAACTCTAATTTGGGTCCCCTATTGCTTGTTTAGTAGTTTTTTGAAAGACGGGGGTAACTTCCTGATTTGGGCTAATAGTGATCCCATTTTTAGTTTTTAAAAAGTAAATTTTTTATATCATTTTCATTTTTTACCATTTTCAGGAGATTTTACCACCTATAAAATTCCAAAATACCTAGACTCATCCCTAGTATCTATTTTACCATTTTGAAGCTCATTTTTATCAAATATTTGGTTGGAAGTTCTCAAGTTTCCTTAAATCTTCCAGAATTGAAAAGGTAAAATGTTTCATACATAAATCATTCAATTATTACTCTTTTTCAAACAAATATTATTACTCTAGTTATTATAGATATTAGGAGAATCCCCACGAAGTCCCAATACATTATTGTTTCTCTAAGGGTGTAGATCTAATGCAAGACAAACTGTTTGCTAGTTGAAAATGTGAGATTCATTCTCCTTTATCCTCCCTCTTCTTCCTCCTTTTATTATTTCGTTGTATTATATTCTCCCCTATTCGTTATTGACCTAGGGTTATGTTATCATATTATTTTTTAGGGGGTTGGGGGTTGTTTGGGGAGGTTCTTCATATGTTTAGGGGTTTTTAACCATCAGATGGTGATATTGGGTTTGTGATTCCATTATGCCAAGGATTTGAGGTAGGATATCCCTTGAAAATGAATTTATCATTAACAAATCATCATTTTCTTTTTCTTCACATCTTATATCTATGATTTTTTTTCGGAAATGAATAATTTTCATGGTGTGAAAATCATTTTTCAAGCCTTCTTTTGTGAAAGGTAGTGTTGATTTGTCATAAAAGTGCACACTATGTGTTGGTTTAAATGTTTTGCTATATTTTAAAACTGTTTTGTGAGGTTTAGAACTTGTTTTATGGTATTTTAAACATGTTACAGTTTCTTTAATAATATATGGCATGAAATTGGCGTTTTATTTCTTGTAATGTTCATAAAATAAATTGTTTTGTTTAAAAAATTCATGTCATGTGTTCGGTAAATTGCCTGGTTGGCTTTTATGTGTTATGTGTCGTTTAAAAATTATTTATTTGGACTTATATATGAATTGGAATAATGATAAATGGTATTTTTGGATCTTTATATTTCATTCCAATTTGGATTTGGTTTTACAATCAAATGGGCTTTGGTTTACTACATGTTTTGGCCCGAGTTGTCGGAAAATGGCAAGTTTCACATCCTTATGAAAATGGTTGTGTTTTGAATATGTAACCTCAGTGTTTTAAGAGATTTGTGAATGTAGTTTTCTACATTAAATGTTTTGTATACACGTCCTTAATAAAATTTAAATGCATACCTCGGACAAATGATTGTTTTGAAAAAGGCATAAAGTCATGTTTGGCATTTTTTTTTGTAAAAATGATTTCCATGGGTATTTCATGTTCTATCTATTGGGGACATTTTATAGACCATGAAATAAATTTATTAATCTTTTTTGGGGATTCCAAATCTGTTTTTTATGTTATTGATGGGTTTTTGGCCTTAAAAGATCATTTTTGAATGGATTTTATGTGCATGGCCTCGTTATACTCCTTGAAATTGTTTTACAAATCATTTTAGTGGTTTGTTGATTCTAGAAAGAAATGAGAAGCATTTTTGTGGTATGTTTGTGTGATTATGGTTTGGTAATGTAATTTTTTTGTCAAAATTGTTTTTGATAATATGTGTAACCTGATTGAGCACTGATGTTAATCCTGGGTATCTAAGTGGGGGGATGTGTACTAGTATGCTAGTGATCCCGTGGGGTTTGGCCCCTGTTTTATGTAGAATGGTTGACGATGAAAACTCTAACTAAACTATGATGATTCTATTTTTGGGGGACCACTAGGTTATGTGTATACTCCAGACAAGTGGATCATGTGTTTGATAACATATATTTATTATGGTTAATTTCACTGATATATGAGGTACTTGGGGATCACAACTAACTAGTGCATAGGGGTGTTCCCATGAGTTATGCTCATTGGATATATTGTACTCACTGTCAGCATACAATGTGTTCTCTTGATGAATTCATCAGTGTGTATGATTTATTTAAAAGTGTAAATTCTTTAATGCCGCCCTGTTGAAAACTATTTTCATTTTGAAGTTGCACCACTTTGCAAATTGTTACTAGAATTCTTGTTTATAAAACCTTAATGTTTTTGTCTGGTAACTTTTTTATTGCATGGGAATTCATTTTGAAAACATACATTTATATTTGTATTTAAAACTAGAAATTGATTTTTCTTTTATTTTAATGGATGTTCATTGGGAATAGAATATCAGGCTAACCTAGTGAGTTTTAATACTCACGCATAGAGTCTTCTTCTATTTTTATCCCTTGTGCAGGTTTTAGCTTGAGTTCAATCACCTTTGGAGACATGTGATCATTGAATTGGAGAGTGACCAGTGGGGTCACATGGAGTTATTTTGTTATTGGGTTTTGTCGGTTGAGCTGATGGTTTAGCTGTACCTTCAGTTTCTTGTAAAATAATGTTCAGTACAATTTTTATATAAATTTATTTTGGGCTATCCATTTGTTTCCTCTATTTCTTTCATTGTTTATATACGATCAAAATTGTTCCCTTCTGTAATCTATTGATTCCTTTAGTTCTTGTCGCCATCCTAGGAGGATCGAGAATGCCTCTCTAGACTTGTCACAGGCTGGCCTGAGTGACTTTCTCAGGGTCAACTCGGGCTGGTTCATGACAAAATGGTATCAAAGGAGGTAGTCTCTTAGAAGACCTTTTTTGAGAGCGTCATTGTTATTTGTGGTATTTCAAGGTATATGGATTAGGATTTTTGGGACTTCAGGGAAAATTGTGGGAAGAGCGTCGCAAACTTTTTCTCATTCTAATCACCAGGTTTCCCTTGGATGTCCGGTTTTATTAGTGTCTTTTGTTTTTGTTGATTGTTTGGTGTTGGGATATGACAAGGGGAGTCTGACTAATGGCCCCTATGAGCTCACAGGGCCTGGAAAGCCTTGTGGTGCTGGGGAATGTTCCAAATTAGTCTCTCCATGTTGGTTTTGTGTTTTACATATGGCTGCCAACCATATGGTCAAGTCACCCACCTATGCTAGTTATCATTTTTGGGTCTCTTGGACCTTTCTTGAAATGTGAATTTTTGTTTCGAAAATCCTTCTCTGAGAATTGTGGAAATGGGTTTTAAAGGAAGTATTGGATTTTGAAAAGTGGAAAAATATGTTTTAAAAAATTAAATATAAGACTTGTTTTGGAAGGATGTGTTTTCTTTAAAAACAAATTAAGTGGGAGTTGAAATGATTTAACGGGATTGGATTGTCCATAATCTAAACTTGTGGATTTTTGGAATAAAATGTTCTAAAAGTGTGAATCATTTTAAGGTGATTCTGAATCATTATTTTAAATTGGGGGTTTTGGGTTGTTGAAAAGTGTTTGAATCTCATAAATTAGTTTTGGAAATTGGTTTTGAGTGGTTGGTGTTTTCCTAGAAAGGGTATTGGTCTCAACAGACATCAGATTATGAATATATACCTTTCGGAATTTCAGAGAATGGGAAGTGGTCGTTTAGAGTATCTTGGTTGTTTTAAAAGTTGATAAAAATAAAAAGGGGTACGTTTTTTAAGAAAATGATTCATGATGAAGTGTGGTTTGGTTTGTGAAATATGAAAAGGTTAATTGACTTTCTGGTTAGTATTACTTTGGAAGGTACATGTTTTTTTGGAATGATGTCTTTTTGTTTTTTTCTTTAATGTTTTAATGGGTTCTTACATGCATAGTTTTATTGATATCTAGAAGGATGGTCTATTAGGAATGGTGGTTCGGTTCCTGGGTGGCATGGAAATGTGTATGTGGGTGGGACTTGACGAAACACCATTAGTGAGTGTTGAAACCCACCAAATTAGTCAGTTTTTCAAAAGTGTTTTGAGATGAAAAATTGTGTTCTTTGTTTATAAAGAAATAGTTATGTGGAATTTTTTTTCTTTGTAATAGAATTGTTTTTCATTCAGTAAGCTTCCATGTGATCTATATGTCACCCTCTTGTTGTATCTTGAGATGGCATCCTGTTGGGGGGATCAGTTTAGAGTTAATGTTTAGTGGGGTTTTAATGATGTGTTGGATGTTGTGATGTGGCCACTGGTAGTTCTATGTTTGCTAGATTCCCAATTGATAAACCTAGAGATTCTTTCTCTTATGTCACAATATAAATCCACCTCCTCAAATAATTCCTTGTCCTGTAAGTTAATATAGAGAGCTGTTTGTGATCAATTTAAAGTGCTTTCAGGTAGTGATAAATATTTTGGACATAGAATTTGTGTTCAGTGATGTTGATGTGTTTTTCTATATTGCTTGTCCATTCTACTCCTTGGTTGGAGTGAGATAGAATTTTGATTTGTATCTATGAGTTCCTATTAAGATGAAGGTTTTTTGTTGAGCAATTGAGGTCTTTTTGAGTGGTGTGATCCTTAGCACCCGAATGTGGTGTAGTAGATGCTTCAAGACTCAGGGATCCAACCACAGGCCTCGGAGTGAAGCCTTTCACGCAGTCAGGAAATCTACAAAGGTGTGGGAATCTTCACCAGGATCTTGCCTCCCCCATTATGGTATGGTAGTTTCTTTGTATCTGTTTTTGTTACTCATTACTATTAGTTTACCTTTTTCACAACAAGCGTGGTGGACATAACCCTCACACAATGTGTATGCCTTCATGGATGTGTGTTTTCAATCAATGTTCTTGTGTTGACCACCTGTGAAAATCAGGGTTTGTATTTGTGTTACTTGTTCTTAGGTGGAGAGTGTAGGGTTTTTCCATTGTTTCTTTGGTGGTTTCATTGGCCTAATTATTGGGTCCCCTTCCCTCACCTTGCTGATTGGTGGGGGGCTGGATCCATTCCAAATGTGTTGGCCCAGTTCCTATACCCTTCGTTCGGAAGTGGGTAGTTTAGATGTTCCTGTTGTAACCCTATTAACGTGGGTTTGTAGGTTGCTGTGGGGAGTTTTGGTGGTCCTGTGTAGCTGATTCCCAATTCATGTTCATTTTGAATTCTTCTTTATTGTTCATTTCTAGTTGGTCTCTAATGGTGTGGAGACACACTGTGGGTCTCAAAGATCTTTCTTTTAGGATTTGTCAGATGGTATTTGGGATTTAATGGTGGGGAGACCATTCCAGGCTCCACACCAAGTCATTGGATTTTATGAGTGAACTATGGTATGGGTGATCATTTGGTTCATTGGGAGAAGGCCCAACAATCTAGTACTTGGCATGGTTATGGAGGTGATGGCTTGATCTTTCCGTTGATTCTTCAGATGTGGTTGTGAGTTGATTTTTTATTTGAGCAAGAGTATTATGATACATTATAAGTGAATGATATTTCCTTACATTTTGAGGATGGATTATTTTGATAAGTAATCCTTAGGTGATGTCCTATTAGTTGTAAAGAGTTATGGCTTTCTAGGGGTAGAAATCTTTAATGGTGGGGAGAATTGTCACACCCTGTTTTTTTTCATTTCATGTCATGGTTTTGATCCGGTTCTTTGAAAATCCTGATCATTTTCTTGGGTGTCGGGTGAGGTTAGTTTTATGTTTTTAACTACCATATATTTATAATCACTCGAATTTGGGTTCCTCGTTGTTTTTAGGAGTTTTTGGATAGAGGGGGGTTACTTCATGATTTGGGCCAACCGTGAGCCCATTTCCAGTTTTACAAACCAATTTTTTTCTTTTATAACTATTTTTTTCTACATTTTTCACCAATTATAATTCATAATTTTCCTCCAGTCACATATTCAAACCACCATATCCTTTTGGAATCCCTAGTAATTCAATAATCATGTTGAATTTGGGTTACATATTTAGGTATTGGGACAACCCATGGTTCCATTTCCAGTATTAAAAAAATAAATGGTTTATTTTATATCTTTTTCATTATTTAATTTTTTTGGTTATTATACCTCCCACTCAAAGAAAAAATAACTATGATCACCCCCATTATTGATTTTACCTCTTTGGAGCTCATTTGAATCGAATATTAGGGCGAAAGTTCTCAGCTTTCCTCAAATCGTCCAGAATTTAGAAGGAAAATTGTTTCATACATAAATCATTAAATTATTACTCTTCTTCCCACAAATATTCTTCTAATAGTTCTTCCTGACCTTATGATCCTCTCCATGATGTTACAGAACATTATATTTTCTCTATGGGTGCATATATAATGGAAGAAGATTAGTTTTCTAGTTGAAAAGATGAGATTCCTTATCCTTTATCCTCCCTTTTCTTCCTCCTTTCATTATTTACTGGTTTTATAATCTCCCCTATTCATGATCATCCCAGTGTTATGTTATCCCATGATTTTATATGGTGGTTTTTTTTTCTGGTCTTCATAGGTTTAGGGTTTGTAAATCCTCATATAGTGATAATGGGTTTCCATTTCTATTACGCCAAGGGTTTGAGGTAGGATATCCCTTTCACATGAATTTATCATTTAAGTTTCACCATTTTATTATTTTTAACATATAATATATATGATCATTATTGTTTTTCATCCATTTTATAATTTTCATGGTGTGAAAAATGGTTGTTTAAGCCATGTTTTGGGAAAGGTAGTGTTGTTTGGTCATAAAAGTGTACATCAAGTGTTTGTTTAAATGTTTCTCTATCTTTTGAAAATGTTTTGTGTGTTTTAGAACCTAAATTATGGTATTTTGAACATTTTATTGTATTTTTAATAAAATATTCCATGAAATTGGTTTTTTATTCCTTGTCAAGTTCTTAAAATAAATTATTTTGTTTAAAAGGGTATGTTAAGGGTTCAGTAAATTGCCTAGTTGGATTTTATATGTTATGTGTGATTTAAAAATTATTTGTTTGGATTTATAAATGAATTAAAATATTTATGAATTTTAATTTTCTGTTATTATATTGATTGCTTATTTGGATTTTGTTTTACAAACAAATGGGTTTTGGTTTACAACATGTTTTTTCCGGAGTTGTCAGAAAATGACCCGTTTTACATCCTTATGAAAATGGTTGTGTATTGAATATGTAACCTGAATGTTTTAAGGGATTTATGAATGTAGTTTTATAATGTAAATGGTTTTTATATACCTTCTTCATAATATTGAAATTTATACCTTGGTCAAATGTTAGATTTGAGAAAGGCTTAAAGGCATGTTCGACATTTTTTTTGTAAAAATGGTTTCCATGTGTATTTCATGTTCTATCTTGTGGGACCATTTTATAGTCCATGAAATTGATTTATTAATTAGTTTTGAGGCTTCCAAATCTGGTTTGTTAAGTTATTGATGGGGTTTTTTCCTTAAAATATCATCTTCTAATGGATTTTATGTGCAAGGCCTCGTTATACTCCTTGAAATTGTTTTAGGAATATTTTTAGTGGTTTATTGATTCATGAAAGAAATGAGAAGCTTTTTTGTGGGATGATTTTGTGTTTATGGTTTGGTAATGTAATTTTGATGTGAAAAGTTTTTTTATAATATGTGTAACTTTATTGAGCACTAAAAAGAATCCCGAGTATCTTGGTGGGTGGACGTTTACTAGTATGCTAGTGATATCATGGGGTCTGGCCAGTGTTTCATGAAGAAAGATTGATGTTTACAACACTAACTAAACATGGATGATGATGTTGTTGGGGGACCACTATGTTATGGGTATTCTCCCTTCTAGTGGTTCATGTTCATGAGAACTTATATTTATTATGTTTACTTTCACTGAGATACGGGGTACCAAGGGATCACAACTAACTAGTGCCTACGGGTGTTCCCGTGAGTTGTGCTCACTTTCTATTTTGTACTCACCTTCGGCATATAGTTTGTTTGGTTAATGAATTCAGAAATCTGTTTTATTTATTTGAAAGTGTAAATTCTATAAAACATCCCCCTTGAGAACTATTTTCATTTTGAATTTTCACCTCTTTGAAAATTGTTACTAGCATTCTTGTTTATAAAACAAGAATGTTTTTTCTTGGTATTTTTTAGAGCATGTGACCTCATTGAAAAACATACCATTATATTTGTATTTAAAACATGAAATTTTTGTTTCTTTTATTTTATAGGATTTGCATTGGGAATAGAATATCAGGCTAACCTACTGAGTTTTGATACTCACCCCTATATTATTCTTCTATTTTTATCCATTGTGCATGTTTTATATTGTGTTCAATCACCATAGGTTATGTTTGATAATTGTATTGGAAAGTGACCCGCAGGGTCACATGGAGTAATTTGGTTATCGGGTTTGGTCAGTTTTGTTTTTGATTTAGTTTTTCTTTCAGTTTCTTGTACCAATAATGTCCAGTTCAATTTTTATATAAATACATTTTAGGCTGTCTAGTTCTTTCTCTTGTTTGTTTGTTTGATTATATATGGGATAAATTGTTCCCTTGTGTACTCTATTGATTACCTGGGTTCTTGTTGCCATCCTGGGAGGATCGGGAATGCCTCTCAGGACTTTTTTCGGGCTGTCCTGGGTGACCGGTTGAGGGTAGACTCGGGCTAGATCGTGACATGACCCCTGATATTGAATCCCTTCTACAATAAGGTGACTTATTTTTCCATCATGATATTGAAAATAATAGTATTATAAGAGTGGATGAAGTAGATGAAATAATTATGGAGTAGGAAACAAACATGATTGAAGGATAAAATGATTGTATGCGCAATTATCCATTCATTTATCAACCACCTTTTTCATTTCTGCATTCATTCATTATCATTGTTAGGTATATTTTGTTTGTTAGTATTGTGCATATGTTATCGTTTCTATTTTTTGTCTGCATGAATTTTTTGAAATATTTTTTCTTAACATAAATTAATTTTATTAAATTAAAATAATTCATATAATGAAGCGTTATACTCACATTGTGGGGTCAAATAGTTTCTTCTAGCAGGGGATCGACTCTAGTAATCTTTTCATTAGTTTAAATATTTATAAGAAAATTTTATCTATTTAATATATTAAATTTCTACTTTATTTTGATTAATTCAATCATTGAGTTTAGGCCACCAATCATCCTGGATAGAAGTGTGGATGAAAGTTCATTAATATATAATGGGTTATGTGTTAATGAGCCTACCAAAGAAGTTGGGGTATGAATTCATTTTTCATAATAATAACTTATTATCGGTTTCACTATGTTAATATATATTTCTTCTAATATGAATGATATTTTATTTATAGGTAAAAATTAATGAAAAATGGGATTTCAATCCCACATAGTTCTACTCGGTATCCTAGGATGACCTAGTTGTTAAAGTCATTGGGAAGAAGCATCTCGGTATAGTGCATGGATGGGTTCGAGACTATTACCATTTTATGTATTTATTAGAAAAATAGTGATTACAAGTGATGACTAGTGGTGATAAGTTAAATAAAAAAACATCAAAATCATTTAGTTCAGAAACATTTATTTATATTAAGATTAAATATAAATATACAACATTGTTTAATTTTCAATGTAATTCTCTTATAGGTGTCGATAGTAAGAAGTAGAGATGGAGATGGAGATTGTGACAAGAAGAGTTAATCATTGGGAATTGATTAGTGGAGAGTGTTTTTTCATCTATTAGTATATTAAATTGTGGGTATTTTTTTATCAATTTCTTATATTTTAGATGGGATCGGGACAACGACTGCCCTATGTTTGTGTTGTACAACCGTGTGTCTATATTCTCTCTTTTGACTAGCAATGGAGATTGAAATTTCGATATGATCATATATTATTTTTTGTTTATTGTCTCTATTTTACATAAGGTTTGATATGAATATTATTTACTATTATTTCACAATTGTTTTTCAGGGTGTATTACTAAGTATGTTTATACTCACACATACATGGGATTTGGATGCATGATTTGTTTTATATAGAAAACTTGTTGATGGTGTCCTTAGTGAACCTAGTATCAGTGAGACATAGAATAAAGTGTAGGTACTGACAATGTTTGGTGGTCAGACTAAGGGATATTTAGTTGGGAAATACTCTTATTTTTTCAGTCATTTGTTTCATGATTAGTAACTACTTTCCTTCTTCTTGGTATGACATGTATTTTACCCTTTTCCTTTATTAGGTATTTATCTATCTCACTCTAATGTATTTCCATGATGTTAATACATGAATTTTTTACATTGAGAGGTTTTATTTTATTATAACTATGGAATATTTCATGGAGTTGTGTTTGTGTGTGTTCACATAAAATAGGATAAATCCTCTCAATTTGGTTATCTTCTTACTATGTGCTTGTCCATAGCCCTTCAACTATTGGGGTGAACCTGTTTTTTCATGCTTAGATTACTGGTGTGCCAAGTAGGGTTCATATAGGTGAAGTCATGACATAAAACCCGATTCTTTTATTGAAGAACATAATATCATTAAAAACCCATCCATTATAAGAAAGTATATACCCTTTTCCAAATATCACATCACAACCTAGTCCTACTGACGAAGGATCATTTCCTGTTGTCTCTCACACAACTATGGTCTTATATCACTTATCCATAAAATGATATCTCAAGCCTATAACATATGTGATAACCCATATCTATTAGAAACTCTGTTCGATTAGTATCATCTTGTTTTGACCTTCTTGGTAAGAGATCAATCTTAATGTGTTGTGTGATCTCCCTTTTGATAGATTTTTGTGCTCTATTTGTCCATGGACCCTATTTTTTGCGCTCGGTATTTTTGGTCTTGGATAAGTTGTGGGGATGTAATCGGGTAACATAGACTATGTGGATTCTAGTAAGTCTAGGCACATAGAGGCATCTATGTTGTTTTGTGTGATCTCATAAAGGAGTGGGTTGAGTTTTGTAAGTCCTATTATATCATAATGTATTTAACCGTTATATAAATACAAGTATGTTTTAATTATCTTTTGTCTAAGTTTAGACCATTTATGGATATTTAGGTTGATTACACTTTTGGATAATAATTTCTTATTGGTTTTGAATCATTAATGACCCTTTGGAAGAAAATGGTATTCATGATGGATGGTTTCATATTGGGTATTATTTCTTTATTATTAAATTAATTTAACTTGTTTATAATTTTGGTGGATTTAGTTTTAACATGTGAAGCCTAACTTTAGTGGAAGTGCGTTAATTCTTTATAGGTAGTTTTAAATGTAATAAATTAATGTTTTCCTTGGAAGTGTATTGTGAAATAGTTTAAATTATCAACACACTTTCAATGATAAATGTATAAGGAAATATATTATTGAGTCTTTCAATGTGTTTATTGTTTCCATGTTTATATATATTATTTATTCATTTAATGTGTTGTGTCTTGTTTGGTTCTATCAATGTCTTGAGAAATATATCATTTCTTTCAATGTGTTGTTTTCTTTTGTCAATGTGTTGATTCCCTATGTTTTGGTGAGAATCAAAGTTTGTTGATTCTTTAGTTTTAACATGTGTTGTTTTCCTTATACATTGATGGTATATTTGATGATCTGGTAAAATTTTCAGTGTAACTGTTGTGTTGCCCTAGATATAGGTTCTAGGGCTATATAACCTATAGCTTGATTTTTTAAATACATGAGATAGTGGTGGTTTATACAACCGCTAGATAAAGGTTTTTTTGTGGAAGTTTAAATTGCTGCTATATATGAAAAACATTACTTAAAAACAGTTTTATCTACATTAGTAGTGGTTTCTTTCGGTAAAATAAAAGACTTTAGTGGTGGGTAGAAACCGGCACTACATCCCAGTTATTGTTTTAACCAAAAAGAACTGATAAAAATAAGAAATGAACTACCAAATAATACCTCTACAACAATCTCTATAAACCACCACTAAATGGAATAAACTACCGCATGTTGATTGATGAAAACAATTTTAGTGTTGGTATTTTGAAACTATCGTAGAACCATATAGCGGTGGCTTAAACCACCTCTAGATGCTCAGTTTTTTGTAGTGTGAGTTATCAAGAAAAATCCTAAGGTAAGTCTCATTGTACAAAAAAATGTTTTATACAATCCTATTTATGACAAATAAATGTCCTTTAGTTCCTGAACTTATTATCATACCCATGGATGACATGGATATAATCCTCAGTATGAAATATATTTCAAAATATGATATGAGAATTTTTTTATAAGAAGAATAAAATTATGATTTGTGAGGAAGATATAAAATCCATTATATTCAGAGAAGAAACTTAATCATCTATTTCTTATCTAGATCTACCCCCAGTATCTCTATTGATTTAAATTCTTGGTGAGGAAGAGAAAAAATCATCTAGGGATGAGGAAGGGAATTTTTAAATTTATGATGTAATAATAGTATGGGAATAAATTAATTCATTTATTGTGGTATTATATGGCCACCCACAAAGCATGAAGTTGAGTTTACAATTGATCTTATACCTGATGAAATACCAATATCAAAGACTTCTTATAGAATATCCACTATGGAATTAGTGGACCTGATGAAACAACTTAAGGAGTTGATTAATAAAAGGTTTATTTACCCTAGTGTTTCTCCATGTGGATCCCACATTCTATTTTTTAAGAAGAAAGATGGATCATTGTGGTTTTTCATTGAATATAGAGAGATAAAAGCTCTTATAATATAGTGAAATTATCCTCTACCTTGTATTGATGATTTATTTGATCAACTTTATTGGGCTCAATATCTCATGAAAATTGACCTTCATTCTGGGTATCATCAGTTGTGATTTAATAAAGAATATATTCTAAAGACATATTTTCAGATGAGGTATGAACATTACAAGTTTATAATAATGACATTTGGATTAACTAATGAACCATATAATTTCATGGAACAAATGAACAGAGTATTAAACGAATATCTTGCTGTTTTTTTTTTACTATTCATTGATGATATTCTGGTATATTGAAAAACATATGAATACCATGAGAATCACTTTTGGATCATTCTTGAGAATCTAAAAAGGAAAGAATTATATGGTAAATTCAGTAAGTGTTAATTATAGAATCAGGAAATTTCATTCCCTCGTTATGTAGTCTATAAGGATGGAATATCAGTAGATCTTACAAAGATAAAGGAAATTCAATAATCGAATACACCAACATACATAACAGAGGTAAGTAGTTTCATTGGTTTATAAGGTTTCTATTTCACTTTTGTTCATAATTTTTCTTCATTGGATAACCTATTAACTATGATCACACATAAAGAGGTTAAGTTCATATGAAAAAAAGAATATGATTAATGGTTAGAATAATTGAAGATAACCTTTTTCCATGATCCTATTTTGACATTAACATTAAAAAATGAAGGGATTATGAAATAAAACGATGCATCAGTGAAAGGAATGGGTTGTGTCCTTATGAAAAATTATAATGTTATTACATATGCATCAGGGTAGTTGCATAATCATGAATAAAATTATCCTACTCCGGATCTTGAGTTTGATGTAGTACTATTTTCTCTGAAGATATAGAGACACTATCTCTACAGTGAAAGATTTAAATTATATATGGATAACAAGAGTTTTAATTAAAACAATATAAAGAAAGAAATCAACATGCGACAGAGAATATGGATCAAGATACTCAAGGATTATTATTTCTCAATACACTAACATCTAGGAAAATAAAATATGGTAGCATATTCATTAAGGAAGAAATATCATGGACATTTGACCCAAATGAGTATTGACATAGATCTTATGTTAATGGATTTTGTAAATATGGATATGAGAATTTTTAAAGAAGGTAGAAAATCACTCATTTTTTAAATGATTACTAAACCATCATTAGTGGTGATGATTAAATGGTCTCAATCTAATGATGAGATTTTAAAAAAAAAATTAAAGTCATTAAGGATGGAAGATAAGAAGAATTCATGTGTGAGGATAGAATTTTGAAATTTGGAAAGTGATAATGTGTTCTATAAATACTGAAGCTAAAAAGGGAACTATTAGATGATTATCATAGCTCAAAATTATCTATAAACCATGGTACTAACATGATGTATATATATTTGAAGGAACGTTTTTGGTGGGATAATATGAAGTGGGGAATTTCTAACCATATGTCTAGATTCTATTTTTTTCAACAAGTTAATCCGGAGAGAGAAAATCCAGGAGGATTCATACTTCCTCTAAATATTCCTATGTAGAAATAGGGGGATATTATAATGGACTTTTCCCAGGTCTTCCAATGACACCTAGAATGAATGATGCAATATGAGTTATTGTTGATCGTCTTAAAAAAACAGAACATTTTTTTCTATAAGAAGACATTTACATATTAATTACCTAGAAAGACTATATATTAATAAAGTTTATGATTTCATGGTGAAACTCTATCTTTTTTTTGATTGAGATCCAAAAATTTACATCAAAATTCTAAAAAATTCTTTAGTAGTATTTGGATAGTGAGTTTCATTTAAGTACATCTTACCACCATAAAACCACTAGATAGTCTGAAAAGACTATTAAAACATTGGATGACATGTTGAGATCATGATCACTTGACTTTCATTGTATATGGTATTAGTATTTTCCATTGGTTAAATTTTACTTCAATAATAGTTTTCATTCTAGTATTCATATGGCACCATATAAAGCATTATAAGGAAAGAGATGTTTTAATCCAAATTTTGGGGAAGAAGTTTGTGTGATGAAACTTATAGTCCTACAGATTATTGATGTGATAATGACAAATGTAAAGACTATTCAGGATCATATTAATGTATGTAAATGTAAATAAAATAGTTCTGCAGAAAACTGGATAAAGGATTTGGAATTTGAAGTGGGAGATCATGTATTTATAAAACTATCTGTAGGGAAGGGTGTATTATGGTTTTATAAGAAAGGGAAACTAAGGACCAAGTACGTGGGTCCATTAGAAATTATGGAAATAATTGAATCTGAAGCTTTTTAATTAGTAATGTCTCCAAGTCTCTCAAAATTTCATCACGTGTTCCACATATTGTTGTTAAAAAAGTACATGATTGACCCAATGTATATACACAAATATGAAGAAATAAAACGGGAACCTGATTTATCTTACTGTGAAGTGCCTATTGAGATTTTTGACACATGATAGAAAGTATTAAGAAATTGGATGAATATAATTGTAATGGTTCATTAGAGAAACCATAAAATGGATTAAAATACATGGGAACTTTAGGATGTTATGAAGAAGAACCACCCTCAACTGTTTAGAAGGAAATATTTCTAAAAATTTCAAGGAAGAATTTTTTAAAGGAGGGAGGAATATAACACCCTAATATTTTATGGAATGTATCCACTTAAATAAATTAAAATCATATGATAGATTACATTTCACAAAAAAATTATTTCATATAAAATCACATTTATAACACACAAAAACACTATAAATTAATAAATATTATAAAAAAATATTTTTCTATAAATTAAGGAACATATGAAAATGAAATAGTAACTTAACCTTTGGAATAGAAATGTGAGCCTTAGTAATAGTACTTCAGGCATTATAATAATAACCTCACCTATGAAAGTATTAAAAAATCAGTAACTTATAAATGTTAATACGAAACAATTATATCATAGAATAAGTAAATAAGGGTTTTAAAAATTATTAAGTATGTGTTGATATTTTTTATAAACAGACGTGTTTATTTTCAATTTGATAATTTATATAATATTTTAAAAGAAATTTTATTTTCATAAAATTTATTCATAAATTGATATATTTGTTTTTATGACATTATGAATTTTATTTTAGATCATTGTTAATTTTTCAAAGTGTTATAAAATCAGTTATAATTTTAAATTTGGAATATAATAAATAAATGATGATTTTAACATAAAATTAAAATTGAAATATTTTAATAAAAATATCATTAAATGGAGTTTATATATTAATTATACATGTCAAAAAAAAATCGGTGAATTTTTGGGATTTTTCTAAAATATTTGAATTTTTGATTAGTAGTGAAATACAAAAATTTACAGTATTTAAAATTTTAATCCAAATACATGAATTAAAACATCATGAATTATGTAAGAAACCATTATATGGAACTCACATACACTAATTAATGTATTTTCTCACAAGAATAAATATATTTCATAGTCTTGTGCCCAAATATTAAACAAATGAATAAAATACACAAATAACTCCCCTCTCCTACACTATAAACACCAACCCTCATCAAATATTCTCCTAACACCTAATGGGACTTGAATTTATTCCAATTTTAGAAAAATCATTTTCCATGGTCTTTAACACATGTCCAAAAGTCTTTGGTTTCAATAAAAGTCCAAAAACCAAGTTCTTTAAGGGGGTTCCCAAGGAGAAGAATTTGAGAGGTAGAACCCTTAATCCTTCTCTTTCAATTTCATTTCCTTTCTGATCCTTCCCACATCTCCTCGTCCATAAATTCATGATAAATACATTATATTTTATGTACATTAATTTTATTATCTTAATGTAAAATAATTCATCAATCCCCATCTCCTCTCCCTTTTATTCTAAAAATGAAAATATCGTCCATGATGTGCTGATTTACCGTCATTATGGATGATGCATTTTTATTTTCCATTAACACCTTCAAGGATGGTCATAAAACCATTATTATGGATAAATAAGATTTTATTAAAAAATTTATAAGTCATATAATGTTATATATATAGTATATATACATAATATTAATAAATAAAACAAAACTAGTTCATGATAATCTAAAATTCACAAAAATAAACTAACGTTCATCATTAGCATTTTATATAATGAATCATCCTCATATCTAGAAAAAATGATATATAAGACTATTTAATATTTTATAATTGTATTAATAACATATAATTCTAATTATGGAGATGTAATCTCATTTTACATGAACATCCATAAATGTATATAAGTAAACCAAACATATAAACCAAGGAAACGAAAACTCTCAAATGATAGAAATGAATCTTATAACACAACAAAAAGGCCATAAATAACCTTAATAAAATTATAATAAATTAAATAAATTTTTAATAGGTTATTAATTAGATTATCAATTAATCGTATTTCAATATCTGGTACAAAAAGTGAAAGTACAGGACAATTTCAAATAAAATGAAAATGATTGTCCCCAAACATGAATTTTTCATTCGGGTTACAAATTTTCCCTCTTTACACCAATGAAATTTTTATTTATTTTTATAAACATCATATAAATACTTTTTATATATTCCAAAATCATATATCCAGATTATTTAATATTTATTTGCTGGGGGAATATATGTTTTATAAGGTTCTCTTCACAAATCTTCTTGATAAACAAGCCCAATTTAAAGGAACTTCCAAATTTCTTACCCACTTTAATGAAAAATCCATAATCAGTTTTAAGTCACCAATATTTTTATAAAATAAAACATATTAAAATGAAAAAAATATCTTTTTCATTTCCAATTTTATATGAACAATTATGTATTTTTCGTTATAAAAGTCTCTTAGATTTTTTACTTAAACTGCACGAAAGAGGCTCTTTTCTAAAATTTCTTCAACACATTTTTTACACATTTTCATTTCAGTTGGGCATAATTTATCAATATCTATTCTTATTTTACCTTATGAATGTTTATTTATGATTTAAATTGTATCACCCCAAGATTCCACGATACACTTCTTTTTAAATAATTCAATAGATTGTGTTGCATGCTACACAGAGTTCGAGCGCACCATTACCAATCAAACTACCCATTCAAAATGTGGTTATGAATAGTATTAAAAAAATTATTAAATATATAAATTCTATTTTCCAAAATATACATTATTTTATAATTTAGAACATCCAAATTATCTTTGGGTGAAATTTTGGTATTCTTCTATAAGTTTTAAATTTTTAATGGGTAGTGAAAAATACTACATTATTATTAAAACACTGAAATTTTTATTTAAAAAATTATTTTACATTAAATTTATTTTAAAGTAAAAATTAATATATTATACATATATTAGTATAATTTAGGTTGTTGGAATCATTTTTATAATATAATCAGATATAAAAATTTTATTGATATTTTGAATGTCTTTTTTGCCAACCTTCAACCACATCTGTATATTTGCAATAAACATAATTTTACCAAATTGTTGAATTAAATTTCAAAAAAAAAGATAAATGGTTGGATTAAGTATGAATTATGTTGTATAATAGGATCAAAATAATTTTTTGTGAGTAGAAACGTTTGGATTTTTTTTATCACAATTAAAGGTAGATGTGGTTAATAAAGGAAACAATTTTATAGCAATATAATATTACTCTCTCAATTGTCCTAATTTAATTGGAATAGTGTTTTCAACCAAAATAAAACATATGTTGAAAATATGATCCTTTTTAATCAACTTTTTTGAGATTATTACATTTATTATATTTTATTTAAAGAAGATTTAAAAATGTCATATTCAAATTTTAATAAATATGTCATTTTTAATATGAGTTTATATCAGTGATATGGTTGACTATAAATAGTCTTTAGATATAAATAATTATTATCTACATAATGATAATTTATTTATAAAGTTTTGAAATAAATAATTTAATTTAATGGTTACAAAATAATGATGCAGTAATTGAATTATTAAAGGAAGAATCAATTAAATGTTATTAAATATATTAAAAAAAATATATTGGAATAAATAATGACATACAAAAATTTTATATAAAACATATATATTCTAGTAAAATATTAGAAGTATTGGTTCAGATTTATCATGATGGTTTGATATTTATTAAAATAAAAATTTTATATTGTATCAAAATTGACAAACATGGTATTTTAAACTAAATATTATTTTATTAAATTTCATAAAATTCATAAAAATATCAGGTTTGTTCAAATAACTAGGATAATGTTTAGTGTTTCATTAATGATCCTATATTATTTCTTTTTTGATTTTATTGAAATTATTTTAACCGTATATTATAAAAATACAAGTAAACATGGTAATAGTTAACCTGTTTAACTAAGAGTTAAATCCAAAACATAAGGATACTTTTTTGACCTAAAAATACCTAAATATCATTAGTTGAGATTATTTTTACCCATAATTATATTAGACTAAAAAATAACTCTCTATTATGATATTTTAAAATTAAAATAAATTTATAATAATTTCATTGTTTTGGCATTTCCAAAAGTACCCCTCCCCTCTCTTATTAAAGAACACATCTCCTTCTCATTTATTCACACCTCTAATGACCTTTGACTCATTCAAAACCTGAAAAAATTGTCCTCCTTACTTCCCTACCATAATCATAGTGGACATTCGTTTGGCATAAATCCATCTTGTGAATTCCTTTTGTGTAAATCAGAAGGAGATGCTCAAAGAAAAGGTAATCATTTTACCAATTCCATTCAATTTATTTTATTCCTATAGTTCTTCCTGTAATGTTTTTTTCATAATAAATTAATAAATACCATATAATATACATTATGATATGTTATTATACTTATGGTACACAATTATTCCACATTTTATCCATCATATGAATAACAATATCACCATACGTGCAAACGTACGGCTTATCGTCTCCACGCTGTGGTGTAATTTGTTATTCAACAGTAACTTATTTGGATTGTTTTAATGATGGGTATAATGGATATAAATAATGAATATAAAAGAATAATTATTCTATATATTTTATATACCCCCTAATTATATACTATTTAACCACAAAGGGATTGATACCATCGCTCGTGTGTGTGTACGACCTACAGTCTCCAAGACACTGTGAGATTCATTCTCCACATTAATTATTCAATAATGATTATAAAATTTATATGATGAGTAAAAATAAAATTATTATCCTAATATAATATTTCATATTAATAAAATATATCTTATTCATAACAAACATGACTTACATGACGAAACATGCATATGAAAATGTTGCAGTTTAAACCCAAAACAATGGTCATACTAAAATATTACTAAAAAAATGATATAACAGGATCATATATGAGAACATAAATATTTATATGGTTCTTCTATAATTTAATAGAATACTTTAGCCATTATAAAGGAGGTTAACATACTGTCAACTAAATAAAAGTACAATGTAAGGGTCAATTTCACAATTCAATTATTATACGAGGTTGTGTATACGTAAGTACCTACTTGGAAATCTTTATCATCTTCATCCAAGTTTCTTAAAATGTATTTCAAAATATTATTATAAATTATTCAATTTAATTTTTCCCATGTTTAAGTTTTTATAAAATGTTTTGAATGAAATATTTCTGTTGTTTTGCAAATGAGGCACTTTATAACCTTTTCAACAAATTATGGAAAGAATGCTTTTTAAATAATACGGTGTGAGCGGTTATTTCTTCTATCAGGACGCCTTATCATTTTGATGATTACCCTAAAATATTAAATGTTTTTTTAAAATAAATTTTTTCTTCTATAATTACATGACTTTTTGGAGTAAAAAATGGATATTACTCTCAAAGCGTGTTAATGATTTTATTAGATTATTTTCTTTTATGTTAACATCATTTGCTGGATTTCATGCTTAATTGAGGTTTAATTATTATGATAAAATTTACCATATTATATCGAATGATGTATGATATTTTTGACAATGGATGTGTTATTTTGATACGTTTTATATATTATTGTTAAGTTATTAACATTTATTATGCTAGTTTTAATATAAATGTTTATGTTATGTTTTACCCCTTTAATAAGAGGAATGAATTAGACATAGTATGTGACATGTGGGGCCTGATATAGATCCTCAATTCATTGGGAGGTCTCAGGAGATAATATAGTTATTTGGAAAATTCCTTGATAGTATGGTTATTTAGGGATTTGGCACGAGGCCTTGACGGTATGGCTATGATGTAAGACATTATGAATTCCCTCATTATGAGATTAGTTATTGATATTTTAAGTGATTATTAGACTATTATAATAGCCATATGAAATTTTAAATAGAATTATTTGATTTATTCTAGACATATTATTAGGAAGATTATTTTTAAAAGGTGTGTGTTTCAATTTTGTACCCTGATTTAAACATTTATGATTATTTTTGATAGATTTTGATATATTGTTTATCCCTACTGAGTATTTTTGCTCACCCAATTCTTATGATTGTTTTTTACCAAGGATGAGAAGAATTATATTATGAATAACTTGCAAGGATAGTCTAAGGGATACATGTGTTTTCAAAGGAGACACTTTTTTTGTTTTTAATTTCATTATGTAATGTAAAGCTTATGTTTGTATCTATTTTTTCCCAGGCTACTAAACTGATCGTTCCTTAGGGATTTGATTTATTATGATCATTCCAATTTAATAAAATAATTCCCCTAATGTGGGTAACTAGGATTAGGGTGTTACATTTGGTATCATAGGAATTTTAGTAAATACCTTGGAAACTAGATTTAGAAAAGACATTAATTATGGTGCACTACCGAGAGATAATCTTTGAGGATAATATTATAAGAACACAATAAATTTATGTTAAATTAGACATTATATGGGTATTAATAAGAAATATATATCTGTCTAGATACATCAAGTGGAAGTGGTTCTAGCACAGATGTACCATGTAGTAACAACTCTGATAAGGTGTTCTGGGATTGATTCGGGGTAACCTGGTACACAACAAAGATCCTTACTAAGCACCTAGTTTAACAATCTTGGGGGATATACATAGGATACATCATTTTTATTTGAAAACCATTATGAAAGATATACAAGTAAATATGTTCCCAAAGAAACCATTTTTATGATCATGGTTTTATATGCATAAATGTTTCAATTTTTATTAATAATTTTATTAGATAAAAATTATTCATCATGATTCATAACATAATATATTGTATTCCATTGTTTAGAAATGGAGCCTAGTGAAAAGAATGGAAACTGTCTCAATGCACGTAATCCATATAGGGATTTTCCTCTTATTCCAAAAAATGATAGTGTAGTTGGTGATGCAACATGTTTTAAACACATTATTACAGTGCAGTGACAACTAACTCAAGTTATGAATAATAAGTTTACCCATATAGAGCATCCTAATAAAAAACATGTAGGATCAATTCTATATCTCTTCATTAGAAAATAGCCTACAACATTCAATAGGAAAAAAATCCATGTGTATCTGAGCACTGGATAAGTTTCTTAGAGAAAATGTCTATTTATTTGGGGACTAATGAAAGGGAAAAAGTTATTATGAAAATATATCATCGATCAGGAGATGCAAATCAATGATTTTCATTAATTAAAAAAGTAATGGAGAATGAAGAGGTAGAAAATATGGAATATAGGGAATTTAAATAACTCTTCCTTGAAAAATACTTTCCTCATGATGTACGAGCGGATATGGAGAGACAATTATGAGTCTGAGGTAGAAGGAGAATTAAAATGTTACAAAGTATGAGGCTAACTTCACAAGGATAGAAAGTCGTGTATTAGACTACATATGTTACCTAGGAAATAAGATTTATCGATTAATTGATGTGTTAAAACCATTCCTTTGGTGGCCATTACTCTCACAATATTTCTAATCATACAATGATATAGTCTCATATGAGATGAAGACAGAAAATGAATTCTTTATATATTATGACTTTAAAGTAAAGAAAGAGAAGAAGAGGGACCCTGACCACCCTGGAAAATGAAATAAGGGGAACTAGTGAAAAGTTGAATTTATAACCAGTAGTAATTGTGGGAAGATTCACCCTAGAACATACATAAAGGGAATGGGAGTTTGTTATAAGTGTGGAGAAAAATGAAACCAAGATCATGATTGTAATGGGATGAAATAAGCTATCCATATTTAGTGATACAATTGTAATGATATGGTAAATTATGCAAATGATTTCCCTAATCATCAAGGAAACTTTCACTAGAAAAGGCCAAGGGGTCAAGGCAATGATTTTACAATCACATATATTGAGGTTGAGGTTTATAATGATATGAGGGAAGGTACATTAATCATTCTATAAAATTTATCCAAAGATTTATTTGATTTTGGATCCCAACAAACCTTTATATATTTCTAGTTTAATTTAATAATTATATATATCTAATTCACATTAACAAGGTATTTTTCAATAAAAACCCCTAAGGGAAGTCTCATTGCAATATAGATGTGTCAGGTAGTTCACATAATTTCATATAAAAATTCTTTATCTGTTAACTTTATCATCATACAAATGGTATACTTTTATATAATACTCTATATAGACTAGATATCAAAGTATGATGCAAAAATCTATTACAATAATAAGGAAGTCACGGTTTTTGAAGAAAATGTTATATCCATTATCATTAGAGAAAAAAATCATCATCTGAATCTTATTTATATCCACCTCATGTTGCTATTCTGAATAAAATTCTTGGGAAAGAAGAGAAGATAAAACCATATAATCTTCAAATTTAGGATATAACTATTGTAAAACTAAACATTTATGTATTTATAAAGTATTTACCTATACATCCTCAAGAGTGGGAAGTTGAGTTTTTTACTGATTTAATCTTTACTACAAGACTAATATCAAAGACTCCCTATAAAATGGACACTTTGGAATTATTAGAGATGAAGAAACAATTAGTAGAGTTAAATAATAAGGGATTTATTCCCCCTAGTGATTCTCCAGGGAGATTTTCAATTATATTAGTTAAGAAGAATGATGGATCAATGAGACTGTGCGTTGACTATATAAAAATCAATGCTACTACAATACAAAAAAGTATCATATTCCTCGTATTAATAAATTTTTAATCAACATCATGGATCTCAATATTTTTCCAACATTGAGATTCACTCAAGATATCATCAATTTTGTGTAATGAAGAATATATTACAAAGACAAAATTTTTAACTTGGTATGGGCATTACAAGTTTATAGTAATTCCATTCAATCTGAATTATGCACCATCTATTTTCCGGTATCTAATGAATAAGGTGTTCAAGGAATATCATGATGATTTTGATATATTATTTATTGATGATATCTTGGTATACTAAACAATCCATGATGACCATGAGAACCACATGTAGATTTCTCTAAAGACTCTTAGAATAAATGAACTATATGGGAAGTTCAACATGTGTAAATTCTCACTTTCAAAAATTTCTCTTCATGGCCATATTGTCTCCAAGGATGGATATCTATTGATCCAACAAAGAAAAAATAAATCCATTATTTTCTAGAAATTCTTAGTATAACTAAGGTACATCGTTTTATTGGTTTAGCAGGTAACTATTAGAATTTTATCCAGAATTTTTCTTGACTGGGAAACCCATTAACCAAGCTCACACGCAAAGGGGTTAAATTCGTTTGGACAAAAGAGTGTGAATGATGTTTTGAATAAATGAATATAATATTACATGATTCTCCTATATTTCCATCACCATCTAGAAATTATGGGTTTGTGATTTATAGTGATGCATCAAGAAAAGGACATGGTTGTTTTATTTAAAAAATGATAGGATTATTACATTAGAATCAAGGTAGTTCAAAATTCATGAAAAAACTACCCGACTCACGATATTGAGTTTGAAGTGGTAATGTTTTATATGATGATATATATACACTATATCTATGGAGAATGATGTGATATATATACAGATCACATAAGTTTAAAATATATTTTATCACAAAAAGAACTCTACATGTGACAAAGGAGATGGCTTGAGCTACTCAAGGATTATGATTTCACAATACACAACCACCAAGGGAAGGAAAATGAGGTGACATATTCTTTAAGTAGGAAGTTCCATGGAGTAATAAAAATAATGATAGTTGAAAAGGATCCTATGTTCGTGGATCTAGTAATTATGGATTTGGGAATTATCATATAAGGTGAAACATCACTAATATTTCAAATGGTTTCCAAACTATCTATACTGAAATTTATAAAAAGTTCTCAGTTTGATGTTTAGGAGTTTGAAATAAAAATTAAATCAACAAATGATCAGAGATTGATTGAAATTATATCTAAATATTTAATTTTGAAATTTGGTAATATGATTTGTGTTCCTGCTACACAAAATCTAAAAAGGGAATTGTTGGATGATGCTCATAGCATCAATTTATCTATACACCCTGGTGGCACTAAGATGTATAAATATATGAAGGAACATTTTTTGTGGGAAAAAATGAAGAAATAGATTGCTGATTATGGGTTGAGATGTTTGGTTTGTCAATATGTGAAGGCTGGAAGACAAAATCCTGGAGGATTTATGCAACATCTTCCTAAACTTATGCGGAAATGGGATAATATTATGATAGATTTTTTCAATGGTCTAGAGATTTTTAATTCCACTTAAATTTATCCCAAGGAGATTAAAGTGGATTAATCCATCATTTATAACTCTCTTCATGGAATAAATGACCTCCATTGTCTATTACTTATATCATTAGAAGATGAAAACACTACATTGTCTGAGTGAAACTACACCACACTCTACGCCAAGGGAATGTTGTTTCCAATTTAATTTCCTAGACGGATGACCATAGTAACCCCATAATTATTTATTTTAATCTAGTTTTCCTTCCCCCCAAAATGTGTTTCTTTTTTCGTGCTGATTCCCTTGGTCTTCAATACGTTAGACGACTATAATTTTTTTGTATTTAATTCTTTTAATTTCTTAATAAAAATTTACCAATTTGAAAAAAATGTAAGATTAACAAATTGAATGTTTAGAAAAACTACTTATTAATGAACATGTAAGAATTCATGGTGTATACCTATCAATTTTTTCTGATCATGATCCTCATTTTACATCATAATTCTAGAAAATTCTTCAAAAGTACCTTGATACTAACCTTCATTTGAGCACTGCCTATCACCCTCAAACTGATGGACAATCTGAAAGGACTGTTCAAACATTAAATAACTTTTTGAGACCTTTATCCCTTGACTTTCAAGTTTTGTGGGATCAATATTTACCTCTAGTAGAATTTTTATTTTAATAATAGCTTTCATTCAGGTATTCATATGGCACCATATAAAGCAGTATATTAAAAGAGATGTCATACACTAGCTTGTTGGGATGATGTTTGTGAAAGAAAACTCATAGCCCTAGAACTATTTGAGGAAACAATGGAAAAGGTTAATACATTTCAAACCCATATCAAAACAGATCAATATAGGCAAAAGAGCAATGCTGATAACTGTAGTAGGGATTTGGAATTTCATATAGGAGGTTGTGTTTTCTTGAAGGTATCTCTATAAAGGGTGTTATAAGATTCGGTAAGAAATGTGAATTATGTCCCAGTAAAATCATACATTTTGAATTTATAGAACAAATCAAAGATTTAACTTACCTTCTGGAAATGATACAATGTCTCTCCAATGTTAATAATGTGTTCCATGTATCACTATTAATGAAAAACATGTCAGACCCATTGCATGTACACACTTGAAAATAAATAGAACTAGAACCCGATCTATCTTATTATGAAGAGGCTATCAGGATTCTTTATAGCATAGAACAAGTGTTGAGAAATCTGACGACACGACTAGTAAATGTTTTTTTGGAAAGACCACAAAATAGAAGAGACGACGTGGTAACCTGGAGAACATATGATGTAGAACCACCCAAATATTTTTATGAAGTGATATTCTAGAAATTATGAGGATGAAATATTTTAAGGAGGGGAGAATGTAACACCCCAATCTTCCATGGTATACTTTTGTTTAAATAATTCAATTTCTTATACATTATGCAACACCGACTTCGAGCACACGATGACCTATAAAACAAGCTGTTTAAAAATAGTTTATAAATATTATTAACCAAATTATGAAATTTATAAATTTTATTTTAAAAAATAGACATCACTTTTTAATTTGGAACATTGAAATTAGATTAGGTTAAATTTTTGTTTTTTTTGAAAAGATTCAATTTTAATGAATAGTAAAAAATAAATCATTATTCTTAATAACCCAAATTTTTCATTTAAATAAATATTTAATATGAATTTATTTTGAAGTCACAATATATACATAATTCATATATTATTTCCATTTAGATCATTGGAATCATTATTTTAATATAATTATATATAAAACATTTATCAAACTTTTGAATTACTCTTTTACCCACCTTATAACCACATCCGTGGATTTATAATGAATGTAATTTTCTCGATTTTGTGAATTCAATTTAAAAATAAAAAAATATAT
Organism: Viscum album; assembly: GCA_963277665.1. Lineage (NCBI taxonomy): Eukaryota > Viridiplantae > Streptophyta > Magnoliopsida > Santalales > Viscaceae > Viscum > Viscum album. Next base: position 878,958,999 of record OY728143.1, on the reverse strand, counting down.
GGTCATAATTAGTATAAAAATGGTGGCCTAATATGATCAAAATATTTTTGGTGAATAGTAACATTTGGATTCTATTTATCACAGTTATTGGTAAATTTGGAAATTAAATGTTAAAAAATATATTATAATAATATAATATTACCCTAACACTTTTCCTAATTTCATTGGATAAGTTTTTTTAACCAAAATCAACCTTAGTACTAAAATATGATCCTTTTTATGAAACTTTTATTAAATTTGTACATTTGTTATATGTTATTTAAAGAAGAGTTAAAAATGTCATATTCAAATTATAAAAACTATATAAATTTTAATATGAAGATATATCGGTGATATGGTTGTCTATAAAAAAATTTAGAAATATAAAATATCTATCTACATAATTTTGATTTATTTATAATTTTAGTAAATAAATAATTAAATTAAATGGTGACAAAATATTGATGTTGTAATTAAATTATTAAAGGAAGAATCAATTAAAAGATATTAAAAATATTAAAATAAATATAAAGTGACTTAAATAATGAAATCCACGAATTTTATAGATATCAAAGACATGTTATTTACATATTGGAAGCATTTTTTCGATGTTATCATGATTTTTTGATATTTGAAAAAATGAAAATTTTTAATAGTATCAAAATTGGCATAAATGATACTTAAAAATAAATTATATTTTATTAAATGTTATAAAATTCATAAATATATGGTTTGGAAAAATAAATAGTATAATGTTAAATATTTCATAAATAATCCAATTGGGGTACTTTTTGAATTCTATAATAAATATATTAACCCTATATTATAAAAAGGCAAGTAAATATGGTAATATTAAACTATTATACAAAGTGTTAAATCCAAATGATAAATTTAATTTTATGTTCTAAACATGTCTAAAAATAATTGGTTGAGATTATTTTGACCCCTAATAATATTATCCTGAAAATAAATCACTTTTTATCAATTTGAAATAGAAAATATATTTATAAAAATTTAATAGTTTTGGTGTTTCAAAAAGTACCCCTCCCATCTCTTACAAAAGAGAACCTCTCCATCACTTTTATTCACACCTATAAATCCCTTTGGCTTGGAAAAAACCTACCCAATTCTTCTTCCAACTTCCTTTACATCATACCATAGACCATAAATTGGGAATAAATCCATCCCAGAGAGTCCTTCTGTGAAAATTTGAAGGTGGTGCTCAAAGAAGTGGTAATTATTTTACCAACTCCATTAAATTTTTTTCATCTTCTACATCCAAATCCAATGTTTTTTCTTTACTAATTTAATAAATCCATTATCATCTACCTTCTTATATTTTGTAATAAATATGTTATAACCATATTCCTCTTTCTATCCACCCTACAAATAACAATATTACCATGTGTGTGTACGTACGGCTTACCGTCTCCACATCACGGTGTAATTTTTTATTCAACAGTACATTATTTGGATGGTTATAATGATGAGTATAATGGATACAAATAATTACCATGTGTGTGTATGTATGGCTTACCGTCTCCACATCGAGTGTAATTTTTTATTCAACAATACTTTATTTGGAAGGTTATAATGATGAGTATAATGGATATAAATAATTAATATAACATGGCAGTTACTATTTATAATTAATATAAAATCTAATTACATACCATTTAACCATTAAGGGAATGATATTGTTGCTCGTGCGTGCGTACGACCAACCATCTTCAAGACGCACTAAGATCCATTCTCCACATTATACATTCAAGAATGATTATAAAATTAACATTAAGAGTAAAAAAACAATTATGAAATTAATATAATTACTTACATGAATAAAATACATCTTATTCATAATAAAAATTACTTACATGACAAAACATGTATATGAAAATGAAGTAGTTAACACCCAAAACAATGGAAATACTGAAATATTAAAATAATACGATATAATAAGATGATATAAGTTATCAAATTATATATATGGTTCTATTATAATTTAATTATATAATTTTCCCATTATATAAGTGGTAAATTCACCCTCTACTAAAGGAAAGTATATGGTAAGGATTAATTTCACAATCTCATTATTATCTGAGGTTGTTTCAACATAAGTATTTACTGGGACATCATTCTCATCACGGTCCATGTTTCTAAAAATGTATTTCATAATATTAATAAAAATTATTTAATGACATTTTCACCAAATTTTTACTCTTTATACAAGTTTTTGAAAGAATATTTCAATAATATTCCAAATAAGGTACTTTATGACCTTTTTGAAAAATTAAGGAGAGAATGTTTTTAACTTATACAGCATGAGTGGCTATTTCTTCCATCATGACTCCTTAACATTTTGAAGCTTCCCCTACAAGATTACAAGGTTTTTTTTAAAATAACTATTTTCTTTTATAATTTTGTGACTTTATCAAAGTAAATAAGGGATATTTCTCTCAATGAGTTTTAATGATTTTATTAGATTATTTTCATCAATATCAATATCATTTGATGGATATTATGCTTAATTGATGTTTATTTATTATGATACAATTTACCGTATTGTATCAATGGGTTTTTGATATTTTTGAATGTGGATGTGCTATTTTGATACCATTCATGTTTTACTGTTAAAGTGTTTATATTTTGTATGATAGTTTTTATAAAAATGTTTATGTTATGTTTTACCCCTTTTATAAGAGGAATGAATTAGGATTTGTAAGTGATGGGCGGGGCCTTCTATAGCCCCTTGATGCATCATTAGGTCTCACGATACATACTAGTGTATTGGTATAAGGCCTTGATGGTATAGTTATTTATGGTTTTGGAACAACGCCTTGATGCTATGGTTATGCTATCCGGCATTATATAGTCTCTCATTATAAGATTAGTTATTGATATTTCATGTGATTATCTGACTAGAATAATATCTATGTAAAATTTTAAATGGAATTATTTGATTTATTCTTTCTATATTATGCTAAATATTATGTAAAAAATTCATGTGATTCAAGTTTATACCATGCCTTAAATGATTATGCTTATTTATGATAGCTTTTGCTATATAGATTATCCTTACTGATCATTTGAGATCACCCCTTTCTTAGGTTTTGCTTTTCCCAAGAATGTGAAGAAGTATATTATGATTGACTTGAAAGGAGAGTATAAGGTGTATGAGTGTTTTAGAAGGACACACTATGTTGTTTTTAATTTCATGATGAAATGTAAAACTTATGTTTGTATCTAGTTTTTTCAAGGATACTAAACTGATCGATCCTTCAGTATTTGATTTATTGTGATCATTCCAATTTAATAAAATAATGTATGGACTCTGGTTAATTGGGGTGGTGGAATTACATAAATACATTCTTTTTTCAAAACTATTATGATATTCCATTTTGACCACTTATTACGTTTTGGTGGTGTATGTATACTTCCCTTTTATTTATGATCATCATTTATTGAATATTTCATTAAATATCTATATTTCTTGTATCATGGAGTTAATTATTGTCTTATCCATATACCATTTTAACATATGGTGTTTGTTTGAATGTTTTTAAATTAAACCTATGTGTGATGAATGGTTTGGACTTGCAGTGATGGGTGAGGCCTGGTTATAGATATTCCCTTGATGCGTCTACAAGTCTCATGAGACACAACAGCTAGAGATAAACCCTTAGTGTTTGTTTACAAAAAGAATCAGATGGGTCTTTACCGTAGAAATAAACCACCTTGATGGTATAATGGTTCATGTTCTAGATACGTGATGTTTAATAAATAATAATTTTCTTCATACTATATTCTATTGTTACTTTCTATGAGGTTTTCACTGTGAAAAATCCTATGGTTTCATTTTCATGCTTCGTGTATTGATGGAATGTGTTTTTTACATTAATTACCCTTCCATAAAGGCTATTTTCAAATTTATTTTTCTTCACTAATTATTGTTTCACATATCCCTTACTGAGAATTTGAGCTCACCCATTTATTTGTTTTCCTTCCCCAGGTTATGAAGATGAAATATTTGAATAAGTGACTTGAAAAAGTTTATTTTATTTTGTAATGTTCCATGTTTAATTTCCAATGTAATAAGTGTACCATGTATTTATCTAGTTCTTCAGGAATTCAAAAATTATTGACCCTTGGTGATGTTATCCCTTGAATCTATGACATTGTAATAAAATGACCATCAACTCTACGATAATGTAGTTAGTTTTGTCACATTTGGTCTACATATATAGCTCAATGTTGTGCTATAAAGAGAAAATATGGGGTCCTTTTATAAATGAGAGGGAGGACATAGAATGATGTTTTTTAAAGATTAAAATATGATAATATGTCATAAATAACCCAAATTATTATAAATATTAATATATTTGAAGTTTGTATTTCATTAGGATTAAATATGTCCATCCAATCGGATTTAGAAAAGTTTAATTGGGACATGTACCCTTGTCCCAAGAAAAATATATCTGAGAGTTATTGAAATTTTTTAGAATGGAATAATCTAAATAGGATTCAACTCTAATGTCAATTGGAACCAAACAGTGTAAGGATAATAATGTATGAACTTTAGATCAAAAAGAGTTTATAAGAGTCATTAAAAGCATGTTTTATTTCATAGCTTAGATACATAACATAGACTATATAGTGACACATTGTTCTAGATTTCAGTTACCCAAGGGTGTCACACATTATTACAAGAGAGATAGTTATGGAATATGTTATAGAAACAATGAATTGTGTATTATTATAGGGATGAAAATTATGCGAACATTATTTAAATCAATTATGCATATTGGGAAGGTGACCATACTGGTTGAAGATCCAATTTATGATGGAACATATTCATTATTTAGGGTAGTGTTAGCTGGTATAGTATTGAGTATAATTTAGTGAATCATAACACATTTGAGATAGAATATATGGAGGATACCCATGATGGTGGATATGTTTTATTGATGATTATGTATTTATTAGATTTGTATGTTAAGGCTGACAGGACACTGAGGATAATTTGTGATATTTAGAGTGACATATATTATTAATAGAAACCATTATATAATTATAGATATAAAAAAATATAAAAAAGTATCAATTTATTAAGTAAATAGTGGATAATTGTGATATCATGGTAGAATATACTTCAACCCAAAATCAGATTCTTGGTATAATCACAAAATTTATTCCAAGAGAGAGGTTCTATAAGTTGAGGATAAAAATCCATATTCACCCCTATCCTATCACTTATGGATTTTATAATATAACCCCCCCCCATAGTGATTTCGATTATATTGAAAAATGGGTAGAAAATAGTGACAAAAATCTATAAAAGGGTGGAATTATTATTAATATAGGAGTGTGAACAACCTTTTAATTTAATTCTATGGATATTGTTCTATGGGAGAAACATATGGAAGTGATAAAATTATGTTTTTATTGAGGGGGAGTTAATATAATTAACTTTGAAATAATTTATTATCATAGAGGGACTCTCAAAGAAATTATCTTATGTAGTAGTGTGGTGAAAGACCCTAATCATATAAGATAGGCTATGATTTGATGATTCTTATGATAGTTTATGAGTTTTGAAATAGATTCGAAATTATCTATAAGTGTTGAATAGAGTTACAATCAAATCCATAAGGGGGATATCGAATTAACCTTTGAGTTATTAAAGGTATTCATTTTTTCCCTATAATAACGATTATCATTGTAAATGGATGAGATATTGTTTCAGTTGATTAGAATGTTTTTGAAATGATTATGGGTGACTTGAAATGTTTTTGATAAAATTATATGTTTATTTGCTAATTTAAAGAATACTTCTTGATTTTGATTTTTGGACAAGGACCTAGGTATATGTCCTTTTCTCTCCATGTAAGTGTGTTTGAGAGTATGTATGAGTTATTTATAATCTATGTATGTTTCATTTAGTGCTGGGTAAATATCTTCAACACTCTACATAGAAGTCATTTCATAATTTTGAAAGAGAAATTTTCAAGAAAATTAATCTGTGTATAATTATTTCTAGTCCTATGAATGTGTCATCACATCAAGGGTAAGTGTCATTTATCACTACATATGAGTTATCTTGATTTTCATTTATTTCATGCCTTTATCAAATTTGAAATATCAATATGGTAAAAGTCTAGTTTTTTTAAATTATTTTATTGAGGAATATTAAAATAGGAGACAAAATAGTTATTCCTAAATTATAAAAACGTCACATTTAAAATTTCATCCAAGAATAATATAGAATATTTGATCCGCATATCATGAAAAAAAACTTGTCCATCTATAAAACCAAATGCGATAGATCTCAATGACACTAAAATTCAATAATTCTTTTTTCAATAACAATATAAATTTGTTATTAGGATGATGATTTTCTATTATTTAGTTCCCAAATAACATTTTAATCTATCCATGATCTAATATGATTTTTCATGAAGTCATTGATAATTTAAATTTGAGTTAATTCATAAAAAAAACCGTGATATGATTTTTATGTATTTATGCATATATAGACCCATGTTTTTCATACATAAATATTACATCATTTTATATGAATATTAAATACCTTCTACAATAATACATGCCTAAAATCTATATATGTTTAGTGTATTTGGAATCTTGTATACATAAAAAAATAGTACATAAATATCTACATCTTTTCCCATTTAATTCTTCACAAGTAACACTGTTCTTAAACATAAAAAACTCAAAACCATTATCTATAACCTGGTCAGGGGAACATAAGAAAGGGAGACAGTATATTATCATTAAGGGTAAATATAAGAGATGTCAAAAATTTATCTTGAGTTGATCAGGATTATCTTGGAGGCTCATTGTGCAAAATCAACATCCATTGTTTCAGAAAAGAAACCTCTAAGAAGATCTTTCTCAATTTTGTAAATTTTTTTATACTGAGAATGAGAATATTATAAAACTAGTATAACTCATGAGAGACATGATTAAACCCTATAATCAGGTTGTTAGATTTTAATTATTTTTCTCATGGTGAATAATCCATCGTTATTGGGACTTAAAAATCACAATAAAGAGTAGGTTTCTCACAGAGGGACCGATCCTTTTGTTTCTTCTTTATGGATTTCATTTTATTTATAATTTGGTTAGAGTGATATATCATACATTATGAGTGGGTACACTAAACTCAACTTCTTTATATACATTTACATCCATTACATGTATACAATTTTATTTATAGATGTATTTATCTTACCATAATATTTCTAATACTTCCTTTTATACTATATTTTTATGTAATGTCCATATATTACATGTCACATTAAAAGGTTATAGAAGTTACAATGTCATAATTAAAATCTAGAGATACCATGAATGTAATATGAGCCTTATTATATATGTTTTATTAACATAATACTGATAGGAAATTGATGACGTTTGACAATTAGGTGCTGGGGGTCAAAAGCATTGATACATCTTCTCATAAAGTTATGACTTAGTGATGTTTAGTCAATGAGATCATGAGGTCTAACCCACTAATTGGAACCCCACATCTTTCATGTTTCATTTTTAGTTTCTATCTGTGATAACATTTAATGGTATCCTAGATCATTATTATTATTATTATTATTGTATATTATTTTATTATTTACTATGATTGTAGATGAAAATAGTGACATTTATATTATGGAGAGGTAGCTTGAGTTGGGTGCACAATTAGTGGTATGGAAATTATTGAATAATCAATATAATATTTTATTGCTTCCCAAAAAAAGTGATATCTCAGTCCAAGTTCATCAGTATTGTAGTGAATTTCCTAAATTTATGTCCATTGTTGAAGAAGGTAAGTCCACATAATAAGGTCAATGAATAATAAACCAAGAATGTATGATGACATAAAGTGTGTTTCCTACTTTATGAGAAACCACATGAAAAATAAGTTATATTACATGGCTTGTGTTCATAGGAGAGTTTCATTTTTGTTACTATACATAATCTCTTTAAGATCCTTGATGGGTTTCTAGACTCCATTCTTGGTTTGTGAGTAGTACAAACTGATATTGAGATAAGTACATGGAGGTCCACAGAAAAAGTGTATTTTAATGTAGGGATTATTCTTATTAAAAGGGGAATTGGACATTTTTGGCCCCTCTATGGGATCCTTCATCTATCCAAGTATAAACAAACTCCATGTAGCAAATAAATTCATATTATTCAAATTTAGAATAATTGGTATTGAATTTATTTATTAATTTTACTCATAATTTATATTGGATACATAGAAAATATTTAACTAATAAATATTATTTAATATTCAAGGATTGTTTAATATTTGTAGGAATGATGAGTCATGTTAATGATTCACTTTTATCACATAATATATTTACTAAATTAACATATGTGAAATAAAATAAAAGAAATTTATGACATAGTTAGTTTGTCATAACAAGTCGTATGTCACTTATCTGGTGGGTAATGCATATTTGGGGTTGGGGGTATTTTGGGTGTCGTATACCTCACTATATGAGTAAAAGGGGGATCTCATTAGGCACACTATCCATCACTCAAATTTGAGAGCCTCTCTCTCATCTCTCCTGCATTATAGAGAGAGAAGCATCTGCATAAAGCTATCAATCTAGTTTCACATTGATGGATCGAAGGATCATCATTGTAGTGATATTTAAGACATAGAAAGACTCATCGAATCTATAAACATGCACATAGGTATTGATGATTATAGTTCTTATAGACTTTTAAAGTGTGAGTGGATGACTTATAGTGAGTTGATGTAGGTTCTTTGGAGCATCCATCACCCATGACGTGAGGTTGTAAAATATACCTTCAAATCGAATGAGGTAATTGTTTGATTTTTATTTTTTGTTTAAATTAATCATGTGAGATACTCATTATTTTATCAAGATATGCATAATTGGATATGACATTGTTACATCGTTCAAGTGGAAAATTTTTTACAACCCTTACACATTTATTTCCACTGCACTCTAGTAACAAATTTTTTTATCTAAGAGATTTCATTTTATTTTATGTCATGAAAAAAATTTGTTTTTGCATTAAATTCTTATAGAGGGCGTTCTTATGGTCCCATCATACCAAATCAGGCTTTGATCCTATCCCAGATAGCCATGTTTACAGTCATTCTAATATTTAAATTGGATCAAATCAAATTTTTATGTGTTTTAAAATAATGAACATATAAACACACACTCACATATGGTTTTAATTTTTTACATTTGGGGGTTATCGGACGTCAGCTAGAATTATAGTGGTGGGAAATGAATTTTCCAACTAGAGGGAATTCCATAAATTTTTTGAATAATTATTTAATTTTCATGAAAAATCCTTGTGGTGTATTCTGAAAAAAATGTGTCATGGCCCCAACCAACCAAAGATACATCATTGAGGGGAGGGAGATGATAACCCAAATTCCCGCCTCTAGTAGGATGATATAAAAATATCATATTATGCGGAGAATTTACCTCTATAAGTGAAACAAGATCAAAAGATATAATAAAAAATCACAAATTAAATCCAACATACAATATAATGGTAAACCGAAAACCATCCCATGGTGAATGAAAAAATTAGAATAATTACACAAACAATTATCCAAAAATATACCCAAAAAGAAAAGTCTATGATCGGGAATCAATAGAACTGATAATAACCAATAAAGATCATCAATCTAATTCTTCAACTGCACATGTGAAAATATTATTCCAATGAACTAGTGAAAAAATAATAGAATCTATAATAACCAATATAGGTCATCTATCCAAACCCAACCTCACCATGACTCACTCACCAAATCATGAATCCAATATAATAATATAACATCAAGATCATTAAAAATAAAGGTACCATGCCACTGCATACTAATTTTATTCTCTCACACCCCAATGTTGATCTTAATATGCTCCCATAACATCCACACATACCACATCACATCACATCACATCCTGAATGTGGACCCCTGGGCCACACATCACATAAAATCCACCCCACAGAAACATGGGACACACTTAACATCATATCCTTCTTATAGACACATGGGACATGCATCACATCACATCCCGCCTGTAGATACCTATGGAATACATAACATCACATCCTTTATCTTTCATAGACACTTCGGATGAAAAAGAAAATCACATCACATCACATCCTTCCTGAATGCACCATGTCCACATATAACCACTGGGTAATCTATAATACCAACCAATATCACTAATTCAAAAGGAAGTGTTTGGGATAAGGGTATCTAACCATCTATAAAACTACTATCCTGGATGTTGGGTAAAATAACCAGAACTGAGCACCTCAGAGTATTGGTAAGATTTTCCAACATGGGTGGGGAACATATAAAATAACATGATATATAGATACTACCCAAAACCCATTCTTTGAGATAATATAAACCGCAATAATTCACACTACATCACCACCACCACACTATACACCCAATTTCACTACTACCACCATAACTATATGAAACCCCACTCAACCACCACAAAATCCACACAATATTTCCCACATCTAGTTACAGGTATTGATACATTTTTCAGTAGACATTTCATTTCAAATAATGTTACTGAATCATTTATTAAATTCGGTTTTCCAATTACCACTCTTTTGTTTCTAGTCTATCTTGATTATCTATCGGCTTATTTTGTTTCATTTATCATCACAGTTCAAAAAATGGATGACCGAGAAACTATCTCAACCCCACCATGCCACAAATGGCCCAACTCACGCATCCAATACCACAACACCACACATCCACCATTGTTTTCACATCACATCACCTAAGCCATATCACTATAACAACCTCACTTCACACATCCCAGCCACATCTTACAACACATCCTTCATACAATGATATCACCACATATCACAACAACATCCACTATGCCACAAAAAAATCCCACATCACATCCATGGAAACCAACCACCACGTCCCTTCCCCACATACTAAAGAACACATCCAAGCACTACCACCACCTCACAACATCCCAAAACATGTCCGTAAATAAGAAATGTATAAAAATACACAACATCATCACAAACCGACTTCCAAAATTATTAATATTAATTATCACATTAAATATTTATTTAGCAAGGGTATTATTACAGACACCAAAATATAGGGGAAACTAGTCTATGAAAAAGAAATATTTTTTCTTCAGTAATATAATTCAGGTTGTGATCACATAAACACAAAGTAAGGGAAATTACAGTAGTAACACTACATTTCAAGAATGAATCCCAATAACCATAATTTTATACATGGTAACAAAATGGAATAAACTCATTAGTAACATATATCAAAGTATCAAAACATAGAATAACTCCCCATCCCATTAATTATTTTTGACATGAAAATAAATTATTAATTATGCTGACCCTTAATAAGTACCCAATGAAAATAAAAACCATACATATCTAACACATAAAACAAAAAAATGTGATAATGATAATACCCTACCTCAAAAAATATTTCTAATCTCACTACACACAATAGGGAAAAGAGAAAATTCCTCCAAACCACAATAGCGCCACAAGATCACAGATTGAACACAAATCACCAAAATTCAACCAATGGACCCTACAAATTGAGAAGAGGGAAGGAGGGATATAATTTCACTCAAAATTGTCTAGGGTTATTCCAAAAAAACAAAAGTATGGGAGGACAAATTAATAATAAAAAAATTATTAAAAGGATTTAAAAACCTAGAACTCTCCCCTTTTGTGTCATGTAACCCTTTCACAACATGAAATTCATTTTTCTTCTATATTTTTTGTTTTTATTGAAAATAAAATCACCTTAGGTCGTGATTTCACCTTTCACTATGTGAATCAATTTTATAGACTCCCCATGTTCTTGCATTGAAACAATAAAACTAGATGGTTATACAATCTGTGAACTACCAACTCATGATGTGAATACAGATCACATTATAGGACACCAACCATGGTACTCTTATAGCTCAATCTTCATTAATCCCTCAAGAACTCTTCTGAAAACCTATAACATTCCAAAAGATAAATTAATTTTCTCAAAAGGTATAATTTCTTATATTAGATACCTCTAAAAAAAATCTCATCATAGAGATTCAAAATAAAACCTAGTAAATGAATTGGTTCTGAATAACCATCCCACAAGATACCTTAGAAGGATCCTATCACATCTCAAATGACACCATCATCCAAATGAACCTAACTGATACACCCTAAAAACTCATTATTCATCCACATCCCCAAACAACCACATCAACCTACACACAACCCAAACCAGCCACTTTCACAACCAATACTCATAACTACACTGATAACATAAATTAGGGAATTCCATCCTCCATGTTAAGATAATATCCACATTGGGAAGAACTCAGTCCCATGTAAGGATTTAATCACATCATTCTATAATGTGTCTTGATATGGAATCAATTCCTATCCTTTTGGGTCCCAAAAACATTACCAGACATCAAACATCATGTAAAATAGCATATCTCATAACATAGTAATACACAGTCATAACATCATCCAAAAAAAAAATAGAAAAAAAAGTCCAAAAAATCTTGATGTACTGGGTGCACATCAGAATATTTCACTCCCATGTACTCTCCTCTTCGATACCATGCCTCTTTCACATGTGAACCAAGAGAATGGTCCACAACGTAACACATTCTCTTGACAATCCTAATTCTCTACTAGTGCTATAAAAACATTGTGTCATCCTAGATTTCCAAATCATCCAAATTAATTATGTGGGAGTCATCATGAAGATAATAAAAAGCTGAGACATGAGGAAGATGTCATGGATCCTCTCCAAATGTTGTGGAAATTCCAACTAATATGCCACCTCACTGAAATTCCCCAACACTACAATGGGACTAAAAAACCTAAGAGAAAGCATACTCACATGCCAAACCTCTAAGACCCACACCAAGGGGAGACTCTCAAGAACACGTGTTTTATAACCTCAAACTCCAGTGGAATCCCCATACAATAATAACAATCCTTATGATAGTCCTACACCATACTTATCTACTTGGAAACAAACTAGATATTCTTGGTCGTGCTCTGAACCACATCAGGAATTGGAAATGTTGACTCCCTAACCTCTTTCCAGCCCAATGGAGAATGAAATGGTCACCTATAAAACACCTAAAATAGAGCCACACTAATGGGTGAGTGATAGGGTTTTTTATATAAAATCATCCAAAGGTTTGTTTCATAACCAAGATCTATATTAGTCTAAGATGCATTCCCACAACATATCCTTCAACGTCTGGATGGTATGTTCCATCTATCCATTTTTTGAAGGTGTAAAGTAGTGCTAATGTGCAACTGTAATCCAAATGTATTCTGAAATCACATCCTAACTTAGTAGGTAAAATAAGGATCATGATGAAATATTATGGTCCTTGGTACCTCGTGAAGCCTAACCACATCATCAAAGAACCAATTTTCGAATACATCAAAAAAACCCCACTCATGAATTTCTATCAAGTGAGACGATTAAATTAATGAATCCAATATCACCCAAATTGAATCAGATCATTATTATGATTAGGAAAACCCTATGATTAAATATATTGATATGTTCCCTCATTTCCTCTTAGGTATATCCAAGGACTACAACAATCATCCCAGAACATGGTTCTTTAGTTTTTCCTACTGAAAAATTTGTCACATTGCCACAAAATCCACCATTGACCATTCAATCCCTGGTAACCCAAGTTGTATCTTCAAACTGCGATAGGTATCTATCATTCCAAGAGGTATCAATAAAGGTAATTTTTGAGACACATAATGAATAAAATCAGTAATCACCTAAAATAAAAACAACCTCCCATAGAACAACACCTGATTTAGACAATCATCTATCCATGAGTTATGTGTGTCACCAAACCAACATGAGTTTGTATCACCTCTGCCTCTGAGTCTCCCTAAAGAGACTCCTCCACATACTGCATCAAATATTATACCACATTAATCTGATGAAAATAACCTCAGTAAATTGTCTCATCATTGTAAATATGAATCATTTAATTCTCCTATATTACTTTCCAATCATCTGCTAATTCCCAAACTACATCCTCATAGGACCTCTAAATAAACTAATAAAAAATTACATTACACTTACCTAGGGTTTAATAGATCACAAAATCATAATCTTGAGAAAAATTTATCCATATAAACATGAATATATTTAAATTCCATTTATAGAAAACATATCTCAGTATTTTGTGGTTTATTAAAAAAATCATTGATAATGTAATTCAACCCCAAATTTAGCACAAACACAACATCCTCCCACTTCAGATCATTAGTGGAAGAGTTAAACTTATGGGGACATAACTTCTTAGGACCATAATAGATTACTAACAATTGTTACATTAACACATATCACAATCCTATATTGGAAATTTGACAAAACACCTCAAACAACACACCAAATTTTCGAAACTAAAGCACTAGAGCTTTGAACAACATCTTCCTCAAGTAACATAACACTACATAAAACTGATCTATCTAGAAAAACTCACAGACCTTACTAATCAATGTTATTAGTGGGGATGTTACTATAGATAACTCTATCATTGACCTTAAATAATATCCCATGTTACCTAGAAAATTATGACCATTTTCCCAATTATTGGGTATTTTTATAGGAAAAAACTACCTTGACCATTGACGAGACCATTTCCACACCCTTCTGAGACATAACATGTATAAGGAAACACTAATCTAACATCAATAAATTATAGTTAGTCAATTTCACATACATATAGTGTCCTTGGAGGACCTGTAGAATAACTATTAGATGCTCATTATGCCCCTCCTCTAAATACAATTAGACAAAGATATCATCGATTAATGTGATGATAAAACTATCCAGGAACACATAGAACCTAGAGTCTATAATCTCCATGAACACAATTTTGTGTCTTATGACACCGAATTTTATGAATAAAAACATGATGTTCCCATAAATAAATCTAAAATTGTTGGTCATAGTTGGAAACTCAAGAGGGGTGAATTGAGTTCTTATAAAAATATCGGTAAAAAATATTATTTAAAAGATTCTCCCAATTTAAAATAAAATGGGCCAGTTAATCAGGGTCATAAAATTATTATAGTTTAAATGATAAAATAGTTTCTTAGAAGATTGATTCGTTCTTAATTGTAAATATATGAGATATTGATAAAACTGTTGAAACTACTATAATAACAAAAAAAGATATAATTACTATCTACAAATTACTATCAAAGGAATATTGATCTTTTTGAAAAATAAGTTAACATAGAGAAAAACATAATTAAACGACACAACAGATTAAATAGGAGTTTTAATCGTAAATGGAAACTTAATCTACTATTCTTGGTGATCACCTTCCACCATGAAATATATATATATAATGCTTTTATCCACACCATAGATCTGGTTTAACAACAATATAGATGTCTGCTCAGGTCACAAGACCTCTTCCACTTTTCTATGTGGGAAAACTAATAACAAGGTCACACGTGACCTCTTCCATAGTTATACTTGTGTGAAACAAAGAGTATAAAGATATTTTAGTGAGGATGTTATATATATACCCATTTAATAAAGGAGACCATGTTTTTTTTAATATCGATACACACAATGCTCAAAAAGTAATAAAAATAGCACACAATAGAGAAAATATATTGAGAAATGATTATAAATAATCTGAGTGTTTTTCTATGTAGATCTGGACTCGTAGTATGTAGAAGATGGGATTTTCGAGTCCTCTTGTGAACACATAGTATCATGTGTCTCGAGTTCTGGTTTCTTGTTTGATTAGATGTGTATTGTAGGGCTTGTTTTTCATAGATTTGATTCTACAAGGATGTTTGAGGTTTTAATATATGTTTTCATAGTCACTAGGAATCGAGAGTTCCTCATGTGTTATTTAGTGTATGTTTTGTTTTCTCTATTTTTTGTATGTAATCCACTAAATGATTCTATTTTTCAGCTCGTACACCACCACATATTTTATCTTCAGGATGTATTTGTTCTGGAAAACAAGGTGTAAGATCTCCACACCTTGTACATCGTACTGTATGTTGACAAAACTTCAAAAGAGGATTTATTATATTAGGGTCATTAAATGACTTGAATACAACCTCTAGAATCAAATTTTAATTTTAATTGAAAAAATACCAAAAATAACAAATGGATAAGTAAGGAACTGTGTCATAGTTTGTTCTAAAATGGTGTACCTAAAAACTGTTTCATCTCCTTTGTCAATTTTGGAACTAGTAGAATTGTGTGATAGTAGCATGTTCACGCTAGCAGATCCTTTGTGATGTTTGAAACTTGTAGAATAATCATGATAACAAGGGTTGTGGTAACAATAGTTAATGTAGCATGTGTAATGGTAAAAATTCCATTGGTAAATCAGGAACCATTGGAATGGTGTCAGCGTTATGGTTTCTGGGGTACATTGTCAGGGTTATGGTGACTTGGTTACGGTGTCAAAGTTACGGTGTCTGAGTTACGATGTCAGGGACTTAGACAATTTTTCACACCAATAGTGATACAATGATTAAAGAAATTGGTGTCTCCCATGTATGGAAATATCTGTAAATAGATTCCATAAGTAAACATGAAGAATGGATTATACTCAATCATTAGTATAATGAAACATTATAGAACATGATAAAGCATAGTTTACAAGGTACATACATGATTTTAAATATTCATAACATGATTTTAAACATTAAAACATGAGTGGTCCATCAAATAGTATTCTTATGAACATCCTAAACTTTCCCCCTCAACTAGGGATATAAAGACTGAATATTTATCTTCGACAACCATCTAACCCTTCAAAACTAGTTATACAGTTCAAAGATCTATAGAAGGGGGAAATGTTTAATGAATGCTTCTTGATTCAACATTTGGTAGTCTATACACATCCTTAGACTATTATCGACCTTCTTGGAGGAATACACTGGATAACCCCATGGTGACACACTAAGTTGGATGAAAACAAAATCAATTAGATTGTCCACATATAGCCTCAACTCACACAACTCTATGGGTTCCACCAGATATGGATCCATCCAAATTGGTGATACACCTGACTGCAACTCTATCTCAAAGTCAACATCACGTCTAAGAGTTTGTACCATAACCTCCTCTAGGAAAACATCCATGAACTCCTCCAAATCTATAGGAATGTCCCAAACTATTATTCTACTAATTTTTCTACAAAATATGAAAAAATTGTCTCCACCTACTTACCACCCAAACTATAACCTCGTTCTCCAACGAGTGCTACTCATTGTACCTCCACATTGGAAAAAGAAACTATTATTATAATCAAGTTGATGAATTCACCCATAGAATATATCCAATACATGTCAAGTATTATATCATTTGGATATATCTATAATAATAAAAAACCCCCCACTAACTAGTTCTACCCCATCACCAGTCCATACCCCCAGTGCACATCGAATAATGAAGAATATCTTTAGACTAATGTTGATAAACCTAGGATCACTAGAATCCTCTCTATGTTGAGTCCCAAATAATATAATAAATTAGGATAAACAATAGAGTGCATGTCTTTTGAATCAATAAAATCACACACAAGGGTAGATTATAAACTAATCATTCCTTGAATAACTCCTAACTACATTGGCACTACTTCCTCTAATGAGTGAATCTGACCACACCTAGCTCCTCTTATTCTCGGTTTCTATCCAACATGACAAAGATATATTCTAGGTCCATATGGATGGGGAACATCATGATGCTTCAATATAACAACTACACCTGCTCTAGGATACTAAAAAACAACATGTGGTCCCTGTCACTAAAACTCCCTCAAGGGAAATTGTTGCTACAAAATGGGTCCTACCCACCAATCTAAAAATAACCACCCTAATCAGTCGGAAACTAGTCTTGGTGGTTTATAGGGGGTGTAAATTATTTGAGTTTAGTTTCTACATGATGATACTTGCCCTCAAATTTGATGCATAATTTCAATACTCAATACTCTAATCTAGTCGATGTGATCCCAAATTTGAAATCTTCTGCTCGACTCGAATATTGAAATGTGCTACTTGAGTTTGATAAATTAATATCAACTAATGTAATTAGATAGATTATTACATTTACTCATCTTATATTGTCCCATATCTTGAGCTTGAGAATGTTTTTCCTATACCTCAACATCCAATTTGAGATCAACTATTTGATATACTAGTGTTTTATTTTTATTTTTTACATTAGAAAAACATATTTAAACAGACCTAAAAAATCCATAAAAATAAAAATTAATACAATTATCATAAAAAAACCCAACTAAAAACGTATTCTTTTCATATTAATTGACATCAATCAGAAAAAAATCAAAATAATGGTAATTATACCTGGTGATTCACAAAAATATAAATGTTTGGAAGGATGAAAAATTTATGGGACTTAAAAATTCGTGAATAAATTAAAAAAATAAGAGATTCTCCTCATTACATAACTCCCTTCATGTTCTATATCACTCCTTATATAAATTGTGCAACAAAAGAATAGCTCATAGTCTCCTTTAATCATTATCTCTTCCAACATATACACATGCCATAACTTATTTAAAAACTAAAATATAATGTAATTAAACAAGAATATGAGTCATTGAGTTATAATTATTGAAAAAAAGTTAGAATAAACAATTAGAAAAATTAACTATTAAAATTTTCTATGATTATTTTTAATTATAATTACATAAAACATATTTTTAAAATTGAATAGTTTTTTAAAAAAATTTCTCTTGAAAAAGAATAATATAGAAATGACTTGAAAAATTCTAGAAGAATCCTTCTCCTTAATAAAACCTTTGTGAAAAATATAAATAAATTGATGTAGTAATGACTTATATAGTTATAGAGGCACTCTGTTTGAAAAAAATAAAGAAATGGATTTCTAAAACATATTTATAGATTTATACAAAATATCTATTTACTAAGTAGAATAAAAAAATTGATACAAGTCTGTGAAAAAAGTAAATACCAAAAGAATCATTTTTAGTCTTGCATAGCATAAGAATTTATGGAAATTGTGGAATTATAGAATAAAAAAATAAGAAACAATATTTTATGGTATGATTTTAACTGAATATATACTGGTATGGCTACACAAGTGATTACAATATTAATTTTAGTTCTCACTGAAAATAATAATATAAATAGTTAATAGTAGATAAAAAAATAATAAAGATACAAAAAAATAATATATGAAGGATTTTTTTATAAAAACACCTTCATTAGTAAAATATCAATTTTTTTTCTTTCTTTATGCATTAATGAAAAATTTTAAAAAACCCAAAAAATTAATGATCAAAAAATAAATAAATTAAAAAGTGTTACATTATAATTTTTTTCACATTGTAATGATTGAGACACCAATATCCTCTATAAAGTAAATCTTCAACTATCTCAAGAGAGAATGATGATCGATAAGTGTTAATAACTCTACTTCCCACACTAAATGGTTATTCTAAAGAAATAGTTTGGATATGAATTTTAAGAATACCAAAAATGACCTTAAAAAGAATTCCATAGTTAAAATTATTATCCTCATACCACTCTAATAAGTTAAACTAATTGGAATACCCTTCAAAAATAGAGCATCAATTTTCTTAATAGATGGATAATTATGATTTTTGTTGCGTAATAGTCTCAACAGAATTCACAGAATTTGAATATTCAAACTAGCATGAAAAAATGGCACTACACCCCAACTACTAACATCACCACCCACCCAAACTACATAGCATTTTTCACTAGTACCCTTATATTCATTACTACAATTCCCAAAAAAAATTTAAAATTCTACTAAAATGAGAAATATTATCTTTCCATTAATATTCAGGATACCATTGAGAAAAAAAATCAATCACTCTCATTTTTCACCTGGGATCCAATATTGTAGAAATAAACATCATTAAATTACATTGACCCTAATATTTTTCAAATTGATTTTATATCTTTCCAACCACTTTTTGAATAAAATTATCTTCACTTATAGACTTCTTATTCAAAAACTGTTTTATTTAGCATAATTCATTTGGAAACCAGTTTGAAGTTGGCTAATTACTACCAAAGAAAATTATAGTAGTATAATTTAATACATCCAAAATATGAAAACCCCTTTTCACATTTTACCAATCATCCTCACTTGAAAAAAACAGTAATGAGTGACTTGTTCCTTAAACATTGGAAGTACCTCTTTGAATTTGATTGAAACTGATAAAATTTCAAATGTTGAATACCAAAAGGTATTGCATTCAAGAATCAATTATCTATGAGGAAACTACAACTATTGTGATATCTTAAAAAATAAGTTCA
The DNA here is from genome assembly GCA_963277665.1 of Viscum album. Classification (NCBI taxonomy): domain Eukaryota; kingdom Viridiplantae; phylum Streptophyta; class Magnoliopsida; order Santalales; family Viscaceae; genus Viscum; species Viscum album. Next base: position 878,938,623 of record OY728143.1, on the reverse strand, counting down.
ATATTAAATATTTTTTTATTAAAGGTGATTAAATATTAATGAAATTCTTCTATCACATTCTTCATCATATAATGATCATACTGAGCTATGAGATTCAAAATATGATCATATCATAGAACATAAAATAATTTCCCATAAAAAACATCTTATTTCTTGAAAATTATTCTCTAATAATTCTAATAGAAACCTCATTTTTTATCAAATATAAAAAAATAAATATCTTATATTCAATTTTCCACTACATCAAACGTTTGAAAATAAAATCAGTAATATCAACATCACAATGGGGAGGAGGTATATAAACAGAACTTATGATTCACTTAAGTAATCTCAAATTGAAATCAATAAACTGCACAATGATAACTATATACTTAACTTTATGATTAGATGACTTACATAAATCAATTATCAAACAAATCTTATCAACATCTCTCAATAATCCCATGAATTTTTTATTTTCAACTTCTTAATTTGTGTGATATATTAATTAATATTATTGTGTGATATTTTCTTTGACTCAAAAATCCCACATCCTTGCATCGTGTTAAATCATTCTTCTTACACAATTAAATATGGATATTGATGAATGAGTATCCACTGTATAGTTTCCTCACTCATTTTACCATATCAAATATTCTAACTGTTAGAGAAGAAAATATTTTTACACTTCCATTAATGCTAGTAAGTGATAAATTTGTCCTCTATTGTTGATTCTAATAAATTTTTCATTTTAGGAAATTATTAAAATAGTTTCTAAATTCAGCAGTCCCTTTACTTTTATTCATATATAATTTCCTTTTACAATAAATGCACTATACTAATTTAGAACCATCTAATAGACAAAATTCATTGAATTCTAACCAAATTGTTGAATTTTTTTCCTCTTTCATTCTACTAAACTATATAATCATCAACCCATTCATTATTACTTCTATCATTGTATGGCATATTCACATCAACATTTTCATCAACAATATCAATTTATAATGTTTTTCTCTCATATAACTCTAACTGATGTTCAAAAGGCATATATGAATGATAGAATGGGATATACATATTAATCTCTCTAGGGACAAAAATTTAATTAGATTTTAATTTTCAATGTGAAATATATTAAATTTTCATTATCAAATAATTTAACTAAAAAAACTATGTTCATAAAGACGTAATATATTAAATCATTTGACCAATAAAACTAAGTTCAACATGTTTTAGAAACACTAATATTTATTAGATAATAAATTCATTTCAGAAAAAAAAATATCTAAATTGTTAGAAACAATAATTTTCAATTTAAAAAGAATAAATTCAATTGAAAAAAATCCAACATTTCTTATAAATAATGTATTTTATTTTGATAAATTCATTTGAAAAAAAACATATTAGAAAAAATACGTTTCAATTGGAAAATAATAAATTCATTTAAAAAATTAATCATTATTTTGTTATAAACACTGCATTTCAATTTACAATCAATCATTTGAAAACATAAAAAAAATTTAGAACCATTAGATAATATAAATTTCAATATAAAAGAAAGAAATTCATTTGAAAAAATATTTTCTTTATTTTTAAATCTATATATTAGTTTTCAAAAATACATTTTACTAATAAAAAAATTCGCAACCTATTAGAAATAATACAATTCAATTGAACAACTAGAAATCCTTTTGAAAAATAGTATACCTTGATATAAATAATATGATTTAGTGGACAAAAAACATTTTACAAAAAATTGCTTTATCAAAATAATAAACATGTCATATTTAACAAAAAAATATAGAAAAAAAAATCAATATTTTTAAAATTCATAATTGACTACAATGTGTTGAACACTAAGAAATGAAATCGTTATTTTTTAATTCATGACAAACTATGGTTTTAAGAATACTATGTTTCAATACTGATAAATTCATAAAAAATTCAACTATGAAGAACAATTAAATGATTAAAACCTATTATATATTATTTTAAACCTAAAAAAAGTCATAAAAAATCCATTAGTTTTAACCTAATATTAAAATCAGAATCAAGAATGTAAAATTCAGAAAGGAATTTACTGTTCTTACAATACCATTAAAATAAAATAAGGATTCATCAAACTTGGATGTAGAGGTGAATAAGGTAATGAATAAAGATTGATATAGGGAAATAAATATTTACTATGAGATAGAGTTGTAATGTTGAAGAGATCAAATGGTACTAGGGAATCAAAATAAAGGGAAGGTGATCTGACTTACCATGACAAGAGGAGGCAGCACCAACTGGTATAAGCGTGTATGAAGAGGACCTATTTCCCGCAAGGGGGAGTATAGGAGGTAGGGGGATTATATAATTACCTACCATAGGGGAGGGGGAGGCTGAGGTAGATGATGTATATTCTCTGAGGGTGTGATTAAGTTGTCTTGACGATTTTAATGGGGAGGAAGGGAAAGGTGGATAGGTATCTTAGGGGTGAGGGAGGGAGAGGGTAGCAGTGATTTTCACTCAAGGATGGGGGTATTAGATTGAGGGTGAGGGAGGAAGGGAGGGAGAGATGATAGGAAGGAGATTTAGTGAGTGTGGGAGGAAGGATAGGTAGATAGGGTCTCTCAATAGACTCTAGGTTGAGGGTGAGGTTTATGGTGAGGATGAGTTGAGGGTGGGGTATGGAGAGGAAATAGAATTGCTCGGGTGGGAGGAAGGGGATATGGTAGGAGAAAGGGGAGGAAGCGAGTGGAAGGGGAGGAAACTATGTTGTCAAATTTTCATTATACATTTGAAGTTAAATATATAATTTATTTTTTTATTACTTGAATATGCTCACAAGATACTTGAAAAAATTATTCCAGTACTTGAACTCATCTTGATTTGGTACTTGAGTAGCTCAAGCTCGATCTCGACTCTACAAAAACCAAGTACAACTCGAAAAAAATTTCGAGTCGAGCATGAGTAGATTTTAAATAAACAACATAATTTAAATCCATATTGTTGCCCATAGGTCCTGTATATATAGAAAGTAAACAAAAAACCATGATAGTCACTTGAAACCCACGCGTCCCTCACTGATGGGGATGAATTTTTCACATTTAGTTCCCCACTAAATGGTGCGCTAATAGACTGATCACCTGTAACCCAGTGACTGAAGATCTTCTCGACGAAATTTCATGCTAGAAACTTTCTCTATGTTCAACTACAATGGAAATAATACTCTCAATAACATCATACTTTTTTTATACAACTAGATATATCAAGAGATTAAACAATGTGACCGTATACCGGATCAACAGGCACAAAGTCTCCTCCAAACACTACATTTTGGACCCCTTATTTAGAAAAACATTACGTTCAAGGTTTAAGAGTTCATTGTACCTAATAAAATGCTTCTGAAAACTCAATATCCCCTACTAAAGAGACAGAGAGGAGCACATTCTACTTTGATTCCGTAATTTTTAATGATATAAACTCTACCAAGAACTACCATTGAAAGAAGGACCCCAACACATCTACCTCCTTTTGGTCACCTAGAAATAGTATGCACGACTAACACGTAGCTCTCCATGTCTAAATAAGAGATCGTGGAACCCAAAATCTATCTTATGATCATATCAGACCAAAATTGATCTTGTGATCCTCAAACGGGTGATTTATCTCTAGATCAGAGATGCTCCACTTATACATATCCAAACTCTGTTTCTAAAAGGCTAAAAAATCTCGATTTTATGCCTCATCCTCCTCGATCATGTCAAATATACATTGATAAACTTGATAAACATGATGAAATTAAATATTTTAAGCTACTCGCACATGAAAAATATGATCCAATCATGAAAAATCAAGGAGAACAACCTATCTACAATATCATTGAATTTTTATCAAATGTTATTTAATTTATTCCTTTTATGATCCAACAACCACCCATATAGGACACAAACACAAATAATAATGATGCTTATACCTTTCCTATGTATCTACATTGAAAATAAATCCACCTCACTCACCATTTATTGGGATCGGAGTTTTTTCACTAGGCCAGGGGTCCCAGAAATCCAATTTCTTAGCAAGTATATATATATCATATTTCATGTTCTAAGGTCAACTAGTGAGGATTCAAAACCAACCCATGAAAACCTCACATTGAAACCTCTAACATCCTACCTATCAATCAAAAAAACCTCTAATAACAATTTTTGAAGACCCCCACCAACCAAATATAAAACAATGAGGGGACATAGATGATGAGCCTTAAGTCTGACCTCTATCAAGCCCTGGGTTGTATACTAGAACGAAGGGTTTAAAAATATTAGATTATAGGGTGAATTACCCTCTATAATAAAATAGGATCAAAAGATAGGATAAATAATCACCAAAAAACACCAGAAGACCTTATAATGTTAAACCACAATCCATTCCACAAAGCATGAAAAAAGTTAAACTAATAAATATGAATTTTTTCCAAAATAATAAAAAATATACAAATCTATAATATCAAATGAATAATAATCCTACCAAACTAGTAATGTCCATATCCATCCACAAGGTACTCCTGGAATAATAAAAAACACTTTATATATGTAGGGTGACAATAAATGTTAAACTCATTGGGGATACATCCATGCCCTCACGTGCACATGTAAAAAGAGATTGTTAATGTGCAAGCGAACAATCATAAGAAGAAAAAATCACATATACAAGTAATCTAAACGAACCGAATCTCAACATGGATCAGTCACTAAATCTTGAAACATATATAATATTATAACATTGAGATCAGTACAATTTAAGGCACCCTAGTATCGCTTCCACACTACTTTTTCATTCTCACGCCCCAACATTGAACATCATATTCTCCCACACCATCCACACATACCAAATCACATCACATCACATACCATCACATCCCAACTATAGACACCTAGGCCACACATCACATCACATCCTTCCCATAGACACATAATCTATACATCACATCACATCTTTCATGTAGGAACCTGGGCCACACATCACATCATATACTTCCAACAGACAGATGGGCCACACATCACATCACATCCCATATTGACCATGGACACATGGGAAAAACAAATATCATCACATCCCATCCTTCCTGCAAATACTTGGTCCACAAATCACCACTAAGCTATCTCCAAAACCATCCCGTGTTACTTCTACTGATGGAAGAGTGAGGGAGAGGGGGAAACAAGCCATCCATATCACTACCATCCTGGATGTTGTGGAAAACTTCCAAAACTGAGAAACTCTGAGCATTGGTAAGGTTATCCAATTCTGGTGGGGTGAGTATAAAAAACATAGTTGATATATAGATAACACACTATACCCAACCTATGAGTTTACACAAGCTACACTAGAACACACCAAATCACCACCACTATTCCGCACACCAACCATCACAACTATTTCCACCACTATATGCAACGCTATGCAACCACCACACAATCCACACAACATTTCCCACTTTTAGTGATAGGGTTTCCACCATTTTTCATTAGCCATTTTATTTCACATTAAACTACTCATTTATTTATTTGATTCAGTTATACAATTACAACACATTCAATTCTAATCTATCTGATTTATCTACCATTATAATTTGTTTCTTTTATCCTCAAAGTTCATCCCATGGATAACCAGAAAACTATATCAACCACGCCACACTATAAATCAACCAACTCACATAACCATTGATGCAACAATAAACACCCAACATCATCATCGTGTCACATCACCCAAGCCATCTCAACATGATAACTTTACATTGCACATCCCTAACAAATGTCACAACACAACCACCATATAATGATATCACCACATACCACAAAAAAAAATCCACTGAACCACAACCATAACCCACATAGCATCCATGATAACCAACCACCACATCACTTTTCCACATACTACATAGACCATGTGTTCACTAACAACACCTCATAATAGCCCAAACCATGTAGGGAAATAAAGCAAGCAGATACATACACAACAATATCACAAATCATCTTCCCCAATTATTTAGTGCGTTATCATATTAAATCTTTTTTACTATGATTTTTATCACACAAACCAAAATCTAGGGGAAACCATATTATTAATAAAATATATGTTCTGTAGCCTTTTTATTCAGGGTGTGATCATACAACAACACAATATGGTCCATCATAGTACAAAAAAACTATAACACAACAAGGGTCACAACAACCATCCTATTAAATAAGGTAAAAACACAGAATAAAATCATTATAAACAAATATATAATCATTATAAAATGAAATAAATTTACATCCCCCTTAATTATTTTTTCCCTTTATACTTAATTTTCTCATTAATCTAACACATATAATCCACCCAAAGGAAAAAACCATGCTGGTCTCACACAAAACACATAAATAAGTGAGAATGAGGATTACACACCTGAATGAATATTTTTATCTTACTATATACCACAAGGTGAAGAAGAAACTACCCAAAAACCATAACCACACCATGAGATCATAGATCAACCATGTATCACCAAAACACACCCAATGTAACCTGTGGATCGATATTAGGGAAGGATGGTTGGAAGATCCCTCAAAATTGGCTAGGTATCTGCCAGAAAATGAGCAGATGGAATGGTGGAAAATGAATAAAAATAGGCTTAACAAAATTACTTGAAAACCTAAACCTTCCCAACTAATGTCATGTAACCTTTTCACAAAATGTAATTCATGGTTTTTCCATATTTTTAAGTTTTCACCAAAAAATCAATCACCTAAAGCTATTTTAATTACTTGTCATGAATTCACCTTTCATGGTGTGAATCTATTTCCAAGACTCCCCCTTACCTGTATACAAGTCATGAACTGCCAACTCGTGACATGAATCGAGTTCACATTGTGAACCACCACATGGGATAATCTTATACACCCTACTCCATCGATCCCTTTATGCCTCCCCCAAATGCCTCTATCTCAGGAACCAAGATGGGGTTACATCCAACACAATAACTGACCCAGCCCATGGCATAGACCAAAGGGGGTTCCTGATCCCCATGAGGTGGGAACTAGTGCCTAGGTATCATAATATGTTTGGAAAATTGTTTTACCAATTTACATAATCATAAAAAACAACAATAATAAATAAAACAAAATTGAATAACTATGAGAAAACATGGAATAATAATTTTTAGATTCAAATTTTAAAACATTTTAAAAAAACAAAATGTGTCCACAAGAATAGGGAACACAAAACTATCCCAAATCCCACCTTGAAAAAATATGAGCATCATCCTCTAGCCATTACCACCAACACCTAAAATGGAAGACTACTAGAAACCCAAATCAACATCACAGTGTATCTTACATTTACCTGGGTCAAGCATAAATATTATACTTACAGCTAAAGGTGTATGTTGGGTGTAAGCCAAAGCCCAGAAGGATTCCACCCAATAAAATAATTCCTTGTAAAACATTATAAAACTTATTAACATGCATATTTTTTACAAAAAACATTTTAATCATTCCAAGGGAAGCATTTTAAAGAAAAACAATTTTAAATGAAATCTGTTTAAAAGCAAAAAATTTCCCGAGTAATATTTATTTTTAAAAAATTAGTTTATGGAAGGTCCACCATATGTCGATGGATGAAACCACATCCCAAGAGATCATTAAGTCATAGAAATACCTATAAGATAAAACTATAGTGGGACCGTAGGGAAATCATACCTTAGAGAAATATGGTATAGTAACAACACCAACAGTGTTGTCATGCACGAGACACTAGAGAAGAGTATCATTTAAAAATTCTTGTGGTCTCCAATCATCATCAATATTTAGTTACTATTATAATTGCCATTCCTACTTGATAATCCACCCATGCCACTTCTGATTCATCTATCATAGGAGTCTTAGTACACCCACCTAGATACATTGGATTGCTTTCATGCCCAATTACAATTTCACATGTCACATAGGTTACCATATTCAAAATAACATGCCAAAAAATATAACCATGTTTGAAAAATCACTACTTTCACAACCAAAAATACTTTTAGATCCAAACACCTACCAAAAACCTTCTAAAACTTGTTTCTCACCACTTTTATAATTTATTGAAAATCTTGAATAATTTATAAAAACCCTTCAAATGTCAAAACATGGGAGAACACTTGAAATACACCAAATTTCCATTATAAAACCCACTTTCAAGACATACACATATAAAAGACCATCAAAATCACATTTCTCACCACACACATAAATTATGAACATATTTACATGCTTAATAAATCATATAAAAATGGTAAAATAATGTTTAAGCACGGAACCACCTACCTCAAACGAACAAACTTCATGAAAATGGTGTTAAACCACTATTAAGCCTCATGTGAACCCTATAAAGGCATGATTTAACAAAAAACAAGAGGATAAAACCTTAAGACACAAGATCCCACCCTAAAAATATCAGCCAACCCACTGGAGAGTGAAATCCCCAAGAAGGTAGAAGAAAACCCTAGAGAATATGAAGAAACCATGTGCTAAAGGTAATTACATAAAGAATCATGGAGAAATAGATCTAAATACACCACTAAAATGAATCTTCTAGGGAAGAAGTGTGAGAGAGGGAGATGTTCATAGGAGGAGTAATACTATGTGGGGGATGAAATGTGGGTTTAGGGATAAAAATTGGGGGATAGAAAATCAAAATTTTAATGTCCTAGATAAGCCGCATGAATTTCCTGAACAGTTTTCCTAATCATGATAGAATCATGCAGTTTCCACATTAAACAAGGGACATGCTGTATTTTTAGTCAAATAGTTTGAAAAACCATGTACTAGCTGATCGATTCAGCTATGTCCAAAAATGAAACATTGGAACATGATTTCCTGGGTAAGCTACACAGTTTCTGTTAACCAAGCACAAGCTGTGTGCCACCCCCTTCCAATGAAAATTCTTCTTATTTTTCTCAAGAAACTCAAAGGAAAACAAAGGAATAAATATAGGATCAAAATAATATAATAAATAATTGAAAATGAAGACATGAATGTGATAATTCTATACACCATGAAAACTTGTTGTCCCCATAATGTCATCCTGAATCTTGATCATAGAATAAAAATTGGTACTTTTTCTCAACCCATGACATCAAATCCCAAGTCTCTGACTAATCATTCCCTTGGTGCCAAAGGAAACATACCAAAAAAATAAACAGCCTAAGAAGAACATTCTCCTAGGAATCTATAATTTGTATTGTCCACTCAAACACAGATAAGTCGTGCTCTATTTCCAACTCTTCCCAATTCAACACATGATATAGATCATGATTATATATTTTTAATTGAGAGAGATGGAACATTTCATGAATTGATGTCAACTACGATGGAAAGGCCAACCTATATTCTTCCTTACAAATATTCATGATGATTTCAAAAGGTCCCACATATCTCTATGATATATTTCCTTTATTACTGAAATGGTGATGCCCTATGTGAGGTTCCAATATCAGGAACACCCAGTCATCCATTGAAAACTCAGGACCTCGATGTCTCAGATTGACATTAAATTTGTGGTAAATATGAACTATGAAAAAATGATTACTGATCATCTTAACCTTATTAAATATCTGTTTAACTAAGCTCTGTCCAAACAGTGAGGTCTCATGTAGAGCCCCAAAGCTTGACGTACATGGAAATTAAATTACTTTTGCGGAATACTTAATACATTAAAAAACAAAAGCCCAATAACCATATTAGTATATTGTCTTTGGTATGTTGGAACATAATCTTCTAATCATGGTGAATGATCTTCAATATCTCCCATAAAGATCATAATTTTTTACTACATAAAACCTTCCTTTATATCCTGGGGGAAAAGAAAGCATAAAAAGGGTGAGCTCAAATGCTCAGTAAGGGTAAGCATGGAGAAAATAAAACATCCCATATATATTTGAACTTAAAAACACGAACATAATTTTTAAACATCAAAATCATGAGCAATGACATTAAACATGGTAGTTCGTAAGGTATAGATCATAATAGAACATCAATCTTGATAAAATACCATGGGAATAAAACATGTAATTATGGAATTCCATTAAGCACATGATATTATTTCCATAGTGGCAAAGGCATTTCTGACAAGACCATCATAGTAGAAAAAGTCCATTACTGAATTAGGTTTAGCTGTCGTTACGACCCTGTATTAATGTACCAGATTTACTTTCCGTTACAGCCATGCCTATCTCATGGGATATAAATCATTACCCAATTCATTGTATAGATATATAGGTCCCACCCATCTCACAATGAAATCATTATTACGTGTGATATAACATAAACATAAATAATTCATCATAACCCAAAGAATAAAATGGGTTTCATAAACATCATCCCCTCATAACAAAATCTATATAAAACAAATGGATATCATTTCATAATGAGAAAAGTGAAACCATGTAAATCATATATATATTATACTTGATACAAACAAATATGAAATAATTTCATCTTAGATGGAAAATGGCTTTGATAAAACACTTGAAATGAATTCTTGAGGAAAATATCCTTTCTTCTTCAAAATCATTTTAATTTCAAAAAATGTCATGCAATTTTAAAATAAAATTATTTTGTTGAAAATATTAATGAAATCTTATAGAGTAAGATTCATGAAAATAAGGTTTTATGAAACTGTAAAAATATGTTCATGCTGTATAAGTTAAAAAAACATTCTCCTCGCAATTTTAACAGAAAATTCAAAAAGTACCACATATGGTAAACAAAAGAAAGATTCCTGCCATAACACAAAGTAAAAGAAAAAGAGGGGTAAAAATGAATTTAAACAAACATTTAATAATATTTTTTTTAAAACATGTTTATGGACATGGATGGAAAATATAACCCCAGTAAATACTTACGTATAACCAATCTCGGATAAAAATGAGATTGGAAAATTATCCATTACCTTAGGTATGATATGCTACGTACATATCCGAAACTCCTGTATAATGATTTAAATAATGTCATTGAATTATTAAAGAATCATATTAATTTTCATGATCTCATATATGGTTCACCTATGACTTTATATTACCAATTCTTTTGTAAATTCCATGTTAAAACAACGTTTTGAGTAAAATCTTTTCATTTATTGTACTTGTTTCGACTTGTTGTTCTTGATATTATTACTTATATCCTGATTTACATAATTTCATAATGATAAAAATGATTTATATATAAAATATATTCATCATATAAATATATATGATAGATCGATAAGTTGAATGAAAAACACCATTCATGGAGACGGTAGGTCGTACGTACGCATGACAACTATTTTCGTTTCCTTATTGAATTGAGTGGAATTATGTAATTGAAACATATATGTCAATAAATACATTATTATTATTATGTAATACCTTTCTTGATTAATTATTATATATACATTATAATCATACTTGAATGGTTAATCATGGAAAATGAATCGCATCGCGTTTGTGGAGACGGTAGTACGTACATACGCACGAGCGGTGATATCATTCTTTTGATATTACAATCGTAAATAACTTCATGGTATATAATATGTAATGAATAATGATAATGTTATATTTATTATTTATATCATTTATACTAATTATTCTACCCATCCAAATGATGAAATGTTTGAATAACAATCTATACCACGACATGGAGACGATAAGCCGTATGTACGCATGTGTGGTGAATTTTTCATTCATAGGATGGATAAAATAACTAATATGGTTTTACAATTTTTATAATAACATCAAATTATATATAAGATACTATATTTATTATTTTAGAATGGAAACAACAAAGAAGGAGGAAGTGTAAGAAGAAAGGAACTTGAAATAGGTGGTGATATATTTAACTTTTCTATGTGTTCTTCTTTTTGATTTGATCAAATGGGAGCCATAAGTTGAATTTATGACAAATTAAAGGCATCTAGGATGAAGGGATGAACTTTTAGAGGGTATCTAGTTAGGGGTTGGCCGAGAAAAATGGCTTTGGATGTGTGAATTATAGAGAAGGGGGAGTTCCCTTTTATAAGAGGGGTACGAGGTACCTTAGGAAACACATAAAATATTATTTTATAATAAATTCGTAATCAGTTTATAATGGTTTAAAATTTTCTTATTTCGAGGATTGGATGGGGATAGGTTTAATTATTCTCAACAAATAGGTTTTAGACAAGTTTAGGTTACCATTTTAACATTATCATTTAGATTTAACAATAAGGTTAATAATTTAACTTTTACTGTGTCTTCTTGTATTCTTACACTATATGGTTTATAAAATTACTATAAACTACCAATCAAACCCCAATTGGTTAATTAATGTCATATATAATATTATATAAATATTTTGGCTGAATCATATATTTTTTAGGACCGTTATATCAATTAATAATACAATATTTTTTTAAAACCTCTTTTATGTCAATTTTGACACTATTTGGTATTTTGTTTTCTATAAATTCATAAAAGAATTATTTCTTAGAAAAAAATTCATCAAACCAACCCTAATATGATATATTAAACAATAAAATAATTTTAATTCATAAAAAAGTCTCAAATTACATTTATTTTTGTATTTATAATATCAATTATGTTAATATTTCATTTATTAGGCAACTACTGCATCATCATTGTGTCATAAATATATTAAATTATGTAATGTCTAAAAAAATTAATAAAATACGATTTTGTATTGAAACTATTTATATTTCTAATGAATATTTATAGTAGAATTTATCTTATGTATAACCCTATAGTAAAAATGTTTTTGTTATTAAACTTTGATTTTAACTATTTTAACTCTTCTTTAAATAAAATAATAATAAATGTCCTAATCTATTCCAAGTGGTCCTAAAGGGTAATATTTTATTCCTAAGGTTATTTTGGTCGATTTAAACTTATCCAATAGAATTCGGACCTATTTTGGGTAATAATAATATCATTTTTACCCTTAATTACCCTATTACTTTGAACCATGGTAAAAAATGTAAAAAGTTACTATTCACCAAAAATTATTTTTATCTTATTCAAAAAAAATTTACACCTTGATATTAACCATGTCTCTCAGATTTTCTAAATTCAACTCATAAGAGTAGTAAAATTATGTTTTATGTAAATGTGCAAATGCTCGTAGGAGGTGGGTAAAAGATGGTAAAAAGTACAATAAATTTTTTTTATCTAAAATTATTATAAAATGACTCCAATAAATTACATTGAACTTATATAGGTATTATGTATCTAATTGACCTAAAATAAATTTATATAAAATAAATTATTGTTTAAATAAAAAGTCAGTTTTAACAAATAACTCAGTTTTTTAACTATTCATCAAAAATTGAAAGTTTTTAGAAAAATACCAAAAATTCCGCCTAGTCTAATTTCGATATTCCGAATCCAAAAATGAATTCCATTTTAAAGATAAAATTTATAAAATTTCAAAAATTCGATATTACTATTCATAACGGCTACTTTTTGTAATATTGTAATAACATATCGTTGTTTAGTGAAACTCGGTATTGCGTACAATGCAAGTTATCGAGGATGGTTGCTCTTGTGTGTAATGAATGTCATGAATAGTGTTGCTTATATGACAATGTAATATGATGTTGCATATAGTGAAAGATAATCTTGGTGTAGTGTACAAGAAAATACATCAAAGAAATTAAAAATAATAATTCTCATAAAATCTCTGGGTGTTACATCTCACCCATATCAACCCAAAACAAATGCAATAGACATGGCCGACAATAAAGTTCCTCAAAAGGATACAATGAAATCAATGATTGGTAACTATTGTTATATGGAAAATCAAAAAATCCCAAATGGATATCCCCCAACCCACCAAAATCCAACATATATTCTCCGATCATGTCTTCCAATATTTGATTCACCCACTTCGTCTGAACATCCGTTTGAGGATGGTATGTCATACTTTACTTCACTTGTGACCCCATTGCTTTATGAAAGACTTTCCAAAACTGGGAGATGAAATATGGGTCCCTATCCGAAATAATTTCTGACCACACAACATGTAGACTCACTACATCTTGAACATAAAACCAACCCAATTCATCCACTTTAGATGATTCTATATTCAGAATTAAATGGGATGATTTTTTCAAACAATCCATAACTACTCATATAGCATTCATTCCCCAAGGAATATGAGGTAGGACAAGAATGTAATCCATGGATATCTCATCCCATTTTCATGTAGGAATGGGTAGAATATAGAGAAAATTTGAAGGTCTTTGCTGCTCTACATTCACTACCTGACATGTATAACACCATGATATAAAGTCAGCAATATCATTCCTCATACCTAGCCACCAAAATTGCCAACACAAATAATAGTACAACTTGGTAGCACTAGGATGGATTTCCCACTAAGATTTTTGGTTATGCCATGTCACCACCTTTCTCATAGCCAAAAGCCCCACAAAGAGACCTTTGAATCACAAAACTACCTTTTGAGACAATGACCAAACACAAGGTGTCACCACACTATTAAGGAACTACATAGACTACTCGAACAATTCCTCACCAGGTTTCCCCTACTAAATCAATTATAGGAGAGAAGGTGGTAGGTGTACACTAGATAATAACACACCTCCACTGTTTTCATTGGTTTACGAGTGCATCTAATCGAAGATCCCCATCAAACCCCATTCATCAAAGGTCTCTTTCAATGCCTTCACTAGAACCTTTCTAATTAAAGTGTCGGCCACAAAATTACCTTCACCTAGGATATAATCTAAATCCTCATTGAACCACTAATGGAACTCCACCCAATGATCCTATCATAGATTTATATCTTTTTGGGAGAAAATGTAGGCCAAACTCTTATGATAAAAATACACCACGATTTTATCCCCAAAAAGATAATGGTGACAAATATTTAAAGCATAAATTTCCACCACTAATACCATGTCATGGGTCGGGTATTTCTTTCCATGTGTTCGGATTTGGAGAAATCCATACACCACCATGTGGTAATCCTACATTAGCACACCCTCAAGATCCATACCTGAGGCATCACAATAGACCACATAGACCTTTACAGATTATAGGAAGATCAAATCATGGGTTGTGTTCAAGAACCTTTTATGCTCCTCAAAGGACTCCTGACATCCTTGGATCCATTCAAACATAACTCCCTTTTATATGAGCACCATCGTGGATGAATATAATCGAGAGAAATCCCAAAATAACCTCATATAATACCCTACCAAGCCGACGAAAATACACTTTCAAATGCGATGTTTGGTTGTTCCCATAAAATCACTAAACTAAAATTCTTAGGGTCTAAAAAAAATACTCACTCTGATATCACATGACCTATAAAATTTAAATCTCTAATACATAAGGTTCATTTTGAGAACTTGGAATAGATATTATGATCTCAAAGAGTTCCCCAATCAAACTTCATATGTCGCTCATGATCCTCCTCAGATTATATGTAAATTAGGATATCATTCATGAACACCACAATGAAGGAGTCGAGATACTAGTGAATCAACCTATTAATAAACTCCATGAAAACCACTGTAGAATTTTTCAACTTGAAAGGCATGACCAAATACTCAAAATGATCATACCTACTTTTGAAAGCCATCATTAGAACATCTTACACTAAAACTCTGAATTTCTGATAACCAGAACACAATTTAGTCTTCAAGAACCACCTTGACCTATTTAAATGGTTAGTAAAGTCATCAATGTGGGTTAAGGGGTACTTATTCTTGATAGATACCTTATTCAACTACTGGTTGTCAATGCATAGCCAGAGAGATCTATCAATCTTTTCATGAATAAAACTAGGACAACATAAAGAGATATACTTGAGTGAATGAATCCTTTGGATTCCAAATTTTATAGTTTTAACATTAATCCACTAAAATATGTGGGGTCCATACACTGAGGGGGAAGATATATAAGCTATGTTCTGAATTCCAAACCAGTCAAAATATCCACATCCCACTCCAGAGGAAAACCTAAGAAGTCATTTGGAAATACCTTTGGGAACTCATCCACCACAGGAGGTAGCATACTCTCATGAACATCAAAATATTCCTTCAACAAGAGAGATGATATATGATAGAAAATGTTTCCCAACTCTAGATGTGTAGGTGCATCACGTCCCGAAAAAGTATCCCATTTACACTGAAAAACATCAGTGCAACCGTCAGGTGTCACAAAAATCACTCATCGTCGATAACAGTTGATTTGATCCTAGAAGCACACCATCCAATACATACCAAGAACCAAATCAGAGGGGTCCATTTTCAAAACCATTAAATCCAATTCTAGATCAATCCTTGACATGGCGAGTGGAGAAGATGAAAACATGAGACCCTTCCCTCACTTCATACCAAGTGGAATCACTATTTCCATCACACATGGAAAGATCATAGTTGGAAAACTGAAAGCTTCCACAATACAGACATAGATAAATAAAACAAATTCACCAGTATGAAAAAAAACAATGACCAATGATTATGTATCCCCGTACTATCGAATGTCCCATGTCCGATCTTGTTGGTGCCTGGTCCACAACATGAAGATGTTTCATCCCAGCCTAAACTTGTCAACAAACACTAGCTTATGGATTTAACCTAAATTGAAAATACATATAAGGTAATCCATCACTTCTTCCATAACCACTGATCAAGGATCCCACATTCCTTGAAGAACCTGACTTGGCTGACATTGCCTAAGAACCCAAAGATCCTACTCCACTTTGACAATAACAAATGTCTCTATAGAATCACTACAAGTGATGCATATCTCTATATCATTGACAAGGTTTGGGAGGAGATATGAATGAAAGTATTATGTATCCCACCATCCCAGACTAGTGTCACACAATAGACCCGACATCTTAATCAATATAAAATGGTTGGAGGGAAGGATGACTAAACTTCCCCCTCCCTTCTTCCCATGATCGTTCCACTTCCTCTTCTTTTCTAATAAACTGAAACAGAACACAATTCGAATTGATCCTTGAAATGTGGTTTTATAATATATTCAGTCTCAAACTTTATGGAATGATCAATCACCTCTCCAAAGTTTTTTATCTTGAATAAAAAAACTTGAGATCTGATCTCTATCATCAACCCCTCTTCAAACATTTTGGCCTTCATTTTCTCATTGGAAATGAAATCTATTGTGTACCAAACTAACACAGAAAATCAATTGGAATACTCCATCACCATCTGGTCTCCCTAGGAAATATCCCTAACCTCTTATTATCTAGCATAGGACATGACCTCAGAACAATACATCTCATTGAAATTGACTTTTACTTCTTTCCAACCCATCGGCTTATGCTTCCCATCTAGAACCACTGATTCCCACAACATTCGACTGTGACCTTCCAACATGAACGAGGTACATTTAACCTTTACATCCTCATGATAATCAATGAACTGTAACATCTACTATGTATTCTCAATTTAATCCTCTTTATCCTAGGGTTCAGTGCTACCTCAGAATGGAGGAGGCATTTTCTTAAGTAACCCCGTTGATTTTTCCTATAGAGGACCTATTTTAGCTTCTCTAACTAGAGAAGGATCAGAACCCACTCCTTTTCCCAAATCATAGACATCTCAAACAATAGATTCCACTAGTCTCTAATCAACTAGTGAGGGAGAAATCTCTCCAGCCACTTCTTGTTGTTGCTAATGAATTCTCTAGGGATGAATATTGATACAACAACCAATAAACACAAAATAGAATAAAAAAGAAAATCTTAATGAAACATTCTGATAATTTTTCTACGACACAGAAAATCTAAAACACTTGAATAAACCGAAACATAACCACATCCCTTATAATAAAATTTCAAACCAAACCACTTACCCTATTCTTGGTTTCCTTATAAAGTTTTCATCTTATATGTCTCACCTAGAGGGAAAAAAAGTCAATTACCAACATCCAATGGAAACTCTAGCCTTGTCACGTGGTGTACTAGAAAGGCACTATATTTTCAACCAAGGCATCAAACCCTAAAAATCATTTATCATGTGTATCTAGACTCATCCAAAATAACAAAACCAATGAAAAGGTACAAACCTTCTACTATAAAATTTTATCATGAATCATGCTTGGATTCCATCTAACCTCACACCCGACCTAACTCATGTCATTTCCCTAAGGGATTTCCTAGACACCACAAGCTCAAAACATGTGCCTAGGTATCACAATATGATTTTAGAATGCTTTTACCCATTAAAATAAACACAAAAAATAAACATTAATACATAAAACAAATATGAATAACCATGACCAAACATGGCATAACAAATTTTAGAATCAATGTTTATAGTAATAAAAAAAAACCGAAAGGGGGTCCAACAAAAAGGGGACAAGACACTATCCCAAAAACCAGCATGCAAAAAGAGACACGTCATCCTCAATACATCACCACCAACATCAAGAAGGGAAGAATACTATCATCCCCAATTACCATCATGATACGCCTTTCCTTTACCTGGGTCAAAAATAACAAAGTCTACTTACAACAAATAGTGTAAATAGGGTGTGATCCAAACCCAAGTAGGATGTCACCAAATATAATAGATTCCATACCAAAACATTTTAATACTAGTTAACATGCACATTTTCTCTAAAACAAGTTGAAATATTTCTAGGGTAACATTCTAATGAATAATATTTTTTAAATGAAATCATTTTTAATGAAAAACCTGTTCTCAATTTATATTGTTTTTTAAAAAATAAGTATACTCATGGTCCGATATATTCCGACAAATGGAACCACATCACAATTGAGAACTTAGTCATGAAAATCCATATAAGATCTAGCTCTAGTGAGACTCTAGGGACATCGTACCCTGGTAAAATATGGTATAGAAACCACACCAACATCGTTCTCATACATGATCCCCTAGAGAGGAGCAACATCCATAATTCTTGTGGTCTCCAATCATCATAAATATTTAGTCAGTATTGTAATCGTCAATCCTTTTAGATGAATCCAATCCAAGAAAAATCCAAGTAATATAGGATACTAGTCCAAGTCATCCCTCCTAGATACCTAGGATTCCCTTCGTGCTCAATTATTATTTCACATGCCACATAGGTAACCACGTTTACAAACACATAATAAAAAATGTAACCATGCGTGATAAAAAACTAATTTCACAATCAAAACCACTTTCAAATCCAAACTCACCACAAAATCTTTCTAAAAAATTATTCACACCCCTTGAGGAATTTATTAAACATCTCAAATAATTGACAAAATACCTTCAAAGTTCACAATAAGGGAGAAAACATGAAATACACCCAATTTATATTTGAAAAACCACTTTCAATACATACACATATTGAAACCCATCAAAAATAGCTTTCAAAACACAAACATAAATCCTAGAACATATTGAAACACAGAATAAAGTATATAAAAATCATCAGATAATGTTTAAGCAAGGAACCACCTACCTCAAATGAACAAAATTTTGTAAAATGGTGCTAAACCACAACCAAACCTATCGATAACCCTATGATGGAATGATTGAGCTGAAAAAAAATCAACATCAGACCCTAAGAAACATGATCCAGCCCATGTAATGTCACCCAACCAACTAGGGATGAGAAAACCCAAATAAAGAAGAATAAAACCCTAGAAGAAACCATGGGAGAATGGGACATAAATGAATAATCTTTAAGAAATCACTCCAATACACCACCAAAATGAATGTACAAGAGAGGAAGAGGGAGGGGAAGAGGAACCTAGGAGGAGTAATCCTGAGTGGGGTAAGAAATGGGTTATGGTTCAAAATCAGGGGATAAAAAACATAAAACCGAATTTTTAATGACCTGGATAGGATGCATGGTTTCCCAATCAGTGTGGATACCATGTGGTCACTACTATCCACAAGAAATATGTCACATGTTTATTCAAATTTTTTGAAAATCCATTGGCTAGATGTTCAATTCAGATCTATCCAAAAATCAAACCTTGATGCACGATTTCATGGGAAAGGTTCACAATTCCCCTTAACTTTGAGCCACCCATTCCAAATCCAAATATTCCATTTTTCTCAAGAAACTTAAAGGAAACCCAAGGAATAAACATGGGATCAAATTAAATAGAATAAATTTCTAAAAATGAAGACATGGATGTGACACTCCAACTTCCCAAATATTAATTTAAAAAGCCATTAAGGCACATACTGTCATAAACATGTTGAAAAATACCCGATGGGGGTGGTGCTGACAATCCGAGACAACAAAATCGAAACAATTTAAAGTAAAATGGGGGGAATTTGATGATTCCAATGTATAAGATAAAAAATTATAAAATCGGTTCCTCTATCCCCCTATGGATCTATTTCAACCCGTTTATTTGGGGTATTTATTTAATCCATCCCTCATAGGTAGGTGGTAGTGTTATAAATAGTTTTTTTGTAAAGGGTAGAAATGATACCATCCACCCTCCCATCTTCTATAGGCCTTTCATGATGGTGCTATCACTAGTCAATATAAAATCTAAAAAAGGTCATATTGACCTAAACAAGTCATTTTAGGTCCTTAACAACCATCCCAACCAAATTTGGACCCATAAATGGCCCAAAAACCCTTATATGGGGTATCTAGCCTCCTGAGGCCCAAAATTTTCAAAATAAAATCTAAACTTTTGATTTTTTTTGGAATTTATTAAAAACATTAAGAATATGAAGTTAATATTTTATGAATTAATATTAGGTAATATTATCTTAATTCATTGAAATTATCTTAAATAGAATTTATTGGAAAATTAATTTTATATTGTAATTTTATTACCAAACGACTGATCATGACCATTGACTGACCAATGTACGTTCGAAATTTAATTTATTAATATATAGTTGTAATTACATGTATTTACTATAATAACTTATTTATTTTGACAGACTTGATTAATATTTATAAGGGAATATGTGTACATGAGAATTAATTTATAAGTATTTTATGCATTCTCAATATTTATGTATACTGTTGAGGATGATAAGAGATGAAAATAATGCTGAGATGAGAAGATATTTCATAAAAGATATGAGTGTAACTTACTATGTTTTCTAGTGAGTGAAAATTTTAAATGAACATGGAAATTTTCATTTGGTGGACAAGAAAAGCATTAAAACATGATTTATAATGTAAATATGATCATTGGGAAACATAAAGTGTTTTCTTATATGTGGTTTTTCTTTTATGATGTGTCTTGTCAGTTCAAGTGTGATTTAGGGGTATTGGATATCCAGAACATTATTTTGGGACAAGAAAATAGAAGCACTCAATTTGTGCATGATTAAAACAAAACGTGTAGTCCAAACAGTGTGAAATGTTTTCAATAAAAACATAGTTTTTTTAAATGTGAGGATACCGAGGGTAAACCATGATTATTAATGTAGGGGCATGGAGGGTGTCACATGGTTTGTCAAAATATGATCCTGAGGGTGTGTGGCCGTGCAGATGGTCTGCAGCAAATTGTAGAGGTGGGAACATGGGTTGTGCATAGTTTGGTTAAACTATTCACCTTGTCTACTTGATTAGTGTAACATAAAAAGTGAGACTGCATGGGAAGTTCATGGTTTTAAAACTATATAGCTCATTAAAGAGGGGTGACATTCACAATTTCCCCTGCCTCCTTATTTCTTCTTCACCTATTTTCTTTCCCTACTCTCCCATAAAATCGAGCTTCTCAACTCCTCCCTTGGGATCTCATCTAGGATTCCATGGATCTCCCTCATACATCATTGGAATCATTCTTCATCAGTCTTGTATCACACCATGATTTCATAGTATTTTAACATTTCAAAGTATTTTAAAAACATGTGCTAAACGCAACACCATGTTTGAGCGCACCACGACTTACCAAACTAGCCATTCTAAAAAAAGGTTATGATTAGTATTAATCAAATTTCAAATTATATATATATCTTATATAGTTCTAATAATCATAATTTTTGTTTCTTATCCATAATATAAGAAAAATTTAAATTTTTTAGAAAAAGATGTATTTTTTAAAAAATGAAGTTTTATGCATTTTAATGGAGAACCCTTTTTAAATCCAATATTTGGAACTTTTATATTTTAAATTTAATGAAATTAAATTATTATTTTTAATTGGGACATAAAAATTTAGTTTGGATAAATTTTTGGTACTTTTCTGGAAACTTGCATATTTTGGTGAATAGTGAAAATTACTAAATTTTAATTAAATACAACTTTTTAATCAAAATAATTTATAGTGATAAATTATGAATTTTAATGGTTTAAAATTATAATTAGATTATATTTTTATCATTTAATACAATTTATGATATTATATGTAATTTCACATTTAAATTTGACATAAACACATGTCAATCTTTTGATAGTTTTATTTTTCAAAAACACGTTTTTTGGTTTTAACAACGGGAATTATTTTTAAATTAATACATTAAACTCTTATGTTTTTAATTTGGTAAAATAGAATTCATTTTTGAATTCGGAATATCGAAATTATCTTAGAGTAATTTTTTGGTATTTTTCGGAAAATTTCAAATTTTCATGATTAGTGAAAAACACTCAGTTATAAATTAAAACCGAATTTTAATTTAAAAAAGTATGTATTATATTTAAATTTATTTTTGGTCAAAATAGATACATAATACCTATATAAGTTCAATGTAATTCATTGGATTCAATTTATAATAATTTTTGATATATATAAATTTTATTGAACTTTTCACCTTCTTTTACCCACCTACTAAGAGAATTTTGAAATTCACATAAAACTTAATTTTATCACTTCTGTGTGTGGAATTTTAAAAATCAAAAAGACATGGTTGATATCAGTAGAAAAAATGTGGTTCAATAAGATGAAAATAATTTTTATGAATAGTAACTTTTTACTTTTATTTACCACTGTTAAAAGTTAATAGAGTAATTAAGGGTAAAAATGATATTATTATTACCCTAACACGTGTCCTAATTCTATTCCATAAGTTTAATTCGATAAAAAACAACCTTAGGAATAATATATGATCCTTTATATTAACTTGAATTAGATTTAGACATTGAATATTATTTTATTTAAAGAAGAGTTAAAAGAGTTAAATCCAGAGTTTAAAAACTAAAACATTTTTTATATAGGGTTATACATAATATAAATTAGATGATAAATATTAAATAGAAAGATAAAATTATTTACAACATAATGGTATTTTATTTATAAATTTTAGACGTTAAATAATTTAATTTATTTACGACAAAATGATGATGCAATAGTTACCTAATTAATGAAATATTAAAATAATTGATAATTTAAATATCCAAATAAATGTAATTTGAGAGTTTTCATAAATTACACTAATTTTATAGGTTACAATTCCATATTAGGGTTGGTTAGAAGAATTTGGTTCAATGTAATAATGCTGTTATGAATTTTGCAAAAACAAAATACCAAATAGTGTCAAAATTGACATAAAAGTGTTTTTAAAATAAATATTATATTATTAATTGATATTATATTTCTAAAAATCTATGGTTCAGAGAAAAGTCTAATATAATGTTATTTTTATCATTAATAAATCACTTGGGGTTATCTTGTATATATATAGTATGTTTATTAATCATATAATATAAAAATACAAAGAGACATGGTAAATGTCAAACTATTTAACTAAGAGTTAAATCAGAAAGATAAAGTTAATGTAATGGACTAAACCTGGATAAAAACTATTGGTTGAGTGTTTTTTGACCCATAACCACCATATAACTTAAATATTCTATTTTTGAGCCATTAGAAACCGAAATTGAATTTATTATAAAATAATATTTTAAATTTTTCCTAAGGTGCCTCTCACCCCTCTTATAAAAGGGCCCATCCCCTTATCTTAAATTCAAAAATACAACACCATTTGGATCGTCCAAAATCTTCCCAAATACCCTCTAAACTATCCTCCCTTCATCCTAGAGGCCTTACTTTAGTCAAAATCCAACCTAATAAGCCCTTTTGATCAAATCAAAAGGAAGAACCCGAAGAAGAGATAATGATTTCACCACCCTCTTCAATGTTCTCTTATTCTTCCACTTACTCTTTCATTTTCATTTCAATTATAAAATAATAAATCCAATATCTTATATATACAGTGATGTTATTATAAATAGGTAACAACTATAATCATTATTCAATCCATCTTATGAATGATAATGTCACCATGCCTGCGTACGTACAACTTACCATTTCCACGCCGTGGTGCAATTTTTGATTCAACACTATGTGTTTTGGATGGATATAATGATGAGTAATATGTATATAAATAATGAAAATAAAATGATAATGTCTCTGTAAAATTAATATACTATCCAATTCCACACCTTTAAGTAAATGATATTGTCGCTCATGCGTACGTATGGATTACCGTCTCCACGACGCATTGAGATTCATTTCAACATTCACCATTCATCGACGATTATAAAAATATATGTATTACTAATAATAATACTAGATATATATATATATATATATATATATATATATTTAGGTATGTTTTTATCCACTTACATATATCTTATTCAGTTACTTTTGTTCAATACGACATAAAAACAAAAACAACGATTATGCGTACCTACGGCCTACCGTCTCCATAAACGGTGTTTTCCATTTCATATATCCATCTATTATAAATATTTATATTCTAAATATATGATATATGAATCGAGGTTTATATTCTAGAAGTATTTAAATCATGACATAAATGATTCGGTCAAGAATAACAAGCTAAAATACATACGATAAAGAATGCGATTATTACCCGAAATGTTAATTTAACATGAAAATCCTTATTAAATGGGTAGTATAAAGTCATAAATGAATAACGTTTGATATAATAAATATGAATATGGTCCAATAATAATCTAATAACATAAAATGGTCATTATATAGGAGGCTAAATGTACCCTCAACCAAAGGAAAGTGCAAGGTAAGGGGTTTCTTATCTCACTATTAATTCTGTGAGATTTCCATTTTTTACCACTTATTTATTTCATGTGGTGTATTGTGTCCTACCATTTGATATATATTATCATGATTTTATTTATATTACTGATATTCTGAGATTCATTTGGTGGTTATTGACAATTGTTCATATGAATCGATTGATTACCATGAGGTAAGGGTTATTTCCTCAATCTCATTATTATCCGAGATGGTTAATGTGTAAGTATTTGCTGGGACATACTTATCATAGATACCCATATTTTATAAAAATGAATTCAAAATGAATCACTAAAGGTTTTATGGTAGATTATACTAAACTAGGTCATCATTTTAAAAGTTTTAATGATTTATCTTTCTGAGCAATTTTCATTAAAGTCCATTTTTTCGAAATGATATTAAGGATTTATTTATATGAAAATGAATGTTTTGAAATGATAATTATTTTAAAATTATTCAATGTGGTATGGGACACTTTTATTCAAAAATCTCTTTTAAATGTCTACCTTTATAAATAGTGAGGATTTTAAGTGATTTCATGATAAAATGTGGTATTTCTCTCAAAGAATTTTACAAATAATTTTCATATATGTCAAAATACATTAATGGATTTTAAACTAGTTTGAAGTTGATTTATTATAAATAAAATATTAAATATTGTATTTAATGAGTTATGATATGTTAGAATGTGGATGTTCTATTTTTATTCCATTCATGGTTTAAGGTTAAAGTATTGATATTTTGTATGATAGTTTTAATACGAATGATTATGTTATATTTCAACCTTTTATTAAGATGAATGTATTGAACTAGTATGTTCTGGGTTGGGGTCTGGTTACTGCAGACCCTCTGGTTTGGAGTCTGGTTACAGAGGCTTTCCTTGTCGGTGTCCAGTTACAGAGGCTCTCCAGGATGGAGTCCGGTTACAGAGGCTCTCCAAGTTGGAGTCTGGTTACAGAGGCTCACCAGGATGGAGTCCGGTTACAGAGGCTCTCGGGGTTTGGGTCTAGTTACAGTTAGGCCACAGGTCCTGGTACGAGGCCTTGACACAGAGATTAAAGTCTGGTACTATACATTCCCTCATTATGAAATTAGTTATTACATGTTATTATTCGACTAGTAGTATATCCTTGTTCATGTTTATATGTTAATGTTTGATTTATTTTTTTGCATTATTATGTTCATGTTTATGTTTAAAAGGCAATTTTTTTATTACACATCTTGCCTTAAATGTTTATATCTTATGATAAATTATTTACCCTTACTAAGCATATGAGCTCACCCATTTCTTATGTTTTATTTTCCTAGGATCCCAAGAAGAGTTTTATGTTTGAGATGCAGGGTCAAGCTAAGGGAACAATGGAATTATCAAAGGATTTTTTTTGTGTTGTCTGTTAGAATGTGTAATTTAAATTTCATGTATGTAATCTATTTTCCAAGACTGTTAAACTGATCAGTCATTCGGGACATGATTCCTTGTAATCATGCCAATGTATTTAAACAATGCACCGACTCTCGGAATCTAGGGTCGGGGCGTTACATTTGGTATTAGAGGAAGTTTAACAATAACCTTGGAAACAAAATTTAGATAAAATCTGACTAGAGAACATTACCCTAAGATAGACTTTGATAAATAGAATAGAATAGCTTCCAAGAATTTGGATATTGTAGATATTTTGTGAGTTTTCCACGAAATACATCGCTGCCTGTATATGATCAGGTAGAGGAAGCTCTGGCACAGATCTACCTAGGGGTAAAAGCTAAAAAAATGCTTTGAGCTAGACTCTAACGAGAACTGATGCATGAAAATGGGCCTTGCTACATTCTTGGTTATGACACTCCCATGGGATATTCTTAGGATAATTGAAATTTTAATTATAAGACATAATGAAGGATTTAGGAGTAAATGCTTCCTCAAAGAAAACATTTTTATTGTTACGGATTATATCCATAAACTGTTGAATTTACGTTAGATATTTTACATGTTTGAAATTATTCATTTCGATTCATAAACTGGCCAAGTGTATGCCATTGTTTAGAAATGGAACCCAATATAAGGAATGTGAACTCCAGCAATATGTATGATCCAAAGAGTAAGAATGATCACATCTTTCCTAGTATTAATCCAACATTTATAAGGGTAATAGTGTCCCACATATTCTCAACATTAGAAGTGATATTTTCATGTGTTAATAAGATAAGTCAATAATTCTTTGAGTCCTATGGCTTTCAAGGGAAGCCAGAGGAAAAAGGATGTTATAGAGAAATATTGATAAAGGAAAGAAGGGAAAGAAGGCTTATCCCATATGTGATAATTGTGGACATAATCACCTATGTTAATTCTTAAAGGGAATGAGTGTTTGTTATAAGTGTGGAAAAAGGACACCATGTACGTGTTTGCAAGGGTGTGAAAAAGGTTTCAAATGTAAAATTCTTCATCTACAAGTCATTGGGACACTACGCGAATCAATGTCTTAGTCATCAGAGTATACCACTAATGATGCTATTGGATAATAATCATGTAATTATACTACCTCATATGGGGAGGAATTACTAGTGTTATTATTATAGAATTGTTTCATTTGAGTGTTGTATCAACAATATACTCTTTATATGAATTATGGGCCTAAATAAGGATTGTAATGCAGTACTATTTTATTGAGGATTTGAGATTATATGGTTCTATGAAAATTGACAGAAAAGTAAGCTACACTTTTTGGAAAATACACGGTTGAAGGAAAGTAAATCCTTAATATGGTCCTGATAATGAGGTAATGATTTTTTAATAAGAGATGGTTGGTTTGGATAATTATATTGGATATTCTAGACTTCCTTGGAACTGATTAATAGTTTGTTTATTTCATCATTATTAGAATATTCAATATTTTGGGATATAAGGAATATATCCAATATTATTTAAATAATAATGGAGCATTTATATAATCAATAATGTTTTATGGTAATTTCGGGTGTTACCATATTTTAAAAGAATACATGATGTAGGTGTTCAAATGTTATTACGTGGAAAAAGGATCTTCATTATGTTTAACATCATTATGAATTTTGGACTGTGAGTTTGGATAGAAGTATTTTGGATAAGTCTAATGGTTGGAATGGATTAAGATTGAAATTGGATATAATTGTTAATTTTATTTTTGTATTTTCAAAAAAAGGACAACCCAGAGGTCGGGTGACAACCAGTCCCATCCGGAAAGGCTACGATACTTGAACCCGCAACTGGAGGGCAACAAGGGTGCATCACCTACCACTGGCCTACGTGATGTCCTAGATTTTAAAATGTAGTTTTATTTTTAAAAGGTCTGATATATGAATTATAAATTCATTATTTTTGGAACCCTATACTATTAGGATAAATAAAATATTTTTTTGAAATATTTTGGAGTGATAGCTCAGGTTTTGGTTGGAATTAGTTAAAGGACGTAACTATAAATGTCAATTATATAAATATATATTCCCATTTTAATATATGAGTAAACAATTTTTTATACTTTAGTTAAGGGGACTCATTTTAATCACCCTCCATTGATGCATCCTTTGATTTCTATACGACATTCTTTTATGCGGTAAATAAAACCCTTTCAATATTCATTTCAAGGGGAATCTTTTTCTACAAAGAGTTTTACTAAACAACAATGAGAGGAATGTATATTTTAACATAAGAGGTGACAACGACCATTCTGCCACTGCATGTTTTATTTTATCTTTGACTTCCTTAAAAATCCTAAAAAAATTTAAAAAATGAAAATAAATATCACATACTCTTTTATGTATTTTGGTATTGAAAATGGTTTTGATATTGGATTTATTATGTTAATATATTTAAATGATATATTGTGATTGATGACCTCAATCACTCCCAATAAATATTTTCGTTTTCACCCCAATTATGTGTCACTAATTTCCACCATTATTATCCTAATCGAGATCGTAATTTTGTGGTAACTATTTCATTTCCCTTTCCCACTTATTAAGAAAAAATTTCATTATCCCAATTTTTGATGTGGGTTTACCATAAACGTATTTCTCTTTTTTTATCCTTTTATTTTCAAAAAAAATTCAAATTGCGAGGAAAATATTTATTGAAGGAGGGTAGAATGTAACACCCTAATATTTCATAGTATGTTATCTCTTCAAAGTATTTCAAAAACGTGCGCTACACACAACACCGTGATTGAGCGCACAACCACATACCAAACTATCCATTCAAAAAAAGGTTATGAATAGTATTAAACACATTTAAAATTTTATATATATCTTATATAGTTTTAACATTCATATTTTGTGTTTCTTAGATATAATGTAATAAAAATTAAAATTTTAGGATACAAGAGGTATTTTTCAAATAATGTAGTTTTATGCCTTTTAATGGAGAACCCTTTTTAAATCCAATATTTTACACTTTTATATATATTAGATTCAATAAAATTAAATTATTCTTTATAATAGGGACATAAAAATGTAGTTTGGATAAATTTCTGGTACTTTTCTGATAACTTTCTTATTTTGATAAATAGTGAAAATTACTAAATTTTAATTACAAAGAACATTTTTAATCGAAATAATTTATAGTGATAAACTTAGAATTTTAATGGTTTGGAAGTATA
Organism: Viscum album; assembly: GCA_963277665.1. Classification (NCBI taxonomy): domain Eukaryota; kingdom Viridiplantae; phylum Streptophyta; class Magnoliopsida; order Santalales; family Viscaceae; genus Viscum; species Viscum album. The sequence continues at coordinate 878,909,009 of OY728143.1, read as the reverse complement.
ATTTGATTATATTTTTATCATTTAATACAATTTCTTTCATTATTATTAATTTTACATTTAAATTTGATAAAAACACATGTCAATCTTTTGATAATTTTTACTTTTTAAAAACATACTTTATGGTTTTGACAACGGGAATTAATATTAAATTAATAAATTCAACTTCTAGGTTTTAAATTTGAAAAAATAGACTTCATTTTGGAATTCAGAATATCGAAATTAGCATAGGGTAAATTTTTGGTATTTTTCTGAAAACGTTCAATTTTTGATGAATAGTGAAAAACACTAAGTTATAGTTTAAAATAGAATATTCATTTAAATAATTATTTATTTTATTTAAATTTTTTAGGTAAAAATAGATACATATTTCATATATAAGTTCAATGTAATTCAATGGAGTCAATTTATAATAATTTTAAATATATAAAAATTTTATTGAACTTTTCACATTCTTTTACCCACCTCCTAAGAGAATTTGTAAATTCACATAAAACATAATTTTACCACTTCAATGAGTAGAATTTCCAAAATCGTAGAGAATCCATTTATATCAGTAAAAAAATGTGGTTGAATAAGATGAAAATCATTTTTGGTGAATAATAACTTTTTTCGTTTATTTACCATGGTTAAAAGTAAATAGATTAATTAAGGGAAAAAATGATATTATTATTAACCTAAAACATGTAATAATTCTATTGGATAAGTTTAATTCAACAAAAAACCAACTTAGGAATAAAATATGATCCTTTAGATCAAATTGAATTTGATTAAGACATTTAATATTATTTTACTTCAAGAAGAGTTAAAAGAGTTAAAATCAGAGTTTAATAACGCATCCATTTTTAATTTAGGGTTTTACATATTATAAATTCTATTATAAATATTCATTATAAAGATAAAATTATTTAACACATAATGGTATTTTATTTATAATTTTATACATTATATAATTTAATTTATTTATGACACAATGATGATGTAGTAATTACCTAATTAATGAAATATTAAAATAATTGATATTATAAATATCCAAATAAATGTAATTTCATAATTTTTATGAATTCAAGTATTTTTATAGGTTAATATGACATATTAGGGTTGTTTATATGAATTCTGTTCTAGTTAATAATGCTGTTATGAATTTATAAAAAACAAAATACCAAATAGTATCAAAATTGACATAAAAGAGTTTTTAAAACAAATATTATATTATTAATTGATATTCTATTTATAAAAAACTTAGGTTTGTCCAAAAGATTTATATAATGATATTTTTATCATTAATGAACCACTTGGGGTTCGCTTGGATGTATATATTATGTTTACTATCCAAATAATATAAAAATACAAAGAGACATGGTAAATGTCAACCTATTTAACTAAGAGTTAAATCTAAAAGATAAAGTTAATATAATGACCCAAACCTATATAAAACCTATTGGTTGAGTGGTTTTATACCCATGCCCACCCTATAATTTAAATAATCCATTTTCAGCCATTATAAACCTTAAATGAATTTGTTATAAAATAATATTTTATGTTCTTCCTAAGGTGCCCCTACCCCTCTTATAAAAGGGAACTTCCCCTTATCTCATATTAACACTGCCAAAGCCATTTTGATCAACCAAAATCTCCCAAAATACCCTCTAAACTACCCGCCTATCATCCTATAGGCCTTCCTTTAGTCAGAAAGCCAACCTAAAGGGCTCTTTTTATCAAATCAAAATAAAGAACTAGAAGAAGAGGTAATGATTTCACCACCCTCTTCCAAGTTCTCTTATTCATCCACTTACACTTTCTTTGTTGTTTACATTCTAAAAAAATAAGTCTAATATCATCTATATAATGTGATATTATAATAAATATGGCACATCTATATTCATTATTCTATCCATCTTTTGAATGATAATGTCACAATACTCGCGTAGGTACGACTTCCCTACTCCACATCATGATGTAATTTGTTATTCAACACTATGTTATTTGGATAGATATAATGATGAGTAATATGTATATAAATAAAGAAAATAACATGATAATCTCTCCGTAAAATTAATATACTATCAAATTTTAGACAATTAAGTAAATGTTATTGTCAGTCGTGCGTATGTACGGATTACCATCTCCACGACGTCATGAGATTCTTTTCCACATTCACCATTAATCGACCATTATAAAAATATATATTACTAATAATACTAATAGAGATATTTATATTTATAAATGTATTTATGTACTTACATATATATTATTTAGTTACTTCCGTTCAATACGATATGAAAACAAAAACAGTGTTTATGCGTAGGTACGACCTACCATCTTCATAAATGGTGTTTTCCATTTCATTTATCTATCTATTATAAATATTTATATTCTAAATATATATGATATATGAATCAAGGTTTATATTCTTGAAGTATTTATATCATGAAATAAATGATTCGGTCAAGAATAAGAAGTTAAAATACATACGGAAATGTCACACCCCGCTCCATCTTTTATTTTATAGTTTTATTTTACTTTTAAAAATTTTGTCGGGGTTCGGGTTGAGTACCAGACGAAAAACCTTTGAGAAATTTTAAAAGTGTGCATTATACAGCTGACGTTGGTGAGCGCTCTGTCAGAGCGCATTTTGGATACCCCGCGCGGCTTCGCCCCGACATCCTCACGATCCGCCTATCTTCGGAAAATTAAAATGACAAACTTTTCTAATTTATTGTGTTATTTAAAATTTTGTTATTATTAATGATTTTATTATTATTATTATTAATGTGAATTGGGTATTCTTATTATTTATTTTTCTATCAGTATAATTATCAATTTTCATATTAGTATTATTATTTATAAGTCTTAATTATTATTATTAATATTATTATTATTATTATTATTATTATTATTATTATTATTATTTCGCTTAGTTTGTTTTGTTTTTGCTTTTTTTTCTTTTACTTTATAATTTTTTCCCTTCTCTCCTTCCTAACCCTAGTGGGTATCCTTATTTTCTCTCCCCCAAACCTATTCTTGCATTGCCACTCCACTTGCTTTCCCCTCTCCTGCTCCCATATAGTAGCACCGGCCGCACCCTTTTGCACAGCGCGACACCCCCTGCTGCCTTCGGCCAGCCCAGCAGCTCTCCCTCAGGCCACCTCAGCCGTGCAGCATCCCAGGCATATGGTGACCAGTTTAGGGTCGAACCATGTTGGTTCCTGACAAAATGGTATCAGAGGGGGTTGTCTTTTGAGCGGACCTTATTTTTCAGAGCACCCATTTTTATTTGGGGTTTTCATGGTAGAAGGAGTAGAATTGTCCGGACTTGGTGTGTATGGGCAAGAAGGACGTCATGGAACCTTGCTCGTTCCAAACCTTGGGTCACCATGAGATGTCTGGGTTGTTGGTGTCTTTTTTCCCTTTGACTTGTTTTATATTGGGAAATGAAATTGGAGTCAGGCAAGTGACCTCCAAGAGCTCGCATGGTCTGGCAAGCCATGTGGAGCCGAGGGCATTGCCCTAGAATTCTGTCAATGATGATGGTGTGACTGGAGTATGGACTCCAACCATATGTCCGAGTCGCCCATCATCACTAGTTTCCCCCTAGTGAATTGTTTGAGTCTTACTTCATTCTAGAAATTGTTTTGTAATGTTTTATTTTGGAGAATTGTGAAAAGATGAATTTGAAATGGAAATGACCATGTTTTGAGTATATCCTTTGTTTCTTTTTTCCATAGTGTTCCCCCCCATGGAGGTTTGATGGATGCCCAAGGTGAAGCTTCGGGTGGTGCTTCCTTATAAAATCCTCCAGTTGATCAACATATATACTATGTTCAGGAATTATGGAAGTTGAGTACTCCAGTCTTTTATGGTCAAGCATATCCTCTTGAGGTGGAGTAGTGGATGCAGAAGATTGAGAGGAAGTTAGTTTCATTAGGTTTCCTGAGTCGTTAAAGGTGAAGTTGGCTTCCTTTATACTTGAAGGTCCAACCTGGAAATAGTGGAAGTCTGTGTCTCGGAATAAACCTCAGAAAGATCTATCATGGGGGTTTTTCAAGTCATTGTCCATCGAAAAACACTTCAATGATGTGACGAAAGCTGAGGAGGAGGATGAAGTTATGTTGTCTTAAGTAGGGTGTTGAATCGGTACTGGAATTATATCAACGATTCATAGACCTAGTTCCATATGATCAGTGGTTTGTTGCAAATGATCTCGGGAAGGCTCGACAATTTGAGTCTGGACTCCAACCAGAGCTGCAATCGAAAGTGGAAGAGATCAACCTAACAACATTCTTGGATGTTGTGGGGAAAGCCTTTTTGGCTGAATCTGGGTTAGTAGGAGGACTTGAGGTGGAAAATCCTCCAGCTTTGGGAAGAAGTTCACGATGATGGTGTTAAGAAGAGTGAGAAGTGACCTGATGATGGTGGTTCTAGTAAAGGAATCAAGAGGCCTTCAAACCTTTATTCTTCTTCTCCATATCATAATGTCGTGATCTATCACCAGTGTGGTAGGCAGGGTCACAAGAGGCCGACGTGTCCGAGTGCTCTGAGACCCTGCCACACCTGTGGACTTTGGGGTCACTTGCAGCGATTCTACCACGGTGTTTCTGAGAATTACGCTGAAGCTAGACGTGGCTCGTCGAAGGTCACCGTAGCCCTTCAGTAGGGGTTGGGCGATGTTGGGGGAACAATTTGAGATTTTATCTTTGTAGTGTACTCTGGATGAAGTGGTTGTCTCCTATGGAATTTTGCGATGATTCTTTTATTTTAGTGGTAAGAGTGGTTGTGGTTGAACCCCTTTGAAACCTTTGTTTTGAAAGGATGTGTTCTTGGTAAAATTCTGCATCGCGTGTCATGTTCGGAAATTTCTGAAGCCTGACTGTGAGGCAGGAGATGGTTCAATCATCGTTTCTCTAGCCATAGGCCTCAGAGTGAAAATAGCACGTAGTTAGGATGACCCCAGCGGTGAAGAAGGGCCTTGGGTTAATATTCATCCATAGTGTGGCATGGTATGTGTGTTTCCGAGGGTGTGACGTTGTTGATGGAGAGATGACAATAGTTTTGAGACTTTACAAGTTCGGCCATTCCCTTCTCACATTTTGTGGTGGGGTTTTTTTGTTCGTGTGAAATGTTTTCATGTTCAGTTAATCTCGTTGGCTCTTATGGTGAGGAGACCCATCACGAGTCTCGTTGAATTTAGTTTGGCTTGATTCTTATGGTGGGGAGTCCATTCAGGCCTCCCCATGTCAAAATCCCAATTTCATTTTGAGTTTTCGTTTGATGGTGGGTAGACTTATGCGGAACCACCAAATATTGTGTTTGTCCTCTAGAGTGAACGTTGATATTGGAGTACACCCAACGGTTTCGTTGGACTAAGATTATAGGGATAACTCTTGGAGGTGATTTATGTTCGTTCGTTCCTTGGTTGAAACCAATGGTATTGGTTCTGGTTGGTGACGATTAAGGTGATACTATTTTAACGATGAGTTGTGTGTCATTGGTTTTCAGTGTCTTCTTGGATCAATCAACTAGAGGTGCGTAAACTTTTGGGGGTGAGTGATAGTTAATGAGCTTCATCTTTGGGTCTTGATCATGTTTTGGCTTTCTGAGGGCAGAAAGCATTATGGTGGGGAGAATTATCACACCCTGCTCCATCTTTTTTTTATTTTATAGTTTTATTTGACTTTTTAATTTTTTTTGGGGTTTGGGTTGAGTCCCGGATGAAAAATTTTGAGACATGTTAAAAGTGTGATTTTTTCAGTTGACGTCGTTGAGCACCCGGGAAGAGCGCATTTTGGATACCCCGGTGCGGCATCGCCCCGACATCGTCACAATACGCTTGTCTACGGAAAATTAAAATGAGAGACTTTTATAATTTATTATGTTATTGAATTTTTTATTATTATTAATGATTTATTATTATTATTATTATTAATGTTAATTGGGTATTCTTATTATTTATAGTTCTATCGGTATAATTATCAATGTTCATATTAGTATTATTATTTATAAAGATTAAGTATTATTATTATTATTATTATGGATAATATTATTATTATTTTTATTATTTTGTTTTTTTAAGTTTGTCTTAGTGTGATTTTAGTTATTGTGCATTTGTTGTAGTGCGTTTGCAAGGTAACCTTGTGATATTGATGTCGTCAGCCTACACGTGCTTGGGCGCCCGCTCGAGGCGTGTCGCGTCATCTTGTTTCGACTGCGAGTCGAGGTAGGTCCCCCACTGCAATTACCTTTAGATTTAGAATTTATTAATTTATTGTTTTTTTATTAATTTTTAAAGGATAAAAAATAATATAAGATAATAAATTTTTAAATGATTATTTGGTGTGAAAAGAGCCATTGATTTTATACCGAACACTTGAAACATTTTCATGACGAACGGACACCCAGTATTGAAAGAATGCTCATTTGTCCTTTAAACATAATTAAAAAAATTTCAGATGTACTTTTAGTTTTAACAATAAATGATATCTTCTAAACAAGTGTTTTGAGATTTCTCGAGAAATGAGGTTTTGCTTTAAAATTTGTGAAGGCCTGTATGGAACGATAATAAAATAAATTATTTTTGGAAAACCCATTCAGGGGTGATCTTTGGTGTGATTTGAGTGCATGAGCTGTATGTGATGTTTGTGTATCCTGAATGATTTATTTACATTGTGGATTCACCCCTTTTTATTGCTTGTGTTGACATGAGAACCTGGAATATTGAGTGAATCTTCTGAAAATGTTTGCTGCACTAGTTTAGACAACGAACTGGCTAGTGGCCCCATAACATGGGAATACTGAGTTATTACTGCTATGGGGATTGGGCCCCTCGGTTAGGCCATGTAGGGCTATGCCGAGCGTTAGGGAATTATGACATCATCAAGTTAGGGTGTGCCTTCAGGATGAGTAACATGTATAGTATGTTCTGGATTGTTCACGATCTCATAGGTTCGACCCATGTATCCTTTAGTGTTTATTTGCATGTGGTAGATGATTGAGAGGTATAGTTTGGTATATGGACCTTGTGTGCCACTTTTTCCCTATCCCTTAGTGTGTGTTGCGTGTTGTGTGGTTTTCCCATTTTACTAACAACTGGAAATTGAATTTCTTAATGGTTCACAAAAATGTTTTGAAATGCAAATCACTTATTCCCTTCAACCATTAAACTTGTTTTTAAATTAAAAAGGTCAATGGACTGTTATTTATTTTAAAAAAAGAAAGTGTGTGTGGAAACCATTATTTTATATAATTTAGTTCAATCCTGGAATTGATAAATTCTTTATTTAATGGTTTGTGCATTGGGAATAGAATTAATTGGGCCTACCTACTGAGTTTTAATACTCATGACTATGGTGTTTTCCTGTTCTTAGTTTCTTTTGCAAGTTTGACTCAAAATTTCTCGCCATGGGAGAGAGTTGTTTGTGGTTTGTTTGGAGACTCTCGAGATCGCGAGTGGTTTTAGTCATGGTCAGGTTAGTCTGTTGTTGTTGGTCGTTATTTCTTTTCATTTTGTTTATTCACTTTGTATTCTATTTTCCTTCTGCAGTTTTATTTATTTTATTAGGAAAAATTATTCCCTCTTGCTCTCATTTGATGACTTAGTGGTTATCGGAAGCTCCAGGGGATCAGGAACACCTCTCGGGCCATGTCATTGGCCGGATTGGGTGACCGGTTCAGGGTCGACCCGGGTTGGTTCGTGACAGGTAAAGAAAGCGATTATTACCCAAAATGATAAATTAACTTTAAATTTATTATTAAATGGGTAGTATAAAGTCATAAATGAATCATTTATACTATAATAAATATTAATATGGTCCTGGTATAATCTAATAATATACAATGTTCATTATACAAGATGTTAGACGTACCCTCTACCAAAGGATAGTGCAAGGTAAGGGGTTTCTTATCTAACTTCTAATTCCATGTGATTTCCATTGTTCACCACTTATTTATTTCATGTTGTGTATTGTGTAATACCATTTCATATATATTTTCAGGATTATATTTATATTCTTGATATTCTCTGATTCATTTTGTGGTTGTTGACAATTGTTCATATTAACCTATTGATTACAACAAGGTAAGAGTTATTTCGTCAATCTCATTTTTATCCAAGATTGTTCATGTGTAAGTATTTTCTGGGACATATTTATCATAGATACCCATATTTTTTAAAAATGACTTCAAAATAAATCATTAATGGTTATATGGTAGGGTCTATTTAACAATATCATCATTTTAAATGTTAAAAAAGATTTATCTTTCTAAACCCTTTTAGTTAATGTCATTGTTTTCAAAATGATTTTAACGATTTAATTATATGGACATGAATGTTTTGGATGATAATTATTTTAAAAAGTTTCAAATGGTAGGGGACAATTTGATTCAAAAATCTCTTTTAAATGACATTCTTTATAAATACTATGAATTTTAAATGATTTCTAGAAAAAAAGAGGTATTTCTCTCAATGCATTTTTCTAATCATTTTCATCTATCTCAAAATATTTTAATGGATTTTAAACATTTTTGAAGTTGATTTAAGATAAATAAAATATTCAATATTTTATTGAATGAGACATGATATGTTTGAATGTGGATGTGGTATTTTTATGAAATTCATGTTTCAAGGTTAAAGTATTGATATTTCATATTCTAGTGTTAATTCGAAGGTTTATGTTATATATAAACATTATATTAAGATTAATGTATTGGACAAGTATGTTCTAGGTTAGGGTCCTATTACAGCAAACCCTCTGGGTTGGAGTCTAGTTATAGTGGCTCTCTGAGTTAGACTCTAGTTATAGAGGCTCTCCCGGATGGAGTCCGGTTACAGAGGCCCTCTAGGTTGGTGTCTGGTTATAGAGGCTTTCTGCGATGGAGTCCAGTTACAGAGGCTCTCCAGGTTTGGGTCTACTTATAGTTAGCCCATAGGTCAGGGCACGAGGCCTTGACATTGAAATTAAAGTATGGTACCATACATTTTCTCATTGTAATATTAGTTTTTGATTGTGATTAATCTTCTTCTATAATATCCATGTGTATGTTCATATTGTAATGTTTGATTTATTTTTTCATTATTATGTTTATGTTTACGTTTAAATGTCTATTTTTTTACACATATTTCCTTAAAAGTTTATAGCTTTAGCTAAATCATATATCTTTACTAAGCATTTGAGCTCACACCTTTCTTATGTTTTATTTTACAAGGATCCCAAGAAGTGTTTTATGTTTGATATGCAGGGTAAAGCTAAGGGAATAATGGAATTATCAAAGGATTTTTTGTGTTGTATGCTAGAAAGGGCAATTTTACATTTATGTATGTAATCTATTTTCCAAGACTGCTAAACTGATCGGTTATTCGGGATATGATTCCTTGTAATCAGGCCAATGTATTAAAATAACTCACCGACTATGGGAATCTAGGGTCGGCTCATTACAGTTGGTATGAGATTATTTTTAGCAATAACCTTGTAAACTAGATTTAGATAAATTCTTATTATAGCACATTACCCTAAGACAGACTTTAACAATTAGAATAGAAAAAATTTCTAGAATTTTGGTATTGTAGAGATTTTTTGTGTTTTCTATGCAATACATCCCTTTATGGATACGAGATATTAGAGGAGGCTCCGACACAGATATACCTAGGGGTAAAACCTGAAAACACCACTTTGAGCTAGACTTGAACCGAAAGTGGTGCACAACAATGGGCCTTGCTGCACTCTTGGTTACGACACTCTGGGGGGATATGCTTAGGATAATTCCAATTTTCATTACAAGCCATTATAAAGAATTTAAGTGTAAATACTTCTTCAAAGAAAACATTATTATTATTATGGATTATACCCATAAACTGTTCAATATACGTTAGGTATTTTACAAATTTGTAATTATTCATTGCGATTCATAAACTCACCTAGTGTATTCCATTTTTTAGAAATGGCACCCAGTAGAAGGAATGAGAACTGCAGAAATATGTATGATCTAAAGAGTAAGAAGGATCAGTTCATTCATGGAATTAATCCAATATTTAGAATAGAAATAGTATCCCACGTATTCTCAAAATATGAATAAATAGTATCATGTTTTAATAAGATACGTAAAGAATTCTCTGAGTCCCATGGCTTTGAAGGGAAGCTAGAGAAAAAAGGATGGTATAAAGAAATATGGATAAAGGGAAGAAGGGAAATAAGTATTATACCATATGTGATAATTGTTGAAAGAATTTCCTTGGTAAATTCAAAAAGGGAATGAGAGTTTTTTATATGTGTAGAGAAACAGGACACCATATACGGGATTGTAAGGGTAAGAAAAAGGTTTCAAATGTAAAATTCATCATCTACAAGGCATTGGGACACTATGTGAATCAATGTCACACTCATTAGAGTATACCACAAATGATGCTAATGTATAATAATAAAGTTATGATATTACCTTAAATGAATAAGAATGACTAGTGATCTTATTATATAATTGTTCCATTTGAGTGTTGTATCTAGAATATACTATTTATATGAATTATGGACATAAATAAGGATTGTAATGCAGTAATATTTTATTGAGGATTTGTGATTATATGGTTCTATGAAAAGAAACTTAATAGTAGGAGACAATTTTTTGAAAATACATGGTTGAAGGAAATGTAATCCTCAATATGGTCCTGATAAAGAGGTATTGATTTTTAATAAGAGATGGTTGATTTGGATAAATTATATCGGATATTCTTGACTTCCTTGGAAATGATTAATAGTTTGTTTATTTCATCATTGTTGGAATATTCAATATTTTATGGATATAATTAATATATCGAGTATTCTATAAATAATAAGGGAGTATGTATGTAATCAATAAGGTTTTATGGTTATTCAGGGTGTTACCATATTTTAAAATAATACATGATGATGGTGTTCACATGTTATTACGTGGAAAAAGGATCTTCATTATGTTTAATTCTTTAAAAATATTGGACTATGAGTTTGGATAAAAGTATTTTGGATAAGTATAAAGGTTGGAAGGGATTAAGTTTTAAATTGGATATAATTGTTATGTTTATTTTTGTATTTTCATAAAAAGGACAACCCAGAGGTCGGGCAACAACTAGTTGCATCTGACAAGGCCGTGATACTTGAACCCTCAACCGAAGGGCGACAAGGGTGCATCACCTACCACTAGCCTATGTGATGTCCTATATTGTATAATGTAGTTTCCTTTTTAAAAGGTCTTATAGGTGAATTATAAATTCAATATTTTTGGAACCCTATATAATTTGGATAAATAAAATATTTTTTTGAAATCTTCTTTAGTGAAAGATGAGTTTGTGGTTGGAATAAGTTAAAGGATGTAACTCTACTTGTAAAGTATATATATATATATATATATTTTATTACCCATTTATTATATGAATAAATTTATTTTTATACTTTATTTAAGGGACATCATCTCAATCTCCATTCATTGAGGCATCCTTTGATTTCTATAAGACTTTCTTTTATACGGTATATAAAACCTTTCAACTTTTCATTTCATAGGGACTCTTTTTATATGAAGCGTTTTAATAAACAAAAAATGAATTTTTTTAAAGTAAGCATTTTCAACGACCTTTCAGCCTATGTGAGTATTATTTGATCTTTGACTTCCTTAAAAATCCAAAAAAAATTATAAAAACAAAATAAATACCACATACTATTTTTACGTATTTTGGTATTGAAAATGGTTTTGATAATATATTTGTTATGTCAATATATTTAAAGGATATATTTTGAATATTGACCTTAATCAGAAGCTATAAATATCTACGTTTTTCCTCTAATTATTTGTCTCTAATTTCCACCAATGTTCTCCTAATCGAGATAGTAATTTTTTGGTAACTTTTTTATTTCCATTTCCCTCTTATTAAGACTAAATTTTATTTTCCCAATTTCTGATGTGGGTTTACCACTAAAGAATTTATATATTTTTAACCTTTTACTTTCAAAAAACAATTTCAAATTGTGAGGTCACAATTTATTGAAGGATTGGAGAATTTTACACCCTATGATTTCATAGTATCTTATCTCTTCAAAGTATTTCAAAAACTTGCGCTACACGCAACACCGTCTTCGAGCACACCACAACTTACCAAACTAGCCATTAAAAAAAGGTTATGAATAATATTAAACACATTTTAAATTATATATATATCTTATACTATTTTAACATTCATCTTTTTTGTTTCTTAGAGATAATAAAATAAAATTTCAATTTGTAATATAAATGTGGTATTTTTCAAAAAATGAAGTTTTATGGATTTTAATGGAAAACACTATTTAAATCCAATATTTGAAACTTTTATATATATTAAATTTAATGAAATTAAATTATTATTTAGAATCAGGGCATAAAAATTTAGTTTGGATAATTTTTTGGTTGTTTTCTGATAACTTTCATATTTCGATGAATTGTGAAAATTAGTAAATTTTTATTAAAATAACATTTTTAATCGAAAAAATTTATAGGGATAAATTAGTAATTTTAATTGTTAATAATTATAATTAGATTATATTTTTATCATTTAATACAATTTAGGTCATTATAAGTAATTTAACATTTAAATTTGACATAAACAGTTGTTAATCTTTTTATAGTTTATACATTTTAAAAAACTCGTTTTAAGGTTTAGAAAATGGAAATTAATTATAAATTAATAAATTCAACATCTATGTTTTGAATTTTGTAAAATAGACTTCATTTTTTAATTCATAATATTGTAATTAGCATAGTGTAATTTTTTTGTATTTTTCTGAAAACATTCAATTTTGGATGAACAATGAAAAACACTGAGTTATAGTTTAAAACAGAATTTTATTAAAATAATTGTTTATTATAGTTAAAATTATTTTAGGTCAAAATATATACATAATACCTATATAAGTTCAATGAAATTCATTGGAGTCAATTTATAATAATTATATATATATATATAAATTTTATTGAACTTTTCATCTTCTTTTACCTATCTCCGAGGAGAATTTGCGAATTCACATAAAACATAATTTTAAAACATCTATGAGTTGAATTTAAAAAATTTTAGAGACAAGGATGATATAAGTAAAAAAAATGTAGTTCAATAAGAATAATTTTTTTTCTAAATAGTAACTTTTTACTTTTATTTACCACGGTTAAAAGTAAATAGGGTAATTAATGGTAAAAATGATATTATTCAAAACCTAACACGTGTTCCAATTCTATTAGATAAGTTTAATTCGACCAGAGAAAACCATAGGAATATAATATGATCCTTTAGATCATCTTGAATTAGATTATGACATTTAATATTATTTTATTTAAAGAAGAGTTAAAAGAGATAAAATCAACGCTTAATAACTAAACCATTTTTAATATAGGGCTATACATAATATAAATTCTATTATAAATATTCATTATAAAGATAAAAAGAGTTCAAAAATAATGGTTTTTTTATTTATAATTTTTAGACATTAAATTATTCTATTTATTTATGACACAATGATGATGCAGTAATTACCTAATTAATGAAATATTAAAATAGTTGATATTATAAATATCCAAATAAATGTTATATGAGACTTATTATGAATTAAACTAATTATATAGGTTAATATGACATATTAGGGTTGTTTAGATGAATTGTTTTGAAAGTAATAATGCTGTTATGAATTTAGAAAAAACAAAATACACAATAGTGTCAAAATTGACATAAAAGTGTTTTTAAAACTTTTATTATATTATAAATTGATTTTCTATTTCTAAAAATCGATGGTCTAGGAAAAATACTTATATAATGATATATGTATCATTAATTATCCAATTGGGGTTATCTTGTAAGTATATAGTTTGTTTATTAACCATATAATATAAAAAATACAAAGAGACATGGTAAATGTCAAACTATTTAACTAAGAGTTAAATCTAAAAGATAATGTTAATATAATGACCAAAACCTATCTAAAATATAATGGTTGAGTGGTTTTCAACCCATAACCACCATATAATTTAAATAATTTATTTTTATCCATTAAAAACCAAAAATGAATTTATTATAGAATAATATTTTATGTTTTTCCTAAAGCGCCCCTCACCCCTCTTATAAAAGGGCACTTCCCCTTATCTCAAATTTACACCTCCAACGCCATTTGGCTCTACCCAAATCTGCCCAAATAACCTCTAAACTAACCTAATTTCATCCTATAAGCCTTCCTTTAGTCTTAAATCCATCCAATAAATCCCTTTTGTCAAATCAAAAGGAAGAACCCGAAGAAGTGGTAATGATTTCACCACCCTCTTCAAAGTTCCCTTATTCTTATATTTACTCTTTCTTTGTTTTTTTCCATTATAAAAAAATAAATCTAGTGTCTTATATATACATTGATGTTTTTATAAATATGGCACAACTATATTCATTATTCAATCCTTCTTATGAATGATAATGTCACTATGCGTGCGTACGTATGGCTTACCATCTCCACGCTATGGTGTAATTTATTATTCAACACTATGTTATTTGGATGGATATAATTATGAGTAATATGTATATATATAATAAATATAACATGATAATTTCTCTGTAAAATTAATATACTATCCAATTATACACTTTTAAGTAAATTATATTGTCTCTCGTGCGTACATACGGATTACTCTCTCCACGACGCGATGAGATTCATTTCCACGTTCACCATTCATCGATGATTAGAAAAATATATATTAATAATAAGACTACAAGAGATATATATATATATATATATATTTATTTATGTACATATATATATCTTATTCACTTACTTCCGTTCAATATGATATGATAATAGAAACCACGTTTATGCGTATGTACGGCCTACCGTCTCCATAAACATTATTTTACATTTCATATATCTATCTATTATAAATTTTTATAGTATAAATATATATGATATATGAATCCATTTTATATTATTGAAGTATTTAAATAACGAACAAAATGATTCGGACATGAATAAGAAGTTAAAATACATAAGATAAAGAAAGTGATTATTACCCGAAATGTTAATTTAACACGAAAATCATTATTAAATGGGTAGTATACAGTCATAAATGAATCATGTATGATATAATAAAGATGAATATGGTCCTTCTATAATATAATAACATAAAATGGTCATTATACAGGAGGTTAAACGTACCCTCGACCAATGGAATGTGCAAGGTAAGGGGTTTCTTATCTCACTGTTAATTCCGTGAGATTTCCATTGTTCACCACTTATTTATTGCATGTGGTTTATTGTGTACTACCATTTGATATATATTATAATGATTCTCTTTATATTCATGATATTTTATGATTCATTTGTTGGAATTTGACAGTTGTCCATACGGCTCGATTGACACAATAAGGTAAGGGTTATTTCCTCAATCTCATTATTATCTGAGATTGTTCATGTGTAAGTATTTTCTGGGGACATAACTATCATAGATACCCATATTTTATAAAAATTATTTCAATATTAATCATTAAAGGTTATATGGTAGGGTTTATTTTACTATATCATGATTTTAAATGTTTTAAAGATTTCTCTTTCTAAACCCTTTTAATTAATGTCCATGTTTTAAATATAATTTTAATGATTTATTTATATGGACATGAATGTTTTGAAGTGATAATTATTGAAAAAGGTTTCAAAGTGGTATGGGAATCTTTGATTCAAAAATATCTTTTAAATTACTACCTTTATAAATCGGGATAATTTTAAATGATTTCATGAAAAAAGAGGTATCTATCTCAAAGCTTTTTGCTGATCATTTTCATCTATGTCAAAATCCTTTAATGGATTTTAAACATGTTTGAAGTTGATTTATTATAAATACAATATTAAATATTGTATTGAATGAGTTATGATATTTTTTAATGTGGATGTCCTATTTTTATTCCATTCATGGTTTAACATTAATGATTTGATATTTTGTATTCTAGTTTTTATACGTATGTTTATGTTATATTTCAACCTTTTATTAAGCTGATTTTATAAGACTAGTATGTTCCAGGTTGGGGTTCAGTTATAGCAGACCCTCCAGGTTGGATTCTGGTTACAAAATCTCTCCATGTTAGAGACCATTTATAGAGGCTTTACAGGATGGAGTCTAGTTACAGAGGCTCTCCGGGTTGGAGCCCAGTTAAAAAAGGCACTCCGAGATGGAGTTTGGTTACAGAGGATCTCTGGGTTTGGGTCTGGTTACAGTTAGTTCATATGTCCTGGCATGAGGCCTTTTCACAGAAATTAATGTCTGGTACTATACATTTTCACATTATAAAATTAGTTTTAACATGAGATTATTTGACTAGTATAATATCCATTTGCATGTTTATGTGGTCATGTTTGATTTATTTTTTCATTAATATGTTCAAGGTTATGTATAAAAGGCTACTATTTTTATTACGCATCTTTCCTTAAATGTTTATATCTTCCACTAAATTATTTACCCTTACTAAGCTTCTGAGCTCACCCCTTTCTTATGTTTTATTTTCAAAGGATCCCAAGAAGTGTTTTATGTTTGAGATGCATGATTAAACAAAGGGAACAATATAATTCTCAAAAACAAATTGTGTTGTATGTTAGAATATATAATCTATCATTAATGTATGTAATCTATTTCCCAAGACTTCTAAACTACTCGGTCTTTCAGGACATGATTCCTTATAATCATGCCAATGTTTTAAAATAATGCACCGAATCTGGGAATCTTGGGTTGGGGCATTACAAGTCTCATTTGATATGTATCTGTAATCTATCGATTCCTCTTTATTCATATTTTGTTTTCTCTTATTGTATGGAATGATAAATACAAGTGGGATATTTTCCCCAATTTTCAGGGCATTTATCTATTTCTTTAATTTATATCAAAAAATAAAAAATAAAATCTCGATAATGGGAAATTGAACCTTCCTAATAGTAATGTAAGTGGTCCCATTCTTCTCCCTTAAGTCCTATCATGATTATAATTCATTACATTATGTTGTGAGTCATAATTTTCAAGTATTTCCTATTAAATGTGAAATTGACCATGTAAATTCTTATACATAAATTTATATTATCTTTATATGTTTTAATTGAACCATTAATGGTTTGGAACCTCATATCTAACCACCCCATTGGGGCATGTACCATGTATGACGTGACATATTATTATTAAGTCAATTTAATTACCATTTATTGGTGTTATTTTAGATGTTCATTTTAAAATACTCTACCAAAGATTTAATCACCTTTTAGGTGAGTTGAATTAAATATCATGTAAGAGTTTTATAAAATATAATAAATTACCTGGTGTTTCATCCATTACATATGTGGTAATAAAAACACCTATGAGGTCCACTACCAAATTTAATAAAAAGTGGAATTTAAATAGTTTTGTTTTGATGGTAGGTGATATAGTTATGGGTTTAACATTTTATTTAGAATATAATTTTGATCAATTGAATGCTTATGTATATGAACTACTAAGTAAATAATTATTGTATTATATTTTAAAAATGAAATTAAAAAAAATAAGGAATAAAATGAGACATGATACTCCCTATTAGACTAGATTAAGTCCATGTCCTATGATTAAATACTGATATGAAACATGTTAATGGAATTACACTACCCATTGAGCGATTTATGGGTTCCCTATTAAGGAATTACAAGGAAAATAACATAGGATTTTTGAGATTATATATACCATGGGTGATACTATTTTCCTCATTATGGTATACCATAGATGAACTCTTAGTGTAGTTGAATATTATTATTCCTTCATCAATATTTGGGATTACTTTTTATTGAATGACTTGGTCGTGATTTGGGATAGATTATTTTTTCATGATCTGAGTGGTACAAGGGTTTTATTTTCCGAGAATTATTTGTAAGGGCTCATAGGGAAATTTTATGTACGATGAATACTTGGGTTTCCTCATTATGGAATTCCAGGGACATGCTCAAAGAATAATAAGAATTTCATTACCCCTTGACTGATACCTGGGATCCTCATTTCAAAATTCCTTGTATAGGATCATATGACAAATGAAATATATCAATATTTTTTTATTACATATGACTAGTGGTATATCCTTATAATAATAATTTTACTAGGACACCTTGGTTATGTACCTATGGTCCTTGACCTGTTAATGACCTTATGTTTAGATACATGAGACTACCAATAATTCCACCATGGTTTTGGAGACACTCATTATTGGACACATGGTCTTATGGTCATGGGTCATTGGTCTACATTATTACAATAACCATTTTCTATAATGTGGATGTCTTGGTATTACGCCTTGGATCCTCATTATTGCATATATATATATATGATTATATATATATATATATGATTATATATATATGATTATATATATATATATATATATGTGGGAATGTTCATAGATATTTTAGCTTAGGATGAAGTAGTTTTGGTTAGCTAGGTGTCCAAAAGAAACTTGAGCTCAACATGTTTACATTTATTTATTTACTAAATTATTGATATTATATCCCACTAGTCTATTTTATACTCATATAATTAATATCAATAAACACTATTGGTAGTGGCCTTCTGAGTTTATCTTACACCCTATTTGGGATTCCAGTACACTGGGGTACCTGAACAGACCTCTTGGTTGCACTTTTAGGTTCATGGATTATGCTTCTGTTGTTACATTTTCACACAGAAGCTTAAGAGAACATGACTAGCCCAAATCACATGATTCTCATGGATATATCTTTTGGTGTTTTTTTCTTTATTTTTGTATCATTTATTTATTACTTGATTTATGAAGCTTTCTTTTATATTGTATCCTAACATGGTAATTCATGGTTGTGTATTTGGTGTTTCCCATTTTATTAGTCATTATTGTCTTCTGCTACCGTTCATTTATACATATTTCATTATTGATTGATTTATTATGGTATATTACTATTCCACTCTAATCAAGAGGGTATACTTTTCTCACTGTACCATTAATGGACCCTAACTAAAAGTCAATAGCCTTTGGCATACAGGGAGGAATGCTTAAATCTTTGTGACCAACCACCATAAGGCACTGTTTTAGTGTCTCCTATGTTGGTACATTTGAAAGTGTTATCATATGGTTTTTTCACTTTTTCTAACTATTTTGTGCTAGTTTGAAGAATATTATGATTGTATTGGTGATTAGTAAAGAACTATGTCTGGGAGTGAACGAACAACAAATGGTGAAGAGCCCAAGTTTCTAGGGATGGGACTATTATTTTGAATTTTAGTTATTACAATTGATTATTATTTAACCTCAAGTAGTTGATTTAATTTTTATATCATACTGATTCATGAGATTTATGGTATTTTACCCTTATCCTAAAATTGAATGAAAATATTGTTACATGCAGCATTATAGGAATTTATATATTCACATGCTATTTATATGAAATTCCAAGTAGGTTTCATTTCTTGACTACATGATACATATTTGTTGTTCCATGTATGATTTACTTGCATGATCATGTATTTACAAGTTAGGTGACTATTTCTCACATACACTTGTACATCATACTCTGTGATAAATTCCTTTTCTCATCCACAATTATTTATTTTTTATAACAATACATGATACATGTATTATAAATTATATGTTATTAATGTGTCTTCATCAAACTAAACAGCGTTTTCCCATATAGATTGATGGTGGAAGCATAACTAACCAATAACTACATGATTGAGCCAGGGAATATTACCTGCATGGTTTGAAACATTTATTTTTGTGATTAAATGTGTTACAATAACATTTTTTTAATGTATATTTCCCTTATAAATTAGTAAGGGTTAACCATATAATCAAATAATTTAATATGAACTTTCTATATTCTAATAAAAATGGTAAAACCTCATTATAGATAGAGTAATGATAATTTTAATTTATGAAGTCACATACATATATAACTTAGGAATGATAATTCATCTAATTGAACCATGTATCTTATATATGTATGCTGAATTATAATTATTTTTTATAATGGTTTATTTATAAAGTCTGAAATATCTATTAATTTGGCACGGTGACCCATATAAAAATTTCTTAAATGCACAAATGGACCAAATAAGTCTAGTTGGGACATGTTTCTTATGAAATAAATCAATTAATGGTGTTTTGAAATGTTAATATATGGCTGTTGTGGGTAGCACTTAACTAAACCAGGATTATCTTAATGGGACCCTTGTAGATCACTTTTATTTTAATATTCCATAATACTAAACCCCTTGGGGATATATTCATACTACATAGGGATGGTAATTTAATGTTTCAAAAGTCACTTATACGGGTTTCATATAATTGTATGGCGGCATCTTACAAAACCAACACCCTTTAATTTATAAAAATGTATTAATTTCTTTTTAGATATACTTATATGTGGTGTTAGTTAATTAAGATGCTTATTACAACATAAAGGATATTTTATTCAATAAATTTGAATTAAAATTATCTCTAATTGAGGATAAATATTAAAACTTATTACTGAATGTTTGAAATGAATAAAAGGAATTTATGGGATAAATTTATTAATATTATGATAGGATGAATGCTAAATAATTATTTCTTGGAAGGATGCATGATACAACTTCCATATGTTTCCTCATGGAGTTTTATAATAAGGCACCTAGTATCATTTTATTTTATAATTAGTACTACATGTTCTTAAAACTAGGCATTTTTAATTTTTAAAAATCAAATTTCAATTACGGAAATGGATTAAATGAGACCTTAAAGTGTTGTTTTTAGCATAAATACTCGTGTAAAGACAATTTAAATAATTTTGTGAGATAAATTGAATATGAACATGAATAAGAACTATTAATATATTTTCTATTCAACTATACTTATCTAAATGATAGGTTGGTAAGACTGGTGACCTTTGAGGCTTGATCAAGTTCTAAAGTCGATACTTTATATTTCAGTAAGGGGCTTTCCCAAGGTGGGTATCACCCTCATAAAATAATATCTTTCTGAATTCTTATGAAGGGTTTTATATGGGAGGTGTTGTTTTAGTGTCACTTGTCCTATGTTGGACTCTTTGTTTCTATAATAACACTTGGGTTGGGTGGGTTGTCATAAGGTGAAATATGCCCTCATTAGAGACATTAACATCGAGTAATGCTAGGCTTCAATGTATCATAGATTCATAAGGCTAGGTTGACTTCTTAGTAGATCATGTGACCCTATTTATTCTCCCTTGATGGATGGATTAGAGGGTTTTCATCTAAATTAGCACTCTTATAGGATAATATGACTCTGGGATAAATATTTGGAATGGGTCATTGGATATTGGGATGCATAGGGACTATTCACCTATTGATAGAATCAAATGATATAACATTTTCTTAACAAAAACTAGGGGTAGTATGTGTTAATATACACAGTACCCATCAAATTGATAAAATGGTACATTGAACCATATGAGTCCAGTGGAAATTGTTGAGCCTTGTGCTACAATGTTCAAACCATGGGTAATCTCTGAGGTAGAGTAACCTAGGAATTGAAGGATATCTAATTCGTCTTGATGCTTTTGACCATTTTGTAAAAGGATTCTGTGTTGTGACATTCTGGTCAACTTTTTTTCGATTTTATTCTATATGTGAATAAAGTGTGTGACTGTGTCTTGTGATAGAATCACACATATTGCTATAGTAAAATATGACCAAGCATGCTTTTAAATGGCTTTTTTTTCTTCACTTTTTAATTGGTTCTTGGTAAATTCATGTTGAAAACATATGTAACCTATGTTTAGAGATGGATGGAGTGTTTTCTATAATATGAGTTCTTATTTATAGAAAATGATGGCTAGGACACTCCTAGGGTGGGGATCATCAGATTGAACATGTTTTAGAATGTCCTTCCTTGTATATGGAACACAACTATAAAAGACCATTTTGGAGTGATCACCATTTCTTATGAAATCCTATGAGTCTAGTAGTACAACTTATCTAGTACTAGAGATTATACTCCATGTAAAAAACTAGTCATGGGATTTGATGAAGTCTAGGTTCTAGATTTTGGTATAGTTTCCGCGAGCGACCTAGATAGAATAACACCTCGGAATATTTTCAGTTCATGAAGGGAAACATGATGATAAAATGGCCGGTTATGTATACAACCTTTAAGAACACTGTGATTCAAAGTTTGAATATGGTGGAGGTTTTTCAAGTAATCACAAAATACCTCAATTGTGAAGGAATTTGGATCAGTTAATAATGATGTGTCGATATCTACAAATGAGATCTTTCAAAGGAGTTCATCCAAAATTCCATTGAATATTATTTCATGTGTATAGTTTTGTATGGTTGGTTCAATACAAGGATAGTCACATCACCATTTTTAATATGGGAGTGCATCATTCCTTGTCGGTAATCATTGATATCCTCTTAGTGCACTCTTGGAATGATGACAATCATGTCCCCTATCTTAACATCATCCAAGGTGCACTAAGAGTGTTTCATTTATATACCAAGTTGAAGAAAGAATTAAAAACCTTTTTGGATAGATAAATTAGATCTTCTAAGAGTTTTTCTTGGGTAGCATGCATAACATTAGTTTCATTAATATTTGGATTGATATTGGGATTCTAAAGTATGAAGCCATTTGACGGACTCATGGAGACAATCCGATTATTTGACTCAATATCTATGAGAAATAACATTATTGGGATTAGTAAGAGTTATTGATTTGTGGATGTATCAGCTATGCACTAACGTCTCACTTGTAAGATATTTTAAATGGACTTCCTTCGGTGAGATCCTTGGACTCCAGTTGTTGATTATGTGGTTTCCCCAAACTTGCAGTCGGGGTTAATTGATAAATTTATGTATGATGATCCATGGGTGATGGATCGAGTATGCACTTATGTTCGTGTAGTGGAATGGTGAAATAACAGAATGTTTTGTTTTAGAGGCGTCACCATAATATGGTTATGCGTTTCAGTTGGAATTATTGAAACAAACATGGTATTACTTTGAATAACGACATCATAATTTAGGTTTTGGATGCATCAACTATTAACATTGAGAATTTCCAAATATGTTGGATGGTAGTGGTATGACTTTATTTCCTCTATTTCATTGGTTGTAGTCAGTGAAGAACTACTTCTTGAACATTTTCAGGATAAGGCTAGGGAAATGAAAATTTCATCCAAATATTTTTATAGCTCGAACTAGATAAATGATGTCAATTAGGAATCAACCATTTGATAAATCTTAGAAACATAATAAGTAGAATTTTTATAATTATAATGGAATGATTAAATATGTAATTCTTATAGTGGAGGTACTATAACATAGAATTGTCCATTAAAGATAGAACCTATGGAGGGAAGAACCATAATCCATATGATTTTGGGGATGATGACATGATCATTTAACAAGTTAGATGGGCTCAGAAGAGATTTGCCTTAATTTTTTAGTTTTGAATACGAGTGTTGGATCCAGTTTTAATGACTTAAGTACCATACACTTAAAGGTTATGCCAGCTGGGACATTGGGTGTTTAAAAGACAATGCGGTCATTTCCATAGAAATATCGAAACCCATGTAGGTGAGAATAATTTTTTTATTTCCCTAATGCTTCTTGGAGATGATATGTTCTAAGGAGGTGAGGTTGTAACATCATGTATTTTGGACTATTGTAAAATTCCAAAGGAACATGAAATTTTTCATTTAGTGGATTGGCCAAACTTTAAACCAATCATCAGAATGTAAATCCAATTATTAAGATTGTTAAAGTGTTGTTTTCAGATGTTTTTATTGTTAAAGAGGTGTCTTGGATGTTTAGATGTGCTATAGTGATGTTAGACATTGATAAATCCTTTCAGGTGAAGTAAACAGAGGCACACAGTTGGTGCATGGTTAGTACTAGATGCGTGGCCCAAACAATACATCATGTTTTATATGGGGACATAGTTATTTGGAACTGTGAAAGTCCCTAGGGGAAATTGGGCATATTATTATGGGGTCTGGGAGGGTGTCCGATGGGTTTTCAGAGCATTATTCTGAGGGAGAATGACCATGTGGATGGTTTTTAGTAAACTGAAGTTTTTGGTTGATGGGCTATGCACGGTTTGGTCTTAAAGTGTACCTAGACCACATGCTTAGTTCCACTTATGCAGTGATCCCAAATGATTAGGATGTACTGTTCCAAACTATGTGTCCAAATAATTTAGATCATTAAAGAGGGATGATATTATAATTTTTCCATTTATTCATTGTTTTTACCCTCTTTTTCTTCCATCTTCTCTCATGCACTCAGGATAGTCAACTTCTACCTTGAGATCTCCTCTATGCTTCCATGGATCTCCTTCATCTATAATTGTAATCAAACTCATTTATTAATTTTGGATCCAAATTTTCATGCTCTTTATTGCTTTTTTTCTTATTTTTTCCCCTTTCCGCATGGAATTATGATTCATACAGGCTCTTTTGACATATTTTCAGCATGTTTTTTATTTCATAAATTTATATTGAAACATCATGAATCAAAGAATTATAATTTTTGAGTTATTCTTCTCAACCCTTAGGTAGGTGGTATCATTCTTCTATCATAATATATATCATGTTTATAAATTACATTTTTGTGATGCACACCATAATTTTCAAGCATAAACCCATAAATATGAAATTCAACATCTAAATGCATATGCCTAAATTTATATTTTCATAATGATTTTCAATTGAAACATTGTAGGTTTTGAACCCCAACTCGAACCATTCCATTTGGGGTGTGTTGCTTGTATTCGATGACTATGCTTTCTTATGAAATTTAATCACCCCTTATGTGTGTTATTTTAGATTCTTTTTTTATAATAATCAACCAAATATTTAATCACCTTTGAGGTTTGTTTAATTAAATATCTTATAAGAGTTGTTACAATAATATTAAATGAGTTAGTATTTAAACCATAACATATTTGTTTTAATAAAACCATCTATTTAGTGAACTCCCTTATTTAATAAAAAATTGAATTCAAGTGGTGATGTTTTGATTGAAGGTTTCAGTCTTATGGACAAGGACCTTATTATTTATACTAGAATTTTGATCAATGTAACTCTTATGTACATGGTATTATTTATTAAATTATGATTGGGTTAACTTTTAAAAATGAAATTTTAAATTAAGCAATTAAATGAGTCATGATAATCTAAATTTCAATGGACGAATCCCATAGAATAATATTAGATACTAATATGAAACATGAAAAAGGAATTACACTATTACTTGAGTGATGCTTGGGTTACTTATTATGGATCTCCCAGGATGGATCATAGACTATTTTGGATTATATGTACCATAATCAGTAACAGTTTAATCATTACAGAATACCATGGATGGTCTTATAGGTTATTTTAATTTTATTACACCTTATGCAATTCTTGGGTTTCCTTTTTATAGACCTCCTTGGACATGCTCATAGGCTTTTTTATTTTTAACATTATCTAAGTTATACAAGGGTTTCATTTTTACAGAACTCCATGAATCATCTCATAGCTCAATTGGATGTTACAATTGATATGTGGGTTTTCCCTTTACAAAACACCATGGATGGGCTCATAGAATAAAAATAATTACATTACTCCTTGAGTGATACTTGGTATCCTCATTACTTAATGCATTATATGGGAACATATGACAAAAAAATATTATATTCTTGTTTATTACATACAACTAGTTGTGTCTACCTATGATGATTAGTTTACCAGGAGAACCTTTCTATATACCACAGTTCCACGACCAACTAGTGGACATATGTTCATATATATGTGAATACCTAAAATTTCTCTCTGGGTATAGAGTCCCTCATTCATAGACACCTAGGTTTGTATCCAAGTGTCCTTGGACTACCTTATTACCATTAACCATTCTATTACCAGGATTTCTAGGTCATATTCATTGGAACCTCACTAGTGAATGTATATATAGATTAATATTTGTTTAAAAATATGTTTTTATATAATTCTTTCAGGTTTATAGATATTCACAATTAGGCCGAAAAAAGGTATGGTTGACTAGGTTTCCTTTAAGAAATTGATCATGACTTATTTAAATTTATTAATTACTGACATGTTGATATTCCTACACAATTTTTATATTTATACTCATAGTCCCTATAACATTAGTCACTATTTGTGGTAGCCTAATGAGTTTATCTTACCCCATGTTCTGGTTTAAATTTCATTTGGGTATCTGAATAGACCTCATTGTTACAATTTCAGGTTAATGGATTATTCTTGTGCTATATCATTTTTACATGGGAGATTGGGATAATATAGTTGATACATTGATTAAGATTCTCTTGGAACTAGATTTTGAGGTTTTTGTCTTTGTTTATATATAATGCATTTTTTATCTTATGTACGACTAATACATTTATATTATAGCATCAAATGGACATGCCTGGTGTGTATTTATAGTTTTCCATTTTATCAGTTATTATTTCATTTATATGACTTCCATTTATACTACTTCCACTATTTACTGATTTAATATGTTATACTGCAGTGACAATCTGATCATGAGGGTATAGTATTCCCACCATACTATCATTGTACCCTCACTACTTTTCATAATCTTATGGCATACTTGGAGGTGCACTTGAAGACATGTGACTGATTAGATCTTGACACTATTTTAGTGGCTCCCATGTCAGGATGTTAAAGGGAGGGAGATGTAATATGAGTAAGACACAACTAAGGTATTCAGCCTATATGTTCACGGTTGATTCATTTACCATAAATAGATTTACCAAATTGTAAATTCTCAATATCAATTGAATTATTTATTTAACTTGTACATGGTTTATTATTAATTTGTTAATTTTCATGGTTATGTGATCATATAAAATAATAAACATAAATTCATGGACTAAAATGAATCATGATCTGGTAAATATTTTATATTTAATACATTGTTTAGTATTGTTCACGATCACATTGTATGATCACATTAAATAGAAAATTAATTCATTCTATAAGACATAATCAAACACTTAAAGGATTATTTAGTCATAAAGACTTTCTCCACTAATATTTGTACAAAACTATGCATAAAAGGTTATGTTTATCCCTATTTGATGGTTCCTCATACTATTGGGGAGTTCTTTTAAGAGTGATGGGTTGACATAAATAAATTTTAAAATAAAGAGATATACATAGATATCTTGTTTACACTTTATAGATGATGTATTTAGTAAATCACGTTTACAATTCATAGATGATGAGACTTCACTCAATAGTTCAAAGAGCCACACATCAATGTTGTTATCCAATATAAACATTGCATCATGCTGTCATTACTGTCATTCAAATTATAGAAAAGGTATGAGGAAGAATATTCCGACAAGATGTTATCACAATCAACAAGTTATATCCGTAGAGACCATGAAAAGAAATATACGATATATAAAGTGGGTTGTATATGTGTAGGATATCATAATGGAATCACAAAGACCACATGTACTCATGAGGATTTGGTATATTGAGAGACTCGAGTCCCTTGGGATTAAAATGAAAAAAGAACTCGAGAATGATCTAATTATTTTCACTTTACTGCCTAGAGTTTTCACATTTAATGATAATTATATCATGAATAAAATAAAACATTTCCCCATACCTAATGGATATAGTTCTCTATTTTAATTAGGATAGAATAGCAACACCTTCATCCTTATGGTGAACAAGTGGGGGAAGGGAATGTATAATGGGTCTAAGGATAAACCCAATTGGAAGACACTAATATGCCATATTTCTAAGTATCCAAAAATATAAATGGATTAAAATTTGTATGAGGTTGTTTAATTTTCATGTTTTAATAAAGGAAACTGGAAGAATAACTACATGTCTATGAAAATAAAGCACGGTGATTCTTCTACCTCATGTACTATTTACTTTAAATAAAATTTATCTTTATTTACAAGTACATTATTGGATACATCATGTGTATTAAAATTTTTTATTCATATTGAGTAAAAAAGTAATTTTCATAATATTTCAAATGGTGCGGTGGATATCAAGGCTACAAATGGAATGAAAATATTAGCCTTTGAAATGATAGATTATAACCTAACCCCACCTAATGGTTTGGTTCTTATATTAAAGAATTGTTACTATATATATACAATTACTAGAAATATAATCTCAGTATCAAATTCGGATACCATGGTATTTTATTTCAATTTTCTAAATAAATGATCACTCTTTTATAAGTACAACATATGTTATGGTATGGAGAAACATAATAATATCTTGTATATACATGAACTTGAATACCCTATATTAGAAATCAATGACAAAACTATCAAAGATGACTCATATAATAGCCACATACACTTCATGCTTGGTCATGTAAAATATATTAATTTACTTAAATTATAGTAATAAGGGTATTTTGACTCTACAATTTTAAAATCCTTAAATGTATGTCATTTTTGTTTACAAGGGAAAATTACCAAATAACCCTTTCAATGGGGAATAGGTAAAGGAAACAAATACTATAATTGATTAAAAATGATTTTTTGTCCATCTCCAGTAGAGTAAAGTGGTGGGTTTTCAAATTTCATAACTTTTACATATAAAAATAGTTGGAATTATTATATCTAATTACTGATGTATAAGTAATATTCCTTTAATATGTTTAAGGAAAAATAGTATGAAGTTAAAAACTAGCTTGTTAAAAAAATTAAGGCACTCCTCTCAGACCGAGGCAGGGAGAATCTCATCTAATATTTCATTGATCAGTTAAAGGATGGTTGGAAAGTATCATAACTCACTCAAATTTATAAACCTCGATAGAAAGGTATATAATAAAAGGAGGAATCATGCCTTCCTTGACATAGTTATATCAATGATGAGTCAAGAGAATTCCATTATCCAAATGGGAAAACATATCATAGAAAACTGTTTGTGTTGCCTTTTCATTAAGAAGGGTCATAAGATATCAATATAATCATGGAGAGCTGCATTAGAGAGTTTTACAAACAATTATGAAGAATGTGAGATATAAAAATGATATATTCTGGGTGTATGAAAGAGATAAGGAACTCATTGTGAGGGGATACACTAATTATAGTTTCCAGATAGATTGTGATGATATAAAAACATATCTGGGCTATGTATTTTTTCAAATGGTGGTTTAGTGATTTGGAGAAGCTCAAATAAACCGAGGGTCTCTGATTATATAGAATAATCTCAGTATATATCATCCCTGGTTTATCTAAGGATAAATTTTGGATATGAAATTTTATCTTAGATATTCTTATTTTTCCAAGTAGTGTAGTACCTATTCTAGTTTATTATGATAATACAATAATAGCTGTTTATTCCATGGAAACCAAGTCACACCAAAGGAAAGAGAATATACTTTGGAAGCTTCCTATCATAAAATATTGGACTCAGAGTGGTAATGTCAAAGTTATTAGGGTAGACATATAGGATAACATATATGACCCCCTAAATAAATCCATATAATATTAGAAGAATAATTCTCATATTAAAGAAATGGAGATGAGGATTATTAGTAGTTGGATTATTGAAAGTGGGAGTATTTTGAGTGGGATCCTAAAATTCATTATATACATTGATTAACATTACATGTAGATATTTTTATATACAAATGTATATATAATACTGAAATAGTGTTGATACATATTCAATAACTATATTTACATATTAATGAATATATATTACATGTTGTATCAACTAGTTATAGAAGTTCCCAGAATATAATGAGAACCTAGAGATACCATGATTGTAATCCTAAACTTATGTCCTTTGGTGTTGATATTTTATAACTATAGGATATATATGATGTTTAATTATCAGGTGTTTGGTCTTATAATCAATGAGACTTCTTCTCTTGAAGTTATCACCTTGTATTCTTTAGTATATGAGATCACAGTGACTGAAAAGAAAATTGGGACACCGCATGATTCATGTGTCATTTGTAGTTCCTATATAAAAACATGTGTAATGGTCTCCTTACATTCTATTATTATTAGTGTATAATATTTTATTACAAACATTGATGCAAGATAAAAACCATGGAATTTTTGTCATGGTGAGGTAACTTGTTTTTGTTTCACCACTGGTGGTATCGAATTGATTGAAAAATCAAGATTGGATTTTTCACTTCCAAAAGGAAGTGATATCTTCATCCTCGTTGATTAGTATGGTATCCCCTTCTCTAAATACATGGAAATAGTTAAATAAAGTAATACTAAATAGTAATTTAATTGAATATTAAATAAAGAACAGAAATTAACAAAAAGTATCCATCTTTATTTTTGAGATATCACAAGACAAAGAGGTTGTATTTCACTATGTGTGTTCATCATCATTTTTATTACTATAAATTATCTCATTATGGGCCTTGATGGGTTTATAGATATCACTCCTAGTCTAGTAATATTTTTCATTATTATTGAGATAAGGGGCTATAGGGTCTTTCACATAGTGTATTCAAAAGTTTGGACAAGTCATATAAATATGAGTATAGTGCATGGTGTCCTCAGCATGAGGTCCAATATATTTTTTAGTAATAAAACCATGTAATAAAAAAATTAATATTATTCATGATTAGAATAATTGGTACTAAATTTATTTTTTAATTTTATTCACATGTTATAGTGGATACATGGAAGATATTTATTGAATAGATACTATTTAATAGTAAAGGTTCATTTCATATTTATGAGAATGATGAGTTGAGTTCCAGTATTGCTTTTATCGTTTAATATATTTATAATATTAAAAATAAGTGATAAAAGTATTAATAAAATTTATGAAATAGTTAATTGGTCTCAATATGTTTTTTATGGTTTATTTGGTGGGTATTACATATTTTTGGTTCAAGTATCCAATTATATGAATTTTAAACCTCACCATATAAGTCAGAGGAGTCTCTCATTCAGAATAAAATTTATAACATAAATTTTAGGTCATATTACTCATCTATCCCACAGTATAGAGAGATAATAAGTCGATCAAATCTATTGATACATGTTCTCTTTCAATGATCAAAGGATTAGTGTCATGGTGATCATCGGGATATCAAATGCTTCCTCAAAACACCATGTTAGCACCCGAGTATCGACAATCAGTATTCCAATACACTTTTTATAAATGTGTGTATAATATATAGGGATTATAAATTTTTTAATTTTAGAAATGGTCACTAGTAACGTGAAGTTTTGGATCACCTTCAAATCAAATGAGGTAATTATTCAATTTAATGTTTTATGCTTAAATTATTCAATAAATATGCATTTCCTTTTATTGGGATGCACATAAAAGGAGAAGATGTGGTTACTTAATTTGGATGATTAAATTATTAAATACCCAGCCCATTTGTTTTTGTTGTGTTCCCCAATACCAGCATCATTTGAGAGTGAATTATACCTTAATATGTTTCATATTTTGATTTAAAAGTAAAAATAAATTTTAAAAATTTATCTCCAATGATTCACCCCTTCTCAATAAAGAAAAGAAATCTATGTAATTCACCCAAAAATCCAAATCACATTTTATTCTATAGTTAGTTAAATAAGATAACATATTTAGTTTCACATAAACAACTAAGAATTGAATTTTCTAGATTTAATTTATTTTATATAGATTCGGTATAAATATAATTAAGTGAAAAAATGTAAATCAACAAATTTAATTAAAAAACTAATCATAAAAATAGAACACTAAAATTTAATGTTCAAAAATTTCATCACTTAGATAATATCCTAATATTGTTATAACATATCCTAAATTAAAGATGAGAACATGCATGATATAATAGAAAAATAATCCCTGAAAAATGTAATCATGTTATAAAAATAATATCATGTTAGTCTGAGAATTCATCACAGGAAGGAATCAAATCACCATTGATCTATGAAATTATAAATTGAACCACCCCACATGTTATATAATCATTTTAAATATCTCCAACTATGGAAAATTTTAATCATTATACAAATAATTCATGAAAAGAATTGTCTCACAGAGGCCTCGCCTGGCTCGGCGGTAAATGAGTGTCACCCAAGGCCTACCTCCAATAGGCTTGGGGATGCTGAAAAGAACAAAATAGGAAAATAACACAAAATGGGAGGCCCTAAATTATATCAACCCATAATGGATACATATATACCCAATGAAAAAATAACAAACAACATCAGCAACACACACACATATAAATAAACTATATACAACACATGCATGAGATAATGAATACAACATGACACCACATAATCAAATGTATGTTTAAATTCAAAATTCCAAAAAAATTAATATAAAAAATATGCTAGAAAGTTCATCATCACTATGTGTATTCTTTGATAAATCTTTATCCTCAATGTCGCTGCCACCCTCAAAAATCACCATGACATAACGTGAATTTTTAAGAATCTCTAGGTGTCGAATTTAAATATGCGATACTAACTCAATTTCAACCAAAATCATCTATGAACTATGTTTCATCTATAAAGACACAACAAAGTAGGAAAAAATACCATGTAAGGGTGAGTATCAACATGCCTAGTAGGACTCCCTGAAACCAAAAAATAAAAACTAATCATCAAATAGCATGAAACCCCTTGCATGAGAGAGTAACTGTGAGGGGGTAAGAAAGGATCTAGATATTCTAAACCATTAAATTTAAACGTGATTAAAAATAATCCACAATAATTACAGCTCCAATATAAAATTGAATACAACATAGGATTAATCACGGACGCTTAGAGAACTGAAAACCCCACAATGTCTTAGTTGATATCCTAGATATAGGTCAAATCTCATCGGAAAATGAGTGGTGGATAAGGAATAAAACTTATTGAAATATCTAGTAAACTCATCCTTTCTCTAACATAACCACAAGAAATAATATTGGGGGATATTATCTTCACTAATGTGTGTATGCATCCTTCAAGGAAGTATAACTCTTAATCATACACCTTTTTAATGTCACCATTATAGACACAAAATGGGGAACCCATGACATACCTTTGAATAAACTTCAGTTTAGTGGGTACTGAACCCTAATGTTATCACCACCTATATATTCCATAAAATATAGAACATGATACACTAGAGGAAATACCATTCCTCATATCCATTTATAAATTAGGGAAACAAGTAGAACTAAAAACCTAACCTAACCAATCTCAAAAATCCATGAAACCTCACTAAAACATAATGGGGAACCATAAAATCAATGGAAGAAACCTTAATTGAAGGAATAATGACCCATGTGGATGATTCTACACCATTATTGAGCTCTAAGACAAAGGAAATACAGAATTTATAGATAGAGGATCCCAAACCCTGAGTATGTGTGCGGAATACCTAACCATATCTGCAAAATGAAACACATATATGAGATTTTGTGCCTCAAGTATATGGTGGTGGGGATACCGAAACTTACATGTAGGCTAAGATATAAGATCTTGTACCTAGGGAATATGGGGTGAATTCATAACCCTAACAGAAGTTTGAGAATTCATCAATAATTATGCCTGAATCCCACCATCTTCCATATAGAACCAAATATACAATATATCTATCTCATATTCCATAGATACTGGATGAGATAACATACTATATTGTCATTTTATATGTAGAAAAATTCGCTGGATAACTTCTTTATTTTTCCAAAAAGGTCATACAACCAACATTTTACCATAAATATCCCATGGAATTATAGTTGTCCATGTGGTGGTCCGTAGTCACGTCACATGGAATGTATGGTTTGGGTAGATGTACCAAAATTAGAGAGTGGAATCCTAAAAATCACACGATGAATTAGAGTATAGTTGTTATGTGTACAATTCATTCTCCTTGCTTGTGCGACCCGTCCCCGGGATAGGTTGCCCCACTCGGCCTGCACACCTACAACGTGGAAGGAGACTCAACAGATGATCTAAGAAGGATTAAGTAAATATGAGGTAGTGTGATGATTAATCCCACCAACTGAATATTGTTCTTTGGATACTATTGCGATAAACGCTTCTTGGGACATGAACAACGAGGGTGGTCGACCTCCCCTTAAACATTTCTATACAAAATAAACCCTTCATGTATCCCTATACATGAAGTGTCCATCCTTCCTTATCCAAATGAACCATCACACCCTATAAATGTCAAGCCTTAGTCACATACCACATAATATAGAAATACAGATACATAGAGCAGAGAGAAATAAAAGAGAGAATATATGGAAAAATAAAAGAGGATATAAAGAGATAATAATTTTTCTGGGATGTTCTTTATATGTCATTGATGAATTCGTTATTAATATTCAATAACAACATTGGGTTTAAACATTAATACCCAATTATTTCTATATAATATGATTTGAAATAAAAAAATTAGAATCCAACCCTGTTAATGTGGATTAGAGGGGTAAAAATAAAAGAATAGTCATGAAGAATAATGATCCTAAATTATCAATGAAGGATAGAGTTTCTAACCCATAAAATTAATTCATAATTAAAAAGTTAAGATAGATGTATATTAAAATTCACTACTTTGATGATTATTATTCATCACCCCAAATCACCATTTAATCCATGATTCCATTCATTATTTTTATGTAATCCATTCATTATGCATTGTAATCCTTTGGTGGCTTCTCAAGAGGTAATTCTACAATCCCTCAAACTCACTCTTCTTCCTATAGGGATCTACTATTAGTGGGAATGAATAACAATGAAAAAATTAAATAACATGGGTATTTATATTCAATCATGGAGTTTCACTATAATATATAATTTAATTAATTAATTAACTATATTAACTATTTAATACACAAGTGATAAAAATCACCCAGAGGTCCCAATATGAACAAAACTAACAACAATCCTATGGAAAACTATAATTTACAAACTCAAACATGGTATCAGTTATCCCATTTGATTCCCTATTTAGAATATATTAGAAATTTAATATAGATATTTTTGTGCGGGATAAAAATAATATTATTATCGAGGGCCTAAAATACTCACAACTTCATTCCGGATCTACAAGTGGGGTAAAAACCACACCCAAAAATCATTATAAACATAAAACAAATTGTGGTTATCAACTAGGTAAATTTTTCTATTTTCACCCTATGAAGGTCTGATAATTCCAAAACCCAAAATTGAGATATGTATTGACCCGGAAAAACATGTTCCTCTATATTCTCCCCACCATTAACCCTTTCCAAACCTAAAAAGAAACAATCATATCTAATAAAAAAGAATTCTCACAAAATAACCCAATGCATAAAAACACTCTGACACACATTTACTTTTCATTTAGGGGGTTGGCCATAGGAAATACCAACACACCACTATCCAAAAATGATAACATCCTTTCTCATTAAAATGTCGTTCCTCCACATGGGATGAAGTATGACTATGAACTATTAACACCCATCTCAAAATGGTCTGTCAATATGTTTTTTGCTCATGGGAGTGCCTCACTCCCCACCTTTAAAGATGATTATTGATTTTTTTCATATGAGGATAACCAATTTATATCAGACTGAAACCATATGTTTTTTCACAATATTTCATAGTAACATTAAGAATATTTTGAAAAGCAAAGATCATATGGACCGATATCAGTTCGTATTTCATTTTCTGATCACAAGGCACATGTAGTGATTGTTATTGATCATGAAACAATGGTGGTATAAGCCATCTAAAATCTCAATATTTATGTGAATTCTCCACCAACATCTTTATCCCCGACATGTTTCACATTCACTATTAAATATAACCTAATTGTTTTATAATTTATATTTCTCAAAATCTACTGAAGAGAACCTCATGGACTACACCAACATCAATTAATTTCCCAATAACACAATATTTCATTTCAGCTAAAAAACTCCACTATAATCTGAAGTAGATAGTCCTAACCATTTATATGCCCCTAATTTTTCATCTCATAATCCAAAGATAACATATACCAAAACAGAGTGATTATAAACCAAAATCTCCTAAGGAATCCTATTCCACCACCACATAGAAAGAATATCTGTGTGATTTAAATACAGTGACCCAAGACTTGAACACATATTCATTCACGATTTTTAAGATAATTTATCAACAATATAATCCAATGATATATGGGTATAATGTCTTTGGAATATTATATACAGAAATACATCTTCTTAAATATAAAAAACAACATTTTTATTGAAAAATCCTCATAGTGATACTAACTCTCATAGATGTTCTAAACTAAAGAAGATAACTTCAGGAAAATAAATAAGTAAATTGATTATATAAAGAGCATATTAGGGGAATAAAGATTGAAATAAATCAAATAATGTTAGTCAAGAGTAATGATATGATACAATAAAGAGAATGATCATAAGAATGGTAAAATGACATAATGGAATGAAATAATTTGATATTGGAATCATAAACATTTGGAGATAACAAAAATCATAACATCATAAGATTTTTTCAAGGCTAAGCACCGAGACTAAATTACAAGGGCTAACCACCACTGTAATCATTATATGCTCTAGCTAACCACCATCATAACATAATGTGCATATAATAAGTGCATGTGTACTATATATGGTATGTCATGAGACATTAACAATTCCCAATTACTTTGAGGTCTATAATACACCCACCCATCATATTATAATTTGGACATGCATATCTGTTCCATAATTAGAAAATAATCTATACAGAAATCATAACAATGATATAACCAGGAATAAGGAAGTGGGTTTCAAAATCTTGTCTTAATACATTATCATAGGCTATATCATGTAGATTTTCAAGAAAAAAATGAAACAAAAAATTTAATAAGTTCATTTAAAAAAAGATAATCTTTGAAAAAAAATTACAGTAAAGGAAAAATTCATTAGAAATATGGAGTGGTAATAATAAAAGCATACCATTTAGGAGAATCAATTAAAAATTCAAACAAGGATCTGGAATGAAATATTATTTTCATTTAAATCCATAATTTTATCAAAAAATTATTTTATAAAATAATAATGGATTTTATAAATATACATGCTAAGCGATCATTTTATTGGGATATACTTGCCAATAATAAGGTATAGTCATGTTACCTTATGTTAGGTTCACTTAAATGGGAAAATTTAAAGGGGAACTTAAAATTGTATTATCCCAAAAAAAATAAATGTAAAGTTAAATAGATATACTTGTAAATATAATATATATATATATAATTTTTATTATATAATTGAGAATAATATAAAGGACAATGGTAGAAAAATAAATAGAACATGTAAGAAAAATGTAACGAGGGTGGTTTATAAGTTCGTTTTTATGTTTTAAACTTCTTTTTTGAAATCCCACATCAAAAAAGAAGAGAATGAAAATTTATTTTGAAAATAGAAGAAGGTAAATATTATGTTTAAATGAGATTACACTTAATATGGTTTCCAATAAAAAATAAGAGAATTTTCAGGAAGGTATATTATGGACATAGAGGGGAAACTATCATTTAACTGGATGATAATTATTCTTATTATAGTTTAATTTTAAATAATTAATATTTTAATAAAAATATTATCATAATATATAAATAGTGTATACCATGTGAAATGAAATATAAAACACAAGGAGAAACATTATAACTCAATAAAGAGGTTTAAGTTATGAAAAAACACAAATATTTTAGAGAAAAACATCAATCATAGCCAACAAGATTTAAGTGATTGAATGGAAGTTAAGATTCAATGTTGAAAAATAAATTTGGTTTTTATATGTCCAGGGGGAATTAGTTACACTATACAGATGAATATTGGTGAATAATATCAAAGCATGCCTCAATGAAATGTGATTGAGATTAGAACCCTTATGAATTAGAGATCATTATAATAAAAATCACTTAAAAGAGAGATATTTTGAATTTGATTTTTAAAAAACATTAATAAATGTTATCCATGATATTATATATCAAATATTTAGTATAAAAACATTTAAAATTAATTAGGTTCAAAAAATAACATATAACTCAAAGAATGAAATTTTAAGATAAACCCCTTTACTAATGTTTAAAAGTGACAACTTATAATTAACATCCCGAATAATCAAATTAATTTAATGAAAAACTTTAATAATAACATTATTCATATATATTTATTTTTATACGGATTATTTATCATCATGTTTCACTAATTGATTTCATCATTTATGATTTTTTGGATACTTAATGTTCAGCTATCAAAATCTCAAAATAAATCTTGGTATATTGAGAAAGGTAAAACAGTCTTAAAATATATTTATAATCTCAAAAAATATATTTTATTATGTCCTTTGTTATTCCATTATCTGATTATTTGTATATGTAAATATGTTTTTATTAAATGAACACAAATTAAAAAAGTTGTTTTGATTTTTCCTTTTTAGCTGTTATATTTAATATAATTATTTTAATAAAACTTATGGAATTTATAATATTATAATTTTATATTGTTGATGGCTTATTAAATAAATTTATTATAAATTACATATATTTTTTATTCCACCCATATTATTCAGTATGAATAATGAAAGAGAAATATTATAGCATGGAGGTGCTAGACTGCATGTACACAAGAACAATGCTCTCATTTCCATAGAATATAAAGAAGGTAGAAAATAAAAATTTTATCATATAATAATAATTAAAATGTTATAAATATCATATAATATTATAAAGAATCCTTTTTAACCCTCTATATATGGTTGTGATGAAAAATAAAACAGGTCTTTCATGGAGCTCGTAGTATACATGTACGCATGGCGACACATTCATTTATCATAAGGTTTTTGAAGAATGTATAAATAGATGTCACATTACTATAAAAACAAAAAATAATATTAATAATATTGGTGTTATAATACTCTCATAGATAGGGGAGGTTTTGGGTGGTATAGTTAGAAAATAATTACGTTGTGGTGAAAACTATTACCTCTCACTTTGGATGTTCCCCTTTGGTCACTGGATCCTTTTATCGTTGAAGAGAAAGGAATTTTTGGCACATATAACTCTTTAATATAAGGATTGAAAATGTCTCACATGGAATGTGAAGAAAAATTATAAATTAATAGATTTTTTTAATTTTATGCTCACTAAACCATCAATAACACTTTTATAAACATTTTTTAAATATTTTCTTAATTCATTTAATCATAGAGTTTTACTTTTATCATTTTCGGTTATTTCATGGTAAGTAATTTTTACCTAGGTAATTTTTTAATGGATAAAAACAAAATAATCCTTATTATATAATTTTAAACTAATGGTTTTAAATATAAAATCCAATTTATAAAAAAAAATGTCTATGTTTAAAAAAAATTAATTTTAGCATTAGTGCATGTGATGCACAAATACGCGTTTTTGGAAAAAGTGTATTTATAAGTATTTGATTTATGATTAAGATAAAATTAAAAATGATATTGATTATATTGATATTAAAATTTTTATTATTATTCAAATAAAATTTAATTTAAATTTAAATAATTTAAAAATGTAATTCCATAATGTAAAATTAATATAAAAATAAATAGACGATAAAATAGTTTTCATTAAAACATTACCTAAATTTTCACAATTCTTATATGTGGGTTTTATATTTATTATTCTAAAATAAATAATTTAAATATATAAATTTTATTTTTTATTGTAAAAATTATTTTAAATAGATTCATGGAATTCTTCAACAAAAATGTCATAAAAGTGATAGTAATAGTAAAATCAGTATTTTTGATTATTCACTTAAAAATCAATTATTTTATGAAAATATAAGAAAATTATATTTATATAAATTTGAAGTGATGGATTAAAACATGATATTATTTACAATAATAAATATGTAAAATTTTTAAATTTATGTTTTCAACTATAATTCTTTATATTAAGAAAACTACTTTTATTGAAAAAATGACATTTTTAAACATTACGTGTTCATAATATAATAATATTAAAATTGTTGAATTTAATCTATTAGAAAAAAATATACAATACTTAACAAAATAGTTCTTTGAAATAAATAAAGAGTACTTTCAAACTAAATACATGTTCACTAAGGCAATTAAAATTTAATTATTTATAATCTAATATTTAATTTTACTACTATATTGATATAAAAATATTTATTTGAATTATATATACATCATATCTTATTTTGATAATAATATTAATATTTAAATGTAACACACACAGGTATATATATATATATAATATTTTAACATCATATTTTTTATTTCATTATGAGTTATATTATTTAAAATTTAGTACATAACAATAAAATAATTTAGTATACCAATTAGATATATGAGAAACAACCATATTTTCAATGAATGTATTTACAATAACCATATTTCTAACTACCATATTTTCAATGTCTATACTTCATTCATATATATATAAATATTAAATTAATTTTTAATTCTACTATCACACTTCATGGCTTAATTCCTATTTCATATTATTGGTTTTTCATAATGATTTGTCCTTTCTTGGTGATATCCTTAATTATTGGTTTTATTTGGATATTGGTGATCCCCAAGTTTGAAGATCATCCAAATAATTTCTTAATAGTGAATATTTTATTATTTTATGTCTATTATCCTCCATTGATTTATGAACTTTTAATGGATTTATTCTATCTATGGTGAGTAATAGTCCATGGTGTAAATTACATTGTTTTTTGTTCTTTTGTTTTAACATCCTAGTTTTGAATGAATAAGTACTATTCGTTTATTTCATATTTTATATGGTGTATTTAATAACCAATTTCAATTACTTTAAATAAATATAAATAATAGATCTAGATTATAAAAATAGGGTTTATAAATAATATATTCTTCCTAAAAATCTAGTGGATTATATTTAATGCCCAAAATTATCTACCATTAAGACCACACCAAGGGTAGCACACTTATAAGGCTGTCTCCACTTAGGATTATCATTTCTATATTCACTATGAACCTATTATAATTCAATTATCTACCAAGGGAAATAGTGTTCACACTCTGAAAATTCAGGGAAAATCCTCCAAGGCCATCACCTAAGAATATCTCGACACATTTGACCACTAAATTGACACCAACCCCATGAGAATCACACATGCGAAGGAAGAGTATGGGGCCACCACCATTGATCAACGGTGAGAAAAATAAACCTCTTCATTCCAACAAAAAGTAAGACTGAATCTAACTACTCAAGTGTACCCTTCATCACCTAGACAATGAGTCCTCTACCAGAAGTGTGAACCACAACACCATTACTGTACTGCTAAAATATGACCAACCACTATGGACTGATCTTAATGAAAACAATTTAACATCATCAATATGGATATAATACCACGATAGAATACCACATAGTTGATACTCTTATACAAAATCTCAAGAATGTTCATGAATTTTGGATCCTCCAGGAACTAATACTGTGGAGGATTCAGTTTCGATGCTTCATAAATAAAATAAGGTTGTTCATCACCCAACTCATAACAATAAATTTTTTATCCAAAATATAAATTTTTAAATACATTGGTCTCTCATCATATTAAAACCATGGGTCACCCTTCAGAAGAACCCATGTGTTCCTTCACCTCCACAAGTAGTGAATTATCACTAAAAACTTCAACAACAACCTCTCTTCAAGGAACTGAAAGGCCTCTATGATTTGATGAAGATAAAAATTTAAATATTGTTTGAAATTTGACACATGAACAAAATATATATATATATATATATTGATATCAATTCATTAAAAGGAGTGAGTGAAAGATGACCACCATTAGTGGAAACCATATAGCTGACCAGTGTTAGACTAGGGATTCTACAATAATATCAAAATCTTGAAGGTATAATAAAAAATTAATAACTCACACTTATACTAACAAATATAATGATACCTAAAAATAGGACATGAATCATAATATGAAATATATTCGTTGATGACAAACATTATCCAACCATCATGTGCATCTTCCTAAAGCTTTAAATGTTAGCACATCACATCTAACCCGGACTAACCATAGGTGGCGATGATGGGAGAGGATCATAGAATCATATATATCTATCTATCCCAATACCAAAAAATTCTCATATGATGTTTCTTTATGATAGGAAAAAAACTTGAAAAGAAATATCTCTGCTTTTAGTGTTTTCTTTAACATGGACATCTATTAATAGCATTGCACTTTATTTATTCATGTGATAATCAAATTAGTCTCCAAATCCATGATAAATTTTTTCAAATAATACTCAACCAACAAAGATCATGGGGGTCATGGTTATATGTATAATCTTATAAAAATGCTATAGTTTTCAATAACTTCTCCTCTAGAGTATCCACCAGAACAATGAAGCTCAAATAATTCACCCATGAAAATTTTCCAAGAAACACCTAATATGTTCAATTGTCCTTGTCATATACTCATACATAGCTATTCTACCACATTGATTGTATAACCTCCTTGTATAAAACTATATCATGATGAAGGGATCAAACTCCAAATATGGTAGAGTATTCCCATCATAATTTAGAGAAAATAAACATCCATTAATGGATCACTATGTAATATTGGGAGTTGAATGAATGAATCATCATTCAGTTAGTGAAATTATGAACCATGTAATCTCTTTGAAACCCGCGAGGCCTCTATAATTGTAACACACAAAAAATATTAATCCAATCATATATCATAGTTAAAACTACCATTATCTCTACAACAATGATCCATACTAAGTGAAAAGGGAAGATAAACTACCCTAGATCATGGGACAAAAATATCTATCACCTGAAATGAGAATAAAACACCTCATTTCTCTTTAATTGTTTGTGAGAGGATCAAATATGGGAATAGGCTCATCAAGACTCTACCGATGTATAAATGTTGGCTTGTAGTACGTTCACTCTTTGTTGGTGGGATGAACCGACAAGGATTTAATCATAACTATATGAGATGATATAATAAATACATGAATGATTATAACTAACCACTATATGATACATATAAAAACATCCTTTTATATCACTATCCTTCTCTTAGAGTTCCATGATAACTAATACGTTCTTAGAATACAGGTTATTGGATACATTTGTCATTACACCATCACTTCTCTAACCTAATAGCTAAAATCACAACCCTTAATGTCATTTCCCTAACTCCCAAACTAATAAACTCTAGATAAATTGAAAATATATCCCTAGGAAAATCCACAATGATTAAATTATGAAATGAACCAACTGACATGCATTCTTCTTTGTCTAGATGTAAGTTGAGAAAGCCACCCCAATCCCACCTCTATTAGGTTATGGGATAGTGAATAACACTACGTAGAAACACCACGAATATTGGGAGGCCATAACTTTTACAAACCCACAACCTATACACATATACCCAAATAACCAATGAACAATAATAACCATAAAAATAATAAATACACACACACACACACAAATACACATATATAATTGAACCCTATAAAGCACATGAAAAAGATAAAAAATATAACAATACTCCATATAAGTATATGTCAAATGATCTGAACAATTGATAGGCCTACAAACCTGGCAGATAAATGACATTGGAAAGATACTCCTCATTAAGAGTACACCTTCATCAATCTCTAGCTGAAACAGTCACTTCCACCATGATGAACTACAATATGCTAACATGTGTCACAAAATATCTCTAG
This sequence comes from Viscum album, assembly GCA_963277665.1. Classification (NCBI taxonomy): domain Eukaryota; kingdom Viridiplantae; phylum Streptophyta; class Magnoliopsida; order Santalales; family Viscaceae; genus Viscum; species Viscum album. Next base: position 878,865,316 of record OY728143.1, on the reverse strand, counting down.
GTGTCACATCCGACCACGACATACTAACTTTAAGTCCACACAAACCATAATCAAACACTGTATAGATATGACATTCACATCATGTATGCTCACTAATACCATGTAGAGGTGAGTATAAACATACATATAAAGAAACCCTAAAATCACAAAGGAAAACAATGAAATAGTTAGCCCGGAACCCTTAACATGTGTAATGACACAGAATTCTAGTCCTTTTAAATATGATGTTATTTTCAATAACATTAATTTCATTCTAATTTTTTTTTAAAAATCATAGAATATTAATATAATAATATTAATAAATCTATTATAATAACCAATATGGTAAACCATTAAAAGTTATTACCTTTAAAAGGCATATTATTATTATGATTTAATATCGAGAATTGTTATTTTCAATAAAAGATACATTATGTATTTTTGTTTAAAAGTTTATATTTACAATTATAAAATATAAATTCAGTAAAATAAAATTTAATTTGGATTTTTACCTATCAAAATTTTCATATTAAGATTTTTATGTTTTTATGAAAAGGGTTATTTTTAGTCGAAACATACGATTTTAGAAAATATTATAATTTTTATGATTTCCGCATTAAATAAGTGTGTCTCAGAATATTAAATACCCTTTAATGTAATAGATTATTTATTTAAAGAATAAATTTATTATTTTTAATATATAATATCAACATATAAATCCATTTCCAATATTTGTAGAACTATATTAATATCATACTTTAATAAAAAAATCTTTGTTTAAGGCTAATTAACAGTTTTGATGGTGAAATTGAATTTTTGGTTTTCATTTAAAGAAAAATAATTATTTTTATAATGAACTAATTTATTTCACAAAAATAAATATTTAAGATGATATTATCTTTAATAAAAATTTTAAAACTTTATAATTTAGTTTTCCTCAAAAACAAATTTACGTGTTATGTGTGTTTATTTTAGAAATTAAATTTCAAACACTAAATTTTTTTTTAGTTAAGTTATTTACAAAATTTTAAATCATAATTTTCAAATTATATAAAATTTAAAAGAATAATGTTTTTCATTATTGTAACTTTCAATGTTTAAAAAACAATTCCAAAGTATATGTAAATTAGCATAAAAGATAAAAAGTTAAAAGAAAAACACTAAAAACACTATAGGTTTTCCCTGAAAAGAGATAATGAGGATAATATCAATCTAAAAATAATTAAACTCTACTTTTTTCTATTTTTATCATTTAACCATTGAATAGTATAACTACATTATTGAAAATGTTCTTGTTACTTCTGAACCACCCTTCCCTTCTCTTATAAAAGGGTAACACTTATACCAATCCTATAATCACATATATTTCAAATTTATTCTTGAAATTATGTAAAATAACTCATCCTATAACCCTTTGGAATATTCAAATTCATTAGGGAACCATTATTTAGCCTGATACATTTATTTTCATGGAAATTTAAAGTCAATAGTGTGTGTATTATCAACTACTTTGCTTTTATTATTAATTATATTCCATGAAATTTATTCTAGACACAATAATTAAATAATATTAGTATCTTTTATATATTTTAATGTCATTATATTACTAGTATTATCATTATTTATTCATATATCCCATCCATTAATAAAAATTTAATAATCATTCTTACGTACGTGTGGACTACCACCTCATGAAGCAACAAAATTCATTTTTCATCACCACCCATCATTGATGGTCCAAGAATGTATTAAATCAGGATATATTATGTTAATTATTTTTTTTATTATTCTCTTCATGTCATATTATAATTATCTAAATACATTATATTACTTATTAAATCATTATAACATGTTACAATTTGGGACGATTTAACTGCCAATGAAAATGACGCTACAATGATTATGTCATAAATAATTTTGAGTTTTCATATATTGGTAATATAAGGTAATGTTGATATATTTAATTTTTATTAATTATTTTAGAATGGTTATGTTAATAATTAAAATATTTATTAATATGTCACCTTTCAATCATTAAACATGTCAAAAACTAGTTCATCATGATTTCTATTTTCACAAGATGTATTCATGCTTTCTAACTAATGAAAATGGTACTTAAGGAATCATTGAAAAAATTATTATTCTATATTTAATGGTCTAGGAATGATGAACTTATAAACATATAGTGATAGTATGTCCTATCTTTGTGAAGTCTGTATGAAATAAAAAACTAAAATTTTGAACATTTGATAATGAAAAAAAACAAAAAGAAGATAATATATTTGTAATATATTGTTATAAAATAATTATAAAAATGGTATTATGTTTATATTACGGTTATGAGATATGTTATTAATATTTTTATGTTTATTATAAGAATCATAGGGTGTGGTGGAGTAAGTGGAAATAAATTGTAAGGGATTTTCATCTCAAATCTGTCTCATGAAATTTCATTCAAGGGGTGAAGTTTAATTTTATTATATCTTTATTTCAAGTGGTTTTTAGTTAAATTTTCCTTTAATTGTAAGGGATTTTTGTGAATCAAATCCATTAACTAATTCATAATCACTCTTCTTTGTCTAAAATATTTCTTGATTTTTCATTTCAAACCTATAGTGAAATTTTATTGTTTTTACAATTTATTTTATATGAAAATAATGTATCAAACAAAAGTATTCTTCAAGGAAGAATATATTGTTTCATAAAAAAATTTAACTTTGTTACGAATAATTATCATCTCTTTTAATTGTTTTTTTCTCCATATCCATGTTGAGATCCCATCGATGTTCTCCTTTCTATAGTGGGAACTCAATTATTTTATCTATAATAAACCATTTTGTCCCATTTATTCATTTTAAAACAATCGTTTTTTATCTGTTAACAATGTAGTTATTCAATAATGAAATTTTAAAAATTTTAAAATGAATTTATTTTCTATTATCCTATATACTTCTCTTATGCATTACATTTTGACACATGTTTTATTTGTTATCAAGGTATCTTTGATGGATTTTTTTGAAGTAATGTTTTAAGAAGTTTTATTTCCATCTTCAAAAAATGGTTTTTGGAAAGTGACATGAAAATAATATAGTTTGATTATGAGATTAATAAGTCAGTTTTTTATAAAATATTCTTGATTTCTCTTCAATTATCAAAGGATTATTCTTCAATAGATAAATGGTTCCGAAATCATCCTATGTATTCTCTTATTAAATACTCATTTTGGGATATTATGTTTTTTGTATAAAATTATCATGTTATATTATGTGACACCATTTAGAAAATGTTTTAAACCTATTTTATTCTCATGGGTTATTTATTTTAATATTCATGGTTTTATTTTTAGTGGCTTCATATGTATAGATGATTGATGGGTTAGGTCCTATATCACCCATTGGTAATGTTTAAATTTGATGATATAAAATGGTAACATGAGAGTATTTATCCCAATACAAAAAGTACATGGGGGGTTTTACATCAATCAAAAGGGTACATGAGAGGATTTATCCCAATAAAAAGGATACATAGGAGGATTTATCCCAATCCAAAAGTCAAATTAGAGTATTTATCCCATGCCAATGGGTACTTGGGAGGCTTTATCTCAATACAATTGGTACATGGGATGATTTATCATATGACAACGGGTATACCTAATGAGGAACTACCCAAGATCAAGGGTAAAAAAGAGGATTATCTCAAGCCCAAGAAGGTATATATTTGGTTATCAAGAAAAAATTATGTGATGATGTTTTTAGTGGGTAGCCTTATCATATGGTTTGTATACTTATATATATGAAACATGTTTATGTTGCTATCTTGTACCTATTATTATTCTCCTTAAATCATGTTTATTTCCTCATTATTCCACATAATTTTTACATGGATTATTCTTGTTGATTTTATATTACATGTCATGCTATCATTACTTATAAACAACTATTATTATTCAATGTTCTTTTTTATAACAAATTTATCCCATACCCATGCTTTCTCAAATGTTTCTGATCTAACCCTTGTCAGAATATTGATAAAAATTCCATTATTTAGTATTTGTGTAAATCTATTTATTATTTTTTATTTCCCTATTTTATAAATATGAGTATGAAGTAGGATATATTATGAAGTTGATTTAGTGTGGTATGAAAATGGAAAAATATTCACATGTATCATAAAAACATTTCTATTGTAGTTGATCCACAAAGATACTACACCATCTTTTCTTGGGATTATGAGATGTTTTGTGAGTTTTAATTCTTATACTATGGTATTATTGTAAAATATAGTTAGTTTCTTAACAGTTTGAATCAAAATTAGTGTTTAAATAATATGTTTTTTGAACCAGATCTGGGATTGTAGGTCTGGGTATCCTCAGTATGAGAACGTAACCAAGAGAATAAAAAAAATCCAGATATTCTCAAACACTATAATTCATGGGTATAGAAATTAAGAATTAGTCATTACAAATACAATACATGGATTTATATAACTCACACGCAACCCAAGATTCTTGGAGCATCGAAAATCCAATAATGTATGTAGTCATTAGCTCACCTGTATATCAAATGTTAAAGTAAATCAAGGGGTTTATATGGAATTACAAATCTAAATATATACAGTGTACTCAGTCACTATATCACATCACTATTAGAAACAATATTGGGGGATCCACTTTTATTGAATCATCCATGTATCTATTGATGAAGTACTAAACATAACTGTCTACCCTTTCGACATCACTATTTTAAAATATCAATAGGTAACCCATTCATTGTATGTTAATAAAATTTGTCTAGGGTTTATGATCTTAATTATATTCACCAATCATATATTTCATAAAGAAGAGAACCATATATGTATGAGAAAATCATGTTTCTCTCAGCTAGCCATTGGTTAATTTTGCATGAAACTCTAACAATATGAACTATCCAATCCATTAATCTATGAAACCTCATTAAAAACATAGTGGGGAACCCAAAAAAATTTAAATACACTTTATTTGAGGGATTAAAAACCCAATTAGAGGTTCAACCTAATTGAGATATCCGATATAGGGAATACAAACTCAAAAGATTGCGGATCTCACACATTGAGTATACGGGGGAATACCGGACCATATCTGCCAAGCCACCCACACATAGAGATCATCTACCATGGGTGTGTATGGGGAATACTTGATCCTAACTATAAAATAAGATATAGAATTTTATGCCCCAGGTATATGGGGGGATATCTTACTCTATCTGAAGAATGAGAATGCTTTGATCATCACACCCAAATCCCATCATTGGCCTTATGGACCCAAATATGAAATCATCTTATCTAACATCATATATCGAAATAGATGGACAAACAGATTATATAATCATGATATATACATAAAAATACTCAGCAGATGCTACTAATTTTCATAAAATGGATAGTCGAGGAACAAATTACCAAAATATACCCACTCTGGTTGGATTAGGTCATGTGGTGGTCCATAAGAACCACACATTGAATGTTAGGGGTGGATGGTTATGACCCACTAAACAAGTAGTTCCCATTCATGTTGTGAGTTAACCATGCATGTTCCACCCCTCATTAGGTTGGGTTGGGGTCGATCTGACCTAGGTCAATTGGGTTAAGTTGGTGGGCTACCAATCCCACTAATTTCAACCCCGTTCCACATGGAAGGAGGGTTGTTGTACGATTCATTAGGGATTAGATGGTTGGGGGATGTTTTGGTGATGAAACCCCTTCTCCATGTCCCTATGCCATGCTGCTATTTTTTCATGGTTTGATCCTCACAGGACAATGTCTGCAACATTGTCTTAACTCTCCTCATGAAATCATATCTACAACAGTGGATAAACTCCCTATATACACCACCAACCATGATGACAGATGACCCCTCCATCACCAACCATTATTCATGATAGTGGATTAACTCCCCCTCCTCTTTTTACATCAATGATCATGATGTTGGTAAACTAAGAGTGAGAGATGGGGAAGAAGATAGAGGGAGAGAGAATGTGACCAAAGGTAGGGGAGAGAGTGAGGGAGAGAGAGAGAGAGAGAGAGTTAGAGAGAGAGGGTGATCAAGAAAGATATGGGGAGTGAGACATAGGTATATAGAGAGAGTATTCCAAACACCAAATTATTCAGCGATTGTCAATGAATTTATAACCAAAAAATAATTATATTATATTTATAAATTCCTTCCCAACTATTTTTATGGTGTAGGGATAAAAATCTGATAATATGAATCCAATAATCTCATTATGTGTTAAATAAAAAATAAATTTAATTTAATGTTGAATAATCACCCAAATTATTCCATGAATATTGGACAATCCAAACATTCAATTTAATTTTTTATCCATTGTAATCCTTTGGAATCTTCTCGAGAGAAAATACACCAACTATTATAGGTGGTGATGGAAAAATTAATGACCTATGTTCGCGAGGTGCTAGTCAATTTTACACCTGAATGATTATTTTTTTAAACCATTTGATGGAAGAGGAAAAGGATTTAGGTTATTCCATTAACATAATAATATATAATTATTTTTAATATAATAAAGTTATTATATAATAATTTTTGAAGAAGAATTTACTATGGTGGAAGAAAAAAATTCTTGTTTAATAACGATACCTTTTCATTGGGTAACTTCTTTTGGTTTTCACCAAAATCATTCAGTGGTAAGATTTATTCCCAAAATAAGGATAATATTATGAGATTATGGAAGTATAAAAGTGATTTGGGTCAGTACTGGACGCTCCAATGGGATTTTTATGTGTAAATTGAGGAGGATTGGGGGTGTCCATTTATAAGTGGGTTGAGCGACATACGTGTAATTATTTAAAAGAATGAATTCCACCCATATTTTTTCATGTCAGAAGGCTCTAATACTAAACCATTCTAAAAAATATATGGGATAAAGTCTAAATATTTCCATAAAATAAATTATATATATGTTTTAGTTTCATTTTAACCTTTATATTTTTAGTTTAACCCCCAGTAAATCCATTTATTCCTTAACCACGGTAATTAATTTTTAATATTTTATCTATTTATTTTGGTAAAAAATTAAGTTGAACATATAAGTCAGTAATATTTATTATTATTAAAAATATTGAATCCATTTTTTAAAATTTAAATAAAAAAACTGTAAAAATTTATTTTAAAATTAATCTTGTAGACCTGATAAGAATGTGGGATTTCAAATATAAATTGTTCAAATTTTTACAAAGATTTTATCTCCAATGTTAATTTTAAATTTACTAAAATTACCCAAATTAAATTAATAGAAATATAATTTAAATTTTTCGATTTAAAAAAATTTAAATATAATTTAACAATCTAAATAATTTAAATGAAAATAAAATTTTCAATTTAAATTCAATATTTCTCACTATTAATCAAAAAATTAATATTTTCAGAAAATTTCAAAAACAACACCCAAATATAATGTTTACATGATTATTATTTAATTTTTTTTTCAAATAAATATTTTAAAGTGTAAATAATTAAATTTAAAACAAAACCCACATATGCGATGAAAAACATATTTTACAGAAGTCCATTTTTTTCAAGAAAAATATGATTTTATATTAAGAACTTTCCTAATAATAACCATGGTATAAATATAAAATAATATTTATTTATATATAATATATAAATTTCACTTAAAACATGTATGTTTATCTACTATTTCAGTTAATTAAAATGGAGAGTCATTATGATTTTAAAAAAATATTCAGAGAAAACCACATTTCTAAACCCCAAAAAAGCTTATACAAAAATACAACATAATAAAGATTAAATATAATTAATTAGATTAAATAAAAATAAAAAATATTAATTCTATTTTAAATAATATTCATGATATAATATTTCATTAAAATTACTTAATTTATGGAAAATAAAATATAACTTTACAAAAAAATCATCAATTTTAAATATTCACTAAAAAATAACTATTTTATAAAAAATAATAAAATTTCACCTAATGTAAATTTCTATTTTAGGATTTGAAATATGAATTTTATTTTATAAAATAAAAATTCTAAATTTTATTAAAAGTAATTATAATATTTTTAATGAATGTAATAGAAATCATTATTGAAGAAAACATATTATAAAAATAAAATTACTTTACTAAAAATTGATTGATTATTTACTTAATATTTATCAATAATTTATAATGTGTAGTAAATATATATATATATATATATTATAATTTAATTAATATTATTTATCCCCCCCCCAATTTAACTTCTATGTTAACCGTTATAAAAATTGTTGGTCATTTAAGATTGGTGTTACATGCTGAATAGGCTATCAAACATTAAAAACAATCAGAGTTGAGTATATTAAACATATAAAAGAGATTTGATTTATTTAAAAATTAATTTATTTTAAATTCTTAGGGTGTTAAATTCTCCTCTAAGTTCATTTTTTCATGTCATTTATGTTATCAAAAAAAATTTTATATTTTGTTAATCATAGGGTGTTACATTCATGGTAGGTTATCAAAGGTATGAAATCAATGAATAAAAAATTCTTATATATATAATATTAATTATAAATAAAAAATGAAATACAACCCAATACAAGAATAACATCAAACTATATTACGGGAAGTTAAATAATATTTACAGGTAATACCATCCCACTTAAAATAATAAGAAGATACCTATATATATCTTTGCTTTTATATGTCCATCCATAGTTTTCACAAAAAGTTATATATTATTTTCATGAGATAATATACCTGTTTTACTTGAAAATCTAACAAAAATTATAAAATGAAAATATCCTGATTCAAATAGGTCATGGGTATACTTCGAATAAATAAGTAGCATACCTATCTCTACTTCATTCAATGGACCAAAATTAACAGTGGTAGAAGAAAAGGATTTTTCCACACCTTTTTTCTTTTGATGTTGATGATTTCCAACTTGAGTGACTAACATCATAAAGACATTAAAAAAATTCCCCAACCCACTACAATTTAGCAATCTTACCATCTTCCTTTCATTACTGTCTTATCATTTTCTATGTAGTCATGTGCCGCATAAAAAAGCATTTGACATCAAAAACACTTCTCATATTTTATAATCCATTCTGAAATATGTTTTTTTACCACACTTATCAGAATATGGTGACTTTATTTCTTTTCCTATATATTTATTAGAGGTATTATTCCACATTTCCTTGCATCTAGAAATTTTATTCTACTTGTTTTTATGGGACACACGATCATCATTAAACTCCATTTATACATTCTCAACACATCAAAAAAGATTCTCATAAATTTTGAATTCATTGGAAGAAAATTCCCTTCAATATCTTGGTTTCAATATTGAGTTAAACTGATTAATCTTAATATAAATATCCCATATAAAATTTGTTGTGCACCTTGCCAATTGTGTAATGGATTCTTCATACATGGCCACTAAATCTTGCACCTTTTATCTAAATTACAATAATTATTTATCAATCCTAGGGAAAATAGACTTAAAATAATACTTCAAAGGAATATATTCTTAAAATAACCCTATTATAACGTATCAATATCTTCCCTTTTTATCTTATTCTTAACTATTAACCAGCACTGGTCAGATTCACCTTCAAAATGTTAAATTTTATGTGTTTCCATTAGGTGATCTAAATAACCCATGACTATGAATATCTTTTCAAGGGATTTAAGAAATCCCTAAGATACTATAGGGTTAGATGATCCACTAAATTATAGAGGGTTTTGTTTCATGAAATTATCCACTATAGACATGGTCCTTTATTATGAACATTGTTCCTCTCTCACAAGTATTCCAGCAATATTTATATCCTATGTAAAATTGTCAATCACAACTATAAAATTTTCTTTTCAAATTCCTACCATTCTAGGATATAGATATGAAAGCATATCATCCCCTAAACTCCATAATGCTTTTAATTCATTGGTTCATTTATGGAAAATCATTCTCAACATACATAGTTTTGATGAAGTAACATAGTAATATTCAAATTAAATATTATAATAACCATAAATTATAATTACTTAATGGTATTTACGTTCATTATCTTAACCTCTAAAATTATCTAAACTGACTTCTGATAACAACTATAAGTACCTGATCCTTATTAAACCCATAATTTTAATTTTAGAAAACTATTTTCTATCTAGAAATTTAATGATATTTTTAGTATTAGATTATTTGAGAATTAATTCATAACTATTACATGAAAAACCCATACAGTACATAATAGAAACATCCTCTTAGTATCCATTTTTCCTTAATAAAAACCCTTTAAAAGAAATATGGTTTATTTTTATTGAAGATCATTATGATTTTAAACATGACATTCTCATTATTCATACTCATAAATAAAACCTATAAAAACATTTAATAACGTGGGATTCAAACAAAAATCTTATTAAGGGATAAAAAAATAAAATAGAGAAACCTATTAGTCTATTTTAAAACCACAAAATCATAAAAATATTTTTCTATTAACATGTTAAAATTTGAGCTAAAAAATAATCATTTACTGAGACATAAAATTAGTATTTTTTTCCGAAATATTTCATAAAACATTTTATAAGAAATCATAAAGGAAAAATCATAAACATAAGGGTTTCTTAGAGAACTTGAGAGGCCATAAAAATATTTTTATAAATAGATATATTTTACCATAAAAGATCATAAACCATCCTTTAAAAATATAATTATAAAAATTATTTAATATAAAATGATTCCAAATAGACTCATTATAACACATAAATAATTCATGTAGGATCCTTGGGATATTTTTTGGTAAATTCAATCAAGGAAAAATGAATTATTTTTAGAATGATTGTGTTTGTAATAAAAGTGGGTTTCCAAGGTATATAATGGAGTTATAGACATTTTTACAAGGTATATTGAATATTATCCAAGAAAATGGAGTGGATTCCTTGTAAGTAGTACATAATTTCCTAATATTTTCCATCTTTTTGTTGTCCAAATTATGAGGATGGTTATCATCCTGAAAGATGGATTTCCTTAAAGGCCTTATGAAAATATGGTAAAAGGCATGAGTTTCAAAATGAATGGGTTCCACAGAGGGAATTTTGTGAAGTTGTATATCATAATTAATGATCATTATAGATACATGAATGGTTAATGTTAATCTTTCTGATTAAGAGACATTTTCGGAATGGGAAATTTTCATGGTGATTCGAAACAATTGGGATCCTTGCGAACAAGTTGGAAGAGCTTCTCGAAATGATGATGATGTGGATGGAAGCTTCTAGAATTAGAGGAAATGCATATAAATAGGAATCTACCACCATCGAAAAAGTGGATAGTAAAAATTAATGAACATTCATAGGATCTATATTCATGAAGGTGATTCAAAAACTATGTTCTTACAAAATATTTTGCGAAGGCTATATACATTTTTCAAGAATTAGGTGGTTTCAAGAAGGTTTTCTAAGATTCTTGAAGTCAGTGAGCATCACGAAAGTGTTGATAAGTGATTACCCAATGGAATTATGGTATAGTGGTATTCATCAAGTGGATGAAATAAAAACATTCATAGAAAATCTATATAAAATTGAGGATGTATTCATTAGTGATAATAAAGGGACCTACATATCCCTAAAATGTGGTTGAATCCCTTAAAGAGCAACGAGAACAGGAGGAGGAAGAATGTTATCTCTCTACTGGATATGATCCATTGAAAGGGTGATAAGGAGTGACCCTAGGGAAGGTATTAAGATGTCACAAAACCTTGTAAAGGCAGTGAGACTGATCATAGAAGTTATCTATCCCGAACCTTTTATTATAGAAGTGATTTTTATAGATTTGGAACATCATCCGACTTCCAATATATGCTCCTTGGATGTTTCCCAGGGAGTGTTTACAAAGTAAAATCTTTGTGCCTCTTGTGTGATTTGATTTCTATTCATACATTGATACTATAATGGGATAAATGACATTTTTTAATGATGAAACAAGATCCAAAGGGGAAGTTATTTCTAGTTTTTCACACCCTGATTCACCCCCTCTTAGGTTATTTGACCTAGTTAGACTAACCTATATCATCTACCTATAACCATTATAAGTACCCTTATAAGAAAAATTAAATTTTAAAATACTATATGAATTACTTCCAAAATAATTATATAGAGAACATAATCATTAAAAAATGCATTAAAGGGATATATCAGGCTCATTTCACTACAAACAATTTCTAAGGAGCGAAACTTGTATCAAACACATAGAATATTACATTTCTATCAGAAAAATCTTAAAATTATCCTATTAAACCCTTATGTAAATCATTTTAGGATATTTTTATATCCATTTTCATTAAAATCCAATTTCCAAAACTAAAAATCCAATAACAAAGGGAAGGATGGTTTTTCTATGATTAAAATAAGTAATATTATAAATAAATTAAAATATTAAATAATCGTTATGTTACTGAAAAAATAATTAATTCTTTATATGTTAAAATATAACATTAATTTTATCATTTTTTCAAAACATTCTATATAAATATGTATAAAAAATCCATTTTAAAACTATTAAAAGTAAGTAAAAAGTTACATAGAATGTCCTTCATAAATAATTTATGTCCATATAAAAAAATCTATAAAATGAATTTAATAAAATGGAAATGGAAGATAATTACTTAGAAAATAAACATTTAAAACATTTAAAATGAGGTTAATAATGTAATGTTTCCCTTAACTTGAGTCTGACCCAACACATACATTCTTTTATTCCTCTTCTTCAGACAATATACATTTCTTTACACCCTAACCCCTCTAAGGTTGGTGTTATTCTTAAAACAATACCTCTATAATGAGGGGAATGAATATAGGAATGGATTTAGATAGGTTTTATATAAATAATAATTCTTTTAATATGTGAATAAAATAGGATAGGAGGTTCCATTTTATAATGTTGGGTAGGGGAACTCATGGAATTTATTAATGTATTATACTAATTTAAATTAATTTTCATATTCAAATGGGTGTAAATTTATTTTATTCAAACATAATAAGTGTATGAGTCAAAATTATATCATATAATAATATTTGGAAAAGTTTTTTTTTTACCATTATCTTATTTTTAACATGTGTTAAACGTTTTTGACGATTATTGAAATAAAAATGATTTTTACTCTTTAGGTGTAAAGGTAGACATTACAAAAAGATAGTTGAACCATAAAAATATCATGGTTGATATTTAAAAACATACCCCAATCAAATTTCTAAATATATTGTTTTTAGGAATTTAAAATTATTTAATAAGATATTATTTATTATAAAATAACAATAATTTCATTTATTTAAATGATTCATTTTTTTAACATTTAAAACTAAATGAAAAGAATGGAATTTTAATATAATCCATTAAAAAAACCATAACATTTTATATTTACCTATAAAATTCATGGGATATAATAAATTACCCAAATAATTTAACTATTAGGGTTTTTAAAATCATTTACTTGATTTTCCAACTCATTGTATAAGCACAATGTCGGCATTCCAAAATCATTTAGGGTAATTATTAATCACTAAAAATTAGTAAAAAATTACCATGATAAAATAAATTCATTTATATCTAAAATAATATTTAATACCAAATATATGTGTTTTCTAATACCTATCACAAAATATTATAGACATAAGAAGAAATAAAATGACATTTTGGGTTTATATTTTACTTGAATATTATAAAAGTCAAAATAAAATATATATGGAATCAAGAATCCATTTATTCAAAAATATTATTTAATATGGTTGAAATAAACTTGTCCTATAGGATTAAGGTAAGTTTTAGGGTTATGTTTTCATCTTTATCTTAATATTTGTAACCTTAATTACCTGATTTGTCTTTATTGTGATGACAATTATTTATTATGGTTACTATTCATAATGACAAGAAATATAAGGTGAATATTTACCAAATCTATTCTTATAATTTAAAATATAGAATCCATTATTTTTTAGATTATATTTCTTTAATTTTCTGAACTTAATTTAAAACCAATTTTACCAAATGTGATGGAAAGTGTTTTTTTTAAAAAATGCCTTTTAATTAAAATCATGTTTTCATACCAAATTAAATATTAAAAATTATTCCAAATACTATAATTATATTTTTATTAATAAAAAAAGAAAAATTAATTTTGTAAATTTATCCAAAATAAAAAATTACTTTGTAAGTACTTGAGATGAAAATACAACTTTCAATATAAATCATTATATTTCACTATTCATTGAAAAATCTATCTTTTTAGAAAATTATCAACTATTTATCCTAATATAAATTTAACTTGTCGAATTAAAAAATAAAATTAATTTTTTCAAATTATAGTTATATTATTTTGAAATAATGAATTTATATAAAACCATCTAATGCATGAAAACCTAATTTGGTTAGAAATAACGATTTTTCTTTTTTGATGGAAAATATTACCTAATATTATTATAATAGTTATAAATACATAAATATAATTAATTAACATAATAATTCATGAAAATTATTTATATTGAGCTTACCTAGGTTTTTACAACAGAAGTTAGCATATCTAGTTGATGGGGCAGTGAGGCTTAATAGTGGAACTAGAGATAGCTTGAACCTTTTCCATTCTATTTGGTGGAGCAAAACCAATGGGAGATGAGACTTCATGAGATGTTTTCATTATAAATATACTTTTTTTAATTGAAAATTTTATAGGATTGGGATTAATTTTTATATTGAAAGGGGCATAGAAAAAGATATTTGTGAGGGACAACATCTAGGGCTTGGAAAAATAGAAAGGTCTTTGAGGAAGAGAATAAAGATATGTGTAATGATTAAAATTAAAATTTTAAATTTATTCAATAATTTAGGACATATAATAAAAACAAACTAATAATAAATCCAACTAAATTATTTAATTAAATTTTAATTTCAAGAAGTTATGATATGTTAACTAACAGTTAAAACATACTTTTGTCAACTTAAATAAGTCCCAATTATTATACTACCATATATCATACCTTACAGTAAATTAGAGGGATCATGGTAGTTCATTCGACGACATGAAAAATATTTCATAGTTACATTAACTAATCATATGACATATTTTCACTAATACTTGTTATCTAAGTGGAGAAAACATCAAATAAAATTTAAATTAAAATAAGTATTAATATAAGGATATGTTAATAGCTATAATGAAATTAATAAATAAGTTATATTTAAGTGTAAGAATAAAATAATTTCATGTTTTATAAAATAAAATAAAATATTTAATACTAGTTAATCATTCTGAACTCAAGTCTGATATAATTTAAACTCTCAATAATTGGTGGGTTTGTAAAAATATCAGCAAGTTATCATTTTGTACAAATGAAATCAGGAGTAATATCTTCTTTTTAAAAATGGTCTCTCAAAAAGTGATGTATTATTCTAATATGTTCTATCCTATAATAACACACAAGATTTTTAGAAATATTAACCGCACTTTTTTTGTCAAAATTTATAGCGACATGTAAAAATTTATAATCATAGTTTAGTAAAGTGTGTTTCATCCACATAATTTATGAATAATTACTTCCTATATCTAATCATCTTCAATAGTAGATAATGAAATGAAATTATAATTCTTATAAGACCATGAAACAATAGATTTTAAAAGATGATTACATTTTCTAGAGGATATTTTTATCTCTAACATAAAACCACTAAAATCCGAATCAAAATAACTAAAAAATTAAAATAATTGTGCTTCAGAGGTTAACCGTCCAATGATAGTTTTATTTTAATGGTATTTTATTTTTTTTAACAAAATTCAAATGAGATTCTTTGGGATTTGTTGAAAATGGGAACTCAACAATATGTTAAACATAATATCTGGTTGATGAAAAATTTGGTGTAGAAAATTTCCAATAATATTTCTATAAGTAGTTTTTTCAACTAATTTTTTAGTTTCATCCAAAACTAGACTACATATTGTATTCATATGAGTATCACTACCAATATTATTATCCATACATATATTTTTTTTTCAATATTATTTTTGTATTTATATTAATTTAAGCCTATTAAATCATTGTTTTGAAACATTTGAAAACAATGAAAAAAATTACCCACATATTAAACTCATTTTAAACTGACTTTGCATCATTTTAGAAAATTTAATACACAAAGAGAGTTTATATAATCTAAAAATAATATTATCAATGAATGTTTGAACTACTAATACATCATTTTATATTATTTTTATAAATAGAGTACGGTCAAGAACTGATTTTGTAAATATATTTGGAATAATAAAAGTGAGAAACCAATCATACTAAGATCCTTGAGCCCCTTTTAAACCACACAACACTTTATAAATCATAAAATAATGATTTAGAAAATGAGGATTTCTAAAACCAGGATGTTTATCAATAAATATATCCTCGATAATATAATCATTAGGAATGTTATCTTGGAATCCATATGATATAGTTTGAAATTATAATTTGATGCATATGAAAGTAATACTCTAATGGATTCAAGTCTAGAAACTGGTGTAAAGTGTTCTTCATATTTAATACCATCGTCTTGACTATATCATTATGAAAAATATATATATTTATGTTTTTTAATAATTATTCCAAATCCATCAATATGTTTTCTATATAAAAACATTGTGATAATGGTTAGGTAGTCTTTAGGTATATCTACAAATTTCGAGAGATTTTTTCTTTCAAAATTAATCAATTAATCTTGTACATCCACTACCCAAGGATCATCATTGATTAATTCATTGATATTATATGGTTTAATCTTTGAATAAAAGGATTTATGTTAAACATAATATCTTATTGAGGCTCTCTAGAGACCCCAAACCACTGAGGAATTACAAAAATTAAACCATATGGAATCACATGATGTATACCACAAATATGATCACTAATAAATAAACCAATTAGACTATAAAAGAGGTAGATGAATTGAATGCTCTTAGAGATATAATCAGGAGAGTCACTAGAGTCAGCTCACACCACGTATAGGTCTATGATACATAAACAAGATTGATGTGAGAAACTGCATTACTAAAAATTAGTAAAACGCGGAGCGTTGTTAACACACTGTGTGTAGGAAACACACTAAGTGTCGGTAACACATGGAGTGTTGGTAACACACGAAGTGTAGATATCACAAAGAGTTTTGGTAAAACACAGAGTGTAGGTATCAAACAGAGTGTTGTAAAATAATATATGACCCATACCCTAGTGGGATAGGGGAGTACCAACTCATTCTTGGTAAGAAATAATGTCTAGACAAGACACACAGTCTAGGTATGACACGCAGTCAAGGCAATAACATAGCTTCTAGGTCATAGAAAGTCATAAGATTCCATCATTAGCACACTCATTCTGAGAGAACATACTCCTCGAGCCAATATTATGTACAAAAACTTATATAAAAACACAATTAGAGTATCTCAAAAGGACTGACTAATCGTGAGGGTCTCAACCCTACAAACGGATTGTCAAACGGACACACAGTTTAAGAGTTATGGGAATTTTGGTAAAAAGGGGAAGGTTAGGTTTGGGTCCAGTCTGACTCGGTCAGACTGACATGATTCCCACATAACCCAGCCCACTAGGTCCAACCTGACCCAAAGGCACATCCTGTTGGGTTGTGTGTCCTGCCCATTGGGATGCTGGAGAGGCCCAACTATTCTGGTCCGGCCCACCACGTGCGGGCCTGTGTGCTCTACTAGACACAACCCTTCCTCGATGCAGCTTCAATGTCCCCCACAAACGGATTAGCCACATGCTGACAGGTCAACACGATCAGACCACTTGGCGCCTCCGGTCTGCATGACCAAAGGATCCCACAGCTCTATCGTGGGTTCCTCCTCCGAATGACGCAACTCTACTGAGCTAGGTCCCTCTACCTCAACCATCTTCTACGACCATCATCCACCGTTGCGGCCCCCAAACGCCCCTCACAGATTCATCTGTCGTGAGCATCATCCATGACCTGGGGTCATCGAAATATCTTGATGGTGCGTCCCATCCCTTATCACGGCCTCCTACAGGGAGTTCCATCTACTGTCACGTTCCCACCTCGACCGCGGATCACCGCCGCCACCGACTACCCTACACATGGACCTTCTTCCTAGTCCTCCTGGCCCGACTGTGCCACCGAGATGATTCCACCTCCACCGCTAGCCTCATCTCATCGGTGGCCTCACCTCATCACGCCACCAAAACTTCTGGGTCGTGGTGATTTTGGATCCCTTTCTGGATCATTATGGAAATGAAGAACAATAAACAATTTGGGTGGGGAAAAGAATCACAAGAATGATGGGTGTGGATGGATCTGGGCCTTGTTGATGTTTTCCTTGATCTTTCCACATTAGAATTGAAGAATGGGGCTTAATCAACATCAATTCCAACATAATTATGACATGGATTAAATTCTCAAACCATATCCAAAATCAAAACTCATCCCACAAAATACGAACAACCCATGAATCAATCCATTCATCTATTGATTCATGTTCATCATAGAAAATTAAGAATGGGGAATAAATCACAAAGGAAACAACACCCTTCATGATATTGGATTGTTTTCTATTGTAGATTCACTATCATTGATAATCCGTTGAAGAATGATCTCTATCTGCATCTCTACTCTTGATTTGTCGACGTTTGTTGTCTAGGGAGCCTCTCCTATTTATCTCTGGGAAAATCCAGTGTTATCTTGATACTGTATATTTCTTAAAAATATTTAAAAAATAAATAAATATCTCAATAGCATCAAAAATATTTTTATTTAAAATATTTTACTCATGGTTACATCCAAAATCTATCTTTTTCATCTTGCCCATGTCAGATGATTTTATGCCCCAACTAAGTAAAACGCCACATTAGGAACTCAACGATGGTCTCAGATTTCCAATAATAGTGAACATTCTTGATTTATAATGATTTTAAAATAAAATCATTTTATTTAATAATTTTATTTATGGTTACATCCTTTTCATGTTTTCTAATTGGAGACCCACACCAACTAAAGATAAATCATGCCCAGGGTAAACATGCCATCATGTACAAAATGTTTCCCTCATATTTTTTATGTGATCCCATTTTAATATTTGTTCCACTTTTTCATGAAAACTGCCCACAAATTCTATTATAAACATAATAGTTTTCATCAAACCATTCCGGGAACACCGGGTCTTGTAATCATACACTATCTCATCATCTTTTCTCATAATTTTCCAAGAATTTTTTTAAAAATTAAACTAGGAAAATCAGAGTCATTATATTCTCCCCACCATAATGATTTGCAGCCCCAAAATCCATACCAAGGTATACCCAAACAGATGATGCTATTATTATGAACCTAAGCCCCCATCTCCCATGGGCTCTTCCAGAGATTCTTGTGTTGCCACCAGGAATGCACTAAAGGAATCAACGACCAACTGAGGGTCCACTCCTACAGATCCTCAATCTCCAAAACCAATATGAAAAGCGAGAATCCTATTTAGAAACTATAATCTATGGGATTATATGGATTCAATCTATCTCCTGCATGTAAAGGAATTCCAAAATCTCTACTAAACTCTACTCCCAAAAATCAATGAAGTGGACAACATTGTGAGTTAGTTGACGATCATACAAATGTTATCATTTACCCTAGATGTGCGAGGTAAACCTGTCATGATGTCCATATATAATTTTTATCACTCCCTTCCGATAACCCCTTGTATGAAAAGAGAACCCCCCTTCCAAGCATAGAGGCTCGACACGATGAGTTGAAAAATTATGAAACTGATTCAAACAAGAACTCATATTTTAAATTCATAAGAAAGCCTAGATTAATCCTATTTTTTATCCCTAGTTTCCACCTTGACACCCACATGAATATCCCTATGAATCCCACCACTCTCGGTGTCCAATTTTATTATTTTGTTCCCTCTAAAGAATGAAGTTCTCCCCACATTTTGAATATCCCTTAGGGGTATTCCCTATGGACAACTGAGTGCATCAAGTATCGTTTTCGGTATCATTGATTCATGCCTCCCTGACTCACTAAAATAGTGAAGGGGTAATGACCACTGAATTTAGGTAAGATGAAGAATCTCTATCCACATAGGATAACTTTAATGAGGCTAACTACTTCATTTCCTCAATCAGTAACAGTGAAATGAATCAATTGGTGATAGAATTTGAAACCAGGTTTCCCTTACATGGATAATAGATTCTCTCCATGTCATAGTCCTGGAGTAACATTAGAAAAAACCTATGTCTGCGGTTCAAAAACTTTTGGGAGAAGATATACTTGAGACTCTTATTGTCTGAGTAGATGATAAATCACCCACCCATTTGGTAGTATCACCACATCTTCAGTACGAAGAATACAGATTCCAACAAAATATTATGGGTTGTGTTATTATTCTCATGTGGTCCAAATTAATGTGAACCATAGGAAATCACCATTTTCCTCTACATCAGGTCACAAACATGTCTGGCCCATGATGAATCATAGAACACAACGTACGTGACTCCCTCCTCTAGAAAACTCAAAATCAGGTGCTCGTCAAACTTTGCCTTGGCTTCTGAAAACTATGTTGGCACCCTTCCATCAACATAAAGTGTTTCCCCCTTCATATCAAGGATTTTGTATATTCTTCTACTATGGAAATGTCAGGTACAATCCTCTGATGTTACCAAGCCAATCCAACAAACATACGCACCTCAATCACACTCCTTGGTGGTTCCCAAGTTATCACCACCTCTAATTTCACTAGATCTACTACAACTAGAGTCTCCAAAATAATTTTTCCCAGAAAGTGGACCTCTCATATCTAGAACTAACACTTAGAGAGATTCCCATAAAGTTAGTTCTATAATAGTAAGTCCTAGACTATCCTAAAGTGTATCATGTGCTCCTCCTCAGACACCGAGTACACCAGGATTCCATTGATAATGACCACTACAAACCAGTCTAGGTATGGCTTGAAGAACTTGTTCATGAGTCCCATGAAAACCACTAGAGATTTCTTTACCCCAAACAACATCACTAAGTACTCATAGTGATTTAGCGACAACCGAAGTTTTCTTTGGAAAGTCCTCATACCTTACACAAAGCAGAGGATAACGTAATATGAGGTCTATGTTCAAGAACCATCTCTCTCCCTTCATCTAATCGAGGTGGTCATAACTCCTTAGTAATGGATACTTGTTCCTCACAGACACCTCATTCAGTCCTCGGATGTCCCCACATAACCTCAAGCTCTCATCTTCCTTATTGGAAAACAATATTGGGGATACCCTTGGTGAAACATTGGGTCCCACAAAGCAAATCATATGGAACTACTCCAACTGTACCCTTAATTCACAAAGCTCTCCAGGATCCATCCTATATTCTGGTTTATATTTTATTCATCCTAGGGTAAATTTCAATGCATATCTATACCTCCCTATGAGGAGGTAGTCCTAGAATATCATCCAGAAATATGCCCTCTCACTCATCCACCAATATAGAAAACTGAGGACTTGTGTCATCCAATGCACTGAGGATTATGCTAGCTGAATGATGTGTGATCGGATACACCCTCCTATATGTGAGTCAATTTTGTGATTCATTTTTCTCCTTTTTAATGAAAAAGGAAAACTTGGTCCCATCTATGGGGACACAAAACAATGTATTCCTAAAACAATCAATCTAAGCATGAATTGTGGATTACTAGTCAATAACTAGAATGTTATCGTACGGCCTCGACGATTCCACCAAGAGATCCCAACTGAAACTCTCACCCCCAAGAGTAAGGACACACTATCATCACTAGTGTGTGATCATTGAATCTCCTCCCATTGAATAATCTTTGGGTAGGAATCGAGTCAACACTTCCACTGGAATATTCAAGTCCTGAACATGGTTTGTGTCAAGAAAAGAGTGACTGTCACTTGTGTCTATCAAATATGTAGCTAGGGTGGAAAAGAAATAGATTGTACCTCCATTCATCTTGATAGTCATAAGATTATAAGCCTATATCATCTGGAGTTGGCATCAACCCTATCAACCATCCCCCTGAGCATGGGGTGGACCATCTGTGGGGGGTGGTGGCAGGGCCTTGAACCACCATCCACCAACTGTCGATCATATTACCCCTCTACCATGTATGTGTTCTAGTGTACCAACCTCTTCCTACCTCCACTGCTACCTCATAATTCCCTCGACCATCTCCAAGTATGTCATATGGATGGTCAGAAAATATTAAGCAAGATGCCCCCGACCGCTACACGAGAGGAAAAGTATGTCCTTCAATTGACTCGCTCTACCCTGAGAGGCACGCAATGCTAAACCCATGTCCGTGCTTCACCAATAGACTACATAACCCACTTGGGTCCCTATGTTATATGTTAGATACCCTCTACTGATGACTCTTCTTCCTATCATCCGATTGTAGCTCCCACTGCCAGTTCCTACTCTACAAGAAAGTTCTCTATTAGTAGATCTCACTACAACACCCCAGCATGCATAGAAATTCTAATGGATATCATCGATTCCATGATTCCACAATATATCCGCTAGTCAATGGTATGGGGCCTGAATAATGGGTCCCCCACCATGTTGTTAGTGTATGGAAAAAGATAAGTGAATCTCGTGGTTTACTCTACTAATAACTAGATTCCCTACTCCAGGTGCAGTACCTCATATATGTGCACAGAGAATAAAATCTCTAGAAATAACTCTTCCCTAAATATGTGCTCAATGTATTTCAAGGATATCATCACCTCCTCATGTGTTTGATTCATCAGGATCCCCCATCTCCCCACCAAGCCCTGAAGAAGGATAATGGCTAGGACTTGCATCTGGCCATGAGGAATCCTCGTTAAGAGGAAAATTCTCATAACCGCCTCCAACCAATCCTTAGGTATCCAGGGATTTGTCTCATCTCTGGACCTGGGAGGTCACTACCTTTGGAACTCAAGCAATACACTAATACTACATGTATCTTATACCGATAACACTGAAAGGAGTTGCTGATCTCTGGGTTGTGGTACCACTTTTACACCATTGGGACGTTCCATCTCTAGAAAAATTCCATGAACTGATTCCGCATCACTCGATGGACCATCCTCATGGTCATGCCCGGGAATCTAGGCTGGCATCCTGTGTGGAAGCATCCTTAAATAGAATAAGATATACCACGTTCAGTAGAGTATAATTTGTGAGTTGAATCTGTCTCAAGAAGTACATGAGAACAGACTCAATTTCATATATATTTAATGAACCATTAATTTCCCATGAAACTAGCATTTTCATGTACCAAGTCTGGAATAAGAATTCAAGGTCCCCTAGTGTGGATATATTGGGCACCACACTAACACCGGGTTCCCTATCCTAAATGATGAACTTGAAACACTTAACATTATTTACCCAAAACAAGAGTAAAACTGACCTCCCTCTGATACCACTCTATCACGGTCTATCCCCTAGGGCCCTTGTCACGACTACCCCAGGACCACCTCCCATAGGCTAGTGTCTGGTGACTAGCAATGAGTAGGCATATCCCACTAGTGGGAGGCATTTTCACAAGTACCTGTATGCACACACCCATCTCTAAGAAAATGTTGAAACTAAAAACACTAGGTAAAAATAGTTGTATACCACTTTAAAAATCCACTCAGAGTACGGTACAAAACTGAAAGATAAAAGGGCCATAATACAACCCCAGCTAAAAATGGAAAGTATAAGCGGAAAAATGTCATCTATAGAAAACCCTACATGAAGGTAAGTATAGTAAGTTGTCTGAATGTCATTAAAGAATACCACATATATCAGGTCACCCTCTAAAAACAACATGGCCCCATCCCACCAATGAATTATCAAAGCTGTTGGTCATCTGCAGAAGACACGACACATGAACTAAAATCCTAGGCAGGGGTGAGAAAAAAAATACTCATTAGGGACCCAAAATCACATTTTAATTACACATAGTAAACTAAAAGGAACCACACAAAGTATACCAAAAATAATATAACTAAGAAACAAACCTATTAGACTAACAAAGGTACACGAAGTTTAGCCTTTAAGAAGTACAATCAAGAGAGTCACTAGAGTTAGGTCACACAAAGTATAGGCCTATGGCATGTAAAGTTTTTTTATTAGAATCAACAATACCCTCATGTAGTAACAAATAGAGAATTGGTAACACACGATGTGTAGGTAACACATAGAGTGTCAGTAAAACACATAGTCTTGGTAACACACAGTGTAGTTACACACTGAGTGTAGGTAACACACGGAGTGTCATCATAGAATATAGTACCCCCACCATGGTGGTACAGGGGAGTACCGACTCATTCTTTGTAAAAAAAAGGTCTATATAATAATCATATTCTAGGAAATAAATGTATTCTAGGTAATCACATTGATTCAAGGTCACAACAAGTCAAAGGATTCCATCCTCAGCACGCTCGTTCCAAGAGAACCTACTTTTAGAGACTATAGGTCATATTCCAACTTCAATGGAAACTCACTTAGTGTATCTCAAAAGGACCAACTCATCGCAATCATCCTAGAATTGAAAAAAACTCGTCAAATGGACACATTATTTGAGTGTTATGGGCATTTAACTAAAAATGGGCCAGTTGTGTCTGGGTCTGGTCCAACCCGGGTCCCGCCAGACCTGACCCACCAGATATAACCTGACCCACCGGGGCTGACCTGAATTGGCTTGGATCAAATGCCCATTCCATTGGTTCAGCTAAACCTTGCCCATTCGTTCGCGGGTCTGACCAGTTCAGCCGCGAGTCAGACCCATTGGGCCGCTGGAGTATCCCTGTTGTTGCAGTTCGGACCGCCCTGTGTGGGGTGGTGTGTTCCGCTAGCTATATACCCCCTTCATCATGAATTCCAAGTCCCAAAAAAGACTTATACGCATGATTCACGGTCAACGTGGTCAAAACACATAGTGCATCCAGTCCGCGTGACCAGAAGATCTAACAACTCTATGGTGGGTTCCTCCTCCAACTAATGCGGCTCCAGCAAGCTGCCACCATCTACCGTTGTCGCAGATTTCCTGATCACATCCTTAGAACACTTCCCAAGGCTGATTCATTCACATGGGGTTGGAAAAGAATCTATACACAGCATCCCAACCATTATTGTGGCCTCTGGCTACAGATTCTGTCCACCGCTGCAATCCCACTTGGACTGTAGATCACCACCGTCATCGGTCGCCCTAGAGATTGCCCTTTCACCGGGTCATCCTGGACTGGCTACACCTTTAGGCCAATGCAACCTCTGCAAATGGCCACATCTCGTCGGTAGCCTCTATAATATTTGGTGTCTTAGAACAAACTGGTTTTACTTTTATTACATGGATATTTAATGTATTGTTACATATTGTTCTTTGTTCTGCATGACTATGATGTAATAATGTCGAAGAGTATTTGTTACATTGATAAAGTCATGCCAGTTCCCCACTATGATGAGAACCTTGAAATTCTATTACAATATTCTTAAATATAGTTCTTCAGTTCTATGAAATACTATGATTGGACACATAAAATCCAGAACGTTATGTGCGAGTACTGGTAATTAGATGAGACTTTCTCTAATTAAGTTCGCACATGGTAATCTCCAAGATAGGAAATTATGAGAACATAACTACTAGTAGAAATTCTGCATGTTTTGGTGTCATCTGATATTTCTATCTGCAATCATATGTAATGATCCTTTGACTTTAAGATTATCATTAATATGTGTCATGACTGATGCACTTTGATTTACTGATGAAAACCATCATAGAGACAGTTGGCGGGAAGTAGGGAACATTGGGTGGATCACGAGTGGCATGTTATTAATGGATAAGTCAAGGAAGGATTTATACCTTCCATTTAAGGAATTTGATATCTCTACCCTTTGATTGAAATTGAACTGTCACATGAAATTCCATGGCCATGGTGTAACAACGAGTTTATTTCAGGTAGTCAAAGAATGGCATATCTAGCATAAATATTGATGACAATATCATGACACAAGCATTATGAGATATACTAACAAAGGTATTATATTACACAAAGAGCATTCATATATGGATGTCATTTTTGTGATGTTACATTCTTTCTCTTGGTTTATGTGAACCGTTTCTAGACATTATTCTTGGATTTTATGCAATCCCACCTAATGACAACATGAAAGAATTATAGAGGGTCACACAGTAAGTGTTTTTGGTGGTCTCTGTTAAATTCTATTTGAATTTAATTAATGAAATAAATATTATTCTCATGACCCTGGAATAATTTTATTCAAGTAAAAATGATCGCATAAGTTAAAATGAATATATTTATTTATTTTATTGAACATTTAATAAATATTTATTTACTATATCGTAAATAAAATATTTATTTAAGAGGATTATTTATTTATTTATTTATTCTGGTATTCAATAAAGGGATGTGGAGTTCGAGTGGACCAAGGTAGGTTTGGTAGTAAAATAATTATTTGAAAATGTTAAATAATTATTTAACATGTTGGCACAAATTAAAATAAAAAAGCTATTATTTTGTGAAGCAGAATTTTATTTATAATTTTGTTTTGTGTACGTTGGAAACTATAAATAATTAGGCGGTATTATTATTAAATCCATGTGTTTTATCTATGTGTATGAATATATTTAATTGTTTCTATGAAATTAAATATTGTAATAGAAATTCTATGTATATAAATAGGCATGTACCCATATTGTGCTATAGACCACACCACACGCCTGGTGAATTGAGAATTGTTGAGGCAAAAAATTTCTCTCTCAAATCTTCTTCTCTCCCCTTTCAATAATGAGAGATATTCTTCAAAGTAAAAGAAAAAGCGATCAAGAATGACCGACACAGGACACTCGCATCGCATTAATAGCACCCATAGAATGAGCTGTGTCGATCGGAGGCCATCATAGCATGTGTGGATCACCACTAGAGGGATTCTAGTTTAGATCCTTAGAAGCACAAAAAGATAATCCAGAAGGGTCAATCCACACAATCAATATCATAAATGAAGAAAAATATCAAAGACACGGGTATTAATTTTTTATGAAATTAATTAAATTAAATAAAAACATCATGTGAAATATCCTCTCTAAAAGTTTCAGGCCTCATTCTTCTTTATCTAAATTCTTGATTATATTTTGTAGAGACTAGTGTTCATCGTCGTATAGATCCTGGAATAATCATAGATCATGGTAAAAATCAAAATTGGGCGTCGACCCAACCATGCTTCTGCAATGCCCAGAATCATGAAGTTTTATCAGAGGGGTAAATCAAATTTTATAATTATTTAAATATTTCGTTGATGAATTACGCATTTTATAATTTAGTTGTTTCAATTCTTTTTATTCGTTCTGCAAATCTTAATCATGAGATCTATTACTCCTCTTTCATTTCTCATTCACCTTTCCGAAATTATTTTTCTTTTAATTTTGATTACAATAAAATAGAGGATCTCATCCGGAGGTGCAAAATCATCATGGTCATACAACACCAGAACACACAGTGTGTATTCGGCAGTACACGCCATGTAGTTAAGATTCAATGCATCAGACCGGTCCACCAAACCAATTTATGTGTTGGTATATTTCTAATTCTTAAATGACTTCGTGTAGTGACCCAGAATAGGTGACACATGATTTCTAGATTACACGTCGTGTGGCCCAATAGACACGATGTGTAGTCCCATCGTGTTAGGGTTGGACCGTGTACCCCGTACATGGATTTCCCGACTGGAGACCATGTAATGAGGAACTACATGGTGTGTGGCCCACTGGACATGTCGTGTACTCCGATGACTTCTGATGTACACTCACACGCCGTTTCCCCAGGCATGTACATTAGATAGAAGGTGGAAAATAGTACACATCGTCTAGTTGGAACTACACGTCGTGTACTCATCCAAATTGCACTAATTTATTAAAATGTATTATTATAATATAAAAACACTTGAGATGTGTACAATCGTGCGGGTGTAAATCTAAGGCACAAAACATGATAGGTGTTTTATATATATGTGTTTAATTTAACATCTATGTAATGTTCATTTGTAATCATTGGGTAGTTATGAATAGTAATTCACCGGGTTGCCTCCTAGGTACAAGATACATACAAAGATAATTTTAAATGAATTTATTTGTTTGAAATTATGATGGATGAAAATCTTAAGGAAACTCATAAAAGGATTTAAGATAAATGGATTGATTAATTTAAGATGATAATTAACTGATTCGATCATGATTTATCTTAAACAAAAACGATAAAAGAATTGAATGCTAGTTTTCTTTATGTGTAAATATCATTGCATATATGGATGATCATGAGTTAGACGAAGACATTTGTATGTGGATGGTTTCTTTTAATTTATATATTTAAATTAAAATTGTTGGCCTACGAGCCATCTCCTCATTAATATGTAGTGCCTGCTTGCCCAAGGATTATTTTATGTAAAATCAATTTTTACTCCTCAGCTACATGTTAGTTAAAAAATGAATATTTAATGGATGGAAGTTCCAAGATAGTGGAGGGGGTTCAAGATGGAGCCGAGAAGAAACCAATCCTAGGAGATACAGAGGTGGATAGTTGGAAGCTGTAAACACGAACCCAAAAGGTTCATGTTGTTTCTCCCCTAGGTCAGGGATAGTTTATCAACCACTATATAAACTAACCATTATAAAATCTTGTGATCATGCCTTTAACCTTATTTTATTTCTTTCAGTTTCATGGTTTATCATTATGGATGTGTTTTTACAATCCCATAATTAATGTGTTCAACATCCATGAAAGATGGAACTAAAATAAACCAGATTTATGCGTAAATATTATTAAGAAATGGTTAATCACATAAGTAATTTCTACTTAATATTAACAAGTGTGTGATAATAATAATAATAAATTCATACAGAAGAGATAAAAATCCCTCAAATAAAATATTAAGTCAGAATAGGCCTTCCGTTAATTGATTAAAGTAAAAACTCAATAAAGCTATGTGTTTGACCAAACCTTATTGGGATAGTTACTTTTATACAGGATTCCCTTGTGAAAGGTTCTGGGTTGACATAAACATATTACATCACGAGGAGTATACTTTTCTAGACTTGGTATAATATTGGAGCAAGAGTTGATGAAATCCAAAGTCATGATTTCAGGATAGGGGTATCGACTCAACATATCAAGGATCTACATTCCGAATATAGGAAAAGACCTAACTACATTAATACCTTCTAATAGATTGACTAACCCTTGTTGGGGTTATGCGAAGGGGAATATGGATCCTTTCCACTAGAATGTCTTGGTAACTGGGCATTTTGAGTTCAATAGTGAGGGGCATTGGTACTAGATAAATTTTTTGGAGACTTTATAAAATTTATTATTTCTCATAAAGTGTAATGATCAATTTACTAATGATATTAGATTTATAATTGTAGAATAAAAATGACAAGGTCATCAACCACACTATCCCTGTAATAAATTTTGGATAAAGACAACTACCACACCGGTAGTAACTTCCAAGAATGGTTTAGAAGCCTTCGAGTTATCCTACGCCATGAATGGAAGTCCTACATGCTAGAGTTAGATTTACCTAATCCTCCTACCAAGGAGTTGATTGATGAGGATTTCCTAGTATATGAAAAACAAATTAATGACACTATCGGAGTTCAATGTTTAATGTTATCGTCATTGTCTAGTGAGCTCATGAAGTTTCATGAAAACATAGATGCTTATAGCATGATTGAGAACATCCATGGTATTTACCAGGAGAGATAAATACATGAGAGGTTTGAGATATCCAAGGAAATCTTTCAGAGTAATGTTGGATAAGGTGCCTTAGATGGGCCTCATTTAGTCATGCTCATTGGCTAAATTGAGCACCTGGAGGTTCTAGGGTTTATCCTCCCTGAAGAATTGGGCATCGATCTCATTATCGCATCACTCCCTTAGATCTTCTCTAACATTGTTGTCAATTTCAATATGAACATCATTGAGAAGTATCTATCTGATATTCTTATCCTCATTCACCAAGTGGAAAAAATTTGAAGCGCAACGAGCCTTCTGTCCATATGGTGAATAAGAGGAAAGGGAAGGAGAAGAGATTTAAGCCCAAAGCTTCTTCAAGGCCTTCCAAGAAAAGGAAGGTAAATGGGGAGGATAGATATTATGAGGCTATTTGTTTCACATGTGGCAAGAAGTGCCACTGGAAGAAGAACTTCTCCCAGCCTAAGAAACAAGGGGAAGCTTCAGGTGTGTTTGTTATCAAATTAAATCTATCTGTTTCTACAAATTGGATATTAGATACAACTTTTGGTGCTCACTTATTTATCCAAATACAAGAACCATGTAGATTCAAGAAGATTGATCGAGGGGAGGTAGATCTAAGAGTAGCCAATAGAGCCAACGTTGTTATTGTAGCTGTCAGGGACTACCACCTCACGTTTCCAACATGGATGATCATGGTGTTGAAGGGTTGTTTTTATGCCCCTTCTGTAACCAAAAACATAATTTATGAATGCAGACTAAATATAGATTAATTGTTTTTCATTTTTGGAAATGAAAGAATTTTCTTTTATAAATATGGTATTCATTTTTTTAGGGCACATTAATACAAAGGTCTTTATGTGTTGGATTACACAAACCAAGTATTGGAAATCGATGAAAAAGATACTCCACATGACTCATACCACACCCAAATTTAGCATCACCAGTTAGGTCATGTAAATGATTAATTAATGAGAAAGTTACATCAAGATAGATATTTATATTATTTTGAACTAAAACCACTTGGAGTATGTCATGAATTTTTACAAGGAAAAATGACCAAGGCCCCATTTGGTAGGAAAGGTGAACGGAATAAAGAGCTTCCTGAATTGGTTCATATCGAAGTGTGTGGACCATTTCCAGTTGAATCAAAAAGTGGGTACTCATACTTCATTAATTTTACTAATCATTTTCGTAGATATGTTTATCTATAATTAAAGAGGTATAAGTCAGATTCCATTGATAAGTTCAAGGAATACAATAATGAAGTTGAAAAATAGATTGGTAAGAAGATTAAGAAACTCTGCTCAGACCGAGGTGGGGAATATCTTAATCCGGACTTCATTGATTACTTACGAGAGTTTGGGATACTATCCCAACTCAATCCTCCTTACACACCTCAATGGAATGGTGTAAGTGAAACAGGGAACCTCACCTTGTTTGACATAGTGAGATCAATGATGAGTCATGAATGTCTTCTACTATCCTTTTAGGGTTATGCGTTACAAACAGAAGCACACATACTAAACCAAGTACCAACTAAATTGATATATGGTATTCCATATGAGTTCTGGGGTGGATGAAAATATGTTTTATCGAATTTACATGTGTGTGTAAAGAAGAGTTTGTTAAGGTCTCTTTAGGTAATAAAGTCACTCCCTGAGGCACAATGTGTACCTTTATAAGATACCCTATGGAAACAAGAGGATATTTCCTATAAAACCCCTAAGTCAAAAAGATTATATTGTCATTGCATGCCAAATTCCATGAGAGTGAGAACATCTCCAAAATAGATTGTGGGAGAGAGATGGACTTCGATATAGTCAAGGCTCAAGGTGCCCAAGAGTTTGTAGAGGTACATATTCCACAAAGCCCTGTAGAAGACGAATCTTTTCCAGACAAACAAGTATTGTGTAGTTGTATAAGAGAAGTTAGAGAACCGAAACCTTATGGTTTTCTAGTTACCAAGGATGGTGACTCCTTATTAGTGGATAATAATGATCCTCTAACCTAAAAAGAAGTAGTATATTGCAAAAACATTTACAAGGGGAAAAAATCCATGAATTCTCAAAAGGATTTCATTTATCAAAACCAAGTTTGGATTTTGGTAGATAGTCTATTTTATGTAAATCGTGTTGGTTTCAAATGTGTGTTGAAGAAGAAACATGAAATGGAAGGACAACTTAGTGCCTATAAGGCACAAATGGTTGCAAAAGGTTTTAAACAGTGTCAAGGAATTGACTATGATTAATCCTTCTCACTAGTTTCAATGCTAAGATCCATCAGAATTATACTTGCTATTGCATCATAACATGACTATGAGATTTGGAAAATTGATGTCAAAACAACATTTCATAATGAGAACATTAAAGAAG
The DNA here is from genome assembly GCA_963277665.1 of Viscum album. NCBI lineage: Eukaryota > Viridiplantae > Streptophyta > Magnoliopsida > Santalales > Viscaceae > Viscum > Viscum album. The sequence continues at coordinate 878,833,170 of OY728143.1, read as the reverse complement.
ATGTATAAATGACACAACCTTAATGGTTTTTGACTCCAAAGGATGCCAATAAGGTCTGAAAGTTGCAGAAATCCATTTCTGGATTAAATCAAGCATCGATGTCATGGAACATTAATTTTTATTAAGCCATAAAATAATATGGTTTTATCAAAAATTAATGCGAGCCTTGTGTCTACAAATAGTTATGTGGGAGTGGAGTCGTTTTCTTAATAGTATATGCTGATGACATATTACTCATTAGAAACAAGATACCAGTCTTGTAGTCTATTAAGGCATGGATGAATCAATGATTATCCATGAAAGACTTAGGAGAAGAATCGTATATTCTTGGGATCAAAATACATCATGATATATCCAAGATATTTTTGGGACTAAGTCAAATTGCATACATTGATAAGATACTAACGAAATTTAGTATGGAACAATCCAAGAGGGGATTGTTTCCATCGTCACATGTCATTCATCTTTCCATGAAAAGGTGTCCTTAGACACATGTGGAACGAAAGAGATTGGAAAGAACTCCATACGCATCAGCGATTAGGTTAGTCATGTATGCCATGCTATGTAGTAGGCTGGATGTCGCCTACGCATTGAGTGCGGTAGGAAGATATCAAGCTGACCCAAGTGACTGCCATTGGATGGAAGTCAAGACAATCCTAAAGTATCTGAAGCGTACTAAGGAGATGTTCTTGGTTTATGGAGGAGATGAGGAACTCATTATCAAAAGATATGAAGATACTAGTTTCTAGACTTATCAAGATGACATGAAGTCACAAACCAGAGACATATTCATTTTGAATGGATGTGAAGTGAGTTGGAAGATCTCAATGTAGAGTGTGGTCGCAGATTCGACAGTAGAGTTGAAGCATATCACAGCTTCTGAGGTAGCTAATGAAGATGTTTGGATGTAATACTTTTTCCAGGGTCTAGATGTGATACCTAGCAGTAATGATCCCATCACACTCTACAGTTTAAATATATTTTTATATTAAATTATATTCTTTTATCATTGGAAAATGTGTCTCTTATGTTGGTTGAATAGTATAAATTGTTCTCTAGAAATTGTATACCACTACGTAGTATGGAAAAATATTCCTATTCTTTTAGGTTTACCCTTGTGTTCCTCAATATAATTCCTTATTAGTAGTTTTAAAATTTTCAAACTATTGGCCCCAAATAAATTTACATATTACAAAGAATATATTGTATATTTTAGAATGTTTTATCTTGAGTATCAAACTTTTATTAAGAGGGTAACACGAAATACAAAAAAATTGAGTCCAAATCCATTTGAATATTTGTTGAACTATGAACATAGATTTTGGATTTATTTTTTTCATTGTACTATTTCTAATGATATGAGGGCATTAGATATGGTTGTTGATATCCTTACACTTGTTATTATACTATTTGTTTAAATTCAGGTTACACATGAAATCTAGGTGGATTCGTGTTCTTAATAAGTCGTTGACCAGCTCATGGTTCCTTCCAACTAAGATATTAGTTATTTTTCACTAGTTTTTTTAATTTTTTCATAATATTATTTATTATAATTGATATAATTATCCCTAGACATGTTGTTAACATATTTGTTCCATGGAAACATGGAATAATCACAAGGACCTCCAAAATGTGGACAATGTTCATCTTGAATTGCATGAACCATATGAGGTGCACTCAATGATTAGTCATTTATTCTATTATCCATTGAATTAAATTGAACAACTAAGAATCCATGAGATTAAACTTGTAAAACTCCATTTTAACTCCATGTATATTATTTTATAAACTGAACACTATTCTATAGTTTTTTGAATTAATATGTACATATCATCTAGATACAAATCCATGAATTCATCAGCAGTAGTCACGTTGATGACTAAATTAGTTTCTATGTAAATTCTATAGTAGAAAGCTTGAAAATTGCTATTCCAGTTTATTAAATGACGAGGAAATGGTTTCAATATGGGATTTAATCATTCTCAAGATTCTCTTAGTGATTATTTTTTGATATATGGAATCATGGTCTATATTTTTCTTTAGTGGTTGTGTTGTCATATAGTAACAATTATGGAAATTCTTTCACTGCACTTTTATGGTAAAGATAGTGTCTAGGTCCATGTTTTCTAACCATTCCTTTTATTTTCTCTAAAATGAGAATGGATGTTATCTCAGGATATACATGTTGTTAGTAACATCCTTATCTTTTATTGTTTCATAATCTTCAAGAAATTTTTTCACATGCATATAAGTGTCTTCACTACACAAGCCATGGAATTGTGAATGTTTTAACATTAATTTTATTATTAAATGATTCAATTCAAAGGTATCACCTGAATCCTTGATCTTGTGATTCCTGAGATGACTCTAACTATATTGGGTATCAATTCTAATCTCATGGTAGTCCTAAGTATTTAATCATTTATATTTTTCTAAAGTGAGTATAGATTTGTCAACATGGGAGCATACGAATTTGAGTCCTGATACTTTCTTCTTATAGATTCATATTTTTGTGAGGATATCTACCTATTGGATCTTTTCATTTTTATTTATTTTCTTGTTATGTATAATTTTATGGAGGATTTTTTGAAAAAACAAAAATACAAGTGTTAGTAATCAAGAAAAAAAATTACTAGATTAGTTTTTATTTAAGACTACTCTAATTCATAACCTGTACATGCTCCCCGTTAATTGTGCTATAAATTTGATACACATTGTCATTATACACCATATTTATAATTTTGTTAAAACAATAAGTATTTTAGTAGTGAAAATTTGGTACAATCCATAGGGAACATGTCCCTACTTTAATTAATTATATATATTTTAACAATGTCCTGACGATCAATCTACGATGGGTATTTTCTTACTTTTTTGTTATTATTTTTTAACCCTAAAAAGTAAATGAACAAAAGATAATAAAAAACAATTAAATATGAATACTAAATTAAATAAAAAATGTTTGTCAAGGATTATAAATTCATTAGGAAAATTACCACACACTTCATAAATTTTTTTTCTATCATTAAATATTTATTCATCTAAATTTTAAAAATTCAAAAATTATATGAAATTATCACAAATATTATTTTACTCTCATAATTTATTTTGATTCATGTTCTATGGTTCCATAAATAAATTAAAAAAATTGTTTCAAATACCAAATTTAAGTGACAAAATGACAAGGCTCGTTTCACATAAATACATGTAACTTATTTTCTCTACATTCAGTTGAAAAGAATAACTTTTTATGTGTTCCTTATGAAACCAAATATAAAAATTTTCTAATTTTAATTTTAGAAATATCAATTAAAAAAATATAATGAAATAAAATAAAAAATAAAATTAAATAAATTTACATTTCTATAAAGTGAAATTCTGTGACCACCAAAAGAAGTTGTTAAATGCCAGTAGTGGACATCCAACAACAATAAAATTGTTGTCACTTTTTTCCAGTCACTATAGACCATTCGAAGGGGGCCTATAGTGATCACTAAATTTAAATTTCTATAAAACATGCAGTGTGGTTCAATAATGACTTACAATGTAATATTATTTTAAAAAAACAGGAATAATGCATTCTGTATCTGGAATTAAAAAACAAAAAGAACAACCATAATTCAAAAATTTTGTAGATATCTACATCATATATAATTTAATAAGTTTACAACTAACTTTATAGAATAATTTTCCAAAAACCACACCCATCATCACATATAATTTAAAATAAAATAAATTATAAATAAAAGTTAGTAAAAAAATTACATCAAACGTATCATTAGAAACCCCTATAATATTTAAATTAAAATCTAATACAATAAACAGTTCAGCGTCATTTTTTATCAAATTACTTATATATAATCAATTTTTAATCAAAAACTACTTATTCATCCTGTTTGAGAACACTGCATGTTGGATTGATGTGTTATCTACTTGATCACATAAAAAATAATTTAGGGACTTTTTTCCTTTTATTTCACATTAATTTTATGTAATTTAATATACATTTCATGTTATATGCATGTTTTAATGTTTTCAAACATTAAAAATGAGTGTTCTGTCTTACCATGTAAAAAACAGTTTAAATTGAAATGGTTTCAGATATTACATTTTATAAATCCAAAAAAAATTGATTTATTAAGATTTAATATAAATAAAAGTCTATTTTCTTTGTATTAATCCCCTAAAAAACTTTTTTGAAGACTCTCAGATTATTGAAAACTGCTTATCCAGTCATTCTATGTACACTACACATCGTACTGACCTTATATCTATTCATAAATGTCATAAATAATTCAAAGATAATTTCTATATGATTTTATGTAATTAAATGTTTTTTTATGGTATTGACCATTAAACGCATATTTTAGTATTTTAAAAATCTAAATATAAACTTTGGCCATCCCAATAAAATTATAAATTGGATTGACATGGTGTGAGTTACTATATTTCAAAAAAAAATATGATAGTTTTACATTGATTTCATGGGAATAATAAGCCATTATTATAGTGTTAACCCCTTACCAAATGTTTTTAAAGACTTTTAAATCTATATAAACTATTTATTCAGTTATTCAAAACACACCACACAACATATGTGTGTGTTGTCAATATTTAAATTAAAAAAATATTATTTTACTTTGATTTCATGTCAATATGAGGTCATCTAATATGAATTTTATCATTAAATTCATGAATTAGTGAATTAAAACACTAAAAATGAATTTTCATTAATCTCAAGAGAACAAAAACTCTAATTGAAGTGATGTCAATCTGAAAATTTTACAAATAAATCTACTATTGTTTTCCTACGATTTTATGATATAATAGTTCATTTTCTTGGGTTTTACCATATAACACAAATTTTTAAACACTATAAAATATTCAAAAACTTATCACTTTATCATTCCAAATACATCACATATTACATTGATGTGTCTTATACTCATATACATCATAAATAATTAAAATATGGTTTTACAACGATTTCACATCAATCTAAGGTGGTTTCCATGTTGTTTTACCATTATAGACATGTTGTGGTGTTTTAAAACACTAAAATGGTTGTTTACAAACATCCCCAGAAAACCTATATTGATATAGTACTAGTTCCTACATTTAAAAACATAATATATGGTTGTTTTACTATTATTTCACAGTAATTAGAAGAATTGTTTTTGGTTTTATTCCACTAAAACATGTTATTAAAGAATGAAAAATAATTATAAATTGGTTATTCATCCATTACATTCTCACGACACATCAGATTGATTACTATTCTACTCATACACATTATAAATAATTCGAAGATAATTTTCCTATAATTTCAAATCAGTCTATGGTTATTATGGTATTGACTGTTACATGCATGTTTTAGTGTTTTATGACAATAAAAATACGTTATCAATCAACCCGATCAAATAATAACTCATATTGACGTGGAATATATTATTATATTACAAATATCATTCTATAACTTTTTTATTTGATTTCATGAAAATCATAGGTTGTTTTATTGATTTGGATCCACTGACACACATGTTTTAGACATTCAAATCCTAAAAACAGATTAATTAGTTATTACAATCACACCATATGTTTCATATTAGAATAATTTTATATTTACTCTTAAACACCCGAAATAATTAAAATGTGGTTATCCTATGGTTTCATTTGAATCTAAGGTTATTTTCTATGGTTTTAATCATTACAGACATGTTTTAGTGTTTCAAAGAACTAAAAAAGCTTCTTCAGATGACAACTAGGATTGGCATGATGCTGATTCCTATATTTCATAACCCAATATGTGGTAATTTTACTATTATTTCATGGTAATTAGAGGACATTATCTTGGTTTTGACCCCATGATGAACAATATGAAATATTTTTAAATATTTAAAAAATAATTATTCTGTCATTCCAAGCACACTGCAAATCAGATTGAAATCCTGTCTATTTTTTACACATCCTAAATAATACATAGATATTATTATTTTGATTAAATGTCAATATAGGGACATTTAATATGGTTTTGATCATTTCACACATTTTTTAGTGTTTTAAAACAATAAAAATGAGTTTTTTATCATCCGAAGAACGTGATAACTTGGATTTATGTGTTGTTAGTCTCGATATTTCAAAAAATCAATATAAAGTTGTTTTATTATTACTTCATAATATTCAAATATTATTTTCATAGTTTTGACCCCTAGATACATGTTTTTAATGACATTAATATCTTTCAAGATTGTTTATTGAGTCTGTCCTAGCACACTACAGATCAAATTAACATGTTGTATTGTTCTACCCATAAAAATAATATAAAAACAATTTCCTCTGATTTCAGATCAATCTATGGTTGTTTAATATAATTTTTACCATCACACACACATTTTAGTGTTTTAAAACCCTAAAATAATTTTTTGGTTATCTCAGAAAATTGATAACTTCAATATATGTGGAGTCAGTTAATAAATTTAAAAAATAAATATAATGTTTTTTTTCATATGATTTCTTAAACAAAATGTGGTTTATTTTCTTCGTTTATGGCCCCCAAAAACATATTTTTATATATTTTCAAATCTTTAAGAACTAATCCTTCAATAAGTACAAGAACAACACACATCGAATTGACATGTCATATACACTTCAAAATTAAAATTATTTCAAGTAATGTTTTCTTATGAGTTCATTTGCTATGGAGTTGAGTACAACATGCCAGTTATTTTGATTTAAAATACTAAAAAATTCTTTTTAGATTTCTTGAGAAAATGAAACCAAGATTGAAGTGGCATCAGTTATTAAATTTCAAAAAAAAATGGTTGTTTTAATATTATTTCATGTAAATCATAAGAAATTTTCTTAGTTTTGACCACATGAAGAATTTTTTAATGATTTTGAAATCATTAAAAATTTCTTATTTAGTCATTCTGAGAACACAACAAGTTGTATTGTTACGTCATTTTCTCATACATGTCACAAATAACTCAAAATCATTTTTATAAGATTATATATCAGTAAATGGTATTTTTCTAAGAATTTCACCATTATAGAAACATTTAGTGCATTAAAACACTAATAATATATTTCATTCATCCCGAGAGAATTAAAATTTGGATTGATGAAACATCCATCCCTAAATTTCACAAATGATTATAAGGTGGTTTTTTCTACTATTTCACAGTGATTGAAGGTTGTTTTCCTGGTTTTTACCCCCTAAAACATTTTATAAATAATTTGATATCTTTTAAAAATACATATATAGTTATTTCAAGCCCACCACAAGTTATATAGACGTTTTTTCTACTCCTACACAACATGGATTAATTAAATAAATATATTGATTTTAAAGTAACAAATTTTAAAAATCAATTTGAAATTAAAATATGGATGTTATAAATCTAATATACTTTAGAAAATCAATATACAATGGCTAGATGAATATTATAAATATAATATAATTTAGAATATTATTCATGTATTATATGAATTTTAAAATATATTCAATATTACCTACCCATTGAGAAGCTTAAACGTTGGTCATCTACCAAAAAGTTTAGAAAACCCACTGAAAAAACAAAAAATGAAGCCTAATAAAATAAAATAATTACTAAAATAGAAACAGAATCCAGTTTAAAAAATAAAATTAGTTTTCTAGTTTGAAAATATAAAAAACATCCTGAGATTTACTATTATTTCTTTAATAATTTTCATAAATCCACTTGTAATTTAGCATAACAAATAATTAATAAAAAAAATTCAAAAGAAAAATAAGGGCTGATTATTTTATTAACCCAATTATTTGTTTTAGATTTATAAAACCGCCACATTGTCTTCAAATTGATTATAAAAATTATAATAACATTTGAAAATTATAATACCATTGAGAAGAAAAAAAACCACTTATTTTTAAATGAAGTAGTTTTCACGATGAATGTATTTAAGGAATGTAACTATAGAGATAATCAATAACTGATCATCAACTAATTTCCTAGAATAAGTTGCAATGAAAACAAATTTTCCACGATAATGAAAAACCAAAATCACAAAAACATACATGGAAAAAAATTAATTCAAATCTATTTTAAATCAATATAACTACATTTCTCCGTATCATCATTAATAATTTCATTGATTTATATTTAGGAATACAGGTCTAATGAAAGAAATATTATAAAGTAGGATTATGAGATAAATTGTTGGGTTTGTGGCCATAAGAGAACTAATTTTTTACCCTAAACATAATTTTTTTGTAGTACACATGTACTAGATTATCCCATTTAATATGATCCAAAATAACCATAATCAATATGTGAAATCCACATGAATTTTCAATTATAAAAGGAAAAATAATTACTAATACATTAATTCATGATACCGATATAAAATGGGTAATGAAGACAAAAAAAATAGGTTACCTATGTTCAATGAAATTATTTCATGGAATCTCTTCAAAAAATCACATCCGTGGAGAATAATTTTCAAAAGAAAAAATATATATAGGATCTAAACTAAAGAGGTAAATCTAATGAAATAAACAAAAAATCATGTCTAACTCCATTAGTTAAAAACCAGAATCTGGTCCCAAAATAGTAATAGAGACACGAGCATAAATAAATAAATAATTTCAATAATAAATTTAAACTTGATGTCAGTTAGCACCAACAATTCACTCATGAAAAGAAATTTTTTATTTTTATTGATAATAATTTCAATGATTGAAACCTCAACTACTATATGAGAGAATATTAATCTCATTTTTTATATTATATGTATTCTGATTTAAGTAGTATCGTATACTTGTTTCCATTCCCATTAATTGTTGGGTTTATATATTTCAAAATCTACCAAAATACCTTATTTGTTTTAAACACACACTCATATTTTCCACTCTCTGTTTTTACTACAATAATGTTTGGGGAAGGTTTAGTGGGTGATGATGCATGAGTTTTACTTTTTAATGATTTTTTGAATATTATGGTTCCAAAAGTAGTAAATGTTCATGTTTATATAAAATAAAGGAGAAAATATATGTAGTTATTAAATTAGGTTGTCATAGTTGTGTTTCACCTAAAATTAGCGAAAATATTATCATGGTTTTTGGAAACAATGTAGGTATCTCATAGGAGATGACATTCTATCTCAATGGGAACGAAATCCTTTAATGAAAAAGCTAATAAAAACTAGGATTTCATGATAATCAACATTAGTTATCTTAACCCAGAAAAGATTCATAAAATAAAAAATGGAATGTCAAAACCCATGCATAATTTATCAAAGGTCATATATATGTAACCATATTTTCAAAAGTGGAAATAAAATTACCATTATAGTTTTAAAAATATTATAAATACTTATAACAAATGATTTAAATGAAGAATAAATCCCTATAGTAATGAAACTAGAAACACATTTCATGTGAAATAAACAATACATTCTTCATGTGTCCAAACCCTTTAAAAAGGATCATTTTAAATATTAAATATTAAGTAAAATTAAAAATGTAAAAAATGTTCATATATTAAACCCATATATCAAATATATGATTATCTTACTACTCGTGGAATAATAACCTGTCATTGATATATAAAAAGTGAAATACAAGCATGAGACATCAATCCAATGTTGTTGGTGAGGAGTTGACATATATGACATGATACAAAACAAAGAGTACAATGTTAGAAAATAGTTAAACTAAAAAATCTAATAAAATTACAATTGCATTTAATATACGAATTTCAAGATGAAAAAAGATATTTGAGGTAAAATTCATCATCTTAGACCCACAAAGACCACATAACCCTAATTAAATAAAAAACTAGGACTCTATCTGAAATAATGTATTAAAATCAGCTTATAAACCATATCACATATGATAATTAATTATTTTTTTTTAAAAAAAGTATTTGTTTGTTTTCTAAAAAACACTTATGCTTACATAGTTTTAAGAAAGTGTTTCAAAGAAAATCCCTAGGTTATAATTCTTGTTGTTAAAATCATTTATAGAACCCCTAACACTGCATAATAATTCTTAGGAAAAAACCAAAATCATCAGTGACTAATTAAATATAAAAATTTATTATGTTATAAGGATCAGATTGGATTGGGAAATTTTTCACATATTTTAGTGTGAATATAAATAACTATTCCAATAAAAATAGTACCTAAGTAATGAAAATATATCAACCAAGGAAAAAAATTAGAAATATATATAACAAAAAACTGAAAAATTATATGATGTAAAATTTAAATTATAATTTAATAATGAAAAAATATCAGTTTAAATATTAATTCATAATTTTGGTTCTAATAAAATATCCCTTGATGTATGTAAAAATTTTAAAAACCCAGTCTATGTAAAATTTTCACAAAAAAAATACGCATATTTTGATTACTATATAAAAAATATAAATAAATAATTATTATGAGAAAGGGTAATTAATTAGTTATAGTTATTGGAAATTTCAACTAACACATGGATATATTATTTAAAAAGAGTTCCATAACAAACGCCATTTATAATTAAAAATCTCATAAAATTGAAATATCATAAATCAATGTAATTTTTCATGTCGGACAGTTCATTCAATTTTGATAGGGTAAAAATCTAAAAAATGGATCATTTCAATAAACCTATTTTTTTTATATATTTGGTTTCTCATGAGATAACAAGATGTAACAATATTTCTATTTTGGATTCAACACACATTAAAAAATAATTTCTCTAGATAAAATATAAATTAAAATAATAAATCAATATTCTGAAATAGAAAATAATTGTAGAATAACTAAAAAATAAATATGATTGTTGCATAAAAATTTTGGTAATTTAAATATAATATAAAAAATAATTACATACATTTTACATACCAATTACAGAATAATTGTATGATAATTATTCAATCAAAAAAAGGATTCAAGGCATATTTGAATTTTATAAAAATTAAAAATAAAGGTTAGTAATGGAAAAATGATTATGGACTTATGATAAGGAGGGATTATATGGGGTTTTACGTAGGTGGGGTGTCTGTAGAGGGAAGGGGCCTCAGTGATTGGGGGAGTGGTGTTAGTGGTTGGGTAGTAGTGTCGGAGGTTGGGAGATGGAGGTTGAGGGATAGTGGACATAGTCTATGATCACGTGGGGATAATAGTGTCAATGTGTAGGGTTTAGAAAGGATTCATGGAATTATATAGAATACAAGGGGTTTTTGAGGTCACCTGAGTCTAAATATGAGGATTTTTTGGGCTGGATACGGGTCTGTGAGGGGAGGATTCAGTGGCACAAGATCTAGATTTAGGGGTGTGGTGGTTGAAATAGAGGGTGTAAGGAGGAATTTTTTTTTCAGTGTAGTGAACACCATTTTTTTGGTCTATGTTGGAATCAACAACTATCACCAAGTGGTGGTCACCTGACATCACAAAGAACATGTATTCCAATTTGTGTTAATCAAAAAAATTAATCATGAAAATTAAAATTCTAAAATGGCTTTCACAATAATTTCCTTACACTTATAATATCCCAACACACATAAAAATTAGTCTGGAATTGTGATAAAAACCATCACATGATAATAAAATTGATTAAACCTATAAATTTTAATCCAGTTACAAAAACAATATTGTGATAATCACTACTATATATGATGACTTTATTAGCACTCAAAATTACTGTTATCATCATTAGAAAGAGTTATGTTTGGAAAATCTTTAAAATTTGGTTGGTTTTATCAGTGATAAAAAAACTCATAAATATATCTTTATCAATGCTAAAAATGCACCAAGAAATATAAAAGGAAAACATATCATTGATATTTATAACACTAATAAAATAACTTATGAATTTTTATAGAATCATAGTGTCCACATATGTATCACTCTAAAGTAGTTTAGAAAAAACATAAAATTAAATTATAGAATAATAAAAATCTTAAATTAATCATAAAAATTAATTTAAATTTACATTGCACCATCAATAAATACAAATATCCTATTAAATTATTTTAGTAAAATTAAATTAATTTTGATATAAAATTAAATTTCAACCAAAAGTAATTATAACCAATAAAAAATAAAACTCACATAGTAATCCTTCCCCAATAATAAACCCATTCCAGTACTAAATTATCATGTGTATGTAATATAAAATTTTTTATTTTTAAAATATTAAAAAAAATAAGAACAAATTACAACTGAAATTTTATCTAATAAATTTTAAATTTTAATTGGAATGATATTTGGGTGCATATTAAATTTAAAAAGTGAATAAGAAGTTGTATTTCTAAATTATCATGGTAATCCTAGCATGTTTTCTCTTTTTAGACTATGTGACATGGAATTTAAACAAAAATGTTTCATTTAAATGAAAACACACAATTTAAATCATACCAAACAAACTATGTGTTAGAAATACTTTAGTTAATTCTTATATAAAAAAATGGTAAAATAATAATTTTCCTAAAGTATCGGCACAATCCCAATTCACTTTATCATTTTTGAGTATGTAATGCGTATTTTATCTAAAATTTCACTTTTAAACAAAAAAAAATGAACATTCCATAAATAAAAGCACAACATATGTCATATTGGTTTATGGTTAATTACAAAACATTAAAAACGATTCATAAATAATTTTCATAATCTATCAAGACAATTCAATCAAGTTTATGTGTTGTGAGTAAAAATATTAGTTTATTAATGAAAACCCAAACTTTGATTCATGTCAGCCACACCGTATTTCAGATTAATGTGAGGTTAATTCCTAAACATAAAAAGTATTCATGAATACTTTTAATAAAGTATAAAAATAATTAGAGAATGTTTTCTTTGTTCAGATTATGAGACGTGTGTTGTGAGCTAATAATGTTACTTTTATACTGAAAACACATACTTCAAGACATATCAGCCACACCGTGTGTTATGTTAATATGTGGATGATTCCAACACATCCAAAATGACATACAGAATATTTTTATAAATTATTAATTGAACATGATCGTTTTTATCCTTTTTGACTATGTGAGGCACGTTGTGAGAAAAAAATGTCAATTTTAAATGAAAACACACACTTTTTGTCATATCAATTAATGTTTTTTTCTTTATTTTGAGAATGTGTCACATGTTTTAATTGAAAATTTCATGTTTAAATTAAAACATGGACTTTCTATTACACCACCCATATAATGTATCAAATTGGATATAGGTTAATTATTACCCATAAAAAATTAATCAAGGATCATTTTTATAATTTATCAAGACAAATAAATACCATTTTATTAGTTCTGAATATGTGATGTATGTTTTAGACTAAAATGTCTATTTTAAACTAAAAACATGTAATTTTCTTCAATAATACGATACAATGTATTAGATTGATTTTTGATTAAATCAAAAAAAAACAAAAAAATCATGGGTCATTGTACTAAAGTATAAAAAAATAGAGCACGTTTACACATTTTTAGATATTTCAAGAGTATTGTGATAAAAATATTACTTTAATACCAAAAGCATGCACTTTGGGTCGTATTGTAGAGAACTGCAAATAAAAAAATGAATTATGGATTATTTTAGTAAAGTATCAGATAAATTCAAAAAAAATATTAGTTTTGAGTTATTGATGTTCATTTTGAACTAAAATTTCACTTTTAATGAAAATACACACATTCTATCAAAGTAGAAAAAATATTTATCAGATTGACAAGAGATTAATTCTTATAAATAAATATTGAAATTTTGATATTTTTTAAAAAATAAATACATTATTGGTAAATTTTTATAGTTTTGAGTATGTGGTGAACGTTTTAAACAAAAATTTATTTTTTAAATAAAAACACACACTTTCATGCATACCTACCGTATCGTGTTTCAGTTTGATATGTTATTGATACATACACTTCAAAAATAAATAATATATTAATGTAACTATTTATTAAGAAAATTAATGTGTGTTTTCTAATTTTTTATGATATAACATTTTTTTTGAACTAAAATTTAACTTTTAAATGAAAACACACACTTTCAATCATCTGGACATACCATGTGTCATATAGATGAGAAGTTAATTTCTTCATCTCATAAATAAATTTTTAGTATTTTTTTATTGTATCAAGACAACCAAAGTGATTGTTCTTGGTTTTGAGTATGTGATGTATGTTTTTAAATAAAACATAATTTTTAAATGGAAACATGAACTTTAAGTCATACTGATGACACTACATTTCACATTGATATGCGGTTGATTCCAATAAATCACAAATTAATCCTAGCTAATTATCTAATATTATCCAGACAATCCAAGCATGTTTTCTATGTTTTGATAATGAGATGAATGTGTTGAGTTAAAATGATTCATTAAGGGAAATTTATATCCTTAAAACATTAGATAATCCTGAAATTAGTAGGTATAAATGTATACAAGTACTCTAAATGGAGGTGGTAGAAATGTATATAAGTGATAATTTCATGCTAAAATCAGCTACTATTGTAAATTCAATATCTTTTTTATTTATAAGTAAAATAAAAAGTTGTCTCATCAACATGTTATTAAATGTTATTGGACCCAAATCTGAATTCATTTTTTCACTACTAAGGAAAAAAGGAAAATAAATAAAACATATATCCATTATAGAACATGAAATAGTAAATTGATGCATCAATATTGTTGAAACCTTCATTTAAAATTTTATTTCTAAAATTTTTATGCCAATAAAGAGAAAAAAATGCCTCCATATAGTTTTTATAATCCATGAAAGCTAAAATAATGTTCCATTTTATCTTTCATAAGGGGACCTAAATTCTATACGGAGGCCTTTTGTGCTATTTGTACACAAAAAATGCTTCAAGAAAGATTAGTTGGAAATCAAATCTTTGTGATCTTTGTGAAAATTAAATAAAAAAATATTATGTAAAAAAGATAATATAATTAAATAAATAAGAAATAAAGAAATTATAAAAAAAAATCACCTAATTAATAAGTATCTAAACAAACACTTAATATTCTCTGTGAAATAAAAAAATCATGATATGTTGTCACCACTTCATAATGTCTATAAAAGTTATGACACCATGTAATCTTCCCACTCATTTAAAAAGAAATATACTTCCTCTTTTAAATACAATTACCACTGATAGTTTTGGAAGTACTAGAAATTATATGTACACCAAATGATTAATAAATATTTTAAATGAAATTTTAATTAACTATCAAAATATTACATTGTGAATCTAACTGTAATGATGGAATACAATATATTTTATATCTTTATAAATGTAGTGACCATAGTTATTTTCATTTCTTTATCTCAAACATTAAAGAAACATTTTGGAAAATAAGTAATTTGTTTGGATATATTTATTGATAGTAAAATATTATTATATATACCGTAATACTTATACATTTGAAGTAATTAATGGGATCCTTTTGGACATTTTATGTCATCATATCATGATCTTGATGATAAATAAACATTTCTCTATCATAACAAAATTCTTGTTAAATTAAAATAAAAAACATATAATTAGATGTTTATTTATAAAATGTTTACTATAGTGTAATAGAAATTGGGAATGTATATTATATGTGGTCTATTCATTGGAAATAAATGCATTGTATCAAAAAAATAAACCTTTTGAATATCCAAGTTGACTACAATGATCATCTGATGCTTCTTAAAAAATAAAAATGGATAAGTAACAATTAAAAATGAAAGTATTTTTTATACGATTATATTATAGATTTTTAGCCCTGCATTGTAGGTATTAAGAAAATTTTATTTTCTATTATTTTTTATTAAAACACAGTAGCTACTAGCTTTTATTTTTTTTAAATAAACTCCTCCCATTGAACATTCTTGTGTAAAAGTTATATGGGGACTAATGAGTCAAAAATTGTCTTCATAGGGTTTTCCCTCCACATTGTAGGGATATATATATATTATTGGAGAAAATGTGAATATTATTAAACATTAATTTACATAGTTGATAAATTATATAGAAAAAAACTATGAAAATGCACCTCATGCATACATTCACAATAAGTGATCCCTTCCATTCATGCTTTAGAATTTCATTTACACTCTCAAAAACCATCATGCATGTCATAGTATCTCCATACATTTGTTCATAGAATTTAAAGTATACTATATATAGGATTTTAATGTTTTTATTCACAAGAACATGTATTATTAATAAAAGAACAATGGAATTTGTGAGTTAAAGGTACACTCAGAAGGTCATTTAAATTTATTGGTTGATCCTCTAAATTGTTTTGAATCACCATTACACTTCCCCTTCTATTTATCCATCTATAATAACACACACAAGTTCAAACATTTTTTCATTAATTATTAAAGGGTTTTCATAAAATATATATTGGAAATTAATAACTCAGTATCATCATATATATTTATAAGATTATATTACCATTATATGAAAGTTCCAATCATATGTTAAACTGTGTGAACATGTAGATCATCAAGGGGAACATAAATATCGATTCTCTTCTCGTGATATACATGAATTCCTACTCTCAGGTGATTTTTTCATGTTTTTTATGTATAATATCTCATTGAATATTTTAAATTGTGCCCCTTACAATAAAAAAGGGGTGGGTGTTGATAGATGTTAATCACAATCAATTTCAAACTGTAAAATTTTAGTACAAGAAAGATCTAAATATTTTATATTTACATTTAGATGAATCAATTATGAAAAAATCAATTAGATTGGGTAAGTAAAATATTTGAGGGGAATTTCTAGCCTCAAACCTCGAGGGGGTGTCTCTTCGTGTATTGGTTACTAGTGGGTTGATTCTTTTCTTTTATCCCATCCCATAAACCAGTATAACAAATCAGAATACCAAATAAAATTTTCATTGAGAGAATCTATTTGTGCTTTTATATCTTTTATTATCTCATTTTCATCACATTGTTTCTTTTCTTTCTCAAAATATTCATGAGGTGACATTATGAAAACTACACCTCTTACATGCCAATATTATTTTGTCTTCTTCAAGGCTACTAAAATGAGTAAAATATTTGTTATTGTAAATTTAAATTATTGTTATGTACCAATAATGTAAATTAGATAAAATTTATTTTTTCAATACATTCACATGATCCCCATACTTTTTATGTGTTTTTATCTACGATTTTTCCCTTTTTATTTACATGAGCCTCCTTATATAGTATATTGTGAATGATGGATGTTTATTTAGAACGTGATTCATCAATATGAATATAAAGAAATTAATATAAGGATTTTATTATTTTATATCACATAAAAGTATTACAATTGAACTAAAATTCATACTATTTTTTCAAGTGAAGTGTATTGTAGTGGTATATTGGTTTTGATGTAAGATTCATATTATGAACAATCCTTCACTATTTCATAGATTATAAATTCTGAATTAAATTGAATAATTTACCTAATTCTAAATAAAATATTAACGCTTATAATTTACCTAAAATGATTCCCTCTCACGATGTTCAATGAAAGTATTTCATGTTTCCTAGTCTTTCATGTGTGAATATATAAATAGTGTTTGGGGATTTACCTTCACCTTAACATCCCAAATAAGATGAATTACAAAATGTATATATGATACATTATAGAGGACATCTATATATATATACTAAAGAAGGATTTTTGAACCTCATTTATTTTTCTTTCTATTTAATACTTTTATATAATTTTTTTTATTCTACAAATTCACGTGTGCTTATTGTTAATATTTTTTTCTAGGTAGAAATGTTTTTCAGGCATGTGAAGATTGATATTTATATATTGTGATGTAGTTTCTCGGTGACAAAAAGACTTCTACTGTATGTCTAGAAATGTAAATGTCCATTTGAATGTTCATTTCATTCACATTCATCGGAATATTGTTCTCTAAATATAATTCTTGTATAATATTTCTTTCAAGTACTTCTCATAATATCTCAGTGAAAATAATACATATGTAATTTCATATATGTTCATTTTTAATATACTATTCTAATTACTGTCGATTAGTTATTTTTATTCATGTATTTGAAAATTGAAACTAATTATTTTTTTCTACAAAGTGACCTATTTACTTTTCATTATTCTTTTATATTTTCATACATGTTCATTTAATTTTTCTTCAAAAATGATGTTTTTCTTTTCAATTGACTATTATCCACTATATTCTCTTATATGTTTGATATGTTTTCAAATAATTTTACATTCCTTATATATTATCCTATATGATTTCCTTATATTATCCCTCAAACATTTCAAGGGTTCATTTTGTATAGTGATGGTATACTTATGTTTTCCTTATGTATTATCATATATTCTCTAATATGATTTCAATATTATCTTACACATTCTTATATGTTATTTTATTATTATTATTTTCTTATGTTTTCAATTCTATATATTTTATCCGATTACAGTTCAGTATTAAGTATCAATTTTTTTTCAATATATACAATATTAATGTTCTTAATTATTGAAATATAGCTTTGTCTTCTTGAAAGTAATAATTGAACGTATTATTGTGCGAATGTATGTGTAAGTACTAGTCTATATATATACTAAAGCAAGCTTTTTTCTGTACACGTGTCCTCTACCTATGAAGCCACATCAACACATTTCCCATATCCTGTGACAACTGGGCCCCAGTGACAGCACAACCACCCCACCTTTAACGTGGTCGTCGGGTCCTGGCCCACCAGGTACCACCAGTTGCCCCGCAGACATGTGGAGCCCACTCCAGGGTCCACCCACGTGCCCGAACGGGTCATCTGACTAATGATAGTCTCCACAGGCCAACACATGTCCTTTCCAGTGTGCTTTGTCCTCACTCGCACACACCCTGGGAAACTTTCCAGGAGGTCACCCATCTTGATCACTATTCCAGGCCAAGCACGCTTAACTGTGGAGTTCTAATCAGACAGGCTCCCGAAAAGGAAGGTGCATCTTGTTGACATGAGTCATATAATTTAGTCATTTAACCCTTTATCATTTGAGGATGTTACAATCACCCACCCTTTAGAGCACAACGCCCTCGTTGTGGGCCCTACAACACAACCCAGGCAGTGCACCGCGCACTTAAGGCTGGGTTCCTCCTCTGATAACAAATGTGACAACTGGGCCCCAGTGACAGCACAACCACCCTGCCTTTAACATGGCTGTCGGGACCTGGCCCACCAGGTACAACCACTTGCCCCGCAGACACGTGGAGCCCACTCCAGGGTCCACCCACGTGCCCGAATGGGTCATCTGACTAATGATAGTCTCCACAGGCCAACACATGTCTTTTCTTGTGTGCTTTGTCCTCACTCACCGAATGGGTCATCTGACTAATGATAGTCTCCACAGGCCAACACATGTCCTTTCTAGTGTGCTTTGTCCTCACTCACAAACACCCTGGGAAACTTCCCAGGAGGTCACCCATCCTGATCACTACTCCAGGCCAAGCATGCTTAACTGTGGAGTTCTAATCAGACAGACTCCCAAAAAGGAAGATGAACCTTGTTGACATGAGTCATATCATTTAGTCATTTAACCCTTTATCATTTGGGGATGTTACATATCCCTCCACCAAACTTGAAAAACCCTCCTGCCCCCGATCAGGCTTTTCTGTCACCTATCCCACCCCTCCATGATTACCCTGTATGCTCTCTAGGGTTCTCGCTCACCCCCTGAACACCCCTCCTTGAATCCCCTCTCTTTCTCCCCTCTTTGAATCCCCTCTGCAGCTACGACTCGTCCTCCACGACTCCTCCTCCCTGACTCTGCCTCCCCGACTCCCCAGATTCCCGATGGATTTTTACTCCTTGAAGCTCTTCATACTACAACACCTCCGATTCTTTCTACATCTTCGACTACTAATAGCTTCGGTTTTCAAAGCCATGATTGGATCTTGCTTCCGCTTCATATGTTATTCATTGCTCTGCACCCTTCCACATACGAACCCCAGCTCTTGGTATTGGGTTTTTTCAGAAACCCACTTCACAGAAAAACTAGCGATTTCTTTCTGGTTTCTGCAGATCTGAAAGGGACACTGAACATCATCAATGAGATGCCATTTAAACGGTGTCCAAAATCAGTTACATAGGATGTGCCTTCTATAGTCGCAAGAACCCAGTAAAATTGAATTAATGATCTACTTCGAAGCGCAGAACCATCTAAGATTAGTCGACCATAATTAAATTCTTTCCCAAGGATCAGATTCGGTTGACTCTCATCCTATTACCGACACATCCTGCATAAAGTGATTTTTTGGTCATATATTCTGTGTGACATTTTTCTCCATTTTACTTTTTCCATTTCACAGAACTCATTGTATATTTCCATATTATAATACAATTCATCTGGCTTCATGAGGTTCAATTCACTCGGTCTTCCACAATTTCTGTAAGTATAATGTTAATTTATTACAATGACAACATTGGTTCATATAATATGACTTGTGTGCACCAATTGAATGATTCTTTATTACTCACGCTAGCTTAAAGGAATGGTGTATATATTATGATGGAATCAACAATTGTCTCTGAGGTAAGACTGATTTTATTTCAATTCTTTTATGGCAAGAAATCCATTTTCAATTGATATTGTCACTTATCTAATTAGTACTTTATCATATTTCTTTTGTTGATCTCCTTTACATTTCAGGGTTGCTGATCTTCACTGGGATAAATACCTCTTTCCCACTACTACTGCTTAAGTGGACATTTGGGATCATAATGGGTTTTATTTGGACTCCATTTTTATTTCCCATGGGTGGTACTGGCGATGGTGTTTTTTGTTAATTTTATAATGAATTTTTTATCCCTACACAATTATACAATTTGATTTTAAATTTAAAAATCACAATATGCTTTCCATAAATTTTTTTGAACCAGTGCATAAATTTGAACGGGGACATTACACTCTCCAGTTTGATCCTTAAGATCTTAAATTCATAGAAACATTAGGAAGGTAGGCTCATTAATTGATAAGAAAAAAGTTAAAATATTTTGTTTGGTTTGCAATGGAAAGTACTTTAAAAAATATATTACTGATTATAATCCGGTTATCAATGAATATCAATTGCTCTTTCCCCAAGATAACATTTAACTTTAGTATTATTAATTTATTTATTAATTTCCATGGATTTTTTGCTGATATTTTCACCATAATTTGATAGGAGTAGATACTACTAAGGAAACAACTACAAACAGGTTTTCAAATATGTATTGATCATTATGTGTGTTTTTTTTCTAAATAATGATTCATTCACTACCATCCAAATGATTTCTAAATAAATGAAGAAATCTGTGATGGTTGTCAAAAAACACAATTCTTCCCTTCCCAGTGTAGAAACATCAATTTCTAACAGTCATGGGGTGCTGCAGAATATGTAAGGTATGGGTTTCATAACGTTGGATTTATTTCTCTGTTATTTATTCTTATTTAATTTTTATATTTCATGGATTTACATGGAAATTCTCTAGTGGTATTGTTTTCAAAACACTGGCTTTATTCCCCAGTTATTTAATCTTCTTCCATTTTTATGTATTATGTAGTGGTCATTGAATATCTATTTATATGCAGTGACTGGAGACCTTCACTGAAGATGATGTTGTGGATACACCTACAACAATTATTGTATCATGGAACCTCCACATCTAGGGCTTCACCTTCATTGATCATGAAATTGAATCTTACATCAAATAGGATTAGTTTCTATCCTATTGTACACCAATATAAAATATTTCAAATATATTATTAGTTCCAAATTATTTCGATTAGTTTCCTTTTTAAAGTTGTTTTGTGCCTCTTGTTTTTTCATGAAAAAAATGATCATGCAATGGTTGAATATTCAACAGATAATGAAGGTTTCTCGATTTAATAGATGATGATATTTTCTACTAACCATGAATTCGATATTTTTTTTGGTGTTTTAGTTCTTCTATAATTAGAAATGATTTGGAAAGCTTTAATATTTGGTTGGTTATGTTCGAAAAAATCCTGATTTAAATTAATGTAACATTAATATGGCTGAATGGTTCGGTCTTTATAATTTTCAGGAACATTTTAATTGTGTCTGTTTGCATGGTGGTGACATTTTTCAAGAATAACATAGGCTGAAATTGGTGTTATTGTGTATGTTTTAGTCTAAAAATGTTCTCTCTATTTCAAACCTTCAGTGACTGGAGCCCTTCACTGAACATGATGTTTGCTACATCTACAACCATCAATGTAGCCTGGAGCCTCCACATCTATGGCTTCACCAGCTTTGATCATAAAGAACCATTGAATATTACATAAAATTGGATTAGTTTCCTCTCATACTATACACCAATATAGGAGATTTCAAATATATTATCAGTTCAAAGATATTTTAGTTAGTTTCCTTTTTTAATATTGTTATGCGCCTCCTGTTTATTCTTGTGAAAAAATGATCATGCAATGGTTGAATATTCAATAGCTAATCAAGGTTTCTCGAGTTACTATATGATGATATTTTCTACTAACCATGCATTCAATATTTGTCTTGGTTTGGTTTTTTTAATTTTTAGGATAATTTTTCTTGTCTCTGTTTGCATGGTGGTGAGCATTTTCAAGAATAACATTGGATGAAATTGGTGCTATTTTGTATGTTTTATATCTAAAAATGTTGTTTTTATTTCTAACTTTCTTTATATTTATTCTTTAACTTGATTTTCATTACGATGAATACTATTTTGCAGGAGATGAAGTATCATTCACCTGGATATATTCAAAAAAAATTCCATTCTTGACACACCCACATGAAGTTACCAAAAGGGTATTAAAATTGGTGGAGGACAAGGTATTTATCTTGATACATTTTATGAAAATGTAGTCATTTTTTAAATTCATTAAAAAATTAATTCTAAAATTTTATTTGTTTATTTCTGATCTGCATTTACTTTTTTGATTTGAAATATTTCTTCAGGGGAACACTTTAGTATATATTTTTCTTCAAAGCATGAGTTTAACATTAGTAACTGAAGGATTAAGTGACCAACTTATGTATATAATAACTCTTTCCCATCCAGGTTCGTATGTTTTCAAATTTAGATCTCATGATGAACTACCGTTTTCAAATTCACATGAAGCACTACTTTGTTTTCAATTACAAAACCATTCACTACATTCTCATTGAAACATACACTGCATTCTCAATTAGGAAAACATGCACTACTTACTCAAGTGGGAAAACATGCAATACATTTTCAAACATTCATTACTATCTCATTCAAAACAATGTACAACATCCAGGTTTGTATGTTTTCAAATGTATTGCAGCATGTTTTAATAAAATTTTCCACTTTTGTCAATGTATTTTATGTTTTACATTATTTTATGGCCATATTCTCTCCCTTTCATTTAATTCACATTATGCACTACTATTTTTTTATGTTCTCCTGGTCGATTATTTCTCATGACGCAGTACTGTTTTTTCCAGTGACAAATGATGTTGATCCTATAGGTTGAACAAATCGTATATATAAAATCAATCATCCTTCAATCTTACCAGCCATCATAGGTAGTGGATTACCTATATTTTCACATGTTGATCATATCAGTCGAAAAACAAGATTCATTGAACAAGTGTGTTTCTCATATGTTTCCATCATTCATTGCACAGGTTGTGTTGAATGAAACATGGATTTTTTTTGTGAAGATATGTTATATGTACAATGAATATGGTTACAAATAGAAGGTACATGTATGCTTACCCCTTATACATGCATGAAATACAACAAAATATGCCCCCTTTTTAGTATACTTTTTTAAATGTTGTTGATTTTTCTGAATATATGCAGTCTGTTTACATCCCTAATAACGTAACCTATTTCAACATATATTGGGTGGAATTCTTGAAATATATCATTTTCTCTAATAAATTAATCCTTGGAAAATATCTAAAGCATGTATTACTTTCTCTTTGATTGTCTATGTTTTCAATAATGACCATTACCCATCCATGGAATATGAAAGAGGTCCAATTAGACTGTTAGATGTAGAAACTGGGTAATGAGTAATATATTTTTCCAATTCATAATAACATGGAACTACCAATGCTTTCCAACCTGGGGAAGCAGTAGTAGGGTTTCACATGTCCACATAACTAGGAACAAGCATTACTGTAGCAATAAATAATCCAAAATCAAAACACACGGAATCAAAAACATTAGCTAGCTAAAAACATGGTACTGCCTGGGAACCTGAAATATAACATTATCCCCTTTTCTTGAATTGAATACATCTGCAGTAGAGAGTGAAAATAAATCCCTCACCCTATCCATGTCCTAATAACCAGAATCACAAATAGGATTGATACAAATAGGCTCTATCCTCATGATTTATGAGCCACCGATAGAAAATGAGACCAGGTTATAATTCCTAAATCCACATTAGAGATGGTAGAATTGGTTACGTGTACAGTAAAATTATCTGAGAAAAATACTTAACACAATATAATATACATGAATAAGGATCTCTCATAAGATAAATTATCATATCATTAATGGGTTATCAAATATAAGACACCAGATCCAGTGATTTCTTTATCCCAAGGCATGAATTTTTAGATAATTGAAATTACTCAGATCCTATGATTATTTTGCTGTATAATATCCAATGAACATATACTGAAATATCTTAAATATTATAGGATAGTTCCTTAATATTATTAATATGATCCGTTGATATTATATAACCATGGTTGGTTTTTTTAGGTTCATTGGAAAGATTATGAGGCACTAGACTAAGCAACCAGCGCTTGATTTTCAGGGGTGGTTAAATAACCTTTCTAGAATTCTTGTAAGAAGGAATTCTTCTGCTGTTTTTAGTGTTTAATTAACCATTGGGGAATTTTCATTCAAACATATTCCTTAAATCTCTACAAAATGTGTGATGTATTCTTTTCCCATTTA
Source organism: Viscum album (assembly GCA_963277665.1). NCBI lineage: Eukaryota > Viridiplantae > Streptophyta > Magnoliopsida > Santalales > Viscaceae > Viscum > Viscum album. The sequence continues at coordinate 878,808,253 of OY728143.1, read as the reverse complement.
TCTTCATTTGGTAATTCGTTTTAAAAATCCATTATTATATGAAAATTTTTAATCTATAGATTATGTTTTGGTTACTTCTATTTTGTATACTATATATTTTGACATGAATATTTCATATCCGACACATGAATATTACATAGTCATCTTTGAAAATATACCACTTTTAACTTTTAGCAATATCCTTATTAATAAAAAAGGTTATTTGATACATTTTCTTTACATTATATGTATTATAGCTACCTCAATCATTCAACACATTATTTTTGATACTTTCTACTCATTGAAAACATTTTCTAATATTTTCTATTAGTTCTATTATAACATGTTCATGAATATTTCTAATCTATAGAGTATATTTTGAATATTTCAATTCTGTAAAGTGAATATTTTCACATGAATTTTTCATATCCTGCACATGCATATTTCATATTCACAATAGTTCTGCTTCTACAAAGTGCAGAATTCAGATTATATTACTGACTGTGTTTTGATGAATACTTGAACTGTAGATGTCAGATTCAGGTGATCTTTACTGATTTGAAAAGATTAATAAGATTATCAAAATCAGTCATAACCGGATAAATTTCTATCTTTATCATTTTGGTACTTAAATATTGGCCCAAAGCTATTATACTTTTTCCTCTACATAATTATCTTTTATTTATTTTTTAGTTTCAACAATTTAAATTTAGTTTATTTCATGTTTTATTTTTGGATATAGAAGGCAGAAATTGATCAATCAATTGGAAGGTTTTTGTGTCCTAAACAAACTGGTACCCCTTACGATTCTACCGGGGGCCCGCTGATGAATGTTCTTATGTTTTTCACCCCAGAACCTGGTAACTTCCCTTTATATGTTAGTCTGTAGTTATTTATACTCACAATAATTTAGGATATTTTGTTAGAATTTTTCCTTGATACGGATGCAATGTGAAGGGGTATTCTGCATGTCTACCATTGGAAGACTATTAGCGGGCAGCTACAAACCCCACCAAATTTGGTTGTTGTAGATTTAGTATAGTTTGTATGTTAACATATTTTATGGTAATATATTTTTTCTCTTAATTGTTATCGATAGACCAGAAAATGAAATGTTCATTGAAGATTCTCTATTTTGGTTATCTCCCACAGGCTCAAAGGTTTTATGTCTCTATTCCTATGGGTTTTAGGTTCGATTTCCCTCTTCCATGTTTCTCCTTTTTAATTGGACTTCATATTTCCTTTATATATTCCATATTAACTCTTTATATTTTTAATTTTCAGGTTTGGCATGCCCTTCACATGTTTCCTCTTTAAAATTTCTCTGCCTCCACCTTTGCATGCTCCGCCTCAGTCACCTTATCCTGCTCCGCCTCCGCCTCCACCTCCACCTCCGCATGTGCCTTCGCCTGCGCCTCCACCTATGCCTCCGCCTTCATCTCCGCCTCCACCTCCGCCTCCACATCCAAGGCCCATATTCCTTGTCTCATTACATTTCTATTTTTCATCACTATAATTCACAATGCTTTATGTCCTAAAGTTGAAAAATATATTTCATATTTGCCATTCATATTATTCATTTTTTCTTTTCTTATAATTATTTAGAATTCTAATATGAGAAATATATATATTATGAAAAAGAAAATTGGAAAAACATTATACTCATTCTTCATTTAAAAGTATACTGAATGAATTTTACTTAATTCAGTATATGCGGATTGCATATTCAGCATATGAATAATAATATCAAATTTCAAACAAAGTATATATTTTTCTTTTAAGTGCAAGTGATTTTTAGGTAGTTCCAATTAGTTAAGGAGGTGTCAATATAGTATTATCAACATGAAAGACCATATAAATATTGTAATATTGAATTTTTAATGTGAGAAATATGTATATTACATATTATGGAAAATATAATTGAAATATGAACATATTTATTCTACATTTAGTAGTATATTTAATGCAATTTACATATTTACTATATATAGATTATATATTCATTAAATGCATACTTGATGGCTATTTTGGAGTATCTTTTGGAATAAAGATGAGTTTGGGTTTTTGGTAGAGCCTCATAGGTTTAAACCCCAGGTTCTATTATATTCATGGGAGATTTTTGAAAACATTCAGAATCATCACCATCTGTTTGAAAATAGTTTTCATGTTCTATACATATTTGAAAATTCTTCACAAATCATGGATTTTCATAAAACCTATTTCATCCACGAAGCTTATCAACTTCAATAACTATGGCAAATTCTATTAGAATCAAAATAAGTATATAGAAACACTAATACTTTTTGCGAGCTTCTTATCATAACAAACAATCATTTCTATATAATTGTTTATAGATCTAGTGATTCATATGAGATATCGTGATTTTGAATGTTGTTTTCAGATATTTTTAGGAGGTGTTGCATATGGAGTAATGAAATGCAATTTGTGGAACATAGGAACAAGTGGATATTGGAATGGGATTTCCTATGGTCAGTGTTTTTCATTATAGGCTCCAAATGGTAAATTTTAACTTCTTTTATTTTGTTTTTTAATTAATTATTTTCTGTTAACATTAATTTTTTTGAATCTGCAATTTTAGGTATTCTTATTTTAAACATTTTATTCTATGTAGAAAAGTCTTTCAGGAATTTGAAGTTTGATATTTGTACAGTTTGATATAATTACTCGGTGACATTAATAATTATATTGTATTTTTTGAAAATTAAATGTCCATTTTAATGTTCTTTTCATTCATATCCATTGGAATATTATGTTGTATATACTAATGCTGTACAATTATTCTTTCAAGTTCTTTTCATAATATCTCAATGACATGAAAACATATGTTATTTCATTCATGTTCATTTATTAATGTAATTTTTCTAATTAATGTCCATTTGTGCTATTTATTCATATATTTTACGTTGGACACTTATGTTTTTTTCTACATCGTGACCTATTTTTTTCCTTATTCTTTTCTGTTTTCTTTCATGTTCATTTCATTTTTATTAAAATGTTAATTTTTTTTCAATTGAATGTTATCTACTATATTCAAATTTCAATTTGATTGTATGTTTTTTTTTCTTATATATTCTCCTATATATTTTATATATTTTCAATATTATGTATCACTATTTTTTTAAATGTATTCAATATTCACGATCATTATTAACTTTGAAATATAGTTTTGTCCTCTTGAAAATAATCATTGAACGTATTGTCGTGAGAAAGCACGGATAAGTACTAGTTAATACAAATTTCATTTGACGATAATCTAATATAAATGTACCCTACAAAGGATAATAAATAGTAAATCAAAATTTAATTATTTTTTTAAGATGGAGAATGATTATCATAATTTTACCATAATTTATTTCAAATTATTTTGTTTAATTAAATAAAAAAGACAATTGGATATATATACATCAAATAACACACAAATTTGGGTAGTGACACCAATGAAACTTGTGAAAATAGAACTATCGGGGTCAAAATTGTTTCCATGTTCATTTCATCCAACCTTGGATTTAAAAACTTTTATTCTCATATTAATAATTTTTTTAATCTATCATGATACAATGCCCCTATAATTTTTCAACCAGTTTATTTTCACAATCTTAACTTTCATTTTTTTCAACATTTTCAATATATTTTTGGGGTGCATGTGTTTTTCTTAATTCATTTTCCAGGGCTATGGGATTGATCTACCAAACACATGGCTAATGTCATATAGTAATATGTTGTTCCTCATGATTGTTATCATTAACATATAGAGGATACATTATCTACATATGTAGTTAAACATTACATTTATATTATGTAAATATAGTAGTGAACACATAAGGTTTTGAGGAAAGACATTATAATTTAAAAAACAATAAAATATTCATTGAAATCACTTTTTTATTTAAAGGAATAACGGATTTGGGACCTTTATCTTGTATCCAAGGCCCTAATTATAGTCACCTCTAACATAATATAAACCTTCAAAATTGATAATATAATTAAAATATTTTGATATCCCAATGAAAGGTTCACCCTTACTGAAATGTTTATTTGACCATATTATGGTTTTAGTAAATAATATAATAATTGAACAATTTATATTTGTAGGATCCAAGACATAAAATTACCGAAATCCATGTGATTCCAGTAGTAATGGTTCATCCTTATACCCTCCCTTACTAAAATAATGTATCATGAATCCCAATTCACCAATTTTTACTGCACTCCAGTTATCAACCAATTTTCAATAAAAAAACATCTCTTAGAATGGTTTATAATAAAAATCCATAATTATTCAATGATTCATAATTATGGAATATTTGTATAATTTATTTTTTTTATTCTTGGTTAAAGATGCATGGATCCAAACTTCTATAAGAGTTACTTCATTATTTTGTTTCATATTTTGTTCATTTAGTTTCTTTGTATAGAATGTATAACCAATAATTACATTACTTTTTAATGTAACACATGTATCCTTGTTCCTCTTGTTATCCATAAAATCCATTCATAAACTGAATTCATATTTGTAGACAATTCATTAAAAATATGTTCTCAAAGCCATCCTATAAACAATTATTTATGTGTTTTTATTATTCATCATTAATCCCTTTATGGATTAAAATGCCCAATAATTACCATATGGGTTTTAGAATACTGAACAAACTATATACTATTATATGAATAATAATGGTTATCCTACTCATATTCTATAATTGTAATTGTGATATCATCTCTTCTAGAAATTCTTTACCCACAAGGTTCCTGCTGTGAAGATATTTTGGGGGGCCAATGTTATCCACATAATACAAGAATTTAATACAAAAATTGAATTTTTCAACAAACATTACCACTCTTTAATATAACCATCTAGTTAGATTCTATTTTTTATGTACTCTTTCTAAATTTTCACATACCTTCCAATAGGGTGCATCCATCTGTAATGTATAGGACCACATAGTTGTATATCTTTAAACGTTTGAACCATCAAGTGAAGAATTATATAAAAGATGTATGGTGGGGTGAACATATACAAAACACATATTATGTAATTAGTTTCCCTTTTTCATAGTTTCAAACTTCATCAGGATTATAAATTTACTACATATAGCATTGAAACAGAATAAAATGTTAGCTAATGTGCATGCATTAAAAAACATGAAAAATAAATACATAGGCCTTAAATGTTTCATAAAGACCTGAAATACAAGTGATTTGAGTCCATTTAAATTTAAATTATTAATTGAAATGATGTAATTTATATTTGATTAATACCACTCTAGAACCTTTATAGTATTCATGGTGTTGAAAAAAATGAAATCTCACTTTCTTGGAATGGGTGTAAAACATTAAAGAAATAAAAGTATGCATTTTATCTATCACTAGTTATGACTATTCCCTTTTCTCCATGTATATTACTCCAACCTATCCTTAATTTCATATTTTTTAATTTGTAAATTTAGTAACATTCAAAAGACAATATCACAAACATTATTTTTTCTATATACATGACATCAATAAAATGTATGATATACAATAATAGCACGATAATTAATAAAAAAATAACCTCTTACAACATAATTTATTGGGTTTTCAAGGATGGTTTACTAAATAAGGTGACAATATATGTTATTTTATCAAAATATCGATCATGTAGAATGTTTTAACTCAACTAAGTGTGTACCTTCTTCAAAAATGGAAAACCCATTAATTACATTAATGTGATATACTAATGAAATTACATAAACAAGAAAAACTATTATCATCTTATACAATATGGATCACAATGTGAAATAATTAATTTTATGATTATAATACAATATATCACATGAATCCCACCTTAATTTCAAATCATCAATCAATATATCCCAAATAAAAAAATATAATTGCAAGTGTGTACCTTCTTCAAAAATGGGAAACCCTGTAATTACATTAATGTGATATCCTAAAAAAATTTACATCAAAAAACTATTATAATCCCATACAATACGGCTCACAATGATAAATAATTATTTTTATGATTATAATAAAATATAACACCTGAATCCCACATTAATTTCAAATCATAAATCAGTATATCCAAAAATAACAAAAATATAATTGCAAGATTAATTTTTTCTTGTTATAAAAATAGAAAACATAATGTATTTACATGTGATGCATAATAACAGTACAAAGATATAATTTATGAAAATCACCAGTCATGTACTATGAGTTCTGCTTTGAACACAAAAATGATTCATTTCATTGATAGACAATGCAATACAAAGGTTTCTTAGATTATTTTTTCAAATTCAGGATCCTCATTATCAATTTTCATCAATCGAGGAGATTCTACTGGGGGATATTGTTTTCAATCATCAATTATTGTATAGGTGTGCCATTTCAATTGTATTATGGTATCCTCACTTCTACATATGTATCTAAAATTGTAATGATTGGAAATTATCATATATATTTCTAAAGATGTGATTCATATTTCATGTATCGAGTTTCACCTCACTTATGGAAATTTTTAGTGATTCATGATCCGTATGAAACATTATACAACCATTTGGAAAAGTTTTTTTTGTTTTATATATCATACCTAGTGAACCTAGAATTCATTTAGTATTATATGTTTTAAAATGAAGCTCATTACCTTATATATTCATATCATTCAAGAGTGAAAGTTGTTCTCTAAAGTTATTATTTATCTATCTTTTGCAAACATTCAAAATATATATCATCAATATGACTATCAATATTTAATATTTGGTACAACCATTATACAATGGTTTCATTGAACAGCTATTTAACTTCTCAAATAACTTTGTAAAATCATTGAGGTTACCTTCAAATTCTGTTTCCATTTACTAAATATGTTCTCCATCATTATATAAACTTGTAATCGTATTAGATGATCCATATATCATAGTGTCATCATATACAACAACTACATTTAGTTCTTACTTCTATTTAGTCCAACATTTATATCTTTGACCTATCCTTTTACTGATTAAATGTTCTTCCAACACATATAGAAAAATAATTCTTCTATAAAAACAATATAAGCATGGGCACATTATTCAAGAAGGGTCATATGCACAATCAATTTCAAACTTGATGAACTATTGAACCTCATAACCATACTCTTTCTTCATATGAGTGGAATACATGAATTTTCAATTCATATCCATCCAATTTACTTCATCAATATTTATATTTTATAAAAAATAAATAAATACTCAAAAGGTATGTGTATAATATATATACACAGAGTAATTTAAAAAAATTATTATTTGGGTATATATATATTTTTATTCATGTGTGTGTGTATAAATTTGTTTTGTGTAAATATATAAATCCTATGATTTATAATACATTGTAAAATATTATTGTTTTATTTCATTGTATTTTATCATGATATGTATGGTTTACAACTACTTATTAGTTTTCTTGGGATGTATTTCAAATACTCCATGTCATTGTATACATTATCAAAGAAGGACAATTTTAACTATCCCAAAATAAATGGAGACTCAACCAAATAATGTATTATACTAAAAACTATCACAAAAAATGTTTTTAAATAATAGAAAACTAATCATTTCCCAAAAAATATAAAATAAATCTAATATAACCAATATAACTCTATTTTAACAAAAAAACAATCCCAACATTACCTAACAAGAAATAAATTCTTAAGTTAATTAATCTTATCTAAAAAACCTCATTTTTATAAAAACAATTAACTTAATTTTAGAAATCATTTCATAACATAACACAAATAATGTGTAATATTTACAAATTTAATGATTAAAATTCATGTTTAAAACCATTTAATAAATTTATTTAATGATTATTTTTATTCAAAAGTAATAGTTCTCAAAAAAATGTTAAAAAATATATTTATACACAAAAATAAAAAATACAAGAATATATTTATAAAACTATTTATAAATGTTGAATAATTATCAAAAAACATTTCAATCACATAAACAGTTCCATTATAGAATATTTTAGAATATGTGAATAAAATAATAATTTACTTCCCAATGAAACATAATTATGAATAAAAAAAGAAGGATTTATATTATAAAATAAAAAAACTAAATTCCTTAAATATATTTATAAATAAAAAACACTAATCCTTCAACCCTTCATATGATGATCTTATGGATAAACAAATATGTTTACTTATATTTTGTTTTTTCTTTGATTTTATACATATGAGAGGATACTAGAAGCATTGGATGTGGAGAAATGATAAGAAATTAGTTATATATATGATATGCACTACCAATGTTGGTGAATGGTTAAGGTTTTAAAATTAAGGGGTTTTCTTGAAAATTCATAGGATCCATGAGTACGCTTTGACAAGATGATAAGAACAACAAAAATTTGAGAAACAACATGCAGGTTAGATTAAAAAAAGTAATAAATAACATACCACTGGTTATGTGGGTCAGTTCATCTGAAAATTTGAAGTAGGAAGCAGTAAGGATTGGATTTCGTGATATATTGATTGACATTTAAAAGCCTCAAATTTTGTTAGGGTTCTTTTGAAAGCGGTAAATGGGTTTTATCAATGCTAGTAAAAAGTGATGATAAAATCTGTCTATATCAGAAGAAAAAAGAAAATCTACCCTTATTAGCACTCCAAATGTGTTGATAAGTCTATCATTTATCTATTATAATAGGTAGAAGTGATAATGTATGGATTTATTATTACTAAATTAAGCACTGATAAATTTAAATGAAAAATAAAAAATAAAATTTTATTTAAAACATTACATAAATATAATTATAGAAAAATAAATTTTAAGAATCAGTTTATAAAAGAAAAATCAATACTAATTTGGATGAATTACATAAAATATTTATAATAGATGAACAATATTAATTATATTAAATGTGTTAATATAGTGATAAATGTATTAATATTATATTAAATGTATTGCAATTGCGATAAATATATTATTAATTTTATAATAAATCTATAGATATTATAATAAATTATTAAATTTTTTAATAAAATTATGATTAAAATTATTAATTTTATAATAAATTAAAAATTAAAAAATGAATTTATATTAAAAATGAATAAATATTAAAAATTAAATTTTTTAAAAAAAATATATGAAAAATGGATAAAAAATATTAAATATAATAAATTGATTAATAAATGTTATAATATTATGAAAAATGTATTGATACTATAATAAATTAATTAATCCAGGACAACAAAAACCATGGGATTCAATACCCAAACCCATTATACACTAAAATTTATTAAGAAAAAAATATTTACACACACACAATACTATAATGGTGTTGAATGTATAAGAAATGTGTGGAAACAATGCCACCAAAATATAACATTAAATACATGTTAAGAATACACTTATAAAACGTGAGAACCTCCCTCAATAAACCACACAAATATATTAAACCAAATGGGGATTAACATCCCACCATGAAATCAATCTAACCCTTCATGTTCATGGTTTTACCATCCTAAAAAAGGCGACAATCATCATGTGAACTTGCATGAATCGCAATAGCTTAGAGAAAAGGTTATCTTTGTTGAGGAATGCTTCCCACATTTTAGAGGGGTACCCCAACCTTGAGGTCAATGATCCCTTATCCATTTAGGATTCTTCCATGAGACGTTTTGGTCTTCCAAGACTAAATCATTTAAAACCTTTCCCTTTTCTGAATCCCCATTTAAATGATTCACCACCAAGAAAGGTACGAAACCAGGAGGCACATCCTTAACAGTCTGGTCAGCCACTGATGAATCCTCTTCCCCAAGATCTTAATTGAGATCTTATATAGTATTTCTTGTATCCTTTGTTACTTATAGATTAGTAATGGGTGTTTCCATCTACATTATGAAATCTTCATCTACTTTCTCTCATGCTTTCTTAGGACTCTCTATATATATATCACCAAAATCAGGTCCATTAACCATGTCAATGATGGAAATAAATCATTATTTTTTGCATTCAAGGCCCTAAATGTTTAATTATAAGAATCAATTTCATTCCAAGCTATAGTTTATTCAGCCCAAAAACCTAGAATAAGTTCTCTAAAAGCCATAGCCACAGAGCCAGAACTGACCCTTATTTGATCAACATTATTATACTTCATACTACCAACACAAACATAGTTAGGAGTAATTTATTCAATAACCTTCATCTCAACTAATATTCCATCCACTAATGAAAAATAGGATCAAAAACCTCAATGGATGCATTTTTCTCATGGGTAGCTATAGTTTACGTACCATGTACCAATATCGGGGCTAGAGTTATGCCTTCCCTATCATTACCCTGATTCACAATTTGGTATGTATTCCCTTATATAAGACCAAATTTCCTCAATTTTCACTTCTAAAATCCCAATAAGTGATAATTAGATCAAGTATTACATTATTTTTGCATATTTAATGCTCATATAGTCCTCATGAACCTTCAAACATTTATCTTGATCCCTAGAAGCCTGCTAAAATTAATTGAAGAAATGATTATCATTGTAACTTTGAATTATAACTTCTAATGGCGGGAAATCCATTCCAAATTTTTGTTACATTATATATGGAAGGATCTACAAAGTATGTCTCATTGATTCGGTCCTTTTTACTCTATTTAGAGATAATAAAATCTAAATAATTTACAAACATAATAGGAATATCATCATTAAGGGAACCAGAATAAGAAAACCATTTATGACCCTTTTATTTAGAAAATTACGTCCCACCATCCACTAATGTAGATCCCTCAAAGTCGGTAAGACCAGAGCCATCAATGATAATGCGAAATTTTTATGTGCTTAGTTTTCCCAATTCCTACCCTTTATGAGAAACTGGATTGGATTTTATAAAGGAAGAAACAATTTCCATTCCCAAGACCTTCAGTTTAAACTAATATTTCCCATTTAATTCCTCTTTACCTTGATATCGCCACAATTCATGAAGTGATCTTTAGAAAAATTGTCTAGATCCATTTCAGTTTCATTGTTTGAGGAGCCATGTTCCTTATTTAAAGCCTCCCTTGCATTCAGTGTCTTTGGGGAAGCCTTCCAAACTATAGGTTTTCTAGCTGAATCAGGAACAACCATGATAATAAACCAACCCATAGACACATCATAGGGCCTAATAATATATATTTCTATCCTAGATATTCTTTGATCCAATATAACTTTGGCCACTATTCCCAAATAATGAAAACACCCAAAGCCTACTCAACCTAAATATCAATAAAAATATGTATAGGAAAACTCCACCCATGATTCGATCATTAAAGAGATTACCTTACTTTATTGAATTAACAATAAAATACTTACCATACTTGAGATATCCCTGAGCACCATCCCCTTTTATGTTACTCAAATAATTCCCATAAATAAGAGCCTCAAGATTATCCATCTTATCTTCCACCTATCTTTGGTCTAAAATGCCATGACATAAAGAATTTTGAACATCATCTAAATAATAATCATTCCTCGAAGCACATTTAAGATGATCCAAATGTCCCCCAACATAGAGATACTTAATGAGGGGATACATAATAGGATGTAGAATACTATTTTTTAGTAGCATAAATTTACATGAATCTGCCTCATGCCTTGACTTTTTTACAGTTAACCCAAAACAAATTTCTACGGAATTCACTAAGAGTGTGACCAATGAGATAAAATTTCTTATATAAATTAGGTAATTTTTCAATATCAATAGATATTTTAGCATGATTTTTAGAAGGAACCAATAAAACAATCTGAATGAGAGAATTGCAGATATAAATTGTAACTAAAACTCTAGAAAATTGGTCATACTTCACTTTCATTGTCTCGTTTTAAAATAATCTGCACCATAATATGTATGAAAATGTACTGAAAGATATATAACTCCTAGAAGAACCAAATCATTACATGTATTTGAATTATTTATTTAGTGTTTCAGTTCTTGGGAAATGATGTACTGAAATAAAAATCCATGTATTGAAAATTGCACAATACCATGCTTGAGGGAAAAAAACCCTAGACCTGGGGCCCTCGATTTATGCATGATGAATGAAAAACTCATGCGATAAAAATTCTTCCTTGGTGAAGTATTTTTTCATCACCTAAATACCCAAAATTTATGTATACAAAGTTAGATATCATAAAGATTCCACGAGAAGTCCTTATGAAAATTTAACTTTTAAATAATAGAGAATTTATATTCTTCCGGGCCCAATTTAAGGACCATTTGTAACATCCCAGGTAAGTAAATAATAAGAAATATTTTTTATTTATTAATATTTTTGAATTAAATATTAATTTTAATTTAAATTGGTTGTTATGTTTGATAGAATACCTGATACACACCAACAGGTTTCTTTGAAATCTTACACTGCACACAAATAATATAATATTATTATTTTAAGTGGTAGTTAACTCCTAGCTGTTATATGTGAAAAAATGAGAAAAACTATCTAAAATATGATTATACATGTTTGTTAAATGTATTTACATTTATCCAATAAAAATTTAGAGGCTTAAAATGTGAATTAATCTAATTTTAAGCATAATTTACATTAAAGGACGATTTACAACCTTTTACTGGAGAACCCTATTTAAATATAGTTTTGGTAATTTTAATAAATTATATATGACCAAATAAAATGATTCTTTATAATGGGGACATCAAAACATACTTTGTGTAAATTTTTGGAATTTTCCTGATAAAGATCATTTTTTTAATAAATAGTGAAAATATTGTATTTTAATTCAAAACTGCATTTTAGTATAACTTATTTATATGATTTTATTATCTTTTTTAATTGGTTTTAAATTGTAATTAGAATATATTTTTACCATTTAATACAATTTTGGTCATTGGAATTAATTACACTTTGAAATTGGACATAAACATGTGTCAATATTTTGATAGTTATTGTTTCTTAAAACACGCAATTTGTTTTAACAAAGGGAATTAATTTGTAAATTAATTAATTCCACTTAAATGTTTAGAATTTTTAAAACTAGAAATAATTTTTATATTCATAATATCAAATAATTATTAGGCTGAACTTTTGGTATTTTTCTGAAAAACATCATTTTTTATGAATAGTGAAACCATTTTGTAGTAGTTAAAAAAAACTGACTTTTTCATTTAAATGAAATTTCATTACCTCTGTGAATTGAATTTTGAAAATCCTACATAAATATTTGTTATTAGTAAGTAAAATATAGTTCAATAAGATGAAAATAATTTTTTGGTTAATAGTAACTTTTGATTTTTAATTACCGTGGTTGAAGGGAAATAGGGTAATTCAAGGTAAAAAGAATATTATAATAATTCAAAATTACCTTAACACTTTTACGAACTTTATTGGATGAGTAATGGACACCCATTGGAAGCTTTGGGTATATTTTGGGTACCCATGGAGCCACTTATGAATGATAATGACACTTTAGATTAATTAACTTAAATTAATTGAAAAAATGACATAAACAAAAAACTTTTAGTAAATAAATTTTTACATAGGGTTATATAAGCTATAAATATTCATTGGAAAGATAAAAATATTTCCTAAATCATGTTATTTTTTTATAATTTTTATAAATCACCTTAATTAAATTATTTATGGAACACTAATGACGCAGTTTTTACCTCATTAGTAAATGATTTAAATAAATATTATTATAATGGTTAAAATAATGTCCAAAACATGTCCAATTATGATTGGATGATTCTATTTAGAATATTTTTAATCTTATCTTTGTCATTAATGGGTTTTTGTCCTCTAGAAACTGAATAAAATTATATAATAAATTAATATTTTCACACTTTCCTAAAGAGAACCTCCTCTACCTTATAAAAGGAGACCACTTCTGACCAATTCCTCACAATTATAAAGCCCTTAGAATCATCCAACCGCTGCCCAATTAATCTTTCTACATCCATATACTCCTCGTAGAAGACTTACCATAGGTATAATTCTCTTCAAGAATTTATTTTGGTACAAACCAACAGAAGTTACCCAAATTAAAGGTAATGGTTTCTCTTAACTTATTTTCATTAATCTTACTTCTCCAACCCCTATACTCTTTTTATTCATTTATTTTATAGCGAAAACAATATGATCAATATAATAAGATGTTGTTATGATATGTATTCTAAATAATCTTACACACACCCCATCTAATTGGTGAAGAACGTAATGTTTCTGTGGATGGAAAACTAACACCTCACGAAATGATGATTGTTAAATTACTTCCAACCGCCTCTCATGGTGGCCATTAAGATGGAACTGTATTTATATATGATATATGTTATATTTATGTTTTTTTATGATTCTGTATTTTTCTTTTATAACATACCTTTATGGTTTCCATTATGGGTAAACATGATAATTTCATTTGAGTAATTGCAGACTGCCACCCCCTCAAAGTGATATGACTCGTTAATGCCATATGTTGGAAGTATAAAGGATGGAGTTTATGGTATTATATACAATTTTATATTATAATTATAATATAACTATGTATCAATATGATTTAATTCCATTTAAATAATTAATATAAATGAAAGTAGCATTCATGCGTACGTACGACTTACCATCTCCATGAACGGTGCATTTCATTTCATACCTCCAAATGATATGTACTATTATAAATATATATATTGGATATATATGATATATATGATGCCAAAATAATTAATTTCATTCTGGATATATTAGACTATTGACCACATGGACTACTTGTAAATATAAGGTGTTTATTAATGACTCAAGTTCCAAATATCGAAAAAATGAACGTTATTAACTTAAATGATTACTTAATTTTTATAACATAGTAATAAGTGATATAAAAGGAATTATGAACTTTAAAAAGGTTCGAAAGCTAGTATAAATTAACTTTAGTTTATTATTCAAGAGATTATAGAACGATCGAGTCAAGTAGGACATGTGGTAAGGGACATCGTCTCAATCTCCTTTCATTGAGGCATATTTCGTTTTATACACAACATTATTATATACGGTGTATAAAGCCATTTGAAATTTCATTTCATTAAAAGTGAATCTTTTTATGGGAATCATTTTACTAAATGAAAAAAGGAATGTTTTTTTAACGAATGCTGTGACAATGACCTTTCCGCCGCTGCGAGTATTATTTGATCTTTGGCTACCATAACAAGTCATAATGTTTTTAAAAGGAAAAATAAATACCAATACAATTTTTACGTATTTTGGTATTTAAAATGTTTTTGGTAATGGATTTATTATTTCAATATCATGAAATGATATTTTTTTATTTCAATGTGGAAATTTTATATTTCCTTTATGCTTATGTTATTTGTTATGATCATGATATAGTTCTTGGGAATTATTTATGTATACTGGTGGTTCCATGATAAACCTAGGGCGGGTGATCCCAAGATAGCTCTCCAATGCATTGGGTAACGTGAAAGAGGTAAAGGTTATTGTTTTTCATAAGTTATTTTAGGAATATACTATAATGTGTATTCCAATGTAACTCCCTATGTAGCTGTGATAGCTACAATGAAAGTATGATATGGATGCCCCAAGTTACCTTTATAATTTATGATTTCTAGGTGTTATTCATAAAATCTTATGATTTCATGAGGTAAGTAAAAGAGTTTGTGTTTTTTATGTATAAATGAAAAAAAATTTACCTTCATTGTTTCATAACCCTTACTTACCTTTTTATTCTCATCCCAATTTTTGAAATGTTTTCACAGGACATAAAGATGAATAGGGTCAAGGGTGCGATCAAGTAAAAGTCATGTTGTATAAAACATGGAACTAGACATGACTCTTTTTTCAAGAGTTTTTATTTGATGAAAAAATGGAAACTATGTAGAAGTGTATACATTGTAATCTTTTGAGATGTAATAGTTATGTCATAATTCTCTAAAACTTTAAACCTAAAAAGATCCTCAATGGGAATTATTCATTTAATTCAATATTATGTAATGTTTAAGGAATGGTCCTTATAGTTGGTATCAAAAGGTCGGTTTAGATAACTTTAGGAGATAGGGTATTGTTAAATAAAGGTCCATAAATTAATTTATTTTAATATTGAAATGATATAGCATTTATAGATTACCAGTTTGATTTACCTAAGATATTTATGGGTTCAGAATGGTTTTCTTCCACGGAAATATGGCAGCTATGATGGGACAACATCAGGAGGAAGATAACCATCCAATTCCGCAACCTGATATGGTCGGAATCGAAACTAAACAGTTTTTTACCATGATGAAATAATTGACTCAGGCTATAAATTGTGGTTGTATCCATGCATGCAATTTTCCAGATCAACCACAAAGAAACATGTCAGTAGTGGTACATTTCCTGAGGAATAATCCCCAATCATTCAAAAGATCATCTGACCCTGTGATAGCAGAAGGGTGGATTAAAGCACTAGAGAAGATTTTCTATGTCATGTGTTGTTCAAAACATCAAAAGTTTAGTCTCGATGTTTATCATTTTGATGGTGAAGCTGATCAGTGGTGGTCGATGGAGAAAAATATTAGGGATAGTGAGGAGATTGATGCTCTCGATTAGGATGAATTAAAAGCTAAGTTTCTTGAGAAATATCTTCCTAAGGTGGTTTATCTTAGGATGGAAAAACAATTCTTGGAATTGAGGCTGTAGGATGACTCAGTGGTGGCAGATGAAGAAAACTTCACCCGACTGGCATGGTATTCTACAAATTTCATATGAGATCTTGATATTAAAATCAACCATTTTTACACAGGATTAAATCCAAAGTATCGAAGGGATTTAGCCTCTCATGAGTTCAAAAGTTATGAAAAACATATTTGTTGTGCGTAGAAGGTGGAAATGGAGTTTGCTGATGATAATTTGTTCATTGAAAAACAAAAAAATAAGGGGTCGAGGTGGTAGGAGAATAGGAAGAACTCTTCAAAGAAGTATGATGGTAAGAAACATAAGTTTACTATTTCTGAAAATTGTGGAAAAAATAATTCCATGGAATGTCTTTTAAATTCTAGTAAGTGCTACCGATGTTGTAAAATGGGACATAAGGCTCGTAATTGCACTAAAAAATATCTGGGTAATGGTAAGACAAAATATGATTTATTGTTAGTAAAATGTTTTAAGTGCAATGAAATGGGTAATTATGCAAATGAGTGTCCAACAAAGAACTCAACTGAAGGAAAGAAGCCAGTCTACAAGCAGAAAGAGGTGGTGAAGTCCTTTGAAACTACTTCAGCAAGTGTTGGTCCCTCAAATGAAGTTGTATCAAATACACTATTTAATTGTTCAGATTATTCCAATGTGTTGTTGGATTGAGGGTCTACACACTCTTTCATTTCTGAGATATTTTCTATTAAATTGGAAATTCAATCTCAATATATGAATACAAAAATTATGGTAAAAACACCTAGTGGAAATTTTGAGGAAAAAAGAAAACATAATAACCATCCTGTCCTTGTGTGAGGGAAGAATCAACATGAAAACCTTATTGTTTTTCCTCTAGTATAATTGGATGTTATTTTGGGCCTGGATTGGGTTTCTTCTTATCTGGCTAAAATTGACTAGAGAGTTAAAGCGGTTTATTTTAAGAAAGATTTACAGTTTGTGTACAAGAATGAATCCTCTCTTTTGATAACATATCAGGAAGCTAAGAAACTAGTAAAATATGGAAATGAATGTTACCTTGCACATATTATTGAAAATAAATGAACTTTTCAGATTAATTATGTGCCAGTGGTAAATGCGTACCTTGATGTTTTTCTTAATTATTTGACTGGTATTATACCTGACCGAGAAGTTTAATTTACTGTTGACTTAGTTCCTGATGCAAAGTATATTTCAAAACCCTTTTTTCAAATGGAACAAATTGATCTTTTAGAGTTAATGAATCAATTGCATGTTTTATTAGATAAAGGTTTCATTCTACCTAGCACATCACCATGGGGTGATCTTGTCTTGTTTGTTAAAAATAAAGATGGTTCAATGAGACTTTGCATTGATTATAGAGCATTGATGAACAAAACTATTAAGAATAAGTATCATTTGGATCATATCGATTATTTTTTTGATCAGCTCGAGGGAGCTCAGTATTTTTTGAAGATTGATTTGTGGTTGGGGTAACATAAGAGGAAAGTAAAGGAAGCTGACATTTTGGGGACTGAATTTTATACTATATATGGCCATTATGAATTTTTAGTTATGCCTTTTTGTTTACCCAATGCACATACTATAATCATGGATCTTATGGATAGAATTTTCTGTGAGTTTGTGGATAAGTTTTTGGTTGTGTTCTTCGAGGATATTTCGGTTTATTATAAAAGTAAAGAGGGGCATAAAATTCATTTAAGGGTCTTCTTAAAAACCAAAAAAAGAAAAGAAACATTATGTGAAATTAATCAACTGTGTAGTTTTATTACAACAAATCTCTTTCCTTGGTCACATTGTTTAAAAAAATGGCATAACTATAGATACTGCTAAAACGAAAGATGTTGAACAATGGCCAAGACCCACAAATATAACCTAGATTTGTAGTTTTCTTGGTTTGGAAGGTTATTACTGGAGGTTTATTGAAAACTTATCATGGTTATCTAGTCCAATGACTAAGTTATCTGTAAGGGTGTTAAGTTCATCCGTACAAAATAATGTGATGATTATTTTTAGGAATTGAAAAGAAGATTGGTGAATTCTCTAGTTTTGGCACTACCATACAGAATTGGTGAGTTTTTTATCTATAGTGATGCTTCGTTGAAAGAACATGGTTTTGTCTCAATGTAGAATGATCAGGTAAATTTTTATGCTTCACGTCAGTTGAAACCACATGAGTTAAATTTCCCTACACACGATTTGGAATTAGCTGTTGTTGTTTTGGCTTTAAAAATTTGGAGGCATCATTTTATGGATTAAAATGTGAAATATATACTGACCACAAAAGTTTACAGTATATTTTCTCTAAAAAATAATTGAACATGAGATAGAGGACATGGTTGTAATTAATTAAGGATTATGATTTCATGATCCTTTACCATCCGAGAAAAGAAATTAATGTGTCTGATGCTTTGAGTCAAAAAATTAATTCTTCATTAACCATGATACTTTGGGAAAGCGATCATTTGGTTTTTAATTTGATGAACACTAGTATAGAAGTTGGTGGTGTAGGAAATTCTTCTATTTTGTTTCATGTGTTAGTGAAATCATCTCTATCATACAGAATAAAGAAAGCATAGAAAGAAGATAGTGAGTTGCAGAAAAAGGTAGAGTTGGTTTAGAAGCATATGTTTCCTGATTTTAACGTTCAAAATGAGTGTCTTTTGAGGATTTGGAAACATTATGTGTGCCTTTTTACTCACAGTTGAAAAATTATTTGTTATGTGAAGATGATAGTTATATTTTTTCAGTTCTTCCTAGTATTACTAAGATGTACATAGATCTTTGAGAGTATTACTGGTGGGATGGAATGAAAAGAGATATTGCTGATTTTACTGTGAAGTGATTGACTTGTCATAAGGTTAAAGTAGAGCAACAATTCATGAAAAGAATGCTCCAGCCATAACCGGTTCCAGAGTGGAAATGGGAAAATATATCCCTGGAATTCGTTGTGGGATTACCAAAGACATCTCGAGGTAATATTGAAATCTGGGTTATTGTTGATCGATTAACTAAAGCTACTCATTTCCTTCCTATTAGAGATACATTTCCACTAGATCTACTTTCTCAGTTGTATGTTAAAGAGATAGTCAGGTTGCCGGAGTTCCCCTCTGAATTTTATTGGATCGTGATTCTAGGTTTACTTCTAACTTTTATAAAGGTCTTCAGATGTCATTGAGTATAGAATTAAATTTTGGTACAACTTTTCATCCTTAATCAGATGGGCATTCAGAACGAACAATTCAGACCTCGGAGGATATGCTATGTGCTTGTTCACTAGGTTACAAGGGATGTTGGGACCAATATCTTTCTTTGGTGGAATTTTCTTATAATAACATTTTTCATTCCAGTATACAAATGGCTCCATTTTAGGTATTATATGGAAAGCATTGTCAAACTCTAGATTTTTCAGAAGAAGTAGGTGAAAGGAAGCTGACTGGACCAGAATTAGTATAATATATGGTAGAGAAAGTTCAGTTGATTCAGTAGCACATGAGAACATCTCAGAGTATATTGAAAAGCTATGAAGATAACCAGAGGAAGGATCTTTCTTTTGAGGTAGGTGATCATGTCTTTCCAAAAATTTCTCCATGGAAAAGTGTGATTTGTTTAGGTAATAAGGGGAAGATGAGTCCATGGTTCATGGGACCTTATGAAATCCTGGAGAAATTTGGATCAGTTGGGTACAAAGTGTCTTTACCTCCTTGTTTATCCGAGGTACACCCTGTTTTTCATGTTTCGATGTTGATAAAGTATATACCAGATCTATCTCATGTTTTGAGTCCAGAGGTAGTTCAGTTGGAAGAGAGTCTCTCTTATGAAGAAAAAACAGTTTAGATTTTTAACCATAGAGAGAATTTTTTGCAGAATAAGGTAATTCACCAGATAAATGTTTTTTGGAAAAACCATATGGTTGAAGAGGCAACGTGAGAATTTGAAAATGTTATGAGGGATAAATACCCCCACTTATTTTGATAAGTATAATTATGAGGATGCAATTCCAAAATGTGTGGAAGGATGTAACATCCAAAGTAAATAAGGAATAAGACATTTAATATTTATTAATATTTATGAATTAAAAATTAATTTTACTTTTAAGGGGTTTGTATGTTTGATAGAGTACCCGATATGCAACAACCAGTTTATTTGAAATCTTATGTAGCCCACTAATAATATAATATCGTTATCTTAAATTGTTGTTAACTCCTAGACATTATATTAGTGGGAATGAAAAAAATTAACTACAATATGATTATACATGTTTGTTAAATGTATTTACATTTATCCAATAAAAATATAGAGGCTTAAATTGTGAATGAATCTATTTTTAAGCATAATTTACATTAAAAGTCTGATTTACAACCTTTTAATTGTGAACCCTCTCTAAATATAATTTTGGTCACTTTAAAATATTCTATATGACCAAATAAAATCCTTCATTATTAGAATTTTTACATAAAAACTTACTTTTTGTAATTTTTTGGAATTTTTCCAATAATGTTCATTTAGTAATAAATAGTGAAAATTTTGTATTTTAATTCAAAACTGAATTTTAATCAAACTTATTTATATGGTTATATTATCTTTTTAATTGTTTTAAATGAGTAACTAGAATATATTTTTATCAATTAATCCAATTTTGTTCATTGTAACTAATTTCACTTTGAAATTGGACATAAACAAGTGTCAATGTTTTGATAGTTATTGTGTCTTAAAAACATGTTATTTGTTTTAACAACGGAAATTAATTTTTAAATTAATTAATTCCACTTCTATGTTTTGAATTTGGAAAAATAGAAATCAATTTTGAATTCGAAATATCAAATAAATATTTGGTTCAATGTTTGGTATTCTTTTAAAAAACGTCATTTTTTTATGAATAGTGAAACCCCTTAGTAGTAGTTAAAAACTGACTTTTTCATTTAAATTAAAATTTTACCATTTCTGTGAATTGAATTTAGAAAATCTAACATACATGGTTGTTATTAGTAAATAAAATTTGGTTCAATAAGATTAAAATAATTTTTTTGTGAAGAGTAACTTATGGCTTTTATTTACCGCGGTTAAAGGTAAATAGGCAAATTCAAGGTATAAAGAATATTATAATAATTCAAAATTACCTTAACACTTGTCCTAACCATATTGGATGAGTAATGGACAACCATGGGTATATTTGGGTCTATTTTGGGACCTCATGGTGCCACTTATGAAAGATAATGACACATAAGATCAATTAAGATAAAGTAAAGGCAAAAATGACATAAACAAAAATCTTTTAGTAAATCCATTTTAAAAAGGATAACATAAATTAAAATTTAGACTATAAATATTCATTGGAAATTTAAAAATATTTCATACATCATGGTATTTTTTTATTATTTTTATACATCAAAAAAATTAAATTATTTATGAAATAATATTGATTCAGTATTTAACTCAATAATAAATGATTTTAATAACAAAGATAATAATGATTAAAATATTATCCCAAAACATGTCTAATTCTGGTTGTATGATTTTATTCCAAATATGAGTCGTCTTATATTTAACTTTAATGATTTTTGGTACTTTAGAAACTAAATCCCATTTTATAATAAAATAATATTTTCACACTTTATTAAAGAGCCCCTCCTCTTCCTTATAAAAGGAAACCACTTCTAACTGATTCCTCACACCTCTCAAGCCCTTAATATCATCCAAAATCTGCCCAATTAAGCTCCTTATATCTCTATACTCCTCCTAAAAGTCTTAAATTATCCAAAAGTCACTTCAAGAATTTCTGTTGGTTCAAACCAAATGAAGTTACCCAAATTAATGGTAACATTTTCTGTTAACTTATTTTCTTTTATTTTACTTCTCCGACCCCTATAATCTTTTTATTATTTTATTTAATAACAACACCAGTATCCTAAATATACAAGGATGTTTTTATGATATGTATTCTAAATACACTTACACACACCTCCAAATAATGGGTGAATAACATAATGTTTCTGTGGATGTCAAACTAACGCCTCATGAAATGATGATTGTTCAATTACTTCCTACCGCCTATCATGTGGCCCTTAAGATGGAACTATTTTTATATATGATATATATTATGTTTATGTTTTCATTATGGTTATGTATTTTTCTTTTATATCATACCTTTATGGTTTCCATTATGTGTAAACACGATAATTTCATTTGAGGAAATGCGGACTACCGGCCCCTCAAAGTGATATGAATCGTTAATGCCATATTTTGGAGGTATAAAGGATAGATTTAATTATATTATATATGTTGTTATACTTGAATTATAATATAACTACATATCATTTTGTTTTAATCCATTAAAATAACAAATTGAAATGAAAGTAGTGTCCATGCGTTTGTACGACTTACCATCTCCATGAAAGATGAATTTCATATCTTACCTCCAAATGATATGTACTGTTATAAATATATATATTTAATGGATATATATTATATATATGATGTCTAAATAATGAATTTTATTCTGGATATAATGGAATATCAACCACATGGACAACTTGTAAATATAAGGTGTTCATTTTTTACTCAAGTACCAAATATCGACAAAATGAACGTTATTAACTAAAATGATTAAAAAATGTTTATAACAAGGTAATAAGTGATATAAAATTGATTATATACTTTAAAAAGGTTTTTGAGAAGGTATAAAGTAGCTTTAGTTTATTATTCAAGAGATTCAAGAATGATCGAGTCAATTCGTATACGAGGTAAGGGACTTCGTTTGAATCTCCTTTCATTGAGGCATATTTAGTTTTATACATGACTTTATTTTATACGGTGTTTAAACCCATTTGAAATTTTGTTTCATTCAAAGGGAATATTTTTATATGAATCATTTTACTAAATAACAAAAAGGAATGTTTTTTTAATGAAAGTGGTGACAATGAACTTTCCGCCGCTGCGAGTATTATTTGATCTTTGGATTCATTAACAAAGAGTAATATTTTTAAAAGGAAAAATAAATACCATCTACTCTATTTACATATTTTGGTATTGAAAATGATTTTGAGAATGGATTTATTATTTCAATATCTTTAAATGATATTTTTTTATTTAAATGTGGAAATTTTATCATTCATTTATGCTTATGTTATGTGGTATGATCAAGATATGGTTCTTGGTCATTATTTAAGTATACAGGTGGTTCTGTGATACACCTAGGGCGTGTGAGCCTGAGATAACTCTTCAATGCATTGGTTAATGTGATAGAGGTAAAAGTGAATGTCTATCCTAGTAAATTTAGGCAATATACTATGATGGGTATTCCAAAGTTACATCCTATATAGTTGTGATAACTACAATGTTAGTATGATATGGATGCCACAAGTTACCTTTATGATTTATGATTTATATGTGTTATTCATAAAGTCTTATTATTTTATGAGTTAATAAAAAGAATTCATGTTTTTTGTATGTATTTATGAACAAATGTTTTCTTTAATTATTTCATATCCCTTACTCGGATTTTTATGCTCATCGCTAGTTTTGAAATGTTTTCACAGGACTTAAAGATGAATAGGGTCAAGGATGGGATCATGGAAAAGTCATGCTGTATAAAACATGGAACTAAACATGACTCTTTTTTCAAGAGTTTTTATTTTATGAAAAAAATGGAAACTCTTTAGAAGTGTCTACATTGTAATCTTTTGAGATATAATTGTTATGTCCTAATTATCTAAAACACTAATCCTGAAAAGATCCACAATGTGAATTATTCATTTAATTCAATATTATTTATGGTTTAAGTCAGGGTCTTTATACCATTAAATTCAACTCAGTCAATTAAAAGGAGTCATTATTTTTTATTCAGTGTTTACTGAGGGTATAAATATTCTAGATAATTAATATATCTTTCCCAAGACTATATACAATAAGAGAAGCACCATCCAAAGCCAGATGATTCTTTCCTTGGGAGATCCCAGCCATACTTTTCTCATCCAGTATAAGAAAATACCTAATTAAACCATACATAATCATCAAATAATTAGAGATCAATGAAAATTTAATTGAAGAATCTACTTTTTCAATGATCTTTCTAACACCAACTAAAACCTCACTCATATCAAAATAATAATCAGATCTGAAAGGCATCAATCAATAACCCTAGTCTACATATTTGGAGTGAATCTCTTATCCATCTCAACACAATCCTCACCTATTGAAACACTATTAGTTGACCTGAATGAATGACAGGATTTGTATAAATGTATTAATAAAGGTATTAATAACAAATATATTATAATAAATGTAATAAACATGTGTAATCCTAATTTAATTATTTATGTTTATTCCCACAAATACAACAACTAGGTTTTAACTACCATTTAAAATAATAAAATTATTATTGAATTATTTTTTGGTATAAATATGTCTTTTGTGAAACATAAGAATACGCAGAAACCCATTGTTGCATGTCGAGTACTCTATTGGACATAGATTCCATCTTAATGTTCAATTAATATCTATTTCATAAATATTAATAGACACGCAAAAATTATTATTCTATAACTACTTGCGATGTTGCATCCTTCCACCCTTTTGGAAATTGTGTCCTCACAATTTTATTCACCCATAAAATAAGTGGTTATATTTCTTCCTCTTATCATTTTTCGATTCCCATGTTGCCTCTCCAACCATATAGTTTGTTTAAGAAAAAAAATAAAACCTAATAAATCAACTTAATTCACAACAGATTCTCTATACGGTCAAGAATATAGATATATTGTTCTTTGTAAGAAATATTCGCTTCCAATTGAACTACCTATTGAATCAAAACATGATATGTATCTAGTATAAACTTTCATAACATTGAAACATGATAATATTGAGTACATCGGATAAACTCAGAGGTAAATCCACCCTGTAGGCAGCTGACCCAACTTTCTCTAGGATTTCATAGGGTCCAATGATCCATGTACTCAACTTAATCTTCTTACCAAAACACATCACGTTTTTCTATGGAGAAACCTTGAGAAATTCATGATAAACAACCTGAAATAAAAGATCGTTCCTCTAGTTATCTGTTTGAGTTTTATGCATTCTCTAATATATCCTCATGTGTATCTGAATCAACTAAACTTTCTCTTCCATCACTTCATCCAATTCTGGTCCCATCAACTTCTTTTTACCTACATTATCTGACAAACCTGGATTTTGACACATCTTTCCATATACTACCTTAAATGTTTCCATCGGTATAATATAATGAAAAGTATTATTATAAGAAAACTCAATCGAAAAAAATTATTATCCCAAATTTCATGGTAATCCATTAAAAATGCTTGTTGAATATTCTCCAATGTATAAATTTTTCATTCTGACTGCCCATTTGGTTAAGGAAAAAAGATATACTGAGATTTAATCTAGTACCCAAGGGCATTTGAAGGCATTACTAAAAGATTTAAGTGAACCTAGGATCACAATCAGACACAACAAAGAGAGTAACTCCACGTAACCTAACTATCCGTTTAAGATACAATTGAGAAAAGTGATCTAGAGATAAATAATATTAAATAGGAATACAATGAGCATATTCATTCAATAAATCAATAATAACATAGACCATATTGTTACCTTGAGATGTATTTTGTAATCCCCC
The DNA here is from genome assembly GCA_963277665.1 of Viscum album. Classification (NCBI taxonomy): domain Eukaryota; kingdom Viridiplantae; phylum Streptophyta; class Magnoliopsida; order Santalales; family Viscaceae; genus Viscum; species Viscum album. The sequence goes on along the minus strand of OY728143.1, from coordinate 878,781,994 downwards.
TACTAAATACATGGATATATTCTCCCATTTCCACTCTGGAACCGGAAAATGATGAATTATAATATTTGGAATGTTTTGCTTTACATTAACCTGCTGACAAGTCAAACACTTCAACGTAAATATAGAAATATCTCTTTTTACTCCATCCTACCAATAATACTCTTGAAGGTATCTATACATCTTAGGGAGGATTAGATGAACATTTTGAACCAATTATACAATTTCTTCAATGCACTGTCTTCCTTATAAACATTATAAATTAGGTTTGATAAATATGATTGCACTGATACAAGAATAAAAGAAGAGGTATTTCTTACACCAAAAACATCCAAACCAATGTTCAACAAATCATTAACCAAAGTAAATTCCAAACATAGCATGGTTAAGGTAGTAATAATTTTCCAACTCAAAGAATCATCAACTTTTTTTCTTTTCCAGGATGGTAATGAATTGTGAAATCATAATCCTTGATTAATTCTATCCAAATCCTCTATATAATTTTTAATTATTTATGAGTGAATTTATAATTCAGAATATTATTATCATTATATATTTCACATTTTACTATATAGATATGATACCTACAAATTTTTAAAGAGAAAATAATATTAGTCAATTCCAAATCATCTTTTGGGTAATTTAACTCATGAAAATTTAACTGATGTAGAGAATATGAAATTACATGATCATTATAAATTAGGATACAATCAAGTACATTCAAGGATATATTACTTTAGAAAAAAAATTCACAAGTTATGGAAGGAATTCTAAAACCAGAGCATTCCGAAATCTTTTTTTCAATTCCTGAATAAAATAATCACATTATTTTTTCAATATGAACTTAAAAACCTTTCTTGTTAACCTATTAAGTGGGATAGATAATTGTTCATAATTTTCAAAAAAAAAACGTTTGGTAATATCCTATTATACCCAGAAAACTATGAATCTATGTTATATTTATGGGTCTTTTCCATTATTCAGTAAATTTGGTATTAGTATGATCAATAGTTATTCCATCTATAGAAACAATTTTAAAAATGAAAGAAATTTTTTGCATCCAAAATTAACTCTTACAAAAATTACTATAAATTTTCATTTCACTAAAGGTCTAAAACCCCCACTAAGATTACTTTCATGCTTCAATTTTCTTTTACAATATATCAAAATGTCATAAATAAATGTAACCACAATCTTATCTAAGAACTCATGGAATATTCTATTAATAACATACATGAATACAGAAGGTGAATTAGTTAACACAAATCGCATAACTAAAAATTCGTAATGGATATATCTAGTACGAAACAGTCTTTAGAATTTTTTCTTCCTTTAATTTTAACTGATGGTACCCCAACCTCATGTCAACCTTTAAAAAATATTTTTCCCCCTGGATATGTTCAAACAAATTGTCGATATGAGGAAGTGGATACTTTTTATTAATAGTGATGTTATTCAATTCTATATAATCAATTAAAAGATTCATTTAAAAATATTACTTTTCGACAAAAAAGAGAGGATCACCCCATGGAAATTTTCAACATCGAATGAATCCTTTATCTAATAGCTCCAACAATTTATTCTTCAACTGTAAAAGATAAATTTGATCTATTCCATAAGGGGGTTTTGAAATTTGATTTTCATTAAAAAATATTTGAATACTAAATTAAACTTATATATTATTTATAATACTAGGGATCTCATTAGGGAAAATATCAACATACTCATTTAACACTATCACATCCTTAATCTGAAAAGTTCCTTTGTTTTCAACAATATGTGAAATATAACATTTTTTCCTTATTTTAATATAATCTCTACATCCTAATTTGATATCAATGGTAAAGGTTCATTCTTGTTCAAAAAAATAATTTCTTCCCAAAAAAATTTTCAATAGCTATAAATCCAATATTATCATGGTAAAGAGAATACCAATCCATACCAAAAATAACATCAAACTCTATTATGGAAAAAACAACAAGGATTGTAGGTAGATTCATTCCAAATAAAATGACTATAAGATTCTTATAATTTCGTTTTTCATCAAAATTTACCCTATGTTTTTTTACCATATGTTCTAGATTAATTTCATGAGAATGAATTTCCAATTTTCTAAAAAAACTCTCAAAAAAGAAAGCATTTGTAGACCATAAATCAATCAACACACTAGAATAATCTAATAATAATAATCAATGTACCTGGTACAACTTCTTTTGATGGACCAACATATATTAAAGTATATTTAATGGACTTCACGACACATTTATTATTATATTCTGGTTGATTCCCATCATTCAAAATCTTCATCGAACACTTGTTTTCATAATGACCCATCTCGTTACATTTAAAACATTTTACCGACAATAAATGATAATATTTTGTACAATTTTCTTAATCTTTTTTGATGCATTGATGAGCCTTATGTCTCATTTTACCACATTATAAGCACTTACCATAACAAAAAATAAATTCCCTAGTGTGATTTTTACCACAATTTTCACAAATTGTAAACTTAATTTTATTACCATCATACATTTTTGATGAATTATTCCTTTTTTCCTACCACCTCAACCACTTTTTTTACTATTTTTTGTAGAATAAAAGATCATCTGAAAACTTCATTTTCTCGTTATCCACACATTAAAAAAAATTAATTACTTTTTACCTCATGATAATCCTATTCCCTTTTATACATTGGATTTAATCATGAGTAAAAAAAATTTACTATAAAGATCTCAGATGAAATTTGGAGTGTACCATTCAAGTTGAGTGATTTTTTCTCCATATATAGACACTTAATTTTCATCTTTCTTTAATTCCAAGATTTGTTTTCCATATTAAGTAGAACCACCTTAGGAAAATATTTCTCAAGAAATATATTCTTAAATTAATCCCATTAAATTATATCAATCTCTTCACAGTTTATGATATTATTAAATATAGAACACCACTGAAAAACACCACCTTCAAAATAGTAGATATAAAGACTAAAAATATGTTAGTATGAACACCCCAAAACATCAAAAATGTTTTCTAGTGCTTTAATACACCCTTCATCTACCACGATGTCAGACGATCTTAGGGATTATGGGGGATGTTGCCACATGAAATGCTCCACTACCAACATGTTCCTATATGGTTGACTTGGATGATATCATGCATGGACACCACCACCATTGATAACGAGAGTGAACTATTCCATCTCTTCAAAAAAAACATTAGTTCTAATTCCAACCATCTCAGGTTGCATACATGGAAGGTTGTTTTCTTCGTGATGTTTTCCCAATGTAGCTGTCATGATTCCTCTGCAAAAAACCATTCTGAGCATACATATCATAGACAAATAAACATGTTAATCATCAAATGATATATCATATCAGTTTTATAATAAATTAAAATATAATTTATAGATATTATATAAACTATATCCTAACCCCTAAAGTTATCAAATCCGACCTCCCATACCAAATATAAATCACCATCCATATACATTACATAATTTTGATTTATGTCAAGAATTTATATTCATTCACTTTAAGGATCTTTTCCGGATTATAGTTTTAGATAATTAGTTCATAAATGTTACATAACAACTAAAAATATTACACAGTAGACACTTCTACTCACTATCTATTTTTTCAAAAAAAAATCTCCTTAAAATAAAAAAGGATTTCCTTTTCTTGATAAGAATATTATTATCATTCATCTTGACATCCACCATTCTGTTACCCATCCTTAAACCTATGAAAACATTTTAGAAACTTGAGATGATAAAAAAAATCCTAGTAAGGGAAATACAGTAAGGAAAGTCAATGTTAGTCCATTAATACATATAAACCCATGAAATCATACTTTTCATCCATAAAACATAAGCTCATTAACATGCCTCATAAAATCATAAGATTCATAAAAATATCATACAAATCATAAATCATAAATTTAACTAGTGTACTGTATATCTTACTTACATTATAGATTTCACAGCAATAAAGCGGGTATCCTTCGTGGCTATGTTTGGAATACACATCACAGTATATTCTATAATATATCACGAGAAAACATATATTTTAACTCTGTCTCATTACCCAATGCATTAGAGAGATATTACAGGCTCACATGTACTTTGTTTATCATGGAACAACAGATATACATAGACAATTCCCAAGAACAATGACATAATCATAACATATAAATCATTCATAAATGAAAAATAACATTTCCACATTGAAATAAAATAATATCATTTAAAAATATAGATAAAATAAATTCATTATCAAGAGACTTTTCAAAAGAAAAATACTAAAAAATGGAATAATTTTTTTAACTTTTATAATTATTACAACTTGTAGAGGAATTTAAATATCAAATAATGGTCTTAGGGGCGAAAAAGTCATTGTCACTGCATATGTTAAAAAAACATTCCTTTTATTATTTAGTAAAACATGTCATATAAAAATATTCCATTAAAAAAATATTTGAATGAATGTAGAATTAAATGTTAATTATTATACACCATATAAAATAATGTGGTGTATATTATCAAAAAATGCTTCAAGGAAAAGAGATGGAGATGAAGTCCCTTACCTCGAGTCTGAATCGTCTCATACATTCATTATATTTTGGAATAATAAAATTAGGTTAATTTATACACTATTGAGAACCTTATGTATGTTTATTAATCCATTTATATCACTTATTAACATGTTATAAAAATTACATAATGATTTAAGTTCATATCATAAGTTTGCCAATATTCGGTACTTGAGTTAAAAATGAACTCAGTACGATGTGAACAGTGCATGTGGTCATAATTTAATCATCTATAGATTAATATTAATGAAATTATTATATTTTTAATACATAAATTATACCTTTAAATAGAACCATGAAGTGTGGTTATGAAAAATTAACAACATTATAATCGTGGATATGGTAAGTCATACATAAGCATGAATAATGTTCTCCTGATTCATTGATCAAGATGGAAAGAAGTTTAATTATTATTTTATCCTTACAGAAGGATACTAAAATCATTAATATAATATTAATAATTTATATATACTTATATATATATATATATCATACATGTGATATAATGAATGAAAATGATTCACATCGCCTCGTGGAGGTCATAGTTCACACGTATGAATGAACAACATTATCATTTTTATACGCATGGAAGTAAGAACATAATTGATATATTGTTATAATATAATGATTAATATTTCATGAATATCACATATCAATAATAATTCCATTATGATTACCTATCATGATATATGCCTATATAAAACTAATTATATCGGGTCGTGGAGGTGATAGTTCACTCTTACGCAAGAACGATTAATTTTATTCCCATTTAATGGATATGGAGGTGGATTTAGATTATTATATTAAAATAATAACATATCAGTATATTGAGGATACTAGGGTCATTATTTTATCTTGGAAGAATAATATTTGAAGGATATGGAAGAATAAATAAAAATTGAAATACTTAATGAAAACGATACTTCTTCTTCATTTGATCACCTTTCAGGAACACCTTAACACCTATAAGGAATGTGTTTTACCTAAAATAAGGATTTAATAATTTGGAGAGAGATTCTAGTAATTTTTTGTTTTTAGATATTGTAAAAACCAATAGATTTTTTATCTGTGAGTAATAGAGATGAGTGGGTACTTTTTTAGAGGAAAGGGGTTGGGGGTACCCTTGAAAACTCTAAAAATATTAAATTAATATAAATTAATTTTTAAATCCAAATGACTCAAAAATGAGTTATGTAAAATATAAAATTATTTTAGTTTTAAATCATCTCTAATAATAATTTTTTACATGTTTTTATTTAATTTTGAATAATATCATTTCATTTTACCCTTGATTGTTATCTTTTAATATTAACTATTGTAACAACATTTTAAATATTTAGATATAAATATTTCTTATATGGGGTCAATTAAAAATATTTGGTAACATTATGAACTTTTAGTCCTTATAATAGTCACTTTTTAATTCTAAAATATTTTTATTATATTTAAATAATTTAATAAAATATTATTTTTATAAAATATCAATAGTATACATTTTTAAAGTATTCATTTCATTGAATTTAAATAAAATAAAAAAAGATAATAACATAGAAAAATATTATTTAATATACTCAAAATATATCATATTAATCTATAAAATTCTTGTAGTACCCTAATTAATTCTAATTATATTTATTTTAATATTTTTCTCATCATTTATTTGATATTTCTCTTAATAAAGTAATTATTGTGTAACTGTTGTGTCAGTATTTATTGTAATTACTAAGTATCTATAAATTATAAATAAATTACCATGGAGTATATAATTTCATTATATTTCATAAGAATAATTAATATCAATGTTATATCATATTTATCACTATATTAATATTATTATACTTATTATAAATAAGATGGTGGAATGTTGTCACTTTCTTTTGTTTAATTAATATTTATATCACCTTCATTGGGAAAATTTCAATAAATGAGTCAATTATGATCCTTAGGTTTTTAGGATTTACCTTTTTTCATTAAATAATATTTTGGTTGGTGTTATGATGATTTCATTATCATTATCATATTATTTATTAACCTAATTTAGATGATTTACCTTTAACCATGGTAAATAAAAATTACCAAAGTTACAAATCTTAAAAATCCAAAAAATAAAATGAACCTATTTAAATAATTTAAAACCACTGTTTCCAAATAAGGAATCCATTTTTAAAAATTTGAAACATATAATATGTAGTAATAAATTTAAAATTATTCCTTATTATGAAGATGAAAAAATGAGTTTTTAAAAGAAAAAACAGTCAAAAGATTGACATGAATTTACATATAATTTAAATTTGAAATTACTTCGGATGGCCAAAATTTATTTAAAATTTAATAACATAATATAATTATACATTAAAACTAATTAAAAAGATAATCTAACAATATTAATAAATTAAGTGAAAAAGAATTTATGAATTAAAATATCATATTTTTCATTATTCATAAAAGTATGAATTTTATCAAAAAAAATACCAAAACATTATCCAAATTAAATTTTTATTTCCATATTTCAAAGTAAAATATTATTTTTTCAAATATAAATTATTAATGTGTCAGAAAGTAGATATAAAATGGGCTCTCCATCAAAAGTCATTAATAATACCTTTTAAAAATATTAGAGATTTTATGTGTAATGTTGAATTAATTATTATTTTTATGGAAATAAAATTTATTGGAAGAAAGTAAAAACATTTAATAAACATGTGTAAATATAATACACTTAGTTCTTTTCATTTTCACTAATACAATATCAAGGAGTTAAGTACAATATAAAACAATAATATTAGTAATGTATTATTTTTTAGTATACCTAAGACTTATATGAAACAAATGATTTTGGAGGAACAAATTTTTGTGTGTCAATTATCTATTGGACATGGCGTCCCCATTAAAGAAATAATTAATATATAATTCAGAAATATTAATAGATATAAAAAAATTATTATTTTTTAATTACCCGGGATGTTACATAATTTAAAAGATGAGAAGGAAGTGCATAAATAATATTGAAAGGTAAATAACAAAAAAATCCATTTAAATAACATTGTTATCATGATAAGATAAGTAAAAATCAATATATTATGGTAAATAACGGAATAAATACTCTATTTAATCAATAAACTAAGAATTAAATGCTTCCATATATTATTTCATTATAAAAATACCATGGATAATAATAATAGAATTCGGAATATATAAAATACATAATTATTGGACACAATGTTTCCTCGGTACATAGTATTATTACAATCAAGATGTTTGAGAGGATGGATTAAAAAATAATGTGAAAATACCCAAATAACAAAGGATAGAAAAATAATTCATCCCATTAGACTACTAATTCAATTAGGGGTTATCTATAACAAGGCCCCAACCATGTTTCACTAGTCCAAATAATTCCCCACACATCAAATCATTATTTTATAAATAATTTTCCCTATTTTAAAATATTTTTATTGAGTAATGGATATGTATTTATCAATAGTTCCCTAGATATTAAATAAATTTCAATATAATACACCATATATAAAAATGTTATATGGTTTATGTTATAATTATATCCATGATAAGAAATATGTATATTCATGTGAAATTTAATTACTAGTGCTCATATGAAAGTGAAAATTTAAAGGGAATGTTAATGACTACAAAAATGAATCTAGGTGGTGGTTTCAATAAATATCTTATATAAAATGATCCCAAAACATCCAGTGAAAAAATAAGGATTGTATAAATAAAAAATATCCTCAACTTATTATATGTAAAATAAGGGTTGTTCTTGTTGAAGAATATAAATACCATAATTAGATTTTTAAAAACATTCTTTTGGAAAATAAACATTTCATTTTGAAAATCATTTTGTAAATAATTTTATTTGAAAATCAATTTAAAACAAATTATTTGTAAATATCTTAAAAACCACAAAATTTAGGTTTAAAAATAATGATGGTCATGTCGATGGGTAATTCCATTCAAGTCATAAAGAACAATACTTTTGCACTGTAAATAGGTTAGAAAAGTTATTTTTTTAGAAAGAAGAAATAAATTTACATTTAAATTAATATTTAAAAAAAGATATTTATGAAGATTTATTTCAATAAATAATTATTAAAAAGTTAAAAAAATTTGAAAACATTTTTATAAAATATGGTTTTGGAATAAAACGGATTTCTGACCGAAGAGGGAAATGGAGTTAGATTTTATTAAAACATTTTCATAGTAATTTTAAGAACTAAAGAGTGTAAAAGAGGCACTATCACTTGAAAATTATAATTAATAAATATATTATAATAAAATTAAAGGGTTTATTAAAAAATGGTCATGTAATTTTTTAATATACATTCATTAATAAACAATATTAATTAGAATTTGATTATGAAATAAACCCTTAATATGAACATAGCATTAAATTGTGAATTAATCAATGAATCGATTATGTGTATAAAATTTAAATCCTAATAAAAAAATTTAAATTAAAAATTTATATTAAAAATTAAATATACCCATAATCATAGAATATTAATCACAACGATAATTTAATATATCCCAATGAAAAAGAATCGAGGTATGAAATTCCTTTCTACTTGGTAAATTTTAATTCAAATACAATTAATAACATAATAAAAATTAAAACTCAAAATACAAATAATAATGATTTATTCATTATATTACATGAAAATGGGTAGTATGAACACCATATAAAATTAATTAGGTGCATAACATTACAATATGACTCAATGAAATGAAGTTGAGATGAAAACCCTTACATTATGCTTCATTTTGGTAGAAATTTATTTAAACTAATGTATAATGTGTCTAAAAGTTTTATTAACTTATTAAAAACCCATATTAATATTTATGATATCATATTGTATCATATTATAACAAATTATTTCCAATTTATTAATAACCATTCACAATTTTCACCATTTCATATTTTAATTACCTTGTTTTTCGAGTATGTTTTGTCTTTTTATTAATTATTACTATTACATAGATACTTATTTAATCATATAAAAAATTTAAAACATGATATAAATATCATATATATTCATTATATATTTATTAATATTAATCCATAAAATGTTGTGATAGGAAAAGAAATACACCATTCATGGAGATGATAGGTCGTACGTACGCATAAACATTGTTTCCATATTCTTGTTTTATTGACAGAATTAAATTCAATGATATATATATTATCATTATAGTTTCATTTTTTCTTCATATATATCACAAATATTTTTTAAACCAATCTTTTATAAATTCTATATAAAGCTTTAACAATTTCCATCGTTTCGCAAGGCGGTAGTCTGCAGTACACATGAGTGATGTTATTGTATTAAAAAAAAGAAATCATGAAGGTATGTGTGATATAATAATTAAATAACCATAATTTAATCATATATATCATATATAAACTATAAATACAACATTATTACAAACCTTTAAAGTTGTTAATGGAAAAATGAACGACATCAGTTTGGGAGGCGGTAGTCCACCATACACACGGATGATGATTTCATAACCCATTTGATGAAAGTGTGTGATGTTTTAGGTCACACCAAAATCATAAAAAATTATAAATATAGTTATGTTACTTATGTTATTATATATTAATGTCATAATATTAATTTAATGAGGTGGATAAGGAAGTAAAAATAAAAACGCTTTTAGAAGAACATTACTTCTTATATGATGTCCTCTTTAGGATAACACTAAAACGATAAAGGATGGATTTATTAAAAAAATAAGTCTTCTAAGATGAGTTTAGGGAATTTTGGGAGTCACTAGGGTTGTTATTTTCCAAAACAAAGCAGTTTTATGGTGTGAAGTAGAGATGAGAGGGGGTGACCTTTTATAAGTGGGGTGAGTGACACACTTGTAATTATTTTTAAAGAGTTAATTCCACCCATGTTATTTTCAACTAAAAATAATCCTGTAATGATAAATTCAAAATTAAATGACAAAAAAGTTTTATATAATTTCATAAAATGGGTTTTGGAAATGTTTTTTGTCATTTTTAGACCATATTCTTATGATTAACCACTAACTAAACTCTTTTTCTCCTTAATCACTATAATTAATTTTAATCATTTTCACTAATAATTTTAGTCAAAAATTAAGTTGGAATAATTATATATTATAAATTATTATTATTCCAAATATGGAATCCATTTTTTCTAATTCAATTCACATAATTACCAAAATTCAATTTTAAAATTATTTCCACGAATGAGATGAGAAAGCTGGGTTTTAAACTAAAATTGTTGAGTAGATTACAATGTTTTTATATCTAAATTCAATATGAAATTTTTTAATATGAAATAAATTGGATTAAAATGAGTATAATTGAACTATTTTTACATTTAAACCAATTCAAAATATAATATATCATTATAAATTATTTGGAAGAAAATGCAGTCTTCAAATTAAAATTTAGTATTTCTTTCGCTATCCATCAGAAAATGAAACTTCTCAGAAAATTACCAAAAATTTACCCTAATATAATTATTAAATCAACTTTTTAAAAAATATTTTTATTTTTTCATAAAAATTTTATAAAATTTTTAAAAATAAATTTGAAATTTTGTGCACCAAATATGACTGAACCGCCTTTTAGAAAAATGTAATTTTTTTGAAAATATTTCATTTTATTTCAAATAATTCTTATTCCTATTCAAAATAAATATATAACCTATAAATTTTTTTAAACATTATATTTTAATAAGTTATTAAAGAATATTCATGCCTTCCATTCCAATGGCTTGGTGATAACTATAATATTAAATAATAATATTAATAGTATATTGTTTTTTTTAAAACTTAGTCTTACGTATAACAAATGCTTTCAATGAAACTCATTTTTGCATATAACACAAAACAACATAGTATTCTGAGAATTGAAATATTTATAACATATTTAATTTATTTAAGACAAAAAATACATAATAAATTATCCAAATTTTAAATTCCACTCCATTCATGGTGTTACATGTCATACACAAAATAATGTATGATGTTCATATTTTAAAATTGCAGGGTGTTATATTACCTCCACTCAATTTTAACTTGATCTCATTAATCAAGGGTTTGATATTTTTCAATACAATTTTTAAAAAATCCACAATGTAAAAGGGTTAATAAAATATATTCTTACTTAGAGAGATAGGGGAGTTGGAGGTCATCCGAAATAACACATAACTAGGATTCAATATAGATGAACATTAGTGAAAATTGAAGATATGGATATAAAGGAAAAGAAAAAATATTTATTGATTGATTGAGTTCATTCATCACTAAAAAGTTCATGAGAAATGGATGGTTAAGAGGTTCAAAACCATAAATCTTTTAGCTGTGAGAAAGGTCATCAACATCATCATAATTGATGGTAATAAGACAAATTTTAATATTAAGGTCCTTTTTCTAATGAAGGGGAATTATATAGATATCTAAGAATATAAAGGAATATACCTACTTGATACATTTGTATTTCATAAGAGCAGTTTCATCATTTGGTTTTACTTTGATCAATTTCTAATTTATTGTTTAATCCATGAAATAAATATCCCAAAATTGATTTTTTTTATACCTAAAGCACTAAAATTTAATTTTAATAGATCCAAATATCCATAAAAGGGTGAAACGTTTTACCATCAGACTCTAAATATTTTCTATAACCAATATGGTCAATAGAAAATAAAATAATACTACTAGTTCATTATTAATTTTTATTTATCAATTTATTAACTAAATACCATGAAATATTAACCAGGACATCATGATGTCTAGTTGTAGGTGCGAAACCATTGTTATTATTCGGTCATGGTTTCAGGCCCCACCACCTATATAGATGCAATGGGTTGTCACCATTCATTCCTTTTCACCTTTTTATAAACTATATTATTATGATTCTTATAATTTTCTCCAAAATATGACAGAAATCCTTGAAATAAAATTAATCAATAAATAATATTTTTATTAATTTTGTAGAAAAATTTATTTATATATTTGTTAAAAAATTCTATAAATCTTATTTGACTATTACTATAATGACATTAATGATCATCTCAACTCTAAAGGTTATCAATATCTTTAAACTTATGTCTAAGAAATATCAAGGCATTGTTCCCCAAATATTGTTTTCACTAAAACATTTTCTAGCGATACATTTGTCCCAAAATATCCTCATTCATGTGAAATTCCTATCACATAATCCCTAAAAAGAGTTGTATAAGACATTGAAATTACGATCAAACATAAACCCATAAACATGATGGTTTTCATAAATCTTAATTTAATGAAGATATATATGTTTCTAACACAAATAAAAGATGTTTCATGATTCTTTTTACCAAAAAACCATTGGTAAGAATACTTCAAAAATTTTATTCTTAAATCACAATAAACAAACAATTTTTCCTATTCATTTTAACATAGGTTTTTCCTTCATCTAGGGTTTACCTATTTCATTCATTATCATAATCTATTAAAATCATTGAAAATGTTCTGTAATGAAAATGTTAATTATCCTAAGAATATACCCCATGATTTTCATACTAGGTGTGCAATAAGGATCACTATTGGGTACCAGGTTATGCTTGAGTCAAGCATGAAACACCGTTTTTTAGTTATTACCCTTAGGTACATCTGTTCTAGAACCAAGTCTATTTAAAGAATCCAGATAAACAATTATTTCAAAGAAAAGCCATATAATCTATATCTTACAAAATCATTAAGATTTTATTTTAATACATATACTCAAATTATGTCATTGGGGTTTTATTATCTATTCTCTGTTTTCTTAAATCTAGTTTTTCTGACTTCTACTAAACGTCCTTTGATACCAACTATAGTGATTCGACCCAAGTACCCTTAATCTAGTGACTACTACCATTACATTGTCCTGTGTTATAAGGAAACACCTCTTGAAGTAATGATTAGTTTAGCTGTCTTGGTAAATTAGATACATACACCAGTCATATGTTACATTTTTCTACACAAAATTACATAACAATTTTTTTGAAAATAACTTTATTTCATATATTGTATCTTCACATATCAGTTATATTAATTTTCATGAAATCCTAGTTAAAGGGAAAAAAATATGTGTGATCTCAAATGATCAGTAAGGGTTAAATATGGTGGAATCAATAATGAATAAATTAACATAATCACTATTTAAAGGTAAATAATGGAAACTAAATTCCATGTAATCAATAATCTAAGAAGGAAGTGTGTAAATAATATGTAAAGGTAAATAACTAAAAACACATTCCATTTAAATAACATGACTGTCATGATAAGATGAAAAAAATATGGAAAGGTAAATAACTGAAGACACGTATCATTTAATCAATAAACTGGAAAATAAATGCATTCATAAATTTAATATAGTGAAAATATCTTGGAAAAAACAACTAAATTATAAATATAGGCAATGCTTATTTATTGGATGTCATGTTTCCCTGGTGCATGATATATTTACAATCAATACCTTTCACAAGAACGTTTAAAACATACTGTGTAAAAAGATACTTAACTAAGTCTATCCAATTGATTCTTCCCATGAGACTATTGATTCATCAAGGGGGTATCTATAAATTGGCCCCACCTATGTCATACAAGTATAAATAATTCCTTATAATTAAAAAAATCAATTTATAAACAATGATCTTAATCATATAATATCTGTACTGAGTAAAGTATAATTATTTGTCAATATTTCACTTAATATAAAATTAATTTCAATTTATTAATCCATATATAGAAATGATATACAATTTAAGAAATAAACATATACCTGAAATTTAATATGCATATTTATGGTAAATTTATTTTTCAATGATCATAAGAATGTGAACATTTCATGGGAAAGTTAATGACAACAAATATGATTCAAAATAGTGAATGAATATACTTACCTTAGTAAAAATGATCACAAACCATCTTGAGAAATAATTAAGATGGTATAAATATAATATATCCCTTATGATATATATGTCAAATAAGAGTCATTATCATTGATCAATAGAAATACCATAACAAGATCATGAAAAATGTTCTTGAGGAAAATATCATTTTTATTTTGAAAAAAATTGACAATAATTTTCAATAAAAATTAAATTTTAAAATTATTATTTAAAACAATTAATGAAATTGAAAAAGAAGATTCAAATAAATGATGGGTGTGTCGGAAGGTAATTACATACATGTCATAATGAACATTTCTTTTCCACAGTAAATAGGTGATACATGATCCTTGTTTAGAAAGATAAAAGAAGATTAATTTTAGAATATTTTGAAAAAAAGGTGTAAAAATTTATTTTAACAAATAATTTTGAAAAGTGTTAAACAAATTGATTTTTTATAAAACATGTTTTTGGGAGAAAATAGACTACCTACTTAAGAGGGAAATGAAGTATGATTTTATTACAACATTTTCTCAATAATTGTAAGAGAAAAATAGTATAAAATAGTAATATCACTTGAAAATGATCATTAATAAAGAGATAATAATGGAATTAAATGCTATATTAAGCAATGTTAATGTAATTTTCATTAATTTACATTAAATAATAATCAATCTAGATTAGAATGATATTGTGAAATAATCCCTTAAAATGATCATAATTTTGAAGTGATTATTAATCAATGAATCGATTAGGTTTATAAACTATAAAAATAAAAAAAAATAGAAATAAAACAATATATAATTAAAATTCATTATACACATAATCATATAATATTAACAACATCAATGAAGTATTATACCCTAATGAAAATGAATTGAGTTATGTAATTCCTTACCACAAAGTAAATTTAAATTCAAATACCATCAGATGAAATATTTAAAACTGAAATTTAAAATACCATGAATAATAAGTTATTCATTAAATTACAATTCAAGGGGAATTATATAGATGATATAAAAGTAATTAGGTTCATAACATTGTAATATTCCATAATGAAATGAAATTGAGATGAAAACCCTTACCTTATGCTTCCATTTAGTTTCACATGATTTAGAATACTATATAATGGTTTTAACCACGTAATTAAATATTAAAAAACAATATTAATATTTATTATATAATATATTATTACTTTATAAATTTTTTTTATCCATTAGTTAATAACCTTTAATTGTTTCCATCGTTTCGGTTGTTAATTACCTTGTTTTTTAGTACGTTTTGTCTTGTTATTTGTTTTTCCTCTTATTTAGATCATGATTTAATTATATAAAAAATTTAAAGCATGATATAAATATAATATATATTTTTTATTTTTTTATTTATAATAATTGATGAAATTTATTGACAAGAAATGAAACACACTATTCATGGAGACGGTAGGTTGTACATACGCATGAACATTGTCGCCATTTTATTATCATATTTAGTTAAATAAAGGTAAATGAAAAATATATATTTTCATTATAAAATAATTATTATTTCATATTTATATATATGATATTTGTATTAAACCCACCCTTAATAAATTCCATGTTATTCATGAACAAATCAAGTCGCTTCGCCAGACGGTAGTCAGCAAAACATACGAGCGACATATCGTATTTCCAAAAAATGGAAAACATGATGTTATGTGTGATACAATAAATATAGAAGTATAATAAAATCATAAATATCATATATATAGTATATAAACTATAAACCCATCATTATTTCCGACCCTAACTAGTTGTAGTGGAAAAACTAATGGCATTGGTTCATGAGGCGGTAGTTCGCCGTACCCACGAACGTTGATTTATTAACCCATTTAATGAATGTGTGTGAAAGTTTAGGTAATATAATTAATACCAAAACATATAATTATATTTAATATACTTATGATAATATATAATCATTTTATGAAATTAATTTAATGCATTGGTGGAGAATTAAAATAAATACACTTTTAGAAGAACATTACCTCTTCTTTGGGTAACCCCCTTACGATTGCTCTAAAACCTTCGAAGGATTTATTTATTCCTAAAATAAATATTCTAGGAAGTGCTTTTAGAATTTGGGGAGGTATTTTTTTATTTATTTTCTGAACCAAAGTGGTTTAAATGTTTGATGGGGTGAGAAGAGGGGGAGACCTTTTATAAGCGGGATGAGTGGAATACTTGTATTTGTTTTGAAATAGTGAATTTGAATCATTTTGTTTCATGCCACCAAAACCAAATAATGATACATTTTAGATAATATAAGGTATAATATCTAAATATGGCTGTGTAATGTGTTTTTTTAAAAGTTTTGGGTATTTTTCTCGTATTATTTTTAAGTTTAACCTTTACGTAAACTCATTTTCTCCTTAATTGATGTAAAAAATTTTAACTATTATCCGTAATCAATTTGATAAGATAATTAAGTTTAACAAATTTGAAATTTAAATTATTATTATTTAATATACTAAATCCATTTTTCAAAATTCAATTCAAAGAAGTGAAAAAATTCATTGTAAAATTAATCTTGTTGGCGGGACGATAAAGTGGGGTTTTAAAGTGAAAATGTTCAAAAGTTCACTATGTTTTTATATCCAAATTCAATATAATTTTTTATAAATAACATTAAATGGATTAATAGATTTATAAGGGAACTATTTTTATTTTTAAATAAATTTTAATTATAATTTAACATTATAAATTATTTATAAAATTATGTTCTTTTCAATTAAAGTTCATTATTTTTCATTATCAATAAAAAATTGAAACTTCTTAGAAAAATACTAGAAATCAACTCTAAGATTTTTCTGATATTCCATTTTAAAAATTAAAGTTTAATTTTTTATATTAATATTATAATTGTAGTCAAAATCAATTTTTAATTATTTTTGTGAACTAAATCAAACCAATCATTTTAGAAAATGTAATTTTTTCGACAAAAATTTATATTCCTTTTAAATGGATTTTTATTATTTTTATTTAGTAGATAAACAATGAATTTGTTTAAACTACATATTTTCATAAGTTATTAAATTATATTCATAATATAGATTCGAATAACTAGGTGACCACTATCATATTAAATAATAATATTAATAGTATATTATTGTTCTATAAAACCCTATATTTCGTGTGACACAAGATTCCGAAGAAAGTTTTAGTATCAGTTAATTTAATATAACTAAGTATTTCATGTGTTGAAATCTATAAAATAGATAGAATTTATATAATATAGTAAATATATAATAAATTCTCTAGATGTTATATTCCTTACATTGTTTGGGGTGACATGTCATAAATGTTATCAAGTATGATGTTCATATTTTAAAATTTTGATTTATCAAATAAGGACCAAAAAAACCATAAACCGATGAGGTGAGAAAAATATCATTAATTTATCAGAAATTAAATTAATAAGATAACATTGTTTCTTGAAGTTCTAATAAAAATTTGAGGTAATTATTAGAGAAAAATCGTTACATGATTAATTTTTTGTTCATAAAAAATATTTCATCATTTGGTTGTTCTTTGATCAATTTATACTTCATATCTTACTATAAGAATCGAAGTTGATTTTTTTTTATTTTATAAATCAATATAATTAACTTCTAACCGAGAATTAGATCAATAAATTAATTATAATTCATTCTTTCAACCTTTATTTATCATCAAAACAAAAATGGTTATCACAAGTTATCAAATATAAATAAATATTCATAAGATAAATTAATAAATTAATCTCTAAAAATTCATCCAAAGTTTATCATAAACCATTCCATGAATATTTAACTTTAAGAACCTCCAAGAATTATAAAAATTACAAAAAAGGTCACAAAATTTCAAAAATAAACACAACATTAATCCCTAAAATATTTTAAAGTATATCTTAATTGTCACATGCCAAATATATGAATACATTGGTCATATTTTCTATTGAAACATAATAATAACAATAATTCCCATAAAATCTTAATGAAAACATAAATTCTCTCTTATTAATTAAATAAACACAATTTTATTTAATCTATTCCATAAATCCAAAAACATGGTAAACTCCATCAACATTAACAGAAATCACTTTTTAATGAAATAATTAATCAGTTCCAATATCATCAATATTATCCAAAATAATTTGTCTATATCAATCATCTCCTTATTCCAACTAAACACTATCATCCAAACATTGAGAATATATTAAGGGTTAACTTTCACTTATTCATGTTTTTTCAAAAAATATCACCTTTCCATTAAATCAATTTTTAAATTAATTATTTCCATTAAATATATTATTGTAAATCCTTAATTAATTTATTTTATAGAATAATCCTTATTTATTTCATGATTTATATAACACATTTCATTAGTTAAAATACATAAACTCTTCATTCATTCGAATTAATTTTTAAACCATTATCTAGGATTCATCTTCTTATTCAATAATACCTAACTACTTTCATACATAATTTGTAATCTATTCATCATCAACAGAAAAACATTTTATCATAAAATATTTTTGATCATATTCTTGAGATTCCTCATAGGACATAGATTTGTATAATTACAATACTTCCAACATTTAAAACATTAAACCATTGATGATGAATTTGGGAAACCATTATTCAATTTTATTCCATTACCAAAAAATTTCATGTTTCCTTGATAATTACATACTTCATGACCTTATTCCCCACACATGAAACATTAAATTGATTGATTTTTCCAGCATTCCTTACTTATAGAAAACTAAATCCTATTTTCTTTATGGTCTCCTCCACCAATATCTATGTTAACCCTATTTTTCTCTTCTTTGGTGAGTCTAAGAGTTGGTTCGGGTTCACATTTTTAATCATATATCAGGATAAATAATTAGTTATAATTACAATATCCATTACTCTATTCATTAACCCATTTGGGTTCTCATCAATAGATGGTATATTACATTCAATTTTATCACAGTTACTTCTGGTTTATTCCATTTAAAAAACCCAAAAACTATAGTGTAAAAAACAATATTCGTAGTGGAAAACCACATAATCATTAAAAATTATTAAGAAGATGTCAATAAAATAAAATATTATTTTCAATCCATGACTCCTTACGTTTAACCTGGTTCATTAATGGTCATTATCTATTCAAATCCTTCAATATAATTCATAAAGTGTTTGTGAATTTCCAAAAATATCCCTTAGGAGTATTATGATAGGTATGTATCAAAGCCTGTTTTCATGCACTAGGTAAAAATTAGGTCAAATCCCAATATTAATGTTTTGAAGTTGTTACCCCTAGATAACACTATTCTAGATCCACATCAACTTATAGTAACCAAAATGAGATGTAATTTCTTGAAATCAACTCACTATATTCTTCACCAAAATTTAAGGATATGTTTCTACACTTATACTTATACTTAGATAAATCCTTAGGCATCTCAATAAAATTATCTCATCATAGTTTCTAAAGGTTACCTAAATCTTGATTTGATACCATAAATAAAGAACCAATCTATCGTTACATTGATATAATGTCTTAATGGATGAATACTCATCACAAAACATAAGGATTCATGCTAGAATCATATAGGTCTTGTACTTTTAGAAACATGGACAAAAAGACAAATATTTCATATGTTTACTACATCATTCCACATTAGGTTCATAAAAACTTGAACCCTTCGTATAAATATCATACATAATATCTTAATTGATAATATTGGGGAATAAAACATATGAAATGATTTTCATAGATGTTCAGTAAGGGTAATTAAAGGAGATATCAATATAACATGATCATAAAAGAATGATAACATGAGAATAACATTTTAAAACCACCCCCACGATATAATAGTTCATAAACACAAGTCATGTTATAAATATTGGCATTTAATATGACATTAATTATAAATAAATCAAATAACAAGAGTCATGGAATCATAATTTTGTCATAGAACATAGAATTGTGGAATAAAAATATGCATTGAAAATAATTTCATTATTAGTAAAGGAATCACTGCCTAGTCTATCATAGTTGATTGTATTAACTCCCCAAACAATAATATTAGCCTAGTTTCCCTCCAAAGACTATAATAATGGATTGGGTTTACTCCCAAAACCATTATAGTTTTCATGGTTTACTCCCCTGACTATCATAGTTGATAGAGCCTGTAACTGAACTGGGTTAACTCCCCATTCTAGTCCTATTTATCTCAGGAGAAATAAATATTTACCCAATGCATCAGAGAGTGATTTAGGTCCCACCCATAACATAATGAAATTAATATATGTTTGTTACATATTAAAATTAAACATTTATCATATTAGAAACCAAGAAAATAAATGTTTTTCATCATCATTTCATCATTGCATAACCCATGGAAAAGAAACATGTTTCATAAACATTAAATCAATTAATCATATCATTGCCTATGTAAAAGGAACAAGTTTCATAAAAATATTATTATTATTATAAACTATAAATTGATGTAATTAGGATGAAACCATTAGATCATATCCCCAGTGAAACATAATCAACAAAAATATTATTTATTGTTGATGAATAGAAATTTTACAAAAATATCATTAAAAAATCTTTGTGGAAAATATAATTTCTATTTTTAAACCACTTATTTAAAATTTTATCAATTTCATAATATTAAAGAAAAACTTCTATTTCATAATAAACATGAAAATATGTAAATTAATCTTCAAATAATTTAGTTTTAATGATGGTGGGAGATTTTGTTCATTCTAAACACATTAAAACAAAGGACCCTTTCACAATTTTGGTAAAAAGTCAAAATTATCTCATTCATAATATTATAAGAATATTCTTTTAAATTTTTTTGAAAGAAAAAAAGGGTTATAAATTCCTTTAAAAAAATTGGAATGATTGTAGAATTTTTCTTTAAAAAGTTTTTATAATTCATGGGCATGGAAGGAAAATGTATTTTGGAGTGAAGAGATAAATATTGTCAGTTTTCATTAAAAGTATTATTTTAGACACCTATGTACATCAAGAGGGAGTAAACAAGGGAAAAAATATACCTTAATGGAATAATTATGGGATAAGAAAATTCATTGGTTTCTTTAGATATATATTATAATATTTTATCATTGGAAGAATCATCAAAACAATCCTAATAAACAAAGATATTTTATCACAAAATCCTTTTCCACTTGGTAACTATTGAATAATAACCCCTACGAAAAATAAGAAGCTGATATGGGTAGGTATATCCCATAATCTTCATGATAAGAATCAAAAATATACATTCTTGGGAGGTATATACAAAACACAGAAGAAATAAGTCATTAATATGAAAAGTGTCTCATGAAAGTGAGACAAAAATCCCTTACCACTTGAGAAACATTTGAATCATAAAATAAATTAATGAATAAATTTAAATGAAACATTTAATGTCATGAACCTACATGGGTCAACCATGAATCATTCACACAAGATGGTATGTAAAAATTCCTAAGATGCATTCCCAATCCTCCTAGGATGGTGACATGTTCCAAGTTAATCAACCAAGTGATGATGGGAATGATTTCACCCAATATATATAAACAGAAGCAACATAATATTAAATGGGCATCCCAAAATTATGAAACCAAATAAAATAACTAAATAATTACTAAAAAATAAAACTAATTGAACCTGATGTGCACTAAATTTCATGTCACCCCATGGGTCACTCTCTAATCCGAAGACTCAACATCACCCATGACAATTGAGATCAAATTGAAACCTGAACATGAGACTAAAAATAAGAATAAAGTAAATGCATGAGTATTATAACTCAGTAGGTTTGCCCAAGTAATTTATTCCCAATTCCTTTCTATTAAATAAGTAAACAATAATATCAGGGTTGCACTACAATATATGAATGTACATTTTTTCACAATTTTTTTTAAAAAAAATCATGATCCATGGCCCCTTTTACCATTAAATATCATATTATTTCCCAAGGAGTAACCATATACATTTTAAAGGAGAGATGGAATTTTAGTTATAAACGAGATAATGAGTATAAATCATTTCCAAAACCATTTTCCATAACCATTTGAAAATACATTATCATTTTATCTATAATCCACACTATTCAAGAAGCATGCTCAACAATCATACAATAATGGAAATGGGAAATAAAACACAAGAGTATGTATCCAACAACAGATCAAAAAATTCATGGTAGTTGACTTGGGTGAAAACTAGGATCTCAGGAAATACCTAGAATATCCTATATATGTGAGTCGTCCTAAAGGCATGCCCTACCTGATGATGACATAACGCCCAAATGCCCAATCACCACCCTACCTGGCCTGATCGAGGGGTACAATCCAATAGTAATAATAACAAAATATTCCCCTATTATGGGCCACTAGCGTAATATAAACTAGTTCAGTAATTTTTTGCTAAATATTCACTTGATATGATTGGTTCCCATGTTCAGACTAAAGGGGGGTGATTCAACAAATACCTACCAAGCAATCCAACAGATGCATTTTCATCTTACACCATCATACACACACAACCAAATCACCCTCGAACCACTCTATGGGGATTTCTACCTCTTTCCATCAACCACCAACACATGAAGGAAGTCCCATATGAGTACCACCCATTCCCATCAACATCCACCAATGAAAGAGGTTTATACCAAAAAGGGTTTTCAAAGTAATCAATTTTACAAAAGTATTGAACGCTCCTCAAGAAACCTTTTAACACTTAATCATTTCCAAATGAAGAAATACATGCCACATTCCAAAACCAAAATCGATATAGACACTCATTTATGAAACCCAATTCACCCTTTTAAATCAAACACACATTTCTAATGTCCAAAAGGGGAATTTCACCAAGCACATGATATTCACATTTAATAAACAATTTCACGCAATTCATCTAAAAATATTGAATAAAAAAATTTCACAAAAATCATTTATTCTAAAAACATTGAACTACTTACTAACATTAAATAAAGGTGTGATAAGCAAGAAAAAAATGATTCTTAAATTTAAACGTCAATGCATAGATATCCTACCTTAAAAGGGGGAGGACCAAGACGAACAATTCTGAACCTAACGCCTTTGATGATGATCTCCAGATAATTTCTCCCACATACACTCATATATATATATATATCCCTTAATCCAATACACATATTTCATGCATGATGAGGGAATATGTTCAAGGAAGATATATATATATATACCTATGTATGAGTGTACAACCCTTCAAGGAGGCACCTAACAATTTTATTAACCTATAGGAAACCCACACATAAAAAATTCATTTCCAAAACTAGAATCCCATTATTTAAGGAATTACTAACTCATAAAAAAGTGAAAAAGGCCTATATGCCAATACTAATCAATTATTTCTATTTTACTTATTCCAAAAACCCATTTCAAATGCTTTTACCATCACTAACACAATTTATAAACTCCTAATTTGACAAATAGAAGAAAACCACACAATTTTATAACAAATTACCAAGTAATCCTCCTTTTCTAAATCCAAACACAACTTGAAATAATTTCCAAAACATTAATTTTTATTACTAAAAAATATACAATCCATACGTAAAAATACAAGACAAGTCCCATATGCCAACACAACACCATTCTTAAATAATAACTCATTTAGAACAAATACACACCTCATGTGTCGTTGAAAATATAATCCCCCCATTAAAAACAATAAATAAAACACTTTTCAAGAACCATTAAGATAAAATATGCAAATTACATTTCAATTTATTTAAAAAAAACTTATTTCTAACCCATAGTCATGGTAAAACCTTACCAAAGCACACTTCTGACTACCCAAAAAAATTAGAACAGATTAAGATTAACTAAACAAACAAAATGGGCAAACAAATCAACCTCAAATGGTGGTGGTGTAACAGGAATGGACCCAAGTGCTTCTCATTCGCTGGCAGACCCTAAAACATGCACGAGGAAGGCCTGGGGGTTCCACTGCACACCCAAACAACATAAGAAAATAGAAAAATTGGGTTAACCCCTAGATTAGGATTTGACCAAACCAAATCATTCCAATGGGGAGGGTTAAATAAAGATAATCAAAAAAGTGATGAGGAAAACATACAATGGAGATCATACCATAAATCACCTTTAAAATGCGACAAATCTCCATGTTAAGAGGAGGCGACATGAGCAGGAAGTGCAGCAGGGAGAGGGGGTTCGGCCTAATGAATAACGTGAGAGTGGAGGAGATTCCAGAGGAGGACTTATCCAAGTGGGGTTTATGGGAGGGAGGTCTTCAGAGGGTATGGGAGCTCACGGATGAAGGTCTGGGTTAAGGTAGGGGATGGGGTGGGTCAACATCTTACGACCGAAGGAGGGGGGGAACACGTGAGTATGAGGGAAGGGGGTAGTTTAGGGTTTAATTTTTTAATTACTTTTTAATTAGTTCAATTTTAATTTTTATTGAATTAATTTAATTTAAAAAAACTCAAAAGGGAATAAAATTAAATAGAACTCAAAGATAAATAAAATAAATGCAAGGTGTCATGTCAGGGTGTGACAATTCTCCCCGCCATAACACATTCTACCACTTGAAAGTTCCAATATATTCAGTGGATTTGTACCAATGAAAAGATAACCCACAACCCATGGTAGAACGGGAAAACTCATATACTAAATAACCAATAATCACTTCTATTTAAAACCCATAATTACAGATTCCAAAAAGAAACTACAAGACCTTCCCTAAAGGAAACTCTCATCCCAGAAAAACATCACACAAGACCATAGAGCTCGAACAAACAACAAAGAGATTACAAAGAAGATACTCAAAATTTTCTAAAAATAACTGAATAAGGAACACCCCAAACCCAAACCCAAAAACAATGTAAGAAACTAGTTGTGGTCTATTTGGAATCTCTATGAGCATTCATTATAGGACCCACTATTCGTGTCAACCAACAACTATGATTGGGGTCTGGATGATGGAAAATAAGAAAGTGCACAATCAAGAACACATGGAAGATGGATTCATCACAAGATCATCCCATGGTGGTTTCCCCACCTTATTAGGACTCCAAAAAACATCGATTTCATGGGCCTAAATAACTCTCAAATCCTAACAAAATCCAAGAAAAAAAAATGAAACACAGGACAACAAACACCACTATTCTGAATGAACATTAATAACACTGAAAAGACATACCCATTAAAATAGAGTTCCCAAAAAGGGTACAATATCATTATTTACACCCAAAATAATACAACACTACAGATTGCATTAATTACAACAACAATATCGTTCAAAAAAAGAATCTTTTAATAGAGCATGTGTCAGCCCTTAGTTCACCCAACTGAGCTGGAAGGTCCTCCAATGGAGTGTATCTGGATCCATGTCACTTCTTGGGGAAACCATTGAAAAACCATTGAAAAAGAACAAAATAGCCACATGTGTGATAGATCTAAGGTGATTCAAAACATGAAAACTCCCTATTCCCAGGCTTACAACACTAAAAACACACCCAGAACTCTTTCTCAGACGAATCTGGTGTGGGGGAAAACAATGACCGTTTTTTACATATCCTCAATTGAGAAAACATATTTAAATCAGATTTGACCTGAACAACATGACTCGCAACATCTTTATTATCATCAGAGAAAGAAGCAACAGACTGAAGGAATTCTAATCAGAGTTCTTATTCAAAGAATTGAGCCTTAAAAAATTAATCCCTATCAAGGTTTGGGAAATATGACACAAAATAGATGAAGTTCTTATCATAATAAAACACCATTGAATCAGCGTGATCGGGACAATACAACCTTGAACTCATCGATATCCTCATGTCATTAGAGTAGTACTATTGGATGAACAAAGTCTTTATGAAATCCCACAAGAAATTGTTCTGCGGTTCAGTCTAAAAAACTGATTTCCACCATTCCTGAATAAGGCCTTCCAATGCGAATGTGGCAAGCTCCATCTTGAGAGGTTCAAGAGATTCATGCTCAACAATGGTGTCCTCGATATTTCCCATCCATTCCTTTACTTTCCAGGGAGACGACTACCCAAGGAAATGAGGAGGGTTCAACTTTCAGAACCTCTGGAAGGACACCTGATATTGAGAACCACCAGGATCCTTATTCGAAATGGATAAACAAAACATCTAAAGAAAAAATTAATAAATTGAAATACACATGATGAAAGTACCACCCATATATTTTTATCAATATCCCTTAGAACACAGTGGGGATGTAATCTGAATAGAGGGAGCACAAAACCAAATCAAAACATATCATAAATTGAATTTCCACACCACATCTTTAAATGAAAAAACTAAAAACAAAACATTATTTCAATCACACCCCAACACATAAAATCTTAATCTTAAAAGAAAATCTTCATACACAAAATTTAATCATCGCACACTCCCACTTTTTAAAACATTGAATCCCCCCTTTTTGAAGAAAATTTTAAGAATATATAACAAGCCTTACGAACCAAACACCCACCATGGGTATTATATTTAGCCTCATATATATACATTTTCATGCTATCTTAAGAACCCATCCATTCATACCAATAACCATCCACTCACCACATACATAAATCCCTATGCATATCTGTGAGAACTCCTAGGCATACCAAGAGTCTGATAAAAGAATCATTATCACTTGAAAAACCACGTTTAAAATATTGCAAGCAATTTTAAAATATATCACCATCAAAGAAAATCATTCTCAAATTTGACATTCATTTTCTAATTTAAAATTTCACAAAACCTTTTAGAATCTTAGAAAAAGATTCCTAAAATAACTCCCATTTTTCAAAACAACCCATTTCACCCACAAAAGTATTCAATGTTTTGGTTATGGAAATATCGTCTTTGATAAACAAATCAACATTTTTTTTCAAACCAAACATCATTTTAAAATATAAATAAGAACACCCCAAGAAAATACTAGACCAAACTTGAGTACAAATGAAAGCATCCTATCATTCACCAGGTCAAAAATCCCAAAATCCTAAAATGTCAAAAGCACCCAAAACAACAAACCCTGGGAAACTAGTTTCTATGGATGACTAGGTCATATGGTTGGTGTCCATATTCCAATACAACCACCAACACAGAGTGTCTTTCAGGACCATGTACCCGTTTCCACTAGCCTTTCCAAGCCTTACTAGCTCACTGAGACAACCATCCCCACTATTGTTTCATTTCCCCAAATACGATGAAACCCACAAGAACCCAATAAACCATGTAAACCAATAATTTCTATGGTAACTAAAGGTTCGATCCAGAAATAGTTTTCCATACAATCCAACATACCGACACCCCAAGCTCCAACAATCCTTCTCCACATCCCTTGACATAAAAAATAACAATGTGAGATCTGAATAATATGTCCTGGAAGGAACCTATCCTATGATTCCATTTTATCATGATCCAACTCGGGTGGACCCTGAATCAGTCACCCAGTCCGGCCCTCAACAAGGCATGTGACGCGTTCCTGATCATCCTAGCCTGGCCGAAAGCACCAAGTGCATCAAAATAGTGAGGATGGGAACAATTTCTCCATATGTTAATAAAAAAAGCGTTTGAATAATAAAAGTTCACCCTTAAATTAAGAAACCACGAAAAAAACTAAACAAGAAATAAAAAATAAATTATCTGAACATTGCGACCACTAAACACCACATGACCTCGTGGGTGACTCTATGAACCCAAGACTCAAAATATCCCACAACGATCATGGTCAAAATAAAGCCTCCACATGAGACTAAAAATAAGAATGTAGTATTTCCATGAGCTTAAAAACTTATTAGGTGTTCCCAAGTAATCCATTCCCAAGAATTTCCTTTAAATAAAGAAACATTAATTTCATGTGTGAACTAGAATATATAAAAGTATGTTTTTTCACACATTATCCCTTTAATGAAAATGATAGTCCAATTCCCTTTTACCATCCAAAATCATATTCTTTCCCAAGGAGGAACCATATAAATTCAATAAGAGAGGTCACATTTCGGTTATAAAGAAGAGAGTGAGCATAAAATATTTCCAAAACCTTTTTCCATAACCATTTGAAAACATTTTATCATTTTAGCTATAATCCACACTATTATAGAAGAATTCTCGGCAATCATACAACATGGGAAAATGGAAATAACACATAATAGTATCTAGATAACAATGCATTAAAAAATTTGGGCAAGTAGACATGGGTGAAACCGAGGAACTCATGAATTGTCTATAACATTCTATACATGTGACTCATCCTGAAGGCATACCCTACCTGATGATGTCATAATGGCCAAACGCCTAATCACCACCCTCCATGGACATATCTAGGGGTATAATACCATATAAATAATAACAAAACATTCCCCTTCTATGGGCCACTAGTGTTATCTAAACAAGTTCATCAATCGTTCATCGAAAATTTGCTCGTTATGCTAAGTTCCCATGTTCATACTAAAATAGGGGTGAGTCAAAAAATACCAACCAGGAAATCCAACACATTAATATTCATCTTACACCATCAACACACACATGCTAAAATCACCGTCAAACCACAACATGTTATTTTCTTCCTCTTGAATTCAACCATCAATTCATGAGGGAAGTCCCATACAAAGACCACCCATTCCCATCAACATCCACCAAGGAAATTGGTGTATCCTAGAGAGGATCTTAAAAGTATTTAATTTTACAAAAGTACCAAATGAGCCTCAAGAAACCATTTAATACTAAATAATTTCTAAAAGAAGGAACACACACCACTTTCCAAAACCAAAATCCACTAAGACACTCATTTGTGAATCCCAATGCACCCTTTTAAATATAACACACATTTATAAAGGTCAATGGGGTAATTTCACCATGCACTTGATATGAACATTTAATATAACATTTCATGTTATTCATGTAAAATTATGGAAACACTAAATTTCACAATAAACTTTTATTTTAAAAACCATACACTACTATCTAACATTAAATAAAGGTATGAAAATCAAGAAATAAATGATTCTAAAATTTAAAGGTCAATTCATAGAGATCATACCTAAAAAAGGGGGTAGATCAAGACGAACAATTCGACACCCGACGCCTTTGATGAATATTTCCCAATTATTGTGCACACATATACTCATATATATATACCCACTAATCCAATACACATATTCCATGCACCATGAGGTAATAAGTGCAAGGAAGACTTATATATATATATATATGTACATGTGTGTGTGTGTAAAAACCATAGAGGAGAAACCTAACAATTTAATAATCCTATAGGGAACCCAAATATATAAAAAAATCATTTCCAAAACTGGCTTCCCATTATATAAGGAATTCACAACCCATACTAAAAGTGCAGAAAAAACCCTCATTCGAAAACTAATCGATTATTTCCATTTTAATCACAACAAAAACCCATTTAATATTATTTTACCACCACATAAACAATTTATAAATTCGATTTTTTGACAAACACAAGAAAAACACACACTTTATCAACTAATTCCCAAAAAATACCCTTTTTATAAATCCAAACACAACCCAAAATCATTTCCAAAACATGCCTTTTTATGATTAAATGATCCAATATTCATATGTAAAAATACATGACATGTCTTCTATGCCAAAACTATTCTAGTATTCAATAAAAACTCATTTTGAAAAAATTAGCACCTCAAGTTACTTTTATAATATAATTCACACTTTCCAAACATGGCATAAAAATATTTTCATGAAGAATTAATGTACAATATGCACAACACATAATCATTTATTTTGTAAAAACTTATTTCTAACCCATAATCATGGTAAAATATTAATAAAACACACTTCCTACAACCCAAATAAAATTATGAACACATTAAAATTAACTAAAAAACAAAATGGAAAATGCAATAAACCACTAACAGTGGCGAGTGAATCGGAATTGACCGAAGCACTTCGCCTTTGGATGTGGATGCCTAAACACGGATGAGGACGGCCCGAGGGACCCACTGTACACCCAAAAAATGGATGAAAATAGAAAAATAGGTCTAACCCTTGACCTAGGGTTTCGCCAAACCAAATCCTACCAAAGGGGAGGTTGATATAAAGGAAAATTAAAATAAATTAATGGACTAGGAAACCATACAATGGTGTTCAAACCATAAATCATCCTAAAAATCCGACATTTCACCATGTAAAGAGGAGGCAATGTGTGCGAGAATTGGGGCCGAGAGAGGGGGTTAGGACCAGCGAATCACTCGTGAGTGGAGGAGATTCTAGAGGAGGGATCGACCGAGTGGGATATATGGGAGGGATGTCGCCATATAGGAGGGGATCTCGCGACAGAAGGTCTAGGTTGGGGGGGTCGGTGTCTTGTGACTGAAAGAGGGGGGGAGTGTGCGAGGATGGGGAAGAGGGATAGTTTAGGGATTAATTTTTTATTTTTATTTATTTATTTAATTTCTAATTTTAATTAAATTGATTTAATTTCAAAAAAAAACTCTGAAATGAATAAAAATTAAATAGAAACTCAAAGATAAATAAAAAACTGAAAGGTGTCGAGTTGAGGTGTGAAATTAAAAATCATAAGAATAATTAAATTTCAAATATAAATTTAAACTTTCCTATATATACATATCAAAAAATAATAGTGGTTCATAACATAACATATGTCCCAAAGAAGAAAATTTGACATAGAACTCCCTTACCACATTAAAAATAGTTAAATAATAAAAAACATTAAATAATAACGTAAAATTAACTTTTAAATGTCATTTATCAATTATATTTATAAAATAACCTATCAAAGTGGTAGTATATACACCACACAAAAGAAATGAGTGGGTAATATGAGATATTATTGTCAGAAATAAACGGGAGACTAGAAATCACTTACCTCAAGTGTCGAATTTCATCATATATATTCAAACCTCTCGTACATTACATATATAATTATTATATAAATATATATTATAAATCCATAATCATATATATCAGAAAACATATTATTTACTAATAACTAATTATTACTCGATTATTAATAATTATTTGTTTTCGTGAAATAACTGCTTTATTTTTTATGTATGTATTTGTTTAGTAGTTTTTATCCTTGTAATTTTTAAATGGTTAAATAATATATAGAATACTAATAATGTTATAAATATCATATTTATTAATTGCATGAATTTTTATAAAAATCCATATAATTTAGTGATTTAAATACGAATTACATGGTTCTTCGAGATGGTTGGTCGTACAAATAGTTGAGAGATGTTTCCATTTTCTCAATGGATAGAAAAAAAGAAAGGTAGATAATATATCACAATTATAGAATAATTATAATTTTATATATATCATTTATATTAATTAAATTTTTTTATTATCATCCATTTCAAAATAAAATGAAAAACGAATCACATCGCTCCGTGGGGCGGTAGTCCACATGTACACACGAGCGAATTTATAATTTTCCAAGTGATTGGAAGGTAAGAAGTTAGATGTGATGTTATTTTTAAAAGAGTATAATCAAGTTACAAATATCACGTACATATATATTAAATACATAATTACATCAAGTTGTGATAGGTGGTGATGGAAAATGAATTACATGAGTTTTTGAGGTGGTAGTCTACCGTTCACAGAATCCAGAGTTTAATTTCTCATTTAATGGATGCAGAGATTAATATAGGTTATAAATAAAAGTTAATAACATCTCATTATATTTTATAAACTGGTGTAATTATATTTTAATTATTAATATATAAATTAATGTTGTAAGAGAAGGAGTAAAAAGAAAGATATTTGTGGGGACAAAGACATTCGCTTAGAACGACCTCCCATGGATATCTTATTAAGGACCCTAGTGTTGGAATTTTGGAAAGAACATAATCTCTATAAAATGGATAATTATATTGGGGGAATTTTTTGGTATATTTAGGTTGATCCTAATGGTTTAAGAGGTGTGAATAAGTGAGGGGAGGAGGTGGAATTTTAAAATTGAGGAGTGATATTTTTGTAAATACACAAAACAACTCAGTAATGGGGAGTCACTATCGACCCAAATGCCTCCAAAATTGATAAATAATTTATGTTAGGTAAGATTTGGTATATCAACACCTCAAAAAAAGACATGTTTTAAAAATGTTATTATTTTTCCTCTAAGTTTACTTACTTTAAAAATTTTAGTTTTCACGAGGGTAGCTAGTGTTTTTACCAAGGAAATTTATCATTTAGAATGAAATATAAAATGTGACTAATTAGTTAATTTGTATAAAATATTTCCAAATATGAAATATAATTTATAAAATAAAAATCTGATGTGTGCGCAAATTTTATTTTCACACAAGTGTATGTGACGCACACAACCCCATTTTACCCTTTACTATTATAACAAAGTTTTTACTATTTAGGGGTCAATATAAATATTATTAAAGAATAATTGGTCCATTAGTTGAATATGGTGGATATGTTTAAGAATATACTAAACACTTGGATGAGTGTAACATTTTATGTAATTTTAAATCATTTAATAATATATTATTTATTATAAAATAACATGAATGTCAATTTTGACACTATTCAATTAATTTGTCTTTAAAAACAGAATGATAATTGTTGAATAAAAATATATTATATTTACACGTGTATGACATGTTATATTTATCAAAAAAATCATGGAATGTAAAAATTAATTCGATTAATATTACTTTTAATATTTTTAGTTTAATTTATTTTATTCTTCTCTTCATTAAATAAATATTATGTTGGTGTTGCGTAATCCTTTGGAGTAATTATATAATTAAAAAAATATATTAAGAAATTAAATTCATGTGATTAATTTAATTATTATAAAAATTACCATAAATATTCATTAATAACTTTCTTTTTTCTCTTTGTAAACATATAATTGAAATTTACAAGTAAGAGGGAGACAACATTAAATAAATTATTGTATTGGACAATTTCGTGAAAATGTATCCCGAAAGAACATAAATATCAATTATAATTTATTAACGGTCAAATATGGAAATCAAAATTAATTTAGATATGTATTTGGGTCATTTTAACATTTATCCTTTCAGTTTAATGACTGATAAAATTGTTTTAACTTTAAATAGGGCAATTATTATTTGATTTTTTACTAATAATTATGATCAAATGTTATTTTGAACATATTATATAATATTAATTATTATTATTCCAAAAAATTAATACATTTTTACAAAATTAAATTTACATATGTCAGTAAATTTAATTTAAAATTAAACCCATGGACATGTCGAAAAAGCAGTTTTATAAAGAATAAGATTACGTAAATATAAAATGTTGTATATCAAAATTTAACATGAAATTGATACCCTTGACCCAAATTTGATTTATGATAATATAATTCTATAATTTTTATTTTAAAGACATTTAAAAATAAAATTTATATTTTTAAATACTTTAAATGAAAATAATGTTTTCAATAAAAATTATTATTTTTTAGTATTCATGAAAAAAGTATTCACTTCATAAAATTTAAAAAAATTCCCTCTAAGAAAATTTTAATATTTTTGTTTCTTAAATAAATTTTATTTTATCAAAAACATTATCTAAAAGTGTCAAAACATATTTTTTATATTTTTTGAATGAAAGAAATAAAAATCATTTATTATAAAATATGTATTTTTAAAGCATATAAATACTTTTCTAAAAACTAAGTATATAGTTATAAATATATTTAATTTGTCTAAAATATTCATACCTAATTTTAAATTTATTTCCAATTCATACTAACTGATTTAATGGAGTGGTTAAAATTCTCACATTAAATCATAATATCTTTTATTTTATATCATGGTTCATTTAAAAATTTTAATGCATGAAATTAAAGAAATTGAGGAAATTAAATTTATTTGAAAAAAATATTTCATAAAATATCTTGTTGTAACATTCACCACAACATTGTCTTTCCCATGGTGTACCCAAAAATTTCAAAAAACACAATTTTATCTTCTAATTGCCTAAAACTCATCCGAAATCCATTTTTAACCATTAAAAATCTAAAATAACAATTTGTGATATGTAGAAACTGAAATTAACATACCATGTCAAAATTTGGGTGTAAAAAATACGCCCCTCTAATCACTTTGCATCCTCAAGAAGTTTTTCTAGTGGTCCTTGTTGAATAACTTATGTAACTAAGCCCAAACATAGAATTTTCGCTCCCATGAATCATATTAGATCCATCCATGAAGCCAAAATACTAAAATATGTGGTACTATCTTCCTCATAAATACCTTATTTCTTTGGTCTATGATATACACTGGGCACACCAAAAATGATGCGTCAAGTTCCAACTCAACATCCCCACACTTGATCATATGTGCAGGAATGGGCTTGTACCTCTGATGTTGAGAACCATAGAACATATTATACATAAATTGATATTTTAGAGGTAGTTCCTTTTACTTATCCATTACAATGGAGCACATGGTGATCACAAATGGATTCAGAAACCAGGGTGCTAGCTTCCTGATCTTCTACAAATGATGACACCCCAACTGAGGGGACACCCATAGGAAAAACCACTTGACCATAAAAGAACTATAATTTTTATCTCATACAGTCAACAAAAAATCATTGTATACTTTGAGTGGTGACCAAATTCATATTGATCAAATGCACTGTAACAGCCCGAGATTTTATGAAAAATATTCTTTTTAATTTTATTAATGTCTTGTGTTGTACGCTACACCAAAAGGAGCTTGCACAACACGCATCCTTGACTTGCCTTGCATTACACGCAATCGCAACCTTCCTCGATAGCGTGTGTAGTACGCAATACTGAGTTTCATGAAACAACGATATGCTATTGAAATATTATTAAAACTAGCCGTTATGAATAGTAATAACCACTTTTTGAAATTTTGTAAATTTTATTTTTCAAAATGGAATTCATTTTTAGATTCGGAGTATCGAATTTAGCCTAAGGTGAAATTTTGGTACTTTTCGGATAACTTTCATATTCTGATGAATAGTGAAAATTACTAAATTTTAATTAAAAGCAACTTTTTTTAATCGAAATAATTAATAGTGATAAATTATTAATTTGAGTGGTTTTAAAGTATATTTAGAATATATTTTTACAATTTAATACAATGATGGTCATTGGTTGTAATTTCACATTTAAACTAGACATAATCAAGTGTCAATCTTTTGATAGATATTGTTTCTTAAAAACCCGCTATTTGTTTTAACAGTGGGAGTTAATTATAAAAATAATTAATGAAACTTCTATGTTATGAATTTGGTAAAATGGACTTTATTTTTGAATTCGGAATATAAAATATATCTTAGGATGAAATTTTGGAATTGTTCTGAAAAACATCAATTTTTGATGAATAGTGAAACTACTAAGTGGTAGTTAAAAAAACTGAATTTTTCATAAAACTTAATTTTACCGCTTTTGTGAATGGAATTTCGAAAATCCGAGAGACACTGTTAGTATCAAGGACTAAAATGTGGTTCAATGAGATGAAAATAATTTTTGGTGAATAGTAACTTTTTTTTTACCACGGTTAATAGTAAATTGGGTAACTAAGGGTAAATATGATATTAATATTACCCTAACACATGTCCTAATTATATTGGAAAAGTGTAATTCGACCAAAAACAAACTTAGGAATAAAATATGAAAATTTAGGCCCACTTGGATTAGATTAGGACATTTATTATTAATTTATTTAAAGAAGGGTTAAAATAGTTAAAATCAAAGTTTAATAAGTAAATAATTTATAATATGGGGTTATACATAAGATAAATTTGATTGTAAATATTAATTAGAAAGATAAAAAGATTTCCTACATGATGGTATTTTATTTGTAATTTTTAGACATCAAATAATTTAATTTATGTATGACACAAAGATGATGAAGTAATTATCTTATTAATGAAATATTGACATAATTGATAATATAAATACCAAAATAAATGTAATTTAAGACTTTTTATGAATTCCAATACTTTTATAGGTTACTATGATATATTAATGTTTATTTAATCAACTTGGTTCTAACATATAATTCTGTTATGACTTTCACAAAAATCATATATCAAATAGTGTCAAAATTGACACAAAATAGTTTTTAAATCAAATATTATATTATTAATTGTTATTTTATTACTAAAAATCTAAGGTTCGGCCAAATGACTTAGATAAGGATATATATATTAATAATAAACAATTTGGGGTTCGTTTGGCCTGTTATAGTAAGTTTATTAACTATATAGTGAAAGAAAACAAAAAGACATGGTAAAAGTTAAATTATTTAACTTAGAGTTAAATCTAATTGATACGGTTAAAATAATACCCTAAACTTGTCTAAATCTTATTGGTTGACAGGATTTCGACCCATACCCACCTTATCTTCGAAATAAGACCCTTTGAAGCCATTATAAACCGATTTTGACTTTAATATAAAATAATATTTTGAGATATTCCTAAGATGCCCCTCTCCTCCCTTATAAAAGGGCACCTCCTCCCCCTCCTCCTTACACCAATTTGAGCACTCAAGCTCGGCCAACCCCTGCCAAAATCTCTTCTCCACTTCCCTAGAAACATTCTAGAGGTTCTGGTCTTCCTCAAAGACCAATTTTAGTGCCCTAAGAGGAGGTCTCAAAGAGGCGCTTCAAAGAAGAGGTAATTACCGTTACCAATTCTTTCATCTTTATTTCTTCTTCCACTTCTTGTTCTTAGGTTGTTTCATTATGAAGTAATAACATCAGTATCACTCATATACTGATATGTTATTATAAGTATGAAACAACCCTATTTCACCATCTATCCATCCTACGGAAAAAGAAATCACCGCGCGTGCGTACGTACGGAATACCGTCTCCACGACGCGATGAGATTCATTCTTAATGATTAACCATTCATGAATGATTATAATGTATATATAATAAGTACTAATGAAATATATGACATAATAATGATTCTGGATTTATTTATATATATATATATGTATGTCATCTACTTACTTCCATTCAAGACAATAAAGAAAGAAAAACAGTGTTCATGCGTACGTACCGACTACCGTCTCCATGAACGGTGTTTTTCATTTCATTTATCTATCTATTATATATATATATACTGAATATATATGATATATAAATCATATTTTATATTCTGGATGTAAGTAAATCATGATATAAGTAATAATAATGTCAAGAACAAAAAGTCAAAACACCTACGATAAATGAAACGATTTTACCCAAAACGCTTCTTTAACATGGAATTTACAAAAGAACGGGTAATATAATGTCATAAGTGAACCATATATGATATCATAACAATGAATATGATTTTGTAATAAGTCAATGACATTATTTAAATCATTATACAGGAGGTTCGGACACATACGAAGCAAATCGGACCTAAGGTAAGGGAAATATCGCAATCTCATTTTTATCCGAGATTGTTTTTACTTTGGCATTTACTAGGGTGTATTTTATCATCCACATACATGTGCCCTAAATATATAATATTGTTTCCATCCACTTACAATAGTTTAAATCCAATTTTACCCTTCGGTGAGTTTTAGTAAATAATATGAAAGGAATCTTTTGTCGCTTTTTCGTACGAGGTACTTTTTGACTTTTCCGACAAAAGTACGAGAAGAATGTTTTTTTAACTTATACGGCATGAATGTATTTTTAAAACATTGTTTACAAGAATCTTCCTTTACAAGTTTTCAAGTTTATTTTTAATCAACTTCTTTTATTTTAAAGTTGTATAACATGTTAAGAAAGGAAAAATGTTTTTGAAGAAGAAAGGATATTTTCCTCAAGAATGGAGTTCAAGAGTTTTATCAAAATTATTTTCCATCTAAGATAATAAAGGGTTCTGTTTTTATCCCTAATATTACATTGATTTGATCATGTTGTGATGGAATTATTTTTATGAATTCCTTTACCTTATATGATTTGTTTTATGATGTCATGATGTTTCAAGAATCCCATTTTTGTTACATGTGTTATACGATGATGTATGATTTATGATTATGTGGCACACATAAGAAAGGATTCATTATAAGATGGGTGGGACCTATATCTCCCTCCAATGCATTGGGTAAAGATTTTATATCTCATGAGATAGACATGGCTGGAACGGAAGGTTATTTCGGTTCAGTGATACAGGACTGAAACGAGGAGTGAACTCGGTTCAGAAAGGGACTTTGTCCACTAAGATAGTCTTGGAAATGAGTCATGACTAACAAGAAATTATTTTCCATGATTATGTGTGCCTGCCACAAAGTTTCAAGTTTTATGATATGATTATGGGGATCTCATTTTCACTTCTATGATTTATTCCATGTTAAGATATTATGATCTCTTTTGCAGGTTTTGATTTTCAAAAAGATATGATATGATTTTTATTTCCTTTTGTTTACCCTTACTAAGCATTTGAGCTCACCCTTTTATGTTTTCTTTTCCCCAGGATATAAAGAAAGGTTTTTAGGTAAAAAAAAGGAAGATCTTTATGGGAGATATTGAGTATCTTTCACCACGATTAGAAGATTACGTTCCGAGTTTCCAAAGACACTAAACTATTACGATCCTTGTGTGTGTGTTTTTGTTATGTACTAAGTATTCCGCAAAAGTAATGTAATGTCCATGTACGTCAAGCTTTGGGTCTCTACAGTTGGTATCAGAGGAAAGGTTTAGTCAACCTTTGGAAACTAGGATGCGAGAACTGTAGTGAGATCCCTAGAGATATTTATAAGGTATGTCTAGGGATGTCCCTAAGGATAAGTATACGTATAGGATACAGTCCTAGAACTATGGTAACGATCATAGAATTTAACCTAAGAAGTTAGATATCAAGGATACTCCACCTTTATTATGTTTTTTTCCCTAGTATGATTTTTTCCTCTCACACTATTCTTTTTTTTGGGTTTTAGAAAATGGCTGGAAACATGATGATTCACGATAATGGAGGATATGATGGACAATGGAATGATATTCTTCATGAGAAACCAAATGAAATGGGATTTGGAAGTCCAAAGATCATTATTATGCCGAATCAGCAATCTCATAATATGATCAATAAAGTAAAATTTGGTAAGTTTCCTGACTCGACTAATAAAAGAAAGATGGAGTTTCATGATGATCATAGAGGAAAGAAAGTTCAATTTCCCCTATGTAAATCATGTGGGAAGAGGCATCAAGGAGAATGTTTCAAGGGAACTGGAAGATGCTTTGGGTGTGGAAAAGAAGGGCACAAAGCAAGTAAGTGAAAAGGAAAAGGGTCGGTTAACACCATGGATGAGGATAATGGTATTGCTACGACATCAAAAATGGTTAAGTGTTTTAAATGTGGAATGTATGGCCATTATGCAAACAAATTCCCTAAGGGAAAGACTCATGAAGAGAATCAGTATGGTCATATGGGTAGTATTTATGTGGATGATGATGAAGAGACTACAAATGATATGTGAGATGAAAGAATTTTTGAAGCTCGGTCAATGGTTTAAGAATGTAGTGGAATGATTACATGTTTATCATGTGTAATGTTGTATAAGAAATCTCATGGTACTATGGAATAAAGAGACGTCTAAGGATTGTTACACTGTTGTCTTTCCTTGAGTTATGAAAGTGTATGATTAATGGTACCACTATCCATGAAAGGTTATTCAGATATTTTTAGAATTTAGATGATATGCGCACAATGAAGGAATAATAAGATAATGGGGTGTTTGATTATATTCATGAGCTCATGATTGATATAAGGACTAAGTGATATCATGGTTTGAGTATATAGAATTTTGAGGATTTTGGTATGTGGAAAGTGTTAACGTTTAACTGCATTCATGTTTTCAATAAGGTTTAATGGTTATTCAAGGGAATACATGATTAAGGCCTTTGAATGATTAGAATGTGACCAACGAGATATATCTTATGATATATGGGGATCAAAGATGGTATTAAATCTCTGGAAATCGTTGTCACTATGTTATGAGAGTGGACTGCAGTATTATGGATAAGCCTAAAGATTGGAATGGATTATGTTGGACACAAGTTAGTATTGTTTAAGGATAGATGTTTTCTCGATATTATTTATGGGATGTTATAGTAATATAGTTTTAGAAAAAGGACAACCTGCAGGACGGGCGACAGCCCATCGCGTCGGACAAGGCTGTGGGAATCGAATCCACAACCGAAGTGCGACTGGCCTTTATCGCCTACCACTGGCCTACAGGAAGTCCCTGTTTAGTAGAAACTAGTTTTATTATATTAAGCAGTATGATATATGAAGTATAAGTCCATTTTAGAAACCATATATGATTAATCTCACTATAGATGGACTTATGTATATAATATTTGCTAACCTTTTGTTTGAGACAGATGGAATGACCCGTCATTCTATCACATGATCTGCTAACACTTCACGAATAACAAATTCAACTTCATTTATTTAAGAGATGAAGTGGAAATTGAACAACAGTGAGATTGTACCAAAATAAAGAAAGTATTTATTCTAATTCAATTTTCAACTTTAGGGAAATGATCTTGAAAACCAAAAATGTTGTCCTAGTGATCTTATACCTGATGAATTTGATGGTACCTTAGATCGTCACAAATTTATGGATTTGTGATTACGGGATTTTCCATAGCCATGTTCTCTACCACTCTCCATCAGAACATGATGGTTAGATTTCTCTTTCATATCCATATTTTCACCTATGTGGAAACCCAGTGATAAGTTTATTTGGGTAACCATTACGTTTCATAATTTTGTTTTTAAAGATTGGTTTTGATATTCCTTTTTACGATGTGGGTTTCTATT
This sequence comes from Viscum album, assembly GCA_963277665.1. Classification (NCBI taxonomy): domain Eukaryota; kingdom Viridiplantae; phylum Streptophyta; class Magnoliopsida; order Santalales; family Viscaceae; genus Viscum; species Viscum album. The sequence goes on along the minus strand of OY728143.1, from coordinate 878,740,639 downwards.
AAATAAACTTTTAAATAGTAAACCATTTATAACCCCGACGAATTTCGAGGGCGAAATTCATTCTAAGGGGGGTAGAATGTAACAGCCTGAGATTTTATGAAAAATATTCTTTTTAATTTTATTAATGTCTTCTGTTGTACGCTACACCAAAAGGAGCTTGCACAACATGCATCCTTTACTTTCCTTGCATTACACGCAATCGCAACCTTCCTCGATAGCGTGTGTAGTACGCAATACTGAGTTTCATGAAACAACGATATGGTATTAAAATATTATTAAAACTAGCCGTTATGAATAGTAATAACCACTTTTTGAAATTTTGTAAATTTTATTTTTCAAAATGGAATTCATTTTTAGATTCGGAGTATCAAATTTAGCCTAAAGTGAAATTTTGGTACTTTTCGGATAACATTAATATTGTGATGAATAGTGAAAATTACTAAATTTTAATTAAAAGCAACTTTTTTTAATCGAAATAATTAATAGTGATAAATTATTAATTTGAGTGGTTTTAAAGTATATTTAGAATATATTTTTACAATTTAATACAATGTTGGTCATTGGTTGTAATTTCACATTTAAACCAGACATAATCAAGTGTCAATCTTTTGATAGATATGGTTTCTTAAAAACACGCTATTTGTTTTAACAGCGGGAGTTAATTATAAAAATAATTAATGAAACTTCTATGTTATGAATTTTGTAAAATAGACTTTATTTTTGAATTCGGAATATAAAATATAGCTTAGGATGAAATTTTGGCATTGTTCTGAAAAACATCAATTTTTGATGAATAGTGAAACTACTAAGTGGTAGTTAAAAAAACTGAATTTTTCATAAAACTTAATTTTACCGCTTCTGTGAATGGAATTTATAAAATCTGAGAGACACGGTTAGTATCAAGGACTAAAATGTGGTTCAATGAGATGAAAATAATTTTTGGTGAATTGTAACTTTTTACTTTTTTTTACCACGGTTAATAGTAAATTGGGTAACTAAGGGTAAATATGATATTAATATTACCCTAACACATGTCCTAATTCTATTGGACAAGTGTAATTCGACCAAAAACAAACTTAGGAATAAAATATGACCATTTAGGCCCACTTGGATTAGATTAGGACATTTATTATTAATTTATTTAAAGAAGGGTTAAAATAGTTAAAATCAAAGTTTAATAAGTAAATAATTTATAATATGGGGTTATAAATAAGCTAAATTCGATTGTAAATATTCATTAGAAAGATAAAAAGATTTCCTACATGATGGTATTTTATTTGTAATTTTTAGACATCATATAATTTAATTTATTTATGACACAAAGATGATGCAGTAATTATCTTATTAATGAAATATTGACATAATTGATAATATAAATACCAAAATAAATGTAATTTAAGACTTTTTATGAATTCCACTAATTTTCTAGGTTACTATGATATATTAATGTTTATTTAATCAACTTTGTTAGAACATATAATTCTGTTATGACTTTCACAAAAATCATATATCAAATAGTGTCAAAATTGACACAAAATAGTTTTTAAATCAAATATTATATTATTAATTTTTATTTTATTCCTAAAAATCCAAGGTTCGGCAAAATGACTTAGATAAGGATATATATATTAATAATAAACAATTTGGGGTTCTTTTGGCATGTTATAGTAAGTTTATTAACCATATAGTGAAAGAAAACAAAAAGACATGGTAAAAGTTAAATTATTTAAGTTAGAGTTAAATCTAATTGATAAGGTTAAAATAATACCCTAAACTTGTCTAAATCTTATTGGTTGATAGGATTTCGACCCATACCCACCTTATCTTCGAAATAAGACCCTTTGGAGCCATTATAAACCGATTTTGACTTTAATATAAAATAATATTTTGAGATATTCCTAAGGTGCCCCTCTCCTCCCTTATAAAAGGGCACCTCCTCCCCCTCCTCCTCACACCAATTTTAGCACTCAAGCTCGGCCAACCCCTGACAAAATCTCTTCTCCACTTCCCTAGAAACATCCTAGAGGTTTTGGTCTTCTTCAAAGACCAATTTTAGTTCCCTAAGAGGAGGTCTCAAAGAGGCGCTTCAAAGAAGAGGTAATTACCGTTACCAATTCTTTCATCTTTATTTCTTCTTCCACTTCTTCTTCTTATGTTGTTTCATTATGAAGTAATAACATCAGTATCACTCATATACGGATATGTTATTATAAGTATGAAACAACCTTATTTCACCATCTATCCATCCTACGGAAAAAGAAATCACCGCACGTGCGTACGTACGGAATACCGTCTCCACGACGCGATGAGATTCATTCTTAATGATTAACCATTCATGAATGATTATAAAGTATATATAATAAGTACTAATGAAATATATGACATAATAATGATACTGGATTTATGTATATATATATATATATATGTATGTCATCTACTTACTTCCATTCAAGACAATAAAGAAAGAAAAACAGCGTTCATGCGTACGTACGGACTACCGTCTCCATGAACGGTGTTTTTCATTTCATTTATAAATCTATTATATATATATATACTGAATATATATGATATATAAATCATATTTTATATTCTGGATGTAAGTAAATCATGATATAAGTAATAATAATGTCAAGAACAAAAAGTCAAAACACCTACGATAAATGAAACGATTTTACCCAAAACGCTTCTTTAACATGGAATTTACAAAAGAACGGGTAATATAATGTCATAAGTGAACCATATATGATATCATAACAATAAATATGATTCTGTAATAATTCAATGAAATTATTTAAATCATTATACAGGAGGTTCGGACACATACGAAGCAAATCGGACCTAAGGTAAGGGAAATATCGCAATCTCATTTTTATCCGAGATTGTTTTTACTTTGGCATTTACTAGGGTGTATTTTATCATCCACATCCATGTTCCCTAAATATATAATATTTTTTCCATCCACTTACAATAGTTTAAATCCAATTTTACCCTTCGGTGAGTTTTAGTAAAGAATATGAAAGGAATCTTTTGTCACTTTTTCGTACGAGGTACTTTTTGACTTTTCCGACAAAAGTATGAGAAGAATGTTTTCTTTTTAACTTATACGGCATGAATGTATTTTTAAAAAATTGTTTACAAGAATATTCCTTTACAAGTTTTCAAGTTTATTTTTAATCAACTTCTTTTATTTTAAAGTTGTATAACATGTTAAGAAAGGAAAAATGTTTTTGAAGAAGAAAGGATATTTTCCTCAAGAATGGAGTTCAAGAGTTTTATCAAAATTATTTTCCATCTAAGATAATAAAGGGTTCTGTTTTTATCCCTAATATTACATTGATTTGATCATGTTGTGATGGAATTATTTTTATGAATTCCTTTACCTTATATGATTTGTTTTATGATGTCATGATGTTTCAAGAATCCCATTTTTGTTACATGTGTTATACGATGATGTATGATTTATGATTATGTGGCACACATAAGAAAGGATTCATTATAAGATGGGTGGGACCTATATCTCCCTCCAATGCATTGGGTAAAGATTTTATATCTCATGAGATAGACATGGCTGGAACGGAAGGTTATTTCGGTTCAGTGATACAGGACTGAAACGAGGAGTGAACTCGGTTCAGAAAGGGACTTTGTCCACTAAGATAGTCTTGGAAATGAGTCATGACTGACAAGAAATGATTTTCCATGATTATGTGTGCATGACACAAAGTTTCAAGTTTTATGATATGATTATGGGGATCTCATTTTCACTTCTATGATTTATTCCATGTTATGATATTATGATCTCTTTTGCAGGTTTTGATTTTCAAAAAGATATGATATGATTTTTATTTCCTTTTGTTTACCCTTACTGAGGATTTGAGCTCACCCTTTTATGTTTTCTTTTCCCCAGGATATAAAGAAAGGTTTTTAGGTATAAAAAAAGGAAGATCTTTATGGGAGATATTGAGGATCTTTCACCACGATTAGAAGATTACGTTCCGAGTTTCCAAAGACACTAAACTATTACGATCCTTGTGTGTGTGTTTTTGTTATGTACTAAGTATTCCGCAAAAGTAATGTAATGTACATGTACGTCAAGATTCGGGTCTCTACATGCACTCTCTCAGAGGCCTCCTACACCATAATCATCCCGAAAATTGCTTACTCCCCCACTTAATGCCAATAAAATGGTGAGTGACATGACCGACCATAAAGATCCACACAAGGCTCTATCTGATTCATTGATTAGACATTATTATTATATAAAAACTCCACAATGTAAAAATGGTCATCCCATTATCCATTTAACTCGAGGATGTATCCTTGAATCATATCCTCCAAAATTTATATTTTCCTCTCTGACTGTCCATCAGTCTGTAGATGATACACCATACACAATTTTAGTTGAGTCCCCAAAGCCTTTTAGAAGACGTACCAAATGTTTGATGTGAACATTGAATCACTATCTAAATTGTAGTACAATTCACCCCATATAGTCATAAAACGACTCATACAAAAATATTTCCCAACTAATTTATAAATTTATTGTATTTAATCCTCATGAAGTATGCCAATTTCATCAGTCAGTAAAGTATCACCCAAATAATATTCAAAATTCTTGGGGTCTTGGGAAAACTAATCATGAATTCCATTATCATTCCTTACTACTTAAACACAGGCATGAGAAGTGTCTAATGTAATCCTCTTGGTCTCTAGTACTCTTCCTCAATCCTTTGATAGGTCAGGAAATAAGAGCTGAAGCCCATGATTCCTTTTTTAATTCCCATCCACAAAACATTTTCATCTAATATCCTAATACATCTTTATCAATCCTTGGTTCACTACCCACTGAGAGGCATGTGAGTCCCTTGTCATATCTTCCCTTATAGAAGTAGGAACCACAAATGTCCCATGAATAATAACTTCATCATCATTTTCTATTGACCATCCTGGAACTAGATCACTTACTACCAACCTTTCTCAAATTAGTAAGCCTTTAAGATCTAATTCATAGTTAATATTTACCTAGTACACCAATATTGAAATTATAACCAAGGAATAACAAGATATTAAAAAACATTCCTTAGATGCATCCAATAATCACTCAGCCAACAAGTTCATCAACCATCATTACTCCCTCGAAGGCCTCTCTATAATCTCTTGAGGTTTCCTACAAAGTGAATTTGCAACAACATTGCCTTTGTGTAGAGTATAAGCCACATCATAGTCCATCATTTATAGATACTCTACCCAATTCTTCTTACAGATATTTAATTCTTAATTAGAGAAAATATAATGTAAACTCTTGTACTCCTTATATAAAAACAATCAGTCTCTAAACAGATTATGATGCCCACACATAAAATTGTGGATCACAACATCCAAATACAAGGCATGCATTTTGTATTTCCACTCATGGGTCCATAGAAATCAATACCCACTGTTTACTACCCAATCCCTTTGCATCATCACAACTTCTAAACCCAAACCCGAGGCATCACATTAGAACAGGTATCTAATCCCAGGCTCTACTAATGTCAGGATTAGAACTATATCTGGTCTTCTTTTTTTCTCTATAAATAATTTTTCACATTATTCTAACCACTCGAGCATCAATCCCTTATTTATAATCCATACTATTGGTGATTACAGTTAGGATAACTCTAGTACAAACCTCATATAGTACCAATGTAGTCCAAATAAACTCTAGATCTCAAACATATTCCTAGGTCCTTCCCATGACATAATAACATCTACCTTCCCTAAATCATTTTCAATTTACACCCCATAAATCTCATGCTCGACGAAACACACCTCCAATATCCCAAAGTGAAATTTTTTTGAACGTCGAATAAAACTATTGTTCTTGAAGTGTACTCAATACAATATCATGGTGTATAATATGTGACTCTGTGGTCTTTGAGAATATAAGGATATCATCAACAAACACCATAATAAAGAATTCAATATATGGCTGGAAGATCCTACTGATGAAATACATGAAAACCACAAGTTCATATTTTAACCCTAAATAATAAAAAGAAACTACCACAAAATATGCCTTTAATAGCACGAGCATTTATCAGCACTAACAAAACGTGCAGATAAAGGTTCCCATTATAAGTGATTTATTTTTAGGACAAATAAATAGACCCTTTATGATCTCCTTATTTTTAGAACTGATAAAAGAAACCCTTTATCTATACTTTTTTAGCACCCACAAAGGGATCATTTATTTGAACGTTTTTAGCATTGATAAAGGTTTAATAATTAAATAATTAATAAAAATAAAATAAAAATGAGTTTATTAAAAAATAATAAATTTTTTATTAATTATATAATTATTGATAAAAATGAATATACTAATTATAAGATAAATAAATTATAAATACTAATTAACGGTATATATTAAATATGTTGATAAATAAAAAAACTAAATAATTAAAAATTAAAAATAAATAAATTGAGAAAAATATTAATCATTTTATTAATTAAATAATTTTTTATTATGTTAATAAATAGTATATATTTAATATATATATATATATAAATTTATATAAATATGATTTATGTGATACAAAAAATATATTCTTTACGTTAAATAGAAATATATTTAGTGAATAATTATTTATAATTAAAAATTAAAACGAATAAAAAATAATGACTAATTGCATCGAGTGATGGATATAACTGAATGTCATTTTATTTTTGAATTTAACATATATCAAACATTTTTTATATTTATTTCTTATACATATATATAATTAATGATTTTTTATATACAATACTAACACAAAAATATTTACAAAATAAATGAATTCTTATATAGAAAAAATACACCTCATATTTATGTAATTTATTCAAATTTTAGTATTCATTTTAGAATTTCATTATTCCATGACAAATTTAATATATTAATTTTTTAATCGGTAATTTATTTTTAATATTATTTAATTTAGGTATGGTTTATTCATTTTTAATATGTTTTCTCTGTTTTTTTTAATTTAATAAAATTGTATTATTTATTATATATATATATTTATTTAGATTTAATATTTCCAATAAGTATTCATCTCAATTTCTATATATATCGACATTTTTTTAATAATTTATATTTAACTTATAATCCTTATCCAATTTTCCTATATTGTTAATGTGTTCTATTTTTTATAATTCAATTTCACTCATTTTTAACATGCATTCACATAAGATTAAATATTCATTAATAATTTAAAAAATATATTTTTAAACAATATTTTAGAAAATATTATAAAAATATGTTTTTATAAAATATTTATAAATAAATATATTTATAAATGTATATTTAATATTTTTATACATTTGTAATTATAAATAAATAAATATTATTTTAAAAAAGTATTTATATAATTATAAAATATTATATACATATATATATTTAAATAATTTTAAATTTATTATAAAATTATTTAAATAATGAATATATTTTCTTTAATTATATTTTTATATTATATATATATATATATATTTAAATTAATATTAAAAATGATATAAATATATTTTTTTTGAAAAGTAATTATGTAATTATATATAAATAGTTCTATATTTAAAAAACTATGAAATTTTTATATATATATTTTAAAAAATAATATATTTACTATATATATTAAATAAATAAATATATATATATATATAATTATTTGAATATATTTTATTTTTTGTTATTTATAATTATTATTAAAAATCTATTGTTAGCTATTAAGTAATAAGAACTGATAATGATTTCTTTTATCTGGGCTTTTTTGGAAGTACTAATAAAAGTGTCCCAATCTATTTTATGAACCCCAACCAAGGCGAACCGGTTCATGATATCTGAAAATCACTCTCGAATCCACCTTCTCCCGACACTCCTCGTTGTCGAATACATGCTCGAATCAAGGATAGAATCAAGGCTCCAAATATTACAAGGATCAAATCCAAGTCTCAAATGATTCATCAGTCGAATGAAACCATGGATCGAATGAAATCCATGTTTTTCGATATCTTTACTTTCCCTCAGCTATCCACTAAACCTTCCTAGACTACATCTATGTGTCCCAACAACCCCAGTTGCACTATCGTATAATAAAACTAAAAAAAATCACATTTTTTGAAATATATTGAAGTATCATCTTCCCTGATAGCATGTGTCTCTCCTTGTGACAAAATAGGTACTGTGTGACTTGAAATATATTAGAGCCAATATTGGGTCATGTTTTTGTGGGATATAATAGGCTCCCAAAACTAATATTCCTTGACATCTACCACTTTTCAATCATAAAATTTTGAAAAATTCATCCATATAGCGGTCAGTGTTGTCATTGGTTTGAAATATTCCACTGAAAATCACATGGGAACCACTTTTTCATATTTTTATTGAGAAATTAATGTGTTGTGATTTCCTTTATTCCCCTATAAACTAATGTAATTTTTTAACTCTCTAATCATAGACATCTTGATGTTGTACCTCGTATAATACATGGAAAACATGCATTGTACTTTGTCCAATCATAAAACATTATGTATTCAACAAATATGAGTACTAACATCCTTTTATCATTCTCCATATTGATTTAGAAGTTGTGATCAAATCTTCATCACAAATGAAAAATCATTCTTTGGTATTGATCCAACCATAAATACTAGTTCCTCAATGATTTCTTTATCTTATACAAATAATTATTTAACTGATACACTTTCCTTATTTTTCATCCATAATAAACCCATATGGTTTCTAAATGTATACTCCCCCTTAATTACTCCATTGCGAAAGCTAGATTTCACATCCTTTTGGAATAATTTTAACTACATTTTCATTGAAATCTCCAAGAAATTTCAAATAGTTTTAAACTAGTATATTGGAGAAAATATTTCATAAATATAAATTCTTTTGACCTAGGAATCCCCTTTACATGCTATCCATTCTTTATTTTGATCTAATTTTTAATATTCAATGAGTTTATTATAGAACACCAACTTGGCACCAATATCACTTCTATCTTCCAATCTTAGAACAACATCCCATATCACATTTTTCTTATTTGGATAATGATATTTGAGTATAGATTTGATCCAATTATCATCCTTGTTAGCGTCTCCAAATGACTTAGGCTCTACTTTGGAAAAAATGAGGTTATTTTGTAGAGTGTTACTTTACTGAGTTTACATAAAAAATGACTGATCACAAATGGGATTTTATTAATTAATTTTATCCATTATTTTAATTAATAAATTTGATAATCCTTCTTCATTTTCCTCACCATCAATGTCTTATTTTGTGTCTACCTCATCCCAGTGTGCTCCCCATATTCAACTCAATTCAAAAATAATTTCTATTAATGTTTAATCAATGTTTTAATTATTAACATTCTATCCATTCTAATTATTAAAATATATTTATAAATTTTATATTTTCATTATAAAAACATATCTACCCCCCCCCCTTAAGTGAGATAATAATTGTATCATTATCTTATATGATCAATTTTTCACAAAAAAAATCAATATTCTATTTTAAAATAATACCGTAATTTATTCTGATCAGAAATAAAAAAACAGTTTGACTAGCTTTCTATACCGTTGTAAAAATATAGACATATTTAAAATGATAACTGAAAACCATTTTTAATTTTGAAATAAACCACTTTATGGGTGATTGGGAGCCTCATTGTAACTAAATACCAAATTCAAGGATACCCACATAAAACAAGTACACCGAAAACTAAAATTCAAAAATCCATGTTTAAAATTTAAAATAAAATTTCCAAAAGAGAGAAACTAAAAACCACAGACGGAGAGGCCATCCTGGGAACCACCTGTAGTGTTAGCCATCCAAGAATCCCTATGCTGTGTCACCATCACTGCATCATAACATTTCTTGATTGAATTTGCCTTCAATATCACTATCAGATCACCCTTATGAACACTGGAGAAAACCATCAACCGAAGAACTAATGTCGAAGAGACCACCATGATACTGATAAATGCTAAGACACATGAACCAAGGTATCGTGAGGACCACCAAGAATATCCGCCTCAGATAGAGATTTGATGTTATAGAAAAAGATAATAGAGATGATTGGATGAAGGCTTGTCATAACAACATAGAGGCTCACTGAAAACCATCATTTCTAAGATAAATACAACATCATAGATGTCGGTCATCTGAAATCATAGACATTGAGCCTCCTAAAGTAGCACATCCTAAGGCTCCAACATCCAACTGAACAAAACAAAAACCCAAAAAGATATCTGAAAAAATTATACATTTCTACCAAAAACCTCCATAAACATCATCAAATGACCCTCCCCTACCACTGTATAGACACAATCTACACAAAACTGTCGATCCTCTCAAGAAAATCATCACCACATTCTCAAAGTATCGCCACCATCATCCAACAATAGAAACAAAAAACAAACATCATCATGACATCAAACCAAACACAAAAACCATCATCAATGAAGAATCATAGAGTAAAACATAGAAATGGAGATGAAACCCCAAAACAAAAGGAAATAGGATACTGGGGGGGCTGAAACCCTAAATGAAAAAGTAATGAATACACCGAAAAATTCAATGACCATCGATCCATTTATACCAAAAACTCTAAGTATCCATTTCTCTAGATATAACCAGGATAAGAGTGGTATAATTTGAGGTCAGAGTGAGATTGAGGTAACCAGGGAAGAAACCATAGAACCTTCACTGTAAAAAAAATCAATGAATGGGACTTGGAGAGAACCAACCATGGGAGAGAATATGTATTAGATCCATAGAGGAATCCACTCTGGGAAGAGGAGAAGGATTAGGGGGTATAATAAGGAGAAGAAACCCTATGTGAGGGGGGATTTCTAGAGAAAACCCTAGACAACACAATGGTGTAAATGTTTCATCCTGATCATCTTCATCTCTCGAATAGTTATTAGTCCAATTTTTTGTTTAGGACTCATCCCCCCCTATTTTATGTTTCTTGTACTACTATAATAAGTATTCATCCTATGGATGTCTTCTAATTAGTGTATTTCAATTAACATAGGTGTATTTCCACAAGAGATGGAGGTTGGGTACAAACAACAAAATGAGATGATAAGTATTGAGAATATGAGTATATGAACATGAAAGATACATATAACATTCACCATTGGATTAATCCAGAGGATATGTCCTACCATATTGGAGTAATTATTTTCTTAAATTTAACTACCCATTTTCTTCAAAGTGCAATTAAATTCATTGAATCAATCAAATGTTGGGTTCCCCTTGTTATAATTATCTATGACATTCATCTTTGATGATAAATATCTCATGTTTATTTTTTATTTATTGCTCAAAATGAATATTTTATAAAACAAATAGTATTGATATAAATTGAAAATAAATTTACTCTAATAATTTGGGAAAATAGTATGAATATGGAGTTAAAGAGTTCATCAGGTTTGTAATAGCGCTTTCATAAGACCCTTCTCAAATTATTTGCCTATATTTACATTGTTATTTTTCTATAAAAATAAGTTTGGATGAGTTGGTAGAAAATTTTATTTGACATAGAATAGATCATAGCAATAAACATTGGACTAAACACAGGGAAAAACCAAACATGCACACTAATTAGGATGATATTGTGGATTATGATTCATTAGATATGAATACCACATTAAATGATGGAGGAGATCGCATGGAATAAATGACAATGGAAATTGAAGATGACCATCATGATTGTACAAATTTTTTTTGTGATGATAAATAACTATTCTAAGAGACTATTAAATACTAGTTTTACTAAATACACAACATTTTCACCTGTATTGAAGTTATATAATTTGAAGGCCGGTAGCAGATGGAGTGACATCTACTTTATAGAACTACTTGGTCTTCTGAAGGATATAATACCAGACAAAAATGAACTACCATGGTGAGGATATTATGATAAACAAATGCTACATTCAATGGACATGATCTCTAAAAAATTATATTCTTTTCCAAATGATTGCATATTATTTCACGAGGACCATGAATCACTCAAAAAATTCCCTATGTGTGGTGAATATCTATACATGAAAAATGAATCAACTCTTTAAAAATATATATGGTACATTTATATAATTACATGGTTTAGATGACTATATGAATATTAATAAACTATCAGAAAATTAGCATGGAGTGCAGATACAAGAATTAAATATGGAATCACATCTCATCCATCAGATTCTATCAAGTGGAAGAAAACTGATTATGAATATTCTGAATTTGTGAATAATCCAAGAAACCTTCATTTCACATTATTTACAGATGTCATAAATCCTTTTGGTGTATAGATTAGTACTCAAAGTACATATCCCATCATGTTGGTAAATTATAACATACTTCCATGGTTATGCATGAAGTGAAAATAAATTATTTTTGTCTCTAATTATATATGTACAAAAGTAACATGGTAATGATATTTATGTCAATTTGGATCCATTTATCAAATATTTGAAATTTATGTGGGATAAAAGTGTTACAATGTATTGTGATCATAGAAGTAAAGAATTAAAATTTAGGGACATGTTGTACCAGTTGATAAATGAATTCCATATTTATGGAAATTTATCAGGTTATAGCATTAATGCAATATTAGGTTGTCCCATATGTGAAAAAACACAGAAATTCAGTTTGGTTGAAATATTCCTAAACGAATTTGTTTTGAGGACATCAAATATTTTCCCCTCGACGACACAAATACCAATCATGGAAAAAATCATTCAATGGAAATATAGAACTAGGTACAACACCATATCCATTAATGGGTGATCAACTATTATATAATGTAAAAGATATTGACACTATTATTAGTAAACCATTTTCCAAAACCCATATCAAATCTGATTTTAATAAGAGATTAATTTTCGTTAAATTACAATATTGGAATTGTTTATATCTCGGAGATTTTCTTGATGTAATGCATATTAGAAAGATGTATTTTATAGTGTTATTATCAAATTACTGAATATTCCCTGGAAAAAAGGATGAATCATGACTAGTTTAGACATGATTGACATAGAGATAAGGGAAGAGTCGGTACCTGTAAAGGGTAAAGTGTATAATTTTCTTCCTCCATCTTCTTACACTTTATCCAGACAAGAAAATTTGTAATTTTTTCATTTACTTAATAGTGTAAAAGTTCCGGAGGGTTATTCATCATATATCATGAACTTTGTGTCAATTAATAATTTAAATTTAGAATGAATAAATTCATATGAATGTCATGTTTTGATGCAAGATTTGATACATTTTTCTTTCTGTTACATTTTGCCACAAAATGTATAATATACATTAACCAGAATCATCATATTTTTCAAAGCAATATTATATAATGTTATAGACCTGATGAAATAGCCAATCATGAATAAGGGGGTTTTAATTATATTTTTGGAATTAGATATGTTCTTCCAAGCATAATTATTTTATATATTGGTCCACTATATGGTTCACCAGGAAAAATATATTCAACTATGTGGTCCTATCCATTAAAAATGGATGTACCCCCTCAAAAAATATATGAAAATTTTGAAAGGGTATGTGAGTAATCAAAGTTGGATAGAAGTTTGTTCTATTGTAATATTTATTGTTAAAGAATATATTGAAATCTATACTAAGTACCTATCATATTTTCACATCATCGATCTTTTAATGTATCATCACAACAGACGCCTTATGGGTGAAGTGATTTATAGAAGATATTTTGTTAAAATTACTCAGATAGAGTAGTAATAAGAAAAAATTTACATTTTACATAATAGTGAAGATCATGATCCTTACATTGGATCCTAAAAAAATCATTGATACTTGAATCCATCAAGGTCTGAAGGATGGATATCAAATACACATAATAAAAAATTTATATGATGGATTTGATATCAATTTATATGGATTTATCTAAAAATATAAATTCAATTGCCGAATAAATTCATTGGCTAGCCAGGGACTAAATGAAAATGTTATATCTTACACTGGTTTTTTAATCAATGTATATGAATTCTATACAAAAGAACATAATGACTATAGTATAATGAAAAATAGTCGTATTACGCTTGTGGTGGAAGTGATGCACATAGCTGTTTCCAAGGATACAAATTTCGTTTATGTTAGAGGGTACCACAAAGAGGGGATTTTTATTCTTGATAGAGGAAACAAGTAACTAAAACATTTAATAGAGGAAAGGTATTTCAATGATAATGTAAAGTTGTTTTTTTTAATATATTATGTTTTTTTCATAATATTTTATGTTCTCTACTACATTAACATAATCTAAATTAAATGTTTGACTACTCATGTAGACAATGTATTCTACACATGATGATGTTACCAATCCCTCAAAATAATAATCTATAATGAAGGTAATCCTTTGGGATGATGTAAATGTAATGTTATAGTATAATTTATCTATTTTACAGAAAACTAATATAATTAAATGTTAATTTAATTTTCATTATTCCTTGACGAGTTCATTTATTTTAGAATATTTCTATCCATATCTCATTCCATTCTGTACCAAAACATCTTTATACATCTTCTCTCTTAAAACCTTTTCACCCCAACAGTGTTTCTTTTATCACTTTTCATCATCTTACCTGCCTTTATAGGAATAGAAACGATGAAACCTCATCTCAATCATAGAAGTAATATTTATGTTTACATCGTAAAATCATTATCAATAGAATTAAATTATTGTTTCATATATTTTTTTAGTATTACTTACATAAAAATGTATTCTTATAAAGGTGGATTCTTTTGTTTGAGTTGGGTTGGTATGTCCATCTTTCAGAAATTTACACACCTAAACCTCCACAAATTTATTCTCCCTTAAAACTATTTAACCCCTACAATACTGGAATTTACCACATTCCATCAAGTTACCTCCACTACTGAATCACAGAGGTAATCTTGATGTTTTCATAGATAAATAAATGTCTATAGAATTAATGTATTGTATCATATTTTTGATTAATTTATTTATATTTTTTATTACTCCTATAAAAAAATTTATTATACATGTGGATTTATTTTTTATGATACTATAAATTTGATAATTACTACAAGGAAATGTGTTGAGAATGCATAGAACCATGATGAAATAGTGAATACATACTTCTTATTTAATTAATTTTTTCATCATTTTATCTACAATTTATAAGTTAATTTTCTTAACATTTTTATCTAATACATATTTAGTTTTTTCACATGTCAATTGGGAAGTCATATTTCCCATTCAAATATCTAAAATAAGCCATTAAATAGATTAATTGTTCCTTTTTACCGATGTTACCATGCTTCCATTTTCTTTCTTTATCAAATTATCAACATTTCATATTGATTCTATATTCTTAGATGAAAAACGTTTCTCATTATAAAAGGCCAGAAGATTAAATCACTTTCATGTTACCATTATAGTGACTTCGCATGATAAAATGTGCATATGAGCTTCCTATGCTCTTCTATCATTTAACAATGGGAATGGTTTTTCGGCAAATAATATCATGTCAATATGAAGTGTGGGATGTTTGACAAAGAAAGGCAATGAAAATAATGGTTACATAGTCAGTTAGTATTTTTTGAGATATTTGGATGTGTAGGAATCAACCACACCTTAATCCAACACACAGTGTGACTGGTATGACTCCAAGTAATTCTTTTTTCAAAAACATGACAGTAATTTTAGTAAAAAATCCAACTGACATACTCAAGACCAATCAATCATATTCTTATTATTTTGATTGATTAATACAATCCTCCATAATTCATTTTTGATGTCTATGTATTGTCCACACCTCAAAATAATACATGATATTCTTGGTATGACTCAATGTGTTTGTTATTAATTTAAAATTTACATTTTTTTTCAAAAAGCTTCACTCACTAAAAACTGATCAAACACTCTCATATTTAATTTATAATTTTGGAAATTGATTCATTAATCATTTGTGACATGCATTAATTATTCTCATGTTAAATGGATACAATATGTGATTGGTATGAGTCAGATTGTATTTTTTTCAGTTTAAAATGAAATATTACTAAAAAAGACAAGTTACAAACTCAAAACCAAGAAAATGAATTCGTATTATATTGAGACATTAGGAAAATGATCCATAAGACATATGTTATCTATACGAGTCATTCACACCTCAATTTGATTCATTTTGGGATGTGGATGTCTTGAATTATGTATTTTTATTTAAAATTAACATCAATATTAGTAAAAAAGACAAATGACCTACTCAAAACAAACCAAACACATTCATATTTTTTATACAGTAGGTAAATTATCTATAAGTCATTTTTGAATTTTAATAGTTAAAAAAACCTCAATCTGATACACGATGTGACTGGTATTCCCTAAAGTCTTGGATCTCGTTGATGGTTTCCCTAATCATCAATTTTCAACTTCGAAGTTCACATAATCTTCAGCGCTCTTAAACCTCACCTTGGAGGCTAAGTTTAAACAGAGGCAGCCTTCAGTAGATTTGTTCGACAGGTTTTTCATTGGCTCATGGAACATTCAGGATTGGATGAAAGTGAGCTTTCTTGATATCCACCACATAATTATTTGTTTCACGTCGGAGGAGGATCCCATCTTTTTTTAGTCGAGTTCTCCCTGTAGCTTCAATGGATATCGATTCTTCTTTTTCTATAGGTTGGGTCATTCTACAAATAACTATCATCAAAGAGATCATGTTTTTGTTAGTAAGGTTGGTATAGGTATTGGAAAGGTCTCAGAGATTTGTGATGTGGCTGGATCGTTGAGGTAGTTGGTTAGGGTTATGGATGATAGAGGGTGGGGTGTCAACACCCACAACTCATGGAATGAGTGGGATATGCCTCAGTCATCACTACTTGTGGAGGAGAAGCAATCTAAAGGTATCTCGGTGATCCCCAATGTGTCATTGGAGTCTATTCCTGGTGCGTCATTGGAGAAGAATGTAATGGAATTAGTGGTTAATCTGAAGGACTCTAAGGTATTTAAGAGGTTGAAGTAGAATCTTTTTTGTCCTTCCATTGGTAATGTGTTGATCTATTTTGAGGGTGCATGGTTGGGGGTGGTATGGTCCAGAATGAGGGTTCTTGTGGGGTAATTCCAACAAGTTGGTCTTCAATATCTATGGAATATATGGTCGGTGTGGAGGTGGATGTTGTGGTTGCTTCTAATATGGAGGTGTTGAGGTCGAGTAAGAATTATATGGGTAAGGGGAAGACAGGAATTGGATAGCCTATCTAGCGCTAAGCGATCGGGGGATTCTATTTCAAGGACCCGTAATCTAATCCAATTGAGTGATAGTTTTTACGGACTTTTAGAGGTTGGTTTGGGTACTAATCTTAGTATTCTGATTGATGTAAATGGGGAACATGTGATAGAACCCCATGGAAATGATCCTAGTCTTTCCGTTTTTGATGATGCAATATCTAGGAGTACCATAAGTAATATGAGTATGAAAAGTAGGAATGATTACACCTTGAAAACCCCTCTTATAGAGAATTGATCGTCTAAAAAGATAATTTCTATGTAAAAAATATTAGAGGTTATGGGTAACCAGGCATGATATTTAATGGTATCTTCTGAAGATGAAGTGGCCAGCTAGGTTTTGTTGATTAATTCATCTGAATAAGAGGTAGCTAAGATTATGAGGATTCCACTAAGGGTTTCCCTCAATGAGGAACAATACTCTTGGGTTGATAAATTGGATCTAATTCTTTTGGAGGGTTTTAGTAAAGGGAATATCATCCTAGAAGAGTACATAAAGA
Organism: Viscum album; assembly: GCA_963277665.1. Classification (NCBI taxonomy): domain Eukaryota; kingdom Viridiplantae; phylum Streptophyta; class Magnoliopsida; order Santalales; family Viscaceae; genus Viscum; species Viscum album. The sequence goes on along the minus strand of OY728143.1, from coordinate 878,722,842 downwards.
CCTGGGTTTAGTTGGATTTTGAATTTGAAAATATAATTGTGGTTGTTCCAAACATTGAGGTAACTTATTTCTCTTGTAAGTTATATAAGTAATTGGTCTCCATTAATCTTAAATTATTTTTAAATGTTTCTACTTATGTTGGTGAAATCTGTTGAGTGGTGGCGAAGTTTGATGGATCGGGTTATATTGGCTTTTGGAGAAGCTTTTTCTTGAGTTTGAAGTGTAGCTTGGTGATACTCAACTACAATTATATTCAGATATTCTCTTGATGGGGATCAGATCATAAAAACTTCACCATTTCATTCCATTTAGGATTTTTTATTTGAGAGGGATTGGCTATAACATCGGTTCTAGGTCCATGCATTATAATACTAGATAGCATGGTGAGTGGTCATAAAATGGTTATGTTTTATCATCCCAATGAAGTGGTTGGGGAGGGTTAGTCCCTCTAGTTTAGTTCAAGGTTTTATGGTTTCAATCATTTTTATTTTTGATCTGTCAGTTTCACACTTTTCCTTAAAAATGTGTTCATAATAAAAAATAATTTTCCGTCAGTCAGTTTAAAATGAAATTTTAGTAAAAAAGACAAATGAAGTACTCAAAATCTTGAAAATTAATACAGATTGTTTTTATATTTTAAAAAACATTCATAAGACATTTTAGATGCGTAATAATTATATGAACCACAATCTGATGCATGTGTGACTGGTATGACTCTAAGAACGTCTTTTTATTTAAAATTGACATATATTTTATTAAAAAGTTAAACTAAACTACTCAAAATTGAGAACAATCTTTAGATTATCTTGATACATTATGAAAATGATAGATATTTGTTATTGGAGGTGTAGGAATCATCCTTACCTTAATCTGACACAAAGTGTCACTGGTATGACCCAATGTGTTTGCTGTCAGTTTAAAAATGATATTTTAGTTCATAAAGTTTCATTCATTGAAAACCAAGAAAACAAGATCATATTTCCTTAATAATTTATTAATTTGATTAATCAGTCATTTTTTATGTGTAGGAGTTAGTCTCATAGAATACCAATACATGGTATGATCGATATGAGTCAAATTTTGTTTTTCTTTTTTAAAATGAAATATTAGATATCAAAGAGTAGTGAAGTACATAAAATTGAGAAAATGCATTCAAATAGCTTAAATACATTAGAAAATTACCCATGTGTAATTCAATACATGTAGGAAACATAAAACCTCAATATGATGCATGGTGTTGCTAGTATTACTCAAATTGTGTCTGTTTATATAAAATTGACATCAATTTTAGCAAAAAGGACAGTTGAACTAATCCAAAAAAAAGGATTTCAGATCATTTTTGATACTTTATGAAATTGATTCATAATTTATTTGGGTTTTATAGGAATTAGTTTTCCCTCAATTCAATGCATGGTATGACCGATATGACTAAAAGTGTCCATTATCAGTTTAAAATTTAAATTTTAGTTCAAAAAGTGTCACCCACAGAAAATAGAGAAAACACGCTCAAATTATCTCAATAATTTAAAAATTCGATTCATAAGTCATTTTGGATGTGTAGGAATTGTTCTTCTATAAAATGGAAACATAATGTGATTGATATGATTCAATGTTCATGATTCCAGTTTAAAATGTCATATTATTAAAAAAAGATAATTGATATACTCAAAACTAAGAAAACGCATTTGGATTATTTTGATACTTGATGAAAATGATCAATAATTCTTTTGGGACATGTAGGAATCATTCTCACCTCAATACGAAACATGGTGTGACCATTATGACTCAAAATACATATTTTCAATATAAAAGAATAATTTTAGTTTAAAACGTGCATCACATCTTCAAAACAATGAAAACAGAACTATATTGTTTTCATATCATTATATTTGATATTACTTAATTGATTTCTATATCATATTTATATTATACATATTTAGTTAATATTCTTATATATAATTCGTGATGATTAATAATAAATGGTTTGACATTCAAGAATCCACCACAACTCAATCTGATATACAGTGTTTCTGGTATGACTCAATGTTTAGTTTAAAATTAACACTTTCTATTAATTTATTTTTTATATTACTTCTAACATATTTTTTTTATACAAGTGAATTTTTTTATGAGAAGGTGTTAGGATGAAATGAAATGGTTCATTTATTTTTTTTCAATTTATGTAATATTTTTTACTTATTTAATTGTAAAACCAATGTTTTAAATGTCTATAATATAGTGTTTTTGTATTTGGGTTGTAAATTTTATTTCATTTTAATAATGTATTGGTAATTTATTTTTCTGATTTATTGGTGTTTCTGGTGCTACGGTGTGCTATTACATCACTCTACAGCATGCCCCATTATTAGTTCTTGTAGAATCATTGATAAAGGTATAATTTATCAAGACTAAAAAAAGATATGAGAAAGTTGACATTTATTTGCACTTTTTTAGTGCTGAAGAAAGAATTGGGATTTTAATATTTCACCGATAGTGAGAACTTATCTAGTGCTAATAAATGCCATTTTTAGCATCATTAAAGGCCTATTTTTTTGTAGTGAAATACTCATATAGTTCATATCTACTCATGAATTACATCCTTGGAATATCCCCCTTTGAGACTTAAAGCTAGTGGTAACCCAATCTTAGGTAAATCTTGGAGAACCACATGGATCCTGGAAACTAGTAGAATTGTTAATTGATCCCCAACAATGGGTATCTTTTATTTATTTTTACCTATTTCATTATCCTATAGTACACATATTACAAAAGACTATCATCCTACGTTGTGAACAACACCGAATCAACCCCAAAGAGATGTTCTTTATTTGATAAAACCATTCATCTACAAATCCTTTAGATGAACCTTGAGTTCCTTCAAATTGAACGATTCCATATGATATATAGGAATTGATATAGGTTTAATCCTCAGCTTGAGTAGGATATCAAAATGAACTCCTATTTCTGGAGTAACTTCTAATAAATAATTTAGGATGACATCATGATAAATGTCCCTTGTATGAGGAAAATAATAGGAATATTCTACTATCTCTACTACAATATCAAAGACTACTACATATTCTATAATAGATCTTATCTGACATAAGCCTAGTCCCATAATACCAACCCCAATATCCAATTCGCTAGTCCTAAAAACCTTATCTCCCTTAGGTACTGTAAAGGATACTCATCTCCAATAATAGTCGATGTGCAGCCTATAACTAGTCATCCAATTTATGTGGAAGATTACATCGAAGTCAGTCATCCCCATGACTATTAAGTCCAATATATGTCGATAACTAGAAACTAGTCTCATACAACATAAAAATATCTATAGATGATCCATTTTATTTTCAAAGGGTATGTCAAGATAAAGTAACATGGAAGATAACATTGCTGGAATATCAACGCCATCTAAAACATGAGGTGATTTGAATGAATGGGAATCTACCGAATAAAAGTAAACTAAATATTATATATAATCAATTGTGTACCTTGAAGAGTAAAGGGTACATCTATACCATTAGTAGGAATCTATTCCATCACATACATCTTGCCGACTTCAACTCCATAGGTACTCCCCTTTGGTATATAACTTTGATGGGTTACTGATCATTATAGGGTTATAGTATACTATTGAGTACCCTGACTAGATCATTAGGCCTCAGTCCGAATCAACCCAGTACCCTTACAAGAATCTTTCTCTAATTAGCTTGAACAAAAATGTTAAATATTACCTATATTTACATAGTAATGATACTTGATCCTATTTCTGGAAAACATTTGTGATAATTCCCACTCTATCTATTATTGAAATATTGAGGACATCCTCCTCCCATAAAATGGGATATAGAAACTCTGTTTTACTCCGATTTCCTTCCACCACCCGATTTAAACCCTTTTTCCTTCTTATTCATACTACTAGTACATTCACTCACTATAAAGATAGAGAGTCCTCTAGACAATCCCCCATGTGACGGAAGAAGACCTACAAATCGCTCCTCCTCCAAAACATTCTTGATCATCAAGTATTTGTGAAGTACCACTAGATAAGTCATCTGGTCAAAGCTCCAACCATTGAAACTCTACTCTATTATAATGTTGATCTTGAATTTTTAGTCCTTCTCTGCCATTTCCCCATCCAACAATGGAGTAAATTGAAGCAACTTCCTCAAATGTGCAATGTATGAAAATACCATTATTATTCCTTGTTGAATCTCTATAAACTCTTGAAAAAGGTCGAAATTCAGCCTACCTAGGAGAAAATACCCAAAAAAGGTTCATTAATGTATCCAAAGTAAGAACCCAACATTTTACTTCTATTTCAAGACACCTTTTGACCTTTTGGAATGTCCATGAAGTAAGAAATAAACCTACTTTACCCATCGATAATCTAGAGTCTCTACAAGTTCAATGATCCAATCAATGATGTCAATCCAATCCTCATAATCTTGAGGGACTCTAGTGTCTGGGAAGGATGGAGGATTATAGATCTAGAATTACCAGGAATAATCAACCACTGTCCTTGGAGCTCTCATCCACCTTGAAAATTCACTATGTAGAAGACTCCATGATATATAAGGTATGCTGATTTAACCACTGGAACATGAAGTATAATTTATTCCCTATTAGGATCATTCTAACCTAATTTAATTGGTGTTTATCTCAATCATATGTTATGTGACGTTGTCATTAATACATAATGTACATTTAGAAAGTCAATAACGAACCAACATAGTAGTTTATAGGAACACACATGGGATTTCTATGGAGAAACCATCATAGGAGGGTACCCGCAACAATAAGTCATAAACCACATAGAACTAAAAAAGGATCAAGCATTGTTCTGTAGACCTATTTGTTAGTCCAATCATATATATATATATATATCAATAAGTATTCTGAAGTGAATATAAACTAAATTTAGTCATAGTATATCACGGAAGTAAAAAATCACTGATCACGACATGTAATTAAATAAACTTCTACGCATAGACAATAACATGTATATACTAAATGTGATCCAACACACCTAGTAATGATACATGAACACACCCATATCCCATAAACTGTAACAATGCAACATACTCAGGATCCACATGAAACTGTCTAACTATAACTATAATAGAAATCCCATCACTGGTAACTCAAATATTATTCACATAAGAGTTCTTCAAAAACATAAATGATTCCCTTACATGAGTCCCCATAGGAAAAATAATTTTTACCATTGACCAAACATAGTCAATAATAAAATAAAAGGAAAAAAAATGGAAAACAAAACCCTATGCTCTAATACCACTTTATAACACCCAGACCAGAATCACTCGGTCTAGACTAGAGTTCCACAAAAACTCATGCATTACTCCCTATTGGAAAGCACATATAAAATAGTAGTACATGTCCAAAAAATACAATTGGTAGACTTTAATATCAATATCAATGACTAAAAAAGAATAACAATAAGAATTATTAATATCCCAAACAGGCACAACAACACTAAATAATAATAAATGCTATAACAGATGGAATGTCAGATAACCCAAAGTCATACAATGTAGTAATACAAGGACTCCCAAAGTGGAAGGTTAATCAAGAGTATAATAAAATCCAGAAAGGAAATAATAAAATTTTGAAAATTCTCTCTAGTTCATCTAGGTACCACCTAAAAACTCCAAGCTTCATCTTCTTAAATCACTATCGTTGGGCCTTTCCCTTTTCTGGCTCCATGATCATGAAGTCTTCATGTGCATTGATATTCCCATATATTATGTGAGCATAAACCCATTAGGACACTATAAAGAAATACATAACATAAGATCACATGCCTAATATGTGTATTCCATGGAAAGAGTAAATGTGAAAGAATGTAATCATCAATCAGGTACCAAGTGATTTTGTACTGACAAAGCTATCCCAAGCCCCAACCCTTCCTGATTCATGATGATCTTGGTAGAACAATCAAAATGGAAGACATGAAAATGGTAATCCATTAGGCCACAAAATACATCCCTATGTAGCCACACATCCTAGAAGTCATGAGTTATGCCATATGGCCATCGAGCCCCATCCTAATCATGTGTCAGTCTACAATACCATCACACCCCATCTAAATCATGGGTCATGCCGCAATGACATTGTGCTATATCTCTTGATGAGCTTAGGCCACATGGTCATAATATCTAACTACTAACTTAGGTCAATCCTAAAGTATTTCGCTCACATACCATGTTTCTCAGTCCATCATCTTCATCGTCACACATACTTCCCTATAAGGGATAACCAATATATGATGGTCCACTAGCCCTTTGATACCAGAATAAAAGCCTCCAAATGTAAAATATTCACACACAATCTTGTATAAAAAATATATGAATAAAAATTTTATATCAATCATGAAACTCAATAGCCATAGATACAGAAATGTGATTAAATTAATGAATAGGTATCACTAAATACACATGTGCAAAAATGTGATCATTATCTAACAATAGTATCATTAGCTATACAGATACATTCGATCAATATCAAGAATGGGACTCAAATCACAGAAAAAAGTATTATATTCGTGGTCCATAGCAATACTTATAGCATTACACACCCAAGACCACAAACTAAAATTACCATCTTAGTCAACCCATTTCACACAGTTGTTACAAAGCATAAAATGTCTTCTAACATGGTGTGGTCAAGCCCTTGGTGTACCCTAAAATTGTAAAAAAACCCCATGTTTAAGACTCTAATAGCCTTTAACTCATCCGGAATCCATGTTTATCCATCACAATGATAAAGAATAACAATTAATATATATTGAAACATAAATTGATATACCTTTAAAAATAAGGGTGTTAGATGACCACAAAATTATATATAAGGTTAAAATATATTTTGAGCTTTTATAAGTTATATTTAACCATTTTACCTTATTTCACCTTAACATTGATAAATCTATTTTTTAATTCTGTAATTTATTTTAATATTTCAAAATAAAATTGTCCTTACAACCAAATTTGTATATTCTAGTTATAAATTATAAAAACATTAAATAGGATTCAATTTCTAGATGTGGTGAAAATTAATTTTAATAAATTCTGTTTAGCAGCATTTTTTTGAAGAAAAATGGTCCTTTTAAGAAATAAATTAATTTACACTTAAATAATATATAGTATTTATTGTCATGAATTTTATTGGTTTATTATTAAACTAATAATATTTTTTTTACTTTACAACAAATCAAAAACCAAATTTAACCTTGTTAACAGTTAATAATATGAATAAAAAAAATATTTTTTTCCTTAGCATAAAACATCGCATAGATTCCAAAATATCAATCATAGGTCTATAAACATAAAATTTTTAAAAAATTATTTTAATCCATAAATATATATTTGTTGATCCAAATATTTTATAAAGTTTAATTTCACTCTTATATCATGATGATGTAATGAATTTTATGATATTCATAAAAACACAATTTACATTATTCACCTAAAAATAATCCATTTCATAAAAATAAATAACATTCACCCTAATATAATTTGGACATTTGGAATCAAAAATAGAAATTAATTTATTCAAATTAAATTTATAAAATTTCATAGTTTAACAATTAAAAAAATTATATAATATAATAAAAAAATTCATAGAAAATTGAATTTTTATTATCTAAGTATTCAAAATTTTATTTCATATCAATTAATAATTAAATGATTGATTTTTTATTTGTTTTAATATTAAAACATTTCATTATAATACTTCATTAAATGTAATCAATAAAAATACAGAACACTTTAAAATCGTTGTTTGAAAAGTATTCCTTTTTATAATAATAAATAGATTTAATCACATACCATTCATTTTTTATCCTCAGGAAATTAAATCATTATCAATTAATTGGTATTATAACTCATAAAATAATTCATTAGAAATAATACTAATAATTTATAAGGAATTAAAATATACTTTTCATTTATAATAAATAATTTTGTTATCTTTTCACTTACTTGAGGTTTTACCATTGATATAATTTTCTTATTGAGTTATCATGGTTTGTTTTAGTTTGGTGATTCATGTGAAATAAACTATTCAATTTTTTAAGAGAAATGTACTAAAATTAGGGGTTGCACGTTCTCCTTCTATCTAATAATTTTTTTCCTAAAACTTCCATTACATCAATAGAAAAAAGTTATGGTATTTTTTTAAAATTACGTCAATAGGGTACTACATAAATTCTTCATATTATGATTTCATCATTAATATCAAACTAGGTGGACAATATTTTTTCATATCACTTAATCTATTTTATCTAACATTTCAACAAGTTGTTCCTTATAAGATATATCGTGATTAATTTATATAGATTTGGATTTCTATACATGCGATAGATCTGGTTTCTAATTCCACAAAATGATACTTAGAACCCATCATGTACTTTTGTGAAGTGTGGAGGGAATTAAATCTGATAAACTAAAACCTCTACAAGATAAAAAATATTTAAGGGATAGATTTACCTAGGGATTAACTACCCCTTATTCAAAAATTTCATAACCCACTTCTAAAGTGATATCCATAAGAACACCTTATCACGAAATTAGAAATCTAGATCACACTAATGATAATTAGGATAGATATTCTATCTAATTTATACAACTTTAATATATAACTAAATGGTTTGAACCTTTTATAAAATTTATTGGACATGATCAGGTCATAATATATTCATATCTTTGACTTCATCTATTACATCCCTAGACAAGTTCTCACTTACGTGATGGATTCTGGATGGCTACCAGACCTCAAAATTGCCTCCTCATACACAAAGGATTGGTGACTTGCAGTGAGGATTTAAGAAACATAATAGGGAGACTATGCCCTCAAGAATATATTTGTATACAATAGTGAAAAATAATATGAATAATCAAACATGAAACCAAAGTACGATAAAACACAATACTAAACAATCAAAATAAAAACAAAAACCATGTAATAAGAGGATGGATGTAATTAAATAACATACTAAAAGTTATTCAAGTAAAATATTAAGAAGTCTAATTAGACTTGATTCCAGAATCCGCGATCCTAAACCCAATAATGGTCCCTTCTCCAAGCTTTGACCCTTCTATAAAGAACACAATCAAGAACATGGCCCATTTCCCTTTTCCATACCAACATCCATGAAACATTCCCAGGTACCAAATGACACCCAAATAGAATATGAGAATAGATCAGTAGGTCAATACCCATGGTGTCTAAAAAATTTAGTCTGAATATATAGTACATGAAATAGTATAATAAATAGTTGTATTAATTCATAAATTAATACAAATCATTGAATATACCTACTAAACATTAGGATTGATATCGGCAACTAAGTCATCCAAACTTCCATCAGAATGATTCCAAATATCTATGCCATGTGGTGGATACTTATACTCAGAAAGGATCACCTATGTTGTTGGTGGATTATCCTATCTAAGATGAATCCCACATATCATTTCTTTGGTAACCAAACCATACTAGGATCCATGTGAATTAACCCTGATGGAGTCATTTATTTTTTAACATGGCACAATGTCATACTAATGAAAAAGTAACCATTTCATACAAGACCATATACAAATTAAGAAATATATAGTTGTTTATGTCTTCCCAAGGTGAAATAAAATGCAAAGGGATAATGTAACAATATTTATGTACTCTACCTGTTTGGTCAAGTTTTAATTCCCACAAATCATGCACATCATGAAAATTATGCTAATCATGTTTAAATCATGTTTGAAGTTTTCTGGTCTTCTTTTAATTCCTTGCATACTGGTTCCAATTCAGAATCTTTTAAGTTTTGTTTAATATTGTTCTATTATATTTTATTATACCAAAAATTGAATTTAATACATTCTGTGAAGATTACTTCTTTAGACTTTTTATTGAAATTTCGATAAATTTGAGAAAACGAATGTCTGGCACCGGTTCTGGATTTTGGCAATGACCCAGACATCGTGACCCAGGCATCATGACCCAAACACCGTAACCCTGATACTATAACATTGATATCGTGACTGAAGCACTGTTCAAATCTTTAACAATGGACTAGACACCACTACGAGAGACAGTATGATCCTAACACTGCTACTGTGCTACAAGTTCTATAGTCAATGCAGTTATGGCGTCGTAACTCTCTCAAAAATCAATGTCAAAGGAGAAGACACTATTTCTATGTGACATCGTTTCAAGATAAATTCTGACACTATTCATTAATATTTTTTTTATTTTATATTTAATTTATAACAGTCATATTAATGTTATTAAATTTCATTGAAATCATTAATGTTTCATTATATACATGTCGCCAAAAAGTATGAGGTACGAGGTGCAGAATACATGCATCATGTCAGCATCAACATGTGCACCCCTAATTTAAAGAAATATAGGTGCGGCTCAAGAACACAACGAAGTGAGTGGTGTTAAAGAGAACTCATGAATGCAACAACATACTACTAAGGAATACAATTATAATTTTTTTATCCCTGAAAGTTAAACTACCATAGATCAGAACCTCAAACATATTGACAGTATCAACTCAAAGAAGAAATAAAGCTACATAGCCTACTTCATCTAACTAAAATTTAGAGCACCAGACTCGCGATACTCTGTTCTTACAAGAGGATTCGATAATATAAACTTCTTTATCCTACAAGTCCGGAGATTCATAGAGAAAAACTCAAAACATTTCAAATCCTTTCTCATTATATTTTCTTTGTTGTTCACTGTTTTAAGCATTCGAGCAGAGTGTGTTTGTTTTAAAACACACATTTTCTCTTATAATAAATTCATGGGTACAAGATATCCTTACTCCCATATACTCATACATATGTTTACTCCCACGGATATGTGTGGAAGAGGTCCATGTGTGGCCTGATAGCTTATTCCCACAAAGAACAGTGGAAGAGGTAGTGTGACCTGGAATGTCCTGTGTATTATTGTTTACCCAGATCTAAGGTGTGGCTCATGTTTAGGAATATAAATTGATTAGTGGAAGTTGATCACCAAGTTGATTGGATTAGGTCTCATCTTGAGACTGAACCACTTTTTTTAATCGATGTTTTTTTAATTTAGATTTTCTATTTTTTAATATATATTTCAGAAAACTAGATTTTTCATTGATAGTTAGTCTTGGATAGAAGTTATAATTTTTTTCCTTATTATAATTTCTTGAAAAGTTGTCTTAAAAACTCATAATGATATTACATGGAATTAATCAATCTTATGAGATGTTATTTGACCAGTAAAACTATTATATCCATATTTCCTTGACTAACTGGCATAGATTTATTTTTATTGGGGAATATTCTTAAGTTAACTTATAACAAATTTTTTTTAGATACTCAATTAACCCCCCCCCCCCCTCTTGGGTACTCTACTCTGACCAACATTTAGTATCAGTGGAGTTTGTTCTAGTTAAGGCTCTATTTTAATATCATTTCATCTGTGATTTTAGTTTTTCCTTAAAGATCTATAAATTTTTAATATTTATAAATTTATAACTCTTTAAAATTATTTATTTATTATGGATAATAGACTAGAAATTTCTAATTCCAACATACCTCCAATTTTTAATGGAACTATTTATAACTAATATAAAATTAAGATGAAAATTTTAGTTTTGAAATTTGGTCTTCAATTGAATATGAGTATAATGTTATTATTACTGATAAAACTACATGGGATCATCCAACTAAGACAACATATAACAATAATTTCAAATCCATGAATGCCTTATAAATCTCTTTAAGAGATGAAGAATTTAACAGAATTTCTGCATGTAAAATAGCCCATGAAACATGGGATACTTTGTTTTTTTCACATGAAAGAACATCTAGTTTTAAGGAAATGAAACTTATAAATTATACTATTAAATATGATATTTTCAAGATGAAGCATGATGAGCCTGTTTCTGATATGTATCTCAAGTTCAAAAAATTTGAAAACACAATCATCTCTCTCAGAAGTGATGTCACTGGAAAAGAAAAAATCCTGAGGATTCGTAGATTCCTACCTAATAGATGGAGAGGAACCTATGCCTCAATTTGGGAGTCATGTGACATCGACAAATTACGTATCAAAGAACTCATTGGGAAGCTAATGATGTATGATGAAGAGATAAAATTAAACAAGTAAGAGGAGGATGAACCCAAAAAACAATTTGTCATTTAAGACCACTACCTCTAAACACAAAAAATGGAGAGACTGCAAGCCTCTATAGAAAGTTCCATTAGTGAACAATCATTACATGATAGTTATGGGGATATGAATCATTTAGCCAGAAGGTTTAAGAAATTTTACAAAACGAAGGAATTTTCAGAAATCCTACCTTCAAAAGAAGATATGAACAAAAGGGAAGCAGGATGAAGTATAGGAAAAGAGGAGAAAAGTCATATGAGATATTATGTTATGAATATAAGAAAATGGGACATGTAAAGGATGATTGTCACAAGTTCCTGTATAAAATGAAATTTGATGACAAAGATAGAATGTATAAAATGTAAATAAAAGAATCTTGGAGTGCTTTTAAGGATAGTTCAAGTGACTCAGAGTCTTCACATGATGAATAGACTAAAAAAATTCAATATGTGTTTCATGAAAAATACATCTAATGTAACCCTGGAACCTACTATAAAAAATTCCTATTATTTTTAAGATGTATGGGATTATGAAAATATGTCTAAAGAAAAAATGTTTTAGTATTTCAATATTCATATACAGACATGTAATGAACTAAATAAATACATGTCTTTAAATAGAAATTGTGCTCTTACCTCACATTTTAAAACATAACTTGATGTAGAAATATAGAAAAATAGTCAATTACTCAATGAAAACAATGAATTAAATCTATCTACTAATCAATTGAAAAAGGACCTTGAAATGTTTACTAATTTTAAAGATAACTTGGTACAAATTCTATGTTAAACAATTACCCCAAAATACACTATTGGTATTAGCTACCAACCTGGTGAATGAAATTTTGGGAAAACCAATTTTGTTTCTAAACCTAAAACATACAACTTTATTCCTAGTTCAGGAAAACATTATGGTAGTTCAAGTTATGATACATCCTCTACTGTTTCAGGTTTTTCTAGACCAAATAATTTTATTTCTCACATAATTTACATAATTCATGTTGGAAAACTATTATGTAGATCTGGGTTCCTAAATCACTAGTTACTAATATTACTAGACTAATAAAATTAAGGGTACCAAATTGTATTTTTATTATAAAAATTTTTAGGAAAAATATTTGACGATCTCCTATAAAATTTTATCCCACATAGATAGTGGGGGTTTAAGACACCTGACATGAAATTATTCATGTTTCAAGAAATTAATAAAGATTTATGGTGGATATGTCCCTTTTGGTGACAATGCTAGAAGAAAAATCACCGGCCTATTCCAAATCTTTAACCTAACTCAGTTCTGATTTCTAAAGTAGTCATTATTGATGGACTGAAATGTAATATGCTCATAATTCATAAATATGTGATGATGGATTTCATGTTAAATTCCAAAATTATGCATGAAATGATTTTAATTCTAATAATATATTATAATTTTATTCAATAAGAAATGTAAATGTATATTTTGTTAACAAAGATTCTATATTTTTTCAAAATGCTTCATGCTTAAGTGTATTTCATAAAGATTACTTTCTATGGTATAGAATACTATGAAACTACAATATTCACTCACTTGGAAAGATAACTAGGAAAAATTTAGTCAAATATCTACCCAAACTAGAGTTTTCAAAAGTAAAACTGTGTAATCCTTGTCAAAAGGGAAGGCAACACAAAATTTCCTTCAAAATAAAGAATGATGTTTCGACTTCGCCACATCTCGAGTTGGTTCACATGGATTCATTTGGAGCATCAAGTGTTTCTAGTTAAAATGGGAAGCACTATGTTTATGTTCTTGTATTTGACTTTTCTAGGTATACTAGACATTCTTCTGGGCTCCAAAAAAGTGAAGTATGCTCTCATTTCACTATGTATGATAAAACTGTAGAAAATCACAGTGGACTTCAAATTAAATCTCTAAGAAGTGACCATGTCCGTGAATTTGAAAATCATGAGTTTCAATCATTTTATCTCACAAAAATGGCTATAGTCATAATTTCCCTACCCCTTGAACTCTTCAACAAAATGAAGTAGTATAAACAATAAATAGGACCTTGCAAGGAGTGTTTATTAGACCTATTCTTAAAATAACTCCATATGAATTGTGGAACAATAAAAAACACAATGTAAAACACTTTAAAGTAATTGGTTTTAATGTTTATATCCTTAATACCAAGGAATATCTGGAAAAAATTTCATCCACGAGTGATGAAGGAATCTTTCAAGGATATTAATTCTCTTGAAAACCCTGTAAAGTTTTTTTAAAAAAAGAACTAAATGTGTGGAGGAATCTGTCAATGTCATTTTTGATGAGACATATCCACGTGAGCCTAAGACCTATCAAGAGAATATTGGGGATGATATTTCAAATCTAGACATTAATGCAAAATCTACTGACCATCCTATTAAAAAATCTTTGAAAACGCCATGTTCTAGAAATTTTCTAGAATTAATCCTTAATGAACTAGAAACAAGTGTTGAACATAAAATAACTAGCCCTACATTTTCTAGAACAAATAAAACCCTTAAAAACACCCCTTATATCTATTAGTTGGATATCTAGATATAGGAATACAAACTAGAGCTTCTTTGAGAAATTAGGTTGAACATCAAGCTTTCTTGTCACAATGTGAACCTAAAAACAAAAATGATGCTGTCAATGATTAATTTTGGGTTATGGATATGAATGAATAACATAATTAGTTTGAAAGTAAATTTTTTTGGAAACTTGTTAATATACCTAATGACATATTTACCATAGGCACTAAGTGGGTGTTTAGAAAAAAATTAGATGAAGCTTGTAACATAGTTAGAAACAAAGCTATGTTGGTTACACAATGCTATAGTCATGAATAATGAATTGACAATGACGAGACCTTTACACCATTATCTAAACATTAATCCATTATAATCTTTGTTACATATGCATCAAATCTAAATTTCAACCTATTTAAATTGTATGTTAAATGTGAATACCTCAATGGGTATATAGCTAATTATGTTTTTGTTAAACAACCCATTGGATTCAAAAATCTTTAGTTTCCAAATCATGTTTTTAAATTATGAAAATATTTGAATAGTTTAAAACAATAACCAAGAGCTTGGCATGATAGATTAAGTACTTTTTTAATTTCTAAAGTTTTTTAAAAATGTATATCTCATCCTACTCTTTTTATAAAATGAATTTCCAATGATTATTTAGTAGTTCAAATTAATGTAGACAATGTTATTTTTGTATCATTAAAAAAATTATTATGTTTTGAGTTTTCTAAAGTTATGCAATGTGAATTTGAAATGAGTTTAATGGGTGAAGTAAAATTATTTCCAGGATTTCAAATCTTTCAAAATATAGATGGTATTATTTCAAATAAATGAAAATATACTAAAGATTCCTTTATTTTTTTTGTATTGGATAGCACCACAAGTAGTGATAAAACAATGAGTACTACTTGTATGTTTGATATTGATGAAATTGAAAATATGGTGATCAAACCAATTATAAAGGATTGATTGGAAGCTAACTATACTTAACTACTAGACAGCCTGATTTAATGTTTAGTATATGTATACGTGATCAATATCAAGAAAACCCTAAAGAGTACCATTTAAATGTTGATAAAATGATTTTCAAATACCTCACCCATACAGACAATCTAGGACTATTTTATCCTAGAGGACAATCATTTGAGTTAGTTAGCTATTCTGATGCAGATTTTGGTGGTTTTAAGACAGATAGAAAAATCACTTGGGGAACATGTCACATTTTAGGAAAGTCTCTTGTATCATGGTATAGTAAGAAACAAAACACTACTGCAATATCTAACACTAAAGATTAATATGTAGTTGTTGGTAGTTGTTGGGAACAAATTTTATGGTTGAAACACACATTACTAGACTATGGATATCAATTTATACATATACCTATAAATTGTTATAGTAGAAGATCTATTATCATTAAAAAGTATCATGTTTCACACTCCCTGACAAAACATATTGATGTAAGACATCACTTTTTGAGTGACCATTATCAAAAAGGGGATACCACTATGGAATTCCTTGGAACTGAATGTCAGCGTGCTGATATATTCACTAAACCATTAAAAAATAGAAGGATAAATTACATCATACATAAATTAGAAATGATATTTTTCAGTGAATAGATTACAATCTTGACCTTGATCTTTCACAGGTTACAGTTTCATGTTTCGCGGTTTTACATGTTACTTGTTTACACTTATTGTCTCAACATTACGGTCGCACTGTTTGCTGTCACATCGTATGGATGACATCGTGACCACATATTTCTGTCTCACCGTAAGGACTTAGAGTTCTATTTTCATTAATTTTATTTCCCATATAATTATGTTGACTATTTTATTGTTCTTTGTTTGTGCTTTTTGTTTACGATGGTTGGACTTCCTAAATGATTAAAAACTGATATTTTTCACTTCTCTCTTAACTCGAGCTTCCCTCTCTCAAAATTGAATCATTTTCCTTCCAAATATCAAGCTCTTGTTTAACTATTTATCTTTATTGAAACCAATGTTTTATGCCCATAATGAAGAGAACCTCATCATCAACTCCTGAGATGTGAAGGTCTGAGAAGAAAGCAATAAACGTATCAAAAATATAACCCAAAGGACCGCCAAATCCTGGTATTGTAAATAGAATAGTCTTTCCTAAAATGGAATTATGTCCGAAGTGGATTATGTATAGTAGGTTTCTCCTCTTGAATGTTCGGACTAAACAAGGCTAGTGTGATTGGTTTACTAAGAAAAAACAACCCATTTATCCAAAAATTGTTTCTCATTTGTATCAATATCTCTAGTTTTCAGTTAGTACTAAAGAATATTTTTTTGTATGAAGTTGGATTAATGGTCAAAGGTGTGATTTTTAATCTAGGTTATGGGATGGATGCCTAGGGATACCTTATGAAGGAATATGTGAGGATAATCAGTGATATCCTCCTCCTCCAATTGATATTTTCATCATAGAAGAAGATTTGGAAGGTCTACTACAAATATGAAGAAAAAAAGGGAAATTACTAATGAGTTGGATAGTGAGACAAGGTTTCTATTTATGTTTATCCAGATTATTATTAGTCTAAGGAAAGGGGATTTTTATACTCTTAAGTATAATGATGTGATCTTGATACATATTATTAAACATGGGCAAAATATTAGCATTTGTAAGTATATTATACATCACATGTGTGAATTAATCAAAAATAAATTTGAAGTCTACATCTTTGTTCTATTCAAGATTAATCTCTAAAATTCTATATACTATAGGGTTGGTTGGCCTGAATGAAGACTTTATTGAAGGTTATGAGTTATGTATATAAAATGATACAATAATAAGGAAGAAAATAAGCTTGCATCTTTGGAAAAAGTCTTGGGTGTAGGGCCATGAAATGCTATATTAAAAGATCAATACCTTTGAAAATACCTCAAGACCTACGTAAAAGCTTGATCTAGGATGAGAATCTGATGATTTGGTAGAATACACAAGTCAAGAAGTAGATGATGTAGAATCTGCATCTATGGATATAACTTTCTTAGAAGAAGACAATGTCTTACTTGAACTACAAGTTGATGAATAACAAGTTTGTGATGAAATTGTTGTTGAACACTTCGTTGATAATGATGTACCTACTACTGGTCTAGAAGAGCAAGATTTTCCCGAGGAACATTAAGAATGACATGCTGTTGAGAAAATACCTTCAGTTGTGGAATGCTCTAAAGAACATGTTTAGGTAGAATTAATTCTCTTAGAAGAATAAATAATGGACCAAGCCTTTCATCATGCGAGAATAGAGATGGGTGAGACTGAAATTATTGAAAATCTATAAATAGAGAAAGAGACTTGTTCTCTAACTCTTAGAGTTGACACACAAATTTTGAGGGAGAAAACCACCATTCTGGAAACTACTCAAGAACAATATTCTATTGAGACAAGTCGAATAGACAATGTGCATAAATTCCCTAGCTATTTTGATGTCTCAGGATCTCAAGTGGCCTCAATGAGAAGAGTAGATCTTACAATAACCTTTCAATTGAAATATTTTCTCTATAGGGAGTAATAACTTCTACGGAGCCTGAAGATGTTAGGGTTTCTGAATCAGATATTGCACAAGAATATCCAAGCTAGGTATTCCATGAGTACATAAAATTGTTTGGTAAATATATGTTGGATGGATTTGAGAATATTTTAAAAGCTCAAGCTCTTCTTGTAACTCATCTATGTGAACATGATGCTAGTATTATTTTGGAAAAACTTATTTGGAAAAATCAATCTTGGATATTTCATGAAAATCAAGATATAAGAATTTAAAATCTTTATCTAATTGAGGAAGTTAAATCTTTAAATTCCTTAGTGGAGGAACTGGAGAAAGTGTTTGAAACTGTTGAACATCCTATTTCTTGATTGAAAACGAAGATGTTGAAAAGATAGCTAATAGGTTGCAGCACTGATTCGACCCAATCAGGTCTCTATTTTTATGAAAATAATAGAAAAAAATAACAAGTTGGTAGAAGAAATCCGAAAATTGGTATCCTCAATTGATGCATTTATTGGAACATTCAATGTCTTTGTTGAAATGATTGTCACCAGTATTCTTGAACCATCTGCATCCATATTTTCTCTTTCCTCCATGACCATGCCTGATCAAATAATCTTAGCTTTCAGAAAGTGCAGTTTTGAGAATGGTTATTCAAGAAGATCATAAATTTTTGAAAAGCCCATCTCTTCAGCAAAGCCACTCTAAAATTGTCCAAAATAGTTAGCATGTCTGTGAAATAGTCTGACTTTACACTAAGGAATCTTCTACGGCCTATGATGAGAGTATAATGAAGGTGTATTTAGACACAAAAAGTATTTATACAAAGCCTCAATTGACCCAAAATTTCAATTATCTTATTGAGAATTTTAAAATGTTTCCAGTGACTCAATTGTTAAGGACTACGTGCTAAAAATGAAAGAGTGAACACCTACCATAGAGAATTTTATTTAGAATAAAGATGGTTTCAAGAAGGAAATGCAGTATAGAGGTGAGTTCATCGATGATTTCATCAATTTTATGAATCCTTATCTTCACGTGAAAAGAACTGATATAGTGTCTCATGTAGCTACTCCCTTAAAGCCTGGTTCCACTTCTCTATTATCCATATTTTCTATGGCTACCGTGTTTGTCTCTCGAGCTTTGAGCCTGACCAGACCTGTTATTCATGATAAATCCCTGCCTCTATCTTTAACAAAACCCACTATTGCACCTTCTATTTTTAATGTTATTCCACTTCCTTTTCTCACCATTGGATCACTCTCAACTACCACCTCCTCTTCTACTCCGATGACTCATCCTACTAATTCTACCATGGTATAAGAGAAGTCTACTACCTTATACAAGTGAAGGATCTGTATTTTATAATAATGTTCTCTATTTTTCCTTTTTCTCTATTTTCTGTACTAGGTTGTATCTTATTTTTCAATAGAATGTGCCTTATTGTTGTTTGATTTTAACCTTAGACTTATTCAATTCATATTGTGTGATCATTATTTTATTTTAGATAATCCCAAAAGGGGGAGAAATAAGAATGTATTTATTCATTATTTTTAAATTCAAACATTCAAGGATTTGTGATCATAAAACTGGGGATATTGTTTTAATTATTCTATTTAATCATGTTTGAATGATCACTAATCATGATCATCATTAAAATTATGCTAATTGTGTTTAAATAATGTTTGAAGTTTGTTGGTCTTCTTATGATTCAATGCTTACTGGTTCCAATTCATAAACTCTCATGTTATGATTAATCTTGTCCTATTATGTTTTATTATACAAAAACATGAGTTTAATCCATTCTGTGAATATTACTCCTTAAGACTATTTACAAATATTGGGATAAGTATAGTAAACCATAAGTCTGACAATAGTTCTGGATTTTGGCAATGACCCAGACACTGTGACCTAGACACCATGAGCCAGACACAGTGACCCTAACACCGTGGTCCTAATATCGTGACCCTAACATCGTGACTTAAGAAAAATTTAAATAATTAATAAAAGAATATACATCTCTACTAGAGACACTATTATCCTAACATCGCATATGTGCTACCGTTTCTATATGTCAACGTTGTTGTGGCACTGTAACTGTCTCAACAATAAAAGAAAAACGAGATGACACTTTTTCCAAGTGAAATCATTTAAAGAAAAACTGTGACACCATTCCTTAATATTTTTATCCTTTTCAATTAAATTTATAACTTTCAAATTTAGGTTATTAAATGGCAATAACATCATTAATTTTTTTTATACATGTCACCTAATAGTATGAGGTATGAGGTGTAGAATACATACATACTGACGACGTCAACATGTGGACCCCTAATTTAAAGGAAGATAAGGGTGGCTCAAAAACACATAGAAGCGAGTGGTGGAAAAGAGAACTCATGAATGAAAAAACATACAATTGAAAAAAAAACACTAATATTTTTCGATCCCTGAAGGCTAAACTACCATAGATCAGATTCTCAATCATTTTCGTAGTATCAACTCAATGAAGATCACAAGCTACATAGCCTAAATAATCATACTAGATTCTAGAGCCCAAGACTTGTGATACAATATTTTTACCAGAGGAATTGATATTTTAATCTACTTCATCCTACGAGTCCAGAGTTTCATAGAGCAAGACTCAGAGCATTTCTAATCCTTTCTCATTATCTTTTCTCAGTAGTGTACAGTTTTTAGCTACTGATTAGTGTGTGTGTCTGTATTAAAACCCACATTATCATATGTATTAAACTAAAGGATAAAAGATATCCTTCCTCCCATATCGTCTTTCATCTGTTTAGTCCCATAGATCAGCGTGGAATAGGTCTTGTGTGACCTGATACCTTATTCGGT
This sequence comes from Viscum album, assembly GCA_963277665.1. Taxonomy (NCBI): domain Eukaryota; kingdom Viridiplantae; phylum Streptophyta; class Magnoliopsida; order Santalales; family Viscaceae; genus Viscum; species Viscum album. Next base: position 878,701,764 of record OY728143.1, on the reverse strand, counting down.
CGAAGAACAGGGAAAGAGGTCATGTGACTTGGGCAGTCCTGTGTACTGTTGTTTACCCCACTCCAGGGTGTGGATGAAGTTTCTTAATATAAACTACTTAGTGGTAGGTTATCAACCAGTGGAGTGGATTAGGTCTTTTCTTCAGATAGAACCACTTGTTCTATCTATTGTGTAGTTTAATTTAGTTTATCTCTAATTTACTGTATATTTTTGAAAATTAGATTTTACTTTGATAGTTAGTCATAGACAGAAGTTATAACTATTTTGTCATATTAGAATATCTTCAAATGATGTTTCAACAAATCAAATTGATATTAATCAGAATTAATCAATATTCTGAGAAATTATATGATGATTCAAACTATTATAACCGTATTACATTTATTAAATATCATGTATTAATTTTTATTGGGGAATATTTTTAAGTGATTTTTAAGAGAAATTTTTATAGATACTCAATTCACACCCACTCCCTTTTGATTACTCTAATCCATCCAAGAAATATCATATTTGGATACATCTAAATTACCCATACTAGAGTGGATTATGTCTTCCCAGTGTTCATGACCATGCCAATGGATAAACTAACAATATCATACTGGGTTCCATGTGAATTACCGATGTTGGAGTTGGTTATGTGCTCCCATGGAAAAATACCATACCAGGGAAAAAGTAACTATATAGATTGGTGGATCTCTTGATTAGGAAGAATCAAAGGCATAGCATCTAATGAGATAGAGAAACACACCCTCATGAACAATGTTATAAAACGTCAAATATAATAAATCCAAAATCATACCATGCATAAACCATGTCCAACATGTTATTATAATCAATTTTTGTCAATCCATTCAATTATCAGTTAATAATCCATTTATTCTCATCAAGTGTATTCTACTTCCTACAAAGAATCACTATAGACACATCATTACATGTTACTAATTATCACATTCCACATGTTTTTTTGGTTAATAAAACATACCCAAGTCTAGAACAGTTTCCATATATTCATAGGACTCTAGGTTCAACCAAACCAAGTTCCCAGATAGGGTTCATTGATGGAAAATGTGCCAGGTGGTCGCAAGTACTGATCATATCCCTAATGGAATGAATGGGATCTATGAAATGTATAAGAATATGAATATCATCAAAATTTCAATCACCCATTTGGATATGACGCACATACAATGTACTAGCATGATCAAACATATTTCAAATTGTCGAGGAAACGAAATAGATGTTAGGAATTTTGTCTAGACCACTCGTCTCAAAAATACAGTGGATGTAGAAATTACTCATCATCCAAGGTACATTATAGTTCCTCCATCCTTCACTTCAATGAAGAAAAATATTTTTATCTATATAATACATATTACATGGGTACGATTTGGTCAACCCAAACTAGGGTTCCCCAAGAAAAAACAAACAAATTAGGATGGAGAAGAGGAACCAAAAGTCATAACTTTAATATTTAGGTCAAAAACACTATGATCTAATAGGTTATTGGTTTTATTTAGAAAAGGATCCATAGATTCCATCAATGTAAGGTATGAAGTTTGAGATAAGATGTGTGAGATATGAGAAACACACAGATCCAGTGATTTAAGAGGACCACAAAGAATGTCACATTAACAAATTGAATAGGGTATTCATGTTGTGAATACCTCAGTTTTTAACATATACTAATAAATCTATATCCTTAAATTTAAAACTGTAAAAACTGTTTCACGTCTAGAGTTATGCTTACATCATGAGTTTTTGAATCATGAACTTTTGAGAACCATTCATGGAATGTATGAATTTCCTAGGGTCTACACCGAACTATTCGTGACTTTTATGGATTTTATAGGGCCTAGTAAGAACTATTAACATCCTGAACGAAAAATTCATGGGTTGAATTCATTCTACAACAATACTTTACCTCCCTTTTCTTCTTCATTCCAAAATTAACCCCACACAAAAGCTAAATTAAGAAAGTACAATAAAAAAGTTATTATATTCAATATTGTTTAACTAAAACTTAATGAGGTACATACCTTGAAAATATTGGATATTAATACATCACCATGATATAATAACTCACCCTAGAGTTATGATCCAATGTTTCTTGGAGGATATCAGTGAAAAAGGGTATCCACTATTCCCACATACAAGATTAAATCTCCTAGGTCTCCTCTTGAACATGACTAGGGTACCACTACATCACACAAGAATCATTGTCTTCCCCCAGAGATTCTTCTCACTATATTCCATAATATAGATTATATTCTCCTCAAAGGATTCATTAATATCCTTATCAGTGTCATCAATTCCATTCACGTGAGACGGTCCAAGATGATATCTCTAATTTTGTGATGCATGAAACATGTTGTCCAATGAAATATGAAATTGTGAAATGGAAAAATGGCATTCCACTTAACTAACCCTTTCCATTATTTCAATAATCATTGAAAACCTCGGTTTTATCTTCATTTTCTTCCTAATACAAAAATTCATCATCCTAGGAGACACCTAAAGAAAAAATTATGGCTAAACTCAAACTCTATAGGTCGTATTTGGGGGTGTGCATATTATTTATATCAGATCTATGCAGTTACCAGCCACATTCTATTCAACTAATCTTACTCATATGTCTCCTTCTTGAGTCTAGGTCTAAAAATAAGTAGTTATACAGCCTCTAATAAACAAATAGTTGAACGACATAACCTTCCTTGTAAAGCCTTCAAAGGATATATTATGGATTGATGCACAAAATCAATTATTATAAGATAACTCCATGATTTCTATATGATTTTACCAAGAATGATTGAGGTCCAAAATATATAGTCACAACATATCCTATAAAATATATATCATCCTTTCATATTAACCATTTGTCTAAGGATGATAGGTTATACTCATAAGCTAATGTGATCCGAATTATTTTTGAAGACCCTTTCATATCTGGGATTTGAAATGATTATATAAATTAGAAATGATACTCCTTCGAATAGCATGCATCGAAAATATTTCCCACATGTAGAGACTGCCCAAATCATCTATAATGAAGGTATCCTTGGTGTGAAATAAGTGGTATACCTTTATAATTCAATCTATGATCACCCATACTATATTATTATTGTGATATTCCGTAGGTAATCGTATCATTAAATCCATAGTTACAATATCCCACATCAATTCCAAAATGGAAAGAGGCTACAATAGAATAATAGGCCTTTTTTGCTTGGCCTTCCTATGCTTATAGGTGAAACATCTCACCCCCAATTCCAATATCTCCTTCTTCATCCTTGGACACTAGTATTTTCTAAGGATATCATGATTCATCTTTGTCAAACCTACATGTAACACCCATATAAAATCTTAAAATACATAATAAACTCCTTGAATAAGTCCATAGGATCCCATACATGTATATATCCCCAAATAACATCTTCATTTCCAAGAAACTATCTAAATGGTGTCTCCCCAATATATAACTATCCCTCAGAGCTAAGATCTCTAGATCAGATATTTTATATCCCTTAATACAATCCAAAATCCCCAGTACAATAGATGTAAAAGTCCAAAATACTCATCATTTAGACTTCTGTATATCAAGATACATGTCTATAAAGAGTTCCATCATCTGATACTCGTTAGAAGACTCATTCTCTATCACTTTCTGCATCATCGGGCACAAATAATTAGAAAAAATATTTCCATTTACTATAGTTTAAGTTAGCTCAAATTCAAAGGAATGTAGATACTCAACACAAATCCTATGCTGAAGGTCTAGGTATCAATTGGAAAATATCTACCAAAATCGATTATGGTCAATTTACACCACGATTCTGTCACCCAATAGACAGTGTCTCTTGTATCGTAGGGCATGTACAACCACAAAAAAATCCCGGTCATGAGTAGGTTTGTTCTTCTCATATGGTCTTAACTCTATAGATTCATAAGTTACCAATAGATCCTCCTACATTAGGACTACTCGAAGTCCAGCTCTGGATGTTTCATAGTACATATTATATTCCTTACCTGAAATGGTTAAGGTGAGTATCGGTGACGAGGTCTGCACTCCTTTTAGCACCTTGAAATACATCTCATAATAATCTAAATAAAAAAAATTTACCCCTTTATTTGTCAACACATACATAAAATCAAATATATGGGATAATTACAAGATTCAAATATAATAATACCCCATTTATAACTAATAATATCCAAATCTATAAGTCATTATTGGACTATTTCTAAGATACCAAAATTGAAACCTTTTCTAGGTCCACTGAGACTCGAGCCTTTGAGATAACATGACCAAAGAAATTCACTCTATCAATCTAAAAATTTCATCTCAATATGTTGGTGTAAAACCAATTCCTTCTCAATTTATTGAAAATGATGTCTAGATTTTGATTATGATCACCCATAGACTGGTTGTATATAATTTGATCATCGACAAAACCACCAAAAATTGATCCATAAATGGAGGGATGATCTAATTCATCAAGGACAAGAATACCAATGGTGCATTAATCAGGACAAATAGCATCACCAGGAAATATAACAATCCATATATGATTCTAAATGTACTATGGGGTATGGAAGATGGTCTCACCATCTATTGATGGTACCATGACCTCTATTTTATCATCGAGAAGATCCTGGAACCTCTTAGCTGATCGAAGTGATTATTGATGTACTTCTTGGAGAATAGAATAGGAGAACCCCATGATGAAGTACTAGTTCATATGAAAACTTTAGATTTTAGTCCTTCTAATTGATATTTTAACTCATGAAGCTCTAATGGTGGCATCCTATAATGTAGAATTTAAATCAACATAGATCCTAAAACTAACTCGATCATGAACTTGATCTCTCTATTTGGTGGTAAGTCTGGGAAATATTCAGAAAATATGTCAAGAAAATAGTCTAACACTAGTTAAAATGTATCCTACTACATATTTCCATCATCTAGAACATGGTATTCTATATGGAACAAGGGAAAATAAAATATCAATTGAATTAGTCCTACACAACCAGCCAGAATATTCCACTCACATTGGTGATAATAGTTGTCCCCTTATAGATATATAAAGATAAATATATTATAATAACATTAAATATGATCCAGGTATATGAATATCTAATACAATCCCATAATAAAAATTAATCCTATCATTTAAAGCATAAATAGATTCCAAAGGAAATGGTAGCCACCCATTTCAAGAGAACACTCTTTACAGTGTTTATATCCACTGATTGTGCCCTGATGAGGTGTGTTGATGGTTATAAATCCATTCAAGACATCCAAATCAAAACCAAAATTTCTTGAAAATTGAGAAGATGAAATGGAAGGTGATTCCCTTATATTAGAAAAACATAAAAAGGAATGATGATATAATAATTTTCCCTTTGATGGTAGAAGGTCCTGCATCCAAAATAGTTGGAGTAGACTATATAACATGAAATTTAATCACTACTCTACGTCATACTCTAATATGAATTCGATTTGATATTATATAGAGGAGGTAAAATCACTCCTTCACTAGGGGTACCACGTCCTCTACCTCATCATGTGTATCTAGTAGAACTTCAACCACCAGTCTACTAAGGGGTAGTCGAGTCCTTACCAAACATTAATTTCTATCCTGATATCCCTCCACTAATTTTCTATTGAGGATTCCTATAAAACTATTTTATATGGACCATTATTCCACATTAATTTCTCTCCATGATGGAGTAAGGACAATATGGGAACTTTCATCCAGCATTGACACACTAAAATTGATCGACTGGGCTACAATCCTGAGATGATTGTACACGTTCTTGGACACATTTCCCACTAATTCCATGGTGGTAACTATTATAGAAATACATATTACTACTACATTAAGATCTCTTCGATCTCCCTACTATAGTTTCATAGACTCCATTAGGGATTCCCTTAGGTTACATTCTATAATGACATCCTGATTCATCACATCCATGAAGTTTCTCATGAAGATGATTTTCAATTGTATCCTTATATCATAGTGAATCCCATGAATGAAATTATTTTTCATAGTGATATCATCAGCTGCAATGGAAATAGAAAACCCTATAGGTTATTAAAACATCCACTATATTATAACATTGACATGCTTCACTACGTCACATGCATGAAATCATAGGCCTTATCAACCAGTGATGTCAATGGATAAAAGTACTTGAGATATACACCTTGAATTCCATCTAGGTTAGATCTTATTTCTATCTAGAACACTCCAAATGCCCCACTAGTTCTTGGATGGTCATCATCGATTGTAAGATGTAAGATTCACCATATTGTCAGTGGGTGTCTCGAGGTACTTAAAGACTATTTGGACTAACTCAATAAAGAACCCAGCTACTTAGGGGCCTCTTTCCCTAGTGAACGTTGGTGGATGTTTCATCTAGAACTCTATAGTCAGATCAGACGTTAAAGTAATGGTGTGATCAGTATATGTCTCCATGGATCATATAACCCATAAGAAACTATCATGAATATGATCATCCATTTATATATATATCAAGCCATGGGATGTTCCACTTCATCTACATTTGAAGTGTGCTAGTGACAACTCCCATTACGATCAACATGAAGATGTAAATGAGTCATTTTATATAAAATTTTTAACAAAACTCCATATAAACCAAGTTATATAACAATATAAACCTCAAAAGATGAAAAAGAATATAGAACAACTGGCTTAAGGTTACTCTATGCATGGTTTAATAAGATAATTTAGAAACATGTCAGTTTCATTCATTTCATTCCTCAAGCAATACAAGGTATTTACCTTCATAAGTTTGATAGGCAATTATTTCACATTCAATAATTATTCACCTATCTTGAACACTTAATATAAAAATATAATATTTTATTCCTCCCATAATTCATATTTTTCGATGTTTTTGAGCTATGGTCGCTCACTACTTGTAGTAGTGCATTTTTATCCTTCCATTCCTCTCCTAAAGTGGTTTTACTACTTGTAGTTGTATATCATCCTCTAGGGTTGTTTTTATTGTAGCCCCATGTTCCAAATTTCATAAAGAGGATGACCTCTACCACCATGGTCAGTAATGTCATCTTTTTGATCGAAATGAGATGATGATATTTTGGTTCCTCCTACCATGAATTAATATGTGGATCTTGTTTCCTAGTCTTTCTGTAGAGACCCAAATCTTGACGTACATGGATATTACATTACTTTAGAGTAATACTTAATACATAACAATAAGAGACACACAAGGATCGTAATAGTTTAGTGTCTTTGGAAACACGGAACGTAATCTTCTAATCATGGTGAAAGATCTTCAAAATCTCCCATAAAGATCTTCTCCTTTTTTTCTTAAGTAAAACCATTCTTTATATCCTGGGGAAAATAAAACATAAAAAGGGTGATCTCAAATGCTTAGTAAGGGTAAGCATGGATAAAATAAAATATACCATATACATTTTAACTTAAAACATGAATATAATGTTTAAACATCAAAATCTTGAGCAATGGCATAAAACATGGAAGTACGTAATGCATAGATCATAAAGAAACATTAATAATGATAAAATAGCATGGGAATAAAACATTTAATTGTGGAAAGCATTAATCACATGATATGATTTCCATAGTAGCCAAGGCATTGCTGCCAAGACCATCTTAGTGGAAAAAGTCCCTTTCTGAATTGAGTTCACTCCTCGTTCCAGTCCTGTATTACTGAACCAGTTTTACTTGTCGTTCTATCCATGTCTATATCATGAGGTATAAATCTTTACCCAATTCATTGGAGGAAGATATAGGTCCCACCAATCTCATAATGAAATCATTCTTTCGTGTGCCACAAAATCATAAATCATACATCATAGCATAACCCATGAAATAAAATGGGATTCTTAAACATCATTCCATTATAACATAATCCATAAACAATTGATATCATTTCATCATAAGAAAATTGAAACAATTTAAATAATAGATACATTTTAATTGAAACATACACACATGAAATAATTTCATCTTAGATAGAAAATAGGTTTGAAAAAACATCTGAAATGAATTCTTAAGGAAAATATCCTTTCTTCTTGAAAATAATTTTCATTTCACAAAATTCCATGAAATTTTAAAAGATAAGGGTTTTTTTGAAAACAATAATGCAATATTGTAGAGGAAGCTTCTTGAAAATGAGGCGTTATGATACCGTAAAAATCCATTCACACCGTATAAGTTAAAAATAACATTCTCCTCGTACTTTTGTCGGAAAAGTCAAAAAGTACCTTATATGGTAACCAAAGGAAAGATTCCATTCATACAATGTGTTAAAAAGTCAATAAAGGGTAAAAATGACTTTATACATCCCTGGAAGAATGAAAAACATTTTATTAAAGAATTTTTAGAAAACATGGTCAGGGATGATAAACGTAACCACAGTAAATACATACGTATAAGCAATCTCGGATAAAAATGAGATTGAAAATTTATCCCTTACCTTAGGTCCGATATGCTTCATACGTATCCAAACCTATTATATAATGATTTAAATAATGTCATTGACTTATTACAGAATCATATTCATTTTTATGATATCATATATGTTTCACTTATGACTTTATATTACCCGTTCTTTTGTAAATTCCATGTTAAAGCAGTGTTTTGGGTAAAATCATTTCATTTATCGTATGTGTTTTGACTTTTCTTTCTTGATATTATTACTTATATCCCTATTTACATAATTTCAGAATGTAAAACATGATTTAAATATATTCATCATATACATATATATATTATAGGTCGATAAAAGGAATGAAATACACCGTTCATGGAGACGGTAGACCGTACGTACGCATGAACGCTGTTTTCGTTTCCTTATTGAATTGAATGAAACTAATTAGACAACATACACATATATATATATATATAAATAAATCCAGTATAATTATTATTTCATACATTTCATTATTATTCATTAAAAAAACTTTATGATCATTCATGTATGGTTAACATGGAGAATGAATCTCATCGCGTCGTGGAGACGGTAGTCCATACGTACGCACGAGTGATGATATCAATTCCATAATCATTGAATCGAATTGGAGTGGATGATACAATATATCAGAATTAGTATGATGTTATAATAACTATATATAGTTATTATTTACACCATTATACCCATCCAAGTAAGGTGGTGTTGGAAAAACAGATTACACCATGGCGTGGAGACGGTATTCCGTACGTACGCACGCGCGGTGATTTTGTTTTCCGTAGGATGGATAGATGATGATATAGGATTGTTTCATACTTATAATAACATATCTGTATATGAGTGATATTTATGTTATTACATCATAATGAAACAACTAAAGAAGAATAAGTGGAAGAAGAAATAAAGTTGAATGGATCGGTAACGGACATTACCTTTTCTTTGAAGCGCCTCTTTGAGACCTCCTTTTAGGGCACATAAATTGGTCCTTGAAGAAGTCCAGGACCTATAGTATGTTTCTAGGGAAGTGTAGAAGAGAATTTGGCAGGGTTTGGACAAGATTGAAGGCTCAAAGTGGTGTGAGGAATAGAGAGAGGAGGTTCCCTTTTATAAGGGTGGAGAGGGGCACCTTTGGAATAACTAAACATATTATTTTATTATAAAGAAAAATTCGGTTTTAAATAGCTCCAAATTGATTTATTTCGAAGATACGGTGGGGATGGGTTGAAATTATTTCATCCAGTAGAATTTAGAGAAGTTTCGGTTACAATTTTAACCTTATCATTTAGATTTAACATTAAGTTAGATAATTTTACTTTTACCGTGTCTTTTTGTGTTCTTACACTATAAGGTTAATAAACATACTATAAGAAGCCAAACGAACCACATGTTATTTATTATTAATATATATAACCTTATCTAAGTCATTTTCCGAACCTTATATTTTTAGGAATAAAATAACAATTAATAATATAATATTTGTTTTAAAACTATTTTATGTCAATTTTGACACTATTTAGTAATTGATTTTTCTGAAAATTATAACAGACTGATTAGTTCAAAACAAGTTAATTATATCGATACTAACATGTAATATTAACCTATAAAATTAGTGGAATTCATAAAAAGTCTCAAATAATATTTATTTGACTATTGATAACATCGATTATGTCAATATTTCATTAATAAGATAATTACTGCATCATCTTTGTGTCATAAATAAATTAATTTATATTATGTCTAAAAATTACAAATAAGATACCATTATGTAGGAAATTTTTTTAGGTTTCTAATGAATATTTATAGTTAAATTTATCTTATGTATAACCCTTTATTAAAAATTATATACTTATTAAACTTTGATTTTAACTATTTTAACCCTTCAATAAATAAATTAATAATAAATGTCCTAATCTAATCCAAGTGGGTATAAATGATCATATTTTATTCCTAAGGTTTTTTTTTGTCGAATTACACTTTAAAATAGAATTAGAACATGTTTTATGAAAATAATAATATCATTTTTACCCTTAATTACCTTATTTACTTTTAACCGTGGTAAAAAAAGTAAAAAGTTACTATTCACCAAAAATAATTTTCATCTCATTGAACCACATTTTACTTACTGACATCAACCGTGTCTCTCGGATATTAGAAATTCCACTTACAGAAGTGGTAAAATTATGTTTTATGAAAAATTCATTTTTTTAACTACCACTTAGTGGTTTCACTATTCATAAAAAATGAAAGTTTCTAGAAAAATACCAAAAATTAAGCCTAAGCTATATTTGATATTATGAACTGAAAAATGATGGCTATTTTACCAAATTCAAAACATATCAGTTTCATTACTTAATTTAAAAATTAATTCCCGTCGTCAAAACAAATAGCGTGTTCTTAAGAGATAATAACTATCAAAAGATTGACATTTGTTTATGTCTAGTTTAAATGTGAAATTAAATCCAATGACCAAAATTGTATTAAATTGTAAAAATATATTCTAAATATACTTTAAAACCACTCAAATTAATAATTTATCACTATTAATTATTTCTATTAAAAAGGTTTTTTTTAATTAAAATTTAGTAATTTTCACTACTCATCAGAAAATGAAAGTTATCCGAAAAGTAGAAAAATTTCACCCTAAGCTAATTTTGATATTCCAGATCCAAAAAAGAAGTCCATTTTGAAAAATAAAATTTAAAAAATTTCAAAAAGTGGTTATTACTATTCATAACGGCTAGTTTTAATAATATTTTAATAGAATATCATTGTTTAGAGAAACTCGGTATTGCATACAACACACGCTATCGCGGAAGGTCGCGCTTGCGTGTAATGCAAGCCATGTCAGGGTTGTGTGTTGTGTAATAATTCTTCGTTGTTTCGTATAACATAATACTACCATATTTCATTTATACATCGAATATATATATATATATATACTCAATGTTGCGTAGAATAACTATTATCAAAATTTTGTGTAAAACGATCCAAGAATAGTGTTGCGTATATTGCAAACTAATACGGTGTTGCGTATAGCGCAAGGTAATCTTGGTGTAGCATACAAAAAAAGACATTAATGAAATTAAACGAATATTTTTCATAAAATCTCAGGGTGTTACATTCTACCCCCCTTAAAATGAATTTCACCCTCGAAATTCATCGGGGTTATAAATGGTTTACTACTAGAAAGTTTGTTTAATAGAAACCCACTTCGTAAAAAGGAATACCCAAACATGGCTTTAAAAACTAAATTATGAAATGTAATGATTACCCAAATTAACTCATCACTGGGTTTCCACGTAAGAGAACATAGGTGAAAATATGTATATGGAAGAAAAATCTAGCCATCAAGTTCTGATGGAGAGTGGTAGAGAACATGGCTATGAAATAGCCAAGAACCACAAACCCATAGATTTGCTAGGATCTAAGGTATCATCTGATTCATCAGATATAAGGGCACTAGGACAACATTTTTGGTTCTCAAGATAATTTCCCTAAAGTTGGTGAATTAAAAGAAATACTTACATGATTTTGGTACAATTTCACTATTATTCGTGAATTGAACAATTTCCCCTTCATCCCTTAAAGAAGTGAAGTTTAATTTGTTATTCGTGATGTGTTAGCAGATCATGTGATAGAATGATGGGTCATTCCATCTGTTTCAAACAAAAGGTTAGCAAAAGTTATAAGTCCATATTATGGTTAGATTAATCGTATATGGTTCCAAAAATGAACTTATACTTCATATATCATACCTCTTAATAAAATAAAACAAGTTTCTACTAACCAGGGACTTCCTGTAGGCCAGTGGTAGGCGATAAAGGCTAGTCGCACTTCATTTGTGGGATCAATTCCCACAGCCTTGTCCGAGGCGATGGGATGTCCCCCATCCTGCAGGTTGTCCTTTTTTCTAAAACTAAATTACTATAACATCCCATCAATAATATCGAAAAAACATCTATCCTCAAACAACAATTACTTATGTCCAACATAATCCATTCCAATCTTTAGGCTTATCCATAATACTGCAGTCCACTCTCATAATATAGTGAAAACTATTAGCAGAGATTTCATATAACAAGCATGTTAATACCATCGTTGATCCCCATATATCATAAGATATGTCTTTTGGTCACATTCTAAATATTCTAAGGCCTTAATCATCTATTCTCTTGAAAAATGAATACCCATTGAATCTTAGTAAAAACATGAGTGCTGTCAAAAGTTAACTCATTCCACATACCAAAAACCCAAAATTATCTATACTCAAACCACGATATAACTATTTACTTATAACAGTCATGAGCTCATGATACTATCAAACATTTAATTTTCTCATAATCTATTCATTATTCTCATATCATCTACATTCCAAAAATATCTGAATAACCTTTCATGGATACTAGTACCATTAATCATACACTTTCAAAACTCAAGGAAAGACAACAATGTAACATTCCTTAGATGTCTCTTTATTCCATAGTACCATGATATTACTTATACAACATTACACATGATAAACATGTAATCATTCCACTACATTCTTAAACCATTGACTGAGCTTCAACAATTCTTTTATCTCACATATCATTTGTAGTCTCTTCATCATCATCAACATAAATACTACCCATATGACCATACTGATTCTCTTCATGAGACTTTCCCTTAGGGAATTGGTTTACATAATTCCTGTACATTCCACATTTAAAACATTTAACCATTGTTGATGTCGTAGTAATACCATTATCCTCATCCCTGGTGTTAACTGAACCTTTTCCTTTGCACTTACTGACTTTGTTTCCTTCTTTTCCACACCCAAATAATCTTCCAGTTCCTTTGAAACATTCTCCTTGATGCCTCTTCCCACATGATTTACATAGGGGAAATTGAACTTTCTTTCCTCTATGATCATCATGAAACTACATATTTCTCTTATTAGCCGATTCAGGAAACTTACCCAATTTTACTTTATTGATCATATTATGAGATTGCTGATTCGGCAAAATAATGATGTTTGGACATCCAAATCACATTTCATTTGGTTGTTCATGAAGAATATCATTCCATTGTCCATCATATCCTCCATTATCGTGAATCATCTGGTTTCTAGCTATTTTCTAAAACCCAAAAAGAATAGTGTGAGAGGAAAAAATCATAATAAAAGGGGAGTAACTTCAATATCTAACATCTTTTGTTTAATCTATTATCATTACCATAGTTCTAGGACTATATTCTATACGTATACTTATCCTTAGGGACATCCCTAGACATACCTTAGAAATATGTCTAGGGATCTCACTAACGTTTTCGCATCCTAGTTTCCAAAGGTTGACTAAACTTTTCCTCTAGTACCAACTGTAGAGACCCAAAGCTTGAATTACATGGATATTACATTAGTTTAGTGGAATACTTAATACATAACAATAACAGACACACAAGGATCATAATAGTTTAGTGTCTTTGGAAACATGGAACGTAATCTTCTAATCGTGGTGAAAGTTCTTCAACATCTCCAATAAAGATCGTCCCCTTTTTTTCTTACCTAAAACATTTCTTTATATCCTAGGGAAAAGAAAACATAAAAAGGGTGATCTCAAATGCTCAGTAAGGGTTATCATGGATAAAATAAAACATACCATATACATTTGAACTTAAAACATGAACATAATGTTTAAACATCAAAAGCTTGAGCAATAACATAAAACATGGAAGTACATAAGGCATAGATCATAAAGAAACATTAAGAATGATAAAATATCTTGGGAATAAAACATGTAATTGTGGAAACCATTAATCACATGATGTTATTTCTATAGTAGCCAAGGCATTGCTGCCAAGACCATCTTAGTGGAAAAAGTCCCTTTTTGAATCGAGTTAACTCCTCGTTTCAGTCCTGTATTACTGAACCGGTTTAACTTGCCGTTCCAACCATGTCTATCTCATGAGATATAAATCATTATCCAATGCATTGGAGGGAGATATATGTCCCACCCATCTCATAATGAAATCATTCTTTCGTGTGCCACAAAATCATAAATCATACATCATAGCATAACCCATGAAATAAAATGGGATTCTTAAACATCATGCCATCATAACATAATCCATAAACAATTGATATTATTTCATCATAAGAAAATTGAAACCATTTAAATCATAGAGACGAGTTACTTGAAACATACACATATGAAATAATTTCATCTTAGATGGAAAATAATTTTGACAAAACACTTGAAATGAATTCTTGAGGAAAATATCCTTTCTTCTTTAAAATAATTTTCTTTTCACAAAATTCCATGCAATTTTAAAAGATAAAGGTTTTGTTGAAAATAATCATGCAATCTTTTAGAGTAATCTTCTTGGAAATGAGGTGTTATGAAACCATAAAAATCCGTTCACGCCGTATAAGTTAAAAATAACATTCTCCTCGTACTTTTGTCAGAAAAGTCAAAAAGTACCTTATATGGTAATCAAAGGAAATATTCCATTCATACAATGTGGTAAAAAGTCAATAAAGGGTAAAAATGACTTTAAATATCCATGGAAGAATGGTAAACATTTTATTAATGCATTTTTAGAAAACATGGTCATGGATGATAAACGTAACCCCAGTAAATACTTACATATAAGCAATCTCGGATAAAAATGTGATTGAAAATTTATCCCTTAACTTAGGTCTGATATGCTTCGTACATATCGGAACCTCCTGTATAATGATTTAAATAATTTCATTGACTTATTACAGAATCATATTCATTTTTATGATATTATATATGTTTCACTTATGATTTTATATTACCCGTTCATTTGTAAATTCCATGTTAAAGCAGTGTTTTGTGTAAAATAATTTCATTTATCATATGTGTTTCAACTTGTCATTCTTGATATTATTACTTATATCCTAATTTACATTATTTCAGAATTTAAAACATGATTTACATATATTCATCATATACATATATATATTATAGGTCGATAAAAGGAATAAAATACACCGTTCATGGAGAGGGTAGACCGTACGTACGCATGAACGTTATTTTCGTTTCCTTATTGAATTGAATGAAACTAAATAGACTACATACATATATATATATACATAAATCCATTAGAATTATTATTTCATATATTTAATTATTATTCATTAAATAAACTTTATGATCATTCATGTATGGTTAACATTGAGAATGAATCTCATCGCGTCGTGGAGACGGTAGTTCGTACGTACGCACGAGCGATGATATCAACTCCATAATCATTCAATTGAATTGGAGTGGATGATACAATATATCAGAATTAGTATGATTTTATAATAACTATGTATAGTTATTATTTACACAATTATACCCATCCATGTAAGGTGGTGTTGGAAAAACAGATTACACCATGGCGTGGATACGGTATTCTGTACGTACGCACGCGTGGTGATTTTGTTTTCCGTAGGATGGATAGATGATGAAATAGGGTTGTTTCATACTTATACTAATATATCAGTATATGAGTGATACTGATGTTATTACTTCATAATGAAACAACTAAAGAAGAATAAGTGGAAAAAAAATTAAAGTTGAAAGAATCGGTAACAGACATTACCTCTTCTTTGAAGCGCCTTTTTGCGACCTCATTTTAGGGCACTGAAATTGGTATTTAAAGAAGACCAGGACCTCTAGGATGTTTCTAGGGAAGTGGAGAAGAGAATTTGGCAGTTTTTGGCCTATCATGAAGGCTCAAAGTGGTGCGAGGAAGAGAGGGAGGAGGTGCCCTTTTGTAAGGGAGGAGAGGGGCACCTTTGGAATAACTTAAAATATTACTTTATTATAAAGAAACATTCGGTTTTAAATAGCTCAAAATTGATTTATTTATAAGCTAATATGGGGATAGGTCGAAATAATCTCATCCAATAGAATTTAGACAAGTTTAGGATCATATTGTAAACTTATCATTTAGATTTAACATTAAGTTAGATAATTTTACTTTTACCGTGTGTTTTTTTGTTCTTACACTATAAGGTTAATAAACTTACTATAAGAATCCAAAAGAACCCCAAGTTGTTTATTATTAATATATAAAACTATATCTAAGTCATTTAATCTAACTTTATATTTTTAGGTATAAAATAACAATTAATAATATAAAATTTGTTTTAAAAACTATTTTATGTCAATTTTGAAACTATTTAGTAATTGAATTTTGTGAAATTCATAACAGACTGATTAGTTCGCAAACAGTTAATTATATCAATACTAACATGTCATATTAACCTAGAAAATAAGTGTAATTCATAAAAAGTCTCAAATTATATTTATTTGGGTATTTATAACATCAATTATGTCAATATTTCATTAATAAGATAATTACTGCATCATCTTTGTGTCATAAATAAATTAGATTATTTAATGTATAAAAATTACAAATAAAATACCATTATGTAGGAAACTGTTTTAGCTTTCTAATTCATATTTATAGTCGAATTTATCTTATGTATGACCCTATATTAAAAATGTTATACTTATAAAACATTGATTTTAACTATTTTAACCCTTCTTTAAATAAATTAATAATAAATGTCCTAATCTAATCCATGTGGGCCTAAATGGTCATATTTTATTCCTAAGGTTGTTTTTGGTCGAATTAAACTTATCCAATAGAATTAGGACATGTGTTAGGGTAATAATATTATCATTTTTACCCTTAATTACCCTATTTACTTTTAACTGTTGTAAAAAAAAGAAAAAAGTTACTATTCAACAAAAATTATTTTCATCTCATTGAACCACATTTTACTTACTGACATCAACCTTGTCTCTCGGATTTTTGAAATTACACTCACAGAAGTGGTAAAATTATGTTTTATGAAAAATTCATTTTTTTAACTACCACTTAGTGGTTTCACTATTCATCAAAAAATGAATGTTTCCAGAAAAATACCAAAAATTAGGCCTAAGCTATATTTGATATTATGAACTGAAAAATGATTTTAATTTTACCAAATTCGAAAAATATCAGTTGCATTACTTAATTTAAAAATTAATTCCCGTCGTCAAAACAAATAGCGTGTTCTTAAGAGATAATAACTATCAAAATATTGACATTTGTTTATTTCTGGTTTAAATGTGAAATTACATCCAATGACCAAAATTGTATTAAATTGTAAAAATATATTCTAAATATACTATAAAACCACTCAAATTAATAATTTATCGGTATTAATTATTTCGATTAAAAATGTTGTTTTTAATTAGAATTTAGTAATTTTCACTATTCATCAGAAAATGAAAGTTATCCGAAAAGTACCAAAATTTCACCCTAAGCTAATTTCGATATTCCGGATCAAAAAATGAAGTCCATTTTGAAATATAAAATTTAAAAAATTTCAAAAATTGGGTATTACTATTCATAACGGCTAGTTTTAATAATATTTTAATAGCATATCATTGTTTAGCGAAACTCGGTATTGCATACATCACACACTATCGCGGAAGGTCGCGCTTGCGTGTAATGCAAGCCAAGTTAGGGTTGTGTGTTGTTCAAGAATCCTTCTTTATTTCATATAACATAATCCAATCATATTTAATTTATACATTGAATATATATATATATACTCAATGTTGCGTAGAATAACTATTATCAAAATTGTGTGTAACACGATCCAAGAATAGTGTTGCGTATACTGCAAGTCAATATGGTGTTGCGAATAGCACAAGGTAATCTTGGTGTAGCATACAACACAAGACATTAATGAAATTAAAAGAATATTTTTCATAAAATCTCGGGGTGTTACTCTTTGTCTCCCCCATATATTTACGTTTTGTTCATGAAGCTCATTTATGGTGCCATATCAATGTAAATTCTAGATAATTTCACTTATCATATCTTGAAAAAGCAGGTACACTTGGTCAGAGTTTAAGTTAATGTTTGAAACATGTAAAATACAGTTTATGTTTGGTGTTTTAGTAGATAAAAAGTATTATTCTTTTTAATTAGATGGAATCTCAGGTATAATGTATCTCGGGAATAGGAACTATGACATCCCATGTTATTCATGGGGTAATTTTCACCATGGGTGTAAAACATTAGAGGCTTTTCACCTTAGGCAACACATATTCATTGCATGAGGTATATATCCAAATGTATCTGTTAGGGCCATAGTTTTAAAGTTGTAACGACCCGAAATTTTGAATAAATCTTGTTTCCTAATTTTGTTTGTTATTTTGTTTTTATACTCAAAAAAACCGTTTCATTTAACAACATGAGTATAATTAAAATGAGACCGTTGGGTTTTGACTATTATATGACCATTGGTCAATATGACCGCTAGAAACTAAACATTTTGATATTTTTCTCTAAATACAAGTGACCTTGGATAATTAATATAGAAAGGAGATTTGATGGCCTCACCCAGTAGTCTTGGACCGATCAAAGCCCATCTAACAGAACTTGGGAAGGAGGTAGCACCACCGGGCTTTTCTCTATACCAAACCCAAGACGAACTTCATCGTGTGAAGCAAGAATGAAATCGCCTTCGCGAGAAGTTCCAACTGATAGAAATTACTACTCGTGCGATGTTGGTCGAGCCTCCCTCAGATTCCATCAGCTTATCACACCTTACACTTAGGTCCTATTCTAGTGTGACAACGGGATATGTAAGGAGACCATAACTGTCTTGTGTAATCCTTTGTATTAAATAAAAATTTTGATCTCTTCTTATGATGAAGTTTAGGAATTTTCAAATGTCTTGATAAATATAGTATGCATATTTTTGATTAATTTTAGAGAAAGGATATTTTAAAAATGTTTATGTAAACCTTAAATAATAAAAAATGTGTAATTATTTTCAAAAAATGGTCTTCTACAATTATGTTCAGTACAAAATTTAGAGTCTAATAAGATCAACTTAATTTTTGATGAATAGTAAATTATGAATAGTGATTTTATACTTAGGATTAGTAATGTGACAAAATGGATTAGTAATATCTCTTAAAGAATGTTTTAATATAATCTAGGCACCTTGATTAAGTAATGTGATTCAACAAAATGGTTAAATAATGGTTTCAGAACTTATTATTCAAGTATTAGTTTTTTCGGGTGAATAGAGTTTTTTAATTAAAAATTAAATTAAAAATATTTAGAAAATTATTTTTATAAAATGGATTTCGTTTTTAAACTCAGAGCATCGATATTATGTTATGGTAATTTTTGGGGATTTTTCTGAAAAAATGAATTTTCGGTGAATAGTGTATTTATTAAAAAAATAAATTAAAAATATTTAGAAAATTATTTTTATGAAATGTAGATCATTTATGAAATCAGATCATTGATATTTAGTTAAGGTGAAATTTTGGGATTTTTCTGAGAAAGTTGAATTTTTGATTAAAAGTGAAAATACAGTTTTAGGGTTTCAGTATGTTTAATGACAACATAACTATGTCATGATGATGTCGTGATAAATTTTAAGGGTTGGCTGACCACAACTGATGAATTATTGTATGGGGGGACCCATGTGGCAAATACCATGGGGAAATACCATGGGCAAGCCCATGGGTTTTCCAAAACAAACAATGAGGTGTCCCTTGGCCATTAATGCCTTGTCCCCTCAATTTCCCTATAAATACCAAGCCATTTTCTCATCCTTTGGACTCGAAAATCATTCTCAACGAAGTTCCAGTCTCCTTACCTCCCAAGGAGTCCTCCCAAGGTGCCCTCAAGCCTATCAAGGTCCCAACCTATGAGTTTTAATAGTTACCTTTAAGGTAAGGGATCCGACCCCCTCTTTTTCTTTTCAAGTGATCTCTTTTATGTCATTTCTTTTATGATCCTTGTTCTTATGTTGGAGGATGTTATTTTATATTAATTATAGTGTCCTTTTTATGTTAATTTGATTAGATACCCCCTCTAACTCTCATCATTTCATTTTATGAATGTTTAAGTGGCGCTGTTAGGCAGCCGAAATTTTTGTAACGGATTCTTTCACCCTTCTCATTTTCAAGATCTATTTTCCTGTCAAGTCTTTCAAGTACCTTTTTATTATGTTGGGTTATTATCTCTATATATATCATACTGATATTTTATTATCATATGATGAGATACCCCATTTGATCTCTTCAATTCAGTATTTTTAAGTTTTAAGTGGCGTCATTAGGCTTCCGAATTTTTAAGTGGTTCTTTCACCCTTCTCGTTTTGAAGTTCTACATTCATGTCAAGTATTTCAAGTTCCTTTTTATTATGTTGGGTTATGATATCTATATCTATCATACTGATCTTTTATTTTCATATGACGAGAGACCTTATTTGATCTCTTCAATTCTTTTTTTTGATGTTTAAGTGATGCCGTTAGGCTCCCGAATTATCATAACAGAAATCTTATTTTTGTCTTCATTTCATGTTCTTAATTTCATATGGTACATCTTTCAAATTTCATTACCATGCTCATATATCCTTCTTATTCTGTCCCTATACTGTTTTATGGGTCATTTATGAATGTTTTACCCATGTCCCCTCTCTTTTCAATTTTTTTTAAAACCCCGAAACATAGCCGTTATGCTGCAGAATTTCCATCTCAAAATGCCTCGCTCTTTCCTCAAAATTATTTTATGTTATAAAGTGAGTACTCAAATCTCTTATTTCTACATGGTTATTCACATATATATCAAAAAAAATTTATATTAAATTATGGGATTTACATACATGAGACCCGCTCTCCCCTTCCGTGGGTTCAAAGTGACGTAAAGATCATGTCTTTAAAGAACATTTTAAAATGTTATGATTATGAAATGAAACCCATTTATTTTATGATATATGGGTTATTTATGAAATGTTTGATGATGATATATGTGGCTCACATGATAATAAATGAAAATTTAAGGGTGCACCCTGATAGCGCTCCAATGCATTTTGTAATGATGTATCCACTAGAGATTACAATTTTCAAGATATCTTAGTGAATAACCTTGGTAATTATCAAATGACACCTTGGGGATGGACCTTGGTGATATGTTCATGATTGTCTATTTTAAATGATGTATAAACATCTTAAAGTTATGAAAAATGTTATTTTTATTATGATATGCCACATTATTTCTTTCTCATGCCTTAATGTTCTTTTCATGACATAGTTGATGTATCTCAAGTTCCCATGTTAAATGTTTCTCTTGTTTCCCTTACTGGGCCTTCTGCTCACCGTTTCTTTTGATGTATGTCCCCAGGTTATAAGATGCAGTAACGAACCTAGGATGAACTTAAGGAGAATCCTTTCAAGTGTTTATGAAGAATGTTTTATGTTGTTTTCATGTATTACGTTCCTGGTTTCCAAGACACTATACCTTAAAGATCCTCAATTTTGTGTAATGTAATGAAAGTTTATGTGAAAAAAGAGGGATTCTATTGTTGGTATCAAATGATGGTTTAGTTATTTGTGGAAATTAGGATATGAAAACTCTAGGAAGAACCCTATAAAAAAGTTTAAATATAGGAAATCTTTTTGGTATTTTGGTGAGTATTGAGTTAGGGGCTTCCAAGCAAATACATCCCTGTCTGGATATGAGCAGGTAGAGGTGGCTCTGGCACAGATGTACATAGGGGTAAAACCCGAAAACACCACTTTGAGCTAGAATCAAACGGGGACTGGTACATGACAATGAGCCTTGTTACACTCTTGGTTACGACACTCCCGGGGGATATGCTTTGGTAACATTATAAGCTTGGTATGAACCATTATTAAAGGAACAAAGATAAAATAAAATAATGATTCCCATAAGAATATATGATCATGGATAACCTATTTTGGATCCCAGGGGATCACACGTTAGGGTATACTTTTCTTCTACAAGTTATCCTTCTATGCTTTTGAGCTCCTTTTCATGATTATTTGTTAAGTATTTAAGCACCTAATTATACTTTATTTTATTAGTTAATGGAGGGAAATGGAAGAACATGTCCCAGTAACCAATGAGATAGGATATGTGACGATTGCCATATTAATATGACATAGATGATTAGGGGATTAAAAGATGATTATTATTTTGGAAGATGTTCACTATTTTGGGAACCCTATTTGATCAAGGTAAATATATTACTACGCTTTTTTCTATGAGGAGTAAAGGTTGACTTATATTTTGAAGAATCAATGAATTTAAGTTGAACTTATAGTAATTTAGGATACTTATGGAAATGATTAACCTATCTTGGGTAAAATATGATTAGGTTAGCTACTTTTGTTATAAGATGTTAGGAGTGGTTGATGTTGTTTGGAGATGAACAATGAAGTTTATTTTGGAAGACTATGTTATCAAATCCTTCTGGTATTTTGGTTTCAATCTTAGTTTAGTTTATTTTGAGGAATTTTAAGAACCGTTATTTATAGAATGTTCAATGATGAACTTTGGGTAGTACCATGAAACTTTGAATATTTAAAAGTAGTTTCCATTCCTATGGGATTCCTTCTTTTTGAAGAGTTGTTTTACCTTACCCTTTCTGTTTTTTGAAATAATGTTTAAAGATAGAAGAAATATATATTTAATCTTTTTTGGATTATGTGATTCTCTAGAAGAGGATTCGTGTTCTTTTGATGAGACCAAGTGTTTTTGAGTTCTCATAGTTTAGAGAAAAGATTAGTTTTGGTAGAGACTTATTAAAGAATGAAACTCTATTGGAAGGTAGGTATATTTCCTTATGTTTTTATTCTATGTAGTAAATGAATTCCTCAAAATTATTAAAAGGAACTAAAAACAAAAACGTTGTTGGTTGAAGCTTTCTACTGGGTAATCAAAGACCATTTACACACATCATATGTTTGTTATTTTCTTGTGGTTAACTTTCTCTAAATCATGTTTTCTATCACTCTCCCTCAGAACTAGACCCTTTGTTTTTTCTTCTATATCCATGTTTCCTACATGGAGTCCTAGTATGGGTTAACTCGGGTGGCCTTTGTACTTCCTTTCCTTTATTTTAAAGTAATAGTGTTACTTACTCATTTTTTGATGTGGGACTTTCAATGAAGTTTCAAAAACCCAATTTTAAAAATTGAGAGGAAGGAATTTCTTAAGGGGGGAAGATTGTAACAACCCGAAATTTTGAATAAATCCTGTTTCCTAATTCTGTGTGTTATTTTGTTTTTTTATACACGAAAAAAAACTGTTTCATTTAATAACATGAGTATAATTAAAATGAGACCATTGGGTTTTGACTGTTATATGACCATTGGTCAATATTACCGCTAGAAACTAAACATTTCGATATTTGTCTCTAAATACAACTGACCTTGGTTAATTAATATAGAAAAGAGATTCGATGGGCTCACCCAGTAGTCTTGGACCGATCGAAGCCTATCTAACAGAACCTGGGAAAGAGGTAGCACCGCTGAGCTTTGCACTGGACCAAACCCAATCCAAACTTCATCGTGTGAAGCTAGAACGGAATCGCCTTCGCGACAAGTTCCAACTGATAGAAATTACAACTTGTGCGATGTTGGCCACGCCTCCCTCAAATTCCCTCACCTTAGCACACCTTACACTTAGGTCCTATGCCGATGTGATAAGGGGCTATTTATGGAGACCATAACAGCCTTGTGTAATCCTTTGTTTTAAATAAAAAATTTGATCTCTTCTTATGATGATGTTTATGAATTTTCAAATGTCTGGATAAATATAGTATGCATATTTTTTATGAATTTTAGTGAAAGGATATTTTAAAAATGTTTATTTAAACCTTAAATAATAAACAATGTGTAATGATTTTCAAAAAGTGGTCTTCTACAATTATGTTCAGTACTAAATTTAGAGTCTAATAAGACCAACATAATTTTTTATGAATAGTGAATTATGAATACTGATTTTAGGCTTAGGATTAGTAATCTGACCAAATGGATTAGTAATCTCACTTAAAGAAAGTATTAATATAATCTATGCACCTTGATTATGTAATGTGATTAAATAAAATGGTTTAATAATGGTTCCATAACTTATTATTCAAGTATTAGTTTTTTCAGGTGAATAGTGTTTTTTAATTAAAAATTAAATTAAAATTATTTAGAAAATTATTTTTATAAAATGGATTTCATTTTTGAACTTAGAGCATCGATATTATGTTATGGTAATTTTTGGGGATTTTTCTGAAAAAAATGAATTTTCAGAGAATACTGTATTTATTAAAAAAATAAATTAAAAATATTGAGAAAATTATATTTATAAAATGGAGTTCATTTTTGAAATCAGAGCATTGATATTTGGTTAAGGTGAAATTTTGGGATTTTTCTGAGAAAGCAGAATTTTCGATTAAAAGTGAAAATACAGTTTTAGGGTTTCGGTATGTTTAATAACAACATAACTATGTCATGATGATTTCATGAGATATTTTAAGGGTTGGACGACCTAGGATGATGAAGTATTGTATAGGGGGACCCATGTGGCCAATACCATGGGTAAATACCATGGGCAAGCCCATGGTTATTCCAAAACCACCAATGAGGTGTCCCTTGTCCATTAATGCCTTGTCCCCTCACCTTCCCTATAAATACCAAGCCATTCTCTCATCCTCTGGACTCCAAAATCATTCTCAACGATGTTCTGATCTTCTTACCTCCTAAGGAGTCCTCCCAAGGTTCCATCAAGCCTCTCATGGTCCAATCTTTGAGTTTTAAGAGTTACCTTTAAGGTAAGGGATCCGACCCCCTCTCTCTCTTTTCAGGTGATCTCTTTTATGTCATTTATTTTATGGTCCTTGTTCTTATGTTGAAGGATGTTATTTTATATTCATTATAATTTCATTTTTATTTTCATATGATTAGAGACACCCTCTTTCTCTAATCATTTCATTTTATGAATTTTTATGTGGCGTCGTTAGGCTGCTGAAATTTTTGTAACGGATTCTTTCACCCTTCTCATTTTCAAGTTCTATTTTATTGTCAAGTTTTTCAAGTTCCTTTTTATTATGTTGGGGTATGATATATATATCTATAATACTGATATTTTATGATCATATGATGAGAGACCCCATTTGATTTCTTCAATTCAGTATTTTTATGTTTTAAGTGGCGCCGTTAGGCTGCCGGATTGTTAAGTGGTTCTTTCACCCTTCTCATTTTGAAGTTCTACTTTCGTGTCATGTCTTTCATGATCCTTTTTATTATGATGGGGTATGATATCTATATCTATCATACTTATATTTTATGTTCATATGATGAGAGACCCTATTTGATCTCGTCAATTCTTTTTTTTTTTGATATTTAAGTGACGCCGTTAGGCTGGCGAATTTTCATAAGAGAAATCTTATTTTTGTCTTCCTTTCACGTTCTTCATTTCATATGGTCAATCTTTCAAAATTCACTACCATGTTCGTATATCCTTCTTATTCTGCCCCTCTACTTTTTTATGGGTCATTTATGAATGTTTTACCCATGTCCCCTCTCTTTTCAATGTTTTCTAAAACCCCGAAACATAGTCGTTATGATGCAGAATTTTCATCTCAAAATTCCTCTCTCTTTCCTCAAAATTATTTTATATTATAAAGTGAATACTCAAAGCTCCTATTTCTATAGGGGTATTCACATATATATCAAAATTTTTAATTTTAAATTCTGGGAGTTACATACATGAGACCCGCTCTCCCCTTCTGTGGGTTTAAAGTGACGTAAAGATCAGGTCTTTAAAGTAGTTTTTAAAACATTATGATTATGAAATGAAACCCCTTTATTTTATGCTATATGGATTATTTATGAAATTTTTGATGATGATATATGTGGATCACATGATAATAAATGAAAATTTAAGGGTGCGCCCTGATAGCGCTCCAATGCATTGGGTAATGATGTAACCAATAGAGATTACAATTTTCAGGATTTCATGGTGAATAACCTGGTAATTTTCAAATGACACCTTGGGGATGAACCTTGGTGATATGTTCATGATTGTCTATGTTAAATGATGTATCCACATCTTAATGTTTAGAAAAATGTTATTTTTATTATGATATTCCACATAATTTCTTTCTCATTCATTAATGTTCTTTTCATGACATAGTTGATGTATCTCAAGTTCCCATGTTAAATGTTTCTCTTGTTTCCCTTACTGGGCCTTATGCTCACACTTTCTTTTGATGTATGTCCCCAAGTTATGAGATGCAGTAATGAACCCATGATAATCTTAAGGATAAGGCTTTCAATTGTTTAAGAAGAATTTTTTATGTTTTTTCATGTATTATGTTCCTGGTTTCCAAGACACTAAACCTTAAAGATCCTCAGTTTTGTGTAATGTAATGAAAGTTTATGTGACAAAAAAGTGGGATGCTATAAAGGTCTTGTGTGGAAATAATGGTAATAGGTTTGACATATTATAGGGATAGGTTGGTCAATGATTTAACATCTTATGGGGGTAGGTTTGTAATTAATTAAATTTCTTGTGGTGATAGGTTGGAGATAGATTTTTCATTGTTTGAGGACAGTTTGGTCATTAATTTAACTTCATGTTGGGACTGGTTTTTCACATATTTATCATCTTTTAGGGAGTTATCGGTGGGATTTCTATGTTTTACTACATGGATAATGATAAATCTTTAGATTATAGACCTTCCATGGGGAATACAAGAAGACTAATGGGGACATTGAGGGGTCAATATTGAATCCTGGGGAGGTATCTTAGGTGTGTCAGGATTAGACCATAGGGATTCATCCTAAGTAACCTATTAAATGACAAGGATAAAACCACACACAGTATTATGCCATGTTTTAAATTAATGTGGTATGACTGGTACACATTGTTTATCATCATGTGGTAAGGAAGTATGAATCATGGAAGGATTCAAAATAAGGGATAGTGTGGGGATTATACATGGAGGCTGCCTATGATAGGTGTTCCATCCCATAGGGTATAGTATTTTAAACATGGGGAATTCTATGTGCACTAAATAGGGTAAGAGGTAGGAGTACATCACATTCTAGTAATACAAGGAGTGTCATGTGTTTGCAGAATAGTGTAGGGATACAGTTTAACATTGTGTGTGTAGGTTCCGGGACCAGTAGAAGGGCATGGGTGGGTGTAACCAACATTAATTTTTTCCATTAACAACGATCAATCCTAGAACCTTAAAAATGATAAAACACTACATATTCAGAATAGAACGAATAATGAAAGAAAATATGGGAGTCCTAGAACCATAACGATGATCATCATATGTTGGTTACAATTAATTTAATTGAAACACAAGAATTACTTTGATGAAATTATATCTTTGTTGATTCTTCTGGTCATGTTCCAATGTGATTCGTCATTGCATCGTAGAAGACAAGTGTAGGCTTCTCCATGCAGTGATCCACATGTGCTCCACATATCTCTAGACATCACCAATGGGATCTTCGTGTGCAATCATGGAAGAGCCTTCACTTACAATATCCTCATTCGATCACCTTGAGAGATGATTCCAAATCACTCTCCTTGATTCGTTGGAGGGTGATCTCTCTCATAACATGAGTGAATACTTGGAGAAAAGGAATTAATTCATGTCTTGAAAGCATTATCCAGATCCATTGTGCAGAACCAAAAAAATGGCTAGATCTAATGAGAATAATGTAAATGGTATTTTATTACATAGATTAATAAAATGAATTAATTACCCAAAATAAATTATTAATTTCATTTAATTCATATTAATACCTAATATCTAATAATAAAATTTTACTATTATTATCACTAGACCTGCGCCCAACAAACTACACATAATATTATTTAATTAAAAAAATAATATTATTTATCAAAAATCCCAAAAATAAAAACTACATAACGTGTATATATTAATATACAAAGAAAGTAATTTTGTTTTTCCATTTTCATTATTTTCTCCACCACATTTCTTAGACCTTGAATAATGGATATTTATTTCTTAAATGAATATCACTCCATTACTCACTAATAAATATATTATTTAACCCAAAATATATTCACTCGAATAACTAGTGTCGAAATAAATGTGATCATACATCCTAGAATAATTATTAAACCAAAATCAGGGATAATCTTTATTCAACTTGTTAAATGAATATTTAACTAAGATATTTGGAAAAACATATTGTGTGATCCTCTAAGCCTCTTTCTTAGTGGCATTAGGTGGAACCTAGCTAAATTCCAATTTTAGAATCTAACAACACATGAAGGAACCCATAGAGAATGAAGTCCATGCCGCAATGATGTGTCACATCCTATGAACTCTTACTGTGTAATGTAATCCCTTTAGATCAATATATCGAATAAAGAGGCTACATGATCATTCCATAAACCCATGTGCTTAATTATTCTTACTTTGACTTACTATAATTAACCTTCCCCATTCCTCACCATGGCCATGGAATTTTTTAAGCTATATCAATTCCATAAAAGGGCGAGAGATATCAACTTCCTTTATGGAACAGAAGGGAAAAATCCTTTCCCACCTTATCTGTTAATGTAATATTACTCATGATGCACCCAACATATCCTACCTCCCTACAAATAGTGTTTCATCACAATTTTCATCAATTCGTAAAAGTTAGAGTTTTTTATTACCCATTAATACTAATATTAAACTATAAGTACCAATACACACTTCCATCTATAAGAACATCTATTAACACCATGAAATGTGGATTTCCTACTAGAGGGTCTCGTTATCATAATATCCTCTAGGATATTACCAAGGGAGATCACCAAGAGAAGGTGCCTAAAAATTTTATTAGTCCTAACCCCTAATAGCCTGTATAATCTGTTTCCCTCAAAAAACGTCATCCATCCATATAACATATATTGAGGAATAGTTTTATGGAACATTCGGTTTCTCATCATAGAAGGGATCCTCTATAACCCTTTAGTGGAACGTCTATCCATAGGAAATTGTCACATAAATTGTTACGCAGAAGAACAATGAAGATGTGATAAGGTATTTATTAATGAATAAAGTACAAATTAGTTGGTTCTAGGCCACCAACTCCAACAGACTCCCACTTGAACTAGAGCCAACTACTAACAACCTTTAACCTACTAACTCTCATATGATATTCATGCTTCTGATGATATAGACCTTTAGTCATGGGGTCAGCCATGTTCTCTTATATGGACACTATTCTCACCGCAACATCACAACTTTTATTGAAATAACTCAAGAGTTGATACTTCTGGAGAATGTTCTTTGTCCATTTATGTGACCTTGGTTATTCTACAAGAGAAACCACATTAGTATTATCACAATAAAATGTGATTGGATCATTCCTGTTAGGACCACATAAGGCTCTTAGAGAATGTTCTGAATCCATCTAGCTTCCTTGGATGCATCATAAGCATCTGTATATTCTGACTCTACTATAGAATAGGCAAAAAAATAGATTCTTTGATCGTTTCTAGTACACAGCTCCTCTATTGAGATATAAAACATATCTAGATTGTGACTTCAGATCATTATAATCTATCTAAAAACCAACATCAACATACCTAATGATGAAAATCTATTCTTCTCTTCCATAGACTAGAAACATATCATTTTTTCTTCTCAGACACTTAAGGATAGTCTTAACAGCAGTGCAATTTTGTTCTCTTGGATCTTCTTGATATTTGCCTGCCATGCTTAGTGCATAGGAAACATCAACCCTAGAACATAAAATGACATACATGATGAATCCTATAACTGAAGTGTATGGGATCTTACTCATCCTATCATTCTCCTATTGTGTCTGAGGACACATTTTTTTAGCAATATGTTGGCCATGTGACACTAGAACCAATCCTCTCGTAGATTGTTCTATACTTAATATCGTTAATATCTTGTCAATTTATGCACTCTGACTTAGTCCATGTAGCATCTTGGATCTATCACGAATGATCATGATCCCTATAATGTATGATTCTTTATGTAAGACTTTCATGGATGAAAACTTTTTGAACAAGTCCTTAACTGACTGTAAGACTGGTACATTGTTTCCAATAAGTATCCTGATGTCAGCATATACTTCTAGGATAATGAACACATTTCCATTAAACCATTTATAAACACATAGATCATATTTTTTCTTAATGAAACAATATTCCATTATGGCTTCATCAAATCGAATTTTCCATTACCTGGATTAATTCTAAAATCCATAAATAGATTACTCCAACTTGAAAACTTGTTTGGCTTCACCTAGTGTGACAAACCATTCTGGTGGTGTCATATAGAAATCTTCTTGAAGGGTCCCATTTTGGAATTCTGTTCTGAAATCCATTTTCCAAATCTCATAGTCATGGTAAACTGTTATGGAATGTATAATTCTTAGGGATTTAAACATGGAAACTGACAAGAAGGTTTTATCATAATCATTTCCTTAACGATGTCTGAATGCTTTGGCCCCTAGCATTTCATTATAGGGGATAACATGACCTTCCATGTCTAGATTTCACTTGAATACCCATTTGTATCCAACAAGATTTAAACCAACTGGCTCATTGACCAGAACCTAGACTTGGTTATTATAAATGGAATCCATATATGATTTCATTACATTAATCAATATTACAGCTTATGATATCTCTATTTCTTCCTTTTAAGAGAGAGTTTCTTAATTGTCCAAAAATAATGATCCACCATAATCAGTGACAAGGAAACTAAATCTCTCTGGTTCCCTTACCTCTCTTGAGCTCCTATGGATTACTTGTGTGTCTTGAACTTCTTCCACATGTACTTGCGGAGCTTGTTCCTATACCAACTCATGTGTATCTTGAGCATCAACTTCATCAAATTCAATCTTTCTCCCATTATACTTTTTGAGGATGTTCTCCCTATCAATAATGATGTCTTGTCTTGGGACAATCACTTTCTTGTATGAAGGATTATATAGGTAATATATTTTTGTTTCATTGGGATATCCTATAAAGATATATCTTCTTCCCCAGGGATCTTGTTTGTTTCCCTAGAATCCCTTAATAAATTCATCTCATCCCAATGCATGTTTGTGTGAAAAAATAAGTATATTTAAATTACATTACTTGGAGGGAATTCCATTTTCCACCTTAGTGGGTACTCGGTCTAATGTGTATGTTTCAGTTTGTAATGAATATACCCAAAAGGATAATGGAATATTTTCATAACTCATCATAGACCTCACCATGTCTAACAAGGGTCACTTACTCCATTCACTAAAACCATTCTAAAATGGTGTATAAGGAGAAGTGAGTTGAGATAGAATCTCATACTGCTGTAAAAGGGTTATGAACTCTTAGTTCAAATATTCTCCACCTAGATCCGATCAAATCTTCTTTATTTTATTAAGAACCGGATTCTCTACTTCATTCTTGAATTCCATAAATTTCACCAAGTACTCTGACTTATACCTCGTTAGGTAGATATATCCATATCAACACAAATCATAAGTAAAAGTAATGAAGTAAGAATATCCACCACTATCTTCTACTGTAAATGGTCCACACACATCTGTATGCACCAATACTAGAAGCTCTTCAACCCTTTCACCCAGTCCACCAAAAGACAACTTGGTCATTTTACCTTATAAACAGGCGGGACATCTATCAAGTGGTTTTACCTCATTAGAGTCTAAATAACCATCTTGGCTGATTTTTTGCAAGCGCTTCTCATATACATGACTAAGATGACAACTCCACAACAGGGTTTTATATGAGTCATGTGAGTTTGTTTCGTTATCGATTTCCAATAGATTATTTTCTTAATTTAATACATATTATCCTTTATTTTAATGCAACATTACATAACATGCATTATTCTTATAAAATAAACAACCCTTATTTTGAAAATTGTAAATAAATCTATCCATATTCAAATATGATACATAAATTATGTTCGTGGTAACACTCAACACATAATAATAGTTATGTAAAACCAAAATTATTCTAGTTGTCAATGAGATATGATAGTTTCCAATGGCCAACACAGCCAGCCTCACGCCATTGGAGGCTATAATATCCACATCTCCTTTGGAAATATTTCTAAATATACATGGTAACCACATTGGAAAACATATGTGATCCTCACAAGCTATATCTAATACACAATTTATAGAAATGGAAATATTGCACTCGATAACGGACATACCTTTTGCATCCCCATGCTTATGGGTGTAGTTTCTCTTCAATTGGACTGGTTCCCATATTCAAAACACACCACCTCATGTTCATTTCCCTAACTATGGATCTTCTCCTTCTTGGAGGGATGGTTCTCGGGGGGTTCAGACCATTTATAAATCCTTGTCCCCATTTCCTTGTCCTGCCACTTCTTATTCACCACAATGTTGGCGAGTTTCTCATTCCCCATGTCCTTATCTGCCTCAAAAATCAAGATTATAAGTTCCTATAGACTATTCTAATTATTTATCATGTTTTATATGATAGTGATTCTAGATTATGTCTTAGGCAGTGATGATATGATTAGATCTGTATGAAACTCATTTGGGAACATAATCCCTAACACATCCAGGAATTCAATGTTTCAATTAAGATTGACTACTTCAGGCCCACCAGGTGTTGACTCTCTAAGAGTAGTTGTGAACAAAGCATTGGAGATATTGTATCTCTCATGTCTCACCTTCTCTTGACAGAGATTCTTAATTTGATACTTCAAGATAAATGCATCCATATTTTCATGTTTCCTTAAGAGTTCATTAGACATGGCTGATAGCATGAAACATTGTACATATGTGGTATCATCCATATGTTTTATATTGAGATATATTTCCTCATCACATGCCTCCTTTCCAGATGCAACTGGAATATGCTCCACCAACACATACAATTTCCTCTTGTGGAGAATGATGATTTGTAAATAATTCTGCCACTCCTGGAAGTGGGTGATGGTGAGAAGGTTTTCCTTCTCATGTATAGTTCGAAATGATATGTTTTATGTCATTTTTTATCATAATATGATCAATGATTTAGAACTTTATAGTGATAAAACTAAGACAAATAAATAAATTTACACCTATTAGTCTCCCACTTTTTTCGTAATCCAATAGACCTCACCATTTACTTCAGAATATTCAGTTTCCTAAATATCATTCTGGAAAGGATCCATATTTTCCATCTCATTTCCCCAACTGGGGTTGGTAAAAATTCTTCAAAGTTTTTAGGTAGGGATTCCAAATACCTACTGCATTAACACGCAGCTCTTTGATACGCTGAATGGTCACCCCAATTCTGAAATCATTTTATTCTGGATTTCCTCAACCTTTTACTCTTGGTCACACCGAGTTCTATTATGGCAGTCAACCAATGATGTGAACCAAGTCAAGTCAACCAAAAACATTGAATTAAAATTCCACGATAAATGAAAGTACCTCAACCATGGTTGGTCAAGAACTTTGAACTATGGTTTGATTGTAACCAATATTATAGAAGGATATACCGACATAATATTTCATTGAGGGATTCTATCAATATACAAAATTTCCCTTTTATTATGTATGATTAAATGATTTTTAATATTAGGTTGTATATGCATAAATGATCAACTAGGTCTAAGATAATATTTACGCATAAGCTAGTCTCATTTTAGTTCTACCTTGAATGATTGTTTAATTTATTAATTATGAGATCGTGATAACACACCCAAAATAAATAAACCATGCAACTAACAGAAATAAACTAAATGTTATGATCATGATCTTGTTCTATTGGTTAGACTTCCTAGTGGTCGATAAACATACCCAAGACCTAGTGGAGAAACACTAGGAACCTTTTGGGTTCATGTTTATAGCTTTCCACTTGTCCACCTTTGTATCTAATTTGATTGGTTTCACCTTGGCTCCTAACATGAGCCACCTCCACTAGCTTGGGATCTCCTTCCATTACATACGCTTTTATCTCACACACAGGTGAGGGGTGACATGGGGTTTAACTTGATAGAAACCTTGGGAATATAATACATACTTATTAATGATGAGAAGGATCATATGCCAACAAATCTAATTCAAATAAATAAATTAAAAGAAACCATAAACATGAAAAGGTACTGGTCTAGCTCAAGATCATCCATACATGAAATGATATTTAGAGATAAATAAAACTAGCATTAAATTCTTTAATCATTCTTGTTTAAGATAAATCATTCCCAAATCAATTAATTATCTTTAATTAATCAATCCATTTACATTAAACCCTTTGTATGAATTTTCTTGTGATTATCATCCATCAAAATTATAAACAACTAAATTCATTTAAAATTATCTTCGTATGTAACGTGACCCTAGAGGCAACCTAATGAATTCCCCTTCAAAACTACCCAATGAGTAGAAATGAAAATTATAAAGATGTTAAATTAAACACACATATAAAAAACCCCTATCACGTGTTGTGAATCAGCATTACGCTCGCACCATGGTACGCATCTCAGGGGTTTGTAAAATATAATAATAAATTTTAATAAATCTTTGTAATTTGGATGAGTACACGAAGTCTATTTCAGACTACACGGTGTGTACTATCGTTCACTGTCCCTCTAATGTACATGCCCGAGGATATGGAATATAGGTTTACTGTAACAGCCTGAGATTTTATGAAAAATATTCTTTTTAATTTTATTAATGTCTTGTGTTGTACGCTACCCAAAAAGGAGCTTGCACAACACGCATCTTTGACTTACCTTGCATTACACGCAATCACAACCTTCCTCGATAGCGTGTGTAGTACGCAAAACTGAGTTTCACGAAACAACGATATGCTATTAAAATATTATTAAAACTAGCCGTTAGGAATAGTAATAACCACTTTTTAAATTTTATCAATTTTAGCTCTCAAAATGGAATTCATTTATGGATTCGGAGTATCGAATTTAGCCTAAGGTGAAATTTTGGTACTTTTCGGATAACTTTCATATTCTGATGAATAGTGAAAATTAATAAATTATAATTAAAAACAACTTTTTTAATAGAAATAATTAATATTGATAAATTATTAATTTGAGTGGTTTTAAAGTATATTTAGAATATATTTTTACAATTTAATAAAATGTTGGTCATTGGTTGTAATTTCACATTTAAACCAGACATAATCAAGTTTCAATCTTTTGATAGATATTGTTTCTTAAAAACACGCTATTTGTTTTAATAGCGGGATTTAATTATAAAATTAATTAATGAAACTTATATGTTATGAATTTCGTAAAATAGAATTCATTTTTGAATTCGGAATATGAAATATAGCTTAGGATGAAATTTTGGCATTTTTCTGAAAACCTTCAATTTTTGATGAATAGTGAAACTACTAAGTGGTAGTTAAAAAAATGAATTTTTCATGAAACTTAATTTTACCGTTTCTGTGAATGGAATTTCAAAAATCTGAGATACACGGTTGATGTCTGTAAGTAAAATGTTGTTCAATGAGATGAAAATAATTTTTGGTGAATAGTAACTTTTTACTTTTATTAACCACGGTTAAAAGTAAATAGGGTAATTAAGGGTAAAAATGATATTAATATTACCCTAACACATGTAATAATCCTATTGGACAAGTTTATATCGACCAAAAACAACCTTAAGTGTAAAATATAATCATTTAGGCCCACTTGGATTAGATTAGGACATTTATTATTATTTAATTCAAAGAAGAGTTAAAAGAGTTAAAATCAAAGTTTATTTACTAAAACATTTTTAATATAGGGTTATACATAAGATAAATTCGATTGTAAATATTAATTAGAAAGATAAAAATATTTCCTACATAATTGTATTTTATTTGTAATTTTTAGACATCATATAATTTAATTTTTTTATGACACAAATATGATGCAGTAATTATCTTATTAATGAAATATTGACATAATTGATATTATAAATACCAAAATAAATGTAATTTTAGACTTTTTATGAATTCCACTAATTTTATAGGTTACTATGATATATTAGTGTTGATTTAATAAACTTGTTTCGAACATATAATTCTGTTATGACTTTCACAAAAATCATATATCAAATAGTGTCAAAATTGACACAAAATAGTTTTTAAATCAAATATTATATTATTAATTGTTATTTTATTCCTAAAAATCTAAGGTTCGTCCAAATGACTTATATAAGGATATATATATTAATAATAAACAATTTGGGGTTCGTTTGGCATGTTATAGTAAGTGTATTAACCATATAGTGTAAGAAAACAAAAAGACACGGTAAAAGTTAAATTATTTAACTTAGAGTTAAATCTCATTGATAAGGTTAAAATAATACCCTAAACATGTCTAAATCCTATTGGATGATAGGATTTCGACCCATCCCCACTTTATCTTCGAAATAAGACCCTTGGGAAACATTATAAACCGATTTTGACTTTAATATAAAATAATATTTTGAGATATTCCTAAGGTGCCCCTCTCCTCCCTAATAAAAGGGAACCTCCTCCCCCTCCTCCTCACACCAATTTGTGCACTCAAGCTCGTCCAACCCCTGCCAAAATCCCTTCTACACTTCCCTAGTATCATCATAGAGGTCCTGGTCTTCTTCAAAGACCATCCTTAGTTCTTTAAGTGGAGGCTAAGAAAAGGCGTGTCAAAAAGAGGTAATATCCATTACCGATCTTTTTCAATTTCTTTATTCTTCAACTTCTTCTTCTTTAGTTGTTTCATGATAAAGTAATAACATAAGTATTTATTATATACTGATATGTTATTATAAATATGAAACAACTCTAATTAACCTTCTATCCATCCTACGGAAAAAGGAAATCACCGTGCGTGCGTACGTAAGGAATACCGTCTCCACGCCGTGGTGTAATCTATTTTCCACCACCACATTAATTGGATGGGAATAAAGGTGTAATGAGTAACTATATATGATTATTATAAAGTGATATTGATACTGAAATAGTATACATACACTTCAACAAAATTCCACGACCATGGGAACGATATCATCGCTCGTGCGTACGTACGGATTACCGTCTCCACGACGCGATGAGATTCATTCTCAATGATTAACCATTCATGAATGATTATAAAGTATATATAATAAGTAATAATGAAATATATGACCTAATAATGATACTGGAATTATTTATATTTATATGTATGTCATCTACTTAATTCCATTCAATTTAATAAGGAAACGAAAACAGCGTTCATGCGTACGTACGGACTACCGTCTCCATGAACGGTGTATTTCATTCCATTTACTGATTTATTATATATGTGTATTATGAATATATATATATAAATCATGTTTTATATTCTGGAATTAAGTAATAATGATCTAAGTAATCATTTGAATAATTACAAGTTAAAAACACGAACGACAAATGAGATGATTTTACCCAAAACGCTACTTTAACATGAATTTAAAAAAGAACAGGTAATATAAAGTCATAAGTGAACCATATATGATATCATAACAATGAATATGATTCTGTAATAAGTCAATGACATTATTTAAA
This sequence comes from Viscum album, assembly GCA_963277665.1. Lineage (NCBI taxonomy): Eukaryota > Viridiplantae > Streptophyta > Magnoliopsida > Santalales > Viscaceae > Viscum > Viscum album. Next base: position 878,663,907 of record OY728143.1, on the reverse strand, counting down.
TCATTATAAAGGAGGTTCGGACACATACGAAGCAAATCAGACCTAAGGTAAGGGAAATATCACAATCTCATTTTTATCCGAGATTGTTTATACATTGGTATTTACTGGGGTGTATTTTATCATCCACATCCATGTTTCCTCAATATGTAATATTATTTCCATCCACCTAAAATTGTTTAAATCCATTTTTACCCTTCGGTGAGTTTTTAGTAATATGTATGAAAGGAATCTTTTGTCGTTTTTCGTACGAGGTACTTTTTGACTTTTCCGACAAAAGTACAAAGAATGTTTTTTTTACTTATACGGCATGAATGGATTTTTAAAACATTATTTCCATGAAACTTAATTTACAAGTTTTCAAGTTTATTTTTAATCAAATTCTTTTATTTTAAAGTCGTATGAAATGTGATGAAAGAAAAAATGTTTTTGAAGTAGAAAGGATATTTTCCTCAAGAATGGAGTTCAAGTATTTTATCAAAATTATTTTCCATCTAAGATAATAAAAGGGTTCTGTTTTTTTTATTGGGTTGATTATGTTGTGATGGAAATATTTTTATGAATTCCTTTATCTTATATGAATTGTTTTATGATGTCATGTTGTTTAAGAATCCCATTTTTATTACATGGTTTACGCTATGATGTATGGTTTATGATTATGTGGCACACATAAGAAAGGATTCATTATAAGATGGGTGGGACCTATATCTCCCTCCAATGCATTGGGTAAAGATTTTATATCTCATGATATAGAAATGGCTGGAATGGTAGGTTATACCGGTTCAGTGAAATAGGACTGAAACGAGGGTCACTCGATTCAGAAATGGACTTTGTCCACTAAGATAGTCTTGGCAATGAGTCTTGACTAACAAGAAATGATTATCTATGATTATGTGTGTATGCCACAATGTTTCATGTTTTAAGTTATGCTTATTGGGATTTCATTTCACTACTATGATTTATCCCATGTTATGAAATTATGCTCTCTTTTGCAGGTTAAGATTTCCAAAAGTTATGTTCTTATGAATATGATGTGATTGATTTTCTTTTGTTCACCCTTACTGAGCATTTGAGCTCACCCTTTTATGTTTTCTTTTCCCTAGGATATAAAGAATGGTTTTAGGTAAAAAAAAAAGGGAAGATCATTATGGGAGATATTGAGGATCTTTCACCACGATTAGAAGATTACGTTCCGAGTTTCCAAAGACACTAAACTATTACGGTCCTTGTGTCTGTGTTTTTGTTATGTACTTAGTATTCCGCAAAAGTAATGTAATGTCCATGTACGATAAGCTTCGGGTCTCTACAGTTGGTATCAGAGGAAAGGTTTAGTCAACCTTTGGAAACTAGGACGCGAAAACATTAGTGAGATCCCTAGAGATATTTCTAAGGTATGTCTAGGGATGTCCCTAAGGTTAAGTATACGTATAGGTTATCGTACTAGAATTACGCTAACGATCATAGAATTTAACCTAAGATGTTAGATATTAAGGGTACTCCCCCTTTATTATGTTGTTTTCCTTAGCATTATTTTGCCTCTCACAATATTCTTTTTGGGTTTTAGAAAATGGTTGGAAACAAGATGATTCACGATAATGGAGGATATGATGGACAATGGAATGATATTCTTAATGAGAAACCAAATGAAATGGGATTTGGAAGTCCAAACATCATTATTATGCCGAATCAGCAATCTCATAATATGATCAATAAAGTAAAATTTGGTAAGTTTCCTGACTCGGCTAATAAGAGAAAGATGGAGTTTCATGATGATCATAGAGGAAAGAAAGTTCAATTTCCCCTATGTAAATCATGTGGGAAGAGGCATCAAGGAGAATGTTTCAAGGGAACTGGAAGATGCTTTGGGTGTGGAAAAGAAGGACACAAAGCATGTAAGTGCAAAGGAAAAGGTTCAGTTAACACCATGGATGAGGATAATGGTATTGCTACGACATCAAAAATGGTTAATTGTTTTAAATGTGGAATGTATGGGCATTATGCAAACCAATGCCCTAAGGGAAAGACTCATGAAGAGAATCAGTATGGTCGTATGGGTAGTATTTATGAGGATGATGATGAAGAGACTACAAGTGATATGTGAGATGAAAGAATTGTTGAAGCTCGGTTAATGGTTTAAGAATGTAGTGAAATGATTACATGTTTATCATGTGTAATGTTGTATAAGAAATCTCATGGTACTATGGAATAAAGAGACATCTAACGATTGTTACATTGTTGTCTTTCCTTGAGTATTAAAAGTGTTTTATTAATGTTACCAGTATCCATGAAAGGTTATTCAGATATTTTTGGAATGTAGATGATATGCGCATAATGAAGGGATAAGGATAAAATTAAATGTTTAACAGTATTCATGAGCTCATGATTGATATAAGGACTAAGTGATATCATGGTTTGAGTATATAGAGTTTTTGGATTTTGGTATGTGGAAAGTGTTAACTTTTAACAGTATTCATGATTTCACTAAGGTTCAATGGGTATTCATTCTTCAAGATAATACATGATTAATTCCTTTGAATGTTTGGAATGTGACCAACAAGACATATCTTATGATATATGGGGATCAACGACAGTATTAAATCTCTGGTAATCATTTTCACTATATTATGAGAGTGGACTGCAGTATTATGGATAAGCCTAAAGATTGGAATGGATTATGTTGGACATAAGTTAGTATTTTTTAAGGATAGAAGTTTTTTTTCGATGGGATGTTATAGTAATATAGTTTTAGAAAAAGGACAACCTGCAGAACGGGCGACAGCCCATCGCGTCGGACAAGGCTGTGGGAATCGAACCCACAACCGAAGTGCGACTGGCCTTTATCGCCTACCACTGGCCTACAGGAAGTCCCTATTTAGTAGAAACTAGTTTTATTATATTAAGCAGTATGATATGTAAAGTATAAGTCCATTTTAGGAACCATATAGGATTAATCTCACTATAGATCGACTTATGTATATAAATTTTGCTAACCTTTTGAGACAGATGGAATGACCCGTCATTCTATCACATGATCTGCTAACACTTCACGAATAAGAAATTCAACTTCATTTATTTAAGATATGGAGTGGAAATTGTTAAAGGCACGAACAACAGTGAGGTTGTACCAACATAAAGTAAGTATTTATTCTAATTCAAATTCTTTAACTTTAGGGAAACGATCTTGAAAACCAAAAATGTTGTCCTTGTGATCTTATATCTGATGAATCAGATGGTACCTTAGATCGTCACAAATTTATGGATTTGTGATTACTGGCTTTTCCATAGCCATGTTCTCTACCACTCTCCATCAGAACATGATGGTTAGATTTCTCTTCCATACCCATATTTTCACCTATGTGGAAACCCAGTGATTAGTTTATTTGGGTAACCGTTACGTTTCATACTTTTGTTTTTAAAGATTGGTTTTGATATTCCTTTTTACGATGTGGTTTTCTATTAAATATACTTTCAAATAGTAAACCATTTATAACCCCGACGAATTTCGAGGGCGAAATTCATTTTAAGGGGGGTAGAATGTAACAGCCCGAGATTTTATGAAAAATATTCTTTTTAATTTTATTAATGTCTTGTGTTGTACGCTACACAAAAAGGAGCTTGCACAACACGCATCTTTGACTTACCTTGCATTACACGCAATCGCAACCATCCTCGATAGCGTGTGTAGTATGCAATACTGAGTTTCACGAAACAACGATATGCTATTAAAATATTATTAAAACTAGCTGTTATGAATAGTAATAACCACTTTTTCAATTTTAGAAATTTTAGCTCTCAAAATGGACTTCATTTTTGGATTCGGAGTATCGAATTTAGCCTAAGGTGAAATTTTGGTACTTTTCAGATAACTTTCATATTCTGATAAATAGTGAAAATTACTAAATTATAATTAAAAACAACTTTTTTAATCAAAATAATTAATAGTGATAAATTATTAATTTGAGTGGTTTTAAAGTATATTTAGAATATATTTTTACAATTTAATACAATGTTGGTCATTGGTTGTAATTTCACATTTAAACCAGACATAATCTAGTGTCAATCTTCTGATAGATATTGTTTCTTAAAAACACGCTATTTGTTTTAATAGCGGGATTTAATTATAAAATTAATTAATGCAACTTCTATGTTATGAATTTGGTAAAATAGACTTCATTTTTGAATTCGGAATATGAAATATAGCTTAGGATGAAATTTTGGAATTTTTCTGAAAACCTTCAATTTTTGATGAATAGTGAAACTACTAAGTGGTAGTTAAAAAACTGAATTTTTCATAAAACATAATTTTACCGTTTCTGTGAATGGAATTTCAAAAATCCGAGATACACGGTTGATTTCAGTAAGTAAAATTTGGTTCAATGAGATGAAAATAATTTTTGGTGAATAGTAACTTTTTACTTTTATTTACCATGGTTAAAAGTAAATAGGGTAATTAAGGGTAAAAACGATATTAATATTACCCTAACACATGTCCTAATCCTATTGGACAAGTTTATATCGACCAGAAACAACCTTAAGTGTAAAATATTATCATTTAGGCCCACTTGGATTAGATTAGGACATTTATTATTATTTAATTCAAAGAAGAGTTAAAAGAGTTAAAATCAATGTTTATTTACTAAAACATTTTTAATATAGGGTTATACATACGATAAATACGATTGTAAATATTCATTATAAAGATAAAAAGATTTCCTACATAATGGTATTTTATTTGTAATTTTTAGACATCAAATAATTTAATTTTTTTATGACACAAAGATGATGCAGTAATTATCTTATTAATGAAATATTGACATAATTGATATTATAAATACCAAAATAAATGTAATTTTAGACTTTTTATGAATTCCACTAATTTTATATGTTACTATGATATATTAGTGTTGATTTAATAAACTTGTTTCGAACATATAATTCTGTTATGAATTTCAAAAAAATCATATATCAAATAGTGTCAAATTTGACACAAAATAGTTTTTAAATCAAATATTATATTATTAATTGTTATTTTATTCCTAAAAATCTATGGTTCGGCCAAATGACTTAGATAAGGATATATATATTAATAATAAACAATTTGGGGTTCTTTTGGCATGTTATAGTAAGTGTATTAACCATATAGTGTAAGAAAACAAAAAGACACGGTAAAAGTTAAATTATTTAACTTAGAGTTAAATCTAATTGATAAGGTTACAATAATACCCTAAACTTGCCTAAATCCAATTGGATGATAGGATTTCGACCCATACCCACTTTATCTTCGAAATAAGACCCTTGGGAACCATTATAAACCGATTTTCACTTTAATATAAAATAATATTTTGAGATATTCCTAAGGTGCCCCTCTCCTTCCTTATAAAAGGGCACCTCCTCCCCCTCCTCCTCACACCAATTTGAGCACTCAAGCTCGGCCAACCCCTGCCAAAATCCCTTCTCCACTTCCTTAGTATCATCATAGAGGTCCTGGTCTTCTTCAAAGACCATCCTTAGTTCTTTAAGTGGAGGCTAAGAAAAGGCGCGTCAAAAAGAGGTAATATCCATTACCGATCTTTTTCAATTTCTTTCTTCTTCAACTTCTTCTTCTTTAGTTGTTTCATGATAAAGTTATAACATCAGTATTTCTTATATACTGATATGTTATTATAAATATGAAAAAACTCTAATTAACCTTCTATCCATCCTACGGAAAAAGGAAATCACCGCGTGTGCGTACGTACAGAATACCGTCTCCACACCGTGGTGTAATCTATTTTCCGCCACCACATTAATTGGATGGGTATAAAAGTGTAATGAGTAACTATATATGATTATTATAAAGTGATATTGATACTGAAATAGTATACATACACTTCAACAAAATTCCAAGACCATGGGAACGATATCATCGCTCGTGCGTACGTACGGACTACCGTCTCCACGACGCGATGAGATTCATTCTCAATGATTATCCATTCATGAATGATTATAAAGTATATATAATAAGTAATAATGAAATATATGACCTAATAATGATACTGGAATTATTTATATTTATATGTATGTCATCTACTTAATTCCGTTCAATTCAATAAGGAAACGAAAACAGAGTTCATGCGTACGTACGGACTACCGTCTCCATGAACGGTGTATTTCTTTCCATTTACTGATTTATTATATATGTGTATTATGAATATATATATATAAATCATGTTTTATATTCTGTAATTAAGTAATAATGATCTAAGTAATCATATGAATAATTACAAGTTAAAAACACGAACGACAAATGAGACGATTTTACCCAAAACGCTACTTTAACATGAATTTACAAAAGAACGGGTAATATAATGTCATAAGTGAACCATATATGATATCATAACAGTGAATATGATTCTGTAATAAGTCAATGACACTATTTAAATCATTATACAGGAGGTTCAGACACATACGAAGAAAATCAGACCTAAGGTAAGGGAAATATCACAATCTCATTTTTATCCGAGATTGTTTATACATTGGAATTTACTGGGGTGTATTTTATCATCCACATCCATGTTTCCTCAATATTTAATATTATTTCCATCCACCTACAATTTTTTAAATCCATTTTTACCCTTTGGTGAGTTTTTAGAAATATGTATGAAAGGAATCTTTTGTCGTTTTTCGTACGAGGTACTTTTTGACTTTTCCGACAAAAGTACAAAGAATGTTTTTTTTAACTTATTTGGCATGAATGGATTTTTAAAACATTATTTCCAAGAATCTTCCTTTACAAGTTTTCAAGTTTATTTTTAATCAAATTCTTTTATTTTAAAGTCATATGACATGTTATGAAAGGAAAAATGTTTTTGAAGTAGAAAGGATATTTTCCTCAAGAATGGAGTTCATGTATTTTATCAAAATTATTTTCCATCTAAGATAATAAAAGGGTTCTGTTTTTTATATTGGTTTGATTATGTTGTGATGGAAATATTTTTATGAATTCCTTTATCTTATATGAATTGTTTTATGATGTCATGTTGTTTAAGAATCCCATTTTTTTTACATGGTTTACGCTATGATGTATGGTTTATGATTATGTGGCACACATAAGAAATGATTCATTATAAGATGGGTGGGACCTATATATCCCTCCAATGCATTGGGTAAATATTTTATATCTCATGAGATAGACATGTCTGGAATGGTAGGTTATACCGGTTCAGTGAAACAGGACTGAAATGACGGTCACTCGATTCAGAAATGGACTTTGTCCACTAAGATAGTCTTGGCAATGAGTCTTGACTAACAAGAAATGATTCTCTATGATTATGTGTGTATGCCACAAAGTTTCATGTTTTAAGTTATTCTTATTGGGATTTCATTTCAATACTATGATTTATCCCATGTTATGAAATTATGCTCTCTTTTGCAGGTTAACATTTCCAAAAGTTATGTTCTTATGAATATGATGTGATTGATTTTCTTTTGTTTACCCTTACTGAGCATTTGAGCTCACCCTTTTATGTTTTCTTTTTCCCAGGATATAAAGAATGGTTTTAGGTTAAAAAAAGGGGAAGATCTTTATGGGAGATATTGAGGATCTTTCACCACAATTAGAAGATTACGTTCCGAGTTTCCAAAGACACTAAACTATTACGGTCCTTGTGTGTGTGTTTTTGTTATGTACTAATTATTCCGCAAAAGTAATGTAATGTCCATGTACGATAAGATTCGGGTCTCTACAATTACTTTGGAAATCTTCGGAGTAAATAGATTGTCCAGTGGGCCACAGACAATATAGTGTCTATAAGACATGGTCTCCATTTGGCCATGTTGTGTATGAGGTACATAGTCCAATCCTAACCTGAAGGAACTACACATGGTGTCATATGGTCCACACGGTGTGTATTCTGAAAACCGTGTGCCACTTATTCCTGTTCAACACACCAAGTCATTTAAGACTTAGATAAACTCCAACACACATCTTGGTTTGGCAGACAAGTCCCGATACTTTGAACCTTTAATACACAACATGTACTACCTAATACATGTCATGTGTTCTGGTGGTGTACGAACAGGAATCTTTGGCACATTCGGATAAGGTACTCGTTTTTATTTTAAGCAAAATTAAAATAAAATATTGATTATATAAAGTGAATGAGAAATTAAAGGGGAGGAAAATATCCTAAGATTCAGATTTATTGAATGATTAACATGAATTGAAATAACTAAATTATTAAATGTGTAAATCATAAAAGAAATACCAAATAACAATAATCAATTATATGATCACTCTGACACCACTTTTACATTCTGAGAGCAGGGGAAGCACTTTGATGGGTTCAACAAACATTAATTTTTGTTGTTAACAACGATCAATGAGAGATATGTCATGATGATAAAACTCTAGATCATTAAAATAAAATAAATACAGAAATAAAATCGGGTAGTCCTAAAATAGTAAAAAAGGATAATCATATGTTGGTTATAATTAATTTAATTAAAAGATAAGAATTGACTTGATGGAATTCTATCTTCCATGATACTTTCGATCAAGATCCAATGTGATCTGGAATTGCGTCATAGAATCCAGGTGTAGGATTCCTCTAGTGGTGATCCACACATTCTCTATGTATCTCTGGACATCACAAAAGGGATCTCTATGTGCTATCACAGAAGATCCTTCACTTGTGATGTCCTCCTTCGATCGCCTTCAGTGATGCTTCCAAAGTGCTCTCCTGGATTTGGTAGATGAGGATCTATCACATAACATGAGATCATTCTTGAAGAAAATGAATTATCTCTTGGCATGAGAGATTTATCTAGACCCGTTGTGCACAACCCAAAAAATGGCTAGAATGAATGAAAATAATTTAATTGAGATTCTATTACATAGTGTAATAAAATGAATTAATGACCTAAAATCAATTATTCATTTCATTTAACTCAACGTAAGACCCCATGTCTAAAAATAATTGTTGACCATTATTATCACTTGACATGCACCCAATGAATTACGCATAATTTTATTTAATTAAATAAATATTATTATTTCTCGAAAATATCATGAAAAACTACACTGTGTGTATATATTAATACACCAATGTGTATTTTTTACCATTTTATTTATTTTTTACACCACATTTATTAGACCCTGAATAATGAGTGTTTATTTGTTAAATAAATATCAATTCATTTCTCGCTAATAAATATATTATTTCTCCCATAATATATTCTCTTTAATAACTGGTGCTGAAAAAATGCGACAAGACATCCTTGAATAATTATTAAAACACAATCAGGAATAATCTTTATTTAACTTGTCAAATGAATATTTAACTGAGATACATGGACACATTTAGTCTATGAACCTCTAGACCTCTTTCTCAGTGGAATTAAGTGGATCCTACCTAATGTACAAGGTTAGCATCTATGAATAATCCAAGGCACCCATAGAGAAAGAATTTAATGCCGCAATGACATGTCACCTCCTAAAAACTCTTACTGTGTATGTATTCTCATTGTCTGAGTATCTCGAATCAAGTTGGTCACATGCTTGTGTCATCAACCCATGTGCTAGATTATTCTATCTTTGACTTACTATAATTGATCATTCCCATTCCCCTCCATGTCCATGGATTTATTTATGCTATATCAATTCCATAAAAGGACCTAAGATATTAATATCTTTTAGAAAAGATAAAGGACAAATCCTTTCTCTCGTCATCTATTAATGTAATATTACTCGGGATGCACCCAACATATCCTACCTCTATGTGAATAGAGCATCGTCATGGTATTTTCAATACATCTAAGTGAGGGAGTTGTAATACCCATTAATAATAATCCTAATGTCTAAGGACCAATGCACATGTATGCAGATAGGAACATCCAATTACCCCATGAAATGTGAATTTCCTACTGGAGGGTACTGTTCTAATAATATCTTCCTATATAATGCCAATGGTGCACACCAAGAGAAGGTGCCTCAATGTTTTAGGAGTTCTCATCCCTAATAGATTTTATTATTTGTGTCCCTCAAATAACATCATTCATTCATAGAACATATCTTCAAGAATAGTGTTATGGAACATCTAGATTCCCATCATTATAGGGATCCACTATGACCCTTTAGTGAAATATCAATCCTTAGTAAATTTTCACATGAATTCTTATGCAGAAGAACAATCATGATGTGATAAGGTATTTATTAATGAATAAAGTACAAAGTACTTGGTTCTAGGACACTAATTCCAACTGTTCAATGATGATGTTGTATTGAAGTTTGTCATCATCAACTAGGATGATAGTCTATGTAGTTTAATTTCATAAAACTCGGACATAGATGGGGTAAATTCACATAGAGATCATTTTTTAGAAGGAGTGGCATATATAACTTTAGACCTCCCTGAATGTAAATATGATTAGTTGACCTTGATGATGGAACATTCAGGGGTTATGTGTCTACAACACATGAACCTCTAGGTATCACATGGATTAAAGACATCCATGGTGAAGTGGAGAGTGGAAAGCCTGACATTATTATGTCCTTGATTAAAATAAATAGGTGATAAAAACATTTAGTAAATACTTTAAGTAAAAGGTCATACATGAGGGTTTATGAGACCAGTTATGCAAAATACTGAGGCATAGATGAATCAAGATTCCATGGGTATATGATCACTATTAAATGAATATCAACAAAGGTGGGTCTGTTGAAAGGAGGCATCAAGTAGAGAATTTATAGGTGGGTTTAACTATGGTAGTGAGTTTTTCAAAGGTTAAGTGTTTCATGAAGGTATGATATTTGTTAAATAGAGTGTCCCTTCCTTTGAAAAAATTATTTCCTCCCAAGGAGTATGTTTTGCGAAGGATAATATTATCATGAGACCCTAATAAATTACAGGTCCTTTCCTCTATCATGAATACTAGAGACCTTCATGAAGGTTATCTCCACCATTTTCTTTGAGTTTCCTGATCTTATGGGAGGTAGTTTCAAAAATATGGCAACTTTTAGGGCTTTATCTCTTTTTTCCACACAAAGGTTGAAGATTCATGAATTCAGAGCTTCTAGAAGAAGTATAACGGTTTACTCCTAGAAATATAAAATGAAGGGAGGTGTTTATAGTTGCCATGATGGATAGAAGGTTTATTTATTGAATGTTACCAACTCAAAGGTACATTTCATTAAAGTATGAACTAGGGTGGATACCAAAATGGTTAGACATACATTTCATGAAGGTTACTGTCATTTTCATGAGTTATCAATCATGGGGGATGAGGGACCTTCACAAATCGCTTTCTATTTGAGAAGGTTTTGAATTTCATGAATATAGTCCCTTTTGGAGATTTCAGTCTCTTTTCAACACCCATTTACCTTGGAACATCTATGCATCCCTCAAAGAGTGTTTTTCAGAATTAATAAATTCACCCTCAGAATGGGAGATCAATTAGGGGAAGAGGGTGGTGTTCTGGGGTACAATCACTAAAAAACATAAATATGGGACTCCTACTCAAGAAAATTTGTGTTAACCCATTCCTATAAATAGGTTGAGGGTTTACAAAGGGGACCATTATCATTTCATGTATGACTGGATATAGCTCTCTTTTCATGTAACTAAATACCTTTTTATCCTTCCATGATTTTAGTCCTTAACACTCATGATTGTTTTTCACTTCATAAAATATTTTTCTTACAAATAGTGTTTCTGTGAGCAGAGAACCTTTATGAACCAGACCATTGTGGACCATAATTTTTTAAACTAGACCTCAAAATGATTCAAATTCCCATAGATAGCTGATGGAGTTGTCAAATAAAATTATTTTTATTTTCATTGGATGAAAAACCAATGGAATTTGACATTTTTCTTTTACTAGGTGGGCCAGATTTATTACCAAGCTTTGAAATGACATTTTGAGAGTTGGAACATTTCAATGTGATTTTTTTGGGCTTGGATGAAGTCCTGATAATCTTTTTGGGTGTATCATGGATTTATTTCTGTGTCAAACTTTGAAAAATATATTTTCAAGGACCTTTAGAGGGTGCATGGTTTGTCTAAAATTGTGTTCACCAAAATAGAAAATGTTGTGTGTTATTGAAGGTGTATAGAGGTCGTCACATGAGCTACACAATATATTCTAAATCTTGTTCCTATCCAACATGGTTAGTGGCAGAGGCAATAACTCAACACTATTTACTACACGGTTAGCACATAGTTTCCAAATTGTACAACTAGCCAGTGAAGGATTCCACAAGTTTCTTTTAGATGGTGCATGGTTGGTGCACAATTTGAAAAACCATACCACCCAAACCGTGTGTGATATCCTATTTTTTAATTTTTTTAATTAAAATTATAATGAAATAAAATTAAAACCCTAATCTACTCTCCCCTCACCTCACATGAGCAACCAACACCCCCTCCTCTCCAATGGTGTGAAACCCCATCTATCAGCCTCCTCTACGCAGGTCATTTCCCTCCAGATCATCACATATTTTTTCAACAAAAATTAAAGGTAAGGTTTCTTGCCACTAATACTCTCATTTTCCAGCTATTCTTCCTCTCTCTAACACCCAATGAGGTGAGAACGAACCTAGGGATTGGGATAACAAGGTTATTTCGTTTTTCCTTTGATGTTAGGTCATGTGAAGGGTATCTTGGGACTCCTTCATGTGTATCCTAATATCCTCTGCCAACGGTGAAGAGAATTGGATCAAATTGGATCACCACCATCATTTAAGGGGATATTTATACTTGATGCTTTGTTTTTCCCTTATTATATAGTGTCTTTTGGGATCTTTAAGGTTCTTGTTTAAATTTTAGAGTGTTTGGTTTCTCCTCTAAGTATTGTGCACACATAAACATGTAATTATTGATATATTTATATATGTATCCCCCTTTTTCATGTTCCTACATGGTGAGGTGAATGTGTGCATGGGTTTAAAGGGTATATATATAGTAATGTGTGTCTGTGAAAGGGTGAATAGATTTTTTTCATTATCAAAGTCTATATGTACTAAGTGTTAATCTTGGTTCCTCTTTGAGGTAGGGTACCATTCCTTTTCCATTTAATTTAAATTATTCATTAGTAATTTATTACTACACTTTTATTATGTTTTAATTAATGTAGTAATGTATTTAGTTTAAATGCATGTTAAATGTGATAAGTGATTTTTTTGATTAAAAATATCATGATTTTATAATGAAATCCCTCCAATGGAGTGGCACTGTCTTCATGCTAAAAGGTTGTGAATATACTTTTATGATTTCTTTTTTTTATTGCCATGGTTCTTCGTTTATGCCTTGATGTTATGTTTGGTATATAGTATGTTGATACAAGGCCCTTGTGTATGTTATGGAATGAGCATCCCCTTTTCCATTATAAATTTTCATGTAATCAATGAACCTTATAAGTGCATATCTTCCATTTTAATTTAAATGAAGTGGACCATTTCTTATGTGTGTTTCAATGTACCCAAGACACTCCATGGGTGTTTGGTCAACTTACACATAGACTTACCCAATTTGGTAATTAAATTGTTTCCCTGAACCTTTGATTGAACATGACCCTTAGTCTTTGTGTGTGGAGTTTCCATTCTATCAATGAGATAATGTTTTATTTAAGGTAAATGGAATTTTTACCATGGTTTATGAAAGATGGTAGCATTATTTAAGGATAATGAACATTGTCATTTCCATTGGAACCATTACCTTTAATCAATATTCCTTGTTTAGGAAAATTGATTGAGATAACCATGGATAGGATGTCATACAAAAAATGAAATATGTTTCATTGAAATGGATCAAATAGTTTTTAAAATAGATGATCACTTAGGATGGTAAGAACATACACCCTATCTGTGCCCTATTTAAAAAATATTTTGAAATGTAATGGTTTTAATGAAATTGTATATGATTATAAAATATTAATGGAATATATAAATGATTGTGGATGAGAGGTAATTCCCCATGCTAGTTATACATATGATTTGCCTTTATAGAGGCTGATAATAATCATAACAGAGGTCCAATGATCATAGAAACTCTATTCACCTTTACATAAATATAAAATATGAGTGTAAGGGAGGTCATATGAGCATAGTGACACAACAATACTTTATATGGATGCCAAGAATGATGGTAAGGGAGGTCCGATGATCATGGAGACTAAATTACCCTTTACATAGGTGTTCAAAAAAAATTCAAGGGATGTTTGATGAGAATGGAGACTAAACCCTCATTTACATCTGGATGTCGGGCTTACTACCCAATGAGTAGAGCTTACTAGCTCACAGATTGGTAGTGGATACTTACGTGTTACTTCCTAGTACACTCCCAAATATATATATATATATATATATATCTATGTGTGTGTCTGTCTATTATATATATATATATATATTGATTATATGTTCAGACTTATTCTGGCTACGAGTTAAAGAAGGTATATCCATAATGTGTCCTATAAGAACATGGATGGGATGTTATTTAATTATTCAACTCTATTGTTATTATTAAATACCTTTATACTACATTAATTTATATTGCGTTGTATACATTGGGAGAAAGACTTTGGGTTCTGACCTATTGATATTTATATATCACACCCTTCTCGGGCTGCCATTGCACTATGTTATAGGATCATACTTTCTTGTTCCTAGGAATGTGGACCATTGTTGATTTCTTGTTGATGTGTGTTTGTACCAGGAGTTAAGAGGAAAGGATTGACCTAAATCTCAGGATTCTCGTTGAGATCAATGTAGGAATTTTTTGTTCTTTTCATTAATTGGGTCATGTATTTAATTATATTGACAAGATTGCTATATTTTTGGTTGTTTTATTATATGTATCATCATCTATCATGTCTGATTTGTATATACTGGAATTGGGTAACTTTAATTCATTTATCATAATATTATTCTTATGCTACTTTTTCATTCTCTTTATATTGCTTTCATTAGTTCTTGTTATTTATTATGTTATACCATTGTGTAACTATTATTGTGAAGGTTTACTCTCCCCACTGAACCAGATTCACATCCTCCCTACTAGTCAGTAACCTCTGGTGTATGGGGAGACGCACTTGAGGCTACAATACCCACCATTCTTGATACTGATTTGATGGTATGTTAGGTATGTATATTACAAAGTGAAATTAGAGCCTTATTTTTTCCTCAGTCATACTAATTTGGGTTAGTAGATAGGATAATATGAATGTTTTGATGCTTGGTAAATAAATATGTTTGGGACTGATCACCCCCACGTATAATAAATGACCATGTAACTAGGTATGAGAATTTTTATTCATGGTATTTGATATTATAGTCATATATTATTTCACTTGGAAGGAATGGTGTATTTACCACTGATTATGAAATTTTTTATTTTATGGAATTTTATCCCTTGTCCTAATATGTCATTGATAATTCATTACATTCACCATATTAGGTACATAAAAAAATTACATGTCATGTATGTTCCATGCCATGTAGATTCATTTGCAGGTTCTCTATTAAGTTTGATTGTGTGTATTGAGTATTTTTTTATGATTAGTTTAGTAGAATATTTAGGAAATTTTTTGGCATGATTACATGTATAACATTCTTATTGTTTATATTCCATGATACTTTATTATTTATAATTCTTTACAAATATTCCATACTTCTATGTTATAACATTATTCTATGTTAGGTCTTATGATAACATGTTATGTTTTCTTGATTTGTAATTTGTTTCATGTACTGAAAATATATGGGTTGTGAATGACCAAGAACTGTTTTTTGATTGTGATGTTTATTGGGACCTCATAAATAAGAAATGGTAACCTTTATATTCAAACCATCATAAGCATAATATATACATATATTTTAAAAATTTTGTTGAAATGTAAAGGTTTCTATGTTCAAATGATAATGTAAACTAAATTTTGATTAAAAGGGATCCAATTTTCCAAATGTAAAGTGTATGGGTGATTTATAGAATTGTAGGTGGCCACCCATGTGATTGGAGCATTTTTTATGAACATCTTATAATCTGAATGGTTTTTGGTTTTGATTATTGGGAGAAAAATTTTAATCCATGAAGTGCATGGGTGCTTCACGAATTGAGAAATGGAAACCCATGTAGTCTGACATTGTTATGTTACATTGTTATGTTGTGAAATGGTTTTAAATGCAAAGGTTACATAAATTTAACCTAAAATAATTTTTCTAAGGAGCTTCAATTGGGTTTCATTCTAGAGAACTCCTGTTGGCTCAATGGGACCCTAGTAGGATTCCATATCTGTTAAAAGGAATTGAATTTCTAAATTTCCTATATATGATGGGATGTTAATTAAAATTAAATGTTTAAAAAATATTTTTTAAACCTTCCTATTTTTCCAATGGGGTGTTGATTAAATTTACGTACTTTTTTTCATTAAAATGTTATTTTATGTTTTGAGTTAAATATTTTGATAGTTTAAGATTAAATGTGAATAAATTTTAGGGGATTGAAAATGGAACCTATAGAAGAGTA
Source organism: Viscum album (assembly GCA_963277665.1). Taxonomy (NCBI): domain Eukaryota; kingdom Viridiplantae; phylum Streptophyta; class Magnoliopsida; order Santalales; family Viscaceae; genus Viscum; species Viscum album. The sequence goes on along the minus strand of OY728143.1, from coordinate 878,647,414 downwards.
CATTGTTTAATCCCTCATGTAAGGGTAGATTGATCTATTCTCTTTTAGTTTCCTTGGAATGAAACCTTTGGTTTTTTCTATAGTCTTTATTAATTTTTTCAATTTCTTGATTATTGACTTATGATTCTATTTAATTATTTTAGTGTGAACAAGTGATGGGGTCAATGTTTGTGCTTTGTAAGGCGCTAGCCCATAGTAGGAAGCACCCTTATAGCTTCTGTTTCATACTAATTCCCATGATATTTCTGTCTCTTGGTGTCGTTCAGGTTCCATTGAACGTATGACTATTTTTTTATAATGAAACTATTGTTCATATGGGTGTTCATGGTATATTTGATCCATGATATTGGTGTGAACATGAATAAATGTTCAGTTTTAATAGGTTAAATAGGAATTGGGTATGGTCAATTTCTTCATATGTTGTTTAACTATTCTTTATTCTTAGTGATTGATGAATGGTTATTGTGTCATCCAGGAAAATGGTTATATGAGGAAATACGACTCTGAAATAAAACTATTATGCTGTTCGGTATGGTCTCGGGTCATCACCATAATAGAGTGACCTACGAGTTAAATAATTAAGTTCATCCCAATGTTCATGAGAAATTTCTAGAGACTCAGGTGTTATCACATGGAAATCATGTTGGTTTGTGTTTTAGCTAGAGTTTTACCCTCTTTTAATGCTTTGATGTTGTGATTGTGACTTGGAGGAGTGTAACATATTCGTTAAATGTGTTTTTGATCTATTGTACCTGTGAGTAGAAAGTTTATATTCTCTATAATCTACTATAGAACACCTAAGGTGGGTAGCATCACATCATTCATAGTGGTTACATGTCCTTCAAAGTATAAGTAACACCATAGAGAACCAATGAAAAATTGTTGGTTCTATTTGTAAGCAGACGAGGCTTGCGATTCATGAATTGTGTTGGTGCTTTCATGGAAGCATCATGTGGTTCTAGTAGTGGTGTATACATCCCTTAGGAAGCATAATCAGTCTTGGATGGAATTCGGTGGTAAGATAAATAATCATGGAATTCCTTTGGTAGTAAAGGCATGTGTTTAGTTAAATGTTCGTGCATTACAAGGTGAATTCGAACTTCATTAAAAGAGAGTTGACCAATAGTGGTTTGACTGATCTTATGGTAATTCTTGTTTACCAATTAGGGTATTCTACTAATTAAAAAGTGTGTCCTCTATCTTGACATAATCCTGGATGTGATAAGGGATCATCAGTTTTATGACACCGTATGGATTTATATAATTTTGAGAATTTTGGGTGGTTCTCTTTTGGTTTCACATATTGGATGTGTGGTTTCCTTCTTGGTTTTGTTACTATTTTCACTAGAAGATGGGTATGTACTTTGGTGGACTTTTTTGTGGTAAATTCAAGATGTTGTGGGAGGAGGCATCATAGTTCATCTTGTAAAAGACCATCCATCTAAGGTGAGTGTCTTCTTGTAAATGCTCTGTTGGAGGTGTCTCAACCCAAATCCTTCATGTTAAATTTTTATGGTCGGGGAAGTACAATTTTATTTCAAGTCATCAGATAGAGACAAGTGTAGTTTGTGTTGGCTAGTTTCCCTCTTTATAAGCTAGCTCGTCTTGGTTAAATGATATCTATGGGGGAGTTACCATTTGGTATGTTCAAAATCAAGATAAAATCATAACTAAAACACTTGGTGAATTCTTTGAAATTAAATTCTAATGTTGGAGATGTTATCACACGGAATTGGACATCATTAATGTCAAATCCTAAGTTGGGAAATTCCTTTGGATAGTTTTTTTGATGAGGTGATTTTGTGATCATGTATCTCGTTTAATAGACTCTCGAAGTGTTTTCTTAGAGTTTTAGTTTGAAAATGAGCATTGGGTAGAGTCTTGATAGCTTAATTGACATATGCTAATGAAAGGATTCAAGGTATGTTGGGTGTTCAGAAAAAAATGAAACCATTGGAATGAAGCTTCATTCTCTTGTAGGTTTGGTTTTGTCTATGTTTTTATTCAAGACTTCTTCAGGACATGAATTTCTACCGTTGGATGGTTATAATGACCCAAGATTTGACATGATGAAAAACCAATGTAATTTGAAAATTTTTTCTCTAATGGGTGGGCCAAATTTAATACCCATATTTATAATGAAGATATGGGATTTGGAACCAGTCAACATGATGTTTCTTTGGAATTTTGTGAAGGCTTGATATGTTTCCTGGGTGTTTGGAGGAGATTTGGGAGTGCGAGATTGGGAAAACAATGTTTCGAAAGACCTGAAGAGGGTGCACGATTTGTCTAAAACTGTGCGGCCAACAACAAGAAACCATGGGGCTTATTGAGGGTGGATAGAGGTTGTCACAAAGTATGCATACAGTTTTCTAAACTATGCTACTAGACTACATGGTTAGTGGAATATAAAGTAACTCAACACTATTAACCACATAGTGGGTCCAGGTTTTCTGAACTGTGCGGCCATCCCAAACACGATTTCCCAGGTTCTGAGTAAAGGGTTCATGGTTGGCTCATGGTTTTCTAAACCATGCAGGCCAATCTATATACAATAACCTATTTGTTAATATTTTTTTTAATTAAAATTAAAATGAAATAAAATTAGAACCTTAATCTACTCTCACCCTCACCTCACTCACATGAATAGTACCCCTCCTCTCCCACGATGTGCAGCACCCTCTCCCAACAACCTTTTTGTAGGTCGTTGTCCATAGGATCTCCTCACGATTTCTCTCCAAAAGAATGATTTAAGGTTTTTGGTCCCTCAACCTCTCCTTTTCTATCATATTTTCCCACTCCTTGTCACCGATGAGGTGTGGCTGAACCTATGGTTTTGGTTAATCTGGTGATTCCGTTGTTCCTTTGATGTTAGGGTATGTAAATTTTCTCTTGGGACTCCTTCATGTGTATCCCGACACCCTCAACTAATGGAGATGAAATTTGGATTTATTTAGTTCTCCACCATCATTTAAGATGGCATTTATACCCGCTTCTTCATTAGACCTTTATTATATTATATCCTTTTGGGTGTTTTAAGGTTCTAGTTTCAATTTCAGGGAGCTTGGTGGATCGTTAATGTCTCACACACACAAACACAGGTACATGAATATATATATATACATGTTCCCTTATAGTGAGGGGGAAGTGTACATCAATTTAAAGGGTATTTATATAGAAATGAATGTGTTCTCAAGGGTGAAGTGATCATTTCCATCAACAAAGTTATCAATTTCTAGGTTTTTGGCTTTGTTCCTCTTTGAGGTGTGGTCCCATTACATTGACCTTTAATTTAAAGAATTAATTAGTTAATTTATTACAACACTTTTATCATATTATAATTAATGTAGTAATGTCTTTAGTTTAAATGCCTATTATATGTGATAAGTGATTTGTTTTCTAAGAAATATCATTATTTTATAATAAAACCCCTTCAATGGAGGTGCTCTATCTTCAAGATAAAAATTAGGGAGTATAATTTTATTATCTACTTCTTTATTTCCTTGTATATTCATTTATACAGTGATGTTATCATTGATATATATTATGTTGAGACCTGCCCCTTATTGATGTTATGGAATGAGCTTCCCATTTTACCATTATAATTGTTCATGTAATCAATTCAATTTATAATAGAATAACATGGATTTTATTTTAAATGAAGTGGACCGTATCTCATGTTTGTTTCAATGAACCTATAGTTATTTGGTCCACATACACATTGAATTACCGAATTGGGTAATTAAATTGTTTCCATGACACTTTCCTTGAACACGACCCTTAGTCTTTATGTGCGGTGTTTCTTTGTTTTGAATGTGATTTTTTTGGTTTAGGTAAATGGATTTGTTATAATGGTTTATGAACTATGGTAGAATCCTTTAATGGTAATGAACATGATCCTTTCCTTTGTCCATTATACCTTAAATCAATTTTCAATGTTTACCAAAATTGAGAGATATGACCTCGAGTAGAATAGATTTCACCATATAGAATTCATTTAATTGAAATTGATCAGATGGTTTTTAATTGAGATGATCCCATTAGATTGTAATACCATTCACCTTATCTATGCATTATGAAAATATTCTTTTGAAATTAAATGGTCTCAATGACAGTGTACATTCCTATAAAATTTAAATGGACTATTTAAATGATTAAAGATGGGAGGTAATTCCTAATGCTTGTTATAAATATTATATGCCATTATAGAGGCTGAAAATGATGGTAAGGTATGTCTGATGAGTATATAAATTCTATGATCTATTACATCAATGTCAAAAATGATGGTAAGGGATGTCCTATGAGCATAAAAACTCTATGATCCTTTACATCGATATCACGAATGATTGTAAGGGAGGTCGGATGGGCATGGAGACTCAGATATCCTTTACATAAATGTTGAAAATGAATGTAAGGGAGGTACAATGAGGATAATGACTCAATGCACATTTACATCGGGATTTCAGGAGTATAACCCCATAAATAGAGCTTATCAGCTTATAGACTGGTAGTGGATTCCCGCGTGTAACATCCCGATCCACACAAGAAAATATATTTATATATATAAATATATGTTATAAATATATATATATAAAGATGAAATGATCATACTTATTTAGGTTATGAGATGAATTAGGTATATCTGTCAGGTTTCCCTTAGGAACCTTGATGGGTGATTATTTAATTATTTCACTATTTCTTTATTCTCTGATACCTGCACACTACATTAATTTATCTTTCACTATTTGTATTAGGTTAGACTCTATTAGTGTCATCCAAAAAAGAATTATATCTCACACCCTTCTCATGGAGCTATTTAACTAGGGTACCCGAGAATACATCCACTATTTGATTTTTGGTTGATTTCGTTTTGAAGTGTTATTATACATGGAATTATGTGAAAAGGAATTTACTGGATCTTAGGATTCTCATGGAGATCAACATAGGAATTTTCTTGTCCTTTTCTATTATTGAGTCATGTGTTGTATTTTATTGTCAAGCATGATGTATTTTTTTATATTCTAGATTATGTCTCATCCTATTTCATGCTTGCTTTGTATAAACTGGTGTTGGACAACTTTAATTAAGTTATTATATTATTCATCTTCCTCAAATTTTTCCTTTTCTTTATTCGACTTATTTTATTTTCTTCTATTTTTTCTGTTATACCACTGTGCAACTTTTATTACAAGGGTATAATATCCCTACTAAACTACCTTCATAACCTCACTTCTAGTCAAAAACCTCTAGAATATGAGGAAAAGTGACTGAAGCCATGTGGATGATTGGTTTGGCTACCAGTTTGACAGGATTTTGGGTAGGGACGTTGCATTAAATCTTCAACAACTCGATAAAGGGAGATGGCTATAAAATAGGGAGATTACAAAGTACATCGAATTATGAAAACCATACTAAATTTATAAAAGAGGCTCAATATGAATATCCTCTATGCTAGAGATACTATAAAATGAATTTATATTTAAGGATAACTTGTTCATCCCCATTTTTGAATGAGACACACTCACCTACGGGTTGAAAAGTTCCACAGGGAAGTACATATAGAATAGGGTGCTAGCTTGTCATTATATCAAGGACCATGTATCGATCAAATCTCATTTTCAATGGAACCCCATGATGATCATTAATAGGGAGGCTCTTTCTGAAGATACATCCCCCTCAATAGGAAACTGTTTTCAAGGAGGGTTTAGTGTACAATATTTAAGGCTAGACAAAATATTGGGATCTAAATGATTGTGGTAATTTCATGGATGAGTGTCCGTTGTAATACATGATATGATATTCCTATTATGAGTTCAATGTAGAGTTGAAGATGTAGGATCTGTATGAAGTATTGTGGACTAACTAGTTACCCATATATCGCCTCCCAAATATCATGGCCGATTTGATAAGAAAGTAATCACCAAGGAACAATACTTTACGCCAACATAACAAGGTAGAAATCATCTGCCTTTGGTATCTCTATAGAATATCTAGGATCTCTATCCTTGTGGGGATGTAGGATGAGTTCCTACTTGGATAGGATCTAGGGGATGACCAGGAATAGATTCTAGTGGTAATGAGGGTTTTGTTGTTCATGTTGAAAGGGGAGAACAAGTTTCATCTTGGGATGAAGGATGTCCCCCTTGAGCTCTAGTTATGCTACTTCTTTAACGAACTCATGAAAATATTTTTTTTCTAAACATCCATAGTGCTCAACGAAATTACAGTGAGGAAATCAGTACTCATACTGAAAGTTCCTGGAGGTGACCCAATGATGTTTATGGTGGTAAAACATGAATTTTATTACTATCATAGTTATATTGGAATGGTTTATCATATTTATTAATAGATAGTGGATGATAAAAGACTATGATGCACCCATGGTGGTGCATTCGTGAAAATTGATTATGGTAGTGATGATGGTAATATGGTGGCACATCAATCCAGTGGTATCGGTGCTAGAAAAATTGTGTATGGTGTTGTGGAAGATCATTATGAGGAATTCCCCTCTTTAATTTTTAAGATCCTTCCATATCTTATAAGGTTTTGTTGAAACATTCATGGGAATTTATGAATACTCAATCATGATTTCCCCTCTCGACATGAAATTTCTACCATAAATGGTAAACATTGTTAGGATCCATCCTCTGGTGTTGGGGTAAGAAAGTGTGCTCAAAATGTTTGGGCTATCTTAAAATTTAATATTTCAACCATTCCTTATCTTAATGGAAATGTTCATAGAAGATGGTATCAGTTTAGTAAAGTAGATGTCATATCTCTTAGCCTTTTGTGGTGGATTTCTAATGTCAATGGTCAACAATAATATAATTTGTGAACCATATGACCAATATCAGTTCTATAAAAAAGTCAACTACATCTAGATACTAAATAATAATTTCTATACTGTGGTGTAGTCAAAGTTCCACCATATAGTTCTTTGAAAAATATGTCATATGTTTACATAAGATGATGGAAAAGGAAGAAACAAGTCACTTCTAGATAATACCCTTGATGATATCTTTAAATATTATGTACAGTGTGGAGAGATAATGTACCACAGTGATATGTTAAGCTTCCTAATTTATTTGGATGAAATTTATGAGGGAATCCCACATCCCCGAGGCTAAGGGTGCACTGTACAAGGGGAGTACACCGAAGAGGATAATCCAAACCAATTTGTGGAGTAGAAGATGTTTCTTTGGAGGGTGGAATAGTGGAGGGACCAAGGCTTCCATTTAAGTCACTCCAAGAATAATATGAACCCAATGGGGTGGTTTCGATGGTAAATGTTGTGGATCCGGAAAGGTGACTATGATTTACAGACATCAATATTAACTCGTTCCTCCCAAGTGTCTAGAGGATATAAGAGATGATCTAGTAAGTTAAATACCTCCAATAGATATGGATGCATCTCTTGGATGATGGGATTATCCTTATCTATCTACGTCATTCCATGAATTTATTCCTTTCTCCATGTGATTAGGAGGTGCAATACCTTTTGGAGGTGGAGGTGGTAATCTTATCCCATGGTGTAGCACATCACTTAATGGGCCAGGCGAGGATACTAATAGATATTCCCTCCCCTACGAACCATGTAGGGGGGTCAAGTAATAGTGGGTGTGCTTATCCATGATGGGTTATTAAAAGAAATATCCTGAGTGAGTAACACTTTTTTGGACATCCATTAGAGACGAGATCCCATTGTTCATCTGCTAAATTTCGATGTTCCATGAGCTAAGGTCAGTTGCTAACCTTTTTGGATAAATTTTCTCACCCCCTTTTGACTTGTGTAGGAATAAGAAAGAATATAAGAGGGGTAGATTCATGATGAATCCTCAGAATAATATGATCATAGCTAGAACCATAATGTTAGGGATAAAAAATCTCCCCCCAATATCCTAGCCATAGGGATCCAACCGGGATGTTACCAAAATTCTTCCCATGGTTGGAGGGGAGGTTCAACTACCTCAAGTACTGCTTGCAATATTTTAGTCCTTTCTCTTTTATATTTGTATTAAGGGCTTGAATTTTAAGAATTTTTACTACCTTTATGATTACTTTTAACAGGGACAATAAATTTATGTGAGGAGCATCCCCCTCTAGCTAATTACTCAGTCCCTTTAGAGATTTTATCACTAGGTGGGTGTCCTATGAATTTCACTGACTTTTTATCAAAACTATATAATTACTATAAGACTTCTAAATTGTTGCATTCATACTTTTTTATCCATTATAAGTTTATTTTCTCTAAAAATGTGTCCTAATGATAGTGAAAATATTTTTGGGAACATACCTGCAAAGGGATGTGCTTGAATCAGTGAGAATTGTAGTCGAGGATGTGATAACAGAAGATTTTGGATCAATAGGAGAAATAGAGATTATTCCATCATAGTAGGTGATTAATGAGGCTTTGGTTGTTGATCCTACCGTAGATACACCACAAGAACTGGTGGTTTCATTTGGGGGCCCAATGATATTTTCCAATGATTGTGTGGATGTGGAGGCAACCTCGGAGGAAAATAAGAAGTGGGTGAGAATTCGAATAAGGAAAACCTTCTTATGAATGTGTAGCCTAGCTCTTCTGAATAAATTTTTCAAAATGATCCTATAGATTATGTTTTATTGGATTTCCTTGTATATGAGCCCATACCTCCAAATAAATTTGAGTCTCTAGCTCTGATGTGGATGAGTATATCATGATCATCTGATGTAGAGCATGGAAGAGCATGCATAATTTGGTCACCCACACTCCACTAACTGATATACTATGAAAGATAGGATCCCTCTACCATTGGCTTGTAATTATAAGGAATTGTGGGGTGGAATCCAGTGGTCATACACTCAATATTGATATTTCCTCACTAAGTAGGTGTGTGAAGAGTTGAATGATCTCAATGCTACCTGGTACAAGGAGAATTCAATATGAACCAAGGTGCTCTATGTGATATAGAAGGAGCTCACTTGGTCTGAAGGGGAATCACAATAGTGTGAGGACAATTTTTCAAACAAGGGATAGATAATAAACAATATAATGGTGTGGATGGAATAATCCAAGGCCAAAGTGAAAGGAGTAAATATCCATGGTAGATGAGTGTAGAGCTAAACATGTCCAGTGCATATTCCAAATGGTGATGTTCAACCTACTATTGAAGAGGAATCAACAGGACTCGTTGAGTGGTAATGATTCATTGAAGCTACCTGATAGAGGTTAAGTGGAATAGAGTAGTCCCTAGCCTAGACTGAGCTGTAGGGGGGTTTCCTTGGATAAAATCATAAGAGGATTTAGATTATGGATGACCCTCCTCAATAAAGACATTAGAGTATTTTTACTTCAAAACATTGCATGTATATACAATTTTATGCACCCCAATGATACCTTTAATAAAATAAACAATAAAACTATAATCCCACATGATTCATGCTGAGTGTGAGAAATAAATGATAAATAGAAGATTGATCACTTATACGAGGGTGAAGTGTAAGGACAGAACAAATCTGTTCCCAATTACCCATCGACCACCAAGAGTACTCTGACTTGGAAATCCTTGAATGGAGAGATGGAATCTTCACAACCTACTTTCTTTCCCAATGAATATAGGTTCATGAGATACATAACACAAGGGGAGTTAGGTTCTACTCAAATAAATGAGAATGTGGAATAAATGAATAGATTGATCCATGTCATATAACCCAAGGAGTTAAAAGTCAATAGAGGATGATTATTGATCATATTTGAAACTCATATTCTATTATCACACTACCAAGGTTAGGTGAATAAAATTGAGGATTTACCATTGATCATTTCCAAAACATAGGACCTTTCAAGATTCTATAATTTCATGTTCCCAAAAGGGAGATAAGGCATTTTGGCTAGGAACCATATTTTCCAGGGGGACCATCCAGATATAGAAGATAACAGGGATCCAAATCATGGAATACATGAAGTGTTGGTGTGGATTATGGTAATATTCATAAGCTGTGTAACTCTAAAGAGATTACTCTACCATGTCTTTTATCACATTGGGTGGGTTCATAAGTCAAGGAAATTTCTAGAATCGCCTTCTAAGGGGGTCTTCATCTTGGATTCTAAGCGATGATCAAATAAATCAAGTGGTGATATGGGTGACCAGCACCAAAGGTGGAAAATTCGCTCTTAGGAGAGGACCTACAATACATTATTATGTTACATTATGAAATGTGAAGGGAGGGAATGACTTATATTGCATTTTAGAAAATACATTAAATAAAAAAAATTTATTTCATTCAGTGAGGAAATGTGTAGTAAAGTTCATAATCTCATGAAAAGGATGTGTAAATTGATGTGAATTAAAATCCAACCCTTAGAGTTAATGGGATTCATGAAAAGGAATCAAAAAGGGTGGTAGCTCAATGAGGCATTTGTGAAAGAGATGTAGTTAAGGATTGGACCTAAATTATAACTAAACCAGTGGTTCTATTGACTATAGTCAAACTCTTTTTAGGGTTCCATGATGAGTCACATTGGTTTTGTTCCTCTTCCATTCACAACCTCATTATTTCCCACATTATAAGGGATCCTTGGTGGTTTAATGTATTGGTTTCTCTCGGGTTTCCCATGTGGGTTTTCAACCTGATAGATAGATGTTCCTTTTTCCTAGTATGGTTTATGGTCATAATTATTCGATATTTTCCATCTATGAATCACAATTACATGGAATATATTAATGTGTTACAGATCTCTATAGGAAAAGGGACACCAAAACAAAGCTTCTATGGAGAGAATATTTGCAGTTTGGCCTAGGATTAGAGATATAAGCATCACTATTTATGATGCTTTTTTCCATGTAGTGTATGTGCTTAAATGTGTGGAATAGATTCTATTGCCCCATATTCCAACTTTCCAATGCTGGGAGGAATTTCATCACATTCATCAGTTATGTATTCTACTTCATTAAAACAGGATGATGGGATGTTGGCTCCTCATTCCATGCATTCCTCCTTGAAGATCGTTGCATAGTTTTGGCCTCCCTCATACAAGTCGTGTTTTTATAACTCATTCATAATTAAATATTTATGTGGATTCTGTTGAATTACACATCTTCTGTCTCGATAGGGTAGAAAACGTAGGTTGGAAGAGTAGTCACATTGGGTATCTCTAGGCATGTTTTGGAAATTGGGAACATTGGTCACTCGTAAATATTCCTCTTTAGAGGGAATCACATATGAGGAATATTTGGTGTAGAAGCTATGTAATCATGATTCAATAACAAGGTAATTAATTCCAAGGAATTATGTCTTCGATGTCTTTTTACCAAAGGAATCCCATGTTTATCATGGTGTAGGTATTCTAGTTCAAGTCAAAAGTTCTGCGTCTTATGTAGATAGATCAAAAAAAATTGGTTGAGATGTGTCAATGCATTAGTTTAACATCTTGTGGAGATGGTAAGAAGGTTAGTGTCTTGTGGGGATATGATGGATGGATTTAAACACCCTGTGGAGGCAGATCCAAGAATTTTTTCCCTAAGAGGGATTATGTGAACCCTGAGTTTGTTGATGGATTATAATTCCCCATGGAGGTGGATCCAGAGTTCTAGATAAAAACTCCCCATGGAGTCAGATTCATAATGAGCGTCCCTTCGAGGGAACACATGGATAGTTTTCCAGTTTGTTAGAATACTATGTATAATTGTATTTGGGAGGTGTGTCATTTGGAGGGAAGATCTAACACCTATGTTTACTAATGTATTAGAGAATCCTATAGAGGAAGATTATAGAGGTGTGTCCCTAGGAGACAATATATCCCACTTGATATTAACAATGGATTAAAATTAACTATATAGGTGGATCCATGAGTTGTGTCCCAAGGAGGGATGATTTCACTCCTACTTTTACCAATTAATTAGAACACCAAGTGGATGTACATCTGGGAGGTGTGTCCTGGGAAGGGATGATGTCAAACTAGAGTTTATCAATGTCAGGATTGAACCTCCGGGAGGTTTCCTACATATCCTATTTAATAGATAGGGATCAAAACCCATTTTTTCAATGTTGTGGTTTAATGTATTATAAGGTTGTTTGATAGGACTGATCCATGTAATCGAATGTCATGTAGTAAGGATGATCATTTCATGGAAGCAGTGTCGATGAGGGATATTATGGGGATTATTCAAGGAGGCTTCCCTTTTCAAGGGGAAAATAGTTAGACAATGATTTGGGGATTACTAATGGAAGCTACCTATTATAGGTGTCTCAAACCCTTGTGAGGAAGGATTATATGGGATGTATGTATGTAAGCTGCCTATGCCAAAAGAGTTTCATCCATGGGTGTGGAGTTTCATCTCATGGTGGGGGAGATTATGGCATCCCATAATGATCATAAATTGTTCATCCTAGGGTTATCACATATAGTAAGGCTATAGTTTTATGTCTAGTGTTGAGGACATTATCATGTAGTTTGACATAATATAACTAGGATGTGGAACTAGGTAGTTTTATTACATGTAACTTGGACTTTGGAAGTCTCCATATTCATGGGGGACCACGTCAAGGAAAACAAAAGATCTAGAATAAGGACCCTCAACCACGATTGGTGCATAGTTGGGTGTAAATATTCCACTCAATGGTCATATGTGATTACTACTAATGTTCCTATGGTCGGTACATAGCATTGAATGTTCTAGGGAGGATTGATCAATTAGGAGGCCAATGTTAGGGTCCTTATGCTTTGAAGTAGTAAGAATTGGGGTACATATGATTAGAAAAAATGGGTATAATGGAGGCCCCGGGCACACTTTATGTGAATCACGTAGACACATGAGTGGATAACCCAGACCATATGGGGAGTTGGGGGGCATTTGAACCTATCTTGGATTGGTATGGGGGGCCTGAGAACTCAACCTTGCCAAAGTGGCGTCAACATAAGGGAGGCACTATGGAGAACCCCATGATAGGTTCTTCTCAATGATTGGGGTCTTTCATAGTAGATTATGACTAATCTCAGGTTCCTAAGGGAGGTTAGTGTATTTATCAAGGAGTATGACTCATGAAATAAGGTGCCCTACCTCATAGTGAATTCTTGGTACCAATAGGGTTGAATTTGTGAAGGATAGGAGCATTATTAATCCTTGATAGAGAAAATATTTTCAATAATTTTATTCAAAATTTAATTTTTATTAATCCCATTAATGTGTTATTTAAAGGTCAATTTTCAAATATTATGTATTAGGATCATTTTTGAGATTAATTGAAAAAATGGCATATTTTGTATTTTAACAGTTTTAAGTAATTTAATTTTTTTGGAAATAACTACTTATAAACTTATGAAAATTGGAAAATTGTTCTTTTATAGGTTCCTATGTTATTTAGGATTCATTTTATCCATCTGTACCCAAAGCACAATCAATCATTTGGAAGCTCAAATCTAGCTCATAAGTCATGACTTGAAAACTATTCGTAGATTTGATGAGTTTTATTATTGGGACTATATCTCAAAGATAGACCCAAATGAGATTATATTTTTCAAGTTTCAAGAATATATCAGTAGAAACATGTTTCATTAATATGGAATCTCCTGATTCATTCATTCTGAAGTCCATAACTGTAATGGAACCTGTCGCATTAGAATACAATCAGTCAGCATGGGAAAATTAAATATTCTATGTAATTTGGGTATATCTATCTCCAACCATGTCAAAGGAAGCCCAGATTTTTTGGATCGATAGAGGAGATATAGTGTAAAAACTTTCAAGAAGGAAAAATTCCCATAGTCTGCAATTAAATGGTTCATAAATGTTCCAACAATTGTAGTGTACTTTTGGATCCAAAGTTTCGCACCCTCTCCCTATAAAAGAGTTTCCTTTCTTCTTATCAAATGGTTTGAAACTTAGGGGTATCCTTTTTGGCCATTTTTTTAAGTTAAGTATTATATTTCCTTTCCATTTAATTCTATAATTTCATTTCATATTTTTTTAAGTTTTCTCCTTTCACTCTTATTCTTTCTCTCTTTTGTTTCTTCCCCCATTTTATTCTTCACTATGAACTCTTATGGTCATGATAATAAGTATCTTACCCGATGAAGTTCTCAAGGGAGTAATCTAGTGATGAACCCAAGAATTTGAAAAATAATTTTAAATTTTTCATATTTTATTATAATTATACTGAGGTGGATCTTAGTGGTTAAGGCTCATTTGTGTCTCCACTTGCCTCCTGAGGATTAACATTCTCTTCTACAATATTTCTCCTCGATCGAGGAGGTAGATGCGGGGTTACTCAATAATCAATGATTGTACCATATATTAAAAACCATAGGCCAAATTTTATGTTTATTCATACTATGGATCATGTTAATTAAGTAAATATGACACTAAAAAATAGGCGATGATGGTTCACTCAGGATAATCTTCTGAGAGGATATCCTTTTTTTCTAACAACATTCTGTTTTCATTTATTGTTTATACATTGCATCTGTATATCAACTTTCTGTATTTCATTCTCATTTCTCAAATATCATTTCACTTTATTTTATTTAATATATATATATAATATAATAAAATTGAATTAGAAGTAGTGATTGATTGATTTAAAAGGTTTCTCATGTGATCAACCTAGGTCAGCCACTATGTTGTAGTTAGTTCTAAATATTTTTTATAGCGCGCACAAAAATTCTTCATCAAATTAGAAAATTTTTTGGGGAGAAAATTGGTATTAAATCAGTATTTTTATTCACATTTGGAAATAATTTTATTTTCATTTAAAAAAACATTAAAAAGCATAAATTTCATCACAAACTATTTATCCATGGTGTATTTAAATTATCATTATTCTGCATGGACTAACTAATATTATGTGCATCAAGAAGATGAAATTAAAAAATCTCATATTAAATAACATCAAAAAGAAATACAAAAAATGAAGAGAAATTCTGAAAGGTTTGATGAATATATTCATTCACTATTAGAGCAACCTGAACCTGATCTTGAGCTGAAACCCGAACCAAAAAAAGTGGTGGAAGAGATTTCACCAATCAATTATTAGGTTAAAGAACCTCATAAGGGTGATAAAGTGATACTAGCGTAGTTAATTATATCATCTAGTACTCATACATTTCCATAGGTGGTCCCTAAAGTACCCATTCCAGCTGATTCACTTATGGGAGATGAACAATTCTTGAATGAATCATGGAATCACTTTATTGAAGATATCCTGAAACATGAGCTTCCCATCATTGATATTGAACAATCATCACCTTTTGATCTCTCTCTTTATTTGGAAGATGATGAAAATAAAGGATCACTTACTGAGATTTAGTTTCCAATGGTATTTCCAGAAGAGATAAATTTACATGCTGAAATACTTGAAATAGAATATTTCTTTACTAATTCATCGGGTATTTATATTATTCAAGAAGAGTTGTTTTTTGACTTCTCCATTCATGAAACTTATGATACAACACTAATGGATCAGAACTTGAATGATACAATAGAGATCACCCAAGTGGTGGTGATCGAGGATGAAGAGCCAGAGAAGATGGCGGTGGTGCGACTACATCTTCCACAACAACTTGCATATCATATGGAGGACAACACAAAATATCACAGGGAGAAGCCCTATATATTATTCCCTCCCACTCCAGAACTCAAATTCTATATTACTTATTTATTCAGGGTTTATAAGTTTCATGTATTATTTGGGGTTCTCCGTTATTGGTGTCTACTCCTGGACATTCGGAAAAATCAAATTTGGTGGATCATATCAAAGAAACCACACCAACCTTCTGACTGGGGATAATCTCCTGCAACTTCCTGACTAGGGCAGTTAAAACATATCACCCTCTTCGGGGGTCAAACCAGGCATTATCATTTTTTATTCACTTTCTCTATCAATTTATTTGTTTTTATTATGTATTTTCATTTCCTTATTGTAATTTTATAGTTGTAGCATCTAGGATATAAACTCAAGTCTTCCACTAAAAAATAAATCAGGTTGTGTCTTTCAATTTATTTATTTTGTTTTCTACCAAATTTAAATTTCGTGTGAAAATATTTCATGATCTTATTTGAGAAAAAAAAGGTAGTAAATGGAATAAGTGTGGGGGAGGTATTTTAACTTGTTTTTAGGAATTTATTGAGTGCTTTCAATTTGTGTTTCAATTTGTTTTTTTTTAATTTTCTTGTTTTCCTCTTTTATTTTTTTGGTGTGTTTTCAGAATTCTTGAGCTGAATCAAATATATAGGAAAATAAAAAACATCTTGGTATTTGTGGAACAATTATTTATTTTAATGTATTAGGATTTATATTTTTTCTGAAGGGATTTTGTATCTTGATTTATGATCTCTTTATTTGAAGAAGTTTGATTGATTGTGAAACTCATGTGCACTAGTACTGTCAAAATTAAAAATCATACCCGTCCTGACAGGTTTCTAAACCAGTTTGACATCTTATTACATTTATATTTTTCTTTAGAGACTTGAGACAAGATTTTTATCCATAAATTTTTGTTTTTATCTTTTTCAAATCTATTAGTGTTCATTTAATTTTTCATGTATGATTAAGGATCCACTTTGAAAGCCCTTTGGCATTAAACTTTTATTTTGGCCTACCTTTTTATCTAACCAACATTAAGCCCCTCGTAGCCATGAAATACTTTGTTATGTAGCCGCATTAAAAGAAATATATCCCTTTCCAACATTATAAAGATGTTAAATTCAGGATTATTATAGAACTCAAGTGTGGGGGAGGGAGAAGATGGGTTGTATTTTTCTTTCTTGAAGAATTTGTTTTTGATGAATTGAATGTTTTTTCATAGTTATTGTTGCTTGGGTGAAAGAAATTTCATGATATGAATATGGATGTGTGGCCCAAAATATCATTTAGAATATGTCCTATTTTTTACCCAATTTTTGAATATCAGAACCTGCCACTCTATTCCTCAAAAAACATGATTCTAAAGTGAAATCCAGATCTACATTCAAGCTGAAATAATGCTACCATTGGGGAAAAGAGGGAGTAAATTCATTGATTATGAAATTAAAAGTGTGAATTTATAAAATTAATATGTGTTTGTAGGTGATTCATTATTTAACTTATTGAGGAGCACACCATTTTTAAGAAACACCATTTTCATGCATTTACAACACTTTTTAGAATAACCATCCTCATTCTGCCTCATATGATTTTACATTTTCAACCATCCAATAGTCAATCTCAGAACAACCCATGAAAGTTACCACATGATTGACACATTTTTTAATCTGTGGTGTGGATATATTAGGAGGATAAAAAGCCTATTCAGATCACACATGTTCTTGAGAATGAGAAAAAACCCATATAAATATTCTTGAGTAAAGAGAGAAATGTGTTTTTGGGTTGTAGGTTTAAAATGCATGGAGGATTAACATGATATTGAATTGAATATTATGATTTTTTATAAGTTCTGAAATTTTTATCCATTTTTAGGTTTGATATTTTTGTTGATATGAAAATGGAGTTGTGTTGTCATTTATGGTTCGAGTGTTTGTTTTTAACTTAAATAAAGATGATTTCCCAGGAGTGCAATGTTTATGTGTGAGGGAATTGATATAAAAAATATTTTCAATAATTTTTTTATTAATTTAATTTTTTAGTCCCACCAATGTGTTATTTCAAGGGAAACTGTCACATTTTTTTAGTAGGAGCATTTTTTAGCATAATTTTAAAAATGGAATATTTTTGATTTTAACAGTTTTAATTTATTTATTTTTTTCCCAATATACACTACTGGAAATCATATCTTTCCCAACACTTATATACACCCTTTCCCAACGGTTCTTCCAAACCGTTGGGAATGAGGGGTCTTTCCCAATGGTTTGGGAGAACCGTTGGGAAAGGGGTGTTTTGAGGCCCCTTTCCCAACAGTTCTCCCAAACCGTTGGGAAAGACCCCCCCTTTCCCAACGGTTTGAGAGAACCGTTGGGAAAGGGGTGTTTTGAGGCCCCTTTCCCAACGGTTCTCCCAAACCGTTGGGAAAGACCCCCCCTTTCCAAACGGTTTGAGAGAACCGTTGGGAAATGGGTGTTTTGAGGCCCCTTTCCCAACGGTTCTCCCAAACCGTTGGGAAAGACCCCCCCTTTCCCAACGGTTTTTGAGAACCGTTGGGAAAACTCACCCCAAATCCAACATTAACCTCCTGGAAATTTCCACCTATCCCAACGGTTTTGAGAACCGTTGGGATAGCTTCTTTCATTTCTTCCAGGCCTGCAACCCGAGAACATTATATAAATCTTAATTTTAAATAATTATGATAATACATATATATATTAATGAAATTATGTTTACAAAAGTGATGTTAGCTTAGTGGTTAAGTCGTTCGATTATAAACGAGGGGTCCTGGGATCAAATCTCAGCGGATGTTTTTTTTTAAAATACATTTACCAACGGTTTTATAACCGTTGGAATAGATATTCATATTACTTATACCAACGGTTTTAAAAACTGTTGGGATAGGTCTATACCAACGGTTTTGGGAAAACCGTTGGTATAGACCTATCCCAACGGTTTTGGGAAAACCGTTGGTATAGACCTACCCCAACGGCTTACTTCGCAACGGTTCTCCAAACCGTTGGTATAGGCTATACCGACGGTTTGGAGGCCTATACCAACGGTTCCAAACCGTTGGTATAGGTTAGTATTCTACTAGTGATATATTTATAAATTATCCAAATTGAAAAATTATTCTTTTATTGGGTCATATGTTTTATGTTATTTATTTTATCCTACTGGACCCAAATCGCAATCCCTCATTTGGAATCTCAAATCATGCTCACTAGTCCAGCCTCAAAAAACTGTGCACAGATTTGACGAATTATATTTTTGGGACTATATATCATAAATGAAAAAAATAAAATGAGACACCATTTCACATGGATCGATAATATATTCCTAGAAACAATTTTTACTAATACTTCATCACCTGATGCTTTCATTTTAAAAGTCATAAACGTGTTGGAACTCACTGCATTGGAATATGAACAGTCAGGATGGGGAGAATAAATATTCAGAGTAATGTAGTTATATATCTCTCCGAATATTTTAAATTAAGACCAAATGTTGTGTGTCTACATTGGAGATATATTATAACAACATTAATGATGGAAGAATTCCCAAATTCTATAACTAAATGGGTCATAAATTCACCTTAATTCAGGGAATATTTTTCAATCCAAATTTTCACCCCCTCTCTCTATAAAATAGTGTTCTTTCTTCTTCTCAAAGGGTTCAAAACGTAGGAGTTTGCATTCATGAAAATTTAATGTATCATAGTATTGTATTTAATTTTCATTTCATTCTGTAATTCCATTTTGTATTTTAATTTATGTGTTCTACTTTCCCTCTTATTCTTTCTCTCCTGAGTTTTCTTCCCCCATTTTCTTCTTCACTGCGAACTCTTAGGCTAATGATCCTATGTATCGAACCCGAGGAAGTTCCTGGTAGAGTAATCTAGTGATGAACCCAAGTCATTTAATATTAATTTTGTATGTTTCTTATTTTCTTATAATTATATTGAGGGGGATATTAGTGGGTAAGGAACCTTTGTGTCTCTACTTTCCACCCGAGGTTTAACATTCGCTTTTGAAATATTTTCCCTCGATCGAGGAGGTGGATGTGTTGTACCATAGTGATCGTTGATTGTATATTATATTAAAACCCATAGGTATATGGGGATGTTCATGCATATGAGTGAGAATAATCATTATGTAAATTTGAAACTAAAAAAGTGATGACGACGGTTCAATCTAGATAATCTCTTAGGATGATCTCCTTTCTTTCTAACATCATTCTTCTTTCATTGATTGTGTTTTCATTGCATCTATATATTTAATTTTAGTATTTCATTCCAATTTCTCAAATATCATTTCCATTCATTTTATTTCATATATATAAATATATATAATATAAAAAAGTTAATTATTATTATTGAGTGATTGATCCCAAAGGCACATCAAGAGATCAACCTAGTTCATCCACTATGTTTCACTTGTTAATATTTTTAAGAGAGTGCACGACAACACTTAATCAATCATCACTTCCCAAAAATGGATTTCATCTTATGAAAATGGAATAGTTCTTCGTAGAAGTTATCTCCACCATAGGTGGATGATGTCAATAACTAAAGGGTAGTAGTTTCACAGAGCATATATACCTTAGGGTATCCATTTCCACATTAACTCTTGAATATCATGTGGTCTACAAACTGGGAGTGATTTTTATAAGTTGAAATGTTTTGTGTCACCTAAAAATTCAAACATATGGGGGTTATTTTTTGGTTGTGGGTTTCATGGATATTTGATGATTCTATGAGGCTTCATGAGCTTCACCAGTGGTGGGGCTCCTCGAATCCAAATGTTATGTTGTAGAGATTACCTTCAACTCTTTTCTTGGTTATAAATCATTATATGATTATATATTAATGTTTCACAAAAGCTACCATCAGATGTTTACATGATCGTAATGGAGCTCCCCAAACCTATATCATCACGATCCTCTACTATTTGCAAAGGAGGTGATCATCCCAAAACTGACCCTTAGAGAGATTTGTTTTTTTTTTATTGGATTCATCTTAAACCAGTCACTCCTTCATTGACCTATCATGTGAAATGACTATTTCAACATAAAAAAAATATTCCCCTCAAAATTGGAACCAACATTCCAAATTAGGGTAGGATTGGGATTGAAAATATCTTAAAATTGGCAATTATCTAGTGCTTGGGAAGTGCATTCATAAAGGCAATTTGTGGTTCCCAATCGGGAAGCTCCCTCATAAACTCCAAGTGACCGTTCAACTATAAATAGTGGATAATCCATTTAGAGGGACCATTTTCCTTTCATGAAGAGAAATTAACAAGATATCTATTCATAAATCTTACATCCTTATTGAGTGCTTTTTGATTTTGATCCCCCTCACTCACAAATCTCACCATATCCATGACCTTAGCTCCATAAACAGTTCTCCATGAGTAGTATTCCATGAACCCAATATTCCTGAAATGATATCCATGAACCTAACCATTATGAAATGACCTTATCAAGTAGAGCTTCATGAACCAGCCCTGGATAAACTTTTAAGCCTTGAATGAAATGTCCAATGAAGGATGCAACCATTTTTTCTCTCCTCTGGAAGAAACAAATGATAATATTATGTCTAGGAGTGAATTAATAGTCTCTTCGACCATGAATCACTCATTGCACTACTAATAGAAGATCAGAAGAAGTTGTTGTTCAGAAAGTGGATGCCACTTTATTGCATTGAGATGGCTAATGGTGTCTTCATCTCCAAGGCAAGTTGAGACGAGTCCAACTACCAGTTCAGGATCTCACCTACAATATTTTTATGGAATAGGGATGCTAGAGGACATATAAATAAGGATCATGCATCTATCAGGATGGAATCCTTCTGGAACCACATCAAATATATCGACAAATATAGTCTATAGGATGAGTAATCCCTCCCCCCCCCATGGTATGAGATGACTATAATGGTAGGTTTGGGGGATCCACTCAGTGTATGGACTGAAAACTGAGATCTATTCTATGTCATAAATATAATTGATGAATGGGCATATACTTACTGGTAATTTACATCATGGTGTGAATTAAAAGATTATCTTAAGAAATTGGGTGTCTATAAGGCATCGTGGACCTCACAATTTCATGTCTACATCCACGTAGACATTACACCAGAGTTGTTGAGTAGGTGGTCTCCCCAGACTAACACTTTTGGTCTACATCATGAGGATATTGGCATTAGCCTATGGGATCTTCACCAAATCTATGAGATCCTAATATAATGGGAAATTTTTGATAATTTCCTCACTATAGTGAACCTGTGGGAGAACTAATATAAAATTCCAATTCATGTGAGGGTGTTTGTATGTCTAGCGTAGGGGAAAAAAGAGCCCAATCTAGTGATGAAGGACATACTCAACACCCCTGGGGAAGTGTTCGTGTGAGGAAGGTGTAGCCTATGGGGTGATCCTAAGGGATTTTGTCCAAGGACTATGGTATAAAGTACGCCACAAAAATATTTATATTGACATTATCTTTCCTAATTCTTGGGAGAGTTAAAGACTCTATAAGTAGATCACCACCCCTCTACGGTGTGGAAATATCTCATTACCAGTGGGATATTCATCTTCAAACTAGTACATATAAGGTAATAATTCTACATTCCTCACACCAAAGAGATGAAATATATGGTCGAACTGGAGGAAAATTTCTACTCTCATGGTATCACACAACCCTTGACTAATTGTTTAAAGGTGTTACAGCGAATGACCTACCCTCTAGTTCTCTCTTTGGGTCACATATCTACTCATGCGGATGACGGTGAATAATCGAAAGATTCATGGGGAATTGAAACCTACTGGGACTCATCTTGAGATATATGTCATGTTTTCAATCAGGTATACCCTCTAATATTTGTGTGGTTTTTTAATACCGCTCAACCCTTAATATTATTTAATATTTCCTTCTTTCACTTTTATAGGAATCAACAAGCATGAAGGAGAGAGTGGTATGTGAAGAGCCACAAATATGGGTTCATGGAGCCTCAGCCCTATATGGGAAAGTATGGGGTCCATTCATAATTTTATGTTCATGGGTGGAAACCAAGGAAATTCCCTTACTAGTGGAATTTCCTAAGAATTTCTAGGAGCTCAACATCGGTAGTATTATTCATGTAAAACTCATCCCCTTTTCACATTTGTCTATTCTTAATTGAAATTTATTATTTGTATGACTCATATTTAAATGGAATATCAAAAATCTCTCAGGGATCATCTACCAACATCCACATCTGATCCAACAGTGCTTGGGGATAAGGAGGTGAAAATGGGTGCTATTATCCAAAAGGAAATGGCTAGGGAAACTGTAGTGGATAGTCCAACCATGGACGTGCCATTTTAGGGGACTTATGAGATCATTCCCTTAGTGGAGGGGGTCAAGGTGGTGTCAATTATGGGGTTACGTGAAGGATTTTTAGTGGAACAACCTATCATGGAGGCACTAGTAAAGTTTTTTGTTAGAGATGAAGCCACAATGGAGGATGTTGAAATGGTTCTGGTAGCTAAAGAAGTTGTGGAGGCCACATTCAACATACCTATCCTACAACATCCATTGGTGATGACTACATGATTTAAGGCCAAGATTATACCACCAAAGTGAGTGGTTGAGGAGGTAATAATGGTCGCATCAACCTTAAAGGTTCCATAGGAAGAAGTGGATGCATATACTATAGGTGAGGAGGCCGATGAGGATCTGTTTTTGGGATTCATCCTTCCCGCACCCTAGGATATGTACATAAATTATTCGGCCATAAATTTGTTTGCAGTCTTCCATCATTATGATATTGTACCACCCAAAGACTCTAAACATTCTAGATTAGATTCATTCGAGGAGAACCAGGTTGTTTATTTCATGGTGTGGAGGTGTGTGTATCTTTATTAAACATACAGTGATGTATGATCTTCCAAGTCAGGTCGGAGAAATCCTCCACTAGATGGTCTACCTAGGGACCTGTGGGGTGGATTCCAATGACCATAGTGTGATGGCTCAAGACTTATTCATTGAGAAGGAAAACACTGAATGGAAAACAATTTATTTTGACCAAAATAAACACTAGGATAAGAAAACCTAGGTTCTTCAGGTGGATAAAAGGGATATATATTGGATAGAAGAGATGGAACATGAGCATGAAATAGTGCTACTACTCAGGATGAAATCATTAATAGCCTGAAAGCCTAATTGTTAATGGTTGAGTATTGGGTGGAAAAGGAATCATCCTTCGGGGATGAATTTAGTCCAAGTAGAACCTAATGTGGATTTAGTCCAAATAATTATTCCCCAAAGCTAAGGTGGTAGACATTGTAGAGTGGTAGAAGGCTCTAGAGGACACTCAATAGAGGCTTTCTAAGCTTGATCATGTAATTTCTGGGGTCGACCACTAGGGCACATTTTGTAAAGGAGAATCTCCAATGTGTGGATGAACCACTATTACTTCAATTCGTTAGATTTAAATCCTATCATGATCAAACATATTTAGTCATTTATATAACTTCAATCATATTCATTAAATAACCAATGATCAATCCCAAATACACACAATTCATGGTAATGGTGAGAAATAAGGGACAAAAATGTGACTTCTCATTTATATAATAGTTTTAGATAATCACTGAAACCCTAGGGTCTACAGTTGTTGACTGACCATTGAGAGTGTTCCGGACGAGAGGGAATATGACTGTAGAATGGGGTTCAATGAGAATCGAACTTTCTTTTCCACCATTCTCTAGTTCATGGATGCGGTAAATCTTGGGGAATTGAGTTATACCCATGAAAAGGGGAATTAATAGTGTGAATCTCAATTCGTAAATTCTAGAACATAATAGGAGTGGAATGAGATACAGGATGACCAATTCCCATGTTAAAAACACAACATCCATAATATATATCCATGGATGGGGATAAACAACTGAGGGGACAACTGACCGTGTTCAAAGCATGAGATATATCCCAGAATTTCATCTAAATTCTTCCATGGAATGTGCCCTAGATGGTAGGTGAGATAGTATGGCATAGGAACATTCCATTAGGGGGTGTGTTCTTAAGGGGGAGGATTATGACCCAAATATAGGGACACAAAAATCATTGATATGAAGTAATGGACTGTCTATAAGGACTAAGATGATCTCAAAATTACAGCACTATGACTTCGAGCACATCTGATAGGCATATAATTATTAGAAGAGGTCAAACATGTCTTTAAGGGGATTCTCTAATCAAAGGTCAAGCAAAAAAGGACCTGAACAATAATATTTGTGACTGGAACCAAATGAAAATGCTTCTTGTGTAATTTCCTAATATGATTAATAGTTTTTTTTTCATTCAATTTGGAAAATAGACACAAAATTTAATGGTATATAGTGAGGATGATGGACATATATTCTATTGTCATACAGTGAGGAAATCATATCACACAGTTTATCATCATGTGATCTAGGCATAGTTTGTGGGGATTACACATTGATACTCCCATCATTTTTTCCTCAAGACATGTCAATAGGGCATCCCATTTCTATTACATGGGATTGGGTTACAGTTTAATGTCATGTGAAATGATGTGTAGTGATCCAATGTGAATTTCACCCACCCATCCATAATAGAAGTTAGAATATGAGGGTATAAAAGTTTTAGGTACTTCCTATAGAGGTTGATATGGAAAGGGAATATTTGGAGTCCATGTGCTAAGAAAAATAATCTGGGGAAATTCACACACAATTTGAGTTCGTGATTGCTTGGACCAAAATTATATCCCATAAAGGATATGGGTGGCATAAGGGATAGGTAACCCAACATGAATGGAGGGGCCTAGAAGACAACCAATATGTAGGATATCTTGGAGATATTCAGTATTCACACAATTTAAAGTCGCAATGCATGGAACATGAGTTATGTTTAAGGTCATAGATCTTGGAATGTTTGGAGAGCAACCTGGAAGGATATGGGTAGTGTGGAGGGGTAAAATCCAATGGGAAAAGAGGTTCTAGAGGAACTAACACCACAAAAAGCATTTTCATGAGGATGATAATAAATTTTAAATTCTGGATTCTTCGACTGGAGATCTTGGTTTATGGTCATAGAGTTTTGGGTATGCACATTATAAAGAGTATAACATTGAAGAAAGTGTGGTAACATGATGTTATTGGTTAGAAAGAGGGTCCATTTGTATGAGACACATGAGGGGTTGGTAGAAGGGAGTTGAATTTCATGAGTATTGGATTACATCTCTTAGTTTATGGTTATGGAGTCTGAACAATAGTGTGAATACCCTATAAGGATAGGTGTATCATGAAATAGTGAACAAAAAGCATTAATGGAGGGAAATAGAGACCCAAATCCATACAAAATATCCATGGGTCAATAGAAAAAAGTTTTAAGGACATAATACATAGATTATTTGGGTCTATTCATTGAAGAAATATTGTAACATAAAAGGAAGGTATCCCAATGTGAATAGAGGGGTCTAAGTGGCCACCTGATGCTGCACAAAACATCCTATGTACAAAGTGCATATAGTTTAAAGTTGTGATGATTAGACCATGGCTCCTAGTTAAATGTAATAATTCTTGGACTGTGGGTTTCATTTCACATACCAATATGTGTAGTGTGGTGGAGTGACATACCCAATTTGAATTTAGGGTCTAGAAGACCTAAAGCATACCAACACATTCCATTGAGGATACATTAGCATAGTTTAAAGTCATGATGTGTGGGAATAGACTCCATGTTTAAGGTTGTAGAGTTCAGACCATGGGGGCTTCTAAGTCTCGACCTTACATGAGGGAAACCACCTCTCAAATCCTAATCCCTCATGATCTATTTTCAATGCGAGAAATAACGTGTTTTATGGAGAAATTGGATAATAAATCCAACATGTGGGATTTTGACTTCCACAACATGGATGTTTTTAATGACCTGCTTATTCTCATTGGCATCAGAATACAATGAATAATTACTAGGCCTTAAATGACATCCCCAAGAGACTAAAGGGTATCAAAAAATGCTTAATGGTTTCAAATGAATGTGGGGGATGATTTAACCTTAATGAAATATACCACTAACCAAACAACCATAACAAAACAACTACTATATAATTCATGATAAAAACCAGAAAACTCGACTGTCATATTTATAAAACAACACCAACGTATTCTATAGTAGATGACAATGTAACTCTCAAAGTGAACAACAGAAGATAACAACAAGAACTCCAAGATGACCAAAATACTCCATTATCAATAAGCTCCATGCTCCAACAACACCAAAAAAGCCAAGTATCATGAGGTGGTGCTAAATATATGTGATATAATACCTTTTCCCAAGTCCTGGAAGTTAGAATCTGAAAAAACACCAACGTGACAAAACAAGGGTGAGTTTCAAATTCAGTATGATTTCCCAAATGAATTCCCAACTCACGCCACTGGGAGTAAAGATTACGTAATAATTATAGAAAATAGTTTATATAAAATAATTTCTAAAAATAGTTTAAAACTAAATATAAAAAAACTCCAAACCATTTATAACTGAATGGGAAAAAAGTTATATTAAAACCAATTTTTTCAGCAATTCATATTTCTAGAAAACATAAACACAAGGCTTTAAAACCATTTCTCAACATCATTTTTTCATAAACATTCCATTCCACTTATTCACACATCCATCTATGCATGACCCATTATGAAAGTTCCATAATCTGGTGTGGTTCCTCATCGATCTACCATTTCATCTCATGATAATTATACCCCATGTGAAATTACATGTTTCACACCATGTACAAGGTCACATTCCAACCAAGCCATGTAAATGCAATATAAACACCCACCCCTATTATGCCAAAACCATTTCAATAAAACTATTCATTAATTCAAACCCATTAAAAAACCAATTCCAAACACCCATTCTATTTCAACAAAACCATAAATTTAATTGAAAATAGATTAATAGAAACCAAATAACTTAAATAAAAAATCCCCATTTAAAAATCAACATTTTAAAATCAATAATCAAAGCACATTTTAAGAACACTAATTTTCCATATATCCAAAATTTGTCAAACCATTACAAATGAGGGTCTCCAACCATTTTCCAACCGAAAATTAACAATAAATTTAACACAAGAATATAAATTTTATAGAATTAAATTTATTTCTATTATGATATGTAAATAGTGAATCCACCTACCACAACCATTTTGACGAAAACTGAAAATAGATGCAGAACGCTGTTGAAAACAGAGTTGATTCTCCACAAAACTATATTAGATCTCTTATCCTAACAACAAAGAGACCAAATTTCACCATATTTGGAATCCAAAACCATTGATGAATCCCTAAAGGGTGTATATCTGAGAATTTTAGAAGATAATAGAAGTATATCTAAGTAGATCTAAAGAAACATTATGAAATCAATGAAGAACGACACTTACTAGATGAATCAGGCAAGAAAACACCAATGGAGGGATCCATATTGATTCCAAATAGCATGGGTAAGGTTATACTACACTCAATGGAGTATAATACTGAATTAGGGCTACCAATGAGAAAAATCTATGTAGTTAGTGGAAAAACACGTGAGATCCTATTTTTTAGGATTTAACACTAACTCTATGCACGATTAGATCTCACGGTTAGAAAAATTGTGTGCTAATCATGCATTGTATAATACCTTGAAGAAACCCTCGTACAACCTACTCATATGGTCTCACTAAATATGTACACATTTTACTAATGATACATCCTCAAAACTGCTATTGCACATAGTTTCTTTTAAGATTTCTACACGGTTTAGAACAATCATGCGAAGCCCGTTCACATTTTTATTTCTATTAAAACTTATCTATAGTTCACCCAACTCTCCCATACATCACCCTTAATAGTTATAAAAAGAAATATCATTATGTAAGTGTTACATACTAGAAACTAGGGGAACTAAATTCTACCCACCATTGGTTATTCCGTCCTCAGAAAGTTGAAAACTATCTCTTACATGAAATAGTTCCAGCCATTGCACATTAATTTCTTTCCAACATTCCCAATTCTCTTCCCGAATCAAACCAGTTTCTATAAAACCAATAATAGATAGATTTTTTCCATGCAAGACTATAACACCCCAAAAACTTGTGTTTCATATATTGATAATTTTTAAATTTTTTTGTTTTCTATTACACGAACAAACTAGTTTCTTATGGAAGAATAATAATATGATGGAATAAGGCACATGAAATGGACATAAGAAGTTTTATTTAAATAAAAACACTGTAGCATTTACAATAAACCAACATCAAAAGAGTAGTCATGCTTACCAAAAATACCTATTAAAAACCCTATTAGAATTATAGGGAGACAACTTAAGACAATGTGAACACCAAGGAAATAATATGGGTCCTTAGAATTCGTCATAATGAACATATGAATGGCCGAAGCCACCACGACCACACTAAGCACCAAAGATATGATGTGAACCATCTTCATCAATCAACATGATTTCTAAGACACCCTAAGTCTTGGATTTATAAGACAATAATGTGACTATTTCCTTGGGAAACCATGGAACTCTAACCGTTATAAATATAGTCATTGGCCTCGTTGGACAATTAATTGAAAACTTATAAGAATATTCTATTTCAACTTGTGATTAGGTTATAAATTGGGAAAAAATTATAAAACTACTCCTAACCATGAACTTTAAAAGGGAATAAAAGAATGTTTTGAATTATACATTGGTGTTTTTGTAATGTAATAAGTAATTTAAAATATGTTGCAATCAATGAAAATATATTGTAAATATTTTCATTTTGTGTTATTAAGTTATGTTTAATTTGTTTTATTTAAAATATATTCTTGATTAACTTAATTTTGTCTAGTTTTATTACAAAAGTTTTTACATGGTTATACCTAATTTCCATTCTTGTTAAAGCTTTGGTGCAATAAATAGCTCAAGATATATTATTAGAAAAGGTATAGTAAGGTGTTCACTAATCATTCCTCAAGCCTAAATAATATTAAAAAGTTATGTTTGAAAAAGGAAATTTCTATAGAGTATTATTTCCCTTAAGACTTCATATATATATAAGGTTAAGTTTTTTATAAAAATTTGGGCCCACTAGGGACAGCCCTTACATCTGGGCAGAGGGAGGCAGCACATGCTGGGTGGATGAGCCTAGCCCTCAGCCCATGCCTGGTCCAGCCAGAGCTCAAGAATAGGTCTTCCGAGGGGCGCACAGAAGCATGGGAGCGAGTGCATGAGCGCTCAGTGCAGGCGCAAAGTCGTGGTGAGCATGGGTAGGCCAAAGCCTGTGGGGGGGACCCCATGTGTAAAGCCCCCTATGTGTGTATTGATGTGGCTCTATTTTAACATAGTTTTGCCTCATCTTTTATTTAATTTTTATAAATTAAATTAATTATTTTGACACTTTTTAAATAATATTGGCACTTTTGTAATTTTATCACTAAATATGTTAATTAATCATTTTTTATAATTAATTTTGTATTTTTAGTCTTTAAATTAATAATTTTAATCTTACTAAACTATTCAACTTTAATTATGTCTTATTTAGTTTGGTTAATTTAAATCTGCTTAAATTTTTAATAGTTAATATTTATTATAAACAATTATTTGATCTATGTAATTTAATTTAATTAACTTAGACCTTATTTTAATATCAAATCTATTAATTTAGTTACATTAAAATAGATTAAATTTGTTAATTAATTTATTTAGTCATCCTGCCAACTATTTAATTAAATAATATGTGATTTTAATTAAATTAAATTGTTCGCTGTTAATTTTATTAGTTCAAATAGTTAATTAATTAATTAATTAATTGTTTTTAAACATTAATTTTATTATTTTATGTATGCATATTGAGTTTTTTTTATTTCATTTTATAATTGTTTTGGTCTACCGGTGAGGTAGATAAGAGCTTTCGGTGAAATAAAGAGTCATTGTTGCTTCTCTTTTTCACCTGCTACTACCTTGTATTTGTTCTTTTAGTAATTATAATTTGAGTCTTTTATAATTGTAGTCTATTATTTAATTAGTTTTTAATTTAAGCATTATCTAATTAATAATTTATGCTGTGTATAGTTTTAAGTTAATTTTTAATTAACTAATTTGTTTTTAATGTTAGAGTTTCATTCTGTCATCTATTTAATTGATTTTGTCGTTTAATAACTCTAGTTAATTCTAATTATTTTAATTTTATGTTTGTAGATAATTAATTGTAGGTGTTCTACAATCATTTAGACATAAATTAAATTAATTTTAACTTTTTGTTTCATAGTTAATAATTAAGTTCCATTTATTTTTAGTTTTTTTAGTTAATTAAGTTGGTTTATAGTTAGAGTTAATTATTAAATAAAAAACAACATAGTTAAATTCTCGTTTGTGTTAATTAATTAGTGTTGTTATTTTTATTATTTGTTGTAAATTAATTTTTATTGTTAATGTTTTTAATTTTTAACTGTCGGTGAGTGTCGCACCGATGTTATGTCACACCGAAGTTTTTTATAACTATCAGTGAGTCGTGACTCAACGATTGCTTCGAATCACCATCAGTCTCTCATGACGCACCGTTGTTGCGATGCACTGATCCTTCCATCGGTTTCAGTATCATTTATTTTGAACTATCGGTGAGTCATCGACTCACCGATCCATTACATCGTCATCGGTTTCACGTCGCGCAGTTTGCACTTCAATTTTATAATTATCGGTGTCTTATTTTCGGTGAGTTGGGACTCACTGATTGAAATTTCCTCTATCGGTTTCACATTTTTTTTCATTACCCCGTCGGTCTCTCGGGCGCACGAGACCCTTCATCTGCACTCACCGTTCTTTTATTTTCTTCTATCGGTGAGTGCTTTCCCTCCTGGATGCTACTGATGTAACTATCGGTCTCACAGATTTATTCCCAATCACCGATCCAATCCTCACCGGTCTCTCTCATTTCTCCTGCTACCGATAGTGCTCATTTCCCTCTCTCACCAATAGTTTATTTATTTTGGTGCTACCGGTAGTTTTTTCCCTTGCTTTTCACGCACTCACCATTAGTTTATTATTTTATCTTTTGGTCTCTCGTTTATTTTAATTTTGGTGAGTTAGCGACTCACAGATCCTCTACCCTTGTGATTCACCAATCATTTTCTTTTATCGGCATCACCCACTCACCGTTAGTGTTAATATTTACTCATCGTTATTTCTCCCCCTCGTCACACCAGTTCCCTTCCTTCGCTGCTGCTCCTCTATTGGTGGCACTGCTATGTATCCGTTGTCTGCAGCCCGCACTACTCTCTGTCTTCACCTCCTGCAACCCAAAATCCAGTTTACTCTATCATTTCTATAACTGGTTTCCTCTTCCTCACGGTTTCACACAAATAGTAATTCCTAGCCACCGTATCACCCTTCTTTCCAGCATTACCACAAAAAATCATTGCAAATTCCATAGACCAAACCCAAATCAAGATTCGATCTAAACCGAACTCAATTTTGAATCCCTATTCCAATCCCATGCACAGATCGAACAAAATACCAACAATCGGGAATTCCAAATATGTTGAATCCATTGTCTACCGAAACAGGTTGCTAACAGGTAGAGGATTTGAGTCGGAGATGTGTTGGACCGCCACACCTGCTTTTTGTATGCCGTCACCACGGGGAGGAGCAGCGAGGTCACCCTATTGGCACAACGATGGAACCGTGGAAGAGGCTGCAGTCTACCGCTTAAGCCGAGTCTGATCCGCCGTGGAGCTGTGGAGGAGGAAGAGCTGGACTACCAGAGTTGTCATTGCTCTCCACCGTGACGCGATGGAGCTGAGGACTACTGCTGAGAAGAATCAAGTCATCAAAGCCCGGAAGTTCCTACTACGCTGCAGATCTAGGTTTAAGGAGTCTGAGCCGCCCGCTGGTTCCATGGAGGAATAAAACCTCCTCCATGCTGTGCGCCGATTTGGGGAGGAGGGAAGAAGACAACTAACTAAAAACTTAAAATAAAATAATAAAAGTTAATTCAAAAGAAAAAAAAGATAAAGGTAAAGTAAAAATTAAATTAAAATAAAGTTAAATTTTCTTAAAGTTAACTTTACTAAGTCAAATTAACATAATTTGGTTTTAAAAAGTTAAGTTTTAAAACAATTAAAAGTTTTTTAGATAAATTATAAATTAAAATGTTAAACTAATTTAATAATAAATGAAAATAATAAATTAATAATAGTATAAATTTAGAATTAATAATAATTATAAAGAAATTATAAAACATAATTTTTAGTTTAAATATATTTAAAACTTACGTAATAATTTTAATTACTCAATTGAAAATTAACTAAATAAATAATTAACCTAACAATTTAATTTATTTTATCGTAATAATTAAATTATTAATACAATCTTAAATATTATCTTAATTATTTATTTTTTTGTGTTTTTTTAACTTAGTTTATATTGGAAAAAATTAATATCTTTTTAATAATATATGTATCACCTTAGTATTATTAAATGAATAATTTATAAAATATAAAAATAAGTATCAATAAATTTCTATTAACCTTGTAAAAATAACTATTGACTTAAAAATTAACTAAATTTCTTCCTTTGCGCTTCAATTTAATTATTCTATTTTTCATGGCAGGTTCATTCAAGGTTCACGTTTACGTCCAGATTCACTTATGTTACTCTCCTGGAGTTAGTTATGTGAGAAATTCTAGCGCGACGTGCCTGTCGCGGGTTAAATGCACGTGTACGGTGCGTGGGTGAAGAACTCTGGAAGTCGGTGGAAGTTGTGGCAGTGACATGCAGCAGATGACAGAAGTTTCTTAAGCAGAGAAAACAACATTCTTTAGGGGAGATTGATTCATACGGAGGCATTCATACACTTACCTGGAGAGACGATCGAGAGTAGTGGGGACGATGTTAAGCAGTGTTGTCCAGGAACTTAGGAGCATAGCATTCTTAGGGAGTTTCTTCTCCCTCACAATTTAAACTTTTGTACTCTATTTCTGTAATGTTTCCCATTACTGCTGTGATAATGAATAGTATAGTTAGCAAAGTCTTTTAGTTCGGGGAGAGTTCTAGCTCTACTGGAATCTTTTTCATCCTTTTCACTTATCATTTTAATGTGATTAGAATTGATCAGTGAGATCAGTACTAATTATATATTCCTGCTGCGGACCACAAACACTGCAATTTCAAAACTCTATAATCATTCGGCGAGTATGTTTATGGAGTTATATTTTTAGTAAACAGATCATAAGGAAAACATCAGTACTTACGGTGAGTTTGAACTGTTTTTCTTCTTAAGACATCTTTTTGAAATTTTACTTCTTGGAGTGGCGAACTATAGTTGTACAATAACAACGACTTAACTCCTGGCGAGGGAAGTAATTCGTCTCTTTAATATAGTGGTATGAATCAGTACTTTACATGAAAAGGAAAATCAATTCAAACCAGTAGACTAGAATGAACCCGAGCATTCTTTATTGTTGTCTTTTATCATCATTTTATCTCCATTGTTGCACCTTGCTCCCAACTGTACTCTGTTTTAGTATTGGTCAATGATTTTAATATAGAATTGTAGTTTCACAGTACATAAAATCATAAGAAAATTAAAATATATAAAAATATAAAAAGAGAAAATTAGAAAAACCACTCCGCTGCTGACAACAATGGAGTTTTCCAAGTTTTTAGTTTAGTAGTGGCCAAATTTACCTTCCCTGTGGGTTCGACCCTGCTTGCCCCATATAATGTAGTTAGTAGGAATATAAATATTAAACTTTTACCGGCTTCAACGATGGTTCAGGTCATGTTTTTGGCACCGTTTCAGGGGAAGTCACGAGCCATTGCTAAAAAAACTCTAAAAAATACACATATTTAAAAAATTTAAAAAAAATTGAAAATTTTGAAAACTGGAAAAAAACTGTTACTTTTCTTTCTACATGGATACTGTTAGAAACTGTCTACCACTGTTTGTATGAGGAAAAGAACATATGCTATTAGATTAGAACCTCTAAACCCTAAACTTGATAAACATTTAGCTGCTCTATGGGGAAAGAACAAAACTGAAATAGAAAATCCAGAAAATAGAGTTCCTAATAATAACTTCCAAAATAACCATCCAGAACTCTGAGATGAACATGAACGGCCTAGGATGAGGGAGTTCCAACTCCCTCAAGTTTCATGAAACCCATCATTCATTAGATTAAGTCCTAGAGCCAGAAATTATGAGCTAAAACAATCACACATTTCTCTGCTACCTGCATTCAATGGGCTCTCCAATGAGGACTCTTTAGCTTTTATTAGAGACTTCTATAACACTGTGCATCAACTACCACTTTTAGGACTCACTGAGAATGATCATAGGATGACAGTCTTTCCCTTTTTCCTTAAAGGGAATGTGAGAAACTGGTTTTTAAGTTTAGATGAAAACATATTCGAGAATTGGGATCAATTTTACAACTCTTTTATTATGAAATTTTGTCCCCAAAGATTAAAAGGAGAACTGAGAACTAAAATCAGTAGTTATTATCAAGATGATGGAGAAGCTTTTCATGAAGCTTGGGATAGATTCAGGGGTATTCTTAGGCAGTTTCCCCATCATCAACTCCCTTCAGATCTCCTCATGGACACCTTCTATGAATGGATTTCCTCCTCTGGTCAGAATTTAGTGGATCAAGATGCTGGGGGTAATTACAATGATAAAACTGATGAGGAGTTGAGAAAAATTTTCAATAATATGGCCCTTAATTCTCAACATAAGAATTCAATAAGGAAGAGAGACAATAGGAATGCTAATACTGGTTCAGGAGCTGATAATCAAGCCCAACTTGCTGAAATCACCAACCAACTTCAAACATTAATGGACCAGAATTCAAAAACAATCTGTTAACCAAGTTGAAAACCAGAATCAGTATCAATCTCTTAGGAAAAAGTGCACTCAATGTGGTATGTTTGGTCACTCTGATTTTTTTTCCTAATGTTGATCTAACTGCCCAACAATCTTAAACCTCAAACATTGTTAATTACGGTCCTAGGATGCCTAAAAAGAAGATCCATTTTCTAATAACTACAATCAAGGCTATAGGAACCATCCAAATATGTCATGGAAGGAAAAAGGTATTATTAAGCAACAAACTGCCCCTAATTATCAGAACATACCAAGACCAAACATTTAAAATCAACAAAGGGGAGAGTCTTCAAATGTTCAAGGAAGTAATGATAATCAAATGTCTTCTAAATTGGATCAGATCTTGAATAAAATAAACTCACAAGAGGAAAGGTACATGACTCAACTTAATAAACAGAAAAGTCAATATGAGTCATACATGATGCAAAATAATGTTAGAATGTAGAACATGGAAACACAGCTAGGCTAATTAGCTAGAGATTTGATTCTAGGGATAAAGCTAGGTTGCCTAGTACCACTGAACTTAATCCTATGGAGAATATCATGGCTGTTGTTACTAGGAGTGGGTTAAATACTCAAACTATTGCTGAAAAGACTGTAAAAAATGCTCAAAATTAGAAACTGTTTGAATCTGGAAATAAAAAACTACTTTGTTCACAATCTGGAAATTCACAGAAAGATGTTGAAAATGATGCGAATCTGAACCTGTCACCTGAAAATCATGTTGAAACTTGTTCTAAAAATCAAAAGAAGAATGGAAAAGAAAAAGTTGTGGAAGAGGTGAGGGATATGCCTACTGTTCTGAAATTTGTTTCCCCACCCATCCCTTTCCCTGAAAAACTGAAACCTCAATGTAACACCAAGGCTGAACTTCTTCAGTTCCATGGTCTTCTTTATAAGATTCAAGTGATCATAGCTTTTATCCAAGCCTTAATTCAAATCCCATATTACCTAAAATCCTTAATGAAAATTGTTTCAAATAAAAATACCCTTGAATAATTTTCTACCTACAGCCTCACTGAAGAGTGCAGTGTTGTACTCCAAAAGAATATTCCACCTAAATTGAAGGACCAAGGTAGTTTTGTCATCCCTTGTACTCTAGGAAATTCTGGTCAGCTGAACTGTTTGTGTGATCTAGGTGCCAGTATTAATCTACTCCCATACTCACTGTTTCGACAGTTGAGGTTGGGTGATCTTCAACCCACCACAGTCATTCTCCAGCTAGCTGATAGATCTTTCACACATCCTATGGGTCGAGTAGATGACTTACTAGTTGGAGTGGGAAAATTGTTCTTACCTGCTGATTTTCTTGTTCTTGATATGGAGTGTGATCAAGACGTTCATATCATGTTGTGTAGGCCCTTCTTAGCCACAGGAGGAGCTTTCATAGATGTGTCAAAGGGTCAGCTAATCTTCAAAATTGGTGAACAAGTAGAAGAGTTCAATGTTTTTAAAAATATTAAGGAACCAACTTACTCTGAAAACTGTTCAAAAATTGAGTCTCTTGATGCTGAATGTTCTTATAAGAATCAACTTGAACTTATTGAAAAATCTAAAAATCTTTCCTCTGTTGAAGAAATCATTTGTAAAGTTGAAAATCATTGTGAATCTGTTCTAGAAGCTGAAAATTATGTTGTAACAACCAAACTGGAAAATATCCAGAATTGGACAACTGTACAGTTTCTGTTGTAGGAGAGTCTTATGTTTCTGAAATTAGGAACTTTCTGAGTGAAATTGAGGGTGTTTCTGTTAACAACAACATTTCTGAATAATTTGATGATACTAATGGAGAACGGTTAAGACAACTTGATGATTCTTCTTTGATAAACCTGCTGAAATCTGATCTGGAAAATCTTGAGAGTGTACTGCCTACATTGGAAATTGAAAATCTTTCATCTTTTAATACTCCTTATAAGAAATATTTAGAAGATCTTAGACCCCAGGCCTAATAGTCTTCCTTCAAGTGTAGTACCGCCTGATCTTGAGCTGAAGCCCATCCCTGCCCACCTTAAATATTCATTTTTAGGTGAGAACTCTACATTTCCTGTAATAAACTCTGCTGAACATAATGAAAATGAAGATCAAATATTGTTGAATGTGTTGAAAAAGTTTAAATCTTCCATAGGCTGGACAATAGCTGATATCAAGGGTATTAGTCCCTCATTATGTATGCACAAAATTCCTATGGAACCTGATCATAATCCTATGGTAGAATGTCAAAGAAGATTAAATCCAAACATGAAAGATGTTGTGAGAGAGGAAGTAATCAAGCTGTTAGATACTGGAATGATATATCCCATCTCAGATAGTACTTGGGTCAGCCCTATCCAGGTTGTTCCTAGGAAGGGAAGTTTCACTGTAGTAAAGAATGAAAAAAATGATGAAGTCCAAGTTAGGAATGCCCCAAAATGGAGAGTGTGTATTGATTATAGGAAGCTTAATGCAGCCACTAGGAAGGACCATTTTCCAATTCCCTTACTTGATCAGATGCTTGAGAGGCTTGTTGGAAAATAATTTTTCTATTTTCTGGATTGGTATTCTGGTTACAACCATATTCCTGTTGATCCATAGGATCAGGAGAAGACCACTTTCACATGCCCCTTTAGGACATTCACTTACCGACGGATGCCCTTTGGGTTGTGTGGAGCTCCGACCACCTTTCAAAGGTGTATGCTGGCAATATTTTCTGATATGATTGAGAGAATCATTTACGTTTTCATGGATGAAATTTCTATATTGGAGAGTACTTTTGATACTTGTTTAGGAAATCATGAGCTAGTTTTGGAGAGCTGCATTGAAACCAACCTTGTCCTTAATTGGCAGAAATACCAGTTCATGGTTACTGAAGGTATTGTGCTTGGTCATAAGGTGTCCAAGAGAGGTTTAGAAGTTGATACTGCTAAGGTAGAAGTTATTCAAAAACTGCCACCTCCTGTTAATGTAAAGAGTGTTAAAAGTTTTTTAGGGCATGCCGGTTTTTACCGGAGGTTCATAAAATATTTTTCTAAAATAACTAAGGCCTTGTGCTCTTTATTGGTAAAGGATGCACCTTTCAATTTTGATGAAAAATACTTGAAATGATTTTATCTTCTTAAGGAGAAACTCACTACATCACCTATCATTACTACACCAGATTGGAAACTACCGTTTGAGCTTATGTGTGATGTTGGTGACATGGCTGTTGGTGCTTTCCTTGGACAGTGGAGGGATAGAAAATTGCATGTGGTATACTATGCTAGTAGACTGCTAGATGATGCCCAAAAGAATTATACCACCACTGAAAAAGAGTTTTTAGCCTTTGTTTTTTCTCTGGAAAAGTTTAGACAGTACTTGTTAGGCTCAAAAGTCATAATTTTCACTGATCATTCTGCCTTAAAATACTTGTTGTCTACAAAAAACTAAACCCAGGGTAATTAGATGGATCTTATTGTTACAAGAGTTTGACTTTGAGATTAGGGATAAGCAGGGAGCTGAAAAATTAGTTTCTGATCACTTATCTAGGCTTCCTATTACTCAACTTGAATCTGAAAATCATAGGGAGATTAACTCTTATTTCCCTGATGAGAAGTTGCTATCGGGGTTAGTCAGGCAATTTTCTTGGATTGCAGATTTTTCCAACTTCCTGACACTAGGTGTCATTCCCAAAAATCTGTCTAATAACCAAACAAATAAATTCATTTCTGAGATTAAATATTATCTATGGGATGATCCCTTGCTGTTTAGGAGGTGTGCTGATTGTATTCTTAGGAGATGTGTACCTGAGGAAGAGATGATGACTATTCTTGATAGTTGTCACTCTTCACCTTGGGGAGGTCACCATGGGGGTGAGAGGACAGCTCAAAAAGTCCTGCAATCTGGTTTTTATTGGCCTAGACTCTTTAAGGATTCTAGGAGCTTTGTGGTCGGTTGTGATAGGTGTCAAAGGCTGGGAAATGTGGGTAGGAAAGACGAGTTACCCCAGAAGGGTATTTTGGAAGTTGAAATATTTGATGTATGGGGTTTAGATTTTATGAGATCATTTCCATCATCTCATGGGAATGAGTATATTCTTGTTGCTGTGGAATATGTGTCAAAGTGGGTTGAGGCAGTAGCTCTACCCAACAATCAAGAAAATAGTGTGATAAAATTTGTGAAAAAGAACATCTTTACAAGATTTGGATTCCGAAGGGCTTTTATTACTGATAATGGAACACATTTTAAGAACTATATGTTTAAATATTTAATGAAAAAATATGGTTGTGTTCACAAAACTGGTACTCCATATAATCCATGGTCTAGTGGACAGGTGGAAATTTCAAATAGGGAACTCAAAAAAATTCTTTAGAAAAATGTGTGAAACTCTAGGAAAGACTGGTCTCTAAAATTGGATGATGCTTTCTGGACTTACAGAACTGCTTTCAGGACCCCAATAGGTTTGTCTCTTTAACGGTTGTTGTTTGGCAAATGCTATCATTTACCTGTGGAGTTGAAACATAAGTCATATTGGGCAGTTAAGGTTATGATCATTGACTTTAAGAGTGATGGTGGGAGGAGATTGCTTGAGCTCAGTGAATTAGATGAGATTAGAAGAGAGAGTTATGATAATTCATGAATTTATAAAGAGAGGACTAAAATCTTTCACGATTCTATCATTCAAACGAAAGAGTTCAAATATGGACAAGAAGGTTCTCCTCTTTAATTATAGACTTAAACTTTTTCCTGGGAAGCTGAAGTCCAAGTGGTCTGGACCGTTTACTGTAGTAAGAGTGCTAAAGAATGGAGCTATGGAAATTGTAGGTGAAGAGAATAAACCCATGTTGGTCAATTGGAAAAGACTGAAACTTTATTTTGAGGGGAAGCCAAAGGGTTTGGATGCCTTCACTGTTCTTGAAAATTGTTCTTGAATGAAGTATGGCTTGGGACTGTAAACCTAGAGCTGCATGAGAGGCAACCCATGGTCTTGTATTGTTAATAAATAAAAATTGTGATTAAATAAAATCTAACTAAAGACTTAAAATTCAGTGTTTCATGGGAGTCAACCCATTCTCTTTCTTTGTGTTTACTTTTGTTCTGTTCTTATTTTTCATTGAATAAAGTGATTCTTTGCATGCTCATATATGCTCATATATGCTCTATGTTTTTAGGAATGCTGCTTCTGTCATCTAAAGAGTGGAATTCCCATGGTAATTTTTGGACAAGAGCTTAGTCAGGGAAGTAATTCAACTTGTCGCACTTATTTTTCTGCTCCAGTTTTTGTTAATAATATTCTGCTTGCTTAAAATACTGCTTGTATTATAAAATTCTGCTACATGTCGTGTAACTGATGAATTAAAAATCTGCATGAGCCTCCTTGCTTTAAAAAAATTGAATTTCACTATTGTGATAAAATCTTTTCACTGCATGAAACTAAGTGTGGGGGGGAGTACATGTTGCCGGTCATTTCAATCTACTTGTTTCATTGAGGTGTTTAGCAAGAACTTTGTGTATTATATTGAACATATTATTGAACTTATTGTTTAAAATGCTTACACCCAGTTAATTGTACACCCAAAACTTATATGTTATGATTGAACATTAATTAAAATAATTTCCATTGGACATCAATGTTAATGGGTGTACTTTTCAATGAACCTGCTGATTATTTATTCATTGTGGAAAACACTATCTTTGAACTTCATTGGGACCCTTTATACATGTCATTAATCTACTAAATTGAAAACCTGTTTTGAACCTTAATTAATTAATTTTTCTTCTCCGTATTTAGAATTCAACTTTGGGGACAAATTTGGGTTTTAAGTGTGGGGGAGGGGGTCAGTTATTGACTGTGCTAAACTATGATTAATTGAAATCCCATCAATTCCCACTATAAATTCAAACTTTTTGTTAAAAGCAGTCAATTTTTTTTAAAATTTTAGGCTTTACAATTTTTCTCAATTGGGTCTTGCCTTAGGACAAGTATCTTGTTGGAAGTTAAGATTTTCATTGAATATGAAATTAAT
Organism: Viscum album; assembly: GCA_963277665.1. Lineage (NCBI taxonomy): Eukaryota > Viridiplantae > Streptophyta > Magnoliopsida > Santalales > Viscaceae > Viscum > Viscum album. The sequence continues at coordinate 878,605,975 of OY728143.1, read as the reverse complement.
GAGTTTGGATGATTTCTGAGTGATCTTGTTTAGTGAATTGATGGAAATCTTGTTTAGAGTCTACTTCTAGGAGTGACATGGGTTACATGTTTATGGAGTTATGGTTATAACCATTGGAACCAGAAGTTTGATTCTGATCATTGGTGACTTGTTTTTCTTTAATTTATTAAAGTAGTTGCTTTAATGAGACAATGTAAATAAATTTTATATAAATCTTTTGAAACTGGAGTAATTTGGGCATCTCAGATCCCATGGTGAGTCTCTGAGACCCTAGATACTAGGTTCATTTCTGTTAACTAAAAGGCCTCTGTTCACATTGAATAAGTGCATTGTACAGTGCTTAGCACATGATACATGGCTTGGAAAAAATAAATAATGTTTCTAGGGTCAAAAATGGGCTCATTAATGTGGGGGGAATGATGAACGCCAGATGAAGAAGGAATCAAATGGTTTATATGGAAATCATTTACGTTGTATCATTGAGGTGATTCAAAAAATAATAATTATTCTTGGAACCTATGTGAAAAAGTCAAAGTGCAGAGTTCCTTGGTTAAGGTTTTAATTCCATTGAAATTTTGTCCTCTGTCATTTTTAGATTTAGAACTTGAGCCTGGATTGAAGTGAGTCACTAAGTTGTATCACATATGAGGCATGACTTATTCTTTGATGGATGGTCCTTTTGTTCTTAATTAACAGTGAGTAGTTGTTTTAGGCAAGATTCATATGAGTAACTAATTTTCTTAAAGTCTATTGTTAGGTATTGTCCTCCGTTTAGAGTGCTGGACATGTTACATTTTGAGGAAGTAATCATAATATACTTGATGTTTTCAAAGAAAATAAAACATGGGATTTTTTGAGGAAAAACAATGTTTAAGTGTGGGGGAATTTGATGTGGCTCTATTTTAACATAGTTTTTCCACATCTTTTATTTAATTTTTTTCAATTTAATTAATTATTTTGAGAGTTTTTAATTAATATTGGAACTTTAGTAATTTTATCACTAAATATGTTAATTAATCTTTTTTTTATAATTAATTATGTATTTTTAGTCTTTAAATTAATAATTTTAATCTTACTAAACCATTCAACTTTAATTATGTCTTATTTAGTTTAGTTAATTTAAATCCGCTTAACCTTTTAATAGTTAATATTTATTATAAACAATTATTTAATCTATGCAATTCAATTTAATTAACTTAGACCTTATTTTAATATCTAATCTCTTAATTTAGTTACATTAAAATAGATTAACTTTGTTAAATAATTTATTTAGTCATCCTGCCAACTATTTAATTAAATAATATGTACTTTTAATTAAATTAAATTGTTCTCAGTTAATTTTATTAGTTCAAATAGTTAAATAATTAAATAATTAATAGTTTTTAAAAAATAAATTTATTATTTTATTTATGCAGATTGATTTTTTTAATTCATTTTATAATTGTTTTGGTCTACTGGTGAGGTAGATAAGAGCTTTCGGTGAAATAAAGAGTCACAGTTGCATCTCTTTTTCACCTGCTGCTACCTTGTATTTTTTCTTTAATTAATTATAATTTTATTCTGGTATAATTGTAGTCTATTATTTAATTAGTTTTTAATTTAAGAGTTATCTAATTAATAATTTAAGTTGTGTATAGTTTTATGTTAATGTTTAATTAAATAATTTGTTTTTAATGTTAGAGTTTCATTCTGTCATCTATTTAATTGATTTTGTCATTTAATAACTCTAGTTAATTCTAATTATTTTAATTTTATGTTTGCATATAATTAATTGTAGGTGTTCTGCAATTATATAGGCATAAATTAAATTAATTTTAACTTTTAGTTTCTTAGTTAATAATTAAGTTTCCTTTTTTTAGTTTTTTTAGTTAAATAAGTTGGTTTATAGTTCCAGTTAATTATTTAATAACAAACAGCATAGTTAAATTCTCATTTGTGTTAATTAATTAGTGTTGTTCTTTTTATTAATTGTTGTAAATTAATTTTTAATATTAATGTTTTTAATTTTTAACTGTCGGTGAGTGTCGCCCCGATGATATGTCACACCGAAGTTTTTTATAACTATCAGTGAGTCGTGACTCACCGATTTCGTCGAATCACCATCAGTCTCTCATGACGCACCGTAGTTGCGACGCACTGATCCTTCCATCGGTTTCAGTCTCATTTATCTTGAACTATCGGTGAGCCATCGACTCACCGATCCATTACATCATCATCGGTTTCACGTGGCGCCATTTGCACTTCAATTTTATAATTATCGGTGTCTTATTTTCGGTGAGTCGGGACTAACCGATTGAAATTTCCTCTATCGGTTTCACATTTTTTTCATTACCCCATCGGTCTCTCGGGCGCATGAGACCCTTCATCCGCACTCACCGTTCTTTTATTTTCTTCTATCGGTGTGTGCTTTCCCTCCTAGATGCTACTGATGTTACTATCGGTCTCACAGCTTTATTCCCAATCACCGATCCAATCCTCACTGGTCTCTCTCATTTCTCATGCTACCGATAATGCTTTTTTCCCTCTCTCACCAATAGATAATTTATTTAGGTTCTATCGGTAGTTGTTTTTCCCCCTGCTTTTCACGCACTCACCGTTAGTTTATTATTTTATTATTTGGTCTCTCGTTTATTTTAATTTTTGGTGAGTTAGAGACTCACCGATCCTTTACCCTTGTGACTCACCGATCCTTTTCTTTTATAGGCATAACCCACTCACCATTAGCGTTAATCATTACTCACCGTTCATTCTCCCCCTCGTCACACCAGTTCCCTTCCTTCGCTGCTGCTCCTCCATTGGTGGCACTGCTACGTATCTGTCATCTGCAGCCTGCACTGCTCTCTATCTTCACCTGCTGCAACCCAAAATCCCGTTTACTCTATCATTTCTATAACTGGTTTCCTCTTCCTCACGGTTTCACAAAAATCATAATTCCTAGCCACCATATCAACCTTCTGTCCAGCAGTACCACAACAAATCATTGCAAATTCCATAGACCAAACCCAAATCAAGATTCGATCTAAACCGAACTCAATTTTGAATCCCTATTCCAATACCATGCACAGATCGAACAAAATACCAACAATCGAAAATTCCAAATATGTTGAATCCATTGTCTACTGAAACAGGTTGCTAATAGGCAGAGGATTCGGGTTGGAGATGTGTTGGACCGCCGCACCTGCTTACTGTGCGCTGTTGCCATGGGGAGGAGCAGCGAGGTCACCCTGTTGGCGCAGCGCTAGAACCGTGGAAGAGGCTGCAGTCCGCCGCTTAAGCCGAGTCCGATCCACCGTGGAGCTGTGGAGGAGGAAGAGCCAGACTACCAAAGTTGTCATTGCTATCCACCGCGACGCATTGGAGCTGAGGACTGCCACTAAGAAGAGTCAAGTCGTCCAAGCCCGGAAGTTCCTACTACGCTGTAGATCTAGGTTAAAGGAGTCTGAGCCGCTCGCTAGTTCCATGGAGGAATAAAACCTCCTCCCTGCTATGCACCGATTTGCGGAGGAGGGAAGAAGACAACAAAATAAAAACTTAAAATAAAATAATAAAAGTTAAGTCAAAAGAAAAAAAAGCAAAAGATAAAGTAAAAATAAAATTAAAATAAAGGTAACTTTTCTTAAAGATAACATTACTAAGTCAAATTAACATAATTTGGTTTTAAAAATTTATTTTTTAAAACAATTAAAATTTTTATAGAAAAATTATAAATTAAAATGTTAAACTAATTTAACAATAAATGAAAATAATAAATAAATAATAGTATAAATATAGAATTAATAATAACTATAAATAAATTATAAAACATACTTTTTAGTTTAAATATATTTAAAACTTATGTAATAATTTTAATTACTCAATTAAAAATTAACTAAATAATTAATTATCCTAACAATTTAATTTCTTTTATAGTAATAATTAAATTATTAATACAATCTAAAATATTATCTTAATTATTTATTTATTTGTGTTTTTTTAACATAGTTTAAAGTGGATAAAATTAATAACTCTTTAATAATATATGTATCACCTTAGTATTATTAAATGAATAATTTTATAAAATATAAAAATAAGTATCAATCAATTTCTATTAACCTTGTAAAAATAACTCTTGACTTAAAAATTAACTAACTTTCTTCCTTTGCGTTTCCATTTATTTATTCTATTTTTCATGTCAGGTTCATTCAAGGTTCAATTTTACGTCCAGATTCACTAAACTAACTCACCTAGAGTTAGTTATGTGAGAAATTCTAGCGCGACGTTCCTGTCGCAGGTTAAATGCACGTGTACGGGGTGTGGGTGAAGAACTCTTGAAGTCGGTGGAAGTTGTAGCTGTGACATGCAGCGGTTGAAAGAAGATAATTAAGCAGAGCAATAAACATTCTTTAGGGGAGATTGATTCATACAGAGGCATTCATACACTTACCTGGAGAGACGATCGAGAGAAGCAGGGATGATGCTAAGCAGTACAGTCCAGGAACTCAGGAGCAGAGCATTCTTAGGGAGTTTCTTCTCCCTCACGATTTAAAATTTTGTACTCTATTTCTATAATGTTTCCCACTACATCTGTGATAATGAATAGTATAGTTAGCTATGTCTTTTAGTTCGGGTAGAGTTCTATCTCTACTGGTATCTTTTTCATCCTTTACACTTATCATTTTAATGTGATTAGAATTGATCGGTGAGATCAGTTCTAATTATATATTCTTTCTTGGGACCACAAACACTGCAATTTCAAAACTCTATAATCATTCGGAAAGTTTGGTTATGGAGTTATATTTTTAGTAAACAAATCACAATGAAAACATTATTACTTACGGTGAGTTTGTACTGTTGTTCTTCTTAAGACATCTTTCTATAATTGTACTTCTCGTAGTGGAGAACTCAAGTTGTACAATATCCACGACATAACTCTTGCCAAGGGAAGTAAGTCGTCTCTTTAATCCAGTGGTATGAAGTAGTACATTACATGAAAAGGAAAATCAATTCAAAACAGTAGACTAGAATAAACCAGATCATTCTTTACTATTGTCGTTTATCATCATTTTATCTCCATTGTTGCACCTTGCTCCCAGTTGTACTCTATTTTAGTATTGGTCAATGATTTTACTATAGAATTTTAGTTTCAGAGTACATAAAATCATAAGAAAATTAAAAGATATAAAAATATAAAAAGTGAAAATTAGAAAAACCACTCCGCTGGTGACAACAGTGGAGTTTTCCATGTTTTTAGTTTAGTAGTGGCCAAATTTACCTTCCCTGTGGGTTCGACCCTACTTTCCACATAGACTGTAGTTAGTAGGAATATAAATATTAAACTTTGACCGGCTTCAATGAAAGTTTAGGTCATGTATTATGTGATTTTTGAATGTGTAATCAGAGGCATAGGCTTATAAGGAATCCACGTGCACCTCCCCGTTTCGATGTGGGAGGATTTATTTCGGGCGAAACAATATCATGGCCATTGGATCACGTCGCACAATATCTGGGCCATTGATTCTGATCCCGTATTCGACCTTCGGCAGCCGCGATGTGTCACTGGGTTTTTGTGGTCCGTCCAATCTAGCATGATCTAATCGTGGTCGTTCAAAGATTTTAAAAACTACCGTACTGAGCTCATGCCATCTGATCAGACTCAGATTTAATCTGAGACACCCCTTACCTTTATGAAATCGCAGATGCATCCCGACCCTTGAAACCTAGACCAAACTGATCCTGGCCATCGAAATTCATCCCAATTTGTTCTAGTGGTGTTGTCTTCTTCCTCCCGTGGCATGCTATACACCCGTACCCTACTTATCTTTTGAACCATTTTTTTATCACTCTTATTGTTGTCAGACCCTCCACTCAAACGGTGTCCACAGTGATCTTTCTCCATATTATTTTTTATTAGTCAATTTTCCCTCGGATCCCTCTCCATTTATATTAAAATAATCATCATTGGTATAGTATTTAAAACTACACCAAGCCATCTGAAGAACCCTCTCAGTTCTTTGTAAGTCTCCAGCGGACCTCAAAAAGTCCTCCAGAATTTCAGGCGCCTTTTCGAGCCCCACCTCCTCTTCCTCCTCATGAGAAGGAAGGGGATTATGATTTTTCATGCTTGTGAGGTTTTTTGTTTTGGGTAAATATGTATATACATTTGTAACATAAAATACATCACCTTACGGTTTGTGGTTAATTCTTTCTTTAAGGGTTGTATGATCTTAATATTTAGGGTATTAACAGACCCTCTGTATGGACGCCCCATGAAAACATATCCTATGCTATAAATGAATAATATGTTAAATATACATATATATATATATGCATATGAAAATAAATAGGTATGATATACATAGCCTCAGTTTTTTTATAACTTCATATGAAAGATTAAAGATTTCAATGTATGAGTTTTAAAATTATTCAAGAACTATGAAACCAATGGGATAATTTTTGTAAGGGAACATTCATATTTGATCATGAATTTTTTTAATTGTGAGGTTATAATTTAAACATGTGGTTTTATGCCTTTCACCATTATAATGTTAGCACTTATTTTTGTTATAGTCTGGAAAGAGTAAAATATGCATGGTATGAGTTCCCTTACGTATACTCATAATGTATAAACGTATATGTGGGTACGGGTGTATGTATTCCAACATTGATTCCCATTTTCATTTATAAAATTCTATGGTTCGCAAAGAAAATACTGAACATACATTTCAAATGTTTTTGGCTTGACTAATCACTACTTTTATGCACACCTCGTTGAATGAATATCTTACACAACATGAAACCCTAATCATGGGTTTCCAAATGCTTTCTTTTAATATGCTTAGTTCATGAGTATAGATATTGGAAGCTTGTAAATTCATATTCATATGATCTAATTACTCTTTAATCATTATATTAAATGATAATGTTTATGGTTGAGTTTTATATTTTCATGTTTTAATGTGTAATGATTGAGATAATGTGAGTTTAGTACCCCTCTTGAAATGTAAAATTATCCCTTTATTTGTTATGTTAAAGATCCCCTCCTTATTTGATCATGAATTTTCTTGAATGATATGGTTCTAGACTTTGTCATTTTATGTGGTCAAGTAGTTATTTCTTTTGTGTTAGTTCTCATCACAAGTACTTTTATGTTTTGTACCAATTAATGACTTGACCACATAATTCATAGTTCTGTGCCAGACTCACTACATATGAAAAATTGTGAAAGATTGTAATATTAAAATTTTATTCCCTTTCCTGAGTTTATGGATTTTATTGTTCAAGGTGGTGAGGGACACCTTGAAAAAATGAAAGGTGAAATAAGTAACCAAGTAAATTTAACACATGGTTATTATGCGATAAGTAATTTTAATAAATCAAGGTGGGATGTTCACATTGATTTAGTTGTTTTAGGAATTCATTGGACCTAGTATGTTCTGGGGTGGGGACCGGTAAAAGTAAGCCCTCTGGGTTCTGGTCTAGTTAAAGCAAACCCTCCGGGTTGGTGTCTAGTTATAGAGGCACTTCGGGTTGGTGTCTTGTTACAGAGGCACTCCGGGATGGATTCAGGTTACAGATTCTCTCTAGGTTGGGGTCTGGTTATAGTTAGTCCCTAGGTCATGAAATGAGTCCTTGATATGGTCCGGCATATGCACTTTCCTCATTAAGACCATGTAAATTAATTCTGCAGAGGATTATTCGACTAGTAGAATATTCCATGTTAAAGAGAACAAGATTATGAGAATCAGAAGAAGTTTTAGTATGACATATTAATTATTTATCCAATATTCCGAGACTTTATGGCCAGTGTATGCTTCACATATGTAAAGAATGAAATTGAGTTTATTATCGGCGTAACATTGATCATGCATTACACATAGTTATTAATTTGGTACTTGCATTTTAGCATGAAATGTCCTTTGATTACTATTCTGAAGGATCATGTCTATAATTAAATCATGATAATGTCAGTATTTTTTAAATTGGGCACATATATCTTTTAGAAAATTGTCTTGGTATGTTAAATGTGTGACAACTCTTTTTATAAAATGTTTTATGGATATTTTTATAGAATTTTTTCAAAGATAATTATATATAGTAAGTTATTTTTTTAAACCCCTTACTGTGAATTTGTATGCTCACCCTACATATTAATTAAAAAATGTCATGTAATAGCTTATAGCAGATGAAACATTTCAGTAGTAGCTGGTTTCCCACAACCTGAATTAAATTCGATCCCCTGTATGGCACCAGCTCTAGGTACATGGGAGCAGGGGTGTGATAGTTGGTATCAGTGGATTATATTTGGATAACTCTGGAAAACCATAACTGAACAATGAATATTTACTTTAGCAATATTGAGAACAATGTTATCATAATTTCAGATGGAAAATGAGGGTATTAACCTTCCCTCTCTTCCCAAGGAGGCCTTTGACACCATAAATTCCAAAGCTATCCATGAAATTTTTTTAAACTATGCCCATATCTGTATATCATGCAATCATCTCTATGACATATCAAATTCTCCATGAGTACTTCAACTCCACCGAAGAGATGTTCTAGATTACATCTCTAGGATGAAAGACCAGTTTCCATACTACTAATGACAGGGAAAATACTACAAGGGACTTTTTAGATTCTTCACCGCAGAAGAAATCTTCCCATCTATCACAGCCTTCCAAGAAGATGCAGAAGAGGGAGACCTCAGCCCAACATATATGTGTGAAGTCCAATCTTGTAGCCATCTTGGTCAGGTAATGGACTTTGACATCCTTGAATACGAAGCCTCCCTTTCTATGTACAGACAACAAGTATATGTGGACGTCTCTTAGTTATACAACCTACATGTCAGACTCTAGAGACAACACATGTGCTCCCACAATATCGAACCAGATTGATCGGGTTACATGTGGTTTAGGGAAATTTAAATTTTTGTATTAGTTTGGGGGATTCTTGTATTAGGAAACTCAGGAAACCATTAGCCATGTTATATTTTATGTACCAATAGTTATATGAGAACATAACTTGTTACCTTTTCTTTTGTTATCCTTTCATCAGTTATATTTTTTTAATGAGTATCACTAAATTAACTTTCACAATAAATTTTCAGATGGATGGACAAATTCATATGTTATCTCTTCCTATTGAGGTATTGAAGATTATTGCAATCAAAACCTGTGAAGAGGAGTACCTACCTCTCACATATTTTTGAAAACATTTAAACAAAAATATGAAGTGAAGAACAGTCCAGACATTCTCTGCACCTATCAAGGGAATGCTTCAATTTATTTTTTCATAGCCACAACACAACTGGACGAGTATAAGAGAAGATGAAAATACCCTGAAGGGCCTTTCTTATGCTTCACCCTTGGTCGGAACTACATGTCCACGGTAAGGTTTCAAGAGGTAGATTTGGGGGAAACCTTTTTGGGCCCTAAATGTACCAACTTCTATGTTTTAGCCTCTACGAAAAATTATATGACTTAGATGTTCTCGTTCGAGACATAGTTCAAAGAGTTCTTTGTGATTTAGATCATTTGGTTATTTCCAAACTTTCTACAATTCGAGCCTTCCTATAGAAGACTGAGTGTTCAATTAAAGAGTTCAAACATTTCTATCTGAGGTGTGTTTGGGTCAGAGAACATTAGGAGTTGATCATCCATTTGGGTTTAATGCTAAATGCAACTTAGGATCCTCTATGATGGGGATGGTGGTAATAACAACATAGGTCATCTTTTGTGGATATATGAAAGTAATTGTGAGGATGAAATTTTTTGTAGGGGGGTTAATGTAACACCCCAAAAAACTTGTGTTTCATATATTGATAATTTTTATATTTTTATGTTGTCCATTACCAGAATAGACTTTTTTCTTATTGAAAAATAATAATATGATTGAATAAATAACATGAAATGGACACAATAAGTTTTATTTGAATAAAAACACCGTATCATTTACAATACATCGAAATAAAAAGAGTAATCATGCTAACCAAAATACATATTAAAAGCCTTATCAAAATTATAGGGAGACAACTTAAAATAATGAGAACCCCAAGGAAATAATATGGGGCCTTAGAATTAGTCATAATGAACATAAGAATGGAAGAAGCCACTGCGGCCACACCAAGTACCAAAGGTATGATGTGAACCATCTACTTCAATCAACTAGAGTGTTAGGAAACCCTAAGTATTGGATTTATAAGACACTAAAGTGATCATTTCCTTCGGATACCATGGAACTCTAACAGCTATAAATATAGTTGTTGGCCTCGTTGGACAATTAATTGAAAACTTATAAGAATATTATTGTCCACCATGTGATTAGGTTTTAAAATGGAAAAAAATTATAAATCTACTCCTAACCATGAAATTTAAAAGGGCATAAAGTAATGTTATAGATTATACGTTGGTGTTTTTGAAATGTATCACGAAATTAAAAATATGTTTCAATTAATGAAAATATATTGTAATGATTTTCATTCAGTGTTTTTAAGTTATGTTTAATTTATTTTAATTAAACTATATTCTTCATTAACAATGTTTTGACTACTTTTAGTACATTAGATTTTATGTGGTTATACTGAATTTCAATTCATGTTAAAGCTATGATGCTATAAATAGCTATAGAAATATTAATAGACAATGTATAGTTAGGTGTTTCATTAATCCATCCTCAAGCATAAATAATAATAAAATGTCATGTTTGAGAAAGGAAATTTCTGTAGAGTATTATTTACCTTAAGACTTCATATATATATATATATATTGTTATGATTTTATAAAAATATGGTCCCGATAGGGATAGCCCTTATGGCTAGGCTGAGGGAGGTAGCATATGTTGGGTGGTTGAGCCTAGCCCTTAGTCCAATCCTGGGCCAGCCTGAGCTCGGGCCTAAGTCTTTTGAGGGGTGAATCAGAGTGTGGGAGCGAGCGCATGAGCACGCAGCATGGGCGCAAGGCCGCGATGAGCATGGGTAGGCTGAAGCCTGCGAGGGGGGGGGGAGTAGGATCCCGTTTGTAAGGCCCCCTATGTGTGTGTTGTGTGATTTCTAAATGTGGCATTGGAGGCTTAGGCTTATAAGAATGCTGCGTGCACCTCCCCATTTCGATGTAGGAAGATTTTTTCAGGAGAAATGAAATCATGGCTATTGGATCGTGCAACACGTGATCTGGGCTGTTGATTCAAATACTGCATTCGACCTTTAGCAGCCGCGGAATTTCACTGGGTTTTTGGTGTCCATTCGATCAGGTGAGATCTAATCATGGGTGTTCGATGTTTTTAAAAACCACAGCATCGATCTTGTGTCGTCGGATTAGACTCAGATTTAATCAGACCCTTCCCTTACCTTTAAGAAATTGCAAATGCATCCCAGCACTTGAAATCTAGACCGAACTGATCCTGGCTATTGAAATTCCTCTTGATTTGTTCCAGTGGTGTTGTCTTCTACCTCCCTGTGGCGTGCTATATACCATAACCCTACTTATATTTTGCACCATTTTTTCTTCACTCTTATAGCAGCTGGACCCTCCACTCACATGGTTTCCAAGGAGATATTTCTCCATATTATATTTATATGTAAAGTTGGACTTGGATCCCCCACTTTTAACATTAAAATAATAAAAATAGGTATAGTATATACAACCACACCAGGGTATCCATAGAACTCTCTCGGTTCTTTGTAAGTCTCCAGCGAACCTCAACGAGTCCTCCAGAATCTCCTACTCCTTCCCGAGCTCCACCTCCTCTTCCTCCTCAAGTTAAGGTAGGATATTACGCTTTTTATTTCTTGTGTAGTTTTAATTTTGGTGTATATATCCATATACACTTGAAATATAAAATAAATCACCATAAAATTTTGGGTAATTTTTTTTTAAGGGTTACATGATCTTAAGATTTAGTGTATTAATAGACCCTATGTATGGAAGCCCCATGTGAACTTATCCTAAGCCTTAAATGCGTAATCGTTTAAATACATATATATGTGTGTGTGTGTGTGTGCATATGAAAATAGATAGGTTTGACATACACAACCTCCATTTTTTGTAACATTATAAGCCATATTACAGATTTCTAAGTACGAGTTTCAAAATTATTGAAGAACAATGAAACCCAAGGGATAATTTTTGTATTGGAACTTTCATATTTGATCATGAAATTTTTTAAATATGTGGTTATAATTTATACATATAGTTTTTAGCATTTAGCTATTATATAGTAAGCACTTATTTTTGTCATAGTCTGGAAAGAGTAAAATACGCATGGTATGAGTTGCCTTATGTATACTCATAATCTATAAATGGGTATGTGGGTACGAGTGTTTGTATGCCAACTTTGATTCAAATTTTCATTTATAAAATTCTATGGTTTGTGAAGAAATTACTAAAAATACATTTCAAATGCTTTTGGCTTGACTATTCACGGATTTTATGCACGACCCGATGAATGAATACTTTACACAACATGAAACCCTAATCATGCTTTTCGAAATGCTTTCCTTTAATATGCACAGTTCATGAGTATTGATATTGGAAGCTCATAACATCATATTCGTATGAACTAATTAATATTTACTCATTATATTAAATTATAATGGTTAAGGTTGAGTTTTATACTTTAAATTTTTAACGTGTAATACTTGCAATAATGTGAGTTTAGTAACCCTCATGAAATGTTAAATTACTCCTTTATTTGTTATGTTAATGTTCACCTCATTATTTGATCATGAATTTTCTTGGATGATATGGTTCTATACTTTGTAATTTTATGTGGTCAAGTTGTTATTTATTTTGTGTTAGTTCTCATCACAAGTACTCTTATGTTTCATAACAATTAATGACTTGACCACATAATTCATAGTTTTGTGACAAGCTCCATATATATGCATAAATGTGAATGATTGTGATGTTAAGCCTTATGCCCTTTGTTGATTTTATGGATTTAATTGTTCAAGGTTTTGTGGTACACCTTGAATAAAATGAAAGGTGAAGAAAGGAACCAAGTAAATTGTATACTTGGTTGATATGTAATAAGTAATTTTAATAAATCAAGGTGGTATGTGTACATTGATTTAGATGTATGAGGAATGTATTGGACCTAGTATGTTCCAGGGTGGGGACCGGTAAAATGAATCCATCATGGTTGGGGTCTTCTTACAGCAGACCCTACGGGTTGGTGTCCTATTACAAAGGCACTTCTAGTTTGTGTTCGGTTGCAGAGGTAGTCTGGGATGGAGTACGGTTACAGAGGCTCTCCAGGCTGGGGTCCAGTTACAGTTAGTTCCAAGGTCATGGCACGAGGCCTTGACACGGTTTGGCATATTCACATTCCCCATTAAGACTATGTAAATTAATTAACCAGAGGATTATTCAACTAGTAGAATATTCCCGGTTAAAGAGCATATGATTATGATAATTAGAAGAATTTTATGTATGAAATATTTATTATTTATGAAATATTCAGAGACTTTATGGCCTTTTAGGCTTCACCAAAGTAAAGAATGAAATTAAGTTTATTATTTGCGCAACGTTGATCTTGCATGACACTTAGTTATTAATTTTGTTCTAGAATTTTAGTATGAAATCTCCTTTACTTTCTTTTATAATGGAGCTTGTCTATAATTGAATCATGATAATGTTAGTATGTTTTAAATTGTGCACATATAACTTTGAGAAAATTGTCTTGGATTGTTAAATGTGTTACATATCTTTTTAGAAAATGATTTATGGATATTTTTTAAGAATGTTTTCAAAATTTAATTGTATATAGTATGTTATTTTTTTAACCCTTTATTGGGCATTCCAATTCTCACCGTACATTTTTAATTAAAATTTTTCCGTTAACATCTTATAGAAGATGAAACATTTCAGTAGTAGCTGGGTTCCCAGAGCATGAACTGAGTTCGATCCTCTATATGGTACTGGCTCCGGGTAGTCAGGAGCTGGGGCGTGACAAAGACTTTCTCATAGCTATGCAGAATCAGCACTAGGATATGTACCAATGAGGAATCCAAATCTAGGTCAATGTGATCTCATCTGATCACATGGCTGGGATTAGGGTGATACATTGTCAACTATGATACGTGGAACACATAATTCCCCAAACTAAATAGTGGTGGAAATACCAATCGATATTCCACCTCTCCTACCTATTATAGTATCTTTAATGGAACAATATATCTAGGGGATAACTTCCCAAAATGATGATGTCCATGATTTGGAGATATCATCAAGAACACGTGATCACTCTCCAAGAAGAACAAAAGTCTTCGATGATGATCTGCATATGATTTCTTATGACTCTGAGCCATCGCTATCCACTTTTGGATCAACTGAATCTTCTCTATTATTTCTTGGACAAGGCTCAGCCCAACTAGTGAAGTATCACCTATTTCCACCCAACAAATGGATAATGATTAGGATTCTTATAAAATTCGTCAAGAGGATCCATATGTATTGAGTCCTGATAACTATTATTAGGGAACTCCACTAAGGGTACATGCTCATCCAATGAGGTACCAAAATCCATTACCCATGGTCGCAACATGTCCTTCAATGTCTGCATCATCCATTCAGATTTCCCATTAGTATAAGGATGATACGCCATACTCATAGTCAACAATATCCCAAGGGATTTTAGTAATGATTTCCAAAAAAATGAGATATAAACCTTGGATCTATGTCTGATACTATTAAAAATAGTATGAAATGTCTTTCTATCACCTCTTGGATAATGATTTTGGATAGATCATCCACCATATGAGTTTCAAAAATATGATTGAAATCGTATGACTTGGTGAGTTGATCCACTATCACCCATATGGCATCGTGTTTCTAGACTGTTCTTGGAAGAAATGTAACAAAATAAACCACTATTTTGTCCCACTTTCATACTGGTATTGGTAAATACAGTAACAGACCCTCGATCCACTGATGGAATGTCGTATCTTTTTGATAAGTTAAACACTAGGAAATTATCTCTGCCACTTTCCTTTTCATGTGGATCCTCCAAAATTGTGCCTTTAACACCAAAAAATTCTTCTATATAAAAGTATGTACAGACCATCTTGAATGGTGGTAGGCACAAAGAAATATCTCTTCACAAGACATATGTAACACCATCTAATCTCTGAACCAGAAATCTAAATTCCCATCAAGTTTTTAGCCCTCCATGGTCTCCCCACCATTTATTTTTGAACTCACTACCAAGAATTACACATCAGATGTTTGTGCCTCCTTTACCATATTTACCAAATAAAAAATCATGTAAACAAAAAATAAAACCACAACATCACCTCAGTCATCACATTCCACGTGAATATTTACATGGACCAATATCAAATTCCATTCATTTGAAGCTTATTTTCTGACCAATCATATAAGTTCTTCTTAATTAATCTACCATAATATTACTTTTATCTAGTGTATACATCCAGAAAAAATAAAAAATCATCAGATAATACATCCAAATAATTTGAATCATATTCAAATATCATTGTGATAAAATGTGTATCAAGCTTTTTTGGTCTATGAAAACAATAAATTTCTCACCAAGGAGATAATGAATCCAAGTCTACAAGGCATGGAAGCCCATAGTTCACTTCAAATAATGTGTTGAATAATTCTTCTCATTCACTCTCAACTACCTTAAACCATTAACAACCACATGATATCCTTTCATGAGAACACATCCCAACCCAGATCCCAAAGCCTCACACCACACCACAAACCCATACCCTGATTATGAAAAAATCAACACAGTTTCTAATGTAATACGATCATTAAACTCTTGAAAAGACTTATGGAATTCCTTAATCCATTGGAATTGATCAAACTTATTTGTCAAAGTTCTCATTGGAGGGGATAATCGTGGGAAGTCATGAACAAAGCATCGCTAATAACTAGCTAGACCGAGTAAGCTTCGTATATAAAAGGCATTCTTCAATGGTTTCCAAGTGATAGAAACATCTATCTTATTAGGATCCATTGAAACACCTTACTCAAAAATTACAAGGCCACGAAAGCATACCTCTGGTATCCAAAAATCACACTTTGATAATTTGGAATACAAATTATGATCACTCATGATATTCAACACTATCATTATGTGTTGTTTATGATCAGCCTATTTACCTGAATTCATCAATATTTCATCCACAAATAAAAACAAAAAATGATTCCAAATTTCTCTAAACTATCTGATTCATCAATGTGATAAAGGTTGTTGGTGGAATTAAAAGATCTAAAGGCATGACTACATATTCATGGAGGTCAAGCCTTCTTTATAAAGTTGTATTCGGAATATCCTCCTTCTAAACACACAATTGTTGATATCATGATCAAAATTCAATTTTAGAGAACCATTGGGCTCCCATAAGATGATCAAACAGATCATAAATGCATGGATGTTGATACAGATTCTTAATCATAACTTGGTTAAGCTTATGATAATTCACACACAACCTTAGAGTTCCGTCTGTTTATTTTTCACAGAGAAGTTTGATGTTTCCCACAAGGACATACTCGTCCAAATGAAACCTTTTATTTCAATCTCTTCCAACCACACGTTCAGTTCCTTTAAATATATTTGTTCCATCATATAAGATGTAAGGAAAATAGGACTGGTCCCCTGAAGGATATCATTCATAAACATCACATCCATTATAAGTGGTAACCCTGAGAAGTTATTGGGAAATTAATTTAAGAATGTATCCAAAACTGATGGAACATGTCTATCCTTGATCTCTTCAATCGATGTCTAAGTACATTCCACCAACTAGTACGAGATAATTCCCACTACTAGTGCCAAAAACCCTGTTGTACCTATCATTACAACTCATTGTACTCTGAAGAGATGCTCAATATCGTCCTTAGTTATGAAACTCATAATTCTAATATAATAGTATATGTGAGATTTTAATCTTTTCAAAGAATACACACCTATTATTACATCAAATACATCCATCTCAAACACTCAAAATTCCCACATTAGCTCAGCTCCATCAACGGTTATAGAACATGCTCTACACACAAAGTCTTGACAATCTATTTCACCGAGAGGAGTTTTTTGTTTTAATAGAGAGGGAATCATCTCATGTTTTAAAATTATGAAATCAATAACTTGTGAATAATTGAAGCAATGTGATGAAAAAGTATCAAATAGATCTTTTATAAAGGTAGAATTCATGATAATCATGCCTCTCACTATAAATGGTCTATCCTAATAATCAACAATAGCCTTCTCAGCTCTATTAAATTGATTTATCTCTGTACTATGATATTTTTTGTCTTGATGTGATTGACCTTGATATATAGTCATAGTGTTCCTAACATCACCATGTCTAGATCTGATCTGTTGACGAGACTATTTTTTCCCTCATCCATTCAAAGCATATGATGCTTGTGACGCTTGATAAGTGTCTCGAGCACATGACCCCAACACACTGCGACCATAGTTCTAAGATTCCCCATCTTTTTGAAACTGTGGAATGATATCGTTTGTGATCTACACTCTCACATCAGGAGGAAAAGGATCTAAATTGGAAAGATCCCACTTAGCTCATTGGTCATGGAGTATGGTTAATTGATCCAATCATTTTATTCTAATTCCCTCTCCCATCGTTGAAATAAGTGGCCCTCTTCTGCTGTCTCCTAGCATTTGATTTCCCAGAGTGTCATGTAGGTATCATTGTACTACCTCCTCGCGAAGTTCATAATATACCTTGTTCATCCATGGTCACTATATTCACCATCTCTATATAATCAGTAATACATAGATCCATAATCTTTGATCGAATCTCCTACTATATACTGGATTTGAAAATGCATGCCTTCAAGGATGAACTCACCGCAAATTCTTTTGTAAATCTCAATAAATTCACAAATTTAGACACATATGATTTGAAAAATATACATTTATACTTTTGGTTGAAGAAGTATTTCATTCTCTAGATCATGAATGTGTTAGGATAGAATTATTTGATAAAAATCCTTCACAATCCTCCCATGTAAGGACTTGATCTAGTTTAACATTCACTGCTAGACCCCAACACTAACATGAAAGATACATTAGCATATAGTTCACTCAAATGACATAAATTTCTGATGGTGTGCCTATAAAATTGATGATATGATTCATCTGGTTTAGCAACACCTCTTCCTTTTCTAGTTTAGAATCACCCCAATTAATGGGTGGATTTGGCTTTATGAACTAGATAGAATTATCCACATAACATGGATCATCACTTTGGTTCCCCATAACCACATATTGAAATTCTTGAATTATACTCTAAACCATCCCTTGGTTCACCTGTTGCCCAGGTGAAACCACATTCTCCACATAGTCTTTTGATTGATTTCTTCGACGTGTATCATGGTCCATTTTGTAAACAAAAAAACTATGTAAGTCTCACAATCTAACAACAAATGGATTAGTATTTCAAATAATATCACAAAAATTGTAATAAAATTGCTTTCCAAAATCAACCTTCTATATCTTCAATCATTCAAAAAAATACATTCCTTCTCTTGAAAGTAAAACCTTTTTCAAAGTACATCAACCATGCACTTTAAAAGTCATTCATTTGAAAAAAAATTCCACATTTTTAAAAAATTTACACCTTTGAAGAAAATAATAAATCATTACTCCAAATGAAATAAGGAATCCTAGTGGTAATTCGTTACTCTAATGTTTTTCAAGAGCATATCATTGAATAAACCCATGAAAATGAGATTCCATAACACTATAAGTGTCTCTAAAACACCTTTGTACCCAAATCCCTAAAAACAATATGTTCAAAATAAAACATATTAGGTACATATTTTTATACACTACATTTCATGTCCCAATAATCCAACTCCTTTATAAGATAATGACCTATGGAATTGACCCCCAATGAATTTAAACTCCAAGACCAAGAAAACAGATGACTAATTTTTCCACAAGGGATAGAACAAGATGATACAAGTTATCCCAATGAAATTTTGGGTCGAAAAAATAGATAACATTTGTAATAACCCACTTATTCTCATTGGATTGAGAATACAATGATTCATTACTAGGCCATAATAGAAGTCCCCATGATGCCAAAATATAGAAATAAATTCAAAAAGGTTTCAAAAGCAAGTGGGGGATGATTTACCATTTAATAAATAAACCTCTAACCAAAAAAACCATAACCAAAGAAATACAATTTTGATGCATGATAAAAACATGATAACTGAAACATCATGTTTCTAACAAAACCACACCAAAATTTGCTAAAATAGAAGAAAAAGAAACTATCAATGTAAATACATTAAGATACTAAAAGAACTCCAAGAGGAACACAAGTCCCTATTCTTTATAAGCCCCATGATACAAAGTCACCAAACAGCCCAAGTATCATCGTAAAATGATATATATGTGTGATACATTACCTTTTTTTGAGTCCTAAAAGAGAGAATCTTCAGAAACACCAAAGTGCCAAAGTGGGGGTGAGTATAAAACTCAGTAGAAATTCCCCAATGACTTCTTTACTCACCCAACTAGGATAGAATAGTTATAAACATTTATATAAAATAGTTTATGTAAATTGTTTTTCTCAAAATAGATTATATATAAATATATCCACTCCTCAAAACCATTTATAACAAAAAGGGAAACATGTGTTTTAAAAAAATTACATCAATTCATATTTCCAGCATACATCCACACAAGGCTTTAAAACCATTTCTCAATATTATTTTGGCATAACCATTCCATTTCACTTACTAACGCATCTAGCTATGCATTTCTCATTATGACAGTTCCAAACTCATGGGAGGTCTCTCATCGATTTACAATTTCATCAAATGACCATTATAACTGATGTTTCATTACACCTTTTTCACTGAGAAAAGTTTATATTCCAACCATGCCTCTGAAATGCAATATAAACACCCACTACTATTATGCCAAAACCGTTTCAATCCATTTCAATTAAACTGTTATTTAATTGAAAACCATTAAAAAAGAAATTCCAAAAACACATTCCATTTCAATAAAACCATCACTATTATTGAAACCAATTTAACCGAATCCAATTACAAAAATTCCATAAAAATTCCATTTTCAAATCCACATTTTAAAATCAAGGATAAAGAACCTTTCAATCAGACTAATTTTCCAGAAATCAACAATTTGCAAACCGTCAATAAATACGGTTTCTAACCATTCTCAAATATACAATTCACAATCAATTAAACCAAAGAATAACAATCTCAAATCGTTTCATCCAGTTATATTAAGAGGATTCAAGAAAGAATCCACCTACCTCGACAATTTTGACAAAAACGAAAAATGGACAAAGAATGCTCTAGAAAACCTGGTTGATTCTCCACGAAATCTCCATGAATATATTCTCCAACCAATAAAAAGACCAAATATTACCATATTTGGAATCCAAAATCTTAGATATACCCATAATAGTCATGTATCTAATAATCCAAGAAGATAAGAGAAGTATATCAATGAAGATCTAAATAACCAAACAAGGATGAGGAAGAACGACACTTGCTGCAAGAATAATGCTTGAAAACACTAAGGGAATAATCCATACTGATTCCAAATCACTTCAAATAGGTTTTACTACCTTCAATGGAGAATAATACTAATTTCGGGCATCTAAGGATCAACAAAAATGGATTTAGAGGTAAAACAAGTGAGATCCTAGTTTTTAGGATATAACATTAGCTCTATGCATATTTAATTTTCACAGTTATAAAAACCATGTGATAACATTTAATTATCCAGAACCTTGAGTAAACCCCCACATTAACTCCTCACATAGTCTCCCATACTGGTCACACAACATTCCAATTCTACTACCTCAAAATTTGTATTGAGCACGATTTCTTCTTGGACTACCACATGGTTTACACTAACTGTGCATTACCACTGAACATCCCCCTTTTCCCTAAAAAATTATCAAATATTCACCAAACTCTCCCATACATCACCATTACACTTTATAAACATTATGAAATGCACGGGTTACATACTAAAAAATGGGGGGGGGGGGTACAATAATGGTGAAGAAGGAATAACCAATAGATTGGGAACAATTGTTAACCATGTTAAAAACATAGGTTCTATACCATCATCGGTTAAATATGGGGTGAGGAAATAAAGGATAGACTATTTACCCAATTTTAAACAAGGGATCTATAATTTTTCTATTGAATATCCTTTGAGGTGTAATCCCAAGACATTACGTGAGACAATGTTCCCTGATACCATTTTTCTATGAAGGCTATTTACACTGGGAGGCTGATGGATATCCAAATCTGAGAAAGAATAAAGTGCCAAAGGTGTAGGGAATGTCCCAGTAATAATTTTATGGAATGGTTAGGCCTTTTATGGAACATCCATGCATTACTACCTATCACTTAAGAATGGAAATGAATTTTTATGTAGTTCAACGACACAACATAGAGAAATATCGACGCCAGTAGGGTGACCGTCTCTATTGAGGATATGAGATTATCTCACATTTGAAGGAATCATGATTTGATATAGTTTAATATGTGGTTCATCTCATAATTTTCAAATGAGACATCCCGATTATATATAGGGTAAAATTATTAACATCCCATACATATCCTATGAGGCATCCCTGTTGTACATGGGGTATGTAGCGACATCCATTAATCATCGCATGAGGCATCCTGATTTTATATGGGTTAAGGCTATTGTGTAACATTGAACCCTATGGATGTTGACCTATTTTATTTAAATTCATACAACTTGTACTAGGGATGCAACTAGTCTAAATTATTAAAGCTCAGACTATAGGGACAATTGCTAGTTTAAGGTCACGCAGCTTTGACTACGGGGTAGGGTTTTCAAAGGGGGTTTGCATGACATGAAAGAGTGATAACCAGATATTAAGGGAGGGGGTAAAATAGACCGTATTTCACGCAAAAATTGATAAACCATACCCTAATTTGACCTCAGTATAGTAGGGAAGTAAAGGTCTCATAATTTTTCAATAGATGGGGTTGGGTATAGGATGAGAAATGTGGTTTTTACTATATATCCCCTAAGTATGGGAATTAATCCTTACATAGTTATGGAATACATCATGGTAGGTGACCAACATGAGAAGGTTCTACCCTCATGAATG
Organism: Viscum album; assembly: GCA_963277665.1. NCBI lineage: Eukaryota > Viridiplantae > Streptophyta > Magnoliopsida > Santalales > Viscaceae > Viscum > Viscum album. The sequence continues at coordinate 878,583,858 of OY728143.1, read as the reverse complement.
GATATTTTGATTCATCACATATTAATATATGATGAATCTCACATTTATACAAGGTAAGGTGATAGTTTAACATTGTGTGATGAGAACACTAGTGTTCTTTCTCCCCATATTTATCTTATGGGGGATCATGGTTTGATAATGGGTAAAATAATCTCTCATTAAGAGGCATCTTGAATTAACATGGGGTAATACAATAGTTTAAAATCGTGTGTTGAGGATGCTAGTGGGGCTTACAAATCGAGTTCTCTATTCTTTCCTTCCTCATATTAGGATATACGTGTATCATACCCTGATAATGTAACTAGGTTAATGAATGAATAATGTGCCTACAAATGGGTTAATGGTAGGATTTTAGTGTAATTTCACCATGGTAAATGACTTGTTTTGCGGAAAATATATTTTTGTGCTTGAAGACCTAAAATATAATTGTCATTATGAATTCCATATGGATAGGAATAAAGACACATGTAGTTCTGGAAGGACGGTGGATGGAGAGGTTCACTGAGACAAGAAGAATACCATGTGAATGAGGGATGAATGCACATTTTTAGTGTCATAGTGGTTTGGTAAGGGCTCCTAGTTTGAGGTAATAGAGATTTTAACAACATCAAATAGTTTATGCACATAATTAATGGACCATGGGTAGGTGGATTTAATGATTGTTGGTGCAAAAAAGTTAAAACATGATATGGATGGAGCCAAAGAGGCCTCACACCACATTCTGTGATCCTAAAGATATCTACACAATGTTTAAGTTTGAATAGCCTAAACAATGTAATGTCGTTTAAAGAAATGATGATTGGATTGGAAAAAAATTGATTTAAGGTAACATGCATTGCATGAAAGAGGTATAACTTAATCTGAATGGAGGGAATAATCCCACTTACCATAGATGTTCCCAGAGAAATATGAACATATTTAATGGTTATAGTGCATATATCATGGAAAATTTGGCTGAAAAAATATTTTAATTTCATAATAATCATATAGGGGTGATGTTGGACTCAATGGTATATATGTGTCATATAAGAGGAAAAAACTGACATGAATAGATCCAAGGAGGTTTTCATATCATAATAACACCTTGTGATGAACTTCACACTGTTTAGGGTCCTGATGTTGGTATTGTAAATTGGAAAAAGGGTCGAAGGGTTGGGAAATTTCGGGATATACCAAGATATAGAAAGTATTGGGATCACTACATATCCCATGAGGATGGTAATCAAGACACACATATTTCTAGAGAATGGAATGGTAGAATACCAATACATGTGGGTGGAGTACTATCTGGTAAGGTAATTGAGTCCTAACACATTTTTCATGTGAAATTACATGTACAAAGCATTGGATAATTTTTTTTACAATATCATAATTACCATACAATAAATCCTGATTTCATGGGGGATAAAATCATCCCTCATTAAAAGGCATCTGGGTTTTACATTGGTATAATCATAGTTTAACGATGTGCACTGAGGATGTTACTATTTTTAGTTTAACGTTATAAAACATGGACTATATGGGATACAAATAATATAAGTTCATAATGGTTTGACCGATGGAAAGAAGTTTAAGGCTATGTTTCTTAGAGCGTGACTCTTAGTTAAAGGTCATTGATTTTAGACCAATGGAATATAAGTTTAAGGTCATAGAGTTTGGACAAATGGTCTCTTAGTTTAAGGTCATAATGTTTTGAACAACAAATTTAGTATCCCAAATTGATATGTGTAGTATGGTGGATTGACAAACCTCGATATGAATGGGGGTTCATAGATACCCAATGATATACAAAATATTCCTAGGGGACCACACATATTTTAAAGTTATGAATGTTTAAATCATAATCCACACAAAAATTACTTATTTAGAAGCTTATAATTGTTAGGAGGTGTGATATGTTCTTCATCCATGGTGATCATAGAGTATGATCTATTTGAATTGAGCATATAGATGAGGTATGTTCCTTCCCACATGGGTTCCAAATTTTGTGGCTTGTTGACAGGTATCATTGGCATTCTATGAGATAGTACCATTTCACCCTATAGGAAGGAAAATATGTGAACATTCTTATTCAATGCTCTCATTATCCTATTATAGTGCCTTTATAGATCATAAAATTCAAGGAGGATATTATCTTCATGGGATTCCAGCTCCACTATACATACATCTTCCATTTTTTATAGAATATTTTGGTTATATGTGGATATTTGGAATGATGAAAACTAAACCTCAATGGGAAATACTTCATATGTTCCATACACTATATAATATGTGGTCACCTGGGTAGAATTATGATTCATTATTCAATAGTACAAGATGGTGATTTTGGTATTTTTTGGCCAAAATTTATTATTCTGGAAGACCATCTTCTGCATAATGTCAGAGATGGTCTTCTTAAATTCCTCAATCTGTCAATTTTCATGGACATGATATCAGAAAGTATGGTTGAAAAAAATATTCTACTTGGAATACAATTTCTTTTTCTCAAAACCCCGGAAGTTGGTGTCTATGTAGGTTAGAATAACATGAGTAACTAAAAATTTATGGATGATGGGGGATATCACAATATTAACCATATATAGTTCCTCGACATCCATGAGAGAAATCTCTTCTTTCCACATAGAGAATAATTCTTTTGTGGTTAGAAAAAACCTCCGCTAGAGAGCTCTCACTGGAAGGAATGGCACCACAACCTCAATTCCCTATACTAAAAATGACCAAGAATACTTAGTAGTGTGTAGATGCTTATGAGGATTATGTATGAAGACGGAATGGATCTAACATGCATGAAACCTCCTGTAAAAATCAGTATCATCATAGACCATTTTATGCCAATAGTTTACCAGCCTTTATATCTGGTTGGAGAGTTTCAATCCCACCTAATGGGACTCATAGGAACTTCCATAGAATTATTACATAGCCTGATTGATATCTTCTCCTTGGATTCAATGAGGGATAATTCTATCCAACTGATGCCTATAGAGGGTCTTCTAGAGGTGATGCCCAATCTGATGTGTGAACTGTCCTACACACTGATGGATTCACTCATGATCAGCTTGATATGGTGGGAGAATTCCATTCTAGAGATAATCATTGAAGTGAGTTGTCCAATTAGGTGTTTTCTCTCATGTGGGGGGGACCCAAGGGTCTCGATATATAAGTATCATCATCTAGTTGGTTTACCTATTTCCTTTCTTCATCATCTATAATGGTGAGGGATATGACTCTTTGATGTGCCACATGAATGATTAGATAATCATGGTTAGGATCTACGAGGGTCATAGCTAAACTGGACAATGAATGAGATCAAACATTATGGGATTGGGGAATGTAATATACATCCATACGGGTAGATAACATGGCCATCAGTGGATGATGGTGCTCTAGATGGAAAATGAGATCTTGATTTCTAAATATGTGTCACCATTGATGTATTTGATGACTAATTCATAGTATCCCTTCATATTGAAGCAGAATAAATCAATATCTAGATCTATCTTGAGACCATTACTGATATATTTACACTCTACCCTATTGATGGTGCAACCTTCTCATAGTAGGAACAAGTATTTCATGATCTCTTATGTCTTTGTGAGGAAGGCAATCCCTATGAACACTCTATTGAGCTTGGGAGTTTTGATCATTATACCAATCAGGATCTTGGTGGAACCATCAAAATGAATCTTCCAATATGGGATAACCTAATCTACTGAGAGGATAAAATCATATAGGAAATCAATATTAATTCATAATTCATCAGGGTCTATACGGGAGACTAGGAAATCATACAATACCTTTCCTTTAATGGCCTTATGTATAATTAATCAAATGTAAAACAACTATATTATTACTACCCAAAGTACCAATAATATTTTTCAGCATGGGGATATTGAAAATATACCTTAATAGGTCGACTCATGAAACCACCTTTATCTCATGATTCTATAGATAATTCCACAACATTAACACTAAACAAACCAGTGTATTACATCTCTTCTCAATGGGGGCGTACCTATTCTATATTTTTAAAATCATGTGACTGAGATATTATAAATTTTTTCTCCACCCTCACTGATCTTCTAGGCTAAATGGGCATCTAGAAACCATTCAAGGGTGGTCACATAATGAACCAGAGGATTTCCTTAAATGTGTTCCATAAGAACTAAAGGCTGTAGCATGTACTTCTTGATGACCTAGATCATGGATTAGTACTCTTCATCCCACTACAAAACATTCAATTTCATCAGGACCTTTAATAAAGGATTACACATATAGGATAGATTTGTGAAAAACCATTATATGTATGACCAGTGACCTTGGAGGGATCATATTTCCCTAATGTTCCTTAGAAAAGGCTTTTAGATAATGGACTTGAACTTCTCTAGGTTGATGTAAATGCATGTACATCTTACAAAAAAGATGATAAAATACCAAGAGGGAACCAGGAATGTGAACTTCAATGGGTTTATATTCAAATCCTAGGAGTGAAGGAAGAATAAAACCCTCTAAATATCCTTGAGATAGTACTAACAACTGTTATATTTTACTAACATTTCATCCACATAGTATTCTAACAGTGACACAATGATTGGTTTGAAGATATGGTACATGACCCGATGATATGCGTCTCTTACATTTTTCAATATGAAGGGAATAACCTTATAGAAGAGTCCACTTTGTGGTTTCCTAAAGAAAGTAGAATCTTCATCCTTGAGATCCATCTAGATTTGATTTTACACATAGTAGCCATGCATAAAGGATAAAGTATGGAACCTAACAGTAGCATAAATAAAAAAACTCTATCACTTGAATGGGTAAATAATCCATCAGAAAATAGTGCTTGGGGTCTCAAATGTCGATACAGACATTGATATGTATGTTCATATTCCAAACATGAACTATTTTTTCTAGCCATATGTGCTACTAGACTTACCTGATGAATTTTCCTTTAAAAATATTATCAACCTTGAACATAACCATAACACCATGATAGTTGTGCATATTTTTGTGAGGAATCATAAATTCATTAATACTCACTGGGAGGCTAAGATGTTAAATGATGACTATCGGGTCTAGTCCACGAAACTCATCATATCCCCAAGTGAAGACGTTGTAGTGTTGTTTCAATAAAATCACACACTGCTACTGCACCTCTGGAGACATAGATGCATCGATCAACATCGACCTCAGATTTTCCTTAAAACAAATGTTCACCTGATTTAGCTCATTGATGGTCGTGGAGACACACTATTTGAATGTGTGTGGGGAATCTTACAAATACTATTTGTCTTTCTAGATAATGGGATGAACCCATGATTTTCCGGACTGTCATTTTGAGCAGAAATCTGATTTTTTGTTGTTTCATGCTCGTGAGGGGTAAAATGTTTCTTTCCCCTACCAGATAATCTTGGATAATTTTTCTGACAACACTTTTGGTCTCAGAATAAGATGTTTACCCTAGGACATGAGTTTGGTGGAAATTTGAGCGGTTCAAATATTGGTGGAATATTTAATATTTGATAATATTAAATTGAATATTAAATTATTCACATATGTTCATTTGGAAATAACTTTTAAAAGGAGAGTCATATTGAGATTCTGTCTGTGCCGTTGAGTTCGAAGCTCTCGATGTGCTGAGTTGGCGTGCGGCAACTGGGAGCCGGGAAATCAACCGAAGCATCGACGGTTTCCGCCCAAAGGTAGGGACATTTATGTTTTCTCCATATGTCACCATTAAACATTTATTTTATGTCATTAAAGACCTTTATTGATTTCTTTTGGCCTCTTAAGGCCAGATCTAATGTTTCAGTGGTGAAAACGGGCGTTTTGGGTGTTTTTAGGGATTTCCCGTTGGAAACCCCAGAATACACGGCGTGTATTTTAGGGCCACACGCCATGTGTTCTTTCCATTCAGGGAATAAAATGTTTTCTTAAGTACATGCCGTTTACTTTGAGTACACTCCATGTAGTGGGTGGACGTGTGACTGACCGTGTGAGAAGAAACACTGAATAATGGTTTTTAAGGAGTACACGTCGTGTACTTTGAGTACACACCGTGTAGTGGAACTTGGGCGTCTTTTTAGTGAAAAAACACATGTGGTGACTTTTTTTGAATATTACACACCATGTACAGTAAGGTACATGCTTTTTACTATTACTCAGGTAGGCCCAATGTGCTCTGGCCATGTTCTACTTCAGTTATTAATTTTGGGATATCTTATTCTCTTCATGTCAGAATAAGGCATGTGAGTAGTCTATTCTGAGAATTTTTCTTTTTATATCGAAATGGTGTAATCCTTTTGAATTTTAGAGGTCATATAAAGGGTTTTTGTGGGGTTTCTATCTAAATGGTGGGGTTCTTCCTTCAGTTATCAAGTTCAGTTGTCACCTAAGAGTGAGACTTGGCATGGATGATAGGTTGGGTGTTCGGGCCAACTTAGTTGAGAGCTTTAATAGGATATTAGCTATGAGATATCTTCCATAACATATGATTTAGTGTATGTTTCTATTATGTGGCGTTCCCCTCTTTCCTATGAGTTTGTGAGACCGGATACTTCGAACGCTCCCCTAAGGGATGCCTTTGCTGGTGTGCTGACCTAGGGAGTCCCTTGTATGATCTCTCTCTCGTTCTTCCTTTGATAGGAACAATGTTTTAGAATGACTATTTTTTCTATCCCTTGAGGATCCCGTGTAGGATTCCTACCTTACTCATTGCTAAGGATCCCGCGTAGTATGCCTTCACTCGTGTTTAACTGGAGGATCCCGAGTATGATGCATCCTCTGTGTTTGACTTGAGTTTCCCAGTGGGTGCTCGTTGTTTGACCGACCCAAATTTGTTACGTCAGGTTTGAGTAGAGATGGTGATCGGGTGTCACCTAGAACCCATACCAAACTGGTGATCCCTTTTCTCTTTGAATGTTTGTTGGTTGGTCATTAGAGCCACCCTCAAACGTTTGATTGTATCTGACTTGGTTTGATGATGCAGTAGTAGTTACCAGAGGTGCTTTCTGGTTGGTGGCTGCTGAGCCTGAAGTGAGCCATCTTTCTTGTCTGTTTGGGTTCCTACATTTTTTGTGTGCATGAGTAGATCTGGTTTGATTGTAAATGGGATTATTTACCATGTTGTGGATGTGTTTTCCCATGTTTCTTGATTTTGACTATTTGTTCTAGCTTTACCTATTAGGCTTCATTGTTTCCATGCCTAGTATTATTAGTATGGAGTGGTTTTATCTAAAATGTTGTGATATGTTGTAGACAATTATCCAAGTAGTTCATGAGGTTTACTTTTGTCATATAGAAATACAATGAGTTGACTTACACAGGGTCATGAGAACCTGGTGTAGACTATAAGGGGATATACCGAGTGAGCTTCCTCAGAAAGTCTTTGAGAATTATAGACTATAAGGGGATAGACCGAGTGGGATTCTTCAGAGGGTATTTGGGCATTATAAACTATATGGGGATAAACCATGTGTGCTTCCTCAATGATTCCTTGGGAATTATAGACTATAAGGGGAATGACTGAGTGAGCTTCCTTAGATAGTCTTTAATTTACTTGAATTACCTTGAACCACTCCGGGCAATAAAAGGAATTGACTAGGTGAGCTTCCTCAGAGAGTCTGTGAGTGACCTAGGGCTATTAGAGGAATTTACTGGGTGAGATTCCTCATAGAGTCTCTTGACCATAGGGCTATAAAGGGAATTGACTGACTTAGCTTCCTCAGAGATCCCTTGACTACAGTAGACTATAATTGGAATTGACTGTGACTGCTTCATCCGAGATTCTTTATGAATTCATATGAATGAACCAGAGGGGTGAGACTATGTGTGCTTCCCAGAGGGTTGATTATGTTGCTAGGAAGGACTAGAAGGGATAAGATGTGAGTTCTTCCATAGGGTTACCTGTTATTTTATCTTCTTGCTTGTGGTTTTTTGGTTGAACCAGAAGGGACATGCTATGAGTACTTCCCAAAGGGTTACTTATTTTTCATTAGCTTTATTAGAGATATTATCCCGACATTGGCTAATGCAGGTACATGTCGATGGGATTACAGACTTAGAGATCGACTTAATGATAAATCGGTTGAGTGGCATGACATTTAGATCAATGCCCTTTCATAGAATGTTTAAGAGATCAGGATTATGGTCCCATGGATCGACTGCTGATGTTGTTCTTGTTATTTGAATCACATAATAATGAATATTTATATTTATGTATATGTGTATAGTTATGGTACTATACATGTGTATATAGAAAGATATTTACATCCATGGTGGCACTTGCCCTGTGGACAGGGGTTACATTCCCTAGGTTCGACTGTGGTTGCAGGTTTTCTTTACTTCATTTGTTGTGTTCCAGCTAGGCTAAGCACATTGTTGTTTCCTAGACTTTTAGAAGCATAGTTATAGGTTTCTTGTTGGGGTGCCCAACTAAGACTATTTCTCACCCTTCACGTGTACCTTGGTGCACGAGTAGATCTTATTTCTGATTTTTAGGTTGAGAATGAGTTGTATAGTGTATAAGACCGAGGCACGGTGTTGCATGATTGAGCAAAGCTGCTCGAGTGGTTCTATTGATCGGGTTGCTGCAGTTTGACAGTGTTTAGAGATAGGGTATGAGGATTTTCTCAGAGTTTGTAGTAGAGCCCTGTAATTTACTTTCATTTTCTTTTGTACTTGTATCTGTATAGTTGGCTCGGTGGGTGACTAGGGTTGTATTATATTTCATAGCATTTCAGGCTTTTACATTATTATACTATTATGCCTTTTTCTATTTCAATTGTTTATTGCTTCCACACTCTGCTTACTTTCCACTATGTATGATACGTAGTTATTTCCGTTGTTTTCTTACTATTTTATGAGGGCATAGTCACCCCACTATCACACCCTAGGCCCCTAGTGCTAGTAGGCAACCTCTAGCGTACGGGGAGGCATGCTTGAGGACATGCGGTGAACCGGCTCGGAGCACCGGTTTAGTGGCTTCCGGGTTGGGACATTATAAAGTGGTATTAGAGGATTTTTCTTTCTTGGTCATTACTATTTGATATATGGAAGACATGAGTATTAGGAATGTGTCGGAACCTGTGATGGATATCAGTCTACTGCATCCAGAACACTTTTTCTGGTAAGAATTCTTGGTTACTAGGGTTTTGGATTGGTGTTCTAATTTACCGATGTTATAGTTGTATATGATTTTCTCCTTGAGCGATGCACATGTTGAGTGGTGTTTTGATTTACTATGGATCTATGGATCTTGGAAATAGGTAAGAGGCCATATATGGATTTTGACTATTGGACGGCAATTCCAAGAGGCGTCTCATGCATCATAATAGGCACATAGGATTCAAATCATATAGGCTTGCTAGTGTGTGTTTTTAATGATGACTGAGACCTTTTGGTCTTCTAACACATACTTTTTACTCAGATGGAAGGTTAAGTAGATCTACGTTGATGCATATTTTTTGAGGCTGATGACTTATTCCTTGTGCACAGGTGGTGTAGTGACCCCAGATGGTCTGTGTGGCACGTGATTCCTTTCTTTTCAACCCTTTTTGGCTGTTGTTTGTCAGGACTATGGTTATCTAGTCGGATCATTGAGAACAATATCGATAAATACTAACGATTTTCTTGTGAACTAGACCTACTGTGGTATTTCTGTATATAGATACACAATGAGCGTTAGGTCAGTTTCTCTTCTTCTAGGGTTGTGAACTCCAGGGAGTAGTGCCTTCTGAGGATGATCGGAGAGGATCAGGTCCCATGGAGGTTGTGTTTTGGTTTTGTTTTCCTTTGTTTTTTGTAATATTTAATATCTTATAAGAGGTTTTGGATCTTTTGGGATAGGTGGTTAGTCCCTGTGACCCATTTGTAAGGATTTTTCTATAGGGATAGGTGGAAGACCCAGAGACCCTTGGTTTTGAGTCAAACCCTTGTAGGTCGATGGTTATTCCGTTCAAGGGAAACTCATGTGAGAATGGTTGACCTGTGCTTGAATCATGGTCGGGTTTTGGAAGGATGTTAGTGTGGCTCAGAGGGAGCTAGACATGCCTTCGGTGAAATCTTAGTGTACTCATGTAAGAGACGATCATGCAATATCTTGATTCATCTGGAGTATGCTGAGAGAGCTTTGACCCTACATCATGCTCCTTTTTTTCATTCTTAGTGTTCATCTGTGTGGCAGATGAGACCTGATCTGGTTGTTCTCTCAGAGCAGTGTAAGGAAATTCATATGGTGGGGGAGTGCACCATTGGCCTTTTGAGTGTGGTTATCATTATTTAGGTTAAACTTCATTGTTTTATAGTGGGATTTTGAGCGATGAGTTTTATTTTAGATGACGACAAGGGTATTCCCATGGTGGGGTGTACCAATTTGATCATAGTTGAATATCTTCTATGTAGAATGTGGCAGTTAATGCTATAAAGATGGATGTTGGATGGTCCCGATAGCTTGGTTGTGAAGATGCTCAGGTTATGATCATGGTTGTTGTTCCTTTCACCGGTCCTCTCGGGGACGAGAAGGTTTATGGTGGGGTGTTTGTAGGAACCCGTGTTTTTCTGGACTGTCGTTTTGGGAAGAAATTTTATTTTTTGCAGTTGCATGCTCGTGAGTGGTAAAATGGTCATTTTAAGCTTTCAGATAATCCCGGATAATATTTCCGACAACTCTGTTGGTCTCGAAATAGGGATTTTACCCTAGTACATGAGTTTGGTGGATATCTGAGCTGTTCGAATTTTGGCGGAATATTTAATATTGGATATTATTAAATTAAATATTAAATTATTCACGCAGGTCCATTTGGAAATAACTTTTAAACGGAGCATTGAATTGAGATTATGTCTTCTTTTTTGAGTACAGAATGAGGATTTTATCCTAAGGAAGGCATAATCTCATGTCATGCACTGGGGCCAACCTGGGCCCCTTTTTCTTCCTTTTATTTTCTTCTTTCTGTTACTTTTCATCTCTCATCCTTCCTCCTCCTTATGGAGAATGCTCTATATGTGCTCCTCCATGGCTGTGTATTTTGGGGGGGATTTTGAGATTGAGAAATAGGGAGATTTGGAAGCCAAGAGGTGTACCGATTTGAAGCTCTCGACGTGTTGAGTCGGCGTGCGGCAACCATGAGCAGTGAAATCAACCGAAGCATCGGTGGTTTCCTCCCAAAGGTAGGGACGTTTTTTGTTTCACCATAGATCCCCTATAATCATGTTTTTTAGGTCTTTAAAAACATAAATTTCTTGGTTGTGTCCTCTTAAGGCCAGATCTAATGTTTCGGGGGGCGAAAACGGGCGTTTTAGGTGTTTCCAGGGATTAGCCTTTGGAAAACCCAGAAGACACGGTGTGTATCCTAGGGGTACACACTGTGTGTTCTTTCCATTCAGGGTGGAAAAAGTTTTCATAAGTACATGTTGTGTAATTTGATCACATGCCATGGAGTGGTTGGCTGTGTGACTGACCGTATGAGAAGAAACACGAAATAGTGGTTTTTAAGGAGTACACGACGTGTACTTTGAGTACACACTGTGTAGTCGTACTTCGGCATGTGTTTTTGTGAAAAGACACACGGGGTGATTTTTTTTTAAAAGTACACACCATGTATAGTGAAGTACATGCCGTGTACTATAATATAGGTAAGACCAATGTGTAACATCCCAAGTAAGTAATGAATAATAGATATAGTTATCTATGTCTATTTATGAATTAGATAGTGTTTTAGAGGCTTAAAATGAAAATAAATCCAACCTTAAGCATGGAATACAATAATATTTTTCAAAAGATTGTTTTACTTCCTTTTAGTGGAAAACCTTTTTTAAATCAATATTTTGACAATTTTATAAGCTATATTTTTCAAAATATACTTATTCATTATGATTGGGACATTGAAATTTACTTTGGATAAATTTCGGGTATTTTTCTTATAATGTTCATTTTTTAATGAATAGTTAAAAGTGTTGTATTTTAATTCAAAACCTCTTTTTAATATAATTTATTTATATAGCTAGATTATCTTTTTATTTGGTTTTAAAGTGAAATTAAAATATATTTTTACCATTTAATCCAATGGTGGTCGTTGGAATTAATATCACTTTGAAATTGGACTTAAACTAGTGTCAATCTTTTGATATATATTGTTTCATAAAAACACGCTATTTGTTCTGTCGACGGGAATTAATTATTAAATTAATTATTGTAACTTATTTATTTTTAATTTTGTAAAATAGATATCATTTTTTAATTTGGAATATCAAATATATTTTAGGGTGATGTTTTGGTATTTCTCTGAAAAACTTCAATTTTTGATGAATAGTGAAACCACTAAGTGGTACTTAAAAAACTGATTTTTCTTTTAAATGAAATTTCCCCACCTCTGTGTTTTGAATATCAAAAATCCGACATACATGGTTATCATTAGGAATTAATATTTGTTTCAATGGGATTAAAATAATTTTTCAGTAAATAGTTACTTTTAAGTTTTTAATCGTGATTAGAGATAATTAGTGTAATTTAAGGTAAAAATAATGTTTTAATAATATGAAATGACCTTGACACATGTCCTACCCTTATTTGATGTGTCATGGACGACCATGAAGACCCATGGGTCGATTTGTGGGACCCCATGGAGCCACTTGTGTAAGATAATGACAATAATGGCTTTTATTTAAAGTAAAAGTAAAAATGACACAAACATGTATTATTTTACTAAAACAATTTTTACATGGGGTTATACAAGTTATAGTTTTGACTATAAATATTCATTGGAAAGCTAAAAATATTTCCTACATCATAGTATTTTTTTTATAATTTTTTGACATTAAATAAAATAAATTATTTAAGACATCATGATGATGCAGCGATTACCTCATTATTTAACGATTTAAATAAAATGAAAAGATAATGTATAATATAAGACCTACACTTTTAAAAGACTAATTCTATGAGTATATTTAGAACCCTTATCACCTTATCCTCGAAATATATAATTTTGGGACCTTTAAAATCTGAAATAAAATTTGTAATAATGTTACCTTTTATAACATTCCAAGAGTGCCCCTCCTTTCCTCTTATAAAAGCCCCCCACCTCTACCACCTTACCCACACCTCTCAAGCCTTTGTCTCGGCCAAAACCTGCCAATTTTGTCTCTCTACATCCCACTATTACACCTAGAATCCTCACATTGGGCAGAAGTCTTCCAAAGGATTCCTTTGAGCTCAAATCAAAAAGAGTTACCCGTTTTAAAGGTAGTGTTTTCTCTTGTGTTCTTATGTTTTATTTTGCTTCTCCAACCCCCCTAAACTCTTTTTTAATTTCTTTTGTAACAAAACAAGTATAATAAATATATTAGGATGTTGTTATAAGAATTATTCGAGCTACACTTACACACACCTACATCTAATGGTTAAAGAACATACTGTTTCTGTGGATGGCGAATTTCTGCCTCACGAAACGATGATTTTTCAACCCTCATATAAAACCTTCAAAGGTGGATATTAAGATGACACTATATTTATATATGATATATAAAATGTTTATGTTTTACTTAAGCTTATTTATTTTTCATTTATGGAATACCTTTATGGTTTCTATTATGGGTAAACGCGATATCTTCATTTTAGGAAGTGCGGACTACTGCCCCCTCAAAGTGATATGATTCGTTAATACCATATATGGTACATATAAAGGATATATTTAATGATATTATATATGATACCATAATGGAATTATAATATTATTATGTATCATTATGTTTTAATTCCATTAATTAAGAAATATAAATGGAAGTAGCGTTCATGCGTACGTACGACTTACCATCTCCATGAATGGTGCATTTCATTTCTTACCTCTAAAAGTTATGTAATATTATAAATAAATGTATATACTGGATATATATGATATATATGATATCTACATAATGAATATAATTCTTTATATAATGGATATTTTACCACATGAACAACTTGTAATTATAAGGATTTTATTTTTGACTGATGTACTAATGATCGACAAAACAACCTTTATTAAATTAAATAATTTTATATTGTTCATAACATAGTAAGAAGTGATATAAAAGGATTAATGAACTTGAAAAGGGTTCTTATGAATGTAGAAATTAAATCATCTTTATTATTCAGGAGGTTAGAGAACAATCGAGTCAAGTCAGACCCAAGGTATGGGACTTCGTCTCAATCTCATTTCATTGAGGCATATTTTGTTTTATACACAACTTTATTTTATACAGTGTATAAAACCCTTTGAATTTTACATTTATTCATAAGGAATCTTTTTATACAAATCCTTTACTAAACGACAAAAGGGAATGTTTTTTTGGTCGTACATATGCGGCGACAACGACTTCTCCACCACCATGACCATTATTTGAGTTTAGTCTTACTCTACAAGCCATAAATTTTTTTAATGAAAAATAATTACCATGTTTTACTTTTATTTTATTTTGGTGTTGAAAATAGTTTTGATAATGTTTTTATTATATCAATATGTTATTGATATCTTGTGATTGAAATGTGGAAATGTTATGTTTTCTTTATGCATGTTTTATGTGATACGATTATGTTGTGGTTCTTGGGAATTGTTTATGAAGATGGGTGGTTCCGTGATAAAATAAGTGCAAGTGAGCCCGATATAGCTCTTCAATGCATTGGGTAACACGAAGGAGTTAAACGTTTAGGTTTCTCCGAAGATATTTATGGAATATACTGTGATGGGTAATCCAAATGTAACCAAGAGGGTTACACCCTAGGTAAGATTGTTATGAATGCCTCAAGATACATTTATGTCTGATGATTTCTATTATTTATTCATGATTTTATGAGGTATGTTAAAGTGCTTATGTTTTATTGGAGAATTATGATTTCACTCTTATGTATATATGTACTCTTCTTTCCATTCCATATTTTTTTTATAACCCTTACTGAGCATTTTATGCTCATCCAATGTTTTTGAAATGTTTTTCACAGTTCATGGGAAAGGTACATGATGTGATGATAGTGTCAAATAAGTGTAAATAAGGAATCCATGTTTTATTTTAAATATGATTTCGTTGATTGGAATAATGAGTACTATCTTTTATGTAACCACTTTGTTTAAATGTGGAATGTAATGCATGTTTTATGATCTAATTCTCTAAAATACTAAACCCGAAAAGATCCTCAACACGAATTCTTGGAATAACTCAAGATTAAGTAAGGTTTAAGGTTGGGGCCTTATAGTTGGTATCAGAGGTCGGTTTAGATAAATTTAGGAGTTAGGATTATATCAAATGTTAATCCAAAAATATATTTTTTATGGTCAAGTTCGAATGATATAGAATTTGAAGATTACCATGTTGCTTCTCCTAATATATTTCTGTGTTAAGAATGGTTTTTCATAGAGGAAACAGAACATATTTTCTAGGAAGGCATACAGATGGAAATGACCTTTCAAATCAGTATCCTGAGATGGTCAAAATCATAACTAAACAGTTTGTTTTAGTGATGGCTCAGTTGACTCAGGTGAAAAATGTTGGTTGTTTTTATTGATGATATTTTGGTGTTTTCTAAAAGTATAGAGGAGAATGAAAGTCAATTAAGGGTTATTTTACAAACCTTAAAAGAAAATAATTTTTTTGTGAAATTCAGCAAGTGTGAGTTTTGGTTGCAACAAATTTATTTCCTTGGTCATATTGTTTCTAAAGATGGGATGACTGTGGATCCAGTAAAAAAAGGTTGTTGAAGAATGACCAAGACCCACAAATGTTACTAAGATTCGTAGATTCCTTGGTTTGGCAGGCTATTACCGATGGTTTTTTAGAAATTTTTCACGGTTATCTAGTCCAATGACTAAGCTATATCAGAAGGGTGTTAAGTTTATCTGGACAAAAGAATGCAATGATTGTTTTCAGGAACTGAAAAGAAGATTGGTGAGTGATCCAGTTTTGGAAATTCCTTCCAAGAATGGTGAGTTTGTTATATACAGTGATGCTTCATTGAAGGGACATGGTTGTGTACTTATGTAGAATGATCAGGTAACTGAATATTCTTCACGTTAGTTGAAAACTCATGAGGTAAATTACCCTATACATGATTTGGAATTAGCTGCTGTTGTTTTCACTTTAAAAATTTGGTGGCATCATTTGTATGGAGTAAAGTTTGAAATATATACTGATCACAAAACATTACAGTATATATTCACTTAGAATTAATTGAAGATGAGACAGAAGATATGGATAGACTTAATCAAGGATTATTATTGTACAATTCATTACCATCCGAGAAAAGCAAATAAAGTGGCTGATGCTTTGAGTCGAAAAAGTAATGCTTCATTAACCATGCTACATTTGGAACAAGATCCTTTGGTTAAGTATTTTATGAGCTTTGTCATAAAAGTTGTTGGTGCAGGATGTCATTCTATTTTGTTTCAGGTATCAGTGAAATATTCTCTATCAGACAGAATCAAGCAAGCACAAAAGCAAGACAGTGAGTTGTAGAAAAAGGTAGAGCTGGTTCATAAGGGTAAGTTTCCTGAATTCAACATTGATAATGATTCTGCTTTGAGATTTGGGAAGAGATTATGTGTGCCTTGTGATTCAAAGTTGAAGATAGAGTTTTTATGTGAAGCTCATAGTTCTATGTTTTCAGTTCATCCTGGCAGTACAAAGATGTACAGAGATCTGCGGGAGTATTACTGGTGGGATGGAATGAAAAGAGATATTGCTGATTTTACTGTGAAGTGTTTGACTTTTCAGTAGGTTAATGTTGAGTGGCAGTTACCAAAAGGGATGCTTTAGCCTTTACCAGTACTAGAGTGGAAATGGGATAATATATCCATGGACTTCGTTGTGGGATTGCCGAAGAGACCTCGAGTTAATAATGAAATCTGGGTTATTGTTGATCGCTTGACTAAATCTACTCATTTCCTTGATATATGAGATACTTTTTCCCTAGATCCACTTTCTTATTTGTATCTTAAATATATAGTCATGTTACATGGAGTCCCCCTCTCTATTGTATCTGATCGTGATCCCAGGTTTACTTCTAACTTTTGGAAAGGCCTTCAAAAGTTGTTGGGTACTGAATTAAATTTTAATACATCTTTTCATACTCAATCAGATGGGTAGTCAGAACGAAAAATTCAGGCTTTGGAGGATATTCTACGTGCTTGTTCGATCGATTATCAGGGAAGTTGGGACTAAGATCCTTCTTTGGTTGAATTTTCATATAATATCATTTTTCATTCTAGTATACAGATGGCACCATTTGAGGCATTATATGGGAAGCGGTGTCGAACTCCAACTTTCTAGGATGAAGTGGGTGAAAGGAAGCTGATGGGACCAGAATTGGTAAAAGAGATGGCAGAAAAATTTTACTTGATTTAGAAACACATGAGAATAGCTCAGAGCAGATAGAAAAGTTATGCAGACAACATGAGGAAGGATCTATCTTTCGAGGTAGGTGATCATGTTTTTCTCAAAGTTTCACCATGGAAAAGTGTGATGTGATTTGGTAATAAAGGAAATATGAGTCCAAGGTTCATTAGACCATATGAAATTCTGGAGGGAGTTGGATTAGTTTCTTACCGAGTGTCTTTACCTTCGAGTTTATCTTAGGTACATAATGTTTTCCATGTTTAATGTTAAGGAAGTACATGCCAGATCCATCTCCTATTTTGAGTCCAGAGGTAGTTCAGTTGGAAGATAATATATCTTATGAAGAACAACCAGTTCATATTCTTGATCACAGGGAGAAAGTGTTGCAGAATAAGGTGATTCATCAAGTAAAGGTTTTGTGGAAGAACCACATGAGTGAAGAGGCAACATGGGAATCTGAAAATGATATGAGGGATAAATACCCCCACTTATTCGATAAGTAAATAAACTGCGGGGACATTTTTTTCTAAAGGGGGTAACGATGTAACATCCCAAGTAAGTAATGAATAATAGATATAGTTATCTATGTCTATTTATGAATTACATAGTGTTTTAGAGGCTTAAAATGAGAATAAATCCAACCTTAAGCATGGAATACACTAATATTTTTTAAAAGATTGTTTTACTACCTTTTGGTGGAAAACCTTTTTTAAATCAAACATTCGACAATTTTATAATCTATATTTTTCAAAATAAACTTATTCTTTATGATTGGGTCATTGAAATTTACTTTCGATAAATTTCTGGTATTTTTCTGATAATAATCATTTTTTAATGAATAGTGAAAAGTGTTGTATTTCAACTCAAAACATCTTTCTAATATAATTTATTTATATAGTTAGATTATACTTTTAATTGGTTTTAAAGTTAAATTAGAATATATTTTTACCATGTAATCCAATGGTGGTCTTTAAATTAATATCACCTTGAAGTTGGACTTAAACTAGTGTCAATCTTTTGATATATATTGTTTTATAAAAACACGATATTTATTCTGATGGCAGGAATTAATTATTTAATTAATTATTGTAACTTATATGTTTTGAATTTTGTAAAATAGATATCATTTTGTAATTCGGAATATCAAATATATCTTAGGGTGATGTTTTGGTATTTTTCTGAAAAACTTCAATTTTTGTTGAATAGTGAAACCACTAAGTGGTACTTAAAAAAACTGATTTTTCATTTAAATGAAAATTTACCACCTCTGTGTTTTGAATTTCAAAAATCCGACAAACATGGTTGTCATTAAGAATTAAAATGTGGTTCAATGGGATTAAAATAATTTTTTGGTGAATAGTAATTTTTGATTTTTTAATCATGATTAGAGGTAATTAGTGTAATTTAAGGTAAATATAATGTTTTAATAATATGAAATGACCTTGACACGTGTCCTAACCTTATTGGATGTGTCATGGACGACCAAGAAAACCGCTGGGTCGATTTTTGGGACCCCATGGAGCCACTTGGGTAAGAAAATGACATTAATGGCTTTTATTTAAAGTAAAAGTAAAAATGACATAAACAAGTATTGTTTTACTAAAACAATTTTTACATGGGGTTATACAAGTCAGATATTTGACTATAAATAGTCATTATAAATCTAAAAATATTTCATACATCATAGTATCTTTTTCATAATTTTATGACATTAAGTAAACAAGATTATTTATGACATCATGATGATGCAGCAATTACCTCCTTATTTAATGATTTAAATAAAATGAAAAGATAATGTAAAATATAAGACCTACACATGTCGAAAACCTATTGGATGAGTATATTGTGAACCCTTATCACCCTATCTTTGAAATAAATAATTTTGTGACCTTTAAAATCCGAAAATCAATTTGTAATAAAGTTCACTTTTATAACATTCCAAGAGTGCCCCTACTCTCCTCTTATAAAAGGCCCCCAACTCTACCACCTTACTGACACCTCTCAAGCCTTTTGATCAGAAAACCCTTGCGCATTTTGTCTCTCCACATCCCTCTCTTACTCCAAGAAGCCTCACATTGGGCATAAGTCTTCCCAAGGAAGCCTTTGAGCTCAAATCAAAAAGATTTACCCGTTTTAAAGGTAGTGTTTTCTCTTGTGTTCTTATGTTTTATTTTGCTTCTCCGACCCCCCTAAACTCTTTTTTCATTTCATTTGTAACAACACCAGTATCATAAATATACTAGGATGTTGTTATAATATGTATTTGAGCTACACTTACACACACCTACATCTAATGGTTAAAGAACATATTGTTTCTGTGGATGGCGAATTTCTGCCTCACGAAACGATGATTGTTCAACACTCATATAACACCTTTAAAGGAGGACATTAAGATATCACTATATTTATATATGATATATAATAGGTTTATGTTTTACTTAATCTTCTGTATTTTTCATTTATGCATACCTTTATGGTTTCCATTATGGGTAAAAACGATATCTTTATTTTAGAAAGTGCAGACTATCGTCCCCTCAAAGTGATTTAATTCGTTAATACCATATGTGGTACGTATAAAGGATAGATTTAATGATATTATATATGATACCATACATTAATTATAATACTATTAGGTATAATTATTTTTTAATTCCATTAAATAATAAATAAAAATTGAAGTAGCGTTCATGTGTATGTACGTCTTACCGTCTCCATGAACGGTGCATTTCATGTCTTACCTCTAAATGTTATGTAATATTATAAATTCATGTATATAATGGATATATATGATATATATGATATCTACATCATGAATATAATTCTGGATATAATGGATATTTTTCCACATGAACAACTTGTAATTATAAAGAGTTTGTTTTCTACTCAAGTACCATGATCGACAAAACGACCATTATTAACTTAATTAATTACATATTGTTCATAACACTGTAATAAGTGATATAAAAGGAATAATGAACTTGAAAAATGTTCTTGTGAAAGTATAAATTAACTCAAGTTTATTATTCAGGAGGTTAAAGAACGATCGAGTCAAGTCGGACCCGAGGTATGGGACTTCATCTCAATCCCCTTTTATTGAGGCATATTTTGTTTTATACACAAATTTCTTTTATACGGTGTATAAAACCCTTTTAATTTACATTTTTTCAAAAGGAATCTTTTTATACGAAGCATTTACTAAACGACAAAAGGGAATGTTTTTTTGGTCGTACGTATGCGGAAACAACGAATTCTCGGCCGCCGTGACCATTATTTGAGTTTCGGCTTCCTCTACAAGACATAATGTTTTTTCATGAAAAAGAAATACCATGTTTTAATTTTATTTTATTTTGGTATTGAAAATGGTTTTGATAATTTTTTTATTATATAAATGTGTTATTGATATCTTGTGATTGAAATGTGGAAATGTTATGTTTCCTTTATGCATATTTTATGTGATACGATTATGTTATGGTTCATGGACATTTTTTACGGAGACATGTGGTTCTATGATAAACTAAGGGTGGGTGAGCCCGATATGTCTCTCCAATTCATTGGGTAATGCGAAGGAGTTAATCGTTAAGGTTTCTCCAAATAGATTTAGGGAATATACTGTGATGGGTATTCCAAACGTAACCAAGAGGGTTACTCCCTACGTAAGAATGTTATGAATGCCTCAAGTTACCTTTATGTCTTATGATTTCTATGATTTATTCATGATTTTATGAGGTATGTTAAAGTGCTTATGTTTTATGGGAAAAGTATGATTTCATTCTTATGTATATATGTTCCCATGTTGACTTTCCATAATTTTTTATAACCCTTACTGAGCTTTTTATACTCATCCCATGTATTTGAAATGTTTTTCACAGGTCCAGGGAAAGGTACATGATGTTATGATAGTGTCAAGGAAGTGTCAAGAAAGAATTCTTGTTTTATTTTAAATATGATTCCGTTGATGGGAAAAATGAGTACTAACTTTTATGTAACCACTTTGTATAAATGTGGAATATAATGCATGTTTTATAATATAATTCTCTAAAACTCTATACCTGAAAAGATTCTAAACATGTATTCTTGAAATAACTCATGATTAAGTATGTTTTAATGCTGGGGCCTTATACAATGTGCCCTGTCCATGTGCGATGTCCATGTACTACTTCAGTTTAGTAATTTTGGGATATCTTATGCTCTGGAAATCAGAATAGGGCATGTGAGTAGTCTATTCTGACCATTTGTTCTGCGTAGATCACAATGGTGGAATCATTTTGACTGTTAGAGGTCATATTGATGGGTTTTGGGGGGTTTATATATAAATATAGGTGTTCTTCTTTCAGTTATCGAGTTCAGTTGTCACATAGGAGTGAGACTTGGCGTGGATGATAAGTTGGGTGTTCGGACCAACATAGGCGATATATATAATAGGAGATGAGCTATGATCTATCTCCCATAACCTATGATTTATAGGATGTTTCCCTTGTAGAGACTTTCCCCTCTGGCCTATGAGTCTGTGAGACCGGATACTTCTAACGATCCCCTAAGGGATTACTTTGCTAGTGTGCTGACCTAGGGAGTCCCTTGTAGGATCTCTCTCTTGTTCTTCCTTTGATTGGAACCATGTTATGGAATGCCTATTTTTTCCTTCCATTGAGGATCTCGTGTAGGATTTCTCATTTACTCTTTTCTAAGGATCCCAAAGAGGATTCCTTCACTCGGGTTTACCTGGAGGATCCCGAGTATGATGCCTCCCTTGTGTTTGACTTGAGGGAAGCAGTGGGTGCTCGTCGTTTGATTGACCCTGAGTTGTTACATCAGATTTGGGTAGAGATGGTGATCAGGTGTCACCTAGAACCCATGCTAAACTGATGATCCCTTTGTGATTTAGATGTTTGTTGGGTTGTCCATTCAGGACACCCTCACTCGTTTGTTGTATCTGACTTAGTTTGCTGATGCTGTAGTGGTTACCATAGGTGCTTCCTAGTTGGTGGCTACAGAGCCTTACGTGAGGTGTCTTTCATGTTGTTTGGATGCCTAAATTTCCTTGTGTTACAAAGTAGATGTGGTTTGATTTTAAATGGGGTTATTTACCTTGTTGTGGATGTGTTTTCCCATGTTGCATGATTTTGACTGTTTGGTCTAGCTTTTCCTATTAGACTACCTTGATTCTATGACTAGTAATGTTATGATGGAGTGGTTTTATTTAACATGTTGTGATATGTTGTAGACTATTATACACGTCATTCTTGAGGTATATTTTGGTCATATTTCATTACTATGTGTTGACTTACACGTGGCCATGAGAACCTGATGTAGTAGACTGTAAGGGGATAGACCGAGTGAACTTCCTCAGAGAGTCATTGAGAATTATAGACTATATGGGGATTTCCTGAGTGACCTTCTTCAGAGAGTCTTTGGGAATTATATTGTATACGAGGATAGACCGAGTGATCTTCCTTAGAGAGTCTTTGGTCATTATATATTATAAGGGGAAAGACCAAGTGAGCTTCCACAAAGAGTCTTTATTTTACTTGAATTACTTTGAACCACACTATGATATAAGGGGAATTGAATGGGTGAGATTCCTTAGAGAGTGTGTGAATGACCTGGGGCTATAAGTGGAATTGACTGGGTGAGATTCCTCATAGAGTCTCTTAAACTTAGATATATAAGGGGAATTGACCGAGTGAGCTTCCACAGAGAGTCCATGACTACATTAGACTATAAGAGGAATTGACTGTGAGTGCTTCATCAGAGAGTCTTTATGAATTCTTATGATAGAACCATAGTGGTGAGACTGTGTGTGTGCATCCCAGAGGGTTGCTTGTGTTCCTAGGAAGGACAAGAATGGATAGGTTGTGAGTACTTCAATAGGGTTACCTGTTGTGTTATCTTATTGCTTGTGGTTGTTTGGTTGAACCAGAAGGGACATGCTGGGAGTACTTCCCAGAGGGTTACTTGTTTTTCATTAGCTTACTCAGAGATATGATTCCGACGTTGGTCTGTGAAAGTACATGTCGATGGGATTACAGACCCAGATATCGACTTAATGATACATGGCTTGAGTGGCATGACGTCAAGCTCAATTCCCTTTCACAAGATGTTTAAGAGATCGAGATTATGGTCCCATGGATCGACTGCTGATGTTTTTCTTGTTATTTGAATCACTTAATCATCAATATTCATTTTTAGGTATTTGTTTTTAGGTATTGTACTATACATGTGTACATAAATAGATACATACATCCATGGGGGCACTTTCCTAGTTTACATGGACTACATTCCCTAGGATTGATTGTGGTTGCACGTTTGGTTTACTTCCTTTGTTGTGTTCCTGCTAGGCTGAGCACGTTGTTGTTGCATACACTTTTAGCAGCATAGTTATAGGTTGCTTGTCGGGGTACCCTACTGAGATTATTTATCACCCTTGCACGTGCACCTCGGTGTACGTGTAGACCTTATGTCTGCTTTTCAGGTTGTGGACGAGTTTCATAGTGGATAGGGATGAGGCCCGGTGTTGCATGATCAAGTGGAGCTGCTCGAGTGGTTCTACCGATCGGGCTGCTGTAGTTTGATAGTGTCTAGAGATCAGGTATGTGGATTGGCTCAGAGTTAGTAGCATAGCCATGTAATTTACTTTCAGTTTCTATTTTACTTCTATCTATATGTTTAGTCTAGTGGGTGACAAGGGTTATATTGTATTGCATAGATATTCGAGATTTTACATCATTTTACTATTACAACATGGTCTATTTCAGTCGTTTATTTCTTCTGAACTCTATTTACTTTCTACTGTGTATGATACTCAGTTATTACTGTTGTTTTCATACTCTTGTATGTGGGCATAGTCTCCCCACTATCACACCGTAGTCCATCGATGCTAGTCAACATCCTCTGGTATACGGGGAGGCACGCTTGAGGAGGTGTGGCGAACCAGCTCGGAGAACCGGTTTAGTGGCTTTCGGGTCAGGATGTTACAAATGGAATCCATGGGAGTATGTATCCCTTCTAGAAAAATTGACTCAGGGCAAGGATTGTTTCATACATGGGTGGATAAAGATTCCTCGTTAAGAGGTTCCTCCTCCATTGAGACTATGAATATAGAAACTATCGATCCAATTCCTTCTAGTCTTTGACCTCAATATCTATTCATGATGTCAAGAAATAATGGTGAGTTATATTCCATTGATCCACCCCTACTCTATGAAACATGTTGGAATTTCGTTAAATGGATTCCATAGGGATAAATATTCAATACTTCACGTGATTACAGTCCTCTATTATACCCTAATCCTATACAGTGTAGGAGTATGAGGTAATCAATGGGTTCCCCTTTTTCTTAGTAATTCCAAAACCGTTTTTCATAGACATGACAATGAAATCTCATAGATCTACAATTCTATCCTCTAATATATGAATAAGGGGAATTAAGTTGTTAACCAAGTCTCCCATAGATTAAACATCATGGTTTTCAGATCATTGGGATAATTGATGTGCTCAACCCTACCGGTATGAATCTTTTTTGCATATATGTTATAGTATCTGACATCTAAGTAGTGGGATTAACAAGATTAAAAGGGGGGATGCATCATCCACGATCACCCCCACTTAATAATTGATGGATTATTTGAGGTAATGGTGATACAAGGAGTGGATTTCTTTGGGAGACTAAAGTTAGGGCCTACTAAACAACATTTTGTAGGCAGTATCCAGTGAGACTACCATGAATTCAGTTCTTGATACCAATCCACCATATTTTTTCTTCATTTCAAACATACCACATGGTTTTCGATCACTCTTATCATAACCCAGAATTATCAGGTTTGAGGGAGTAAAATATGTTTCTATTAAGCCTATATTGTAGAGTTTTCAATTAAGAATGTGCTTAATCCTGGAACCAATTTCCACCAAAGAAGTGGTGGATCATTACACCATTGAACTGGTCTATGATATACAATGGGAATATGTTTCCCTAAATAAGGACACCTTTAGTTTATTCAAAAAATGATATGTTATCTTGATATTCATCTTTTTCAGACTCCTCTGCATAGTATGCCTCTATGGTAGCTACTTCTTCTTAAAAAATGAGTGGTATTTTCAAAACCTCCACAAGGGGTTAATGAATTTCCTTTGTTAAGAAAATTTCATTTAGGATTTAAAGGTTTGATGGTTTTCTAAAAAGGTACATCAACACATCTAACTTTTTTTCCAAAGGAATATTCTTTCACAAAATGGTCAATCCTATGTAGGGGTCACAACAAATGAATCTGAATGAACCATTTGGTTCTGGAAAGTGCTGGTAGTATTCTACAACTAAAAAACTATACTTCTATGAACTAATTGTAGAAAAATAACTTCTGGATGAATTTTAGATTTGGAAGGACATGGAAGATCATTTCATGGTTTCGTTTGAGCTAATCTGTCAACTAACAAAGCCATCTGTGGAGGTGTGCCCGATAGAGTTAACTAAGAACGCAGTTCTTATTGTGATCTATGAAAGACCTAATTTCTAGTCTTATAAGTATATATGGA
Organism: Viscum album; assembly: GCA_963277665.1. NCBI lineage: Eukaryota > Viridiplantae > Streptophyta > Magnoliopsida > Santalales > Viscaceae > Viscum > Viscum album. The sequence goes on along the minus strand of OY728143.1, from coordinate 878,557,974 downwards.
TAGGTTATATGTACTATCTTGATAATTTCTATATATCTCATGTCCTCAGACATTCCTTTTATGGAATTGGTTAGATGAACATTCTGGGTTTTCATGTAATACCTCACTGTAGGGAATGATGAAGTGATCTACCAACTCGATGACATACACTGAGATATTATCATGATCATTTTCAATTATGTCACCAAATGATGGACAGAATCTGGGCACACTTATCAATTTGGAGGGCATAAATTCACTAAGAGTGAATGATAGATTGGTCACTGGCAGAAGAATTTAGTTTCCCTTGATCTATTGATGTCTATTATTTAGGGAAATGGAAGGATATGGTGTCGATTTGAAGATAGTGGATGATAGAGGTGTGCCAACCATATGAGATTTTGGACTACCAATGTTGGCACATATGATGCCATGGGAGTGGAAAACTACCTTTAAAGCAAACCAATCATCATATTTCTATGTCTTGTTACATTGATCCTACTACCATCACCCAAAAATTCAATATCACTATTGTGGTCAGTGGAGACATGTTCCACCTATACATGAATTTCACCCTGCTTGACCAACCCCAGATTCAATTTGTCCAAGATCAAATCTGTGAACAAATAAAATTCATTTTTGGTATGTATAAAGATACTGTGGTATGGGAAATGATCAGGGTGGCTAGTGAGTCTGGATTTTTGGGTATTATTTCACAATGGATACTCCAAGATTCAGTTCTCTATGGAATAGTTGAAATATCCTAGAACCTATGAATCCCTAAAGGAATATTTCATGTTCCTTCTATGAGAGAGGGGAAATCTTTGTGTCTATCCTTGGCCAGGGGCTAGAGCTACATTCTTACATATAGGTGGATATTAGTGGAGAGGTGGTACATGGTTGTTCTATATCGAGTGAGGTTATAACTAATAGGGTAGTAATCAGGGGTATATTTTAAAAAATATGCTACAAACTATACTATATTAGGGGCCTCTACATGCAAGGAAGTGGTAGTCAATTTTTTCGAAGGACTTCTCAACATATTTGGAAGGTGAATTAGAAGTGAATGTCTAGTCTAATGTTGGTATTCCTCAAAATATTTGTCCTTATTAGAAAACTACAAGAATCCACCAAGGAATTTCTATGTGATGAGGGTAGGGACCATATCACCTACAGAATTCCCCATACATGACCTTAGAAACTTCTTTTGGGACTACATCATGTCAAGGGAATACGTGAGACATTTCCTTTGGGAAATAGTGTCCATGACTCACTCACCACACAATCGTTTTCACTTGAAGATGTCAATAATTGATGGCCTATACATGGTGGATCTAAACTGGTAAAGGAACTATCTACAAAGGTTTTCCAAACTAGTAATGGACCATATGGTAATTTTCATGTACCAAAAAATGTAGTTCCCTTAAGTATCTAAACAAAACATTGAATCATAACAGCCTACTACAATTCTGGAGTCCCCAAAATAGGTTCTCAACTTGAAATAAAGTGAGGTAGGTGCTACAGTGGGTCACCCATCCCATGAATGGGGAAACTATGGGATTCCCAAACTCCAGGGGTTCTCAAATATTCTCCACCATGGTCGGGTATAACATTAAACAAAGAATGATTGCCAGTTTTCATGTATCTAAGGCCTATATATGAGTTTTGAGTGCACCTATCTGGTCATCATGGTGATAATCCCTATCTTTTAGAGGGTACTAGACCACCAATTAAATAAAATTATCATCATATTAAGTAGAAGTCTCATCAACTCAAAGATTTTAATGACCTGGATCTTGAGGAGGACAATTGCAGTTCTCAGATGGATTTAAAAACTCGTACCTTTGTCTACTTCCATGTCCCTACGCATTTTCTCTAACTTGATGGGTAGGGCCACTAGGATTTACTGGGATAATTTGGTCAATGAGGATTTTTCCCCACTAGAAGATTAGTGGGGTCCCATAGGGAATTTCCACAATCCAGATACTTCTCATAAACAAGGTCGATAATGAATATTTTATAGTTTTAATCCTACTGGAGGAAGGTGACTATAGTGGGATTCATATATGATTGTAGTTCAATCATGAATGGATTGGAGGGATCAACATGCCCCTTTAACTTATCGAGATGTCAACAGGTATGTAGAAATGCCTCATCGGAGGGTTCCCTATGGCCACGTCCCTGCCTTTACTGGTTATTGAGGACACCTATCAGAGGGTATTTTTGGTACTATGCTTCCCCTAGATGTGAATCTTTCATGTCAAGCAATGAACTGATTCCCATATCCCTATGATCCTCTTGTAGGTTTTGGATAAACATATTAACCCTATAAGTGTCTAGAGGGTAACTCTCACAGTCAGAAGAAAGGCCAAGATTCCATAATATAATGCTAAAATAGATAGTAGTACATTATCCCCAACATCTGATCTGTATTAGTGGAGATTCCTCTTCCACAACTCTAAGGAGTACTGTGAGGATATTGACATAGCCATGTTGCAGGTTTCGGTATTAACCAAATGAAGTAGGGTGTTGAGCCACTAGGATCACCGTAATATCAACCATTTGGAATTTTTGGTCAATGGCATCATGTTTCTCTTAACATTATTGGGTAGGTCAACTAAGGATCGGGATTGTTCTAGAAAATCACCTAGATAATCTTGAAAAAACACATGGAATGTACCTATTTAATGGATTCTAGGATTTAAATGTTAGAAGCCTCAGGCAGCCAAAACCCCATTGATAGTTTGTTGGTGGCTAGATCCTCCCACAAGATCTATTTCTTAGAGGAATGGTCCTTCTCTTGGTTGTCCCAATCTCAAATCATCATTGGTCGAGATATGGGTAGTGGAACTGATGTAGATAAGTTCTAGGTATGGCTTATTGTGAGATGATTCATCGTATGATTTAAATGGCCACTGCACAATGGTATGTATATCAAGGGTAGTTCTCACCTCATCATCACATTCCTATAGGAATGGGTTTTCACCACAACATCATTCTCGAGTATGATGGACTTCATCTATGGGTTGGTAGAGTGATAACTATATTAATGCACCAAACTTGACCCATATAGCTCTCCAACTACTTGGGTGGAGTTGGAGAGGTGGTAAGCTAGTGATGATAATAGTAACTCAAATGTGAGCCCCTAAAGGGGGTCCATGACATCCTCTGTATGTAATTTACTAAGAATGATTTTTTCAATACATCGGACCTCCGCTTTTGGGATTGAGAATCTAAAATATTGACCCCCTAACTCATATTCTAGAACTATATTTGGGAGCTCCATCAATAAGTCATATATTTCCTTAGACTTTGAGAGAAATAAATTTCAATGATGACATGGCGATTTCCATGGACTGCCTTTGGAAAATAGTACCCAATATTCTTCCATAAGATTGTATTTCAGGGTAGGGAATATCTTTAGTGTTGTTACGACATCCATGTGGGTTATTTGTAATGCATGGATGACATATTCTTTGGTAGGTTGGAGAAATGAGAGGAAATTTATTATGAATTTCATTGGAGTGGGGAGTACATCATCTTTTATTGGTGAAAGAGTGGGGAGTACATCCACTCTGGTTAGAAGGAACATGGGGAGGACCTATACATTTCATTATGATTGTGTGGGGAGGACCACATCACCGAGTCTCACCATCACAATTTAGCCTGTAATAGTTTTCAGTGGTTCCAATGGTTGAATGAGTCAACCCAACCAACCTATGAGGTGGATGGGTTATTAATCCTTGTGAGGTGAATAATGATCCTTATTAGCATGTTGTAGGGATCTAGTGAGATATGTCGATAGTAGCAGGAAAAACTGGAGCCATGAAAGATTCCCCATGTTGGGTAGCTTCATGATCTAACCCCTTACATCAGTGTTAGGTGTTTTAGATGGTGGTTACTGAAGTGGGGATAAAATCCACCTAGTCTTCAGCCTATGGGTCCAGTTGTTACTAGCAATGATGAGGCCTTTTGGGATCCCTACTTGGTGTCTATTGGGTAGTAGTCACATTCAACGCAACACGAACATCCCCTACCTCCATGGAGAAGGGGAAAATTTCATAAAATATTTCCATGGAAGGTCTCCTAAGGAATTTCATCATCGTAATGGGGAGAGGTTGTTTGTGGCATGACCCTTGAATAAGGCGATGTCAATGTGGCACTGATGCCTCTACGTCATGGCGGGCCATGTCCCTTGTTGGAATAAAACCCTCACACTAAAATGGAATACGAGGGTGTCGATGAACCTTCTCTAGATGATCTCATAGGGATAGATGGGGTGTGGGAAATTAATAGCCAGAGTCATAGTAGAAGTTATTGTGGAATTATTTATGGTGGTAGAGTTGTGAGGAATTTCCACATCATCAATTCTCCTCCCATCGCAACATGGACACTGGGATACTAGTTTCAAATAAATTGAGTCCTATAAGGCTTGCAGATTCATCCGTCAATATAGGGAGATGAAAATCAATTCCCAATTACCCAATGATATCCAATCTATAAAAGTAAAAAAAGAACCATGATGACGATGTACCATACTAAGGATTCCAAATTATATCTACCCAAATGTTCATGTGAGTTTCATGCTAGTCCAAATATTTTCTTGGTGGAACCTGGCATCGAATTTTTGAATTCTTTTACATGAAAACCCACCGACACTGCTTATGACATCCCTGCTCTTTATTTCCCACTTAAAGATGATTTACTACATAAAATTCACTTCATAAATTATATAAGATCGATAGTTCTAGTGTCTTTGGGGATTAGGATCATTAAATAACTAATTAAAATATAAAACACAACATCGTTTTGAAAACATATTTTACATGACCACTACATCCCATCGTACTTAGCATTGCATTGGATAACAGGAGAACATGCTTAAGAAAAGTGTGAGCTATAAAACCCAGTAAGGGAATAAACAAGGAATAACATGAGGAATACAATAAATGTTAGACAATAGGAATATAAATGGAACACAAGAGAAAAATTAACATAATGTCATGATAAATCATGTTAATCATAACATGGAGATGTGGCAATAACACTTAACATGGAATTAGCTTGAGCCAAGGCTCAATTCCCATAGAGCATGAGTAAACCCATATTGCACATGAAGCACAAGTAAAGACTCGTTAAAAATGAATTAAATTATTCAACACTCATTGTGCATGACGTATCATGATACTATACTTTATCCAACACATTATAGAACTATCAGGGAACACCCTTCTTAAACATTTCATTTCATGCATAAATGTGGCACATAGATCATAAAACATGGATTCATTAAACATCATCATTTATTACAAAATAAAGGAATGTGGAAATAATACATGAAACTATATAATCAATATGAAAATCTTCATAATGGTTAATACCATTGACATAGACATGGGTATGGTATTCACTACACAATTATATTGGCTTGGAAAAATGCAGTGCGATTTCCACAGCATGAAGGCGTGACATAAGGATTCACAAAAAAGGATGATGAGATAGAAAGGGATGTATCATCATATTTATATTAATTGTACAGTAATGTGGTAATTTAGATACATGTATCAACAATTTTATAGGAATTTATATTCCTGATACAAAATAATTTCATGAAATTAAATGAGGAAAGAGAAATTCCTTTCAGAATTTTGGCATAGTAACAGGTGTACATGGGAGGAATTTTTTGAGATAGAAAGGGGTCCCCCATCATTGAAATATAAAAATGGATGTACGGGAGAGGTGATAAATAATACCCCAGAATTTTTAATTGAAAATAAAATTGAATAACAAATTAAAGAAAAATGGAAAAAATGAGAAAGGAAGAAATCCCTTACTTGGAAGTGTGATCCCAAAGGATTGGGAGAGGCTTGAGAGAGGCTTCTTGGTAGCATGGGGTTAATTGGGAGGATTATAGAGAGAGCATGGAAGTGGTCGAATGACCTCCAAAGGCTTTAAGTGAAGAGGATGTGGGAGCTTGGTTTGGTTTATATAGAAAAGTAGAAGGAATTCTGTATTATTTAGGTTTGGGACACCTCACATTAAACAAATCAAAACCGCAAACCTGCCAATGGTTTTTCCGATGGTTTTAGAAAAAGGGGAGTGGAAACAATATTTTATAAGGCCAATGGTGGAACTTCTTAATATAAAAGGGTTTCTTATTTGGAGCTGAGTCACACTTTCAAGGAAAACGATTTAAAAAGACAAAATGTTTTATAGCTTTTGGAGGGTCCAATAATGTTTTGTAAAATAAATCAAACAAAAAAAAAATCACATTATTTTATTGGTAAAATAGATATTGGAAGAAAATAATGTTTATCATATTTTACTACATCATTATTGGGTCATTTTGATGTCATAAAACACATTATATATTTAAACGTTATTTAATTTTTACCCAAAAAGTTGACTGTCTCAAAATTTTTTGAAAAAATCACCATTGGATAATTTTGACTACCTGATTCCAAAAATAATATTTATTTTATCAAAATAATATTTTAAATATGTGAATTTTCTCTTTTAAAATAAAAACTGACATTTATCGAAGAATCATGGGTTTTAACAAGAACATCTTTGAGACCTTAATAAAAATTACAATTGCATTCATAAAATTATTCGATCATTTATATTTAATAAAATTAATTTAATAATATTAATAATATTTCATTATATTAAAAAATAATGTACATAATCATAGTGTTAGGGTCTTGTAACATAACCCCTTAAAACACCCGCATAAGACCTTAGGGTAAGGTGTGCGATGGTGACAGACTCTTGGGGTGGCTCGGATAACATTTCTCGGGTTGTAATATCTATCGACATACACTTCTCTCATAGTTGGTTTCGCTTAAGTGTAACATATTCATGCTCATCTTGGGATTGGAAAAGAGAAATTTCCCAAGATGCCACCTCCTTTCCGAGCTCTGACAAATGGGATTCATATGGGGAAGGTCTATTGGATGAGGCCATATTTCCACTAATGAAAGTGGGGTCATTACCATCATCCCTCCTTAAGAAATTTCTCCCTCTAAATTTCCTTTTACCACACTAAAACAGATGTGAAAAACTCTTCTTCATCACTTCTTCCGATTCCACATCGCTTATTCAAACTTTTGGTTTTTCCACAACACATTGACGAGGGGCATTGTCTTATTTCGTAGAACTTTTTCTCTATGATCTAAGATATTCACTGGTTTCTCCTCATAGGAAATATCATCCTCTACCTGTGTAACCTTTAAAGATACTACATATTAAGGTTATGTTATGTACTTCATTAAGATGGATACATGAAAGACAACATGTACTTTTTCCATGGTAGGTGGATGTTCTAATCGATAAGCCAGAACCCCGTCACAATCATGAATCTCTAAGGGGCCGATGTACCTATGACATAACGTATTTTTCTTTCCAAACCTCATAACCTTTTTTGATGGATATATTCATAGATATAAAATGTATCCAACTATATACTCAAGGTCTCTTCGATGGTTATCGTCATAACTCTTCAATCGACTCTGTGCTACTTAGATATGCTGCTGAATGGTTATCGCCTTCTCCACCATTTCATTGACCATTTATGGTCCAAGAATCTTACTCCACCAACTTCATCCCAACATGATGGTGTTCTACACCTCTTCCCATACATAGCTTCAATTAGTTCCATTCGAATGTTTGAGTGCAAACTATTGTTATAAGAGAACTCAACCAGAGGAATATGTTGATCCCATCCTCTTTTAAAGTCCATTGAGAATGCTCTCTACCTGTACTCAAGTGTTTGGATAGTCTGATCGGATTGGACATCTGTTTGAGGATGATAAGCCGTACTAAAGTTCAGCTCAGTATTTAGACCGTGTTGAAGACTCTTCCAAAACATTGAGGTGAATCTTGGATCTCGATCAGACACAATAGATATTGGTACTCCATGCAGCCTTACCACTTCCTTGATATATATCTATGCTAGTTGATCCAATGAGATATCCTCTCAAATTACTATGAAGTGTGATGAATTCGTAATGTGATCCACAACAACCCATATTGCATTGTTACCTTTGGATGTCTTCGGAAGTCCAGTGACAAAGTCGATGGTGATGTTCTCCCATTTCCATGTCGGTATGGGTACTGGTTGCATCATCCCCTTAGACTTCTGTCTCTCAGCCTTCACATGCTGACACACCAGGAACATTGATGTATATTCAAAAATCTCATTCTTCATGTTATCCAACCAACAATTCTCTCGAATATCTCAATACATCTTTGTGTTTCTTGGGTGAATAGAGAAATTTGAACTATGTGCATCAGCCAAAAGTTCCTTCTTCAGCTTCGGACAAGATGGAACACATAGCCTTTTCCCAAAACTCACAATTCCTTCTTCATTAAAATTGAACTCTATGGATTTCCCTTTTCTAATACCTTCCACTTTTTTATGAATTATCACATTATCATTTTGATCATCTTTAACCTTCCCACAAGAGACTGTTGAGCAATCATTTGTGAAAGTATTGATGATGTTACCTTCTTTATGGTTTCTATGTCCATTGTCATCAAATCTAAGAATATTTTATCCTTCTCAATTCTCATCAATGATAAGATCACTAGGTCCTTTCTACTTATAGGATTTTCCACCTTGTTCGCTTTCCCAGGGTGGTAATGGATTGAGAAGTCATAGTCTTTGATCGACTCTAACCATCTTAGTTGGAGAATGTTAAACTCTTTCTGTGTGAATATATACTTGAGGATTTTTTGGTCTGTATATATTTCAATGTTCTCTCCAAAGAGATAATTCCCCAACATTTTCAAAGAAAAGTTCACTATATCCAACTCGAGATCATGCGTTGGATAGTTCTATTCATGAACATTCAATTTCCTTGAAGCATAGGCAATGACTTTGTAATTTTTCTTCAACAGACATCCCATGCCCTTCTTCAAAGAATCACTGAATACCACAGAAATTTCTCCACTTGTGGGTGAAGTGATCATGAGTGCAGTGATAAGCCTCCTTTTCAACTCCTTGACACTTTCTTCACATTCATCACTCCAATAAAAAATTACTCCCTTCCGAGTTATCTTGGTATGAGGGTTGGAAAATCTTGGGAAAATTCTCACAAATAATCGATAATATCTAGCTAACCATAAGAAGCTATGGATATCTGTTACTGATGCTTCCACTGTCCATTCCTCAATTAAAGCTGTTTGGGAGGGATCCACAGATATCCCATTTCTTGTCATGATATGGTCCAAGAATTAGACCTCCCTCAGCCAAAACTCACACTTATTATACTTTGAATAATGCTTCTCCTTTCTCATGGTCTCTAGTACTGTTCTTAGATGATCCTTATGATACTCTTTTATTTTGTATTATATCATAATATCATATATAAAGACTACCAAAATATTGTCAAGGTAATCTCTAAAGACGCTATTCATCATGTCCATGAATATTTTTGGGGCATTGGTGAGTCGGAAAGTCATCACTATGAATTCATAGTGCCCATATCTTGTACAAAAAGAAGTCTTGTGGATATCTTCCTTCTTCACCCATACTTGATAATATCCCAACATCAAATCTACCTTGGAGAAGTATTGTGCTCCACAAAGTTGATCGAACAAGTCATAAATTAGTGGGAGAGGATACTTTTTCTTTATCGTGATTTTGATAATCTCACAATAATTGATGTAAAGGGGCATTGACCCATCCTTCTTCATGACAAAGAGGACTGGTGCACCCCATAGTGAATCACTTGGGCATATAAACCCTTTATCCAAATTCTACATTAGTTGTTTCTTCATCTCCTCAATCTCCAGAACAGCCATTCTATACGGAGTCTTGGATATTGGAAATTCCCCAAGCATAAGATCAATTGAGAATTCAACATCTCTTCTAGGAGGAAGGTCATGAAATTCCTCGGGAAACACTTCAGTTAATTCACTCACACAAGGCATGTCTTTAAGGATGGTTTCTTCCTTGGACTCAATCATCTAATCCAGATACACGTGCTCATAGGACAGTAATATCCATACTTGAGATGATGGATCTAAAGAAGATTCATCCTCCTTGCACTTGTAAATAATCGTTGGTCGATTCTCCACATGGAGAGTGATTTCCCTCTGACGACAATTTATGTTCTCTCTATATAAGGAAATCCAATCCATACCAAGAATTGCTTCAATTTCCACCAAAGAGAATATGATGAGGTTCACCAGGAAGTTCAATCCACATATTACAATAGGGTGGGAGTTATTTTCATGGGATTCAATGATTACACCATTTTCTGTACTCACCAAAATCTTCACTTCCATGATTTTTGCTGGTGCTGGGATTGTTCTACAAAACTATTGGGATATAAAAGAGTTTGTAGAACTATGGAAGATAACCCTACCTTTCACTTTTTCATTATGGTTCTACTCATTTACTTTATCCATAAGAATCATAGGTAAGATAACTATTTAACACATAATGTGGAATCCAATGAAAAAAGGGATGACTTATAAACAAATTTTATATCCTTAACTTATGAATCCATAGGCTTTAATATATTCTATTCATGATCTAATTTCTAACATATATTCATAGGTCATTTTTTCCTTTAATAATGGTTCATAAGATTCTTGTATATTTACCAAACTATATCCCCTAGGAGTTTCATAACCAAGAGTGCAGCAAGGCCCATTGTCATGCTCCAGTTCCCATTCAAGACAAGCTTAAAGTAGTGTTATCATGATTTACCCCTACGATACATCTGTGCCACAGTTTCCCCAACCTTCTTGTATCTAGAAAAGGATTTATTTTCTTGATAAACCACATAATCAATACTCACCAAAACATAGGGTTGTTTTTATTACCCTTAGACTTTTCTCTATGGCTTCCATAGGGTTTTCAAATACTAATCCAAAAAATAGCTAAACCTATCCTCTGATACCAACTATGACAACCCTTCTCTTTATTTCACACTTAAACGGGATTTATTAAACATAATTCACATGATTCAATATATAATATTAATATGACTAGTGTATTTGGGGAATAGGGTCATTACATAAAAACTTAAAACATAAAACAAAACATATTATTGAGAACTTCCTTTACATGACCACTACATTCCCTTGTACTTAGCATTGAATTGGATAACTTAAAGACATGCATAAGAAAAGGGTGAGATATAAAGACGAGTAAGGGAATAAACAAGGAATAACATGAGGAATACAATACATGTTAGACAATAGTCTAATAAATGGAACACAAGAGAAACATTAACATAAAGGCCTGATAAAGAATGATAACCACAACATGGAGATGTGCTAACAACACGTAACATGGAATTAGCATGAGCTAAGGCTCATTTCTCTTAAAGCATGAGAAAACCCTCATTGCACATGAAGAAAGATTAAACCCTCGTTGAAATTGAATTATCATAAGTCAACACTCATTTCACATGATGTATCATGATACTATACTTTACCCAACGCATTGGAGCACTATCCAGGAACACCATTCATAAACATTTCATTTCATTCATAAGTGTGCCACATGGATCATTAAAATGGATTAATTTAACATAATCATTTATTCCACGATAAAGGAATGTTTAATTCAAACATGAAACTCAATATTCAATAAGTAAATTGTCATAATGGTGAATACCCAAATTAGAGACATGGGTATGGTATTCACTACACAATGATATTGTCTTGAAAAAATGCGGTGTAATTTCAATAGCATAACAACGTGACATAAGGATTCAAAAAAATGGTTGATGAGAGAGAAAGGGGTGTATCATCATATGTACATGAAATGGAAATTAGGTAGGTCGTATAAATACATGTCCCAACAATTTTAATGGAATTAAATTCATTATACAAAACAATTTCTTGAATGTAAATGAGGAGAGAGAAATTACATTCAGAATTTCGCTATAGTAACAAGTGTAAATGGGAAGAATTTTTTGAGAGAGAAAGGGGTCCCCATAATTAAAACATAAATAGTGATGTATTTGGGAGGTTTGAAATCATACCCCAAAATTTGTAATTTAAAATAAAAGGGCATAACAACTTAAAGAAAAATGGGAAAATGAGAAAGGATGAAATCCCTTACTTGGAAGTGTGATCCCAAAGGCCTAGGAGAGGCCTGAGAGAGGCTTCTTGGTATCTTGGAGCATCTTTGGAGGATTATAGAGAGAGTAGGTCAGAGGTCAGATGAACTCCAAAGGCTTTGAGTGGTGAGGAAGTGGGAGCTTGGGTGGGTTTTTATAGGAAAGGAGTAGGAATTCTTTATTTCCTAGGTTTGGGACACTTAACATTAAACTAATAAAAACACAAACCAGCCTATGGTTTCTTCCAAAGGGGAGTGGAAAAAAATATTTCATAATTCCAATGACCGAACTTCTTAAAATAATAGGGTTGCTTATGTGGAGGTGAGTCACACTCTCAAGAAAAACATTTTAAGAGGACAAAATGTTTTGTAGATTTTGGAGGGTCAACTAAAGTTTTTTAAAATAAATAAAAAAAACCTAAAATAACATTATTTTAATGTTAAAACATATATTAGTTTAAAATAATGTTTATATAATTTTATTACATCATTATTGGGTCATTATGATGTCATAAAACACATTATATATTTAAGCAGTATTTATTTTTATCCAAAAATTTGGCTATCTCAGAAAATTATGAAAAAATCATAATTGGATAATTTCGACATCCTTATTCCAAATTCTTTTTCATTTTATCTAAAAAATTTTATAAATAATTTAATTTTCAATTTTAAAATAAAAACCTACATTTATCGAAAAATAATGGGTTTTTCCAAAAACAGCTTTGAAACCTTAAAAAAAAATTCAAATTACATTCATAAAATTATACAATCATTTATATTTTATAAAAATTAATTTTATAATACTAATAAAAATTTATTAAAATATTATTTAATTCAAAAATCCATTAATTCCCCAAACTATATTTTTCTGTTGAATGTTATCTAAAAATACTATTTACACTTCAAAAACTATTGACAATGTAATAAAATGAAAGTGTATTATTTATTATATAAAAAAATAATGTACATAATCATAGTTCAAGGGTCTTGTTACATAACCCCTTAAAACACCCACATAAGACCTTAAGGTAAGGGGTGTGATGGTGAAAGACTAATGGGGTGTCTTGGATAACAATGCTCGGGTGGTAATCTCTATCGACTTCCACTTCTCTCGTAGGCAGTTCCACTCGAGCTTAAGGTATTCAAGATCGTCATGGGTTTGGTCAAGAGTGAAGCCCAAAGAATCCACCTCTTTTCCGAGCTCCTACAAATGGGATTCGTATGGGACAAGTCTACTGGATGAGTACATATTTACATTAATGAATGTTTGGATCGTTACACTACATGTCCCCATTTTTGAAGGAGAATACATTAAAGTTGAGTTCACCATATTCATGGTGAAGCCCGACAATATAAAAAGTTGATTCATATCCCAAATTTGGTTTCTAAAATTAATAGTTCCCATGGTTGAAAAAGTATAAATTCATATCAGGTGGACCACTTCTATTTTTGATAGTTTTACTAGGGTGTAGATTATGCATCTATGTGAACATTGACTTTTGTTTCACCACATTCCCACATTACAAAGGCGAGTGACTATCATCAATTCCATCGGAGATATCTGATCCTTGATCAAAATGGGATGATGGGATCCCATTTCATCCTTCCATGGAATCCTCCATGGATCTTGTTACCTAGTATGGGTCTCCCACATATATTTAATTCATGTTCATGGAACTCAATCTCGGTGCCATCTTTATGTAGACGTTGGTTAATTACACTACTTCTGTATCTAAAGTGCAGTAACCTTTGGTTAGTAGAATAGAAACATTGGGAATATCTAGGAATGAATGGAAATTGGGATCATTGATCACCAATAAATATTCCACTTTGAATGGAATCTCATATGAGGCATATTAGGTGCATAACCAATGGAATATTGTGCCGATCATGAGGTAATTAACACTATGGCCATATGTCTTCCAAGTATTTTTACCTCACGCATCCAATTTTTATCATGGTGTAGGTATTCTCGGTCAGTTCAAAAGTTTTACATCTTGTGTAGGTGGATTATAACATCTAGTTGTGAAGGATCAGGGAAAAAGATTAACAGCTTGTGGAGACAGGTATATGGTTAATGAATTGTGTGTATAAGATGGATGGATTATAATTCCCCATGGATGCAGATTTGGGAGGTGTGTTCCTAGGAGGTAATATGTCACACCTGAGTTTATCGATGAATTAGAAAACTATATAGAGGTGGATCAATAGTTTTGGATCTGAATTCCTCAAATAAGAAGATCTATAAGGTCTTTCCCTAGTAGGGAACATCAGGATAGCTAACCAATGGGCTAGAATACCCTACTAATGAGGATCTAAGATGTTTATTCCTAGGAGGGAATATGTCACACCTAATTTTACCAATGTATAAGAGTTCCCTATGTGGGTGGATCATAGAGTTGTATGCCTAGGAGGGACGATTTAACTCTTGACTCTACCAATAGATTTTAATTTCATGTGGAGGAGGATCTGATAGGTGTTTCCCTAGGAGGGATGTTGTCACACATGAGTTTAATAATGGATCAGAAGTCCCTATGGAGCCATATCCAGAAGGTGTGTCTCTATGAGGGAATATTTAACACTTATGTTTACAAATGATGATACTGAACCTTTGGTACGAATCCTACGTACCATGTTTAAGTGATAGGTATCAAAACCCACATACTTTGATGCTAAAAAATATATGGTCGTATAACAGAACCAAACCATTTCATTTAATGTCATGAGGTAATAATGCTCACGTCACAGAAGGAGTGTGGATGAGAGATAATGTGGGGATTACACATGGAATCTATTGTTTTCATGGTGATCACTCTTTAGGGATTGATATGGGGATTATACATTTGAGATTTCCACTATGGGTGTATCATCTCTGGGTAAGGAAATATGGTATGGATCTTACATATAGAAGATACTCAAGCATGGGAGTTTTATTCCTAGGTATGGAGTTTGTTCCCGTGGTGGGGGAGATGGTGACACCGTTGATAATCATATATGGGAAATCCTATGTTTAGAAAAAAGGTTAAGGCTATAATTTTACTTCAGGTATATAGGACATTTTTATGTTATTTAACTGAATATGACTAGGATATTGAAATAGAACGTTTTACCTCAAGAAACTTAGATGTTAGCAGGATCACTCCTCAAGGGAATACTTTCCAAGCCGAGTGCAAGATCAGACAGAATTATACTCAACCAAGACAAGTGCACAATTTACATCAAATGTGCCACTCCTAGGGCTTACATGACAAAAAATAATGCACATATAGGTGGGACATAGTTTTAGAACTACCATAGAGAAGTGGTAAATCAAGAGGCAACCATAGGTTCCTTATAATTATAAGAAAAGATAATTAGGATACCTATTATTAGAAGAGAATTACATATTGGTGGAACATCTTGCACCTAAAGTGAAGCAGGAATATATTGGAGTGAATGGACCTAGTCGCATGCGGACTCAGGGTGCACCTAAACTAGTCCTAGATTAGTATGGGGGCTGGGGACTTGATCTTCATGAAGGGGTTTCAAAAAAAGGTAGCATAGTGAGGCCCTAAAGAGGTGCTTTAAGAAGATTGGGGTTTTTTAGATTGGTGTATCGTAAAGGTCAGGTTCCTCATAGAGGTCAGGGGCTTCACAAAGGAGTATTCTTCAAAAAACAAAGTGACCCTACCTCGGAGTGAAGGCATGGTTCCCATAAGGTTGGATTCATGAAGGATAAATGCCTCCTAAATCCCAAATTACCACAAAATGATTTATTCTTACACAAAGAGAATATGACATCTTGAAAAACATCTCCACTACAGGTGGAGGCCCTAAAGTACACAAGGGAGTCAGTTTAACAAATATTAGATTTCTCGGGGGATCAATTTTCACTTTCACTCTTGATTATTAAATGGATCATGTATAGGGATCAATTTTTTAGTTTTTAAATGTTTTAAAAGCCCTGAAAATTTGGACCAAAGGGGGTATTTATGGGGTGTGGGTTTCATGAATATTTGATGCTTCTATGAAGCTTCATGAGATTCATGAGTGGATAGGCTCTGTAAGTCCAACTGTTATGGTGTAGATGTTACCTTCAACTCTCCATGTGGTTATAATGAACTCAATGACTCTATATTAACATTTTGTGAAGGTTATTGTCATCACTTCTCATTCTAAATAAGTATCACCATGTCCATGTATCTTCACAGTCATCGAGCACTCGTGAAGGTGGTGGGCTTCATGAAATAGACCCTTAAATGATTTTTTGGTCCATTTCGGCTCGAATTCACCCAGAACCATCAATTAAATTTTTTTAAATATCCCATGACTTGTATATTTCAATATAAATAACCACTATATATCCCATGATACTAAGAATCAAGACATATATATTTCTTGAACATGACATGGTAAATGTCCAAGGTTGGAAAGGGGTAGTCCTCTCAAGTGAAGATGACAATATGACACTTTAGTTACAATTTTGTGTAGGAAAAAACTATCTAAATGGTTTATAGTCATGAAAATTTAACTAAAAATGTGATTTTATGCTAGTTTAGAGTCATGGAGATTAGACTAAGGTCTCACAAATAATTCAAGGTCACGATGCCTATACCATATGGATGTTTTGTTTCAAGGAGTATTATGTGGTGTGAAGGGGTAGTAAACTGATGTGAAAATAGATACAATAAGCCTTAGTGCCACATGAAACATCCCCGGGGCAAGTTACACATAGTTTAAGTTCATAATTCTTGAACCCGATCTCTAAGATTAAGGTTATATAGTTTATACCTATTAGAAGAGCTTCTGTGGTAGGGGGAAGATTATAGATGTTATGTGAAGAGAGGGTTAATGAGACATGGTACTCAAAAAAATCACATAGTTTAAGTTCATAAGGTATTGAACTAGGTTGATACCAATTTAATTTTGTAGAGATATGACCCAGTAGTGGGAGTCTAGGAGGACTTGGTAGTGCAAATGTTCTTAAGGACAATTTCGAATTGTGGCCAATGAGTCCCTTCAACCAATAAATAAGTCTGGAGTGTCTTTTAAAAAAATTAAGGTATTGATTAATGGATTAAAATGAGTGTATATTAATTTATTTTTATGGAACCAATGATTAACCTGATATGAAGAGAGGGGCAAGGAGGATCTCTGCTACATAAAACAACCATGAAACAAGTTACACACAATTTATGATCATGGTGCTTTGACTGTGGCTCATAGTTTATGTTATGATAATTAAAACCAATGGGGATTACATTGAGTAAATTCATGTGGGTCTCAACCATTCATATGGAATAATCCAAGAGAACTCCTAATCCTAGGACATCCAAGCTCAGTGTGAACAATAAAGAGGGATGGGAAATTTCCCTTGGTAGGTATTCATGAAAAGGGTTGAATGAAGTTGACATTAGAAATCTCCAAAAACACTGACCTTTTTTCATAATGTTATAATTCATGGGGGAATAACACTATGGGTTATGAAATCTCACTAGATTAAAGGGAGTTATGAAATCATGTGATTCTTCGACTATTAGGGAATTTGAGGGCCCATCCACATAAGCACTAACTGAAAACGAATTTAACTATCAGTATTCATTATCAGAAGTGATGGGGGGAGGAACCATTGATTTCATACATGGATGAATAAGTCATATCAGTTAGGATCTAAAAATATATGTCCAGTATTTCCAAATCATCGACTCGATTATTCTATGATCCGGGAAAATGAGTCACCTCGAGCCAGGAAGGATACTGGGCCATCAAATTTTGAGTTCTCTAGAGTATGTGAACATGTTTTTTTCCTGATTACATAGTCACCATTTATCATCTTAATTGTTAGCTCAGATTCTATATTCATGTTTTCTTAGGGGACATCAATCTTAATCACCAAATCAAGGCTAGTGGTAAGATCCTGGTACTCGGTCTCATTGTCCAAGATGGCTTCCATCAATAGGAAGGAGTATGATAAGAAAACCGATTTGGGGATGACGAATAAAATCCCAAGACCCCAATGTTGATTTTGTGGTGGTGGAGGTTTATATATGTTATTCTACAGGAGGAACCATTAATATTATTTTTCTATCACTGCATAGTCTGAGCTAGATAGAGGATAGCTTCGTCTAACAAATAAACATCTAGGGTTAGTTCTTTATGGGTAGGATATGTAAATAGTAATTGATCCAATTTTTGGACCATGATATCTTATTTAAGGGTGTAATTTATTTCATCCTACTTCATAATAAATTAAAATCATTCTAGGTGAACTGTCAACATGGGGAGGTTGATAATATACTTCAACAAGTTGATGCACGACATGAACTGCATCTAATAGTGTTGTAAGTAGTTTCATAATTTTTTAATTGAGATACCAATGTTCATAAACTCTTCTAGATGGGTTAATATATTATATCTATGTAAAGAATCATGTTACAAAGATAATATAGATTACTATACTGACCCTCATATTTTTGAGATAGAATGAAATCAATAGACTATTTTAGGGTGGTCACATAATAAACTAGATGCTTCCATCGGACTAGTGGTTCCAAGATCAGAGGACCTAGAAGATACTTCTTAATGTCTCCAAATTTTGTTAGTAAGAATTTATCCCACTTTTATATGCAACCATTCATCAGAATACATTATATGGTCTTACACATTCTGACCATATTCAAAATAAATCGGCAGATATAGGCCACGTTCCCTTGAAGTCCTTGAAAATAAATAAGGTTGTGTATAGGTGGCCTACTTTTGATATATTTTATCTTATATTGATTGATCTAAGTTCCTTTATTCCTAATAGAAATGGCTATGAACATTCATATAGGTAACCTTGAATTCACAATTCAAGGGGTTCATTTTTAGGTGATATGTGTAAAGGAAGTCCAACAGCTTATAAAATATCAAGATATGGTTGTAATGATGGTGGTATTTAACCACCAAATTACCCACATAAAATTATACCAATTTTCTTATGAGTGGTTTATAGATATGTTGAATGGAACTCTAGTCGGTATCTCTAACATTATTCAAACTGAATGTCATCACCTAGTATAATATGGTTCCATAAGGTTCCCTGAAAGTAGTGGTTTCATTATCCATTAGGGATATATATATATATATGGTTATACTAAAAATATCCATACAATAATGAGAGTTCTTGGATGACAAAAATGACTTGAATTAGTAGTTATGTTTGTAGAATGGTAAAATCATCATTCAGGTAGTGGTGTTTGAGGTCCTGGAAGTTGATGCAGATTCCAATATGAAAATTTTTCTTCTTAACCAAGACAATTTTGGTCAAACACTTGGGGTATTGAAACATCCTAATGAGGATTATCTTTATCATATTATTAACATCACCCTCGGTCATGGAACCATGGAAATGATGCATCTTTCTAGATGATGTTTCAAACCCATGGTATCCAATTGGGAGGTCATGGTGATGGATGAACACCTAGGGATCAATCTCCTTCATATCCCTATAGTTATATGTGTACACAATACTATGTTATCTCAATAAATTCACATACTGTTGTTTTTAATTTTGTAACATGATTTTAGTAATTAATATTGGCATCAGGTCTTCCTTTATGGAGAGATTTACGTTTGTCATCTAATCAACCTTATTGGAGACACCTTATTCAAATGTTGTTAGGGTGTTATCTAAACCCTCTTTATCACACATTTCTTGAGGATCAGAGATAGGATGTGACTCTATGGGAGCTACAGATCTGGTAGAAAGACTAGAATTTAGATTGTAAAGGATGGAGTCCTCTATTAGGGGTTCTAGTTCTATGGATATTGTGGTGAATACTTTTGTTGAACCTATCCCATATAGCTTCTAACCATGAGTCACAGGTTTGATATCAAAGTAGCGGTGACAGGTAGACTTCATTTGAGCTAATCCTCCTTATGAAACATTTTTAGGTGTTTTTGATCAATTAAAATGCGAAGGATCCCTTTGTATTTTATAAAAGTATCTATTTATAGAACTATATAATCTTATCCCGTGTATAAATACGAGTTCATTTTATGCACGAATTATTCTAATATACAATGGAACAGATTCCTAGGTTTAGGGTCCTGGGATCTAACTGGTGTATTAGTAAAATGAAACTGTTTTCAAATCCCACCAAGGAACTTCTAAAGTGTTTGTAAAATTATCTGGGTCATTTATATACTCAACCCCATCATCATGGAATTATTTCCCCTTACATTTTTAAGAAACCTCATCCATGTATCGTGTCAAACAAGAGTTTAATGGATAATAATATCCCTAGAGTACCCCTAATTGACCATCGAGGAAGTATTTGAGGCATTGATGGTACAAACAGGAAACCACTACCTGCAGATAAATCCAGGGCCTTCCTTATTGAATGATGAAGGCCATATCATGATAGAGAACCATAAACATGTTTCTTGTGAACAAAAATCCAAATTGGGTCTTTAATCATATCTTACCACATGATTCATTATTTCTCTTATCATACCCATCAATTATCATGTTGTATGTAGTTAGATTATATTTTTTGATCACTAGTTTGAGAAAATTATGAGTCAGAATGAGGTTGGTCTTTGAGGTAGTGTCCACTATAAAGTGGTGGATTTCTACATCATTGAACTATCATGTTATATACAATGGATGAATTTTCCTATGGGTAGTGGAACCATCATTCTTTTCAGAGAAGTAAATTATGGATTAGATCTCTTACCACTGTTATTCTTATTTATGGTAAGACATAGAGGAAATTACCATAGTCTCAAACATGATATGTCCTTTTAGGGCCTAAATAAGGTCCTCAGACATGCCATTTGATAGGAAAAGTTCATCAAGGATTGCGATTTTCACTATAATTATAATGAGGTATTTTAAAACATCATATTTATAGTCAATAGGCATATTTATTTCTGCCATGGACCTCTCTCTAATAGAGAGTTCAATAGGTGCCATTGGATATAATACAAGGGCTTTACTAGTGTTTTCCAAATTATGCTGCTGACTGGATGAAATAGGCCAAGCACTACAAGGTACCGTTTAGGCCCTTGTTGGTACTAAAAAAGAATGGTACTGATGTGGTTGAGTTTCATGATCCATATATTTTATCTGTGGCAGAGGCATCCCTAATGGATTGGATTGTAAGGATTGTACCTACATAGCCCTATGTGATGCTTTTTGTATGGTATAAAATGTATGAATAGTATCTACTACATCACTAACTGAAAATCATTTCATATCATTGTGAAACATACTTATCCTCTAATGTCATTAGATAAAGGTACCTAAGAGAGGATGGATATGATCATCATTATTGGGTACCATGTAACGATCTACTATCCTAACTGTATTCATAGAAGCATATTTCAATTATTCATTAGTGGAATATTGTAGAAATAAAATAATATTGTGAGTCTCTCTTTATTCAGAGTGCATAATGTCACCAATGGTGTGGATTGGATTTGTTATTGACGGGGGACCCTGATTGCCTTGGGGTTGTCAATTAATATTCTTCCATGACATGGAAGGCTGCAATGCTAATGAGGTGGTTGGAGTTGACACAGTGACATCAATGGGTTCCAGTTTTCTCAAATGGTCATGAATAAAACGTTGGCCACAAGATACCATACTATGGTCCAGCCTGCCATTTTTATTTTGCATACCCTAGCTTGGATCATGTTCCCATTCATTTGAGTATCCATCACTGCTACCGTGGTTAGAAGATGCATGTGTTAGATGTTCTAGGACATCATCCAATTTGACTAGTCCATGATCTACCTAGTAATAGATATAATATTTAAAGATGAACCATTCATGATAATATGAATGAAGACTCTATGGTGTGAGGAAGAGTTGTCATGTTCGGTGATGTTAGAATTCACAAGTATTTTTTATTCAAGCATCTTAAAAATGTTCTTATAAAAGGTATAGATGAAGTAACCTAGGACCTGCACATCCTTGATAGATTATGTCTTGTTCTTACACTTTATAATGGGAATCCTAGGTTTCTGATTCTAATAGGGGACTTGATAAATATTTTCTTGGAAATGTTGTTCTTGATGATGTTGTGGCTGATGAGGCTATTCCAACTAATGAGGCCTATCTGGAAGAGGTACCTGAAGGTAGACCAACTTCAAGCCCTCAGTCTAGATAATAGGGTCACTTTCATTATTCATAGGATTTATTGTGGTAGATAGAAGAGGTAATGGGTGTGACCATTTTTAGTCCTCTATATAGATTATTTTCGGCTTTGATAATTTTTTAAAAATCTCAAAACCCACCCTAATATCTGAGATAGATGATGGTAACGTCCAAATCAGATTTCACATTCTCTATGTGCATAATCAACATATATTCTTATGAGAACTTAATATCTAGGTAGTATTTGAATCAGTTCTAATAAGAAATTAATTTAGAAACTCAGTCATCAAATCTGTTTTTTATTTTAAGAGCTCATCAACGATAGTTTTTTCTCATGATGAAGATGAATTGGTAGAGTAAGTGCTTATGAATATCTTCTGAGTCAGTGAAAGACCTTGGGAAAGCTGATTGTACCAAAGAATGATAAATACTGATAAAGTCTCTATGAAGGGAAAAATATT
Source organism: Viscum album (assembly GCA_963277665.1). Taxonomy (NCBI): domain Eukaryota; kingdom Viridiplantae; phylum Streptophyta; class Magnoliopsida; order Santalales; family Viscaceae; genus Viscum; species Viscum album. Next base: position 878,535,326 of record OY728143.1, on the reverse strand, counting down.
GGTGGATTTATTTTGATCAATAATATCCATCATCAGGCCACATCATGAGGGAAAATGGGCTAAGTGCTATTGTGGATCACTTGCTATGTTGAATTGGGTGATGCTTCAATTTTAGAATTTGGGATGTAGGATCATATGGTCTTCCAATGATAAGTATATCATCCCTTATATTAGGATTTTAGAATACTATGTTTATAAATATTAAATATAGGAAATAATATTGGTTATCATTTCATCTTGGTGAGGGTTGGTGGTGGCCAATACTCTGGATGATTCGGTGACTTGAGACGTATAGTGACCATGGTCCCAAGGAGGGATGTTGACTTTTTCATGTAGGATATAAGGTTCATATCTTGGTTTCTTTTAAGTTCCACTAACATCTAACCAAATTGGAAGAATGGTTCCTCCAACCTCATCCTTGGGTGCTCATATAAAGTGAACTAGCTACTTGGCCAGAGGGGAGATGAGGCCCACCATGAAATTATCCTGCCATGGGCATTTCTCAATGATGAGCTCAGAATTGAGACTATTATATACATTATGCTATTGGAATAAACATTACAACCTGAGGTCTAACTTAGTTTCTAGATTGACCTCTGACATTCCATTAGTATTGGTGAACCCTTTATCTTTTTCAAGATTATGATGGGTGGGAGGAAAAGACACTTTAGGGGTACCCACTAGGCCCAACATTTTCCTCTACTAGTGAGTGTAAGAACCGGTCATGGGATTTTCTTGATACTACATATCCCCTTAAAGTAGGTTTTCTCTATTGTTTCCTATTGTTTCGGCTCAGTTTCGTTGATCATACATGGGATAGATTGTGGTGATGTTCATGTAGAAGTTATTTGTAGAAAATGTTTTCTATTAGTGAGATGGATGGTTTGACTATCATTTTATATAATTAGAAGGGAAATAATGTGAAGAGTTTATTACCCCCCCATACATTAGTTTTCATGTTTAGAGATTCCCCCTTCATGATTCGTAGATGCATAATAAGTCTCGTGAAACATCTCCACTAATATTTCTGGCAGTATCCATATTAATCATATGACTGAGCTACTAGGATAGCTATGGTGTCAAACCTCCAACACTCATGATGGATGGACTCATGATACTCAAGGATCACTAGGAAAATTAGTTGGTTAACTCAGAGGATGATGATCATCTTCCATATATTATGGAAAAGAAATAATGTCTATCCCTCAATGAGGGATTTCGAGATAGAGAAGAACAGGGTGACATATGGAAAAGTTACATCATGTAGTTGTTCAAGTGTAAATATTTTCAACAAATCCTCCCCAAGATCATTATCATATGGGGAATCTGGTTCCTAGTCTCCCCAAGCTCCAATGGCTGCTAACTGAGAAACTAGAGGTGTCCAGGAATAGGATATGCTATGCTGCTAAATTTCTGGTAGAGGAAGTTCAGCATATGCCAACCATCTATGATTTTTTGGGGAGTCTTTAAGAGATAGGGCCAAATCCATGATCATATCCATTTTAGATGGTTAATTAGTGGTATCCTGATTATATGGAGTGACAACATCCACTTGTGTCCCTATTCTGTGTTCACCATCATTTGAGGGTACTAACCAAGAGCCTGATGTCTCTCCAAATTCCAATGTGGATGTCTATAGAAGGGATGTTCATGGTGGTAGAGAAGGTTGCACAATGATCCTCTAGAATGAGTATAGAAAATCTTCCACATGTATGTACCAATATATGGATTTGGGGACCATATGGAATTCATCCCGAGGGATAGTTTGTCATAACGAAGAGAATTCTACCCTCGATTTTTGTAGTGGGGTGAATATTTTCTAAAATTGAGATATTTATTACTGATGACTCTTAGAGGTCAATGGTGACATGAAACTTTCCTCATTCATTTCTTATGTGGCATGAAAACTACCTTATCATAATCCTCTGAGGGTTGTGAGGATTCCATTAATATTCACTATGGTCGGTTCTACGGGTGTATCCCCCATGATGGACATTCACCCTCTAACCCTAGGATGGATCATTGGGGAAGGGAATGAATTTGTTACTGTGAGGACATCCGTATCAATAAGTGGTTTCTTGTAGAGGGCCTCCATGGTAGGATTCTTTATCACTGGGTGACCCATGATGGCTACTGATAGTCACCTTGATGGAGTGAAATAACCTAACCATCCTGTAGGATAGTTGAGGTCTTGAGCCTAATTATGTGATAGAGTTACCTTACATTATATCTATGAGGATGGGACTTGGAGAGATAGAAGTGGAGGGGCCACTAAAGAAGATGGAGATGCCTCATATCAGGAAGGTTTTGTGACCCGCCCCTAGTATCATCCATTTTTTTGGACTAGGGACTTTGAAGTTGGGAAGGGGTCGACCTAATCATCAATCTATGGAGATGATTGGTACAGTTTTTAATGTCAGGTGGGTTCCATTTTGGAAGATCTTGGGTGGTGGTAGTCATAGGTATGACCCATAAATCTATAACCTCCATACCGTTGGGAAGTGAGACATTTTACCATTCTAGGGAGAGACTCCTAAAATGAATTTCTATGGATATTAGGGGGTTATTCACCTATGATACCCTTATATGGTAGCGTCAATGAAGTTTTATGGATTTAGGTCCCTAACAGTCTATATCCTAGTTTTGTATAACCCCTTCATATTCATATTGAAGAACTAAGAAATTGTTGACCCTCTGTTTGATGAGCTTGGTGGGGGGGGGGTGTTGAGGGAGCTCTTTACCAGTGTAATTGGTGGCTATTGTGGTGGTAGAATGGTTTTAAAAGATTATTACACAACTAGTTATCTTAACCCCACTCCTGATGGTGGTGGTCCATTAAACATTTTTAGAAACTTGAGTCAGGTATCATGCATGAATTCAATTGTAAGTAAATGTTTGATGAAACAGATACCTAATGTTCCCAAAGTTATCCATTACCTACAAGTTTGGTAAAAGATCTATGTAGATAATGTATTGAACTAGAGATTCCCAAAATATTTTATTTTCCCTGGTTGTTGGGGGATAGTGTTATACTAGGTCCACCATGTGGGTTTGGTGATATAGATGCTGTATTTCTAGATCTAGTTACATCCAAATCTGGTGGTGTCCAACATTACTGTTCTACTGATAGTTTAAAGAGAAGACATTCATGTGTGGTTCATCATTTAGATTTTTTTCTTGTTTATAGTTGGGGGTGAGAAACACACATGTTGGTGAACGTTTTTTATTCCTTCTCCCTCATGAAGTGGTTTTCTTCCATGGACCAGTCACTCCCCCTCCATAGTGGTTAGTTGGTTACCCCATGTTCTTACTCTCCAAATGTGGGTGGCCTCTACCTCTATGATTTGTGATATCAAATCCATGATCGAAACAATATTATTTTATTTCAATTCCTCCTGAAGATTCTTCGTTATACCTTATTTTCTAGTCAGGGTCTTTCTCATTGTTTTAAGTCATGTTCATGAATTATGTTCATAGTTCCATCTCAGGACAGATGCTAGTTAATTGCTCGTCTTTTTCCATCATAGAGCCGATCTTGGAATATGGAGATGATACTGATGTTGGAAACATTTAGAAATTAGTGGATGTTGGGTGTGTTGGGAACCTTTAAAATCTTCCTCTGTCAAGGTTGAGGACATCTCATGTATAAGGTATCTCAGGTGTGGGACCCAAGGCATCCCATATGTAACACTCTAAAATTTTAAAGTAAGAATATTTTAATCAATATCTTTTATGACATGTGACAACAAGAATGTAAGGGAATATAATATCTCAAGACATTATTGTATAATTACTATAATAAAAAAATCAATCTATGATATTTCTTTTAATTCACACAACAATGAGTTTCATCAATGTCTTTCATTGCACAAAAGACATTGTTTTACCAAACAACAATATATTATTAAAATATTATTATTTTATATAATATGATATAATATAGCCATTAAATTAATTACTATGAAAATGGTTACCTAATATTTTAAAATATTTGGCTTACACAAATATAAAAAAAATTTATTGGTTACAAATTAATTAGATATAAATATGAATACCAATTGAATAAAAATTAAAATATTATCATTTTTTTCCTCACAAAACTGTTTTATGCTAAAAAAATAAATTAATTACTATTATTAGATAATATTATTGATATATCTAAATTATACATTTAATAAAACATTTTTTATATTCATCAAATATATTTTATAGACATTAGATAAGAATAAACCCAATAGTAAACATAAAAACCTAAATTTTTTAGAAGGTAGTTTTTCTACCATTTAATGGGGAACCATTTTTAAATACATTTTTTGAACTTTTATAGATTTTATAATTGAAAATAAACATAATATTAAATATTTTAAAATAAAAATTTGGTTTGGATGATTTTTTTGGTATTTTTCTCTGAAGTTTCTTTTTTTATGAATAGGAAAAAATACTAAATATTAATTCAAAACTAATTTTTCATATAATTAATTTAGTGTTAAATTATATTTATAATATTTTTTTAATTATTATTTAGTTAAATTTTTTATTAATTAATAAAATTTAGGTAATTTTAATCAATTTCAATTTGAAATTGGATAAAAAACATAGAAAACATTTGAATTTTTTTACATTACAAACATGTATTATCTTCCCATTTGCGGGATTAATTTAAATGATTTTTTTCTACTTCCGTGATTAAAATTTAAGAAAATTGATTACATATTTTGAAGAGGACTAATTTAAAATACCTAATAATTTCATCTAATTATTCGATGAAAAGTATTAGTGAAATTCATTAAAATAAATTACAATGATTAAGAAGTAAATTAGATTAACAAAGAACTAAACCTTAATCTTGATGGCTCAAATGACCTAAAAACTTGTCCAAAATACACTTTATGTCCATATTAATAACATATAATCTATTGGATATAATATGGACCATTATTGGATCCACTTTACCTGTGAGAAACAGGGGTTTAATTTCTATTCAAAAAACATACATGATTACCACTCCTCCTCCACTATAAAAACGTACTCACACCTCCCACTTCCTCACAAATGTCATGACACATGTGATAGAGAAATATATATAAAAATATATCCTAAAAATACCTACCCTCAACAAATAATACTAGCCTTGTGAATAAATCCATCTAAGTAATCCCTTCATTGGATACCAAAAAGAGTTAATCGAATAAGTGGCAGCATCTTTCCTCACGCTATTTCATTTTAATTTCATTATACACCCCCTAAACCCTTATTATTACATTATTAAATAATAATAAAATGTCATAAATATACTATTATATTTTTATGTTATGTTTTTATCTAAAATTACACACACTTCCACCTAATGGATAATAAATATACCGTTTCTGTACGCCTAACTACCTCCTCACAAAATATTGAGTGTTCGTTCTTCATTTACAAATAGTCATAGTGGTAATTATGTTGAAAAAAATGTTTATATATGATATATATGATATTATTAATTAATTTTTTCTTATATAATTTATATATAGAGCATACCATTATGCTTTCTATTTTTTTGAATATGATAACATCATTTGCAGAAGTGTGGACTATGCCTCCTCAAATTGGTGGGGTTTGTTCAAACTATACATTGAATTAATAATGAGTTGTTTTCAATTAAAAATCTGTTCTAAAATTTAAATCCATATGATATTAATGAAATAATAGTATGTCTTAAAATATAATATAATATTTTCTTTATTACCCTTTTCACATGCTAAAAATTGATAACGTTAGTCGTGGACGTGTTGACTACCTACTCCTCGACATGATGAAATTCATTTTTCATCACAAGAATTATATATATAGGTGTATATTATTAAATAATATTTTAGTTATGATATTATTTTCATTATTTATCTATAAAATGTTACTTATCTTTTTTCCATAATGATCGTTGAAAAATGGCAGCATTACTCATGCATGTGTATGACCTACCATCTCTATGATTGTAACGTTGGTTCATTTTTCAAAACCAAATTTTTTTATTGTTTTTAAAAGTATAATTTGGGTATAAATTTCATTAGTATGTCATGATTTTTATTCTTTAGATGTTATATAATGAATCCTTTGACCATAGTTGACCTACCAATGTTGTTTTGGACACATAACCCAAAATTGGTCAAAACACCAAATGTAAATTTAATTGTTTATGTAGTTGTATAAAACATGGATATTAATGAAATATAGTTAATGATAAAAATTACAACGTTTCTTAAGAATATAAATAATTAACAAAATTTTATTATTTAGGAATGTAAAGACACATGAGACCTGTCAAACTCAAGGTAAGTGATTTCATCTCAATTTATATTCTATTGAGTGTTAATTGTTATTATGCATCGATTCACTTTTATATTGTATATATACATCACTTTGGAATGTTATATCATGAATATCTATACTCTCATGATATTATATGTTTCATTTAATGTCATTGTCGATGCCTTTCAAATGAGCACTAGAAAATTCACAAGGTAAGAAATGCTTGAATACTCATATTATTTACCCAACAAAAGAAAAGGAAAAGGAAGATGGTCGAGACCTACAGATTGAGTGAACCATTAAGAGACTCACAATCACATGAAAATTATAAGGTCATGTGATGACTCCAATAATGGTGCATAACCTGTGGTTAATCCCATGAATCCCCCTTTCCACAAGCCCCCCTACTTTTTTGAAAGTTCTCTAGACAACCAGTAACTATGTGGGTGGAATCCAGATGAGATCCCCTAGACTATGCGAGTTTTCCATAACAATCACCTGATTGTAAAACTTCATAATCAACTAAAAATTATAGGAAATATAACCAAATGGTAGAGTCTTCTAGAATCCTTAGATATCATGCGACTTATCAGTAGATGTATGATAGTTATCCATGAAAATATTAGAGCAAAATCACTAATTCTTCAAAAAATTGTAAAATAATACAATTTAAATAAGAGGGGAGGAGGTGAGAGTTACTAGTGGTCAGTGAGGGACATGTGGAACACCCCTAGTGATACACAAGTCACCATAAGACCCTGGTGACTTGTCCTTCTTATCTTGTGAAATCCCTTAGCTTGTCGACTACGACATGTGAAGCGCCCCGAGCACGCTGAGGCAACTTTGCTCTCCTCCTTTGGCCCTCCAAGGATATAATGAATAAAATTGTCCAAAAAGTGCTTTTGTGCCCCCATATGACCCATATTGGTCACAAACAACATTACCAAAAATTAGAGTATTTTTCTTTGACATTACTCATGGAAACTCACATGACTCTAATCCTTGGCACATAAAAGAAGGAGGATAAAAAGGGAAGAGGTGAGAGATCTTTCAATCATGAAATTATTGTGATGTGATATGAAATTCCATAGTGTGGTTCTATGAGACCCCCATAAAAACATCATTATCTCATGTAAGTTTTATAAATGTCATCAAGCATCTCGCGGATTCCTTTAAACATGTAATTTGAACTTGTGAAGGTCCTTGGACGTGTAAACATGTCAATAAGGGGATCCTTCTATTCATTTTCATGATCCAAAATTCCTCATTGATGAGAAATAATCCAAGAAAAGAACCATTCACATGAGGGACTCACAGTCACTAAAAATCAGGTGATGACCTCATACTAGTCAACGATAGAGACTCACGAAGCTGGGTGATTCCAGATACCTACAATGACTCGAACCATGGATCACACTGGATACACCACAAAAAGCATTGAACAACCATGGTTGGAGATACCTATAAATTATCTACACCGACAAAAAAATGGGTTGGATGGTTAGACTATGGATGATTCAACTCTTGGCTTCTATGCACTTAGTGAAGAGAAGACTTCTCAGAGTGGATGATCTCATGAATGGAAATTCTTTCGTCAACTAATATACCAACAAATTGTCATAGAAATTATGAGCCATACATAAAGTACATTGCATGGTCATCCATATATCAAATGAATATGTCTTCCATATCACATGAGACACATGGGAATTGATACTGAACAAAATTAAGGCATTCACAATATAAGGGCTAGATCCAAGATTAAAAGTGTAAGACTTGAGAGAAATATATGTTTTCTAACCCTCATTTTATTCACCTGATTCATACAAGGACACACGAATGAACCAGGAAATATCTCCAAGATGTCATGAAAAGCCTTTAGCATGTTATTTAGGGACATGAAAAAACCTTCAATCGTGTCAGAACGATCTATTTGGTCCTCCTCAGTACACCTCTTTGGTCTTGTGAAACCCACTGGTCCAATTGGACAATCCTTGAGACATCCGACAAATACATCACCAAACTCATATAACAATACCTCTTTATGTCATCCAAGTCTCACAGTTTAATTTGGTCATGAAAACTAAGTTTCCACAACACCCTCTGGTAAAGTCAACTATGACCCACAATAACCCTTGGGAATGTCACCTGAGATTCATTATACCCTCCAGAGATTCCATGCAGGTCTTGTGATAGCCTCCAGGGATGTTATCAATGATACAAAAAACCATTCAAACCATGTTTCCCAGAATCATGTTGTTGAGTCAAAATATGTTTCAACTTTCTCATTGATCTTTTTGGTTTAGAAATCAAAATTTACATCTTTTTTATCGTATATGTTTTTTTCTCATCATAACGACACATTCCGTAATTATATATTTTTCTATACTATTGTTATCATATATGTTCTTTTCTCATTGTAATCACATACATTGTAATAATATAATGTTTTTCTACATCGTAACCAGATATATTTTTTTTCAATCGTAACCACATATGATTTTTTCAAAACCACACATCATAACTATGTACCATAAGAATGCATCATATCCATGTTAAGAATCATAAACCTCTTACAAATAGTGAAGAAGATATGAATTCAAACCACGATATGCATCGTAACCTTATTAAGAATCATAATTGTGTTATATATCATAACCAAGATATGCATCATAATAACGATATTCATCATAACCATGTAAAGAATCATAACCATGTTATGTATCATACTCATGTAATTCTTAAGTTTTTACTCATGTATTACTACAATATTGTATACATGTTTCACATACTCATTGTTTCATACTTTTGTACTTAATACCTTTTAACTGAAACAATTTCATGAAGTTAGTTATATACTAATCAAAATGATTTCATGTATTCTGTCTGTTTTGATCATTATAATTATCGGTCTCCAAGTCCATCTAAATTCTCCAGAAAAATATGACCGTTGTAGGAAATGTGATTTTTGGAACCTAAGACCTACAAATTAAAGGTCATTCAAACAGGAGAATACAACTTTGGTATATTCCATGTTTTAGAGAGAGACTATGTGACATTTCACTTTCTTTGAATGAATATACTTGATGATACAAGATGTGAACAACTTGATCCTAGTTCCTGTATTCCAATAAGTGCATTTGTTTTCATTGTGTGACCGATCATTGTGATACAATTCAAGGGAATCCACGGAAAAGAAGACAGATCTATTGATCATTGTGTTAAGGGATTTCATGTATTTGTAAGACCGAGGTTCTGATTACCTTATTAATAAAGGTCATCCATGGATTGGAAGACATATGTGCTGATCATCGTATCAAGGGATTAACTAGGTGATGGTAAAAGAGAACTTTTATCCTTGGTCAAAGGATACCCAACTCTTTGGGATAAAATAATTTCAATATCTTTTATTTTTCTGCTGGTATTTGTAATAGAAATGATATTGTTTTGTTTCCTATTTCTATTCATATTATTTTCTATTGTATTTGTTTTAATTATGATACATTGTTTAAATATTGTATTAAAAGATTATATATAGTGTATCATAGACTCACATAAATCTGTATTACTCTGATCATTGTATTTAATTAAAATAAAATTGATTTAATAAATTGTAGTATCATGATAATATCATCAGACCAAGAGTCAGTCGGATCATTTGTTTTCTTTTATAAGAGGTGTTGTGAATTGTTTTTGGTTAAAGTATTATTAAAGTAATAACCTTCCATAAAATTATTTAACATAAATATTTTAACCTATATTTCAACCCCCTCTTGTATTGTGCCATCTCAAATACATTTACTTCAATTACAATTAAACAACTGATATTAGAGTCGGTTCCCACTAATTTTTTTACATGATAAATTTATTTCTAAAATCCATTTATATTTTTTAATAATCATTTTGTTTATATTTAATTACTACACTAATGTGTGGATTGAAAAATTGTTGTATAATAAGATGAAAATAATGAATATTGGATCAATTGACATTCTGAACCCAACTAGATAATATATTTTTGATGGGAATTATTATGATTACAAGAGATATTGGATGAATTTTTTTATCAATATTAGAGTAGATCATTTTGTGATTCTCACTAGAGATTATAAAAGTCCAAAAAAAAAGTATGGACCTTCACAAATGAACAGAAACTAGAATATCAACTAAATTAAGGGTACACAACACTCTATTATGTTTTATGACTGGGAATAAATATAGTCAGATATCATTATATGAAGTAGCCAACTGCATCTAGAATAAATTAAAAGTCATATATTTTGGTACATCTAAAGTTATAAAAACGTGAAGTGCCATGCTCTGAGCTAAATATCTTGGTTTTGTTTTTCCCAATGGAGAACCAGTTTACAAGATTCAACAATGATTTCTGACAATTGTCAATAGTATTTAATCTATAGAAGAAAAATGTATTTATGATGATGTTTTTATGGAAAATATAATTGATATAAAGCCCAATGAGTGGGAATAAAAAAACATTTATTTATTTGATAATGAATTTTACTAAATTAACACTTCATAAATTATTAGGTACTCTCTTATAGCATGAGATAAGAATGAAAAGAGATGAAAATCTTAATAAAATGAAGAAAGGTAATGGAATTCTAGCCTTTACCACTAAATCAAAATCCTAGACATCGGAAAGGGTAACAAGAACAAAATCTATGAAATCTATTTTTATATCACAATCTAGTAAAAGTGGTCATTTAGAGAATGAAGTAGCCAATATTTTCTAAATAATGAAAATGATTATGGGACAGAAATATTTTTAGTATAGATTCAAAAATAAAGATATAAAGGACAAGGACTCATAAGTAATGTGTTAAGAATGAAAAAGTGGAGGTCATGTCAGTCCAAATTGTCATTTACTTATAAAAAGACCGGAAGGATAAACATAATGAAAGAAGCAAGAAGAAGAATCAAGAGTAAAAGTCTAAGAATGTATTTAATGAAAATTATAATTGGAGTGAAATTGGTGGTGATTCATGAGAATAATATTCTGAATATGAATCCTAAAGCCAGATGAATATTATACTTATAGGTAGATTACAAACTGGAAATCATTGTCTCATAGCTAAGTTATGCGATACATAATCTCTAATTAATGTATCATTAAATTACAATTACCTTGATATGAATCATTCTTACACTATAGATGAATAATATTCCTTAAAAGAGGATAATTTACCTTCTTTTGAAGAAGAATCCAGATTTTACAAATTACATGAGATAGAGAATTTCAAACTCAAAAACATTTTAATAAAAAAATCTAGAATATATTTCTTATAAATAAAGTATCATATCATTCTAAATATCTTGATAACAAATTCATTATTTAGAAATAATTTCAAAAAACCTTATGGAAGAAAACTATGATAAGGACAACCTTTATAATTACTTTGATCAACATGTTTATGAATCCTAAACCAATACCAAAAACAATTCTTATGAGAATGATAATTTATTTATTAGACTGAAATCTGAAATTTTTTCTCTTAAATTTTTTATTATCAAATTTCACTTATGGAATGAATGAATTTGTAAAAATGTATTCCCAAATTCATCCTCTGAGGAATAGTTTCAGAATTGGTTACTCATTGAAACCTTATTTTCATTCATAATTATTTTGTTCCCCAAATTGTTCCATTCTGCAATAAATGTCATTGTGGTGGACATTGGGAAAGAAATTTTTCCTTAACAAAACTCAATATTTAGGATTTCATAAATATCACATTGAAAAAAAAATTGATTCCTAAAGTTCTTTTATCAATTATTTTTTGATCCAAACAAGTTTGGGTTCTGAAAATCTAATTGTTTTATTTTGAAGAAAAAAAGTGTACCAATAACAAGAATATTTCGTACATGGATAGTGGATGTTCTCAACATATGAGTGGAAAATAATATTTCTTTGAAAATATCATTGAAATGAAAGGTGTAGGATTGGACTTTGCATATAATTATCAGGGAAAGATCATTGGTATAGTTAATATTTTTCTTTCAGGAAAAGTTTTAATTTCAAATGTGTTTTTGTTAAAGGTCTTAAGAACAACCTTATAGTAATAAGTCAGTTATGTGATGAAGGTTACCTTGTTAATTTTAGGAATGATAATTCTTTATTCACAACTCCAATGATGGATTCATTCTTTATTCTCATAGGAATGAGAATATATACACACTTAACGTAGAATACCATAGGAGCCAAGACTTACATTTATTATATAGAATGGAAGACCAATCTTGGTTATGGTATAGAAGTTTGGGACACTGTAACATAGACACCTTTGTAAACTCTCAAAGAAAAGACTTGATAAGGCTCTACCGAATCATTGAATTGATTCTTCAAAAGTCTTTAATCCTTGTCTATATGCAAGAAATAGAAAACTATATTTAAATCAATTAATGAAGTTTCATCTTCTAATGAATTATAGTTAATGAACATGGATCTTTTCGTTCCTACAAAACTGGAAGTATTGCATAAAAATACTTTGTTTTTGTTTTTGTTGATGACTACACATGATTTACATGGGTTTATTTTCAAGAAATGAAATCTAAAGCCTTTTTCTATTTCAAAACTATTATTTCCCAATTTAAAAATGACAAAAACCTAACAATGATAACTATTCTATGTGATCATGGTAGAGAATTTCAAAATTCATATTTTTAAACTTTTGTAGTAAGAAAGGTATTAGTCAAAACATTACATCTCCAGGAACCCATTAACAAAATGGTGTTTCTAAAAGAATAAATTGTATTCTCCAGGAAATGACAAGAACTGTGTTGAGTGAATACCCAATTACTCTGCATTTCTGGGCTAAATTTGTAAGTACTGCATTTCATACTATAAATCGAGTTTTAACGAGACTTTTTCTTTATAAAACACCCTATGAACTGTGGACTGGCGGAAAACATAATGTTTCTTACATTAGATTATTTGGATGAAAAGTATTCATATTGAATACTATAGACAATATATATAAATTTTCACCCAAATCTAATGAATGAATATTTATAGGTTATTCCACAACTTTTATGGTTTATAGAGTTATTTAACAAAAACTCTTGCACTGTTGAGGAAATAGTTCATGTTAAATATGATGAAACTAAAAATTCTGTTTTTAAACAAACCCTTCCTATATCAAAAAATGTGTTTTAACAAAATGATTATCAACCCTTTATTGAAAACTCTTCTAAAATAGAAAACACTCAAGAAAATGTTTCGGAAATATTTACCCCCGAAGACATTATATCTTATGTTGATGAACATGTTTTAAAAAAACCCAAATCAATTTTATCATATGAATAATCCCAATGATAATATCATTTGTGATGTAAATAAACACATAAATACTATAAATTCCTTGAGAAATTAAGTAGAACACTGTTCTTTTCTATCTCAATTTGAATGTAAAACATTTATTGATGCCTCGGGTGAAGAATATTGCATTAACCACATGCAATATAAACTAAATTAATTTAAATTAAATAATATTTGGACCTTGGTTGAAAGAACTAAAGATACATTTTTAATTTGTGTAAAAAGGGTTTTTATAAGCAAATGTGATGAAAATGGAGTCACTTTAAGAAATAAAGAAAATCTTTTTGCTAAATACTATAATAAATAAGAGGGAATAGACATAGATGAAACCAATGATCTGGTAGCTAGACTCGAATCTATTCATATTCTATTAGCCTTGGCAGCATTCTTCATCTTCACACATTTTCAAATGGATAGAAAATGTGATTTTATAAATTGGATTGTTCAAGAAGATGTTTTTGTAGAACAAATTCCTGCTTTTGTAGATTCAAAACATCTTGACCATGTTTTTAAACTTACCAAAGCATAATATGACCTTAATCAAGGCCATAGATCTTGGTATAATAGACTTACATGAATTATTTTTAAAAAAATTAAAAAATATACTAATAATCCAACTCCTTCTATAAAAAAGGAAAAAATATCATTTTCATTTTTTAAATCACTGTTAATGACATTATATTTGGATCAACTCATCAATCCATAACTGATTCTTTTGCAAATCTCATGAAATCTATGTTTTAAGTGAGTATGATGTGTTAGTTACTATTATTTTTAGGATTTCAAATCTCTAAAAACTATAAGAAACCTATATATCCAAACATAAGTATATCTAATAAGGCATGGATATGACAACACTACGAGTATAATAACTCCAAATTATACCTAAAATACACCTGATACTGATGGTGCTGGGAGACCAGTAGATCAAACATATTTTAAAAGTATGATCGAAATTTTGTTATAATTAATAGGTAGTTGTCCATAATTATTATTTTTAGTATTCTTATGTGTAATATATCAATATAATCCAAGTGAATCTCATTTATAATCAGTGAAATGAATTTTTCGCTACTTAAAGGGAACTATGGATTTAATATTATTTCATTCCTCTTGAAATTATATTTTTGTACTTTTTTTTCAGATGTTGACTTTGGTTTTTGTAGAATGGATAGAAAAAGTACATCCAGAACATGCCTTTTTATAGGAGATTTATTAGTTTATTTCATATTAAAAAAACATTTAGTAGAACTTTCCACTACTAAAGATGAATATGTAGCAGCGGGATGTTGTTGTGCTCAAGTATTGTGGATGCAACACACAATAACTGACTATGGTATGTGTTTTTCCAAAACTGAAATACTATGTGATAATACTAGTGAAATTGCTCTTAATAAAAACAATTAACATCACTCAAATTCAAAACACAAAGATATTAGGCATCATTTGTTTAGAGATCACAAAAAAGGAGATATTATTTTACAATTCATCGGAACACAAGAACAACTTGTTGTCATTTTCCCCAAGAAATTATCTTCAGATAGATTTGAATCCATTATTCATAAACTATGAATGATCACGGTATGGTAATCATTCAGATTTATTTCTTGTTTAAACTATCTCCTTACATTAATTTTATCATTTTAAAAGGGGGAGTACACATACATTTTATCGGTTTCACTTTTTATCGGTTTTTATTTTTATTGGTTTCACTTATTAAAGGTTTTATATTTTATTAGTTATACTTTTTATCAGTTATACTTTTTAATTGTTTTAGTTTTTATTAGTTTTACTTCATATCTACTTTAATTCTTTATCATTATTCATTTTTATCGGTTTTATATATATTGGTTTCATATTCATCGATTTCATGTTTATTAGTTTCATGGTTATAAGTTTCATGTTAGTGGTACTATATTTTTTTTATGTATTAGATTATTTTATCGGAACTATATTATTGGTATTAGATTATTCTACATGTAATAGATTTTTAGGATTAGAATATTTTAACATTACTATATTATTTTTTCTGTATTAGAATATTTTATCAGTACTAGATTATTTTAAATTAAAGAGTTTTAGAATTCTAATTTGTTTCCTAAGATTTTTGGTATTATTTATATTATTAACATAAAAACAATATACTGAAACCAATATATATATATATCTTGATACACTAACAGGCACTATTTCTAAAAGCTTATTTTGTTCATTCAAATAAATGGTTTTCAATTCCTTCTTTTAACTCTTAATCAGATTCATTCTGAATACTATTTTTATAAGGAAAACATCAAGAGTTTGAAGTCATTATCAACCATTGGATCATCTAGATCTAATCTATTCCATAAAATTAATTTTTAAAAGTACCCCTTCCTACCCACCACATCGAATTCCTCTATATTTATCTAAAGTCCTAATGCTCATTAAAGACACATCATGGTTCATAATCAGTTTTTACCTTGGTTTTCGTATGTAGAGAATGTCACAATTTTTGTATCTAGGAAAAACATCAGGGTTCGAGTTAATCATTCATGTGTGAGTGAATTTCTTCATCTCCAAACCAAATGTCTCCAAAATATTTCTCTTATTTGTCCTTTATAGGGGAAATTTTATTTTCTCAAGCCTTGAATGAGAATTTTGATTCATTTCTCAAAAGGATAATAAATTTCCAAGGGTGGGAATCCATTTTTTTTGAAAGACCATATTCATATCAAGACATTTTGTTTTATAGGAAGTGTTACAATTTTGTAAAACTATAAAGATTGATAATGGACTCATGATTTCCTTTATGATTTATAATAATAAATACACAAAATCTATAAAACAAGAAGCCACATTCCTAGGATTTCTATCTAAGGGAGATTCCCTTTTCCCTTCCCAAATTTTACCAGAACTAGATGGTATTTTTTATAAGAGGAATAAAGAGGAATATATTTTTGATATTCATGGTGATAAAAGGAAGGTTAATCATATATCAGCCGAAAATCGACTCATTGTCCTTTATATGAAAGGAATTATAGTACTAAGAAATAGTGACAATGAAACTTTGAAAGTTAATAATGTTTATTATCATGATTATTTTGTGAATATTATAAAGTTCAATCTTATTGGTTCCATTTTATTAATACATAAAAAACATAAATATAGTGCCATAACATCCTAGATAATCATGTTTCCCCCCACTCTCTATAAGTTTTTTTAAATAATACCTAATTTTGTTAAATATCTAAATAAATTCATATTCAAATTTTTTTAAAGAGACTCTCTTTAGTAAGGATACAATAAGGATATTAGAAATATTATTCGATACTAAATCCAAAAATAATTGGAAATATCTGGATGTTGAGAAAGGAAAGGAAGTAGTTGAAGGGAGTGAAAAACATTCAAATCCCTACAAATAATCTTCATGAAAAAAATGTCGTTAAGAATACAAATTCTAAAAAAAAAGAAACAAATATCAGTATCAGATGAAGTTGGGGTCGAGGGGAGGAAGAAGAAGGAAGAAAGACATGACGGGGACCCTCAGTTTGGATTGGATTTGGGCAAAAAAAGAACCGAAGAAATTTTAAAAGAATAAGACAAGAAGAAGAGAAAAAAGAAGAGAAATGCCAATCTATTATCATTGATAGTCATATCATTATAGTTTCGGAAGACAGAAATGGATTTTTCATAAGGGAACCATCTTTTCAGACTCAATAAGATTGAGAAAATAACGGAGAGGAGAAACAAGAATTTGAACCATCGGCTACACATATTCTAATTAAAGAATATGAAGAAGAATATAAAGAACAAGGGGAAGAAGAAAATGGAAAAGATGAAGAATAAATATAAGTGAATGGAGATGAAAAAAATAGAAATCATTCATCAGAATTGTCAAAAGTCCAATCTTTTTTGTTTCAATATCTTGATACTCACCCATAAAATGAAGTTTATCAAAGGGTTTATTCCAAGAAATTCATTCAAATTTATAATAAAGAAGAAGAAGAATTTTATAAGAATCATAATCATCAAGCTTCTTTTTTCGGCACCGAAACTCATTTTGGAGATCTCCCAGAATAAAATCAAGATACAGATTCAGAATGAACAATCATAGTGAAGGGAATTCAGTACTAAGAAAAATATTTGATCATAATGGAAAATATTATACCATTTTTTCCAAAAATTGTAGCCATTATTTAGATCATTTCAAATAGTCATAATTAATGAATAGATTATGTCAAGACTCAAATGAATAGGTATCTAAATCATGAAGCCAATTTCATAATATTCAAAGTACATTCACCTGAGCATAAGAAGTCTTGTAACATGGTTTAAAGTGGTTGTACAACATTAATGATAAACTAAGGAATCCTGTGGACATGCATGATAAATTGGTGAAGCTGGTAAATCATCTAAATTCAGGCTACCATAAGGTGGTCATTAATCTGAATGAAAAACATGAACTCTTTCAAAAACCAGGTAACTCTAAAGGAATATCCACTGTATAGTTTGATCTTATAATGTAAAAATTGGAGAATTAATATAATGAGGTTTCTATTATATTAGATAGAGTTGTATTCCTAGAGAAGGTCTATAGACTCAGAGTAGTAGATTTAGATGCCCATGAAGTTAGGCTTAAATCACAGGAAGTAATCAGTCAGCTTCATGAACAAAGTAATCGAAAACAAGAAAATATTATTGAAGAAAAATATGTGAAGATTAATGATGAACAAGAAGATATAGACAAATTGATGGAGGATTGAAAATATTTCAATAAGATGAAGCTCTCTATGTTCATCCTATTTGAAAAACAAATGGGAAAGAATGATTTTTAGAACTCTTGTTGTAATAAAATAATGTTTCATTCCATGTTATGTCTAATTGATTCATACACTGTTTCTCTATCTATTTGAATGAAATTAATGTTTTCCCTTATTCTTTTTGAAAATCACAAATGGGGAGAATAATTTGGAAAAGAGTAATTTTCATTCATAAAATGGAAAAAGGGTCATTAACATATTAAGGGGGAGAATTCACAATTAAAATTAAACAGAATATGATCATTTGTGATATTTTTATCCTAGGGTTGAATTACTCATATTCACTATTACTTTAAGAAGAGTTACTAATCTTAGGGGGAGATAAGTCTTTATTATTTGTTTTGTTTTGTGCATTCCAAAAAGGGGGATATTGTTGAGTGAAAATATTGTTGGACTTTCTCATTGATCTTTTTGTTTTGGAAATTAAAAATTCATTATTGTTTATCATATATATTGTTTTATCATCGTATGAACACATACTGTAATCATATATGTTGTTCTCTTATTGCACTCATATATATTTTTTTCCCATCATAATCACATACATTGTAATCATATACTGTTGTTCTACATCGTAAACAAATATGTTGTTTTACAATTGTAACGACATATGTTTTTCTCGTAACCCCAAAACATGAATATGTACTGTAACCATGCATCATATCCATGTCAAGAATCATAACCGTGTTATGAGTCCTAACCATGATTTTCATTGTAACCACGATATGCATTGTAATCACGATATGCATCTTGACTCTATTAAGAATCATAACAGTGTTATGCATCATAACCACAATATGCATTGTAATCATGATATGAATCATAACTATATTAAGTATCATAAAAAAGTTATGTATGATACTCATGTAATGTTTAATTTTGTACTCATGTCTTACTCCAATAACTTATACATGATTCTCATACTAATTGACTATTACTTTTGTACATACAGTCTTCAAAACAAAACGATGTCATGATGTAAGTTATACACCAATAAAAATGATGTTGTGTATTTTTTTATCAATATAATTCCACGCATCCATGGAACTCTGAATTTTCTGAAGAAATATGATCGTTGGAGGAAATTTGACTATTGTAACATGATTCCTATAAATATAAGGTCATTTGAATAAGAGAATACAACATTTGTATCTTCCAAGTTCTAGAGAGAGATTGTGTGACATCTCCCTTACTTCGTGTGATAATACTTGAAGATACAATACATCAACGGCTTGTTTCTAGAAATTGTATATCAATAAATACTTTGATTTTATTGTGCAACTGATCATTGTGATAACGATCAAGGGCTTCCCAAGAAAGGAAAATGATACTACCGATCATAGAATCGAGTGATTTAAGGAATTTTAAAGAAATAGTCACAAATTACATTCTTAATCGATGGATCCAATGGATAAAAATATAGATGTACTGATCATCATATGGAGGGCTTACCCGAGTGGTGGTAAGATAGACCTTTTACTCTAGGTGAAAGGATACACTACTCTTTGGGATAAAATAATTGTAATACCTTTTATTTTTCCATTGCTATTTGTAATAGAAAGGAAATACTTTTTTGCCTATTTATATTAATATTATTTTCAATTGTAATATATTTAATTACTATACATTCTTTACATATTGTTTTAAAAGATTTTATACACTATATGGTCTAATCATTTACATTTGTATTAATCTGAAAATTGTATACAATTTTAATACAATTGTATAAATAACATGTTGTATCATAACAATATCATCAGACCCAGAGTCAGTCTGATCATTTGTTTTCTTTTATTGAAGGATTTGATTATTTTATTTGTTTAAGTATTATTAAGTTAAGAAAATTCCATAAAAGGTTTTACTATAATTTTCTTAACCTACTATTCACCCCCTATTGTATTGTTCCATATCATATACATTTACATATATTACGATCAAATACTTTTGACACCCTCCATATGTGTCAAGCCAAATCTTTTGATTGAAACCGGGGAATGTTATTTGGATCATGCAACACCTCCTAGAGATTCTAGCTACTTCATGAGGTGGTTTCAATAAAAACAATATGGATCTTGTAATTTCCATCGTAAAAGTAAACTTAGTCATGTGACACCCTCCAGACATGTTCTCTAGATCAATAGGGCATCCCATGACTTGATATCATTGTTATTCTTCAGTGTGTATTCATAAATCAATAGGGCATACCAGGAATTGATAACATTGTTCATCATCGGTGTTTAAGACTTGATCAATAGGGAATACTAGGACTACATTACATTTACTGTCCTAGGTGTGTATGCTCTGATCAATAGGCCATCTAGGTACTTGATAACATTGTTTTCAATTGGTGTGTAAACCTCGATCAAAAGGGAATAATCAATAAAAAGTCCCAACGTAAAGAGAACAATGAAAAATCTGATTCCTTCCATATTTAGGATATGTAGGCCAACTCTGCCTAGGATCAAGTTCCATATTGATCAACCATGGAAATCTCAGAATCTAAGTCCATTATCCAAATCATTGGAAAGGATTACTTGTTATCCATTATTTCTCACAATGAGTATGGATTGTGTGGGATTATGGAGTTTCAATGATAATGAAATATACATTATAAACATCCACCATATTATGATAAACCTTAGAGTGTAAGCTAAAAAAATTGAACTATGAAAACTCTGATTCCTACAATAACTAGGATACGTAGGATGCTTTCATAAGGCCTGAGTTCAAATAAAAAACCTATGTGGTGTGTATCATTTTATGACTCTAGCTTCTCAGCCATCAGGACCCAATTATCCCCAATAGATGATCAAATTTACTCATCCATTAGAGGATTGAGTAACCAATTTAACTACAATAATATTGATTCCCGCAACAACAAGGATACGTAAGATCTGTCTCTAAGACCTGAGTTCATGATAAATCATCTTAGGATAGTCCTAATACAGAACTCCCACATCATGAGAAACAGAATGATCATTTTTCATCCCTTTTTTCTCACACTCATCGTAGATTATATGGGCTTAGCTATCCAAAATAATCATATCATATGCACCAGGTGCCTTGAAAATGATAGGGATAACCTCAATATATAAGCCCTGACCAAATGAACAATGAACACTATAATTTTCTCTATACTCGGTATATGTTGTATGTCCATCTAGGATTCGACATTCAAAATTCAGTGTCCCAGAGCACCAACATGGGTACTTTGCACATGACTTTAAACTAAATGGTTTGTACTAATTATGTGGGTTTTTATTCCTACAATAGCAGGATACATATGAAGACTGATAATGACTTAATCCCCTCCTCAAAATATTAACCACATCCTCATGTGGAAGCACGTCCTGAAGAACATGGTTATATGGCTTTATGATATTCAAGTAGCCAAAATTTTCCATAAAATTATAGAGAACCTCGTATACATACCGATAGATTCATTTAAGAGAACCTAGTCTATTGCAGATGAAAGATAATAAACCTATAATCGTTTTTTAGGGTAACCAGTGTCATATCAGAATTAAGAAGAGATTCAAAAACATATCATAAATCTAGAAGAGAGTCCAAGAGTAGGAAACAATTCCACTAAAATGGTGTGATGATCCCAAACTCCCATCCTCTCAACAATTCAATTCCCCAAGAGTCAATAGGGCTGAAAACCCAGATGAATTCAATCCTTTTGAAAGCATTCTTGTACCCATCTGTAGTCGAGGAAAACATTGCCAGTTTTTGGGAAAGGTGAAAAAAATTCCAAACCCAAAGAAATTGGTTGAGAGAGACCCAAAGACTCTCCCCTCAACCAATCCATCATGTCATATCCATTATACACCTTTGAATCCTGATGAAACAAAAATTGAGGACATGGTGTGAATATATAAAACAAACAAATGACCAAGCCATAATTCATCGATCCATTTTGTTTGCCCAATATAGGCAAAAAAATAGTTAACCTGACAGGAATCTCTCTAATAACAAATTAATAGGTTATATTTCAACATGTCATTTTGTTTTCTCCACATATGAAAACATATTGCCAATCTTGACGTGAATCTCTATGGTCAATTTTTTTTAAACCCCTATACAAACAAAAACATATGACCGACCTGATAATACATATGATCCTCTATAACTAGGGTTATCATATGTCGATCCCTATTTTGAATAGTCTAAATGAGTGGATTGACCAAATTGGAAATATCAAGACAAATGTGTTAACATTGCATATATGATTGATCACATTATACATAATATATTTAACTAATTCATGACCTTCTTTCTTATTGTTTTCAGGGCTACATATATTGAAAACATCCTAATTCAAAATAATGTCTTCATCTTCCATTTTTTCATCCAGTAAATCATTTTTTGTTGCAACCCCCACGGGTCACAATGTGATCTCACCTCCTCAAAACCTCTAATGGAAGGTGGAAAATACAATGGTTTGGGATTACCACAAACATGATACAATACCGAGCATGGATACATCACATGATTATCTCCAATAACAATTGATATAAAATCCTCACCGCATAATGGAGACTTCTCCTAAGCGAGTAGCCCTCATCGGTACAAACAACCACTTCAGAAGCATATCCCCAGACTACAATAACTAGAATGTTCTATATCTGATATAGGTGGACTAGGAAGATAAATATTTTTTCCATTTGGTTTAGGTGTTCCAGATTAGGGAACCTATAAACCACTGTCTCTAGCATCATCCCACTGATACCCACCAATCATCCGTTGAGGGTATCACTCGACACGCTACCACATCCAACGCCCATGCCCGAGAAGCAAGGAAGTGTTATATGGGGGAAGTCATCAGATATCCATAACATGGATCATACTCCTGCTCCTGATGATGATGCCTACCAGCATACTCTGGTTGGAACTAGTAAGTAGAATCATATCCCTACCTGCTTAGAACATGTCTATGGGAATATCCCTTCAATTATAATGGGGGATGTACATATCCCTACCCCCATGCGTAATGTCTTTTAACATATTCTAATGTCATAGGGAGGATAAAAAGTAGTTTCATATCCCCACCTCGAACAAATTAATATAATAGTGCATAATAGAGACAAAAAAACATGTAGACTTATATATTTTCACACAGTTTTCTGAAATACCAACAATTTTTTGCAAAAGCTAAAGAGATCTACTAACATATTCTAGCACTGATGTAGATAAAGGGACAAAATCAAACTCATTTCCCTATTGCCTGTGAAACTCAACAGTTTAATCATCACGAACAAGTTTTTGTACCAGATAAATGAAAACTCTTTCTCTATTATAATAGGATTATACATATATTCCAATAAAGTGTGAGGCATTGGATTGGGTTCACATTACCATTCAAACTAGGGCTCACCATGTGAGAGAAGAACATGACTCAAGATAGGGGAAAATGTTTATCAAAAAATCCAAACATCATATTCAAAATGCCCATAAAAAGACTCATATACCCATTCTATCTGGGTATTTCAATTCTAGAGGAGAATAAGCCTTAAGAAAGGATTATACTATTGTCAAAGAAGTCTAGTGACATACTATAAAGGCATTGGATCAGGTATATTTCTAGGTTCTGGCTGAGGGTGAGCAAGTGAGAATAACCCAAGCCTCAGGACAGGCTCATGTATCTACCAGTGAATATACATGGAATAATCTAGAAAATCACGAAACCAAGGAACATATTCCTAAATCCTCATATTAATTCCAACATCATCATAATTCCATGGAAATATAGGAGGAGTCTCATATTCATTCTCCCATTCTGGAGGTTCGTCGGATTTTTCTATCCTGGAATTCATATTCGGACCAGTCTCATATTCTAATTCCAACCAGGGCCCCCCATGTTAGAGTGACACATGGATCAGGGTAAGCTCATACTCATTCTGTGAAAGACCATAGGTATATCTCAAAGGGTCAATATTGGGTTCATATTCTCATCTTGATTTTGGGTCACCAAGAAAGAATGGAACATACCTCAATACTTGCACATTTTCCTATCAATAATGAGCTAGATTATTGTAAAATTCAAATAGATTCATAATAGTGGAATCATACTCAAAAAACACTATATGAATATATACATATTGTGTAAACCTTCACATAGCATACTCATATCCCTATACAATCCAAAAATATAGGTAGGAATATTCCAACAATAACGTAGAATATGAATCATATTCCTATTATGCAAAATTATAGTGTCTTTAATGTTGTTTGAGACTAATTATCAACACATAAAGGTTCTTACAATAGTTCTATTTAAGTGTTGGTAGAAGATAATCAATACCATGAAATTCCACCTTATGATTGTGTGGAGATGGATTTCAGAAACTATACTCCTGAAATCCACCAAGGTTAAACTCCCCAGGGAGATATCTTCCCCAGAAATGAAATCCTACCCTTTCCTAGACACCTATGTATTGATAGGTGTCCAAAAATATGAAACCTTTTTATAGAGAGGTTCTTGAAACATTATGGTCAATTGTGTATGGTTCCCCCATCAACTTTCAGAAATACTCCACTCTCATTAAAAGGTTACCATCAGATCCATCATTTATGGTCTGACCCGATTAAGGAATGTAAGTCTGATGAGGAGGAGGTTTTCATTTACATAAAAAGAGAGTTAGTCACAAAAAACATCCCCATAAGGTTCTTTCCCCTCACTACATCTAGCTATGAG
The DNA here is from genome assembly GCA_963277665.1 of Viscum album. Lineage (NCBI taxonomy): Eukaryota > Viridiplantae > Streptophyta > Magnoliopsida > Santalales > Viscaceae > Viscum > Viscum album. The sequence goes on along the minus strand of OY728143.1, from coordinate 878,510,206 downwards.
GTCCTAGATCATCTAGAAAAAGGATTCCATTCCTTACCAATGCCCAAATATGTGGGATACTCATCAGAAACTGAAGGAATAATATCTCCCTTATCCATGATATGAGTTGCACCCTCAGAAAATTAATATAGTCTATTTTCAGCTTGAACTATCTACTATCTTTGTGACCAGGGATCCGAAATCAGAAAATCAAAACACAAATTTGTAGCATGATTGATGATAATGCATTATGATGCTTCAATACCAGAACATCGAATCGATTTCATGAATATGTATTTGAGGGTGGGGAAGGTATGGAGTATTAAACATTGAATCACCCCTGGAATAATAGAATAAATTTGATTCAATGTCCCGTAATGTTATAGAGTCTAATGAAATATGGGAAATGGGTAATTCTTAGGCCCGTTGGTCACTAAAATGGAATACAAATTCTACAACAATGGACATCAATCATGACTGTAGGAAGAGGAGAGCCAACATGACATCATTCTGGGGACATAGGAATGATTATCACACATTTCAAACACGGATAATGAAGTTTCAATCATCTCGAAAACTTCCTTTCAAGAATAATTCTCATCATGGGATTCCATCATTCCGAGTTCCCATGTGAGCAAAGTTATGCCACATCTAATGGACTGCAATAGTAGCCATCATAACATTCATCTAGGAGAATACATGAGCCACTAGGATAAGATAATTTATATCACAACCTCAACCCCTCATATCATCAATTCCTGATACAATTCAAGACATATGCTTGATAGCTGCAGGTGAACACCAGCCCGCTAAGATGGGGGAATTTACTTCTCAATCACAATCTATAGGTTCATCATCCCCTAAGAGGGTACTAGAATAGTTATTTGGGATTCTAGATCCCCCCAAATCCACTAGTATAGAAGAATGTATATATTAATGTACATCCATGGAATCATCATGCCCTCGATTAGAGTCATTGGATCCTCAAAAAAAGGACCAATCTGTGATAATAGAGTTCCCAAATGACCCCCACCACATAGGAATGGGGGAATTTTCATCATCATTATCACCACAGAGAGAGTCAGTCTTTCTAGGATGGGGGAAGAAATAAATTGTGGCATCCCAAATGTACATCCTCCCACAAGGAAAATATTTTTTGGTCGGGGATCGCTCGACAATCACAACCAAAAATTACATTAATGTCATAGTTCATAGTCCTTGATGAGAGGAGAATAAAGAAAATTCAGTTATACCCCACTAGGGTCACATGAAAAAAATGAACATTAAGGCCAATGGTTAGAATAATAACCCCTTAGAATGTAGTACAAAATCAACTTGTTGCATTGAATGTATTGGAACAACCAACATTACTGTATATTCCTATGTGAATGTCATCACATTCAATATGGGATTCATTGATCACGACATGAACACAGAGGAATGAAACATGGAAACATTACCCTCGTAGGAGGGTGATTTTGATGTGCCAAATGAGTTTTTGGTCACCTAGAACTAATGAATACGTCTTTATTTGGAACCACTGAATAATGAGTTGACACCTCCTCAGTGGAATGCTATTAATAAATAAGGGAAAGGTATGAACACATCCTGACCAAATCATAGAATAACTGAAGTTCCGTACCTAGAGGAATAGATTTCACAATATGAGAGTCAAATAAATGATCCCTAGTAACTTGATGAGGAGCTACCGAGGGGAAATATTCCAACTGAGTGTCATCTCTAGACATAGATTAATATTATCCCTCACATAGTTGATCATCTCACGAGATCATTATCTGAGAATCTTATTGTCTCCAGATCTAGAAATTTAGTCTATATAAATGAAGGAGTTGAAAATGATCATGACTTCCTTCCATTGTTTAAATAGACTCTCCATTGTCAGGGTAATCATTTAGGAATGGATGAATTGATAATTAAAAGGATATGTAGGAGGTACCACCTCATTGGCCCCCACCTTGTCCCTGTGGAAAGGAGGTGTCTTTGAAAGTAGTTTCCCCTAAGTTACATAAGTACATAGTGTCCATATCAACTTGAATAGAAGCCATGAGAGGGAGACACTCAAATTTGTAGCATGAAAAGAAGATATATCCTAAATGGGTGGATGATACTCCACCTCCAACCAACTTTGGTTACCCTTCATTATCTACTCTTTATGGTTAAAGTGACCCTAAAAAACATCTTTCACACTTCGTGTCCCGATTTGGGCTGATTGTGGGCTTTAAAGATCAAAATGAGGTAACAAATATTAGGTGTTTTGTACACAGTATGGTAGGAACAACCCTTGTTTGGTACAATTGTCTAACAGAGGGTTACATTGTAGGATGGGAACACCTTTTTCATCAGATCCGTTACCAGTTTAGTTCAACACTGATGAAAAAAACAATCATCAATCTGATGAACTGCAAAAAAACACGATAGTGAGAGGGTTTCTAATTTCATAACAAGGTGTAATGGTTTATCCTATTCTCCCAACCCCCCCTCTAACAGGAGTAACTGCTGGAACATTGTAATGAGAATCTCAAGGATGAGTTGCAGACACCACTAATCCCCATGAAATATCAAGGTGGGATTTGATAGTTCTCAAAAACCACACAAAATATTGAATAGGCTATTCAGTGAACCTAATCTAAGCCTCGACTCAAGTCTGCAGCACAGGGGAAAAATCTCGGTAGATCACTCTCAAGAAAAAATGGTTCCCAAAAAATCTCCCAGGTAGGCCCTGAACAACCCAACACCTTCTATCAAGCGGCGACAACCACAAAATCTTCGTCGTGTATGAGTATAGAGAAATCAGGGTCACCTGAGATTTGTGGAACTGATGAAAAAATTATTCCTCTTTTGTAATGAATAATTCCACAATTGTTTTTCTAGAACCCATAGATAATAACTTGATCAATCTTCTAGTTCCTAGAAGGCCTAATTAAGTCAACCTCTCCTCGCATCCTGACTACTTCCCTTTTAATATAAGGCTGGGTCATAATATCTAGAATTATTTCATCTTCAAAGTCATCGTTCAAGGTATGGTATACTCTAGATAGTCGATGCTATAAAACTCACTAAAGGATGAGGATTGCATAAACATCTTTTGGTTAGACGAAGAGGACTGTTGGCCGCATATTCTGGCTATGTAAGAAAAAAATGTTTGAAAACTGGATGACTCTGAAAACAATTAATCGAGATCACACCACTATAAATGAACAGTTTCACAGACTCGTGATATCTACACCACCCATGAATGATTAATTAGATATTCCTCCCATAGGTGGGTGTGACCACTAGATGTAGTAATGTAAAAAGTATAAATAATCATATTATTCTCCAAATTAAGACCTTAATATTGAATATTTCATACATAAAATAAGTTTATAATGCGAACCACCCCACCAAATAGAATCCTCATTGGACGATGAGCTCTTCTTTGGTTCTATCCACATGATACACATGGAATAACCCATTTTTTATGATGAATATGACTTCAAATATGGTTTTACTACACATAATTTGGGAAAATGAGGCCTCATGATCCATAACCAATTATAAAATGGACAACATAGATGTGGTTAGACTCAATATTCTATTCATATACCCATATAGGACATATATGTAGCTGAGAATCATGGTCAAGCACTCCAAAAAGATCAAAAGAGGTAAAGAGGTGGCCCAAATTCCTACAGCAGTCGCCCACATCCAATTTCCTTGCATGACCGCTTAGTGGGGTTCAATCCAATCAACCCAGACAATGGGGATGTCTGGTGTGAATTACACCTCTATAAATCGATAATCCCTCAAATTCCTCAAAAACACTGGGTCCATCTACCTCAGATTCTTCATCTATGGGACCACATGCCCTAGAGTAGCCCCATATCGAGAATCACTAACTTCTATAACAATTTTACAATATTCTGAAATATATATTGTTATTCTAAGCCAAGATCTCAGTCCTCTAGGTGATCCTCCTTTCAGAAAACTATTTGAGACACTTGTTGAATCCCTCTAAAGCCCAGAAGAATTCAAGACAGAAGTCATTGCAGCCATGGTCTATCGAATGGAGACTATGCTATCATAATGTAATTCCAACATATCATTCCCTGATCAAGATCAAGAATATGACATCTAAGAGAATATTACGCCCTTAAAAATTTTAGGTATACTCAATAATGTCAATTCTTAAAGGGTGATGATTGATAATGGATTTGAGATTAATCTTTTCCCAATTCAAATTCTCTAGATAAAAATAAGGGAACTTACCCCAACAAACATGACCATTATGGGGTATGATAGGTTTTATAAAATACCTCATGGTAAGATCAAACTCGAAGCCCAATTTAGGGAACTAACATCTAATTTTGAGTTCATGGTTATCCAGCAAGACATCACATATAATGACTTACTAAAAAGGCCTAGGATCCATAGACACTTGTTGGTACTATCAATATCACATAGATGTATGACATTACCTATCAATGGAAGGGACTAAATACTACATGGTGACAACTCACCCCCTTGAGACATTCAAAGCCACATATGCTAAAATATACTTCTACTAGAAGTGTGGCAAGCAAAAAAATTGTAGATGATGATATACATGTTGCAGCTCCTAATGTGTTAGGGACCTCCCATATGAATCCCAGGAGCATGATTTATGGAGACTATGTGATCCCAATAAGTATAGTCAAAATAATATATACAATCCAAGATCTCCAAGACCCTCATATCCTATTTGAAAATGGAATGGACAATCATCTTTGTCATATCTCTACCATAGATCAAATATAAAGGGATGATGATGTCTTCTCTAATAATTTCCCTCACCCTGACATTGAAAGTGAATCCTACAGATTTCCATCCTTACCTAAAAATGTCTCCACAGACTCAGGAATGGATGTGGATGAAGATGAACATAGGAACACCCCTCCATTATTTGAGTATGGTGTCTCCACTACCATAGATTAGTTTAGATAAGTAAATATTGGAACAAATGAAGACACGTAGCCTACTCTGATTAGTGTCCCCATGTACCTTGAAGATAAATATATGTAAATTAAATTTCTAAGGCATCACTATTTCGCACGGAATTCGGGGATGACCTCCTGGACGGGAGATTCAAACGTTCCGAACAGTTTCTAGCGGGTTTGTTCGTAGAACCAGAAACATCCAATGATTCCACATCCGTTTGGACCTACTTTCCAAAGGTAGGCGCTCATTAGCTTGTGGACTGATGAGGCTTAGGAATTTTCATTGGTCGAGAGGATGAGTGGTCGGACTCATCACACCTTTTTGAGGGGAATTATTATCTACTCCGGGACTCTCTTTATAGATTTTTGTTATGTTCGTGAATCCTTATTACATTACCAAGTATAAAAATGAGCTTTCCTTTAGTTTTAACAATCAATGGTTAAATATGTAAGAAATTTAGATAATATTTTATATGTATTCGAGGTTCTTCATAAATAGAGAATCATCTGTATCTATTTAGAGATTCTTGGTCAATGGTATCCTTCGAAACATTTATAAAAGTCTCTTGGTCATTATGATGACCAGGCTGGTTTTAAAGCCACTCAATGGGGCACTTGAAGTTTATCATCATTCAGAAGGACATGGATTATTTCAAAGTTAGGATCGAACCCATAAATGGGCTACCGACGTATCCTTTGTTTTGGAAAAGTAATTAGAACCCACGTAGTTCGAGTAATGGAGTATGACGTTTATGATTGATGGCTCAAAGAAGGATGCCATAATTACTTTTACACTCTAAGATCACATGAGTCATGCTCGGTATGAGAAACAAGAGGTATTGGTAAAAATTAGACAATTGTGCCATGAAAGATGCAATCATAAGAAATGGTTTGGGGCTTATGTATGTATGACTGCCCAGATAGATGAATGTTTAGGATTTAATTTTAGGGAGAAAATCCAGGAACAGGGTCCATAAAGGTATATGTGCTTTATGGAGATTTGAATACTCTGACTTGGGACTTATTCCGGAAATGGAAACCCAAATTAGGAGAGGATTGATAATTGGGTTTTACTCCTGAGAAGGAATCTCATATCAAACGTAATTTAGGACTGGTTAAGAGAAATTAAGGGACTTGGAGCTTACTCCTGAAAAGGGAGCCCAAGATTATAACTGGGACTTATTCCTGAAAAGGAAGCCCATGTTAGAGGACTTGGGGCTTACTCCTGAAAAGGAAGCCCATGATTATGACTGGGCCTTATTCCTGAAAAGGAGACCCAGATTAGGGATTAATGTTTGGGGCTTACTCCTAAGAAGGATGCCCAAATTATGGGACCTGGGGCTTACTCCTGAAAAGGATGCCCATATTTGAGATTGGGGCTTACTCCTAAGAAGGATGCCCAAAATTAGAGGACTTGGGGATTACTCCTATGAAGGATGCCCATATTAAAGTATTATGATTGGGGCTTACTCCTGAGGAGGATGCCCAGGTTAAGGAATTAAGGATTGGGGCTTACTCCTGAGGAGGATGCCCATGTTTGGGAACTTTAAGAATTTGGGGCTTACTCCTAAGGAAGATGCCCAGATTAAAGGACTTATAACAGGGGATTATTCTTGAAAAGGAGACCCAGGTTAAGGTTTCTCTCATCTTAAAGGATGAGGTTGAAATGAATGAACTCTCAATCTTTGGTGACATAAAGATGTATAAATCACTATGTTTTGAGAGATATTCCACAGAATTCCTTTCAAATAAGGAAGTCAAATCAAGAAATCATGCAATAAATGGCTTTGAAGAGTATCTTGAAGACTGAATCTTGAATAGGAAAGGTGAAATGGCTTAAGAGGGGTAAAATGGGCAAGATGGGCACCCAAAAAGGTAGGGGCGCGCAAGTCTTGAAAGGCGCGCAAGAATTGCGTGGGCACGCAAGTATTGGTCGCGAAAGTATACTAGCGCGAAATGTGGGGTACTTGCGCGATTTTCAACAAGCATTAAAATACTTGAGCGACTCTTTTTTAAAGCCTTTAGAATCCCCTTGAGGTTCTCCCAGAAAAGGGACACACATGTTCTGTTGAAGGAATAAGGCGGAGCGCAAGTGTGACCAGTTCCCTTAAGGGCTGGCCACTCAGGCGCGCAAGTGTTGATGAGTTTCAACACTTAAGCCTTCCTCCTTCTCTTTAGATCTTCCGTTCTAGGTAAAAAATTACCTTAGAAGTGTTCCAGAAGCATTAAGAAGAGACTTGGGTGTCGGGAGCTTCAATCCATGTTTCTGGAAAAATATCCTCCCGAATGGGGGGCCCACAGGGTCTATTTATAGGCAGGAGAAGACCCTGGGCGGTTACCGGGTGGTTATCACTTAGGTCGCGCAAGTCACTTGCATGACCATAAGGCGTCGCGCAAGTGTATTTGCGCGACCATGAGGGAACTTGCGCGACCTATGGGCAAAGTTCTCCTTGTTCATCCCTTTGTCGATTTTTGATATTTCTTAAAAGGATGAATCACTTTGGACTAAGGTATTTCCCTTTTTTCAGTCGTTAGACTCTGTGACGGAAAGGAGCATCAACAAAAGTCCCCCCCTCAGAGTTGGATCCGGAGAGAAAAGAGGATTTGACTCTAAGGTAAAAAGAAAAACAAGAAATCTGGCAGTTTAAAGTCATGCATGTCGGACATACAAAGGCTAATGTTTAAGGTCGAAATAGCTTTGACCAAAATGGATTAGAATTGACTCTATTCCATGACAAATCATCTAAAAACATATTACCATACTCAAGTATGAGGGAATATATGTAAACTATGGCTTAAGAATATTTGAATCTGAGGAATGATATGAAAAAGAGCTAAAAGGCATTAGAAGAAGTAGTTTACAAGAATGAAGTTACTATTTTTTAACAAAACCCGTTAGGGGGTTGAAATATGTAGGGCCACCTAAGGGCATTGGCTGCATGATTAAATAAATAGAATCTTTCGACTGACAATTCTGTTATGTGAACTGTTTATGCAAGGCCACCTATGGGCACGTTCTGCATAGTCAGGAAAAAGAACTCCCAGAAATTTACTTTCCTAGTGCAAAAAGCCAGTGAAAGTTTATGGAGATTAAAATTTTCTAAAGTATAGAGTTTGTTGTATGGAAAGAGGTACTTGAATATGGAGAAGATATTTTCAGACAAGATTATCGAAGAACTGGATGAATATCACTCCTACGAAGGTCTGACCCAAACGTAGGGAAGAAGAATACACCATATACTTGAATAATTTCCGATCATGAAAAAGGATATGGGACAAATATGTTAAGGATGGCTAATTTTTTGTGGATCCCTACATACTGTCGTTTAAGACAAATAAGGAAAAAGAGGCATTCTTCCCAAGAATGAAGTTACCATTATTTAACAAACAAGTTATGGGGTTGAAATATGCAGGGACACCTAAGGGAATTGGCTACATGGTCAAATAAATAGCATCTTTCGGCTGACAAGTCTGTTATGTGGACTATTTATGCAAGGCCACCTATGGACACGTGCTGCATAGTCAAGCAAAAGAATTCTCAGATGTTTGACATTTTTGTGACTAGAAGTCATGAAAAGGGTTATGAAGATCTGAAAATATTTAAGGTTAGGATTATAACACATAAAGATGGGTATTTTCCAATGTATATAGATATACATAGGTCAATGATAACCATAATCATGTTGTGGCTGGGTCCTGAATTGAAATTTTGGACTTCACTACGTATCTCATAAGAATGAGAATAAATCCATATGTAGTTTTTGAAATGCAGTTTAACATCGTGCAGGACGAAAATATGAGAGATCTTAGTTTAGGGTCATAGATTTTGGACCATAATAATGAATACACAGTGTGTGTTTTCATGAGGACTTTTCAGCCAAGGGAATGAAAGTGAAATTTGGGGTTAGGACCAAAAGACATGGGACTGGATTCGAGGGACACTCGAATGTTCCTACGTATCCCATAAGGATGGTAATCAAGCCCACGTAGTTCTAGAACTACCCTTTGTACAAATTTGGTTCGTACATGTGAAGGTTGAAAGGGGACTTTAGTACAATGATGGTTCAACCCAAGATAAAAAGTTTAGGCATTGCCATGTATGCACTTAGTCTTTTGAAATAAAACATGATTGAAAAATCAATGTCAATAGTAGTTCCCTCTCAAATGAGGAAATCGAAGAGCATTGTAGTTTATTGTCATACCGGACAAAAGTGTTGCATAGTTTAACGTCATATAACAAGGACGAAAGTGAATCAATTTAAAGATATTGATTCTCGGGGCGGTTTCACGAATCAACATCATGTGAGATGGTGGTGAACCTATGTGAAGATATTGTTTTTGGGCTTGAACCTTGGGAGGTTTCCTACATACCCAGCCTAAAGGGCAAGGATCAAAGTCTGTGTAGTTCAATTAAACAATGAATTAATGATCAAGTTGTTCTTGGGGACAACTATCTAATTAAAATGTTGTTGGGACTTACACATGGTTAGCTGCCCAAAGAGAGTGTTATGGTTGATGTTTGATCAAAGCTCACGTGAGTCATACTCGGTGTGAGAAACAAGAGGTAACAACAACCTTAACGATACACAGTTTAATGTTATGTAGGAAATATAAAGGGACTATGCAGTTTAAAGTCTTGAAGTTAGGTCTATTGGTGCTGCACAGTTTAGTGTCATGTAGTAGGGACAAAATACAGTTTAATGTCATGTAGGACATATCAAGGATTTTCTGTATAGTTTATCATCATGTATTTAGGAAAATGGGGATAAAACAGTTTAACGTCATATTGGACAAAAGGGGGACTGTGCAGTTTAATGTCATGCAGTAAGGACAAAATAACACACCATTTATGTAATGTTGGACGAAAGTGCGAATAGTTTAAGGTCATATGCATGGACTGTGGAAGGTGCAGTTTAATGTCATGATGGACATTTGATGATTATATAGTTTAATGTATTTCCGGACGTGAGGGACTTTTATACAGTTTAGCTTCATGTAGTTAGGACGTCACAGTTTAACATCTTGTTGGACATAAGGGATTTGAAAATAGTTTATGGTCATATGCATGGACCAGGGATGATGCAGATTAAGGTCATGCTGGACAGTTTAGGGAACTTTTTCACAGTTTAACGTCGTGTGGGACGAATTTGCAGTTTAAGGTCTTACTGGACCATTGCTGTATAGTTTAATGTCATATAGCAAGGACGAATTGATGCTGCATAGTTTACTGTCATGTTGCAGGGACATCTTCTTTTCTACAGTTTAACGTCATGTTGGACAAAAGTGCAAATAGTTTAAGGTCATATGCATAGACCGTGGATGATGCAGTTTAAAGTCATACTGGACTTTTAAGTGCTTATGTAGTTTAACGTCTTTCCGGACGTAAGGGACTTTCCTACAGTTTAACGTCATGTTGGATGTAGTTGCAGTTTAAGGTCATACTGGACCATTGCAGATGCAGTTTAAGGTCATACTGGACCATTGCAGATGCAGTTTAAGGTCATACTGGACCATTGAAGATGTAGTTTAAGGTCATATTGGACCATTGCAGATGTAGTTTAAGGTCATACTGGACCATTGCAGATGCAGTTTAACGTCATACTGGACCATTGCAGATGCAGTTTAAGGTCATACTGGACCATTGCAGATGCAGTTTAAGGTCATACTAAACCATTGCAGATGCAGTTTAAGGTCATACTGGACCATTGCAGATGCAGTTTAAGGTCATACTGGACCATTGATGTATGAACCAATTGTAAGAATCTTGGTTCTGGGGACCATATTTTGTGTTTATACAAAATATTTCTTCAGAAATCTCGCATTGGTTGGAGTGGTGATGAGTTCTCCATCCATTGAGATTAATGAATAAACTCCATTGGAGTAGACCTTATGTATTGAATAAGGTCTTTCCCATTTTGGTTCAAGCTTGAGAGGATTCTTTCCTAGTATCATTGGTGTTCTGAGAACCAATACCAATTCTCCCCGATTGAATGAACGAAGATGAATGTTTTTGTTAAAAGCTCGTGCTATTCGATCTTGATAGATTACCATGTGGTGAAAAGTGCACAATCTTTTCTCATCTAATTGTTCCAATTCATTCAATCGCTTTTGGGATTGCTCATGTGTAGATAACTGATCACAAATGTCTACTCTGAGTGAGGGAAATTGAACTTCAATTGGCAAGACTGCTTTTGTTCCATATACCAACGAATATGGAGTTGACCGTGTTGTATTGCGTGTGGTAGCCCGATAAGCCCATAAAGCATGAAAGAGTTTATCAGGCCATGACCTCTTATCATTATCCACCATCTTTTGTAGTATATTTGAAAGAGTCTTGTTAAAGGCTTCTATTTGGCCATTGGCCGCCGCATGATACCGAGATGAATGGTTGGATTTAATGTTGTATTCTTGATACAATTTCTTCACCTCAGAAGAACAAAAGTTGGTGTCGTTATCCATCAATATGGTATGAGGGTCACCAAATCTAGTAATGATGCTAGACTTGATGAAGCTAAAAATGCATTTAGAACTGACTTCTTTCAGAGGTACTGCCTCTGCCCATTTGGAAAAGAAATCAGTAGCAGTAAGAATGTACTTAAACTGCTTGGCTGTAGCTGAAGGGTAAGTTCCCACCACATCCATTCCCCATGTGGCAAATGGCTACGAGTATTTAGCTGTATGAAGCAACTCTAGAGGTTGATGAATGAAGTTGGCATATACTTGGCATGAATGACACTTCTTTGTGAAATTAACACAATCTTGTATCATTGAAGGCCAAAAGTATCCAAGCCGTCGAATTTCATCAGACAGTCTATGTCCAGACTGGTGGGCACCATAGACTCCTACATGCACTTCTTTTATGACAGCCATTGTCTCTTCACCATCAATACATCTGAAGAGAACTCCATCAAAACCACGTTTGTAGAGAATTTTCTCTAGGTGGTTTGGGCCATCATAAAGAGTAAAATTGACCACACGTTGCCGGATTTGTTCTTTCTCGGCTCTATCAGGTGGAAGTGTTCCATTTTGAAGGTATTCCCAGATTGGTGACATCCATCCTGTAGTATGAACATACAGTTCCGGAATGGGACTAATTTCATTAATTTCCTCTGTTCTGGCTTGAACATAAGGTGAAATTGCACGACGGTGGGAAATACTGATGGTTGTCTCGTCCCAGTTTGGATCTTCTTGAGTTGCGGCTATATTAGCCAGTGCATCAGCTTGAGCATTTTGTAATCTTAGGACATAAGAAAATGTCAGTTCTGAAGGGAATTCCACCATTAACTCTCTGACGTAATCATACAAAGGGATTAATTCTTCTTTTCTGATGGCATAATCCCCATTGACTTGTTTGATTACCAGGTCTGAATCACCTTTCACCTTTAACTGATTCACTTGTGCTTGAAGCGCTAACTCCAAGCCTATAATGAGAGATTGATATTCGGCTTCATTATTGGTACCACCTTCCCACAATAAAAAGGAATAAGGTAGCAATGCCTTATCTGGAGAAATGAGCACAATTCCTAAACAAACTTTGTTGAATTTAGGATTTTCCATTTTCTTCCCTATTGGACTTCTGGAAGCACCATCAAAATACATTTCCCATGTTTGAGGATTATCTTGAATAGAGAAAACTTCCTCATCAGGGAGTTCAATATCTGAAGACGTGTCTTCCACTGAACGATGTTCGAACAGGAAATCAGCCAGAGCTTGGCGTTTAATTGTCTTTTAAGACACATACTGAATGTCAAATTGTTGCAAAATAACTGCCCACCTTGCTAGACGTCCTGTAAGCATTAGACGACTAAGGATGATTTTGAGTGGATTATTGCAAGATACCAATTGGACCACATGTTGTTGCAGGTAGTGTCTCAATTTCTGAACTGAAAATATTAATGCCAGGAAGTACTTCTCAATACTTTAATACTGGGTTTCTGCTTCAAGCATAGTTCTACTGAGATAGTAGAGGCTATTTTCATTCCCAACATCATTCTTTTGAGCGAGAAAGGCACCCAATGATCACTCTAGAGCTGTCACATAGAGGATAAGTGGTCTAACTTCAACAGGTGGAATGAGTACTGGTGGACTCAAGAGGTATTTCTTGAGAACATCAAACGCTTCTTGACATTCTTCAGTCCATTGGTAAGTGACTCATTTCTTCAATAATTTGGCAAAGGGTAAACTTTTGTCTGCCAAATTGGCGATGAAACGCCGAATATAGGCTAAGTGTCCTTGATGTCCTCTTAATTATTTTAAATTCTGAGGAGGTGACATACCAAGGATTGATTTGGTATTCTCAGGATCGACTTCAATACCACGATGGCATACAACAAAGCCGAGGAATTTTCCTGAGGTTACCCCAAAAGCACATTTTAAGGGGTTCATCTTAAAATTAAGTTGTCGAAGCTTGTGGAATATAAATTACAAATAAGCCAATTGATTAGAAAATTGTTTGGATTTAACCAACAAATCGTCTACATAGAATTCAACAAACGTCCCTAAGAAAGGTTTGAAGATACGATCCATGGCGCGTTGATATGTTGCACCTGCATTCTTTAAACCAAAGGGCATCACCCGGTAACAAAACACACCTTGAGAAGCTCTCAAGGATGTATATTGATCATCTTCTGGGTCCATTCGGATCTGATTATATCCTGAATATCCATCCATGAAAGAAAGTACTTCATTGCCAGCCGTTGCATCAATTAAGAGTTCTGTAATCGGAACTGGGAAATCATCTTTAGGACAATACCGATTAAGATCTCTGAAATCGATGAAAACCCTAATTTGTCCGTTCTTCTTCTTTACAGGGACAATATTAGCGAACCACTTGGGATACTGAACTTCTCTGACGAAGTTAGCTTTGATTAGCTTATCCACTTCAGCTTCAATTTTGGAAGCATGAGTTGGGTGTGTTCTTCTCACGGCTTGCTTAAATCCTCAATGTTATTTTGGTAAACCCAAATGATGAGTAGCAACATCAGGATCAAGCCCAGGCATTTCTGTATAATTCCAAGCAAAAATATCTTTATTTTTCTTTAGAAAAGAAATATACATCTCTTGCTCTTCAAGGGTCATGGCCGCATTAATTAAACTGGGGCGTGGATCTATCTGTGTACCCAGATTTACTTCTCTGAGTTCATCTACAGTGGTAGAGATACCCTCTTAAAATACTGGAGGAGCATCTCTAAGACCTTCCTCTTCCTCTTCATTATGTTCTATTTCTTCCATTTCTACTTGCATAGTAGATGACAAAAAAAATTCTCATGATCATAAGAGATGTCAAAATTTTCACATTTTGAAGAAAAAGCTTCCATTTTCGACCCTATTGATAATAAAGGGCCTTCTTTGGGAAATAAAGAGGAGATGATGGATTGAGAATCAACATCATTATTCACCTCTGGTGTTGCTATAACTTCTTCTGGTCTGATTGGTGAAGTATAAACTTGTTGGACTTCAGCAGATGAAATGAAAACGTCACCACTTATGCTTTCATCACTGTTTGGTAGGTTACCAATTTCTCCCATGTTGTCTGGCTCAATTGCCGTAACTGAAATTATGGATCTTTCCATAAGAGTATTTTTATTTGGGCCTATTTTGTCAATTTGATTGATAGGTAACACATAATCTTTACTCACATGTGTAAATGGATTTATTGGAATTTTCCCCAAACCATATGGAGGATTAACTTTGATTACTTTTTTCATTGTAGATTTTTCTCTTCCCTTCATGTGATAAAATTATGCCTCAATGTACTGAGACTCACATGTTTTGAATGGGGTATTATCACCATACAATGTTCCAACTTGACCATTGAAACAGTATTTGAGACATTGAAGGTATGATGAAGGGATAGCCGCATGCTCATGTAGCCAGGGTCTTCCAAGCAAGACGTTGAAAGCTGAGTCCTGATCAAAAATCATGAAATCCGAATTGGATACAAGATCTCCAAACTGAGTTCTGAGTGTAACTTCGCCCAGTGGTTCTTGTTCATTTTTATCATATCCTTGTAACATCATGGTAGAAGGAGATAAATCAGAATTTTTGAGGTCCAATCGACGAAGTGTACGAATGGGAATGAGGTTGACTCCTGAACCATTGTCAATGAAAGCTCTTCGGATATCTACACCATTGACTTTTCCAGATAAGTACAAAGGTTTTATGTGCCCATGCACAACATCATCATCATCTTTATCAGTAAAAGATATCACTGCATGGCATTCTGTAGGATTATTCTCTATGTGATAGACTTCAGCTGCAGTAATTTCAGCTTCAAACTCCTTGGAAGCAGATGCTTTGGAAGCTAATGCATCTTGTATTGGGATAGAAGTTAGCAAAATCCTTGGTTTTGGAAGATTAGACCGATTAGATCCATTAACATGCTGAGATAAAGAATATGGAATTTTCAATCGGTCTTCCAAAATAACTATGCCAAGACTGAGTTGACTATTGGCAGAAGAACTTGCTTGTTCTTTTTGAGCTCGCTGAAGGGCTCTACCACGAGTTTTTGCTGCATACACAGTACTAGCAGGGGTAGAATTGGAGTAGTGGATTCGGAAAGATCCACGTCTTCCCCTGTATCCTGAACCTCTGGAACTTCCTCGAATTCCCTTATTTGATACAGGGAATTCAGGTTCATCAAAATTACGACTGGAATACGGATCTGTTAATTGAATCATATTAACAGAACCGAAGATTAACTCTTCATCTGATAAAGACTCTACTTGGTTAGCCTGTTTAGGCTGTGCCGTTTGGTGGGGCGGTGCCCATGACTTTGAAGTAGATGGCATGAAATCTGCCAGAGTCAAAGACAACTTAGGCCTCGATACATACTCATATTCTTCTAATTCCTCTTTTTCTTTGAATTTCGCTTCCCTTTTGAGGATTTGTCTTTTGATGGAGGATTCAATGCAGATTTTGTAGGAGACACAATTGGCTTCATCAATTGTGTTCGCAAAATGGAATGGGTCCGATTGATTGTCTTTCTAACCATCCAATCATCATATTTTTGCGTAGTTTTACTTTTGACTTCCTGCCACTCGCCTCCTTCCTCTGGATCTATAGCAGTAACACATGCTATATGAGCTGAAGAACCCTTCAATTTGAATTGTCCCAAGTCGACCATTTTTTTAAGGAGGTCTTTAAAGACAAAAAACTCCTGGATGGGATGCCCCAACATTTGATGAAAGGGACAATAATTGGGACGGTCTTCATCTCCATCCTTGTTTGGCCTCTTGGGCACTGGTAATTGAACCAAATTATTTTCCAGAGATGAAATGAAGTAACCAGGAACTTGCTAACTTTGGAAAGAGTATGTTTTAATTTTTAAATCCTCAAATTGTTTTCGTCATTGATCATTTAGATCATTTGGACGAAACTCCCTTTGTTGTTGGTGTTCAGGAGGTGGAGCCCTTCGAGAATATGAAGGTTTTAAAGAAGAAATAGGTACAGGTGCTTGTTTGAGCATAACTGTAGCAGTTTCTGCTTTACCCATTCCTCTTCCTAGAGCTGAAGGAATTACACAAGATTTAACCTTAGCCTGTATAAGGGAATGTTCAATCTGCTGAGCGATTGAAGTAAGGTCTCAAAACCCTCCTGTGTATTTCACAGGGATCAATGGTGTGCGTAATTCGTCACGCAAATTTTCCACACAGATTGGCAATAGTTACTCCTGAGGGAGTGCTAAACTCAGGGAATACGTTAATCCCTTCCTGCGAGCAATGAAATCAGAGACTCTTTCATTATCCCTTTGCTTGAAGTTTGTAAGATCAAAAACTGTCGTTTTTGGCAAAGTTGTGCTGAACTGAAGAAGGAATTTTTGACGAAGATCCTCCCATCCGATGATTGACCGGAATTGCAAGCTTTTATACCAAACAAAAGTTGGTCCTTGCAAGGTTCGCACGAAGCATCTGAGTTTCACTACTTCTTGCTGCTCTGGAGTTCCCATCATAGGATCACAACAAGACATGTAATGCGTCAAATGTTGTTCAGGGTCGCCTGATCCATTGAAAGTAGGGAAAACAGGGTTTCCAAAACTGGATGGAGGAGAAATTGAATCTACCCATTCAGGGTAAACATTCTTTTCTGGTTGAACTTGCGCCCGTTTCCCTTCCATATTTTCTAACCGAGCTGTTAATGACTCAATAGTAGTTATTAACTTTTGAGAAACATCAGGTTGAACTTGGTTTTGGGTAGGTGCAATGAATGGAGCTTGGACAGACGTGGTGGTTGGTGCTGCAACTGATGGCAGTGCTGCCAACCGTTGTTGCGTTTGACCCGTAGGATTAGACCTCTGAGGGTGTACTGATAAAGGAGGATATTCTTGATCCATCTCAGTAGTTACAACAAATTCCTTCGGCTGTCGGACTTCACCATTCTTAAGAAGAAGACTACTCTGAAGTAGTTCTGCATTCAACCTTCTTAATTCTTTCATTTCTTCCTCCTGTTGTGAAAACCTTTGCTCTAATGAGAGCGATTGACCTTCTTCAGAAGAAGGATATGTAACCTGATTCTTTCCCTTCCCTTTTTTGGATACCTTTTGGAGAGAAGGAAGTGGATTACCTAGGATCTGAGTAATCCTTTGACTTCGTGTACGCAAACCTTCTTCATTTGTATCGGTGCGTATGTTTTCTTGAGCAGGACGCTCTTCATCTGAGTCCCCTGTGTGAACCTCCTCTGGTGGATTAGCAACAACGGCATTGATGACATTGAGTGATGCATAATGCATCACATCCCTTCTATCAACATTTCTGTGATATTGTCTTCTTGCATTCCTTTGACGAGACACTGCCTTTTGTTGATTCAATATTTTAGGAACTTCTTGACGAGCTATAATTTGGAGAGAATCTCCTGATAATTTGGCTCTTCGTTCCTCTTGGGGCTTCTTCCCAAATCAAGAAAAGACTAATATTCTCTGAGGAGGGGATTGATGATTTGAAAGAGTCCCCAGTCTTTTGAACTGGGGATGTTCCTGCTGATTCCGCTCAACTCCTCAAATCCCATTTGTTGACTCGGAGGGTTGGTTTAGAGAAGTCCCCAGTCTGACTAGCTGGGGTATCTCTTGACATTCTACGTCTAAGATCTTCTTAAATTCTCTCTTGATCTTGTGAATCTTAGTTCAGAAATTAGCTGGATGCATTAACCTGTATCCACTTTTATCACCTGGTTCAATAGATTGTTGGATGATTTCCGAAACTTCTACCATTTGATGACATGTTTTCTCCATACGAGAGGCTTGTGCAATATTCTCGCCTGCTTGATGTAGGAGTAATTCAACAACTTGTTCTCTATATGCTTGATTTTGAGAGAAACTAGTTGAAGCATGTTCTTGAGCAAGATTTTCATTATGAACAAAGCCCATTGACTGTGGCCGGCCATGGGCAATAACATTGCATGAGACCATTTTCGGTAGGCTTTGCTGACTGGAAAGCACTGTGAAATGTAGTGCTCTGTGAACACCCCATCCTCTGATATGAACACCAGATGGAGCATTGGCAATTAACTGACACAATTTTCTTAGTGCGCCAAGGCATGAACATTGAAGGGTTCTCTGTTGCTTTTCAGCCTTCGGATACCGAGAGACTGATAGAGATGCAAAATCAATCTGACGTTGTAGCCCTTCTATTATCTTAAGATGATTTTCATATTCATCATAAGATAATACCTTCTTCTTCAATTGACAAAGAGTTTTCCATATGTTGAGACGAATATCATGGATTCCATCATCCGTCAACATCTTTGGAATGTCGTACTGGGAGTCATCCAAAGGCCAAAACATGACTGGTAACTCACCTTTTTCAAGTTTTTTCCTCATGTTCAGAATTTCCACTTTATCATTAAATGAAGATTCTTCTAGCTTTTTTGACCAGAGTTGGTGTTTCCTTGTTGCTTCATCGGATTCAACAAGATTGGTAGAGAGATCATTGATCAAACTAGAAGATGCATGACTTAGGGGTGGTTCATAGAATGACCTACACCCTGGGCTATCTTCTAATTGATAAAGTATTTCACTTGTTAGCGATAAAGCATTAGACATGACTGGTTTTGCATTTGCAAGTGCCTCAAGATAAGAGGGCAGTCTCGGCACTACATTGTCCACTGGAGTATTTTCTAGGAAATGTGAATCACTACTGTGGAGAGGAATTTCGCAGCGAAGTTCATCATCAAGGGGAGGACCAACATAATGGTTTACAACAAAAGATGAGATCTCTTGCTCCTTTGTCTTCTGACCACACAGAGGGTTCCTGTGGCTCTCATCTAAAGAAGAAACTTCAAGATTGACCGAATTTTCATGAAGCAAGCCTTCATGAGGAAGTGTCTGTTGAAGACCTTCAGAATTAATGTTCCCGTTATTGGGAACTGAGGGAGTAGAATATTGAATTCCGATATATAAATGTCTGAGGGCTTCAAGAACTCCAGCATCGAGCAAGGCCTTGTTGCAGATTGGCCATTGATCTCCTGACTGTGCTGGGTGGATCTTTTTATTAGATGCCTTCTTACTCGCTTTGGAAACCACTTGTTGACGAAAGTGGTTACTCTGAGCAGGTGTATGTGCCTGATTAGGAAAGATGGTCAGGTTAGGCTGACGATATCCACTCAAATCAGGTGTATGTGCCTGACATGGTTGTCCGTATGATATGGGGGAGTATTCCCCATAACCCTCTTGGACTGGAACAGATGCGTGTGTCTGTTCCGGAGTGAATCGTTGATGTGTCACTCCACTGCTAGGGATAGATTTATGTGTCTGTCCCTGAGATGATGCTGAAGCTGTTATGATATCCTGGAAGGCATCCAGAATATGAGCTGGAATTTTCTTCTGCTCTTTCACCATTGACAAAATAAGCTTGGTGACTTCAGCCGATGGAACGGGTATATACGTCCATTTCGGGCTTGGAGTAGGTGTATGTGCCTGATCCTGTCCTCCTTTTCTTATCATTGAATCCTGACAGTACTCAAGTGTGGAGGCAGAGAGTTGAGTCTGCCTCCTGTTTGTCATCGGGGCTTTCCGACTGACTTCTGTGTGCGCTAACGAGCGAGACTGTTGGTAGGCTTGATTATTATTAGCAGGTGTATGTGCCTGCTGATTACACTTCGCCAAATGCGATTGACGAGATCCATCATATGTAGTCAGACGAGCCTACTGACTAACTGGTGATGTATAAGCAGGTTTATGTTCCTGCCTATAGTACTCCGCCGGAATTTCCTGACGGGATTGGCTTGATGCTGCCAGACGAGTCTGCTGGACAGCGGAATTAAAACGGGCAGGTGTGTATGCCTGCTCGTTGTTCTCCACCAAGTTAGGTTGGTGGACTTCTCCGGAGATGGCAGGGATGATAACCTGCATATTGTTAACCAGATTCCGTCTCTGGCGGTTCATCTTGCCTGCTCGGGTTCGAGGAACCTGAGCTGAATGCCTGGAGTCGGTACCCTCATCATGTTGAGGGTGCACTACCGCACGAGTCTGGCGGCGATTGTTGATGAGAGCCCTCGGGAAGAACTCTTGTCTTTTTGAATTAAGTCCCTAAGGGACCTGCTCATTCACTTACTCAGAGTAAGGGAGTGAATGGAAATTGCGTTCCGGGGATAACGACCCGAAACGGTTGGAGACGGTAGTCAGCACCGCCTGCTTCTTGATCGCTGGTCGCTGTTGTCCGGACAACCAGGTAAAGTTGTTAACTTGGAGGGCTTGACGAGCGGCCTCCAGAGTTGGGATAGTACCGTTGCGATGGTACTCCTTAACCAGTGCATTAGAAACCCAGCGTTGAAGACGCTGAGTTGGTGATGTCATCCTCAGAGCGGACGACGTTCCAGCAGGAGTAGCAGCATTGGTTTTCCCTCAGGGCCTTAATTCAAGAAGACATGAGTCTTTCCCGAGGGCTCCCATCAACAAATCGCCACCAGACTCGTGCGGTAGTGAGCCCTCAACATGATGAGGGTACCGACTCCAGGCATTCATCTCAGGTTCCTCGAACCCGAGCAGGCAAGATGAACCGCCAGAGACGGAATCCGGTTAACAATAGGCAGGTTATCATCCTTGCCATCTCCGGAGAAGTCCACCAACCTAACTTGGTGGAGAACAACGAGCAGGCATACACACCTGCCCATTTTAATTCCGCTGTCTAGCAGACTCGTCTGGCAGCATCAAGCCAATCCCGCCAGGCAATTTCGGCGGAGTACTATAGGCAGGAACATACACCTTATTATACATCACCAGTTCGTCAGTAAGCTCGTCTAACTACATATGATTGATCTCGTCAACCGCGTTTGGCGAAGTGTAATCACCAGGCACATACAATTGCTAATACTAATCAAGTCTACCAACAGTCTCGCTTGGTTGCGCACTGAGAAGTCAGTCGAAAAGCCCCGATGACAAACAGGAGGCAAACTCAACTCTCTGCCTCCACACATGAGTTCTGTCAGGATTCACTGACAGGAAAAGGAGGAAAGGAGCAGGCACATACACCTACTCCAAGCCCGGAGTGGACGTATATCCCCATTCCGCCAGCTGAAGTCACCAAGCATATTTTTTCAATGGTGAAAGAGCAAAAGCAAATTCCTGCTCATATTCTGGATGCTTGCCAGGATATCATAACAGCTTCAGCATCATCTCAGGGACAGACACATAAATCTAACCCTAGAAGTGGAGTGACACATCAACGATTCACTCCGGAACAGACACACACATCTGTTCCAGTCCAAGAGGGTTATAGGGAATACTCCCCCATATCATACGGACAACCAAGTCAGGCACATACACCTGATTTGAGTGGAGATCGTCAGCCTAACCTGACCATATTCCCTGATCAGGAACATACACCTGCTCAGAGTAACCACTTTTGTCAACATGTGGTTTCCAAAGCGAGTAAGAAGGCATCTAAGAAAAAGATCTGCCCAGCACAGTCCGGAGATCAAAGGCCAATCTGCAACAAGGCCTTGCTCGATGCTGGATTTCTTGAAGCCCTCAGACATTTATCTGTCAGAATTCAAGATTCTACTCCCTTAGTTCCCAATAATGGGAACATTAATTCTGATGGTCTTCAACAGACACTTCCTCATGAAGGCTTGCCTCATGAAAATTCGGTCAATCTTCAAGTTTCTTCTTCAGATGAGAGCCACAGGAACCCTATCTGTGGTCAGAAGACAAACGCCAAAGAGATCTCATCTTTTGTTGTAACCCATTATGGTGGTCCTCCACATGATGATGAACTTCGCTGCGAAAGTCCTCTCCGCAGTAGTGATTCACATTGCCTTGAAAATACTCTAGTGGACAATGTAGTGCCGAGAAAGCCCTCTTATCTTGAGGCACTTGCAAATGTGAAACCAGTCATGTCTGATGCTTTATCGCTAACAAGTGAAATACTTTCTCAATCAAAAGATAGCCCAGGGTGTAGGTCATTCTCCGAACCACCCCTAAGTCATGCATCTTCTAGTTTGATCAATGATCTCTCTACCAATCTTGTTGAATCCGATGAAGCAACAAGGAGACACCAACTCTGGTCAAAACAGGTAGAAGAATCTTCATTTAATGTTAAAGAGGAAATGCTGAACATGAGGAAAAAACTGGCAAAAGGTGAGGTACCAGTCATGTTTTGGCCTTTGGATGACTCCCAGTATGACATTCCAAAGATGTTGACGGATGATGGAATCCATGATATTCGTCTCAACATATGGAAAACTCTTTGTCAATTGAAGAAGAAGGTATTATCTTATGATGAATATGAAAATCATCTTAAGATAATAGAAGGGCTAAAATGTCAGATTGATTTGGCATCTCTATCAGTCTCTCAGTATTCGAAGGCTGAAAAGCAACAGAGAACCCTTCAACGTTCATGCCTTGGTGCACTAAGAAAATTGCGTCAGTTAATTTCCAATGCTCCATCTGGTGTTCATATCAGAGGATGGGGTGTTCACGGAGACTACATTTCACAGGGCTTTCCAGTCAGTAAAGCCTTCCGAAAATGGTCTCATGCAATGTTATTACCCATGGCCGGCCACAGTCAATGGGATTTGTTCATAATCAAAAGTTTGCTCAAGAACAGGATTCAACTAGTTCCTCTCAAAATCAAGCACATAGAGAACAAGTTGTTGAATTACTCCTACATCAATCAGGCGAGAATATCGCACAAGCCTCTCATATGGAGAAAACATGTCATCAAATGACAGAAGTTTCGGAAATCATACAATGGTCTGTTGAACCAGGTGACACAAGTGGATACAGGTTAATGCATCCATCTAATTTCCGAACTAATATTCGCAATATCAAGAGAGATTTTAAGAAGATTTCAGACGTAGCATGTCAAGAGATACCCTAGCTTGTCAGATTGAGGACTTCTCTAAACCAACCCTCAGAGTCAACAAATGGGATTAGAGGAGTTGAGCGGAATCAGCAGGAACATCCCCAGTTCACAAGACTAGGGACTCTTTCAAATCATCAATCCCCTCCTCAGAGAATATCGGTCCTTTCTCGATTGGGGAAGAAGCCCCAAGAGGAACGAAGAGCCAAATTATAAGGAGATTCCCTCCATGTTATAGCTCGTCAAGAAGTTCCTAAAAGATTGAATCAACAAAAGGAAATGTCTCGTCAAAGACATGAAAGAAGACAATATCACTGAAATGTTGATAGAAGGGATGTGATGCATTATGCATCAATCAATGTCATCAATGAAGTTGTTGCTAATCCACCAGAGGGGGTTCACATAGGGGACTCAGATGAAGAGCGTCCTGTTCAAGAAAACGTATGCAACGATACAAATGAAGAAGGTGTGTGTACACGAAGTCAAAGGATTACTCAGAACCTAGGTAATCCACTTACTTCTCTCCAAAAGGTATCCAAAAAAGGGAAGGGAAAGAATCAGGTTACATATCTTTCCTCTGAAGAAGGTCAATCGCTCTCATTAGAGAACAGTTTTGCACAACAGGAGGAAGAAATAAAATAATTAAGAAGGTTGAATGCAGAACTACTTCAGAGTAGTCTTCTTCTTAAGAATGTTGAAGTTTGACAACCGAAGGAATTTTTTGTAACTACTGAGATGGATCAGGAATATCCTCTTTTATCAGTACACCCTCAGAGGTCTAATCCTATGAGTCAAACACAACAATGGTTGGCAGCACTACCATTAGTTGCAGCACCAACCACCATGTCTGTCCAAGCTCCATTCATTGCACCTACCCAAAACCATGTTCAACCTGATGTTTCTCAAATGTTAACAACTACTATTGAGTCATTAACAGCTCGGTTAGAAACTATGGAAGGGAAACATGCGCAAGTTCAATAAGAAATGAAAGTTTACCCTGAATGGGTAGATTCAATTTCTCCTCCATCCAGGTTTGGAAACCCTGTTTTCCCCACATTCAATGGATCAGGCGACCCTGAACAACATTTGATGCATTACGTGTCTTGTTATGATCCTATGATGGGAACTCCAGAGCAGCAAGAAGCAGTGAAATTCAGATGCTTCATGCGAACCTTGGAAGGACCAGCTTTTTTCTGGTATATAAGCTTGGAATCCCGGTCAATCATCAGATGAGAAGATCTTCGACAAAAATTCCTTCTTTAGTTCATCTCAACTTTGCCAAAAATGACACTTTTCGATCTTAAAAACTGCAAGCAGAGGGAGAATGAAAGAGTCTCTGATTTCATTGCTCGCTGGAAGGGATTAACGTATTCCCTGAGTTTAGCACTCCCTCAGGAGTAACTGTTCCCAATCTGTGTGGAAAATTTGCGTGACGAATTATGCACGCCATTGATCCCTGTGAAAAACACAGGAGGGTTTCGAGACCTTACTTCAATCGCTCAAAAGATTGAAGATTCCCTTATACAGGCTAAGGTTAAATCTCGTGTTATTCCATCAGCTCCAGGAAGAAGAATGGGTAAAGCAGAAACTGCTATATTTATGCTTAAACAAGCACCTGTACCTATTTCTACTTCAAAACCTTCATCTTCTCGAAGGGCTCCACCTCTTAAACGCCAACAACAAAGGGCGTTTCATCCAAATGATAAAAAATATCAACGATGAAAACAATTTGAGGATTTGAAGATTAAAACATACCCTTTCCGAAGTGAGCAAGTTCCTGGTTACTTTATTTCAGCTCTGGAAAATAATTTGGTTCAATTACCAGTGCCCAAGAGGCCAAACAAGGAAGGAGATGAAGACCATCCTAATTATTGTCCCTTTCATCAAATGTAGGGGCATCCCATCCAGAAGTGTTTTGTCTTTAAAGACCTCCTGCAAAAGACGGTCGACTTGGGACAAGTCAAATTGAAGGGTTCTTCAGCTCATATAGTGTTTGTTACCGCTACAGATCCAGAGGAAGGAGGTGAGTGGCAGGAAGTCAAAAGCAAAACTGCGCAAAAATATGATGATTGGATGGTTAGAAATACAATCAATCGGAACCATTCCATTTTGCAAACACAATTGAATAATCCAATTGTGTGTCCTACAAAAGCTGCAGTGAAGCCTCCATCAAAAGACAAATCCTCAAAAGGGCAGCGCAATTCAAAGAAGAAAGAGGAATCAGAAGAAGATGAGTATGTATCGAGGCCTAAGTTGTCTTTGACTCCGGTTGATTTCATGCCATCTACTTCAAAGCCACGGGCACCGCCCCACCAAACGGCACAACCTAAACAGGCTAACCAGGCAGAGTCTTTATCAGACGAAGAGTTAATCTTCGGTTCTGTTAATATGATTCAATTAACAGATCCGTATTCCATTCGTAATTTTGATGAGCCTGAATTCCCTGTTTCAAATGAGGGAATCTGAGGAAGTTCTAGAGGTTCAGGATACAGGGGAAGACGTGGATCTTTCCAAAGCCACTACTCCAATTCTACCCCTGCTAGCACTGTGTATGCAGCAGAAACTCGGGGTGGAGCCCTTCAGCGAGCTCAAAAAGAAAAAACAAGTTCTTCTGCCAATAGTCAACTCAGTCTTGGCACAGTTATTTTGGAAGACCGATTGAAAATTCCATCTTCTTTATCTCTGCAAGTAAATGGATCTAATTTGTCTAATCTTCCAAAACCAAGGATGTTTCCAACTTCTGTCCCAATACAAGATGCATCAGCTTCCAAAGCATCTGCTTCCAAGGAGTTTGAAGCTGAAATTGCTGCAGCTGAAGTCTATCACATAGAGAATAATCCCGTAGAATGACATGCAGTGATATCTTTTACTGATAAAGATGGAGATGATGTTGTGCATGGGAACATAAAACCTTTGTACTTATCTGGCAAAGTCAATGGTGTAGATATCCGAAGATCTTTCATTGACAATGGTTCAGGAGTCAACCTCATGCCCATTCGTACACTTCGTCGATTGGGCCTCACAGAATCTGATTTATCTCCTTCTACGATGATGTTACATGGATATGATAAAAATGAACAAGAACCATTGGGAAAAGTTACAATCAGAACTCAATTTGGAGATCTTGTATCCAATTCTGATTTCATGATTGTTCATCAAGACTCAGCTTTCAACGTCTTGCTTGGAAGACCCTGGCTACATCAGCATGCGACTATCCCTTGATCATACCATCAATGTCTCAAATACGGTTTCAATGGTCAAGTTGGAACACTGTATGGTGATAAGACCCCGTTCAAAACATGTGAGTCTCAGTACATTGAGGCGGAATTTTATCACATGAAGGGAAGAGAGAAATCTACAATGAAGGAAGTTACCAAAGTTAATGCTCCATATGGTTTGGAGAAAATTCGAATAAATCCATTTACACATGTGAGTAGTGATTCTGTGTTACCTATCAGTCAAATTGACAAAATAGGCCCAAATCAAAATACTCTTATGGAAAGATCCATAATGTCAATTACGGCAATTGAGACAGACAACATGGGAGAAATTAGTAACCTACCAAACAGTGATGAAAGCATAAGTGGTGACATTTTCATTTCATCTGCTGAAGTCCAACAAGTCTATACTTTGCCAATCAGGCCAGAAGAAGTTATAGCAACACCAGAGGTGAATAATTATGTTTATTCTCAATCCATCATCTCCTCTTTTATTTCCCAAAGAAAGCCCTTTTTTATCAATAGGGTCAGAAATGGAAGCTTCTTCTTCAAAATCTGAAAATTTTGACATCTCTTATGATCATGAGAATTTCATTTTGTCATCTACTATGCAAGTAGAAACGTAAGAAATAGCACATAATGAAGAGGAAGAGGAAGGTCTTAGAGATGCTCCTCCATCATTTGAAGAGGGTATCTCTACCACTGTAGATGAATTCAGAGAAGTAAATCTGGGTACAGAGAAAGATCCACGCCCCACTTTAATTAGTGCGGCCATGACCCTTGAAGAGCAAGAGATTTATATTTATTTTCTAAAGAAAAATTAAGATATTTTTCTTGGAATTATACAGAAATTCCTGGGCTTGATCTTGATGATGTTACTCATCATTTGGGTTTACCAAAAGAACATCGAGGATTTAAGCAAGCCGTGAGAAGAACACACCCAACTTATGCTTCCAAAATTGAAGTTGAAGTGGATAAGCTAATCAAAGCTAACTTCATCAGAGAAGTTCAGTATCCCAAGTGGTTGGCTAATATTGTCCCTGTAAAGAATAAGAACAGACAAATTAGGGTTTTCATCGATTTCAGAGATCTTAATCGGTATTGTCTTAAAGTTGATTTCCCAGTTCCGATTATAGAACTCTTTATTGATGCAACGGCTAGCTATGAAATACTTTCTTTCATGGTTGGATATTCTGGATATAATCAGATCTGAATGGCCCTAGAAGATGAGGAATCTACAGCCTTCAGAGCTCCTCAAGGTGTGTTTTGTTACCCAGTGATTCCCTTTGGTTTAAAGAATGCAGGTGCAACATATCAACGCGCCATGCATCGTATCTTCAAACCTTTCTTTGGGAAGTTTGTTGAATTCTATGTAGAAGATTAGGTGGTTAAATCCAAACAACGTTCTAATCACTTGGCTGATTTGGAAGTCATATTCCACAAGCTTCGACAACATAATTTGAAGATGAACCCCTTAAAATGTGCTTTTGGGGTAACCTCAGGAAAATTCCTTGGCTTTTTTATACGCCATCGTGGTATTGAAGTCGATCCTGAGAAGACCAAATAAATCCTTGGTATTTCACCTCCTCAGAATTTGATAGAATTAAGAGGACTTCAAGGACACTTAGCCTATATTCGGCCTGATAAACTCTTTCATGTTTTATGGGCTTATCGGGCTACCACCTGCAATACAACATAGTCAACTCCATTTTCGTTGGTATATGGAATAGAAGTAGTCTTTCCAATTGAAGTTCAATTGCCCTCACTCAGAGTATCCATTTGTGATCATTTATCTACAGATGAGAAATCCCAAAAGCAATTGAATGAATTGGAACAGTTAGATGAGAAAAGATTGTGCACTTTGCACCACTTGGAAATCTATCAGAATCGAATAGCACGAGCTTTTAACAAAATAGTTCGTCTTCGTTCATTCAATCAGGGAGAATTGGTATTGGTTCTCAAAACACCAATGATACCAGGAAATAAGCCTCTAAAGCTTGAACCAAAATGGGAAGGACCTTATTCAATACATAAGGTCTACTCCAATGGAGCTTATTCATTAATCTCAAAGGATGGAGAACTCATCACGACTCCAACCAATGCAAGATTTTTGAAGAAATATTTTGTATAAACACAAAATATGGTCCCCAAAACCAAGATTCTTACAATTGGTTCATACAACAATGGTCCAGTATAACATTAAACTGCATCTGCAATGGTCCAGTATGACCTTAAACTGCATCTGCAATGGTCCAGTATGACCTTAAACTGCATCTGCAATGGTCCAGTATGACCTTAAACTGCATCTGCAATGGTCCAGTATGACCTTAAAATGCATCTGAAATGGTCTAGTATGACCTTAAAATACATATTCAATGGTCTAGTATGACCTTAAACTGCATCTGCAATGGTCCAGTATGACCTTAAACTGCAACTACGTCCAACATGACGTTAAACTGTAGGAAAGTCCCTTACGTCCGGAAAGACGTTAAACTACATAAGCACTTAAAAGTCCAGTATGACGTTAAATTGCATCATCCACGGTCTATGCATATGACCTTAAACTATTTTCACTTTCATCTAACAAGACGTTAAACTGTAGAAAAGAAGATGTCCCTGCAACATGACAGTAAACTGTGCAGCATCAATTCGTCCTTGCTATTTGACATTAAACTATACAGTAATGGTTCATTAAGACCTTAAACTGCAACTTCATCCCACACGACGTTAAACTGGGAAAAATTTCCCTAAACTGTCCCACATGACCTTAAACTGCATCATCCCTAGTCCATGCATATGACCATAAACTATTTGCAAATCCCTTATGTCCAGCAAGACGTTAAACTGTGACGTCCTAACTACATGATGCTAAACTGTATAAAAGTCCTTCATGTTCGGAAAGACGTTAAACTATATAATCATCAAAGGTCCAACATGACATTAAACTGCACCTTCCACAGTCCATGCATATGACCTTAAACTATTCGCACTTTCATCCAACATTACATAAATGGTGTGTTATTTTGTCCTTACTGCATGACATTAAACTGCACAGTCCCCCTGTTGTCCAATATGACGTTAAACTGTTTTATCCCCATTTTCCTAACTGCATGATGATAAACTATACAGAAAATCCTTGATATGTCCTACATGACATTAAACTGTATTTTGTCCCTACTACATGACACTAAACTGTGCAGCACCAATAGACCTAACTGCAAGACTTTAAACTGCATAGTCCCTTTATATGTCCTACATGACATTAAACTTTGTATCGTTAAGGTTGTTGTTACCTCTTGTTTCTCACACCGAGTATGACTCACGTGAGCTTAGATCAAACATCAACCATAACACTCTCTTTGGGCAGCTAACCATGTGTAAGTCCCAACAACATTTTAATTAGATAGTTGTCCCCAAGAACAACTTGATCATTAATTCATTGTTTAATTGAACTACACGGACTTTGATCCTTGCCCTCTAGGCTGGGTATGTAGGTAACCTCCCAAGGTTCAAGCCCAAAAACAATCTCTTCACATAGGTTCACCACCATCTCACATGATGTTGATTCGTGAAACCGCCCCGGGAATCAATATCTTTAAATTGATTCACTTTCGTCCTTGTTATATGAAGTTAAACTATGCAACACTTTTGTTCGGTACGACAATAAACTACAATGCTCTTCGATTTCCTAATTTGAGAGGGAACTACTATTGACATTGATTATTCAATCATGTTTTATTTCAAAAGACTAATTGCATACATGGCAATGCCTAAACTTTTTATCTTGGGTTAAACCATCATTGTACTAAAGTCCCCTTTCAACCTTCACATGTACGAACCAAATTTGTACAAAGTGTAGTTCTAGAACTACGTGGGCTTGATTCCCATCTTTATGGGATACGTAGGAACATTCGAGTGTCCCTCGAATCCAGTCCCATGTCTTTTGGGCCTAACCCAAAATTTCACTTTCAGTCCCTTGGCTGAAAAGTCCTCATGAAAACACACACTGTGTATTCATTATTATGGTCCAAACTCTATGACCCTAAACTAATATCTCTCATATTTTCGTCCTGCACGACGTTAAACTGCATTTCGAGAACTACGTATGGCTTGATTCTCATTCTTATGAGATACGTAGTGAACTCCAAAATTTCAATTCAGGACCCAGCCACAACATGATTATGGTTATCATTGACCTATGTATCTCTATATACATTGGAAAATACCCATCTTTATGTTTCATAATCCTAACCTTAAATATTTTCAGATCTTCATAACCCTTTTCATGACTTCTAATCACAAAAATGCCAAACTTCTGAGAATTCTTTTGCTTGACTATGCAGCACGTGCCCATAGGTGGCCTTGCATATACAGTCCACATAACAGTCTTGTCAGCCGAAAGATGCTATTTATTTGACCATGAATCCAATGCCCTTAGGTGGCCCTGCATATTTTAACCCCCTAACGGGTTTGTTAAATAATGGTAACTTCATTCTTGGGAAGAATGCCTCTTTTGTCCTTATTTGTCTTAAACGATAGTAAGTAGGGATCCGCAAAAAAATAGCCATCCTTAACATATTTTTCCCATATCCCTTTTCATGATCTGAAAGTATTCAAGTTTATGGTTTATTCTTCTTCCCTACATTTGGGTCAGACCATTGTAGGAGTGATATTCATCCAGTTCTTCGATAATCTTGTCTGAAAATATCTTCTCCATATTCAAGTACCTCTTTCCATATAACAAACTCTATACTTTAGAAAATTTGAATCTAAATAAACTTTCACTGGATTTTAGCACTAGGAAAGTATATTTCTGGGAGTTCTTTTGCCTGATTATACAACACGTTCCCATAGGTGGCCTTGCATAAACAGTCCACATAATAGACTTGTCAGCCGAAAGATGCTATTTATTTAACCATGCAGCCAATTCCCTTAGACTTCCCGAAATGCATCAAGGATTAAAACAAGATTCCCCTAGGATTCACCCATCTCATGCCACCAATGTAGAGGAGGAATTTGACATGTTGATCAAAGAAAACATTTTCAATGAAGGATAATACCCATTACAGCTCACTAACATCATCCCCATCAAGAAAAACAATAGGTAGATTATGTATTTTATTGATTTTAGATTCCTTAATTGGAATTTCCTGAAGGAAGGTTTTCCATTTCCAATCACAGAACTCTTAATTGATGAAATTACTAGCTTCCAATCCCTTTCCATTATGGATGGGTACTTTGTGTATAATCAGATCAGTTTGGCCCCTAAAGACAAAGATGCCACCACCTTCAGAGTGCCTCAAGGGATCTTCTACTATCAGGTCATTCCATTTGGATAAAATAATGTTGGAGGCACATATCAGTGTTCCATGCATCATGTCTTTAACCCATTCTTGGAGAGGATAACCAAGTGTTATGTCGATGTTATGTCTTTTAAATCCAGATAGTGTTATAATCAATTACCGGATCTCTAAATAATATTTGATAAGATATGAAAACATAGTTTAAAGATGAATCTATTGAAGTGTGACTTTGGGGAAATAACAAGCATGTACATTGGTATTGTAGTACAACACCAGGATATTTTGGTTGTCCTCGATAATTCTAGTTTTAATCAAGAAATTTCACCCCCAAAAAATCTAAAAAAATAAGGGGACTCCATGGGAACTTCACCTACATTCAGAAATTCCGAGCCAACCTTGTCAGCAATTATCTCCACTTCACCAGGCGAATGATGAAGGTAGTCACCTTCCAAAGGGATGATAAACATAAAAAATCTACCGAAAGTCTCAATTAGTACATGCCGCACCCACTGGTTTTTATGTCTATGGTAAAATGAAGGCCACTCATCTTATATGTGGATGCCATGGAATGCTGATTAGGTGACTTCCTCTTAAATAAAAATGTTATAGTAAGTGATAATAGTATCTACTACATTATAAGAATGAATATAGGTATTGAAACTAGATGTTAGGATGTCAAAAATAACTTCCTTACACTAATGTTTTTGATAAAAAAGTTGAGGAATGAATTATAGAATCAAGAAGTCCACTTTTTATCTCATATTGATCCACTCAAGTTTATCTTTTGTCTCCCTATATTGACTTTGGATGAACTCCATTGGTCATTATACAACAATATGAAATTCTATTCATATCATAGAAATCAGTGAAATCAAAGGCCCTAACCAATTTCCTCACAACACATCCTACCCTGAAAAATACACCATAATACACCAAGATCCCTGATGAAGAGGTATTATATGCACATGAAACTCCCGGGACATGTGATATGTCCTTTAATGGAACCTCCTAAGGTTGTGTCGGTATGAGGATGGAAAACCTGAAGCTCAACTAAGTTGGTAGGGAGATTATATTTGTCTCTCTAGAAAAAGTGGGGTTTCCCTACTCTTTCTTACTATCTTAAGATACATGAATAATGAGGTAGAATAACAAACCCTAATTGTTGGATAAAAAAGGACCTATAGTTTCACATAGCCTACCTGAATATCAAAGGGGACTCAAAATTGGTGGTGGTGTATATTAATATTGAATATTCCATTAAAAAGGAATAACTCAGCTGTCTCACTAGCTACATTAGGTTATTAATGGAAGAGTTCCCTTTTTAACCCACATTACATCATGTTCCCCAATCATATAATACTAACAATAATGTACTAGCTAATTTATCCACCATCCTGGCCGACCCTGATCAAGAGGAAGCAACATTCTATGTTACACATCCAATAATGGTATCATAAATCATCATATGTGAGATGGAAGAAATCAATTAGGTTAGAACACCCCCATAGTTCAGCGAAAAAATAACCTCTCCAGGATGGATGGATCCCACAATTAGTCATCTTCAAAATGAGATTCTCCCAACAAAACTTGCCAGAAGTGAACTAATTCATCACCGAGCATAAAAATTCACTCTAGAGGATGGTCTAAATGGGAAAAAAGTATAATAAAAGTGTGTGTTTGATAGAATTATCTTTATGTGCATAACATAAGGAGAAGTCCTTTCCATCATTAAAGAAGTACACATAGTCTCCTATGGTTCCCATAAATCTGGAACTAGGAATAGACATCAAATCAGGAGGTTAATTGGGATATTAATGTAAAACCATGATACATGACTATGTGGAATTAACCACGAAATTTCATGTATTTGAGATTCAAGAAAACATAATTCATTAACCCCCAAAATTACTACAAACATCTAAATATTCCTAGTTATTTTCCATTTTGGGGATGGATGTTGAAGGGCCATATCCCCTAGCAATGGCCTAGCCATTCAAGTACAACCTTACTACTATTGACTTATTTTCCAAGTAGTTTGAGGAAATACCCCTAATGGAAGTTGATATGAAGAGTAACATCAACATTGTGAAGTAACATAAAATCACTAGTTTGGAGTCCCCCATATAATATTGATGAAAAATGGAAACCCTTTATGTCCCATTGAGTTAAAAAAGTGGTACTTGTAGTACAATATCGAGTACAATCACTCATCCTTCAAGCATGTGTTAGAATATAGATATATAGAGGCATTCAACAACACTCCATAGAATATACTCCAGAAAATGGTGAAAAGGGTATGAAGTTATATCTAGATAATATATTTTATGGTCCTACCATACCACCACATGTACTACCAGACAGGAAACACTATAATCGTTCGTGTATGAAAATGAGGCAGTTATACCCATATAAATTCATGTTCTTCCACTTCGAATATCCATTTTTAGGAAGATATCATATAATGAACAATCGAAAAAGAAGATGGATGGATTAGAAGGAATATATGAGAGTATATTGTGACATTGCATAACCTGGAGGTCCATCAGAATCAAAAATCATGGGCCTTTAAGGAAATGGTTTTCCTTCATTCATTACTCGATGTAGAACCAATAATGGTTCTCAGAACCCAAATGATATTAGGAATGAATCCCCCAAAATTGGAACATATGTGGGAGGTAAAATATATAATACCAAATTATTATCATAATTGGGACTATTAACTATCCACCATGGAGGGAGAGCATGTCACACCACCCACAAATGTGTGATTTTTAGGAAATACTTTGCATAAGCTTTCAGCATGGGAATCCATGTTAGAGTACGCCACATCATTCATCCCATGTACATGATATTAAAATGTGAAAATTCATCCTGATTACCTAAATTTATACTATAAAATTCTTTATAGAAACATGATTTTAAACTATATGGAGATCATCCTAATGACATGATGTTAAACTATACAGAGAACTCCCTTTTCGCAAGACGTTAAATTCCACAGTCTCCTAAGTACTTTATATGGGTTGATTCCTATCATCACAGAATATTTAGTGATGCCTCAATTATTATTCATGGGTCCATCTATAGGGTTACTTTTATTTCATGTCATGTGACCCAATTTCTTTACAGCATGATATAAAACTACAAAGATCCATAATAACCATATTCATTCAAGACAATTCACTCATGTACTTACCACAAGAGGTTAAACTACAACG
The DNA here is from genome assembly GCA_963277665.1 of Viscum album. Lineage (NCBI taxonomy): Eukaryota > Viridiplantae > Streptophyta > Magnoliopsida > Santalales > Viscaceae > Viscum > Viscum album. The sequence continues at coordinate 878,475,219 of OY728143.1, read as the reverse complement.
CTATCTTGAACTACATAAGGATTGATTTAAATTTTCAAAGAGATACATATGGACACATTGATCAAATATCTTTTTCCAGACACCACATGATACAAAATTTTCCTACTCTTCATGAGACCCTTTTTATTAAATTGTTTCTTGCATCGATCAGGGATCACATGGTCTTAGGATTTTCAGAAAGGGATTCACCACAATAGAATTTAATATCATCTTTAATAGGCTCATCTTGTTAATAAATACAATAACTTAAAAGGCATACTATCATTCCCCACCGCAAGATGTTAAACTTCACAATTTTCTAGAATTTTATGTTGGTTTATTCTCATTTTCATTAGATATGTAGTGATTCCCAGACATCCACCCATAAGCCTAACTGTAATTTCCCATTAATTCAGGATGTTTCTCCTCCATCCTCAATGTAAGATGTTAAAATGTATGGAATTTGAATAACCACGTTTGGATTGATTATCATATTTCTTGAGATACATAGTGACGCTCGAACATCCATCCTCGAGCCCATCCACAACATTTCCACTCTTCATGTCGGTCCATTTATGTTCTTACCACATGATGTTAATCTGCACAGTTTCCTACAAACTATGTGTGGCTTGATTACCATCATTATATTATATTTATTGATTCTTTGACCTATGATCCTATGTAAAACTACAATAATCTACAGAAACAATGCCCACCTCTCTGGACAGGCCAGAAAAACAATGAGATTGTTTATTATTTAATAACTAAGCGTGGTTTAATTATCACTTTCATGATATATGTAGTGATGCCCAAATTTTAACCCTTGGATCAAACCACAATGTTATCATCCTATCATTTCTGTTAAAACATCCTTGTCATATGACGTTAAATTACATAGAAAAATATCCTTACTTCATTATAATAATGTTCACAGAATACATCCTTACCACATGATGATAAACAACATGGAAAATTTACCTACCACATGACATTAAAACAACATGAAAAAATGTCCCCACTACAAGAAAATAAACTGTACATACCATATCGCATTTTTCATTCCTTACTAATGGACCACAATATATGTATGTCGGTCAACCAGAGTACGGGGTGCTTCCACCATGTTTTAAGATCACCTAAATCTATATTAAATGATTCATGTATTGAGAATCTAATGTCACCATAAACATTCTATGGAACATGGAATGAACATCCGAATTCAAGAGACCATTTTCATGACTATGAATACATGCCAATGGATCTTACATATGCACTTATGGCCATCAAGTAAACACACCACTCTATAAAAACGACATTCCTATACTTTTGATCTCTCACATCATCACAAAAGCACTCAAAACCTCAATGTGATTGAACTACCCCCAATATGACTGTACCATATCATTTCTCATGGCATGAGTAACTCAATCTAGGATTTACGACATTTCCACATCCCACATAGAAGGATGTTGGAGTACTATTTACCCTAGGTACCCTAATGAGGATCTTGTGTGCCATATTATATATTAGTTCCATGTGAGTCATGACCATAAAATGAAAACATTATGGTCAAATCTGTATGACCTATAACTCAATACTATAAATTTTCATGCAGTAAGATGTTAAAATACTAATAATATAGACATAAAACTTTTCAGGTTGAAAACTTGTTGAGGGAAACCTAAGAAAAAGTCATGTCTCGCCCATCTAAACTCATCATTCTCACAGTTTGGGAAATATTTGGGAATAAATAAATGGAATAAAGCACATAGGGACTACAATGTATCCCTAATATATTCCATGCTATCTCTCTAGACCCACTGTTCTAGGTAAAAGTTAGAGCAATGTTTGTCACATCTCCTCACAATGAGAATATGTTCATTAGGCAGTGACAAAACCTTTCGGTTTTTTGAACCCTTCTTGGATCATACACTTTTTGAAAATAAAACATCGTGATTTGGGTGCCTTGGATCACCATAAAACATTCATGGCCCATAGTAAAGATATATGGCATCAAGTGACCCTTTTCTTGACTATGAATGCACACCTATGACACCTGCATATGTGCCTATGGCTGTCAAAAAAAATGTGCCACTCTGAAAAAATTACATTCCTTTCCTTATGAGCCCAAACATCATCCTGGTAGCACTCAAATACAAAGTGTGTTTGAAATACTCTCAATATAAATATCTCGTATCATCCTCTTGATCTAAACACTTTGGACCATGATTTTCAATCCTCGTACCAAACAATCTGAGCATATTTGAAATCCTCAACATTAAATCACTGTGTTTTGTACCCTTTCTTGAGGATGGAATGAAACACTCCATTCTAGAACATTTTATAGCCCATGAATTGTTCTTCAAAACAACAAGGCATAAATCGTGAGCATTAAATTAAGAGGTAAAATACCTAGGTGGATCTGGTATCCCTATTATTGAATACTCAGAGAATATTGCCTCCATAAATATTTTATATCCCCTGGAAAAGATACCCGACTTCAAGAGAATATTTTCTTGACTATGAATGCATTCTTATGTCTCTTTCATTTGAACCTATGTCCATAAAACAAATGCATAACCCTACAAAAAGGTCCTTCTAATCCTCATGAGCCTAAAAAATACAATGGTATAACCAACACCTCAATGCGTTTTAGTTCCTTCCTGGTATGTCCGCACCATATTGTATAATAATATAGAAGGTCCGAGATAAAAGACCCTAAAATAAAGTGATAAAAGGGTTGAGATAAAACAAACTTAACTAAATCGATACAAGGTATGTTCTAAAAGACCATAATATAAAGAGAAATGAGGTATAAGCTAAATGACCCTAAACTAAAGCTATAAAAGGTCTAAGCTAAAAGTCCCTAAACTAAATCAATAGATATTCTGAGTTAAAATGCCCAAAACTAACATGATACAAGGTTTGAGATAATAGACTCTAAACTATAGTGATCCAAGGTATGATCTCAAATACCCTAAACTAGAGAGATAGAAGGTCTGAGCTAAATGACCATAATATAATGTGATAGAAGGTCCAAGCCAATAGTCTGTAAACTAAAGTGACACAAGGTCTATGATAAAAGACCATAAACTAAATCGATACAATGTCCGAGCTAAAATACCCTAAACTAATGTTATTGGTGGTACGAGCTAAAAGAACCTTAAACTAAAGCGATACAAGTTCAAATCTAAAATACCCTAAACTAAAATTATAGAAGGTTTGAGCTAAAAGTCGCTAAACTAAAATGATAGAAGGTATGAGCTAATATACCATCAAAAGTGAATGACAATTATTTACCCAGATAAATCTTGTAAAGCCCACTATATGGCCTCAACATGATCGAGCTGATCTATCAAATATTATCAAATTTAGTGAAGATACATGGAGACTACCCTTCAAGACAAATATCATACTTAGATGATCCTTTTTCAAATCAGGTGATTCCAAGATAGCTGGAAAAATTATCAACAATTAATCTAAAGATGGATGGAATTCATGAGAATATACTAAAGGGAACCTTTAATAATTTTAACCTTAAAATCTTGGAATTTTTGATAATTAAATGTATTTCAAGGCATGAGTATTTTCAGTGGTCTATTGAATACTAAGGTGATAAAATATCATGTATAAGAGGAAAAACCAGACTATGCATATAATGTCAGATAAAGTTTGTTCAATGAAATAAAAAGAAATAGGATGAATCACTACATACCATAGTCTCTCCCATAGAAATAAAAACACAATATGGATCACAGGCTTACAACATTTTCTTAGACAAGTCCTTAGTCTCTACATGTCTCTGCTCCAAGGAAGCCACAAACTATCGTAGTTGATATGAATAATCAGTTTCCACCTTCGAATAACATAAATTATTTACAGATCCCTAGATATTGGAAGGGTTCGTGGGTCACATAACCCGTGTAGGGTATCATGTAATCGCACATCCACTTTTGAGACTTGCGATCGTGTAACCTGAACATGGTCATGTGAATCAGTCGAAATGAATGACTGAACCATCAACCCATGTAAATCCTTCAATACCATTGTTGTACCTCATGGTTTATGTTCAAGAATAATTTCCAAAGTAGGATATGAGTTTGGACTAGAGGAACACCTGAGTATAAGTGGTCTTGCAGGATGGATCTCACATCAAAGGCTCATGAAGAGAGTCTCATAATCGGGACTCATAGACTAATATTGAAATGAAAGAATGTGAAAAAAACAAAGGAGAGATAGATCATGAGAAGTGGAATTCATTGTAATGAATTTATATTCACCACCCCAATATATATATAATTTCATGGAATACCAAGGATTGTTCTATTGACCAAATGTCACATGAGGCACTAATTATCAATATCATAAAAAACACTGGTTGGCATTTACATTCCTTAGAACCAAGCCCTTATCCCTATAGATATCTCTCATGAGGGAGTGAGAATTTTTCGACACCCTCCAAATGATATATGGTAAATTCACAAGGTAAGAAATACCAAATAATGGGTATTATTTCCCTCGAAAATGAAAAGAAAAAAATATGGCATGTAGCACTTAACCGGTGGTGAATCCCACAGATCCCCCTTTCAATAATCCCATATACTTTTTTGAAAGTTATATAGAAAACTAGTAATTGAGCGGTTGGAAGCCAGATGAGCTCCCATAGACCCCACAGGTTCTCAGTGACAAGAACCTGATGCTAGAACCTTATAATCATCTAAAAATATAAGAATTAACAACCAATGGGAGGAGGAATCTATAAGACAAAGAGATCATGAAACATATCAATATTGGGAAGGAACTTTATCCTGTACAACATTCAATAAAAATACCAAACTCATTGAACATTTGTAAAATAAAAAAAAGGAAAAAAGGGGAGGAGGTAGGGGATACCCATGATCACTGAGGGACCTGAGGTGCACCCATAGTGATCTAAAAGTCCTTGTGAGTCTCTGGTAACATGTACACCTCATTTCTTGAAATTCCTTGGCTTGTCGTCCTCACCAAGCAATGTTCCCCAAGCACACCTTGGGGGCTTCATGCTCCCCCTTTGGCCCTCCATGTACAAATGAATATAATTGTACACAATGTTCATGCACTCCCTCATATGACCCATATAGGTCACATGATGCCTTACCAAAAAATACAGTAATTATATTTGACATTACACATGCAATATTGCATGACTCCTATCCTTTATCACATGAAACAAAGAAGAAAAAAACGTAGGTGGTGGGTAATATTATGGTCATAAAACGCTTGGGACGTTCTAGAGAATTCTACAACACGGTCCCACGAGACCCTCAAACAAACAATCCTGGTCTTGAAAGATGTCCCAAAAAAGTCATAAAGCATCTCACAGATGCCTTTTAATAGACACATAGATTTTGGGAAGGCCCTTGGATGTGTCAATATTACAATAATGAGATCCTTAAATTCATCCATGTGATCAAACAATTCAACATTATTTTTCAACAATACAAAAAAGAACACATTGATGTGAGGGACTCGCGATCACTGAAAATCCGGAAACGCCCTCCGAGTGGTCTATGATAGAGAATCACAAAGCCGCATAGCACCAGATCCCTTCACTGACTCAAACCTGGTCTTGTACTAGATATACCACACAATTCTCTAAACAACCATGGTGACAATGCCAATAAATTCTCCACCCTGATATGAAACAAGCGTTGGATATTTGGATTCTGGATGATTCGACCCTCGACCTATAGATTCCCAGGCTAGAGTGGACTTCTGGAAATGGATGATCATTCGATCTTCATGATTTTACTTAGTTAACATACCAGTTAAGGACCGGAAAAACCATGTTCCAAACATAACGTTCTTCATGTGATCATCTATAGATCATGTGGAGGACTGTTGTCGAGACGTACGAAGAACATATCACTTGTCATCCAGATCACGTGAGACTAAAGGAAATTGATACTGAGAAAACATAAGGCATTATCAATAGAAGTTCTATAAGAAAGATTAAAAGTGTAAGAATTGAGAAAAAGATATGTTTTGTGACCCTCATGTGCTTTTCGTGAGTCATCTGAGGTCCTACAATAGGACCAGGACATGTCACCTAGATCTCAAGAAACAGTTTATGCATGCTATTTAGGGACATGTGAAACCCTCCGGACATGTCATAACAAGTCATACGTTCCCCCTGGGAACATTTATTTAGTCTCGTGAAACCCTTGGGGCCTATCACCCAAGCCTTGAAAAATTATACAAATGCATATCTTAAATCATCTAATGGTGAATGTTCATGTCTACCAAGTCTCGTAGTTGCACATGGACATGAAAACTAAAATCTTGGTACACACTTTGTGAAAGTAAATTGAGACCTGCAACACCTCTTCAACAAGTCAGTCAGGATTTGTGATGCTATCCAAACATGCCATCTAGATCTCGCGATGACCTCCAGGGATGTTAGCCAAGATACATGACATATATCGAACCATGATTCACTAATTCTTAAGACACCCTCTTTATGTTTCATGAAAAATCTTACGAATGACACTGGGGCATGTTAGTTGTATCATGCGACACCACTTGGAAAAGCCAAACAGGTCATCTGGTGCCTTCCAGAACAATCCATCTGGATCTTGCAATGTCCTCATGAAAAATCAAATAGGTCACGAGACACCTTCTGGAATAGTATTCTAGATCAATTGGACATCCTAAAACAAGATAACATTGTCTTTCCTCATTGTGTAAGCCGCAATAAATAGGGAATACCAAGGCTTGAAATCATTTTCCGTCCTCGGCATGTATGCCCTGATCAACAGACAATCCTTCGAATTCATAACATTTCCCATCCTTGGTGTGTAAGACCCAAACAATATGGAATCCCAGGACATGATAACATTTTTGATCCTCAGTGTCTAATCCTCAATCGAAAAGGAATCCTCATTGTGTAAGCCCCAACATAAAGGGAACTACAATGACTCTAATTATTTACACTTTAAGGATGCATAAGCCACCTATCCCCAAGTTCATGTTCCATTTTGATCAACTAGGGAAATACCATCATCTATGTTCTTTACTCATATCAACTTCAATGATTACTTAATATCCATTGTTTCTCACTACAGTCATGGATCACGTGGGATTATGGAGTTTCAATGATCATGGCATCAAAATTATATACTTCCAAAATATCATGGGCAGCCACAGTGTGTAAGATCTAATAAAGTAAACTATGAAAACACTAATTCCCACAATAACTCGGATATATATGAATCTTTACTAAGTCCTGAGTTTAAATAAACACCACTCTATGCGTAATACCTTCTAAAAAGATGATATATCAGCAATTGGGACCTGATTATCCCCAGAAAATGATAATCTTACCTTATCCATTAGCAGACTGAGAAACCAATCGAACTATGATGACTCTGATTCCTGTAACAACCAGGATATGTAGGATGTCAATATGAGACATGCGTTCTATGAAAAATCATCTTGGGACAATACCACCATATAAGTCCCACATCATGAGCAATAAATTAATCATTTATTGTCCCTTGTTTCTTACACTGATCATAGATCACCTGGGATTAGGGATCCACAATAATCATATTATTTTACCATGACCCTCTATAATGACAAGGATAACCACAATATATTTTACCAACCCAAATTAACTATTAAAACTATGATTCTTTTTATACTCGTGATATGTAGGATGTCACTCTGAGATTCGATCTTGAATATTAAGTGTCCCAGATCACCTAAATGAGTCCATTCTACATGACGTTAAACTATATGGGTCTAATGAACTATGTGGGTTTTTTACTAAAATAACCATGATATATTGGATTCCTTATAACGACTCGATCCCCCTCATAGGAATAATAACTTCCTCCTAGTATGGCATTAAATTTTCAATAACTTAGTTATATGGATTCCAGATATATTATTAGCTGCCCATTTCTAAAAAATGATGGAGAACATCAGATATATATAGTTGGATTCTCTAAATAGATCATAGTATTTTTCACATGTAATATAATTAAACTATATTCGTTTTATTAGTGTAACTGATCCCATATTGAGATTAGGAATAGATTCATGAACACATATTAAATATATAAGAGTGTCTTAGAGTTGGAACAAATTCCCCCTAGAAGGGTGCGATGAGCCTGACCTCACATCATCGTGAACAATGTGAGTCCCCAACAGTTGATGGGCATGATAACCTAGGTGACCAATAGCCTTTGGAAATCAGGTCCATACCCAGCTATAGATGAGGTAACTATTGAATGTTTTTAGGAAAGGAAGAAAAAAATCAAAAACCTGATTCAAGTGATATGGTAAGACCATAAGTGTATCCCCTAAGCCAAACCATCAAATCAAATCCATTCCATGCTTCAAATACAAATGAAATTGTAATACCTTCGGAGGAATTATGATTCAAATGTTTCAAAGTGGTTTGGGACACTTAGGAATGTTAAAATAATATTTTCAGTAATAATGATCTTAATTATTATCTTTTCAATCTCACTCCCTTTTGAGATCGTTGACATTAAATGGAAAAAATGAATTTATCATAATAAATTTTCATTTCAAATTAACTTGATAATCCATATTCCAAAACATTGGATATTATTATTTCCAAAATTTTATATCATTTTTAAATATGGTGTTCAATTTAATAGTTATTTTATTAATTGGGGAAATATTGATAAAACCATATTCTTTACTCAATACATATCTTTGATAAGGAATATTATTTATTCCAATTATTTGATATGAGAAATTATTTGGTCTGACAATGATAGGAGGGTCATGGGCATTATATATCCCCTAGATGCATCGATAGATTTCAATGAGACACATAAATTTGGAAAATTAAATGGGTGTCTATCCTTAGTTTTAAACCATCTTATGAATGGTATTTAAGGTATATCATTTCATATTCATTAAACATGATGTCTAATAATTAACCATTTCCTTTCATTTTTATTTAATTATTATTAACCCATGAGATTAATTGTCGACATATATATTGAATCATTTCATTATCATTTTAATTATTAAATGGATTTTATTTAAATTTATTACTTTTCTATATTTACTATTCCTTATATATTTATTTGAATGTAATGTGTTTTGAGTTTTTTACCTTTCTATGTTGGTTTATTCTATTCATTTCATTTTTCCATAAACACTAAATAGACTTATTGAGAATTTGAGTTTACCCTTATTAGTTTTCCTTTCACTAGGTTATGACTAATAAATCATTGAAAAATCTTTCCAGGATGGTGGTTATTTAATTTTATTATATGTCATTTTTATATTTTTTATTTCCCAATGTGTTATGTGTATCATGATGGTAATTTGGATTTCAAAAACATCTAAAAAAAATTCTTTCTTTAGGATTTGATTCCTCGTAATCAAGAAAATGTAATAATATAATGCACCAGATTCTAAATTCTGGGGTTCGTGTGTTACATTTTGTAACAAACGATGTTTAGAAGAAACCTGTGAGACTATATTTAGAAAACATATATAAGAGAACATAACCCTAAGATAAAATTTGAGGATAACTATAGAATAATAGCCTATATTGTTTTTTTGTAAAGTGGAGATTATGTGGGTATTCATAGAGATACCTCCCTATCTAGAGACTGTAAGTGTATGTGGTTCTAGAATAGATGTACATAGGGGTACAAACACTGCAAAAAGTGGTCATAACTAACATTGTGTAACATGGTACATGACAACAGGCCTTACTTCACACCAAGATTTACACTTCTGGTGGTATGTTTAAGATAGTTCATATTTTCATTACAAAAAATTAAGAATGGTTTAAAAGTAAATATATCCCTAAAGAAACCATGTTTGTGATTATGAGATTATATATGTGTAAAATATTCAATTTATGTTATGTTTTTAACTATTTTTGGGATTATAAATTATGGTATGATTTTATCCAACGCATTCCATTTTTTATAAATGGCACCTAGAAAAAGGTATGTGAAATCCACCAATGTACATGATCTGATGATTACAAATGGTAATATCTTTCCTGGTCTTCAAATGATATTTATAAGGTAAATAGACTCCCATGTATTCTCATCATATGAGTAAATAGTATCATGTGCTAACTAGATAGGTAAAGAAATATCAGATTCCTATGGCTTTTAAGGGAAGTAATATAATAATAGGATGAATGAAATAAATATATATAAAGGGAATAAGGGAAAGAATTACTTTCCCATATGTGATAATCATGGAAGGAAACACCCTATTACTAGGTAAAAAACAATGGTAGTTTTCTAAAAGTGTAAAAAGAGAGGACACAATGATTGTGATTGAAAGGGTAAGAAAATGGGTTTCAAAGTATAATGCTTCAAATTAAAGGAGATGGGTCACTATGGAAATCAATGTCTCAAGTGTCAAAGGAACATACCCAAAATTCTACTAGTATACAATGGTCAAGTAATGCTACTACTGCTGATGAAGAGGAATGATTAATATGTCTATTCAAGAATTATGTCATTTGAAAATTCTATCAATGATGTAATGGTTATAAGAATTATGAAATATATTAGGATTTTACTGCAATATGTTTTTGTTAAAAATATGATATAATATATTGAATGGTACTAAAAACATTATTCAGTATAAATTGAAACTTTTGCAAAAACACATGGTTGAGGGAATGATAAACCTTAATATGTTATTAGTTTTGAGTTAATCAAATTTTCAGAAAGACATGATTGATCTGGATAATGTAAATTGGATAATTGTTGGATAACATGGAACTGATTAATGATTTGTTCACATAGTGGTTTATCTAACATTTATTGTGTTTACAACATGTTGGGATTTAAGGATTATATCCAATAAACTATGTTTTATTTAACGTATACGGAATCATTCATGTTTTCAATAAGGTTTTATGGTTATTAAATTTATTACCATATTTCAATATAATACAATATTAATGTGTTAACATGTTTAGAATGCGATAATTAAGATATATTTCATATTTATTTAAGGACAATGATAAGTTCATTTTTGAAATTTAGTGTCCTTACTTATTAAGTGTTGGATCGTAATATTTTTCAAAAAATAACCATTTATGTAGTGGTTTAAGTTGATATTTGGTTGATGTTTTATAATTTAATGAATTACTTCACCTTATGATACATCCATTGATAAGAAATAATTTAGAAATAGTTCAATCCAAAAACCAAGGATAAGTTTGTTTTTATCAAATATAGACCTATATTTACTTATATTTATAGAGAGTCAAAGAATTTATCAACTCAATGAAAAGGGTCTTGAATCAAAAATATTTTTATATTATCTTCATTTTGGATGATAACAATGAAATATATTCACACCTCTAGTTTATGGATTTGTGGTCTTCAATTGACATTTAAACATGATCTCCATGACCCTCCATTAGAACTTTCTAGTTTTATTCTCTTACATGTCCATCTTTTCACTAATGTTCTAATATTTGAAATCCTAGTTTTGTTTTGACCTTCACATTTTCCATTTCGTTATTATTAATAAGATGTGTTTTTAACCCTATTAATGATGTGGGTTTTTAAACAATAGTTTATTTTGTAAGATCAAACCATCAAGTACTAATATCATGTTTTAATTATGAGGATTTAATTTAATAAATGTGGGGAGAATGTAACACCCCGAAATTATAATGTAAGAGCTTTGTATTCGATAAAATGTAAGGAATATGATGTATAGAACATAAGGGAATATAATATATTGATGATTTACAATAAAATTACTATATTAAAGAAATAAAATCTATGATATAACTTGTAATTAAAACAATAATGAGTTTATTAAATGGATTACATTACATGCAAGACTATGTTTTACCAGGAAATAAATAACTAAAATAACCTTATTCAATATAATAACATATAAAATAGATGTTAAATTTGTAGTAATGAAATAGTATAACAAAAATTTTAAAATATATGTTTTACAAAAATATAAATCATAATCATTGGTTACAAATTAATTCGAAATAAATATCAAAACCAAATAAATATAAAGGAAAATATTATTATTATTATGCTCACAAAGGCCAACTATCCAAGTAAATTTAATTAATTACAATTAGTGATTGTTATTAATTAAATATATATATTATATATTTAATAAATTTATTTTGTTCATACAATATATTTTATATCCATAAGATAAGAACAAACCTGATATTAGAAATAAGAACCTATATTTTTATAAAGGTAGTGATACCGACATTTAATGGTAAACCCATTTAAAATATTTTTTTTGATGATTTATAGATTTTATTTGTTAAACAAACATTCATTTTTGAGATTAAATAAAAAATAGGTTATGATTTTTTTTGGTATTTTTCTACGATGTTCATTTTTTGATGAATAATGAAAAATACAAAATTTTAATTAAAAAATGAATTTTCATCTAATTTATTAATATTGTTAAACTATATTTTTAATTGATTTTAAGGTTAAATTAAATCAAATTTTTATTAATTAATACAATTTATTTCATTGGAATCAATTTCACTTTGAAATTGGATATAAAAACATACCAAACTTTGAAGGTTTTTTCTTTCAAAAACAACATTGTCGTCTCATCCATAGGATTAATTTTAAATTAACTTCTACAAATTAAATGATTGGAATTTGAAAAAATTGACTCCATATTATGAATACTAATAATTTATAATTTATAAAAATATCAACATAAATTTTTTACCAAATAAATTGCAAAATTAAATAAAATTAATTACAGTGATTAAGAGAAAATTTAGCGTAATATGAGACCAACACATAATCTTAAGGGCCCAAATGACCAAGAAACTTGTCAAAAATACATTTTATGTACTTATATGGACCTTATAATCCATTTTATTTAATTTTTACCATTATTAGATCCACTCTCCATGGAAACAATGTGGATGAATTCCCTTTCCAAAACTTTACAAGAGTGCCACTCCTCTAATATAAAAATGCACTCACCCTCCCACATTCTCACACCTACTAGGATAATTTCTATAGAACAATATATAAATTAATATATAATAAATAACCTTCGCTTAAACCTATAGTCATCACCTTGGGTAAAAATCTATCCATGTAATCCTTTTGATTCAAACCAAAAGGAGTTACCCGAATAAGAGGTAAAGTCTTTCCTCAAACTCTTTAGTTTTAATTTCATTCTATACAACATCAAAAAATTATTATTCCATGTTTACATAATAAAATAAGTATAATAAATATGCTATGATGTTTTATATTATGTTTCTGACCTGAACAAAGACACACTTCTATCTAAAGGGTAACAAACTTACCGTTTATGTATAAGGAAATACGACTACATGAAAAGATGATGGTTAGTTCTTCCATTACCACCTCTAATGATGGAAATTATGATGTAAAAAAATTATATCTGATATTTTTTTATATCTTCAATTATTTTTATATATAACACTCCTTTATTATTTCATTTTGTGTAAATACTATAACATCGTTTGTGGAAGAGTGAACTACCGCCTCCTCAAAGTGATGTGATTTGTTCATGATAAACATGGAAAGTATAAAGGATATTTTTATTTAAAAATATGTGATATAAATGTAATATATTGGATATTAATGATATAATTAAATTTCAATAAATATAATATATCAATTTCTTTGTTACATTTTTCTCACACTAAAAAGTGATAATGTCGATCGTGGATGTGTGGACAACCTTCCTCCTCGATACGATGTCATTCCTTTAACATCAGAAGAATTTTATATATAATTATATATTATTAAATAAAATTTTATTTATTACATTATTATAATTATGTATGTAAAAATTTTACTTACCTTCTTTCCATATTGTTCATCGAAAAATGGGAACGCTAATCATGCGTACGTACAGAATACAATCTTCATGATTGTAACATTGGTTCATTTTCCATAACCATATTTAATAATTGGTTTTAAATGTATAATTTATGTATAAATATTATAATTATGTCATTATTATTATTCTACCGATGTTATATAATGAACCCTTTGGCCAAAGTTGACCAAACATAGTGGTTTTTGACACATAACCCGAATTTGGTTCAAACGCCCGTTGTAAACTTAATTTTTTAAGTATTTATATACAACATGGTAATATGTCAAAAAAATGTAATGATAAATATTAAAAAATGTTTTGAATAAATTTAATAATTAAAACAATTTTATTATTCCTGAATATAAAGACACATGAGAAAAGTCAAATTTAAGGTAAGGAATTTCATATCAATTTACATTATATTGAAACTTATTTGTTGTTATGCACCAATTCACTTTTATATGGTGTATATACTACCATTTGAAATTTTATATCTTGAATATTTTTAATTTCAAGATATTATAAGATTCATTTAATATCATAACTTCATGGGAATGATGATTTAAATATTTTTAAGTGGTATGGGACACTTTGGAAGTTTTAATGAATATTTTCCTCAAGAATTTAATTTGTGATTATCTTTTCAATCTAACGTCCATGTATAATTTTTAACTTTACCTTCAAAAAAAAATTATTTTAATCAATTTTAATTGTAGCTTACCTTTAATATCCATATTATCAACCATTGTATTGTATTTTTTCCTACATCATATTTCATATTTACATATGGTGTTCACTTTGATAGTTATTTATTTAAATGTGAAAATATTGATAAAACTCTATTATTTATTAAATATGGATATTTTATATGGAATATTATTTATTTTTATTATTTGATATTATTAATGCTTTGGAATGACAATGATGGGTGGGAACATAACATTATATATCCCCCCGATGCATTAACAGATCCTCATGAGACAAATAAGTTTTTCATATTAAATGTGTTTATATCCATAGTTTTAAACCATCTTGTTAAAGGTATTGACGGTATAATGTTTAATGTTACATATAAATAACATAAAATAATTAATAATTTCCTTCATTATCACACATTTATTATTTATCCATGAGATTTGTATCGATATATCTATGGAAAAATTTCATTCTCATTTTATTGATTAAGTGGAATTTTTTTAACTTCTTACCATGCCAGATTGATTATTCATTATATAGTTAATTGAGTGGTATGTGTTACAAGTTATTTAGATTTTCATCTTGTTTTATTATATTCAATTAATTATTTATATGCTTCACATAACACTAATAATCATTTGGGATATCCCTTATTATGTTTCCATTCACCAGGTTATAAATAATAAATATTTGAATAAGATTTCAAAGATGCTGTTTATTTCATTTTATTATGTATTATGTTTTTATTTTACATTTCCTCATACATTATGGGTATCATGTATGTAATATTGATTTCCAAAACTGTATAACTAATCATTCCTTTAGGATTTGATTCCTTGTAATCATTTCAATATAATAAAATAACTCTCTTTCTCTGGGATTCTAGGGTCAGAGTGTTACCTGATATCTATCATTGGGTAATTTTCACCAAGGGCGTAATATATCTAAGTATTTTTCCATTAGGAATCCCATGTTCATTGCATGAAGTAAATATTCAGATGAATCATATAGGTTCATAGCTTTAAGGTCTTGTAGGGACATAATGTTCTTAAATTTAAAATCTTGTGGGGATCAGTAGGTCACATATTTAATGTTTTGTGGGAACATGATAGTCATAGGTTTAACATCTTATGGAGATAGGTTGATCACAAATTTATTAGATTATTGGGAAAATTCGGTCATAAGTTTAATATTTTATGGGGACATATTTTGCTATAGATTTAATATATTATGGGGACAGATTGGTCGGATTTCAGTTGGCTCTTATGGGGAATATGATCACACTTTTGAGTTTTCACCTTACAGGGGAAGACAATCAAATTTATTGGTGATGTTGAGGGAACAAGAATAAATTTTCGGGAAGTATACTAGGTGTGTTTTTATTTTACCTTAGGTTGGTTTCTTACGCTCCCTATTAAATGATAGGGGTCAACACCCACATAGTTCAATGTCGTGGTTTATGTTCATGTGACATGACAGACTCATAGAGTTTATCATCATGTGGTAAAGATACTCGCATTATGGACGACTTGATATCTAGGGATAGTGTGGGGATTATGCATGGATTTTTTTCAATGGAAGGTGTCTTATAACATTGTCATACTGTATGGTGTGGGAATTATAAATATAGATTTCCCATTTTAGGTGTATCATCCCATGTTGGGGAATGAAGTGTCATTCCATGATGATCATACATGAGTCAACCTTTGTTCACAGCACATGGTAGAATATGGGGGTGGGTGGGTGGGGGGGTTAAAACCATGATATTCATAAATGGGGAATATTGTGTTCACATCACATTGTAGGACTATAGTTTAATATTATTTTCAAAGGATGTTGTAATGAATTTTAACATCATACAACTAGGATGCAGGGCTATACAATTTCACATTTTATAATGTGAAAATGAAGGGGGGAATTGCCTGGGGAGACTACGTCTGAGTAGGAGATTAGGATAAAACATTAGACCTTAATAAAAAGAAATATATGCGGCTTCCCTCAATGATTTCACCTTCATGGATTTGATTTCTACCACAAAGGTACCTCTAGGTGGAACATTGAGTAAGAACTACCATGTTGAAGTAGAAAATGAGGATACCAACATTTGGCCACCTATTATTAGTATAAATAGGTGATGCAACATTCCATTATATTACATAAGAAAAGAGTCTAGAGAATAGGGCTTTTGATACTGGTCATGAAGAAGATCGAGGCATATATGATTGTGTTTGAAGGTGCATAGGGCCACTGAGTACTCAACTTATATAATGGAGGTTTGATAAAAGGAGACCTAAAAAAGTGAGTTTACAGGTGGATTTTGTGAAGAAAATAAGTTTTATGAAGGATAAGGGTTTCATGAAGGTAAGGGCATAGTAAAATAGGGTGTCATTACCATGGGGTAAACTCTTTTTTCTAATGGAGTATGTTTCATAAAGGATAATTATCTCATGAAACCCCCATATGCTAAATGGGTTTCTTCTATTAGAATAGGAATATAACTTCACAATGAAAAAATATTCCATGATCTATAAGTTTCATCAACACATGGTGGGATCTTCATGATACATTTCTACCTATAGAGATCCATGTTATGTTATTCTAGTGAAGGTTGATGTTTCATGAATTCAGTGATTCTAGAAGAAGTCCAAAGGTCAACTCCCCTTAAATTTTAGATGGAGGGAGGTATTTATAGGTACCAAAAAGGTGGGAAGGTTTATTTAATTTTATTTACCATCTGGGAGAAATGTTTTAGGAAAGAAAGAACATGTTTATAAACCCTCGCACACAAACATATGTTGCGTGAAGGTTACCATCATTCATGTGATTTATCATTATCAATGGCTAGGGGACTTTCATGAAGCAATTTCTATTTACAATGGTTTTGAATTTCACAAATCCAATCCCTTTATGTTATTTTTGTATTATTTTAGCTCGGATTCACCTCAAAAGGTCCTTTTATTCCTCAATGAGTTTTTTATATGTCAAAAATGCATACATACTTATCATTTTTCCATTCTATACTAATTAAAAATATTAATAAATAGTAAAATCACAAAACAAGTGAATCACTCTAGGATAATTAACATTGAAATTGTAATAACCAAACAAAATGAACAATAATATCATCCCTGGGAACTTGGGTTTTCCTCCACACATGAGTTAGATAATCACACTAACCATCTCATTACCAAGCCCTAATACATACTAGCCTCTTCATTACCTTTTCGAGATAGTAAATAAACATAAAATACCTTGATTTTATACCACATTATAATGTTCTTATCTCGATGATCCCTCATAGGACTGAACTTCATTGGATAAAAGACCACATCCATGACTCCACATATACACGAGGTTGTCAGCTAGAAGTGAGGGTGTAAGGAACATAGTGGGGAGACTATACGCTCAATAATGGATTAGAAGAAAATAATCTAAAATAATATGAATAATCAAACCTAAAACCAATGAAGGATAATGGAAAAAAACTATTTAATAAAAATAATAATAAATAACATGAAATATTAGGATTAATATAACTAAATCTCATGATAAAAGTAATACAACAAAAAAAAATAAGTAGAATCATTAAACAAGACTTTAAAATCCCCAATATCGAACCCCATACTAGTCTTGTCTCCAATATCCTACCCACAAAATAGGATAAGAATCAATAAAAGGTTCCCTTTAATTTTTTCATACTTGATTCCTTGAAATATAATTAAGTTCCATTAATAATCTAAATAGGGTGTGAGTACAACATTGTAGACTGAAACTAACAACATCTAAACAATCGTATTTGAATATATATTGCAGCAAATAATATGAAAAATGGTGTATTAATTCATAAATTAATATAAATTATTTAATAAACCATCTGATCCTTAGTTTCTATATTAACACTTGGGTATCCTAAAAATACTTCAACATGATAATATATGTCTCTATCAAGTGGTTGATCATCCTGCTCAGTAAAGATCCCCCATTCTGTTGGATAATTCTCTTGTTTAGGATAAATCTCCCATATCAATTATCAAGTAAAGAAAAAATATTAGTCTCCATACTAATTACCCATACTATATTCCCTTAAATGTCCCCATGGAGAAATACCATACTAGGGAAAACAAAAATATCATATATGGATGTATGTGAATTACCCATGCCAGAGTCATATAGTTCTTCTTAGGTTGAAAGATAATTCTAATGGGTAACGTCACCAATCATATCCAGAACTATTAATATTACTCATGATAGATTCACTTATGTCTTCACAAAGTTTTAGACCATTACAAGGGGTAATTTTACAATATCATATTGGCATCTATGTGAATAACCAATGATGGAGTTGTTTATGTGTTCCCATCGCACAATAACATACTAGGAAAAAAGTAACCATGTGTATTGGTAGATTATACTATGTTGGGCGAATCATTGCTTTTACATCTCATGAGATAGTGAAACATGCCCTTGGGAACCATGTCATAAAACATCAAGTACAAGTAAGACAAATTAATTCCATGCATCAATTATGATTTTTTTTATTAAAATGGATTTGTTCAATTCATCCAATTATCAATTAACAAGCCATTTATTCTAATTTAGTGGATTCTCCTACTTAGGATGAATCACAAAAGTCACATCATTCCAAGTTACCAATTATAAATTTTCAAATGTTATTCCATTTTCCAATATTAATCCAAGTCTCAAATTTATTTCATTTAATCATAGGGAACTATTTCTAATTAAACCAAGTTCCAACCTTGGGTTAATGGCTAGAACACCTCTCAGGTGGCTCAAAATAATAGTCCCAACCCTAATAGACCTTCAAATATCTATAGAAATTCTAAGAATATGAATCTCTAAAATGGTGAATTTAGAATTTGGTTTGGTCATACGTATGGTGTGCTAACATGATCACACTTATTTCACATACTAGAGGAAAGGAAATAGTAATTATAGAGTTGTTATAAACCACCCACCTTAAAAGAAAAGTATATGTACAAATTCCAAAATATTTATGGTATAGTATTGTTCCCCATTTATTTCCTTCAACAAATACGAAGAGTTATTTAAACATAATACATTATGTCTAGGAATAGTTTGGTCAACCTGAACTAGGGTTCCCCAAGTAAGATCCAAAATATCAGGTTGGTGAAGAAGATCCCAAAGGCTTACCTTTGATATCTATTTCTGGAACACCAATATACAATAGAGAATTGCATCTATGTCAAAGTGTATTTCTAGAAGTTACTTATAGAAGGAATGTATTTCATGGTAAGGGGTAAATTATTTGAGAAATAGAGGACACTAATGATTTTAAAGGACTATTGGGTGCACCACATACATGATGTGAATTGGGGATTCACATTATGAATTCCTCAGTTTTCAACATATGTCAAGAAATCCACCACCTCAAATTAAAAACCAATAAAAATTATTCCTCAAAATGAGTTTTCAATTCAAAGAACACCTAATAAAAATTCATGGAGATTATGAATTTCATTAGGTATACCTAGAACCATTCACACCATTTATGGTTTATATGGGGTGTTTTGAGAACCATTCATTTCATGAATGGAAAATTCCCAATTTTAATTTGTTTTTCATACCAACTTCTCTTCCCCGTTATGATTCTTCCTAAAACTAACCCATACATCACAAAGTCTCAATTACTAATGTCTAAACTATATGTTATCAAACAGAAGAGTTTTAGGAAAAACTTAAAGAGGGACATATCAAGAAAAAATGGTATCTTAAATATTCCTAAAATATCATATTTTTTCATATCATTCCATATAAACCCTCATATATATAAATTTGGATACTATAGTTGAAATTGTTATTATATGAAAATTAGTCTAGATGAAGATGTTTATCCTAAATTCCATTTAATTCCATTGAATGGGTCCTAATCATATCTTACAATTTCAAAATGTTTCTTTTATATTTTCCAAAGGTTTGATTTTGATAGGTTGTGCTAAAGTTTATCTCTGAATACAAATCATATTATAAACTCCTCAATAATTTCAATTTTAATCTAGGATAATTATTAGATAAAATTTAATGTGGTAATCCATGAATCCTTACCGATTCATTTATATAGAACCCAAAAAGATGATCGATTGAGAAACCCTCTCAAATAATAATGAAGTGGTAAGACGTTGTGATTGAATACACCCATATACAAATAAATTCAATATTTTTCCTTTAGGAATCCTAGGAAGGCCGATGAAAAAATTCATAGTGATGTTCTATAACATTCATTTCAGTATAGGTAATAGTTCTATCATCCCTTATAAGTTTTATATTTATACCTTACTAATTAAGATATAAATAATTGAGATATAAACTCTATAATTTCAATATTTATTATATTCCACAAGAAGTGATTATGAAGATCTCTATATATTTCTACATGATTCCTAGATGAATATAGAATAATTAGTTCTCTACATCATCAAAATGTCACTTCTACAATTTTGGTTTTTATGGGACACATATCTAGGTCCCAAACCTTATAATTCCATATTTATCATGGATTAACTATATAATATTTGATACATTTTTTGGTTCCATATAACTATTATAGGCTACCAAAATTGTTAAAAAAATACGTGTTTATGATATCAGTTTAGAAAGGTATAATTTCATCCCATCCATTTTGATTTTTATATCCATTAGATTAATATATATAAAGATTGGGTCTCTTTTAATCCTCATCAAGGATTGGGTAGCATGATCTTTTCAACTTATATAGTTTTCCACCTTTTTCCTTCCTAAGAGGGTAATGTATTGATAAATTATATTATATGATTATTTGTAACCATCTATTTAGGAACATGTTCAACTCCTTCAATGTGAATATTTACTTTATGGTCTTGTGATCAATGTTTACATCACACTTTATCTATATAGATAATTCCTCCAAATATTTAATACTAGGATAACAATTTCCAACTCTAGATCATGTGTTAGGTAATTTTTCTCATCGGTCTTTAATTAATGTGATGATTAAGATATTATCTTATAATTTTTCATTATGATACATCTCAATATAATATTTTAATCATCCTTATATATTATAAACCCTTCTTTATTAGAAGGTAATATAAGTACAAGTGTAGTGATCAATATCTTCTTAAGCATGTAAAATATTTCTTCACATTTTTTAAATCAGTTAGTTGATTTAGTAGCCATGTTAAATTTCTCACCAAGCATTGATAATATAAAAACAACCCATAAATGTTTGTATCTATGTTATAGTGGTCGGTCTCATCCATTATTCGATAACCATTTACTTTAATTTATATATAGATATTCCCTCACTTATGATTAAATGACCGAAGAATGATACTTTCTGTAACTAGAATTCATACATCATAACTATGGCATATGATTTAGATTTTATTAAGGTTCACAACACAATCCCAAATTAATATCCATTCCCTAACTTAAACGTGGAATAATTAATAATATCATAGAAAATAAATACCCTAAATCGATAAATGTAATCTATAAGGATTATATTAAGGAGATCCAAGATGATTTTAGGGTAATTGGTAAGTCCATATTGCATAACTATGAATTCCTTGTGTCTATTCCATGTATACATAGCGATGTTGGGTATATCCTCACTTTTTACAATTAATTAAGGATAATCATATCAAAATTCAATCTTTGAGAAGCACTAATCCCCTATGAGTTGATAAAACTTGTCATCAATATATAATAGAGGATACTTGTTCTTGATTGTGATTTTGTTAAGTTAATGAACATCAATGAAAAAATGCATTATACTATTATGAAGTAGTAGGATGTATGAAATCCTAATGTAGACACTCCTAAAGTTTATTGTTCAATTTTCTATATTATATGGGTATCCTTTTATAAGAAATATTTTACATGTGCATAGAACCATTTATGAGTGAAATTGAAAATTCAACATCACTTTCCAGGGTCACGCTAGGTTGATCTTTGGGAAATAAATTAAAATAATAAAATACAATTGAAATATCTCGAATTTTTAGTTAATTACTAATCATTTGAGACAATAGTCCATATTTATTGGGTATCATGAACCATATTATAGAACATACTTCTACTGTGAGTTCATAATCATTCTTTCGTTGATATTTTGTAGTGGGATGATTTGGGATATAAAATAAGACTTCCTTATCCTATAAATTGATATGATCTCAATATAGAGATAGAAAATATATTCCCAATATCGCATTTAATTTCACCAAGGGAATAAAAGAGAGATTTATAGGAAGTATCTTCTCATAAAGCTCAATCAAAGAAGATATGTATACATTGGATGCAATCAACACATCAAAAATTTTCACCCTAATAATTCAATATCCACAGTTCTTTGTGGGATATAATTATTCTCAGAAAACAGAAATGATATGAATGAATGAGTAGAACTAGAATCAATTTTTATATTTAAATATTTGTAGTCGAGAGTAAGTGTAACTTTTACCACTTCACTATTATGATCTTCTTCTGTAGTAGTGATTGTATAGGCTCTTCCTTGTTTCCTCGGTCTAGGAGGTTCCTACTACCTATAATCCTTGATAGCCATAGGATTGGAGAATTTATTTTCATAAATCCCAAAATCATTGAATTTGAATCATTGAAATGTGACTGGTGAGTTGTTTGGGGACATTTTTCCCTAATTCATTGAAAAAACTATTAATCAATTTATAATTATTATGAGATTTGTGTCAAGAACATACATATTTAAAATATTTTTCTGTTCCTTCTAGGAAATATTCATAGTGTTTCATCCAATAATTATTGACATGTAGGTCATGCTACTTTTTTTCCTATATATGATTATTTTCTATAGATCCCATGAAAATCAATTTCCCTTTTTATATATCAAAATCAATATGGAATATTAGAGTCTCAAACATCCATTTCAATCTTAAGTGCATATCAAACGATATTTTCATAGAGACAAAATTATGTTATATCTAATTTTATTCAAAGATTTGGTTTTAAGCCACTAAAAAGTTGACTGATATTTATTTCAGTCTTAGTAATAAAACTGGAGGCTTACCTTGCAATTCTTGTGAATTTATACTCATTGGTTATAATATATCCATCCCCATTTGGTTTTAGATTTAAAAATTCTCTATCTATTTTCATCTGACGATTTTGGGGAAAATATTTATAGAATAATATTTTATTAAACTCCCCCAATTACATAGAATCTACATTTCCCATTTTTCATAATATTCTTAACAATTGTTTACTATTGATAAGAATTATATTCAATATTATACATGACAAAAAAATATCTCATACTTTATTCACCAAAGAACAAAAATTATCATTTCCATTGCATTGAAACATTTCTCAATAATTAGTGGGTTTGAAGACCCACTAATGGAAGCTGTAGGTTATGAAGGAAACTAACTTATTCTATACTTGGTGTATTAGAGATCCCAACATGGTCCATATTATTTTTTATAACTTGATTTATTTGGGTGACTATTTATAGGATATTTTGTACTCTATATCCCATACTGTTTGGTTTTTCAAGAGGACAATTGTTGCCTTATCCTTCACAACCATTTTAACTCAGTTCCTCCTATTTCTATCGATTTACTCAAAAAAAAAACTAGTTAAAGTGTGTAATAAACAATAATATAATATAAAAATAGAGTGAAATAATATATAAATTTTTATAGCCATCTTATGAATGCCTTAATCTAATAAACCTTACTCTTAGACTTGTATACTTTTGGTTTAATCTATATCGCTTTTTTTATCCTATTATTATTTAAGTTCGGTTACCATGTACTTCATAACATAATCCACAATAATAAATAAACCCTAATTTTATACCAATTGATATGAACCAAAATAAACATGCATGTATTCTATATCCTTTTCCTGATTTGAAAATTTTATCTTATAAATAATATCAAAATTCTAGAACCCAAAAGTTTGTTGTATTTGGAGATCAGCTACACAAACATATATTACATTTTATTTCATAAATATGTCATACAAATACCTCTATAGAAAACATAAATATAATTTCATTCTTTTATATAATTTCATGGGGAAGTGAAAAATTGGAGTGAGATCAATTTTTCAATAAGGGAAAACTTATCAATGAGTCATAATGGGGTATATCATATGCATGAATCATGGAATAAAAATATATTGAAAAGATTATAGAATCATAATAGATATTAATAATAAATTATTGAACATCATCAGCCATGTAATGAGATCATAAGATCATAATAAGGCTATCAAGGGAGCATTAAAAATATACCATGGTTTAGAAACATGTGATACTATTAATAAAACCATGTAACCATTACATTAGAGTATGAAGTAAACATAATAAAAAAATCAATAAATTACGGACAATGATAACAATAACCATGTCTATGCATAATGTTTTGATAATAATAACAATATCTATGCATCTTTTTGTGAACATAACAATAATTTCCATACATCATGTTGTGAATATAACAACAATGCCCACAAATCAATATGTGAAGATAATAATAATTCCCCTGAATAAAAATGATTATATCATGAGATATAAAACATTAACTAATAAATTTGCAGGTTATATAGGACCACACCTTTCACATAATGACAATCCATTCTTATGTATTCCATAAAAAGATTATATCATTCATTATTACTTCATTGCTTAATTAACCCTTAAAAAAGAAACATGTTTCTTGAAAATTTCCTTAAAGAATCATCATAATCAATAAAAATAAATAAATTTGATGGAATCACTATAACATACCCCCATTGAATCATAAAAAAACTAAATAATTATGACATAGAAGAAAAACACTTTTAAAAAATCATTATAAATATGCTTTTAGAAATTAGAAGAAATAAAATTTTCATTTGATAACTTAAAAATATCAATGAACCATAAGAAAATATTTTTCACTAAAATACCATATAAAATTAGAAATAAACTTTAATGATGAATAATTTTCATGAATACATGAATAGATTTCCATGTAGTATGTATTAATAATCATTCTTTGCGTAACTTTATAAATAAAAAAACGAATCGTTTTTGAAATGATAAAATATTACTTTTAAAAAATATATAAAATGTTTAAAATGACCATAAATACAAATTAGAGTATAGATAAAATCATTATTTAATCAATATAAATTATATATATATATATATATGGATGAGAAAGAGTTGGGTAAAAGGCTTTTCAACATTTAAATAAATTATTTAAAATAAAACCCCTTATATATTTTTAAAATATAAATCTCCATGAAATAAATGATGTAAGAACGAACATAAAATACCATGAGTTTAAATATACTCATGAAAAAAATTCCAAATAGGAAGTATAAAAACCATATAAATGAAAATAGGTGTATATTATGACTCATGTCTCAATGAAGTGAAATTGATACAAAAAACACTTATACTTTTGATAACATTTTGTATTAGTATCCCTTGGACATAATCGAAAGAAATATAAATTTAAATACTATGAATAATTATTGAATAATTATAAAATATTTAAATAGGTTAGTATATACACAACATAAATTAAAATAGGTGCATAATACAAAACATGAATTAAAAATAAAATTTGAATCAAGAAACTCTTACCTTGGATTATCTCATAGTCGGATGAGATCTGACCTCATGTATAATAAACCTAACAATATTAATCAATTGTTTCGTAGACTTATTAATATATATTTATTTTTATACTATTTAATTATAATCATTCATTATGAGTATATTAGTTAATTAATGTTTATTTCCATTATCAAATGCTAGTAATTCTGATTGTTTTTTACAAGTTTCGTAATGGGGATGTCTATCCCATTATTTGATACTAATTTCATCATTACAAGAATTTTAAAATTATTAGAATAATTGTATTTGTAATTATTTGTTCTGTACCACCTTCATTTTATGGAAATCATTGGTATGGTTTGTGAGAATGAATTCCATGAGGAGTCTTTTCTAGTTATTTTTAATGAACTAATGGTGTTGTATTGATAATGAGTTAAATATTAATATTACCATTAAATTATAAAATATTTAAATATTAATATCATATTTATGAATAAAATCCATTTTTATAACCATAAATGTATGTTAGTGAATGAAAAGAAATATTTCATTCCTAGAGGCAGTAGTCCACAGATAACACTAGTGATTTTTTTTTAATTTATTAGAGGAAGCTAAAAGGGGGTTATTAAATTAACAAAATAATATTTTGGTATAATAATTATTATTATTTGAATATGATAGTATGGGTAGAATATATTTGAATGAGGTGGAAGAAGAAATAATATTTAAATATATCAGTTAAAAAAATTAAGAATTACTTGGATATCCCCATTTTGACTACTCTTTAAGAATTATTTGAATGAACTTTTCATGAGACCAAAACATCTATAACATGTGAAGGAGAGTTTGTGATCAGTTTTTGAATATTCAAATGAAACAAATATTCTATTTTTGTGAATAGAAGTGGGGGTGGTCAAGAGATCCTTTAATAAGTTGGAGGGGTGGTGTATTTAGAAATACCCTTTACTCTATGTTAAAGACACGTCATATTCAAAGTAAAGTGAATCTAAAGTGAAAATAATGGATAAAGGATATGTAAGGGGGTATCTGGTCTCAATTTTATTTCTATGAGACTTATACCATATTAACCACTCATTTCATTCATGTGGTGTATATAATTCACTATGAAATATTATATCATGTATTCAATTTATTTTATGTTATTAAAAGTTTCAATTTATGTTACTCTTTCACATGACTCACGATACAATAGTTAGTCAAGTAATAAGGGATTTTTGTCTCACATTTTACTTTCATGGGACACATGATATATTCACAAAATCATTCTTCTATGTGGTGTATATAATTACTATGAATGTTTTTTATTAATATTATAAAAACTTGTATTATTATTTACAAATCCATTTTTTTTATCTAAAATTCATGTGATTTATGATTCAAAAGTCACTCAATCAGTGAGTGATTTTTATCTTGATTTTCATTCTTTGAGACGTATGATATATTATGAACCAGTATTGATTCACATGGTTTATATAAAACCCCTTTAACATATACTATCATAAATTTATTCATCTTTACGATATTTTATGTTTCATTTTATTAAATTACTTCATGTGTATTAGGAATCAAAGTTACCAAAGTGGTAACATTTTTATGTTACAATCTCACCATTTATCAAAATTGTTTATGATCAAATCTCTATTGATAAATTATATTGATATATATATAAATAATTATAATTAATGTAATTATCCTAAGTTTATTCATTATATCATCAAGTACTGGTACCTTTTTTTTTACTCTTTGGTACTTAATATAATTATGAAACTGTTTTTTCACAAATTTTGATTTTATTTCTCTATTCGGTCAGAAATATATTTTATTAAAAAAAGTTATTTTCAAAAAAAAAATATCCAAAAAGTTTTTAAATTATATTTTAATACTATTTTCATGAAATTTCATTTTAAAAAGTATTATGTTTTAAAAATAGTTTAAAATGTTTTTCAAATATTCTGCAATAAGTTTTCAAGGTTATTTTCTAAGAAAATAGTTCTCAAAATGTCTTGTGTTTTAAAAAGTGTTTTCAAAGATGAAAATATATTTACATAATGAATATTTTTAAATTATTTTTAAATATTAATTCATTATTTTAATCAGTTATTTTAATATAATTGTCTTTGGATGATGTTTTATGTATTAAAAATTTATTTTTCAAAGAATGTTTATTTAAACTAACAAATTATATGAGTTATATATAAAAATACATCTCACTATAATATGAAGTCATTTTATATAGTTTTTTATTTTATTGGTATATGATCCAAGGAAACCATTATTATTATTTCATTGAATGGTTTATGTTTAATATGATAAATTATTTATGAAACCCATTCCACTTCCTTGGGTTATACCATGATAAAATAGTTATGAATTCATCTTCCTTTCATGGATTATTATATGATGAAATGATTATGAAACTTTTATTTTTTCCATAGGTTATGATATGATGAAATTTTTATAACACCCATTTCATTTCAGGGGTTATGATATGATGTTTATGAAACCCATTTGTTTTTATGGGTAATGATTTGATAAATTTTTTATTTTCTTGTGGCACAAAAAATGCATGAATTTATCAGGTGATGGGTGGGACCTATATCTCCCTCAGATGCATTGGGTAATGGTAAATGTTTTATGATATAGAGGGTACACAGATGGTCATCATAAAACTATAAATGATTGTACTTGGGTGGTAATCCCAAGACTGTAAAGGGGGTACATGGGGGGTCATACCATGCCTATAAATAATGGTAAACAGGTGGTCCTCCCAAGCCTATGAAGGGGGGACACAGATGATCAGCCAATCCCTATAGAAAATTATATGGGTGCTTAGCCTAATCCAAAAGAAGGTAAATTAGTGGTAAGCCCATTCCTAACAAATTATGAAGGTCTTGATGGATAGCCTTGACATAAGAACTTCTATTCTTGTGTGCATACCACAAATCATTGTTTTATGACTATGTTATACTCTCATAGAAGATTTACTTTTATTCTATTATGATTCATGTCTTATGATCTGCTAAACATTATTCCATGACTCATGTATATTATATATGATATGTAGGGTATGATCTTAAATTTTTATTTTCATGTTCTCATACACATATACTCATGTTAGGCTTATGCGTATCCATTGTTTATCCATACTGATCATCTGATCTCACCCAATTTTATGTTTCCTTTCATAAACTTATGAATAATTTTTTTAAGTAGGAGTAGTAAATAGGATGATCTTTTTGCCAAATATTTAAGATCATTCACCAAGCTAGAATATTCACTACTGGAAATTCAGGCTATACCCACGGTTTTAAACCATGGATGTAGGTCCTAAAACCGTGGCTATAGGTAATAGCCATGGTTTGAGAAATCGTGGCTATGTTTGGCGTGGCTGTAGGTCTATATCCACAGTTCAAACTGTGTCTATAGGTATACAACCGTGGTTCAACCCGTGACATTATCACTATAGCCATGGTTTAGAACCGTGGCTATACAAGAGGACAGGAAAACATGATTGCCATGGTTTAAAATAGTGGCATTATACCTATATCCATGGTTAAAAACTGTGGCAATTAACCAATAGATACTGTTTAAAACCATGGCTATAGGGTCTAAAAATCCATAAAAAAATACCCCCCAACCCCACTACACAGCTCCCACCCCCACTCCCCTTGCAGCCCCTCCCCCCTGTAGCCCCCCACACCCTATAAAGCCCCCTGGACAGCCCCCCCTCCCACTCCCCTTGCAGTAGAACCCCCCCCCCCTTACAGCCCCCCTCCCCCTACAAAGTCCCCCTGGACAACCCCCTCCCCCTGTAAGGCCCTTCCTAGACAGCCCCCCCTACCGCCAAAAAATAGCCCCCACCCTCTCCCCTGCACCCCCCTCCTGGACACCTCTCCCCCCTGGACACCCTCCCTTCCTGGAAAACACCCCTCCTCCCGTCCCTACTGGAAACCTCTCCCCCTGCTTTGACAACACCCCCCCCCCCCTACTGGACACCCCTCCCCCCTGCATGGGAAGCACCCTCTCCCTCTTGGACACCACTCCCCCTACCTGGACACCTCTCCCCCTGGACACCCCCACTTCCTAGACAGCAACCCCCCTCTCCCCAATACCTGGACAACACTCCCCCCTGATGGACACCCCTCCCCCTGTCTTGACAACACCCCTTCCTCATGGACATCACCCCCTCCCTCCCTACTGGACACCTCTCCCCCCTTCCTGGACAACACAACCCTGCTGGAAACCCCTCCCCCCTGCCTGGACAACACCCCCTCCCTCCCTGCTGAACAACTCTCCCCATGCCTGGACAACACCCCACTACTGGACACCCCTCCCCCTTACCTGGACAGCACCCCCTCCCTCCCTCCCTACTGGAAACCTATCCCCCTGCTTGGATATCCCCCCTGCTGGACACTCCTCCCCCTTACCTGGACAACACCCCCTCCCTCCTGTACACCTCTCTCCCTGCATTGACAACACCACTCCCTACTAGAAACCCCTCCCCCCAGCCTGGACAACACCCCCTCCCTCCCTCTTGGACACCCCCCCTACCTGGACAGCACCACCCCTGGTGGACACCCCTCCCCCCCTGCCTGGACAGCACCCCCCTGCCTGGACAACCCCCCCCCCCCCCCCCTCCCTGCTTCCTGGACACCTCTAGTAGCTGTCTGGATATGCCTCCATGGGTTTCCCCTTCCCTTTTAGAAAAAAGACTTCCTAATGGCTATTGGGAACTCTCTCAGGGGTTATCTTTGCTCCGATGACAATAATAGGAGCGGCTCCTCTTCCTCCACGGCTTATATTTTCATGGAATAAGATTTATCTCCCCATGTGCCAGACAAGATGGAACTCAATGTGGAAGACTTTCTTTGTTTGATCGAGGATATCCTTTTCCCAGTCTTTCCCAGATACTTCCAGCATTGGCTCCTTCAGGGGAACTTAGGGAAGGTCTGTCATCGAGGGAACCAGGGTGGGAGGCATGAACCTCTAGTGGCGGAAGGCAGTAGGGCTCTCAAACTGCCCCCCTAGGATCGACCGTTTGATTTTGTCTTATGGGTGGAATAACCCAGCAATGTTATCCCAGTGGCTCCTTCAACACTGTCATAGAATATGGTCCTCTCAAGCCCTCCTCCAGGGGAAGTTTCTGAATATCTTCTATCCTAGCACTGTGTGTTGCAAGACAATTCTCACCTTTATAGGTATTTTCTATCCAGAATTTAGTAGTTCACTACCTGTAGTTCCTTGTAGGGGGATATCGGAATTTAGCAGTTCACTGCCTGCATTTCCTTTGAAGACACTTTAAACCTTTATAGATTTACACTTGAGTATGTTGACCACCAACAAGAAGTCAATTTCAATCCATAACTTATTCCATTCATAATGCTTAAATATTTTACGACATGAATTAGCGCACAAAATGAAACTTCAATAGTAATAAAGCTACCAACCAATTGTTAGAATCATCCCATGATGAAGCCTCTACTGGTTTTGAAAATTCCACCACAACTTGAGGGACTAGGTTCTCTAATCTCTTGCTTATCCTAATGATTGGAAATTTTCAATCACTGTAAGACCAACCCACTTCCCATGATCATAGGCAATGCATTGAATCCAAGTGGCATGTGTGTACAATTTTGAGAATGAGAGAAGAAGCGATTAAAATAAAAATAAAGTAGAAACCTCCTAATGATTATGAAACTAAAAACAACCAGAGAAGTAAGCAGGAGGGTTAATCATTAACAGGTATAATTAAACAAGGAGTATGGGGGGATTATATTTAAGGTGACAAAAAATGTCCTAATGTGCTATAATCAGATTATTACAGCAGAATGAAATAAAATATGGTAGAGAAAAGCAGCAAAAGCATGACTGATCTAGTCTTGGAAGCGCCCCCCACCTCTATTGAATAGTGGTCCCACTTATATAAATACTCAATGTTTCTCAATCCTCTATTATCTTCCACAATATTAGAATGAACTTTAACTTCAAAGAACCTAGAAATTCTGAATTATTCATCAAATTCCATGCCCGGCTCCCTTTCTTCAAATTGACACCTCATGCACAACTTGATTGTCGAGATTTCTTCATGAGAGAGAATCATTCAAATTGTCATTTTTAAATCATTCCCTTCCAACGATCGAGCTATGTACTCTGTCGTGAAGTATTAGAGGGTCAAATGATTTGGTGCATCATGGATATGGTGGAACTCTTACTCTGCTTAGCGTGCTCGCGTGATGAGAAGCCTTACTGATCCACAAGCTGGTGGAATTCGGACCTGGTCCTGGAAAACATGGGCCTCTTGGGCCTGAGAAGTTGGTCCATGGGCTTCAATATTGGGCATGGAAATAATTCTAGTATTCATCAATCTAGCTTCTTCACACTTGTGTAGATATAGACACGGTCACTTTAATTTTCAACCGAACACTTGGATACTCTTCAACCTGGTCCAGGCATCAATAGGAAGGTGTGGCTCAGCAGGCTGGAACTTCATTTGAGAATTTTTTTCATGCACCTGGCATGGGTTGGCATTTCTCCTAATTTTTTAATGTTGAAGCAACTGGTGTTTCAAGCGGTGAAGTCAACTAAGCTCACTGAGGCAATTTGTAAAACATCTTCTATGCATTCTCTTCTGGAACAATGTCATCTTCTTCAGTGCCATAGCCTTCAATGGGAACTTTGTTGGAGCATTCAAGTAAGCAACTACCGTCCAGGTTCCTTCAAAACTGAAACCTTATAGGTATAGAGGTAAGAGGTACCCACTGTCTTCATTACTGATTTAAAAAAAATCAACAAACGACATGTCTTCAATGAGCAAGCTTGATCAGGTTCACACAAAGCAGTTCATCTGAGATATAGACTCAATCAGTTGATTTTGAAATTTCCTCAACCAGCGCAATGAATTATCAACTCTCTTCAACTCTAGTAGTGGGATCACCATGCCTAACCCTATCATATTCATCGATTCAAATATCTGACACGCTGTTCTGAAGCTGAACCAAAGCTTGATTAAAGATATTTTGTTGCCTCTTTTGTCTGAATTAAAACTTCAATTTGGTTTCATATGCGCCACTCCGAAACCCAAATAGTCACCGACACTTCAATTGAACAAACATCTTGATGTGAATAGTAGTCTTCAATCTCGTATAGCTGGTTTGTCATCATCCTCCTAATCCAACTTACTTCAGTCGAATTCGACTGAAGTCGCATACTCAAGCGGTGTACAACTCGATGACTCAGCTTCATAGATCTCTATGCTCGTGATTTCCAAGCTACAAATTCCATTGTAACCTCGAAATCTTTCCAACTCATCGTTATGTCCTCTACATATTGGGTCAAATTTTTCCTTCAAACACGGAAAATAATGGGACTTGGTTTCATCGACATTTGTTTGTTCTCCCCCTTAGGTCAGATTTTCAATTTAGTTTTGTCTCAGGTGGAATTTATCAGCGATATTTCAAGGCAGGAATCAAAAGAAATACTTGGGGAATACTATCACTGCGAATTGCCATGGGGTGTCATCCCAAAGTAGGTCCAAATAAAGGTGTGACCACGGCGTGACCGCGGCGTGACCACGGCGTGATCGTGGCGTGACCGCGGCGTGACCCCGACGTGACTGCGGCATGACCGCGACATGACCGTGGAGTGTTGGACCTATCCAGTGACATCCACGAGGAGTCATCTTCCAATCAGGAGCGAAGGGAGCATGAGGAGGTGGGGAAACATTCCAGTCATCTCCCAGGCAGCAGAAATTTTGATTAGTCAGTCTCAACATTAATCACAAGAATAATGGAATATTATCACTGTGAACTGTCGTGGGGTGTCTTCCTGGAGCAGGGCCAAATCACGACGTGACCGCATCGTGACCTCGGCGTGACCGCTGCGTGACTGCGGAGTGTTGGACCTATCCAGTAACATCCACAGGGCAACAAATTCCACTTAGTTTCAAATAGGATGATATGGATGGCATGAGAGGATGTTTTATCAGAATATTTAAAGAAATGAATGCTAATCTGTGATGACTAGATGATTGGATGAACCCTGATATACCTAATTCGATGAGGGATGGAATTCTGGTGGAAGGGGGCTAGTTGCAGGTGCTGGGGGGATGGTGTGGGCTGATTCGAATGTGGCGGGGCGACTGTTGTGAGCTGGAATGCTGGTGTTAGAGGGCTGAAATGAAGGTGGAAGGGGGCTGGTTTGGGATGGATGTGGCTGGAGTAGGGCCAAATCATGGCATTACCGCAACATTACTGTGGCGTGACTGTGGCGTGACCGCAGCGTGACCGCAGAGTGTTCGTGGCATGACCACATCATGTTGGCCCGGTCCAGCGACATCTGCGGGGTAGCATCTTCCACTTAGTTTCAAAAAGGATGATATAGATGGGATGAGAGGATGTTTTCTCAGAATATTTAAAGAAATGAATGATAATCTGTGATGACTAGAGGATTGGATGACCCCTGATATACCTTATTCGGTGAGGGCTATAATGCTGGTGGAAGGGGGATGGTTGCAGGTGTTGGGGGGATGGTGCGGGCTGATTTGAAGGTGGTAGGGGGGGGGGGTGTTGCGGGCTAGAATGCTGGTGACAGTGGGATGAAATGAAGGTGGAAGGGGGCTTGTGTGGGCTGGATGTGGCTAGAGTAGGGCCAAATCAAAACATTACCGCGGTGCGACCGCGGCGTGATCGCTGCTTGATAGTGGCATGACCTCAGCATGTTGGCTGGTACAATGACATCCACGGGGCAACATTTTCCACGTAGTTTCAAATAGGATGATATGGATGGCATGAGGGGATGTTTTCTCAGAAGATTTTAAGAAATGAAGGTTAATTTGTGATGAATAGAGGATAGGATGACCCCTGATATGCCTAATTTGGTGAGGTTTGGAGATCAAGCAATGTGTAGGAATACCTAGAGGAATACCCCATGGGATCAGGAAAATCACAGGTTACATAACATGTAATCTGACATTACTGGTACTGGGTGGAGCATGTTCATCTAATCCACTTTGAAGGCTTAGGGAAATCATGTAAAACATGTGAAAATTTAAGGGTCCACTACAGATGGACTGGGTGGAACATGTTCATCTAATCAGTCCATATCGGCAAGCAGTGGCCATATCGGTGGCATACTATTTAATAAATTAATGTGCGATGACTCGCATATACCTTAAAGAGGAAGGGGAAACCATCAAATACATTGAAAACAAAGTAAAAATAGGACACGAATGTTTGTTTCAGCTTCTAACAATATTATGAATCGATTTTCAACAGTTGTGTGATGTGCTGTCCAGATTTTTTCCAGCCCATAAAAGAGGAAAAAATTGTTATTAAGTTGAAAATTAACTAAAGGAAATACAATTAAAAGAAATGGAGAAATTTTTTTGTGTTTATAACCCCAAACATGTGTTGTAGCTAACCTGTCCATAGCTGGACAATTCCTGCAGGTCAGCCCCAGTCCATTAGTGGGTGTGGTCTTCAGAGCAGGAACCACTAGATCGGGGTATGCACCCCCTTTACATGCACTGAACTGATGAGAAACTAAAAAATCTTAGTTCAAAACTCAAATATATCCTATAATATAATTGTGCCTGATCAAATCAGAACTAAATAAAGTAAACATATTGGCATGTCTTCCTAAATGTAGTTCCTATTTTACCTATTAAAAATGAATTTTTCATAGGATTTATTAAATTTGGCGTACTAAAATAATGTCATACAACATGATGTCAATGTATTGATAGTAAGACGGTGACTTTCATGTCGGTGGGGGGGTTCAGAACACATGTTCTATTATCTTTAAATAAGTTCTTCAACAATACAAAATCAGTAATGGAGTGCAACAACAAAGGATATATTTACCTACAATCTCTCAGAGGTCCATTGTAGAGGTGAGTAAATCAAATCTTGGATAATAGTGACATTAAAACTGCACATTTTATGACTTTTAGAGATACCTGAACATTAAATTAAATTGAAAATTCCTTTCTTAAACTATAAGTTGGTAGGGTGAAACCATGAAATACATTGAAAACAAACTAAGAAAACAAACCTAGAGGTCTATTTCTACTTCCAATCACTAAATGATTTGATCTACTATAGGTGCATGAGTTGTTGTACAACTCTTTTCTTGACCAGAAAATAGAATAAAATGTTACTAAATAGTAAAATAACACCTTATGCATCTCAGTAATACTCTAGGTGATCACATATATCAAGTAATTTTCTTCACTCAGACATACAGTGTTAAACAAAGAATCAATTTGACATACTAAGGCATTAGATATGCTCCCCTCAACAATAAACATCAAAGTTTTAGTGTACTACCGATTTGTACTAATAAAAAATGTAGGAAGTTTAGGTATAAAATAGGATATTGAAATCACAGATATTTTTGACTAAAATGTTGAACGATTACATAGACATCCATTAGAAATTAGTGAACTTAACATACTCACTCAAAATGCATCAACTATGGGTTTACAGGATCTTGGAAAATAGTACAAACTACCTACAAACCAGTTTTGAAGACAACACAATCAGACCCTGGATGCATCTTATGAACAAACATGTCTGTTAAAGAGAAGATATATCCTGGAAATAAAGTACAGATTCTGTGGTTTAAAAAGATTGATTTCCTACCTTGGATAGAGAATCCTGAAAAAAAAATCATTGGAGGCACCCAGAGGTTTGCTCCATAAGATGTCTGGCTAGAGGTGATATTTAAGCATCGCCTTCTACATACCCAAAACCGCAATCCATAAGTCAGTCCTAAAGTAGTTGAATTGCAATGAATAGATGACAAATAAAATAAAAATTACAAGAGTATCATCTAATTGACATGAAAATAATCAAACTAAAAAGAGATTTTCTTGAATTTGAATATTGAATTCTGGAAAATTCATGCACAAATTAAATTCAAGCATATGACGGTTGAAATAGAGGTTAACTTCCCGATTTTACGACATAATGCATGCCTTCACTACCAATTCATGTTGTTGTATTCACAACAACTAGTAAAATAATTAGATAACAGCAAAAAAACACAGTAAACATTTAATGATGAGTAGAAGGGAAAGAAATGTGGATTAAGAGAAAATTCTAGGATTGTTTAAAGGGAAACATAATCTAACATGAAGACACTTCCCATTCAGAAATATAAAAATAAGAAGAAAGAAAGGGAAATACCCCAACTCTAGTTCTTAACCAAGATAACCCTCATTGTTCACGAAATGGACCTCACTTCACATACAATCAAATAAATCCTTTCAAGTGTTGGGTCCCGTTTGTAGGGACATCCCCTGTTTTAAGGCGTGTTGATGTTGTGTCACAAAAACAATAGCACAACTATGCGTCAATTTGGTTTCTTAGCAATTTTTTTGGTTTTTTAAAAGAAAAGTCAGAGTAATATAAAAGACCATAGGGTGGAAATTTAACGGATTTGAGGAGAAAAAATCAAATAATAAAAACAACATACCTCAACAGATAAGACAACTGGTTCAGCCCGAAATCCAAGGTCCAGGGCATCCCCTACACGATGATTTCAACTAATTTCTAATAAATAAAATAGGTGTGATCAACCTGATTGAACAGAAACACTCATCCCACAAAAAGAAAGGATAAACAGTATCACATATTAGTCCTTGAAACAAAACATCCTCTGAAAAAATAGGAGACATTGATTTTTCTCAAATGGTAGGTGATGAGATAATTAGGTGGATTTTGGGTTGATAAGGTTGGATCTATATTTATGATGATAAGTTAAAAAAGGATAGACATGAAATGTTTGGTTTCTGGAAAAATTTCACATAGATTGATCTTACAAAAAAATTACCTTTTTCAGGAGTCCCAATAAGTAATCTTTCTAAGGGATCTTTCAATGGCCTCATCCACCATAATTACACTAACAGGAAACTATCGAAATAAAATAATGTAAGGACACATTATAAGATGAATTACAAATATATCTCAGATAACAAAAATGTAGTCGTAGAAAAGGATTATATAACCCAAGAATCTCAAAATCTATAGCACTACATAATTATAACCTGTTTTCATTGTAGGTAAATAAAAATATGGAACACTAATATCATTTAACAAATGTCATATTGCAGTCACTGTGTTGATTTCTAGTCTCCTTCAATCCATAAAATCTAATGAAATTTGGTTCAGTATCAATGCATTGTGGTTGATTGCATTGTGTGGTGATACTGGATTTTTTCAAATATTCAGAATGTATGATACCATAATTTTTCTAATATGAAATGCAATATTGTAAATGACTCATGTGATCTTCGTGTTGTTCAATACATATAGATACTAAATCCTTGTATGTTCTGGTGTGTTTTAATTCCAATAGCAGTACCATGTGATTCAAATTTCCCGCAGCTTTTAAAATGTTGTTTTGTTTCAATTTCTTGCACAAACATTTTATTCTTGCACAATTCTTATATTCTTACTACTTTCTTCTGTTCATTGAAGATTAATCTATAAACTGTAACATTATTTTACATAATAACAGTAGTTTTGAATATTTTGATTGATAATAAAAAAATCAAGATTCAGTATTGCATTGTTATTTTGAATTGTATAGTATAATACACTTCTTACGGTAAACACTTAATCAGAAAATAAATTTGAAAATTTTAAAAACAAACCTGAAGTAGTATTACCTTGATATTGCACCACAAAAAGTCATTCATATTTGTTATTCATCTTGTTTAAATACTCCTTCTTTAAACTGTGTAGTAGTTTCTTGACTAATTGTAGTCGCGGTGTCTTGATACAATTGAAAGTCATTATATAATGTTTCTAACCGAAAGAATGAATAAACTATAGTGAGGAGCAACTAACCTGCAACCAAGTACTTTTTGAAAAGCATGTTGGGGCTCAAACATCCCTTGTGACATATTTTCGGAAAACATAAACTAAACATAAGGTGCAAAATCATTTTTTAAAAGGAATAAGAAGCATAGAAGTGTAGTTTTACGAAGTCCTCCAATTTCATGATGGAGATGATGTTTTGCAGAATTCAATTCAATTAGGAAAACAAATATGGAAGCTCTTCCATTATGAAAATAATGTTATGGGACCAGTACATAATTTTTTACAGTATGAAGAAGTAAAGAATACCATTCAAGACCTGATATAAATTACAAATACAGGGCTACTAATTATAATATAAAGAGAGTCCATACCCTTTATGATGAAAGTGAAGAAAAACTATAGTGGAATTCACCCTTGAGAAACAAAAATATTTAATGAATTTATAGTATATGGATGAGGGAAGCTGATGAGAGATATTTAGTAAACATAATGCCCGAAGATAGTGTACTAAAGAAACCTAAAATTTAATACATATATTAAATAATGTAAACAAATAATGGATTATATAAGTTATAAACTTGAATATTAAATACTTTGAAAAAAATACAAATAATGAGAAAAATTTAATAAAATTGAAAATAACAATGTAGTTATTGGAGTATATAATACCCATAGAATTTGAAAATAACAGTTTTTATTCTAGATTTGGAGTATGCATACTCCCAAAGAACACTTGTGGAATAAAAATAAATTATGTATTATAAGAACATACAAAAAATCATAAGAGAACCTGAATACTGAATATTATTTAGCAGAGAGAAAATTATGTCAGGGGGATACTATAACACACATTATGAAGTGTATTAGAAATTTAGGCTTGGTCAAGGCACATTGAGGTAAAAAAAATACTGGACCATGGAATTAATTAAATTCCCTAATGCTGATAGAAACTGAATAAATTCGATCCCAAATTCTAGATTCTAGATTGTAGATATTTTAATACAGTACATAAATTTTGTATTAATATACTGATATAAAAGAGTGAAATGATGAGATTAATGTTGCAGAGATGATTGGAAGGGAAAATTACCCTATATAGGATATGTATGGGTCAGTGGTTAATCTTGGGTTCCTCAATATGGAAGAAAGCCTAGATTGTAAGGAGAACCCACAAAAATCAGACCATATGAGTTCCTTAGGGTTCGGCCAAACTCACACAACAACGTCAGAACTATATCAGTAGGGAGGTGGGGAGGCCGCATCAGAGCCACGTCGGTGGGGAGGTGGGCTATCTATGAAGAAGCATTGAAAGAGGAAGAGGAATGCCAGCGGGGAGGAGGGTCGTGGCAAGGAGGAGGGTCGCGGAGAGGAGGCGTCGGGGAGGAGGGTCGCGGCGATGAGGAGGGCGCGATGAAGAGGCGTCGGGAAGGAGGGTCGCGGTGATGAGGAGGGTGCGAATAGGAGGCATTAGGGAGGATGAGGTGGTAGCGAGGATGAGGTAGCGATGAGGAGGAGGGCACGGCGAGGAGGAGATCGCGGGGGAGGAGGAATCACGAGGGCAGGAGGGTAGATGATCGGGAGAACAGAGGAAGAGCTCGACGGATTTTGGGGGAAAAAAGGGGATTGAAAATTTTAGGCATAGTTTTTTAATTAAACTGTGGCTATAAATTAGCTATAGCCATGGACCTATAATATCGTGCCTATAGGTCCATGTCTATAGCCTTATTTTATAGTAGTGATTGTGTTCCAATTTTCCAGGTACACTAAACTATTATGGTCCACGGGCTTGTAATTTTGTGTTGTGTTGAATATTCCTCTAGAATGATGTGATATATATATATATATGTTAATACTAGGTATATATATTTGGTGTTGAAGGAAAGGTTTAGTGAACCAATGGAAACTATAATGAGAAAACATTAATGAGATAGCTTGGTATATTTCTAAGGATATGTCTAGGGATGTGAATAAGGATATGTCTGAGTATGAGTCAATGTTTAGAAAAATGTAATAGAATGTTAGTAAAATACATATAGAGATGATTCCATGAAATTATATCCACATATTGAGACTATAAGTGTATGTGGCTCAGAAACATATGTTTATAGTGGTAACTACCCTCGAAAACACAGTATTGATCTAGATTTGATCGAAAAAAAGTGCAGGACAGTGGGACTTACTACACATATGGTATGAAATTATCATGAGATATTATTATGAAATAAACAAACTCTTTATGAACAATGATTAAGAGATTTAAATATAATATGATTATGAATGGGCTTGGATGAACATATGGTGTCTTAGATTAAAGAAGGTTCCATGATTTAGACATCATATAAGTGATTTTTCATTATTATTTGGGTTTCCACTATGATTATCATTTCCAACCCTATGATTTCTAGTTTTATTCAATTGAGGAAACTAGATGTAATTGGGTTTACATTGAAATTGAAAAAAATATTTACAGTTGAGAAGATAATTTAGATTATATCTGAAATAAGGACGTTGTCATTATGCCTAATCATTTTTTAGAGAATATGATTAAAAATGTGTACCTTAACTGACTCTCAAATGTACCAAATAAGGTAAGGAAAGTGTTTTATGAGATTTTGGGTAGTGGAGTCCATATATAAAAGAATATCTAGTTTCTTATATGTCAAGAATGTGGGAAGAACTACTCTAGGTAATTTATCAATGGAAATAGATGATTTTTTGACTATGGAAAAGAGAGACACAAAGAATGTATCTACAAAATGGAAAATGAAATTTTTGGTTAATGAAATGGATGAAAATAATGGTCTACCTAAGATATCATCATCTGTTGAGTGCCTTACATGTGGAAAATATGGGCATTATAAAAACTGACATCCTAATGGGAAATCTAGTGATGTGAATCATCAAGTACGTATGAGTAATGGTTTTCTTGCTGATGGTGAAGAGATGATAAATATCATGCGAAAGGAAAGGATTGTCAAATAATAAGATGATGAAAACTAGTTAACTTTTTGAAAATGTAGTTGGATGAATGAAGTTATTATATATTTTAATTGATAGATTTTGTTATCTGATTTATGAAATATAAAAGAATTATTTTGTATAAGTATTTCATTAAGGATTTAAAAGGATATGTTGAATGATGTTAATGGACTGGAAAAGTGATTTATTGGAAATGTTATATTTTTATTATGGGAGTGTATAACATCGTGAATTTCTAATACATAATGTTTTGTTACATTTTACAAACAGAGGATCTTTAAAGTCTAGTGTCTTGGAAATCAGGATCATAATACATGAAAAGAACATAAACCTTCTTCTAAAACACTTGTAAGGATTTTTCATTGTTCATAATAATTTCATTACAACATATCATAATGAGGGAGAATACTTCAAAGGAAAGGGTGAGCAGAAGTCCCATTAAGGAAAATAAGAGAAACATTTTACATGTGAACTTGAGATACATCAATAATGTCCTGATAAATATCATTAAGGCATGAGAAATAAATCATGAGGCATATATTAATAAAAATCCCATGATTCATAACTAGAAGATGTGGTGAAAAAATTTATCTTAGAAAATATTTTTTGTATCACCAAGGTCCATCCCGATGGTTTCATTAAAAAATTACCAAGGTTATGCACCAAGGTATCGTTAAAATGCTCATCTCTTGAGAATAAGTCTTTAACCAATGCATTGGAGCGCTATCAGGGCACACCCTTAATTTTTCATTATTATAATGTGAGACACATATATCGTCATCAAAATTTCATAAATAATCTACATATCCTAAAAGAAATGGGTTTCATTTCATAATCATAATGTTTGAAAAACTGCTTTAAAGACATGATCTTTATGTCACTTTAAACCCACGGAAAAGGAAAACGGGTTTCATGTATGTAAATCCCAGAATTAAAATAGAAAATTTTTATATATATGTGAATAACACTGTAAAATAAATATCTTTGAGAATTCACTTAATAAAATAAAATAATTTGAGAAAAAGAGAAAGTCATTTTGAGAGGCAAATTCTACAGCATAACGGCTATGTTACAGGGTTTTAGAAAACATTGAAATGAGAGGGGACATGGGTCACCCAACCATAAATGATACATAAAATAGTAGGGGGATATAATATAAGGGATATAAGAACATGGTAATGTAATTTTAAGCACCCAACATATGAAATTAAAAACATGAATTGAAGATAAAAATAAGATTTCTCTTATGAAAAATTCGGCAGGCTAACGACGTCACTTAAAACATCAAAAAAAATGAATTGATGAGATCAATTAGGGTTTCTAATCATGAGAACATAAAAGGGCAGTATGATAAAAATAGATATCATACCCCAAAACGGATAAAGGGGAACTTGAATGACCTGACATGAAAGTAGAACTTTGAAAATGGGAAGAGTGATAGAATTCCGTACAAAAAATTCAGCAGCCTAACGACACCACTTAAAAATTCATAAAATTAATTGATGAGAGTAAGAGGTGGTATATCATCATATGA
The DNA here is from genome assembly GCA_963277665.1 of Viscum album. Classification (NCBI taxonomy): domain Eukaryota; kingdom Viridiplantae; phylum Streptophyta; class Magnoliopsida; order Santalales; family Viscaceae; genus Viscum; species Viscum album. The sequence continues at coordinate 878,431,703 of OY728143.1, read as the reverse complement.
AAATAAAAATTACATTAAGGTGAATATAAAATAACATCCTCCAATATAAGAACATGGATCATAAAAGAAATGACATAAAAGAGAGTACTTGAAAAGAAAGAGAGAGGCGTGATCCCTTACCTTAAAACGTAAGTCCTAAAACTCAATGGTCGAGACCATGGAGGCTTTAGGGAACCTTGGGAGGACTCTTCAGGAGGTAAAGAGACTAGAACATCTTTGTAGATGATTTTTAAATGAAATGAATGAGGGAAAGGCTTGGTATTTACAGGGGAAGTGAGGGGACAAAGAATTAATTGCCAAGGGACAACTCATCGGTGGTATTGGCAAAACCATGGGCTTTCCCATGGTATTGGAAACATGGGACACCTCATACCTCATATTAATATTCATAAGTCTACTAGAATTACTGAATAATTATCACATCCTTAATGGTGTCATTAAACACTCGAAACTCCAAAACCGTATTTTCACTATTCACTCAAAATTCCACTTTCTCAGAAAAATCCGAAAAATTAACCTTAACCAAATATCAATGCTCTTATTTTGAAAATGAACTCCATTTTATGAAAATAATTTTGTAAATATTTATAATTTAATTTTTAAATAAAAACACTATTCATTGAAAATTCAACTGTTTCAGAAAAATTCCAAAAATTCACTTTAACCTAATATCGATGCTCTGAATTAAAAAATGAACTCCATTTTATAGAAATTATTTTATAAGTATTTTTAATTTATTTTTAAAATAAGAAAACACTATTCACCCTAAAAAACTAATACTTAAACAGTACTTTCTGGAATAGTAATATACATATTTCATTGAATCATGTTACTTAATCAAGGTGCCTAGATTATATTAATATTTTATTAACTGAGGTTAATTATTCTATTTGATGAAATTACAAATCCTAAGCATAAAATCACTATTCATAATTTACTATTCATCTATAATTATGTTGACCTTTTTAGACTCTAAATTTCTTACTGAACATAACTGTAGAAGACCATTTTTTAAAATCATTACACACTATTAATTATGTAAGGTTTAAATAATTATTTATAAAATATCTTTAATCTAAAATTAATCAATAATATGCATACTATATTTTTTCAGACATTTGAAAATTCAAGAACTTCACCATAAGAAGAAATCAATTTTTTTTTAAATCAAATAATTACACAAGGTAGTTACAGTCTCATTACATAACCCCTTATAACACCAGCATAAGACCTAAGAGTAAGGTGTGCTAGGATGCTAGAATCTTGGGGCGGCTCGACCAACATTGCCCGAGTAGTGATTTCTATCAGCTTGAACTTCTCGCTAAGGAGATTCCGTTTCAACTTCACACGATGAATTTCATCTTGGGTTTGGCCCAGAGCAAAGCCCAAAGCTTCTACCTCTTTCCAATGTTCCATCAGATGGGATTCGATCATCCCGAGACTACTGGATGGGGCCATCGAATCTTCTTACTATATTAATTAATCAAGATCACTTGTATTTATAGGCAACAATTGCAATATTTTGTTTCCAACGGTCATATTGACCAATGATCATATAATAGTCGTAACCCAACAGTCTTATTATAATTATATTCATTTTATTAAATGAAATAATTTTTTTGAGGGTAAAAAAAATAAAACACAATGTCAGGAAATAAAATTTATTCCAAATTTTGGGTCGTTACAATCTTCCCCCTTATGTAACTGCATCCTCGCAATTTGAAAATTGGGCGTAGAAATTTTGTTGAATGACCAACATTGAAAAAAAAGTCAGATAAACTATTACTTTAAAAGAAATAGAGGGAAGTACAATGGTCACCCGAGTTAACCCATACTAGGATTCCATATAGGAAAACATAGATTTGGAAGAGAAAACAAAGGGTCATGTTATGATGGAGAGTGATAGGAAAAATGATCATGAGAAAAATAACCTCAAGAAGATCACAAACATAAAATGTGGGAAACGGTCTTTGATTACCCAGTAGGAAACGTATACCAACAACATTTTTTTACGTTCCTTTTTATAATTTTGAGTAAGTCATTTACTATATATAAGAACAACATAATGAAATATACTTATCTTCAATTAGAAATTCATCCCTTAATATGTTTCCACCAAGACTAATCTGTTCTGCAAACAATGTTCATTCAAAAATACATGGTCTCATAAAAAGCACAATAATCATCTTCTAGATAATCACATAATCCACAAAAGAATAACTATATTTTTCCCTTGTATTTAGTCAACAACAAAAACTAAAATGGTTAGAATGAGATCATATAAGTCGCAAATAGATAATCCTTTATATAAAAAATATGACTATTAATCCACAAAATTCAACAAAAGTACCCATGGTTCCAAAAAGATCATTCAATACACAAACAAACCATAAAATTATTCAGAATAATCCAAACTAAGATTGGAACCCAAAATATAGAAGTACTTAATCACATATTCTTCCCCAATAAATAATAACATTTATCTCTAAATAACATCGACTACAATTAAAGTCTCATACTATATTGTAATCGACCTATTCACATATTCTCTATTCTAGGTTCATCATTTTCCAGAAATAACCCAAATCACCCTATGTCCATAATAAATACATAAAAAAATAAACCATTCCTATTCAATTTAGATCCTGTAGTATTTTATTTCCCTTAGGCATATAGTAATCCAAAAGAGAAAACATCATCCAAAATAACCTTTATCATTTAATCTCCAAATGATTATCCTATACAAAGGATATCCATTTGATAAACATAAGTTTCCAAAATCAAATTATTCATGATCCAAAAAAATATCAGGTTCAATAGTTAGTCTGAAGGGCATAACAACAAAATCAAAATTCCCATTTCTTGATTGGATGGTAGTTTTTGGAATATCATTATTCTTCACCCTCAATTGATGATAACCCGAATGACGATCAATCATAGAGAAGAATTGAGTGCCACAAAGTTTGTCAAATAAGTCATCAATTCATGGAAGAGAAAATTTTTTCATTACTGTGATCCCATTCAGTTGTCTATAATCAATTAATAACTACATTGATCCATCCTTCTTCTTCAAAAAGAGAAATGGTTCTCCCCAAGAGGACACACTTGGTTGGACAAACACATTTTTCAAAATATATCGGTGTTGTTTCCTTAATTCCTCTAGCTCCAAATTTTCTATCCTATAGGGGTCTTTGACCATAGAAGATATCCAGGTACGAGTTCAATGGAGAACACTACATCTCTTTCTGTGGGAGGTCCGGGTAACTCCTCAGGAAATACGTCATCATATTCCAAGATGATGGCGACATTTTCTAAAAGAATAAATCCTTTATGAGAAACTTATTTCATTTTCGACTCTTTTAACTAAAAAGGATTTTATGTCTAAAAACATCATGCTTAGACAATAACATTTTTCCACAATTCCATCATAATGACTCATAAAAAGCTTTCGATTAACCAAACATATCCCCTAGGAGTGTCGTAACCAAATGTGTAGCAAGGCCTGTTGTCTTCCACCAGTTCCTATTCGAGTCTAGCTCAAAGCGGTTTTTTTGGGTATTACCACTATGTACATCTATGCCAGATCCACCTCTACCTGCTCATATCCAGACAGGGATTTATTTGCTTGATAAACCCCTTACTCAATACTCACCAAAATACTAGGAAGTTGTACTATATTTAAACATTATATAGGGTTCTTACTAAAGTTTTCATATCTGAATTTCCATAAATAACTAAACTATCCTTTGATACAAACTATAGAATCCCACCTTTTTAATACAAAACTTTTCTTTACATTTTATAAATAGAGGATATTTAAAGAATAGTGTCTTGGAAATCAGTATCATAATACATGAAAACAACATAAACATTCTTATAAACCACTTGTAAGGATAATTCATTGTTCATACTAAGTTCATTATAGTATTTCATAACCTGGGAGCTTACGTCCAAGAAAAGGGTGAGTAGAAGGCCCAGTAAGGAAAACAGGAGAAACATTTTACATGTGAACTTGGGATATATCAATAAAGTCATGATAAATAACTTTAAGGAATGAGAAATAGATCATGAGGCATATTATAATAAAAATAACATGTTTCATAACTTGAAGACGTGGCTACAACATTTAACTTATACAATCATTTATGTATCACCAAGGTCAATCCCCAAGGTGTCATTTAAAAATTACCAAGGTTATTTACCAAGGTATTGTTAAAATGGTCATATCTAGAGATTAGGTCATTACCTAATGATTTGGAGATCTATCAGGGTGCATCCTTAATTTTACTTTATTATCATTTGATCCACATATATGATCATCAGCATTAAATAAATAACCCATATAGCCTAAAAGAAATGGGTTTCATTTCATAATCAGAACGTTTTATAAACTACTACAAATACATGATCTTTATGTCACTTTAAACCCATGGAAAAGGAAAGTGGGTTTCATGTATATAAATCCCAGAATTAAAATAGAAAATTTTGATATATATGTGAATACCCCTGTAGAATAATGATATTTGAGTATTCACTTAATAGTATAAAATAATTTGAGAAAAAGAGAAAGACATTTTGAGTCGAAAATTCTGCAGCATAACGGCTATGTAACAGGGTTTTAGAAAACATTGAAAAGAGTGGGGAAATGGGTCACCCAGTCATAAATGATCCATAAAACAGTAGGGGGATAGAATATAATTTATATAAGATCATGGTAATGTAATTTTAAGGACATTCCATTTGAAATGAAAAAATTGAAAGGAAGACAAAAATAAGATTTCTCTTAGGAAAAACTCGGCAGCCTAATGGCATCACATAAAACATCAAATAAATGAATTGATGAGATTAAATAGGGTCTCTCATTATGTGAACATAAAAATAAAGTATAATGAATATAGATATCATACCCTAACATGGAAAAATTGAACTTGATAGACGTGACATGAAAGTAGAATTTTGAAAATGGGAAGAGTGAAAGAACCCCTTACAAAAATTTGCCAGCCTAACGACGCCACATATTTTTTTTTAAAATGAATTGATGAGAGTAATAGGGTGTCTATCATCAAATTAAAATACAAATTAAAGTAATGTGAATATAAAAGAATATCCTCCAACATAAGAACATGGAGCATAAAAGAAATGACATAAATGAGAGTACTTGAAAAGAAAGAGAGAGGTAGGATCCCTTATCATAAAACGTAAGTCCTCAAATTCAAAGGTCAGGGCCTTAGAGGCTGGAGGGAACCTTGGAAGAACTCTTAAGTAGGTAAAATGACCAGAAATTCGTTGGATAGGATTTGGAAATTAAATGAATGAGGGAAAGGATTGGTATTTATAGGGGATGTGAGAGCACAAAGCATTAATTACAAAGGGACACCTCATCGATGGTATTGAAAAAACCATGGGCTTGCCCATGGTATTTGACCATGGTATTGGACACATGGGAAACCTCATACCTTATGTTGCTATTCATAAGTCTACCAGAATTATTGCATAATTATTACATCCTTAACGATGTCCTTAAACACCTGAAACTCAAAAACAGTATTTCACTATTCAATGAAAATTCAACTTTCTCAGAAAAATCCCAAAATTTCACCTTAACCAAATAGAAATGCTCTGATTTCAAAAATTAACTCCATTTTATGAAAATAATTTTTATGATTTTTCTAAATTTAATTTTTAAATAAAAACACTATTGACTAAAAATTCAACTATTTCTGAAAAATCACAAAAATTGACCTTAACCTAATATTGATGCTCTGAAATAAAAAATGAACTCCATTTGAGAAAAATAATTGTATAAAAATTTTTAATTTAATTTTAAAATAAAAGACACTATTCACTCGAAAAACCAAATACTTAAACAGTACTTTCTGGAACTGTTATGTATCTATTTTATTGAATAACATTACTTAATCAAGGTTCCTAGATTATATTAATACTTTCATATATGAGGTTACTTATTCCATTTGATCACATTACTTATCATAAGTGTAAAACCACTATTCATAATTTACTATTCATAAAAAATTATGTTGGTCTTATTAGACTCTAAATTTCTTACTAAAAAAACTATAGAAGGCCATTTTTTAAAAATCATTACACATTATTAATTGGTTAAGGTTTACATAAATATTTTTAAAAAATATTTTTTCTAAAATTCATCAATAATATGAATACTATATTTATCCAGACATTTTAAAATTCACAAACTTCACCATAAGATGAAATCTCAATTTTTTATTTAAATCAAAGGATTACTCAAGGAAGTTATAGTCTCGTTACACAACCCCTTATATCACCAGCATAGGACCGAAGAGTAAGGTCTGCTAGGGTGAAAGAATCTTGTGGTGCCTTGGCCAACATTGCCAGAGTGGTGATTTCTTTCAGCTTGAACTTCTTGTGAAGGAAATTCTATTCCAGCTTCACACAATGAAGTTCGACTTGGTATTGGTCCAGAGTAAAGCCCAAAGGTGCTACCTCATTCCCGTGTTCTGTCAGATGGGCTTCGATTGACATGAGAATACTGGATGGGGCCACAAATCTTCTTTATATATTAATTAAACAAGATCACTTGTATTTGTAGACAATAATCACAACATTTAGTTTCCAATGGTCATATTTACCAACAGTCATATAACAGTCGAAACTCAATGGTCTTATTTAAATTATACACATTTTATTAAATGAAATAGTTTTTTTGAGTATAAAATAAAATAACACACAATTTTAGGAACCAAAATTTATTCAAATTTAAGATTGTTACAGAACGTTCCACTTAAAATATTTTGGATGATGATAAAATGGTGTTTATTTTAGATAAATAGTTGATTGATTTGGATAATGTAAATTGGATGGCAACAATGACCTCATAACTGATAAAGTATTTGTTGAAAATATGGTTTATTCTATAATTATTGATGTTTACATCATATTTGGAGTTAAGTAATGTATCTAATAATATGTGTTATATTCTATAAATGAGGAAGAATGTATGTTTTCAATATGGGTTTATGGTAATTAAGGTTATTACCATGCTTCAAGAGAATACATGATGAAGGTATTCACATATTTGGTATGTGAAAATCAAGACCTACTACCTGATATATGGAAGATCAATTTTAAGCTTATTTTGAGATATTTAGGGACCTTATTTAAAATTTTTTGGATTTTCATCTATTAGAAGGGTGAAATGGTTTACCATTTACAAAATATTTTTATCTTTGAGTTAGGTTTTAGATATTAATGTTTAATTTCTCCATATAATAATTTATTAATACTGGATAACCTGTGATTCCATTTTTGTTTTATGATAATGAAAGATATAAGAAATGAATTATCATTATATTTATGGATATTTTTATCCTTTATTGCTTTAGGCATAATAAATTCACTATTATTTTTTTGGAGTAATAGATGAAGTGGAAATTTTTCGAGGTAGAAAAAAGGGTTATATTACGGATATGAAATGGGAAAAAATAAAGTATATATTATATTGGGAAAATCCCTCAAGGTAACATTATAGTGCTTTTTGGTGTTTTTTGGTGTTTAAAAAGAATGTTTACATGGTATGTTGTGGATTTATAGATATATTTTTAAAAAGATATTTTTAAAAAGATCCAAGACAGAGAAATGGTCACTCTAGGGGTGGTATAGAATGTAAGTATACAAGGTGGATTCATTTCCAAGTGTTTTACAATGTTTTGGGTCAAAAACATAGATAATGGAGAAAGGTTTATTTGGAAAACGAAGTTACTTGCACGATTGAAGATTGTTGGGAAAGTTACATGCAATTCATGTTTTTTTGGATCCCCACATAAAAATATAGCAATGGAAAAAGGGTTTGATAGATTTGAATTTGCGTGGAATATGAGTTTTTGTGCCAAAGGAAGTGTTGGGCATGCACTAGAAATAAATATTAATTGATTGGTGTGAAAGAGAGTAACTCCACAAATGATACATCAAATGTGGTCTTACTCACTCAGGAGAGATATTACACGCATAATTATGCCACATCAAGACCTTACGTTCAAGTTTTTATGGGTCTATAAATAGGCGGTAACCTCATCAATTTAAGAGACCAACGCTTAGATAGAATATGAGGTGTGAATCAGGTAAAAATTTAATGTAAAGGTATTTCCATGCAAGAATGTGTTTGTGTGTAAGAATGGTGGTTTATGTAAGAGGTTATTCTGCAATAGTGAGAAAAAGTAGGTGTTTTCTGTGACATAGAATAAGAGTTTCACGCAAGCAGTTAAACTTTCATGCAATACATCCCAATGTAGCAAAAAAGATATAGTTTTCCTAGAAAATATGTGGTAATGTGGTATTCATCAGATTAAAAAAGTGAGACTTAAAATTTATTCTACATACAGTAGAAAATACATTCATTTTAGATAATGAAGAGACCTAATGTCCACAAACTGTGGGTGAATCCATTACAAGAGAAGTGAAAAAAGTAAGTTGAAGAAAATGGTCATTTTCACTAGTAGTGAGATAGAGAAATAGACTCAGGGAGTGGACCTTGGGAAATCAATGAGATTTCCCTAATCCTTATAAAGGTAATGATCTTTTGAATAGAAGTGATATAGACACTACATTATATTTTGGAAGTTAACCATAGTGTATTTGGTACATCGATAAATTGTTGTTGTATTCTACTTAGGCAAGGACCAATAAAGGTGAACCAAATGAATTGTTTTGTGTCTCATGAAATATTTAATTTCTACTCCTACATTTCTATGAGAAAGATAGTGAAGAGTGTTTTATTTAACAATGAAACAAGAATTGAAGGGGACGTAGTTTTAATATTTTATACCCTGATTCACCCCCTCTTAGGGTATTTAACCTTTTTTGGGATAACCTATACTAATAAAATTATTCAATTTTTTTGGAAATGATATTGAAATAAAATGTTGTCCTGTTTTCAGATTTTTGATGATATCAATTACCCTTTCATTCCTCATTGGTTTATGGTGTTATAATCACTAACCTTCTCTGGATCACCCAATTTCTTGTGATTAGTTATCTTTATCACTCTCTATAATTATTTATTCTTTTATTCCATGTAAAAATATATAGAGACCTAATTTTTTCAATATAATACTTTGAAATTTTTCTATATATATGTCCATAGACAAGTGCTGAGATGCCATATGATTTGGAGGCCTGGTGTGCCCAGAATTAATTAAATATAAATATTAAATATATTTAACATTACACAAGATCAATTTCTTAAATAAAATGACATAACTATTTAATGTAATATCATATCAAGAATATAATACTATAGTTGAGTCTAAAACATTATTTTTACCCTTTACATTCCCCAAAATAGGTTGGTGTGGGGAATTTAGATATTTCACTTGTTGGTGTAGTATTTATTTGGTTAATTAATTGATTATTTTAACCTAACTGAAATGTGTATATGAATACTACAATGGAGATTTGAAAAGGGTTAGCCTCTTAATCCTAGGTCAATTAGGATATTCTCCTTCCTCCTTCAAGTGGTGGATTATATCGGATGTAGAAGAAACATTGGATCAGAGCGCATCAGGGCTCCACAAATGCAACAACTTCCTTCGATCATTGGCGATAACATTATTTGATGAAAAATGATCCAATATTTTGTTTAGATGCATCAATTTGTGTTTTATAACCTATCTTATTAAATATATTGATTATTATAATCTTTTTTATGATCTTCTCCAAACACTGGACCTTTGCATTCACTTGTGTATTGATTTAATTACTTCATCCTTGGGTTTTTAACCCTAATTATCCTCATTATTGGTCTTGTAATTTTTTTTGGAAATGATCTATAATTTTCTTTTTTTCAGACTCTATTTTCTCCACATTCTTTATAATTTTTATGTTATGGTCCCACTTCGACGTTTTTAGACAATATTGAGACATATCAGTCTCCTGTAATTGCGATGAAATAACGTATGAGGGACAAATTTATGAACCAATAAAATATTTTGGATGTTCTTAGGACTTATATAGAAATTTTTATGATCTAATATTTAATAATAAAAGATGGAAGCATCTGAGGCATGGCGTGTATACTACGAAACCCTACAGTCAACGAAATCATAATTACGTCCACCAGATGGATAAAAATGGATAGAGGTTTCCAGATCCCCAAATTTTGGGTGGAAGAGAGGCTAAAATTGAAACTAGATGACCAAATTCCATGCATGGAAGGTGGATCTAAATTTATGAAAAAAAAATCAGGAATACACACCATGAAATGTGATGAACTCCAGGTGTGTATCCTCTTGGCTGTGATGGCAAGGGTTTTGGGTATTCCTAAAAATGGCATATTGTGTAGGTTCCCTACACGCAGTGTACCCCATTCCTGATGTGTATGAGATATTTGATGGAGAACAAGCCCTAGAACAGGACATGTGCCTTACTACTTGGTCATGAACTAAGCTTATGGGTGACACCCCATGTTATGAGGAACGTTGTGTAACAAAGCACACAGACACATCTCGGATACACTGACACAGCTAACCACACCGGAAAGACCCCTATTGGAATGAGAACACCATATATACACTCCACACATTGTCTACTCTTACATGGTTATGGTTTGTGTACGTACAATATAATTAAAACCAGGATTAGCGGCGGGTTTCTGGTGGCAGTTTACGAAACATTTGCTAAATGTTTTCGCCGAGAGTTTTCGCGGCGGTTTTTAATAAACCGCCGCGAAACCCATTATTTTTTTAATAAACCCGATGCTTCCCTAAACCACCCCGGTGTTTCCCCCAAACCCTCTTGACCCCTTCTTCCCATAACCCCCCAGCCCCGGCGACCCCCAAGTGTTCGGCGACCCCCGCGCCCTCCCTTCTTCCCCCTAACCACCCAGCCCCGGCGACCCCAACCGTCCTGTGACCCCCAACTGTCCGGTGACCCCGTCCGGTGACCCGCAACCCCCAATCATCCGGCTAACCCACAAACTCCTTCTCCGGCGAACCTGAGACCTCCGTCTTCGGCGACCCAACTACCTCCGTCTCCGACGACCATGCGACCTCCGTCTCCGGTGACCCCTGTCTTTTCCTGGTATGAATCCATTTAAGTTTTGGATAAATCTCTTAGAGTTAGGTTTCCTTTCATTTATGAAATTTCAATGGTACTGGTTATCATGTGTTCATGATGTATACAATAGGGCCATTTCTGTTTTTTACGTGTCTATTAAGACAAATTGGTGGCACACCAGATTATACCATTAAGTGATGAATTGGTTATGGAGGCATGTTATTTCACTCATGATTTTATAAAATTCTGAGGATATTTTGGATGGTGAATAGATTGGTTGGGTACATACATGGATGTGTGCATTAATGATATGATTGATCACAATGGTGTGAGATACTTTCACTAATTTTTCATTTGTATCTTATTCACTAATTCATGATATTCACTCATGTTATATATATATATATATTATGTAATGACTTGATCATGTTCTTGGGAATTGTGTGGGATGTATCATGTATTATCTATTAGGTAGTATAATCATGCCCCTTATATGAACCATAATGAATATATAGATGTTTCCATTCAAGATACATGACAAGTAAAGGTTTCCCTCTTCTCTAATGGTGTATCTTGAGGATACATCCATGAATAATGGGACCAAGATCTTGTATATGGTTAAGGGGTGGAGTTTGGGGTGGTTTTATTATGGAACCTTAATTAATTTTATGAGCTATTGGGTTTTGTAGATTTATAAGATATATCATTGACTATCAGAACACTTATCTTGGTCATGTTATATCCATTGGGTTTGGTTGATTTTCTATCATGCATCATATTTATGTTATAAAATTTTGTTTGGTCTAATTCTGGTTATATTGTGTTTGAGAGTAAACCACCACAATGATTTCATATACCATTGAAATTTATAGTCATCCACTAGTGTCTGTGGGGTTCACCTAAGTTTAGTGGAATTTTGGCCCTACCCAAGTCAATAGGTTGGGGTTGAGATGTTGTAGTGGTAGTGCATCCCATTTAGGTTTAATTACCCTCAATTAAAATTTCAATTTTTGATCAGTTGTTTAGGAATGAGAAATATCAACTCTGACTTGATGAATTAGGGAAATTTGATGAAAACTATTTTCACACACTTCACATCCTTCAGTTAAATAATAATAATATTATATGACAATTCCATAAGAAGGCCCATATATTATTATTCATCCAAGTAGAACTAGTATTATCTATGAGAACACCTATGATACCTAGGAGGAATCCTATAAATCTAGAGTAATATGGGAAGGGCCATATAAAATACAAAATTTCTACTCCAACAATGCCTACTCCATGATTATAATGGAATGAGAGCATATCATGTCTACCACCAACATAATTATTCTCAAATAAATACTTCTTATAACTTCACAATGGGGATTTGAAATTCCATTTTTAATGACTTTAAACTTCTTATAGATGGTTCCATTCATAAGACCACAAACTGCAAGACACAAAGGCCCTTGGTGTAGGAGGAGAAAATGTATGAAACTCATGTCATTTTCATATAACATATGATCCATCCTATAACAGTGTAAAATAACTTGAGTGGTCTATTTTTTAAGAACTTATTTCCTTTTATATTAGACATATCTATGTAATAGTTCTTAGTGTAAGGGATTACATGTTTTCAGTGGGTCCTCACCAACAAATTTTCACTAGGATGAAACCATTTTATTATCTCATATACATAATTTAGATCTAAATAGAGACTCCATTTCTAGAACAACATATGGATTGATTCCTATTCTTATAGGATACATAGTGGTTTCCATATCTCTTATATGAATAATGGTTAATGATATATTTCATTCATAATCTTCTACACTATACTATTTTATATGTATTTTCATCGTGTAAGGTTTCCTCCTATTTCCATACACATGTAAGAAAGAATCCTATATTAAGAAATGTGTCTGGATTAATTAATGTAAAGTCCATATATATAGTTATGTCCAAATCATTTATATTAGACCAAACCAAAAATTTAATTCCAACAAAAAACCAACCTCATCCTACTATTCATGACTTCATCTATTCAAATAAATTATTTTTTTGACTAGACCGTAAGGCTCAAGAATATCATTTTTAATAAAATCCAGATATACACAAATCCTTCTTCCCATTGATCATAGTCATATGAACTTAAATTAAATGACATAATGTTCCTCACCATACCACATTATACTACATTGCAAAAAAGACATTTTTTTAATTAAATCGTTAAACTAAATGACATATGGTCCCCCTTAAATTACATTTAAAACTATTTCATAAATTCAATATATAATATATAATTTTCTTATATGAGATAAATATCCATGTAATAATCCTTAGTGAAGAGTTCCCTCTCAAAAAACCTATGCAAAAACAAAATTCCACAATTATTTCCTTGGATTATATCGTATGGGATTCATGGATTTGCATCAAACCTTCCATTATGTAGCTTGACAATAGACAACATCATTTTCCCCTTCACAAGAGATAGATTTGTGAAGATATATTATAAGAACAACATGTGACATGATTCTTATTGTTATGGGATATATAGTGACATAAGAATTTACCATCCTAGGACATTATGAAGTTCCCATTTAATTCCCCAATTCTTACCCAATGAAGATACATTTAACAATTCAAATCAATTTTTATCCTTTAACATCCCACCAGGGCACCCATACATGTCTCCCTTTCTCTCATATACAATATCTAGATATTTTTTTAGACCTTATAAAAACTACATGTGTATTTATTTCTATTATTAGTGGATATATAGTGATGTTTGAGCCACTAAACCTAGACCCAAAAACACATTTCATCACCATAAAAGATGTCTTAGTGTATAGTACCATCATTCATATTGGGTCACTCCATATTTGAATCTATACTATGATAATATATTTTCTTCCAAGAACTACATGTGTCATGATTACTATTATTATAGGATATATAGAAACACCTATACTGTCCATATTGGTATTAGTCACAATTCATCATCTACATTCACTCCCCATCAGTATTCTATATTTTCATAACCTTGGATAGATTTAGACATGAGTATTCTAGTTACCTTTTATATATCATTTTTATATAAGAGACACTTTATACATTAACTATTTTAATCACTCCAAAACTATCATGGATATTGGTAGTTAGTGTATCTAATTTTTAAATAACACCACATTCCTAACATATATCATTCCTACAAACAAGATATGATTTGTGCATAATGCACAGAGGTGTAATTTCATGGTAATTCATACCTTTTTAGTATTGAGACCCCCTTTCAAAACTCCCTTCATGATTTCCATTCTATAGATTCATTCCAAAAAATCATATATGAATGGTCTAAATTCAAATAGATAATGAAAATATTGAAAAAAATAACGAGTGATGAAACATGACCAATTTTGATGAACTGACCTAGGCTACCCATAATTCGGGTACCCAAGATAACTTGTGATAAGTCTCAAAGGGTGTCATATAATGGCTAAATACTTCTAGTAATGTCGTTGTACTAATGGTATGAAAATTGTGCATCTTTGGTGTGTTCAATGACATCACTTTCAATGGGGTGTGGTTTTAGGAAACCTAAATGTGTGATCGACAATGTTATGATAACTGTGTAACTCGATAACCTTACTGCTCCTCAAGGAGGTGTTGACGCTATCTCATATGGACCAGACTTGTTCGGTTTGTCTGGGCATGGTAAGTAAGTGGTAAATGTGATCAATGTTTCGTCTTTATTATATTATTCATACTTTATGATCAATGGGTCATCTTTATTAAATTATGTTTTTGTAATCCTACACAATTGTATATATGAAATTTTTTCTCTATTTAGTAGTTACTATGTGTTTTATTTTTTATATTATTGGGTAGGCACATTGTGATATACATGGATAAAACCTGGATCACATTACCGTGGAACACACCTCAATATGTTAAGGGTTTGAATGAGTTTTTAGATTTGGAAGTTTTTACTCGATCCGTTGAAGGGAGAATAATATGTCCATGTCCTAAATTTAAATTTAGAACTTGGTTGATGAGAGATGATGTTTATGAACATTTAATACTTAAGAAATTCCGTGATCAATATTTGTGTTTGATTTTCCATGGAGAATCGAACAATATAGAAAGATTGAGCACTGATGTTAATCCACATAATGAGGTCCCAAGTTCATAGACAATGGAAAATGAAATACAAAACCACATAAATTATGCATTTGTCACTACAAGACACCACTATGAGCATAAAAACATATCAGAATAACCAGAAGAGGGTTATACAAATTGCAACGTGACAAGTGATGTTTTTTAGAATATAACACAAGCAGATCAAGATTGTAAATATATTAAATTATATTTCTTTTTTCAGATCATGAATATTGATACTCAAGAAGACTTGTCAGAATATTTGATGTTTCTTACTAGAGGTCCTATAAAACAAGTCAGAAAGTTCAACACTAATAATGTGAATGGCTTTAGATTTCGTACAGTTGATCAAGAAGTGGGTTTGAAAACATAGAATATTTGTATATTTACATTTATTGAAGTGGGATACTATGGAAAGATGCATGACATTATTGAATTAAACTAACAAGAGAATTTTTATGTTGTTTTATTCAAATGAAAATGGGTCTATATTATCAGAGGTGTTAAAAGAGATTTCTTGTAATTTACTTCTGTATACTTCTCTATCCTGATGGATGTTGGTGATCATGAAGTGCATGATCCATAAATATTAGAATCTCATGAAAAAATGGTATGTTATGTGAATTATGTTGTGGATAAAGGGTGGATTGTAGTTACTCATGTAATACAAAGAGATTTGTATGATATCAGTGATAAAGTGGAAGATTTAACCTTTGTAATTGAATTTAATCAACAAAAAGAAGCAGAATTATTTGTCCATCATGATATTGAAAATATTAGTCTAGTAAGGATAAATGATGTGGATGAAGAAATGGAGTAGGAAACCGACATGATTAAAGGGGAAAATTATTGTATGTAAAATTATTTATTCATTTAGAAACCACTTGTTTCATTTTTTTAGTCATTCATTATCATTGTTATATATATTTTGTTTGTTAGTACTAGGCATCTATTATCATTTTTAAATTTTTTATGCATATATTTTTTGAAATATATATTCTGACCTTAATTTTATTTGATTAAATGATAGAAATTCCAAGGAAGAAGCGGTACACTATTTTATCTAGTTCTGCGACACATGACGATTCGTCTGTCCCCACGGCATCTGAGGCACCAGCTGCCTACACCACTGCACCATCTCCCCCTGCACCATCTGTGACACCATATATGGATGTATCATTATAGGATGAGTCATCGATTCCCCCTACAGGAGCCTCAGTAGTGGGGCAGCGACACACCCCTTCCAGTTCATCACAGACATTCTGGAGGGTCACAGTCATAGGTACAAATTTTAATTAAATAAATTTATTTCATTTTTTATACTATTTTTTTCTCATTGAAGATGAAAAAAATGCATCTGTGGAAAAATACATAAAAATTTCAGATGTTTGGATCATTAATGGCGATAATATTGTTATTCCATTTGATTCTTATGGGGTCCCGACGGATGATGTCATGGGGTTACTTGGCCAGATTATAGGTTAGCTGGCAGCGGAGCCCATTTCCCTGCCTATTTCAAATGATGATTGGAGGCATATGCCTCCAAATTGGAAAAATAATGTTTTTGATTCTCAGATAAATGTAATTTTATTACTTTATGGTTTAATTGAATTTCATGTTACTAATATGTTCAAAATTCATTGCTTTATGCAGATGTTCTTCCACTTTTCCATTGCTGATGTGATATCATGGAAGTGTACATTGAAAAATCTTGGTAAAAAATGGAAAGATTTCAAATGGATGTTGTGGTGTGATTTCAACAGTACTTCACTGACCGTGCAACAAATGTATGAGAAGATACCCTGTGGGGTACCGAAAAAATAGTGGAATGTTTTTGTTGATAGACATCGTGATGAGAAGCGGATGGTATTGAAAAATATATTATTATATTATCCTCAATTTATATTTATACATGCATATGAAGAGGAGATGGAATTGAATTCATTACTGTTAAATTGAATTTTATTTATTTCATGATCTCTTAAGACAGAATGCATCAAACCGGGCAAAGAGAGTCATCCTGCACCCTGCGAGCTCAAAAATCTTTTCTATAAGCTAAATGTCATGGGTAATATTTTAATTAGTTTAAATATTTGTAATAAAATATTATCTATTTAACATATTCAATTGATTATTTATCTTTGTTTAATGTATTCACAGTGTTTAGGGCATGATGCATCTCGAACTGAACTGTGGCTGGATGTTCATAAAAAAATTAATGAAAGTTTTTTTATTGAGCCTGCCAAAGATGTTGGGGTATGAAGTCAATTTTTTATTATAATAACATATTATTAGTTTTTACTGTGTTAATATATATTGATATTTGATTTATAGGTAAAAATTAAAGAAATATGGGATTTCAATCCTGGGCAGTCCTACTCAGTCTCCCAGGATGACCCAGACGCTAAAGTCCTTGGGAAGAAGTATCCTGGTAGAGTGCGTGGGATGGGTTTGGTACCAGTACCATTTGAGGTATTTGGTAGGCCACTAGGGATTCTAGCTATATCTACTATTATTTATAGTTATTTCATACCTGAAGATGCTGAGAGGTAGATGTCTTCTCTACGAAACACAGTTCACCAGCAGGGGGATCAGATATCTGCTTTGCAAAAAGAGTTTCTTGAAATACGTCAGCATATAAGTAGATATGCCCTCAATGGTAGTGCATCGACTAGTTGTGAGCAGTTAAATCTCGAAAAAATCAAAATCATTTAGTTTGAAAACTTTTATTTTTTTAAGTTTACTTATAAATATGAAACAATATTTAATTTTCAATATAATGTTCATACAGGTGGCAGCAGGTAGTGGAGATGGAGGTGGAGAGGGTGACGATACATCATCAGACCATGAGTAGTATTATTGTTGATGTGTTGAGGAAATATGAGAACAGTTGGTTTGTATATGTAACATGTATGGCACATAGTTTCCACCAAACATTTCTATGTCCTATCCTTTTCTTGATTTCTCATGTTTCATTCTATGCAAATTTTTGATTTATGATGTTTTATTTTATGTCTTGATTTCTCGAGTGTGGTATACATCATTCCATTTAGGCATGTGTTTGAATTGGTAGTCGAGATTTTGGATGACTAAAGAGTGATCCTTTTGTTATTTTGTTCTGGTAATATAAAATGGAACCTAGTAGGCAGTATAGAGACCAAACATAAGACAATGATGGGAATGTGGGTTAGCCTAATCATGTGATACGAATCATATACAGACCAATAAATGTAGTTGAAAAAAAATGGTGAACCTAACATGGAACCTTAAAAAAAATACATGTGTCACCCACATGTTAGGCTCATTTTTCTCTCTCAAAATATAAAATGTGGACTAACATGGATCCGATACAATTGATTATACATGTTTTTATTTATTAATATTGTTATTTCATGATGATTTCTTGTAAATGTTTATCATAAGTATTCTGGCACTTTCAACTAGAACCCCCTTTGATACAAATGACATTTTAATACTTTAAGAACACATATGCTTCAACTACTTCACAAGTTGGATCCTCATTTAAAACTAGGTCTCTATTATCAACCTTGCACCCTCAACATTGGGTCTCAGATTCACTAGTTTGTGAGTCACACCTAAATGGTTCCTTTCCATCTTCCAAGGAAGCTAAAAAATCCATTCATATAAAAACTCCCTACTAGATGTCTACTCGACAATGACTAGTGGAACATAATTTTTTGTAAATAGTTTCCATCTCAAACCATTTCATGGTCATATCCCTGGAAGGAAATAACATGTTCCTCCATTATCTTGGGATTTTGATCAAGAGGTCACTAATGGACTCATCTAGATAGCATAAGGGACCCTCCAAAGGGCTCCTTCTAGCATTCACCATCACCAATGCAAAAAAGCAATAAAACCTCTATATGTTGTGTGTGTTTACCTCGAGAGTCTGACCTAAGTCTCCAAAACCTAGGTAGTCCGGAAAACCCACTGAGGGTAGTGAACAATCAACCAAGAACATGGACATACATCTATACCCTCCAAAGAATCGTACAAACTAAAAATGGTGGAAAACTATGAGCAAGAGGACACATTTTCCCACATTTAATAAGCTTGTCAGAATAATCAGGTATTATTAAAAGAAATCACCAAGAATATTTTGGTAAAAAATATAGGGAATACCCATATCCTTTCCTAATAACTTGATTAACATCGGTATATACCTATATGAAATGGAGGAAAAGATCAGGCCCATACCCATTCTCTAATAATAGAATAAGAAAATAAGCATGCTCTGGTCACTGAAGTCACCTAGAATATTCTAAAAATTGTTAAAGGGAAGACACAAAACAATTCTACCATAATTTGGGTGACTAATTAACATAATATGATGAGATTTAGAGAGGATATAAATCTTTTCTCCCAACATACGGTGTATCTAGTTAGATGCATATGTTATAGGATTTTGGGTCATATCTTGCACATCTTCAAAAAATTTCCACTAGTTCCTCCTAGGGGGATATGATCTTTACATATTCTACATTATTAAGTGGGTCCTCCTAATTTTTAGTAGGGATGTAGCTATTATACCACATTCTGCTGAGGCCAAGCTGGTAGTCGACAAAGTTCATACTAGACTCAGGATTTAATTTGCATGAAATGTGATCCCACTCAGAATAGTCAGGTTGTAGAATAGATTCATGGTATGGGAAAAGTAAATGACGTTCAACATATGATAGAGAGAATAAATCAAATTCATCTATTGTTTGAGATAATAATCTAGTAACTTCTACAATAGATTCTAAATTATTTTACATAAGTGCATCATTCAATGTTATATTTGATACATTTCTAGAGATTCTGGTCCTTGATATATTGTATTTATGTGTCATTAAGAATTTTTAAACATCATTGTTTATTCGATCAATCATTGTTCACTAATGGAATTATTTTCACCATCAGATAGGAAAATGTTTATTTGTATAGAATTCATTCTTTCCCATCATGTAACTGTATGATGAAATTATTGGAATGGATCTCATGCATCCCTATCGATCCATTATTGATTATTATCAATATAGAATTATGGTTGATTGTTTGTATGATGTCTCCTGTTTCATCATCTTGGGGATACCAAGTTAGAAATATCATTTTATTTGTTTGTATGATGTCTCTTATTCCAGTTTATTGTTTGATTTGTTTTTTTAGGTCAGTGGGTCAGTAGAAGCAAAAATGCAATTTTTTTTTCAGGTCAGCATTTCGTGGTCATTTTAACCGCAGATAATGATTTACTAGTCAGCATTTTGTGGTATTTATAACTGCCGGTAATTCTTTACTGGTAAACCATTAGCGGCAGTTTCTACCACTGCGATAGAGGTGCATCAAACAACTGAATATCGTAGTGGTTAAAACTTCCACGAATAAAAAAATATTCAGCACCCATAAAGCCACCGCTAAAGTCACAAAAACCACCAATAAATGAGGCATCTATAACGCTTCCCATAAACCATCGTGAAATGTAAAAAACCGATGCTAATAGATTTCCAACGCCCAGTTTAGTGGCAGTTTCTGTAAACTGCCGCCAAACCATATGGTGGTGGTTTAAGTCCCACCTATATGAAAAAAACCCCACCGGTAATAGCTGGTTTTTTGTAGTGGTATAGGAACACAACTAGCAGAAAGAGAGGGACCCCATCCTATGTGGGTCACGTCACATGCTGTATACCCCTTATCTCATTCTAAGGAAACTTCTATCATCGTTATCTTATCCATTTGGACTCATATTTTGGCCCACAAGTAGCCTATCCTGAGTTTTTTTCAATGGAAAACATGAGGGTAACCTCTATTGTGAATTTCAACAAACAATGAGAAATTTTATGAGCATAGTGATTAATGAGGAGATGCCTAACAATGGAAATGAGTTGGTGTGATCATCAGAGGATTCCTATATATTCGAACCCCCCCCCCCATAAGTTTCGGAATAGGTCCATTACATAATAAGTAGAACCCCGCTGTCACACCAGGGCATGAGACCTTGATGATTAGAGTGGAAAACCCCTGTCGCATCAGGGCGTGAGTCCTCAACCTATAGAGTGGAGCACCACATCATCTTGGTCACAGGTCCTCTACTTGCTAACTGGAACCCCTTATCAGATAGGGCACAATTACTAATGACGCTAATATGGGACCCCCATAAGCTTGGGTGTGGGTCCTCAAAAAATACGTATAAAGTGGAACCCCCCCCCCGACACTCTAGGGAGTGGGTCCTCTACATGATGATTGTTCCCCCATGGTTGTGTGGAACAGTAGCAAGGCATGGTCATTCACATTGTTACTTCTGAGTAATTGTATGAGATGATGGGCATCATCGATGGACTTCTAAAACTTTTGGCAACGTTTTATGTGAATATATATATATATATATACAGACATCTCTATCCGTACCTTTGTATCATTATACTCTCTTTCCATGATATGTGAAGATTTGTGGGTTTTTCCACATGATTTCTATGTTTACATTCTCATGGTTTGATGAATTTACACTTTTACTACGGGTGAAAAAACTGTATGTGTAGTTAATCTACTCATCTTATTCTACCCCCATTTCTTAGATGAGGTTACTCTTTCTCTTTCATAGGTTGAGTTGCATCCTGTTTATTATCAACTATATTTTTATTAGTATTGTATATCCTACTAATCCCCTTTCTGCATTTGGGTTGTCCTACTAGGTATTTATATACTCACCACCCCATGGGATTTACCTACACATGTCTTATCTTATGTTGAAAATGGAAATGTTGGCAGTGACAATAGAAGATCTAAGGGATATCTGGTAAGTTCGATCACATACAATGGTCAAAATAAGGATATCATGAGCTAAGATTTCATAGCGTTTTACTAAATAGATTTTATAGGTCAGGAAATGTTTATTATGTGGCCTATATTTTTTCCATTAATTTTCATTGAACACTTCCATTCTCTAGTAATGTCTAGATGTTTTAGATGATTGATTGTTTCCCTAGTATTTTGAATCTTTTTTCTATTATTCCTCTATACCTTTTCGTTGATATGGCTATGTGTTTGTACAGGTACTTAGTAAAAGGCCCCTCCATGTTATTTATGCCTTTAAAATAGGTCTCTAGCCCTTGGCCTATGGAGTGGGGATTCAGGTAGCTGTGGATTGAGCATTGACATAGGATGGATTGTGAATGACTGGTATCAAAGCTGGTTTACCCCTTTGGATGATGTTTGGAGCAGTCCCATTATATTGATTTGGTTGGGATTAGGGAAATAGTTTTGAAGGGTTTTAAGTGGATTTCCCATGCTATGGAATCTAGTGTTGGTACTAGCGGTCGACGTATCCATTCACCAAGACCTTGACTACATACATATCAAATTGATAACCTAGACATTGGTTTCATGGATCATTTGTAAATGCATCATATAGGATTTAGTCCTTCACTGTCCTTCTTGAGTAAAATCCCCATTATTTTCATATATATATATATATGATCATCTAACTTTGATATTTCATGAATAAATGTTAGGATGTCTCCCTGATAACAACCATTTAGGATATTACTTCCTAGATGTGAAGATGATCTGATTATTGACAAGCCTTAGTTCAAGGTCCATTCCATTAGATTCTTCCTCTAGGTGGGCAGTTATCAACACTACCACATATCTAGCACTTGACTATTCTAGATGAGTAATTTTATGAAACACATAGGTACAACATACTATACTATTTCCAGTGCCAGAGGCTACTGAGGTTCCATGTTGAGCCAGATCCTCAAGCATCAGAGGATTGACAAGATTCTGTGGTTTGTGTCTTTAGGATCATCTAAAAACTGATGAATTGCGTGGTTTCATTGGTAGCTATACATTTCAATGGAGTAGTTGATACTTGGTAGAGTTTCATTACCCAGATGAATGATGAGTCGATACTCCTGTGGCTCGACTTCTAGTAAATGTTTCTTTAGGAGTAATGCCCCTCATTCTTCTGATTAGTTCATATTTAGGATCTTCTGTAGCTACAGCAGGGAGGGATGATAGTGGCTAAGTACCCATCGAGGTTCATAGACCTTACATAGTACTCTCTTGACATGTTATGAGATACCTACTTTTAAGCACATAAGTGTGAGTAGGGACAACACAGATAGATCTATTCCAGTGTAGTTCCCTTGTGAATCACCACCTATTTTGGGGTGTTGGAGAGGTAACTGGGGATTGAGAGCTTCCTTTTAGAGGGACTACATGATGTTGGAGCTGGTAGTGCGTGTCACCCGTCTATGTTGTCTGCAGTGGGAAAAATATTCTAAATGACTGGATCTCGATGTAGGAGACCTATCCAGGATCAGACTCAGGAACGTTGTCAAGGAATGCACAGTGGTCCAGGGCATCCTAGATAGTGGAAATGATTTTCTTATGATGGATTGGGACTCATAGCCTATGACTTCATTACTAGTCATGTCGAGGAATGTAGGAAGATAGCTGAAAGACTGCCATGCCAAATCAAGCACCATGATCAGAGATCTCCCATGAAAATTAAGAGTAGCCACCAAGGAGCAAGATCTAGCATAATAAGAGGACCAGTGGTAGGTGGATGATGCTCTAAGATCTCTGAACCACCAACACCACAAGGTGGACCACATTGGGCTCAGTGATTTGGGAGTTGGGGTCCCAGATATCTACATGTTTTGAACTATTATAAATCTATGAATAATGATATTAT
This sequence comes from Viscum album, assembly GCA_963277665.1. NCBI lineage: Eukaryota > Viridiplantae > Streptophyta > Magnoliopsida > Santalales > Viscaceae > Viscum > Viscum album. The sequence goes on along the minus strand of OY728143.1, from coordinate 878,407,807 downwards.
TATAGGTATAATATGTGTTTGTTCTACTCATGCTTCAGTATTTTTATACCTATGTTCCATCCATTACTTCAACTCTATACTCCTAGTATGAGAGTTGGAGATCCCAGTTGAGGTGATAGACCAACATATTTTTCTGGAGGTTCCTAAAGGGAGTTCTTCTTCTAAATATTTTATCTTATGGTAATTTGAGATATCTCTTACAAGAGAAAGGTTCATGTGCAACCTTGTGGTCATCATGACGGAACCCTATTATGTCATATTTGGTATTGATTATTTTTATATGGGGTGATCCTAGATTCATTATCACTAAATATGAGTGAGGTGACTACGCACTGATGGGACAATATTCACCTTTATAAAAGATAGAGAACTTATGGGAAAACGAGTGCGTTTTATGAGAAGGATGATGAATCCCCTCACCCCATCTGTTGATGAGTATATCCTTTGGTGAATTAGGCTCTTCATGACTCTGGATTACTTCAATCATGGTTGATTTCATGGATTTCATCCCTAAGGATGTTATATGACTATATCTGATGTGGAAGATAGATTTTTTAATTGAATTTCATACTGGTAACACTCAAACATCATTTGAGTCACATCGAATGGTCCCTACCAAGCACAAGGTATATCGACCCTCACTTTACCAACATTAACATTACATAACTTTTTCTGAATACTAAGACATTATACAAATAGATACAACCATACCGTAGTATTAAATCGACTTTAGAAACATGAAATACATAAACACTGATACATAAGTGATCTACATTATCTCCAAAAAGATTTTTCTTAACTATCACCCATCTTATACACATCAAACATAATATACATATTCACAACTTGGGGATGGAAACATAAATATGTGTGAGCTAAAATGCTTTGTAAGGGTAAATAATGGAGGCATGTAAGCTTAAACATGATCATAATGTTATGGGAATTTGATAATGAAAATAGGAGATCATACCCTTTATATAAAAGATCATGGAAAAATCAATGGAAGTTAATAAGACATGAATCATAATGAAATAAAGAGCATAGGCCATGAAATCAGAACACAGGAATAAGACTTGAAATCTTGGAAACACATTAGCATATAATGATTTCTATAGTATCCATGACATCTTTTGCTAGACTATTTTAGTGTAAGAAATCATTTACTGAACTGGGTAACCCCTGTTCCAGCCCTGTATTACTGAAAGGAGTGACCCTTGTTCGAGCCCTATATTACGGAAATAAGTAACCCTCATTCTATCCTCATATTACTGAACTGAGTAATGCTCGTTTCAAACCTCTTTTATATCAAGAGATAAAAATCTTTACCTAATGAATTGGAGGGATATATAGGTCGCACCCGTCACATAATAAAATAATAAATACATGTTCCACAAGATCATAAATGAACATATCATAACCCATGAAATGAAATGGGTATCATAAGAATGTAAAAATATCATAAACTATGGAAAGTTACAGGTTTCGTAATCATTTTATCATAAACATAACTCATGAAAATAAGCAGGTTTCAAAAGCATATAACCCATGAAAGAGAAACATATTTTATAACATCATTCCATTAAAACATACTCCATTTATAGAATGAATATGAATGGAGAAATTAAATTATTCATCATAAAGGAAATAATAACACCAATGGATGTTATCATAGAAGGGAAATAATTTTGAAATATCTTTTAAAAACACTTTTTGATGAAAATGACCTTTCAACTTTGAAAAAGGGGTTTTTTGTTACATAACACCTTCTGAAATCCTTTTACTTTGAAAACAACATTGAATAATTCTGAAGGTGGATTATAAAACAAAAAAATATTTTAAAATCCATTTTTCCTTATTAATTCACTTCAAGTATAATTTTAAAACATTTTTGAAAACCTGGTTTTTAAATACAATAGATTTTCGACCGAAGAGAGAGGTAGTCATATTTTACTAAAACATAATTTTAAGTACCAACTAGTGGAGAATGGCACTAAATATGATTACTTATTGTGTAAACATAATATAAGTAAAATAATTAATATTCATGAATTATGGATCATAATATTTAATAGTATTTAGCACAAACATAAACAATCTCGAAAAAAAGACGATAGTGTCTCAATAAACTCATATAACTTGGTGACTTGGGATCATACTCTCCATGGAAGAAATGTAAATTACATGAATCATAAGATATAGTTAACAGAATTATATTCATGATATAACATGTAAAATTTAATTATATACACATCGAATAAGATTTTAGGTGCAAACCAAAATATGAGTATCAATGAAGGTGAATTGAGACAAAAGTGCTTTACCGATTTGGTAACTTTTGAAAGTTAAACCCCATTAATGAAGTATCATAAAATGGATATGGAAATAATAATAAATTTAAGAAAAAGATACATATAATACAATAATGAGTAGTACATACACCACACAAAAGTAAAGAATAGAGAACATAGCTTGTATCTCATAGAAAGTAAAAGTGTTATGAAAATCCCTTACCCTGTGTCTTAACTCTCTATGTATTCATACAATATTACTGTATAATAAATATAAGTTTAATATATATATTTTATGGAATCATATTCTTATATATATTTATATATTTAGTTTATTATGACCTTATATTACCCACTTGTTATCGATTCTTTTTAAGGATTCACATCGGGTAATATTTGCTTTGTTCTTCACCTGTGTGTTAATTTGTTATACTATGGATCCTTATACTTATATCATGATTAAATAATGTATATGATGATATAAATATCATTTATATGAATATTATAATAATTTATAACATAAAAAATATGAATATGAATACACTTTTCATGGATACGATAAGTCATATGTACATATGAACACTGTTTCCGTTTTTATTGTCCTATTGAAAGAATGTATGTAAAAGAAATATGTATATATATTTATTTGTGTATATATATATATATATATTTAATTATTCCATTATAAATTATATATTATATATATTATATAATTTCACTAAAACCATCCTTAATAAATATCAGGTGGTGTGTGAACGAATCACATCGCTTTTAGGGGTAGTAGTCCACAAATCCTCAAATGATATCATCATATAAACACAGTATGGAATATAAGAGGTTGTGTGTTTTAAAAGGAAAAAAATATTAAATACATAATAAATATAATATATTACATATATCAATAGAGTATCCATCATAATGGACATCATTATTGGTGGTAAATGGGAAATGACCAATCATCGATTTGTGAGGCAGTTGTTCGTCATACAGAGAAACAATATGTTTAACATCTATTAGATGGATTTGTGTGTAAGTTTAGGTCCAAAACAATTCATAAAAACCTCCTAAGATATTTATTATACATATTTTTTTACAAAATAATGGAATAAATATATTTTATGGGGTGGATAATGAAAATAAATTAAAGGATATTCAGAGAAGACATTACCTCTTAGTCGGGTAAATATTTTTTGGTTTTTGAAAAAAATGATTCCATAAGAATATATGTGCCCAAATAGAGGCTTCAAGTTTGAAGGATGGATTTCTGGGAGGATTAATCATAATATATTGGATAAAATTAAATTTTTTGATTGGTGTGAGGAATGGTTATAGGTGGTGGCCTTTTATAGGGAAGGAAACTGACTCACTTGCAATTTGTATAAAAAAGTTAGGCATGCACATTTTATTATCTAGAAAAATTAATAAAAAAAACTCAATAATGGAAGGCTTATGTATGAAATATTTAAATAAAATTTGTGTTTTAAAAGTTTCTAGGTCATTTGGACACTTAATTTAATGGATTAGTCCCCAGTTAGGGTTAATTTGGCGTTATCTACTATGATTAATTTTAATCACTTTTACTAATCATTTTGGCCAAAAATTAACATGGTGTTATTAAAATATAATTATTATACTGAATAAATTGTATTATGTATGAATTTTTAAATTCAATTCATGGAAGTGGAAAAATAAATATTAGTTCTAATCTCGCAGACGGGATGAAATAACAGGGTTATAAAGTATGAAAATGTCAAAAGATTTGTAAGATTTAACATTCAGTTTCAAAGTGAAATTGATTATAATGAATTAAATTGAAATAATATATGTAATATTTATCTAATGTGAACATAAAAAATATTCATAAAATCATTTATCATTAATAATTAATTATTAAAAAAATGTAGTTTTTAAATAAAAAGCATCATTTTTCACTATTTATCAAAAAATGATATTTCTCAGAAAAATCTCAAAAAATAACCCCAAGATAAATTAAAAATTATAAATTTAAAAATAAAGTTTAATTTTCAAATTAAATTCATAAATGTTCCTAAAATGAATATTATTATAAGGGAATTAAAATCAATTTATTTGAGAAAACGATATTTTTAAACATAAGACTTTACCAAAAATCATATCTTTTATTATAAATATGTTTTATTTATATAAAAAATTATCAAAAATATTTGAAATTTAGTCATTAATATTCATTTTACAATGTATAAATTCTTGGTAATAATTATATTATTTAAATATTTTAAATAATAATAAGAGATGTTTTGTAGAAACTTAGTGTCACGTGTATTTTATGCCAACATAATGTTTCATGCATTATACACCAATCAATGTTGTGTGTAGTCTACACCATGTCTGTGTTTCATGTAACGTATACCAAGTTGGTGTTGTGTGCAACATACACCAATTCAGTGTTTCCTGATAAAGGAAAATTTGACTTAGAGTATTGTAAGATATAAATGAAACTTTAAATTTATTTGAAAAAATAGGACCATAAAAACTCGGTGTGTTACATTCTACCCCCCATAAAATTATTTTTACTTCTAATTTCAACACTTCATTAAGAAAAAATGAGGATATTTCTACTTCCTCATATCCTCAAATTCCCATGTATCTTCCTCTAATTGGTTATTTATCCAAAAAACATTGACCAGATGAGTGGTTTTGTTTTGTAAAAACTTTTCTGATTGGTCTAGACATTCAAAAGGTTGTTCCTCATAAGAAATATCCTTCCATGGAGTTATGGCCTCTGATTTCAGTACATGTAAAGTGTCATGTATGTACTTCATTATAATATATACATGGAACACATCATGGACTTGAAATATATTTGTAAAAAGTTCCATGTGATAGGCTATTGTCCTGATATGATCAAGAATTTAGAAAATGACCAATATTCCTAGGCCATAGTTTCTATTTATTCCCAAATATAATAACATTATTTTAGGGTGATATTCATAGAAACAACTTTTCACCAACTTCAAATTCTAGATTACACTGATGGTTATCATTATAAATTTTCTACCATCTTTAAGTAGCCTTGATATGCTACTGAATGGTTATAACCTTCTTGACCATATCATTAGCAATATCATGTCCTAATATATTTTTTTCTCTAACCTCATTGTATCATGTGGGAGCTCTACATTTATTTATTTATAGTGAATCATATGTTTCCATCTAAATGCGTGAATAAAACATATTCTTTTAATAAAACACAACTAGAGAAAGGTGTTTATTCAAACCACCATTTAAATATAGAGAACGAGATCTTAACAGGTTCTCAAGTTGCTGAATTTCTATTTTTGACTGACCATCTGTTTGTGGATGATAAGTCACGCTGAAACTCAATTATGTATCTTGTTCTTTCTGAAGAATTCATCGGAACATTAAGGTAAACCTATGATCTCAATCAGATATAATGGAATGTGGTACTCCATAAACCATAACAATTAATTTATATTATGGAAATCTAATAAAGAGAGAAATTTTCTCTGATAGCGATGAACTGTTCTGACTTAGTAATGTGATCAGCTACCGCCCATATAGCATTAAACTCTTTAGGGGTTTTTGGTAGTCCAACGACAGAATACATAATAATGTTATCCCATTTCCATTCTAGAATGGGTAATTGATTCCACATTCCTTTAAATATTTTTCCTTCATCCTTAACATTCTATCATACCAAACCCTGAGTTATAATCACCGCAATATCTCTCTTCATTCCATCCCACCAAAATTATACATTAAAGTCCCAATACATCTTCAATCATCGATGATGAATAGTAAATGATGAACTTTGAACTACCTCTAGAAGCTCCTTATTTAAGTATGGTATGAAGGAACACATACATAGTTTTTTGACCTTATCATTCCATCTTGATCAAGGTTATACTCAAGAATGTTTCTTATCTTTTTTGTTCAACTCTTCATCTTCCTTATGTGCCTCCATAATCATCACTTGGATACAGGGTTGAACATTCATTGGAGAAAGATAAGATTTTTATCCAAACATTAATATTTCTAGATATATACTTTTAAAAATTGAAATATTGGATCTTTTTTATCATCATAATAGATAATATAGCATTATATTTTCAACTCAAAACATTATCCACCTTATTCTCATTCCCAAGGCGGCAATGTATTGAGCTGTCACAATCCATTATCAGTTCCCACCATCTTCTCTAGAACATGTTCAAATCCTTCTATGTGAATATATATTTCATAATTTTATGATTGGTATATATATATATCACACTTTTCTTGATAAAGATAATGCCATTTTTTATTTGATGCAGAAATTACCACTGCTAACTCCAAATCACGAGTTGGGTAATTTTTCTCATGAATTGTAAATTTTTGTGAGTCATAGGCTATAAACCTGTTATTTTACACACAAAAATCCCAAATACTTATTGTATGTATCTCTATTGATTATAATCCCTTCTCCACTATATGGTAGTGTAAGCATAGGTGCACTGACCAACCATATCTTCTATTCGTTTAAATTTTCTTCACATTCATCAGTCCATAGGAACATAACACCCTTCTGAGTTAACATGGTCAAAGGATTATATTGTCATGCGAAATTCTCTACAAACCATCGATAATATCCAGCTAAACCAAAAATTCTACGAACCTCGGTCACCATGGTTGATATAGGATTGAGTTAAATAGCCTCCATCTTTGATGGATACAAATCTATATTATCTATTGAGATAATGTAACCCAAAAATGAAACCTCTTTCTACCAAAATTTACACTTTGTAAATTTTTATTACAACTTATCCTACCTTCTGTTCTTTAGTAGAATTCTCATGTGAACTTTGGGCTCTTCTTTTCCCTTTTAATATATAATTATATCATCAATAAATACTACCAAAAAGTGGTCAAGGTATTATCTAAAGACTCTATTCATTAAATCCATAATGATAGAAGGAGAATTTTTTGACCAAAAGGAATTACCATATATTCATTGTGACCATACCTTGTATAGAATTCCATCCTGGGTATATCCTCTTTCTTGACCCTCAATTGATGATATCCAAAATGATGGTCAATCTTTGAAAAGTATTGATGTTCATGTAGTTGATCAAACACGTCATAAATATGGGGAAGAGGGTAATTGTTATTGATTTAGATCTTTTTTAACTCCAAATAATCAATGCATAGTCACATTTATACTTCTTTCTGTTTTACAAGATATAATCAGTGCACCTCAAAGAAACACACTTGGCCGAATGAATCCCTTGTCAAGGTTTCCTTGGAGTTTATTATTCAATTCTTGCTACTCGATCAGGTCCATTCTATTAAGAGTCATTTAAATTTGTGTGTAACCAAGTATAAGTTATATTAAGAACAAAACTTCACATTTTGGGGGAAGGCTAAGAAAATTTTCTGAAAAAATATCCAAAAAATCCTGAACAACATGAATATAATCTATATTAATATTCTCCCCAACATTTGATAAAAACAACCATTTTGAATGGGAATTAAGACCCATACATTGGATGTAAACTTGACAAGAAGGTTAAAATTATCATCACATTGATCGATGATCATATGAGGGTTTGAAATATAAAAAATAAATTCCCTTCCTTGATAATTGTTGTGGGATTAATGCATAAAATGAAAATCCATGCTTAGGATGACAACAAATTCGACCAATGTAAGAATTCCATGATTTGTAGGAAGCTCAATCCCACAATATTCTACCATAGGAGAATCAATACATGAGATTAAATCATTATACTATTAAGGTTTTTCACTACTACTTACACCTCAATTATTTTTTAGGAATATTTACACATTTAGAAAAATCATTAGATATAAAAGTGTGGGTACATATAAAATCAAATATGACATTATGAGTTTTAGAGTGGATGGTAAGTGTACCTTTCATCGCATCCTTATCTCACCCATCATCAGGAAGAATTATTGCATGAGATTTCCCCTTATCCCTCAGCTTAAGAGGTTGTTGATGTCAGTCATCGTCACCAAACCATAGGTTTGGGAAATGGCTATCATAATTACCATTCTTCATTCACTTGAAGCACTGAATAGTGGGAGGAAAATTTTGTGTAAATTTTTCTGCATTTCTATTTTGAGGAAACTCCTTCCCATCAACTCAATAATCAATTTCGTGATGGCCATCTGTCAATCACTTAAAATATTTATTAGACCCTCGAAGTCAATTTCCTCCATGATTCTTCCCACACGAAGAGCATAAAGGAATGTTCATCTCTTTTTCTCCATAGTTCTTAGAGATTCCTTTATACTCCATCATTGTCTTCTTATCATATCCATGAGATTGATACATTACTCCAACATCCATTTCAAACTTGATTGAACAACTCACAATATCTTCATAGCTAATGAAGTCTCTTATGGATAACACACTTCTAAGACTTTGATTCAATCTTTCAAATAACATATCAACTTTACATTTGGGTTGAATTATAATTATTGAAGAGATCCTCACAAGTCTAGTGAAATTATCCTCATAGGAACTAAAACAGTCATTATATCATTTTTTAAACTCAAAGAAATCCTTTTACTTTTTGGTATGAAAAATTTAGGGAAATTACTAATTGAAAAATAAGTTCTTGTACCTGTCCCAAACCATGGATTCAATCTTATCATGCTTACTCATATTCTTGATGACTGTCCACCACTGATATGCTTTGCCTTCTAACTAATAAATATCTAGAATAATGTTCTTAGGCACTAAACATTGACGAACAGAGAATATCTTTTCAGTGGTACTAATCCATTGTTAAAAAACAAGTGGATCAGGAGACCCTCTGAAAGAAGGTGGATGTTTCCTCAAGAAAATTCAAAAAACAAATATTCCCTATTTTTTCTCATTTTGAAGTCCACCATGATTCATAGCATGAGAAAGTTTTGTGATCATAGTAAGGGTGTTTTCATTCTATATCCCATAGAATTCGATTTTTCAAGAGGAAAATCATTGCATTTTCTATCAAATTCTCCATTAACATGGTTTCTTCGAGTTTTGACCATTGTAAAAAACCAAAAATAATAGAGTAATAAATAGTTATCATAATTGGGAACCACATAATCATGAAAAATCACTTCTAAGATCTCAATCTTATGACACCATATTCATTCTATGACACCTTATGTTTCACCTAGTTTATTCATAGTCAACAAAGGATTAAATCCTACAAAATAGTTTTGGATGATATTTTGAATTCCAAATGAATATCTCCAAAGAGTTTCAGACCAGTTGTGTAGTAAGTCCTATTGTCGTGTACCAATTTATCCCAAGTCAAGCCCATAACATATTGTTAGAGTTGTTACCCCTAGGTACATCTGTTCCAGATTTACATCCACTTGTATTATCCATAAATGGATTTATTTATAGGAAACCACTCACTATATACTTCACAATAATTCAATGATGTTTTCCTATACTTTGACATATCCTTACACTTATCCTAAGACATGTCCATTGGGTTCTCACCAAGGTTTTCTCATCCTAGTTTAGAGAGATTAAATAATAATTTCCTATGATTCCATCTATAGTGAATCTTGATTTATATAAATTAACATTACAGAACATTTGAGTAATACTAATACATTATAAAAACATATGTAAGAAAACCATACTAGTCTAGTGCCTTTGGAAACATGGAATACATAAACACTGACACATAAGTCAGCTACATTATCTCCCAAAAGGTTAGGCTTGACTAGAACCCTTCTTAGACCACTAAAACATAATACATATCTTCATAACCTGGGGAAGGAAACATAAAAAGGGCAGAGCTCAGAAGCTCAGTGAGGGTAAACAAGGGAGACATGTATGCATAAACATGAGCATAAGGGTATGTGAATATGATCATGAAAATAGAAGATCATACCATACATAGCAAAGATAATGGAATAAAGATTTAATGTTCATAAGACATGAATCATAATTAAATAAAGAGCATAGGACTTGGAATAATAACATAGGAATAAGACATGGAATTTTGGAAACACATATGTGTATAATGATTTCCATAGTAGCCATGTCTTCATTTCCAAGACCATATTGGTAGTCAAAGTCCTTTTCTGAATTGGGTAACCCCATTTCCGGTCCTGTATTACTGAACTGAGTGACCCCCATTCTAGCCTTGTGTTAATGAACTGAGTAACCCCATTCCTAACCTATATTATTGAACTGAGTAACCCTCATTATAGTCTTGTTTTATCTCGTGAGATATAAATGTTTACATAATTCGTTGGAGGGAGATATAGGTCCCACCCGTCACATAATGAAATAATACATACATGTACCAAAATATCATAAATGAACATATTATTAACCATGAAATGAAATGGGTATCATAAAAATTTAAAAATATCATAAACTATGGAATGATACTGGTTTCATAATCATATCATCATAAAACTTACCTGTTAAAAGAAGCGGGTTTTAGAAGCATGTAAGCCATGGAAGAGAAATGGGTTTCAATACATCATGCCATCAAAAAATTATCCATTCAGATAAAGAATATGAATTGAGATATTGAAAATTACCCATAAAGGCATGGTTAAGACCAATGGATGTTGTCTTATATGGTGAATAATTCTGAATTATCATTTAAAAATACTTCTTGAGGAAAATACCATTTATTATTTGAAAAAAAGCTTTTTATTACAGAACACATTTAAATACCGTTTTTTTAAATATATATGAAAACATACGAAGAAATCATTGAAAATAATGAAACATATTTAAAGTCCATTTTTTCTTGAGAATTACCTTTAATGATCTTCTGAAAACATTTTTTAAAACATGGTTTTTGAATACAATAGATTTCCGACCAAAGATAGAGGTGGTCAGATTTTACAAAAACAAAATCTTAAGTACCCAAGACTGAAAAAATGAAACTAAAAATTAAGGATATATTGAATAAATATAGGATAAAAAAACTCATGAATATTCTTGAATGATGGATCATACTATTTCATAAAAGGATTCCTAAACATAAACCATCTGAAAAAATTAGAAGATTCTCTCAATAAACTCTTATAACATGGTGACTTGAGATCATACTCTCCAGGTAAATAAATGAAATTACATGAATCTTAATATATCCTTAAAATAATTATATTCATGATATACCTTGTAAAATGGATGTATATACACCTTGAAGAATAGTTTAGGTGCATAACAAAACATGAGTCTCAATGAAGGAAAATGGAGACAAAAGTATTTTACTGATTTGGAATATGTTGAAAGTTAAATCACATAAAAGAATGATCATATAATTGATATGTGAGTACCCATAAATTTAATTAAAATATAAATATAATATAATCATGGGAAGTATATACATCACAAAAAAAGAAATAATGGTGAAAAAAGCTTTTGTATCACATAAATTTAAAGGGAGATGAAAATATCGTTCCTTGTGTCTTGACTTTCTCCGTACTCATACATGATTACTATATAATAAATATAAGTTTATTATACATATTTTATAGAAGAATATTTATATATATTACCCTTTTTTATTAGGACCTTATATTACCCACTTGTTAATGTTCATATGTTAAGGTTTCACTTCATGTAATATTCGCTTTGTTCTTCACATGTGTCTTAATTGGAATATCATTGATACTTATACTTATATCATGATTACACAATTTATAAAATGATATAAATAAATATTTAATTCATATTATAATAATTTATCGCATAATTAATTATTAAATGTAATACACTATTCATGGAGATGTAAGATGTACGTACGCATGAATGTTGTCTCCGTTTTTATTTTCCTATTGAAAATTGTATGTAAATGAAATGTGTATATATATGTATTTATATATATCAGTATTCTAGTAGAAATACGTTATTATATATATATATATATATCATATAATTTCAATAAACCCATAATTAATAAATTTAAGGTGGTGTGTGAACGAATCACATCACATCGAGGGTGTGGTAGTCCACACTTCCTCAAACCAGATTATCATATCAACACCAATTGGAAGGTAAAATAGATGTGTTTTGTAAAAGGAATAAACAATATTAAATAAATAATACATATAATATATTACATATATATAAATATTATCCATCATAATGTCAACTAGTATTAGTGTTAAAGGAGAAATGACCAATCATCGTTTCGTGAGACAGTTGTTCGTTGTACACCGAAACAGTGTGATCAAATCCATTATATGGAGGTGTGTGTAAGTCTAGGTTCAAAATTTTCATAAAAACATCCTATTATATGTATTATACATATTATTTCACATAATAATGGAATAAATTGAGTGGAGGGGTGGAGAAATAAAATACTAGAAAGGAGATTCATAGAAGACATTACCTCTTAATCAGGTAACTCCTTTTGGTGTATGCCAAAAAGATTCCTTGGTATTATTTATACCCAAAGATAGGATTAAATGTTTAAGGAAGGATTTTTTGGAGGCTAATTGGTAATATTTTGGATGAACATAAAATTTTTGAGATGTTTGAGGAATCGGTAGATTTTGTGGCCTTTTATAGGGAAGGAAAATTACTCACTTGGATGTTTTAGGAAAAAGTTAGGCGTGCACATGTTCTTGCCTAAAAATTGTAATAATAAACAAAAAACTGCATAATTTATGGTTTATTATCTACCTATGGAATTAAAATTGGTGTTTTAAAAGGTTCAATGTCTTTAGGCCCCTTAATTTTAATGTTTAGTCCCTAATTAAGCTTAATTTTTCCTTAACTATTGTGATTAATTTTAATCACTTTTACTAATATTTTTTTGTCCAAAATTAACATAGTATTATTATAATATTAATAATACAATTAATACAACGTTATATGTCAGAATTTTGAAATTAAATTTATAGAAGTGGAAAAATTAAAATGATTGCTAATCCCATAGATGTGAAAATTAATAAGATTTTAAAGTAGGAAAATGCTCAAAAGATTGTTATGATTTTATATTCTATTAAAAACTGAAATTGATTCTAATGAATTAAACTATATCAATAGATGTAATATTTATCTAATTTTACTATAAAACATTTTTATAATATCATTTATCATTAAAAATTAATTAGAAAAAAGGCGGTTTTTACCTAAAAAGTGGTATTCTTCACTATTAATCAAAAAATGATGTTTCCCAGAAAAATCCCAAAACATTACCCTAGGAAAATAATGAAGTTATGAATTCAAAAATAAATTTAATTTTATTAAATTTAACTTATAATTGTGTCCAAATTTAATTTTATTACAAGGGAATTAACATCGGTTTATATGATAAAATGATATTTTTATACATTAAAGGACTTTACCAAAAATAATATCTTTTATTATCAATATGCTCTATTTATATAAAATATTTATAAAAAATATTTGAAGATTAGTTATTACAATTTATATTACTATGTTTATTTACTAGGATATAATTATGTAAGTTAAATAATTAATACATAAAAGATATGTTTTGTAGAAAATCAGTGTTGCGTGTATCGTACGCCGAATCCGTGTTGAATTCATCATACACCAAGAAGGTGTTCTATGAAACATTCAACAACTCTGTTTTTCACGTAACGTATGCCAAGTCAGTGTTTCATGTATAATATGACAAGTTGGTGTTGTGTGAAAAAGAAATATTTGATTTAGTGTTTTGCAAGATATAAATTGAGAATGAAAATTTATTTTAAATAAATTGGTCCATAAAAACATAGGGTGTTGCTCTGGGAGAAATGGTTACAGGTAAAGTACCACGGTGATAAAGGTTTCATTCAGGTCAGTTTGTCCCATGGGGCATCTCCGATGTTGTTCATGAAAAAGGCATATGTGAACTTGTGGGTTGTCCTGGATTATCGCCACCTGAAATAGGCCACAATAATGAACATGTACCTCTTATTGAGGATTGATGACCTATTTCATTGGTTTTGAGGCATGAGATGGTTCTTTAAGATGGATCATTGGTCTAACTACCACCTGTTGAGGTTTCCAAAGGCTAATATTCCACTACTAGAATTATGATTTCTTTATAGACACTATGATTTCCTAGTGATTCTGTTTGGTGTGATGAATTACCCCACCATATTTATGTATTTGATGAACCTGGTATTCCAGTTGTACATGGACCAGTTCGTGGTTGTCTTCATAGAAAAAATACTCATAAACTCTGCATCAGATGAGGAACATGAAGATAACATGAGGATGGTTCTAGATTTACTTTGAAAGAACCAGCTCTATCAGAAGCTCTCAAATGTCCAGCTCTAGATTAATGAGGTTCACTATCTGGGGAATGTCATTTCTAAGCATAGTTTATCCATGTTCCTAGTGAATATCGATATGGTTATTTCTTGGAATCCAATTAAGATCATGTTATAGGTAAGGAGATTTCGTGTCTTTGTATGGGTACAATAAGAGGGTTGTGGCCGACTTCTCCAGGATCATATCCCCTATGAACACCTTGATGCGGAATGGGAATCTATTTACCTAGATAGAGAAATGGAAGAGGTACTTTTAGAAGTTGAGTTTGTGGATTATTAGTGAACCTACTTTGAGAATTCCATAGGAAGTTGTAGATTACATAGTATATTGTGAATCCTCAGGGCTGGGATTGACTACATGTTAATGCAGAAACATGTTTTAATTATATATGGATTGAGGCATTTGATCCCCAACAAGAAGAACTATGAGACTCATCACCTAAAGTAGGAGGTGGTAGTCTTCACTCAAAGGATGTAGAGGAACTACCTTTTACATTAGTGTTTTTTGGTTTACTCAAACTATTAAAGTCCCAGGTACAAATTTACGTAGAGAGACTTGAACCTGAGGCAACAACGCTCATTGGAGTTTCTATAGAGCTATGACTTTGATATAGTATGTACTCTAGGGAAGATAAAAATAGTAGAGTAATTCCAATGATTTCTTAGTGTATAAGGAATCATATAAGTTATCTTCTTTATATCTATTCATCATGGAGTTGGAGGGTACAAAATTTCGTTAGTCAATGGTTTGGAATCCTTTAAATTTGAAGCATGTGAGACAGTCCCACCTGGGAGACATCGATTGTGGGGTCCTAAGTGGCCATATATCTATGGGGAGTCACCATAGAAACATTTTAGAGGGGGTAATCACGTTATATTTTTTCAGGAATGGAAATTTGTCCCAATCATGATGAGGTAGGATGTGATTAAAGAGTTCCACACATCTCCCCTAGTTATACATCCCAGTGTGGGGAAGATGTATAGAGACATTTAGTGAGTGTTTTGGTGGTCCAACATGAGATATAGTGTAGTTCAGTTTTTCTCTTGGTACCTCACCTATAAACTGGTGAAGACTAAGCACCATGTTTTGGTAGGTTTGTTGGTGCCCCTTATGATTCTTTAGTGAAATTGGGATGACATATCCAAGAAATTTGTGATAGGTCTTCCATGCATGTTGAAGGGCTATGAATCCATATTAGTGATAGTTTACCAACTCAGGAAGTCGAAACACTTATTTACTATCATAGAAAATATTTAAATGGATAATTTGGGTAACTTTTATATATGGGAGGTCATTCAACTTCATGGGGTTCCCTTAATGATTTTCTAAAATTTTGAAGCATAGTTCACGTCATGATTATGGATATTCATGCAAGAGGCAATTTGGACCGAGAGGATGAAGAATACAACCATCCACCCTCAAACCAATGGGAATACCGGTCACACTATATTGGTGCTTTAGGATATGGGGGGGGGCTTATGTTGCAGACTTTGGTCAGATCTGGGGGATCACATAACCTTAGTAGAGTTGTCATACAACAATAGCTACCACGCTACTATCGGCATGTAAATTTTTTGGGGACCTATAAGGGAGAACATGTAGGTCACCTATGTGTTGGAAAGATAACAGTGGGACATCTCTTTTGGAACCATAGTTAGGGAAGGAAATGAAAAATATGGACATAGTCATCTATGAGCATATGAGGATAGCCGAGAGCAAGAATACATCTAATGTAGATCGTCATCGTAGGCCCTTGGAGTTAGAGCAGGGAGACCATGTTTTCCTAAGATTATCCCCATGATGAGGGTTATGGTAGTTCAGCCAGTGAGATAAGATACACCCAATATAAATAGGGCCTTTTGAGATCATGAAGAGGGTAGGAAAGGTTTTAACCAGCTTAGCCTACTTCCACTAATATAGTAGGTGCATGACGTCTTCCATGTGTCGTAACTGAGGACATATGTGCATGACCCAATTAATGACATCGACAAGGGTGATTTTAACATCAAGGATTGATTCATATTTATGGAGAATATATTATAAATTGATAATTCATATGATAATACCCTTTGTGAATGGACCATCCCCTTGGTTTGTGTGGTGTGGTGGCATGAGAATGTCTAGGAGAACTCCTAGGAGCGAGAGATCCATGATTGGTCTCAGTATCCTGAGTTATTGTTTAGTTTTTCCTTTTGGGAATGAAAATATTAAATTAGGGAATGATTTGGAGACCCATTTTATTCATTTTAATAAATTGAAACATATACATATACATATATATAATCATATCCAGGGGTTGAGATGATGTGCAATTCTAAGACCCTGTGTTTCAGAAATTATTTTTATAAAAAAATTAAAAATATTTTTTATTGTGTGCACACATTTTCTTAAATAAAATGGGATAAATATTTAAAAAATCACATAACAGACATTCATGATCACATTTGTGTTCATAACACATTGTTTACCCTATGTGTGACCTAAAGTATATTGGCATTGGGCATTCAGATAGTTCTCCACTTGGTGCTATATTCAATTCGATAATTAATTTAATTTAATTTAATTAATAGCTTATTTTAACGTAACTATAATTTATATAATAGTATTATCATAGAAATTTTCATAGGGTTAGCCTCATAATATTGGGACTATTTATATCTTCACCTTTATTTATTTTTTGGCGGATCATATCGAACAATGGAATAACTATAGATCTGATCAGATCTGGACGTCATTAATTCAATGACTTCTTTATATAATTGGAGAGCACCTAATTCACAAAGAACGATCCAATTTCTATTTAGGACTCATCGATTTTTCATTTTTACACACATTGACTAAATTTATTTAGTAGAATCATCCTATTTATGATTTTCACCAACTGCTATACCTTTGCATGTACTAGTGTACTGATTTAAATACTTAATATTTGGTTTTTGTAACGTAGATTAACCCCTTTATATATCGTTGGTGAAGGATGGTTGGAAACAATATTTATACCATTTTTTACAATCCTTCATCCCCCATTTTATTTGCGTTCTTCACTAATTGGACTCTGTGGTCCCGGTTCGACATTGTCGAGTGGTACTGAGCCCAATCATACCCCCGAAATCATATTAAAATGAAGTAAAAAGGATGGATCAATGAATAAAGGATAGTGATGGAATTTTTTCGGATGCAGATGACAATTTTAATGATCATAGATCATATCATTGATGGGGTAAGGACCATAGGGATGTGTTGAGTACGATGAAACCCCACGGTCAATGGAATCTGATTTTTGGCCACTGAATGACCATAAATGTTGATCAGTGGATAGATACACTAATTTTTTGTGTAATATATGCTGAAATAGAATTATAAATGTCTGATTCAAAGTGTGGAACACTGATCATGATTTTAGAAATACTCCTAACTACAAGCCATGTACTGTGATGAACACACAACATGTTTCCCCTTGGAGATGGTGGATAGGGTTTTGGGAATTAATAAGGATGGAACGCTATGTAGGCTCTATACATTGTATGTAACCCATTCCCAATGTGGATGAACCATGTGACAAAGCACACTTCCAAAAAAATCCATTTTCACAAGTTAAGCGGACACAACCACAATACACAGGAATTACCTCATGTGAAGTGGCATGCCATGTTCTAAAGTACATGGACATGGATTGAATACATGAAAAAAAATCATGCACATAGGTGGGTCCCCAAGTCGAATGGACATGTAATGTAAATCCTCCACACACTATATACTCCAACATGGTTAGTATACTATATACCTCTATGGAATCATCTAGGTGATGCAGGGGGACTGCACTCCACTTGGGTCCCATAACATGCCATGTACCCCTTAGATAATTCTGATGAAAAATTAATATTCGATATCTACTTCATTTGGACACATATTTTTTTCGTGCAAGTAGCCTATCCTGATTTTATTCCACATGTAACGTGATAGTTCCCTCTATTGTTTCTTTCAAGATAAGATGTGAAATATTCCATGCATGGCTCTTAATGTGGAAACACCTGATGATGGATGTGATTAGGCGGGATCACTAGAGGATTCCTATAGATTTAAACCCACCATCATATTGGGCATGGGTCATCTACATAGAAATTGGAACCCCCATATCAGATAGGGTGGGTGTCCTCAATAAAAAAAGTGAAAAACCTCTATCATTTGAGGGAAAGAGTCCTCAACAAATTTAGTGGAACCCCCCCCCCCCCCCATCAGCTTCGGTGTGAGTCCTTTACTTACTGAGTGGAACCCCCTATCAGAAATTGTGTGAGTCATTGATGACCATAGTGGAATCCCCCTATCATACTAGGGTTCATGTCCTTTATCTATAGAGTGGTACCCTACATCATCTCGAGCGTGGGTCCTCTACATACAGAGTGTAATCCCCCTATAATATAGGATGTTGGTCCTCATGAGACTAGAGTGGACCCCCCATTGGATTGGGTGTGGGTCCTCTAAAGATACTTATAGAGTGGACCCCCTTGAAACACTAGGGTGTATGTCATCTACATTGAGATTTTTCTCCATCAGTTGTGAGACATAATGAAGTGGTGTGGGCCTTTACGAGTTTACTTTTCAGTAGACACATGAGATGTTGTGTATCATTGATAGACTTTTGGAACTTTTGGATACTATTTTTCCTAGGATATGCTATGAGATGGAGAGCCCCTTTATCTACAGTTTGGTCTTATTTTGAATGAGTATATATATATATATATATATATACATTTTTATCCATATATTTTTATTTGGTTACTCTATTTCTTTGAGATGTAAATATGAGTGGGGTATTCCATGTGCTTTCTATGTTTATATTCTCATGGTCAGATTAGTATACTATCATACTATGGGTGGAAAATAATCAGTATTTAGTTCATCTACTCACTTATTCAGCCCCCTTCGCTTCAATGAGGTTACTCTTTCCCTTTCTTGGGTTGAGATGCATCCTATTTACTATCAATTTTCATTATATTTCTATTGTTTCTCTTACTACTCCTCATTCATATTTTGGGGTGTCCCATTGGGTATGTATATACTCATCCTTTCATGGGATTTTCCCTAATGTGTCATGTCTTATTTAGACGTCAGACATATCTAGAGTGACTACCGAGAAGATTAGGGATACATGGTACTTTAGAACACGTATGATGGTCACATCTTAGAGATAATGAGATAGGATCTCTCAATATTTAACATTATAGTTTTTAATGTTGGGATATCTTTCTGTTTGGGTGTGTATTTTTTCCCTTTACTTTTTAGTTTACACTACTGTCCTATTTTAATTTCAAGAGTTTTTACTTTCATGGTTGATTCCCTACAATTTTTCATAATTTTAATTAATTCCTCTGAACATATGTATCAAGATGTATGTGTCTGTTCATTCATATACTAAGTTAATGTCCTCCTTATGTTATTTATTCCTTTTGCACTGGTTTTCGGCCCATAGCCTAAAATGGTGGGCTTAGGGTAGTTGTGGCTAGAGCCCCATCTAGGTTTGGGTCTTGAAAAACTCTTTATTTCTCGCATATGTGCTCTTATGCATAAAATTTTTTATTAGAAACTTTGGGTAACTATTATGTTTCCAACATTACCTTTTCAAAGGAAGTTTTGGTATTCATTTTTATGACTTGGGTTTCTATTAAAGTGACTTTCAAGTAGTAAACCTTTGAGGATCCAAATGAATTTCAAGGTATACTACAAGAAATTTGACATACATTAATGGTTTGGACAAAACTGTTGGTATTTGTATCATTGGGAGTCCCTATAAAAATTATTTTAACCCATCTATTGGTATAGGTTATAGATATACCAATGGTTTTGGTAAAACCATTTGAATTTCATCCATTATAATATTTTAAACCAGTTTTTTTGTAAAAAAAAAATGGTATAGGTCATATTTATGCCAATGGATTGATGAAAAACATTGGAATAACATCTATATTAAGACCATATACTATTGGTACTGGATCAAATGTTGGTATAGGTCATAGCTATACCAATTTTTTATCCAAAACCATTGATATAACTTCCATAATAAACCGCTATACCCACATTTTTAGAAAAACTATTCATATAGGTCCCAAAAATCTAAATACATATACTAATGGTTTGAAAACCCATTAGTATATATATATACCAATGATTTCCAAAACTATTGGTATATGTATTTTTATTTTTTTACGTATTCTTTTATCAAATAACATTGAATCTGTAAAAATTTAAATTAATTTTTAAAACGAATATATATATTTATCATACTATGTTCACAAATTATGTTTCCACTTAGTGGTTAGGGATTTTATATATAATTTAGAGGTGTCCTGATCAAATCTATCCAAGCATTAAAAAAACTACATATTCCAATAGTTTTGGAAACTATTGGTACAAACCTATAAAAATATTTTTAGAAAACCACTTCTATAGGCCTAGATCGATGGAAGATAGACTAATAGTTCTCAAAATTGATGGTATAGCCTCTAAAAATGGTTTGGGGGCCTATACTAGTGGTTTTAAATAGTCAGTATAAGTTTTTCTTCCCTAGTGGTAAAAAACATTTTAATAGGGGTAGAATGAAACACCCCTGGATTTTATGAATTACTATTATTTTCAAAAAAGTAAATTTCTTTTATGGATTGAATTAAATGATTCACCGTGTTTATCGTTATTTATAAACAACACCATTCTTATCTTTAATTACACTCAAAACCATGTAATCTTTTCTTACATGCAATAATGACATTCTTCGATAGCCTGTGATACACACAAGACCAATTTTTACTGATTGTTATTAATATTATTATTTAAAATTAAAATTATCGCTTATCATTTAAATTGGAATTTATTATTAGATTTAATAATTTATTAAAAAAAATTATAAATTCATTAGTTACAAATTAATATGTAATGAAAATAAAAACCAACTATATATAAAGGTAATTTTTTAACAAAAAAATACTTTTTGGTGCCCAAACTAATTATATATTAATAAATTGAATTATTTATTATTAATGAGTGATATTAATTAAATTTAAATATTATATATTAAGTAATTTTTTACATTAATTCTAAAAACTTTATAGGCATAAGGAAAGAACAAATCTAATTTTATGCATAAAAAGCTGTATTTTTCAAAAGGCGGTTCTATATCTTTTTAATGGCTTACTTATTTTAAAACAATTTTTTATAACATTATAAAGTATATTTAAAAAAAATTAATTTTTTAATTAATGATATGAAATTATCTTATGTTTAATTTTCTGTAATTTTATTAGAAGTTTCAGTTTTTTGTGAATAGTGAAAACTGCTGAATTTTAATTGAAAAGAAAAATTTAGTGTAAATAATTTAAAATTTAAAATTATATTTTAAATTGGATTAAAGTAAATTTAAATCAATTATACATATATAAATTAAATTTATTTCGTTGGAATATTTTTTTACATTTATTTTGCATTTTAAAAATTAGTAAATTTTTGAACCTTTTCACCTTAAAAAGATGCTTTCTTGTCATATTAGTGGGATTAATTTAATATTATTTGTACAACCTCTATGATTTTAATTTGGAAAAATGGATTATATATTTTGAATACTAATTTTTAAAAATTTATAATATGGTCAACTTATTTTTTTTACCAAGGTGATTAGTGAATTAGTTATAAATTAATAGAGTGATTAAGGTCAAGAAAATATTACCTAGTGGGTAAAACTAAAAAATATGATGTAAAAATGGAACTAAACTTATAAAAAATAGAATTTCTAGAAATATTTTTACCTTAAAAATTGATTAATTAAATTTTCTGTGATATGGAATCGATGTTTTAGATACAAATGTGCGCACACCAGTCATCTTTAAAAAAAATGTTATTTGTGTCCTCTCCCCCACTTATAAATGTCCACCACCAATACACCTCTCTTAACACCTATAAAGCAAATTGGATCATAAAATAACAATAATAATTAATTTCCAACTTCCCTCATATCAACTGAGCAATCCCACTATGGGATAAAATCCACCCAAGTAAATGCAGTTGTTAAAACCAAAAAAAATTACCCAAAGAAGAGGTATTGTTCCTTAATGTGCTTTTTTGTTTTTTCCCTTGTCCGTCCACTTTAATTATTATTATTCCATGAATATATAATATATTAAGTATCAAAAATATACTAAATGTTTTTATATTATGGTTAATACATATAACTTCACATACACCCATCAAATATGATACACATTCATCATTCATGTGTATGACGGACTACCACCTCACGAACTGATGTCGTTCATTATTCAAATACATGCTCTATATGTTGGGAGTAATGATGGAAATTATTTTTACATATGATATTTATAATTTATTAATTATTATTTAATTATTACATAACACATACATTCATTCATTCCATTTTCTGAGAATATGATATCGTCATTTGTGTGTATGGCGGATTACCGCCTCACGAAATGATGTGATTCATTCATGCTGTGCAAGGAATTTATTAAAGATGGGTTAAATATATATCTGTGAAAAATATGAAATAAAAATTATACTATAATTATAATATATACATATATATCATTTACTTTTCTTTCATTAAATATGACATGAAAATGGAAACAACGTTAATGAGTACGTACGACCTACCGTCTCTATGAATGCAGAATTTCATTTCCTATTTCTATTTTTATATATTATTATAAGTAAATATATAATAAATATATATTATATTTAAATTATTTTTTATATTACATAAATTATTATATCTTTATCATAGTAAGAGGACCAAAAATAAATAATGAAAACCTATATAAAAAACAAGGCGGTTATTACCTAAAACATAGCTGTAACAGGGAATAATTAATAAATGATTAATATAATGTAATAAAAGAATAATATATGATATGATATATATGAATATGTTTATATAGTATATTTATAATAAAATTATATTTATTATAAAGGAGGATTGAACATGTTTAAGGAATTCAAGACTTATGGTAAGGGGATTTCTAGTCTCACTTTTATTTCTGTAAGACTTATTCCATATTCACCATTAATTTATTTTGTGTGAAGTATATACTTTTCTATGAAATTTTTTGTAATGAATTTAATTTAGTTAATGATATTTATATTTTAAATTTAATTTATTCTTTCTCGTGGTTCACGATTCAAACACAACTCAAGTAGTAAGGAATTTTAATCTCACTTTTTACCTTTTGTTAGACACAAGATATATTCCCCACCTTGTTCTTATATGAGAGGTATATACTTCTCATGAATGTATTTTATGATTCTAATAATAAATTCTATTATTATTTACATGTCCATTTTAGTATCTACCTTTCTTGGGGGTTTATAGTTCAAAAATTACCCAATCGATAAGGGAATATTGTCTCAATTGGCCTTCAATGAGAGGTATGTTACGTTATGCACCTATATTATTTCATGATGTCTATATAAACCAAATTTTACATGTAATATCATGGATTTATTAATAATAATTATATTTTATGTTTTATTTTATTTTATGCCTTTTAATTTTCTTTGTATTAATGGTTACCAAAGTAGTATGAGTTTTATGTTACAATCTCACCATTTATTGAGATTGTTTGGGAACAAGTATCCAAAATTGGAATATCGAGATCTTACAATCAATAATTATAAATAATTTTATTACCCAATATTTATTCATGATATATTCATGTAATGGTACCATTTTCCAATTATTTGGTACATAAGATAATAAATAATGTGTTTTTAAAAAATATGATGTTATTTCTCTCTTTGGTCGAAAATCTTATTTACTGAGGAATAGTGTTTTGTAAAAATATTTTACATATTTTATGATGAAATATAATGATAATTCTAAATTAAAAGTAATTTGAATATTTTTATCTTTTAAAAAAAGTTTAAAATAAATTTCAAATATTATTTTATAAGTTTTCAAGGTTTCTTTCAAAGTAGATTTTTTTCAAAATATATTATGTTTTAAAAATAATTTTCAATTTTGAAAGGATATTTTCATCAAGAAAAGTATTAAATGATTTTTAAAGATTACTTCATAATTTTTCAATGTTATTTTCAAAGAAAAGTATTTTTAATATTTTTTATGTATTAAAAAGAAATTTTCATTGCAATTTTATATTCCTTATGAAATGATCCAGGTGATCTTTCAAAATCCTTCTAAAAATATAATGAAATCCTTTGATATAGTTTATTATTTTATGGTTAAATGATTCAAATAAAACCTTAATTTTCTTTATTTTAATGGTTTATTTTTAACATGATAAGTTGTTTATCAAACTTGTTCCTTTTCCATGGGTTATACCGTGATAAAACACTTATAAAACCCACTTCCTTTCACGGGTTATTATATGATGAAATGATTATGATACCTATATATTTACCATAGGTTTTAATAAAATGAAATTTTAATGATACTAATTTCAATTCCATAGGATATGATATAAGGTTTATGAAACCCATCTATTTTTATAGGTCATGATATGATGAGTGTTTTATTGTCTTGTGACATAATAATGTATTCTTTTATTAGGCGATGGGTGAGACATATATCTCCATCCAATGAATTGGGTAATGATAAATTTTATATGATCTCAGAGGGTACACAAGGGGTCATCTCAATACTATAAAAGAGGTTACATGGATGGTCATACCAAGCATATAAATTAGGGTGTACGGGTGGTCATCCCAATCCTATAAAGGAGGGTACTTGAGTGGTCAGTCCAAGCCTGTAATAGAGGGTGCACATGTAGTCATAACAATCCTATAATTCATGGTACAAGGGTAGTAGGACCAATACAAAATTAGGTAAATGGTTTTCATTTCAATAATAACATGTTATGAAGTTCTTGGTGACTATCCATGACATAAGTGTTTATATGATTTTATATATACCATAAATCTATCTATTATGCATATTTTATGATATCATGGAACATCTAATTTGATTTTTTATGAATCTTGCCTTAGGATCAGCAAAAAAAATATCCATGACTCTTGTATATGATATTTTATATGCAGGGTATGCTATTAAAATGTTATTATCACGTTCTCATACCCTTATGCTCATGTTATGCTTACATATCTCTTTTGATTAGAATTACTGAGCATCTGATATCACCTTTTGTTATGTTTCCTTTCCCTAAGTGATGACAACAGGTTTTAAGTTAGGGTACTAAACTGGAAAATATTTTTGGGAATCATTAAATATATTTCACTAAGTAAGAATATTGTGTTCCAATATTCCGAAAACACTAAACTATTATTTTTCTCATGTATATACTTTTGTAATGTTATGAATATTTATCTAAAATGATATAATAAAAAAATTAGTGGTGGTTTTAATAACCACCACTAAATAAATAAAACTAAAAAAATTATAATATAGTGGTGGTTACCGTAAAATTGCACTATATTCTATTATTATAACATTTAGCTATAGAATTATTAAAACCAACTCTAAATGTTTTAAAAAAATATAAATTTTGACACCCTCCCCATCCCCATTTTCACTGAGTCCTACACCCTCCCATTAACTTTTTTTGAAGCACCCCTATTCCCCCTAACCACTCACCTATTGGGGCCACCGTCGTTCCCCCCTTCCCCCCTAATCCCTCAATAGTCACCGCTCTCCCATTGCTAGCTACTCCCCCCCACCAGTCACTCCTCCCGCCTCACATGATCACTCTTGTATCCCTTGAGATCTCATTTCTTCACCTTCACCACTCCCCCTTACCACCAGCTACTCCCCCCCTTTCCCCTAACCACCCCCTCTCCTACTAGCCCCCACTACCTCTCCCCTTTTCCCCTCACTCCTACTCCCTAATCACCATGCCCAAACTCTAATTTTTTACCAAGAAACAATTATCACCGCTATCTTTCCACATTATAGCCGCTACCGACCAAGAACATAGTTTCAATTAGTGGTATGATCATCAGTTCAAACTGGAAGGATCGATATTTCATCTTCAGAGTATCTTTCACTAGTTCCTTTATTCAATTTTTAATTTATATAATAATGCTTCATATTAATTTATTTTAATTTATTTATGATTATATTGTATTTAAACACAATATTTTAATAAAATACATTATGATTTCATTTAAGTCTTTTACTTCAAGTGAAATAAGTAATTAAAAAAATGAAGGGTGTAACATTCCACCCCTTAAAGAATGTTCCCACTTGAAACTTCATTACTCCTATGAAATCAAATGTTGGTAATTTTCATTCATTAAATTTTTTATTTTCAAATTTCATTCATAAAACATATGGTTTATTTTCACAACATTGACAAGGTCAGTGATACTATATCATAGAGATCTATCTATATGTTCTAAAATCACCATTGGATTTCAAATTATAAGAGATCAGGTTCTAATTGTGCGACCTCTAAATTCAGTACATGTAATGACCCTTGATTTTGAAAAATAATATTTTCTTTAAAAAACATTATGTTTCATAAAAATATTATGTACACCACCAAAGTAAAAAATCCATTAATTAAGAGATAATTACAATTAATAAAACTACAATAACAATAACATAACTTGTAAATATGATTATATTATTAAAAATGCTTAAATTTAGAGGATCAATACTAAATCTGATTTAATTTTCCTTTCCCAAAAAATTTATAAAATTATTGTATATTTATTATAATAAATTAAATCATAAAATATTAGATAACAATATATAATATTTCAATATATCTAGTAATATATTATCATATTATAAAATATAAATTGTTATGAAATAACACTAAGGATACCAATTGTGGGAAAATAATTTTTTTCAATAAAAGTAGTTTCTTTATAGTTTGTATTTTATTTTAAAATAAATTTTTTATAATTTGATAATTTTAATGTGAGGAAATAAAATTATTTTATGAATTATAAATATCAAAATTTAATTTCTATCAATTTTAGGTATTTTTCTAATAAAAGGTATTTTTAGATGAATATTGAATAATATTAGTTTTTCAAAAATGATGACTTATATTACATTATCATTAGATAGGAAAGAACTATAATTTTATTAAACCTTTTAAATTAATAAAGTAATAATGTTATTAATTTTAAATTTATTGTTTTAAATTTTTAAAAACAATTATTATCCTTATAAAACAAGTGTAGTATTTTAAATTATATTAAATACATCTTTGGTATTTTTCTTTTAATTAATAATCGTTTTTGTAAAATTTGGGTTTTTCATACTTTCAAAGCTATATAACATGATTTTGTTTTATAATAAACCAATTTATGTCCATAAAATAAAAAATTGATAATTGTATCCTACACATAAACTTAAATCTTAAAATAAACATTTTTTTAAAAACTATTTTTACGTGTTATGTGAGTTTATTTTAAAATTGACATTTCTAGACCTTACCCTAGTCAGTGATGATGTTGGATGATATTTAATTTTTATTATACTTGTTTTATTAACCCTTCGTATCTTTATATCAATATGTACATTGATAACAATGATAATCCAATACCGATGGATAAAATTTGGATTAATTTACCTTAAAACACACCTCGATATGCCAAGTATTTGAAATAATTTTTAGATTATGTAATTTCAGACCAATTATTGGATGGTAGAATAAATTTTTTGTGTCGAGATTATAAATTCATGTGATGGTTGAATCGAAATGAAGTATATGAGAATTTTATATTGAAATGGTTTAATACTTGATATGTATATTGGATTGCTCATGGTGAATCAAATGTTATGGAAAGTCAAAACTATGAAAATACTGTAAATGAAACACAAAGTGACTCGGAAGAGGAGAATTCAATTAATATTTTGTTAAATGATTCCTTTGGTTTTATATAATACAATTTCCATGATTTTAAGAGGTCAATGTAACCTTCAATTTATCCTAGGAAGGTTAATCATTCTCATAACATTAGTGACCAGAGAAACCAGTTTAATTAATTTTATGAAGACAGAAAAAAAAATTAGTATGAAGGGCGTGTCAATTATTCGAAGTTGTCTTTTCTACTTAAGTTATATCATATCATGTGTCTTTGTGGAATTAATGACAAATAATTGTCCATGATTTTAGTGTTTTTTATGATGAATATTGGGAATCTAAGATTCCTATATCATTTTATGAGATGAAGAAAGTCATAAAAAAATTGGACATGATTTTATAAAGATAAATGCATGCGCTAATGATTTCATGCTTTACTATGGAGAAGATTATCATAAAGAATAATGAATATTATTTCATCCAATAAGATGAAATTCAACGAATAAAATGTTTGTATTATTCAACACAACACCAGGAAGAAAAAAACTCTTACAAAGGTATTATTTTACATTATGATGAAACCATGCTTAGAAAGAGTATTCATGTCCTATAAGAACACATATGAAAAGAAGTATCATGCTTAATATAGTAATGATGGCTTGATGATACATCAAAAATATTTAACATCATGGATAATGTTTGATTCAAAATATCCATATTTTTCTTCAGATCTTAGGAATTTACATTTTGGATTGGATTTTGATGGTTTTATCCTTTTGGTAAATTAACTACTGATTATATCTTGGACAACCATTTTTATCACCAATAATTTTTCTCCATATATTTATATGAAGAATAATTATTTAATTAAATTTATTATTACTTCGAGAAAGAAAATTCTTGGAAATGGAATTTATGTAAACCTTTAACCTCTAATAAAATAATTGTGATAATTATGGGATGATTGTAAGGAAACATGTTATTATTTAATGAGAAAAATATTCAAAATGATCATGCGTTAATGTGGAAAATTAGTGGCTTTACTAGACTAGGAAATTTACCTAGTTGCAACACTCATACTGGTTTGGATGTTTCATTTGTTATTTTTTTGAACCTCAATGATTACCTCATAAAACAAAATGGTGTTTTATTTGTCATAATCAATTTCATGATGCTTCTCATAAAATCAGGTTTAACATGAAATGATTCAATAGAAATATTGAAATGATAATGGCATTGATGGTGGTATCTTGTTTAGAAATCTTGGTAATACTTATGAATGTCACTAAAGAATTTGGAAAATGGCATTTGTTTAAAGAAGGGTAAATGGGTAAGAGGTACAGTATCCAAAGCCGCTCGAACACATCAATGGAAGAATAAGATTATATTTCATAAAATATCTTATTTGGAGTTTAATTTGATACATTATAATCTTAACATAATGAATCTTGAAAAGAATTTATTTGACAATTATATTTTTACATTGCTTAATGAGTAGGTTAAATAGAAATATCATCTTTATTTTCATAAGTATTTGGAGTTAATGGATATAAAGTTTGGAATGTGGCCAATTGAGAATGGAATTTATTATTTGGATATTTTTATAATGAAAAATTATGAGAAAAATATATTCCATCAAACAATAAATAATGTACATTTTTATATAGATATTCAAGTAACATGTCAAGGTGCATTGACTTTAATAATAGAATGTTTCATGGGTTGAATAGTCATGATACATATATTTTAATGGAGTAGTTTTTTGACATTGGAATTACATAATATGTAACCTGAAAAAGTAATTGTGGTTCTATTTGCGGTTTGTACCATTTTAATAGAGTTTTGAATAAAAATGTTAAATCCAAATGAGCTTGATAAACTTTAAGAAATAATTTTTTTTGACACATTTTCATTTGGAGGTGTTATTTCCCCCTTAATTCATCACCGTCATGATTCATTTTACTCTTTATTTTTTTGAATAAGATAAACTTTGTGGACCGGTATTCTATCATTGGATGTATCCAATTGAGAGATACATTGATATTGTTTTTATTTTCATTAGTGAATTTGATTTTATCAAATAATGGAATAAATTGGTTTATAAGATTCTTATTTTTTTATCAGGTACTTTGGTCATTTGAAATGATATTTGTGGAACAAAGCTATACTAGAAAGTTCTGTTACTGAATGTTTCATACCTGAAGAGTGATTGACCTCTTGTTATATCTATTTTGATGGGATTGATACTATAATCAATTGATTTGGATAAGCTAAATACATATCCACTAATTCTCATTCTAAAAATTAGCCATCTATATTTCAAATTATTGGACGACCAATTGTTAAGGTTTAAAATTTTAAACTTACTGAACTAGAGTTTCTACAAGCACATGGATATTTTCTCCACAATTATGTTTTTTTCATCCATTTATTGAATTACTGTATCTACAAACATAGAGGAGACTAAGGGGTCAATCTTGAAATGAACTAAAATTAACAAACGAAGATAATAAGGATATTTTTGAATAGTTCACCCATTATGTATGTATATACACATATTCAAATTACTGATTTGTAGTTATTTTTTCTATGTTAAATTTAATAACTTATATTTTTTTATAAATAATTAATGTTGAGAATCATGTGGAAATTTCAAATGATTTTATGTTTTTGGATTGAGGTTCTCTAAGGATTACTATCAGATTTGATGCCTATAATATTCATGGACTAATATTTTGTACAATTAATCATGATGAATAATTGAAAACTCAAAATAGTGGTGTATTTACACCCGAAGAGGTGGGATACTATGGGAAGATGGATGATATAATTTATTTAAATGATTATGGCCAGTTTTAGTTTCCTTTTTGAAATAAAAGTAGGTCAACATTGATATGGGTATAATGAAAGATTTATTAAATTTTAATTTTTTGAACTTATCTCGCTTGATAGATACTGATGAACATGTAGAGTATAATCCAGTTATCATGGATTCACAATAAAATAGGATTTATTTTGTGGATGATGAAATTCATGAATTTTAGAGTGTTATTATACACTTAAATTATATTGACATAAAATATATTGGTGATGATGATCAATTGGTTCTGTGTGACGGTGAACCTCATCAACCAGAGAACATTTAATATTTTTTCCTTGCCAAATGAAAAGATTAAAACTAATAATAGAGTGTATAAATGAATGAATCATTGTAATTAATTTTGATAACAATGAATATATTAATGATGGAGAAAATTGAATGTATAAATTTTTAATGAAAATACATTAAAATTTCTCATTGATAAGTGCTTCGTACATATTGGAATTATTCTAATTTTTTGGTAAAAAACATTTAGTGGTTCATTTTTTATAAATTTTATATAAATTATCCATTTCAAATGTAGGAATGTCAAGATAAATAAAACATGAGGATCTTAGCTAATCAGCATCTCGAAGCATGCCACCACTTCCGTGATGTTCTGTGGATCCTATTGACTCTATTGTACTAGAGAATACTAGCGAGCTAGCTGTTTCCCTATATTTAATTTGTACCCTACTATCTAATTCACCCTCAATGATGGATCAGTTGGTCTCCCATCCATATAGGGGTTATTGGCAAGTTTCCATTATTGGGTTTTATGTAAATTTTCAAATATATATATATATTGATAATTATTTATTGCATTTCTCAAAGAGATAAAGACAACCATTGAATGGTTACAAATATGAATGGGAAATATGTGTGGGACCTAAAGGACATTAAAATTATCATTCTATTTGATGTTTTAGGGGCGCCTTCCGGTGATCGGGAGTCACAAAAGGAAATTTCATGATTGGAATAAAGTGTGTATGAACAAGAATCTTATAGGTAAACATAGGATCAATGGTGGTCACAAATGGAAAATGATTATGTTTTTGTATTTTAATGGATGATGGGCACGATCACCAAGGAAATATTCATCCTTATATATCATCTATCCTATGTAAATTCTAAATTTTCTAGATCATTCACACATTTTCAAATAACACATACAACAATGATAAATAAACATAAAATGAACCTTTTATATAGAAAAAGTGTATTTCAAGTTAAACCAACAACATCTTATATTGTTCTGACATGTAGTTGATTCCTAAATTTCAAAAAACAATTATATATTGTTATCTATAAGATTAAAAACAATCCATGATTTTTTGTTCAGTTTTGATTTAGTAAAAACTTATTAAAGTTACACAATACTTTAAAAAAAGGTTTTGGGGGTAAAAACTAAGAAAAAAAATCTGATATCTCTAAATTTAGTGATAAAGGACTGGAGATTTAATTTTGAAATATTTGAACTGAAATCATATCATTCTTAATTATGTTTTCCATATGATGGTCGTAAATACATTTTTCTGGTTTTAAAATAATGAAAAATGTGGGGAATTGTTAAAACCATATAAAAAGTCCTCATATTGATGTGAAATCCTGGTAAACACATTATTAAGATATTGTTTATGTGTATGGACAAAAATATTGTCAATCTAATGTGAGGTGTGGTCAAGGTTACTCAATAAACACTTTTAAAAGGTACAAAACACTTTAAAAACATGTTTTAGGGGTAAAAACTATGAAAATGATATTGGATTGCCCTGAAATAAAGGTATAATGACTATATATAGATTTTTTAAATGTAAGAAATGATGGAACATCATTGTGAATTATAGTTTATCCAGGATGATTGTAAATATGTTTTTTTTTGTTTTAAAACACTAAAACTTTTGTGAAATAGTCCACACAATATATTACAAAATGATATTTAAGCGAAATCATTGTAAAACAACTATTCAAATATTATTGATGTGTGTGCATATAAAAACAACAGTTATGATATGCGGTTTGGTCAGAACGAATCAGTAAATACTTCATGAAGGTAAAAAAGAATTTAAAATTAAGTTTCGGGGGGTCAATGTTAGGCAAGCAGCATTAGGTTTCCCTAAATTCTGGGGAAAATATATATATATATATATATATGTAATTTTGAAATGTAGTAACACACTGTACTTAATTCCAAAATATGTTTTTATAGGGAAGTCTGTAAATGAGTTTTATTATTTTTAAACACTCAAACTATGTGGAACGGTAAAAAATATAGAAAACATCCTCAGATTGATGTTAAATCATTGGAAAACGACTTATGTTTTATTTTTTTACATGTACGTGTAAACAAAACATCAATATGACATGCAATGTGATCATAATTACTCTATAAATACTTCTTAAAGTTATAAATGTTATTAGAAACAAGTGTCGGGGGGTCAAAACTAGGAAAAATTACATTGGATTGCAGTGAAATAAATGTAAAATGAAAATAGATTTAATATTGGAATGTATTAATCATCGACATGTCATAAAAAATTATTGATTCCCTGGGATGGATGTAAATGGGTTTTTAGTGTTTTAAAACACTAAAACATGCAAAGAATGTTTAAAATGAATCAAAACAACATCATATTAATGTAAAATCATGGGATAACTACATATGGGTTATTTTTTCAATTTGTGCACAGAAAACACATCGATTTGATATGCGGTGTAGTTGAAATGACTCGGTAAACACTTCTTAAAGGTACAAAAGCCATTAAAAACTTGTTTTGGGGGGTTAAAACCAAGAAAATCATGTTGGATTGCCTTGAAATCAGAGAAAAATGATTATAGATTTAATTATGAAATTTTGGAATAGACAAAACATCATTTTGAATTATTGTTTTCCTAATATGGCCATAAACACGTTTTTTTGTGTTATAAAACAATAAAACGTGCATGGAATGATTAAAATCATAGAAAATGAGAACGTATTGATTTGAAATCATGGAAAACTACAACTATTTTATTTTAGATTTTCAATCATATAAAACACCCTAATGAAATATGTGTTGTGGTTGAAATTACATGGTAAATAATTTTTAATGGTACAAAATCCTTCCAAAACAAGTGTCGAGGAGTTTAAAAGTAAGAAAACGAGGTCATATTTTACTAAAATCAGTGAAAAATTACTATATATTTAACATTGAAATGTAGGAACTAACATAATGTCATTATACATTATGGTTTACCCAGAATGGCCATAAATGCGTTTTTAGTGTTTTAAAACACTAAATTATGCGTTGAATGGTCAAAACCGAAGAAAATGACCTCATATTGACATGGAATAATTGGAAAACCACCATTGATTTGATTTTGAAATATAAGACATATTTTGATATCAAATTATTTTAAAGAAATTATTATTTTATTTTCAACCACACCACACGTCAATTTAAAAATTAATTTGAATATATACTTATGTCTTTTCAGTTTGAAGTGTTGAATCATAACATAAAGAGGTATGTTTATCTTTTAAAAGTTTTTTGAATTATATTTTTTTTTATGTGAAAATTTATTCTATTTTATTAAATAATAATAAATTTTATGTGCTACGTTCAAAATA
This sequence comes from Viscum album, assembly GCA_963277665.1. Lineage (NCBI taxonomy): Eukaryota > Viridiplantae > Streptophyta > Magnoliopsida > Santalales > Viscaceae > Viscum > Viscum album. The sequence goes on along the minus strand of OY728143.1, from coordinate 878,372,988 downwards.
TATTATTTTTCTTTGTTGCTCTCAAAATCCCATTCACAAATACAATGGTATTCCTTATTGGTGGAAGATGTCATTAGTAGGTAGGAGGATGAACATTCTAACCCCAAATATTCTTCATAAAGTAGTTGTTATGTTTCTTAGTATCTATTGTTCGTTATAATTTTATCAATTATTTTACTGTAATTCAGATTTGTTATGTTTTGTTTTATTCATTGTTTTATTTTTTGTTACATTTGATGAGAGGATGTGGTTTGTTTAATTTGATGAGATGATGTGGAGGTAGACATATGTATTTGAGGTTGTGAACTAGACATATATTGGGAATGGGTTGTCATTGGACATATTTTTTTTGTACATATTGACGACCGAGGTATTGATTGACAGATTTATGGGTTGACTGGGACTGAGGTTATGGTGATTATTGAAGTTTGTATATGAAACTGTGGATGTATGAAATATGTATGTCAAGTTTATCATATATTCATGTTTTTATCTATTTCATGTTAGTTTTTTTATTTATATTCTTATATTAAAAAATTTAATAAAATCTAATTTCGTGGTGGTTTTTAGTAATCACCAATAAATACATTAATTAAACAATTTTTATTGGAGATTATGCTTAACTAATACTAATATGATCAGATATTGTTAAATTATTTTTATTCACATTCCCCTTAGATATTTTTTCATTAAAAAATCACCATTAAAAAATCATGAAACTACTGCAAAATGCTTCAAAAATGATGCATAACACAATGACTGTTATGTTAAAGAATCCAACGCTAAATGACTAGGGACCATGCAATACGGGGAAGTTTTAATAAACACCAGTATATTATTTGGAGCTGGTCAAAACCACCACTATTCCATAAAAAATACTACTAATTCCATTTTTTTAGTGAATATCCTTGTATGTTATGCTCGGGTCGTTATAAGAACTACCTAACAAATGGTCTAGAATCAGCTATAATAATCATTATATTGATGATTTGGAAAAATTATCTCAACACGGATAAACTTGTCATATATAAAGATCATAAAAACATTATGTATATATTAACACAATGGAACTCAAAATACACCAATAATGGTGGTTAAAACTAATAAAAGATTATTATTGTTTAATCCATTAGCATCCTAGGAAGGCGGACGAAGTGGAAGATGCTCTGAGTAGAATGGAACCTACATTCTTATCCATGATGTGGATTACAATGGATCCAATATTCTTGGACATGTAAAGGATGGAAATGGGAATAATAAAAGGATCTTCATCCCACATTTCACAAATAAATTATCCACAATCCATCCCTGAGAGGATTAAAGAGGCATAATGTTCTACAGGAAAAGGAAGCAAATATTCCGAAGTTCAAAATTTTTAAATATTATGTTATAAGTTTTGGAACCTGGATATGTTTCCCATAACAACAATAACTGAATATGGAACTTCTAGATGATGAAAATTTATTATCCTTATATATTCATATAGGATGCTCAAATATTTATAGAGATTTAATGAAAAACGCATGGTGAGATAACATGAAGAGGGATATTACACAATTTTTATCTTGATGCTTAGTGTGACAGCAAGTCTTGGATGAACCAAATAAGTCTAAGGTTATGATGCAACCATTTCCCATATCAATATTAAAATGGAAAAACATTACCATAGACTTAACTCTTGGGATCCCTAAGACACTACAAGGTAACAAAATCATCTAGGTGGTTATTATTCAGCTTACAAATATAATACATTTTATTGATATCAAGTAGTATTTTTCTCTTGACCAAGACAATAAGATATACAGAAGCTAAGTGGTAATACATATTGTATTTCCACTCTCAATTGAATATAATCTAGATTCAAGGATTACCATGAGGTTTTGGAGAAGACTTCAGTAATAGTTGGATACAGGGATGGGTTTTATTATTTCATTACATCCTTATAAGAATGCCCAATCTAAAAAGACTATTAAAACTCCAGAGGATATTCTGATATCATGTTCAATGTATTTAAATAAATTTTCAGGGATAAAAACCTTCCCCTAGTATAGTTCGCATATAAAAAAAGTTTACATTCATGAATTCAAATTATAGCATGTGAGGATATATATTATAATATGTATTAGACTCTAACATATTGGGATGAAGTGGTATAGAGTATACTAGTGGAACTTGATCATGTCTAAGAAATTTTAGAGAAGGTTCAAACCATTTAGTTATATATGAAATATGAAAAAAGTAAAGAAAAATATCTATTTAAACAATCATTGATGTGACATAGAGTTTTTTTTTGGATATAATGTGTTCCTTTATATATCACAAAAGAGTAAATTCATGTTTTTTGGGAAGAAGTGAACTATTAGTCCATGATACATCAACCCCTTTGAGATACATAATTTCATTAGAGTTGTGTCCAATCAACTGGGATTGCCACTAATCTTATCACAATTACCTGATATATTTAATATATCCCCCTTGAGGAAGAAAATACTAGACCCCTAAAATTTACTGAATCTATAGGTGGTACCTTTGAAAAATGATCTATCATTTTATGAGTATCTAGTGAAGATCCTAGATCATAGAAGCAAATTTATAAGAAATAATAAAACTCACCTAGTCAAAGTGTTCTAGTGGAATGAAATGTTTTGGGAAGAAAATTGTGAATCAGAAGAGGTAATGAAATATATGTGCCCTCATCAATACTATTTGAATTGAAATTTTTTAGGGAAAATTTAGTTAAGGGGGGATAATGTAATGAAGTAAACTTTTATCAATGAAATATCATTTTGAATGAATAAATTCATTATCAAGTAATGTAGTTATAGAAAAAACATTCATTAAATTGATAATATTGCACTATTAAAAGTTATATCCTGACATATTTAAAATACAACTAGCCATTATAAATATTTATAGTGTAGTTATTTTACAATGTCCCTTAAGAATAGTATATCAAGGGTTATGATAAAGTCTTATTGACATTGATAGAAGAAGGGATGACCTCATCTAGTAGAATTGTACCCTATGAGGCCAATTTATTAGAGCTTCTAATAGATATAGAATCATTGGGGTTTGTCCTTGATCAATCTCAAGATGCTATTTTTCAACTAAAGAGAAAGTGAAACCATTTACAAGATAAATTCAAACATATCAAGATCATGTCCTATACCATTTTCACTGAACTAACCAAAAAATGATTCCTAATCACACACCTAACCCTTAGTAAATGTACTTCTGTAATAAGGGATTATCTATCTTAACACCAATAGTATGAATTTGTATATGTTTAGTTTTAAAAAAATAAATAAATTTTTATCATTTTTATTAAATTATAATAATTAATTAATAATATTTATGAAAACTTGATTTTGATATAATGAATCAAAAATTATATTTTTTGAACATATATAGTTTAAATATAAATAATATTTTTGAAAAATTTAAAAATTTGAAATAAAATATAAGTTAATAAAATATTATTATTTTATAATAATTAATTAAAAACCAATATAATTTTACGAATTCAAATTTCATTTTTTATGTGCCGGAAAATGTTACCATCATAAAAACCCATATTTTTCCAATAAATGAAATTTTTTGATTTAAAAGTCAAAATTTGAATATTTAACGAATTATTTTGATAAAATAAATATCATTTTGGAAATATTCATGTGGAAATTATCAAACATGGAATTTTCCCTAATTTTTTAAGTCTTTGAATTATTTGGTAAAAATTAATTATGGTATAAATATAGGGTATGAGTTATGACCTCATAAATGCACCATGATGGAGTAATAAATACTATAAAATCTATACACAAAAAAATTATGTCTTCACTTTAAAATAATATGTTTCTTATTTTATTTTAATATATTTATATATCCATAATGATTCATTCAAAACGTATATTATATATGTAGGTTTTAAAATAAATTATATATAAACATGACTCAATTACACATCACGAAGGGTATTATATTATTGAGTTTGGCCCTTAGACATTATAAATTAGTTACACCCACACAAATTTGGTATAAGACTTGGGTAAAAACAATTGTTGGTTGTGTTGTGGATTGATTTACCATATATATTCCAAAACCTATATTTATAAATTAATAAATAATACTAATCTTTTTCTATAAAAAAAACAACCATCCTACAATTCCACTTCAAAAAAACCATTCAATAATTAATTTATTCTACCCTTCCATCTCTATATCAATCATGAGGTCTTCTAAATCCATTATGAATCTATTTCCATGATTTTAGAAGTTCCATCTCGAGGTAAGATATCCTCTCTCTATTCTCTTCATTCAATATCCTTATTTATATTATGCATTTTTATTTATAATTGTTCATTTTTTATATGTTCGTATATATTCCTATTACTACAATTTAGATTTAAAAGTTATTATAGGACAATTTCAATCTAATTAAACCATTTTATGAATATTTATACCTCCATTATGATGTCAAAATCTTCCTGTGATTTTCCATGACAACATTTGGGTAGTGAATACCCATCCCCAATTCCACTCAATAGTATTCACCTAGGTGCGCGTGTCATTAATTTATTAGTGAATTACATGTATGTAACCCACACCAATAAATTATGGATCAAAAGTGATGAAATACATCTTTGTGTTTTATAATAAATGTGGAAAACATATGCATGTTCATGATCTTAAAGTGACATGGGGTCCAAAAATTATATATCCCTACAACGAAATGGGTAATATTTTTATCTTATGAGATACTTTGTATGGTGATCAAGAGATTATCTTAATAACACTAAGTAATTATGTCTCAGCAGTTAGCCTTGACTTATGTTTATGATGTCATGTTTTATGTTTTTTCCACATTCCCATGTATAATTATGTTATCATCTTATATCATTCTTCAATGTTCTTATTTATGATTATCAACCCTCTTTTGTTTCCTTGTTATTCATGTTGACTAAAATTTATTACATCCAACATGTTATGATTTTATTATTCACATACTGATCTTTATATATTATCCCATTCTTATGTACATCCTCAAGTTATCCCTTACAATTTTAGAAGATCAAGGGAATTTAAGTGTATGTTATGGAGTGTTAGTTTATGTATTTTTATTTCTATTTCAAGTTTTTATAATATGTACCAAATTACCCAAAGTCACTAGGTCTCAAAATATTTTGGGGATTTATTATATTTATATTTATGTAATAAATAATGAAATAAAGTATATTAAATATATTGGTGGTCACCTAAATAAACCAATAATCAACTACCAATGTATAGTAAGTTAGTATCTATATTTGTATGTTAATAACTAAGTGTTTTACTTGAATAAATATTATGTAAAAATATTGATCTATATGTAATATTGAACTAAAATGTAAATGTGATATATTGCAATAAAATTTGAACATTATAATATAACTGCTAAATTAGAGTGTATAAATGTAAATAACCATATTACAAATTATAAGAAGGAATGAAATGACATTAAGTAATGGTAGCCTCACTTATGATTCTCATTTATCCAAACATTGTAAGGAGTCCAAATCTGAACTTGAATAATTATGAAATTATTGAAATTGTATGGGGAAGGAATTTAAGATCATGGAAGTTTCCATAAGATTCATGTGAGTGGAATCACTATCCTTGACTTCCACTAGAGTACACTCAATGATTAAATATTATGTATAGATCTATAAAAGATATGTAAATATAATTTAATATTATATAATTATGTAATTATCAATTCAATATGATTTTTATTGTATGTAATTTATATGTTTTTGATTTTTACTTTTAAATAAAAAGTTTATTTTTCAAAAAATTTGTATTCTTTATATTTCATATTTAGAATATAAATTTATAAATTTGGGAATTTTAATTTGATAAAAGTAAATTTATTCTAAAAATAAGAATGAAAACATTATCTTATGGTGATTTTTTAATATTTTTAGAAAATAATTGGCTTCTAGGTGAATTCTTAATACATAACGATATTGAAAAAATTGTCACTTTTACCAAATTATCATAATAAAAGAATGAACTAAAACTATTTAATTAATATTTATTATCTCTATATATATTTATAAGTAAAAAATCAATTGAAATTACTATTTTTTATTTATAAAACCAATGTATATCATTTTATAAACATAAGAAATATTTTACAGGTAATACTAATTTATTTTCTTATATTAAAATATTAGTTTCCATCACTTATAGAAATTAAATCCGAAAAATGAATTTCATATGTTATAAAAACATGATAATAATATGTAATAAATTCAATTTTATTTTTGTCCTAAAATTACAATAACTATGGTAAATTTTAATTACCATGCAAATTGTAAAAATGTGACTTTTAAAGAATAATTTTATAAGTATTTTAAAATTTTAATCTAATAAAATAATCTAATCACTTATAAAAATTAATCATAATAAATGTTTGAAATCGATATTTATATAAATTATTAGACATTCAGTTGGTAATAGATACTAAATAATAATAATAATATATAATCGTGAAAATAAAACTTTTCAAAAAAATAAATTTTCTTTATATAATGTTTTTTATTTATAATTTGATTTTATCGTAATCAGAAAATGTATTATATTAAATAGAGATTAAATTAATATTCATAACACCCATATTTTATAATATGTTTTATTTTATATGTTTATTTAAATATATGTTACTTTTGTAAAACTAATTACTATGATAAAATAAAATAAAAAGTAAAGGTAAAAATACAAGATCAAATGAATTCCAACGTTATTGAAACATGTGGGGAAATATTTTTTTAGCGGATTTATTTACCCAAATTCACCCCAAAATCCATCATTTATTACTTTTGAACCCATTTACCTTTCAATAGTGTAATTCCATTATTGAAACATAATGGGTGTTTATAAATTACCCTTTTGTTCACTAATAAATGGGGGACACTTCCACCCCTTCATTACACTCTCATTATTTCAAATTATTTCATGATTATCTATCATTTTTATCTTCTCATATTACTATATCAATTTCATAAGTTCTTTTCCATGATTATTTATCATAATCCCTTAATTGTTTTATGATATTATCAAGAGAACATTCAAGGAATTTAGTATTATGAAAATAATGAACCAAAAAAAAGATAAGGGTTTGTGGAAAATCAATTTTTCATCCACTAATTTAAAAACATACTTATTGAAACTATATTTTCCAAAGATTTTTTTATTCTACCTAATGAATACATTGTATTCTATCTCCTACTTTTCCAGGGTTTCATAATTATTTTTTATATATTCATTATCAAATGATTCTTACCCCAAAGATTATGTTAAATGAAATTATTTTTTATTTTGATTCCTATTTTTGGGAAATTATTATTTTTATATAGTTGTTTAATTTTATATGGTGCCTGTAATTCCTATTTTTTATGTCACACACCATCCCAGGTCATCCCTTCACCGGACACAAGTGTTAGCCCATGACATGGCCAGAGGGGAATTCTTTATCCTTGCGGGATGTAAACTATTGTTAGGCATCAAAAGTACCTTTCTTGGGATTGATTTTCACATAATAAAAACTGTTAAATTTATAGGAAAATAATATATAAGTTTTAAATTGTTAAAAAAGTAAAACAAACAACTTAAAATACCTCCATGTTACTTCAAGAGTCACCACCATCCTCAGAACATTTTCTCTATATTAGAGACACAGAGAAGAAGCCAAGACATAAATTAAAAAGATAAATGTAGGAATGATTATTAATAAGAATATTAGGTATTCCCTAACAATTCCCCATGACATACCTTTAAACAAAACACTATTCCTTTCTAGATGAAAAATACATATTCTAAATAAGATTTTTTTATTCCTCATTAAAAAATAAGTAAAAAGTTTATGAGTAGGAAAACTATTTCCCTTATTATATTTTTTAAATACCAACACTAATGAAAAATATATTTTCATGGAATAATTTAAGAAGAAGAGGACAGATGATGGTGAACAAATTCTTTTCAAGAAAACATGCATTTAAAAACCACTTCAAAATAGTATCACAAAATAAAAGTAAAATACAATATATATAATATAGTCATCATGGTAAACTATGATATATTCATGAAATTATTGGATAGAGATAAAAGTACCATTATAATAATTTAATCATTCCAAATACGAATCCAATCCATCCAATCACTCAGTGTTTCCCTACCATTCCTAAGATAGTGGGAAATCACATAAACCAAACCTAGTCATCCTAGGGCCACTACACAGAGAATAATAAAAATCTAGTGGAGTATGTTTAACTATAATTACATCCCAAATACCCCTATATTTACATTTTATATAAATATATTTTATTTATTAATATTATATATATATATATATCATATATTTCATTCTTAAACTTGAATATCAATTTCTAAAATCCTAACAACTTTTATGTGTAGCCCCTTTTACTGTACCATGAATCTTAATAAATACAAAATCCTCATAATGGGAATAAAAATTACATCAAAAATTTATAACGCAACCAAATTCCATAATTTTATAGGCATGCCCTAACATGGGTTTTCTTTTTTAAGGAAAAAATTCCAAATGTGATAATTAGACCTTAATATCTGTAAAGGAATATTGATCATTTGAAAAACCACTTTTATTCTCCATATTTCATATTCTATATCCATTGTTTGCAATTAAACACATATTCAACTAAATATATATATATATATATACCTCCTAAATCAGTGGACATATATGTGTGTGTAAGTAATATTCATCATTTATAAAAATTAAACACTTTGAAATTCTTTAGGGAGAAATACATAACGTTTGGACTTAATTGAAAACCTAGTTAGAAGATGAAAACATCCTCAGACAATTCAACCATACATGATAACACCGATTTGGATGATTAATCATGTTCTTGGTGTTCTTGATCTCTCAAAATAGATTATAAAACATGGTTTATTAGAGGAAAATCATGTAGAAAACATGGAAAGTATATGGAGAACAAGAAAAAGGACCATAATGTTTATCACAACCATTTTCAATTAAAAATTTACATTATAATATAATAAAAACACATATTAAAACAATTAAGAAATCATATTTCTTAACAAAAAGGCTTGAACATGTGGTAATGTTCCCTTAATTTTATTGCCTTTGAAAACGGTGGATCAAATCCAACAGAAGAAGTTCAAAAGAAGTAAGAAAGGCAAGAAGAAGACGTATAAAATAAAAACCTAAAAATTAAAATCCACAGAATAGGAAACCTTGGCTGATGAGACCAAGATAGGGTGATGAATGTAGGTTAAATGAAGGGATAAGAGAGATAAAGTGACTTGAAGGAGATTAACTAAGAGATTCATCCGCAAATATGGAATAAACCTTGAAGATTCACCATGGGGTGAAGGAGGGAAAAACGGAAGAGATCCATAGGATCGTGTGAGCTAAATGGGGGAGAGGGATGTGTTTTGGGGGTACATGAAGTATGTTAAAAATTTTAAACATTCAATTGTAATGATCTAAAAAGGTCACATGGTTTGGACACATGGTTATCCAAACCATGAACCAAAGTTCCAAGGAATCCCCTTGCGTAGCACTAGGATACAAAGTCTCTAGAATAAGTCCACATGTTATAAAAAAATGTTAAAACCATACGATTTGGTACTATAAATAATATATACCTATAATATGGTTATCAAACTGTTAAAATAACAGTTCACCTAAACTATACAACTTGCATTGAGCACCAAAAACTCCAATTTTTTGGGAGAACACATAAAAAAGTGATAAAAAGAAATATAACTCAAAAAAATTAGAGTAGTTTTGGGATGAGGCGTGACATGCAATATTATATCTTGGATTATATTTCATGTTAATTTTATTTGAGTTTCAAACACTTCCACATTCAATGGTTTTGTTTTATATGAAACTCAAGCCGTAAGGGAGTTTTGTTCAATTTTCCCCCATTGGTGCATATTCGTGTTATACACCATATTTTATTTAAAATTTTGTATCTACTTCCTTTTAATAATATTGAATCATGAAGATATTATAGTTCTTTATAATCAATGTTATATTCAATTTTCGTTCTCTCATGGTGTTTTTACACAAACTTTTTAAAAGATGTATGTGTTTTCTTCATCTCAATTATAGTTCTTTAAGAAATGCTTCATTTTATACAACATGTTTCTTTTTTTATGGTTTTAAACTAATGTAACATCACATAAATGTTTTATAATGTCCTAATATTTAATTATTGGTATCTAACAAGCCAAATCAAGTTATTTTCTTCAAATTACAATTGACTCAATTTTTAGCATAATTGTAAGGGTTTCCATATCAACCACTCATTATTGAGGCATATATTAAATTATACACAAATATTTATTTTTATCAAGTAACTACAATCATGTTGAATTTTAATATCACTAATTGTTTTTGAAATTGGAAACATCACTTCCAATAACAGTCTTCCTTAGTGTGGAATACTATTGATATCTTCTCTAAATTATAATGGTTTTTATATCTCAATATAGTTTCTTGAGTTATAATGTTTATCCATGAGATTACTATTTCATTTCATATGTTATACACTAATTATATCTTATGATTTCATTTATTATGAAAATTTTCCTCATTTACAAGTTCAATTTCTTCCAGAAAATGAATCTATGATAAGAATAATTCCAAACATATTAAATGATTATTTCCCCTACTTGAACATAATTTCCCATACCACCAATGTTATCCTTTTCAAATTGAAACCTAATGGTGTTTTAACTCATGTTAAAATCAAATTTTTCTTCTCCTATTATTAGAAAATGATATATTATCTACTTTATGAATTGGGAATTCATCAAATGTGATTTAAAACATAAAAAGGGGATATTTTGAAACCACCCTCATTACCTTTGTGTTACACATTCAATTATTTTTTATCTCTTTTATCTATATTATTCTCATGTATTTATTTCATGTATTTTATATCTATTCATTAAATTAATGCCTAATTTTAAATATGTTTATTTTTTGTGGTTAATACATGTTTTATGTTCCCGTTGAAATTTCTACATTTAAGTATACTCTTCTTAAGGGAACTTTATGATTTCTTATTTCAGGAAAAGTGTGACAAACATAGATTATTTTTCACCATTAATTGTTTTTTTAAAATTATTATTAGTTTGTGTAAACCCATCTTACATAAATTATGTTCTAAAGTGAATAATAGGTTATTTTTTCCCTTATAATATCCAATTAACATTTTGGGAAGCATCACCTATGCGGTTTATTTTTATTCTTACTTCCATTTGACCCTCTCCAAAAAAATTCTACATTTCAAATAAAATTTAAATACATATTCTTATTTATTAAAATATGAACACACAAAATGATTCAATTAAATCTTGTTTGAGGAATTATTAAGATATAGCCTTCAGATATTCTTTGAGGCGGGATTAGGAAACCCAATTATATCTGAGGGGGTTTATCATGATTATGATATATCTATGTATTCTTTCCTTCATGTGATACATGTATTTATGTACATAATATAATTTTCATTATCTGATTTGTGGGATTCCAATTATATATCCCACTAATTAATTTTTTTAATGATTTATATGTCATGATATGTAATTTATGGGATTATGGAGTGAACCTAATCAGCACTTGGACTTTGTAAACTATGTTTTTTGGGGAATGAGAAATTATTCAGATCCACCATGGAATCTATAAACTATGATAGTCTTGGAAGTGATCCTTTATTTATGATTTTGATGATATGTTTTAATTTGTTTCCACATATTTATTAGTCCGTGTTCTTATGATATTATTTCGTTACTCCATATTTCCATGCATATATCAAACTATTATATCATTGTACATGTTTGTTATTTTGAGATTACAAGTCATTCATTAATTATTTATTGATAAATCATATTTTTTATTCCCATTCTAATAAGAAACTTCTCCCTTTTATTTTTTTCTCATAATATTATGATCTAACCATTTATTACATGTTGATAAGTTATCCCTTTTTGAGTATTTTAACTCACGCATTTCTTATGTATATCCCCATGAGGTTATATAGATAATTATAAATTATGAGAATTCTATAAGGTGGTCCAATAGATTTTGATTATAGAGAAATATTTATATGTTTTTTAAAATAAGTTCCCTATGTAAATTTTCATCAAATATACTAAACCAAAATAATCATTGAGAGGTATGTTATTTTTGTGGGATACAAATTTACCTTTAGAAATGATGTAAATAAAGATATATTTATCTTTAGTTGTGATAGTGATTCCTCGGTCCTTTTTGCTAGCTTGTAGGGATCAAGAACATTCTCTGAGCCTATTTGATTCATGTGAGGTGTTAGGTCAAAATATGGCTATTTATTAAAAAATATATCGTATGCATATTTTAATTAGGGGTTCAATGGTGGAGAGGAGATATGACCATTGGAGGTCGATAGGTAGGTGAAAAGAAGTGTGTGGATACATCTACATTAGTGAAACCTCATGTTTCCATCGATGTTTAGGATTTTTACATTAAATTTAAAATAATTTTTGGGGTTTTTTATTATTTACATTTTATATTATCACTGATTATGGGTTTCAGGAAGAACCCAAAGGGGGTTTTGAGGTATGTTCATATTTTAAAAGAAATGAGGGGGGAAATTAGAGGTTATCAATTTAGGTGCACAGTTAGTGTAAATCATGCATACCCCATATGACCAGATCGATAATTCTTCCAGTGTTTTTCACATAGTGGGGGAATGTATTTTCAAACCATGCATCTAACCATGCCCATAATAAAAATGTTTATTTTTTTATATTTTTATCCCTTGTTTATTTGTAAATGATGTTGATGCTAATGATTTTTGAGACTAATTATAAGGGTTTTTTGGTGAAATTGATGTTGATTGATATTAAATATTCTATTAAATGAGGTTGTGTCTAGTATTTTGTAGACAAAACCTTCTTGAATGGAATCTTCTATGTTAAGGGTTGGTCTTGTAAATCATTATCTGTAATAGAACCGTTAGTTTGATCCTAATTTAGGGGTATTAGTGATTTGGACTATTCAATCCTTGGGATAAGATAGTTAAAGTGGTTATGAATGGACATTAAACTATACTTATGAGTTTTATAAGAATAATCCTTTTGTCTTCCACTGTAGAAAAGGTACCATGGAAGTTGAGAAATGAATCAAGAAGATCAAGAATATATTAATTTTGTTAAATACTCTTGATACCTATAAAGTATTATTTTCAACATATATATTGTATGGAACGTGTATAAATTTGGGAAAATCAATAATACAATAAAAGTTTCATGAGTAAATCTCCTATATTACATTCATGAAGTATTTAAATCAACAGTTCTATCCTAAAATTCAATGGGTAGTGAAGGCATATGAGTTTGAGAATATAGATAAAGGATACCATATAGTGATGTATAATGCTACTATGTTTTCTATGTCAGTTCACCTATATCATGAGATTATTACATATAATTTATTTATGGATTCATATTTTTAAATAGGTATCAAGTTTGAGACTATGTTGATACATATTCTCATTGTCCTACCAAATTATGCTCAGGTGGTACATAAATTGGTTATTTTCTTGATAAAAATAGTTGGGAAGATAGGTTTGAATGGGGTTTCTTCAAATATATATGGTTGTTAAAGCTCGTCCTCTAACCATAAATAAAGTAGGTTGAACCTCATTTGAGTTGTTGTAATGGTTTTCAATAGTCAATTAGTTCAGTGCCAATGGTTTCTTCAGGGTGTATGTTGGTCCCCTATTATCAGTGTGGGATGTTTGCATATACCAAACCAAGATTCATGTAGGATATAAAACTATCCAACCGATGTGGGTATCGAAGCCATATCTGGTGCTTCTACAAGACATCATATTGAGGGAGATGAGTTGGTTCCCAACTTTCTAATGGTTCAGAGGGGATGTCTAAATCTTCCAATGGTGTGGGATCTTTCCCTTAATCTATAGGAAAATATCATTTCAATAATATGTCTTAGGGTAGCCCTGAGTCACGATAAACATATGAAATATATATGGAACCCGAGGACTCTGATTTTTGTCCAATCACTGTAAGAGGTATGGTGTTTTTTCTAATTCTTTAGATTTATATTTTCTTGATATGGGTGGTTTATATTACTTTATATCATTAATGTATTTTTGATGCTCTCGGTATGTAAGAAGATATAGTACCATTTTTGAGGCATCTACTTACCCTAGTGGGAAGGAAGAAGGAGAAATATTTTAAATTCCTATATTGTCTTGTTTTGCTTGATGATGTGGTAGTCTTGTAAACATACATGTTTTGAAACTAGATATTTTTTATATCATCATTGACATAGACTAGATTTCATCTTTAAATATCATTAAACTAATATCATTATGTGTTCTAGTATCTATATAATGATTGGAATATGATAAATCACATTTTTATAGAATATTTTATTAATAATAAATGATAAAATTTCCTCAAATTGTGTTAAATGTGTTTATTTATAAAATATTTGGGATTAGATCTATCACTTGAAAATTTGATATAAAATTACAGTTTTAGCATTTATAGTGCACTATAGTATTACGATGATAAATATTTCTATATTTATTATTTGAACATGAAATTTTGAAAATGCTTTCCTAACATAATGGGATACAACATTATTTTCAGGACATTAGAGATAAATTTTGCATTCTATTAGACTAAATGGACCATGAAGTCAAAGGTGGGCTAGACACGTCATATGAGAAATAAGTGTAGTGGTTGGGCCATATCATCTACATCTGTGCAAGGATGGAGCCCAAATGTTGAAAGATGATTGAAAACCCAATTTCATACAAATTATCCTCCTAGATGAATAGTTATTTCATGTGTTTTGGAGGTAAAATGGGATGTGCAATTTTGCTTAAAATATTTGGTCGTGATTCCCCATTCACACATGAAACCACATTGAACCTTGATTTATAACCACTATATAAAATGGTGGTTTCACTCTTTGGGATGTCTGGTTGAGGTTTTGGGAAGGTTTGGCTAATATTTTGGATCCTAGAAGCATTTCAATTATCTTGTAAGTAGTAAGGCTTTGTGCGTAGATCTCTTCTAAGAAGGATATCCTTTCTCACCTCCACTTTTTCTTTCATTATTTTCATGCATGTAATTTGAATTTTTATTCAATAAATTTTCTAAATTATTCTATTTTTATCTTTTTATTTAACACATATGGGATGGAATCAAGAGAAGAATCTATATGGGGTTATTCCCTTTCTAAACTATTTCACTTGAATTACATTTCAAAGATGACTACACTACCAATGAAAGAGTAGTTTTTTAGTAATCAATTGATATAAATCCTTCTTAATTAATTTATTTTGAATCAATGATATACTATAATAAAAATAATATGATTTATTAATTGTGTTTTAAATTTAATTGAATGAAAGAAAGCAATTTAATTTTTAACACAAATCCCGCAAGGTTAGGAATTGCGTGAATTGTGAGAACTCAACATTAATTATTAATACAAAACCATACAGGGTCAATTTTTAGTGTTCAAATATAATCCATAAAATCAATTAATTCTAATGTATAGAGTGTAAATGTTCTTTAATTTACCATTGAGCATATTCTAACCTTATAATATCAATCAAAGTAGGGCATTATGATTGCATATTCTGAAGTGAGGCTAGGGTTAAATTCACTTCATCTTTGTGGTAAAGCTAATTCTCGTTGGATTCTAGATTTAAAAAATTGAGGGATCATAATGAAGTGGATATTAATTTAAATTATAATTATTTACAAATGATTGAATAGGTATAGTTAGATCAATTGTGCCTTTTATATATTTTCTAAAAAAATATCTTCTTTTTTCTATCATTTTAATCGAACTTCATTTAAAAAAATCTTCTTCTAATAAAAATATTCCTGATTTATAAATTCTAAATAACCCCATCCTTTTAATTTGTATTCTTATTTCCTTTTATTTCCTTTTCAATATACCTTTAATATGTTGTTAAATTTACCTCCTCCTTTAAGAGACACCCTTGTTTAATGAATTTGTTGCACCTAAGTACTCAACAATCACATATCATTTGAATGTGCCTACGATAGAGCCTTTCAAATTGGAGATGTTTCTAGGAAGGCATGAAATTTATTCAACCAATTAGATGTATTTATTTTATTTTTCATTAATTTTTTTCTTCTCCTCTTTCTTTCTCCTTTCCCCTGTCTCAAGTTCTTTTCTCTTACTCTCTTATTTTATCATTATCAGACAAAATAAATATTATTTTCTTTTTATTATAGTCCACTTTTAATAATTTCCTTTTTACCTTTAATTGAATAATGTCACAATGTAATACCTATGATCTCAAAGATCATGACCATGAGATTGAACGTAGCCTTAAGGCTCGAATATGACATTCTTAGTCTACAGGATGTTTCAACATTCAACCAGTTAGAGAATTACTCCACTCTAAAAACATTAAAAGTGGAAATAATACTATACAAAACCTAACACAAGTACCAATGGATGAAAACAACAACAATGGAATTCATAGAACAATTCTAGATATTGTTGCATCAAATATTAATTATCAACCAAATTGTATTGCATACCAAAATCTCGAATCAGACATTGAAATAAAATCTTTATTAATTCAACTTATTCTGAAATTTGAGGGATTACCTAGTGAGGATCCAAACAAACACCTTAAAGAATTTAATGTGGTTTTATCATCCCTTAAACCTAGAAATGTTTCTGAAAATCATATCAAACTAAGAGAATTCCCATTTTCACTAGATGGTGCTGTGAAAGATTGGATGTTTTATTTACAACCTGAAGATGTATAATGTTTGAACAATTTGAAACATCATTTCATAAAATGATTTTTTCCAGCATAAAGGACCACTTCTATTCATAAGGAGATATCAGGGATCAAGCAATCCTAAGGGGAGTCAATGTATGAGTACTGGGAGTGATTCAATAAGTTGTGTTTAACCTACCCATGTCACCAAATCTGTGACCAACTCCACTTCTAGTACTTCTATTAGGGACTCACACCAATGGAGAGGAGCATGGTGGATGCCCAAACTTGAGGAGCGTTGGTGGAAAAAAGACAAGTAGTCACACGTGCAGTGATTGAAATGATGGCCCGAAACTCCCCACAATTTGGCGATCGAGGAACATCGCAAGTGAGCAGAGTAAATCAAGTAATTCCTTATCTTGAGAGTCATTTAACTGATACCATGTTAGAAGAATTGACCTTTATGGTCAGGAATATTTCTTTGCCTCAAAAGACATCCAAACCCAGTCCTTCAAGGCCTTGTGGCAATTTCACTAAAAAATGCCACCCAACTGATTGTTTCCCCCAATTATAAGAGATAGGGGATTCCACTGCGGTATTTCTGGGAAGAACATATCTGCTGCAGCAATAACCATATCACCAAAATAATTTTGATTCATTTTCACCATTATACAACCAAGGGTGGGGATCAATCAGACATGGGGTATGGCTCGAGAAGACAACAAAGGAACCTTTTTCAAGAAAACTTCCAACAAACTTCACCTTACCAGTAGGGTTTCCAACAAACCCAAATGAGATTTAAAGCCCAAGCATCAATAATCCAAAAGAAAAGGAATCCCCTGCCTATAGTAGATTCTAATACTTATGAAATTTTAAAGCAAATTTTTATAATTCAATTGATTAAACAGATGATTCAATGTTCGAAGTTGAGGGATTTGAAGAAAAAAATGAGCCAGATTGGCACTTCCCATCATGAACTAGTAAGTATGAACTACAGAAATATTCCTTCCCGTCCTGCCCCAAATCCCAAGGGTAATGTTAGAGCCATCACATTGAGAATTGGGAAGAAAATTTATAATACATTTGTACCTATTGTTCCACCCGGATTTACCTCAACTCTGAAGAATCCCCATTTAACAACAGATGAGGAGTAACCAAAGGAGAAAGATAAAGTTAAGAAAAATATTAATGATGTTCCTCCTAAACCCCTTCCATTTCCAAAAAGGTTTGTACAAACCACGAATATGGATGAATAGGGGATGAAAAAAGATGTTTTAGATACATTCATGAATGTGGATATTTACATCCCTCTACTGAAAGCCATCAATCAAATATAAAGTTATGAAAAATTATTAAAATAACATTATAACAATTGAAGATGGCTCATGAAAAATGAGAGGATAAATCTTGGTAGGAATGTGTCAGCACTCATTACACCAAATATAGAAATGCCCACAAATTAAAAGGATCCCAGTACATTCACCATACCATGAACCATAGGGGAGTTACACTTTTCTGATGCTTTATGTGACTTAAGAGGTTCCATAAATGTGATACCTCAATCTGTATTTAGTTATTTAGATGTTGAGGAGTTTAATCCATCAAGAGTAATGGTGAAATTAGAGAATAGCACAACAGAATATCTAGGGGGATTCATTGAGAATGTACCAATCCTGGTAAGAGACATGATCATTCCAATAGATTTCTATGTGCTTAAAATAGAGAAAGATCATGTAATCTCACGTTCTCCCATTACCTTATGTAAGAACTTCCTTGAAACTATAAAAACAATCCTAAATGTCCCTGATGGTATACTTTCCATGGAGTTTTGGGATGAATTTTTGATATTTAATGTTATGGACTCCATAAAGTACCAATCAGAGGACTATTATTCAATTTTTATCTCCCATTTTGATCCACCATGTAAAAACCACGTGGATTTTGATAGTCCGATGATTAGGGAGATTATGAGTATTGGTTCTATTTTGATGAATAATAATTCTTCCACACCAGTTTCTAATGCACAAAAATATCTTATATTTTATTTTGAAATTGAATAATATTTTGAGTTTGATAATTCTCACTCTAATTATGACATAGTAGTTGGGTATTATGAAGGAATTTATTCTTTATTCTCTAATTTTGATGATGTATAATATGATAATGATGTTCATTGTGCACATATTTTAGTTTCTTCAATTTTTCAATCAATACATCACCCCCATACATTGAAACTCAAGATATTTCCACCTAATATAAAATACTCACACTTGTTAAGTGGTGAGTATTTACCTGTACTCATTGCTAACAATATCCCTTTTTAGCATGAAAAAATAATATTTAATCTTTTAAGGGATAACATTAAGGAAATATGGTGGACCTTGGCAGAAAAATAAGGTATCACCCCCTCCATTTTCATGCATAAGATTCTTTTAGAGGATGGGGATAAACTGGTTAGGCAGCAACAAAAGATAATCAATCCAACCCTTCTAGAAGTTGTTAAAAAAAGAGGTTGAAAATTGCTCAAGGTGGCAATAGTTTATCCCATTTCAGATTCTCAGTGGTTGAGTTCAATTCTAGTTTTGTTAATGAAAAGTGGTTTTACTATTGTTAAAATTGTTACAGAGTTGTTAGTTCCAATGAGGCTAAAAAATAGTTTGGCATGTGTGTATTGATTATAGGAAAATAAATCAATCAACTCATAAGGATCATTTCCCCTTCCAATTTATTGATCAAATGCTTGAGAGAATATCTGGGAAAAAAACTATTGTTTCTTGGAATGATTTTTTGGATGTTTTCAAGGTTCTTATTGCTCTGAAAGATCTATAGAAGACAAAATTCCCTTGTCCATTCGGTACGTTTTCCTAATGGAGGATCCAATTTTGACTTTGCAATGCCCCAAGTACCTTCCAAAGATGCATGGCAAGTATTTTTTCGGATTTTATTGAGACTTAAAATGATTTATTCATGGATGATTTTACAATTTAAGGGTCTTCATTTTATGATTTTATCTCTAGTTTGGGAATGGTTTTGAATCGTTGTATTGAAAAGAATTTCGTCTTAAACAATGAAATGTGTCATCTCATAGTAGAGAATTGGATTGTCTTATGGGATGTAGTGTAAAAACATGGAATATGGGTTTATATATCTAAGGTAGATATCATTTCATACTTACCCAATACTTCATATCTGTGTGATGCTAGATCTTTCCTATGGAATGTAGGATTTTATTGGTGATTCATCAAATAGTTTAGTAAGAATTCACTTATAATGTCATGATTACATTAAATAGATTCTGATTTTGTGTTTGATGATTCTGGTAGGACTTCCTATGATGATATAAATAAGTGTTTGACCACTCCACCGATCATACTACCCCCACAGAGGGAGATTTATTTTGATCTCATGTGTGACACCACAAACTTTGCAGCTGGAGTTGTCTTATCTCAGAGGGTGGAGGGGCGTTCAGATGTGATTTCCTATGCATCGATGAATTTGGATTTAGCCAATTAAAATTAAAAATTTTTGAAAAAGGATTTACTTGCTGTCATATTCACTTTAGACAAATTCCCTTCATATTTATTTGGCTCTAAAGTAGTTGTTTTTTCTGACCATGCAACTCTGGGGTACCTCTTAAATAAGACAGTTGCAAATCCCAGAAATATATGATGGGTACTCCTTCTTCTAGAATTTGATATTGATATTAAGTACAAGAATGGGTCAAAAAAACTAGTGGTGGATCACAAGTGTAGTATTACTCACACACTAGAGGATAACACCTTGGACTTAGTACCACTTTGGGAAACTTTCCCCGATTAACATCTTTATTCCTTCTCAAGTATGCATCCTTGGTATATTTATTTAGTGAACTACCTTGTTGGATCTGAAATCCCTACAAATTTAAGGAAACATCAAGTCTAAAAATTAAAGAGTGAGTCATGATTTTATGTTTGGGATCCTCTATACCTCAGGTGAATGTGTAGTGATCAAGTTATTATAATGTGTGTTCCTGATCATGTGTTTGAATATGTTCAATATTTTTACCATACACTTTCATGTGGAGGAAACTTTGGACCCCATTAAATAGGTAGGAATGTCTTAGACTCTAGATTATATTTTCCTAGCCTATCCCATGTTGCCCATGTGTTTTGTAAGTCAGGCTCTCATTTCCAAAACATTGGGAACATTTAGAGGAGACACGAGATACCCCAACAACCCATGCTATTATCTGAGATATTATATGTATGGGGAATAAATTTAATGGGCCCATTTCCAAGTTAATTTGGTATTTTGTATATTATGGTTATTACTAATTATTTGACTAAATGGATGGAGGAAAATTCCACCATGATTGATGATTATCATGTTATAGTGGAATTTATCTAGACACATATTTTTTGTAGGTTTGGAGAACCAAAGGCCATCATCAGTGACCAAGGGACACACCTATACAATCATAAATTGGCTTCCATCATTCAAAATTATGGGGTGACATAGAAGAAATCAACACTACACAACCCCCAAACAAATGGCCTGGTTGAAGTTTCAAATAGGGAGTGGAATCAAATTTTCAGGAAAACCATGCATCCAAATAGAAAACATTATAGAAATCTCTTGGAAGATTAATTGTGGGATGATAGGACAACATACAAAACACTCATAGGTATTTCCTCATTACGGATTATTTTTTGTGAAATCATATTATCTCCCCGTGGAAGTTGAGAATCAGGCTTATTGGGATACAATGAAATGGAACATGGATTTGGTCCAAGATGGAATTAAATGAAAGCTAAAAATTAAAGAGCTCTATGATATTATATTATCTTTATATGAGAACTCAGGGATATAAAAGGAAAGATAAAAATCAGATCATGAGAAAATGATCCATAAAAAGGGAATTTCTAGTTGTAGAGAAAGAATTTATCTATAGTTTACGATGGAAGCAGATGCTTGATAAGTTGTGTTCTCGGTGGTTAGGTCCTTATGTTGTGACTAATGTTATTCTTTATGATGCGTGTATATCACAAAATATGACACAAGAAGGATAATTACAGTAAATGGGGAACATTTGAAGAAATTTATTGAGGGAATTCCTACTGATGGAGTGGATTTCATCACACCACATAACCCCATCATCACATGAGCATATAAGATATTCCTAACCCTTTCACTTTTTTATTATTTGTCGTATTTAAAATAATATATTTGATGTTCATATATTGTCTCATTGGTTTACATTGAGGGAAATGCAATATTTTAATAGTGGTAAAGGAACCTTTTAATTTAGTAATTTTAAATATTTCTCTGTTGTTCAACCATTTTCAAAAAAATTGTTTCTTTGTCAAATTTTGTGTGTTAATTTTTCATCTTATTGTGTGTTTTTGAATATTTTGAGATGAAATGATTCTCATAACCATTTTAAAATCCATATCAACAAGTGAAACAATTTATCCCATGAAACTAAGCTTAAATGAATTCTGAAAATTACTTTTCTTTAAGTTCAAATATTTTGTAATTTCATGAAAAGTACTTTGAATTTGAATTTCATGCCACATCTGACAGTCATTATATTTGTAATCAATTTCCTATGATGATTTTGAACAATTATTTTAATATTGTATACATTCACCTCACTTTTTTAGAGAACCAAAACGTGCTTGATTTTACCGGAATGTGATTTATTCCTATCAAAACATGAGGGTTTGAGGTACATAGGTTTCAATTGATTGAGGAATTTGATTGGTATTAAAGACCCTATTTCAAAGAATATATTTCTAATATTTTTTATCAAACATTTAATCATTTCATCACTTATAAGCCTTGAACATCCTTTTAGGTTAGCCACATTACAAGCCAATTTTCCATATCCAATCGACTCTTGAAGTTAAATTTCATAATGTAGTTGAACATAAGTGTGGGGAAATGTATTTGGAGTTGTGCTACCATATTTTGTGATAACTAGGTGGAATGTAAAATTATTGAGAGATGTATTTTTTCTGAAGAAAATTATTATTTTGAAGTTTGTGCATTTATGGAGCTTCTAATAGAGGAAGAAGGTTGTGCATATCTGCAGCTTTCAAGAAAATCATGTTTTAGAATATTGACATTTTTAATGGTGAAATTTTGAATGGTGTGCACATTCCATTATTTTTCATGATGGTTCACATTTATTGGTGCTAAGGTGATTGAGTAGGAGAACATATTTAAGTGAATATTACATTAATGATTTTTTTTTCAAAAATAGTCAAGAACTCTTCATCTAGCCTCATAATTTTTCAAATATAAATCTTACCAATTGAAATCCAAAGAAAAACCCTGAAAAGTCCTCATGATAAACAGAAGTCCTTGACTAACATCAGGTGATTATGTATGAATTAATCAAGCCTATGGGGACCCTTTTATGAGTTTGGATGAGAAAAACATTACTGAAAATTTGACATTTGTGTGATAAGAGAAAATTCAAGTGAGGTATGTGTTTTGTGTGCATTGGAGGATAAATGAACTGGAAATTTATTGAATTATATAAATGGAGAACAAGAAATAATTATTTTTTATGAGGCATGATATCTTTTGTTTCTTGGTTTGAAATTATTGGATCTCAAAGATATGTTTTTTAAAATTTTATTTGATTTGATATTGATGTTTACTTTTCACAATTTTTTGGAATACATGATATGAGGTTTTTCCCATGAGTGAAAAAGGGTATGTGTGGGGGAGTTGATCAAACATTTTTTTATTGAATATATTATTAATAAAAAATGATAAAATTTCCTCCAATTATGTTAAATATGTCTATTTATAAAATATTTGGGGTTAGATCATTCATTTGAAAATTTTATATAAAATTCAAGTTTTATCCTTTATTGTGCACAATAGTATTTTGAAGATAAATATTTCTATATTTATTATTTGAACATGATATTTCATAATTTCATTCCTAACTTAATGGGATAACACTTCTTTTTCAGGGAATTGGAGCTTAATCCTGAATTTGGTTATACCAAATAGAAAATGAATTCAAAGGTGGGAAGGACAAGCCATATTGGACATCAATGTAATGTTTAGGACATATATTCTATATCCATGAATGGATTGAGCACATATTTGAGAGGATATAGACAACACAATTTCTAATAATATATTTTTCTTAAATAATATATGGTTCACGAATTTTGGAGTTCAAATGTGTGGTGCAAGTTTGGTTAAAGTGTTTGGTCGAGATTCACCATTCACACTTGAAACCACTTTGAACCGAGCCTACCCACCACTCTATAAATTATTTTTTTCACTCTTTGGGATGTGTGGTCGAGGTTTTGGGAAGGGGTGTCTGAAATGTTGGATCCAGGAATCATTTCAATTATCTTGGAATAAGTAAGCCTTTAAGAAAAGATCTCTTCCAAGAAGGCTCTTATCTCCCACCTCCACTTTGTGATTCATTGTTTTCATGTTTGTAATTTCAATTTTTCATCAATAAATCTTCTTTATTATTATCTTTTTGTCTTTATATTTTACCTTATTTGGATTGAATCAAGAGTATAAACAATATTTTATTATACCGTTTCTAAACCATTGCACTTTCATAATGTTTCTACGATGACTATGTCTCCTATTAAAGTGTAATTTTTTAGTAATCGATCAAACTCTATCATTATTCATTCATTTATTTTTAATAAATTATTTAATTTAATTCACATAATATGATCTATTAATTTATTTTTAATTTAATTGAAACTAGGAAAGAAATTGAACAATTAACACAAATCATGTGTGGTCATGAATTGTGTGTGTTGTGAGAGAACAAACTTAATCAATAAAAAAACATACCGGGTAAAATTTTAGTTTTCATATATAATCCCTAAACTAAATAAATTCTAATTTACAGAGAGGAAATGTGCTTTAAATTTCCACTGACGATAAGATAACCTTAAAAAATTAATCAAAGTAGGGCACTGCGATTGCATGTTCTCATGTTATCTTAGGGTTAAATTCACTTCATCTTTATGGTAAAGTTAATTCTCATAGGGTTAAGGATTTATCAAAATTATGGGATCATAATTTAGTGGATATTAATTTAAATTATAATTATTAATAATTTATTCAAGAAGTAGACTTAGATGGATTACACCTTTAATTTTTTTTCCAAAAAAACAACTTCTTGTTTCATTTTAATGGAACATCATTTCAAAAACAAAAACAATACAATCTTTTACTAGGATACTTCTTCTAGATTTATAGATGATAAACCACCCCATTCTTTTAATTAGTATTCTTATTTCCTTTAATTTTATTTTCAAAATACCTTTAATATATAAGGCTAATGTTATGTTTAAATATGTTGTGGGAATGTTGAATCCCAGTGATTCAGTAGTTTCTACCACAAAAAACATTATTGGTGGTCTAACTAATGCACCTATGGTTAAATAACATGGGATTATAGTGGAAATTATGGATGATAGTGTTGTATCTATGTAAGTGTTTATTAATACTAGGATTCCAATTTTTCCTTATTATATTCACCAATTGAATGAAATTTTAGTGAATCATATTATTATTTTGAGAGATCCTAAATCTTATTCTCTAATCTGAGATACGTGGTAGTGTTTTGAGGTTATAATAGTTCGTTATGATACACTTATACATGATGTTACTATAAGGATTTATCCTATAGAAACTTAATATTTAGTTGATTCCAAAAATCATGAAAATAAATCATTCTCTCATCCTCACATGTGATCGGGAATTTTTAAACACATCAATCATTATTTACTTTAAAAGGACTGAGGATGATCTATATGGAAGTACTAGTGAATCAAAGTAGAGTTTAAGGATGTTCATGAGTCTCTAAGAATAGTATATATTGATGGTAGGAAAGTTTCTTCCCCAATTATGGATACTTTTATTTATTTTTGATGAACTTAGTGGGGAAATATATTTAAGAAATCAAGGGAGTTTTGAATATGGCTGTTGAAAACAATATCTCTGTTAGTGATTAATGTTTTGTTAAAATCCTCAAGATATGGGAAGAAATATATTAATTATAGGTCATTAAATGATGAATGTGGGCCATAAAAGATGCCAAGAAATGGGGGATGGGATGACATCCACACGGTTAAGGTGGGTGAGCTTCTTACATAACCTTGGAAATTAATCTCAATACATTTGAATTTTTTTTAGTGTGTGAGTTTTTTTACATTCTTGTTATGGTTAGTTTCTTCCATGTCTTACCCTTTCTCACACAATGTACCATTTCCTTTTAATGAATTGGTTAAGGCCTTGATGTTCTATTATATCATGTTTTGAATTATTAATTGTATCAATAATTATATTATTAATTAATAATATTATTAAAATTTAATAATATAATTACAAATTTACAATATAAATAATAATATGTAATAATATCATTAAAAATTAATAATAAATAACTAAAAAAATAATAGTTATTTATTATAAATATCATCAATATAATTAATATGATATATAATAAACAATTATCAATTATTATTATTATAAATAATAATACAGAATTACAAATATGATTAATAACTAATAATGAAATTAATAATATATTTGACTGATAGTTGTATATTTTTATTTTATGATAATCCCTAGTTTATCTAGTTTGAGAGGGAACCCTTACCTGACTCGAAGTTCCAAAGGCACAAAGGCTATAAAACTGCATGAACTTTAGGTCCATAGCCACAACACCCTTATTTTTGAATTTTAAAAACCTAGGGTGAGAGTACATTTATAAGAAAACAAAAAAAAAGAAAATATGACAGATTTAGAAAAATAATAACCACCCTTATCAGATACAGACCAGTTATATATGATGATTTTTTTTAATATCAGTTAGAGAATCTAGGATCTCATTATGCTGAGGCCTCCAACTAATTCAACAATGAATATTACATTGATCTATTGAATTTTATCCTCTTATACAAGTCTGTAAAAGTTTATGAGGTCAATTAGGGTCCATTGATCCCTTTGAGTCACTCTCAAATACATTTCCTAAACCTATTCTTGACTAGAGAGTTCATTATGTGAGTCATACTCACTACAACCATCTTTCCTATTTATGGTTTGAATATCATGAGATTCAGTCATGTCCTCATATTTAATATAGAGGACATCAAGATCATTAATTGTGTCCAAAACTTCAAATAGATTGGAAGTAAACATTTTTTCTTTGATAAGGATTTTCTGTTTGGATACATTATCACTCAATGGGGCCAGTAACTCATGCTTTCCAATAAAATGAATCCTCAACTTTCAAAAATTTCACACATAAGGATCAAAGAAATCAGACTTTTAATTTGATATACGGTCTAATGAAGCGTCATCTATTGGGTAAAATTTCAACAGAACGTCTTAAGATATAGATTCATCCACCATAATATTATTATTCTAAGAAACCTGATTCCTTTCCTTATTACAAACATGTGGGCCTTGATTAGGAGGAATAATCAAAGAAGGTTTTAATTTACTAGCAGAGAGGCCACTTGTTTAACCCATCAGATCAATAAAATGTATCAAGGGTGAAGGACCCTTAATCAGAAATTAGGACTATCTAGTGGACTATCCATCATGATTAATTACCTCTATTTTATTCTTCCTGCAAAATATAAGAGAAACTAAGGGTCTTAACAATGATTCGAAATTCATAGCTTGTGGTGCTGATGTTTGATCCTACATAGAGTTATATCATTTCCTAAAGAACTTTCCACTTTCAGCTTCCCTTGTGGCCCTTATATGTCACCAACATTTGTTTTTACAATTATAATTGATTATCCAGGTCTTGAACATCATTCTATCCATCTGATTTACCATCTATAGACTCAATCTATCTATTATCCTTCAATTCATGAGTGAGGGCATCTCTAAAAGAAGAATAGTGTTTCTCCTCCCCTACATTATCATCCAGAGGTCTATGTTGTTGAGATATTTCCAACCCACTACAAAGATCATGATCCTGAGGATTATAATGAGAATCAAAAGCCTCTTCTACAAGATCTATCAGGGACTTAGATGGTCTTTTAGGTCTCTCTCTTCGTGATCCATCCCAGTAAATAGTGGACTACTCCTTATCTAGAACATATTCCTTGTCCAACATTTCAATATTTTGAAATGTTTTCTTTATCTACATACTAGATAGACAAGGATGTTGGAGAATTAGGTACCACTAAGCCTTCCCTTTATCTCTCTTATTTCACATCTTCGCCAAATAACCCTTCAAATCACAAGCCTCACAAGCTGTATTCTTGCAAAAATCCACTAATAAATTCCCAACAACTATATAATAATCACAATAAATTATGTAATTTATAATACTCAACACTAATATAAATATCATATGTGGGGGTGGATATAATTCCACTGTCAATAAACATGGAATCGAGATTGAAATCCACCATAATTCTGGCTTAGTGAACTAGTAGAACACTCTTTGTCTCCCTTCCATGGTGGGGTGGTTCCCCAATTTTCTAGGAAATCCATGAAATGTCTTCTGGTTCCATAAAATCCAATTATGACTATGTAATATAACACATATATAGGAAAAAAGATCCTCTATTATGACACAATGAAGAGCAAAGACCATTCATGCCAATGGAGTGAGTGAGGTTTTGAGAACACGTATCCTGATCCCCTTACTCATATCTTGGATTCATCTAAAGAAAAAATGCAATGGAAAATTTATCAACATAAGGAGACGTACATCCAATCCAACAACCCTCAGATAAAGGAAATCCTCCCAACCAAGTATTTTGGCTTCCATGGCTTCTCACATTTAGGGATAATGACCCTTGCAATTATGGATTTTTTTTCACGGCCAACCTTTTTGAAATGGCCTTTGGGTTGGATTCAACAAGAGTTGATGGACCCTTCATGAGTATTCTTCTAGTGGAGCAATCCTTGAACAATGCCAATGAATTCCCACTAACCCCTGGTTTATGATATAGTGTCCCACCTGACCTACCATCCCTTGTCAATGATCCTTCGATAGACATCATATTGGCCTTTGAAATTAAAGGAACTACCTAAGATGGTCTTTTCGATAAGCGATTAATATAATTAATAAAATATTTAAAATTATTATAAATTATATTACTAATTATTAGTCATATTATTAATTATTATAAATATTATTTTATATTATTATTTATATTATTACTTATGATTGATTATATCACAAATTATTAATCATATTATTAATTATTATAAATATTATTATTTATTACTACATATATTTGTTTGTCATTAATTATATTATAATTTATTATATATCTTATTAATTATATTAATAACATTGTTAATTATAAATTGTTAATTTTATTTTAGTTATTTATAATTTATTAGTAATTAAATTATTATTTATATTATTAATAAGTTATTATATAAGTAATTATATTATTAACTTCTAGTCAGTAAAAAATATTATTAATTAATAATAATGAGTTATAATATAATGAATAATAAACAAAAAAGTTATATTACTATTTATTAAGTATATTATTTATTTTTAACTACATTATTAATTATTATTATTTATATTATTTCAACTCTTAATCATCTCACGGATTTTTCTTCAACATGAGGACTATATGTGGAAGATAAATGATATGCCTGCCTGAATCCTCTAAGTTTGGGGTTTTGAGGGTTAATGGTTGACTTCACATTATAAGGGGCACTTCCATATAAATTTCCCTTCAAATTAACATTAATAATATTTTTGGGGATTAGAACACATCCCAACTAAACCATGAATCCTTATGTTCTTTGATGAGGATCCCAACACTGATCATACTAATATAATAAATTTGGTCACTCAAACATGGATTCACATCCAATTTCGTAGTTTATTTTGGAAAAAATCGGTTAATTTTGGATGTTTCTTCAGTTTTGGGGGTTCCTATCATGTGTGATATAGAAATTCAACAAGTGAGGTATGGTCATTTTTCGTAGGTTTTGGTTATGATTGATCATTCCACTCCTCTAATTAATAAAATTAATCTTATTTCTATGTAGAATCACTTTTAATTATAAACTAATTTTGAGACACCTCCTCACTTTAATAAGAAATTATTTTTCCTGGGAAATTATACAGAAAAATTTCACCAAAGTCTATATTTTTTAAATTATAAGAAATTTGGGCACTCAATTCTTCAATGTAAATTTAGCATTCCATCGAAATAGGTGAATCAATCGGATAAAAAATTGAACTCTCCTCAAGAACTCCCTTCTACGGGGATGTCTTGAAAAAATAGTAGGGTTTGGGCGTAGCGGTAGCATTGGAGGGAAGATGCCCAACTTTTATTTTTTCTATAATCATGATTAATCTAGGATCTATACAGCGATGAATGTTGTGATCCATGAAATTGAATCTAAGAAAAATCAAAGGATAGATAAAGTGGAACCAAGAGAGAGAAGATCAACATATGTTGTTTATAATAAATTTAATTAAAAAAGAATTACCTCCAGGGTTATTATTTCTTCGTTGATGCACCCGACCACAGATCTGTAGTGCACCAATGTTGTATTGTAGAAATAAAGTATAGATTTCCTATAGATGTTATCCACAAGTGTTCCCTGAATCATCAGATGTTGTCTATGCAGTCTCTAGGCGCAAGCTTGGAATTTTCTTGTGCTTGCACAATCTTCCATTGATCAACATGAGAACCGCTTATAAAACATTCTTCTTGATCCGGTGGAGGATGATCTCTCTCATTCTTGATATAATTTTTGGAGAAGTTATAACTCTATAGGATTGAGTGGTTTTTCTCCAATCCATTGTACACAACAACTTTTGGCTTGACCAGGGTTATAATAAAATAAATTTTTTTGGGTATTTATATCTTTAGGGTTAATATAACATAACTACAAAAGTTACCTTCCTTATTTTATTAATCATAGTAAAACCTCATGTCAAATAACAATAGTATTGTTATTATATTTCATGACATGTTCTTTACTTATGAATTATAATTAAATATTATTTTACCAAATAATAGTAAATATTATTATTTCTCACCATACCCTTAAACTCAGTCCTCAAATCCTCTTAAATATTTATTGATCCTTGAATATTGACTACTTAATTATTAAATATATATCACTTCATTATCCTCCAAAAAATAAATAAATATCTAATTCACTAAATACCAAATAAATATTTATCAAATATTCCGGTCCTAAGATATTTTCTTGAATAACTAATGATGAAATAAATGTGACTATAAATACATGAATAATTATTAAACCACATCCAGAATAATATTTATTCAACTTGTTAAATAATAAATAATATATAATTTAACTGAGATACCAGATACACTTATTTTGTGCCCCTCTAGGCAACTTTCTCAATGGAATTAGGTGGAGAAAAATTAAGTCCAATGTTAGCATCTAGAAACATGAAAATTCACCCTTAGAGAAAGAAGGTAATTCCATAATGACATGTTATCTCATATGAATGCTTAACATGTAATATAATCCCTTTATTATGATATCTCTAATCACGCAGGTTGCATGCAAGTACCATCAACCCATGTGGTCAATTACTCTTTCTTTGACTTCCTATAAAATGAACTTGCTGATAGAACACCATGGGAATGTATTTATTTAGGCTATATCATTTTCAACAAAGGGTCTGAGACATCAAATTCCATTAAAGAATTGAAAAGGTCAAATCTTTTCTCGCATTATTTATTAATGCATTATTACTCATGATGCACCCAACATATCCTACCTCACCATGGAATTTTGCATCAAAGTTTTCATCAATACATCTATGTGAGTGAGTAGTAATACTCATTAATTTTAATCTTAAAGTCTAAGCACCAATACTCACATACGTAGATCTGAGCATCCAATGACACTTATAAGTGAGGACTTCCTACTGGAGGGTCTTCTTCTCATAATATCCTTTTGGAAATTACCAAGGTGGTGCACCATGAGAATGTATCTCAAGGTTGTATGAGTCTCCACCACTGATATCATTCATCATTTTCATCACTCAAATGATATCATCCAGCTATAGAACATATTTTCAAGAATAGTGACATAGCACTTTTGGGTTCTAATCACAGTAGAGATCCTCTATGATGTTTTAGTGCGACAGTTAATGTTAGTACATTATGACATAAAATGTCATGCAGAATAAAAGTAATTATATGACATGGAATTTATTAATATTCAAAACTATGAATATAAGTTATCATAATGTAAAAAATAGATTGGTTATTGAGAACCAACCCCAACAGACTCTCACTTTCACAAGATCCATCTACTAACAATCTTCAGCCTGATTTCTCTCACATGATATTCATTATTCTACTATGATAGGACTTTAGTCAAGTGGGATTCCACATTCTCTTCTTTGGGTACTCTTATAACTGCAAATTCTCCCTTCTGAAAAAAAAATTCTTCAAGTGGTGATACTTTGGAGTATGTGCTTTTTCTGTTGATGTGACCTTGGCTCTTTTTCAAGATCTGTAACTATAGTATTATCAAAATACAATGTGATTTTGTATTTAATACATTAGAAACCTCTATATACTTATAATCTACTATAAAATAATCTATAACTACCTAATTTGAAATATTTTTGCTCAGAGCTCCTCTATTGAGAAAAAAACATATCATGATTACGATTTCATATCATTCTGATCTGTCTGAAAACCAATATCAACACACCCTATGATGAAAAGCTACTTGTCTCCTCCATACACAAGGAACATATACCTAGTTCTTCTTAGATACATAAGGGTAGTCTTAAAAGCTTTCTAATGTTGTTCTATTGGATCTACTTGATATATTACTATCATTATCAATGCATAAGAAATATCTAGTCTAGTACATAACATGACATACATGATTGATCATATATTTGAAGCATAAGGGATCTTACTCATTCGTTCTTTCTACTGTTGTGTATGGGGATACATTTTTCTAAAAATATGTAAACCATGTGACATTGGAACCAATCTGTTCTTGGATTGTCCCATACTAAATATTTTTTAGTATCTGGTCAATATATGTGATTTTATTTATTCCAAAAATCCTCTTGTATCTTTCACAAATGATCTTGGTCCCTATAATGTAGGTTGCTTTGGTTATTTCCTTCATGGAGAAGAAATTTTTCAAACATTCCTAAACTAACTTTAAGAATGTTATGTCATTTACAATAAGTAATATATCATCAACATAAACTACTAGGATAACGATCACATTCCCATTAAACCTTTAGAAAACACATGGCATAAATTCATTCTTAATGAAACTAAATTCTATTATAGATTCATTTAATTCAATATTCCATGACCTAGATTATTTCTTCAATCCAAAAATGGATATCTATATCTTGAAAACCCTTTTGGCATCAGCTAGTGTCACAAAACCTTCCATTTTAATAAAATAGACTTCTTCCTGAAGGTTATCATTAAGGAATACATTTTTGACATTCATCTACCAAATCACATACTCCAGGTAAGATGAAATGGCAAGTATGATTATTCTGAATTTAAACATGGAAAATAGAAAAATGGTTTCATCATAGTCAATAACTTGAAGTTTTTTAATGCATTTATCCACTAGTCTTGCTATATAATTACTTCAAATTATATTTCCATTATTCACTTGAAAATCTATTTGTAACGAATAGAATTTATAAGTAATTTCTTCAAATTCTATTTCCATTTATATTCAAGGTATGTTCTTAAGAGGTTACTTGGTTCAAAAAATATTAATATATAGAGGAAAATTGTAATTAAAATCCAAGTGGAACACTTTGGAGGATTTCTGGTCTTCTAAACAATAAATTATAAAGGGGAATTTCAATATGGCACACCCAATGGGTCTCTATTATCGAGGTCAAAATCCATAACTAATAAAGAATGATACTTATAATTATAAAAATAGGTGATTATCAATTTATAAGTGAAGAAAAAATTTTAAGAAAATATGTGATAATTGATGGCTTTCATCACAAAAGAGGGTATATTAAAACCACTCACATTTTAAGGGAAAAAACATTACCACCTAAAATAGGTATGTAGAAGAATCCTTGTCTGATAGAGGCCCAATTTTTTATGTAGATTAGTTGAAATCAATGAAATGGTCCAATGCCCTACAAATAATGAAAATGATCTTTCACCTAAATAGTTCAATGGATCCCAAGACAAAATTAGAATGGGAGGTATATGAATCAAGAGAATACCTCTAGCAATCCATCTCCTCCGAAGGATATTGATGTGTTGTCTGAATATGAGAGAAATAAAAGAACCCAGATTGAATAATTAGTTGTCTTATGATAGAAGGAGGAGGAATATATACTATGGAATTAGAGGAGAGAAATAAGAAAAGATGTTTAAAATATCATTATGGGAAAAATGGCCTTTTCATCTGGAAAAATAAGGGGTCATGGTTTGGCCAACCAATGTGAAAACCATGCTAGCCTCACTGCTAAAGGAAAATCCTTACATAGTTATAGAGCATGGTTTCCATAACCATGAAAAGACTGTGAGAACGTCATCTATCCAACCACTATAATCTTCCACATGGGTATGAATTTGGGGTCACATGGCCGTTGAAAAACCATGCAGCCCTTGATTCTCACAAGTTCCCATGCACGGTTAGTGTTAACCATGTGGTAACTATGAAGCCCACCCTATTTTCCCATTTCTCAGAGCATCTTCCTTTGAAAAATCCTCGTATTATTCTGAGACCTTCCGTGTGCCATAGTAAACATTTAACAATAACTAAATAGGATTTAGACTGAAAAAATATCGTACCTTCATGAAAATGCAGGTCATTAAAACCCGCCTGCCTTAAGGAAACTCTTCACCTAATTGTCCTTTTGAGGGTAAAGAGGTGTCATATGAGAATATATCCTTACATTTGGAATGTATATCAAATTTCCATCCACTTGACTTATTTTCTACTCAATCATGATATCATAGCACCCATACCAAGGGAACTAATCTTCCTCAGAGTTTCTTCACGTTGTGATCCACAATAAAAAAGGGATACTCCTAGAAGGAAGTATACACCTCTAAATAAACCTTGTTATGTTAAAAGACATGTTATAGATCAGGATAATACCGGTGAAACTGAGATATGTAAAATATATCATGAATTGACCATTATCTCTATAGAATTACTGACTTTTACAACACTAGTATGATCCATTTAAAAACCTCAAAGGGTCCAATGAATATTGGTGAGATATTACCCTCCCACTAAATATGATTATTTCCTAACCTGGGAAATACTCACAAGAAATTATAAAATATGATCACGAACTGAAGAGGCCATCAACATCTTTTGGCATATGACTTTTTTCCAAACTGGTATATTGTCATTCACTTTATGATCAACTTGTCCTACTCTGTAGTCTCTTAAATGAGACATAGTCCCATTAAAGATGCCTACCGAGCCTCTAGCCAACATAAAGGTGAACGGAAAGGCCTAAAATATAAGGATTCATAAAGAGTCATTTGAATGGCATCCTAAAATATTTTAATATAATTGAACTCAACCAAGGTTATTTGTTTCGCCCAAGAACCCTCTATGTCAAGGACCCATGCACATAGCAAGTCATCTTACACCTAAATCATAAACTGTGTCTTTCCATCGGTTTGTTGGTGATAGTGAATTATTAGAACATGGGTACCCAAGGCATTATAAAACCACTAATAGAATAATGAAGTAAATTGGGAGTTTCCCTCTAAATTTATAAAACAAGGATCTTGATGAATACGTATGGCCTCCCTAATGTATAGCCTCCCTAGATAGTCTACTGAAAAGGTATCTTGTAAAGGTATCGAGTTTGTGACTTCGTCAAACAATCAACAAAAACCACATAATATCATTTCTTTGAGGTAATATAGATAAAAAATTCCAGAAATCTAGAGAAATCTCATCCAATTTCCAATCGGGAATAGACAATTACATTAAAATCCATACCAGTCTCTGATGTTATACCTTCACCTATTGATAGATAGACCACCAATTGATGAATCTGAAAATCTAGCATTTCATACCAGGACACCAATACTGGAAACATAAATCTCAATAAATATTGTTTACACTAGGATGCACTACCCATGATGAGGCAAGGAATTACCACATCATCTCCTCTCTAATGTCTTCTGAAACCCTTATATCACCATTTAAGAGTAATTTATCATCCCTATACATCGTAAAAAAAGAAGGTGTATCATCATTGAGATTTTTTTCTTCATGAAAAGGCCCATAATATCGAAAAGATTAATCACTCTTACCTATTATGAAACGGTATAGGTTACTTCTAATGTTAAGAGTATAATCTATCCCTGATCCTCCTAAACCTCACTGTTTATCTTCGAGAATAAGTCCATGAGATTCCATTCACCACCGGCCTCCTGAACCACCAGTGTTTGAGTATTTTGGCTTAAAGTTTTAGATACAACATTCCCTTTAACATGCATGTAAGCAAGATTGATATCACACAACTGAAGATAGTCATCCCATATATGCTACATGAGAAATTGATATCGTTGTGAGAAGATGTACTTGAGGATTTTCAAATCAGTGAATATGAAAAAAATTATATCCATGTAATTAGTGTCTCCAACAGCATATAACATTAACTAAACAAATATCTTGAGTTCAAACATTGGATAATACTACTCATGAGGTCACGATTGATGTGACATGTATCCAACTAATCGTGTGTCCAACATAAAAAAGCTTCCTTTCTGATACTTGATGCATCATAGTAAACAGTATACCTCCTAATAAGAAATGATTCTCTATGATTATGTGTGTATTCCACAAACTTTCTCTATAATCGCGTGTCACACCATTATTTTTCATAATCCTATGCGGCACTACAAGGCATGATAAATCCTAGGAAATGTTTTTGTAATATTATTCTAGACCTAAGAAACATTGTACATAAAATAAATTCTTGGGCTTCTCCCAAGAAACCACATATATTAATTTCTCTAGGTCTACTAAAACGTTTTCACTTTGAGATAATGTGACCCAAGAACTGCACTTTGTTGATCAAGATGTTTCCTTTAATGAGCTTAGTAACGATATAATGGTCTCTCAGTGTATTCAACATGATCTCCATATTATTTTCCGGATTGTATCAAGAAATAGATTACACTAAGATATTTTCATCAAAGACTATCTCAAATGAATCTGAATATGGATGGAAAACCTGATTCTTTAGGTCCATGAAGTCAACATTGAATTCCAGATACCGAACAATATAACCGATTATTTGTATAGACCATACATACATATGATAGTGGTATGAGGAATGTATGGAGACCTAAAATAGAACTAATGA
This sequence comes from Viscum album, assembly GCA_963277665.1. Classification (NCBI taxonomy): domain Eukaryota; kingdom Viridiplantae; phylum Streptophyta; class Magnoliopsida; order Santalales; family Viscaceae; genus Viscum; species Viscum album. The sequence continues at coordinate 878,335,803 of OY728143.1, read as the reverse complement.
CAGTCAGACCTCAAATATATCATTGAAAACACTCTTTATCCATAGATATTATTAAATATGTTATTTATTCATTGAAATGGATACTATTTTTTGTCTGTAATCTAGTCCAACCAATGGTAGTCTACAAAAATATTGACAGTACCATCCACCTTCTTGGAAAAAAGGACCGGTGATCCCCAAAGAAATTTATTGTGGTGTATAGATACTTTATCCTACGAATCCTCTATGTGTCTCTTGATATCAATATGATACATATTTTCTATCGTATTGGGAGGAATGGTCCCTAGTGCTTCTCCTTGAACTATCTCAATGGTAAACTATACCTATCACACTAGAGGTAGCCCAAAAAATCATGAGTGAAAATATAGCGACCCATACTTTACATACAAGGTTAATACTTCAAAATTGAAGCATACTTATTACAACATATAAAAAAACCATGAAAGGACGGTATAGGTATAGTGTCTTTAGAAACTGGGATACATAAACAAAGGGTTCATAAGGCATCTACACTATCTCCCATTTATTACATCATATCTATAGTCCCTTTTGGAATATCTTACTTAATAACCTTTTTACTGACCTGGGGAAAGAAAACAGACAAAAGGGTGAGCTCAAATGCTCATTAAGGGTAAACAAAAGAAATATAAATCCCATCATATTCATAAAAACATATCATTTTGGAAATCATAACCTGCAAAAGAAATCATAATTTCATAACATGGGATAAATCATGGTAGTGAAATGTAATCCAAATAATCATAACATAAAACATGAAACATTTTGGCATACACACATAATCATATAGAATCATTTCTTATTATCCAAGACTCATTTTCAAGACTATCTTAGTGAACAAAGTCCATTTCTGAACTGAGTTCACTCCTCGTTTCAATCGTATTTCATTGAACCAGTTTAACCTTCCGTTGCAGCCATGTCTATCTCATGAGATATAAAATCTTTACCCAATTCATTGGAGGGATATATAGGTCCCACCCATCTCATAATGATACCATTCTTATGTGTGCCACAAAATCATAAACCATACATCATAGCATAACCCATGTAATAAAAATGGGAATCTTAAACATCTTGACATAATAAAACAATTCATATAAGATAAAGGAATTCATAAAAATATTTCCATCACAACATAATCAAATCAACTTAATAATAGGGATAGAAATATAAACCTTAATTATCTTAGATGGAAAATAATTTTGATAAAACACTTGAACTCCATTCTTGAGGAAAATATCCTTTCTACTTCGAAAACATTTTTCCTTTCTTAACATGTCATACAATTTTAAACTAAAATAATTCGATTAAAATTAAACTTGAAAACTTTTAAAGTATTATTCTTTGAAATAATGTTTTAAAAATCCATTCATGTCGTATATGTTAAAAAACATTCTTCTCGTACCTTTGTCGTAAAAGTCAAAAAGTACCTCGTATGATGATCGACATAAGATTCCCTTCATATAATTTACTAAAAACTCACCAAAGTGTAAAATTTTATTTAAACAATTGTATGAGGATAATATTACATATTGAGGAAACATGGAAGTGGATGATAAATATTCCCCAATAAATTATGAAGTATAAACAATCTCGAATAAAAATTGAGATTGTGAGATTGTCCCTTACCTTAGATCTGATTTGCTTCATAAGTGTCCGAACCTCATTTATAATGATTTAAATAATGTTATTTACTTATTCCAGAATCATACTTATTATTATGATATCACATATGGTCATATTATTAGCTTCATTTTAGTAATATTTCACTACTACATGTTATTCAGGTTTTTATTACTTTAGTTCTTATGCGTGTTTTGTCGAATAAATTCTAATTCATCTTTATAGGATATAGATAAATCATTTAAAGAATGGAATTAGTGTAATATATATAATATTAATTCATTCAATTCATTTATATAATCATTATTCAATGAAGATCATATAGAATGAGTCGCATCACATCGTGGAGACGGTAGGCCGTACGTACGCACGAGCGATGATATCGTTCCCATGATCGTGGGATTGTATTGAAGTGTATGTATAATATTTAAGAATCAATACCACTTTACAATAATCATATATAGTTATTTATTTTCACCATTATTCCCATCCAAGTATGTTGGTGGTGGAAAACAGATTACACCACGGTGTGGAGACGGTATTCCGTACGTACGCACGCGTGGTGATTTCTTTTTTGTAGGATGGATAAGAGGTGAAATAGGGTTGTTTAATATTTATAATAAAATGTCAGTATATGATGGATACTGATGTTATTACCTCATAATGGAACAACTAAAGAATAGGGAGTAGAAGATGAATGGAACTTGAAGAAAATGGTAGAAGGTATTACCTCTTTCTCGAAGTTCCTCCTTTAAACTTTCTCTTAAGGCACTAGAGTTGGCCTTTTGAGAAGACCAGTACCTCTAGTAAGTTTATAAGGAAGTTGGGAAGTGAAATGGGCAGGGGTTTGCTGAAATTGAAGGATCAAATTGGTGTGAGGAGGAGAGGGAGGAGGTTCCCTTTTATAAGGGAGGAGAGGGGCACCTTTGGAAAGTGTGGAAATATTATTTTATTATAAACTTATCTTCTTTTTAAAAAGGTCCAAAAATAATTAAAGATAAATATAATATCACTCATGGTCTAAATAAAATCATCCAATCATATTTGGACATGTTTTGGAAAATATTTTAATCATTATAATCATACTTAATTAATTCATTTATTAATGAGGTAAATACATCATCATTATTGTGTCATAAATAATTTAATTTATTTAGTGTCCAAAAATTATAAAAAAAATATCCTTATGTAGTAAATCCTTTTAGATTTCCAATTAATATTTATAGTCAAAAATGTAATTTATATAACCCCATATAAAAATTAATTACTAAAATTGTCTTGTTAATGTCAATTTTGTCTTTACATTAAATTAATTAATCCAAATTTTCATTGTCACTACCAAGTGGCTCAATGGGGTCCCAAAATCGACCGAAGGATGCCCATGGTCTGCCACTACTCATCCAATAAGGTTAGGACAAGTTTCAAGTTAATTTTGAATTATTATAATATTCTTTTAACCTTGAATTACCCTATTTACCATTAACCGTAGTAAATAAAAATTACCGTAGTTACTATTCATAATATCAAAAAAATAAAAGTAACCTATTAACATAATTTGGACCCACTGATTCCAAAATATGGAATCAATTTTTCAAAATTTAAAACACAGAAGTTGCATTAATTAATTTAAAATTAATCCTATTGTTAAGAAAACGGGTTTTTAAAGTTAATACATTGCCAAAGATTGAATTTATTTACCTATGAATTCAATGTAAAATTAATGCTAGTGGAATAAAATATATTAAAAGGTAAAAATATATTCTATTTATACTTTAAAAACATTCAATATTATAATTTAATCATATAAAGTATTGTGATGAAAAATGTTTTTTTTAATTAAAATATAGCATGTTTTTACTATACGTTAAAATATGAAAGTTACCAGAATAATATGAAAAATTTATCCAAAGTAAAATTATATATCGTAATTATAAATAAGAATTTTATTTTGTCAAATTGAACTTATAAACTTGTCAAAAACTAGATTTAATGTGGGTGCTCCATCAAAAGGTAGTAAAACTGCATTTTTTTAAAAATACTTCTTTTATCCAAAAAACTGATTTTGTTTTTATACCTCATTCTAGAAAATGTATAAGCTGAATTAAAATGTTATAAAATTCAAAATTCAGTAAATTCTATTCATAACGGCTAGTTTTAATAATATTTTTATAGCATATTTTTGTTTAGTGAAACTCGGTATTGTGTACGATGCAAGCTATCGAGGAAGGCCGCAGTAGCGTGTAAAGCAAGCCAAGCTAGTGTTGTGTGTAGTGAAAGATTCCCTTGATGATTTATATAACATAAAAAATATTTCTCATAAAAGTCTCGGGTGTTACATTCTACCCACCTTAAAAAGAATTTCGACCTCGAAATTCGTCACTTTGTAACAAACAGATAATGATACCTCTCCCTCATCATATCCTCAAGCTCCCATGTAGATTTTTCTAATTGGTGTTTCCTCCATAAACTTTCACCAAGCGAGTGGTCTTGCTCCATAGTATTTTTTCGCTACGATCCAAAATCTTTATCGGCGGTTCTTCCTAAGAAATATTTTGTTCTAGCGGTTCAACTTATGAGCTGAGTACATGTGAAGGATCAGGTATATACTTTCTCGGGATAGATACATGAAACACATTGTGAACTTGAGAGATATTCGGTGGAAGCACCAATAGGTAAGCTACCTTCCCAACATGATCCAGAATTTCAAAATGACCGATATAACTAGGGCTCAACTTTCCCTTCTTTCCAAATCGCATTACTCTCTTCCAAGGAGATATTCTTATGAACACTTTATCACCCACTTCAAACTCTAGGACTTTTATTCTGTTGTCGTCATAACTTATTTGTCGTCTCTGAGCTGCTCTTATGTGTTGTTGAATAAATCTAACCTTTTCTGCCATCTCATCAACAAGATGAGGTCCTAATAGATTTATTTCCCCAACTTCATCCCAGAAAGTAGGAGTCCTGCATTTCTTTCTATAGAGAACTTCATAAGGAGCCATCTGAATACTACAGTGAAATATATTATTATAATAAAATTCCACAAAAGGTAGGTGTTGATACCAACCACCTTTGAAATCCATAGAGCAAGCTGTCAACATATTTATAGAGTTTGAATTGTCCTCTCAGACTGATCGTCTGTCTGAGGATGATAAGCAGTGATGAAACTCAACTCTATATCCAGAGTATGCTGAAGACTTCACCAGAAAATTGAGGTAAACCTCGGATCCTGATCAGATATATTAGTAAGTGGTACTCCCTGAAATCTTACCACTTACTTTACATATATCCTCGCAAGCTGATCTAGAGAGAAATCCTCTCTAATAGAAATGAAGTTTGCAGACATTGTAAGACGATCAAATATGACCCAGATAGAATTATTTCCATTGGATGTTTTAGGTTGTCCAGTGACAAAGTCCATAGTGATGTTTTCCCATTTCCATTCAGGTATGGGTAATGGTTGTAACATCCCCTTAGACTTCTGTCTCTCATCTTTAACTTGCTGACAAAACAGGCATCGAGAGACAGATTCAGCAACATCTCTTTTCATGCCATCCCACTAGAAGTACTCTTTCAGGTCCCTATACATCTTCGTGCTTCCAGGATGAATAGAGAATGATGAACTATGAGCCTCATCCAGCAAATCCTTCTTTAATTCTGGAATGGGAGGAACACAAACCCAATTCCTGAACTTTATTATCCCATCACAATCAAGGTTGAATTCAGGAACATTTCTCACCTTCTTCTGTAACTCGACATCTTCTTTCTGCACCTCTTTAATCTTCACATGTATAGATGGTTGAACATTTATTTGAGAAAGATATGATTTTTCCCCTTTCATTATAATTCCAAGATCAATCCTTTGTGAATCCATAAATATTGGATCATATGTGATCCTCATCATGTAGAAGCTAGCATGGTCTTGTCGACATAATGCATATGCCACCTTGTTTGCTTTCCCAGGGTGGTAATGAATTGAGCAGTCGTAATCCTTAATCATCTCCAACCATCTTCTTTGGTGCATATTCAAGTCCTTTTTTGTGAAAATATACTTTAAACTTTTATGATTAGTTTAAATTTCACAATTTTCTCCATAAAGATAATGCATCCAAATCATTAATGAAAAGATTACCGCAGCTAACTCCAAATAATGAGTTTGGTAATTTTTCTAATGGATTTTCAAATGTCATGAGGCATAAGATATCACCATATCATTTTGCATAGGAACACACCCCAACCACTTCTTGGATGCATCACTGTAGATCACAAACCTTTCTCCTCTTCAAGTCAGTGTGAGTACAGGTGCACAAGATAATCTTATTTTCAACTCCTTGAAATTATCTTCACATTCCTCTGTCCAAACAAACATAACTCCTTTTCGAGTCAACTTGGTGAGTGGATTAGATAATCATGAAAAATCTTTCACAAAACGTCGATAATATCCACCCAAACCAAGAAAACTTCAGATCTCAGTTACTGTTGTTGGTCTTGGCCATATTTTGATAACCTCTGTTTTTGCTGGATCCACAGATATCCCCTCTTTTGAGATTATGTGACCCAAAAATGAAACTTTTTGAAGCCAAAATTCACACTTGGAAAATTTGGCATAATGCTTCTCCTTTCTCAGGGTCTTTAATAAAATTATCAAGTGATCTTCATGTTCTTCCTTGCTATTTGAGTAGACAAAAATATCATCTATATAGACTACCAAAAACTGATCAAGATAGTCTCTAGAGACTCTATTCATCAGATCCATGAATATATCAAGGGCATTAGTAAGACCAAATGGCATCACTATAGATTCATAGTGTCCATACCTTGTACGGAAATCCGTCTTTGGTATATCCTCCCTTTTGACCCTTAATTGATGATACCCTGAATGAAGATTAATCTTGGAAAAGTATTGTTCTCCATGTAGTTGGTCAAATAGGTCATCAATCCATGGGAGAGATTATTTTTTCTTGATATTGATCTTGTTAAGTTCTCGATAATCAACGCAGAGTCTCATTGATCCATCTTTCTTCTTAACAAACAGAACAGGTGCTCCCCAAGTTGACGCACTAGGGAGTATGAATCCTTTATCAAGATTCTCTTGGAGTTGCTTCTTCAATTTCTGCAACTCAATTGGGGCCATTCTATAAGATGTCTTTGAAATAGGCAAAGCACCTGGTACGAGTTCTATTTAAAACTCAACTTCACGATTTGGTGGAAGACCTGGGAATTCCTCCTGAAAGACATCATCAAATTCCAGTACAATAGGAATATTATTAATCGTGAGTTTCTCTATAACCATTTGAGATAAATAACCTTTATTTAGTGGAATCAAGACCAATAAGATAGAATAAATTTCCACCCGTACAATGGGCAAATTATTAATCGTGAGTTTCTCTCGCATCGATAGACGATCATAGATTGATCTGGAATATGAAATGTGACTTCCCTTCTTTGGAAATTGATATGAGATCCATATAAAGAAAGCCAATCCATGCCAAGAATCACATCAAATTCCACTATAGGAAGGATCACAAGATTTGAAGGAATCACTTTCCCACAAACTTCAATGGGAGAATAATTGTAAACTTTTGATGCGACTATTGTGCCATTAGGAGTTGTCACAGCCAACTCAACATCTAATTGTTGAGGTAATATGATGATACCCTTAGAAAATTCATCTGAAATAAGAGAGTGGGTGGATCCAGAATCAAATAAAACAGTTTCTACTTTAGAGTGGATGGTAAGTGTACCCCTCACCACTTCGTTTTCGTACTCCACATCGCCGATAGTAATTGCATGTGACTTTCCTTTGTCCTTGGCCTTAAGAGTTTGTTGAAGTTGATCATCATCATCAACCCTTGGATTTGGGCATTGATAGGCATAATTCCCCATCTCCTTGCACTTGAAATATTGATGTGTAGTAGGTTCATTCTGTGTATCCCTTCCGTTGTTCGCATCATTAGACATATTCTTCCTATTATTTCAACAATCAATTTCCGGATGACCTTCTTTTCCACACTTATAACATTTTCTTGTCCCCTTAAGAAAATTTCCTCCATGTTTCTTTCCACAGTTTGAGCATAAGGGAAAAATCATCTTCTTTTTATTATGGTCTTTAGATTTTCCTTTGAATTACATTTTCCTCTTCTTATCAAACCCATGTGACTGATGGGATACACCATTCTCCATCTCAACCTTGAGAGCACATCGAACAATCTCCTCGTAGCTATTGAAGTCCCTTATGGATAACGCCCGTCGAAGACATGGTTTTAAGCCACTAAAGAATCGATCGATCTTACTCTCATGTTGGATAATAATTCTGGAAGTGTACCTTGCAAGTTTTGTACAATTTGATTCGTAGGTACCAACAGATTCATCATACTTTTTCTTCAGTTCAAGAAACTCTTTCTCCATCTTTTTTTGAAGAATACGAGGGATGCACTTATTGAAAAATAAGTTCTTGAACTCGTCCCATTCCATGGATTCAATTTAATCTCTTTGCCTCGTATTCTTGATAAGATTCTACCATTGATCAGCATCATCTTCCAAACGATACACTGCTAAGATGACTTTATCATGTTCAGAACATTGAAGAACTAAAAATATATTTTCAGTGGTATTGATCCATTTTTCAGCCACTAATGTTTTAGAAGACCCACTGAATGAAGGTGGATGCTGCCTCATGAAGTATTCAACAGAATGTTGCTCCTTCCTTTGCTCATTTGGAAGTCCTGCATGATTCATATCTTGAGAAAGTTGTGTGAGCATGGCTACAAGATTTTTGCATTCCAGCTCCCATAAAGTTTGGTTGCTCAGGGGGACAATCATTGCATTTCTCGTGGCAATCCTCATTGACACGGTTCCTTCGGGTTCCATCCATTGACTAAAATCAAGAAGAATAGTGTGAGAAACACTAATTATAATAGAAAAAACACATAATCATGAATAAAATTTCACAAATAAGGTCTTATCATAGGTGGTTCATGGCCATTTCTAAAACAAGAATATTGTGTTATATTCTTGTACATATCCTTAGGGTCTTACTAAGGCTTTCACATCATAGTATCCAAAGGTTGACTATACCATTCCTCTGATACCAACTATAGTGACCCATACTTTACATACATGGTTAATACTTCAAAATTGAAGCATACTTATTACTAAATATAACAAAACCATGAAAGGACCGTATAGGTATAGGGTCATTAGAAACCGGGAAACATAAACAACTTGTTCATAGAGCATCTACACTGTCTCCCATTTATTTCATCATATATATAGTCCCTTTTGACATATCTTACTTAATAACCTACTTCCTAACCTGGGGAAAGAAAACATGCAAAAGGGTGAGCTCAAATTCTTAGTAAGGGTAAACAAAATAAATATCAATCACATCATATTCATAAAAATATATATTTTTGGAAATCTTAACTTGCAAAAGAAATCATAATTTCATAAAATGGGATAAATCATGGTAGTGAAATGTAATCCCAATAATAATAAATTAAAAGATGAAACTTTGTGGAATACACACATAATCATAGATAATCATTTCTTATTAGCCAAGACTTATTTTCAATACTATCTTAGTGGACAAAGTCCATTTCTGAACCGAGTTTACTCCTCGTTTCAGTCCTGTTTCACTGAACCAGTTTAACCTGTCGTTCAAGCCATGTCTATCTCATGAGATATAAAATCTTTACCCAATGAATTATAGGGAGATAGAGGTCTCACCCATCTCATAATTATACCATTATTATGTGTGCCACAAAATCATAAACCATACATCATATCATAACCCATGTAATAAAAATGGGAATCTTAAACATCGTGACATCATAAAACAATTGATATAAGATAAAGGAATTCATAAAAATATTTCCATCACAACATAATCAAATCAATGTAATAATAGGGATAGAAACAGAACCCTATATTATCTTATATGGAAAATAATTTTGGTCAAACACTTGAACTCCATTCTTGAGGAAAATATCCTTTCTACATCAAAAACATTTTTCCTTCCTTAACATGTCATACTATTTTAAATTAAAATAATTTTATTAAAAATAATCTTGAAAACTTGTAAAGGAAGATTCTTGGAAATAATGATTTAAAAATCCATTCATGCCGTATAAGTTAAAAAAACATTCTTCTCGTACTTTTTTCCAAAAAGTCAAAAAGTACCTCGCACGAAAATCGACAAAAGATTTCTTTCATATCATTTAATACAAACTCACCGATGGGTAAAATTGGATTTTAACAATTTTAGAAGGATAATATTACATATTGAGGAAACATGGATGTGGATGATAAATATTCCCCAATAAATTCTGAAGTATAAACATTCTCGGATTAAAATTAAGATCGCGAGATTTTCCCTTACCTTAGGTCCGACTTGCTTCGTAAGTGTCCGAACCTTCTGTATAATGATTTAAATAATGTTATTGACTTATTCCAGAATCATAATAATTTTTATGATATCACAAATGGTCATATTCGTAGCTACTTTTTAGTAATATTTCATTACTACTTGTTATTCAGGTGTTTATTACTTTTTGTTCTTATGCGTGTTTTGTCGAATAAATTCTTATTCCTCATTATAGGATATTGATAAATCATTTACTGAATGGTTTTAGTTTAATATATATCGTATTAATTCATTCAATTCATTTATATAATCATTATTCAATGAAGGTCATATAGAACGAGTCGCATCACATCGTCGAGACGGTAGGCCGTACGTACGCTCGAGCGATGATATCGTTCCCATGATCGTGGAATTGTATTGAAGTGTATGTATACTATTTAATAATAAATAAAAGTTTACAATAATCATATATAGTTATTTATTTTAACCATTATAACCATCCAAGTAAGGTGGTAGTGGAAAACATATTACACCATGGCATGGAGACGGTATTCCGTACATATGCAGGCGCAGTGATTTCGTTTTCCGTAGGATGGATAAGAGGTGAAATAGGGTTGTTTCATATTTATAATAACATATCATTATATGAAAAATACTTATGTTATTACCTAATAATTAAACAACCAATGAAGAGGGAGTATAAGAAGAATTGAACTTGAAGAAAACGGTAGAAGGTATTACCTCTTTCTCGAAGTGCCTCCTTTAATATTCATCTTAAGGCAATAGAGTTGGTCTTTTGAGAAGACCCGTACCTATAGTATGTTTATAAGGAAGTGGGGAAGTGAAATAGGCATGGGTTTGCCGAAATTGAAGGATCAAATTGGTGTGAGGAGGAGAGGGAGGAGGTGCCGTTTTATATGGGAGGAGAGGGGCACCTTTGGAATGTGTGGAAATATTATTTTATTATAAACATATCTTCGGTTTCAAAAGGTCCAGAAATCATTAAATATGAAGATAAGGCGACTCTTGGTTGAAATAAAATCATCCAATCAGAATTGGACATGTTTTGGAAAATATTTTAATCATTATAAACTTATTTATTTAAATCATTTATTAATGAGGTAAATACTTCATCATTATTTTGTCATAAATATTTTATATTATTTAGTTTGTAAAAACAATTAAAAAATATCATTATGTAGGAAATAGTTTTAGATTTCCAATTAATATTTATAGTCGAAAATATAATTTATATAACCCTTTATAAAAATTAATTACTATAATCTTTTTGTTAATGTCAATTTTGTCTTTACATCAAATTAATTAATCCAAATTGTCATTGTCACTACCAAGTGGCTCAATTGGGTCCCAAAATCGACCCAAGGATTCCCATGGTCAGCCAATAATCATCTAATAAGGTTAGGACAAGTTTCAAGGTAATTTTTTATTATTATAATATTCTTTTAACATTGAATTACCCTATTAACCTTTAACCGTAGTAAATAAAAATTACCGTAGTTACTATTCATGATATCAAAAAAAAAATAAAAGTAACCTATTTAAATAATTTGTACCCAATGATTCCAAATATGGAATCCATTTTTCAAAATTAAAAACACAGAATTTGTAGTAATTAATTTAAAATTAATCCCGTTGTTAAGAAAATGGGTTTTAAAAGTTAAAACATTGCCAAAGATTGAAATGTTTTTACCTATGAATTCAATGTAAAATTAATGCTAATGACATACATTATATTAAATGGTAAAAATATATTCTATTTATACATTAAAAAATTCAATATTATAATTTAACGATATAATGTATTGCGATGGAAAAATTTGTTTCTAATTAAAATATAGCATCTTTTTACTGTTCATTAAAATGTGAAATTTATCAGAATAATATGAAAAATATATCCAAAGTAAATTTTTATATCCTTATTCTAAAGAAGAATTTTATTTTGTCAAATTGAACTTATAAACTTGTAAAAAAATACATTTAATGTGGGTGTGTCATCAAAAGGTAGTAAAACTGCATTTTTTGAAAAATATTTCTTTTATCTAAAAAACTGATTTTGTTTTCATACCTCATTCAAGAAAATGTATAAGATGAATTAAAATGTTATGAAATTTAAAATTTTGTTAATACTATTTATAACAGGTAGTTTTAATAATATTTTAATAGAATATCATTGTTTAGTGAAACTCGGTAATGCGTATGACACAAGCTATCGAGGAAGGCCGCGATAGCATGTAAAGCAAGCCATGATAGTGTTGTGTGTAGTGAAAGATTCCTCTAATGATTTATATAACATAAAAAAATATTTCTCATAAAAGTCTCGGGTGTTACAGAAAATTTCTCAGAAATGCTCTACTATAGGAGGGAAAATAGGGAGATGTAACCCCTAATCATCCATGGAATGACTGATTGTTTTTTGTCACACTACCCAGCCTATACCACTCGGGTACCGCTTCGGTCAAAAGAACATCACATTCTCCCTTATATATAAACCTACCACTCTTTATTTGTGTAAACATCACCCTTTAATGATAGTAGTCAATATGGTCTTGTTATGGAGATAAATGTATGTATTGTTGATTATATTAGAGAACATCATGTCAAGGATGAAAAATTATATATGACAAAGGTATCAACCAATCTCAAGGGGATAAGAATTACACTAGCACACACTCTCTGATCATATAGATAATGAATTATCGAGTATCACCAATACATAAAAGCATCCCATCTCTAGGAGCATAATCTCTGTGATAATATCAAATATAATGAAATTAGATGTACATGTGTCAAATAAAGTAGATAATAAATTTGATTCTCTAAGAATATTACCTATAAAATTATATTTTCTTATGATCTACTCATATGACAGAGGCTTCATTTCATGTAACTAGCATGTACTATGACCCTGAGTCACAGCCTGAATGCATTGAGAAATCCCACTCTACTGGTGCTAAGAGTCATTAGTCTAACTACCTCTTCCTCAAACACCACCTCAACTAGAATGACAGATGGTATTCAATATACCTTCATGAAAAGATACTATAGGACACACTCCTGAATGTGGAGTAGGTGTAGATCTCCACCAACTATGAAATGATGGAAAGGTCCTTCAAAATCTATTTATATTCCACATCCTACCACAACCTCTACATTACACCAGATATACTATGTAATGAGGTTTTTTATGAAATAGATTCCTTCACTAGATACATACCAAAAATCTATTAGCATGAGCAGTCTGACTTCTGCTACACCCAAGAGAAAACTGGAAACATCTCTTTCACCTAGAAGAAAACACCACAAAAATATTTAAGTTTTGAACCACCCAAACTCGCACCATCAGCTTCCATAAAATTCCAATCAGTAATAATTTATTGGTTAACTATCTTGGATATATCTATCAACCACAATACGTTGAACTATGACTAGATGGAATATAATATCCCATACTCGAATAACTTGGAGGTCATAAGATGATCACCCACTAGAGATAGTGTGAGCCGCTATAGCTCAGTAAAGAGAACACAATTCACTATGAAAGATGTATTTAGTTGTTGACGGTTCATAAAATATATAGCCCTATAATCACTTATATTCTATGGAAAGAAATGTACTTAGAATACAGTTTAGAAATCTGTCCAAACTATATTATGATGCTGATCTTCCTGGGTAATAACATCTCACTATAATATGTATAAATTCTGTAGCATATATACAACAATATTGAACCACCACTATTTAGGTGTCCACAAATTCTCTAATATATAAATAATAGGTTCAACTCATGACTCAAAAACATTAGGTCCAAAATCCACCAAAAATTTGGGAGGATTATTATTTTTGAACCCTCGAGTCAAATCATTCATAGCTGAGGAAGGATGAGAAACACCATGCATATTTCTCATTCTACGAATGAAACCCTCATGGAACTGGGCATCGATTCCCAATTATAAATACAAATAGGTGCCATAGGTGGAACCGTCGAAGGGATAATTGGTGGATCAAGGCCTAACACCTCAGGTTTATGGTCATCAAAACCTTTAGGGTGTATGAATACACAATGTTGTGGAGGATTGATGATACAATTCCAAACACACACCTCATAAAATGTCATAAAATTTGAAATAATTACATATAGGAAACTAGGATATGTATAAAACCTTCTTATAGAAACAATCTCACCTCTCTTCCTGCTTCAAAAGCTAGGTCTATGAGGTAGAAAATACCATTACAAGCCATAAGAACACAAGTGACACACTAACTACCCACTACTAAGTCCGGGTTCAGGATTATATCTCGTGTTACACATATAAGATGAGAATTTTATTCCAGAGACAATATTATTCTTTAATTTCACACTAATTTATGTACATATACCTCTTTAAATGGTTGGATTAAATCGATCACCATTTTCGATCCTCAAGGGAGCATACTCTTCATGAACTAAAATATGGTACCCACCTAACCCACACCATTACACAATCCATCCCATGAAACCAATGGTCTATGTCTCCACATTCCATAGTTAACTGCTTATGGTGTCTGATTAACCTATATAGGAAAAGGCAAATAGTTTCACTAAACAAGCCAGGTCACCATCCAAACTGGCACCTGAACCGGTATATGGAAAGGCCTAAAGGGTGTTCCTTGTCTCTATGGGTTGTAAGAAGTTTTCAAGTACCATAAATAAATAGTGGGAATTATTTACCCAAATTTAAGAACATAATACAACAACAAAAAATTATACACTGTATCTTAAAATTCAAACCAAACAAACCATGAACAATTTTTAGAACTGAGTTACAAGGTTTATGTCAAAACCAAACATGGGAATAACATAATGTAACCACAAGTCTATCTCAAAAACCCCCACATGGATAGGGGGCCAAGGCCACAAGCCATCTCCATAACCCTACACCAAGATGAACCTCTAGAAACCTGAAACACCATCTCAAAAGGCCTTTACACTTACATATTTTAAACATTAACAAGTCTACATACACCCAAATGTTTAAGTAGGGTGTGATAATAAACTCAATAGGATTCTAACCAATAAAATATTCCATGCTATAAAAATTATATATAAAATATCTTAGATGTTTTTATAAAAATAAGATAATAGTGACAACTTTAAGGAAGGAATATTTAAATGAAAAACAACTTTAATGAAATGCACTTTAAAGAAAACACACTTGATTATAAAATTACCTACAAAAACATATTGTATGATGATGGTAAGTGTGTTATTTTTATTGAGAACTTGTCATGGTAATTACCACTATGCACTATCTAGAAATGGAACCCAAGGTACCTCAAATCTTGGTGAAATTTGTCATAAAAAACACAACCAATATAATTATATTACACAAGACACTAGAGAGGGGATACATACAAAATTTTAGTGGCTTCAAATCATCATTCATGTTTAGTAGTAGTTTTCATCATCAATCCAACTATGTGAAACCAGGTCATAGCCACTTCTAAGTCACTAGAATACTTTTCCTAATCCCCCCATCTCGATACATGGGCTTCACTTTTTTCTCAATAAATATTCATGGACATGTAACATAACACCAACTAAACATTTCATCAACCAAACATGGTATTACACATTACATTCCACCACTTGTACACCCAAATTCCATTTTAAAATCATACACTGACTAAAAATATTTCCAAATATGTTTTTGAACTCTTAATTAATATAATAAATCATAATAAATCATTTAAATCATTTATAAAAACATTTAATGAAGCAATACAATGATTTTACATCGAAAATTCACACAAATCATCATTTAAAATCAATAGCACATCATTGACATATCAGAACATGATTTGTAGCACTTACATAATATAATAAACCAATTTCACAATTTGTAGAAAACATCAAAGTGAAAAAATAAGTTTTTACATAAGAAACTAACAAAATATTACATAGAAATTCCATTTTAAAATCAAACACATATTTATACTTATGAAGATCCTCATTCACACCACAAAAAATACTCAAGGAACATGCTAAATAACTTGAGAAAGAAAAATATATTCACCAAATTGTGTTTACACATTGTACCACCTACCTTTGGTCTGGAAATACTCAAAATTAGTGTGAATAAAAAACCACACACCAACCACACCATAATAAAGAAAAAGGAACCTTAATCATGAATATTGAACCCAGAAACTCAATATTAAAACCTATGAAAAAACCCTAGGTAATGAAAACTTAGAACCCCAAGAAAAGAGGGAATAAACCCTAAAATTAAAGAAGAAACAAGGGGGGAACCTACTTACTTGTATAATCTTGATGTTTCCCCAACAAATCCCCTTAAAATGGGTTTTAAAGGGAGATAAGGAAGCTACAATGTCTGAAAATCTCGAATGGGGAAGAAGAGGGACAAAATAGGGATTAAATATGAAAACTTAATAATAGTAAAAACTCATATTTTTAATGACATATATATGGAAAACGATTAGTATACATAGTTTTATAAATCATTCGGTGATTGTACGCATGAGACATCCAAGCCACATGGTTACTTGGGTCAAGGTGCATGACCGTGTAGTAGCTGTGTGGCATGTTATACCTTATACCGCATAGTTACCTAGGTTGGGATCTTTGTTCCCACTAACTATGATCCAAACGTGCACCTAGGTATGCCCACCCAAAACCCTCCTTTTCTCTCCCAAAACATAAAATAACCCCAAGGAAAAATAATATAATTAAAAAAATGGGATAATAACTAAAAAGAAAGACATAAATGTCATAATTCACCCTACCGTGAAAATATTCTTCTGTCAAAAACTAAATTGGAAGCTTGATCCGAAAACAAGAACATATACTATTTTTTACCCCATTTCAATCTCTCCCAAGTATCATGAAAATAATTCCCATGATACTAAAGTACATGAAAAAATGGAATAGACTTCCCTTAAAGAACTTTATCTTCAGAATCCACTGTTCACACAATCCGTTCAATCATAGAGAAATCAGGCTTTGTCTCCAAATCTTCCCAATTCAACACATAGGAAGGATCTAAATTATACTTCTTCAACCAGGAGACATGAAATATTTCATTAATTGATGTCGACATAGAAGGAATAATCAGACTTGTATGCCACCTTCCAAACTACGCGGTGATTTCAAAAGTGTTGACATACCTTGGTATTATATTTCCCTGCTTCCCCAAACAATGATGTCTTACGAAAGGGGAAAATTTCATGAACACCCAATCACCCATGGAAAACTCAAAATCTTGATTCCTCTGATCATCATAATATTTTTGGTGAATCTATGTTATTAATAATTGATGCCTGATCAAATTGACTTTCTCAAACGTCCCTTGCACAAGGGCCTGTCCCAAAAGTGAGGTATCACCTCCCTCAGCCAAACATAATGGGGAAATACATGGTTGACCATAAAGTTCCTCAATATTAGCCATTAAAATTGAATATTGGTAAAATTATTATAATAAAATTCAACCAACTCTAAATGGTTATCCCATGATCCACTGAAATCTAAAACATAAGCTCGAAGAATGTCCTCCAAAATCCGATTTGCCTGCTCCTCCTGACCATCCATTTGGGGATGGTATGTTATACTCATCATAATATTTGACCCTTATTTCTTATGAAGGCCTTCTAAAAAGAGAGAGGTAACATGAGGGTGTCTATCTAAAACAACTATTGACAATACACAAAGAAACCTTGTCACCTCCTAAACATACAACAGACCTAGATCATGTACTATTCCTGAATCTCTAATGGGAATGAAGTGAGATGATTTGGTCAAATGGTCAATTAACACCCAAATGGGGTTCCTTCCCCATGGTGTACAAGGAAACCCAATAATGATATCCATAGAGAACTCATATCAATTCTTGGTAGGAATCTATAATGGCTGATGAAAACAAGATGGGCTTTGATGATCTACATTTACCTGCTGAAATGTATAGCACCTCGAAAAAATATCAGCTATGTATTGCCTCATATTTGGACATGAAAACTATCGACGAACCTCATAATAAATTTTGGTAGATCTAGGATTAATGGACAACTGATATTTGTGGCTATCCTATATCACCACATCCCCATAGAAAATAGAACTACGGAATGGCCATTAAAGCACAATATTCCCTCAAAAGACAATGAAATATCAGAACATGTATCTCCACCATGAAGAAAATTTGAATACTACTATAACAACTCTAAACTATCATGCTTCTTCTAAATCAACCCCATAATAGATGGGGTCAACTATCCCCTTTCCATGAATTCACCTCTAATTTGATTTTTGGTCTCCAAGTTCTTTTGGGAAAATATCCCAATCAAGGTCCACTCATCACTAGATTTACTAAACACCTACACAAACACTTTATTTCTCAAAGAATAAGCCACCACATTACACTTGTCTGGGGTATAAATGATATCAAAATCAAACCCCTGTAAATTATCGATCCAACGGTGCAACCACAAGTTAAAATACTTTTTCTAGAAAATGTAGGATATGATTATATGGTTATAATAGAATAAAAATGTATCCCTAAAAATGTAATAGGGGAATGTATTTAAGTAATGCATCAACATTGTTAATTCCTACTCATGGGCCTGGTAATTCTTTTCATGTGGTCGAAGTTCACGAGAACCATAGACCCTCTTATGATCATCCTGCATGAGTAAACACCTAAGGCCATACCTAAAGCATCATAATAAACCATGTAGACCATCTCATATTCTCTAAACAGAAACATAGGTGTGTTAGTATATTTACACTTCAACTCCTAAAAGTATTCCTAGAAATTTTGGATCCATTCAAACTACCCCCTTTCAAGGTGAGTGTGGTCATGGAAGAAGGGAGTCAATATAAATACTAAACAAACTATCTGTAATATCTTGTCAGGCCAAGAAAAATTGTGATCTCGAACACATTCTTTAGCTGCTCCTATGACATTAATACATCTATCTTCTCAAGGACCACAAAAAACCCTCACTATGAAAACCAATGGTCTAGAAACATCCACTCCCTAATCCGGAATGTGAACATTGAAAATTACCATAATTGCCATGATCTGGAAGAATGCTGAAAATGATTCACATGTGATTATCATGATCCTCCTTATATCGATAATAATCTATATTCCATCCTCAAATACGTTAAAAAAGGATTCTAACTACTGGTGGAACACCCTATTCATGAGTTCTATAAAAGACACTAGAGCATTGGTCAATCAGAGAGGCATGAAGAAATACTCAAAGTGGACATACCAACTTCAAAAATATGTCTTCTAGATATCTTCCTCTCTCTACCAGACTTGGTGACAACCCAAACTCATGAATATCATGGAAAACCACCTCATCCCTTCAGTTGGAAAAAAATTCATCAATTTGGGGGAAATGATATTTATTCTTAATGGTTACCTTATTCAAACTCTAGGAATTGATACATAACTGGTGAGATCTGTCAGCCTTCTTCATGAATAGAACAAGTGTGGCCCAAGGAGAGAATCTACAGAGAATGAACCCTTTGGATTCCATGTTGTCCAACTATATCATTAATTCCCTCATCTTTGTGGAGGTCATTATATATGTGGGAAGAGATATCAGATCTTTTTCGGTACCATATAAATTGATGACTCAACATACCTTTCTTGGGGGGGGGGGGGGTGAAATCCTAATAAATCATCTGGAAATACCTCTAGGAAATCATTAGGGTCTCCACCAAAATCCTCTTTCATTAGCGATGATAACTAAAAACAAGATTTCCCATCTTTGGGAGTGGATGTCCCATACGACTTGAATAAGGATCCCATTCCCCAAGAAAAACAGGAGGACTTACATCATTTTCATTGAAACTAACCCACCAACTATAATAATGGATATGATCTTAGAATAGAACTATCCAATCCATGTCACGGATTACATCGAAATGGTCCACATCCAAGACCATGAAAATCCACTCCATCTCAATCCCTAACATAGAAAATGCACAAGATGAAAACCTAATCCCATACTCAATATTATAACTCAATATCATTACCAAATCCATTAAACAATACATCAACTCGATTTGAAATGTAAAAAGATTAAAAATATAGGTAAATATAAAAGAAATAGATGCACCATTATCAAATAAAATAGTTTTGATAGAATATTCAATTTGAATGGTGAATAAAACTGTCAAGGATCCAGCATCATGTCACGTGGGTGCCTGATCCACAACATGAAGATGCCTAGTCTCTACTTGAGAAAGATTGCTCACCTACAGATCTGATAAAGACTAGATCTGCCTTGATGATGACCCAGTCCTACCAACATGACCACCAAACCATGATCCCATTATCCTGAATGGCCCCGAATAAACTGAAACATCCTTAGAATCCACAGATCCTACCCCACAATGGTTTGGACAAGTTTCCCTGCAAAAATGTTGCAAGTATCCCATAATTACAAATTGATGATAAGTCCTATGAAGAGATGTAAATGTATGTCGTATATTCCTTGTCCACCAACACTGATAGAAAATGAAAGAACATACATAAAAAGCTATAGATGATGGCCTCCAGGAAGGATGACCTAAACTACTACCTCCATTCTTCCCCTGCTCATCCTACTTCCTATTCTTCTCAGATGACCTACCACTTCCCACCACTGATATTTACTCAAAGAAACTAGACCCTCCCTTGTTGTCAATCTCCACTATAAAAGGCAGATCAACTACCTCAGTATTAGTCTTCATCATGAATAGGAATACCTGAGAATATATTTCCAGCTGCAAACCCATTTCAAACATCGAGACCTTCGTCTTCTCATTGGAGACTATTTAAAGTGCATATCATATTAACTCGAAAATTCAGTTGGCATATTACATCACTTACTGGTCTCCCTAAACATGATCCATTATCTCTGAAGGTCTGACATAATCCAAGACCTATTGATACTACTAGTCACTGAAGATAGTCTTTACGTCATTCCATCTTCTCTTCTCATACTTTTAGCATTAAGAATTGATTCCCACAACCTTTGAATGGGACCCACTAATAATCATGAGGCACATTTTACTCTAACTTCCTTAAGTGTATTAAGAAACTAAAACATGAGCTCTAGTTTCTCATGCCACTCCACTGCTTAATAAGGCTTCATATTACCTTGTAATGTAAGATGTTTGTTCATTAGAAGCTACTAGTCATTTTTCTTCGTATGACAATATTAATCAACATTACTTGGACTAGGAGTAGAACCCAATCCCAATCCCATATCCTAAATATCCTAGACCAAAACTTCAACCAAAATCTGATCAAGATGTGTGGGGGAACTCTCTCTAACTTCCTCCCTTGATGATAAGGGAGTTATCATGGGAGGCATGTTGCTATAAAAAGCAGTAGTCACAATGGAAAACATTAGTAAAATAGTTCAGAAAATATTCAGAATTAACATTGAATATGAATAAATCAAACAATTTATGACAAAAAATGAAAATACCACTTCACCTCCTCCCAATTCCAATGTGCAGTCTCAAGCCTGCACGCCCCACCTAGAAGAGGAGTCAAAAAAATCCCAATATCCCATGGCGACAGGAGGTATGTTTCGAGGTGTGATGTCTAGACACCATACTCACAACAAGATATTCGACTCCCAACAATCTTATCTCTAGCCTATCTAGGATCATCCCAAATTACATGACCTAATGAAAAATATCAACCCAAAGAGAACCTACTTATGATGCCATTTGTTCACAAAACAAGCTGGTTCTTGATCCAAACTAGCACCCTACCTAGTCTTTAGAAAGGCCCAATGGGCGTTCACTATTCCCACAAACTGCCACAAGTTCCTGGGTATCATAAATAATGAGTGGGAATGATTTATACACATTAATGAACATAAAACAACCTCTAAAAATTAATAAATTAAATCTGAAAAATCAAACTAATCAAACCTTAAAAAAAATTCAGAATTGTGTTACAATGTTTAAGTCAAAAAACAAACATGGATACAACAAAAAGGAAGAAAATGTGTATCTTAAAACCCAACACATGGAAAGGGGGTACCAGCCACATGCTATCTCCACAACAGGACACCATGACAAACCTCAGGAAATATGAACCACCGCCTTCAAATTCCTTTCCCTTACCTCTGCTAAACATACAACCAAAGGTGTGATTAGGGTGTCATCCAAAGCCCAGTAAGATGCCACCAAATATGAGATTCCATGTTATAAACATTAGAAGACAAATTGATAGAATGTTTTCACAAAAATTATATGGTAGAAACAATTCTATGGAAGAAGACATTAAATTGGAAAGTACATTGAAGAAATCAACATTAAAAAACACTCTTTCTTAATAAATTGCAAACCAAACATATCGTATTCCAGTTGTAAGTGTGGTATAGCTAATTATCTCTAGTCATGGGATGTTCTCATAGTCTCTATATAGAAATGGGACCTTAGGATCCTCATATCTTTGTGACATTTGGCATAGACACCATGACTAATAAATTTCTCATGCATGATCGACTGGATAGGAGCCACATATAAAATTATAGTGGTCTCAAATCATCATCCATGTTTAGTTTACTTTTTCATCATCAATACCACTATGTGAAACCGGGTTATAGCCACTTCTAAATCACTAGCATACTAGTCTATGTTTTCCCACCTTGAAAACTAGGCTTCCCTTTTTTGATCAATCATGTTTCCCATGTCACATTACACCACTTGTATATTTCATCAACCAAAAATAGAGTTACACATAACATGACTCCACTCGAACACAAAAATTCCATTTTAAAATCATATGCATGCTCAAACCATTTCCCAATATGTTTTGTAACTCTTACACAATTTAATAAATCATTTCAACAATTTCATGAATCACTACAAAGAATTTAAACCAAAAAGGCACCCAAATCCTCTTTTAAAATCAACTTCACACCCATTCCAAATCAAAACATGATTCACATCCCTTACATAATTTAATAAACTAATTGGAAAATTTTTAGTACACTACCAAGTGACAGAATAAGGTTTCACAAAAATAACATACCTAATTTAACAGAAAAATTCCATTTTAAAATCAAACACATATTTAATCCTAAAAACCACTTTCTCACCACAAAAAATAATCAACGAACATGCTAAATAACACAAGAAAGAAAAATAAATCCACAAAATAATATTTATACATGGAACCACATAACATGGGTGTAGAAATCCTCCAAAATTGGTCTGAATCTCCAACGAAATCTCAACTACACCACAAGATAGAAAAAACAAACACTAATCATGAATATCAAACCCCAAAAGTCTAGATTAAACCATAAGAACGAAACCCAAGCTATTAGAAAATTTCAACACAAATAAAAGATGGAAGAAAACCTAAAAAAAGGATGAAACAAGGTTTAAACCCACTTAATTGAATAATATTGATTTTTACCAACCAAATCCCCTTAAAAAATGGGTATTTAATGGAGATTGAGGGAGCCAAGGAAGCTCCAATGGATGAAAATATCAAATGGGGAAGAATAGGGGTGGAATGGAGGTTAAATCCAAAAAAAAAATGGTAAAAAACCCCATTTTTTAATCAGATAGACAGGGCACATGGTTAGTCCACAAGGTTTATTAATTTTTGTGGTGATTGTTCCCACGATTCATCCAAACCACATGGTTAACTAAGATCATGTGCAAAGTTGTGCGATAGTCGTGCGGTAGGTTCTAACTTCTATAGAATGTTTACATGGGTTGGGTTAACGTTTCCCACTTATTATGAACCGACTGTGTTCCTGGGTCTGCCCTCCCAATCCATTATTTTTTTCCTAAAACCTCAATTAAACCCATGGGAAAATAGTAGATCAAAAATAAAACGAAAAAAATACATGAAAAGAAAGACACAGATATTATAGTTAGGTCAAGGAATTCCCTTTAAGTGTTAATTATGTTTTCCAATTACATAAAATAAATTTCATCACATTTCAATACATAAAAATCTAGTAACTAATAATAATCAATAAAAAATGAATGTTGAAAATCAATGTGGTATGAAAAAATGCATGGCATATCAGTCCTATTATGCCTATAATGATGCAAGTAATGAAATTCCATCATTTCATCAGTCCAAGAAAAAAGAAATCACATTTCAATAATATAAATAATAATAACATTCAAAGACATTTGAATCATCAAATAATGAAATCATAACAACTATAAATGGAATAATCAATTACTACAATTTCACATCCTATGTAATTTGGGTTTCCCTGTACATTGGTTAACTACATCCTTGCACCTGGTTATTTCCAAATCTCGTTAACTCCTAGTCTCATGTCTAATACCAAAACAGTATGAAAATGGAAAATAAAACTTTAATACTAGTTTGTATCTTCCTAACCCAGGATCCACTATACCTATGACATAATAATGTTGGTAACATGGAATCAAGGTAGCCGCCTCATATGCTAGAGGATCCTGATTATAAGAGAGGGTGTAATGGTGGAACAATGGGGAGAGTGTACCCTCATATCATAATGGAACAATGTGTATAATAATAAACCTAATACAATGGAAACATATATAATAAGTCCCAATAATAAAATAGGACAAATAACAGGCCATCATAGAAAAAAGATATAACTGATCTAATAAATAAATTGTAGAAGCGTAAATAACAGAGAAAATGAAAAAAAATCAAAATATACAAGGTAGGGTCATTTACATGGAAGCATTGCATGCTGATATACAAAATGGAAACAAGATAAGAGTATATAAAACATGCTATAAATAACAAAAAGAACAAAATGTGACTCTAATATAATCTTGAGAAAATTCTGTTTCCTATACTCCCATTCTCCAACAGTAATCAAAGCATATAAAATATTTTTAGTAGGGAGATTTAAATTATCCATTAATATATAAAGGTAATCAACTTGCGAACCAAATGTGGAATGAGTGGGGTGTGATATAAAATCCCAATAGGCCACCATAACTGGTGTCTAGTGTTAATCTATGTGGTGTACATAGATAAACAATAGTGTTCAGTTATCTATAATAATCATCAAAGATGAATGAGAAAATACTAGCCTGCTCAGGTTTCTAAAGGACCCTTGGAGACTCTACCATTTCCATTCATGTCTAGAATGAATGTATAATTAGCCTATATATGTTTATATAATGTATTTGTATATTGTATCCACCTATATGTGATAAGTACATGCTAAAATAAGTATCTATATACCTAGAATAATAGGAGCTAGTTGAACCGGGATGTAACTCAGTCATCCATAACAAGTATAAGGATCCTAAATTATTCATCAATGTTTAAAATCCCTATATTTCATAATTAGTGGGAGACTTCATTCTCATTACTCGGTATGGTTGGTGTTTGAACATGAAAACACTTAAAATAAGGGGCATGGTGTGTAATTCCAATTATTTGACTGTTGTCAATGGTGTTAGTGGTGTAAGACGTCATGATGAACACCCGATGTAATAGATCATGAATCATCATTCCCAATAGAACCCTTAACCATCATTCCATAAACTATATCAAAGCATAATCATATTTATAAAAATAGCCATGAGTCACTAACTATTATGTATTTTATTTCTCAATCCCAAATATAACCAAGTACAGTTCATTCACATTTAAATAAACAGAATTATCAGAGGTGTGGCCTTACCACCCATTTCAATTATTCAAATATTACATTTAATTCAATTAATAAATCCCAACCATCATGAAACATTCAATTCAATTAATAGAGTATAGTTAATTGATTATAACATGTAAATTCATTTCCATGGTTCAAATAGGCACATAGTAGGTTCATTAATAATTTGGAAACTAGAAACTTTGGAAACTACTTTTTTAATTCAATCCAATAACTTAAAAGTTGACTTGTTTTAATAAATATTTATATAGAAGAGTTCAATTCCAATTAAAATCAAAGGAAAAAACATAGGATGTGTTCCATACTTTTAAACAGTTAATTAGGAAGTGGAATTTCAATACGGAACACCTAAGGGATATCCATGATCAATTTCAATATCCTCTAACTACTAAATAATGATCCTCAAAATTATATCAAAAGGATGTTATCAATTTTGAAATTTTGAAATCATTTTAAGGAAATGCACGACAATGGATGTTGTGTGGAGAAATGTCACAGTTACAAAAGAAAATCAATTTTTATGGAATAAAATTGACTACCTACCTTATGATTGTATATGACTCCTCATCTGATAGAGACCTCATATTCGAAGAAAAATGAAATAAATCAATTAAATAGTCAAACACCAAAAAAATATGAAATATGTGCTTTCCCCAAAATAAATCAATGGATGTGAAGATAAAATTAGAAAGGAAGGGATACAAATCAAGAGAATACCTCTAACTATCCAACACATTTAACAGATCTTGAGTCGGTGTCCATATGAGGGATAAATCAAAGAACAAATTTTAAAGAAGTAGTTGGGTTATAGGAGGAGGAGGAATACATCCACTGGAATGAGAGGAGATAAAAAAGAAAAGAGGTTTATAGGACCAGTACGAGGAAAATAGATATTTCCCTACAAAAAATATGGGCATTCAGTTGGGATGAGTGGTTTGAGAAAACCGTGTGAAAATTGTTCTAGCCTCACAACTTAAGGAAAATCCATGCATTGTTAAGGCGCATAGTTTCCCTAACCATGTTAAAACCAGGTGAAATTCCTCAATCCAACCACTATATTTTTTCACATATGTTTTTCCTGGGGTCACAATGTTTCAAATAAATGATGTGGCATTTTATAATAACAAAGTTCCGCACATGGTTACCCAATATGGTTAGCACTCATTTCTTGGTAACAGTGCATCCTAACCTATTTGTCCATTTCTGAAAGCCTGAGGCTCTGAAAAAGACTCATATGATCCCAAAAGATTAATTAGTCCATGAGGAATGTTTTCCAAGATTAAAAAATGGGTTTAAAATAAAACAACATATAATTCATGCCTTTATAAAAATATATGTCATTATACAACTTCTATGGGACAACATTCAATAGAGTGCACTAGACATTGAAAATCTAACATCTTCGATGAAGCAATATTGCAGGAGACTATATTTTGCTTCTAATAAGAATATATTTTAAATGATATAGTGATAAATTATTGTCAAATATAATATATAATTTCTTTTTTAGGGTGAATAAATCCCATTTTGAGGCCACACTGAATGATATTGTTTAATTAATACCATTTGTGGAGTTTTCTATAGTTGTGGAAGTTGAATCCATAAACATTGAGGGGATATTTATCCTAGGGGGTGTTTTGGAGTAAAGGTTAAGTGAATAAGTTCCAAGAATCAAGTATTGATGTTTTTATCATATAATTGGTCATTATTTGAATCATAATAAATATCAAGTGATTCAATTTATTTCACTTGATGTGAATGTGTTTTTAGAAGCTTCGGAGTGAATGAAAGTTGTTCAATTTTGAAATATTGAATTTTTGGGAGGTCCAATCACTATAGTTGAAATCACACTACAATTAATTGGGTATCAATATAATGAAAAATGTGAAATATTAAATGCATAATTTGTAGTATTAAATTTAAATTATTGTAAGACTAATTTTCACAATAACCGAAGAGTTCAATATATGATTTTATAATAAATTGTATGATTTTTCTAACTCGTCTTCAAGTGCAAGAAATAATGTTGATCTATGGATACTATGATAAATTTATTGTCTTATAAATTAGGGATTATAGAGACTCATGTGTCATAAGTAATCTCATTCCACAATGAACTTGGATGAGGAGTTCAGTGGAATGAACATATGGAGGTTGTTTCATTGTTGAGGTGACTGTTTTTCAACCATTCATTCATAAGAGTAGAAAAAAAATCATGTTATACTAATCTAGAATGTTGGATGTATATTAAGCTGTGAAGGGATATATCATGTATTAATGGGTATCATGTAGGAGTAAGACTCAAACTACATTAGTGTAACTTCTTGAAAATAATTCCAAAATTATTATTTTATATAAATTGGGCACATCTATGGAATTAAATAATGGAATATTCATGTTGAAATGGAAGTTTCATCACTGAAATGAAAGAGGTCTTTGTCATGGTGTTTAGAGAAGAATAGGTAGGACGCACCATGAAACTTCTAAATGTGCAATGAAAATAATAATCACGTCATGGTAGTAAGCATCACATCATGATACATAGAAAATATATAATTTTTAGTTTTTGTTGATATAGGCTACTTGATACTTCAAGGGAAGGTCCAACTCAAACCATTACGACCATTAATCTTATCCAATGGTAGCTAAAATTTGTAGAAATAATTAACTATTGGAAAATATGTTGGAAAAGATAAAGTGAATGTTTTCTCCTAAAATTGTTGTGGGAATTATGATTTGGATACAAAGAAGTAAGATATAGAATTTTCTATTGTGTAATTATGGATAGAGAAAATAAGAGAGCTTTATATTGTGATAATATAGTGATAATTAGAGAGGAAATATTAGGAATAAGGGGGAATAAAATAGGAGTTGGACATGGAGGAAGAAGCACAACAAAAACTTGTTAGAGTTATACACTAGGTGAAGACTCACATATTATTACAATTTCAGATTTCATATCATTGCATATAGAGAAGCACATTACAAAAGATGGTAGAAATATTATGTATCAGAGTTTCAAGGATAATCCCAATTGATTTGTAGAACACATAGTGATTTTAGTCGAATGTGTGATCATGGGTTTTACCTGATCAAACCCAGAATGTATAGACTTGTTTTGAGTATTGAACCATATTAGAATATATTGAACCTATTGTTACTGGGCATGTAGAGGATTCCTAAAATAGTGAAATATAAATTTTTTATTTTTTATTGACTTCTAGACATATTAACCAGTGTAACCAAAACCCAGTAAACACCTGAGGATATCGTGTAATTTAAATAAACATGAAAAATTAAATAGAAATCATACATCATTCTCGTTTGATGGAAATAATATTCCACTCATCATTTATGATCATATCTTAAATGAAAAACCCTAAACCATATATATCATCCACATGCACTCTAGCATGTTGCTTGATTTTTCATCTTTGATCTCTATGTGATGTCAAGGAGAGGAAAATGTGCTTTAAATGCTGACATGATCTCGTTACCCCTATTTATTCCGAAAAAGTGAGAATTAAGATTTGTGTGATTAAACCTCCCACTTCTCTAACCTGAACTTTTTAGAGGGTTTGGTAGAAGATATAATTTTAGTGGATAATTATTACACTTTAATTTGTCGAATATATATATATATATATATCATTGAGTGTGTGTAGATTTTTTTTTTTAAAATATCATTTTGACCCTTTTATAAAAAAAATCCTAAATTATACCAAATTTGATATGTATTTTATAATGAAAATGTTGAAAATGAAATAATTATACTATAAAATACTGATAACATTTAAACTATGTTATGTGACGAAATAGGATTCATTAAATAAACTCACCTCACTCATAAATATTAAACAAACCTTGAATATTAATTAATAAGTATTCATTCAGAAAATGTTTATTTATTCACTGAATAACTTGGGAATATAATAAGTAAATATATTCAAAAGTTATTTTTATAAACATGAATAATATTGAATTTATTTCTTTCATTTTGATAGTTTAATCTTGGACATTACCCGGCCACTTCCATGGGGCCCACCATGTCATAAAAATCTAATTATCTAGATTTGGCCAAGATTCTAAACATGCTTTATGTTTGACTATGTAGGACCCTATCTTGATAGCATTGACTGATTCTTATAGACCAAGAGAAGAGTTTATAAACCTATCAAGTCACTTTTATTTATATTCATGACAACTTCATATAAACACACATTGTGTAATATAATCTCTTTGTATAATGATATCTCATAAACAAGGATTAAAACATTATGTAATTGTACATTAATTTAATATTTTATCACCAAATAGGATAGAATAACCTTATTCATACAATGAAATAAATTTAATATAGTCAATACCATCATAGTCAACTAGAATTGAAATATCTTTTCCTTTAAAAAAGTGAAAAATGTTGTCTTTACAATTCAATCAATGTCATACCACAAATGACGCACCTTATATAAGATACCTTCATAACACATAAATTTCATGGTTTTAATCTTAAATAAAAGGATGTGATCAAATAGTATTTATTTATAATGATATTACATCATGATAACAATACATGTTCTCATAAATAGCAACAACCAGTGACAATTGAATCATGTTGTTTTCTTATTGGTAGGTCAGTCATCCAAACCTCCTCTACTCGATATCAACAAGTATAGACTTCATGAAAATAAATTTCAATTATTATCATCACCAATGAAAAATATTCAAATATCAATCATTTACTATTAGTAGTATGTATCTTGACCACATGACATATATTTTAACATTATTTTCATAATATCTTATGGATCTCGTTATAACTAGGAACTAATATATCATTTTGATTTGAAAAATAATCAAAGAACATTACCGTATAACTATTTGATGTATAATTATTGAAACTATTATGGTATGTATACATCATGAATAAATATAAAAATATTTAATATAGTAATAAAAAACATACTTCTCATGTTGGGTCTAGGGAACCCACTTTTAAATAGTCCATCATTTAGTTGATCCAACAAGATAACAAATAACATTTTAAAATCACATGATAAGATCTAATTCTACTATGTGATAACTTTATTCAGTGGTCTTTTTACATTTCCTTACATTCATGATCTATAATTTTTCACTTCACCTCCTTGAGTAATAATCCTTAACAGATTATACCCCAAAGTATATCCCTTTTTTCTTATATCCAAACATTAAATCTTGTCCAGTACCATTATCATAATCTCTTGTATAATTTTATATCTCTAATTACATCTTATATAGTTATCCATGATTTATCTAAAATTTTCATACCATAATATATGCATCTTCAATATCATATATAGTATGTAACATTGAATTTCTGATAGATACATCACTGATGTGTATTTAATTATAATCACTATTATAATCACCTCATTTTTCTTATACATGTATTCTTAGAGATATTTTTGACATGCAACAAAAGAAACAATTACCTCCTTAATTATTCCAACTTGTATTCTTTATTACACTATCACAATATGTACATTTACATGATCTATGAAAACCATAGATCTTCCATAGTATATATTATTCCATATAACATGGGTTATTAATTTAATTCATTCTATGGATAGTAACATTTAAGGTATAATTAAATAATTTTAAGACTAATAACAGTTTTCCATATGTTACCAACATATTTGTTTTGGAAAACTATTACACTCCTACTCGCATTTCATGAAAAAATGACATACTTTAGATCATAATTAATAATTTAGTTACATGATTATTACTCCAATCCAAAAATAGATATTTTTAAATTCAATCCAATATCGTAATTCTATGGCATAACCATCCATTTTTGGTTTTTTATAAATACCTTCAATGAATGGTTGTATTGACACCCAATGCCAAATATTATGATCATAGAACGTTTTAATTAATAGAATATTTATAATGGAATTAAACATGGTGATTTGGTATAGATAATCAAGCTTTATTAGTAACATGCTTTTACAACCCATGTATAGTTCCTCCTGAATACCCACCATTGGATTTACATCAATTGGAGAAACTACCAAAAATAAAAACTTAATTTTAGTATATGGAATCTATTTTCTTGAATTCATATTGAATTATCGTTTTAGTTTATTTCCATTTACTACTTCTTAATATGATAACGAATTTTTATTCTCATTGAATAATATAACACATTGACATGGTGATCATAAAACTGTTTCCCTTTGATTTATAACTTTCAATAATGTATTTATCTCTAAAAGATTCCTTTCTCACAAGATCTTGTGGAAATTGTTCCTATTTCAACTACTTGTACATTGTTTTACTTGAATTTATCAATGAAAATATTTCTCACATTATATTAAATATATATGTCCATAATTTTATAGAAATATTAAATATCACTTCTTATTATTTTTAAATATCATGGATTTATATTATATCCTATATAAAAAATATATAATTACATTAAAGATACATTTAATTTTTCTGGATGAAATTTTTTTATTGAATTACATTCCAAAATCATTGAATCTAATCACATGAAATTATGACATAATTTACTTTATACATATTATAACTCATATGATATCTGTTTTTTATTATAGTTGGAATATATTTATCAATTAACACAATTATTTATGAATCATGTTTTAAAATAATAATATAATAAATTTCAATGATTATAAGTCTCATCATTTATCCTCCGTGTACTTAAATCATAACTATGGTTTCTGTAAGGAAATGCGAGTTTATGTATAAATAAACAATATATTTTTATGATAAATAAAAACATGTAACACTCATCATTGATCATAATTTTTACTAACATCATGTATCTAATGTGTAAATTGTAGAATGGGACAAATGCCTTATATTTTCATTTTATTTTTGGTAAATCTCCATTTTGCCTAGGTTCATATGGAACTGATACATGACCCGTTGAACTAGAAGAAAAAAGTGCAGTAAAAGACATAAAGAACTAGGTTCACATGGCCGAATATATGGCCCAAAGTCCCAATGACCTAACGTAACTAGATCTAACCCTTCCCAATATTTGTTTCATTAATGGTGCCTAGCTCCCCATCTCACAAAGATGATCAAATAGTGTTTCAATATATAGATAAACAAGGTGCTTGGTGTCAATGTTGATTTTCATTCCCTCACATCCTTTCTATATGGTTAGCTATGCTTTGGTGGTAGTTAGTTTATTTTATTACACTTCTTGGTTCAACTCTTTTATGGTCCAACATAATAGTTGGTGACCCAAAATGCCATGGCCCTGAGCCCTATGGTGGCCTGAAGGCCCTGTGGCCCAAAATCCAAGGGTTGACTAAAGGCCATGTAGCCCGTAAGACCAATCCAATGTCACAAAGGCCCAAATTAGATGAATATTTCTAGGTTTTATTGTACATATATAATGCAGCTATAATATCCTAGAAATATTCCTCCACTAGGATTTTAACCGCTCTATATTTATAATGATTGATGAATTCATAGTTAAGATATTATTCAGCTAATGGGCCTGAAGAAACTCATATATTTTAATCATTAATATACCATACTTAACATTAATATTCCTTCAATTTCCTATAGTAATATCTTTATGTGTGTGAATATTCTCATTTAGTTAGGGTGGTGCATGAGTAGAAACCTCGTGCTCCTGTATCCAAAAGGCCGAGGTTCAAAACCAGATGGGGTGATTTCCCAACTTAATATAGCATCACTGTATATTTACATTATATTAGTACCATATAAGTGGAAAAACTGTAGTATTGGTGGCAATGTAGGGTTGACAGGTACTATAACACATACTATAGTGATGATGGTACTCTAGCAGCTGAAATATTGTAGTAGTAATAAACACAATTGGGGAAGTTGGGCCAAAATGGGATTACAGGCTTAGAATTAGGGCTTTCACAGACTATGGAATTTATTCCATGTTCATGGGATACCTGAACTTGGTACTACGGGCTATATAATGGGTATTACTCTACCCAAATACAAAAAGGTCTTTGATTTCAATATATAAAGAGGCTTGAGAGAGTACTTCTATAGGAATTTACCCATGGATTTATCCTAAAATAGTTAACACCTAACTCATTGAACTGGTTCTGTAATAGTTGTGGTATTATCACCATTAATTTTAAAAGATGACTTAGTTAATTATAATCTCATAAGAAATCATGTTAAATACTAAATAGTTTTAACTCAAGAAGAGTCTAGACACCGTTATTGGTATTTCCTTAACATTTTATTCTGGATTTACTCAACCAAGAATCAACATTCCACAAATAATTATTCTTGAGTCATATATTAAATATTCATCATTTATTACATATGATTCATGTATTATTAATAAATTAATTGGGTATTAAATACCATAAAAAGCATTCATTCAGAAGGAATAATGTATCATTTTTTAAATGATATAAATGTTTTAAAAAAATTATCTTCCCAATTATTGTTTTAAATCAATCAATCCAATGGTTAATAAAAATTAATGTTCTTCACTCTGTTGGTATAGGAATCGCCATTAGTTACATTGAAAATTCACAATGACTTTATGAAATGTTTCTATACTCACTTGGAACCTATATTTCAATACACAAATGTTATAATCATATTATATTTAATAATTTAGGAGTATAATATATGTAGAATTTTTTAATTAATTATTATTCACGAAGTTCATGAAACAACTTACTTCTTTAATTCATTTCAGTTTTTCTTTTTATGACTTCTATTCCCACATGCAAATAAAATAAATTTCTATTCTATTCAGACACTCATTGTCTTTGGTATCATAGAAATCAATAATAATGGTATATATTTTTTATCTCTCTTTCATTTGTCCATTTCACATTTTATTTATTATATTTCACAATAAGAAATTAATATTTATCTTTCATTATGTTTTTATCTTCGTGGTTAAATTTTTTTAAAAAAATTGATGTAGTTTCTCCATACTAATCATTTTTAATACTCAATTAAATTAGAGTGACTACGTGATAAGGATGAGAGAATGCGATTTATTAAATGGTCATGACTAAATATGAATCCAACTTTAAATTTACACATGTTTGGTGTAATCATAATCTAATATATTTATTTCTTTTCATTCTCCTTGAAATCTTGTCAAAGACGATACAATATGGTATAAAAACCAAGTCCTTATATTTCTTATAAAACACAAAAAACATTTATGATAGTTGTATTATGTCAACATAATATGCCACATCTATGAATATTTTTTATCATCCTTTTCACCCTAAATTCATTCATGAGGTGGCTTAATATAAAGTGGGATATCTACTTATAAAATTTCATTTTATCCCATAGTTTTATTTATAAGTTCATGCATTACTCTTGGAAATATATATCTATTAGGACCTATTTATTGTCCAACAATGATCAATGTGTCATTATAATATTTAATTCCATAAAAAAATTGATTATTAGTACTTTAATATTCATTAACTATTATTAGAAAATATATATTTATTAATCTAAAATATCTCCAACTATTTAATCAAATCCACATATCCCTTAACTAATGGATTCAAAATACTATTTCTCATTAGTATTCTAGTTGAAAAGATCATTAAAACCTCTCCTCATAGCCTAAAATATGGATTCACCACTAGTCATAATTTTTTATGGTAGGATTTTGGATAGCATAATTCATTAACTCGCATCTACTGGATTTTTGGATTTTAATCTCATTTCCTATAATGCATAACCATACTTTACTCAATGATTTGAATATAATGTTATAGAAAGATAGTTATGGATATTTCTATCCTATAAAATTAATTTAGGTTGAACCACCACTAAAATTACCCAGTAGTAAGAGGTTCCCTCAACTAGGGATTATATACACCTCAAACATAAGGTTTTTTACAAAATCAATTTATAGAATGCGTTTAAGTACTTAATATTTACTTTGAGGGATTTTAGTTATTTTTAGTAAAGGAATTTTTTTTCAATATTCATTTTCTTGTTCTCTCTGAATGAACTCACAACTCAACCATTATTTAAGTGTAAAATATTCACTAAATATGTTCATTTATTTCATTGCATTCTTGATTGTTATCCCATGTGATCACCCATATAAACACATACACCAAAATAATATTGTAACACCAGAGAATTTTATGAGAAATATTTTTTTTATTTTATATAAATCAACAAAGGAATATTTAACTACACACAACACTAGCTTGACTTGCTTTATGTGCTACCGAGGCCTTCCTCGATAGCTTGCATCATACGCAATACCGAGATTCACTAAACAACGATATGCTATTAAAATATTATTAAAAATAGCCATTATGAATAGTATTAACTGATTTTTGAATTTTATAACATTTTAATTCATATTATACATTTTATAGAAATAGGTATGAAAACAAAATCAGTTTTTTGGACAAAAGAATTATTTTTAAAAAAATGTTGTTTTACCGCCTTTTGATGGCACACCCACATTAAATCTAGTTTTTGACATGTTTATAAGTAAAATTTGACAAAATAAAATTCTTCTTTAGAATCATGATATAAAAATTTACTTTGGATAAAAGTTTCATATTATTCTGATAACTTTCATATTTTAATAAATAGTAAAAACACGCTATATTTTAATTAGAAACAACTTTTTTCATCGCAATACGTTATATGGTTAAATTATAATATTGAATTTTTTTAAAGTATAAATAGAATATATTTTTACAATTTAATATAATTTATGTCAGTAGCATTAATTTTATATTGAATTCATAGGTAAAAACATTTCAATCTTTAGCAATGTTTTAACTTATAAACCTATTTTCTTAACAACGGGATTAATTATAAATTAATTACTAAAAATTATATGTTTTTAATTTTGAAAAATGGATTCCATATTTGGAATCAGTGGGTCCAAATTATGTTAATAGGTTACTTTTATTTATTTTGATATTATGAATAGTAACTACGGTAATTTTTATTTACTATGGTTAAAGGTAAATAGGGTAATTCAAGGTTAAAAGAATATTATAATAATTCAAAATTACTTTGACACTTGTACTAACCTTATTGGATGAGTAGTGGCCGACCATCGACATCCTTGGGTCGATTTTGGGACCCCATTGAGCAACTTGGTCGTGACAATGAATATTTGGATATATTAATTTCATGTAAAGACAAAATTGACATTAACAAAAATATTTTAGTAATTAATATTTATAAGGGGTAATATAAATTATATTTTAGACTATAAATATTCATTGGAAATATAAAAAGATTTCCAATATAATTATAGTTTTTTTTATAATTTTTAGACACCGAATAAATTAAATTATTTATGACACAATAACGATGAAGTATTTACCTCATTAATAAATGATTTAAATAAATAAGATTATAATGATTAAAATATTTTTCAAAACATGTTCAATTCTGATTGGATGATTTTATTTCGACCATGAGTCATATAATATTCATATTTAATGATTTTTCGTCCTTTTGAAACAGAATATATGTTTATAATAAAATAATATTTCCACACTTTCCAAAGGTGCCCCTCTCCACCCTTATAAAAGGGCACCTCCTCCCTCTCCTCCTCACACCAATTTGAGCCTTCAAGATCGGGAAAACCCTGATAATTTCACTTCCCACTTCCTTATAAAAATACTAGATGTACTGGTCTTCTCAAAAGACCAACTCTAGTGCCTTAAGAGAATGTTTAAAGGAGGAACTTCGAGAAAGAGGTAATACATTCTACCGTTTTCTTCAAGTTCCATTCTTCTTCTACTACCTCTTATTTAGTTGTTTCATTATGAGGTAATAACATAAGTATCACTCATATACTTATATGTTATTATAAATATGAGACAACCATATTTCACCTCTTATCCATCCTACGGAAAACGAAATCATTGTGCGTGCGTACGTACGGAATACCGTCTCCACGCCATGGTGTAATCTGTTTTCCACCACCACCTTACTTGGATGGGTATAATGGTGAAACTAAATAACTATATATGATTATTTTAAAGTGTTATTGATTCTTAAATAGTATAAATACACTTCAATACAATTCCATGATCTTGGGAATGATATCATCGCTCGTGCATACGTACGGCCTACTGTCTCCACGATGTGATGCGACTCGTTCTATATGATCCTCATTGAATAATGATTATATAAATGAATTTAATGAATTAATATGATATATATTACACTAATAACATTCTGTAAATGATATATCTGTATCATATACAGTGTAATAAGAATTTATTCGACAAAACACCCATAAGAACAAAAAGTAATAAACACTCGAATAACAAGTAGTAATGAAATATCACTAAAAAGAAGCTAAGAATATGACCATATGTGATATCATAACAATAATTATGATTCTATAATAAGTCAATAACATTATTTAAATCATTATATAGGAGTTTTGGACACTTAAAAAGAAAATTGGACCTAAGGTAAGGGATAATCTCGCAATCTCAATTTTTATCCGAGATTGTTTATACTTCAAAATTTACTGGGGAATATTTATCATCCACATACATGTTTCCAAAATATATAATATTATCCTCCTACAATTTTTAAAATCAAATTTTACCCTTTGGTGAGTTTTTAGTAAAAGATATGAATGGAATCTTTTGTCAATTTTCGTACGTGGTACTTTATGAATTCTCTAACAAATGTATTAGAAGAATGTTTTTTTAACTTATACGACATGAATAGATTTTTAAAACATTATTTCCAAGAATGTTACTTTACAAGTTTTCATGTTTATTTTTAATCAACATCTTTTATTTTAAAATTGTATGACATGTTAAAAAAGGAAAAATGTTTTCGAAGTAGAAAGGATATTTTACTCAAGAATGGAGTTCAAGTGTTTTATCAAAATTATTTTCCATCTAAGATAATATAATGTTCTGTTTCTATCCCTATTATTACATTGATTTGATTATGTTGTGCTGGAAATATTTTTATGAATTCCATTATCTTATATGAACTGTTTTATGATGTCATGATGTTTAAGATTCCCATTTTTATTACATGGGTTATGCTAGGATGTATGGTTTATGATTTTTTGGCACAAATAATAATGGTATCATTATGAGATGGGTGGGACCTATATATCCCTCCAATGCATTGGGTAAATATTTTATATCTCATGAGATAGACATGGCTGGAATGGAAGGTTAAACCAGTTCAATGAAACAAGACTGAAATTAGGAGTGAAGTCATTTCAGAAATGGACATTGTCCACTAAGATAGTCTTGACAATGAGTCTTGGATAATAATAAATGATTCTCTATGATTATTTGTGAATGCTAAAAAGTTTCATGTTTTAAGTTATGATTATTGGGAATACATTTCACTACCATGATTTATCCCATGTTATGAAATTATGATTTCTTTTGCAGGTTATGATTTCCAAAATGTTTTGTTTTTTTTGAATATGATGTGATTGATATTTCTTTTTTTTACCCTTACTGAGAATTTGAGCTCAAACTTTTGTATGATTTCTTTCCCCAGGTCAGGAATAAGGTTATTAAGTAAGATATGCCAAAAGGGACTATATATATGATGAAATAAATGGGATACAATGTATATGCTATATGAACTAGTTGTTTATTATTCCCAGTTTCTAAAGACACTATACCTATATGGTCCTTTCATGGTTTTGTTATATGTTGTAATAAGTATGATTCAATATTGAAGTATTTACCATGTATGTAAAGTATGGGTCGTTATAGTTGGTATCAGAGAAAAGGTAGAGTCAACCTTTGGAAACTAGGATGTGAAAGCCTTAGTAAGAACCCTAAGGATATGTCTAAGAATAGAACACAATCATAGTGTTTTAGAAATGTCCATGAACCACCTACGATAAGACATTAAGTGTGAAATTTTATTCTTGATTATGTGTTTTTCCTATTATAATTAGTGTTTCTCACACTATTCTTTTGTTTTTAGTCAATGGCTGGAACCTGAAGGAACCGTGTTAATGTGGAATGCGACGGGCAATACAATGATTGTCCCCCTGAGCAACCAAACGTTATGGGAGCTGGAATGAAAAATCTTATAGCCATGCTCACACAACCTTCTCAAGCTATGAATCATACAGGACTTCCAAACGAGAAAAAAAAGGAGCAAAATTCTGTTGAATCCTTTATGAGCCAGCGTCCACCTTCATTCATCAGGTCTTCTGATCCATTAGTGGCTGAACAATGGATCAGTACAACTAAAAAGATATTTTCAGTTCTTCAATGTTCCGAACATGATAAATTCATATTAGCAGTGTATCATTTGGAAGGTGATGGTGATCAATGGTGGAATCTTATCACAAATATTAGGCAAATAGATGAAATTTAATCCATGGAATGGGATGAGTTCAAGAACTTATTTTTCAATAAGTACTTCCCTCATATTCTTCGAACAAAGATGGAGAAGGAGTTTCTTGAACTGAAGCAAAAGGATGATGAATCTGTTGGTACCTATGAAGCAAATTTTACAAGACTTACATAGTATGCTTCTGGAATTATTATCTAACCTGAGAGTAAGATCAATCGATTCTTTAGTGGATTAAAACCAAGTCTTTGAAGGGCGTTAGCCATAAGGGACTTCAATAGCTACGAGGAAATTGATCGATGTGCTCTCAAGGTTGAGATGGAGATTGGTGTAACCCATCCATCACATGGGTTTGATAAGAAAAGTAAAATGGAATTCGAAGGAAAATCTAAAGACCACACTGACAAAAGATGAGTTTTCCCTTATCCTCAAAATCTAGAAAGAAACATGGAGGAAATTGTCTTAAGGGGACAAGAAAATGTTATAAGTGTGGAAAATAAGGTCATCAGGCAATTGAATGTCGAAATAATGGGAAGAAGATGTCTAATGATGCAAACAAAGGAGGGATACACAGAATGAACCTACTACACTTCAATGTTTCAAGTGTAAGGATATGGGGCATTATGCCAATCAATTCCCAAATTCAAGGGTTGATGATGATGATTGACGTCAACAAACTCATAAGGCCAAGGACAAAGGAAAGTCACATGCAATTACTATCGGTGATGTGGAGTACGAAAACGAAGTGGTGAGAGGTACATTTACCATCCACTCTAATGTATAAAATGTTTTATTTGATTCAGGATCCACCCACTCTTTTATTTATGAATAATTTTATAAGGGTATCGTCGTATTACCTCAATAATTAGATGTTGAGTTGGCTATGACAACTTCTAATGGCACAAAAGTTGCATCAAAAGTTTACAATTCTTCTCCTATTGATGTTTGTGGGAAAGTGCATCCTGCAAATCTTGTGACCCTTCCAATAGTGGAATTTGATGTGATTCTTGTCATGGATTGGCATTCTTTATATGGAGCTCATATCAATTTCCAAAGAAGGGAAGTCACATTTCATATTCCAGATCAATATATGATCGTCTATCGATGCGAGGATGAACATAACCTTCCAGTGGAAATTTCTACTATCTTATGGGTCTTGATTCCACTAAATGAAGGTTATTTATCTCAAATGTTTGTAGAGAATCTCATGATTAATAATATTCCCATTCTACAGGAATTTGATGATGTCTTTCCGGAGGAATTTCAAGGTCTTCCACCAAATCGTGAAGTCTAGTTTTCAATAGAACTCGTACCAGGTGCTTTGCCTATTTCAAAAACACCTTATAGAATGGCCCCAATTGAGTTGCAGGAATTAAAGAAGCAGCTCCAAGAGAATATTGATAAAGTATGCATACTCCCTAGTGAATCACCTTAGGGAGCACCTATTCTTTTTGATAAGAAGAATGATGGATCAATGAGACTCTGCATTGATTATTGAGAACTTAACAAGATCACTATCAAGAAAAAATATCCTCTCCCATGCATTGATGACCTATTAGACCAACTACGCAGAGCTCAGTAATTTTCCAAAATTGATCTCCGTTCAGGGTCTCATCAATTAAGGATCAAAAGGGGGGATATACCAAATACTACTTTCCATATAAGGTATGGACACTATGAATTTATAGTGATTCCATTTGGTCTTACTAATGCCCCTTATATCTTCATGGATCTGATGAATAGAGTCTTTAAAGAATATCTTGATTAGTTTGTGGTAGTCATTATAGATGATATT
Source organism: Viscum album (assembly GCA_963277665.1). Taxonomy (NCBI): domain Eukaryota; kingdom Viridiplantae; phylum Streptophyta; class Magnoliopsida; order Santalales; family Viscaceae; genus Viscum; species Viscum album. Next base: position 878,293,966 of record OY728143.1, on the reverse strand, counting down.
CTTGTCTATTCAAAGAGCAAGGAAGAACATGAAGATCACTTGAGAATTGTATTAAATACCCTAAGAAAGGAGAATCATTATGAAAAATTTAACAAGTGTGAATATTGGCTTTAATACGTTGCAATTTTGGGTCACATAATCTCAAAAGAGGGGATATCTGTGGATCTAGCAAAAACAGAGGTTATCGAAAGATGGACGAGACCAACAACAGTAACTGAGATTCGATGTTTTCCTAGTTTGGCTGGATATTATCAACGTTTTGTGAAATATTTTTCACGATTATCTAATCCACTCACCAATTTGACTCGAAAAGGAGTTAAGTTTGTTTAGATAGAGGAATGTGAAGAGAATTTCAAGGAGATTAAAACAAGGTTATCTAGTGCACCTGTACTCACACTGACTTGTAGTGGAGAAAGGTTTTTGATCTACAGTGATGCATCCAAGAAGGGGTTGGGGTGTGTTCTTATGCAAAATGATATGGTGATAGATTATGCCTCACGACAGTTGAAAATCCTTGAGAAAAATTACCCAACTCATGATTTGGAGTTATCTGCATTAATCTTTGCATTAATGATTTGGAGACATTATCTTTATGGAGAAAGTGTGACATTTATACTGATCATAAAAGTTTAAAGTATATTTTCACACAAAAGGAGCTGAATATGCACCAAAGAAGATGGTTGGAGCAGATTAAGGATTACGACTGCTCAATTCATTACCACCCTGGGAAAGAAAACAAGGTGGCATATGATTTAAGTCGACAAGACCATGCTAGCTTATCCATGATGAGGATCAAAAAAGATCCAATATTTAAGGATTTACAAAGGATGGATCTTGGAATTATAATGAAAGGGGAAAAATCGTATCATTCTCAAATGAATGTTCAACCATCTATACATGTGAAGATTAAAGAGGCGCAGAAAGAAGATGTCGAGTTACAAAAGAAGGTGAGAAATGTTCCTGAATTCAACCTTGATTGTGAAGGGATAATAAAGTTTAGGAATCGGGTTTGTGTTCCTCCCATCCCAGAATTAATGAAGGAGCTGCTGGATGAGGCTCATAGTTCTTCATTCTCTATTCATCCTGGAATCACAGAGATGTATAGGGACCTGAAAGAGTACTTCTAGTGGGATGGCATGAAAAGAGATGTTGCTGAATATGTCTCTCGATGCTTGGTTTGACAGCAAGTTAAAGCTAAGAGACAGAAGTCTTAGGGGATGTTACAACCATTACCCATACATGAATGGAAATGGTAAAACATCACTATGGACTTTGTCACTGGACTTCCTAAAACATACATAGGAAATAATGCTATCTCGGTCATAGTTTATCGTCTTACAAAGTCTACACAATTCATTGCTATTAGAGAGGATTTCTCTCTAGATCAGCTTTCCAGGATATATGTAAAGGAAGTGGTAAGATTGCATGGAGTACCACTTTTTATTATATCTGATCAGGATCCGAGGTTTACCTAAAAGTTCTGGCGAAGTCTTCAGCATACTTTGGATACAGAGTTGAGTTTCAGCACTGCTTATCATCCTCAGACAGACAGTCAGTCTGAGAGGAAAATTCAAACTCTAGAAGAAATGTTGAGAGCTTGATCTATGGATTTCAAAGGTGGTTGGGATAAACACCTACCTTTGGTGGAATTTTCTTATAATAATAGCTTTCACTCCAGTATTCAGATGGCTACTTATGAAGCTCTCTATAGAAAGAAATACAGGACTCTAACTTTCTGGGATGAAGTTGGGGAATGAAAGCTATTAGGACCTGATCTTGTTGATGAGATGGTAGAAATGATCAGATCTATTCAACAACAGATAAGAGCAGCTCAGAGTCGACAAAAAAGTTATACCGACAACTGAAGAAAAGACATAGAGTTAGAAGTGGGTGATAAAGTGTTCTTACGAATATCTCCTTGGAAGAGAGTAATGAGATTTGGAAAGAAGGGAATGTTGAGCACTAGATATATCGGTCCTTTTGAAATTCTGGATCGTGTTGGGAAGGTATATTACCGATTGGCTCTTCCACCAAATCCTTCTCAAGTTCACAATTTGTTCCATGTATCTCTCCTGAGAAAGTATATACCTGATCCTTCACATGTACTCAGCTCAGAAGTTGTACCATTTGAATAAGATCATTCTTATGAAGAACAATCGATAGAGATTCTGGATCGTAGAGAAAAAATCCTACGGAACAAGACCACTCGTTTGGTGAAAGTTTTATGGAGGAACCACTAACTAGAAGAAGCTACATGGGAGCTTGACGATATGATGAGGGAGATGTATCCTCATCTGTTTGTTACTAGTGACTAATTTCGAGGGGGAAATTCATTTTAAGGGGGGTAGAATGTAACACCAAAGACTTTTATGAGAAATATTTTTTTATGTTATATAAATCATTAAAGCAATATTTCACTACACACAACACTAGCTTGGCTTGCTTTCCACACTACCACAGCCTTCCTCGATAGCTTGCGTCATTCGCAATACCGAGTTTTACTAAACAACGATATGCTATTTAAATATTATTGAAACTTGCCGTTATGAATATTATTAACTGAATTTTGAATTTTATAACATTTTAATTCATCTTATAAATTTTTTTTTAATGAGGTATGAAAACTAAATTAGTTTTTTGGATAAAAGAAGTATTTTAAAAAAAAGAATTTTAACCGCCTTTTGATGGCGCAACCACATTAAATCTAGTTTTTTACAAGTTTATAAGTTAAATTTGAAAAAATAAAATTCTTCTTTAGAAATAGGATATAAAAATTTACTTTGGATAAATTTTTCATATTATTCTGATAAATTTCATATTTTAATGAATAGTAAAAACACAGTATATTTTAATTAAAAAAACTTTTTTCATCGCAATACTTTATATGGTAAAATTATAATATTGAATGTTTTTAAAGTATAAATATAATATATTTTTACCATTTAATATAATATATGTCATTAGCATTAATTTTACATTGAATTCATAGGGAAAAACATTTCAATCTTTGGCAATGTTTTAACTATTAAAAGATTTTAGTAATTAATTTTTATAAGGGGTTATATAAATTATATTTTCGACTATAAATATTAATTGGAATGGTAAAACGATTTCCAACATAATGATAGTTTTTTTTATAATTTTTAGACACCAAATAAATTAAATTATTTATGAAAAATTATTGATGAAGTATTTACCACATTAATAAATGATTTAAATAAATAAGATTATAATAATTAAAATATTTTCCAAAACATGTCCAATTCTGATTGGATGATTTTATTTCGACCATTACTCATCTTATATTCATCTTTACTGATTTTTGGACCTTTTGAAACCGATGATATGTTTATAATAAAATAATATTTCAACACTTTCCAAAGGTGCCCCTCTCCTCCCTTATAAAAGGGAACCTCCTACCTCTCCTCCTCACCCAAATTTTAGACTTCAAGTTCGGACAAATTCTGGACATTACACTTCCCCACTTCCATAGAAACATACTAGAGGTACTAGTCTTCTCAAAAGACCAACTCTAGTGCCTTAAGAGAAAGTTTAAAGGAGGCACTTCGAGAAAGAGGTAATACCTTCTACCGTTTTCTTCAAGTTCCATTCTTCTTCTACTCCCTCTTCTTTAGTTGTCTCATTATGAGGTAATAACATCAGTATACCTCATATACGGATATGTTATTATAAATATGAAACAACACTATTTCACCTCTTATCCATCCTACAGAAAACGAAATCATCGCGCGTGCGTACGTACAGAATACCGTCTCCACGCTTTGGTGTAATCTGTTTTCCACCACCACCTTACTTGGATGGGCATAATGGTGAAAATAAATAACTATATATGATTATTTTAAAGTGTTATTGATTCTTAAATAGTACAAATACACTTAAATACAATTCCACGATCATGAGAATGATATCATCGATCGTGCGTGCGTACGGCCTACCGTCTCCACGATGTGATGCGACTCGTTCTATATGATCTTCATTGAATAATGATTATATAAATGAATTTAATGAATTAATATGATATATATTACACTAATAACATTCTGTAAATGATGTATCTATATCCTATAAATAGGAATACAAATTTATTTGACAAAACACGCATAAGCACAAAAAGTAATAAACACCCAAATAACAAGTAATAATGAAATATTACAAAAAAGAAGCTAAGAATATGAACATATGTGATATCATAACAATAAATATAATTCTGGAATAAGTAAATAACATTATTTAAATCATTATACAGGAGGTTCAGACACTTACGAAGCAAATCGGATGTAAGGTAAGGGACAATCTCGTAATCTCAATTTTTATCCGAGATTGTTTATACTTAAGAATTTACTGGGGAATATTTATCATCCACATCCACGTTTCCTAAAAATGTAATATTATCCTCCTAAAATTATTTAAATCCAATTATACCCTTCGGTGACTTTTTAGTAAAAAATATGAAAGGAATCTTTTGTCGATTTTTGTACGAGGTACTTTTTGAATTTTCCAACAAAGGTACGAGAAGAATGTTTTTTAACTTATATGGCATGAATGGATTTTTAAAACATTATTTCCAAGAATATTCCTTTAAAATTTTTCATGTTTATTTTTAATCAACTTATATTAGTTTAAAATTTTATGACATGTTAAGAAAGGAAAAATGTTTTCAAAGTCGAAAGGATATTTTCCTCAAGAATCGAGTTCAAGTGTTTTAACAAAATTATCTTCCATCTAAAATAATATAGTGTTATGTTTCTATCCCTATTATTATATTGATTTGAGTATGTTGTGAGGGAAATATTTTTATGAATTCCTTTATCTTATATGAATTGTTTTTTGATGTCACGATGTTTAAGATTCCCATTTTTATTACATGGGTTATGCTATGATGTATGGTTTATGATTTTGTGGCACACATAAGAATGGTATCATTATGTCATGGGTGGGACCTATATCTCCCTCCAATGCATTGGGTAATGATTTTATATCTCATGAGATAGACATGGATAGAACGGCAGGTTAAATTGGTTTAGTGAAACAGGACTAAAACGAGGAGTGAACTCGGTTCAGAAATGGACTTTGTCCACTAAGATAGTCTTGACAATGAGTCTAGGATAATATGAAATGATTCTCTATGATTATGTGTGTATTCCAAAAAGTTTCATGTTTTAAGTTATGATTATTGGGATTACATTTTGCTACCATGATTTATCCCATGTTATGAAATTATGATTTCTTTTGCTGGTTAAAATTTCGAAAATGTTATGTTTTTATGAATATGATGTTATTGATAATTCTTTTGTTTACCCAAACTGAGCATTTGAGCTCACCCATTTGTATTTTTTATTTCCCCGGGTCAGGAAGAAGTTTATTAAGTAAGATGTGCCAAAAGGGACTATAGATATGATGAAATAAATGGGAGAAAGTATAGATGCTTTATGAACCAGTTGTTTATGTTTCCCGGTTTCTAAAGACACTATACATATACAGACCTTTCATGGTTTTATTATATGTTGTAATAAGTATGTTTCAGTTTTCAAGTATTAAACATGTATGTAAAGTATGGGTCGCTATAAATAAACCATGCATAAATAAATAAAAATATGATATGATCATTAGACCATTCTAATTGTCAATCCATTTAATGAATAAAGGATCATCCTAATTAATTTAATAACTCTTTTAGTAATGTTTAATGTCATCTGAATTATGTTGCAACACTTACCCCATCTAAAATATTGAATTCCCATATGGTGTGTCATAATGTCTCGGTGAAAACTACATAACCTTTCATCCTACTTGTTATACATTAATAATACTCACATGAAGTCAATGAGATAATAAAGATGGTAAATACAGATAAATTATCATTAAAAAGGATTCAAAGACTCATATACAGACAATTAAGATAAAGATGATACACATATCTCCATTAATTAAATCAATATTAAAAATAATCATATTATAATAAATAAATAAATAAATGGATACCAAACATGAATTAGTCAGTTTATAGCTCATGATAACTTAGAATAAATTAAACTCACATAAATAAAATATATTTTAAAAAAATTCTATTCAAGGATAATTTTTAAGAATTATAATAAATTAAATTAATTTTAATTCACAATGTGATTTTCTTACGGTTCTGAAAATAAAGTTAATAAATTACATATATTTTATTTTGTTTATTGGAAATTTTTTTATAATTTTATGGGGTCTCCTGAACTATTTTTAATCCCCATGGAGGGGTTATGGGTCCCGATGGGGGGGGGGGGAAGGAGCCATATGAATGAGGTAGAACCTCTCTCATATATTTTTAATAGTTAGACAGAGCCCCGATATAGTGAATGAGGCTTATGAGTGGTCAACATCTATGGACGCAGATTTTTTAATAATTATAATTTTTTTGGGCAACCACGGTCAACATATTACCCCCAAATTCTGATATATATATATATATATATATATATATTCTTTTTTAATCCTGCACTTGTAGGATTTTACTTTTTTTAGGAAAATAATTTATTAACTTATGGTAAACTCCTCATCCATAGGTGAGTAGTAACCTATGGTTTACTATTTATCTGAATTAATATATATATATATATATAATGAAAAATATTTATGCATATTTCAATCCCAATAATAATATTCGATCTTCGAATGGCCATATCTCACCCATTCAACCTTGTATTAAAGCATTGTTCATGGAATTAGGACTATTGCAACACCCTCCACTCGAATTCGTGTAAATGTAATTTTCATTTGGATTAATTAATTATGACTTCCCTCTGATATAACATGGTGGTATGTAGTGTATAGTTGAATTCCAAAATATCATACTCTAAATTTTTTACATGGTTTTTGATGTCATGAATTCTTAACTAGTGTAACCACAAAAAATAAATGACCTGATAATCCCTTGTAGTTTAAATAAGAATAAAAAATTAAATTGAATGTGTACATCATTTAATTTTGATAAAAGGTTCATTCCACCCATCATAGATGATTATTTCTTGAAGTAATCGAATATATAACCCTAATAATTATTCACACATTTTCTAAAATCATTCCCAATCATTCATCTTTGATATAAAAGTTCTAACAAGTAGACATAAAGGCACTTTCAACATTGATGCAGTCACATGATAACCATTTATTCAATCTAAAAGGGATAAATTGGATCAGGGTTATCATATCTACCTCTTCTCAATATATAAATTAATATAGAGATTTGGAGGAGATACAATTTTAGTGAATCGACAATCCACAAAAAAATGGATTAATATTATATATATAGGTAAGTTATATTTATGAAAAGTTCAACTTATCCCTTTAATGAATAAAAATCCTAAATTAAACTAAATTTGATATTTATGACATATATAAAACCATGAAAATGTCATAAATTTATTATCAAAAAATTTTAACATCTAAAATGAAATATGTGATAAAATATGAGTCATTAACTCAAATCACCCCTCCAATAATGATTAAAAAATCCTTGAATATTAAATATTAAATACTTTTTTGAAAATTATTTTTATTTATATTACATGAATAAATTATTAATATAATAAGTAAATAAATTCAATATTTCTAATTCTAAACTTGAGTAATATCGTATTTATTTACTTGTTTGTGATCATTTAAACTTGGACATTACCTAGACTCCACCTTGGGGCCCACCATGTCCTAAAACAACAATTTTCAATAATTGGACAGGCTTCTGAAAATGCTTTGTATGTGAGCCTATAAGACCATATCTCAATATTAGTGATTAATATTCATTAACTAGAATTGGATTTTATAAATCTATCAAGACCCCAAAAGAGGCAAGGTTTTTTTTATAACAATGAATTCCTCCTACGAACACACACTGTGTAATGTAATGTCTTAGTCTCTTGATATCTAATAATGTGTGATATACACATCGTGACATCATCCTTTGTTGATTTATTATTTTATCACCTAATTGGGTAGACATACCTTCTTATACCATTTCCTAAGATTTAATAATGTCACTACAATCCTAGTTAACTAGACCTAAGATATCTCTTTCTTTAGAGAACTGAAAAATCGTGATTGGACAATTTAATCAATGACATACCACTAATGGTGCTCCCAATAAAAGATACCTTTATAGAGTATAAATTTTATGATTTTATCTTGAAACAATTTTTGAGATCAAATGATACACATTGATTATGAAATCTTGTCTATAGTTAAATAAATGTACCCATTTATAGGAATAACCCATGACATTTGAAACATGTGGTGTTCCTATTGGAGATTCAGTCCTCATTATCTCCTCTAATCAATATCACCAACTGAAAAATTCATGATTATAAGTCTCTATTATTTTGATCCCCAAAACCTACAAGTGTGACATCATCTGTGTCCCATCAATATAATGTATCTAGACAATTCGAATTATGTTTTCAAATTATGATGGTAGTATCTTGAAGTTATCATTATAGTTGGGGACTACTATAACCTTTTGATATCATAAATAATCTAACAACAATACCATATAAATAATGTTTATAGAAGTATCAAATCAATTTTTTCAGTATAGATCATGAACAAATCATTGTATACCTGATATGGTAATAAAAACTACTCTTTTTGGGGCTAGGGTACCCACTTTTACTAAAGAACCAACTATGTTTGGGCCATCGATTTTTTTGTTCATGTATACTAATCTTTTCATGGAAAATAATATGTTTCAAATGTTATTTTAAATAAAAATATGAATTGGGTGGATATACTAATTCACCCCCACCTCTTAGTGAATTATCTCTATTCATGTGGGACACTTTTCAAGTGGTATCAGAAAACCTAGGTTCCATTCAAAACAAATAGCTTTTTAATATTTGTAAAAGAGAGAGAGAGATATTCCTATGTATTTTAATATTCAAGTTCTAAATTTCTATGTTGGGTATGGACCAAATTAATTTAATGAATAATAATTGGATTTTTATTTGAAAAATTATTATATTTATAAATAATGGTTATATATATATATATATTTCAATAAATTTGGATGTATTGGAGACTACTAATGATGGTTTTACACCTTTTTTAAATGGTATCGTAGTGTCATCATTTAATAGAAAGAATTTGGAGAATTATGGTCATTTTAGAAATTCCATCTTGTCACCTCTTTTTAAAAATAAATCTCTAAAATTTATTCAAATTATGATATAAAAATGAAATTAAGATAAATTGGAAAATATTTATGAATTCAATGTAAAAGTGAATAATGATAATATAAAGTTTTGTACGTGGAAATTTAAAGATCTAAAGATTAATTATGATGAAATATTGGATAAATTCTTCACTAAAATAAATAAAATCATGAAAATTATAAAGGGTTTTGATGAAAACTCTAAGGTCTCTATGACTATTAAAAAGATACTTCATATCTTTTCAAACATATTTGTTGTGAAGGTATTAATACTTGAATGATATGATTAGGGTAATCATCTATTTTATGCATTGTATAGAGTTTCTATTGCTTATTCAAATGGAATGTTTTTAAGAAGTAGAGAAATGATTATGGGGAAATATTCCTTAAATACTTATAATAAGAGAATAACATTCAATAATATGTTTTATAAGTTGAATATTATAATTAAGAATAGAATGTTAAAATGAAAACTAACAAACACATGTTATTTATTTCAATAAGTGTGAGAATATGTAAAGTAAAATACTAAGGAAAGGTACCACTGATATATTTTCATTGTGGAATTGCGGAAAATTATTCGTCAGATTTTAAAAGATTAAAGAAAGATGATGACTATGAATATGTCGATGAGAATCCATGGAGTTTCTCAAAGAATAAATCTTTATGATTTTATAAGTCAACGTTTTCTTTAAAAGTGAATGGTAAGAAGTTGGCAAAAACTAAAAAGGGAATGTTTTTTATGTGTATAAATACGATTATAAAAGTTAGTCTGAAGTGGAATTTGATATCTATATTGAAGATGGTAAAAAAAATTTGTCAGAAAACGTGAAATTATAAGATTTTACCAGTGATGAGAGATGTAACGAAAAAAGTGAAGATGAAACTAAAATATATTTCATTATAAAATAGGAGCCCAAATAATGTGTATAAAAAATTATATAAATAGGGAATGAAAAAATGATGTAATGAATGATGGTCATACATCATGAAAAAATGTTTTTATTCATGCTAAAAGGAATTCAAAGGTGATGATTGAAATTAATATACAAAATAAGTTTCTCACAAAATAAAAGATGATGAATTTTTCTGTGGAAGGGATCACTAAATAAAAGTATAAATACCCTAAAACTATTAGAAATAAATTTATATAAGTGGATATGGAATTGAAAATTTTTATTTATAAAGTTTATAATTATATTCAATAATTTCTATAAATATGAAAGAAAAATATTATTGTAAAGTTTTATGTAAATACATAGGTGGAGAACGTTGAGTTCATGGGAAAACAAAACAACTCTTTGAAGTCTATAAATTTTACGGAGGTTGGTTTGAATGAAGGATTTAATAGAAATATATATAATAAGTGGTAGAGAAATATTTCTAGGATGAAGAAGGAATTATTAGAAGTCTACTATAATTTTAGTTCTAAAAAATAACAATGCTTGACGGTCAAAAGGTGAATAAAAATAATGTGTTTCATTGTGGTTAGTAATTATTGATATAATAAATGTTATCATATTATAGTGACAGGAAAATATTTTCCTAAATATTTTCTTGACTTTTATTAATTTAAAACTCACCATTTTGATAAAAAAATTTATTAATTCCATATTTATTAGTTTTACAAATAATCTGGAGTTTAATTGATGGATGGATTAAACCATAAATTTTAGATTCATTATTAATTTTGGAATAACCAAATAATCCTACAATGATTCTTCTTTTATCATGGTAGAATGCTTGAATTTGAAAAATGAATAATTTTTTATGATTTCATTGTCACATTTCTACCATGAAGTTACTTTACTTCTATTTGGTATCTTGTCATTCATGCTGTCTATTTCCTTCCATGCAGTCAATCCATTAAGATGAAAATCACAATTTATCCATTATGTTAAACCTCACACATAATATATTGAGTGGATTTTCATGGTCTATTTTAATTTTATATTGAACCTCATACTTTATATTGACTGTAAAATTTTTTAGGATAATCTTTATGCATACATATAAAGTGTTCAAAAATAATTTTCATAAATATGATTCATAAACATGATTCTGGTAATGCGTACAAATCGTGAATGGATTGTGCAAAAATCATTAACATTGGTTTAAACATGAGACTATCACTTCATAAATATCATAATCTAAAAATAAAATAATTGTATTATACATAACCATAATCTATGTAGGAATCATGTTGCTTAGTAGTAAAAATTTCAGTTTCTTTTAGGATTGAGAGCATGCTTTAAGAGACGCATCAATACTTTTATAAAAGTCCTAGGGAACTATTCTATCATACATGTGATCAATAGGAGTATAACATGTGAATATAAAAATGAAATATAATTTTTTCAACACAAAAAATGAAATGATATGGATTTTTTGAATTATAAAGTAATGATAGATATTTAATGATGATGAAAAACGAATGATAAATATTTTTTAAGATAAAAGATCACGTGGGTTTAACAATCTGAAAAGAAGTAGTCTATAACTCTATAAGAAAATAAAAGGTTATGAGAGTAAGATTCACCTAGACTAGCTTATACGGGACTGTTGAATATTTTGTAGCTACTATTTCTTCTCTTTTATTTTAGCTTTATAAAAATTACTTCTTCTATTTTCACTTCTTCTCCATTATTCATTGGGGTGAAAGCTCTGAGTGATTAGAAAATTGAAGGATAAACTATTTTTAATTTTTGATTCCTTGCGCTTCATGGATTAAAATCCATTCTATTTATTTTAAACTAGTTTTGATATTACAATAGAAGTTTGTATTATCTTGTTCTATTGTATTTGGTTTTGGATTTCATTTATCAGTTATTACTTTGGTCAACGATCTTTATCTCCCTCCGCCTAGTTATGGTATCTATAAAATGAAACAATATAGACTTTAGTGGTAAAGTGATCAATTGTTTCCAACACATGTGGAAGTTGTAGGGTAAACTCTTGGCTATTAAGGAAGAAAAAATCATGATTGGTAATTGAATAAGTTAACTAATAGGGCCCAATAAAAATCTTATACACATAATAAAGAGGGTGCACCAATCTATATTTATGTTAAGAATATTATCACCATGACCATTCTTTCCGGGGAGATAGAGGAAGAAAATTTAAATTATCTCCCTTACCATCATAGTAGATAAAGAGTAGAAAACATGGGTACTTGGATAATATTATATTATGTCAATCCAACCTTGACTTGACCACTACATAATCATTACTTATTTTCAAATAACTATTTAATTTCCATATTTAATTTGAAAAACCGCAATTTAAAAACAAACCCCTTTTCTCTGACCAAAATGTAAAAATATATTTTATTGAACTCCTCTCTTGAGACAACCTTGGATTAATATTAATGTTACATTATCCAATAAAATAATTCATTTTCCACCCCATGATAGTTATTATCGAAACACGGTGTTCTTCTCAGAGTTATAACATCCATTGATAAACATAAATTAATTTCACATCATTTCCATAATTTAAACATTAATTATCACTGAATGATCTCATAATCTTTATATTGTATGGTTTATTATCTTTGAAGACTAAAAATATATACAATTAATCTTAAAAAACAATTTAACATCTCTATATATTTGAGCGACACTGTACTCTGGTACAAACTCATCATAAGTTAAACTCTACTTCCTAAACTAGGGAATGGAAACATAAGAATGGGTGAGCTCAAATGATCAGTAAAGGAAAAACTTATAAAAATATCATCAAGGGTTATATCATCAGCATATTAAAATCATATAAGGTGATATAATTATTATTAAAAATGACATAGAATAGTAAGTTTTTTTTATATCTCGTAATATTGGAACACGTAATCACAATGAAGACACACGTACCATGGTATAAGGGTGTGAGATAATCATGGAAACATGGCATGATGTAATGATATAATATGTTCATAGAATCAAACATATGTGGATACAAAATGAATCATGACATCAAAATCAAACCCCTGTAAATAATTGATCAAACGGTGCTGCCTCAAGTTAAAATAATATTGCTAGAAAATGTAGGCTATGATTTTATGGCCAGAATAGACTAAAAATGTATCCCAAAAAATATAATGGGGGAATGTATTTAAGGAATGAATCAACATTATTAATTCTAAGTCATGATCCTGGTAATTCTTTTCATGTGGTCAGAGTTAGCGAGAACCATAGACCCTGTCATGATCATCCTGCATGAGAAAATACCTAAGGCCCATACCTGAAGCATCATCATAAAACATGTATCCCTTCTCAAATTCTCGAAATAAAAACATAGGTGTGTTAGTATATTTCCATTTCAACTCCTCAAAGGATGCCTAAAAATTCAGGATCCATTCAAACTTCCCCCCTTTCAAGGTGAGTGTGGTCATGGAAGATGGAAGTCAATATAAATCCTAAACAAACTATCTATAATAACTTGTCAGGCCAAGAAAAATTGTTATCTCGAACACATTATTTAGATTCTTCCATGAAATTACTACATTTATCTTCTCATGTACCACAAAAAACCCTCACTATGAAATCATATTGTCGTGAAACATCACCTCCCTAATCAAGAAACTGAACATTGAAATTTTCCATAAAGGCCATGATCCCGCAGAATGCTGAAAATGATTCACATGTGATTATCATGATCCTCCTTATATCAATAATAAAATAGAATTCCATCCATTAATACCTCAAAAAAGAGTCTAACTACTGGTGGAACACCCTATTCATGAGTTCCATAATAACCAATGGAGCATTGGTCAATCAGAAAGGTATGAAGAAATACTCATTGTAGACAAACCAACTTCAGAATGATTTATTCGAGATAACTTCTTCTCTCAACCAGACTTGGTGGCTACCCAAACTCATGTATATCATGGAAAACCACTTCAACCCTTCTGTTGGGAATAAAATTCATCAATTTTTGGGAAATGCTATTTATTATTAATGGTTACCTTATTCAACTTCTGGTAATTGATACATAACAGGAGAGATCTGTTAGCCTTCTTTATGAATAGAACAAGAGTGGCCCAAGGAGAGAATTTAAAGAGAATGAACCCTTTGGATTCCAAATAGTACAACTATATCTTTAATTCCATCACCTTTGTGGGGTCCATTAGATAAGTGGGAAGAGATATCGGTTGTGTTTTCGGTGCCAAATAAATTGACAACTCCACATCCCTCTCTTGGGGGGAGGGGGTAAGCCTAATAAATCATCTGGAAATACCTCTATGAAATCATTAGGGTCACCACCAAAATACTTAATCATGAGAGATGATAACTAAAAAAAAGATTCCTCATCTATGGGAGTGGATGTCCTAGACGACTTGACAAAGGATCGCATTCCCCAAGAAAAACACGAGGACATATATCATTTTCATTTAAACTAACCCACTGCCTATAATAATGGATATGTTCATAGAAGAGAACTATCCAATCCATGTCTAGGATTACATCTAAATGGTCCACATCCAAGACCATGAAAATCCACTCCATCTCAATCCCTAACATAGACAACGCAGAAGATGGGTACCTAATCCCATACTCAATATTCTAACCTAATTTCATTACCAACTACATTAAAAAAGACGTCAACTCGATTTGAAAGTTAAAAAGATTCAAAATACAGGTAAAGATAAAAGAAATAGATGCACCAGAATCAAATAAGATAGCTATTATAGAATATGAAATTAGAATGGTAAATAAAATTGTCAATGATACTACATCATGTCACGTTGGTGCCCGATCCACAACATGAAGATGCCTAGTCTCTAATTGAGAATGAATGTTCACCTACAGATCTCATAAGAAATAGCTCTGCCATGAAGATGACATAGTCCTACCAACATGACCACCAAACCAGATCCCATCATCTTGAATGGCCTCGACTAAACTGAAACTCCCATAGAATCCATAGATCCTACCCCACTATGGTATTGACATGTTTCCCTGCAAAAATGTTGCAAGTTTCCCATAACCACCAATTGATGATAAGTCCTATAAAGATATGTAAATGCATGTTGTATATTCCTCATCCACAAACACTGTTGGAAAATGACAGAACCTGCATCAAAATCTACAGATGATGGCTTCTAAGAAGTATGACCTAATCTACTACCTCCCTTCTTCCCATGCTCATCCTGCTTCCTCTTCTTCTCAAATGACCTACCGCATCCCACCACTGACATTTCCACAGATAAACTAGATATTCCCTTGTTTTCAATCTCCACTATAAAAGGTAAATCATCTACCTCATTATTGGTATTCATCAATAATAGGAATACCTGAGAATAGAATTCCAGCTCCAAACCCATTTCAAACATCGGAGCCTTCGTCTTCTCATTGGAGACTATTTCAAGTGCATTTCATATTAACTCCAAAATGCAGTTGTCATACTAAATCACTAACTGGTCTCTCTAAACATGATCCATAATCCCCCAAGGTCTGGTATAATCCAAGACCTATGGATGGTACTGGTAACTGTAGATATCCTTGATATCCTTCCATCATTAATTCTCATACATTTATCTAAAAGAATGGATTCCCACCACCTTTGAATGGGACCATCTAATAATAATGAGGGACATTTTAATCTAACATCCTCAGGTGTATTGAAAAACTCAAACATGAGCTCTAGTTTCTCATTCCACTCCTCTTATTCATAAGGATTCATATTACCTCGTAATCTAAGATGTTTGTTCATTAGAAGCTATTATTCTTTTTCATTCCTATGAAAATATTAATCAACCTTAACTAGACTAGGAGTAGAACCCAATCCCAATCCCATATCCTAAATATCCTAGACCAAATCATCCACCACCATCTGATCAAGAGGTGTGGGAGAACACTCTCCTACTTCCTCCACTTATGTTAAGGGAGTTATCATTGGAGGCATGTTGCTACAAAAAGAAACAGTCACAATTGAAAACATTAGTAAAATAGTTCATAAAATTTTCAAAAATATCATCAAATATTAATAAATCAAACAATTTACAACAAAAAAAATGAAAAAACCACTTCACCTCCACCCAATGACCATGTGCAGTCTCTAGCCTACATGCCCCACCTTAAAGAGGAGTCGGACAAAAATTCCAATATCCCATGGAGACTTGAGGTCTGTCACGAGGTGCGATGTCCAGACACCATACTCACAACAAGATATTCGAGTCCCAACAATCTTATCTCTAGTATATCTAGGCTCTTCCCAAATTACATGACCAAAATAAAAATATTGACTCAAAGAGAACCCACTTATGATGCCATTGTTTCAAAAATCAATCTGGGTCTCTATCCAAATTGGCACCCGAACATGTCTATAGAAAGGCCCAAATGGCGTTCCCTATTCCCACAAGCTGGTACATGTGCCCGGTTATCATAAATAAACAGTGGGAATGATTTACCCAAATTAATGAACATAAAACAACCAATAAAAATATATAAATTGAATCTGAAAAATAAAACCAAACAAACCGTAAAAAAAATTCAGAATTTTGTTACAATGTTTAAGTCAAAAACAAAATTGGATACAAAAAAAAAGGAACCAAATGTCTATATAAAAACCCACCACATGTAAAAGGGGTACCAGCCACATTCCATCTACACAATAAGACAATAAGAAAAACCTCAAGAAACACAAACCTCTTATTTCAAAGTCCTTTCCATTACCTCTACCAAAAATACAACCAAATGTGTAAGTATGGTGTCATCCAAAGCCCAGTAAGATGACACCCAATATAAGATTCCATGTTATAAACATTATAAGAAAAATAGATATCATGTTTTTATAAAAATTATATAGTAGAAAAAATTTTAAGTGAAAAACATTAAATTAGAATGTACTTTGAAGAAATCAACATTAAAAAACACCATTTCTTCTAAAATTACAAACCAAACTTATCGTATGCCAGTGGTAAGTGTGATATAGCTAACTATCTCTAGTCGTGGGATTTTCCCCTCGTTACTATCTATAAATGGGACCCTAGGATCCTCATATAATAGAGACATTTTTCATAGACACCACGACCAATAGTTTATCATGCATGATCGACTATAGAGGAGCAATATATAAAATTATATTTTTCTCAAATCATTATCCATGTTTAGTGGAAATTTTCATCATCAATCACACTAAGTGAAACCAGGCTATAGCCACCACTGAATCACAATAATACTAGTCTATGTACTCTAACCTTGATTCCTAGGCTTCCCTTTTGTGATCAATCAAGTTTCACATATCACATAACACCACTTGTATCTTTCATCAACCAAACATGGCATTACAAATCACATGACTCCACTTGCACACAAAAATTACATTATAAAACCATATTCATGTTGAAACCATTTTAAAATATGTTTTGTAACTCTTACACAATTTAATAAATCATTTAAACAATTTTTAAAAAAATTTCTTGAATCACTATAAAGCATTTAAACCAAAAAGGAACCCAAATCCTCTTTTAAAATCAACTTCACAACAATTCCAAATCAAAACATGATTCAAAGACCTTATATAATTTAATGAATTAGTTTCACAATTTTTAGAACACTACCAAGTGACACAATAAGGTTTCACAAATGGAATAAACCAAATTTCAAAGAAAAATTCCATTTCAAAATCAAACACATATTTAATCCTAAAAAACCACGTTCTCACCACAAAAAATAATCAAGGAACATGCTAAATAACAGAAGCAAGAAAAATAAATTCAGAAAATAGTATTTATACATAGAACCACCTAACATGGGTGTAGAAATCCCTCAATATTAGTTTAAATCTCCAAAAAAACCTCAACTACACCACAAGAGAGAGAAAAATCCCTAATCATGAATATCATACCAAAAAACTCAAGATCAATCCCTAAGAATGAAACCCTAGCTACTAGAAAATTAGAACAAAAATAATATATGGAAGAAAACCTAAAATAAAAAATATAAAAGGGATAAACCCACTTAGTTGAAGAATATTTAAGTTTACCCACCAAATCCCCTTCAAAAATGGGAATCTAATGGAGATTGAGGGAGATAGGGAAGCTCCAATGGATGAAAATACAAAATGGGGTAGAAGAAGGGTGGAATGGGGATTAAATCCAAAAATAAAAAATGGTAAAAAAAAGAATTTTTTTTGTGATGGACTTGGCACATGGTTAGTCCACAAGGTTTAATAAATTTTGTGGTGATTGTGCCCATGATTTGTCTAGACCACACGATTAACTAGGTCGAGGTGCACAGTTTTGTGCTAGTCGTGCGGTAGGTTCTACCTTTTATCATAAGATTACCTAGGTTGGGTTTACGATTCTCACTAACTATGCACCAACTGTGTGCCTGGGATTGCCCTCCCAATCCTTCATTTTCTCCTAAAACCTTGATTAAACCCAAGAGAAAAGAGTATATCGAAAATAAAAAGGAATAAATACATGAAAGGAAAGACACAGATATGATATTTAGGGTAAGGCATGCACTTTAAGTGTTAATTATGTTTTCCAATTCCATAAAAGAAATTTTAGCACATTTAAACACATAAAAAACTAGTCACTAATAATACTCAATAAGAAAATTCATGTTGAAAATAAATGTGGCATGAAAAAAATGCATGGAATATCAGTCCTATTATGCCTATAATGATGCATGTAATGAAATTCCCTCATTTCATCAGTCCAAGATAAAAGAAATCACATTTCAATAATATCAATAATAATAACATCCAATGACGTTTGAATCATCAAGTAATTAATTCATAACAAATATAAATGGAAGAATAAATTACTACAATTTAATATCCTAGGTAATTTGGGTTTCCCTGTTCATTGGTTAACTATATCCCTGCACATGGTTATTTATAAATCCCGTTAACTCCTAGTCTCATGTATAATACCAAAATAGTAAGAAAAAGGAAAATAATGTTCTGATATTAGTTTGAAACATCCTTACCCAGGATCCACTATACCTATGACATAATAAGGTTGGTTACATGGCATCCAGCTAGCCGCCTCATATGCTATAGGATCGTGATTATAAGAGAGGGTGTAATGGTGTTAAAGTGGGGAGAGTATACACTCATATCATAATGGATAAATGGGTATAATAATAAACCAAATACAATGGAACCATATATAATATGTCACAACAATAACACAGGACAAATAACATGCCATCGTAGAAAGAAGATATAATATATCTAATAAATAAATTGTATAAGTGTAAATAACTAAAAAAATGAAAAATGAAATCAAAATATACAAGGTATGGTTGTATACATGAAATCATGGCTTGCTAATATAAAAAAGGGAAAAAATATAAGAGTATATAAAACATGCCATAAAAATGAAAAAGAACAAAATCTTACTCCTCTAGAATCTTGAGAATATGCTCTTTCATCTACTCCCATTCTCCAACTGTAATCTATGCATATAAAAAAAATTTATTAGGGAGATTTCAATTATCGGTAACTATAGAAAGGTAATCATCTCAGGTACCAAAGGTGGACTGAGTGGGGTGTGATATAAAATCACAATAGGCCTCCATCACTAGTGTATAGTAGTAATCCATGCGGTGTACATAGATAAATAATAGTGTTCAGGTATCTATAATAATCAACAAAGCTGAATGAGAAAATACTAGCCTGCTCAGGTTTCTAAAGGACCCTTGGAGACTCTACCTTATGAATTCATGTCTAGAATGAATGTCTAATTATTCTATATATATTTCTATAGTATATTTATGAAATGTATCCACCTATATGAGCTATGTACATACAGAAATAAGTATCCATATGTATAGAATAATAGGTACTAGTTGAACCGGGTTGTAACATAGTCAACCCCAACCAGTATAAGGAGCCTATAATATTCATTAGTGTTTAAAATACCTAAATTTCATAATTAGTGGGAGACTTAATTCTCATTACTCAGTATGGTTGGTGTTTGAAAATGCGAACACCTATAATAAGGGACTTGGTGTGTAATTCCAATTATTTGACTATTGTCAATGGTGTCAGTGGTGTAAGAAGTCATGATGAACACCTGATGTAATGGATCATGAAACATTATTCCCAATAGAACCCCTAACCATCATTCTATAGCCTATATCAAATCGTAATCATATTTACAACAATATCCATGAGTCACTAACTATTATGTATTTTATTTCTCAATCCCAAATATAACCAAGTACAGTTCATTCACATTTAAATAAAAACACATTATAAGAGGCGTGGCCTAACCACCCATTTAAATTATTCAAATATTACATTTAATTCAATTAATAATTCCCTACGATCATGAAACATTCCATTCAATTAATACAGTACATTTAATTAATTATAACCTGTAAATTCATTTCCATGGTTCAAATAGGCACATCGTAGGTTCATTAATAATTTCGAAACTAGAAACATTGGAAATTACATTTATAAATCAATCCAATAACATAGATGGTGATTTGGTTTAATAAATATTTATATAGGTGAGTTCAATTCCAATTAAAATCTAAGACAAAAAAATAGGAGGTGGTCCATACTTTTAAACAATTAATTATGAAGGGGAATTTAAAGACGAAACACCTAAGGGGTATCCATGATCATGGTAAATATCCTATAACTACTAAATAACGATACTCAAAAGTATATCAAAAGGATGTTATCAATTTTGAAATTAAGAAATTATTTTAAGGAAACTCATGACAATTAATGTTGTGTAGAAAAATGTCATAGTTACTAAAGAAAAACAATTTTTAAGGAAAAAAATTGACTACCTACCTTAAGGTTGTATATGACTCTTCATCTGACATAGACCTCATATTCGAAGAAAAATGAAATAAATCAATGAAATGGCCCAAAACCTTAAAAATAATAAATATGTTCTTGCACCTAAATAGCGCAATGGATGTGAAGATAAAATTAGAAAGGAAGGGATACAAATAAAAAGAATACCTCAAAGTATATAACACATTTAACAGATCGTGAGTCGGTGTCCATATTAGGGATAAATCAAAGAACAAATTTTGATGAAGAAGATGGATTATGGGAGAAGGTGGAGTAATACATCCACTGGAATGACAGGAGAGAAATATGAAAATAGGTTTATAGGACCAGTAAGGGAAAAATAGAAATTTCACCACAAAAAAATATGGGCATTCGGTTTGAGGCCACAATGAAGGATATAGTTGAATTAATACCATTTGTAGAGTTTTCTATAGTTTCGGAAGTTGAATATGTAAACATTGAGGGGATATTTATCCCCAGGGGTGTTTTGGAATAAAGGATAAGTGAATATATTCCATGAATCATGTATTGATGTTTTTATCATATAATTGGTCATTATTTAAATCATAATCAATATCAAGTGATTCATTTTATTTCATTTGATATGAATGTGTTTTTAGAAGCATCGGAGTGAATGATTGTTGTTGAATTTGGAAAGATGGAATTTTAGGGAAGTCCTAGAACTATAGATGATATCAAACTACAATTAATTGGGTATAAATATAATGAATAATGTGAAATATTAAATTCATAATGTGTAGGATTAAATTTCAATTATTGTAAGATTAATTTTCACTATAACTGTAGGGTTCAATCTCTGATTTTATATTAAATTGTATGATTTTTTGAACTTGTCTTCAAGTCAAAGAAATAATGTTGAACTGTTGATACTATGAGAAATTGATTGTCTTCTAAATTACGAATTATAAAGATTCACGTGCCATATGTTTATCTCATTCCACATTGAACACTGATGAGGAGTTCAGTGGAATGAACATATAGAGGTTTTTTCATGGATGAGGTGACAATTTTTCAACCATTCATTCTTAAGAGTAGACAAAAATCATGTTATACTAATATAGAGTGTTGGATGTATAATGAGTTGTGAAGGGATAAATCATTTATTAAGGGGTCTCATTTAGGAGTAAAACTCAAACTACATTAGTTTAAATTCTTTATAATAATTCCATAATTGTTATTTCATATGAATTGGGTACATCTATTGAATTAAATAATGGAATATTCATGTTGCAATGGACGTTTCATAACTGAAATAAAAGAGTTCTTTTTAATTGTGTTTAGAGAAAAAAATAGGTAGGACACACCATGAAACTTCTAAATGTGCAATGACAATAATATTGAGGTATTGGAAGTAAGAATCCCATCATGATACATAGAAAATACATAAATGTAGTTTTTGTTGATACATAATACTTGATACTTCAAAGGAAGGTCCAACTCAAACCATTACGACCATCAATCTTATCCAATGGTATCTAAAATTCCAAGATATAACTAACTATTGTAAAATATGTAGGAATAGATAAAGTGAATGTTTTCTCGTAAAATTGTAGAGGTATTTATGATTTGATATAGAAATATAAGATTATAGAATTTTTTGTTGTGTAATTATGGAGGGAGAAAATAATGGAAAATTATATTGTGAGAATATAGTGATAATTAGAGAGGAAATAATAGGAATAAGGGGGAATAAAAGAGAAGTTGTACAAGGAGGAAGAAGCACAACAACAACTTTGTAGAGTTATACACATGGTGAAGACTCTCTTATTATTACAATTTTAGATTTCATATCATTGTACATACAGAAGCACATTACACAAGATGTTAGAAATATTATGTATCATAGATTTAAGGATAATCCCAATTCATTTGTAAAACACATAGTGATTTTAGTCAAATGTGTGATAATGGGATTTACTAGATCAAACCAAGAATTTATAGACTTGTTTTGAGTATTAAAACATATAAAAATATATTGAACCTGTTGGTACTGGGCATGTAGAGGAATCCAAAAATAGTGAAATATATATTTTTTATTTTTTATTGACTTCCTGACATCTTAACCAGTGTAACCAAAACCTAGTAACCACATGATGATCACGTTTAATTTAAATAGACATGAAAAATTAAATAGAAATCATACAAAATTGTCATTGGATGGAAATAATATTCCACCCATCATTTATGATCATATCTTAAAGGAAAACCCTAAACTATATATATCATCGAGAGGGACTCTGGAATGTTTCTTGATTTTTTTGTATTTGATCTCTATGTGATGTCAAGTAGAGGAAAATGTGATTTAAATACCGACATGATTTCATTACCCCTATTTATTCAATAAAAAGGGAGAAAATATATTTGTGTTATTAAACATCCCACTTCCCTAACTTGAGCTTTTCAGAGGGTTTAATAGAAGAGAGAATTTTAGTTGATAATTATTCCACTTTAATTTGTCCTAATATATATATATATATATATATATCTTTGTGTGTCTGTAGACTTTATTTATTAAATTATTATTTTGACCCTTTAATAAATAAAAACTCATAAATTATACAAAATTTGATATGTATTTTATAATGAACATGTTGAAAATGAAATAATTAAACTATTAAAAACTAATAACATTTAAACTATGCTATATGACAAAATATGAGTCATTAAATCAACTCACCTCACTCATAAATATTAAACAAACCTTGAATATTAATTACTAAGTATTCATTCAAAAATTGTTATTTTAATCACAAAATAACATGTAAATATAATAATTGAATAGATTAAAAAAAATTTAAACATGAATAATAATGAATTTATTTATTTTGTTTGGATTATTTAATCTTAGACATATCCCGAACAACTCCATGGGGCCGACCATGTCTTAAATCTCTAATTATCTAGAATCGGCCAAGATTCTAAACATGCTTTTTGTGTGACTATGTTGGACCCTATATTGATAGAATTTATTGATGCTTATAGACCAAGAGAAGTGTTTAAAACCCACCAAGGAACTTTTATTCATAGTGATGAAAACCCCATATAAAGACACATTGTGTAATATAATCTCTTTGTATAGTTATATCTCATAAACAAGGATGAAAACATTATGTCATCTTACATTAATTTATTATTTTATTACCAAATAGGATAGACTTACCTTATTCATACAATAAAATAAATTTAATATAGTTAATCCCATCATAGTCAACTAGAACTGAGATATCTTTTCCATTATAAAAGTGACAAATGTAGTCTTGACAATTCAATCAATGTCATACCACCAATGGCTCACCTTATATAAGATACCTTCATAAGACATAAATTTCATGGTTTTAATCTTAAATAAAAGGATGTGATCCAATAGTAATTATTTATAATAATTTTACACCAAGATAAAAATACATGTTCTCTAAAATAGTAAAAACCAGTGACAATTGAAGCAAGTGGTTTTCTTTTTGGTTTGTCAGTCATCCTATCTCCTCTACTTGAGATCAACAAGTGTAGAGTTCATGAAAATAAGTATCAATTATTATCATCACCAATGACAAATATTCAATTATCATTAATTTCCTATTAGTATGATGTATCTTGACCACATGACATATGTTTTAGGATTATTTTCATAATATCTTGTGGATCTCATTATAGCTATGAACTACTATATCCTTTTTATTTGAAAAATAATATAATGACATTACTGTATAACTATTTTATGTATAATTATTGAAACTATTATGTTATGTATACATCATGAATTAATATCAACATATATAATTTTGTAATAAAAAAATACTTCTCATGTTAGATCTAGAGAACCCACTTTTAAACAGTCCTGCATTAACTAGATCCAACAAGAAAACCAGTAAAATTTTAAAATCGCATGGTAAGATATAATTTTATTATGTTATAACTATATTAACTAGTCTTTTTACATTTCCTTACATGCATGATCTATAATTTTTCACATCACCTCCTTGAGTAATAATCCTTAAGAGATTACACCCCAAAGTATATCCATTTTTTCTTGAATCTAAACATTAAACTTGTCTTGTACCATTATCATAAGCTCTTCATAATTTATATTATGATAATAAATTACTTACAAGGTAATATTATAAGAACTATACAAAATAATTTCATAATCAATGCCTCCTAAATTTTATAATAAGCCACAATATACTCAGTATTTTGAAATATGTAAACAACTAGATTAAAGAAGATACACTTTCTCATTAATTTAGCCAAACTATGATTTTAGATCCAATTAATCCAATTAAATAATTGTTTGTATCCCCATAAATTTATTGTTCCCCCCTATCCATATACCAGGTATATAACCCTTGTACATTCCTAATTAGAATTTGATATCTCTAATTACATCCTATATAGTTATCCAAGATTTATATAATTTTTTTCTACCATAATATATGCATCTTAAATATCATATCTAGTATGTAACATTGAATTTCTGATAGATACATCACTGAAGTTTATGTAACTATAATCACTATTATAATCACCTCATTTTTCTTATACATGTATTCTTAGAGATATTTTTGACTTGCGACATAAGAAACAATTACCTCTTAAATTATTCCAACTTGTATTCTTCATTACACTGTCACAATATGTACCTTTACATGATCTATGAAAACCATAGATCTTCCATATTATATATTATTCCCTATAACATGGGTTATTAATTTAATTCATTCTCTAGAGAGTTACATTTTAGGTATTATTAAGTAACTGTAAGACTAATAATTTTTTCCATATGTTATCAACATATTTTTTTTGGAAAACTATTACACTCCTACTAGAATTTCATGAACAAACAACATACTATAGATCATAATTAATAATTTAGTCTCATGATTATTACTCTAATCCAAAACTGGATATTTTTAAATTGAATCCAATATTGGAATTAAACGGTATCACTAGCCCTTTTTGGTTTTTTAAATTCCTTCAAAGAATGGTTGTATTGAAATCTAATGCCAAGTATTATAATCATAGAATGTTTTAATTAATAGTATAATTATAATTGAATTAAACATGATGATTTGGTATAGATAATTGTTATTTATTAGTAACAAGCTTTTATAACCCATGTATAGTTCCTCTTGAATACCCTCCAATATATTTACAACAGTTGGAGAATCTTCAAAAAATAAAAATGTTATTTTAGTATATGGAATCTATTTTCTGGAATTCATATCGAATTGTCGTTTTAGTTTATTTCCATTTACTACTTCCTAATATATTAAAGATTTTTTATTAACATTTAATAATATAACATATTGACATGGTGATCATAAATCGTTTTCTCATTGAAATATAATTTTCAATAAAGTATTCGTCTCTAAGATATTCTTTTCTCACATGATCTTGTGGAAATTGTTCCTATTTCAGCTACATTAACATCGTTTTATTTGTATTTATCAAAGACATTATTTATCACATTATATTTAATATATATGAAAATAATTTTATAGAAATAGTGTGTATCACTTGCCTATAATTTTTCGATATCATGGATTTATATTTTATCCTATATAAACATTGTATAATTACATTAATGTTACTTTGAATTTTTCTGGATGAATGTTTTTTAATGAATTACTTAACAAAATCATTAACTCGAAACACATGATATTATGAAATAATTGACTTTCTGCATATTATAACTCAAATGATATCTGTTTTTCATTATAGTTGGCATATAGTTATCAATTAACACCACTATTTATGAATCATGTTTTAAAATAATAATGTAATAAATTTCATGGATTATAAGTCTCATCATTTATCCTCCTTGTACTTAAATCATAACTATGGTTTTTGTAAGGAAATGTCAGTTGATGTATAAATAATCATTATATTTATATGATAAATGAAAACATGTAACACTCATCATTGATCATCATTTTTACTAACATCATGGATCTAATGTGTAAATTGTAGAATGGGGAAAAGGACTTATATTTTCTTTTTATTTTTTGTTAATCCCCCTTTTACTTAGGTTCATATGGAACCCATATATGACCTGTTGAAATAGATGAAAAAGGTTCATTACAAGACCTAAATGACTAGAGGCACAATGCCCAATATATGGGCCAAAGTCCCAATGACCTGACATTACTAGATCTAACCCTCCCCAATATCTTCTTCATTGATGGCGCCTAGCTCCCCATCTCACATAGATGATCAAATAGTGTTTCTATATATAGATCAGCAAGGTGCTTGGTATCGATGGTGATTTTCATTCCCTCTCATCCTTCCGATATGGTTAGCTATGTTTTGGCAGTAGTTACTTTTTTTTATTCCACTTCTGGTTTCTACTCTTGTGTGGTACCGCCTAATAGTTGGTGACCCAAAATCCCATGGTCATGAGGCATATGGTGGCCCAGAGGCCCTGTGTCCCAAAATCCAATGGTTGACTAAAGGCCCTGTAGCCCGTAAGACTAATCCAATATCACAAAGGCCCAAATTAGATGAATATTTATATATTTTATTGTACTTATATAATGTAGATATAATAGCCTAGAAATATCCCTCCACTAGGATTCGATCCACTCTGCATTTATAATGATCGATGAATTCATAGTTAAGATATTATTCAGCTAATGGTCCTGAAGAAACTCATATATTCTAATAATTCATATACCTTACTTAACATTAATATTCCTTCAATTTCATAATGTAATATCATGATGTATATGAATTTTCACATTTATTTATAGTGGTGCATGAGTGGAAACCTCGTGCTCATGTATTCAAAAGGTCGAGGATCAAAACCAGATAGGGGTGATTTCCCAAGTTAATATAGAATCACTGTATAATTACATTATAGTAGTACTATATAAGTGAAAAAACTATAGTTCGGGTGGCAATGTAGGGTTGATAGGTACTATAACACATATTGTAGTGATGATGTTACTCTAGCAGTTGAAGTACTGTAGCAGTACTATGCACAAGTGCGGACTTTGGGCCAAAATGGGATTCCAGGGCTTGGATTAGAGCTTTTATAGACCATGCAATTTATTCCATGTTTATGGGACACCTGACCTTGGGACTACGAGCTATATAATGGGTATTACTCAACCCAAATAGAAAAAGGTCTTTGATTTCATTATTTTAAGAGGATTGAGACACACCTTCTAT
Organism: Viscum album; assembly: GCA_963277665.1. Taxonomy (NCBI): domain Eukaryota; kingdom Viridiplantae; phylum Streptophyta; class Magnoliopsida; order Santalales; family Viscaceae; genus Viscum; species Viscum album. Next base: position 878,265,804 of record OY728143.1, on the reverse strand, counting down.
ATGAATTTACCCATGGATTCATCAAAAAATCGTTCACACCTAACTCATTGAATTGGTTATAGAATAGTTTTGGTCTTATCACCTTTAATTTCAAAATATTTCTTAGTTAATTTTAATCTCATAAGAAATCATGTTAAATACCAAATCGGTTTAACTCAAGAAGACTCTAAACACCCTTATTGGTATTTCATTAACATTTTATTCTGGATTTACTCAACCAAGAATCAACATTCCACAAATAATTATTATTGAGTCATATATTATGTAATCTTCTTTTATTAAATATGATTCATGTATTATTAATAAATTAATTCAGTATTAAACACCACAGAAAACATTCATTCAGAAAGAATAATGTATCATTTTTTAAATTAAATAAATGTTTTCATAAATTTCCATTTACAATTGTAGTTTCAAAACAATCAATCCATTGGGTAATATAAATTAATGTTCTTCACTCTATTGGTATAGGAATCGTTATGAGTTATATTGAAAATTCACAATGACTTTAAGAAATGTTTCTATAATCACTTGGTACCTATATTTAAATACACATATGTGATAATCATATTATATTTAATAACTAAGGAGTCTAATACAGGTAGATTTTTTTAATTAATTATTATTCCTGAAGTTCACGAAACAACTTACTTCTTTAATTCATTTCAGTTTTTCTTCTTTTGAAATTTATTCCCACATGTAAAGAAAATAGATTTCTATTCCATTCACACACTCTTTGTATTTGGTTTCATATAAAGAAATTATGATGGAATATATTTTTTTATCTCTCTTTCATTTTTCCATTTCAAATTGTATTTATTATATTTAATAATAAGAAATAAATATTTATCATTCATTATGTTTTTATCTTCTTGGTGAAATTTCCAAAAAAATATATTAATGTAGTTTCTCCATACTAATCATTTTTAATACTCAACTAAATTAGAGTGACTAGATGGTAAGGATAAGAGAATGTGATTTATTAAATGATCATGATTAAATATGAATCCACTATTAAATTTACACTTGTTTGGTGTAATCATAATATAATATATTTATATCTTTTCTTTCTCCTTTAAAACTATTCAAAGATGATATAATATGGTATAAAAACGAAGTCCTTATATTTCTTATGAAATACACAAAACATTGATGATAGTTGTATGATGTCAACATAATATGCCTCATCTATGAATACTTTTTATTTCTTTTCTCTGTAAATTGATTCATGAGGTGGCTTAATATAAAGTGGGGAATCTAGTTCTAAAATTTCAATTTATCCCATAGTTATATGTATAAGTGAAAGCATTACTCTTGTAAATATATATCTATTAGGACCTATTTGTTTTCCAACACTGATCAATGTGTCATTATAATATTAATTTCGAAAAAACATTTGATTATAAGCACTTTAATCGTGATTAACTATTAATATAAAATATAGATTTATTAATCTAAAATATATCCCAATATTTAATCAAATCCACATATCCCTTCACAAATAGATTCAAAATACTATGTCTCATGAGTATTATACTGGAAAAGATCATTAAAACCACTCCTTATGGCCTAAAATATGTATTCCCCAATACTTATAAATTCTAAAGGGAGGATTTTGGATAACTGAATGCATTAAATCGAATCTACTTGTTTTTTTGATTGGAATCTCATTTCCTAATATGAATAACTTTTCATTACTCAATGATTTGAATTAAATTTTATAGAAAGATAGCTATGGATATTTATATCCTATAAAATTAATTTAGCTTGTCCCACTACTAAAATTACATACTAGTAAGAGATTCCCTCAACTAGGGATGATGTACACATCAAAAATAATATTTTTTCTAATATCATGTTACGGAATGTGTTTAGGTACTTAATATTTACATTGAGGGATTTTAATTATTTTTATTAAATGGAATTGTTTTTAATATTCATTTTCTTGTTCTGTTTGAATGAAATCAAAACTAAACCATGAATTATGTATAAAATATTCACTAAATAATTTCATTTTTTTCATTTCATTCTTGTTTGTTATCATATGTGATCATCCATATAAACACATACACCAAAATAATAAACAATTCATAAATAAATAAAAATAATTTATGATCATGAGACTATTCTAATTGTCCATCCCTTTAATGAATAATGGATCATCCAAATTAATTTTATAAATCATTTTTTAATGTTTAATCTCATCTGAATTAAGTTGCAAGTCTTACACCATATAATACACTGAATTCCCATCTAGTGTGTCACCATGTCTCGGTGCAAACTAAATTACCTTTTATCCTACTTGTTATACATCAATAATACTCACATGTAATCCAGGGGATACTAAAGATGATAAAAATAGATAAATAATCTTTATCAAGGATTCAGAGAATCGTATACATATATTAAAGATAAGGATGATAAACATATCTCCATTATTTAAATAATTGTTACAAATAATCACATTACAATAAATAAATGGATACCAAACATGAATTAGTCAGTATAAGGCTCATGATTAGATAGAATGAATTAAACCCACATAAATAAATTAAATTTTTTAATAATTCTTTTTAGGGATAATTTTTATGAATTGAAATAAACAAGATTAATTTTAATTCAAGAAGTGATTTTCTTACGATTCTGAAAATAATTTTAATAAATTCTATATATTTTATTATGTTTATTGCAAAATTTTGTATACTTTTAAGGGGTATCCTCACCTATTTTTAATCCCCATAGAGGGGTTATGGGTCCCGAGGTGGGTCAAATGGGCCATCTGAGATTGGTAGAACCTCTGCCATCTATGTTCAGTGGTTAGGCAGAGCCCCCATGCATCGAACGAGGCGTAAGAGGGTTCAACATCTTTGGACGCCGATTTTTTAATAATAATAATTTTTTTTGGGAAACCATGGTCAACATATGCCTTCCTAAATTCTAATATATATATATATCATATTTTTAATCATTCACTTATATGATTTTACCTTTTTTAGAAAAATAATTTATTTACTTATGGAAAACTCCCCATCCATAGGTGAACAGTAACTTATGGGTTAATATTTATCTGAATTAATATAGATATATATATATATTGAAAAATATTTATGGATTTTTCAATACCAATAATATGTTTCGATCATCAAATGGCTATATCTCACCCATCTGACCTTGTATTGAAGTATTATTCATGGAATTAGTACTATTGCAACACCCTCCACTCGAATTCGTGTAAATATAATTTCAATTTGGATTAATTAATTATGAATTCACTCTGATATAACATGGTGGTATGTAGTGTATATTTGAAACCCAAAATATCATACTATAAATTTTTTACAAGGTGGTAGATGTCATGAATTCTTCACCAGTGTAACCACAAAAAATAAATGACACGATGATCCCTTGTAGTTTAAATAAGAATAAAAAATTAAATTAAAATTGTACATCATTTAATTTTGATCAAAGGTTCATTCCACTCATCATCGATGATAATTTCTTGAAGGAATCGAATATGGACCCTAAATATTATTCACACATTTTCTGAAATCTTTCCCAATCATTGATCTTTGATATCTATGTTCTAACTTGTAGACAAGAAGGCACTTTCAACATTGATGCAGTCACATGAAAATCATTTATTCAATCTAAAAGGGATAAATTGGATCAAGGTTATCATATCTCCCTCTTATCACTATAAAAAATAAGATAGAGCTTGGGAGGAGATACAATTTTAGTGGATTGACACTCCACACGAATTTTTCTTAATATTATATATATATGTAAGATATGTTTATGAAAATTTCACCTTATCACTTTAATGAATAAAAAATCATAAGCAAAATTTTGTTTGATATGTATGACAAAGAGAAAACCCTGAAAATGTCATAAATTTATTATCAAAATCTAGTAACATATAAAATGAAATATTTGATTAAATAAGAGTCATTAACTCAAATAACCCCTCCCATAATTATTAAAAAAATCCTTGAATATTAAATATTAAATATTTATTTGAAAATTATTTTTATTTATATTACTTGAATAAATTATGAATATAATTAGTAAATAATTTCAATAATTATAATTCTAGAGTTGAGTAATATTGTATTTATTTAATTTTTTGTGATCATTTAAACGTGGACTTTAAATAGACTCCACTTTGGGGCCCACCTTGTCCTGAAACTCCAGTTTTCATGAATTGGACAGGATTTTAAAAATGCTTTGTATGTGAACCTATAAGAACATATATCAATAGTATTGATTAATATTCATTAACTAGAATTGGATTTTATAAATCTATCAAGACCCCTAAAGAGACAGGGTTTTGTTATAACAATGAAAAGCTCCTATGAACACACATTGTGTAATGTAATGTATTTGTCTCTTGATATCTCATAATATTTGATACAAACTTCATGACATCATCCTATCTTAATTTATTATTTTATTACCTAACTGGATATACTTACCTTCTTATATCATTGCATGAAATTTAATAAAACCACTACAATCCCAGTAAACTAAACCTAAGATATCTTTTTCTTCAGAGAAGTGAAAAATCATGTTTGTACAATTTAATCAAATACATACCACCAATGATTCACCTAATGAAAGCTACCTTTATAGAGTATAAATATCAAGTTTTAATCTTGAAACAATTTATGAGATCAAATGATACACATTGATTATGAAATCTTGTCTATAGTCTAATAAATGTGCTCATTAATAAGAATAACCGAAGACATTTTAAACATGTGGTTTTCCTATTGGAGATTCAGTCCTCATGATCTCCTCTAATCAAGATCACCAAGTGAAAAATTCATGATAAGAAGTCTCAATTATTTTGATCCCCAATACCTAAGAGTTTTACATCATCTGTGTCCAATCAATATAATTTATCTAGACAATTTGAATTATGTTTTCATGTTACGATGATAGTATCTTGAGGTTATCATTAATGTTGGGAACTAATATAACCTTTTTGATATGATAAATAATCTAACAATAATACCATTTAAATAATGTATATAGAAGTATGAAATATATTTTTTATATGTATAGATCATGAATAAATAATTGTACACCTGATATGGTAAAAAACTACTCTTGTTGGGGCTAGGGTACCCAATTTTACTATAGTACCAACTATTTTTGTGCCTCTGATTTTTTTGTGCACGTATACTAATATTTTCATGAAAAATAATATGTGTCCATGGTTTTTGTAAATAAAAATATGAAGGGGGTGGATATACTAATTAACCCCCGCTCTTAGTGAATTATCACTATTCTTGTGGGACACCTTTCAAGTGGTATCAGAAAACCTAGGTTCCATTCAAAAAAACAAGCTATTTAATAATTTGGATAAGAGAGAGATATTTCTATGTATTTTAATATTCACGTTCTAAATTTCTATTTTGGGTATGGACCACAATAATTTAATGAATAATAATAGGATTTTTATGGGAAGAATTATTATATTTCTAAATAATAGATGTTTTTTATATTTTTTTTCAATCAATTTGGATGTATTAAAGGCTACTACTGATGGTTTTACACCTTTTCTAAATGGTATCGTAGTGTCATAATTTAAGAGAATGAATTTGGAAAATTATGGCCATTTTTGAAATTCCATCTTTTCGCCTCTTTTTAAAAATAATTCTCTAAAATTTATTCAAATTATGATATAAAAATGAATTTTTTATAAATTGGAAAATATTTATGAATGCAATGTAAAAGTGAATAATGATAATAAATAGTTTTTGACGTTGAAATTTTAATATATAAAGATGAATTATGATGAAATATTGGATAAATTCTACACTAGAATAAATAAAATCATGAGAATTGTCAGGGGTTTGGATGAAACCTCAAAGGTCTCTACAACTATTAAAAAGATACTTCATATCTTTTCAAACATATTTGATATGAAGGTATTAACACTTGAAAATGATATTATTAGGGTAAACATCTATTTTATGCATTGCATAGAATTTATAATGCTTATACAAATGGATTGTTTTGAAGATGTAGAAAAATGATGATATGGAAATATTCATTAAATCCCCATAATAAGCGAATAACATAACAAAATGTCTTAGAAGATGAATATTATATTGAAGAATAATATTTTGAAATGAAACCTGACAAAAACATATTATTTATTTCAATAAGTGCATGAATAAGTAAAGTAAAATATTGAGGAAAGGTAGCATTGATATATTTTAATTGTGATGTTATTGGACATTATTCTTTGTATTTTATAAGATTAAAGAAAAATGATGACTATGAATATGTCGATGAGAATCCATGGAGTTTCTCAAAGAATAAATCTTTATGATTTAATAAGTCAAATTTTTCTTTAAAATTGAAAGGTAAGAATTTTCCAAAAAATAAAAAGAGAATGTTTTATCTAAGTATAAATATGATTATAAAAGTTATTTTCAAGAGGAATTTGAGATTTTTAGTGAATACGGTAAAATGTTTTTGTCAGAATACATGAAAGAATAAGATATTACCAAATATGAGAGAAGTAATGAAAAAAGTAAAGATGAAACTAAAATAGATTTCATTCTAAAATGGGAGCTCAAATAATGTGTATTAAAAATTTTATAAATAGTGAAGGAAAAAATAATATCATTCATGATGGTCATACATCATGAAAATACTTTTCGTTCATGTTAATAGGTATTCAAAGGTGATGAATGAAATTGGTAAGCTAAATAATTTTCTCACAAAATAAAAAAAGATGAATGATTAAGTGGAAGGGAAGATTAAATAAAGGAAGAAATATACTAAAACTATTCAAAATAAATTTTTAGGAGTGGATATGGAATTGAACAATTTCATTTATAATGTTTATATATATATTCAGTATGTTTTATAAATATGAAATAAAAATATCATTTTAACGTTTTATGTAAAGACATGTGTGTAGAATGTTGATTTTATGGGAAAATAGAACAACTCTTTGAAGTCTATAAATTTTAGGAAGGTTGGTTTGAAAGAAAAATATAAAAAAAATGTAGATAATAAGTGGTAAAGAAATATTTCTAGGATGAAGAATGAATTATTAGAAGTATACTATAATTTTAGTTCAAAAAAACAACCAAGCATGATGGTCAAAAGGTGAATAAATAAAAAGTGTTTAATTATAGTTATTAAGTAATGTTCTAATAAATGTTATCATATTATTGTGACATGCAAATATTTTCATATATATTTTCATGAATTTTATTAAATTAAAACTCTCCATATTGATAAAATTTTATATTAATGTCATATTTATTAGTTTTTCAAATAATCTGGATTTTAATTGATGGTTGGATTAAACCATAAATTTTAGATTCTTTATTCATTTTGGAATAACCAAAAAAATCCTACATTGATTCTTTCTTTTTTCAAAGTAGAAGGTTTGAATTTGAAAAATGAATAATTTCTTATTAATTCATTGTCACTTGTCTACCATGAAGTTATTTTACTTCCATGTTTTATCTTGTCATTAATGTTGTCTATTTACTTCCATGCAGTCGATCTATTAAGTTGAAACTCAGAGTTTATCCATTATGTTAAACCTCACACATAATATATTGAGTTTATTTTCAGGGTCAATTTTAATTTTCAATTGAACCTCATAGTTTATATTGACTGAAAAAATTTTTAGGATATTTTTTATACATACATATAATGTGTTACTAAATAAAGATCATACATATGTTGCATAAACATGATTATGGTGATGCGTAAACATCGTCAATGCACAGTGTAAACATAATTATCTTTGGTTAAAACATGAGACTGTCACTTAATAAACATTATAATCTAAAAATAAATTAATTGGATTATACATAACCATAATATATGTAGGAATCATGTTACTTAGTAGTAAAAAATTTATTATTTGGAGGATATAGAGCATGCTTTAAGAGACTCATCAATTCTTTTATAAAATTCATTGGGAGCTATTACAACATGAATGTGATCAATAAAAGGATAACATGTCAATATAAAAATAAAAAATAATTTTATCAAATCAAAAAATTAATATGATATTGATTTTTTGAATTATAATGTAATGATAGATATTTAATGATGATAAAAAACGAATGATAAATATTTTTTAAGATAAAAGAACATGGGGTTTTAACTATCTGAAAGGGAAGTAGTCTCTATCTCTGTAAGAAAATAAGTGGTTATGAGAGAAATATTGACCTAGACTAGCTTATACGGAATTGTGGAATATTTTGTATATACTATTTCATCTGTTTAATTTAGCTTTATAAACATTCCTTCTTCAATTACACTTCTTCTCCCCTTATCGTTGTGGTGTATGCTCTTAGTAAATGGGTAATGGAAGGATAAAATATTTTTAATTTTTTATTCCATGTGCTTTATGGAATAAAATCCATTCTATTTCATTTTAAACTAGTTTTTATATTCCAATAGATGTTTTTATTATCCTATGCAATTGGATTTGATTTTGGATTTTATTTATCAGTTATTGCTTTGGTCAATGATATTTATCTCCCTCCTCCTAGTTATGGTATGTATAAATTGAATGAATATATAGTTTAGTGGTAAAGTGATCAATTATTTTCAACACATGTGGATGTGGTTGGGTAAACTCTTGGATGTTGAGGAAGAAAAAATCTTGATTGGTAATTGAATAAGTTAACTAATAGGGCCCAATAAAATACATATACACATAATAAAGAGGGTGCACCAATCTATATTTAAGATAAGAATATTATCACCATGACCATTCATTCAGGGGAGATAGAGGAAGAAAATTTAGATTATCTCCCTTGTCGTCATACTAGATAAAGAGTAGAAAACCAGGGGACTTGGATAATATTATATTATGTCAATCCAACCTTGACATCACCACTAAATAATCATTACTTATTTTAAAATAACTATTTCATTTCCATATTTAATTTGAAAGACCCCAATTTAAAAACAAACCCCTTTTCTCTGACCAAAATGTAAAAATATATTTTATAGAACTCCTCTATTGAGACAACCTGGGATTACTATAAATGTCACATTTAACCAATAAAATAATCCATTTTCCACCCAAATATAGGTGTTATCGAATCACTGTGTTCTTCTAAGAGTAATAACATCCTCAGATAAACATATATTTGTTTCACATAATTTCCATAAATTAAACATTAATTATCACAAAATGATCTCATAATCCCTATAATGGATGGTTTATTATCTTTGAGGACTAGAAATATATACATTTAATCTTAAACATATGTTGAACATTTATATATATTTGAGTGACACTATAATCTCATACAGACTCATCATAAGTTATACTTTTCCTCCTAAACCAAGGAATGGAAACCTAAGAAGGGGTGAGCTCAAATGATCAGTAAACACAAAACTTATCAAAATTTCATCAAGGGTTATATAATAAGCATATTAAAAACATAGTACGATGATATAATAATTATGAAAAATAATATGGAACAATAATAGTTTTTTATATCTCATAATATGGGCACATGCAATCACAATACAGACACATGTGACATGGTATAAGAGTGTGAGATAACCAGGGAAACATGGCATGAGGTAATGATATAATAAGTTCATGATATCAAAAATAAGTGGATACAAAATTAAACATGACATCATAAGTATATTTTAATACTCACAATCAGGACAACATAAAAAGGTTTTATTAGGCTCACCACTTATGCACCATACATGATATCTCATTAGATTAAAAAATTACCCAATGCATTAAAGAGATATCAAGGTTCACCCTTGAAATTTATAATATTTAAATGCATATTCGTTCCACGAGAAGAAAATATACCACATATAAATCATAAGAATGATAAAACTCATGAGAAAAAAGAAGGTTTCATAATATTGTCTCAAGGAATAACTGAAGGCTATATTACAAGGATTCTGATGAGAAGAAATAATTAAAATATGTTGGATTATCATATTTGCAAAAATATAGGTATTTAATATTGAGTTCCAATTTATAAATACTCCTGATAAATATTAGAGATATTAGGATACAAACGATCCACTTTTTTGATTTATTATAAAATGAATAAAGGATCATTTGAATATGTAAAGATATTATTATTTTTATTTAGACTATTTTTTAATTAATTGGATTTTACATAAAATAAAGAGGATTTTTATAGACTATTCATAGATAACAATATCAAATATGGTGGTACATGAAATAAAATAATAAATAAGTAAGTTACATTAAATCAAGTACACTTAAAGGATATAATTGGAAAGGGAACATAAAACATGTATTATATGCCAAAAAATAATGGTATAGAAAACAAGGTATACATGTAAGTAATTTATATAAAAATTAAACAAGAAATAAATGTGAATAAGATAGATGAAAAGGTAGAAAAAGAAAGAGAAGGGTAACGCAAAAATAATAGGGGTTGTTCAGAATATCCTTTTTTATTTTTTAAAATTCCATTGTTGTAATCCCTCTTTATAAAAAGGGATAAAAATACATTGTTTTAAAAATAGTATAAGGGAACTATTTATTTCCAATGTGATAAAATATTACTAGGTTTCAAAATATTAAGGATAATTTTGGAGGGAACGGAAAATATAGACATGGATTAAAAATCATTGTTAATGAGAATGTGATTTATAATTTATAATTTCAAACATAAATGGGTAATAAATTAATCAAGAAGGAGGATTTGAATAAAAAAGTTACACTATCCAATATATAAGTTATAATTCAGTATAAAATCTAAATCTATAAAAAAATTATCATAGAAGTAATATGTTCAAGATGAAATATTATAACTTAATGAAAGCTAGGTTTAGTTGAAAAAACCATTATAACAATGTTATATTTTGAATTTTAAAATCATGAAAGGTTAAACATGAGATGAAATTTTAAATACTTTATATTTCATGAAATTTAATACAAAAAAAATCCATTCCTAATAAATACACCTTAAAAAAGAAACACGTGGAGAATACAAACCAAATCTCAATGAAACAAAATTGATATCCAAAACACTTACCTTATTTCCTAATTCATTCTATGTGTGTCCTTAAAAAAATGAAAAAAATATAAAAAAAAAATTTGAAATTTTTTCATCTATTTTTTTATCTGGTCTATTTATTATCATATTTTATTTATTAAATATTTTTTTAATTGTGGTTACTTCAGGTGATTCAATCAATTTCTTTAAAATTTTATCAGTATATTTGATTTGGTTAAATTCTTTGTATAATTGATTAATACCCTCAATAATTTTATAAGTTTATATATTTTACTATTCCATTATCACATAACTTATGTAGTTCTACAAGTATTTCCAAAATCGATTCAAATTAAGAAAGGATCATTGATATATTCATTTATTTGGAGGTTGAGTTTACTATGACCATTTATTATTGATATCGCTTGAAGAATACATAATATTATATTTAAATAATATTATTGGTGTAATAAATATTATTATTATATATTAAATATGTTTTTAAATTCATTCATGTTACGTGGAAATAGAAAAATGAAATACCTCGTTCTATGGATGTGGTAGTTCGGATGTCCATAGACAAGCACTTATTTTTCATAAAATAATAAGGGGTATTAAATTAAAATTATTATCATTTAATAATATTTTTAATTATTATATTTATTATATTTTAAAAAAAATAACACTTTTTTATCATCTATGTAATGTATATTTTAAAAATAGAACATGTTGTTCAAGGAGGCGGTTGTCCACACAAAAGCATAATGATATTTACATTTTTTAATGGTATTAAAGGGTGGTATAAAAGTGATATTAAATTATTTAATTGAAATTAGAAATATTTATAATACTTATTTTATCATACCATAATGTAGATAAATAATTTTAGATGTTATAGGAAGAAAATAACTATGATTTCTTGGTTGAGATAATTACTACTACCTTCGTATATTCTCCCTTGGTTAACATCTTAAGGCTCCATAGCTAGGTATTTTGAAAATAAAAAAGATTATAAACCATGCGTATATGGTTTATGAGAGGCTATGTGATAGTTTTTTAGAGATACATCTTGGTAATGGGTGGATAATTATGGTGGAATTGGTCTCCATTTATAAGTGATGAAAATGACATTTTTGTAAAAACCCATTACCTTTTCAATAATGGTGAACAAAAATTCAAGGTTAATGGCTCCAAAATATAAACTCATTTATTTTGGGTGAGTTTAGGTATATCAAACACAAAAAAAATCATCTATATTCAGTTTTTAAACATGTTTTTAATCTTTTATTACAAGGTTTTTAACTTTTAACTTTTTGTATTTTACCTTTATAACTAGTATTAACCCAAATCATTAATGTATTATTAAAAATATATGTTTAACATCATTTACAAATTTTTATGTTATAAACCTTCATTTAAGATAAATATAGTCTAATTCCACTTATAAATAAGATAAAATTAACTTTTAATATAAAATATTTAATATATAGAAAAAACTATTTTGAATAAAAATGTTGTTTTTACCATTAAGTGTTCTTAATCATATTTAATACAGATTACTAATTGAATTATTGGTAATATATTTACATATAGGTTTAATAATTATATTATATTAATTTTTTAGAATATATAAATTTATTTATTTTAATAAAATTACACAATGTTAATAAAACAATTCTTTGAGAATAACAGTTTTACCCATATAATAGTAATTATCATTATTCTTTATAATATTATTTTTATAACTAAAAATGAAATTTACATTACTAAATAATATTAAAATTCTGACCTAAAATATTAAATCCAATTTTTATATTTAATTTCTATAAGTTATGATAACTAATTTTTAATAAAAGCGTATAAAAATGGTTATTAGAGTACAATATTACTTAAGTTTGCAAAATGTTAAATATGGGTTTCATAAAGTCAATATATTAAGTTTTAAATTAATATTTTCACTAATAAAATTTATATTTTAAAACTTATAAATATTTATGAACTTTTTTGTCTTTATTATATAAAGTTAAAATCATAAAATACATATTTTGATAAAAACATTGTTTGTCAACATTCACCAAAAATCAATTATTTATAAACAAATACAAAATATCTATCATTTGATAATAATTTTTTTCTATGTAAAAAAATTAATGTTATTTGGCCAAATTAGAGATAGAAAATTTTATAATTAAACTTTTAAAGAAAAATATATTCCCAATTTTTTTCAGTAAAAATTAACTTCTAAAATTTTAACTATTAATATTCTTATTTAGTATCAATTAATAGTGATGTTTGTGTTATATAATTCATATAGAATATATATTTTACATATTTACTATATTTAAATCAAATAAAATTCAATTTAATAAGAAAATGTAATATTTATGAATAAAATTATCTCGTTAATTTTATCAATGCATTTGTAAATAGACATTATTTTTCTTAAAAAGCTAAAATAGGAAATGTGTAAAATACATGTGATAATTAATTTATTAAAAATATAGTTATATGATTATATCGTCATAATTTCTTGTTACATAGCTACTCAAGATCTCTATGTATGATCTACACATAAGGTATGTTCTAGTGGTAGTTCATGTGGTGATTTTTCTATCATAGATCTCATCGAAATTTATAAGAGTTAGAACTTCTATCACATATTATTTTACGCATAAAATATTTTTTTAAACATGGTATTTACCTAGGAAAATACCCAGTGAAGATACATCTTTTCTATGCTTGGAAAAATGAGATTTACAAGGGATACTTCCACTACCGGATGCAATTTAATTCTTTTTTCTTAGTAGACCTCAAAATGTGTTTACTTAAAATTATACACACAAATTTAATAGAAATATTATAAATACATAATTTACTAATTTTACATCATTGTATTATAGTTTTGTTCTATTTTGGTGTTGTGTGTGAAATATTTTATTCAACATATTTGGTTTTAAAGAAAAAATATAATTTAAACTATAAAGGTGTTACATTCTCCCCCATAAAATAAATTGTGTCCTTAAAATTACAATTACTACATAATAATGAAAATAGATAAATATATTTAAAATACATACACAAACCAATATATATATCAACATTGTAAACTTAGTAAAGTTATTTTTTTCTTTAAGATTTAGTTAATCCTGAAATTAGGTTTTCTCTAATCACCTGAGAAAAACACCACTCAAGATTTGGTATCCTAACTTATATAATGGAATTATTTTTCAAGATATCACATATTTATTCATGTACAAATACAAAAACATATAATGGTATTAATTTCTATTTCCCTATTTTGGAACTTAATATGAAATCTAGTGTTGATATTGATAATTTCAAAAAATTACAAAAAATTCATCTTAAAGGAAGGATAATAAGGCATTAATATATCACCGTTAATTAATTTCAACTAGGATATAATGATAATAAAATATTTTACATGATAATATTAAGACATTGTGGTATTGATTTTATGATCTCGGAGAACTTCCTAGGTATACTAGAGTCGATAGACTAGAATCTAATAAGACATTATGAAATCTAGAGCAGATAACTTACACCACTTAATTATTAATTTCCACTTGAATAGTATTCAGTTCATATAATTTGACTTATTATAATATATTAGGAGGTTGTTGATGTAAATTTTCCTTATTACCCCTTGAATTATGGCATTTATTTTTTTAATTCATATTATTATTACATTTGAAATGTGGGATATTCTTCACCTCCATTCCATTGAACAACTTCTTCACCTTATCTCGAAAATCATGAGGATAATGGCCAATAATTTCAATCTATAAACACTTTATTACTCCTTTTATAAATTCCCTTGGGTATATCTTCTCATGATAATGACTCATAATACGTTAAACCCTATTTTTGTCATCATCTTAATCACCTGGTCCTTTAAGTTATATTCTTTAGTGTGTTTGAATGTTTTGAAAAAAATCATGTTCTTAATCATAACGTGAGATGGTTGGGTGAGCACAACCATAATATTTTCAAAAAAATATCTAATCTTATTTTTTCACTCATTAGGATAATTACTCTGTTTTTCATCTTTTCCATTTATAACTTAGTTCCTCCAAGATCCAACCTTTTCAGAAAAATGGTTTATGTGAGTATTTAAAATAATTATAAAATAATCTTTTGAAATATTTTTGGAAACTCATCCTTGAAGTGTCTTACTTGTTGAAACCATAATATCATCTTTTGGTTCAACCAAAATCACTTTCGGTTCATTATATGTTTGTTTAGGTTAGATTGTCTAATAATACTTGACTTATTTCTATAATATAATAAATTATTCATAATTGATTGTTAAAATAAACTGATTAACCAATTAATATCCCTCAGGAGTGTCCATCGAGGTGTACATTCTTAGGCACACTCATTGTGAAACTAGTAAATATGGAGTTGATAATCCACAAGCATTTATGAGGTGATTACCAATAGGTGTATTTTTACGACATCTGCATTCACTTTTCATTATTCATATACATATGTTATTTTAAGGAAACCCATACACTCAAAACTTCATTAAATGTTTAGGATTCTATCCAAAACTTATAATTATCCCTTATACATATCTCTAGGGATTTCACAAATTTTATCATACCCTAATCCCCAAAAAACTAAAATAATCCTCAAAAAATGATAAACTATGCTTTCACACTAACTCTAACAACCCAAGCCAAATATGTATTTATTTTACATCAATTAAATAGAATTAAAATTTCATCTCAAAAAATAAACTCACAATCTGAGTAAATGAAGATCTATTTTCATTAAGGATGAGCTACATATGAAATTATTTTACAAAACATGTCAACAGTTATCTATTACTGATCTACACTAAACTCTATTCTATAATTCTCATAAGTTATTCTAATTTTGGTAACTTTGGTAATATAAACATAATAACGGGTGGAATTAAACAGTCGGTAAGTAGAAAATTCATCACAATGTCACCAGGGATTAAATCATTAGTATAAAAGAAAATATTATTAGGGGATAAATTTATTATTAAAAATAACTTGGAACAATAAGACTTTTCTACAAATTATTATTATAGAATGTGTAATCTAAATATTATAACATGTAACATGGAATAATATTGTGGGATAATAATGGAGAAAATAGAATAAGGGAATGATATAATAAGTATATATAATCGTATATATGAGTCTATATAATAAATATTACATCATTATAATAATTCAATACACACTTCCAAGAAAACATAACATATTATACTTAGTTTCACAACTCGGGCATCATATATGGTATCTCATGAGATGAAAAATCACCCAATTAATTATATCACTATAAGTGATCACGATAATTATTCAAAACATTTATATTAATATGTATGACAAAATAAAAAAATAAACCATAGATAATTTATATGCATGATAAAACCCATGAGAAGGAAATGGGTTTCATAATCTTATCTCAAGGAATTAACAAAGGTTATATATCTTAAGGATTACAAATAGAATAATGAACTTAATATTTTTGGATATTTATAATTGAAAAAAATATGTCTTTAATATTGACTTCCAATGTAGAAAAAAATCATGAGAATTATTGGATAAGTATTAATAAAAATTATTCACATAAGTGATAGTTTATGAAATGAGTAGAGGCTCTTTTATATATGGAAAGTTTATTTTAAATTTCCTTTATAAAAGAATTAATCCATGATGGTTTTATATAAAATAAATATGTATTTCACTAACAATTCATGGTTAAAAACATTTTATGGTGGTTTTATTTGACATTAAATAAAAAATTGGAAAGTTCCCTTAAATCGAGTTATGTTAAAGGATAAAATTTTGAATGGAACTGAAAATTTAGAATAAAAGTAAAAAAGTATAATAAACCAGGGATATATATAAGGAACATATATATATAATCAATATGAAATAAAAAAATAATATAAATGAAAATTGAGTAAAATAAATAGAATGTGTAACAAAAAAGTAATGGTGGTAGTTCAGAAGATCCCTTTTGTGTTATAAAATACCATAGTTATAAAACCACATTATAAAAAGTGATAATAAAATTTATTTTTAAAATATGAGAAGGGAAATATGAATATAAAATTTTATAATCCATACTTAGGATTCCAAATATAAAAGACTACATTGGAGGGAACTTAAAATTTGTATATTGATAAAAAATCATTATTAAATAGAATGAGAAGCATTCTTAACAATGTTATACTTTTATAGTGAATTGATTCATTTAGGATTTGGATTTGAATCAAATAATATCTTTACTATATAGAGAATGATAAATTTTACTGTAAAATATTATTGTGGAAGAAACCAATAATAGAAGTAAAAATTTCAATATGAGTCTTTATTACTTAAAGAAAGGGGTTTTAGTTAATAAAAATCTGTAGAACATTGTAATATTTTGAATTAAAAATTCGTGTATGGTATAACATGAAACTAATTATTTAATTAATTATATATTATTTAATATATGATAAAAATATATCAATTTCCATTATATATACCACAAAAAAGAAACAAGGGTTTATTAAATATCATATCTCAAAGAAAGAAAATTGAGATAAAAAACCCTTACCTTGGGTCAGGATATGTAATTCCCATGCACCTAAATTCATGAAAAATAAATTAGGTCTCTCAAAAAGTATTTCAAGAATTATTTTACCAGTATTAAATTTTATAATGTCTCTTTATTACCATATTATATTTATTTAATTGTATTTACTTGTGGTGGTTACACAAGGTGATTCAGTTTATTTATATAAAATTTTATTGGTATGTTGATTATTGTAATATGTGTTGTATAATAGATTCATAATATCAATAATTTTATACGTGTATATATTTTATTATTCCATTAGAACATAAATTATATTGTTCTATTGGTTTACCCAAAATGTATTTTAATTAAGAAAGGATCATCGATATGTTTGTTTTTTTGGCGATTGAGATTAATATGACCATTTATTGTTAATATCAATTGTAGAATATATAATATTATATTTTAAAAAATATTAGTTTTTTAATAAATATCATTATTATTTACTCAATATAGTTTTAAATTCATCCATTCCAGAAAATAATGAAAAACGATATATGTCATTTAATGGAGGTGGTATCCCGCGCGTACAAAAAAATGATCGTATTATTCATAGAATTGTAGGGTTATAAATGTATAACAATTATCATTTAATAATATAAATAATGTTATAATTATTATATTTTTTCATGAAATAACTCTTTTGTTCCATCAATGTAATTTGGTTTTGAAAAATTTAACATGTCGTTCATGGATGAAATAGTATCAACAAACACATGACAACAACTTTTTTTAATGGTTTTAGAGTGAATTATAACAGGGATATAATATTAGTATAATAATTTTTATAATATTAAAAAAATGAATTTCATCTTTATTTTGGTTATATAAATTATTTTAGAAAGTAAAATAAGAAAACAACTAAGAGATATTGGTTGAGAGAATTACTCGTCTATTTGGGTGATCTCCCTTGGGTAACAACTTATGGATCCTTAGATTTATCTTTTGGAAATAATAAGGAATCTAGTAAATATTTATAAGATTCAGGAAATATTTTGGTAGATATCAATCTATGGAATGGTTAAATAAATGTGATGAAAGTGGCCCCCTTTTACAAGCATGGAAAAAGGAACTTTTGTAAATACCCGTTACTTTTTCAATGATTGAATGACATTATTCAAGGGTTGTTGGATAAAAAAATTTATTTTTTATGATTTAAGGTAGATCTTACCAATACCCTACACTTGGTTTCATGTATTATGAATTTTTTTAGTTATCTACTATTAGGTGTTTAACTTTTATGTTTTTTGTATTTACAATGGTAACTATTTTTTACCCAAATCATTCATATTTTATTAAAAATATAATGTATCCCCTCTTTAAAAATTATGATGATATAAAAACATTTTAATATTAACATAATCTAATTCAATTTCTAAATTATATAAGATCAACTTTAAAATTAATCATTTGAAATATAGATAAACTATTTTGTATAAAAATATTATTTTTTTCATTAAGTGTTCTAAATATTATTTAGTATTGATTACCAATTGGATTAATGTTCATTTATAAATATCTAGGTTTAAAAAGTAAATTAAATTTCTTTTTTAAAAGATTAAATTATTTAACTGTACAAAAAAATACACAATCTTAATGAAACAAATATTTGAAAACAATTGTCTTACCATTCTCATAGTAATTCAATTTAATCATAGTAATATTATTTTTATACCTAAAACATAAATTAAAATTACTTAATAAAATTAAAATTTTGATATAAAATATGAAATTTATTTTTTCAGATTTAATTTCTAAATGTGATGAAAAACATGTTTTAATAAAAATGAATAAAAAACAGTGTTTCTAGTTACGTATTTCAAAAGTTTCCATAACTTTAAAAATGGGTTTTATGAATACATGATATATTAATAAAATATATATTTTTACATATTAGAAAATTATTTTATCTATTAACGGATTTTATAAACATTTAGGTAGTTTTTATATAACGAGAATCCAATAGAATTCCTATGTTTAGTAAAAAACTATTTTCCGCTATTCAACTAAAATAAATTATTTCAAAACAATTATAAGAAAAATATTATCAGGTAATATTTTTATTATAATTAAAACAATATTGTCTATTTTATAAAGTTAAAATAATAAAATTTTAGAAATAAACATTTTAAAAATATAATAAAAATATAATGATAAATGTTTTCATCCAAAATTAAATTTTAAAATTATTACTATTATTATGATTTCCTATCAATTACTATTTATATTGGTGTGATATTATTCATATAAAAAATATAAAATATATATTTAGTTTCTTCAAATCACATAAAATACAATTTTAGAAAAAATATACATTTTTATGAATAAAATGATCTCATTAATTTTATCAATGAATTACTAAATTAACTTTTATTCAAAAAAAGTAAAAGATAAGAAATGTGTGAAATAAATTTGATAAGTAAAATATTAAAATAATAGATATTGGATAATATCATCCTAATTTCTAGTTATATGACCCGTTAATATTTTTATGTAATATCTAAGAATAATGTAAGCTCTACAAGAAGCTAAGGGAGGTGATTATGGTAACATGGATCTCATGGAATTTTTATGGAGCCTAAACTTCTCTCATATATGATTTCACTCATATTGTGATTTTTATAGTTTATATTGGTATTTGTCTATGGAAAACCCTAATGAATCTATCTCCTTTCCAAGATTTGACAAATGAGATTCATAAAGGAGACTTCTACGACTTGATTCCATTCCTTTCTTTTTTTTCTACAGTTTTCATAATATAGTTACTTCCTTTGGTAACCGCTAATTTAACAACTATATAATAATGGTCAAATGTAATCATTTTATATTATTTTTTTACAATTTCATTTCATATTTGGGTTTCATGTGACATAATATATTCAACACATTGGGTTTTAAATGGAAAATATAATTTAAATTATGGGGGTATTACAAGGGATAAAGTTCCAAAAATAACCCCTCGAATTGTATGAATTTGACATCTAACAAAAATCCCTACTGCATATGTCCTAAATATGAATTAAACTAGTTAACTAGACATAAAAATTAATTTATACAATAATTTTCATGAAATGAATAAGATCCCATGTTTTGAGATGGTTGAAAATTCTAATGGAATTTAAATTTTTTGGTGGATAGGAAAAATATTATGCTAAACATTGGAATAGAATTAAAAGAGTTTAAACTCTTTAAAATTGTTTTTATGGGATTCATGTTCCAATTGGTGTCTTATAAGCCAAATAGATTTTGGGAGCCTCGATATTCAAAATATCTCTTTTGGGAGACACAACATTTGGCCCACGATTGGTGAAGGTTAGTATGGTTCATGAAAATCAACCATGTTGATTTTTTTATATGGAATTATCTTACTTAAACATGATATATTACTCTATAAAACCATGTTTTTTGTAATAATTTATAGAGGGGGTCACAAATTAGGCACACTATTTTCTACCAATGTGCTACTACTGTTTGAGGTGAGGATGTGTGGACAGTGAAGCTCTCACAGTTGGCACATGGTCAGCATAAGTGAATGACCTAACCATGATAGGTGAAGGTTGTTGGGTATTTAGGCATGCAATATAGGAAGACGGTTTTCCTAACCATGTGACCAAACCGTTAACCTCTTAATATGGGTAAAATTATCATTTTTCCCCTCTAACCTTAAATGGGTTTCACCGCATTTTCTTTCTCTGTTCCTCCAGTAGGTTTATTATGTACATCCCCATCTATTCTATTATTCCACGGGACGATTTCCCTAATTATTAAACTAATTCCACTATTTTTCCCACATTGGATACATCTTTAAAAGTCTAATACTTGGATTTTTTCTTTTCTCTTTATTCCTATAAATTGTAGATTTAATTCCCATGCAAGCTCATATGCCATATTTTTAAAATTAGTTATCTAGTTCTCAATTTTCTATCATTTAAGATCAAATTGAAACTTAATATTGTATGATTAAATACTCTTAATCATGATTTTGATGGTTTATATGATTTCCATTAATGTTCTATTGTTTATATATTTTTGTCATTGTGTCACACACTCGAATTTCAACATGTTGGTCCTCAAATGTGAAGAACATTAAATATGTATAGAGCATGGAAATTTTGTTATTTTGATCCCCTCATATAGTTTTAGGTTTTTGACCTCATCCTAGATCATCACTTTTGGTGTGTTATATTATTTCCCCTCATTAGTCATCATATGTGATTGACCAAAACAACACTCATGTATGTTTGGGTAGACTCCAAAAAAGGAATTTGTTAAATGATTTTTAATGAAATGATTTAATTACAATAATGAATTTATACATAATTAATCTTTCAATATTTGTTTTTATTATGGATAATTAAATGTATGTTATATATGAATGGAATGGGTGTTTACTTGAATAATGTTAATCCATCAATTTTTCATTCTTTCCCTATAACTAAACCACCCCTTGAGGTGTGTTTCTTATATTACTTGAACCCCATACCCTGTCTATGTAATTTAACACAATAAATGTGTGATTTAATTGTCATATATAAATGAAGTGATGATGGTGGATTATTTAATTGATAAATGTTAACATTCTTTTATATAAAGATATTTTTTTAAGATCATTACTATTGTTTATGGAATTTGAAATTGAAATAGGTAAATTTCCAAATTGTATAATACCATCATCTAGACAATGTCATTATAATTGAATTGATTGATTAAATTAATTTAATGTAATTATAGATGAACTAATGAATTGAATCCTGATGATTATAAATTGGAATGTATAATTCTCATGGACTATGTTTAATTGTTGATATAACATCCATTCTTATTCGTTAAGAATTCTATGGTACTTTTAATTATAATATGTAATTCCATATATGGGCTCATAATACATATTGAAATGAGTGAATTATGAATGGTTTAGAGATATTGGACATGAAATTAGAAATCATTCATTTATTGAAATCATTAGACATATAATTCCTCATTATGTGTTGAAATAATTGGACAAGGAGTTCTTCATTATTTATTTACAGTCATTTGACATATTGTTCCTTATTATTTCGTGAAATCATTAGACATGGAGTTAAAAATTATTTATTAAAACTATTGTACATGAAATTCCATATTATTCAATGAAATTGATGGACATGTAATTCTTTATTATTTCTCTAATACATTGGAAATGGATTTTCTCATTTTTTTTGAGATTTTTGTACATTGTGTTTCTCACCTTTTATCATATATTGGGAATTGTTGGAAATGACCCTCCACATGCTCCATTTATTAGATACTTTTGTTGATACCCCTTATTTAAAATATGATACCCATATTATTATTAATGACACATAAAATCCTTGATGATTCTCCATGATCCCCATATGGATTTCTATAAAATGTAATATTCTTAGAGTAATTTCAACATAGTATGAAGTAGGTATAGTTGGTCTGGTGTCCCATGAGGAACCTGATATGGACATGGTTGTTTATATATCATTGATCAAATGCATTTATGTATTATACCTAAACAATATTACATTTTATATTCATTAGACACCATTGGTGGGGTCCTATATATTTTTACTCACACATTATTCATGTCACTAATTGGTACCCAGATAAATTTCTTAACAGTAATTTGGGACTTGGCTCATGCTTCTATGTTTTTTATTTATTATAGACTGGGAATTGATATGGTATTTAGGAAAATAAAATGTGTTTTTTCTACCTACAAGTGTTGGGTATTTAGTTTATCTATTCTTTGGAAAATCTAGCACAATTTTATATATTACCTTTTACATGTTTATTTATTATGTTATGACTCAACATGTTCATATGGGGCATGTTTTATTAGCACTGGTTTGATAGATAATTTTTAATTTTTAGTTATTGTTATCTTCTACTACCTTTGTTTTATTTATGATTACTCTGTGTTTATTTATGATCCATAGGGTAATTTATCTCCATTATAATAATTTTAGGCCATTTTTATTTATCTACGGTCTCAAGAGTATGGGGAGCAATTCATAAGGTCTTATTGATAATTGTTCTGGTTACTATTATAGAGGGTACGAGGTTTGGACGTGAAAAAGTTGTATCAAATCTTATTTTTTTACATGTCTTAATATCTTGAGCTGGTAGATAGGATACATGGGATGTGTCAAGATTTGGTAAATAGATAATTTCTGGGAATGACCGACCCACACATGGGGGAAAGATTGAGTTTTTAGGGATGGTAATATTATTCATGATACTCATTATTACAGTTGATTATTATTTCACCTTGGGTGACTATTTTATTTCCACTAACTTCTTATTTATGATGTTTACCTATTGGACCAACAAGGTAAAAGAATAGGTTTTTCCATTCTTCTTTTCAGAAATATAGGATTTACATGTCATTAGAATTATTGTATATATGCTTATCATGTTAATATTTATATCATGTTTATGTGATTATGTGCCATTGTATATGTATATCACGTTTGTTTGATTATTTATCCTGTTTATGTGATAATTTTTTTGGTTATAGTAATATCATAGGGTGATTTAAATAAATTATACGCATCAACCTAATCACCGTTTTCCCATATATCTTGATGGTGGAATTCTATTAAGACTGAAAATTAACTTTTTATTTAGAAAAAACCAAAACTAAACAACAAACAATGACTACTAAACTCTATGTGGGAGAAATTAAGTGAGTATGAGAGAATATTTCATAATAATGAGCTTACATTCATTGGTTATGGACCCCAAACTAGTGTAAAGAATCAACCATTCTCCAAGACTTCCTTTACTGGAAAACACATCAACTGCATTATTTTCTTCTCTCTGTATATTTCTATTACATGTATTTTAATTGAAAAATTAGAATATACATGATAGTATAATCTATCTAAAAAGGTAAATAACCCCTCTACATAATAATTATAACTAGTAGAGTGGAGTTGGTTTCTTTTTAATAAATTTGGAAGTTGAAGCGCCTTAATAGAGTGAGACCAGTGGTCAGTACTCCATCCTCTTCAATAATAAAATTTCCTTCACAAAAAATAGAAAATAATAAAATGATAATAGAACCCCTATTATCCATAACCAGACCATCCCCTCACGTCTCCCCATCTAAGGAAGATCTTCTGATGTCCAATTTTGACCCTAGGCTAGGAGGCTTCCATTTAACATACCTTCCACAATTACCACACCCAGTGTCCGAATACAATAAGATGCCTAGAATAAAATTCTTGGGGGAAACAGAATGTGTTACAATGCTAATAAATTAAGCACTCTTCATAAAAATATTTTCAATGACTCCTAGAAAAAATGGTGGAGTGCCTAAAATCTCCTCTGTACTTTCTATAAGCTTCTCAGATAATCAGGAATACAACCAAATATATCATACCACAAATTTTTCACCTCTTTACATTGCACTTTAATGGGATTCCAATTTTAATTTTTTCATCATTGAGTCCATAAATTGGGAATTGATTCATATATAACTGAATGCATATTGGAATGACAGGACCCTCATAGGTTACCTTTATTTTTATATTCCTTAAAAAATAACTCATTGGGGAATGTTTATAATAAATAAGGATAGTGATATAATGTTTTATCATCCACCTGTATAGTGTTTTTTATAAATTTAAGTTGGTATATTACTTGACTGGTCCCTTTGTATTTATAAACGACCTTTTTCTACTTTTATATTTATTGATATGATGTGTTAGTTAATTAAAATTCTAGTTACAACCTAAATAGTGTTTTCCTGTATATAATGGAACCAATATTTTCTTTATATCAGCCTAGTCATGGGGACGTGGGATAAATAATGACATAAATGAACCTGTTTAATGGGATTGATAACAAATAACCATCTTGTAGTGGTTAGTAATAATGTTTCCGTGAGATGTGTCCTGAACAAGAATATGGATATTTCATGTGATTCTTAGTTGGATACATTTTTATTGTTTCATAAACCAATAGGTTAGGAGGTATAACCTAGTGACCTTTTGGGTGTGAATCTTGTTTGAAACATGATGCATTATGTTAAAGTGGTGGTTTAACCCATTATGGTAGTTCCCTTTGATATGGCATACATGTAGAATTTTCATCCAAGACTCTAGGTATGGTATGTACTATGAGTTGAATTTTTATGTCGGGTATGGCTTTTTGTTGAAGAAACAATACCCCGGGGTATGTGGGTGGGTGATTGTTTTGTATCCTGATCCTTCAGGGGGTATTACCATATGTGGATACCTAGTGAGTGTCATCACATTATCCTTTTTACATTGTCTTGGTGACCCTCTAGGGAGTACCCTCCTACTTGGATTCTTGATGTGGATTGGGAAATATAATATGATGATTTCTAGGTGAATTCATTATACATATGTTGATAGTTTTCACCCTTATAGTTAAATGATATCCTTATCTCCATTCAGTTTTACCTATTTGAGAGAGATTTAACAAGTTCATAGATTCTATATAATAGATAACCTTAGGTGGGACACTGTTCTTGTGAAATAAACCTTACTATTTGGTGGAATACCTAGTAGCCCTAATTTGAGACTTTATCAATATGGTTAAGTGGGAAACCTAGAGGCCCTTAACATTATCTTGATCAAAGTGAGTCCATGGTTTGATTTATCAAGGTAAACCTATAAGATATGTTGGCTGAGGTTTATGTTTTCCTTGTGGGAAATGGTATTTTTTGTAAACTTGTTCAAGACCAATGCAATTAATGTTCTTGAGTTTTTTGATTTAGGAATGGTGATGCCTTTGATTTTCAAGGAAGAACCTAATCTATTGGGGTAAAAATACTAGATTGGATGTGAAATATTGTTTCTGTGCCTACCCTAGTTGACCAGTGTTTATTAAGTTGATACTTTATGTTTTAAAATTATGTCAAAAGATAGCTTGTTGTTTCATAAATAATGGAACATGTAGGTGCCTGATTTTGATGATGAGGTCCAAGGGTGATCATTATTTACTATGAGATGATGTTCATTATAGCCTGGTCAACTAGACCATATTGATGGAAATTTAAATGGAGTGCGAGTTGAGTCTTGAATTGGGTGGTATGGAAAGTACACCAATTATGTATATTAGGTTTAGTTCATATTAGTTGAATATGGGAACAGGTTGATTTAGAATTTTAGTGAGTGATCGAGTGTAAGATAAGGATTTATGGTTCTAAAAATGATTTTTATGTGCATGGAGTCCTAATTATTTGGTTAAATAAAATAAATTTCCTAGTGATGGGAGCTATCTTAGAAATAAAGTGGGTATCTTGAGACGGTTAACCTGTGGGTGGACCGTGACACACATTTTCAGAAAACATGGTGTCAGGGGTTGGTTAAAAAAAGTATAGCCTAGTTAATGTGATCATGGATTGGGATGGTGAAAAATTATTATTAATGGAATCATAGAGTACTCTTATTTAATAGATGATCATGACCTAGATCTCAATAATTTTCTATGTACATTGAGAGTGCATCAACTATACAACAAGCTATCGAAACATATTTTTTTGGTGTGATTAAAGGTCTCATTGGGAGTTTTTCTCAAGGAGATATATAATTTTATCCATAGAGTGGGAGAAAAACAGTACCTATTTTATTTTCATGACCCTCGTTGGGATTTAAAACTCCATTAATTTTATGGGAACAATTCTCAAGAATTTGGAACAAGTTATGGATGATAGTTTTTTAGTAATCAGAAATGAGTAGGTTTTTAACCATGCAAATATTTATGTTCATGGATGAATTTAGTTTGAGTTTTGGTAATTTGGAACTCTTTTGATTTGTGAAATAGCATGTATTATCCAAAGAAGGGGATTAGGATGATGGTTACTAATTGGAGGCCCTTATGTGAGAAGAGCTATGGGACCTTGAGACCGGTAGTGTGATGGTCATTTTGTATCTTGTATTCCGTTGAAAAAATGGAACAAAATAATATTGTATTTCACAATAAATGATAATTAAAGGTTTAAATATGGGATTTGGTGGAAACTGAGTTTAGGTGTTAGGATTTCTTTAATATTTGATGATCTAATGATGTTAGATCAAGAATGAACTGATGCTTTTTTGGGGAACAATAATGAATATGAGTACATGATAATTCATCCATTAGATGTCACTAAAAGTTTAGTACAAGATTCATTGAGCATTCTTAGAGTGATCTCGATATTCCATGGGAGAATGGATTCAAAATATACTTTCAGTGATGCGTCGACTATTCAACTTGAGCATTTTTTGGAAATATTCAGTTAGAGGTTGTTCAACATGAATTCTCTCAAAAATATTTATGTGTTCAATGATTAACTAAACCATGCATGATTCTTCTTGAGATGAGTGTCATGTAATTGTTGGTAAATTATTTTGAAGGAAAATTTGACATGAACAAGCTAAGTCATGTTGATTGGGATTTGACCATTTCGATCAAATTAAAGACCAAAGGTAGTATCCTCATGTGACATTGGGTTTAACAAGTGTAAAACTATGTCTGGAGTGTCTATGGGATGATAAGAACATCTTTCTATTTTAAATTCTAATGGTGGGGGTATCGTGGAATAGAATTGTATATTAAAGGATGAAAAATTTAGTGGGGAGAACCATAGTCTAATTGATGAAAGAGAAAAGATGTGATCATGTATCCGGTTAGAAGGTCTCAAATAAGTGATATAATTTTGTTTCATTAGTGTTTATGAGTTTTATATAGAGTTTTAATGGTTTAGATTTTGTATGTTTTAGTCACACTTAGAGGTGAATTAGACATTTGGAAATGCAATACAATTGTTTCAATGGTGTGATCACTACCCATATAGGCTGAGTGATGTTTTTGTTTCACTGGGGATTCTTGAGGATAAGAAGTTATAAGGTGGGGAGGTTGTAATATCCAATGTTTTGAACAAGTTTAAAATTCTAAAGGAATTTGAAATTTCTTTGGAAGGTGGTTCTAATATTAAACCAATACTCATAATAGAATTATAAGAGTTACAACTCTTTAAAAATGTTTTTTAGTGTTTTAATCATGAGACTTAGGTTGGAAGCTCGAATAACTTTTGAGAGACCTAGGATTTGAAATATTTGTATTAAGAGAGATAGTTGTCGACCCACCATTGGGACAAGGCTAGTTCTAACTACGCAGATCAAGTATGAAAACTATTTTATATAGTGAAATGGTTTGTTTAGAAATGTGATAGGGATCCATAAAACCATGTTTTTTTGAGTAGATGTATAGAGGGAGTCACATAATTGGTGCATGGTTTATCTAACTATGTGTTGAAATCGTATGAGGTGAGAGTGTGTGGACTGTGAAGCCTACATAATTGGCGCATGATATTCCTAACAGTGAAAGGTGAGGCTATTAGTAAGTGAGGCTCTCAAATTTGGCACATGGTTTTCAAAACCATGTGAACTAACCACACTTGTCTTAAATGGGGGAAATTACCATTTTTCCCTCTGGCCTTAAATGGGTTTCACCTAATATTTTTATCTATTCATCTAATATCTCATATGTGCATTTACTCCTCCCTTATCCTCTTCCATTGGTTGATATCCCTACTTATTTGTCTGATTTAACCTCCATTTTCACATTGTATTTGTATTAGTATTTATAAGACATATCTTTTTCTTTTATCTGTTTTCGTCTTTTAAGTGGATGTTATTTCCATGTGAACTCATATGTCCTATTTTTAGGATAGTTGTCTAGTTTCATCATTTTCTCTCATTTCGGCTCAAATAAAAGTCCTATAATAGATGATTACAGCTTCCTAATTTAGAGATAGGTTTTGTAAATTATTTTTTTACTTTTAATTTTTTATAAATTGTTTCTATTGTACCGCAAATCAAACAATCTGTATATTGATTAAAAAATGTGAAATATGTTAAATTAAATTTCTACAACATGGAATTGATGTTCTTTACACCCCTTGACTTGGTAACTGGTTTACAACCTCATCATGGATCACTCCTTTGGGAGTTTCCTACTATTTACAATCATTTATTATTGAGTGTAGTTGGAAAAAACCCCACTCATGTGTGTTTGGTATGACTCCAAAAAAGATAATAGATTAAATGATAATGAATTAAATGATTTAATTACAATCATTTATTATTGGGGTGGGTCAAAATTTTTACTAATTAATTAAGAAAAGATGATGGATTATGTAATTTATAAAAGTTCAAATAATTTTATATTATGATATTTTTTTGAAGATCTTTCCTCATGTTTGTGGATGCTATAATTAGAATAGGTAATTTTCAAAATTGTCGAATACCATCACTTTGACCATATCGTAAGGAATTAATTGTATGATACAATTAATTCAATGAAATTTTAGATAAAAAATCAAATTGAATCATGATGATAATTAATTGGAATTTATATTTCTCATGGCCTATGATTAATTATTGATATAAAATTCCTTCTTATTAGTTAATCCATCAGGGCTACTTGGATTCTGATATAGAATGTCATGAATAGGCTCATAATAAATAATGACATGAATGAATTATGACTGGTTAAGATATGGTAGAAATTATGTTTTCAATAATTCATTTTTTTAAATCATTAGACATGGTGTTCCTAATTATTTATTGAAAATATTGGAAATGAAATTCCTCAAAATTTATTTAGAATCATTGAACATATATTTCCTCATTATTTTTATAAATAATTGGGCATGGAGTACCTTATTATTTATTAATATTGTTAGAAAATGAATTATTTATTAATTAACAGAATCGTTGAACATATAATTCCATATTATTTATCTAAAATATTTGTTATAGTGTTCCTAGTTATTTAACAAAATTTATTGGCATGGAACATTTTACCTTGTACTTTTTATTGGGAATTGTTTGACTTGATGCTCCACAAGCTCCCTTGGTTAGATATTGCCTAAATGACCCGCGTTTAAATTATGTATACCATATTATTATCATTGAAAAAGTATTCCTTGGGGATACACCATGGTTCCTTGGATGATTTATAAAAAATTCGATATTCTTAGAGACATTTCATATTAGTTTAAAGTAGGTATATGCTGCCAGATGTCCCATGGGGAACCTAACCTATAAGTGGTTGTTTATACATCATTGTTCAAATGAATTTATTTATTATTCCTACAAACTATAAAATTTTATATTCACCTAATATATTTTCATTAGACACCATTGGTGGTGGCCTAATGATTATTAATCACACCCTTTTCAGGTAGTTTATTCATACCCAGGTAGATCTTATGATTACACTTTTATACTTGGATCTTGTTTATTTGTTGTTAATTTATTATAGAATAGTAATTAATAAGGGATTGGGGGATTGATCATGTATTTTGGATTCCTACATTAGTTGGTTCTTTATATTTTTGACTCTTAAGTCGTTATATCCCTGTTGTTTTTATTACTTGTTTTATATTGACATATTTTGTTAAAACTCAACATGTTCATATATGGATGGTTTTATTAGTACTGTCATGTTTATTGTTTCCACAGGTCTTCTATTTTTATCTTTCATTTCCTTTTATTTTTAATCTCCCAATATGTTAATTACGGAAGAATATGGTATAGTATCCAAATTATACAACCTTTAGACCCTCACATAGAGTTAGTAACCTCTAGTATATAAGGAGGCATGCTTTATTCATTATAAAAAATGGCCTTGTTACTATTATAGAGTGAACAAGGTCAGGATGTAAAAAATAACTCATAGAGACTGAGTAAAACTCAAAGTGTTCACTCTAAGACTTAAATTTTAGTTAATAACCAAAAAAACCTTAATATACTTGTGTTCATCTCAATTGGTTAATCAACATAACCAAATCAATATTTCAATATTTTATAATTATTTTTGAACTGAATAGAGAACTATTTCAGCTACTTTCTAAATTCCATAGCTTGGATGTAGAAGATACAATTATACATTTCAAGGGGTTTACTCATTTATTCTCCACCATGAAGCTATGTGTAATCGCTGAGATATAAGTAATGTGGATTTCGTTCCATTTCTCACCTGAAGGAGTGGATAAAGAGAAATTGTACAACTTTTAATCATGAAAGATCCAAGAATAGTATGAAATTCAAGGATGTTTCATTTGTGGATTCACCCCAACCTCTAGAATCAAACCAATTAGAAAGGATTTGTGTTATATCATATAATATTTGATATAAACTCTCTATAAGTACTTGGTGAGATTCAAAAAAATCTATTTTATCTTCCCTCATTAAATTTATGGGCATCAATTCCTTTTTTTCATTTACAAAGGCCTATTAAAAAATTATAGAAATATTATTGATGAATAATTGGGATGGTATTTGATTTAAAAATAACTAGGATAATATAAAGTACTTATTGATAATATTTTATACAACTCGCACTAATTCATCCTAATAGGTATTGGTACAAGATACATACATGAGATAAGAACTTCGCATTCATCTTAATTACGAGAATCTTAACATGAAGTGATAAACAGTTCGGTATGATATATGAATTTGAATAAAATAAGTGAACATAACAAACATATATATAAAACTTATCCTCTTACAAATATTATTACATTATTTTTCCATTATATACAACCATGTATCATAATTTCTAGTCTCTCTAGAATATTATGTACGTAAAACTGAAAACATGGAAAATATATCTTTTATTTGACCTCCATAATGAGATCACAACTTTCTTCTAGCCCCATAATCTTCATAGGATAACTTATGTAATACATGAAAAAATGTATAATATAGAAATCCCAATAATGGAATATGAATATGAATAAATCATAGCACATGGGTTGGAAGTAATAACATGGAAGCATTAAAAGTCAATAATATACATGAGAAAGCATAACATATGTAATCAGTGTATCATAGGAGATATATAAATAAAATAAGTAATAAATAATCATAGGAAAATACTCATTTAACTTTTAGGATCAGGATTAAAGTCAAACCACAATGATCATTGAATATGGACCACGAGTCAAGGCAAACCACCAAGACCATTACACATGGAGAATGAGTGAAGGTTAACTACCAAGGCAATTTCACATAACGTCTCACGAGACTAAAAATTACCCAATGAATTATAGTGATATCTATATGTACCCTTCATAAAATTTTCATGAATATTTTTTCCACACGAATAATCAAACATAAGAATTCAAAAAAAAATATATGGGTTTCCCACGGAAAGAATTGGGTATCATTATCATGTCAAAATGAATAAAAAAAGTGAATACCATAAGAGTTTCCATGAAATAATGGATTTAAATCATAAATGGACAAAAATAAGGTAAAATAGGTATATATCATGATAATTTATGTTATAACAAAGTAAAAACAGGTAAAAATAGTGTTTAAGAATCATTATAGGTAAAATAAATCAGTCTAGTCTAAGGAAAATAATAAAGATTATTTAAAACGAAAAACGAATAATTGTTCGTAAAAAACTATAAATGAAATAATTTAGGTTTTCATGATAAAATATTTTATTTTAGAAAATTATTTGTCTCTTAAAATATATCATGGATGGAACATGAAAATGGGTTTGAATTTGAGATATAAACTTTAATGGGACATTCTTATCGTGAATAATTGAAAAGGGGACATTTTAAAAAATGTCTTTACCTATAAAATAAGGATGATATGATCTAGATACATGTGTTTGAAACTTATAAACATAATTTATCATAATTAAATAAAATAAATAAGAATTACATTGGTGTAATGAGAGAGAAAGAGTGACTCGAATGAAAAAATAGAGGTTTAGGTAGAATCTCTTACCTTTTGTCCGAAAGTGTTCTTCCCTTTTAATTAATATTCTGAATAATAAAATTAAATTCATTCATTAATTAAATAATTAACTTTTATACATTTATTTTATTTATTTTAATTTTATTCACTTTATTAAATTTCTTTTTTTATTTATAAGACACAATTTCATCATTCGAGAGTGTTCGTTTCGTTGGTTTTCATGATTGGTTTAGTGGTATCCATGTATAGAAAATCATATAAAATTAGAATATTTGAATGAAAATCTAATTATATTTTATATATGAACTTAAAAAATTATATGGTCTTATATAATTTTTCACATATGTGATAATGATTCATTAGATGAAAGTGTAATGATAATCGTTTGGATTATTTTGGTAGTTTTTTTATCATTATGAATTAGTTTTGTAACATTACTTAATATAAAATATATATAATGGATCTATAACATTGTATACGTGTTAATAAATATATTATAATTCTTTTAACCATAAAAATGGTTTTACAAGTATAAATGAAATCAAAATTGAAAAACAGAACACCGCTATCCACGAAGGGATTAAATCTGCACCTTACCGAAGATGTTTTCATTTTTGGAATCAATGAAGAGGGGAAGATAAAATATGATGGGTTATTCAATTAACATAATAAAATTATATTATATAAAAGATATTGTATTTATCATATAACTTTGATCAGGGGAGTTTATATGAGAATAATAAAAGAAAATAAATTAGAATGAAATTACAAGAAAAAGAAAGAGTTTTTTACCTCTTCAAATTCTCTCCATGAGAACCTCCTTAGGGTAGTTGAGTTTTGTGTTTTGTTGAGAAAATAATAATCTTGAAATGGGGGAGAAACATGTGAGGATTATTGGGCAGAATTTGGATAAGCTTTAAGGATCTTGAGGTGTGAGGAGAAGAGGTGGTGAGGATGGTTTTTAAAGTGGATGAGAGGGGTTTTTTTAAGATTCTATTTATTATTTTGCTCAAGAAAATAAATAATGTTGATTAATGTTACAAAATACCATATTTAGTGTATCTGAGTGTGAAAAAATGGCAACTAAGAATGATTCCAAAATTCATTTATTTACTTCTACCATAAATTATAGTATTTCACTATTCACAAAAAAACTATTTTAGAAAATATCAACAATTCTCTATAACCATTTTTCAATGTTTAGAATTATAAAATGAACTCCATTTTACAAAAATAATTTCATAAATATTATAAGTTTAATTTTTTAATAAAAACATCATTTTTTGGAAAAATAAAAAATTTAATATTAAAATTGATTTTACAACACATTCAAAAATTAATTAAGGTATAATAAAATTATCTTATAATAATATGAAAAAATACCAAATCATTAATATATTTTCAAAAAATAGTTTTTCTAAATAATTATAATAATGATAAGTTTCTAAATAAACAATTATGTTTCAAAAAAATGACAATACTATTTAAACATTTTAAAAACATTTATTTACTGATGATATCATATAATTATATCATATTTTAAATTAAAATATGGATAAGTTATATATATTCATTAGTGTGGTTACTGTTCTATTGGTAAGATTATTATTCTTAAGGGTCACATTACTTTTCCAAACATCAAGTTACTATTCCATCGGTATAGGTTCTTTAACTTTTGAAAATGGCACTTACTTCATCTAGTATTCATTTATAATGTTCATATTGTGTTCTCTATGTGTTTTATGTGATTTATAATATATGACATAATTATAAGAAGGTAAATTTCATTGAAATAATTATGGGTCATTATCTCTTCCGCCCTTCTGAAATTTCACCCTTGAAATTTCATTTTAAAAACAAAATGGAAAACATGTGAGGGAAATTCCCCTTCATCATTTTCTCTGGTTCGTATTTTTCCTCTTTGTACTTATGTTATGCCATAATTCTTTGACCAGGTGACTAGTCTTGTTGCATAGATATTTATCTCTATGGTCCAAGATCATCATTGGAATCTCTTCATACAAGAGGTCATTTTCTAGTTGTATCACCTCCCAATTCAGTACATGTGATGTATATGGTATTTACTTCCTCATGATGGGTACATAGAATACATAATATTCTTGAGACTTAGGTGGATTAAGTGCTAGTCAATATACCACAGCTCCAGCATGATGAATAATCTCAAAGGTATCGATGTAACTAGTACTTTTCTTTTCATTATTCCCAAATCTCACAATCCTATTCCATAAATATATATAGAGGAATAACATGTCCCTAACCTTAAAATCTCAGTCCCATCGATGATTTTATACATATCTCCTGTATTGACTATGGGCTACCTTGATGCGCTTATGAATGTATTTCACCTTTTTTACCATTTCACTAAATATGTTATATTATACAAGCTTATGTTCATCAACCTTATCCCTGTATACCGATGTTTTTCACCTTTTTCCATAAAGGGATTTATAGGGGTCATTTGGATTATCTAGTTGAACATGTTGTTATAGGATAACTCAAATAGAGGTATATTCTTTTACCATCCTCCCTTGAAGTCCATAGAACATTCCCTTAACATATCTTCCAATTTCTAAATATACTTCTCAAATTTTCAAACAATGTGATTATGATAGGATATACTGAAGTTATGCTCAGTGTTGAGACCTAGTAGGGGACTTTTCCATAACATGGATCCTAATCATGATTCTTGATCATATACAATCGATAGTGGTAATCCATGCAGCCTTACCACTTCTATAACGTATATCCATGAAAGTTTATCTAGTGAGAAGTCCTCTAAAATTGTGATAATGTGATCTATCTTTACAAGATGATCCACAACAACCCATATTTCATTGTTTCCTATGGGATGTTTGTGGAATTCCAATGATAAAGTCCATGGTGACGCTTTCCCATTTCCATGTTTGTATAGGTAATGGTTTTATCATACTTTTAGATTTTTTCTATTTAGCCTTAACATACTGACATAATATAAACTTTGTTGTATATTCATTCATATTATTCTTCATATTGTCTCACCGATAATTTTATCAAGGTGATAAATACTTCTTGGTCCTCAATAGGTGAATGTAGAATGTTGAGAAATTTGGGTCATTCAAGAGTCCTCACTTTATCTCCAATTTTTATGGTACATATAGTCGTGAACAAAATCTTACAACTCTATCCTCATCAATTTTAAACTTAGAGGAATCCCCATTTCTGAAAGCTTCCATACTTTTTTTGTATTTCTACATCATTTATTTGAGTATCCATTATTTTCTACATATGGGATGGTTGAGAAATCATTTGTGAAAATATTGATTATTTTCCTTCCTTAATTATTCCCATGTACATACTTTTCAGGTATAATAAGATTGAATTCTTCTCAATACTCATCATTGATAAATATTTACGATCCATTATACTTAGATAATAATCAACATTATTTTATTTACCAGGATAGTAGTGGATTGGGAAATAATAATCTTTAATGAGCTCTAACCATCAAAATTGGGGCATATTAAACTCTTTTTAGGTGAATATATATTTGAGGCTTTTATGATCAATATATATGTCACACATATTCCCATAGAGATAATGTCGCAAGATTTCTAGCACAAAGATCACAGCATCAAACTCTAGGTCATGTGTACGATAGTTTTTTCATTAATTTTAAATTGTCTTTTGGAATAGGCTATCATGTTTTCATTTTTCATTATCACATAGCCTAATAACATCTTTAAAGCATATTTTTATACAAACAATATTTCCCCACTTGTCAAGAGTGTGGGTACTTGTTCAGTGATAAACCTCTTTTTCAAATCTTTAAAGAAGTCTTCAAATTCACTTGTCCATAAAAACATTAATACCTTCTGATTCATCCTGATTAGTAGGTTCTAAAATATATAGATGTTCTCTAAAAATCATTGGTAATACCAAACTAGACTAAGGAAACTACTGATCTCTATTATAGATGATGGCCTGGTCCACTCTTCGATTTATATGGTCTTAGAAGGGTCCAAAGTTATTCCCTTTCTAGTAAGTACGTTCCCTAATAATTAAACATATTCTATCTATAACTCACATTTATTATAATTTTCATATATTTTATCCCTTCAAAAGGTCTTCAGAACAGTATTCGAATGCTCTTCTTGATCCTCCTTTCTTTGGAGTATATCAAAATATCAATAAATATAAATAATTTTTTTTAGAGGTAATATCTAAAGACTCTATTAATTAAGTCCATGAATATTAATAGAGCACTGGTGTGTTTTAAGTTAATCACTATGAATTCATAGTATCCATACATTGTTTGAAAGGAATTCATGAGAATATCTTTTTTCTACAACTTTAATTGGTGATATCCCAACCAAAGTTCCACCATAGAGAAATAATTGTCCCTACATAGCTGATTAAACAAGTCCTCTATCCATGAAAGAGGATAATTGTTCTCTATCATGATTTTATTGATCTCATAGTAATTTATTAAATGGTTCCTTGATTCGTCCTTCTTATTGACATCGAGGACTGGGGCACCCCATGGGGAAGCACTCGGGGCATATAAAACCCATGTATGAATTATCCTATAACTTCTTCTTTAGTTCTTCATAGTCAATAGTGGCCATTATATAAGGATTCTTTGATATATATAGATATCGAAGAATATGATCAATTGAGAACTCAACATCTCAATTAAAAGGAATACCATGCAACTCTTTGGGGAAAAATCAGTGTTGTCCCTCACAATGGGCGTGTCATCGAACATCATTCACTCTGTATCAATCATTTGAGCAATATATGATTTATCATAAGATAATATTATACATATTTTCAGTGAATATTCTAAAATATTTTTATATTCCTCCTTAAACTTTTAAATAATTGGAGGATGCTTAAGGATGTAAAGAGTAATCTCATTTTCTCAGTAGTTGATGTTCCATTTGTATAAAGATATCCAATCCAAGCCCCAAATTACCTCAAACTCTGCCAAAGGAAGTAAGGAAATATTTTTTTCTAAGATTAAATCCATAAACATTAACCAGGAATGAGTTATATATTTTGTATTTAATAATTTACCCATTTTTTATACTAATAGATAACCCAACCTCTGTATTTTGGGGTGGTTTTTTAATAAACATGAATGCTATAAATGAATGTGTTTAATCATAATAAAGTAGTATGTTCACTATTATTAAATGAATAACTATAATACCTATCAAAAAATTATTTTCAGGAACCACCCTTATCATAGTGATGGCATATTCCCTTTATTTTCTCCTTATATGTTGTTTTTGATGGCCCATAAACACCCATTGATTAGGGAAATGGTTCTCATAATTCCCATGTTCCATGCATTTGAAACACAACACTATTGATTGAGTGTTTATCTGAACCCTCATTTATTGTTCCGTATTTGGGGGATTCATTACATCCTTTTGGATCTTAATATAAATATTCATATCTCTTTAACATTTGAAGTATCTTCTGGTTCACTTTAGATAGTTCCAATGATGCTTCTTCAAATAATTTTGACATGTCAGATGTCAGGTTTTCATTCCATCATGGGATTTATTTGGTGATACTCCCATATTAGACTGCATTTTCCACTTTTTATAGTCGAACCCAAAAGACCATTGAGAGTCTATGATATTTTTTTTAACCTTGAGGGAACAACAAACAATCTCTTCATAGTTGTCAAAGTCTGGAATTTATAATGATTTTCATAGTTTCAACTATATTCAACTAAATAAGTGATCTACCATACATTATTTGTTAATGAAAATGATCTATGGAACTCCATTTCCATATTAAGAGGAAGAGTTCAGGTAAAATATTTTCTGAAAAGTATTTTCTATAAATCTTCACATTTCAGGGAATCAATTTCCACCTTGGACTGCATGTTCATGATTAGTGTCCACCACGGACCAGCTTCCCCATCCAAATGATAGATCAACAGTAAACCTTTCACTTCTTCAAATAACTCTAGGGAAGTGAATATATTATCAATGAAGTAAATATTTAGTCCCACGACGAGGGGTTAAAAAGATACAAAACAAATTAGAGGCCTTTTTCATGTGAATGATTTGATGACAACATGCACATTATTTAGAGAATGATGGTGTTCTATATGATTCAAGTTACTATTCATAACATGATCCTGTTAACAAAGTGTTGTCATAATGTTTGAAGCACCCGTTCCCATCATATTTGGCATTAAATTAGAGAAATTATTACATTTCCTATCACATTGATTGGGGAAATGGGTTCGACTATTTATATCCAATATCTAAAAATTAATTTGTGATTATATGGTCTTGAATACTTTGCCAATGAGAATATAATCATAAAAAATTGAACTTAAAATGATAAGCTTGTAATAGAGATTTATATCTTAACATCTGATACTATGGGATTCAATTTAGTTTTACCATGGTGATTGGATTATCCCTATTGTTCTTACTAAATTCCTTTAGTATTAACATCCAAAAATAACTATATCGTGTTATGATACCAATTATATTGACCCTAGACTCTTACAAATGTTATTACATGATTTCAACCAAAAAATTTAATCGAGGATCATAAATTCTAGGGCCCTTTTATGATTAGTTACATTAAATTAAAAACATGTAGAAAAAATATTTTATTTAAACTCCATATTGAGCTCTTTACATTCTCTGAGCTCTTGAATCATTATAAGATAACTTAGGGAATAAATTAATAAATGGATGAGGTAAAAATCTATTTATGGTAATTAGAATATGAATAAAGAATACAGACCATGTAAGGGTTCCCCATCAACCCTGAAAAGTGGGATTAAAA
This sequence comes from Viscum album, assembly GCA_963277665.1. Taxonomy (NCBI): domain Eukaryota; kingdom Viridiplantae; phylum Streptophyta; class Magnoliopsida; order Santalales; family Viscaceae; genus Viscum; species Viscum album. The sequence continues at coordinate 878,225,609 of OY728143.1, read as the reverse complement.
AATGATTAAAATATTAAGGCCTTTGGGCCATTCATATAGAATAAAGAAAATAAAATGGTTTATAAGGCATAATAGGATGTCATAAAAAGGCATGAATATACATTACGAATCATATCAAAAATAATCATGGTACCATTGGAGATGTGGAAAAATAGAAAACATGACATAATCACGAGTGAAGGCTCATTGCACATGTAGGAGCATGAGTTAAGGATAACGACATACACTTTTTCACCTGGAGCATGAGTCAAGGATAAACACCAAGGCAATTTCACATGGGGCATGAGTCAAGGTTAACTACCAAGACCATTTCACGTGATATATCATGATACTAAACATTACCCAGCGTATTAGTGCACTATGTAGGTACACCCATCATAAAATGTTCATGAATATGTGTGAAAAATGAATAATCATACGTAAGAAATCAAATATAATCATAAGGGTTACCCAGGGAATGAATTGCGTATCATAATCATGTCAAATGGAATAACAAAAGGGAATATCATAATTATGTCCATGAAATAAGGGATTTGATTCATAAATGCACATTTAAAATGGAAAATAGAAGGAGATAATGATAAGTAATGTTAAATTTAAGTTAAAACATGTAAAAATAGTGTTAAAAACTTTAGAGATAAAATATTTTAGAGTCGTTAATGGAAAATATTAAATATTTGATAAAATGGAAAATGGATAATTATTTATACAAAACTAGAAAAAAAAAATTTCAGGATAAAATGGGTAATTTAATATAAAAAATTGTGTTCTATAATATATTATTAAAGTTATTTGAAAATGGGTAAGAATTTGACACGTTCCCTTTATTCAGTCTTGTATATCAGGAATAATTGAGGAGGTAACCCTTTTAAAACATGTATTTCATAATTAAATAAGGATGATATGGTCTAGATACAAGAGTTTGGAACATATAAAAATTATTTATAAGAGTTAAATAAAATAAATAATAATTAAATTTTTGTAAATAGATATAAAATGTACCCCGATTGAAAAATGGAGGTTTGGGTAGAATCTCTTACCTTATGTCCTAAATTGTTCTTCACTTAGTCTTAATGTCCTAGATAATAAAATTAAATACATTAAATAATTAATTCACAACATTTTAAACATTTATTTTATATATTATAATTTCATTTAGTTCTTTTATGGTTTTTTGTTGAGTTATAAGACATAATTTCATCGGTGACGGGAGTTCATTTCCTAGGTTTTCATTACTGGTACACTTGTATACATGTATTAAAAATCATGTAAAATGAGAATGTTATTTCACAAGAGAAATTATATTTTATTAATAAAATTATTTCATATTAAATGGTACAATATATATGTTTATTCATATGTTATGTGGATTCATTAGATAAAACATTAATGATAATCATTTTGATTAATTTAGTTATTTCTCAGTCAACATAAACTAGTTTTTGTTCATTATTTAATATCATGTATATAAACTAGTAACATAAAACTAAATAGGATTTAATGCATATATTATAATATTTTTTAACCACAAAAATTTTTTTATGACATTCCTTGAATTCATAATTGAAAAATTAAAACATGCCATCCACAAATGAGGTAAATCGGAACCTCATGGACGATGTTTTCATTTTTTGCATAAAATAATAGGTGAAGAGAAATTTTGATGGCTTTTTACATTGACAAAATAATATTAAAATATATAAAATTTACCAGATAAATTATGTAACTTTTATAAGGTTAGTGGAGGAGATAATAAGAAAAAAATGATATTGAAAAAAAATTTAAAGAAAAATAAATCATTTTTACCTCTTGAATTCATCTCCATGAGAACCCACTTAAAGGGAATTGAGTATTGAATTTTGATGGGAAAAAAGACTAATAGACATGGTGGAGATACGTGGGAGGATTGTTTTGTAGAATTTGTATTTGATTCCAGGATTTTAGGTGTGAGGAGAAAATGTGGAAAGGGGTGGTATTTATAGTGGAGGAGAGGGGTGTTTTTTATTACATTATTCATTATTTTTTCCTCTTTATCATGAAAAGAAATAGTATTGATTCTTGTGACTAAATATGGTAACTATTTCATGTGAGTTATAACCAATTGACACTTACATCATTTATGACTCAACCATGACAAAAAATTCTTTTATTTTCTTATATTGTAAATTACCATATTACACTCTTCACAAAAAATAAACTACATTAGAAAAATCACAAAAAAATAACCATAACTATTTTTAAATGTGTAGAATTAAAAAATGAACTCCATATTATTTAAATAATTTTCAATATATGATAAAGTTTATTTTTATATAAAATCATCTTTTATTTGAAAAAAAAATTTAAAATTATAACTGATTTTACAAATGTTTGAAAATTTAATTAAGGAATCATAAAATAATTTTATAATGAAAATATAATAAAATATTAATTCATGAATATATTTTATGAATATAAATTTTCTTTTAAATAATTATAATAATGATAAAATTTTAAATAATCAAATTAGGATTCACAAAAATATCCATACCTAATTAAACATTTTAAAAAAATTATTTACTTATACTATGATATAATTATATAATATTTTAATTTACTAGATGGATATGTTTTATATATAATTTCATTTTGATGTTTCTATTTGATTATTAAGATTAATATTTATAAGGTTCGCATTACTATTTTAAAGGTCAAGTTATTATTCTATTGGTATAGGTTCATTAATTTCTGAAAATTAAACTTATTTCGTTCATTAAAAATTTATAGTGTTTTTAATGTGTTCTATATGTGGTTTTATGTAATTTATTCGATATGAAATAATTATAAGATGTAAAATCTCATTGATATAATTTGGGGTCATTAAAACCCACCATGATATATGGTTTACATTCATCACCAAACCATTTCATTAACTTATGGGATGATTTATAGGGAATGTGTGGTTGTGTTGAAACCATTATACTAAGATAATTTTAGAAGAAAAATCATGGATGGAGGATATTTCCCCAAGTATAGTATGGATTCAGGAACCAAAAAGAGAAATCCTAAGTATCCTATGAAAAAAATACCATATACAACCCCCTTACCATCAACAAAACCAATTACTCTAATACCCACCACCTTTCCAACAGACCTATAATTATCCATATAACCAACCCATGTAAAAACAAACAACTCTTTTACAGTAAATGAAATATTTTTATCATCTCTAAACTATTAACCAAGACCCCATATAGATACAAGGATCATTTGTTGGGGAGATTATAAGTCAACTGGAATCATTAACACACAAATAAAAAATCCTTATGAATAACCTATCTTAAAAACAAGACAAACTTTTATCCCATAAAGTTCCTTAACCAGTGGATAATTTTAATATGATAACAATGAGGTATGGAATGGAGATTCAACCACTAGCCACTTCAGAGCATAAACGAAACTAGAGAAAGTTTGAATAAACTAAATTTAAAAATTATGGACATATGTTAGAATAACTTCTCTAAGAAGAACATAGATAAGAGGAAGTATAAATTGATGGACCCAGGAATAATAGAAAAGAAACTCTAGTGTAATTATATTATAGGTAGAAGAAATACTCACCCTCTTAATTTCCATTAATAATGATTTAGTCAGATAAAATTCAATAATATTAACATGAAAAAGAAACTCTCAAAACCTTCATGAATATGGAGATCAACATACCCCTTGTTAAAGCCCTAAAAAATATTCCAAAATTTTATACTCTGAGATTCTAGAATATTCTTCTCTCTAAATTAATACAATGTATAATAGCGTTTTTCACATGAAACACTGAGAAAACAAGTGTTGGAATATATTTAATGAACATTATTAAAAAAATTAAAATAATAATAAAATCTATAAAAAAATATAAAGGTATTAATTAATTGAAAATTTTTGCAATTATTGGTCTTATTATTAATTTTACATAATTTTTTAAATGATTTTTCATTCTTAAATTAATATTTAATGTATTGATTAGTTTAATTAACAAATTTTATCTGATAAGTATTATAATATGAAATATTTGAATATATGAAATAATATATTAAAATTATTTATATTATAAATTATTGTGGAATAATATTGAAAACACCTAATGTTTCCAAAGTAAATTTTTTAATAAAAGTAATTTATATTTATATTTTGATTTTTCAATTAAAATATAAAGCAGTAAATTTTAGAATTTTAGTTTTAAAATAGAATATTATTTAGAAATTGAGCTTGTCAAAATTTTCATAGGATGAATTTATGAGTTTTCTTTTCAAATACGGTTTTATATTTTGGTGAATAAGGAAAAATACCAATTTTGAAAATATTGTCACTTTTATTAGACTTTCATTATATAATAATTATTTGAATGTTTATGAACCCATATATATATATATATATTAAAATGAAGAATTCAAAATACTATTTTGAATTTTTAAAACTCATTTTTTGCATTTTTAAAACTCATGTAATCTTTTTTCCTAATAAAAATAATTTCTCATCTTTCTCTTTTAATTACGTTTTTATGGTGGAATTTGGTTTTGAATTATGTGTGGACTAACACCTCAAGAAATTATGTGCTGAATTTTTCATCAACACCATACACATATGGTTTTAAAAGTATATTTAATGGATTAATATGATATTCATAACATTATTATGTTTATGAAATTATAAACCATTCCCTATCTTCCACCCAAAATATTGAAAATGAACTCTTCACTAGTGCATAAGTGTGGAGAAAAACTTATCTAAAAGTAACATGTCTAATTTTTCACTAGATTTTTATTATTTATAAAACTTTTTATAACCTAATAAAATTCAATAAAAAGTTCTAAATAATATTATTTTTCAGTTATAATAATTATATTATGCCAAAAGAATCACTTTCCAAACCATACTCATCCATATATTATAACTTGTTCTCATTTGGGTTAATTTAATCACTTATATGAACAATTCTATAAATATATATGATATGTGAATAAGGAAAATAATTACTAGTGATATTGGACAATAAAAAGTAAATAATTATTTTATTTGTGTTTTGAAATGGTAATGGTAATATCAAACATGTTATTATGATACCACCATTAATTTTTGAAAATTACCAAAACAAGCTTATAACAGACTTCATTATCATGAATCGTAACTGAAAAACATAAGAAATGAAATTAGAAAATTATTAATAGTTATAAAACATTTATTCAAGTTCCTTTAATTCCCTCAGAATTATGAACATAAAATATATAAATTAAAATTGACATCGCAAGTATGAAACTATTAATAAATAAAAAATGATATCTTATAACACCCGAAGGTGAAAACAATGTATAAATAAGTAATATATATTGAATAAATGATTAAAAAATAATAAATGGTAATAGTAATTAATAATTATTGGAATGAAATACAACCTAAGAGGGGGTGAATCAAGGTGGAAAAACAATTTAATATTTTATTTATAGTTTAGTTAACTTTATTTTAGGATATTGTTCTCACATTGGCAGGAACTGTGTTTTACCAATAGCTTGATTACTCCTTCCTCTAAACATCATGGAGTAAAAAAATAATTGAGGGTAGTAAAACATCCATGTAATATAATTATTTTTACCTGGTTCACCAGAAATGGCTCATCGAAAGAGTATAAGTAGACTGTGTGTCGGTATACCAGAATCCACTACGATTTACCAGTTTAGTGGATTCAGATCTTTCAAAAATGTTAAATCCATGTCATACACATTTTTTTACAAGATTTATGTTATAGACACTCCTCATCCAATGAATACTTCCCCTTAATCACCTATGTTCACTTCATTAATGAAGGTACATCCATATTTTATAAAGTTATAGGTCTTCTTCAATAGATTTAAATCATAAGGATTTTTCCCTGATTATTATGATACTTTAATTATATTATTATCCTAATTTTATTCTCTATGAATTCACTTAAAATGAATATTCAATGTTATCTATTCATGAATCCTCTCATTTAATAAGACCCCTGAATTCCCAAAACTTCTACGTTAACAAGAAAACAACTTTCATGAAAATATAATATTGTATATTCTAATGGATGAAACATTATCAAGTCTAGTATTTCATGCAATATTAAACTTGATTAAAAAAATGGTTCATTCAAATAGAGTGTTCATGGAACTAAATAATTCATCAAAGTTCACTCATGGAACATGATGTTTTGCCTAACTCATTTTTATAACTTCCGAATTTTGGAGAATTCAATGTGTTTTACTCTAATGAAACTACCTAAAAACATAACTATATTACTCTTATAAAAATATGATTCTACTGACCCTTTATATAAATTGGAAACAACGCCTTTTCATAACATATATACGCAAAACAGTCTCCATTCAGGAATCCTTTCCTAACTAAACATTCTTAATTCATGATGCCTTTGATTCACCAATGTATAGAGATTCAGGAAAATCCATCTTTCATGAAACTACACCGCACTAAAAAATGAATCTCATAGATTCTTCAATGTATACTTATTCATGGAACTCAATATTTTGAGAGGCTTTTTACATTTCCAATATTTCATCCGCCTTATTCATGAAAAATTATTTCTTGCAACTTCCTAACTTTCATGACATATTTTTCAGAAAACCATATTTCATAAAACATAAGTATTTTATCCAAAATTATACTTTACCATCTAGACTATAAATTTCATAAAAATTTGTTTTCCGTTAATAATTTTGAATCTAATTTTTTTGGAAAACATTAGTAAATGGAGTAACATGAAGTTCCACTACTAGGATTATGAATTATTTCCTTATACTTATCAGTTTTGTTGTGATATTATTTATTTCCAAAAATTATATTAGAACAACTCCACAAGATGAGGGATAATTCTATGACCATTATAAACAACAGAAACATGTGAAACTTCATCAAGGTGAGAATAATTCCTAAACAGAATCAGTATACTGTATTCATCCACATTAAACATCTATATATCACATTGATTCTCTATCTCTCTTTACCTAATACATGATGGAATCAGTCACTATGTATTTAGTGATTAAATTAAAAAAATTTCCTAAACTCATTCTATTAATAATACATTCATATATTCAACCATATCCTTCTTGTTGTTCAACCAAAACTCCTAGTTATAACTGCCAAATTTGAAATTGATGTCTTCCAATAATTTCTCTTTAGTTAATTATCTTAGATTTGTTAGTAAACACATGTATTTTATATCTTAATTATGATATCAATTCTAATTACCATTAAGATATTTTATTCATTCTGTATGACATTGTGATTGAAAAACAATCCATCAGAAATCAAAGGTTTTGTTCTGAAATTCCCACCCTTAGGATTTTATTATACATATTATCATAAATATATCCTCGAGGAGGTACACAATACTTTTAATGTTATTGTATTTATAATTCCCATTTTTCATCCTAGATGACTTTTCTCTCCCTCAATGATATAAAAATAAAAATATATGTATAAATCTATATTTATTATCTCGGTTCTCTTCCCCTTAGGGTGGTCAGAGCTTCCTTTTATTTAATCTCCCCCATGTATATATTGAATAATATGGAGGTATTAAACCCAAACATCCATTAAGTATCCTAACATTGTCACTATAATTTCCCTAGTGGATTTCTTCATCAAATAAACTACTCCCCCTTAATCAATAATATTTATTAAATATAATTACTATGTCCTTTAGAAACATATAGGGGAATATATTTTTTCTATAAGTTTTGACATCCATATAATACCACCATTTTTTCAAAGAGTCATTTTCATTATATTATTGGACACTACTAATGTATTTTTATTGAGCGAAAGTACCACTTGGAATCGATCCATCGACAAATCATATAATACCACTAAGTGAGAAAGTTTTGTAGGAATTAAAGTTTCATATAATGAACACCAATTTTTTCCATCTCACACACTTACGTGAACAGATTATAAAAGGGTAAATTTATTTCATTTGAAGAACATTTTATGATCTCAATCAAGCTGACACTAAATTGTTATTCAATGAAAAATTAAGCACAAGTCTATGAGATATATCACATGTTGAACCAACTAACAACACTTGTTAAAGATGACCTCATGGTACCACTTTTTAAACATAACCACATGGTAACAATTATTATTTATGGTCTTAAATACATTAAAGGTCTACTTTTTTGGATGAAAATAAAAGACATAGAGTGCTTATCACCAACTCTCCACAAATATCTCTAGTTTTTTATTAATTCCACATAGTGATAATAATAATTGAGATACTACCAAATGTTTAATTTAAATTCAGAATGGGGATACCACTTCATGGAAATTCTATTGATATTCCACTAGCTTCTTGGAATCTATTAAATTGTCAACTAATACGATATTTTCATAAAAAAATATTTAAAAAAGAAATAAATTAATATACTTAATTCTCCACCAATATATCATTTCTTGATGGTCAAATGTAACATGAAAAAATTATTAATACATGTTTTTCCCCATAATTTTCATATATAGATATTGCATATTTTTAGATGAATATTCAATACATTACATAATGATCCACACCAGAATCATATATGTCTAGTGCCTTTAGAACACTTGGATACATAAATAGCTGGTATATAAGTGATATAAATAATCTACCCCTAAGTTCTTCATATCTAGAACCCTTATTAGAAATATAATACACAATAAATTTCGTTATAACCTAGTTAAAAGGAAACAAATGAAAATGTGAGCTCAGATGCTCATTAAGGGTAAATAATGGAGATGTCAATCATCACTTGAGAATAATATCAGAAATGGGTTTGATAACATGATGATAACATTTTAAAATCATACCCTATATACCCTAGATCATAATATTGATTCGTGGAATAATTATTAAAAACTCATAAGACATGAATCATATAGAAACAAAATAACATGAGTTATGAGAGCATAACATTGGAATACGACATAAGTTTGTGAAATTCCCATAGGAATAGAGAATAATTTACATAGTAGTAAAATTAAAATTAAAAGACTATAATATTGGATTAGTTTCACCCCATGACCATTATAGTAGCCATGAATCACTCACAAGCCTATCGTAGTGGGCAGAGTCCCATGCCGAGCTAGGTTCACTCCCATCATAGTACTAATTATCTATTGAGATATCAAACATTACCCAATGGATTAGAGGGATATATAATTTCACTCCCAAATTTCACATGATGAAACCATACATATATACACTAGAATATCATTAAATATTAGTCATATCATAAAAAAATTAAAAAAATGGGTTTTCATATGCATTTCATCCTGGCATAACCTGTTGATGAGAAACTGGTTGCGTGACCGTTTCATCAACTCATCATAGAATAACCCATGTAAATGGAATGGTTTTTATAAAAATATAGTCATAATAATCATAAACCATGCATAGAAATAAAAATTATGGTATCATTGGATCATATCCACAATAAAACATAATTAATATCAAAGTATGTAATAATAGTAGAACATTCATTTAAAATAACCATTAAAATATTTCTAGAGTAAAATACCCTTATCGCTATAAAATAACTTATCTAATTTTTTTTCAAATTTTTATAAAAACATATAATCTGAAAATATCCTAAAAATCATGACTAATAATATTCAAATCATTTAGTGTTATTGACGGTAGTAATTTCTAGTCAAGATGGATATGTTAAAAGAAAATATTCCTTTAACATATTTGTAATAATTCAAAAAAATACCTCTTACAAAAAATAACAAGAAGAATAATTTTAAAAAAATTGTAAAAAATTAAATCATGGTTAAAATGTCATTGAAAACACATTAATTAATTGAGGAAATTTTTTTATTCATATTTGGGAAACATGTACATGGAAGAGAAATTAATTTCGACCGAAGAGATAAATAAAGTTAGTTTCGCTTAAAAAACACATTTCAGTATCTTGAGGACGTTAATAGATGAAAATAAAAGGAAATTATTTAATTTAAAGAAATAAATATATTTTAAGAATATTTAAGTGTTTCTTAATAGTTATATCATAATAATTCATCATTGGAAACAGAATAATGAACAACCATGATAAATAATGACATTACAGTATAAAACTCATATTTTTTTAGTGATTTAATAATCATAAGACCCATTAAAAAAATAACCATATATAGATATTAAAATATTGATAAATTTTATAATAATAATCAAAAAATAAATTCATTTGAAGTATATAAATAACATGAAATAAATAAGAGGTGAATTTGCCATATATCTCACAGAAATAAAAGTAAGACGAAAATACCCCACCTCAGGTACAATATCCTTTGTACGCATTCAAACATCCTAAATAATAAATATATATTCATTATAAATATATTTTATAACCATAATCCCGTATATCATATAATATAGTATTTACTTATTACCTTTTATCACTAATTTATTAACAATTATTTATTAAAATCACTATGTCGGTTGATATTTGCCTCCTTTTTCATGTATGTTTTGGTCGGGTGGTTTTATTCATTTTACATTGATAACTATAAAATAATATATATAATTTTAATCATGAAATAAATATAATATTAATTCATTATATACATATTTATATTTATCCAAAATACTGGAGATAGAATAATGAATAAACCGTTCATGGAGACGGTAGGATGAATTTATGCATGAACGTTGTTTTCATTTTTTGAATAATGGAATAAAAGAAAGGTAAACATTAATTCACCGTTAAATAATAATTATTATATCATATATATAATATACATTTATTATATTAATCTTTATTTTAATCCATGTAAAGTGGAAATGAAAAATGAATCACATCCCTTCGTAGAGGTGATAGTCAACACATACGCATGAGCGACATTATCATTTTCCAACGGATTGGAAGGAAAGAATATATTTTTATATTATAATTAAATAAGTATAATTATATAATAATTATAATATGTAAATATTAAAACCATTTTAACAACCATCAATGAAATATGGTTGTGGATACAAAATTGTATCGATAAGTGGAGACGGTGAGCCGTGCGAGCGCACAAGCGATACTTTCACTTCACATTTGATTATAAAGAGGGTGTAAATTAGTGATTATAATAATAATAATAAAATTTCAGTTTATTTATGATAATAAAATTTTTTTTATAAATATAATAAATTTATTGGAGGTAAAGAAAAAGGTAAAGAAAGTGATCGGTTAAGGTGATTGCGTCTTCTTTGAATGACGTCCTTTAGATCACTTCTTAAGGATCCTTGGGTGGGAATTTTTGGAAGAATATTAAATATATAATGTGGATAGATAATTTTATAAGGTATGTCTATAGTTTATGTTCATGCTATATTTCTCGATGAGGTTTTAAGAATTGAACTGATGGGTTACCTTTTATAATTGAATGGAGGGGTTGGGATTTCCTAAAAAAATTATATATAAAAACTCTTTTCAAGAAGTTTGATTTAAAATGGCCATGGATTAATATAAAATATAGATAAATTTGAAATATAATAAAAAATTAAATTTATATATTATTGTGTCATTTTAAATGTTATCTTTTTTATAATTAATAATTATTTTATTATTACCTTAACTGTAATAGGAACTATTCTAACCATAAAGGGTTAATAATGTTACCAAAAAAGGATAGGTGACTCTTAAATGGTCCATAGATGATATTCTATCCCATATTCCACTCACTTGGATGACGATATGATTCTTATTAATTTTAATTCATTTAATAAAATATTTTATGGATAAAATATAATTAAGGTCAATTTTGAATATATTCGTCTAATTTGAATTACAAGGCATAAATACAAGGTTTCAATTTGAATATAATCCTTTTAAACATAACTAATATGTTATATTTATCAATAAAATTCATTTAACTCTATAAATCACTAAAATGATTTTAATTATAAATTTTTTAAATTATTTATTTTATTTTCCTATTAATTAAATAAATATTGTATTATATTTGTGCATGTATTTAAGATAATTATTTAATCACTAAAAATAAGAAACAAATTATCATCAAAAATAAAATTTCATTATTATAAAAATTTAAATTTATTTTTTTCCATAACATTCATTTTTTATATGTGGACACACAATAGATATTTAAAACAAAAAGAGTGACACTTTGTAACCTTCATTGCTTTAAATATTATATAGGTAATTTTCATATAACATTGTCCATTAAACAAATAAATTTTAAACCTAAGGTGATAAGGGTATAATTAACTTCATAAAATAAGAGTTAGGATTAAAATTTTAACCTTAATACATAGATTTATAATATATTAACTTGATTTACCATTTACTGTGGTGATAAATTTTACATATGTAATTCATAAATCTAAATATAAAAGGGGATTATTTACCAAATTTGAACCTCCTAATTCAAAATTTGAAATCATTTTTATAGAATTTAATACCTATATATGGAAGAAATTAATTTAAAAAAAAAGCATTCCAAATTTAGTGAAAAACTCTTTTTTGAAAAATAAATTTTTATGTAGAAAAAGTGGTTTATTTTTATCCTATGCTTAGAAAAAATATAAATATATCAAAAGAAAATTTATTTAGTAAGTAATATATAAATTTCATTAAAATAATTCATCTATAGTGATTAATTTAATTTATTAAAATAATAATACACTGCACGCATAAAAATTGTTTTTTCATAAAAATAAAATTTTTATTTTCAAATGATTTTAATTCGTAGTTATAATTAGTTAATAAATATTTAATTTATTTCACACATGTGTAAACCATAATTGTTTCATAAATTATTTAATTCTATTCATACCCACTAATTTAAGAAAATGTTATAATGGTATACTATATTACGATTTATTTGGACTCGGTGTTGTGTGTATCGCAAGTTAGAAAAAAATATTTAATAGGAAATATTTCATAAAATCTATAGGTGTTACAAAAAAAGTTTTAAATATTAAATTTGAATTGGAACCACTAGACCATTCTAATATAACATTGACATCTCTTGGGTTTCACATCAGGCTCATATTTATACGATCTTTCATTTCCATAGCACACTACTTTCACATACATATTTGAAAAATAGATTGGTTGTTTAACACCACTTATTGAATTTGATACTATGTGTAAATTTAAATTATTATTTTACTTATTATCAAATTTATCTCTATTTATAATCTTTATCTATTCCCTTTAATCATATACAAACCTGTTGTATTTTATATACCCCTCAATCTTGTACCAGTTAAATCATATATTTCAAAAAATTAAACGCAATGGGAGAGTGGTACCACCGACATACTCAAGGATAGGATTGTGGTTAGTCTTGATAAACCACATATTTTTTATTTACATTAAAATAACTATACTACTTTTATTCTATTTCCAAATTCCTAGCAATTTAAGAATGATCTTTCCTTGAAATAGGAATTCTTTATTAACATGCTTAGTCTTCTTTTGATATGTAGGTATTATTGGATTGATCCTTTTCACATTTGTGGATTCATACCTACTTGTACAGATTTCATTATTTGAAAAACCTATTTTGAACCATTTTTAACAGTTATTCCTCTAATTTGGAGTCTTATCATCATTCTTATAATCTTTATTATTCCTCCATTTGATAGCTCTTTTAACAGTATTCATTTATCTTAATGAGATATTTCTTGAATGATTACCCGGGCTCACTTTTTCCTATATCAATTTTATATACATGTATAAAACCTCACCATTAATTATTTTAGGTGTGTCTTTCTTTATCTGTACAAACTTATTTATCACAATTTGATCTATTTCACCAATAATTTCAATATTTTCTTCCATTCTCTCTAAGAGGGAAGTTATAAGTTCATTGTGATAGGTTCTTGTACACATGGCATTAAACATCATGTTTTTAATCAAATAAAGTGTACCTATTTTATATCCTAATGGGCCCATTTACATTATAGTGTCCTTAGTTACAATTCCAAAATGTAAAGGACCTCCTTATAGATTCATTTTCTTCAGCTTATTAGTCCAGCTTCATTGACTTGAAATATAAAAAAGGGGAGCACAAATTAAACATATTATACTAAACTCACACATTGTATCATCATGAATCGGTTGATATGTATGTGTATATGATGTTATTATTATAGAACTAATCCCTTGGGATTTATAAACAAACTCATGGTATGCCCTTGTCTTCTACAATAATTTAATTTTATGTATACTTTATTTTAAGAGGATTCACTTTATTATTTTTCTGATAATTCCTCTAATTTATGGATTTATAATTACAAGAATTTTATGATCCAATCATAGATTATTATTTTATGTAAAAATACACCTACCCATTTCCCTTATAAAAATCAGGATTTTTCTTTAACTCCTTGGTCTTCATGTCTTTCTCCTTAGTTTAATCTTCCATATGCGTTAATCTAGCACTGGATTCATTTGTAAATTTTCTTCACTCTTAAAAAATTTTCTTAAGAGGGATGAAACACATTTCTATTTAATTTTACATTACAATTTTCTATTCTATCTCATTTTTAATTTATTCAACAAAATCACTTTGTTCCTTTCCATGGCACCCATCTTCAATATATCACCATTTAGGGCCACCTCTCTTCTTTTAATTTTTTTTTACCTATAAAAAATCGTCAATGATTTTATATTCCACTTTCAATTGGATATACTGATAATATAAATTCTCTTATAGAAATTGGATATTGTCTTAATTATGGATAAAACATTCACTTAATTGACAACCGTAGATTGAAGAATCCTGTTTATTGTTCAGTTTTTCATCACATGTGAGTGCTTCATCTTCACTAATAAATCCCCCAAATAATTTAGTCACAAATATATCATATTAAAATGGATCCTTAAAGTTTTCCTGTCAATAATTTTACCCTAATGTGTATCAATTAGTATATATAATTATTTAATAGAAGCCATCATATTTTCAATCTTCTTATATTTCAATTCAGTTTTTTATTTTATCTCCATTTTTTCTTTCAAGTTACAATAACTAGATGATTTATATATTAGTTCTTTCTCAAGTCATTTAATCTTATATCATATAATCTACATATTTTGAAGATTCTTTAAACAAATGAATAATTTTATTATTTCAATCTCTTTTTATATCTAATTCTTTAGGATCACCTTTCACCTCCACATGAAGGTAAAAACACACTCTTGTTAATTATTCTCTTGGGAGAAATCCAAATTTCAAAATTTATAAAAAAATTTCTTAACATGGTTAGATTATGATTAAATCAATTAGAGTCATTGACCATGATTTTAGTGTATGATCCCATGGTGGTCCAATTATTGTTGATATGCTTCTTATTTCATTTTTTTAAGACTCATCACTAGCATTATTGATTTGTTGTTCAAAGTAGTCGGTTTTTACACCTTCAATTATGGTTGACACAAAAACATGATTTTTCACTATATTATTTCCATGAATAGATTCCATATTCTTCCAAATACCATAATAAATAGAAAAATTAGTAGTTTTATTATAAACATTACTAACAAATGATATATTTAGAGTATTATCTACTAATTATTTACCCACTTTCCCACTATGAATTATGAAGTCATAATATTTCTATATATACTACATAACCTCTTCATAACAAGAATGAAGGATCCTAATCATTTCATCCTTGAATATATCAAATTTAGTTCCATAAAAATATATAGGATTCATAATAGAAAACATGTGAAAAAATACAATATCTACTTATGAGTTTGAATGCTCAGTCCGAACCTCCCTTTGATATCACCTTTTTGAACAAGATACACCTTAAGGGGGGTGAGTCCAATTGATGGAAAAAATTAAAAATTTCTATATAGTCTGGTAAGCATTACATTAGGAGATTTTTCTCTAGTTGGAGAGAATTTTGTATAACTTTTAACTTGAATACATATTCTTCTTGACCTTACTGATCAATAAAAAATTATTCATGAAAGTAAAACATCTGTGGGATTGAGTTAATTTACATGGTTCAACATAAAAAGCTAGTCTAAGGAAAATATTCCTACGTTGTGTCTATAATACAATAATTAATTGTTCTTAACTAGTTTAGTGGATAAAAATTATATTTAAATAGTCACTTCATGACAAGTTAACTAAATTCATATGATTTAGGGTTTGGAGACTCCTTGTATAGGGAATAATGCCTCTTCTACACCTCTTTGCACTGTTTTGATGAAGTTACTTCCACAGTTTATAGACATAAATGATTTCATCAATATATTAAAGTCATAAGACTTTGTAAATTATTAGAATGATAATATGCTTGAATCATAGTCCTGATTTGATGCGCTTTGAATTCACTATTAACATAAAATGGATATTCAAAGTGTTCTTATCATGTAACTTCTCCTTTTGTAAAACCCCTTATTTTATAAAACTTCTATATTCGTGAAACTCATACATTCATAGAATTTTACTCTTGTAATTTCTAATGAATGAACCTTTATTATGAATTTTCTTTCACACAAGATTAAACATCATAGAAAAAAAAGTTTCATGAAAATATTGTATTCACAAAACATAGTGATTTTTGGATGTTTTCTCATGAGACATAGTTATTCAGGTAACACATTCAGTTAACTTCTAACTTTGAGGAATTTGGAGTTTTTTCTCTCTAGAATCTACCTCAAAAAAATTTATATCTTCCTCCGAAAAAAATATCAGTTTTACTCTTTACTTTTTTGGTGTTAATATGAAAATACCAACCCTTCACATCACATCATCATGTGAAACATTTCTTCACCAAACATCTCTATTTTGTAGTGCCTTTGATTCTCTAATGTATACCATTTCATATAAATGTATCTTCCGTAAAACTCTAGAATTCCCAAAAAAAATGTTTCTTTTGATTATACAACATATACCTATATATTGAACTCAATATTTCAAGATACTATATAATTTTCCAATATTTCTTCCCCCATTTTTAATTCTTTTGAGTTTTTATGTTATGCTTTTTCACTTTGATGTTCTCTTCATTCATTTTAAAAACCATATGGGACCAAATAATTGAAAAGAAGGTTAAATCTATGTATCCCATAAATCAAAAAATTATTTGAAACTTAATATATATTTGAATTATTCCAAACGTAAATCATTTTTTTGCATACATCCTGCTTTAACATCCATATATCACACTAGTGTTATGCCTGTCTTCATGTGAGCTAGAATTGATCACTCACTATGGATTGAGTGATTTATTTTACAACCCACTACACTCAACTCATTTAGATTATAAAATTTTTATATATTAAAAAAAATCCTAATTCTTGTTCAACAAAAACTCCTTATCATTATTTCTAGATATGATATTCATATCTTCTATCAATTTTTCATCACTTAATTCTCCTAAAATAGAGATTATCTACATGGATTAAATATCTTCCTGATACTATCAAGGCTCATTATCATTACAATAATTTATTCATGTTTTATGAAACTATGATTGATAACAAATACCACACAAAAATAGATTTGGGTCCAACAATAAGGTTCTTTAATACGTGATTAATATGGTTTTTTTATATGGGAGGTTAGAGAATGTTCGGCTAAATGAGATTTAAGGTAACCGTTTTTGCACCTAAATTTTTCATCACTGATATTGGATGTCTATTCCCATATATTATTTTTTTGGTGTATATATAATATATGTATTTATTTTATCATAATTTTCCATGATTTATAAGGAATTTACAAATTCTATCAATTTCTACATTTTAGTGGTTAATGAAATGAATGATAAAAATGATCTAAGGGTTTTTCAAAACTCAATTACATTTCTTTATGTTATAATCATTCTTCTTAAATGTCATTATTATATGTTGGTTCAATTAAAAATATTATTTTATTTTATGCTATTTGCTCTTCTTTAGGAGGGATTTATATTTCTCTCTAATAAAATACCATTAATATGCTTCATACATAAAAAATATGATGTTTATAATGGGTTTTCTTAACTCAAATTCTTTTCACGACTCATAATTATTCCTCTATGACCATGGTTTCAAAATATAGTTTTTTAAATTTCTATAAAAATATTATATTTCCCTTTTTCTTTATTTTCTAAGGAATTACATTGATGGATATCTATCTTCCTTAAATTTGATGATGTTATGAAAAATTCTCATTCTCTCCAAATTATTTCATTCTCTCCTATATCCATATTCAATCGTCCCACTAATGTTATCCTTTATTATTTTGAAACTCAAATATCTTTTATTCTTTTTGATGATTATAATTCTCTTTATTTATTTTCAAAAGGATAATTTATAACTCTCATTTATGATGTGGGTTTCAATAATAGAATTTTCAAAATGTCAAAAAGGATTTCCCATTAAAGATAGTATTTTAATTTACAACTGACCAAGCACTATATAATAAATTTCATTATTTTTCAACCTATATTGTTTATAAATATTCTAATTTTTTTTCTTTATAATATTCTTGTCACCATCTTGAAAATGATTTTTGAAAAATATTTATATTTTTTTCTCATTACAAAAAATTTAAATCAGTATTTTCTAAAAGATAATTTTCTTAGTTTGTTTCCATTTTCCACATTAAAATATCTCACACCTATAGAGTTATGTTTTATTAATCACTCTATAAATTCTACTATGAAATACAATTTTTGGGTGATTGGATGTCAGTATCAATTAATCTAATCACAAATTTTAGTTTATATAATACCATTTGGAAATAATATGAAATCCATTTTCGTTCTATTGGTTCTCTATTATTTGATGAATGATTTATTTCAAATAGAACACATATGTATGGATATTGATTTTTAGGGTCATATATCACCCTCTAATGTTATTATTATGATTTTATATTTGATTAGATACTAATAGAGTATTGTTTTTCGTAATCTAAGTCATCATAGGTTTCTTATACCAATGTTATAAATGTATTGTAAGTATTTGGATCATAAGTCACCAATGGGCCATAATTTTTTAATGACTTAGCCACTATGTAATGATTCCTTATTCTTTTTATTGTGACATAGATTATTATTATGTAATATTTACATGGGATTCTATATATTTATGCCTATGATTATGCTCTAAAAATAATTTTATTATCTCAATTTGACCCACACTTATTCCCTGATAAATATTATCTCATTTGGGATTACACATCATTCTATCATGTATTATGAATAAATCTTACCATTCCATGTCATTTTTAATAATACATTTACCCCTTCTCATGTGTTCTTATATGATTATGATCAACCCCCTTGATGAAATGGTTATGAGTTTTTCATTAATTAATAATTTGAGCTCACCCCATTCTTATGTTTCCATTACCTAGGTTTTTAATATGAGAATAAATTATGATAAGTCTATAAGAGAGCCTAGAGAGACTCAATTATGGAGAAATTTTCACATGCCGTGTAAAATGAATTGCTCATGTAGCTTGTTTTCAAAGATACTGTACCATATGTTCTTGAAATTTGCGATTTTATTGTGAAATGTGATGTTTAAATTATTGTAATGGTGAAAAATAAATATGTGTTTATGAAGATACTTTGGGTTGATTTTTTAATATTTTTTGTATGTATTGTAAACATATTTCATGTGAATGTTTTTATGCTTCAAGTGGAAATAAATTATTGAGGATGTTGATTTAATTTTATTATATAATAAGATGATGCTTTGTTGATAATTAATTTTATTGACTACATGATTACTAAAAGGTTCTCATGGTTCAATAAAGAATTCTACATACATAGAAAACTTATATAATGTTCAAGTTATAATGTGATGAATCTATAAACTATAAAAAGTTTGTAGTTTCAAAATAGTGAGGTATAGATGTTATATGAAAGATTACATAAAAAATAGATTTATCACATAGAAACATTTTAACTATATAATAAGAAGAAATATATAATTATTATTGTATATTCCTTTAAAAAGTTCATCAGACATATTTTTCGTAACTCTAGTAGATGAAAAGTTAATTAATATACCAGAAAGATAAGTAAGAAGCAAACTATATAGAGAGAGTTTATTATCACAAAAAATCCCATTTGATAGACTATCATTAGTTCACCGTATATATTAATAGGAAAAATATGATCAAATGGATGAATATTTAACATGGTATCAGATAGAGGATTCTATTTCTATTTAAAAAACTTTTTGAATATCACTAGACAGTGGAAGCTAAAGGACATCACGAGTATGTTTACATAGATCATTGAATAGATATCTATAAAGTATATAAAATAGTCAATTATAATTTTCATTGACTAAAATAATTATTTATAGAAAACCATATAAATAATATATATTTTTACTGAACCAAACTGATTAGAAAAATTATATTGGAGAGATAAGTGTTAAAGATGTTCATGATGGTGGAATTTTTGTCAATGTTACCATATGGAGAAACGTCAAATTGATCCTTGATTAACATTATGTAAACATTTTAATTTCTCTAAATGATATTATTCTCATTAATTATTGAAATTTTTATAAATATATCCAATATTTAATAAAGTTTTGATGAATATTATTGATGATAAAATTTGAGGAATTTATTATGAAGATTTTTGACTCCGAACTTCTAGAATGTTTGAATGTTTTCAAATTTAAATTTATATAAGCATGAAAATTTAAGTTGGATCCCACACATGCTCTTTTAATTTTAGAGGATGTATGCCAATATAATGGAGTTCAAGATTTTTGAGAAGTATCTTTTATGAGAGATCATATGTTATAAAGTGTTTGTAATGTGAGTTTATATCTAAAAAATCACTTGGTTAAAGAATAGGTACATGAAATATTATACTAATCATAGTGTGTTGGAGTGACTGTACCAAATAAATAATATCTATAAATAGTTTGAGTGAGAATCTGTCATGTTTTAAAATTTCCCTTTCTCAGAACAATAATAAAACTTTATAACTCATCAAAACTGGTATAATTGTCTTTTGGGAGATAGAAGGATCTTGAAGGGATTTTGATCATTTTATTCACATCATTATATAGTATATATTAATTGATAGATGAGAGTCAACATATCAAGGACAAGTAAAAAACATTGGATCTGAACCTTGTAAAAACAGGTGCAACTTGCTTCATTTATTTATCTTTTCAAAATGGTAAAATTGAGTTTTAAATTTGTGAGTATAAAAACACTTACATGTTTGAGAGTTAAATTTCAAGACAAAGGAAACTATAAAAACCACCACTAATTAAACTTAATCCCCCTCATTATTGGTATATATTTTCATAGAAACTTCAATTTGTATCAAAGGGAGGTTCCCTTGGTAAAAAACTTGTTCTATTTATCAAGTATAATCTTAACTCTTTTAATAGAATAGGTATTCCATATTCGATGATAAAAATTATCATGGATGAAAAAAATATAATGATACAGTATAATTTGTCTCTTAGACTTGAGGTGATTTATTTGACCAATACTCGGTTCCCACCCATTGAGAAAAATGTTCCAATGAAATTTTCTGAAAAAATGAATCTTGAGGTTAGTGGAAAATATCAAAATTTTATTCTTATAAAAATAATGGAAATGTTTATATAAATGTGATGGTAATATAAACAACAATGTAAACTTGAGACAAACTTGAAATCATATTTAATATAAATATAATAGTAAAGGAAACGAATATTCAAATATGTATAAGAAAGTTCTAAGATATTATATTGGTAGAAGACCAAACTATTATTGACTACTTCTTCATAGTAAATGTAATTTTCAAAATCATCATCAGACTTCTGGATGTATTTGATGTTTCAAATATTGAAAAAAAAATTGAGGAACTTTCCAGATAATTTTGATCCTAAAGTCTCTACTTTATAAGATAAATATGATTTATACCTTTATAAATAACATAACTTTATTTTTGTGTATTAAATTAGGAAATATATTACAACAAAAAATATTAATGAATATATATTCTTTGAATCTATACTGAATTATGAAATATGAGAACTAGAACATGAGGTAATTACCCTCAGTGAATTAAAATATAAAGAAGATGAGGATTAATTGACTAAATGAATTATGTCCCTTATCTCTAAAATTTATCAAAAAGGTAGATTCAAACACAAAAGAGAAATCCCACTTAAATTTTTTTAGTGTTGTTGAATCAAACATATTTCAATTAGATTTAAAAATAAGAAATATAGAGAACATTATGTTAATGATTATAAAGAAAACCCATTGAATAATAGGTAGGATAAAGCTTATAAATTAATCAAAAAAACATATGGGATCAATAAGAGGTTCATCAAAAAGAAACAAAATAATTATGATGAGTAAAAGGTAATAGTATGAATCACTGGAAAATAGTTCATCAGAATATAACTATTGTGATAATTTTGTAACCTTCATGGATCATGTTGAAATAAAGGAATATGTTTCAATTGTTGAATAAGAAAAAGGTGAAGAAACATATATAGAAAATCATATAAGATTACAACATGTGGCATGGATTGAGAAAAACAAAAAAGTCACGAAGGAATATATATTATTGAATAAATAAAGTGATAATAATAATTAATGAAAATTTTAATTTCTCAAAAAAGATTATGTGTACATCTAATAAATTAACAATCTCAAGATTAATGTTAAGGAACAAGAGAAAATCGTGAAACAATATTATAAAATCATAGTACTAAGGAAAAAGGGTTGTGTAACAATCAATCAATATTTATTGATGATGATCATAATTTAAATAAAAAGATAGATAATTTCAACAAATCTTAAGATGTTTAGGTCAAAATATTATAAACTTTTGGAAGAACTCATCCCAAGAATCATGTTATACCGACACCCACTAAATAGAAAATTTCTTCTGATTTTAGAAACCATATAGGTTTAAGAATAAACAATTCGAGTAATTGGGATGATAAAGGATTTGATAAATACATAACATCAACAAATGTTAGAAATAACATATTGAATAATGATTAACCATTATAAGGTATATCAGATGTTTTAAATTTTGATGAATATCAACAAATTATCTAAGGTAAAATGATACTTCTATATAATTTTTGGGTTTCATGGATATTATATGTGTTATGGTATTTATGTGAACAAGGTGTATAATTTTTGGCATAAAATATGACTCCCTAGGAGTAGAAATTAAGTAATGGGAGAAATAGTGGAAGAGAAGGAAGTAACTCTCTAAAGTTATAGAAAGAAACAAAAGAAAAGTCATCAAAAGTTAATAATATATCAAGTAAAAAATTGATTTCAATACTTTGAGAAATGTTTTTGAAGGTGTGACTAACTAGTTCATTATGACAAATATTTTATGAATCCACTTTCAGGAAAAATCCTTAAACTAGAAAAAAAAAGATGAAAAAGAAAGGTTAAAGACGATGATTTTTTTGTTGAGAATACCCTAAATGAAAGAAAAATGAATAATAAAATGATTATTTATAGTGGGTTTACTCACATATTATAGATTATATGAAGGTATTAAAAAATATAAAATAACATGATGGAGGAGTAGTCAGTTTTAAAAATGATAGTTCCTTAAATTAAAGGGAATTCGTATGATTTTTATTGAAACACTAAATTTAAATTCAAAATAATTTCTACTTGTTTATGGGATTTAACACCAATTATTGAGTTTTAGATGACTCTATGATTATTGTAATTAAATTATCATCATAAAATATTCTATTATCAGATGTTATAAGAGACATGCCTCAACTAAAGAAGTAATATGATGTTTTTTAAAACTTTTTTTAAAATAAAGATGGTTAGTAGAAGGCATAATGATGTTTAAATCCAATCCATCATGACACACGAGATCTTATCACTATATTCTATATTGTATTATGATAAATAAATATTTAAAGGTTGATTTTGTACTTTATTAATTTCATTTATTATTTTACTCTGATCCCCAGTATAATGTTCATAATACAAAATAATGTGGTTGTAAAATTGATTTTCAATTTCATAAGGGATTTTTATAACGTGATGGGAATATATATTTTTAAGCTAGGAACTGAAAATAGAAAGGAGTAAATGAGTAACTTCTTTGAGTACTATATAAAGAAACATGGAATTAATCATCTTTATAATGTTCCATATACTCCTAAATAAAATGGAGTATCAGAATTTAAGAACAGAAGTGTATTTTGATATGGGTAGAATCATGCTCGTTGAATATAAACATTCAAAACATTTTTGGAGAGAATCTGTATGTATAGATATACATGTTAAAAATAGAAATTTTCTATGACTGGAATAAAAAATGACCCCCTTGATATGTTGTACGAGAAAAATCCATAAATGAAATAATTTTTGGTTTTTGGGATCCCTTACTTACTAAATATAAAAAATGTGCATTTTAATAAAATTTGATAAAAAATTGAAGGAGAGTTTTTTATGGGAAAGTCATGCAATGGAAAAGTTATATATTCTGGAATAAACAATTTCATAAGGTCATTTATTCCTTTGATGTGAAAGTATTGTAGATCAGGTCTACAATAACAATATTTGTTGAAAAATATGTCAATTGTGCAAAAATATATTGAATATTGACTTCTTTATAAGATAATGAGGTGGAATATGACTGCAATAATAATATTGTGCAATTAGTTTATGATCGGTCCAATGATGAGGAAACTAATACTTGAAGAATCCCACAAAAAGTAAAGACATTAAAATAATTGGTTGAATATTATAATATCATTGGAGATCACGAAGCTCCAATTTAGACAATACTAAAATTAGGTTTTGAAAATCAAACATCCATTATCTCAAATGCATAACCATAATCAATTTCAAAATATGTTGATCGTTAATAATTTTAAAATGCAGTGAATAAAGTGATCAATAAAATTGATAAGAATAATAGATTGGATCATGATGCTTGATTAAAATGGAAGAATGTTATTGGAAAAATGGATTTTTAAAGATAAACACAATGAAACGGGAAAATTTTTAAAAATAAATCATGACTACTTTGAAAATGGTACTCATATGTTGAAGGAGATGATTTTGAAGAACCTTTTTATCCTCTTGTAAGGCTTGAAACTATTAAAAAAGTTTGTTTTTGATGATCATATAAATTAAAAATTCTATAATATGGACGTGAAGTTATCATTCTTGAATAGATAAATTGAATAAGAATTTTAGAATGAGAAAAAATAGTGGGTTAATACATGATAATGATGGAACTTGGATGCATATACTGAAGAAATAGTTTTACAGGTTGAAACAAGACCCTCATTCCTTGTATTTTAAGAATTAAATATTATTAGATATGTTTAAATTTTCTAAAGGAAAAGTTTACAGAAACTTATATGTTAAATAAATGAGTAAAATTGATATGATATTCATTATATATATTTCTTATTTATATAATTTTTAGTAAATATGGATTAAACATGTAAAGGATTTTCTAAAAAATGATGAAGAAATTTTAGATGTCAATACTCAGAGAGTTGAATTTATTTTTGGGGTAATAAGTTTCATAGAAAGAAAGATAAATATTCCACTCAAAAGAAAAGTATTCCAAAAAGTTATTATAATATTTTAGCATGGTATATTAAATGGATTTTTCTACACTTATTTGTGTTGGCATAATGTTGAGTAAAGTTTAAACTATCCAAAGTATAAATCTAAATGATTTCTGGAATTTGATTAGAATTTTACTCCATCTTAATGATTGAAGATAAGATATTGTAAATAATATAATTGTTTTTGAATGATATCAGATTGTTAAATAGAATCACACGTAATGTCCAAAAAATAATTTTGAGGTATATTAATGAAACATTTAACAATTGATAGATATATTGATGGATTAATGAATTTACCCTTTATGGATTCATTGATATTTAATTGGTTTGAGACTGTAATGATAAGAAATCAATGACAGTAGGATCTTTATTCTTGTTAAAACGTTTTGTGATATGGATTAGTAATAAAAGAAGATTTTTTTATGTTCGTATTGTAGAATCTGAATATATTATTGCCACCCAGGCTTGTATAAAAATGATGTGGATGAAACTTCATCTAAATATTTAAGGGATAATTTTGAAAAAACATAAACCATTATTTTTTATAATCAGAGTTCCATTGATATCTACAAATATCCTATCTACATTATTGGTTGATGTATATTAATATTAAATATCATTTCTTTAAGGATAAAGTGTCTAATGAATATTTAATTCATGAATATATTTCAAAAAATGTTAAATTTATTATGCTTTAAACAATCTTATACAAAGGGAATGATTTGAAACATTGAGGCTAAAACTACATTTTCATCCTCAACCACTGACTTCGAACATATATTGGTTTAACCCCCCATATTTATTTTGATTCTATTTTCAAAGGGGGAGAATAATTACAACCATTATAATATAGATTTCATGAAATAGAATATATTTTTATCTTAAAAAAGGATGTAAATTTCCTAGAAGTTATAATTATAGAATTTGAGATGATTATGGGATAGATAATCAATATCATAGAAATAAAATTTCGAGGTACCTTGGGATGAAATTCCTTCCAAAAAATTCTCAATTCGGTAGTGTGGTTTTAGGAAACTCTCTATGATAAAGTTTTTGGATTGAGGAATATTTTTAAAATATTTTTTGATAAGTTTGTAAAAAAATAAAGGGGGAATTTAATGATTCTTTAGGTTGATTTTGTAACAATATTTTTAATTTTTATAACCTATTGCTTCTGATATTTTTGTGCTTCAGATAAAAATAAGTTATTATAGGTATTTAATGTACTTTTATTAACAAGATAGATTATTTTTTTATAATCCTCAATGTTCCTAACAACATGGTTTATAAATGTTTCTCATTGTTCATGCATCATGTTTCTAAATAGTGATTGTTTTTAAAAGTTCATGTTATAAATTGATGAAGTTGAAAATAGTACAAAGTTCAATGTTTACAGATAGAGATGTGTGAATATTATTAGAAGGAGTTGATCAGACATATAGAGATCACAAAGAAACTTTTGAACTCTAGTGGAAAAAGAAATCTCTTAAGGTTACCTGAATGAAATATATAAATTCCATCAGACAAAGTTTTAGTGACTCCTTAAGATGAAAAGATCACAGTATACCAGATAGATAAGTAGGGAGCATAATGAATAGAGATATCTAATGGTCACAAAATGAAGCTCCTTTGAAAAGACTCTCATTAGTTCACCAATGAGAGTAGCATTAGAAAAATATGATTTTATAGAGAAATCTATGATGTTTTCCTGGATAGAGGAATCCATTTTTATCCTAAAATAATAGTGAAGCTCACTAGATAAATGAAATTGAAGACCATTGTAACACCCTGACCCAAGAAACCCATATTCGGTGCATTATTACATATCATTGGCATGATCACAACAGATCAAGTCTCGAAAGACCAATTATTTTATTAGTATTGGAAGTACTAGATACATTCAAAAGGATTACTTTACATTATAAAATGGAAAACAACAACAAAATTTTTTCCATAGACAACACTGAGATCCAATAGACTATCCCTGCAGGTTAGTGATAATTTACTTTTCACATCCTGGGAAAAATAAAACATTGAAAGGCGTGAGCTCAGATGCCCAGTAAGGATAAAAATATAGCTTAAGAATTCATAAAAAAGAATAAACATTTAAGAAAATTTATAAAAATAAATCAAAATCCTTTTCAACATACACTTCATCATAATATGGTAAGTATAAATAAAAATAATTCCATTTAATTACCCACATGGATATTCTACTCGTCGGATAATCACATGCAATATCAATAGCCACTTTTATAATGATGGAATGCATAATGCTAGACTTTCATAACCACACAGTCAAGGCCTTGTGCCAAGACTACAAATAAGATTTTTTCATGACCTTGTTCCAAGACACTAGATTATCTCATGAGTCCTACCGATGTATAGAAGAGCTATATCGAGATCCACCTGTCACATTATAAGTCCAATGTATTCTTCATATGAATAGGTTTAAACATAACATAAACAATCATATTAAAACTAGAAATAAGAAATGTCAATGGTATAAAAATAAAACATCCACAGTCCAAACAATCAAAAAAACTTCAATAAAATATGGATGTTTTTATCTAAATAAATCAACTTAAAATAAGTTTGAATCCAAAAAAAGGATGTTGACATAGATGAAATGAAAAACCCTTTTTTAGAGAAATACATCTTTCTATTTTGAAATCATTTAAGAAATCATTTATTTTGAAAATAATCTTATAATATTTTAAGGGAATCTTCGATGATGTTATAATAGTGGAAAATAGTCGTACCCACTGTATAAGTTAAAAAAACATTCTTACCATAAATTTTTCAAAAAGGTCAAAAAGTACTTTGTTTGGAAAACGACGAAAAGATTCCATTAAAAACATATAAGGTCAAATAAGGGTATAAATGACTTTAAACCATTGTCTGTTAAATAGTAAATGTGTTTTGAAATACATTCATAAGAAAACACGGATGTGGATGATAATGTGGTCCCAGTAGACAATTACTTATAAATAACCTCAGATATTGAAAAGATTGTGAAATTAACCCTTACCGAGTAATTTTCCTTGGACGAGGGTTGGTTAACCTTATTTATAATGGTAAAATCATTGTTATTAAATTATTCAAGAACCATATACATTAATATGATATCATATATGATCTTCTAACATTGCTTTTTTAATAATATCTTAATATTATCATCATTTTGGGTGTTAATGAATTCGTTTTTCTTTATATTCATTGTTATGTGAGTCATATTTGTTACGAATGGGGTGTATTTTATTCATATCCATAATTATATCAGGGATTTAATTATTATTTTTAATCATCAAATGGAAATTAGTCTTGAATGGATACGATGGGGAATGAATCTCATCGCGTTCATAGAGATGGTATTTCGTACATATGGACGAGCGATAATATCATTATTTTTATAAGGCCCCAGCCTTAAACCTTACTTAATCTTGAGTTATTACAAGATTACACATTGAGGATATTTTCAGGTTTAGAGTTTTAGAGAATTAGATCATGAAACTTTCATTACATTCCACATTTAAACAAAGTGGTTACATAAAAGACAGTATTCATTCTTCCCATCAACGGGAACATATTTAAAATATAACACGGATTCTTTCTTGACACATCCTTGACCCTATCATCACATCATGTACCTTTCCCTTGACCTGTGAAAAACATTTCAAAAACTTGGGATGAGCATAAAAATCTCAGTAAGAGTTATAAAAATATGGAAAGGAAACATGAGTTCATATATACATAAGAATGAAGTCATACTTTACCCATAAAACATAGGCACTTTAACATACCTCATAAAATCATGAATAAATCATAGAAATCATAAGACATAAAGGTAACTTGAGGCATTCATAACATTCTTACTTAGGGAGTAACCCTCTTGGTTACGTTTGGAATACCCATCACAGTATATTCCCTAAATCTCTTCGGAGAAACCTTAACGTTTCACTCCTTCGCGTTACCCAATGCATTGGAGAGCTATATCGGGCTCACCCGCCCTTAGTTTATTACGGAACCACCCATTCTTCATAACAATTCCCAAGAACCATAACGTAATCTTATCACATAAAACATGAATAAAGGAAACACAACATTTCCACATTTCAATCACAATATAGCATTTTAGGATATTGAAATAATGAATCCAAAAAAAGAAACAATTTCCAAAACCATTTAAAACATTTAATAAAGAGATTTTTGAATCAAAGTGTCCCATACCACCTTGATGCTTTTAACATTTTAAACCATTAATATCCATATAAATAAATCCTTAAAACCATTTTTAAAACATGTATATTAATAAGAACAAATAATTAAAACATTTAAAACTATATTCTGGTAAAAGGGGTTTCACCAAAATTAGAGACACTTGAATACAATAATAAAGGAATAACATTTAGTCAGAACTTTATAATATCATGAGAAAAAAAGGATTCATGATATAATACTCCAATGGACAGTATATACACCATAAAAGAGTGAATTGGTGCATAACAACAATGAACCCTCAATAGAAATGTCAAATGTGATGAAATCCCTTATAAAGAAGGTATCCTTAAATTAAGGACAAATCAATATCAAAATATGTGTGACAAATATAAATACACCCAATATAATTGGATATTAAGTGTAAAACAATAAAAGGTCATTCACACATATTCAAAGGATGACATATTCAATAACTACATGTTGAACCCAAAGAAATCGAAATTGGGTAAAGAAGTTCCCCTGACAGCCTAACGGCGTCACATCAAAATGAGTTGGTGAGAGATAAAAAGAGTATCTCATCACTTGGACATAAAATTTACATCATTAAGGATATATGAGAACATATCCCAACATAACAATATGTAAATTAAAAGACCCAATAAAAGAAGTCTTTTAAAAAGAGGAGGGTGAAAGGTTCCCTTACCGACTTGGGTATCTTTCAAAACATACACCCCATGAAAGAAGGGCAATAAATAATTGATGTAAATACTCATAAACGAAATTATATTACACAAAGAGTAGAATAATGGGCATTACATACACCACTCAATGTAAATTGTGGAAAATGTAGCATAAATCTCATGGGGATAAAAGTGAGATGAAAAAAATCCCTTACGAAAACTCGGCAGCCTAACGGCGCCACATAAAACTTCCAAAAGGATTGATGAGAGAGAATAGGGTCTCTCATCACATGAACATAAAAATCACAGTAGGAGTAATATAAAATAACTTCCCAATCATAAGAATGATTAGCTTAAAAGAAATTACATAAAAGAGTGTACTTAAAAAGAAAGAGACTTGTAGGATCCCTTACCTCGGGTCCGACTTGACTCGATCGTTCTTTAACGTCCTGAATAATAAACTTGAGTTAATTTATAATTCCTTAAGAACCCTTTTTCAAGTTCATTATTACTTTTATACCACTTATTACCATGTCACAAACATTATGTAATCATTTAAGTTAATAATATTTGTTTTGCCGATATTTGGTTCTTAAGTCGAAAGTGGTATTCTTACAATTACATGTTGTTCGTGTGGCCAAATGTTTATTATATCCAGAATTGTATTCATTTTGTAGATATCATATATGTCATATATATCCAGTACATTCATGCATTTATAACATTACATAATCATTTAGAGGTAAGAAATGAAATGCACCGTTCATGGAGACGATAAGCCGTACGTACGCATGAACGCTACTTTCATTTCTATTTCGTATTTTATAGAATGGAATAATAATGATATAAAGGTATATTATAATTCCAGTATAATATCATATATAATATCATATTTCCATCCTTTATACATCCCACATATGGTATTTAACGAATCAAATCACTTTGAGGGGGCGGTAGTCCGCACTTCCTTAAATGAAAATATCGTGTATTCCCATAATGGAAGCCATAAAGGTAATACAAAAATGAAAAATACAGAAGAATAAGGAAAACATAAACATATTATATATCATATATAAAAATAGTGACATCATAATGGTCACCTTTGAAGGTGTTAAATTAGTATTGAACAATCATCGTTTCGGGAGGCAGAATTTCACCATCAACGGAAACCGTATGTTCTTTAACCATTTGATGTAGTTGTGTGAGAGTGTAGCTCGAATAAATATTATAAAAACATCCTAGTATATTGAAGATACTGGTGTTGTTACAAAAGAAATAAATAAAAAGAGTTTAGGGGGTTGGAGAAGCAAAATAAAACAAATGAACATGAGAGAATGAATTATCTTTAAAAGTGTAACTCCTTTTGATTTTTACCTAAAGGCTTCCTTTGAAAGGATTCTGCCCAAAGGGAATCCTCTAGGATGAGGAGAGGGATGTGGAGAGAGTAAATGGGCAGGGGTTGGCCGAGCCAAAGGCTTGAGTGGTGTGTGAAATGAGGTAGAGTTGGGGGCCTTTTATAAGAGGAGAGGAGGGGCACTTTTGGAAAGTAAAGAAATATTACTTTATTTGAAAATGTGTTTCGGTTTTAAAAGTTCCCACATTGATATAATTCGTGGATAAGGTGATAAGGCATCTAAAGCCACTCATCCAATTGGTTTTGGCCATGTGTAGGTTGTATATGTTTCATTATCTTTCCATTTTAATTAAATCGTCAAATAATGATGTCATCACTGCATCATTATTATGTCATAAATAATTTAATTTCTTTAATGTCTAAAAATTATAAAAAAAAATACTATGATATAGGAAATCGTTTTAGCTTTACAATGACTATTTATAATAAAAATTTGGACTTCTATAATTCCATTTAAAAATTGTTTTCGTAAAACATATTATGTTTCTGTCATTTTCACTTTAACATTAAATAAAAAGTAATTTATGTCATTTCCCAACAAAAGTGGATCCATGGGGTCCCCAAGTTGACCCATGGCTTGTAATGGTCGGCCATGACACAACCAATGAGTTTGGGACATGTGTCAAGTTCATTTCATTTTATTAAAGCATTATTTTTACCTTAAACTACACTAATTACCACTAAACGCGATTAAAAACATAATAAGTTACTATTCACCAAAAAAATTATTTTTATCCCATTGAACCACATTTTACTTCTTAATGACAACCATGTATTTCGGATTTTTGAAATTCAAAACACATAAGTGGTAAAATTAAATTTAAACGAAAAATCAGCTTTTATAATTAGCACTTAGTGGTTTCACTATTCATCAAAAATTGAAGTTTTTCAAAAAATTACCAAATATTCACCCTAAGCTATTTTTGATATTCCGAATTCAAAAATGAAGTCTATTTTACAGAATTCAAAACATATAAGTCACATTAATTAATTTAATAATTAATTCCCGCTGTCAGAGCAAAGAGCGTGTTTTTATAAAACAATAAGTATCAAAAGATTGACACCAGTTTAAGTCTAATTTCAAAGTGAAATTAATTCCAATGACCACTATTGGATTTAATGGTAAAAATATTTTCTAATTTCACTTTAAAACCAATTCAAAATATAATCTAATCATATAAATAAATTAGATTAAAAAGGGGTTTTGAATTAAAACACAACATTCTACACTATTCATTAAAAAATGAACTTTATCGGAAAAATACCAAAAAAATACACAAAGTAAAATTTGATGTCCCGATTCTTAATAAGAGTTTTATTTGGTCCAAAAGAATGTTTAAGAGTGAACAAAACTGTATTTAATGACAGTTCTCCATTAAAAGGCGATAAGTGAACCTTTAGTGAAAACTAGGGCATATACACCTAAAATTGAATTCTTTCCGTATTTTAAGCCTTTGGATAGATGTAAAACATTTAAAAAACATATATATTCATATTTTATTTATTTATATCCATTCCCGCCAATACAACGGCTACATGTTAACTTCCATTTAAAATAATATTATTTTATTATTAGAGTGCAATGTAAGATTCCCAAGGAACTCGTTGTTGCGTGTTGGGTACGCCATCGAGCATAGCGTCCCCTTTAAAGTCATATTAATATTTTATTCACAAATATGGATAAATAAGAAAATGTCATATTCTCTATTTACCTGGGGTGTTACATCCTTCCCCCCTTTTGGGAATTGCATCCTCGCAATTTTTAAAATTGTGCTTGGAAACATCCTTGAAAGTCCCACATCGGAACAAGAGTCGGTAAAACAATCACTTTAAAATAAAGAAAGATAAGCACAAAGGTCACCCGAGTTAACCCATACTAGGATTCCAAGTATGAAAATATGGACATGGAGGAAAAAACAAAGGGTCATGTTCTTGAGGGAGAGTGATAGTAAACATGTTTAGGAGAAAGTTAACCACGAGAAAATCACAAACTTGTGATGGGTTAAACGGTCTTCGATTCCCCAGTAGGAAAAGTTAATAGACAACATTTTTGTTTTAAGTTACTTTTTATTGAGTAATTTATTCATAAGGAAGCATAATCACTTATCATGTTGACTTTCAACTTTTACTAGATTCCTTAGTCAAACTCATATTTTTTCCAAAAGACGAGTATTTAGGGAGACTTGTTCGCATTAAGAGTACTATAATCAACTTCTAGAGAATCACCTAATCCCCAAAAGAGAACTATATACATCCCATGTATTTAGGCTTTAACCAAAACCAAAACCAAAAAGGTTAGTACA
Organism: Viscum album; assembly: GCA_963277665.1. Lineage (NCBI taxonomy): Eukaryota > Viridiplantae > Streptophyta > Magnoliopsida > Santalales > Viscaceae > Viscum > Viscum album. The sequence goes on along the minus strand of OY728143.1, from coordinate 878,191,405 downwards.
AGATCAGATAATCCAGAAAAGGATAACCCCTTATAAAAAGAAAATCTATTCTTAATCTCCAAAATTTGTCCAACAAAACCCAAAGTTCAACGAGGACCATCCGATAAACAATTTGTCCATAAAATTCTTCAAAGTAAACCAATATAAGATTGAAAACCATATATTTGAAGGATTTAGTCGCATAGTCTTCCAAGATAAATCGTAACATTTATCTCCAACAACATCAGTTGCTCCTAAAGTCTCACATTGAAAAGTAATTATCCAAATCACATATCCTCCAAAATCAACCTACTCTTAATTCATAAAATCATATAACTAAAAAGAATCAGTCAAACTAACCAGGGACTTCACGTAGTCCAGTGGTATGCGATAAATAACAATCGCACATTGGTTGTGGGTTCGATTCCCACAGCTTTGTCCGACGCGACGGGTTGTCACACGGTCTGCGTGTTGTCCATTTTCCAAAACTATATAATTCTTAAAACAATCCCCTAAATGAGATAAAATCTTCAAAGATGATCATAACATATTTTAACCTCAATTTTATCTCATGCCTTTCATTTTCCATCATAACATATAATAACCCATAATTACCTCAAAAGTAAGGATCATATAAACCCTAATGGTAACCTTAATAATTATTACCTGAATTTCCACATCGAGTTGGCCATCTCGTACATGATGCATTAGAGAACTCACCAAGGTTGAAGTGGTTGATCATGACTCCTTGATAGTTGGTTTAGAACAACCATGAGATTCCTCATTGAATCCCCCATCTCATCCAGTCTCTTAATCAGAGAACCGCCACAGTTTCCTTCAAACCCATTGTCACATTGGTGCCTGCTAGATCCAGCCATTTACTAAAACCAAAAAGGTCAGTGTGAGTATATCAACAAAACCATCATGTACTAATGAGGAAGATAAAAACTAAGATATACTTACTCATTCACTTTATCTAAAACTAGGACTCTTTCTGAAATCCTAACCATTATGGTAATGTCACTTATGCTTAGAGAATACCCTAACCTCTAAAGTTATCTAAACCGACCTCTGATACCAACTATAAGGCCCCAGCCTTAAACCTTACTTAATATTGAGTTATTACAATATTACACATTGAGGATCATTTCAGGTTTAGAGTTATAGATAATTAGATCATGAAACTTTCATTACATTCCACATTTAAACAAAGTGGTTACATAAAAGACAGTATTCATTCTTCCCATCAACGGGAACATATTTAAAATATAACACGGATTCTTTCTTGACACATCCTTGACCCTATCATCACATCATGTACCTTTCCCTTGACCTGTTAAAAACATTTCAAAAACTTGGGATGAGCATAAAAAGCTCAGTAAGAGTTATAAAAATATGGAAAGGAAACATGAGTTCATATATATATAAGAATGAAGTCATACTTTACCCATAAAACATAGGCACTTTAACATACCTCATAAAATCATGAATAAATCATAGAAATCATAAGACATAAAGGTAACTTGAGGAATTCATAACATTCTTACGTAGGGAGTAACCCTCTTGGTTACGTTTGGAATACCCATCACAGTATATTCCCTAAATCTCTTCGGAGAAACCTTAACGTTTCACTCCTCCGCATTACCCAATGCATTGGAGAGCTATATCGGGCTCACCCGCCCTTAGTTTATTACGGAACCACCCATTCTTCATAACAATGCCCAAGAACCATAACGTAATCGTATCACATAAAACATGAATAAAGGAAACATAACATTTCCACATTTCAATCACAATATAGCATTTTAGGATATTGAAATAATGAATCCAAAAAAAGAAACCATTTCCAAAACCATTTAAAACATTTAATAAAGAGATTTTTGAATCAAAGTGTCCCATACCACCTTGAAGCTTTTAACATTTTAAACCATTAATATCCATATAAATAAATCCTTAAAACCATTTTGAAAACATGGATATTAATAAGAACAAATAATTAAAACATTTAAAACTATATTCTGGTAAAAGGGGTTTCACCAAAATTAGAGACACTTGAATACAATAATCAAGGAATAACATTTAGTCAGAACATTATAATATCATGAGAATAAAAGGATTCATGAAATAATACTCCAAAGTACAGTATATACACCATATAAGAGTGAATTGGTGCATAACAACAATGAACCCTCAATAGAAATGTCAAATGTGATGAAATCCCTTATAAAGAAGGTATCCATAAATTAAGGACAAATCAATCTCAAAATATGTGTGACAAATATAAATACACCCAATATAATTGGATAGTAAGTGTAAAACAATAAACGGTCATTCACACATATTCAAAGGATGACATATTCAATAACTACATGTTGAACCCAAAGAAATCGAAATTGGGTTAAGAAGTTCCCTTGACAGCCTAACGACGTCACATCAAAATGAGTTGGTGAGAGATAAAAAGAGTATCTCATCACTTGGACATAAAATTTACATCATTAAGGATATATGAGAACATATCCCAACATAACAATATGTAAATTAAAAGTCCCAATAAAAGAAGTCTTTTAAAAAGAGGAGGGTGAAAGGTTCCCTTACCGACTTGGGTATCTTTCAAAACATACACCCCATGAAAGAAGGGCAATAAATCATTGATGTAAATACTCATAAACGAAACTATATTACACAAAGAGTAGAATAATGGGCAGTACATACACCACTCAAAGGAAATTGTGGCAAATGTAGCATAAATCTCACGGGGATAAAAGTGAGATGAAAAAAATCCCTTACGAACACTCGGCAGCCTAACGGCGCCACATAAAACTTCCAAAAGGATTGATGAGATAGAATAGGGTCTCTCATCACATGAACATAAAAATCACAGTAGTAGTAATATAAAATAACTTCCCAATCATAAGAAAGATTAGCTTAAAAGAAATTACATAAAAGAGTGTACTTAAAAAGAAAGAGAGTTGTAGGATCCCTTACCTCGGGTCCGACTTGACTCGATCGTTCTTTAACGTCCTGAATAATAAACATGAGTTAATTTCTAATTCCTTAAGAACCCTTTTTCAAGTTCATTATTACTTTTATACCACTTATTACCATGTCAAAAACATTATGTAATCATTTAAGTTAATAATATTTGTTTTGCCGATATTTGGTTCTTAAGTCGAAAGTGGTATTCTTACAATTACATGTTGTTCGTGTGGACAAATGTTTATTATATCCAGAATTGTATTCATTATGTAGATATCATATATGTCATATATATCCTGTACATGCATGCATTTATAACATTACATAATCATTTAGAGGTAAGAAATGAAATGCACCGTTCATGGAGACGGTAAGCCGTACGTACGCATGAACGCCACTTTCATTTCTATTTCGTATTTTATTGAATGGAATAATAATTATATAAAGGTATATTATAATTCCTGTATAATATCATATATAATATCATATTTCCATCCTTTATACATCCCACATATGGTATTTAACGAATCAAATCACTTTGAGGGGGCGGTAGTCCGCACTTCCTTAAATGAAGATATCGTGTATTCCCATAATGGAAGCCATAAAGGTAAGACAAAAATGAAAAATACAGAAGAATAAGGAAAACATAAACACATTATATATCATATATAAAAATAGTGACATCATAATGGCCACCTTTGAAGGTGTTAAATGAGTATTGAACAATCATCGTTTCGGGAGGCAGAATTTCACCATCCACGGAAACCGTATGTTCTTTAACCATTTTATGTAGTTGTGTGAGAGTGTAGCTCAAATAAATCTTATAACAAAATCCTAGTATATTGAAGATACTGGTTTTGTGACAAAAGAAATAAATAAAAAGAGTTTAGGGGGTTGGAGAAGCAAAATAAAACAAATGAACATGAGAGAATAAATTACCTTTAAAAGTGTAACTCCTTTTGATTTGAGCCTAAAGGCTTCATTTGAAAAGATTCTGCCCAAAGGGAATCCTCTAGGATGAGTAGAGGGATGTGGAGAGAGTAAATTGGTAGGGGTTGGCCGATCCAAAGGCTTGAGTGGTGTGTGAAATGAGGTAGAGGTGGGGGCCTTTTATAAGAGGAGAGGAGGGGCACTTTTGGAAAGTAAAGAAATATTACTTTATTTGAAAATGTGTTTCGGTTTTAAAATGTCCCACATTGATATAATTCGTGGATACGGTGATAAGGCATCGAAATCCACTCATCCAATTGGTTTTTGTCATGTGTAGGTTGTATATTTTTCATTATCTTTCCATTTTAATTAAATCGTCAAATAATGATGTCATCACTGCATCATTATTATGTCATAAATAATTTAATTTATTTAATGTCTAAAAATTATAAAACAAATACTATGATATAGGAAATCTTTTTAGCTTTCCAATGACTATTTATAATCAAAATTTAGACTTGTATAACCCCAGTTAAAAATTGTTTTCGTAAAACATATTATGTTTGTGTCATTTTCACTTTAACATTAAATAAAAAGTAATTTATGTCATTTCCCAACAAAAGTGGATCCATGGGGTCCCCAAGTTGACCCATGGCTTGTCATGGTCGGCCATGACACAACCAATTAGGTTGGGACATGTGTCAAGTTCATTTCATTTTATTAATGCATTATTTTTACCTTAAACTACACTAATTACCACTAAACGCGATTAAAAACATAATAAGTTACTATTCACCAAAAAATTATTTTTATCCCATTGAACCACATTTTACTTCTTAATGACAACCATGTATGTCGGATTTTTGAAATTCAAAACACATAAGTGGTAAAATTTAATTTAAACGAAAAATCAGCTTTTATAATTAGCACTTAGTGGTTTCACTATTCATCAAAAATTGAAGTTTTTCAGAAAATTACCAAAAATTCACCCTAAGCTATTTTTGATATTCCGAATTCAAAAATGATGTCTATTTTACAAAATTCAAAACATATAAGTCACATTAATTAATTTAATAATTAATTCCAGCTGTCAGAGCAAAGAGCGTGTTTTTATAAAACAATAAGTATCAAAAGATTGACACCAGTTTAAGTCTAATTTCAAAGTGAAATTAATTCCAATGACCAATATTGGATTTAATGGTAAAAATATTTTCTGATTTCACTTTAAAACCAATTAAAAATATAATCTAATCATATAAATAAATTAGATTAAAAAGAGGTTTTGAATTAAAACACAACATTCTACACTATTCATTAAAAAATGAACTTTATCGGAAAAATACCAAAAAAATACACAAAGTAAAATTTGATGTCCCGATTATTAATAAGAGCTTTATTTGGTCCAAAAGAATGTTTAAGAGTGAACAAAACTATATTTAATGAAAGTTCTCCATTAAAAGGCGATAAGTGAACCTTTAGTGAAAACTAGGGCATATACTCCTAAAATTGAATTCTTTCCGTATTTTAAGCCTTTGGATAGATGTAAAACATTTAAAAAAAACATATATATTCATATTTTATTTATTTCTATCCATTCCAGCCAATACAACGGCTACATGTTAACTGCCATTTAAAATAATATTATTTTATTTTTAGAGTGCAACGTAAGATTCCCAAGGAACTCGTTGTTGCGTGTTGGGTACGCCATCGAGCATAGCATCCCCTTTAAAGTCATATTAATATTTTATTCACAAATATGGATAAATATGAAAATGTCATATTCTCTATTTACCTGGGGTGTTACAATTTTGATATTAAAATAATAAATAATTGGATGGTATATCATATATAAATAATCATTATAATGTTATATTTATTATTTACATCAATTACACATCATTATTATAACCATCCAAAAAATAATGTATTGAACAATAATTACACCACAACATGGAGATCGTAAGCCGTACGTAAGCATGTATGGTGACATTTCATTCAAAGGATGGATAGAATAATGAATATAGTTGTCCCATATTTATAATAAAACCTCAGTATATAGATGATAATGGAGTTATTATTTTATAATGGAAACAAAAAAGAAAGAGGAAGTGGAAGATGAAAGGAACTTGAAAGAGGTGATGAAATATTTACCTCTTATGTGGGTTCTTCCTTTTGATTTGATCAAGATAGCTCCACAGATTGGCTTTATGACAAAAGTAAGTCCTCTAGGATGAAGTGGGGACCGTTAATAGGGTATTTGGATAGGGTTTTCCCGAGCCAAATGGTGTTGAAAGTGTTAATTAGATAGAAGGGGGAATTCCATTTTATAAGAGAGGTGAGGGGAACCTTAGAAAAACTAGAAATAATATTTTATTATAAAATAATTTTTGGTTTATAATGTCTCCAAAATGATTAATTTAAAGTCTAAGATGGGGATGGGTCTAAAACCACACAACCAATAGGTTTTTGACAGGTTTGGGTCCCTATATTGACCTTATAATTTAGATTTAAATCCTAGTTAAATAGTTTGTCATTTAAAATGTCTCTTTCTATTTTTATATTATTTGGGTAATAAATATACTATATACTTCCAAGAGATCACCAAGTGGTTCATTAATGATAAAAAATATCATTATATTAGTCTGTTGGATTATTCTTATATTTTTAGTAATATAATGTCAAATAAGAAGATAATATATGTTTTCAAAAATATTTTATGTCAATTTTAACACTCTTTGGTATTTTGTTTTTTATAAATTTATAAGAGCTTTATTACTTCTAAAACAATTCATTTAACCAACCAAAACATGTCATATTATCCTAAAAAATTAGTGTAATTCATAAAAAGTTTCAAATTACATTTATTTGTATATTTATAATATCAATTATTTTATTATTTCATTAATTTGGTAATTACTACATCATCGCTATGTCATAAATCATTAACTTATTTAATGTCTACAAAATATAAATAAAATTACATTATGTAGGAAATATTTTTATATTTCTAATTAATAATTATATTCAAATTTATCTTATGTGTAACCCTATATTAAAAATGTTTTTGTTATTAAACATTTATTTTAACTCTTTTAACTCGTCTTTAAATTAAATAATAATAAATGTCCTAATCTAACCCAGGTACACCAAAGAGGTTCATATTTTATTCGCAAGGTTATTTTTGGTAGAATTAAACATATCCAATAGAATTAGTACCTGTTTCTAGGTAATAATAATATCATTTTTACCCTTAATTACCCTATTTACTTTTAATCGTGGTAAATAAAAGTGAAAATTTACTATTCGCCGAAAATTATTTTCATCTTATTGAACCACATTTTACTTACTGATATCAACTGTGTCTCTCATATTTTTTGAAATTCATCTCACAAAAACAGTAAAATTATGTTTTCTGTAAATTTTCAAATTATCTTAAGAGGTGGGTAAAAGAGGGTAAATAGTTTAATAAAATTTTTATATATCTAAAATTTTTATAAACTAACTAAAATGAATTACATTGAACATATATAGGTATTATATATATATTTTGACCTAAAATAAATATAAATAAAATAAATAATGATTTAAATAAAATTTTGGTTTTATACTATAACTTCGTATTTTCACTATTCATTAAAATTTGAAAGTTTTCAGAAAAATACAAAAAATCACCCGAAGATGATTTCGGTATTCCGAATCCAAAAATGCAATCCATTTTGAAGGATAAAATTTATAAAATTTCAAAAAGTAGCTATTTCTATTCATAATGGCTAGTTTTATTGGTTGTGGTGTGTTAGAACTCAAAGTTGCGTACAACACACGTTATTATATTATTCAAAGAGAAGGGTACCATTGAAAATTGGGGTGTTCCAATAATAAAATTGATGATTACATAGATCATTAGATAGAATTATCTAAGTTACATTAGATGGGCATTTATAATTTCAATGATATGGATGAAATAGTGGCAATAATTAGGTATATAATATTTGAGTTTAAGAGAATAAGAATATCAAAAGAAGAATATAAAACAAATATGTGGTGCATAATTTTTGGAAGGAGAAAATCATGGAAATGTTACCAAATAGAGATGCTCTAGACAGGTCCTTTAATAGCTTTATGTGAACATTGTAAATGTAATAAATGTGATGATAATGAGATGTATTTATACATTTATAAGTATATACATGATTTAAGAATGTTTTTTAAGGGAACTCTTGACTCTAATAGATGACAAAGTACATATGAATATTGTGTACTCATACATTCATAATATTTGACGGTCGTCAAAAAAATTGAGTTGAGTGGGAAATTGAAAGTTGGAACCCATTATTCCTAATTGAATTTCATAGGATGTGTATTTATATAAAAGGGTGTCATATTTTTGATAAGTTGTAGTAACGAGATAGAAAAAAGTGTTGATGATTTTTCAGTGTGAGTTTCTGAACATGGAATTACATAGTTAAGGAATATGTACTAGATAAATCATACCAAAAAAAGAAACAAAAATCAATGGGAATTTGAGTAAGAGTAATAGAAAAATAATTTATCAACATTTTCTTGTGAATAACTTTCATGTTTTAATATTTAATTATCTTAGAAGCATGAACAAACAACATAACTAGCAGGAACAATTATAATTATCTGTCAAGAGATTGAATGATATTAATTGGAGTAAGTTCATTGTATTCATTTCATAATATAATGGATTTCAATGGATTGATGGGAGTTTACATGGAAAGGATTAAGCACCCACATTTTCATATAACGTCGTAAAAACCTATGTTCCTTTCTTTATTTACTTATATTTGTGTTTTGGTGAGGTTGAGTATTAATGTTGAGAGGATAATGGCTATAATTATTTGAAAAATCTAATTTTAGGACAATTGAAATTGTAAAATCACCACTAATTCACCTCCCCCTCCGTTAGTGTTTTCTCTGATCTTAGTGACATTATTTTACCTTGGGTCATATAAGTTTTCATCCAATCCAGTGTTTAAAGAATGTATTTTTAGAACCGGACTCAAGAGTATGGGTTCTGAAAACAGTAGTTGGTATTAAATCAAGTATTTTTTGTTTTTGAGGATTAGTTTAGTTTTTGGGAGGGATTAGGATGATAAATCATTAGTGAAAACCCGAAAGATAATTATAAGTATAAAATTACATCCTTAAATTTTGGTAAAGATTTGAGTATGTGATTTTATTGAAAATTATATCCATGTATGGATACTATAAAGTGAATATGGTAGTGTTATAGATATACCTATGGGTAATCACTATAAAAAAATATAATTGTGTGTCAAATCTAACATCACCCAATGTGTGATGAGTTTTTCAAGAATGGACACCTAGATAGGCATGCATGAGCGATATGATATAGTTAATTCAGGTACACTTTGAATACCATTGTGAATGATTTAAATTGAATTTGATGGTGTAATGTAAAACTAGTCTAGTAAAACATTTTAATATGAAAATGACCCTGGTAAACCTAGAATAATTTGAAAGCGTAAAAGGCATATTCAATTGTGACCTAGTTAAAATGAAATTATCATATGTTGAATTGAATATTTCAATATAGAAGACTTCTTAGGATCATGTTTCATAAAATTATTTATTATAATATTCTTGGGTAGTATTATAGTCCATTTGTATTTATTATTTGTTTGGAAACTTGATCTTGAAAATGATGTTGTGAAATGAATGTCTCTAGAAATTTCTAAAGAACCATATTCTGGACAAAAAGTTTCCTAGTCTTACATGAGGTAATAAGTTAGGTGTCTCATTTAGAATTATATCTTGAGTCATGTATATATTTTTTATACCCTTATTTTTCTTTATTAATAAGATATAATTAAAAATTTGATAATGAAAATTACTAAAGGGGGGATAATATAACACCCTGAGATTGTGGAATATACCTCTATCTAAATCAATAATATTTTTGATAGCTTTTTTCACACACAAACCTGAAAAAAATTGATTTATGGCATATTTTATGATCATTATTAAAAAATTAAATGAATTATAAAACATCTAAAAAAAATTTGTTAATCAATTGAAAATGCTTGAATTTAGAGGATATATAATTAATGTGATTTAATATTTCAAAGGTTTTTTCATTATAAAATAACATTTTAATGTATTGATAAAATAAATAGACCAATTTCCAATATTTATTATCATAATGTTTAATATTTAAATATATTAACTAATATATTTTAAAAACAAAATTTTAAATTATTATGAAATAATATTAAGAACACATAATGTTTTAGATGGCTATTTTTTTAATAAAATTATTTTTAATTTATATTTTAAATTTCCATTTAAAATATAGATTTATAATTTTTATAATTTTTATATTAAAAAATGAAATTCATTTTTTAATCCTTAATTTCATAATTTTATAAGGTTGATGTTTTTATATTTTTTGAAAAGGTTAAATTTTAGTGCGAGTAGTGAAAATACTAATTTTTCAAATAGGAGACTATTATGTCACTACCATAACACAAATATTATTTGAAATTTTATGAAATATATTCAATAAAAAATATATATTTATAAATTAATATACATCATTTACAAATACCTTGTTGAATTTATAAAACCCATGTATTTCATTTTAAAAACATAAACACTCTTTTATCCTAATAGAATTTATTTTTCATATTTCTCTTCTAATTATTTTTCCCATGGTGTACGTAGGTTTTTAGATTAATTTTAAAGCCATATTGATATTATTTATTAAATAATAATCCAATTAATAGAATTATAAAAAAACATTTATAGTTTTATCTTAAACATGATTTTTAGGCTTAAAATTACACTTTTCCTAAAAATACGTTTTACGTGTTATGTGTGTTAACATTAAAATTAATATTTATCAAAATTATATGTTTTACTAAATAAAATGGATATAGAATTTTAAATTATTATTTCCAAATTATTTAATTGGATCAATTTTATTTTTAGGCATTAACATAAAATTACATGGGTAAAAATTAGTTCCCATGATAAAAACAAAAAATGGTAAAAGTGAGACATATAAGTATAAAAGACCTAAAAATGTTATAAAAATGATTTAAAATATGTTTTTGAGTCTTGATTTACCTTAAACATACCCCAGTACATTATTTTATATTATTGGATCAATTTATCCTTTTAAATAGTTATGTTACCTTTTATATATTAGAAAATTGCCACTCCTTGGCCTTGTAAAAAGAGGCATTACCACCCCACTTATCATCACACTAAAATCCTGTTTAATTGAAAATAAATTCTAAAAAATAACTCTACAACACTCCAAGACATTTAATATATTTTTTTATATCATCCTCCAAAAACATTACAAAAATGAAGATGTTATCATGTGTACATTAGGATTACCACCTCTATGAAAGATGTGATAGATTTTTCAACAACACCTTACACGGATGGTTTTAAAAATATTTATAATTTATTTATATAATATTTATAATATTATTAATATTCTTAATTATAAATAATTCCATATATTCCTCCTAATATAAGGAAAATTAATGTTTCCCAAGTGTGTACGGGTGGACTACAACCTCCTTGAAAGTGATGTATTTCATTTTTCACTAAAGCATGTTCTTATTTATACTAATATCATAAAACATGATTCACCACCTTAAAAATTCTAAATAATATTATTATACATCATTAATATTTATATTATTTTAAATGGAAGCACTTTATTTACCATACTCACCCATATATTATAATTTCTTCTAGTTTGGGTCATTTTAACCACCAACATGAAAAATTCTATAAATTTATATCATGGGTAACTAAGAAAACATAATTACTGTTTATAATGGGAAATAATATGTAAATAATTATTAATTTTTGGTTATGTAATGATGATGGAAATATCTATCCCATTATTATGATACAACCCTTCATTCATGAAAATTACCAATACAAGCATGTCACCAATTCCGTCATCATGAATTATAACTAAAATACTTATAAAATATAACTATATCAATATAAATAATTATAAAACACATTTTAAATTACATTTAAAGAAATTTTAATTATTAAATATTAATATATATATATGAGAAACAACACCGATATTACAAAACTAGTACTGAAAAAACAATCGAATCTAATAACATCTAACGATGAAAATAAAATATAACTAAAAAATATATTTTTAATAACTGATTATTAATGATGTTTATAAAATCTTACAGGTATGAATAAGGTTCTAAAATTATGAAAATTATTTTTATTATACAGGAGGTTATATAATATTCATCTAAATGTATTTTAAGTTATGGTTTTTTAATCTAAGTTATGCATCATTAAGACATGATGTTTATTCACCATTTTTTCCTTCATGTGGTGTATATATTGGATATGGATTTATTTTATCATATCTTTTTATGATATCCAAATAAATTTAAAATTTTATCTCATGTTCTTCATTTCATTTTTATCAATTCGGAAGATTGTGATGATATAAGGGTGTTTCTTAACTCAATAACCTTTCTTTGAGTTATAGTACTTTTTCTTGAAATTAATTATTATATTTTTCATAAATTATTACCTATATTTTTTACGATTGATTTCCTCTTTTTTTGTTTATTTAAATTTATCTCTTAAAAATCCCTTAAATAAAATTCTTACTTATGAAAATGATGTTTGTAAGGGGTTTTCTTGACATAACATATTTTCATGACACATAATGATTTTTATTTCACTATAACTTTTTTATATTGTTTTCTTTTATTATATAATAATATAATATTTAATTTACACTTTATTTTATATGGAATTGCATTTATGTATTTCTTTCTTCATAAATTTATTGATGTTATGAATAATTCATATTCTCTCCAAATGAACTCTTTCTCTTCTATATGTATATCCCCTCTTCCCACTAATAATATCCTTTATTATTTTAAAATTTGAATATGTATTATTCATTATTATGTTAAAATTAAAATTTACACATTTTAAAATGGTTGATTTATCACTTTTTTTATGATGTTGTTTCAATAAAGGTATTTTCCAAATATCAAAAAGTATTTCCCATTCTTGTTATTATTTTTATATTAAACTTAAAATTTCCTACTACCATTATGTATTTTCTAATTATATGTTATTTGGAATTATCATAAAGTGATTGTTTAATAGTTTTTTCGAAATTAATTTCTTGAAAATTATTTTGGAAGTTGATTTAGGTTTTTATCACATTATCACTATATCCAGAAGTGTTTTATAAAATCTCTTTTCCATGGTTTTGTTTCAAATTTAATTATTAAAATACCTGGCTCATATGGAGTTATGTTTTATTAATCTACCTATAAATATATATATGAAATAATATCTTTGGGTAACTGAAATTTTGGTGTCAATTGATCTAATCAATTATTCAATTTTATTCAATACCATTATAAATGGACTAAAACCCATTTTATTCTCATGGGGTCTTTATTATATTATGAATTGTTGATTTTAAATGATACACATATGTATCGATGTTTATGGGTAGGTTCCTCTATTTCCTTCTAATAGATTGGTAATTATGACAACCCTGCTTTTTTATTACAACTTAAACAAGCTTTATTACATAAAACATCACTTGATACAACAAATAAGATCGAGAGGTTTAGTTTATTTGGGGGTAAGGATCATTACATAAAAACTTAAAACTTGTAATACAACATCTTTATTGAAAACATACTTTACATGACCACTACATTTCTTCGTACTTAGCATTACATGGGATAACCTGAGGACATGCATAAGAAAAGGGTGAGCTATAAATCCCAGTAAGGGAGTATGCATGGAATAACATGAGAAGTACAATAAATTTTAGGCAATAGTAATATCTATAGATCATAAGAGAAAAATTAACATAAAGGCATGATAAAGCATGGTAATCATAACATGGAAATGTGGCAACAATACTTAACATTGAATTAGCATGGGCCAAGGCTCATTGCACATGGAGCATGAGTAAACCCTCATTGCACTTGAAGCACGAGTAAACCCTCGTTGCACTTGAATTAGCATGAGTCCAAACTCATTACACATGATGTATCATGATACTATTCTTTACCCAATGCATTGGAGAGCTATCAGGGCACACCCTTATTAAACATTTCATTTCATGCATAAGTGTGCCACATTGATCATAAAACATGGATTCATAAAACAAAATCATTTATTCCATGATAATGGAATGTGGAATTAATACATGAAACTTTACAATCAATAAGTAAATGTGCAAAAAGGTGAATACCCTTAATTGAGAAATGGGCATTGTATTCACTACAAAATGACATTGGCTAAGAAAATCGGTGTGATTTCGGCAGCGTAACAGCATGACATAAGATTTCATAAAAATGGATTATGAGAGAGAAAGGGTTTCCTCATCATATTTACATGAATTGTACAGTAAGGAGGTCATATAGATACATGTCCCAACAATTGAAAAGGAATTTAGTTTCATGATGCAAAAGTATTGCTTGAATGTAAAAGAAGAGAGAGAAGTTCCTTTCGGAATTTCGGTATAGTAACAGGTGTACATGGGAGGCATTTAATTAGAGAGAAAGGGGTCTCCCATCATTCAAACAATAATAGGGAAGTATGGGGGAGGTTTGAAACCATACCCCAACATTCATAATTGAAATTAAAAGGGAAATACAACTTAAAGAAAATTGACAAAAAAGAGAAAGGAAGAAAAAACCCTTACTTGGAAGTGTGCTTCCAAAGGCTTGAGAGAGGATTGTGAGAGGCTTCCTGGGAGCTTGGGGAACCTTGAGAGGATTCTATAGAGAGTAGGGAAGAGGTTTTACAAACTCCAAGGGCTTTGAGTGAGGAGGAAGTGGGAGCTTGGGTGGGTTTATATATGAAAGGTGAGAGAATTCTTTATTATTTAGGTTTGGGACCCCTTATATTAAAATAATCCAAACCACAAACCATCCCATGATATTTTCCCATGGTTTCTGGTTAAGGAAAGAGGAAAAAATATTTTACAAGGCCAAGGTCCGAACTTATTAAAAAAATAGGGTTTCTTATGTGGAGGTGAGTCACACTCCCATGGAAATTAATTTAAAAGGGCAATGTGTTGAATAAGTCTTGAGGGGTTCATTAATGCTTTGAAAAGTAAGTCAAAAAAACCCAAAACCTCATTATTTTAATGATAAAACATATATTGGACGAACATAAGGATTATGGTATTTTATTACATCACCATTGGGTCATTATGATGTCATAAAACATATTTTATATTTAAACGGTATTTCATTTTTACCCAAAAATTTGACTGTCTCAGAAAATTATGAAAAATTCACCGTTGGATAATTTCGATGTTCTGATTCGAAAAATAATATTTATTTTATCTAAATAATTTTCTAAATATGTGAATTTTCACTTTTAAAATAAAAAATCGACATTTATCAAATATTCACGGGTTTTGACATAAATGGCTTTCAAACCTTATTAAAAATTTTAATTTCATTCATAAAATTATAAGATCATTTTTATTTAATAAAAATTAATTTAATATTAATAATAATATTTTATTAAATTATTATTTAATTCAAAAATCCCTAAATTTAATAAAATATAATTCTTAATTAAATGATAACTAAAAACACCATTTATACTTTAAAAACTATTTACAATGTATCAAAAATGACGATAAATTATATTCATTATTATATACAAAAATAATGCACATGAACATATTACTACTTATTTGTTACATAACCCCTTAAAATAGCCTCATAAGACCTAAGGGTAAGGTGTGCGATGGTGACAGACTCTTGGGGTAGCTCGGATAACATCGCTCGAGTTGTAATCATTATCAACTTCCACTTTTCCCATAGACGGTCCCGATCGAGCTTGACATAATGAAGCTTAGCTTGGGCTTGGTCAAGGGCGAAGCCCAAAGATGCCACCTCTTTTCCGAGCTCTGACAAATGGGATTCGTATGCGGTAATTCTACTGGATGAAGCCATTGCTTCATTTGTCTGAGTAAAATTGGGTTCGTTAAAGCCATATATTTATACTACTCATGTGATCACTGTTCAACGGCTATAAAAGTAACGGTCATAAATCTTAACATAAAAATAAAGAAGTTGACATCTTATAAAAACAGTTTTCATAATGAAACATTTAACTGGATCAAAAGGGATTTTCCATTAATGAAACTTTGGGTCGTTAAAATATTCCCCCTAAAGAAATTTCGCCCTCCAAATTTTCCTTCTCCCACACTAAAACAAATGTGGGTAACTCAGCTTCATCATATCCTCCGACTCCCAAGTTGCTTCTTCAAACTTGTGGTTTCTCCACAACACCTTGATGAGGGGCATTGTCTTATTTCGTAGAACTTTTTCTCTACAATCTAAGATCTTCACTGGTTGCTTCTCATAAGAAAGACCATCTTCCAATTGTACCATCTCAGAAGAGAGTACATGTCAAGGGTCTGGTATGTAATTCCTTAAGAGTGATACATTAAAGACATCATGCACCTTGGCCATAGTAGGTGGAGGTGCTAGTCGATAGGCCACAACCCCAACACGATCAAGAATCTCGAAGGGGCCGATGTACCTTGGACTTAACATCCCTTTCTTTCCAAACCTCATGACCTTATTCCACGGAGATATGCGTAAAACACCATGTATCCAACATTAAACTCAAGGTCTCGTCGACGATTATCTGCATAACTCTTCTGTCGACTTTGGGCTACCTTGATATGCTGCTGAATGGTTTTCACCTTCTCCACCATTTCGTCGACCATTTCTGGTCCAAGCAGCTTACGTTCACCGACCTCATCCCAACATGCCGGTGATCTGCACCTTTTCCCATACAGGGCTTCGTATGGTGCCATTTGGATGCTCGAGTGGAAACTATTATTATAAGACAACTCAACCAGAGAAAGATGATGATCCCATCCTCCTTTAAAGTCCATTGAACATGCTCTCAACATGTCCTTAAGTGTTTGGATAGTTCGCTCGGATTGGGCATTAGTTTGAGGATGACAGGCCGTACTGAAGTTCAGTTCAGTATTCAGAGCATGTTGTAGACTCTTCCAAAACTTAGAGGTGAATCTTGGATCTCAGTCAGACACAATAGATATTGGTACTCCATGCAACCGTACCACATCCCTGATATATATCCGTTCCAATTGATCCAAAGAGTAATCCTCTTGAATAGCAATGAAGTGTGCAGTATTTGTAAGAGTATCCACAACAACCTATATTGCATTGTTGCCTTTGGATGTCCTTGGATGTCCGGTGACAAAGACCATTGTGATGTTCTCCCATTTCCATTCTGGTAAGGGTAATGGTTGCATCATCCCCTTATACTTCTGCCTCTCTGCCTTCACTTGCTGACACACCAAGCACATTGATGTATATTCAGCGATCTCCTTCTTCATATTATCCCACCAAAAGGTTTATCGGAGACCTCGATACATCTTTGTGCTCCCTGGGTGAATAGAGAAAGTTGAACTATGTGCATCATCCAAAAGTTCCTTCTTCAGCTCCAGACTTGATGGAACAAATAGTCTTTTCCCAAACTGCACAGTTCCTTCTTCATTAACATTAAACTCCAAGGATTTACCATTTTTGATAGCTTCCACTTTTTATTGAATTCTCACATCATCCTTTTGAGCATCCTTTAACCTTTGAAAAAGAGATGTTTGAGCAATAATTTGTGAAAGGATTGATGATGTTCCCTTCTTTATGATTCCCACGTCCATCTTCATCAAGTCTAAGAAGATTGTATCCTTCTAAATTCTCATCATGGATAGAATCGATGGATCCTTTCTACTTAGGGCATCCTCCACCTTGTTCACCTTCCCAGGGTGGTAATGTAT
The DNA here is from genome assembly GCA_963277665.1 of Viscum album. Classification (NCBI taxonomy): domain Eukaryota; kingdom Viridiplantae; phylum Streptophyta; class Magnoliopsida; order Santalales; family Viscaceae; genus Viscum; species Viscum album. The sequence continues at coordinate 878,173,653 of OY728143.1, read as the reverse complement.
TGAACAGTCATAATCCTTGATAGGCTCTATCCATCTTCTCTGGCACATATTAAGCTCTTTCTGTGTGAATATATATTTAATACTCTTGTGATCAGTATATATCTCACATTTCTCTCCATAGAGATAATGCCACCAGATTTTCAAGGCAAAGATCAACACCACCAACTCCAGATCATGCATTGGATATTTTCTCTCATGGATTTTCAACTGCCTTGAGGCATAGGATATCACTTTATCGTTCTGCATTAGCACACATCTTAAGCCATTTTTTGAGGCATCACTGAATACCACAAAAAGTTCCCCACTTTTGGGTAAAGTGAGCATGGGTGCAGTGATAAGCCTCCTTTTCAACTCCTTGAAGCTTTCTTCGCATTCATCACTCCAAGAAAAATTTACTCCCTTTCGAGTTAGCTTGGTAAGAGGGTTGGACAATCGTGAGAAATTTCTCACAAATCGTTGATAATATACAGCTAACCCCAAGAAGCTACGGATATCAGTTACCGATGTTGGCCTCGGCCAACCCTCAATTGCATCTGTTTTGAAGGGGTCCACAGATATCCCATTGCTTGTGATGATATGGCCCAAGAATGAGACCTCCTTCAGCCAGAACTCACACTTGCTGTACTTGGCATAGAGCTTCTCCTTGCGCAAAGTCTCCAGTACAGTTCTAAAATTCTCCTCATGGTCCTCCTTGGTTTTGGAATCTATTATAATATCATCTATAAAGACTACCACAAATTTGTCTTGGTAATCTCTAAAGACTCTATTCATCAAGTCCATGAATATTGCTGGAGCATTGGTGAGTCCGAAAGGCATTACTATGAATTCATAATGCCCATACCTTGTACGAAAAGCAGTCTTGGGGATATCTTCCTTCTCCACCCTTACGTGATAACATCCCGACCGCAAGTCCACCTGGGAGAAGTATTGTGCTCCACGCAACTGATCAAACAAGTCATCAATTCGTGGTAGTGGATACTTGTTCTATATCGTGATTTTGTTAAGTTCACGATAATTGATGCAAAGCCGCATTGACCCATCCTTCTTCTTGACGAAGAGGACTGGTGAACCCCATGGTGATGCAATTGGGCGTATAAACCCTTTATCCAGATTCTCTTGTAGTTGTTTCTCCAGCTCTTCAAGCTCAACAACAACCATTCTATATGGAGTCTGGGATATTGGTAGCGCCCCAGGTATAATTTCAATTGAGAACTCAACATCTCTTCTTGGAGGAAGACCAGGAAGTTCCTTGGGAAACACTTCAGTGAATTCCCTCACAATAGGAATTTCTTCAAGGGTGGTTTCTTCCTTGGACTCAATCACTTGAGCCATATATGCATGCTCATAAGGCAGTAACATCCATGCTTGAGATGATGGAGCTAAAGGAGATTCATCTTCCTCCTGACACTTGTAATGAATCGGGGGTCGATTCTCCATATGTAGTGTGATTTCTCGCTCCCGACAATTTATGTTGGCTCTATATAAGGAAAGTCAATCTATGCCAAGAATTAAATCAAATTCCACCAGAGGGAGTATGATGAGGTTCACCGGGAAATTCAATCCACAGATTATAACAGGGGAGGACTTATACTCATGGGATGCAATGATTTCCCCATTTGTCGTACTCACCGACATCTTTACATCCATGATTTGTGGTGGTGTTGTGATTGTTCTACTAAATATTTGGGATATAAAGGAATGCATAGAACCTGAATCAAAAAGTACATTCTCTATTCTTAAATGAATAACTAGAATACCTATCACCACTTCGTTGTCGAGGTTCACTTCGGTATAAGTGATGGAAAAATCTCTTCCTTGCTGTCTTGGAGGTTGTTGGTTGCCTCTGAAAACCCTTGGATTAGGGCACTGATTTGAAAAATAACCCGGTTCTTTGCATTTGTAGCATTGAACAATCCGTTGAGCTTCGAACAGAGCGTTCCTCTCCTCTGTCGTAGCTGCTGGTCCTTCTTGCCGACAGTTAATAGCCAGGTGCCCTTCGCTTCCACACCTGAAGCATTTTCTCATCCCCCTAAGGCAATTTCTAGGGTGCTTCTTTCCGCACTTTAGGAAAGTGGGGTGCTGGAACTTCTTAGCGCCGTTGGATTTATCCATCGGACCACCAGCATTGAAGTCCACCTTATGCTTCTTGTCCCAATGATACCCATGTGATTCTCCGATCTCCATTTCAACCTTGAGGGCACATCAGAAAATTTCCTCATAGCTATCGAAGTCACGGATCGCTAATGATTTCCACAAACTAGGCTTCAGCCCACCAAAGAAGCAGTCAACCGTGTATTCGGGGGTAACGACAAAGCCGGAAGCATATCGTGCAAGCCTTGTGAAGTTTGCCTCGTACGCTCCCACAGATTCATCATCTTTCTTCTTGAGGGAAAGGAAGTCCCTTTCCATCTTAATACGGAGGGTGCGCGGAAAATATTTATCGAAAAACATCTTCCGGAATTCCTTCCATTCCAAAGCCTCAATATCCTCCTCAGGCTTCATATTTTTGATCAACATCCACCATTGATCGTCTTCACCCTCCATACGATAATCCTATATGATAACCTTCTCTTGTTCAGCACATTGGAGGATGGAGAATATCTTTTCAATGGAGTTGATCCATTGCTCAGCGATCGTGGGATCAGATGATCCACTAAAAGTAGGAGGCCTTTGTCTCATGAAGCTTTCAATAGCGACTTGTTCTTTCTTAGGGGGTGTTGAACATTCCTATTGACCCATGTTTCTATTCAAAACTTGAGTTAGATGAGAGAGAAGTTTGAAAAAGTTCACGATTCCCGCTCCCATTGGATTGGGCATCTCATTAGTACAATCATCACACTGATCTTCACAACGGTTGTTAGCCCGAGTCCTCATATTACCGGCCATTGGCTGGAATGAAAGGAAAGATAGGGGTAACACATAAAGGGTAATTCAAAGACAAAACTTGATGACTTATAAATAAACATTAATTTCCTTAACTCATGAGTCTATAGGCTTCAATCTAGGCTTTTCATGATCTACTTTCTAACATATATTCTTAGGGGCATTTTTCCCTTAATAAGCGTTCGTACTAAGCTTGTGAATTTATCAAAATATATCCCCCGGGAGTGTCGTAACCCAGAGTGCAGCATGGCCCGTTTTCGTGCACCAGTTCCCATTCGCGTCTAGCTCAAAGCGGTGTTTTTTGGTTTTACCCCTAGGATACATCTGTGCCAGAGCCGCCTCTACCTGCTCGTATCCAGACATGGATGTATTTTCTTGATAAACCACTTAATCAATACTTACCAAAACATAGGGATGTTTTTGTTATACTTAGTCTTGTATCTAAGGCTTTACTGGGATTTTCCTAGTCACAAAAATAACTAAACCTATCCTTTGATACCAAATATGACAACCCTGCTTTTTTATTACAACTTAAACATGTTTTATTACATAAAACATCACTTGATACAACAAAGAAGATCGAGAGGTTTAGTTTATTTGGGGCTTAGGATCATTACATAAAAACATAAAACTTGAAATACAACATCTTTATTGAAAACATCCTTTACATTACCACTACATTCCTTCGTACTTAGCATTGCATGGGATAACCTGAGGACATGCATAAGAAAAGGGTGATCTATAAAGCCCAGTAATGGAGTACACATGGAATAACATGAGGAGTACAATACATGATAGGAAATAGGCATATCAATAGAGCATAAGAGAAACATGAACATAAAGGCATGATAAAGCATGGTAATCATAACATGGAAATGTGGCAACAACACTTAACATTGAATTAGCATGAGTGAAGGCTCATTGAACATGGAGAATGAGTAAACCCTCATTGCACTTGAAGCACGAGTAAAACCTCATTGAACATGAATTAGCATGAGTCAACACTTATTGCACATGATGTATCATGATACTATACTTTACCCAATGCATTGGAGCGATATCAGGGCACACCCTTATTAAACATTTCCTTTCATGCATAAGTGTGCCACATGGATCATAAAACATGGATTCATAAAACATAATCATTTATTCCATGATAAAGGAATGTGGAATTCATACATTAATCTTTACAATAAATAAGTAAATGTGCATAAAGTTGAATACCATTTATGGTGAAATGGGCATGGTATTCACTACACAATGACATTGGCTTAGAAAATATGTGTGATTTCGGCAGCGTAACGACATGACATAAGAATCTATAAAAATTGTTGATGAGAGAGAAAGAGGTTCCTCATCATATTTACATGAAATGGGCAGTAAGGAGGTCATATAGATACATGTCCCAACAATTGAAAAGGAATTTAGGTTCATGATGAAAAAGTATTGCTTGAATGTAAAAGAAGAGAGAGAAGTTCCTTTCAGAATTTCGGCATAGTAACGGGTGTACATGGGAGGCATTTAGTGAGAGACAAAGGGGTCTCCCATCATTCAAACAATAAGAGGGCAGTATGGGGGAGGTGCGAAACTATACCCCAACATCCATAATTGAAATTAAAAGGGCAATACAACTTAAAGAAAATTGACAAAAAAGAGAAAGGAAGAAAAAACCCTTACTTGGAAGTGTGCTTCCAAAGGCTAGAGAGAGGCTTGTGAGAGGCTTCTTGGGAGATTGGGTCACCTTGAGAGGATTTTAGAGAGATTAGGGCAATGTTTTGATGAAATCCAAGGTCATTGAGTGAGGAGGAAGTGGGAGCATGGGTGGGTTTATATAGGAAAGGTGAGATAATTCTTTATTATTTAGGTTTGGGACCCCTTATATTAAAATATTCCAAACCACAAACCATCCCATGGTATTTGACCATGGTTTCTGGAAAATGAAAGAGGAAAACAATATTTTACAATTCCAAGGTCCGATCCTTTTAAAAAAATAGGGTTGCTTATGTGGAGGTGAGTCACACTCCCATAGAAATTAATTTAAAAAGGCAAAGTGTTGAATAAGTCTTGAGGGGTTCATTAATGCTTTGAAAAGTAAGTCAAACAAACCCAAAACCTCATTATTTTAATGATAAAACATATATTGTCCAAACATAAGGATTATGGTATTTTATTACATCCACATTGGGTGATTATGATGTCATAAAACACATTTTATATTTAAACGGTATTTAATTTTTACCCAAAAATTTGACTGTCTCAGAAAATTATGAAAAATTCACCGTTGGATAATTTTGACATTCGTATTCCAAAAATAATATTTATTTTATCTAAATAATTTTCTAAATATTTGAATTTTCACTTTTAAAATAAAAATCTACATTTATCAAAAATTCATGGGTTTTGACAGAAATGGCTTCCAAACCATAATAAAAATTTTAATTGCATTCATAAAATGATAAGATCGTTTATATTTAATAAAAATTAATTTAATATTAATAATAATATTTTATTAAATTTTTATTTAATGAAAAAATTCCTTAATTTAATAAAATATAATTCTTAATTAAATAATAACTAAAAACACCATTTATACTTTAAAAACTATTTACAATGTATCAAAAATGACGAGAAATTATATTCATTATTATATACAAAAATAATGCACATGAACATAGTACTACTTATTTGTTACATAACTTCTTAAAATAGTCGCATAAGACCTAAGGGTAAGGTGTGCGATGGTGACAGACTCTTGGGGAGGCTCGAATAACATCGCTCGAGTGGTAATCTCTATCAACTTCCACTTTTTCCGTAGACAGTCCCATTCGAGCTTTACATAATGAAACTCAGCTTGGGCTTGGTCAAGGGAGAAGCCCAAAGATGCCACCTCTTTTCTGTGCTCCAACAATGGTCTTAGTATGGGGAAATTCTACTGGATGAGGCCATCACTTCCTTTGTTTGTGTAAAATTGGGTTCGTTAAAGCCATATATTTATACTACTCATGTGATCACTGTTCAACGGCTATAAAAGTAACGGTCACAAATCTTAACATAAAACTAAAGAAGTTGACATCTTATAAAAACAATTTTCATAAAGAAACATTTAACTAGATCAAGAGTTATTTTCCATTAATGAAACTTTGGGTCGTTATAGTAATGGTTTTATATCTGATGATATAATAATAAGCTCTAGGTTTATGAAACCCATGTCACTAATGGACCATAGGTTTGAAAAACCAAATCCACTAATGGATTGTAGGTTTGAAAAACCTACCTCACTAATGGGATATTGTTTTGTGATGCCTAAGAAAGTATGTAATGATTATTGTTCTTTCATCTCCATATTCTATTATTATGCTACATTTAAATGACATACCATATCTTTATGTATATGGTTATTCTTTATAGAACATGTTTATTATATCATGTTTTTACACTCTTATTCCATAATGCATGTATCCTCATTTAATATTACATATCTTGATATCATGGTTTATGGATAATAATTAATATTAACTGTTATTTTTGATATGATATTTATCCCTTATTCATGTTGTCTCATATTCTAACGATCTAACCCCTTGATGACATATTTTTTAGTTTTTCCCTTATAGAGCATTTGAGCTCTCACCATTTTATTATGCTTCCATTCCCTAGGTTATGAGTATGAGAATAACGTATGAGAGGTATAATCAAGATTATAGTGTGTCATAATTATAGGGAAATGTTAAAATGTGCTGTAAAATAAATTTCTTAGGTAGCTTGTTCTCAGAGACATTAAAAATTCCATTATTGGGATTTGTGAGATTGTTGTTTGATGTATTTTTATATGTTATGGAAATGATGAAAAAAAAATAATTTTTTAACATGTGTTAGCTTAGTTCGTATCAATTATAATTCTCAAATAAAGTGTTTTGGGCACTGGATATGGGAGTATGAGTTTAGGGTGTCTCAACAAAATATGCTAATTTCATCAAGGATATATACACCAATAGTAGTAGGCTTCAAGGGAGTGTTAGTATTAGCTTAGGAAGATGTGACTTAGACTTCATCACACACTAGTTACCCACCAAAATTTTATATTTAAGGACATTATCCATTCCATACACCATTAGATCATTGACATTATCTCAAGATTTATGTTACATAGGTTCTTATAATAATGTATTATCTCAATTAGTATTTACTTCTTTTAAGATGTAATATTTTAATCCCACAAGACTGGTGGTATAAATCACAAAAAAAATACATTAATTTTCCATCAGGAGTTTTGGAAGATGTGTTATATAGTAGTTATGGCATGATACTTTCTACTAACTTCTCTCTGTTAAACATGGGGGAGAATAGGATCACCATACCACTCACCCATCATTTTGCGAGTCATTTCTTAAATACATACAAGAAAATAATCAATGTGCATACAACATTAATCACCATTTAGTTTATAGTAAAAATTGTGTAATTAAATATTTTTTACTCCATGAAGAACCCTTGAACTGACCATTCACTTCTTACAATATACCACTATGAATTAGTTGAACCCTTTAATGAATCATGTATAATAAATAATTTTTTCTTATTGAAACTGCTATGGAAGATAAGGCTCTCTAGGATTCTTTAAATTATATCTTCATATTGAATGAATAGGTGAATTTTGAGTTTTATTTTGAATATAATGATTTATTTAAAGGAAAAGACAAATATTTTTTTCTTTTTTGTAGGAAGATCCAGATTTAGAAAAGGGGAACCTGAATTCAATTTCATCACTTACAAAACCACCAAATATGGAATTAAAACCACTTCCTACTGATTTGAAATATTTGTACCTCCTTAATAGAGAATATTTTCATTTAATAATTACTATTAATATTTTTATATACCAACAAAAAATTCTAATTGAAATTTTTAGAAATAAATTAAAATAAATTTTATAGAGCATAAGTTGTATTGTAGGTATAAAACCAAAATTATACTCATATATAATTCTATTTAAGGGATATTCCAAACATGTTAGGTAGACCCAAAGGATACTAAATATAACCTTTATAGAGTAATTGTAGATTTATATAGAGAATATATTAGATGTCTAGATCATCTATCCCATTTTAGAATCATGACGGCTCAACCCATACATGTAGTTTCTATGAAAAGTGGTCTAACTATTTTGAGGAATAAAAAAGAATGAATTAATCTTTATGGGGATTTAGAACTGATGGAGTGTGTGTATATACTATAGGATTCCAAATCATGTTACTCAAAATGACCATTTCATTATCCCCTTCACTAACCAAATTCTAGATATATTGGTATGGAGAATAATTTATTACTTCTTATATTGGTTTTACATATACTTTTAGAAATCTATTACACTATAGGACTTATATAAGAATACATTAACATGTCCCTTTAACATTTTTTCTTATAAAAGAATTCTATTTTGGATTACATAATGATTCAATTTACTTTCATAGGTGTGTGTTAATTATATTTTATGATCATGTTAAGGATTTATTGGGGGTATTCTTCAATGATTTTCTAGTTTTTGGAAATTCTATTAACCCTTCTTTGAAAAATAAGGAATTTATTTCGAAAACATTCATAGAAAATAATATTATTTTAAAATTTTAAAATATTCATTTCAATGGAGAGAAAGGGATTGTCCATGGGTATATCGTTTCATAAAAAATCCTTAAAGTGGATAAATAAAAAATTAAAGTGATAAATTCCTTAACTTACCCAACTAATGTGTGAAATATTTTAGATATTTGTTAGGATATGTAGGATTATATATGAGATATATCAAGGATTATAGAAATAATTATTTCTCACTCTATATATTACATTTTAAATATGCTAATTTTGATATTAATTATGAAAATAAGTAATCCTTTGATGAGTTCATGAGGATATTTATAACACTGCTAGTAACGAAGAAAAAAATTAAAAGGAACCAATTGAACTACTTTGTGATGCTTCTAACCAAGTAGTTGGAGTAGTCCATTCTCCGTGAACTTAGGGAGAACATCAATTCATTGCATATACCTTAATAACATTAGATACTTCCCAATTAAAATATAAAACAAGAGACAAATTAATTCTGAATATTTTATTTTATTAGAGTTAATTATTTTCCAACCATATAACCTCAGATATTTTATGAAGAAGGAAAATTTCAAGTACAAGATTGTGATATAGATACTACTGCTTCATTCATTCAACTAGGAAATCAAATAAATAATGGGAGATAAGAAAAAGTGTTTAATAACTTTATTAGAAAATCCAATACTACTAAAGACTGTATTATATTCTACAAATTACTGCCAAAACTAATTCTAATTAACCAACACTACTCCGTTGAAGGTCAGGTTCCATGGTATTCAGATATGGTCAACTATTTGGAAACATATATTATATAACCCTACTTAAATCCTCACTAAATTAAAAGACTAGAATTTTAATCCAAATAATACATTTTGGAAGATCTGTTTCATTGGAAACTTTAAAATGATCAAGTGATAAGAAGATTCTTTCCAAAAAGTGAAATTGAATATGTTTTTTAGCTTTTTCACAAACTTTCTTATAGATTCCACATTAGATCTTATTGTATGTAAATTAATGTTTCATAATATGTAATTCATTATCTTAAATTCTCTAAAGATGAACTTGATTTTTTCAAATTATGTAAAAAATGTCTTCTTTTTGGAAATATATAAATTTTTAAAGAAATACCCAAAATAATACAAAAATTTTGGGAATTTTTTAATGTTCGGGAAATAGATTTTATGTGCCTATTTACAACATAATTTCAAAATTATTATATCTTTCTTACAATGGAATCTTTTTTGGAAATTGGATGTCAAATCCACCAAAACTAATGATGCTAATGTTGTTTCTACATTTTTCATAGCTATATATATACATTTATATATATATTATTTTGATATGAATTGATCCATTATTAGTGGAAAAGGGAAACATTTATAAAATAGGATAACAGATACGTTTCTCGGATAATAAGGACTGTACCAAAATCAACACTATCATCCAAAAACCAATGGAAGAGTTAAAGTGTCCAATAGATAGATCGATAGAATTTTAGAAAAGAATGTGATAAAATATATAAATTACTAGAGAAACTTATTGGAAGACACTTTATGCGATTATTGTATATCCTAAGAATCTCGTATAGTAATTAGCCCATACAAGTTAATTTAGGAGAAAAGTTGTCACCTTCCTATTGAAATAGAACCCAAAGAATTCAGTCATATGAGATAGATGAATCTAGACTAAGAAGGTTCTAGAAAAGTGAATATATTATGTCAATAACAGTTAGTAGAAATTATAATAGAGTATTTTTAAAATTATTTTATTTACAAATAAATAATAAGGTTGTATAAAATAAAAAATTATCTAATAAAAAAACATCCATCCGGGAGACACTTTCTTGTAATAAAAATCCATACTCAAGTCAATTCCATGTAAAACATTTCCATATGTGAAGGTCTATTTATGGTAAATTATGTATATATTTTGCGTTTTTTGAGTATAATTAGGAAAGGAAATAATAAACCATTCACTATTGATGGGAATTGGTGGAAGAAATTCTATTGGATCTTTTTACAATAGATAGTGTAGGATATCGCACTCCTCTAAAATGTTTATCACTGAATACCATTAGGTTCTACACTTCTTTAACTCTTAAATGTTTTAGTAATTCTATTAAAATATTATCACATGTTGAATATGTCTTAGTTTATCAAGGAAACCATATAATTTAAGGGTGGTGTACCTTTTACTTTAATACCTTTAATTTAAAAAATTTCATAGTATTTTCCCCTTATATTAATCTTTTATGTTTGTTAATTTTTAATTTTACTATGTTTTAGAAACCTATAAAAAATAATGTAATACCCTTAAAGTTATTTAATCCATTACAATGTTATTAAATTTATTTTACACCTTCAATAACTTAATATAAATGATTAAATTATTATTTTCAAATTCTATGTAAAGGATATTCCTAAATATCCCAATTTTTTATGAATCCCATGCCATAAAATATTATTTTATCATTATCACATTCTTGAGAGTATTTTCTTATAAATTTTATAACATATTTACCATTACCTTTTCATGATATAACAATGATATTCTTGAATAACCCTAACATAAAAAGTAATATAGTTAATACATTTTAGCATTCAAGGAACATTTCAAAAATTATTTTGGAATTATTTTGATTTGAATCCCCCTTTTCAATAAACCCTATTTTCAATCCTACCATAAAATTTAATCCTTGTATACCTTACCATAAATGAATTACTTTATTATGTATCAACTTTATAAGAAAAATACCCCTATCTACCTTGGTATAGATGTTGATGCATGATTTTGGTTGAATTCAAGTGTGGGGGAAGTGAGAATTAGAGTTGGGAAAATATTTTTTGTATAAATGTTTTGAATTTAATGAATAAGGGTAGTAAATTTTTTAATTATATTTTGGGAGAAAAAACTTATCTAGAAGAGTGAAAAAATATTCTTAATATCATCAATAGATGGCCATAAAAGCCCACCGCTATTTAGAAGTGATTAAAGTTACCCCCATACTCTCAAAATCCATATATTAACTAAATTATATATTCAAATAATCCTAGATATAATTTTTTTGTGATATGAATTTATAAAGGGGGTGGAATAACCATGAAAAAATGGAGGAGTTTTTAATGTATTTATAACTAAAAAATTCTTAAAATGGATGTATTCTATATCGTATATTGTGATAATATTTTTTTCGAAAATAATTCTATTTTTGTGTAAATTAGAGACATGTAATACATTAAAAGGAAGTAAAATCCTTCCCTCTTATAGGAAAGACAAATATCACACGTGATAAAGAAATTTTGAAGTCCTACTCTACCTTTAAGAGAATAACCATAGTAAAAATAATTTATTTTATGAAACCTACTGAAGTAAATAGAGGTATGATTGATTTTTTTGTTTCATTGAAAAAATATATTGGATATCCTTTGATTATTAAAACAATTGATGTTGAGTTGGTGGAAGAGGAAGTTGAGGGGGAATCCATTCTTGGAGGAATCAAAAAATAATTTATTGAGCTTCCACGTAAAGTCATACCTCATAAATCTAACATAGTTTATTTTAAAAATATGAACCAGTAACCTTTAGCCTCGAAAAAATCTTGATTAATTCCTCATTATATACATAAATACGTTAAGTATTGGGTAGATATGAATGAATTCATTAAGCCAATGGTAAAAATTATATAAACCTGAAATAAGAAAATTCATTTGTGAAAATCATACATGAGTGTTGACTGAAATTGTTCTATAATGGTAGTTATAAGTGTGCATTTGAGGATAAAAGTGGTGATAATTAATTTAATTTTGTTAATTATGAAAATTAATTCAAGATCCTTATGGAGAATTAATAATAATGAGAATCATGGTGTAGAAAATGTGAATTTTGATTAGATATTGATTGATTTTTTGGGAAATCTTTTTAAGTTCAAATGGTCAGCTTCGTAGGTTTAAATGTGAGGGAATTTATAGTTCAATATTTTCATACATTTTTCTATAGTTTAATGATTTTGATCCCACTATTTTGATAATATTGTTTTTAATATAAAATTTAATATATTTGTAAATAATATATACTTTCATTGATGAATGTATTAAATCATGAATTTTAGAGACTTTATTCATTTTAATAAACAAGAGAATACTAAATTTATTCTAATTTTGTTCATAATTTTAGGGATGAATTTGAAAAGAGAATAATTTTGTATGACTTCATAGTTGAAATTCTAGAATGTGGTCTCTTTCCTGCTTTGCGGCCTATTTTCTATAATATGGTCACTTATCTTCCATGAAGTTGATCTATTATGTTGAACCTCGTGGATAATATATTGGGTTAGTACTCATGGTTAATATTCATGGCCACTTGAACCTCATAACCGATCATTACTTGAAGAAGTCTTGAGAAAAAAAATTTATGTACACATGAACTATAGTAGAGTAAAAACTGTACAAGTGTTCTGTAATCATTCTAAGAGTAATGAGTAGTCATCATGAAATACTTTCATAAGAATTTTTCACTCAAACATAAACATTATTCCCTTACTTCATAAGCATCATGATCTCTGTAAACATTAATTGGGCAATATGTATCCATCATCTATGAAGGAATCACACAACATAGAGGTGAAAATATTTGTATATGGAATATCAATAGTAAGAATTAGGGGACTCATTACCATTTCAACCCAATTCCTTGGGATCTATGTGATCAAGCATGTGATCAATAGGAGGTCTCCACATGGATCTAAATATGAAAAATATTTCAATTAGCACCAAATGAAGAAGTTTGTGGAATTTTTTGAAGATAAAATCATGATAGATTTTTAAATAGTTGGAAAAGAGAAATATATATATTCTTAATGAGATTAGATCATGTGGGATTGGCTGGTTGAAATGGAATTATTCAACGAATCTATAATAAAAAGATGATAATGTTAGAGAATAACTAGCCTAGACTAGCTTGTGTGGGACTACTAGACTTTCAATGACTACTTTTTAATATTTTTATTTTAGCATTGGAATAATTTATTATTCTATGTTCACTTAAATTTCCATTTTTATATAGGGGTATGTTCTGTGTGGTCTGGAAAGGGATTGATAGACAATTTATAATTCTTGAGTCTAGGTGCTTCATGGAACAAAATCCTTTCCATTTTTAGTAAACTATAATTGATAATCTAATGCTATTTTTTATTATCAAGTGTGATTTTAATTGATTTTTGGATTAATTTTATTGATTATTTCTTTGTTCTAAGAACATTACCTCTCCATACCTAGTTATGGTTTGTGAATGATGGAACATGCTAGATCATTGTGGTGGAGTTATTAGAGATTGTTAGTGAATGTGTAAGTGATTGGGGAAATTCATGGAGATTTGTTAAGAATATGTTCTGATTGAAAATTTTCTTATGTCAACTATCAGTTTCCACTATAACACTTATACACATAGGAAGCAGGGTAGACCTAGCTGATATTTTTGTTAGGAATATTCTCACAATCACTATTAGGTCAAGGGGGAGAGAAAGTTATAGTGAATTATATCACTTCACAAATTAGTAATAGAAGAGTGGACAATTTGGAGACTTGAAGAGCATTTCAATAGATTAAAACAATCATGAAATAATAAATATATCATCATTTGTAGTTTTTTTCAACTGAGGTGGATTGTTTGTGTTGATGACCAAATAGTATGATGAGAATCATCACCCGTATCTATTTGTAGCGACAGTTTCACATAAAATTCTCCATTTCCTATGTTTCAAACAATTCTATGTAATTATCCTTTAAAGGGGTATGGATTAACCCCACTGGAACAGGGTAGTTTATCCCATCTATATAGAAATGGATACACTATAGTCAGATGGTACGTGTGGGTGATTGGATGGGGTAAAGTACTTGTGCAATCAATTCTCTTAATATATCACTTCCTCGGATGGTCTCCAACGTGTTTATTCATGGAACCAGAAACACCCAATGATCCTGGTATCCATCATGAACCTACATTCCAAAGTCAAGTGATTGTTAGATAATGATTTGGGTAAAGAAACTTAAGGAATAGATTGTTCGGGAGGATGGGAAGTCGAGCTCACCAACCCCCTTTTGGAGGTGAATTGTTGCCTATTTTGGGACTCACATATAGATTTAAGTCATGTTCACATGTTCTTGAATCCTCCGTTCATTATGAATGTGTGTGTCTATAGGATACCCCTAGTTTGTCGGGTCGTTATAGGCCCCTATGTATTTTATGCTTTGGAGGTAATTTTGTCTTAATACATATAATAAGGCACTCTGAATTTTATTGGCATCTAGGGAGGACAGAAGGTGACTTGATGTTGGGGTCGGACCCATAGGATGGGCTTCCTATGTATCCTTGGGAGATGAATTAGAACCAGAGTAGTTCTAAATGGATGGGTCTTACACATGGAAACATCCCATTTGGGTGGAAATTGTGGGTAGGACCATCCTGAAAGGGAACCCTTTTAAGATCGGGCCTTCATGCAGGCATCCTACGTATCCTAGTTTGATCAGGAATCAGAGTAATCATAGTTCAAACTTGTTGAAGATTACACATGGAAGCATCCCATTTTAGAGAACATGATTGAGTAAGCCCTTTGGTAAGGGGACCCTTTTCTAGTTGGGCCTTCAATTAGTTATCCAACATATCTTAGTTTGACTAGGAATCATAGTTCTTGTAGTTCATATTTTGGTGGATGTTGTAATAATCAAAATCTTCTAAGCCCACGTGAGTCATGATCGGTGTGAGAAACAAGAGGATATGAGAGATCTAAGAAACCACAAACCTCCTCTCATATTGATGGTAGAGGTCGAGTCTATGGAGGAGGAGGCCGAGGTGATCGAGGAAGAGGGCATGGAGCAATGAAATCATTACTGTGATATGATATTAAAGGCCATGTAACTTTTCCTTTAGTATTTTGGGGACTTACCTCAGTGTTAGTGCCCCAGAACATGTTCTCGGAAAGGGGAGGATTGTCTTCCTCATTACAAGGGGAATAAAATATAACCCCTTAGACTGATCACCATTCCTCAATGAATGGAAAAGCATTTGATCACCCTTAATATCATTAATGGGGAAGCTCATGTTAGCATCCCAAGGTGGTACTCCAGGTAACCATTGGAAAATAGACTTAAAATCTCCCTTGGAGTCTGAATTGTTGTGGGAAGAGCCTTCATGACTCCGCTTACCATGGGTATGTAGACTCAAAGGGGTGTGATGATGCACATGATGGTCTAATCATAGGTGTCTAGTGGGTTTCAAGGAGGCTTTGGCATTATGCTAGAGACTGGTTCCCAGAGGGACTAGGGGGGGACTGGACGGTAACAGAGGTGCAAGATTAATACTGGAGGTAATAATAACAAAAAACAACCCATTCTGCCTACTGTTCTCTTATGAATGATTTGGGAGGAGCTTCGAATACCATAGTGGTATAAGGGAAGAGGGGTCTTCCGCCTACCGAAGTAGTACGCGGGCTGGGTAAAGGACTACCACCCACCATAATGGTATGTTTTCCTAAATGTGGTATTTCACTCCACTTATGGTTCCATAAGCATAATGATGTAGTATGTGGTGCCGAGTAAAATACTTATAGTGGAATACTACGTGGAACACCATATTGAAGGACGGTCTTGGGGACTGTTGTTCACGGGGAGTTCATCTACGTGGAATATGTGGTTCGTGATTTAACCAACTGGGTTCACTGTTCTCTTATAATTATCGATTTCCTTTTTTATGGTTTTTGGTTCGTTGTACCTATAGAAAATGTGGTTTTCAATTCAAACATTATCGATGATTCAATACTGAAGGCGAAATTTTCTCTGAATTCTTTATTCAAACCAATGGGGTCCCTTGGTGCATTCTTTATCCATCTATTCTCAATTCCTTCTATTCTACTTTTATAGATCATTAGGAAAATTGTATCTATGGGGATTCTAAACTATTTGTGGAACCCCATAAAGAGATATCTTAACCTGTGGAAGAATCAGTCAACCCGGTTTTGCGAAAGCTAAAGTTCGCGAGTCATGGTTCACAAATCCATCCCTATATGCTTCATCTGTTAAATAATGCATTCGCGAGACGGTATTTGGATTAATTTTTTGCACATGATTCCTCAATAACATGGTTCATAGTCCACTGGGTTTTCTAGCCATCAATCAGTTGGCCAGTGCCTCATGGGTAGTTCCGTGTACTGCTGGTTCGCGGTTCATGCACTCAGAAAATCCTTCTTGGTGATGGTATGTGGGTCATACTAAATTTTGTGAAAACATTAGTTCCTTCAAGTTCCTTTTAGAAATTTTTAACTTAATTTGAGTCCATTATCTTTACTATACTTGTAGGAATACTCGCTTCCTTCTTCAAAGTGATTGTGAGAGTATTTTCTTCCCTTTGTGATGTTTTCAGGACCCTACAAATTCCCCCCATTGGAATAGGGTCCATTCGGAACAATTAAGGGACTATTCTGAAGTAAAATAGTTTCTGAACTGAAATGGTTTGAGGTAGAATTGATAGGCTCGGTAGGAGGGGACCACACCTATATATAAAGGCCCATTCAATTTTCCTTTTACCAATTCTAGTGGTGAAAAGTGCTCTCAAATCCCCCTCGATTTCCTCTGTATTCGAGTACTATTACATTTGAGAAAACCCTACTCGCAAACCACTTCATACATGCAGCAAACAAAAATTGTTTCCATTGCATCTTCCCATGAACCTAATTTTAATTTTTCTGAATGAATTTTGGGAATTTAAAAATAAAAATGCAGTCTTCTGCATAGGAGAATGCTATGATTCTTATGCATCTGGACACCATTCTTGAACTGGAGAACCAAACACTAAACCACAATAATATGAACCTCAATCTTTGGAATAGAATTTTTTTAAAATAAATGTGATGAGGCCTTGGTTTGCAGTATCCACCTTCCATGAACCCTTCTGTTCACTAGCCAATACTTCGTGGGATAGCACCTCGCGGGTGTTCCACATACCATGGTGGTATATGCAATAATTCGTCTACGTACTGTAGAAGTATACAAGGATTCCTTCTACATATCATGTAGCAAATTGGTAATGGGTACCTCATAACATTTACAGGAACAGTACTTGGTGCCCTATGCAGACATATTATTATGGCCTTTATCGTTTTTTGTGACCTTTCTCTAGCAATTTTTTTATTGGACTAATATTTTTAGGATTTTGGATCTTCATGTGTATGCTACAGTGGCTCTTCCACATGATGTGCCAAAATCAATGAATACGAGGGTGGCCATGGTGGGGGATAGTGAGGACTATATTTGATCCTACATTATTCCTTGTGATAGATTTTTGAATGTTCTCCTGACACTAGATCTCATAGCATAACCATTGTCCATATAGTTGAACCTTTACAGCTTTGTTTTTTCAGACGAAGTTCATTTATCATTGGTTGACTCCAATACCCCTTTCATTATCATAGAATCACTACTAGGACATAATTGGGACACTATTTCCCCATCCGGATATGTCACAACTACTCTGATTGAGGAAAATGTGTTCCTATTTGAAGTGTCAGTATGGACTCAGGGAGATCTTAAATGTCGCAACACTATCTTGATACTAGTTTCTTGAGAGTACCCATCTATTATCAACATTTCCACTTAAAACCATTACTGAGGGTGGACCACCATGTGGGAAATGGGGGTTAAAATATGTTTCTTTAATGAATGGGCCTGGACATTCTAGGTACACCAAACATGTTTGCAGTCCACCGACCATTTGAATGTGGTGAACTTATATCAAACCACATGGGTTTCTCAATTCACGGCCTTCTCCCCAGGTAAAATCCCTCCTGAGCAGCTGAGCCGCTGGTACTCAAGCACCAACACCATCCATTTGTCACATGGGGAGGTGGTAATCATCTTATTGGAAATCCAACAAATAAAAGTACTCTCCATCCCAGGAGATATGTATGACGTGTTTCTCTCAAAAGCCGCTACATGGAATAATACTGGCCATGTGTCCCCATTGACAAGGAGCCTACTTTTCATCGAAGAGGAATTACTTGATCATTTCCTCAATGCTCACTCCCTTATTCCATTAAAGGCATGGGTAGGGTAATTTATATAGGTGAATTGGCCTAAACCTCGATCTATTTACAGCCAAAATCATCCTTCTTAACAGTCTCAACAAATTTTAGGTTCATATTGCGCTGCCTCAAAACAGGACGATATACCACCATGGGGTATGAGCTTCAATCACACATTTCACCTACACATAGATTAGAAGGATTATTTACCATTTTTTCAGTGGATGTATTTTCCCATCCTGTGATGTATATACAAGGGTTTGGGCTGGTACTTTGATGATGTTTGCTGTGTTGGTAGAGGGTCAACCCATCAATATGGTTGCTCCTGCTCTATCCCAACATTCTTAGTTGGGGAGAAAAATACAGGAAGCTAAGACCCCACATTGTCTCACCAGACCATTTCAAATATTGTATAGGTAGATGGATGAATATTCCCCCTTCTATGAATATCAACACACTACAAAGGTTCCTCGTTCTGACTTTCAGCCTTCCCTTCTCAACATTTCCATTGTTCGTCCTAGGACTTTAAGTGTTAGTGATGCAGTCAGGCTACTAAAAATGGTAATTGATTTTCATTTTCATCACATCCTACCCCTAATTGGTCATTATTATGTGGCAGTGGCAGTTATTTAAATGAACTCTCATACACAATTGTGCTTCGAGGTGGAATTCTCACTTCTCTTATAGATCGTGTGTCCATTTTTGATCCATACCTCCTTTACCGATTTTCTAGGAAATTTGGTTGCCTTCAAAAAACAAATCTTATTTTTATTATTTATTTAAGTGTAGAATATCATACCACAATTCTTTTCTAGTGATGGATTATGATAATTCCAGAAGGTACCTCTATGTTTTTTAACACCCCAACATGACATGATCAAATTTTCTGTCATTGGAATATTCCCATCTTTGGGCTGGCACTTACCCTGAAGGGGTGTTGAGAAAACCAATTCAACAGGTCCAGAAGACTTTAACCATTCTCCACCTCGATCTAACGACAACTACCCTACCACACATTCCTTCATTTTTGATATGTGTGACAGCTATGTCTTCAATTCCTCTTGTTGTAGTAGCCTTTATGGATATCCATCCTATTCCTTCCCTCGTAGTAAGAAGGTTCTTGTTATCCCACCAGAATATTCTAGAAGGGGATTCATCGGTACAACCTATCTTAGTTGGAAGTGATTTAGACCTCTCATCTCCTTTGGATACTTCCCATTACTCTAATGAGGATGTCCCTAAGAAAGTATCACCAGACACCCAAAATGTGGTTGCTATTCCTCACCATCAGGCTCTAGTAGTAAAACCATCTAAGGGTAAGAAGATCACCCCATCTTTGGTAACCTATCTTAGATCCATTTTCACACTTCTAATGACACTCCTACCTATATACTAGTTGTAGTGTGAGATGATCAAGGTATTTCTATCGCGGGGAGGCACCAGGAAGTGCGAAAATAGGCATGGCATTAGTTATGTTCCCTTGCCGTGGAAACAGTTGTGGATAGCATCACTAAGGATACCAAAACAATTTGGCAGTTATTCATTGAACTGGGTTCTGATGGCTTTGATTATCAGTACTTACACCTCCTTATCTATCTGATGGTTATAACCCAAGAAGAACTTTCTTCTTGTGAGGACGATATTTCCAAGTTCAATTCTTCCCATCATTAGGTTATGACCTTCCGAGATGTTTTAGAGGAACTTGATCACCTAATGACTGAAGAGGTGATGGTTCATGATTCGGTGGTGTCCCAAAATGAAGAGATTTTTGAGTGAGAGTCCCAAAAAGTATGGTAGATGGTACAAATGGACACTTCATGTGCCAATTACATAGCTATCCAAAAGAAAGTGTGGGACCTTAAATTCATTTTGGAGTGGGTGCGTCCAACAATCAAGGGTAAAGCGGATGAGAGAGCTTCTTTAGAGAAAACACTAGATGGCCTATGGTATCTACGTTCTATTTTTTTGGAAAGGGTGATCTGGGTATTATTGCAGCTCTCCCTAAATCATGATGTGTACTATTTTTTCCTTTTGATACTTTGGAGAGACTCCAAACTATGTATGTTCCTTTGTTTTTGTGTAACACAATGAACCTAATTTTCCTTAAAATTATTTTTCTTTTCCTTTTCATTTCAAGTAAATTGATTTCAATCAAACATATAAACATTAATTTGATCAGGTATTAATTTTAAACCATTATTTGAGACCAGTAAATTGAAATAATTGAATCATGCTCTCATTTTTTCCTTATCCACAGAAAACAGGGAGTGTAGTCTGACAATTGCTGAGGTTTTATCGAACTCCTCAAAATCATTTGTTTCTTTTTCCTTGTTAACTTAATTTTTGCCTAATCCTTCTTGACATGGGCTTAGCAGGTATAAATTGAATTTTTCTTAACCTTCCCTTTTTGGGTTTTCAACATAACAAGCTCTATGTCTCTTTTGATATCTCAAAAAATGATTTTTTCTTTCTAAACCATACATGGTGTAGATTTTAAAAATTGATACTCTACTTTTATCTAAATATTCCTTTTTTAGATTTTCACTCTGGCAAGTATGGTGTATATTTTTCTCGTAGTTAATAGTCCTTCCAATCAAACTCATGACTAACATTTTAGGTCAAATAGATTTGACCAATCATGATGGAACAAGGACCCCAATTTGGGATTCATCCGCTAGGAATTTCCTAATTTCCTTCAAATATTATTGATGGATTTTTCTAGACACTAAATTTGTGATTTTTGGACATGCATGAACCTCATGGGTAGTTTGAGGCTTACAGATGTAGGAGGGTAATCTCTAGAGGAAGAATTTGTGCTTGATTGATGGAAATTTTTTAGGCAATATATGAAGAGCCACCGAAGCGTGATGTTCATAGTCAAACAAGGGTGTTTGAAGGACACTGGCCCTCCATATCAGATGGTCATGGACAATTATGGGGATTTAAGATCACTCAGAGCGTGAAGTTTGATTTATTGAAGGAGTATACCCAAATATATTAGAAAAATTCAGGATGTGATTTACTAATGGAATCAGGTATCCCTTACATAGATCTGAAACATTCACGGGATGAGGCATATGTCCCATCATTGGGGTTCCCTGTCATTTAACACTGTATGGAAAGGACATGGGGCTCTTTACGGGGAAGGGTACTACGGCATGCCTTTTATGGATTTATCTGTAGGAAAAATTCATGGACTATTTTTAATAATGACATGGTGGATCTCTTTCTAAAATCCCAAATCTCACATGAGATATTCTCATTGTAAGAAACAAGGGATTACGAGTATTACGGGTCACCACGTAAGATTAGAAAAATTAACATATGAGAGAACATTCTGATTTAACCAATGCTACGACGTTTAAAATCATACAACAAGGACAATTTTGGCCTTACAGTTTAATGTTGTGTGGTATGGACATTATACTGTGGAGTATAGATTTATGAAGGGAGGTTATTATGATTTCATAAAGATCATTAATAGCTTTTAATTAATTGTTATCAGAGTGTTCCGGGATTCCGTATATGTGAGTGATGAAAGAAGGTGTAAACCGTAATCCTACGGGCAAACATGGATTGGGATGGATTACATGGGGCTTGGAAACCATCGGTCATACTGAGGTAGGAAAGAACTCTCCTGAGGAATAATTTTCCTTTAGTCTATGTCTATTTGGTAGGAATCATATGTAGAGCCACCGGGGAAAGATGTGCATATACAAACAAAGGTGTCTATAGGACACTGACCTCCCATCTATGATGCCCGTGAATGTTTATGCGGATCCAAGTTATCCTAGAGTATGGAGTTTAAAAAATGGGAATTATAAGTCCTAGGAATGTAAGAAATAACCATACTGGGATTAATCGTGAACTACTAGAGCTTCTACATAGGTCTGACTCATATGTATAGGGGGAGCATGATCCTTTGACTTCTTATGGGTGGGTGGGCATGTATGGGATCTTGTAACACTGAGAATAGGGCCAAAAATGACTCTTTAAAAATCTCATAGTTTACTATCATTCGGTTAGGACCTTTCACTGACACCTATTACAAGTATGGCTTACTTATGGTGGAAAGGGAATTTTTTTAAAATGGTGTATGGGTCGAGATGCTAGATCTGGGTGTCACTATGTTTCCATCAAGGGTAGGAATCAATCCGTACATAGTTCTAAATGTTCCCTAAAGTGTTATGATACATGTTTAGGGACAAGAGAGGGCATGTTTTCTAGGTGGTTGGTCTAGGATACCAAATTTAGGCATCACTCCATATCCTATAATGGCAGAAATCAATCTGTACGTAGTTTTGAAATATTCATGTAATGATCTAGCTCAAGCATATGAGTAGGTTAATTTCAGTTTCATATAATACGGATGTCGTTTCTTCCATATTTCTCTATAGTATCTTTTCATTATAGAATTCTTACCAATAATCGTAATCCCTCGTGAGTTATACTCGATGTGAGGAACAAAGAGTGAAAATGGTTTCCCTCGTAAATATTGGGAGATAGAGGAAATGATTGATGCATTTTTTTATTTTGGTTGGGCCAGGATTGAGGGTCCGGGCATCACTACATTTCCCATTTGTTGAATGGGAATAAAGACATGTGTAGTTATAAGAGGGAAAATTTAGTTTACTATCATTCGATTAGGATGATTTTTTATATTCAATTTAATTTCCTACATCTTGGACGCTATGATATACAGTTTAACATCATGCAATGATGACATGAGACATAGTTTAATTTCAAGTTTCAGGGATGAGTTCTTTATAGTTTAACATCATGTGGATAGAATTATAGCTCATAGTTTATGTACATATAGTTTTGACTAAAAATGGGCATTGCTGTTAAATGATGTACTTCTTTAGAAACATTCCATTTGTTGGAGCCATGATGAGTTTTACATCGATTGATATTAGGGTGTATGCTCTGTTGGAATAGAACCTATGTATGACATATAGTCCCTACCACATTGGTTTACAATTTTTGGCTTCTTCCCAAGTATTATCGGTTTTCTGAGTATTAACAACGTCTCTCTGTCGAAGAAATAATTAAGGTGGACCATTTTGTTGAAGGCTCGCGTGATCCGATTTTGATAGATTATCAAATGGTGCAAAGTGTGTGGTATTTTCTCATCTAGCTACTCCAACCCATTAAACCATCTCTGGGATTTCTTGTCCATTGAAAGTTTCTCTAAAATGGACACAAGATGTAATGGTACTAGAATTTCAATAGGAAAAACTACCTCTGCCCTATATATTAGTAAGTACGGGGTCACCTGGGTGGAAGTGCGGGTCATGGTCTAGTAATCCCACAAGGCATTAAAGAGATTCTGTAGATACCACTTCTTATCATTATCTACCATCTTTTAGATTATATTGAACATAGTCTTGATGAAACCCTCTATCATTCCATTGGTCATCCTGTGGGAGTGGGATGAACGGTTTGCTTTGATTGTATACTCCTAGAATAATTAGTCCAACCCAGCAGAGTAGATTTTGGTTACATTCTTCATTGGTATTTTATGAGGGACATCAAATCTGGTAATGATGTTTCCCTGCACAAAGATAACGATTCGTTTCACCCCAAATTCTTTAAGGGGTATGGCTTCGGTCCATTTGGAAAAGAAGTCAGTTTTTGTGAGTATTAACTTTAATTATCTATCTATGGAGGGGAATATTATCCAATAACATCCATACCCCATGCGAAAAATGGATAGGAGTACATAGTTGTATGAAGTAACTCAGGGGGTTGTTGAATGAAATTGGCATGAAATTAGAAAGAAAGGAACTTCATGGAGAATATTGAACAATAAAGTATCATAGTGGGATGGTAATACATGATCCTTCATATTTGATGAGAGATATTGGTCACTAATTGGTGAGCTCCACAAGATCCAGCATGCACTTGTTTCCTGATGATAGTAGTCACTTCTCCATCAATGCACCTGAGAAGGAAATTGTCAAGTCCCCGTTTGTAAGGAACCTTTTTCTTGGTATAACCCATTGTACAAGACAATGTTGACTACACATTATTGGACATGTTCCCATTTATCCCCATTAGGTGGGAGTTCCCCATTCCGATGGTAATTTTCAATGGGCGTCATCATGTCAGTGGTGTGGCCATAAATCATAGAAGGTCCAATTTCATCGATCTCCTCATTATTGTTCTGGATAAATGGAAAGGCCATCTGGTTATGGGAAATTCTAATAATTGTTTCATGCTGGTGTGGATCAGAGATGTGGGTATGTTTTCCAGAGCATCTTCTTGAACATTTTTTGATCGGGGGACATAGTTTAGCGTTGGTTCTGATGGGAATCCTTCCATCATCTCTTGAACATAGTTCATCAAGGTAGAAAATACCTCATTCTTAATGTCATAGTCACCATTGACCTGCTTGATGACCAGATTTGAATCATCTTTTATCTATAGGTGTTTGACTTTTCCATGGAGTTCCAGCTCTATACCCACAATGAGGGCTTGATATTCCACTTCATTATTTATACACCCTTCTGAATGTATGAAAGAGTAAGTCAAGACAAACTTTGTGGGGGATACGAGTATAAATCCTAGCCCCACTTTGTTGAGATTGGGACCCTCCATCCTTTTCCCTATCGGGCTTCTAGAAGCACCATCAAAGTGCATTTCCCATGAATGGGGTTCCTCTTGTAAATAGAACACTTCTTCATCTAGAAGTTGGACATCAAATGGTGTTGTTTCCTATAAGGGGTGATCTTTTTGGATGTATGTTAACACCTGGATATTGATGGCCTTCTAGGGTATGTACCATATGTCAATCTATTGTAGGATGACTTCGCATAATGATTGGAATCCAGTTAGCCTAGGATGGTAGAGGATATATTTGTGCGGGTTGCAGTGGGAGATCAGCTGGACCTTATAGTGTTGCACGTAATGCCTATGTTTCTGAACCATGAAGATTTGGGCTAGATAGTTCTTTGGGGTTTTTGAATATTGAGTCACATCATCAATCATTGGTCATCTGAGGTAATAGTGGTTTTTATCACTATCGATATCGTTCTTTTGCATGAGGAAGGCACCTAATGACCATTCATGGGCAGTTATGTACAAAATGAGTGGTCTCCCATCTACTAGAGGCATCAAAACTAGTGGGATCATAAGATATCTTTTGATATTGTCGAACACTTATGGGAAATCATTATCTCACTCATACCTATCCACTTTATTCATTAACCTGGTGAAAGGTAAAAATTTACTCTCCAGGATAGCTATGAAGCACCAAATGTGGGCTATGTTCCCTTGAAGACCTCTTAACTTTGTGAGGATGTGATTTAGGGACATGCCAAGGATGGATATTGTCTTCTCCGGGTTAACTTCAATGTCGCAATGGAATAGGATAAAGCCGAGAAATTTTCCAGAGGTAATGCTGAAGGAATAGTAAAGGGGATTCATCCATAAACTGTGATGTTGTAGTTTTAAATGAATGCTTCGTGAAAAGTAATGTTGTTTGAGAACTATCGCGATTTAACCACCAGATCATCGACATAACACTCGACAAATTTTACAAATAAGGTCATTAATATGTGGTGCATGGAGCACTGATATGCAACACCAACATTTTTTATACCAAAGGGAATTACCTTGTAATAGGAAACTCAATGAGGGGACCCACAAGTAGTAACTTCATCATCTCCATAGTAAATTCGGATCTAGTTAAATCGAGAATATTCATCCATTAAAGACAAGTCCTAATATCTGATAGTTACAACGATCAACAATTCTGTTATTGGGACTTGG
The DNA here is from genome assembly GCA_963277665.1 of Viscum album. NCBI lineage: Eukaryota > Viridiplantae > Streptophyta > Magnoliopsida > Santalales > Viscaceae > Viscum > Viscum album. The sequence goes on along the minus strand of OY728143.1, from coordinate 878,147,327 downwards.
AAATCATTTTTTGTGTAGTGATGATTAAGATCCCAATAGTCGATGCATTTTCTGATCTTTCTGTTCTTCTTTTTTATTCAGACTATGTTATCTAGCCAGATTGGTTATTGGAATAATCTTGTGATGTTGTATTTGATCATATTGTCAACATTGACCTCTATTTTGGAAGCATGCGTTGGGTGGGTCCTTCTGGTAGCTTGATTATAGCCCCTGTGATATTTTGGTAAACCCAGATGATGAGTGGTGACCTTAGGATCGAAGCCTACAATTTCTAAGTATTTACAAGTAGACATATATTAATTCATCTTTAAGAAGGAGGTTTTGTATCCTTCAATGCGATAGTAATAGACACACTGATCAGAGTGGGTCACAGGTCGTCTTCGGAGCCCAGGTTTATCTACCTAAGTTCATCGATTGTGGTGGAGACACCATCATCATATGTGAGATGGGAATCTTTGAGGTATTCTTCTTAATCATCTTCTTCTTTATCATCTTATTCATCTTCTTCATCCTCTTCTGAGAGGGAGAGTATTCTTGAGAATAACTCTCCAATGTTGTGAGAGAAATTATATTTTTCTTTAGTGAGTATGGTGGAGGCAGTTTGGGGTCCTGATGATGGGTCGAGAGCATATTTTTTAGGACTTTTTCTGTCATCATTAGAGTCATCTCATTCTTTCTTGTCTTTAGACTTGGCGATCATAATATAAATCTTGCAGACAATTGAGTCTTTATCCAGGCTTGAACCTATGCATTAAACTTGGTCGATGGGTAAAACATACTATTCCCCATGCAGTGGGAGGGGGTCGGAGGGAGCCATTTCCAATCCATTCAGGGCAATGATCCAGTCAACATCATCGGCCAAACACTGCTTCTCTTCTGGTTCATATAACCCTTCATCAATGTAATGTGACTCACATTACTCAAATGGTGATTTATTGGTGTGAAATTTTCCATTTTTTAATTAGTACAATATTCGATGCACTAATGGTATGTTGATGAAATTGCATCATGCCAATGTAGCTATGGCCTCCCTAGTAGGATGTTGATGGGTTTACCTTGATGCACTTCCAAAAACTCAAAATCTTACAAGAGGTCTTCAAACCATGTTTTAAGCATTATTTTTCCAAATGGGTTTTGATTGATTTTGTCATATCCCAGTATAGTTTTGGTGTAGGGTGTTAAACTATCTGTATCATAGCCCATCCGATTATGCATTCGTAGTGGGAGGAGGTTGAATCCAAAGCTGTTGTCGATGAAAATCCTTCAGAAATCAATTTCATTTATCTTTTTGGACAGATATATGGGTTTTATGTGCCCTTTCCTGATGGTTTCTTCATCCTTATCTATGAAATAGATGATTGTGTTACATTTTTCAGGATTGGTCTATGTCTGATAGTCTTCGGCCGATGCTACTTTGGCATCAAAATATTGGTGAATTACTAAGGCTTCGATGAGAACCTCCCTAAGGTCTACGGAAAGATTCAAAGCATCCATGATTGATAGCATTATTGGTAATGATACTAGCTACATCAGAATATCATATTTCTTCTCTAATGGTATGTTCTTCTCGGCTCAGGGTTTCTCTTTAATAGGCACTTTAGTGGATTTTTCTTTGGACAAAGATGGTCTATCCGCACTGACTAGAGTGGGTGGCACAACGGTTCTTTCCAGGTTCGTCTATACTAGTTCACCTGCATGACTTGGCGATTTTATAGTTGTTCTTCCTTCGATGGATACTCCAAGCTAACTGGGCTCAAGTTTTATTTTGAAGGGGGTAGAGGAACATTTATGTTATCGTTTTTTCTACCATAGGGTCCTTCTGAGAGATTCTTCACTGTTAATATTTTGAGATACAGCGTGGATGGGAATTTGACTCCTACCATGATCATGCCTTCCAAGACACCCTTGGCCTCTGTGGCCTCTTCCTCCAACTCTACAGTTGGGTGCGGGTAATTTGGGTTTTTGGCCATAGTCTTCATCAGAAAAGGGGTCCATCAAGTGAATTGCATTAATCGATTCGAATATCAGTTCTGGATCCAACAATGATTATATCTTATGGACACCTAATTATGGTGTCGTTTGGACGGGTGGTTCTCATTGTATTGTTTTTTAGGGTAGTTCTCATCGTACCATTTGGCCAGTCGGTGCTCGTTGTAACAAAAAAAATTAATGAGGTTTGACAGTGTTATGACTGGCTTTGTCTTCGGTGTCATTCCATCTTCTTCATTCAAATTTCTTCCCTAATGTAATGTAGAGGAATACAGGTTTGAGGATAATTACTGTGTTGCATTAGGAGCTTTGGGAGAATAGTTGGGTGCTTCGATTGTGCCTGGAGGATGCCATGAACACGGTTGACTATTTTCCGGGTCATTCAATTGTCAATTTTTTTCTCCTTCTTACTGGAAATTATTTTCCATTCTTCTTCCTTTCTTGACTCTGTGGTGGAATCATACACCACTTGTCATGGAGGAAGACCTAAGTTGACCTTCCAATAATCCACCATCTTTTGAAAGAGATCCGTAAAGATGAATCATTCCTAGATGGTGTGTTCTAGTATTTGATGAAAGGGATAATACTTTTTATGGTTGTTGAGAACCACTTCATCATATCATTTTGGCTCTGGTAGCTGGAGCATGTTGTAATTCATGGCGTCTATAAAATAGACATGGACCTGGTTATCTCGGAATGATTAGAATTTATTTCTCCATTCTTCAACTCAATTTATATTAGCATCCCATTCGCTCATCTTGTCGGGGAAGTGGTGGTTGTTGTCTTCCAGGGGGTCCTGAACGGTTTGGTGGATGCCTCTCCACTGATGCAGCAGCTGAGGGTGGATTAAGAGTGATAGAAGATGCGTCATCGTTTTCTTCTCGTTTACATGGGGCTGATGGGACCACTCAAGGATTGATCTTGGTTTACTTCAAGGGGTATTATATCCTTAGGTAAATTACAGAGAAATCTCAAAACCCTTTTTGTACATCACCAGGACATGAAATATTTGTGATTCGTCACAAAGGCTGTTGATGAACATAGTGAGAATTACATCCTTGGGGAGAAGCCTATGTTGGGACTAAGTCAGGCCTTTCCCTATGGTAATGAAGTCTATGACTCTTTCATTCTCTTAATGATTTCATTTCATGAGATAACTGACTACTTTCTTAGGTAACATTCAACTAAACTAGAAGTAAAACTGACACTATAGGTTCTCTTAGCTGTGGATTGAGTTTTCTATAAATCTATTATACCATACAAACGATGAGCCTTGTTGGGTTCGACGAAATCATCTATGTTTTACTACTTATTTCTTCTCTAGAGTGCCCATCATGGGGTTACAGTAAGAGGAGTAGTGCATTAAATGCTATTTCGGGTCCCCTGAGCCATTGAATACTGGGAATATGTGGTTTTCAATGTTTAGTGGTGGTTTAACATTGCTCACCCAGTCATGGTAGGGTTTACACCAAGGTTTTATCAGACATCACCACCCCAACGTGGCTTCTAGTCAACCTACTAGACAGTAATCATGATCCCTTGATTCGTATCCTGCTAAGCATGAGCATGTGTGGGTACGAAAGTGGCGAATTTTGGGCATGTCAGTTCTACTAGAATTTGGGGTGGATACCTAGTTAGGGATATACTTTGTGGGTTTACCTGAATATATTCTATTTTCCTTACCATTGGGGGTAAGTCTTGATGTCCTTCAAAGGCTGGATTTAAGTATGTTGATGGTCCTGGCGCCGGGTTGGACATGCTTCTGAGCTTGACTTCATTCACCAGGATGAGTTCATGTGTCAAGGTAACCTCTTCTAGTAATACCTATAATAATTCTATAATTGGAACACATCTGGTAAGGTATCTTCCTTGACTTAGCTCGACATTAATTCGCTTGATCTATTTTATTTCTTCCTCCTGTTTAGTGAATATTTCCTCGTGAGTGAGGGACACATTCTCAGTGGGAGGTGGAGGAAGGTCATAGACTACCTATGATTTATTCATATCCTTATTGGGGGTTTTCAAGGGATTTAGGATGAATTAACTAAGTGGGTGCCCAAATTTAGGATTGATCTCTAGTTCTAGGTATTCGCACCATCAGGCTCGGTGTGGGATGCCTCTAGAAGGGAACCATATTCCCTTGCAGCCTCACCCTCTATTCCATTTACTATGATATCCTTGGGGTTTAAATTTTCCACATTCACTGATGCATAATGAATTGGGGTTGTTGTACCCATTTTTTAATATTTGGAAGGCTTTATACGTCCTTTGTTGGATTTTATCCTTCCAAACTGCGGTATTCATCAGGTTTCTTGGCTAAGATTGACACGATGGGAGTCTTGATCTGACCTCATACAGATCCTTAATCTTGTAGTGTATAAACCACAAGACATGGTGGAATTAGTGACCTATCTTCTCATATTTCTACATAGATGGGAGTGGACAGATGTCTATTGTGTGGGAACAGGAGTTAAAAATTCCCCTAGTCCTATGGGCTGGGGTTGTTACCGCATTGTGGTGGTATCCACTACTATTTCTGCCATTTTGATTTCATGAACTCTTATCCAAGTATGAGACGATTATTTCATTTGACATTCATGAGTTCTATGAGATTTTGGATACATGATCACTACTTTCTGGTTGGATTACCTTAGGCGGGAAGCCTGCTGGATGTTCTCGATTTCCTTGCTTAGAAGATTTTTGAAGATTTTATCTCTTTGGTCCTGATGCTTTTTAGAATTACTCTTGAATGGTTTTTGTTGGTTATCTCATATTCCCTATGTAGGGGTTTCATTTTATTGTTTCATTTTTGTAATGATGTTGCATGATGTGATTTCTGAAGGGGTTTTCTAGGCAGGTCATGGGGTGAAGATTAGGGCTCTATGTTCTCCCCAACCCCGAATATGAACCCTAGTTGGTGTGTTTCCAATGAGACAAAACAATTTTCGTAGTGCATGGTGGAAATTCATTTGAAGGTTTTTCTTTCACATGGATGATCGTGGATGTCATATGGATGGGAAGGCATCCAGGTCGATTAGACGGCGTAGCTCCCCTAACATGTTGACATGTTCTGCATACCCTTCAAAGGGTAAGAATATTTCTTTTAGTTGGAGAATGTTCATCCAAGTTTTTAGGCTAATTTCATGCATACATTCCCTAAAGAACTCCCCTGGTATGTCAATGTAATAAGTGACTATTGAAAAATACATCATTGGTACATTATCCTAAGCTATTTTCTTATCATGAGCAATATATGTTGATGTTGTTCTCCCAAGGGATACTATACTTGATATTCCCATCTTGAATGCTTCTTGATAATTTTATTCCAAGTAGCTGGGATGGTGGGAGACTCATTAATATGTGGATAGCCTGGTGGTGGCTCTGAAGATGAGTGTGACCCCATACAATTTTTTAGGTGAGAAAGTATATCCCTCATCAGAGAAGGAGTTCCTGATATGTCTGATTCCATATTTTCTAGCACCTCAGCATAGGATGGATTTTACACATTTGTTTTTGTAATGGAAATGACCTTATTGATAGAATGATTTTTTTTTGTGGAGGACCTTTGAAATTGGTGATGAAATGGAGAGGTCTACTATTGAAACATGATTCCCGACCACGGTAAATGTCTTTGCAACGTATACCCTAGGGAGGACCTCATTGTTGTTTCATGTCACTGAGGGGAGGACCTTCTCAATGAATTATATGATGGAAAGGAATACTATCACAGCTTGATACCAAGATTTATGGACAATTTCGGCAGTGTACATCTGGGGGAGGGACTTTAGGATATACTGGATTTAGGGGAATAACTTATCATTGCTTGATATTATTATGGAGAGGGCCATCATAGCAACCACCATTGTGGGTAGGACCTTCTCAAAGACTATCATCAGGGAGAGGACTACCATCATGACTTGATGTCTAACTACAGGGAGAATTATATCTACAGTTTATACCTAGGGGAGGACCATCTGGGCAGATGAAAACAAGTGTAGGACCTTCATGTTGTCTTATCTCCAGGTCAGGTGGAGGGATACCCTGACACGCATCTGGAGATATGCTCTCATGAATGATCATTCATAGCCCATAGAGTGAACCCTCATGGGTGCTCTGGGGAGGATCATCAGATCTAGAGGTAGTGATATTGTAGAAAGGGCCTTTATAACTACTTGTGAAACTTCCATAATTTGGTAATGGACTGAAATGGTCTTGATCCTTTATTGATATATGTTCGACGACGTCAAGAACCCCAGCTTTCAGAAGATCATGATCATATTCATGCACTTCATTTTCCAGTTTCCTGTAGTGCATTTTATTTTTGAGCACTCTCTTGTGAGTAACCGGGGCCTCATGTTGTTGGTAACAACCTTCATATATGGGTCCCTATCATGTTGGGTCTCATGATGTCATAGGGATATGCTGATGAACATCTTGAGTTTTTTCAGGGATATACGACTTCCCTGGAGCGGCCACCACATTGGACCAACGTCCCCCAATTGGAATGGGTATTTTTTCTCAATATGGTAGTATGTGTATCGAAAGATATTTCCATCAACCCTCATATACTAGAACATGGATGCATAACTACTCCAGAGTGACTGACCGATTTTTCCCTTAAGTCATTCCATTCTAGGAAACTAGGTCATGGGAGTGGTTTCTCACCTTTGTCGCTAATGAAATAATATATTGGCATGTTTTGATGATATGGTTTGGAATAATTATATGATCTTCCATTACTGTTAGTATGTCATAAGATATATATTTTGCTGGAATGGGAATGAAAGAACATTCTAATAGCAGAGAAGGATTTTGTGCTTGCTCTGGTCCTCCATGTGTTTCTAGTAGATACTGTCAGTACTCCTGTCTCAGGACTGATAAATGAGTATCCCTCAAGTTGTCTTCTCAAATTTCCACTATATTGGTTCGGTCATATTCATATTCAAATGAGGGGATTTTCATCTACTCAATTTCCATTATATTTTTCTCACGGGATTTGTATGCATCCACAAGAATTTGAATCTTCAAATATTTTCTTGCATCTATATTTTGATGGAGGGCCTGATATGAATGAGACGATATTTTTCCATGGATATAGCTAGTTGAAGCCCAATTTGGTTGATGGGATTGATACACATCAGTAGGTATTGTGCCTTCATATAGCTTGTTTTTACCTTCTTTGGTTGATCGTCTTCTTGTGTATCGGTAGATATCAACATCTTCCTATAGTTTTCCACTCTGTCTGCATAGAAGGAAAGGAAAGCATTAGCAGGAACATGCACGTTCTCATATTCTACCACACTATTTCTATGGTGGGATTTAGTGGAGGGGGTAGAGTTTTATGTCTGCCCATTGAAATCCAAAATGTCTGTATGGTGGATTTTCTCCCTAGGAACTATGGAGATAGCATGTTACCGATTATATACTTTCCACCATTGGTGGGAAGCCAGAGGGGTCTTGGTCTTCTGGAAATCTACAGGTGCCCTTGAAATAAGGTCATATTTAGCATTAGGATACCTGGTCACCTGGTGTCGGGGACGTTTCTCCATATAGGGGCCCATGAGTAGGACCTCTATGCAGTTGAGATGAATTTTTCAGCATTGATTTCATCAACCACCCTAAGATAAGGAAGTTACTCGTTGTCACTTTCCAGTGATAGGATGCCAAAATAGTTTGTGACAACCACCGGAGATTCCTTTTGTTGGGTCTCCGGCTGTAGTTGAGGAGGCTATTGGAGAGACATTCCAGACTAAAGGTCTTGTCTCATGGCCTCCACCTTTGGGAGAGTACCATTTCGGTGATACTCTTTGATCAACATATTCGATAGACAACACTGAAGATATTGGGTAGGTGAGGTGGTCCTTCTCTTTTTCGGGGCCCTAGCCGCATGCAGGACCACTAAGGAACGTGTTTGCATCAATCGTATGGATATAATTTGGATCTAAGGTTTCTCTCTAGGTACATGAAATACAAATATATGTCATACAGACCACAAAACCCTTTCAAACAATCATTATTTTAAACGTATTCATATTCTATGAATCATCTTCACCTCCCCCACTTTTATCATGTTGTTAGGGGAAGGTTCTTGATTTGTGTAAAACTGCCACCTTGGTTAAGTATTCACGTTCGGTTCACCATTTTTTTGACTCAATGTGTCATGTCTGGGGTGATGACCAAATGCTCTGACGAGAATCATCACTCGTCTCTTTTTTAGAGACGGTTTCATGTCAAATTCACCATTTCCTTTATTTTGACTCATTTTACATCATAATCTTTTAAATGATGTTTGGATTAACCCATTGTGGATTGGGTAGTTTGTCCCTTCTTTATTACAAGGGAGAGGCTGCATTCATATGGTCCCATTAAATGATCTCATGTGTTCTAGTACTTGTGAAATCAGTCCTCCTAGGATATCACTTCCTCAGATGGTCTCTAACAGGTTTATTTGTGGAGCCAGAAACAGACAACGGCCCTGGTTTCCATGATTCATGGAACTTCATTTTAATGGAAGGTTCTCATTGGATAATTATTTTTCCAACAACACATATGTACTTCATTGGTTGAGAGGATGGGAATTCAGGATCACCCCCCCCCCCCTTGGGAAGTATTATTACCTATTCTACTACTCTTTTATAGATTTCAGTCATGTTCAAATGTTTGTGAATCATTTGTTCATTCTAGAAGAGTGTTTTCAAGGAATAACCCTAATTTTTAAGATCATCATACGTATACATGGATTCAATGCTACAAATTTAATACTAACTTTAGCCATACAATAAGTAAATCTTGATTTTATCATTATCCAGTGAGGAATGGAGGTGACTTGATGTTGGGATCATACTCATACGATGGGCTTCCTACGTATACTAGGGAGAGTAATTAGAGCCCACATAGTTTGAAATGTCTTGAATTATGCATGAAAGTTTCCCATTTTGGAGGACAATGTTTGTTGGACCCTCTTGCAAGGGAACCCTTTTGAGATTGGGCCTTCAATAAGGAGTCCTACTATCCTAGTTTAATCAAGAATCATACTTCTCATAGTTGATACGTTTGGGGGCTTACACATAGTATCTTCTCATTTGAGAAAACATGATTTAGTGGGCCCTTTTGGAAGGGGACCCTTTTGAGCTCGGGCCTTCAAGTAGGCATCTTACATATCGAAGTTTGACTAGGAATCGGAGTTCTCGTAGTTCATAATTGTGTGGACATTGTAATCATTACAGGCCTCTATGACCACAAGAGTCTTGATCAGTGTAAAAAATTCGGATATTTGAGATTCCTAAAACCATACACCTACTCTCCAACTAATGGGAGAGGGAGATCCTACGACAGAAGAGGATGAGGTGACCGAGGAAGAGGGTGCAGAGTAAGGAACCCGTTAATTTGAGATGACATTAGAGGCCATGTGTCTCAGACTTCTGAAGGTTGGGGAATTTCCTCAATGGGGGAGACTCGAAAAAAAAATTGGGAAATGGGAGGAGTTTCATCCTCATCTTAAGGGGAAGAAAACATAACCCATTTGACTGATCGCCATTCCTCATTGAATGGAAAAAAGGTGGTCACCCATAATCACCAGAATGGGGAAGTTCGTGTTATCATCACAAGGTTTGACTATGGGTTACCATGGGAATTTTGACTTACAGACATACCTGGATTCCAAACCATTGTGGGGAGATCCATCGTGACTCTTCTTACTATGGGTATGTAGACTCAACGGGGCATGCAGATGCACTCGATGGTCTAATCGTTCAAGTCTGGTGGCATTGGAGGAGGCTTTGGCCTGATGCGAGAAGACTGGTTTGTGGAGGGACAATATAGGACTGGATGGCAGTGGAGGGGAGAGATTTGGACCAAATGGATGAATACCTGAAAACACCCAATTCTATATACTATTTTCTTATGAGGGATAGGGGAGCTTTTCATACCATAGTGGTATGTGGGTAGAGGGGTAATCCACATACCAAAGATGTATGTGGAATAGGGAAAGGACCACCATCCACCATAATGGTAGGTGATCCAAAATGCAGTCTATCACTCTACTTAGGGTTCTATCCTCATAGTGATGTGTATGTGGCACCGAGTTAAATCTTTATAGAGGCACACTACATGAAAGACTATATCAATGGAGGGTCATGGGGACTATCATTCAGGGTGAGTTCATACTTGAGGAATATGTGGCTCAAAATTTCACCCATTCGGTTCACAGTCCTTTTATTATTTTTTAGTTCCTCATTTTTATGGTTTGCTACTGGATCTACCTACAAAAAATGATGTTCACAATTTGGACCTCACTGATGATTCAATACTGAAGCTAGAATCTTTTCTGAATTCTTTCTTCAAACCTCTGGGGTCCCCATGGTGCATTCTTCATCTTTATTTTCTCAAATCCTTTTGTTATACTTTTATAGAACATGGGAGAAATTGTATCTATGGTAATGTGACACTATTTTTGGAAGGCCATGAAGAGATATTTTGATCGGTGGAAGACTCAATCAACCATGGATTTCGAAGGATATGGTTAACGAGTCATGGAACATAAATCCTTGGCTATTTTCTATTTCCACAAAATGCTGAGTTCGTGAGATGGTATATGGATGTCCATTGCTCACTTGATTCCTTCAGTGACCTAGTTTATGGTACACTCGGTTTTTTGTCCATTTCTCCATAGGCCAGTTCCTTATGGGTCTTTCAACATACAGGTGGTTTGCGGTGTATGCACTCCGTGAACCCTTCCTGGTGATGGTATGCATGTCACTATAAATTCTTTGAAAACTATAGTTATTTAATGTTTCATTAAAAAAATTTAACTTAACTTGATTCCATTGTCTTTAATAGACTTTTAGGAATACTCTCTTCCTTCTGCAAAGTGATTGTGAGAGTATTATCTTCCCTTTGTGAAGTTTTCGGGACCCTACTGTTTTCAAATCACTGTTTCATTTCCATATTTAGTTTACAAAAGAAAACATATAATTGGCCCCTTTTCTCTGACCAATAAGTGATAATAGATTTTAGAGAACTCATATCGACATAATACCTAGGTTTACCACTATTATTTCATTTATCCTATTAAATAAATTTTTTGTACCACCCCATGATAGGTGTTATCGTATAAATACTTATGGTATTGAGGATATTTAGATAAAATGTAATAGAGATGTTGGTTTAATTGATTTTATTTATATAAACCTATAATATGTTATAAATAATGTTTTAGGTTTATTTAGCTCCAATAACTAAGGAATGTTTAGAAACAAATTGAAAATTTTAAAATCAAGGTTAAAACAAGTTTCAATCATTGTAAGAAGTTTGTGGAATATGTTCCCAACCACTTCCTCATACTATTGATTTTACCACTATACCACCACCTCAATTGCGTATGAAGTATAGTGCTAAAAATATTAAAATAATAAATAAAAATGAAAGGGTAAGGTAATTATTGATGTGGTAGAACTGAAGGCATTGGAAAAGGAACATCCATAAATATTTGATAGTTGATGATCATCACATATGAAAAGAGATTTTAAAACTCTAGAAATATTTTGAATATTGAGATGAAGTATCAATGACTTTTCTTTATGATAGGTAACTCAAGAAAAAATTATTTTTCTCAAAAACCAATGAATAAGAATGGATAATTTCAAAGAACACATTATTTACTGATGTGCCAAAATGAAACATATTAAGTGTATATCAGTTATGTGAAAAAGTAAATTAAGTGGTTATTCATAGGGGTGAATAGTTTCTAAAAATATTTAAACATGGATACATTTTTATAAGATTAAAATAAACATGAGTTATTTTTTTTAGGTTGATGTTACTTAAAATTCATGCTACTTAATCATTAAGGAAGAAAATTAGTTGTGTCATTGAGGACTTGGCCACATGGGTAAAATAAATTTTATTAATATTACCTTATGAAATATTATTCATAATGTTCCAATGTTGAATACAGAAAGAAATTATATTTTATATACATTCCAAAATAAGAATATTGTTAATTTTTCACACTATAAGGTGTAGATTCAAATATTTCACCCATTAGAGGTCAATTATTAATATGTTTGTGAGCCTATGAGGAACCCATCAACTAATGTTGATTAGTATTTTTATACCTTTATTTATGGATTCAATTGAATTAATTTAATTATCTTTATGAATCATAAGACAAAGGTATTTAATATGATTAATAGTTTTAAAATAAGTGCATACAAAAAGTGTTGTTTCTCCTTGAAAATATAATAGATGAAAAATAATGTTGAATATATAAGAAATTTTTTTTAATCTTTTCTTGGAAAACACTATATTCATATGAAATTAAGTAAACTATAAACCCCATAAATAAATGGTTTTATAGAAAGTAAACACATGATTTTGGTTGAAATGGATTGTACCATGTTATTAGAACATAATACTTATCAATTTTTTCGGAGGAAATAAATAATCACGACATTTCATATTAAAAAATATTTGTTTATTTTAACATAATTCAAATATGATTCCATATTATATGTATTACAATAAGACCAAAATATTTAAATACATTAGGTTTTTTTATCCCTTATATCATCAAGGTTAATAGTGAAATATTAGGAAAGTTAGAGAAAATTGGTGTTGAATGTGTATTACATGGTTATCCTCCAAATCAAAGGGATTATAATTCTAATAATAAATATAAATTGATGATTATGGATATTAAAAATATAAATGTGGTGTAAAATTCAATAAATGGTGTTAGACATTAGGAATAATGTAACATATGTAAATATGGTGAATTAGAATTTGTTAATAAATGAGATGGAGTTTTAGAAAAATATGGGATTTATAATAAGTATAGGTTAAATATGAATATTCAACCATTTATAGAGATAATAAAAAACTTTTCCCTTCCCATAAACAGTTCATATTGTGGGAATAATTCAGAAATATTTTTTGAGATCAATGATAACCACTTACAACTTGGACAACTTTGAGGATAATACTACATGAATTATTAATTTCTTATGTTGAACATAGATATGTGAAAAATTACTTTTAGCATCAATAGTGGATCAATACTATGAATGAGTAGATTGATCAAATTGAAGATAATAAAACTTGGTATTTAGTACCTAGGCTAGAAAGAATAATGTTATCATAATAAAATGGGTGTTCTGTAATTTGTTGAAATAAAAATAAAAGGATAAGTGATAAGAAACTAGGAAATAACTATGTGAAAATATTATTCATAGGTTGAAGGAATTTATTTTGACAAGAAATTTTCAATTGTTTCTAGACTAGAATCTGTTATGACTTTTTTCTCTATAATAACATAAAATTAGTACAATTTTATTCAAATAGATGTCAATTTATCCTTACTAAATGGATTATTGGAAGAGGAATTGTACATTGATCAACCTGATATATTATATCTTGGATAAGATAAAGGATGTATTTTCAATTTGAAAAATACAATTTTTAGTTTAAATCAAGACCCAAGGTCATGTTGTACAATGAAATATTCATGATTGAAGGTGCTAAACTTCATGAGTGGAAGAGTGTACCTCTACATCAAAGATGATAAATTTTTAATTTTAATTTTAGTTATTTTCTTTGATGATTTTCTAAAAATGAAGAATTTATTTTCAATTAGTTTTATTTAGATATAAAAAATAAGTTTTAGATGTCCATGATCATCGAGGTAAATTATTTGTTGAGCTTCAAAATTTTTTAATAAGAGTATCATTTTCTCCTTTCTAAAGATAATTATCCCTAAAAACATAGACAAATTAAAATATAAAAAATTAAAAGTATATTTCTAAAATAATTCCAATTGTAACCAAGCTATGAAAGGAGATCCTAGAAAGGAAGTTGATTCAAGAGTGTTCAAAAAACTTATTATGTGTTCACACTACTAGAATTTTTTATGACCAGATCTTGTTTAGGTTTTTTAACATTGTCACTTATTTCAAATTTCACAAAAGGAATCACATCTTATGGATACAAAGAGAGTCATTAAATATATCAAATGAATGGATAATTGTGGGTTGAAATATTACATCAAAGTAAATATTGATCTATTTGGATATAAAGATATCTATTGGGATGGTAATATGGATGGAAGAACATCTATATTCATTGGATTTCTATTTCTTAGAGAAAGGTGTCTCGTATAACACAAAAAGAAATAAGGTTTTTTAACTTTGAGTACTACCATGGAAGAGTATGTTTTGAAACTAAAATGAAAATCCAATTCATGTATATAAAAAATAAATTATAATATATCAAGGTAGATGTGATTTTTTCACTACTCATGGGATATTATAATTAAAGTTCCATAATTTATCGAAAAATATACTTCATCATTCTTGATCAAAGTACATTCATATAAAATAACAATTTATTAAATACATGGTTTATAAAGGAGTATTGAGGTAGGAGTTTTTTTCCAACCAATGAGAAAATACTATATGTGTTCAGAAATAAGTAGTTAAAGGATTTATTTCTAAAAATTAGATTTATGATGGGAGTTCAACCTCATTCTAATCGAGGATATGGTGTGGTGATTCTATACACACTCTTATTTTAATTCAATTTTTGTTTTAAAATGTAAAATTCCTGACCCATGATCCACTAAAATGGTTCCCTAATCCGAGTCATCACATGACCTAAAGAATGACTCCCCATACACCAGAGGTTTTCGACTAGCATTGAGGGTCAAAAAATAATGTGGGGAGACTATACCCTCTTTACCAGAGTAAGAAACGATATATATAAATGAAATAGTAGAAATAATATATAATATCCAATGAACATGGGTAACAAACCATTTCCCAGACAGGGTACAGGTCCATATCCAATTGTATAAAATGAGTAATATAATGCTAAGAAGTTATAGAAGTGAACAAAAACAAAAGTAAAGACAATAGTGGAACCCCCAAAAAGGTCATGAAACCAGGTCTAGATAATCAATCATGCATATACTAAGCCCCACTCAACTCACTAGCATTGGTCTGTTGCCCTTGTTCTGACCTTCATCGATCTAAATCATGATATCATACTATGAGGTCTTCATTGGTCTGTTCATATATTGATAAGATTATAATCTCGGGCATCAATGATATCATCACCTTTCATCAATGATGTTATTAATGATTTCGAATGTGAGGGGCTTGGGTTTGAGGGTTAAAGGCTCTTAAATAAGGAATTAAGCTTGTAAGATGCAGGTCTCTTTAATATCTATCTTCGATCCTAAACAACTCATTGATAGTATCAATTATTATTGAATGTGTATGGGTTTTTTTAGTTGTTTTCATGCGAATCCATGTGATTGCGAGATTTGTTTTTTTTGGAAGCACATCATTGAGGTGGAAAGGGTTGATGTTTCAACTCAACACATTACTTTGGATGATACTGTAGGAGATGGAGAGTTCCTAGTTTCCTTGGTTTATGCAAATTGTGATGTTATTTGTTGGAGAGAGTTATGGAAGCCTTTAGAAAACTTTTCTGATGGGAATGTGGCTTGATTTTTGGTAGGTTACTTTAATACTATTGATGATGCTTGGGAGAAGAAAGGGGGTGCTGATTATTCCAACATGGCCATGTAGGAATTATACTCCTTCATGGAGTCAAAATAGATTATTATATTTGTAATATCAAGGTGTTCATTACATGTGGTGTAATAATAGAAGAGGGAACATGCATATATGGAGAATAATCGACCGATGCCTTAGTTACATGTAGTGCCAAGATTCTTTTCTGCAGAAATCAATCACAAATTTACTGAGAACTCTTTTTGATCAGTAATTAATTGTGGTTACCATAAAAAGGTATATTAGGGGTCCAGATTCGTTCACTTATTCAATAATATGGTAGATTATGGATGTATTTAGGCAGTCAGTTAACAAGTCATGGTTAATTCAAAGTGAAGGGAATCCATGGGAACTTTTCATTATTTTGCTGAAAAATATATGATAATATTTGCATGATTGGAGGAGAATCAAAGGTTATAATGATTACTCTTTGTAGTAAATTCATAGGGATATTGAAGGGATCTAAGTCATCTTGAATGGTTTCCAGGATGAAGATGTGTTTTCAGTTCCCAATTATAAGAAAACATTATCGTTAGATAAATTACTATAGGCTGAGAAGTCATATAGCATAAAATATAGAGCTATATTGATGAAGGAATTTTATATAAATTCTACATATTTTTAGGAATGTATTAAAGTGGAAATGGTTTTAAGGAATGTTAACATTAGACAAAAATATAGATCCTTCACTAATGATGTGAGTTTTACTAGGATGTGGACCTTAACTAATTTAAGTATCTTATGACAGACCCTGATTTCGACATTTAGGAAAGGCATGTCCATGGTGAGGAGGAGGCATGGTTCTAGATGTCCATACCTTCTCTGATTAAATAGAATGCTAATTTTTTATTTGAGGCCTTACCATATACATAGGATATTAGGGAAGTCACTTTCAGTAGGAAATCTGAGTGTTCGTTCGAGCTTGATGGACTTCCTAGACCTTTTTTATGGATACATGGGATATTATTTGAGGTTATTTGACTGATGCAGTTCCAGATTTCATTATGTGAGGGGATCTTCTGAGATCAGTTTGTATATCTAGAGTGGTAGCAATACCTACGGTGAAGCACCCTGATGATATGAGTAATTTTGTCCTTATTTTACTATGATAATTTGTGAATAAAATATTGCCTAAAATCATGAATAGATGTCTGAATACCTTTGTACCAGAGGTGGTTTTTGAAGAAAAAATGGGTTTGTGGGTTTATTAATCGGAGAGGAATCCAAGGTGAGGTAGGAATTTCACAATAAACGGTGTATGATTTAAATATGAAGACGATGGTATCAGAAAATATTATCAATGATAACGTGGACAAGGCGTATGGAAGGATTGGGTGCTATTATCTTATTAGAATTTTGAGGAGTTTTGGTTTTAGGACTTTGGAATGTGACCTAATGTTCTGATGTGTTGCGTTTCCATGATTATCTCTTTCTTTCAGGGGGATGATCTTTGGTTTTTTTAAAACATTATGAGTCATGTGGTAGGGTAACCCTATTTCTCCTACTTTATTTATCAATACTCATGATGAGATCTCTCCGAATTTGAATTACAACATGAAGGAGGGGTTCATTTTTTCTTATAAAAATAGGGAAGGTGACAATATGATTTCACATTTAATGTTTTATGATGATATTAATTTGTTCATCAATGGAAGGAAATTATCGATCAAAGGTTGGAATAACATAATGAGGGTTTACGGCAAGAAAATTGGGCTGGTGATGAACTTAGAAAAGGTATGTGTTTATATTTATTACAAATGTGGGGCTTGTCAAACTAGCCAGATTTTAAATATTGTGGGTATTTATAAGAGTTAGGTGCCTATTATTTACTTGGGTGCTCCCATATAGAATGGTAGAATTAATAAATGCTATTTTAATTAACTAATAAAGAATATTACTGGTCGGATATGTAGATTGAATAATTTATTTCTTTCATTTGGGTGTCACATTACTGTGATTAATCGCATGTCATCATCCATGCTAATGAATGTGTTTTCAATCATCGAGATTATAAATGGAACCATTGATAGAATTGATAAAACCAGGATTATGTTTCTTTTGGATTCCAATTACACAGGTCGATTTCATTGGAAGAAATAGAAGAGGTTGTAAAGGTCGTTGGATAGAGGGGGCTTAACCTGAGGGGTATAATGGAAACCATGCATGTCATGAATGTGAATCTAGATTGGGAGATCATTGAATGAGATTCTTTATGGGAGAGATTCATGAAACACAAGTATACTACAAGGTTTTGTCAATGGAATTCATGAAGGAAAAAAGCTTTCAAAGATCATGCATCTCATGATCTATATTCTTGAGATTCAAGAGGATAAATCTAACTAGTTGTTTAGGCATGGTGAGATCAATTATTATAGAGACAATTGGAGCATTGAACTATTATTCTTCCCAAGCAGTTTGGATCTAGATTTAACCTTGAATGAAGTCGTTGGTTATCTGATTCTTATCCAGGATATGCTTAATAGCAATCAATGTGATATTTTTTATTGCATCGTTATGGATAAGGAGCCTGATAAATGTGCACTTAAGGATTTTCATTCAGGACGTTTTAAGGGTTTTGAACTATGTGAATGTTTTCATTCTAGGAATGGAAATGATATTTTGGAAAAAACACTCTATTTCAAATGCATACCATCAAAAATGAATTTTTTTGTTTGGATCTTGAAGAACATGGCTCTTCTGATAGAAGATGACATAAAGAATAAAGGAATCCCTTTGGCCTCTCAATGATAGTGTTGTGTTTACCCAAAAGAAGTGGCATGGTATAATTTTTTCTTCAAGAGTGAAGTTTTATCTGGAGTTTTTAGTTTTTAGTCAAGCTTTATGGGTGTCAATATTGATGATGAAATCGTGGATGAATTTTTCTACATCTAGTTTCAGAGGATATGTAGGTGTGGTGATGAGATTAAATCATATAACATGTTTTCCTCATTTGGGTGCTAGGTTATGTGGGAGATGATAAATAATGTAAGGGAAGTAACCTTGTTTTCCTTGTATAGTTATCAGGTGAGGATCCAAACCAAGGTGGCTGAACTAGGAGGCCATCATGTTAGTGGTTTTGCATCCCCATCATTGTGGAAGAAGATTCCTCAGGTTTCTATATTCACTGATGTTAATCAAAGTGACAGTAGGGGAGCCTCAGTTAGCTAGAAGCCTCCTCCTATGGAGATGAAACTCAATTTTTATGGGCCATGTATCAATGGATTCATGATAGGTGGGGGTTGATAAGAGATAACAACGGTTTTGTCCTTTTGGGATTTAGTGCTTACTATGGTCTAGGGAAGTCCCTCAGAGCAGAGGCTAGAGCGATGCTCATTAGTATACAAATGTGTAAACTCTATAATTTTGTCATCAGGGTAGTGGAATCTGACTTGAAGACTCTTTTTAAAATGATGAGAGGTCATAAGAAGATCCCATGGGAGCTTATTTATATAATCAGTATGGTTTGAAACTTGCTAGAGCATGGGGTTAAGGTTTTGTATACTTAGAGAGAAGGCAACTTTGTGGTTGATGCCTTGGCTAGAAAAGCGAGGCCCGATGAGACCTTATTGGTATATTATCGTATGTGTTCTATACCTTAGGGTTTTTCTAACTTTTTTAGGGATAAAACCCTTGGTTTACATTATATTCATCCACCATAACTTGTGTTTCCTTTTTTCTTTTATCGAATAAAAATCTCAATTCCCAATCTGAACAGATAGTACATGAAAGTACTAATTAAATGAAATGAAAGAAAGGACAACTCTGATGTCATTTGTTAACAATATTTACTTCATCCCTTTCAATAATATATACAATTTTCATAATTTATTCCATCTTCATTACTTAATCCATTTTCATTACATGTTTAATGGGATAGACATATACCTCATCTAAACATAGGTCTAAGGAAATAAATCACTATGAATAAGGGAATAATCCAGGTCCCTATATCACTAAGGATAAACAAATAACATCCACGCATTATCATGACCATGAAACCTCTGTTTGGGAGGATTGAATCCATTAGGGGAATTGATCATTTGTCCCCTTCTCTAACCCATGAATTTTGGAGTGGAGTTTAGAATCTCAGTCTAACTCGACCCGTGGGCATAATACCTTATTTCAACACCCCACTCTACCAAGACATGTGAACATGCATATACATATCTTATCACCACTCATACCATATCCAACCAATACACATAACAATCAAAATCCATGGAAATCAACATAGGAATCAAAATAATTCCATATCCCATTAAAAACATTTCCATTTACATTTCATAGTTGTTTAGCCAAATTCACATTCTCATGACATAACCCATTAAATATATTAAATAATTCACTTACATTATCCAATATTCATTCATTACCATACAATGGACCATATAAATTGTTTATTATTTAACAAGTAAAATTCCTATATCACATGAAACAAACAATTTATTACATTCAACCCATTAGGTATACCCCATAATTCCCATGTATTAACCCATTCAACATATTTATCAATTCCCTTATGCAAACAAGTTTACATGTTCTTCAATACACAAGTTTTTTTTTTCAATTTATCATGTTTATGATTTCATATACACTAATACTTTTATGCATTTCAGCATAATTCTTAATCCATTAAACACCATCTCAATGAACTCATTTAACTCATTTGTCATTCAGAAGCCATAATCCATAATCCCATTAACTTTTTTCTACTTTATAGTTTATATAACCCATTGTTATTCAACCCAATGACTCGTTATGCCATTAATAACCCTAGGAACAACTTTAATTATTCTATTTCATGTTAACCACCCATATCAACACATTATTCTTGGTCTCCACATTATCACACATCCACTCTACACTTATCCTTAACAATTTATAGGTTTGGGAATGTCAGCGCACCCCATGGGTGGCCCTAAATCATTTTGATCATCCTAATGACATACCACAGGGATCATGAGGGGTCAAAATCATTTTTTATCCAACCATTTTACCGAATCATACTCAAGGTGATAATTTCACAATAAGAGGGAAGAAATATACCAAAACACGTGTCCAAATCTATAACATAACTATGGGATATAACATGTATACCACCTACCTAGAATCTGATAATGAACTCACTCTTAATTGAATCATTATATCAGGATCTGAATACCCTTTAAAGACCCAACTTAGATTCCACCAGAATAAAAGTGTATTAGGTATTCAGGATAATATGTATGAATCTAAAAACAATAATCTAGAAAAACGAAACAAGAGGAGTGTTAGAATTTCCCCGGACTTTTATCCAAAACAAACGATGCTTCAAACGTCCATGAATCTAAAGACAACCACCCTCAGGAATCTTGGGCGGATTTGTTTTCTACTTATGGTTGAGAGGGGGAGAAATGATGGAGAAATTCAGTGGGGATAAAAATATTCTGTAATGTAAAATAGTAAATTTTTCAACATTTATTAGGGTGATCAGTTTGTTGGAATGTTTTTCCAAGCCGTGTGCATGCTACTGTTCAGCGGGATTTGGGTGGAGCTTCTTTCCCAACCATCACTGAGCTTCCAAAGAAAAGAGATCATGGCACTAGGCCCGCATGTCTGATTCTTGTACCCAAGTGTATCGTTGAACATTACAATCCAACAAAATAATTCAAATCAAAGGCATGTTCATTCTAATTAAGACTTCATCACCACAACACACAACATGAACTAGATACTCCTCAAAGGATGCATCAACTTCAACAATATATCAACCATAGAACTTCATAGGGAAAACATAAGAAATGGTCCCTAATTATCAGCACATAGAAACTTTACACAATGCATCATATCGTCACAGAGGAATCAATTAGCACCACATCAGTCTGATCCTCTTCACAACTCATGACCTAAATCACATGGATTCATTTAACTATGTTTTTAGTACTCTAATAGTGACAAAACCCCAATAACACCAAAAGAAAAACACATGATCTTTCCAACCACATATATGTAATTATGTTTATTGGACACTCATGTCTCTACACTCCAATTTCATAACTGTACAAATGAATGTAACAAAAACTCCCAAGTCACTCAACTAATTAAACCCATGTCAATGCTTGTTATCAGGTCCAACTCACCATAAGGGTGATCACTAGAGTCTATCCAACCTGAAACTATTATAACGTCATCAACTAACCACTTTCTCGTTATGGTTTTATCCATCATATTACATTATTTGGAAGCCCCAATATTGATGAAAGAAAACTATAATATAATCTAAAATTTCATATCACACCTATCATGTTCCAACTCACTATGATCAAACATCCATATGGACTTATGCTTTCACTGGCCTCCATCCTTTCCATTGATACTACCTGAGAGGACATTCATACTCTATCGATTCATGTAATGATATCAAGTTGAACTAACTCAAGTAGGAATTCATTTCTAAATGGCACTTACTAATACAACATCAAACCAGAGGTGGAACACTCTCACCACACCCATTCATGTTTACCATCTTAAGATAGACTTCCCCGACTGGCTTGTTCTAGGACACCCATCTTTCCCTAATGGAAGACTACCCCTTTTGAGCTTCCCAAGGAGCCTACTAACTTGAATCCAATCATTGTAATCCAAGACACCCACTGAGTTCATTCATTGACATTCCATTGAATTTTGTCGTCATGGAATCACTACCCTCAAAACCATCATTGGGCTCCACCGCCCTAATCTACATTCCCAAAACAAGCACTCAAACCATTCATACATTTACTAAAGAAGTCAATGTTCTCACTCAAACCCACAACAAAATTTTATATGTTCTTTCCATCCAAAAAATACTCCAAATGTGATTTAACACTCTCTATATTCGTACCTTGATCCAACCCGAGTCAAGCTATTTCTATTTGACTCATCCTGGAATGCTTAGCTTCACCATAGGAATGACACTACTTCACATGGCCTAGGTCCCTTCAAACATCAATACTTTCCAATACCCCCTTAAGCATCTTAACCAAGTCTAACTTTTCTTTTCATTGGATTTATAGACCCCATCCTCTCTTAAAACAAACCATTGTTACGTCTCACCGTGCCCTTTGACAGCTAGACACGATAATAAAAAATTTATTTGGAACCACCCTAATCGCAAAGGAAATTTTATCTCAACCAACCACCATTATCATGGCCCACCTAGCCTCTCTGATAGATACAACATTCACATCATAGGTTCCTCATTGGCTACCCAATGTCACTATATCAACTCATCGTTCTCCTCTTGACATCTAGGAATGATTTATCACTTCCCACCATAAGAGTGTCATTACCATATCTCTTCATGATAGATTCAAACCACCAAGACTTACACTGGATTACAAGTTTTACTACAAAACATAGAAATTTTTATTAGATTTTCCCAAAACAAGAAAACAAACATCCCACAGAGCCCATTTCTGGCATCCGTGAACGACACCAACAACATTTGTCGCCACCCGGTCCATCTTGAGGACCGTAACTAAAAACCATCAATGGTTTTCATCACAACATCCATATCTATATATACCTACCCCATGATCATAGAGTCAATGATTTCCCTCATCCAAAAAAACCATCATGTTTCTTGGTGTAAATCCAGAGCTTCTAAACATACCTGCGTCATTGTAAAGAGGTTGGGCATGATCATCACTAGGCTAGGTACCCTAATAAGTTATTGATGAACCCCGCCACCAACATATCCATTACTGATGTCACCTCCCACTATGGGACACCATGACCTGAAAAGCATATTAGGCTTCCCTACCACACACATATCATCAGAACCTAACCACCACCACTTAGGCATGATTTCCAGACAATACACACCAGCTCTCGACAACCATCTTCCAAGAAGTCATGTACCCACGTGTCATGTTGCATTACATCTACCACACCGTGGATCTCTTTATATATTCCCCTAATAGTTAACAACTGAAATAGAGTGGTCTACAAAACCAATCAATCACATTGCCCCTCTTATAACCATGCTTCCAGCCTTGGTGTCATAGATAATGAAGGATTATTATCCTGATTGAAATCACACCTTCCTAGCATGTTACCACATAAGGACCTCATTAGTACCCTCAAGGTATCACACATTCCTATGACCACTCCTACAATAAAATTAGTTCCCACAAGCCCAGCATCACCTGATCATATCCCAACACCCACTTACTCACCTAACTGTACCTCTTGGTTATTCATCCTCATCATACCCATGTAGTTATCAACATCTCACCCAATAACCAAACCATTCATAAAAACAAGCTCATCCATGTGACCACCCTCACCATGGGTGTCAACTTCAAAACAAAAGAATCTAATCGTTCTTCAATCACCCTTATCTATTATACTTTAAAACAACATTGATCCCTCTATAAACCATCATCCCTATTGATGGGTCGTGTATCCGTACAATACAAACCTTCAAAACCAACTAACTGCCAACTATAATCAATTGTGTTCCCTTATGAATGAAACAAGACACAACTATTCCATTTACAGGAATTTTATGACACTCATTATGTGTCGATTCCACCTCTAAATCATCTCACATGCTTAATATTCCAAGGAACCTACATCAATGTCCTAGTCTCTAATAATGTCACCATTGATTTCCCCAAAACTATCAATGTGTAACCACAATCCAACGACATCACCAAACCATCAACCTTCTCACATAGCCCTATAGAACAAACCCAAGGTACACACTTCATGTCCCACTAACAAATTCAAAAACATACACTTGTGTGACACACACACAAAAGCACTATGAACCCCATATAACTCTTATATAGACACCTTGATGGTAAAATGATACCAAACCCCTAATCTTGAATCAAAACTAGTGAAATCCATTGGTCCTCTTTTAACCAGACGCATCAAGTCACAATCAAATCAATGTTTTTGAATGGAACTCTAACCCCCATTTTAATACCCCTTACGCCTAGCGAACCATGTGAATATTTAATCTAGGTTCAACACCAAAGGAAACTGTACAAATACATTGACACTATGATCCAAAACCCCTCTCTAGTTTCCAAAACACAACTTGTAAGGTCCCTACTCTCGTGGTCACAAAAATATAGGTACCATCATTAAGTTCCATAAAACAATATCTATGGTCTTGTCTTATGACGATTTACATACTCAAATTACTAAACAATGCCTTGAGACCCAAAGGTCATAGCCCTATTGAGGGTGCCCTAAGAACATCTCATTTTTTTATCATAACCAACAAGGCCTTAGAACTAAAATCCAAGGTCTCAAACTAGGTCACTATCACTTCTCCAAACCACCAAAAAAAATGGTCAAATTGAAAACATAAGGAATACACACTACATAGTTCTCGCAAAAGTTATACCATTACATATACTTTTATAACTAAATTCACAATTTTTGAACCCAAACATTGAAATTTTATAATAAAATTTTCATAACTTATTACAATAAACATTTTTCCATATTTCCACCTTTCATTAAGAAAAATTCATGAACTATTTTACCTTCACTACAAAAAATTTTCTCTTTTAGACACCCTTAAATTTTTATAATTAATCCAATCCCAAAATTTTAACTTGGTTATAATGTTTCATTACACACACTATTCATTAATATTATTTTAATTTTCCATCTTTCATCAAAATTATTTGACACCATTTTTTAAAATTTCTCAAGGAAATAAAATTAATTATACTCTATATACCTAACACACTCATCCCATGTGTGTCTATCATGATGCATGCCACCTATATCCTTAGGTGCCTAAAATGATGCATGAATTCACAAAAACATTCCATTATATCAATGTAAAAGATATCATAAAATGGTCACATAACACCACATGTGAATCACCCAATGGTTTAATATCATTCAACTACAATAACACACATTATGAACAATAATTCTTACCCTGGGTGACTTCGGTTTTCCCCCGTTCATGGGTTAGCTACTCCCAAGAATGATCTTATTACAAATTCCAGAGACATCCAATCCTCCCATATACCACCCCAAATAAAAAGACCCAATAAATGAACTAATATATAACCACATTGTAATATTTTCGACTAGGGAGCCACTACATCGGTTCTCGGAGCTGATTCGTCATGTGAACTCAAGTGTACCTCCGTGTAGAATAAAGGTTACCAACTAGCTGTGAGTGTAAAATAATTCATGTGGGGAGACAATACCCTATTTATGAGAGTTATCCATAGTAGATAACAAGAAATAACAATTACACTATATAATACCCAATTAAATTGTGTAAAAAACCATTTTTCAAACAAGTTATAGGCCCACAAAAAATTAGTAAAATATGTAATGTAATGCTATGAAGAACTAAATTGAAAAAAAAACCAAGATAAATATAATAGTAGAACCCCCAAAATATTTTTTGAATCAAATTAAGAATCCTCAATCATTCATGTACCAAGACAAACTCAAGTCTCTAGCATGGGGTCCATTCCCTTTTAAAGACTTTCATCCATGATATCTTCTCAATTACCCAACAGTGGCCCACGAAGGGTGTGAGTACAACTCCATAAGATTCCACCAATGGTGTCAACAAAATATCCAGTCTAAACTGATTGTTCATGCATGTACTAATAAAATGACTAGAAACCAATGAAAATCATAATTCAATTAGTTAACAATATTTTCTTTAACACTTTCTATCATTTTTACCATTTCCGCCATTTATACAATATTCATTAATTATTCTATTTTAATCATATGTTCCATGGGTTAGGCATATACATCATATAAACATGGGTCTAGGAAAATCAATCACAACTTATAAGGGAATAATTCAAGTACCTCCCTCACTAGGGAGAAACACATCACATACTCCCATTATCCTCACCTCAAAACCTCGATCCAAATGGAATAATAACGTTTGTAGAATATATCTTATGTCCAGTTCCTAACCCATCTATTTTGGGTAGTAGTTTAGAACCTCAGTCTAACTCAACCAATTGGTGTACAAACTCATGGAAATACCCCACTCTATGAAGCCTTGTGCACATGATTCTATATAAATAATATATACATGTACCATATACATCCAATACACATAACAATCACAATCCATGATAATGAACATGGGAATCAAAATCATGCTATAACCCATTAAAACATTTTCCATTTACATTTCATTATAGTTTAGTGCAATTCACATTCTCATGCCCTGACTCATTAAGTATATTAAAAAAATTTCATACATTAGCCAATATTAATCCATTACCATACATTATCTCATATAGCCCATTTATCATTTCAAAAGTATGATTATTATATAAAATAACAAAAACAATTTATTACATTCAACCCATTTGGTATACCCCATAATTCCCACATATTAATCAATTTAAAATATTTATCAATTCCCTTATGAAAACTTGTTCACCTGTTCTTCAGTTCACAAGCCATTATCAATTTAACATGTTCATAATTTCATATAAACTAATAATTTTAGGAATTTCCACATAATTCATAATTCATTAAACACCATCTGAATTTTACCATTTAAATCATTTGACATTCATAATCCTTAAACCATCAACCCATTAACCTTTTTCATTTTATAATTTATATAACACATTGGTATTCAACCCAATGACCCCTTATTTCATTACTAACCCTAGATAAAGTTGTAATTATTCAATTTCAACACAAACAACCATATTAACATGTTCTTAATGGGATCTATGTTATAACACATCAACCACACACTTAACATTAATAATTTCTAGGTTCATGAATGTCGGTGAACCCCATGGGTGGCCCAAAGTCATTCTAATAATCATCAATGAATCCCATGGGGATCATGATTGGTCTCAATCATTATTTTTCCAACCATTTTATCTAATCTTACTCAAGGTTATAAATTCACAATAAGAGGGAAGAATTATCTCAACACACGTGCACATATCTATAATTAAATAATAGGAAATAATATGTAGACTACCTACCTTGATTCCAATGATTAACACACTCATAATCGTAGAATTATATCTAAATACAAACACCATTTGAATCAACAAACTTTATTTCACTAGAGAAATAGAATTTTATGGATTCATAAGAAGATAAGAGAAATAACATATCCTAATATGGAAAACATAAGCAAGAGGAGAGTTTTGCATACCTAGGGCATAAATCCACGACAAACAACTCTCAAAATGACCAAGAATCAAGGAGAACCACCCTTGGTAAGAGTATGTTGATATGGTTTGTCATTTTGGTTTAAAGGGGGAGAAATGATTGAGGAATTGGGTGGGGATCTAAATATCTCGTAGTAAAAAAACTATAATTTTTCAAACTTTTATTGGGGTTCACAGTTTGTTAGGACAGTTTTCCAAACGATGCGAAAATCATGTGTATAGTAATTTAAAGGTGGATTTGCATCCTGTGGTTACATGGGAAACCACACATAGTTTTAAAACCATGTTCTAACCATGCAAGATGACACTATCCAAAACACCTAGGAAACACCTTTTTAACCAAAAAACTATATTGAAAGAAAAATTTAAACAAGTACATACCTTCATGATGATTGGGATCTTATATAAATGGACGGGTGGGGGTAAATAACATAAATTTAAATAATATTTCATTACCTTAAGGGGAAAACATATTTAGGAGGTGTATTTTAAGGTGGCAATCTATGTACTTAGTATGTTTTTGTGATTTATTTAAGTGTGTGAACTATTATAATTTTTTTTACTGAAAATTTATATAATATGATTATGTTTAAAACATGTTGGAATGGTTTTGAAGATGGGATATGAAATGAGAAGTAATGTTAAATACAAAGTTGTTGGTAGTGAATATGAGTACCCTAATGGATAACATTTGTATTTTTGATCATAGATCTTGTATCCTATATCTAATTATATCATGTAGGCTTTAAAAAATTTAATGATGATTCATTGCTAAGTTGATAGGGTGATCTATGTTCAATGGTTTCAAAAAAAATTATTGAATTTTATTGGTGGTTATTTGAAAATAAAATCCAAAAAAATAATATTTTTTAGGCCAATTTTAATGATATTGTCGAATGAAACTTTTTGGTGGATTTTTTCTAGAGTTTAGAAAAATAAATCCATTAAAATTGAAGTGATGTTTGTTAAAGTGGGAGTTTTTTAATGTAAAATTGAAGTTAATATGTTTCATCAATATTGATTTCAATTTTTATTTTAATTAAATTACCATTGGATTAATTATATTCAATATCAATTGACTCTTGATATTTCTGTTCAGTTGAAGGTCTTTTTGGAAGATTTGAAGAGAAATCAGGGTATTGATTTTGAAAATATTGGGTTTTGGAGATGATGTGGAGATACATATAAAAATATGTCATGATATATGGAAAACAAAACAATTTATAATAATTTAGATTAAATTGACAATGTGTAATATGAAATGTGTAATGTGTCAGATTAAATCGGTTGTCATTAGAGTAAATAACACATCGACCCTAGGGTTAATTCCATGATTTATGGTTAAATATAACTTTGGTTTATACTACGCTTCACGTCAAGGAAATAATGATTAAATGAGGTGACTATGGGAAATGTATTCTATATTTGAATTTTTTGTTTTAGGGAATCACACTACATAGGTGTTGCTCGCATTGTAATGCACTCAAATTCTGAATTCATATTGAATGATTAGATATAGGATCCACTATAAGGTAGGTGAACACACTAAAACTAGACATGCATAAGAGTATACAATGAGTATGTTATAAAAATATATAATCTTGGATATATATATATTTATATATTTCACCATGAAATATGAGATCATTCCATAAATGATCTTGTGTTAATGTAAAACTGAAGCAATGTAAGAGTATGTTCTTAATAACTATGACATAGTGATTAGGCCATGAGAATCATGTACATATGAGAAAGTAAAGTATAAAATTATCTTGACATATTATATATTTACATGATTCAATATAATAGGTTGTTTTATTGTGACTATTTGAAAACTAGATGGCTGTGACTAGAAACTATAGAATTCATTATGAAAGTGATAATCAATTGGAAACAGTAAGAATCACCCCCCAATATATAGAATATTCATAATTTGTGTTTTTTCTGATTTATCCTATTTAGTTAGTCCAGGGCTTATCTAAATTGATTATTTAGTCCAATAAATTATATCTAAGAGTGACTAGAATTTTTGGATCTATCTGGTATCTGGAAAAAAGTGGGACCAATTGAACTAACTATTCTCACCTAAATTTGTGGTGGTAATTTATATTTGGATATAAATTGAGAGAAGAGAATAGAACATGTTACTATGAAATTATAAAGAGAGAATACAAGAGAATGTATGCATATGGATTTATCAAGATAATTTGAGAGTAAAATGGGGAAGAAGTGGATGAGGACAAGGAGGAGGAAGAGGAATCAATACCAAAACATAATTGAGTTCTACTCTTGGTAAACACTCTCTAACTGTTACTATTGTAGATTTTTTTATGATATAACATAAAATAATTCTGGAGACACTTTTTGAACTACATTGTGATTCTAGTGGAATGTATCATTAGGGGATTTACTGAATCTTTCAAAGGATGTAACTACTCATTTTGAGTATCCAACATTGTAAAAAACTATTTTCCTGCAATTTTTGTGCCTTGGAGATTTTCTAGTTCTTCTAAATTGATAATTCCATTCATATTAATTGGTTTTGAATGTTGTTAAATGTAGAAACATAAAATAACTTGAATTTATCGATTCACACTCCTCTTAGTTAATTCTCACTGTTCATATGGGACCCTCTTAACCCCTTCCACCAAAGTTACTAGTTTTTTTTGATTTTTTATATATATATTGATATTATTCTTGTAAAACATTACATATTAATGTCCTATAGTGAATAATATGTATACTTTTTTCATCTTTAATCCTTTGGGTGTTAAAATATCTCATGATATAAGAAATTACATTTTTTATATAAATTACTTTATATGTGAAAACCCTTATGGTGTTGGGTGAAGGGGTATTTATGATTATAAAACACCAATAGTGATTTTTTTTAATTTATCACAATTGGTGTAATGTGAATTTTTCCTAAACTGTATAAATATTTTTGTTTAGTCTATTTTTTTGTTTTCTTAGATTCTATTATGAACAATATCAAATATTTTTTTAGGGTTAAAAATATTAAGATTATTCATTGAAAAATTTATTAATATAAGGATAGGTCATT
Source organism: Viscum album (assembly GCA_963277665.1). Classification (NCBI taxonomy): domain Eukaryota; kingdom Viridiplantae; phylum Streptophyta; class Magnoliopsida; order Santalales; family Viscaceae; genus Viscum; species Viscum album. The sequence goes on along the minus strand of OY728143.1, from coordinate 878,116,524 downwards.
GTGAATGAAAAAACATTACAAGGCTTAATAATGATCTAATAAAGGTGAAATGGTGAATACATATCGATATATTCATCGGATATAATCTATTGTGAAACAAATCTTGGGTCGTATCAATGTCAGATATGATATAGAGGAACTGATAATTGTATTATTGTCGAAAGTGGGGATAATATAGATAAAGTTAATGATGGTGGATGTTAAAGGTCATAAAACTGATGAAGGTTTATCTAAGGTCAAATAATTCATATTTTAAGACAAGGTAAAGATTTTTTGGATTCTACATTGAAATATGAGAACTATAAAAAATAGTCATGATATTTAATAGTGTATGAATAAATACATTAACATATGAAATAGATATAAGAATGAATTTGTGTTGCATTCATTTAAGATAAGGTGAGATTAATGAAATAATTAGGTCTTCCTGGGTTTCATCAAAAGTATTTAAGTTAATATATAACCATATATTAGAGTTAGAGTAAAGGCTTCATTGAGGATAAGTTAGTCTATCTAAAGAATATATAAAATGGAATATGGATTGTTTTTTATTGAATTCTCTATGAGAAAAATTCCTTTAGGTATCTTAAAATCATTCATATGAGAGAAAATAATTAATGTGACAAAATAATTTGTGAGTGTGAAATTAATTCAATTCAGAAAAAATTTCATGTTTGAAAATTACTTTAGGTGATAAAATAAATTCAGAGTGAAAAAATACTTTGGGAAATTCCATCCCACTTAAAAATATCTCATTGTGTGAGAAAATAATCTAGGTGTACAAATTCCTTTTATTTTTAAAATACTATAGGTGTGGTTTGAGAGTGACTGGATGAAAAATCCAAACCTAGGAGTCCAAATATTGAAACATGAGTCCAGATGCCACATGGTCTCAACCATGTTTTCTCATTACTAGAGGAAATTGACTAGAGATGAGAGATAATGTAAACCATTTAGGTAATTATTTTCCCTTTAGATGAAAAATGAAAAATATTTATGATAATTTAAAATTCCTTTACAAAAATAAAAATTTCTATGTAAGAAATATTTTTTAATAAAATCCAATATTTAATGAAAAAAAACTACACACATGTAATTACCAAATAAATATTTTTAACCATGATCCACCAAATCCATTGGCACGTCTCTAACAAGGATCTAAGCCTCTCAATTAATAGAGAAAAAAAATATTCTCGTTACTTATATCATGACCATTTATCTCTATATGTCCACAAAGTTTCTCCTATAATAGGTGATTATAAAATAAATAAGATTTCCCAAATGACTCGAACACACTTCCATGAATGATTAATCTTAATATGCAATGACCTTTAATAATGCCAAATGAAAATAGTTTAAAATGAACCATTTGATTTACCTAAATATTTTAAATATACAATCTATCAAAAGTGTGTATATTATTTATTCCAAATTTCATAATTATTCATTAATCGCTAAATCATAGCCTTTTATTCCAAAAAACCTAAAAAATCAAATTGTATCTAGAGAAGACCATTTTTGAAACCCTCTCATTACATCCAATTAAAATAAAAGTACATTTTTTCACAAATCTAATGGAAAATACCTTTTACCAAATCGTAATGGAAACTCTTAATTCCCCTAAATATCCTCAATTTGAGGAAAATGATGGCATTGTATAATAAATACATTATACTTATCTTTTTAAATGTGTTAATTTTTATTCACACAGCCAAACTCTACATTGTTGTGAGGTGTCATCTTTTGGACCCAGTAATCCCTATTTTTTCTTGCCTTAATGCATTTTATCTATGTCTCTGGTTTCAAAATAGGATGCTCAAAAAAATTATTTTACACAACCACAACCCGTTTGTGAGTGATATAACACTTGAATCATTTTATAAAATGAAGCCCCTTCCTAATATATATTTTACATAAAATATATTAGCTTGAAAAACATATATTTTTCATTAAAATAAAAATCAATGTAAAGTTTAAAATCACTCATACTTTTGACATATCATGTAGTTGTAATAGAATATTACATTTTCATTTTCAAACATCAATGACTGTGTAATAAACTAATTTCTAAAAAAAATTCTATAAAAATTAATTTTTCTATAAAACACTACCAAAAAACCGCCCTTTCTTTAAAACGTAATTTTTTTGGATTAAACATGTTATGGGTTTGGAATGTGATATAAATGCTTAAATATGATTTCAGGGTACAATATACATTAATTTTCATAATATACACTAATATATTCTCAAAAGTGATTTTTTTCTATATCCTTAAATCTAGAATTTAGATTTTACTCTAGGGCCCATGTTTTGTGTGAAACTGAGTTATATAAAGAAGTTGCATGATTTTTTATGGGTTTCATGGTCCTCGTCATGGTCACAAAAAAATATGATGGACCATGTAACATGTGAATTCTTGGGTGAAATGATCTATATAGTTGGAACATGGATGTGACGTGGTCATGAAGATCATGTACTACGTTTTCGGCATAGAGGGTCATGCATAGTCTCGAGGATCATGGATGGTGATCATGTAGTTAGGTTTTAAAGGTAAAAACAAATATTTTTATTCCCGAAAGACCAAAAAATAACATTTTTTATTCTCCCCAATATTCATTCAATGATTTATAGGAAAACTCTTGGATAATTTTGGGGATCTACCCACCTCTAATCAATATATTAAATACATGATTGTTGGATTGGGAAATTTATTGTAGGTAAAATAAATATTTTATCTATCTATCTCTCAATCTCTAATTACTATAATTATCTTGAATCCAAATATAGGGGTGTCGGATCATGAACTATATGGAAATTTATTGAATAATATTTTTTATATTGAAATTTATTTTTGTAATTAACCCCTTTGGTGTAAGTTTTGGACTATGGAATTGGGAAATATATATAAATGATGAAACTAGGTAAGTGGATCAGATCACTTTCATAAATTTGTTAATTTCAAATGAATTATTTGTTGGTTATGATCAATTGAGGATTTTTTGGAATGATTTATTTTTCATTTATTGATTTTTTTAAAAAATAAGTATTTTGAAACAAATAATTACGATGTAAAATATGGAGGTTTTTATAATTGGTTATTTTGGTTGGAAATTGGGAATTTGAAAATATATATTTTAAAATATGTTCTTTAATTTTACTTTTCATTATGAAAACATAGTTTTTAATAGGTAATATTAACATGATTGGAGTATATTTAAATATAGTTTTTAATGTGGAATAATGGTTTTATTTTGAAATTGAAATGGATATTTCAATGAGGAGTTACTGATTTTATGTGAATTTCAACTTGTAAAATTTATGAAAATATATTGTTATATTAAAATATATAAATTGTTTTGTAAATGTTTATAATTGTGACATTATAATATGAATATGGATATTGGGTATTTTACATAGTGTGTGTGTGTGTGTTAAAAAAATTTAGTGTGACCTTTTTTTAAAACCACTATATTGAATCAATAGGGATGGATATCATTAAGAGTGTACATTAAATTGATAAAGAATTAGGATAACAAGGGTTGAAAGCTGACACTCACTGTAGTGTGATTTTCGGTGTATGAATGGGGATTGATACTTATATATAGACCACTAGTATTGTTTTTCGGAAAATCAATATTTACCATTAAGAGTGATTGGGAATCCTTATCATGATAAATTGTTTGGGAAAATTCTGATTTTTTAATGGATTTGTTAAAATAAGGATTTTTCAGAAGGATTTTAAAAAAATGGATTTTCCACTGGATTATAAAAAAGGGTACCGTCTTGGAATTTAGAAAGGAAAATTGTATTATTTTTAGAATATTCATTTAATAGATATTTTTTTTTATTTTTTAGAAAAATTTATGAATTGAGTTTTGATGAAATTACTTTTAGTAAAAATGGAAATCCTCTTTAAGTAATGCATTGAATATTAAAACTAGGACAAATCAAATGTTTTTGTCTTAAAACATTATCATGAATTGTTTTATTGAATTTGGAATAAACTTTACCTGGCCATATATTGAAGACCTAAGGAAATTCTATTGAGTTTATACTCACCCACATTAAGTTCACCTTGGTGGGAATGTGTACATAATTGGTTCCAATACAAGTAAAGGTAAGGGGATGTTCTTTATCAGTGGTCATTCATAGTTCCACCATATATTTATGGTAGAATAGATGGTATCTCATGGTTTGGGGATTAGTCCTTGGTCTATATAACACTCTTTTTATGCATTTTTTTATTTGACACTATTCGTTTTGTTTTTGGAAGGGTGGGGTAGAATCATTGGAATTGTTTTAGATGAAAAAGTAGATCAGAAGATGGAATCTAGATGAATGAGTAGATTCACTATAAGAATGATTTTCTAGTAGATTTTGTGACTTTTATCTATGGTATTAATGAGTTTCAAGACGTGTAAGAGAGGTGACATTAATTTTCACATATGTGGTTATCTTAAAGATTCATAGTGTGAACTCATCTTTTTCTTCATGAATTCATCAGGTCTTAGACATCTCTTTTAACTCCAATTCATTTCGATTATGATTATAATATATCACTTTTCCCACAAACACCAAGATCACTCTAATAATTTTTATATATCTTCCTCCTTCCAGAGATCAATTTGAATGGATCTTTATATTTTGGACCTAGTGGATTAAAGGTTAGAATTCTAGTCATTCTTATCCTTTGTATTTATATTTTTTATTTTTGGAGAAACCATAGATTCGATATATTATGCATTGATATTTGGTCTATGACTAGTTTCTATATAACATATTTATGTTTCATTGAAGTAATAGAAATGGGAACCCAAATATGAATGGTTGTGGTGTTATTCGTCATAATGAATGTGTTTAAGTAGGTGAATTCTCTCCCATTAAAATCCTATTAAGAACTTAACTTATTTTTTTCCAATGTTTATTTCTTATGTTATTTTATTAGAACCCTTTGGAAAACCCATTGTTTTCTTTGTTCTTAATTTATGGGTTGCGGATGTTTCCAAAAATGTTTCTGGTAAATTTATTAATTATATATTTTTTAATAAAATCAATTGAATTGGGTTGGGATAACATGTAAGGATCATATTTATTGTGTGTCTATACATCATTAGAGGGAATCATTATTGGTTTAGACTTGGTTACCATTCCATCTGGGGAACACTAGATTTTACTAATAATAAATCGCTTAGTTGTGGAGGGATAGGGTACCACTCTTGAGTTATAAAATTCATAGGGACCACTTTTATAAGAGATATATTTGGTTTTCTATTGCTTGGGTGTGTGGATTCAAGCCATTGGTGTGCTTTTGTTGTGGGTTATTTCATATATTTATATTCATATCACTTGATAACTCTTTTTATACACTCTTTCTATTTTATATAAGTTTTGATTACATTTTATGGTCTTAGTGGAATGTGTGGGAAGCTTTTAGTGGATTACCCATTGAATTGAAATAATTAACCCATGCATATTAACATTGGTGTAAATTAAAATCATATTTATCATGATGAAAGAAAATGGAAGATTTTTTACTTCTCAAGTAGAGTATCATGATGTCAAGGCAATGAGTAGATGGATCTTGGATATGTTTGAGGGTTGGAGTTAGTGTTATTTTCACCTTGGTACTCATGTATTATTGTATTTGGGTTTTTATATAGACACTAAATTGTATTTTCTTTTCCTACTACTTTCATTATCATCTTGTCATGCTATTTTATTTTGGTCTAGTTTTATATCTTGAATCAAATTATGGATCTATATTGTGTCTATTATAGGTTTTTATTAAGGTAAAAATACACCTGTGTTTCAGAAAAGGACCTTGGAATTTAATGTTAGCCTTTCGTGTGCAGAGGTTGTCACCTAAGGATAGTTGAATTTTGGTACATATCAGGCTAATAGGCCATGTCAGATTATTACAAATTGTATCATTTTATTATGCTCTATCAGTTAATATGTTAGTAAGAAGAATGGATATGTCCGAATTTCAAATCTATTGAAAAAAAGATGTATCTACCCTCTTACGCATAAATTCATTTTACTAGAGAGATCAGAGTATAAAAAGTGTAGTTAATAATGTAATGTCTTTTCATTATCTCATATTTATGGGTTTAGCTAATAATAGTTGAGTATAATGCATTAGTAAGGATAATTTACACTAGGATTGCAATATTCATGTGTTATAAATGAATGGATATTGTCACTAAGGTTATGGAAGGATGCCACCATTCATGTGGCATAGAAACCATAAAGAGGGTGATATAGAGAAAGTGCTTCTACATGAACTATAGGTGATCCAAAAACATTTCTAAAGTATCATGAAAGCATTCAATGATGTTGATGGGGGAAATAAAACTAGGGAACCACATCATGTGGATCATTCATTGAAATGTCATATATTAAACCCATTGATATTCCATAGAGATTAGATACATGAGAAAGTAGAAGCATGGTTGGGTTAGATGAATATTATCATTTATTTTCTTGGAACATTATCATAAAATGAGGAAAATATATTCGTTTACATGATTTAAGGATTGGAATAATTGTAATGGGACTTAACTATTCATGCTAAACTCGATCAAGGCCTTAATTAGAAAGGATTTCAGGACTTTTTTTATAGAAAATTTATCTGCATATATTCGAAGTTTCATGAATTATGAAGTTATTTGTTCTTAAACAAGGAAGTATTCTATTTATGGAATATATAGCTTGATTATCTTACATATCTCACATTGCACTACTGGTAGTTATTAGTGAATCTCTGAAGGTGTGCCTATTTGAGTAGGGTCTATGACTATATATTCACTCCAATGATGTCGTTTTCTATATTGATAACTATATAGATATTGTTAACTAGGAACTCGTAGTAAAAAAAGATATCCCCATGAATCAATCAAGAGGAAACAACATTTTCAAACCTGAAATAGGTGAAAACTCAATGTTGGAAATAAGTGCAAAAGGAAGAGCTACTCGATGGGTTGGAGGGCACCAGAAAACTAGTCCATTGGATCAACCTATTTTCCACCACATATTAGTTAAAACCTAGGTTTATTTTAATGCAGTTCACTAGATTATATGAAAAGATATGTATGAAATAATCATGGGAGTTACAAAATATAGTAATCAAGGACATCACATCATTATTGAAAAAATATTCCAAAGTTAATGGGTGGGTATGAATTAAATTAGTATCATGTCTCTAATGATCAACTAGGATGATCCCATCAAAAAAGTTCATTCCCCCATAGTCAAGAAACTTTGTTTTTTTCTAAGAGTACCTTAGTAGTAAATCGTAAACTATATTAGTGAGAGATGAAGGAATACTAAGTGGTTGATGACTAATAATCGTATGGAGTTGAGAAGCAAATCAAAACTAAGAAACCAGGTCTGTCAATGGTTCAACATACCATTTTTCTAAACTCTACATTAATACAAGTCTTATTTGATACTGGATCATCCCACACTTTTGTTGTTTCTCATCTAGTAAATAAATTTGGTTTTATGTGGAAATGATTCCTCATGTGTTGAGCATCGAGGCATCTCTTAGGCAATAAGAATAAATATTAATTAACTTTTCAAAATGTTTTATCACCGTTAATGTAGTGATATTTTAGTGGTAGTTTACTATGTTAGAGATGGAAATCATTAATTCATTATTTAAAATAGACTTTTTTTTATAGAATTAAAATCTTATATCATCTTTTATGCCCAAAAAGTAACATTCAAATCCACAAATGATATTTTCATTTATTCAAGGGATATTGGGATATGAATGTTGGTGGAGTGGGGTCTTTGGATTCCATTGATGGAATAATATCGTATCATCTGAAAATAATGATCTATGGAAAAAATGGGGGAACTAGGAATAAGAGTCATCTTGTTATAGTGGAATGATACCCTAACATATTTTCAAATGATTTCTCTAAATTACCACATGAACATGAATTCAAATTTTATATTGATTGACTATTGATAACGAGTCCTATTTTTCTTCCATCGGATATAGTTGGAGTGATGGAATTATGGGAATTAAATATCCAACCATAAGAGTTATAGGTAAAGGGTTTTATTATAACAAGTACATCACTTGGGATAGCTCTGGTACTCTTCCTAAATAAGGAACATGGTTCTCTAAAATTGATATATGATTGGGGTACCACCAAGTATTGGTTAATAAGGAGCATATCCCAAATAGAGATTTTATAAGTTGTTATGATCATTATGAATATTTGGTCATGCCCTTTGATTTTATGATTACATATGCAGTTTTAGGGAATTAATGAACAATATATTCCACAAGTACCTTGATTCTTTTGTCATGGTATTTGTAGATGATATCTTGATATATTATCAAACCATATATGACCATGAATGTAACATGTATATTGTAATGAGAAAATTGTGGGAATGTAAAATATATTTCAAATTCTATAAGTGTGACTTTGGGATATAAGAAGTTCATTTCTCAGGTCATATTATTTTTTAAGAATACATATTAGGTAATCCTAGAATGATCAAAGTAGTTTTCTTCTTGTAAATATCGTAATAATATCTTTGAGGTGTGGATATTTCTTGAATTAGAATGCCATCATCATCATTTTTTTTATTTCTCAAAACACACTTCTCATATGATCATATTGACAAGGGATGTTATTCCATTCAAATAGAAAGATTATTACCAAAAAGACTTTAAGGATCTTATGGATCGGCTTACTTCCACACCCATACTTATCTTTCTAGAACCAGGGTAAGTCAATGTGGTATATAATAATGCATCTATATCTATACTGGGTTATTTTCTTATTCAATTAGAACATATTATATCATATAGATTGAGTAAATTGAGAAAACATGAAAATAATTTCCTGATGAATGATCTAGAATTAGTTATCGTGTCCTATAGGTAAGAAACATAGAACCACTACCTCGTCATTGAATAATTCACCATGTTTACTGATATTTAAATCGTGAAATACATATTTTCGTAAAGGGTCCAAAACTTGAAGTAACTCGAATAGATGTAATCTTTATAGATTTTTGACTTTGAATTAGATTATACACCTAGAAATTTAAATTCAATTGTAAATACATGGATACATAGGATGTATAACCAAGTGGTCCTAGAATTTCATGATAAGTGGAAATTAATGGGACTAATTTCCAACATGAATTTGGATTGTATGAAATATAATCATGATACAGTTTTCTTTTCAATTAATTGTACACTTAACATTGTTAACCTAGTCAAGGTGGATCAAAAAAACATCAATTTTAGAGAGACCATTAAAGATCGGATTGATGATACAAACCCTATGTTACTCTTTCATGATCGGATTATAGGCCCTTCAAAATTCCAATAAAAATATCTCTTTTTCTTATCACCTTTGAAATTGGGTTTTCTAAAAATGTATTCAAAAAAAATTAATAGGGAAATTAAGGACAATTTATGGTTGTTGGATATTAAAATTAAGGTGATCCATTATGTAGTGATATGTCTAATTTTTTAGGATGTGAAGGATGAACATCACATACCAGTAGGCATGTTATATTCATTTTCCATATCCTTATAGAACTGTGACCTCATTTTTATATAATTTTTTATAGTTGTAATATATACACTTCAAAAACCTAATGATTTTTTTGAGATTGTTGACCAACTCACCAAGTTTTAACATTTCATTCCAATTCATCGATCCAATATGTTGGTATACTTTGTGAATATTTATAACAAATAATTAGTGAAGTGATATAGAATATGAATTTCTATTATCTCAAATCAAGACCCTAAATTCACGTCATGGTTTTGGGGATCCTTGCAATATTCCCTTGGGACAAATTTGACCATAATCATGGCATTGAGATTTCCCAGCCTGGATATACGAATCACTGAGAGGGGTGGGTGTGAATCACCGATATCTTTTTATTTTAAGTATTCTTTATTTTGAAACAACCTTTGTATCCTATTAAACAGTTATTACCTTGCTGAAATAAAATCACACATCCATAAGAATATAATAATTTACAAGCTTCAGTACTCAGCAAGAGTAGTTATGTTCATGATATGGTTTGGAAAAAATACCACACCACACGATTCACAAGAAAAAAAACCTTTTGTGTGGATAAAATTTGTTGGATATTCCCTTACACACATGTAGCACTATGTTAAATACAATCGGGCATGTGTTTCATGTACAAAAAATGATGTAATACAATTTTTTGTAATAATACGAGATACATTTTTACTTGTTTGGGATGTCAACTATCACATATTAGATACTAAAATAAATTAATCACTTTCTTACCCATCAACAGGAAAGAAATTATTTTAGAATTTTTAATGACACTCAATCTTATTTCCTAGTGTGATTCCTCAGTCCAATTTCTCAATACGAAAATATAATACTATCAGAATACCACTGGAATAATTTGGAACTTCTTTTATTTGAGTCTGGAAATCCCAGACTGATTACTTGGTCCAATTCTAGAAACTCTAATTACGATCATGTCTATTCTCCATTTCATGTTCTATCTGGAAAACTTCTTTAAGAAAGCACAATTTATAAGCTTATTCTCCCTATTAGGTCAAAGATTATATCAATTCATTTATGAATAGTACAAGTATAGGTAAAGTACAAAGTACTTATTATATTTATAGGTGACCCAAATGTGGTTTGAGAGGGATTATAAAAAAATCCAAATCATTAAAATTTCCTAAAAAATAAATTATCCTTGAATTTAGGATGCATTTTTTACTTTATGAATGCTTCTCAACTCTTCTCTACTCTTCTTCGACCTTATCGAATCTTCATAAGACTTCAGATCTCTTCAAAATTAATAAATATTTTTATGTCTAATTCTGATTTCCATTCTTATTTTCTCATTACGATGCTCCAAAAAAATTGAAATACTAACATTCCCAATTCAATTTCTTCATTATGATGAAGATAAATATTCATTATTACATTTGTTTGAACCAAATTCAAAAATATAAGAATTAACACCATTCTGTCATAAACATTGTTTTTACTTCATTATGATTCAACACTTCTGTATAGAACATTAGCATCATCTTCAAAACTAATTTAACCTCTAAAATCACCTTGGAAACACTTTATTAGTCAAGAATATCTTATCTTCATCATATTCCTCAAAATAACAAACCTTCATCTGATGATGTTGTCAGCATTAGGATACATATGATTATCGATCCCCGCATCAGTCCAACAATTAGTGCCATCTCCAATAGGATATTATTGACCTTATTGATACCAAATGATTCAATATATTTCAATTCTCTCTTGAAACAATTGAAAACAACCAACAATACATCGTGATTAAAATGGTGATTAAATTTTTCATCAGTATTTGATTTTCATCACCAAAATTAGTCTGACAAACTAAACTTATTTTACTTTTGAATTGGTCCCAACAACTCCAAATATGAAAATAAAATCTACCTCATATTGATTGGTGGATGATCACATTTGATGGACCGATATCTGTAGCTTCAACTTTAGTAAATTATTTTATTTACCAAATCCTATAAACATTAATCTTATTTCATTGAATATTTTTTTGTGTCCTTTTGGCCTAAATAAAAACAAGAATCTTCATCTTCTGATGTTCAGATAATCCTTCCCATACTTTAATCAAATCTGCATCTACAGATCTCACACTGATGAACTGATACCCAAAAATTGTGACTTTAGTAACTTCATTCTTCTAAAAAAATTCAGCTTTTATCATGACTTCAACATGATTTTTGATAAATTTTACGATCTAATTCAGCTTAATTTTACTTAAATTGGGAAGTATTTTAACTTTCCACCCTTCCAATACCTTTTTCATTCACTGAACATGATTGGAATCACTTTTCTCCCCCTTTACTTTATAAGGATTTCACCACAAGTTTCACATATTGCGTATGATATTTGAGAGTTATAACACAGAAATGAATCATCATATTTTCATCAAATCTAGGAACACTCCAAACTAGATTATCGTTAAAAAATTCTTTTTATTCCAGAACCAAGGGGAGTTTGAGGAACATTTCTTCCAAAAAATATCTTCTAAATCAAATGGACAATCCTATGAAATGTGAGTGCAAGGTTCTAAATACAATGGTTAATCCAATCACCCAAATATATTACATAGTAAGGTGATTTATTTTCTTTGAAAAAAAATAAAACATAATTAGAATAACAAATTTTAGACTCTAAAAACCTTCTCCAGCCAACATGGTTCCAAAATTCTCTCCCTTTGTATTCTTTTCAACCAGGATTCCTAAATCATTGAACTTTTTAACATCAAGATATGGATTGCTTAAAAAAAATCTAAGACGATGTGACCAAACTAATTGTATGAAATAATAATTATTGACAGTAGATCTATGATTTCCAAAAGTAGTGACTCATGAATGTTCCTCAGAATTTCTTCACATCATTATTTTCATCACAAATTTACATACTAGATTGAAAACTTACTCACACCTCTCCCGATATACATGCTTCCTTAAAAGGTTTAACACATACACAATGGATATATTAATAAAACAATACCCCCTTTAAAATACTATACTTATAAAAGTTATGAGAGGTCAAAAACACATAACAAAGCCTTTATGAGGAATAGGTTGGAAAACCATGTTCAACATTAGTTTACAAAAGTCTTCCATTGTTAATGGTTTACTGAAAATGTTAGCTACTTGTTCTGATGTATGAACATAATACATCTTATATTCATATTAAATTAAATAATATTTATATCAATAAGTATTAAATGATAATTTTGAATCATAATCCTCATAAGTTTTATTTCACTCTATCTATCATAGCCTAAGATAAAGGGTAACTTTACCTCTAAAAGTAAGTCTTCTAATTGTGTTATTATCCATATAAGTTGAGTAGAATATTTAGTTTTAGAAATATAATCAGTTTTATCCATGCTAATAGTTACTGTATTTTGTTTCATTATATTCTATCAATCACAACATTTCCCTAGAATGAAAACTCCACCATATGTGGATCTTCTATCAGCATAATTTCCTCCCCAATCAACATCTAAATACCTAAATAAGATAAAAATTCATGATCTATCATACCTGATTCCAAAATATTCTCTACATTTTATATATCAAATAATTATTTTTCAAGCCATTAGATTTGATTTTTTAGGGCACTCTAAAATATTTTACATATGGTAACAAGATAAAAAATTTCAGGTCATGAGGAAATTGAATATAACAATCTTTTTATCAGGTTTAGAAACTATTTATAATCAACTTCCTTTCCTTCTCCATATTTAGGAATCTCGGTTCCCATTGAAATTAGTGTGCAAAAAGGATTCAAATTTTTCATTTCTAACTTCTTCATAAGTTCCTTATCATACTTTCCTTGAGGCAGAAAAATGTGTTTCTCCTTTTTCACAAGTTTTAACCAAATGCGGTATTTCATTTCACTTAGATTGAAAATTTAAAACACATTTTTTGTCTATTTAGTAAATAATTCACAATTCCATTAATCATTCCCAGCAATGATAATGTAATTGACATAAATATTCAAAATGAGGTTGAATTACTAACTTTATTTGATGTAAATATTGATATCAACACTTCCATTCATAAAACTAATATTCCTTAAGAAAGTATCCAAATTAGAATAACATGCGCTCAAAGATTATTTTAGTCCATAAAATTATTTCCTCATATTAAAAACATAAATTTCATCTTTCCAAATGATAAATCCACATGGTTGTTCAATATAGAATTCCTCATCCATATCCCCATTCAAAAATGCGGACTTCATATCCATATGAAATATTTTTTACATCATATTGCATGAATAGAAAAAAATATTCTTATTTTTTTAATCCTTGGAACCTGGTAAAAAGTCTCATCAAACTCAATGACTTCAATTTTTGAGTAGCATTTTCATTCTAATCCTTCTTTGTTTCTTATTAATTCACCTTCATCATTCAGCATGTTTCCAAAAAAAAATTGTACCAATAAACTTTTTGTTATCTAGCTTAGGTATGAGTTCACAAGTATCATTCTTCTCAATCCGATCAAGTTCTTCATTCATATATTTATCCCCTCTCGAATGCTCAAAATCATCATTCACATCTTCAGAATCAACTTTTGAATACAAAGAAGTATGTCTAAAAACTTTTGATGTTATTCTTGTATGAACCTTATGATTTTGATCACCAATAATGTAATGAGGCTCCCATTTCATCCCCGTCCTAGGATGCGATTACTGATATTCTTAATCATTACATGAAAGAACTAGGTAATATTATTATTCTTGAGTAGGTTAACCATTTTCGGCATCCTTATCAGAATTTTCAAAAATTAATTCATCTCGTTCATGTTCTTTATCTCGATGAGTGTGTTTATCTTCCTTATCTTTTTCTATAAATTTCACATCAATAGAATAAAAAAATCTTCCTATTTAATTAATGAAATATCTATATCCTTTTACTTCTAACCATATCCACGAAAAATTCCATCTTCACCTCTCTGCTCAAATGTCTCAAGGTTTCCACCTTTCATCTTTATGATGCATGGACTCCCAACAACATTTAGGTGCTTCAAAAATGGAGTTTGAAATAAAAATTTTCATATTAAATAATTTAAAAAATATTCCTATAGAAACATCATTTTTGAATATAGACATTAGTACTCATTTCTTTCCTCCAAATGTAATGAGGGAGACAATATTCAAGTAACACAGTTATCCCCATTTCAACCATACTTGTATTCATTATTTCAAAAACACCATTATGGTGAGGAGTGTATGGTGAACTAAACTCATGAAAATCCCATGATTCTAAATAAAACATTAATTTTTTTAATTTTTGTACTCACCACCATTATCAATTCTCAACTTCTCGACTAGATACTCACATTATTTCTCATATTTCTGCCTAAAACATTTAAACATTTTCATAAAATATTACTTATGTTTCATATACATAACTCATGTAATGCATGTAAAGTCATAAATTAATGTGATGAAGTACTTATCTCTATTAGTTTATTTTTTTCTAATTAGACCACAAATATCATAATGAATAAGTTTTGGGTTTTTTGATCAAATGTCAGCATTCTTAAGCATAGAGTTATTAGAATTTCCTTTTGAAAAATATTGCAACACCAATCTCTTCATCTTAACATATTTGGAATCTCACAAAAACAATATCTCTTTGATAACATGATCAATTTTCAATAACACATGTGTCCCAACCTCTTATGCCATGACTAATTCTCCTCCACTATGCCTATGTATCAAGGGTATTGTATTTCACCAAAACGGAACAAGTTTCACTTTGTATGTCGGCCTCTTGTAACTATCATTCAATATTTATCACTATTCAAAACAAGCCCATAATTTCTAAAAATGGGCCTATTTCATTCATCAAAATGTTATGAAACACATATCATATTGGGTTTCAGCCAATCAATAATCAAATATTTCATGGACTTTAACGTTTCTTTCCCAATCATGGTTGACACAACACATTTGATTCTGAGAGATTCATCATTTCTAAATGTCATTGTTTCCTCTTTGAATTATTTCAACTTCATAAAAATATTTAAATGTCCCATCATATGAGAATAAAATCCATTATCCAAGATCCACGTTTATTACCCTTTTATAGATTTATGATCAGTTTCTACAACAAGATCTTTTTCCTTCACTTATTCTTTTTTCACATCTGACTTTTGAGAATTGTTATGAATTTTTTTTATGGGAAAAAAATAAGACATAATTTTTCAAGATGTACATGTTTTTCACATATTTCACAAATAATATCCATAGGTTGGAATCTATTTTCAATATTCACACCAACTTGTTTGGGTTTCTTCTGAATATTCTTATAAAATTATTCCTTTGAGAGGATTGACCCCCCTAAAACCTTTCCATCTATGACTTTTGGAATAGTAGTAATGTTTTTATTGAACTACCACATATTTTGTGTATATATGAATCCACTACAATACCATAAGTATTCATAGAAAGAATATTTTCGTGTTTAACTTCCATACTAACCAGAGTTGTAGCATGTTTCTCAGTAACCTTCTTATCATTATTATTTGAACTTTTTTGACCACCAACCTTTTCTATCATCAACCATAATCTTATTTTTCAACTTGGTTTTATTTTCATCATTACTTAGTTCAGTTTTAAAATATACATTGTTAAACTCATAATTTTTAGAAACATATGAATTCACAGCTTTTTTGGTATAGTTCATATAAATAAATTTCCTAGGTTTTTTTTTCTCAGGAAAATTTTTTATTTCTTCTCAACCATTGAAGGTAACTTTTAAAACTTCTCAGGTTTACCTGTAAAAAATAATTCACCAACTTCGGAGGTAGATTTATTGAAACCTGTAACCCTTTCTTCAGATTTATATTTTTTTACAAGTTTCAAATCTTATTCTTTTGACTTCAACATAACTTCTATATTTTCATTATGATTATTTTATTTATCCATGGATTTCTTCAAATAAATAATTTCATAAAATATCATAACATCCTCGTTTGGAACAAATCCTTTATTATTTGATGATGATATTTCATTTTTCATCTTCTTGATTTCTTCTGTAGGCCTCAAAATATTACTCATACATTATTTCAATTATTCTTTAAGATTAAATTCTAATTGAGTTTCTTATTATTCAGAAATACTAATTCTGAATTATTCATTGTTAAATATGGAAATAAAAGTATTATATCCAATATTCACAATAGATTTTTTAGATTCATATTCACTATATTCTTCTTCTTCAAATTTATATAAGAATCTTATATTTTGGTTTTTGATGATTTATCATTATCACCATATTTCTTCCATGTCTTTCTTTTACTTATTTCTTATTCATCACTATCCTATTATTTATTTCATTGAGGATAATTAACCAAAAATATATGAATGTATCCACATTCAAAACACCTCAAGGGAATATTCGCTTTAAATTTACCTATAACTCTTCTCACATTTATAGAATATAAGGATAAAATTTCCTAAAAATTTTTACATACCCCATTTTCGAAATCAGAGTCAACTACAAAATCTTACTCAAGAATATTCATAACATTTTCATTCTTAGAATCCTTAAAAGACATAACTCCAAAAGATTTGTTTCCATTAATTAATTTCTCCATTATCATTTAATAAGTAATGAGAGTAGTATGAAGATCATCCATAGATAGAGTATCCAAATCACTATCTTTTAATTATGAGTCTTTTGAATAAAACATGTGAGGAAGAATTTATAAAATCTATTCAACAAGAGCATAATCTTTCATCTTTTCACCCACACATCTGATAAATTCTGACAATGTAATTCTCCCTAGTAAAGAATTTCCCATCAGATTCAAACTCACCGATTTTCAAATCTTTATACTTCATCCTATGATGTTGTAATTTTTCTTTATTCACTTTTTTAATGCCTTCAAAAAATTGTTTTCAACTTATCCTAGATACCATTACCATTTGAAAAGTCTTTCACTCTTGAAAACTCACTTTCAGAAATTGATGATAGTAAATAATTCCTAGCTCTTCCATCAATATCATGATTCTTATGTTTAATAGATGTAAGATGAAATTTATCATGAATATGAGGAAATCTATCTATTACTTCTTTAATTACATCATACATAAGAGATATAAGATAAGGAAGAATTCTATATTTATAGATATGATAGTTCTTACCATAAAATACTGAAATCCATTTACTGTTAACATGTATTAGATTATCCATCATTACATATCATTAAAACATTAGTAAAGAGAAAATAAATGGAACCATTTTCTATGATACCAATTTAGATTTCCCAACAAGGATCTAAGCATCACTGAGAGGGGAAGGGGGTGAGTCAGTGATCTATTTTTCTTTTAAGTTTCCTCTATTTTGAAAGAACATTTGTATCATATTAAATATTTATTATCATGATAAAAACCAACCAATCATAAATCCACAATAACATAATAATTTAAAGGGTTCATTACTCATTTATAGTATCTAAGTCCTTGGTATGGTTTGGAAACAATCCAATACCACATAATCCACTAGAAAACAATCCTTTTGTATATAAAAAATTAGTAGGATATAACCTTACACTCAATTAGCACTATGATCAATACAATAATTAATGTGCTTCAACTAGGATGAAATTATGTAATACAATTATGTGTAACAAGTTTAGAAACATGTTATTGTGATTCCTTGTCAAATTTAACATATAAGATCATCAAAATAATTCTTCACTCTCTAACCATGTAGCAAGAAAGGACTTATTTTGGACATCATAATGACACTAAATATGATTTCACAGTACGATTAATACATATAATTACTGAATAAAATAAATATAATATTGTCAGGATACCATAGAAATAATTTTGAACTACATATATTTGAGTTTGGAAATCCAAGTCTGATTACTCAGTACGACTCAAGAAACTCTTATTACGATCTTATTGCTTCTCCTTTCCTCCTTCTATCCAGAAAATTTCCTCAGGAAATCACAATCGGGAAATGTCTTCTCCTTATAACATTAAATATTCTATCTCTTCTTTTCCAAACACTACAAGTGCCAGTAAATTACTAAGTACATCATCTATTTACAGGTGACCCAAAACTAGTTTGATCATGATTCTAAAAAAACATTCTCTCTCATCCAAATTTCAAGAAATAAAAATTATCCTTGAATTTCAAATGCATTTTTTACTTTGTTAACACTTATCAACTATTCTCAACACTTCTAAATCCTTCTTTAATCATCTTATGACTTTATATTGCTTTATACTTTCTAACCATTCTTCCATTAGATTCTGATTTCCATTCCAATTTTCTCATTATGATGATCCAAAACAATTGAAATAATAATCACCGCATTTTGACTTCTTCATTATAATAAATAAATCATATTTTTCATTACGTTGCTCTATACTAAATGATAATACATAAACATTCAAACAATTTTTTCATAAAGAATATTTCTACTTCATTAGAGTTAAACTCTTCTCTAAATCACTTCAGAATCAACTTCAAAACTTTATCAAAATATATTACTCCCTTGGAAACACTATTACTATCATTGAACTCTTTTATTCTTATTTTTTCTTATAATACAGAACTGATATCTGATGATGATGTTGGATTAATGATACAGATGATTATAAATATCTATTTCACTCTTCCAATCAATATCATCTCTTGTCTAATAGTCTTCATCCAATTGATACCAAATGACTCGAAAATATCATTCTATTTTTACACAATAAAAAATAGCCACTAATTAATTGTGATGAAAATGGTTTACTGCAATGTTTATATGTATTTGAATTTTTTCACACAAATTGATCTGACAAACTCCACTTCTTTAAATTTCAATTATTGACAAAAAAAATTGAAAAAAAAATGTTGTCAGCAATTGATCGGTGGTGGACCATGTCTAATGGACCAGTATCAAATGCATCAATTGAAAAAAAATTATCTTTTCTAAATACAATACACCACAAATTATTTTATTGAATATTTTTTCTCTTGTGTATTACAAGTCTAATTGAAAACCATCATCTTTGTATTCTCATGTTTAGATCATCCTTCCTAGCCTTTACAAAAATCTATATATGGTGATCTTGCTCCAATGAACTGTGGCTGGAAAACAATGTCTTCAACAACTTCCTTTTTCTAAAGACATAAAATTGTATCATGACATACTCATAACTTTTGGGAACTTTTAAGATTGGATTCAACATCATCTTACTTACATTGGGTAGTATTGTAACTTCCCATCCTTCCAGTACTTTTTTCTTCCCCTAAATATGATTGGAAGAACTTGTTCTCCCCCTTTCCTTAATAAGGCTTTCATCAAAAGTTTCACAAATTAATTTTGATTTTTGAGAGTTAAAATATGGAAAATCATCATCGTATGTTCATCAAAGATGAGAAGACTCTAAATAATCTTCTCATTATTATCTTCCTTACATTATGTACCCACGGTTAGTGTGATAAACCATTCTTCTAGAAAAATATCTCTCAATCTGATACACTTTCTTAAAAAATGTGTCTCAAATGTTCTGAATACGATGCCCAATCCGATCACTTGAAGATTTTATAAATTGAAATGATGTGTTTTATTTAAAAAAATAAACTTAGAAAAACATTTTATAGACTCCAAATATAATCTTTATCCAACATGGTCCCAATAGGAATATAACTCGTAGATGGATGTCAATGTGGATCATGCTATCCAAAAACTGGAAGATATGCTTACATATTGTGTAAGGAATTTTTATGGGTAAAGGAATGATAATTTTCATTACTGAAGTTTTAATATAATAAAATCTATGAATAAATGATACATATGGACCTATTCAATTAATTTTATATTCATCCATTTTGATCTCCACTTAGTTTGGGTAGATATGGGGGGATCTTCACTAATCAAACATAGTCCTATCTGTGAGACAATAGAGAAAATATAAATGATAAGAAAATATATATAAATTTCCCAAAAACATCATAAATTATATAAGGATCATTTCCAACAACCTTTATATTTTAGAAATAGGTGACCATGTATTCATGAAAGGGTCACCTGGACTAGGTAACCACTATTTTGGAAGGCAATGAATGTTTTATCCTCAGTATGTTTGATCATTTGAAATTGTGGAATGAATTGGTGATGGTTTATATAATATAACATTACTACCAAAATTAATTACCACCTATAATTTTTTACATATATTAGAGTTAAATTAGTTTCAACAAGATCACATCCATGATATTCATCAGGATAACATTACTCTTGAACCAGATATTACTTTTATACATGATTTAACTCATCTTGTGGATATATAAGAAAATATTCCATGATGAAGACATGTCTATTTGGTATGGAAATTATGGAATTAGGGTCATATTCATGTGGAAACATAATATTAAGGAAATATCATAATTGAAAAATGGTTGTAACTCTTCCAAGACACCTAAAATCTCCAATTCATCAAGGAAGGAAATCCCAATGATGGAGAGAATTTAACACCCCAAATTTGAGGTATGTACATGTTTCGTAATGTTTTTTATGAGTTTATTGTGGTTGGGTTGAATCATTTGAATTTTTAGGAGGGGAAAGTATTCAGGAAGATAAAATTTAATTACAGGAGTTATTTCACAACATTAATGTATAATTCATAACTTCAATGGTTTTTGGGTATCTGTTCTGAATTATATTTAAGGTGTGAATTCATTGTGGGGCTTGTAAGAGAGTTTATTTGATTTTTATCATATCTGGTTATCCTGAAGATTCATATTTTGAACTCATTTCCATTCCATATATTCATCTGGTTTTATCAATCCCATTTAATTCTAGTGCCCTTCAGTTTTGATTAGTCTCCTTCTCTTTTACCTCAAACACCAAGATCTCTCTAGGTATTTTTGGAGAGAATATTTCTTCTAGAGATCGATTTCAATGGATTTTTGTGTTTTGGATATAGGGAATTAAATTTGAGAATTATATTTTATCTGATAATTTTTATTTATCTTGTTTTATTTTTAGATAAACCATAGATAGAGGAAAATTTGTCTTGATCTATGGTCTAGGGATGATTTTGATAGAACATATTTGGGTTTCACTAAAGGAATAGAAAGGGGAACCCAAATATTATTAGTTGTGATGTTAGTATGCAGAACTAACATATTGAGTTAAGTGGATTCTCTCCCATTATACTCTTCTCAAAAACTAGATAGATTATTTTATAAAGATTATTTCTTTCTTTCTTTGATTAAAACCCTTTAGAAAACCCCATTCTCTATTGGTTATTAATTAAAGGGTTGTGGGTGACACCCATAATGTTTTTTGTAAATTTCTTAAATCTTATTTTTTAATTAAAATAATATGAGTGGGGTTGGGAGAACATGGCATGGTCCCGTTTTGAGTGTATTCATACAACATTGTAAGATATCCATATTGGTTTAATATTAATTATCATTACAACTAGGGTAAACTGTGTTATACCTCTATGGTATTACTTTGTCATGGGGGGATGTGTATAAATCACAAGATGGACTATTTATAGGGACCTATTTAATGGGAGATGCATTGGGTTTTATGTTTCATGGGTCTGTGGGTCCATGCCTTCGAGATAATTTTGGTGTGGCTTATTTGACTATTATATTCATCACACTTGTGAACTCGTTTTATAAACATTTGTTAATTTATATAAATTGTAATAAATTTTTTTGGTCAAAATAATGTTCTTGGGAATATTCTAGAGTATTTCCTACCAAGTCATTATATTCACCCCTAGTATATAAACACTAGTTTGTATGTGGATTTCATTTCTCATGATATAGGCAAAGGGAAGATTTCATACATCTCTAGTGGAGAATTTGGATTCTGAGGATGTGAGTGGATTGAGTTTGGATATATAAAATTCTTTGATTCTAGTTAGTTCCATCTAGGTATAGAAGTCTAATTGTTTGTGGGTTCATTTTTAGACACTGAATTTCATTGTCTTCTATTTTTACTCTAGTTATCATCATTTTATGCTATTGGAGTTTGTTCTGGTTTTGCATCATATATAAAATTATGTATTTTATTGAGTCTATTTTAGGTTCTTTTATTAAGTGGAAAACATCCCACACATTTTAGTATTTCCCCAAGAATCTATTTTTCGTTTAAGGTTTCCATCGGATGTCACTTAAGGTTTGTGACATTTTGGTCCTTCCTAATCCAACAGGTCAGGTCGATATGTTTCAACATCGATGTGTTTTTATCATTTACATTATACTTTAAAATTTGTATGTTTTTCTAAAAATATATTTTCTACAATATTAGTTTGTTTTAATGAAAATTTTCTATTTTAATATATTTTTATAAGACCATAAGATTTCATTTGTCTTTCCTTTGAAATGAAATTGAAATATTCTATAGTTTTCCATATACACCACCTTGAGTCTATATGAACCACAATATAATAAACCATTATAACCTAGCCACTAAACTAGTAGCTGTTAATAATAATAACCACTGTATGAAAAATATGTTTAAATTTTTTAAATAATTCAAAACTATTGACTGATTTTTAATAAATAAGTACTCATTTTTATGTAAAGTCGTTTTATTCTTCAATAATATGCTTTCTCCAAAAAATAATTATCTCATTATTGCATGTGAATATTATAAATAATTTCTAACAATTTAGGATTTTTATTAATGGAAATTAATTTTTTTTGAAATAAGTATGTTAATGATAGATTATTGTGAATTTTTTGTTTTTTTAAAAAGATTTATTTTCCATTTAATAGTGAAAAATATCATTTTTTGTAAAAATTATCATTTATTATCAATTAAAATATATATTATGTTTTTAATTTGTTATTAAATTAAAATAATTGTAATTTTATTATAAATTGTATAAATTATTACATAATAATCACCATTACAATTTTTTTTTATATGTTCATTTTTGGGTTTAGAAACACTTTTTAAAAAAAATCATTTTTATGCGCATAAAGTGTTGTTATCATAAAAAATTAAATTAACATCTTTTGATTAATGTATTTAAATAAATGTATATATTAAATATTCAATCATATATTTTGACCTCCACTTTATGGTTTTTACAATTAAATTAATCGAAGTATGTCATGTTATATGCTTAAAATTTTATTTTTTAAGAATGGGTTTTTATTTTGGTTTTCATGCTTAATTAAAATTAAATTCTCCAAATTATAGAAATTAAATCTGGGAAAATTTATTCCAAATTTTTAATCATCACAATTAATATAATTTAATAGTTTCAACATAATTGTTTAATAGTGAATAATACAAATAGTAAAATTTTGTTACCCCGATTAATGTTAAAACAGGTTTATCAGGGTGTTTATCCAAGATATAAAGGTATTATTTCCATAAAAACATATATAATTATTATTTAATGAATATATTTCAACCATATATTATCCTAACTTTAAATAACTTGCAATTTTGAGACACTTTCTCATGAAGTTGACCTTATAAAATTAAAATCTTTTATGAAATTTTATGTGTGACACTCCCCTAACGTATAAAAGGGAACCTACCCCGCTCTATTATTAACACGATTTTATACATATATATCATAAAATACATAATAAAAATACTTCCT
The DNA here is from genome assembly GCA_963277665.1 of Viscum album. NCBI lineage: Eukaryota > Viridiplantae > Streptophyta > Magnoliopsida > Santalales > Viscaceae > Viscum > Viscum album. The sequence goes on along the minus strand of OY728143.1, from coordinate 878,092,357 downwards.
ATAATACTTAACTTAATCTTATATATTATTATATTATCTTAAGACCAATACTTCATTGATTATGTTGTAATCCAAAGGAGGTGTCTCAATGAAGGGGAATAATTCATAACCAATCACTTCAATTTTATTTCTTCTTAAAACATATATGTACATATTTTATATAAAAAATACTAATATATTATCAAAACATTAATTATATTTTATTATGATGATGTAAAAATCATTTACTAACTCTTATCAATCCAATGGGAGATTAAAGTATTGCTTGTGCTTACATGTGGACTACATCCTCTACATAGAGATACAACTCATTTTCAACCACCATCATTCATGGTTGTTTATTACGATATATTTAATGTTTATATATGATATTTTTATAATAATAATTTTTTTAAATGTGGTGTAATATTTAAATTTATCTTATTACATCCATCAAAAAATGGAGACGTCACTCGTGCGTATGGATGGGAAATCATCTCAATATATTGATACAATTTATTTTTCATCACTACATTATATTAATGAATATAAATAGTTATATAATGAATATATATGATATTTATATCATTATTTAAATTATATATATTAATAAAACATGATAAAATTGAATGGACCATAACCGTCAAACCAAACCCAACATGAAAAACAAAGTCTTTAACATAAAAATGATGACATTAAAATATAATTGTTAAAAAATAGGTTTTAAAATGATATAAGTGGATAATATATGATATTATATAAATTAATATAATTATTTTATATAATTATAAAAAATTTATATTTACTATAAAAGAGGATAGATCACTTACAAATCAATTCGTACATAAAGAGGGGGTTTTGTCTCGAAACTTCCATCATCGAGCAATAATTTATTTTACACACATAATTTATTTTAAGTAATGTATATAATGAAAATTGGATATTTAGTATAATTTATTATCCTTATTCTTGTTATTTTAACTTCAACTTCAACCTCTGTTTCTTTCATGGGTTTTATATTAAAATGATTCATAAGTTGGGGGTTTCAACTCAATTTCTCTTCATTGAGACATATTTTAATGTTATGTAACAAATTTTTAATTATAGGGAGTATATAAAAACAAATAATATTTTTTAGAATAATAAATTTCTTAATTCAAGGTATTTTTAGAACTATATTATTGTCAAGATTCCAATAACGTTTGTTTTAAAAATTATAAAATTTGTAAGGGTACTTCAACTACATTTTTTATTAAGACATGTGTGATGTAATACAGATATCTTATTTTCTGAGGTTTATCTACTAAAAAATTATATTTTGTATCATTAATATCCTTGTGTTAATGTTATTTAATGTTTTATTTGAATTTATTTCTTTAATGGGGGTTATGATTCAAAAGATACCACATTGGTAAGTGTTTTATGTAACAATCTTGTTTTTACTAGGACTGTTTATGATTACATTTTTTTATAATGAAATTACATGATCCATATCTCCCAAACATTATGTCTTTTATTATCCTCTATCTATTTCAAGATATTAATTTTTTTCATTCATTTTACTCTCCTTGATAACTCAATAGACTAAAAGAATGTTTTTAAGGAAAATTGGTCATGTTTTTCTCTTCTATAAAGAATATTTTTTTCAATGTAGATATTTTATTTTAAAAAATTCAAAAATGTTTTCAATAATCATTAAATTTTATTAAATTAATTTTCAATATGTTTTACTTTCTATGAAAAAAATCAATGTAATATTTGTTTTGTTTTCTAATGAATGTGTTTCTAATTTTTTACCAACAATGTTAAAGGAATATTTTATTTAACATTCACTGAATTAGTCGATCACTCTAAAATAATGAATACTCTATTATTTGAATAATACCTTATAATATTATATGGTTATTTATAAAGAATATTTTTTCCTCAAATGTTTTTAATTTTGTAGATTTTAAATAAATGATTTCAAAATGAAAGTGTATTTTACTCAAGATATTGTATGTTGATATTTTAAATATATTTTCATCTATAATAATGTCCTTTAATGTTTATTGTGATAAACTATGGATATGATCCTTTTTTACCATCTTTATTGTTTCTTGGGATAGTTTTTTATTATGATATTGAAATTTTTATGAAACCTGTATCCTTTCCATGAGTTATAATTTGTTGATATAATGACTATTTTATAATCTTATGGGACACATATTTCTGGTTTTAATTATATGATGGCTAGGTCTTTAATTATATATCCCTCGAAAATATTGGGTAAAGATAGATATCTCATGAGATAATAAGAAATTGAATATGGGGTGAACCTAGTTCAGTAAGAAACTTTTTCCAATAATATAGTATTGGGAGTGAACGTAAACTAAGTAAGTGGTGGAATGGGGAGTGAACCAAATTCACAATGATAGTTCTTGTAGTGAACCATAACCAAGAAAATGATTTTATATGATTATGTCTATTCAAAAAAAATTATGTCTTATTCTTATGATATATTATCAGGTATCATGAGTCATTATTGATGATTCTGCACCCTTATGTCTTACATATTTTCATTGATAAAAATTTGTATCACGTTTCATTATTATGATCTATGAATTGATGGATATGATTTTGCATTGTTAATATCATGTTCTCATACCATTACTTGTATCTTATTCTCACTTATGATCATTGATTGATATGTATTATGTTTGTCATTATTGATCATCTTATTTAACCCTTCTCATTGTTCTGATTCCCCATGTTATAGATAAATTTCTTAATTATGATAATTCGAAAAAGGGTATTAGTTTGGAAGAACATAATGGGATATTATGTAGATATTTTATGTATTAGTTTTTTATGTATAAAAATCTCAAAAAATAATAAAACATGAATTTTATGGAATGGATCATATTCATATGTAATAATTATTCCACTAATAATATATTGTATATATGCATTAAAATTTTTTGGTCTCTATAGTTGGTCTTAGAGTAAGGTTTAATAATTTTTGGAATGTAAGATAACAGAACATTAGTGAGAATGATTAATCTATGCCTATGTATAAGAGAACATCCTATGTTATGGTATAGAAATTAGCATTACATTCTTAATAAAATAAATCTCTTTCTGGACACCATAATTGGACTTGGTTATATAATTGATGCAACTAGAATTAATAACCCCAAAATGTGTTGGTTGAATATATCTCGACTATCATTATATTGCACGGTGAATGGGACCTGACTAAACACCGAGACTGACATGACCATGGGATATGACTAGGTTAATTCATATTTTATTTATGATCCATTAAGAGGTATTTGAATAAATATTGACCATGGATGACCAAGCTTAAACCTAATGTTTAATAGATTGAAAATAAGGTGTCAAGATTTACAAATACTATGAATAATTTTTGACGAATTTATGATTAATCACTCTTATTAACAATATTTGATCGTCAAAAAACCATTTAATATTTACTATAGGATTGGGGATAAAATTATGAAGTTGATGTGGTAATAGGTATTCTCAGATAATGTCCTTCCCTATTTTATATTAGTTATATGAATTAATATGTATCAAGAAATGTCTCATGAAATGTCAATCCATATCCATAGTTATTAGATGTAAAATTAATTGTAAAAAATCATAGTGGAATGATTAATGAAACTAAAGTATATGATTATTATCTGATTGATGTTTCTGGAAATGTGCTCCCTATAATTTTTTTATGCTCCCACTTGTTTAATTTGATGTGATTTTCGTCAGGGATTATATTTCATTATATAAAACACAATTAAATTTCTGATTATAGGAAGTAAAATTTGATATTCTGAACTAGCCTAAAATTTTCTATCGGTGCAAGGATAAATATGAACTTCCAGTATAAAATACATCCATTGCATGGGTATTGATTACTATTCAAATGGGTAGTTTATCTCAGATTATTGGGTAGAAAATAAACATAAATGATATTTATATTCTATGGGATCATGTCGATATCATCAGAAATAGTTTCCTAGTCTTACATTGAATCTTAAAGTTGATTTTTAAATAGAGATCATAAAAGGTGCTACACCAATATTAAATAATCTATATAGAATGGAACCAATTGAGTTGTATGAATTTAATAAGAAGCACTAGATAATCTTGATAAGAGATTCATTCATCTAAGTTCATCATTGTGGGGTGATCCTATGCTATTTTTAATATGGAAGATTGATTGATGTGACTCTACATTGATTATTAGTAACATGAAAATATCACAATTAATAGTAATTATCATTTTAACTATACTAATGATTTGTTTGATCAATTAAAGGTGATTAGTATTTTTAAATGGTTGATTATTAATCTGGATACTATCTATTGAGGGTAAAAAGTAAAGAAATAACAAATAAATACTTTACTTCATGGAATGGAAAATATGAATTTATAGTGATGACATTCAGTTTTATTAATTCTCCCATTATCTCCATGGAATTAATAAATAGATTCTTTAGATATTAACTTGACTAGTTTGTGGTAGACATTATAGATATTATTTTCCCATATTATAAGAGTAAGGAAGATCATGAATATTACTTGAGGATTGTACTGAAGTCCTTAAGGAAGGATATGTTTTATGAAAATTTTACCAAGTGTGAATTTTGGATATAGAAAGTTTCATTTTTTGGTTATATAATATAAAGAGAGGGTATATTGGTGTATCCATCAATGATGAAAATTATTGAACATCGGATCAAACCAACCATTATGACTGAAATATATAGTTTCATTTTTTTATATTTATTATATTTATTATTTATAATTTATTTCTCATAGATATATAATCCACTAACCAATTTAACTCAGACTGTAGTGAGGTTCCTTTGAACTGATGAGTGTCAATACAATTTCAAGGAACTCAATAGAAGTTTGGTCAGTGGACTTGTGATCACAATAACCAATACTGGAGAAGGGATTTTTATTTATAGTGATGTATTAAATAATTTTATGGTTTTTTTTCTCATAAATAATTATATGGTGATAGCTTATTCCTAATTCCATTTGAATTTTAATGAGAAAAATTACATGGCTTGTGATTTGGAGTTAGCAGTAATAATCATTAAATTAAAGATATGGAGGCAATATATTTTGACATATAAGTGTGAAATATACAATAACAATAAAATTTTAAAGTATATATTCACCCAAAAAGAGTTTAATATGTACCAAATAAGATAGTTGGAGTTGATTAAAGATTGTGATTTCTCAATAACCGACCTCCCTGGTAAAATGAACAAGGTGATTTATGTTTTGATTTGAAAGGATTAGGCTAGATTATCTATGATGAGGATCATAAAAGATGAAATATTTAGGGATTTTTAAATTTTATAACTTGATATATTGAAGGAATTTGATTAATATTATATTACTAAATTGAGTATTCAATTATCTATCTATGTAAACATTAAAGAGGTGAAAAAGTAGGATATGGAGTTGAAAAAAAAGTGAGAAGTTTTATTGAATTCAAAATTTATTGTTATTGAATGATAAGGTTTTATAATTGAGTATATTTTCCATAAATACCAGACTAGAAGAAAGAACTATTGAAACAATCTCATAGATATTATTCTTTGTCTATCCTAGAAGTATACATATGTATACAGATCTGAATGAGTATTTCTATTTTGAAAAAAAATAAGAGAGATATTATGAAGTATGTATCTCAGGGCTTGGTATGTCAGCAAGTGAAGGCTTAATGATATAACTCTAAGAGTATATAACAAGTATTACCCATACATGAATGAAAATATGAAAACATCACCACTTATTTCATCCTCAGACTCCCCAAAACATATAATGTACACAATGCTATTTGGGTTTTTGTTTATCACCTTATGAATTCAGTACACTTCATTACAATTAGATAAAAAAAATTTGGTTGATTATATATCTCAGATATACAATAAGTGGCTAGAATGGATTCACATAGTACCACATTCTATTGTATATGATTAATATCCTAGGTTTTCCCCATGTTATGGAATGTTCATCAACAAGTTATGGATATATAGTTGTGCTTATGTACTTCCTATCATCCTTAGATAGTTGGGAAGTCCTAGTGAACCATTAAAACCCTAGAGGATATGTTGAGATCAGGTTATCATTCTTTCAAAGGTTTAAGGGATCAATTACCCTCTCTAGATTAGTAATTTTTAACAAAAAAAGCATTCAATAATGAATTTAGATGGTTCCTTATGAATCCTTATATGGAAATAAGTGTGAAATATGAAATAATAGGATTAATTTGGAGAAATAAATCTATTGAAACATAATATACCTAAGGAAATAGTAGAGAAGGATAGATCCATTCAACAAAAACTCAAGGTATCTCATAGTAGATAGAAGAGTTATAATGAAAATCACCTAGGAGATAAAGATTTTTATGTTAGTTTGAATATTTTACTATGAATTTCCCCATGTAGAAAGGTTATGAGATCCAAATGTATGTTAAATTTAAACCTTTGGTATATTGGTCCTTTCAAGATTCTTGATTATACTGAGATGGTAGCTTCTCGTTTGGAACTCCCACCAAACTTATCTCATCTTCACAATCTGTAACGTATATCTATAATAAAGAAGTACATAATCAATCCTTAACATGAACTAATCTCATTGTTTATTACACTAGATCATGATTTTTTCTATGAAGAACAATTTTTATAAATATTGGATCATAGAGATAATGTTCTGTCGAACAAGACTACTCACAAGGTTAATGTTCTTTGGAGGAATAAGAAATTTGAGGAAGCCATATGGGAACCCAAGGATGTGATAAAGTAGGAATATCCTCATTTTTTGTATCATAGTGATGGAATTTTAAGAGATAAATTTATTTTATAGGGGTATAATTCCACATCCAAATACATTATATGTGTTTTCTTTGAAATAAATTTTAAGTATTCAATAACTTTCCCTACATGCAATATGAATCACATTATAGAAAAAAAATTATAACCTAAACATTAAATAGGTATGTATGAATATTAATAAAAATATTATGAAAATAATATTTAAAAAGGTTTAAATAATTCAAATTTATTTTTTAATGTATAATAGAAAAGTTCTCAATATTCAATAAAGTCATTTTATACTTTAAAAATATGTTTTCATTAAAAAAAAATTTATCATATATTTTCATAAAAACATATAATTAATTTATTTAATTTTTAGAAATTCTATTTATCTAATGGATATAATTTTTTAAATCATTATTTTTATATTATCTTAGGATTAAATTTTAGGATTCTTTAAAAATATTTATTTTTATATGAATAGTGATAAATACCTATTTTTATAAAAAATAATTTATTTTTAACTAAAAGTTACTAAATTTTTTAGATTTAGTCTTAAATAAAAATAAATATAGTTTAATTATAGATAATATAATTAATTAAATAATCTTTATCATGATACTTGATATTGATATATGTTCATTTTGGGGAATAAAAACACATTTTTCTAAAAACTTTTGTATGCACCCAATGTGATTTTATATTAATAAATTAAATTAATATATTTTTATTAATGGTTTTAATGAAATTTATAGATTATATCATCAATAATGTATTTTAACAATCATTTTATGGTTTTTACATGGAATTTAATGGAAGTAAGTTATGATTTATTCTTCAAAATTCATTTTTCAAAAACAGGTTTTCATTGTAGTTTACATGCTTAATTAAAACTAAATTATAACAATTATATATATTGAATCTAGTAAACTGGATTCCATATTTTTAATACTCATAAATAATATAATTTAGTATTTTTATCTTACTTTTTCATATTAAATAGTAAATACAATAAAATTTAGTTACCATAGTTAAGGTTTAAACGGGTTTACCGGGGGGTTCATTCAAGAGATAAGGGTATTATTGCAACCAAAACCTCTCTAATTATTATTTTATAAATATATTTAAACCTTATATTTTCCTACATTATAATACCTATCCATTTGGATATATTTTCCCATGAATTTGATCATATATAATTGAAATTATTTAATAAATTCCACGTGTATCCCTCCCCTCACTTATAAATGGGACCTTATCCTCTTCCCATATTCACAAAATTTCAACATTAAATATAATATAATACCTACTAAAAATAATTTATATAATCCTTCCATCATTATATATATTTATTTATTCTCTTATTTACTATCCATCAAGACAATAGTTGTATAGAAAAATAGGTCTCTCAAAGAAGTCGTATAAATCTTAACCAATCCCTGTCAATTTTATTTATTTTTACACATATATATAAACTTTTTATATTAATAAAAAATGAATTAATAATGTATAAAAAGTATAATTATATTCTATTTCCATTATTTAACAACCATTTATCACCTCTTCTCAATCCAATTGGATATTAAATTTTCGCTCATGCATATATATGCACTACCACCGCCACGTAATGATATAACTCATTTTACACCACCATAATTCATGGTTGATTACAATGATATATTTAATTTTTATTTATGTTATTTATGTTATAATAATTATTCTTTATAGGTTAATCCATATTTTCATTTATTTCATTCCATCCACAAAAAAATGGAAAGATCACTTGTGCCTTTGTACGGACTACCGTCTCAAAGTAGTGATGTTATTCATTTTTCATCACCGATTTATATGAATGGTTATAAATAGATATATAATGAATATATATGAAATTTATATCATTTTTTATTCTATAAATTATTAAACTATAATCTTAGTTCATGTATCATAAACACTCAACCAAAACATACATGAAAAATGAAGAAGATGATGCCTGAAATGACGACTTATGCAGATAATTGTTTATAAATGGTTGTTGAGATGATATAAAGAGGTAATATATGATATTATATATATTAATATAGTTATATTAAATAATTATAATAAATTTACATTTATTATACAATAGGTTATAGTGATTACGTATCAAGTCAGGCTTAATATAAGGGCTTCATCTCAAAACATCCGTCTTTGAGACACATGTTGTTTTAGGCACCTAATTTATTTTAAATGGTGTATGTAATGAAATATATTCAGTAAATTCGTCACCTAAAAAGGACCATCACACTATCTTAAATATGATCCTGATCGCCAAAGGATGGTGACCACCGCTGGTTATAACCAACGATCACTTGATAATAGTTTCACCACCTGTAAACTCGTATAACCCATCCACAAAATAGGATATCCACACAAAAAAAATCAATTTAAACAGCATAATATAATAAAATTCCATAAAAAATGGAATATATCATAAATAGAACATTTCATAATTGGATATTTACATGGAATCTAAAAAACCCGAAAACTAAAAAATAACAATGTCAAACAAGACCCAAATATTCAAACCAATAGATACGAAATACCTAATTAAATACTCATGATACAATACCTAGTAGACCACATATCCTCCAAAAACTAATGAATCATGGTAATCAATAAGATCCACCAGAGAATATAGTTCAATTTCCCTTTCCTTTGTCCTTCAAAAAAAGTCTGAAAATTCCAAAAGACCAAAGAAGAGTGTGAGGTACAATGAAATGTATGATTTCATTATCAATATATATATATATATGGATTTTACCCTTGATAGCCTATAAACTAGTTTCTATAAGTTTTCAAAACGAAACCACATTTAAAATCATACAAATTTCAAGTAATAAATTGAAATCCCTTTGGTTTTCCATTTCAAACGAAACTGGATATCCAAAAAAAAACCAAAACATTGATCAAGTAGATAAAAATAATAATGAGGCATATCATGTTCAATATAAAAAACATTTAAAATCCAATAGTGATCATAACATCAATTAAATGTAAACACATCATTGTAAAATGGGAATAATATATCTCTTCAATTCAAAATGGAACTAATTAGATGAATCAAACATTTAAACTAGTCCAGCATGGGTAATATGCACCTTGGGATCCAAACATCAGGCCTATAATGATTTAGTAAACAAGTATTCTAACTGGATAAGAAATATGGAATCTCTCATAGTCTTCTTGGGGACTAACTCTAAGAGCTCCCATGGTCTCTCAGTAACAAACATGGAAGATCTCATGGTATTCATACCCAAATTCTCTCATATTCCTTTGGAAACAAAATTGGAGGATCTCATTGTCCTCCTCCTATATGCTCACATTACATTTACGATTAACCAATGTAGAATATTTTATGTTCTTCCCTCCAAAATTTTACACAGTCCCTTGAAAAAACCCCTCTCTCACTCCACAGTTAACCCACATGCCACTCCATGCCAAAATAATAACAAATAAGTTCACATATCAAATAATCGACATCACAATCCATTTCACAAATTTTACATTTTACCAAAACAAAATTCCCAAGGAAAATAATTTCTAAAACCTATGTAGATATCCTTTAAAATCGATAAAACCACTTTGATCTATTTTGAATGAAATGTTGGTGTGCATCAAAGACACACAAATATGGAAAACCCCCTTTTTAAACACCAAATTTCCAAAATAAGTAATCAGGAACCTCAAAAATTAGATAAAAATCAACCACAAACCATATATTTAGAAGTTAAACAAACAACCCAAAATTCAATTCATAAATTTAAATTTTATCCTGGGAAAACACCCTTAAATAAAGACATTTATCTCCTAATGGTCTTAAATGCCATCACCTCTGATAACAACCACTTAGAAGCATTAGAAGATGGTCTCACAAACCTTATACATAATAAAACAAATCAAAAAAACATATCACACAATATAACAGGTTACCTCCATTATTGGGGTTACACACTTACAAAAAAAATGGGAGAATAAGCAGGAATAAGGGGGATGGAATAAGAAACCAAGAACAAAGTGGCTTACCTCCTACCAAAATATCGATATTCCAAGGAAAAATAACCACCAAATGAGAGGGAGAGCTCCACCACCATGTAAAAGTGTAAGTGTGAAATGGGGGAGGAAATTGAAACCCCAAAACATAAAAACATGACAGGGATAAAATTATAAAAATTCACATTTTTAGTGTACAGGATAGGGACACACGGTTTGGATACACGGTTAGGCCAACCATGCATCAACTGTGAATGTGCCACTATCCACCCAAAAATGGGCTTCATATTTTCCTATAAGAAGATTTACAGTTTATAAAACGATGCTCAAAATAAGTGAATACCTCTTTTCAAATTTATATACCCCTCACATGGTTATTTGTATAATTATAAAAATTTTGTGTTAATCATGTGCTTAGGTCTGTCTTCCCACAAACTCCCAGTTTTTACCCTTAACACCCGATAACTTCTTGAATGCATCTAAAAGATAAATAAAACTCGAATGTATATGTGCCAATTACCCAGTGTGTATCAAAAACTCCCCACTATGAAACATTATTCCCCCCAAAATTCCTCATACTTCACTATAAGAATATTTATGAGGCCACTACTCCCTTACCCAACCATCCCACTCCCATTTATCAAGGATATCACCACCAAATTTCTAGAGAACACAAACCAACAGGATTGACCTACTCTATTGCACCATAACCAGACAATCCACCATATAAATAGGATGCTCCACTATAGTGTTGTAAAGATCTAACTCCAAATATTCCCATTTCAACAATTGATATGGGTATGATGGTATCTCTTTAGCTTAGATGAATAAAAGATATCATAGATCATGGTTATAAATGGTAGAAACTCTAACTGATATGACACCTTCCTAAAAAATCTATAACAAAAAAGTGCATGATGCAACGTGGTGCCAATTTACCATGCATTCCCAAATGGTGGGTCCCAACAAAACTGATTCCAAGAAAAACACTGGAGTGCCAACATGAAAATAACACATATAATAAATATTGATAGAATATGACTTATAAAATAGTAATCTATTTTTAATAATTTTTTAATCATCCTTACTATCCTAGTCATCTCCTAGATGAGACTTGGTTTAATCAAGGAACGCTCACCCTCCTCGTCCCTACATAATGTTGATTAGAATATCCCCCATACAATTCCTCAAATTGGGTAATATTACTCAAGGATTTATAACTATTTTTATAATTAAACTAATCCAATCGAAGTTTCATTTTTTATGAACCACTAGAATCAACCACACACGCCCACATTATACCCTCAAGATTTTAGATAGTGTTCCCAGATTAAGAATTTGTATGTGGGGGATATGTGGTAATCATCCACACCTAGATTCCCAAATATTCCGAGAGTCCAATCTATGATCATGTAGTGTTGTAGGAACCCATATATGAAACTATCAATGAGTTCACTCTGTGATTCCAAACAACCTATAAAGCATATGGCCATTTGAGGTCCTCTACCTTCATTAACTCCCTAATGGGTTGAAAGTGGTATGATTTTTTTAGATTATTGAAATTCACCAAGATGGTTTCTTTTTAACTTGGAGTTTGAGGTATCTTGATCATGAAATCTATATATATCTTATCCCACTTGCATGGTTGAACAATAAGTGACTATAATAACCTGGGTAGTCTCTAATGCTCAATTTTGATCCTCTAACGGGTTTAGAACCTAGAAAAAAATTCCACCACTACATTCCCCATCTCTGACAACCAAAATCATCCCCTTAGGGTATAGAAAATCGTAGTCAGCCGAGGGTGAACATGATAAGTGGAATAATTCACCTCTTTCATAACCTCCTACCTCAAGCTCAGAGGAATAGTTATCCTATTCAAAAAGTGAAGAGAAACATCAGGAGATAGAGGCCAATCACTAGAGGTCTCCCCACCATTTAAGGAACAACTAATATGCTGGAACTCATGGTCATATACCTACTTTATTCTCACCCAATCGATGAGCGAGGTTGTAATGTACTCACCCAAAAATAATACCGGCACTCCATACTCCTGCACATCCCACCTAAGATTAGTAAATAAACTCATCAAAACCCACTCATTTGTTGATTCCAAAACTTATTAAATTGGAAGATTTCTACTTAAAGTGTTAGAAACCACATTTCCCTTCTCATTCGTAAATGAAATTTTGAAAAAAAAAATTAAATATATTTCACCCAGCATCGCTGTCTAAGGTTATGTTCCCTCTGGGTGAAAATAAACTCCTGAATTTTATGATCTAAATAAACAGTAAAATGCTCCCCAAAGTGGTGATGTCTCCATGTTATCATCATGTGAATCACAACATCTAATTCCAGTTCATTAGTATGATAATTACTATCATGTTTAGATATCTCATATGATCAGTAATCCACAACATGGTCATAACGTATCAGTGTACATCCCAACCCCACACCAGAAGCATAAAAACCTAGCACAGTCTTTCCTAGGATTAGGAAGATTCAAAACAGGTGTGGATTTCATAAAATTTGGAAACTACTAAAAATAAAAATACCACTTCTTAAACACTCAAACATAAGCCCTTACATTGAAAAAATCCACAAGGGATAATCTAGCTGGGAGAAGACCCGAATAAAATGTCTATTATACCTATCCAATCCCAAAAAAAACTGCATATATCAAACAATTCTTGGAACACTCCCAATAAATGGCTACTCAAACATTATCTGGATCCACTAAAACTCATGGATTATAAATTATGGGTCATAAAAACATCACTTCCTAAATCCAAAACTAGAACTTGGAAAAATTTTAATACAGATGATGCTCTCTCAAAACAACAACCCCCACCCCGGTGTTGTACAAGATCCTCCATCATCATGGAATAAATAAATATTTATTACAAAACATGACTAAAAAGAAGTGTAAAATGAAGTTTAATATCTAGTTCAACAACTCAATAAAAATTTTAGAATAATTGGTTTGAACAAATGACATAACCATACCATCTTTGAAAGGTGGTCTTTAAAATATCGCCTTCCCAGACCCTCAACTGGTCGTACCCCTATCTCAGATCGATATTTGACAACTAATGGGCCCCTCTAAGATGATAAAAAATATAATAAAATCTGGTAAATTAATTTATTTCATGGTCACGTAGTTAATCATATGATATTTTATGAAAAGACAGATATTCCAATCTGCCTCCTTTACAAATAGCACTGGTGAAGCCCATGGCGATATGCTGGGATGGATAAAAACTGTTACCTCAAGATCCTATAACTGAATGTTCAGATCCTTCATCTCATCCAAATCCATCCAAAATACAGTATGTATATCATTATCATATTAGAAAGCTTATAAATATTAAACTCAACCTCTCGTTGGGGTTGTAATCCAAAAAAATATTTGGAAACATGTTTGTGTACCTATCCATTACCCCTTGAATTTATTCCATTGAACCCTACACAACATAATAAAGAATAAATATAGAAAACTATCAAGATATCAACTCCAACTCTATAGAAACTATTCCTTCCCTCACTGATCCTAGAACCCACTCACCTTGAAAGATGTAAGTGCTACTATTATGAGTGAGGAACTAGATCCTATGGTGATAAAATTCAACCAATACCTTAAAGATGATTAGTTAGTATATGATAATAATATTTTTGAAAATTTATAGGTCTAGAATAATTATTTCCCAAATGAATTCCGTACTAGATACCGAAACATGACACTCAGAGAGCATGAAAACATTCTCTTTCTTCCTATCCAATGGGTATATAAAATCCATTACATTAGTCATAAAATCTAATCGTATATGTAAATAATCAATCAATTTCTATAAAATAAAATAATTTGTTGTTCCATATTCAAATAAAATGGATTCTATGGATGAATTCATAAAAACTTTACCTCTCATGGTGAACATCCTAGAATCTGATCACTATGGATTGACCTTAGATGCATGGAGACACCCTATCTCAGATACACCTTGGGTCTTATCCCCCTAGTTAGAATAGAAATTTCTATAAATATGAGATCCTCTACCCTTAAGAATCCTCTTACTACGCCTAGGGGAGCTTTGAAAAGGTAGATAATACACTACTCCCCTATAAAGCCAACTAATAAAAGCATTGAATATTCCCTGACTGCCCTCGCCAGTGGCAAATCCTCAAAGTGTCTGAACAATTTAGAGTTGTGTGTCCAACCTTCCCACACAGATAAAAAATAATGGGGTTACACCCTATATAATCCATAGGTTCTGAACCTGAATACTATTTAACACTCTTTCCACTACCTCTCTAAGTCTCATCCTGCTTATATATCTACCTTGACGAAGAACTGTGGATTCTATCCATTAGAGGAACACCATCGAAACATATCTTTCCTATTAAATATTACTATATTATAGCTTCCATGTCAACCACCACTGAATATGTTGGTACATATATAAGGATGAGTATAGATATGATATATGTCTTTAATCCAATTTAAAAACAATGAGCCTTGAGGAAATCATTCATGAGGAGATATAGAGAGACATTATCCAACTTGGTAAATCTGGAACCATAATCCATCACCAAACGATCACCCTTATCTAACTTCAATATCTCATGGGACTTCTTGACCATCAATATATCTGAGAAGAATTGTTTATTAAACACCACCTTAAAAGTGGCCCATATGAGATCCTCGTGCCTCCTTGAGAGAACTATTTAATCCAACAAATTTCTACATGGTTATTCCATTAAAAATATTGAAAATACAACCTTAATGGTCTTAGGGTATTCAAGAACTAAAATATCCACTCTATATGATCCAACCACTACTTAGGATTATTGGTTCCCTTTTCTCCATGGAACACTGATGTATTTTTCTGTGTAAACACATATTCATGTTCTATCATGTGTGTTATCTCTAAACTACCCACTTGTACTAAGGATCAGATTGTATGAATCAATGACTCCACCAAAGATGAATTAATAGAAGGTTTCACCTATGTGTTACTCACTATTTCACCCCCTCTATGTTTGGATGAGGTCCTTATGTAAGGAATTTTGTACAACACACAAAACACAAGATTCATTAGACACAATTTATCCTTAAACACCTAAAATTATGTGAATAAACCCTCATTAAAAAAACCCTATAACCAGGATCAAAACATAAACAAAATCTCATACCACCCATTGAAACATGAAGTTCGACATAAAGAAGAGTTGGTCGGGCACTCCCATATTCCTACCTATTGAGTCTCGATGATCCTAACACTAGTATAACACTAACTCCAAAATAACAACCTACAATGATAACATTGTTCAAAAATAAAAACCAGATAAAACCATCACCTGATCCATCCTGCCACATGACCAGAAGAACATTCCAGATCAACACAAGTTGGATACAAGAATAGTAAATACCCATATATTACTTCGGAACAGTTTCTCCACTAGTAAAGTGACATGACCCTTCCAAAAAATAGGACATTAACACCCAAAAAATCAGATTCAACAACATAAGATAAGAAGATAACATAAAAAATTTCATATATCATAAAAAATACTGCCATATTTTAACATATTCCTGGTAAATAAAAAGAAACTCCAAAACTAAAAAAAGAATGATGTTAAACAAGTACCAAAGAAACATCTCAATGGATGCAAAATATCTATCTGATTCCTCATGAGACAATCCTTATGAGACCATGTCTCCTCTAAAAAACTATGTAGATGTAATCAAGAAGAGACACACTTTAATATAATTCCTCTTACCTTACTTGTGTCGAGAAAAACAAAGTATTCAAATTCCTAAAGGCCCAAGTAGGGTGTGAGGCAGAAATCGCATTTGGATACCGCTATAAATATATTTATGGATTTTACCCATGAAAACAAATAATCTAGTTTGAAAAAAATCAAAACTAATCCACTTTCAAAATCATACTATTTTCAAGTAATCCTCTGATATCCATTTGGTTTACCATTTGAAAAATGGGTTTTCCAAAACAAAACCAATAAATTACTCATGTAGATAAACATGACCATATGGCATAACATGCTCAATATATCAAACAAGGAATAACCGAGAGTGACCATAACATCAATGGAATGTAACCACATCAATGTAAAATAGGAATAATATATCACACCACATCATAATGTCACCAACCAAATGCATCATTCATATAAACTAATTCAGTATGAGTAATGTGAACCAAGGGATCTTACCATAATGACTATCATGAGGAGTAAATAATTATTATAGATAGCTTAGAAAAAATAGATGCACTCATAGTATTCCACAGTCCCATGTTTAAGAGCTCTGATGGTCTCTCAGAAACCAACATGGAAGCGCTTATGGTCTTCCGACCCAAAGGCTCTAGTGGTCCCTTGGAAATCAAATTGGAGGCTTACATGGTCCCAGATCTAATGGATCACATGACCTCTCAAAAAAATTAATGTTGAAGATCATGTAGTCTTCCCAAAAAATCTCCCCTGATCCCTAAAGAAACCCTCAAACACTCCCTAGTTAACCCACATGATATGCCATTCCAACAAGATCAAAAATAATTTCTTATATCAAACAATACAGAAAACAATCTATTTCACTCAAAAAAAATCACATTTTACCAAAACAAATTTTCAAAGGTAAAATAATTTCTAAAAGCACATTAAAATACATTGAAATATATAAAACCTATATTATACATTTTAACAAACACTTTGTAGGCAAGAAATCCACACCAATTTGAAAACCCCCCTTTTTAAACATCCAATTTCCAAAATAAGTAATCATACATAACAAAAATGGGATAAAAACAAACACAAATAATTTATTAAGAAATAAAAAAATTACCAAATTAGATTAAATTTTTTTAAGGTAATCCATGAAAAACACCATAAATAAAGGCACCGAACTTGGATTCATCCCAAAGCTCATTGCCTCAGATGATAGACACCTAAAATAGGTAGAAGAATTCCTTACACACCTAATCCACATGAAAAAAAACCAAATTCACATTCACACCCAACAAATTTATAAAACCCCACTATGGTTACACACTCCCAAAAAATGGTAGAACAAGAAAGAATAAGGGGGAAGGAAAAACAAAAACTAGAAAAAATGGGCTGACCTCAAGCCAAAACAACATGATTATAAGGATAAATCAACCCAAATAGATATAGAGATATCCACAACTAAGGAGAAGGGTTTTAATATGATTGGGGAGAAAAATAATACCCAAAATCATAAAAACACAAGTGGGGTAAATTGGAAAAAATACACATTATAAGTAAGATGAATAGGGCCCCATGGTTTGGAAAACCATTCTCCTGCCATGAGGGTGCCAATTTCCACCCAAAAAGGGTCACAAAGTTTCCTCTAAGTGGTGGCATGGTTTGTAAACCCATGATCAAACCATGTGAATCCCACTATACTAAACTACATCTCCCTTGCACGGTTTTTCACATGGTTAGAAAAACCATGCGCTAACCATGATCCTCAGACTTTAATCCCAAAAACTCATGATTTGGACCCTTAACATCCAATAATTCCAAGAGCACATCCAAAAGATAACTAAAACTCAAAATTAGATAAACAAAGGACCTCTCGAGTGTCACAATGTATATAATTCCAATTGGATATTTAATATCATGTTTTATCTTGAATCATTGTATTTTAACTTCAAATTCAATATCTTTTTATTTCAATGAGTTTTTATTATATTTTCTCTTAAGATGTAAGTTTTTTGTCTCAATTTCTCTTCATTTAAACATTTTTAATTTTTATGAACAAATTTATATTTTATATGGTATATATAATATACAATAATGTGTTTTGGAATACTCCGTGATTTAATTCAATGGATTTATACAAACATATTATTTTACAGTTCTAATGATTTTCATTTAAAAAATTAATAAATTCAAAAATAATCCTCATCTAAATTTTGTTTCATTGAGATATTTTTTATGTTATACACCAATATTATTTTATGAGGCTTATCTTATAGTGAACCCTACTTTTCATACATAAATATTAAGTCTATTAGATGAATATTCAATTTAAAAAATTATTATCCACTCTAGAATTGTATAGATTTAGTGTATTGGGAAACATGGGTATTCAAAAAACATTGTTATATGATATCTACACCATCTCACACTAGTTCATTATAACTAGAACCATTCTTAGACACATCATACTTAAAACATTTCTCCATAACCAAAGGAAGGGAAACATAAGGAAGGGTGAGATCAGATGCTTGATTAGGATAAAAAATAGATATATCAATGATCACTTAATTATAAAATTATCATAAGGGTATGAGAATATGAGATAAAACATTTGAAAACAATAAATTTCATATCATAGATCATAATATTGATCCGTGACATAAATCATGGTGTTTTATAAGACATGAATCGTAAGGGAATAAAAGAAAATTATACATTCTATAAGAACATTGGAATAAGATATATGTTTTTGGCATACACATAAGAATGGAAAACTCATTTACATTGTAAAGTATTGCTACTAAAACTATCATAATGGTTTGAGTTCACTCCCCATTCCATAATATCATAAGCCAAGTTTCACTCTGAAGACATTCATAGGGGAAACATTTCCTTACTGAACCTGTTTTACTCCTCATTCCATCAAATACTTAGCCAAGGTTCAATCCCAAGACTGTCATAGTTTATTTTATCACTTACTAAATTGGTTTCAATCGCTATTCTAGTACATATTATATCATGAAATATCCATCTTCTCCCAATTTATTATAGGGCTAAATAATATTGATCTTACATGTCCCATAATGAAGGTCAAAAATATCCTTTATATAAGATCATAAAATATTCATCATCGAATAACCCATGGAAAGTAAGAATATTTCACAATCATTTCTTCAATTCATAATAGAATAACCTTTAGAAATGAAATAAGTTCAATAAATGTTTCATTATTAATTTATTAACCCAAAAAAATAAATAGGATTCATAGAATGGTATTTATATCATAATCATCATTATTTTAAAAAAAAGAAAAGTGGATGGTATCATTGGATCACATCCTTAATAAATTATAAGTAACATATGAGGATGTTATCACAGATGAAATTTCATTTAAATGATCACTAGATCATTTCCTAAGAAAAACACCATTTTCAATTTGAAATCACTTACTTAAAATATAAAAAACTCCAAAATATTTAGTAAAAAAAATATTTAAAAAGAACCCTGAATATATTTCAAGGAAGACTCAAATGTATTAGTGGTCATGAAAGCAAGAAATATTATTCACGTTGTGTGTGTTCAAACAACAATTCCTATCACATTTTTTGTAAAAATTCAAAATTACCTCATTCATAAAATGGTCAAACAGTTACATTTAAACTAATTCATAATAAAGTAAATCATGGGTAAAAATTAATTTAAAAAAAATGGAAAATATTAAAATCATTGTTGAATTTGTTTTTTTAAACATCGATATTGAGTAAAAAGGATTTTGGACTGAAGGGAAAAAGAAAGTTGTTTTTACTTAAAAACATCCTTTTGGCCTCTTGAGTTCTTAAAGAGAGAAAAATAAATGTAAAAGATGTAATCTATAGAAATAACCGAAGGTTAGAAAAATTAATGGTATTATTGAGCGATAGGTCATATAATTGTATCATCTCAATCATAATCATAAGAAATCCTGATAAATAATATGATTGTAACATAAATCCCTTACCTCATGCTTGACTAATTCCAAAAGTGCTCTAAACATTTGTATAATAAGTTTAGATTTATTATAATTTTTTATCGATTTATTTACACAATTATAATAACATATATGGTCTAATTATAACATTTCAACACAATTTTATAAATAATTATTTATTAAATTCGTTATTTCTGGGCGTTAACTATTTTGTTTTTCATGAGAATTTCTTTTTGGTAGATTCGACACATGTACTTTGATAATATATCCATAATATATATATTTTTAATAATGATGTAAATATTATATTATATTATATATATTTAAATTCATACATGAAATGTAGCTATAGAAAAATGAATTACACTACAAATGGAGATAGCAGATCGTACATATGCATGAATGTTATCATCACTTTTCAATAGATGGAAAACAAATAATGATAAATAATAATTCACCATTAAAGAAAACTTATTCTTTAATATATAATATATATGCATAAAATATATCCATATTATAATCTAAATAAATTATAAATGAAAAACAAATCACATCGTTTCATGGAGGTTGTAGTCTACACGTACGTAAGAGTGACGCTATCATTTTCCAGCTGATGGGAAGGTAAGAAGGTAGATATGATATTATAATTCCATAAGAATAATTATATCTTAAATATAATATATAATCATTTAAACCATAATAATAACCATCCATTAAATATAGTGATGTAAAATTAATTGTATCTTTTTATGGAGGTTGTAGACCACATGTAAGCATGAGGGTTAATTTCACATAAAATTCGATATAAAAGAGGGTGAATAGTTGTATCTACAAGATCATAATAAAATTTCAGAATATTTAGGATACTTATTTTATTATTTCATTATTAATTACACATAATTATAGGTTTTATATTATGAAATAAATTTAAATAGGTTGGGTGGGATGATTTCCTCTTCTTTGGTAGGCTTCCTTTAGTTCCTTTATTAAGGACACATAAATGGTATTTTAATAATAGCATTACTATAAATTAATGTATAGTTAATTATATAAGCTTGTTTTGACATTAACCACAATTAAAAATCTTTCCTATTTTTACTATTCATTCATACCAAAAATTAATGTTTTCTCCTTACCAATTTTGTAAATTATAATTAAAAATATTTACTACATTTAATAAAATTTAATTTATACAATTTTAATAATTTAATTTAAATTTAAACCAACAAAACACGATGAAAAATGATTTTCTTGAAAAATATGTTTTCTTAAGTATAAAATGTTTTTATACCAAAATCCAACATAAAAATGATTCTAATGAACATAATTAGATTTTTAAAAATATAAATGAACTTATTTTACTTAGAAAACTATTTTAAAAAATTATAGAATTTTTTAAATTCTTTAAATGAAAAGACAAATTTCAAGAAAAAATCAATATTTTTTCACTATTCATTGAAAAGATATATTTTTTCAGAAAGTTATCATATATTAACTATAAAATAATTTTGACATACTAATTTAAAATTTTAATTTAACTTTAAATAATAATTTTTTTAAATGTTTCAGAAATAAATTATATTATTATCTCACAAAATAAGTAAAACCCATTATTGATGAAAGAAATGTATTTTTAGAGCATAATGACTTTTGTAAATATTAAATACTTATTTATCAATATATTTATTTGATATAAAAAAATATTTAAAAAAATATTGTTTATTACGATTCACTCTACTGATTTAATTGTTGGGTTATAATGGTATATTATGTTATGGATCATTTTGACTCGGGGTTGTGTGTATCACAAACTATCAAATAAATTAAATTTATTTAAAGAGAAATGTATAATAAAATATTAGGGGGTTAAATTCTACCACATTAAAATGTATCCTACCTTAAGAATTCATTAAATATGATACGAAAAATAGTATATCTCTATTACATCACGTACACATGTTCCTATCTATCTTTTTCTAATTTTCCATTCCACTAGAGAACATTAACAAGGTGAGTAGCCTTATTTCATAGAAATTTATATCTACAATATAAGATTTATACCAATTATTATTTATAGGAAATATCATGCTATATAAGTAATCATAAATGTCCCAAAGGAATTTTTTTTTATTATGGAAAATCCCCATTTTAAGGGTTGAAGGGGGACCCATCATGCTACATAAGTACAACCTCTGAGTTTAGTATATATTAATGATGAAGTACTTCTTCCTCATTAGAGATAAATATAAAACCTCATGAACATGATGAAATTTTTGGGGAAGGGCTAAGTAATAAACTACCATCCTTACTCGAAAAATAATCTCCAAGGGTCCAATATTATAAGACCCCAGCCTTAAACCTTACTTAATATTGAATTAAATGAATAATTCACGTCGAGGATCTTTTCAGGTTTAGAGTTTTAGAGAATTAGAACATAACTATTACATCTTAAAAGATTACAAAGTAGACACTTCTACTAAGTCTCCATAAAATAAAAACTCTTAAAAAGAAAGATGTCTACATTCCATGTTTTAGATAGCATGAAATTCCCTTGATCCCATCCTTGACCTTATTCCACTTTAAGTCCTGTGAAAAACATTTTGAAAAACTTGGGGTGAGCATAAAAAGCTCAGTAAGGGAAACAAAAAGAATGAAAATTGTTAGTTTATCAAAACAACAAGTAAACCATGTATACTTTATCAAAGTAATACTTTTCACCTTTATGAAGTAATGAAAACTCTTCACTGAATAAAGTATCATTACTTACCTTTTTTTAACCAAAGGATTACCATAAAACCCATATAAAGAACACATAACATAAATAAAGGTAACTTGGGACATAAACTTACTTAAGTGGAATAACCATACGGTTGACTTCCACACATATCACTTAATGGAATAGCCATACGGCCAATTTCCATACATACTTAATGGAATAGCCATACTGCCGACTTCCATACCCAATGCATTGGAGGTTATAACGTAACCACCCGTCCTGGTATTCACGGCACCACCCATCATATGGTTTATAACGTAACCACCCATTAAAATGTCCAAGTACCAATATAAAATCATAAAACATTAAACCAATATAAAGGAATGATAACATTTCCACATTTCAATCACAATATATCATAAATATATTGACGTAATAGAATCCTTTTTCAAAACCATTTTCAATACCAAAATACATAAAAGAGTATATGGAATTTATTTTATTCTAAAAACATTATGGCTTGTTGAGAAAGCCAAAGACCAAATAATACTCGCGGCGGCGGAAAAATTCATTGTCACCGCGTACGTTAAAAAAACATTCCTTTTTGTCGTTTTGTAAAACGCTTCGTAGAAAAATATTCCTTTTGTATAAAAGTAAAAGTCAAAGAAGTTTATACACCGTATAAAAGAAAGTTGTGTATAAAACGAAATATGCCTCAATGAAAGGAGATTGAGACGAAGTCCCTTACCTCGGGTCCGACTTGACTCGATCGTTCTTTAACGTCCTGAATAATAAACTTGAGTTAATTTATACTTGATTAAGAACCTTTTTAAAGTTCATTATTCTTTATATTTCACTTATTGCCATGTTATAAACATTATGTAACCATTTATGTTAATAATGTTTGTTTTGTCAATATTTGGTTCTTAAGTCGAAAGTTGACTTCTTACAATTACATGTTGTTCATGTGGTCAAAAGTTCTTTTTATCCAGAATGAAATTCCTGATTTGGATATAATATGTATCATATATATCCAGCATATAAATGTATTTATAATATTACATAATCATTTATAGTTAAGAAATGAAATGCACCGTTCATGGAGACGGTAAGCCGTACGTACGCATGAACGCTACTTTCATTTCTTTGTCATATTAGTGAAATTAAAACTAAATGAGAGGTATGTATATTTTAATTACAGAATTATATTCATCATTTAGATATATCATTAATTATATATATACATTATATACATGTAATTTTAATAGTACATTACATTTGCGGATAAGAAATGAAATGCACCGTTCATGGAGACGGTAAGCCGTACGTACGCATGAACGCTACTTTCATTTCTATCTCATACTTTAATGGAATGAAATAATAATGATATAGAGGTATATTATAATTCCAGTATAAAATCATATATAATAACTTTAAATCCATCCTTTACATGTCCCACATATGGCATTAACGAATCACATCACTTTTAGGGGGCGGTAGTCCGCACTTCCTTAAATTAAGATATCGTGTTTACCCATAATGGAAACCATAAAGGTATGCCAAAAATGAAAAATACAGAAGCTTAAGGAAAACATAAACATATTATATATCATATATAAAAATAGTGACATCATAATGGCCACCCTTGAAGGTGTTAAATGAGTATTGAACAATCATCGTTTCGGGAGGCAGAATTTCGCCATCCACGGAAACCGTATGTTCTTTAACCATTTGATGTAGTTGTGTGAGAGTGTAGCTCAAATAAATATTATAACAACATCATAGTATATTTAAGATACTGGTTTTGTTACAAAAGAAGTAAATAAAAAGAGTTTAGAGGGTTGGAGAAGCAAAATAAAACAAATGAAAAAGAGAGAATGAATTACCGTTAAAAGTGTAACTCCCTTTTGATTTGAGTCTAAAAGCTTCCTTTGAAAGAATTCTTCCCAAAGGGAATCCTCTAGTATGAGGGGAGGGATGTGGAGAGAGTAAATGGGCAGGGTTTGGCCGATCCAAAGGCTTGAGAAGTGTGTGAAATGGGGTAGAGGTGGGGGCCTTTTATAAGAGGAGAGGAGGGGCACTTTTGGAAAGTAAAGAAATATTACTTTATTTGAAAATGTGTTTCGGTTTTAAAAGGTCCCACATTGATATAATTCGTGGATAAGGTGATAAGGGTTCTAAATCCACTCATCCAATTGGTTTTGGCCATGTGTATGTTTTAGATATTTCATTATCTTTCCATTTTATTTAAATTGTCAAATAATGATATCATCGCTGCATCATTATTATGTCATAAATAATTTAATTTATTTAATATCTAAAAATTATAAAAAAATAATATGATGTAGGAAATCTTTTTAGATTTACAATGCCTATTTATAATCAAAATTTGTACTTGTATAACCCCACTTAAAAATTATTTTAGTAAAATAATTTATGTTAGTGTCATTTTCACTTTAACATTAAATAAAAATATATTAATGTCATTTTTCAACTAAAGTGGATCCATGGGGTCCCCAAGTTGGCCCATGGCTTGTCTTGGTCGTCCATAACTCACCCAATAGGTGTAGGACAAGTTTCATGGTGTTTTCACATTCATATAATACCATTTTTACCTTAAACTACATTAATTACCTCTAATCGCGATTAATGAAAAAAAGTTACTATTCACCAAAAAAATTATTTTAATCTCATTGAACCACATTTTACTTCTTAATGACAACCATGTATGTAGGATTTTCAAAATTCAATACACATTAGTGGTAAACTTTCATTTAACTGAAAAATCAGTTTGCTTGATTACCACTTAGTGGTTTCACTATTCATCAAAAATTGAAGTTTTTCAAAAAATTACCAAAAATTCACCCTAAGCTATATTTGATATTACGAATTCAAAAATGAAGTCTATTTTAAAAAATTCAAAACATATAAGTCAAATTAATTAATTTTATAATTAATTCCCGCTGTCATGACAAATAGCGTGTTTTTGTGAAACAATAAGTATCAAAAGATTGACACCATTTTAAGTCCAATTTCAAAGTGAAATTGATTCCAATGACCACCATTGGATTAACTGGTAAAAATATTTTCTAATTTCACTTTAAAACCAATTAAAATAATAATCTAATCATATAAATAATTTATATTAAAAAGAGGTTTTGAATTAAAATACAACATTTTACACTATTCATAAAAAAAGAACTTTATCAGAAAGGTACCAAAAATTCACACAAAGTAAATTTTGATGTCCCGATTCTAAAGAAGAGTTATATTTGGTCCAAAATAAAGTATAAGAGTGATCAAAACTATATTTAATGACGGTTCACCATTAAAAGGTGATAAGTGAACCTTTAGTGAAAATTAGAGTATATATGCCCTAAAATTGAACTCTTTCTGTATTTTAAGCCTTTATCTTTTATTGGGTAAATGTATAAACATTTAAAAACATATCTAATCATATTTTTGTTATTTCTATCCATTCCCTCTAGTACAACAGCTACTTGTTAAATAACATTTAAAATAATATTATTTTATTACTAGTGTGCTACGTAAGTTTCAAAGAAACTTATCGTTGTGTATCGGGTACGCTATCGAACATAGCAACCCCTTTAAAATAAAATTAATATTTAATTCTTAAATATTAATAAATATGAAAATTCTTTATTCTTTATTTACCTGGGATGTTACATTATTCCCCCCTTTTGGGAATTGCGTCCTCGCAATTTTATTTACTTATCAAAATAAGTGGGGGTATTTATCCCTCATAGCATTTTCAGATTCCCACGTTTCCTCTTCAATCACATGGTTTTTCCACAAAACTTTTACCTGATGAATCACCTTATTCCGTAACACCTGCTCACTGTGGTCAAGAATCTGGACCGGTTGTTCCTCATAAGATAGGTTCTCTTCCATCTGAACTACCTCTGGACTCAAAACATGAGATGGATCTGGCATATACTTTCTCAACATTGAAACATGAAAAACATTGTGTACCAGAGATAAAATCGGAGGTAAAGCCACCCGGTATGCAACTGATCCAACTCTCTCTAGAATTTCGTATGGTCCAACAAACCTTGGACTCAACTTTCCTTTCTTACCAAATCTCATCACGATTTTCCAAGGAGAAACCTTGAGAAAAACATGATCACCTACCTCGAAAGATAGATCCTTCCTCCGGTTATCCGCATAACTCTTCTGCCTGCTCTGAGCTGTTCTCATGTGTTTTCTGAATCAACTGAACTTTTTCTGCCATCTCTTCTACCAATTCTTGTCCCATCAACTTCCTTTCACCAACTTCATCCCAGAAAGATGGATTTCGACACCGCTTCCCATATAATGCCTAAAATGGTGCCATCTGTATACTGGAATGAAAGCTGTTATTATAAGAAAATTCAACCAAAGAAAGATGTTGGTCCCAACTTCCCTGATAATCCATCAAAAAAGCTCGTATCATATCCTCCAATGTATGAATTGTTCGTTCTGACTGCCCATCTGATTGAGGATGAAAAGCTGTACTAAAATTTAATTCAGTACCCAACGACTCCTGAAGGCCTTTCCAAAATTTAAAAGTAAACCTGGGATCACGATCCGATACAATGGAGAGAGGAACTCCATGTAACCTGACTATCTCTTTAAGATACAGACGGGAAAGTTGATCAAGAGAGAAATTATCTCATATAGAAAGGAAATGAGAAGATTTGGTCAAGTGATCAACAATAACCCAGATTGCATTATTACCTCAAGATGTCCAAAGTAATACCACAACAAAGTCCATGGATATGTTTTCCCATTTCCACTCTGGCACTGGTAAAGGCTGAAGCATCCCTTTCGGTAACTGCCGCTCTGCTTTAACCTGTTGACATGTCAAACGCTTCACAGTAAAATCAGCAATGTCTCTTTTCATTCCATCCCACCAGTAATACTCCCGCATACCTCTGTACATCTTAGTACTTCCAGGATGAAAAAACAACTCATTCTTCAACTGTGAATCACAAGGCACACATAACCTCTTCACAAACCTCAAAACACAAACACAAACTTATCCAAGAACTTATGGAAAATTTTATTCATAAGTTTCATGAATACAGCAGGTGCATTGGTTAACCCAAAAGGCATAACTACAAATTCATAATGGCCATATCTAGTACGGAACTCAATCTTCGGAACGTCTGCTTCTTTGACATTCAACTGATGGTACCCCGACCTCAAGTCAATCTTTGAAAAATACTGAGCTCCCTGGAGCTGATACCACTTCATTCGATGGCCCAACATATGCTGAAGTTGTTGCAAATGATTTTACCACCCCTTTCTACTTGTAGTCTAGCTGCATTCCCCCAGTTGAGTTCTTCGTTGGACACTCGTTTGCATAATTAACCATTTCATTACACTTAAAACATCTTACCGTTGGCTTTTCATTTCCTGCTTGATCATCTTCCATACAGTTACGAGCAATATGACCAGACTTACCACACTGAATACACTTACCAGACTTGGATAAACATTCTCCAGGATTCATTTTACCACACTTCTCACAGGATGGATATTTGGTTTTCTTACCTCCTTACTTCTTTGATGAATTCTTCCCCTTTTCCTGCCAACTAGATCTCTTATTCTGTTGTTTGTCATAGAACACCTGATCATCGGCAAACTCCATTTCTACCTTCTCCGCACATCGAACAAGTTTTTCATAACTTTTGAACTCACGAGAAGCTAAATCCCTTCGATACTTTGGATTTAACCCTGAGTAAAAATGGTTTATTTTACTATCAAGATCTCGTATGAAGTTTGGAGCATACCTTGCCAATCGAGTGAACTTTTCATCATAAGTAGCCACAGAATCATCCTCCTGCCTCAATTCTAGGAACTGTTTTTCCATCTTAAGACGAACCACCTTAGGAAAATATTTCTCAAGAAACATACCTTTGAATTCGTCCCAATGAAGATCCTCAATATCATCACTATCCCTTATATTTTTCACCATCGACCACCACTGATCAGCTTCACCTTCAAAACGGTAAACAGCAAGACTAACCTTTTGATGTTCTGAACACCCCATGACATCAAAAATCTTCTCCAGTGCTTTAATCCACCCTTCAGCTTGAACAGGGTCAGATGATCCTCTGAATGATGGGGGATGTTGCCTTATTAAATGTTCCACCACTGACATGTTCCTCTGCGGTTGATCTTGCTGATCTCGTGCATGGATACCACCACCATTTATATCCTGAGTCAACTGTGCCATCACTGCAACAAACTGTTCAGTTCTGATTCCGACCATCTCAGTTTGCTGCTTTGGAAGGTTATCTTCCTCCTGATGTCGTCCCAACATAGCTGCTTTGTTTCCTCTGCGGAAAACCATTCTGAACACAGAAATATCTTAGGAGAATCAATATGTTAATCCGTAAATTCTCTATCATTTCAATCATATTATAATTTAACACTTTTCTAACTCCTAAAGTTGTCTAAACCGACCTCTGATACCAACTATAAGGCCCCAGCCTTAAACCTTACTTAATATTGAATTAAATGAATAATTCACGTCGAGGATCTTTTCAGGTTTAGAGTTTTAGAGAATTAGAACATAACTATTACATCTTAAAAGATTACAAAGTAGACACTTCTACTAAGTCTCCATAAAATAGAAACTCTTAAAAATAAAGATGTCTAGATTCCATGTTTTAGATAGCATGAAATTCCCTTGATCCCATCCTTGACCTTATTCCACTTTAAGTCATGTGAAAAACATTTCGAAAAACTTGGGGTGAGCATAAAAAGCTCAGTAAGGGATACAAAAAGTATGAAAATTGTTAGTTTATCAAAACAACAAGTAAACCATTTATACTTTATCAAAGTAATACTTTTCACCTTTATGAAGTAATAAAAACTCTTCACTGAATAAAGTATCATTACTTACCTTTTTGTAACCAAAGGATTACCATAAAACCCATATAAAGAACACATAACTTATATAAAGGTAACTTGGGACATAAACTTACTTAAGTGGAATAACCATACGGTTTACTTCCACACATATCACTTAATGGAATAGACATACGGCCAATTTCCATACATACTTAATGGAATAGCCATACGGCCGACTTCCATACCCAATGCATTGGAGGTTATAACGTAACCACCCGTCCTGGTATTCACGGCACCACCCATCATATGGTTTATAACGTAACCACCCGTTAAAATGTCCAAGTACCAATATAAAATCATAAAACATTAAACCAATATAAAGGAATGATAACATTTCCACATTTCAAACACAATATTTCATAAATATATTGACATAATAGAATCCTTTTTCAAAACCATTTTCAATACCAAAATATATAAAAGAGTATATGGAATTTATTTTATTCTAAAAACATTATGGCTTGTTGAGAAAGCCAAAGACCAAAAAATACTCGCGGCGGCGGAAAAAGTCATTGTCACCGCGTACGTTAGAAAAACATTCCTTTTTGTCGTTTAGTAAAACGCTTCGTAGAAAAAGATTCCTTTTGTATAAAAGTAAAAGTCAAAGGAGTTTATACACCGTATAAAAGAAAGTTTTGTATAAAACGAAATATGCCTCAATGAAAGGAGATTGAGACGAATTCCCTTACCTCGGGTACGACTTGACTCGATCGTTCTTTAACATCCTGAATAATAAACTTGAGTTAATTTATACTTGATTAAGAACCTTTTTAAAGTTCATTATTCTTTTTATTTCACTTATTGCCATGTTATAAACATTATGTAACCATTTAAGTTAATAATGTTTGTTTTGTCAATATTTGGTTCTTAAGTCAAAAGTTGACTTCTTACAATTACTTGTTGTTCATGTGGTCAAAAGTTCTTTATATCCAGAATGAAATTCCCGATTTGGATATAATATGTATCATATATATCCAGCATATACATGTATTTATAATATTACATAATCATTTAGAGTTAAGAAATGAAATGCACCGTTCATGAAGATGGTAAGCCGTACGTACGCATGAACGCTACTTTCATTTCTTTGTCATATTAGTGGAATTAAAACTAAATGAGAGGTATGTATATTTTAATTCCAGAATTATATTCATCATTTAGATATATCATTAATTATATATATAAATTATATACATGTAATTTTAATAGTACATTACATTTGGGGATAAGAAATGAAATGCACCGTTCATGGAGACGGTAAGCCGTACGTACGCATGAACGCTACTTTCATTTCTATCTAATACTTTAATGGAATGAAATAATAATGATATAGAGGTATATTATAATTCCAGTATAACATCATATATAATAACTTTAAATCCATCCTTTACACGTCCCACATATGGCATTAACGAATCACATCACTTTTAGGGGGCGGTAGTCCGCACTTCCTTAAATGAAGATATCGTGTTTACCCATAATGGAAACCATAAAGGTATGCCAAAAATGAAAAATAAAGAAGCTTAAGGAAAACATAAACATATTATATATCATATATAAAAATAGTGACATCATAATGACCACCCTTGAAGGTGTTAAATGAGTATTGAACAATCATCGTTTCGGGAGGCAGAATTTCGCCATCCACGGAAACCGTATGTTCTTTAACCATTTGATGTAGTTGTGTGAGAGTGTAGCTCAAATAAATATTATAACAACATCCTAGTATATTGAAGATACTGGTTTTGTTACAAAAGAAGTAAATAAAAAGAGTTTAGAGGGTTGGAGAAGCAAAATAAAACAAATGAACAAGAGAGAATGAATTACCTTTAAAAGTGTAACTCCCTTTTGATTTGAGGCTAAAGGCTTTTTTTGAAAGGATTCTGCCCAAAGAGAATCCTCTAGGATGAGGGGAGGGATGTGGAGAGAGTAAATGGGCAGGGTTTGGCCGAGCCAAAGGCTTGAGAAGTGTGTGAAATGGGGTAGAGGTGGGGGCCTTTTATAAGAGGAGAGGAGGGGCACTTTTGGAAAGTAAAGAAATATTACTTTATTTGAAAATGTGTTTCGGTTTTAAAAGGTACCACATTGATATAAGTCATGGATAAGGTGATAAGGGTTCTAAATAAACTCATCCAATTGGTTTTGTCCATGTGTAGGTTTTAGATATTTCATTATCTTTCCATTTTATTTAAATTGTCAAATAATGATGTCATCGCTGCATCATTATTATGTCATAAATACTTTAATATATTTAATGTCTAAAAATTATAAAAAAATACTATGATGTAGGAAATCTTTTTATATTTCCAATTCCTATTTATAATAAAAATTTGGACTTCTATATCTCCACTTAAAAATTATTTTATTAAAACAATTTATGTTAGTGTCATTTTCACTTTAACATTAAATAAAAATATATTAATGTCATTTTCCAACTAAAGTGGCTCCATGGGGTCCCCAAGTTGGCCCATGGCTTGTCTTGGTCGTCCATGACTCACCCAATAGGTGTAGGACAAGTGTCATGGTGTTTTCACATTCTTATAATACCATTTTTACCTTAAACTACACTAATTGCCTCTAATCGCGATTAATGAAAAAAAGTTACTATTCACCAAAAAATTATTTTAATCTCATTGAACCACATTTTACTTCTTAATGACAACCATGTATGTCGGATTTTGAAAATCCATTACACATTAGTGGTAAACTTTCATTTAACTGAAAAATCAGATTGCTTGATTACCACTTAGTGGTTTCACTATTCATCAAAAATTGAAGTTTTTCAGAAAATTACCAATAATTCACCCTAAGCTATATTTGATATTACGAATTCAAAAATGAAGTCTATTTTACAAAATTCAAAACATATAAGTCAAATTAATTAATTTAATAATTAATTCCCATTGTCATGACAAATAGCGTGTTTTTGTGAAACAATAAGTATCAAAAGATTGACACCAGTTTAAGTCCAATTTCAAAGTGAAATTGATTCCAATGACCACCATTGGATTAACTGGTAAAAATATTTTCTAATTTCACTTTAAAACCAATTAAAATAATAATCTAATCATACAAATAATTTAGATTAAAAAGTGGTTTTGAATTAAAATACAACATTTTACACTATTCATAAAAAAAGAACTTTATCAGAAAGGTACCAAAAATTTACACAAAGTAAATTTTGATGTCCCGATTCTAAAGAAGAGTTATATTTGGTCCAAAATAAAGTATAAGAGTGATCAAAACTATATTTAATGACGGTTCACCATTAAAAGGTGATAAGTGAACCTTTAGTGAAAATTAGAGAATATATGCCCTAAAATTGAACTCTTTCCGTATTTTAAGCCTTTATCTTTTATTGGGTAAATGTATAAACATTTAAAAACATATCTAATCATATTTTAGTTATTTCTATCCATTCCCGCCAGTACAACGGCTACTTGTTAACTAAAATTTAAAATAATATTATTTTATTACTAGTGTGCTACGTAAGTTTCAAAGAAACTCATCGTTGCGTATCGGGTACGCTATCGAACATAGCAACCCCTTTAAAATAAAATTAATATTTAATTCATAAATATTAATAAATATGAAAATTCTTTATTCTTTATTTACCTGGGATGTTACAAATATACCTTGGGAACATATTTCCCTTATTTCTGAATCTCATAATATTATTTCATGGATAAATTCATAGGTATTCCTTCTCACAAAAATCAAATTAAATATTTCACTAATGATCAACGGTATAACTTCTATGTCAACTCTAAACTGACATGATGTGTTACTTGATTAATCTAAATTTCCTTGTCATTTCCAAATCTAGCTCAATTGTCAATATATTTTTTTATCCCAATTCATCCTATAATTGAGGGGTTATACACTTATTTCAATAGAGGGATTAATAAGAATATTTTTAAATTCTCAAGTGAAATCTATTATTGTAATAAAACTTGACTAGAGGAAGGTTTTGATCCTAACCACCCTTGAAATCCATAGAATAATACCTCAACATATCCTTTAGGGATTGAATAGTTCCCTTAGACTGGCCATCTATTTGAGTATGATAATAAGTAATTAAACACCACTCTAAATCCAGAGCTTACTAAAGTATTCACCAGAACATTGAGGTAAATTTTCATATCTCAGTCAGATATAATATAATGTGGTACTCCATAAAACCTTACCAAATTCTTAATATATATTATAAAATCTGGTAAAGCAAGTAATTATCTCTAATAGAAATTAAGTGTTGTGAATTCATAAATAATTTCCCTACAACTCAAATAGAATAATTCACTTTCAATGTTTTGAGAGTCTAAAAACAAAATGCATGGTGATGATTTCCCATTTTCTTTCTAGTATGAATAATAGTTGTAAAATCTCCTATAATTTTGCCACTCATCCATAACCTAATGACATACTAAGCACCATGATACATACTCTTCAATATCTCTCTTCATGTCTTACACCCATAAATACTCTTTTAGTTCTCTCTATGTCTTTTTACATTCTCGACGAATAAAGAATAATAAAATATAAACTTCATCCATCAGCTCCTTTAAACCCAATATGGACTGAACACATACATGATTCTAAAACATTATCATTCCATAAGGTTGAAATTAGTTACATTTCTTACCTTAATTTTTAAGTATACATCTTCTTTATTTGGCACATTAATCTTCACTTATATATATGGTTGAACACATATTTTAGAAATGTAATATTTCACCCCATTCTTGAATATTTCAATTTCCATATATTGAAAATTCATAAATATTGGATATTTTTTAACCATTTTCATATATAAGCTAGAATAATCCTTTTAACTCAGGGAATATTCCACCTTGTTTACATTACCAAGGTGGTAATGTATAGAGAATTCATAATAATTAATAAACTCCAACTATCTTTTATGGAAAATATTCAAATATTTATTAATAAATATATACTTTTAATTTTTATGATATGTGTATATGTCACATTGTTATCCACAAAGATAATTCATACATATGTTTAATAAAACAATTACTAAATTGAATTCTATATAATGTGTTTGGTAATTTCCCTCATAGACTAATAATTTCTTGAGGAATTAGCTATAACCATATCATTCTGCATGAAGAAAACCTCATTACCTTCTACAATGCATCACTATAGATCAAAAACCCATCTATACAATAGGGTAGTGTAAGTCCATGTGTGCTTACAAAACTTCTCTTTAGATCCATGAAATTTTATTCACATTCATCGTTCCTAAGGAACTTATATCCCTTTCTAGTTAATTGAGATAATGGATTGAACATCCGTGTGAAGTTTTTTCAAAAGAATTTATAATATTTGTAAGGAACCAAACATTTATTAATGAAAATTCCTCTTGATATGATTAAATATACTATTATTTAAAATGGTTATCAAACACATATAATGTTGTTTGGTTTTATGTTTTTGGATTTTAAAATACTATTATGAATTTTTACCATTGAAATTATAGCCATTGAACAGTGACTACATAATTAGTATAAATATAGGGCTTTAACAAATCGAATTTACTCAAAAAATAGAAGAGATGTACTCATCTAGTATAATTGCTCCATACGAAGTCCATTTGTAAGAGCTCGGAGTGTAGGTAGCTTCACTAGGTGTCACTCTTGACCAAGACCAAACCGAGATTCAACATGTTAATCATGAACGAAACCACCTACATGGGAAGTTGAAATTAATATATATTACCACCCGAGCGATGTTATATATGCCTCCCTAAGAGTCTTTCACCATCACACACCATACCCTTAGGTCTTATGCTGG
Source organism: Viscum album (assembly GCA_963277665.1). Taxonomy (NCBI): domain Eukaryota; kingdom Viridiplantae; phylum Streptophyta; class Magnoliopsida; order Santalales; family Viscaceae; genus Viscum; species Viscum album. The sequence goes on along the minus strand of OY728143.1, from coordinate 878,056,359 downwards.
TGTAATAAAGGGTTATGTATTGAGACCCTAGCACTATTATTATGTGCATTATTTTTGTATAGAATAATGAATATACATTCATTTTATTATTGTCACATTGTACATAGTTATTAATGAACAAATACTATTTTTAGTTAATATTCGATTAAGAATCTATTTTGACAAATTAATGTATTTTAAATTAAATAATATTTTTATAAAATATTCTAACTAAATTAATTTTTATTTAATATAAATTATGATATAATTTTTTTGAATACAATTTTAATTATTATTATGGTTTAAAAGTTGTTGATGTCAAAACCCATGAATTTTCCATGACTATCAGTTTTTATTTTAAAATTAGAAATTACCATATTTAGGAAATTATTTAGCTATAATGAATATTATTCTTGTATTCAAGACGTAAAAATTACCCAACCACGAATTTTTCATAATTTTCTAAGACAGTTGAATTTTTGGGTAAAATTAAATACCAATTAAATATATAATGTGTTTTATGACATTAATATGACCCAATAGTGATGTAATAAATTGCTATAAATGGGATTTTTGGCCAAATAATTTTTCACCTTTAATATAATGTTAGTTTAGTTTTGTTTGATTTATTTTACAAAGCCTCAGTGGACCCTCCAAAACTTATAAAACATTTTGAAATTTTAAAATGATTTTCTTGAGAGTGTGACTCACCTACACATAAGAAAGCTTAATATTTTAATAGGTTCATCCATTGGCCTAATAAATTAATGTTTTAAAATCCACTCAGGATGAAATAGTGGGAAAAAACATTGTATGGTTGCGGTTTTGATTAGTTTAGTGTGTGGTGTCCAAAACCTAAATAATAAAGAATTCTTTCACCTTTCCTATATAAACCCACTCAATATCCCATTCTTAGTCAATAAAACCATTTTTAGAACCACCAATACATTCCATAATGTATCTATAATCCTCCCAAGGTACCCCTATCTCCCAATAATCCTCTCTCAAGCCTCTCCCGGGCCTTTGGGATCACACTTCCAAGTAAGGGATTTCTTTCAATCTCATTTCTGTTCAAGTTTTGTTAAGTTGTTGTGCCCTTTTATTTTCAACTAGAAATGTTGGTGTCAGATTTCTCACATCCTATATACTTCCATTCTTATGTTTTACTGATTATAAGACCATTTCTCTCTAATTAATGCCTCCCATTTACACATGTGACCATGTCAAAATTCTGAAATGAATTTCTCTCTTCTCATTTTCATTCAAGAAATTATTTTATATTATGAATCTAAATTCCATTACCAAGGTTAGTACATGTATCTATATGAACCCATTAATTTCCATTTCATGTATATGATGATATAACCTTTCTATCACATCTACCATTTTTATGAATTCTTATGCCGTGTGGTCATGCTGTCGAAACTACACTATGATTTTCAAAGCCAAAGTCATTGTATAGTGAATACCATGACTATTTATCTATCAAGGGTATTCACCTTTATACTCGGTTAATTATTGATTATATAGTATTATTTATTTATTCAACATTCCTTTATCGTATAATAAGTCATAATGTTTAATGATTCTAGGTTGTATGATCCATGTGTCACACTTATGCAAGAAATGAAATGATTAAGGAGGGTGCGCCTTGATAGTTCTCTGATTCATTGGGTAAATATTATTATCATGTTATGTAAAGTTAAATGAGGGTTTACTCATGGTAATTTGATTAAAACTAAATATTACTCATTCTCCACGTGCAATGAACTTTGTATCATGCTAATATCATGTTAAATGTTGTTTCCACATTTCCAAGTTATGATATTCATGTAATATCATGCCTTTTGTCCATATTTCTTTTATGCTTCATTGGTATGCCTAGTTCCTAACATGCACTGTATTCTTCATGTTGTACTTTTCTTACTCCCTTACTGGTATTTATAGCTCACCCTTTTCTTATGTATGCCCCCATGTTATCTCATGTAATTCTAAGTACGGAGGAATTTTGTGGTCTTATAAAAGAAGTTTTTAATAAAGTTGTTCTATTTTATGTTACATGTTGTTATGTAACGTTCCTAATTTTTCAAGAAACTATACATCTCGATCCATAGATTTTTTAAGGGATTTTTTATTTAAGAAATCATGATTAATTGTATAATAAATAGAAGGGTTGTTATAATTGGTATTTGAGGATAGGTTTAGTTATTTTTGGGATTTGGATTAGGAAATCCTAGTGGAAGACATGGGGATAAGACTATGTATAATAAAAACATTCTTAAATTTTTGTGAGTATTGAGTAAGTGGTTTATTATGAAAATACATCCCTGTCTAGATACGTGCTGGTAGAGAGGTGGCTCTGGCATAGATGTATCAAGTGGTAAAACCTGAAAACACATCTTTGAGTTAGACTTGAATGGGAACTAGTGCACAACAATGGTTCTTACTTTACTCATGGTTATGACACTCCTGGTGGATATTCATTGGTAAATTCTTAAGCGTAGTATGAAACATTTTTAAGTGAATTAAAAAAATTACCCTAAGAATATTTGTTGGTATGTAGACCATTGATAACATAGATAATTTAAGTAAATAAATTTAATTTAAAAGTTATCCCTTTTTTTCATTGGATTCCCCTTTATCTGTTACCCCTAAATTTCCTTTTATTCAAGCCAATCTTCGTTAATAAGAGTACTCGGGCTAAAAACTGATGTGAATATCAATGTGACGACTGTTCAAATGAGATGCCCAAACCAATGGGAGTGAGAATCAGAAACTTTTTCATGATACTCTCTCTGTTAACTAATGTTTTTAATAGATACATGGGTTAAGAGAAACGTTAACCCCCCCACCCCTTGAATGGACAAGACATAATCAAATCTTCATGTGACAAAGGCCTCTTACATTTAATGGATCATATGATCCCTCAATTGTCAAACAATTGAGAAACTCCATTGAAAATTTCTTCTTCCTCTTTCAATTTTCTAAACAAGGGAATGTACTAATGGATACTTATCATGTGGAGGGTGAAGCTGATCAATGGTATATATTGATAAAAAATGCAATGCCTAAGGAGGAGATCGAGGAATTGGAATTGAAGTATTTCTAGAAAAAAAAAATTGATAAATATTTTCTTCACACCCTCTATCTTAAGATGGAAATATACTTTTTTGAACTCAAGAAAAATGAAGACAAATCCATTGAAGTGTACGGGGAAAAATTAACAAGGCTTACACGATACACCTTGGGCTTTGACGTTACCATAGAATGCATGGTCGAACACTTCTTTGGTGGGATAAAACCAAGAATACAAGAATTCCCTGGATATCTGAGACTTTGAGAGATATGAATAAATTTTCTAATGTTCCCTAAACGTTAAAATAGAGATTGAATAATTTTAGGGGTATCATGGGGATAGGAATCAAAAAGTGGAATTTAATTCTGGTGGTCTGGTGGATGAATCCAATGGTGCTAAGAAATTATAGTACCCCACTTACCAAAGGTGTGGAATGAAGCACCGTAAAAATTTCCCGAAGGGGATGATGAAATGCTTTAGGTGTGAAAGAGAAGGGAACCTGGCCATTAACTGCCAACAAGGAAAACCCACTGCTACGATAGAGGAGAATAATTCTCCATTCAGACCTAATCACATTCTTCATTGCTTCATCTAAAACGAACCAGGGCACTTTCCAAAACAGTTCCCGGAGACAAGGGTTTTGGAAGGCAACCAACAACCTCCAAGGCATCAAGGGTGATCTTTTCCCATCACTACTCGCAAAGTGAACCCCAAAAATGAAGTGGTGAAAGGTACGATAGTTATTCATTAAACAATTGTGAACATAATTTTTGATTTTGTTTGTATTCATTATGTTATATCCCATAAGTTTAGTTGAAATATCAAAACACCACCACAAATCATGGAAGTATAAATGTTGGTGAGAATGAAAAATGGGGTAATCATTACATCCCATGAATATAAATCATCCACGTCCACAATTTTTGGATTAAACATCTTGATGAACCTTGTCACTATCCCTCTTGTATAATTTGATGTAATTCTTGGCATGGATTGGCTTTCCGTATATAGAGTCAACAAAAATTTCCATGAGAGGTAAATAACTCTCCATATGGAAAATCAGCACCCAATTCTGTACAAGTGTAAGGAGGAGGATGAATATTATTTTGCACCATCATCATAAGAATGTATATTACTAACCTATGAGAATGAATATATTTCTCAAATTATTGAGTCTAAAGAAGCAACCATCCTTGAAGACATTCATATAGTGAGGGAATTTGCAGAAGTGCTTCCTGAGGAATTGCCTAGTCTTCCACCAGGAAGAGATATTGAATTATCAATTGATCAAATACCTGGGGCGTAGCCAATATAAAAAAATACATATAAAATGGCTATTGTGGAACTTGAGGAGTTGAAGAAACAACTAGAGAAGAATCTAGATAAATGGTTTTAATGCCCAAGTGCTTCATTATGGGGTGCACCAGTCCTCTTCATCAAGAAATAGGATGAGTCAATGCACATTTTCATTGATTATCACTAGCTTAACCAAATCACGATAAAAGAACAAGTATCTTATACCCTAAATTGATGACTTTTTTGATCAGCTACATTGATCAAAATACCTCTCCAAGTTGATCTACATTCGGGATATTACCAAGTAAGTGTGAAGAAAGATGATATCCCCAAGACTTCTTTTCATATAGGGTATGGGCACTATGAATTTATAGTAATGCCTTTTGGGATAACTAATTCTCCAAAAATCTTCATGGACTTGATGAATATAGTCTTTATAGATAACCTAGTAAAATTTGTGGAAATATTTATAGAAGATATTATAATATACTCTAAAACAAAGGAGGAGAAAGCGGAGAATCTAAGCATTGTACTAGAGACCTTGGGAAAGGATAATCTCTATGAAAAGTACTTTAAGTGTGATTTTTGGTTGACGTAAGTCCCATTAATTTGTCATATCATCAAAATCAAAGTGATATCTATGGATCCCTCCAAGATAGCTACAATTGAGGGATGGATGAGTTCGACATCTGTGATGGATATCCGTAGCATCCATGGGCTAGCTGGATATTATCATTGATTTGTGAGAAATTTCTCATGATTGTCAAACCCTCTTACCAATCTAACTAGGAAGGGAGTCAGGATTCCTTGGAGTTATGAAAGTGAATATAGCTTCATAGAGTTGAAAAGTATTATTATCACTATGCCCATTCTCACACTACCTACAAGTGGTGGTCTTTTTATGGTATTTAGTGATTCATAGAAAAAGTTCATGGGCTGTGTTTTGATGATAAATGAAAAATTCATTTCCTATGCTTCAAGGAAACTAAATGTTCAAAGGAAAAACTATCCACCAAACAATCTAGAGTTGGATGTTTTAATCATCTATTTAAAATTTTGGAGACATTACCTCTTTGGGAGAAGTGTGAAATATAAAAGGATCACAAATCCTCAAGTATATATTCACAAATAATGAGTAGAACAAGCACCAACAATGATGGTTAGAGGAGATAAAAGACTATGACTGCTCAATCCATTACCACCCTAAGAAAGAGAACAATGTGGTGGATGCTCTAAGTATAAAGGGACTAGCGATTCTATCATTGATGAGAATTGAAAAGGATATAATCTTCCTTGATTTGAAGAAGATGTACATGAGAATCATAAAGAAGGGAATATCATCAATCCTTTCACAAAATATTTCTCAACAAACTCTTTGGAAAAGCTTAAAGGATAAACAAAAGGATGATGTGGGAATTCAGAAGAAAGGGGAAACTATGAAAAGAGGGAAATCCTCAGAGTTAAATGTTAATGAAGAAGGAATTGTGAGATTTGGGACAATACTATGTGTTCCATTAAACCTGAATTTAATTAATGAACTTTTGGATGATGCACGTAGTTCTTATTTCTCCATTCACCAAAGGAATGAAAAGACGTATTGAGATATCAAAGATCATTATTGGTGGTATAACATGAAGAAGGAGATCACTGAGTATTCATCAAAGTGTCTAGTATGTCAGCAAGTGAAGGCTAAGAGGAAAAAGTATTAGGAGATGATGAAACCATTACCCAAACCAAAATTGGAATGGGAGAACATCATCATGGACTTTTCCCTGGAATTCCAAAGAAATCCATAGGAATCAATTCTACATGGGTTGATGTGGATCAACATAGAAATTCAACACACTTAAATATGATTTGGGAGGATTTTTCAATGGATCAACTGGCACAGATATATCTGAGAGAAGTGTTAAGGCTTCATGGAGTACAAGTATTGATTATATCCGATTGAGATCCAAGGATTCACCTCTATGTTCTAAAAGAGTCTTCAACATGATTTGAATACATAGATAAACTTCAGTACATCTTATCATCATCAAAACAATGGAAAATATATGAATAATATCAAAACAATTTAGGACAAGTTGATAGCATGCTCAATGGACTTTATAGGAGGATGGGATAAACATCTTCCTCTGGTGGAGTTCTTTTACAATAATTGTTTCCACCGGAGCATCCAAATGGATCTTTATGAAGAACTATAGGGGAATAGGTTCATAACACTAGCATGTTAGGTTGAAGTTGGGGAGAAAAAACTCCTAGGTCTAGAAATGGTTGAAGAAATGGTGGAGAAGTATAAGACCATCCAGCAGCACATTAATGCTACTTAGAGTCGAAAAAAGATCTCTGTTGATAATCATAAACAAGACCTAGTGTTTGATGTTAGATACATTTTATTCCTATGCATATCACTGTGGAATATAATTATGGGATTTTGGAATAAGGTAAAGCTTAGTCCAAGGTACATAGGCCCTTTAGATATCCATCATCGCAATGGAGTAGTGGCATGTCGACTAGAAATCCCACTGAACATATCTCAAGTACATTTTGTATTCCATGTATCATGCTTGAGGAAGTACATACCGGACCCATCTCATATACTAAATATAGAGGTGGTACCATTTGATAATGACCTCTCATATGAAGAAAAAATGGTGAATATCATATATCATAGGGAAAAAGTTCTATGAAATAATGGAATGCCCCTCGTGAAAGTGTTGTGGAGAAACAACATGTTTGATGAAGAAATGTGGGAACCAGAGGAAGTGATGAGGTAGAGTTACCCACATCTGTTTTAGTGTGGGAAATGGAAATTTTGAAGGTGAAATTTCATAAAGGGGTTAGATTGTAATGACCATAAATTTTATTCATGAAAATTTCTATTGATCTAATTAAATGTATTATTATGTAAAATGGTTGTATAAAACAAATTAAATTCTTTGGTTTTAGATTTTTTGATTTTAAAATAACATTAATAATTGTTACCTTTACTAATATTTCCATTGAATAGAGGCCACATGATTAGCATAAATTTTGGGATTTAACAAATCCAATTTACTTATACAAAGGAATTGAGGGCCTCATCTAGTAGAATTTCTCCATACGAAGCCCATTTGTCAGACATCAGAAAGGAGATAGCATCACTGGTCTTCGCTCTTGACAAATCCCATGTTGAGCTTCAATACGTTAAGCCTGATTGGAGCCTCCAATGAGAGAAGTGGATGTTAATAGAGATTACTACCAAAGCAATTTCATCTAAGCCTCCCAAATAGTATTTCAACATTGTACACCTTAACCTTAAGACGTATGCTGGTATTATTTGGGGTTATGTAACAATACCCTAGCACTATGATTATGTAAATTATATTTTTATATAATAAATAATATACATTCATTTTATTATTGTTACTTTTTAAAAGGTTTTTAAAGCACAAATAGTATTTTTAGTAAATATTAAATTAAGAAATCTATTTTGATGAATTAATGGATTTTTTAATTAAATAATATATTGATAAAATAGTTTTACTAAATTAATTTTTATTAAATATATTGTACCATATAATTTTTATGAATACAACTCTAATTTTTATTATGATATCGAAGATGTTTTCCCCCAAAGCCCTGAAATTTTGATAAATATCAGTTTTTATTTTCAAATTAAAAATTAACATATTTAAAATATTATTTAGATAAAAAGAATATTTTTTTTAGAATCAAGATGTCGAAATTATCCAACGGTGCATTTTTCATTATTTTCTGAAACAATCAAATCTTTAGGTGAAAACTAAATACCGTTTGAATATATAATGTGTTTTTGGACATCATATAACCCAATAGTGATGTAATAAAATACTATAAATGGTATTTTTGTCCAATATTTTTTTCCTTAAAAATAATATTATTTTATTTTATCTTGATTTATTTTACAAAGCCTTAGTGGACCCCCAAGACATATAAAACATTTTAACATTTTAAAATGATTTCCTTGAGAGTGTGACTCACCGTCACATAAGAAAAACTAATACATTAATAAGTTTTGAAATTTTACTTATAAAATAATTTTTTCTAGTCCACTTTGGGAAAAATAATTGGCAAAAAACATTGGCTGGTTTGTGGTTTTGATTAGTTTAATTTGTGGTGTCCAAAACCAAAATAATAATTAATTCCCTCTCCTTTCCTTTATAAACCCATTCAATATCCCATTTTGATTCAATAAATCCCTTGGGTGCTTTACCAATACCTACTATACTCTCTCTAAAATCATCCCAAGGTGCACCAAGCTCCCAATAAGCCTCTCTAAATCCTCTCTCTAGCCATTGGTATCACACTTCCAAGTAAGTTATTTCTTCCTTTCTCATGTTTTTCCAATATTATTTATGTTGTTATTACCTTTTAATTGCAATTGAAAATTTTGGGGGTATGGTTTCAAACCTACCCTATACATCTCTACTTATGATTTAATTATTATATACCTCTTTCTATCCCATTAATTCCCCCCATGTACACATGTTGCCGTGCCGAAATACTGAAAGTAATTTCTCTCCTCCTTTTAAATCAAGAAATTATTTTATATTATGTATCTGAATTCCATTACCTATGTTGGAAATGTATATATATAACCCACTTAGTTTTCATTTCATTTAAATATGATGAGATTCCCATTTCTCTCTCATTAATTATTTTTATGAATTCTTATGTCATGTCGTTATGCTGTCGAAATTACACTTTGATTTTCCAAGACAATGTAATTATGTAGTGAATACCCTGCCCATTTATCTATCAAGGGTATTCACCTTTACGCACATTTAAATAATGATTATATATTTTTTTATATGCATTCCACCATCCTTTATCATGGAATAAATTATGATTTTGAATGATTCCATGTGGTATGATCTATGTGTCACACTTATGCATGAAATAAAATCATTAAGGAGGGTGTGCCATGATAGAACTCTAATGCATTCGTTAAAGATTAGTATCATGATATGTCAAGTGAGATAAGGGTTTACTCATGATAATGGAAGATAAATTATGTTTTACTCATGATCAATGTGCAATGATTCTTGGATCATGCTAATATCATGAGAAATGTTGTTTCAACATTTCAAAGTTATGATAATCATGTTTTATCATGAATTTGTGTTCATGTTTATTTTATGCTCCATTGATATGTCTAATAACTAAAATAAAGTTTATTATTTATGTAATTATTTTCTTACACCCTTACTAGTCTTTATAGCTCACCGTTTTCTTATGCATGTCTTTAGGTTATCCCATGTAATTCTATGTATGAAGGAATGATTTTGTTATGTAAAAGAAGTTTTCAATAAAGTTGTTGTGTTTTATGTTCTAGGTTGTTATGTAATGTTCCTAATTTCCCAATACACTAGACCTCTCGATCCTCAGAGTAGTCTTTAGTGAAATTTTATGTAATAAATCATGTTTAAGTGTGTAATAAAGATTAGTGTTGTTATAATATCCATCCAAAAAAATGAAAACTATTAATATTAGTCATATTGGTTGTTCTAGGATAATGTTTAACAACTTTATTCATTAATGGGTCCACCAATATACCCTCACTTGATATGATATGAACCAAAAATGAAAAAAAACTTCACAAAATTTGTAATTGGTAAATGTTATATTCAAATTATCCTTATGGTCTTCATTAAAATCCTCAATTGATCTTCAGGTTCTACTTAACTATTGAATATATAATAATGACATCTATAAAGACTAACACAAACTGATGAAGGTAATATTTAAAGACTCTATTAGTTAAATATTGTAATATAGAGTGGTAATTAGTAAGACCGGATAGAATAACTATAAATTAATAGTTTTCAAACCTCGTATGGAAGGATTTTTTGGGCATGTATTCACTTTGTACCTTCAAATGATAGTATCAAAATCGATGATCATTATTGGAAAAATATTTAGATCCTTGTAATTGATTGAATAAAAAATCAATATAGGTAACATGATACTTATTTTGGATTTATATCTTGTTAAATTCATGATAATAAATGAATATTAGCATTGATCAATATTTCTTCTTAAAAAAATAGGTTCACCCAAGGTGACCCACTTTGCTAAATGAATCCCTTATCATGATTTTCCTGGAGTTTCTTATTCAATTCCTAGAACTCAGTGGGACTCACTATCTATAGGTACATTGAAATATGTGTAGCACCATGTATGAGTTATATTGAAAACTCAACATCATGATTGAGTTTATGACGGGGAAAATACTCTAGAAAAACATCATCAAGCCCTCATACAATAGGTATATCATTGATATTGAGTTTCTCTCCATCCATATAAAATAAACACCACTTTGGAATAGGAATCAAGAACTATATAATGGATGTAATATCCTTTGTTGATAAATATAATACACCTTGTGTGAAGTTACATGATCACTATGAAATACTCTCATATGTGAGATTCATGATACTGTTATGGGATTCACACTATGGGTGGTTTGAGAGGTCATGGTTGGAATGATTTTGATATGTGCTCAAAGACACCATGACCCTGGATGAAGCACTAATATTAAATTACTTTGATTATACTAAGGATCAATGACGGTATGGATGCACACATGTATCAACATGAACCTAGGGTTTCAGTGACCTTTATTTTTCATGTAAAAAATTAAATTATTTAAATTTTAACCTATTTATCATAGCACGACTGCATGCACATGATATTAGACTAGTTATTTTAGTGATTTCAGTAGTTGTTTCATGGTAACTTATACTAACACCCTTCTTCGGAATCAATGACACTTTGGAACCCACGAATATTTTGTTTGATTGTTGGTCACATGTTATAGGAAAAGTACAACTACGTGATGTTGATGGAATCCTAGGATATGGTATGGATGATTGGACCTGGAAGGACATGAGGCCATTTGGGAGATAGGTTGTTAGCTTCTATTTTATTTTATTATATTTTATTTTATTTTTATTTATTTGATCCTCCATGGGGGATCTAGTTATGTATGTATGTCACAGTCATTTGATATTGGATGCTATGTTTTGATTATTATTTAGATTATTCATATCTTGTTATGATTTTTATCTGTATGTGTATTTGTTTCACATTATTTACACTATTTTTATTCTCTGATATGAGTTCATAGTCTTTTTAAAATAACCTCTTAGGCCCTCACCACTAGTCGACAACCTCTGGAATATGTGGAGGCATGCTTGAGATATATAGTGGTCGTCATTCCGAGAACCGTTAAGTGGATTGAGGTGGTGGGATGTTACAAATTGTTATCAAATAATTATTTTATTTTGTATTACCATTTGGGAATGGTTTAAGAGACAAGGATGTTTTTAGATTAGGAAATGATAGTGTACCTGTGTTCCTATAGTGCCACATGTAAAACAAAATCCATGTTTCCTAGGGTGGAAGTTGTAGTTCATGCTTTGTGCTTTTACAGTTGACTGATTTTCACATTCAGTGGTGCACTTTCATGTGATCCTAATAATTTGTGGAATTCTATACATTATCCTGGTATAGAAAGAGAGGTATCATGCATTTATGCATTATTCTAGGAATATATGATTTATTTATCATCTGTATCATTTATTTATGTATAAATTTTGATATATATTCTATATAAAAACCATGGAATTATGAAATTCGGTATGTTTTAGAATTTTAAAATGATGGGTAAAGTAAATGTTTTTAAAATATGAATCCCTGAGTTTTAAAACTATGAATTTTAAAAAAAATGTTAAAAAAATGTTATGATAGCCTTAAGGATTATAGTGATGAATACCCTTTGTGTTTTGGCTTGACCCTATGTATGGGTATTTTGGGCTACATAGAGATCTATAGATATGAGACCCTTAGATATTGGTGTGTTAAAAAATGATGGGTCTAAATAAACCTGATAGTGGGGGGTTATATGTTGTGTTATTAGTTGGGTGGTGAACTTGAGGCTGTGATATATCTCCTCATATAAAACTTTCTTGTGACCCTTGTGTTTTGTGACCCTATCATGTTGGTTATAACCCGTGAGAGAGTGTCTTGTCTTGTAGTGTCAATAATGTGAGTTTGTAGGACATAGAGTGAGCATTAGTTTTTGGAAAATTTGGTTTCATGTATTGTGGAATAGGGTGGAAGTGCCACCCATGACTAGTGTTCATGTGATACTTGAACTTAGGGTCTTGGTGTGAGCCTAGTGGTCTATGTTTGTAGATCAGGTTAGTAGTGTTGATTTGGCTTGCTTAGGTGACCAAGGGTGACTGTGAGAGAGGTTACCCTTGGTTTTGTGGATGTTTTGGATACAATAAGCATGCTTAGATTATTTCAAATGTGTAATCAGATAATTCAAGGTTCTAGTGAGTTTGGTAAATGATTCTCTATGCCTTAGTTTCTTTCTAATGGAAGAACATTGGGTTCTTGTGTTCTATTTTTAATTCTAATTTTCAAATAGAGTGATTATTTTAATTTTTTCCCTTATGTTTTAATGTTGTCTTAATATCGTGATTAGTATGGACCTAGGGTGGATGGGTTGAGGGATGATAAAGTATGGGTAGGTGATCCTGATTTTAGAATGATTTCTTACATGATGGGTTCTCTTCCGTTAGATATGACTCATAATGAATTTTCGGTTTGTTGGATGTAAGCATCAAGGATGCCTCCTGTTTTATTAGGATAATAGACTAGGCGGAATGTCCAGATGTTTGAGAGGGTTGTGGGGCCCAATTTTAATAATCTATGACTCATGGGATCCTGAGACTATTTGTTAAATGGTTATATGGTACCATGGAACTTATATTTTAGTGATATAGATGTGGCAGGAATGTCTTATATTTGCATGATTTTATTTTCTTTATATGACCGAGTGGTTTGAGAGAAAAAACCCATTGTATTTTTTGTGAGACCAAGGTGGTACACATGGGTTATGCATGAGGATTTTTGGGTTTATTTCAATAAGATGTACCATTTTCATTATATAGATAATCATTTGAGTCTTGGTGGGGAACAAGTGATGTGGTAATGGTAGTGATTCCATGAATTTTAACTCATTAATACTTGGGGGAGAGTAACAGGGTTGTGGTAAGTCTCATTTCAAGAGTCCCTCTAGGTGTTATGTTACCAAATATTGTTGAAACTCTAGCATTTAGGGAGTTCTGGGACTATAAAATGGGTTTAGAGATATCACTTCTATGATAGGTGACATCATGGATATATATGGGTGTTGAGGAATAGATGACCAGATTCAACCATGAAAAATTAATTGAAGTTCTTGCAAACATTGAGTGTGTGTTGGAGGTGTGAAACATGTTTTTTTAGTCAGATCCTTGGAGCTTATATTTCAAGAGCATTGGAAGTAAATATGGGTTGTAGGGAGATCATCATTGACCATTGGATTGGGAGGTCCTAGATAAATACTAAATTTTGGTGATTTTAATGGGTATCGTTCATGGAATCTATGATCATCTGGTAGTTGGATAATAATATTCACTTAGCTAATAGCGAGATGACAGTGTCTGATTTTTGAGTTTGTTGATGAATGGTTAATTGTATGTGGAAATTGTTCATAGAGAGTTCATGGTGGAATTGAGATTTCAATGTTAATTACAAGAGATATATACTTTTATTCTATTGTTAAATCCAAAAGTTAATTCAGATTTAGTGGTTGATCAAGGTGTAGTATTGGTTTTGGGATTGGGATGTGTTTTATGTGATCCAATAGTGCATAGATCAGTGGTACATCGATGTGTGTGGAAAATAACAATGATGGTTTATATCATTGAGGATCTAATTTAGGAGTCTTACTGGGAGTTAGGTACAAAATCATATGAGCATGTTTGAATGGTTGTAGGGTGCCTTGTGGAGTGAAAGAATCTGGGCTAGGTGGGTTGGCAATGCATCAGCAAATGAAGCTGATGGTTTTCAAGAATAGATGGCCTTAGGAGGCTCGACCTGTGTTTTATAGTATAATTGGATGTGATAAGTTATAGAATACCTACGGTGTATCATTTTGAATATGGGGGTTGGTTTTGAGAATCAAACTATTCTTTCAAAGACAAGATGATGTGTCCCTCTCTAGGAAATGAACAGAGGTTATGTATTCATGATCTATTTGTTTTTAAAAACATGGAAAGGTTACCATGTTATGTTTATGTTCATGTGGATGTTCAAGAGTGGTGAATTGGTAACATATCTGATAACATCCTTATAACTCAAGAGTGGTGTTTTAGTAGGTGTTTCAATGGAGGAGGTTCCAAGCATCTGAAGCCAATGGTTGTAAGTGTAAGGTTATGAAGGAGAGATACATAGGATTGATGTGTAAACAAATGATAACACCATGGCTGTTTTGGGATATATGGGATAAAGGAAGAAAATGACAATGTTCTAGTTTTGTAAATTAGCATTTTCTCTAGTTTTGGATGGGTTGAATTCATTGAGTCAGATTTTTTGTCTTGAACATGCTTCGGGAATCCATAATGTAATTGTTTCTGACGCTTTTGTCGGGGCGCGCGCATCCATCCGTCGGTGGAGGAGGACTCACTGCACTGTTGCCCCGCATTCCTGGTTTTTCAAAGGCGGGTGACATTCACTCCATATTCAGGGACGTCTGCTCCTTGATCGAAATGGGATGATGGGATGTCGGTTCTTCCGTCTACGGATTCCTCCTCAGAACTCGTCACCTAGTCTGGGTCTCCCTCATAGATTTAATACGTTGTTCGTGAAACTCTTCCCAGTGCCATGTTTCCATGGACGCCGGTTAATTACACTGCTTCTGTAGGGACATTACAAATTGTACGGTCAGGGCAGCAACCTTCAGTCAGAGGAGTAGTCACGTTGAGGCATCAGTAGCATGTCTGGATGCTGGGGAACTGGCATGTATGTCTATTATCCCTGGTCATAGGGCTTCTCGAGGGAGTGGAAGCTCGAGGCATCCCACATCGAGCGCTGGGAATTATATTCCATAGACACATATCTGAGGTTTTCCTTAGCTTCCTGTGTTTAACCCAGGGTATGCCGTGAGTTTAACGTCCAGCGGAGATGGATCAGCCCGATCAGAGTATTATCTAGAATGGATCGGATTGAGGGATTTCCCTTGAAGGGGTTCCGATACCGGGACCATCCCATGGGCGGCTATGAAGAGGAGTGGACCGACATGGTCTCACCAATATATGAAGGTCTGGGCAAGAATCAGGGTGGATGATGGATGGACGGATGAAGTGGAGGGGGGAATAGCAATGGACCATCGCAAGGGTGACGATGAAGTTGGGATTGAGCCTCAAAGAGACCTCCTACGTATCCCCATGGCAGGGAATCAAAGTCCATGTAGTTTGGGATGGTGCTGGTGAACCAGCATGAAGGTGGAACTTGGTCCGATGGATGTCTTCAGCGAACCAATGAGAAGGCGGGCCTTGGTCCAATGCGTCAGTGAACCGACACGAAGGTGGACCTTGGTCCAAATGGTGTGGGGCTTACACACTAGGCTTCCCGAGTGTGGATGAACAGACGTGAAGAAGGACAGAATGACTAACAGGTGGTGGGCTTAAACCTCAGAGAGGCTTTCTACATACCATGCCTTGACATGGATCGAAGACCACGTAGTTTAGGTTGGACATCGGAAGGCTGACGTGAATGAGGAGGACCAGGAGGGTCCTAGTGGTGGTGGGCTTGGACCTCATGGAGGCTTCCTACGTACCATGCCTTGACATGGATCAAAGACCACGTAGTTCAGAGGGGCCTTGTCGGCGAACCGATGTGAAGGTGGACCTTGGTCCGATGGGTGGTGGGCTTGAACCTCTAGAAGGCTTCCTACGTACCATGCCTTGACATGGATCAAAGACCTCGTAGTTCAAATGATGGAATTCGTCAGCAAATTGACGTGAAGGTGGAGCTTGGTGCAATGAGAGATGGGATTGAACCTCGGGGAGGCTTCCTACGTACCATGCCTTGACATGGATAAAAGACCTCGTAGTTCAAAGGGTTTCATCAGTGAACCGACGTGAAAGTAGACCGAGTGGTCCACTAGTGGTGGGCTTGAACCTCATGAAGGCATCCTACGTACCATGCCTTGACATGGATCAAAGTACTCATAGTTCGGATGGTGGGTGTCAGCGAACCAACGTGAATGATGAGGGACCTTGGTCCAAAGGGGGGGTGTGATTGAACCTCAGAGAGGCTTCCTACGTACCATACCTTGACATTGATCAAAGTCCTCGCAGTTCGGGTGGTGACAAAGGCTTGCCATCGGACTGGAATGCAGTGTAACCTTATACTGGACGAAGGTAGAACTCGACGTGAATTGGATGAGGGTGGGCTTAAACCTCGTGGATGCTTCCTATGTACCATGACATGACATGGATCAAAGACCTCGTAGTTCAAATGTTTGTGCAGTTTAATGTCATGCGGGACAAGGGCATATAGTTTAACGTCATGCTTGATGAGGGCATGCAGTTTAACGTCATGCTGGATGAGGGCATGCAGTTTAATGTCATGATGGACGAGGGCATACAGTTTAACGTCATGCTGGATGAGGTATTGTTATGGCCAATGACAACTCTAGGCCCACCTGATTCATGCTCGGTGTGAGAAACAAGAGACAGCAAGGACCTGATGATCACTCCGCGAAGGGTGCATCCGTGAGAAGCGAAGAGGGGCTTACGCGTTAGGTGGCCCATTAGTGATGGGACTTACTCCAGGATGGAGGCCTGAAGTGTGGCAAAGCGCAAAAAAAGAGGGATTTGGGACCAATGATGGGAGGTGCCTCGTTCCCTATCACGCCCTCCAATGGCCTTGGTAGTGGGTAAGTACGGAGATGCAGTGGTGTAGCCATCCATTGGGGAACTAGGGTCGCCCTTCTCTTGTGAACATACTCCGCTCTGAAAAGGAGGATATAATCCCTTTTGGAGAGGTGATTCCACTCCCGTGGAGACGAGTGGCGTAATAAATGTTCAAGCTGGGGGGACCTTTCATGTGAGGCACGAGGTCGGGTCACAGTTTAACATCATGTGTTGAGGACGTGGTTCTTGGCAGTTTAACGTCCTGCAGCTCAGATGAGGCGGGTTCATTCCACACCCCTATGACTTACATAACTGGTACCCTTTGCTCCTTGGGGGAGGGAAGGTTCCAGTAAGGCCGTGGTCAAGGGGTTTGTAGAGAGAACCATCAAGGGGTCCACGTTAGAGAGGCTATGCGAACAAACAATAGTCGTTAGCGTGCCTATGCGAAGAAGCATTAGGCAAAGCAATGCTACGAGTAGTATTGTCCGCGGGACTTTGAAATCACATCATGAATACCTGGAGGGTCGCACAGGAAGCGTAATTGCCACGAAAAAGAGTGTGCTTCGCCAAGCGGAGTTCCTTGGCCTTAGCATGGGGCATAGGTGTTAGTGGAGGGTGCTTCGCGAAGTAGAACAGTATTCACGGAGCACTGCCTCGCGAAGAAGAGGTGCCTCGCAAAGCAGGGTGATGTGAAGCAGTGTGCTTCGCGATGTGTAGCGATCCTGCCTTAGCATAGGGATCACTAGTATAGGTTGGGTGTTTCGCGAAGCATAAATGCTCCACGGCTGCCCGGGTTCCCTTGGGAATCCCCCTCCTTCGCGAATGCCCTTGAGCTTCGTGAAGGGCATCCCTCTCGGAATAGGGGCTCAAAATGAGACAAAGCGAAGGCGTCACGCGAAGGAGAAGTACCTCGCAGAGCTCATGATTCCCGGGGGCAAAGGGTTCTTCATGATTCGAAAGAGGAAAAGATGAAAGGTCGGATTGTGCCCTTTTTTTCGAGACTCAGGGGGAGCCCAGTATTTATAGGCAAGGGGCGCTGTGAAGCAGAACTCCCGTGCCGCCTCAGGTGCTTCGTGGCACGCTCGTGAACTTCAAATTCATTTCTGGATAGGTATGGCCTCCGGAGCTTCACGGTGGGCTCGCGAACATCAAATTCGTTCGCGGAGAGGTACCAAATCTAGAGTTTCACAGTGGGCTCACAAACGTCGAATTCGTTTGCGGAGAGGTACCACCTCCCGAGCTTCGCGGCGGGCTCATGAACGTCAAATTCGTTCGCAGAGAGGTACCGCCTCCGGAGCTTCGCGGTGGGCTCGTGAACATCAAATTTGTTCTTGGAGAGGTACCATCTACGGAGCTTCGTGGGAGTGTGATGCTCGGGTGCTTCGTGTCGGTGCTTTGCGATGAAGCGTGCGGGACATCTTTTTCATCCCTTCCTTTCGTGCAATATTTTGGCGCAAACAAATTCCCCCCTCATACATGGAGCCGCGGAGGGTGAAGGGTCGAAGTCTGAGGGAAAATCGCCAAAATTTTCGGCGTTTCGCGATGCGACTTCGCAAAGGGGGCTTGCGGTGCTGACCGGGGCCACAGATCCAGATGCGCCGCGATGCTCCGTGCGGGCGGGGCGCACCGCGCTGCTTCGAGGTCACCACCTATAAATAGGGGGGTCGACCTCTTTTGTCTTCACATGATTTTCTTATCTTTTTGTTCTCTCAATTTCGCGAAGCTCTGCATACTCTGTGCCTTCTCTCCACGAATCGAGCTTCACGGCGAACCGCGGGTCTCCGACTCCACGACCGCGCCAAGAAAACTCTTGCTTGCCAACCTAGGTCAGACTCCACGGCTTGGTCTCACGACCAACCTTCATGAGATGGCTTCACGATCCAACTTCACAATACGTTCTGAAAAAATTCTTTTCGGAGTGCTGGAACTGAAATGGCCCATCGAGAAGCTGTATTGGGGGTGCATGCAGATGCCGCTCGTAGGGATGATATGGCCAACTGTCCAGGACTTGGGGAGATGGTCTGAAGCCACTCGGACCATGCTACTTTTACAGATCTTCTATCGGAGGGTCAGAAGAATTATCCGTAGTGTAAGAAGCTGCCATTGTAAGGCTTCGGGTTGAGGGATGACGTCTTCATCCCTTAGGCAAGTAGGGATGAACCAGTTTGCTAGTTTAGGAGCACGCCATGTCAGCACCAATGGTTCAGGGTGGCCGATGGTCATGCGCAGGAGGACTTCACACCCGTTACAGCCGACTGTCTCTACAACCACATGAACAATATTGACGGGAAGCCACTGCAACCAGAGACTTCCCCTCTTCTCTACCATACCATGCTGAAGGTGTCATTGTATGATTCAAACAAAGGATGGTCCGATGAGTGGGACCTGCACCAGGGCGGCATCTATGCTGATGACTGGGCCTAGGCCTACTCGGTAGGCACCTCATGCAAGGAGTTTGGGGCCGAGCTGAGGAGAGTGGGGTTATATGAGGCGGCATGCCCCCCCCCCCAATTCCACATTTACCAACCGAAACAACTGATGCTAGAATTACTGAGAAGATGGTCGTCTAGGACCAATACCTTTCATCAGCATCACGGGGAGGTGGGCATCAGCCTGTGGGATGTCCACCAGATTTCTGGGGTTCCGATCTTGGGGGCCATGTATGATGAGTTCCTCCCCGTCATGAGCGCGTGGGAGGATACATAGAAAATTCTGCGACTGGCGTCAGTGCTAATGGCACTCGTCCCTGGAGAGGACAAGGAGGCAGTGAGGGATGTCCACTTTAAGAAGTGGTTCAACTGCTTCCTGAATTTCCCAGAGAATCAAGAGTTCCCTCCGAGGCCTCGAACTTGTCCGAGGGAGGTCCAACGGGGTAAGGAGAACCTGTATTGGCGGGTCTTGGAGGACAGCCAATGGAAGACTTGGGGTTTCAGTGTCAGCACTGAACAAAATCCGATAGTCAGTCTAGAAACGTTCATCACGGCTCTCATCTGCGGTTGGATATTACCGGTTAGGGATACAAGCATAGGGGTGAGGCCCAGCTCATTTATTATGGCGTCCATGTTGGTCATGGGGTAGCGGGTCAATCTGGGGATTCCAATGCTCACCAAACTGTACAGAATGCTGGGGATCATTAGCGAGGTAAAGAAGCCGCCAAGGATATACGGGCCCTTCCACCTCCTATATGGGTGGATTGCGGTGCACATTAGGGGGATCTATGAGTATCCAAACCCTATTTTGTCGCTGGGATCAATCTTCTTCCCCTGCATCCTGAATGTGGTCAGGAGCTTCCCATTCAAACTAACCATGCCGATGGTGCTGAAACGGGTGTGGAGGGCAGATGAGTTTAATTTCCACCCCTTCCCATTTCCAACGGGGATACTTTCTGACGAGACGGGGAACAGAAGAACATCAGGCATACCTCCTGGCCTTTCGAGGTGGAGTTTTGGTGGAACAAGTAGATCGTGATCCACTCTGCGAACTGTACACCCCGCATCGGTTTGCGAGGCTGTTCTGATGCCTCCAGCGGCTGACCCCGCATGTCTACTGGGATGTGCGTCACGAGGAGCACCCATGTGTGATGAGGCAGCTGTGGATCATGTTCACATGGGAAGATGGGAAGATGCGAATTGCTTTACCTCCATCCACCACCGCTTTCAGATTGGTGAGCGAGTATTCCATTAGTTGGGAATCTTCTTACCCAGGGGAGATGCTGAAGCAGCCAACTATTCGGGTCGGTGACGGTGGGCCTCCTCTATCTTGAGGTCGATGTCAGAAGGTAGCTAGGGCCTATCGCGGTGGCGGGGCTTCCATGGCAGCGAGACCTGTACCGGCCGAGGGTGTGGAAGCAGCGGCGGATCCGGTGATTCTGGAAGAGCAGGGCCATCCGGAGGGTTGGCCACTGAGGGGATTTCGTAGGATGTCCACTCAGGCCCCGGGGAATCGGTTGCGTCATATCGACATGGCAGAGGATGCCATCTTCCAAGAAGCCCGGGACATTTGGGATGTCAACCGGAAATTCCTTAGCCCACCTGAGATATGGGTGCACCTAAATCACCTCGGGATGGAATTACAGGGCATAGGCCCAGTTCGAGCAGGTTTCATGGCGTCTCCAGCAGAGGCAGAGCAATACAAGGATGAGCTGGAGGATTACTTTCACTCCAGTGGTGTCCCTCACCCAATGACAGACCGGGTAAGGGTAATGCTGAATCGAACGGTCCCCCCACAGTTGTCAGCCACTGATCTAAGGGAGCACTTCCCCCTACTGGAAGAGTCAGAGGACTCCTCTCGGGAGGACGAGGCTGCAGGAGGGAGCCCGTTGGAGGAGGGCGAGGTCGGAGATCAAGGCTCATATTCCGACGATTTTGCAGAGGCTCTTGAGGTAGCATTCCAAGCTTCCTTCCTCATGGTCTGTTCTAGGGTCATTAAGAACTTCTCACCGACGTTTGAGCCATGCAGAAGGAACTTGTTCACAGGCCTCGTTCTCGCCCCTCGGCGGGTGATGATGCGGTACCTTTAGAACCCGCGCCTATGGCTGCGTCCAGTTCCGCGTCTCGTGGGACCAGAGCACCCGAGGAGGCTCCTCCGGAATCTCCAGAACTTCCAAAAGTATACAGAGGTCCTCGCCTCAAGGTCACGTCAGTACCGACTCAAAAGCAGCACCAGGAGGTCGATCTCCATAAGTTTCCTCTACCGGTTTCCTTGTCGTCATATGTAGACTATGCCAACTAATGTTTATGTCCCTCTCTGTCTTACAGTTCTTCGACTGGCGTGGGCTGCTGCGGCAAGACTAGTCGGGATGTCTGGTGGCATCCCTCCTAGGGGCATGCTGGTGATGGTGGCGATAGTACCCCCATCTCCCCAAGCTGCAACACACATCATCACCGGAGGGACCACCAGCAGGGTCGTACCTGAGGTCATAGAGGTGGACTCCGATGAAGAGGTTTGGCCAGCCGGTCCTACTCCTATCGTGCCTGCTTTGGTGCCACATGTCGTGCTTGATTCAATTCCAGATGAAAATCACGCCGGGGACTTCCAATAGGAGTATCCTGCGTACAAGCCTGCCAATCGCGCAGATTGAGACGAAACGGCCTCCGACGAGGAAGACAGCAGCATTGTCTGCCGCCGATCATGGAAGCTAATCAGGCGCTTCATCAAGGACACCCTCCAAGTGCTATGGCTGTCCGAAATGGACATAATCCACTCGCGGTTGCGTGAACTGTGCACTGGGGGAGTGGATGCCCAACGTCCTCACATGCTCATCTGAGATCTTATGGCTGAGAAGATCCGAGAGCATGATTGTGGAATCAGCGTGAGCTGGAAGCGGAGGAAGGAGACAAACATCACGAAGCTCCGGGAGGCTGAAAGCGAGGTCCAACAGTTGCAAACCCAGGCGGATGAGCACTCACCCTCTCTTAATACGCAATCTGAGCTGATCTCTTGGTTGAAGGCCTAGCTGGCAATGGCAGAGGAGATTATGAGGCAGGATTCTGAAAAAATTGTTGTCATTCAGGCTGAGGTAGAGAGGGCCAGAGCTAAGGCAGATGAACTGCGCCCCACCACTACTAAGGAGGAGCGGGAGCTGAGTCAGTGGCAGAAATCCTTGGACGCCCCAAGCCAATGGGTGGCGGAGATGCAACGCCATTTTGACGGGGTCAACCCGTCCATGGGGGGAGTCGACCATCGGGTATTGTAACAAACCAAAAACCTTTTATTGGTACTTTCATTCTTCAATTTCTTCTTTCATTGTTTTGAATGCTGTAGCGCACATGATTTCCACTGTTTGAATTGCCTCGTTACATCCCTAAAATGTTTGCGGGACATTCGGTGATAATTCCCTAAGCCCACGTGGGTCGAGCCCGATGTGAGAAAAAGGAGATAGTTGCCTTCTCGTCCCACCTAACATAGGAGTGGAGACCATGCTCTGGGCATCCGGGATTCAGATTACCAGTCCGGATTTCAGAAAGATGGGAGAGGATTGAATGGATAAGGATATTTTCAGAATGGCCGAATTACCGTTTCTTCAGCGTGCCCTCATGTACGAACGGAGAAACACCAAGGGCACTGGATTCAGTCCGAACAGATGGAAATGGGAAGCTTGAATTACAATGCCCAAGATTCAGAGCACTGTGGGGATGGAGTGACAATAAGGGACAACCGTTAACCATGGAGTATAAGCGGTATCCTTACTGCGTTAACATGTATTGGGGACAAAAATGAGGGTCAACTGTTGACCATGTTCGAAACACGGGACCATGTCACAAATATTGTCAGTCAATCTTTCGGGACATTGACCCAGGACAGTTGGCGGACCATAGGTCAAACATCCATACTATTAGGGGTTCCATCTAAACACGACCATTATTCCGGAACGTTGGCCCAGGACGGTAGGTGAGCCGATGCGGCATGAGACCAGGCCGTTAGGGGGTCCCGTCAGACTTGAAAGGGGACGAGGGTCCGAATAAGGGGCACGCAAAGCGTGGAATATGGAGTGATGGTTTGTCCGAACAGAATCCAACACTTAGGTAGTTACACCACCATGGTGGCAGTACACCATATGGGCACGTTGTCATGGTCATGGATCCTTCCTTCTTTGGGACAGGGCCTCTCTAGCGAGGGGTCCAACCAGGGGCCGGAAAGGGGAAGGATGGGATTTATGATTTCTATGGGCTGGACCCTAGGCAAAACACCAGGGTGTCTCTACGTATCCCATGAGGATTGGAATCAATCCATACATAGTTTTGGAAGCATAGTTTAACTTCATGCAGGATGATGAGAAGCATGGTCGTGTTGGTACACATCCCGCCAAAACTACTAATCCCACGTGAGTCATGCTCGGTGTGGGAAACAAGAAGTAGTGTTGGGACTTTCCCGACATCGAAAAGGGGCAGGTTAGGGAAAAGGGACGCTCGGTGAATACTGGCCCAATGACACTAACATGATCATGTAGTGCACCTAGATGCGCGAAGAGAAAGATCCGAGTATGATGGAATTCCACTTGAACATGAGGAAGTGGAAATGTGTGAATCGTGGCGCTCAAGATTCAGATCACGATGATGGCGGTGTGACGATGGAGGATAACTGTTGAACATGGCGGAAACCCAGCATCCATATCGCGTTATCCTAGAATGGGGGCAGACAAATGAGGGTCGACCATTGACCATGATCGAAACACGAGACCATGTCACCAATGTTGTCAGAGATCTGTAGGGACGTTGTCCTAAAATGATTGGAGGTCCCTTGGGTCCAACATTCATGGAGTTCCCTTAAGCCTAGTATCCATGTCGTCCGAGGGTCCTTTTGGATGTGGAAGAGGATGAGTATCCAAATAGAGAGCTCATGAAGCTTGGTCATGGGACGAAGGGAATGTCCCCATGAAAATTCCACACTTCGGGCTTTGTCAAAACACATCTGAGTACGAAAATGAGACGTATTAGAAAGAGGGAGGTAACATAAGAGGCACATGGTGGAGTAACTCAAACACCTGGCATGAATGGGAATAGGGGGTGTTTGCGGTGCGGTGAACAAACCGACACGAATGAAGATACAATCCCATATCACAACACACACCCTCCATGGGAGAGGTTTTTGGTCAAGGGACCGAAATCGAACGTCAGGTTGGGCCAGCGGGGAAGTGCTCGGGCGCTCCTACATATCTCATAAGGATGAGAATCAAGCCTCATGTAGTTCTTGATGGATCTTAGACCATAAATGGGTAAAGGGAAAAAGGGACACATGGCAACAAAACCCGACATGAATGAGGACCTAAGCCCTACTTACCATGTGTTCTCTGGGGAAATGCTCAAGTCGAGGGACCGAACACAAAGGTTAGTCTTGGCCCTTTGGGGAAGTTCCCAGGAACTCTTACGTATCTCATGAGTATGAGAATCAATCCATACATAGTTCTTAAAGGTGACATGGTAAGATACCAGTGCTAGGGGAAAAGGGGAGTGCGGGCGTGGCCCTTGTTTGAAAAGAAGTGGAATTTGATAAATCTTGTTCGTCCTTTAAGGTGAGTGGTTTTTTTTTTTTTTTTGAAGCGACAGGCCTAGAGTAGTAGGCCGTGGTGTCTCCACAAGAATCAAGCCGTGATAGGCGTTCACAAATGGCATGGCACGTGACCAATACCCAACGTGATGTCCTCTACAACGAGGTCATCACAATGTTGTGTCGTTTTTTGTCGTGCGGCCCGGATGATAATGTCACAGATTAGGGTCGTGTGATAGGACGAAGCGTGCATTTTATCGTCATGTAGCATAGACATAGCAGAGGCGATGCTAGGTGGGGAATGTTTGCAGTGTTATAAAACATAATCGATGAAGACATGATCCCACATCACATTGTATGCCACTCAGAGAGGGAGACCTTAGGCCGAGGGGCCTACATAGAGGTAAGAGGTGAAACAGGGGTGAGAGACTAGCTCCCTAAATGGGCTGGACCAAAATACAAGGAATCCGGGTGGTCCTACGTATCCCATGAGGATGGGAATCAATCTAAATGTAGTTCTATATGGATCTTAGTTTAATGTCTTAGAGCTCGGACCATGAATGGTAACAACATCCCAAGTTAGCATAGACGTCAACCCGATCCCTAAGCCCACGTGAGTTAAACTCGGTGTGGGAAACAAAGGGGGTATCCTTATCACAATACTTGGGGCGCCCATCAAAGGGGAGTTGGTAGAGAGCCCTGAAGGACACCTTTGACGTGGCTTGTTTCCCCAATGCGCAAACGTGCACGGAGGAAAAGTACCAAGAGTTCCAAGACTCTACATGGACACGATGAAGCGATGAAGCGTATGAATTGTGTACCCAAAATTTTGTGCTTAATGGGTTGGCGTGGTGATAGAGGAAAACTGTTAACCATGGTGGAAACACAGTGTCCATATCGCGTTAGCCTGAGGTGAGAACAACAAACGAGAATCGACCGCTGACCATATTCGCAACGTGGGATTTTATCGATTTTTTGTCCAAATCCATTGGGGGCCTTGGCCTGTAACGGTTGGAGAGACCTTGGGAGTAGTATCCAGGCCATTCTTGGGGGTCCCTCCGGGTGTGAAAGATGATGGAAGCCTTGATGCAGGGATACACAAAGCCTGGAAAGCGGGTGAGGATGTGTCCGAGTAAAGTATGGCATTCCAGGTAATAGACCAGAGTCCCCATGGGCACATTGGTGAACTACTAAAAAGGGGTCGACGAAACAGCCTAGGAGGGAGAGGTACTTGGCGTGGTCATTAAGAGACTGATGTGAATTAGGACATAATCCCACACCACATCATATAATCATCTCATGGAGGAAGGGTGGACCAAGGGGCCAAGGTGGGACGAAGATTCCCGAGAGATGGGGCTGGACCCAAATCCTAGACATTCAGGTGGTCCTACATATCCCATGAGGATGGGAATCAATACACACGTAAATCTATAGATGTAGTTTAACGACATACGGGACGAGGGGGGGAGTAATATACCCCCAAACAAGGGAGGTGTATGGTACGACGAATAAACCGACGTGAATGAGAATATAATCTCATGCCACACCATACACACCTATAAGAGAGGACTTGGGTCGGGGCCCAAAAAGGCCAAGGGGCTGATGGTTAGGCATTGGTCAAGAAGGCCTTACATTCTTGCAGTTTAACGTCTTGTAGTGAGGACGAGGGACAGCAACCCGAGGAGGCCAAGGGGCCTGAGGCTGGGCTTCGTAAGGGAAGGCGTACGACATGGTACATGATCCCGACGTGAATGAGGACATAGTACCACACCACACCATACACCCCGGGTAAGAGGTTGGGCATAGGGGCCTGAGAAGGCCAAGGGGCCTAAGGTCAGACATCAGTCAGGAAGGCCTGAATGGTTTTCATTTTAACGTCATACATGAGGACGAGGAAAGAGATAAATGTATCTAATTCGGAGGTGTGTACGACATGGAAAGTAACCTAACCTGAATGAGGATGTAATCCTACACCACGGCGTACATTCCTTATATGGGAATCGGGGTCGTGGGACCGACCGCTAGCACCACCCGGAGGGAAGTTTTTCACATCAGGATGGGGTAGAACGAATCACTGCACTCGATGTTTGGGACATCTCAGGGTGGACCTGAAGATCTAGGACACTGTTGACCATGTTCGAAACACAACATTCCTATGGTGACCTGATATGGGAGCAACAAATGAGCATCGACTGTTGACCAAATTTGCAACACGGAACTTGTATCGGCTTTTTGTTTGAAAACCCTTGGGGGCGTTGGCCCGTATTGGTAGGAGAGCCCTTGGGCGTAGTTTCCAAGCCGTTCTTGGGGGTCCCTCCAGGTGTGCAAAAATAATGGGATCCCAGTCAAGGAGTGGGTGAAGCATAGTTGTATCCATCCACAAAAGAGGCAAACATCTCCAGGGGGTGTGCCGCCGAGTCGAGGCTTGCTCGATGTGAGTTGGGGCAAAAGTGTGCACCTTGCCATATATCTTGACCCGAGGGGAAGATTTTGGCTTTTGGGCTGGGCCAATGGACAAAATGCCCAGGCGTTCCTACATATCCCATTAGGATGGGAATCAAGCCATACATAGTTCTTGAAGGTCATGCAGTTTAGCATCATGCGGTGAGGACGTGGGAGGATAGAAGAACGGGAGTGGGCACATGGCGCAACCCTTACAATCCGTGTATGAGCGGGGCTAAGAAATCCTACTTGTCGCTACACAAGGATCCTCCAAGGAAACTATTCCTAGGGGGGATAGTGGAAGAGAAAAGCTTAGGGCTGGGCTCAAGACGAGGCGTCTGAGCTCTCCTACTTATCCCATTAATATGGGAATCAAGCCACATGTAGCTCTTGAGGTACGGTATAGAGTTGTTCTGGACGAGAAATGTGTCTCAACTGGGTATATGTACGGTATGACGGATAACCCAACGTGGATGAGGATGTAATCCCACACCACACCGTACAATACCATTAGAGAGCCAGAGTCGACGCAGGCCAAGGGGCCAGAGGCTGAGCCTCGGTCAGGAAGGCCTGACTGGCTTGCATTTTAACGTCTTACAGTAAGGACGGGGGCTGGGGGCCCGAGGAGGACAAAGGTCCTGAGGCTGAGCCTCGGTTAGGAAGGAATTACTGGCTTTCAATTTAACGTCTTATAGTAAGGACGGGGGCTGGGGGGCCGAGGAGGCCAAGGGGCCTGAGGCTGAGCCTCGGTCAGGAAGGCCTGACTGGCTTGCAGTTTAACGTCTTACAGTAAGGACGGAGGCTATGGGCCTGAGGATGCCAAGGGGCCTGAGGCTGATCCTCGGTCAGGAAGGCCTGTCTGGCTTGCAGTTTAACTTCTTACAGTAAGGACTAGGGGAGATCTTAGTTTATGGTCATACATCTCGGACCATTTTGCAGTTTATCGTCTTGCATGACGAAGATGCAGTTTAAGGTCGTGCAGGACCCTTTTACCCTAGGCAATGTATCACATGAAGAAGTTGGCATTAGTGGGAGGGGTCACGCGCTCTCCATCCGTGGTCACCAAGGAGTATGCTCTATTGGGGTAAACCTTATGGATGATATAAGGCCCTTCCCATTTGGGTTCTAACTTGGGTGTTTTCCTACCAGGGATCATTGGTGCTTGAAGGGCCAGTACTAGGTCACCCTGTAGAAAATAACAGAGGAAAACCTTCTTGTTGAAGGCCCTCGCTATCTTATCCTGATGCCTTTCTAGATTGTGTAGGGCACGATGACATTTCTCGTCCAGTGCTTCTAATTCAGCTAGACGGATTTCAGCTACCTCATCTGATGTCTGGTGATCATAGACTGTAGTTCGTAACGATGGTAGCTGGATCTCAATGGGTAGGACGGCCTCAGCTCCATACACCAGGGAATATGGGGTCACCTGGGTAGAGTTGCGAGTCGTCGTCTGATAATCCCAGAGGGTTTGGGGAGCTTGTCTTGCCAAATTTTCATGTTCTGACCAACAATCTTCTGCAGAATGTTAGAGAGGGTTTTGTTGAACTCCTCAATCTGTCTGTTTGCCTGCGCGTGGTAGCGGGAGGTATGGTTCAAACGGATGCCGTACTTGGAGTATAATTTCTTCAGTTTAGCCGCTCGGAATTTGGTGCCGTTATCGGTGAGGACAGAATGAGGGACCCCAAACCGGTGGATAATATTGGAGCTCACAATGTCGATGATGGAACAGACCTTGACCTCTTTGAGTGGAATTGCCTCTGCCTACTTGGAGAAGAAATCTGTAGCAGTCAGGATGAACATACACTAGCGGGTTGTTGCTGGTGGATATGGTCCCACTACATCAAGTCCCCATACCTCAAATGGCCAAGTGTACTTGGTGGGGTGGAGGGGATCTGGCGGCCGATGTACGAAGTTGGCGTGAACATGACATGTGTGGCATCTCTTGGCATACCCAATACAATCGTGGATCATAGATGGCCAAAAGTACCCCAACCTCCAGATTTGATGGGATAGCTTCGGCCCAGCTTGTTGGGCGCCACAGGAACCAGCGTGAACCTCTTTCATAACTTGAGAAATCTCTACTCCTTGAATGCAACGGAGGAGGACGCCATCGAAGCTCCGCGTATAAAGGATCTGTTCATGACTGGGGCCACTCTAGAGGGTAAATTGCAGCGCGCGGCGTCGGATTCGCTCGCGCTCGGCCCGGTCGTCCGGGAGGCGAGCATTTTGGAGATACTAGACAAAAGGTTCCCTCCAGTCGGGAGTAGCTTCAACCACTATGTCTGACGAACCCGGGACCCCTGATGTAGAGGGTCTGGCAGTGAAATGACTTACCCGCAGGCCATCATTGTCCTCTTAGGTGACGGGGGCAATGACACTCTGGTGTGCCACATGTATGATCAAATCATCTTGCTCGGGTTCTGTGAGCGACGCGGCTAAGCCAGCCAAGGCGTCTGCTTGACCGTTCTATGACTGTGGGACATGGGTAATATCTGGTCGAGAAGAGAACTGGGCCATTAGGCGGAGGGTGTACTCAAGAAATGGTACAAGCTCCGGATTCCTGACGAGGTAGTCTCCATTAACCTATTTTATTACAATCTAGGAATTTCCTTTCACATGTAGATGGGGAACATTGATCTCAAGGGCCAATTCGAGGCTGGTGATGAGAGCCTGGTACTCTGCCTCGTTGTTCGTACAGCCTTCTGACAATAGGATTGAGTATGGAAGGACAGCTTGTGCTGGGGTAATGAAGACAATACCCAGGCCCACTATGTTGAGCTTAGGATCATTGAGCCTCCTACCTATGGGGCTCTGGGAGGCACCGTCGAAATGCATTTTCCAACACGGGACAACATGATTGACTAAGAGGATCACCTCATCAAGAAAATCCAGGTCTAGGGATTGATCCGTGGAGGTTGGATGGGAAGCTAAAAAGTCTTCCAACGCCTGTCCCTTAATGGCCTTCTGAGGTAAGAACCTGATATCAAACTACTGGAGAATCACCGCCCACTATGCTAGTCGGCCATAGAATGGGGTGGTTCAGGATGTAATTCAGTGGGTCTACCCAGGAGACCAATTTCACTGCATGGTGCTGCAGGCAATGTCGCAACTCCTGTACGGCGAAGACGAGTGCAAGG
This sequence comes from Viscum album, assembly GCA_963277665.1. Taxonomy (NCBI): domain Eukaryota; kingdom Viridiplantae; phylum Streptophyta; class Magnoliopsida; order Santalales; family Viscaceae; genus Viscum; species Viscum album. Next base: position 878,025,667 of record OY728143.1, on the reverse strand, counting down.
CAGCTCTTTTCAATAGGGGAGTATCTGACCTCCGTATCAAGAAGCATGCAGCTGAGATAGTAGAGACTGTTCTCGGTACCCTCGTTATTCTTCTGGGTTAGAAGTGCATCGAGGGATCTTTCCAGGGTGGTCACATAAAGGACCAGCGGCTTTCCGTAGATGGGTGTTTCAAAACCAGAGGTTGGAGCAGATAATTCTTGATTTCCTCGAATGCGGTCCGACACTCCTCATCCCATTCGTAGGTGGCACCCTTCTTCATGAGTTGAGAAAAAGGCTTACACTTGTCGACCAGATTCGCGATGAATCGGCGTATATAGGCAAAGTGGCCTTAGAGGCCTCGAAGTTCCAGAATATTGCTTGGGGGAGGAATTTGTCTGATGGACTTGATCATCTCTAGGTCGATCTCAATGCCTCGGTATCTAACAAAAAATCCCATAAACATCCCAGTGGTGACCCCGAAGGCACAATTCAATGGGTTCATCCTCAGGTGACAGGAACGGAGGAAACCGAACACCTTCTCAACTTTTTTGAGATGGTCCTGGCGCTGACATGATTTGACCACTAGGTCATCTACGTAGCATTCCACCAGCGTCCCATGAATCGGCTTGAATATGCGGTGCATGGCCCTCTGATAAGTGGCACCTTTATTTTTCAAGCCGAATGGAATAACCTGGTAGAAAAAGGTACCTTGGGGAGCCCTGAAGGCGGAGGACTCCTCGTCCCCAGGGGCCATCCGGATCTGGTTGTACCTAGAATACTCATCCATGAAAGAGAGATCTTGGAACCCGGTCGTGTCATCAATAAATAACTCTGTCACCGGGAGTGGCAAGTCATCCTTTGGGCAGTGGCGATTAAGGTCGTGGAAGTCGATGCAGACTCTGATCTGCCCATTCTTCTTCTTGACTAGCACAATGTTGGTAAGCCACTTGGGGTACTGGAATTCCTTAACGAAGTTGGATTGGATAAGCTTGTCAACTTCGACCTCAACCATAGCACCATGAGAAGGGTACATCTTCCTAGGAGGCTTCTTAAATGCACGATGGTTTGCCAGGAGGCCCAGATGGTGAACGGCTACCTGGGGAACTAGTGCTGGAATCTCGTTGTAACTCCAGGAAAACACATCACAGTGTTGTTTTAGGAAGTCTACATACTGTTACCACTCCTCGAGGGACATGTCTACACTGATCAATGTGAGTTTTGGATCTGCCTCGCTACCAAGGTTCACTTGTACCAGTTTATCAACTGTGGTAGAGAAACCTTCCTCACAGGTGGGGGAGAATCCTCCCAGTATTCCTCTCCACCCATGGGGGGATTTACCACGACGAGAGATACTTCTGGGCTATCAAATCCTGAGGGGAAGCTGGTACCGTCTTGGGCAGCAGTGGTCATCATATCAGGAGACTCACTCGCCATTGAGACCATAGCAATGAAGGCAGTCGACCCTATCCCATCTTGCCTTCCGCCTAAGGGGCCACGTTTGATGATATCAAAGCAGTGGTGATGTGTCGGCCTGAGTCGGTTGATTCCATCCCGGTGGAAGAGACACGTATGGCATACCGCCATTGTCATAAGCTTGACATTCCGGTACCATATAGGGGTAGTAGGTTATGGGATCACCTGAGCCTAGTTGACGTAGGAGTAAGAGTTGATTTTCTACCGTCGCTTGGACACGAGAACATGCCTTCCTTGTGTACCCGAAACAACAAAACATTGCCCCATGTCGGGGGTCGTGGCCTCCAATTGGTGGATCGGGAGGATTTAGGCATCATCCATGCTTTCACAGGGATCACTTGTGATCGGGGCGGGTTCATCCTCACTTGATAGGATTTTCTTATCCTTACTCTTGTAATAATCAGCATCCACATAGCAGGCCTCACAAGAGGTGAAAGGAGACGCATCTCCTTGGAGCACGCCTACTAAACCGTAGAGTGAGTATTTGAGGCACTGGTGATACGACGAGGGGACCACTGCATGCAGATGGAGCCATGGCCTACCCATCAACGCGTTGTAGGAGGTGTCCTGAGAGACGACCATGAACTCGGTGTCGGCAATTAAGCCACTAAACTGAGTCTTCAGGTGGATCATGCCGACTGGGGTTTGCTCAATCCTGTCATACCCCTAGATTCTGAGGTCAGAGGGAGTTAAATCACCTTAAGACAGACCCATCTTTTGCAATGTCTGAGTCGGAATTAGGTTGATTCTGGAACCCATGTCAATGAGGTAGTGGTGGACTTCCACACCATTGAAGTGGCCAGTGATGTATAGCGGGCGAATATGCCCCTGTAAAGGAGGGTCCTCATCTTCACCGAAGAACGAGATAACCGCCTGATATTCGGCATTCTCAATTGTCTCGTCATGGAAGGATTCTGCAGCTACTACCTCCATCTCAAACTGGAGGGGGTTCCATAGTGCCTCGCGCATTTCAGATGACAGGAGAAGGGCCTCAAAGATAAAAATCCTTGCCGTAATGCCGGCCAGGTGCTTCAGGACATCATACTTTCGTGCCAAACGTGAAACTCTGCCTATAGGAGGTCATTCGGCATTTTGAGGCATAGCGGGTCCTGTCGGTTGAACCAGCGGTCAGCTAGTACTGGGTACATCCTGCTGCCTACTAGTTGAAGCCTGGAGAGTAGTCGCTGGACTAGGATCGGACAGTGGAGACTGGCCTGTAGCCAGGAAAGAATGATTGTGATACAAATAAGGCAGCTCTCCCTGATCTAGTAGCACAAACGGTGGTGGAGGTTGAGCTGAGGGTGTTAGATGGGGTTGTGCGTGCTGAGCTCTGTGCTAAAACTGGTGTCTGGTCTCAGTAGCATGCACTGCTTGGCTGAAAGTGCCCACTGATGTACCTCGATGACCGGCATGGTTGCGGTTCCACTGACATTGACGTCGGCTAGAAACGTTGGGGAGGTTCTCCTGGCGTTCCTCCTCGTCTGGAGTCATATAGGTCTTTACCAGCTCCACGGTGTTAACCGAAGCACACCCATGGCTATCGCTCGACGAGTCATCCACCACCGGGTGGATTCTGGGAGGAATCCCTATTTAAGGGGGCATATAGTCACTGAGAGTGCGGGAAGACGACGACACCGGCGGGGCACGTTGCTTCTTCTTGCGTCGTTGCTGCTTGCCCTTTTGGGAAGAGGTCGGTTGTGAAGATGATGCAGAGGTACCAGCTACTTCTTCTGAAGGTTCCGGCTACTTCAGGCCCGCCCGGATGATACCATGGGCACAGATGTCGGTTTTTAGATCCATCCAGTCGTTGTATTTCCCGGATCCACGACTGGGAACCTGCTGCCACTCACCTTCACTGTCGCTACCAATCTCTGACCCTGCAAAGACACCTGCCACTTGTGTTGGTGTCGGGCCCAACCTGAATATGTTGTTTTTGACCTAGTCATGAAGCCAGTCTTTAAACACATAGCTTTGCTTGAGGGTGTGCCCCAGAATTCGATGATAAGGATAGTAGTTGGGGTGATCGGTTAGATTCGCCTCTATCGGCCTTCTGCACTCAGGTAGGCGCACAATCTCTTGCTCTAGAGCACTTTGTAAGTAGTCAGGGACATGATTTTCGTTGAACGAATAAGTATGGTGCCTCATTTCTGAATAGGGGGACCTGGGGGCCTGGCCATGACAAGGGGCCGGAGGGGCCTTCCGAGGATGCGTCTCCTGATTGTCTCACCTAGGTGCAGGTGGTGCATTGCGCGGGGGAACCTGTCAATTCTGAGGCGGTCGATGCTGGGCAGGAGCCTGTAATTGAGGTGGAGGACCTCTGCGGGGTTGCGGGGATGGTGCCGCTGGCAGTAATTCCAGCTACCTAGGGGCTTCAATTTGGGCCACCGCGGCGGGTTCGGCTCTGGCAGTCCTCCTGGCTAGGATCATAGGGGGTAACGAACATGCCTGACTAGCCTGTTGCATAGCCTCCTCATGGTGCTGAGCCTTGTCTGAGAAATCTATGAACCCTCCAGGGTAGTTTTGGGTAATAAAGAAGGGTACCAGATCTGTTTTGATGTTCCCCACACACATCATCAGTAATTGCTCCTGAGTCAGTGGCATATCGAGGGAATACGTAAGTCCCTTCCATCGGGTGATGAAATCTGTGACTCGCTCATCAGGTCTTTGCTTGCACTTGAAGTGGTCTGCAATGCTGGTATTCCGCGTGGTGGAGCTGAACTGGTATAGGAATTGTCGGCAGAGATCCTCCCAACCGGTCACCGATCCGATAGGGAGCTGGTTGTACCAGATGAATACGGGACCTTCCAATGTCTGTACGGAACATCGGAGCTTGGCGGATTCTTGCTAGGCCGGGGTCCCTAGCATGGGACCACACCTAGAAGAAAAATGATCCAAGTGCTGCGGCGGGTCCCCTGTCCCATATGAGGGTTATAAAGTGGGGTTCCCAAAACCCGGGGGTGCGGGCATATCATCCACCCACGCGGGATATGGCTTTCCATCCGGTGGGACCGCCACCTTCCTCGTTTCAAACGCTTCGAGGCAGGCTGTGAATGCTGCTATAAGATCATCTGGGTTGGGGTCCCTATCTTAACGGGGATCCCTAATCACAAGTGCGTTGCCAGGTTCTTCAACATGGTAGATGGCTTCGGCAGCTCGTGGATCGACTGGCGGAACGACCTGTGGGGCGACTGGGGGAACCCAGACTAAATTCTTTATATTCCCCATCGTTCAGGGGGGGGTTGGAGAGACGTATCGTGCCCTCTTGCCATAAGTTCCGGATTCTTCCCTATCTGCGGAAGTAGCATGATTAGGGTTTTCCAGAGGCATCTCACTGGTAGGAAATTGTTCCTGCCCCTGCTGCCCCGGCCTGGGATTACCATAGGCAGGTCACTGCTCTATAGCGCGCTCAGCCAAGAGTTTGTCAGCCAGCCTCTTCTACTCAGTAAGCTGCTAGCGTAACATGGCCTACTCAGGATCTTCATCCATTTTCTGCACAGAGGCAGACGGGTCGAAGTTCTTGATAGTTCTGACGTGCTCCTTACCCTTGTCAGTATTTCAACTGAGTACCAACGACTCGGTGTGTACAGGGAGGCCTAGCAGGGTCCTCTGATGACGGGTAACCCTCCTTAATAGGTTCAGAAGTGGAGGTACGCCCTCGAGGGGTAAGTCTCCATCAAGAAATTCATGCTTGTCTTCCTTGTCCACTATGTCATCCATGTGGACTGCGAACCCTCTCGAGGGCATGCCCTCAATGTCGCATAACAAATCGGGCTGTCATCGGATAGGGTCGAAGAGGTGAGCATCATAGTGTCCCCAACCATGGACTTGCACATGGGGGGTAGCATCCCTGATGAATCTACGGAGTACTTTGAAACTATGAACACATTTCCGTTGAGGGGCGCTCTGACGGCCTGGCGACTCAGGGTGTAGGGCCACAAGGAGTGCAGCCAAATCGATCAGGCGGCAATGCTCGTCGATTTATTCAAAGTTTACTCGACTTCTGGGGTACACCACCTTCTCGTAATGAAGGCGGAAGTGTGTCGCCCATAGGGTTTGACAAAAGCACCCCACTTCTTCAGGGGTAAGGGACTCTCGTGCGTGAAAGATCAGCGCCGCCGTCGGACAGAACTTCTGCGGGAAGTAATCCGCTGCGAGAATGCTCCAGAAGATCCTCAGTTTGGACTCGGGGTCTGGCCCTTTATTTCCCAACTCGTCAACCGGGGCGGCTGAGGGGCCGGTAGCGGTACTGAGGCGGGCCTCTGAGATAGTAAACTCGGTGGCGGAAAATATGGCGAACGAGCTGACTGGACACCGAATTTCGGGCCATACTCTGAAGAGTGAGGTGACCTAGCCACGATGTCATGATACAATGGGATAATATCCATAGCTTCAGGCACAGAAGTCGCGGCTGCCGGTGATAGGTCATGTCGTCGCTCTACCATAGTTGGCCCCCAAAATAGCTCTCTGTGATCTCTGGTAGAGGTAGAGGGTGCTTCTGGTGACAATGGTGGTGATTTAATGGTCGAGACCTGCGGAATTTCCACGATTTCTTCTTCCTGGATGTATTTGCGGAGAGAGATGGGAATATGGTGGACCTCACATTCCGGGAGAATGAGGCTAATGTGCTTGGTTCCTGCCCCAATACTTGATACTGAGGAGCGGGGAGAATGTTTCATCGCTGAGTCACATTCTGCTTTAGAATCCGAGAAACGAGCCGGTTTGATCTCTACTCGGGCCTTCCCAAGACTCTTCTTATGGTGGTGATGACCCGCTCTCCTGGCCCAGGGTGGCTCTTCGGGACAGGGTTGATCCTTAATAGGTAGTCTTGGGGCGGCAATTGGGCCATGGCGGAGAGGGCCCTCCCACAAGGTGGCCGGGGTTCGAAGGGCACCAGGACAAATGTTGAAGGGTACATGGGGAGGACCTCCATGGACGATGCGGGGGAAGCGAGGCTGACCTTCACTCCCAATGTTTTCAGGGTGAGGACCTTAGCAGGTTATAGAGAGGACGTAGGGAGGGCCCCTGCGTTGGAGAAGGACCGGATGGACAGTACCTTCAGATCGGTGGTCGGGGGCAGGAGGATGGACTCCATACCCTATATAGTGGGTGTGGGAAAGGTTTCCACATCGAGCGTCACTACCGAGGGGCAGGTCTTCCTTCGGGATGGGGGTGGCATGAGGCATACCTCCATGTTGTGCTTCTGAGTGGGGAAGGCCCACGATCTATGGAGTAGTGGTACGGGGAGGGCCTCCGTACGGGGTGACATCACCGCGGGTTAGTTCGCGGCGATCACCACTCAGGCCTGCAACCCGGAGAGTCAACCCAGCCTCCCCGTGGGGCAGTTGGGGTCTCGATCCTAGTTGGGTGAAGGAGTGTACCTACTCAGTGTATCCAGGGACTCCATGATGCACATCAGCGGTGGATCGGGCCACTGTAGCTGTTGACGTCGACGCATCTGGGCGAGCGTCCACAGCCCGGGCCCGGTGCTGACGTCGGGTCAGACGAGCTGGTGCAGGTGGCGTAGGGGCATGGTCTGCCTGATATTCATGTGGAGTCAGACGGCAGTGCTGACGTAGCTGAATGGGAGCCCCTACCTGGATCCCTTGGGTCAGGACCCTGACCGGGCCGAGCCAGACATCACCCGCCTCATCAGCGTAAGGCGAGGAGTCATCAAGGCGTTCTAGGGATAGGCTCCTGAAACGATTGAACATTGGGGCAGGGAGCAAGGGCTCCCTGCGCGGCCTGTTAGGGCAGCGTTGACAGAGGGGCCTAAATGCCTCCAGGTCTAGGAGAGCCATATCCCGAGTTGGGATGACCCCTTCCTCCTCGTACCTGCGTACAAGGTTATTGATCACCCTTCGCGGGATGATCTCTGATGGGGAGAGGGGATGTGGGCGCCCCATATTCCACGATGTTGCGGACGTCGTGGCGGTAGTGGAGCCAGGTGGGGAGGCTATGTCGGTGTTTCCCCTGCCCCTGCGTAGGCGAGCGGGTGGTGATCGTGTCTCCGCAACCGCAACCTGGTTCCTGGGAAACGAAGGGATCAACTCATCAGCACTGAAAGGAAAAGGATTGACAACCAGTGCCCCAGCATCCTTCCATTATCCACGTCTGTAAGAAGGATCCATGCCAACACGTTGCATAATGGAGTGCCCCACGTTCTACTTCCCCGACTTCCAGGGAGTTTCACGACAGACCCGCTATTTTATTGGAGGGACCAGGCGCTGGATATCTGGATCCGGTGAAATGTCAATCTACTGGTGTCTCGAACACTACTAATCTCCACATTGAGGAGAATAAGTTCAGGTCGGGTTCACCATTTCTATTTCCGACGCATTCGTTGGGGCACGCACATCCGTTCGTTCACGGAGGAGGACGCGCTACACTGTTTCCCCGCATTCCCACTTTCCAAATGCGAGCAGCATTCGCTCCTTATTCAGGGACGTCTGATCCTTGATCGAAACGAGATGATGGGATGTCGGTTCTTCTTTCTGCGGATTCCTCCTCAGAACTAGTCACCTAGTCCGGGTCTCCCTCATAGATTTAATATGTTGTTCGTGAAACTCTTCCCAGTGCCATGTTTCCATGGACGCCGGTTAATTACACTACTTCTGTCAGGACATTCCAATGGGTCTTGTTAGGGCAGCAACCTTCAGTCGGGGGAGTAGTCACATTGAGGCATCAGTAGCATGTCTGGATGCTGGGGAACTGGATTGTCTGTCTATTATCCCTAATAATAGGGCTTCTCGATGGCGTAGAAGCCCTAGGCATCCCACATCGAGTGCTGGGAATTATATGCCATAGACACATATCTGAGGTTTTCCTCAGCTTCCTGTGTTTAACACAGGGTATGCCACGAGTTTAACGTCCAGCGGAGACAGATCAGCCCGATCATAGAATTAGCTAGAATGGATCGCATTGAGGGATTTCCCTTGAAGGGGTGTCGATACCGAGACCAGCCCATGGGTGACTGTGAAGAGGAGCAGGCCGACATGGTCTCACTGGGATCTGATGGTCCGGGTGAGAATCAGGGTGGATGATGGATGGATGAATGAAGTGGAGGGGGGAATGGCAAGGGACCATCGCAAGGGCGATGGTGAAGTTGGTCTTGAGCCTCGAATAAACCTCCTACATATCCCCGTGGCAGGGAATCAAAGTCCACGTAGTTTGGGATGGTGTTAGTGAACAGGCATGAAGGTGGACCTTGGTCCGATGGATGTCATCAGAGAACCAAAGAGAAGGTGGGCCTTGGTCCGATGCGTCAGTGAACCGACACAAAGGTGGACCTTGGTCCAAATGGTGTGGGGCTTAAACACTAGGCTGCCCGGGTGTGGATGAACCGACGTGAAGAAGGTTGGAGTGACCAATAGGTGGTGGGCTTGAACCTCTGAGAGGCTTCCTACATACCATGTCGTGACATGGGTCAAAAACCACGTAGTTCAGGTTGGAAATCGGAAGGCTGATGTGAATGAGGAGGACCAGGAGGGTCCTAGTGGTGGTGGGATTGGACCTCGTGGAGGCTTCCTACGTACCATGCCTTGACATGGATCAAAGACCACGTAGTTCAGAGGGGCTTCATCATAGAACCGACGTGATGGTGGACCTTGGTCCGATGGGTGGTGGTCTTAAACCTCTGGAAGGATTCCTACGTACTATGTCTTGACATGGATCAAAGACCTCATAGTTCAAATGATGGAATTCGTCAGCGAACCGACGTGAAGATGGACCTTAGTCCAATGAGAGATGGGCTTGAACCTTGGGGAGGCTTCCTACATACCATGCCTTGACATCGATCAAATACCTCATATTTAAAAGGGTTTCATTGGTGAACTGACGTGAAAGTAGACCCAGGGGTCCACTAGTGGTAGGCTTGAACCTCGTGAAGGCTTCCTACATACCATGCCTTGACATGGAACAAAGTCCTCGTAGTTCGGATGGTGGGTGTCGGCGAACCAACTTGAATGAGGAGGGACCTTGTTCCAAAGGTGGTTGGGCATGAACCTCAGAGAGGCTTCCTACGTACCATGCCTTGACATGGATCAAATTACTCGTAGTTCGGGTGGTGACAACGGCTTGCCATCGGACTGGAATGTAGTTTAACATCATGTTGGATGAAGGTATAACTCGACGTGATTTGGATGACAGGTGGGCTTGAACCTTGTGGAGGCTTCCTACTTACCATGCCTTGACATGGATCAAAGACCTCATAGTTCAAATGGGTGTGCATTTTAATGTCATGCAGGACAAGGGCATACAGTTTAACGTCATGATGGACGAGGGAATGCAGTTTAACGTCATTATAGATGAGGGCATGCCGTTTAACGTCATGCTGGACGAGGGCATGCAGTTTAACGTCATGTTGGATGAGGTATTGTCATGGCCAATGCCAACTCTAATCCCACGTGAGTCATGCTCGGTGTGAGAAACAAGAGACAGCAAGGACCTGATGATCACGCCGCGAAGGGTGCGTCCGTGAGAAGTAAAGAGGGGATTACACGTTAGGTGGCCCATTAGTGATGGGACTTACTCCAGGATGGAGGCCCGAAGTGTGGCAAAGTGCAGTGAAAGAGGGATTTGGGGCCAATGATGGGAGGTTCCTCGTTTCCTATCACGCCCTCCACTGACCTTGGTAGTGGGGAAGTACAGAGATGTAGGGGTGCAACCATCCGTTGGGGAACTAGGGTCACCCTTCACTTGTGAACATACACCGCTCTGATAAGGAGGATATCATACTTTGTGGAGGGGTGATTCCACTCTCGTGGAGATGAGTGGCGTAAAAAAATGTTCGAGCTGGGGGGACCCTTCGTGCGAGGAACGAGGTCGGGTCACAGTTTAACATCATGTGTTGAGGACGTGGTGTTTTGCAGTATAACGTCCTGTAGCTCGGACGAGGCGGGTTCACTCCACACCCATAGGACTTATATAACTGGTACCCTTTGCTCCTTGGGGGAGGGAAGGTACCAGTAAGGCCGTGTTCAAGGGGGGTTGTAGAGCGAACCATCGAGGGGTCCATGTTAGCATGGCTATGAGAAGAAGCAATAGTTGTTAGAATGCCTATGAAAAAAGCATTAGGCAAAGAAACGCTACGAGTAGTATTGTCCGTGGGACTTTGAAATCACATCGTGCATACCTGGAGGGTTGCATGGGAAGTGGAATTTCCAAGAAAATGAGTGTTCTTTGCGAAGCAGTGTGCCTTGGACTTAACATGGGGCATTGGTGTGAGTGGAGGGTGCTTCACGAAGTAGAATAGTATTCGCGGAGCACTGCCTCAGGACGAACATGTGCCTCGGGAAGCAGGGTGCTGCGAAGTAGTGTGCTTCGCGATGTGTAGCGATCCTGCCTTAGCATAGGGATCCCTAGTACATGTTGTGTGTTTTGTGAAGCATAAACACTCCACGGCTGCCTGGGTTCCCTTGGGAATCCCCTTCCTTAACGAATTCCCTTGAGCTTCGCGAAGGGCATCCCTCTCGGAAGAGGGGCTCAAAACAAGACAAAGCAAAGGCGTCACGCGAAGGAGAATTATCTCGCGGAGATCGTGATTCCCAAGGGAAAAGGGTGCTTTGATATTCGGGAGAGGAGAATCTGAAAGGTCGGATTTTCCCCTTTTTTTCGGGACTCAGGGGGAGCCCAGTATTTATAGGCAAGGGGTGCCGCGAAGTAGAACTTCCGCGCCACCTCTGGTGCTTCACGGCACGCTCTCGAACTTCAAATTAGTTCACGGAGAGGTACCGCCTCTGGAGATTTGCGGCGGGCTCGCGAACGTCAAATTTGTTCATGGAGAGGTACCACCTCCGGAGCTTAGTGGCGGGCTCGTGAACGTCAAATTCATTCGAGGAGAGGTACCGCATCGGGAGCTTCACGGCGGGCTCGCGAGCGTCAAATTCATTCGTGGAGAGGTACCGCCTCCAGAGCTTCGCAGCGGGCTCGCGAACATCAAATTCATTCGCGGAGAGGTACCATCTTCGGATCATCGCGGGATCGCGATGCTTGGGTGCTTTGCATCGGTGCTTCGTGGGGAAACGTGTGGGACATCTTCTTCATCCCTTCCTTTCGTGCAATATTTTGGTGAAAATAGTAATGAAGCCATTTAGTGTTATGTTGATAAATAATGTTGGTTGGGGATGTTTTTGGTTGAATATTGAGCCTTCTTGTAGATAAGAATAACTATGTTGGGTAGTTTATAAGCTCTCATGTTCAAATGGATGCTCAAAATTAGAGAAACAATTGAATTTTCAATATAGTTGATTGTATATATTTTGAAATAGTATATGGAGTTTTCTTCCAAAATTTATAGAATATTAAAATGGTGTTTTGGGATGAGTCCAAGGCCCAACAATTGTCTTCGGTGTTAATGTTATGTATTAAGAGTATCAAAAGGATCAAGGTTTTGGATTTTATGTTTTGGGAGGGAAACTTGATTGGGCACATCATTAGTGCTAACTGTGTACCCCAATCGTGTAACCTAAATTGAATATTCCCACATTTTGTAAAATCATGATGTAATACCTGATAAATCATGGATACATCTACAGGGAATTATATACATGTTGCACAGTTGGAACATGGTGTAGGAAACCATTCATCCTAACATTATAGGGTGGATAGTCTTATATTGTGTAGGATGCATGATTGGTGCATGATTTGTCCAACCATGTGTCCAAACCATGAAACCTATAAAAAGTGGTTAAAATCCATTTTCCTCCTAAATTTGAAAGGGGTTTAACCCCTTTTCACTTCCATTTCTCTAAAAATCCCCATTCGTGCATACACCTCCCCCATTCCCCCTATCCTCTTCCATGGTGGAACTCCACCGTCCATTTCCTAAATGTACATGTTTCATTGTGTTATAAATTTGTAGATGATTTTATCCCTCCCCTAATTTCCTTTAATGTTTTACCTTGTTATATTTTTGTCTCGCATTATTTATGTTGTTTATTCAATATTTTCCTATTTTTTTCTTGTTTTTCAATATCAACCCTTTAGCTAGAGACAAAGTATAATACTGGTAGAGTAGGATCCTATGAGACTAAGGTATATAGTACTTTTTTACTTAAACCATGGTCTCACATTAATTTTTGAGTGCAAGTATTATTTTTCAATCCAAACTTATCGTACATTGAACCTTTTTATATTAAAATTTTTAGTTAGATTCATAATAGTTAAAAAGCATAATTATCATGTCTCAAACCATGGTAAATCGTAAATTAAAGTGAATTATTAGTGGGGGAATATCATTGAAAAGTATTAATGTCTTAAAAAGCCTATTTAACCCCTTTTATCTTCCATTTTTTTCGACATCCCCATTCTTGCATACACCTCCTCCCTTCCCCCTCTCGTCTATTCCATGGTGGAACTCCCCCATCCATTGTCAAAATCTATATATTTCTATCATATTGGATATTTATATGTGATTATATACCTCCTCTATCTTCCTTTATTGGTTTCATGTGACGCCCCAAAAATATTTAATCTATAATAATAATATTCTCTTAAATATTAGTATTATTTTATTATGTTTTGTTTAAAAATTGTTCTATCTATAATAAAATACATGTAGAATAAAAATAAATTCATTTTTTATTCAATAGAAATGCCAAATTTTTACTTTTCCATTAGGCCAAGATAACCTCACAAAACTAGAATAAAAACTTGGAGACCTATCAAAATCACTAGGATATCACCAAACACAACAAAAAGACCAATAAAATAGTAATTTCCTTTCGGTTTGTCATAATGAAAATCATTATGGAATGAACAATGGAAATCATACTAAGCATCAAGGGGATATAGAGAACCATCATCACTGAATTGGTTTTTGAAGTTTAAAACACCCTTACCAAGTATTTATATGGCCTTGAAGTTATATAGGATCGTTAGTGTCTTTATTGGACCCTTGTATTTTGTAACGGTCATAAAATTTTATAACCTATTATTTTTTTAAGTATTTTGATTATTTTAAGTATTATACGTATATAAGAATTCTAAATATTATAAGTATTTAATGTATCTTATATATTTTAAGTACCTTAAGAACATTAAGGGATTTGAATGTTTTAATGTAAGATTTTAGTGAATAAATGTATGTTTTTATTTAAATTTAAATTTCATAAAGAATACCTCTCAACATAATAAAATTTTATAATTATTTAGATTTTAATAGAAATGAAATGAAATAAATTATTTTATAAATAAAAATATATGATTTAAATGTTTTAAATTTGTATCCTTGCTTAAATAATAACATTTTTTAATTAATGAAGTGCTTTTTAGAAAAAATATAATAGCCATGGTGTTTTATTTTTTAACAGGTTAAAAAGAATAAAAATGTTTTAATTGAATTTGAAATTTAGATTTTGAAAATTATTGTTTTTAAACTAAAAATGAATACAAATATATCAATATAGTGGGGCTTGGGAAAATAAATAATATATTTATACATATTTATTAATATATAAGTTCTTTTTTAGGGTTTCTACCAAAAAATGGCCTTTTCCTAGCCAAGAAAACTAGCCAGCTGAGGAAGGCAACACCCACCACTGTGAGTGGGGTGGCCGAGCCTTGAATCCCCAACCAATTAATACAGGCCGACAATGTTGGGCGCTAGTTCATTCCTATATGGGGTGCAAGGAGAAACCTAGGTGGTTCCATTGTGTGGGGAGGCAATGCGGCATAGCGTGGGTGCAAAGCATGCATGTGAAAGAATCGATATGGGATGTAATTGGAAGGGGGAAGGGATTTTATTTCTATATCGTTGGGGAATTGAGCTATATAATGTGGTCCTATATCGATCCCTGTTTCTATGTGGTATTTGGGTTTTACCATGGGATCTAATATAGTTCATTCAATCTCACCACGCAAGATCTGGGCCACTAGATCTAGTTTGGCCTTCAAACTCCACCAACTACTTCTTTACGATGCATTTTATTTAGTTGTCTGGTTGGGATTTGGCTGATCTCAACCACTCAACTCTTTTTAAAAACTCATGGTTTCCCATGACCGTCTTATCAATCTATGACTAATCTCATCCTTCCAACTATTTTTAAACCCACATAATTCTCCTAAGATAACTGATCAGTCTCATTCGATGGTGGTCATTCGCTCATTTTCCACATCTTCCCCATTCTTATTCTTCTTCTTCCTTGTGTTGCACCAGTAGCCTTCTCCATCTCCTCAATTTTCTTCGCTCACCCTTGAGCCCTCATATCCCTCTCCACAACTTAGTTGTCAACATTTCTTTTTTCAATAGGTCATCAAGGGGTTTTATTTTAATACAAACCCAAACTGTTTCTATTAATTTTTTCCACAATATGTATATATATATATATATTATCAAAAACCAAATCCTAAAGATTTGGGTTGATCACAGCTTTTTTTTAACTAATTGGATTCAAATTGATTTAGGCCTCTTTGTTTTTATCTTCATGCTGAACCATTGTATATATAATTATATATAGAAATTCTTTATGAATTGGATATATAAAACTACATTTTCACCTAAACCATATGTGTTTTCCTCTTCTCAACATTCCTTCAATCACTATATGGATCAACCCCACTTTTGAAGTCATGTAAGGGTGTAACATCACGGTTCGCGGTGTCACCCAAAGGTGCCCCATACCTGATTGTTCACATGACCTGAAAATCATTTCCCCAAACGCTAGAGACTGCTGACTAGAATTGAGGGCCAAGGTCTGATAGTGGGGAAACTGTGACCTCATTGGCAGAGAATACACATGGGAATAACAAATAGTAAGCAATAGGAGAAGCACTAATACCCACAAAAGAAGTAAACAACAGAAGACAGATAGAAATACTTCAACTGGAGCATATATATAAATTATTCATGTCACATGTGACTAGGAAAGTATCCAAAGAAGTCACAATGCTTGAAAACAATACTAAAACCAATGTACAACAAAAAACAAGTAAACTGTTTTAGCATTTCAAGCCTCAGCTTTGTCACATACTCTACATCTTCGACTTCAATGAAGTACATGATGAATAAGGGCGCTTTACCTTGTACACACCTACAGCCACATAATATATTTGGGTCCAAATTCATGACCCAGATATGTTTAAGAGATTATTTCCAATAGGGAACCACCAAAATTTTTGTTCCTAACATTCAGTGAATTTACATATATAGCAGAAAATATGATGAAATGAAGTAATAAACTAGGAATTACTCAAAAGTAAAAAATCATACATTTCAATTACATTCATTTTCATTTATTAATTATTCACACCGTTGTATAATTAATTCTAGGATCTAGCCTATGATCTGTTTCCCACATATAATAGTAACAACAAACTTCTCAGAATACCATCTAAACAATCAAGTAAGACTAATTCTAATCTTGTGCTATCGCTTTCCAACTCATCACAATAATTCAATTATTCCAAAAAAACCCTCTAATAGAGCTCTCATGGTCTAATACCTTTCGTATAACATAGAACTAATATTTACAAATGACCACCTAGGCATATTTCTTGTTCAATACCCTTGGGTCCACATGGCATCAATAATATATACATGACCTCCAAGTAGCTCTCACGGTCAATACCCCCGGGTCAACATAGCTTAAATAATAAAAAATTACCTCATGGGTAGATCTCATGGTCAATACCCTTGGGTCAAAGTGTATACCATGGTTCTCAATGTCCAATGTAAATAATCAAAGAAACCCCCACAATTTTCCTTGTCTAAATATATCACAGTCCATTGGGAAAACACTATGCATAACATAAAAAGGGAGAACTTGTAATCTATAACTACCACATGGCAAAAAATCAAAAGCATAAGACATGAAATTCAAATAATCAAATAAAACTCTATCCTAATAAATTCAAGGCATGAATACATGGTACACCTTATAGAAAACATAGTCCAAACTACCATGAATAGTCAATCAGGAAAACGTATCCATGGGGTGTCCTGTAACCATTGTATAAAACCCTATTCATAAGAAATCACCCTTTCTCAAACCACCAAACCATTACTAGTATTAAATAGGGTAAAAATCCAAAATATGTTATACTGAAAAATGGGTATTCAACACCTTCACAAAATCAAATCCAATGATAATCAACGAAAGGCACAAACCACCTAACATGATGTGGTATGATGAACAGTCTCTTACATAGGCCCCTGAATCGGGCTAGAACGATGTAGATCTATAGAAATGGAAAAATTATTATCTTTGAATTACCCATTATATATGAGGAATCATTAATAACGGCTCTAGGAAAAAAGAGAACTCCTCAGTGGGAATCCAACACACCCGACGACATCTCAATCGGAGGTCGGACAAAGAACTGGGAGGATCATGAAGTTATTTGGTTGTTTGTTGCTCTCTTGTATGAACAAAGGGAAGAAGAAGTATGTTATGGATATGATATGTGACCCCTATTCTATCAACAATTAAAAATAAAATTACCTAGCATGTTCATGTAATGTACACGCCGAGTACTAGCCTCAACTAACCCTCACATTTTGTGGTCTACTAGGTCACCTACATGGACATGTACTCATCCGTTACACATCTAGTATAGGGATACACATGGAAAAAGGGCACACGGCCTGTACTAAAGAGTACATGGTGTGTACATAAAAAAATTTCCATTTCTTTTTTTCCTAAACAACAACCCAAAATAGTGATCCATACCTAAATTGAAGATTTAGGTTCTTAAAAACTTCCCCTTAATGAAATTTGTCCCTGAATTTCCCTTCCAATGGTGGTGAAGAAGAAACATTAAACAACATTGGACACTAGGATCATATGTTGGCATCCCTCTCCTAAGTCTCATCATGTACCCACATGTTCTACCATTGTACATGTACCAGTGGAACAAAACAGCCTTGGGGAACCTTCGTGTTGCGATCCAAAATCCAAATAGGGCGCTCCTAGAATGATGTATCCATTTCCAACTCATCCTCCTTGGATTGGAAAACATGTGATACTTCTGAGAAGTAACATCATAACTAATAAACATGAAAGACGTCATGTATATCCTATTATATATTATGAAACTAAAACTAATAGGTAACCATCCTGACTCTTTCCAAGACCTAAAATGGCTTGACATATCTCGGTGAAAGCTCCCCCTATCTCTTAATCCTCCGATGTCCCAACCTCAATGTGACATATAAAGAAACATGATCTTCGACCTCTGTAGAGGCCCCAAGATTGATGTACATGGAAATTACATTACTTTTGTAGAATAGTTAACATATAACAAAAACAAACACTCAAGGACCATAATAGTTTAGTGTATTTGGAAAAATGGAATATAAACTTCTAATAATGTTGAAAGATCATCAAAATCTTCCATAACAATCTTCAACTTCATGTTTCCTTACCTAAAACCTTTATTTTAATCATGGGGCTAAATAAAACATAAAAAGGGTGAGTTCAAATGCCCAGTAAGGGTAAGCATGTATAAAATGAAACCTACTATATACATTTGAACTAAAAAACATGAACAGAATGTTTAAACATCAAAATCTTGAGCAAAGACATAAAACATGGAAGTTCATAAGGCATAGATCATAATGGAACATAAATAATGATAAAATATCATGGGAATAAAACATGTATTTATGGCAAACCATTAATCACATGATTTGACTTCCATAGTAGCCAAGGCATTGCTGCCAAGACCATCTTAGTGGAAAAATTCCCTTTCTGAATCGAGTTCACTCATCATTCTAGTCCTTCAATACAGAACCAGATTAACTTACCATTTCAGCCATGTCTATCTCATGAGATATAAATATATACCCAATTCATTTGAGGGAGATATAGGTCTCACCCATCTCATAATGAAATCATTCTTTCGTGTGCCACAAAATCATAAATCATACTTCATAGCATAACCCATGTTATAGAATGGGATTCATAAACATCATGCCATCATAACATATTAAATAATTTCATTTTAGATGGAAAATATTTTTGATAAAACACTTGAAATGAATTCTTGAGGAAAATTTCCTTTTTCTTCAAAATCATTTTCATTTCACAAAATGCCATGAAATTTTAAAAGAAAACGATTTTGTTTAAAATAGTCATGAAATATTGTAGAGTAAGATTCATGAAAATAAGGCGTTCTAAAACCATAAAAATCCGTTCATTTTGTATAAGTTAAAAATAACATTTTCCTCGTACTTTTGTCGGAAAAGGAAAAAAAGTACCTCGTAACATAAACAAAAAAAATATTCCTTGCATACCACGTAGTAAAAGTCAAAAATGGGTAAAAAGTAATTTAAAAATACATGAAATATTTTTATAAAACTTGGACATTGATGATAAATATAACCCTAGTAAATACTTATGTATAAGCAATCTTGGATAGAAAACAATTGAGATTGCAACATTATCCCTTACCTTATGTCCAATTTCTTCCGTATGTGTCCTAGACTCCTATAAAGTGGGTTTAAACATATTATTAAATTGTAACATAACCATAATAATATTTATTATATCATATATGATTCACTTACGACTTTATATTACCCGTTCTTTTGTAAATTCTTTGGTAAAGCAGGGTTTTGGGTAAATTCGTTTCATTTATTGTTTCTGTTTTGACTTGTAATTATTAATATGATTACATAGATCATGATTACATAATTACAGAATATAAAACATTATTTATATATAATATATATTCATAATATACTTATATATATAATATATCAATAAATGAAAAGAAATACATCATCCATGGAGATGGTAGGCCGTATGTATGCATGAATGTTGTTTTCGTTTCCTTATTGTATTGAATGGAATTAAGTAGATGACATAAATATATATATATATATACATAAAAACAGTATCATTATTATGTCATATATTTCATGATTACTTATTATATATACTTTATAATCATTCTAGAATGGTTAACAAGGAGAATGAATCTCATCGCATCGTGGAGACGGTAGTCCGTACGTACGCAAAAGGGATGATATCGTTCCCATAGTTATTAAATTGAATTGGAGTGGATGATACAATATATAAGAATTATTATGATGTTATAATAACATTTTATATTTATTCTTTACACCATTATACCCATCCAAGTTAGGTGGTGTTGGAAAAATAGATTACACCATGGCGTGGAGATGGTATTCCGTATGTATGCACGCGTAGTGATTTCGTTTTCTGTACGATTGATAGAAGGTGAAATGGGGTTGTTTCATATTAATAATCACATATCAGTATATTATTTATACTTATGTTATTACTTTATAATTAAACAAAAAAAGAAGAATAAGTTGAAGAATAATGAAGCTTGAAAGAATCGGTAGAAGAGATTACCTCTTCTTCGACACACCTCATTTAAACTTCTTCTTAGGGAACTAGGGTTGGTATTTTGAGATGACCAGAACCTATATGATATATATAGAGAGGCTGATACGATGAATTGGTAGGTTTTGGCCGAGCTTCAAGGCTCAAAATGGTGTGAATAGAAGTGGGAAGGGGTTCCCTTTTTATAAAGTAGGAGAGGGGCACCTTTGGAAATCTTAAAAATAATAATTTATAATAAATCTAAACCACTTAGAAACATCCAAAAAATGACTCATATTTGAATATTAGATTATATAGGGTTGTAATATCATCAACCAATAAAATTTAGACATGTAGGGATTTATTTTAAACATCATCAACTTGATTTTTCCTTATTTAATCAATCAAAATTTATTTGTGGTAAAAGATTCTAAATTTTAAATTCTTATAAATAATAACTTATCTGCTATTAATTATCTATAATTATATACATTATTACATTTTAGACTATATAAATTTTAATTTATAATTTTTAAACATTTTTGTGATTTTAAAACAATTTAATAATATGTTATTTTTATAAAATAACAATACTGTCAATTTTGACACTATTCATTTATTTGAATTTAAATAAAATCTACACTGAGGATATATTAGAAATAAAAAATTTAATAGGTTCCTAACATGTCATAGTAATCTATAAAATTACTGGAGGACGTTAAATAGTTCATATAATATTTATTTTACTATATGTAAAACCATTTATTTGATATTTCTCTTAATAAAATAATACTACAACATTTTTGTATAATTAATAAATATACTTATTTGATGCATAAAAATTAAAAATAAAATACGGGGATGAATATAAATCTTATATATTTCATAATAATACTTTAAGTCGAATTTATATTCTAAAACACCCAAATTTTAAAATGATATAGTTATTAAATTATTAAGGTGACAACTTTGACATCATTTAAAATAATATAATATAAGTGTCATAATCACTTTTATAACACTCACAACGGTCATATATTAGGTAATTGGATGATTATGGTGTATATATACACTACAAATAAGATTTGGTCATGTTTTGGAGCCTTTTAATGGGTATTATTATTTCAATAAAATTATATTACTTATTTTTCAATAAATAAATAATTTCTGCATCATTAATGTAAAAACTATTATGTAATTTAATATCACCTAAAAATTATAAATAAATTACCATGATAAAGAAAAACATTTCATCTTTAAAATGAGTATTTATAACCGAATTTATATTCTTTATAAACTTATATTAAAAATAATTTAATTATTAAAGTTGAGTGAGACATATTTCACATTCCTTTAAATAAAATAAACTAAAGGTCTTAATCACCTCCAAGTGGGTTACAATGGATTCCATTTCGACCAAAATATTTATTAGGAAAAAATATAATCATCCAATTATATTAGAACAAGTGTTAGGGTAATTTTATAATATTTCATTTACCCTTAATTACCTGATTTACCATTTACTATGGTAAATAAAATTTACCGTAGTTAATATTCATACTGCCCAAAATTAAAAAGTAGCCTATTAACATAATTTGGAGCCACTGATTCCAACTATGGAATAAATTTTTCTAAATTTAATACACAAAATTTGTAGAAATTAATTTAAAATTAATCCCGTTGTTAAGTAAACGAGTTTTAAAAGTTAAAACATTACAAAAGAATGAAATGATTTTACCTATGAATTCAATGTAAAATAAATTCTAATGACATATATTATATTAAATAGTAAAAATATATTATATTTATACTTTATAACCATTCATTATTATAATTTAACCATATAAATTTTTACGATTAAAAAAGATGTTTTTAATTAAAATATAGCGTGTTTTTACTATTCATTAAAATATGAAAGTTATCAGAAAAATATCAAAACATTATCCAATGTAAATTTTTATATCCTGGTTCAAAAGAAGAAGTTTATTTTGTAATATTTAACTTATAAACTTGTCAAAAAATATATTTAAAATGGGTGCTCCATTAAAAGGTGGAAAAACTACATTTTTTTGAAAAATACTTATTTTACCCGAAAAAATTATTTTATTCTCATACTACTTTCTATAAAATGTGTAAGATGAATTATAATGTCATAAAATTAAAAATTTATTTTCTACTATTCATAACGGCTAGTTTATAATAATATTATAACCATATATCGTTGTTTAGTGAAACCCGGTATTGCGTACAACACACGCTATCGAGGAAGGTTGCGATTACGTATAATGCAAGCCAAGTCAGGGTTGTGTATATCACAAGATAATCTTGGTGTAGCATACAACAAAAGTCATCAACGAAATGATAAAAAATAATTCTCATAAAATCATGGGTTGTTACAACCTCAAACTCCAGTGGTTATCTCCGTCGATCAGCATCAGATTTCTGGAAAGATTTCACAGTGTCCATCATCTTCTGAATCAAGTCCACCTACTCAGTGGTCTGCGGGACAAGACGAGGTCCTTGCATAGATGCCTCTCCTGCCTCTGGCCAACATAAGGGTGATTGGAATTCCTTAGCATACAAAGTCTCATAAGGTTCCATCTAAATCGTTTCCTAAAAACTATTATTGTAGGAAAAATACACTAGGCGTATGTGTCTCTCCCAAGAGCCCCAAAAATCCAGGATGCATGCCCGAAGCATATCCTCCAAAACCTCAGTTGTGCGATTGGATTAGCCATCATTCTGGGGATTTTTAGATGTAATCAGAAGTACCTGGGTACCTAAATCCTTCTATAGTCCCTGCCAGACATGAGAAGTAAACTGTGCATCCCTATCTAAAATGATAGAGTGTGGAACACGTTGAAAATGTAAAATCTCTCGGATGTACAACCTTCCATTCTCATAAAAACAGAAGGTTTCCTTTATCGTCATGAAATGTGAAACATTCACGAGTCTATCAAAAACAACACAAAATGCATCATTCCCTCAAGGAGACCTTGGTTAACCCATCGTAAAATACATCGTGAAATCATTACACTTCCACTCGGGAAAGGGTAACTGCTATAAAATACCTACTGGTCTCTGATTCTCCACTTTCACTTGATGATTAGTGGAACATCTCATGAAAAAACCTGCAACATCCCTCTTCATACCTGGAAAGAAATACTAACAATGTAGATTTTGATACATCTTCATGACGCCAGGATGAACATCCCAAATGGAGGAATAAAAATATCTCAAAAGCGCCTCACACTTGTCTGCTGACACCCACACATGTGCATGAATATGTAAGACCTCATCGTCCATATGGTTCATCCAGGAGTTGGGTCATCTATTGACACACTCTCTCATAGGACTATGCCTTCAGAATTTGATGGTTGCATCATTCACCCTCAATCCAGTAGAGTATAGGTAACAGCTATTGAAGAAAGAAACATCATCACTTACCTATAATGTACCTCCAAATGCATCTCAAAGAATAGGGCCATAAGATTCCACTCACTACTTGCCTCCTAAACTGCATGTATCTGAGTCATCATTATCAACGCATCAACCACTATGTTACCTTTCCAAGTCATGTAGGCATGGTCAATGTCCAAATACATAAGGTACTCAAACCACCTTCACTATCTCAAATTCAGATCACACTGAGTAAAGATATACTTGAGGGTTTTGTGTTTAGTGTATTCCACACAATTTTATACCAAAATATAATGTCTCCCATTGTTAAAATCATGAACAACAGTAGATAAATCGAGATCGTGTGTTGGGTAATTCTTCTCATGTGTCCTCAACTACCGAGACATGTATCCTAATATTCCACCCCCTACATAATCACTGCTCAAAGAACGATACCTGATGCATCATATTAAATGATGTAACTCTTTCCCAGGTCTGGTAAAATTAGTATTAGTGATGATGTAGATCTTACATTCAGTTCCTGAAAGGCTGAATCACATGAATCTTCCCACATGTACTTTTCACCATTCATAGTTAGGCATGTCAATGGAGATGCTAAGAGTGGAATGTCCTGTATAAATCATCTCTAGTAACCATACAACCCCAAAAAACATTGTACCTTAAAAAAGTTGTTCGTATGCTCCCAGTAAACTATTACTCGCATGTTCTCTAGGTCCATTGATAGTCATTTATTTGAGATAACATGACCTAAGAATTGAATCTAGTACATCCAAAAGTTGAATTTTGAGAGATTGGTATATAAATGATTCTATATTTGTGTTCTCAATATGATCTCAAGATGGGTGGAATGTTCATGTCGAGTGTGAGATTACAACAATATATCATCCATGAAATCTACCACAAAAGAATACTATTAAAGATGGAGTACTCGGTTCAGTAGTACCATTAAAGTTGTTGGAGTGTTCGTGAGAACGAACGACGTAACCAAGTAGTCATGTAGACCTTACCTACTCTGAAAGGCTGTAAGAGGTATATCTGATGGTCAAAAATGAAAATGAAGATAACCAGATATCATTTAAATCCTCAAGAGCACTCGGGCTCCTTGGAGTTGATCAAATAGAACACAAATCCATGGCATGGGATATCGTTTCTTTACCATCAAATGGTTCAGCTTTCGATAATCCACATAATCTCTAAGCGTAACGTCTGCCTTCTTCAAATAAAATATAGGAAAAGCCCAAGGGGAAGTACTGTTTTGGATGAAACTATTCACTTTCAACTCCTCTAACTAATTCTTGTGCTCTTGTCACTCTTGTGTAGCCATCCTATAAGGAATAATGGACCCCAGTGCTGCTCCTAGCACATGAACAATGGAGAAATTTACCTCTTAGTCTAGAGGTAAACCTGAAAATTCATCTTGAAACACATCAATAAAATGATCCACCTATAGAGAAAAGTCCATCTTTTATGTCCCTTGGTAATCTATATATAAACTATCAATTTGGGTTGTAATTCCACGCAACCCATGATGCTCGGGTCCTTATCTACTTACTTGGACATCCAATTCATCTTTTTGTAGATAGGACCCACCCTTCTGTGACATGAAACTAAACTTATGATGATAGCAGTCCAAAAAGGCCTGAAAGGAAACTAACTAGTCCATTATGAGAATGACATTCGAAGACTTTCATCTCTAAAACATAGAGGTCCCATAAGAAGTTACACCCACCAACCTCCATAGGTCAATCCTTGCACTTACGTACACTAGTTTTCTTTATCCCTGACGAAGTGTCTAGCATCACAAAATTATCATAAATAAATAAATAGATCCTAAGGATCTCCAAAATGGAAATAGATATAAAACTATGGGAATCCCCTATATAAAAAAGATAAGAAGCTAAATGTATGGCAACTAGAATCATACATGTAACCATATTGGGTCTAAGATCCTGCTCATGCTGGGTCTGATCCACTGCAAATGTCTATCCTGTATCGTGGCCTAGTGACCCTCCCTGACTACACTAAGCTGATCCACCATGATATCACTGAAATCCTGCAATCTTGATACAACATCCATGACCACCTTCTTGTCATGAACTTCCTAACAAAATCCAGTTCCCTGACTGATGAGAAACTGGTGGTCCTGCTCCTGAATTTGGAGTCACATATGATACCCTCTAACTAGGTGGTGGTGAGAAACTCCTGAAAAAACGTGATGATTACCCTTATTTCCGCAATATTGGCAGTCAACTAGGTCCTGCAGGCATTGGGGTCTCAAGTGCCCACACGTTTTTCACTAGTATCACCTTACCTTACTACCTGTAGATACTTCCCTACTACCAGAATCTTCTTGTGAAGGCCATCTGCGGTTCTTCCTGCTATCAAATGAATGCGTAATCCATTACTAAATGAACCCCCTACTCTAAATTCATGAACTCTTGGGCTCAATCGGCCATAAACATCTCAAGATAGAAGAAATCAATTAAGGTCCTCTGAAGCTATTCCCAATCCATATCTCGATGATGTACCACCATTGAGATAACATCCCACCATCTCTTTGAAATATCACGTAACACATACGTTGTGTGATTCTACCTCCTCTCTATAATAATCTCTAGATTCTTGAAGATGTAAATCATGTCCTCCAACCATGAATCTACATCATGTGGTTCTCCATACCTTTAGAAAGTGGGAGGATGCTACTACTAGAACACCCTCGTCAAATATTCCATTGTCAAGGCAGTATGTGGTGCTCCCTGGAAAGTATACATCATCTTTAAAAAAGCCTTCATGGAATTGTTCATCAATACCTTTGTCTGGTATAACTGTTTTTCATGACGGTAGGATCTACTTGTAGTCCTTAATCCACCCTTTCTATTGTTTGGTCATCACTTTGAACCTATAGAACAATGGGAGGATGGCTTGGAGGCATGAATCTGCAAGGTCAATAACACACCTTGGTTCAAGATTGTTAAGGAAATCAACTTAGAAGTGAATGAATGGAACAAGAGAATGTTTGAATTCATGTTTTACAAAACAGGGTTACACGGCATGTTCCCTTAAGCTTTTAACATGTCATGTTCCTCTTCGAGTCTTGGTTTTGTAACACCATTACACGGAGCATGTTCCTCCTGATACATGACGTGTACTTGAATTTTCCCTCCTATCCAGGTACTTCCACATGACTAGTACTACATAGTTCTCTCATATGTAACACTACATGGTGTGTTCACCCTAGATATGGTGTGTACTACTTAAGACTCATCCACCCATGTCTTTAGTCACATGGACGCACACACGGTCCTTATAGCATGGAGTTTACTCCCAGAACATAGCATGTTTTACCAAAAATTTATCAACCTTGTTTCCCTTTCCATGCAATCAATCACACATTTATAGACTACATGGCGTGTACATATGGTACACAAAGTGTACTTAAATTTTTTTGTTTCTTCTAGAATAGAAGAACACATGGTGTGTGTTCATAAAATCAGATGTCGTGTTGTCTGGGTTTCTAGATAGTAAGCATCTGAAACTTCTCCAGAACCTCTAAAAACATAAAATTGTATCCAATGAATTAAAAATTACGACCTGTGAGAGCCCATAATACTGTGAATCATAGTTTGGAATCCTTTTTCATATCATAACATGATAAAATAAAATTAATGTTCAAACATGATCCACCAAATTGAAATCCTAGAGGTCCCATAACACATCAGGGACCTAAGATTGGCATGAATACAAATAAAACTATACAATAGTGAATACCCTATCAAAATAGAAGGTATATATATCATGACATATATCACAACAGAATTCATATCTAGTTTAACATCCATCACAACAACATGAAATTAGAAATGAACCCTAAATCGCATGACAAGAATGCATGACATGTTATCTCTAAAAGTGCATATATGATGCATGAGATGGCATAACATCATCTCACCATGTTTCAATAAATATTAAGCCAAAATGATATAAATCATAACAACACAAAACAAGTGATCCACCCAATGGGGAAATCAAATCATCTGTAAAAATTTCAAATGCCAGAAAATTGCAATATTCAAGGTAATTATGATTTTTCATGTACACTTGTTAGCGACTACCAAGAAAATCTTATTACCAAATACATATTCCTTCATATCCTTGTCTACATACTCCAATTAGTAATACAAATCATTAAAGAAACTAGTCCTTTGATACCACATTGTAACATCTGGGTTTCAGGTTCGGCCCAAGGGTGCCCCGTACCCGGTTGGTCACATGACCCCAAGTGGATTTCCCCAAAAACCAGAGGCTTACAACTAGTAGAAAGGTCCAAAGTATGATATTGGGGAAACTATTCCATCATTTTTAGAGTATACAAAACTGAATAAAAAATAGTAATCAATAGAGGAAATAGTGATACCATAAAAAAGTAAAAATCAAAATACTAGTAAGAATATAACCACTGGAGCAGATATATATAAATGTTTCATATAAAATGTGTCTAGGAAAGCATCCAAACAAGACACAATTCTAAAAAAAATATTGAAACAAATGTACAATAGAAAGCAAGTAAACTCCTGCTGCATCGCTAGCCTCAGCTTTGTCTCATGCTCTCGAGCTCTGGTAGCAATCAAGTTCTTGTTGAAGAAGGGTGATTGCCCTTATCTTTACCTGCAAACACATAATCTATTTGGGTCCAAAATCATGATCCAAATAGGGTGTGAGATGAATCCAAGAGTATAGCCACCAAAATATTTGTTCCTAACATTTAGTGAATATACACATATAGCAACCAATATGCAGAAATGAAGTAATAAACTAGGAAGTGCTAGAAAGTAAATAATCCTACAGTTCAACTACATTAATTTTAATTTATTAATTATTCAAACCACTGAATAATGTTACATGGGATATATCCTAATCTCTTTATCAATAATGTATTATTAAATACAATGGTCTCCTAAGACTATCTAAACAATCATGTAAGACTGAGTCCATGATAATTCTTTGGCTTTAGAACTCATCACAATCATTTAATTTTTCACAAAAACCCTTTGGGAAATCTCTCACGGTCTAACCCCTTTGGTTTATATAGACCTAATCATATAAAAATAACAACCTTGGTATCTCTCATTGTCAATACACATGGGTCCAAATTGCATCAATAATTAATGCACGACCTCCAGGTAGCTCTCACGGTCAATACAACCTATGAAAACATAGCATAAATAATCATAAATGACATATTAGGTAGCTCTCATGGTCAATACCACTGGTACAATGTTCAAACTATGGATCTCATGTTCCTTTGAAAATAAACATGGAAACCCCCATAGTTTTCCTGCTCTAAGGGTCTCATGGTCCATTAGAAAAACATTGTGCATATCATAACAAGGAAACACATGTGATATACAACTACTACATGGATAACATTCATGATCATAACACAAGCAGTTCATATAATCAAATCAAAATAGATCATAAATAATAAGTGGAATGGAAACTTGGTATGCCTCATAATAAACCTATGTCAAACATCCATGACTAGTCAATCAAGGAAACACACCCATGGGGTGTCACGTAAATAAGGTCTATAACATTATGAAAAATAAATCACCCTTTATCAAACTACCAAACAAAAACAGGTATTGAATAGGTTAAAAATTAAAAATAGGTAGTACCCCAAACATGGATACTCGGAACTTTAAACATATATAATTGAAATACAATCGATGAATGTTACAAAACAGCTACCTTGATGTTGTATGATGAACACTCTTAAACATCAGCCCATGAATCGTCCTAGATGGTGCATATCTAAAAAATGTTAAAGAAGGTCATCCTTTAAATACCTATGAGAAAATAGGAATCAAGAAGAAAGGCTCTTGGGGAAGATATATATCACTGGTGGGAATCGAACACACCTGACGACGTCTCAATTGGAGATCGGACGAAGAAGTGGGAGGAGCTATAAGTTTTTCGGTCATTCATCACTCTCATGTATAAACTAAGGGAATAATAAGTGTGTTATTGGGAAGAGATTCAACCCTTTTTTGATTAACAAATTAAAAAGAAACATACATTGTGTGTTCATTTAATGTACAGACTCTGTACATGCCTCTACCGACCCCTACTTTAGGTAGTCTTCTAGGTCACCTACATGGACATGTACTTGGCAATTACATGGCCAGTACATGGATACACATGGAAACTGGGCATGTACTCAAGAGTACATGGTGTGTAAATTGAAAATTTACCATTTCATCCTTTTTCCCTAAAAAACAACCCTAAATAGAGATCCATACCTGAAATTAAGATCTGATTTTGTTTAATTTTTCTGTTCGATTATACCATTTATATACATATATATACCTATATATATATGTGTTCATTTATAAAAAAAACCTATTCTAGTTTTTATAATCCTCAAATAATTATCTTTTTTTAAATGATTTTCTTAATGCATGTGAAACGTTTAAGGGTTTTAATTTTGTTTTTTGTTTGGTTTGATTAAACCTTATATACATATATGTGTATATTGGTTTATATAAATAACCAAACTAATTTGTTTCATATTTTTTGAATGATGTGTATTAGTATAATTTTTTTTACTCATTTAATAAAATGAAGGGTTATTTTAATTTTTAATTTGATATGTAAACCCCATATAAACACTTTGTTTATATAGATTTATATATATATTCTTATAGATTTTAATTATAATTTTAATTAGACTTTATTAAATTAGTTTTAGTGATTAAATTATGTTTTGAAAGTATGTTAAACTTATAATGATGTTTCAAACCTTTTTTGTTTTATGAAAATTCCATTTATAAAATACATGTATATATGATTTTATACAATATTCAGACCCACATGTATATAAATATAATAACTAAAATTACAAATATGCATGTCTTGATTTATTTTAAGAAGTTTTGATGGTTTTAACAGAGTGATGACTTTATGTTTGAAAGTTATATTTTGATGTGTTCAAAATGTTTTATATAATACATAAGATACAATTTTATATAGGTAAACAATAACAAAAACAAGTTTTGATATTGTGTGAATAATTGTTTTAATAAGTTATCACTATGATATTACATGCACACATTCCCAATTTATAAATATTAGAATCGAGGGTTGGAATAATCTTTTTTCCCATACACATGATTATATATACATTCATAAACACATGTAGTGATATGTGTTTAATTATTTTCTTATGCATGAATACCTCAAATGATATAATTGTTTTACATTTATACTTATTATATTTCAAATAATCATGAATCATTCACAATGAATAATATTGGTTATTAAAGGTTATGATTTAATCTGTTTAGTTATACTATATATCAGTGTAGGGAAAATATGAATCTTAAATTAAAAAACCTTTATTTTTTTTATATAAAATGTTTAATTTCATCAGACAATGGTTTTTAATTTAAGTGTTGTTATTTTATGTGACAAACCAAAAAAAAGTATTATTTTATGTGCACTAGTTATCATCACTTCTAAAAATATATCAACATGTGTCCATGTATACTATATATTAATTATAAAATTTGATGCAAGATTCATTTATGAATATGGACATAATTTAAAAAATTGAATTTCTCACTTATATTAGCTTATGGATTAAGAATTTAATTATTCAATGTGCTATGTGACACTTTGAATAAAATATATAAGATAATTATTTGAAGTGGTATGTGAAACTTCAAAAAAAAGACATAATTTAGTAAATAAAAGTGGTCTGGAAAACATTGATTTAAATACATTTAGACATACGAGGAATGCATTGGAATGATTATGTGATGGGTGAGGCCCTCTATAGCCTCTCAATGCATCGGCAAGTCTCATTAGACAAACCAGGTCAGGGCACAAGGCCTTGAATGAATGATTATATATTTTTTTGGTATGATTCCTTGAAGTAATTTTATGATTGTTTGGTATTATGAATTTCCTCCTTATGTGCTTAGTATTTGGAAAACCATGTGATTACTCAACTAGTAGAATATCCTTAGTTATGAATCTTTTACATATGATAATGGTACTAATTTCAAGTTGAATAATAAGGTATTTACTTGGAAAGTTACTTATAATTAAATTACAGCACCTATTTTAAGAACATTGATAGATAAATTAATATTAGCTCTATCATTTCTTGAGTTTCATTTTAAGTGATAAGCGAATCATGATATTGTTACTTATGAAATTCTAAGAATGTATTATTGCATGTGATAATTGTTTACATGCACCCTTTCATGTCACCATTAATTTAGTTTGATCAATTTTTGGATTATATACAGAATCCCATGATTTTTTGTACAAGTACATGTACTCTGATATATGTTATAGCTTTTAGATAAATATATAAATTCATGTGTAAGATATTTTCATAAAAATGGTATCATGTAACCATTGAAAAATTTGACGATGTGCTTCATGAAAATTTGTTAACCCTTTTACGAAAATATTTGTAATTATTTAAAAGGGTGTTTTAAAATTGAATTTCATTAATTTTTTTAAAACCCCATTCTGATCATTCTAAATTCTCACTATACATTTGCAATTGATTTTTATAGGGTTAGTATATTTTTCAAACATTGTTTACTCCTATGTGATGGAAAAAATATGAGGCTTATATTTGTTTAGATTTTGATGAAATGTATCATCTGTATCTGGTTTTCCAGAACCTAAACCAGGATAATTATCTTTAATGGATTGTGATGTGTGATTTTATCAGGATATTTTTAAAAAATTAAATTACACACCATGTTTTAGGAACCAACTCTGGGCTTCTGGGGTTGGTTCCTCACAGTTTGCATCAGAGGAACTATTTAGAAAATTCTGGAAAATTAGAACAAAATAAAAAAATTACAATGTTTCACTAAGAAGAACTTTTTCATAATATTTTCAGATGGAAGGAAGAGACTCAAAAACTAATCTCTTGCCCGGTCCAGATGAGATACTAGAAACAATAATGCTAAAGACATGTTCTGATGTATTCGAGCCATTCGGTAATCTGTTTTTTTCTCTCAAATGAATATATCAAGTGTCCAACACCCCTAGTACACTCAAATTCTTCTTGGCATTTGGGTTTGGATTACTTCCTCATAGTGCATTCACAACTAGCATTTTATGTATGACAGAGAAATTTTGTCAAGGGTCTCTTCAGATGTTTTACCATATTTGATACATGTCTATATTTGAGGAATTTTCAAGTAGCTACAGAAGCAGGATACCATCGCATAACTTATCTATTTCAACTTCTGATATTCAGTTCGTATGAGAGGATTTTTGATTTAAAATTTTATAAAATAAGGAGGTCTGAATGGTCTATATGAATCAAGCCCTATCTAATATCTATGATCTTTCTATCTCTCGTTATTTTCACTTGAGGTCTGAACATTGAATACATGAGTTTGATTCTAGTATCTCAACATGCGTTTGGGCCTAAGAAATTGATGAATTTAGAACTACCTTGGACACCTTGACAATGAAGAAACACTAACACTTATGGAACTGTTGAAGGTATAAACTAAAAAAATCATTTTTGATAATCAATAATAATTAAAAAATATTTTTAAGGGACATCATGAGTTATGTATGTGGGAGGTTGTTGGGAAACATAATAGTACGATGGAATTGTGAGGATGTAATTATTTTGAGGGGGAATAATATGAAGACCCTAACATTTTTAATCTTTAATAATAATAATCTATTAATTATTAGTATTGTTTTTTTTTTGTTTTTTTTAATAATGGTTCCATATAAAATAAAATACATGATGAATAAAAATAGACACATTTTATTCAATATAAACACTGAAACCTTACAATTCCATAATGCCAAAAGACACTTACTAACTTAGAATACCTACTAGGATACATATGAGAATCACTGGGAGACCACCAAACACAAAAGACTAATAAAATAGTCAATTGTTTTGTGTTGGTCACAATGAGAAACATTATAAAAATAACAATGGAAACCATACTATGAATCAAGAGGATTTAGAGCACCATCTTCACAAAATTAGTTTTTGATGTTTGGAACACCCTAAACAAGTATTTATATGGCTTTGAAGTTAAATATGATCATTGAGGTCTTTAGTGGACCTTTGGTTTTTATAATTGACATAAAATTTTATAACCTTTAGGTTTTTTAATTATTTTGCTTATATTAAGTATTTTAGGTATTATATTTATTCTACATATATATGAATTTTAAATATTATTTTTATTTAGAGTATCTTATTTTTTTAAGTAACTTAAAACTTTAAGGGTTTTGAATGATTTAATGTAATATTTTATTAAAATAATGTATGTTTTTATATAAATGTATTGATGTGAAAGAATACCTCTCTACGTATTAAAATTGTATAATTATATATATATATATATTAATAGAAATGAAATATAATCGATTATTTTATAATGAAATATATTTTTTTCAAATGTTTTAAAAAAATTTAAAGTTATATACTTGGTTAAATAATAACATAGTTAAAATTAACGATTTTATTTATTTTAAAAATATAATAACTATGGTGTTTCATTTAAATTGAGTTAAAATGAATATAAATAAATTAATTGAATTTAAGTTTAGATTATGAAAATTAGTGTTTTTAAACTAAAAGTGAATACAAACAAACCATAATAATGGAATTTGGGAAAATAATGAATATATATATATATATTAAATAATATATAAGTACTATTTTTTGGTTTCTACTAAAAAATGGCCTTTAGATGGAAATGCCAACAAGCTATCTAGGGGAGGCAACACGCACCACTATGGGTGGGGTGGCTGAGCATTGACTCCCCACCTACCTTTCATAGGATGGCCGTGTAGGGCGCTAGTGCACGCCAATAGGGGTGCCATGAGGAAATGATGTGGCTCCACCGTGTGTGGTGGCACGGAGGCATTGGGTGGGCGCAAAGTGCCCCTGCAAGAGAACTTGTATGGGGTGGTACCAGGGAGAGGGAATGGAGTTCATTGCCATATAGCTATGGCGTTGAGGTATATAAGGTAGTCCCAAATCGATCTCTGTTTTGATGTGGGATGTATGATTTTATGGGGAATCTAATTTGGTCCGTTCAATCTCGATGCGTGAGATCTCAGTCATCTGATCCTATCTGGCCTTCGAACATCACCGAACACTACATTTCTCCATATTTCCTTCACCTATCCGATTAGGAAGCGGCTAATCTCAGTAACTCAACTATTTTAAAAAACTTGTGGTTCTCAAGACCGTGTGATCAATCCATAACTAGTCTCATCTATCCATCCATTTTTAAACCCCTATAATTCTCCTCAGCCATCCAATCAGACTCAGTCAATCATGGTCTTCCATTATTTTTCCGCATCTTCACCTTTTTTTCTTCTTCCTCATGTTTCACCAGTATCCATCGTCATCTACCCACTGTTATTTCCTCGCCCATGAGCCCTCATATCCCTATTCATGACCCGATTTTCCACCTTTCTCCTATCTTCAAGTCTTCAAGGGGTTTTATTTTAATACAATTAAAAACTATTTATATTAATGTTTTCCAATATATGTATATATATATTATCAACAACCAAACCCTTAAGAATTAGGTTGATCCTGGTTTTATATTTATTATAACTAATTGGATTCAAATTGATTTAGACCTCTTTGTTTTTATTTTCATGTTGAACCATTGTATAAAAATTATATATATATATATATATATATTGTCTTAATAAATGAGTTACATAAACCTTTATTTTCACCAAAACCTTATGGGTTTTCCTCTTCTCATCTTTATTTCAATCACTACACAGATCAACCCCACTTTTGAAGTCCTGTAATGGATTATTTTTTCTTTTTGTTCAATTAAACCATTTATATACAAATATATACCTATATATGTATATGTTTTCATTTATAAAACAAACCTATTCTAGTTTCAATAATCTTCTAATGATGATATTTTATTTTAAAATGATGTTCTTATTTCATGTAAAACATCTAAGGGCTTTTGTTTAGTTTTTTGTTGGTTTGAATAACCCTTATATAAATAAATGTTTATGTATTTTTATACAAATAACAAACCTATTCTGTTTCATATTTTTTGAATGATGAGTATTAGTGTGATGTTCTTTACACAAGTAAGACATGTATGGGTTATTTTAGTTTCAAATTTGATATTTAAAACACATATGTACACTTTGTGTATATACGGTTATATATATATAGATTTTAAATATAATCTGAAATATGTTTTCATAAAACTAATTTTAGTGATTAAATTATGTTTTTGGAAGTATATGAAACTTATAAAGATTTAATAAACCTTGTTTTGATTATTAAAATTCCTTTTATACATTAGGTTTATATATGGTTTTATTCAAATTTCAAACCCCCATGTATATACATATAAGAACAAAAATTACACATATGCTTGTCTTGGCTTATTTAAAAAACTTTTAATGGTTTTAACCAGGTGATGATTTTATATTTGAATGTTTTATTTTGATTTATTCAAAATGTTTTATTAAATATACATGATAAAATTTTATATCGGTAAATAATAACAAAACCTTGTTTTGTTATTGTGTGCCTAAAAGTTATAAGAAATCATCACCATGATATTACATGCATGCATTTCCAATTTATATATATTTTTATAGAGGGTTGTAATAATATTTTGTTCAATACACATGATAGTATATACATGCATAAAAAAATGAAGTGATATGTGGTTAATTATTTTCTTATGCATCAATACCTCACATGAAATAATTGTTTTACATTTTTACTTATTATATTTCAATTCATGATGAATATGACATAATGAATACTATCAGTTATTAAAGGTTATGATTTACTCTGTTTATCTCTACTATTTATCATTGTATGGAAAATATGAATCTCAAATTCAAAAACATGTATTTTTTCTATATAAAATGTTTAATTACATGATAGAAGGGTTTTGAATTTAAGTGTTATTATTTTATGTGACAAACCTAAAAAAACTATTATTTTATGTGCACCAATTATCATCACTTGTAAAAATGTATCTCTATGTTCCCATGGAGGCGTTAGATTAATTTTTATTGGTAATGCGTGATTCAATTATGAATATAGACATAATTGAAAGAATTGAATTAATTTATTATAATAGCTTATGGATTAAGAATTTAATTACTCGCAGTGGTATGGGACACTTCAAATAAAATACATAAAATTATTATTCGAAGTGGTATGGGACACTTCGAATAAAATACATGATTTAATAAATCAAACTGGTGAAGGAAACATTTATTTAAAAACATTTAGACGTATGAGGAATGTGTTGGACTGATTATGTGACGGGTGAGGCCCGCAATATCCTCTCTATGCATTGACTTGTCCCATGTTACAAACCAGTTCATGGAATGTTATGATTGTTTGGTGTTATGCATTTACTTAATCTGTGCTTAATATTTTACCAACCATGTAATTATTCAACTTTTAGAATATCCTTAGTTATGAATCTTTTACTTATGATAATGTTAATAAATTCATGTGACATAATGTATTATTTACTTTGAAAGATAGTTATAATGAATGTGTATCACCTATTTTCATAACATTGATACATTAATTAATATTTTTTTATCATTTCATGAGTTGAATTTTTAGTTTTAAGTGAATCATGATATGGTTACTTATGGAATTATAAAAAAAGTATTATTGCATGTGATAATTTTTTACCTGCACCCTTGCGTGTCAACCATAATTTAGTTTGATCAATTTTTGGCTTATATACAGCATCCCATGCATTTTTGTACATCTACGTGTACTCAGATATTTGTTATATCTTTTAGATAAATATATAAATTTTTGTGTAAGTGATTTTCATGAAAATGGATTCATGTAACCATTGAAAACTTTTGATGATGTGCTTCTTGAAATTTTGTTTACCCATTTAAGAAAATGTTTGTAATTATTTAAGATTATTTTTTAAAAAGAAATGTCATTAATTTGTTTTAAACCCCTTAATGAGCCTTTTAAATTCCCACCCTACATGTCACACCCCGACCGCATACGCCTATGTTTTAATTCTTCTCTTAGTCTAGTGAGTTTGGGGAGAGTCAGTTTTGTGTCTAGGTTTAATGTTTTTGAAGCTTTGATGTTTTCGGTGGGTCATGGGCCAGTGTGCAGTCATCGCATTGCTAGCAGTCACTCCGTATTCGGTCCGTGTGGGTATGCGGCCACCGCACCGCTAGTAGCGATCGTGCATTTGGATATCATGAGTACACGGTTGCCCAACAATTTAGATAAATAATAAAATTATAAGAATAAATTAATTCAAAAAAAATAATAAATAAATAATGTAGGTTAATTAAATTAATGATATTTTTTATAAATTTTTTAATAATAATATTAACAATAACTTATAATATTGTTATTATTATTATTATTATTATTGTTGTTTTTATTGTTGTTTTTTTATTTTTATTAATATTATTGGATTATTATTGTGTATTTATAATAATATTAGTATTATTATTATTTCTATTTATTTACTTTTTTTACGTTTTAATTTTTTTTCTCGCCTTTCTTTTTCTCCCTTTCCTTCTTCTTTCTTCTCTATTTTTTTCTCCACACTTTTTTCCCCTTGTCCAACTATTCTGTGCGCAAACCCCTGGTGTTCTGTAGGTCTCCCCTCGTCTACCCATCTGGCTTGCCCTCCTCCAGCACCTCTCCACTGCACCAGTCTGTGGCCGGCCCCTGCTACAGTTTCCCTGCTCGGGCAGGACTCATGGCCTCCCTGTCCTGCACCAGCCAGATCTAGCTCGACCCCCTGTTTTGACTCCTCCAACACCTCTCCTCTACACCACCACAGCACCTGGACACCCTTGTCCGTGGACGGATCCTGCTCCTGCCTCGCCTCGCCCCTGCCACGTCTCGGCCTACCGACATCCTAGCAGCCACCGCTACACCCTGCAGCTCTCCTCCTGCGCGCATGCATCCCACCCCCTTTCCCTGTCCGCACCATCCTACTTTCTACCCTCCTCATCCCCGAACTAACCTCATCCAGGCCACCCCCTCCTCTCAGTTGGATTCCTATGTCGCGTGCCCTGCACAACCACCCTGTTGCATACCCTCCGCAACCTCCTACTACGATCAATCCCATGTGGCCCCTCCATCATCCTCGGAGGACATCCCATCTGCCCCCTTTCTGGCCTTCTTTCGGAGAACCCGACCACCCTGTCCGGCGGACAACAGTGATGAATCCAATTCTCATTGCAAAGTGCCTCCTTATTGCTCAGACGTGGTCGTGAATCCCCTCGCTAGGATCATGAAGGGTTTCTCGAGTCACATCGGATCGTGTTCCATCTTCTGCCATCAAAGCAAAGCGATTCAGATTGCTTGAGACCGTCCGCCATTATTTACTGGGCACATTTGGTTGAACAACATGTATTGAGTTTGTTTTGTTTCATCTGCACTGGTGTCAAGGTGGGTTTTACTTTGTTTAATCATTTGGGTTATTTTATGTTGGTGTTTATGTGTTTTGGTCATTTTGTGGTTACTGCAATGTGTTGGATGGTTTTTCTATGAAATTGTGGTCGTTAGCTTGCATGCGCTTGCGCACCCCGCTTGAGGCGTGTCGCGTCTTCATGCTTGGTTTGTAAGTAGAGGTAGGTCCCCCATAACACTCATCTTTAAATTTATATTTTATTAATTTTTTGATGTTTTTATTAAATTTAATAAATTGTAAATGATATAAGATAATTAATTCTTAAATTATTATTTGGCGTAAAAAGAGGCGTTTATTTTATACGTGGCACATGAAATTTTTTATTGATGAATGGACACTCAGTTGTGAAATAATGCTCCTTTTACCTTTAAACATAAATCACAGAATTTCAAATGTAGTTTTAGTTTAAATGATAAATGATTTATTTTGAAGCGTGAACGAGTGTTTTGGGTTTTCATGAGAAATGTGGTTTTTCTTTAAAATTGGTGAATCCCGGTTTGGCACATTAATAAGAATAAATTATTTTGGGAAAAACCCTTTGGGGTGACTCAGGGGTGATCTTTGGTGTACGTTTATAGTGTGAGTTGTGAGTCATATTTGTGCTACTTTATTGACTTTGGTGACTCACCCCTTTAGCTTTTATTATGTGTGCTGACATGAAAACCATGCATTGTAAGTTAATCTTCTGAGAATGATTGCCAAAATAATTAGATTATGCACTGGCTAGTGGCCCCATAGTATGGGAATACCGAGTTATTGATGCTATGGGGATTGGGCCCCTCGATTAGGCCATGAAGGTCTATATCGAGCGTTGGGGCGTTATGATGTCATCGAGTTAGGGCATGCCTTTAGGAGAGTCACATATATAGTAAGTTATGTATTGTTCATGAGCTCCTAGGTTAGACACATGTTTTCATTAGTGTTTTTTTGTATATGGCAGATGATTGAGAGGTCTAGTTCGGTAGCTGGCCCCTATGTGACAATTTTTCCAGTGCCCTTAGTGTGTGTTGTGTGGTTTTCCTTTTTGTCTAATAACTGAAGTTTGGATTCCTAAATTGTTTGCAGAAAATGTTTTAAAATAAAATGTACTTATTCCTTTCGAATATTCAACTTGTTTTTTTAATTTTCAAGGGCAATGGACAGATACTTGTTTTAGAAATGAAAGTGTTTATGGAAACTAATATTTTACATAATTTAGTTTGAACATAAAATTGGTAAATTCATTATTTGAAAGTAGTGCATTGGGAATAGATATCGGGCTAGACTACAGAGTTTTAATATTCAAGCATATAGTTCTTTTCTGTTTTAGTGTTTGTACCAGCGACAGCTTGATGGTGCTTGCCTTGGGGGATGCTTGATCACTGAGTTAGAGAGTGACCTGTGGGGTCACATAGAGTTAGTTCGGGCATCAAGTTTATTTAGTTTTATTTTTCTTTTGTTCATGTTTAGCCTTTTTATTTGGTTTATTTATTCTGATCTAATTTGTATTATATCTGTTAATTTATTTATTGTTGGTGAAATCATTCCCAACAGTTAAATTTTGATGCCCGACACTGGTTGCCAGCCCATGGGGATCAGGAACGCCCTTCGTATCATGTCACAGACTTGCTTGGGTGACCGGTTTAGGGTGGAACCAGGTTGGTTCGTGAAAAAATGGTATGAGAGGAGGTCGCCTCTTACCATACCTCTCTTTTTAGAGTGCCCTTTGTTATTTGGGACGTTTGATAGATGGAGAT
The DNA here is from genome assembly GCA_963277665.1 of Viscum album. NCBI lineage: Eukaryota > Viridiplantae > Streptophyta > Magnoliopsida > Santalales > Viscaceae > Viscum > Viscum album. The sequence goes on along the minus strand of OY728143.1, from coordinate 877,985,272 downwards.
TAGGACTATCGGGGCTCAGGAGGTAGGTTATGGGTCAGTGCCTGATCACCACCGCTCGTGACAAGACCTGAGTTACCAAGGATATTCTAGGATTTGAATATTTTATCTTTGGTTGTTTTTGATTGAGGAATGACAATGGGGGAGAATCAGTTCACTTTATGTCCTCACATGGGGTGGTGACCCGAGTGAAGTCCATGTGTCTGTCTCAAAGTCCTCTTAGTGTTATGCTTTACATGTGGCATGGCTCACCACTATGTCGTTGGGTCAGACATATGCACTAGTTCTTCATTCGAGTGGTTAATTATTGCATGAGTTCTGTTTTAATCATGGTTGATTTGAGTGTGCGTTAAAAGTGCAATTGGTTTTGAAATGGAAAAGTGATTCTTCAAAATTGTTTTCAAATTTACTAAAGTGGGTTTCTAAAGAAAAGATATATTGGTTTGGAAAAAATTTGTATGTGTTTGTATTTGGTAAGGAAAATAAGTGTTTGAACATAGGCACTCCTTATAGAGGGTCACACATGTGTGGTATGTGCAGAGAGTGTGTGGGGGGGAACTTGTACATAGATGATGTGAGTGGGACTGAATAAACAGACATGTGAGAGTTCATAAGGTGCCATAAGTGAGTTTTTTAATTTTTAAAGAAATAATGGTTTTGTAAAATTGATTTATTATTTTGTTGTATATGTGAGGCTTATGGGCCCATTGCCCTTGTCTTGGGATGTTTCTTTGATGGATTTTTGGTTCGATGCCAGTTTTGATGGTTTTTTCATGTTGTTATGAGTATACCACCCAGAAAGCCTCCAAAATCTGTTAATGAGTTATGCCCAGTTCCCAGTTATTTTTTTCTGTTTCCTGCATATCGAGATAATCTAAGTCAGTTAGAGGCACTTGCATGGTTCAAAAAGATAGTGTGTCTTTGTGTTGTCTGGAACTCTCGTGGTAGTTAAGGTTCGTACTGTCCTAGCATTTTTTTAGGGTTCAGTTATGGACAAGTAAAGGTGGGATGTCTCATCCTCGTTAGATTCTAGGTTTAGTTGGTGGGGGTTGACTGTTGTGACGGCTCCTCATCTGGAAAGGACCTTCATCTATACTGAATCCATGTTTTTTGGACTGTTCTCTTGCATGCCACTAGTGTGGCCGTTTTAGGTATTCTAAAATGCCCTGTCGCATCCCTCTAAAGTCTTGTTATCATTCAACTGTTCGGGTCACCAGAGAGAGATCTGAAAGAAGCGTATTTCAAGAGGAAGGAGTTCGGGTCTAGAGGACACAAATGCTTAACTGTGAGGAAGGAGACGTTTCAGCCATCAGGGCCCCAACCACATGCCTCTGGGTGAAGCTCGTGCATATTCAGGAGTTTCCAGGGGTGTGTGGGACCTCTCTCTAGATAATGTTTTCAGCTTTGGTATGGAAATATCCAAAATTTACTTGTTCTATTCTCATCTCTATCATAAGCTCATTCTTGTTGTGGTGGCGTGATGAGCTCGTTCTCACACAATCCATGTGGTCCTATCTACTCTCAGTGTGGCTCTTAAGTAGTTTGGTCTCTTTGAATAGTGTTGTCCTATAAATATAGGTACCTGTTCTAATTTTGTGTTAGTCTCAGGTGTGTTCGTTGGGAGGTGCTGAGTTAATTTCTCATTCTCAAGTTACTGCATTGATTCGTATCAAGCATTCTGTCAATGTTTCAGGTGTGTTGTTCAGTCCATGTGGGAGAATAAGAATTAGTTCGGATCAGGAGTTTCTGTGTCCCCCCCCGGGGGGGGGGGGGTGTTTGGGTTTCAAGGGTTTTTGTATTGGTGAATTCTTATGGTGGGAAGAACCCTCTCATGTTCTACCCTTAATCTTGGGCAGTGGTTTTCCCTGAATCGGTCGACTGTGACGTTTGTTGGAAATGGTCACCTCGAAGCTCTCGATTCTCTATGATTGTTTCAGGGAATGAACTCAAGTTGTGTGAAATGAGGGTTTTGTTACTTTCTGGGGGCATAAAGTGTCTTTGGTAAGAAGAATTATCACACCCTGACCATAAATGCCTTTTTTTTATTCTTTTCTATGTCCCGAGACATTAGGTAGAGTTGGGTTTGGTTCCGAGTTTGAATTTTTTGATTCTTTGATGTCTTTGGTGGGACTTGGGCTTTTGCACAGTCACCACCCTACTAGTAGTCACTGCGCATTAGGTCTAGGTGGGTAAGCGGTCACCGCACTGCTAGTAGCAATGGTGCGTTCGGACTTGGTGAGCACGTGGTTTCCCAACTATTTAGATAAATAATAAAATTAGAAGAATAAATTAATTCGAAAAATATAATAAATAAATAAAGAAGGATAATTAAATTAAAAATAATTTTTATGAATTTTTTAATAATAATAATACCAATAATTTATAATATTGTTTTTACTATTATTATTGTTATTGTTGTTGTTGTTATTGTTGTTTTTGTATTATTATTAATATTATTGGTTTATTATTGTGTATTATTAATAATCCTAGTATCATTATTATTTCTATTTATTTACTTTATATATATATATATTTCACTCATTTATTTTTCTCTATTTCCTTCTTCTTTTTTCTCTTCTTTTTTTTCTCCACGCGTTTGTCCCCTTGCCCCTCAATTCAGCGCGGGAACTCCTGGTCTTCCCCAGGTATCCCCTCGGCTACCCATCCCGGTCGACATCCGAAAACACCTCTCCGCCGCCCCAGTCCGCGGCCAACCCCTGCTACCATTTCCCTGCTCGCCCAAGACACAGGGCCTCTCTATCCTGCATCTGCCGGCTCCAGCTCGACCCCCCTGTTTCGACTCCTCCAGCATCTCTCTGCCGCACAATCATAGCACCTTACCACCCTTGTCCACGGTTGGCTCTTGCTCCCACCTCGCCTCTCCCCTGCCGTGTCCCAACCTACCGACAGCCTAGCAGACACCACTACGCCCCACGCCCCACATGCAGCCCTCCTCCTCCACGCTTGCATCCCACCTTCTTTCCCCGGCCACTCCCTCCTGCTTTCTCCCTTCCTCTTACCTGATCCTACCTCATCATGGCTGCCCCCTCCCCTGGGTTGGATTCCTCTGTTGTTCTCCCCACACAACCACCCCGTTGCACGCCCACCGCAACCCCCTGCTGTAATTCAGCCCATGCTTCCCCTCTCTCTCCCTTGGCGGATAGCACATCTGCCCACTTTACAGCCTACTTCCGGAGACCCCAATCCCCCAGTCTGACAACCAACAGCGACGAATCCGAATCTCTTCACACAGCGCCTCTGCATCGCTCCGACGTGGGAACGAATCCCCATGATGGAATCACGAAGGGTGTCTCGAGTCATGTCGAACCGTGTTCTGTTTGCCGCCAATGAAGGTGAAGCAATTCAGATCACTTTAAACCACCCTCCATTATTTATGGGGCTCATTTTGTTTTACCACATGTTTTCAGATTGTTTCATTTCATCTACACTGGTGTTATGGTGGGTTTTACTCTGTTTATTCATTTTGATTGTTTTAAGTCCGTGTTTCTATGTTTTAGCCATTTTTTGGTTTCTGCAATGTGTCGGCAGGTTTTTCTGTGAAATTGCGGTAGTCAGTATACTTGTGCTTGCGCGCCCCGCTCGAGGCATGTCGCATCATCGTGCTTGGTTTGTAAGTTGAGTTAGGTCACCCACAGCACTCATCTTTAAATTTAGATTTTCATAATTTCTTGATGTTTTTATTAATTTTAATAAATGGGAAATGAAAAAAGATAATTAATTTTTAATTGATTATTTGGTGTAAAAAGTGATATTTATTTTATACATGACACTTGAAATGTTTTGTTGATGAATGTACACTCAGTCCTGAAAGAATTTTGGTTTGAACATTAAACATAATTCACAGAATTTCGAATTTAGGTTTGGTTTAAATGTAAAATGATTTATTTTGAAGTGTGAATGAGTGTTTTGGGTTTTCTTGAGAAATTTTGTTTTTCTTTAAAATTGGTGATGGCCCATTTGGCACTTTAATAAAAATAAATTATTTTGGAAAACAATCTTATGGGTGGATCAGGGGTGATATTTGGTGTACGTTTATTACGTGAGTTGTGTGTGATATCTGTGCTACTTGACTGACTTTTCTGACTCACCCCTTTCCCTTTTATTATGCATGTTGACATGGGAACCTGTCATAGTAAGTGAATCTTCTGATAATGATTGCTTCAATACTTTAGATTACACACTGTCTAGTGGCCCCATAGTAGGGGAATAGTCAGTTATTGCTGCTATGGGGATTGGGCCCCTCAGTTAGGCCATAAAGGGATATACCGAGCGTTGGGGTGTTATGATGTCATTAAGTTAGGGAATGCCTTCAGGATATGTCACAGGTATAGTACGTTCTGGATAGTTCACGAGCTCCTAGGTTCAACCCATATTTTTTGTGTTTTTTGAATGTGGTGGATGATTGAGAGGAATAGTTCGGTAGATGGCCCATATGTGCCACTTTTTCCATTGCCCTTAGTGTGTGTTGCATGTTGTGTGGTTTTCCTTTTTGTCTAATAACTGAAGTTTGGATTCCTAAATTATTCACCAAAATTGTTTTAAAATGAAACGTACCTATTCTTTTTAAATATTAAACTTTTTTTAAATAACAAGGGAAATGGACTGATACTTGTTTTATAAATGAAAGTGTGTGTGGAAACTAATGTTTTATATAATTTAGTTTAGACCTGAAATTTGTAAATTCTTTATTTAAAGGTAGTGCATTGTAAATAGTTATTGGGCTAGCCTATGTAGTATTAATAATCACTCCTATTGTTCTTTTCTATTTTATTGATTGTGTAGGATACAGCTTGAATGTACTCGCCTTGGGTGACGCTTCATCATTATGTCAGCGAGTGACCCGCGGGGTCACATGGAGTTAGTTTGGGCATCAAGTTTGGTTAGTTTTATTTTATTTTGTTCCTTTTTATCCTTTTTTATTTGGTTTATTTATTCTATGCTGCTCAGTATTATTTCTGTTGCCTTATTTATTTTGGGGGAAATTGTTCCCAACAGTTAAATTTTGATTCCCGGCAATGGTTTCCAGCCCGTGGGGATTGATAATTCCCTACAGGTCATGTCGCGGACCGGATGGGGTGACCAGTTCATGGTCGACCCGAGTTGGTTCATGACACTACTTTTTTAGTTTTCTTTTACAGGGTTAATTTATTTTTCAAGATTTGATTACTCCTATGTGATGGAAAAATTATGAGGCTTATCTTTGTCAATATTTTGAAGAAATGTTTCAGTTGTATCTAGTTTTTCAGAACCTAAACCAGGAACATTATATGTGATGGAATGTGATGTGTGATTTTATTAGCATTTTTTATAAAATATGATTACACAAAATGTTTTGGGAACCAAATCTGGGCTTCAAAGGTTGGGTCCTCACAAATGGTATCAGAGGAACAATTTAAACAATTCTAGAAAATTAGAACAAAATAAAAAAATTACTATATTTAACTTAGTAGAACATTTTCTTAAAATTTCAGATGGAAGGCAGAGACTCACAAACTAATATTTTTCCCCATTCAGATGAGATACTAGAAACGATAATGTCAAATTCATCTTTAGATGTTTTTGAGCCAATTTTTAATATGATTTTGTCTTGAAAATGACTTTTTCAAGTGTCCATCACCCCTTGTATAGTCCAATTCATTCGGGGGGGGTGAGGTTTTGTTTACTTCCTCATAGTTCATGTAGAACATGAATTTTATGCACTATAGGGAAATGATGTGAAGGTTCTCTTCATATGTTTTACCATTTTTGAAAGGTATCTATTTTTTGAGGAATTTACAAGTATCTAAAAAAGTAGGATACCTCCACGTAGCACATCTATTTCAAATTATGAACTTCATTTCATATGGGTGACTTTATGATTTTAAAAATTATGAAAAAAGGTGGTCTGTATGGTCTATAGTAATCAATTCCTCTATGATATCTCTGATATTCCCATCACCCATTATTTTCACCTGATGTCTGATCGTTACATACATGAGTTTGATTCTAGTAGCTCAAGCTGTGTTTGGTCCAAGAAATTGAAGAATTTAGAACTACCTTGGACACCATGACAACGAATAATCACTAACTCATATGGAACTGTTGAAGGTATAAACTAAAAAAATTCAATCAATTTTGTTAGTCAATAGATATTAAAACATATTTTTTAGGGACATCAAGAGTGATGACTGTGGGATGGTGTTGGAAGGTGTAAGAGTACGATTGAATTACAAGGACACAATTATTTTGAGGGGTGAATAATGTGAATCCTTGAACATATTTAATATTTAATAATAATATTCTATTAATTATTAGTATTATTTTATTTTGTTTTGATTAATAACGGTCGCATATAAAATGAAATACCTGAAGAATAAAAATAAAGACATTTCTTATTCAATATAAACGTTGACACCTTACATTTCCATAAGGACAAAAGACCCTCAATAATATAGAATACCTTCTATAATACCTATCAAAATCCCTGGGATACCACCAAACATGACAAACAGACAAGGAAAATAGTGAAATTCTTTTAGGCGGGTCACAATGAAAAACATTATAGAAATAACAATGGAAACCATACTAAGAATCAGGAGGATGTAGATCACCATCATCACAAAATTAGTTTTTTATGATTGGTACACCCTAAACAAATATTTATAATTCCTTGAAGATAAATATGATAGTTTAGGTCTTTAGTGGACCGTAGTTTTTTGTAACAGTCATGAAATTTTATAACCACTAGGTTTTTTAATTACTTTGATTATTTTAAGTATTTTATGTATTCTGTGCATATAGGAATTTTAAATATTATAAGTATTTATGGTTTCTTAATTATATTAAATTCATTAAGAACATTATGTTTTTTGAATGTTTTAATGTAATATATTAGTTAATAAATATATGCTTTAAGTAAATTTAATATTTTGAAAGAATACCTCTCTACATATTAAAAGTGCATACTTATATAGATTTTAAAATAAATGAAATATAATAAATTCTTTTATAAAGAAATATATATGTTTCAAATGTTTTAAAATTATTTTAAGTTATATACTTGGATAAATAATAACATAATTTTAATTAAAGATGTACTTTATTTTAAAATTTTAATAACCATGGTGTTTCTTTTAAAATAATTTAAAATGCATATAAATTTTTTTATTGAATTTGTAATTTTTATTTTGAAAATTATTGTTTTGAAACTAAAATTGAATAAAATGATACCACATTAATGTAATTTGGGAAAATAAAGAATATATGTATGCATAGTCATTAATATATAAGTTCAATTTTTTTGGTTTCAACAAAAAAAGTGGCTTTTAGCTGGCAAAGCCAACAAGCTAGCCGGGGGAGGCCCACACACAACTATGATAGGTGTGTCTTTGCCTTTACTCCCCAGCCAAATTTCATAGGCCAGCTGTGTGGGGCACTAGTTCACACCCACTTGGGGTGATAGGAGGAACTGAGGTGGCACCACCATGTGGGGTGGCCCGACGGCATAGTGTGGGCATAGAGCATCCCGACAAGAGAAATGATATGAGGCGGTATCAGGGAGGGTAAAGGGAGTTCATTTCCGTATTTCTAATGCATTGAGGTATATAAGGTGGTCCCAAATCGATCATTTTTTCAATGTGGGATGTTGGATTTTATGGGGGATCTAATCTGGGCCGTTCAATCTCGTCGTGTGAGATCTCAGTCGTCTGATCCGGTCTGGCCTTCGAACTCCACTGACCACTAATTTTCTTCATGTTTCCTTCAGCCATCCGATTGTGAAGTGGTTGTTCTCATCCAATCACCTCTTTTTAAAAAGGGATTTTGGACGACCGTCTGATAAATCCATGACTAATCTCATCTGTCCATCCTTTTTTAAACCTGTGGAATTCTACTCAGTCGTCTGATCAGACTCGATCAATCGTGTATGTCTATTATTTTTCTATATCTTTCCCTTTATTCTTCTTCTTCCTCGTGTCGCACCAGTAGCCATATCCTTCTCCCCACTGTTCTTCCCTCACCCGTGATCCCTCCAATCCCTCTCCATGATTCGGTTGTCCACCTTTCTCCTTTCCACAAGTCTTTACGGGGTTTTATTTTAATACAATCCCAAACTATTTCTATTCATGTTTTCCAAATATATATATATATCTATATATATATATTATCAACATTCGAACCCTTAATAATTGGGTTGATCGTGGTTTTTTATTTTGTCAAACTAATTGGATTCGAATTGATTTAGGCCTCTTTGTTTTTATTTTCATTTTGAACCATTGTATTTAAAATTATTATTATACATATTGTGTAAAGTAGTTATATAAACCATCATTTTCACCAAAACCCTCTAGTTTTTCTTCTTCTCAAATTTCATTTAATCATTGCATGGCTCAACCCCACTTTTGTAGTCACGTAATAGCTTATTTTTTCTTTGTGTTAGATTAAACCATTTATATAAATATATATTCATCTATATGTATATGGGTTAATTTATAAATCAAACCTATTTTGGATTTTATATTATTTTAATGATGATCTTCCATTTTTAAATGATGTTCTTATTGCCTGTAAAACATGTAAGTGTTTTTATTTTGTTTTTTGTTTGGTTTGATTAACCCTTAAATACATATATGTGTATGTATGTTTATATAAATAAAAAACTTATTTTGTATCATATTTTTTGAAAGATTAGTATATGTATGATGTTTTTAACCCATGTAATACATATAATGGTTATTTTAGTATCGAATTTTATATCTACAACCCATATGCACATTTTGTGTATATATGGTTATATATATATATAGAAAGTGATTTTAATTATAACCTAAAATAAGTTTTCCTAAAACTAATTTTAGTTATTAAATTAGGTTTTTTGAATTATATGAAACTTATAAGTAATTATCAAAACTTGTTCTGATTATGGAAATTCCATGTATACATTTGTTGTATATATGGTTTTATTTAATTTTCAGACCCGCATGTATGTAAATATATGAACTGAAATTACACATATTTATTTCCTGACTTATTTTAAGAAGTTTTGATGGTTTTATCCGGGTGATGATTTTATGTTTGAATGCTCTATTTTTATTAATTCAAAATGTTTTATACAATACACAGAATATAATTTAATATTGGAAAATAATAATAAAACCTAGTTTGATATTGTGTGCCTAAATGTTTTAAGAATTCATCACCTTGATATTATATGCATGCATTCCCAATTTATAAATATTTGGATAGAGGGTTGTAATAATCTTTTTTAAAGCATATGATTGTATATTCAGGCAAAAACACATGTAGTGACATGTGTTTAATTGTTTTCTTGTGCACTTATACCTCACATGAAACTATTGTTTTACATTTATACTTATTATATTTCAATTCATGATGAATCTACCACAATGAATGCTATTAGTTATTAAAGATTATTATTTAATATGTTTAGCTCTATTATTTTTCATTTATGGAAAATATGAATCTTAAATTTAAAGACTTGTATTTTTGTATGTAAAATGATTAATTTCAGGAGACTAGGAATTTTAATTTAAGTGTAATTATTTTATGTGACCAACCCAAACGAACTATTATTTTATGTGCCCCAGTTATCACCACTTATAAAAATGTATCTCTATGTTTCCATGCGCTCTTTAGATTAATTCTAACTTTTAATGCATGATTCATTTATGAATATGGACATAATTGAAAAAATTGGTTTTATCTATTATAATAGCTTATTGAATTAATAATTTAATTATTCAAAGTTGTATGGGAAACATAGAATAAAATACAAAAAATAATTATTTGAAGTGGTATGGGACACTTCGAATGAAAGACATAATTTAATAAATCAAATTTGTTTGGGACACTTTGATTTAAATACATTTAGACATATGAAGAATGCATTAGACTGATTATGTGATGGGTGAGGCCCATTATAGCCTCTCAATACATCGACAGGTCTCATGAGACAAACTAGGTCACGAAACGAGGCCTTGAAAGAATGATTATGTATTGTTTTGGTAAAAGGCCTCAATGTAATGTTATGATTTCCTAGTGTTATGCATTCCCTCAATATATTCTTAATATTTTACCAACCATGTGATTATTCAACTAGATGAATATCCATAGTTAAGAATATTTTACTTATGATACTATTAAAAAATTCATGTGTCATAATGAAGTATCTACATGGAAAGTTACTTATAATGAAAGTGAAGCACCTATTTTCAGAACATTGATGCCGGAATTAATATTATCTCTTTCATTTAATGAGTTGAATTTTATGTGTTAAGTGAATCGTGATGTTGTTACTTATAGAATTCCATGAAAGTATTATTACATGTGATAATTTTTTACATGCACCCTTGAATGTCACTTTTAATTTAGTTTGATAAATTTTTTGGCTTATATACAACATTCCATGCATTTTTTTACAAGTACTCGTAATCTGATATTTGTAATAGCTTTTAGATAAATAAATAATTTCTTGTGTAAGAGATTTTACTAAAAATAGTTTCATATAACCATTGAAAAATCTTTACAATGTGCTTAAAGAAATTGTTTTTACCATTTTAAGAAATTTTTTTAATTATTTAAATGGATATTTTAACAAGGAAATTCATTAATTTGTTTTAGAACCCCTTATTGAGCATTTAAAATTATCACCCTAAAATTTCAATTTTTTGTTACACCGTGAGTATATTTTTCAAGCTTTGATAACTCCTATGAGATTGAAAAAATATGAGTCTTATCTTTGTCAGGATTTTGTAGAAATGTACCAGTTGTATATGGTTTTCTTAGAACCGAAACCATGAAGATTATCTATGATGAAATGTGATGTGTGATTTTATCAGCATGTTTTTATAAAATCAAATTACACACCATGTTTTAGCCACCAACTCTGGGATTATGAGGTCAGGTCCTCATAGTTGGTATCAAAGGAAAGGTTTAATAAATTCAGGAAAATTTTAATAAAATAAAAAAAATTACTATGTTTCACTAAGTAGAACATTTTCTTAAAATTTTCAGATGGAAGGTAGTGACTCACAAACTAATCTCTTGCCCCGTATAGACATGATATTATAAACGATAATGCTAAAGTCATATTCTGATGTATTTGAGCCATTTAAAAATCTATGTTTGTCTCGAATATGACTTTATCATGTGTCCAACACCCCTAGTATACTCCAATTATTTGGGGGGTGTCTAGTTCTATTTACTTCCTCATCGTCCATGAAAAACTTTCATTTTATGCATGATGGGGAATTATGTCAACGGTCTCATCAGATGATTTACCATTTCTAAAAGGTATCTGTCTTTGAGGAATTTCATGTAGCTAGAGAAGTGGGATACCTCCGCATAGCTTGTCTATTTAAACTTCTGAACTTCAGTTCGTATGGGAGGCTTTATGATTTGAAAATTTTATAAAATAAGGTGGTCCAGATGTTCTATAGGAATCAAGTACTCTTTGATATCTCTGATCTTTTCATCTCACATTATTTTAACATAAGGTCTGATCATGGAATACATGAGTTTAATTCTAGTTGCTCAAGGTGAATTTAGACCATTGAAATTGAAGAATTTAGAACTACCTTGGACACCATGACAACGAAGAATCACTAAATCCTGTCGAACTGTTGATGCTATAAACTAAAAAATTTAAATCAATTTTGTTAATGAATAATAATTGAAACATATTATTTAGGGACATCCAAAGTGATGTCTATTGGATACTGTTGGGAAGCATAAGAGTATGATGGAATTGCAATGATGAAATTCATTTGAGGGGGGATAATGTGACACCCCTAACATAATTAATCCATAATAATAATATTCTGTTAATTATTAGTATTATATTATTTTGATTTGTTTAATAATGGTTTCATATAAAATAAAATACTATAGAATAAAAATAAAGACATGTTTTATTCAATATAAACATTGAAACCATACATTTCCATAAGGACCAAAGACTCTCACTAACCTATAATACATACTAAGATACCTATCATAATCACTAGGAGACCACTAAACACAAAAAACAGACCTAGAAAACAGTTAAATTCCTTCAGGTTGGTCACAATGAAAACATTATAGAACTAACAATCAAAACCATAGTAAGAATCAGGGGGATGTAGAGCAATATCTTCACCAAATTAGTTTTTTAAGTTACATATGTCTTTTTAGGTATTTAGTGGACCATTGGTTTTTGTAATGGTCATAAAATTTAATAATAGTTATGTTTTTTAATTATTTTGATTACTATAAGTATTTTATGTATTATATGTATTCTGTGTATATAGGAATTTCTAATATTATAAGTTTTTAATGTATCATAATTATTTTATGTACCTTATGAATATTAAGGGTTTTGAATGTTTTAATGTAAGATTTTAGTTAATAAATGTATGCTTTTATGCAAATGTAATGTTTGGAATGAATACCTCTATACATATTAAAAGTGTATACTTATATATATTTTAATAGAAATGAAATGTAATAAATTATTTTATAAAGAAATATATATGTTTGAAATGTTTTAAAATGAATTAATGTTATATAATTGCTTAAATAATAACATATTTTTAATTAAAGAAGTACTTTATTTTAAAAAATATAATAACCACGGTGTTTCTTCTAAAATGAGTTAAAATGAATATAAATGTTTTAATTGAATTTGAAAATTATATTTTTAAAATTAGTGTTTTGAGACAAAATGCGAATAAAAACATACCAGAATAATGGAATTTGGGAAAAGAAAAAATATATGTATACATATTTATTAATATATAAGTTCTATATTATTGGTTTCTAACTCAAAACGGCATTTGCCTGGCCATGCCCACTAACTAGTCGGGGGAGGCACCACGTACCACAAGTGGGGCAGTTGAGCCTTGAATCCCTAGACATCATGCATTGGTCGGCCATGTGGGGCGCTAGTGCACACGCACAGGGCGTGAAAGGAAGAACCAAGGTGGTGCCACTATGTGGGGTGACATGGTGGCATCGGGTGGGTGTAGAGCGCGACCTCAAGATAACCGGTATGGGGCGGTACCAGGGAGGAGGAAGGGAGTTCATTTTTATAACTCTATGGCGTTGAGGTATATAAGGCAGTCCCAAATCAATCCCCATTTCGATGTGGGTGAAGGTTTTTATGAGGGTTCTAATCTGGGTCATTCAATATCATCACGTGAGATATCATCCATCCATTATGTTCTGGCCTTCGAACTCCAATGACCAATTCTTTACTCTGTGTACCTTTCAGCCAACCATTTGAGAAGCGGATGATCTCATCCACTCAACTCTTTTTAAAAACTCATGGCTTCCCATGATCATCCGATCTATCCGTGACTAATCTCATTCATCCATCAAATTTTAAACTCGTGGAATTCTCCTCACTCATCTAATCAGACTTAGTCAATCATGGTTGTCTATTCTTTTTCCACATCTTCCCCTTTCATATTCTTCCACCTTATGTCACACAAGTAGTCATCTCCATCTCCCCACTCTTCTTCCCTCACCCATGAGCCCTCATATCCCCCTCCAGAACATAGTTGTCCACCATTCTCCTTTATTCAAGTATTCAAGGGGTTTTATTTTAATACAATCCCAAACTATTTCTATTAAAGTTTTCCAAAAAATATATATATAAATTATCAACAACAGAACCCTTAATAATTGTGTTGATCAATGTTTTTTTTTGTTTAACTAATTGGATTTGAATTGATTTAGGCCACATTGTTTTTATTTTCATGTAGAACCATTGTATATAAAATTATATATATATTTTTTTTATGAACCAGTAAGATAATCCATCGTTTTCACCAAAACCCTATGGGGTGTCCTCTTCTCAACTTTCCGTCAATCACTGCATGGATCAGCCCCACTTTTGAAGTCACAAAATAGATTGCTTTTTCATATTGTTTGATTAAACCATTTATATACATATTTATACCTATAAATGTTTATTCTTTCATTTATAAAACAATTATATTCCAGTTTCTATAATCTTTAAATGAATATCTTCTATTTTTAAATGACGTTTTATTGCATGAAAAACATTTAAGCATTTTATTTAGTTTTTTTGGGTATGATTAACCCTTATATACATATATGTGGATGTACGCTTATATAAATAACATACCAATTCTGTTTCATATTTGTCAAATGATGAGTACTCGTATGATGTTATTTACTCATGTACAACATGTAAGGGTTATTTTAGTTACTAATTTGATATGTAAAACCCACTTGTACACTTTGTGTATATACAATTATATATATATATATATTTATTATAATCAGAAATTGGTTTTCATAAAAAAAATTAGTGATTAAATTTTGATTTTAGAAGTATATAAAACTTATAGGTATTTAACAAAACTTTTTTTCATTATGAAAACTCTTTGTATACACTTGGTGTATATATGGTTTTATTCAATTTTCAAACCCGTATGTATATACATATAAGAATAGAAATTACACATATGCATATCTTGAATTATTTTAAGAAGTTTTGATGGTTTTAACATGGTGTTGATTTATGTTTTAATGTTATATTTTGATTTATTCAAAATGTTTTATACAATACACATGATTCAATTTTATATTGGAAATCAATAACAAAACCTAGATTTTTTATTGTGTGCTTAAAAGTTTTAATAATTCCTCACCTTGATATTACACAGCTGCATCCCCAATTTATAAATATTTGGATTGAGGGTTGTAATAATATTTTTTTCAACACACATGATTGTATATACATGCATAAACACATGTAGTTATATGTATTTAATTATGTTCTTAGGCATCAATACCTCACATGAAATAATTGTTTTACATTTATACTTTTTATATTTCAATTCATGATGAATCTATCAAAATGAATTATATTAGTTATTAAAGGTTATGATTTAATCTGTTTAGCTCTCCTATTTATCATTTTATGGAAAATATAAAGATTAAATTCAAAAACTTGTATTTTTGTATATAAAATGTTTAATTTCATGAGACAAGGGTTTTGATTTTAAGTGTTTTTATTTTATGTGAAAAACCCTAACAACCTATTATTTTTTTTGTACCAGTTACCCTTAATTTTACAAATGTATGTCTATGTGTCCAGGAAGTATTTAGATTAATTTTTACTATTAAGACATGATTCATTTATGAATATGGACATAATGTTAAGAATGGAAGTTATCTCTTTTGATATCTTATGGAATGAAAAATTAATTATTCGAAGTGGTATGGGATACTTAGAATAAAAGTCATAAAATAATGATTCAAAGTGGTATGGGACACTTAGAATAAAAGGCATAAAAAATTATTCGAAGTGGTATGGGACACTTCGAATAAAAGACATAATTGAATAAATCAAATTGGTATGGGACACTTTGATTTAAATAAATTTAGACATATGAGGAATGCATTGGGCTGATTATGTAATGGGAGTGTCCCACTATAGACTCTTGATACATCTACGGGTCTCATGAGACAAACCATGTCTTGGCATGAGGCCTTATAGAATGATTATGTATTTTCTTAGCACAAGGACTCGATAGAATGTTATGATTGTCTGACATTATGAATTTTCTCAATACATGATTAATATTTTACTAACCACTTGATTATTCGACTAGTATAATTTCCTTGGTTAATAATATTTCTTCTTATGATAATTGTAATAAATGCACATGGCATAATGAAGTATGTACTTGGAAGGTTACTAAAAAAGAAAGTGTAGCACCTATTTTTAGAACTTTTATATAGAAATTAATATTATCTATATCATTTAATTTGTTTAATTTTAAGTGTGAAGTGAATAGTGATATTGTTACGTATGAAATTCTAAGAAGGTATTATTAAATGTTCTAATGTTTTACCTTCACCCTTTTATATCACCCTTAATTTAGTTTGATCAATTTCTAGCTTATATGCAGCATTCCATGCATTTTTTTACAAGTACGCCTACTCTGATATATGTTTTAGCTTTTAGATAAATATATAAATTCTTATGTAAGATATTTTCCAGAAAATGGTTTCATGTAACCTTTGAAAAATGTTGACGATGTGCTTCAAGAAATGTTGTTTACCTTTTTAAAAAAAAATTAATTATTTAAAAGGATGTTTTAAAATGAAATTTCATTAATTTGTTTTAAAACCCCTTAATGAGAATTTTAAATTCCCACCTTATGTTTTCCATTTATTTTTTATGGGTTAAGTGATTTTTTAATATTTGAGTACTCTAATGGGATAGAAAATATATGAGTCTTATCATTATCAAGATTTTGTAGAAATGTATTAGTTGTATATGGTTTTCTACATCATAAAATAGGAATATTTTCTATGATGGAATGTGATGTGTCAATTTATCATCCTGTTTTTATAGAAAAAAAATTACACAACATGTTTTAGGCACTGAATTCGGGCTTCTAGGGTTGGGTCCTCACATTTGCCTTATGGTATTTTTATATAATGTCATTTATATTGGTTATAACCTATTTTTTGAGTGTTTGTATGGTTTTCCATATCTACTTTTTATCTCAAACCAATGGATAATACCAGTAGAGTGTGATCCTTTGAGGATAATTTATGTAGTACCTTTTTATTTAATCTGTAGTATCACATAAATTTTTGAGTGCGTGTATGCTTTGGTCAATACTTCCCTATCGTGCTTTGAACCTTTTTATATTAAATGTTTTAGTTTGATTCATCATAGTTAGAAAACTTTTTTATCATGTATTAAACCATGGTAAATTTTAAATTTAAGTTAATTCTTAGTGGGATGGAATATACTTGAGAAGGATTGATGTCTTTAAATTCCTAATCGTGTCTTAAATTATTTGAGAGGAAAATTGGTTTAAATGAGTGGTTCTAAAATAGGATTTCACAACCACTGATAATTGTGATCAGTTTTTGAAATGGTTATGAAAATATAAATTGGATTAGTATTTTAGAAATGATATTTTGGAATTGTTATTTGGAAATGGTAAATTAAATTCTTTTTTAAAATGTAAATGTGGAATGAATTTAATGATAGGTGTTAATATTTTTGGATTGTCTTTTTGGAAATGGGTCACCATTTATTTTTAGGGAAATGACCATATGGGTGGTTATGTATTTAAATATAGAAAATTACCATAAGGATGATGTTGTATTTTAATACAGAAATGACCATAGGTGTGGTTTTATACCAATGGGATGGAAAACACTTATAGGGGTGGTATGTGATAACTATAAAGAATATTCCCTTAGAGGTGGTCTTTGATCACCATTGAATACTCCCATATGGGAGGTCTATGATACCTTTTGGCCTATATAATTGATGATAAAACACCAATATGTGGTGGTTCATGAAGACTATGAAATATCCATATAGAGGTCTATTATAAATATGAAATCACCCATAGAGGTGGTATGTGATGACTATAGAATACACTATAAGTAGAGGCTTGTGATAACTTGAATACTCTCTGAGTGGAGGTTCGTGATAAATTGAATACTCCCTAGATAGAGGTATGTAATTAATATGGAATACACACATATTTTAGGTATGTGATACTATTATGGAACCCACACTATGAGTGGTTCAAGTTGTTATGGTTGGAAGGATTTCGAGATGTTCTTAGAGATGATCTGACACTGACCAAGGAAAGTATAGTTGATCATGGTCTCAGATAAAAGGATCAATTGTGGTATGGCAGACCACATGTGAAATAAGAACCAAGGGTTTCAGTGTCATTTACTTTTTATGTAAAAAATTATATTATTTAAATATTGAACTATTTATCTTAGCACCTCTATATTTAATTGACATTAGACTAGTTATTTTAGATATTTCGTTTTGGTAGCCTCTTGAGTTATAATCATGTCATTCTTGGGATTCCATTGAACTTGGGTACCTAATCAGATGGTATTTGATTGCAGGTTATTGGTTATAGGGAAAATATCCCTACATGATGTTGTTTGAATACTTCTGTGGGGTGTGAACGGTGGTACTAGGCAGGACTTTGGGCCAATTGGGAGATAAGTTTTTCCACTATTTTATTTTATTGTCCTTTAGATCTATTTATATATGATCATCCATAGGGGATCCAAATATTTATATATGGCACATTCATTTGATATTTCATGATATGTTTATATTCTTTATTAGATTATGTGTGTCTCGTTGTGATGTTTATCTAGATGTGAATATTTTTCACTTTATTTCATCCATTGTTATACATTTATATGAGGGAATAGTCTCCCGATGGAAACATCTCATGCCCCACTACTAGTCAGTAGCCTCTTTCATATAGGTAGGAATTCCTATGGTTTGTAGATCCCACTAGTTCTCGAACCATTCAGTGGATTAGGGAAGGAAGATGACACACATAGAATTTAATACAAAAGGAAGAACCCTTCAACTAGTATAATATTTATAATTCCTCAATGTGGCTAGTCATTGGAATAATCACCCTCCCAGTAAACTTGTATGATGTCCTTTATGATTCATTTGTCAGTGAATCAACTTCTGATGGGCTAGCTCCTGCTACACCAATATCAACTTCCAGTGAACTAATACCCAACCGCTATCTATCAATATATATGAAATTGTCAATAATAATGGAACCACCTTTTCTCCTTTTATTGGTCTTACATTTCATCATTTCAATAAAATGACGTTCATGCCTTAATAATTTTAATTATAAAATATGTAATATTTTTAAAGACTAAATATTTTCATGATTTAACTTAAATTTTGAAATAAAATTGTTAATGAGAGAATTTATAATGACATGTTTTAATAAACATGTGGGTTTCCATTTAAATTTGGTGACTTATATATTGAGAGGACCAGTTTGTATTACAATATTTAACATTAATTATGATTCCTTAAAAATAATCATTGAGTGAGTATAAGGAATAGTTTTTGAAATTTTAGTCCACTGAGAGAGGGGGGAGGGGTACCACTCATACAGAATCCAATAAGAAGTGTCAATTATGTCATGAAAATAGATTCTTCATAGCTTGATGTAACGAAAGAATTCTCGAAACTGCAGGGAGTTGGAAATATGTACTAGTCATAAAGATAAATGATATGAAAGTTGGTAAGATATAAAATCCTTTATGTTTTTGAATTTTTTTTGATGTGGGAAATCAGGTGATTTTAAGCTGTGTGAAACTTTGAGAGATTGAAACATGATCACTCTGAATTGTATTTATAATTTCAGTTATGATAATAAGATTGAATATTTCTTGGGTGGGCTTATATTTAGTTAAACCACATTATTTTTTGTGTTTTTAGATTACCTCCCACTATGATATTGATATCCACCTAACAAACTAGTATTATAGATCCATGGTTTTATCCTGATATGATTGATATGGAACAATTAAGTCACATCAATGATTTTTTCAAAAATATGTAGTGATAATATCCATGATGGCCACAATAACTCATATAAATTATCAACTTTGAAGATATGATACCGATGGAGATTAATTGATGGTTAATCTATTGATGATGCAACTGAAGATAGTAGATATGATGAACATGTTGATGATTACAGTGGTAATGATGAAAGATTAAAAGTAAAATTTTAACTCAATTTAGAGATTGTATGAATTTGTTTTAATTTGAAATAAAATTTTTAAAGATTGAATTTGTAGTGAAGATTTTTAAAAACTTCTAGGGTTCTTTATTAACATATTGTATTCCATATTGATAGAAGAAGACTATATTAAAATATTTATCACTAAATAGGTTGTTTGGAAAAAAATCAGTGAGCGGGGATAATGGAGTGTTTTCCAAGTTGTAGTCTACCAAGAGGGGAGGAGGAAAGGGGTTATACCCATCTGATAACTCATAGGAATAATTGAATATGGATTGAAAATTTATGTATCATGGTGTGATATATGAAATTTATTCCTAATGTTGTGGGGATAATGTACTGAGTTTTGGTAATGATGATCAACGGTACATAAGATGGTGAGAGATAAAGTCCTTCAGGTGTCATAAATTCATTCAGGTGAGAGAAATTCTTTATGTATGGAATGTGAGAAAATATTTATATATGAATTATGATTTATCTGATTTATATATAAAAATAATATTAAATAATAATATATCATATTTTTCTACAGTAAGAGTTGGTCAAACCATGTTATTTCTGATGTTTTTTTTGTCACATTCCACAATAGTAATGATCTCTACCCCAGAAAAATATAGTGATTGTAGAGAATTTTTTAAATATAATTAGCCACAATGAACTAATAATATAACTCAATAGAAAATTTAAATGTAAAATCTCATTATATTTTTTCTTGAAAACATTTTATTTTAATTGCACTAGTTTAAAAAAACTAATTATAGTGAAATGTTTGGCTTAACCTTTTAAAAAATTCTCAAGTAGAAGGTTATTATATTTTTGTGTGAGAATTTAATTTTGGTTAATTTTTTGGATTTATATAAGTTATATATCCAAAAATACAATTGAATATACCAAATAGGGACAACATCACCTCTCACAGGGATTTCTAGTTCAGTCTGGTGAAATCCAGTACATCAGAAAGAAATTAATGAAAGTTAATTAGGGAATGAAGATGAGCGGCCTCATGTTAATGTTAGCAGCTGAAAAAAATTCATCTTAGAGGTATAAATTAATAATATCCTATATTTTTGGAATAATACAAAATAAAAATAGTGGTCATGTGTAATAATTTTGTTGTAGGATCTTCTGATACATGCACTTGAGGGGCGGTCACACACTTCTAGAGTATAGAGTGGTATAAATTGAATATGTATATTCTAGATGTGGCATAAAAGTATCAAAGGAAGTGGAAATAAAAATTTATGGTGTTTTTAAATGTATTGTGATGAGAGTTCATTTCATAAGGTTTTATCATGATGGATTTAGAATAAATTTTCTTAGAGGTTTTTTAGAAGTACATGATGTTCTTCAGGATGTTACTTAAATGTTAACTCACAGAGTTTCCAAGTGTTAACATTGATTATGATGAACGAGTTGAGGTGGAAGTTTCCATTGAACAAGTTGAAGGGAATTTTTGATGATCAGATCAATCTCACATTCTCTCCATGGAGATAATAAGGTGATGAACCCAAAAGTTGCTGACCAAAACTTTTAAAGACCATCTATAATAATGGGATAATAAAATGAGTTTCATAGGACTAACAGAAGATGATATGATGAAACATTGGATGTATGAGGATGAAATTGTGTTCATATCTTTATGATACTTTCTCGTAGATCACTTGTAGCCTGAAGGAGTCACTAAAGGAGTTGATATAGTGCTTCGAGTGGAGTGTCCATACGATTTATTTTTGATCACGTATATAGTGACTCGGTTCGAGTAGGGTTACTAAAATATATGTTTCCCATTCATATAAACTTCCACCTTTATAAAAAACATGAATTTTCTCCCCCATGGAGTGAGACTAATTTCAAAACCACATAATTTATCTGTGTCATGATTTAAGACGTCCCTGGCCTGGTTGACTCATAAGTAACTAAACTTAGTTGTCCACATGGCCTCAAGCGTGCCTCCCCATATACAAGAGGTTTTCGAATAGTAGTGAGGATCTATGAGTTATGGTGGTGATATTATATGTCATTTTTTAAAGTGAATAAAAATTATAAATAATGGATGAACAATAGAAATAATAATCCATTAAGAAAAATATAAATAGACATAAGTACAAGCTAAAATATATACAAAATGATGTCATCTATTTACAAATTAACAAGTAATACATGGAAGTAGGCATACATACAATACTTGTATAGAAAATAAAAAATATACCAAAAACTATCTCCATAGGAATATCAAGTATTGGACCAGTCATCTTTTCTCATAAACTATCCTAGAAAAAACATTCAATCATCCATAGCTAGGAACTTCCCTTTATCCCTGCCCAAATCCATGAAATATGTATGGGTATCCATCATCGACCTAAACTCTATGTCAATAAAACTCAATGTGCAACCACAAAAGGTGTCTAATACATGTATAGAATATTAATTAAACTTTAATTGTGTGTAGTATATACAAATTTGAGGAATGTTGTAAATTATGTATTGATGAAATGAAGTTTACAAGTACAATATTTGATAGTACTTTGTATATGAGTGAGGAAAAATCTATACATGAATGAAAATAGGGTAAAATCCACCATCTTTATCATATTTCATATATATCAAAGTATTATACAAATAATGGGACTAAAACCTAAGTCAAATGGCCATGTAATCCTCTTCTATTATGTGGGTATCGTCTAAGGTAATCTTAGTAAAGACTTGACTGGAGCACAAGGAGGTAAGATGAGGTGTTCCATATCTATGGACATTAAGCTAGGTCCAAGGAGATTATCAAGGAATTATAATTTCTAGAAAATGCTAGTGAATCATCATTACCATACTGATGAATTCCCGTATCAGGGAAATTTATTGATCCCAAGGTTAGTGTGAGACTTGGAAGTAACATCAATGAATATTTTGGAATCCTATGAGTTTGATCAATGAATTCCATATTGGGAATCCATGCCTTTCTCAAGTAAATCCATGCCTATATATTGATCTAGGTCTATAACCATTTTCAAGAATAATATATATAAATTTATTCAAGGGGGAATAATAATGTACATCCCACTTATCAATTCAATTCAGAGTGTCTATTTCAGTAATCAACTTACTTATAAGTGTTAAAAAGGTTAATGTTAATCTCCATGAAAATTAAAATCCATTTGGTTCATTCACGGCTTCCTATGGAAAGTGGAAAAATCAACACTCCCAAGGTGTGGATTAGTCACATGAAATGAATGATAGATGTAAGAATTCAATCCAACCCATCATAAGGGGTGGTTTGAATTGAGTTCATCAACATATAACCATGATATTTTTCTATGGAACCTCGTGTTTAAGGTATCGTAATCAGTTTAAGGTATTACTAATGTTAAGAGCGATGGGTGGAATGTCCAGTGGGCGAAACAGTGGTGAAAAGTTAAAAACAACAAAAAATTGGGGGGAAAGTTATAGATCACCTACCTTATCATGGTAGTATACTTTTCATATGGTATCATCCTTTGAATATATCTAGAATGAGATAAAATGAATAAACCAACAAGGACCCTGAAAATAGGGTATATAAACTTTCTTGGAGATGACACTAAATATGGTGATATAAACATATAAAATAAGCAAGTGGAATCATAGAATTATTGAGGTTGAACAAATGTAATGAAAAATAGTATAATATAATCTTAAAAGGGGAGATACTATACATCCTATGATAGGTAAGGGGGTGAGATCTTTCACAGTGGGATTTTTTGTGTGAAACAAGAGTATAAAGAAGGTATGAAAGGTTAAAGGAAATAGGTTTAAATGGTAAAAATACCCATTTAAAAGGGTTGAATGGTTTGGCTGCACAGTTTTTAAAACTGTGTTCTAACCATGTGATATCCTATATATGATAGGTCACACATCTCATTGATAAGATGAATATTTAAACAAATTGTGCACAAGTCATGTGTGCCTACTGTCCAAAGGTACCCCCTCATATAGTTCATGTGAATAGATATAAAACCCATTAATAAAGGGTGTGAGTTACCTATAAAATTTATTTTAGGTCTCAAATATCCATGAGTCCCTTGTTTCGGGGTATTCATAACTATTCACCAACTTACTATGTTGCATGGTTGAGTCACACTATTAGTAATAATTGTGCTCCAACTGTGCGCCTCGGTCTGCTTCTCCAAAAACAAGAAATTTGAGCTATGAACCAAGATTGAATACTCCCAAAACCTATTTAACATTATTATTAACTTCCATTTAGATAAATAAAAGCTTATACAGAAATTAATAGGATCCAATCCTCACCAAAAAAAATGTATCTTACAACTTACCCTCCTTAAAGAAACTTACCATCGAGTTTCTATAAGGGTAGTTGATCTACCTACATGAATGAATCTATACACTGAGTATATATATTAGAATCAGACCCCTATGCCTCTTCGAAAACAATTTCATGCTCTCATATCACCTCAAGAATAGGCATTGAACTTCGTCGATGAGACTTCATGCTATGATCAATGATAAGAATCAAGTACTCCAAAATAAGAAGCATTAGTCACTCACCAGACTTCCTCAAAATAAAAAACATGAGATGGGTGGGAATTATTATAGAAAAGTTAAGAAACAAGTAAGAAATTGGGCATGGATTGGAACCTCTAAGGAAGATTTATCTAATATGATGCTGTCCTGACTCTCTAAAATATCAAAGGGTACAAAAAACATAGGTTTCGGCTTCCCTTTTCTCTGAATCCATTGATGACCCAATCTACATGAAACGACTAGAAGACCCTATCTCCAACCTCAAACTCTAAAGGTCATCAGTGATGATTGGAAATATACATCTTCATTGACTATGCTATAGACATACTTTTCTTGATCATCTTTACCTTTGATGATGTCTCCTGAATGAGATGTGGTCCTAGTAGCACTACCTCCCCTACTTATAACCATCATAGAGGTTATCGGCATGACCAATTGAATAGGGACTCATAAGGAGACATATTTATAGTCACTTGGAATCTATTATCATAAGATAAATCATTAATATTTTTATTTGTCTCCCATGAACCCGAAAAATCAATGACATGCACTTTACATACATATTCTAGCACCCGTATTGTATTCCTGTAAAGACCATCAGTATAAGGGTGGTATGTTGGAATTAAGAGTACCTATGAACCCAAATGCTTCTACAAAACCTACTAGAACCACAGAGTGAACCAAGAATACATATATGATATGATGGTATGTGGAGCCATGTGGAGGAATATAATATCTTGAACATAAATCCTTCCAAGTTCATCCACTGAAAAGGTTTCCCTTGTATGTAAGAAGTGGGTGACCTTCATCAGCCTATCCACAATAGAAATTAAATTTTCACTCCCTCATGGTGATTTTGTTATCCTCATTAAAAAATCCATCATGATGTCATTCTATTTTCACTCTGGAATGGGTAACATTTTGAAATTATTAGTATGTTGTTGGTGTTATCCCTTCACCTATTGACATGTGGGATATTGAGTAACAAAGCATGCACTCTTATTTTTCATCCCATACCACCAGTATTGATGGTGTAAATAAAGATACATCTTGTAATGTTTGAGATGAACTATCCATTTAGCAGCATGAGATCCTCCCATTAATTCATCTCACATGTATATAGTAACCCATGCATGGAAATGAATATACAATATCTCATCTTCATCAATGACCTTATCAGAAGGTGGTTCCTCCCCTAAAACACCATCCCTCTAGAGAAAGCCTTCGATATCATAAAATTTTCACCTCTTAAAACTACAGAAAAATAGCCTATAACCCACATTTATAATCATTTCTATAGACACTAAAACTATGGCTACATATTATAGCCATGGTTTCAACAAATGTGGACCTTAATGGCTTGGCTATATGTAAAATCCTATAGCCACGGTTACAAAACATTATAATAGAATCTTTCATATATGATTATTTACATGATTTGTAACTATGGAAATATTCCAATATCCATGGTTAAAACCCTGGAAAAAGGTCTACTTACATGGTCTTAAACTCTGGCTACATCCATAAACATTCAATAAAAAATGGAAGGACCCTCTACACCTTTGTACCCCTCAGCCCCCCTGCACCCCTGCAACCCCTGTACACCCTACACCCCTGCTACATCCACTTCTCCTCTACAAACCCATTCACCCCCCCCCCCCATGCACCCCTACACCCCATGCACAGCTACTACATTCTCTAGAACACGACACCCCTGCTCCCCACTAAACCCCTCTGCCATGCTACAACCCTACATCCCCTGTCTATTGCACCCCACAACATGCCACTACTCCCCTCTGCACCATTATACTCCAACACCCTCTCCCCCTCTACCCCACTCCACCACTCTACCCATCTTCACCCCCTCACTCCATCCTACATCATATGCCCCACTACACCACTCATAGACTACTGCCCCCCCCCCACTCACACCCCTCCACCCCCTCCACCCATACTACATCCTTTACCCCCTACACCCTGACACCCCCACTACACCCCTATTGCCCTCTGCACACCTGCACCCCCGCACCCCACAACACCCCATGACAAACTGATGCACTCCATTTCACCCACCGCACATCTCTGACCCATTGAACCCCCCCCCCCCCGACATCCCCTAATTCCCCATACACACCTTGGAACACACCTTTACCCCCACTAACACTCATATTGAACATAAAAAACAAATGTCATGCATACGGCATCACACACCCCTTCAACCATACTAAAACTCATATATAACATCAAAAAATACACCTATATATTACCAAAACCCATAAATAGTTTGAACCAAACTGTATAATAAAGATAAAATAATATTCAAAGAATCAGAGATCAGAAGATCAAGACTCGTCATAAAACATAAAAACAATCATCAAATAAAAATATCATGTTCTATCCAATCATTTCATGTGAATTTTTGTAGAAAATTACTCCAATTTAATGATTTTGTCAACAAGATTCTTTAAACAATGCATTGAACACATTCTACTAAGTGATAATTTCAGTAAAATAAAAAAGCTATAAAAAATAGGTAATATTATTGAAATATATTTTATATATTGATTTAAATATGTTATGAATAGTTATTGAAGTAAATGAATAAAATATAAATTCTGGGTGCATACCACAAGGGTTTTATCCAGTCTAAATAAATGAACTCATGAATTTTAAAACTCCACTATTGTAACATGATGTTCCAATATTGACATGCACCCGGTGGTGGATGGTTTTGAATTAAAGAATAGAATATAGAGAAATATTCATATTATATGATATATATTTTATAAAATTGAAAACAATGATACTGTTCTAAAGGTAATTATTTTATTTGGGAATATTAGTTAAACTAAAAAATTAATGGATAGAAAATAGTGGTGGATTCCATAATGGACTTTCATAATCCCTATTGGAAATTGGAAGGGTCGTAACAGGTGTTTATATTATGGTGTGGGACTCATGAATGATTAGCTAAAGTAGGATTCTAGAGCTCACTTATGTCATGAACATAGATTTATATTATTTGGGATCTAAAGATTAATTTGATATATGAAATTTGATCTTTGTGTTGGGAATCATGAGGGGAATTTTCTTATGGATATGAATTATTCCATGATTATACCTACTCAATGTCATGGTGTATAGGTAAAAGTTTTATTATGAAGTAATCTCCACGACATGTTTTATGGTTTGTGTGAAATATATATGGTCCACTATATGCAGACAATGGCCATTACATGGAGAAGTCAAGTTAGAAGACTCAAAGGTTTCAATTTTCTATCATTCAAGAATAATTCCCTAGATTCAAATGAGTAATTTTACACATAATAAGGGGGGTAAGAATGAATTTTCTACACATAAAAAAGGTTTATTTGTGATTTTTATAGAAGTAATTATAGTTATTATATAATGATATAAGTGATATCATATATTTAAATAGGAGGATAAATAATTATTGAAAATATAAGGAGAGAGATACTGAACAAGGGTTTTTCATACATTTCCTCAAAATTTAATAAAAGGAAATCCATGATGTATTCTTTATGTAGGTTCATAATGTTAGATATTGGATGAAAGTTAAGTATAATTGATACACCCACATTAGTTTAAACCCACTCTTTGTTCACCAAGATCAATATAATAACAATCATGGATTCAAATGGAAATTTGAATTATTGAGATTAGAGAGGTCATTATTTCTATAGTGGTTGTGAATATACAGGCCAGTGGGGTCATTACGAATTTTATTGAAGAAGAAATTTTCATAGTGTTTCTAGTGCATTAAATGTTGTTTCATGTTTTTTATATTATCATAATTATGGAGAATCAAGAAAAATATTGTCCCTATTTTACTAATAAAATACTTCATATTATTTATGAGCGATTTTTTTATACTAATCGTGGAAAAAGATCATTGGTGAAATTTAATTTCAGAATGTCTATTATAGGGAAAGATATTATCTTGAATTTTCTTCTCCTTTGGATATTTTATCCAATAGAAGTGAATGTGTAACATTTTTCAAGGCATTCATTCAATTATTTTGGAGTTATAACCCCTTCCCGCTATTTTATTCATGAGAAAATAAATAATATTGTAACATCAAAATAAAGGAATTAATTTCTTTTTATCATGTACTAACCTGACTACCTTGAATCACAACCCTACCATTTTTGATCATCAATGGTTAAGTATAATAGTTTAATCAAGAACATACCATAGATTAAAATGGGATAATGGTAAAAAAAAGTTTATCCTATTTATATAATATTATGGATTCCATGTGACACTCTCAATCTATCTAAGAAATAGATTTGAATTGAATATTGTAAACATAACCAGCCTATCTATTACATGCCATCCTATCATGGAATACATTAATAATAATAATAATAATAATAATATAACCTAAATCACTAATCAACATAAGATTACCATTATTAATATGGATGGATTATCCATCCCACTTCATACATGGAAATATATCACACTTTTTTCTATAAGATATATTTAAATTCTATACCTATTAAAGAAGCTTCATTACATTATCATACATGGTCATTATTTAGACTATAGAACAAACTCATTTTCTTCTCAAGAGAACTACTGATGTCCCAATATTAACATCATCAATTTATTACTACATATATAGTGGTTATAGTCTAATGGTATACTCCCAAAAAAAGCTCATTTTCCTATGATTGTTAGTGATCCCATGCTGTTATACAATGATAGATTTTGAATCTTCAAAGAATGTGCATTATGTTCTAGCATCTTCTCCAGCTCTCAACCATTTCTCATGTTAGCTCTTCTATTCCTTCTCTATATGCTTCTTTGTTCCAGTTTGAGTCTTCCTCCTGCAAACCTTCACCTACTCTATCATTTAATGAGGTTCTTTGATGGAACAATCTAAACCAAAATGGTTTGGAGTTCTCTCAAAGGATTCTCAAGGTTATATACCTCACTTAGAAGAATGTTTCCCATATCTAAATATCTATGTTGTAGCTTTCTATGGTGCTTTTGATCTCATGAAATGGACCCTAATAGAGAGATTTGTGATTGACATGACTCCCCTTCTTGTATTCTAGTGCTTTTTCAGCTCTTGGAAGATGGAATATCTGGATAGGGTTTTAGTGATTAACTAAAATTACTTTTTCATTATTCTATCCCCATGAAAATATTTTATATCATCTTGGAGAAGGGTCCCTCAGTCTTTTGGACATTAGAGGTTTTCTTTCTTTCATAAGTCAATGGATGTTCATCTAGGTAAAGAATACCCAATGGTAGTGGTGTTGGTTTCCCTCCCCATATTGCCTCTTTCTTTGATGAATCCTTGCTTTATCAGTGATGTTGGGAACACCTTTGGAATGTACCTTCTTGTCTATTAGAGATATATCTATCAGGAAGATGTGGAATCCTGTAGGATTTGTGTGGAGATATACTTATTGATCACCCTTTCATTCAAGATACTGCTTCTAGTAGAAGGTATGTGAAACTCATCCAAGTCTATAGTTTATCCTTCAATTCATTGATTATAATAAAGCTTCCAGCTTTATGTTCATGCATCCCCCAAATGTTGTAGGTCCCATAAAGTAAAGTTCTACCATGATTAGAAGAAATTACACCATTATTTCAAGTCATATTCTATGGTGCCAAAAGTTTCTCTTTCCAGACTAGATTTGGGGACTATAGATCGTGTGATGAGATTTATTATCTCTTCTTTTCCCCCTACGGTGGAAGAATATTCTTCCTCTACAAATAGTATTTCTTAGGTCCCTACTCTTCCTTGTCAATATTTTTTCCCTTGAAAATGCCAATGTGGGTTCATGATTCATGCCGCCAGATTTCTTTAATACATGTAACTATTCTCAAGCATTCCTAGGTATTTTAAGGTTCTCCCTCGTTCCTACACATACAAACCACACCTCTCCATCAAGGAGCTAGTTTCAGAGGATACAATTAATAATTGAATACAGGTTTCTCCTTTAGTTTCAAAATATCCCTCCATGCAATTGGGTGTGGTCTCCCAAAAACCCCCTCTTGTGGACACCCACCCTACTACACTGAAAGAATCAATGACTAAAACTATTTATCCTTCTCCTCATACTCACTTTCTAACATCCAGAGTTCAATTGAGATCATAGTCAATGTCCAAGGATAAATTCATATATTCAAATAAATATCAGATCCATGAGTCTGTGCACAATGTCAGACACCTATTCCATCAATTATTAATATCCTCATATGGAATGTCTATGGATTGGGATCTCAGGTAAAATTATATTTCATCCCTAATTAATGTTTTTCCACTCATTTTATCTGGTTTGAGTTCCAGATCATAGACATCAGCCCTCATGAGTATGTGACTTTTCTCATCACCTGAGTGTTCAGGGATTCTTTAACTATTTACCCATGAACTCTAATATTTGGTTATTTTGGAAAGATGATATTTTAGTGGACTAAATACCTTAATAGAGTCAATTTATTAGTATCAATTTATCATTGGGGTTAATGTAGTCATTATTTCATTTGCTTAAAAAAACTTGATTCCCATGCTATAGATTCCCTTTTTGAGTATTTGAGCTCTATTAAACCAAGATATTCACCTTTGATAGAATGAGGGGACATCAAAATCATTGAAAAACCTATGGAGAAAAAAGTATGTGGAACCTTTTCCAGTAGAAAAATAAAATCTTTCATTTCATTCATTGAAATTAATGGGCTCAAGTATTATGGTTTCTATGGGGATCTGTTCACCTAGTGTAATAATCAATGTGGGATTTGTCAATACCAGATCTATTTTGATTGATGAATATGTAATGAAACATCTCTTTCTTCTTTACCTGATATCAAAGTGTCACATCTGGTTCATGGAAATTTTGACCATTCTCTTCTTCACATTTCCTTGCAGGTCGAAAGTGGTTCTGATGCTATTTTCATTTTTCCCATTCATGTGATGATAACCCAGAATTTTTTTACATTGAGAGGGACTCCAAGGAATACTCTTTTAGAGGTAATCACTAGATCTTACTTCATTACAGTATATGGAATATAAAATGGAATATTAATTCTCAGGTCATGAATCTTCCCTTTGGTGATCACAAAGTAGTGGAATTAAACAGATACATCCAATAGTTGGAGTCATGTCTAGAGGATTCCTGGGAAGAAGATGTTTTTGATGATTTGAGTTGAAAAAATACTCTTTATCTAATCTACTGTTGAATCAGGTACTTGTTTCTCGAGAAAAAGATGGTGTTAAAGGGATTCGTGAAGTAGATACCAGCTCAAGATATTTTCATGCTTCTATTAATGAAAAAATAAAAAAATAAATATCCTAATTTTATTTTTTAGGATGGTATGAACTATAATGAAAGATATATTGTTGGAGGCTTGGTGGGTAACTACTTCTAGTCTATTTTGGCATCTCCTAACTCATGCATGGTTGGAGGTTATCTGAGAGGCTCATCTATTTTTTGGATTTAAGTCCTTATTCTGTGATTAGAGAAGTGAATGAAAGGTTGGAGGCTATCCCAGATGAGGAAAAAATCCATAAAGTGATTTGGTCTATTAACCAAGTCAGTGAACTTGGGTCGGATGCCATCCTAACTTCTTTCTATAGGTTCTCATTGGACATTGTGAAGATGAGCATGATCGATGTATTTCAAGATTTCTTCAAAGGTGTTCATCTTCTTAAAATAGGTTTTACTACTAAGATTGTTCTGGTGACAAAATTCAAAGACACCCAATCATTGAGTCATTATCATCCTTCTGTGTTGTGCAATGTTCCCTATAAATTCCTTATCAGAATTCTTAACGAAAGGCTTGCTTCATTCCCTCCAAGTTGGGTTGATAAAGAGAATCATGGATTTTTGAAAGGTAGATCAATACAATGGGTATATTTCTTTACCTAATGAAGTTATTAGTGACATCAACATGAAGACCCTTGTTAGAAATGTGGCCATAAAATTAGATATTATCAAAACCTATGATAGTTTTGAATGGAGAATTATCAATAGGGTCCTCACAATAAAGGGATTCTAAAAGTGGATTATTGATCATCTATTTCATTGTTTTTTTTCCATTGATTGACACTGCTTTTATGGGAAAGTATTTTGAGTTTTTCAATGCAGTTAGAGGATTGAGGTATGGAGATTCACTTTCTCACTCCCACTTTATTATTTCTCAATATGTTCTCATCCATTATCTTAGTTATTGCACAATAGTGGGAAAGGTTAATTCAAATCGAAATAATCATTTGATTGGTTCAATCTCTAATCTCATGTTTTCATATGACACCATCCAATTTTTTAGTGGAAGTGGAAGATCCATCCATGGGATTAATGATTTTGTATATGTTTTTGGTACATAGAGTGAGAAATTTTGCCAACATGAAAATATTAAATTATTTGTTCCTAACAGATGATTGTAATGTTGGATAAGTAATTTTAAAACCATCCTTCCCATGAAGAAAGGGTCCTTCCCTATGAACTAATTGGGTGCTTCTGTATCGCTTAAAACCATTCTTTTCTAGAACATTGATATGGTTGTTGATAAAATTATGGGCCACATTTTCAATTAGAAAAAATAGATTCTTATCCTTTAGAGGGAGAATTAATATGATCAACTATGTCCTCTCCGCTATACCAATGCAGATATTTTCCTTGCAATGGGTTCTATTAAAGGTTATTTACAACATTGAATGCACTATATTTTATTAGGGGATGGCCACTTCCAAGGTATGGGTCTCTGGGATTCATGGAGTAAGATTAATAAATGATTTAAAGAAGGGGTTAATAATTTAAGAATTAACTTTGGTACCATGAACGGTCTTCATGAAATGATTTCTTGGGAACTAATTTTGGGAAAACATTATTGGGAAAACACATGCAATGTACTTATGGTATTGAAGGGAGATCATCCATATGAAAATCCTCTAAAATATAGAAAATTATTCTGACTCATATTAATATCTCCGAGCAGCATACCTATTTTCTAATGGGAAAGGGAGATATCAGTTATTGGCATCAAAACTATTCAACGAAACTTCTTGGATTCCTAATCTTTCCTACTCCGAATATCATCTTCAGGGAGGCTAGTGAAACCGCATATTCATTTGTTCCACCTTGGATGATAACCAAAGTATTCTCTTTGAGGGCATCGAGATGTCCCATGATACAGATAAATGTGTGCTCATATGTTCGATTGATAGAAAAGTTTCAATTATATACTCTCCTATATTCAATTTTTTTACCTCCTCAAGACCATTGGGGTGAAATATTATAATGTAAGGAGCTACCCTTGAAGTATTTGTTCTTGGATTGATATATACAGAACAATTCATTTCCATATGATGAGAATATTTGCTGGAGAGGGATTATCCTAGCTTCAATATGTCAGTGATGCAGGTAGGTGAGATCTGAGTCCATGGACCACATATTTTTCAATAGAGAATGGGAAATTTCGGTAGAGATTTCATTTGGTTAGTCCACCGGATGGTATGAATAGTTTTATTCAGTTAAGACTTCCCTACAACAACGGTATCATGGTGTGGATAGACCCAATGCTGAGAGAAATTCCCGGACGTTAATATTCACTGTGGGTTTCAGGATTCTATGGTTTTATAGAAAAGAGAAAAGTCGCCATGAATCACTGATATAACTATAATGTGTCATCCAAAAAACCAAAAACATAATTCAATATTTCTCCTGGTTATTTAAACACTCAGGGAACAAACCTTACCTCTTTCCTCCAATTCCCGTTAACTTCTCCCTCATCAACAACAATATTACTCCTGGAAAATGGATGAGGTGGGAGCATCCATCCTTAGGGAACCAATTAAATATAGATGGGTCTTGTTACATGGGATCTATGTGTGGTGGAGTTGTTTTAAAATACTCTAAAGGGTTAGTTTTTATTTTCTTTCTATGCCTTCTTTGAGAGTAGTGATTCCCTTCAAGTGGAATCCCATTCCATGATCATTGGGATAAATCTTAGTAACCATAGGAAAATTACTGTCATGGATATTGAGACTAATGAATAGTAATCTATAATTCAATATCGTGTAAAGGCATGATTCCTTGGTCAATTGAATATTCTATCAGAACATGAAAGAGACTCATGAATAATAACATGACAATTCTTCATACTTTGTGTGAGGGAAATTTTTTGGTAGAATTTCTAGCTTCTAAAGTGTCCTATAATGACGGACTACTTATTTTTATCGTCTGGGATATTTCCCCCTTGATGGTATGAACTTTGTTTGATATGATTCTCTTGGGTTCCATTATTTCATTCCCCCTTAATTTTATCCTTGTAGGCTCTCTGTCTCCTTTGATTTAAAAAATAAAAAGTCTTTTTTGGTTGTTTTAATGATCCCATCAATAAACAAACCCCTCATCCCACCCATAGGATAATTACTAACCCATTACCGTCGTGACACTAAAGGATTCCCATCACTAGTCCTGCCTTAATGGTCATTGCATCTTTCTCAATTGAGAGATCATATATCCAGAACCTCAATATTTCAAGATGATATTATTTATTCTATATGGATATTCAATTTCATGAAATTAGAGTATAGATGGTGAGGAAACACCCTAGTTAATTTTTTTTCTTAGTAAATTATAAACCCTTTGAACCCTATTCCTTGATCACATGAACATTTCACCTTCAACTAAGTATGGGGAAATCAAATAGAACAGATGAAGCTGATTCTAGCATTTCAAAGAAAACTAATTACTTTGAAACTAAGTGGGGAATTCTTCCTAGTATGTTGGTCAATTTTATCTAGATAAATTTCATAGTGATATTACAAAAGAAAGTGTTATGTTTTCATGTTTTTTGTGTTTTATGAAAATAAAACAAATATTTTATTTAATTTTAGATTTTTTACGAGAAATCTCATTTCATTTTCTCTCAACATGAGGATACATTCATATCTAATGTGAAGAAAATTTCATTGGTACTATTGAGTTGGTGGAACATTTATACAAACCACATGAATGAAGATTCATGTTTATCCCTAAGAATGAGAATCATGAGTATTTTTATTATAGAGGATGATATATTCTTCTATTTGGATCACATACAATCATGAAGATTCCTGTAAAGGACCTAGAAATAGAATAGAAGGTCCCTTTTATGTTAATTTTGGAAGGGATTTATCAAAGGGAGAGAATTTTGAAAAGTTTTTGTTTCAAGACATATATTTTATTTATTTTCTAATAAAAGAGGATAAAGTAATCCTAAATAGATATATGTTGAGATACATGTACTTTTTCTTCTAAATTTTAGTAAAAATCAATTTTTATCCTTATGGTCGAGTGCTAATACTTCTGTTTGACATGGTATATATAGATTCAAATCATCTAATAAAATGTCATAATAGTTTCATTTTATTATCCAATAATCTTATATATCTTTATATTATTCTAAAAATCTTCCTTGAAAAGTCTAGTGGTTATTATAAATAATGGATTGGAGTAATAAATTATGATGGAATACCTATAAATGATCTAGGGAAGCATCATAGATAATAGTATTTAGTCCATACACTACATATAGTAGTTAAGGTAGAGAGACCTACCTAGATGATTAATGATGTCAGATCTGATGGGGATACAGAGTCTTATCATTAGGAGAAACCTACTATAAATGATGAGATTTGGGATCTTGTAGTTGTAGATGATGATTTTTAGGGGATAGATATTGAGGCATAATGGATTTCTAATACCCATATGTAACGATGAATGAGCCTATTTAATATGTTAGAAATAAATAAGTTTAGGTTCAAGTAGAAAGAGTTTTTTTGAGCATAGTACAATTACTTATCTTGTATAAAGGTTATGGGATGATACTGAGGATTTTGAGGTTTGGGATTATGAGATTCCATTAATAAGAAGAAATGATGAAGTTTGGGATGAAAATATACCCACATGTTGTTGATGAAATTGAATAAGATTCACCTTCTTTTAATAGAAATGAATGTAGTACATATACTAATGAACAGGTTCAAATACTGATCTGGAATCTAGTCCACATTGAAGTCTTAATGAAATCACGTAAAACAGGTGAAAATAGAATTTTTAAGAGACAAAATAAATTTTATTAGCATATACATGTTATATAATAATTAAAAAAGTGTTTAAAACAATCAAGAAATTATAGAATTAAAATTAAAGGGTTAGGCATAGAGAACTTACCCCAACCTCAGGCATGGTGTTTTTTGCTAATGAGAACTTGAATATGCCTTTTTTCTACTTTCCCTCCCATTCACCTTCATATATATAAAGAATCCTAGCCCCATTTTATATATTTTCATGGTAAACTATTTACAAGGGTGTCCTTATATATATGTTTATACTTGAATATACCCCATTACACTTACACACAATATTTCTTTTTCATATCTATATATAAGCACAACTATAAATAATATATATATTCATTCTTATATTAGTAAATATATATATAAAAAGGGGGAAAATTTATATGTATTTTTATACCCATGAATACATCTGTAAGTCACATTCAACAATGGTAGCTTGAATCGACCTCAACGATATCCAAAACTGACTAAAAAATATAAGGAACCTATGAAATCTCAAAAGACCTCATTAAAATTGGTCCAAATAATAAAAATAGAAGAAACCTTACCCAAATATAATGCCAAACTCACTACCTTAAATGGAAGTAGATATAATAAATCTCATCATAAGAAACCACCTGTAAGGAAAAATGGGAATAGAAGTGATATATAATTACTTCTTCTATATATGTGATCAGTGTGTCAATTTTACATTATAAATGATACATGACTCAAGGACCAAAAGGTGAACAAATAATATTTATATTGATACGTAAATACTATTAAGAAATAACATGATCATTAATAAAAGATTTTTGTTCAAATAATATCCAATTTCATTCAATACATACTCCACGAAGTGGTATCATGAATCACCAGATAACACTAATCACAATATGATGGCATTTACTACATCATGTCTTATACTTAGGTTCATATTTACAATAATATACCACTTTCATGTATGCATCATAAATCATTGTGAAATGATTCCATCTCTTTTGTATATGATTTTCATACAAACACCCTAAATAATTTGGTGAAAAAATTGTACCAAAATTTATTTCCTTTATATTCCCACTATGAAATGTTGGTGTAATTTATTTAAAATCCACACCATGTATAGTTATTTTACATTTAAAAGCTAAATCAGTTACATTTAAAATTTTAGTTTTTCTGATATCTCTCATGGTTTGATCATGTGTTTCAAAACAAGGCTTATGGACCTTCAATGCTTTATCCCATATAATAATCTTGAATCCTTGTAGGATATATTATAGATCACTTCCTCATTTACTATTACAAGTTGAATTTTAATTAACATTAATAGAAAA
This sequence comes from Viscum album, assembly GCA_963277665.1. NCBI lineage: Eukaryota > Viridiplantae > Streptophyta > Magnoliopsida > Santalales > Viscaceae > Viscum > Viscum album. Next base: position 877,947,745 of record OY728143.1, on the reverse strand, counting down.
AAAAATCATTTGTGTGGCATTCTCCCTTCTATGAGGAGTAGGAATATTACTCCACTATATACTACAATATATACTATTTTTAATTAATATTATAATGAAAACACAAATCCCTCCATACATATGTTTTTCATGTCCCAACATAACCATTAATAATTAAAGGAAACCCAAGTAGAAGCTACTATTTTATTCATTATAGTAAGTATAATTGTTTTTTAGTATCCTTGTAACATTCTTGATGATTATATTCTTTTTATAGTTTTTACATTTAGCAATTCATCTCTTTTGTAACTCACTGATTTAACAACTATAAATAGGAGTAATATATTAATAATATAGAATAGTAATGTTTTAATGACATTTCAGTACTATATAGGATATTATCAATTTATAGCTTAACATATTCTCACATTGGAATATTTGTGGGTAGTAAATATGTATGATTATAAGAGAATTATTATTCATAAATTTTTTGTACAACTTAGTCATACATTTATTATTTTATATCATAAATTAAATATGTTGTTATATTGATATAAAACATTTATATTTATAGAAAAATGTATATCCAATAAAAAATATAAATAAATAGAGAAACAAAATATTATATTTGAAAACAAAAGATCATTATATATTTTTCATTTTAGGAATATGGATGTTATTATGTTTACATTCTTCCGATATTCCATTTCATTTAATGCATTAAATATCATCACAAATAAATCATTAAGTAGCATTGTATACATGATTTATTAAGAATATAATGTTAAATAAAATCATGTAATAAAATAAACTATGTAAATCATGTAAATCACCACTCCAAAAATCTTTAATAGATTCAATAAATTCATTACCAGCCTAAAAAATCAAGGAGTAACATTTAAATCTAAACATGTGATATATTATATGATTATTTTTCTAAATATCTTTATAAGATGAGGGGGATTTTACTTTAGTAAGATGGATTCACAGAAAAAAATATTTCACTGATTGTTGGAGGTAAAAAATGAAATCTTAGGATAATTACTATCCCATTATCACTAAGACACTAAAGGATTCACCTCACTAGTATTTCATTAACAATCAATGTATCTTTATCAATTTATATGTTATCTATCCAGAATCCCATTATTTCAAGATGATATTATTTATTCTAGAGGGATATTCGATTTCATGGAATTAGAAGATAGGTGGTGATAAAACACCATTGTAAATTATATTTATCAATCACTTACAAACCCTTTGAACTATATTACTCTATCAAATGAAAATTTAACCTTCAACTGAGTTTGGTGAAATCATGGATAACCAATGAAAGATATTAAATAAGTTCAAATAAAACTAATTATGTATGTAATAAGTGGTGAATTCCTTAGTCCCTTTACTACCTATAGTATTTGAGGTATAGTGTCATAACACACCAATTAAGTAAGTCAGATCTAATGGGGTTAAAGAGTCTTATTGTGAGGAAAAACCTTCTATAAATGTTGAGATTTAGGCTCCGCTAGTTATAGATGATGATGTTTAGATGATAGACAATAATATAGAAAGTCTTTCTAGTCTCATTAGGTGATGATTAAAGAGTTTATTTTATATTTTTGATATAAATAGGCTGAGTTTCAAGTAGAAGTATTTTCTTTAATTTCATAGTCTAATTATTGCTCTTGTATAAAATTTCAGGGAAAATATTGAGAATTTTATGGTTTGGATTGATGATATTACATTAATAAGAAACATTATGTAGTTTGGTATGAAAATATCCCCTCTTATTATTGATGAATGTTAATAAGATTCCCCTTTAGATTTTTTCCTTTCTATGTTTTTTAATTCACTATCATGATGAAATATATTGATGGTTTGAAGTCAAATCTAAAATATGTTATAAAAGAGCTATAATTTTTCGAATGAATATTTTCTTTCTATATTGATGAAATAAAATTATATATTGTCACTATGAGAGATTTTAATGATCTCAAATATTTGATGAAGTCTAAAGATAAATTGTTTTAAATATTAATCCTATTCACAAAAGTAATCTAGTTTCATTTCCTAATTAAGCTAAATATGACATGAAATATATATATCATTATATTTTTCCATGATAAATGAAAGATTAATTTCTCTATAGTGTGATACAGTCTCTATAGAATCCTTTCATGATTTAAAGATGGATTTGATCAGTGAAATAAACTATATCAATTCTAAAAAAATTCAAATAATTAACTATTATTTTTCTTATATTGTCTCTCTTATCGAAGATAATTATTTATATTTAATGGAGCGAATGAAAAAAATTGAGAATCCCAAAATGTTTCTAGGTATTAAATGAATGGTAAACTTATTTTAATGGTAATATCTAATGATTGGATAATAATCAATGGTATATTATAAAACGTATTGAAAATTTGGTTTTTAATGAATCCCTGTATGATAATGAAGAATATGGATTAATAGAATGAAGTATAATTCATTAAATATGTATCTAGTGTAAAATTTTAGAAAATAGAGGTTAGTAAAAAATGTACAACTGAGTAAACAGACATCATTAGTCTACTGAAGAAGTCGATTGTCCATGAACATGCATCATAAGAAACCTCATCTAAAGTGATAATGGGAATATAATTGAGATACAACAACTTCATATATATATATATATATATATATATATATATATCTGTGTGTGTGTGTGTCATTAGTGTGTAAATTATACATGATAAATGTTAATTGATCCCAAAACTAACAATTAACAAAGATTTTTTTGTTTGATATTCGCATAACAATACTAAATAACATGACCATTAATATGGATATTCAGGATTAATTTTCATGAATATATGAATTTGTTATATTCTAAAACTTATAAAGTCATTAAAAATATTGAAAATTTGAAAAAAAAAATTATTGGTTATTTTAATGAATAAAATAAATTTAGGGGATGTTGTACCTTTTTTAAATGCCCTAAACATCATAATTACATCTACAATTAATATTCAATTCATTTTATAATAAGATATATGAATGGTTATTTTTATATAATCTTAGAAGATGGAACATATTCCGTGGATTTATCTAAGGAAGATATCCACTCAAAAATGGATTGAGTATTTTTAATGTAGTTAGGCCATGATTTTATTTCCATGTCTTAGTGTATTATAGAAGTATTATGTTATGGAATAGGTTTCACCACAACACCAAGCACCATAATCATGTAAGGTTCATCTCACGCCTTCATGCAATTAAAATTATTTATATGAATGATAAATGAAAATAAAGGGACATGAAATTTATTATATCACTTCAAATTAATGGGACTAAATTCATAGGGGATGAATTTAGGAAAACTGGAGTGATCATAAATGAGGAAATACTACTCATGTAGCTTTTGACTATTAATATAGGAAATAAATAAATAAAAGGAGTTCATTGAAAGAAAATATTTATGTGTGAATGTATTTTGAGTATTTAAATAATACATTGAAAATTATTGGGAGAATAGAAAGAAGATCTAGATCTATTATGTTTTATGAATCCCATGATTTTTATTATTGACTTATCTTAAAATGATTCCTATTTTATTTGTTTAACAAAAAATTCTTTATATATACATGGTTGGTGCCAGTAACTAATCGTGTGTTCATGTTAATAAGTTTTTTTTTGAAGCTTTAACATAGTAATAAATGTATAGTTTTTTGTGAGTGGGATAAGAACCCCCATGAACAAATGAAGTACTCATACTTTGGGAGAAAAACATGTTACGAAACATGTTGTGTTCTAAATTTCTATTCAATATTAATTTTGTTTATGAGATTATATATGAATAAGAATAATAGAATGCATGTTACTAAAAAGGATTAAATCACTAATTAACCCCCTCTTAGTATTTACCATCATTTTTCCTACCATTTTGAGAAACTATTATAGGGTATGACATATTTTTTCCCGAAAATATGCATAAAGGTGATACATGGTGCCAAAATTAAAGTATATACAAAACATTCCCATAATAAATACCACTATAAATGAAAATTGAACATATAAATGAAATTAATTTAGTTATTCATTAATTCAATTCCACTAGGGAAGTCCCAATCCTATTCAAAGTTACATACACACCAATTTTGAACATAGAAATAACCATCCACTAAAACCATGGTAGAAGAATCAGCTAAAAATATTGAGATTAAAATCGTGAAAAAATACTAGAAAAAACAATATAAAGTGAAATTATATTAAAATAAAAAATAGAAAAAGATGCCACATAAACCCAAAAACATTAAGGATCAAATTAACATTCACTATTATCTAAAATCCATGATATGTTGGCTCAACATCTAAAAATAAATTAGAAGCCTTTTGATTTACATTACAAATCAATCCTTATAGATGATCTAAAATTTCAACCAATAGAACAACTATTTACACTTATTCCGATAAAAGTGTTCATAAAACTCACATTCAATAAACATGTATGAATGAATCATGTTTCTCCAAAAAAAACATGAATAAACATCAGTATTTTTTCATTCTTTGGTTTGGTTATTTAATTGCTTCATCAAACCACAAAATTTAAAATTATTACCAACTAAATCACCACAGCGGTATATTTGGATGCTTTATAATGTGTGTATTTTCTTTGACTGTGAGCACACTAGCATGATTTGTATCAATTTCCAGAAAACTCAATTGGGGGAATTGGATTTCAAATATTCCATAAATTTGACAAGAAGATATAAATATAAGGGTCCATGCATTGAATATAGGAATCTTCGACATAAGATGGTGCTGATATTCTCACTAAAAAATGGGTATGGGTTAGGTAGATTTTATGGATGTTCTTATGAAGACCATACTAGTTTACGAAAGATGGCATGATTTCATTCACACCCAATTAGAGGATTATATTCCAAAAAAAATCTATAGAGTTATGCTTCAAATTAAAATTAAAATATACTTATTAGAAACCAAACATTATGATATACACCTACATGTTTTTATCCTCCTAGAAAGATGTATCATCATTCAATTCAATGACCAGGTTAGATGTAAAGACCAAAATATTTCTTCTCCACTCAGAATGTATTTGAATAACCAATGATTTTAGGATAATCTCCATTAACATGAACTAGAAAAGATAATTTGTTCCCAAGATGATTTGAATCTATGCACACAAGGAGTCATGGAATCCAAACATGCTTTTGAAGGTGGTCACTTCCTTTGACAGCATAGTTGAATGGGGAGATTAGAATAATTATTGAGGTGAGTAAGAGTTATGGGGATATTGGGTGGCTATGTTGAAGTTTCATTAGATGAGGGGATCATGGGGAGGTGGAGAGGTCGCATTAGAGATGCATCGGTATGGAGGGGGTGGCCGCATCGAAGTCGTGCAAGTTGGGTGGAGGGATGGATACATTGGAGGAGGAGTATCATTGGGAGCACATCATAGTTTGGTAATCACCGTCCAGAAGAATATATGGAGGTGGGTTTGACTGGGAGGGGATAGGGAAGGGCTCAATCTGGAGGGATAGGTTGTGGATGGCTCGATCGGGAGGGATAAGAGTTTCCATGGTTTAAAATAAACATTGGTTGTAGATAATCTATTTTCATGGTTTTAACAAACCATGGAAATAGATATTTAGATATAGTGAATTTTTCTAGTAGTGTAATGTTTTCCAAAAGTGATGAAGTCACTTCTAAAGCCATGATAAAACGCTTCATATGATGCTCTTGAACTTCCAGATGCATTATACAAAAAAGATCCATCAACTTCCACTAACTACTAGCCTATTGAATATATTTTACCTAAGTCATTCATCTCAAATCATTGTAGACTTCATTTCCATTCCCAGGTGTTCAATAAATCTTAATGTCAAAGGAATAAAGGTACTTGACTAATAAACATTATCGTATGTTCAATTCATGCAGATTGCATCTATATTTGAATCGTTTATGGTGTGTGTATACTGAATTTTTTTCCCCCAATAGATATTTTTCTTTGTAACCTGAAACAGGAAAATCAATTTCTAACTAGAGATCACGCATTGGGAAATTCTACTCATGAGGCCTCTACTAGAAAGATCAATATTCCCCAACTCATTCTCCTTTCATCAAAACAGCTCTCATCCAGACCCTGATGTATCATAGTAAACCGTATAGCCTCTATCAGTCTCAGGTAAAGTTATTATCATCACTGAGGATAACCATCCATACAAAAAAATAAAATTCATTCTCACAAGCTTCAAACCATGTTAACTTTTCACCTTTCTTTTTCAATCCCATAAATTGTGATTCAAGTATTTAAATGTTATAAATAAAATAATGATAGTAACCAACTGGAAATAAGAAAATATGTATATCAAATATATTATATAGATGATCCTAGTAAACTATGACTCTCATCATTATCTGGATCCACATATACCCCTGATTCTAATATAATATAACCCAAGAAGTGAACATTATCAATACAAGAGTGAAATTTGGTTATCTTTTTATAGAACCTATATGCTCATAGTTCACTGAATACAATGACAAGGTGCTTGTAATGATCATTTGGATTTTGATAATACACTTAAGTATCATCCACAAAAATACCACAAATGGGTCCAAGGATGGGAATAGAACCTAATTCATCTAATCCATAAAGACAGTTGGTGTGGTTGTGAGACCAAGCAACATTACCTGGTATTCGTATACTAAATATCTGCTTATAACACTTTTACATGGTATATACAAGGTTTCCAACTATACCATATGATAACCCGATCACAAATCAATCTTCAAGAATACCCAAGATCTATAGATCATATCAAAGAGATATTCTATATAAGTAAGTGGGTATCCAATATGACCCATAATCTGATTCATCCACTAGTATTCCATACATATCCTCAAGATTTTATCTTCCTTCTTGGGGAAAATCATGGGAGAACAACGAGGAGAAGTATCAGGATAGAAATATCCTTTGGCATCCAGGTCCTATAACTACCACTTCTATTCCAGAAGGTCGGTAGGATAAATCATACAGAGAGTAATAGATGCTAGCTCTCCTCCTATAACATGATCAATGTTGAACTCTACCTCTCTCTTAGGATACAAAAAAGAAAATTAAATAGGAAACATACCCGTGAATTGGTATACCCCTAGATTAAATATAGATTTATATACTCCTCAATCATTAAGAAAAAGACTGGAAATCCAGGCTGACACTCCACATAGTTGTGATGTTCAAGTCTAGGTCAACCTACCTAGACATCCCATTCTATCATTTGAACATATCTATCACCTTTAGGGTATATAAAGATCACTTTAAATTTATATTAGTTAATACAGGTGTGATAAAGAGCTAACCATTCCATCCAAATAATTACATCTAAAAACATCATCTCTTGGGGAAAAAAGTTTCCGTAAGAGATAGTAGTATCCAATCTCAAGGAAACACTCCTTGCATTGGTGAATTCTTTTTTCCCATAATCCCAATAGAGTATCAAGATTCATCTCTCTATAAAAATAATTTATTTTAAACCCAATACTTGACATAATGACAAAAGATATAAATGAATTTGAAGTTCCGATGTTAAACAATGAAAATACTAAATTCAAGAATACAAGGATCATACCTCATACAATATATGGTATGTAAGTTTACTCCTTAGGTAAATGTTGCAAAAAATATAACTGGACAATTCATGGACCCGAGTCACAACCTAAACTCCCTGAGTAGGTCCAATCTATTAGAATTTTACATCATAAGTTTTTAATTCATGACCTTGATCTCTACCTTAGCTAATAGGTTGGTAGTAACCCAGCTTCCTACTTGACGTGGAGCAACTAATCCCATTCTAGAACTCAACGAAATTTACATATCATCTCCCACTAGATTCCTATGGTATGGTCCTGAAAATTTTCTAAAGATGGACCATTTAGCTATAGTAACAATGCTAAATAGGGTCTCTATCACAGTAAGGATTCATATGACCCTACTTACCACACTATTGTTATACCATAAAATTCTCTGCATGCACACTCAAACTAATACCTCCCTCGGGAGAAAAATTGAAGTGATTATTCCTTCTACTAGAAGATGCACGACTTGGTCTAGAAGCTAAACCACCTAGCCATGTACCTCCGAATTATCACTGGTTAAAATCAAATGTATGGTTCGGGTTCACTATTTTAGAGATGGTATTCAGTAAAAAGGTATTTGCCTGAGATCAGAGGGTATGCCTAAGCCCATAATCAAAGCATATCACTTTGGACAACTCATCACCAAAAAAGGTTTGTGGAATGTTCAAAAGATTGGTGAAATGAGAAGAATATTACATTATAGAAATATATCCCTGATACATGTGTATAAACTCCCTAGCTATATCAGCACTTATTGTTTCCAAAACGAAATAATTATAGAAACTAGATTTGAAATCCCTTCAAAAAATAACTCGATGATGATCAACCTATCTTAGAACATCGCAACATCAATTAGTGGATCCATGAAGCATGTAACTAGTGATATTGACCCTATTTTAAATAGGAATCTACAAATTCTCAATGATAAATATAATGGAATCTATCCATGTCTCAAAAGCCTTGGGGCATTCTAACCCTAAAAAAGTATGTGTATGTGGCTTCTGGAATTATTTTTTCAAATCATACCTAGACGACAGTCATGGATATCCCTCCGTATAATAAAATAAATATAAGAAACCCGATTGAAGTTTAATTTTAGTTCCCAATATAGTTTGATATATGGTACTACTAGAGGTACTGCTATTGGAACTGAAAGTGGGTCAGGTCCCACCACCTCAAGAGCATAGTCACAATCACCTTCTTGGAATTTGAACCATGTCCATCATGGTGGAATATATCTACAATAATAAGAATATTACTCAAAATAGGATACATATAATACTGGATATTGTTAGGGGAAATAAATGTAAAAAACCTCACTATCCTAGAAAACAGTAACCTAACTACCTGCTACTAAGGCAAGTTCAAGGGTGAAATTCATAACTAAATGAAAGGGTTCCATTATATTTTCTTTAAAATCCATGTTATAGAGGTAAAACCCCTTTAATTTTATATTGGAATATTTATTTAATGGAAACCATAGTAGCCAAATTTAGTAATTTAAAAGTTTTCATAACTTGATTTAATCATATTGTTAGATGTACTATCATTCCCATGTTATAAATAACTATGATTTATAAGTTAGAATTAGTATTCCATGTGACTACAACCATTATTTTACATTCGGTATCAGAATGTAACAATTCCACATATAATGATTCAATTATATGGATCTCCATTTATAATTTATAATGGCATAAACTATATTAATTGCAATTCGAATCCATTTAATTGCAACCAACTAATGTTTCATCCCACATAATCAATCTATGTATCAATTGGAAGCCCGAATATGGTCTGTGTAAAACTTAGTAGGCCACCACCAATGGTTTCTATTACCAGACCATCTTGTCAATGTAAACTTTAATAATGTGTAGTATATAAAGAGATGAGGTATTATGTAAATTCAAGAGTGATACAATCTAGTAAATATGTAAACATTGTGATATTGCTCAATATATGAATGAGGATAAAATTCAATATGATAGTAAACAAGGCAAATATACTAGATTCAGTATACTTCATATATATCAAAGTATCATACCTGTAATGGGATATGAACCCAAGTCTAATGACCAAGGTTACCACTTTGAGTTTGAGGATCTCATACAAGGTAAACATTGTAGAGACTTGATATGAGCACAAGGATATAATCTAAGGGATACCATGTTCAATGACATCAATTTGGATCCAAGGAGATTATACAAGGAATCCTAATTTCTGGGAAATACTACTAAACCATTTGTTCCATACTGAGGAATTCACATATCTAAGACATTAATCAAGTCCAAGGAAAGTGTTAAACTTTTTATTCACATCAATGAATCAGTTTTCATCCTATATGTTCAGTTAAGGAATTCCACATTATGAATATATGTATTTGTCAAGGCATTTTGTGCCCATATGGTGATCCAATTCCATATCTATAGTCTCAAATAATATATATAAAGTATGAAAGGGGGACATGTTAATAAACATGACTCTTATCAATTTTATTCACCATTTTAATTTCATTAAAAACTTACTTGAATGTGATCAAAATGTTCCATTTTAATGACCATGAAACATTATAATCCATTTGGTTCATTCATGGCTTCCTCTAGTAAATTTCAAGCTCAACACACCCTAGGGGTGGCTAAATCACATGGAAAGAATGATAAATTTAGGAATTTAATTGAACCAACACTAAGGGGAGGTTTGGGTTGAGTTCCTCGGCCTCCAATATTGATAATGATCTAAGGATCCTCAAGGTTAAGGCTACACAATCAATTTATGGCATTACATGTTTTAGGAATGATACACCAAATGTCCAAAATTAGTTACAATAGGGAAAAGTTATAAACATCACTTCTTCGAGTGAAAAGTGATAGAACACCTACCTTATCATGGTAGCATACTCTTCATATAATATCAGCCTTTGATTATATCATGTAGTATAGAAAATGGCCAAACTAGATAAATGCCCTGAAAATAATATATATAAGCTCAGATGGAGACAATGATGAAGATGGTGGTAGAAACAAATAAAATAAGCAAGATAAATCATATACATATAAATGGTGATCCACACAATCAATGATGGTCAAATATGTTATTGGATAGATACAATAATTTAAATCCTAAGAGTGGGAAGGAGGATAGAATTCTCTCGATGGGATGTTTTGTGTGAAAGAAGAGGAGAAATGAGGTGAGGATGTTTAAAGAAAATTGGATAAAAATAGTAAAATTACTAATTTTAAAGTGGTTCATGGTTGGTCAAAATATGCACCAAACTTGTAGTCTCATATATATGGGTGGAAACACATCACAAGGCCAATACATACTATTAGAAAAATCAGGTGCAGGTTGTGCGTACCAACTCTCCAAAGGCACCCCCTTACACGGTTCATTTCTACAGTTTTACAAACGATGCACAAGCTGTGCAAGTAACCTTTATAATTTATCATAGAATTTTCACATCCATGGGATCCATGGTTCATGGTTTCACTATCCAATATTCCTCCTCAATAGGTCACATAGTTCAGTTTTATGGTTAATACTAATTGTATATCAGTCATGTGCCTCCACCTTCTCCTCCCAAAACCAAAAAATCAGGCTCTGAACCATGACCAAATGATTGCAAAACCACTATAAACATCTTAAGAACATCCATTTATATACAAAGGAATGTTCAGAACAAAATTAAAAGGATTTATACCTCATCAAAAATTATTATCTTACTTGATTGATCTATTTATTTTTTGTGATTTTTTCTTGGTTTTTTTATGGAAATTCATTTTTAGTTAGATCTAGATGGAATCTGGATTGATGGATTATGTTTATTTGACTTCAATGTTTCATTATATTAGTCCATGGGTTCATATTTATGATTACTATAGATTTAAATATTTTTTTCCTACCCTTTATTAGCACTAAAAAGCCGTTCATAAATTGGGTGACTTTATCAACACTATAAAAAACCACTAATAAAGGATAATTTTATCTACACCGAAAAATAAATGATAAAAGAACCCCTTTTCTGTGGTTTTGTTTAGATCTAATTAATATCAATTTTATAAATTCTTTTTTAGTACTAATAAATTATGGTATTTATCAATGATTTTTTTAGCTCCAGTAAAAAAAATATTTCATAAAAAAAGTAATATTTTATTATCTAAATATATTTATATTTATATAAATATAATATATTTTATTAAATATTATATATATAATACTAAATATTTATTAACACTTAATATATAAAATATATAGTGAGAATTTATTTATAAAATAATTACAAATTAATATTATTTTTGAATTTGGTAATTGTTATTGAGTAATATGAATTTTAAAAAAATTCAATGATATAAAAAATAAATAAATTAATGAAAGATCTAAAATAATTTAAAACATGACTTGAACTTCAAAAAAACATAAATTTTGATTCTGGTGTATTTTTGGACACTACCACATATTAAATATAATTATGGGAAGAATTATATTATAATATCAAAAATTTATAATGAGGTACACAATTGTTTAAGATTTAGTGAAAACCCATTTTTTGGTTAATGGAATGATTTTATAGTGTATGAGGATACTCCAGGGTGTTCTAGGGGTTTCAGATAAGAAAAAGGAAGAAAAAAGTCTATATTGGGTTGGGTACATTTTTGGTGCATTATTAGTAATTATTGTATTCCTTAACTGTGCATCTAGTAGGGGGAGGGTGAATAGAAGTCAGACTATGAAAGGGGGAGCCTGCAAACCATTCAAACATGGTCAACGAGATTTTGAAAAGCCATCACATGGTTATTCAAACATTGTCGGCTCCCAGCAGACCGTGTGGCCTATGTCCCTCTAAGATAGAGGGTGGCACATGGTTTGGGAAACCATGGGGCCTAATTATGCACATTATTAAAGAAGGGGAATTGCCTATTTCCCCCCTAAGGATTTATGAAATCTCACCCAATTTTTCCTTCCATTTCACCCTACAATAGCCTTTCTAGAAATAATTTTCCTACCAAACTTACAAGGGATGTTTCTCCTTCTATTTACAACCTTTTGATGTGTGGTTCGATGTGAATCGAAGATCTGGGTGATTCTAAAAAACCTCTTAACTGTATTATCTATAAGAGGTTGTGTATAATTATTGTTCTCCATTTAAATCCCTAAATTCAACTTTTCCAAATAGATTCAAGGATGGACCTTTGAAGGGTTTTTGGTCTTGTATCAATGTCCAAGGTTAAGTGAGTGTTAATCTATGAACATGATATAGGTAGCCTGTAAGTATATCACATAGTCTTGATGCCCCAATTTATGTGTGTGGGGCTATTTGGTGGTGCCTTATTTCTATCCATTTGGTTTCATTGGTAGTAAAGAGTAAATTGGTGAATTAAATGATAAATTAAACCCCTTATAATCCCTAGGGGATATGTGGAGGTTTAATAGACTGAGATAAAGTCCACCCATGGGGTTTGCTAATCTTTAGAACATGGGATTAGATTGTTGAATAAGGAATTGATGTGTTTATGAGATAGAAACCATGATAGTTAGGTTATTATGATAACATAAGTTATTGAAATCAAACCAATGATTTGTGTTTAGTTTTTAAACATTGAATAAGGGGGTGTTTGGCTTGACTTGAATATGTTAAACGATTTCTGACATGTAAACAGTAAATGCAGTGATGGTAAAAGATGCATGATTTTGTGGTAAATGATATGTGTCGGGTGTTAAATGGAAGATATACTCCCACAAGATAGGTTAGACTAATGCTCTAGTCCCACTAAGGTGTTTCTTGTGTTAGGGTGTCGAACTGGGGATCTATGCCCTTAACAAATGCACATGAAGCAAATTCCTAGAATATGGCTATAAGGATAGTGGATGTATGTTTTGTTTTATGAATTGAAATTTCAATGTGATATAGAAAACATAATCCCTCTTATATATATTTTAGAAGAAATATGTTGTTTAGTTTTTCGGCATAGGCAGCAACATGTTTGATGAATATAGGTAAAACCTAGAACCAATGATGATAGTGGATAATTTGTTAGATAAAAAAACATATTTTGTATTTTTTAAAATTTTTTGATTACCGTAATTCTGCATAAAATATTTAGATTGGATATTTTCTAGACATCCTTGATGGTGGTATATAGAGTTGTACTCACACACTTCTCAGGCCTCCATTGGGTACCTTAGAACACTTCATGGTTGCATGATAGGACAAGGGAAAATGCCCTATGCTATAGGACTATTTGGGGATCATGATGTGAAAGGATGAGGGAATGATACTTGGTGTCGAGACTCATTTTTTGGATTCTTTATCTTTCCATTATTTTGAGTTTTCTTATTATGTTTGGCACCATAGACATGAAATCTTATATTTACTATTTTTTTTAATATACCTAGTTTTGGGAAATGGATGTGTGATACATGTTTATTATTTGTCTTATTTCATTTATTTCATGTTTTATCTATTTTGTCTTACTCTGATATGGATTTTAGAGTCTCCCAACATGTCTCATTAGACCATAACTACTAGTTAGCAGCCTCTGGGTTATGGGGAGGTGTTCCTGAGCTCTTCTAACTAACCATCTCGAGGGATCAATCATAGTGGAATCTGGTTTAGGGAGCTACAAAGAGATATCATAGGTGTTTATTTTCTATTATTTATTTTATTTTATGAAGGTAGATAGGATATTTGGATGTGTTGGGCCTTTCCAATGAGATCATGCATTGGAGTATCTAACCCATGTATGGTGGAAAACCCATGTACTCAGGGTGGGATTATTGTTCTTGATGTTCGTTCTTACAATTGAAATTTATTTCTCCTTAGGTGAAGACTTTGATGTGTGATGTTAATGTTTTATTATTCTATTATCATGGGGTAAAATGAAATAAGGTTTTCATATATATGATTCATTAAGCTCTTAGGTACTTACGCGACATGCATCTTCTTAGGCACACATTGAAAATTAGGGTATGGTCGATAATGGAAAATGGAAGTTCATTTTCGACATATTGTGAATTTAAGTGAAAAGGGTGCCTAATGAAGATGTTATAATAATATAAATAATTGAAGAATGTTATTGTATGGTTGAAAATAGTTCCTACTGATAAAGTTTATACAATTTAAATATTTAAATGGTATAAAATGAAAAATGAATAGTATGAATTTTAATGTGAATTTTGAAATGTTATAGTTTTAATTCCCTAGGTTATTTATGACCCATTATAGGGATGGTCGAGGGTAGTGATAGATATGCAATTATGTATGTTGGGATAGTGTCTACGGAGTATGTTGTTTATGGTGGATAGTGATCCTTCTTTTTTATAAATTGTGGAAATGTTATGTTATGTGTTTTGAGATGTATGTTTGGCATTGTATAGATATGCCACCATGATGATGCATACTAGTTGGGTAATATCAGGTTATCCCTAAGAATCCTACTCTAATAGTGGGGTGAGAAACCCTTTTGGTTCTTAGTAACAGAGGGGATGAGTATTTCCATGAGAACTTTTCTCATTTTATATAGATGATGGAGTGATACCCAAGGTGGGCTGCACCAAGTATGTTTGACAAGACTAGAGAGTCTTAGGTGTAGCACACTCTGACATTTACAGGAGAGGGTGGACCTCAGGTAGCATGTTTTTAGATAGATTCCATCCATATGATTCTAGATCACTTGGAGACTCCTCTTTAAAAGGGACTCAATTAGGTGGCTTACATGTTTCATGGACTGAAGAAGTACTAGAGGAATATCCTGTATCAGACAGAGCGGATAGATGGAATGTTGTGGAATGATTTCCTAGAAGAGTTTTTGGAACACTTTTACCTGAAAACACTAAGACAAGAGAAATAGGTGATGTTTATGAGGTTGACATAGGGGACTATGTTTGTGATATATTATGTTTTCTACTTCACTGACTTGAAATATTTTGATCCATCATTGGTAGGGAATGATCCGACAACTAGGATACATTTTTAGGATGGACGTAGATATGGTATCAATTCCCAGGCGAATATATTCTATCTAAATAGGTTTTATGAGGTGGTAGATCGAGTGAATATTTTAGATAGGAACCTAAAAAAGGATCTGGTGGTGTTCATGTGGTTTCATTTGTGTAGTCTATTGGTATAGATTATGACAGTAGGAAGTAAAATTTTGAGTTTTTTTGTCAATGAATTGGTAGATAGAGAAGCCAGGGGATAGGTGTGATCTCTCTGGGTGGTGACCAATTTTTTTTATTAGTCTGGTAGGCCAGGATACATGTGTACCTGAACATTGGTTTAGTGTCGAGCATAATGTATGATGGGGTATGTGTAGAGGTTCTATAGATACCCTCGACAGGTGGGAAGTGATAGAAGATCAAGACATATGTAGAGTGTATGATGTTTGTTACTACCTCATATCAGTTATGTGGTTGGAGTTTTAAATTCCATGTCTGTCGGGGTGGCAAGAATGGTACCTTAGGATAAGGGAATCCTTATCAATAGGGTAGTGTAAAACTTGGAGCTCATACCAGAGGCCAAGGTAGAGGGGTAGGTCGGCTTCATTTAGTTCATCCTACACCAAGAGGTGGTGAGGTTGGACCATAGACTATTCTATGTAGGATTCATATAGCTTCATTTTATTCCAGTGCTTTTTTTTGTAATAGGGCGTCACATTATTTTATATCTTCTTAGTTTTTAAATGTGTTGGGTCTAG
This sequence comes from Viscum album, assembly GCA_963277665.1. Taxonomy (NCBI): domain Eukaryota; kingdom Viridiplantae; phylum Streptophyta; class Magnoliopsida; order Santalales; family Viscaceae; genus Viscum; species Viscum album. The sequence goes on along the minus strand of OY728143.1, from coordinate 877,931,435 downwards.
TAGTTGAATGTATAGTTGAAGTTATTTTTTTTGACACACTATTAAGAGTATGAGAAAAAAATATCTATCAATATATGGAGTGTTCTCTTAAGGTTAGTGGGGTCCATTTCCTTTGGGGTTTGTTTATGCCCGAGATTTCAGTTTTTAATATGATATTGGGGTTGTATTGTTATGTGTTGTATAGATCCCATATTTATGGTCACCATCGAAGTATAATGTTCAAATCCCTTTATGGTGAAACTTATGATCATCGATGGGAATGTAATATCCAAGAAGGTCGTGAAGGGATTGTTTTTTAGTATTTGGGTGATCTTATAGCCCATGTGGTTTCTCTTGTTCTTGATTATGGGGAAGTAGAGAAGGATGTGTTTCCACCTATAGTGTGTCATTTATATGATTTATTTCTCTAAGAATTCTCATGGATACTTCCTGAGAGAAATATTGAGTTCATGATTGAGATGATTTCTAGAGTTGAGTTGGTTTCAATTACACCATATTGAATGAAACTATAAAAACATCATGAACTCAAAACTAAATTAGAGGAATTTTATAATAAAGGGTTTATTCATCCATGTACATTACCTTGTGTTTTTACATTGTTGTTTTCTAGAAATGATGATTGGAAGTTGTGATTTTGTGTTGATTATCGATAGTTGGATTGGATGACAGTTAAGAACCAATATCCTATTCCATGCAATGATTATATTTTTGTATAGCTAAAATGTTCTTATGTGTTTTCCAAAATTGATTTGAGGTTAGGGTTTCAAAATATGAGGATTTATTCCTTTTAATATACTATATATTACTTTCAGAATTAGGTAAGTTTTTGATGAGTTTGTTGTGATGCCTTTCAGGTTGATAAATTCTCTCGCTGTGTTTATGGCCTTAATAAACCACATCTTCCACCCATATGTGGAATAGTTTGTGGTTGTTTTTATAGATGAAATCATGGTGTACTCCAAGACTTGTCAAGATCATTTCAAAAAACGTGAAATCTTTTTAATTACACTAAGAGAGAATATGATATAAACCAAGATATATAAGTGTTAGTTATGGATCAATAAAGAACATTTCATGGATCATGTCATCTCTGAGGAAGGTGTGTTAGTGGACCCAGAGAATGTGTGAGCAGTGTTGGGACCCAATTGGATGGTGAAGGAAGTAAGAAGTGTTTTTTGTCACAGAATGTTGTCTTTTTTTTCTATCAAATCAGATAAATCAATTCACTTTGTAAAGGACTTTTAAATCATACATTGCTTTACTGATTTGTATTTCTCAAACATAATATGTTTGAAGAACTTGTGATACAAGCCTTCTGAAGTAAATGGTGAGTAATGGTGATTCCAATAATATTCAGTTTTGATTGGAATGAATGGTGTTGTTTGAAGACATGGATGTTTTAGTACTTTTTTTTTGAAAATATGATGATACTAAAGTTGTTCGATCAAATGATTCATTTAATTATAGTAGAGTTTGTGATGAAAGTTGAATAATGGTTATGGAATGTAGTGAAGAGATTCATGACAAAGGAATGGATGATCTGGAGGTGGCATAAAAGACTGTTTTATGGTGGTGATGTTTTCCGGTGTTTTCCAAATTTTTGGTCTAGAAAATCGGGAGATGGATAATTGTGTTTTTGGAAAAGGATGTTGTGTGTGAGATTGAACGGAGTTTGGAATATTGCGTGAAAGGCATGATTCAAGGTCAGAACCTTGAAAAATGGCAAAGGAATGAAGTGCGTGAAATATTAAATAAGTGCGTGAAAGATGAGGTTGGAACGAAAGAGTCTTACACACCCAATGCAACATCCAATGTGGGTTTTCACGAAGCATCGGGATCTTGTGTGACACATCAGGTTTTCTGTGCATAGGGGTTGATGAGTTCTATAAATAATAGGTGACCCCCTCACATTTGTTAACCTCGACCCTTATATAAATCATGAGCTCTAAGGGGATAAATAATTTTAAGTAAATGGAAGTGTGTTAAGGAAATAGATTTGCACGCAAGAAGCGAGTTGTACACAAGATTGTTGTTGTGTGCAAGAGGTTTTTCATGACAAAAGTCAAATATTTCATGCATGGAATAAATATTGTGCACAATACACCTAAAATGGTGCACAACAGATTTTTTTTCTTCATATTTATTCATTTGTGAATAAGATATTTCCTACCAACTTCTGGGTAGGAAAGTGAATATTTATTCTACAGATAATACAATGTTCAATTTTAATGAATCACTGAAATACTTTAATTCACTATTTGTGATAAGAGGGTGCACACACACATTAATATTTTTTTCAATGTTATAAATTAGTGTAAGGGTATGTCCTACTCATTGTATTTACCATCAAATTATTGTTTTCAAGTAGATTTTGTGGTACTTGATGGTTTCTATACCATACCAAGGTCGTAGCTACTCTTGTTGAGTAGTGAACCATATAAATCTAGTGTTACTCTGGTTTTATGTGTTCATTAGGGAAGGAACTCTTTAACAGGAGGAGAATATTGTTTCAAAAAGATAGAAACATAAAAAGATAAAGATATCACTAATTCAACCCCTCCCCCTCTCAGTGATACTTGGATCCTGACTAGGAACTTCAAGTAGTTTTATCGTGGGAGAAGACTCAAAAATATTTTACATCAGGATATTTTTGGGCTTGTAATCATATTACCAAAGGTTCATCATGAAGTTCTCTCATTATAAAGCACCACTTTCATGCTTGATCAAATATAATATCATTTTAGAATGATCTGATTCATGTGAGAATACTTTTCAAGAGCAGAATTATTGATTTACTACTACACCAATTTTAATCCTACCTAACTTGGGTAAGTTGTATAACCTGATTTTTGATTCTTATGGTATTTAAATTGGAGTAGTGTTGATGTATGAGGGTATGATGTTTAGAAGGGCCAAGGATATATGACCCCATATTTGTATCAGTTGAGTCTAAATTCCTGAGATGGATTAAGGAGGGTTAATATGATTGTATGAAGTTTTTATCTTTGAGGAAAATCATTGAAGGTGGTGAGTAACCTTATGAATGTTCTATCAATGATGATGAGATCGTTTGTGTTCATGGTCATGTTGTGGCACCCACTTGTATGTGAGAAGAGTCGATGAGTGAGTTTCATCAATCTAAATGGGAGGTGCATCCTAGTTTATCCAAAATGCTATGATCTTTGAAAAAATTATTGGTGTCCAAGTATAATGAAAGAGGTATCTAGTTTCCTGATATGATCCTACACCAGGTAGTAGTTGAAGTTCGAGTGTCACTGACTGAGTGGTTTCCTCTAGCTTTTTAACATTCCAGAATGGAAGTGGCATGATGTCACCATGGATATTTTGGTAGGTCTTACGAGGAATTCATATAATAATTACATGATATAGGTAATTGTGGATCAGTTGACCAATATATCAAATTTATTACTGATTCGAGAGACATTTACAATAGACCAATTGGGTGAATTTTATGATCGAGAGAGAGTATGCCTTCATGTGGTACCTTGAAGTATTGTTTCATATAATTGTTCATGTTATACTTCATTCTTCTGGTAAGGGTTACAGAAGTTAGTCATTACCCAGTTGTTTATGAGTAAGGATTTTCTCCTACATATAAACATGCTATTGAAATGTACTATTCAACTACTGGAGGACATGTGGAGGGAAGGTTTCTTTTACTTCGTTGTAGCATGGGAGAAACATTTGGTTATTTTTTATTTCCCCTAAAAATATTTATCAGGTGACTATTCATATGGAACAGTATGAGGTGCTCTATGGTAGGCTATGTACCATTGTGCTGAATAAAGGATGGCGAATCTAAGCTATTAGGACCGAATCTCAATTATGAGACATCAGATCAAGTTAAATGGATTTGTAAATTAATGTCTATGTGTTAGATTATGAAGAATCCATATGTTGATCAACTTCATCGACCTCTTGAGTTTGCAGTGGGTGATTGCGTGTGCCTTCGGGTGTCACCAAGGTTTCATCACCATCAAATTCAGAAATATAGAATGCAGGAACCCTGTTATGTGGGTTCATTTGAGATTGTGGAGAGGATTGGACTAGTGGCAAACCGATTGTCTCTTACAAAGTGTTATAGTGGCATGCACAATGTTTTTCATGTTTCACAACTTTGGCAGTATCACCCTAACCCTTCTCTTGTGATCAATGTTGATGATGTTGAGCTTGAGGTTGTTGCATCCTTTTAGGAGCATCGAGGTCATATTGTGGATCATAGTGAGAATTTTTTATGAGGTAAGATCATGTCATTGGTCCAAATGTTATGGAAGTATGGAAATATTCAAGAAGAAATTTCAGAGATTTAAATTGATATATAGTCCCAATGTCTTGACCTTTTATCGTGGATACTTAGTGATCCTTGGAAATTTGTAAAGAGTATGAGATATTATAAGGGGGGGGGGGTGTTTGTATGATCTATAACTTTTAATGAGGTACTATCTTGTTTAAATTTTAATTAAACACCCTTTATTTTTGTTAATGGAATGGTTCTCTGGTGTATGATGATACATAGGGCTATCTTGGTAGTTCGATACATAAAAAAGGAAGAAAAGCGGCTTTATTGGGAAAGGTGCATGGTTTCTATATGATTAAAAGTAATCATGTTCCTTAATAGTGAAGTCTATAGGGTATGGTGCATGGTTGAAAAACCATGCAAGGGGGTCCTGAAAACCGTGGGAACATGGATAGATATCACAACCAAAAAACTGGGTTTCTATAGCGCCACCCTTTAATAGTGCTAAAAAAGCCCAGATAAAGGGGTGGCCTTTATCAGTACTAAAAAAAGTCCTGATAAAGGGGCACTTTTATTAGCGCTAAAAAAATTACTGTAAAATACCCCCTTTATGAGTGTTTTTTTAGCGATGATAAATCCCCCCCCCCTTTATCAGCGCTTTTTTAGTAGCACTGATAAAGGGGGGGATTTATCAGCTCTTTTTCCTAGCGCTGATATATTATATATTTCAAAAAAAATAATGAAAAATAATATATTGTTATATAAGTATATTTATATTGATATAAATGTAATATATATTTTTTAAATATGTTTCAGATATGTATAAATACATTATTATATTTAATATATAATAAATTTTATGAAAATAGATTTAAAATATTTTAAAAAATATTATAAATTAATAATTTGTGAATTATCATTGATTAATAGTCATTTAATAAAAATTTGAAAAAATAAAAAATTAAAAAAAAATATCTAAAATAAGTTGAAAATGCAACTTAAACTTCATAGGACCAAAACTTTTGATCTTGGTGTTCGTTTGAGCTCCATAGCATATCAAATCGAAGCATGCGATGAGCTCTACAAGCTAGTGACCCAAGGGAATCGTCTGTTACATTTTTTAAGGTGAAAAAAATGCCTAAAAGGCCTCCGAAACTGATTTTTTAGTCAGGATACCCCGATTTGTTAACATTCAAATAGTTATAAATTCTAATCCGGATGTATGTTAGGCCTGTACCACATAGGATATCGAATATTGTTTCATTTTCATCGGTTTTAATGGTTCTAGAGTTGAAATGGGCTTCTGGATTAGATGTTATGGTTTGTTTAACATTATATGGATTTCAAATACACATATTTATGTATTTATTCATAAATACATATGTGTGTGTGTGCTTGTGTCTTTGTGTGTGTGTTGTATATATGTATGTATGTATTTATTTATTTATTTATAAACACTCACAACAGTATATATTATAAATGTATTTAAAGATAATCATATAACTATATATTAATATACAAATAAATATATAGATAAAATATTATATCTAAATATATATATATGAATAAATATAAATGTATATTAATATACGAATGAATATATATATACTAATATATGAATATATATATATATGTATGTATTAATATATGTAAATATATTTATATTAATATGAATCATACTAATATAAGAATAAATATAACTATACATATAAATAAATAAATATTAATAAGTATTAATATAAAAATAAATAAATATATATATATATTAATATATGAATAAATATATATGTATTAATATAATTAAATATATTTATATTAATAAGAATCTAAATTAATATATGAATAAATATAACTATATATATATAAATAGATATATCATTAAATAGAGAAAAAACAAAATGGATTAGTGGTAAAGGGGCAGGCGCGGAAGGGGGGAGGTCATTGGTTCAAGTTCAGGTGGAAGCAAGGAGGTGCACACTTGTGGTGAATGCGTGGGAAGGGTTGTGTGTGGGAGAGTGTGAGGGGTGTCCTCCTAGTGCTGATAATGGGGGGGGTCATGCGCTGTTAAAAGCTCCCCCTCCCCTACATTATATAATTTTTTTTAAATTTTTTTTACTTTTATCAGATATTTTAAAATGCGTTGATAAAATGTGTCCTTTATCAATGCTAAAAAAATTGATGATAAAGGACCCATTTTTTCAGCGCTGATAAAATGTGCCTTTATCAGCACTTTTCTGAGCGCTGATAAAAGGGGCATCTGTTATCTTCACCTTGATTAATAGATATTTTTTAGTGCTGTTAATGTACTTTTCAAGAATCGATAAAAGCTATATACGATCCATTGTAGCACCCCAACGCCAAAAATCCTTGATCAAGTGTCTACTACCATTACATTAACATGATTACAAGGAATAAAATCCTAAGGAACTGAATAGTTTGTAGTATTGGTAACTAGATACATACATGAGTCTTTTATTACAAATGAATACACTAATTACAAAAAAAAAATAATAACTATATTCCCACTTTGAATATACATACATATATTTCATAGTACAATTTTTTCATTTTTGGGGAGAGGAAAAGGTAAGGGTGGGATCAAATGCTTAGTAAGGGTAAAATACAATGGAATTAATATTGAATCAATAATCATAATCAATATGGAAATGTAATAACAAAAAACACATTCCATAATATTAATAAACTGATAAGTAAGTACATAAATAGTATGGTAAGGTAAATAACTAGAAATGCATGCCATTCAAATATATGGATAAGAAATAATGAATATGTAATGTTAAATAACTGAAAATTCTTGTCATTTAATCAGTAAACTGAAAATGAAATGAATCCATATATATTTTTTTCATAGTGACAATCTCATGGATAATGGTAACTAAATCTAAATTATATAAATTCATAATTATTTCACCACAAGTTTCCCTAGAGCATGAGACCTATACCATCACGATCTATCATTAATATAGTTTATAACATACTAGGTAAAAAACTCATTATCGTAGGCTATCCAACTGATTCATCCCATGAGAATACCCATACATCGAGGGGATTACTTTAACCGGTCCCCAACCTATGTATTTCATGTCCAATGCATTCCTCATATATCGATTAATCTATTTAACTAAAAAATTATTCCTTATGAAATATCTGTATTGAGTAAAGGATACATATTTATCAATATTTCCTTAGTAAATCAGATATCTTTCAAAGTAAAAATTCTAAATAAAAATTGTATAATGTTTAGGAAATAATCATAATCATGATAAATGATATGAATAATAAAAAGAAAATTAATGTCCAATGATTGCAGAAAAGTTAATATTTCAAGGGGAATATAAAAATGAACCGAGGAAGTGAATGTAAATATTATCCTTGGAAAAATTAATCATAAACTATCTATAGGAAGATTAATGATGATAACAATAAAACATATCCCAATGGGATTAAAATGAATCCTTTTAGTCATTAATTAATGGAAATACCATAAAAAGAATATTTAAAAACAATATTGTGGAAAATATAATATTCATTTTGAAAAAAAATTGAAAATTTTTTTATTTAAAACCAATTAAGGAAATTTATTTAAAAATTAACCTTTTAAATTGAAAAGCAATATTTCAGTCAATGACTACGGTTATGTCTGTACATGTCATACAAGTTAAAAAGAACATTCATTTTGCAAGGTAAAAATGATAGAAAAATGTCTTATTCAGAAAGTGATAAGAATATTTCTTTAAAATAATTTATAAAAGGAAAAATGGGAAAAATTAATTAATAAATTATTTTTTAATATTTAAAAACATTTCTAAATTCCTTTTTAGAAAACATGATTTTTAGAAGAAAATAGGTACATCGATTAATGAGAAATGAATTCAGGTTTCTAAAAAATATTTTCTAAAACATTTTGATTACCAAAGAGTGTAAAAATGGTAATATTAATTAAAATTTGTCATCAATAACCATAGCAGAATAAAATAAAAGGTTTTATTGAACAATATTCATATAAATTCTTTTAATATAATTTCAAGAATTAGCAATCTCGATTTGAAAGATATTCTAAAAAAAACCCTTAAAATGATCACAACATTGAAGTGAGAATTAATAAATTAAATTATTATGTGTATTAAATGTAAATAAGCATATAAAAAGTTTAAATATATAAATATATAGTAAAATTAATTAAACACATAATTTTTGAATATTAATGATATTAAAAAATTAATATAACCTAATAAAAAGGAATTAAGTTATGAAATTTCTTTACGACTTGGTAATATTTAGTTCAAATACAATTAGATGAAATAATTAGAATTGAAACTAAAAATAACATGACTAATGAATTATTCATGATATTAAATGTCAAAGGGGATGTATTTACACTATATAAAATAAACTAGGTGTACAACATTTCAGTATTCCTCGATGAAATGAAATTGACACGAAATCACTTAACATGGGTTTCCTTTTGGGTGAATATCCTTTAAACTCATGTATAAAGGTTTTTAGAATTTTAATAACTTATAAAAGAACCATAATAATATTTATAATATCATATAATATCTTTTTATAATATCTTTTGACATATTTCTTAATAATCATTCATCATTTTCACTATTTTGGGAGTTAATTGCCTTGTTTTTTGAGTATGTTTTGATTTTTTATTTTTTATTCTTTCATAGATCAAGATTTTATCATCTTAAAAATTTAAAACATGATTCAATAATCATATAAATTCAATACATGTGTATTAATAATAATTCATAATATTTGGGGATATGAAATGAAATGCATCATTCATAAAGACGGTAGGTCGAACGTATGCATAAAAGATAATTCCATTCCTTTATCTTATTTAAAAGAATGAAAATAAAATGATATATGTGTGTATTATAATTACATTATCATATCTATTTCATATATTTCACATAATGTTTTTTAACCATTCTTAATAAATTCCATGTAAAGTGTGAATGAATCACATCACTTTGAAGAGGCGGTGTTCCATGTGTCCACAAATGATGTTATCATATTCCCACAAAATATAAGGCATCAAGCTACGATTATATAAAAATTTAAAGAAGAATAAATAAATTAAAAATACTCTATACATATATATCTTATTTAAACTATAAATCCATAATTATATCCAAACTTTATAGGTGGTAAATGGAATAAGGAACGACATCTATTTGTGAAACAGTAGTCAACCATACACAAGAATGATGAAAGTGCATCTCATTTGATGAATGTGTATGAAATTGTAAGTAGAAATATAAGAATAAAAACATATCAGTGTATTTAAAATACTGATTTAATTATATAATCATTATATAAAAATAATATAAGTTGTGGATAAGTAAATGAAACAAAATTGATCATTGAAGAACATTACCTCTTATTCGGGTAACTCCTTTTGGTTTACACCAAAAGACATCCTTATAATTATCACTACCCAAAGTGTGTACTCTGGGATTAGGGGAGGAATGTTGGGAACATAATTGTGTACATTTTTTATGATCCAAATTCACTTATATGTGTAAATAAGTTGTAGGGGTGAGTGTCTTTTTATATAGGAGGTGGTGTGGCATTCTTGTAAATTTTTTAAAGAGGGAATTCCACCAATGTTTTTACCATGCTAAGTGCATCCAATAATGAAAATATTTATATAAAATGGAATATATGGCCTAAATATTTACATAAAATAGGTTTTTTATGTTTTTTGGTCATTATTTCATTTAACTTTAATGTTTTGTCCTTTGTTAAGCTTGATTTTACCATAATCGATGTAATTAATTATAACTGTATTCACTAATGTTTTTTATCATAAACCACATTAACCTTATTCTAAATTAGAAATTATGATAATTACAAATATGGAATAATTTTTACAAATTCCAATCACATAATTGAAATAAATTAATATAAAATTAATCTCACTGATGGGATGACAAAGTGGGGTTTTAAAGGAAAAATGTTCAAATGTTTGAAATGTTTTCATATCCACCTTAAATGTGAAATTTATTCCAATGAAAAAAGTTGTATTAATTTTTTTTAATTTATCTAATATGAATTTAAATTTTATTTATAATTTTATTTTACTACATAAATAAATTAGATTAAAAAGAAATTTTCAATTAAAATTCTGTATTTTTTCAACGTTCATTAAAAAATATAACTTTGGAGAATATTACAAAAAAATTAAACATAATATAATTTTTAAATTAATCTTTAAAAAATTATATTTATTTTAACCTATTAAATTTATAAAAGTTCCAAAATTTTTATTTAAAATAGTCTCTCAATCAAAAGGTGGGAAAACTACCTTTATAAATATATGACTTTTTGTGCGTAATAGTGTGTTTGTTATTTTATTATACATATCAAATCTAATGGATGAACATAATGAATATTTTATTGAATATATAACATATACATTAAATTAATATCACTAACTAATAATAATTAATTTAATTTTTTAAGAAAAAATGCCTTACGGAGCACAAAAATAGATTTTTTATAAAAATATTTCTTTTATATTAAAATGTTTTTCATTTTAATTTCTATTAAATTAATTACTAATGTATTAATTTTATACTTTTATAGACCATATATTATCATATATTATTTAATCCTATTCATTTCCTTTAACATAATAGAAATGTTATATATTATTATATTAAATAATAATATTAATAGTATTCTGTAAATATCGGTCTTGTGTGTAACTCAAGCTATCGAAGAAAGTATTTGTTGCGTGTAACGCAAGATAACTCATTATCACTAGCATTGAAAGATATAAAATATATTCAAAGTATTTTATAATATTTAATGCATTGTAAAGTCTTATGATGTTATATTCCATTCTACACATAGTGTTGTGTGTTATACATGCCATCGAATACAATGTTCTTATATTAGAAATTTATGGCATTACAACTATTTCACACAGCCACCACATGGTTTTCAAATTGTGTGTGATCCAAAGAGACCATGCAACCCAATACCCTCTATTAAATAGGGTGTATCAGGGTTGGAGCATAGTTTGAACAATTGTGCATCCAAACTATACGACTCATTAAAAATGGGGAATTTCCTGTTTTCCCCTTCAAGCTTTATGAACACTCACTGGATATTTCCTCCCATTTTACACTAAAACATCCTAAGTGATGAGTATATTCTTCCAAAACATAAAATTGACATTTCTCCATCAATTATTGAATGTTTGGATTGTGGTTGGGTGAAAATCCACGATCTAGGTGAGTCTAACAGTCGTATTACCTCTATTTTATATAATAGGCCTTGTATAATTGTTATTATCGTTAAGAATACATAAATACATATTTTTGAAGATGATTCTAGGTTGGGACGTTGAGTTTTGTTTGATATTGAACCAAAGACCATGTTTAAATATGAATTTATTTATGAACTTTTGGTGGTTTGTCTATATGTATATCACATAGTCTTGATGCCCTAATCTATGGGCATGTGGTTTTTTTGTGGTACCTTCTTGTTGTCCATTTGTTTTCCTTAAAATTAAATGGTAAATTGTTGAATTTAATTACCAATTAAACCTCTCATATTCCTAGGGGAATCTGTTTAGGTTGAATAGACCTGGATAAAGACCACTCATGGGTTTTACTACTCCATGGGAAGTGGGTTTTAGTTGTTGAAAAAATAATTTATTGGTTTATGATATAGAACTTATGATAGTTATGCTAGAATAATAACATTACATAGAACCCCAAAACACCCAAGGTTAAAAATGTGATATCATTTCCAAAACATAAAAATAAAACATGTCCACAATTTTATAAATCATTTTCACAGTAAATAATCACCATTATCATGTTGGAAATTTATTTTAAAGTCAAAAACATATTTGCAGAATTTCATTGAACACTTAATGATCATAAAATATTTTAAATAAAACATCCTTTAAAAAATAATTTTTCATTCCACCCAAATTTTTTTTCATAAAAAAAATTATTCCTTAATATTAAATCAATCAATTTCAAAAACCAATCAAAAGCAATTTACAAGAACATTAAGTAATTCATAGAATAACAACATTGTATAGAGGCAATTGCTTTTCTAATGGAGAATAACTATTTTCCTTTGAGAATGAATATTGGAAACAAGGAGATACAATACTCTCAATACTATATAAAATAATCTTCATAAATTACCCATCAAAACTTATAAATCTTTCAATCATAGCCCAATTGGGTTCCAATGGAAAATTTAAAAATCTATGAGTGATCTAGAAAAAAGAAAAGACATCAAATAAAAAACGGAACATACCTTGAAAAGATCTACCAATAATAAAGGGAATTCGCAAGGATCTAATGAGATAATCCTCCTAAACACCAAGGAGAGGTTAGTTGGAGTATTAGATAGAGTAATAGGATATTATATAAAAACATTACTGAGGTAATTAATTTGAATTTAAATATTTAAGTGGTTTAAATATTGGATCATAGTTAGGCTGCAATGTTTAACAAACCACAAACGAATCATGTGTCTTCTTTTCAATTTGAAAATTAAGTTGCATTGTTTCCTTGTATGAGCCATATAGTTGATAAATCAAACTCAAAACATGTAATAGACATTGAACTAAACCTCAGAGATCTGTGAGGTTTATCCTAAAGACTCACATTGTTCAATAAACTATTTCCAAACAGTGCAAAATAAACTGAGGAATCACAGTGCCATATCATACAGTTAGTTCTAACCATTGCGTAAACTTTGAAATTGTCTTTTTTTCCCTAAAACTCTAATATTTAAACACTCAACTCCTAAAAACCTTTGAAACCTCCAAAGAGAAAAACAAATCTCAAATTAAATCATACCTATGACCTGAAGAGTACCCTAATTCTCCCCACAATAAAACATTTATATCCCCATAAACAACTCGGGATTATAGATTCACAGACCAAATGAATCGTTTTAATGCGTAAAACCATATCTTGTCAATCCATTATCTGAACTGTCTGTTCAACCACAGAGGTGTTGGGATCAAGAAAAAAATATTATCATTCAATCACATGGGAAGGTGTTTGTTGATACCTCCTCAACTAGTAATCATGAAACACATTGTTAATTGGTATCAAGCATGGTGACATGTCCAACTGATAATCCACCTTTCCAAAATGTTTCAAGGTCTCAAAAGGGATAACAAACCTCCGTGCCAACTAAGCCTATTTACCCAATCGATGATCTCCCAAGCGATTTGAAACTTGAAGAATGACATGATCACAAAACTAACTCTAGCTGGCAATGATGAAGGTACAGATAGGAATTTTAATGACTCTGAGCAATTTCTAACTTCTTCTAGATCAAATATACATTTACCATCATCTCTTAAAAAATGCTTAACACAACTAAAGACTATTCTCCCAATTCTTCCCAACACAAAGGATATTGACATGTTCGTCCATATAATGCTATATAAGGTTCTATTATAATTGAATCATGATCACAATTATTATAATAAAATTTGACAAAAGGTGGATGGTTTTCCAAAAAACCAACAAAATAAAGCATGAAAGCACAAAGAATATCATCAAGAATCTAAATAGATCACTCAGTCTACCCATTCATATGAGAGTGACATGGTGTTCATAATTTCAACTAGGTATCCATCACCGCTTTCAAACCTTCTATAACATGTATGTAAACCATTGGTTCCTATTTGAAAAAATTATACAATGAATCCTATGAATCATCATGATATATCATACATACAAGAACCAAAGCTCTTCCACCTTCACATACTCTTTAATAGGATGGAAATCATCAAATTTTTTATGTCAATCGATGATAACCGAAATCACATCCTTCCCACAAGAATTATGGTGTAATATAATGAATAAATCAGAGGATGTCTTATCTCAGTTCTACACCAAAATGGGAAAAGATTGCAACAAAAGAGTAATTCTCTCTTTCTCTGCCTTAATAATTTGGAAGTTAAAGCATAATGGAATGAATTATACAATAAATTTCTTTGTCATTGAACTCCAATACTGACATCTCAGATCATGATACATCTTGGTAGTACAAGGATGTACTAAAGAATAGGACAAGTGTCCACTATCCATCAATTCTTACCTGATATACTTCATAACTATCAACCTACCTAGGAAACAAAAAGCGCCAATGAGTGAACAAGACCAATCACACTAGGCCTCCCCACTATCAAGGGTTTTATTAAAATTATGGAAATTAGTGTTTGTTACATTTTTCATTACAAATATAACCATTTAATGATGATTCATCCTTCATAGAAGCTAAGAACACATTCCCACTAACCTCTTCCACCTCTAAGCCCATATCATCAAACAAAATCAACATAGATCACTCCTCCATGTATTCCATTAATTATTGATTTAGTAACTTCCTACTCAATGTGCAAACGTCCAAATTATCCTTTCCCAATGTATAAGAAATACCAAAATCAAAATTCTGAATATATCCAACCCATCAAATCAATAGAAAGTTCAGATCCCTCTAATTAAAAAATATTCTTTAGTATTTTATGATATGAATATACCATAAATCATTACCCAAAGTGATAGTGTTGGTTCTAGTTGTAGAAGAAATGTCCTTTGAAGAAATTAACAACTCGGATTTTAGTCTAAAATCATGTGTAATCATTTCTTTACATGATCATGTTATTATGTCAACAAAAATAATAGATAAATGGACTACATTAATACACCTGAATAAGAGGAGAGGACCTTTACATATAATTTATAATTTATTTATAAGTAGATAAATAATTAAAGCGTCCACTTTCATTTATGACTTGATGGAATATATTTTGTTACGCTATCATTGTACTATAATATTCAATTGCATAATCCCTTTATAATTGATCCACATTTTCACCACAATATTTTACAAACATCATCAAATCATCAGGTTCTAGCATGACCAATCGTGATCTCTTGTGTTGTTTGTGTTTGATCATAGAAATTTTATTCTCAAAGAGGGAGAACACTTAGTGATGTCTTGAAAACTTGAGAGAGGAAGAAGAGAGAGTTATTTATAGAACTCTAGATATCTCTCTAGATATATCTAACTATATTTATCTCTAGATATATCACAAAAAATGTTTCTAGATATATCTCTCTAGATATATCGCTAGATATATCTTTCTTATACATTGTGCGCATTAAAAAATCCACTTTAGGAAAGTGATATATTTTTATATAATAAGATATAATTGTAAATTTATTATAGAAGGTTTACGGTTGGAAAATTGTATATAAGTTCTTAACCATTTATAATATTATTAATTAACCCCATATCTATAATAATACTATTATTATTAAAATTTTGACACATGTAACACATTAATAATATAAATAAATATCAATTATTTAAAATTTTAACATTAAACTCAATCCCCTTTCCATTATCGAAATTTATCATTCCTCGAATAAGGAAGATTTAATTAAAGAAATCTCACTAAAATATTTCTATGAAAAAATTAATAAATATTCTATTCTCTAAACTTTTAAACTGATATTTATTATTTACTATTTAACTAAATCTATTATTTTGAATAAATTGTGATTAAATTATGGAAATCAACCAAACCTGAATAATTATTATTTATAATAACTTATTAAATTCATTACATAAATTTAAATGAGATTATAGATACACACAATATGTGACCCTCTAGACCTACTTCTTAGTGGAATTAAAAATAAGTTTCTAAATTGTAAGGATTGAATCATTCGACATACCAAGACACTACTAGATAATGAAGTTAATGTCCCAATGATATCCAACCTCCAAAGAAAACTTACTAGGTAATATAATCTCTTTATCACAATATCTCTAATCAAATAGGTTGAATGCAGGTTCCAACAACCAATATACTTGATTTCTTTTTATTTGAATTTCAGGAAATGAACTCACCCATCGAGAACCATGGCCATGAATTTATATAGGTAGTCATATTCCATCAAAGGGAATGAGATATCAACTTCCATTATAGGATAGAATTGATAAATCATTTTTTTCATTATCTATTAAAAAAATATCGCTAGTGATGCATTGAACATACCCTACTTGGATCTGAACATATATTTTCATGGTTTTCATCAATATATCAAACTGCAGAGCTATGATATCCATTAATTATATTCTTAAAGTCTAACTGTCAATACACATTTTGAATATAGGAATATCCAATGACATATAGAAATGTGTATTTTATATTTTATGGGTTTATTATCATAACTTCCCATCTTGGAGATTACCAAGGGTGAACACCATGAGATGGTGTCTCAATATATTATGAGTCTCCTTCCTCTAATAACTTCTATAACATATATCCTATCATACAATATCATCCATGCATAGATCAAGATTCAAGAATAATGTTGTGAAACCTTTATCTTCTCATTATAGTGGGGAACTGCTATAACCATTCAGTGAGACATTTATTCCTAGAACATTATCACATAAAAATATATTGAAGAGAGAAAATAATAATGTGATAAGAAAACATTATAAGAACATTTAATTAATTACTAAATAGGTTATTCTAGGGAACCAACTTTAATGGATTGCCACTTTTACTAGATCCAAATGAAAACATCTTTCAGTCCATTAGCTCGCACATGATACCCATGACTCTATTGAGATAAATCCTTGTTCAAGGGGTCTAAAATATTTTCATCCATGGATAATATGCTCATAGTAACTTCACCTCTTTGAGAAAAATCCCTCAATTGATGAAACATTTAAAGTATGTGCTTTGTCGTTTGGTGTGACCTTGGATCCTTATAAAGAGCCACCACTAAAATTTTATAATTAAAAAATGTGATAGGTTCTTAACTAATAGGTACCACATTAAGATCATAGACAAATTTTTTTAATCATTAATACTTCTTTAGATACATTGGAATCTGTAATATACTTAGACTCCATTGTAGAATCGGTGACAACTGGATGCTTTGAACTTTTCCAATTCACAGATCCTCTATTAAGAAAAAAGATATATACAGACTGTGACTTCATATCATTAGGATCTATCTAAAATCTAGAACCTATATAACCCATGATGTTTACCATGATCAAATCATAGGAAACATAACTCCTCATACTTAACATAGAATACCTGATAGATCTTATCAATAAATAGTATGATATATTACTCATTATCTATACTTCATTTTGTTTATAAGGACATGTTTTCTTAGAATGATATATAATACGTGACAGTTGAACCAATTTCCTCTTGGATTTTTTTATATTGAATGACATCAGTATATGGACAATGTATATACTCAAACTTTGTCCAAGAAACCTATTAGATCTATTACACGTGATCTTGATCCCTATAATTTAGGGATTTTCACATAATTCTTTCTTGGAGAATCACTTTTTCAACTACGACTTTAACTTTTTTATAGTTGATATATCATTTTCAATTAGTAATATTTCATCAACATATAATACTATTAAGACAATCACACTTCCACTAAACTATTTTTAAACACATGGATCCCATTCATTCTTAAATTAGAACAATTCTTTTATAGATTCATCGAATTGAATGTTCCATGACATGGATGCTTGAGGTATTCCTTAGAAGGATCTCTTCCAATTGCTTACCTTTTTGTAACTTCATGGAGTCAAAAAACATCCAAGTTGTGTCTCATACACATCCTCTTGAAGATTCACTTTATGGAATGTAGTTTTAACATCTATTTTCTAAATCCCATAGTCTTGGTAATATTCTATGGAAAAGAAAATTATGATGGATTTAAACTTGGAAAATTGGGAAAAGGTCTCACCATAGTCAAATACATGATGTTTTCTAAACCCTTTATTTACTAGTTGTGGTTTATAGGTATTCAATTTACCTTCCATGTACATATTTCTCTTGAATACTGATCTACACCCAATAGGTTTTACATCAATTTTAGATTAGACAAAACCCAAATTTGGATTTGATACATGTAATATATCTCAAAAATTTTGGATTATTTCCATATTGAATAATCCATGATTTTTACTACCTTCTTGTAAGAAAGAAGATCATCATTGTTAACCAATAATTAGTCACTATCACTAGTGACTAGAAAACTATATCTATCTAGTTCTCTTAACATTCTATAACTCATACACAACACTTCTTTTTCAGGAACATCCTTTTCTACAAGGGCTTATGGATTTGATTCCTATTCCAAATATTTTGTATCTTGATCATAAACATAATCAAAGTCAATATTTCTCCCAATATACTCTTTGATATTGTCCTCCTTCTAAGAAAAATAGTCCTTCTTGAAATAATTACAATCATGTTTAAAGGTTTGTATATATTATATACCATTGTATAATTGTGATTCCCTATAAAGATATAATCCATACCTCGAGGTTCTAGTTTTTTTCTTGATTTATCCATAAAAACACCTCCCATTGTAATGTGTAAACATGTGACAAAATAAGTTTCTATCCACTCCATAACTCTAATTAAATACCAATTTCCAATTTATTTGGTACTCTGTTTAGTAAGTATAATGTTGTTTATAATTTTTAACTACAAAATGATAATGGAATACTTATGCGAAACATCATAATCCTTACAATGTACAAAAAGATATTGTTCATCCCTTAAATAACACCATTCCACTATGGTGTATAAGGTAGAGTGAGTTGGTATAAAATACCATACTCCCATTGAATGTTAATAGTGTATTGGTTAAGATATTCATTGCATTGATCCAATTTAATTTTTTTTACCTTATTACCATGATGATTCTCAACCTCATTCTTAAACACTATGAACATATCAAAGGATAAAAAATTATACCTCATTAAGTAGATATAATCATACCTTATCATATCATTAGTAAATGTAATAAATTATGAGTATCCAACTCTGTCCTTTATTTGAAATGGTCTATACACATTAGTGTGTACAAATCTATAAGATATATACCCCATTCACCTTATCCACCAACTGGTGTTTTGTTCATATTAACATGTAAAATAACATGACATATTTCATGTGGATAGAGCTCAGAAGAGTCTAAATAACCATCTTGATAGTGATTTGTTAAATTCTTAACATTTATGTGACCAAGTCGGTGATTCCATAACTAGGTGTTATATGATTCGCACATACTTATTTCATTATCAATTACTAATATATGGTTTTTTTAATTTAATACATAAATATTTTTATTCAAATGTTACATACATTAACATAAACTATCTTGATAAAAATATAAACCTTTATTTCCAAAACTGAAAATAAATCAATCCAGATCTAAAAAAGAAATGGAGTTAATATTCTAGGAAACACTAGATACATAATAAGAATTAATTAAAACCTAAATCAATTATATTATCAATGTAATATGGTAGTATATAATGCTTATATAATCCATAATAACTCCATTAGTATCACATAAATCCACCTCAACTCTAGTAATATTTTGAAATATACTTGGTTCCCATATTTGGATAAAATGTTAGCACCATAGGTAGTATCTAATACCCAAACTGTAATGTCCCATATTTTCAATGAAGTTACAGATCATTAGTTATTCAATTTTAATACCTTAAACAACCCTAATAAATATGTCTAATCAAGCCGAGGAGTTCATGGCTGAATATTGGTTTCATTCAAAGCTCGTTGCTCTGAAATTTGAAGAAGGAACTAGGATGAACGGTTTTCCTACAACTGTGAAACCCATATCACACGACCGTTCAGCTGGTTTAAGGTTTGGTTAAGAGATAATTTGCACGATTTAGGAATATTTTTTAAAATTGGGAATCTAACCATGTGGTCTGCCCCAATTATTTGTGAACTAAGCATGTTTTGCACACAGTTTGGCCAAATCATGCATCCAAACTATGTGTTTTGATATTTCGTTGGTGAAATTACTTTTTTCCCATAACTTTAGTTCCTAACTATTTTCTATTACCTTCCTCAATCTAGAGACTGGAACTTTTTCACCTCCTATTTTGAGCTCATAAACACCCTCATTTAGGATTTGAGCTAGATCCTTCATCCAGTTTTCGTTCTTCGATCCCTCGAATAATTAAATCCATATTAGTAACCTCTCATAGTCTCTTACGTCATATAAAAGTTAATATTTGAATCCATCACTAAATTTATGTTTAGAATCATTTGAACTATTTTCAATTAGTTGGGTCATTTCCTAAATCTCTTCCAACCAGCTTCAAATATGAGGCTGATATTGTGAAAGGTGTTATCTATAGCCTTGAGGAAGTTTGTCATGTTGTTTTACCTTTGATTTTTTTCATCTCATAGCTAAGACATTATGCCACCTGTTAGACATTGATTATCAACTTCATTATCTTGATTACATAATTTATAGTCACCCCATTTCACTTAGATACATGTTTATTGAATTTTTTTAGTTATTTATTGGTTGGTTTCCACACTTATGGGAACCCCATGGTCGTGACACTTCAATTTGGCCTTTGCAGTTAATTGCCAAATTTTGAAAAACACCACTTTAGCCTTCGGAATAAACATAAAATGTAATTTTCCATATAATTCAATTTCAATGGAACCTAAGGAACCTCTTCGGTGTTTGGTTTATCCTACCCTTCGAATTTCCCATGTGGGAAATTTATTTAATGATCATGCCATCTTCTAAATGACCCTTTGAGAGTTATAAATGGTATTTACATGTTTTAATTAAATGAATGAGTTAAATGGGGTAGATAAAGTGAAATGGATAGTTCATGATGGGTTTCCTTTCTTAAAATGAATCGATTTGTTTTAAATGGAATGAATTTAAGGGATGGTAAGTCCTCACCCTATTTTTATTCTTTATAAAATGATTCATATGAATTGTATTGTTTTAAATGGAATTAAACTTGTCTAATGAAATGAATATGATGGTCTGATTTATGTATTATATTATAAATGATTGTTCCTTTCTTATGTATTTGGTCTAGATAAAAGATATGTATTGGAGGTATTTCCCCATTATAGTTATAATAATATTATTCCTTAATATAGGTTGTGTATTATGATAAGGGGTGTTGAGAGAGGTGGGAAATCACACACCTTTACATCGAGTGTGGAGAATGGAATCTCCCACTAGTGATATTATATGGGAGTTGGGATTTACGTGCCATGATCCATGATTAGAGTAATGTCATGAGTGATCACTCACCATCCATAGTGTTATTTCATGGAGTCTATAACTCTATATGGATGTAGGGAATATATCATATTTCAAGAGCATATAGACTTGTTGGACTAGTAATGGATGTATGAGTTACACCCTAGTCTAGCCAGTAACTAGTATTCTAGGTATATAGACACTTATTTCAACAAGTACTTCATTCATATAGGTGGATGTAAAAAATAATTATACTATATATATTACTAAATCTATAAGGACTGTTCAGGTATTCCTTCTTGGAATGACCTGAAGTAGGTAGAGCTGTAAGTTTTGATTTAGGAACCTGAGTGGCCTAGTTATTTATTTCAGTATTGAATTACATATTTTGTTATACCTGCACACTATTTAGTTAAGAGTACTACTTGAATTATATATTGAAATCATTGGTGGTGGCATACTGAGATTTTATCTCACACTATACATGGGTTGTGTTTGGTACCTAAGAATATTATATGTCTATAGGTACTAATAAGGGAAAGTGTCGTACTACTAGTCTTTGACATACTTTACCATTAGATAGATCTTAGTAGAAGAGGATCGAGAATAAGTTCTAGATGCTTGGAGTTGTTTGGTCTTTTTTCTTTTTGTACTATTATGTAGCATGCTTGTATCAGCCTATTTATTTTTTGTATTAAAACATTCTATGAATCCATGTATCAAACACATCCATAAAGGATTTTGTTATTTTATTAGTTGTTCCATATATTACCTTCCAATGATACTTATTTAGTAAACTATTTACAGATCGACATTTTTTTATTTATTATTTCTATTTATATATTATTTTTCTATTTTGGATTATATATGACTGTACCAATTATGAAACTCTGATATGAGGGTATATTCACCCTACTATAACACCTTTACACCCTCATTTCTAGTTGGAAGCCTCTATCCTATGGGGATCCGTTCTTTAGGCCATGTGACTCATTGGATCGGGGTAGGGGTTAAGTGGATCCATATTCGAGATGTTACAAAGTGGTATTAGATAAAAATATTTCCTCTGTCTTACTATTTTGGTATTAGATAGGAGACTATGAGTTAAAGGAATTTAGAATTGACATTAAGTATGGATGTATCTAACCCATGTATGGGGGAACCCTAAATTACCTGGGATAGGAAATTGCAATTATTTATTCATATTTTTATAGTTAATATGACTTTACTGTCAGGATACACACCTATGTTATGATGTTATTGATATTGGAATTATTGAAATTGAGATTTATTTACTTAACCTGATGAAATGAGGGTGTTTCATTAGTGTATTAATCATTATTATGTACAATATGTCTAATATTACATGCATTTTTCCATGTGACATCTATTTTCAACATGCATTTTCCTGTGCATATTATTAATGCCTTGATCTGTATTGAATTGTACTGACACTTCATGTTGGTATTTGAAAAAACAATTTATACTTAAAGTTACTACTTTAACCTAACAATGTTTTCTTGAATAGGTTAAGGAAAAGACCTTATGGAGTCAATTATGTAACATTGTGATATGGTCCATTGTTCACATGAGTTTTAACGTGTTATGGTGTATTTCAATTGGATGTCGTGTTTTCATTCATATGGAGTATGGTCCCTTATGGATTATAAAATAGTAAACCATCTGATTCAACCATTCTAAGACATTGAAATGTTTATACAATCACACTATGAAATTGAATATGACTTGAAAGTAAAAATAAAAATATTATATATATGACATAGAGACTCATATATGAACATGACCATAGTACCGGGTAGTGCGGTATCTCTTACATTCTTAAGGCATGTAATGGTCTCTTTCTACCTTCCATACTTGGCTTTTGCAGTAGGTAGAGAGGCGTTATCGTTCTTATAGTAAGGATTTATACCAATCTTTGTTTCGTAAATGCAGTCTACTAAATTTCTTAAATATCTTTTGAGGTGTGAATTTGGAATTATAGTATCATTCCATTTTGGATTCCTCCTATCATACACCAAAAAGGTTGTGCCCACCATGCTTCTAAGGAGGTGGGCACTGAGCCTTTAGTTATTACTCTTGAGGTTCCACCTATATAACCTCTTTCTATACCTGATATGGGTGATGGTGCCTTGTTTCGAGAGGGATTCTTATGTATTGTATAATTGATCCATGGTGTATTAAGACCTACACCAGGCATGACAGAGTTGACTCGTGAGTTTCAATAGTAGCATCCTCCCACCTTCTTAGGGAATAGTGGACCACAAGCTGTGGAGTCTTACCTCAAAGAGATTCTATCTATATTTGAGCATTAAGAGACACCTCCAGAGTATAAGGTCAAGCTAGATACATATATGATTCATGATTTTTCCAATCAGTGGTGGGATGTTATCACCTAGGAGGATCAACATTGTTATATGGTCTAGGCATATTTTCATACCATCTTCTATGACTACTTATTTCTCCAGATTCCTAAGGATGATACAGCTAGAGAATTAATGAATCTACATAATGGGAGTATGAAGTTATGGAGTACTATGCTCGTTTCATAGATCTACAAAAATTCACACCTACTCTAGTTTTTGATGATGTTATAACTACCAAGCGATATGAGGATGGGATGGTATATGTAATTTGATCACATTTGAACAAGTTTAGGTTGATGGAAATTTTTTAAATCTCCAAGTAGGACATTATTACAGAGCCGAATTTTATGGATGTTAAAGTTGTGAGTTAGGGTTGTTGGACAACCGTAGCTATCAGTGGTTTGTCTTATGGGTGAAAGAGGTGCTTTGTGGCTACTCGCGTAGGTAGAAGAAGTCAGGATCTGAAAGAATATATCTTTTTTATCTATCACCACTGTGGAAATCCATGGTGACAAAACCAAAGTTCCCATGTGATCTGGTCATGTGTAGAGGCTGCAGAGGGATGGGACATATTCGTCATTTATGTAGGAATTTCCCTCCATTGCCTAACAAGAAGGGATCTTCACGTTCTCCTTAGTTTGGAGCTAGACCGATAGGATCACATCAAATGGGAAGCTAGAATATCACCGGCTAATTAATTTGAGGTGGTGGTCGAGGCAGAGGCAGTCAGACTTATAATTCTCTGTTTTAGTAGAGCGAGAATACACAGGGTAGTTAGTTAGTAACACATGGATATAGTGCATGCTAGTTATGTGAATTCTATCCTTTATCGGAGGAGCAGAGAACCGTACCATCTATTATATGAAGTACTGTTATAGTAGCCTCTACATTAGTTTCATTATTATTTGACATAGGTACGTCTAAATATTTTGTATCTTAGGAAATTACTGGGAGTTTGGGCATCATGGTTGATAACATATATGGAATTATGATCTTGATACATCGTTTTGTATACTATAGGAGGGAGTTTTCCATTGTAATGATTGTCCCCTCAAGATAGGCAGTTACCTTCTCATATGGAATCTCTATATCAATGACCTGAAGATATTTGACATAATCATCAGGATAGACTGGTTAGTTCCATATAGAGTTCTTATTGACTATTATCATTTAAGGGTGACATTTACATCATCAGAGGGTGGTAGGTATGTACATAGTATTTGACCGAATGTTAGCACGAAATGAGGTGGACCTAAGAAGAAGAGGCCGGGAAATGTGAAAGCTCATATCGCTAGTCCTTTCCTCAATGAATAGGGGTTAAAACCCAATGTTTATCCTCCTATAGTGTAGAATTTTAAAGACATACTTCCTAAATACTTCTCTCATATACCTATGATGTGAGAGTAAGAGATTACTATTTATCCAACACAATTGAGCAGCACCAAGTACAATTAATCCTTATAGGATATCACCTAAGGAGAATATGGATCTCAATAAATAGTTGGAGGATCTGGAATAAAAATGTTTTTTATTCCCCAACACTTCTTGTTGGAGTTTAACAGTCATTTTTTCAATAATATGGATGTTACCCTCGAGATTTGTGTGGATTACCTTCATTTGAATCTGCTCATGATTAAGAATCGGTATCCACTTCCCAGAATAGATGAACTCTTTGATATGTTTCGAGGAGAAAATGTGTTTTTAAAATATATCTTGGTCACTCTACCATAAAGTGTATCTAAAGACCTTGGACATGCCTTACAGAACTTTCAGGAGTAGGTATGGTCTATATGTCAACATGGTTTTGTTGTTCGGACTCACGAATTCAGCTATAGTCTTTAGGGTTCTCATGAATTTGGTCTTCCACCTATATTTGGATTCATTTTTGTAGTCATTTTTATGATATATTGGTGTATTTAGGATCTAGACACGTCCATGTGACATATATTGAGATTGTTCTAAATACAAAAATAGAGAATCAAATATATACTATGCTCAAAAAATGCCACTTCTTGATAAAAAAGTCCACTTCCTGGGTCACATCATCTTCGAGTCACGAGTTTCAATAGACCTATAGAAAGTGAGATCTATAGTTTCCTAGGAGAATCCCATGAACTTCTTTGACATGCAGAGTTTCTTAGGTATCTCTATAAATTACAGATGCTTCATCTAAGATTCATCATGCCTTACAGTTCTACTTATGAGCTTGACAATGAAGGGTGTGAAATTAATTTGGTTGAATGCTTTTGAAGCATCCTTTAAAGAGTTGTAGGGTTGAATGACTTCAGCACCGATAATGATTCTTATTTCCAATAAAGTTCTATATAGTATACCATGACACCTCATCTAGTGCTCTTGGACCTATTTTGATGTAGGAAGAGTGAGTCATTACATATATGTCTCATCAATTAAGTTGAAATGAACGGAATTACCAGACACAATACCTTGAGATCAATGTTGGGGTTCATGATTTATGGTTTTTGATACACTATCTTTTGGGAGAGATTTTTTTGGTATTCAAGGATCTCAAAATCCTCAAGTACATCTTCACACAGTGGGATTTCAATCTCAGGTAGCGCGGATGAGTTGAGTACCTACAATCATTTGATTTCAGGCTTGTCTATATGACAAAAAGGGGAATTAGGTAGCCGATGATTTGAGCCAAAAGACTTAGACATAGGTGGTTCAAGATAACAGTGTTGAATAGAATCATATGACCTCATCTTTATTGATACACATTGAGAATGAAGTGGACTTTGGTTAGACTATCCTCTCAGCCTTATTAGTGACCTCTACTATTCTGGAATGGGTAAGGTCAAGACAATAATCTAATCCTGAAGACCATTCCTTTAGGAAAAGTGTTTTAGTTGATTATACATCATCAGGTTTGACGGTGAATGGGGATGATACCTTATTCATTAATGGGAGTATATGGTTCTGAAAAGATATTATAGAGGATCTAATGTAAAAATTTCATTCCTTGTCTTTGGGCGCTCACCCCGAAGTCACCAAAATGTATCAAGATCAACAATTTAAGTATTGGTGTCATAGTATAAAATGATAAAGTGATTATTTAATCATTATGTGTTCCACTTTTCAGCAGGTAAAGGAGAAACATCCGCGACTGATAGGCATTTTATTACTATTATCCATTCTCAAGTGGAAATTGGATGATTTTCCAATGGATTTCATGACTGGTCTACCCAAATCACCCCATGGAAACGATACTATGTGGGTTGTAATTAATAATTTAATTAAGGTCTCAATTTTCCTACCTATGTGAGTGTCTTTATCGATAGATGACCTAAGACAGTTTTACATCATGTAGGTTTTAAGTCTTCATGGATCTCCTATTTCTTTCATTTATAATAGAGATGGTAGTTTCACTTCACGGTTCTGGTAGGGTTTACGAAAGGCCTTGGGTATGTAGGTGCTTTTGTGCACAACCAATCAACCTTATACCAATGGAATGACAAGGCATATGATTCAGGTTTTAGGGGGCATGCTTGAAACATGTTACCTTGACATAGGAGGTTCTTGGGGGAAACACTTACCTATTCTGGATTTCTCTTATAATAACAGCTTTTAGGCTACCAACAAGATGGATCCTTATGAATCCTTATATGGTAGGCCTTTTCACTCACCTCTTTGAAGGATAGAGGAATATGAGCTACATATTCTTGGATCACTTCTCGTGAAGGGGACTACAAATTAGGTCCAGCAAACCAAAAATCACATGTTGATATCTTAGTCCAATGAATAGTCGTCTGCCAACATACACCGACAACCTCTCATGTTCAAGGTCATAGAGAGGGTTTTTTTGAGTCTTACCCAAGTTGGTCAACAGATGTATTAGGATTAAATTTAAGCTCTAACTCTTTGAGATTGTGAAATGGATCAGACCAGTGGATTACCAGTTTGCACTTCCTCTAAGATACCGACCTATGCATGATGTTTTCCATATATCTCAGCTTCATTGAAGATATCATGTACCATCACATGTCTTCAAACTGATGTGATATAATCGGATGTGGATACTTCCTTCGATGAGTATCTAGTGCATATAGTGGATTAGAATGTGAAGACACTATGAGGATGGCTAGTTCATTAGGTACAGTTGTTATGACAGCATGACTGAGTATATGATGACACCTAAGAGAGGGAAGCTAATATATAATCTTAGTAGCTAGAAATATTTTATGATGATGCCTCTTTACCCTAAAAAGTCCAACTCGAGGATGAGCTTCTATAATGAGGGGAGGTTGTAATGACTGTTCTTTTCAATGAAGGTAAGGATCATTATTTTTTCAATTTGAATGCCTTAAATGACACTAATAATGATGTATATTCAAAGAAAGAATGTCACATGTGAGAAAATGTGTATATTAGAGCCCGAAGCTTTGAAATGGGAAGAAGGAACTAGGTTTCATAGTTTGTCTACAACCCTATGACCCAGGTCGCATGGCTGTGTGGTTGGTTGTAGGTTTGGGAAATAGTTGATTTTCATGGATTGCACACAATTTTTCAAACCATTCTTATAACCATGTGTTTTCTCCCATATATTAGTGAAGTAAGCGCGGTCTGTCCACTATTTTTCCAAATCATGTGGTCAAACCATGTTCTTTGATAGTTTGGGGTGAAATTGCATTTTTAACCCTCACTTATGTTTTCAACACTTTCTCCTTTCCCGCACTCCCTCCAACAGCTGAAACTTATTCTCATCCTCTTTTGAGCTCAACAACACCCTAATCAAGGGATTTAGAAATACCCTCTTTCAATTTTCCATTCTTTAATACATCAGAAGCATTGGATCCATCTCAGTAAGATACCATAGTCTCTTACCTCCTATAAAAGTTAATATTTGAATCCATCATTCTATTTAGGTGCATGCTCATTTTCCATATTTTCAGGACATTATAAAATTTATCATATCTATTTCAACATACTTAAAATATGAGGCCTATATTGAGTGAGTCATTATCTATATCCTTTAGTTAGGTGTTCATGTTGTTTTCCCTTTGAGTTTTTTCATCTCAAAGCTATGATGTTGGCCGCATGCTGTTTTTTTGGTAGAATATCTATTATCTTGATTCATTCATGTCTAACAGACCCTTTTTCCAAGATACATGCTTATTAAATATTTTTTAGTGGTTTAGAGGTTGGTTTCCACATTTATGGACACCCGATAGGTGTGCCACATGGAATTAGCCTTTGTAGCTAATTGAATATTTTCCTTGAACACCTCTTTATCCTTCCAATTAATCATAAAATTTAATTACCATTTTAATTGAATTTTCATGGAACACAAGGCAACTATTAGGTGTTTGGTTCATCCTACCCATGGAATTTTCCAAGTGGTAAATTTCCTTAATGATAATTTCATCTACAAAATGACCCTTTGAGCTGTATAAATGGTTTTTCCATGTTTTAATGAATTTATTATGTTAAATAAACTTAATAATGTTAAATTAATGATGTATTATGGGTTTAATTTATTAAAATGAATCAATTGGTTTTAAATGGAATGACCCCAAAAGGATGGTAAGTTCATGCCCTTTCTATATTACAGCATTCCATGAATCTATATATCTGACACTACTATAGATGATTTTATTATATTATAAGTTGTTCATTTTCTTATCATCCACTTCTCACTTATTTAGTTATTTATTTATACTTTTTCATTTTTTTGTTGATTCTATCGTTTTATGTATGCATCCACTATTTTTGATTGTATCTGATTGTACCTACTGTGCCACTTTGATATGAGGGTATAGTCTCCCCATTATACCACCTTCACACCAACACTGCTAGTCAGTAGCCTCTAGCATACGGGGAGGTGTGCTTGAGACAATGTGACCCATCGACTTGAGTAATGAGATATGTGGATCTCGTGTCAGGAAGTTTCAAAACTTTTCGATAGGAAAACATTACACTCAATAATGAACAAACCTAAAGCTTCCACTTGCTTATATGGTTTGGTGAAACTCATCTTCGAATGTCTGTACTTGGAACCTGAAAAATATATATCATCTTGTTCATGTCACTACCTACAGATAATTTTCTTATTGGAACGATGATGCTCAGGAAACATAGAATTAGAATGAGTATTTATTGCCTTTTCCTATTTTTCATATTCTTATTTACTATAAGGACAGTGGGTTTGTGACACCCCATTTTTTGTCAACCTATAGAATAATCTCAAGATGTTATGAATGTTTCTTCTTCCTATTTCTCATATTAGAATTCACAATAATAATAGATAAGGATCTGGTTAGTGAGGATAGAATGGGATCTATGCAATATTCATCAGGTATCTTAAAACCCAAGATGTCCAGTCAATAAATGTATCTAATCATATTGACCACATGATCCCTAGCTGGAACTGAATCTCTAATCTTGAATGTGAATAGTGCCTTAGATATCTAGTATCTCTCTAATCGTGTCTCCTTTTGATAGTGATACTTAAGATGATAAATTATTCCATGCACATTCATATCCTCATATCATTTTAAAATATCATTAGACATGGAGGGTAGAATGAAGAATTAGACTTCTATAACATTGACTACATGCATAAAATAGAGGTACACTTGTTCTTTAATAACCTCTTTGGAAATAAAATCAGGAATTGGGATTTTAAGCTTGTACAATTATTGTTCATGGAATAATATAATGTGCCGGTTCCTATACAACGCCTGGAAATTTTTAGTGGTCATAAGTTTATACCTCACAAGTATGGATCATTGTGATATAGTCAATTTCATTTGATTATCCATTTCTATAAATTAAGAGTTGATAATTAGTATATTTTTATATTACAAAAACATATTTACAAATTTAAAATGAATTAAATTCCATTAATCTACCATTATTCATCAAAACCTAATAGCCCACATAGTTTATTTCATAATATCTTGTCACATAGATATTATCGTGACAAGGATCCATATTCCCTTCTCATAACCTATACATTCGTATATTAAGCTATTTGATGGGTTTTAGGAAGGCGTAACTTGAAAAATACAATAACTCTTAGTTCCTTGATCAGTTGAGTGGACTAAATTCTCTTGAAATCATGTTTTAATGATTTCCTCAACACTTTCCTTTTATTCACACCAAGTCCTACATGGGAATCCAACCCTTAATGTAGACCAATCTATGTCAACACAAAACTCAAATCTTAAAGATTCCATGATAATTGAAAGCACCCAAACTTGTGTTGGTCAACCACTTGGAACTATGAGTTCACTTTAACTTAATTAGGGGAAGCCTATACGGACTTAATATTTTAGTTGAGGTATTTTTTATCCATTATGTGTAAAGACCATTTTTTCTTTTACATGATTTTTTAATATTAATTGGATTTTACTTATGTTATTAACTATGCTTGATAAAATATTTATTCATAATATGATTATATTTTATTCAATAATGAATGATTGTCAATTTATTTATCATGTGATCCCATTGAATTCAAAAACATAAATAATTAACGTTGAAACTGAAAAATATATAAGTGCCATGATTGTGAGATTCTCTAATTGTTAGTTTATCTAGTTAATGATAAAATAACACTCAACCATAAGGGAAAATACACCCTAAAATGTAGCTTGGTTCATGTTCACCATTCCTCCTTTGATCATATATATCACATTGATTAGTTTCTCCTTAGATCATTGACTAGGACCATCTCCACTCACCTAGTAGATTCCTCCTTAAGTAATATTTTCCTCACACACATGTGAGGGGATCCAATTTATTGGATAAAGAGGGTTTATATATAATAAACCATGGGTTTTATTTTCCATACATAATAAGGGAAGGGGATGACTAACAGATCATCATTTTTTTTAAAATAAAAATAAATAAAAATAAACTAATAACATAAAAAGGGATGATATAATCTCATAATCATCCACACATAAACATGAAATTCTAAAAAAATAAACCTTATTATCATTTTTTTTATTTTTTATTTAATTAATATAATATTTTTGGACTTAATCAAATTAATTAAATTTATATTTATTCAATACAAGAATCCTTAACATACCGTCATATATAATTTTAAACAAAATTTGTCCCATTTAAAAGTAATGAAGTACCCTACTGCACTTGGAGGAAACCTCCAGTGTTCATCAAAATGTTATCATGGAAGTTAGTTTAATATATAATTTTTAATCCTATGAAAATATGTGTAATATCGAATGAATGATGCATAGAACACATAATAAATAGATTTAATTATACATTTAATTATTCCTTACATGAAAATTTAAGAAAAAATATATTAGCCAACTACACGACATGTACTATTTTTCACGGCATGTACTTGTCTTTTAACTATTTCCACTACATGTCAATCCTCATGTCCTATATCTGATACACAACCCAATTGGAAAAACCCATGTATGACCCAGATGATTCTTTGTTTTTAATCATTATCCAATTATTAATTATGTTATCAAGAATGTAGAAGATAAGATATGATGATTTCATATTATTAACATGAATTATTTTAAGTAAAATAAAATAAAAATTAATGTAATAAATCAATGAATAATAAATAATTATAAATTAAACATGTGGTCACTCTCATAACACTTATAGGTTCTTGGAGAAATGGAAGTGTTCTTTTAAATAGGTTCTTGCAGCATTCGAATACATCCATAGGGAAAAACTTAATGTCAGAACAAAATCTGACCATATAAAGATGATTAGTGTGTAATATAATTCCTTTATAATGATATATCTAATCAAGAATGTTTCATGCTTGTTCCATGAACCTATATACTAGATTTATATTTTTTAAAATTTCCATAAATGAACTCTCCCACTGAACACCGTGACCGTGCATTTATGAAAACAAGTATATTCCATCATAGAGCATGAGATATCAACTTCCAAAAGAGTTTTGAATTGATAAATACTTTCTCATATTATCCATTAATAAGTTATCACTCATGATGCACCCCACATAACCTGCCAGTCCGAAAAAATATATTTCTATGGTTTTCATCAATACATAAAAGTGTGAGAGTTATGAAATCAATTAATGATAATAATAAATTATAAGGATCAATACACATGTATGAATATTAAAATATTTAATGACATATTGAAATGTGGATTTATTTTTTGAAGGGTCTGTTTTTATAACCTCTTATCTTGGTGATTACCAAGGGAGAAACCCATAAGAATGTGTCTCAATGTATTATGAGCTTACTAACCCTAATAGAATGTATCTCTTATGTCCCATAAAATAATATCATCTAGAAATAGAATAAGATTCAAGAATAATTTTGTGGAACCTCTAGGATGTCATGATAGTCAGGAATCATTATAACCTTTCAAAATGAAATATATTCATATGAAATTATCACATAAAAATATCATGGAGATAAAAATTAATAATTTCATAATAAAACATCATTAAAACATATAATCAAGTAATAAACAAGTTGGTTCTAGAGAACCAACTCCAATGGATAGTGGAACCTTGTTTTCAGGACTTATATCATACATTCCAACTCAAAGTAATGAGTATGATAGTTTTAATAATGAGGATGTAATTATAAAGATCCATATACCACCACATATTTTCCCTACATCAAGAAACACCCTAGTATCATACCTAAGGAATCACATAAAACATAATAACTCAAACCTAATTCTGAAAGAATCATAACTAGAGTTAAAGTCAACCTCACCTTTTGTTCCTCAGAATTCCTCTAAAATAGTTTTTTCCTCTTAAATTATATCCCCTTATGAGTAAAAAATATCATCAGAGATGAAATATTTGATAAATACATAAAAATTCATCTATAATTACATGATTAACCCTAAAATAAATAAATCTCAAACAAAATTATAGGTTGATCCCCTAACATCATGACCCAAATTGTTTTTGGATCCACTAAAATTTCCCTCTAATATTTTATGTATCCCATAAAATTCACTTATTAGATCCAAAATTCACAGTTAGAAAGCATTATATAAAGAATACTTTCCTTCATAATTTCATGAATGATATCCAATTGATCTGTATGTTCCTCCTCTAACTTGAAGCATGCCAAACTATCATCCATAAACACGAAAACAAAAGAGTCCAAGAACCAATGAAAGACTTGGTTTATCAATTAAATAAATATTGAATTAGTGTTAGTTATACTGAATAGAATAAATAGAAACTCAAATTTATTAAACCTCTTACAACCATTGTCTTAGGTATATCCTATTCTTATACTCTCAACTCATGGAACCCCGATCATAGTTAAATCTTATAAAAACATTGATCTCCAATTTGTTGATCAAAGATGTAATTTATCCAAGGAAAGCGGTATTGGTTCTTAATAGTATCCTGAT
This sequence comes from Viscum album, assembly GCA_963277665.1. Lineage (NCBI taxonomy): Eukaryota > Viridiplantae > Streptophyta > Magnoliopsida > Santalales > Viscaceae > Viscum > Viscum album. The sequence goes on along the minus strand of OY728143.1, from coordinate 877,897,275 downwards.
TAATCTTTCTATAATAAATAAAAAGCCTAATGATTTTATCTACCTTCTTTAAAAATAGAACTCGTGAATCCCAATGTGACACAATAGGATGAATAAATCCCTTGTCTCCAAGATCCAGAATCTGAACATTAAGAAACTTTAAATCAGTGGGTTTCATATGATATAATGCCATAGAAAGATGAATTTTACTAGGGAGGAGGTCAATAGTGAACTTGAACTCTCTTTCGGGAAATAACCTATAAATATCATCAGTAAATACCTCATGGAATGAAATTACCACTACATAAACTTTTTTTTATAGAAAACCCCCTTTAAAAACAACGTTTTCCTACTACCCAAGTCGGGTTTCATAAAAAACATATTTCTTGATATTAAATAAATCAATAAAAAAATAAAATTAAAAAGAATTTACATGAACATTAAGTAATTCATGGGTTTAACCATTATATTGAGGTACCTACTTCACAGAAAAAAGAAAAATATTCGTCTCTGAGAATGAAGATTAGAAATGAAAATATATAGTAATATAAAGACTATATCCAAAGGAAACATCATTAATTACCCATAAATACCTCTATATATAATAGTCACAACCTAATTGAATTCAACTGGGTCATGGGAAAGGAGATAAATGAGAAATATAGATATTAGAGAAGGGATTAAATAAAAAATAGAAAAAACCTTGAGAAGATCCAAAATGAGTTAAGGTAATTCACCAAGGATATAAGGAAATAACTCTCTAGAGTGCCTTGGAGATATTAGTTTGAGCCTAACATAAACTATGACGATATTATATAAAAAAATTATGAATTTTATTAGGGTAAATTTTAAATTTTAAGAGGTTCAGATCTATGTGCATGGTTAGGTTGCAAAGTTTAAAAACCCATTCACTAATCATTCGATGGCCACTGCCCTTTGAAAATTGAGTAGAATAGTTTCCTGGGATGACACACAAATTTTGATAAACCATGCTCAAGTAGTGTTAATATAACGACCCTTACTTTACATACATTGTTATTACTTCAAAATTGAAGCACACTTATTACAACATATAACAAAACCATGAAAGGACCGTATAGGTATAGTGTCTTTAGAAACTAGAAAGCATAAACAACTGGTTCATAAAACAACTACTTTGCCTCCCATTTATTTCATCATATCTAGAGTCCCTTTTGGCATATTTTACTTAATAACCTTCTTCTTAACTTGGGGAAATAATCATAAAAAAGGGTGAGCTCAAATGCTCAGTAAGAGTAAACAAAAGAAATATCAATCACATCATATACATAAGCACATAACTTTTGGAAATCATAACCTGGAAAAGATATCATAATTTCATAACATGGGATAAATCATAGAAGTGAAATGTAATCCCAATAATCATAACTTAAAACATGAAACTTTTTGGAATACACACATAATCATTGAGAATCATTTCTTGTTATTCAAGACTCATTTCCAAGACTATCTTAGTGGAAAAAGTCCACTTCTGAGCTGAGTTCACTCCTCGTTTCAGTCTTGTTTCACTGAACCGGTTTAACCTGCTGTTCCAGCCATGTCTATCTCATGATATATAAAATCTTTACCCAATGAATTTGAGTGAGATATAGGTCCCACCCATCTCATAATGATACCATTCTTATGTGTGCCACAAAATCAGAAAATCATACATCATAGCATAACCCATGTAATAAAAATGGAAATCATCAACATCGTGACATCATAAAACTATTCATATAAGATAAAGGAATTCATAAAAATATAATTCCATCCCAAAATAATCAAATCAATGTAATAATAGGGATAAAAATAGAACCCATTATTATCTTAGATGGAAAATAATTTTGATAAAACACTTGAACTCCATTCTTGGGGAAAATATCCTTTCTTCTTCAAAAACACTTTTCCTTTATTAACATGTCGTACAATTTTAAACTAAAAGAAGTTGATTAAAATTAATCTTGAAAACTTGTAAATCAAGCTTCTTCGAAATAATGTTTTAGAAATCCATTCATTCCGTATAAGATAAAAAATCATTCTTCGTACTTTTGTCGGAAAAGTCAAAAAGTACCTCGTACGAAAAACGACAAAAGATTTCTTTCATATCCTTTACTAAAAACTCACCGAAGGGTAAAATTGGATTTAAACTATTTTATTTGGATGGAAATAATATTAAATATTGAGAAAACATGGATGTGGATGATAAAATACACCCCAGTAAATGCCAAAGTATAAACAATCTCGGATAAAAATGAGATTGTGATATTTCCCTTACCTTAGGTCCGATTTTCCTCGTAAGTGTCCTAACCACCTATATAATGATTTAAATAATGTTATTGACTTATTCCAGAATCATAATTATTGTTATGATATCATATATGGTCATATTCTCAGCTTCTTATTAGTAATATTTCATTACAACTTGTTATTCAGGTGTTTATTACTTTTTATTCTTATGCGTGTTTTGTCGAATAAATTCTTATTCTTATCTTTAGCTTATAGATACATCATTTCCAGAATGTTATTAGTGTAATATATATCATATTCATTCATTAAATTCATTTATATAATCATTATTCAATGAAGATCATGTAGAACGAGTCGCATCACATCGTGGAGACGGTATTCCGTACGTACGCACGAGCGATGATATCATTCCCATGATCATGGAATTTTATTGGAGTTTATGTATACTATTTCAGAATCAATATCACTTTAAAATAATCATATATAGTCATTATTTACACCATTATACCCATCCAAGTATGGTGGTGGTGGAAAGTAGATTACACCACGGCGTGGAGACAGTATTCCGTACGTACGCACGCGCGGTTATTTCATTTTCCGTAGGATGGATATATGGTGAAATAGGGTTGTTTCATACTTATAATAACATATCCATATATGAGTGATACTTATGTTATTACTTCATAATTAAACAACTAATGAATAAGAAGTGGAAGAAGAAATAAAGATGAAAGAATCGGTAACAGACATTACCTCTTCTTTGAAGTTCTTCTTTGAGACCTCATTTTAGGTCACTAAAAATGGTATTTGAAGAAGACCAGGACCTCTAGGATGTCTATAGATAAGTGGAGAGGAGAACGTGGCAGGGTTTTGACGAGCTTGGAGGCTCAATGTGGTGGGAGGAAGCGAGGGAGGAGGTGCCCTTTTATAAGGGAGGAGAGGGGCACCTTTGGAATAACTAAAAATATTATTTTATTATAAAGCCAAATTCGGTTTCAAATAGCTCCAAATTGATTTATTTATAAGCTAAGGTGGGTATGGGTCGAACTCCTCTCATACAATAGAGTTTAGACAAGTTTAGGTTCCTATTTTGACCTTATCATGTATATTTAACATTAAGTTAAATAATTTTACTTTTACCGTGTCTTCTTGTGTTCTTACACTATAAGGTTAATACACACACTATAACAATCAAAAAGAACCCAAAGTTTTTTATTATTAATATATATAACCTTATCTAAGTCATTTGGCCGAAACATTGATTTTTAGGAATAAAATAACAATTAATAATATAATATTTTTTTTTAAAACTAATTTATGTCAATTTTGACACTATTTAGTAATTGATTTTTGTGAAAATCATAACAGAATGATTAGTTCGAAAAAAGTTAATTAAATCAATAATAACATGTAATATTAACCTATAAAATTAGTGGAATTCATAAAAAGGCTCCAATTACATTTATTTGGGTATTTATAACATCAATTATGTCAATATTTCATTAATAAGATAATTACTGCATCATCTTTGTGTCAAAAATAAATTAAATTATTTAATGTCTAAAAATTACAAATAAAATACCATTATGTAGGAAATATTTTTATCTTTCTAATTAATATTTATAGTCTAATTTATCTTATATATAACCTTATATTAAAAATTATTTACTTATTAAACTTTGATTTTAACTATTTTAACCATTCTTTAAATAAATTAATAATAAATGTCCTAATCAAATCCAAGTGGGCCTAAATGGTCATATTTTATTCCTAAGTTTGTTTTTGGTCGAATTACACTTATCCAATATAATTAGGACATGTTTCAAGGTAATAATAATATCATTTTTACCCTTAATTACCCTATTTATATTTAACCGTGTTAAATAAAAGTAAAAAAGTTACTATTCACCAAAAATTATTTTCATCTCATTGAACCACATTTTACTTACTAACATCAACCGTGTCTTTGGGATTTTTTAAATTCCACTCAAATAAGCAGTAAAATTAAGTTTTATGAAAAATTCAATTTTTTAGCAACCACTTAGTGGTTTCACTATTCATCAAAAATTGAAAGTTTTCAAAAAAATATCTAAATTTCACCCTAGGATAATTTCGATATTCCGAATCCAAAAATGAAGTCCATTTTGAATAATAAAATTTATAAAATATCAAAAAGTGGTTATTACTATTCATAACGGCTAGTTTTAATAATATTTTATTAGCATATCATTGTTTAGTGAAACACGATATTGCGTACGATGCAAGCTATCGAGGAAGGTCGCGATTTCGTGTAAAGCAAGCCAAGCAAGTGTTGTGTGTAGAAAAATATTCCTTTGATGATTTATATAGCATAAAAGTCTTGGGTGTAACATTCTACCCCCCTTAAAATGAATTTCGCCCTCGAAATTCGTCACTTTGTAACAAACAGATGAGGATACCTCTCCCTAATCATATCCTCCAGCTCCAATGTAGCTTCTTCTAATTGGTGGTTCCTCCATAAAACATTCACCAATAGAGTGGTCTTGTTTCGTAGGACTTTTTCGATATGATCCAGAATCCCTATCGGCTGTTCTTCATTAGAAAGATCCTGCTCCAGCGGTACAACTTCTGAGCTGAGTACATGTGAAAGATCACGCATGTACTTTCTCAGGAGAGATACATGGAACACATCGTGAACATGAGAGAGATTAGGTGGAAGCCCCAATAGGTAAGCTACCTTCCCCACACGATCCAGTATTTCAAAAGGATCGATATATCTAGGGCTCAATTTCCCCTTCTTTCCAAATCTCATGACCCTCTTCCAGGGATATATTCGTAAGAACACTTTATCACCTACTTCAAACTCTAGGTCTTTTATTCGGTTGTCGGTATAACTTTTCTGTCGACTCTGAGTTGCTCTTATGTGTTGTTGAATAGATCTTACCTTTTCTTCCATTTCATCAACGAGATCGGGTCCTAATAGCTTTCTTTCCCCAACTTCATCCCAGCAAGTTGGAGTCCTGTATTTCTTTCTATAGAGATCTTTATAAGGAGCCATCTGAATCCCGGTGTGAAAGCTATTATTATAAGAAAATTCCACCAAAGGTAGGTGTTGATCCAAACCACCTTTGAAATACATAGGGAAAGCTCTCAGAATATCTTCTATATTTTGAATTGTTCTCTCAGACTGACCGTCTGTCTGAGGATGATAAGCAGTACTAAAACTCAACTCTGTATCCAGAGTATGCTGAAGACTTCTCCAGAACTTCGAGATAAATCTCGGATCCCGATCATATATAATAGAAAGTGGTACTACATGAAATATTACCACTTCTTTTACATATATCCTAGCATGCTGATCCAGATAGAAATCCGCTCTAATAGCAATGAAGTGTGCAGACTTTGTAAGACGATCCACTATGACCCAAATAACATTATTGCCTTTGGACGTTTTAGGAAGTCCTGTGAAAAAGTCCATAGTGATGTTTTCCCATTTCCATTCAGGTATGGGTATTGGTTATAACATCCCCTTATACTTCTGTCTCTCAACATTAACTTGTTGAAAAACCAATCATCGAGAGATATATTCAGCAACATCTCTTTTCATGCCATCCCACCAAAAGTACTCTTTCAGGTCCCTATACATCTTCGTTCTTCCAGGATGAATAGAGAATGAAGAACTATGAGCCTTATCCAGTAGCTCCTTCTTTAATTTGGGGATGGGAGGAACACAAACCCGATTCCTGAACATTATTATCCCATCACAATAAGGTTGAATTCAGGAACATTTCACACCTTCTTTTGTAACTCGACATCTTCTTTTTCTGCCTCTTTAATCTTCACATGTATAGATGGTTGAACATTTATTTGAGTAAGATATGATTTTACCCCTTTCATTATAATTCCAAGATCCATCCTTTTTAAATCCATAAATATTGGATCTTTTATGATCCTCATCATGGATAAACTAGCATGGTCTTGTCGACTTAATGCATCTGCCACCTTGTTTGCTTTCCCAGGGTGGTAATGAATTGAGCAGTCGTAATTCTTAATCAGCTCCAACCATCTTCTTTGGCGCATATTCGTCTCCCTTTTTGGGAAAATATACTTTAACCTTTTATGATCAGTATAAATATCACACCTCTCACCATAAAGGTAATGCCTCCAAATATTTAATGCAATGATTACCATAGCTAACTCCAAATCATGAGTTGGGTAATTTTTGTCATGTATTTTCAGCTGTCGTGAGGCATAAGCTATCACAATATCATTTTGCATAAGAACACACCCCAAACCCTTCTTGGATGTATCACTGTAGATCACAATCCTTTCTCCACTACAAGGTAGTGTGAGCACAGGTGCACTGGATAACCTTCTTTTCAACTCCTTGAAATTCTCTTCACATTCCTCTGTCCAAACAAACTTAACTCCTTTCCGAGTCAACATGGTGAGTGGATTAGATAATCGTGAAAAATCATTCACAAAACGTCGATAATATCCAGCCAAACCAAGAAAACATCAGATCTCAGTTACCGTTGTTGGTCTCAACCATCTTTTGATAACCTCTATTTTTTCTGGATCCACAGATATCCCCTCTTTTGAGATTATGTGACCCAAAAATGAAACTTCTTGAATCCAAAATTCTCACTTGGTAAATTTGGAATAAAGCTTCTCCTTTCTCAGGGTCTTCAATATATTTCTCAAGTGATCTTCATGTTATTATTTGCTCTTTGAATAGACAAGAATATTGTCTATAAAGACTACAAAAAATTGATCAAGATAATCTCTAAAGACTCTACTCATTATATCCATGAAGATAGCAGGGGAATTAGTAAGACCAAATGGCATCACTATAAATTCATAGTGTCCATACCTTGTACGGAAAGCTGTCTTTGGTTTATCCTCCCTTTTTACCATTAATTGATGATACCCTGAACGAAGATCAATCTTGGAAAAGTATTGAGCTCCGCGTAGTTGGTCAAATAGGTCATCAATGCGCGGGAGAGGATATTAGTTCTTGATAGTGATCTTGTTAAGTTCTCGATAATCAATGTAGAGTCTCATTGATCCATCTTTCTTCTTAACAAACAGAATAGATGCTCCCCAAGGTGACACAATAGGGCATATAAACCCCTTATAAATATTCTATTGGAGTTGATTCTTCAATTCCTGCAACTCAATTGGGGCCATTCTATAAGGTGTCTTTGAAATAGGCAAAGCATCCGGTACGAGTTCTATTGAAAACTCTACTTCACGATTCGGTGGAAGACCCGATAATTCCTCCGGAAAGACATAATAAAACTCCCGTACAATGGGCATATACTTAATCGTGAGTTTCTCACCAACCATTTGAGATAAATAACCTTCATTTAGTGGAATCAATACCCATAAAATGGAAGAAATTTCCACGGGAAGGTTATGTTCATCCTTGCATTGATAGACGATCATAGATTGATCTGGAATATGAAATGTGACTTCCCTTCTTTGGCAATTGATATGATCTCCATGTAGAGAAAGCCAATCCATGCCAAGAATCACATCAAATTCCACTATAGGAAGGATCACAAGATTTTTAGGAAGCACTTTCCCACAAACTTCAATCAGAGAAGAATTATAAACTTTTTACGCGACTGTTGTTCCATTAGGGGTTGTCACAGCTAACTCAACATCTAACTGTTGAGGAAATACGGTGATATAATTTGAAAATTCTTCCGAAATAAAGGAGTGGGTGGATCCCGAATAAAATAAAACATTTGCTACTTTAGAGTGGATGGTAAGTGTACCTTTCACCACATCATTATCGTACTCCACATCGCTGGTAGAAATTGAATGTGACTTTCCTTTGCCTTTAGCCGTCAGAGTTTGTTGACGCCAACCATCCTCATCAACCGGTGGATTTGGGAATTGATTGGCATAATGCCCCATCTCCTTTCACTTGAAACATTGAAGTGTAGTAGGGTCATTCTGTGTATCCCTTCCTTTTTTTTCATCATTAGACATCTTCTTCCCATCATTGTTGTATTCAAATTCCCGATGACCTTCTTTTCCACATTTGAAACATTTACTTTTCCCTTTAAGACAACTCCCTCCATGTTTCTTTCCACACTTTGAGCATATGGGAAATCTCATATTATTTTCAGTGTGCTCTTTAGATTTTCTTTTGATTTCCATTTTCCTCTTCTTATGAAACCCATATGACTGATGGGTTACTTCAATCTCCTTCTCGAATTTGAGAGCACATCGAACGATTTCCTCGTAGCTATTGAAGTACCTTATGGATAATGCCCTTCGAAGACTTGGTTTTAAGCCACTAAAGAATCGATCGATCTTACTCTCTGGTTGGATAATAATACCAGAAGTGTACCTTGCATGTCTTGTAAAATTTTCTTCATAAGTACCAACAGATTCATCATCCTTTTTCATCAGTTCAAGAAACTATTTCTCTATCTTTGTTCCAAGAATATGAGGGAAGTACTTATTGAAAAATAAGTTCTTGAACTCGTCTCATTCCATGGACTCAATTTCATCCCTTTGCCTCGTATTCATAATAAGATTCCACCATTGATCAGCATCTCCTTCCAAACGATACACTACTAGGATGACTTTAACATGTTCAGAACATTGAACAACTGAAAATATCTTTTCAGTAGTACTAATCCATTGTTTAGCAACTAATAGATCAGGAGAACCTCTGAAAGAAGGTGGGCGTTGCCTCATGAAGGATTCAACAGAATGTTTCTCCTTCCTTTTATCGTTTAAAAGTTCTGCATGATTCCTAGCTTGATAAAGTTGTGTAAGCATGGCTACAAGATTTTTCATTCCAACTCCCATAACATTTGGTTGCTCCGGGGGACAATCATTTCATTGCCCGTCGCATTCCGCATTAACACAGTTCCTTCGGGTTCCAACCATTGACTAAAACCAAGAAGAATAGTGTGAGCCACACTAATTATAATAGGAAAACCACATAATCAAGAATAAAATTTCACACATAAGGTTTTATCCTAGTCTATTCATGGTCATTTTTAAAACACTAAGATTGTGTTCTATGCTTAGAGTTATCCTTAGGGTTCTTCCTAAGGCTTTCACATCCTAGTTTCCAAAGGTTAACTATAACCTCCCTCTAAGACCAACTATAACGACCCATACTTTACATACATTGTTATTACATCAAAATTGAAGCACACTTATTACAACATATAACAAAACCATGAAAGGACCGTATAGGTATAGTGTCTTTAGAAACTGGAAAGCATAAACAACTGGTTCATAAAGCATCTAATTTTCCTCCCATTTATTTCATCATATCTAGAGTCCATTTTTGGCATATTCTACTTAATAAGCTTCTTCCTGACCTGGGGAAATAGAACATACAAAAGGGTGAGCTCAAATTCTCAGTAAGAGTAAACAAAAGAAATATAAATCACATCATATACATAATCACCTAACATTTGGAAATCTTAACCTGCAAAAGAGATCATAATTTCATAACATGGGATAAATCATAGTAGTGAAATGTAATCCCAATAATAATAACATAAAACATGAAAATTTGTGTAATACACACATAATCATTGATAATCATTTCTTGTTAGTCAATACTCATTTCCAAGACTATCTTAGTGGACAAAGTCCACTTCTGAACCGAGTTCACTCCTCGTTTCAGTCCTGTTTCACTCAACTGGTTTAACCTGCCATTCCAGCCATGTCTATCTCATGAGATATAAAATCTTTAACCAATGCATTGGAGGGAGATATAGGTCCCACCCATCTCATAATGATACCATTCTTTTGTGTTCCATAGAAACAGAAAACCATACATTATAGCATAACCCATGTAATAAAAATGGGAATCTTAAACATCATCACATCATAAAACAATTCATATAAGATAAAGGAATTCATAAAAATATAATTCCATCACAACATAATCAAATCAATGTAATAATAGGGATAAAAATAGAACCCTTTATTATCTTAGATGGAAAATAATTTTGATAAAACACTTGAACTCCATTTTTGAGGAAAATATCCTTTCTGCTTGAAAAACACTTTTCCTTTCTTAACATGTCGTACAATTATAAACTAAAAGAAGTTGATTAAAAATAAACTTGAAAACTTGTAAAGGAAGCTTCTTGGAAATAATTTTTTAAAAATCCATTCATGCCGTATAAGTTAAAAAAACATTCTTCGTACTTTTGTCGGAAAAGACAAAAAGTACCTCATACGAAAAACGAAAAAAGATTCCTTTCATATCCTTCACTAAAAACTCACCGAAAGGTAAAATTGGATTTAAACAATTTTAGGTGGACGGAAATAATATTACATATTGAGGAAACATGGATTTGGATGATAAAAAACACCCCAGTAAATGCCAAAGTATAAACAATCTCGGATAAAAATGAGATTGTGATATTTCCCTTACCTTAGGTCTGATTTGCCTCGTAAGTGTCCGAACCTCCTGTATAATGATTTAAATAATGTTATTTACTTATTCTAGAATAATAATTATTTTTATGATATCATATATGGTCATATTCTTATCTTCTTATTAGTAATATTTCATTACAACTTGTTATTTGGGTGTTTATTACTTTTTGTTCTTATGTGTGTTTTGTCGAATAAATTTTTATTCTTCTCATTAGGTTAGAGATAACACATTTCCAGAATTTTTTTAGTGTAATATATATCATTTTCATTCATTCAATTCATTTATATAATCATTATTCAATGAAGATCATGTAGAATGAGTCGCATCACATCGTGGAGACGGTATTCCGTACGTACGCACGAGCGATGATATCGTTAACATTGATCATGGAATTGTATTGGAGTGTATGCATACTATTTCGGAATCAATATCACTTTACAATAATCAAATATATTCATTATTTACACCATTATACCCATCCAAGTAAGGTGGTGGTGGAAAGTGGATTACACCACGGCGTGGAGACGGTATTCCGTACGTACGCACACGCAGTGATTTCATTTACCGTAGGATGGATAGATGGTGAAATAGGGTTGTTTAATAATTATAATAACATATCAGTATATGAGTGATACTGATTTTACTACTTCATAATGAAACAACTAAAGAAAAATAAGTGGAAGAAGAAATAAGGATGAAAGAATCGGTAACGGACATTACCTCTTCTTTGAAGTGCTTCTTTGAGACCTCATTTTAGGGCACTAAAATTGGTCTTTTAAGAACACCAGGACATCTATTATGTCTCTAGGGAAGTGGAGAGGAGAAAGTGGTAGGGTTTGGCCGAGCTTGAAGGCTCAATGTGGTGTGAGAAAGAGAGCGAGGAGGTTCCCTTTTATAAGGGAGGAGAGAGACACCTTTGGAATAACTAACAATATTATTTTATTATAAAGCCATATTCGATTTCAAATAGCTCCAAATTGATTTATTTAGAAGCTAAGGTGGGTATGGGTCGAAATAAACTCATCAAGAAGAATTTAGACAAGTTTAGGTTCCTATTTTGACCTTATCATTTAGATTTAACATTAAGTTAAATAATTTTACTTTTACCGTGTCTTCTTGTGTTCTTACACTATAAGGTTAATAAACATACTATAACAATCATAACGAACCCCAAGTTATTTATTATTAATATATATAACCCTATATAAGTCATTTGGCCGAACCATATATTTTTATGAATAAAATAACAATTAATAATATAATATTTGTTTTAAAAACTATTTTATGTCAATTTTGACACTATTTAGTAATTTATTTTTGTAAAAATCATAACAGAATGATTAGTTCGAAAAATGTTAATTATATCCATAATAACATGTCATATTAACCAATAATAGTAGTGGAAATCATAAAAAGTCTCAAATTACATTTATTTTGGTATTTATAAAATCAATTATGCCAATATTTCATTAATAAGATAATTACTGCATCATCTTTGTGTTATAAATAAATTAAATTATTTAAAGTCTAAAAATTAAAAATAAAATACCATTATGTAGGAAATAGTTTTATCTTTCTAATGAATATTTATTGTCGAATTTAGCTTATATATAACCTTATATAAAAAATTATTTACTTATTAAACTTTGATTTTATCTATTTTAACCCTTCTTTAAATAAATTAATAATAAATGTCCTAATCTAATCCAAGTAGGCCTAAATGGTCATATTTTATTCATAAGTTTGTTTTTGGTCGAATTATAATTATCCAATAGAATTAGGACATGAGTTAGGGTAATAATAATATCATTTTTACCCCTAATTACCCTATTTACTTTTAACCGAGGTAAATAAAAGTAAAAAGTTACTATTCACCAAAAATTATTTTCATCTCATTGAACCACATTTTACTTATTGACATCAACCATGTCTCTCGGAGTTTTTAAATTCCACTCACAGAAGTGGTAAAATTATGTTTTATGAAAAATTCAGTTTTTTAACTACCACTTAGTGGATTCACTATTCATCAAAAATTGAATGTTTTTAGAAAAATACCATCATTTCACCCAAAGATAATTTCGATATTCCGAATCCAAAAATGAAGTCCATTTTTAAAAATAAAATTTATAAAATTTCAAAAAGTGGTTATTACTATTCATAACGGCTAATTTTAATAATATTTTATTAGCATATCATTGTTTAGTGAAACTCGGTATTGCGTATGACGCAAGCTATCGAGGAAGGTCGCGATTTCGTGTAATGAAAGCCTAGCAAGTTTTTTGTGTAGAAAAAGATTCCTTTGATGATTTATATAACATAAAAGTCTCGGGTGTTACAGTTAAACCCACTATACCACACCCCATACGTCTTTATGGATTCTCTTAAAGACATGCATTGTTTGATAAAATGTTCTCAAATCAAAATAAATTTCACTAGGAATCACAGTGACATACTGCATGGTTATTAATAATTGTGCACCTAAACCATGAAATTCAACGTCTTCCCAAAACACAAAAATTTCAACCCCCGAATCCTGGAAACCTTTAAAACCTCATAAGAGAAAAACTAATTTCAAATTAAAGCACTCTTATAACCCATAGGGATTCCCAATTCGCACCACTGTAAAATATTTATAACCCCAAAAATCACCCAAGATTATTGAATCTCAAAAAGTTAAAATCATTTTTACCTTATCAATGATTCGTTATAAGGTCACATCTTTGAACATTACTTATTCTTGAGATAAGTTAGTAATTTTAATTTAATTCACATAGAGGATCTTTTTAGGTTTAGATATTAATAGAATTAGGTCATAACTTATACATTATATCTGGAACATTACATGTAGATAGTTCTGCTCACTATAATTTTTTTTATAAAAGAAAACCTATTAAAAATGAAACATGACATCGTTTCATGTTTTAACAAAATATATTTTCCTTGATCCCATCCTTGAATCTATTCTCCTTTATGTCCTGTGAAAAACATTTCAAAACATGGGATGAGCATAAAAAACTCAGTAAGGGATATATAAATAAATAAAACTATTATTCGTGGGATAACATGAAAACCACGAATACTTTCTCATAAAGTAATACTTTTCACCTTTATGAAGTAGAAAAAACACTTAACTAAATATATGCTCATTGATTACCCTTTTTGAAACAAATGATTACCATAAATCCCATAGAAAGAAACATATAGCATATAAAGGTAACTTGGGAACTAAAAATAATTATATATAATAACTATATGGTCAAATTCCATGCACATCACCTAAATGGAATAGTCATATGATCGACTTCCATACCCAATGAATTTGGGGTCATAATGCAACCAACTGTCCTTAGTTTATCATGGAACAAAAGGTCATTTGGTTTATCATGTAACCACCCATCATTGGTTTCTCACATAACCACCCGTCAAATGTCCACATACCATTATAAAATCAGAACATATAATATATTTCAAATTTCAACATTTCACTAATTAAATTTCATTTTCAATCATAAGAAATCATTTCAAGATATTGAAATACTAAATTCATTGGAAAAAATCAATATGAAAACACCTAAAAATGAAATAATGTATTTCTTTTCTTTAATAAAAACATTAAATCTTATATAGGAATCCAAATATGAAATAATTATTACGGCAGTGGAGAGGTCGTTGTCACTGCATATGTTAAAAACATTCCTTTTTTCGTTTAATAAAAAACTTCATTGAGAAAATAATCTCTTTGAATTAATTTAAAAGTAAAGTGGGTTTATTATAAATCATATAAAATATGTAGGAGTATATTTTAAGAATATGCCTCATTGAGAGGAGATTGAGATGAAGTCCCATACCTTGAGTCTGACTCGTCACGTATGTTCCTTGTTCTTCCTTAATAATAAACTTAAGTTAATTTATTTGTGATTAAAAACCTTTTTCAAGTTTATTATTCATTTTATATCACTTATTAACTATATATAACAATAATATAATTATTCATGTTCAAATCATTGATTTTGTTGTTTTCCGATACTTGAGTCAAAAATGAATTTGTTATAATTAAAAATTGTCCATGTGGTCAAAAGTCCATTATCTCCAAAATAATACTCATAATTTAAATATCATATATATAAAGTGTATAATTATTTATTTACATTATATATTTATTTATAATAGTCCATAAAATTTGGATATAATAAATTAAAAGCACAATTCATTGAGACGATAAATCGAACGTATACATAAACACTGATTTCATTTCTTTTTCATATTTAAAGAAATTATAACTAAATGATACATAGGTATATTATAATTCCAGTATAATATCATATTTTATATACATTAAAAAATTTTACTAACATCATCATTTATACATTCCATGTATGCCATGAACTATTCATATCACTTTGAGGGGGTGGTAGTCTACACTTCCTCAAATTAAATTATCGTGTTTACACATCTTGAAAAGAATAATGGTATGTTGTAAATAAATATTAAAGAATTATATAGAAAATATAAATATAATAAATATAATATATAAATAAATTTACATCATAATGGCCACCATGATTGTTGGTAGGGAAAATCAAAAAAAATCATTGTTTTCTAAAATATTAGTTCTCCAAACACAGAAACAGCATGTTCGAATCCATTAGATGGAGGTGTGTATATGTGTAGATAAAATAATTATCATAAAGACATTCGAGTTTATTTATAATACTATTATAGTTATGTAATCAAATAATAATAAGATCATAAGTACTAGAGATGGAAAATAAAAGACAAGAACTTGAAAGAAGATGTTGCCTCTAAATCAGGTAATTTCTTTTGATTACAGCCAAAAGGATTTCTTGAATTTTCGTATTCCAGAGATAAGTCCTCTAGGAGGAAGTGAGGGATTTTGGTAGCTAATTTGTGAAGAATTTGGATGATACAAGAGGATTTAGGGGTGTGGTTAAATGTGTAGAGGTGATGCCCCTTTATAAGAGGGAGGAGGGGTACTTTAGGAATACATTGAAATATTATTTTATTATAAAATGATTTTTGGTTTCAAATGGTTCCAAAGTCATTTATTTAAAATTTAAAATTTTTTGTGCCTAAAAAATCTCAACCAATAATTTTTAGACACGTCTAGGATACAAATTTAACCATATCATCTTTTATTCATCCCATAGTTAAAAACATTAACTCTTACCATGTCTTCTTGAATTTTCATAATTTATGGTTACTATAGTTACTATAAAATAACAGTATAACCTAATGTGGTTAATTAATCATATGTTCAACGTTATCAAAGTCATTTGGACGAATATTATGTTTTTAGGACTATGATATCATTTAATAAAATAGTATTTGTTTTAAAAACTCATTTATGTCAATTTATATGCTATTCATATCATGAATAATTAAAAAACCATAAAAACATGATTATTTCAAAAAAACATCATTAATAAAAATATAAAAATTCATAATCATCCATAAAATTCTTGGATGTCATAAAAAGTTTCAAAATAAATTTATTTTTATATTTATAATATCATTTATTAAAATCATTCATTAATAAGATAATCACAACATCATCATTGTATTGTAAATAAATTTATTTATTTAATGTATAAAAATTATAAATAAAATATCATGATGTATGAAATCGTTTTATATTTCTAATTAATATTTATAGTCAAAGATATAAATTATATAACCCCATATAAAAATTGTTTTAGTAAAAGATACATGTTTATGTTATTTTTCTTATTACATTAAATTAATTAATATAACATGTCATTATCACTCCAAAGTGGATCCATTGGGTCCCAAAATAGACCAAATGATTTTCATGGTCAGAAATAAACCATTAAATATGATTTAGGCAAATTTTAGGGTAGTTTTATATTATTATAATATTATTTTTTACCTTTGTTTACCAGATTTACCCTTTAACAATGGTAAATAAAATAATTTCAGGAGTTACTATTCATAATGTCCAAAAACAAAAGGAACCTATTTACACAATTTCAAAATTATAATTCCAAATATGGAATCCATTTTCCAATACTAAAAACATAAATGTAGATTTAATTAATTTAAAATTAATTCTCAATGTAAAAAAACGAGTTTTTAAGAAATGATAACTATCAAAAGATTGACATGTGTTTATGTCCAATTTAAAAGTGAAATTACTTATAATGACCAAAAATTGTATTAAATGATAAAAATATAATCCAATTACTCTTTAAAACCAACTAAAATAACAATCTATCTATATAAATAAATTAGATGAAAATTCAGTTTTGACTTGAAATACGGTATTTTACACTATTCACTAAAAAATGAACTTAATCAAAAAAATTAACAAAATTTATCCAAAGTAAATTATGATGTCACTTTTATATATAATGAGATTATTTTTTCAATTATAAAATATAAAAGTGAAAAAATTTGATTTAAAAAGGGTTCGCCTTTAAAAGGTGACAAAATGACATTTTAAATTTTTTAATGTTTTTCATGCTTAAAATCAGATTCATTTTTATATTAAGACAATTAAATCTATTGGATAAATGTAAAACCATTTATAAAACATGTGTAATAATAATTTAGTTAGTAATTTTCATTCCCATAAATACAATGACTATGTGTTAACTACCATTTAAAATAATAATAATATTATATTATTTTTCAGTATAACTCAAAGTTGTGTGCAATATATGATTTCAACGAAACTCATTGTTACGTGTTGAGTAAACGATTGGAAAAAAGCATACCCTTTATTGTAAAATTGAAATCTTATTCATAAATATTAATAGATATGAAAATTTATTATTCTGTAAATACATGGGTTGTTAAATCCTTCCCTGTTTTGGAAATAGCATCCTTGCAATTTAAAAAGTGGGTTAAGAATATTCATGGAAAATCCCACACTGGAAAAAGATTCAACAAAACTATCAATTTTAAAATAGAAATATAAGTACAAAAGTCACCCGAGATAACACATATTATGGTTCCATGTAGTAAAACAAGGATATGGAACAAAAAATAACCATCATGTTTAGATGGATAATGATATAAAATATAATCAGAAGAAAGTTAACCACAAGAAAATTAAAAACCTGTGATAGATTAAATGGTCTATGATTTCAAAGTAGGAAAAGTAATAGAACAATGTTTTTGTTTTAATATCATTTTTATAATGTTGAGAAATTTATTTATGATCTTGACTGAGAACATAAGTAAACACACTTAATTTTCATGTAGACTTTCATCCTTTAAAAAATTTCTACCACAAACTCATCTTTTCTCCAAACGATGTGTATTCAAGATGACTTGGTCACATCCAGAGCACTAGAATCAACTTCTAGATAATCACATTATCAAAAGAAGATGAACTATATATTTTTGATTTATTTAGACATTAACCAATACTAAAATGGTTAGTAAAATATAATATAATTCCCAAAAATGATAATCCTTTATAAAAAGAAATACTACTCTTAATATCCAAAATTCAACCAACAATACCTAATGTTCAACAAAGACAATTCAATAAACAATTTCCCTGTAAAATTTTCAAAATAATCAAAATTAATATTTAATCCCAAAACTCAGAATAGTTAGATCACATAGTCTTCCACAATAAATCTTAATATTTATTTCCAAATAACATTGACTACTCTTAATGTCTCATACTGAAATGTAATTAACCTAATTACATATTCTCCAAGATAGGATAATCAATTCCATGAATATCCTAAATTTCTATAAGTCCATAACAAAAACAAAGGTTCTTCCAAAATAAAATTCCCCCATTACTCCTCAAATTAAATCCCATAGTATTCTATTTTTCATAGGCATATCATGTTCCCAAAAGAGTGAACGTCTTCCAAAATAACATTTATCACATAATACAAAATCCATTTAATATAATAAGGATATCCATTTGACAAAACATGAGTTCAAAAATATACTTATTCTTGATCCATAAAATCATTTAACTAAAAAGAATAAGTCAGACTAACCAGGGACTTCATGTAGGTTCGTGGTAGGCGATATATCTTAGTCTCACTTTGGTTGTGGGTTCGATTCCCACAACATTATCTAGCATGACTGGTTGTCATATAGTTTTCATGTTTTCCTTTTTCAAAAACAATATAATTTAATAACATTCCCAAAAAAGATAACAATTACTCAAAAATAACCCTAACATATTTTAACCTCAAATGTTACCTTATACCTCACATTTTCATCCCAAAATGTAATAACCTGTAATTGCCTCAAATTCAATAATGATATAAACCTAAATGGTTCTTTATAACTATATCCACCAAAGAAAAGATAATTCTTCCTCAAATATATTTTTCAAATAAAAAACACCAGGGTTATACATACAGAAGAAAATCATTCAAAAGTAATCCCATCAACAAAGGTGCATTAATAATTTTAAACATTTCATCACCTAATATCTGAAATAACACTTGAATTTATAAAATGTACACATTATAATCATTCAACATTCTTCATGATCCCATAACCATTTTTCCAACTTATTCAGTAATACATCTTTCCTAAAAACAAAATCATACATAATTTCATATTATTTAAATAATGTCAAAACATGAGTTCAGATATAATTCTTACCTTTCATAGGTCATTTTCAGTTTTCTAATCATCAATTGGAATGGAATTAGGTATTGGTAAACATATATTTGTACGGTCTTTGCTGATCCTATTCTCAAACATTATTCATTGGAAATATATTTTCGTAGTAATCATGCATACCACATTTAAAACATTCAATTGATCCCTCGGAAATAACTTCTTACCCTTTCCTGGAGTCTACTAAACACTTACTTTTTCCATGGCAGTTTATTGATTTATGACCTTCATTACCACATTTATAATATCTTCCCATACCTTTGAAACATTTTCCTAGGTGTTTCTTTCCACATACTTGACACATCGGTTTTTTAATATACTTACCTTTATGATTATTAGCTAAATATCCATAATGATTTCTTTCAACATATATGATCCCTTAGATAAATCACCAATTTTTAAGTGGTCAATCATGACTCTAGATAGTTGGTAGAGAATTACCACAAGAGTTTTCATTGAAGCTCCCATTTAATTTGGTTTCTTATTCTGAAAACCACCAGAGTTTCCTTCACATCCATTTTTACTTTGGTGCCTAATAGATCATCCCATTTACTCTAAAACCAAAAAGGTCAGTGCGAGTATATCATTAAAATCATGAAATAATATCTTATGAGGAGTATTGACACTAAGATATAATTATTTATGTTATCTTAAACTCATTCAATTTATCTAAAATTAATATGACTCTTTATAATATTCTAACCACTGTGGCTATATAAAACATGTCACTTGTGCTTAAATTTCACCCTATGCTCTAAAATTATCTAAATCAACCTTTCATACAAGCTATAAGGCCCCTGCCTTAAACATTAATAATTCATGATATAAGTCAATAATTTGAATTTAAGTCACATCGAGGATCATTTCAGGTTTATAGCTTTAGATAATTAGGTCGTAACTTATACATAACATCTTCTATATTATAAGTAGAAACTTCTACTCACTATCCATTTTTTATAAAACAGAAACTCTTAAAAATGAAACATTACATCATTTAATCTTTTAATTACATAAATTTTCCTTGATCTCAACCTTGACTCTATTCTCCTTTATGTACTGTGAAAAAAATTTCAAAACATGGGAAGCGCATAAAAATGTCATTAAGGGATACATAAAGAATGAAAATTGTTAGTCTTTGGATAACATGAAAACCATGAAGATCGTCATGATGGATAAGCATGCGGGAACCTCTTTGCTCAGATCTGTTTCTTTGATGTGACTTAAAACATGGCCTAATTTTACTATAAAATGGATTTTTTGAATTCAGAATGGGAAAGATCATTTCTTCCTTATCATGTTTTTTCTTAATAGGTATAATGGTCAACTATTCTTCCGTGCAAAGGGATTTTAATTTTTGAAGCCCTTTTAAGTTCTTTCTCCTTCGCGGGCACTCAAATCAAATCACCTATTATAAATAGCACTAGAGAAGGTTCCATTACAGTTTTTGCGGACACCGATGTGATTAAACAAATAATGGAGGTGTGAAAATTTTTGGCACTTAGTCGTATCTCCTATGAAAGAGGTGTGAGGCCCTAGACATTCTAAAATTCTTAAACAACGCATCTTGAATTGATGGAATTTCTTTAACTGTTGTCTGATTCCTATTTGAAAGAGATACTTTCATGTCATACTGTAGAAAAAATAGGAGCTGATTTCCATCTGGAGCAATGGAACTCTAAATCTCAAACTGGGAGTCATTCGTCTCTCACAATGGGATGCAAATTTCATCCCATTCACTTAGAAGAAATATATTTCTCATGTTTGGGAAGGAATTCATGGACTTACATAGACATTTTAGAATCCTAAAATACTAACAGATATTTCCTCTAGAATTGGAACACCCATGAGAATCGATCAGCGAACAATTAATGGAGACATCAGAATATATGCCAGAGTTCTGGTAGAGATTGACATGGAGACCTCTCCTCCTAATCATGTTTCACTAGATGTCAATGAACATACTATTGAATTTGTGTTTGAATTTGAGAATGTGCCTAAATACTATAAGCATTGGAGGACAGTTGGTTATTTCATTTACAAATGCCACATTGTTCAAAAGATTTTCCAAACAATAATAAAATATACCTCATGGAATGAGGTCCCACAAAATAAATTCACTACTATAAAGAAATATGTTAAGAATAATTACATTTGGGCTTCAAAACAGGTTTCATTTTCGAATCCCGCCAAAGCTATCAAGTCCTGGGCTGATCTTGTTGAGGAAGAAGAGACGGTTTGCCTCAATGAAATAAACCATATAAGAAGTTTACACTATAGGAGGCAGGGTGGCCTCTATGATCAATAGGTGTTCTCATACGAAATTTTTAAACTTATTCTTAACACACAATATGATGATTTCACTTCGGAACTAATTAGTTCAATTATAATTGAGGTTTTATATAAGGACACTACTTCCATAGTTGATTGTACACTTTCTTCACAGATGATGGATAATGCAATGATCCAACATGGAAATATATATGTGGTTGCACATACACCCTCTAAAATATAAATAAGAGATAAAGTAGAGTGTTCTATTCCACATTAAACTATAGCTACCCCAAGGAATACATTATCTCTTGGTGTTTTTCGAAAGATAGGGTTGAGAAGATCTAGAAGGAATAAAGTATTAGAAACATCATAAAAAGGGTTTTTCAACCCCAAAAAGAATTCATAGTGAGGTTCATATTTTGGAACTACCATGGAATAGATGATTTTGTCACTTTAAGTTCCCTAAGGCCAGTGGAGGGTAAATAAAGACTTGATATTATTGGGATTTCTGAACCGAAAACCAAAGGCACCAGCAA
Organism: Viscum album; assembly: GCA_963277665.1. Lineage (NCBI taxonomy): Eukaryota > Viridiplantae > Streptophyta > Magnoliopsida > Santalales > Viscaceae > Viscum > Viscum album. The sequence goes on along the minus strand of OY728143.1, from coordinate 877,875,168 downwards.
TAGTTCTACTATTGATGGAAATGTCTACTCATTGTTAGCTCTGTATAGGATGATAATCACAAAATATTATGGATTCTTGTACGTAATAGTGTTGTTAATCCTATTATTATTTCAGTGTACAAGCAGTTTATCACAAGTAGGTCCAAAAAATCTAGTCACAATACTGTTTGCTCGATGGTCTATGCCTCCAAGAACTATTCTATCAGAAGATCTATCTAGAGACACTTTATAAATCTGTCCACTTACAAATTTTATGCATGGGTGATAATGGAGGACATAAATTTTATCCTCTATGCATATGAATGGCTTGGTAATGATTCTGGTTTCATGTCCATGAATGATTTCAAATATTATATAGAAGAGTCAAATCTAACTGAAATTAATCAGTTGGGGGCCAAGTACACCTAGTATGGGAAATATTTGAATAACATAAGGTCTAGTAGGATTGATCATGACATTGTTAATTATTTCATGAATGATATATAGAAAACCATATCATGTGTAACTAAATGAGGCACAACTCATATCATCATCCCATTATGACATACATTATTGAGAAACATGAGAGGAAACCTCTTCTCTTTTGATTCAATAATGCTTGGATTGTGCTTCTAGAATGCTCCCAATTTTTCAGTGACACTTGGTCCATTAAAGATTATAATTACATTCCTATTAGCCTGTGTTGTCTTGATTCAAAATCCGAATATAAAAACGAATCACTAGAGTAAGTGTAGGTTCAACACACTTGATTTGAAAATCGATGCTCTATAAAACTCATTACATAAAATCCAGTAATCAAAGACCACTGGCAATTTCTCTGGTGATGTTCAGAAGGAGGCTAAAGTCTCCCCAGAGAATAAAACCCTTATTTTTCTTAGGGACAATAATAATAAAACTCTATTAAATGTTTAGTGACTTACAGTTGGAGACAGAAATACCAAATTCTATAATGTGCTTCAAATATCCAAAAGGTTTAGAAGACCAATTTCACTTTTAATGGATGGGGATGTTATCTTGGATGACAGAAAAAGTCACTCAAATCATTTTTTTGACTTCTATAATACCCTCTTCAATGTTCCTAGTATAAATGACAAATTAATGGAAGGTATTATCGTAAAACATGTCACTAAGGCTGATAACACCCTCCTCACATAGATACCTACGGATATGGAAATCAGGGATGCAGTGTTGGGGCTCAAGAAAGGAAGCTCCCCGGGACCAGACAGATTCACCAATCACTTTTTTCAATTTTATTGGGATTCCATTCATAGAGATCTTTGAAAATTGGTGAATCATTTTTTCACTAATGGATCTCACATTCATGCCCTTAATGCTCAATTCATTGTCTTAATCCCTAAGGTAGATAATGTAAGTGACATTGTTCAATTCTGGCTTGTTGATCAAATAAATACATTACATAAGATCATTACAAAAATTTTATCCAACCATATTACACACATCTCTGATAAAATAATTTCTTGGAATCGGAATGGCTCTGTCAAAGGAAGCATGATCCAAGATTTTCTACTTACTGCCTCTGAATGCCTCAACCATCTTCAGAAGATTACTAGAGGAGGGAGCATTTCCATCATGTTAGATATTGAGAAATCCTTAGAAACATTAGACTAGAGTTTAATTAGTCAATTTTTTCAAGAGTTTGGATTTCACACAAGATTTATATAGTGGACCTATAGTATTCTTAGCATTTATCACATCTCCATCCTTATTAATGGATTACTAGAATGTTATTTTATGTTCTCAATAGGGGTGAGTCAAGGAGACCATATCTCTTCCATTATTTTTTCTATTGTAGAAGACTATCTTAGTAGACTCATTACTCACAAATTTGATAAAGGAGAAATCAAATCAATTCGAGTAGCCATATGTATCTCTTCCCCCTATCACTTTATTTTTTATGATGATATTATTCTCTTCACCTAGGGGGATAGGAGTAACATTCAAAACATTATGAAAACACTCCTTCATTATGAAAAGGTCTCTGGATAGGAGGTCAACTGGATAAAGTCTCTCATCTACATTGGGAAAAATATTTCTACAGTTAGGAAACACTGCATGATATAGATCTAGAAATAAGAGAGGGTTCCATGCCTTTTAATAACCTTAGGGTCCCTATATTCCTAGGAATACCTCGATCCTTATATTTTTATGATGTGGTGAGTTAGGTTAGAAGAAGCCTCTCTACTTGGAAATGTAAATCTCTATCAATGGAAGGAAGGATTTGTCTTGTTATGAATGTGATTGTCTAAAAATTGTTGTACTCCTTCATTGTGTACTTATTGCATGTCTTCATCATCAAGACTATCAATTATCTTATGAGCAATTTGGTGTAGAGTGGTAGCATTCTGGAACGAAAATTTATCACTGCACCTTGGAAGAAATGTTGTTTACCACAAGGTATGGGAGGTTTTTTCATCAAAAACATTTATCTCTTAAATAAATCTCTTTAGAATCAATTTGTTTGGATGTTGATCAATGAAAAATCCCACTCCCTTGATTTTCATAGATTCAAATTTATAAACAAATTGCATGAAGTGAAGATGATGTATATGTAATACTTGGTGTCCCCAAGCATTAAAAGATATTCTGGAAGATTAATATGCACTCTCACTATTTGGTCAGTGCTAAATTGTATCTGAAATTATGGAAGGACAATTGGATGGGCTCTGCATTGATTGACAATGTTTATATACTAGATCATGATATGGACTACAATGCCTCCATACATGTGAAACATCAATAGATCAATACCCAACCAACCTCAAATTGAAATTAATGTTTCTTATTCTGACATTCTCAAAACTGAAGATATACTTATATGAAAACCGATCGCAAATTTAATTATTGATTCTAAACTATTTTATAATCATATTCTTCCAAGAAACATTTCTGGATTTCTAAACTGTTAAAATAAAGTGGATCCAAAAATCCTGATTAATACTATTATGGCACCTGAAACTGGACAAGCTTCCAGTCGATAGTAATCTATAAAAATTTGTAATTTCATTGTGCTCCAGCTGTTCACTATGTCATCAGCATTGTGATGATGTTAATCATTTATTTCTGTCCTGTAAGACAACTTCATCCCTTTGGAACTCAGTCTTCAATCTCTTTGAAGTTCATCTGCTGCAAGTCTAAAATATTCTTGAATTTCTCCTCTACATCTCTGCAGTACATCTCTCAAAACAGATTCACATACTCTTCCTGGTGGCTTTTACGAAGACCATATAAACTATTTGGATGATAAGGAAGAAATGATGACATGATAATGTCACATTTAATCACAGAACTGCTTTCTCAAAGATATTATTGGAAACTCAACTGGAAAACATCCTCCATGATGCGCACTACGATAACTCAATCAGAGAATTTTATGTTTTAAGTAAATTGAACCTACAAGGTAATTATCTTAAACCATTATGCACCATTGAAGTCTTTTGGACTCCTCATTTTGTATGATGGATAAAATTCAACATGGATGGTGCTTCGCGAGGCAACCCTAGACCTACTGGATATGGAATTGCCATCAAGGATGACAATAGTGATTTCTTAGAAGGGATCTTTGGACCTTGCAGAAAAGTCCCTTATTTGGAAGCATAAATTATTGATCTTATTACTATAGTGGAAGTCTCTCAACAAAGAAATTGGAATATAATCTTGTATGAAAGTGACTCATCCACAAATTTTCAAGCATTTAGAATGGGGGAAAGTCATCTTGTTTGGAGACTCACATCCAAATGGATTAAATTACGTGACATCCTTGCCTCAAATCACTACATCACAACTCATGTATATTGTGAGTCCAACCGAATCGATGATGGCCTGGTTAACATGGGTATCTCTAAAGATTCTCATACTCATATCTCCAGCATCATTGGTGATTTTCTCACTATTTTACAAAGAGAGAAATGTACATTTATTACCTTTCTTCTTTTGTAATATCTTTATTTCTCCTTAATGAAGCATTTCTGCTTTCTCATTAAACAATGAAAACCATGATTACCTTATCATAAAGTAACAGTTTTCACCTTTATGTAGTAGCAAAAATACATCAATAAATATAAGCTCAATGATTTCCCTTTTGTAACAAAAAAATTACCATAAATCCCATATAATGAAACACCTAACATATAAAGGTAACTTGGTACATAAACATAATTAAATGGAATAACCATACAGTCAACTACCATAGATATTACTTAAATTGAATACCCATACGGCCGAATTTCGTACCAAATGCATTGGAGGTTATAACATAACCAATAATACTTGATTTTTCATGAAACCACCTTTAATTTGATTTATCACATAACCACCCATCATTAGTTTATCAGGTAACCACCTGTCAAATGTCTATGTACAATTATATAGTAATAACACATAAAATTTTGCAAATATCAACATTTCCCTAATAAAATTTTATTTGAAATCATAAGAAATCATTTCAATGAAATACTCAATCCATTTCGAAAACCATTTTCAATATGAGAACATCCCAAATGAGAAAAAGGTGTTTATTTTCCTATTTAAAATCATTAAGGATCAAAGAGGAATCCAAATCTCAAATAACGATTACAGTGGAAGAGAGGTCGTTGTTGTTGCATACGTTAAAAATATTACTTTATTCATTTAGAAAAACACTTCGTAGAAAAAATATTCCCATTTTATGAAACAAAAAGTCAAAGGGTTTAATTATACACCATATAAAGGAAGTATGTGTATATTTTCAAAATATACCTCTATGAATATAGATTGAGACGAAGTCCATTACCTTGAGACCGACTCATCACGTATATTCCTTGTTCTTACTAAATAATAAACTTTAGTTAATTTATACTTGGTTCATAACCTTGTATAGGTTCATTATTACTTTTATATAAATTATTTCCTTGTTATAACAATCTCACAAATATTCATGTTTATATCAGTTGTTTTGTCGATGTTCGGTACTTTAGTTAAAAAATGACCATGTTATAATTATAAATTATCCACGTGATCAAAATTCCATTATCTCTGGAATAATATTCATGATTTAAAAATAATATATATCTAGTATATATGTGTTTAAATTTATTATATATTTTTATAATAGTCCATAACTTTTGGAGAAAATAAATGAAATGCATTGTTCATGGAGACTTTAAGTCGTACGTATGCATGAACTCTACTTTCATTTCATTTTCATATTTAGATAAATGAAAACTAAATGATACATAGGTATATTATAATTCTAGTATAATATAATGTTTTATATATGTTAAATAATTTCATTAACTCTATCTTTTATATGTTCCATGTATGGCATGAACGATTCATATCGCTTTAAGGGGTGGGAATCTTCCATTCCTCCAATGAAATTATCATGTTTACACATCATGAAAATCATAAAGGTTTGTTGTAAATAAAAATTACAGAAGAATAGAGACAATATAAATATAATATATATCATATATAAATATAGTTCCATTATAATTCTCATCATGAGAGGTGGTAGGGGAAAATCGAAAAATCATCGTTTTGTGAGTCAGTAGTTCTCCTTACACAGAAACAGTATGTTTGTATCTATTAAATGGAGTTTTGTGTAAGTGTAGTTAAAATAATTCTCATAAAATTATCCGAGTATATTTATAATACTAGTGTGTTTATGTAATTAAAGACTAATAATATCATAGTGAGTGGAGAAGGAAAATAAAATAAATGAACCTGAGAGAAGATGTTACCTCTAAATCGGGTAACCTATTATGATTTGAGAAAAAAGGCTTTATTGAATTTCCTTGTTCCTAAGGTAGGGATTATAGGAGGAATGGAAGGATGTTAGCAGATTATTTTTAAAGAATTTGGATGAGACAAGGGGCTTGAGAGTTGTGATTAAATGGGTAGAGGTTAGTCCCTTTTATAAGGGGAGGGGATGGGCACTTTAGAAAGGAATTGCAATATTATTTTATTATAAAAAAAAATTTGGTTATAAATGGTTCCAAAGTAATTTATTTTAAAGTTAATATTTTTTTTTGTGTCGAAAAAATATGAACAAGTAGGTTTTATACACATTTAGACCACAAATTTATCCATATCCTTTTTCTTTAACCCTTAGTAAATAACATTAACTGTTACCATGTCTTCTTTAATTTTCATAATTTATGGTTACTATATTGACTATAAAATTCAATATAACCTAAAGTGGTTCATTAATTCCATTTTAAACGTTATATAAGTTATTTGTCTTAATCATTGATTTTTAGAACTATTATAACATTTAATAAAATAGTATTTGTTTTAAATACTCATTTATGTCATTTTTTATATTATTCATATCATGAATTTTTAAAAAACCATAAAAACACGATTCTTACGAAAAAACTCATTAATTAAAATATAACAAGATTTAATCATTCATAAAATTCTTGGATGGCATAAAAAGTGTTAAAATAAATTTATTTTAATATTTATAATCTCATTTATTTAAATCTTTTATTAATGGGGTAATTAGTACATCATCATTGTGTCATAAATAAATTTATTTATTTAATGTCTAAAAATAACGAATGAAATATCATGATGTATGCAATATTATGAGTTTTCTAATGACAATTAATAGTATAATAGATCAACTACATAACCCCATATAAACATTATTTCAGTAAAAGATACATGTTTATGTTATTTTTCTCTTTACTTTAAATTAATTAAAATAACCTGTCATTATCACTCTTATGTAGATCCATGTGGTCCCAAAATCGACTCAAGGATGCCCATGGTTGGAAATATATCATCCAATAATATTATGAAATATTTTATGATAGTTTTATATTATTAAAATATTATTTTTACCCTTATTCACCAGATTTACCCTATAACCATGGTAAATAAAATAATTACTGAAATTATGATTCATAATGTCCCAAAAATAAAAGGTACATATTAACACAATTTGAACTATATAATTCCAAATATTTAATCCATTTTTCTATATTCAAAACATAGAAATTTCAGTAATAAATTTAATATTAATTCCCATTGTCAAAATAATAAAGAGGGTTTTTTCATATTCATTACATTCATACTCTCGTGTCTAAATTATATCCCATATAAAATTATACAATACATATACCAAATGATATATTTTATTTAGTTTAGTTTTTTACCATTTTAACATCTTAATTTATTCTCTTATGACATAAATTATTCTCTTATGATATAAGATCCATTTTTTTAGTGTGAATTTTGTATAGATTATTCATGTTTCCTCGCACAATTTCAATGGTTCTATAAATATTAATAAAGACAAATAATACTGTATTCCTATTCAACTATACTCAAATAGTACTCAAGATAAGAGTGGGATAAGTAAAAAATGTAGGTTTCCACTGAGAAGTTCTTTTTTTAATGTCATTGTATCAACTAAAAATTGATTTTTTTTAAATAAATCCTAAACTACATAATCCCCCCCCACACACACACTTAATTTATGTAGTGTACACAATGCATTAAAACTTATTATTAAAGTAATTAGATACAAAATGGAATTACCACATTTAATCAAGTGTAAAAAATGGTATAACCTGGTGGGTCTTCAATGAAAATATGTTGATAGTGCAATATCCTCCATTGGTTACAGTGGTAGGTTACCATTGTACTTCTTTATTATACACCCATTTATAAAAACTGTGTTTTTTTATCCTTCTGTTTCCATTTTCTTTCCACCAGTTTTTGTAATCTCATCAACTTCTTATAAATTTTTATCCAATTGCAATTGATATATCCAAACTACTATACACTCTTTTTGGAAATTATCACCACTATATTTCTTCTAAAACCTTATTCCTTTTCTAAAATATGGAAACATTATTTCTATTTTATCCATGATTACCTCTACAAAACCAAATTGGTTCTTTCCTATTTTTTGATAAAGACATGCTAAACCATCAAGAATATGATTTATGTCCACGCTTACCACAACAACAACAAAACTATTGAAACTTTTTTATTCTAAGTTGGTTTTTGGCCTATCAAGAAAGTTTTTGTTGGCTTATTGAAATAAAAAATACCTTTTATTATAGGGTTATGTCCTCATTTGAATATTATTTTCTTCTAATTATTGTAGAATATTTCATCCCATTTTTCTTGACCTACGTGACAGTGGTTTGGGTTTTTACCTCTGAACTTTTAAATAAAATAGGAATATTTGGAAATTAATATTAGTATAACATACCTTGATCACATGAAATTTTATCCTCATTGTTTGGATAGGACTTTACAATTATGTTTAAACTTTAGTGAATATTTCTATGGTGTTGTTCAACTCATGTTTTACTATTAAGCTTATGGATCACATATCACGCAGTTTTACATTCTTAACAAATAGTTCCTGAGATATATGATAATATTTTCATGTTCATCTTCCTTGAGCTTGTATTTCTTCATCTCATCATATAATTATAAATATTATATATAATTTTAAAATAAAATATCAAAAAATCAAGATGTTATCTCTTCATCAAACAAGAAATTGTATGTTTTTGGATTTTTTGGCACATACCTATTATGTACAATTTTTTATGAAAATATTATCTTCAAAAATATTAATTTATAAATCATACCTTATTCATAAATATTTTATATAAATTCCTTGTGGTATATTGTATTAAGGGAATTACTTCTTGACATAAGCTTCATGAAGTTATGTATGTTGAAATGAACTTGAATATCTCCAAACTCTATTGAATGCATTCAGTCATGAATTTTACTGATAGTTTTTACTATATTTAAGAATGGTCTTTTAGAAATGATGTGTGAGTGTGAAGAACTCATATATTACTCCATTATATGTAAATATAATTTATTTGGTAACTTTAGATCTTTTAATTTCACAAAAATGTATTAAAAAACTCTTAATAGAAAAATAGTGGATCTATTAGCAAGCTAGACCATGATTCTGGTAGTTTTTAATTCTAAAATATTCAGAAAAATTAAATAGAGTGATTTAAGAGGTTTAGAACATTATTTATATCACACAAACCATAGAAAATTTTTAAATATCCAATAGTGTAAGGAATAGGGAATTTCTTTAGATCTTGAAATTTTTATAGTATCGGTGGCGTGATCTGCATTGAGATGCTTCTTAATTGGCTTATGTGACCATTTCCATCTGATCAACTATTCTCGGTGAATATTTCCTTCATAAATCATTCCTATTTAAGGATTTTCATAATACTTCATGGAGTGGAATGTTTATATCAACATTATAAAAGGTCACCTGAATCTATTTTCAAATATTCTCTTCTTAAAACATTATCGAGCTAATTAATAATGGAGGGAATTATATTAGAATTTTCTTCTTCTGCTATTATTTATATTGAATGGGTTTTTTATATTCTATTTCCTAAACATAGTTCTCATTTATTCCTACTTCTTTTTCTCTTATAGTTGGTAGGATTGATTATTAGAATTCTAATATGAATTTCTAACCCTGCGTCTGTCAGGTACGTCTTGAATTTTTATTGGTGTAGGAGGGCGAATCTCTTTTATAATTTTTTTTGTAATCAAACTCATGATTTACTTGGTAATAAATATTTTTTAATTGGTAGTTTTCCTGAGTTCTTGGTCAAAAATCCATAATAATTTTCAATTGATTTGTCTTAATATCTATGTTATCTTTTATTACCTAAACTTTGGACATCAACTAATGCTCTTTAGTTTATGGTGAAATGGATGAAGGTTGTTGATTGGTATTGTTATATAAATTTTTTGGCTAAAATGCTTTCTCTTGGAAGGGATTCTTGTAGGTTTGTTAAAATGGTGGTGGGTTTTGGTGTTGTTGTTTTATAAGGTTGGTTGATTTTGGTATTGATTACAAAATGGGTGCATATCATTGTTTTTTTAATTTACTTCTTCTGAATGTAGTGGAAAAACTATCCATCTACTTCACTTCAGTTCATTGGTCATTAAAATTATGGGTTGAAAAATATAAACCACATAACTGAGGTAGTCCTTATTGCACATTTACATGACTCAAAACCATTTGTCTCAAAAAAACATGTAATTTATTAAACATTGGTTATAAGTAAAGGTGTTGAATCATATATTTATACTTCCTAGATCCCTTTGGTTCCTATACCTATGGTTCTAAATTTCTGTGAGATCTATGTTATCTTTTCAATTAGTACTCTGGATTCTGCTCATGATTTATCAATCAATGATCCTCCATATAAGGCATCAAACAGGTTGTGATCAATGTTAATAAGTACATGGTAATATAACATGAGAAGTGGTTTTTATCCATAGTTTGATTTGAGAAACATTAATTTATATTCTTTAACCTCCCTTAGTATTCATATTGATCCTCTCTATATGATTAGAGGAAAACATATATCACTTTTCTGGTTGTTTTTCTCTGAGAGGTGGAATATAATTTTTTCATAAAATACCTATTTAGATATTCCAAATCCTTCAATTATCATGGTTTTAGACTACACATCCATTATTTAGAAAGTCCCTTGATTGAAATTTCAAATTCCCTCCACTCGACTTGCTCTTCAACTACTCATCGGGGCTTGAAGCTTGAGCAGATATAGGTGAATTCCTGGAAGTTTCTATTGGTGTCATTACCTTAACGACCCTGAAACTTTAGATGAAATTGAATCGTGTAAATTTGAAATTCAAAATCATTCTATATATCGTGAACTACTGGTTAGTTTTGTCAATTATAAAATGGTGGTGCACATAGGTCTTTGAACGTTTGATTTGGATTTCAAACCATATTTGTTGGTTCAGAGTGAGAAATGAGGTTGGCACTTAAATATGTGTTGTTAATTTCCTCAAATACATCCTTTATGTTTTTACCTTAATTAGGTTAGTGTTCATTTAATTTCATAATCAAAATCTACTAAATGATTAGGTAAACTATGAGTTATTCAATTTTAATTTTTTTATTTGTTTAGTGGAACAACCTCCCTTGAAATGACATCAAGTTTTTTTCACTCCTATTGTAGGGCATAGAAGATGATTATTACCTAATTGTAGTATAATAGTCAAACTTGGTATCCTCTTGAAGAAGAGTGTGCATAAAATGAATTTTCTCTCTATTTTAGTTGATTTTTGTAAAATAATTGATTTTTAATTGGGGTTGTGAAATTGAGAATTTAAAAAGTATATTAATTTAACTAATTTGAATGAGTAAATTTAGACAATGAATAAAGTGACATTTCCCAGACCACGTACAATGATATCATGTTTTTTTAGTTATTACCAATTCTTCTTCTCTTATTCAGTAAGAGAGCGATTTCTCTATTGATTCATCTCTCTCCCTTGGATAGATGGTGATAGATGGTTATCTTGTATTAAAATATCAATTTGGGAAACCTCATTTCTATGAGCATGTCATTGTAGCTGATCCTCTTGATTAATCCTGGGATTGCTAAATTTGGTATTTTTACTCTATAATTAATAAATTTTCCAACCACAATTTCACAGACATGCAGATGATTTCCAAGAACTCACCACCCAACCATAATATGTTACATTGCATATAGATAGAAATTGGGTGGAGGGAGATATGGATCATTCAACAAGGAAATTTAAAATAAGTTAATCTTAATGTAATTTAATCACATTATCTATCAAAAAATGAAATAGAAAACTGATACTATAAAGAAGAAGAAAGAAATGATTTTATTCATTTAGTCAAAAAAGGTCAAACAAAGAATGATCGGTCTAGCCTCCCCATTTCATGATCACTCATAAAAATAAAGCTTCATGGATAGGGTTGTTGATTTTATTTGAGGTAGGGGATACATCATAAAAATTAATTCAAATAAAAATAAAAAAAGTAGGAAAATAGTGGAACAACATTTCATCATCAAGAGAATCCCCCCAACAATTGATCCAGTTTCCAATCCCCTAGGTATTTTATTTATAGGCATAATTCACAACACCTGGGCATCATATTTGGCCCATAAATGGTATAAATTCAAAATGGGATATCAGGGAGTTATAGTTAGGGTTTTGAGTGTTAATTATTGTCAAATTTTCTTTTTCATACCATTCTAGTTATTTACATTGTAAAAGAAGATTTTACACTGTAAAATGTTCATGTCATAATCATGGGAAGGTTTTACAGTATTAAATTGTGTTTTAAGAAAGATGAGGGAGGTTTCCTGACATGACACATGTGTGTCATGCTGTGACATTATAGATGGAATCAGGACCCCTGGATATACGTGGTATCCCTCTCATGAAGTCCAGGGAGATAACATCCCACTTCCAATCTGGTACCTCGTGTGGTTATGTTAAGACTACAGGAACATGATGCCCAGCCTTTACATGCTGACAAGTGAGGCATCATGATACGAACTTCACCACTGCTTTCTTCATCTCTCGCTACCAGTACTGATGTCAGAGGTCCTGGTATATCTTTTCCACATTAGGATGGGCCGTAAAAGGGGATGTATGAAACTATCACAACACCTCCACTTGTAGGGTCACTTGTACCATGTTTTGTCCTCTGAAGAGGATGACATGCTCCACACCTTTATAAAATCTATCAAAATCCTATCTTGAGGATTCTGAGCACGTTAGGCCCCGTAGTCTACGTCCCCAAGTTGTGCCTCCCGGGATCACTAAAGGAGTGGGGGAGTAACTATCATATACTGGACATAAGATGAGCCGTTACTATCCACGAAGGATAACAACAACGCGACCAGCTGCTCTGTCACCTCACTCAGCAACTGTAGACCAGACCTCCTACTGAGTGTGTCTCCCACCACATTCCGCTTCCCAAGAGTGTATATTATCTCAAATTTGTAATCCTAGAGGAACTCTATCCATCATTTTTGTCTCATGTTTTATTCCTTCTGTGAGAACATACACCTGAGACTCTTGTGATTAGAGTAGACAGTAAACTATTATCCCATCAAGTAGTGTCACCACATCTTCAAGGCGTAGACCGCTACCGCTAACTCTAGGTCATGGGTAGAGTAGTTATTCTAATTATATCTCAGCTGATGTGAGCAATATGTGATCAATTATCACTCCTACATCTAGACATATCCTAGTCTGGTCCCTAATGTGTCACAATAGAATACATACCCAACACCATCTTCTGGTAACCTCAAGAAGGGGGAAATATTTAGTCTCTTCCTCATCTCCTGAAAACTATATCAACATCTCTCTATCCACATGATGGGTTTTCCATTCCCAGAAAAGGCTGAAAATGGTGTCTCAACTCTGGAAAAGTCTGGTATGAACCTCTGGTACTACCCTTCCAACCCCATGAAACTTTTCACCTCAGTCCCACTCCTAGGTGGCTCCCTAGAAAGTACTGTATATTTCTTCTTCGGATCCACTATGACTCTAACCATCGAGATAATGTGTCCCAAAAAGTGGACCTCTCATATATAGAACTAGCACTTTAAGAGATTACCATAAATCTGGTGCTCTCATAGTATATCAAGAACTATTTGTAGGTGAGTGGAATGCTCCTCCTTCATCACTGAGTAAACCAATATGTCATCAATAAAGGCTACTAGGAAGTTATCATGGAAAGTCTGGAATATCATGTCTATGAACCCCATGAACACTACTGGGGAATTTGTCACACTGAAAGGCTTTACCAAGAACTCTTAGTGGTCGTACCAGCATCTAAAGTTCATCTTCTGTATATCCCAATCTCATACCCCGAGCTGATGATATCCTGATCTGAGGTTTATCTTCGAAATCCATCGATCTCCATTCAGTTGATGGAATTGATCATCAATACTCAAGAGTGGATACTTTTTCTTCATGGTCACCTGGTTCAGGCGCTGATAATCCATGAAAATCCTCAAACTCCCATCTGCCATCCTGGAAAAAAATCAAGGATTCCCATGGGGTAAAATTGGTCCTTATGAACCTCATCCTCTGCAAGTCCTCTACATGTACCTAAAACTCAAGGAACTCTACAGGAGCCATCTGATATGCTGGAGTAGATTTCGGTGTCATCCCGGTGTACAGGTCAATGTAGAAGTCTACCTCTCTATGAGGAGGTAGTCTAGGAACATCCTCAGTATAGACATCAGCATACTGGTCCAACACTACAGGATCGCTCAGAATCCTATCATCAAATTTTCTATGGGTAAGGCTAGCCAACTGATGTCTGATCGGATGAACCATCCTCCGGGAAAGTCTATCTTAAGCTGCAAATGATCCCTTCTCATCGGTGAAGGAAAACCTGGTCCCATCCCTGTGGACACACCACACTTGGCGCCTAAAACTGTCAATCTGAGCATGGATTGTAGATAACCTGTCCATACCAAAGATGACATCATAAGGCCTCGATGCTGCTACTACGAGATCCCAGCCAAAGCCATCACCTCCAAGAGTAAGCTCACACATCAGGCACCAGTGTGTAATTGCTGAATCTTCTCCTGTAGGAGTCTCCAATCATAAGGATCGATCCAATGGCTCTACCGGAATCTCCGATCTCCAAACAAGAGCTATTTAAATGAAATATTGACTGGAACCGTTGTCTATAAGTATTGCATATATGGTGGAGTAGACACAGATCATACCTAGAATTATCTATGGAGATTTGTAATCGTAGGATTTACCTGCCATAAGCTGATCTCATCCATGTAAGCCTGCTTCCTGAGATAGAGGTGGACCACCTGGAGGTGGTGGCAGTAGAATCTCCAATCACCGCTCACCGCCTGCATCACGGCCTACTCCTCTGCAACATCTTCCACACCACAAACCTCCTAGTTTAAATATCTACCACTACCTTGGATGTCTCTTGAATGTCTGTTGATCTTCTGTATGACATGTCAGGCATTCGTGAACCATGTGGACCTACCCGCCAACCGTGAAGCACAAAATTCTACTCTGCTAGCATGATCAACCTCATGAGCTCCGAACCTTCGAACCTGCATCCTGGGTCATCCTTCAGAAGTTTTGGCCCTCTTGGACCTCTACTTCATCTTCCTATTTCTTTCTGTAGATGATTCATCTACCTGTCATCCAGTGGTGGCTCTCACTGTTGGTTCCTACTCAGCTAAGAATCTCTCCACAAATAAAGCTCACTTGAGTACTCCAACCTACGTCGATATACTGAGTTTTATCATCGATGCACTTATCTCTTTCTAGATACCGTGCTCAATGCTCTGGGCCCTGATGAAAGGGTCGTGTTCCATGTCATTTGGGTAGAAAGAGAGTTAAATGAATCTCTCCATGTACTGGGCCACTATCATTTTCCCCTTCTGCAAGTATAGAATCTCTGGAATACGCACAAAGTGCAGTTTCACTAGAACGAACTCCGCCATTAAGAGTCTCTTAAAGTATATCTAGGTGAGGGTTGCATCCTCATGTAACTTGAGCGTCAGGATCCACCATATCCTTGATGTGCCATGAAAATGTCTAGTATCTAAGAACACCATCTAGTTTGTTGGTGTCCGAATTAGGGAAAAAAACTCTAGCCACAGCCTCCAGCCAATCTTCAGCTGCTTGTCGATCAGTCTCGCTTCTAATTATCAGGGGCCTCTTCCACTGGAACTCATGCAATGTGCTCAATCAGAGTGCACCGTCTCATAGTGGGGCTTGTGGAAAATTTTTCCCAACAGATAGTGGTGTTGCTGGTGCACCACCCAAAGGTGTTATCTCTATAAGAGGGCCCTACACCAAAGCCACATCGGTCATTGGGCCTTCGTTATGATCTCTCTATAGAATCTTGGCGAGCTGTCTATGTAGAGGAATCCTAATAAAACAAGTGATCCATGGCCAATACGTTATACCTAGTGAGCTGACTCAAAAGATATCAAAAGTAAAACATTTCCAAAACACACGCAATCAGTGTTTTCATGCTCTGATACAGAAATCAAAATTCAGGGTCCTGATGTATGGATACATCGGCCTCCACACCAACATTGTAACACGTGAACCAAAAACCACACTCAAAACACTTAAAACTATTTCTCTATTGGAATGATCAGAGTCCTATTTCTTTGGTAGAACTAACTCCTTTGATACCACATTGTCATGACCCGTCCCCGAGGGCTTATTCCATGACTAACACAATCCCACCTTCCATATGCCAGTGTTTGGAGACTAGAACCATAAAGTAATTCCACTAAAATTATGAAGGCATTGTCATTAATCCTACAAACACACATACCAAGAACACAACAAGATGAAAACCATGTAGTAAAATTACAGTAGTAAAAGTGTGTACTGAAAGTAAAGGGGCCAAAATACAAGCCCAACTGAAATATGTAACTACAACAGAAAACATCTCTTGAGATCATCCACCATGGATCCTACTTGAAGGGGAGGTACAACTCATCTCTGTATCTCTCCACATCAACCATTCACCTCCATGTACCGCCTTGTCCTGGCTCCCTAATGTCTCAACCAAGCTGCTCATCATTTTCACAAGACATGACAAGGTGTGGGAAAAGCCCATGTAGGGGTGAGTATAACAATACCCAATAGAGACCCCGAGACCACCGAAAGTCTCCAAGAATTCCAAAAACTAAAAACCAAAAATCATGACCTCAAAAAAAAGTACTAAATAATGTCATCTTACATGAGGTATACAATTCAGTAATCAAGAATAAAGATGAGTAGTCTTAAGATATATCATTTTATTCTGTTAGGAAGTTATACAACTGAACCATGAAGAAGTTGTTCCATTGTTAATCCACATAGGGTTGTATGTCATTGATCTACAATGGGCAGCTCTAAGGATTTTCCTCATCGGGTCGTGCACTATTGATCCACATAGGGTCACTATGATGTTGATCCACACAGGGTCACTAGGATGCTGATCCACACAGGATTTCTATGATGATGATCCATATAGAGTTTCTATATTGTTGATCCATATAGGGTTCCTATGATTTTGATCTCCACAGGGTCTCTACGATGCTGATCCACACATGGTCTCTCTTTAATTGACAGTCAGCCATAGGATTCTCCGCACTTGGAGTGCTTGAGATTCATAAAATATGTTCCTCAAGATATCAGTTGTTCATAAACTACCGCGATGTTCCATAAATTAGTAACCCAATGGACCTCTATGTCGTAAGGGTCCCAACAAGATAGACTGAGAATCAATATGATGGCGAGTCTGAGAGTTATAAGAATTTTAGTACCGAGGGCTCAGTTGGATTCAGGTTCGATCCACCCCAGCCTTACTCCAAAATTTTCCAAAACAAAGGTGGAGTATCTCAAAAGGGTCGTCATGTTACAAGGATTATAGTGTCTTAGACAGTTCATCAAATGGACATCTAGTTTGTGAGATATGGCCTTTAAATCAAAACTGTCTCGAAAAGGGTTCGGGTTTGTGTATGGTCCGACCCCATCAGAGTGACCCGACCCGACCCTACATGGAACGACCCAAACAGGTTTGGTTCGACCAGACCTGGTCTGAGTTCGACCTTGGTCTGACCCATCTCGCCCCGAACTGGCTGGGCCAGCCCGAGCGAGCTTGGTCGCGGTGGGCTCGGCCCACTGGGCTGCGGACTGGCCTGGCCCACCTTGGCTGAGCACGACCCACCGGGCTGCATGGGGGTCGGCACACCACTAGAACAGACATTCATTTTTTTAGTTTGTAATGGTGGTGACAGATGGCACCTTCCCCTCTGTTAGGAGGATCTGTGGGGCGCATGTCTCCCTCCACCGCGGCCTCCCTCTGTGGAGCGCGATGGTGCACTGCCCACTACCAACATGACCAGTGAGAGCCAGCCACCATCATCACCCACCGGTAGGGCTTCTGTGGGCCACCGAGTGAGCTCTGGTAGTCTGTTTTATCTTTTTATTGCACGTATAGGCCTCCTAGGATTCTACCAACACTCTGTGGCTCCCGGATTCTTCTTGCCACCATATTTTTTGGTTTCCCACAATGAACGAAATCAAAGAAACCAAATTGGAGGGTTTTGGGCCGAGTTTGGATGGAACGCGCCCTCCACGTTAGCAATATTACATGGGTGGGAGTTCAAAAATCATCAAGAGAAGACTAAACCCCATTCAAAACTCATGCAACAACCACCCACAATTTCATATGAATCGTGGATTAACTTATTTTGGTTAATCCGCATTCGTCGCAATTTTTTTCAAGGATAATAGATTGAAACAAAATCACTTGAATTAAAACAATAACCCCTACCATGGATTCGTATGAGATGTCATTATAGTGGGAGAAGGATCCATGTTTACTGAAGCCATCATCGTTCGTCATTTCCGGACTGATTCCTCTAACGTTGTCGCTTAAGCCTCCATTCTTTGTTAGAGGGAAAGTTCATTCATCAGTTCTTTGTCAAGAATTCTCCCATGATTCCCCAAATATATTTTCCCTTCTATTTAAATATTCTAAAAGATATGTTAAGAGTTTAACACTCCTTTCAATTAATTGTTCATTAATTGTTGTAATTAATGAACCTTATTTATTATACGATTGGTTGTTACACAACCTATGAGTAACCAGTCCTTTAATGTCCCTCTTTAAATACCCAACCACATTTGATGTCCCCACCATCGTTACTCAAGAGGTGGTATAAAAATAAAATAAAATATTATGTGACGTATTTTTTTATTATTTTAAAAAGTTCGTAAAACTATCTTTTTTCACCCGACCTTCTACAGTCGAAGTTAAGCCTCCCTTAAGCCAATATCAGTGCTCTGTGTTCAACGGTACCCTCAGATTTGAATTCTGAGCAACAATTCAAAAGATAAGAAATGAAATTTGTACATTTTCTGAACGTACCTTAAAAATTTTTCAAAATTCCATTACGGGCTCTCCGGGCCTTAGAATCTTGTGCCATCAATTTTCTCACACTCGTAATTATTCCATTTAAATTTAAAAAAAAATATTTTGAATTTCTGGGTCTTTACAGGGTGCATCATGAGTAATATTTCATTAATAGATAATGCATGAAATGATTTGTACCTTATGTTCATTAATAAAAGTTTATATCTCAGGCCCTTTGATGGAAATGATATCCCATAAATAAATCCATGACCATGGTGTTCTATAGGAAAGTTCAATTTCTGAGAATTCAAAGATATAGAAATCGAGTACATAGTTTGATGGCACTAAAAAACAACCTTCTTAATTAGATATATTGAGATAAATGTATTATATTGTATATTAATCATCTGTATGAGTTAACATGTTTTTTCAGCATTAGTTTCCTTCTCTGTGGGTGTCTTGGAATGTTTCTAGACGCTAACCTTGGATTTTAAGCTGATTCGCCTAATGTTAATGATAAACAGGCCTAGGGTGTCACATAAAAAGTGTATCTAGATACTTAGTAAAATAATATATTCTTATTTATTATTTAACAAGTTAAATAAATATTATTCTCCATCATGGTTTAATAATTATTTATTTATGTTTGATTACAAATATATTGTCACCATTTATTTGAGAGAATATAATGTCATTGGAATATATAATAAATATTTATTTAATAATTAGTGAATATAATATTTATTTTTTTATTTGAAAATAATGTAGTTGTAACAACCTGAGATTTTAAGAAAAATATTCTTTTAATTTCATTAATTTCTTCTATTGTATGCTACGCCAAGATTACCTTGCGCTATACGCAACACCGTATAAGCTTGCAGTATGCGCAACACTATTCTTGGATCGTGTTACACACAATTTTGATAATAGTTATTCTATGCAACATTGAGTATATATATATATATATATATATATATATATATTAAATGTATAAATGAAATATGGTTGGATTCTATTATACGAAACAACGAAGTATTCTTACACAACATGCAACCCTGACTTGGCTTGCAATACACGCTATCGTGACCTTCCTCGATAGCTTGTGTTGTACGAAATACTGGGTTTTACTAAACAACGATATATTATTATATTATTATGAACTAGCCGTTATGAATAGTATTAACTAAATTTTTAATTTTATAACATTATTATTTATCTAACACATTTTCTAGAACATGGAATAAGAACAAAATATATATTTCGAGTAAAATATTTACTTTTCAAAAAATGCAGTTTTGCTTCCTTTTGATGACGCACCCACATCAAATCTAGTTGTTGACATGTTTATAAGTTCAATTTGACAAAATAAAATTCTTCTTTTGAATTAGGATATAAAAATTTAAATTGTACAAAGTTTTGATATTTTTCTGATAACTTTCATATTTTAATTAATATTAAAAACATGCTATATTTTAATTAAAAACAACTTTTTTCATCGTAATAATTTATATGGTTAAATTATAATATTGAATGGTTTTAAAGAATAAATAGAATATATTTTTACCATTTAATATAATTTTTGTCATTATCATTGATTTTACATTGAATTCGTAGGTTAAATCAATTCAATCTTTTGCATTGTTTTAAACAAAAACCCGTTTTCATTCAACAAAGGGATTAATTTTAATTTAATTTCAGCAACTTCTGTGTATTGAATTTGAAAAAATGGATTCCATATTTGGAATCACTGGCTCCAAATTATGTTAATAGGCT
This sequence comes from Viscum album, assembly GCA_963277665.1. Classification (NCBI taxonomy): domain Eukaryota; kingdom Viridiplantae; phylum Streptophyta; class Magnoliopsida; order Santalales; family Viscaceae; genus Viscum; species Viscum album. Next base: position 877,854,665 of record OY728143.1, on the reverse strand, counting down.
ACTTTTTATTTTTGGGAATTATGAAAAGTAACTACGGTAAATTTTATTTACCATAGTTAAAGGTAAATCGGGTAATTAAGGGTAAATATAATATTATAAAATTACCCTAACACATTCCAAAATCCTATTGGATGACTAAATGTCGACCCATATAACCTAAGGGGCGGATTAGATTCATTTGATGGACTTTTGAACATGAAATAATTTAATTATTATCAAAATCAAAGAAAGTGACAACATGTCACTCTCTAAAAGCTTATAAGTATAATAATTTTAATTTATTGATAAACATCATAAAACTTAGAACATGAATAGTCTCCAGAACTCTAATGAATATATCTACATCATGATAATTTATTTAGAATTTTTAGGGATTACATAATTGACATTAATGGTGATACATTAATGATACAGAAATTATTTATTAAGTGGAAAATAAGTAATATAGTTGTTATTGAAATAATAATACCTATTAAAAGGCCGACAAAACTAACCAAAACTTATTGGTAGTATATATCTACACCTTAATAATCCAATGACCTAATATATAACCGTTTGGAGCCTTATAAAATTAATTATGACACTTATATTATATTATTTTAAATAATGTAAAGTTGTCACCTTCATAATTTAATAAATATAACAATTTAAATATTGTGATTTTAAGATGATAAATTCGTGTAAAAGTATTATTGTGAAAGTTAATAGATTTATCTTCATCATAGGAATTTAGTTTTAATTTTTATGAAACAAATCAGTATATCAAATAATTATACAAAAATGTTGTAGTAATTATTTTATTAAGAGATAAAAAAATAAATTGTTTTAAAAATAATAAAATTAATATTATATGAACTATTTAATGTGATACACTAATTTTATAGATACATATGACCTTTTATGAATCTATTTAAGCTTTTATTTCTAACATATCTTCTGTATATAGTTTATTTAAATTCAAATAAATGAATAGTGTCAAAATTGACACTATTGTTATTTTATAAAAATAACATATTATAAAATTGTTTAAAAATCACAAAAATATTTAAAAATTATAAATTTAAATTTAAATGGTTTATAATGTTATAAATTAAACAATTATGGAAAATTAACAACAAATAAGTAATCATTTTTTACAAATTAAAATTTAGAATTTTATTACCACAAAAAAACATAAATAGATTAAATAAGGATAAATCAAAATGATAAGGTTTAAAATAAGATCCAAATATGTATAAATTTGATTTGTTGATGAGATTACAACCCTATATCATCTAATATTCTAATATCAGTCATTTTTGGAGGTTTTTAAGTGGGGTTAGATTTATTATAAATTAATATTTTTAAGAATTCCAAAGGTTCCGCTCTCCTCCCTTATAAAAGGGCACCTCCTCACTCTCTTCCACACACCACTTTGAGCCTTCAATATCGGCCATCCCCTGACCAATTCTCTTCTCCACTTCCCTAAAAACATACTAGAGGTTCTGGTCTTCTTCAAAGACCAGTTTTAGTGCCCCAAGAGGAGGTCTCAAAGAGGCGCTTCAAAGAAGAGGTAATTTCTGTTACCGATTCTTTCACCTTTATTTCTTCTTCCACTTCATCTTCATAAGTTATTTCATTATGAAGTAATAACATCAGTATCAATCATATACTGATATGTTATTATAAGTATGAAAAAACCCTATTTCACCATCTATTCATCCTACGAAAAACGAAATCACCGTGCGTGTGTACGTACGGAATACCGTCTCCACGCCGTGGTGTAATCTATTTTCCACCACCACCTTACTTGATTGGGTAGAATGGTGTAAATAATAAATATATATTATTATTGTAAAGTGATATTTATTATTTAATAGTATACATACACTCCAATAAATTTCCACGATCATGGGAATGATATCATCGCTCGTGCGTACGTACGGAATACCGTCTCCACGACGCGATGACATTCATTCTCAATGATTAACCATTAATAAATGATTATTATGTATATATAATAAGTAATAATGAAATATATGACATAATAATGATACTAGATTTATGTATATATATATGTATGTCATCCAATTAATTCAATTCAATTCAATGAGGAAACGAAAACAACGTTCATGTGTACATACGTCCTACTGTCTCCATGAACGGTGTATTTCGTTCCATTTATCGATCTATTATATAAATGTATATTCTGAATATATATTATATATAAATCATGTTTTACATTCTGGATGTAAGTAATCATCATCTAAGTAATCATATGAATAATTACAAGTCAAAACACGGACAACAAATGAAACGATTGTACCCAAAACACTCTTTAACATGGAATTTACAAAAGAACGGGTAACATAAAGTCATAAGTGAACCATATATGATATCATAACAATTAATATGATTCTGTAATAAGTTAATAACATTATTTAAATCATTATACAAGTGTTTCAGATACGTACGAAGCATATCGGACCTAAGGTAAGGGATAATTTTTCAAATCTCATTTTTATCTGAGATTTCATATTCGTATGTATTTAATGGGGTTGTTTATATCATCCATGTACATGTTTTATAAAAGGGTTTTCATGTATGTTAAAAGTCCTTTTTACCAATTTTTTACTTTTACTACATGTTATGTAAGGAAACTTTCTTTTTTTTACGTTACGAGGTACTTTTTAACTTTTTCGCCAAAAGTACGAAAAGAATGTTTTTTATAACTTATACGGCACGAACAGATTTTTACGGTTTTATAAAGCCTTATTTTCATGAAGCTTCCTCTAAAAGATTTCATGAATATTTTTAACAAAATCTCTTTCTTTTAAAATTTCATGACGTTTTTTGAAAAGAAATTGATTTTGAAGAAGAAAGGATATTTTCCTCAAGAATTCATATCATGTGTTTTATCAAAACCATTTTCCATCTAAGATGAAATTATTTCATATGTGTATGTTTCAAGTGTAATGTCTCTATTATTTACATTATTTCACTTTTCGTATTATGAAATGATATCCATTTCTTTTATTTGGATTATGTGATGATGGGATGATGTTTATGAAACCCATTTTATTCGTTGGGTTATTATGAATGATGTATGTTTATTTTGTGGCACAAGTAAGAATGATTTCATTATGAGATGGGTGGGACCTATATCTCCCTCAAAATCATTGGGTAAAGATTTATATCTCATGATATAGACATGGCTAGAATGGTAAGTTAATCTGGTTCAGTATTACAGGACTGGAATGAGGAGTGAACTCGATTCAGAAAGGGACTTTGTCCACTAAGATTGTCTTGGTAGCAATGCCTTGGCTACTATGGAAATCATTACATGTTCTTGATGGATGCCACAATTACATGTTTTATTCCCATGATATTTTTTCATTCTTAATGTTTCTATATGATCTATTCCTTATGTACTTCCATGTTTTATGTCATTTCTCAAGCTTTTGATGTTTAAACATTATGTTCATGTTTTTAAGTTCAGATGTATATGGTATGTTTTATTCTATCCATCCATACCCTTACTGAGCATTTGAGCTCACCCTTTTTATGTTTTCTTTTCCACAGGATATAAAGAGAGTTTTTATGTAAGAAACAAAAGGGGAGGATCTTTATGGGAGATGTTGAAGATCTTTCACCACGATTAGAAGATTACGTTCCAAGTTACCAAAGACACTAAACTATTACAGTCCTTGTGTGTCTGTTTTTGTTATGTATTAAGTATTCCGCTAATGTAATATAATGTCCATGTATGTCAAGATTCGGGAATCTACAGTTGGTATCAGAGGAAAGGTTTAGACAACCTTTGGAAACTAGGATGCGAAAACGTTAGTGAGATTCCTAGAGATATTTCTAAGGTATGTCTAGGGATGTCCCTAAGGATAAGTATATGTATAGGATATAGTCCTAGAACTACGGTAATGATCATATAATTTATCCTAAGATGTTAGATATTGAGGATAATCCCCCTTTACATTGTTGTTTTACCTAGCATGATTTTTTCCTCTCACACTATTCTTTTGGGGTTTTAGAAAATGGCTGGAAACAGAAAGATTCTTGATAATAGAGGATATGACGGAAAATGGAATGATATTCTTCATGAGAAACCAAATGAAATGGGATTTGGAAGTCCAAACATCGTTATTACACCTAATCCGAAATCTCATAATATGATCAACAATCTCAACTTTGGTAAGTTCCCCGACATAGATAATAAGAGAAAGATGGAGTTTCATTATGATCATAGAGGAATGAAAGATCAATTTCCCTCATGTAAATCATGTGGGAAGAGGCATCAGGGAGATTGTTTCAAAGGAACTGGAAGATGCTTTGGGTGTGGAAAAGAAGAACACAAAGCCAGTAAGTGCAAAGGAAAAGGTTCAGTTAACACCATGGACAAGGATAATGGTATTGCTACGACATCAACAATGATTAGATGTTTTAAATGTGGAATGTATGGGAATTATGAAAACCAATTCCCTAATGGAAAATCTCATGAAGAGAATCAGCATGGTCATATGGGTAGTATTTATGTGGATGATGATGAGGAGACTAAAAATGATATATGAACTAAAAGAAGTGTTGAAGCTCAGTCAGTTGTTTTAGAAGGTAGTGGAATGATTGTATGTTTATCGAGAGTTATGTTGAATAGTTACACTATTGTTTTTCCTAAATGTATTTGAAAGTATATGTTGAATGGTACCAGGCACCATGGAAGGTTATTCAGATATTTTTTTAAAGTATATGATATTCGCATAATAAAGGAATAAAAAGATAATGAGATGTTTGATTGTATTCACGAGATCATGATTGATATAAGGACTAAGTGATATCATGGTTTGAGTATATAAGATTTTGAGGATTTTGGTATGTGGAAAGTGTTAACTTTTAACTGCATTCATGTTTTCACTAAGATTCAATGGGTATTCATTTTTTAAGAGAATACATGATTAAGGACTTTGAATGTTTGGAATGTGACCAACAAGACGTATCTTATGATATATGGGGATCAACGATGATATTAAATCCATGGTAATCGTTTTCACTATATTATGAGAGTGGACTGCAGTATTATGGATAATCGTAAATATTGGAATGGATTATGTTGGACAAAAAGTTAGTATTGTTTAAGGATGGAAGTTTTTTTGATATTATTGATGGGATGTTATTGTAAAATTGTTTTAGAAAAAGGACAACCTGCAGGATGGGCGACAACCCATCGCGTCGGACAAGGTTGTGGGAATCGGACCCACAACTGAAGTGCGGCTAGCCTTTATCTCCTACCAATGGCCTACAAGAAGACCCTGGTTAGTAGAAACTAGTTTTATTTTATTAAGTGGTATGATATATGAAGTATAAGTTCATTTTTGGAACCATATACGGTTAATCTAACAAGAAGATGGACTTATAACGTTTGCTAACCTTTTGTTTGAAAGAGATGGAATGATCCATCATTCTATCAAATGATCTTCTAACACATCATGAATAACAAATTCAACTTCATTTCTTTAAGGGATGAAGTGTAAATTGTTCAATTCACAAACAACAGTGAGATTGTACCAAAATCATCTAAGTATTTATTTTAATTCATCAACTTTAGGGAAATGATCTTGAAAACCAAAAATATTGTTCTAGTTCCCTTATATCGGATGAATCAGATGTTACCTTAGATCATCACAAATCTATAACTTTGTGATTGTTGGCTTTTTCATAGCCATGTTCTCTACCACTCTCCATTAGAACTTGATGGTTAGATTTTTCTTCCATATCCATATTTTCACCTATGTTCTCTTACGTGGAAACCCAGTGATGAGTTAATTTGGGTAACCATTACATTTCATACATTAGTTTTTAAAGCCATGTTTTGGTATTCCTTTTTACGATGTGGGTTTCTATTAAACAAACTTTCGAGTTGTAAACCATTTATAACCCCGATGAATTTCGAGGGAGAAATTCATTTTAAGGGGGGTAGAATGTAACACCCCGAGATTTTATGAAAAATATTCTTTTAATTTCATTAATGTCTTCTGTTTTATGATACACCAAGATTACCTTGAGCTATATGCAACACCGTATTTGCTTGCATTATACGCAACACTATTCTTGGATCATGTTACACACAATTTTGATAATAGTTATTCTACGCAACATTTAATATATATATATATATATATATTCAATGTATAAATGAAATATGGTTGGATTCTATTATATGAATCAACGAAGTATTCTTGCACAACACACAACCCTGACTTGGCTTCCATTACACGCTATCGCGACCTTCCTCGATAGCGTGTGTTTTACGCAATACCGGGTTTTACTAAACAACGATATATTATTATATTATTATTTACTAGCCATTATGAATAGTATTAACTAAAATTTTAATTTTATAACATTATTATTTATCTTAAAAGTTTCTATAACATGGAATAAGAACAAAATAAATTTTTCGGGTAAAATATGTATTTTTCAAAAAATGCAGTTTTGCCGCCGTTTGATGGCGCACCCACTTTAAATCCAGTTGTTGACATGTTTATAAGTTCAATTTGACAAAATAAAATTCTTCTTCTGAATCAGGATATAAAAATTTACATTGGACAAAGTTTTGATATTTTTCTGATAACTTTCATATTTTAATGAATAGTAAAAACACGCTATATTTTAATTAAAAACAATTTTTTTCATTGTAATAATTTATATGGTTAAATTATACAATTTAATGGTTTTAAAGTATAAATAAAAAATATTTTTACCATTTAGTATAATTTTTGTCATTACAATTGATTTTACATTGAATTCGTAGGTTAAATCAATACATTCTTTTGCAATGTTTTAAACAAAAACCTGTTTTCATTCGACAACGGGATTAATTTTAATTTAATTTCTACAACTTCTGTGTATTGAATTTGAAAAAATGGATTCCATATTTGGAATCAGTGGGTCCAAATTTTTTTAATAGGCTACTTTTTATTTTTGGGAATTATGAATAGTAACTACGGTAAATTTTATTTACCATGGTTAAAGGTAAATCGGGTAATTAAGGGTAAATATAATATTATAAAATTACCCTAACACATGTCAAAATCTTATTGGATGACTAAATTTCGACCCATATCACCTAAGGGTCGGATTAGATTCATTTTATGGACTTTTGACCATGAAAATAATTTAATTATTATTAAAATCAAAGAAAGTGACAACATGTCACTCTCTAAAATCTTATAAGTATAATAATTTTCATTTAGTGATAAACATCATAAAACTTCAAACATGAAGAGTCTCCAGAAATATAATAAAATTATATACATCATGATAATTTATTTAGAATTTTTAGGGATTAAATAATTGTCATTAATAGTGATACATTAATGATATAGAATTTATTTATTAAGTAGAAAATAAGTAATATAGTTTTTATTGAAATAATAATACCCATTAAAAGGCCACAAAAACTGACCAAAACTTATTGGTAGTATATATCTACACCTTAATCATCAAATGACCTAATATATAACCGTTTTGAGCCTTATAAAAGTAATTATGACACTTATATTATTTTATTTTAAATGATGCCAAAGTTGTTGACTTCATAATTTAATAAATATAACAATTTAAATATTGTGATTTTAAAATTATAAATTAGATTAAAAGTATTATTGTGAAAGGTAAAAGATTTATCTTCATCATAGGAATTTATTTTTAATTTTTATGAAACAAATATGTATATTAAATAATTATATAAATTTTGTTAGTAATTATTTTATTAAGAGATAAACAAAATAAATTGTTTTAAAAATAATAAAATAAATATTATATGAACTATTTAATGGGATACACTAATTATATAGATACATATGACCTTCTATGAATCTATTTAATCTTTTAGTTCGAACATATCTTCTGTATATATTTTATTTAAATTCAAATAAATGAATAGGGTCAAAATTGACACTATTGTTATTTTATAAACATAACATATTATAAAATTGTTTAAAAATCACAAAAATATTTAAAAATTATAAATTTAAATTTATATGGTCTATAATATTATAAAGTAAACAATTATGGAAAATTCACAACAAATAAGTAATTATTTATTATAAATTAAAATTTAGAATTTTATTACCACAAATAAACTTAAATAGATTAAATAATGATAAATCAAAATGATAAGGTTTAAAATAAAATCCAAACATGTATAAATTTGATTGGTTGATGAGATTAAAACCCTATCTCATCAAATATTCAAATATAAGTCATTTTTGGAGGTTTTTAAGTGGGGTTAGATTTATTATAAATTAATATTTTTAAGAATTCCAAAGGTGCCCCTCTCCTCCCTTATAAAAGGGTACTTCCTCCCTCTCTTCCACACACCACTTTGAGCCTTCAATCTCAGCCAACCCCTGCCCAATTCGTTTCTCCACTTTCCTGAAAACATCCTATAGGTTCTGGTCTTCTTAAAAGACCAATTTCAGTGCCCTAAGAGGAGGTCTCAAAGAGGCGCTTCAAATAAGAGATAATTTCTGTTACCGATTCTTTCACCTTTATTTCTTCTTCCACTTATTCTTATTATGTTATTTCATTATGAAGTAATAACATCAGTATCATTCATATAATGATATGTTATTATAAGTATTAAACAACCCTATTTCACTATCTATCCATCCTATGGAAAACGAAATCACCGCGCGTGCGTACGTACAGAATACTGTCTCCACGTCGTGGTGTAATCTATTTTCCACCACCACCTTACGTGGATGGGTAGAATGTTGTAAATAATAACTATATATGATTATTGTAAATTAATATTTATTCTTTAATAGTATACATAAACTCCAATAAAATTCCACGATCATGGGAATGATATCATCGCTCGTGCGTACGTACGGAATACCGTCTCCACGACGCGATAGAATTCATTTTCAATGATTAACCATTCATAAATGATTATTATGTATATATAATAAGTAATCATTAAATATATGACATAATAATGATACTTGATTTATGTATATATATATATGTATTTCATCCAATTAATTCCATTCTTTTCAATGAGGAAACGAAAACAACGTTCATGCGTACGTACAGCCTACTGTCTCCATGAACGGTGTATTTCTTTCCATTTATCGATCTATTATATAAATGTATATTCTGAATATATATTATATATAAATAATGTTTTAAATTCTGTATGTAAGTAATCATGATCTAAGTAATCATATAAATAATTACAAGTCAAAACACGGACGACAAATGAAACGATTTTACCCAAAACACTCTTTAATATGGAATTTACAAAAGAACGGGTAATATAAAGTCATAAGTGAACCATATATGATATCATAACAATTAATATGATTCTTTAATAAGTCAATAAAATTATTTAATTCATAATAAAGGAGGTTCAGATACGTACGAAGCATATCGGACCTAAGGTAAGGGATAATTTTTCAAATCTCATTTTTATCTGAGATTTCTTATTCATAAGTATTTACTGGGGTTGTTTCTATCATCCATGTCCATGTTTTATAAAAGTGTTTTCATGTATGTTTAAAGTCCTTTTTACCCATTTTTTACTTTTACAACATGTTATGTAAGGAATTTTTCTTTTGTTTACTTTATGATGTACTTTTTGACTTTTCCGGCAAAAGTACGAAAAGAATGTTTTTTTTAACTTATACGGCACGAACAGATTTTTATGATTTTATAAAGCCTTATTTTCATGAAGATTCCTATAAAATATTTCATGACTATTTTTAACAAAATATCTTTCTTTTAAAATTTTATGACGTTTTGTGAAAAGGAATTTATTTTGAAGAAGAAAGGATATTTTCCTCAAGAATTCATTTCATGTGTTTTATCAAAACCATTTTCCATATAAGATGAAATTATTTCATATGTGTATGTTTCAAGTGTAATTTCTCTATGATTTACATGGTTTCACTTTTCTTATTATAAAATGATATCCATTTCTTTTATATTATCTATGTGATGATGGGTTGATGTTTATGAAACCCATTTTATTCGTTGGGTTATTATGAATGATGTATGTTTATTTTGTGGAACAAGTAAGAATGATTTCATTTTGAGATGGGTGGGACCTATATCTCCCTCCAATGCATTGGGTAAAGATTTATATCTCATGAGATAGACATGGATAGAATGGTAAGTTAATCCGGTTTAGTATTACAGGACTAGAATGAGGAGTGAACTCGATTTAGAAAGGGACTTTGTCCACTAAGATGGTCTTGGCAGCAATGCCTTGGCTACTATGGAAATCATTACATGTGATTAATGGATGCCACAATTACATGTTTTATTCTCATTATATTTTATCATTATTAATGTTTCTTTATGATCTATTCCTTACGTACTTCCATGTTTTATGTCATTTCTCATGCTTTTGATGTTTAAACATTATGTTCATGTTTTTAAGATCAAATGTATATGGTATGTTTTATTTTATCCATGCTTACCCTTACCGAGCATTTGATCTCACCCTTTTTATGTTTTCCTTTCCACATGATATAAATAGAGGTTTTAGGTAAGAAAAAAAGGGAAGGATCTTTATGGGAGATGTTGAAGATCTTTCACCACGATTAGAAGATTATATTCCACGTTTCCAAAGACACTAAACTATTACAGTCCTTGTGTGTCTGTTTTTGTTATGTATTAAGTATTCCGCTAATGTAATATAATGTCCATGTACGTCACGCTTCGGGACTCTACAGTAGTGATATTTATTGAATAAATAAATATACATTATTCAAGGCCAGATAAATATTGTGCAAAAATGGTTGATCGAGTTTAATGGTCTAGCGAGAAAGAATTAATACTGAATATTATTTAATTAAATAATATTTAAATTTAATTCTCACATTATGCACATGTTGATAAATGAAAATTTTATTATTAATATTATTTTATATAGGGTTTTTTTAGTATTCAATAAAAAATTAACGGCACTTGTGTAATTATTTAATTTTAACCCTAACATTATAAACACCCAATTATGTTATTTTCTCAATAGATCCAATACATTTTTTATGGTTGTGAACAACATATTTGGATTATACCTTCAAGCCAAGATATATACCTTCCTTAGGAACACTCCCAAGAATAGAGATTAATCCTCCTCCACCAAATCAAGGAAAACACTTTGTGAGCGTTTCTCGAAGCGATCAAAGGAGGATGACACAAGTGTAAGGATCTATTATTCTAGCACCTGGAGATTCCTTCAGAAATATCTGGAGATTCGTGACACATTTTTGGATCATTTATATAGGAAATATACACTTGGTTTCTATTATTCAATAATGGTGGACTACAGATCAGTCACCAGATTCATCAATGAAGAAAATATTAAGTAATGTTTATCTTTATTTAAATAAATTAATTATAAATAATATGTGATGATCCTATCTATGGTTGTGGAATAATTATAAATTGTCTATTTCATTGATTCAATTCTGTTGATCATGGAATTCATTGTCGTATATATCTCAAATTGATCATCAATTAAGGAAAAAAGAAAATTTGGTCACTACCCATTGCACACTTCTGTTATGCCCAGAACCAATAGGTACCATAAAGGATGTTAGATTCTCTATTGGATATAACGCCTTATAATAACATGATGGTAATATATATATTAGTTTTAATGATAAAAAATATTAAATTTACTATAGTAAGTGATTTGGGTATGAAAATATCACTCATATAAATTTATTCCTACTTCAATTGGGGAACTTATATAAATTACTATATACTCTACTCACATGTAAATATAATACATGATGTGTCAGGTATGATAGAAAGTTCTTGATATCATTTAAAAATGAAATTTTAGTTCAAAAACATTCATAATATACTCAATACTAATAAAATTTATTCATATTTTCATGATATTTTAGGAATAATATTGATTACTAATTTATAAGATTTAGGAATGAACCAAAAATGAATCTGACACACAGTGATTCTAGTTTTACTTAAAGTGAATTTTTTTAAAGTATCATTTTAGTTCAAAACACATGTCACATACTCAAAAATAATAAAACGTGATTTTTCTGTGTTTATAATCTAGGAAAATTATCATTGATTCATTTTTTTGTGTGTGAGAATCAACAATACATCAATTTGGAATACAATTTTTCTGGTATGACTCAAAGATTGTGTTTTCATAAAAAACAAAATTATAGTTGAAAACATGTTCCACACACTAAAAACCAATACAAACAATCAAATTATTTTTATATAATTGAAAATATATTAACAAATCATTTCTAGTATGTATGAATTAATTACATATCAATATGACACATGATCTGGTCGATATTTTTGAAAGTGCGTGTTTTTGTTTAAAAGTGACATTTTAGTGCAACATATGTTTTGAATTTTTAGAATTTTCCAAACTTTATTACATCATATTCATAATTTATAATAATAAAATATAATTTGTTTTTTATTTATATAAATTAATATTCTGTGAATCTAATGCACAGTGTGTCCAAAATGACAGAAGGTTTATGTTTTCATTTTAAAAATGGAATTTTAGTTCAAAACATATATTATACTCAATACCAAATAAAAACACTATAATTGTATTGATAATTTATAAAAAGTTCCAATGATTAATTTTTAACTTGTAGTAAATCAACCACACATCAATATGATACACAATGTTACAAGTACTACTCAAATTGAATGTTTTCATTTAAAATATTCATTTTAGAAGAAAACACATTTCACATACTCAAAAATAATAAAGAACACTCGTGTTATATTGATATTTTAGTATAAATATATACAATTAATTTTTTATCTATAGTAATTTACCGAACATTAATCTGAAACATAGTTCAGTTGATATGACTGATAGTGCATGTTTTCATTTAAAAGTTAAATTTTACTTCAAAACATATGTCACATATTCAAAAACAATCAAACACATTTATTATATCTTCATAATTTATAACAATGATTTATAATTCAATTTTGATGTTTGATAATTAATCACACATAATGTTTATGCACGATGTGGGTGAAATGACTAAAAGTTAATGTTTCCATTTTTAAATTTTATAATATAGGTCAAAACACATTTCAGAACCTCAAAACTATGAAAAATCACATTAATTATCTTGATGCTTTAGTAAAACTATTTTTTATTAAATTATGATGCAAAATAATCTACCTCACACCAATACAAAAAATTGTGTTATCAGTACGACTCAAATTGAGTATTTTCATTTAAAATTTAAATTTTTGATAAAAATGCCCATCACATACTAAAAACCAATCAAACACGCTCATATTTAAATTATAATTTATAAAACATATCTATAGTTATTTTTTATTATGTATGAATTAACCTCACATCAATCTTACACATGTTGTGGCTGATATGACTAAAAGTGTATTCATTAATTTAAAAGTGACATTATAGTTCAAAGCATGTATCTCATATTAAAAACTGATCACACATTCTCTAATTGTATTCATACGATATTAAAATGATCCATAATTCTTTTTTAATGTTTAGTAATTAAATTCACATCAATCCAAAACACGATGTTTCCTAAATTACTTCAAGAATGTTTTTTCATTTTAAAAGGATCCACTTTAGTTTAAATTCACATCAAAAACTCAAAATAGAGAAAACATGCTCATATAGACTTGATAATTTAATAAAACAACCTATGATTCATTTTTGTTGTATAGAATTTATTATCATATAAATTTTATGCATGATTTTTCCAATATTACTAAAATCACATGTTTTCATTTAAAATTTGATTTTTAGTTCAAATCACACATCTCACACTCAAAAATAAGAAAACTTACTCATATTGAACTTATATTTTTTTTAAATGATTTAAAAATTATTTTTTATTTGTATTAATCAACCACAAGTCAATCGGACACGTGATGTTTCTAGTATGAATAAAAGTGTTTGTTTTCATTTAAAAGTTACATTTTAGATCAAAAAATGTGTCACATATTCAAAACTAACCAAAAACTCTTGGATTATCTTAATACTTATATAACAATGATTCATAATTAATTTTTGATGTATAAGGATTAACCAAATGTTAATATGATACACTATTTTTCCATAATGACTAAAAGTGTATGTTTTCATTATTAAAAGTGACATTTTAGTTCAAAACAAGCATTACATACTCAAAATCGATCAAACATTCTTGGATTGTCTTGATACTTTATAAAAAATATTCCTAATTCATTATATATGTGTTGGAATCAACCATGGATCAATATGACACATATTATAGCCGATAAGAATCAAAGTGCATATTTTCATTTAAAATTGACATTTTAGTTCAAAATGAAAATCTCATACTCAAAGCTGAGAAAACATATTTATATTATCCAGATAATTTAGAAAAAATATTTATAATTCTTTTTTGATGTGTACAAATTAATTTTACACTAATCAGATACACATTATGACTGATATGACTGAAAGTGTGTACTTTCATTTAAAAGTGAAATTTTAGTTTAAAACATTGGTCACATACCAAAAATTAAGAAAATTGACTAATATTGTCTAGATGACTTAGTATAATGATATATTATTCATTTGTGACATATAAATATTAAATAAATATAATTTGACACATGGTGTTGGTGGATTAAATGAATGTTCATTTTTTAGTTTTAAAGTGGACTTTTAATCTAAAATGTGTCACGTACTCAAAAATAATGAAATTAAGTCATATTGTCTTGATAATTTATTTAAATTATTTTTGATTCTTTTTGATTATATATGATTTAACCTAAATTCAATCTAATACATATGTCGGTCAGTACGACCAATAATGCTTGTTTTCATTTAAAAATTACATTTTAGTTTAAAAAGTTCATCGCATACCCAAGACCAAGTTAACACACTTATATTATCCTAATTTTTAGTATAAATATTGGTAATTAATTAGTGTAATATAATAACTAACCACATGTAAATATAACACACAGAGTGACTAATATGACTGAAAGTGTATGTTTTAATTTCAAAGTGACATTTTAGTTTAAAATACTCACTATATACTAAAAAATGTGCAAACAAACATGGATGGCCATGATGCTTTAGAACAATAAATGATTATTCATATATAACCCATAAGAAGTGGGAAAATATAATTCTGATTAAAATTTATAATGTATTACATAACATTTCAATTTTTTTGTATTTATTCTGTATGTATTGTTTCTAAAATAGACACTGTTTTTATTATAGGCAAACACTTCTTTTGTATAAGGCTGGGTTTATCATTAGAGAATTCCTACTATAAAAGTTTTCTTTTTTGTATTGGTTGTAATTAATTTTGTTACACCATTATAGTTATTTTTATTAAAATTATTTAAATTAATATTTGTATTGGAATGATGGTGTAATGTGAATTTAAATTTTTTTATGATTAATGAAATATTTGTACTAAAATTGTAATAGTTTTTATTTTATCCACAGATATAGAGTTTTAAAGATATAACTTCTAGAATTCTAAAGCAACTGGAAATTTATTTTATTAACACTAGAACTAGCGTTGATTATAACATCCCCAATCTTATACTCTTAGATCTAGGGATAAAAAAATAAACTTTACATGTTGTATTTGATACTGATTAAGTTTAACCAATTGTTTCCATCCAAAACATACATCATCAAAGTGGATTACTGAATCACTTAAGTACCCAAGGACCTTTCAGGTTTAATGTTTTAGATAATTAGTGAAATCTCTTACATAAACAATACCCATGATTTCAATTGTGTTATTTTTTCCACTATAACCAACTTTTCATATTCCATATCAACTCATCAACATATCTCAAAAACTGTATCATGTACGAAACATTTCTAGACACATAAAAATTAATCATCATTATTAATAACCTGTGGAATAGGAGGCATAATATGGGTGAGATCAAATAATTAATAAGGGTAAACATAAACATTAAAAATTTAATTTCATTAGTGAGCATAAGAATATCATAATGTTATGATGACAAAATCATGGTACATGAGCATAACATAAGAATATTCATACCCATCAATACCTGGATCATCAATCATGAAACATGGAATAATGTTTTATCAAAGGAAATATTCATAAGAATAAATAACATGAGTGATGTTATTTCTAAATTGATCAAAGGGATTATTAAAAACCCATATAAATAGTAAAGAAAATTTGTTATTTTCTTTAAAAAAACTTATTCAGAACTCATTTTTAACTCATGTCAGCAATAAATAAATCCTAGTTAAATCCATTATAGAACCCCTCCATTAAATCCATCCTTATTACCTCTAAATATAAGTAATGTAACCAAATTCACTGGAGCACCATCTAGGTTCACCCATCATATATTCTATATCAAGGTCACCTCGTGTTATCTCAGTGCACCCATCATATCAGCTATATCGGGCTCACCCAATGCTATATGGGTGCACTCATTATATAATCTATATCAAGCTCACCCATGAGATATAAGGGATATCAAACCATTATATATACAATTTTTAAGAAATAAAACATTAATAGAGTACATGGATATTTAATTCTATCATAAAACTCATAAAAAATTATTTTTCCTTACATAACATCATTAACCCATATGAATGAAACGAGTTTCATTAATATCATTGGAAACAATCATAATCCATCTAATGAAATAATAAGGAACATATCATTTCAATATATACTAGTGTAGAATAATAAATAGAAAGTGTTGTTAACATTGATTAATGGAAATACCCTTAAAATGTTATTAAAAACATTCTTGAGAAAAATAACCTTTTATCATTGATTAAAATTAAATGAAGTCATCTTAGATGGAAAATGATTTTGAAATATCACTTTAAACATTTATTGAGGAAAATATCATTTCCATTTTTAAAATAATATTCTAAAATATAAAACTTTCTCAAAAATTATTTAATATATTTTCATTGAAAATAACATTTGAAACATAAAACTAAATCTTTTAAACCTTATGTGGCCATGACGGTGAATAATTTTGTTCATGGTGAGTACATTAAAAAAAGATTCCACTCACATTTTTAGTAAAATTAAAAAAGTGAATAATTTGGAAAATAATAGTAAGATCCCTTTTATTGTTTTTAAAAAGAAAATTATTGGTAAAAATTACTTTAAACATTCATAGTGATACATCTCTGAAGAACATCTTAGAAATCATGGAATTGGATGAAAAATGATTTTTGAAACAAGAGAGAAATGAAGTTGGATTTTCTTAAAAACATATTGAGTAATTTTAAGAAAAAAATAGAGTAAAATGGTATTATTACTTTAATAATTCATTAATTACTTTATCATAATAAAATTAAATCTATTTATTAGATAATACTATAAATTCAAGCAAACGAAATCTCAATTGATGTGAGATGGAAACATAAATCTCTTTCCACTTTGGAAATTTTTGAATATCAAGCCCCGTGAAAGAAATGACATCAAATGAAACATTAAATACCATGAATATAAAGATAATACTGATATAATATATCAAATAGGGAGTAGATACACCTCATAAATGTATATAGATGTATAATATAACATATTTTCTAATGAAGATAATTTGTGATATGAAACCCTGAGAATAATCATACCATTGAAATGAGAATTAATCAATGAATTGATTATGTGTATCCAATGTTAATCCAAATAATAATATTAGAAATACAACATAATATAATAAATATTCATTAGAAACATAATCTTATAATATCAAATACAATTAATAAATAATACAACCTAATGGAAGGAAATTGAGTTATGAAATTATTTACCACTTAGAAACATTAATTTAAAATATTATTGGATAAAAGAATTCAAATAATAAATGAACATAACATGAAATATGAATTATTCATCATATTAAATGTAAAAATGGTGGTATATATACCATATAAAATAATTTATATGCATTACATTACAATATTCTTCAATAAAAAGAAATTCAGATGAAGTCCCTTACCATGTGTCCAGATATTCAATATATCAAATATTGTAGAACAAGATTGTATAAATTATTTATTTCATAATAAAATCTTCCAGGTTTAATAATTTATAATTAAATTATTTATTTTATTTATTTTAAAAACATATTTAAATATTTAATCAGATAAGTCGAGGTTGGGTTTATTTAGGATGTTTGGTCCATATTTTCAAAGGAGACTTTGGTATGTTGATCTTAGTTAAACAGATAATTATTCCATCATCTAAATAATAATAATAATGAAGAAATAATTACAATTCTTATACATCAGTTATACTTTTAAATCCAATCATGAAATATGGGTATGAAAATGAACTATGTTACAATCATGGAGACGGTAGGTTGAATATATGTATTAATAACGTTTTAATTTTTTAATGATATTTATTGAAACAATTTTACTACCTATTAACTACAAATAACTATAATAATATCACTAATGCTACATTATTTATATAAATATACTTATATATATCATCCATGTGATGTGGTGAGGAAAAAACTAATCACATCACTTTGTGGAAGCTGTAGTCCACACGTACCCATAAACGACATTATCGTTTTTAACAAGTGGAACGGTAAGAAATAAAATGACATATTATCTATTAATAATGATAAATATTTCCTTAATATCATAAATATTTCATATAAATCACATATATATATATTAACATTATCCATATTACCTTCCATTTATAATGTTAGTGAAACATAAATTGCATCACTTCACGAGGCAGTAGTTAATCGTACACATGAGTGACGTTATCGTATTCATCACAGAATGGAAAGTAAGAATTTATATATGATATAAAATTTTAAAACTGTATAATTATTTCAAAAATATCATATATATAATTTAAATCCATCATTATAACCATCCAGAAGAGGAGGTGATGAAAACTGAATTACATCGGTTCGTGAGGCGGTAGTCCTCCATACTGACAAATTATGGTTCTATTTCCCATTTATTGGAAAAGGAGATTGATTTAGGTTATTAAATTAATAAAACAAAATCTAAATATATGTTATATATTGGTGTTATTATATCATCACAATTTTATAATATTTAAATGAGTTCAAGAAATAAATAAAATAAAAATTCTTCATTAAGCATGATACCTCTTCTTCAGACAACCTCCTTATGATAGCATCGAAATCCGAAAAAATGGATTTATGATCAAACCATGGGATCTATTGCATGGAGATAAAATTAATGATGTTATTTTTTTATTTATTGGATGATTCAAATATATTTTAATGTATGAATATGAGACGGGGGCGACCTTTTATAAGTGGGGGAGAAGACACACATAGTATTTTTGAAAAGAAAAAATGATGCCCACTTTTTTATCATAAAAACTATAAAAAATGGTCCATTATAAATAATTATATGATATAATATTTAATTATTGAAATAAAATAGATTTTATAAAAAATATAATTCAATTTTACACTTATCTCTTCAGTTTAACCCTTGGTAAACCTGTTTCACCTTAACCATGATAAAATACATTTACTTTTTAAGTGTTAATTATAAAGAAAAATTAATTTGACCATTTTATATAACATAGATTATTATTATTCTAAATATTAAATCCATTTTACCTAATTCAATTTGAATAAGTGGTAGAATTTAATTTAATAATAAAATCTACAGATGCGATGAAAAAGTAGTTTTCTAAGAAATATATTTTTTAAGCATAATATGGTTTAATATTAAATATATCACTATTAATAATAATTTTATTAATTTAAATTAAAATTTATTTATATATAATCTATAAATTTGATTTAAATCACTCCCCATTAGGTGTATTTCATTCAAAAACCACATTGTGACGGTTTAAAAAAACAGGGGAAATTGGAATTTTTATCTCATGTTGAATTTGAGGAAACAATGGTAATTTATCATATCATTAGATCCTAGATAACTTTTTTGATGACTTTTTTTGTACCTAAATATGTTTTTTACCCTATTATAGGGGTGTTTGTGTAATTTCAAGCCTTTTGGATTCTGGTTGAATATTGAACATTTAATTAATTTAATATTATTTAATCATGTATGTTAGTTCGGTGATATCTTATTTTCATAGCATCAGATATTAATTCTAACATCAGTATTTATTTCATAATAGTGTATTTTTACTAGTTTGTTCATAACCATGTGTCAGGTGTTGGGTTTGGGTTGGCTCCCCTTTTCATCATTCTCTTGTTTTTTGTTTTATTTTCTTTTTTCTTTATTTTTTGTATTTTTTCTTGTATATTATATCCCTTGGTGTTTAACACCCCCCCCCCAAACACACACACACACACATATCCCATGTGGATTACATAATATAATAGATAGGATAGATATATGATAGGTATATAAGAGCGGTATAGGGATAAGGAATCGTCGTTGTGGAGCTCATTCCACACTAGATTGTTGTGCTGGTGCTATGGATTGAAAATCAGATCTATGCTTCAGTAGCTTCCACCTATAGGTAGGAAACATTTAATATTTCCACAATAAATCATTATAGAATAGTTTTTTATGTTTTAATAATTATTTCTGGATTTTGGGAATAGATCAAAGGTTGGTGAGGTATTTTTAGGGTGTATCGAGGTATTTCGAGGAATTCTGGAGTGTCGGGAGGGATTTTTGTTCAGGAAATATTGACCACACAATATTTGGTTTGATGTACACACATCATACATTCTTCCGGTTAGAATAATATTATGTTTTTATAAGTACACATCATGTACTTTAAGTACACATTGTTTATTAGGACTTGTCTAGGTTCTTGGCCATGTGGCCATGTACATGGGAAGTCAGAGTTGGGGAAGTAAACACTTTATACCCTGGGTACACATCATATAGTAGTAATTGGATGTGTAGCAACATACATGGGTATATGGTTGTGTGATACTTATTGGACACTGAAAATTATAATATTCATTGTTTATTTTATAATATTAATGTGAATCAGGGTTAACAAACATTTGTACTAGTTCATTTTACAATTTGAAATACTTTTCTTAATATGATTGTAATTCCTTCTTTAAATTCACTATTTCATGGTACATTTTTTAATACCATCCAAAACACCCAATGATATTTATTTATTTTTAATATTTTATTTTTAGTTTTATTTTGATATGGGTAACATTCAATACTTCTGGATCTACTAATGATTAAATTGTGAAGATGACTAATGTGAGCCTTAAACAAACAACATTCTGGGGTAAGTGAACTGGAAAGTAGCCCAATAAAATGACTATAACAAACCCAATGTTTCTAAAATATATAATTTATATATAAGGAAATCATTACGAACATTTCATTCTAAAATGGTTACCAATAATTATGTTATTTTAATGGAGTTCTAGGTGGCCCAATTTGAAGATGAAATTCTAGGCCATATTTTATCGCCCTGAAAAACAGTCCACCATTTCGATCATATCTTGAAAAAAAATTCCAAATTCCGATAAAATTTTACAATATATTATGGTAAATTTGGTGAATTAATTTATTATTATATTTCCCACCCATATTCATCCATCTATAATATCTTTTGGACAGATATGTCGGAGGTATGAAAGCTAGATGTCTTTTCAGGTCAAGGGTAGAAAGGTCCATATTCCACAAACATTCCACCACCCTATTCCTACCAATATCAAATGGGAAGACTTTCACTAATGTCGGATTAAACCAAGGATTCCAAATTACTATTTAAGGTAGTGTTTTTGAATTATTTGTAGGATTTTCTGTATGTTTTTCATTTAAATGTTATGCTTCCAATTTGATGTTGTAATCATATATCTACAATTTACAGTTTCTTGAATCACCTTAGATTCTCAATTACGATTATTCTTATTATAATTTTCTATTAATTTTTTAATTTTTTTTAAATCTTTTCATTAAGGGGTTAATTAATTCACACATTTAAGAGATAAATCCTTCAAACAGCAGTGGAGTGTTCCTTATTTCATTATTTGTCACTTCATCAATTCTACCCCCATGTGTCTAATTCCCATTTCCATTGAGATCACAAAATTAATGGAGTAATAAAACTATTATGGGTTGATTTAAAATATTATCAAGGGGATGTATTTGATGTTATTTCTTACTCTATAAATGTTTAATAATTTCTTTTATTTAAGTTTTTCATTCAAATATTTTATCTCTTCCTCTTACGTATTGAGTTTTATCGCCACAATTTTCAAGTGAAAATATGATCCTTTACAAAAGGGTGCTCATGAAAATGATCCTCCTAGTCTATAGGTTATTATCATCAATATGTGAAGTTGGTAGCCCAGTATGTTATGATTTTATATTTATTACATTGAATGTATCTTTCTCAAGTAAGATAAATTAAAATATTTCAAAATGAAATTCATCTAATCCACCCCATGCTATAAACTAGAATCATATCATTCATTGAAATTGAATTCACATAGGTATATTAGTTCTAATTTTAACTATATCGATCCATAATCAATTTACCAATTCATATCCCAAAAAATCAATAGAATGTATGTGTTTGTAGAATTCTTCTTAAGTCTCTGAGGATGCAACAACTCAAGATACACAATAGATAACCGATTCAACCATAAAAAATTGGGTAAATTTGGGTTAGACCAAATTTTGATTCCATTTCATGAGACATAATTAAGTTATCTTTGACACTATCATCTTTTCACACCCCATGTTCTCTATTCTCAACCATATTACTATTATATTTTAATTTTTTGTTTGTGTGTGTCATAAGAATAACAAATACTAGTTTTAGTCTAATCTAATGGAGTATCAAAAAATTTTACACATCATAAACCCCTACTAGAATCTAATTGAAAATAAATATTATTATGCCCCAAACATATATAATTTCTTTGATAAAACCTTCAATTATCACCCCACACCTGGTGAAATGTTCAATAATTTGAATGATGACTATTTAATGGAAAAATTTACATCCCCCTCAAGGATGATTAAAGAGGTAAATCTTGTAGAAGACTATGATGTTCAAACACATAAAAATTATGTTCATAAAACATTAATAAAAAAATTTTGTAATCAAATTTATAGAATTAATATCAAGGTTTCATATTTGATATTAGAACTAAAAAGTATTAGAACTTGTGAGGAATTCATCCATACCCTGATTTTCCCTTCCGTAACCCTATGTGGAGTGTCTAGTTTTCCACTAACCTCTCAAAAAGTTACTGAATAACCAGATATTGTATTTTAGGAATATGAATATCATCGAGGAATTTTTATAGGGTCATTAAATCAAGATGAAACTGATTTTCTGTATTCACAAGATGGAAACTTGACATCACCGATTGAGTGTCTTGAATATTGCTCCATTTATTATTTATTTGAAATAAAAATCACTAAAACATTTAGGAAAATATTGAAATATGATTTAGTACCAACCATTTACACTAATATGGAAAAAATTTCATTTGAAACATCTTTTTTAATATAACCAACAGTTTCTAAAACTTATGGCAGAGAAATTGATTTCGATTCACATTTCCATTTTTCTTTAAAAAATTCTATTAACCAAAACTCAAAATAATTTCTTGTCCTTCCCTACCCAAGTTTCCCTTTATAGTAGATGTCCAATATCATACAGTATTCATTTATTATTATCTTGAAACTAATAAATTAAGAATGATCCTTGATGTCTAATGAAATACTACAAAAGAAACTGGATCAACCATTTCTGATACTCCGTGGATTTTCCAACTAATTATTGAGTATAGTGTTATATAAGAAACAAATTCAAAACAAATAATCAATATCATTCCCATTAAAGTAGATAAAATGTGGTCTTTAAAATGTGGAAATTTGGAAATGGGTATGTTGGGGGGATCAAAGTCGAGATAATTACTTTAAACTAAGTGTTTTCTAAAAATTAACTCATCTTTTACTTGTACATTGAATGAGAGTATGGAGTTTCAAAATAAATAAGAGTTTTTTTGTTCCATTCCATTTTTCAGTTAAGGTAACCCCAAGGTGTTTCCAATATGTTCTAATTGTGTTGGTGTGTAAGATTAAAGGGATTCTAATATTAATTAATTTTTAGTCAAATCACAGGTGTACAAACACAATCTACCATTATTGATGAGGCTTATCCGAGTGACATAGAGATCATGGGATTAAAGGGGATCAGTAAGAACTTAAAACACCAGTTGAATTTATTCCATGATAATCATTTTCGATTTCATTTTTTAACTCATCTTCTCGGCATCGATCCCCCTTCTGAATTTTATTCTCTTTGAATACTAGGGATAGTGTTTTTCTATGTTGGGGGGATGAAATAAAAAATTTGTGTTTGTGTGTATTAGAAAAAAAATATTTGAAATGAAAAAATACATGTTAATGGAATGGAAATTTTATTTAACCTTTTACATGATAATACACATTATAAAATATGAAACTGAATATCAAATAATTTTACACTCCTTGATTCTAATTTTAATCCATGTTTATGTTCATGAGCATTGATTTTTTAATGTGTGGCTATTTAATGTGTTTTTTAGACATTTCAATTTTCATCCGAAAAAATGAACACATGTCCTTTGGATTATCGGGTATTACATTGTGTTCTTGGGGTCCCTTATTAAATGGAATAGGTTTTGTAACGCCCCGACCCCAGCTACCCAGAGTCGGTGCATTACTTCGTAACATTGTCATGATCACAAAAGATCAAGTCTCGAAAGACCGATTAGTTTAGTAGCCTTGGAAACACTAGATACATTCGCAAACGTTACATTACATCATAAAGTGAAAAACTATTACAACAACATAATGTCTCCACAGTCGACACTATTATCCCCTCATAATATCTTGCAGGTCATTCATGATTTACTTCTTCACTTCCTGGGAAAAATAAAACATAGAAAATGGGTGAGCTCAAATTCCCAGTAAGGATACCAATATAGCGGAAACTTTCATAAATAAGAATAAACATTTAAGGCAATGTATAACCAAAAAAAAGCCTTTCAAACTTTAACTTTCAACATTGTATGGTATAAATAAAATGAAATAATGCCATTTACTCATTCACTTGGATATTTTACTAATCGAATAATCACATGCAAAATCACTAACCACTTTCATAATGTTGGAATGCATAATGTCAGACTATCATAACCACATATCCAAGGCCTCGTGCCAAGACTACAAATAATATTTTGTCAAGGCCTTGTGCCAAGACACTAGTTTGTCTCATGAGACCTGCCGATGCATCGAGGAGCTACAGCGGGCTCCACCCGTCACTTATTAATTCCAATGCATTCCTCATATGAATAGGTTTAAACATATCATAAACCATAACATAATCGTATCACATGAAACAAGCATAAATGAGACATAACATTTCCACATTTCAATCAAAATATTTCAATACAACACATGGATATAAAAAAAATGCTTTCAATACCATTTTCAATACCAAAATAAAATAAAGTTAAAACTTTGTATTTATTTTTCATTAAAAAAAAGTGATGGCTTGTAGAGGAAGCCGAAACTCAAATAATGGTCATGGCGGTGGAGAAGTCGTTGTCGCCGCATATGTACGGAAATAAAAACATTCCCTTTATGTCGTTTAGTAAAACGCTTCGTATAAAAATATTCCTTTTGAATAAGCTTTAAAGTCAAAGGGGTTTATACACAGTATAAAAGAAAGTTGTGTATAAAACCAAATATGCCTCAATGAAAGGAGATTGAGACGAAGTCCTTAAAAAGATAATTTTTAAAATAAAAGAGATCTATTATGTGTATTCACTATAGGTACACATAAAGAAAGTAAAAATACAAAATAGGACATAATAACATCATGACATAATTTGAAAGTAGTAGATTAACCCAAAGAATGGAAGTTGGGTTAAGAAGTTCCCTTACCTCATGTCCGACTTAACTCAACTGTTCTTTAACCTCCTGAATAATAAACTAGAGTTAATATATACCTTATTAAAAACCATTTTCAATTTCATTATCCTTTTTATATCACTTATTACAATGATATGAACATTATGTAATTATTTAAGTTTATAACGGTTATTTTGTCGATCTTAGGTACTTGAGTCAAAAATAAAATTCTTATAATTACAAGTTGTTCATGTGGTGATATATCCATTATATCCAGAATTATTTTCATGATGTAAATATCATATATATCATATATATCCAGTATATACATTCATTCATAATATTACGTAACATTTAGAGGTAAGAAATGAAATGCACCGTTCATGGAGACGGTAAGCAGTACGTACGCATGAACGCTACTTTCATTTGTATTTCGTATTTAATGGAATGAAATAATAATTATATAAAGGTATAATTTATTTCCAGTATAATATCATATATAATATCATTTACTCCATCCTTTATACATCCCACATATGGCATTAATGATTCACATCACTTTGAGGGGGCGGTAGTCCGCACTTCGTAAAATGAAATTATCGCGTTTTACCCATAATGGAAATCATAAAGTATGCCATAAATGAGAAATACAGAAGCATAAGTAAAACATAAACATATTATATATCATATATAAAAATAGTGACATCTTAATGGCCACCTTTGAAGGTGTTATATGAGTGTTGAACAATCATCGTTTCGTGAGGCAGAAATTCGCCATCCACAGAAACCGTATGTTCTTTAACCATTAGATGTAGGTGTTTGTAAGTGTAGGTAGAATACTTCTTATAACAACATCCTAGTATATTGAGTATACTGTTGTTGTTACAAAAGAAATGAATAAAAAGAGTTTAGGGGTTTGGAGAAGAAAAATAAAACAAAACAACATTAGAGAAGACATTACCTCAAAATCGGATAACTCTTTTTGATTTGAGGCAAAGGCTTCCTTGGGAAGAGTTCTGCCCAAAGTGAGGCTTCTAGGAGTAATATAGGGATGTTGGGAGAGTATTTTGTCAGAGGTTGGCCGAGCCAAATGGCTTGAAGGTGTGAATAAGGTGGGAGAGGTGGGGGCCTTTTATAAGTGGAGAGGAGGGGCTCTTTTGGAAAGATTGAAATGTTACATTATTACACAATGCTTTTCGGATTCTAAAGGTCCCACACTTATATAATTCGAGGCTAAGGTGATAAGGGTTCGAAATCTCCTCATCCAATTGGCTTTGGACAAGTGTAAGCCTTGGATTTTGCATTATCTTCCCATTTTATTTATATCGTTAAATAATGAGGTCATCGCTGTATCATCATGATGTCATAAATAATTTAATTTATTTAATGTCTAAAAATTATAAAAAAAATACTATGATGTAGGAAATCTTTTTAGCTTTCTAATGAAAATTTATAATCTAAAGTTGGACTTGTGTAACCCAACATAAAAACTGTTTTAGTAAAACAACTCATGTTTGTGTCAAATTAATTTTAACATTAAATATATATATATATTAATGTCATTTTCCAACTAAAGTGGCTCCATGGGGTCCCCAAGTTGACCCATGGATTGTCTTGGTCGGACATGACTCATCCAATAGGAGTAGGACAAGTGTCAAGCTCATCTCATATTATTAAAACATTATTTTTACCTTAAACTACACTAATTACCTCTAATCGCGATTAAGAACTTAAAAATTACTATTCACAAAAAATTAATTTTAATCTCATTGAACCACATTTTACTTATTAATGACAACCATGTATGTTGGATTTTTGAAAATCAAATCACAGAAGTGGTAATATTTCATTTAAATGAAAAATCAGTTATTTAACTACCACTTAGTGGTTTCACTATTCATCAAAAATTGAAGTTTTTCAGAACAAAGCCAAAATTTCACCCTAAGCTATAATTGATATTCCGAATTCAAAAATGATGTCTATTTTACAAAATTCCAAACATATAAGTTGCATTAATTAATTTTATAATTAATTCCCACTGTCACAACAAATAGCGTGTTTTTAAGAAACAATTTATATCAAAAGATTGGCAATTGTTTATGTCCAATTTCAACGTTAAATTAATTATAATGACCACCATTGGATAAAATGGTAAAAATATATTCTAATTTTACTTTAAGGCCACTAAATAGTATAATTTATCACAATAAATTATTTTTATTAAAAAAGTTGTTTTAAGTATTTTTCACTATTCATAAAAATTTTGAAGTTCTCAGAACATTACAAAAAATTCAACATAGGATAATTTCAATATTAGGAATACCAAAATGAATTCCATTTTGAAATATAAATTTTCTATAATTTCAAAAAAGTGGTTACTACTATTCATAACGGCTACTTTGATTAGTCGCGGTGTTTTAGAACTCGAACTTGCGTACAATGCAAGCTATTGCATTATTGAAAGAGAGGCGTATCGTGGAATATCGGGGTGTTACATTCTCCCCTCCTTCATTATATTGCTTCCTCGCAATTTGAAATTTTTCTTGGAAAATAAAAGGTTGAAAATAGAAAATACCTTTGAGGAAAACCCACATCGGAAATAAGATTAATAAAATTTAGCCTTAATAAGAGGGAAAGGGAAATGAAAAAGTCACCACCCAATTATGATCTCGATTAGGAGAATATTGGTGGCAATTAGAGACATATAATTGGAGGAAAAACGTAAATATTTGTAGGGAGTGATTGAGGTCATCAATCACAATCAACTGTCAAATTGAGGGCCTCAAAGCCTTCAATCTATGTTGATTTAAAATATCATCAGTTCAACAAGACATAAGGTATTTGGATAACACATTTTTTTGTTTTAATATCCCTTTACTAAAGATTAAGAATTAATTCATTCATTGAATAAGAGATAGGTATATATATATTTATGCTTGACAATTAGAGTTTCAACCTTCAACTCATCTTTCACTCAAAAAGATAATAGAACTCAAAAATATTATACTTATCCTAATTGTATAAGGTTCCAAATGTTAACACATACCATTTAGATTAGTAAAACTATTTTGTAATAACCAGGGACTTCCTGTAGGCTAGTGGTAGGAAATAAAGGCTTGTCGCACTATGATTGTGGGTTCGATTCCTGTAGCTTCGTCCGACGCGACGGGTTATGCCCCACCCTACAGGTTGTCATTTTTCCTAAAACTATAGTATTATAATATTCCAAAAATAATCTTCAGAAATGATTTAACCTTAAACAATACTATCCATGGTTCAACTTAATCCATTCCAACCTTAATAGTTATCCAAAATACCTCTGTCCAAACTTTCTCTAAAAGGTCTCTTAATTCCAAAATCAATTTATCAGATTCCCCAAACAAATTAAAGTTTCTCTTTTTGTCACATACTAAAAATATGATTACCTTAATCATATTAAAACCTTACTGAAATAAACAAGTACTGCAGTACAATCCTTATATATATATATATCACATTATTCTAATAACCAAAATATAATCCATGAGTCCAAAAGCACCAATACATTAGTTATTCTGCTTCAACTGTAGTAACAGCATAAGATTGTCCTTGATCCCTTGGCCTTTTCTGAGGTAAGTTTCCCTGACGCTTAGGACATTCATTTGCATAATGACCCATTTCTCTACAATTATAGCATTCAACTTTGATAGCCTCTTTCTTTCCCTTGCAATCACGCGCCTGGTGACCTTTTTCTCCATATTTATAACAAACTCCCATTCCTTTTAGGAAAGTACCAGGGTGATTCTTCCCACAATTATCACATAACGGAAAATCCTTCTTTCCCTTTTTCCCTTTATCTGTCTCTTGTTCCACCGTTCTCTTCTTCTCTTACTTTACTTTGTTGTCATAAGACTTAGAGAATTCCTTTTCTGTCTTGATAGCACACGAGACAATATCTTCGTATGATGAGAAGGATTGTGATACTAAAGCTCGACGGAGAAATGGTTTTAACCCATCAAAGAAACGATCAATCTTACTCCTTGGGTTACGTATATAATCGGAAGTATGCCTCGCTAACCTTGTAAAGTTAGCCTCATACTTTGCGACATTATCATCCTCCTTTTTCCTCTGACTCAGAAATTGCCTTTCCATATCTTCTCGATGGTCACGAGGAAAGTATTTTTCTAAGAAAAGAACTTTCAACTCCCTCTATTCCATATTTGATAATTCATCATCTTCCTTCATGTTTTGAATCAATTACCACCATTGATCAGCATCTCCAGTGAGGCGGTAAACTGTCATGATAACTTTTTCCCTTTCACTGCTCCCCAAAGCCTGAAATATTTTCTCTAGGGAATTTATCCATTGCTCAGCTACTAAGGGATTTGTACTCCCATTGAACGTTGGTGGTTGTTGCCTCATGAATCGATCTAACATTGATCCTCCACGTTGCAGATCAGGGTGCTCCATACGAGTAAGGTTATTATTCATAACCTGAGTGAGTTGTCCCAGTATGGTATTAAGTTGATCAGCACCAGTTGTATCTCCAGATCCACAATTATTATCTTGAGCAAGACGGCAATCCCTACACGGAGTTCGTGCATTGATACAGTTTCCATTTCTTCCACTAGGTGCCATTTCTAAACAATGGTATAAACTAGATTAGTTTATGAATCAAAATACATAATTCCATACTTGTAAAATACTTAACATAAATTGAACTATTTATGGATATAATCCATAATCCTAAAAAAAATTTATTTTAGGAAGTATATACTCATAACCATTCATAGTGGTTTGTAAAGAAAATGGGAATTATCCTAAGCATATCCCCCGGGAGTGTCGTAACCAAGAGTGCAGCAAGGCCCGTTGTCGTGCACCAGTTCCTGTTCGAGTCTAGCTCAAAGCGGTGTTTTCGGGTTTTACCCCTAGGTACATCTGTGCCAGAGCCGCCTCTGCCTGCTCGTATCCAGACAGGGATGTATTGCTCGGAAAACTCACAACATCTCTACAATACCAAAATTCTAGGAAGTTCTTCTATACTAATCCTCAAAGTCTATCTTCGGGATATGTGCTCTAATCAGAGTTTATCTAAATCTAGCTTCCAAGGTTAGTACTAAACTGCCTCTGATACCAACTGTAACGCCCCGACCCCAGCTACCCAGAGTCAGTGCATTAATTCGTAACATTGGCATGATCACAAAAGATCAAGTCTCGAAAGACCGATTAGTTTAGTAGCCTTGGAAACACTAGATACATTCGCAAACGTTACATTACATCATAAAGAGAAAAACTAAAACAACAACATAATGTCTCCACAGTCCACACTATTATCCCCTCATAATATCCCTGCAGGTCATTCATAATTTACTTCTTCACTTCCTGGGAAAAATAAAACATAGAAAAGGGGTGAGCTCAAATGCCCAGTAAGGATACCAATATAGCGGAAACATTCATAAATAAGAATAAACATTTAAGGCAATGTATAACAAAAACAAAATCCTTTCAAACATTAACTTTCAACATTGTATGGTATAAATAAAATGAAATAATGTCATTTACTCATTCACATGGATATTCTACTAATCGAATAATCACATGCAAAATCACTAAGCACTTTCATAATGTTGGAATGCATAATGCCAGACTATCATAACCACATAGCCAAGGCCTCGTGCCAAGAATACAAATAAGATTTTGTCAAGGCCTTGTGCCAAGACACTAGTTTGTCTCATGAGACCTGCCGATGCATCGAGGAGCTATAGCGGGCTCCACCCGTCACTTATTAAGTCCAATGCATTCCTCATATGAATAGGTTCAAACATATCATAAACCATAACATAATCGTATCACATGGAACATGCATAAATGAGACATAACATTTCCACATTTCAATCACAAGATTTCAATACAACACATTGATATAAAAAAAATGCTTTCAATACCATTTTCAATACCAAAATAAAATAAAGGTAAAACTTTGTATTTATTTTTCATTAAAAAAAAGTGATGGCTTGTAGAGGAAGCCGAAACTCAAATAATGGTCATGGCGGTAGAGAAGTCGTTGTCACCGCATATGTACGGAAAGAAAAACATTCCCTTTATGTCGTTTAGTAAAACGCTTCGTATAAAAAGATTCCTTTTGAATAAACTTAAAAGTCAAAGGGGTTTATACACAGTATAAAAAAAAGTTGTGTATAAAACCAAATATGCCTCAATGAAAGGAGATTGAGACGAAGTCCTTAAAAAGATAATTTTTAAAATAAAATAGATCTATTATGTGTATTCACTATAGGTACACATAAAGAAAGTAAAAATACAAAATAGGATATAATAACATCATGACATAATTTGAAAGTAGGAGATTAACCCAAAGAATGGAAGTTGGGTTAAGAAGTTCCCTTACCTCATGTCCGACTTGACTCAACCGTTCTTTAACCTCCTGAATAATAAACTAGAGTTAATATATACCTTATTAAAAACCATTTTCAATTTCATTATCCTTTTTATATCACTTATTACAATGATATTAACATTATGTAATTATTTAAGTTTATAACGGTTATTTTGTCGATCTTAGGTACTTGAGTCAAAAATAAAATTATTATAATTACAAGTTGTTCATGTGGTGGTATATCCATTATATCCAGAATTATTTTCATGATTTAAATATCATATATATCATATATATCCAGTATATACATTCATTCATAATATTACTTAACATTTAGAAGTAAGAAATGAAATGCACCGTTCATGGAGACGGTAAGCCGTACGTACGCATGAACGCTACTTTCATTTCTATTTCGTATTTAATGGAATGAAATCATAATTATATAAAGGTATAATATAGTTATAGTATAATATCATATATAATATCATTTACTCCATCCTTTATACATCCCACATATGGCATTAACGATTCACATCACTTTGAGGGGGCGGTAGTCCGCACTTCCTAAAATGAAATTATCGCGTTTTACCCATAATAGAAATCATAAAGTATGCCATAAATGAGAAATACAGAAGAATAAGTAAAACATAAACATATTATATATCATATATAAAAATAGTGACATCTTAATGGCCACCTTTGAAGGTGTTATATGAGTGTTGAACAATCATCGTTTCGTGAGGCAGAAATTCGCCATCCACAGAAACCGTATGTTCTTTAACCATTAGATGTAGGTGTGTGTAAGTGTAGGTAGAATAATTCTTATAACAACATCCTAGTATATTTATTATACTGGTTTTGTTACAAAATAAATGAATAAAAAGAGTTTAGGGGGTTGGAGAAGAAAAATAAAACAAAACAACATTAGAGAAGACATTACCTCAAAATCGGATAACTCTTTTTAATTTGATCCAAAGGCTTCCTTGGGAAGAGTTCTGCCCAAAGTGAGGCTTCTAGGAGTAAGAGAGGGATGTTGGGAGAGTATTTGGGCAGCGTTTGGCCGATCCAAATGGCTTGAAGGTGTGAATAAGGTGGGAGAGGTGGGGGCCTTTTATAAGTGGAGAGGAGGGGCTCTTTTGGAAAGATTGAAATGTTACATTATTACACAATGCTTTTCGGATTCTAAAGGTCCCACACTTATATAATTCTAGGATAAGGTGATAAGGGTTCGAAATATCCTCATCCAATTGTATTTGGACAAGTGTAAGCCTTGGATTTTGCACTATCTTCCCATTTTATTTAAATCGTTAAATAATGAGGTCATCGCTGCATCATCATGATGTCATAAATAATTTAATTTATTTAATGTCTAAAAATTATACAAAAAATACTATGATGTAGGAAATCTTTTTAGATTTCTAACTAATAATTATAATCAAAATTTGGACTTGTGTAACCCAACTTAAAAACTATTTTAGTAAAACAACTCATGTTTGTGTCAAATTAATTTTAACATTAAATAAATATATATTAATGTCATTTTCCAACTAAAGTGGCTCCATGGGGTCCCCATGTTGACCCATGGATTTTCTTGGTCGGCCATGACTAATCCAATAGGAGTAGGACAAGTTTTAAGCTCATCTCATATTATTAAAACATTATTTTTACCTTAAACTACACTAATTACCTCTAATCGCGATTAAGAACTTAAAAGTTACTATTCACCAAAAATTTATTTTAATCTCATTGAACCACATTTTACTTCTTAATGACAACCATGTATGTCGGATTTTTGAAAATCAAATCACAGAAGTGGTAATATTTCATTTAAATGAAAAATCAGTTATTTAACTACCACTTAGTGGTTTCACTATTCATCAAAAATTGAAGTTTTTCAGAACAAAGCCAAATTTTCACCCTAAGCTATAATTCATATTCCGAATTCAAAAATGATGTCTATTTTACAAAATTCCAAACATATAAGTTGCATTAATTAATTTTATAATTAATTCCCGCTGTCACAACAAATAGCGTGTTTTTAAGAAACAATTTATATCAAAAGATTGGCAATTGTTTATGTCCAATTTCAATGTTAAATTAATTCTAATGACCACCATTGGATAAAATGGTAAAAATATATTCTAATTATACTTTAAGGCCACTAAATAGTATAATTTATCACAATAAATTATTTTGATTAAAAAAGTTGTTTTAAGTATTTTTCACTATTCATAAAAATTTTGAAGTTCTCAGAAAATTACAAAAAATTCAACATTGGCTAATTTCAATATTATGAATACAAAGATGAATTCCATTTTGAAATATAAATTTTCTATAATTTCAAAAAAGTGGTTACTACTATTCATAACGGCTACTTTGATTAGTCGCGGTGTTTTAGAACTCGAACTTGCGTACAATGCAAGCTATTGCATTATTGAAAGAGAGGTGTATCGTGGAAGCTCAGGGTGTTACAGGTTTGGTGATCATTTAAATTTTAACAGTAGTATTAAGGAAAAAAATTCAAAAAAAATTAATTGCTTGTAGAGTAATGGATTGACCTAATGTGAGGCTTTAGAAACATGGGTATTATGACTCCATTGATTAATGGCATAGAGTTGGTCTTTTTATCTCATTATTTTGTAATTTTGAATTGTTATTGATTGAATTAACATGATATGATGCCCAAGTATGTGAGATACACATGGTTCCCTATGGTCATTGAGCCTTGGAGTCATCAATAAAGTCTCACTACAGGGGTTGACTTGTTCAAGAAAAATATCAATTAGAATAAAAAAATAAATAAAATAAAATAAAAATGAATACTCATCTTATTATTAAAATGTTATTCCACATATTTCTTCCAAATTTTCCCCCTTCAATAAAAGTGGACCCCCATGTCAATTGTGACAAACAACACATCAGTATTCTTAATTGAAATTGGATGAAATGTGGAGACAAATTTGAATAAAGGAATGGTCCTGGGATTGGGATATTCTTATGAAACTATATTGTTTTGAAATACTTTTATGGGTTTCATAATTGTTTGGAATAATGTCATTCTGTGATCATTGAATATTAATAAAATTTTGTAAATGGGAATTCAAATTTCATATTTTTTAGATATATTTTTATCGGGAGAAGAAAAATACATGTTGGGGTTGTTATCAGCAACTTAAAGGATAATATTTATTGTTTATATTATAAAACTTATGTTATTCAATGTTAATAACCATTTTTACTAGTTCATTTTCCATTTGAGATTCCTTTTCTAACATGTTTGTAATTCATTCTTAAAATTCACAATTACATGATAAATTTTTAAACACCTCCTAAAAAACCCAATGGTCATGGTTTGTGTCATATTTTATTCTGAATTCTCACATGATATGAAGAAATTATATCCACATTGATCTATTAAATATTCACTTGGGAATACGACCAAAGTGATCCTTAAACCAAGAACATTTTGGGTGAAGTGAAGTGGATCTTAGCTAAAATTATTGTATGATACAATATCTAAGTCCAATGTTTCTAAAATTTGAAATAGAGATATAGAAACTATAGAGTAACATTTAATTAAATATTTTCTATACCTAATTATGATCTTTTAATGGATTTCTAGGTAGACAAATTTGAATATGAAATTCATGGCAAGATTCTATGGCCAAGAAAAATATCCCACCATTTCGATCATATCATTAAAACCAAATATCCAATTTCGATCCAATTATAAATTATATTAGGGTAATTAAATTGAATAAATTTATTATTATATATACCACCCAAATTCAACCATCTAGAACTCGTTTGGAAACATCAGTTGGAGGCATGAAAGATGACATCCATTTCGGGTTAATGGTTGAAAAGTCCACATTCCAAAAACATTACACAACCCTATACCTTTCATAATCAAGTGGTAAGACATTAACTAATAGCGAAACAACCCAATTCTTCTAAAATTTCTATTTAAGAAAATGGTGGTAAATGAGTTGGTGGATGTTGTGTATGTATTCAGTTTAATGTTATGCTTACAATTTGATGTTGTAATCTCATTTCTTCAATTGTATGTTTCTTAAATCACACTAACTTCTTAATTATATTTATTATTCTTCTAATTTTATGTTCTTGTTTAAAACGTTGATACCATTCCATTATGTTATTAATTTATTCACACGTCTAAGAGATTAATCCTACAAATAATGGTGTAGTGTTCATTATTTCATTGTTTTTCACTTCTTCAATTCCTCCCACGTGAGTCTAATTCTATCTTCCATTAAAAGAATCACATAAATGGAGGGATAACCCAATTATGGGTTGATATAATGGATTAGAAAGGGTCTATATTGGATTTTATTTCTAACTCTATAAATGTTTGATAATTTCATCTTTTTTGAGTTTTTCATTTAATGATTTTCTCTTTTCCTCTTACATATTGAATTGTATTTCCAAAATTTTCATGTTGTAGTGAGTTCCTTTATATAGGAGTGATCATGAAAATGATACTCTAATTGTATAAGAGATTATAATATATATGTGATGATTTTAAACTTGTATATTATGAGGTTATATTGATTTCATTGAATGAATAATTCCCAAGTTAAAGAAATTGAAATGATTCAAACAGAAATTCATCCAATCCACCCCAAGTGATAACCTAGGATCAACTAATTATATCAAATTGAATTAAATTAGGTATCTTAGTTTCAATTTACACAATCTCAATTCAAACTCAATCTATCAATTTGATATCCATAAATATCCCATAGAATGAACGTGTTTATGGGTTTCTTATTAGGTCACTGAGGTTTTGACAGCCCAAGGTACACTACAAGAGACCACGTAAACCTTAATAAAATGGGTAAATTTGGGTGAGAACAAAGACCACACACTGTGTACTTGGAGTACATACCATATAGTAGTACTTTTACAATGGTCATGTACCTATAAAGATATCTAGTGTTGTTGGGAATGGTCATGTAACTGTACATGGGTAGGTTACATACCCATGTACTAGTAAATGGGTAGACTCTGAGTGTGCCCTGGCCATGTGACAGTGTGTGGCTAAGTGCACCATTGATAGAACACATCATTTAATTGGATGCACACACTTGGAAATTTTTTAGCATGGGGGTTTTTGGTGTCTTTGTGCCCTAGAGTCAGAATTGGACTTTTGAGTAGTCCATTACGGGTGTTTTTTCTATATAGATCATAATGGTGGGATATTTTGGTGTTTAGAGGCCGTTTGGATAGTGTTTTGGTTTGATATAATTTTTTGGAGGATTCTATTGTTGTAATGGTTATAGAATCTATCTAGGGTATGGGTTGTGAGTTTGGAGGGTCGGGTGAGGGTGTTCATTCATTGATCACCTCAGCTTGAGGATTTCAAGTGAGTTTTATTAAGGTTATTTGGACATATTGTGGGAGGTAGAATTAAGTGCCTTATTGGATTTGGTCATTAGTTCAGTAGATTGAGATTTATTCTAGTAACCTAAGGTTGGTACTAGTAGGATCATTGTGGGTGTTTCGACATCATTGTATGTTAAATATGGTTTGGTTCTATTGATCGGAGTTTGAGATATTTTTCAGGGACTTGTTTTGAGGAATTCCCTTCATGGAGAGGTGTTTTTTTGGTTTCCTTTCTAGGTGGGTGTTCTGTGGGTTTTGAGCTGGGGATCCTGCCATGGATCCTTTGATTGGGTTTTTCCTGAGGTCTGGTTTTTTATAGGATACCATTTGTATGTTGTTCTACCTAGCCCATGGTTTGATGAAGTATCCCCTTGTTAGGGTTTATTTTTTTCTATAGTTATGGGAATTGTAACGCCCCGACCCCAGCTACCCAGAGCCGGTGCATTACTTCGTAACATTGGCATGATCACAAAAGATCAAGTCTCGAAAGACCGATTAGTTTAGTAGCCTTGGAAACACTAGATACATTCGTAAACGTTACATTACATCATAAAGTGAAAAACTACAATAACATAGTCTCCATAGTCCACACTTCTATCCTCTTCGGACTATCCCTGCAGGTCATTCATAAAATACTTCTTCACATCCTGGAAAATATTAAAACATTGAAAGGGGTGAGCTCAGATGCTCAGTAAGGATAACAATATTGCGGAAGCTTTCATAAATAAATATAAAAATTTAAGGCAATGTATAACTAAAACAAAAGCCTTTTAAACTTGAACATCAACATAATATGGAAAAAGTAAAATGGTATAATGTCATTCACTTATTCACATGGATATTCTACTAGTCGAATAATCACATGCAATAACAATAACCACTTTCATAATGATGGAATTCATAATGCCGGACATTCTGAAACATTTTGTCAAGGCCTCGCCCAAGACGTCTAAAATGATTAAGGCCTCGGCCAAAACCATAAATCAAATTGGGAAAGGGCCTCGGCCAATTCCACGTCTAGTTGTCTCATGAGACCTACCGATGCATCGAGGATCTATAGCGGGCTCCACCCGTCACTTATTAAGTCCAATACATTCCTCATATGAATAGGTTTAAACATATCATAAACCATAACATAATAGTATCACATAAAACATGAATAAAGGAAACATAACATTTCCACATTTCAATCACAATATATCAATACAACACATTGATATAATAAAAACGCTTTCAAAACCATTTTCAATACCAAAATAAAAGAAAGTTAAAACTTTGTATTTATTTTTCATTAAAAAAAATGATGGCTTGTAAAGGAAGCCAAAACTCAAATAATGGTCACGGCGGCGGAGAAGTCATTGTCGCCACATAAGTACGGAAAGAAAAACATTCCCTTTTGTCGTTTAGCAAAATGCTTCGTATAAAAAAATATTCCTTTTGAATAAACGTAAAAGTCAAAGGGGTTTATACACCGTATAAAAGAAAGTTGTGTATAAAACCAAATATGCCTCAATGAAAGGGGATTGAGACGAAGTCCTTAAAAGATCATTTTTAAAATAAAATAGATCTATTATGTGTATTCACTATAGGTACACATAAAGAAAGTATAAATACAAAATAGGACATAATAATATCATGGCATAATTTGAAAGTAGGAGATTAACCCAAAGAATGGAAGTTGGGTTAAGAAGTTCCCTTACCTCGTGTCTGACTTGACTCAACCATTCTTTAACCTCCTGAATAATAAACTAGAGTTAATATATACCTTATTAAGAACCATTTTCAATTTCATTATCCTTTTTATATCACTTATTACAATGATATGAACATTATGTAATTATTTAAGTTAATAACGGTCGTTTTGTCGATCTTTGGTACTTGAGTCAATAATAAACTTCTTATAATTACAATTTGTTCATGTGGTGAACTATCCATTATATACAGAATTCTATTCATGATTTAGATATCATATATATCATATATATACAGTATATACATTCATTCATAATGCCATGTAACATTTAGAGGTAAGAAATGAAATGCACCGTTCATGGAGACGGTAAGCCGTACGTACGCATGAACGCTACTTTCATTTCTATTTCGTATTTAATGGGATGAAATCATAATGATATAAATTTATAATATAATTACAGTATAATATAGTGTATAATACCATTTAATCAATCCTTTATACATCCATCATATGACATTAACGATTCAAATCACTTTGAGGGGGTGGTAGTCCGCACTTCCTAAAATGAAATTATCGCGTTTTACCCATAATGGAAATCATAAAGTATGCCATAAATGAGAAATAAAGAAGCATAAGTAAAACATAAACATATTATATATCATATATAAAAATAGTGACATCTTAATGGCCACCTTTGAAGGTGTTATATGAGTGTTGAACAATCATCGTTTCGTGGGGCAGAAATTCTCCATCCACAGAAACCATATGTTATTTAACCATTAGATGTAGGTGTGTGTAAGTGTATCTCGAATCCATATTATAAAAACATCCTAGTATATTTAGGATACTGGTTTTGTTACAAAATAAATGAATAAAAAGAGTTTAGGGGGTTGGAGAAGAAAAATAAAACAAAACAACATTAGAGAAGACATTACCTCAAAATCGGGTAACTCTTTTTGATTTGAGCCAAAGGCTTCCTTGAGAAGAGTTCTACCCAAAGTGAGGCTTCTAGGAGTAATATAGGGATGTTTGGAGAGTATTTGGGCAGAGTTTGGCCGAGCCAAATGGATTGAAGGTGTGAATAAGGTGGGAGAGGTGGGGGCCTTTTATAAGTGGAGAGGAGGGGCTCTTTTGGAAAGATTGAAATGTTACATTATTTACACAATTCTTTTCGGATTCTAAAGATCCCACACTTATATAATTAGAGGCTAAGGTGATAAGGGTTCTAAATCT
This sequence comes from Viscum album, assembly GCA_963277665.1. Lineage (NCBI taxonomy): Eukaryota > Viridiplantae > Streptophyta > Magnoliopsida > Santalales > Viscaceae > Viscum > Viscum album. The sequence continues at coordinate 877,814,066 of OY728143.1, read as the reverse complement.
TCTCATACAATTGGATTTGGACAAGTGTAAGCCTTGGATTTTTCATTATCTTCCCATTTTATTTAAATCGTTAAATAATGAGGTCATCGCTGCATCATCATGATGTCATAAATAATTTAATTTATTTAATGTCTAAAAATTATAAAAAAAATACTATGATGTAGGAAATCTTTTTAGATTTCTAATGAATATTTATAAGCAAAATTTGGACTTGTGTAACCCCACTTAAAAACTGTTTTAGTAAAACAACTCATGTTTGTGTCAAATTAATTTTAACATTAAATAAATATATATTAATGTCATTTTCCAACTAAAGTGGCTCCATGGGGTCCCCAAGTTGACCCATGGGTTGTCTTGGTCGGCCATGACTCATCCAATAAGAGTAGGACAAGTGTCATGCTCATCTCATATTATTAAAATATTATTTTTACCTTAAACTACACTAATTACCTCTAATCGCGATTAAGAACTTAAAAGTTACTATTCACCAAAAAATTATTTTAATCTCATTGAACCACATTTTACTTATTAATGACAACCATGTATGTTGGATTTTTGAAAATCAAATCAAAGAAGTGGTAATATTTCATTTAAACGAAAAATCAGTTATTTAACTACCACTTAGTGGTTTCACTATTCATCAAAAATTGAAGTTTTTCAGAACAAAGCCAAAATTTCACCCTAAGCTATAATTGATATTCCGAATTCAAAAATGATGTCTATTTTACAAAATTCAAAACATATAAGTTGCATTAATTAATTTTATAATTAATTCCCGCTATTACAACAAATAGCGTGTTTTTAAGAAACAATTTATATCAAAAGATTGACAATTGTTTATGTCCAATTTCAATGTTAAATAAATTCTAATGACCACCATTGGATAAAATGGTAAAAATATATTCTAATTATAATTTAAAACCACTAAATAGTATAATTTATCAGTATAAATTATTTTGATTAAAAAAGTTGTTTTTAAGTAATTTTCACTATTCATAAAAAATTAGAAGTTCTCAGAAAAATACCAAAAATTAAACATAGGCTAATTTCGATATTACGAATACAAAAATGAAGTCCATTTTGAAATATAAAATTTCTATAATTTTAAAAAGTGGTTATTACTATTCATAACGGCTACTTTGATTATTCGTAGTGTTTTAGAACTCGAACTTGCGTACAATGCAAGCTATTGCATTATTGAAAGAGAGGCGTATCGTGGAAGCTCGGGTTGTTACATTCTCCCCTCCTTCAATAAATTGCGTCCTCTCAATTTGATATTTTTTTGAAAATAAGAGGTTGAAAATAGAAAATACCTTTGTGGAAAACCCACATCGGAAATAAGGTTAATAAAATTTAGCCTTAATAAGAGGGAAAGGGAAATGAAAAAGTAACCACCCAATTATGATCTCGATTAGGAGAATATTGGAGGCAATTAGAGACATATAATTGGAGGAAAAACGTAAATATTCGTATGGAGTGATTGAGGTCATCAATCACAATCAACTGTCAAATTGAGGGCTTCAGAGCCTTCAATCTATGTTGATTTAAAATATCATCAGTTCAACAAGACATAAGGTATTAGGATAACACATTTTTTTGTTTTAATATCCCTTTACTAAAGTTTAAGAATTAATTTATTCATTGAATAAGAGATAGGTATATATATATTTATGCTTGACAATTAGAGTTTCAACCTTCAACTCATCTTTCCCTCAAAAAGATAATAGAACTCAAAAATATTATACTTATCCTAATTGTATAAGGTTCCAAATATTAACACATACCATTTAGATTAGTAAAATTATTTTGTAATAACCAGGGACTTCCTGTAGGCTAGTGGTAGGAAATAAAGGCTTGTCGCACTATGATTGTGGGTTCGATTCCTGCAGCTTTGTTCGACGCGACGGGTTATGCCCCACCCTGCAGGTTGTCCTTTTCCTAAAACTATAGTATTATAATATTCCAAAAATAATCTTCAGAAATTTTTTAACCTTAAACAATACTATCCAAAGATCAACTTAATCCACTCCAACCATTATAGTTATCCAAAATACCTCTGTCCAGACTTTCTCTAAAAGGTCTCTTAATTCCAAAATCAATTTATCAGATTCCCCAAACAAAGTAAAGTTTCTCTTATTGTCACATACTAAAAATATAATTACCTTCATCATATTAAAACCTTACTGAAATCAACAAGTACTGCAATACAATCCTTATATATATATATCACATTATTCTAATAACCGAAATATAATCCATCAGTCCAAAAGCACCAATACATTAGTTATTCTGCTTCAACTGTAGTAACAGCATAAGATTGTCCTTGATCCCTTGGCCTTATCTGAGGTAAGTTTCCCTGATGCTTAGGAAATTCATTTGCATAATGACCCATTTCTCTACAATTAAAGCATTCAACTTTGATAGCCTATTTCTTTCCCTTGCAATCACGAGCCTGATGACCCTTTTCTCCACATTTATAACAAACTCCCATTCCTTTTAGGCAAGTACCAGGGTGATTCTTCCCACAATTTTCACATAATGGAAAATCCTTCTTTCCCCTCATCCCTTTATCCATCATTCACTCTTCCATCCCTTTCGTCTCTTGCTTCACTTCAAAGCCATAGGACTCAGAGAATTCTCTACTTATCTTATTAACACATGATATTATTTCTTCATATGTTGAGAACACATGGGAGACTATTTCCCTTCGAAATGTTGGCTTAATACCGTGAAAGATATGATCCTTCTTACTCTTTGGATCATACGTATTGATGGAGTTCACCTTCCTTCTACTGGGAGCCATTTCTAAACAATGGCATAAACTAGATCAGCTTATGAATCAAAATACATAATCCCATACTCATAAATCAATTAACATAAATTAAACTATTTATGGATATAATCCATAATCATAAAAATGTTTTCTTTGAGAAAGTATATACTCATAAACCCTTCATAATGATTTGTAAAGAAAATGAGAGTTATCCTAAGCATATCCCCCGGGAGTGTCGTAACCAAGAGTGCAGAAAGGCCCGTTGTCGTGCACCAGTTCTCGTTCGAGTCTAGCTCAAAGCGGTGTTTTTGGGTTTTATCCCTAGGAACATCTGTTCCAGAGCCGCCTCTACCTGCTCGTATCCAGACAGGGATGTATTGCTCGGAAAACTCACAAAATCTCTACAATACCAAAATTCTAGGAAGTTCTTCTATACTAATCCTCAAAGTTTATCTTAGGTCTACGTGCTCTAATCAGAGTTTATCTAAATCTAGCATCCAAGGTTAGTACTAAACTGCCTCTGATACCAACTGTAATGCCCCGACCCCAGCTACCCAGATCCGGTGCATTACTTCGTAACATTGGCATGATCACAAAAGATCAAGTCTCGAAAGACCGATTAGTTAAGTAGCCTTGGAAACACTAGATACATTCGTAAACGTTACATTACATCATAAAGTGAAAAACTACAATAACATAGTCTCCATAGTCCACACTTATATCCTCTTCGGACTATCCCTGCAGGTCATTCATAAAATACTTCTTCACATCCTGGAAAATATTAAAACATTGAAAGGGGTGAGCTCAGATGCTCAGTAAGGATAACAATATTTCGGAAGCTTTCATAAATAAATATAAAAATTTAAGGCAATGTATAACTAAAACAAAAGCCTTTTAAACTTGAACATCAACATAATATGGAAAAAGTAAAATGGTATAATGCCATTCACTTATTCACATGGATATTCTACTAGTCGAATAATCACATGCAATAACAATAACCACTTTCATAATGATGGAATGCATAATGCCGGACATTCTAAAACATTTTGTCAAGGCCTCGGCCAAGACGTCTAAAATGATTAAGGCCTCGGCCAAAACCATAATTCAAATAGGGAAAGGGCCTCGGCCAATTCCATGTCTATTTGTCTCATGAGACCTACCGATGCATCGAGGAGCTATAGCGGGCTCCACCCGTCACTTATTAAGTCCAATACATTCCTCATATGAATAGGTTTAAACATATCATAAACCATAACATAATAGTATCACATAAAACATGAATAAAGGAAACATAACATTTCCACATTTCAATCACAAGATATCAATACAACACATTGATATAATAAAAACTCTTTCAAAACCATTTTCAATACCAAAATAAAAGAAAGTTAAAACTTTGTATTTATTTTTCATTAAAAAAATGATGGCTTGTAAAGGAAGCCAAAACTCAAATAATGGTCACGGCGGCGGAGAAGTCATTGTCGCCACATAAGTATGGAAAGAAAAACATTCCCTTTTGTCGTTTAGAAAAACGCTTCGTAAAAAAAATATTCCTTTTGAATAAACGTAAAAGTCAAAGGGGTTTATACACCATATAAAAGAAAGTTGTGTATAAAACCAAATATGCCTCAATGAAAGGGGATTGAGACGAAGTCCTTAAAAGATCATTTTTAAAATAAAATAGATCTATTATGTGTATTCACTATAGGTACACATAAAGAAAGTATAAATACAAAATAGGACATAATAATATCATGGCATAATTTGAAAGTAGGAGATTAACCCAAAGAATAGAAGTTGGGTTAAGAAGTTCCCTTACCTCGTGTCTGACTTGACTCAACCGTTCTTTAACCTCCTGAATAATAAACTAGAGTTAATATATACCTTATTAAGAACCATTTTCAATTTCATTATCCTTTTTATATCACTTATTACAATTATATGAACATTATGTAATTATTTAAGTTAATAACGGTCGTTTTTTGATCTTTGGTACTTGATTCAAAAATAAACTTCTTATAATTACAAGTTGTTCATGTGGTGAACTATCCATTATATCCAGAATTCTATTCATGATGTAGATATCATATATATCATATATATACAGTATATACATTCATTCATAATTCCACGTAACATTTAGAGGTAAGAAATGAAATGCACCGTTCATGGAGACGGTAAGCCGTACGTACGCATGAACGCTACTTTCATTTCTATTTCGTATTTAATGGGATGAAATCATAATGATATAAATTTATAATATAATTACAGTATGATATAGTTTATAATACCATTTAATCCATCCTTTATACATCCCACGTATGGCATTAACGATTCAAATCACTTTGAGGGGGCGGTAGTCCACACTTCCTAAAATGAAATTATCGCGTTTTACCCATAATGGAAATCATAAAGTATGCCATAAATGAGAAATACAGAAGCATAAGTAAAACATAATCATATTATATATCATATATAAAAATAGTGACATCTTAATGTCCACCTTTGAAGGTGTTATATGAGTGTTGAACAATCATCGTTTCGTGAGGCAGAAATTCGCCATCCACAGAAACCGTATGTTCTTTAACCATTAGATGTAGGTGTGTGTAAGTGTATCTCGAATCCATCTTATAAAAACATCCTAGTATATTTAGGATACTGGTGTTGTTACAAAATAAATGAATAAAAAGAGTTTAGGGGGTTGGAGAAGAAAAATAAAACAAAACAACATTAGAGAAGACATTACCTCAAAATCGGGTAACTCTTTTTGATTTGAGCCAAATGATTCCTTGAGAAGAGATCTTCCCAAAGTGAGGCTTCTAGGAGTAAGAGAGGGATGTTGGGAGAGTATTTGGGCAGAGTTTGGCCGAGCCAAATGGCTTGAAGGTGTGAATAAGGTGGGAGAGGTGGGGGCCTTTTATAAGTGGAGAGGAGGGGCTCTTTTGGAAAGATTGAAATGTTACATTATTTACACAATGCTTTTAGGATTCTAAAGGTCCCACACTTATATAATTCGAGGCTAAGGTGATAAGGGTTCGAAATCTCCTCATCCAATTGGCTTTTGACAAGTGTATGCCTTGGATTTTTCATTGTCTTCCCATTTTATTTAAATCGTTAAATAATGAGGTCATCGCTGCATCATCATGATGTCATAAATAATTTAATTTATTTAATGTATAAAAATTATAAAAAAAATACTATGCTGTAGGAAATCTTTTTATCTTTCTAATGAATATTTATAATCAAAATTTGGACTTGTGTAACCCCACTTAAAAACTGTTTTAGTAAAACAACTCATGGTTGTGTCAAATTAATTTTAACATTAAATAAATATATATTAATGTCATTTTCCAACTAAAGTGGCTCCATGGGGTCCCCAAGTTGACCCATTGGTTGTCTCGGTCGGCCATGACTCATCCAATAGGAGTAGGACAAGTGTCATGCTCATCTCATATTATTAAAACATTATTTTTACCTTAAACTACACAAATTACCTCTAATCGCGATTAAGAACTTAAAAGTTACTATTCACCAAAATATTATTTTAATCTCATTGAACCACATTTCACTTCTTAATGACAACCATGTATGTAGGATTTTTGAAAATCAAATCACAGAAGTGGTAATATTTCATTTAAACAAAAAATCAGTTATTTAACTACCACTTAGTGGTTTCACTATTCATCAAAAATTGAAGTTTTTCAGAACAAAGCCAAAATTTCACCCTAAGCTATAATTGATATTCCGAATTAAAAAATGATGTCTATTTTACAAAATTCCAAACATATAAGTTGCATTAATTAATTTTATAATTAATTCCCGCTGTTACAACAAATATCGTGTTTTTAAGAAACAATTTATATCAAAAGATTGACAATTGTTTATGTCCAATTTCAATGTTAAATTAATTCTAATGACCACCATTGGATAAAATGGTAAAAATATATTCTAATTATACTTTAAAACCACTAAATAGTATAATTTATCAGTATAAATTATTTTGATTAAAAAAGTTGTTTTTAAGTAATTTTCACTATTCATAAAAAATTAGAAGTTCTCAGAAAAATACCAAAAATTCAACATAGGCTAATTTCTATATTACGAATACAAAAATGAAGTCCATTTTGAAATATAAAATTTCTATAATTTTAAAAAGTGGTTATTACTATTCATAACAGCTACTTTGATTAGTCGCGGTGTTTTAGAACTCGAACTTGCATACAATGCAAGCTATTGCATTATTGAAAGAGAGGCGTATCGTGGAAGCTCGGGGTGTTATAGGAATCATGGTGGCTACCCTATTTTTCATGTCTTATGTGGTGGTTGGTTCTAGTTCAGTTGTTCTAGATGGAGGGTGTGGGTGTTATCCAAACATGGTGCTTGAGCTGTGTATTGGATGTTTGAGGATCTTCTTGTATATGACATATGTGGGAGGAGACCTTTGGGACATTATTGGACTAGTCATGGGCCCTGATATTGATTCAACTATTATTATTTATTAGTTGGCTAGTTTTTTGGTGGTGGGTTTAGGGAGCTAATGTATGATATAGATGAGTGCATCAACCTTATCCCAACAGTATTATGAGGATTGGGTTAGTGGACCATAGAGGTTACTATGCTCCTCTGACCCATTTTTTCAGAGGGTTGAGGTTGGGCCTAGTCAGGTATCCCAACAATGCATTGAAGATTTCATTCTCTGAAAATTTTCTTTAGGAATATAATTGTAGTATATACACCTGAGGTTGACAGGGGGTCCTTATCTCCATTTTATGTCATACCATCAGAGTTATAGTCCGTTGTAGTTTCTCTTTGGTTTTTGACACCTAGGATGAGATCCTAGGGTCCTATATTAGTGTATATCCCTGAATTAGACTTTAGAACTCCTTCTTTATCAGTTGGACATGCTTGATTTTGGGGATGTTTGATCACTGCTATTTAATTTCCTATATCATGGGCTAGAGTGATGGTAATTTATTTGTGGATGTCATTATAGAACCCAAGGTTTATATTTTTCAATTTTTTATCCCTTTTTAGTTTCAATATAATTTTTTTATCTTTATGTTGGGAGTCACATTTGGCTAGGCTGGACATGATGTATGTTGCATGAACATGTTTTGATAGCAATTTTTTGGACCATTTTTGGGGGTTTCATATCGATATTTTTTTCTCAACCCCTACACGTGAACCTAGTTGTATGTGTAGACCTTATGTATGCATTCATGTTGATCACAGTGTAGTGGATTAGTCATACACCCACTATGTTTCCTTTAATGTTTGAGCATATCTGCTTGTTTGGAGTCCTTGGTTTATGCTAAAGCAGTTCATCAATCACGGAGACAGAGTTTTTGGTTTGATAGAGGGTAGAATTAGAGACTTTTATATTTATTCTCCCTTTATTTTTATTCTGTATGTGGTCATCCCAGTGGGAGACCAGTGTATATATGTTTTAGTCTATTGAGTCTATATGAAACATTACATTATTTATAGTTATTTCACTTTTGTATTTACATGCACACTGATTTTCATGGGTGGTTGATTGTTTAGTTTATTTCTGTTTTTATTTCACTATGATCTGAGGGCATAGTCTCCTCACTGTATCCTTATAGGCCCATGATGATAGTCCACAACCTATTACATATGAGAAGGCATGCATGAGACATTATTGTGATCTAGATCAGATGACAGGTTAGGTTGACCCAGTCAGGTTCGTGACATGTTTTAATTAATGAAAATGGATAACTGTTATGCACATTAAAATAGTTTTCATAAAATATCATTTTTAAACCCAAAAATAAACTTATAATAAAATCTCATAAAAGATGATTAAAATGTAATTAAATAGATTAAATATAAATAAATAATATATATTTTACTTTAAATAAAAAATAATAATTCAGCTTTTAAATTAATTATTTCTTTAGAATGAAATTAATGTTTTACAAAAAAAGGCACTTTAACTATTTACTGAAAAAATAAATATTTTCTAAGGGATCACAAATTTTCACCGTATATTATTTTCTTATGATGATTTCAAAAATGAATTTAATTTCATAAAATTAGTTTTCTACGTTATTTATTGCTTAATTATAATATTTACTTAAAAAATTAATAAAAATCATTTTTGAAGAAAACATATTTTTATGAATACAATTACTTTACTACAAATTTATTGATTATTTACTAATAATTTATCATTAAATTTATATTTAGTGGAAAATGTATACATATATATATCATTAATTAATTAATACTATTCATAACCTCCAATTTAATGTCTAGGTTATAATGGTCATATATTTCCAGGGTCATTTAAGCTCGGTGTTGATTGTCATATACACTATTGAATATAGATTTCTTTCTCAAATATCATGGTGTTAAATTCTCCCCCACTTTAATAATTTTTATCCTCTCAATTTGAAAATTTTAATAAAAGGTTTAATATTTCAAAATACCCTTGTTGATATCCCACATCATAAAAAGGGTTAGTAAAACGTCCACTTGAAAAGTGAGAGAGGTAAGTACGAAGTTCATTTGGAAGAAAACATAACTAGGATTCCATGTTGAAAAAAATTAGAGGTAAGTAAATATATGGACATAGAAGAAAAGTTTAATTCACAAATAATGATTTAGATTGATATATATCATTTATCATAAAAAATTTAATGATAATGAGAAAGTCAACAACTATAAAACCATAAAGAAAAGTGGTGTGAAAAATAAACTATCGATTTCATCTGAAATGATGGTAATAGGACATAATTTTTTTTAAAGATCATTTTTCTATAGGTTGGAAATTCCTTTACCATATAGAATAATAAAATATGGAAATATACATACATGATGGGTACAATTTCATCCATTAATCATTTTTATCATAATCACATATTTTGCTCCGAACGACGAGTATTCAAGATAATTTTTTCATGCCTGAAGCACTAAAATCATCTCTTAAAGGGACACATAACCATTAATGGGATAAAAAAATATATTCCTTCTATATTTATAGATTAACAAAAAACAAAATTTTTATTATCAGGTAATGTGATTCACAAAATTAATAAACCATAATATTATGCAATAATATATTATTCTCTAAAATTAAACAGTAATACTGAAAGTTTAAACTAAATCATTCCATATATAAATGACCCTATATACCAAATAACCTTAATAACCACAATATTAAATAATTTTTTATACACTATGTTTATATCATAAATTTCAATTCGAAATTCCAAAAATATTAATATTTCCTTTTGAAATAATATTAGTCACATAGCCACCAAATCAATTTTCAATCCCATGGTCCTCTATATGATAAAACACGTGTCCCCATAATTATCTCATTTTCCAATATCATATAAACCCTAAAGGTTATAAATACAATAAAATATATTTCCTAAAAATTTAATGGCATACTTCATGTTAAACCAAAGCATTACATATAATTCAACCTAATAAAATGTCTCCCAAAATTTTATTTATTAATTTTAAGATATCATCACTTAAAACTTGAAAAGGGGAATCTATGGATTTGAACTTATGATAAAATATAATATTATATTATTATGAGTGTATCTATAAATCTTAAGATAATATCAGATGAAAACATCATAATATTCATATTAATATAGACCCTTCTCTAATACCTACTATACCAGCCCCAATCCCACACTCTCGGATCTGATGCTAAGAATACAAACATTAAATTTTTGGACTTGATAATAATGAAGGTGACCCTATTTTCACCATTAAAAACATAAAAAATCAAAATTAAATGTTGGATCACTTACATAACTAAGTACATTTTAGGTTTATAGTATTAGATAAATAATAAAAACTCTCATATAAACAAAATCTATGAATTAATTGTTGTATTTTTCTATTATATAAATCTTTTCTTATTGTATATTAATTCTAAAATATCTCCCACAAACTTAATCATATTAGATAACTTTCTAGAAACAAAACCCTTAATCATCATTCGTCATAACTAAGGGAATACGAAACATAATAAGGGTGAGATAAAATTCCCAGTAAGGGTAAACATAAACATTAATAATTGACTGTCATTAGTGATCATAAGGATAGTATAAGTGTATGATGAAATAATCAAAGTTCAAAATAAAAAAATTATAATATTCAAACCCATAAATTCAAGGATCATTAATCATGAATAATGTAATAAAGTCTTATCATAGGAAAGTGTTATAATAATCAATAATCAAGAGGAATTTGATTTCAATATTGATAAAAAGATTCATTAAACCCCATAGAGAGCATAAATAAAACATTTTCGAATCATTGAAACATAATATTCATAACCTATTTTAAACCTGTGTCAGAAATAAATAGATCCCAATTATACTTATAAGATAAACCCTCTATGAACTCCCTACATATTTCATATAAAAACTAGAAACATTACCTAATTAATTAGAGTACTATCATGTAATGCCCATTGTACAATATATATAAATATAATTTATCACTATATGGGTGCACCCATCATATAATATGTATTAGGATCACCTGATTCTATCTTGTTTCACCCATTATATAAGTTATATCAGGCTCACCTATGAGATATAATGGGGTTCAAATAATTATCTATACAATTTAAATAAACAAAATAATGAATAAATTTCATCGAGATTTAATTTTATCTTAAAAATGATAAAAATAATTATTATTATTTTCATAAAATTAGTAACCAATAGAAAATAATTAGGTTCAATGAGAGTCTCTTAAAAATTTATAATCCATCCAGATAAATAATATGGCTGATATCATTTCAATATATCCTGGTAGAGTATAACTAACCTTAAGGGTTTTTGAAATTGATGAATGAAAACACCTTTAAAATTTAATTAAAAATATTATAGAGGAAAATAACCTTTTCACTGTGTGTAATATCAATGGATATCATCTTATATGGAAAATGATTTCAAAATATCACTTGGAATATTTCATGAGGAACATATCCTTTCCATTTAGAAAAAAATATTTATAATCTAATGCTTTCACAAACATTAAATAGAACATTTTATTTGAAAAAACACATTTAAACATAAAAAGTAAGCATTAAAACATTGATTGGTCATGATTGTAAAAAAATTTGTTCATGCTTATCATGTTAAATAAACGATTCCTTTAACATTTTTGGTAAAATTAAAAAATTTATTCATTTAGAAAAATATTGTAAGATTTATTTTAATTATTTTTTAAAAAATCCAATTATATGTAATAATTATTTTAACAATCATAGTAAAAAAATTTAATAAATTTAAAAAAAATATTTGATAGAAAAAAGATTTTCAATTGAAGATAGAAATGATGTTGTATTTTCTTAAAAGAAATTTCTTAAATAATTTTATATACCAAAAAATATAAATTTTACTATTACATGAAAACATAATGAATAACCATAGGATAAAAAAGGAAAGAGATTTATTATAAATTTATATAAATTCAAGAATAAAGAAATCCTGATTAAAATGATATTCAAACATAAATCTCTTACCACTTTGGTAACTTTTTATTTTTAATCATTGTGAAAGGAATAAGATTGAATGAAACATTAAATACAACTAATATAAATAGATACATTAAATAATATAACAAATGGTAAGTAGATAAACCTCATAAATTATATAGGTGTATAATATAACAAATGTCCCAAAGAAGATAATTTGAGATTGGAAAACCATTCCATGAACAGAGCTTTGAAGTTATAATTTTTAAATGAATCTATTATATGTATAAAATTTAAATCCACATAAAACAAGTGAAAATAAAACATAATATAATAAAAATTCATTACACAAAAAATTTTATAATTTTAATGATAATGGAGAACTAATATAATGCAATGATCTAGGTTTTAAGGTCTCAGTTAGCTTGTGAGTTGCGATAAGCTAATAATAATATTCTAAGAAGATATAATGTTTCAATGTCAATAGAGACAGAGTATCACTCAATCTAATAGATTAAATATAAGAATTCAAAAACATTTTTCAAGGAAGGAGATAAAATAATGTTGATGCTATAAAATATTGTATATAATGAATATCTACATCAAAAGTATAGAGGTTGTTTTATAATATAATTTATAAGACCAATGACCTTGAGAAGGTGTATAAATCTTGTTGAATTATAGGAAGTATAGTGAGATGCTGATTATGTGTGGGATGTAATCTATGTCCAAGATAATAAATTCCTTAACCGTTTGTAATTGATAATATGATTATTAGTGCTGAATTTGTTACTTGAAATAAATAACTGATCACTACAAAGATTAGGTTTCCTAAATTGTGGATGAACCTCAAAAAACACAATGTGATGCCCTTTATTTTTCATTCTACATTACATGTGTTAATTTCGTGTTCTACAAGATAAAAAAAATCAATTTAACTTCTAACAAGTAACAGGGGTTCATATATTGATAAGAGAGTTTAAAATAGGTAAAGTTGAATTCAGTGAAATGTAGTCACGAATGATTGACCCCCCTCTTAAGTGACCTCATAGTCTTTTGGCGTATCTCAATTGGTATCAAAGCATAAGGTTCTCTCTAGTTAAATCCATTTTTATACCTAGTTAATTTTTTTTGAGTAACATGAAATCTAAATTTGAAGAGTGTTTACCAGAGACTCTTAGAGAAAATTCATTTTCCATCCTTGACAAAGAATTAATATAATTTTTATCCAACATGAATAAAATAGAAGAAAACTAGTTGAGAAAATTATCAAATTATATAAACGAAACACCACTATTTCATTATATTCATAGTGGATTTTTATCTAAATCTATTTCTAATGATTCATCTAATGAATCAAGTTTAAAAAATTGTGGGAACGGTTATATTAAATCCATTGAAAACCTCTACAGTGAGGTTAGGGAATGCATGATGAAGTTATATGATGTGATTATCATATCTATAATTGATTTCATCTAGAGGTTATATAATGATATATCATATATTTTTAATGATGTTGATTCTATGTAAAAATAAATTTTATAATAGTTGTAAAAAATGAAACTATGTCATCAATGAAATGAACGTCAAGGAATAATACATTCAAATTAACATTTAAAAATGTAAGATTGTTGAAGATATTTTAAAATTCATTATTTGAGAGAAATTAAAATTTATCAAATATTTTTAGGAAAATATCCCTAATTTATAATAATCTTATAGAGCTGACTTAGTATCAATAATGTCCAATTAGAGGTCAATTCCAAACGAATCAAGGACCATGATAATTCTCTACATATAAGTAGAAAATTGTATGAGGGTAAAATTAAAATGTTGAAAATAGAATGAGTATATGTGTTTATATAAGTTGAGGATGATAATAACAACACAATCTAAATTTTCTTAGGCTTGATGTTAAAATGGGAAATAAGGAAATTACACAACTAGAATCTTCTAATGCTTCTGTGAAAAAGTGCTACCATGGAAACCTCTACAAATACTCTTACTTATAAGAAGACACTTTCTGGTGTAAATTGTATCTTAAAATCATATAATGTTTTATATACTATAGGATCATGGAAGAAGTTAACACATTATCCTAAAAAATAAGTTTATACTAATGGAGATCTGTATGTTACTGTTGGTTCAAAATTAATATTTAGAAACATATGGGCGGATAAAAATCCATTAAATATACCACATTATCAAGGATGGATTTAGGTATGTTAAATAAGATAATATTCGTAAAAAATCACAAAATATTGGTTTATTTGTTCAAAAATTTCATGGTGTACAAGCTATAAAATCTGGATAGACTACTCCTAAAGAAGAGAAGGATATTCTTTATCTATTAAAGGTGTTGTTTGAGGTTTTGGAACACAACCATTTAGTTATAAAACAAAGTTTTTTGTATGGAAATAATATAATACCTTAATTAAATTGTATTATACCTAAAATTAATAGAATAAATACTATGCATAAGCGAATGACATAGAATAAAGTAAATATATCCACTATAAATAGATTTTATTACTTGGTAATTATCTATGTGTACTGATAAAAAGTTTTTCATGGTTATGAAGAGTTCTAGCATGAACAAAACATGCATAATGATTATACTGATTTGAATATAAGGATAAAAAATAAAATAAATAAAAAAATAAAAATATATTAGTCTTACTTAGGGAATAAACAATATAATATTTTTGAATAAATTAAACCCATTATGAAAATTAATATGTATGTAAAACTAATAAGGAAGTGATTATTATATTTTGATCGAAATGGATACACCATGTATCATTGAAAATAGTCCATGGAATTAAAAGTTGTATGAAGAAATACGGATTCAAAACGTCAATGATTCTAAAAATGGGATGAAGAGATCCAATTTTATGAGAGGTTCTACAAAAAGGATGGACCCAAAACGGCTTATAGTATGTGTAAATTGTATGGGAATACAATGAATAAGTATATGAAATCGAATCCAAAATAATATAAATTATTTAATAATAAAAGGTATGAATAAGTGAATTCTTATTCTAAAAATTATACTAACTAGGGGGAGTATACAGACAAGAATAAGGTTGACCTTGTTCGAAGAGAATGTTTAAAAAATCTACTAGCCAAACTGGTATTAACCATGAAGATTACGCAAGATGAAAATAATGAATTTTATTTTCTTGATAGAGTAAAGAATCATATTTCATCTACAAATAATGTTTAGTAAAATGAAAAAATAAATGTTTTCCAACGAAGATAAGATCTAGAAAATCAATGGTGAAAAAATAATGAAGAGTTCTTGATATTTTATTGATATAAATAAACGATGCTTTAGGTTGAAATCCATGTCTTTTATCTATTTCTCTAAGTAAAGATCTAATTTTGAATTAAATTATTCTCATACTTGTGGAATTTTAATATATTGTACTAGGAATTTAATTATAATCATGAATATCATATATTTAGTTAATAAATTGAACAATATGATAGAGTTTAGTTATTTCATTAAAATATGGAATTATGGATAAATCTTGGATAAGATGAAGATTTATTTAATATTATCACTTTTTTATTATATTTAAATATATATGATAAATATAATTGTTAAATTTGAGTGGTTGTAAAGAAAAAATGGGGAGATTCATATCATTCACTTGAATGTTTTGATGTGTTTTTATGTGGAGTATAGGTTTATGGATTATTTTGAAAATCTATTTGTGTATCCCTTAAGAATTCAAGTTAATGTTGGTATAAAATTATGGAATGTATATAGGTGGCCTTGATACCTAGTTTTTTAACGCATGTTATCTATTCCATGTATGTATCATGTATACTTATACATTATTAATTGATGGCATGTTCCTATGAAAAATGTTGTGACATCCTTTCTCGTGTATAATTAATTGATTATCTTAATAAGTAATAGTACATTCACAAGGAAGAATAAAATCAGATAAAATGTTACTTGGATATAAGTGGTAGAATAATTTTTCACATAGATTAACTTTTTTATTTATTTTAAATAAGGGGGAGAATAAAGAAATTGATTTTATAAATTTGTTTAGTAGTGAAAACAAATTCAAAATGGGGAGACTGAAGAACCCATATGGATTAATAGAGTAAATGTTGTATTTTTGGTCATTATAGTCTGTTTTAAATATAGTTATGTAAATAAATGTCAAGGTATGTAGAACAAGGGTGATGAAATAAGACCCTAAATAATATTAAGTGTGTTTAAATAATTTAATGATAAAGAATATTGAATCCACTACCTTGAAATATCTTGATTTATATATTTGAGGTAACAAATATATATAATTTTATGATTATAAAGATCACATTTATGAAATTGTGAAAAGTTTTCTCAATATTATGGAATACTTATATACAATTGTTTTTAGTAAATTTAAAATATTTTTCAACTTAATCATCTACTGAATAGATTTTAATGTTGGGATTAAATAGAAATTACAAGTGGTCTTAAGTTTTGATAAAATTTAGTTAGAGTGTAAGAGAAACTATCGTTGTATTTTATATTACAAATATCATTTCATATAATATCTAATATCACATATATGAATAATTTGAGAAGTTGGGTTTGAAGCTAAAATTTAAAGGGCATTACAGGTAATTTAGATACTCAATGTTGAGTATACAATTGCCACAAATATTTTGAAATTGAGATGAATAAGTTTATAATTATTCTAATATATTTCAATGTTATCTTATGTGTTTTTCAGTAATTTAATGGGACTTATGTTTAATTAATCTATTCTATATAGATTTAATGGGATTTTTTAATTCTATACAGAATTATTAATTTTTCTTAGTACACTTATGTAAGATTCATTCTAACTATAGATCAAAATAAGTGGAAAATAAAGAATTATATAAACATTATTGAGGGATTTAAATGAGTTATTTTAAAAATTCTATAAGGATGAACATAGTTTAGTATGATAAAGCTAAAAAATATGATTTTTTAAATTTATTGAATGGTTATTATAGATTCAATAAGGTTCATAGAGAATACCATAAGTTTTATTGTAGATTGTTAAGAGTCATTTACCCTTATGATGAGATTACTGACTGAAATGTGGAAAAGTTGGGATCTCCAAAAGAGTGAAGGATATTTCTATAGGGGTCATTAAAGTTTCATAATAATCATTTACTCTTAAAAAATATCATTATAAGTGAAAAGGGTAAATATAATGTATCAATATATAACAATATTAGATTCATTTTACCCTTCAGAAAATATAATTTTATTGAATAATTAATAAAGGTATGAAACTGTAGAGTATATCATAAGATTCATTTCTCACTTGTGATATGGTCTATATAGGGATGATAGTTAGAGTAATTTATATAACAAAATTTTGAATTTTTTTGTAGAATGAATTTATGATATTTCTAGAAAAAATATTCTAAATTAAACAAGTTAGAATATGCTAGTCTCATGCTTTCTTCTGATTCAAGAAGAATGAATGAGATATTCATGGTAGTGGAAAAGAAAATCAAAACATGATTTAAGTTTCTGAAATAATATAAATATAAAATATAGAAAATTTACAGTTAATTATTCTTAAAAACATGTTTTATAATATTAAATGCTTATATAGGGATTTGAATATCACTAATGGTTCTTTAATTATTTTAGATAATTGATAAGTTCAATCAGTGAAGTTATATGATATTCAAAATAAAAGTTATCTCCCATATATAAATTTCAAATATAATAATTAAAGTAAAAATATAATCCATGCCACAACATATTATTATTTCAAGATTTTAATTCACCAATATATTTTTTTTTGTAAATTTTGAAGGATTATTTTGATAACGAATATTCGAAGTATACTGGACTATTTAAAATGATATTTGTTTAACTAGGATAAAATGAGAAAAATAAAAACAAGGTATTACTAGAATTTCAATAGATACAAATAGTTTATTTAAAAGGAATATTTGTGATCATGGGAGTACATTCATGATATTTTATTGAAGAAAATTAGTTAGAGAATAATCATAAGAGATACGAAGATATTTTATATTTAATACGTATATAGAGAAATATATACCATGATTCATAAATATTTATAATGAGAAAAAGAAAAAGAATATAGATATCTCTAATGACGAGAGGAGAAAATATGATACTTTACTAAAGAGTAATAACATTTTCAATATCAACGAAGAAGAATAAAAACCGTAGGATATTTCAATGAAGTTGATCCAATTAGTCAAATTAGTTCAAATAAGAATAAGAATTAGGTGTATATAATGGATATTGAAATTCCCATTTTTTAATAAGTTTGAGATAAAATAAGAAAGAGGAAGAAAAACTTTGAGAGAGAGACCAACATTACAGTTTTCATTCTAGATATGGGTGTCAAGACTTTCAGATTAAGTTAAAAATGGGTTTAATGATCTTAGTTGACTTGTGAGATGAGATAATACAATAATCATATTCTAAAAATATTTTATGCTTGGTAATATGTATATATTGAGTTTCATACACCCTATAATATTAACTATATCATTTAGAGTCTTCTTGTGAGGAATGAGATAAGATCATATTTATGAAGTGAGAGCCAATGAAGAATGAATATCTAAATAAAAATGTTAGATAAAGTTTTGTAAAACCAATTGGGACACTAAATACTATGGGATGTAGTATAAATCTAGTGGGCTAGTGGGAAGCACAGTTAGATACTGGGTTTGTGTGGAATGAACTATGATTTATTAATGATAACTAATCAAACCAATTATAATTGATAATAAGATTTTTGTTGGGTAATTTATGACTCTAGTTGAATAATTGATCAAATAAAGGATTTGGTTTCCCATATTGAGGATAAACATTATAAAAATCAAATGATTCTATTCATTTTACACTCTATATTGAAATTAGTTATTTCATAATGGGTAAAAGGAAAAAAATTAATTTATATTTTAACAAGTAATATTCGTTTAGGTATTGATAAGGGGATTTAAATTTTTATGGAGGAATTGGGTAAAAGATATTCATGAAAGATTCACCCCGCCCCCCTCTCAGGTTAATGAATGGTCAATTTAGTCATCTTAATAGTGAATAAATTTTTGATATGGAAGTTAATGTAGTGATAAAAGATTTTATATATGAGATATATAATTACATGGAATGTATTTTACCTCTATAATGGGTTAACTTTTAGGTTGTAGAGATTTGTGGGAATAATCCTTACCCAATTATAGATGGATAAGTGTATAATTTCATTGAAATATTTTATGACTCATAAACCAAATTACATCTCGATGTTCTACTTTTAGTAAACTATTATTCCTCTTATATTTATTACACTTAAATGTTTTTAATTAGTTTCTATACCCATAATTTTATATATTTTTGTTTTTATTGAAAAAATAATCCTCATTAATGTGAATATTCCAGATTCATACTAAACATTCTCATAAGTTAAGTAATAACATAAGTATTACATATTTGTCCATGAAGATATATCAAAAAAATTGTATTTGTTTTTGAAAAATTAAATTCATACCTCAATTTTTACATTATCAATAACTAATCTAAGAGGAAGAAAATGGGGTATACAAGGGTCATTAAAGCATTTATGGTATGGTTCTAAATCTATGGATTCATATTTCTATAAATAAACTATGTTTATTTCAACTAAATCCTTTATTAAATACATTATGTAGATTATTTAAAATATCAATATTTATTAAAATGAATAAAAAACTAGGTAAAATAATATGTTAACCTTTTTGTTAGACACTCCATTGTGGACGAAATTTGATCAAAGGTATATATAATTTTTAATTAATAGTCATAATGTATGGATGGTATTGTAAGAATATGTTTTAAATTAATTTTTGTTCATGGTTGATGTAAATCCTAATATATGGCCATTAGTGTTAGTTTTATACAACCTTCCCCTATAGATATGTTTTAAAAAACGTATTTTGAAACTTTTAAAACTTATTGATCAATCAAAAACTATCAGCATAAAAATAATATTTATTTGAATATATTTATTATTGGTTTAAATGAATATTTCATAAAATGTGGGATGAATATTGACTCCAAATCTAGTGAATTGTTAAGGGTGAATGAAATTTTATTAAGGGAAAGAAATGAATTTTTTATTATATAAATTTATTTAGTTTGAGTACAAAAGATAAAATTTCATATCCATATTCAATGTACGTGAAAAAATAAATTTGTATTAAGTATTATAAAATTTGGTTCTATATTAGACATAAACATTTTTTCACCCCACCGCACATTAAGGGATAGTGTTTCATTTATTTATTTTAGGGAATATAATCCAACATTTTAAATCATTATTTGGGTAAAAATATTATCACATATTCAGTAATAGAACATTAGGTAGGTGTATGATTTTTGGGATATATTTTCTATAATATTTCCTTTTTTCTACTGTGAATAAACAATGTAATTATAATTGAAAGAATATAATTATTCTCTTCAATACATTATATTGGAGGGACAACATTCTATGGAATGGTTTAGATGTTAGGTACATTGATAAAAAAACATAATATATTATGGACTATTTTATCTATTCAATTGAAATTTATATATAATTTGGTTTGAAAGATTTTTGTATTGGAAACAAATTTTCTTTTTAGTTTTGATAAGATAACAATTTATGTGTTATTTTAATGTAATTCTCGATGGATATAAATGAAAATTAATGATCATGTTCTATTTTGTAGATAATCAATGTTTCTAATGGTTATTATTATGATATTTCCATGGATGTAAAAGTGATTATTGTAATATTTAAATTATTTAAAAGTTGTTAAAATCATATTCTACCATAATATTTAATTTCTACCATAAGTAATATTTTTTTACATGTCCCAAACATAAAAAAAACATAAATTTTATATCATTATACAATATTATCCATTAAAAATCATAATAAAATACACTACTAAGACTCAAAGGTTTATTTTATTTAGAGATTATCTACATAACCATGTTATTCTATTGTAGTGATTCATCATCTCCCAAAAAATTATCTATACAAGATTTACTCCTTGATATATTCCTACATAAAGTTTCATTGGGAAATGAGAATAAAAAAAGATTTAGATCAAACACTTAGTAAGGGAAAAACAAATCAATGAGAAAAATAGTATTAGATCATAAATATATGAGAACACATGAGTATATGATAAATACCAAATTAAAAATAATATGGAATCATAATAAATTATCATAAGGAATAAAACAATAACATAGCTTATATAATATGGATATATAACCTTAAATGAATTATCTTGGAAGCACAACATATACCATAAAATAAGATCTTGTAAAAAATAGTGAATAATATTTATACATGGAGGTTGAAATTGAAATGTGGAACAAACATATGTATAGGAAATCATATATAATGAACATTGTGAATCAAATCATTCCCATGCATAATGTTGTGAATATAACTAACTACAATCTTGTCTAGGCATAAATTTTTGAACATAGCTAAGAAAAATCATGTACTCATATAATGTTATGAACATAGATAATTGTAATTATGTCTATGAATGAGGTTCTTATCATAACTAATCACAATAATTCCCCTATAAAATGTTGTGAACATAGTCAATCGTAATTATGTTTAAGAAAAACATCATTATATCATGAGATATAATGCTTCTCCCTATTAATTGGAGATATATAAAACTCTGGGCCCAACCATTATATAATTATTTACCATACATTTGTACACCACATAAAATTGATCATATATCAAATTTTTATTTAAAAAAGTAAATAAAAATGGGCTTTATAACATTTTCAAGTTGTGTTGCATAAGAAGAATAAAAAATTGGATCAGAATATATAAAAACATCATTCACCCAAAATAGTCAATGAAACTAAGAACATTAAGGGTTATTAATGAATCATAATGTCATAGACAAATGATCATTTAGAGTTAGGGAGGAAAATTGGAATTGAAATCATAAAAAATACATTCACAATGTTATAGTAACATTTTTATAAATTAAATATTATACATCACTTTCAGTTTCCTTTATAAAAGGTGATAAAATACTTTTAAACATTTTTTTAAAAGTAAATTTCACAATCATTTATGATGAAAAATACATAAAGGTTAATGTAGAAAAAATATGGGGAAAGTGATACAAAATTCAAAATAAATACTTTTTTAATCATTTTTCACAGACACACATTCATAAAATAATTATAAAATTACTTTTTGAAAAAATATATAAATAATTAATAAAGGTTCATAAGAGAGCACATAATTTTATTTAAAAATTAAAAAAAATTGTGGTAGGAAATATTTGACATGGAATAAAAATATACAAAATAGAGATTTTATATTTTCCACTGAAATGATGTATCTTCATGAAGAGATAATCGGTCAAAAAAAGTTAATTTGATAAAGAAATGAAATTTCCAAAGAAATATAAAATGAAATTTGAGATATTGAGGTGGAAAATGAATCCAACTAAAAATAATATTGTCCATGAATAAATCATACAACTCAAAAAAAATTTGATTGAGATTATTAAGACCCCTATGACTTTGGTAATACATTATTAAAAATAACTTAAAAATAGATCATGAAATATACTTATAAGTCACATGATTCAAAAGTGATTTATTATTAAATAATTCAATGTGGTACTGAGAAAAATATTTCAAATAATAATAAGTGAATATTTTGAAATGTGTATCAAGGGATATAAATTAACATGAAATAACCCTTATTTTGTATTCCATCTTGGTCGAATGTGTTATAACATCATTGATGGAATCAATCCTCCATATAATTACTTATTTATAAATAACAGTATTATGACTCCTTATTATAACTAAAATCTACTAAACATGGGATTGGACTTTAAGAGATTAAATTTGTTCAAATATTTATGTGAAAACAAATAGATAGAGGTGTCTTTTAGTGAGTAGATGACAGGTCCTTTTATAGATCAAAATGACAAAAATTACATTGGAAACATGAGTTAGGGGAAGGTTAAATTTGGAATCCCATAGGAATCATGTGATTTATGTAAGGAAACAATGGTTGCAAAGATTTGATATACTCTTGCACCTAAAAAATCGATTCTGGAATATTTAAATATCAAATTAATTATTCAAATTTCATTTCATGTCAATTTACCCCATTTTAACTCTCTTGAAAATTATTTAATTATTTATCATGGAAAATAATTTTTCTTAATAATATAATATTACACCTTTTATCCAATTTTTACATGAATATTTCAATTTTATACTATAAATAAGTGGAAAATAACTTTTAAATGAAAAAATATAATATATTGGAAAACTATTTTTTGTCGAAAAATAATTTTTTTATCATTAAATGTTCTGGTTCTTATTTAAAATCAATTTATAATAATTAAATGAGTTATAAACTATGTGATTATAAATATTTTATTAAAACCATCCTTTAACCGATATATATTTTATTTGTTAAATTAAAAATGAATAACATTAATTTTTTTAGAAAAGTATCTTTTAAAACATAAAATGATTTTACCATTATTGTTATCAAATTGATGATATATGTATAAATTTATATTCATATTTATATATATAAACAATAATTATAATAAAACTCATTCCTTAAAAGTGATGAATTTAATTTATAAACAACGTTACACTTGGAATATCAATTTTATTTGTAAAAAATACCCCTTTTAATATTAAATAGTTTTAATCATATTTATTTTTTAATAACCATTATTTCAATATTATTAATACATTTTTATGAAAATTATTCACTAAATTTTATAAATACATGGAATTAAAACCATTCATTAAATTTTAATGAAAAATTTATAACATAAAAACACTTTTTAACAAAATTAAAATGTTTTAACCAATATATTATCATCATTTAATTTCATTTATTAATTAATTATTATATTTGAATTATATGATTTTTAATATTCTACTAATTTTCATCTATGAGAATTAAACCACTTCGTTACATGTATATCCAATTTCAATATATTTAATGACCATATAGGTAGTGACCATATAACTAAATACCACATTACATTTATATATATAACCTTCCATACTTCACTAAAATAATTTATCTTAGTTTCATAGTAATTTCTAGAGTTTTTAGATTATTTATAGTGATTTTTATATTATATATGGTTATGATCAATGGTATTATCCTCATGGAAAATTTTGAAGATGAGTATTCCAATATTATTGTATTTTTATTTCATAGGGGTTTATTCTTTTTTAAATTTTCCTAGTTTTATTTTATTTTTCTATATTCAAATGTTTATCCCATCATAATGTAATAACTAAATGAAATAAGGATTTATTATCTTAGTTTTTTGTTACATGTAAGAAAATCCATGAGGAAGAAGAATCTTATTTAAATGGAATTTTAATCTAATTTTTATTGGTATTTCATTCCCCCTAAAAACATTACACCCTTAAACAAAATTAGATGAGGGAAAAATTTTTCATTACATTTTTGGGATAACATGTTTCTTCCTCAAACATATAATTTATCTATAGAACCATGAATGGAATATTTTTAACCTCCCAAAATTATAATGTAATAAATTTATTCGATACCGTGTATGACAAGCAGCACCAAGCGCGTAAGGGAATATAATATCCTTATACTCTACTATATAGTTATTATTTTAAATAAATTCAATACATGATAGATATTGTAATTAACACATCACTAAGATATTTTGAATGAAATTACTGATATAACTTCTTTTATAACTTGTGTTACACACAAGAGAGAACTTCCCTGATAGCTTGTGTTACACGCAAGAATGAGTTTCACCAAATAATAATGTATTATTAAAATATTATTATTTAATATAATATGATATAACCTAGTATTTATGTTAGAAATTATGAATAATATTAAATTAATTATAAATAAATATGGGTTATATAATTATGAAATGAATTAATAAGTTACCAATTAATGAGAAATGAAAATAAAACTGATTTGATATAAAAAAAATATTATTATTTTTATGCTTCTAAAAGAGTTTTATCCTCATAAACATAATTAAATAAAATTATTTAATTATTTTACTTAATTATATATTTTATATATTCATTAAAATATTTTTGATATCCATTTATTAGGTTTGATAAGAATAAGATAAGAACAAACTCTATTTTATACATCAAAAACCTATATTTTGTAAAGGCAATTTTAACACCTTTTAATGGAAAATCCCTTTTAAATCTGAATTTTGACACTTCACTTCATTTAGTATGTCAAAATAAACTTTATATTTTAAATTTAAACATAATAATTATGTTATTTTTATTTGTTTATATTTTTATGAAATAATTCATTTTTTTAATGAATAGTAAAATATACTGAATTTTAGTTCAAAATTACATTTTTCATCTAATTTATTTATATGGATTAATTATACATTTAAATGGTTTTAAAGTTTAATTATATAATTTTTTTATCAATAAATATAATTTATTTCATTGGAATCAATTTCACTTCGAAATTGATTATAAAAACATAAAAAACTTTTTTATGTTTTTACTTTAAAAACCTGCATTGTCGTCCTATCTATGGGATTAAATTTAAATCAATTTATGCCACTTATATGATTGGAATTTAGAAAAATGGAATAGATATTTTTAGTTATAATTATTTATAATTTTTAATAATACGAAAAAAATAGAACAAAAATATTAGTTAATGTAATCAAAATTAATTATAAATATTATGGTAAAATTAAGCTTAATAAAGGACTAAACCTTTAATTTAGGGGCCCAGAGGGCCTATAAAATTGTCCAAAACGCATTTAATGTCCATAAATATTCCATGGAGCTTCAATTATTGATTATTTATGGTTTTTGAATAAGTTTTTCTATAAAAATAAGGGTACACCTAACTTATTTTCAAAAATACCAAGTGAGTCCTTTTCCTTCTCTAGAAATGATCAACACTTATCCTCATTCCTCACACCCCTAAAACCACATAGGTTCATAAAAAATTTAATCATATAGTTTCCCAAAATCACTGTCATCAAACTTGAATTCTTACTTTTTGTATACATCCTTCCGAGTAATCCTTTTGGTCCAAACCAAAAGTAGTTACCCGGTTAAGAGGGAACGTCTTCTATCAACATTTTTTATTTTATTTCCATTATACACTCCCTAAAATATCCTTATTTCATGATTTTATAAAAATACCAGGAATATAAATATAATAGGATGTTTTATTAAACTAGTTTTACCGACACTTATGCACACTTCCATCTAATGGGTTACAGACAAATAATTTCACAGTATGGTGAACTACTGCCTTACGAAACAATGATTGCTCATTTTTACATTACCAACTTTCATCATTGGAAATTATGGTAGAAAATATATTTATATATTATATATATCATATTTATTATTTATTTATACTTCTTTAATCCTTCTATTACACATTCCTTTAGTATATTGCATTTTAAATTAATACGATAACATCATTTGAGGAAGTGTTGACTACCTCCTCCTCAAAACGATGTGATTTGTTCACAAAATACATGGAATGTACAAAGTATAATTATAATTAAGAATATGAGAATTAAATAAAAAATATATTATATTCATGACATAATTAACATTTTGTAAATATACTATATATATATATATATATCACTTTCATTATTACCCTTTCACACACTTAAAAGGTGATAACGTCATTTGTGGACGTGTGGAATATGGCCTCCCTACCACGATGTTATCCCTTTTACATCAAAATAATTATATATATAAGTATATATGATTAAATAACTTGTTATTTATGATATAATTACCTTTTTGGAAATATATGGTGTTACATACCTTCTTTCCATACGATCATTGAAAATATGGAATGTTACTCATTCATACATACAGTCTACCATCTCCATGATTGAAACATTGATTAGTTTTTCATAACCATATTTAAATATTGTTATTAAAAGTATAATTTTTGTATAAATATGATAATTATTTCATTATTATTAATCTAGATATGTTATATAATGACTTCATTGACCATAGATTACCTAACAAAATTGTTTTTGACAAATAAACAAAATTTGGTCAAAAGACCCAATGTAAACATAATTGGTTAAGTAATTGAATAAAATATAATAAAAATTGAAATAAATGTAAAGATAAACAAGAAAAAGGTTCTCAAGGAACTATAAAATTAACATAAGTTTATTATACAGGAAGTTAAAGGATGTTCACCCAAATGGAAACTCAAGGTAAGGAATTTCATCTCAATTAACATTCTATCGAGACTTATTTGTTATAATGAACCTAGTTTATTTTATATGGTGTATATACTACCCTTTTAATAGATATATAATGAATATCATTACAATAAAGATATTATAACTTTTATTTAATTTTATTTCTTCATGAGGCTTATGATTTAAAAATTTTAGGTGGTATGGAAAAATTTGGAATGTTTAAAGATTATTTTCCTCAATGATAAATTTAATGATATTTCAATGGAATTTACATTTGAGGAAATTATTTGAACATTGTTTAATAAAAACTTTATTTTTCTCTACTATGGTTATTTATTACCATTTTCAATTATGAGTACCATTGTTTGCACTCTTTAGTCCTCAAAATGTTTTAGAAAAGGTTTTTCAGAAAACCCAACATTGTATCTCTCTTTAGTAGAATAACATATTTAATTCTAAAAAACATGTTTTTTTAAATGATTTAAAAAAATTAAAATGACTTGGTAAATAAATTTTTACCATTTTTTAACTAATGTTTTAAATGGAATATTCTTATCACTTTCCGAAAAGGCATTTTTCTAACCTTTAACTGTACAAAAAAATGTTGTTTTTACCTGGGATGACTTGTACGGATTTACCCGCCATCATTTATTTGATGATTTATTTGAATGTTTTAAATGGATACCTTTAAAATAAATATTTTCCAATGTTATTTAAAAAAAGTATTTTCAAAATGTTCATTCAAAACCAAGGATATTTTCCTCGAGAATGTTTTTTATTAATCATTTTATTTTTATACATTGACAAAAAAAACATTTTGTTTCTCATGACTTGGGATATATTTTATTGATTACATCCTTATTCTTTTTCTGGATGGTTTATGTTTTATTTTTCTAAGGATAGTATTCACATTCAATTCCTTGATTCCTTTTGTCCCAATTAAATATTCAATTTCCTATGATTTTTGAACATTGAATTTCTCCTAAATATCCATATCATTTTTCATGGATATGATTATTGCCTGAACTGTATTATATTTTTCATATGGTATATAATTTGAAATTTATTTGATTATTTGGATAAATATTGATAAAATTGTATCCTTTATTAAATATTGATATTTTATAAGGTACTTTTTTTATTTAAATTCTTCATATATGGATTGTATGGGTTGTATAGATGTTAATGCAAGACCTATAGGTTAGAGACTAGTTAATTCAAGCTATATGGGATGGGGACAGGTTAATGAAATCCCTTCTATTCATCATTAGTATCATCATAAAAATTAGTTACATAAATTGGAAAATTTTAAATTATCTATTAATCGGAAAGGTATCATGTTCCTGGGAAACATGATGTCCAATAATTAAGAACATTATTTATTAATTTTTTTTATTATTCATCCATGAAATTTTTCATCAACATATCTATAGATACATTTTATTTCAGTTTAATGATTAGATGACATGTGCTTCTATTTTTTACCATGCTTTATTGATTTTTATTTATATATTTACTTGAATGGAATGTGTTTAAATTTATTAACTCTCCATATTATTTATGCACTTACATTAATTTTATTGATTACATAGAAGGTGTGTTTAGTTATTTACCTTTACATATTGATTATTCTCATTAATTATTTATTGATTCCACTGTATTTTTACCTTAATGAGAATTTGATCTCATCCTTATTATGTCTCTTTCCCCATAAATCCAAGAAGCATACTATAAATGATATGCATGGATTCAAAATATTGAATAAATTTATCATTAATGTTATTTATTTAGTTATAAAAATATATATATTGTAATAAGTGTATTCTTTTATAATACAAGAATTATTTATGTATCTTTTTTACTAATTCTACTAAAATATTCCATCCTTTGGTCATTATTCCTTATAATCATACCAATGAAATTAGTAACAGACATTGTCTATTGGACTTCAGGGGTTGTTTCTCTACAGTTGGAATCAACGAATGTTTAGTAACAACCTTGGAAACCAGATTTAGGAAAACATGGGTCAGAGAAAATAACCCTAAGGTATAATTTGAGGAAATTTATAGAAGAACACCCTATAATTTTTTTAATGTGTATATGATGTAGGTATTCCTAGTAAATATATCTATGTCTGGATACTACAGGTGGATGTGGTTCTAGAATAGATGTACCTAAGAGTAATAACTTTGATAAGATGTTCCGGGCTGGACTTGGTGTAACCTAATACATTAAAACGGGCCATAATGCGCACCTAGTTTGACACTCTCAAGTAATATTATTAGGATAATTCACATTTTCTATGAAGACTATTATGAAGGATTTTAATACATAATAAGTCACCTGGGTTAAACCTAAGGTGTTTTATATTAAAGATAAGGTGTCACGATTTATAAATCCTATAAATGATATTATGGATAAACATTAGACCAAGGAAGGGCCTATGTTGAAATAAAATGGATGAGTTAGTTATGTATTGAAGTTGTATTGAAAACCTTAGTTAAAATGATATTTATTTATTAACCTAATTTCAAGGATTTCCATTAGATTTATTTTATAATTATATTAATATGGTTTTAGAAAAAGACAACTTGTATGCCGGGTGACAACCAATCAAATCTGGCAAGGCCACTGGTATTTAACCCATGACTGAAGGATGATAAAGGTTTAACACTAACCACTAACCTACATGATGTCCTATTTAATTTTACATTGTTTTTAGATAATGAAATTGAATAATAAATGTAAATTATGAACCAATAGTATAAATTTTATAGATTATATATTACTTTGTTAACTATATTGGTTCTAAAAGATAAAATAAAGACAAACTCTTAAACTTTTAACTATTTTATAGGCCTTACAATCCTTTTAAATTTTCTTTTATTTCTTCAGGGGATGAATAATTATTGGTAATTAATTTCTGGTAGTAAAGGATTGAATTATAATTTTATCAAATCATAACCAAAATTTAGGATTGATCGTACGAAATATAAACCTATCAATTAATTATATTTCCTTATATTCTAAGGTAGTAAAATAATTACTAAAAACTTGGAAAATGAATTCAAAATAAAGTTTTGTCTTAATACCTAAAATTATATTGAACCAACGGTCTTCTAAATCAATGAAGATTTATGATGTTAAGGCCCTCAACATTATATTGGTAATTCACTTGATTGTGATTGGTGGCCTCAATAACTCCCTATAAATAATTACACTTTTCCTCCAAGTACATATCTCTACATACCACTAATGTTCTACTATTCCAAGACTTAGTTACATGGTAGTCCATGTGACATTTGTACATCATGTTCTCTCTTTTGTAGAGGATGTTTTACGAACCCTTCTCACGGTGTCCGATTTCAATATAGTAAATTTAAACAAATATGTTACAAAGATAAATTTTAAATTGATAGGATTTAATTTAATTAATGTGGATATAATTTAACAACCTAATATTCTAAAGTATAAATTTCTATTCGATATCATGTATGACACGCATCACCAAGCACGTAAGGAAATATAATATCCTCAGACTCTATTATATATTTACTATTTTAAATAAATCCAATAAATGATATAGCTTGTGTTGAACACATCATTGAGTTATATTGAATTACACATAAAATAAAACATCCTTTATAGCTTGTGTTAAACACAAGAGAGACCTTCTTCGATAGCTTGTGTTACATGAAAGAATGAGTTTTACAAAATAACAATGTATTAATAAAATTTTATTATTTCAAATAATATGATATAACCTACCCATTATATTAGTGGTTATGAATATTATTAAACAACATAGGAAAATATATGGTTTATATAAATATGAATATAATTTACTGGTTACAAATTAATGAGAAATGAAAATAAGAACCAATTAGATATAAAAAATAAATATTATTATTTTTACGCTTCTAAACGAGTTTTATCTTTGTAAAAATAATTAATTTCAACTATTTATTGATTTTAATGAAATATATATTTTATATATTCAAAAAAATATTTTTTATAGTGATCAATTAGGTATTATTGGAATAATGTAAGAATAAAAACTATTTTCCACATAAAACTATATTTTTATCAAGTCAATTTTAAAACCTTTTATAGAGAACACATTATATATCTGAATTTTGAGACATTAATTGATTCAATATGTCAAAATAAACAAAATATTTGAAATAAAAATATAATGATTAATTTTGGGGGGGTTTGATATTTTTCGAAAACAATTCATTTTTTAATGAATAGTAAAACATACAAAATTTTGTTCAAAACTACTTTTTCATCTAATTTATTTATATGGTTAAATTATAAAATTAATTGATTTAAAAGTCTAATTAGATCATATTTTTATCAATTAATACAATATATGTCATTTTAATCAATTTCATTAGGAACTATATTATAAAAAAATAGCAATCTTTTGGATGTCTTTACATTAAAAACCTGCATTGTCGTCCCATCTGCGGGATTAAATTTAACTCAATTTCTTCCAATTATATTATTGTAATTTTAAAAAAAATAATTCCATATTTTGAATAATAATAATTTATAAATTTTAATAAGACCACTTTTTTTGAACATAAATATTACTGAAGGTAATTAAAATTATTTACAATTATTAATGTAAAATTAAACTTAAATAAAAACTAAACCTTTAAATTAGGGACCCAAATAACCTATCCAATTTTAAAAAACCAATTTTCACTCCCTAAATATAATATTAACCTTCAATTATTGATTTTTTTTGGTTTTTTAATAAATGTTTTACATAAAAAAAATGGGTGCACCTATGTTCATTTCAAAAATACCAAATAAGTATTTTCCTTCCCTATAAAAGGTCACCACCTATCTCTATTCCTCACACCACTCAAAACACATAGGTGAATCCAATATCTGACCATATAGTTTTCCAAAATCCATACCCTCAACATTTAATCCTCCCCTTAGGTATAAATCCTTCCAAGTAATCCTTTTTGTACAAAACAAAAGTAGTTACCCAATTAGGAGGTAACATCGTCTCTTAATATTTTTTATTTTATTTCCATTATGTCTTCCATAAAATCTCATGATTTAAAGATTGTATTACAAAAAAAGTATCATCAATATACTAGGATTTTTTTATTAAAATGGTTTGAACTACACATTTACACACTCCTATCTAATGGGTAAAGAACATACTGCTTCTTTGTACAGTGAATTATTGTCACACGGAACGATGATTGTTCATTTTTCCATTACTAACTTTCATGACTGGACATTATGATGGAAACAATGTTTATATTTGATATATGTTATATTTATTATTTATTTATACTTCTTTAATTCTTTTATTACACATACCATTAATAAATTTCATTTTACGTTAATATTATTACATCATTTGAGAAAGTGTGGACTACCGCCCCATCAAAGCGATGTGATTTGTTCACATAATACATGGAATTTACAAAAGATGATTATAATTAATCATATGAGATATAAAAAATATCTATATGATATTAATTTCATAATTACCTTTCTGTAAATATACTATATATATATATCACTTTTCTTATTACCCTTTCACACACATAAAAAATGTTAATGTCATTTATGGACGTGTGGACTACCGCCTCCTCGACATAATGTCATTCATTTTACATCACATGAATTATATATATAAGTATATATGATTAAATATCATGTAATTTATGATATAATTATCATTATAGAAAGATGTTATGTTACTTACCTTCTCTCCATAATGATCATTGAAAAATTGGAATGTTACTCATATGTAAATAGAGCCTAGCATCTCCTTGATTGTAAAGTTGATTCATTTCTCATAACCATGTTTATTGATTATATTTGAAAGTATAATTTCCTAATAAATTTGATAATTATGTGATGATTATTATTGTTTAGATGTTATATAATGACCTTTTTTACCATAGTTGACCTACGAAAGTTATTTTTGACACATAAATTGAATTTTGTCAAAACACCCGATGTAAACATAATTATTTATGTAGTTGTATACAAAATAGTAAAAATTGAAATAAAATTAATGATAAAAATGAAAATGAATCTCAATAATGTATAAAATTAACATAATTTTATTATAAAGGATTTTAAATGACATTCATCCAAAATGAAACTCAAAGTAAGGCATTTGGTCCCAATTTACATTCTATTAAGACTTATTTGTTGTTATGAACCTAGTTTCTTTTATATGGTGTATATGATACCCTTTTATATGATTTTTCATGAATATCCTTAAACTCTAGATATTATAACTTTCATTTAATTATATTACTTCAAGAGGATTATTATTTAAAATGTTTCAAAGTGGTATATGACACTTTGTAAGGTATAATGATTATTTTCTTAAATAATAACATTAATGATCTTTCAATGGAATTTTAATTTGAGGAAATTATATGAAACTTGTTCAATAAAATCTTGAATATTATATCGTATGGTTATTAATGGAAGTTCCATGTATTAGTACCATTTTTTCACTCTTTGTACTCATAAAGGATTAGATTTTGTTTTTCAAAAAACCCAAAAATATATCACTCTTTAGTCAGAAACCCTTTTTTTATTCTAAAAATCTAGTTTTATTAAAATAATTTCAAAAATGTTTTTAAAATTATTATTTAAATACATTTTTACCCTTTTTTCCTTTTACCAATGTTTTCAAATGGATATTTTTTCCAGTTTCCAGATAATTTATTTTTCTAACCTTTAAACTTGTAAAAGGAAGGTAATTTTTACCTCGTACAGCCTTTACGGATTTACCCTACATCATTTATTTGAATCTTACTTCATATTTTTTAAAAGATTAATTTTTAAATAATATATTTTCCAATGATATTTTCAATGAAAATGTTTTTTGGAAACAAATGATATTTTCCTAAATAATATTTTGGAATGGTCTTTTTATTTCTATTCATCAATGACAACAACCCTTTACATTAGTCTACTTGGGATATATGTTATTGATACCATCCTTAGTATTCCTATGGATAGTTTATGTTTGATTTGTTCAAGGATAATATTCATATTCACCTCCTTGATTCCTTTTCCCCCTAAATATCCATATTATTTTTCATGGATATGATTATTTCCTGAATAGTATTTCATTTTCCATGTGGAGTATACATTAAAATTTATTCGATTATTTGGTAAAATATTGAAAAAACCATATCCTTTATTCAATATGGATATTTTATAAGTCACTTTGTTTATTTAAATTATTTTTAAATTCACTATACATGTTGGGGACTAGTTAATACAATCCCTATCGGTTAGATACCAGTTAATGAAAGATCTAAGAGTTAAGGATTGGATAATGAAATCCCATTGATGCATTAGTTTCCTCAAGGGATAATTAGTTGCAAAAAATAGAAAAGAATAATCTTTATGTCAATGGTAAAGGTATAATATTATTTGGAAAAATGATATCCAATAATTAAGCATTACCTTTATTGAGAATTTTTGTATTATTATTTATACATAAGATTTTTCCTTAACATATCTGTGGATACATTTCATTTACATTCATTGATTAAATTACATGTGTTCTAATTTATTACCTTATAATATTGACTTTCCTTATCTATTTATCTTTATGACATGTGTTTCCATTTATTACCTTTCTATATTCATTATTCACTTCTCTTCAGTTTATTGATTACATGGAAGGTGTGTTCAGTTATTTACCATTCCATATTTACTATTCTCATGGATTCTTTATTTCTTCCATTATATTTTTTTCATAATAATAATTTGAGCTCAACCTTATTATGTTTCTTTCCCCATGAATCCATAATGTGTACTATTAAATATATATATATATATATAGGGATTCACTATATGGAATAATGTTATTCTCAAAGATATTTATTTATATAGAAAAAAATATGTTGTAATTAGCGTATTATTTTTTAATACAATAATCATTTATGTATCTGGTTTACCAAGACTACTACACTCTTTGATACTTCAGGGTTTGATTCCTTGTAATCATTCCAATGAAATTAGTAGCATAAATCAGATTCCGGCCTTTTGGGGTCAGGGGGTACATGAATGGTCTTATTTTATGTTACATTGTAACTATGACCAAAGATATCTACATGTTATTCCTCATATGGGAGTTCATTTTCAAGATATACAACTTTATGTTCAATATGAGTGATGAATTTGGTATCTCCTTTTTCAAAAGTGAAACATGGAACACATCATGTACTTAGAAGTGGTTTTGTGGAAGTTCATGGGATATTATATAGTCCCCACATGATTAATAATATTCAAAGGGGATGATGAATCTAGGGATCAACATTCCTTTCCTCAAAAATCTCACAACCCTCTTCTTTGGTGATATTCTAATTAAAAAAATTTCAACAAAATCAAACTATAGATCCCATTTATAATTATAATCACATATATTGCATAAAATTTTCCTTACATTGAAATTTCATTGACTAATTAAAACCTTCTCTATCATTTTCTTTGTCAAATATGGTCCAAACAGTTTCCTCTCGCCAAATTCATCCCAACATGTTGGAGGTATTAATCTATTCCAAAAAAGAGCCTTATATAGTTCCATTTTAATGAAAGAGTGGAAACTATTATCATATGATAACTCTACTAAAGGAATATGTAGATTCTAATCTCCTTTGAAATATATCAAGTAAAACATTATCATATCTTCTAAAGTACATATCATCCTTTCACTTTTACCAATAGTTTTAGTATGCTAATCCATTTTAAAGATCAACCCTGTATCCAATAATTATTCCAAAATCCACCAAATATTTAATGTGATTCTTGGATATTGATCATATACAACTGAAAGTGGTGCCTCATATGTATTTATCACTATATATATATATTAGTATGTTTATTGAGTGATAAATCATCTCAAATAATAATGAAGCATTCTTGATTTATATGTCAAACCATCACAGCCTAGATGGAATTATTTATTTTAGAGGTTTTAGATAGATATTTGAAAAAATTAATGATGCTTTTCTCTCATTTAAATAAAATTATAGGTAACAGTTGAATCATTCTGTTATGCATTTGATTTTTGACTTTTACTTTCTAGAAAACCAAGCATCAAGATATATAATCTAAAATCTTTAAATACTAGTTGTCTCACTAAAAATTTCCCTCAATTTCTCTATAAATATTTGTGCTTATGATATGAATATATAATTATGAACTATGCACATCATATTGGATCTCATTCTTTAGTTCAGATATGGATGGTATAAATATCCGGGTTCCAAATCTCACATCTCCATCCATTTCATGTTTTACTCCAGAATATTTTATACCTTATTGTATAGATCCATATCATCTTTTTATGCCTATTATATATTTAAATGGATTGGTAGTTGAGAAATTATTTGAGAATGAAAATATTTCAACCCTTTCCTTATGTTTTTTATGTTTATCCATTTCATATATATATATATATTTTCTCTTTTAATCCTCATCATGGAAAAGGAAGCATGATACTTTCTATTTAGATAATCAAACACCTTGTTTTACATCCCAAGATGGTAATATATTGATCAATAATAATCCTTTATTTAGTCAAGAAATACCCTTTGGCACATGTGAAACTACTCCAAATGGAATATATACATTAATCACTTTTGATCAATATATATATATAACCCTTATCTCCTTTGAGAAATTACTCTAAATATTTAATGAAAAAATTACCTATTCAAGCTGTAGATCATGAATTACGTTATTTTTATTTCATACGTTTTTAAGTAAAATGAGTCATATGGAATTTTCATATCATGTTTCAAAAGTACACATCCTAATCCATTATTTGAAGCATTGTTTCATCCTATAATACCTTCTCTACTGTAGGTTATTGTGAGTATAGGTATAGTTACCAACATCTTCTTATATTCCTTGAAGTTATCTTCAAATTTATTTTCTATCGAAACCTCACTCCCTTTTGTGTTATTTTGGATAGTGGATTTTAAAATCATAGTAACTTTCTCAAAAAGTGTTGGTAATATCTACAGAATCAAAGAAAACTATTGATATATATTATAGATTTTATTATTTATCACTCTAATATTACCTAAATATATGAAGGATATACATAAATAAATTCTCATTTGATTCTATAATCCTTCAAGGATTATTTTTGTAGAAACAAATCACACTTTCTAAACATTTCATACAGTATCTATTTTCATATGTTCTATAGTAAATTCCTCAAATTCTATTCATGATCATTATTTATCGTGGAATATAAGACAATATCATTAATAAATACTATAAAAATTATCTTGTTAATCTCTAAATAATTTTCTAATTTTATTCACGAAGATTACATTGTAATTTCTTTGGAAAAAATTCATCACTATATATCACAATTTCTATACCATTTATGGTAGGCTGTCTTGTGTTTATCTTCTATATTCACACTTAAATCTAGATAAATGATCCACCTTTGATAATAATTGAGCCTCTTTATACTAAAAAAACATCATTAAGAGATAAGGAATTCTTGTTCCTGATTATTATTTTATTATGTTCATGATTATATATGCAATGATGCATTAGAGATTTCTTCTTTTTATCAAAATGAACTAGGGAACTCCATGGAGGAGCATTTTGGAATATAAAACACTTATCTAAATAATCTTAAAGTTTTTCCTTAATTTTTCAAATTAAATGAAAAACATTCTATAAAAACTATTCTATGTAGACATAGAACTAGTTATGAGTACAATTGAAAAATAAACCTCAAGATCAAGGGGAAGATCATGAAATTCGTTAGGAATTACATTAATATATTTATATACAATTGGAATATATTAAATTTTATGTTTATCCAAAACAATTGTGACAAGTATCCGTTCTTATAGGGTATCATACCCATATTAAGTAATTAGTTTCAAATAGAGTACATAATCATCCTTAAAATAATATTTATTATGGGATTAGTTAGGATATGAAATGATATATATCTATCCTAAAAATTGAAATGATATTTATATAAGGAGATATAATCCATGCCCAATAAAATCTTTGAATTATACTAAGGTAATAATAACTGTTTTTTTAGGATGCAACTTCACACAAACCTCAATTAAAGAATAGTTATATAATTTGAGGGAAATTATCACACCAATGGGTATTTTCACTAATAATTAAATATCAAAAGTTTTAGTCCGTGAATAAATATTCTTAGATAACATTAAGATATAGTGGAATATAAATAGGTCATAATCAAATAACACACTCCTTGTTCTCAAATTGATACGAAATGAACCTTTCACCACTTCCATATCATAAACCAATTTTGGGGTAGTGATTTCTTATGATCATCCTTACTTCCTTGATTTTGGATGTTTTTTACATCTGTTGAACCATCTTGGTGTTTATTTTTATTTTATTTGAATAAGTATAAAGTAAATAAAAATTATGTAAATATATGTTTAATGAGAACTTATTGGAAGTATTTTGTAATACCTAATCATGTTGAATAGGATACAGAATGTAGTACCTATGAAATGTTTCATTATATATCTTGTCATGAAAATTGCATAAGCATTGAAGAAACACCTTGGATCTTGGAAGTGATTCACTATCAATACTCATGTGTAAAAAGAATGTTAGATGCTACCCTTTTAATATTGGAGACCAATATACTTCTATCAAAGGTTCTAATTATGTGAATAATTATATAGAGTATGGTGATTCCTGGATATTATATCTTCATAAATAAGTTTGGAGAGCTAAATGATAAAGCTATATCCTAAGTCTTATCATATGGTGAAGATAAAATATTACATGAATAATATACTTCGATGATGTTTTAGGAGGATTTTATGTTTTTTGATGGAGTGGAAGATCTACTGAAATATTCTAAGGATTATATTATTACAGTATAAATATTTCGAATTATTATAACAATTATTGAATAGTTTTGATGTTATCCCAATGAAATTTGAAGTGTATAAGATGTTTTTTAAATGATTTTTGATGGATGAAGATATATTATATATATTTTTAGAGTTCAATGACATTGAATAATTAATAATGGAATACATGTGTAAGGATTCTCTCAGTCATATATAAATATAGTCAACTCATATGTAATGGTTCTCCAAACCATGCATTTTGGAAATTGGGGATGTATGAATCTGAATTGAGATATATAATTATCAATATCCAATATATAAGGGTTTCTAGATAATATATATGGGCCAATATGTAAGGTCCTGTCATAAGTTTGTAGGGATATGTAAGGCTTTCTTAGTGTGTGTATAAAGGTTGGTGTATAAATGTACTCATAGGTCACGAGATTTGGAAATATAAATATTCAAACTTTTATATGTATGAGTTTTCTAACTCATATGAAAAGGTACTCATATTTTCTAGACCATATTAATGGTAAAAATCTAATGCATAAGATTCACTCAAACAAAAAATGAAAAATTATAGAGTTTCATTGAGGTACATATGGGTTTCGTTAGATGTTTTTAGGAATATTTAAGGGTTTCCAACATGATATGTAAATGTTATTAATTTTGATAAAATGTGAGTATTTTAAATTAAGGTATGCAGATAGAGGATTATAATGTGATTATTATACACTAATCATTAGTGATATAAATATCATTATTATTTTTATAATCCTAATTCATTCCATTAAATGATTAATCTTATATAATATAATATAGATATGCACCATGAAAACAATGATCACACCATGAAGCTATCCATGGATGTAAAACATGCTAAATAAATTTCTAGAATTTGATATATGACCATGATATGAGGATATTCCATGCCATGGTGCATTATGAAGAGAGTTTTACTAGAAAAAATCACACCATTATGTAATGCTTCAAAAGTTAGGCATTTCATGTGAATGTGATAATAGATATTCTCCCTTTGTGATAGGAGATTATGCAAAAAATCCTTGAAAAAATAAAATAAATAGAACCATGAGAAAAATCCTCATGAATTAATAGTGCCACTTCATTTTATTATAAATACGTGGAATTAATTTCTTACAAATTTCAGGGAAAGATAACTTTGACATAATAATGGATATTTCATGTACATTAAAAATCAAGTCGTATATAGATATTATCATTGACTAGTTAAATTCGTTTTTCTATACAAGAATGATGGATAAATGAAAAAGAATAAATTTAAGGGTTTTTTATATTAAACTTATGAATACAATATTCAGGTGAGATACTATGAATATAAAGAGTATAAGAATGATCATAATAAATATAGTGGATAGAGACCTGACACTGATGTTATACTATGTATTATATGGGTTGAAGAATAGAGAGAGCCAATGTTATAGTTATTGATATATCACTTATATTTATTTACGTGAAAAAATTAGATAGATATGAAATCTTTATTATTTTAATTATCATTTAGTATGACGAAGAAGAAGACTGGGCATATCATACAATGATAGCTCTATATCATAATGAATAAATATTTAAGGTGTTCTAGTGATTGACATGTGAAATAAAACCTTGATATTAATTTATTTAGTGGAATAAGATATTTTTTTATATTATATAGGAATTTTTTACTACTTTTCATTATTCCTGATGGATCCAAAAAATATTTGGTATTTTGTAGAAGGACTGGTTAGTAAAAAATCTTGAAGATAATAAGTTGGTGCTTGCATGTATGTCTGATCAGTGCCAGTAATTACATATGATCAAGTATATACACTTTCCTCAGCTTCATATTAGTAATAAAAAATAATATATGTTCTAGTGGGATGAATATAACTATAAAAAGGGGATGTATTCATCCATCTTGGATGTAAATATCATTAACACATCTATGAATACCTTGTTATTTATTTCCTGTTTATTATTGAATATGTATAAATTTAATATGAGTAGAAAAAAATTATAGTGATATAAATTCACTGAATAGGTTTTGAGGTAAGGGAGGGGAAATAATTTTAATTAGTAATAATTCAATCATAATAATTCATCCTCCACACCTTCAGTGTATTGCACTGATCCTAGTAAAACCACTGTTATTATTAGAGGTAATGTACTATCTTGGATTGGATTCTAAAAAATATTAATATTTGAAGATTTAATGTCATTGAGTTATCATGCAATGTAACTATAAATTTTATACTTGTAAATGATTCATCTATTAATTATCATTATTAAATATATTCTAATGCTTGAAAGAATATTAGGAAGAAAGATATGAAAAATATAAAGAATACATCCATCTTATTCAATAAGAAATAAGATAAAATGTTCAAATTATATTATCATGAAGTAGATAGATCTATCATGGATGGATAAAATTTGGTGGTTAAATTAAATAAACAATTTATAAGAAACATATTTTTCTCAAATAAACCAAGTAAAAGTGAAGATCATGTCTTAGAAGAATTGAATGATGGTTCATATCTTGTTCTAAGGAATATCATAGAGAATATTCATGAGTAATTTTTTTTGTTTATAGAGATTTTAAATACTCATAGTAGGAAATCACCCACATTGAAGAAGAATTTGAGAATATGGAGAGTTAACTTGAACAAAAGGTGATTATGATAATAGATATCACCAAACAACATAAATAAAAGAGTGTTAAGATTATGGATCTTGAAGAAATGTGCACTAAAATTGGGAATGATTGGTTTAATTTAGTCATAATGAAATATGAATCCACAAAACAATCTTGAAGGAAATTTACATATAATGGAACAAAAAAATAGTCAATAATTTATTTAATGAATTCTCAGTTAAAGATCAAATAAAACAAGCTTAAAAATCTTGATAATTTGATGAAATAAATACTAAAATTCCTAAGAGACGTGATTAGAAAATTAAAAATAATTATATTGATATAATAAATATGTTTTTATATGAAACGAATATCATCAATATTAAATTTCTTGATAATGAATTCAAATTACAAAATTAGGGAATTTTTTAACCTGGGTCTTCACTATCAAATGAGAAAAGAGTTGTTTCAATATAAAAGGATAAGGAGGATATTTATGATAAACGAACTCAGACTTAAAAGAAGATAATATTGAAATAATCCAATGTT
Organism: Viscum album; assembly: GCA_963277665.1. Lineage (NCBI taxonomy): Eukaryota > Viridiplantae > Streptophyta > Magnoliopsida > Santalales > Viscaceae > Viscum > Viscum album. The sequence goes on along the minus strand of OY728143.1, from coordinate 877,771,428 downwards.
TAATCTAATTGATGGCCACTATATGAGGTACTATTTATTCCAAAAATTATTATTTTAACTAAATCTTTTTACATTCACAGTGGAATTCATAATTGAAATTATAAATAAATATGGGTTAAAAAATCATAAGCGACCCAAAACTAAATCCAAAGGGGATGAATAGAAGTTCAAGAGGAGATATTCTGCAAAATAATCCTATTTAGAGGGTGAAATGAAATAAAAAATAAACCTTTAAAAACTAGTAAGACTATAATTCAATAGGAAAAAAAGTTTTGATGGATATTTCTAGTGATGCGCAAGGATTTGGAATAAGGTACTTAACTATTCGAATAATATGTCAACCTAGAAATATGAAATAAATCTTAAAAAAATGGTTGAAAAGCTCAAATGATGAAAAGAACAAATTGTTAGGATAAAAATATATTAATCTCAATTAGTTTTGTAATTTTGGGTATTCATTGTCAAAAATATAATAAATTTTATCATAGTGAAGAAGCATACTCGTATAAACCATCAAATCATATTCCAAAAACTCTTAAAGGAAGAAGAAAAAAATACAAGAATTTATAAAGAGAAGAAAGCAAATTATAGTTCATTGGGTTATGAGAAAAAGAAAAAATGTATATAAATAAATCCCAATAATAATGATAAGTGTGCTACACCAAGAGGAAAAATATTTTTTTTGTTGAAGGAAAGAACACACAAAGTATTTTTTTCAAACACTCCAAGAGTATTGGAATCAATGGAATAATGTTAGATTTATATATAATTTATCTTATCCGAGAGAGAAATAAAATGATTGAATTTTTAGTAAAAATTCCTAAATAATAATTTCAACCTCATGAAAAGTTTCCCCAAGTTATATAAAGATTCATGAGAAACCATGTGCAAGATTAAAGAATGTAGAGTATATCCTTATATAATTTATGATAATATGGTCATATTAATTATAATGGGAGAGAAAGAAAATTATGAACAATAAATAGATACATATGTTAAAGTAAAATAAGATGTTACACATAATGAATTCAAATTTTATGAGTACTTATCAAAAGTTGATAACATAAGTTTCCATGAGATGTTTTGTGGGAGGTGTAAAAAAATGGACATGTCTCAAAAGACTGGTTAATTATATTACCTACTCATGTATAATTTCTAAGTAATATGAATCTATATCCAAGTTATAAATGTTAATTTTTATTATATTCATATAATAGAGTCTCATGAAAAAAAATAAGTTATAAGAATCACAGAATCCATGTTTTCCAAGTTTTCTACTTAGAAAATCCGAAGTGTAGGCATGAAGAGTTCACAAAAACATAGATCTAAATGAAAAGAGTATCCTAGTTTAGAAAAAATCTTAACCATATTTATATCATGAAGTATCATAGGATTTATACATTATTCTTATAAATATTGTGCTTTTTCATTCTATGGAGGGAATTGAAGGTGATTTGTGATTAAGGGGGAGAACAACAAATTGATAATGTTGGAATAACTATTTCAAACATGATGGAAGTTACCATCTTGGAATGATCTAAACATTAGTTATCTCAAATATTTTCCTTGATAAAGAGATAAAATATAATTAATTAAAAATATATTTTATCCCTAAAGGGGGGAAGTTAGAGAAGCTATCAGAATAATATATTTCTTAAAAAAATTTAATTTTAGTAAGGTGATTAAAAAATATCATTGGAAAGGTATCTTTTAATATATTATAATCCTTTTTTACAAGAATAAATTATAAAGTTATTGGGGGTAGTATGGACTTATAAACATCATAAAATAATGAAAAATATATGGGTATATTAATGAAGCTAATCCTGCTTATTGATTTTGAATTTTTTAATATATTATTAAGATGAGTGTTAGAATTTAGGTTGAAGATCTTAAAAGAATAAATTTAACTATTTTTTTCAACCCTATAATGAACTTCAACATCTTATAAGAAAATAATTTAGAGTTGGTATCATATTCATTTTCATGGATAACTTATTTATTTAGATTAAACCCTCTTATTTTCTACAGTGAGTATTGCTCACATAGATTTAGAGTGTAATAATTAAGGGTGCATTTCTTTAGGTTTCATGTCCTTTTGTATTTATCTAAAATAATGGGTAGAGAGATTAAAATGGAACAAAAACCTACTAATAAATTTTTTATATATTTTTATTGATAATAAATCCAAAGTATGAGATTGTTGAACCTACTTAGTGTTCAATAGTATTTTTTATCAATAATCACAAATACAATAAGAAAAATATCAATGTGTAATGAAAATTAACTCCTTGTATTGAGTTTAGAGTACCCATTAATGTTTATGATGATATAAAATAATTCAATGAATCATGATTTCATTATATATTGAGTTGTGGACACTGTATAATGATTAAAGAAACACACTAGATCTTAGAAGTGAGTCATTATCATCACTCATGTGATAATGGAAGTGAGATTTTTCCATTAGATTATTGGATATCCATTCACAATTTTCAATTATATTATTTATGTAAATTGTTCCATGATGTGTGGTGATTATGTGATATTAATCATTTTAAAGTAGTTGAGGAAACTAGTCAATAATGTTTGTAATACACTAAGATTTTAGAATATATTTCCCTTTAATAAATTTAATGTGTTCGATAGATTTTGATGCATGTAACATTAAACTGAAATGGATAAGAATTTATTATAATAAAAATTTAAATATATTATGAAAAAATTAATTGAAAAATAATTAGTAAAATCAATTATAAAAATTTTAACATTAATTATTAATGGATCAACATAAATGATTGGTTTAAAAACATTATTCCAACTGTATTTTATATTTGTTTTATTTGAATGATAAATTTATAAATTTTAGTATTTCATTTAGAATAAATGAACTTATATTTTTAATTTAGCGTGTAAAATTTATATTAGAGTGAAGGTTTTGTGGATTTTTCTGAAAGGCTAGATTTTTTTGGTGAATAGTGAAAATACCATTTTTAAGAATACTATAACTTTGATGACATCATTATGATATAATATTCACATAAAAAAATGTGAAGCATTTGGAAAAACCAAATATATATATATGGATTTAAAAAATCATTTACAACTATTATTTTGAATTAATAAACTCATTTATGACTTATTGGAAACTAAGTTATATTTTGATCTAATAAAAAATTATTTATGGTTTTTTACATTAATTGAGGTAGTTCAAAGATTCCATTTAGTTTTTTCATATTTAAAATTTAAAATAACCTTCATTTATATAAATATAATTTAATAAATTTTTATAAATCAGCACTATTGAATAATCTTTGTCCAGAATAAGAATAAATTCATTTTTACTCATAAAAATAATTTATTTCTAAAAAAAGTTTAATGCATTTTCTACACCTATATTAGAATTAATCTCCCACACTTATAATAATTTAATCTAAAATATGGATTAAATATTTTTAAAAATCATATTAATATTTTTTTATAATCCTACTATTATTTTTATTGATAATTAATAGTTACCATGGTTAAAATCTTGTTACCACAGTAAGGGTAAAAAGGGTTAAATGAGGGTTTAACATAAGAGATAAAGATTAAAATAACATAAAACAATAGATTAAATCTCATATATTGATTTTACTTCTAAATTTAATTTAATATCTTTAGGATTATGACAATTTTAGACACTTTATTTTTGTAATACATATATTATACTTTAATGTTTCAATTATTCACACATTTCCACCCACCTTTCTTAGAAAAGGGAGCCTCCTCTTCTTACATCCCCAAAAAATTTGATAAATCTATATTAGAAAATAAATACCAAAATACCATTTCAAATTTCCTACCCATGTACTATATGTACATTTCTAACCAAAAACTTAAGGTGTAAGCTAAAAACTAAAAGTCATTGAAGAGGTAAATGTCGTTATCGGTATATTACAAGTATCTTCTTCTTAAACCTCATAAAAATCATCCATAACCAAGTTAAAATAGTTTATTAAGTATATTTAATATAATATAACATTTATATGTTAATTTTACAACTATTTTATACATTATTTCCATCTTATAATTAGTGAAAAAATCACTTGTGCGTATGTGTAGAATATGACCTCCACAAAACAATGTGTTTCGTTTTTCATCACCAACTATCATAACTAGTTATAATTATAGAAATAATGTATATATAAATATGTGATTTTGATATAATAATTTTTATTATTTTAATATAAATATTATATACTTTCTTACATTTCAATTCATCGAACAATTATAACATCGATCATGTGTATGTGTGAACTGCCACCTCCACGAAGAGATGAGATAAATTTTTTATTTTTTATTAACAAAGATGGTTATAAGGAAAGATTCAATGAATATATATTATATTTATGACATTTTTATTATTATGTAAATATATATTATGAGTTACCTTTTTGTTGGCCCATAGGATATCGTTGTCCCCTCTATGGTTTTAATAATCACAAATCATGTCTAATCATTTCAATCATATTTATTTACACTAATTAATGATTAGTGATGTTTATTTATGATTATTTATGTTCCATTATATGATTAGAACATTATGTTGACATTCATGATATAAGATAGTTAAAATAGGAAAATTGGCTATGTATGAGTCACCGATAGAAGTTAATGTCTCCTCGAAAGTATAAACTAACTCACCGAAAGATGAATCACTGACAGTAAAAATGAGTCACCGATAGAAGTAATTTCTCACCAACATTACAACCTTACTTACTAATTTGCGAGTCATAGATTGTAGAAATGAGACATTTATAGAAGGAATAACTCCCCGAAAGTGAAAAATGAGTCATCCATTCATTATGTCATCCAAGTATGGAGAAACCAAAAGAATGACTAGCCAATAGAAAGAGTCACTAATACTGATATAAGGACACACTGATAGAATCAGTCACTGATAGATTGACTCATCGATAGAGGAGTTAACAACAGATTGTTAAAATTTTCTTTTTTAAAAAATTATCTCTAATGGTCATATTTGAGTATTATAATGCTACTGATTAAATTAATGATTTTTGTAGAAAATATTAATGACTATGTTAGTGGAAATTATGAGGTATTAAGTACATCCACATGATCCTTGCCATCCAATACAAGACACCCAATATAAAATGAAATCTTGGTGCACGAGCTGCATAAATAGAGAACAACAAAAAGAACATTCGAGCAGAGATACAAGACCTAGTAGAATAATACCCAAAGAACTATCATTCTTGATAGTTGTTAACTAAAGGAGTATTGTTGTTCATAAAATCTTCAAACATCATTTCAACAAACAATCACTAAGGAGGAGAATCCTATCATCCTAGAAACTAGAACACAGAGCTCCAACGACACTCTATTTTAGTGTATGTTCCTAGAAGATTACTCAAACATCACATCTTCTACATCCAGATATTCTAGAGCTGCATTTCACAACACATAGAGCTTTATAAAATATATATCTTTATTTCATACTCTGTTGTGATCATTTCTACTACATTTCATGTAGTGTGTGAATCTGTCTATTTAACACACATTGTCTCCTGTACTGAAGAGAAGGACACAAGATATCCTCACACAAACATCTTTTTACACCTGTTGTGTCCCATGTAGAACTTTGGTAGAGGTCCTTTGTGAATTTTCTGTTGTGTTCACACATAGAACTATGGTAGAGCTCTTGTGTGACATGGTTGTTGTAGTACCCATGTAGAATTATGGTAGAGGTCTTGTGACCTGTACAGTTTGTATATTTTTGCGTAAACCCCAATCTAGGGTGTTGATCAAAGATTTATATATATTTCTCGGTGGAAGGTTATCACTAAGTGGAGAGGACTAAGTTTCATATCAAGAATTAACATCTTGTTTTGATATATTATGTTTTAAAATTATGTTTACTCTATTTTAACTCATATTTCAGAAAACTAGGTTTCACATTAATAGTTAGTCTTATATAGTAATTATATTTGTTTTGGTTTACTAAATTAGATTAAAAAGTTATATAAGTATCTCATAATTTTATAATGGAGAAATAATCAATCTTATGCGAAATCAATTGAACAACTACACTATTATAAATTTACTACTTCGATTAACTAGGATGCATTATTTTTTAAATTGGGGGATTCACTCACAAACATTTCTTACCAGATATTATTATTGGAACTCAATTCCCCCCCTATTGAGTGGAATACTCCTACCAACAATTTTTTTAATTCATTTGAAAATGAAAACATCACTCGTGTGTATGTACAGACTATCCTCTCCATGAAGTGATGTAATTTATTTTTCATCTCCAAAATATATGAATGATTATAAGAGTGTATATAATCAATTTATTTGAAAAACATTATATGATTAAGATTTTCAAGATTTTTAAAACATGAATAATGTGCAATTAAAGGAACTGTCGAGCCAAAATATGCATAAAAAACTGAACAGGTAACACCCAAATATTGATTTTAATTAAGAATTATTAATAAATGGGAAATTTAAAATTATATGAAAATTATATATTGTTAGAAAAATTTGAATATAATATATATATATATAATAAATATAATTTTATTAAACATGTGTTTTAGATTATGTATGAATAAATTCAGTACATGTGTTATGGGTTTATGTTAGAATCTATTTTCCTTTCAGGATTGTCTATGATAAATATAAAATGAAGGGAATTTTCATATTCATGGTGTTATTTTTTGGTATTTTTCATTTATTTTAGGTATTAAATTTCGTATATGGATAACCTTGGTGTTTTTAAATAAAAGTGATGGTATTTGGGAAGATAAAATGAGACACCCTGATGGCACGCAGTTAATAGAAACTTTGTGCTAGCCTAGTGCAAATTGTGTTTCCTAGAAAGTGGTATTATCCAGGCTACAAGGTCATGCACATGGGAATGTGATTATTCGAGTATATCCATGAAACCTATATAGTTTAATTTTATATGGTCTGTGGATAGGTGATTGGTCATGCACCCCTCTAGATAAACCATGCAACCTACCCCTCCTCTTAAACAGAGGAGCAACATAGTTGGCATATGGTTTGGTAGACTGTGCAGCAAAACTATGCAGCTTTCCAAAATATTATATTTTTTAAAATTATAATTATAAAAATTCATGATTATAACCTTATAACCCAACTATATCACCCTATTAGGCCCCCACTATCCATATTAACACATATCATCCTTCTCCACTCCCTATCTTATCAATTTTTGGGTCATTTTGAGCATGATTCTTAATAAAAACTAGAAATAATCTCTTAATCATTCTTCTTATTACCTCCTCTTAGTTTATTATCTCTCACTTTTAGGATATCTTTTCTTAAAAACAATTACCTATAATTGGTTCAATATCATTTATTTTGGTTTAATATTTTTATTTTTATTTTTTATTTTATTGCTTCATTGGGATCTCCTCATGGCGTGGCTCATGGTTTCCAATTGGATTTGGGTGATTTTAAGTGAAAGATAGGTGGTTTCATGCCATTAAAATTTTTTATGATCTTAGTATGGTTGATTTGGAGTAGAAATATGTTTTAAAATATTTTGTGTGGATTCTAATCATGTTTTATAAGTTATTTAGTGTGAGTTCAAGGAGTAAAAGTGATTTTACCTTAGCAAATGATTGATTTTCATACATGGCTTATGGTTAATGATGTTATGTTTGAAAAAAATGGGGTTTTAATTATATGAGAATGGATTTGAGAACATGGAAACCTTAGTTATCTAGATTGGTTTATGTGGAATATAACATCAAATGAGTTGATAGGTAAATGACCCAGGCACCCTCACGAGTTCATGCTACAATACTAACTAAATGAATAAGGAGGCTTTTGGGAATGATATAACTTTCGTTGTGACCTATCTAGCATCTTGTGAATGATAATGAAATATATTGATTGAACACTGATGTATAAGGTTCCTAGGTCCCTAATGACCTATCTTCTTATGGATTTTACCATGGTTATTTGTCTATGTTTTTATCTGCTATCAGTTACATTTTCAGTGTTTTATTTTTCTTACCAAGATAAATCCTATTTTAATTTAAAATTACTTAATTTAAATCTTTTGAAAACTATTATGTTAATTTTTCATTTAATGTTCATACACGGGACCTTTTTTTTGGTATCCTATATGGAAAATGAGATCACACCATAAATACACTCTCAGGTGTTTTTAAACTATGTAATGTCTAACTGGGGTAATGGAAAGGACTTCCATGGAGGTGATGGTAGTTTCTCATTATAGTGATTTTTCCCTGGGGTATGTGTTTGTGGTAGTGGAATAGGGGTTTCAATCGGTATGTCACATGATGTCTTTTTTTTCTAGTTGAACCCCTCCAATTTTGGTTTTTTTTGTATTATTATTAAATTCCTACGTCATGTTTTTATTATTACCTTTTTTTGTATGTCTTCAATGTTGGTTAAGTTTTATGTAAAAAAATTTCATTTTGGTTATATTTTCATTGGATAAACCATTTCCAAAGGAGTTCCATGATGCCACAACACTAGTTTACAGCCTATAGGGATTAGGAACAACCTTCGGGCCATCTCAAGGGTTGGGTCACATGTCAGGTTAGATGGAATTTCAGAATGGTTTGTGTAAAAATGGTATAAAAGGATGATTTCTTTCTTATTTTGGGTAACATTATTTGGAATTCATAGATATATAGGAGTTAGGAAGTTCAAGGCATAAGGATATGTTTGCATGTGTGGCGTTTGGACTACACACCTTGTGATTAACCTTAGGTCACCAGGGGTTGTTGGGATTTTTTTGAGTCCTACTTCAGGTGTAGTTAATGGGGCGGAGATTTTACATGGACATTGAGGAAGGATGGAGTTGTTTAAATGGAAAACTTTGTTTATTGTGATTTTGTTTTGGATAATTAGATATATCTAAATTATACTATTTTTTGGTTCTCTATGGGATAGATTATTGATGGAATTTATGTTCTTAATATCTTGTGTAGAATCATGCCTCCCTAAATACTTACTGTATGGTCATGGGAATAGGAAAAAGAGAGTTCTACTTCACCAGTTGATCAGAGGTAAGTTGAGGCAGTGGTTCTGGCTGTTCGAATCCTAGATCAGGGAGCGGGCTTTGGCCCTTATTAGGCTAAGGAAGCTGAACATGGACTAAAAAATGATAGGTATTAGGAGGTTCTCAAAAAAAACATATGTTATATAGGTTATCATGTACACCAAGGAAGATTAATATTGAGTTAAATATGTTGAGAGGATTTTTTTAGTTCCTCAAAACTCCTAAATCCATCAACGTGAATTGTGATATGGTTTTTTTGGAAGGTTCTAGTCACATGTGGTGGGAATATGTAGTTCATGTTAGAAATCATCAGAATATTTGATGAGGATATTTTGAGTTTATTTTTAATGTGTAACACATCCCATAGATGTTGTCTCTTTCCATGACCTGAGTGTTTCTTGATCTTCATCTGGGAGAAAAATCCATGATAATGTATAAAAATCATCTTACAGAGCTTGTCCATTTTTCTCATGAGGTAGTTTTAAATGTACATATGAAGGATTATCAATTTTAAATTGGGTTTCAGATATATATTCAATCTCAGGTATTCCTATTATCTTTATGATATATTCCAAAGTGGTTGGTCATGCATTACTACTGGAAATTGATCAAGCATGTAAATATGGTTTTTATTGCGTCGTTTCAGCTATATGCAAGGGAATTCATGGTATGTCTAAGAATAATAATTATAATGATGAGTATGAGAATAAAGGATATAATATCATTGGTTACCCATTCCAACTAGGTTCATTAGGAATTTTTTGTGGCGGGTTATTTATGTTCCATCAGTATGGAAACACTAGACATGCATGAACTGCATGCTCATCTCTATCTAGGAAATGCCACTAGTGTGATCTTAGGGGGAACATGTAGTAGTTTTTTAAAAATATACTCCCATATCAAAGTGGTGCTAGATATTTTAACCATATAGGAGTGACAACTCAGTTGGGGCCATCCAGATCAGTGGGTTCTTGGTTTGGTGATCAGGTGGCAGGATTGGATCTACTATTAGGTAGAGTCATATTAAGGAAGATTTAAAAGATTGTTGTCAACCCCAGGCTTAGATAGAGACGAGGAACATTTAGGATATGTACTATTCTCTAGTGTAATCAGATGCATGACTTGAAATTGATCGACGTACAATTTTTATAGCATCATATATAGTAGTTTCTTGGTTTGATATTGGTGCTTCTAATTGTTTTCATACTAGTTTTATTTTTGGACTCATTGAAACATATGTTGGAGGTTATAGATTATTCCATGGAGTTGGTTACTCCCCCTGCTAAGACAAGGGAATAGGGTTTCAAATGTCTTTCATGTTCTCTCACCTTGTCATATTTTGAGTTAGAATGGGACTTACTTTTTTGTAAATGTACCCCTATGATGTTATCATGGGATTGGATTGGATGGTTTATTTAAAGGCACATATCGATTTTTTTTATGGAAGGTAACTTTTATAGAACCCATGGAAGTACTTGAGTCCTCCAAGGGGAATGGGATCCATGGTCAGAAAAATATGGGCCTCCACTTCCAGATTTAGGAAAAATCATTTTCTAGGTTTGTTTTCATATGCTAGAGAATGATAAAAAAATATTTTGAGAAATGTCTGGATCCCATAATACAGGTATTTCTAAAGGACATCTAAGGTTTACCTATAGAACGAGATGTAGATTTCACCATCAATCTATAATAAGGAACAAAACTAATAATTATTTCATCATATTGTATGTCCCCTACTGAGTTTAGGAAATTAATGATAAATATAGGTTATTTGGAATATAAATGATTCATTATCTCGAGAAACTCATCTCAGGTTACACCAGTAATATTTTCTAAAAAGGTAGATGGGTCACTCATGGTATGAATCAATTACAAAAAATTAAATAGGGTAACTATCAAGATTAAATATCCATTTCCTCATATTGATTACTTATTTGATTAGCTCAAGTGGGAAATATAGTTTTCCACGTTCAAACAATGCTTTGGGTATCATCATGTTAGTGTAAGAGAAACTGATATTCCCAATATAGATTTTCAATAAATTTATGGCCACTATTAATATCTTGTCATTACATTTAGATTGACATATGATCTAGTGGTTTTCATGGACGTTATGAAATTTCTATTTCTTAAATACCATGAATATTTTTTCTTGGAATTTTTGAATGAAATATTGGTCTACACTAGAATTAATGAGGAGTACAGTCAGAACATGATAATTGTTCTATAGATACTTAAATATTACTATATCTATGATAAGATATTCAAGTGATATTTTGGGATCTAATAAGTAACGTTCCCTAGCTATGTGAACTTAGATTATGAATTTTTATTTTACTCAAAGAAAATTAGAGCGGTGATTGCATGGGAAAATTGCAGAATTTCATTGAGATCATGAGATTCTTGGGCCTAGTAGGATGCTATAGGCGGTTTGTAATAGATTCCACTTAGATTTATTCTATAATTATTACGAATACATGAAAAGTGGTAAAATTAAATTATATTTAGGAATTAAATACCTCTTTTAAGGATATGAAGCAGTAATTGACCACTACCCATATTTTTATTTTACTCAAAGTTGGAAGAGGGTATGTGGTCTGTTATGATGCTTCATGTATGGTTCTAGGTTGTGTATTGATGCTGGGTAACCAGATAGTGGCATATGGATCATGCAATATATGGACGCATGAAAAGAACTACCCCACCCATGACCTCAAACTCGAAGAAATGATTTATGATTTAATGTTATTTTTTCATTATTATTTCAAGGAGAATTTCATAGTCTACTCATATCATAAAATTATAGCCTGTATTTTCTATTAGAAGGATACAAATTTGAGGTAGAGTTGATGGGTGAATTACCATCTGGGTTTTGGAATTGATATTTTCTATACCCGAGTAATGGAAATGTGGTGAAATATAGATTTTATAGAAATTTGTTGATTCATGATTTATGGAATTCAAATGATTAGTGGAACTAAATGGTACTATATTCTCAAATGCTCCTAGAAATTAGGGAGCATAGTGGGGACATGTTCCTAGCTAGAATTTTATTGATGCCTTCTCTTCTTAAATTAATCTGGGGAGAGAAAACTAGGGATAAGTGGTGTCAATAATCTATGAATCATATAAATTAGAGGGTGGTTCTTAGTGATTGGTCAATTCCCTTTGAGGGAATTCTCCTATTCAATGGTTGCTTCATTATTCCATTGACTTTGTGAAATGTGGTGATGTACGATATCCACCAGTCGTAATGGGTTGTTCATCCAGGAGAAACCAAGATTTTTTATGATCTGTGTTTCTATTTTTGTGTCTAGGAATGAGACGTGATATAGATTAATATTTATCTAGATGGTATACTTGTCAAAATTTTAAAGCTGAGAACCCAAAGCCCTTAGGTCTTCTTAAACAACTCCCATTTCTTACATGAAAGTGGGACGAGGTTTCCATGGATATTGTTGTTGGGTTACCTCGTATTTCCTGGAGAATTAAAACCATTTGGGTGGTTATTGACCATCTAACCAAATCTCTTCATTTCATTATGATAAAGGATTAAACTAAGGTGTGTGAATTGGGTAGGTTTTGTGTTTATGAAATTGTGAGACTTCATGGTGTTCCATGGGCAATAATTTCAGATAGAGATCCCCGTTATACCTATCATTTTGGGAAGGGTCTTCAAAAGGTAATGGGATCACATGTAAAGCTTAGTAAGACATACCATCCTCAAACAAATGGTTAAAAAGAGCAGAAAAATCATATTCTGGAAGACATGGCTCAATTATGTGTGTTGGATTTCAGAGGATCTTTGGATAACCATATCTGATTTGTGGAATTTACTTACAACAATAGTTACCAATTCCCAATTTGAATGTCTCAATTTAAATTACTTTATGATCAGCCATGTAGTCAAATTTGTACTAGAAAATAGTGGGTGATACTTCTCTATTGGGGCCTAACCATGTGTAGGAGACATCATATATCGTCTAGGTGATTAGGAAGTGGTTGTTAAAAGCAAAAAACCTCTATAATTATTATGTCTATTAGAGACACCAAGCCTTGTATTTCTTTTGGTGGGTGGATAGGTCTTTCTAAATGGATCACCTTGACTAGGTTACTATCATCTTTGTAAGTATGGGAAGCTTACTTCAAGGTATATCATACATTTTGAGATCACAAAATGGATCCGTAAGGTGGCACATCACTTGGATTTACCATCCTAGTTGGTATTTATTCATGATATGTTCCATGTCACATAATTAAAGGTGGGTAACTCGTAGTCGTCTTATATGATGAGTAGTGAGGATTTAGAGTTAGAACCTAATATTTATATGATCAATCAAGTAGTGTGGATTGAGTATTCTCAGGTGAAAGTGCTTCATTTAAATTCTAAAATGTTAGTTTGGTTCCTTTGGTAGCATGGAAATTATTATCATGAAACATGAGAATGTATGTCTTTGGTGGAGGAAAAGTCTCCTAATTTATTCTCTAGTATAGATATAGTTTAAAATTTTGAGGATGGAATGTTTTCATAGTGGGATGAAATTTCACATCCTTGGTGTTCTTCTTAGTTTTTTTCATTTTTTATTTTTATTACCATTATTCTATGGATTACTTGGGTTTTTTCCAAAAAACAATAATGGTATTTGGGCAGACATAAGGAGGTACATGGTTGGTGCTTGGTTAAAAGAAACTATACAACTGCCAGGTAATAATTGTGTAGACAAAGTAGTGTAATTTTTAAGGTTTCATGTATAGGATCACGGGCATGCGAATCTGATAGTATAACCATGAAACCTAAATGGTGACACATTCCCTAGGGCATGGGTGCAAGCCCCTCTTTGAAAAACTTGCGGCCTACAATATTCTCAATTTTTTTGAAATTAAAATTATAAAACTACCTTATTTTATCCCTCTAACCCTCATCGATTATAAAATTTTATCCCCACTATCCCTAGTCACATGTCCCCTCCTCCTACACTCCCCATTGCCTCAATTCTGGGTGGTTTTGAACTTTATTCTTACGTGAAACTCCAAGTAATGTTTTTCTCCTCCTACAACATCCATATTCTTAGTTTCTCCTCTCTCTTCTCTTGGGTTATCTTTATCCCATAAATGTTATTGACATAAAATATTATCAATATCATTTATTTTAGTTGAATTTTTTGGTTTTTTTGTGTTCTTTATTCCTTAGGGTCTCCTCTTGATGTGGCATGTGGTTTCCAACCTGATTTGGATGATTTCAAGTGAAAGTAATGTGGTTCTGTGCCATTCTATTTTTTAATTATTTTAGTATACTTTATTTTTCTTCTTAATATGTTTTTAAATAGTGTGTGTGGATGATAATAATGTCTTCTAATGTATTTATTGTGATTTCAAGGTTAAAAGTTATTTTCACTTTATGAAATATTGATTTTTATAAGTGGTTTATAATTAGTGAAATTGTTGTTGAAAAATTGTGTTTTCATGATATGATAATGGATTTGAGAACATGGTATCCCTGGGTATCTATTTGGGTTGTTATAGACTAGTATATCAGATAAGTTAGCATGTAAATGACCTAGGCTCCTCAACGAGTTCATGCTATAATACTAACTAAATAAATGATGATGGTTTAGTGATCGCTAAAAATTTGGAAGTGACCTCTCTAGGGGATCATGTACAAGAAGAGACAATATTGTGGTTCACCAAGGTATGAGGATCCTAGGTCTCTAATGAACTATATGATTAGGTATTTTCCCATGATACTTTTTCTGTGTTTTTCATATTCTATCATTTATCTTTTCATTGTTTGTTTTTCTAATAAAGAGATAATATATATTAATTTCAAATTTATTAATTTCAATATTTTGAAAACTAGCATGTTAATTTTAATTTAATTTAATTACATTTAACATTTATGATATTGTCCTACAATAAATATGATCATGCACCCTTTATACACCCTTAAGTGTACATAGACTATGTTATGTCTAACTTAGGTAAAGACAAGGCCATCCATGGAAGTAATGGTGGTTTCTCCTGCTAATGATATATTTTTATGGTTTTTTTGGTTGTGTTTTCATGGGGGTATCAACCCACATATCACATGGAATTATTTCTTTTCTAGTTAATCCCCTCCCCTTTTTTGTTTTTTTTTGTGATCGTTAAATTCTTATATCATTCTTGTACCAATCACCTTTTGTTTGTATGACATGGATGTGGATTAAGTTGTATATAATTTTTTAATGTTGGATAATCCTTTATTGGTATAAAATATTCCCTAAGGATTTTCATGATACCTAGAAAATATTTTTCAACCAATGGGAATGGGGAACACCCTTCGGGCCATGTCACTAGTTGGGAGGGGTGTTGGGTTTAATAGAAACTTTGGATAATTCATGATATAGTTTATTTTATCCTTATCTTTTTAACATAGTATATTTTATTTTAATATTTATATTTATCTTATTTCCATTTTTTCCTTTTAGTCACCTCTCTTTGGTACTTAGAATGACTGAGAGTACGTTTTTAAGAAAAAACAACCTTATTTCTTCTTTTTTATCAGGAATATTTCTCTTTAATATCCATATTCATCACAATTATTTCATATAAGTTCTTATATTATTTTCAGTGATTGATATATGTTTTTTTATACTTCCTTTTACATCATTTACAAATTACTAAAATGAATCTTTTAAAACATTTTCTCTATGGATCACTTTTGATTTTTACAAAAGTAAGAAAAGAATGTTTTTTTAACATGTATATATCAACCATATTTTCTTACTATTGTGAACATTATTAATTATAAATATTCCTTTTCATGTTTTCATGGTTTTATAAATAAAATCATATTCCAATTATTCTGATAATTCATAGATTTAAAATATTACTAAAAGAAAATTATATTTTCTCTTATTTTCAAATCATATTTAAAATCTTATAAAAGTATTTTTCAACTATGTAAACAAAATTTAAGTATTTTTATAATTTAATAATGATATGTTATTATTATACCATCCACTTTATTTCTTAAGATGGATTATGATGATTATGTTTTTAGGATGATTTCATAAAACCTGTTTTTTTTTATGGGTTATTCTTGCAATGTTGAAATGATGAATGTTTCTACAATCATATGGTACACATATGTATGGATTTCAGTATATAATAGGTGGGACTGAAATTATATAGCCCTCTAATAGATTAGGTAAACTTTTAAATATCATGAGATAATATGGACATAAATGTGTTGTAAACCTTGTCTAGAAAGGTTCTCTATCTATTATGATAGTCTTGTAAGTGATCAGTGACTATGGAAATGATGAAAATGGGGGTAAAACTAATCCAATATGATATTGTCCACTATAATAGTCTTGGAAGTGATCCTTGACTAATGAAAATATTTCTCATTCTTATGTGTATGACACAGACTTATGGCTTATTCTTATTATATACTCTTATGACTTATGTCTTTTGTTATAATAATGCCTTATGTCATGACTCGCATTTTATGATATATTATATTTTGGGTATGTTTTTATAACTCAAGATCATTTTCTCGTACCCTAATTATTATATTATCCTTACTTATGATTATCAATTTATATATACCTTGTTTACCCTTACTAAGTATGTATGCTCATCATATATTATGTTTTCTCCCCCCCAGTTATGAATAAAAGTGTTAAGTAGGGTGTGTCCAACAAGGGTACTATGTGAGAATAAATTTTTTATATTTGTTGAAATCATTCATGAAATAAGTTATTTCGTATCAAATATTAAATATACTATAACTTTATGGTTCTTGGGTGTGTATTATTGTGATATGTATTGAATATTCTTTTAAAATGATGTAATATTTATGTAAGTAATAATTGAGTTACCGTAGTTGATATCAATGAAGGGTTTAGTTATTTTTTGATATTACGTTATGAGGAAAATGAGGATTAAAACTATGAAAACATATAATTAAATTTAGGTTAGGTATGATGAACCTAAAGTGTCAAATGTTAATTAGAAGGTGTCATAATTTAAGAAATACATGGAATTATTTTTATGATTACATGATTGATTACTCTGATTAACGATGTTTTATGCTCACACTATGCTTTTTGGTTTTAGTCAATATTTGTAAGTAGGAGTAGTTGTGTTAATAATGAATGTGAAGGATAATGAAATGATTTTCCTCATAATTAGCTGAATGAAATGAGAGATAGAATGTGAAATCATATTCTAATAATCATGAAAGTCTCAAACCTATGAATTTTATAGATCTTAAAAATGACCAAAGGACTGAGAAACACACCTTGATTATTTCATGAGTAAAAATAAACCTTCTTTTATAGGATCCTCCAATCTACTAATTTTTTAGAAATTGACTAGTACCATTGAAAATATTTTTTTTCTCTAGTGTTGAAAGCATGAAAAATATTTCATGGTCTTTTATCATTTGGAATGTGAAGTTGAAAATTGTATAATGTTATTATGAATTCATGGAAAATGTAAAATACTAACACCATGATATAGGAAGACAGTAATAATTTATTTATCAATAATAACATTCCCTAAACATTTTTCATATGAATGGAAAGGTAGTTCGTTGAGAATAAGAATATTGATGATGAATCCATCAGTACTTATGAGGTAAATTTCACTAGACTTGCAAGGTACACGTTGAGTTTTATCATCGTCAATGAAAAAATTTATTGATTCTTTAATATATTAAAACCAAGTCTTATAAAGTTTTTATACATAAGGGACATTAGTATATATTCAAAAAATCATTTGATGTGTTCTAAAGGTAGAAATAAATAGTGGAGACTCCAATTATTCATATGGTGTTGAGGAGAAGAAGATAAATTTATATCTTCAAGGTGATCAAAATAATAAAACCCATAGAGGAATGAAAATTAATCACTCTTTATTTTGAAATTGGGAAAAATAAAGGGGTGGAATTTCTTAAGGAGACTAGTAAAAAATTTAATTTCGCAACATAAGGTCATCGAGAAATTAAATGCTAAAGTGATATGAAGAGTTATTCCAATGAAATGAATCTATAGAAAGCTCAAAATAATTCACCACCCACTATGAAATGCTATAGATTCATAGATAATATAAATTATACCAATCTGGGTTTGAATCTAGGGGTTAATGATTACAATAGACGTTATTAACCTCTTAATGAAATAAATAAATGGAAATATCATAAGATCTCTGAACAGGGTCACAATAATTAAGTAGTAAATGATATACTTATCATCCACTAAATAACTATTAATGCATTATTTTATTCTAATTCTTCCAAATATTTTATGTATAAATAATTTAATAAGGGTATAACATCACCACCTCAATATATGTTGAATTATCATTGAAAATTACTATTGTTATGATGATCACATATTTAGTCCATACATCTTATCTAGTAGAATTCTTTCAAAATGTGATTCCTAAAAACCTTTTTATTCTCCTAATAGTTAAATTTTAGGTGATTTTGAGCATATATTGAATATCTCTATGTATAGACCATATCAATTATTGGTTAATGGAAGTAACATTTGATATTCTAAATAATCCTATGATTATCTATTAGTGTGAGGATTAATTTGAACTTATAATATAAATTACATCCATTATATGTATATTAATACCTATTATTAATGGATATTTATATTAAATGTTTACATAAAAACTCAATATTAAAGATATAACTAATTTTATAGAATATGTTGATGTATTTTCTAAAGGATTTAGTAGTCTTCTCCATGAATCATGAAGTTTAATTTTCAATAGAACTCATTCCTAGTGCTATACTAATTTCAAATACTCTATTGAATGGTTTAAATTGAGTTACAAGATTTTAAGAAGAAACTCTAGGATAATATAGAGAAAGGATTCACACACATTAGTATATCGCTGTTGGGTTTACCCATTCTTTTTGTTAAGAATAATGATGGTTCAGCGTATCTTTTCATTGATTATCAAGAACATAACAAGATCGCAATCAAGAACAAGTATATTCTAATCTATATTGATGACATGTTTGATTAACTATGCAGAGCTCAATACATTTTAAATATTGAGCTTCATTCTAGATATCATTAATTGAGGGTCATGAAGGAGTAAATACCAAAGATAAAATTCTATATAAGGTACAATCATTATATATTTATAGGTATTCCATTTTTGAATTAATAATTAACCCATTATATTCATGGATATAATGAATAGAGTTTTAAGATATTACATTGATCTCCTTGTGATAGTATTTTATATGATATTCATATATATTCTAACAATATGGAAGAGCATGAAAATCATTTATAGATTGTACTGGAGGCCTTAAGGTAGGAGAAACTATATGAAAAATTTATCAAGTGTGAATATTTTCTATAAAAAGTGTCATCCATGGGTCATGTGATCCGAAGAAAAGGTATATATAGGGATCCTTCTAAGATGAAATTAATTAAACATTAGCCTATACCATCTAATATTACCAATATAATTAATTTTCATGGAATTATTGGATATTATCAATGATTTGAGAGAAATTCCACACATCTATCAAATCATATCACCAAATTAACTTATATGGGAGATAAGTTCCTCTGGACCGATGAATGCGAAAACAATTTCAAGAAAATAATCATAAGGTTGTTCATTTCACCTGTAATTTCACTAAAATAATGTGTATAAGGGTTTATGATATACAATGATTAATCAAAGAAGGGAATTAGATGTTTTATTATGTAATGGTAGCTTATTACTCATGCCAGTTCAAAACTACTGAGTAAAATTACCCAAATCATGATTTAGAATTTTAGTGGTAATTTTTTAACTTAAAATATATAGTCATTTTCAATATGGTGAAAGTTGTGATATATATACTAATAGTAAAATCTAAAAAAAATTTGTTCACATATAAGTATTTTATCATTTTCCAAAGGATATGGATATATTTGATTAAAGATTATGATTTCTCAACACAATACTACATTGGGATGGTGAACAAGGTGGTAGATACCCTATGTTGGAAGGACCAAGAATGATTTTCCATGATGAGGATTTGAATGGAACTAATACCTATGAATTTTCAGTTGATATACATTGAAATAATAATTAAAGGGGAAATATCCTATATTTATCATATTATTGTTCAACCAACCATCCATGTGATGATCAATAATTAATAAGATGTAGATGTAGAAATGTAAAATAATATAAGGATTTTTCTGATATTCAACCTTGACCATGATAGAATGATCAGATTCAGGAATAGGATATTTTCCCATTTAATATAAGAATTAAATAAGGAGATTTAGGATGATGCATGTAACTCATCATTCTCTATTCATCTTAGAAGCATGAATATGTATAGATATATTAAATAGTATTTCTATGGGGAAAACATGAAGGGGTATATTGTGGAATATCTATCTTTATGCCTAGTATATAATCAAGTTAAGTATAAACACTATAATTTTAATGAGATGATGAAACCATTACCCATACCTATATAGACATGGGAAAAATCACCATAGATTTCATTGTAGGACTCCCCAAGACATTTATATTCTATAACATCATTTGGTCTATAGTAGATCTTCATATGATGTTATATCACTTCATTACTATCAAGGAATAATTATTTTCTTGACCATATTTCAATGATATAAATTTAGAAAGTGGTAATACTACATGGAGTACCAGTCTCAATTGTTTTTTGTTGATATCTATGATTTATCATGAAGTTATGGATTATAATTCAACAAGATTTTCATATAATAAAAGTATTTAACACTATATATCATCCTCAAATAAGTCTTTTCCCAAAAGGGCCATTCAATCCCTATAAGATATAATTAAAACTTTCTCTCTAGAATCCAAAAGTGTTTGGGATCAACAACTTTATCATATTGAATTTTCTTTCAATAATAGCTTTAATTTGATCATTCAGATGGATAATTATGAATACCTCTATAGAAATAAGTGTAGGAATACAACATACTGGAATGAAGTTGGAAAATGAAAGCTATTGGGACAAGAGTTAGCAGAAAAAAATATAAGATAATGTTAAATCCATTCAACAACACATTATGGTATATTATAGTTGACAAAAAAGTTATGTTGACAATGGTCATTGTGGTATATAGTTTGAACTTGGTGAGAAGGTATTAATTTAAATATATCCTTCGAATAATGTTATGTGATTTGGGAATAATGGAAAGTTTTTCCCTAGATATATTTGTCCCTTTGAGATTCTTGATCATATAAGGATGGTAGTTTATCACCAAGAGCTCCCACCGAATCTCTCAAAATTTCACTACATGTTCCATGTATATCATTTGAGGAATTATATACCAAATCCTTTACATTTACTGAACATAAAAGTTTTACTACAATAACATGATCTTTCTTATATAGAACAATCTGCAAAGATTCTGGAAAAAAGAGAAAAAGTGTTACAGAACTAGACCAATCATTTGGACAATGTTCTATGTTGAAACCACAAGTTTGAGGAAGCATCATCGGATCCCAAATATGTTATGATTTATAAGTCTCTCCATTTATTTTCTTCATTGTAATGTAATTTTGATGATAAAATTCTTATAAGAGGTCATAACGTAACACCTTTTGATTTTAGAATATATTTTGCTTTAATAAATTCAATGTGTTAAATTGCTTTTGATGCACACAAAACAAATATAAAGTGAGTAATACATTATTTTAATGAAAATTTTAACATATTTTGAGACAATTAAATGAAACTTATTTAATAAAATCAATTATAAAAAGTACTACTTTAATTATTTATGGCCCAATAATATGTTTTATTTGAAAAAATTATGTCTATTGTATATTATATATGCATTCATTAAAATATAAATTTTATAATTTTATATTTTGAATTTTAAAAAATTAACATCATTTTTTAATTCAACATGTAAAATTTATCTTAGGTTGAATTTTTGGTACTTTTCTGAAAATTTTGATTTTTTTAGTGAATAGGGAAAATAGTGTTTTTACGAATACCTTAACTTTAAAAACATCATCACAATATAAGCATGAACTAATTATATTTGAATAATGTGGATTCACCAAATATTTTTTTAAGGTTTGAAATAAATAATTTCAAACTATTATGTTGAATTTTTAACCCCATTCTTGTCTTTTTAGAAGCTAAGTCATATTTTATTCTGACAAAAAACTATTTTTTTTGTATTTAAAATTAATGAGGTATTTAAATTATTCCATTTAGTTTTGGAATGGTTTAAATGTTATATAAACTTAATTTATTTAATAATAATACAATAATTTTTTTGAAGCACCCCTACTCAAGATTGTTTGGTCAAAATATTTAATAATTCATTTTTACACATAAAAAACTTTTTAAAAAAATTGTTTTAATGCATTTTGTGAACCTATATTAAAATTAATTTAAGCTACTTTTAATAATTAAAAATTCTAAAATTTATTCCATATTTCGAAACATCATATTGAATTTTATTTACATGGAGAATTTTATTTTTATCCATAATGAATAGTTACCACGGTAAAAATATTATTACCATGGTAATGGATAAAAGGGTTAAAATAAAGGTTAACCTGAGATATGAGTTTTAAAATTATACAAAAAAACTATATAAAGTATTATTTTATTTATTTTATTTCTAACTTAAACTTTTTATAATTTAAACTATTAAAATTTTGATCCACTAGATTTGATTCAGATATATATTATATAATAATATTATAAGTATTTACATGTTTTCCACCCACCTAACTTATTAAAGGGAATAGACTCTTTTCACTTATCTACAACACTTGAGCACTCTATTTTCAAAAATACCTACACAAATTCCTTCCTAAATTTTTCCCACATTTTAGTGGTCTTAGTCTCACAAAAATAAAACCTCAATAAATCTTAAGGTGTAAGCTAAATGAAGATACCTGAAGAGAAGGTAGTTTTCTTTACTAATCTATTTCATTATTATTCTTCTTAAAACTCATAAAAATATTATATAACCAGGTTAAAATAATTTTATAAGTATATGTAATATAATATAATATATTTAAATTTTATAACCATTTTATACCACTTTTCCACCTTTTGAGAAATAAAAACATTACTTGTGAATATGTGAAGAATACAGCCTACATGAAGTGATATGTTTCATTTTTCATCAAAAGAAAGAAAGGATGGTTATAAATATGAATATAATTTTTATATATAATTTTTATAAAATAATTATTATTTTTTACAGATAAAATATTTTCAACATTATTACCTTTCAATCTGTTGGAAGATGATAATGTCACTGGTGCGTACACGGGGAATACCACCTCCATGATGTGATGTGATTCGAATTTCATTAACACATTAAATGGATAGATATAAGTATATATTTAGTAAATATATATGATATTTATTATATTATTATTATTTTATAAATATAAATTATTATTTACCTTTCTTTCTTTCTATTTTTTGGAAAATCGAAATATCACTCTTGTGTAAGTACAAACTACTATCTCTATGAAGTGATATAATTCATTTTTGATCACCACCTTATATGAATGGTTATATAAGTTTATATAATAAATAAATATGATAATTGTTACAATATTAATATTCTATAGATAATAATCCATGACCATGTTTTAAGGACTGAAACCATTGAAACAAAAAATGCAAGAGAAAGATAATAGTTAAAACCCAAACTTGATTTTAATGAATAATTGTTAATAAATGAGTAATTGGAAATTATAAAGGATTGATATATTGTAATACAATTATTTTTTTGTTTTTTATATATTTATAACAATATAAATTTGTTATACATGAGGTTGATAGTGCGTATAATGAAATTCAGGGCAAGATGTAAGTGTTTAGGTTAAAATATCTTTTCTTTTCGGGATTGTAAATATTAAATTTACAATGAGAGAAATTATATAATAATTATATTTTAAACATAATATATTTTATTATTAAATTATTATTTATATTATTTTCATGTTTTTCGTTCCTTATCCTCTCTTTGGTACTTAAAATAATTGATAAATTGTTTTAATGAAATCTCACGTTATTACCCCTTTTCGATGAGGAATATTCATATTTCATATCTGTTTTCTTCAAAATTATTTTATCGAAGTCATAATGTAATTTCAAATTATTGATAAAGATATTTTAAGAGTGAATTTTACTGTATTTAAATATAATTAAATGGAATCTTTTCAATTGTTTTCCATACAATTTATATTTGACATTTTATAACAATACGAAAAGAATATTTTTGTAATTGTTATAAAAAATCAAATTTTCCTATTATTATGAACATTATTTTTTATGATTATTTAATTAAAATTATCTATATTTTTATAAACAATAAACTATTCCCATTTTTTGGAAATCTTTTGTTTCTAAATGTTACCAAAATTAAAGGATATTTTCTTTATTGTTTTCGGTGAACATTTCAAAAGATTTATAAAAGAATTTTTCATCCATGACAATATATTTTAATGATTTTTATTCTTTTCTAACAATATTTTCTCATGGTACCATCAATTTAACTTATTTGGATGACATACGATGATGATGTTTTAGGAATTATTTTATGAAGCTCATTTCGTTCCCACAGGTTAACCATGTTAAGATGAAATAATGAATGATTTTATGATCTTCTGGCACACATAAGTATGTTTTCAATTATGTGATGAGTGGGTATAAAATTATATATCCCTCAAATGCATTGGGTAAAGTATTATGTCTCATGAGATGATATAAACTATAATGGGGAGTTAACTGAGTTTAGTAAGGGACTTTGTCCACTATGATAGTCTTGGCAGTGATCCTTGACTAAGGAAATCATGAGAATGAGGAGTGAACCCAACACAAAATGGTACTATGTCCACATTGATGTTATTTTAAGTGATACTTGAATATGTATATTATTTTATATACTTGTTTGTATTCCAAAAAAATATGTATTATTCTTATGATTTTCTCTTATGACTCATTTGTTTTGTTATGAAAAAGGCTTATTCCATTACTTAGGATTTATGGTCTATGACTTATTGGGTGTGTTTTTTAATTTATGATCATATTATCATAACCTTGTTCTTATCTTAAACTCAATTATGATCATTAATTGATCAATCCCATGTTTAAACTTACTTAGAATCTAATCTCACCCTTTCTTATGTTTAGTTTTCCCCAAGTTATGAAGAAATTTATTGAGTTGGGTATATCTAATAAGGGAACTATTTGAGAAGAAATGTTTTTAGATATTTTGAATATATTTCATGAAATAAGTTTATTATGTATCTAGTTTTCAAAGACAGTAAAACTATATAGTTTTGGGGCATGTATTTTTGTGAGATATATTAAATATTCATTTAAAATTATACAGTATTTATGTTCGTAATGTTTTGGTAACCTCAAAGTTTCTTCCTAAGTTTATTATATTCTGATGACAAATGATTTTTTAATAATATACATAGATGATTTTTGGAGAGAGGATTTGGTTGGTTGACATATAAAATGATCTATTGAGATATAGTAAGGTGTATTTATATTCTCATAAATATTTATAATTATTTTGTTTATGATTAAAGATGATTTAACAGTATTACAATTTTATTTAAAGTGATTGAGATGTTTTTCAAATGAGTAGATATAGATAGAGATATATTCTATAGATTTTTAGAGTTTTCATTTTTTAAATAATTGAAAAAGGACTGAATTTGTATATTTTATCTAACTCATACATAAAGTTACTAAAATTATATGCAATTTTTGTCTATATCGTGGACATTAGAAATTGGAAAATTTTAATTTTTTAGTAATATATTTAAAGGTAACAATCCAATACATAATAGATTCTAGAAAATATTTAAGGGGTGATATGTAAGGGTCCCTTGAAAGCTTCAAGGGATACATAAGGGTTATCAAGTGAATGTGTAATTGTTTTTATGTTAAGGTACTAAGAGGGTATGAGATTTAAAAAATTTCTAAATTTCATTATTATACAATGGTATTTATCATCTAATATATAATGGTGATCATTTTTTCTTGATCATATGTAAAGTTAAACATATAATATGTAAGAGTCACTTAGATATAAATTATCAAAATGTTGATTTTCATTGAGATATATAAGGGATAATATTAGTATTATCTTTTAGATAATGATGTAAACCATGAAATGGTAAAGATAAATCATAGGGAAGGCACCATATGTTTTCCTTGGTCCACTGGAATTCACTTAGAACATTTCACCCAAACCCTTGGGATCCACCCCAGGTACTTTTCCTATGACCACATATGCTCCCAAAATTCCATGTCTAACCCTTCTTATCACACCCAACTATGGTTGTGCACCCAGCCTTCAATGATCATCCCACCTACACCGAGGACCCAAATTTTGACTATAAATAGGACCCTATAGGGTCCTCATTCTCACCTTTTTTAAGACAAAAAGAAACCCATATCTCCCTTTACCCAAGCCACCAAAACCCCCTATAGGTAGCCTAAATTTCTTATAACCTAATTGAAATTTACCAAAAGTGGTGTTAATTTTGTTTCATAATGTTTTAATAAATTAAATACCATCATTAAATACAACACACTTCCTAGTTATTCAATACTAGGGTGAAGGACACTTTTTATGAGACATAATAGAGTATTATTCACTTAAATGAATTCATGGAGACATCTGGACAATTATGAAAAGCCCCTCCCAAGATAATTAACTTGGGTAAACACTTCTACCTAGTATCACTAGGATAAAAACGTCACCTTAATATCACTAAGGTGAGTATTTCACTCTGCCTTCACCAAGGATAATTAGATCCATTTCACTTTTCCCTCTACTTGGGTGAAGCAGGTCTATTCTTATTATTCCTATACTAGGGAGAAGAAGGCAATTCTATTATCCCTCCGCTAGGTTTAAATAGACCCACCTATCTTATCCATACCCTAGGATGATGTAGACACTGTGTTTATCCCTCCACTAGAGTATGCCCAGTTTTCTTATCCCTCCACTTGGGTGAAGATCCTTCATCTTATACCCTATTAGGGTTCCATATACACCCTAATTTCCAGGGTGGATCATCCCTTCAT
Organism: Viscum album; assembly: GCA_963277665.1. NCBI lineage: Eukaryota > Viridiplantae > Streptophyta > Magnoliopsida > Santalales > Viscaceae > Viscum > Viscum album. The sequence continues at coordinate 877,744,252 of OY728143.1, read as the reverse complement.
CTAGGTGTCCTATTTAAACTCATATATATTTATTCATCCTCTAAATCCATTAGAAATACATGATCATATTATTAGTTATATTGTAGTTCCCTCCTTCGATCATGAATTCTCTTGATAAAATGAGGCTCCAAACATTTCCTCATAGATAGATAAAACATTTAGGGTTATCACAGTAATGTTTCCAATTTATTATGAAATTCTTAATCATGAGGACACTAGATCAGTCTCTCTTGAATCATGCTATCCATCTTAGTTTCCATATATCACTTAGGATAACTAGATTCCAATCAATGACCCATGATGTAATGTGAATCCTTCCCAAGTGTAATCCCAGACCATGTTCCCATTGATGATTTCATCACCATGGGACATCAATAATATATGGACACCCATATAAGAAAACCCCATTCATAATCCCCATCCTCTTCCTCATAGGTTGATACGACCTATGAGTCTAGTTTTCCTTCAATTTCTGAACATTAAGAAACATGAATTAGAAACCCATAATGTGCCTCCCCCTTAGGTTTATATCCCAATATATTAAACCATAATTAGTGATATTATATTAATAATTCTGTATTTATTTTCATATGGTTCAGTGATGCATAACCCCCACTGAATACTCTACTATCTCCCATTTCATGACACTAATATACCAGCCACACGAAATAAAACTGTATGAAAAAATCCTTACAACAAAATTTTAAACTACATGGTAAAATACTTCCAAATGACCTTAAACATTGAAAATATAACCATTTTTCATTTTATTATTATTTTATATTGACATGTAATATGTCTCCCTATGTTTCAAACCCAATTTCAACACTCTTTCATATCTCTTCTTTAGAGTTATATTCCTTATGAACCATTCCCTCGATTATCTATATTCATGATGAGTCCATGTACTACTAAGTTGGATATATCCCCAAAATCAAAACCAAACACATATATCATGGGTTTATATTCCATATAAAAAAATCCAATACTCATTGGACCTTATTTCATTTGCTTTTAAATAGAAAGGATCTCTCATGTGTATATCCCACACTAACCATTTCTAGGAACATATCACCTAAAATTGTATTATTTAAAACTCTAACCTACTTTGAAGTGATCACATATGCATATGAACTTAAAATTAACCACATGTTCCTTGTCACATGATTATAAAAGTTATTAAATGTATTTTTAAGTTTTATTAGACTATGTGGGTTTTGATCCCCCAGATAAGGATGCACATGAATCCATTCATAGTGTATGATCCTAACACCATAGCACGTATCGCCTCCTTGGATAGTTCTAAATTAATGATTTCCCCACTGTTTGGAATTATTCCATAATATTAGTAATTGTTAAATAGTATTATAGAGAGTGTTTAACACATGCATATGGTCAAATCGACAAAGAACCCTAGATATATTCATATTTTCACATCGATAGAGAACATATGATATATACTAATATTCACATCGATTCATGTATTAGATAAAATATCTAACATAGGGTAAACCATAATTGAACTTTTATTTGTTAATGATTAATTAATAAATCTTAAAACTATATCAAAGTCCTATAGTATGAAATAATTTTTCCAAAAACGGTTTGAATTATCCTAAACTCTATCCTATTGGATAATGTGAAACCAATGTTTCATTGGTAAAGTCCCAATGAACACCTTAATTTGGATAATAGGTATGTGTTGACTAAAAAAACATAGATACATTGTTCATAAAAAATAATTCCTCAAATGTTTTAAGGAATACACAAGGGTTTCCGACTTGATATGTAAAGGTTATTCATTTTGAAAAAATGTGACAATTCTCAAATGAAGTATTCATATATAGGATTGAGATGTAATGGTGATATATTGATCTCCAGTGATATAATATCATGATTATTTTTATAATCATGATTCAATCCATTCAAGGGTGATTTTGGGATAATTTGGTTGTTCACTTCATCATGAATAAGAAGACCATGACTTTAATATAGTTTGTTTATATATAAAAAAGATTAATCCAGTTTTGGAATTTTTGATGTAGACACTCTATGAGAAAACAACCACATCTATATTCATGATGAAGGGATTTTTTTGAGATAGATTCAAATAATAATTTTATGCTATTAATGTTTGGAACTATATTGGAAGGAGATAATAGATTGTACAAATCATGATATGATATTCCACATTAGAACCTCAAGAAAATAAAAAAAATCTTTTTCATGAGAAAAATATTCATACAAAGATAGTTCCACAACATGATATCATATAGATATGGAATTAAGTGCTTGTTGATTTTATGTAAAGTGAATGTTGTGATAATATAAACTAACATGTTGTGTTTAAAAATTGTTTTTTGTGGAGACATTATTTATGATTGGTTAAATGATTTATGATGATCATGAATGGTCGAGAATTGAAAATTCTAATATTGAAGCGTTTTTTATTCAATTTTTAATAACAATATGAAAGTGAGATGTTTAGAATATAAATATATGTATAAGGAGTAAAATAATTATAATGAAGGGATACCTAACACTATAACTTTACTTTATATTTTTTCGGATTATGGGTATTGAGAATCAATCATGTATAATTGGAGATACTATTCAATTTAATTGAAGAAGAAGAAAAATAGAGAGAGTGACTACATATTTTTATTTATTATTATTTAGGCTAAATAATAATAACACTGAGCATACCAGTCGATGATATATCTATATTGTAATGATGGAAGATGTGAGGAACCCCAATGATTACTATTTGTGAGACATCATTGAGGTTACTACATACAAAGAAAAGAGATTTTATACAATGTTGTATAGAAGGAACATGTTTTTTCTTACTGAACATTGTTCATAAGGAAGTTATTTGAATATGGTATTTTTTATAGAGAAATTTTGTTTCTGCCAGATCTTGAAGACAACCAGCTGGTGCTTTTATATAAGTATGATTAGTTCCAATGATTATAAAGGTTAAACTATGTACCATTTCTCATGCTTCATCCCAATAATTACAAATAATTTCTATGTGATTTGGATAATAACCATCTCACACCTACGTTATAATCATCCAACTTAAAGGCATTCCACATTAACAAATATCCATGTTTCCTTATGTTTTTATTTTCTATTGATAATTGAATGTATAGAAACGAAATGTGAGTACTAAAAGGGATATTGATATCCATTCAATGAATAGTTTTATAGGTAATAGAGGGTAAAATGTTCTAATTGGTAATAAGTTACTCACACTAATTCCTCCCTACCCATCTCGATGTGTTGCACTAATCATGGTGTTACAACAACATCAATTATCCTAATTTACCTTTTTGTTAGTGAATTAGTTTTCATAATGAAAAAAACTCATAAAATTTGATGTATTTATGTGTGGGTGGTGTTTTAGGTTGAACTTTCTTCTCCTCTATTACACTAACTATCCTATTAATAACTCTCTGATAATAATGAGATTTATTTATTAAACTTGCATAATTGAAATATTTTCACATTCCTTTGAGGAAACTACCTAGGTGAATCCTCCAGTATTTTTGATATGTAAAGAGTTAAACATTATTAACTCCATGATATTTATCACTTGTAGTTCCATAAAAATATATTTTAATTTTCTTCTCTATAAATACATGGGAATAATGGGAGTCGCTAATTTCTATTTCCACCTTTAGTGAACATTGATCAATTTCATTATATACACCAAATCCAATTATATCTAATGATTTGTTGTGACATGGTTCGAAAACACTAAAGAAACCTTTTATTCTATATTTATGATTGATAATAAAACTAGAGGTGTACTGTGAAAGTTTTAGAAAGTATTCTTCAAATGAAATAATTAATTATTCAACTTTTTATCTTATGCTCAAATATTTTTCACTCCATTTTTATTAGAGGAGTTTATGGAATTTTTTTCGAAAAATACTTTATTAAACTCATACCATTTCATGGAGTCAATTTATTCCATTATCCTTGTGTTCATGTGGACGTTTTTCCATTTTACTTCTTCTCCTTCAAATTAATAAACAACAAACATCCTTTTGTTATGATCCAAAAATTAAAGAATTACAAATAATTTTCTATAATGTAGATCCTTTACATAAAAATTAATGGATATATGGATTCACAAAAGGAAGGTGGTCATTTTCACATTATATCATAAATATTAAATTTATACTTTTCTATATTTTAGATATTGACATGGTTTAGGTTATTGATCATAACTTGACATATAAATTCCATGGAGGTTTTCAACCCACCTTCCATGTCATTTAGTTAATCATTGGGTCAATCATTACATTTTCCATTACACCCATTATCAACTATATTACTCCTAGATCCATCTATTTACTAAAAAAAGTGTTAATGTGAGTAATAAATAAAAATATATTAATAAAATCTTAGTAAATAATCTAATGGATATGGAAAAACGAACCTACGATATCTTACTCTATGAGAGATTTATTTAAACCTATAAAACTCTTGGATCAGTATAGGTTTCTTTGAGTTAATTCCTATTATAATTATAAAACCAATCACTAAAAATAAATTAACCTCACTTTTATACCAACTAAGATAACTAAATAATAACATATTAAAATATTATATCATTACACTTGATTGTCCATTACAACTCAAAACAAAACACACTCTCAAGACCTATAAAAACCCACATTTTTGTGATATAATCCTTAAGAATATTTCTAAAACAATCTTTGATATTATTCACTAAGTAACTATGGTGTTTTGATCGTTATTGACCCTTCATAATAATATATTATTTTAGTTTTAGTGTGTTTGTAGGTGGATTATCAGAATTTCCTCTTGAACAGAGCTTTATATAAGAAAACAGATGATACAGTTTCATCTGGAGTAGGGGGATTTACTCAAGGAGAATTTTTAATTATTATTTCACCTTGGGTCCAAAAATTAACCATCTTGTTAGTGTTATTAAATGAAAAAAAAATTAATTATTCAATTGATTAATAGATAATTTTCAAATTTATAATCTCCTTTTTTAAGTCCCCATTATAATTTCCCCTCGAGTTAGCAACTATTACTATTGATATAACCCTAGATATATATATATATATATATATAACATTAGAGTCGAAAATATTTTGATGATAGAAATGGATTTACCTCAAACCAAAACTAGATCTGTGATAACATTGATGATCGGATTTCACACTAACAATGAATGGAACTGAGACATAAAAAATTGATTGATGAAATTGTAGTTGTACCTCCACAAAGGAATATTTTTTACATTTAGGTCTCATTGTTAATGATATGTTGTTATTGAATTTATTAACTGGATTTTTTATAATATATTTATCATATAACTTTTGTTTTGGTGGGGCTCATTATTTCATTTTGGCTTTATGCATTAGATCAATTATTTTCCGAAATTATGAATTGAAACATCATTCATGATTCTTGATTCTTGTGCCATGGGTCTCTATTTATTATAGAATTATTTATCCCTGACATTTTTTGATATTTGGTGATGAATGGGATTATTTAAGATCGATGGTAGGTAGTTGTACAATGTAAGGTAATCGAATCCATTTCTCCATTATTCGTGTTTCGTACCCTCAGTGGGGTATAGAACCACCATCCATGGATAACAGTGTTACAAGGTTATTTAGATTCCAATAAAATGAATCCCACTTCATCCCCCTTTGTATCTCCCTATTGAATAGAATAAATATAGTGTGTGAATTGGAATCATGACGTAGCACAAACTATTTCATGACATTGCATGGATGGTGTAATTCCAGGAGTGGATAATGGTAAGGTAGTGTGAAACTAGTTAGTTACTTGAAAAGTATGGGTATAATTTTTCCATTATTTTGGATTCTAGTGAAATTTATGTCCCGTTAAATGAGAGTCAGTGGTGGATTTAGTGTCCATAGAACAGTGTAGAGGAGGAAGGATGAAGGAAGCTAGGTAACCGCCCCTAATTGTCTGATTCTCCATAATCAGATAGAAGTCCACCAACCACATTATAGCTAGGTCCACTAGTCTAGGTCGTGTGTGTTGTTGAACATATAGGATATTCAAAGTGTACTTTATCTAGGGAATCTTATCCCATGTTTCCCAACCATACTATTGGGTGGGTGACCGAACCAATTCAGGTCTACAAGACCTGAGCTACGGAAGGGGAACGCGCAGTAAGCTTGGGATCCATACTAAAACATTATTTCCCATGTGGGGGTTCCATATATAGAGAAGGTCATGATCTACCCCTCCCTGCATACCTCATTTAATTCCAATGTGATTACACATAACCTATTTTTGTCTTTGTGGGGGTGTTTTCTACTACTCTTCAAATGTGTAACATTTTAAAAAAAATAAATATTCTATCCTAAGTTTTTTTCTATTTAGATAATGATGTAGTAGTTTACTTATCGATATATTTCTATTTTTGAGACATGATTAAGTATTTTAAGGCTCTAATCCATAGGGCTTATGATGAGCATTGGACGTGGTGATCTAATCATTCTTGAGGTTGGAACTCCTTTGGAAGAGAGTTTATGGGAGGTCATAGCTCACATGTTACATATATAGGGTTCCATAATCCCCCATATGCTTATGGTGTGTGTATTGAATATATGGATTCAGTACTCCCCCATCAAAGAGATCATTAGGGGATTGGGTCCTCCATTGGGTTTGGTTACTCCCTCGATTGATACTTTTCCTTCAGTGAGACATGGGTCCCCTACTAATTTTATGATTGGTGATGTGGGTTTTTCTCATAGCTGGGTCATCGTGATAGTATGGATTAATAATACATTTTCTAGTATTTATCCTTGGTCATGGTGCAAGTTCCCCTATAGGTATCTAGAATTGTAACATTGTAATGGTGGTCAATAAGGTGAAATACTATTCTGAGTGGGTTCCCTAGTCCCAACTCATTTGTGTACTTTGATTACCATTACATGTATACAGTTTGATATGTACATATATTTATTCTTACCATAATATTGTCGATACATCTAGATCCTTTGTTTACATGGTAATTTTATTTGATTAAATGTCATATCAAAAGGTTATAATAGCTCCCAACTAAATTATTACCTCGATATACTATGAAAATAATATTAAAGATATTTACTATGGTCTACATACATTATACTGATAGGACATATAGGATGTATTACTATTAGGTGTTATGGGATCATAATAATTGAGACTTATTCTAATGAAGTTTGTACATGGTGATATCAAGTAAATGAGATCATGAGGACAAACCCAAGAATAAGAACACCAGATGTTTCAGGTGTCATTTGTTGTTACTATATACGAACATGTGTATTAGTCTCTAAACATGAGATCATTATCAATGTGAACCATTTGATTATGTACTCTTATAAAAGTAAAAAAACTATGATATTTATTTCATGGAGAGGTAAATTTTATTGGGTGCCTCACTAGTGGTATGAAATTGGTCTAATAATCAATATATAATTAGTTTCTTATGATTTTAGGAATAAATATTTCATGGTCCCATGTTGAATAGGATGGTAGTACCTTCATTAAATATATGGACATGGTATAAGAAGATAAGTTTGTCCCATATGGTCATGAAATATATAAGGCAATATAAGGATGATGAAACAATTGTATATCCTACATTATGAGATATCACAAGACAAAGAAAATATATTACAAAAAACATGTTCATAGGAGTTAGTCATAGATATGAAATTCCTTATCTACTTAGGGGATATGATGGGTTACTAGAATCCACTTTTTATTTGTGGGTTTGACTCACTTATATCGAGATAAGAACATAGAGGGTAACATACTATGTGTATCCACAAGTTCAACATATTATAATTAATATGAGTTTAGTATGAAGTGGGCCCTATGTGTGGGGGGCAGTGAATTTCCAAGTATGATCGATCGTAAGTAAAACTATTTCAATTATATTATTAATGTTTACAATAATAGTTATTGAATTTTTTTCTCAAGTTATTAACAGGTTGTTTTATCATAAAAGTCAATAGATGAATATATAATTTTTTTAATGAATATTGGATTTTTTATGGTTTGTTAGATTATTTGGGGAGATTACAGGCCAAATTAATTGTTCATATTTTAACATGTAACTTTTTATAGTGTTAAAAGTGAGTGATTAAATATTTGTGTCATTTATGACATGTTGATTATGTCATGGGTGTGTGTAAAGGTATAAAATGAAGTTTATTACTTTCTGGAGACTAATTTGAAGTTTTGAAAAATATAGACTAGGTATAAAAGATTGTTTTGGCCTATTTAATAGTGATATCCATAATTTGGAATAATTTAGTTAGACGATCTCTCCTCTCCTCTCATATCAAAGTGATAGAGATAGATTCTAAAGAAAGGATATGGTAGGATTAATCTTGTCTCCTCGATCAAGTCTGTGTACTATACACATTAATGTAAATTCATAAAGATTATAAATTTTCCATGATTGCACCTAGGAAATGTTGACCGATGATCTAGGATATGTGGTTAATGTGTGGATGAACTAGTTGATTCTTAGCTTAGAGCTTAGAGCTACGACATATCAACAGTTAGAGAATCAATCTGGCTACATCAAACAATCAAGGAACCATTTATTATTTCATTTGATTTTTGTTCATACATAAATTTTATTACACGTAATCCTTTAAGGAATTAAGGAAAGGATATTTTTGGATTCATTGTTTTTTAAAATGAATCCAAACCTAAAGTTATAAACTTCATGTGTTTCACACTTCTGTTTCACCCCATGTTTCTTCAAATGGTATCATAGCCAAGTATGATTATTTAATTTTAAAATATTAAAATTTTAAAAAATATATATATTATTCAGAGAGAGGGTTTCAGTATGGTGCCAATGAAACTAACAATGTATCGATCTATGTTTGTCTCTTCAAGATATGGTTGATTTATGATTAATGGGTTTTATATAATAATTGTCATGAAAATTACCATTTTTATTTTTTTCATCACATTAATGGATAATAGTGTGATAGATTTTCTCTGGAGCATGATGTGAGAACATTTCATGTTACCCAGATATATCATAAAATGGCAGGGATAGTCAATTGGAAATAAAATCTTCGTATGGAAGCTTGATTTGGTTGTCAAAAAATAAAAAACAGGTAACCCAAATCTTCCATGGGAAGCCTACCTAACGTTTCTACATGAAGAATATACAAAGCTTCTGTGGGATGCTTATAAAAAACATGATATTTATTGACTTTTTCTTTTATATATATAATTTAATTTAATATATTATAAATATTATCTCATTATATATATATATATTGTGTGTGTGTGTGTATTCCCTTAAAAGGATGCCCCATCTCGTTCCAAACCAATTCAATCGGGGTGCAATTGGCCTAACTCATTTAAAACATTTCAGGCCCTAAATTAATTTCCATGGGACTATTTTAGGTCCATATAAACCCACTAAATTTTAATTTATTTTAGGAATTAAATTTAATTGTTTGGGTTTTAATAAAATTATTTCGGGTGTTGTGGGACATATCAATAAATAATTGAAATAATTTTAATGAAAGTTAATGCATTAAAAATACCCCCAACATGAATTTTAGAATATTAAATTTTGCTTATGAAATTTAATTTCATGTTGACCAATCATGTGATGAGACCGAACTGTGAATTTTTGGTTTATTATTTATTTAATTTAATTATTGAATTTATGTTCACAAATTTTAATATATATTTTTTAATTTTGATGATCTTTGCAACGTCCCTCTATATTTAATTTTTATAAGGGGATTCATATCCAAATTAATGTCATAAAATGTATTTTCTCACCCCAATATCCCCTCACTTGTGTGTGAGAATACATTGTAAAGACTAGAGGAGTTGGTGGTAAATTGGTTTGAATCGAGAGTTTATGTAAACCAAACTATTGAAGTGCATGAGTGTTGTGGGAGTTGCAATTTATGTAATGGATTAACAAAAGAAACCCCCCTATGGTCTTAGTTAATCCATTATTCACTTTATGTATTAACCAATATTTACTGGATTATGATCACATCATTGTTTATTTATTTTATCATGTGCATGGTTTATTATTTCATGATTTGTTATTTTGTACACATGATCACATTGTAAACTAATAAAAATGTATGCAAAGATAAAATGAACATGTTCAGTAAACGTTTTCAATTTAATAGAATGGTTAAGTTGTGATTTTGATCCCATAGAACAAGAATGTTTAATAGAAAGGTATTTCCTTCATAATGATTAAATTTACAAAATCCCTCAAAAAAATTAAGTCACTAAATGCCTTCGATCACTTGAATTTGGCAACAACCAATTGTTCAAGGTTCTCATAAGCCCTAGATGAGGGTGCCTCTTACTACTATGGGGTTAATGAGTGTGGTGGGTCTACTTAACTAAATTTCACAACAAAGGAGTATCCATATGAATCTTGTTGAATCTTTAGGGGAAAATCATTGAGAAGTGAAAAGTAATTATTTGCATGAGATGAGAATCCACTCAACAAATCGAGGAGATGCGATTTAATGTAGTTGGATAGTTAGGCTCCAACCATGAAATTCTCTATGTAGTAAAATTTCTATATATTATAGACTACGATGAGAGGATTCAGGGATCCTTTCAACTAGAATACTCAAGTGAGTGAGTCTTCCAAATCTAATAGTTGAGGGATAATAGTATATGATAAAACAATATGATACATTTAAAAATTTATAATTAGAAAATTTCTACTCATAATCAAGATAAATTAATAATATAAAAAGTTTATTTTTTAGATTAAATGGTATCCACCACCAATTAAATTTCAATATGATAAATATTGGACAAATAGAATATCCAGACCAAAAATAACTTTCATGAGTGGTACATGATCTTGGGCGTAGTACCACACAAAGAGAGGAAGAATTATGTGCTACAATTCCCACTTAATTTTTATCCCCCTAAAAGAAAAAAAATCAATTAAAATTATGAGAAATACAATAATCATATGGTTGTTGCATTAGATATATAGTGTTTCATGTTACCATCAATGTTCAGTGAGTTGTAGAAAATGTACGAAGACAAAGATGATTTCCAAATTCTATATTGTCTACAAGAGTTTTACAAGGAGAGGTATCTTAAAGAAATATATGAGACATCAAGTGACATATATAGATGTATTCTAGTACAAGGAAATAAACTAGGTCCTCATGTACTCAAGATGATCAGGTACATTGAGAGACTTGAGCCTCTTGGGCACAAACTGAACAATGATCTGGGAACTGATCTCATTCATTCCTCTTTACCACATAGATTCTTGACTTTCTTTATTAATTATAATATTAATAACATGAATAATTCGGTCCCAAATGTTTTGTATTTAGTTAACCAAGATGATAAATATATTAATAATTACAACTCTTCAGTCTTTATGGTGAACAAAAGGAGCAATGAAAAGGATAACGTGTCAAGGTATAAGTCTCATTAAAAGAAACCAATGAACCAAAATTTAAAGAATCCAAATATATAGTGGGAGGAAAATGCGTAGGATGCATTACACTTTTCATGTGTTAATAAATTCCACTGAATGAATAATTGAATATATGTGAAGAAGAATCAATTTGAAGTTTCTGTTTCAGGTGTATTTGTCATTGAAAGAAATATGTCCATTTCTACAAGATGTGAATTGGATACTTCATGTGGATCATCAATTTTTAATCAAATATATGAAACATGTAGTGTAAAAAAAATTCAAATGGTGAATTTTATATCCAAACTACAAATGGTGTGAGTCTATCAGCCTTAGTAGTGGTAGATTATCATCATACTTTTCCCATTGGGATGGTTCTGTTACTAAATAATTATTTTTATGAACTACATGTTACCATAAACATAATATATATTTCATGTTTAGAAACTATGTTATTTTATATCATGTTTGGAAATAAATTATTTCTTATTTATAAGGATAAATATGTTATGGTATAGAACATATTAACAATGGGTTGTATATACGTGGACTAGAAAAATAAAGTATTGAAAATCAATGAAAAATCCAATGAGAATGACTAATATCCTACCTGCCTAAGGAACTTCAGGATTATTCATGTAAATGAGAATAATTTATGAAAACTAAATCAATTATGTTATTTATACTCCTTGCAGTTAAAACCATTGTATTTATGTGACCCTTGTTTACAAGGTAGAATGACAAAATCACCTTTTAGTCGTAAAGGTGAAAGAGCCAAAGATCCATTGAAATTGGTTCATAATAATGAATGTGATCCATTTATAGAAGAGGTTAGGGGTGGTTTTTCTTATTTTATTACATTTAAAACGTACTATAGTTGATATGGGTAAATATAGTTAATGAGGTATAAGTCAGATTCCTTTATCATGTTTATGGAATATTCAAATGAAGTAGAGAATCAACTGGGTAAAAATATTAAGAATATCCACTTAAAACATGGAGGAGAATATATTATCCAAGGTTTAATTGATAATTTAATGGATTGTGGGTTAACTTTATAACTCACTCCTCCTTATACACTCAGTGGAATGGTGTTAGTGAAAGGAGGAATCATAACTTTCTTAACATGGTTAGATGAAGGATGAGTCATGAAACTATACTATTATCATTTGGGGGATATACACCACAAACTACAAAATATACACTAAATTGATTAATAATTAAATTATCATATGGTATTCCATATGAGTTGTGGTATAAAAATAAATCCATACCATCACACATATGTCTATGGGGATGTGATGATTTTGTGAAGACTATGGCTTGTGAAAAAATAGCATATCAAATCATGATGTACATCTTTATAGGTTATCCTAAGTAGAATAATTTATATTACCTATCTAACAAATTAAATAGAAAATTGTTTATAGAAAGATATGATAAGTTTATATAAATGAAACACATTTCTAATGGAAATCATGGGAGAATGATTGACCTTAATGAATTTGATGCACTAGATGCAAAAAAGTTGGTATAAGAACAATCTCCACAAGAGAAAGTGGGACGGAAAGATATTAATGTGACAAAAGTACTACATTGATCTATTAGAGAGGTTAGAAACTATAAATATATGGTTTTCTTATCACCGAGTTAGGTGAAACATTATTTCTTGAGAATGGTGAACTACTTACCTATAAGGAAATAATATATGGAAAGGATTATACTAAATGTAAAGAAGTTATCATTTTGAAATTTAGTCCATGTACAAAAAACATGTTTTTATTTTTGGTAAAACCACTTGTAGATATAAAGCCTTTTGGGTGTAAATCGATATTCATGATAAATATAGGCATGGATGGTCATGTATGTACCAATAAGGCATGACTAGTAGTGAAGGGTTTCAGTTAATTTCAAGGAAACTACTATGATGAAACCTTCTTGCCAGTTGTAATTATGAAATCCATCAAAATACTACTTAAAATATAATCAATCCATGATTATGAAATTTGTAAAAATAGATATAGAAACTCCTTTTCTAAATGGTATGTTAGTTGAATATGTCTATATGACACAACCCAAAGGGTTCGTTATATCATAGATTTACAATAAAGCGTGTAATATAAAAAGATAGATTTATGGATTGAAGTAGGCATTGTAATCACGGAATATTCATTTTGATTAGGCCATAAAATAATTTGGTTTCATTAATAATGAAAGTGATCCATGTGTCTATAAGAATGTTTGTGTAAGTTCCTATGTTTTCCTAGTATTATATGTTAATGGAATATTATTAATGGGAAACAAAGTGAAAGTCCTACGGTTGGTGAGGACCTAGTCAAATGAATGCTTATCCATGATTGTCTTAGGTGAATGAATCTATATTCTAGGGATAAAGTTATATTGAGATATATCTCTAAGGCTTCTTGGGATAAGTTAAAGTATATATATTGACAAGTTACTCAAAATGTAAAAAAAATAGACATTACAAGAGAGTATTGTTTCTAGTGTTACAAGGCATTAATCTCTATTGGAATATGTGTCCACAAACATAGGAATAGATTGAAAGAATGAGTAGAATATTTTATTCTTCAGAAGTGGGATTTATCATGTATTCTATACTATATACTAGGTTTTATGTGATCATTATTTTATTAATGGTGGGAAGAAATCAATCCAATCTCAGATATCTATATTGGGTAGTAGTAAAAAGTATCCTAATGTATTTTTGACATACAAAGTATATATTATTAGTGTATAGAAGATATGAGGAGTTAGTTGATAAGGGATAAACTGCTTCTATATTCTATATATATAATGATGATATGAAATCATATTAAGGATATGTGTTCTAACTAAATAGTTGTGCAGTGCAATGGAAGATCTTGAAGTATTTTGTGGTTTTCGATTCTATAGAAGATTTCAAGTATATAGAATCTTTCGATGTAGCTATGGAAGCATTTTGGACACACATATTTTTTTAATAATCCTGGAATTATACTTAGTTCATTCCATGTTATAGTATATTGTGATAATACTATAATATATGTGCTTTCTAAAGATCCTAGGTCACACTAAATAAAGAATAACATACTTTGAATTTTTTATATCTTTTGGGATTTTAGTCATAGAGGATAAGTCACAGTCAATAGAGTATCCATAGAAAATAATGTGCTAGACCCATTCAAAAATCCATATCCTAGAAAAATCATGATAATCATGTGCGAGAAATTGGGTTGATTATTTTTAGTAGTTGGATCTAGTGAAATATGGAGTGTTGTGAGTGGGTTCCCTGGACCAAACTCCTTTTTTCACTTTGATTTCCATTATATATATACAATTTTATATGTGTAGATGTGTTTATTCGTACCATGATTGTATAAAATATATATTTTTTGAAATATATGTCTTTCATATAAATTTAATATTTTTTATATTTTTCATTACACACAACAATGAGTTTAGGTTTCATTGCATGAAACGTTGTGTATAGCTTATGTCACATGCAACCTTGAGTATAAATGAAACATGTCATATTATTAAAACATTATTATATGATATTTATCACTTAGCCATTGAAATGGAAGATAAGATTAGGATTAAGTAAATTATGAAAATATAATGTTTAGACACGTATATAAAATTAATTCATTAGTGACAAATTAATTAAAAAATAAAATTAAAAACTATTTGAAAATATAGAAAATCATTCTCTAAAAACTATTTTTATGAAAACAAACAATTATTAGCATAATAAATTAAAAAACACTTTTATAGAATGGTTTTAATGAAATTTATATAGTATATATATTTAATAAACTATTTAACATTCATATTATGCATTTTATAGAAAATAGATAACAATAAATACAATTTTATGCTTCAAAAATGTATTTTTCTAAAAATAAGTTTTATCACATTTTTGTGAACTTATTATAAAAATAATTTTTTAAAATTTTATAAAATGTATTTGAAAAGATTAATTTTATTAATTTATTCAAATTCAAAAATTATCTTTTGGTGAATTTGTTTATAATTTTCTAAAAAGATTATTATTTTTATGAATAGTGAAAATTCTGAATTTTAAATGAAAAATGCATTTTAATTTAAATTATTTATAAATGTAATTATATTTTAATTTGGTTTTATATTAAAATATGTTAAATTATACATATATTAATCAAATTTAGGTCATTGGAATGATTTTAATATTTATTTTTGATATAAAACCCTTCAAATCTTGTGAACATTCTCTCTTTGAAAACCCGCTTTCTCATCGCGTATGTGGGATTTGATACAAATTAAAATTTTCCACATATGTGAATGGAATTTATAAAAATTGATTAAATATTTTGAAAAAAATTATTTATATTATCTAATATTATAACTATATTTTTTCCCATAATTATTTGTAAAAATTGTTAAAATTATTTACCATGGTTAAGGTGAAAATGGGTTTACTAGTGGGTCAAAATAAAACAATAAGGCTTGAAATTACCAAAAACTTGTATAAAATATATTTTATAGACATATTTAAACCTTATAATGTCTAATTATCTATATTAATCCATTTTTTACAATTTTATCATGTGAAAAACATGGGTACACCTTTTTCTTTTCGAAAATTACAAGTGTTCCACTCACCTCACTTATAAAAGGCAACCCCCTTTCCTCTCCTCTTCACTCCTTAAAACCATTTTGGTTTATTCAATACATACAAAAATAAATTCCAAAATTCCCTCGTATCATATTATAAGCCTTATTTTTGTCATAAATTAAACCTAAAAAGGCCTTTAGTGCTAACATATAGAGGTTACCTGAAAAAGTGTTAATATTCTTCAACAAGCATTTTTATTTTATTTCTTCTTCCACATACTTCAATTTTTTACAATGAAGATATAATAAAATCAGAGTATTAAATCTAATTATATGTTTTTATGTTTTTTTCATGACCTACAACCATATATACTTCCATAAAATGGGTTATGAAAACATCATTTGTATATATGATGAACTACCGCCTTGTGAACCGATGTCTTTCATTCTTTCATTACCACTTATCATGGTTAGGTAATATGATAGATATAAATTATATATATTATATATATATAATAATTATACCTATTTAGTAATTATATCATATATAAATTTTTAATTTTTATTCCATAGGGGATATGATAACATTTCTCTTGTGTACGACGGATTACCGTCTCGTGATGTGATGTGGTTCGTTTTTCACTATTTTTTTACATGGTAAATAATAAGGATATATTTAATGAATATATGTGATGAAATGAAGAAATTATTATATTAATAATATATTTATCATTATAAAGAGATAATATATCATTTTAATTCTAACATTTTCACTCATTTAATGTTGATAACGTCATTCGTGTATGTTTGGACTACCACCTTCATAAATCAATTTGACTCTCTCTTTTCATCACCAAACCAAATATATGATATGTATATATATATATATATATAAATAATTAATATATTATTTATTACAATATTATAATTATTTGAATATAAAATATTACTTACCTCCTTTATATAATGATCATTTAAAAATGGAAACAATACACATGTGTTGGTATGACCTACCGTTAACATGATCATTACATAATTAAATTATTTAAACCATCATTCAAGATTGGTATTAAAATTATAATTGATGTATAAATATAATAAAAGATTAATTTTTATTATTCTTTATTTTATGGAACTAGGATCAAAGTAAGAGGATAGAAAATAACAAATCAAAACATATAAGAAAAATAAGGTGGTTATTACCCCAAACATGATTTTAACAAGGAATTGTTAATAAATGGGTAAAAAATAGACATACATAAATTAGATATTATATGATATATATAATTATTGTTCTATAATTTATTTATAATAAACTTTTATTTATTATATAGGAGTATCTAATGTTTATAAAGCAAGTTCATTCTTAAGGTAAGGGATTTCTATTCTCTCTTTTATTTTTGGGAGGCATACAAAAATTCAAAAATCATTTAATTTGTGTGAAGTATATAATAAAATTTTTAAAAGTTATATAATTAAAATCAATTTTTAATGATATTAAAATTTTCATTTTATGTTATTATTTATTGGTACATATGATTCAAATCAGTTCTAAAGCGGTTCGAGTTTTTCATCTGATTGTTTTTCTTCCGTGAGACACATTCCATATTCACAACCTATTTATTTTATGTGGTGTGAATACTACACATGATTGTATTTTATGATTATTATCCTAAATGATTATGTGATTTACATATCTATTTTTGGAGTTCTCTTTCAATAGGTTTACGATTCAAAAGATACCAACATGATAATAGATTTTTGTCTTCCTTATTTGAGACAAATGTTATGTTATAGACCTATATTCATTTTTGAGGTGTATATACAACCACATTGATATAGAATATCATAAATATATCTAATAGAATGGTATTTAATATTTAATTTTATTTAATTCGTTCATGGTTCATATGATTCAATGTTACCAACGTGGTAATGAATTTATGATACAACATTGTTGTTTATTGGGATTGTTTATGACCATGAATAAAATGATGAAATATTAGGATATATCTTATTAATAAAATCATAAATTTTATTATCCTCTAGTTATGTCCTAAGAATACATGTTTTCCCATCATTTTACTCTATTTATGTACTTAGGAGTTCGAAATAATGTTTATAAGAAAAATTATCTTTATTTATCTATTCACAAGAAATCCTTTTTTCCTTCCAAAACAATATTTTCTAAAAATGTTTTTTTAATTCTCTAAATGATTTTTTAATCAAATTTTTACCCATTATTTGATTTTTATAATTTTTTAAAAATGAATATTCATGTGTGTTTCCAAAAAATTATCACTTGTTTTTTATTGAAAATGAAAAAGGAATATTTGTTTTAATGTGAAACACATGGATATAATTTCCCACCATCATGACATTTTTTTAATATTTCTTTTTAAATATTCAATTTTATTTTCTAAGAAAAGGATTTTCAAAAAAATTAAAAATGTCTTTTAAATGTGGAATGCTTATTTTCCTCACGAAACGTTCCTAGAGATATTTAAAAATAATTATTTATCTATGATGAAATCCTTTGATGTAACTTATGCTTTGATGATGATATGAAGGAAGGGTACCATTATTATTAATTTTATTAATTGTTTAAGATGAAATTATGTTTAAGAAACTCTTTTCTATTCTGTAGGTTATACCATGATAAAATTCTTGTGAAACCCATTTCCTTTTCCATTGGTT
The DNA here is from genome assembly GCA_963277665.1 of Viscum album. Taxonomy (NCBI): domain Eukaryota; kingdom Viridiplantae; phylum Streptophyta; class Magnoliopsida; order Santalales; family Viscaceae; genus Viscum; species Viscum album. The sequence goes on along the minus strand of OY728143.1, from coordinate 877,725,486 downwards.
ATGGTATTATGAAATGATCATGAAACCTGCCAGTTTTCCACAAGTTATGATATGATGAAATGTTTATGAAATAAGTTTCATTTCAGGGTTTATGATATGATGAATGTATTATGATCTTAGCACACACATAAATATGATCTTTACAATGTGATTCACTTATGGAATTCTCATTTTTTGAAATGGGCTATTTGCGACAGGATCCCATCACAAATAGAATTTTGTGATGGGCCCCCATCACAAATAGCCCGATGTAGAAAATGGCATCGCAACAGATATTTTTTTGCGATAGGCCTGTCGCAAAATATATCTGTTGGGATGGGAATTTTACCCGTCCCAAAAAACCTACCAATTATATACATTATATACCCAAAAACCATTTGCGACGGGACCATTGCAATTAGTTTTTGCAATGGGGAACTTACCCATCGCAAATATTATTCCAATTATATACATTATATACTCATAAACCTTGTGCGACGGGCCCGTGAAAAATACTAATTGCGACTGGCCCATTGTACCATCTCAAATACTAATCTTAAAAAAAATGTATTTCACTTATTTGCGACAGGGCCCCATCGCAAAAGACCCCGTCGCAAATACAAAAAATAATTCAAAAAAATAATAAAATTATAATTAATGATGAAATTATATTATTATATTAAAAATAATAATAAATAAAAAATATAATTATTATTAGTAAAATAAACAAACATTAGAAAATATAATATTAAAAAAATATATTTTATAAAATTATGATTAATAAAAAATTAATATTAATAATATTAAAATAATAAAATAATAAAAAATTATTAAAAGTTTCAATATCTTTAAAAAAATATAAAAATATTATAAAAAATTATTATTATTATTACTAAAATAAACAAATATTAAAAAATATAATACTAATAATAAATAATAAAACGTAAAAAAATTAAATTATGAAATATTTCCACTAATATAAAAGACAGAAACTGTAAATAATTCATATTTTTAAAAACAATAATTCAAATGTTTTTAACATAAAAAACAAATCAATGGGGGGTTTTCTGGAGGAGGTGGAAGAAACTCCAACCCTAAAATATGAGTCAGACGGCACATGTAGTTCATCTTCTCATGATACTCTTGCTGTCATCACTCCTCCAATCGACGCAGCTCCTCCTCGTGATGTTGCTCTTGCTGCTGATGCCGCTGACACATCTCTTCATGCTGCTTCTGCAAAGTCTCTACAAGCTCAGCCTAAGTTCACAACAGCTCATGATACTGTGAGTGAGAAGATGATGTCTTTCCATGAGTTTCTCTAGAACTGGATGTCGACATCGCAGTAGTCCTATAATAAGTACGAGGAGTCAAATGAGAGCTGATACCAACTACTCGGTCCTTCTCAAAGCAATATTGAGTTGCCTGCATCCATGGTGCCTCATCGAAATGGTGAGCACCGGTCTGCTCAGTCGTCTCTTCATGACCCTTAGCCTGTGTCTGAGAGGTCTCAGCCTCATATGACTCCTTCAATTCCAATTAAAAATTAAAAGTGTGGAAATATTATATGCAGTTAATTGTCAAACATAAAAAATAATACTAACCACAATCTGACACTGTTGATCACCTCTAATCTCTTCAGTGGCTGGATCACTATACATCTTCTGTTAAATGTCGAACTCCATAATATCGGGGTACTTGACTACCTACAGAAATATATAATAAACTGTTTATATTTAAAGTTATATAAAATATTTAAAAAATATACTTACCAGATGCTCTCTATGAGAACTGAATGTACGACTACCAGCTCAATGTGTCACCTCCTGTCTCCCTCGGTTTTGCCATCCCACAGAAGATCTCCTTTGAAATCAACCACCCAACTAGTGTAAATATAATCCATCTGAACATTAGATAAAATATACTATGGCTGGTGAGCTCTACACAACTCACCAAATTATTTCACTCCTGCTTTCTTAATGGTTTTCCTTCTAAAATTTTGCAATAATTGATGGAAATGTTCACGCATAGAAACCCGCCATGCCATGTGGATAGCGTCGTGCATGCTATCATCGATAGGATACTATAAACCCAAAAAATAATTTATAATATCTTGTTATAATAAAATAAATTTCAAAATAAATATTATTTATTTACGTACCAGCCAATGATGGAACATGTCGTGTCACACATCAATGGTAATATGTTCCCATGTGATCCATGGCTGAGAAAAATAATTGTACAAGATAGCACTCCCCTGTCCAAAAGCTATATGTGCAAAACTGGGAAAAAGGAACAAATAATCAAACAATTATATATATATATATATATATATATATAAATTAATGAATTTTAACTAAAATATACAGGTTACCAGACCTCCGGGTGTGTGGATCGAAACCATGATATGGACGTCACTCAGGGATAGGGTCAGGAATCATAAGTTGTGCAAGACTGTGGCCCCTCCGCAACCCCCATAACAACTAGTAGGTTGAGGGTCAGATGATCCAAAATCTCCCTCATCCAATGGTAGGTCAGCCTCCTACAACTCATGAAATATAGCAGAGTCCATCTGAAACACAAAATGAATTTTGATAGATGATAGTTTAAAATAACTATTTAATATAGATATATATTAATTATGATTATAACCAACATTTAACTATGTCAATGTTCATCTTCATCCTCTTCTCTATATCTATCAATGTCAATGTCTTCATCTTCCTCCTCATACATCAGTAATATCTATATGAGTTTCAATTTCAAAATCTTTGTCAATTCAAATTCATTTGTAACATCATTACCATCTTCATCACCATCGATCCTTATTTGTAAGGTGTCATCATCGATATTCACGTCTCTTTGTGAATCAGATGGATTTTGAGATGTCTCTTGAACAATTTTAATTCCTTCAACATCAGCCGAACCACATTCAGTTTGAGTAAACTGATTTTCCCGAGATTTCATTTTTATTATGCTCCACCAATCTCTCAAGTATTGTGAAGTACCACAGTACTTTGCATAATAAAGTTGATGTGCATGTTGATCTAGTTGAAATGGTTCATTTAATGTAAGATGACATTTATATTTAATATCGATGATTCCATGAGTCGGATAAAAACACAAGCCTCTCGCAGTATCCAACCACCGATATTTAAACATTTTTATGTAATTATGTACTAGATAACACAACTCAATAATTTCATCCTAAATACCATAATATTCCACTTTAGTTTCTCTGTGATGTTATCCTCCCCAGAAAACTCCACTTTTCATTGTTTTATTTAATTCCTCGTATGCATGTGTATGAAATTGAAAACTATTCACCACAAATTCATTATTAGTTTTAACAATTTTGATAGTGGGTTACTCAATATACATAGTCAATTATCAATTATTTCAGCATATTGAGACACCTAAAAATTTATAATACAATTATCAATATTATAAATAATAAACGGAATTGAAATTAAACCATCAATAATTTATGTTACCAACTTTTGAAACCATTGAGAAAATTCTTTTTTTCTGCATTCTTCAAGAGAAGCTAATTTAATTTCTGGAAGTTGTTTCTTGATATGATTATCATATAACCTAAAAATAAAATAAGTTTAAATAATGTAACATAAATTATAGAATAAGTGATAGAATAAGTCACAAGAAAAATGATGTCATTTCATCACAATTGAGCAGAACATATGTTTGAGCTCTGTGATGTTCATCATCCGAAATTCATCGTTCATGAACTCCACTGAAAACAAGATTTGGATGATCAAAAATTGTAAATTGATTGTCCATTTAATCATTAAAATTCCATTTTTTGGTCCAATGTGATTGTGTTTTGAGGGATATTGAGATTCAAAATAATGAGAGCAAAAAAAAAGAAATTTCCTCTTGCAAATAAGCTTCAGCAATTGAGCCTTGAATTGATTCTTTGTTGCGTAATATTTTCTTCAATTTCTGCATGAATATTTTTAATGGGTGCATCCAGAAAAACTGTACTGGACCTCCACATTTGACTTCATGTGGAAAATGTAATATCAGATGTTCTATTAAGTAAAAGAATGTCGGCTGAAATATTTTTTCCAGTTTATATTTAATTACAGCAACATCTTCTTCATGTTTTCTTAATTTATCATAGTCTATTTTTGCGGCACAAATTTCTAGAAAAAAATATGATATGTCTATTATCAAATCTCAAATCAAAGAATTCAACAAACCTCCGAATCCAATCGGCATTAGTCTCTCCATTATAACATGACAATCATGACTTTTTAAAACTGTAATATAACCATTTTTAACACATCTTCCGAAATTGGAAGCATTGCCATCTGGAAGTCTAAAATCTGAAATCCATTGGAAAAATAGAAAGTGACACTCTTTTGATAGTGTATAAGCTGCTTTTGGATTCATTAACCTTTGTGATCTGTCATTTTCAAACAGTTCAAGTTTTGGTCGCCTGCAAATTTGGGCAAGATCTAATTGTGCCTTTACAGTACCTTTGGTCTTACCTTGTGTATCCAAAACTGTATGAAATGAATTATCGAAACAGTTCTTCTCAATATGCATAACATCCTACATGTGGCGGACCAAAAAATCTGACCAATATGGAAGATCCAAAAAACTGCTCTGTTTTATCCAATTATGTTCTTTCCCAAAGCCATATATTTTATATTGGTTTAATTTTGGTCCAAATGTGATGGGACATAATGAAAATACAACTGATCTTGACTCTATACCTGGGATCATATTTGGAGGTTCATCCCTTTCATTTTCACCTTTTCTGAAATGATATTTGTTCTTCCGAAAATGATGATCAGTTGGATAAAATCGACGATGACAATCAAAATAGAAAGGTTTTTTCCATTGACGAGCATAAAGGCTTTGTTGTCTTTAATATAGTAAGGACATGATTTCAGTCCATGTGTACTCCAACCAGATAACATTCCATATGTCGGAAAGTCATTAATTGTCCACATCAATGCAACTTTTAATATGACATTTTGTTTTATAGCAACATCATATGTATTAACACGATCACTCCATAATGCATTTAACTCATAAATAAAAGGTTTCAAATAAACATCATTATTGTTTTTGGGATGTCCTAGGATTAATAGAGTCAAAAATATATAATGATCCTTAATTAACATCCATGGAGGCAAATTGTATGTAGTTATAAAGACATTCCAAGATGAATTCTATGTACCATAAGAACCAAAAAGGCATAAACCATCAGTAGAAAGACCAAATCACTTGTTACTGGCTTCTATAGAAAAAGACAGATGTAGACAGTCAAAATTTTTCCACGAATCACCATCAGATGGATGATTCAAGCTTCTATCAGTTGAAATATTTGTTTTGTTCCATGACATCATTGACGTTGTATTCTGAGACATAAATAAATTCTACAACCTGGGTGTAAGGGGGAAATATCTCAACTGTTTTATAGGAATTGATCTAGACTTCCCTGGTTGAGCTTCTTTATACCTCAATTTTCCACTTGTGGGACAACTATCCAATGAATCATTTTTTCCAAAATATAAGATGAAATCATTTGGATATGTATGGGTATTCTGATAACTATGGCCCAGATTACGGACAAACCTCTTGCGCTAATAGTAATTTGCTGGCAACACATTTTCTTCAGGTAATAGTGTTTTAACCAAAAAAATATCTGATCAAAACAGTTGTTTGACATATCATTATCTTATTTAATAGCCTTAAATTTTTCAACCGCTTCTAATTTTCTTATCTTGCATCCATGATATAATGCATCCTCAGCAAAACTCAACAACTCATAAAATTCGGATGGTGCCAACTTAGGAGGTAAATCAATATCATCGTGAGTTTCAGTTTGTGGCACAGATGGACCTGCAACATCATGTAATATATATTGAAACCGTGATGGATCCAGAATCAAGTTATTAGTATATTCTCTAGAACTGTGTTCACCTTGTTGATACCAAAAAACATAATCTGGTTAAAAACCAAACTGGAAGAGATGTCCCACATCCTTGTCAACTGTGTCAAACGTTCTCAGAGCACATTTTTTACAAGGACACTTGATTGTGCCTTCTAAAACATATTATGGTTTTGATGATGCAAATTCTAAGAAAGTTTCAACACCATCAATATATACCAGATTTAAACCAGAACCATTTGGATTTCTACACTGATTTACCCAAGTGTGATCATCTAATAAGGACTGATGTTGAATTCCTTGTACCTTATTTTTCTACATAAAATATAAAATCATCACAGTTTTTGAATAATTTGAAATTATAAAAACATTATCTGAAAAAAGAAGATAAATAATTACAACTACTTTTTGAAATTTTCCATTAATTATGGCGATATAATTTCGAGTGGAATGACGGCTCCTCTTTGGTCTGACGGCTCATTTACTTGCCTCTTTCTAACACTGAAATCACAATGAAGAATCTTTTCTGAGGTATGCATATTCATTCTCATATGCAGGAGAATGAATATGTGTACCTCCTACCAGATTCTTCATTGTGATTTCAGTTTGAGAAAGATGCATGTAAATGAGCCGTCAGACAAAAGAGCCCCCTTTTCGTCGTTAAATCATCTTCTTCCAACTGTCACTACCTGAAAACATTATAAAAAATATTATCCTATGAATGCATATCCAATCTCATCCAAACAAGATTGAATATGTTTGTGTAGCATCACATTTTTCATAATGTTTTGATTCTGTGAGAGTTGAAAGGTGAAAATTCATCGAGCAAAAGGAGTGCTATCAATCCACTGGAAATTTTGCCAAGTTCTTAAAATTTATTAAAATTTATTAAAATTTATTAAAATTTCTTTATAACTGTTCCTAACTGCTCCTAACTAATTATTACTAACTATTCCTATTTATTCTTATATATTCCTATTTATTCCTAAATATTCCTATTTATTCCTATATATTGCTAATTATTACAATTTATTGTTAATTATTAAAATATATTACTAGTTATTACAATTTATTGCTAATTATTACAATTTATTTCTAATTATTACAATTTATTGCTAATTATTACAATTTATTTCTAATTATTACAATATATTTCTAATTATTACAATTTATTTCTAATTATTCCTATTTGTTTCTAATTATTCCTAATTATTTCTAATTATTCCTATCCATTCCTAATTATTGATAACTATTCCTAATTATTGCTACCTATTGCTAATTATTACAAACTATTCCTAATTTATGCTAGCTATTTCTAATTATTTCTAATTATTCTTAATTATTGCTAATTATTCCAAATTATTTCTAATTATTACTAATTATTGCTAATTATTACAAATTATTACAAACTATTACAAATTATTACTAATTATTACTAATTATTACAATTTATTACTAATTATTACAAATTATTACTAATTATTATTAATTATGACAATTAATTATAATTTATTACAATTTATTACTAATTATTACTAATTATTCCTAATTATTGCTAATTATTGCTAATTGTTAATAATTATTATAAATTATTATAAATTATTACTAATTATTACTAATTATTACAATTTATTACTAATTTATAAAATTTATTACTAATTATTACAATTTATTACTAATTATTACAATTTATTACTAATTAAGCAATACTTAGCAAAATGAAAACATCTTGAATAATGAAAGGAAATTTGGTAATCATCATTGTGGAGATGATTACAAATATTCCCTTCATTATCGAAGCAGTTATCGTTTACTAATTGTTACTAATAAAAAATTTATAATATCAATATTTATGAAAAAACAATATTAATATTATTAAAATATTAAAAAAATTATAAAATATTAAAATTATCAATATTCGCAATAGGATTTTCTCTATTCTTAACATGTTCAAATCTCAAAGGGTGGCCAATTGTCAGGTCTTGCTCAATAAAATGTTTGTGTCAGCCATGTCCAATGTAAACTCTATAATTTTCCTTGCATGGTTGATCACCTCGCAAGTAGTGTTGCAATAGGACGACCAAAGTAATGTCGTTCTCGTCTCTAAGAATCATCTCTCTCCATTTACGTAGAACATTTTTCCATAAAAATTTGAGGGGACATCAATATCTTTCCCTTAAATTTTCAAGGAAGAATTGTCTATGTAAAGTGTCATGTCAGATAATTCATATAGATGAGAAGGGCGTGAATTCGGTTGTCCTATTGCAATGCTACTTGCAAGGTGATCAACCAAGCATATCTAATTATATCTGATTATATCTAATTATATCTAATTATATGTAATTAGATCTAATTATATCTACTTATATCTAGTTATATCTAATTATATCTAATTATATCTAATTATATCGAATTATATCTAATTATATCAAATTATATCTAATTATATCTAATTATATCTAATTATATCTACTTATTTCTAATTATATCTAATTATTACTAATTATTACTAATTATTACTAATTATTACTAATTATTACTAATTATTACTAATTATTACTAATTATTACTAATTATTACTAATTATTACTAATTATTACAAATTATTACTAATTATTACAAATTATTACTAATTATTACAAATTATTACTAATTATTACTAATTGTTACTAATTATTTCAAATTATTACTAATTATTACCAATTATTACTAATTATTACCAATTATTACTAATTATTACTAATTATTACTAATTATTATTAATTATTAGAAATTTTTATTAAATATTACTAATTATTACTAATTATTACTAATTGTTACTAATTATTAAAATTTATTACTAATTATTACAATTTATTACAAATTATTACAATTTTTTACAATTTATTAAAAATTATTAGAATTTCTTACAAATTATTCCTAATTGTTACTAATTATTGCTAATTATTACTAATTATTTTTAATTGTTACAAATTATTTCTAATTGTTACTAATTATTGCTAATTGTTACTAATTATTTCTAATTGTTACTAATTATTGCTAATTGTTGCTAATTGTTACTAATTATTGCTAATTGTTACTAATTATTACAAATTATTACTAATTATTACTAATTATTCCTAATTATTTCAATTTATTAGGATTTATTACTAATTATTGAAATTGATTGTTAATTGTTACTAATTATTGCTAATTGTGGCTAATTATTGCTAATTGTTACTAATTATTGCTAATTGTTTACTAATTATTGATAATTGTTACTAATTATTGCTAATTGTTACTAATTGTTACTAATTGTTACTAATTGTTGCTAATTGTTACTAATTATTGCTAATTGTTACTAATTTTTACTAATTTTTCTAATTATTTCTAATTGTTACTAATTATTATTAATTGGTACTAATTCTTCCGAATTGTTAGTAATTCTAGCTAATTGGTACTGATTCTAGCTAATTGTTACGAATTATATCTAATTGTTACAAATTATACCTAATTGTTACTAATTATTACTAATTATTACTGATTATACCTACTTATTACTAATTATACCTAATTATTACTAATTACACCTAATTATTACTAATTATACCTAATTATTACTACTTATACCAAATTATTACAAATTATACCTCATTATTACTAATTGTACCTAATTATTACTAATTATATCTAATTATTACTAATAACCCCTAATTATCCCTAATTATATCTGATTATGACTAAATTCTGCTGATTATCTATAATAATATCTAATTGTTGCAAATTAACACTAATTATTTATAATTATCACTAACAATATCAGTTTCTTACTAAAAATAAATATAAATAAAAATCATTTTAAATCTTATTTAATTACAACTAATAAACAAAAATTGAAATTAATAAAAAAAATTAAAATAAATATTAAAAAAATATAAATACCTTTAACTTTGATATTCTGAATGTGTTGGCACCTTCCAATTTCCCACGTATAAAAAACCTTTAACTAACAGAAGTTTTTTCCTTAAAACTGAATAATCAAGAGAGAGGGAGAGGAAGATCTGAGTGATATGATAAAAAATGGATTGGGATATATATAGGTTAGATTAGTTGTGACAGGGTTAGTTACGACGGGTATCCCGTCACAAATGGTGGTATTTGCGAGAGACCCCGTCGCAAATACACTCGCCCACATTAATTATAATCGAATGTTTAAAGGTATTTGTGACGGGTCCTGTCACGAATACACACATGCCGACATACTATTTGCGACGGGCGGGTTTTCCCAACACAAATGGTATTTACCACCGCCGGGCTTTTGTGATGGGGCCCATCGCAAATACCCTCGCCCACATTAATTACATTTGACGGTTAAAAGGGTATTTGCGACAGAGATGTGTTCCCATTGTAAATACCTTTCCCGCGTTTCGGCGCGCAAATCGCGCCAAAGCTATTGCGACGAGTCGTCTATTCCCGTTGCAATTAACCTACTATTTGCAATGAGCAAAGACTCCCGTCGCAAATACGTAGTTCGTCGGAACTTTCGTGATGATATATCATCCGATCGCAATTGACTCGTCGCAAAAAATCACTTTTCCTATAGTGATGGGTGGGACCTATATCTCCCTCCAATGCATTGGGTAAAGATGGATAAATCTTGAGTAAATATGCTATGTGTGAAATTGATTACATATTAATAATGTTATCTGTAAAGCTAATTACATGTCCAAAATATTATACGTAAACATTATTACATGTTCAAAATGTTATTTGTGAACCTGATTACATTTTCACAATGTACTGTTTGATACTGATTAGATGTTCACAATGTAATATGTGAACCTAATTACATGTTCATATTGTTATGTGTGAACCTAATTACATGATCATAGTGTTATACATAGACCTATCTTTCATGTTTATAATGTTATGCATGTACCTATTTTCATGTCCATAATTATAATCAAGTTCCTGATTTCGAATCCTTAACTTAATTAGTGAACTAGTCTTTATTTATACATGTTCACAATGTTTAAGTGGATGTGTATGCCAAAAATCTTTCTCTTATGACAAAGTTAGGCTCTCATGGATCAATTTATTTGATTTTTTTTTGATTTAAGTATTATGAACTTGCAATAATAATTTTATGACACAATATTATGATCTTTGATATGTATGGTGTGGTTTTAAAAGGTTATGTTCATGTTCTAATACCCTTATGTTCATGTTATGCTTACATATCTCCCTTGTTTACCATTATTGAGCATCTAAGATCACCCTTTCTTATATTTCTTTTACCTGGGTTATGAATAAAGGTTTTAAGTATGGTATGTTTGTAAAGAGTACTGAAGTGGGAGAAATTTATGGTACATGTTGAAGATCTTTCACTAAATTAGAAGTGTGTGTACCTAGTCTCCAAAGAGAGTAAACTGTTACAGTCCTTAGGTGTGTTTCTTCATTATTTATTGAATATGGAACTAAAAAGATATAATATATGTGTATGATAATCCTGGGTTTCAATAATAATAGTGTTGATACTTATGCATCCACTATCTACACGGTAATGTCTTTTGATTACGTGTTGTATCAGAAGGTTATAGCAGTTCACGATTATAATGGGAATCTTATGATACTATAAAAATAATCATAAACACATATCATATGGACTAGATACATTATACTGATTGGATACAAATGATGTTTGACTATCAGGTGTTAAGAGATCATAAGCATTAAGACTTATTCCAATGAAGTTCACACTTAGTGATCTCAAGAAGATGAGATCATGAGGACAGAATCACTGATATGAACACCATATGTTTCAGGTGACATTGGTTGTTCCTATCTATGAACATGTTTATTACTATCTAGAGTTGATATCATTATCAATGTATGTCATTCTATTTCATACTTTGATGAAAGTAAAACCCCCTGAAAATGATGATGTGTAGGTAGCATTTGATGGGTGTGTCATTGGTGGTATGACATTAGTTGAATGATCCAGATATAATTTTTCGTTTTTGAGTTTATGAAGAGATATATTGTGGGTCCATGTTGACTAGGATAGTAGTGCCTTCATAAAATACATTGTAATGTCACAAGATTGAATGTCCTTCTAGTAAGGTCATGAATTATATAAATCAATAAAAGGATGATAACACATGTGTGCATCCAATTTTATGAGATATCATGAGACAAAGAGATTATATTACATATCATTTCTTCATAGAAGGTAGTCATATCTTTGAAATTATTTATCTCCATAGGGTCCATGATTGGTTACTAGACTCTACTCTTGATATTTGGGATAGACTAACTACTATCGAGATAAGGGCTTAGTGGGTCAAACACTAAGTGTACCCATAAGTTCCACCAATTCCAATGAGTAGGACTTTAAGATTAAGTGGGACCCACATTAAGGGATCGGTTACCATCTAGGTATTATTGATCACAATTTAAAAAAATTCAATTATATTATTAAATTTTATAATAATGATGATTGAATTTATTTCTCAATGTATTAAGTAGTTACAAGATCATAAAAGTTAATAGCCACAAATATAATTTTTCGAATGAACATATGATGTGCATAGTTTTTTAAATAATTTGGGGAGCTAACAAGCTAAGTTAATGGTTTTTATTTTAACATGTAACATTTTATAGTGTTAGAGTTTATTGACAAAATATTTTTCATAATTTTATTAATTAATATGTGTGATCAAAGTTCTAAAATGAAGTTAATTACTTTCCAAGGACTAAAGTTTAATTTTATAAAGTATATCCTTAATATAAAAGCACATTTTAGCATCATGAAAAGTGAACTCCACCATTTGGAATAATTTAGTTATATAATATCTCCCCTTCTATCCTATCAATTTCTTAGAGAGGATTCTGAAGAAAGAACAAGGTCAGATCAATATCATCTACTCGAATGAGTCTATGTTATTCACATGATCGATGAGATATATTAAATCTATTAAATTTCCCATGATATCACTTAGGAAACATTGATTGATGATCCAAAATATATGGTGCATATTTTCATTATCTATATTATTACTTTGTTGGAACCTTTGAGCCATCACACATTGATGGTGATCAAATCAAAACAGTGACTTCAAATGAACAAGGTACCATTTGTGCTTTCATTTGATTTTATTTTTCATTTTTCAAATGAATTACATGTGACACTTTAAGAAATATAGGCAAGGGGTTTTGTGGATTCAGTGTTTTTAACATGAATCTAGACCCAAAATTTTATATTTTACATGTTTCAAACTTTTGTTGCACCTCAGGTTCCTTCAAATACTGCCTAGAATAATACATTTACCTTATTGGGAAGTAAGATCCCTAAATATATTCTAGTGAAGGTAGAGAGGAAATCCTAATAGAATTAGATACATTGAGACTTGATACTCCCTAGGAACCCCTAGGCTTCCTTTAAGATGAGAATAATAACAAGGCTATGAACTTCATACATTGTAGTCTTTTTTGGTACTCTGAGCATCCCCAGTTACTTTTGACTTTGATATTTGATGATTTGTGTTGATTTGAATGGGAATTATTAACTACCAAAAAATTAGATCATATATAAATCTTTCTATGACTTCCTTTTAGTTACCCTCCCATACTAAAAGTTTTTAGTTTACTAGTTTATTGTATTTTATTTATGATTTTAAATCAACCTATTGAGTATGCTTATACTCAACCTCGCACAATCTTTGTTCCCACACATTATTCATTTGTACAAATAATAAAGAGTGTGAAGATGATGTTGGTGGATGTGGAGTTGGTGAGACTTGATTAGAGTTGATACCTATCGATGCTTGGAGACTCGTTTTCAATCATAATGGTTTTGGATAGTGATAGTGACTAGTGTTGATAGAGGTCAATGTAGGAGTACATGTAATAAGAAATTTATTTTCATATTCTTATGTTTGTTAGATTTGGAGAATTTTTTGATATACCCTTCCTTTGGTGTTGTCCAATATATAATTATACTTGTCTGTGATGTATCATTCATGTATTTCATTCAATTAAGTTATATATATATATATATATGAATATATTACTTGAGTTTCTTGTTATTTTATGCATTAAAGATATTATTATAATGTAGGTTTATATAGGATAAGGCCTCCCATATTGTTTGATATGCTTACTCGGTTCTAGTCACCGACACCGAGCCTATTGGAGGTGGGATTGGGGTAGCACACTTGACTTAACACTAGCTATGGTGGGTCCCCAATTACTTTATTCATATCATAGTGATATCAAATCGGTCAAGTCCTAATGATATATTTTTTATTTAATAGTTATTTGAGGACTTGTTTAGGAATTTTAGAAATGATGTTAAGGGGGTATTGATATATTTTATTAGACTAGATAGACCATAATAGTCAAGGTGGTTGATGTATCCTTTTACTGGGACTATGATGACTTGTTAGTCAACTCGTAGGTCTAATATATCCTTGTAGGGTATAATTTAGTTGGTATATTCATATTCTAGTAGTCAGTAATGAACCTTCATGTCCTTCCCATTTCATCTCATCCAGATTTGTGCTATTACTTTAGGGTTCTTCCTATCAAATAAATGGTGTTATTCACTAATATCTAGTATATCTATAGATATAGGATGTTTATGAGATCATACTTATAGTCGGGCCTATTTTTTGGGTTTTTTAGTGAATCAGTTGGGAGATATCATTACCATATGATCTGAGGTATTTTATCTCCTTTTAATATATAGTTTAGATCTTATGTTAGTGTGGATAGTAGTGCCATATAATTTAGATGATTCTACACATACACTGGATATGTTGACCCTGTTACAATGATAATTGTCCCATTGAAATACAAGGAGAGCCTAATTCTCAATCGATAGAGGTTTTCTAGGATATTTAGACTCACATTTATGTATGGTTCATATTTTTACTAACCAAATGAATATGATTATGTTTTGATCCCAATATTACATAATGATTCATTAGTGGATGATGGTTTTCTAAAAATCGGAATGGGACTACCTTATAATGGTTAGAGTTTGAAACCTTCTTCTGGATGGATTACTATTCAAGGACATTGGGCCCTCCATAGGGTAGCAAGAACATGTATGAGTACATGTCAAGGCCCATAGACCTCACAAGGTGTTCCTTGTCCATGTTTTTTCATGGAATTATTCATGATCAGTGCTTTAAGAGGAAAATATATAGAAATAGATATCAATATTTAGTTATTTTTAACATAACACCAGCTATGCCAGAGACTCGTGAGTAGGCATTGACATTTGAGTATTGTTGGAATGGATGCACCATGGCTCTAGAATAAGGATTTATTTTCATCTGAAGATATAAAAGTTGGTTCTATGTATGGACCTGCACATGGGAGGTAGCATGGAGATCACATAAACTCCATACTAAAACTCCATTTTCATATCAAGATTCCATTTGGTTAAAGATCCAATGGTGCTGGAGTAGTCATAGATGGATGATGTATTGGTCCACTCTCATAATCACCACCTTTCGTTAGTTCTTGTCACACATGGTGTGATGACTGTACAATCTATAGGATAAGACATGAATGGGGAGACTATACACGTGCTTCAATAGATACAGTTCAATGTATTATTCATTTCCTCTCTTCATGGAACCTCAAATTAAATGACACATGTACGAGTTATTATTTTTACAACAAATGTTTTGGAGTTTTAGATTCTAGTGGAACTACTAGATTAAACCTTGAAATCTAGATATTTTTAGCAGATTTAAACCATATTTCTCTCACCCCTTCTATTTAAATGAGTTTATATTTGGTTAATAAACCATTATTTTGGGATATTACTTCATGAATCTGATGGTATTTTGTACTACCTACCCTGATATGAATTTTTTACCCATTGTTAATACCATGAAGTGTTGATATTGAGTAAATAAGGTGAGGTAAACCTTCATCAGTTGAGTTAGATCCTAGAATTAGAGATGTTGATTCTTGTTTGGAGAGGGTTTCATTTCTCACCATAAATGGATATTAGTCTCCCCAGTGTTACCTTGTGTAAGAGAGGTCCATAGTGGTGATTTCAACATAGTGGTCCTGTGATATTGGACTCTATTAGGTTATGAACCTAAAAGGTTTTCTTGATGGTGATGAGAATGTTAACCACTTCCCTGGGATAATATTGGTTTTCTCTCAGTTTTGGAGTAAAATATAATAATGGAAAACCTCAGTGGGAACCTCCAGAGTAGAGTGCTACCCTCACTGTGGTATGTCTAGAAGATACTTTGTGGACATTCCCATCACACAGATACACTTTTTACAAGGTGGGGGAGGATCATTTTTGGGGAGGATGTGGTTTTCGACAACTATAGTTTTATAGGTGTTATCATGGGGTTTAGAACCTATAGAGTGGGGTCATCTAAATGGTAAGGACTACCTACTTTGTGTTATGGCATATTTGGAAACCTGATGAGTAGTGGTGTAATTGTGATCATTTTGGTGATATTTTTTATATTCCTAATGTTTTCATTGGTAGATTTCATAAAGGATTGATGATAAAAAAATAGTGATATTCTTGATAGTGAATGTCTATTAGTTAGAGATATTGATTCA
Source organism: Viscum album (assembly GCA_963277665.1). Lineage (NCBI taxonomy): Eukaryota > Viridiplantae > Streptophyta > Magnoliopsida > Santalales > Viscaceae > Viscum > Viscum album. The sequence goes on along the minus strand of OY728143.1, from coordinate 877,709,003 downwards.
AATAGAGAATTCTAATAAATATTGGTGAAGATATTAAGAAGGGACCTTGTGTATTTTTTTCCTCAAGCTAGTGTAATCGATGCCTCTGACCAGATATAAGGAGATGAAAGTGAATCTAATATATCCTTAGGGGTAATTCTTCCTCGAAACTCTTCTAGTGTCAGTGAGAAATCATTATGAAGCAATCAATGGTGTATATAACATGTATGGGTTGTGTTTTCACAATAACCATTAAGAACTCCGTTTACAGGTGGCTAGCATAACACACCAACAAAGTATATACATTACAATGAATGATTTTTCATGGATTTTAGTGGTTCATGAATTAACTTCATCTTATATGGTTGGGAAACCATCAAATTAGAAAAGGTTTTGGGTGTGGAGGCTTTTCAAGACTCACGTGGAGAGAATTTTCCATCTAATTAAGGTTTTTAATTGAGACGAGATGGATTAAAAAACATCAATGATGATAGGGAATATTCCCCTCTTTCGTGGTTCATTATTAATCTCTTTTATAGTTTGGACCTTTGTAGAAGAAAGAAGATCATGAGAAGGTTAGTTGTTATCTAATGAGGTTATTTTGTGACCTTACTTCTTATGAATCCCCTATTATTTTCTTTTTAGATATAGAATGGTTAAAAAATAAAGAGGATGTATAAACCTAGTTTTTTGTGATCTAAACATTTAAAATATTTCAAATAGTATTTTGGAGAAGCTTCACTAAGATGGTGTGAATTTTTGAGTATCACAATGTCTCGTTAATAATATATTAGCAATAATATATTATTCTTAGTCTATGAACATGTGGTCGTAAATTATTGGAATTTCCTCCTTATTGTATCAATAGATGAACTTTCCTCCAAAATAGGGGGTTTTCCGTAGGAGAAATATTAATTAGTCTTGAACCCACATTATTGAGAATAACCATCATGGGTGTTTGAATAAAAGGAATTTTATTAATTATTCAATTAATTAATTGATATTTAAAAAACTCTAATATATCCCTTTTAATTAACCATAATAATTTATACTTAGGGATATCTACAATTATCTTATACATAACCTCTTGGAGAGATAAGGAGATATATAGTGAGGGGGGGAGATCTATCGATGGAAAGAATAGAACAACCTCGAATTGGGATAGGATACACGATGGTGTTGATGATTGGATTATGTGATAATCATGAATGGAACCAAGTCGTCAAAAATGGATTAAATATATGTTTTTTTTTTCTTTGAAGTAGATATTTTATTTTGGTTAGTTCCTTATTCTATATGATATTTGGTTATTTAATTTATTGGTATGATTCTCCATAATGGGTTAATTATATTTCCTGAGGATTAGTATGGCTTGTTATTTCATTTTTTCTCTATAAATTACATAAATTCTATGTTTGAATTATGAATTAAATCAACTTTCTTGATTCTAAGTTCCCATGTTATGGATCTTAATTTAAGGTAAAATTAATTATCTATATATTTTATTTTTTGATGTTTTATGAAGAATGAGAGCCCTGGTAATCAATGTTGGGTGGTCATACAAGGTCTAAACAATGAATCTTTTTTCCACTACTCATGTCATGCACCTCCTAAAATGGTATTAACCGACCATCTATAGTAGATGAAATTGAACAGGTTTCTTAATTTCTGATCAATGACTCTCACTCCCCCCCCCTCTCACTAGATTGAGCAATTAATGGGATGTTCATGAAGTGGAAACATGACATGGTGCAGATGGAGGGTTGAAATAGTGTGTAAAATATCATTATGAGTAATGGAAATGGAATGAAAACATGGATTTGAGTAATTACGTAGGTTTGATTTGGTGGGAATTATCCATGATGGTAGACGGTGGTGTGGGAGATGGCCCAATCAAAGAGCAACCTGAGTGTGATGTGAAGGTTCAAAGACAAGGTTCAACTAAATCATCATCCCCAACCATTAGGTCATCCTAGATTGAATAGAATACATATTTCCATTTGTCTAGTGGGTTTGCTCATATTATTAGTATGTGGGATCGACCGCCCAAGTTGGGCCAGAAATGCACATCCCAATGTGCACCATCACTTGTATAATGACCATGAGGAAAGAGAAGTTCCGACCCATCCCGTGGAAGAGGTAGAATGAGGTGAAGTTGGGGACCACACTTCCATGTTTTGACTTTTTTTATGGGGTACCATGTGCATGAGGTAAGTCCCTCACTCACCTCTCACTACACATAGCACACCCAGGGGTCACCAAGTTGTCTGGTTTGGCCTATGTGGAGTTTTTTCACTATAGTTTTACCATGTGTCACTTTTAGAAAAATAAATAGAGTATATTGATTATTTTTACACAATTATCATGATATCCTAGTTTTTTTGTACATCTAAAGATATTTATTATGGGAGATTGATAGTTTTTTGAGTTAGATTTGAAGGGATAATGATGGGTATCAAGTGTGGATATTAGATCATTATTGGGTTTAGTATTCCCATAGATGTTAGTTTATGTTAGGGAGTGGGTCCCTTTATTTGTAGATAGGGTTTATTAGTCTCTAAATACCTAAGGAACTGGTCCTCTATCTATGTAGTTTCCATTAACCGGTCTACAAGCTTCAATGGGGAACAATTCATCTTTTGGGGTTGGTTACTCACTCAATAAATACTTTTCCATTACTGAGGTGAGGTTCCCATTGTATAGTTTCTAAGAGGTGATGTGGATCCATTCAAAGATGAGTAGTTATAATGGTATGATTCAGTACTTATTTGTCTAGATTATATCTTTGGTGAAGTTGTGGGTCCCCCGATAGGTTTCTAGAATAGTGATATGGTAATGGTGGATATTAAGGTGCTACACTCCCTTGACTAATGTTCATACCTAAGAAAGGAGTGAGTTAACATTAAAAAATTCTAGTGGTGAGTCGAAGAAAGGTTGATCTGTAAGTTCTAGATTTTATAAACCCCTTATGTTGCATTTTCCTAAGGCTCAATGGTGTTTAGAGGGAGTTTTGAGAAGTTCTAGAGGCTAAAAAGGGGTTTTTTCCATCTTAAGGTCCACTATGACATAGTGTGATGCATGGTGCAAGCCATGGTGAGCACATAATATAGGGATCCTTAAAAAATGTGAGGTATTTACATTTTTGTTGGGGTATTTTATGTGTGGGTGTTGTGTGTGGCTATGTTGTGATTTGTTCATAATGAGGGAAAAATGACTTAGAAGGCCAATTTATATGGTGTTTTGTCTAAGGTGTTTCACATGTGGTAAATGGGGAAGGCGACCACACCATAGTGGATGGAATGAAATATTTTAGTTATTTGGAGAGTTCCCCTATTAGAAATAGGTATCCTGAAATGCCCATGTTTTTGGGCATGATGTTTGTTGAGGTCAACCTATTAGCAATAGGGAGCACGAAAATTCCTCTATTGACATGTATATAGACTTTTGATGAGTAAAACTTGAGTAGTACATGAGGAATATGTAATGATCATAATGTATCTCTCCATTTCAAAGTCCTTAGTGTGGTGGGTCAAATGCCCTTGGATTTCTCTCAAACTCATAGTGAAGTTCGTGGCAGCCTATTAGGCATCTTAAACACCCTACACCATAAGGTGGTGAAATCATTAGAGGCGTTCAGTGTCCTTAAATTCAATTTTAATTTGAATGATGTTTTTTTGAGATATATCATTTCAAATAATAGGGATATAGAATATCCCTTTAACTAGAGGCCACACAGATGTAGTGGGAGTCACTACACCATGATAGAGGCCATTCATGTTTCCTCTCTAAATAGATGTTCTAGACATCCTTGGTTCAATTTTATATCTCTTATCTACAACACTAGTCTACCCCTAGGCCTCTCACCACCCACCATCCACATCTATTGAGATTCTAAACACATTGGATAACAGAGCTAACATCTTATATATCAAGGTACTCTCTCTTTTCCAATTCACATTTTTATTTCTAGTTCTATTTTTTTAGGTTCATTTAGTGGAGTTTCTATATTTTAGGATCACAATTTTGTTTGTATTACTGTTAGATTTTCATGGATAGGTTCTAAGGTTGTCTCCTTTGAGTTTGGTGGTGGTTTATCCTTTTTCATCTATTCTTTATTAGATAACATTGAAATTGAAATGTAGGCATAGGATTCACTACATATCCTTTTATTTTACGTGAAAACATGAGACTATGATACTTTAGATTCTTCGGTAAAATTTGGAAAAAAACAAATTCAAGATAATAAACTAAATTGTAACATACCCGACCCGGAAACCACTAAACCGATGCTCTGAGTCGAGTCATCACATGACCACAAGCACAACTCCACGTATGCCAGAGGTTAACACCTAGTAGTGAGGGTCCAATAAGTCATGTTGGGAGACTATAACCTCTTTATCATAGCAATACACAACAGAACACAATATAAATAGTTAAAAAATATAAATAGCCAATAAACATTCATAACCAAGCATTTATCAAAATGGGGTACAAACAACAAATAAAATTCACTAATTTCATATCATACTAGTAGTTCAAGGTGAATGAATCCCAAAATAAAAAAAGGAGAAAACTCCAAATAGGTCCTGACCCTAGGTCTGGATCCTCCTCCATGTACATCCTGAGTACAACTCATCCTTCTAGAGTAGTTCCTTCACCCTTGTCCTAACCTACAACCAAGAAGTCTGCCCGGCTACCCAACGGTCTCCTGAGCATGGTGTGAGTATAAAATTATGTAGGACACTACCAACGTTGTAAACATAATATCTATTCTAATAGATAGTGCGTGAAAGTAAAAAATAAATGGTATGAATGCAAAGAATAGTCTAGATGCCATTAGTTAACAATTTTCTTTTAATTTATGACTACCATTTATTCCAATTAAATTTCTTATACCATCGTCATTACATAAGTCATATTGATCACATGCTTCATGGGTTAAGAAAGAATATCATCTACATAAGGGTATAAGGTAATCAATCACAATGAATATGGGAAATAAACCAAGTCCATATGTCACTAGGGATACACATATCACATCAACACATTATCCTCACCTCAAAGCATCAGTCTAGGTGGAATGCAACCATTAGGGGAATAGAGCTTCTGTCCCCTTCCCTAACCCATGAATTTTTAGGTGGAGTTTAGAGCCTCAGTCTAACTTGACCCATGGGCATAGAAACTCAATTCAATACCCCCACTCTACCAATACATGTGCACATTTATATTTTTCAATCACCATAACCATACCATAACACCACATAACATAACCAATGCCATTGGAAATCATCATTCACAATGCATAACAAACTACATGGGAAATAATATTATTTTATAACACATTAACAAATTTTCCAATTACATTTCATAGACATTTAGCCGAGTCCCCATTCTCATGCATTAATCCTTTATTTTTTTTCATTAACCCCTATGCCTTAGTCAATATTCATAAATGGACCTACTTTAACCCATTTAGCCCATTTATCATTTCATGTACATTTCTCTTGTATTAACTCATTCCATATTTATCAATTCTCTCATTCAACACTTTATATGTCCTTAATACCCAAGTCATTTCAAATTTAACAAGCTCATAATTTCATATGTACTAGTCCTATTTGGCATTTCACCATAAATCATATACCATTCGACACAATCCCATTTAACCGGATTAAACCACTTACTAAGTTATTCCAAACAACCCCTTAAGCAATTATTAAACTAAGGAAACTCATGGAAATTCCATATTCAGTCCAACTGACCATACTAACATGTTCAACATTGGTACTATGTTATTACGCTTCAATTGCACACGTGACCTTGTTAGTTTCCTTGTTTGGAAAGGTCGTCACACCCCAAGGGCGACCCCAAATTGGCCAATCATCCCCAACGCATCCCACGGGGTTCTTGAGGTATTCAAATCAATATTTGGATGATCATTCTACCAAAATCCAACCAATAAAATATAGAGAACAATAATAGGAATCAATAACACCTACTCATATTCACAACACTACATAAAAACTATGGGATATAACGTGTAGACCACTTGCCTCAAATTTGTTGATAACACATGCTCAATCATGGCCTTAGATCCAAATTCAAGCACCCATTGAAGCCCCAACCTAGGTTCCACTAAAATAAAGAGTGTTTTAGGGTTTCATAATAAGATGGAAGAAACCACAAACCCTAATCCAAAAAATATAAGCAAGAGGATTGTTGGACATACCTGGGGCTTCAATCTGTAACCAACAGCACTCCAAATAGCCAAGAATCTAAGGAGAACCACCTCATGGAATCATGGGTAATCCAAGTTCTTCGTTAGGGTTTCATGGGATAAATTGGAGGAGAAACCTGAGTTTTGTTTTAAAATCATGGGGTGGAATTTTTGTAATCTTCTCAAAGTTTCTGGGCCGCACAGTTTACCCGCATGGTTTTCTAATCTATGCACAAACCATGTAAAAGATACTACCATAAAATAACCCCCTTTGCATGGTTTCATTTAAATCCTACACAGTTTTCTTAACTATGTGTGAAACGTGCATAAGACTCTGTCCATGGCTGCACAGTTCCCGCACGGTTTTCCCTAACCATCCGCAAACTATGAAACATGCCTAGGAACTCCCTTTTCTTCATCTTTTCATGTCTCGAACCCCTGGAAAACCCCTGAGCCACCTCATGAACATGGGATAAAATTATTTTACCAAAAAAATAGGGTTAAACTGAAACATAAATTAAAATGTATTTTAAGAGAAACTGGGATATTACAATATCCCCATCTTATAACGACTCGTCCTTGAGCTGATCTTCTGAGCATCACCAAACATCCATAATAAGGGATCACACCAGAGGGCCTGACTATCCATTACAACTTTCCAAGCCTCTGGTTGCACATCAAAAGGTTGATGAATAGGGATCAAGGGCGTAGATTTTCCCCTCAAGACTTCCTTACCAAAACACACAACACAAACCCAAAAAACTTCTCAAGGATGCATCCACTTCAACCATTCCCACCATGATAAATTCATGGGGGAAGCATAGATGAAAAAAACCTAACTCATCACACATGGAAACATAACACACAACATCACATCATCATGGAAGAACCAATCAGCACCCCATCAGCCCGATCCTCTGTATGCCTCATGACACAAAATCACGTGGTGTCATTTCCTTATATTCCCCAAACTCTGATGGTGACCAAACCCGATATCACCCGAAGTAAAACACAAGATATTTCCACCCAGATTTCCTAAAGATTCACTCCACAACTAGTCATCCAATACGCAATCCAAGGCTCTCAATTTCTAGACAAAAAAACTTGTGCCAATGTTCTCTATCAGGGCTAACTCACCCGAATAGTGACAACTTGAGTCATTCCAACCCGAATCTCTGGCCACACCATCAACCAACAATTTATCTAGTATGGTTATCTCCATCATATTTAGTTACTTGGAACCTCCAATTTCGATGAAAGACCACTAAAATCTCATCCAGTCTTCCACATCACCTATCATGCTCCAAAAAACAACACACCAACATCCATAGGATAATTACCCTGCTTTGGCATCCAACCACAACCTCAAAACCCTTTAAAATGACATTACATCTCTATCCTCTTGAGAAATAAGATCAACAGGACCTCACTCATGTAAAAATAATTTCCAAGAAGGATCTTTCTGACACAATATCAACATGGAGGTGGTTCAATCTCACCACACCCATTCAAGTTTAACATCTCAGGTCAGACCGCATCCGACTTGCGTGTCCCAAAACACCCACCTCTTACTGATGGTACGCTATCCCCTTATCACCTCCCCAAGGTTCTTACTGACTTGAATCCAATCATTACTATCTAATGCACCCATTGGGGTCACTCCCTAAATACTGGAAGAATTCCATCATCATGGAAATACTTCTCTCCAGACTATCTTCAGGCATTACCCTCAGCATCACATCATGTCACATTTCCATGGTTCCCTCAAATTCAAAATTTTCTAAAACCAAAAAAGAAGAAAAAATACCTAATTCTAACCCCAAAATTCGTTGGAGTTATAGGGGCCCAACATTACTTGCCACACCCTATTGTCATATCCAACCACACCCTCCTACGACTCCGAATAGACATCACAAGATTCATTTGGAACTACCCTGAGCTCAATCCAAAACTTGGCTCATCAGAAACCATGTCCAAGTCCTACATGCCTCACCGAGGAACCTAACATGCAGCAAATAGGTTCCTCATTGGCACCCCGGTGCCACTACGTCGACTCAATGTTCTCCTCTCCACATATAGGACTAACTCATCATTCCCCACCTTAGGAGTTTCTTTACCATTGCATGCCATGATGGATTCCAACCACCGATTCTTATACCCAATCACAAACTGAACACCAAACCCCAACTTGGATACCTATCCTTTTCCCAAAACAAGAAAATGAACATCACCCATTTCCCATTCTTGGCTTCCGTGAACAACACCCATGGAATTTTTCAATATTCGGTCCATCCCGACCACCTCGCCCCAAGCCATAGAGGGTGAGAATTCCATCATCAAGATCTAATTATATTGTTTCCATGAGGGTAACTTCATAATGTCCAACATCCAACCAAAACCATTAATGTCTCCTGGTATGAGCCAGAGCTACACAACATACCCGAGACAATGTCAAGATGTTGGGAATTCTCGTCACTAGATGAGGTATGCTAAGAAGTATTCAAAGAACACTGCCACCAACTTATCCATATTTGTTGTGGAACTAAGGGGCACTATGACCTGCCAAGGGTTTCAGGCTTCTATGCCAAATTCATCTCGTTAACATTTAACCACCACTGCTCAGGTGTGATTTCCAACCATGTTTAACCATCACTCCATGACCAAATCCTCAAACAGTTGTAAACCAATGTTTCATTTGGCACTACTTCCACCACACCACTTGAGTTATTCTGATGCGTCCCTTCCAACTATAAACTGAAGAACAATGGTCAATCACACCAATCAAACCAACGGTCTCTCACAAAACAACTTTATCTTGCGTATAGCCCATCACCTTCTTACTTACCTAACCGTGTCTCTTGGTTAATTAGCCACATCTTCCCTGAGGTGGCCTCTTCTTCTCACCCAAAAATAGAACCATTCATACAAACAAGTTCAACCATGTGACCACCCTCACCTCAGATGTCCCCATCGAGCAAAAGTATGTAACCACACTTTAACCACCCCTAGCCTATTCCCCTCGAAAACGGCTTCGAGTCCTTCATTAATCATCATCCAAGAATGTGATTTAGGAATCCATGTGATACTACCCTCAAAAACAATACTTACCTCCTATCCAAAGCACTATGGTTCCCTTTTAAAAAAAACTGGAGCACAACTATACCATTTACTAAACTCATTGGTACTCAACATGAATTGACAGTACCTCAGAAGTATTTCTCATGCTCATATTCCAAGATAACTACATCATTGGGATAACCTTCCTCGAGTTCACACTTGATTTCATGAGACTATCAATGCATAAACTCAACTCGAGTGGCACCACCAGCCATCAACCTTCCCATTTAGCCCTCAAGGCCAACCCAGCACAATTAAACACAATGAGTCCAACTATGAATGTCCAAAACATCTACATGTGTGACACAAACCCAAAAGAAATAGAAACCTTGTCCTGCCTCTCTCATAGGTTACCTTGAAGATTGAATGAAATCAAATCCCTAGACGACAGTCACAACCAAGAGAAGCCATTGGTCCACTATCCAAACCCTAAATATCATGACACGAACAAAGAAATTCTTGTGAATGGAACTCTCACTCCCATTCCAGTGAACACTATGATTAGTTCATAAAACAACCATTTGGTCTATGTTTCACAACAAACGTGTAAAATTTCATTGGATCTATGAATAAAAAATCCTCTCTAGGACCCAGAACAGAACTTGTAAGATCTCTACTCACAAGGTCACCAAGACCCAGGCACTATCCTGAAGGTATAATATACACTATGTATTGTCTTGAACCACGAGAGTTTCCTCACTCACATTACCGAAAAACGCTTCTCAACCCAAAGGGCACAACCCTGGCAAGGGTTCCCTAAACACGCCAAATAGGAAATAACATAAAAGGAAGGGCCTCACAATACCAATCCAAAGTCTCAAACTAGGGCACTCTCACTGCCCAACCTACATATACGATGGACCAACTAAAAACACAAAGGATCCCCACCATTGAACTCAAAGAGTTTCATTTTAAACTTATCGTTCATATGATGCTTCGAAGAATGGCCAAAAGGATTTAACCACAGATGGAAACGATCCCATGATATCAACCACAAACAAACCATTCTTCATACTCTATCCCAATTGTCACCATCTCTCTTAGAATTCTACCCATTACCCTACCTACTGTAGGTCATGGTCAACACAGGGTGCCTAATTTATTTAATCACAAGTCATTATTCAACACCTCTTCAAACCAATTCTTCTTTAAAAACATGATTCCTTCTCTCTCAGGCACATTTCTCATTACAAAACTAGTTAAAACCACCATTTTTATCTCATTTACACTTTTTTAGGAAAACTCGGTAACCCTTTTACCATCACTACACAAATCATTATCTATTAGATACCATTCAACCTTTATAAATTATCATAACCCAAAATTTTAACATGGTTATAACATGTATTAATATATGATATTCCTTAACTACTCATTTGAAATCCTTTCATTCACTCGCTTGAATTGAGATTTTTAGGCATCATTTTCTTCATATGTATCAAGGAATGAAAATGAATTCTACTATCTATTCCCCGCACACCCATCTCGTGTGTGTGCCTATAATGATTCATTCCACCTATATCCTTAGGTGCCTATAATGATGCATGAATTTACAACCCCATTCCACTCCAGGAATGAGAAAAATGTCATAAATAAATAAAATCATACAAAAAGTTCAGCACCTAATGGTGAAATATCTTTAAACTGTAACAACACGCATCAAGAACAATAATTACCACCCTGGGTGACTTGGGGTTTCCCGCATAAATGGGTTATCTACTCCCAAGAATTATCTCATTAAAAAGGCCTGACACATCATATTATCCTATCTACAATCCCAAAATAGTAAGAAATAGAAAATAACTCCTCTGATACAACTTTTAAATGTCCCTGGCCCGGAAGTCACTTATTCGGTGCTTTGAGTCGAGTCATCACATAACCTCAAGCATGCCTCCCCATATGCCAAAGGTTTCTAACTAGCGAAAAGGGTCTAATAAGTCACATTGGGAGACTTTAACCTATTCATCCGAGCAACGCATAGCAAAAAACAATATAAATAGTGAAAACAATATGAATAGAAAATAAAAATTCATAACCAAGGATTTCCCAAAATGGGGTACAAACCAAAAATCAAATACACTAATGTCATGTCATACTAGTAGTGCAAGGTGAAAGAAACAAAAAATAAAAAAAATAGAGAAAACTCTAATTTTTTCCAGACCCTAAGTCTCGATCCTCTTCCATGTACATCCCAAGACCAACTCAACCTCCTAGAGTAGGTCCTTATTCTTTTTCCTATCCTACAACCAAGAATTCCTCTCGTGTACCTAACAACGGCCTGAGCAGGGTGTGATTATAAAACTCAGAAGGTCTCCACCAAAGGTGTCTAAAAAATATCTTGTCTAATAGATAGTGCATGAATGTAAAAAATTAATGGTATGAAATCAAGGAACAGTTTGGGTTCCATTAGTTAACAATGTTCTTTTAATTCATGACTAGAATTTCTTCCAATTCTATTTCTTATACCATCTTCATTACATAAGTCATATTGATCACATGCTTCATGGGTTAGCCATAAATATCATCTACACAGGGGTCTAAGGAAATCAATCAAAATGCATATGGGAAATAAACCAAGTTTCTATCTCACTATGGATACACATATCACATCAACACATTATCCTCACCTCGAAGCCTTTGTTCGGGTGGAATAAAACCATAAGGGTAATAGAACCTATGTCTCCTTCCCAAACTCGTGCATTATGGGGTGGAGTTTAGAGACTTAGTTTAACTCGATTAGTGGGTATATAACCTCAGTTAAATACCCCACTCTACCAATCCATGTGCACTTTATTATTTATCAATCACCACAACAATACCATAACACAACATAACATAACCAACGCCATTGGAAATCATCATTCCCAATTCATAACAAACAACATGGGAATTAATATTATGCCATAACCCATTAACACATTTTCCAACTACATTTCATAGTCATTTTTCCAAGTCCCCATTATCATGACTTAACACTTTATATTTATTAATCAACCCCTTTTCCTTAGTCAGTATTCATCAATGGTCCTACTTTAACCCATTTATCCCATTTATCATTTCAAGTACCTTTCTCATGTATTAACTCATTCCATATTTATCAATTACCTCATAAAACACTTTACATGTTCTCAATTCCCAAGACATTTCCAATTTAACATGCTCATAATTTCATATGTACTAGTCCTATTTGGCATTTCATCGTAAATCATATACCATTCGACACAATTCCATTTAACCCGATTATCCCATTTACTAAGTCATGTTAAAAAACCCCTTAAACCATTATTAAACTGAGGAAACGCATGGATGTTCCAAATTCAATCCAAATAACCATACTAACATGATCAACATGGGATATATGTTATTACGCATCAATTCCACATGTGACCTTGTCAATTTCTAGTTTCAGAAAGGTCGGAACACCCCATGTGTGGCCCCAAATTGGTCAATTCTTCCTCGACGCCTCCCATGGGGATCGTGATGATTTCAAATCATTATTTAAATGATCATTCTACCCAAATTCCACCAAAGGAATCCAGATCACAAAAAGAGGAAGCAAGAAGACCTACTCATATGCACCAATCTACATAAAAACTATGGATAAATTGTCTAGACCACATACCTCGATTTCGTTGATGAACGCAGTCTCAATCATGGACATAGATTAGGATTAAAGCACCCCCTTAAGCCCCATCCTAGCTTCCACTGAAAAAAAGATGGATTTAGGGTTTCTGAAGAAGATGGAAGAAACCAAAAACCCTAACCAGAAAAATAGAAGCAAGAGGAGTGTTATTATTACCTGGGTATTCTATCAATAACCAAGGGTGCTCCAAATAGCCAATAATTGAATTATAAACACCTATTAGAAGCTTGGGTCATCCACATTTTTCATTAGGGTTGTAGGGGTAAAATGGCGGAGAAACCCAAGTTGTGTTTTAAAATCCCGTTGTTGCATTTTTGTAATATTCTCAAAGTTTCTGGGTTGCCCAGTTAACCCTCATGGTTTGCCAAACGATGCGCAAACCATCCAGAAGCTATTGCCAGAAAATCACCCACTTTACACAATTTCCTATAAATTCCACACGATTTGATTAAGCATGCGCCAACAATGTGTAATACTGTGTCCATGGTTTCACGGTTCCCATACGGTTTTCACGAACAGTGTGTAAACCGTGAAACATGCCCAGATACTCCCTTTTCTTCCTCTTTTCATGTATCAAACCCCCAGAACACCCTTGAGCCTTTTCATAAAATTGGGAGACAATTATTTGTCCAAAATTATAGGATTACACTAAAACATAAACAAGAATATATTTTAAGAGAAATAAGGATCTTACAAAATATAAAATGAAGTGTAACTTGGATTTTGTGATCCATTATGTTTTACATTTTGTTGATGTTGCCTCTTGATTTTCTGAATAGAATTCTTTTTTCATTATTGTTGCTGAACATGGATCAAATGATTGAAATAAGTAAACACCATAAATCTGGTAATGATATTTTGATTAATGAAATTAGATATAAAATTGATTATCATTCTTCACTGTATAGAATATAATATGGTAGTTAGGCTTGAATCATGTTCAAGGTTCACTTTTAGCTATAGGTGGATTATGGTTATATGATATCGGTTGATTGTACCTATAAAATTGAATAGTTTAATTCCGCATGAAAAAGAAATGGTTGTTTACTAAAGATACATGATTTGGGCTGGGAAAGACCTTTTTTGTGAAAGGATTGAATGCATTGGTGATATGGACTTAGTTTCCACATGTGTGGGCGATAATGAAAATTGATGTTATACTTTGTATGCTTACTCTAGGATGGTAGATCCAAAATGTTGTTTTTTGTACCTAGTATGGTTAGGATATTTTATTTAAAATAGGATAGGTTTTTTGGTTTATAGTGGAGGATTAATATCTCTGATGTTGTGATGGAATATTTTGTGATTAATGGTGTTATGGTGACATGGGGTTAGTTAGAATGTGATGAGAGTTGGGCTTTCTCATTGTTAACTTATTGGTGAATTTTTTAAATTGATGGTTTTATAAATATTTTTTGATATGGTTTCCAACTAAATGATGTATTTTTTAAATATTTATGGTGAGAGCATCATTGGTTATGGAATATTAGGATGATTCCTATAGTACTTGAAAATTATGGAATGATAAATTGATTAATAATGAACTCATTTTAATAGTGTTTTTGTTGATAAAAATTATACATGTTAAATTATAGAAACTAAGGGATGGTTGTATGAATGATCAAAGAGAATATGCATTGCATCATAAATTGAAATATCAAGTAATAAGAAGGTTGGATTATATTAAAATGAAATGTTAAAACTAGAAATTAATGTTGGGATAATAAGTGATGAGTAAGTTACTAAATTGTTAAATAAATTAATAGTAATTTCTAATTACTATGTGGAAATGGTTAATGGTGTCTAAAATTTATTCTTGTGTGCTCTTTTGGAATATAGTATATTATACCTTTGTAGGTTGCTGTTGGGTGTCATGCGGGATAATATCGTCATTGGAGTATAAGACTAATCAGTTTTCCTTAGTGTGGTTGTGTATGATATATCTTAATATTCTCTGATTTTATAATCCTCACCAATCAAATCTAAAGGGAAATTGAAAACTAAATCTATTTTGTGGTCATGTTTTTCTTGATATCTAGGTTAGATAGGGAATGTGTGACAGACTTTACCAACCACCCCCACTCTCCCATCATTTTTAATATCATATGTATGCATACTTCGGTTTTGATGGCTTAAGGTATATCCTATGGACTCAAATGCGATATGATGGTGCTCAGTCTAAATATAAATTTACGTTCGGTCTGTAATAGAGTTTTTTTTTCAATTAATTGTATCTAATCATGTTGATTATAGATTTCCAATGGTTTACTTTCATAGATTGTAGCATCTTGAGGTAAAATCATGAAAAAATTGATTTAGTGGCCTCAAAAATTTTACTTGGTTATGAATGTGATGATGAAAATGAGGTTATTATGACCTTCATGGGAAACAATATGATATGATGTTATGTCTATGAAATGTATGCATGTGTTACATGAATAATTATGGAATGGATTTTTGCATGGGATGTATTTAATTAGGGTATGAGAGAGAGAAAATATTGAAGAAGTGGAAGTGGTTACCTTTTTTATATATGTATATGTTTGATGTGGATATGCATATTTATATTCTTTACTTGGTGATGGATCATTGTGAGGATGGGGCCCCAGTTTTACCTGGTTAGGTAATAAATTTGTTTCATTTGTTTATTCAATGGGATTTAGTATGATTCTTTTACATTGGCCAAAAGGGATATAGGGAGAATCCTAATCTGTATACTTATATGCTCACCCTATATATATAAACAATTTTTCATGTCCATGGGAGTTGGTTTGTTATAGAACTGGGTGATACTATCTCAAAGTGGTTATTTATGAGTCATTGGAGTTCATGGTCACTGCCTAGGTGATCCTTTTGGTATCATTTAGTTATTTATCATTTTTCATTAATTTATATTAATTTATATTAATTTATTAGAATTTATTATTTATTTATACATGGTGTTGATTAGTGAATATACACTTGTCATATAATCCTTAAATTTATATAATGAGGAAAATCCCACTCATTTGTGACTATCTACCCTCTGTACTAGTCAACAACCCATGTCCTATTGATGTAAGGATTTGGATTTTATTGTCTTCTCTTTATTTGCATCAAGGAGGGGTAATAGTGGAGGGGGTGGTTTTGATAGAGTGGAATTAGAGATAATTATTTAGGCATAAGATGTAATATAAAGACAGGCATTGGTGAGGATGAATGGTTTGGTAGGGAAAAAATATTTTAAAATTAGTATATACTATAAACAAGGGATGAAATCTAGAACATTAGTATTTAGGTCCCACTATGATCAGATTAAAGGACCATCAATTTTATAGAACATTCCAAGAGAATTGATCCTTCTTGTAGGGTAAAGAACTAGGTAAGGGTCATGCATCATGATTTTCAGCACCCGTGTTTGAATTGGGAATAAAATTATAATTAGTTTGATATTTAATTAATTAATTAACCAAGAATATAATATATTTTGTATTTATGAGTCCCTAATTTTTTCTTTTGTAGTAATGTTTCCAGTTTAATGTCCCAATCAGGTTCATGTCGAATAGGTTCATTATAATGTGATAAAATATCAACATAGAGTTGAGTTTTATGATGGTGATTCTTTGAGGAGGATACTTTGAGAGATTCAGTTCTAGGGTATACAGAAGTATGAGAGATCTATTTAAAATTATAATTATGAGGATTGGAAAGAGTTAGGGGAGATTTCCTTCGATTCAATTAATGCTCATGAGGAGAATTGGTTTTCATTAACTATGATGATGTTGTGTGGGGTAGTTAAGGATTGGTGGGTCTTATTTATTAGTTATCATGAGGATTCAAATATTTCAGGGGAGAAGTTTTTAAATTAGTTTTATGCTGAGTTTCTATATTTGACCATAAATATGGCTGGTTGGTAGATGATTATTTCCATATTCCAAGGTAATTATAGTGTATGAGAGTTCAGAATCTGGAATAAGAACCTCTAAAGTTGTTATTTAAACCTTCCACTGAATTATGAGGCTTGGGTGAGATATTTCAAGGAGGATTTTCATCTAGAGATCTAGTTCTAGGTCACCTTGTTCATATTTTTGAAATATCAGAAAGTTTTGGAAAGGGAAGGGGTTGTATAGAGGATCACAGCTAGGACCAGATCAGCATAGGTGGAGAGTTTCCAATATTTTTTTGAAGTAAATCAATGGAATTTTTTTTTAGTTTTCTAGTTATAATAATTTTCAGATACTATGGAATTGATTTCAGCATTCTTAATCTCTTTTGACTAGGGATGGAAATTTTCGAACCCATGATAGTGGATAAAACATAGTTTTTTATGAATGTGGAGGTAATAGAAATTAGAATGAAGATTAAATGTCCTTCCTCCATGGTAAATGTGGAGCCAGTGTCCCTCTTTTAGATCAGGAACTACAATAGTATCCTTTGAGTTAGCAGTAGTAGTAGGGTTATCCAGTCTAAAACTAGTAGACAGGGTAATGGGTTGGTAGAGAACAACCTCTTGATGTGTAGAGACCCAGTTTTTTCCATTTAATACATTGTAATATTTCTAAATATTTTTCCAGAGTTAGGCGATGAGACAGTGTGCGATTCCGAGGCCCGGTGTGCCCGGAATAAATTTTATTAAAATATTACGTTTTTTATACTATGAACATAGTGGGGTTTGTTTTTTCCTAAAAGGTAGCTCAGATCGGAAATCATAGGGCACAATTGTGTATGGAGCATGCAGTTTACCCTAGGTATGGTGTAAAAGTTACGGGCGTGGGCCTGCTGTGAGAGATGTCACCCAGGGAAAAAATTGTCATTTTAAATTAATGACATAGTGACTTTTATCACTGGAGTTCTTTTAAAATAACTTTCGAACAAAGTCTCAGAATCGAAATCCAAGACTTCCGTTGAGTTTGAAATGGGGATCTTTTCCTAGGCGCGGTATAAAATGAAAGGGCGTGGTGAATTCAGATTTTGTGGTGAGTGGGATCCCTATAAATAGAATTTAACTATTTAGGGTTAAGGAAAAACTCTAATTCAATCTCACTCGGTAACATCCAAGCTCTCTCTCTCTTAATCTCTCTAGTTGTTCTTCGTCATTCTTCTTCAGATCGAGGAGCGATCTCCGCCAAAACTTTGGCGGATCGAAGCGGGAGCCCCGTGGACGCGTCGCCAATGATGCACAGCAGATTCAAGGTCGGATATTTGGTTAATTTTCACATATTATTTGATTTATTGACTTGTCATCAATTGGTATTTTGCGTTCTAAAATTTTAGAACTTAGATGATGGCCAAACGAACACGACCATCATCCAAGTCTCGTTCTAAATCATGTTCTTGAGCGTTCTTTGTCCAAACTTTTGGATATTCCAAAACTATGACGGATCGACGAGCGAGGGGCGGCGCTGTGAAGATCTTGCCCCGAGTATTCTGAAACCGGTTTCGGAAAATTTTTCCGACCACCAGAGTGGTCGGGGGGATCGGCGAAGGTCCGACTATAGCAAGGGGCAACGGCCGGAGGTCGAGTCTGAGGTGCGGCAGATCACGGAGTACTGAAGGACGAGCATAGGCTGGATCATGGCGGAATCAGGTGTAGACGGAGCAGCGGCGTTGGGCGCAGCCAGGAGGTGATGGCTGCAGTGTGGATCCATAGGGATCGGAGGAGCGCCGGGGGGGCCTTCGGCATCGTGCGATGAGCAGGGAGCACGAGAGTGAGTGGATTGATGCAGTACGGTGCAGGCCGAAGGTGGGAAGATGGTGCACTGTAGTAGGTGAGGGAGTTGGAATCTTCCTGTCGCGGTCGGAGGAGGACCCTGAGGTCAGCGCCTCAGGGTGTGCGGCGTAGAAAAGGACCCACAAACTGCGGGTCCTACTATGCGGTGCGGAACAAAGACCGGCAACTGGCCAATCTGTTGGAAGGATCCAAACCTGAGGGGTCCGGTGGTTTTGAATGGGCCGCGGCCAGCGGGCCGCGGCGAGCCAGGCCGAACTCGCGGCTGGGTCGTGGGCCGGTGGTCTGGACCCGGCCGGTTGGGGTGGACAGGCCCATTTGGTCCCCCTTGAGTTAAAGGGGTAGTAAATTTTAAAAGGCACGTCCATTTGACGCGCCATCAATGGATGTGGGTCTGTCTCATTGAGACTGACTTTTTGAAATGGGTTTCGGGGTTTTTGGGGTTTTTTGACTGAAGATAGGTGACCCAGAACGCCTTAATTTAATAATATTAAATTTTTATCAAAATTTACAACTGATGTATTCGCAAGTCGAATGTCTATTCGAAGCACCGTCAGAGGTGCTATGACCCTGGAGTACAGATGGTCTTTCCAAAGTAGGTTCAGAACCTTTGCAGTTTTGTTTCCTTGCTCGGTGGCACGAAATTCTTAATGCGAATAATTAATTAATTACTTAATTAATTAATTATTCTTGCATCGAACCTAACTCTTGTTTGAGATGTCCGTTTGATGCGCTATTAGCAGCAGCATGACCCCAGTCCTCTTGCGGACTTTTGGAAGTGCATTCTGAAGCGTTCGGGTTGGAGAAAAGGTGCGGCCCCATAGTGCCTAGTTCACACATTTTACTGTGAAATACCAATTTTCACCTAACACCCATTTGGTGTGTTTGAGTACTCGTTTATGCGTGTTCTTCTGAGGGGATTGTGATGGCGCAATCTACCCGCCTAAATTCGGCCCCAAGGCATGGCCCCAAAAAGTGACTTCCGGACGTATGCTACGTTTTTATGACATAGGCTTCATTATTCAGTTTTGGGAAAACGAATAGCCTACGCCTCATGGTTATATTCAAGGAAATCCGTGGTACGATCTACGTGATGTGTTTTGGGGC
The DNA here is from genome assembly GCA_963277665.1 of Viscum album. Classification (NCBI taxonomy): domain Eukaryota; kingdom Viridiplantae; phylum Streptophyta; class Magnoliopsida; order Santalales; family Viscaceae; genus Viscum; species Viscum album. The sequence goes on along the minus strand of OY728143.1, from coordinate 877,689,233 downwards.
CAAGTTGTGGGCCCCACAGGGCCCCATTTGCATAACGCGAGGAGTTGCAGCTTCTGCATCCGGAGTCCGTTTTTTGTGCCGCCTACGGTGTTGTAACCCTGGCATCGAGGCGAAGTTGACCATGGTGGTTTCAGGCGTTGATGTCGGAATTGAGGTATGGGCCACATGGTCCATCTTTTAATATGTGTGTGGTGTACTGTGACTTTTTAATTAGTCATTTGTTTGGGGTGTATGAATAGTCAATTTTCCTTGTTTTCCGAGAGCATCGTGATGGTGCAGTTCACTTGACCTTTTTCGAGACTGAGGTGATGTCCCCATGAAACACTGTATGAGCATAAAGCGGTGTTGAATAACATATACATTGAGAGCCCGTTTCCAGTGAGTAAACAGTCTATCTCGCGTGTTTTTTCTTGAGGATTACAATGGTGTAACCTATTTGGGCATACAGGGACTCTTTAGAGATCTCATTAAATGTGGAAAGATGAAAGGGAGTTGGTTAGAGGTTCCTTTGATGCACTCTGAACCTACGCACGGTAGCGGTGTTAGTGACACCCAGTTGTGGCACGGGTAGTGCGGAGATATCAGACCAGTTTTGGGTTTACCCTCCAGCGAGGTTGGGCAGTAGGTTACCTGTTGACCTTAGGGTTTACCATCCAGCGAGGCTATGCATTGGGATACCCATTGACCCTAGGGTTTACCCTCCAGTGAGGCTGGGAAGTGGGTTACCCATTGACCTCTTATGGTTCACCCTCAAGCGAGGCTGGGCAGTGGGTTACTCATTCTCCTTAGGGTTCACCCTCTAGTGAGGATAGGTAGTGGGTTACTCGTTTTCCTTAGGGTTTACCTCAAGTTGGGAAGGGAATTGGGTTACCCATTAACCATAGATTTTACCCTCCAGCGGGGCTGGGCATTGGGTTACTTGATGACCTCTTGGGGTTTATCCTCCAGCATGGTTGGGTAGTGGGTTACCGGAGGACTTCTTTCAGCTTAGCCCATTCTATGAGGCTAGTCAGGGACTTTTCTCCCTGATTACTAGAGCGAGACCCTTGGTTTTATGGTTTTTTAATGAGGTCTCTTGACATGTGGGATTGTTTGGCATCAGTGATGGATACCCTTATAACTATTGGCAACTCTTCCTACGTTGATCTTGGAGATATAGATCCCCTTACATACTCATTTCGGTTCCTTATTGAGAATATATATATATATATATGAACCTTACTTTGGTTCCCACTCCTTGGGTTCAATTACTCTCCTTCAAGGATGGGAGATGACATGGGGGTATGCCACGTGCATTCCGTGTCCAGATCCTCTTGAATTGGATGAGTCTACTTCCTTTATTTTCTTGGGTTGAGCTGCACTCTCCCTATTGTACTCATACAATGTTCATTGTTTTGTCTGCTGATCACCATTTTAGTACCTCCTTTGTTTCTCCCTCGAGATCTTGGGGCATCCTACTTTGCATCTTTATACTCACCCCTTCTTGGGCATTGCCCGTACTTGGTGTTCCCTTGCAGACAATGGACAGGTCGATTGAGACTGTGGAGAATTGTAGAGAACACAAGAGCTTGGGCCGCATTTAGTGGTTTCAGTAGGACTTTCAGGTGTGAGACACACCAACTATTTACTTATTTTTACCTATTATCAGGTTATGGCACCTTTCTAGTTGGGCGTGTGTTTTTTCCTTTGTTGTTCAGTTTACTTGTCAGTACTTTTCATCACAATACAAGTTCTATTTAGAAGTTGATGCGTGACTGTGGTTTTGTTATAGTTGTTTGTCCATTGGTTTTCTTTTTTACTCTGCATTTCATCATTGAGTGGTTTGTGTGTGTGTGTGTGTGTATAGGTACTTAGACAATGGCCTCCCTGAGATTGTTACACCTTCAGCGCTTATCGCCATCCCCTAGCCTCTGATAGCGAGCTTGGGGTAGTTGCGGCTCAAGACCTGTAGGGTCGGGTCATGAAAAAGTGGTTTCAGAGGTGGTTTGTTCCATGGGGCATTGTTCGAACGTCCATAAAAAGGAATTGGTTTGGATTTAAAGTCATAGTGTCGACGTGTATCGAGAGTTTCTCTCAGGGCAGGAAGTCTAGTGATGGTGTGGAGGCTGATGTATCCATTCACCTGGACCCTGAAGACCTGCTTGTCTACTCGAAACACTAAGACAAATGTTGCAGGGAATTTGGTTCATGTATCATATAGGATTGAGTCTTTAACTATCCTTCTTGAATCAGATCTCCATCGTTGTTGGTATATATATTCTCATTTGACCGCAGTATTCCTTAATCTGATTGAGGATGTCTTTGCGATGACAGCTAGCTAGGATACTAGCTCCGGTTCGTGACGACGACTCCATTAGTGACGAGGCCTTAGTCCAAGATCAATCATATAATTACACTTTATCCATGAGGATAGGCAGCAGAACCTCCACCTATGGAGTAGTAGATAGTACCAGTAGTGAAGGCCAATGACGAGCACAGTCTGGGCATGCTACATGAGCTCCAACATCAGAGACCGCTGAGGTTCCACAGTGAGCCATACCATCAGATATTGTAGGGTTGGCTAGAGTCAGTTGTTCACCTCTTCAAGATTGTTTGGTCACTGGCAGGTTAGATGGTGGCTTTGACAGCCAGTATTTTTCCACCATGTATTTTGGAAGAGTAGAGCCATGGTTACTAAGATGCACGATTCGTCGGTACTCTTGTGGGATAACTTCTAGCAGCTATTTCGTGAGGAGTACTACCCCTCTTACTTACGCTTTATATAGTTTCAAGTGCATCTGGGGCATTAGCGGGGAGTGATGGCAGTGGCTGAGTACGCAACTGGGTTCGCAGACCATACTCAGTACTCTTTGGACATGGTCCATGATGGAAACTTCTGAGCACATAAGTTTGAGTGAGGTCTCTATAGAGGATATTAGTGCCAGCGTAGTGCCCTTGTGAATCCTCACTCATCTCGGGGTGCTGGAGCAGGCACTGGTGACAGAGAAATTTCTATGAGAGGGACATCACTTGGCAGGGCCTCGACGCCGGAGGTCTCCCCTTGATGAGACTCAGGCACATGGTTGGGGACATTGTAGAGCACTGAGACAGCCCAGGGAGGACTAGTGCTATGTTTGTGATGTACAAGGTCACGTGGCATGTGACTATTCAACCAAATGTGATGAGTTTTCCAGATAGTTGGTAGATGTACTGCCATGACAGATGTCATGTCGTGATCAGAGAACTCCCAAAAGAGGACAGGGTGGTCCCCATGGAGGCGGTGTTGGAAGAAGAGCAGGAAAAAATGTGTTTGGCGAATGACATTTCGAGGTCCTTCTACCAGTACTAGAAGGCCCATGTCAGGCTTTGAAAGCTGACTGACGGGGCTGCGGTGGCTGTGTTCTATAAATGTCTACAATCCAGCATCGCATTAGATGATAAGAGGTATGCTCTGTGTCTTTTTATACTTTTATCAGTAGAACTTCTTAGAGGCTATGTGAGGTACTCTTTTCGTCTAACTCCTTGTTCGAGCAGTTACAGAGGGTGACACATGGCGTCGATGTAACCTTGTGTTGGTGTTGTCCGACATATCATTGAATGCACGAGAAATAGGGGTCTGTCCCCCATTGAGATGCATTTTTGTGATGCGATCTAAACTGTGAGGGAGATTCAGTACCACCCAAAAAGGTTAGTATTGAGGTTTGGTGGATGATTCCCTCTGACATGTTCATTCATGGAGGGGTTGTGCTGTGGAGTGTCAGAGTTAGTTATGGATTTTCCATTGGAGCTTTTTTTCTTGACCCCCCTTTGATTGAGGTTCCACTGGTGGGTTTGGTAGAGTGCCTGTTTTGGGGATTACTATCTTTCCTAGAGGGGAAAGACACGTGGGGTATGCCACGTGCTTTCTGTGTCAAGCCTATGGAGGTTGGATGAGTTTTCTCACCTTCCCTCTTCGTTGGTACCTTGCATGCTCAACATCAATCTTAATACCATTATCAAGTACAGGTCGAGATGATGGACTCCCCATAAACAGAACTATGTGATTCACTATGTGGTGCTAGTGGTGGTAGTCTTTTACCTAAGAATGTGGAGATGCTATCTTCTATGAGAGATCTTTGTGGTTTTCTCAGACCACCAGTGTCTCAGGTACATCCTCACCCAGAGATACTTGAACCTAAGATGATGGTGCAGGTTGAAATGTCTGTAAGACTATGATTTCAAGGTAGTCTATGTTCTGGGAAAATAGTAGTGTTGGAGTAGGTTCTCTTAGCATAAAGTCCATGACTCGTTAGGTGCGGTAAGTTTCATAGTAGTTATATTCCCTATATCTAACATTGGTGGTGCATGAGGGTATGACATTTTTTCAGTTGATGATGTTTACTCATCAACTTTTTGAGTGTTTAAGAGAGTCTCGGTTGTGATGTACTGACTGTGAAACTTTTGTGACCAGATATGCTTGGGTGTTTCACCAGATGGGTATTCTGATAGAGGGAATCAAGAGACCATGTTCCAGGAAAAAATCGTGATTTTGGTCGCGACGTGGAAAGTAGAGTTTCGTCCAGGGAAGTCCCCATGAGTTTTTTTGGGACGTTCAGGAATCGTGCAAGATATTGAGAGGTTTCCTACCATCTTTTGCTACCATCCCAATTGTAGGAGTGGGCACACAATGTCTTCCATGTGTCATAGCTGATGAGGTGTGTGCATGTTTCTATGATTTTCATCAAATGTAACGTACCTTATAAGTACGAACCATCCCTTGGGTTCACGAGTTGTGCCAGCATGGTGTTGTGAATGTTTTCTTGGGAGTGGGAGAGCTAGGTGTGAGCTCTGTATCCCAAGTTTTTTTCCTTATTTTTCTTTTCAAGATTGAAAATATTGTAACGGGAATGATATAGAGACCCGGTTTTTTTCCTGTAAGACTTTGGAATATTTTTACATATATTTACAGATTTAGGCGCTGAGACGGCGTGCGATTCTGAAACCCGGTGTGCCCGGAATAAATTTTATAAAAATATTATGTGTTTTTATACAATTCATGTGTCGGGGTTGTGTTTTCTCCTAAACGGTAGCTCAGAATATAAATCTGAGGGCATAGTTGCATCCAGAGTGTGCCATTTAACCTAGGCGGGGTGTAAAGGTTGTAGGCACGGGCCTACTATGAGAGTTTTCACCGAGGGAAAAAAATTTCATTTTAAAATAATGACTTAGTGATTTTTATCACTGTAATTATACTTAAATAACTTTTGAACGAAGTCTCAGAATGGAAATTTGAGACTTCCGTTGAGTATGAAATGGGGCGTTTTTCCTAGGGATGATATAAAATAAGAGGTCGCGGTGAATTCGGATTCTGTGCTGAGTGGGATCCCTATAAATAGAATTTAAGTGTTTAGGGTTAAAGAAAAACTCTAATTTAAAATCTCTCTCTAACACCAAATCTATCTCTCTCTCTTTATCTCTCTATCCGGACTTTTCTGTTCCTCATCAGATCGAGGAGAAATCTCCATCATAACTTTGGTGGATCGAAGTTGCAGCGTCGTGGGCGCGTCGTCAACGACGCACGACCGATTCTAGGTAAGAGTTTTGGTTAATTTTCGCACCTTCGTCGATTTTTTTTATTTTCATTAATTGGTCTTTTGTGTTCTGAAATATTAGAAATAGAACGATGGAAAAACAAACACGACCATCGTCCGAGCCCCATTCTCAATCTCGTTCTTGAGCGTTCTTCATCCAAAATTTTGGAAGCACCAAAACCTTGACAGATCAACAAGCGAGGGGGGGTTCTGTGAAGATCCGACCTCAAGGATCCTAGATCGGTTTTAGATAATTTTTCTGACCAACGGAGTTGTCGGAGAGACCAGAAGAACGATTGGCTCCAGCAAGGGGCGATAGCCGGAGGTACAACCGGAGGCAAGGAGGAGCGCGAAGAACCGACAGATGAGTGGAGGCCGGAGTATAGCGTCGTCAGGTGTGGCCGGAGTGGCGGCGTCGGGCGTGGCTGTCCGGGTGGCGGCGGTTGCGGTGTGGCGCAACAGGGACCAGAGGAGCACCGAGGGGGGGGGGGCTCGGTGCATCATGCAGTGAGCAGGGAGCACCGGAGCGGGCAGCGTTAGGCGGCGTGGTGTAGGCCAGAGGTGACGCGGTGGTGTGATGCAGGAGGCGTTGGCACCGGCGTCGTCCCATCGTGGTCAGAGGAGGACCCTGAGGTCAGCGCCTTGGGGTCTGCGGTGGGGACAAGGACCAAAAAACCATGGGTATTATTGTGTGGCACGGAACAAAGGCCGGACAACTGGCCGGTCCATTGGAAGGAGATAGAACCGATCGGTCTGGTGGTTTAGGACGGGCCGCGGTGAGCAGGACCGGACCCGCGGCTGGGCTGTGGGTCGGTGGTCTGGATCGGGCCGGTCAGGGTGGACCATTCCAGTTGGGCCCCCTTGAGTTCAAGGGGCCATAAATTTTAAACGACATGTCAGTTTGATGCCCCATCTTGGGCTATTGGTCAGTTTCATTTAGAAGAACTTTTTGAAATGGGTTTCGAGGTTTTTGGGTTTCTGCGCATGAAGGAGGGTGACCCAGAACGCCTTAATTTAAAAATATTAAATTGTTATCAACGTTTACAATGAACGTATTCACATGCCGGATGTCTGTTCGACATGCCGTCAGAGTCATTGTGTCCATGGAGTAGAGATAGTCCTTCCAAAGTTGGTTCGGAACCTTTTCATTTTGGATTTGTTTCTCGGTGGCACGAAATGATTAATGCGAATAATTAATTAATTATTCTTACGTTAGACCTAACTTTGGTTTGGGATTTCCGATTGACACACCGTCAGCGGCAACATGACCCTAGTCCTCATGTGGACTTTTTGAGATTCTTCCCGGAGCCTTCTGGTTGGAGACAATGTAGGGACCCCACATGGCCTAGTTCACACGTTTTACGGTGAAATGCCACTTTTTCACCCGACACCTGTTTGGGGGGCTTGTGTACTCGTTTCTGAGTGTTCTTCAGAGGGGATTACAACAACGCAATCTGCCCGCCTAAATTTGGCCCCGAGGCATGGGCCCCACAAAGCGTCTTTCGGACATATGTTTCGTTATTACCACTTATTCTTTATAAGTCTGTTTTCAGCAAATAAATAGTCTACACCTCGTTGTTTCCTGCAAGGAACACAATGGTATGATCTGCATGACGTTTTTTGGGACCGAGGTGTGGGCCCCATAGGGCCGCATTTTCATAAAGTGGGGAGTTTCAGCTTCTGCATCCGGAGTCCATTTTAGGTGTCGTCAGCGGAGTTGTGACCCCAGTATTGAGGTGATGTAGACCAGGGTAGTTTCAGGCGTTGAATATGGAGTTGATACATGGGCCCCACGGGCCATCTTTTATGTTGTGTGCAGCGTACTATGACTTTTTCATGAGACGTCTGTTTGGGGTGTATGAATAGTCGATTTGGCGTGTTTTTCTGAGAACATTGCAATGATGCAATTTGCCTAACCTTTTTTGCGACCGAGGTGTGGGATCCATGAAATGTCGTATGAGAATAAAGTGGTGTTGAATAACTTTTCCATCAGGAGCCCATTTCCAGTGAGTAAATAGTCTATCTCGCATGTTTTTCCACGGGGACTAAAATGGTGTAATATGTTTGGGCACGCATAGCCTCATTCAAGATCTCATTAAATTTAGAGACATGAAAGGGCTTTGTATGGTGGTTCCTTTGATGCACTCAAAACATACACATGGTAGTGGTATGAGTGACACCTAATGATGGCATGGGTAGTGCAGAGATATCGAACCAGTTCTGGGATTACCCTCCTACGAGGCTGGGCAGTGGGTTAACTGTTGACCTTAGGGTTTACCCTCTAGTGAGGCTGGGAAGTGGGTTACCCATTGAACTTTGGGTTTAACCTCTAGTGATGCTGGGAAGTGGGTTATCCATATACCTCTTAGGGTACACCCTCTAGCAAGGCTGGGCAGTGGGTTACCCATTCGCCTTAGGGTTCACCCTCCAGTGAGGCATGGTAGTGGGTTACCCATTCTCCTTAGGTTCTCCCCCTTAACAGGGCTGGGCAGTGAGTTTCCCATTAACCTTAGATTTTACACTCCAGCGGGGCTGGGCAGTGGGTTACTCGATGACCACTTGGGGTTTACCCTCTAGCTGGGCTGACAGTGGGTTACACGATGACTTCTTTCAGACTCATCCCTTTCTATGAGGCTAGTCCATAAATTTTCTCTATGATTATAGTATCGGGACCCTTGGTTGTATGGTTTAACGATGAGGGCGCTTAACGTGCGAGATTGTTGGGCATTCGTGATGGAAACCCTTAGAATTGTTGGCGACTCTTCATGGGTTGATCTTGGAGATAGGGATTCCCTTACACACTCATTCGGGATTCTTGTTGACCATATATATATACACCCTAATTTGGTTCCCACTCCTTGGGTTTGGTTACTCTCCTTCTAGGAGGGCCGAAGACGTGCAGGGTATGCCACATGCTTTTCGTGTCTAGCTCCTCTTGGATTGGACGAGTCTACTTCCTTTCTTTTGTTGGGTTGAGCTGCACTCTCTCTATTGTACTCATACATTGTTCATTATTCTATACACTACTCACCGTTTTAGTACCTCTTTGGTTTCTCCCTCGAGCATCTAGGGAATCCTACTAAGTATCTTTATACTCAACCCTTCTTGGGCTTTTCTCGTACTTGGTGTGCCCTTACAGACGACATGCAGGTCGATCGAGTCTATCGAGAAGTTAGAGGACACAATAGCTTGGTCCGCGCTTAGTGGCCATAGTAGGACATTCAGGTGTGAGATGAGTTTTTTACTTTTTTTTACCTATTGTCGGGTTGTGGCACCTTTCTATTTGGGCGTGTGTTTTTCCCTTTGTTGTTCAATTTACATGTCAATACTTTTCAACACTATACTTGTTCTATTTAGAAGATGATGCATGACTATGGGTGGGTTATAGTTGTTTGTCCATTTCATTTCTTTTTTACTCTGCACTTCTACATTGAGTGGGCGTGTGTTTGTGTGTAAAGGTACTTTGGAAAAGGCCTCCCGAGATTTTTAATCCTTCAGCGCTTGTCGCCAGCCCTTGGACTATGGAGTCGGGCTTGGGGTAGTTGTGGCTCAAGACTAGTAGCATTGGGTCGTGACATGATGTCCCTCATCCTTTGAGACAATGAGTAGAGAATGATGGCGGTTGTGGTATCCATCTAGTCAAAAGTGGTCATGGATACAGATGTTATTAGATGCATTTATTATATTTTCCAGTTTCACATAATCTAGACATTATTTGTAGTATTATCTGCCTATTTTATACATTGATTTATGAATTGTTTGATTCAGTAGCCACACACTCCTTCATTACACTGACCCTTTTCCATGATTTAGGAATTGAGGTGGATAGGCGTTCAGTGTCCATAACATTAACCATGCCTATTAGAGTTCAATATATCTTGTATGATGTTTATAAGATTATGATTTGATACTAAGGAATAATCACTCTTGGAGTGACTTATTATGTTTACAAATACAACCATAAAAGATCATCCTTGACATGGATTGGATATATTTGGTGTAGGCTATTGTTTATTTATTTATAAGTACCATAATATTCTTTGACATTGATTGTGGTAGGATAATGTTTTTTGGAGATTTAGACCCTCATATGGGCTAGAGGGGTGTTAAGTACTTGTCTTCCTTGATGACTGATATGATGTTGGGTTTAGTAATGTATTATTTGGTGTTGATTCCCAGGGTTATGGATACGTACCCTTATGTATTTCCATGAGAGTTTGAGACCCTAACCCCTCTATGTGAGATTATGTTTTGGATATAGAAATTGTTGATAATTAATCCTATATCGATGTCTCTATATTGGATAGACCCTAATATGTTACGGAAGTTGTGAATCCAAGTTGATGATATTCTATAGTGAGGATTCATTTATCCCAAAATATTGTCTTGTAGTGATCTAGATCAATTTTTTAAGATGGAAGATAGTGTTCTACATCTTTGTATTGATTATTTTCACTTCAATTAGTTTACAATGAAGTACTACTATCCTATCCTATTAATTTATGATTTATTCAATCAATTAAAGGTATCTAGTTGGTTCTTGAAGATCTATTTTCCATCTGGATATCATCATATGTTAATAAAGGATGATGATATCCCAAATAATACTTTGAAAATTCATTATAAGTATTATGAGTTTGGTCTAATGTGTTTCGATGTTATGAATTCTCTACTCAGGTTCACGTGATTAATGAATGTAGTGTTTCATATGTTTTTATACAGATCCATGGTTTTGTTTATCAAAAAAATACTTATTTTTTATAAGTAGGGGGTGATGTATTAAGAGAACGTACAATCTATTTTGGGTGTTTTTCATCACCTACAGTTGTTCGAGAAGCTGTCAATGTGTGATTTTTGGGCATGTGGGGTCCATTTCTTGGGACATGTTATGTCTCATTGTGTTATACCTATGGATCCTTTTAAGGTTGAGGTAATTATTTCTTAGGTATCCCCAAAGAATGTTATGGATTTTTTAATTTTTCATGATCTTGAAAATTATTATAATACATTATTTCTTGATTTATTTTATATTCTGACTCCTATTGTAACACATGAGTTTTTATTATATCAAGTCATATTTTAATTCTACAGAAACTATTTCATAATGAACGTGGATTTATTTAATAATATTATTGAAACCTAAATTTAAAAGATTTATAAATTTAATTTTAATATATGTTTTTTATTTTTTAAATCAACATGTCAAAATTATCTTATGGTGAATTGTTTAGATTTTTCTGAAATAGTTGATTTTAGGTGTAGTAAAAAATAAGGATTTTATAAAACTATCACTTTTATGAAATTAAAAATGATATAATGTTAACAGGAACATTTAGGGAACCATTTTTATAGACCAAATATATATTAAATAAATAATATAATTCATATATAAATATATAAATTTTAACTTAGAAATATATTCTTAATATTTTGGAAATATAAGGAAAGTATTTTTTTGAATAAAAACTATTTTTAGCTATTTTATTTTAATAAATTATTTACAAGGTACCATTTGGTTTTAGTTTAGTTTCAAAGAAAAATAAGTCTCATTTGATTTAACATAAACGAAATAATCTCATTGTAATCAACATTATACTTTTTTTTTTGTAAAATCATTTTTATCATTAAAAAATAATTTTCTAAAAATGGGTTTTGGTGTGTTTTTTACACATATGTTAAAAATAATTTCTACAAATTCTATAATTAAATTATGTAAAATGGATTCTATTTTTAGAATCAACATAATTAATATTATCTAATAATCCCAACTTAATTTTTTTTCATCATGAATAGTAATCACGGTAAATATTTATCACATGGGTTAAGGATAGAATGGGTTTAAAGGATTAAAAATAACGGGATAATGCTTCGAGATATCGCATAACAATTTATTAAATCCTATTGGTTGGTTTCATTTTGACCTCAACCTTATAATATTGTAAAATATATAAATTTTGATCCATTTCATGAGAAAATGACATTATATTATTAAAATCTTATATGTAATTTGATGTGTGCCCCTCTCATAAACTATAAAATGACACCTCTTCTCCTATATTATTCACATATATTGGGCAACCTAGATCAGAATATCTTTATAGAAAAACATTTCTAGCTTCCTTTACTTAATTAATTATTGTCTTTTCTCTTCATAATACCATTCAAAGAAGTATTAAGGAGTAATTCAAAGGAGGTATCTTAATGAAGAGGTAATTGTGTTTACCGACTATTTAAAAGTTTCGTTATTGTTTTGATTATTTTAAATCTATTGTACTCCCCATGAAATAATGAATCCAGTATCATAAATAAAATATATGTTTTTATTTTTTTAGAAAAACTATTTTTCACCACCTTTCAATCATATGGGAACTGAAAACATTGCTCAGACATACGTATTCCCTATCATCTCTACATAGTAGTGTAATTAATTTTTCATCACCAATTTACTTGGATGATTATAAATTTGAAAATAATGAATATATATATATAATATTTATAAAATAATTATTATTTTATAAATGTAATATATCATTTATCTTCTTACCCTTCCTCCCTTTAAAAATTATAATGTCTCTCGTGCGTTCATGTGGACTACCACCTCAATGAAGCGATGTGATTTATTCATCATGTATACCTTTCATGAATCATTATAAATATATATATATATATATATATATTAAATATATATTATATTTGTATCATTTTTAAAATTTTTGATATTATGTAACCATGATCAAGATGCAAGGGCTATAACTTCCTAATCAAAACATACAAGAAAAACAAAGTAGTTAACACCCAAAATGATAGTGATAATGAATGATTTGGAATAAACGGGTGATAAAATATTATAAGTGGATCATATATAATATTATAATTATGTATATGGTTAGTTTATATAAGTATAATAAATACAAATTTTTTATACAGGAGGTCAAAATCAATTACGATGAAAGTCGATCTTGAGGTAATGGATTTCTAGTATAATCTATTTTTATTTTAGGATTGTTTATATTCAGATATCCTATGGGAAAATTATAAAATTCTAATTTTTTGAAACTCATATATTTTCTTTTTACTCTATTTATGTTGTGGAATATATTTTTATATTTCAATTCTTCTCTTTTTGGATCAATAATCAACAAACTAGTCCTATATAGATGATTTTCATTTAAAAGTCTAGTTTTGAAGGTAACCTTCTAACTCTTTTTCTTTAATTTCCATAATTTCATTAAAATGTTTTTAGGAATGTTTTTATTATTATATACAGATTTTTTAAATTCATTTTTACCCATTTTTTACTTTTTATACAAAAATTAAAAGGAATATTCTTTTCATTTTCTAAATGAGGTTCTTTTTATCAAAGCTGTGATCATATTATTTGTTTTAACATACACTATAGGAATAGATTTTCTTGACATAATGACTACTATTTTCTTTGAAGATTCCTTTAGAAGATTCAATGGTTATTTTAAAAGAAATTATTTTGCTAAATATTTTTGTACTTTTTATATAAAATGATGTCAAAATAAAAGGTTATTATTTTCTTAAAGTAATGAAATTAATTTTAAAAATTTATTTATAACTATATTCTTACATAAAATTACAAAGAAGTAATTTTTAATATATTTTTTGTTTTCATTTATAAAGCCTTGTATTTACTAGAAAAAATTAATTTATATTGAATCTATGGTCTTCTGTTATCCTTTACTGATAATGTATTTGTCACAACCCGCCTTCACCAAAAGGAGGGAAGGGTCAATAGATTGTCAGGCCCTTCCTTCTTTATGTTGAAGGAGAGATAATAACCCCTGAGACCCGCCTTCAATAGGTCCTGGTGTGGCGACTAGCACCAAGGGTATAGAAATTACACCAATGGAAGGCAGTACAGCCTTTTTGTTTTATAGGATATGGAGATAAGATGATGAAACCCAACAACACCATGGTAAAAGAAAAGTAAGGCCAAAAGTAAACCATTTCCACATGCATGTTCCAAAAGTAAAAGCCACAAAGGGTGACTAAAAAGGTAAGTACAAAAGAATGGAAAACAGCAACTGAAACTGCAACTGTCCCAAAGGTCTGAGCTAGTATGGTCCCACATGGTCCCCAAAGTCCTCCTGGAAACCTGAAAGCAGTTTTCTATACATAGGGAGAGCATACAAGTACACTCAGTAGGGAAAACCAAAGAATCTTGTGCACAAGTGGAGGAACGTGCTAAAGTCTCATGAGAAAAGGAGTAAATAAAACACCTATCAAGGTAAAATATCCACCCAAGCCTCACCTAGGCACACTCCCCAAATAACGCAAGTCAATTAATATATATAGTAAGAGCACATCGATGTTTGGGTATCCCGCCCCACTTTCCCACTGGTTATTGAGACATCCTACGCATCAAACCAATCCCGCCATTTCCACTGCAGTCCCACTACCACACCCGACCGCACACACCTGGGCCACAACCACATGCAGTCCCACTGCTGAATCCTACCCGCAGACACCTGGGCCACAACTGTCATACGTAACCATGCCTGCAAACACCTAGGCCTGAATAACCACCACCATGCCTGGAGACACTTAGGCTAGAAGATCCACTGCCATGCCCGAAGAAACCTGGGCCTCATCTCGAAGACACTTGGGAAACCACCTGCCATACACACCTGGCCAACCACCACACTACTCATCCCGAAGGTTCTTGTGCTAATAATGGACCTTAGGCCATCACAGTCTGCCCGAAGACACTTGGTCTATCTAGGAAAGGGAGAAGAAAAGGATCTAATAACCAGCCACTAATAATAGAGTTGGGAAAAACACCCTCCCCCATGAAATGGGGGTGTTCGGCACTAAGTGATCAACTTAGGTGGGGCGCGAATAAGAAACACAAAACTATATATATATATGTATGGATGTATGTATGTATGTATGTAACAAGCACTCACCCATGTTAGGTTTTTCTTCAGCCCGCCTAAAGGACACAAACAACACTCAGGTCCGGGTCACGACTCTCGCCAACAAACCCGTTTTCCCCTTTCTTGTTTTCATGTTCAATAATAATGTTCAAATAAGTTTAGGCACTACTGGGAAACTAAACCATAAGCATGAAAAAGGAAAAGAAACCATCCAAAATTCAATTAAGTACCCACACCTGGTTCTCTTGTAAAGTCACAACAACAAGGAATAAGTGGGATCCCTCGAAGTACTGGAACCAATGACAACCCCAAGACACTACCCCATGTCCCCTCCCCCCAAAAACGTTTTTCATCAACAGAGGATCCCACCCCAATTTGTGATATAAACAAGGTAACCACCCAGTTTTAAAATCACAAACGTTGAACCCATAACAACAGGGGATCCCATACCCAATCCCATAGCCATGGAGAGTATAAAAACAGGGGATCACATCCCCTCCCACATCTCCAACAGTCAGCCCATAAAAAGAAACAACCAAACCACTACCACTGACAAAAAGTAGGGCCATGCCTTCATTTTTAGATTTATTAGATTTAACACACTCCATGATTTCAATTCGGTGTCTTGACTGGGGTTATCACAGAAGGGATTGATCCTCGTGATTTCAATTTACATAGCTGAATATATGTAATTAACCAATTTACTTTTCACATCAGGAGTTTAAAATTACAAAACAAGCCATTTAAAACACCGCAAGGGGTTCATTAGTGCACAGACAATGACCACCAACAACCTTGATTTTCAGAAGGCGTAAGCCAGCACAAATCAGAAGGATGATCATAATATAAACAACATCACCAATCACAGCCCCCCCCCCCCTTCATTCTTTATAGAATCCATTCACTATCTTTATTTAGGTATGGTTTATCAAATTCTACAGAATCAAAAGGACGCCCACCCCGCATGATTCAAAAAATAGAGAGAGACGAAGGATAAATTCCTGACTTGTTGATCGAGGATCGGCGCTTAGCCCGGGCGCGGAACTTTACGCATAACGATACGGCTCGCACGATGCACAAAAATCAGCTCATCTGGACGAAATCACTCATCGAGGGTGATCGAGAAAAGAAGAAACCTAGGCGAACCCTTTAGTTATAAGGGTCGTAGACGGTTGAGATAAGAACGCGAAACTGCATGGGCGGAGGTAGTGGGTTGACCACGCAGTCCCACACGTCATTAAAGGGGTCGGGTGGTTTAAACTGACGCACACACCAGGTTATTTCATAAAAATTTAATTAGAACATTAGGGCATTACCAGGCTTTTAAAATGAGCTTAAAGGAGTCAAAATAGGGTTTAAAACCTAATTTGCGCAAAAAGGAGCGCTACTTGAAAGAACTCGAGGGTAGGCCAGAGCCACCGGTAGCTGAGAGCTACCGGTGGGTGATAGCTACTGGTGTCTGTCAGTGACCGATAGACGAGCTACTGATAGGCTGCAGCTACCGGTAGACCGAGCGATCGGTTGGCTGCAACTATTGGTAGACTAAGCTACCGGTAGGCTGCAGCTACCTGTAGATCGAGCGACCGGTAGGCTGCAGCTATCGGTAGACCGAGCTACCGGTAGGCTGCAGCTACAGGTAGACCGAGCTACTGGTAGACAGAGCTACGAGTAGGCTGCGACTACCGGTAGACGGAGCTACCAGTAGGCCTGCAACCTATAGGCTAAGGCTACCGGTAGGCCTACCGTTATGCCAAACTTCACCGAGACTCCCAGACCAGAAAACCCAACATGAGATTTTCACAAAGTAATAGACCCCAAAAACCCGGGCCATTACATCAGATACCTCTTAAACGATTCTGCTCCTCGAGAATCAAAACAAACCAGAAGAGAGGGTCCAAATAACCTCCTCGAAAGATACCTCTTAGGAGTGAACCCATGCTAACTAAAAACACATCCAACATACCATGCCAAACTGCTCAGGCATATTGGTTGGGGAGTCTCCTCCCCCATGTCAAGATATTATCCGCTTTGGGCGGCACTGACTCGCCCACACGGGTTTAATCGCATCCACCTTAATGCGTCTTGATTAGGGGTCGGTTTATCTCCTCCCCCATAGCTCGGGATTTTCACACACATTCAGAGGAAAGAAAACCAATACATTTCATAGACAAAAAGACAAAAAGTTCTACCACAACATGTGCAACAAGGAAAAAAACTCAAAACAACTCTAGGTACTGGGTACTAATCTGTGCTTCCCTCTCCCACGTACTCTCCTCAAACCCACCATGTATCCACAACACACAAACCAAGAGAATGGTTCACCCAAGAAGCACCTTATCATTACGATCCTTGATCATCACTGGTCTCTCCAAAAAATTCATATCGTCCTCGATGTCCATCTCACCCCAATCAAGGACGTGTGAGTCATCATGCAAATGCCGACGGAGCTGGGACACATGGAAGAAATCATGTATCATTAGTAGTGATGGTGGTAACGCTAGCTGATAAGCCACTTCGCCAACCCGTAGCAACAATTCAAAGGGTCTGATGAACCTGGGAGAAAGCTTACTCCCCTTGCCGAACCTCCACTTCCCACGCTAAGGGGAGACCTTCAAGAACACATGGTATCCAACCTCAAACTCCAAGGGCCTCCTTATGGTATCATCATATGACTTCTATCAGTCCTGGGATGCATTCATCCTTTCCTGTATGAGCTGAATCTTCTTTGTTGTGCTTTGCACCACTTTCGGGCCAAGGATGTCTGCCTCTCCTACTTCGGTCCAACACACAGGTGAACGGCATGGCCTCCCGTACAAAGCTTCAAATGGGGCCATACCGATGGTAGAGTGGTATCTATTATTGTAGGAAAACTCTACCAGAGTCAAGTATCGCACCCATGATCCCCCTGAGTCTATAAAACATTCCTGCAGCATATCCTCCAAGGTCTGGATGGTGTGCTCTGTCTTTCCATCTGTCTGGGGATGGAATGCAGTGCTAAGATGTAGCTGGGTGCCAAAAGCATGCTGAAATCCTCTCCAGACTCTCAAGGTAAACCGTGAATCCCTATCTGAGACTATAGACCTTGGAATCCCATGAAACTGCACCACCTCATCCACGTACCTTCGCACCAAATCATCCACTACACATGACTCCCTGATCACCAGAAAGTGAGATGATTTCGTCAACCTGCCCACTACCACCCAAATGGATTCGTATCCCCCTTGGTCCTTGGGTAGTCCCATAACGAAATCCATCAAGATGTCGTCCCTCTTCCACTTGGGGACATCTAGAGGCTGCAATAGGCCGCCTGGAACTCGGTGTTCAGCCTTCACCTGCTGACACACTAAGCACTTGGCCACAAACTCTACCACCACTGGCTTAACTCCAGGCCACCAAAACATCCTTTTCAGTCCCTGGTACATCTTGGAAACTCTTGGGTGTACCGCCAGGGCTGAGTTGTGTAACTCACTGAGAACCTTGTCGTGCATCACCTCCAGTACAAACAGCCTTCCCTAGAAAAGCATCTGGTTCTTACCATCCTCTGTCCATCCTTCCGGAGCATTGCCCTGGTCAACGCGGTCACACATCACTTCGCACTCCAGGTCTCCCCACTGGGACTCCTCTACTTGTTGAAACAGAGATTATTGCACTGTCATCTGATATAGGAAACCTCTACTGCTATCCATCCTCGCATCCAGGTGTAAGGCAGCCAACTCCTCCATCACCTTCCAGGTGTCCGCCGACTCTTGGACCGCATCCTTCGGCGTCCTCTTGCTCAAGGCATCAGCCACTACATTTCCCTTTCCCTCATTATAAGAGATCTCAAAGTTGTAATCCTAGAGTAACTCCACCCATCTCCACTGTCACAAGTTTAGGTCCCACTGGGAGAAGATATACCTCAAGATTTTGTTATCTGTGAGGACCACAAAGCGTTCCCTACTGAGGTAGTGCCTCTATAGCTTTTGCGCAAAAACGACCGCTGCATGCTCTAGGTCGTGGGTGGCGTAATTACGCTCATGAGGGTGTAGCTGCCTGGACCCATAAGAGATCACCCCTTGTTACAACATCAACACACATCCCAGAACTTGTCCTTAAGCATCACAGAACACCTCATAGGCTGCCCCTTCTTCTGGTAGTCTCAGCACTGGGGCACTAACCAACTTCTCCTTCAGATAGCTGAAGGCTGACTCACACTGCTCCACATGAAATCCTGGTCTTTCTTGGTCAGGGCTGTCAAAGGGGATACTACTTGGGAGAAGTTGGGTACGAACCTCTGATAGTATCCTGCTATCCCGAGGAAACTATGGACCTCTGCCACATTCTTGGGTGCTGCCCAAGAAACAACTGCCTCAACATTTGACGGGTCCACCGCTACTCCCTGCTCGAACACCACGTACCTAAGGAAGTGCACTTCTCCTGTCCAGAGTTCACATTTTTAAAACTTCTCATTGAGATGATGATGTCGGAGGACCTCAAAAACTCTCTTCAGGTGCTCTGCATGGTCCTCTTCTGACCTCGAATAGACCAGGATATCGTCGATGAACACAACCACCAACTGATGCATGTACACCCAGAAGATGGAGTTCATAAGCCCCATGAACACAGCTGGGGTGTTCGTAATACCGAAGGGAATAACCACGAACTCGAAGTGTCCATATCTGCATTTGAACGCCATCTTCGGGATTTCACCCTCATTCACACTCAGCTGGTGATACCCAGACCGCAGGTCGATCTTCGAGAACCACCCTGCCCCTTTCATCTGGTCGAAATGATCGTCTATCCTTGGAAGAGGGTAGATATTCTTGATCGTCACCAGATTCAGCCTCCGGTAGTCTATGCACAACCTGAGACCACCATCTTCCTTCTTCTCAAACAAGACTGGACCACCCCATGGTGACGCACTCGGCCGAACATATCTCCTCTTCATCAGATCCTCAATTTGGATATGCAACTCCCGCAGCTCTGAAGGTGCCATCCGGTAAGGAGACATCGACATTGGACGAGCGTCGTGCTGCCGGTCTATCCCGAACCCGATATCATGTCGAGGGGGTAGATTTGTCACCTCCTTAGGGAAGACGTCCATAAACCCACGGACGATCTCTAGGACCTCCGCAATTTCAGCATCTACTGACCCTACTGACAGCTCAGCTAACAAGGAGAGGAGGGGCTCCTCTCACCTGTTGCCCTTTTGACTGCTCCGCTCATCGGTGAAAAAAACACACCGGCCGCCCATGTCTGAGAACACGAACCTTCTTCAGAAGTAGTCGATGACAGCACACACAGAGAATATCCAGTCGATACCTAGGATGACATCGTATGGTTGTATCTGTAGCAGAAGAGGGTCCTTAACTGACTGATGTGGCCCTATCATCAGTCTGCATCCCCGACAAACAAACAACAAGTTGGTCTGACCCCAACTGGTGTGCTCAACACCCGGGGAACTATAAGTCTCTCGGCATCTATACCCAAAGCACAGGCTAGACTGGGTGCAAAAAAGGAGTGTCAAGCTCCAGTATCGAACAAGGCATAGGCAAGGGAACTAAACAAACTGATCGTACCTCGAAAAACCTCCAGCCCTGCTGGAACTACTGCCTCTGTGGCGTATAACTATCCATGCCCAGCTCCTCTACCCCTTGGTTGTTGGCCACCTCCCCGACCACGCCCTAGTCAAGGACCCTGAGGAGCGCCTTGAGGTCTGCCTCCTCCTCCTACATCTGCCCTCGGAGGAGAGGGAGCTCGCTGTCCCTACCGCTACTGCTAGAAAGGCCTGGATGGAAGCTGCTGCTGGGGCAAGTGGTGGGGCTGTCTGCCACCGCCGTACTGTACCCGGTCTGGGAACTGACTCCAGAGATTTCCAGGGCTCCCACAGACAAAGAACCGCGATCCCGAGCCCGAAGGAAAAGGGCAAGGACTAGGGGATCGAAACTAAAACGGTTGCGGCCTGCTCCATGTCGATCGGAACCTGGAGGGTCCTAACACAGGAGGCCTGGTGCTGATGGCCTTACCTTTCGATGGTCCCAGCTGGATCCCTTCTCGTAACACTCCCCCTAGAGCATTCATCCTCTCCACCACTTCGGCCTTCTTCTGGACCTCCATGTACATCGGAAGGGTAAAGGGCGTAAGAACATACTGGAGGGAGGGTCGGAGCACCTCCTCCAAACGTCTTTCATGCGACTCCTTGTCGGGAAAGAGGTCCAGAGCAAAATGTAGGAGGTCTCCCTAGATACCTCATGTACATACTCCCCTGTTGGAGGGAGAGTAGATTCTATCTCTTTTCTGCCTTCATCGTCGAAGAGAGGAATTCCGCCGAGAACTCCCTCTCGAAATCAGCCCATGCCACCTTAGCCTCTCTCCTCTCCCCCAGGTAAAGCTTCCACCACTAACACGCTGCTCCCCACATCTGGCTGATGGCCAGAGGATACCAGTACTCGGTCGGGGCCCGAATCAGGCCTAAAGATATCACTAGCACCACTATCCAGCCTTCCGTCTTCATGTCCGAGGTGTTTCTCTCTTACCTATCGAGGGTCATTCACCGGAAGGCCCGAAGGGTCCTCTGCCACTGGTCGTCCTCCTCTTCTCGGTCAGCTCTCTGCTGATCAGCCAAGGTAGCCTACGGGGCCTCGATCTCCTATACCACACGCGGTCGCCTTCCAGGTGCAATATCTGCAAGGTAAACAAGGAATGCCTAAGCCCAAGTATTGCAGTATATTTTCTTTAAATCTTGTTAATTTTTTCGTTTGTTCTTAATCCCCAAAATACCTCAGAAACACAAGAACACAAGTCATTATAATGCATGTACCTTTCCTAGGGTCTCTACCCTGCAATCAGCGTGGCATCCCATGGTCGTTTGGTAGGTCCAAAGTCCTTGCGTCGGATCACGGGGGGCCCTAAAATCCCGTGTCCTATCCAGTCTTCCCTAGACTAATTCACGCACCAAGGTCACCCAACACTATTTCCCTACCATCCCATGCAATCATTATTGTTCCTAACTCTAGACTCCATCCTATCTATCAACCATCAGCATATGATACCATTCTGTCACGACCCGCCTTCACCAAAAGGAGGGAAGGTTCAGCAGATTGCCAGGCCCTTTTTTCTTTATGTTAAGAAGAGATAATGACCCCCAAGACCCGCCTTCAATAGGTCCCGGAGTGGCGACTAGCACTAAGGGTATAGAAATTACACACAATGGAAGGAATTACCCCCTTTTTGTTTTATAGGATCGGGAGATATGATGATGAAACCCAACAACACCAAGGTAAAAGAAATGTAAAGCCAAAAGTAAACCATTCCCACATGCATGTTCCAAAAGTAAAAGCCACAAAGGGTGACTACAAAGGTATGTACCAAAGAAAGGAAAATATCCACTGCAACTACAACTACCCCAAAGGTCCAAGCTAGTATAGTCCCGCGCGATCCCCGAAGTCCTCCTGGAAACCTGAAAGCAGTTTTACATACATAGGGTGAGCATACAAGTACACTCAGTAGGGAAAACCAAAGACTCTCATGCACAAGTGGGGGAACATGATAAAGTCCTGTGAGAAAAGGAGAAAACCAAACACCTATCAAGGTAAACTATCCACCCAGGCCTCACCAAGGCACACTCCCCAAATAACACAAATCAGTAATATATATAATAAGAGCACATCGATGTTTGGGTACCCTGTGCCACTTCCCACTGGTTATTGAGACATCCTACGCATCAAACCAATCCCTCCATTTCCACCGTAGTCCCACTGCCACACCCGCCCGCACACACCTGGGCCACAACCACACGCAGTCCCACTACTGAATCCCGTCCGCAGACACCTGGGCCACAATTTTCATACGTAACCACACCTGCAAACACCTAGGCCAAAAAAACCACCACCACGCCCGAAGACACTTGGGCTAGAAGATCCACTGCCATGCCCGAAGACACATGGGACTCATCCCGAAGACACTTGGGAAACCACCAGCTGCACACACCTGGCCAACCACCACACTACCCCGCCCGAAGGTTCTTGGGCTAATAATGGACCTCAGGCCATCAAAGCTGGCCCAAAGACACTTGGGATATCCGGGAAAGGTAGCAGAAAAGGAGCTAATAACCAGCCACTAATAATAGATTTGGGAAAACACCCTCCCCCATGAAATGGGGGTGTTCGACACTAAGTGCTCAACTTGGGTGGGACACGAATAAGAAACACAAAACTACAAGTATATATATATATATATATATAGGTAACAAGAACTCACCCATGTTAGGTTTTTCTTCAGGCAGGCTAAAGGACACAAACAGCACTCAGGTCCGAGTCACGACTCTGGCCAACAAACCTGTTTTCCCCTTTATTGTTTTCATGTTCGGTAATAATTTTCAAATAAGTTTAAGCACTACTGGGAAACTAAACCATAAGCATAACCAAGGAAAAGAAACCATCCAAACTTCAATTAAGTACCCACACCCATTTCTCTTGTAAAGTCATAACAACAAGGAATAAGTGGGATCCCTCGATGTACTGGAACCAAATACAACCCCGAGACACTGCCCCGTGTCCCTCCCCCAAAAAATTTTTTTCATCAACAGAGGATCCCACCCCAATTTGTGATATAAACATGGTAACCACCCGGTCTTAAACTCGCAAACGTTGAACCCATAACAACAGGGGTTCCCATCCCCAATTCCACAACCACCTAGAGTATAAATATAGGGGATCCCATCCCATCCAACATCTCCAATAGTAATCCCGTAAAAAGAAACAACCAAACCACTACCAATGACACAGAGCAGGGCCATGCCTTTATTTTCATATTTATAAGATTTAACACACGCCATGATTTCAATTCCATGTCTTGATCGGGGTTATCACAGAAGGGATTGATCCTGGTGCTTTCAATTTATTTTTCCGAATATAAGTAATTAACCAATTTACTTTTCACAGCAGGATTTTACAATTACAAAACAAGCCATTTAAAACACCACGAGGGGTTCATTAGTGCACAGACAATGACCACCGATGGCCTCGATTTTTAGAAGGCGTAAGACAGCACAACTCAGAATAATGATCATAATATTAACAACATCAATGATCATAGCCCCCCTTCATTCTTTATATAATCTGTTCATTATCTTTATTTAGGTCTGTTTTATCCAATTATACATAATCAAAAGGACACCCACCTGCATGATACACAAAAGAGAGGGAGACGAAGGAGAAATTACCTACTTGTTGATTGATGATCGATGCTTAGCCCGGGCACGGAAATTTACACATAATGATGCGGCTCACCCGATGCACAAAAATTGGCTCGTCTAGATGAAAGCACTCGCTGAGGGTGATCGAGAAAAGAAGAAACCCAAGCGAACCCTTTAGTTATAAGGGCCACGGATGGTTGAGATAAGAACGAGAAACCTCGTGAGCAGGGGTAGTGGGTTGACCACGCGGCCCCACATGTCATTAAAGGGGTCAGGTGGATTAAACTGACACACACACTAGGTTATTTTATTAATATTTAATTAAAACATTAGGTCGTTATCGGGCTTTTAAAACACGCTTAAGGGAGTGAATATAGGGTTTAAAACCCAATTTGTGCAAAAAGGAGCACTACTGGAAAGAACTCGAGGGTAGGCCAGAGCCACTGGTAGCTGAGAGCTACCGGTGGGTGATAGCTACTGGTGGCTGTCAGCGTCTGGTAGCCGAGCTACCGGTAGGCTGCAGCTACCAGAAGACCAAGCTAACTATAGGTTGCAGCTACCGGTAGACAGAGCTACCGCTAGGTTGCAGCTACCAGTACACGGAGCTACCGGTAGGCTTCAGCTACCGGTAGACCGAGCTACCGGTAGGCTGCAGCTACAGGTAGCCCGAACCACCGGTAAGCTGCAGCTACCAGTAGACCGAGATACCTGTAGGCTGCAGCTACCGGTAGGCTGCAGCTACCGGTAGACCTAGCTACCGGTAGGCTGTAGCTACCGGTAGACCGAGCTACTGGTAGGATGCAGCTAGTGGTAGACCGAGATACCGGTAGACCGAGCTATCGGTAGACAGATCTACCGGTAGGCCTGCTACCAGTAGGCTAAGTCTACTGGTAGGCCTACCATTACGCCAACCTTCACCGAGATTCCCAGACCAGAAAACCCAACATGAGATTTTCACAAAGTAATGGTCCCCAAAAATCCAGGCCATTACAGTATTATTCCTTATTTTAAGATCAATTACTTTTTGGTGATCACATTCTCTATCACTATCCATTATTAATTGGACATTATTTTCTTCCTTAATTTCTATATTTTTAATATCTTGGATGAATTCAGAATCATCTCTATTACTTTTATGATGCTTTAATCTTATACCATTTTTATATATGATATCATTTGAAGGAAGATTATTATGAAAGTTATTTTCTGGGGAAATTTTCATGTTCAATATTCTTAATTCAATAATGGCGAATGTTCATTTATAAGAAATTTCGATACTTAATTGTGATAATAATTCAAAATATAAGGAATTCAAAGGACTTAAAAGTGATGGGTGGGACTTGGTTATAGATATCCCATTGATACATCAACATGCATCATGAGACAAAATAGTTGGAATTGCATATTATATCATTTCATAGTTTACACCAAATGATTTATTAAAAATTATGTCTAGGTTGGGAGGACTTGATGGTAAGATTCATGATATCTTAGTTAAGATTATGTGACCATGAATGTCCAGAATCATTCATTTTATTTATTAATAATTCAGTTTCTACTATCCATGTGATTTCATTTTTTATATTAGCCTTGGATGTTCATTGAACTATAGTTGTGGATTGAATGGAATGTATTTTATTATACACTCTACCATGTTGATTTTTCATTATTTAATCATAATTTATTCCCATGTAGATAACCGTTATTATGAATCTTATCTCTCCCTTTATTTTTTTCATTTCTATATGATGTAAAAAGGGATATTATGAATGATTTCAAGGATTAAATAATTCTTATTATGATATGATTTTATATTTTCAATGTAATAATGTGATCATGTGTGTAAATAGATTTCTAAGACTACTAAATTGATTTATCCTATATGGTGTAATCCCTTTTATCTTATACCAATGTAATAAATTGAACACTAGCTCTAGGTTACTATAGTTGCGGTGTTATAGTTATTATCATAGGAAGCATAATATAATCCATGGGAACTAGATTTTAAATGAACATAGATAACATTAGAAATACGATAATCCCTTTGGGTATTTGAGAAATAGTACATTTATATGGAATTTATTTTATGGATCAATATTCATGATGATTATGAGATAACTAACAATGTTTTGTTTTTTGGAGATTTCACCTAGTGGATGAAAGGGAATCAAAACTTGTAGTCAATGTAAGTATTTCTCAGATGAGGAATCCAATACATCTGTTGTTGTAATTGAGAAGATCTTGGCCATATTAGGGCATCGAACTCAGGTTATAATGAATAACATTTCTCATATGGAGAAACCTATTACTCCAAATCATGATTCACCTATGTTGGTTCATTGAATGCAACATAAGGCTCTATATTTTAATAGAACTAATCCACTGGTATCTTAACAATGAATTATGTACCAAAAAAATATTTTTCTATCTAGGAATTAATGATAAGGAAAAGGTTATTATTGTAGTGTATTATATGAACTGAGATTCGGATCGATAGTGGTCGTTGATTGAGAAAACTAAAGCGATTTCTGAAATAAATTATAAATAATTGAGTACTTTTAAAGTGATATTAAAAAATAAATACTTTTCTCAAGAATAGTGATAAAAATAGATAAGAAGTTACTAACTTCAAAGAAGAAGGAAGAAGAAATTGTTACAGAGTATGAGGATAAATTTACAAGATTATACATGAATATTTTTGACTCCATATGTAATCCTGGAATGAAATGTTGACTGTTTATTTTATGAAATCATGTTGAGTCTCTAAAGAGAACTAATTTCTCAAATTTTTTGATCATATAATGATATAATATCAAGTTCCATCAATACAGAGAGTGAATATTCTAATTATTATATATATAATGTAAATAAATAAAATATGAGGTTAGATGAGGACCAAAAAATAAGAAATTTGTCAAAGAAGAATAAGGGGATGAGATTTCTAATATATGATAATTTTTTAAAGAAACACATAGATGCTTTATTATTATGAATGTGAGTTTTTTTCAAGGGTGGAGAAAGGGTTTATCATGCTCTTTAACGAAAGGAAAACAAATTAACCAATATTATCGAGTACTTCAAATATAAAGATACACAGAATTATTCAAACCAATGTCCCATGTGTCAAGGGATAAACCCCTAGATGATTCCATGTGGTGAAGGAATAGCTTATGAGATTAATATACCAATGGTTGAAGATTAAAATTATGTGGTTGTAGGTACATTGATTATAACCACAAATTTATATAATAATTTATTTGATTTTGGATCTTCATTCACTTTTTTATCTTCCATGTTTGTAAAGAAAATTAATTATTTCTCTAGAACTCTAAGAAAGGGGTTATCAATCAAGACACCTATTAGAAATATTATTAAAACAAGGATGTGTTATTTAGTTTACATAATGAATCATATGCATACCTTTTTGAAAACATGATTATTATACCTATGGTGGACGATTATATAATCCTTGGTATGGATTATATTTCAAATTATAATGAAAAAAATCCAAGAGAAAGAGATTATAATTCATGATGGAGATATGGATTCCCTAATCTTCAAAGGGGAGAATACATCATCTGAAATTATTCTTCATGAAATTATTGGAGAAGATGTGCTGAAAAACCTATGAATGTTAAAGGTATCCTTTTAATAGAGGATGTACCAATTGTAAAAGAAAAAATTTATTTGTTTACTAAAGAACTACCTAAACATCGACTTTAGATTGAACTTGAGTTATTTGTTGATCTCATACCTGATGGAAAAAGAATATATAAAACTCCGTAAAGTATGGACATAATGGAATTAGTGGAACTAAGGAAAAATTATAGGTGTTTTGTGATAATGGATTTATACACCATAGTGTTTCACCATGGGGAGCCTCTATTATTTTTGTTAAGAAGAAATATAGGTCCATGAGATTATACATAGATTATAAGGAAATAAATTTCATTACCATAAATAATAAGTATCATATTCCCCACATTGATGAATTTTTTATTTATCACCAAGGAGCTAAATATTTTTCAAACATTAATCTTTGTTCTAGGTATCATAAACAATAGGTAAAGAAAGAATATATTTGAAAGATGACATTTCATATGAGTTATGAATATTATGAATTTACATAAATTCCATTTAGATTGAATAATGAATTATCTATTTTTATTGATATGATAACATAGTATCCAAGGATTATGTTGATAGTTTTATTGGTGTTTATTGATAATATCATGTTATACTCTAAAAGACAAGACGTGCATAACGCACATAGATTTATCTAGGAGTGTGATGAAAACCTAAATTACAAATTTTTATCAATTTAATTTGGATAATTTTATTTCATTTTTAAATTATCATGTAAAAATTATCTTATAATGAATTTTTGAGATTTTTCCAAATTAATTGATTTTTTGGTGAATAGTGAAAAATACCCATTTCACAAAACTATATATTTTATGATATTATAATGATATAAGAATAAATTAAAAGTGTATGAAAAACAATTATAGAAAAAAATATTAAATAATTAATATGATTTAAATTAAAAAAATATTGTTGAACACAAAAATATACGTTTATCATTTTTGAAATCTAAGTAATTTTTTGTTGAAATAAAAATTATTTTTAGTTCTTTTTTTTAGTCAAGTACTTTCAAGGAAAATTTCTGTTTTGGTTTAGTTTCAAATAAAAATAATTCTCCTTTAATTTTAAAAAAATTAAAATTAATCCCATTTTAATCAACTTTAAACTTTATTTTTTTGTAAAATCCTTTTTCTAATTAGAACAAACATTTGTCTAAAAACAGTTTTCTTTGTGTTTTTTGAACTTATATTAAATTAAATTCATACCACTTATTAAATTTGAATCATGTAAAATGTAATCTATATTTTTAATCATAATAATTATTATTATTTAATCGGTTTGACAAAAAAAATTTATCATAATGAATAGTAATTGTGGTAAATAATTTTTACCTCAGTTATGAATAAAATGGGTTAATGGGGTTAAAAATTAAGGGAAAAGTTCTAATGATAAAAAAACACCATATTAAACCTCATTTTATGGTTCTATCTCATTCTTAAAATTATCATATTTGAATCCATGATAATTTAGGTCCACTTTTAAAAGAAAATGACATTATATTATTAAAATATTTTAAGTAATTACATGTGTATGCCTCCCCTTGATTATAAAATGACACATTTTCTCCTCCCTTATTCGCATACTTTGAGCACTCTATATCTACCTATACATACAAAAAAATATTCCTAGTTCCAAAAATTCTTTCTTGAGATTCTATAATTCTCTTAAGACCATCCTAATATTCCTTAAGGTTTAATCCAAAGCAGGTCCCTCAAAGAAGAGGTAATCATCTTTACTGGATCTTTCACAGTTTACTTTTTCTTCTACTTCATATAAATATTTATCACCCAACCTAAAATAATGACTATGTTATCATCGATATATATATATATATTATTATTATTATGTAAAATCCATTTTCCCCAACATTCCCGTGGAAAATGAAAAAATCACTTGGGCATGTGTACAACCTACCATCTCTATAAAGAAAAGTAATTCATTTTTCATCACCATTTTACTTGGATGGTTTTAAATATGGAATTAATGAATATATATTATATTAACAACATAATTATTATCATTTATTTTCTTTCCCTTCCAACCATTAAAAAATTATAACATCACTCATGCGTACGTGTGGACTACAACCTCTATGAAGTGATGTGATTCAATTTTCATTTTTTCCTTGCATAGATGATTTTAAATACATAAATAACTAATATATATGATATTTATATAATTATTAAAATTCTTTATATTATTTAAAAATGATCAATATGCAAGTACTATAACTTATGAATCGAAACATATATGAAAAGTGAAGCAGTTAATACTTGAAATGATGATAATAATAAATTATTATTAATGAAATGGTGATGAAATGTTATAAGTGGATCATATGAGATATTATAATTATTTACATGGTTATATTTTATAATTATATTAAAACAAAATTTATTATACAAGAGGTTAAAATTACTTATGAGGCATTCTAAACTTAATGTATGGTATTTCTGTTACAATCAAATTTTATTTCTATATTATTTATGTTAAGATTTTGTTTTGGAAAATTATAAAATCCTAATATTTTAAACCCCATAATTGTTATATTATTATGGTTATTTTTAGTTTTAAATAATTATTTTCCATTTATTCTATTTTTGGATCAATAACCTATATGTAAGTTACATGCAAGGGAGTTTCTTTAAAAAATGTTGTTTCGAAGGTATCCTCACAAATATTTTTATTCAATGTCCATCGTTTATTTAAAATGATTTATAGAATTTATTTACTATTACATAATGATTTAATAAATTAATTTTAAAATTTTTTAATTTATATAAAATGTTTTTAAAGTATTTTTTTTTTTGAATGAGGTACTTTTTACGAAAGGTGTGAACGAAATATTTATTTTAATGTACATTGAATGAATGTATTTTATCACCACCAAGACTAATATTTTATTTGATTATTACATTACATGTTTCCATGGTTATTTTTAATGAACAAATTTTTCTAAAATTTTTGGGAATCATTATTTAAGAATGATGCCAAAATAAAAGGGTATTATTTTCTTAAAGGAATGAAAAGAATTTTGAAAGAAGATTTATAACTCCATTATTTCATTAAGTTATAAGTAAGTTGTTTTTAATTTATTGATTCTATTATATTTTATAAAGTAATTATTTTACTTAAAAAACATTCATTTGTCGTGAATGTATGGTTTTTTATCTTCCTTTACGGATAATTAATTATACCTTATTTTGAGATCATTATCTTTTTTGTGATCATGTTCTATATCACCCACCATTATTCATCGAACATAATTTTCTACCTTCATATATATATTTTTAATATAAAGTATGAATCTAGAATAATTTATGTTAATTTTAATATGTTTCATCCATAAAAAATTTCTATATATGACGTCAGTTGAAGGAATCTTATTAAAAAGCTTATTTATAAGGGAAATATTGATGTTCATTATTCTTAATTCAATATGAACAATTTTTAATTAATAAATAATTTTGAGAATGAATTGTATTGATCATTCAAAATATGAGGAATTAATATGATGTGGATATTATTGGTGGGGACTGATTATAGATAGTTTCTTGATGCGTTGATAGGTATCATGAGATAAAACCCAAGGAATTCCATATTATATGAGTATCTAGTTTACAACTACCCATTTATAAAGAATTGTTTCTTGGTTTAGAGGCCTTGTTGTTAAGATCCATGATATCTTGGTTGAGAGGCCTTGATCCTGAATGTATAGAATCATGAATTTCCAAAGTGAAGAATCCATTTTATAATATCCTTGTGATTTCTATGTTGATATTAACATTGGATATTAATTGAACTCAAATTTTGGATTGAATGTCATGTGTTTTGATTATCAACTCTACCATATTCATTATGCAGTTTTTTACTCATGATAGTTTTTTTATATAACCCTTACCGATCATATGAGAGCAATAGATATTTTTTTCCTTTCCTTCATTTATATAGAATGATATTTTGAATTATTTCAAGGATACATGAATGTATTATATTATAAGTTTTTATATTTCCAATGTAATAAGGTAATCATGTATGTATCTAGTTTTTTACGATTTATAAACTGACTGATCTTACTTGGTGAGACCTCTTACATCTTGTACAAATGTTATAAATTAAACACCAGCTATAGATTACTAGATTCAAGATTTTACAATTGGTATCAGAAGAAGTGTTGTATGAAACATGGAAATTAGATTTAAAATGAACATTGATAACATAAGAATTATGATATTCTCTTTGTCTATTTAAGAAATTTTACCATTATATATTTTTTCTATTTTATTGCTTGACATTCAGGATGATTATGATTTAATATAGTTTCTATGATTTTTTAGAGAAGCAACCTAGTGTAAGAAATAGAATAAACACCCATAGTTAATGTATGAATTTACCAATTGGGCAAGATAAAACAACTGGTTTTGGAACTGAGTAGATCATTTCCATATTAGGGCCACTAACTTATGATTTGATGAATAATATTTCTAAATGGAGGATCCTATTGTTCTACAACCTAATTCACCTATATTGGACCGCATAATGTGAAATAATCCTCCATATTTTAATGGAAATACTAATCCATTGGTAGCGGAATAATGGATTTAGGCCCTAAAAATGTTATTATAGGCTTTGGGAAGTAATGAAAGCGAATGTTTTATCAGGACATTGTATTTTCAGAAGGAAGATACTAATCAATGGTGGTCATTGATCTAGTACACTAAAGTGGTCATTGAAATTTAATGTGTAGAAAGGATAACATTTAATGTGTTATTATTTAATAAATACATTCCTTGATAAGTGAGAACTAAAATGGGGATGAAGTTCCAAACTTAAACCTGAAGGTAGAATAAATTATTATAGAGTATGAGGCTAACTTTACAAGATTATAAAGACATGTTTTAGACTACATATATAATCTAAAATTCTAGTTTGATCATTTATTTAATGGGCATAATCTGAATCTACGAAGGGATCTTGTTTCTAAAATGTTTTCATCAAAAGATGATATAGTGTCAAGTGTTATCAAGATATAGTAATAATTTTCTAGGTCCTATATCATCAAATAAAATCATGAAAAAATAGGTCAACTTAGAGCCAATAAAAAAGAAATATATCAAACAAGAAGAAAGAGAGGATGAGATTTCCAACATGTGATAATTGTAGAAATAATTACCCAGTACTTGATTGATAAGAAAAAGATTTTTCTCCAAGTGAAAATAAATAGTTCATAAAGCTCTTAAATGAGAGTAATATAAAGAAACAATTGTTATCCAGTGCTTCAGTTATAAAGATAGAGAGATTTATTTAAATAAATATCCCATGCGTCAAGGGAAACTCGTGTAGAAGAGTCCAATGGGAGTGGTCTAGGCCTATACAATTACTATAGGTGAGGTTGATGTTTCCAAATAGGTATCGGTGGGTACTTTGATCATAACCTCAAATTTAGATAATGATTTATTTGATTCTGGATATTCACACTCTTTTATATCTTCCATGTTTTCTAAAAATAGATATACCCATAGAACTCTAATAAGTGATTCTTTAATCAAGACTCCTAGTATAAATATTATTATAACAAGGATGTGTCAATCCATTCCCATTATGGTACGTTGGCGTACCCTATTTTCAAATGTAATTATTATGCTTATGGTTGACTTTTATATAATCCTTGGTAAGGATTTACATTCAAATTATAATGAAAGAAATTGTTTCTAATAGAAATATATTATCATTTGTGATGTATATTTGGAATACTTTATCATTATAGGGGATACTAAATAATATAAATCTGGTCAAGATCCAACCCCAATAGCTTGTCTTAATAAAATTTTTAGAGAATAATAGTTGACACAACCTATGAATGGTGACTTTATCCTTAGAAAAGAGTAAGTACCTATTGTGAAAGAGTGCATTGAAGTGTTTCCTGACGAGATACCTCAACATCCACATGAGTATGATATTGATTTATTTATTGATCTCTTATATGATTCAAAACCTATATATAAGACTCCATATAGTATAAAAATAATTGAATTATTGGAATTGGAGAAATAACTATAAAGTTGTGTGAAAGGCGTTTTATGAAACCTAGTGTTTCTATATAGGGAGACCTTAATATTTTGTTAAGAATATAGATGGGTATATGATTTTGTGTATATATTACAGGGAAATCAATTCCATTTTCGTAATGAACAAGTATCCTCTTCACCAGATAGATGAATTATTTTATCAACTTCAAAAAGATTAATATTTTTCAAATATTTATCTTTTTATATGTATCATCAACTACAAGTAAATAATAAAGATATTCCAAAGATGAAATTATATATGGGTTATGGATATAATGAATTTACAATAATTCCTTTGGGATCGACTAATTCACCCACTGTTTTTACTGATCTAATTAATAGAGTATTCAAGTATTATATTGATAATTTCATTGTGGTATTAACTGGTGATATCATGGTATACTCTAAAATATATTATGATAGTAAGAGTCATTTTTGAACCATCCATAATAATCTTATATGAAAGGAGTTATATGAAAAATATTGAAAATGTGAATTATAGCTTCAAGAAAATTCTTTTCTTGGATATATTGTATCTAAGGATGTAATATCAGTTGATTCATAAAAGAAAATAGTAGTTATGTAATGATTAATACCAAATAATATAATTTAGGTATTCAATTTCATTTTTTTAGTAGGTTATGATCATCAAATATTTCAATTTTTTATTTATTATCTAACTCATTAGACAAGTTAACACATAAAGTGGTTATGTTCATATGTTCATAAGAATTTAAAATAATGTTTTGAATAATTAAAGAGGATATTTTTAAATTCCATGGTATTAACATTACCATTAGGAATATATGGATTTGTGATATATAGAAGTCTATCAACGAAGTGACTTGGATGAATCCTTATACAAAATGATAGTGATTCTGTATATGATTCAAGGTAATTAAATATTCAAGAATAAAATTATCCAACCCATGATATATATTTTTCATCCAAAATATTTTCATTTAAAATATAGAGTAATTAACTTTATAGTGAATAATATGAAATATATAAAAACAAATATTTCAGATAATACTTGTCACAATGATAACTAAACATGAGCTAAAGGCATTAGATAAAATTACTCAAGGATTA
This sequence comes from Viscum album, assembly GCA_963277665.1. Lineage (NCBI taxonomy): Eukaryota > Viridiplantae > Streptophyta > Magnoliopsida > Santalales > Viscaceae > Viscum > Viscum album. The sequence goes on along the minus strand of OY728143.1, from coordinate 877,654,801 downwards.
TGTTTGTTCAATACACTGATATCCAAGGAAATAAAATATTGTAGTTTATGCATTGAGTAGGTAATATCATATATATTTAACTAAATTGAGTATTAAAAAAGAACAAATATTAATATATCTATTAATTTTTCATATGGGGTTATTAAATAAGGGGAAAATACATCTATTCAAAATAATTTCCATAATATCTTTATTGGAGAAAACAAAAAGTTCATATCTTTATGATAAGAATGTTAAAAATAACATCAAAGGTATGAATTATTTGAAGATATTAGAATTCATCTAAAAATGGTATATTTAAATTTAAAAAGTGGTTATGAGTTTCATTCATACCTAAGGTAAAAATATAATTACTAAATGAAGCTTATAACTCAAATATATATATACACCATGGTTGTACCAAAATTTATAAGGATTTGATGGACTGTTTTTAGTGGGATAATATGAAATAGGTAATTGAATACTATGTATTAACATTCTTGGTTTGTCAATAGGTAAAGGTTGAGAGACAACATCCAAAAGGAGTCATGAAATTAATACCTAATCCTATGTGGAAATGGGATGATATTAATATGGGATTTATCACTGGATTTCTAAAGTCTATGAGATATAATGATTTCACATGGGTTATTATTGATCCCCTTACCAAATACACACATTTTATTACTATGATGGATGATCTACCACTTGAGCATCTCATGTGATTCTATATTAATACAGATTTGATACATCACGGTGAACCTATTTTGATTATATCTGACCATGATCTATTGTTTACATCAAAATTTTGTAAAATCCTTTAGAATCATATTTAAACTGATCTATATATGATAATTTTTTTCATTTTTAAACAGATGGACATTTGTAAAGGACTACTCAGATATTAGAAGGAAAGTTGAGGTTGTTCTCACTTGACTTTCAAGGAATGTGGGATCAATACTTATATTTGGTGGAATTTTTATATAATAAAATATTTAATTGAAGAATTACAATGGAACTATATTAATCATTGTATGAGAAAACATTTCATACAAAAAATTATTAGGATGAATTTGGTGAAAGTAATCTTTTATGACTAGAACTTGTTGAGAAGACAATGATGAAAGTTAGAAATATTAAGAGTCATGTCAAGGAATCTCAAGGTAGTAAAAATTGTTATTTAGAAAACAAAATGAAGCATCTAGAATTTCAATTAGGGGATCTTTTCTTATTAAAGGTACCTCCATGGAATGTAGTTATATGTTTTAGAAATAAATGTAAATTAAGTCCTAGGTACATCGATCCTTTTGAAAATCTAAAAAGTGTTAGAGTTATGGATTACTATTTGGAAATTTCATCTAGCCTCTTTAATGTTAATTATGTATTATATATCTCTTTATTGGGTAAGTACAATCCAAACCCATCACATGTGCTCACCTTTGAGGAAATATAATTGGAACCTGGTTTATCTTACCATGAAGAGCCTATATAGATTTTTGAAACAAGGTAGTAAGTGTTACAAAATAAGATAAATCGATTCGTGAAGGTTATTTATGAAATCATAAAACGAAATAGGAATTTTAGGAACCTAATGAATTTATTATTACATACTACCCATATCTATTTATGATGTGACATTGAAGAAATTTTTATGATGAAAATTTTGAAGGAATGAAGAATGTCACACCTGATATTTAAATATAATCAGTGAGTTTTACTTTTTATATAAAATATAACATTATGAACATATATTTATCTAATATTATTTTTATAACCTAATTTATAAATTTTTTTGAATTTAATCTCATAATAAGGTCAACTTACATTTTGGTCATAATGAATAGTAACCATGTTAAATATTTATCATCTTAGTTGAGGGTAAAAGGGTTAAAAATAAATGAATAAATCAGAAAGAAACCAAAAAACATGATTAAAACCCATTTATTAGTTTTATTTCAACCTTACAATTATCATATTTTAATATATGAAAATTTGGAGCCACATTCAAAATATAATGGAATTATATTCATAAAATATTTCAATGTGTGTCAATCCCTTGACATATAAAAGGGAACCACTTCCCCTCACTTGTTCATTACATTTGAGCACTCTTGTTCAACCAAAACCTATTAATAAACCTTAAAAGATTAATTTAATTCATTCTTGATATTATGGTCTTCTCATAATAACTTTCTCAAAAGACATAAGGTGTAAGCTAAATGAGGTCTCTCAAAGAAGTGGGGATCATCTTTACAGACTCTTTCAAAGTTTCTTTCATCTTCTACATCCTAAAAATATATTACACCCACCCTAACATAATTAATACAATATTATAAATATGATTATATGTTATTATGGTTATGGGACAACCATTTTTCACCTCATTTAAATTATATGAAAAATTAAAACATCGCTCATGTGTACATAGGGCCTATTGTCTCTAGGAAGCAGTGTAATTCATTTTTCATGGCCAATTTACTCTTATGGTTATCAATATATAACTAATAAGTTTATATTATGTTTATAATATAATTATATTTTTTAAAATATAATATATCATTTATCTTCCTTCCATTTAAACCAGTAAAAATATATATTTTTTCTCAGGTGTACATGTGATCTACCTCTTCCACGGTGTGATGTGATTCATTTTTCATGTCTTCCTTTAATAGATGATTATAAATATATATATATATATAATAAATATATATTATATTTTTATCTTTATTAGAATTTTTGATATTATTTATTCATGATCAATTTATAAGGACCATAATCGCCAAATCAAAATATACTTGAAAAATTAAGTAGTTAATACATGAAATGTTGATTATTATGAAAGAGTGTTAATGAATAGGTGAAGAAATGTTATAAGTGTATCATATGTGAAATTATAAGTATTTATATTATTATGTTATATAATTATAATAAATCTAAATTTAATATACTAGAGGTAAAAGTCACTTACCATGAATGTTGAACTTGAGGTATAGGATTTCAGTTATAATATCATTTTTTTGGATTTTTTATATTCAAATTTACTTTGAAAGAATTATATAATCATAATATTTCAAAACCTGTATATTTTTTCCTCTTTGTTTTGTGTTTTCATTTTTATATTCAATTTATTCTCTAATTGGATCAATAATCAATAAGAATGTTACACATTTGTGACTTTTAAAAATCTTGTATTGATGTTTTCCTTCCAAATCGATTTCTTCCATGTCTATATTTTCTTTAATAAAATTTCAATAATATTATTCCTATTCTATAAATATTTACTAAACTCATTTTTAACCATTTTTTACTCTCTATAAAAAATTTAAATGGAATCTTCTTGTAATTTTTCAAAAGAGGTACTTTCTACGAAAGTTGTGAACAAAATCTATGTTTTAACGTACACCATGTGAATAGATCTTCCCATTATCATGACTGATATTTTATTTTAATATTATATTACAAGATTTCATGGTTATTTTCAATGAATATATTTTTCACATATTTTTATAATTATTATTTCGAATGATATCAAAATGAAAGGGTTTTTTTTCTTAAATGAATGAAAAGATTATTGAAAAGTGTTTTATAATTCTATATATACATGAATTTACAAGGAAGTTATTTTTAAATAAAAAATTCCATTTTATTTTATAAAGGAATATTTTTATAAAAAACCATCATTTATGATGAATCAATGGTATTTTATCATCTTTTACTGATAATTAATTATACCCTATTTTGAGATCATTCACTTTCTTATGATAATGTTCTATATAACTATCCATTATTCATTGAACATTATTTTATTCCTTTAGGTCAATATTTTTAATATCATGAATGAATTTTGAATCTCTTTTGTTACTTTGATGATATTTCAACTTTATATCATTTCTATATGTAGTATCAATTTATGTAATATTATCAAGAAAGTTATCTACTTAGGAAATGTTGATGTTTCGTATTCTAATTTCAATATATACTATTGTTGATTTATTAATAATTATGAGGATGAATTTTATTGATCATTAAAAATATAATAAATGAATAGGACATGTGACTGAGGTTTGGGGCCTGGTTATAGATATCCCCTTGATGGATTGATAGGTCTCATGATACAAAAAAAATATACATTCCATATTAGATGGATATCCTGTTTACTCCTACCCATTTAGTATGAATGCTGTCCTCATTGAGAGGCCTTGACTATAAGATTCATGATATCTTGGTTAAGAGGCCTTGATCATGAATGTAAATAATTATATATTTTATTTATTAAGAATTCAATTTCCATTATCCATGTGATTTCCATATTGATATTTTCCATGTATTTTCATTAAACATGAGTTATTGATTTAATTGAATGTGTTTTTATTATCCACTCCACCTTATAGATTATGCCTCACTTACTCATTATTGCTTCCACTATATGTAACCCTTACGGAGAGTCTGAGTTCACACATTATTTGAAATAATTTCCATTGGTTATGAATAAGGATATTATTAATGGTTTCTAGGATAAAAACATGTTTCTTATATTACATTATTATATTTCCAATGTAGTAAGAGAATCATGTATTTATCTAGTTTTCCAAGACTAATAAACGGATCGATCTAGTGTGGTTTAATCCCTTTTATCATTTACTATTGTAGTAAAGTAAACATTGGATCTGTTTTTTTGGAGTTAGTATGTTAACCTATGAAAAACTTGACTAAAAGGATTATGTTTTTGTTTATATTGACTAGTGTTAATATACTTTTGAGTATTTGAAGTAGAAGTATCTTGGTACTCAAATTCTTAGTTTATTAGAGGAGTGAATTGTGTTCAAGGTTTATTATGATACATAATGTCTTGTATAGGTTCTTGTTTAGATATCTCTAAGAGTTGTTATATCTTACAGGTCTTGACAGTTATGGCCTCATGAATATAGCTATATCACCCATGATCTGGAGCTTGTTTTTGTGGTGTTTTCATTGATGTTGTGGTTAAATTTATTTATTTCTGAGTGGTTTTTTGACTTAAAAAATTATGTTATCTTGAGATATTTCTTCTCCCAACATGAATTTATTTTTCAACATTAATGATAGATGAAATTCTGATAGGGTTGTGAATTCTAGATTATCACTAAAAAAAGAAGGGAATATTTTGGATCATGCTTTGAGAAAAAATCCACACAACATTACCATGACTGAGTCTAGTGATGTTTGGATTCTAATGGAGTATTTTTCCTTGATACACCTAGATATGGGAGCAATTGATGTTAGAGGGTTCCTTTATCATATGATAGTGTAGATATATTTGGTGCAACTGGTAGAGGAGTCCCTAAGAGGGTATTTCAAGGAAAAGCCCAAGAGAGACCGAGTTGTTAGTAGAAATGGTCTAGAGAGGTGTTCTATGGATGATCAATATTTAGTATTGTTTCCGGCTATTTTCTTTGTTCCTTTGGAGATTCATGATGTGGTTCTCCATGAGTTCCATAGTTTTCACTTAGAGTTACATCATGTTGTGGTGAAGATGTATTGTTCCTTATGAGATCAGTTTTAATGGTTTGGTATGAAGTGATATATTTTAGAATCTCTCCCTTTATTCATGGTTTTATAGAGGGTGAAGGATGAGAAATGTTTTCCTAGTAGGTTTCATTGGCTACATGATGTTTCCCAGTGGAAGTGGGAAAAAATTTTGATATACTTATTAACCAGGTTTCTTCGAGATTAGAGATATGTGATGCAATATGTGTGATAATGGACCACTTAATGAAGTCATATAACTTCTTAGATATTAAGGATTCTATCTCAATAGATGTTTTTTCAAGGAATTATTGATAGGATTTGGTCCTTATTTATGGGTTTCTAATGATTATTATCTCTAATTATGAATCCTTTTTTACTTTGAGGGATTAAAGAGGTATTCACCATGTGTTTCACATTATGTTATACCTTAGAACTAATTTTCATCCATAAATGGATGGATAGATAGAGTGGAGGATCCAAACTCTAGAGTTAATGCTTCATGTGTGTGTTTTAGATTATAATGTTTCGTGTTTAATGCACCTACCATTGGTGGTGTTTTTTTATAATAAAAATTATCCCTCCATTATTGGTATAGATTCATTAAAATCATTGTTTAGTGGACCTTGATGTTATATTTTGTGTTAGAATGAGGTTATATAGTTAGTTGTTCTGGTACCAAAATTGGAGCAGAGTGTGACATAGAATATAAAGGTGATTTTTGAGTGATTTCAGGAAGTAAAGTAATATCAAAAATTATATTCTAATTATAAGAATATGCCTCTAGAGTTTGATGTTGGAGATTAAATGTTCTTGAAGCTATATCCTTAGTGTGGGAATTAAAGGTTCATTCATGGAGAATTTGGGTATCAGTAATCATTTCCCCTCCAGATGAGTCAGACTCATGATGTCCTTCATGTGTTGAAATTTCATTGATACCTTCATCAAAATTCCCATTTCATCTATTAGGTCAAGACGGATATTGAGGATGATGATAAATTTGAGGAGAACCATATTTAGATCCAGAACCATCATGAAAAGAAGTTACATGAGTGTGTTATTCCTTTTGTTCATTTCCAAAGGTTGTACAATGGATTAAACAAGAGTAATTTATAGTGAGATTCATAAATCAGAGATCAATGTCCAATTTGATTTATTTTTTATCCCACTTATATAGATATTATGTGGTTGATCTTTTCTGGTTTTATGATATGGTTGTTAATGTTTCGTTTTCATGTACTTTTTCCTAATTTTATATTGATGGTGGTCAATTTTACTAAGATCCTTGAGAGGCATCTCATGATGTTTTTGTTCTCTTCCCTTTCATTTTCTTCCTGAGTTTGTTTTGAATTCTTGTGGATGGGAATTGTTCTATGGGTATCTTATGCAAGGTATTAGTAATTTGAACCACTTCTTTAGTGTTTTCTAGAGACTTAGAGGTGTCGAGAGGGAGTTTCAAGGAATGATAAATGCTGTAAATGTGCTTTGGCTATCTTGAGGGCCACCAAATCATAGTGTAAGGCAAGATTATATCCATCGACATCTTTCTTGGAGCTATGGATGATGTGTTTTTGTTTTTATGTTCTTCTTATTTATGCCTTGGGTATGGTGTGTCAGCTTTGTGGCTCTTGGGGAACCATGGGGAGAAAAATGACAATAAATTCTTTTTTAGGGCATTTTTTTTCTGAAATAATTACCCTATAGAAATGGGTAATGATTCCTTATCATAGTTAAGGGAGTGTACATACTAGTTTCCTTATGATGTTCTCCCTATTGGAAAGGAGCACCTTGAAATTCCTATATTTCTAGTTACAGTTCTTGTCGAGGTCCCCCTTTGGGAAATGAAGAGAATTGTAATTCCCATGTTGTTAGGCCTTATGGTTCTTAATGAGGTGTGATCTATTTTAAAATTAAGGAATATGAATGGTTGATTTTGAGATCTCCATGACTAATTATTCCATATGGGGGGTTAAAATAGTGATAGATTTATTTATATTTCATGGTCATGGCAATGGTGACTTGCTAGTCGTCTAAGATACCTTTCACCATGTTGTAATGAAAGTTGTGGTGGTAGAAAATGTCCTTAAATGTGGTTATTAAAATTCATGAGATTTTGGGTGATAGGTAATTTCAATCTCTAGAGAAATAGGATCAACCCTTGATCAGAGGCATTATAGGTATAGTGGGAGTCTCTATGTTATAGTGGATTCCATTCAAGAATCCTCTATAAATATTGAATTTGGACTTCCTTGGATCAATTTTCTATCTCTTCTCTCAAACCCTAGCTATCCCCAATGCCTCTAACCACCCTCCAAACTCATATCTCGAGAGTATAAATGCCTTGGATCATCATGTTGAAGTTTTATGGATCAAGGTACTCTATCTTACCCCCCTTCTCTTTAAATTTTATTTTCTAATTCATTCTGAAGGTTCATTTAACGGATTTTATCAGTTTTGGGATGAAAATAGGGCCTGGATTGATAGTGGTTTTTGGTGGATAGATTTTAAAGTGGTTTCCTTCGATTTTAGTGGTGCTTGATTCTTGTCTGTATGTTATTTCTTTGATAATGTTCAATTTTTAATCAATTTTGGGGATTCATGACTTCTCCTTTAGTTTTATATGAAAGTGTGAGATTATCATACTTTAGATTCATTGGATAAATAGTGGGATTAATAAAATTTTAGGTATTAAGTGGAATCAATAATCAATTGAAATTATGTTGTTTTTATTGCATGTGATTTTTCTTGTGTTGATGTTGTATATTGATTTTCTAAATAGAATACTATCTATCTATTTTGTTTATTATTATTGTTTAACATAGTTAATATGCTTGAAATCAGATAAACAATGTAAATATAGTAATGATTTTTTGATTAATTAAATTGGAAAAAATTGATTATTTTTATTCCATATATTAAATGAAATATGGTAGTTATGTATGAATAATATTTAAGGATAAATTTTAGTTATAAATAGATACTAGTTATATGTTTTTGTTTTATGAAACCAATGTATAAAGAATTTTTTAATTCAATGTGGTAATTAAATAGTTGATTACTAATGAAAATAGATTGGGGCTACCATTCTTAATTGTGAAAGGCTAGAATTCCTCGGTGTTGTGGCCTTACCTACCCCATGAGTGTGCCTCAATACAATTGATTTTGTTAATTTGTATGATTTCTCTAGGATGGTGAAGCCTTATTTTGGTTTGTTGTGAACCGGGTATTGTTAGGGTATTCAGTGAACAATGTGTTGGGTTTCCTTAGTTCTAGTATTGGATTGATTCGAATGATGGTGGGATAAAATATGATATGTACAATGGTGTTAGGGATGAAATATAGGTGGTTTTAATGAGTTAAGGTGAGAGATTTCTCATGGATTTTTTCTTTGTGATTTATTTTAAATGTATGATTTATTGAATAATTTTTGTTATTTCTTATAACTGCTTGATGTGGTTTCTCTCTATGCATGGTAAGTTCATATTGGTTGGTGATATATTGGGATGATTCTAAGAGTACCCCCAAATTATGGAATGATAAATGGATTAATAATTAACTCATGGGATGGGTGTTTTTGGTGAAAAAATGATATATGTTAAATAATATAAACTTTGGGATGGTTAGATTAATTCTCGAATAGAATGGGTGTAAAATCTAGAAATTGAAATATGCAGTAATAAGTAGGTTGGATTGTAATAATATAAAATATTTAAATCATAAATTTATGATTGGGTAATACTTGATGAGTAAATTGATGGATTTTAAAATTAATGAATAGTAATTTCTAATTACTAAGTGGTAATGGTTAATGTTATTGAACCTTTATGCTTGTGTGCTATTTTTAGAATCTAGTCTCCTAGACCTTATCAGGTTGTAGCCAAGTGTCATGAGAGATGAAATATATTGTAGAATCTAAGGTGAGGTATTTTCCCTTAGTATTTTTATGTGTAATATACCATTATATTTTATTTTTTGATACATCTCACCACCCATTTGGAAGATAAATCATTGCCAAATGTTTTTGGGGTGTTTTCCCCCAACATCCAGGTTGGTGAGAGAAGAAATAGATAACTTCTTCCACTCCACTACTCTCACTTTGGTTGTAGTATCATATGTGGGAATAACTAGGTTGTCATGGATTAAGTTATAGTATATAGACTCACATTGGATGTGATCGAACTTGGTCTTACTTTACATTTATGTGTGGTCTATAATGGATTTAGGTTAAAGCACATACTTATATTCGGTCATGAGTACTATAGTTTCCCATGGGTTTACTTGCATGGGTTGTAGTGACTTTAGGAATAATGCATGATACTTATGTTGTAGTGGATTCTGTAATTCTAATTGGTTATATATGAGATGATGGTGATAAGCTTGTGATGAGTTTCCTGGGATGTACGATGAGATGATTTTGTGGGTATGAAATTTAAGATTGAGGTGAAAGATGACTTATAGAATAGATTGTAGCATAAGATTCTTAGCACTACATAATGATATTGATAAAATATTGGGGAAGTGAAAGTAGGGTATCTTTTATATATATACATATATTTGATTTCTATTTTCTTATTTTTATATGTTACTCAGTGAGTAATATTTATGAGGGTGGTGGAATTATTTTACCTGGATAGGTAATGAGTTGGTTTCATTTATTTATTCACCAAGATTTTGTATTATTCATTCACATTTTCAAGATATTTTCAGGTAATATCTTATTGATTATACTCATATGCTCACCCTACCAATATAAACTATATTTTTAGGTATATAGGTTCTATTTTTTATTGAGTTGAGTGATACTTTCTCTAATTGGATTTTTTGTATCCTTTAATGTTTTTTGTCTCATCCTTGGTGTCCCATTTGGTATCTTTTTGTTTTTTATCATTTTTTTATGACTTTACATTCATTTATTGTAATTTATTATTGATTTATGTATGGTGTTTATGGGTGTCTCTCCTATTATTTATCATTCCTTAAATTTATATAATGATTGTAATGAATCATATTTTTGACAATATAACATATGTTTTAATCACTATCCCATATCATATTAGAGGAATGCTTTGGGGTTCATATCCTTCTCTTCATTTATGGACCTAGAGGGGTATCATTGGAGGGGTAGGGGTTGTTACATGTGAAAATTTGATTCTTTTATAATTCTGGATCCTTATGAACCCATGGGTTACTTTAAAGATATGATGTATAGATAGGGTATCAACTTTATATTTTTTGGGATTTTTGGTACTCATAGAATCCTTAGTATCTCGTGAGTTAAATGTTCAGGGATTAGAGTTAAGATTATTGAGACTTATTTCCTTCCTAATAAATTTTTTTATATAGAATATATAGATATTTCCATGTCATACTCTTGGTTATCCTCTCATTCTTAGAGTTTTAAGTTAAGTAAATTATTGTGTTTCCTTTTTGGTTTTGGGGCATCCTGATAAGTATTATTATACTCACCCCTATACAATCTTTGTTCCAACATTCCTTATGACTCTGTAGTTGATACAAAATGCGTACATGGTCATGGAGGACGTGGAGCTTGTTTGGGTTACTCAGAGTATAAACCTAGATATGATTAGTAATTCATGGTGGAGAATGGTGTTTCATGATATTACTGGTGACTATTTCAGCTTAAGACTGATTTGTGAGTACATATAGCTAGGAGGATCATTCCAGAGTCATGTTTCTATTAAATTCAAAGGATTATCGGATATATAGTTCCTTTGGTATTTTCTTATGTGGTATTGTACTTGTATTTTAGGTCTTGTACATGTGTTGTATTTATTTTAGTTGTTTATATATATTCGGCTGGTGTTCCTACTTAATTTATATATTTTTGACATGTGTTTGTTGTAGGTTTACATGGACTAAGGCCTCCCATATTATGTGATATTCTTACTTGGGGATAGTATAAGGCCCCGGCATTAAACCTTACTTAATTATTGAATTTAATGAATAATTCACATTGGGGATCTTTTCAGGTTTAGAGTTTTAGAGAATTAGGTCAAAACTATTACATCTCAAAAGATTACAAAGTAGACACTTCTACTAAGTTTCCATAACATAAAAAAACTTAAAAAGAAACATGTCTAGTTCCATGTTTTAGATAGCATGTCTTTCCTTGATCTCATCCTTGACCCTATTAATCTTTAAGTCCTGTGGAAAACATTTAAAAAACTTGGGATGAGCATAAAAATCCTAGTAAAGGATACACAAATAATCAAAACTGTTAGTTTTTCCAAAACAACAAGTAAACCATGAGTACTTTACCAAAGTAATACTTTTCACCTTTATAAAGTAGTAAAAACTCTTCACTGAATAAAACATCATTACATACCCTTTTGTAACAAAAAGATTACCATAAAACCCATATAAAGATCACATAACATCTAAAGGTAACTTGGGACATAAACATACTTAAATGGAATAACCATACGGTCGACTTCCACACATATCACTTAATGGAATAGCCATACGGCCGACTTCCATACATACTTAATGGAATAGCCATACGGCCGACTTCCATACCCAAAGAATTGGATGTTATAATGTAACCACCTGTACTGGTATTCACGTCACCACCCATCATATGGTTTATCACGTAGCCACCTGTCAAATGTCCAAGTACCATTATAAAAATCATAATACATAAAACAAATATAATGGAAAGAAAACATTTCCACACTTTGATCACAATATATCACTTAAATATATTGACATAACAAATCCATTATAAAAATCATTTTCAATACCAAAATACATAAAAGAGTGTATGGTATTCATTTCATTTAAAAAAACATTACGGCTTGTTCAGGAATCCAAAGACCAAATAATACTCGCGGCGGCAGAAAAGGTCGTTGTCACCGCGTACGATAAAAGAAACATTCCATTTTGTCATTTTGTAAATCTCTTCATAGAAAAATATTCCTTTTGTATAAAAGTAAAAGTCAAAGGGGTTTATACACCATATAAAAGAATGTTGTGTATAAAATGGAATATGCCTCATTGAAAGGAGATTGAGACGAAGTCCCTTACAAATACGGTATCCTTGGATTAAGGATAAATCAGTTACATAATTATGTGTGAAAATGAATACACGAAATATAAGTGGGTATTAAGTGTAAAACAATCATAGGTCATTCACACATAATCATAGAACGACATATTCAAGGTGTACAAGTTTATCCCAAAGAATCGAAATTGGGTTAAGAAGTTCCCTTGCAAAAATTAGACAGCCTAACGGCGTCACTTCAAAATTCAGAAAAAGGTTTGATGAGAGTTAAAAAGGGTATATCATCACTTGGACATAAATTTTACATCAATAAGGATGTAGAAGAACATATCCCAACATAATATTATGTGAATTAAAAGACATAACAAAATAAGTCTTTTAAAAAGAGGAGGGTGAAAGGTTCCCTTACCGACATGGGTATCTTTCGAAACATACACCCCGTGAAAGAAAGACAATACAAAATTGATGTAAATACTCATAAATGAAATAATATTAAACAATGAGTAAAATAATGGTCAGTACGTACACCACTCAAAGGAAATTGTGGCAAATGTAGCATAAATCTCACGGGAATAAAAGTCAGATGAAAAATCCCAAACGAAAACTCGGCAGCCTAACGGCGCCACTTAAAACTTACAAAAATGGATTGATGAGATCAAATAGGGTATCTCATCACATTGAAATAAAATGTAGAGCAATAGTAATATAAAATAACATCCCCCATCATAACAAAGAGGAGCTTAAAAGAAGTGACATAAAGGAGAGTACTTAAAGAGAAAGAGAGAGGTTAGATCTCTTACAAAAATTCGGCAGTCTAACGGCGCCACTCAAAACTTCCAAAATGGATTGATGAGAGATAATAGGGTCTCTCATCATATGAACATAAAAATTACAATAATAGTAATATAAAATAACATCCCAATAACAAGAAAGATGAGCTTTAAAAGGAATGACATAAAAGAGTGTACTTAAAAAGAAAGTGAGTCAAGTCCAACTTGTCGTGTTCGTTTCTTTATATTCCTGAATAATAAACTTTGGTCAATTTATAATTGCCTAAGGACCTCCTTTAAAAATTATTATTCATTTCATATCACATATTATAATGTTATAATAATTTTTTAATAATGTTAGTTCATATCAGACGTTTTTTCTGATGTTTGGTACATGAGTCAAAAATGAACTTGTTTGAAAAATGATTGTCCATGTAGTTATAAGTAAATAATTTCTAGAATAGTATTAATGATTAAAATATAATATATATCCAGTATATATTCATTTTATACTATTCCATATCATTTGGAGATAAAAAACAAAAATCATCGTTCATGTAGACAGTAGGCCGTACGTACGCATGAACGCTACTTTTATTTTTTCTTTATCATATTAATGGAATTAAAACAAAATCAGATATATATATATATATATGTTATAATTCCAGAATTATATCCATAATTTAGATGTAATATATTACATATATATCCATTATATATATGTACTTATAATAGTACATAACATTTTGAGATAAGAAATGAAATGTACCGTTCATGTAGACGGTAAGCCGTACGTACGCATGAACGCTACTTTCATTTCTTTTTTTTTGTATTAAATTGAATGAAATAATAACTATATAAAGGTATATTATAATTCCATTAGGATAACATATGTAATACCATTAATTCCATCCTTTATACATCCCACATATGGCATTAACGAATCAAATCACTTTGAGGGGGCGGTAGTCCACACTTCCTAAAATGATAATATCACGTTTACCCATAATGGAAACCATAAAGGTATTCCATAAATAGAAAATACATAATATTAAGGAAAAAATAAACATATTATATATCATATATAAATATAGTGACATCTTAATGGCCACCTTTGAAGGTGTTAAAATAATGTTGAACAATCATCGTTTCGGGAGGCAGAAATTCACCATCCACGGAAACAGTATGTTCTTTAACCATTTTATGTAGGTGTGTGTAAGTTTAGCTCTAATACTTATTATAAAAACATCCTAGTATATTGAATATACTTGATTTATTACCAAATAAATGAATAAAAAGAGTTTATGGTGTTGGAAAAGAAAAATAAAACAAAGGGACACAAGTGAAGACATTACCTTTAAATCAGGTAACTTCCTTTGATCTGAGCTCAAAGGATTCCTTGGAAAGGATTCTGCACAAATTGAGGCTTCAAGGAGTTAGAGAGGGATATGGAGAGACAAAATGGGTAGGGGTTGGCTGAGACAAAGGCTTCAGAAGTGTGGGAAAGGAGGTAGAGGTGGGGGCCATTTATAAGAGGAGAGGACAGGCACTCTTGGAAAGGTATAAAAGGTAACTTTATTTTCAAATGAGTTTCGGATTTTAATTTCCCCACATTGATGTGTTTCGAGGATAAGGTGATAAGGGTTCTAAATCCTCCCATCCAATAGGTTTTTTACATGTTTAGGTCTTATATTTTACATTATCTTTCCATTTTATTTAAATCATTAAATAATGAGGTCATCATTGCATCATCATGGTGTCATAAATAATTTAATTTATTTAATGTATAAAAATTATAAAAAAAATACTATGATGTAGGAAATATTTTTATATTTCCAATGAATATTTATAGTCTAAAATATCATTTATTTAGATAAAATGAAAAATATTTTACTTATGTTATACATTCTTTGTTACATTTAACATTCTTTAAAAATAAAAAGATAAAAAGTCACTTTCTCACAAAAGTGATTTCATGGGGCCCCCAAGTTTTGAACAAGGAATCCCATGGTCGGCCATGATACAACCAGTAGCCTTAGGACACATTTTTTGGTCATTTTGTTATTATTATGATATTATCTTATTATCTTTAACTACCAGATTACTCATTAATCAAGATAATTAACGATAATTATCGTCGTTACTATTCATAATTTCCAAAAACAAAAGAGTCTTAATTACATAATTTGGACCTTCTGATTCCAAATATGTAATTAATTTTACCAAATTCCAAACACATAAATTGCAATAATTAATTTAAATAAAAACTTCACGTTGTCAAAACAAATAGCGGGTTTTTTAGAAACAATATTTATGAAAAGTTTGGCACTTGTTTATGCCTAATTTCAAAGTAAAATTAATCCCAATGACCATCATTGAATTACATGGTAAAAATATATTCTAATTACACTTTAAAACAACCTAAAAAGATAATATAACCATGTAATTAAATTATATGAAAAAGCAGTCTTGATGTAAAATGCAGTATTTTTCACTATTCATTGAAAAATGAACATTGTCAGAAAAATTCCAAAAATTAACCCAAGGTAAATTTCAATGTCCCAATCATAAATAATATGTTTATTTTGAAAAATAGAGCTTATAAAATTGTCAAAAAGTGTATTTAAAAGGGGGTTTCCATCAAAATGTGGTTAATCGACCTTTTAAAGAATATTAGAATGTTTACGCTTAAAAACTGGATTTATTTGCATTTTTAATCCTCTAACATTTATTGTAAAGAGTAAAAATATTTGACAAACATATATAATCATTATGTAGTTAGTTCTGATCATTCTCTCCATTACAACGGCTAGGCGTTAACTACCATTTAAAAAAATATTATTTTATTATTAGAGTGCAACGTAAGATTCCCAAGAAACTCGTTGTTGCGTATTGGGTACGCCATCGATCATATCATCCCCTTTAAAGTAATATTAATATTTTATTCACAAATATGGATAAATAAAAAGACGTCATATTCTTTATTTACCTGGGGTGTTACATCCTTCCCCCCTTTTGGGAATTGCATCCTCGCAATTTTAAAATTGAGCTTGGAAACATCCTTGAAAGTCCCACATCGGAACAAGAGTTGGTAAAAAAATCAATTTAAAATAAAGAAAGAGAAGTACAAAGGTCACCCGAGTTAACCCATACTAGGATTCCATGTATGAAAATATAGACATGGAGGAAAAAACAAAGGGTCATGTTCTGATGGAGAGTGATAGAAAACATGTTTAGGAGAAAGTTAACCACAAGAAAATCACAAACTTGTGATGGGTTAAACGGTATTCGATTCCCAGGTAGGAAAAGTTAATAAACAACATTTATGTTTTAAGTTACTTTTTATTGAGGAATTTATTCATAAGGAAACATAATCACTTATCTTTTTGACTTTCAACTTTTATTAGATTCCTTACACAAACTCATATTTTCTCTAAAAGACGAGTATTTAGGAAGACTTGTTCACATTAAGAGTACTATAATCAACTTCTAGAGGATCACATAATCCACAAAAGAGAACTATATACTTCCCATATCTTTAGACCTTAACCAAAACCAAAACCAAAAAGGTTAGTACTAGATCAGATAATACCCAAAAAGGATAACCCTTTATAAAAAGAAAATCTATTCTTAATCTCCAAAATTTGTCCAAAAAAACCCATAGTTCAACGTGGAACATTCGATAAAAAATTTGTCTATAAAATTCTTCAATTTAATCCAAACTAAGATTGAAACCCAAATATTTGAAGGATTTAGTCACATAGTCTTCCAAGTTAAATCGTAACATTTATCTCCAAACAACATCAGTTTCTCTTAATGTCTCATATTCAAAAGTAATTAACCTAATCACATATCCTCCATGATAGGTTAATAAATTTCCATAGATAACCCAAAATCAACTTACACTTAATTAATAAAATAATCTAACTAAAAATAATCAGTCAAAATAACCAGGGACATCACGTAGTCCAATGGTAGGTGATAAATACCTGTCGCACTTTGGTTGTGGGTTCGATTCCCACAGCTTTGTCCAACGCGACGGGTTGTCACACGGTCTGCGTGTTGTCCCTTTTCCAAAACTATATAATTTTAAAACATTCCCCAAAATGGGATAAAATCTTCAAAAATGATCATAACATAATTTAACCTCAAGTTTATCTCATGCCTTTCATTTTCTAGCATAACATATAATAACCCATAATTACCTCAAAATTAAGGATCATATAAACTCTAATGGTTACCTTTATAATTATTACCTGAACTTCCACATCGATTGGTCATCTCGTACATGATGCATTATAGATCATAACAAGGTTCAAGTGGTTGATCATGACTCCTTGATAGTTGGTTTAGAACCACCATGAGTTTCCTCATTGAATCCCCCATTTTATCTAGTATCTTAATCAGATAACCACCATAGTTTCCATCAAACCTTTTGTCTCTTTGGTGCCTTCTAGATCCATCCATTCACTAATAACAGAAATGTCAGTGTGAGTATATCAACAAAATCATCATGTACTAATGAGGAAGGTAAACACTAAGATATACTTACTCATTGACTTTATCTAAAACTATGACACTTTCTGAAATCCTATCCATTATGGTACTTTCATATATGCATAGTGAATACCCTAACCTCTAAAGTTATCTAAACCAACCTTTGATACCAACTATAAGGCGCCGGCCTTAAACCTTACTTAATTATTGAATTAAATGAATAATTCACATTGAGGATCTTTTCAGATTTAGAGTTTTAGAAAATTACGTCAAAACTATTACATCTCAAAAGATTACATAGTAGACACTTCTACTAAGTTTCCATAACATAAAAAAAACCTAAAAAGAAACATGTCTAGTTCCATGTTTTAGATATCATGTCTTTACATGATCCCATCCTTGACCCTATTCATCTTTAAGTCCTGTGGAAAACATTTCAAAAAAATGGGATGAGCATAAAAAGCCCAGTAAATGATACACAAAGAATGAAAACTGTTAGTTTTTCCAAAACAACAAGTAAACCATGAGTACTTTACCAAAGTAATACTTTTCACCTATATGAAGTAGTAAAAACTCTTCACAGAATAAAAGATCATTACTTAACCTTTTGTAAAAAAAATATTACCATAAAACCCATATAAAGATCACATAACATATAAAGGTAACTTGGGACATAAACATACTTAAATGGAATAACCATACGGTCGACTTCCACACATATCACTTAATGGAATAGCCATACGGCCGAATTCCATACATACTTAATGGAATAGCCATACGGCCGACTTCCATACCCAATGCATTGGAGGTTATAACGTAACCACCCATCCTGGTATTCATGGCACCACCCGTCATATGGTTTATCACGTAACCACCCATCAAATTTCCAAGTACCATTATAAAAATCATAATACATAAAAAAAAATATAATTGAAAGAAAACATTTCCACACTTTGATCACAATATATCACTTAAATATATTGACATAAAAAATCCATTATAAAAACAATTTTCAATACCAAAATACATAAAATATTGTACGGTATTTATTTAATTTAAAAAAAACATTACGGCTTGTTCAGGAAGCCAAAGACCAAATAATACTCGCAGCGGCGGAAAAGACCATTGTTACCGGGTACGATAAAAGAAACATTCCTTTTTGTCATTTTGTAAAACAATTCATAGAAAAATATTCCTTTTGTATAAAACTAAAATTCAAAGGGGTTTATACACCGTATAAAATATTGTTGTGTATAAAATGTAATATGCCTCAATGAAAGGAAATTGAGACGAAGTCCCTTACAAAGATGGTATCCTTGGATTAAGGATAAATCAGTTACATGATTATGTGTGACAAATGAATACATGAAATATAAGTGGGTATTAAGTGTAAAACAATTAGAGGTAATTCACACATAATCATTGAACGACATATTCAATGTGTACAAGTTTATCCCAAAGAATCGAAATTGGGTTAAGAAGTTCCCTTTCAAAAATTAGACAGCCTAACGGCGTCACTTCAAAATTCAGAAAAAGAGTTGATGAGAGATAAAAAGGGTATCTCATCACTTGGACAGAAAATTTACATCAATAAGGATATATAAGAACATATCCCAACATAATATTATGTGAATTAAAAGACATAACAAAATAAGTCTTTTAAAAAGAGGAGTGTGAAAGGTTCCCTTACCGACATGGGTATCTTTCGAAACATACACCCTGTGAAAGAAGGACAATACAAAATTGATGTAAATACTCATAAATGAAATAATATTACACAATTAGTAAAATAATGTTCAGTACATACACCACTCAAAGGAAATTGTGGCAAATGTAGCATAAATCTCACGGGAATAAAAGTGAGATGAAAAATCCCTTACGAAAACTTGGCAGCCTAATGACGCCACTTAAAACATCCAAAAATGGATTGATGAGATAAAATAGGGTATCTCATCACATTAAAATAAAATTTACAGCAAGAGGAATATAAAAGAACATCCCACATCATAACAAATAGAATCTTAAAAGAAGTCACATAAAAGAGAGTACTTAAAGAGAAAGAGAGAGGTTAGATCTCTTACGAAAATTCGGCAGCCTAACGACGCCACTCAAAACTTCCAAAATGGATTGATGAGATAGAATAGGGTATCTCATCATATGAACATAAAAATTACAGTAAGAGTAATATAAAAGAACATAACAATAACAAGAAAGATGAGCATAAAAAGGAATGACATAAAAGAGTGTACTTAAAAAGAAAAAGAAGAGTAGGATCCCTTACCTCAAGTCCAACTTGTCTTGTTCGTTTATTTATATTCCTGAATAATAAACTTTGGTCAATTTATAATTTCCAAAGGACCTCATTTAAAAAATATTATTCAGTTTATATCACATATTATAATGTTATAATAATTTTTTAATAATGTTAGTTCATATCAGACGTTTTTGTCGATGTTAGGTACATGAGTCAAAAATGAACTTGTTTGAAAAATGATTGTCCATGTAGTTATAAGTAAATAATTTCCAGAATAGTATTAATGATTAAAATATCATATATATCCAGTACATATTAATTTTATACTATTCCATATCATTTGGAGATAAAAACGAAAAGCACCGTTCATGGAGACGGTAGGCCGTACGTACGCATGAACGCTACTTTCATTTTTTCTTTGTCATATTAATGGAATTAAAACAAAATGAGATATATATATATATATGTTATAATTCCATAATGATATCCATAATTTAGATGTAATATATTACATATATATCCATTATATATATGTACTTATAATAGTACATAACATTTTGAGATAAGAAATGAAATGTACCATTCATGGAGACGGTAAGCCTTACGTACGCATGAATGCTACTTTCATTTCTTTTTTTTTTTGTATTCAATTGAATGAAATAATAAATATATAAAGCTATATTATAATTATAGTAGGATAAAATATGTAATACCATTAATTCCATCTTTTATAAATCCCACATATGGCATTAACGAATCAAATCACTTTGAGGGGGTGATAGTCCGCACTTCCTAAAATGAAGATATCGCGTTTACCCATAATGGAAACCATAAAGGTATGCCATAAATGAAAAATAAAGAATCTTAAGGAAATCATAAACATATTATATATCATATATAAATATAGTGACATCTTAATGGATACCTTTTAAAGTGTTAAAAGAATGTTGAACAATCATCATTTCGGGAGGCAGAAATTCGCCATCCACGGAAACAATATGTTCTTTAACCATTAGATGTAGGTGTGTGTAATTTTAGCTCAAATCCTTCTCATAAAAACATACTAGTATATTAAAGATACTGTATTTCTTACAAAATAAATTAATAAAAAGAGTTTAGGGGGTTGGAGAAGCAAAATAAAACAAAAGGACACAAGTGAAGACATTACCTTTAAATCGGGTAACTTCCTTTGATTTGAGCTCAAATACTTCCTTGCAAAGGCTTCTGCCCAAAGTGAGGCTTCAAGGAGTTATAGAGGGATGTGGAGAGACAAAATGGGTAGGATTTTGCTGATCCCAAGGCTTTGGAAGTGTGGGTAAGGAGGTAGAGGTGGGGGCCTTTTATAAGAGGATAGGAGGGGCACTCTTGGAAAGGTACAAAATGTAACTTTATTTCCAAATGGGTTTCGGATTTTAATGGCTCCACATTGATGTGTTCCAAGTATAAGGTGATAAGTGTCCTAAATCCACCCATACAATAGGTTTTGGACATGTGTAGGTCTTATATTTTACATTATCATTCCATTTTATTTAAATCGTTAAATAATGAGGTCATCGCTGAATCATCATGATGTCATACATAATTTAATTTATTTAATGTCTAAAAATTATAAAAAAATACTATGGTGTTGCAAATATTTTTAGATATAAAATTAATATTTATAGTCCAAAATATCATTTATGTAGACAAAATTAAAAATATTTTACTTAGGTGATACATTCTTTGTTACATTTAACATTCTTTAAAAATAAAAAGATAAAAAGTCACTTTCCCACAAAAGTGATTCCATGGGGACCCCAAGTTCGGTACAAGGCATCCCATGGTCAGACATGAGACAACCTTTATCCTTAGGACACATTTTGTGGTCATTTTTTATTATTATGATGTTATATTATTATCTTTAACTACCTGATTACTCATTAATCAAGATAATTAAAGATAATTTCTGTCGTTACTATTCATAATGTCCAAAAAAGAGTCTTAATTACATAATTTGGACCATCTGATTCAAAATATGTAATTCATTTTACCAAATTCAAAAACACATAAATTGCAATAATTAATTTTAAAAAAACTTCCCGTTGTCAAAACAAATAGCGGGTTTTTTAGAAACAATATTTATGAAAAGTTTGGCACTTGTTTATGCCTAATTCCAAAGTGAAATTAATACCAATGACTATAATTTAATTAAATGGTATAAATATATTCTAATTAAACTTTAAAACAAATTAAAAAGATAATATAACCATATAATTAAATTATATGAAAAAGAAGTCTTGATGTAAAATGCAGTATTTTCACTATTCATTGAAAAATGAACATTGTCAGAAAAATACCAAAAATCCACCCAAGGTAAATTTAAATGTCCCAATAATAAATAATATGTTTATTTTGAAAAATATTTCTTATAAAATTGTCAAAAAGTGGATTTAAAAGGGGTTCACCATCAAAATGCGGTTAATCGACCTTTTAAAGAATATTAGAATGTTTACGCTTAAAAACTGGATTCATTTGCATTTTTAATCCTCTATCATTTATTGTAAAGTGTAAAAATATTTGACAAACATATATAATCATTTTTTAGTTAGTTCTGTTCATTCCCGCCATTACAACGGCTAGGCGTTAACTACCATTTAAAAAATATTATTTTATTATTAGAGTGCAACGTAAGATTCCCAAGAAACTTGTTGTTGCGTATTGGGTACGCCATCGAGCATAGAATCCCCTTTAAAGTAATATTAATATTTTATTCACAAATATGGATAAATATAAAGATGTCATATACTTTATTTACCTGGGGTGTTACAGATAGTCACTAACCCATGGCTTATTAGAGTAAGGCTTATGGTGGCATGTTTGATATTCCTCTAGTATGAGTAGGGATCACATGGTTTGGGTTGTGTTTGGAACTAGTGGTTATCTTTCTTTAAATATTATTTATATAACCATATTATTACACAATATTTCTTGAACATCTCCCACAAAATTCTCCACATAATATATGTTCCAAGACAAATTCCAAGAAATAATTTCCTATGGAAATGGGAAATATACGGACTGATCTCAAGTGATCAATAAGTGAAATTAATATCAATGAGACATAGAATATAGATCATATACTCATGAGAAAACATGAGTTTGGGGGAAGTAACTAGTATGAAAAGTATTTATCGTGTCATTTTTTTCACATCGTTTATTTATAACCGATGTAAAAAAGCCATGTATATTGATTTATCATGTAGGTTATAGCATAATGAGAATGAAAAATTAATTATCCCACTTTATCATGTCAGTTATATTATAACTGATGTAATAAAGTGAGTTTTTTATGTTGGTTATATATAATAACCCTCATGATAATTAAAATATAATTCTTTTATAATGACGGTTATTTTATAACTATCATGATAAATAAATTTTCCATGTCGGTCTCTATATAACTGACATGATAAATCAATAAAATTTTATTTATAATGTTTTTTATATAATAATCGATGTGATAAATTATTTAAAATTTTATGAATTATCATTTGGAATCATTTCAGTGTTTTTTGATCAGGTGAAAGAAAACTCAGTTCTCTTGCACGTTGAAACCCTGACATGGTTTATTTGATCAATAGGCCACCAATATCATATTTCGAGCTTTATACATCCACATTATTGTTGGCGTGTTTGATCTGATCATCTCTCAACTCTCAAGTAAGCCTCACACACCTCTCTTTCAGTCATTCAATGACGGGGTCACCCTAACTCTTCCTTTTTCAATTACATTTACTAAATTATTGAATTACCGTATAGTTTAATATCCACATATTATCTCATAAATTCCATTTACATATAAAAAATTTTCTAATTTTTTCTACAATCTTATTGTAGAGAGAGATATGTTCAGTTTTGTGTGTTCTAATGATTTTTTTAGACTTTTATCTCATATATACCTAGCATGCACCTCCTTAGATTCATTATTGATCATTTTATAAGCCGGTTAATTTTTTAATCATAAGCATACATATATTCAGGATATAAAAAATTTATATATATGAATGAAATAGGGAATATACTAAAATAATAAATAGTCCATTTATTTAACATGAGATAGGGTATTTAAGTACAATTTATAATGAAAACTAATTATAAACATGTAATAATTTAGTTGTGAATTCTGGATGTTCCATAATTATATGAACATAAAAAATTTATTTTCATTTTCAATATGAACTCTTCTATACTATTAATTATATGAAATTTTACTTTAGATATATGATATTAAATGAAATATAAATATTTCATATTTCAATTATATTCTATAAACAATTTATATAATTTAAATATCAAAATATTTAATATTATCTGAACTTTTATAATATAAATTATAAAAAATACCATTTATTTGGTTTAAATAAATTTTCATTAAAGGTTGACTCAATATTTATATCTTTATTCATTGATGATTGTTATCATTATAACTCGATCGATGTAGTGTCATTATATGTTGAGGACCCCAAGTAGATCCCCACTAGTGGTGATCCCCACGTGCTCCTTCAATCTCTGAACAATGTTGATGAATCATTAGGTGCTGGAATGACTGATTGATTTTATTGTGTTATTTAAATTTGATCACTTCACATTACTTTGATCTTGTGGGATTCTCACTTATTCTTATTATAAATTTTTTGGATTCTGGTAAAGAATATTCAATTTAAATATTTATCTAATTTCATTCATATGAAAATGAAAAATAAGGGAATAATCTAACAATATTTTCTTTTGTAAATTACATACATGTATATATTTTTATGGTTTACCATTTATATTTTAACTTATATTATGTTATTTTATATAATTTATAATTATAATTTTCAAATATGAATATATTTGTTTTATATTTCAAAATTGTGTTACTTTAAAATTACGTCATATTTCATAAAAATTTAATATTTTATTATCTTGACGAGATATATTTTTTTGATATTTTTTATAGATAATAATGATTCAAAGTTGGATTCTTTCACTTTGAATAAGTTATGAATATGAGGAAGGTAATAATTATTTTTTGTAATTTTTTAAACAAAATGTTCCAAACAATGACATGTTTTTTGTCCGTGACTGAAATGTTTAAACATGCAGATGTTGAAATGCAGAGAGATCAAAGAACATATAATTTTTCATGGTTTTAATATGAGTTACAACCCATGGATTTGGCATGGTAAAACTGGGTAAAATTTTGGATCTCTTGATGATGATTCTTTGTAAGATAATGAGTCTGATCAAATTGCAGAAATGATTTGTGATATTAAAGTAGAGGAAATTAATAAAGAATCGAAAATTTAGTGTCTATGTGGCGATGCTAAAAAAACATTGTATTCTATTTGTATGAACTTTATGGTTTTATTGATCATGTTATGATTGATTAAATTTAATGTAAAACAAGGATGAATTGACAAGATTTTTACAAAGTTGTCACTATTATTGAAAGATATTCTTCCTAAAGACAATGATCTTATAGATTCAAGAGGTATATCAAATAAAATACTTTGCATGATGGAATTAGGGTAAAAAAAATACATGATTTCCTGAATAAGTGTGTACTATATATGAAGGAATATGAAATTATTTCAGGGTGTCCTAAATGTGGGATGTTACGACATAAGTTGAAAGAAAAAACACATTCTGATTTAGAAGTTACAGAGGCCCCTGCCAAAGAATTTTTCTATCTTCCTATAATTTCTCATTTGAAATATTTATTTTCTAATTCACATGATTCAAAAAGGTTAATATTTAATTCTGATGAGTGTTTAAGTGATGGAAAAATACATCATCTAGATGATTCTCCATAGTAGAAGAAAATTGATCACCAGTTTCCTACATTTGGAAATGAAGTGAGAAATCTCATACTTGGATTGTGCATGGATAGAATGAATACATATTGAATCCTTATTAGAGAACATTGTTCATGGCCTATTTTATTGGTAATTTAAAACTTATCTCCTGAATTTTGTATGAAGCAAAAATATATAATTTTGAGTTTAATGATCTGTGGACCAGAATAGGCAGGAAATGATATTGATTATTTCCTATCACCATTAATTAAGGATTTGAAACTTTTATGGGACAAATGTATAAGGGTGTATGATTATTAAAAAAATGGAATATTTTCAACCACATGTAATGATTTTTTTCACTATAAATGACTTCCAATCATATGAAATTTTTTATTCATACAGTGTTAAGGGGAATAAATCTTGTCTAAATTATGAACAACATGCTTCATATTATCAACTGCATCATGGGAGAAAAACATTATACATGGGTCATAGAATGTTTTTCCAATGGATCACTCTTATAGATGATTAAAAAATGGATTTCAATAGATCACATTAATTTTTTATTGATCCAAAACCATTAGCAACTAATAAGTATTTTGAGCGACTAAAAAACATTGATGTGACATTCATAAAGACACATAAATTTGGTAATGATAGATATATTTGGATGAAATTGTCAATATTTTTTGATCTTCTATATTGGAGATATCATGAGGTTAAAAATAACATTTATTTAATGCACATGGAGAAGAATATATGTGATAGTTTTATTGTAACATTATTATATATTAAAGGAAATACTAAAGGTGGGTTGAATGTAATATTGGATTTACGCTCAATGGGAATACGTTTGGAGTTGGATCACACTCATGATGGAAGGCTAACATTCCTACCCCTAGCTTATCATACCATATCCAAGAGGGTAAAAATTTGATTTTTTCAATGTATTTATGATATCAAATTACACATGTTTATTCTTCAAATGTATAAAAACTTGTGTCTTTAAATGATCTGATGTTGATAGGTATGAAATCTCATGATTTTCATAGCATGATGCAGCAGCTCTTTTCAGTTTCATTGCATGGAATATTTCCCACCCAAATTAGAATTAATATCATGAATGTGTGTTAATTTTTAAATTCAATTTTTAATAAGATGATTGATTCAAATTCATTGAACATGTTGAAAAATTAATCAGTTTCTATACTTTTTCAATTGGAAAAGTATTTTCCTCCATTTTTTTTTTGACATCATGGTGCCTTTAATGGTTCATTTTGTGCGAGAAATAATGATTTGAGGACCTGTATACATTGGATTTATATTTTTGAATTTTATATGAAGATATTGAAGGGTTTTGTTAAGAATCCATATTGACCTAAATCATCTATTATTTAGAGTTATATTTCTAAGGAGGCTACATAGTTTTATACAAGCTATTTTTTTTGCAGTTGAGCACATTGGTTTGACTACATCTAACTATGAGTGAGTTAATTAAGGTGGAAAGATGATTAATGGATTGAAATTCAAATCATTGATAGGTGAATAGATAAAGAGGGTATATTCATACTCCTTGAATATCATAGATTATGAGCAACCATATATAACATTGCATATTAATGTGTTGAAACAAAGTTATCAAATGAAGAAAGATATGTGGATTTTGAATAAGAAAAAAAACCATGGTTTAAAGAGGCCATTCTTGGTAAACCATATGCATCAGAAACATTTATATATTTAGTGGGTGGTCCAAGTTAAATTTGATAACATGGTCAAGTTATGATATTAATGGCTATACTTTTCATAGGAAAGGTCAGGAAAAAAGAAGTGTGGTTCAGAATAGTATTATGTTGGTGTTCATAGAGGCAATGATTTTTTGAGTACTCAAGACAAAAACCGAATCTCCACATCAACTACATATTATGGAGTCATTGAAGAAATATCTGAGGTTGATTACATTAAATTTTAAGTTATAGTGATTAAGTGTAAATGATTTATCAGTAACAACAGTGTCCAACTTGATGAATTTGGAATGACACTGGATGATATGAATAAATTAGAATACACAAATGATCATTTTATCATGGGAACACTTGAAAAATAAATAACATATGTTATTGATCAATCTGATATGCAGTGTTCTATTGTTTTACGAGAAAATAATAGTTTTTTGGTGAAAATAAACTTGACGATGATGTTCATTTCTGTGAGATGCCTACTTCCATGGAATGATTATAAAATAATATTGATGAGCACATCATAGATATGGTTTGTGCCATATAGAATGATCAGGATGAAGGAATTTTGGAAAACAATGTTCATTTCTAATGTTACAGGTAACATATGTTTAATTATGGTTTACTTTTTTAAATTTCATAAGTTGGATATTTTAATTTTATTTTATTTATTAAAACATGTATTATAACTAATAAGTTAAATTGTTTGTTTATATTAGTTTATTTTTGTCTAGTTTCCCATTTTTACCCTTAAGTAACTTATCTATTAATTGATTTTTTAAAACTAATTTTCTTAAATTTAACATTTTAAATAAAAAAATAATTTTTATAATAGTATATTGTAAAAATAATTATTATTGTTGTAGAAATGACTTTATTAGGTTGGTGAATTTTTACTATGTCATTTCATCTCTCATTAATATTATGTAGTTTTCATTAATTTATATCATTTGATCTCTCAATAAAATTATTATAATTTTAGTCAACTATAAATAATATGAATAAAAATATGTTAGGTTTATTTTATTTTAATTTTTGTTTGATAATTGTTACTTTTTTATTTAAATTTGTATGTAATTATTTGTTTTGCATGTTTTTGTTCTAATTGATAATGCTCTGATTTGTAGGATAATGAAAGATAAATCCTCTGATACACCACATTTTTTTGGAGATAGTCATACTCATAACTATGGGGAGGAATGTACACATGATCATATTGATGATCCCTCTCATCCTTCTTTACATGAGACATCTATTTCTATGGGGGGAGAGTTTGATGGTTGGTAAACGTGGCACCACACATTTACCAAAATTATTAGTTTCTCATAAATAGGAAGAGAGGATACCAATAGACATTGATGGTAATGACATTTTAAGAGGTCCAAATTCAAAACAATTCAAGACTTTTGTATCAGTACATGCTAAATGATAACCTAGTACTTTGTTTGATGATTTGAGAAGTATTGACAAATTGACATTATCACAATTGTGGGAGACCATTTTGGTAATCTTGTATTTTATTATTTTACATATCTTGAATTGTTTATAGTAATATATGTTTTTCCCTTCTAATCCGATGACATGTGATATACATGATATTGGAGGAGTCCGGAGGAAATGTTAATCATTGGATTTTAGGAGATAGAGGGATTTTAAATCATCCCTCACATCAGAGGTAATTTTAGGGGATAGACAACATGAAAATCAATGTGATATATATCCATTTATAGAGGAGGATACATGAAATCAATTTTTTTAAAGTAGATGAAAAGAATAGTTTTTTTAAATTGCAATGTTACCTTTTTATAGTTTTTTTATATTAACGACCAAGTTAATAATTTTTTTATTCATAATTCTTAATTTATAGTAATCAAGGAGATCATATCAGGATATTCAATATAAAATTTTATACCCTCATATGTTATCTTAGGGAGGGTATATGTTATTAGAAGAACAAATTTTAGTATAAAAACATCAAAAGTTAGGTGTTATGTCTACATAGTCTATAGAGGTTTCCCCTCCTCCCCCTCGCTAGACATGAAAGATGGAAGAGGGACCAGATGATCAAAAAAGGACAATATCTTACAGAATATTCAATATTTGTAGATGATTATATTTTAATATGTTTAATTAATTTATTTATTTAAGTGAAATAAAATCTTAATATACTGTGAATCATTGTATATTTTATCAAATATTATATACATGATTATCTTGACAGTAAGAGAACACATGGGGTCTTTATTGCTGAGGGTGGAAAGGATATTTTAGCTACAAAATTGGGAAAGACTAAATACATGGTTCATGTACGAGGATACCCGACAGGTGTATCACTAAGAAAAGTGATTCTATGTTTGGAAGCTTCTTCAAAAGAACATGTTTATAAAAAAAATACTATCTTTTGAACCCAAATTTTAGGATATTAGAGTGACGATAGAGGAAAGGATCAGAGCTTCAGTATAGTCAATGTTTGTAGACATGCAAGGACAGTTTTGTCTGGCTGATCAGACTCCTCCACCTATGCTATCAGATGTCACTCCTCATTCTTAACCTACTCCCACATCTCTACCTTAAAACCCCAATCCTTATTATCCAACAGCTATACCCCCTTATCCACATACTCTATGTTACAGTGAGTTATAAGTTGATGATCATCATCATATTGTTGCATATGGGGTGATATATTATATCAATGATACCATTCATCATCATAATATTGATATAGAGCATCATAGGGTTACTGTATAGGATATTATATATAAATTAGAAAAAAATAATATGTCCTACAAATGATCTTAGTATAGATGGACAAAGTATCGATCATTTTCTATTTTGGTCATCTAGGCTACTTTGAAATATTACCATAGAGGTACGTATATCTTTTATCTTTTATTTAATTTTGTTATTAAATTTGTTTTCTCATTTTAAATATCATATATTTAACTAATTTTTTACATGAATATTTTAAAGGTAATGAAATACTATTTATATAAAAATAAATTCAATGTTTCGTGACATCCGATATAGATTCTACTAGTCTAGATAGATTATCATCGTACTCAAATTTTTTTTGGGAGTATTTGGAATTATAGTTGATGTTATTTTTTGTTGTCATGTAATTAATTTGGGGATTTTTAAAAATGATATCATAAAGATTATAGCTAGAGATCAATTGGGCATCAAAACATTGAAAAATTTTTCTATTTAAGTCGATTAACAAAATTTTTTGTTCCTTTAATTTATTGAAAATTTAAAATTATATCTACTTAATAATAGGTATATATATATAATTATTATAGAAAATTACAAAATAGATGTACATTGATTTATGGAGTCGTATAATATTTCTCCTATATCTTTGACAATGATTGATTAAGAAAGAACAATTTATATATATGAAAGATTTAAAAAAAATGTCATTATTCAGGGTGGGATGCTTCCATATCTTGAAGAGTATGAAACATTTTTTCTCAAAAAGTGTTATATATAACTTAAAATATTAAAAAATCATATTAAATTTTATTTTTTATTAGTGTTCATTGGATTTAGGCTGTTTTTTTTCAAGAGAGGGGACATTGTACTGGCTATACTCTATCCATAGTGAAGTGAGAGAAAATTTTCAGAATGTATTAAATATGTAAGTTTGATTATTTTAATACTTTTTTATATTATAATGAATAAAATTTATTTTATTCATATTATTTTCAAATAGGTAATAAAATTTATTTTGAATGATGATAATATAGAAGTGTTACAAGATCAAATTTGTACAATCTAACGTGAATTTTCATTTACAATTACTAAATTTTGGATATATTACTTAAAAGTTTTATTTTTAATTAAAATCTATTTGAAATGGTTTCATAAACAAGACGGTGTAAAATAATACTGATATTATGTTTTTATATTTATGTATGATATAATTTTTACTCAGGTAGTTACATTTTTTAGAAGGTTGGATTTCATTATAAATATTTCTTAAATATTTCATATATTTTATGGAAAATTCAATATAAATGATTTCTATATTATTTTTAATCTTTTTAATGACCTGTTTCCATATATTTTAGATTAGTTTAGGAATTTCAAATTCTAATTGGCTAATCATTTTACATTTTTGATTGGTGTTTAGTTTATTTGTAATATACATTTTAAATTTGAAAGTTCAATTATATGTTTATTTTGATATTTTTTTTCTTCCTTTTATGTTTTACAATTCCTTTTTGTTTTTTCAATGGTGGAGGATGAGTCATTGTCCAATTTTTTTAACAAAATTTAATTTTCATATCAGTTATTTTAAAAAATCGACTTGATAAAAGGTTTTTCACATCTGTTATTGGATAAACGACATGAAAAACAATGGGGTGATTTGTTTTTCATGTTTTTTATTTTATAACCGATGTGAGGAACAATTTTACACATCATTTATAGGATAACAAATATGAAAAACTGATAAAAATATTAAATTACAACATTGGTTTTAGTTAACAAACGTGAAAAAGTTATTTACAATATCACCTCCAATAACATCACTTAATAACCAGCATGAAAAGGAAAAAAATGAAGTGAAAATCATTTATTCACTTGAGAGTACCAGTTTAAAAAGAACATGAATCATAAGATTTCATCATATGGTATGATAGAATAACATAGATCCTCAAATAAAGATATATAACCCGAAAATCTTAATCATGAAAGTATAATACAATGGAATTAGAATGTGGAAATATGAGACAATAATAATGATCCATGTAGCATAAAAATCACAGAAATCATACATTGTGAATATAGATGACCGCATTGTTTCCAACCATAGAGTTATTAACATAACTAACAAAAATTATTTCCATGCATAATGTTATCAAAATAGATAACCATAATATTTTCCATACATGATTATGTGAAAATATATAACTAAAATCATATCCATTCATAATTTCATGGACATTGCTAACCAAAATCATGTCCATGTATATAGTCCTTAACATGGATAATTACAATCATGCCCACACCTAACATCATTATCTCGTGAGATTTAATGAATTGCCCAATGCATTAGAGGAATATTTAATTTTAGGATCTCCCATCACATAATGATATACCATTATTAACTGAACCATATGAAATCAATCACACATCAATTCTTGGTTTATCCATGGAAAATAGAATGGGATACAACAAATTTTCATGGGTGATCACATAAGAATAATCAGAAGTTGGATTGGAAGATAAACAAATTTCAATCCCCCAAAATGTATGTTTAGAAAAATATAACATGAATGGTAATTGGTGACTCATAATTACCTATATCGATGATTAGTTAGAGATATAGTGAAAAAATGTAACCTATATTATAAATAATATTTCCCCAATGTTTTGTTGACATTATAATAAAAGAAAATTTACACATCACTTTCAATGTCCTTTTCAAATGTTGGAAAAATTGTTTTAGTTTTTTAAAAAATAACTATCCCAATAAAAGAATACTTAAAAATTTATAATATTTAAGGTATAAAGAATATAGAGAAGAAGATAAAAAAAGTTTATTTATAGAACAAAATACCTTTTATATCATTTTTAAAGGTTTTAAAGAAACCCATATCGATAAAAAGAATTATAAAATTACATTTTGAAAAGAGATAAAAATAATTCTAAAAGGTAGCTAATAGAATACATAATTGTAATTTAAAATAAGAAAATAAATCATTTTTATAAGAATTGGTATTTACATGGAAATAATAACAAAAATATATACTAGATTTTTTTCTTTGTAATGATTTATCTTTACGAGGTAAGAATTAATAAAAAATAATACTTTGATAAAGAAAGATAATTTACCTAGAAATAAAGAGATAATATAAAATGATATAGATAAGGGGTAGAATATTTCCATCCGAGAAGATAATATTCAAATAATAAGTGGTAAAACTCAATGAAATGGATATTGAGTCATGAAAAACAAATATTAATTTGGTAATGTATGAATCAAAAGAATATAAAAAGGGATCCGGAAGTTAACATGTAAATCACATAAATAAAAAGTGATTTTTGATAAAACAGTTTAATTAGGATCTAATTAGAAAAATTCAAATATGGATAGGTGCATAATTTAAAATATATCTCATGGATTAAAAATCTTGACAATGAACCCTTACATTGGACTTTCACTTGGTTATATACACCATAACACCATTGATAGAACTTATCTTTCATGTAACAACATTATTTGAAATGAAGGACATGGGCCTAGTTCTAGTAACTGAATGCTACCAAACTTGGTAGAGTAATATAGTAGAGAAAATATAGATTGGTATTTCAGAGAAAATATAATGAAATAAGTGGTTTGGAGTGGGTGGATGAGAGGACCTTTAATATATGAATGTGAGGCACATTTCTTTGGAGTCATAAGCTATGTGAAGGGTCAACCTATAATCCCAATAGATTTAAGTGAGTTAGGTATGGAAATATTTTTTAGAAAAGTAATATATACTCCCATCCATAAAAAAAGAATTATAGAATTCCTAAATATCAATTTAATTATTCAAAATTCCTGACATGTCAATTTACCTGTTTTACATCTTTTTTACATTATTTAATTTTTTACCGTGGAAATTATTTTTTTCTAAAAATATAAGATGACAATTTTTAACTAATTTTGACATGAAAATTTTAAATTTCTAATATATTTAATTATATTATAATTTAAAATAATTCTAATTTAAATTTTTAATGAATATATATAATTTATAGTAAAACAATGTTTTATAGAAAAATAAATTTTTAAACATTAGTTGTTCTTTTTATTATTTAAATGAATTACAAATCAATCCTTGATATTTAATAAAATATGAATAAAAAAGATATTAATCTTATACACTTCAATAAAAATATCCATATTATTCTATTATTTCTTTATAAATATAATAATCTTATTAATAAAATTTTTTATTCTTTCTATAGTTATCATAAGTTGTATGATCCTCATGGGAAATCATGATAATGAGTATTTCAATATTATTGATTTTTTTATTTAATAGTAGTTTTATTCCTTTTGTAATTTTCCTAATTTAATTTAATTTCATTATCTTGTAAATTTTTTTACATTGTAATATTTTACCTTAATAGAATAAGGCTTTTTTCACTTAAGTTCAATGTTGCATGCGAGAAAAAGTATCTGACATAATAGTTTTATTTAAAGGGAATTTTATAACAAAAAATTAAAGATGTTAATGTTTTTATCCTGAAGTTTTTGTGATATTTATTAAGGTTAATAACTTCCTAAAAATAGTTCAAGAAATAAGTGATCATTTAATTGAAAAGAAAACCATATATAATTGTATTGGTAATTGGAAAATTAGAGAAACTATTTCAAATTTTTATTTCATTTACCACTTGAACATATATATACTATTAGGTGTTTGGGAGTAAAATGACATAAAACACACACCCACACCCACATGCCAAGGTAAAAATTGGTCCATAGCCACCCCAAGGGATATTCCAAATAATTACCTAGACTTATATATATATATATATTATACTAGTAGGTCACCCCTATATCTGGTACCCCCCCCCCCCTCCATTTCGTAGAGTCTCATATCTTCACTACCTACACAGTAGAATAGGCCATAATAACTCTTATGTCATTTTACATCGGACGAACATCATCCCCTCCCCCTACCGTACGATAGGGTATTTTCTGAATCATTGTGATCCACATGCTACAACTGGAGACACTGTGTCACATATGCCTGAATCATCCATTCAGGGAATCCCTTCAGCCTACCCATCATCAAATACCCTTACCCATTGGACGTGCACACCAACAGAGACCATCATCCTATAAAACCTCATGGAGACTAACATTTTTAGACGTTCATCATCCATAAAGCCACCCATGGTGCCCAACCCACCAACATGAAACAACCATGTGACACCCCTCCATCGAATGGGGATCTCATCTACACATTAGCCCTAGTCTCATCCCAAACTCCTTCCACCCCCACCATCAATCAGGGGTCTATTAACACTATCCAAAGGCCTTTCTATAATCTATGGAATCTTTTTTGACACCATCCCACTGCATTACCCCTAATTTAATAGGGTTCTATGATGTAATGCTGCTGGGAATCAAACCCAGCTTCTCAGATACCATGAAGGGTGCATTGTACCACTTAGGTCTACCCCCATGTACACTTGAACATATAATTAATTGATAATTTCAAGAATACTGATTTTACCCAATATTGGTGGATGTACCATAATGAGTAGTACCTGAATACATTGAAATGGTATTCCTTGGACAATAAAATTTCAGAATCATCAACGGATTGGGTTCATTTGATGGATGAGTGCATTAAATTTTGTGCTATATTACAGAGTGATATAGAAAATATATTTATCCCACAATGACTAATGTTGGACTAATTAAATAGGTAACACCATTTAATAGGTAGATAATCAATTAGGTTTATGTAAATATATATAATTTTTTCAACACCTCATCGGTTGTGCTGTTGTACTAAGTGTATTCCCATAAAAAAATTGTGCATTTATGTATTTTTTTTTGAACATA
The DNA here is from genome assembly GCA_963277665.1 of Viscum album. Taxonomy (NCBI): domain Eukaryota; kingdom Viridiplantae; phylum Streptophyta; class Magnoliopsida; order Santalales; family Viscaceae; genus Viscum; species Viscum album. The sequence continues at coordinate 877,618,642 of OY728143.1, read as the reverse complement.
AGTATATCATTAAAAAAAATTTATAAATTATATGACATAGATAGTTGAAATTTAAATGAGTATTCAACATTCCATTGAAAATCAGATCCAATAATCTAAATACATATCATTACATAAATAGTTTAAATCTAGGGTATATAAATGTATACGTGTGTATATAATTTTGGAGTATATTATTTTATAGATTTATGTCTTTTCACATTCATTGAATTATATATAATATATTGGTCCATAACTTATAATAAATGGGAAATCATACATTGACCAAAAAAATTAACCATTTATTGATGATTTATTTATAATGGAAATATCTTTTAATGATTAATATTTCAATAGATTTTGGTTTTGAATGAAATATTGTTCTTTGAAATGTGAAATTCAAAACTGCGTTGTTCATTATCAATTCATCATTTTTGAATAGTATTATAAAAAATTAAATGAAATCTTGAATTTTATAAGCACTAATGGGTTAAAAATTATATTTTTAAAGTTTTTTGGTATTAATATTATTGAAATAACTAAAGTTAATAATTTCATGTAAACATGGCTAAACTTTAATGATATATTATATAGATATAATAAAATAACTAATGAACCATTTATATTGGCAATTCAAACAAGTATATTTTCTTTGTTAGCTTTCTATATGATTTAAAGTAGAATATTTTAGTTAAAATGTTAAGTTTAATGGTATTTATAAATAAATGAGAAGAACCTGATTAGTTCTTTTTAAAATCAATTTCTTCACCAAAGAATTGTTTTTCATTGTGAAGAAGATACTCAATAGGATAAAGAGTACATTGAAGGCGATGTAATTGATTTTATTAATTAATAAATAATTTTTAGTTATTTTATTTTATCTTCTTATTTAGGATGAATTTATAATTTTTTAAATGATTATAATCTATTACTAAAAAACATTACGCATTTGATTTATTTTACATATATGAATATTTATATGAGTGGACATAGTATAGTAGTCATGGATCTATTGGGAGAGGTTATGCATGTATCCTCACCCATGGATGATAATATATTTGATTTCATTTTTATATTAGAATATTATATATATTAATTCATAACTTTATTTATAAAACATATATTTATGTAATTGTATATCTAAAAAATCCCAATAATTTATTATTTGTTTATTTTTAACATATTTTAATAGTTTCTTGTATTTTAAATATTATTATTGTTACATACTACAAGAATTAGTGTCATATCATCCTTTCATTCATAGAATTTTTCATTTTTTTAAAAAATTAAAGAAAATATAGTTTTAAAGTTAGATTTTGCATTTATATTTATGGATGTTAAATTGGGTTAAATGTTTATTTTTATCTCTCCTTGTATGATGTTAATTTTAATTAATTGATTTTATTTATAGTTTTTTTTATTTATTCCAATTCTATATATATATATATATTCTTTTCTTTAAATTTATATTATATAAATAAATTCAAAGGTATTTGTTTTTTAAAATTATTTTCTGATTGGTGAGATAAAATATTCCATATATAAAAGGTATCAAACATGGTAGAGGAGTTTCTTCCGGGAACTATGGTGTCCCCTTAGTTATATTATTTGACGATAATTATCATATTGTAGTATTGGGAAAAATCACTTATTTATCAATAATTGAATGAGATATGAGACCAATGTTGATTCCAACATTCCAAACATTAGTGTTATTCATTCCCCCGAAATATTTCTAATTAGATTTAGACAAATATTTAGGTAAAATGGAATTTTTAAATTTTTTATTCTCTTTAAAATGTATGGTTATTAATGATATTTATTTCTCTTGAAGAGAATAATATAAGGTATTTTCCCAATGAGTTTCAACAAGTTTGCAGGGAAATGTGCCTAATAATAAGAAAATATTATAAAGGAAAGGTCAATTGAGACTAATAGGAAACTAATATGGTCACACTATATTGCCTGGAGTGAGTTCTAAAGAGAATTATTTCTACATATTAACATGAGTTGGTTTTGTACTAGTTGAGTAAGATAATGATAATAAGAATTATTTCATTGATTAAAATATTTAATGGAGTTTATAATATTTCATATGTAAATATATAAAATATATAGAATATAGGGTGATCCTAGTCATCATTCTAGATACATGATAATTGACTAAGAACTTATCATGTGTCACAGATTTTGTTTGATGTATATTATAACTTAATTTTATAACTATTAGTTATTATATTATTATTTTATATACATATATTTATATAATTGGACTTATTAATAAACATTTATGTCATTATGGGGCACTAAATAATAAAATTTATATGTAAATTGAAAGTAAATACACACTAATGCTCATGTAACAACATGAAATATAAGGTATGTCACTGTATGTGATATGGATTTTGGGAGAGATATTCATAGGATATGTGATATCACATATATGGGTGTTGTTATATTTTTCATTATATATTCAATATTAATTTTTTCTTTATACATCATGAAATAGTGTATTTATTAAAGTGTAAGTTATATTTTACCATTGGCACCTTCAATAATTATTTGGTTTAAGTGAATCATAAATGTTATAAGTAATAACATATATCCAAGAATTTTTTGAACATTTATAAAACATTCAAAACCCATGTTTCATCTTCATTGATGAATAAGATCTAAAAAAAGAACATTGCGGATTCTTTGTGATGTTTATGACATTGCGATACACTAGACATTTCTCCATGTATCTTCTTCTACATTTATTGTATATAATTTACCAGATTAATATAGGAGATAAAGAAGTTCCTTTCATATTTTTTAGAGATTTTTCTTTAGTGGGTCACCATTGGATGTAATAAATTAATGATGATTTTGAAGTAAACATCATTAACTACAAAATTTAAAGATAACTTGACAAATGGCATGTTATATTTATATTCTTTATGATTTCTTATTTACTTACAATTAATGATATTGGTAATGGAATATAATTTTTGTATAGAACATGTCTAATGTAATTAAATCGTGATAATGGTATTAGATCATTCATTATTAAAGGATTGAATATCCTTTTAAAATATATAATTTTGAAATTTTAAAGAGTAGTCGATAACACATTTAGTGATATATCAATGTTATTGTATATGATATGAAATTGAATAATATAGTTTTTTTATAAATGTATTCTTAATAAAAATAAAATATATCATCACCTAGAATTTTCCTTGGTTATATTCCTTAAAAATATGGAACCAAATGACAATAATGATATATATATATATATTACTAGAAATTACACAATTCAAAATATTATGTTCTTCTTTATCAATGGAATAGATAAACAAATATCACCATCGTTAAAATCAAAAGCAACTTGAGAAATGGAATAACTATACTGTGATAACCATAATTTTTTATATCAGAGGACCTGATATTAATATATTTCTATCTGTGATAGAAGGAGAAATATTATATGATTTTGCTTCTCCACAAAGTATTGATACAATGTTTTAGATATCATAGACAATGATATAGTGATATAATTAATAAATATATAGTTATTGAAAAAAATTATTTTTAGAATTTAATAAATAATTTATATTGTATAAATTATAAAATAATCCAATTTAAAAACCATTATATTTTTTTTATAAAAGTTTCATATGTTTTGTAATATGAAATGTTCACATCTAAGGATTATTTTTGGAATTTTCATATTCCATATCAAAGGTATTTTTGGGTGGATGATAACAAGGTCTTAATAAACAATATATATATGTGTGTGTGTTTTTTTGTGTGATATTTAAATAATTTAAATTGTTTACATTATTAATAAGTAATGAAAATATGATGAATATTTCATCATGATTATTTTAATTCATAATTTATTCTTATTATTCCATATTTAAATATTCTTGTATGTGAATTATTTATATAATGAATACTTATATACTATAATTTAAATTTTGTTAACTTTATTGTTTGAAATTTTCTTCCTATAGTCTAAGGTGTTATATGTTTGGTATAATATAATATTCAAGTTATATCAAAAAAAATAATGATTTGTTAGATATAATACAAAATTGAGAATTTATTATATATATTCATAAATATTTTGAGAAAAAATATTTGGGAATTTAATACATCACATGAGTAATTATATATTGATAGAGAGTCTTTGAGTCATAATTCCCACTAGCCTTTGAGATTTGTCTTTGTTTGAGAGTATTTGAGCCATATGGTATTTAAATGAGTATCTAGAATGATATTCAAATAAGTTTGAATACGAAGATAAATTAGGAATTCCATTGTGTGATATTAAATAGATTAATACTAAACTATAGATAATTAAGATTGTATACCTAAATTATTATAGAAATAATATTCATGATTATACTATAAATATAAATGTGCAGAAAAATAAATAAGTAGTATGTATGATAATTGAGTTGTTACGAACTAGGTACATTGCAATATCGAGGAGGGAAAAAGAGATAAATATAGGATCCATTCAAGGATGAGGAGACTTTATATTCCTAATTATTTGATATTGAGAGTAATTAAAACTAGTATATCATATTGTTATCATCAATTTCTGAAATACTTGAAGGAAGGGTCATATGCTAAATTGAGAATCTAGGAGGCTTGAGGAGGAAGATCAGTATCATATGGTTTTGAAACATCTAGAAGTAAAGTGAATATCTTTTTCATTCTAATATTAACTCCTTTTCATATTTGGAATTGTTAAGTGATGCTCTTCAATGGGAATATGAAGAAAAATAAAAGTGGGACTCTATACAGATAGAACTGGGAAGGTCCTTGGTGTAACCAATTTGGTATATAGTTATAATTTCATGATCAGGGAGACTAACCAATCATAAAAAACAATAGGATATTAAGGATGATCATTGTAAATCATTGTGTTATACACTTTATTTAATTTTTATTCATACACATCAAGGTTTAGTGATTAAATTTGAAAGTATTGATACTTTAATAGGTCTCATAGGTTAATTCTAAAAGAAAAGATTATAAAAATTAAACCATAAATTCACACCCAATTGTATAAATTGACCAAGGCTCAACAGGGGGTTTAAAATAAAATTTAAGCTCTCTTATAAAGATTCCATAATTGGTTGAGTGTGAAGAATTTAATATTTTTGAACAGTAGGGGTGTCTTAATAGATGATGAAATTGCAATCATATTTAGAGAAATGTCATGTTTCTATAGCATTTATAACTTCTCTTGGCAGTAATAGGTGGTACATTAGTGTAATTTCCACCTATTAATGGGAATGCTACCATTTCCTTTTCTGATAATGGAGATATAGAACAATATGGTAAATAAATAAAGTCTATTTTGATGTATATTTTAGGAAATGTTCAGAAAAAGGTATTGGGACCTCAAAATTCTATGGAAATTTCGGAAATATTATATAGAAGTTATAACAATAATGTAAAAGTCAATGAGAATATATTACATGTTTTTTAGGAGTAATTTTGGGGATATTAAAATGGGTAATAATGAAAACACCAATGAATACATTATTAAAGTCAATGAAATAAGTATTTTTATTCAATTATTTGGTGAGAAGATGGATGATTCTATTATTTTCAAAAAGATGGTGACAAACCTTCTTGATAGTTTTTTACTAAATGTTTCAAAATTAAAATATAAAGAGGATATCTCTTTGTATAAACTATAAAATCTATGAATTACTTATAAAATAAGAAAGTCCCAAGCTTTTATGAAGAAAGAAAAATATGAGATAGATTCTGATACCACGAGGTAGGGTAAAATTATTTATGATCAAGGTATAGAACCAAGTGATTTTATTGATAAGGGAGATGATGAGGATTTTAATAGATTTTTTTCACAATTATTAATAATGTTTATGTAGGTAGACGGGAAAAAGTTAAATAAACCACCAAGGTGTTATAACAACAATTTAATTAGATATTTTTCAAATGATTGTCCACAGAAAAAATCTATTATATCTAAATATGATTATAAAGAAGAAAAACCAAGAAAATAGAAATAGGGTAAAAGAAATAAGTAATATTCAAGCTATGGGAAATTGAACATTATGAGAAAGAAGGAATAAAATGACATATATTCAAGTAGTGAATAATAATATAATTTTAATTTTATAGTTCATGTTTCGAATGGTTTCAATACCTCAAGTGGTGATGATGCAGAAGAAAGTATATAAATAAAATAAATTAATAAGGATGAGTTAGGAGCCGATCTTGGGAAGAAGATCTTATTCAAGAAATAAAATATAAAACTGATGAAATAATGTAAAAATATTTCTATTGAAAAAATTATTATATCAAAAAGGTGGTGAAATTTATTGCTGAGATAAAGAAATATAAATTAAAAGTGGTTGACCATGAGAAAATGATGAGAGAACTTGATGAGAAACTATCTAGGAAAGAAGATGAGTTGGTCAAGATAGAATCCATATGACTTAACGATAAAAATTAGTTAAAAAGGACCTAATAAGACTTCACTAAGGTAGCTAGGGTTAAAGGTTAATCTTTTAAAGTTATTATGAAAATGGGTTCCAATAAGAAATCTAAATCTGTACCAAATTAGTTGTATAACAAATCTATTATTTTAAAAAATTCAGTTATTAAAAACAAATTTGAATTATTTTTTACCAACAATAAAAATTATATACACTCTTACACATCAAATGAAGATATAAATATGAAAAAAGTTACACTTCCCCTTGGAAAAAGTAGGTTCTATTTGAGGAAGTAAAACAACAATGATTTTTTGGAAAACATTATTATCATCATGAAAAATCAATGTTTAGAAGTTTTTGTTGGTGTTGTAAAAGGTATGGATATAAAGACTACTCTTTATGGTATAATATTTCATTACTAGTGAAGTGGTTTGTGATAAGGGAGGGTTATGGAGAGAAATTAAGGACATTTTATTAGATAAATAAATCCGTGACTAGAAATTCAATAATTCTATCAAAAAAATTATAGATTTTGATGTTTAAAAGAAGTATGTGGAAGATGTTTACAAGAGTGTCAAAGAACTAAATAATACATCAATATCTTACTAATATAGGTTATCTAAGGTGTAAAAGGGAAAAACATTTATTGGGAAAAACCTACAAGTCATATCATGCAGAGACTACCAATAATTCATGAGAAAAATGAAAGAGTAAGTCATGTTTATAAATAATTCCAAATATTTATCCTGGATTTTTTAGAATTAGATAAACTAATAAATAATTTATAAATAATTTTTAATACTAATTTAATGTAAGTGATTTTATTTGAAAATGTTCAATTTCAAGAGGATTTATCTAAAAGTGAAAACCTGACGATTCAATGAAATCTATTTGGGAGGTGTAATCAATATAGAAATGGAATAAAGAAGAATTTTCTACTAGATCTAGAATAATTAATGGATAGAATAATACAATCACCATGGAATTTTTTTTCATGGTTTAAGTGAATAAAACTACCCCACACAAGGAAACATATCAAGGGAAAAGATGGATCATAAAACATATAAAGGATAATTATAAGTAAATGAGTATGAAGAATGATTCCCTTGGTTGAGATGAAAATCTAATCATTTCTATTTCCTTTGAGGAATTAATATTTCCATCATTATTCTATTATTTATTTTTATTTTGTGTTAACATGAAGGTAACTAAATAATGTACATAAGGTTGTCACTATTATAAAACAGAAAGAGTTTTCCTTTTATAGAGTTTTGTAACTACCATGAAGAAGTGGAAATGAGTGCAGCCGGAGTAAACATGATGTAGATCTATCAAAATATCATTTTTAGATGGGCCTATAATTTTTTTGAATAGATCTACAAAATTAGAGAATCTGTTATTAAAAAAAATGTCCCATTTTTATGATTATATCAAACATGTTTTTACATGTGGACTATTGATTGATAAAAAGATTAGAAAATAGGGGACTAAAACTTCATTACACTTGAATTTTTTTACAGTTTTTTGAGTTGAGTGAAAGTTACATGATTTATTGATAGAATTATTTAAAGAAACCCCTGAGATAAAATTTTTTAAAATATATTAATTAGAATCACATGAGGGATAGGTAATGGGAAACATTATTATTATGATTTATTAAATCTTTTTTTCTACATTGGGTTGTACCATGTAGACATAGAGTTACTAATAAATCAAATATAAGTTTACTGTTGTGTCATTATTCTCTCAAAACAGTGGATCAAATTGTGATTCTAAATTAAATAGGGAGGTGAAGAAGATAATTTAAGAGATATCAATGAAGTTTAAGGATGATATGAGAAGAACCAAATCCTATATAACCTTTTTATTTATTTTTAATAAGGGAGAGATTGAAACATAACACATATTGATATAAATGGTGTTTGGTGGTATAGAAAACAAATCCAAAGGTGGATATTGAAGTTCCCATTAGATGAATTTTAATATTTATCAAAAAGTAAGGTTACTATGATGTTGAGAAGTTATTAATATGTGTTGAGAGACAAAGAAGGTTTGATGAAGATTTTGTGATCACACATGGAAAAAAGAGATGTTTAGTTGTTTATACTTGGATCATCTAGTTGGAAAGGTTCAAGTAACATCTCATATGTGTGATGATTTATTGTGATGATCTTCATGTTTAAGATAGATGTTGGGGTGGAAACATTATCTACCACTATTAGGATAGTTCGTGGAAGAATCTAGCTAATGTGAAGCATTTGATGAATTATTATTGATAATGAGAGAAATTATTTGATGTTTAACTTTTCTAGATAATTATTTGAGATGATTTTAAGTGGATAAGAAGATCTCAAGATGAATTTAGAAGGTTTTTAGACAATTTGATTGAAGTTCTCAATTACTGGCTCTAGGTGAAAAATGTTAAAGGGGTAACCCTACACACTTCATTGGGTATAATTTAAATCTTTGTAAGGTATAAATAAACCCTATAAAGAACTAAATAATTCATTATACCTTATGAAAACAATGAGATCGGGCTGAGAATAATACATAAGGTTCCTATATAGGTAATTTATAGGGTACTCTCCATAATAACCGTATGAAATTAAAAATAATATGATAAATCTTAAAATGAATACTATGATAAATATTAAATTTGGATATTATATCAGGGTATTATTCCTTAATAAAAAATTACACAATATTTGGCGGTTCAAGATGATTCAAGATGAAGCGATATGATGAGTCCCACGTGACAATGTTTCATGGTTTCATACACACATGGATTAGATTTAAATTGAATCTATATATATGGAATTAATTGAGTTTTAAATATATAAATATACAACGTCTTATTGTATTTAAATGAGAATTATTAATGAGATTCAGTAATTTTGAATGAAGTGATAAATTAAGAATTGCATTGACCAATTTATAATTGATGAAGAATCTGCTACAAACTACTATAGATATTTCCATTAATTAAGATAAAAATTATACTCACATTTACACTATGAATATAAATGTGTGCAAAAATGAATAAGTGGTGTTTATAAGAATTTAGTTGTTGAGAACCTAACACATTGTTGTATTAAGGAGAAATGAAGGTGATCGAAGCTGGGATCCATTCAAAGAGGAAGAGACCTGTTGTACCCAAGAATTTGATATTGAGGGTAATAATAACCACTAAACTAGATTGTGATAATATGTTTATAAAGATGTTATATAAATAAGTACCATTTAACTAATAATCTAAAAGTATTGAGGATTAATTTCAATCTCATATAGTTTTGATGAAACTAGAGGAAAGGTGAATATCTTTCTTATACTAATACAAACACCTTTTTTTGTAGGTAGTGGGAAGATCCATTATCTTTGGGGACTACGAAGCATGACCATTTTGGGACTCAATAATAATAGGACCGGGAAGGTCCTTGGTGTAACAAGTTGGGTATATAGTGTAGAATCTATGATTGGGGTGACAAAAAATCATACAAAGAAGTAGGTTTTTGATCCCAAACCTAGTAAACCCTTACATGTTATGATTTATTTACTTCTGTTCCATATGAGGTGAGTTTGAGTGATTATAATTGATAGGATTAAGAATTTAACAGGTCATATAGGTTTATTATAAATTAAATAATTGTATAATTTTTACCACTGATTTACCATTCTCCCTCTTAGTGGAACCAACCAAACTAGGGTCTAAAAAATCAATCCCCTGAAAGTTTCCTAAAATCAGCCGCAAAATTATCACATACATCCCATAGTGATCAACACATTACATAAACCCATGAATCTGCAAAATAAATCAATAATGAGAAATTTTCTTCCCAAGACTAAACCATGTCCAGTGTTACAATAAAATTCACCTAGAGGGGGTGAATCATGGTTTATACCAATTTAACTTTTTTTCATTTAAACTTTTTTATCTCACTAATAATCATTTTCCATTGTTAGTAGGTACTGTGATCATGTTTTTTCAGGATAAATCATTCTAAAATACTCACTTAATGATAATTATATATATAAGAAAGTAAATAGTGTAAGGAAACTATGATTTTTATATGTTTCACCACACAGAGTTGTGTCCAAATAGCACAAATTAATAGTGTCAATGCACCAAAATCCATGGAGATGCACTCATTCCGGGGATATAAATTTTTTGATGGTCACTCCATTCCAAATATCACTTCCTTATAATTTTTTAGGTTTTAATCACACATAATAAAAGGAACACTTCCTTCTCTTCTCCTTAGCTCACTACTTTAGGAATTACTTCAATATTTTATATACAAGTGGGTCTATCCATGATTTTTAGGGAAATCATTTTTTGGTATATCCTAAAAATTATATAAATGTTCTATTAGACACCACGTATGCTTCACATCTTCTTCTATCCATAAAATATCAATTCCATATAACAAGGGTTGAACCTCTATCTTCCTAAAATTGAAATAACAACAATAATTCCTCCAAATGAGGATACTTTTGTACTAGAATTATCTTTTTCTCATCTTCAAATTACTAAATGGAACCCTGGTACTCCTCCTTCCCCTAAACCATATCTAATAAACAGAACAAGATATGATATTTTTAATCCTCTTATGTCTCTCTTCCTCCTTCATATTCTCTTTCGAACTTGATCTTAAATATTACATTGGATATCTCTTTTTCTCATTCTTTAACATAAAAATCTATCACAATAATAAAAAAAACTTGGTAATTGTCTCTTATTTCTCTTCTATTATTATAGAAACTACAAGTATTCACATCATATATCATTCAATATTTTGAATATGAAAATTTCTTCGTTAATCTCAGTCTTGAGGTTCATTTAAGTCTCCATAGTTCAAGTTCTAACCTAGAAGATAACTTTTCATGAGATATATTCCATATTCTAAATATAGAAACACTAAGAAACCATCCTCTTTCCATTTTTTCAATCCTTATGATTTCCCCCAAGAATCATGGTCTTCAATTCACAATAAAATCAATGAGTTTCATTTTTCATATTTAACCCACTTATCAATTTTATAACTTAATTCATAATTAACATTTTAATTCAAGTGGATTCCTAAAACTGGTTCACATGCATGATAAAAACACAAATAATAGATTATAATTCACCATTAATCTTGTATCATAATTATCCTTCAATGTCATCTTAATTATCTTCATGTGCTTACTTACTACTTGAATTCTTCTCTTCACAACATATAACAAATTTATCTTCATTTATTAGCCCCAAAACTAGTATCTTTAATTATGATGGTACCCTTAATCACAATGTTTGAAACACTAAAGAATATAGAAAGTATCATCCAATATAATTCCATTAATTATATGTGATAGAGGGAATAAACCTTGTGAGACTTCCCATTGATATAAAATGAATCATACACTAACAGGTCTACTTCATGCCTTTTCCATAAAATGAACCTTAAATTCTCAAGGTGAATTTATTCCTTTTCCAAAAAAACGATCCGTAAAATATTTCCATTGAATCTTATGGTATTAAAATGATTACTAAAATATTTGCAAATGACTCTTACAATGTCCTGATGAACCTAATAAAATTCTTAAATGACTCATGTTGTTTTTTTCTTTGATGAATTTCATCAAGTTATAGGCCCTTATGAAGTAGTGATAACTCTTATGGTCTGACCTGATGATCATTATAGAGTCAAAATCACTCTTAAATAATTTTTCTTTTCTACAAAATGATTCTAATAGAATGTTCCAATAACCCTTATGGAATCACACCATTTTTATTTTTTATACTCCTGTAAAGAATGGCTCATATGAAAAAACACTTAGCTAGGTTTTCACAATCCTACTCAAAACCATAATTCCCCATAGATATATCAAAATATATCTCAACTTCCAAAATACCTTCTTGCCTCAAAATTTGTTTCAATATGATCCACATCTTTCAAAAAGAGCTTCCAAAAATCTTTAAATTCATTCCAAAACAAATTCATTTGGAATAAACATCTTCACATCACCATCACCATGTATGAATACCTTGATCAACCAAACCAACTCCACACTCCAACATCCTTTATCAAACTTTACTAGTTAATCCATGATTGTATTCTTCATAACTACTGAATATGGTTTCCATGTGTATGGAAACCATACTCTACTTTATTCCTTTATCCAAGATACCATGTCAACATAATCCCATCTTCATGCACCAGTAAAAAACTCAATGTAGGTCGCTATGATATATTCAATTATGCGATTGCAAACCATCAATAACATCAATATAATAACTTGTTTTTTAACATACCTCATTGGATTTTATTAATTATATTAAATAAAATTCAAGACACCATGTAACAATTATAATAATATATCCCCCTTTTTCATTAAATATTTGATATTCTATTTTCCTTATTTTATGTACTACCTTTATCCCCCATTGGAAATAAAATGTAAAGGATCCTCTAACATCTAGATTTATTTAGTTTTTCTCAACTTATATCATGAAAATATTCTCCATCCCATTTGATATGGGCCTATGCAATCTTCCTTTAACAACTGTATTATATTCACATCTAGCACAACACCTATCCTCAAAAAAATTCATATCAAGAACTCTTAGATCTATTTACCACTAGTTAATTAATATAAGGTTCTTCTCAACTACGTGTTTATAGGTCCTTTTTTCTTTACTTCCATTCGTGATATCACTTATTGGATACCACTTGATGAATATAGACCATTAAGGGTTTACATTATTCTTTGAACCACTTGTTGAACCAAAGTAGTTCCAAATTGGCCATACATTAATCTCTTAATATTTTATTCCAAACTTGGCAACACTTTACTCTAAATAATTTTAATGATTATGTTTTCCACTTCTCATGTAAGTCATTAAAAATTCCTCTAATCCTACAAAGTCGATGATTGGTGTAGGAAACAATATATTAACCCAATAATCTCAATGTTAACCATGTTACTCACCTATTACCATGAGCACATACAACTTGAGTTTTTATCAATTTCATACTATCTAGTGAACGTTGTCATACTCACACAAAAACCATTAGAGGATAACCAGTAAAATACCAAGTGTTTGAATCATAAAACCTAATAGTTATTTTTAAGGATACACTAGTGATTTCTCTAGTCACTTGTCTTCCTTCCTTCATCACAAGGCTTCACCATTTCCAAATAAGTCATAACAACTTCTGAGTGCATGTCCCCAACTCCTCTTGAATTTTTGTAACTTTTATGGAATATTCTTTATTTTAGTGAGACTAATTGGTGATTATAATTCCATATTTTGAGTATATTTTGATATCCTATAAAATCCAAAAGTTGATACCACTTGTTAGTATATAGATAAATAAACACAAAAATCATTCAGGTTGATAATTATTTATATTCAATATATATTATTCTTATTAAAGGCCAAATATCTCTAAATTTATATCCTAATTATGTGTTCATTATATGATTTAGTATTTACAAGAATGTTCATTATATATTTCCACTTTTTGAGATCAAAATGGTCTTTTATTGATTTATTTGTTATGTTTTCTATATCATGAATTAAAATGTGAATTCATCATAAAATTGTGTTTTTTTTGTGTTAAAATGTGAGATGTTACTGTGTCCAAATGTTTTAATACTTTGAAAAAATTAAGTGAATCTTCTTGTGATCTAATTCATAATTCCATGTGTAGTAAGGAATTAATATTTTGAAAGTTGATTTTGTTGAATTGATTTTTGCATTGAAATTTTTCATGTTATTTTTATTTAATCTCAATCTATTCATTCAATGTTATTAGGGAATGTATCTTTTTTTTAAAAATTCAATTGTTATTTGTTGAAATTGTGAATTTAATTTTGGAAATATATTTGGGGCATCATTTATCTAATTAATTTAATGGTCTAGATTTTATTAATTGAAGAAATTAATAAATCAATTTTTGAAATAGAAACTTAATTTTTGAATTTTATCTGTGGGAAAATAATAATATTATATTTTTATGGAATTTTAGGTGGGTGTAACACCCCGAGATTTTATGAAAAATATTCTTTTTAATTTCATTAATGTCTTGCGTTGTATGCTACACCAAAAGGAGCTTGCACAAAACGCATCCTTGACTTTCCTTTCATTACACACAATCGTGACCTTCCTCGATAGCGTGTGTAGTACGCAATACCGAGTTTCACTAAACAACGATATGCTATTAAAATATTATTAAAACTAGCTGTTATGAATAGTAATAACCACTTTTTAAAAAAATTTAAATTTTATTTATCGAAATGGACCTCATTTTTGGATTCGGAATATCGAAATTAGTTTAGGGTGAAATTTTGGTACTTTTCGGATAACTTTCATTTTCTGATAAATAGTGAAAATTACTAAATTTTAATTAAAAACAACCTTTTTAATCGAAATAATTAATAGTAATAAATTATTAATTTGAGTGGTTTTAAAGTATATTTAGAATATATTTATACAATTTAATACAATGTTGGTCATTGGATGTAATTTCACATTTAAACCAGACATAAACAAGTGTCAATCTTTTGATAGTTATTATCTCTTAAGAACATGCTATTTGTTTAGACGACGGGAATTAATTTTTAAATTAATTAGTGCAACTGATATGTTTTTAATTTGGTAAAATATACATCGTTTTTGAGTTCATAATATCAAATATATCTTAGGCCTAATTTTTGGTATTTTTCTGGAAACTTTCATTTTTTGATGAATACTGAAACCACTAAGTGGTAGTTAAAAAAATGATTTTTTCATAGAACTTAATTTTACCACTTCTGTGAGTGGAATTTCAAAAATCCTAGAGACACAGTTGATGTCAGTAAGTAAAATGTGGTTCAATGAGATGAAAATAATTTTTGGTGAATAGTAACTTTTACTTTTTTTACCACGGTTAAAAGTAAATAGGGTAATTAAGGGTAAAAATGATATTATTATTACCCTAACACATGTCCTAATTCTATTGGATAAGTTTAATTCGACCATAAACAACCTTAGAAATAAAATATGACCATTTAGGCCCACTTGGATTACATTAGGACCATTATTATTAATTTATTTAAAGAAGGGTTAAAATAGTTAAAATCAATGTTTAATAAGTATATCATTTTTAATATAGGGTTATTCATAATATAAATTTGACAATAAATATTCATTAGAAAGATAAAAAGAGTTCATAAATAATGTTATTTTATTTTTAATTTTTAGACATTAAATAATGTAATTTATTTATGACACAAAGATGATGTAGTAATTATCTTATTAATTAAATATTGACATAATTGATGTTATAAATACCCAAATAAATGTAATTTTAGACTTTTTATGAATTCCAATAATTTTATAGGTTAATATGACATGTTAGTATTGATTGAAATAACTTTTTTCGAACAAATAATTTTGTTATTATTTTCACAAAAATCAATTACTAAATAGTGTCAAAATTGACATAAAATAGTTTTTAAAACAAATATTATATTATTAATTGTTATTTTATTCATAAAAATCTAAGGTTCGGAAAACTAACTTAGATAAGGTTATATATATTAATAATAAACAACTTTTGGTTCGTTTGGCTGCTTATAGTAAGTTTATTAACCTTATAGTATAAGAACACAAGAAGACACGGTAGAAGTAAAATTATTTTACTTAATGTTAAATCTAAATGATAAGGTTAAAATAGGTACCTAAACTTCTATAAATTCTATTGGATGAGATTATTTCGACCCATCACTACCTTATCTTCGAAATAAATCAATTTTGAGCTATTTAGAACCGAATTTGGCTTTATAATAAAATAATATTTTTAGTTATTCCAAAGGTGCCCCTCTCCTCCCTTATAAAAGGGCACCTCCTCCATCTCTTCCTCACACCACTTTGAGCCTTCAAGCTTGGACAACCCCTGCCTAATTCCATTCTCCACTTCCATAGTAACATTCTAGAGGTTCTGGTCTTTCTCAAAGACCAATTTTAGTGCACTAAAAGGAAATCTCAAAGAGGCACTTCAAAGAAGAGGTAATGTCTGTTACCGATTCTTTCAACTTTATTTCTTATTCAACTTCTTCTTCTTAAGTGGTTTAATTATGAAGTAATAAAAACAGTATCACTCATATAATTATATGTTATTATAAGTATGAAACAACCCTATTTCACCATCTATCCATCCTACGGAAAATGAAATCACTGCGCATGCGTATGTACGTAATACCGTCTCCACGCCGTGGTGTAATATATTTTCCACCACCAACTTACTTGTATGGGTATAATGGTGTACATAATAACTATATATGATTATTTTAATGTTATATTGATTCTGATATAGTATACATACAATCCAATACAATTCCACGATCATGAGAATGATATCATCGCTCGTGCGTACGTACGGACTACCGTCTCCATGATGCGATGAGATTCATTCTCCACGTTAACCATTGATGAATGACTATAAAGTATATATAATAAGTAATCATGAAATATATGACATAATAATGATACTAGATTTATGTGTATATATATGTATTTCATCTACTTAATTCCATTCAACTCAATAGGGAAACGAAAACAGTGTTCATGCGTACGTATGGCCTACCGTCTCCATGAATGGTGTATTTCTTTCCATTTACTGATATATTATATATATGTATATTCTGAATATATATTATATATAAATCATGTTTTATATTCTGTAATTAAGTAATCATTATCTAAGTTATCATATGAATAATTACAAGTCAAAACACGGACGACAAATGAAACGATTTTTCCCAAAACGCTCTTTAACATGGAATTTACAAAAGAACGGGTAAAATAAAGTCATAAGTGAACCATATATGATATCATAAAAATAATTATGATTCTGTAATAAGTCAATAACATTATTTAAATCATTATACAGGAGGTTCGGATACTTACGAAGCAAATCGGACCTAAGGTAAGGGAAATATCACAATCTCATTTTTATCCGAGATAGTTTATACTTGGTATTTACTGGGGTGTATTTTATAATCCACATCCATGTTTTCTCAATATGTAATTTTATTTCCATCCACCTACAATTGTTTAAATCCAATTTTACCGATCGGTGAGTTTTTAGTAAAAGATACGAAAGGAAACTTTTGTCGTTTTTCGTACGAGGTACTTTTTAAATTTTCCTAAAAAAGTACGAGAAGAATGTTTTCTTTTATCTTATACGAAATTAATGGATTTTTAAAACATTATTTCCAAGAAGATTCCCTTACACATTTTCAAGTTTATTTTTAATAAACTTCTTTTAGTTTAAAATTGTATGACATGTTAA
Source organism: Viscum album (assembly GCA_963277665.1). NCBI lineage: Eukaryota > Viridiplantae > Streptophyta > Magnoliopsida > Santalales > Viscaceae > Viscum > Viscum album. The sequence continues at coordinate 877,600,875 of OY728143.1, read as the reverse complement.
GATAGGAAAAATGTTTTTGAAGTAGAAAGGATATTTTCCTCAAGAATGGAGTTCAAGTGTTTTATCAAAATTATTTTCCATATAAGATAATATAGGATTCTGTTTCTATCCCTATTATTACATTGATTTGATTATGTTGTGATGGAATTATTTTTATGAAATCCATTATCTTATATGAATTGTTTTATGATGTCATGATGTTTAAGAATCCCATTTTCATATCATGGGTTATGCTATGATGTATGGTTTACGATTTTGTGGCACACATAAGAATGGTATCATTATGAGATGGGTGGGACCTATATCTCCCTCCAATGCATTGGGTAAAGATTTTATATCTCATGAGATAGACATGGTTGAAACGGAAGGCTAAATCGGTTCAGTGAAACAGGACTGAAACGAGGAGTAAAATCGGTTCAGAAATGGACTTTGTCCACTAAGATAGTCTTGGAAATGTGTCTTGACTAATAAGAAATGATTTTATATGATTATGTGTGTATTCCACAAAGTTTCTTGTTTTAATTTATGATTATTATGATTACATTTCCCTACCATGATTTATCCCATGTTATGAAATTATGATCTCTTTTGCAGGGTAAGATTTCCAAATTATTATGTTCTTATGAGTATGATGTGATTGATATTTCTTTTGTTTACCCTTACAGAGCATTTGAGCTCACCCTTTTATGTTTTCAATTCCCCAGGATATAAAGAAATGTTTTAGGTTACAAAAAAGGATGATCTTTATGGGAGATGTTGAAGATCTTTCACCACGATTAGAAGATTATATTACGAGTTTCCAAAGACACTAAACTATTACGGTCCTTGTGTGTGTATTTATGTTATGTACTAAGTATTCTGAAAATGTAATGTAATGTCCATGTACGTCAGGCTTTGGGTCTCTACAGTTGGTATCATAGGAAAGGTTTAGTCAACCTTTGGAAACTAGGATGCGAGAACTTTAGTGAGATCCCTAGAGATATTTCTAAGGTATGTCTAGGGATGTCCCTAAGGATAAGTATACGTATAGGATATAGTCCTAGAACTATGGTAACAATATTAGATTAAACCAAATATGTTTGATATTGAAGTTACTCCCCCTTTATTATGATTTTTACCTCTCACACTATTCTTTTTTGGTTTTAGACGATGGCTAGAACCCGAAGGAACCGTGTTGATCAATGTAATGGAAAATGCAATGATTGTCCTCCTGAACAAACAAATGTTATGGGAGATGGAGTGAAAAATATTATTTCTATACTTACACAAGCTATGAATAATTCTGGACTTCCAAATGAGCAGAGAAGGGAACAATATTATATTGAGTCCTTCATGAGGCAACGTCCACCTTCCTTCAGTGGGTCTTCTGATCCACTTGTTGTTGAACAATGGATCAGTACTACTGAAAAGATATTTTCAGTTCTTCAATGTTCTGAACATGATAAAGTCATCTTAGCAGTGTATCATTTGGAATGTGATGCTGATCAATGGTGGAATCTTATCAAGAATATGAGGCCAAGAGATGAAATTGAGTCCATGGAATGGGACGAGTTCAAGAACTTATTTTTCAACAAGTAGTTCCCTCGTATTCTTCAAACAAAGATGGAGAAGGAGTTTCCTGAACTAAAGCAAAAGGATGATGAATCTGTTGGTATATACAAAGCGAATTTTACAAGGCTTGCAAGGTATGCATCTGGATTTATCATCCAACCTGAAAGTAAAGTTGATCTATTCTTCAGTGGCTTAAAACCAAATCTTCGAAGGGTATTAGCTATAAGAGACTTCAGTAGCTATGAAGAAATTTTGCATTGTGCTATCAAGGTAGAAATAGAAGTTGGTGTTACTTATCCATCTCATAGTTTTGACAAGAAACGAAAGATAGAGTTCAAGGAGAAATCTCAGAATAATGATGAAAAGAATATGAATGTTTCCTTATGATCAAAGTGTGGAAAGAAGCATGGTGGAGATTGTCTTAAAGGGACTAGAAAATGTTTTAAGTGTGGAAAATAAGGTCATCGAGCAGCTGAGTGTCAAAGTAATGGAAAAAGGGTTTCTAATGATGTGAATAAATAAAATACTGTAGAGAATGCACCACCAACACGTCAATGCTTCAAGTGCAAGGAAATGGGGCATTATGCTAATAAATTCCCTAATCCAAGGGTTAGTGATGATCGACATAAGCAACAACTTAAGGCAAAGGACAGAGGGAAGTCACATGCGATCACTATTGGCGATGTTGAATATGACAATGATGTGGTGGAATGATTAAGTGTTTATGAAATGGGATTCCAAAATAATGTGGTATATAGTATCATGGAATATTGGAATATTTATGTATTGGTCTATTGTGGTTTTCAATGGTACCGGTAACCATAGAATGTGATTGAGATATTTTTGGAAAAAAGATGATATGCGCATAATGAAAGGAAAACGAGAAAATGAAATGTTTGACCGTATTCATGAACTCATGACTGATATAAGGAGAAGGTTATATCATGGTTTGAGAATATAGAATTTTTGGATTTTTGGTATGTGGAAAGTGTTAACTTTTGAGTGCATTCATGTTTTCACTATGGTTCAATTAATGGGTATACATTCTTCAAGAGAATACATGATTAAGGTATTCACATGTTTGTAATTTGACTAACAAGATATATCTTATGATATATGGGGGATAAATGATGGAATTCACGTGATTGTTATGTGACATTTCAAGTAATCATTTTCTTTATACTATGAGCTTGGACCGAAGTATTTTAGATAAGCCAAAAGATTGGAATGGATTATGTTGGACATAAGTTGGGATAGAACTTTTTTCGATATTATTGATGGGATGTTATAGTAATATAGCTTTTGAAAAAGGACAACCTGCAGGACGGGTGATAGCCCATCGCATCGGACAAGGCTGTGGGAATCGATCCCACAACCGAAGTGCGACTGGCCTTTATCGCCTACCACTGGCCTACAGGAAGTCCCTGGTTAGTAGAAACTAGTTTTATTTTATTACGTGGTATGATATATGAAGTATAAGTTCATTTTTGGAATCGTATACGATTAACCTCACTATAGATGGACTTATGTATATTTGATAACTTTTTCTAACCTTTTGTTTGAAACAGATGGAATGACCCATCATTCTATCACATGATCTATTAACACTTCATGAATAACAAATTAAAATTCATTTCTTTAAGAGATGAAGTGAAAATTGTTCAAAGCACGAACAGCAGTGAAATCGTAACAAAATCATGTAAGTATTTCTTTTAATTCACCAACTTTAGGGAAATGATCTTGAAAACCAAAAATGTTGTCCTGGTGCCCTTATATCTGATGAATCAGATGGTACCTTAGATCATCGCAAATCTATGGCTTTGTGATTGTTGGCTATTTCATAGCCATGTTCTCTACCACTCTCCATCAGAACTTGACGGTTAGATTTTTCTTCTATATCCATATTTTCACCTATGTTCTCCTACGTGGAAACCCAGTGATGAGTTAATTTGGGTAACCGTTACATTTCATACATTAGTTTTTAAAGCCAAGTTTGGGTATTCCTTTTTACGATGTGGGTTTCTATTAAAGAAACTTTTGAGTAGTAATCCATTTATAACCCCGACGAATTTCGAGGGTGAAATTCATTTTAAGGGGGGTAGAATGTAACACCCCGAGATTTTATGAAAAATATTCTTTTTAATTTCATTAATGTCTTGTGTTGTACGCTACACCAAAAGGAGCTTGCACAACACTCATCCTTGACTTTCCTTTCATTACATGCAATCGCGAACTTCCTTGATTGCGTGTGTAGTACGCAATACTGAGTTTCACTAAACAACGATATGCTATTAAAATATTATTAAAACTAGACGTTATGAATAGTAATAACCAATTTTTAAAATTTTTAAAATTTTATTTTTCAAAATGGACTTCATTTTTTGATTCAGAATATCGAAATTAGCTTAGGGTGAAATTTTGGTACTTTTCAGATAAATTTCATTTTCTGATGAATAGTGAATATTACTAAATTTTAATTAAAAAAACATTTTTAATCTAAATAATTAATAATGATAAATTAATAATTTGAGTGGTTTTAAAGTATATTTAGAATATATTTTTACAATTTAATACAATTTTGGTCATTGGATGTAATTTCACATTTAACCCAGACATAAACAAGTGTCAATCTTTTGATAGTTATTATCTCATAAGAACGCGCTATTTGTTTAGACAATGGGAATTAATTTTAAAATTAATTATCGCAACTGATATGTTTTGAATTTGGTAAAATAGATATAATTTTTGAGTTCATAATATCAAATATATCTTAGGCCTAATTTTTGGTATTTTCTGGAAACTTTCATTTTTTGATGAATAGTGAAACCACTAAGTGGTAGTTAAAAAAATGAATTTTTCATAAAACTTAATTTTACCGCTTCTGTGAGTGAAATTTCAAAAATCTGAGAGACACGGTTGATGTCAGTAAGTAAAATGTGGTTCAATGAGATGAAAATAATTTCTGGTGAATAGTAACTTTTACTTTTTTTACCACGGTTAAAAGTAAATAGGGTAATTAAGGGTAAAAATGATATTATTATTACCATAACACATGTCCTAATTCTATTGGATAAGTTTAATTCAACCATAAACAACCTTAGAAATAACATATGACCATTTAGGCCCACTTGGATTAGATTAGGACCTTTATTATTAATCTATTTAAAGAAGTGTTAAAATAGTTAAAATCAAAGTTTAATAAGTATATCATTTTTAATATAGGGTTATACATAATATAAATTCGAATATAAATATTCATTAGAAAGCTAAAAATATTTCATACATAATGATATTTTATTTGTAATTTTTAGACATTAAATAATGTAATTTATTTGTGACATAAAAATGATGCAGTAATTATCATATTAATAAAATATTGACATAATTGATGTTATCAATACCCAAATAAATGTAATTTGAGAATTTTTATGAATTACACTAATTTTCTAGGTTAATATGACGTGTTAGTATTGATTTAATTAACTTTTTTCAAACTAATAATTCTGTTATGATTTTCACAAAAATCAATTACTAAATAGTGTCAAAATTGACATAAAATAGTTTTTAAATCAAATATTATATTATTAATTGTTATTTTATTCCTAAAAATATATGGTTCGGCCAAATTAAATAGATAAGGTTATATATATTAACAATAAACAACTTGGGGTTCGTTTGGTAGCTTATAGTATGTTTATTAACCTTATAGTATAAGAACACAAGAAGACACGGTAAAAGTAAAATTATTTTACTTAATGTTAAATCTAAATGATAAGGTTAAAATAGGAACCTAAACTTGTCTAAATTCTATTGGATGAGATTATTTCTACCCATCCATGCCTTAGCTTTGAAATAAATTAATTTGGAGCTATTTAAAACCGAATTTGGCTTTATAATAAAATAATATTTTTAGTTATTCCAAAGGTGCCCCTCTCCTCCCTTATAAAAGGGCAACTCCTCCCTCTCTTCCTCACACCACTTTGAGCCTTCAAGGTCGGCCAAGCCCTGCCAAATTCCATTCTCCACTTCCATAGAAACATCTATAGGTTCTGGTCTTCCTCAACGACCAATATTAGTTCCCTAAAAGGAGATCTCAAAGTGGCGCTTCCAAGAAGAGGTAATGTCTGTTACCGATTCTTTCAACTTTATTTCTTCTTCCACTTCTTCTTCTTAGGTTGTTTCATTATTAAGTAATAACATCAGTATCACTCATATACTGATATGTTATTATAAGTATGAAACAACCCTATTTCACCATCTATTCATCCTACGGAAAACAAAATCACCGCGCGTGCGTACGTACGGAATACCGTCTCCACACCGTGGTGTAATCTATTTTCCACCACCACCTTACTTGGATGGGTATAATGGTGTAAATAATAACTATATATGATTACTATAAATTTATATTGATTCTGATATAGTATACATACACTCCAATAAAATTCCACGATCATGAGAACGATATCATCGCTCGTGCGTACGTACGGACTACCGTCTCCATGACGCGATGAGATTCATTCTCCCCGTTAACCATTGATGAATGATTATAAAGCATATATAATAAGTAATCATGAAATATATGACATAATAATGATACTGTATTTATGTGTATATATATGTATGTCATCTACTTAATTCTATTCAACTCAATAAGGAAACGAAAACAGCGTTCATGCGTACGTACGGCCTACCGTCTCCATGAACGGTGTATTTCATTCCATTTACTGATCTATTATATATGTGTATATTCTGAATATATATTATATATAAATCATGTTTTATATTCTGTAATTAATTAATCATGATCTAAGTAATCATTTGAATAATTACATGTCAAAACACGGATGGCAAATGAAACGATTTTACCCAAAACGCTCTTTAACATGGAATTTACAAAAGAACGGGTAAAATAAAGTCATAAGTGAACCATATATAATATCATAAAAATAATTATGATTCTGGAATAAGTCAATAACATTATTTAAATCATTATACAAGAGGTTCAGACACTTACAAATCAAATCGGACCTAAGGTAAGGGAAATATCACAATCTCATTTTTATCCGAGATTGTTTATACATTGGTATTTACTGGGGTGTATTTTATCATACACATCCATGTTTACTCAATATGTAATATTATTTCCATCCACCTACAATTTTTTAAATCCTATTTTACCCTTCGGTGAGTTTTTAGTAAAATATATGAAAGGAATCTTTTGTCATTTTTCGTACAAGGTACTTTTTAAATTTTCCGAAAAAAGTACGAGAAGAATGTTTTCTTTTAACTTATACGACATTAATGGATTTTTAAAAAATTATTTCCAAGAAGCTTCCCTTACACATTTTCAAGTTTATTTTTAATCAACTTCTTTTAGTTTAAAATTGTATTACATGTTAAGAAAGGAAAAATGTTTTTGAAGTAGAAAGGATATTTTCCTCAAGAATGGAGTTCAAATGTTTTATCAAAATTATTTTCCATCTAAGATAATATATGATTCTGTTTCTATCCCTATTATTACATTTATTTGATTATGTTCTGATGGAATTATTTTTATGAAATACTTTATCTTAAATGAATTGTTTTATGATGTAGTGATGTTTAAGAATCCCATTTTTATATCATGAGTTATGCTGTGATGTATGGTTTATGATTTTGTGGTACACATAAGAATGGTATCATTATGAGATGTGTGGGACATATATCTCCCTACAATGAATTGTTTAAAGATTTTATATCTCATGAGATAGACATGGCTGAAAAGGAAGGTTAAACCGGTTCAGTGAAACAGGACTGAAACAAGGAGTAAACTCGGTTCAGAAATGGACTTTTTCCACTAAGATAGTCTTGGAAATGTGTCTTGACTAATAAGAAATGATTAACTTTGATTATGTGTGTATACCAAAAAGTTTCTTGTTTTAATATATGATTATTGTGATTACATTTCACTACCATGATTTATCCCATGTTATGAAATTATGATCTCTTTTGCAGGGTAAGATTTCCAAATTGTTATGTTCTTATGAATATGATGTGATTGATATTTCTTTTATTTACCATTACTGAGCATTTGATCTCACCCTTTTATGTTTTCATTTCCCCAGGATATAAAGAAAGGTTTTAGGTAAAAAAAAGGAAGATCTTTATGGGATATGTTGAAGATCTTTCACCACGATTAGAAGATTATATTCCGAGTTTCCAAAGACACTAAACTATTATGGTCCTTGTGTGTGTGTTTATGTTATGTACTAAGTATTCCTCAAAATTAATGTAATGTCCATGTACGTCAGGATTTGGGTCTCTACAGTGGGACTATCATCGTGGTATGATTAAGAACCATTGGATCTTGTTAATCCATTTTAGGATGTTGGATCAATTGAAGGGAGAGAATGAATTTAGGGGGACATTTTCTTACCCAATAAACCTATTTCATACATAGAGTAAGATTCTTATCCATCACTATCTCGAGATGGAGATGTTAAGGTGTGGTGAATCTATCCAGATGCATCACACAGAGAGGCACCTGCGATTGATCAGAAGACTTGTTAAAGACTAAAGTCGAGTTGATGACGAAAACTCTATTCAGAATAAGGTTGAAGCTAGCACCGATTATAGGAAACCCTATTTTGAGGTAGGATTAGGGGTTCAATGATGAAGCCCATGTTCTGGTTAAATTTTGGGATAATTGGGAATATTGGAGAAAATATGGAATCATGGGACAGATATCATTGTTTCCAGATGGTGTGCATCACTGAAGATGATGTTAAGAATCTCGAGAGCTGCAAATCGCTACAATACACTACGAGCTTCTATTTAACTCCACTATTGATGGATTTTGAGATCATTTAGTCAGAGTTGGAGCCTCTTCAAGATGAAGATATGATCATGAATTCATTTCCAGGTTTGGAACTTAAATCATTTGATGAATTTCTTCAATTAAGCAGATATTACCAAGTCAAGTATTTTTTCTAGGTGTTTTGTCATGTAAGATTGTTGGCCTTGTCACGTACGGTCGACTAGAGTAGTTAGTAATTGAAAACATAGAAGATGAAAAGTGAGATGGAGAGACGCAGTGCAACGAGTGATTAAAATTGGGGAAAGATGAGGAATTTCGGGAATTCTTTAATTGGGAAAATTAGGGATGAGACTTAAAATATGTGATGTGAGTTTTTATTGTGTATTGATTTGAACATGAAGTTAGAGTATTTTTCACTATGGTTTTTTTTAATTCTGTTGGTTTATAATTTCATCTTCTTCACTTCATTTTTCTAAGAAATTATAATTGATCGGTGAGATTGATTATCAATTAATTGAAATTTATTTTTATTTATCAAGCTTCATTTAAAACTTTGGAAACAATAAAAAATATTGTTTTCTAGTATCAATTTCATAGAAACCTATATCTTTTTTACGTTTCTTGAAGTAACAAACTCCATGGTTTATTAATTTGCATGTTTAGTCTCCTAGAAACAGAGATTAATCAAACCCTTTTTATGAATGGAAATTTAATATAATTTATGTGATAGAAAGAAATCAGTTTAAACCAGTAAATTTAATTTTCCCCATGAATATATATTGATCATTTTTCTCAATAGCATTAATAGTGTCAGACTGCATTGACTTGTTTCCCTTGGAATCATTAAAACCAATATCATCTATTTTCCAACTCCATAACATCATTTTCTAACACCATTAACACATCACACACTCCCATAAAAAATATATACCTCAATCTTTCAAGAATCAATGAAATTCCTATTGTTTTAATAGTTTAGAGATAAAATAAATCCCTAGAACATTCACAATCATTCCATTGGGTTCTACATATCACTACTATACTTATGTAGGTTTATAAATTATATTTTGAAGGACATGATGACCTCAGAACCTATCAAAATTTGAAAACTTTTTTAGGGAAGGCTTGGTGTTGAGCTACTTTGGATTGTTTAAAAAAAATCTAATATTACAATTATCAAAATAAAAACATCTTAAAAATTGTGTTTTTGAAAAACTGATTTCATAAGTTGTTTCATCATTGTAGTTGTCTTTATAACATGATTTTATTGATGAATTATTGCTGAAAATTCTTATAAACCACTTCTAAAATTATCATTTTTCTTGGTTTTATAATGAAATCTATTGTGTTATGCACATGATCATTCATGTAAATCTATTTTTGAGTCATTTTACATTTTATATCTCTTCCCTGAATTGTTAAAAAATTGAACATAATTGACAGTCAAAAGCATAGGAGTTACAAGATTTTGATCGTCCACTTTATTTAGAGTTATGAAGAGAGTTTTAATGATTCATGAGATAGGTTCAATGATTTTTTAGTTCAATTTTTTGATAACGGAATCCCAGTGAATGTTATGTTACAATGTTTCTATAATGGATTAATTGATGATGAGTGTGGTGTTTTGGATAAATTCACAAGGGGATTTTTATTTTATCCCAATGATGAATAGTTTTGTAAACTTGTGATGAATATTCTATAAAGGATAGGAATAAATTCTCATTTTTGTTGACTTCGAATGAGAACCTTTTGGAACATGTGACCAATGAAGGGAATTTGTTTTCTGAATTTTTAAAATTTCAAATTTCAGAACACAATAAATGAATCTTCAACATAAAATCGTTTTGTAAAAAAAGTGAAAAAATTTCCTGCTCATTTAAGAGATTTAATGATGAAATTATTCATATAATTTAAAATAAAATTCATGATTTGGAAAATAAAGTTGGTCAAATTATCCCCAAAATGGAATTTGAAAAGTTTGAGATGAGAGATATTTCTTTGTCTATCAAACCCACACCTATTTAAGCCTAGAAATGATGAGAGCACCCAAATGGTTGTGGAATGTGTCATCATAGAGGTTGAGACTAGTATTTTTTATTACTTTTTAATCATAAAAACATATTTTTTTTGATTCATTTTAAACAAGGGAAGTTGATCTTGATTTTGAAGATGAGATAAAAGTGGAAGAGGATTTAGAACTGATTTCAAATACATTAAAATATTTTCAAATTGAATTTGATAATCTATTTCATGAATTTATCCTCAAAACGCAAAAAATTTTCATTAATTATCTTGAAGATTTAATACTATCTTATACAGAAGATGTTTTGGGAATCAAGACAGATCCCTAGAAAGACCTTGTACATGGCTGTCTCTTTCTAAGAACTTCAAATATGTCAATTATGACTTAATTCCAGAAGTTGACAGTCAGCTATATGGCGATGTCTAGGGTTGTTTTCAAGGGTATTTTTCACCTGATGATTGTTTAGGTTCTTTTCCTAGATGTTTAGAAGCCCATATAATTGATTTTTTATTCAAAAAAAATGTCTTTCATCATGTTGTGGTTTCTACTTAGGAAACCACACTCACCTAGTGACCATAGATAGATTTTTAGGAGAGTCTGACTAGGGACCTTAAAACTACCACTACATGGGAGGAAACCCATGATTTTATTGATATACATAAAATAACCTATTTTCGTTCAATAAAATTATTCTCATTCTTATTTTTAGAATCTCAAAATAAAATTGTATCACCCTATTCTTGTTCTTATAAAGTCATAGGAGCTTTTTACTTGGTATCTAGTTCAGTACAGACATCCAACCTATCAGCCCGTATTACACCACTACAAACACCATTTAACTGGAGCTTCATTTCCATCCTTTCTTACCCTTGATCTATTTCTAATTTTCATGAACTTAGATGCTTGAATCTGATGTTGATTTTTTTTCTTTTATAGGTACATCACTGAGCGAATCCAGGATGAGTGAAAATAGAAGTGGGTGGTTGAATCATTAAAAATAACATTGCATCATATAATTATAGGGGAATACATCATTTGGTTTTTACTCATTTAGAACAATTCATTCTAGTTTCAACTTTTTGGAACTCTTTTGAATTCTTGATTTCAAGATGTTATGCTTGTTGAATGTTTGTGCTTAAACTGTTAATTCTTATCATGCTGATGTGATTTCAGTGGAACTATTAATTCTTATTTTTGAAAATATACATTATTTTGGCATAAAATGTAGATTGTTGAGTTTTAATGCATGATTTAGTTTATTTAAAAATTTATATTGCATCATTTTTTTTGTTGACAATAGTGGTAGAGTTTTAATATATATATATAAATCATGATGATTTTAATGTTAGATGTTCACAAAATATGCCTCTTATACTGAAAAGATTTTCTTAAAATAATTTTCTCTATGTTTAGTTAGAAATCATTATTAGTTTTCACTGAATTAATGCAAGTACACACTGGGTTTTCTTTCAAAAGGGTTGAATATAGTTACTTTTTAGAGGAATTATATTGTTTTGAAATGTCTTGTTACCTTCATGTTTTGGTAGCACCTTTCTTCTTCAATACATTTTCTCTCTATTGAGTTTTAAAGATGGGTTTTTGTTGAGATTCATCACATTTATTGATTAGAGAGGAAAATTAGTAATGGAGGGATTCATCACATTTATTGATGCAAGAGGAAAATTATTAACGGGTATATTTATATCACCATTAATTGTATATTCTCTCCCAACATTAATGGATATTTAATTCTCAATATTAATGGATAGAATAATGTAGTTTGACTGCATTAATTGATTATTATGAAAATGGGGTCTATATAACAAGGATTCATAAACATATTTTAAAAATAAAGGGGTGTGCTAGCAAGATGTAGCTAGCAAGGGAGACCTGGGAAGGGGTATCCATGTTTACGGTGGCCCATGTGGCATGACAACGATGGTGGAATTATCTTGGACGTGTGGTGATGTTCTTGGCAGGATGTTCAGGATGCAGTCCACCAAGAGCAAGAAGGGGGCCTCCGCGTCAATGGAAGAATGTGTGGCGCATCATTGTTTGATAGGTGTAGAGCAGCGACTACAAAATTAATGATCATGGCCATGTATAGAATTTCTTATGGATAGCGGTGATCAGGTGGTGTGTTTCGATTGGAGATTGGTAGTACATCATAAAAGCGGGATCATTCGGGTGCCGCATGCTGGTGCAAGGTTGATGCATGTTCGGGTGAAGATCTCCGAGGTAGTTTCACTTCGTTGACAGAAGGGAGACATTTTGTCATAGATTGATCTACTGATACATGGAATCAATGGGATGTTTATCAGAGAGAAGGCAGAGGCGTATCGGGGTGTGGTTTTCACACAGGTTTTCTATGCTCTCTTATTTGTAATTCAAGTTCAGGAATTACGTGGATTATTGTATTCTCTGATTCATATTGGATGTTTTGGGAATTGCCCAGTGGTTTTTTAATCCTTCGCAAGGGAGGGTTTTTCCACATTAAAAAATCCTGCATGTTGATTTATTTATTCTACTTATATCGCTTCCATATTTTTAAGGGCTTCTCATGATATTTTTGGCAATCAATTTTTAATCTGAAATAAGGATTCTCTCAAACAAGTGATATCAAAGGAGGTTGGTTTGCTCTTGCAGTTTAACGTGAGGAATTTTGAAGCTTCGAAGAGGATCTTAGACTCGTGCGTGGAGCATAATAATGTTTGGAAATTAATCCAGATTAAGAGAGGTGATACACATGTTCGCTCATAGGATGTTGAGTAGGGGGATCAGTTTATTCTTTCAGGTGCTCCAAATTATGTGGTGATCACTATTATGGGGTAGCTAGATGTTTCTGGTTCTTTTCTTGTTCAGCAGGATGACCAGGATAGTGCAGATACAAATGTGATGAACATTTTGGTGTTTGATTTTCTTTTTTCTGGGGGGGATGATTTTTTTATCTGAATTTCAAAAGGACGTCGTCATATTTTCTGCAGTTGATCATTGCAGGTGTGATACCGACATATTTTTTTCCTTCCAACTGGGTTTGTTGGATAGTTCCATTCATTAATGTGATTAAGGGGGAGATTTTTGAGATTCATCACATTTATTGATGAGAGAGGGAAATTATTAATGGGGATATTTATATCACTATTAACTATGGATTATCTCCCAACATTAATGAAAATTAAATTCTCAATATTAATGGATGGAATAATGGATTTTGACTACATTAATTGATTATTATGGACATGGTGTCTATATAAGGAGGATGCAGAAACATAATTTAAAAAGATAGGGGTGTGCCACAAGATGTAGCCAGCAAGGGAGGCCTAGGAAGGGGTCGTCATGTTTACGGCGGCCCATGTGGAATGACAATTACAACACAATTATCTTGGACATGTGGCGATGTTCTTGGAAGGATGTTCAAAATGCAGTCCACCTGGAGAAAGAAGAGGGATAGAGTGTCGACAGTATCATGTGTGGAGTGTCGGCGTTCGACAGGTGTAGAGCATTGACTACAGAATTGATGATCAGTGAAATGTATCGAAAGTATTCCTGATAGAGGAGATCAGGTGGCATGTCTCTATTGGAGATTGGTGGTACATCATAATGATGAGTTCATTTGGGTGTCACAATTTGGTGTGAGGTTTACGCATGTTCAGGTGAAGATCTCTATGGTAGTATCATTTCATTGTCAGAAGGGTGACATTTTGTCACAAATTGATCTTCTGATACTTGGTGTCAGTGGGATGTTGAAAAGAGAGAAGGCAGAGGCATATCGAGGTGTGGTTTTCTCACAGGTTTTCTACGCTCTCTTATTTGTAATTCAAGTTTGGGCATTACTTGGATTATTGTAGTCTCTGATTTATAGTGGATATTTTGGGAATTTCCCAATGGTTTTTTAATCCTCCGCATGGGAGGGTTTTTTGACGTTAAAAAAATACTACGTATTGATTTATTTATTCTTCTTATATCGATTCTATATTTCAACAGGCTTCTCATGATGTTTTTGGCAAGCAATTTTCGATCCGAAATCTGGATTCTCCCCAACAGTTTTAACATCAAAATATTTTTTCTCCATAAGGTTCTAAGTATCGTAAAATATATACTTTTAAAATTGGAATAAGGTTCTTTTCACATGCCACACTTTCATTGTCTCTCGGTTTGGGGGTCATGTAGGGCCTTGGTATTCAAAATAATAATCAACATTTGGCCTTGAAGCTTCTTCGGATCACCACTTTATTTTAGGCCCGATTGTTTATTAGTTTTAACTCTAACGATTCATATCATGTTTGAAACAATCTATTCTATTGGAACAATCAAATTAGACATAAATGCAAACAAGGATATTGTGGTGATCTCATTTGGATCAATTTCGGGCTAATACTAAATTTATCCGACACAACTATAGTTTATTGAAATCATTTCCCTATTCTGTTATTTTATTTATAGTTCGGTTTAGTTATGTATATTTTAATTAAACTCTATTGGTGTAATTAATTGTTAACATTGTTTTTAATTGTCAGATGTAAGCCAATTGCATTCATTTTAAGAGGAAGGGTGATGCTTTTTGGCATAATTTAGTTGAAAAACCCGCATTCATCAGGGGAGTGTCTCTTTCACTTGTTACTTTTAATTTCTAAAATTTATTCCGAATTAAATTTTTGTTACCAGATTCTTTTTTTCTTTTGTTTCCTTCTTTCTGAAACTTTCTTCAGACTAAAGTTTTATTGTGAATGTTGTGGTTATTATTAAATATATAGTTGAGATTCAAATTGAAATTATGAAATGTCAATCTGAATCAATGATTATCATGCTTTTAATGATTTGAAATGAGAAAATTGCATAACATTTTATATGATTAATTCAATAACATCTTGAAATAACTGAAAATATGATTTCTTACTTTTCAATTTTTGAATCCCTATTTCTATAATGAAATGTGATTGATACTGGTTGATTTTGAATTAATTGCTTAAATAATATCATTACAAGATATTGTCTTGTATATTTAAAAAATTCATATAAAGTATCTAGAAAAAACTAATTTACACTGCTTAATAAGTGGTGAATCATTACTAGAAATTGTTTGACTTTTTGAGAGTTTGAGAAATGACAGGAAATTTTGGAATGAATATTGCTATTTATGAGCATTCTTATGATCCCTTTCACATGTTTATCAATACTAAATTGCAAACCATCTTCAAATAAATTATATAAAATCATTATCCACCTTATGGTTCAACATTGAGAACAATGTTGAGTTTTAAGTGTGGGGGAGAGGTTATTTTCGAGGATCTTTATTTGATAACTAATAGAAATACCGTAAAACATTTTTAAAATTAGTTTTTTTGAATTTTTTACCTTCATTTTTTATGGTTAAATTATTTCTTAAGTTTCATGATTGTGATTCCATATTGATGGATTTAATATCTATTACAACATGGATTTAATTGAGGACATTATTTTTATTTATCTTTTGAAAATTTTATTGTTGGTAAACTATTTGTTGAATGTTTTTCAACTATTGTTGTATTTGAACTTTTTATTTTGAATTAAACTCATATGATATGTATTCACATAGTCTATGAAATGAAAATCCTAATATTGAATGATCCTTTAATTTCTAATTATTCAATTCTTTAAGATAATAGATGGTTTATTTATTTTGATTGAAATTATTAAACTTCTCTATCCCAACATAGTGTTTATTTATTATTTTATAATGATGTGATTTGGCTCATCGGGCGGTAAAGAGAAGTTTGTAATTCTAGCTAGATGTAAAATTAAGGTTGTTTAATTATTTTCAAAATCTTCAATTTCAATCTCTTGTAAAATTGTAATTTTACTTTACTATGATTCTTGTTTGATTTTAAGGGGGTAATTTTTTTTTACTGTAGTGTCCATGTGGGAACATTTATTTGAAAATTAATTATTTGGGCCCTTCCAATTTTTCACTATTTTTTTTTGAAGAAAGAAGGATTATATTAATGGCGAATATCAGCAGTCGTACATAAGTAGATCTATGAAGGGAATTTGTCCATCCATATTTGGTTGGCGTCAAAGGGGCCTGAGGCCGCCAGCTGATGGGCCGCATTGTTTCCTTCCCTTTTGGTAAAGGTGAAGGTGCAACAATAGAATCCTTGGCGCAGCGAGCATATTCTTCTGACGATAAAGCCAAATGCATGGAGTCTGGTGTCACCGTGGTTAATAACATTGATGACTAAAAGGTAGTCAGACTTGATGATGATATCAACCCATCTGCGTTCCATAGCGAGCATCATACCAGCCAGTATGGCATAGGCCTCAGCAACTGAAGGTTCTCATAAGGCATGATGTGGTTCATATTTTTCAGCAATGATCTGCCCCATATGATTTCGAGCCAGGAGGCCGAGAGCAATAGGCCCATCCTTGGTGAGAGAAGCGTCCACATTAAGCCTAAGACTCCCATCCTTTGGGGATCCAGTGAGGGTAACAGGAGGTGGATACGCCTAACAAACAGTGTCCTTTGAGGTCCTTCCAGCCCTCAATCCATGAAGTGGCTCTTTCAATCCAAAACTCGGGAGGCTGATGAACATGGTGGAAAACTGAATCGTTACGCTGAACCCAAATGATTCAGGCCAGGGTGAAATAAATACTTAAGGGATAATTTTATGTGTTCATTATATGATTTAGTATTGACATGCATTTACACGTTAAAACTAGTCACATCATCTTTTTTCCAACTCCTTAAAACAGTAGCATTAATTTTCCCAGTGCATATGTCTTGATCTGTTTTATTAGCAGTGTTAATGGTGTCAGGCATAATAAGATTATTTTCCCTAGCATCATTAAAACTAGAAACATCATCTTGTTTCCAACTCTATAACACTATTATATGACACCATTAACACATTGAACAATCCCATAAGAATTTTTACCTCACTTTAAATCACCAATGAATTTTATATCATTTCAACAGTTTAGAGATAAAATAATGCATCGGAACATTCACCCTCTTTCCCTTGGGTTAAACCCTTTAGTCCTATCACCTAATATCACTTGTTGATTATTGTGTTTTTATGAATTCCATTATTTATATTAGACGAGGATTTAACTTCTTTGTAGTTATTTACCAAGCTCATTATCATGAAATTCAAAATTTAGCAAAAAAATTATCATGCCATGCTACTTTCATATTCAACTATCAAGATCAAATTGTTTTCTTAACACCAATTTTTTATACTAATAAATTCCTTATCAAAAATTATTTCTATCAAGGCCTAATACCAATTGTTTCATTTTTCTTTCCTTCAACTCTACCACATGTTATGTTTTTGTACAATCACTCCATGGATCATATATTTACATTAATTATACTCTACATTGAATCAATGGTGAGAAATATTTAAACTCTAAGGGGTAGGGGTAACCTCTAGAATTATCATATTGGGGATTTTGTTTGGTATTTGTAGACGGACCCTTTGTTTTTTTTTTCTCCATGAATTTATTATGGTGCTCCTTTACATGAAACATCCTATACAAACTTCTTTTTTGGATCTTTACTTAACCACCTTATAGGTATTAGTTTCTATCTCGATTATGGTATTGAATATAATTATAAATAGTTTCTCCAATGATGCGCCTTACTTTAATCCTTTATCTTGCTTATTTCTCCATGAGGGTTTAAATCCACATATCTTATTATTTTTAATGGTCTTGATGAAACCACTTAAGAATGCCTCATGTTTATCCTCCTCAAATACAGTAAGGGTCACCTATTATGAACCAACCTTGGCCACCCCCATGATTTGGGAACCCAAATTATCTCAAGATATACCTGAGGCGCATTCCCAATCACAACAGGATCACAAATTGTTTCAGGATATCAGAACATAAATGATTGGAAGGATTATACATTTTTATATAAAAACATGTACATCCAAAATGAAAAATCCAATTATAGTAAGAAAAATAAAAATGAAATAAACTAGAGTGAATAATAAAGAAAGACAACATCACATTTATAAGTAAAAAATATAAATGAATAAACATCTATTCTTCAAAACAAAAAAAAATAAAGATGTAGTTGATACATGTACATGCAAAAAAAGGAAAAATTAAAAATAAAACTACTACCCACAATATTCATGTGTCCCATTGTAACAATACATATCCCAATCCAACCATCATAAAAAACATATAGTCTAACACAAGGGACACTAGAGTAAAGGCGCTTGAAAAGAAACCCTAAGAGATGTATACATCAAGTGGTGTATAAAAGGTGTGAGAAAACCCAAGTCCAATATGTAAGCACCAAATAGTTTTATATAGTTCCTTAAAACTGAAAATATATTTATGATAGTTTGAAATTAAATATGAAAACAATTTTTCTATACACAATTCACAAAATTCCAATTTTAGATTCACCCATTTACCAAAAATCCATTTATTTGGTTTAAATGAAAATAATAAGTTGAGAACTATTTTATAGACCTTAACCCCCTTTTTTATTTTATGATTCCATCATCTTATAAAAGAAATAAGGGTGAAACCATAACCCTTTGTCCATAATCTTTTAAAACACCAAAGGAGTATCATTTTTTAGAAACCATGAAATAGGATGAAAACCCATTTTCTGTCTTTAAAATCACTCCTCTAATACAAATTTCAAATTCTAACCACTTTCTTATTTTAAATCCACATTAAAAATAATTTCACAAACCAATTTGAAAGTGAAAAAAACAATAAGAAAAACATATGTAGGTATATATGGAACCTAAAATAAAAAAAATCTAAAGAAGCTAAATGAAGCAATGTTGTAATACTAATCAATGGTTATGGGGAAAAAACACATGCATTAGGTTCGCATAATTCATATTAATTAAAAAATGAATGCATTATTGTTAACCTCATAGGACTTAAGCACAATAGTCCAAGACGAAATCAAGATCCCTAGGTTGCACAACTAAACATGTGACATCCTCAAAAGATTTTTCAAACCATATGAAGATAAACCTACTGGGTGAAAAATACTACCAAATTCCACAATATAGTTCCACAAGTTCACTCACATGAAATATACAATGTGCCTCTCAGGCCATAATCCACATCAATAAATAAATAATTTAACGCCCCGACCCCAGCTACCCAGAGCCGGTGCATTACTTCGTAACATTGGCATGATCACAAAAGATCAAGTCTCGAAAGACCGATTAGTTTAGTACCCTTGGAAACACTAGATACATTCATAAGTCTTTCATTACATCAAAAAGTAAACAAACTACAATAACATGGTCTTCATAGTCCACACTCATATCCACTTCTGACAATCCCTGCAGGTCATTCATAAAATACTTCTTCATATCCTGGAAAATATTAAAACATTGAAAGGGGTGAGCTCAGATGCTCAGTAAGGATAAAAATAATGCGGAAGCTTTCATAAATAATCATTAACAATTAAGGCAATATATAAATAAAACAAAAGCCTTTTAAACATGAACTTCAACATAATATGGCAAATGTAAAATGAGATAATGCCATTCACTTCTTCACATGGATATTCTACTGGTCGAATAATCACATGCAATAACAATAACCACTTTCATAATGAGGGAATGTATAATGCCGGACATTCTGAAACATTTTGTCAAGGCCTCGGCCAAGACGTCTAAAATGATTAAGGCCTCGGCCAAAACCATAAATCAAATTGGGAAAGGGCCTCGGCCAATTCCACGTCTAGTTGTCTCATGAGACCTACCGATGCATCGAGGAGCTATAGCGGGCTCCACCCGTCACTTATTAAGTCCAATACATTCCTCATATGAATAGGTTTAAACATATCATAAACCATAACATAATCATATCACATAAAACATGCGTAAAGGAAACATAACATTTCCACATTTCAATCACAAGATATCAATACAACACATTGATATAATAAAAACGCTTTCAAAACCATTTTCAATACCAAAATAAAAGAAAGTTAAAGCTTTGTATTTATTTTTCATTAAAAAAAGATGGCTTATAGAGGAAGCCGAAACTCAAATAATGGTCACGGCTGCGAAGAAGTCGTTGTCGCCTCATAAGTACGGAAAGAAAAACATTCCCTTTTTGTCGTTTGGTAAAACGCTTCTTATAAAAAATATTCCTTTTGAATAAACGTAAATGTCAAAGTGGTTTATACACCGTATAAAAGAAATTTGTCTATAAAACCAAATATGCCTCAATGAAAGGAGATTGAGACAAAGTCCTTACAAAGATCATTTTTAAAATAAAATAGTTATATTATGTGTATTCACTATAGGTACACATAAAGAAAGTAAAAATACAAAATAAGACATAATAATATCATGACATAATTTGAAAGTAGGAGATTAACCCAAAGAATAGAAGTTGGGTTAAGAAATTCCCTTACCTTGTGTCCGACTTGACTCAACCGTTCTTTAACCTCCTGAATAATAAACTAGAGTTAATATCTACCTTATTAAGAACCATTTTCAATTTCATTATCCTTTTTATATCACTTATTACAATGATATGAACATTATGTAATTATTTAAGTTAATAACGGTCATTTTGTCGATCTTTGGTACTTGAGTCAATAATAAGCTTCTTATAATTACAAGTTGTTTATGTGGTGAAATATCCATTATATCCAGAATTATATTAATGATTTAGATGTCATATATATCTTATATATCCAGTATATACATTCATTTATAATATTACGTAACATTTAGAGGTAAGAAATGAAATGCACCGTTCATGGAGACGGTAAGCCGTACGTACGCATGAACGCTACTTTCATTTCAATTTCATATTTAATGGAACTAAATCATAATGATATAAATGTATAATATAATTCCAGTATAATATAGTGTATAATACCATTTACTCCATCCTTTATACATCCCACATATGGCATTAACGATTCAAATCACTTTGAGGGGGCGGTAGTCCGCACTTCCTAAAATGAAATTATCGCGTTTTACCCATAATGGAAATCATAAAGTATGACATAAATGAGAAATACAGAAGCATAAGTAAAACATAAACAAATTATAAATCATATATAAAAATAGTGACATCTTAATGGCCACCTTTGAAGGTGTTATATGAGTGTTGAACAATCATCGTTTCGTGAGGCAGAAATTCGCCATCCACAGAAACCGTATGTTCTTTAACCATTAGACGAAGGTGTGTGTAAGTTTAAACCAAATCCTTATCATAAAAACATACTAGTATATTGTAGGTACTTGTGTTGTTACAAAAGAATGGAATGAAAAGAGTTTATGGGGTTGGAGAAGAAAAATAAAACAAAACAACACTAGAAAAGACATTACCTCAAAATCGGGTAACTCTTTTTGATTTGAGCCAAAGGCTTCCTTGGGAAGAGTTCTGCCCAAAGTGAGGATTCTAGGAGTAAGAGGGGGAAGTTGGGAGAGTATTTGGGCAGAGGTTGGCCGAGCCAAATGGCTTGAAAGTGTAAATGAGGTGGGAGAGGTGGGGGCCTTTTATAAGTGGAGAGGAGGGGCACTTTTGGAAAGATTGAAATGTTACATTATTTCACAATGCTTTTCGGATTCTAAAGGTCCCACACTTATAAAATTCGAGCCTAAGGTGATAAGGTTTCGAAATCTCCTCATCCAATTGGCTTTGGACAAGTGTAAGCCTTGGATTTTGCATTATCTTCTCATTTTATTTAAATCGTTAAATAATGAGGTCATCGCCACATCATAATGATGTCATAAATAATTTAATTTATTTAATGTCTAACAATTATAAAAAAAATACTATGATGTAGGAAATCTTTTTAGCTTTCTAATGAATATTTATAATCAAAATTTGGACTTGTGTAACCCCACGTCAATATTGGTTTAGTAAAACATTTTATGTTTGTGTCATTTTTTACTTTAACATTTTATAAAAGGTATTTATGTCATTTTCTAACTAAAGTGGCTCCATGGGGTCCCCAAGTTGACCCATGGGTTGTCTTGGTCGGCCATGACTCATCCAATAGGATTAGGAAAAGTGTCATGCTCATCTCATATTATAAAAACATTATTTGTACCTTAAACTACACTAATTACCTCTAATCGCGATTAAGAACTTAAAAGTTACTATTCACCAAAAAATTATTTTAATCTCATTGAACCACATTTTAATTCTTAATGACAACCATGTATGTCGGATTTTTGAAAATCAAATCACAGAAGTGGTAATATTTCATTTAAACGAAAAATCAGTTATTTAACTACCACTTAGTGGTTTCACTATTCATCAAAAATTGAAGTTTTTCAGAATAAGGCCAAAATTTCACCCTAAGCTATAATTTATATTCTGAATTCAAAAATGATGTCTATTTTACAAAATTCCAAACATATTAGTTGCATTAATTAATTTTATAGTTAATTCCCGCTGTCACAACAAATAGCGTGTTTTTAAGAAACAATTTATATCAAAAGATTGGCAATTGTGTATGTCCAATTTCAATGTTAAATTAATTCTAATGACCACCATTGGATAAAATGGTAAAAATATATTCTAATTATACTTTAAAACTACTAAATAGTATAATTTATCACTATAAATTATTTTGATTAAAAAAGTTGTTTTTAAGTATTTTTCACAATTCATAAAAAATTAGAAGTTCTCAGAAAAATACCAAAAATTCAACATAGGCTAATTTCGATATTATGAATCCAAAAATGAAGTCCATTTTGAAATATAAGATTTCTATAATTTTAAAAGGTGGTTATTACTATTCATAACGGCTACTTTGTTTCGTTGCGGTGTGTTAGAACTCAAACTTGCGTCCAATGCAAGCTATTGCATTATTGAAAGAGAGGCGTATCGTGGAAGCTCGGGGTGTTACATTCTCCCCTCCTTCAATAAATTGCGTCCTCGCAATTTCAAATTTTTCTTTGATAATAAAAGGTTGAAAATAGAAAATACCTTTGTGGAAAACCCACATCGGAAATAAGGTTAATAAATATATAACATTAAAAGAAAGCAGGATAAGTACAAAGGTCACCCGATATAGCCCATTCTAGGATTCTATGAAAATATGGATATGGAAGAAAAACAAACCATCAAGGTCTGATGGAGAGTTATAGAAAACAGGATTAGGAGAAAGTTTAACCATAAGAAAATCACAAACTTGTGATTGGTTAAACGGTCATTGAATCCCCAGTTGGAAAAGTTAACCGACAAAATTTTTGTTTTAAGTTACCTTTTATAATGTTGAGGAATTTATTTATGAGATTTACTAAGAACGTAAGGGAATATACATACTTGTTATGTATACTTTCATTCGTTAATAAATTTTTACCACAAACCCAACTTTTACTCCAAATGGTAACGGAACTCAAAAAATATTCTATTTATCCTAATTGTATAAGGTTCCAAATGTTAACACATACCATTTAGATTAGTAAAACGATTTTGTAATAACCAGGGACTTCCTGTAGGCTAGTGGTAGGAAATAAAGGCTTGTCGCACTATGGTTGTGGGTTCGATTCCTGCAGCTTTGTCCGACGCGACGGGTTATTCCCCACCCTGCAGGTTGTCCTTTTCCTAAAAATATAGTACTATACTATTCCAAAAATAATCTTCATAAATTTTTTAACCTTAAACAATACTATCCAAAGTTCAACTTAATCCACTCCAACCTTTATAGTTATCCAAAATACCTTCATCCAGACTTTCTCTAAAAGGTCTCTAAATTCCAAAATCAATTGTAACATCAGATTCCCCAAACAAAGAAAAGTTTCTCTTATTGTCACATACTAAAAATATGATTACCTTAATCATATTAAAACCTTACTGAAATCAAAAAGTACTGCAGTACAATCCTTATATATATATTACATTATTCTTATAACCAGAATATAATCCTTGAGTCCAAAAGCACCAATACATTAGTTATTCTGCTTCAACTGTAGTAACAGCATAAGATTGCCCTTGATCCCTTGGCCTTTTCTGAGGTATGTTTCCCTGACGCTTAGGACATTCATTTGCATAATGACCCATTTCTCTACAATTGTAGAATTCAACTTTGACAGCCTCTTTCTTTCCCTTGCAATCACGAGCCTGGTGACCCTTTTCTCCACATTTATAACAAAATCCCATTCCTTTTAGGCAAGTACCAGGGTGATTCTTCCCACAATTATCACATAATGGAAAATCCTTCTTTCCCTTTTTCCCTTTATCTGTCTCTTGTTCCACCGTTCTCTTCTTCTCTTGCTTTACTTTGTTGTCATAAGACTTAGAGAATTCCTTTTCTGTCTTGATAGCACACGAGACAATATCTTCGTATGATGAGAAGGATTGTGATACCAAAGCTCGACGGAGAAATGGTTTTAACCCATCAATGAAACGATCAATCTTACTCCTTGGGTTACGTATGTAATCTGCAGCATACCTTGCTAACCTTGTAAAGTTAGCCTCATACTTTGCGACATTCTCATCCTCCTTCTGCCTCAGACTCAGAAATTGCCTTTCCATATCTGCTCGATGGTCACGAGGAAAGTAATTTTCTAAGAAAATCTCTTTGAACTCCCTCCATTCCATATTCGATACGTCATCATCTTCCTTTGTGTTTCGAATCAGCGACCACCACTGATCGGCATCTCCAGTGAGGCGGTAAACTGCCATGACAACCTTCTCCCTTTCACTACTCCCCAAAGCCTGAAATATTTTCTCTAGGGAATTTATCCATTGCTCGGCTACTAAGGGATTTGTACTCCCATTGAACGTTGGTGGTTGTTACCTCATGAATCGATCTAACATTGATCCTCCACGCTGTGGATCAGGGTGCTCCATACGGGTAAGGTTATTATTCATAACCTGAGTAAGTTGTCCCAGTATGGTGATTAGCTGATCGGCCCCAGTTGCATCACCAGCCCCACTATAATTATCTTGAGCAGGAGGGCAATCCCTACATGGAGTGCGTGCATTGATACGGTTTCCATTCCTTCCACTAGGCGCCATTTCTAAACAATGGCATAAACTAGATTAGTTTATGAATCAAAATACATAATCCCATACTTATAAAACACTTTACATAAATTGAACTATTTATGGATATAATCCATAATCATAAAAAGAAATGTTTTCTTTTAGGAAGTATGTACTCATAACCCTTCATAGTGGTTTGTAAGTAAAATGAGAATTATCCTAATCATATCCCTCGGGAGTGTCGTAACCAAGAGTGCAGCAAGGCCCGTTGTCGTGCACCAGTTCCCGTTCGAGTCTAGCTCAAAGCGGTGTTTTCGGGTTTTACCCCTAGGTACATCTGTGCCAGAGCCGCCTCTACCTGCTCGTATCCAGACAGGGATGTATTGCTCGGAAAAGTCATAACATCTCTATAATACCAAAATTCTAGGAAGTTCTTCTATACTAATCCTCAAAGTCTATCTTTGGGCTATGTGCTCTAATCAGAGTTTATCTAAATCTAGCTTCCAAGGTTAGTACTAAACTTCCTCTGATACCAACTGTAACGCCCCGACCCCAGCTACCCAGAGCCGGTGCATTACTTCGTAACATTGTCGAGATCACAAAAGATCAAGTCTCGAAAGACCGATTAGTTTAGTAGCCTTGGAAACACTAGATACATTCATAAGTCTTTCATTACATCAAAAAGTAAACAAACTACAATAACATGGTCTTCATAGTCCACACTCATATCCACTTCTGACAATCCCTGCAGGTCATTCATAAAATACTTCTTCATATCCTAGAAAATATTAAAACATTGAAAGGGGTGAGCTCAGATGCTCAGTAAGGATAAAAATAATGCGGAAGCTTTCATAAATAATCATTAACAATTAAGGCAATATATAAATAAAACAAAAGCCTTTTAAACATGAACTTCAACATAATATGGCAAATGTAAAATGAGATAATGCCATTCACTTCTTCACATTGATATTCTACTGGTCGAATAATCACATGCAATAACAATAACCACTTTCATAATGAGGGAATGTATAATGCCGGACATTCTGAAACATTTTGTCAAGGCCTCGGCCAAGATGTCTAAAATGATTAAGGCCTTGGCCAAAACCATAAATCAAATTGGGAAAGGGCCTCGGCCAATTCCACGTCTAGTTGTCTCATGAGACCTACCGATGCATCGAGGAGCTATAGCGGGCTCCACCCGTCACTTATTACGTCCAATACATTCCTCATATGAATAGGTTTAAACATATCATAAACCATAACATAATCATATCACATAAAACATGCGTAAAGGAAACATAGCATTTCCACATTTCAATCACAAGATATCAATACAACACATTGATATAATAAAAACGCTTTCAAAACCATTTTCAATACCAAAATAAAAGAAAGTTAAAGCTTTGTATTTATTTTTCATTAAAAAATGATGGCTTATAGAGGAAGCCGAAACTCAAATAATGGTCACGGCTACGGAGAAGTCGTTGTCGCCGCATAAGTATGGAAAGAAAAACATTCCCTTTTTGTCGTTTGGTAAAACGCTTCTTATAAAAAATATTCCTTTTGAATAAACGTAAATGTCAAAGTGGTTTATACACCGTATAAAAGAAATTTGTGTATAAAACCAAATATGCCTCAATGAAAGGAGATTGAGACGAAGTCCTTACAAAGATCATTTTTAAAATAAAATAGTTATATTATGTGTATTCACTATAGGTACACATAAAGAAAGTAAAAATACAAAATAAGACATAATAATATCATGACATAATTTGAAAGTAGGAGATTAACCCAAAGAATAGAAGTTGGGTTAAGAAATTCCCTTACCTTGTGTCCGACTTGACTCAACCGTTCTTTAACCTCCTGAATAATAAACTAGAGTTAATATATACCTTATTAAGAACCATTTTCAATTTCATTATCCTTTTTATATCACTTATTACAATGATATGAACATTATGTAATTATTTAAGTTAATAACGGTCGTTTTGTCGATCATTGGTACTTGAGTCAATAATAAGCTTCTTATAATTACAAGTTGTTTATGTGGTGAAATATCCATTATATCCAGAATTATATTAATGATTTAGATGTCATATATATCTTATATATCCAGTATATACATTCATTTATAATATTACGTAACATTTAGAGGTAAGAAATGAAATGCACCGTTCATGGAGACGGTAAGCCGTATGTACGCATGAACGCTACTTTCATTTCAATTTCATATTTAATGGAACTAAATCATAATGATATAAATGTATAATACAATTCCAGTATAATATAGTGTATAATACCATTTACTCCATCCTTTATACATCCCACATATGGCATTAACGATTCAAATCACTTTGAGGGGGCGGTAGTCCGCACTTCCTAAAATGAAATTATCGCGTTTTACCCATAATGGAAATCATAAAGTATGACATAAATGAGAAATACAGAAGCATAAGTAAAACATAAACAAATTATAAATCATATATAAAAATAGTGACATCTTAATGGCCACCTTTGAAGGTGTTATATGAGTGTTGAACAATCATCGTTTCGTGAGGCAGAAATTCGCCATCCACAGAAACCGTATGTTCTTTAACCATTAGATGAAGGTGTGTGTAAGTGTAAACCAAATACTTATCATAACAACATCCTAGTATATTGTAGGTACTGGTGTTGTTACAAAAGAATGGAATGAAAAGAGTTTATGGGGTTGGAGAAGAAAAATAAAACAAAACAACACTAGAAAAGACATTACCTCAAAATCGGGTAACTCTTTTTGATTTGAGCCAAAGGCTTCCTTGGGAAGAGTTCTGCCCAAAGTGAGGATTCTAGGAGTAAGAGGGGGAAGTTGGGAGAGTATTTGGGCAGAGGTTGGCCGAGCCAAATGGCTTGAAAGTGTAAATGAGGTGGGAGAGGTGGGGGCCTTTTATAAGTGGAGAGGAGGGGCACTTTTGGAAAGATTGAAATGTTACATTATTTCACAATGCTTTTCGGATTCTAAAGGTCCCAAACTTATACAATTCGAGGATAAGGTGATAAGGTTTCTAAATCTCCTCATCCAATTGGCTTTGGACAAGTTTAAGCCTTGGATTTTGCATTATCTTCTCATTTTATTTAAATCGTTAAATAATGAGGTCATCGCCACATCATAATGATGTCATAAATAATTTAATTTATTTAATGTCTAACAATTATAAAACAAATACTATGATGTAGGAAATCTTTTTAGCTTTCTAATGAATATTTATAATCAAAATTTTGACTTGTGTAACCCCACGTAAAAATTGGTTTAGTAAAACATTTTATGTTTGTGTCATTTTTTACTTTAACATTTTATAAAAGGTATTTATGTCATTTTCTAACTAAAGTGGCTCCATGGGGTCCCCAAGTTTACCCATGGGTTGTCTTGGTCGGCCATGACTCATCCAATAGGAGTAGGACAAGTGTCATGCTCATCTCATATTATAAAAACATTATTTTTACCTTAAACTACACTAATTACCTCTAATCGCGATTAAGAACTTAAAAGTTACTATTCACCAAAAAATTATTTTAATCTCATTGAACCACATTTTACTTCTTAATGACAACCATGTATGTCGGATTTTTGAAAATCAAATCACAGAAGTGGTAATATTTCATTTAAACGAAAAATCAGTTATTTAACTACCACTTAGTGGTTTCACTATTCATCAAAAATTGAAGTTTTTCAGAATAAGGCCAAAATTTCACCCTAAGCTATAATTGATATTATGAATTCAAAAATGATGTCTATTTTACAAAATTCCAAACATATTAGTTGCATTAATTAATTTTATAGTTAATTCCCGCTGTCACAACAAATAGCGTGTTTTTAAGAAACAATTTATATCAAAAGATTGGCAATTGTGTATGTCCAATTTCAATGTTAAATTAATTCTAATGACCACCATTGGATAAAATGGTAAAAATATATTCTAATTATAATTTAAAACTACTAAATAGTATAATTTATCACTATAAATTATTTTGATTAAAAAAGTTGTTTTTAAGTATTTTTCACAATTCATAAAAAATTAGAAGTTCTCAGAAAAATACCAAAAATTCAACCTAGGCTAATTTCGATATTATGAATCCAAAAATGAAGTCCATTTTGAAATATAAGATTTCTATAATTTTAAAAGGTGGTTATTACTATTCATAACGGCTACTTTGTTTCGTTGCGGTGTGTTAGAACTCAAACTTGCGTCCAATGCAAGCTATTGCATTATTGAAAGAGAGGCGTATCATGGAAGCTCGGGGTGTTACAAATAATATCACTCTATAGGGATTACAGTGCAACAAGGGGTCCCTAGAGTGTATCACACACACAAACACCATTTGGAAAACACTCAAAGTGCCAAGTTGACCTTTATCAAAAGGACTCAGGATTACAGGTCATTTCTAAATAGTTTTAAATATAATATCAAACCATTATTTAAAAATTAAACCCTTGAAATCCACTTATTAAACATCTTCCCAAAATAATACACCCAAAACCATTTGGAAGAAAAAAAATTAAAAGTCAACACATTTTTCATTAAAAATCCCAAACAGCTTAAGAAATACCTTTTCAATTCAAATCATAACTCAAATGGGGTCATGGAATTTTATAACATCGCACTATTTAAATAAAACTATTTCAACGTTTTCAAACACTTATAATTTAAATTAATACATGAAATACTAAGAAAATAAACTCTAAATGTCCAAGATCTCACTTCTCAATTTGTTTCAAAACCCAAATGGGGTCAACCCACATTAAAAATCAATTATTATTCAAAACCATTTTTCAAACAATTTATCAATTCTTGGCATTTTAAGAACCATCTGAAATACCAAGAAAAACTCTTATTCCAACTTGAAGTCCATCGTGATAACATTTTTTAAATCCACAAAAAACTAACATATATGAGAGTAATTTAATAAATAATTCATTTAAAACAATCAAGAACTAAATTTTATATCAATTAAAGAAAAATCATTAAAATACATACATAATTTTAATGACAATCATGCCAAAAATCATCGGTTATGATGTTGAATATCCCAACCAGTACCAATGGACCTAAAGCAACCTCTAACATAAAAAACCTCAAAAATCAATCTCCCAAACCCTAAAATCAAACCCAATAAACCCTAGGTTACATAGGGTAGATAGGAACTAATGTAAAAGTAAAAGGAGAGGACAAGGAAGAAGAATGAAGGGATTATCTTAGAAAATATTTAAGAAAAGTTGTTTTAGAGGATTAAAATCAAATGGAAATGATGGAGGGACCTTCCATGGTGCATGCCTTTCTTGGTAAAATGACAGGGAAATAAAGAGAGGGGAATACTCCTTAAATTAGAGAAAGTAAAAAATATATATTTCACACTTTTAATGAACTAGGTATATCACATGATTTTTTTGAATGGTTTAGAAAACCAACACTGACCATGCGTGAGGAATTGGAAGGGGGAAATACTTTTGTGTGGTTTGGATGCAGGGTTTCTTCTACCTGTGTGCCAAATGTGAGCAAGAAAACTCCCACGGAAGAGTAAAATAGATTATTAGTACTAATTTTCATAAAAACTATACACTTCCTGTATATGTAAAATAATATATGTTCAAAATGAATTGCAACTAAGAGTAGTAAAGGGCCACATATGACTCATCACATGGTTTATTCTAAACCATGCATCCCAAACCGTGCCCCATGAAAAACAACTACAGGAAAACAATCAAATGCAAAATATATAATAATTAAAATTTCCCTAAAATTAATTAAAACCATTAATAATTAATTAATGTGACAGTGACACGGGTTGTTACAATCTCCCCACCATACAACTTTCTACCACCATAAATACCATATTAAATGTGAATGTAACATAAATGAGTCAGAACCACACCCCATAGAATGAGGTGAGTTAGAATGTGATGAAATTTGATTGGTCCTTACAATTAAAACCATTAAATACCAATGGTTCATCTATACCAAAACATCGTGTCCATAAAACAATGAGATAAATTCTATAAAAACACAACCACAGTCACTAATACATACAAAAAAATGACAGGGACTAAATATAGCTCTCTCCACTATTTTGGAATTATAGAAATGGCCTAACAAATAGAGAACACACCTTAAGATTAAAACAAATAAGAGAATGCATCTACAAGAATTATAAAGGAATACCTAAGATTCATTTGAAGAACCATTTCATAACTCCTTAAATGAACCCCAGAATAAAAAACATAAAAACCATAAAGAAAATTCTATCAACAATATCAACACATATCACATACACAAGGGAAAAATCCAAATAATTCCACAATAAGAAAAAACATGGGACCTTAACCCGGGTCACCATACTCAATGTGTAAGGTAAGACCTCAGTCTTGAAACATTTTCCCATAGAAAACTACACAAAGATATCATTATCGAGTGATCAACGGCTTTAAGGAAAAATCTATCATAATTTCTCAAGAACTGACCCATAGGTCACCCACACTCAACCCAATGAGAAACCAACCTCAACAGAAACAACACAAGAAGATACCAAAAGACTACAAATAAGGCAACCACAATAACGAAGCATAAACTGAAACACAAGAACCTAAATACATCCACAAAACCTATAATTATTATACATCGATCCATAATTCCTCACCATTGATAAGATAAATACAAAATAATCCATGATACATACCTAAATAAGTTCTATGAAAAAAACAACCACTCAAGGAAGTCACACAATATCTCAAGAAAACACCCACAAGGCTTTTGTACCAAATCCCTATTCTAAAAATGAATTCACCAAGAGGAAACTACAAACATTTCTAACCAATAAATTATAAATAGATGAAGTAAAATAATCCAAGAAGTCCTAAAGAAAAAAATATATTATGTATCCACCACTCCACTTAGAGCTTGAGATAAATGAAGGACTAAAAATGTTAATTCCAGAAAATAATATAAACCATTCAAGGGGAACTCCAAGGGACAACATCCTATATTATATTAATAATTTTTTGGATACATATAATAACTAATAGGATACATGAATCTCCACCCATCTATGTAACTTAAATCAAATTTAATGGTCCCCTACTCATAAGGATCAAACAAAACACCAATTTTAAATTCTTGTAAGAATTCTCATTTCCAAACCGAAGCATCCAATAACATTCTATAAAAGATCATTTAAATTTAAAAAAACAAATACCATTTAAAATTAAAAAATATTTCAGAAATTCCATTGGAATAAAAATATACTCCAATTTATTTTGAATATCAAATTCATTTTCCATTCCAAAATAATTTTAAAATTCCATTTTGGAATTGATCACCCCTTTGAAAACACTTTAGTCAGTAAATTCGTGAAACATATCCCTTTTTAAGGTTTCAATCCTATAAAATTTCAACATTTAAAAATTAAACATCCTTTCAAATAAAAAAATCCCTTATCCTCAATTTGAAGAAACCACAATATTGTTTTTAACTAAAAAATATAGTATATTTCCACATCAATTTGTATAACAATTTTCAAAAATAAAACACCTCATACAATTCCACCTCCCATCCCAAAAAACGATTCTCTATAACATAGAAAAAATTAACCAAAGGAAAAAATATAATCCAACCATAGATTGAAAACTAAACTTCATCTAATCACATAAATTTCCAAAAAACCACCTTAATAGAGAAAAAACCATTGGAATCAATATGGGAATCAAGGAAGGTAGAATAAAAAATTTAGCGATGAAACTAAAAATTTCATGGTTTGGATGTATGGGTTGATAAACTTTGTGCCAATGATGAAATATGCATTGTTATGATTACAAATCTATTATATATGGGCACCAAATAGTTTACCAGACCATGGGGGATATCTATGTATCCATAGTTTGTTCAACACATTCTCCTCTAAATCTTAAATCGGTCCCAAAATCAATGAAACACCAAATGAAGATCAATTAATCACCACAACATATCAAAATCCATCAATGATATTTGATAATAATATTCAAAACATAAACTAAAATCACAATCCCATGGAAACATGAGGTTTAGTGCAACGATGAGCCAACCAAACTCTTTACTGAACCCTTTACCGAAGTCTTGATAATGATCCTAATCAACAGACTAACCAGAAACACCCCATTTAGTAAGAGGGTATGCTTTGATTCCATTTTTTCATTAATTATATCTGGGAACCCCTTGATCTGGGTACCTGAACTGGTCTTGGACATACTTTTTGCGTGTGCCTGATCACCTCGGACTAGAAACTAGTGCTAATATGTGGGATTGATTTCATCATTTTATATAAAAAAATAAACATCCATAATGAAACATCCAATTAGAGTAAGAGACATAAAAATGGAAGTAATTTGAGGCTAAATAATAAATAAAGGAATAATCACATACATAGGTCAACAGAACAAAAATTAATAAACATAAAATCCTTGAAATATAAAATAAACGATAGAGTTGATACATATACAACCTAAAAAGGAAAAAAGTAAAACTATTACACAAAATCTATATATGAACCATGGTCAGTACCGACATCCCAAACCAACCGTCATCTACAACCTGCACCCCAACACAAGAGAGGCGAAATGAAAGGCACCTAAAAAGAAACTGAAAGAGTTACACACACCAAGTGGTATATGTAGATTGTGAGTAAAACTGAGCCTAGTAGGTAAGAACTATATAGTTTATGCAGTTCCTTACAATTAATAATATGTACATACTAGTTTGAAATATAATGGAATATAGGTTATTTGTACACATATCTAGAAAATCTAACATTACATTCACCCATTTTAGAATAATCCATTT
Source organism: Viscum album (assembly GCA_963277665.1). Classification (NCBI taxonomy): domain Eukaryota; kingdom Viridiplantae; phylum Streptophyta; class Magnoliopsida; order Santalales; family Viscaceae; genus Viscum; species Viscum album. The sequence goes on along the minus strand of OY728143.1, from coordinate 877,566,719 downwards.
ATTTTGATTAAATTGTAATAATCCCTTGAAAACCATTTCCTTAAACCTGATCCTCTTTTTAATAAAATGATTCTCCCTTATTAAAAAATAAATAAGTTCCTGACCCTAACCATTTTCCCAAGAACATTCAAGACACTAAAATTAGATACATTGCAAGAAATTTTGAAATGAGTTAAAAACCAATTTTTCCTCTTTTAAAACACTCCTTTAATACCCATTTTAAGAATGCACCACTTTCCTTTTTAAATCTTCTTTCCAAATAATATTACAAATAAATTTGAAAGTGAAAAATAAACTATAACCAAAAAAAGTGTAAACATTCAAGGAACCTAAAATAAAATAACCATCCCAAATAATCCAAATGAAGCAACAACACCATAAAAATAAATGGTTATGAGATACATAAACATGCACCAAGAACCCCTAAGTCATCCCAAGGAATGTATCGAATCATCATTGGAAACATATTAGGACCTAAGTACAAAGGTCCAAAATAGAGACATGATCCTAAGGTTGTAGTAATAATAATACCAAAGCCATCATACCATTTGCAGATAAGAACACATAGTAATACAGTCATACCAAAAGACATTTTTGGTTGCCTCTGGTTGACCATATAGGCATATATATATATATAAACAAAAGATAATATCCAAGTCAATGTGCAGGAACCACCTGGTCAAATTCCATCAATACCATGAAAAACTCATACATCTCTAATCACTATGCTCTATCTCCCAAGCCTGATCCCTTTATTGATCTCAAAGACCATAGTCTATATGTGTCCCGAGGGGCTTGAGTAGTGTGTTAGTATAAACATAGTAGGCCACCACAAATGTGATCCTATCTTACATCAATAATTATATAGTGTGTATATATATAAATTAATATAATAAAATCACAAATAATAAAAAAAACTCAATCCACTTGTGATTAATATCAATAAGTGAGTATTTCACAACATTTAGCTAGCATGAAAGTGGAATGATATATCCACAGTCATTCATACTAGAATTACCTCATAATATCAATCCCATAGATGTCAACGAATACCTTATTCCAACCAAAACTACTTGTACCCCCAATCATGTAACCAACATCCCATCAGCTTGCCCATTAATAAATCCCAGGTCCCTCATACCTATGTTTAAAAGTTCACCTTCATCTCAACAGACCAATTTCCAAAGACATTGAGATATTTGATCTCCAATGAATCATAAATCACTATCAGTTCAAAATCCCAACATCTCAATGCATGACATTATCCATTCTACAATAAATCATAAATCAACATCATCTCAACATCCTGACATCCAGAAACATGACAATATTCATCCTCCAATAATCCCGACCCATCAGCCTCAAATATAATGGTATGCCTCTACCCCCAATAAGCGGGGTCAAATACCATCTCGCATTGCCTTATATGGTGATAACCTCCTCTAATAATGATGATCAAAATAATACCATAATCTTCTATAATTATGGAGGCTCCCATCCACAATGAGTGGTCAACACCACCTAAAATAAGTCATATCTGTGTGTACACGAATCCAACAAAAACTTCCTCCAACAACAGTGAGTGGAAATCAACAAAAATTCCTAAGACATGCCATCTAAAAACCATTTTTCTACATTAAAAACACATCACCCAATCCTTAGGGTCAACACCATCCCAAGTTCCCAGGTCATGTCCTCTGTCCTCAAAAACTCATCGCCACAATCTCGACGAACCATGTCACCTCATCCCAATGATCAACATCACCCCACATATCTCAATCCTTTCCCTTAGCAAAAATAACCATGTCACCTCAGTTCCAATAATCAATATCACACCAATTAATCCATGCCATTCCCATTATGTTCGAATGGAAATCATACAATCATATCATAATTTATTTAATAGGCTAAACAATTGGATTGACCATCCCAATAGGTGAAAATCCTCATACCCGACTTAGAATAATTAAAATGGCTAGGTCATACCCATCAAAATCTATTGAAAAAAATTAATCAAATTAAATACAAGTATTAGTTTATTAAGGGTCTCGCTCCGAAAACCTCCATGTGTGTATTTAATAATGCACCCCATAACACCCATATATTTAAACAGAAATCTAGGAACCAGCTATCTTAGACTCACAGACACTCTATCATTTAATATCATCCTTTAATTAGATCTGTTTCCAAATAAAACAGAGTTTTATAAAAATGAGTTCAAAATGTGGAAAATGAAACAACATATAAATAACATTCCATATGTAAAAAGAGAAGAATAAAGGAATGTAATGGATTTAAGGACTTACTAAGAGGAATCAAAAGGCACCAACAGATCTTGAATCGGATCCCAAACTAAGATGGAGGGTCAAATCCTAAAGGATGGAAGAGGAAATCTCCAAGGATACTACAGGAGGTGGAAGACATGTGGAAGGAGAGAAAATAGGTGAAGCATTATAAAGATACAAATGAAGATATTTTCATTTTGGATTATTTAAAAAGCCACACTATTCACAAAACCACGCACCAACTATACGATGCTCACTTTCCAAAGGATAGATACCTCGCACGGTCTGGCCTCAAGGTTTTTCAAACTATGTACCAATCATGTGGGTGACTCTACACACCTACACCCCAACACAAGGTTTCCTGGTAGGGCCTGCACGGTCTCAGCAAACTGTTCCCCTTAGCAAAACAGTTCACGCGGTTTAGGATGAACAGTTAAACAAACTATGCACCAACTATGTATCTTTGTATGTATTTATTGAAATTGTGATTTTAAAGTATGAAAATTTTGAAAACCATTCCAACTCTCTAAATTAAGTTATGAAGCCTAAAATTCAAGTTGGTGTGATTAATAAAATTAAAATTAAAAATAACATAGGAAAAATACATGTTCAATAACCCATGATGTTACAACCTCCCCAACATAAGATTGATCATCTTTGCTATATGTTGTAAAGATTATATGGTACTGAACATTCCCCTATCAGAAACTCACCATGGTCTACCCCAATTATTATTCATGTTTAATTCTTCTTTTGAAAATTCCAAATTTAGGAATTACCTACCTGATCACTTTCTAACCAAAAAATCAAATATTTTGATGGTTTGACTGACCGCCCACGGACATACAAGTCCTCCAGTGACATATCATCATTCCTCAAACTCATCAAGTTTTAAATTCATACTTATTTCACACATAAAATCCATGAAGTCCTATATCACATTAGATGACCATTTAGTACCCATTCCACACATGACACCCTTGAGTCTCACATCTCATTAGATACCAAAATACCCTACATCACATCTAATGATCAAAATTAATCCTGGATAATATATATATATGCATGCCCATAATAGTAGTCATGATGATGCACCTCATACCAAACACACATCATACCTCATCCCTGCATACTAACTAGTTCTTGGTTAGTCCATATAGAATAGGTACACCTCAAGCACCCAAAACTAGCCATTCCCAAAAACAAAAGGTCATGCCACAATCAAGTCATACCTTTTATCATCATTGGATCCCCAGCCTACTCTATCCCTTCCATCTCAACAACATGTACAAGTCTTGAAGCCTGACTACCCGATGCATGAACTCCATGTGGAGTTGCACTAGCTACCATCCATTGATCCCACGATTGGATCCCTCTATCTCTATAAAATGACTTGTGCATATAGTATAATCCCACTACTCTCGATCCTACCTCAAATCTCTAAGTCTAACCCAATCCCTAGATCCTAGCTATCTACGAAGGATTCCTACAGAACCTCTCTATATGCCCCATATAACCACATTCTTAGAAATCATTTATATCCCACTCACACTGAGTCCGAACATTACATGACTAACAATACTTGAATAACACCTTCAAATAACCACACCTCAGTGGCCTACCAGAGTCTTTGTCCTAGCTTCTATTCTGATACTAATCATGGTATCATTTTCCCCTACTTGAATCATCTCCGTTAATCTCACCTAACCTAATCACCCAACTCAAATATGACCCTTCAATCAATTTTCCACTTGTGATTAGATCCTAATTAACCACCTATAATAATGAGGATAGCCTAAATTTGTTCACTTGAACCCTGATGGTGTGCCTTATTCCATCCCCGAAATGCCTCACCCAAGCGATTTCATCACCCTCCACACAAGGCGTAAAATCAGAAAAGGTATGTGATGTTTTCCTTTTAATCCATAACAGATTGATCTCCCTACAATATGTTAATAAAATCATGGGCTCTATACACCCTTAATATCTTTAGGAATAAATGATTTAATAATTTGGGGTTGAAATCCTTCCATGATAGTCCCTCATTTCTACCAACCTGAACATATTGATCCCACCATCACTTTCCCAGTCCTCTAAGAATATGAGTAGCTAGCTTTACCCTCCAACCTAGGGTGTCCCTAGCTGGTCAAAAATCACTTATGCATACTTTATCCAGTTCTCTATAGCCCATGATCCACCCTCACCCTAAAATATGATGGGTTCTTCGACTAGAACTCATGATTCAAGTAAGCCATGGTCGACTCAAATCCTTGAGATTCGCAATCAATAACCTATATGATCTATACCTAGCTTGACCTAAGCTTATCATCTAACCATGTCCTAAAATATTCCATCTATTACAGACACCATACATGTACCAGATCATGTACCTATAGATCATGATCATCCCAACCCTCATGGGTCTAATCACATTCTTGTTCTAACAACGCCACATCAATTCCCTCCTGATGCTCCACCAGAAGACATCTAGGTGGAATTACACTAAAGACCAAATACCATCATAAAACAACCATAACAGTCATATATATATATATCACAGATAGGGAAATATGTAATTATAAGTGCATCTCACCACCATTACATTCCTCTACCTCACCAATATTACATGAAATACGACCTCATGGACCCTTACCTACCTATATGAGAGCCATGTATCACAGATAATCTCAACTAATGGGCCCTTTAATAATGATAACAATGTCAGACATAACATATTACGCATATCAGATATCTTACATCTTGGGAAGATGAGCATAATTCTACAAAAAGGATATATAATAAAACACTCTTTAACTTTTTGTTGAAAATTTAAATGGATAACTTCATATCATTATCCCAAACTAACCACAACAAAGTTAGACCCATATATACCATATACGAATAACATCACTTATTTATCTTATTAGGAACCACATATCCTGGTTGGTTGGGTAATAATGACATGAAAAAGGCTAATCAGGAAAACACTATTTAGATTTTTGTTGACATTTAAACAACCCAACCCATCTTAGCATATTTTAGGTTCCCAATGAATAATCAAACATCATATGAGCCCATGTTCTAACCATGATGAAAAATACTCCTTCTTTTCCATATTTATCCAAGGGTCAAAATATTATAATCCAATAACATCACACCTATATGCACAACTAGAGGTGGAAATCAATCAACTATAAATGTGAAAATAAAAACATAAATTTCCCACCCCTACAAACGTGGTTTTCCTCCCATGCATGGAGCTATAGGAACCCAAACATGATCTCTTTACCTTGTCTTGACTACGTCTAAGTCTGTGGTCTACTATAGCCAAAATAGTATGGCCAAAAAGGAAATGAAACTCCTATGATTCCTTTTGTAACACACCAACCCCATAAAAACATAATTTTTTCTCTTGACTGATAGTCCACTATGCCTTAGGAGTGCCTCCCCATATACCAAAGGGTACTGACTAGAATTAAGGGTTTGATTAGTTGATAGTGGGAAGACTATACCCACTAATGATGATGATGATGATACTGATGATTATGATGATAATGGTCCATATATATATAACATAGCATAAGAAAGACCATATCAATGGAAGTAATATAATAAATACAACAGAGGAATATACAACAGATGTAGTAATAAAAATACCATTCATATTACAATTTTCAGATATGAAAACATGTTAAGAAAGTAATACAAATAGACATGAAAGGTTTCCCATGAATGAAGATATATGTACAAATATAAAAATCCAAAAGAAGGTACATCTTGATGTAGAGGAACCACCTAGTCAACTAATATCAATCATGTGAAAAAATCATACATCCCTGATCACTACGGTCCAAATCCTGAGCTTGATCCCTTATCTAATGTCAAAACCAAAAATTCTACACATATCCCAACAGACCCAAGTAGGGTGTGAGTATAAAATGAGTATGCCACCATGAACTTGTTCCAATATTATATCCATATTTATAAACTTTATGCATAGTTAAAGAAGTAGTAGAAACTCACAGATAATAATAAAAAACTCTCCCCACTTGTGCTCAGTAATCACAAGTGAACATATAACCTACTTTAGCTAGTGCCGGACTAGAACGATATATCCATGGTTAGTCATACCAGAAGTAGCTAGATATATCAACATCATACATGAACTCGACACCTTATGATATCAAAAACCTTGTATTATTACAATATAGTAACTAATATGTCATCAGCATTCCCATAAATACATCCCAGGTCGCTCAGACATCCGTTTAAAAAGTCACCATTAGCTCAATATCCCGATGTCCCAAGGAACAGTCATATTCATCCTCTAATGAATCATAAATCATCATCGGCTTAAAACATCCATTTTCTAAGGCACAATAATACCCAGTCTCCAATAAATCACAAATCACCATCATCTCAACAACCTGACATCCAAAGGTATGTCGATATCCTTCCAATAATAAAACCATCCCATCAGCCTCAAATATAATGGTGAGCCTCTTCCCCCAAATAGATGGTCTCAAATACCATATCATGTCACCTTATATGGTTAGAACCTCCTCCATAACTGATAGTCAACACAACACCATAAGATTTTATAACTATGGAGGCCTCAAACCACAATGAGTGGTCAACACCACCTCAATTGAGTCCTATCTATGTGCACACAACTCCAACGCAAACATCATCTTACAAAAGTGAGTGGAAATCAGATAAAATTCCTAAGACACACTATTCGGTAACCCCATTCCCATATTCGAGCCACATCACCTAACCCAAAATTCAACACCATGACATGTTCTATGGGCCATGCCCTCAGTCCTGACGATCTCATCACCTCAATCCCAATGAACCACGTCACCTAAACTCGGTGATCAATATCACCCCACATATATTTTTCCACACCCTCATCTTGACAAACCATGTTTCCTCAGTCACATGGATCAACATCACCCCATGTAATTTTATCCATTCCCATTATATTCTAATATTACACATGAAATCATATCACAATATAATTAATTGAGTTAAAAAATAGCCTAACCTCCCTAATTGGTCAAAAGTTCCATACCTAGCTTAGCATAATTAAATAGGATAGTGTATAAAAATAAACATATCATAACACAAATTAATCAAATTTAATACAATAATTATTTTATTAATGGTCTCACTTTGACAACCCACATGTTCTTTTTTAATAACACCTCCCATAGAACGTGTATATATAATGAGAAACCTAGGAATCAACTACATTAGACTCATAGGAACTCAGAGTTCAAATATAGGTCCCTAATTCAAGCTGTGTCAGTAGAAAATGGAGTTTTAGACTAGCACCTAAAAAATATGTCAAATTATCCTATATGGAAATAGAATTCTATATGAAGAAAGAAAAGAATAAATTAAGGAAATTTATTTAAGGCCTTGCTGAGAGGAATCCATAGCCACTGACTGATCTTAAATCAGATCCTGAATAGAGATGGAGTCTCAATGGCTAGAGGAGGGAAGAAGAGAGCTCCATAGAAGCTATAGGATGAGGTACATGCATGGTAGGTGAGAAAAGAGGATAATACTATTAAAGAACTATAGGAAAAAAGATCATTTTTTCTCCTTTAAAAATCAACTCGGTTTGCGAATGTTTTGGAAAACCATGTGCCAACCATGCGTGATGGACTAACACCCACATGGTCTGGCTGTACAGTATGAAAAACCATGCGCCAACCATGAAGGTGACTCTGTACACCTCCATCGCAGAGCATGGTTTCCTGGAAGGTGCCACACTATACCAACCAACTATTCCCCTTTACAAAACATGCCACATGTTTTAGGATGTATAGTTAGAATAACTGTGTCCCAACCATTTGTCTCTATCATTCATTCCTAAAATTGGGGATTCAGAGTCCAATGCTTCCAAATCCAATTCAAACTCCCCTAATTAGGTTTTGATGCCTATAATTCGATTTAGTCCAACCAGAAAATATGAAATTTAAAATTAGTCAGGAAAATGAACCGTTAAAAACTTGGGACACTACGTAGGCTAACACAATTGAACCTATCCTGTCCTTGAATTCCCTAAAAACTATCTAGAGGCAAACCTATCTGGTGCACAATACATCTATGAGACACAATAGAATTCCACCAACTCACTTAGTCTAGTGTACTCACGCGGTCTAGTGTCTATACTCAATGTCACTAGATCTTATGGGCTAATGACCCCCCATACCAAGTTAGAACATCACCTGTACTAAGTATTTCACTTATCCCAACCCTTACATAGTCCCATATGACTCCTAATAAATGTATCAAATAATAGTAAATAATAACATGCATCAATACAAAAATAGTAAATCTCATCACACCTCCTATACTCTCACTATATTTAAACCCTTTTTATATTTCATTCACATCACATGAAGTATATAACATTCCCCTCAATCCATAATACACATTAATCAATAAATAATACCCCCCATGAGGATCAAAATATAACAAGGGGGAGGAAGAGGGTCTCAAAAGAACCCACACCATTTGGAAGCCATTAAAAGTGTTAAACATGCCTTTACCAAAAACACTCTGGATGCCAATTCATTTCTCAAGGGTTTTAAATCCCACTTCCATTCATTATTTAAAAATTTAAAAATTGAAATCCATTTATAAAAAATTTTCACAAAACAATCCACCAATAAAATATTTGGAATAACAACTTCAAGGGTCAAAAAATCAATAAAAATCCAAAATTACTTTAAAAAAAATTCAATTCAAATCATGACCCAAATGGGGTCAATTAATTTTAGAATTTCATACTCTTTTAAAAAAATTCTTTCACCATTTTCAAACACTTCAAATTTAAATTACCACTTGAAATAATAATAAAAAACCTATAAAAGTATAAAATGAAATGTCCATATTTTTTTTAAGACTCAATCAATGTAAAATCACTTAAAATTACTCATTTTATTCTAAACCATTTTTCAAAAAAAAAATCAAAAAATAGACTTTCAAGAACCACAAAAAATTCCCTTTAAACTCTTATTCCACATGGAATTCCACCATGAGAACATTTTAAAATCCACTAAATTACCTCTTATATGACTTATTTAAAAACAATAATTAAAACTAAAAGCACTCAATGGTATGTCAATTTTAGAAAAATCATAAAAACACCCCCTTGATTTAATGAAAATCAATCTGAAATCCATCGTTTGTGATTACAAACACCCTAACATGCACCAAGGGACCTCAAGAATGACATAAAAATAAAAACCCCCATGAATCAGTAACCAAAACCTCTAAAATATAAATTATAGTCTCTTAGATTTCAAGGCATAGAGAGAAACCAATGGAGAATGGAAGGGTGAGGGTAAGGATGGAGAATATAGGGATTTCCTTTGAGAAATCTATACGAAAAGTGGTTGGAGAGGTTTAAAAATTTAATTGAATGATAGAAGGATCCCCCCTTACTGATTGCCGATATTTTCTGAATGCGATGGAGAAAATGGGAGGGTAATATCCTTTTAATCTGATCAAGGTAACAAGATACAATTTACCCTTTAAATAAATTAGGCAGCTCACATGGTTAGCCCACACAGTTTGGTAAATCGTGCACCAACCATGTTGGTGCCACTAGAATGATAAAAAATGTCTACATTGAATGGCTTCATGGTTTCACCTACCTGTGCATGAATTGTATGCCAACTAACACCTATGTAAGGGTAATACAAATGGTTACTACAAAGATCCAAACAATTTATTCACTACCCATGAAATTTAAACCATGCACATTCAAAATTAACAACATGTAAGGGTAGTGAATGTCCATTAAAAGGACATTTCATAGTTTATACTAAACAATGAACCCTAAACCATGCACCTGAAAACCCAATTCCAAGAAAATAAAAAATGAAATCCAAAACCTATATGAATTCAAATTTCTCCTAAATTAATTAAAATAATTAAAGGGAAATCAATTGTACATTGACAAGAGGTGTTACATCACCTCAAAATTATTTATCTTTGATGAACCTCTATTTGGGTGAACAACTTCCTTTCTTTCTATCAGAACAACTTTATACTTTTTATGTATCTTCTAGATGTTTTTATAAATAATATTTTTGGATTGAATCATCACAGGTTATTGGTTCACCTTTCGTTAAGAACTATGGTTTTCCTCTAGAATAATGATTAAATTTCCACTCAATTGACTTCGTATAAGTGTAAATGATTTCATTATATGTCACTGGAACATATTATTTTTATATTACATATTTTTCATCCTTTATACTATAATTATTTTCCATATAAACTTGGTTAGAACATATAAAATATATCATATAGAAATCATACCTCATGTGGTGTCTTTTTAGATGACATGTTAATGAAAGTGGTATTCGTATGTTATTGATCCCACATGATTATAGACTCATAGTCATATTGTGTCCCAGTATTCCTTATAATAATAATTTTGAAGATATGTTTTTTTGGGAGTCCTCTATTCTGAATTCTCCAATAGTCTTTATTTTGTTTTTAAATTTCAATTTTATAATTTTATATAATTCATTGGGCGAAGTTTCTCAAAAGGGAATCACTATATTTTCATTTACCATTAAATATGTGATCTTTGATTCAATATCCTCAATATTCTCATATTTCTCATTTATTTATATAGTAATATTATTCATCATTGATATTTATCCAATTCTAGAACTTATCCTTTCTTCAAGAGATGTATTGAGTAGGAGTATATTTACTTTCCACACCTTCTTCATGGCTACTTTATTTCTAATCTCTTGTGAAATATTTTAAAAAAATCACTTTGATATTTCATCTTTTCACATATATTCCTTATGAAAAAATTTATCATCCACATTAACACCCCATATCCTTTTTTTATCTATAGATAGATCTTTAATAAATTCATTTTTCACTTCATAAAAAATATCCCATTGATCCACCTTTTCATTCACGCATTGGATATCCTCTAGTATTCTATATTAATATACTATGGTTTGAAATGTTGAAGTGGTTACCATATCATCATTAAAACCTCCACTTATACAGGACTCTAGGGGTGATTATGAATTTTCAAATCTATAAGGATCTTCCACGACATTATTAGATTCAATTTTAGTAATAGAAATAGAGTTGTTCACCTCTACTAGAATACTTATCTTCCTGAGATTATTTTTCCTAGATCACATATTTTATACATAAGGAAACTTTTATCTAGCTTTCTCAAAGGTTTATTATCATGTCCATATCTATAATATTATTTCAATAGATTCTCTAAAACATTATTTAATTCTATTGGTTTTCAATATATCTACTCCAAATGTATATATTTCAAATGCATAGGTAGAATGAATGGATTTATGATATAACAAACAAGATATACTGATGATGATAATTATTTGTATTAAAAAATTATGAACTCATTTACTATTCATCTTTAAATCTATATCACATTGGAAATATTCCCCAGTTTTCTTACCATAAGCCTATAAAAACAAAAACCATATCCATTTTACAACTATTAAAATTAATTCCCTTAAATATTGATGAATTCATCATTAATTCCCTGGGTACAAAAAATTTAAAAGTAGACATTGATTTTGAACACCATGAATAAAACTTTTATATCTTATACCACTTATTATAACAAAATACACCCATGGAGTTGAATTGATGTTTTGACCAATTTGGGTTCCACATCATCCCTTCAAAGTTGGATTATCAAAATGAATAAAAAAAAGAAGGCCTTTGGGCCATTGGATGTGTTTACCAATTTAATCATTTTTCCCTTTTATTTGGTTTTATTATTTAGAATCATGTTCTCATGGTAGAAGTAATCATGTTCAACAAATTTCAGGATAACTTTTTTCTCCTGACCGCACTGAATGATAAGTGGCTATGTAAGAAAGTAAATCATGTAAGGAAAATAAGACTTTTATTTGGTTCACCACAAAGTGATATGTCCATGGAGCACACATTTACAATGTTCCAATGTTCCAAAATCTATTAAACTTCACTTTTTTGGTGAATGAAAATTCAGTCATGGTTACTCCATGCCAATTATAACTTCCTTACAATAGTTTATGGTTGAGTCTCACCTCACCCTAGATTCACTTCCTTCTCTTATAATTTCCATACTACTCTAGTAAGACACTCCATAATTTAGAGAAATTTAAGTCTCTCCATGATCATCAATGAAATTATATCTTTTTGAATCCTTAAATTTAGGTTGATTCACTTATGAACACCATGCATACTTCACTTATTATTTTATTTAGATGAAATCAACTCCTATAGTCAGTGGTTAAGTATATTTCTTCCTTGAATCACAACAAAAATAATGATTCCTATATATGAGGATAATTACACATAATAAATTCATTATTTCTCTTCTTCAACTGACTAGATATATAATTTGTACACCTCCTTCCCTCAATATATCATTACTCATAACAACCATATAGGATTGTTTGAATCCTCATGTGGTTGCCTTCCTTCTTTATATTCTCTTTGGAACAAGATCTTCAATATTGTGCATATTCCATATTTTTCCCTTCAGTTCATATATAGAAGTATGAAGATAAATATTTGGGCTGAAACCTTTATCTTCTTATTATTCTTCTTTTTTTATAGAAATGCTCAATATAGACATAAGATATCCTTTATATTTTAAATATAGAAACTCCTCATTTAACCGCATTCATGAGTTCTATTTAAGTCTTTATAGATTTTTTTAAAACCAATTTGATATTAATTCATATCAAACGTCTATATTTTAACAATAGAATCATTGAGAAATCCTCCACTTTTGATTCTTTATTATCCATGTGATTTCCCCATAAATCATGGCTCCAATTCTCTATAAAATCTATGAGTTCCATTCTTCATATTTAACCAAGTTATCAATAATATAATGTTGCTGATAATTGACATTATGATCAATTTTTATTCATAAAACTAGTTCTCTTTCATGAATATCACATAATTATATCATTTTAAGTCTTCAATAATTTTAAAACATAATTCGACATCAATTTCAGCATGATTCTATCCATGGTCTACTTTGTTGCATGGATTATTTTCTTCATGGAAAAAAAATTTTCTTCATTTAAAAACATAAAAAGTATCCCAAATCATTACAATATACATAATCATAATGTTTGTAACACTTAATAATATAGGAGCCATCATCTTAAAAAAAATCCATTAACTAGATTTGATAAAAGGAATAAACCATATGAGAATTCCCTTTAAATGCCTAATGAATATCATATTTTTTAAAGTATTTAAAACTTATGAATTTCATAGAAAAATTGAACAAAGTTTACTTTAAATCATAATAAGTCAATAAATTAACCTTATGATGGTCACTCAAACTTATGATGAACCTTTACAATGTTTAAAGAAGAACCTTAAAAACATCAGATGATCCTTACAATGTTCTTGGTGAACCATACTATGTTTAGGTAAACCTTATATTATTTATATATAAACCTTATAAAAATTTTCCTTTCCATATAATTAACTATATAATTAAATATTGACTTCATTAATTTTCCACAAAATGAACAATATGTTCTCATGGTGACTTCATTATTTGTCAAAAAATGATCTTAACTGTATTTTCAATGACATTTAAAGTGTTCCAATGACACTTAAAAAAACTAAAAAATTGTTTTTATTTAGTCTTAATGAATCTTATATAATTCTTGAATGAATAATACAAAATTTAATATATCTATTTTTTTATGGGAATCAGCCTTATTGAGTTATCATGACTGTTAAGATATGACCTCATGACCTTTATGCAGTCCAAATCACCCTTATATAATTTTACATTGATATACAATGATTATCATATACTGGTCTAATGAATCTTATTTAATAATTACTTTTTAAAGGATTTATATATTTTTTTATTAATCTTATAATCCCAATTTTATCATATTGAGGGGTATCTCTCACATTGTCCATAGACCCAGAGGCACTAAGCCGTTATACATGGGAATTTTCGGACTAATGACCAAATGCATAATTTCAATCCCCACCTTATATGCTATAAATTATATTGAAACTCATTAATCGACATAATAATTTTCTTATCTATAAATCCCATTGCATGACTATAAGGGCCTGGTACCTATAGAAAATCCATACCCTCTCATGCATCAAAATCAGAGAGAATTTTTGGTTACTGATCCTTGCTCTGACCTCATCTAGGACTACACTTAGGATCTGATCCTTTTTTACTAAAGATTCCACTACACCACTGTAATTCTACCCTTCCGCTAGAATATTCCATGACATCGCCGCTTCTCCATGTCTTCACCTGACTCATCATGATCCTCCCCTAAATAAAGCCACTACACCACTGAGAATACCTTCGTCCATATCGTCATAACTTTGTACTATCTTGAAGCCCTCCCTGAGAAGCCCAACCATATCCACTCATTGAATGCTACACCCACCACACCATTTGTCTCCTATATAGAATTTCACCGAAATCCACACCCACTAGCCTCTCTTCCACATCCCTCATCAATGAACCTGACCCAAGCCTGTTGCCTGAAGCAGACCCCAACTGCCAACCACATCTTACTGCCAATAAATCCCCAAATTATGAGGCTGTTAAGGACAGAACCTTAGTTGATGAAAAATTGTGGGTTTTATTAAACCAGTATGCTAGGACACCATCTACATAATTAATATTTCATTTTTCAAAAATAATTCAGAAATGATTCTTATGAAAAGTACTTATAAAAATTTTCACAATCCTTATAAAAATATAATATTCTATAGAAATTCCAAAAAATATTTCATATTCTAAAATACATTCCTGAATTATTGTTTTCTTTAGAATGATCCAAAATCTTCAACAAGAGCTCACATAATTATTAAAATTCATTCCAAAATATATGTATTAGAAATAAATATCTTCACATCAACATCGCCATGTATGAATACCTAGATCTACACAACCAACTCCAAACTCCAACATCCTTTATCATCATTAACCTGTAAAGCCTTTATTATATTCTTCATAACATCCAAATTCAATTTCCATTTGTATTACAACAATCTTATCCTTTACTTCTATTCCGAAGACACCATATCAACTTAATCCCATCTTCATTCACTATTCAACAAGTCCATGTTGTTCATTATAATGGATTAAATTATTCCAATATATATTTTCATAAAATATAACATATAACCTTATTGCTTCAATATATAATAATCCAATTCATTATATGATTATGTATTGAAGAATATCTCACTCATAGATATCAATTAACTTCAATGGTCACATTAGACACCACATAAAAATTGAAATAATCAGTTGATCATGGACAAACTAGCCCAAGCCCATCACTCTTAGTAACACTTTTCTAGTAAATAAGGCCCTTATTTCATAATCCATAATTTCTAACACCCATGGGTCATAGAGTATCGTATCCTTGGGTAAATAAATGGTACCCAATCCTCTGTATTTCATCACTCATAATCAAATGTAACAAACATTGGTATATACCCTTTAGCCTGTTTCCATAACACAAGTCACATATCCCTTGGTGACATGGCCATAAGGCTCATTTTGAAGCCATATCGTTCACTAAACCGCATAAAAAATTGATCATTGGATGATTAACATGATAATAACCTTAGTGGAAGATCTATTACATTAAAAATAGCCCCCTTATAAATTCTCTAAAAATCCATGTTCAATATCACTGTATACCATTCACAGATGACATAAATCTTATATGTTTTCCTAAGCATCCCCTCACTAGGTTCACCCTAAGCACACCACTATAAGAGAATTATATAAAATAACATAATGGAAGTTCTCTGGTAACTAGAGTCATTGATCTAGGATAAACAACCTATATGGGTGGCTCAAACTAACTGACCAATATAAATATTCTCACTCGAGCCACTAGGGGTATCAATCCTTAGTGGAACATATCTGGAACCACCACTATATCCTTATTAATCCTTTAATAATTCTATATAATCACAACATCAACATAAACATCAAATCAAGTTGGTTTGATCATCTCAACCTCTTAGAATATCATATAATACACAAATTTATATATATAATAGAGAAATTAGGTATCATATATTTCTTTATTGATTTATACTCTTTAGAATGATTCATACTCCATCTGAACTAGAACTTACTGACCACTATAGAAATCAATGCGCCATTATCTATATCAAGGACAAAAATGACCTAATAATAAAAAATTTATAATTTCCTTTCATAATTAATCAAAAATAAGAATTGATGTAAAAATATTATCGATAATACTCCCTTGGACGAATTCCCATGAAACCTAGTGAAAAACACTCTCTCTTTACACCCAATCCATTAATAATAAAATTACCAAAAATCCTATATCAAATAATTAATTAATTTATCCCAATTTGATTTGATCTAAAGATTATATCAATATAAAATTTTCCATTATAAAAAATACATTAAATGACCAATAATTAACCTCTCTTGACCTCCTCTAGACAATATGAGTAGAAACACCATAATTACAGAGTAATATCATTGTGATATAGTTAAAGTTCTTATAAATCCCGATACAGAGCACTCAAAATACAAAAATAATGAAAGAGGAAATAGTTAAATGATATAGGAAGTAAAATAATACTAGATCTATTGTGATGTATTCCACATAATCATCTTTTAATCACAAGGAAACATGGGGTAACTAGTTATTAGGAAACATGGTTAGATGTTAGAAAAAATTCCTCCCATGTTAGCCACGTACATATAAAACCTAGGGAGAGGTGAATTATGAAATTATAATTATTATCTTCATTATATTTATTTTTTAAAGGATCAAAGGCCTCAATGAGAGTTTCGAATTCCTTACTAAACATTTGTTCATACCACTAGGGTCTTAGATCCCACAAATGACCCATCGATGCTGGTTTTCCACCTCCAATGGAATACAAATGATATATAGTGGATCTATTGTGGTTTTTATGGTCTATTTATATATCCCATCACCCCCAATGATTCTAATTTACTTTATTTCTCCCCCATATGTCATTTTTATAGATCTTTCCTTGTCTAAAATCATTATTTAAACCCCCGATATTTTCAAAAGAAATACTCAAAATGATATGATTCCCAAATATTTAAATTCCATGAATAATATACACCATTAGAATATGAAATATCTTTTTTATACCAATACCTAAGGGTGTGGTTCATCACATACCACCAACTATAATTTTTATCATTTTTAAGAGTGTCATATTGTATTTATATTGAACTAAGTTTCTCAATATGATTTGATGTGTTCTCTAATTAATGTATTCATATGGGTTATAGTTTGGTCCATCCAAAAACAAAATTATATAACATGTTCATTATTTGTTATCCTCTCACTATATCCCATAATACATAATTTATATCCCAAATATGGTAAGATTTACTAAATTATGAAGTCAATAAACTTGATTTCATTAAAAAATCACCTATTGGTACCCTGATACATCAATTACCACTAATATGCTAACTATCCATACCCAATGGTGCCAATTAAAATAAAAAACTCAATAATGATATCTTTATTATGGTGATAATCATATTGAAACAAATTTTGAATGTTATAATCTAAGAATTGATTTTGGTAGTATATACTAGAACGCTACCCACTCAGAGCTACACAAGAGTATCTCTTGATCATCCTCATACAAAATTCATTATCTATCACATAAGAATATAATAATCACATTAATAATTTCTTCACCAAATTTATAATCATACTCTCTTATGAGTACCAAAATTCTCTAATTAGAATCAATGTACCAATCCATTTCCAAAATCCACATCAATATATGAACAAACCCAATGAATATGTTTGAAAAAAAATATGATATCCATATCTATATATTGTAAATAATTGAGAAATTCTTATATACTTGAATCTAAGAATTGAAACCAAATCTCCACCACCATATCATGGGTTCACAGTGTATTTCATCACTTGTGTACACTATAAATTCACCAAAAAGTGTTGTACCCAAAAGTAAATGATGGTTTCTCCATACAATTGAATTTACCTCCTTTTTATTCAATTTTCACTGACCTAAATTAATTTCATCATCAGTCAGATGTCTCCACTCATGATCTATGTTCATTTTAATTCAATAGTACCATTATAGAGGAATAAATTTAGTGTCTATTACTATTATGGTGCTTTATACTACTATATTACAATTACATTGATGATAAATCAACCCAATACTTGAGTCTTTATTGATATATATTCATATCACCAACCTATTGATTTATTATGAATCATTATCATTCCATCTTATTGCAAACTCTATACCAACCAACAAGCTATTTAATACTTTCACCGGTGAAAAGATCTCTATATTTGAGGCCCTATCTTGATTTCTCAAAAAATCCTAATCTACTCAACTAATTGGAATCCCATATAACCATTTAGTTACCACATTATTTATCACTTTTATCAAGATATCACACTTCATTACCCACATGTTTTGGCTACCTATTCTTAGTAATGACCCTCATAACATAAAACCAGATCATAACTATAATACGTAGATTTCATCTTCCGCACTTGTCATATCCTAAAATATCAGTTCTAACTAGTCAATCCCCATCTGACTACCCATAGAGTTGATCATACTATATATTACATGTGATATAATTTTAAAGGTATAGTTTCTAATTTATCATATAAATTATGATGAGGTTTATTTAAACATTACATTGTATCCTTATACCTGATATCACCCTATGTTGGATTATTCATCCAATATAATTCGAATATCTTTAACTAAGTCCAAGACATTTTGAAAAAATATTCACAAATATTTTGAAAACATAATATAACCTCTCAAGGTAACATACTCCATATATTTATCAAGGTACCAATCATATATCCCTTATTAGAAAAACTCACTCACCAGGGAAGGTTTATCATGTAATCAGTATACAATATATATCATCATTATGACCCTCGTCACTCTCATTACTCTAAAATAATTTAATCAACATGTTTTAAAAGCTACACATGGTCAATATTCCCTAGAAGATCACTATGTTCACAGTCACAAGGTTAATATTATGTTATAATATTCATACACACCAAATGTTTCATGTAAATGTCATCACTCTTATCCCCATGGTGAGATTTTTTTTGGGAACCACCATTGTAGGGGTGTATAATTGCCACTATTAGCCGTATAATTATACTTATAAACAGAAAAAGAATCTCATAATACCTAATTATGTTATCATACACAATACATCTTCAGTTATATCACAATAATACTAGGATCAAATACCTAAGCAATTGACCATACATTCTCAGTATGGCAGTCACGTCTCTTACAAGAACTATTATTTATGATTCCATTACCATACCTATTCAAGGAGATGCATAATTTTAGCCTATATATTTGATCACATATAACTTATGTGTTAGTATTATAACATAAATAATTTTACCATACACCACCTCACTACAAAAATCCATGTACATTGGCTTACCCCTCTTAGCTATCACATAATCATATTATAACCTATCTTGAGAATAATAGAAAAGAATCCAAATACTCTAAAATATCACACAAATCACCCTAATAATGAGTTGTTACATATCTTACCAAGGTTCTCCTAAATTTTATATAGATCATATAACTCACTAATCCCATATTTTAAAAATAAACATATTTTGATTTCGTATCATATAAATCAAGTTATCTTTAGCCAATACACTCATCTAGGGTTCTCATCAAAATTAATGTATTCTCATACCCAAAAAACCACTCAATAGTAATTATTACATCCTTGTACATATAAGTTATATTAAAATCAATTTATTTATATCAAGTAATTTATTATGGTCAGTTTTTTTATGTATGACACTAATAAAAAGCAACATGGGAAAAACTGAATATGTAATAATTGAAAATTTAAGTTACTATAACTCATTTGATTCAAAAATGGTTTTATTAGTTTCACACAAGCACCCAAGTTTCAGGTGAACGTATATTACACAAATAATTCATATAAAAACGCCTTTTTACAACCTATTCCATGTGTAAAACCACCAACTATAACGAAAACATCACACTTCATCAAAATTCACATAACTATAATAATAGAAATAAAAACCCATAATTAAATCATCATCGCACATTAATTTACACCAATACTAGATTTAACTAAAAGAATACTATAAAAAATTCTATATCAATCTATAAATTCCAAAACAAAAATCTCTGATATAAATTCACTACATCCTAACTTGGGTGACCATCAATGCAACTCATGAGAGAGTGCTACATAATTCCCCTTGTACACCTAAGGCTTTCATGCAGTAACAATGGTTGGGTAGTATGTTATAGGGATAATCTAAAATCTATATTATAATATAAAATAGTAGGTGAATCACATAAACATCCATAATAGATATAATATAAAGCTACACATATTGGATTATAGTGAAAAGATAATAGTTCAAATGACATATACACATGCTATTTCACAATAAACCCAAGTTATGTATAAGAGTCCTACATTATAAAAGATATCCTCAAATGGTTAAATTATGTAATTTATACTTATAAGAATAAATAAATAAATAAAATGAAAAATGGTAACCTGTCCCAGACCTCACCTTAAAACTATCTCCATATCCTCATTGAGCTCATCCATCTCACTCACCAGTTTTACAGTCCTTAAATTGACTTGTATTCTAAAAAATGTATGTATATCAATAAAAGTGTATATACAATGATTTGGAATAAGACTTATTAACCCATGACTAATGGTGTCTGAAATATAAACTAGTATATTTGAGCATGCATGTATAAAAGAAATAGAAGTGTGAGAAGTAGTGGTTGGAGCATACCTACTTCATCCAATGGTGATATATGGCATTGATATTACTAGTGTTTTATCACATATAAAGGAAATAATATCACACAAATTTCCCCTGAATAAAATATTGTTTTCTAATGGCTTAGAAGTGTTCCCACTATAGACTCATCCTATTATCAAATTTGGACCTCCATATAATAATTGAATATATAGTAGGATGGGATTTCCCAATATGTTTATAGTTTACACACCTAAGTCTTTTCTCATACCCAATATAGGATCACCATAAAATGTTTGTCAATTCTATTGGGATATATTTTCCAAAATACATTATAAATTTGGTCTTCTATGCTTGTTAATGGAATATCACCAATCAAAATTATGGTAGATTTTCATCAATTTTCCTATGGTGAATATAATTTCACCAATCAACCTTAGAGTTGAAAATCATACACGTATAATGGTTAATGGAGTATCATAATTCACAAGTGAGAATCAATCTATACCATAGAAGAGTTATGTCAAACATTGTCTTGTAATACACTCTACCCTAGAGTAAATTTATCAAGGTCACTAATGATATACTAATATCAATCCTTTAGTTTATCCCAAAAAGAAATCTCGATTTCATTGAAACCATACCTTAGTAATTATCATATCAAATAAACATATTTTTAAGGAAAAAACATAATCATATGAAATGATATACTTAATCCTTTCCATTGACTAATAAGCTATCACATATCATGAATATTTATTCTATTATCTCTCCCTCAAGAACTATTAATAACACCCATGGTTACATCACATGCATCGTGAAAAGATAAGCTAGAAAAATCATAACCCTATAAGGCTAATCCCATCACTATTATAAAAATATATCTATTCAAGAAGGCCCCTGATCCATAACCCAAAATTTCCTAAAATTTTATTTCATAATGTATAACCATCATAGGTTAACGAAAAAATACCCTACCATTGGTAGGTTATCACACATAATCATATAATACCATCAATGCTCCATACCTTTAATCACATTTATATCTCAAAAAATAACTATCTTATTGCATCTTTTCTATTAATATTCTTTTCACTTCATTTCATACACTAATCCCCCCATGTAAATGGATCAATGGATGATTAATCCACTAATACATATAGGTGAAAATTAATTTACAATCATAATAGCACCCTCAAGATGTCTCTCAATAATCCATGTTCGAGATCTAGGTTTACCCCTCTTGGAAAACCAAATTCCATAAGGATACCTAAGTAACCTCTTACATGGATCACCTAAATCCCACCAATATAGGATAATTAAATAAAATAACTAGTAAGACCACCATAGGTCACTAAATTACTAATTAATGAAACCTTTCATGGATTACTCACACTACATGACCCAAATATCATTTTACTAGAGTTTCAAAGAGCATTAATATATATTAGAAAATGTGTGTAATATTTTCCATAACCAAATTGGATCATGATAAATTCTATACGATCACCCTATCCCCATCATAATTTACATGGGACAGAAACACCCTCTTATAACTATAATTATATCTCATAATGTATGAATATATATATATATAATTAAACATATGAGGGACCACATTCTTTTTTAAATAGTTATCCACTATTATACAATTCCCACTCCATTTGATCAAGTTTTCACCAACCATCATCCACACCAATGAATCCCCATCCAAGTCAATGGACCAATTGTATTATTTTAAAAACATTTATAATTACCTTTTTTATTTGATGTAAATATGAATAAAGTTAAAAATCTCACAAATTAGCCTCAATTGCCTAAATTCTTATGGAACTAAGTGTACTACACTCTTTCCTTGAACCTGAATCTAACATGTGAAAGAAAAAAATCAATCTAAAATAATTTTCTAATTACATCCCAATATGGTGAAAATTAATAAAGAAATTTACTATATATTTATATAAAATGAAATAGTATCCAATGAATATAAATTAACCTCTTTTAGACTTCTTATCCACCATGAGTGGAAACCATACTATCATGGAGTGATTTTATTATGTATGGATGAAATCACATCTCAATCCCTTGGTATACCACACTAAAAAAATAAAAAAATAAGAGGAAGAAGAAATAGGATAAGGGATAACCAACACACCTTAACGTATTATAGAAAAAACCTTGGAATCTACCAACAATCACAAATAATAAATATAGACCAGGAGTGATGAAACAAGGGTGAGAGACTGACCAAAATGCCTCCCTTGTAAGCCCTATAAAATTGAAACCCAACGGGGTGTCTGATTGTTAAATAAAATTCATGTCCATATATTTTTTATAGGATCTAAGGCATAACCATTAATGAAATGGACCACATTGGACTTCATGTGAGACCATAGGGGTACTAGTACCCACCACTAGTTCTCTAGTGGTGGTTATCCAACAAAATGATGTTCAATAAAACTATAGTAACCTATATTATAATTTTTTGGACTTTTATAGTATTACATCACCCATGGTTATTCTATTTCATAATGATATCCCCTAATAGTTAATTATACCAATTATTTCATGTATAAAAACTATATTTAAACCCTAGAGATATTATAAAGTGAGCCTCATTTGGATTAACTTATAAAAAATTTAGGTTTTCCATCAGCTTATTATTTAATAGAATCTAATTTTAGACAGTTAAACTAACACCTGATAGAGTTTTTCATTATAGAAATGGAATTTATACATATATAAAATTATGAGGATCATTAAAAACACCAAAAATACCAATTTAGCAAATTCCTTTAAAAGTGAAAACATATCACGAACATTTTCATTTAGTACAATTGACCTTAATAGTTATGTTCCCATGGATTAACATGTATAGAGTTATAATTATATGGGTGAACCTAATAATTATATATCTATATTTGATTTTAACTTTTATCTACACATGGATAGGTGATCCAAATGTTTTATTATCTATAGGAATGGTTTAGTAATAATTTTACATTTTAATATGGATGTGGCCAACAAAAAAGAGTTTTATATAATATAAATAACATATATTAATACCAAAATATCAACACCATTTATGAAATGTTATAGCTAAAACAAATCACAGTGAAATATAGGTCTTGACCACTAATACATAGGAATAAATGGGTCATCATTTTAGTGATTTTATATTAAATAAAATTACTCATTTGATACTATTTTAAAACATGATACCTAATAAAAAAATATATTCCTCTTTATATGTGAATTGACATTAAAAAACTACATTTTTAAATTCATTCTATGATGGTTTAATGACATTATATATTGGTATTACACATAATGTTTTTTATCCTTTATAATAAAAATCATCCCGGTTATAATAAAATAGACTATATAACTTAGTTTTAAAATTATATATAGGAAATTATTTTCATTCATGATTAAAAAAATAGTTTCTATAATCAAAAATTTAATTTCTAATAGAATCAGTAATTTGGTTAATGGTGTATATATTTTAAATATAGTTAATTCAATATATAACATTCAAAATAATAAGTTTAAATGTTGTGATTCAAGTAATAGTTACTACTGGAATTGTCACCATAGATATATAAATAATAAATACATGAAAAATATTTTACATGGATGGATTATAGAAAAAAATTTACTATTAGTAATTTTATTCAAGTTAAATTATTTAATATAGAAAATGACTAAAGTAAAATTTAGTATAAAAAGGTGAAATATATAGCAGATCATTGGACTCAATACATATTGAATTATTTAGTAATATGAGAATAAAAATATGTAATTTTTTTAAATACTTTATAACCTTTACTAATGACTTATGTTAGCATGGTTATGTGTTTCTTATTAAGAATAACCTTTAAATCTTTTAAATATTTATTTTTAAAAAAATTATGTGTATAAAAACATGGAAAATTTATAAAGATACTTTTATTAGATCTAGGTATGCAATTCTAAAGACAATAATTTAATGATCATTTAAGATATTGTGGAATTGTTTCAAAACTCACTCCTATAAATATTCTATAGTTGAATAGTGTATCTAAAATGATAAATCATACATTTAAAAAAATACTTTCTCAATGAAGAGTCAATATGATCTTTTGGAATAATTTTATAATGTTTCTCAATAAGCACCTCAACTATAACTTAAATAAATTCCATATATCATACTTGTAATGAAACCATACGATATATTTTCCAATAAAAATCCAACTTGTATTTATTAAAAATTTGAGGCTATGAAACCCATGTTAAGTATACTTTTTTATATAAAATTTTTCCTAAATTTGATAAATAATATTTATTAGATATCCTAGTGAAGTTTTGGGTTATTAATTTTATAATATAAATGGGAATAAATTGATTATATTTTAACAGGTAGTATTTTCTAAGGAGGAATACACTTTTGGGGGGAATAGAAAGGTAACAATTGAACTGCATGAAGTCCACAACAAATAAAAATAAATAGTTACAAAGATGTCATATGATATAGTACCATATGGGATCATGGAATTTCACTAGACTCAGATATCATTTGAACCACATGGTTGTGGAAGAATTCATTAGTATTTAGAGACATATGTATTTCACGTGGGGAGTGATAATGAGGTGGATTTTAAACTAGTAAAACCTCCAACTTATCATAAACCTTACAAGGTTTTTAATTATGAGAAATTATTATATTATGTGAAATTTTATATGGAATCCATGTATATTAATCATATTTGTAACTTGAATTCACTACCAAAAAGAGTATGACGCATAGTGAGTACATGGGTTTTTAAAAAAAACTAACATAGATGGTAGACTATCTACCTACAATGATTTATTTAAAGTGAAGGGTTATAAAATAATTATAACTATTAACTATAGAGAAAACACCTCACTAGTAGACATATAATGTTTATTATGATTTTTCTTACATTATCAGATTATTAGGAATATAATATCTAAAAAATTGATGTAAAAACCACATTCGTTAATGGAAATTTAATTTGAGGATTTACATATGATACATATTAATGGTTTTTAGAATCCAAATGGAATTTATAAGTTATAAAAATTTCAATAATACATTTATAGATTAATGAAAGTATCTCAATACCTAGGTATCCATTTTTATAATGTATTTAAATTCTATTGTTTCATTAAAAATAGAGAGGATTGTTTTGTATATATATGTGATAGTGGGAATGATCTTATATTTTTGGTGTTGTATGTGGATAACGTAATAGGATTCATAAATCATATTAATTTTTTGATGTATGTTTAGGATTTGTTGGTAAAATGGTTTTTGATTAAATTAATGGGTGAAATAGCCAAAATATGGGGTATAAATACCTATAGCCTCAGATCTAATAGGTTTCTTAGTATAAGTAAGAATACATATACTTGTAAGTTTCAAATGCAGTTTAGAAGGTTAAACTCTAAGAAAATTTTTATACCGGTCTTATATAGGATTATTATTTGTAAGGATCAAAGAACTTTTTTTAATATTGAAAGAAAATTGATAGATGATATTCATAATTCTCTTGTAATATAATCAATCATATCAGATAATTTTCTTAATAAAAACATAGTCACTTATTATTTGGGTATAATTAATTGACACCAAATAGATCTAAATTAATTTTAGAGTATTTCTATATATAATACCCTTAATTAGATAATATGTAATGGGGATATATTGTTATTATTTGGATATATAAAACATATCATTATAATGGGTTACATTGATTCTACTATCTAACTTTTCAATGATGATTCAAGATCTCAATATGAATTTATGTTTAATATTTAATGTTGATCCATTAATTAGAAGAGTTCTAAGAAAAAAGTGGTATTATACTTCAAAACATTAAAATACCTCACTACATAAAATGACACAAATGAATCTATTTGGATCAAGCAGTCTATATTAGAACTAGGTAGGTTTATTAGCATAATTGTCCATTAGTGATATCATTCAAGCTAATGGACTTTTATCTTACTAAAGAACCAAATATATTATTTTTAAGTACCATACCAATATTGAAATCATTAATACAATGATATAAAATATTTTCAAATGTATATATATAATAATATAGTGGAAACATTGAAAAAAACCATTGGAGTACCAAAAAAATGATTGGAATATAAAGTCATTTGGTATTTAATATGCCAGAAACTACCTCTAATTCAATTTGGTTTATATTAATCCAAAATCAAATTCACATAATGTGATTTTTAGATTATATAACTCATCTTGATTTTTAATTTAATTGAAATTATAACTTTATTATTCTTTAGTGTGGTCTGAATTTAATACATAAGAGTATAATGATAATTAACCACTCATGGGAAATCTTTGATTTTTTCTTAATCAATGTTTGATATAGAAAAATCATTGTTTGTGAAAAAATATTAATATTACCATTAGTATAAGATCATATAGTGATACAATTTTCATTCATGGTTCACAAGTGTGAGTTTTTATCTTGAAAAATTTACTAAAGTATATCACATACAATTTCATTCAAAATTTGATTGATATATATATATATATGAACATATATTTTATATTAATCATTTTTACCTATGTTTAAAGAAGCATCATATATGATAACCTTTATACATGGATAAAATTATGATGAAATACTTTAGGATGGGAAAATCAAAGGTTGTTTAGGTATGTTTTTTATCATGTGGTGTGTTTTTCTGAACCTAGATGATATTACCACTCCTATATAATGGGAATAACATATTGTTCTATATTAGATTAAATTAAATAAATGCATGGACCTGAATAACAGAGTGACATGTAATGTACTCATAGAACATGATGAATGAAATGTAATGTATTCACCAAGATTGTGTGTAATAGTATAAGATTTTTATGAAATAAATTTATTTTAAATACTTTGATTTCTTTTATGTCTTGCATTACATGAAACACTGACTTAGCTTGTGTTAAACACAACACTGAATTTCTACAATGTTTCATTTTATAATTATAATTATTAAAACAAAACAATTATAACCTTTATATAGGAATAGAGGGTATGAAAAAAATTAACTAAATTATGAAATTATGGTTTACACACGTATATATAAATCTTTTATCAATTAATTATAAATCAATATAATACCCTATTTAAAAATAAATGGAAATGTTTTTCTGAAAAAATATTTAAATTCATACAAATGTGTTTTAAACCAATAAATTAAAAAAACACTTGAAATATATATAAAATATATTCAATATAATATTTAAAATTTGTCTTATGTATTTTATAGACATGTATAATAACATATCCAATTTTATGCATAAAAGAAGTATTTTTCTAAAAAAAAGTTTTGATGACTTTTGATGGTGCACCTATTTTAAATATCGTTTTGACAATTTTATAAATTATATTTTAAAAAATAAATTTATTATTTAAAATTTGAAAATTACATTTAAATTGGTTTAATTTTTTGTATTTTTATGATAAGTTTCAAGTATTGATGAGTAATAATAAATACTGATTTTTAATTGAAAATAAAATTTTTCAATGAAATAATTTATAGTGTAAAATTATATTTTTTTATTGATTTTAAAGTATAATTAGATCAATTTCTTATCAGTTAATTCAATTTAGGTGTTCGAATAAATTTCACATTTAATTTGGATAAAAAATCATTTCAATCTTTTGAACGTTTTCACTTTAAAAGCATGTTTTCTCATTCTATCAATGAGATTAATTGTAAATTTATTTTATCCACATCTATGTTTTGAATTTTTAAAAACAGATTACATATTTTGAGCCATAAGGTCCAAATTTATAAAATAATTCACATTTATTTTTAAACAATATTAATAGTAACTTTAATAATTTTTAATACCATGATTAAGGGTAAAATGAGCCATTAAGGGTAAAAATAATAATATAAACTTTAGATAATTACTCTAAAACTATCTCAAATGTTATTGGATTAAAATAATTTTACCCTTAAAACATAAGTATATAAATAGAATAATTTAATGGTTATTGTTCCATGAAAATGACTTGTATATTATTACAATCAAGTAGAGTGACAAAATTTCACACTCTGACTTTTAATAAGTATAATATTTTTAATAAGGGGATAAATAGAATACATGCATGGATATATATATTATTATTAAATACAAAATTCTCTATCCACATTCTTTAAATTTATTTTTAATTTTTAGTGACGAAATAAGTATCATAAATAATTACACAATGATGATGCGGTAATTCTTCAATTTTCAAAAAACTCAATTAAGTGATATTTAACTATTAAATAAACAATATATTATTTAATTAAGGTTATAAAATAATTTTATAGGTAAACATGAAATATTAGGGGTGTATTGAAATAATTTTTCCTAATTTATCTTGATGTATTTATTTTAAAAAAGTCAATGTAATGAATAGTGTCAAAAATGACAGTAATGATTTTTTAGGAAAATAATATTTTATTTAATTAGTTAATAATCAAAAAAAACTAAATAAATACAAAATGGATAATTTAAGGTCTAAAATATCATAAATTGACCATTTATGGTTCAATTTTCACATTATAAGTAAAAATATCCACCTTTTAATATTGAAAATGTTGTTACTATACTTGAAATTAGAATTGGTTAACTAAGTGTTAATAAAAAATAGATGGTTTAAAATTACACCAAAAATTTTCTAAAATATATTAATCGATGTTATTACCACCATATCCCACATTAACTTGAATAAATTTTCATATGGATATATTTTTATTGATATTTAATTTATTATAATTTTATCTTTTGAGAAATTTAAAAAGTGTCTGTCACATTCATTATAAAAAGAAACCTCAAACCTCATCTCATTTAACCACTTTGAGTATTCTATATTTTAAATAATATTCCAAATTATCTTATTATATTCCCTAAAAACATTATAGAGGTGTTTTTATTCATAAAAGACCAACTCTAGAGTCCTTAAGAGGAGATCTAAAGGAGAAATTTTGAAGAAGAGGTAACTGCTCTAACCGATCAATATCTTTTTATGCTCTTATACACATCCTCTAAATATGGGATATATATCATGAAATTAAAAATTCATCATCATAAATATGATTAAATTTTAATATTATTATGAATACACTATTATACACCCCCTTTCCCATTGAACAAGAAGTGAAAGTATCACTCGTGTGTATGTACGACTTACCGTCTCCACATAGCAATACAATTAATTTTTCATCACCATAATTATGAGTGAGAATTGTGATGATTTTAATGTTTATAAATGATATTTATCAAATAATTATAATTTTATAATTATAATATCATATCTAAATTTTTACCACCTAATATTTTGGGAAATGATATAATCGCTCGTGTGTAGATATATCTTCTAATTTTAGAATAATAATATCATATCTACATTTATAAAAGGTCACTAAACCCATAAAATACTTGGGCATATATTTTTATAGTTAAATTAATATTCATCTAAAGAGATGTAATATCTATGTATGAAAATATTGGGTTGTTATAGTTGGTATCAGAGCATAGGTTTAGTTAACATTTGGAAACTAGAATAAGACAACCTTATAAAGAATCCTAATGATAAGTATATGTGTAGGATAAAATCATATAGTATTGATAATTATTATGAATTACATAGGTTAAACCTTAGGTTTCATAGATGGTTTTCTAATTTAATACATTATCTAAATTCCTTTTAATTATTCCTCACTATGTTTTTTATTTTTCACAATGTGTTATTTTATTTTAGTCAGTGGCTATAACCTGAAGGAATCATGTTAATAATGAATGTGATGGAAAATTAAATTATTTTCTCTTATGAAACGAAATGCTATAGGAGTTGTAATGTAAATCCTTTCTTCCATGATAATAAAAATTTCTCAGGCTATGAATCATATTGATTTTCTAAATGATCAAAGAAGGGACCAATATATTGTTGAATCAGTCATGAGGAAACATCCACCTTATTTTAGTGGATCTTATAAACTACTAGTGGCTGAGATATGTATTAACACCATTGAGAAAATATTTTCTTTTATTCAATGCTTAGGAAATGAAAAAAAATTATTAGTATTTTATCATCTAGAAGGAGTAGCAGATCAACATTGGAATATTTTCAAGAATATGAGGAAAGTGAAAGAAATTGAACCCATTGAATGGGAAAAGTTCACGAACTAAATTTTAATAAGTAATTTCCTCATATTCACAATATTAATTTGGAGATTTAATTACATGAGCTAAATCAAAAGGATTATGAATCCATTGGTACCTATGAGGTAAATTTTACAAGACATTCAAAGTACGATTAAGGTATTATTATCAAACCTAAAAGTAAGATTGAATGATTATTTATTGAATTAAAAATAAGTCTCATAATTGAGTTATCCATAAGAGATATCAGTAAATATAAAGAAATTTTTTGATGTATTCATATGGTGGAAAGATAAATTGTAGATACCCACCATCCCAATGGTTTTCATAAGAAAAGAAATATTGAGTCTCATGAAAACTCGAATAAATCACATGGTGGAAAAAATTTCCAACCATCTAAATTCCAGAAATGTGGAAAAACATCAAGGTAAGTTTTTAAATAGATTTATTAGGTTATTTAAATTTTGTAATGTTGGTCATAAATCTCATGAATGTCAAAAGACGATGAATAGACTAGTTAATGAAATTGAGGAAAAGAGGATTCCAATTAATGTACCACTCACACTTCAGTGCATTAAGTGTAAAAGAATGGGAATTATGATAAATGGTTCCCAAATATGAAGGTTAAAGATGAAGATTAATGTCAAAAACCTCTTAAATCCAAAGACAAAGGTAAATCTCATGAAATCACTATTGGCGATGTGGAGTATGAAAAAGAAGTGTTGGAATATATGGGTGTTTATGTAATAGAATTTAAGAATAATGTTGTATAAGTAATTTTATGATATTATGAAATAATTAAACATCTATGGATTGGTCCAATATAGTTTTTCATTAAGGATTTTAGAGAATATGTTGAATGGTCCCAGTAACCATGAAAAGCAATTGAGGTGGTAAGGTGATTTTTTTGGAAAACACGTGATTAAGGGAATAATAACCCTTAATGTGTGCATGATGTTTAAATAATGATATAAATATATTTTTGATTATGTTAAAATAAATGGGATAGTATTAATAAGCATTGGAATGATAATAATATAAGATAATTTATGATATAATGGATTAAATTTATAGAATCTTATAATTTATGCTCTAAGGAAAGAGTTAATTTTTTAAAGAATTCATGTTTTCACTAAGTTTTTATTGTAATTTAGGCTATTACCATGTTTCAAAATAATACATGATAATGGTATTCACATGATTGGTATGTGATACTTAAGATCTACATCATGATTTTGAGGTATGAATGACAAGTTTAGTGACCATCTTTAAAAAGTCCAGGATTTTAATCTTTTGGAAGGTTTAAAAGGTTAAAACGTTTATGAAATTGATTGTGTTTAAATTTGGATGAGGTTTTAGAGATTAATGTATCAATTTATGCATATTGGATAACATGTGCTAATCATTTTGTTCTGATAAAGATAGCTGGAATGACCTATCATTCTATTTATGGATCTCATGATATTCTAATACATTAGGAATGAAAATTTCACCTTCATTTATTGGAATAAGGGATGAAGTGGAAATTTATCCAGGCACAAAAAAGGGTGATATTGTGCTGGAATCAAGAAATTATATCCTCTCAAAAAATTAATAAATTTTCGGAAAAGGGTTTTGAAATAAACTTTTATCCCATTGTCATCATATTTTATGATATCTATGAACTTTTTAATGCTTATTTGGGTTTTATATTTATGGTCATTAACATTATCCTAACCATGTTCTCAATCACTCTCCTTTAGAACTTAATAGTAAAATTTCTCTTATATGTAGATATTTTCAATTTCCACCTATGTTATCCTATGTGTAAACCTAATTATGAGTTAATTTTAGTAACCATTATGTTTCTATATATCCCTTTTTAACGGGAGTTTTGGTATTCATTTTTAAAATGTGGGATTTTATTAAAGGATCTTTCAAGTATTAAACATTCGATAACCCAAAAACAATCATGGGTGAAATTCATTTTATGTGGGGTATAATGTAACACCCTAATATTTTTATGAATTATTATTTTTTAAAATATATTTAATTCATTGATTTTCTTCGTTACATCCATCCAACGGCTCGAAGGGCTTAATTTGTTTATTATAAGATAAGATAAGATAATCCCTATTTTAAGGGAATAAGGGGTGGAACCCAAACATCATTGAAATAGGACATCACATGACCTGAGGGATAAAGAGAGAAAAATACAGACAAAAACATGGATCAGCCCCACCCTAACATATAATCATGATGAACCCTACACCTTGGCATGTCATTTCATGAATCAAGTGTCCTGTGTCGAAGCGCAGGACTGATCCAACGGTTGACGCCATACCCTCTCAAACAAAAAATCTGAAAAGCCATGTGAAGATGAAACACCATATCTGAAACCACCTTTGGGAATAATACATGTGGTCATTCTAGCTGGATCACTTCCAATCACGAGACAATGTCCCCACCATCAATGACTATATAGGACAAATCTCATCGCACTTTACAAGACACCCCACCACCGCCACCGTAGAGGCCCAGAAGACATTCTAAGGGATAATAATTCAAGCCATCGTCTCCTAGGATTGGTTGATCCAACATCATGCCAAAGGAACACCACCGATGAGAGGATCTGGGTCATCCTGAACTAGAATCGCCACTCTGGGCATGAATTGTCGTTATTCAAACCACGAAAGAACCCTCATCGGATCAGAAGTAGGCAAGACATCGTGGAAAGAAAATCAGTGTGAAAATGTAGAGAAGAAATAGTGACATCAAACAGGAAAAAAACCATAACCAATCAAATGGATCTGAATCATCATATACAAAACCCTGCAAAAATAATCAATAGAAACACAAAGCCTCCTCCTTCAAAGAACTGCAGATCAACGCAGCGTCCCCTAGAAACTATCTGAAACTACTTGAGGAGTCCCTATATTACACCAGAAACCCCAATCCAGAACCATCCTTAGCACGGAATGGACCAAGCCATCAGAACCATGCCAAATCATCACTAGTGGAAGGGATGTTGGGCCTAATGCCGACGCATTTCGATTTGCCTTTATAAAAGCTAGATCACGCACATGCTAAACTGACTTAGCTTGTGTTACACGCAACACTAAGTTTCTACGAAACATTATTTTATAATTCTAATTATTTAAATGAGACAATTAAAACATAACCGTCATAATGGAGGGTATTAACAAGATTAAATGAATTTTAAAATTATAGTTTGCACATGTATATATAATTATTTTACCAATTAATTATAAATGAATGTAAACCCCTTTTAAAAAATAAAATGAAATTTTTTTTCTGAAAAAACTATTTAAATGTGAAAAAATGTGTTTTATACAAATAAATAAACAAATAAAACATGAAATATATATATAAATAATATATTCAATATAATTTTCAACATTCATATTATGTGTTTTCTAGACATGATAGAAGAACAAATCCAATTTACACATAAAAAAGTGTTCTTCTAAAAAGGCAGTTTTTCCACCTTTTAATGTCGCACATGTTCTAAATCTTGTTTTTGAAACTATTATAATTTCTATTTGAAAAAAATAAATTTCTTATTTTAATGTTTAATTTAAAAATTTCCTTTTTATTGGATTTTCATTATTTCTTTAATAATTTTCATTTTTTGATGAATAGTAAAAAATAATGAATTTTAATTGAAAACAACATTTTTATCGTAATAAATTATAGTTATAAATTAAATTTTTGATTATTTTTAATGTATAATTAGATAATGTTTTATAATTTAATCGAATTTTGGTCATTGTAATCAATTTCACATTGAAATTTGATATAAAAACCTTTTAACCTTTTGAACATTTTCACATTAAAAACTCGGTTTCTTGTCCCATCAACGAGATTAATTTTAAATTAATTTTAGAAAATTATGTGTTTTAAATTTTGGAAAATTTATTCCATATTTGTAACCAAAATATCCAAATTTAT
Source organism: Viscum album (assembly GCA_963277665.1). Classification (NCBI taxonomy): domain Eukaryota; kingdom Viridiplantae; phylum Streptophyta; class Magnoliopsida; order Santalales; family Viscaceae; genus Viscum; species Viscum album. The sequence goes on along the minus strand of OY728143.1, from coordinate 877,531,401 downwards.
CAAATATTTACCTTTTATTTTTTGAAAATATGAAAAATAACATTAATAATCTTTATTACCACATTAATGGGAAAAACGAGTAATCAAGGGTAAAAATAATATTATAAATATTATAAAATTACTCTAAAACAATCCCAAATTTTATTTGATGAATTTAATTCCACACTAAACTAATTATTTTAAAATTTAAATAATTTAATGGACACATTTTCATGAAAATTACATGGATATTATTAAAATCAAAGAGAGTGACAAAATTTGACACTCTTACTTATAATAAGTATTATATTTTTAATATGTAGATAAATATAATATATTTATAACTATATAAATTACTATAAAATATTATAAGTTTATATACATGATGGAAATATACTTTAAATTATTAGTGTTTAAATAAATATCATAAATAAATTCATAATGATGATGCAGTATTTATTTATTTAATGAAAAAATAAATTAAGTGTTATTACAATTATTAAAATAAATATTATATTAATTACATAAGGTGATAAACTAATTTTATAAGTTAATATCAAATATTATAAGTTTATTAAATTAATTTTTTTGAATTTATCTTGTTGTATTGATTTTTGTAAATCCCATGTAATGAATTATGAAAAAATTATCACTAATGATATTTTTTGAAAATTTTTTTTATTAAATTAATATAAAATAATAAAAATCCTAAATAAAGAAAAATTGAAAAAATTATGGTCTAAAAACACCATAAATTGACAATTTATGGCTCGATTACAATCTTATAAGTAAAAATATCCATATTTTAATATTGAAAATGTTGTTATTGTAGTTAAAATTAAAATAGGTAACTGAGGGTTAATTAAAATGATAAGGATTAAAATTACACAAAAAAATTATAAAAATTTTTGTTTGATGATATTACCACCCTATACCACATTAAATTCTAATAAAGTTCTATTTTTAGGTATTTGTTTTGAGATTTAATTTATTATAATTTAATATTTTGAGAAATTCCAAAAGTGTCCCTCACCTTCATTATAAAAGGAAACCTCCTCCCACATTTCATTTCACCACTTAGAGTCTTCTATATCAGAAAAAATATAAAAAATATCTTCTTCACTTACCTACCCACTTTCAAGAGTTGATGGTATTTATAAAGGACTGACTCTATATTCTCTTGGAGGAGATCTAAAGGAGTCGCTTTGATGAAGAGGTAATCTCTCTAACTGATCACTCTCTTTTTTTTCTATTCTATACCTCACCTAAATCTATGATATATATCATAAAATAATAATTTAATCATAATAAACATTCTAAAATTTTATTATGATGTTTAAAACTTCATTATACATCCCCTTTATCATCAAACAAGAAGTGAAAATATCACTCGTGCGTACATATGGCTTACTATCTCCACGTAGCGACACAATTCTTTTTCCATCACAATTGTTATAAGAGGGAATTTTGATAGTTTTAATGTTTATATTTATATTTATGACATTATTATACTTCTGAAATGATAATATCACATCTACATTTTTTCACCTAATCTTTTGGGAAATGATAACGTCACTCATGCATACATATGGCTTATCAAAACCAATATGCGATGTAATTAATTTTTCATATATATTTCACATTGGTGGTAATAAAGATAAATTTTATGAATATATATGATATATATAACATAATAATTATTCTATAAATAATTATACCAAGATCAAATTATAAGGACTAGGACTGCTGAACTGAATCGTACTTGGAAAACAAAGCAGATATCACCTAGAACAATGATTTTAATTGTTAATAAGTGGGTGATAAGATATTATAAACAAATCATAAAAGGTATTATTTATATATGGTTTTTTATACATGTATAAAAAATCTATATTTTTTATAAAGGATTTTTTATCACAAACAAGGAGATACAAGACATAAGGTAAGGGTTATTCGATCACTTTTATTTCAGTGGGACATATGCCTTATACAATACTTATTTCTTCAACATGGTGTATATAATAATTAAGAAAATATTTTAGGATTATTATATTGAATATTATGGTATTTTAATATCCATATAATTTTATTTCTTTCATGGGGAATACAATTATACATATTATAAAATGGTAAGGGTTTATTTTACATTCTCATCAATATTCAAGATTGTTTCATTTTAAGTCTCTATTGGAGAATATTTATCTTCCAAATCTATGATTTCTAAAAAAATCAAAATAGTTTTTAATATTATCCTATCAATATTAAAATCTATTCTTACCCTTGTTTTACTTGTTATGAAATGGTTTGAAAAAAATATTTTTGTCGTTTTCTAAACAAGGCTCTTTGAGACATTCGAATATATATATATATATATACAGAGGGATTTTTTTAACTTATATTGCATGAGAGACCATTATCTCAATAAATATTACATAATTACTTGATGTTTTATTTACAAAATTACAATTTTATTTTCAGATAAATTGGTTTCCATTTTAATTTTACAGCTTCTTAAGAAATTGATTTCATAAAGGAAATGATATTTTCCTCAAGAATTATTTCTAGTAATATTTCAAAACCATTTTACTTATAAGATAACATTATTTTATTTTATTTATCATTTAATGGGTAGATGAACCATGTATACCATTCTTATTCATTATATGAATTTTTTATGATTATGCTGGTATGATATTTATGAAACCTATTTTATTTACTTGGGTTATGTTATGATGAAGTGGTTATAAAACTCATTTCTTTAAATGAGTTCTAAGATGGTGAATGATTTATGGTTTTATGGAACACATCTGTATGTTATTCATTATTTGATGGGTGGGGTCTATATCTCCCTCCAATTCATTGGGTAATGAATTATATCTCATGAGATAGTTAAGGGAAATAAATTTATGTGCTATATATGGGATGGAAAACAATTTTATGTCTGTGATATGATAGGGGAAACTATTTATAAGGCATGATCAGAGAGTCTTGGTAGTTAACTGTGACATATTAAATTTTTCTCTATGATTATTATTATTCCACACACATTTATGACTTGAACATATGGTTTAATAATGAGTTATGATGAAGTTTCATTATTATGGTTCATGATAATGTTTTATACCCTGAATTGTGTTTATGATCCAGGATAGGTTGGATATGAACATTGTATGTTATTATCATGATCACATAATGATATCTTATGATTTTAAAATATAATAAACTATTAAATTAAGTTTTTACCCTTACTGATCATCTGAGATCACCACTTTTTTGTTTCCTTTCCACAGGATATGAAGAAAGGTATTAAATGTGATATACTAAAAAGGGATTATTAATATGAAGAATTAAGTGGGAGATGATGTAGATATTTTATGAACAAGTTTTTTATGTATACAAGTTTAGAAAGGAACTAGACCTTTACAACCCTCAGGCGTGTATTGTATAATGAAATTAATATTCATCTAAAGAGAAGTAATATCTATATATGAAAATCTTGGGTCATTATATTGTGTCAGAATATATGGTTCCAAATTTAATATAGTCCAAACAATACATGGAGTTACTATTATAAATATTATGTGGGGACGACGTGGAATGTAAATTTGGAAATTTATATTTCACTCATGGTTCACATGGGTTCACATAAATTAATTCTCACATGGGATATACATGGGCTTGTGGAAGTAATCTTTTTACATTTATGTTCACATGGACGATTAAAAAATTTATTTCACAGGGACTGCCATTTTTTTAATTTGAAATTTATGAAAAAATAATTTTATAGTCATTAAAATGTACATGGACACTAGAATATGTGTTTAATTCCATTGTAACATATTCTATATATCTATCCTCGTAATATAGTTGAAATTTTTCTCCCCTCAATGGACATAGGTTATTCTGACCAAACCATGTAAATCGTTATGATAATTTTTTTCCATTTTTCATTGTTTTTCCTCTAATTTCAACAAAATGTGGTATCATATCTCGGCTTTAGGTTATTTTGTAAGTGAATTTTCATGAAAATTTTAAGTGGATAAATGAAATGTTAATATAAATCACTTTTATGGAAACAATTGATGAACAGACCATTTATGGGATCCTCATCAATGGATTTTTTCTTCCTAAAGGATGCAACCTAGTGGCTGATCATAGGTTGTTTCTTGAGGAGAGTCAACAAGATAGTTGTTCTTTATGAAGTGTTTCACTTATTAAGATTTACTACTATATATTTCACCTTATTAAGTGTCACCCTTTATTAGTATAAAAAAAGTGACCATAAAGTCAGACGTTTATCAGTGCAAAAAAAGAATTGATAAAAGGAACCCTTTATCAGTGCATTTTTTTAATGATGATGAATGTGACATTCATAATAAATTTATTAATATTAAAAAACATATTTTAAATTTTTTTCCTATTGATATATATATAATATAATTTTTTAAATATGATTTTAATAATATAAAATATGTATTTACTCTTAATATAAAATATATTTCGTAAAAATATATTATAAAATAATATTTAATAATTTTATTATTTTTATTGAGTAATCGACATTTAACAATTACTTCATGATATAAATAAATAATTAATTAATTAATAACTTGAGAAAAGTTTAAAATAGGACATGAAAATCAAAAGTCTATAAATTTTGATTCAGGTGTCTCTTTGTGCTCCATGAGATGTCAAATCAATGATTCCAAAGAGATAAATTCCGTTTAAATTAGGGGGATTAATCCCTATATTTTCACTTTCAAAAACATCATGGAAGACCTCAAAAAGTGAGTTTTTAGTTGGGATGGTCTAATTTTTTAACATTTAATAGAATTTTAAATTTTTTGAATAGGTTATTCTTATCATTTTTCCGTGGAGACATGATTTATTCATAGATCCTACATTAATATTGATATTTTTGCAATTAAATTATAACATTTTTCATATGTTAGTTTTATCTTAAAATCAAATTATAATATATATATATATATATATATACATATTTTTATATATGTACATATACAAATTTAATTATATAAATAAATATTTAAATATTTTTACATGTATAATATATTTTTAAATATATAAACCACATAGAAGTGAACATTTATTATCAATTTTACTTAAAATAAAAATTATACATTTTATTTAACTTATAAAAACTTATGAATATATATACCTAAAAAATGTATTTATAGTGTTTATATATAAATGTGTGTGTGTTAATAAGATGATATATATTTATATATTTATTCTATTATATGTAAATTAAAATTAATATATAATATATTTTAATAAATATAAAAATAAATATATGAAACGTACATATACACACTGACACGTATATATAAACACACACACAAACATATATCTCAATAAATATATCTTAAAATAATTATATAAATATTTATAAATAAATGGATAAAAAGATAAATGTAAATATATATATATATAAATTAACATATCATAAAATATAGAAAAAATAAGATATATCAGTTGTAAGGGAATTTAGTTTTCACATAGATGTCTCATGTTTGAATCTAAGAAATCATGGGTTAGTAGTGAGGGGGCAGTGGTGGAGCACTAAAAAAGGGCTGGCTGAGATCGGGTAGGAGGGACTAGATGGAATCACATGTGAGAAAGAGTGGTGGCTGGTAGGGTATCACTGATAAACATAGATTTAAGCACTAAAAAGGGGGTTCATGTATGAGAAAAATACTTTATCATTTGAAAAAAAATAGTTTTATTATTTTTTTCACTGATAAATGTATCATTTATTAGAGATTTTATAGTGTTGATAAAGAAACTAACATTTAATGGTTCTCCACACATTAATTCTTTTTTATCACTGATAAAAGTGATTTCTAGTGATTTAAAATTATTAATCTGTATTAATGATTTTTTGGTTTTTATCAATTAAATATATCATGTAAATAATAGTATCATGTGTGTAAAATTTTAGATTTTAAATTTAATAAAACAAGTAATATTTCATTGAAAAATAAATTACAATAAAATGTAATAGAAAATTATAAATTAAGAATTGGTCGACTTGAGGGAGGAAGTTGGCGTTATCATCATTACTATAAAAATATATTATATTATAATTCAATGTTTTAATTACATAAATTTTCTATAACTATCCTCCATATTCTATATCGGGGGTGATTATCATTCTTAAGAACCTCACTAAACTTTTTTATCACTTGACTTTTATGTGGAGAGTAAACATAATCACAACTCTCTTGAGTATATGTTAATGTTTGAACTCTGACCTACATCCCGTGATCTATTCTTCATCTACCTCATGTAGATGATCAATATGTCAAATTAAAGTGAATTAAAAGTTGTATAAAATTATATAACGATGGAAGTGGTGGTCCATGAAAAAAAATTAATTTTTAAAAACTGTTTCCCCATGCTTAAGTAAAATGTTTTTGTGCTTGAATTTAAAATAAAATAATTGAAATTAAATTGTAAATTGATATCAATTTCTACCCATGATTAACAATGAGTTTATTATTCTATGGAAAATGGTGTTAGAGTGTATTATTGAGGTGGTAAGGTGTTTTTTTTTTGGAAAACACATGATTAAGGGAATAATAACCCTTAATGTGTGCATGATGTTGGTATAATGAAATAAAGATGTGTTCGATTATGAAAAAATAAATGGGATAGTGTTAATAACCATGGGACTGATAATATTATATGATTTTTTATGATATAATGTATTAAATTTATAAAATATTAGGATTTATGCTATGAGGAAAGAGTTAATTTTTGAAATAATTCATTTTTTTCACTAAATTTTTATTGTAATTTAGGTTATTACCATGTTTCAAGAGAATACATGATAATGGTATTCACATGTTTGGTATGTGATACTTTACATCAACATCATGTTTTCGAGGGATAAATGAAAAGTTTAGTGACCATCATTAAAAAGGCGAAGATTTTAATATTATAGAAGGTTTATAAGGGTAAACATTTATGAAATTGATTATGCTGAAATTTGGATGAGGTTTTATAGTTTAATGTTTCAATTTATGCATATTGGATAACATGTTCTAATCATTTTGTTCTGATAATGATAGCAGGAATGACCTATCAGTCTGTTTATGGATCTCATGATCTTATAATACTTTAGGAATGAAAATTTCACCTTCCTTTCTTGGAATAACTGATGAAGTGTAAATTTATCAAGGCACAACGAAGGGTTATATTGTGCTCGAATCAAGAAAGTATACCTTCTCAAGAAATTAATAAATTTTAGGAAAAGGGTTTTGAAATAAACTTGTATCCCATTGTCAACATTTTTTATGATTTCTATGACCTTTTTAAATCATATTTGGGTTATATATTTGTTATCATTAACATTATCCAAACCATGTTCTCTATCACTCTCCATCAAAACATTATAGTTAAATTTCTCTTAAATGTAGATGTTTTCACATTCCACCTATGTTATCCTATTTGTAAGCTTAATTATGAGTTAATTTTAGTATCCATTATGTTTCTATATATACCTTTTTAAAGGGATTTTTGGTATTAATTTTTACAATGAGGGATTTTATGAAAGGATCTTTCAAGTATTAAACCTTCGATAACCCAAAAAAATCAAGGGTGAAATTCATTTTATGTGGGGTATAAAATAACACCATAATATTTCAATTAAATATATATATTTTTAAATATATTTAATTCATTGATTTCTTTTGTTACATCCATCCAATGGCCCAAAGGGCTTAATTTTGTTATTATAAGATAAGATAAGATAATCCCTCTTTTATGTAAATAAGGGGGGAACCTGAATATCTTGGAAATAGGACATCACATGACCTGAGGGACAAAGAGAGAAAAATCCAGACAACAACATGGATCAGCCCCACCCCAATATATAATCGTGATGAACCCTTCACCTTTGCTTGACATTTCATGAAGCAAGTATCCTGTGTCGAAGCACAGGCCCGATCTGACGGTTGACGCCATACCCTCTAAAAAATAAAATTTGAAAGGCCCTATGATGATGAAACACCATCTCTGAAACCATATTTGGGACTAATCCATGTGGTCAATCTAGCTGCATCACCACCAATCACAAGACCATGTCACCACCATCAATGATTATCGTGGTCGAATCTCATCACACTCCACAATAAACCCCCCACCGCCATTGTATAGTCCCATAAGACATTTTAAGGGATAATAATTCAATCCATCATCTCCTAGGATTGGTTGGACCAACATCATGCCAAAGGAACACCATCAATGAGAGGATCCAGGTCATCCTGAACTAGAAGCACCGCTCTGGGAAAGGATTTCCTTTATTCAGACCACGAAAGAACCCTCATCGGATCTGAAGCAGGCTAGAAATGGTGGAAAGAAAATCAGTGTGAAAATGCAGATAATAAATAGTGACGTCAAATCAGGAACCCAAAAAATCATAACCAATCGAATTGATCCGAATCATCAAATCCAAAACCCTACAAAAAAACAACAGAAACACAAAACCTCCCCCTTCAAAGAACTACAGATCAATGTAGCGTCCCCCTTGAAACTCGCCAAAACTACTTGAGGAGACCCTAGATTACACCAGAAACCCCAAGCCAGTACCATCCTTAGCACCAAATGTACCAATCCATCGGAACTGTTTCATGAAGTCACCGGCGGAAGGGATGCGGGGTCGAACACCGACACATGTCGAGACGTCTTTACAGAAGCCCTCAAGGAGAGATGCTGAGCCCCTCACCAAAGAACCACCAACCCATCGACATCAGGAACATTAGCTGAAGAAACAAACCCCGAATTCTAGATGCCCCACTTAGAATCTAGATCACGCTCACATCGAACCGACTTAGCCTGTGTTACACGCAACACTATGTTTCTACGAAACATTATTTTATAATTCTAATTATTTAAATGAGATAATTAAAACATAACCATTAGAATGGAGGGTATGAACAAGATTTAATGAATTTTGTAATTATTTTTTTCACATGTATATATAATTATTATAACAATTAATTATAAATGAATGTAAACCTATATTTAAATATAAAATGAAATTTGTTTATCTGAAAAACTATTTATATTTGCACAAATGTGTTTTACACCAATAAATAAACAAATAAAACATGATATATATATATATAATATATTAAAAATAATTTTTAACATTAATTTAATTTTTTTCTAGACATGATATAAGAACAAACCCAATTTTACACATAAAAAAATTGGTCATCTAAAAAGGCAGTTTTCCACCTTTTGATGTCAAACATGTTTTAAATCTTTTTTTTGAAACTATTATAAATTATATTTGAAAAAAAAATTATTATTTTAATGTTTAATTTAAAAAATTTCTTTTATTGGATTTTTGGTATTTTGTTAATAAATTTCAGTTATTGATGAATATTAAAAAATAATGAATTTTAATTGAAAACAACATTTTTTTTATCACAATAATTTATAGTATTGAATTATATGTTTCTTTGTTATTAAGGTATAATTAGATAATTTTTAATCATTTCATCTAATATAGGTCATTTTAATAAATCTCACATTGAATTTGGATATAAAAACCTTTTAACCTTTTGAACATTTTCACATTAAAAACTCATTTTCTCATCCCGTCAACGAGATTAATTTTAAATAAATTTTTGAAAATTACGTGTTTTGAATTTTGAAAAATTTATTCTATATTTGGAATCATAATATCCAAATTTTTCAAATAGTTCCCTTTTATTTTTGGAAAATATGAATAATAAATTTAATAATTTTTATTACAACATTTTTGGGAGAAACGAGTAATCAAGGGTAAAAATAATATTATAAATATTATAAAATTACTCTAAAACAAGCCCAAATTTTATTGGATGAAGCTCATTCCATACTAACCACATAATGTTAAAATTTTAATAATTTAATGGACACATTTTCATGAAAATGACATGGATAATATTAAAATCAAATAGAGTGACAAAATGTGACACTCTTACTTTTAATAAGTATTATATTTGTAATATATAGATAAATAGAATATATTCTTAGCTATATATATTACTATAAAATATAATAGGTTTATATACATCATGTAAATATACTTTAAATTTTTAGTGAAGAAATAATTATCATAAATAAATTCACAATGAGGATGCATTAATTATTTAATTAATGAGAAAATAAATTAAACGATATTTAAAATATTACAATAAATATAATATTAATTATATAAGGTGACACACTAATTTTATAAGTTTATATGAAATATTATAGGTTTATTAAATTAATTTTTTTGAATCTATCTTTTTTTATTGATTTTTTTAAAGTCAATGTAATGAATAGTGAAAAATTTAACACTAATGATATTTTTAGAAAATGTTATTTTATTAAATCAGTAAAAATAATAAAAATCCAAAATAAAGAAAATTTGAGTAAATTATTGTCTAAAAATACCATAAATTGACAATTTATGGCTCAATTGAAACCTTATAAGTAATAATATACATCTTTTAATAGTGAAAATGTTGTTACTATAGTTAAAATTAAAATAGGTCAACTAAGGGTTAATCAAAACGATAAGGTTTAAAATTACACAAAAAAATTACAAAATATATTGGTTGATGATATTATACCATATAACACACTAAATTCTAAAAATGTTTGATTTTTAGTTTTTTTTTGAGATTTAGTTTGTTATAATTTAATATTCTGAGAAATTCCAAAAGTGCCCCTCACCTTCATTGTAAAAGGAAACCTCCTACCTCATCTCATTTCACCACATTGACACTTCTATATAATAAAAAATATAGAAAATTGTCTTCTTCACTTACCTACCCACTTTCTAGTGTTGATGGTATTCATAAAGGACCAACTCAATAGTCTCTTAGAGGAGATCTAAAGGAGCCCCTTTGAAGAAGATGTAATCTCTCTAACTGATCACTCTCTCTATTTAACTATTCTATACCTCACCTAAATATATTATATATATAATAAAATAATAATTTCATAATAATAACAATTCTAAAATTTTATTATGATTATTAAAACTTCATTATGCATCCCCATTCTCATCAAATAAGAAGTGAAAATATCACTTGTGCGTACATATGGATTACTGACTCCACGTAGAGATACAATTATTTTTCCATTACAATTGTTATAAGTGGGATTTTTTATAGTTTTAATGTTTATATATTATATTTATAATATAATTATAATTTTTAAATGATAATATCACATCTACCTTTTTTCACCTAATCTTTTGGGAAATGATTACGTCACTCGTGCGTACATATGGCTTATCATAACCAATATGCGATATGATTCATTTTTCATATATATTTCGCATTGGTGGTAATAAGGATAATTTTTTTGAATATATATGATATATATAACAGAATAATTATTCTATAAAACATTATACCATGATCAAAGTATAAGGACTTAGACTACTGAACTGAAACATACTTGCAAAAGAAACAGATATCACCTAGAACAATGATTTTAATTATTAATAATGGGTGATAAGATATTATAAGAAAATCATAAAAGGTATTATTGTTATATGGTTTTTTTATAAATGTATAAAAAATACATATTAATTATAAAGGATGTTTTAACATGAACAAGGAATGACAGGACATAAGCTAAGGGTTTATGGCTCACTTTTATTTCAGTGGGACACATGCCTTATACACTACTTATTTATTAAACATGGTGTATATAATACTTAGGAAAATATTTTATGAGTATTATCTTTAAGATTAAGGTATTTTAATATACATATAATTTTATTTCTTTCATGGGGAATACGATTATACATATTAAAAAATAGCAACGGTTTATATTACATTCTCATCAACATTTAAGATTGTTTCATTTTAAGTCTCTATTGGAGAATATTTATCTTCCACATATATGATTTATAAAAAAAATGTTTTTAATATTATACTATTAATATTAAAATCTTTTCTTACCCTTGTTTTACTTGTAATGAAATGGTATGAAAAAAATATTTTCGTCGTTTTCTAAACGAGTCTCTTTGAGACATTCCAAAAAAATATATACAGAGGGATTTTTTTCTCTTATATAGCATAAGAGGACATTACTTACATAATTATTACATAATTACATGAAGTTTAATTTACATGATTACAATTTTATTTTTAGATAAATTGGATTCCATTATAATTTTACATCTTTTTAAAAAAAATGATTTCATAAAGGAAATGATATTTTCCTCAAGAATTATTTTGAGTAATATTTCGAAACCATTTTACTTATAAGATAACAATATTTTATTTTATTTATGATTTAGTGTGTATATGAACCAAGTATACCATTATTATTCTTTATATGATATTTGTAGGATTATGGTGGTATGATATGTATAAAACCTATTTCTTTTACATGAGTTATGTTATGATAAAGTGGTTATAAAACTCATTTCATTAAATGGGTTCTGAGATGGTGAATGATTTTTCGTTTCATGAAACACATCTATATGTTATTCATTTTGTGATGGATGGGATCTATATCCCCCTCCAATTAATTAGGTAATGAATTATATCTCATGATATAGTTAAGGGAAATAATTTGATGTGTTTGATATGTGATGGAAAACAAGTTTATGTGCTTGATCTGTTAGGGGAAACTAGTTATAAGGCATGATCAAAGAGTCTTGGTAGTTAATTGTGACATATTAAATTGTTCTCTATGATTATTATTATTCCACACACATTTATGACTTGAACATATGGTTTAGAAATGATTTGTGATGAAGTTCCATTCTTATGGTTCATGATAGTTTTTTATACCATGACTTATGTTTATGATCCATGATAGGTTGGGTATGAACATTGTATGTTATTATCGTGATCACATACCTATAACTTATGATTTTATAATATAATAAAATAATATATTCAATTTTTACCCTTACTGAGCATCTGATCTCACCCCATTTTTGTTTCCTTTTCACAGGATATGAAGAAATGTATTAATTGTGATATACTAAAAAGGGATTCTAATTATAAAGAGTTAAGTGGGAGATGATGTAGATATTTTATGAATAAGTTTTTTTTATGTTTACATGTTTAGAAAGGAACTAGACCTTTATAACCCTCAGGCGTGTATTTGTATAATAAAATTAATATTCATCTAAAGAGAAGTAATATCTATATATGAAAAACTTGGGTCATTATATTGTGTCGGAATATATGGTTGAAATTTAAAATAGTCCAAACTATAAATTGAGTTACTATTATAAATATTATGTGGGGTCGATGTGGAATGTAGATTTGGAAATTTAGATTTCACTCAAGGTTCACATGGATTCATAGAAATAAATTATCGCATGGGATATACATGGGCTTTTGGAAGTAAACTTTTTAAAATTATGTTCACATTGAAAATTCAAAACATTATTTCACATGGACTGCCATTTTTTTAATATGAAATTTGTGACACAATAATTTTATAGCAATTAAAATGTACATGGCCACTGGAATATGTGTTTAATTCCATTGTAACAAATTACATACATCTATCCTCATAATATAGTTGAAATGTTACTCCCCTCCATGGACATAGGGTATTCTGACTGAACCATGTAAATCGTTATGATAATTTTTCTTTCCATTTTTCATTTTTTTTCCTCTAATATCCCCAAAAAGTGGTATCATAGCTTTGTTTTAGGTTCTTGTGTAAGTGAATTTTCATGAAATTTTTATGTGGATAAATGATATTTTAATATCAATCAATTTTATGGAAACAATTGTTGAGTAGACCATTTATGGGATCCTCATGAATAGAGTTTTTGTTCCTGAAGGATGAAACCTAGTGGCTGACCATAGCTTATTTCTTGGGGAGAGTCAATATGATATTTGTCCTTTATTAAGTGTTTCACTTATTAAGATTTACTAATAGATATTTCACCTTATTAAGTGTTACCCTTTATTAGTGCTAAAAAGTGATCATAAAGTGTGACTTTTAACAGTGAAAAAAAATAATTGATAAAAGGAACCATTTATCAGTGTATTTTTTTAATGATGATGAATGTGACATTCATAAAGAACTTCATAATATTAAAAAAACATAATTTAATTTTTTTTCTATTGATATATATATAACATAATTTCATAAATATGATTTTAATAATGAAAAATATGTATTTACTATTAATATATAATATATTTAGTAAAAATATATCATAAAATAACTATAAATTAATATTATTTAATAATTTTATTATTAGTATTGAGTAATCGACATTTAAAAATTACTTTATGATATAAAAAATTAATTAATTAATTAATCTCTTAAGATAAGTTTAAAATAGGACATGAACATCAAAAGTCCATAAATTTTGTTTCGGGTGTCTCTTTGTGCTCCATGAGATGTCAAATCAATGATTCCAAAGTGATATATTCCGTTTAAATTAAGGGGATTAATCCCTATATTTTATCTTTCAAAAACATCATGGAAGACCTCCAAAATTGAGTTTTTAGTTTGGATAGTCTTATTTTTGAACATTTAATGAAATTTTAAATTTTTTTAATAGGGTATTATTATCATTTTTCATTGGAGACTTGATTTATTCTTAGATCCTACATTAAGATTGATATTTTTTCATTGAAATTATAACATTTTTCATATTTTAGTTTTATGTTAAAATCAAATTATAAATATATATATATACAAATTTTTATATAATTGTACATATAAAAATTTAGTTATAAAAATAAATATTTAAATGTTTTTACATGTATAATATATTTTTAAATATATAAACCACATAGAAATGAACATTTATTATCAATTTTACTTAAAAGAAAAAAAATCCATTTTATTTACCTTATAAAAACTTATGAATAAATGTATACCTAAAATATGTATTTATAGTTTTTATATATAAATGTGTGTGTGTGTTAATAAGATTATATATATTTATATATATTCTATTATATGTAAATTAATATTAATATATAATGTATTTTAATAAATATAAAAATAAATATATTAAACGTACATATACACACTGACATATATATATAAACACACACACAAACATATATTCAATAAATATACTTAAAAATAATTATATTAATACTTATAAAAAATGGATAAATAGATAAATGTAAATATATATATGTAAATTAATATATCGTAAAATATAGAAAAATTAAGATATATCAGTGGTAAGGGAATTTAGTTTTCACATGGATGTCTCATGTTAGAATCTAAGAAATAATGGATGAGTAGTGAGGGGGCAGTGGTGGATCACTAAAAAAGGCCTGGGTGTGATAGGATAGGATGGACTGGATGGAATCAAATGTGAGAAAGACCTGTGGCTGGTTCGTGATTACTGATAAACATGGGGGTAAGCACTAAAAAGGGGGTTCGTGTATGAGAAAAATACATTAACATTTGAAAAAAAATAGTTTTATTATTGTTTTTTTCACTGATAAATGAATCATTTTTTATTGATTTAATAGTGCTGATAAATAAACTAAAATTTAAAGGTTCTACACACATTAATACTTTTTTAGTAATAATAAATGTGATTTCTAGTGATTTAAAATTATTAATCTATATTAGTGATATTTTTTTGGTTTTTACAAAATAAATCTATCATTGAAATAATAGTATCATGTTTGTATAATTTTAGATTTGAAATTTAACAAAACAAAGAAGATTTAATTGAAAAATAAATTAAAATAAAAGATAATAGAAAATTATAAATTAAGAATTGGTCGAAGTGAGGGAGGAAGTTGGCGTTGTCATCATTACTAAAAAATATATAATATATTTTAATGAAATTATTTAATTACATGAAATTTCTATAACTATCCTCTATATTCTATAGTGGGGGTGATTTTCGTTCTCAATAACCTCACTAAACATGTTTATCACTTGCCTTTTACGTGGAGAATAAACATAATCACAACTCTCTTGAGTATATGTTAATGTTTGATCTCTGACAGACATCCCATGATCTATTATTCATCTTCCTCGTGTAGATGATCAATATGTCAAATTAATGTGAATTAAAAGTAGTATAAAATTATTCAATAATGGAAGTGGTGGTCCATGAAAAATAAATGTAATCTTTAAAACCATTTCCCCATGCTTAAGTAACATTTTTTTTGTGCTTGAATTTAAAATAAAATAATTGAAATTAAATTAGAACTTGATATCAATTTCTACAAATGATTAAAAAATATTTGATTATTCTATTTAAAATGGTGTTAGAGTGGATTATATAGGTATAATAATGGTGCTATAGAAATAAGAAGATGATAATCCAAAATGTATTAAAATGAATCTTAAAAAAAATTTAATAGAAAGACTTTATAAAACCTAGATCAACATTGACTAAAAAGTGATAATACATGGAATAGAGGGGAAACACTTAGGAATTCCACTTATAGCTACCAAACTAAAAATAGGATCCCACACCCCCGAGCCTTCTCCCTCTTCAAATAGGCATCCTCCCCTTATATGAAAAAAATCGTAGAATATTTTTTATCTTTTCTTTTTCTAAAATTTTTTCTTTACTTTTTTGGGGAATATGTAATAGCCTTGCATGAAATGAATTGATTCTTGGTCATCAAGGGGGATAGAATTAATTAATTTAATTATATCCACTATTTTTTATATAAAAATTAATTAATTTTCAATATATATATGTAATGAAATAAACCAGTTTTTAAAATAATGTTTTTTATTCTAATTTTTTTTAGTTGTTTTTTGGTTTTGTTATATATATATATATATATATATATATTAAAAAGTATTTTAAATAATAATTTTTTATTTTTAATTATAATTATTTAAGTAATTCCAAAATAAAACTAAAAACTTCACTCCTGAAACCATTTAATAAGAGAGGGGACCTTGATATTTCACATTTTTAGAATGATTTTTTTTCTTTTTAATTTTTTTTCTAGTTTAGGTTTTTATTTTTTTGGAATATGGGATGAAAAATCCTGAAATTAATTGATGCTCAGTTGTCCAAGTATAAATCATCAATTTATTTGACATACTCCACCAATTTTTTCATGAATCGACCCAATAGGGCTCGAGTGGAAACTACCCCAAGACCACCTCTATAGTATAGGCCATGGAGACAAACCCTAAAAGACCTAACTAACATAAGAGTCCTTTTCCTAATTTACTAATATGCACACACTCAAACATCTATATGCATAAGTTCATAGGAATATAATAAAATTATTCAACATCTAAAATAAAAATCAATTCTTGTAAAACCTCTAGTGAGTACAAGAGTATGACAATGTAAATTGAAAAGTGAATGGAAAAAATACAAGCCCAATTAGAAATATTTCCCAACCTGAAAAAATGGAAAATTAAATGATGAGAGCACCCAACTCTAAATCTCTATGATCTAACCACCGCATACAGTCAAATAAACCAGGGTATCCCTATACTCATTTGTAATCGCCGACAATATGTCCATTATTTACCTAAGAGATGAACTAAGGGGGAAATCCCATTAAAGTGTGAGTATATAAATACCCAATTGTATGCCTTGAAATCTTAAGGGGGGATAATAAGAGACATAATAAGAATAAATGGTAGAAAACTCATCCCAAACATGAGAGTAACAAAATCCAATGACATAAATATATACTTGATCAATCCAAAGAATCCCAAATTAGGGAGAAAGGGGATCTCCATCTCATAGTCCATACTAGGAAAAGAGTTCTAAAATTTCCAATGGTCTGTCATCAATGCACATAATCTCATGTGTCTGTCCATAAGAGTAACAGTGTGGAGTATACATGCCTCACTATCATACTGAATAGTCGCGGCAGCTCAATTTCCAAAGAAATTACTTGCTCCCTAGGGAATTTTGGGTCCCACATAGTGTAAGGGGGCCCCATTCCCTATCCGATAAGGAGTACCACTCTATAGGTAGAGGTCCCACACCCTAGTTCAATAAGGGGTACCAATAAATAGTTAGAAGACTTGTACCATAATTCCATATGGGGTACCACTCAATAGATAGGGAACCCACACCCTCGCCTGTCAGGGTGTACCACTCAATAGATAAAGGAACCACACCCTATTCCATAAAGGGGTAACACAAAATAGATACAAGACCCACACCCTAATGCCATAAGGGGGTACCACTCATTAGATAGAGGACCTGAACCCGAAATCTATAGGGGGTACCGCTTTAATGATCCTATCGGGTCACTATTGTCATAGAGTGCTTCCTGAAGAAGCATCAAAAGTGGAAAATATCATATCATATCTCTAAGTCCACCATGAAAGATTTCATCACATTCTACATGAAAAAATACATAGGATATTTTACTGGTGGGAAAAAATTTGTGTCTGAATGATAGGGATATGAGAGGTAGATGGTTCCTCATAAAGGAAGAAGGGGTAAAATGTGTGTAGGGGAACCACACGTTTTGTGGTCCCACTCTACTGCTAGTTCGTGTCCTTACTGATACATGACTAATTTCTCATGTAGGACACCATGGCATGTAGAGGGACTACACAGCGTACCCTAGCCACTTGAGGTTCTTCCAATGCTTCTAGTCATGTTTGTGTAAACTGCCTATGTTTGTGTACTGTGGTACAAAAAATGTCCTTCCACATGGGGTTTCACATGTGTCCCTGGCCGTGTGCATGTACAATAGTACACAGTGTGTTCCTGGCTATGCCTGTGCCCATGTACTCCCAAATTACATGTTGGGTTTCTTGCACATGGTTAACATGGAATGTGGGGATCCCACATTGCGTGTGGTACTTATAAACTTTTGAAACCCAGTCTTACACAACCTATGGACTAAAAGACATGTGTTCTTTTAAATACACGGTGTGTAGTTGTGTTTTTATCAAAATACCATACTTATTTTTACATTATAGATTCATTATCTCCATGCCAAATATCACCTCTATGCCTTTTTAAATCAGTGAAAAGGCCTCTATTCATTGTTTACAACTCTATAATGGGCTAAAGTCAAATCCCTATCACTTTACTCGAATATCGCATGAAGTTGTATACATTTTTTATGCCTGGGGTGCCTCCCATGTCGTTCTAAAACCCAATTCATATCCATGATCCACAAATATATTATTTGAAACCCAAAAATATCATTAATTCATCCCCAATTCATCATTGCATTCTTCAAAAATAATCTACCATGAATTTGGTAGTCCAATTGGGCTCGATCCCACCAAAAAAGGTCAAACCAAGACCCTGTAGGCCAATTAGTGATGAACACAAATAATAATTGGGATAAATAAACAATAAAAAATATGAAAAAATATTTGGACAATATTTCTTAGAAAAAATAATAAAATTTGGGATGCTCAGGGTAATAATAACTAAATAATAAATTTAAAAACTGATGTGCGAGCACATGTAGTGGCATGATTTAACAAAGATCTTGAAATAGAATCGGTCATGATCAAACATTTTAATAAATAGGGGTAGAATCCAAAAATTTAAGAATCTTATATACAATGGTTTCATTTTTGGATGAATAACACACTCTCCAATGAAAAAGAATATTTATTTCATTCACAACATCTCAATCTTCCTAGATCCAGAGTTTCATCATTGTCAAATCTTGATTTTCCAATAAAGGTTGATGAATTATCCTCTCAATAGTACCAATGATATGTGACTAACCATGGAAAACCACTATAATGATAGATTTATATAGGGTGATAGTTTTGGGTTTTTTATTAATTAAATAAATTTAATTATTTTTTTAAATGCGCCTGCCAAGATTCATAGGGTAAACCTCATGTTACATATTCAACATGGTAATGGATTTTTGGATCCAATATGCCTTTTAAGATTTATCCCATTTTATTTTAGAAATGTTTCTCTTGTAATATAAAAATAAATTTAATATTTTTATAAAATTAATTTTGGGTACAATAGGACTCATAATCCCATGTCGTCTCAGTTCCTAGCTCTAAATATATTTCTAGATATATTCCAAAGTATTACCAGGTAAAAAAGGGTCTCTAAATTATTACTCCCTTCAAGATTTTCAGCCCTAGAAAAAAACTAAACTAAATTATTAGGATACTGAGCCCACATCTGGAACTCCTTCTCACATGATATCTCTAACATTCCCTCGTGTTTCCATAACACACAAACAAACAGAATGGTCCATCCATGAATGTTACTCTCCTAGAAGTACCTGATCACCACCGAGTGCTCCAAAAAAGTGGCGCCATCCTATATGTCTTGCTTCCCCATTTAATAATGTTTGTGGGTTCATAGATATATCTACTCAGTTATGACTCATGGAAGATGATGGGAACCCCCTCCAACTGTGGGGGTAGGGTGAGGCAGTAAGCAACCTCCCGAACCCTCTATAATATATTTAACAGCCTAATGAACCTCAGGGATAACTTTCTTATCTTGATGAATCTATGTAATCCTCATCATGGGGATACAATCATGAAATTTTTGTCTCCCTACTCAAACTCCAATAGCCTATGATGTCAAAATTTGTAAATTATATTCCTACCCTTGGTTGTCCTCATCCATTCACTGAAGTCTATTCCTAGATTGCAGATAAGTGTACCGACATCATGAGTTGGTCAACTATAACCCAGATGGAATCATGGCCTCTAGCTTTCCACAAAACCCCCATCATTAAGTCTATGGATATTTCCTCACATTTACACTCTAGCATCTCAATGGGATACAAAAAACCCACCAGAACCTAGTTCTCAGCCTTCACCTATAATAGGTGATGCATTGTGAGACAAACTCATCCATACTCTATCTCATGTCAGCCCACCAAAACGTTTTCTTAAGGTCTATGTACATATTTTCCACATAGATATTTATATACAAATGAGATGTGTGGATCACTCACATCACCTCCTCCTGTATCGTGATTGGGACCACTATCTGTACCAGAAAAAGGATGAGTTGATTCCATCATTCAGAAACTCTATCTGGTAAATCTCATGAGGATATCTGGTGATGAAATACCTCAAAGTTTGTGTCTCCCAATTGAGACTCTCTCACACACTGAAGTAGTGGAGGATCCATCACCATTGAATGAAAAAAAAACTAACCCTACTGCTCAACCAGGGTCATCTACAAGGAATCCAACTACTTAGAAGTATCATGTACCAAACAAGCTTGGGTCTTCTAACTAAGGGAATATTTTACCATGTTTCCCTTCCCTATAGTATAAACTATTTCAATGTAATATTCCTACTAGAACTCTAACCATCACCTTTATCTCAAGTTCAAGTCCCTATGCGTGAATACATACCTGATACTCTGATGGTATGAGTATAAAACAAAGAGATCTACTAAAAGATAGTGCCTCCACATACTCAGAGAAAAGACTACTTTTCCCAGCACTAGGTCATGAGTCACGTAGTACTTCTCATGGGGACTCAACTACCTTGACCCATATGCGAGAACCACATACCATTTCATCAACATTCAATCAATAACATCTCCTAAGGCATCATGATACACTATGTACTTCACAACCTCCTCTAGTAGTATCAAAACAGTATCACTCATCAGCCTCATCGTAAAATCCTCAAAGGCTATCTAACACAACTCAGTCTAGGTAAATTGATTCAATTGAATTAGGGTGGTCAAAGGGGATCAAGTCCTAGATAATTCTTCCACAAACCTCATGTAGTACCCTTCCAAGCCAATAAAACTCTACACCTATGACATGCTATAGGGTGGATCCCAAGAAAGCATTGAATCAATCTTCACTATGTCCATAGCCAAACCATGCACATAAATGAAATGCCGAGGAAATGAACCTCATGAATCTAAAACTAAAACTTCTGTATGTGTCCATAAATGTGGTGCACCCGAAGAAAATCTAGGACCATACTCAAGTCCTCTACATGATCCTCCTATGATGTAGATTATATGAGTAAATATTCAATGAAGACAACCAAAAACTGGTCCTTGTACGGCTAGAAAATCCAGTTTATCAAAACCAGAAAAATCACGGGGGTATTCGTCACACCAAATGGAATCACCAGGAACTCATAATGTCTATTGCAGAATCAGAATGTTAGCTTTGGAATATTAGCCTCATAAAATATCAACTAGTTGTATCTAGACTAGAGATCGATCTTCAATAACCATCTCTCACCTTACAACTGATCAAATAGGTCATCAATACTTGGAATGGTGTACTTGTTCTTTATCATGGCCTAGTTTATGTGACAATAATTCATGAAATTCCATAATCTCATGTCCATTTATTTCTAGGAATAACACCGGAGAAACCCATGGGGACACACTAGCTCTGATAAAACCCGTGTACTGAAGGTCCTCTAACTACAACTGAATCTCCCAGAGCTTAGTAGGGGTCATCCTATATATTATAGAAGATAATAGAGTTGCCCTAAGATGAAATTAAATGAAACAATCCATCTCCCACCTCGAAGGTAGTATTGGAATGTCCTCATGGAATACATCTATAAAATCCTCCATGACTAAAGCAATCTAGATGCTTGATGACCCTACTAAAACACGGAATACACTCATTAATTGAGGGTTGATGGGGTGCAGCCTCCTACTTGAAAAACCCACCCATCCCTCCATGAGATCTCTCTATCCCAAAAAAAGGATAATCTCTTCCCATTAGGGTAAATACATCAAACTCATATCCAGTTATAGTTGATGTAGGCTTTGTCTGTGGACAAACAATCCATTACCAAGATAAAATCATATGGTTCCATCATGATGTCCAAAATGTCCGATGAGAACCTATCTCTATAAAGTGATAGCTTACAATACCAGTAGATAAATTATATAGAATAATCATTCCCCATAGTAACCTCAAGAAAATTTTTTTGGGATAAATCATCAACTGGGAGATATAGCTCTCAAACCAAGAGTAAAGAGATGAAATAATGAATCACACATTTTTTTACTAGTACTGGGAAAAGAGTAGAATACACATGGATCATAACTCTAATCATCTCAAATTCCACAGGGTCATACTCCTTCATATACTACAATTGTAAACATCCCTAACCACCAACTCCCTAATTCTGATGTGGGCCACATGGTGGTGGTGATGAAAGGATCTCATAACGACATCCACCACTCGCAACGCCTGATCTCAGAGCTCCACATATTCCTCTTACAACTCTGCCTCTCTGTGGAACACCCTACCCTTGCTTGGTACAACCATGATCATGGTGTTACCTCTTTCGTTGTGGTATATCATCTATTATACTTCACTCATCAGCATTTCAAGCCAGGAAATCATGTATTATATGAACTCACCTATCACATGGATATAACTACCCCTCTATGGAATTATATGGTCCCTATAATAGTTCATATGAAATATGAAAATATGATAGATTCTTTCCATAGAGAGGTCTCTTATGCCAAGATGATTCTGAATCATGCCTACTTGTAACTGCAGATGAAAAAGCCATGTATCGAACTCTTCCAGCTCCAGTTTCTTGGAATCCCTATGACTAAAATATCTCTATCATCAGTGCCCACCCAAACACCTTGTAATAGGTGGGAATTCAAAAGGGCACCACACTAGCACAAAAAAACTCTTTAGAGACCCTACTCAAACTTCTACACCCATAAGTATCCATCTCGACTCATATTAAGGGAGTACCACATAAGGTATGTGAACCTCGA
Organism: Viscum album; assembly: GCA_963277665.1. Classification (NCBI taxonomy): domain Eukaryota; kingdom Viridiplantae; phylum Streptophyta; class Magnoliopsida; order Santalales; family Viscaceae; genus Viscum; species Viscum album. The sequence continues at coordinate 877,507,754 of OY728143.1, read as the reverse complement.
AACATACTCTAAAACCAAAATCCCTCCCTGGTATAGCTTTATATGATCATGAATTTGAACTGATCACAAGTAGGAGGGGTGGTACACCTTAGAAACCCACTTTTGGAATTAGGGAAACGCGAGTGTCAAATAATCATGCATCTATGTAACAAGAATCCACCAACACCCTGCTGCTCCATGGAAACGGCTAGATACAAGTGAAAACACCTGATCAGTTGGTGTCTAGATAAGCCTAATGACATAAATCACAAACTCTATCAAATCCCTCACTACCTGGGGATTTATATCACCATGGAACCTCATTGGTGACTGGTGTTGGAAGTCACAAAGTGTGACAAAACTATGTGAATACTCATTATATACTGTTGGAATGATTTGTTTCACAACAGTTGGGGTACTACTACCTATATATATGGAGGAAGAACCTTGTAGGATGGCCCCTGAACTGAGGTCTTGTCACTCATCGGATCATCATCATGATCCAGAACCAGTAACCTGGATGACTGTCATCATATAGGCATCATGAAAATTTAATCAAAACATACCATGATCAGAAGATCACATATATATAATGGGGACCTAACTCAATAAGGAAAATCAAAAGAATCAAACTTTTATAATTTTTGTACCATAGATCCCTTCAACAAATATCTTGGTATTCTTATTCGATAATCAGGAATTCAAGGTCCTGGTGAATGGATACATCATTCACCACACCAATACTAGATCCCCTGTCCTAAAATCAACACTCCAGAAACATTGACATTGTTTCCCTAAATCACAACCAAATCCTCATAAGGGGATTCATCTAAACACCACCCCAAGGAATAAACTAATCTAATACCAATCATTCATGACCCAAACAAATAAGGCTCGAGCCATAACTACCCCAAGCCTGCCTGCAAAGGCTAGGGACTGGCGACAAGTGACAAAAGGCATAACTAATATGGGATTCTATTTCCTAATGTACATGTAAACACATACACCCAACCATATCCATATAGATGTGGAAAATAATAAAATAAAATGATGCAGCATATATAATAATAAGCCATGCATATAAAACCTCTAGGTAGTGCAACAGTGAGACAATTAAAACCGAAAATTAATGTGAAAAAATACATGCCCAACCAGAAAGATGTCCTAACATAGAAAACCTAGAAAAGTAAATTCTGAGAGATCCCATATCTGAATCTCTAATATTTGACCGCCGTGCATGGTAAATGAAACAGGGCATCCCAATTTTCCTCTGTAATCATCGTTGACCTATCAATTTTCTGTATAATACATGACACGTGCAGGAAATTATAATGTAACGGTGAGTATATACATAACCAACATGACTCCCCAAAAATTGTAGTGGGAGAAGTAAGAGTCACGATAAGAATAGACATTAGACAGCTCAACCCAAGAAATGGAGTAAGAAAGTCCAATGAAATGGATATATATATATATATATATATATGACAAAACTAAAAAATCCCAAATCAGATAGAAATGGGATCCCTATCTCATAGTCCAACCTAGGGAAAGAGTTCCAATAGTTCCAAGGATCCATAAATGATGCCCAACATCTTTCATGTGTGTTTATATGAGTAATTGTATAAAGTTCCTACACAACTCCCCTATGCCGTATAGTCGATGGGGCTCAGTCTCCAAGAATAAAACCCACACCCTAGTGCTTCATGAGGGTTCCACTCAATCTAAGGAAGACCCACACCCTATCTGATAAGGGGTACCACTACATAGGTAGAGGACCAACACCCTAGTTCCAAGGGGTTCACCCATCATTAGGTAGAAAAACCACACCATAACTCCATAAAGGGTACCACTATATATGTAGAGGACTCACACTCACTCCGTCAGGTGGGTAACACTCAATATATAGAGGACCCACACCCAAGTATTTCATAGACGTACCACTCAATAGATAGAGGACCTACACCCTAACTACATAGGGGGTACCACTCAGTAGATGGAGGACCACACCTTAACACCATAGAGGGCAACACTCTAATGATCTATCTCAATAACTACCATAATTGAGCACCACCTAAAAAACTATTACACTCAAAACATCTCACATTGTATCTCTAAAGAGACCAAGAAGGCGACCATCACGTTCTATGGAGAAAGGAACTTACTATAGGCTACTCAAGGGCCAAAATTCAATTCCAAATGAAGATGATATGAGATTTATATGGTTCATGAGAAAGTAATAAGGGGTTCATGGTGTATAAGGGAACCCACATGGTGTGTTGTCCCACATCACTACCTAGTTGTGTCAGTGACGGTATATAGCTCTCTACTCATGTAGGACTACACGACATGCAGATGGACTAAAAAACATTCCATAGACACCTAGGGCAGTAGTTGTATCCTTGTAAACTACCCATGTTTATGTACTTTGGTACATGACATGTCTTTCCGCACATGGTTCCATCCATCTCCTTGGCTGTATCCATGTACAATGGTACACTATGAGTACCTGGACATACCCATGCCCTTGTACTCTCAGAGTACACAATGGGTCACCCACAAAAGGGTTACATGCTGTGTGGGGATCCTACATGTTTTGTGAAACTTATAAACTTGCGAATCCCTAGCCATTTTAGCCAGGTGACTACACATCATGTGTTCTGAGGAATACATGACGTGTTTTTGGGGTTTTTAAAATAATCCTAGATATTCTTCAAGAATTCCATATTAACACCATTAACATAGAATATCACATATAGGTATCCCAAAATCAGTGGATAAATCCTTTGTTCATTGTTTCTAGCCCTTTGAGGTTTGAGAATTGAATCCCCATCACTTCACTCGATTCGTAAATGAATCCATTTCCATTTCCACCCCCTAGGGCACCTCTCATACCATGGGAAAACTCGATTTGGATCCATGATTCATGAATAAATCTTCCAAAACCTGAAATTACACTAAATTAATTCTTAAATATTCATTTTATTGGACACATGCGAATCCACTACAAATCTGGGGGCCCAATGGGGCTCGATGCTACCCATCAATGACTAACCGAGGCCCCGTATTTTAATCAGTAAAGACCATGAATAATCATTGAGAGAAATTAAAAATAAAAAAGGTGAAACAATCATTGGATAAGATTTCTTGGCCAATGAATATAGATTGTTATGCCTGGGGTGAGAATAACTGAATAATAAATTTAAAAAATGATTCATGGGCACATGAAAAAGCTTGATTTAATGCTGATCAATAAATAGAACCGACTATTCTAAAATAATTTAATCAATAGGTGAATAATACAAAAAATTGAGGACTCCTACCTCTAATTTTATAGTTCGTTGATTCCAATGAAGAAGAGGAGTTCTTGTATTTGAAGTGTCCAAATTGTCCTAGATCTGTAGTTTTTTCATCATCCGGTTTTGATTCACCAATGGATGTAGAGGAATTGTCCCATAAATCATCTTAGGGTAATGCATATATCCCTATAAAAACATAATAATGTGGTCTTTATATAGGGGGGATAGGCTAAGGTATTTAATGATATAAATAAATTTAATTATTTATTTCTATTAAACACACCTGCCAACGGTCGCTATATCCAAATGCCCCACGCTGATCTATTTCAGGTTTCACCTAAGGTCAACCTCATGTTCAGGATTAAATCTTGGTCTTGGATTTATAATTTAGGATTCTGTTTAAAATTTATCCCATTTCATTAAAAAAAATTGTGTGTGTGTAATTGAAAATATTTAAAAAAATTATAAAATTAATTTTGGACACATCGGGCCTCGAAATCATACACTGTCTCAGCACCTGGCTCCAAAAATATTTCTAGATATATTCAAAAGTCTTACAAGGAAAAAATATGGTCTCTAATTTTTTTAAGAATATACTTTTAATTAATTTCCTTCATATATATAACAATGTGAATATTTTTAAAATAATTTTTTTAAAGTTAATTTTCAATTTCTTATTTTATATATATATTAAACAAAATTATAGAAATAATTTAAAATATTTTCTTTTAATTAAAATCATTTAAGTTATTCAAAAAAATATTACTAAAAACCCCACCCATGATACCCTTTTATAAGAGAGGGGACCTTGACACCCCTTATATATTTTCCATGTTGGATTCAGTTTAACTTTTTTATCATTTTAATAATAATATATTTATTATAGTAATACCAAAATAATAAAAAATAATTAGAAATACAACAAATTAAAATAAATTATCATTAATATAAATAAATAATAATATTATAAATATTAAAAGTAATAATATAAACAATATAGTTTTTAATTATTATAAATAATTATATGTATCCACTAATAATAATTTGATTAATTCAATTATTATTTAATAATATCTGGATCACCATTGGTGACATCATTATTAGTGTCCACATAGGAGGACAATGAATTGTGATTTTTTTATTACCCATGATTTAAAAAGTGGAAATATTGAGGGTGTTTCTACACCTAACATATTCTATATCTTTGAATCCATCAACAATCCCATGTCTTATAGGCTTCATCTTGAGACCATCAAGAGAAATGTAGTTGGAAATAAAAGTAGGATCAATAAGTACTCGTAAAATTTGGGAGATCCTCCCTTAATTAATGAATGATGTCAGGAGTCGGTTGAAGCTTTTACCAATAACCCTGAGGCTGACTTCACGTTAAATTTCCATGATGAGAAAGAATCACTTGGAGATGTTTCACAAATACAAGACATTCCCAAATATGAACGCCTTTATAATGAATATTTACTTGTGGATGATGGTTTAAAACCTGATTTGTCTGTTGGGAAAAAGGGCCATGTAATTCAAGACATCTATTCTTACAGGCATTGGGGTCCTGTAAGAGTTCCCCCTCAACCTAGATTAAAAAATAGGGGAATTATCAAATAAAATAAATCTTTTGAAGAATTTTGGGTTAGATTGAGAAGTATCCAAGCTTTTGAGTCTCATAGTGAGAAGGAATATTAGTCATGCATGGATTATCAAACTACTATAGTGATGAATCCTAAGTAACGTAAGAGGGGTAGACACGTAAGGGGTCGATATGGATCCATAAAATAGCCTGAAATCCCAGTGGAACAAGGCCATTATATAGCCCACAAGCCTAATAGATCAAGGTCATTACCTAACCTTAAGGTTCAATCCCAAAACCCCACAAATAAAAAACACATTTTCCTTTACTTCTATATATAACACTTTAGATATAGTCTTTACTTTTGTTCCATCGTTATTCATCACTTCCTTTCCTGCCTAGGTTCTTTAACTTGTGTGTACTATCCACTCCATGATGGAACCTCCACATCCAACAGACCATCAAGTCTCACTTTTTCCCTTCTTCTTCTCAACCAGCCACTAATTCTCTAACATGAAGTCCTGTTCCACTATTTATAGGCCCATATGGAATGAAATCCCATGGTTAGAAGTCCTATGGTGAACCATAGGCCCATTGCACTAAAGTCCCAAAACTATGGCATGTAGTGCTAATTGAGGTAAATAGTTCCATAACACAACAACTGTTATAGTAACTATAATAATAACTATTGTAATACTACTACTATAAAAATCATGAACCCACAATCCCATAATCTAGTGATTAATTAATAATCATATCATTTCTAAATTTGATAAATATAAATATAACCAAATTTCAACCATCCAAAACATACAAAATTAAAATAAATTTTTGATCACTTACATATCCAAGGAACTTTTATGATTATAGTTTTAAATAATTAGTTAAACATATTTAAAACTGTAAATTTTCACAAAGTATCCATTTTTTCACAAAACATGTTCTTTATAAAAGTATGCTTTCTTCAATGTAGGTAACTTATATATTTTTAACTCTCACATTATTAACTTTTTTACTCATCCTCAATCCCTATAATAAATCATTTGAAAATGTGGGTTTAGAAAAATAAATCACAGTAAGGTATATAGAGAAAAATAAAAACCCCCAATAGTTCATTTCGTAACCATGAGGTGACATAAGAAAGTTTTTTATGTGATATAATAAACTTTGAACTCAAATAATAATTAAATTACCCATTAAACCAGCTCTATTATCCAAATTTTTTCATAAAGAACATTATAAGAAAGCATAAAGGGAAAATAAAAATCATGAGGGTTTCTTTAGAATATATTAGAGCCCTTGAAAAAAAATCTTAAAAATGAACATTTTTATCCAAATAGTGTATAATCATTATTTTAATACAAAAGAACCTTTCTTACCTTGTGAAATCAAGATATTTCCATGAAAATGTTTTACCAAGAATAGAAAAGTCTTGTGGGTTACCTAGGACATCAATTTCAAATCACTCTTAAAAATGGAATAACCTACAAGGAAAATTCCACTAATCTTTTAGGAGAATCATAAATAGTTAACTTCATCCCTTTATCCAATTCTTAGAGATCCATATCGGGCACACCTGTTCTTGGTTAATAATGAAACCACATATCCTTAGTTTATAATGGGACCAAATGTCCTTAGTTAATAACTAGACCACACATCATTATAAATAATTACAATGAACCATAATATAATCCTAATACATGAAAATTTTCATTTCCAACAAAATATTCTTTTAACCCATAAGATAAATATTTTCTAGATTTCAAAATATCTATTTCATTTAAAACCCTTTTTGAAATACCCAAAACAAAGGGAATGAGATTTTTTATTTAAATAAAATATGAAATATTTTAAATTAATACAAACTTAAAATAATGCTTATGGAAATTTTAGAATCCATTTATGGAATATATATTAACATAGAACCTTCATTTTTCCTTTTGTCAAGAAAGTAAAAAATTTCTGTATAAAATACGTAAAAATATTCCTTTTGAATATAATTGAAATAAAGTAAAAAGTGATATAAAATGTCCTTTACAACTCATTTATTTCCATATAAATAATTCCATAAAATTATTTTAATAATATTTATAAAGAAGGAAAATATTTAGAAAATAAATCTTGGAATCATTTAAAACAAGTTTTTTCAGGTAAAGTGTCCATTACCTCGAGTCCAACTCATCACATATATTCTTTATATTAAAAAAATAATAAAATTATATTATATATATACATTGTTAAGAACTTTTGTCAAGTTTATTATCCTTTTATTTTATTTATTACCATGTTATATACAATTATGTAATCAATTAAGTACAAATCAGATGTTTTAATGATATTTGGATCATATGTATTAAATAATTTTGATAAGTTGACTATGGTCAAAATTTCATTATTACATAATATATAGAATAGTAATAATGTTTTAATTATAAATTTTATACATATATTATACTTTTAAAACAAACCATGACAAAGGGTTATGAAAAATGAATTATGTTACAATCATAGAGAGGGTAGGTCATACGTACACATGAGTAATGTTTCCATTTATCAATGAACATGATGGAAAGAATATAATTATCATATTATCTTTAAATAATTATTATTATATAAAAACTATAATTTTATTTAATTAAATACACTTATATATTCCATATATATGATGTGATTAACAAAAATGAATCACATCTCTTTGTGGTGGTGGTTGTCCACATGTACACATGAATGATGTTATCATTTTTCAATAGAGGTAAAGGTAGGAAAATAGATGATATATTATATTTAAATAATGAAAATTATTTCATTAATATTGTATATATAAATTAAATCCATCATTATAACCATCTGTGATAGGCATTGATGGAAAATGAATAACATCGGTTCGTGAGACGATTGTCCGCTGTACACACAAATGATGGTTTTATATCTCATTTTATTGAAGAAGATATGTACATAGGTTATTCCATTAGTATAATATCATATAAATATATTTAATATAGTTATTTTATTTATTTTATTATTTCATAATTGTTGAAGAATATTTTAAGGAGGTATAAGAATAAGTAAAACTAAAACATTCAGTTAAAAGATTTACCTATTATTCAAGAAAAAACCTTTTCATTACAAATTAATCCCTATAATGATTTAATAATTCTGAAAATAATACATATATAATGTGTGGAGGTATTTTAGAAAGATATTTTTTTAGGTATTTCCAGATATAGAGTGATAAAATGGTTTCAGTAAGGGATAAGAAGAGGTACCCTTTTATAAGTAAGGAGAAGAGCACTCTTGGAATTTCTTAAAGTATTAAATTAATATAAATAAATTATCATATAAAAGAGAAAAATTGATATAATAATTATATAATAAGATTATGAGTCTAAATCCTCTCATATAATATTATTTATATATGTTTATGTTATTTTTTAACTCTTATCTCTTAGTTTTAAACTCCATTAACCCTTTTTATGATTATCATGGAATCAATGTTTACAACTCTTTAGGGGTCAATAAAGTTAATATAAAATTATAGGTGAAAAAATAGACCATGATTGATATATTGAATCATATACCATTCCCTTGGATTAATATAGGATTTTCATTAATTTTAAATCATTTAAAAACAATTGTTTGTTATTATATATCATCAATGACATTTTTGGAACTATATCTTTACTCTGAATTTAAATTCATAAATATAAAATTGTAATTAGAATATAAAACTTCAAAACATCCCAAATATTTTATATTTATCTATAAAATTAATGGGACACTATAACTCACAAAAAAATTTACTTTTAGAGTTTTAGGATCATTTATATGATTTTTCTATTGCTTGCACAAGTACAATGTCAACATTATGTAAGTATTTAAAGTATTTATTTAATAACTAAAAATTTAAAACAAATTACCATAATAAAAATTAATTAATAAAGTTATAGATGAAATTTTATATTCAATAAATATGTATATGTAATCACATATATTCCATCTCAACTTATTTAATATGTTAATTTGACTTTTTTAGCCTTTCGTGAACATTGCCCAAGCATTTGGATAAGTCAATTATTATATAACTCTGAAATTAATATATATACATAACAATAATCATTAATAATTCATATTTATCATCAAATTTTATAAAATACTTATTCATTATCAAATATTTTCTCATTGAAACCAAATTTAACTTTTTTAGTGCTGCACAAGCATTGCATTGACAATGAAAATGATTTTTATATTTTACAAGAAATAAATTATAATTTATATGTATTGAATTATTTATGTTTAATATTTGTATTATATAATCATAAATTATTCATTCCATAATTTAAATAATTTTTAATATCATATTTATGTTTTGGTGATATCATAAAAATACCATATTTTATAAAAAAAGTAATTTTTTACTATTCACTGAAAAATCAATTGTTTTAGAAAAAACCCAAATTTTCACTCTATGTAATTTTGATATGATAATTTAAAAAATTATACACTTTTATAAAATAAAATTTCTAAAATATACAGAAATTAATTATAATATTCACTGAAAAAAGCTATAAAAATTATTTTTGAAGAAAACATATTTTTGAAACATAAAATAACTATACTAAAAATTCAGTGATTATTTACTAAGAATTAATAAATAAATTTTTATATATTATGACATTTATATATTTTTTATAATTTTATTATATCTATTTATACCTTCTATTTCAGTTTCTAGGTTATAACAATCACATATAACTAATAATATTTAGTTGTTTTGTTTAAGCTCGGTGTTTCATGTTGTATATGCTATTAAACATAACCTTCTGTTTTAAATCATGTGGTGTAGAATTACACACCCTTTAAAAAATTTCATTCTCTGAATTTGAACTTGATCTCGGTAATCAATGGTGTAATATTTGAAAAATCCTTTTTTGAAAACATATATCGTAAAAAGGGTTAATAAAACTTCCTTTTTAAAAGAGGTAATGAGAAAAACAAAGTCACATAGAACATCACATAACTAGATTTTCAAATAGGATAACATTGGTGTGAAGTGAAAATATAGACGTGGGGTAGAAATTTAATATTAAATTGTTGGAAACTAACATAGAATGTGGCTAAAATAATGTTAATGACCAGAAAACCATAAATCAATAATGGATTATGAAAAACATTTATTCATACAAAATAAATGTAATAAGATAACATTTTTGTTTCAAAATCCATTTCCTAGAGTTGAGGAATTCCTTTACCATCTAGAATAAGAACATCAGATAATATACTTACTTGATTTTATTCAAATCCATAACTGTAATTTCATCATGTAGTTGGGGTTAGGCTTAGTGCTAACTACCCCATAATAATACATCAAGGTTGGGGGTTCAAAACCCATTGGTTTCAGGTACAGTAGTAGACTGTAGAAGTGGTGGATCTATAGCATCAGTGACACTACAGTAATGGCATGAAATATAATAGTAATTGTAGTGGTGATAGTTATATATAAAGTATTGAATCAGCCTAGGGAATATTGTAGTACTATTCATCGAATGGGATTTGGGAAACAAATATGGGCCTTTAGGAAAACATAATGGGATTGAATGCCCAATAGGCCTATAAGATAGGTAATGGATCTCTTATACCTAAAAAATGGGTCCTCTTTTAAAAAATTGATTCTTCGACCCCAACTTAAAAAAATGAAATTTCATACTTTGGTTTTGTGTTTTATATAGCTTCAAACTTTATCTCATCTTTTACACCAAATGATGAGTTTGTAAATTTAATGTATGAATTAATATAATCCACTTTTTGTTGACCATGAGCTATATAAAATGATGAAAATATATTTTTTCCAATTTTTATACATTAACCAAAACCAAAATGGTTAGCATGGGTTATGATAATATAAAAAATGTATAAACCTTAAAATGAATAATTAATCTGAAAAATTCAAAAATAACACCAAATGTTCATCACATATCACTATATAAATAAATAGCATTAAAAATATTCAAGTATCAGACTATGATATCATCATAAGGAATGAGAGAGAGTGAATATTTGTTGTGGGATGCTGGTGTATCTAGTAGGCTAGGAATAAGGATCACTTTTAAGTACTCTCCATCTTGAGGTTGGATATCATCTACAGGACCCAAAGTGTGTTTAATTATTATTCCTAGCTCATCAATAACAAGAATGAGTCCCCTCCATTAAACACCTCCTCAACTCAAGCTCTCATTCTCCCTAACCCTTTAATGGATCATCAGGCTAGTGGACCTGGTGGCACCCTCACCATAGCGATCTTAAACTAATTATAGATAGTTCATGTTGCATGGGAAGTATGAGGGGTATAGTCTTTGTCTAGATATTATTGGATCATTTATCCTTTCATTCACTACCTTCTTTGGTTATAGTAACACACTTTAGAATGAACGTTTGACAATCCTTATGGGTCTCCGGTTATGTAGTGAGAGAATCATTGATGTGGATGTAGTGGAAATAAACTCCAAAATCAACTAAAACACCTTGTATTACAATAGTGGTATTCTATGGGTTGTATCCTACTACAACCAAAAGAGAAAAACATTCATCACTAACCTCATGGAGGTCCTTCCCACATGGTTTGAGGGGAACAGTGCCATAAAATTTATAGCATCCATAGATTCTCACAATTTATAGGACATCTTCCACTCTAGATTGGGCTCCCTCCCCCCATATGGTTTACACATCATCCATGGGGACACCCTTGGCCTTCATTGCATTCACCCGCATAGCTTCATTTTTTTTGGCCTCTGGATTAACTTTATTTATAATAAAATAATGATGGTGGTGGTGGATAAACATTATATCATATAATCTTCCTAAATAAATATAAAATGTGTCTCTAAACAAAATTACTCACTCATAATATAATTTAAAAATATGTTTATTCCCTAATCATATAATCTCTATGATATACTAATTTTTTCATAAATAACCTGAATTATCATAAATCCAAAATAAAATCATATATACATCCAAATTTTAATTCCAATTTCATTCCCTAAGTAAAAAACACATCTTAACCAAAAGTCTTTCCATTTACCTTAATCATAAAATTTTCCCAAAATAGTGAACCTATTCAAAAATAACATTAATCACTTAGTGCCAAAATCATATTTCAATCCCATGATTATCTATATGATAAATCATATGTTCCCACAATTAAATAACCCTTTTTCCTAAATTACCTCAATAACCTCAATATTAATGAATGTTTTAACATAAAAGTTTATATTATATCCTTCAAATTACATCCCCAAAAATTTAGTATTATTATTCCCAACTATTCCTTCACCTTAAACCTAAGGGATACATATACTCCTACCCAATAAAATGTCTTCCAAAAATTCATTAATCTCCTTAAAATATAATCACTTAAAACCTAAAAAGTTTATGTCTATTTCTTTAAACTTATTATCAACCTTAAAATTTAAAAAAAATTACAGAACTCATAACACTTGTTTTAATATAACATAAATAATACTGATCTTTAAATTTATCTAAACCTTAATATGATATAAACTATAACAACCATGATCCGGAACTCCTGAAATTCAGGTTTAAAACATAATATTTACATTTCTAGATTTGATAATAATAAATGTAACCCAATTTAAACCATATAGAACATAAAAATCAAAAAATAAATTTTGTATCTCTTACACACCTAAAGACCTTTTAGGTTTAGATTTTTAGATAAATAAGATAAAATATTTCAAAGTGTATATTTCCACATAATATATACTTTTTTTCATGAAAAAAGTTCTTTTATAAATACATTCTTACTTTAATCAATGTAGCTTCCATATCTGTAACCCTAACTTTATTAGCTTTTATACACATCCTTAATCCCTATGAAAAATCATTTGAAAATGTAGTATGACCAAAAAAATCTCCTAAGTAGACTTGTATAAAAATAAATTAGCCCCAATATTTCATTTCAAAACCATTAGGTTAGATAAGAGAGTTTTTGATTTAATATAATAAAATTTGAGCTTAAATAATCGTTTACTTATACATGAAATCATCTTTACTTCCCAAATTTATTCATCAAAAAAATTATAAGAAATCATAAAGGAAAAAATAAACAACATGAGGTTTTATTTATGAAACATGAGAACCTAGGAAAAAAATTTCTTAAAAACATACATTTCAACCCCAAAAAGCGTAGAATCATTCGTTTCAAAAAATATCAATATCTTACCTTAGGAAATCAAAATATTTACATGTAAAAAAATTTTCCAGAATAGAAAAAGTCATATAGGTAACCTGAAACATCATTTTCATATCCCTATTACAAATTGAATAACCATGTTGGTAAATTCTAAAAATCTATTAGGAGAATCCAAACTGGTTTACTTTGTCCCTTTACAAATGCCTTGGAGAGCTATATTATGCTCACCTATTCTTGGTTTATAATGGAACCACCCATACTTGTTTTATAATTAAACCACTAGTACATGGTTTATTATATAAACACCCATAATCATAAACAAGGACCAAAAACCAAAACATAATCATAATTTATGTAATCTTTCATTTCCATCAAAATACTCATTTCATCCCCAAGAAAAACATTACCAGATATCGAAATATCCATTTTAATTATTTTTAAAAAATAAATAGAAGAAATATAATTAGGGTATTTCATCGAGGAAAAACAATATATTTTAAAGGAATCCAAAAATAAAATAACATTTATGGTGGTAGGAAAAGCTGTTTATGCCATATACATTAAAATATAACATTACTTGTTATTTTTGTAAGGAAATTCAAAATGTTCTGTACAAAATATGTAAAATGATTCCTTCTAAAAAAATTTGAAATAAATTCAAAACTAACAGAAATTATCGTTTATAATTCATTTATTTATATATAAATACATCTAAAAATTAATTTTAAGAACATGGACTTGGAAGAAAAATATATATATAATATATCTTGAAAGCATTTAAAATGAGGTTTTTAATGTAATGTGTCCCACATCATGAGTCCAACTCATCAAGTAAATTAATTATATTCCTAAATAACAAAATTGTGTTAACTATTTACTTGATTAAGATAATTTTAAAATTTTATTTGTCCTTTTTTATTTATTTCCATGTTATATAAAATTATTTATTCAGTTATGTTCAAATAGGATGCTTTGATAATACTTATCTCATATGTCAAAATTGACTTTGGTTAGTTGACTTTGGTCGAAGAGTACATTATTTCATAATATCTAGAATAATAATCATGAAATTGATTGATTTTTAAACATAAATTATACTTTTATACCCAAAAATTAAATATTTTAATCAAAAATTAATAACATTGCAATTATAGAGATAGTAGGTCCTACGTACACATGAGTAACATTTATATTTTTCAATGAGCATAATAGAAAGATGGTAAGTATTATTTTTTATTAAAATAATGATTATTATATCATAAATATTAAATTATTTTTTGATACATATATATATACCATTCATGCGATGTAATTATGAAAAATGAATTATATTGCTCACTGGAAGGGGTAATCCACTTGTACGCACAAATGAAGTTGTCATTTTTTAATGGATATAAAGGTAAAAAAACAGATTATATATTATATTTAAATAATGATAATAATGTCAAGAATATAATATATATATATATAATTTAAATCCATCATTATAACCATCCATGAGAGGCATTTATAGAAAATGAATTACATCGATTTGTGAGACGGTAGTCTTCCTTACAAAAAAATGACGGTTTAATTTCCCATTTGATGGAAGTGGATGTAGATATAGATCATGAAATTAAAATAATAAAATAAAATTATATTTTATATACTAATTTTATTATTTCATCATGGTTGAATAATATTTTCAAGAGGTATATTAGAAATAAAACTAAATCACTCGGTTAAAAGTTATACCTCTTCATCAGGCAACCTCCTTTACTTTAAACCTTATGTTATATAAGGATTCAATTATTCCCAAAATAATGCCTATATATCATGTTTATGTATTTTATGTTGTGATTTTTTAATTTATTTTTTTATCTTGAGTTCTCAAATGTTGTGAGGAAGAGAGTAGATGAGGATCCCTTTTATATGTTAGGGGTGGGGCACTCTTGGAATTTAATAAATTATTAAATTAATATAAATTAATTTCCATGGAAAAGTGAAAAAATGGTATAATTGAAATATAATATTATTATTCATCTAAATAATCTCATACATTAAAATTTATACAAAAATAGCTGATGTTTTACCCTTATCTCTCAGTTTTGACCCCCATAAAGAATTTTTACGATTACCACGGTTTCAAAGTTTTTTATTTTTTAGCAGTCAAGAAAGATACTATAAAAGAAAATATGACCAAAAAATAAACCATGTTTTATATATTAAACCATATCCTCTTAAATTGTCTGAATATAGGATATTTATGAATTTTAAATCATTTAATAAAATATTTTTTATTATAAAATAATATTAATGCCATTTTTAGAACTATTCATTTACTTTGACTTTAAAGGCATCAAGATAATAATTTAATTCAAATATAAATCATTTAAACATACATTATATGTTATATTTATCTATAAAATTTATGGGAAACTATAAATTAACCAAATAAATTTACCTTTGTAGTTTTTAAAATATTTTACTGGATATTTCTACTACTTGCACAAGCACCTTGTCTATGTTGTGTAAGAATTTAAGGCAATTATTTAAAAAATTAAATTAAAAATAAATTATCATCATAAAAATAGATTAATTGAGTTCAATATAATATTTTATATTCATTAAATATGGATATTTACTCACATGTTAATCAAGAAAACTTATTTAATATGTTATTTTGACTTTTCCAGCATTACACAAGCATTGCACAACCATTTGAATAAGTCATCTGTAATATAACTCAAAAATTAATATATATCCATAAATATAATCAATAATAATTTATATTTATTAATAAATTTTATAAATATTTTTTTCTTCACAAATACTATCTTTGTGACAACAAATTAGACTTTTCTGGTGCCACACAGGCATTTCATTGACACTAAAAATGATTTTTCAATTTATCAAGAAATTAATTATAATTTATATATTTTGAATTAATTTTATATTATATTTTTATTATATTATCATATATTAGTCATTACATAAGTTTAATAAATTTTTATATCATATTTATTTCTTAGCGATATCATAAAAGATAACATATTTTATAAAAACTATATTTTTTCAACTATTTACTGAATAATCCATCTTTTTAGAAAAAAAATTTAAAATTTAACCATAATATAATTTCGATATGTTGATTTCAAAAATTAATTCCTTATTACCAGATACAATTACTAAAATTTCTAGAAAATTTTCTCACAAAATGGCATAAAAATCATTTTTGAATAAAATATATTTTTAAATCATAAAATAAATTTACTGAGAATTGAGTGCTTATTTCCCAATAATTAATAAATAATTTTTTTATTTAGTATGAAATTTATATATATATTATAATTTTCTCATTCCTATTCATATTTTTTAATTTAACGTCTAGTTTATAACAGTCATATTTAAATAATAATACCAGGAATGTTTAGGTACCTAGTGTGCCTGACCCTAAATATTTATTAAATAAAAAAAAATTATAGAAAAGAAATGGAATGTGACACATGAATAATTAATAATAAATAAATAATAATAATAATTAATTAGTAATAATAACTTATAATAATTAATATGAATTAATAATAATATTTAATAATATTTAATAATTATCATTAATTATCATTCATAATTGATCATAATTATTAATAATTATGTAATAATTAATAAATATTATTTTTAATTATTAAGTATTAAATAATATTAATTATTAAATAATATTAATTACTATTAATTATTAAATAATATTAATTACTATTATTTATTAATTAATATTAATTTTTTAATGGTATGGGTCAAATCCCCTTTATTAAGGAAAAAAAGAAGCGAAGAGGATGAGGTCCAACAAAGAAAGACACCCTCATAAAATACTAAATATTCATAGGTCAAGCATTATAATAATATCATCATGAGCATCAAAGCTCTTATTATGATGATCCACCCAGTTAATTTGACCAGGCTCATGTCCTTGACCTATTTATTGTCGACCACTCATCCAAGTCTTCACATATTTCCAAGCTCCATAAATATCTTTTGATTCCTCTAAATCACTCCTAATATTTGGTTAATCTACTTCTCTCATAGAGAGATCATAAGACGAGACATCCTTACTGCCTTTATCCTCCCTCAATGGGGTCAGAGTATCATAAGAGACATCCCATGCCACTTCTTCCTTAGATAGGCCTCCAACATCATTGTGCGAGTCAGGTAATACATCCAAACTATCTTTTTCCATGCTCATAAGAGTCTAGCTCACATTAGAATCAATCTAGGCCTCATTTTTTCTAATGGGGTCTTTTAGATCATTAAACAAGTCATTCAGTCCAAAGAGATTGGATATAGACACGTGTTTTGTGTTAATGTTTTAATGTATGGAAGCCCATCCACTAAACATGCCAAACCATTCATGATCACATACCAAATAATCAAAAACCAACACAAATTCCTTTGCCAAAGGTCTAGGAGTCTCAACCTGCGGAGTTATCAAAATATTTAAGTGAGCTCCTCCTATTGAATCAAATGGCACAGGAGTGCTAGAAGTCCCATCATTTTTCATCCCAACTAGCTTATCCCTAGAGACCTTTAGTGAGACTTCTTGGTCAGAATTTATTCCATTTATGATTTATTCTATCACCCAAACCAATCAATATAATGAACCAATGATGAAATATGGTGGTTGGACCCCTTTAATTTTCCATTGGACAACTAAACATGAGAACCGCTTTTGAATTCCTCTATCCCACAGAAAACATGAGAAATTGAATGAATTAACAAGGTCACCATCCTTTTGACTTGATAAGGATAAGTCTAATATATCTTGATGTTGGATCTCTTTCCTAAAAAAACCTATTTCTATTTACCCTTTTTATTCTTAGATGTGACCTACTTATGCTCTAGCCATAAGTAATGATCAACCATGGCGTGCACTTCCCTTTCATCATCCGATTGACAACTCAAGGAATCCTCTTACCTAGCATCCACCAGTCTATAAGAATGTGCTATATAAAATAGGGATAATGATTCTCCTCAACATCTACATTGTCCCTAGACCTTTGTTACTAAGAATGGGCCAAGCCATTACTTAGCTCCTAATCTATAGGAGTATCATGAAAGTCAATGACATTATCTATTAGTTATTTCCACGACTTAGAAATCCCAGTAGGATGTTGGATCCTGGATGAGTCAATTTTATCCTTTTCATTTGAATTCTAACCACTATACAATGGATCCTTATCCCACAATCATGGATTATGAGTGTCACCATTAAAAAAATCTTACACATCTATTAAAGAAAATGATATGTATTTTCCAATCTCATCCCTAGGATCATGAATAGAAATCGGGTGGTTTGGCACATCTACAAACTTCTCTTATGATCTCCTACAACAAGCCCCGAATAGATGGCCCTGCAATCCACATGCCACAAAGGAAATATTCCTTATACAGACCTCCAATGAGTGTCAAACATCCATACAGATAGCAGGAAAGATGGGAATTTCTCATACTCAATGTTAATATTAATAACTTCAGTGGGACTAGAGAGATTTACACTATCAATGAGAGTGGAACTGAAATCATCTTGAACTAGTAATCTAGTATAACGACCAAATCGAACATGATGAGTCTTTCTATCATGGTGGATATGTGTCCCATTTCTATTTAAATATCTTGTAGGATCTTCATATGCCAAATAATCCAACTGATTCCATGAAATTGAACCCATATATGGGAAAAATAATTCCTCACCTATGATGCATTGAAATCCATGAACTTTTCTTGAAGGCGGAGTGTGTCAGGCTTCATGAACAGTGAACATGTGCTCTATGATTACAAATTGGACTCATTCAAAGAAAACATAAAGTGGAAAAAACCACAACCTAATGAAACACACCTCTAATCCAATAATTCACAGACAAAATAAATCCTCTGAATGAGGTTTTCTAGAATCTAGGAATTCCCACATTTAGGGAGGATGATCCTCACAATTAGGTAGTTTTTTCCCATGGACAATATCATTAAAAAGGATTCTATATCAGCTTCAACATGGTCTGATTATCCCTTTCTAAAGATTCTTCCTCTGAGAGAGTCCTTGAACAACACCGAATGACACCTACCAACATCTGATCTCAATTAAAGTGGCATGTCAGATCTTTCATTAGGGATCAGAGAGCCCTGAACAGACCTTAGATCCATCCTCAAGACCGATGAAAATGCTTGAGTTTAATTTTTTGGAAGTATCTTAGATCCCAAAAAATGTGGATGATCTATGGTCGGGGGTGAGCCCTAGACTCCATTAACACCTTTATGGAGAAACTCCTAACCCAGACCTCTCCTCCTAAAAAATATTAACTATTAATATTATATGTAATTATATTATTAATTATTAATTATTAATAATTATATATCTATATATACACATATATATATTTAAATAGGATGGGGAAGACACCCTTTTTATTAAAAAAAAGACACACCTATTACATGGCCTTATTGGCCAAAGGGTCCAAACTCCAAGATACATAACCCAAATCCCAAAGGAGCATTAAAGCCCAGTAAAAGGCTCGAAGACCCTTATGGTGGGACCACATTGCATCTAGACTCATCCTATGCTACACTATGCCTGAACCATCAGTGTTCACCACTAGCTGCTGGGTCACCCCTCTAGTCATCCTTGAGCATCCAAACCACTAGAAGTCACTGGCCCCTATGTGCCCGTCGACTATGTATCCCCCCACCATCGTCCCCATGAATCTGCACCACACATTTTTCGAACCATTCTCAGCACAGTTGGGTGAGACTTCTTCTTTGAAACTCTCCATCAAGGGAAGGATTTCATTAAATGTGTGCACACGTGCGTGTGGGTGTTAGTGGGCTGCGATTTGCAGTTGTTGTCTTGAAGGCAACATTCACTTTGGCAAGGATGTAGGGGAAGGTCCAAGGTGAACCGAGGAAGGATGACTCCCCAGCAATGGCTGATAGGCTGGTGACTAGAGTTTGGTGACGAGGTCTATCATGCGGTGGTTAGTTAAGGTGGGAAATCGGTCAACGATGTTCCTCCCACTGGGGTAGGGGGCTTGCCTTGGAAGTATAGGTGTTAACGGGGCTGGGCAGGTCGGCCCGCGGGGCAGATCAGGCAGTTTGGAGATTTTATTGAGTGTTCTGGCCTAGTCCACAAATAATACGGGCTAAAAAAAATAAAATTTAGCCCCTACTATGCGGAACCTGCTGACTAATGGGCCGACCCATGGGCATAAAAAAATAATTTATAAATTTTTTTTCTCCATGAACCATGATGAAGTGGAGCTGAAAATAGAAATGTTTGAGATTTGGTGAAAATATTAATTTTATAGTTAACAATATCTATAACAACAATAACCAACATTAAAATATTATATCTTTGATGATTTATGGGATTAATATCATCTTAGGTGGGTTATTTTACATGAATATCGAAACTAGTTTATGGTCAACAATACTCTTACACCTCTTGTTAACACCACAACTCATGTATGTAATATTTATTACATATACATATAATAATATCTATTATTTGTTATATAAATTTATTTAATACATATAATATATTTATTACATATACATGTAATATATATTATTTATTATTTGTACATAAGAAAATTTCCAATGAAAATTTCCATGGAATGTTTTTTTGTGAAAATATATATTGGAAATTCCATGTGTAAATTTCCACTGAAAATGTACACTTCAAATTTTTACTTATAATTATAATGATAAAATATTAATATATAAATAAAAAATTTAAATTTTCACTAGAAATTTTCATTTCAAATTTTTGACAAAAAAATGTTTACTACAAACTTCCACTGAAAAATTAATTTGAATCTTTACTTAAATTTCTAGTGTTAAGTTAAACATGATTTTTATTATAATTAAACAAAAAAATTTATTACAAAAATTCAAAAATTATGCCATGTTTAAATTTTTAGATTAAATATATAAACACATAAATATATAATTTAATTTTACACTATAATTTTGAACTGTAAATTTTCTGTTGAAAATTTCAGTGCAAACATCTATTAGAAATTTCCTTTGAAAATTTTCACGAAAAATTTGACTTTTAATTTTTCGCATAAAATTAAAATGTAAATATATTAAAACATAAATAAAAGATTTAATTTTTCAACAAATTAAAACTAATATATATATATATATATAATGGAGATTTTTACTGAAAATTTTCATTGCCAATTTTCATGAAAAACTTTTAAAAAAGATTTTTACTAGAATAGTTTGGTTTAAATTTTCACTTAAATTACAGATACAAATTTCTGTTTGACTTTTAATATAATTATACAGAAATTTTGTTTAAAAAAATTATAAAATAAATGCATTCTCAAATTTTATTATTGAATTTTCTGGTGCAAGATGCCACTAAAAATTCTTAGTGAAACATTTCACAGGAAATCTGCAGTTTGATTTTTCAATTAAAATTACAATGTAGACACATTAAAACATAAATGAAAATTCTAAATTTTTACTAAAAATTTACATTTAAATTTTTTGTTTGAAACCTTCGCAGTAAGCTTCCACTAGAAACATTCACTTAAAACTACAATAAAAATATAATGATATATAAATAAAAATAATAAAATTTCATCATATATTTACATTAAAAATTTACTAGTTACAATTTCCATTTAAATTCCTAATTTAAATCCTCAAATTATATTTTTTATGCATTAAAATTTTACTCTTATGGGTGCAAATAAGTACACCAAATTTGCACTAAAATTTTACACTGAAAATTTGTTTTGGAGACTTGATTATCAAAATTTTAAAATAAAAACATGTTTTGGATTTTCAGTTCAAATATATTAATATATAATATTATTATATATTTATTATTATTATTATTTATTTTTTAATTTTTTTCTAACTCACTTTTATAAACTCATAGTAATATATATGTATATATATTTTGATAAAATGAAATAATGGATGTTAATTTTTTTTTAATTTTATGATGTTATCAAAAATTATAAAAATAAAAAACTTATGTTGGCCAATATTCAAATTTAAAATAAATTGTTAGAAATTATTTTATATTTTAAAATGCATTAAAAAATATATAAATATTAAAATATAAAAAATTATAATTATTAAATTAGAATTCATAAATAAAAATATTAGTAGATCATTGTATTAGAAACAAAATGGCGGTCTTGTATATAAATTTTCATAATTATTGCATCATTTATTTAATAAATCAATCCTATTATGCTCCAAATAACCACACACGTGCCATCTATCCCATGACCAACCTTACCGTCAGATTTAAAACCTAACATGAGGGAATATTTTCCCTAATTTATATATGGTTTTTTTAAATTCAAAATATTTTTCACACACTCATGTTAATTTATTGTATTACATTATTTGGTTTTATTTTTCAAGAATAATATTTTGTAATACTACTTATAATTGCGGGACAAACGGGACATATGGTCACCCAGTGGGCTAGTCCGCACGGGTTGTGGATTTTGCATGTTGGATCCCATCCGGTCCAAATATTTGGAGGCCTAAATTTTCAATGCCCTAACCCACTTGAATATACAGGCTAATGGATCGGCCTCTGGTCTTATGGATTTTTTTACAGGTCTACATGCAAGCCTAAAAAAGGCATAATATAATATATATAGGGTCGTCTGGGTCATGTATTTATATTTGACCCTCTAGTCTTTAGAAGTATAGATTTCGGGCCACTAGTCCTTTCGGTAATGTAAAATTTACCTCCCAACTCAATTAAAAAGGGGTTTATTTATTTAATAATAAGGTGGATCAACCTCACATTGTTAAATAATATATTTTTTTATTATTAAAAATAAATAATAATAACTTATTAATAATAAAAAATTAATAATTACTATTTTTAATTATTACCAATTATTATTTATTATTATTTAACTATCAGAAATTATCAATTATTTATAATTATTATTAATTATCAATTAGTATTAATTACAATTTAATAATGATTAATTATTAATTAGCATTAATTATTAATTGTTAAGTGTTAAATATTAAATAATATTATTAATTATTAATTATTAATAATTATATTATGAATTATATAAATAATTATATGATTAATTATTAATCGGTAAATTATATTATCAATTATTAATTTTTATTAATTTATAATTTATAATTAATGATTACTATTAATAATTTAATAGTAATAGTAATTAAATAATATCCAATCATAATTAATTGTAATTAATTAATAATTAATACTTAATAATTATTAATAATTTGTATTTTTGCTAATTATGACTCATTATTTTTAATTATTATTTATTAATTATTTATTATCACTATTTATTACCAATTATTATTAATTAGTAATTATTAATTGCTACTAATTAATAATTAACAATTAACATTAATTATTAACCATATAAATAATTCTATTGTTAATTGTTAATTAGTTATTAGTTATTAATTATTATTATTATTATTTTAAAATAAGCACAGGATGGGGCCAGAAGGCCCATCCAATTTATATTTAAAAAGAAACAATATAATAGAGGAGGGAAGGGGTTAGAAAATATAAACACTGTTTTCATCAAATAAGGCCTAAAAAGAAAAGGACAACAAACAAAAAAATAAAACGCCACCCACCACAATCTTGATGATTACCCCTACCTTGCGGATGATAATCATACCTCAAAGCCGTTTTACTTTGCAAAGGCTCATGTTCTTCCACTGTGAATGATGTAGTTTATTCCCCCATGACACCACCCATGATCCATGTCCCGTTTTTTCATTAGTGGTCGTGAATATCTTACCCTCGATTGGATCAAATCATATCTTCAATATTAATGGACAAAAACATTCAGTATTTAGAATATTCATGTGGGTACAATGAACCATGCTCTAGTTTTAAAAATATCACCTCAACTATCAAATTATAAAATTATTCAATGGCATCAAAAAGACCTTGAGAAAAATAATCTCTCATAAACTCCTCCATAAAGAATTTGAAATTTAAATTAAATGTCTTTTCTTCCTCACATTCTGTAATTGTGTCCTTTCTAAATTCTTCATAGATATATTTCATTATGTATGTGAAATGCGAGGAAAATTTAACTCATGTCTCCACTCTAAGATCAATCCATCCAATGGAGGACCATATATAGTAGGACCTTTTCTGTGGTCCTCTTAAACATCCAGAATCAATTCAATGGAATTAGAAGTTATAATTATGTTACAAGTAGTATAAATTAATTTCCTCGCCCCTTAAGATATGGATAAAGGACTCACATCTTAGTTAACATCCAGAGAATCTGATGTAACCATTGCATCATGAGTCTACATAGCAAGTGAAACAACTACTTCAACCTATTGTTTCAATAAAGGCTTGTGTCCCCAACTACCTTACATTTAGCATATTTTCTATTTTAGATTAGAGAAATGGAATCCCTATCCTTTTATATCTTTATCATAAGTGAGGTAGTATTTATTTTACATGTGACAACCTATGGGTCATAAGTATTCTTTAGTTTGAGATTTTTTTATCCTTTGGTTAATTCTATTTGTTTCTAGGATTTAGAGGCTTAAAAACTAGGTTTTTTGGATAAAACATGTCAAACACATGGTATAAGTGCACAGTTAGTACTAACTATGTGGTAACCATGAAATATAAAATTGTGAGGGTCCAATGGAATTTTCATAGTTTGATCATGGTTAGTCAAACACTAAGACTCGCCTAGGAAACTATGTAGTTGTCTTGGTGTTTTCCTAAATGTGTTTCACAACTTGAGCATAGTTTTCCCAGACCATGCGGTTCTTTCTAGGAAATAATTCACCACATCTCTCAAAGGGATAAAATCCATGCATGGTTGTCACACTTTTTGTTAAACCATGCAGCCTAACCATGCACCCCGATTTGATCCACTTAAAAGTTAGAATTTACCTCCTTTCTCTTGTTATTTATATCTAAAAACCCCATATTCCCCATTATACTTGAACTAAACTTCCCTCAATGCTCCATAGGTCTCTCCCCTTGGATTCTTGATGACTTCCCTTCATTCTTGGTGGATCTATTCATGGTATATTCTATTTTTTATCCGGTTTTCTCTCCTATTGTATGATCATAACTTGATCTCTTCTCCCATAAACTCATTAAAACTCTATTGGAATGTGTTTTCTGGATCTATGTGGTTTGATGGATAATTGTTAATTTTACTTATAGATCTAGGCTTTGAGGGCCTGATCTACCCATTTATAATCTATATTCTCAAAGGGAACTTGTTTCCCCTCCATTCTTGGAGGTTGGCGTCTCTATAAAAAGGTTCTAACTCATAAATTATATGTTGATCTGTTGAATTACTTTTCTTTTATTAATGAAATTGTTTGACTTGATATCAAAGTTTAATTTTTTCATGATATGAATGTTTTTAAAGATATTTTTCCTTAAAAATACACTTATTCACACTATGTTTTTGATGAAATTCCTCAAAGGTTTTTTTGAATAAGAAATTGATTTTTAAGCATGGGAGTGGTGATTCTTCCCACTGAAAATGTTTTATAGATTATGGTCATGGTTTTAAAATGGTTTTTATTAGACATATCACATTGGGAACCTTGGGTGATTCGATTTATGGACATATGAAACCACAGCGAGTGTGTAGAGACCCAAAGCCTGACTTACATGGACATTACATTACTTTTGCGGAATACTTAGTACATAACATAAACACACACACAAGGACCGTAATAGTTTAGTGTCTTTGGAAACTCAGAATATAATATTCTAATCGTGGTGAAAGATCTTCAACATATCCCATAAAGATCTTACCTTTTTTTACCTAAAACCTTTTTTTATATCCTGGGGAAATGAAAACATAAAAGGGTTAGCTCAAATGCTCAGTAAGGGTAAACAAAAGAAATATCAATCACATCATATTCATAAGAACATAACAATTTGGAAATCTTACCCTACAAAAGAGATCATAATTTCATAACATGGTATAAATCATGGTAGTGAAATGTTATCACAATAATCGTAACTTAAAACAAGAAACTTTGTGGCATACACACATAATCATATAGAATCATTTCTTATTAGTCAAGACACATTTCCAAGACTATCTTAGTGGACAAAGTCCATTTATGAACTGAGTTTACTCCTCGTTTCAGTCCTGTTTCACTAAACCGGTTTAACCTGCCATTTCAGCCATGTCTATCTCATGAGATATAAAATCTTTACCCAATGCATTGGAGGTAGATATAGGTATCACCCATCTCAAAATGATACCATTCTTATGTGTGCCACAAAATCATAAACCATACATCATAGCATAACCCATGATATAAAAATGGGATTCTTAAACATCATGACATCATAAAACAATTAATATAAGATAAAGAATTTCATAAAAATAATTCCACCACAACATAATCAAATCAATCTAATAATAGGGATAGAAACAGAATCCTATATTATCTTAGATGGAAAATAATTTTGATAAAACACTTGAACTCCATTCTTGAGGAAAATATCCTTTCTACTTCAAAAATATTTTTCCTTTATTAACATGTCATACAATTTTAAACTAAAAGAAGTTGATTAAAAATAAACTTGAAAACGTGTAAGGGAATATTCTTGGAAATAATGTTTTAAAAATCCATTAATGTCGTATAAGTTAAAAGAAAACATTCTTCTCGTACTTTTTTTGGAAAATTTAAAAAGTACCTCGTACGAAAAACGAAAAAAGATTCCTTTCATATCTCTTACTAAAAACTCACCGAAGGGTAAAATTAGATTTAAAAAATTTTGGGTGGATGGAAATAATATTACATATTGAGGAAACATGGATGTGGATGATAAAATACACCCCAGTAAATACCAAAGTATAAACAATCTCGGATAAAAATTAGATTGTGATATTTCCCTTACCTTAGGTCTGATTCGCTTCATAAGTGTTCGAACCTCATGTATAATGATTTAAATAATGTTATTGACTTATTCCAGAATCATAATTATTTTTATGATATCATATATGGTTCACTTATGACTTTGTTTTACCCGTTCTTTGGTAAATTCCATGTTAAAGAGTGTTTTGGGTAAAATCGTTTCATTTGTCGTCCGTGTTTTGACTTGTAATTATTCATATGATTACTTAGATCATGATTACAAAATTACATAATATAAAACATGATTTATATATAATATATATTCAGAATATACATATATATATAATAGATCATTAAATGGAAAGAAATACACTGTTCATGGAGACGGTAGGTCGTACGTACGCATGAACGCTGTTTTCGTTTCCTTATTGAGTTGAATGGAATTGAGTAGATGAAATACAAATATATACACATAAATACAGTATCATTTTTATTTCATATATTTCATGATTACTTATTATATATTCTTTATAATCATTCATCAATGGTTAATGTGGAGAATGAATCTCATCGCGTCGTGGAGACGATAGTCCGTACATACGCACGAGCGATGATATCATTCTCATGATCGTGGAATTGTATTGGAGTGTATGTATACTATATCAGAATCAATATCACTTTACAATAATCATATATAGTTATTATGTACACCATTATACCCATCCAAGTAAGGTGGTGGTGGAAAATAGATTACACCACGGCGTGGAAACGGTATTCCGTACGTACCCATGCCCGGTGATTTCGTTTTCTGTAGGATGGATAGATGGTGAAATAGGGTTGTTTCATAATTATAATAACATATAAGTATATGAGAGATACTTATGTTATTACTTCATAATGAAACAACCTAAGAAGAATAATTGGAAGAATAAATAAAGTTGAAAGAATCGGTAACGGACATTACATCTTCTTTGAAGCGCCTCTTTGAGATCTCCTTTCAGGGCACTAAAATTGGTCTTTGAGGAAGACCAAAACCTCTAGGATGTATCTATCAATGTTTAGAATGGAATTTGGCAGGTTTTCTCCAAGCTTTAAGGCTAAAAGTGGTGTGAGGAAGAGAGGGAGGAGGTTCCCTTTTATAAGGGAGGAGAGGGGAACCTTTGGAATAAGTAAACATATTATTTTATTATAAAGCCAAATTCGGTTTTAAATATCTTCAAATTGATTTATTTATAAGCTAAGGTAGGGATGGGTCTAAATCCTCTCATCCAATAGAATTTAGACAGGTTTAAGTTCCTATTTTTACCTTATCATTTAGATTTAACAATAAGTAAAATAATTTTACTTTTATCATGTCTACTTGTGTTCTTATACTATAAGGTTAATAAACTTACTATATGCAGCCAAAAGAACCCCAAGTTGTTTATTATTAATATATATAACCTTATCTAAGTCATTTGTCTAAACCTTAGATTTTTATGAATAAAATAACAATTACTAATATAATATTTGTTTTAAAAACTATTTTATGTCAATTTTGACACTATTTAGTAATTGATTTTTGTGAAACTTATAACAGAATTATTAGATCAAAAAAAGATAATTAAATCAATTATAACATGTCATATTAACCTATAAAATTAGTGTAATTCATATAAAGTCTAAAATTACAATTATTTGGGTATTTATAACATCAATTATGTCAATATTTCATTAAAAAGATAATTACTGCATCATCTTTGTGTCATAAATAAATTACATTATTTAATGTCTAAAAATTACAAATAAAATACCATTATGTATGAAATCTTTTTATCTTTCGAATTAATATTTATAGTAAAATTTATATTATGTATAAACCTATATTAAAAATTATATACTTATTAAACTTTGATTTTCACTATTTTAACCCTTCTTTAAATAAATTAATAATAAAGGTCCTTATATAATCCAAGTTGGACTAAATGGTCATATGTTATTTATAAAGTTGTTTATGGTCGAATTACACTTATCCAATAGAATTAGGACATGTGTTAGGGTAATAATAATATCATTTTACCCTTAATTACCCTACATACTTTTAACCGTGGTAAAAAAAAGTAAAAGTTATTATTCACCAAAAATTATTTTCATCTCATTGAACCACATTTTACCTACTGACATCAACCGTGTCTCTCGGATTTTTTAAATTCCACTCACAGAAGCGGTAAAATTAAGTTTTATGAAAAATTCATTTTTTTAACTACCACTTAGTGGTTTCACTATTCATCAAAAAATGAAAGATTCCAGAAAAATACCAAAAATTAGGCCTAAGAAATATTTGATATTATGAACTCAAAAATTATGTCTATTTTACCAAATTCAAAACATATCAGTTTCACTAATTAATTTAAAAATTAATTCTCTTCGTCTAAACAAATAGCGTCTTCTTAAGAGATAATAACTATCAAAAGATTGACACTTGTTTATGTCTGGATTAAATGTGAAATTACTTCCAATGACCAACATTGTATTAAATTGTAAAAATATATATTCTAAATATACTTTAAAACCACTCAAATTAATAATTTATCACTATTAATTATTTCGATTAAAAAGGTTGTTTTTAATTAAAATTTAGTAATTTTCACTATTCATCAGAAAATGAAAGTTATCCGAAAAGTAACAAAATTTCACCCTAAGATAATTTCGATATTTTGAATCCAAAAATGAAGTCAATTTTGAAAATTAAAATTTAAACAATTTTAAAAAGTGGTTATTACTATTCATACCGGCTAGTTTTAATAATATTTTAATAGCATATCGTTTAGTGAAACTCGGTATTGCGTACTATACACGCTATCGAGGAAGGTCACGATTGCGCGTAGTGAAATGCAAGTCAAGGATGCGTGTTGTGCAAGCTCCTTTTGGTGTAGCGTACAACACAAGACATTAATGAAATTAAAAAGAATATTTTTCATAAAATCTCGGGGTGTTACATTCTACCCCCCTTAAAATGAATTTCGCCCTCGAAATTCGTCGGGGTTATAAATGGTTTACTACTCAAATATTTCTTTAATAGAAACCCACATCATAAAAAGGAATACCCAAACTTGGATTTAAAAATTAAAGTATGAAATTTAACGGTTACCCAAATTAACTCATCACTGGGTTTCCACGTAGGATAACATAGGTGAAAATATGGATATGGAAGAAAAATCTAACCATCAAGTTCTGATGGAGAGTGGTAGAGAACATGGCTATTAAATAGCCAACAATCACAAAGCCATAGATTTGGGATGATCTAAGGTACCATCTGATTCATCAGATATAAGGTCACTAGGACAACATTTTTGGTTTTCAAGATCATTTCCATATAGTTGGTGAATTAAAATAAATACATACATGATTTTGGTACAATTTCACTTTTGTTCATGCTTTGAACAATTTCCACTTCATCTCTTAAAGAAATGAATTTGAATTTGTTATTCATGAAGTGTTAATAGATCATGTGATAGAATGATGGGTCATTCCATCTGTTTCAAACAAAAGGTTAGCAAAAGTTATCAAATATACATAAGTCCATCTATGGTGAGGTTAATCGTATACGATTCCAAAAATGAACTTATACTTCATATATCATACCACGTAATAAAATAAAACTAGTTTCTACTAACCAGGGACTTCTTGTAGGCCAGTGGTAGGCGATAAAGGCCAATCGCACTTCGGTTGTGGGTTCGATTCCCACAGCCCTGTCCGACACGATGGGTTGTCGCCTGTCCTGCAGGTTGTCCTTTTTCTAAATCTATATTACTATAACATCCCATCAATAATATCGAAAAAAGTTCTATCCTAACTTATGTCCAACATAATCCATTCCAATCTTTTGTCTTATCTAAAATACTTCGGTCCAAGCTCATAGTATAAAGAAAATGATTACTTGAAATGTCACATAACAATCACGTGAATGCCATCATTTATCCCCCATATATCATAAGATATATCTTGTTGGTAAAATTACAAACATGTTAATACCTTAATCATGTATTCTCTTGAAGAATGAATACCCATTAATTGAACCATTGTAAAAACATGAATGCAGTCAAAAGTTAACTCTTTCCACATACCAAAATCCAAAAATTCTATATACTCAAACCATGATATAACCTTCTCCTTATATCAGTCATGAGCTGATGAATACGGTCAAACATTTCATTTTCTCATTTTCCTTTCATTTTGTGCATATCATCTTTTTTTTCAAAAATATATCAGTCACATTCTATGGTTACTGCTACCATTGAAAAGCACAATAGACCAATACATAAATATTCCAATATTCCACAATACTATATAAAACATTATTTTGGAATCCCATTACATAAACACTTAATAATTCCACCACGTCGTTGTCATATTCAACATCGCCAATAGTGATCGCATGTGACTTACCTTTTTCCTTTGCCTTAAGTGGTTGCTCGTGTCGATCATCACTAACCCTTGGATTAGGGCATTTATTAGCATAATGCCCCATTTACTTGCACTTGAAGCATTGAAGTGTTGGTGGTGCGTTCTCTGCAGTCTTTTCTTTATTCACATCATTAAAAACCCTTTTTCCATTACTTTGACACTCAGCTGCTCGATGACCTTCTTTTCCACACATAAAACATTTTCTAGTCACATTAAGACAATCTCCACCATGCTTATTTCCACACTTTGAGCATAAGTAAACATTCATCTTCCTTTCACCATTATTCTGAGATTTCTCCTTGAACTCCATCTTTCGTTTCTTGTCAAAACTATGAGATGGATAAGTAACACCAACTTCCATTTCTACCTTGATATCACAACGCACAATTTCTTCATAGCTACTGAAGTCTCTTATAGATAATTCCCTTCAAAGATTTTGTTTTAAGACACTGAAGAATCGATCAACTTTACTTTCAGGTTGGATGATAAATCCAGATGCATAAATTGCAAGGCTTGTAAAATTCGCTTCGTATATACCAACAGATTCATCATCCTTTTGCTTTAGTTCAAGAAACTCCTTCTCCATCTTTTTTTGAAGAATATGAGGGAAGTACTTATTGAAAAATAAGTTCTTGAACTCGTCCCATTCCATGGAATCAATTTTATCTCTTGGCCTCGTATTCTTGATAAGATTCCACCATTGATCAGCATCACCTTCCAAACGATACACTGCTAAGATGACATTATCATGTTCAGAACATTGAAGAACTAAAAATATCTCATCAATATTACTGATCCATTGTTCAGCAATAAGTGGATCAGAAGACCCACTGAAAGAAGGTGGATGTTGCCTCATGAAGGACTCAATAGAGTATTGTTCCCTTCTCTGATCATTTGGAAGTCCAGAATGATTCATATCTTGTGTAAGTATATCAATAAGATTTTTCACTCCATCTCCCATAACATTTGTTTGTTCAGGAGGAAAATCATTGCATTGTCCATTACATTGATCAACATGGTTCCTTCGGGTTCCATCCATCGTCTAAAACCCAAAAAGAATAGTGTGAGAGGTAAAAATCATAATAAAGGGGGAGTAACTTTAATAAATAACATCTTTGGTTTAATCTAATATCGTTACCATAGTTATAGGAATATATCTTATACGTATACTTATCCTTAGGGACATCCCTAGACATACCTTAGAAATATCTCTAGGGATCTCACTAAATTTCTCGCATCCTAGTTTCCAAAGGTTGACTAAACCTTTCCTCTGATACCAACAGTAGAGACCCAAAGTCTGACGTACATGGACATTAAATTACTTTTGCGGAATACTTAGTACATAACATAAACACACACACAAGGACCTTAATAGTTTAGTGTCTTTGGAAACTCAGAATATAATCTTCTAATCATGGTGAAAGATCTTAAACATCTCCCATAAAGATCTTCCCTTTTTTTACCTAAATCCTTTCTTTATATCCTGGGGAAATGAAAACATAAAATTGTGAGCTCAAATTCTCAGTAAGGGTAAACAAAAGAAATATCAATCACATCATATTCATAAGAACATAACAATTTGGAAATCTTACCCTGCAAAAGAGATCATAATTTCATAACATGGGATAAATCATGGTAGTGAAATTTAATCACAATAATAATAACTTAAAACAACAAACTTTGTGGCATACACACATAATCATATAGAATCATTTCTTATTATTCAAGACACATTGCCAAGACTATCTTAGTGGACAAAGTCCATTTCTGAACCGAGTTTACTCCTCGTTTCAGTCATGTTTCACTGAACCGGTATAACCTTCTGTTTCAGCCATGTCTATCTCATGAGATATAAAATCTTTACCCAATGCATTGGAGGGAGATATAGGTCCCACCCATCTCATAATTATACCATTCTTATGTGTTCCACAAAATCAAAAACCATACATCATAGCATAACCCAAGATAAAAAAATTGAATTCTTAAACATCATGACATCATAAAACAATTCATATAAGATAAAGGATTTCATAAAAATAATTCCACCACAACATAATCAAATCAATGTAACAATAGGGATAGAAACATAATCCTATATTATCTTATATGGAAAATAATTTTGATAAAACACTTGAACTACATTCTTGAGGAAAATATCCTTTCTACTTCAAAAACATTTTTCCTTTCTTAACATGTCATAAAATTTTAAACTAAAAGAAGTTGATTAAAAATAAACTTGAAAACGTGTAAGGTAAGCTTCTTGGAAATGATTTTTTAAAAATCCATTAATGTCGTATAAGTTAAAAGAAAACATTTTTCTCGAACATTTTTCGGAAAATTTAAAAAGTACCTCGTACGAAAAACGAAAAAAGATTCCTTTCATATATTTTACTAAAAACTCACCGAAGGGTAAAATTGGATTTAAAATATTGTAGGTGGATGGAAATAATATTACATATTGAGGAAACATGGATGTGGATGATAAAATACACCCCAGTAAATACCAAAGTATAAACAATCTCCGATAAAAATAAAATTGTCATATTTCCCTTACCTTAGGTCCGATTTTCTTCGTAAGTGTCCAAACCACCTGTATAATTATTTAAATAATGTTATTGACTTATTCCAGAATCATAATTATTTTTATGATATCATATATGGTTCACTTATGACTTTATTTTACCTGTTATTTTGTAAATTCTATGTTAAAGAGTGTTTTGGGTAAAATGGTTTCATTTGTCGTCCGTGTTTTGACTTGTAATTATTCATATGATTACTTAGATCATGATTACTTAATTACAGAATATAAAACATGATTTATATATAATATATATTTAGAATATACATATATATAATAGATCAGTAAATGTAAAGAAATACACCGTTCATGGAGACGGTAGGCCGTACGTATGCATGAAAGCTGTTTTCGTTTCCTTATTGAGTTGAATGGAATTAAGTAGATGACATACATATATATACACATAAATCCAGTATCATTATTATTTCATATATTTCATGATTACTTATTATATATACTTTATAATCATTCATCAATGGTTAACATGGAGAATGAATCTCCTCGCGTCGTGGAGACGGTAGTCTGTACGTACGCACGAGCGATGATATCATTCTCATGATCGTGGAATTGTATTGGAGTGTATGTATACTATATCAGAATGAATATCACTTTACAATAATCATATATAGTTATTATTTACACCATTATACCCATCCACGTAAGGTGGTGGTGGAAAATAGATTACACCACGGCGTGGAGACGGTATTTCGTACGTACGCACGCGCGATGATTTCGTTTTCTATAGGATGGATAGATGGTGAAATAGGGTTGTTTCATACTTATCATAACATATAATTATATGAGTTATACTGATGTTATTACTTCATAATGAAACAACCTAGGAAGAAGAAGTGGAAGAAGAAATAAAGTTGAAAGAATCGGTAACGAACATTACCTCTTCTTTGAAGCGCCTCTTTGAGATCTCCTTTTAGGGCACTAAAATTGGTCTTTGAAGAAGCCCAGAACCTATAGGATGTTTCTATGGAAGAGGATAATGGAATTTGGAAGGGTTTGGACGAGCTTGAAGGCTCAAAATGGTGTGAGGAAGAGAGGGAGGAGGTGCCCTTTTATAAGGGAGGAGAGGGGCACCTTTGGAATAACTAAAAATATTATTTTATTATAAATCCAAATTCGGTTTTAAATAGCTATAAATTGATTTATTTCGAAGATAAGGTTGGGATGGGTCGCAATACTCTCATCCAATATAATTTAAACAATTTTAGGTTCCTATTTTAACCTTATCAGTTAGATTTAACATTAAGTAAAATAAGTTTACTTTTACCGTGTCTTCTTGTGTTCTTATACTATAAGGTTAATAATCTTACTATAAGCAGACAAAAGAACCAAAAGTTGTTTATTATTAATATATATAACCTTATCTATGTCCTTTGGTCGAACCATAGATTTTTAGTAATAAAATAACAATTACTAATATAATATTTGTTTTAAAAACTATTTTATGTCAATTTTGACACTATTTAGTAATTGATTTTTGTGAAAATCATAAATGAATTATTATTTCTAAAAAAGTTGATTAAATCAATACTAACATATCTTATTAACCTAGAAAATTAGTGTAATTCATAAAAAGTCTCAAATTACATTTATTTTGGTATTTATAACATCAATTATGTCAATATTTCATTAATAAGATAATTACTGTATCATCTTTGTGTCATAAATAAATTACATTATTTAATGTCTAAAAATTACAAATAAAATACCATTATGTATGAAATCTTTTTATCTTTCTAATGAATATTTATAGTAGAATTTATATTATGTATAACCCTATATTAAAAATGATATACTTATTAAACTTTGATTTTAACTATTTTAACCCTTCTTTAAATAAATTAATAATAAAGGTCCTAATCTAATCCAAGTGGGCCTAAATGGTCATATTTTATTTCTAAGATTTTTTATGGTCAAATTACACTTATCCAATAGAATTATGACATGTGTTAGGGTAAAATAATATCATTTTTACCCTTAATTACCCTATTTACTTTTAACCATGGTAAAAAAAAGTAAAAGTTACTATTCACAAAAAATTATTTTCATCTCATTGAACCACATTTTACTTACTGACATCGACTGTGTCTCTCTAATTTTTGCTATTCCACTCACAGAAGTGGTAAAATTATGTTTTATGAAAAATTCATTGTTTTTAACTACCACTTAGTGGTTTCACTATTCATCAGAAAATGAAAGTTTCCAGAAAAATACCAAAAATTAGGCATAAGCTATATTTGATATTATGAACTAAAAAATGATGTCTATTTTACCAAATTAAAAACATATCAGTTTCACAAATTGATTTAAAAATTAATTCTCGTCGTCTAAACAAATAGTGTGTTCTTAAGAGATAATAACTATCAAAAGATTGACACTTTTTTATGTCTGGTTTAAATGTGAAATTACATCCAATGACCAACATTGTATTAAATTGTAAAAATATATTCTAAATATACTTTAAAACCACTCAAATTAATAATTTATCACTATTAATTATTTCAATTAAAAAGGATTTTTTTAATTAAAATTTATTAATTTTCACTATTCATCAGAAAATGAAAGTTATCCGAAAAGTACCAAAATTTCACCCTAAGCTAATTTCGATATTCCGAATCCAAAAATGAAGTCTATTTTGAAAATTAAAATTTAAAAAATTTAAAAAAGTGGTTATTAATATTCATAACGGCTAGTTTTAATAATATTTTAATAGCATATCGTTGTTTAGTGAAACTCGGTATTGCGTACTACACACGCTATCGAGGAAGGTCGCGATTGCGTGTAATGAAAGGAAAGTCAAGGATGCATGTTGTGAAAACTCCTTTTGGTGTAGCGTACAGCACAATACATTAATGAAATTAAAAAGAATATTTCTCATAAAATCTCGGGGTGTTACAAAGTGTGGCATCATTAGGGGTTATTTTTCTAACATCGATAGACTATGGAAAGACTCAACATTGGTAAGCTTCATATTATGCATGGATTAAATTTCCTTCATGTGTTTGATTATGTATTCCCATAAGATATATCCCATTTTTCATTGGTTTTATAAATGTTGTTATATTTCATGTTTATATGTTCACTTGTTTATCTTTTGGTGTACCATGGATGGTTTTACATATGCTTTCAAGATAACTTATATGTATATTTCATATTCTTTATTTATGTGAATTTGATTTTTTATTAAAACAAATTTATGTTTTAAAAAATGATTCTATTTTGAATCTTCCTTATAGAATATATTTATTTTAAAGATTGAACAAATAGTTTCATGGTATTAAACTTCGTATTGAATATTTGGTGTAATACTTCTAGGATTTGTTCTCACAACCTAATTTTACCTTTGGACATTTGTAGATGTGGCTTTAGAAGACAAGAGTAAAGGGAAGGGTTTCATATAGTTTTCTAGATTCTCTTGATTATTGTATCCTTCTTAGTCATACATATTTGTGGTGATGGATGGTCACATGGTGACTTGGATATTGTCATCTCAAGTGTAACTTTTAGTTTTAGCCTTTTGGATTTTCATTGTATATATCATGGATTTGTACTATTCTTCCTCATTGTACACTTTTGGTTGCATTATTTCCAATTATTCTTGAGACTTGGGGGTTTTTTTAATCATTACATTTTGGTAGGTCTTATTAGGTGATTTGTCATGTTGACCCTGTTTCGCTCATTACAAATTGGTATCAAAGGGGTTAGCTAGTTGGAAGTGTCAAGACTCAACCCTCCAGGGCCCACCTGGTCGAAGGTAATTAGGGTGTGACTACATCAAGCCTACCTTCAATAGTCCAATGGATGGATACAAGCACTGAGATGACATAAATTAAATTTGGGGCGTTAGCCTAATAACATGTATATACACAAACAACCATATCCATGACAAAGTGAAAATGAATATAATAAGGACTACAATATATAGAAGATAACCATGAATGCAATAACCTCTAGAGAATACATCATATTATCGAAATATAAAGACAATAAAAAAAGCCAAAAAAATACACACCCAACCAAAAATGAAGTCCCAACCTAATAGGAATTGGAAAGGAGGGAAATTGAGAGCCCAAATACCGATCTCCATGTATGACCACCATACACAGTCAATGGACCCATGTATAACAAAGCTCCACTGATTTCACCCTTTATATGTTTATCCTCTACATAATACATGACATGTGTAGGAAAATCCCATACTGGGGTGAGTATATACATGCCCAATAAGATGCCTTGAAAACCAAAAAGGGAGAGATAGCGAGATATAATAGATTCCATATCAACCCATAAAAATAGGGGGAAAACCCAAGATATAAGCTTATAAATAAACCCAAACAAGAGAGGATGGGGATATCCACATAAAAATACAATATAAGATGTATGAGTCTGCCTGTAGTTTTAATGGACTATATTTAATAATCAGCACCATCCATGTCCATATAAGAATCTACATGGAGGAACCACACCTTTCCACTACCCCACAACCTAAGGTGGCACAATCTCCAATAGAGGACATGTTCTCTAGTGAAATAGAGTGT
This sequence comes from Viscum album, assembly GCA_963277665.1. NCBI lineage: Eukaryota > Viridiplantae > Streptophyta > Magnoliopsida > Santalales > Viscaceae > Viscum > Viscum album. The sequence continues at coordinate 877,469,233 of OY728143.1, read as the reverse complement.
ATCCACTTAGTATATATAGGAACCAATCCCTAATGAAAAAGGGGGTTCTACTTGGTAGGTAGAGGACCCACACCATGGTGTGATAGGGGGTTACACTCAGTAGATAGAGGACCTACACCCTGGTGTGACTGGGGGTTCCACTCAGTATATAGAGGAATGACACCCGAGTGCGATAGTGATGTGTCACTCGATAGATAGAGTACCTTCACCTTGGTGTGATAAGGGAATACCACACAAACTGAATAGATAATAAGGGGTATACACACCTTGGTGCAACAAGGGGTTTGGTGAACCTAGACATTTCTCAGATGAACTTGCCTAATCAATACTATCGGTTAATCATTTCATAAAGAAGTACCATGCTCACACCACCTCACATTGTATCTCAAAATCCACTATAAAATCTACCATATCATTTATTAAGAAAAACCTAGGATAGGCTTCTCATATGATAAATTATGACTCCCAAATAAGGAGATAAAGAAGATAAAAGTTCCTAGGAGAAGTACATGATATGTACGTGGGGTCACATGATGTGTGACCTCTCCTCATCACTTGGGAATGTTCTCCTATAGACATGGAAATGAAAGGAATGTCATTATACATGGAGTGTAATGGCGGCACATGACATGTATCATCTATATAGGTCCCACCTATGATCTGTCAACCCGTTCTCGTGAACATTGGCTTATTTATGTGTACATGGTCATGTCTGGGTATCCTGGCTGTGTCTGAGTACACAGATGTTCCCATGTACTCTGGTCATGCATGTGTTTCTGGCCATGTCCATTACCATCCTAGAGTAAACACATAGATGCCAGCATAGGGTCACATGAAGTGTGATGGGTCCACACATTTAGTGATATTTTTATTTCCAGAATTATAATTGATGTAGTAAGGGGACTACATGGCATGTGTTCTTTAAGATACATAACGTGTAGTTTGTTTTTTCACAGAAACCAAGTTTCTTTAAGTGGATCCTAGATCAATAGTTTACACCATAATTCATGCCTTTTTGAACTCCCAAATCAACCAAAGTTAGATAAACCAACACATGCATTGATTCCCAGCCTTTGAAAAATGTAAATTAAGAGTCTGATTGCCTGTGTGGGAACCCATTTCATGTCTTCCACCTCTCTGGATCTCAAATCCATGAAAAATCACTTTAATATAGAATCTAACCTTGATTAGTTTCAAAAATGTGTATCCATGCATAATTAATGAAACTTCCATGAATCTGGGGGTTCGATAAACCTTGAACCTACCCCACCAATGTTGAACCACAACCTTATAGGCTAACAACAAAGAATTCAATGAACAGTGGAGGAATAATAGAAGAAAAAAAGTTATATGACATCATTGAATGGTGTGATTCCATCCAAAAATACCAAAATATGAATCAAGGATAGAAACAAAGTCGCATATCACATAAACCAAAGGGTTCAAGAAAACCAATTAAAAAGGGGCTCAAATGAATGATGATCGCTAAAAATAAAAGCTAATAATTGAATTGATGTATATAAATTCCATTAGGGTGGATATCCATAAATAATTAGTCTTACCACGATTATATATCAATAATTGTTAAAAATCACATTCATTAAAAATGAAGAGGATCTTATGTGTTTGTCGTCTTCCTCTTGAACTATCTCGATCTGATCTTTACCATTTTCCAATATCGATCTTCTAATGAAGAATAATGCCCTCTTCCTCTATAATCCCCTAGGGTTGTGTGGATAACCCTGGAGGTTTACTATATCATCTTATTTATATGGGAGGTTTAGGTTATTTTATTTAATTAAAACAAATAAATTAAATTATTTATATTATTAAATACACACTCCAGTGGTCACTTCCCGCAGAATGTTTGATGCCAACCAACCTTAGGTTACACATAGGTTAAACACCACATTCAAGAATAAACTATGATCCTTGATTTCCCATATGATGTTCGAAATAATAGGAAAATAATTTAATCAGAAATGATGGATGCATAAGAATTAAAATATATTAATATTTATAATATATTTTTCTGGGGTCCTGAGACACCCAAACAACGTGCCAAATATGGGGGGAAATACCGATATATACATAGAAATATTCAAAGAACTAATCCATAAAAATCATATGTGTTACATTATCCCATCTTTCAAGCCTTTTCAGCACTAAAATAATATGATAAGAAAAATGTGTGGGTAATGAGTTTTCATCTCACTATCATACTCCCAAGAGATCTTGTATATGCTTCAGTGTTGGAAAAGCAGATGAACCAAAGTGATAATTCATCAACACAAAATCCTCTCCTGATGGTCCTTGATTTCCATAGATTATTCAATCAAGTTCGATCCATCCTTGATTTCTATATTTCCCCAATCAATAAGATGCTTTGGGTCTTACAAGTATCTCCTCATTTGTGACACATGAGAATAATCACACACCTAATATAATTGCAAGGGAAATTTTAGGTGGTAGGTAAACTTGGAAAACTTCCATAGGATATCAAAGGACCCAATGAACCTCAGGAATAGCTTACCTCCTTGAACAAACCTCCAAAATATTAATCATGAGAAGACACTCATAAAAACATAGTTTCCTTGCTCGAACTCCAAGGGACTACAACATCGATCTGTATAAGATTTCTATCTACTCTGGGGTATACTCATATTCTTGAGAATTACTTGAACCTTCTCTGACGTAACCCACACCATCTCTTGACTAATAAGAGATGTATCCTCACTGTCAATATAGTATAAGAGTGACCTATAAGGTCTCCCATATTGGGCCTCAATAGGTTCCATGATGATATTATAGTGATAAATATTAATATAATAAAAATCCACCAATAAAAAGTGACCCTACCTGCACTAGACAGAGTCCAACAAACATGACCTAAGAATAACCTCCAACACCAAGATAATCCTCTTATTTTTGAAATTTTTCTGGATTAAAATGTTGTGATAATCAGAAACTAGGTCCCAAAACCCTCTTAATGGCCTCTCTAAAACCATAAAATGAATTGTCTATCACAATCAGATACAATTGTCGAGGGTACCCCATGAATCTGAACAATCTCCCACACATATAACAACCCCAAAATCTCAACTAGACTCTACTCATGGATAGAGAGAAAGTGCGATGAATTTATAATTCATTTAATAATCACCCATATATAATCATTTACTCTCTATAACCATGGAATCCCCATCACAAATTCCATTGGTATGTCATCCCATTTCTACATTAAGATCTTAAAAGGCTGTGTAAGACCTTCCGAAACCTGGTGCTCAATCTCTATCTATTGACATGTGAGACACCGAGAGATAAACATGACAATGATATGCCATATTACATCCCACAAAAACTATTTTTTAAGGAACTTGTATATATTTGAACACTGGGATGTACAACTATGTGAGGATTGTGAAAACACCTAATCATCTATTAACACAACATGGCTGGAACCACCGTTCATCCCTAGTAAAGGATTACTTGACCCCTTACTTTAGAAAATATATCAGGTGTATCTCCTCAAGATATATGATCACATAGAACTTCATAGTTGATGTATAACAATCGAGACTCTCTCACATGATAATGATGTAAGGGAGTGACCACCATAAACTGAATAAAAACTACACCCCTCTCCTCCATCAAGTTTAGCTACAATGATTCCAACTACTCATATGCATCCTCTACAAAATGAGAATGGGACTTCCTAGTAAGGGAATCTTTTTCCACATTTCCATTACCAAGGGTATAGAGAATATATAATTTATAGTCCTACAATAACTCCTACCAGTTCTTTTATCTCATGTTAAGATCTCTCTGAGTAGAAATATACTTAAGAATCTGGTGTTATGAGTAAACAACAACAAAATAACCAAGACTATAGTTCCTTAATATCTTCTATATAAATACTATCACTTCCAACTCTAGGTCATGAATTTTTTAGTTCTTATCATGGGGTATCAAATACCTCAATCTATATGCGATCACTGCCTACCTCTACATCAAAACACAACTAATCCTATCACTAGAGGCATCACAAAACACTACATACTCTACACCCTCCTCTGGTAGTCTCAGTATTAGTTCACTAATCAACCTCAACCTCATTTCCTAAAGGATATTTTACAATATTGAGTCTAAGTAAATGAATTCCATTTCCATGTTAAGGTGGTCAAAGGGGATGAAATACCAGAGAAGTGTTTCATAAACTTAAATAATTCAAAACTAATTGTATAAGAGTTTCCCATAAATTTGGTACACTCAAATAACATATGAGACCATCCTCAAGAATATCGAGTGCTCCACCATGGATATCAAGTATTATAGGATGTCACAAGATAATACAACCATGAACTAAGCCAAGAAGTGTTTGGAGGACCCTATTTATAAGTCCCAAAAACTCTACTGGGTTTTTCAAAACACTAATGGGTATCACCAAGAACTAAAATCAAATATATTGGATCTAGGAATCCATGATTTTTACTACCTACTCTCATATTAAAAGATGGTGATCACCCATAATGATGTCAAACTCTAAGAACCACTTATCCATAGACCGTTGGTCGATGATTTAATCGGTTCTTGGGGGCGGATAGTCCTTCCTAACAGTAACTTGGTTCAGGTGATGTTAGTCCACACCCAACATGAAGCTCTCAACTGGCTCCCAAGAAATCAAAATAAGGATACCTAGGTGAACACACTATGTCAAACAATCCCCTTATCTAGATATTCCTATAACCACACTTCCAACTATAAAAACCACACATATTCAAACAATATTCTAGCACTAATATTTATCCATTCCTAGTGTACGTTCATGAAAAAAACACTTGATGAGGAGGTAAACCTGGAACATCCCCAGGTATATACCCCAAGGTATATACACTACCACAAGGTATATAAGTGAAAACTAATATGAAATCAGATGTATCCTTCTACACACTACCTCATTAATATTTTAATGGTATTTATTCTCACTAAAGAAGGAAAATTCCATCCCACTAACGTGGGTACACTACATCCCCCTCTGGTAGTAGTCAACTGGGCATGGACGTGTGTAACATGTCTATACCAAGGAAAAAATCATAGGGCCCACCACTAGCAATGAAACGATTCAAATTGTGTCTCTATATCCTCTTAGAGTTAGGTCACACTATTAGTAAATCTATTTGATCATTGGCCCACTCTGGAGGATCCTCCGAACATAAGGGTTGAACAAAAAAAACTCCACTGGTATTTCTAGGCCTCAGATAAGGGAAATTACCATGGAAATTGTCTTATGACCATGTAACAAGACTTCAAATAGAGTAGAAAAGGCATAGGTTATACGTTAATTACAGCCGAAGTCTTGGGATCCCAAGATCCTACTACAACATTTTGGTATAATTATTTAATATACAGATTTGTTGTATAAAAATTTAAAATAAAATCCTATGATGAAGATACATCTATTACCTTTCACAATAATACTTTTACTCGAATTTATCATCTTAAAATCACAATATTTAAATTCTTATATTTATTAAATTATGAAGGTGACAACTTTGGGATCATTTAAAATAAAATATTATAAGTGTCATAATCACTTTTATAAGGATCCAAATGGTTATATATTAGGTAATTGGATGATTAAGGTGTAGATATACACTACCAATAAGTTTTGGTCAGGTTTGTGGGCCTTTTAATGGGTATTGTTATTTCAATAAAAACTATATTACTTATTTTCCACTTAATAAATAATTTCTGTATCATTAATGTATCACCATTAATGAAAAATATTTAATCCCTAAAAATTCTTAATAAATTATCATGATGTAGATAATTTTATTAGATTTCTGGAGACTATTAATGTTCGAATTTTTATGATGTTTATCACTAAATTAAAATTATTATACTTATAAGATTTAAGAGAGTGACATGTTGTCATTATCTTTGGTTTTAATAATAATTATTTTATTTTCATGGTCAAAAGTCTATAAAATGAATCTAATCTGACCCTTAGTTGATATGGGTTTACTTTTAGCCATCTAATAGAATTTTGGCATGTGTTAGGGAAATTTTATAATATTATATTTACCCTTAATTACCCGATTTACCTTTAACTATGGTAAATAAAATTTACCGTAGTTACTATTCATAATTCCCAAAAATAAAAAGTAGCCTATTAAAATAATTTGGACCCACTGATTCCAAATATGGAATCCATTTTTTCAAATTCAATACACATAAGTTTCAGAAATTAAAATAAAATTAATCATGTTGTCGAATGAAAATGGGTTTTTGTTTAAAACATTGCAAAAGATTGAATTGATTTAACCTACGAATTCAATGTAAAATCAATGCTAATGACATAAATTATATTAAATGGTAAAAATATATTCTATTTTTACTTTAAAACCATTAAATATTATAATTTAACCATCTAATATATTATGATGAAAAAAAGTTGTTTTTCATTAAAATATAGCGTGTTTTTACTATTCATCAAAATATAGAAGTTATTAGAATAATACGAAAAAAATTTCCAAAGTAAATTTTTATTTCTTGATTCAGAAAAAGAATTTTATTTTGTCAAATTGAACTTATAAATATGTCAAAACTAGATTTAAAGTGGGTGTTCCATCAAAAGGCGGCAAAACTGCATTTTTTGAAAAATACTTATTTTACCCAAAAAAATTATTTTGTTATTATACCATGTTCTAGAAAATGTGTTAGATGAATAATAATGTTTTAAAATTCAAAATTTAGTTAATACTATTCATAACGGCTAGTTCAAAATAATATTATAATAATATATCATTGTTTAGTAAAACCCGGTATTGCGTACAACACACGCTATCGAGGAAGGTCGTGATTGCATGTAATGCAAGCCAAGTCAGGGTTGCATGTTGTGAAAGAATCCTTCGTTGTTTTGTATAACAGAATCCAAACATATTTCATTTATACATTGAATATATATATATATATATATATATATATATACTCAATGTTGCGTAGAATAACTATTATCAAAATTGTGTGTAACACGATCCAAGAATAGTGTTGTGTATACTGCAAGCTAATACCGTGTTGCATATAGTGCAAGGTAATCTTGGTGTAGCATACAACACAAGAAATTAATGAAATTAAAAGAATATTTTTCATAAAATCTCAGGGTGTTACATTCTACCCCCCTTAAAATGAATTTCTCCCTCAAAATTTTCTGGGGTTATAAATGGTTTACTACTCGAAAGTTTGTTTAATAGAAACCCACATCGTAAAAATGAATACCAAAACATGGCTTTAAAAAATAAAGTATGAAATGTAATGGTTACCCAAATTAACTCATCACTGGGTTTCCACATAGGAGAACATAGGTGAAAATATGGATATGGAATAAAAATATAACCATCAAGTTCTGATGGAGAGTGGTAGAGAACATGGCTATGAAAAAGCCAACAATCACAAAGCTATTGATTTTTGATGATCTAAGTTACCATCTGATTCATCGGATATAAGGGAACTAAGACAACATTTTTTGTTTTCAAGATCATTTCTCTAAAGTTTATGAATTTAAAGAAATACTTGCATGATTTTGGTACAATCTCACTGTTGTTCGTGAATTGAACAATTTCCACTTCATCCCTTAAAGAAATGAAGTTGAATTTGTTATTCGTGATGTGTTAGCAGATCATGTGATAGAATGATGGGTCATTCCATCTCTTTCAAACAAAAGGTTAGCAAAAGTTATAAGTCCATATTATGCTTATATTAATCATATATGGTTCCAAAAATGAACTTATACTTCATATATCTTACCGCTTAATAAAATAAAACTAGTTTCTACTAACCAGGGACTTCCTGTAAGCTAGTGGTAGGTGATAAAGGCCAGTCACACTTCGGTTGTGGGTTCGATTCCCACAGCCTTGTCTGACGCGATGGGATGTCGCCCGTCCTGCAGGTTGTCCTTTTTCTAAAACTATATTACTATAACATCAAATAAATAATATCGAAAAAACTTCTATCCTTAAACAATACTAACATATTTCCAACATAATCCATTCCAATATTTAGGCTTATACACAATACTGCAGTCCACTCTCATAATAGATTGAAAACGATTACCAGAGATTTAATACCATCGTTGATCCCCATATATCATAAGATATGTCTTGTTGGTCACATTCCAAACATTCGAAGGCCTTAATCATTTATTCTCTTGAAAAATGAATACCCATTGAACCTTAGTGAAAACATGAATGCAGTTAAAAGTTAACACATTCCACATACCAAAATCCTCAAAATTCTATATACTCAAACCATGATATCACCTAGTAGTTATATCAATCATGAGCTCATGAATACAATCAAACATCTTATTATCTTCTTATCCCTTCATTATTCACATATCATCTACTTTCGAAAATATTTGAATCTCTTTTCATGGTTACCGGTACCATAAAATTTTTGAAAACCACAATAGACTAATACAAAAATATTCTAATAAACCATAAAAGTACCTCAACAACATTATTCTTGAATACCAATACATAAAAACTTCTATCTATCCTCTTCAATGATTTTCCTATAATAATTTCTTCCTTGATTTAGGAGTAACTTTTTAGGTCAGGGAATTGATTTGGGTAATTCCCATGTTTTCCACAAATAAGACATTGAACTCCATAACAGTCTGTCACTCTATGACCCTTTTCTCCACACAGATAACATATGTCCCTCCATTTGAGGTATTCCTCAAGGTTCTTCTTCCCTTATTTTGAAATCCCAATCTTCCTTTATTTATGCACCTCCACATGCAAACATGCATAAAAGTCTATCTTCCTCTTATTTGATGAATTAGGAATACCACTAAATTTCACCTTGTTAATCATATATCGTGATGACTGATTCAGCATAATCACAATATCTTTATCTCTAGGCATTACACAATTTTGTTTCTCATAGTCACCAATTTGTCCATTGGATTAAATGTTAACTGAATTCCTTCTGGTTCCCTCCATTGACTAAAACATAAAAATAATTCTATGAGAGGCAAAAATCATACAAGGAAAATAACATAATCATAGGGGAGTACCATCAATATCTAACATCTTAGTTTAAATTATAATATTGTTACCATATTTATAAGACTATAACCTATACTTATACTTAACCTTAGGGGCATCCCTAGACATACCTTAGAAATATCTCTAGGGATCTCACTATTGTTTTCGCATCCTAGTTTCCAAAGGTTGACTAAACCTTTCCTCTGATACCAACTGTAGAGACCCAAATCTTGACATACATTGACATTACATTATGTTTGCGGAATACTTATTACATAACAAAAACAGACACACAAGGACCGTAATAGTTTAGTGTCTTTGGAAACTTGGAACGTAATCTTCTAATCATGGTGAAAGATCTTCAACATCTCTCATAAAGATCTTCCCATTTTTGTTTCCTTAACTAAAATCTTTCTTTTAATCCTAGGGGAAAAGAAAACATAAAAAGGGTGAGCTCAAATTCTCAGTAAGGGTAAGCATGGATAAAATAAAAAATACTATATATATTTGAACTTAAAAAAACATGAACATTAAAAATCTTGAGCAATGACATAAAACATGGAAGTACATAAGGCATAGATCATAATAGAACATAAATCATGATAAAATATCATGGGAATAAAACATGTAATTATGGAAATCATTAAGCACATGATATTATTTCCATAGTAGCAAAGGCATTACTGCCAAGACTATCTTAGTGGACAAAGTCCCTTTCTGAATCGAGTTCACTCCTCATTTCAGTCCTGTTTTACTGAACCGGTTTAACCTTCCGTTCCAGCCATGTCTATCTCATGAGATATAAATCATTACCCAATGCATTGGAGGGAGATATAGGTCCCACCCATCTCATAATTATACCATTCTTATGTGTTCCACAAAATCATATCGCATACATCATTGCATAACCCATGTAATAAAAATGGGATTCTTAAACATCATGACATCATAAAACAATCCATATAAGATAAAGGAATTCATAAAAATAATTCCATCACAACATAATCAAATCAATTTAATAATAGGGGTTGAAACATAACCCTATATTATCTTAGATGGAAAATAATTTTTATAAAACACTTGAACTCCATTCTTGAGGAAAATATCATTTTTACTTCAAAAACACTTTTGCTTTCTTAACATGTCATACAATTCTAAACTAAAAGAAGTTGATTAAAAATAAAATTGAAAACTTGTAAAGGAATCTTCTTGGAAATAATTTTTTAAAAATCCATTCATGCCGTACAAGTTAAAAAAACATTCTTCTCGTACTTTTGTCGGAAAAGTCAAAAAGTACCTCGTATGAAAAAACGACAAAAGATTCCTTTCATGTCTTTTACTAAGAACTCTCCAAATGGTAAAATTGGATATAAACTATTGTAGAAGGATATAAATATTTAATATTGAGGAAACATTGATGTGGATGATAAAATACACCCCAGTAAATACCAAAGTATAAACAATCTCGGATAAAAATGAGATTGTGATATTTTCCCTTACCTTAGGTCTGATTTGCTTCATAAGTGTCTGAACCTCCTGTATAATGATTTAAATAATGTTATTGATTTATTAAATAATCATATTAATTGTTATTATATCATATATGGTTCACTTATGACTTTATATTACCCGTTCTTTTGTAAATTCCATGTTAAAGAGCGTTTTGGGTAAAATCGTTTCATTTTTCGTCCGTGTTTTGATTTGTAATTATTCATATGATTACTTAGATCATGATTAATTACATCCATAATGTAAAACATAATTTAAATATAATATATTTTCAGAATATACATATATATAATAGATCGTTAAATGGAAAGAAATACACCGTTCATGGAGACGGTAGGTCGTACGTACGCATGAACGTTGTTTTCGTTTCCTCATTGAATTGAATGGAATTTAATTGGATGACATACATATATATATATATATAAATCCAGTATCATTATTATTTCATATATTTCATGATTACTTATTATATATACTTTATAATCATTTATGAATGGTTAATCACTGAGAATGAATCTCATCGCGTCGTGGAGACGGTATTCCGTACGTACACACAAGCAATGATATCGTTCCCATGATCGTGGAATTTTATTGGAGTGTATGTATACTATTACAGAATCAATATCACTTTACAATAATCATATATTGATATTATTTACACCATTATACCCATCCAAGTAAGGTGGTGGTGGAAAATAGATTACACCACGGCGTGGAGACGGTATTCTGTACGTACGCACGAGCGGTGATTTCGTTTTCCGTAGGATGGATAGATGATGAAATTGGGTTGTTTCATACTTATAATAACATATCAGTATATTATTGATACTTATGTTATTACTTCATAATTAAACAACCTAAGAAGAATAAGTGGAAGAAGAAATAAAGGTGAAATAATCGGTAACGGAAATTACCTCTTCTTTAAAGCGCCTCTTTGAGACCTCCTCTTAGGGCACTGAATTTGGTCTTTGAAGAATACCAGGACCTCTAGGATGTTTCTAGGGAAGTGTAGAAGATAATTTGGCAGGTTTTGGTCGATCTTGAAGGCTCAAAGTGGTGTTTGGAAGAGAGGGAGGAGGTTCCCTTTTATAAGGGAGGAGAGGGGCACCTTTGGAATTCTTAAAAATATTAATTTATAATAAATATAACCCCACTTAAAAACCTCAAAAAATGACTCATATTCAAAGATTAGATGATATAGGGTTGTAATCTCATCAACTAATCAAATTTCTACATGTTTGGATCTTATTTTAAACCTTATCATTTTGATTTATCCTTATTTAATCTATTTAAGTTTATTTGTGGTAATAAAATTCTAAATTTTAAATTATAACAAATAATTACTTATTTGTTGTGAATTTTCCATAATTGTTTACTTTATAACATTATAGACCATATAAATTTATAATTTATAATTTTTAAATATTTTTTTGATTTTTAAAAAATTTTATAATATTTTATTTTTTTAAAATAAAAATAGTGTCAATTTTGACACTATTCAATTATTTGAATTTAAATAAAATATATATAGAAGATATGTTCAAAATAAAAACTTTAATATACTAATAATAGGTCATATGTATCGATTAAATTAGTGGATCACATTAAATAGTTCATATAATATTTATTTTATTATTTTTAAAACCATTTATTCGGTTTATCTCTTAATAAAATAATTACTACAACATTTTTGTATAATTAATTAATATACTGATTTATTGCATAAATATTTAAAATAAAATCCTATGATGAATATAAATCTATTAAATTTCACAATAATAATTTTAATCTAATTTATCATCTCAAAATCACAATATTTAAGTTGTTATATTTATTAAATTATGAAGGTGACAACTTTGGCATCATTTTAAATAAAATAATATAAGTGTCATAATAACTTTTATAAGGATCCAAACGGTTATATATTAGTTCATTGGATGAATAAGATGTATCTATACACTACCAATAAGTTTTGGTCAGGTTTTTGGGCCTTTTAATGGGTATTATTATTTCAATAAAAACTATATTACTTATTTTCAACTTAATAAATAATTTCTGTATCATTAATGTATCACCATTAATGACAATTATTTAATCCCTAAAAATTCTTAATAAATTATCATGATGTAGATAATTTTATTATATTTCTGGTTACTATTCATGTTTGAAGTTTTATGATGTTTATCACTAAATTAAAATTATTATACTTATAATATTTAAGAGAGTGACATGTTGTCACTTTCTTTGGTTTTAATAATAATTAAATTATTTTCAGGGTCAAAAGTCCATGAAATGAATCTAATCATACCCTTAGTTGATATGGGTTTACTTTTATCCATCCAATATAATTTTGGAATGTGTTAGGGTAATTTTATAATATTATATTTACCCATAACTACCCGATTTACCTTTAACTATGGTAAATAAAATTTACCGTAGTTACTATTCATAATTCACAAAAATAAAAAGTATCCTATTAACATAATTTGAACCCAATGATTCCAAATATGAAATCCATTTTTTCAAATTCAATACACATAAGTTTCAGAAATTAAATTAAAATTAATCCTGTTGTCGAATGAAAACGGGTTTTTGTTTAAAACATTGCAAAAGATTGAATTGATTTAACCTACGAAATCAATGTAAAATCAATTCTAATGACATATATTATATTAAATGGTAAAAATATATTCTATTTATACTTTAAAACCATTAAATATTATAATTTTACCATATAAATTATTATGATGAAAAAAATTTGTTTTTCATTAAAATATAGCGTGTTTTTACTATTCATCAATATATGAAAGTTACCAGAATAATACGAAAAATTTATCCAAAGTAAATTTTTATTTTGTGATTCCAAAGAAGAATTTTATTTTGTAAAATTGAACTTATAAACATGTCAAAAAATATATTTAAAGTGGGTTCGCCATCAAAAGGCGGCAAAACTGCATTTTTTTAAAAATACTTATTTTACCCGAAACAATTATTTCGTTCTTATACCATGTTCTAGAAAATGTGTAAGATGAATAATAATGTTATAAAATTCAAAATATAGTTAATAATATTCATAACTTCTAGTTCATAATAATATTATAATAATATATCATTGTTTAGTAAAACCCGGTATTGCGTACAACACATGCTATCGGGGAAGGTTGCGATTGCATATAATGCAAGCCAAGTAAGGGTTGCATGTTGTGAAAGAATCCTTCATTGTTTCGTATAACATAATCCAACCATATTTCATTTATAAATTGAATATATATATATATATATATATATATATATACTCAATGTTTCATAGAATAACTATTATCAAAATTGTGTGTAACACGATCCAAGAATAGTGTTGCGTATACTACAAGCTAATACGGTGTTGCGTATAGTGCAAGGTAATCTTGGTGTAGCATACAACACAAGACATTAATGAAATTAAAAGAATATTTTTCATAAAATCTCAGGGTGTTAAAAACATGGTTCAATCCTCCACCCCATAGATAAATTATAAGTCTAAAGACAACTAAGAATATCATTCCATGTGTTACACCTTTGAGATTATTCTTTTAATGGTCAGACCACTCCAGTGTTGGGAGTAGAGGGGGAGGGAGACCTTTGGAGAAACACAACATCCATAGTATCAGACAAATATGTTAACCACTTCATAAACTAGATGAATTACCATCCAATTTCCTAAGCTTGTATAATGGAAATCTCTATAATTTTATCATACATAAGTTTATCTGATAACCACCTCCAATGAGTTTGTGCACTAGAACTAGGATGAGAGATCACCTAATCACCACACAAAACTCCATGAACACACATCACACAAAAAACAACATAACTGATAGAATATAGGTGATAGATAGATTTTAGAAGAGAAATAAAACATGACACATCTAGAAAATAGATCTTATTTCTTAAATTAAGATACCAAGATAGATTGACAAGGGCCACCTATAGAATCTCTAAGAAAAAATATCACTCCAGGGGCCTAGGATACAGCCTAAAAACTACCATATAATTGAATGCCTAAAAAAATTCACCTCCCCTATAATTTACATCCTACCCAAGAAAGACTAACTAACTAACTAACTTAGAGTCAAAATACATTTTTAGCCTTGACTTTTATGAACCCCTCCCCTTCATGGGTAAGTGTACATCACAATATGTCAGGATTGATTACCTAAATTGATGCTGAAAATATCCTCCTATTGTACAGATCCATTAATACATCCTCCCTAAAAATTTACCGTGTCCCCAAGGTAAAAATGAGTAAATTAAACTTGTATCACTCTCGCATATTCCCATGTATCCTCTTCTTCTGATCTGTCATTCCATTTGACAATCCATTGTAGTGTTTCCCCCTAATTTCTTTTTGCTAAAACTTCCCATGGATAATCCTTTTTTTTTCAAAAAAATCAGTGAGTTTAAGTATATCTATAGGTTTACCACCACATTCATCTTTCAATTGAGACATGTGAAAAACTAGATGTAATCTGGTATTAGCTAAAAGTTTAAGTCTGTAGGTAAAAGAACCAACTCGTCCCTCTATAACATATGGTCCATAATACTTAGAAGACAATATTGGGATGATTTTGGTTATTTTACCAGGTCTCTTTGGCCACAAATTAACCCATACCATATCATAAACTTTAAATTACATCTCCAATTGATGCCAGTTTTCAAATTTGACCATAAGGTTCTATGCACGTTATAGGTTTTCTCAAAGGTGCTTCAATACTTCATCACAGTTAACTAGAGCTACAACAACTTCCTCAACTCTAGCCTGTCCCTTAGAATAATGAAAAATATGTGGTGACCTATGGACATAGATGATCAAAAATGGTGTCTTACCTATATATGTATGAAAATAAGTGTTGTAGAAGTACTCTTCCCAAGACAACCACATTACCCAGTAATTTGGATGATGTGAGAAGAAGCACCACAAATAAGTCTCTAAACATATATTCACAACCTATTTTTGACCTTCATATTGATAGTGATAGGAATAAATCTTTTTTTAAAGGGTCCCCTACAACATAAATAGTTCCTTCCAAAAAAATAGTAAATAAAGGATCTCTATCACTAACTATATCTTTGGGTAATCCATGTAAACATACTACTTCCTTCATGAATACTTCAGAAACCAACTTTTCTATATAAGGTTGATTTAGTGGATGCAAAATGTGCATATTTACACAATTTATCCACTAAAACTAGGATTACTTCATAGACATACGATTTAGGATTTTCAGACACAAATTCATTTGATACTTCTTTCCAAATAGAGTCAGAGATTAGAATCATTTGAATCAACCCTACTAAAATAAGCACCTCATATTTATTTTTTTGGCACAAACTTTATTCTTCGACAAAATGTTGTACTCCCTAAGTCATTAAATCCCAAAATACTCCATTTTAAAACCTTTTATATTTTTTCAATATCCTAAATGTCCTCATGTGAAAGAATAATGAAAATACAGACGTAACATTGGAATTAGAACTAATTTATGAGACAAAACTAATCTGTTTTTGTAAAATAACAGACCATCTCGATATCTATAATCTAGTCTAAATGCCTTGTCATGTATCAAGGTTTCTACTAGCCATTTAAACCTTTCATATTAGATAATATCTCCCTTTAACAACTGAATTTATTCCCATAATTGTTGAGAAATAGCCATAACCATGTTTATTCCATCTTATGCCCTTTACAAAGCATCTTCTATTTTTTTCATCCATCCAAGTTTATAAATTACTTCAAAATCATAACCTAAAATTTTTACATGCTTTCATTGTTGGTCAGTTAATACAATCCTTTTATTTAACAAATATTTTTGACTTTGATGATTAGAAAAAACATTAAATCATCATCCCATTAGTTAATGTTTCCAATTCATAATAGACAACATTAATGTTATTAGATCCTTCTCATAAACTAATTTTTCTAGAACAACATTAGAAAATGACATTTTAAAATAATAAATTCTTCATCCATATTATAGTAACACAACCTACAAATCATAACGTAACACATCACATTCCACTGCGAAACATTATTAAAATCATTCATTCGTACAACAATATTATAAGTTATAAAATACTTTAGATTTTTAAAAGATCCTTTGGTGTTATAATACCACCAAAATATATCCTTCTTAGTCAAAATATTAAAGGGAATTTATATTTTAATATTGTTCATTATCAAATTTTTAGTAATAACCTGTTACGCCCAAAAACCCTCTTACTTATTTTACATTTTGTGGAAATCTCCACTACTTAAAATCCTATACTTTCTGATGATCCATAGACAATATATATTTTAAAATAATGTATCCCAAGTACTCAACTAATTTATTCACAAATAAAAACTTATTTTCATTAGAAATCAGTGATTAATTTTTCATAATTTACAGTAATATAAAAAATTTCCCAATTGTTCTTCCCACATTCCACTATAAATTAGAATTTCATCTAAAAACCTGATACCCCCGGGACATCAAAGGCCGAAAAAAACATTCATTCTAGCTTGAAAAATTAATAGATCATTCATTAATCAAAACATTATTACTAAGTATTATTAATTATCCCCATGAGTACAGAGATCTTTTTTCTCTATATCTTCTTCCTTCATTATAATTTGATGGAAAACAGACTTCAAATCCATTTCAGTAAAATATTTTCCCCATGTAGATCATCCATATACTCTTCTATCATCGTAATATGAAACCTATCTTTCACTACCAACATATCTAATGAGAATTAATCCACACACATCCCCCAGCTCCCATCCTTATTCCTATCCAAAATTATAGGACTTGAATATGGGATGGTACAATGTTGTATGTTGCCCTATGATAAAAACATAAAAACCTGATTTTATAACCCATTTTTCATTTTGGAGGAGTATTTTTAAGGATGCATATTGACTCGATCTACCCCTACTTTTAATCCCATGGGATGACCAGCTTCCCTCTTAGGCAACAATCTAGTTGGTATCTCAAAATATTCTTTGTACTGGAGCACCATTTTCTGTAGCTAAATCTTTTGAGATGGACTTAATTCTACATCATCCATGCCCAAAATTCCTACATGAATTCACTATAGACCTTGTACCACACATTTATCTACCGCCAAATACTCTTGTAAATATCCAGTAAAACTACGTGCTTGATATAAATCCCAAATCAAAATATTAAACCCTTTACAGACAAATCCCATGGTTATGTTCTTTTAAATCATGGTAACATGCCGCAATGTTTCCATCCATGATATTTCTATTGCCATATTTGGTCTAGAGGTATCAATAAAATAAGAATCAATTTCAAATTCACATACTCCCAAATCTACTTTCAAGGACTTATACTATCAATTAAAAACCACTTGATTCCTATATCCCATTTCGATCAAGAATATATTAGTCTCTTAAAAGAGTACTACAAGGGATTTTAATATTTGTTTGAAATAAAATTTAGACTCACACTACTATCTTAGAAAATCATTAATGGTAAACCTCTTGTATATCCTCCCACAAATATAAAATTAGTATTCCCAACCATATTTCTATAATCTCTATGATTATAGTACCAAGCATCTCTATTTATAGCATATTTCATACTATTACGTCTTTTTATGTTATTTTATTAGATTATACTTCTCCCTTTTTTGAGGGCTCAAAACATTCACAAACCATCATTTTAAATCCATTTTCTGGACATCATTTCATTGGGATAAACTTTTTTCCACAAGTATAACAAATCCTCTTCACTTGACTCTATTCAAATTATTCTATTGAAAATTTCTAGATTTTTTTCCACCATGGTTCATTGTTTACCCTCATTTCCCTTTCATTACCTTCTACTGGAGGTACAAACATCATTGTAGAAGTAAAAATTCACCTAGATCCTTTTGAATTAAAATTCCTACTATGTAGTTCAAGATGTTTGATGATACCATTAATGATTAGATCTCTATCTACCCTTATGGAAAAATTAAGAAGTCACGCCCTATTGGGAGGTTGAAGTATTATCACAGAACATCCAATTTTAGGTCACAATACTCCTATAAAATGGATCATGTACCAGATCTATGTTAAATTCAAAATCCTTATGGATATCTTCTCAAATTTGTTAATATATTCCTCCATTGTTCCTTCCTACCAAAGCCCCTTTAGATAGATCACCAGATCCTCTCCTGTCGCACTACCATATTGACTGAGAAGCTACTCTTTGAGCCGCTTCCAAGATATTTCAACATTGGTTGACTTTAAATAAACCATCAAGTACTGAGATACTCCGTCCATACATAATTATTCCATTTGAACCATAAACTCCTCCCATGTTTGGTGAATCAAGAAGTAAGTCTCGGCCCAATTGATCCATGATACTAGATCCTCTCCTGATAATACTAACACTTATTCCTACCTTGAGACCACATATAAATATTCTATACCTTTAATTTTATATTCACTTGCAGCCATTTTTATACCACTCTATATCCTTATTATTTATTCTGGAATCTATTTACAACTTCTGCCTATATCAATTGACTTCCCTCTTTTATCATTCTGAACCACACTTTCCACCTTCCCACTCTCAAGTCATGTTATCGTAGCTAGGAGCTCCTGCAATTCTATTTTCTACTCTAAAATAGATGTTTCCTGTCCGATATAGTATAATTCATGGATTTTATTGATATTTACACAATTTCCATCTGACTCTCCATATGCATGTCCATACATCAGTTTTGACTAGTTCAATGCATTTTTGTTCAAGAACCTATCTCTAACTCTATCTCTCTAGAAAAATCTAAATGAAAGAACCAAATTGATATACTATAGATGAGATCATGATTTTAGAATAGAAATACTAGATGAAAAATCTAGAAAAATAACTCTTACTCATTCAATTATTCTTCAAAGAAAGAATTACATGGACATCTGACCGTATCACCTAGAGGACTTCCCTCTCCTCAAGCCCAAGCTATATCTTACCAACTTCCTTCTAACAGAATGACCAAAAAAATTCCCCTACCCTCTATATTATAAATCACCTGAGAAATACTAACTAACTAACTATTTCAGAGCTGAAATACAATTTTACCCCTAACTATTTTGAACCCCTCCCCTTCTTTGGTAAATTTACAACATATGAGGTCTGGGCTAATTACCCAACTAGCTACTAGAAATACCTTCTTCTTTCACATCTCTATTAATTACAAATGAAAAAACAATATTTACAAGGTTTGAAAAAATGTCATACATCCACATTAAAACATTGAAAACATTATCATTACTAGAGATACAAGTGAATACAACCCTCATCACTCACACCCTCTCCAATTTACAAAGTCTAAGACAATTAATCCCAAAACACTCTTCTAGTCATCATAAAATCACACTTATTACATAACAATTCCACCACCACTCTTTATAATGGTCTTCGTCCAGTGTATAGGTTTCAGTTACCTATAAGATTCATGTACAACCTCTTGTTGACCTAGGAAACCTCTAATACACTAATGAACCATACAATGAATCCAATAACAGTCGATCACCATACACACAACCCATGTATTAAGATTGTACCCCAAGTGAAAAAATATGAGAGAACTCTGCCCAATCATTTTCGTACAATGACACTAAAACCACACCACATGAAATATTTGTCTGATGGTCTCTACCCAATGATCTCCATCTGATAATCTCTATCTGATGACCACTATTTGGAAAAATCCATTTAGTTAAAATCAATAATTTTCACAAAACCCAACAATATCCCACTAAATTATTTATCAAGGATTTTAACCTTATTCAACCATCCACCTGATCTCATTCTTTATCTAATGCATTTAGTGTCCTCATCTTCATCCGATCAAATGAGTCCAACTGAGGCACAATGATTCCTCATAATTTTCTAGACTATAACCTTTGTATATATATCAGATTATGCTTCTCGACTATATTTTTTATATCCAACACTTTCTCTTCCAACAGACTTCATATAAAGTGATATTTTAGTTCAATTTGTTTCATTATCCGTTAAAACACTATATTCTTAGTAAGATAAATGGATCACTAACTATTAAAGGAAAAAATTCCTCTATCGGGTCCCTTTTTCAGTTCCTATGGAAAGAACTTAAACCATATCGATTCTTTTCCTACTTCAGTGGTAACAAAATACTTTACGTACATCATAGATAAGGTGAAAATTGGCTATAAATGAGACATCCAGCTTACATTTGTCCCTCTAAAAGTAAAAAAAACTTTTAGTACTTTTCTATGAGTCTGTGTCTATAACGAACCGAAAGGTTATAAATAAAATTCCCTTTGGGATTGAATTAAATTTCATATTATGTATTATGGTTATAGAAGACACATGCACTTATTTAGTTTCATTATATCCTATAAAATTTAAAATATCATTAAACATCATGAACATTGATAATATAACCATTTAACAATGATCATATGTTACTATTAATATACGGTTTTGATAATTACAATTGACACAGACAAAGGAAGTGATGGACTCGACTAGTAGGATCCCACCCAATGAAGACCATTTATCAGAGCATCCAAGGGAGATAACATCATTAGTAATTCCTCTTGACCAATACCAATCCATGATCCAACAACTAAATCATTATTGAAACCATTTATGGGAGAATTCCAAGCTCATCGAGATCACAACTCAAACCATGTATGTTGAACCACCCCATAAAAATCTCAGCATCACATACCTTACCCTTACGAAATTTTCTGGTTTAATAAAGGGCTATATATGAAGGCCCTAATAATATGAATATGTATATTATATTTTTAATATAATAATGGTTATATTTATTTATTATTTTTTTTAATTTATACATGATTTTTAATTTATTACGACAAAACACAATTTGTATTTATGTGTAATATTAAATTTCTATTAAAATTTTCATTTATGATGTGTTCATAAATTTTAAATTAAATGATAATAAAACAATAAAATTAAATCTTTTTAATGAAATATAAATTATAATATAAATATTGTAAAGTCAAATGTAATTTTTGAAGGGTTCAAAAACTACTATTGTCAAAAAAACTCAACATTTCTAAATAAATATAGATTCTATTTTAAAAGTGTAATTTCACATATTTAGAAAATTATTTTGTTAAGATAAATATTATTTTTTATATCTATAAATAAAATTATCCAACAGTTATTTTTTTACAACTTTCCGAGATAGTTGAATTTTCGGGTAAAAATTAAATATGATATAAATATATGGTATGTATTATGACATAATAATAAAACAAAAGTGATGTAATAAAATTAATAAAGGTACTCAATGAATAAATATATTTTTAAATTTTAAAATAATTTGTTTTTGAGGTTATTTTTTAATTTTATAATGCCTTTATGAATCCTCCAAATCCTATTTTATATTTTAAGGTTTTTAAAATCATTTATCTATGAACATGACTCACTTACACATCACCAAGTGTAATATTTTAACAGTTTCAAGACTTTTAATTATAAAATAAATCAATCCAATCCTATTTTTCAGAAACCATGTGAAAAATCATGGGAAGGTTTGTGGTCTTTATTATTTTATTATATAGAGTCGAAAACATAATTTTGGGAAATAATAAATAACTCACATCTCTTTTCATATATAACCCCACAACATATCCCATTCCTCTTAATTAAAAAATCATAAAGCACTTAGTTACTCTTCCCTCACCTTTATAGATAATTCCTAAGGTTCCCCCAAGCTCTCAAGAATCTCCCCCATGGTTTTGGAATCACCCCCTCTAGGTAAGGCACCTTTCTCTCTTCTTTTCAATTCAAGAACCTTATTTGCATTTAATTTTTTGAATCCAAAATGGTTATGGTTTAATGAATTTATAAAGTTAAATATACTAAAAAATTGATGATGTTTTAATGATATATCATTTATTCCCTATGATTATATCAATTAACTAAGTCGTTAATATATAGAAATTTATTAAGGGATCCTTTCCTTCTCCTCTTTATTCAAGCCTCTTATTCAATTTATGGATTTTATTTCCAAATCATAATGTTGAGAGACATTTTTACACATATATATTACTTTATATTTTATTTAAAAATGAAAATATATTCCTTTCAATTTCATCGAAACATTTTATGAATTCTTTAGTACATCGGTTATGCTACCGAAATTTCACTATGATTTTTCATGATAGATGGTCGCATTTTGAATATACGCCCCCATTTCCACTCATGGGTTATCACCTAGATAAACTTATAAATATTTAATTGGGGTCATACATGTATTTATTCCACACTACTATATCATGGGATTAAATTTTATGAAATATGATCATATTTTTATGATCTATGTGGAACTCTTATGCATGTACATGATATAAAAGCGATGGGTGAACCCCAAATTACATAGCACACCAATGAAATAGTTAATGTTATAGTATCATGAGATGTTAGTTGTGGGATTAGGGAGAAAAAAATAATCCATTATGGGATATTTTCCACCATTTATGAAGTCTTGGAAATTATGCTTGACTTCTATTTATGATGTTGTGTTTACAGTTGTTGCCACTTTCCCATGTTACCTTTATGTAATCATGTTATATCATGACTATTTGTTAATTTTTATTATTCTCACCCATTTTATGTCCCATTTAAATTCCTATTATCTTACATGTAATAGTTTAATCATTTTATTCGTTGTTTATTCCCTTAATAGAATTTAAATCTCATCCCTTTCTTATGTACGTCCCAAGGTTATCCCATGTAGTTTTAAGAATGATGGAATATTACAAGCGTTTTAATGAATTTTTCAATAATTTCAATGTACCACCAATTTTTTAGTTGTAATTCAATGTACCTAATTACCCAAATACACTAGGCTTCTATATCTTCTAGGTTGTGATATGTGTGTTTCTATGTAATAAATAATGAATTAATGTGAAATAAAGACTATGGTTGTCATAGTTGCTATCTGAGAAAAGTTGAGTAATTTTTAGGATTAAAATTTGAAAATTGTAGTGTAAGACTTATGGATAATAATGAAAATAATAATACATACCTAAATTTTGGTAAAGTATAGAGAAAGTGGTTTCCAAGAAAATATATCCATGTGTTGATACTACAAGTGGATGTGCCTCTGGAATAGATATACCATTGGGTAACTCCTGAAATCACCACATTAAGCTAGACTTGTTCTGGTACTAGTGAACACAAATGGTCCTTGCTACACACCAAGTTTTACACACCCATGGGTCATGATTTGGTAAGTTAAAAAACTCCTTAAAAACCATTATCAAGGGAATAAAAATTCCCATAAGAGCCTATTTTAGGATATATATCATGGAGAAATTATATTGAAGCCCAAAAATTCATAAGTTAAGGAAATAAATGTAACTTATAAGTTATCCATTTAATGTTATTGGTTTCTCATTTATGTGATCAATAGTTTGAAATTTATCATCATAAGTCTATTTTGGATGAAGTAAATGGTTAGAAATTGAATCAAAAAGTGAAAGGTCAAGTTTCCATCCATAGTTCAATGCATTCCTTTATATCAGACATGTTTAGTAATCAAACCCCTCTACAATTCGTGGAAGAATAAATGTAAGTGAAAATGGAAAACTGGGAAATTATTGCATCCCAAGTATATGAATCCTCCCCTTTCAAAATTTATGGGCTGAAATTACCATAAAACCTTGTGATGCTCCATTTAATGTAATTTTATACAATTTTGGGTATGTATTGGATTTCCATAAATAGAGCCAACATAAATTTCAGTGATAAGGAAATCAATCTTCATGTCATGAATCATCCTCTGATTCTATACAGGTGAAATGAGGAGAGTGAATCTTACATAGAACCAACATATCAGTCATGAATATTTATTCACTATGATAAAGTGTATCTAGATCAAATGATTGAGTTTATGGAAAATTTCATCCTTGAGTACATACCCATGTTGAGGGAATACACAATATTGTTTCCCAAATAATTTATTGGTTTTCCTCCAAGTTTAGAGGATGAATATTTAATAATGAATTTACCTAGGTATTTTCCAATAACCAAGACTCTATATAGAATGGATTTTGTATAACTTGAGAAGCTAAAGAAAAAACTACAGGAGAATCTAGATAAAGGTTTCATACACCAAAGTGTTTCACAGTGGGGTGCATCATACCTCTTAATGAAGAAGAAGAATGGGTCGATGTGACTTTGAATTTATTTTTATGAGCTCTCAAATATCATGATAAAGAACAAGTATCCTCTACCATATATTGAAATATTTTTCAATTATCCATATGGAGACTAATACTTCTCTTAGGTGGATCTTTGGTTAGGGTATTATCAAGTATGGGTGAAGAAGGTGTTAATCCTAAAAACTACTTTTCGTAAAAGGTATAGGCACTATGAGTTCATAATAATTCTATTTAGACTCACTAACACTCCGATAGTATTTATGGACTTGATAATAATCCTTAAAGAATACCTAAAAAATTTATGGTAAACTTTATAAACTATATTCTAATATATTCTAGTAAAAAGGAGGAGCATGACGAGGTTCTGAGTATTGTGGTAAATACCTTAGAAACGGATAATATATATCAAAAGTATAGAAAATTTGAGTTTTGATTGAAGGAAATGTCATTGTTGGGGAATATTATCATAAGCAATGAGACATCTGTAGACCGTTCAATGAAAGAGGCAACTGATGGTTGATTAAGACCAACCACTATAATGGAAATCCATAGTGCCCTTGGATTATCTAGTCACTATTATTGATTTGTGAGAAGTTTCCTATTATTTATAAAATATCTGACCAATATAACTCAAAAGGGAGTTAAGTTTGTTAGGAATAATGAATGACAAGAGAGATTCAAGGAGTGAAAAAAAGGATTATCACATTACCTATACTTATAGTACCCACAAGTGGGGAACTTTTTATGGTATAAAACAATGCTTTAAAGAGGGTTTTGGTTGTGTACTAATGTTTAATTACAAATATATAGCCTATTACTCAAGGAAATTGAAATTTCAGGAACAAAATTACCAAACGCATGATTTGAAGCTAGCTGCAGTAATCTTCACATTGAAAATATAGTGGCATTATCTCTTTGGAGAGAAGTATGAAATATATACAGATCATAAGATCCTCAATTATATATTCATACTAAAATTGTTGAATATGAAATATTGAATATTGTTAGATAGTATTAAGTACTATAAATTATTAATCAACTAGTATTCAATTAAAGGAAATAAAGTGGATGATTCTTTAAGTATAAAGGATCTAAAAATTTTATCACTGATGAGAATTGAGAAGTATCTGATCTTATTAGACTAAAATACAATGAACATGGGTACCATAAAGTATGGAACATAATAAATAATTTCACAAATGATTACTCAAACATTCCTTCTTGATAAGATAATGGATGATCAACGAGATAATGAGTAAATTCAAAAGAATTTGGAAATTATAAAAAATTGAAATCCTTAGAATTCTAAATTAATGAAGATGTAGTTGTAAGATTTGGGTCACGACTATGTTTAACTTCAAATATTGAGTTAAATTAGAAGTTTTCAGATGATGTAGATAGCTCAACCTTCTCCATCCATCCATGGACTTCAATGATGTTTCATAATCTCCAAAAGTACTATTTATGGGACAATATGAAGAAGGATATCGAGTAATATACACCAAGGTTTCTTGTATGAAAGAAAGTGAATAGTGAAAATAAAAAAAATCCAAGGTGATGATGAAACCATTACCCATACCTGCATGGAAATGGGAAAAAATAACCATGTAATTTTTCATTGGTCTTCCATATACATCAAGATTAAATAATGTTATATTGTTTGTGGTGGATTTTACTTCAATGATTGATCACTTTATTAGAATCCTAATGGAATTCTCACTCGATAAACTTGCAAGGATATACATTGGAGAAGTGGTGAGTCAGTATGAAAAGCCATTATCGATTATATCTGATTGACATCCAAGATTTACCTCTATGTCTTGGAAGAGACTCCAACATTCTCTAAATACTAAGTTTAACTTCAGCATGGATTTCCACCCTCAAACTAAGGGAATATCTGAGAGGACTATCCAGACACTTGACTAAATTTTGAGAGAATTCTTGATGAACATCATATAGTGACCCTTGACTTTTTCAAATATCATTACCTGATTTTATGTGTGTTTAAGCATAAAATTATAATCCATGGATCAAAATGTCTAATGTCATGGAATACATGGTACATGAAACTGAATACACGTGACTAAATGAAAAATTACTTTATGTAATCTTCATATTGAGCTCCTAAATTCCATTGCACTCATACATATTCATAGGATAAAAAGGGGATAAAATTACCAAAGGGATGATATAAATACTGAGTAAGTGAATAATCATAAGAATAAATCTTATCACATGGTTTTGAAGGCATAACATAATGATATAAAGAGGCATGGTACATGATTAAACATAAGTAATAATAACATATATAACATGAGATCATATAATCATAGAATCATAGTAATGTGGAAGCAACATAAAACATGAATTTAGCATTATATAATCTTCTTACACATATAGGATCACAAGTAACGGTTAACCCCTAAGATTGTTTCACTTGGATCATGATTCAAGGCCTACCACCAAGACCATTGAACATGGAGCATGAGTCTAGGCCAACCACCAAGAATATTGCACAGAACATCTCATGAGACTAAACATTACCCAATTCATTAGAGAACTATATGGATTCACCCATCATAACATGTTCATGAATATGTTTTACACATAAAGAATCATACATAATCAATCATACATGAACATAAGGGTACCTATAGAAATAAATGAGTATCATAATCAAGTCATAAAGCATAATAAATGAGTGTATCATGAAAGTTTCCATGAAATAATGTAATTCAAACATACATGGAAATTAATAAGGGAAAATAGGGATAAATCATGGTATGTTATGTCAAATATAAGTGATAACATGTAAGACGATAATTTAAATTTTTTTCATTAAAACATTTTAATGCGTTTTAAGGAATATGCTAAAGATATTTTAAAATAGAAAAGGGAATAATATTTATATAAAACAAGAACTGAACCAATAATTTTTTAATAATAAAAATAATTATTTTATAAAAAAATTGTGGCATAAAATAGATGATATAGTGCACTTTAAATTGGGTAAAATTTCAGTAACTTCACTTAAAACGGGCTTGCTTATCGGGAATAATTTAGAAGGGAACCCCTTAAAAAGAAGTATATCCCTGAAAGAGAATGATGAATGGATCATGATACATGATTTTGAAACATATAAATAGAAATAATAATATGTAAAAAAAATAAAAGATAACTTTATTTTGGTAAAAGGAAATATTGAGAAACTCGAAAAAAATAATAGAGGTTCAGGTAGAATCTCGTACCTTAAGCCCAATGGTGTTCTTACTTTGATATTAATGTCTAGAATAACCAACTTTAATTCAATAATTAATAATTCCCAAAACACTTATACATTTATTTTATTTATATAAGCTTATTATGTTTATTTAGGGACATTTATATGGGTTAATAGATTCAATATCATCGTTTTGGAGTGTTGGTTTCCTTGGTTTTCATGATCAGTTAACTTATATATAAGTATGAAAGTACATATAAAATGGGAATAGTTTTATAGAAGTGTAATTATATTATATTAATGAACTTAAAAAAGATAAAATTGTTATATAATTCGTTTTAATATATGGTATGTGGATGAATCATAAAATAAAATTTTAATGATAATCAGTTGGATTAATTTGGTTGTTTTTTCAATCACAATGAATTTATTTTGTTTTGTAAATTAATATAATGTGTAAAAAATGATTCCAGAACATTAAATAAGATATAAAAAATATATTATAATTTATTCAAACCATGAAAATGATTTCTGATCAGACTTGAAGATGATAATATAAATTGAAAACTCGTCGTCCTTGCATGTGATAAATTTACACATCCCAAACTGTGTTTCCATTTTTAGTAAAAAAGGAGGGTAAAGGAGAGCTTATGATGAATTATTATATTAGAATAAAAAAATTATAGTATATTTAAAGTGATGGATTTATCTTACCATTTGTATGAGGGTAGGTGAGGAGATAATAGAAAATAAAATAACTTGTAAATAAAATAAATGAAACAAAAATAGAAATTTACCTCTTGTATTTACCCTCGTTGAGATCCTCCTTAGGGAAGAGGTTTTGCTATTTTGATTAGAAAAAAATCTCAAATACTTGGTAGAGGGGATTGGCAAGAGATTTTAGAAAAATTTAGATATGGCTCAAGGCTCGATAGGTGTGAGGTGAAGAGGTGGTGAGGGTGGCATTTATAGTGGAGGAGAGGGATGTTTTCTCAATATTTAATTAATTATATTATTATTTTGATTGAGAAAAAAAATAATGATGATTCTTGATACTAAATACAGTAATTATATAATGTTAATTTGAACCAAATCTGATTACATCATCAATACATCATCTATGACTTCAAAATTCATGTATTTAGAAGTTAGCATAAATTATATTATTTTACCATTCACAAAAAATTAATGTATTTCAGAAAAATCCCAAAAAATAAGCCTCGCCATTATTTGAAATGTAGAATTTGAAAATGAGATCCATTTTATGAACATAATTTTCTAAATATGATATATTTTGTAAAAATCATAATTTGCTAAAAAATACATATTTTAAAATTAAAACTGATTTTATAATACATTGGAAAATTAATCGAGGTCTCAAATATTGTCCTATAATCATAAAAAATCAAAGTATTAATTTATGAATAAATTTTATTGAAATAATATTTTTTAAAATTATTAAATTACTCATAAAATTGTAATTAAATATTTATGACTTACAAAAATACAAAAACATAATTAATAATTTTTAAAATATTTATTTACTAATACTTTTATATAATTACATCATATTTTCAATTATTATATGGATAAATCTTATTTATAATTTCATTGGTGAGGTTACTATTCACTTTTCTGGTTTAATATTCATTAGGATCGCATTTCTATTCCAAAAGTCAAGTTACTATTTAATGAGTATGGTTTCCTTGACTTCCATAAATACATTTTTTCCATTAATTCATCATTTATATGGTGTTTAGTGTGTTAATAATGTGATTTTATGTGATTATAATATGTGAAATAATTATAAGAAGTTAATTTACATTGATAAAAATATGGTTTGTCACATTCTTCTCCCCTTATGAAATTTCTCCCTTGAAATTGTGTTTTAGATTCTAAACAGAAAACAGGTGTGGGGAGTTTTCCGTCATCTCCTCCTCTAGTTCCCATGTTACCTATTCAGAATTATGATTTTTCTATAGTACTTTAACCAAGTTTAGTAGTATTATTGAGTAGAACCTTATCTCTATGATCCAAGGTCTTCACTGGCTTCTCCCTGTAAGAAATATCATTCTCCAACTATACTTCCTCTGAAGTCAGTACATGTAAAGGATCTGGTATGTACTTTCTTAAGAGGGATATGTGGAATATATCATTTACTTTAGACATGGTAGGTGGAAGTGATAGTCGATAGGCCACATCTCTGAAACGATCAAGAATCATGAAGGGGTCGATGTACCTGGGACTTAGCATTAAATTCTTCCCAAATCTCATGACCTTTTTCCATGGAGATATGAAGAGAAATACCATGTCTCTAACTTTGAACTCAAGTTCTCTCTAAAGATTGTATGCATGGCTCTTTTGTCGACTTTAGGCTACCTTGATGTGATTTTGAATGGTTTTTACCTTCTCCACCATTTCTTTGACCATTTAAGGTCTTATCATCTTGTTCTCACTGACTTCATCCCATCATGCTAGTTTTCTTCACCTTTTCCCACAATGGTATTCAAATGGATCCATTCAGAAGATGGAGTGGAAACTGTTGTTGTAGGAAAATTTGACCAGTGGAAGATGGTGGTCCCATCCTCCTTTTAAATACATAAAACATGCTCTCTACATATATTATAATTTATAAAAAGTTCTCTCATATTGTCCATTAGTTCGAGGATGATAGGTTATACTAAAGTTCAAATCAGTGCTTAGAGAATGCTGGAGACTTGTCCAGAACATTGATATGAACCTCAAATCTCGATCAGATAAAATCAATAGTGGTACTTCATGCATCCTTACCACCACTTTGAGATATATCTATGTGATTTGATTTGATGATAAGTCCTTTAGAATTGTGATAAATTGAGATATCTTTTTAAGACGATCCACAATAACACATATATAATTGTTTCCTCTAGATGTCCTTGGATGTCTAGTGACAAATTCCATGGTAATGTTCTCCCATTTCCATGTTGGAATGGGTATTGGTTGCATCATCCCCTTAAACGTTTTCCTTTCAGACTTTACTTGCTAACATTCCAGGAACTTTGATGTATACATAGAAATATCTTTATTCATATTGTCCCATAAATAGTTCTCTTGGAAATATCAATATATATTTGTGCTACCTTGGTGAATAAAGAAGGTTGATCTATGTGAATCATTTAGAATATCCTTTATATCTAGATCGTATAGAACACATAGTAATGACCCAAATATTACAACTCCTTCCTCATTAATCTTGAACTCAGAGGATTTACCATATCTAATATCTTCCACCTTTTCAAAATTTCTAAATATTTTCATTTCACATCCTTTATTTTCTCCATGAGGGATGGTTAAAAAATCATTTTCGAAAGGATTTATGATGTTATAACTTTAATTATTTCTAGGTCTATCCTATGAAAATCTAAGAATATTGGATCCTTATCAATTCTCATCATTGATAATGATTCGGGATCCTTTCAACTCAGGGAATTTCCTACCTTATTTTCCATACCAGGAGAGTAGTGGATCGAGCATTCATAATACTTGATGAGGTTTAACTATATTATCTAGTGTATATTAATATCCTTATGTGTTAATATACATTTAATACTGTTGTGGTCAGTATATATCTCACACTTATCCCCACAGAGATAATGCTGCTAGATTTTTAAGGAAAGGATCACAATTGCCAACTCCAGATCATGTATGGGTAGTTTTTCTCAAGAATTTTCAACTTACATGAGGTATAAGCTATCAATTTATCACTTTTCAATAGTACACAACCTAATCCTTTCATTGAATCATCACTGTACACCATAAATAGTTCTTCACTTGTCGGTATTGTGAGTACTAGTGCACTGATAAGCCTCTTTTTGAGCTCCTTAATGATTTCCTCACATTCTTGTGTCCTTAAAAACATCAATCCCTCATGTGTCATCTTAGTTATTAGGTTTGAAATTAATGAGAAGTTATTCAAAAATCACCAGTAATACCCTACTAGACCAAGAAATCTACAGATCCCTGTTACAGAATATGGACTAGACCACTCTTCTATTTCTATTGTCTTGGAAGAGTCCACAAATATCCCTTTTCTAGTGTTAACATGCCTCAAGAAGGATACTTCATCCATCCAGAAATCACATTCACTGTACTTCCATTAATTTCATCCCTTCACAAATCCTTTAGCAAAGTATTCAAATTCTCCTCGTGTTCCTCCTTGATCTTGTATTATATCAAAATATCATCAATAAATACTACTATAATTTTTTCGAGGAAATTTCTAAATAATATATTCATCAAATACAAGAAAATTACTAGATAATTAGTGAGTCTTAAGGGAATCACTATGAAATCATAGATTCCATACCTTGTTTGAAAGGCATCCTTGGGAATATCTTCCTTCCTCCCCTTTAAATGGTGATATCTCAATAGAATATCTACCATATAGAAATAAATGGACCCATGTAGCTGATTGGACAAATCATCTATCTGAGTTAGGGGATATTTTATATTTATCATGACTTTATTCAGATCACAATAATCAATTCATGGGTGCATTTATCGATCATTTTTCTTGATGAAGAGGACCAGCACACCCCATGGAAAAGAACTTGGGCATATAAAAACCTTTTCAATATTCTCCTATATTTTCTTCTTTAACTCTTCCAACTCAACAGTGGAAATTCTGTAAGGTTTCTTTGATATAGGTAGTGATTCATAAATATTTTCAATTTAGAACTCAACCTCTCGATCAGGCGGAAGACCAAAAAACTCTTTCGGGAATACATTAGTGTAATCCCTCAAGATAGGCATGTCTTCAAGAATTATTGTCTCCTTTATCTCAATTATTTAAGAAAGATATGCTTTCTCATAAGTAAACTATATCCACACATGATACAATAATTCTAAAGAAGATTAATCTTCGTCCTTACACTTGTAAAATATTAGAGGAAGCTCCAGGATGTGAAGAGTGATCTCCCTTTCCCAAGAGTTGATGTTGGATTTATATAAAGATAGAAAATCTATGCCCAAAATAGCATCAAACTCTACTAAATGAAGTCTGATGAGATTTTATTAGTGGTTCAGTCAAAAAACGTTAATCGGGGAGGAGTTATATACTTTGGATTCAATAAATTCCCCATTTTCTATTCTCATAGATAACTCAATATCCAAATTTTGATGTGGTGATTGAATAGTTCTTCTAAACTAGCAAGATATGAAAGAATGCATAGAACCAGAATCAAATAATACATTCACTGTTATAAAAATAAATAACTAGCGTACCTATCACCAAATCATTATCTAAATCCACCTTAGTAGTAGTGATAGAATAATACCTTTCTTGTTTTTTTAGAGTTTTTTTTATTGCCTCAGACAACCCTTGACATAGAGAAATTGTTTGTATAATTCTCATGTCCCTTGTAGTTGTAACACTACACTACAGGATGAGTTTTGATCTGAACATACATTTCTTCTTCCACATTAGTGGAATTATTCATATCTCTTCACCAATTATGAATAAGATATCCCATTCTTCAGCATTTGAAGTAATTAATAGTTCCATTTAAATAGGACCTAGAATTTTTCCTCCCATAGTTTTGACATGCGGGATGTTCGGTATTTTTTCCATCATGGGATTTATTTTTTGAACCAACAATATTAGACTCTGTTTTATTTTTTTTCACTAGACCCATGAGACCATTGAGAGTCTCCAATTTCCATGTCAACCGTGAGGGGAAAACATACAATCTCTTCATAATTATCAAAGTCTCGAATAACCAGCACTTTGTGTTGACTCAACTTTTGTCCACTGAAGAAGATATCGACCTTGCCTTTGGTGTTCATCACAAAGCCGAAGGTTGATTTTTCAAGCCTTGTAAGGTTTTCTTCATATTCCCCAATAGACTCATCATCCTTCTACTTAAGTACAATGAACTCTCTTTCCATTTTGAGGTATAGGGATCAAGGAAAATATTTATTGAAAATAATTTTCATGAATTCCTCCCAATCCATAACATTAATTTCCTCCTTGGACTTCATATTTTTTATCACTGTCCACCACTGATAAGCTTCCCCAACAAAATTATAGACCACCAGCACAACTTTCTCTTATTCTGAGCACTAGAGGGAAGAAAATATCTTTTTAATGGAGTTCATTCATTGTTCAAGGAGGAGGGGATCAAAAGATCCACTAAACATGGGATGAATTTTTCATATGAAGGATTCGATAGAAACTTTCTATTTCCTTGGAGAAGGAGGGAATTCCACATGATTCATGTTATTTTTCATAACTTAATCCAGTTGAGCAAGTACTATCATGATGTTTTGAGCACCTCTTCCCATCATATTTTTAATATCCTTAGGGAAATATTCACATTCCTAATCACATTTATTTTTGGCATGTGTTATTCTATTTCTCATCATTTACTATGAAAAAGAATGTTCAATTAGGGGGATTGAATACTTACCTAATAGGCATATAAAAAGTATTATATAAACATAAAAGGATAAAATTGTAAAATAAAAATATATCCTAACTTGTGTTTCTATAGGATTAAATCTATTATATCCTTGATTTTTTTCCTAGAATATATAATTATGTAACCTTTTTTGTTCCCTTAATAATGGTTTGTAATGAGCTTATGAATTTACCAAATCATAGCCCCTAGGAGTGTCAAACCAGGTGCGCAGCAAGACCCGTTTTCAAGTACCATGTTATCTTGAGTCAAGCCCTAAACTCCTTATCAAGTTTTTTAATCCTAGGTACATTTGTGCCAGAAAACAATCTACTTGTAGTATCCATACAAAGAGGTATTTTCTCGATAAACCACTTTATCTATACTTACAAAAATTTAGGTTTGTTTTCTAATACTTATTCTTATCCATAAGGTTCTTTCTAAAGTAATCTATTCCTAATCTCAAAAAATAACTAGAACATCCTTTGATACCAACTATTGAGACCCTAGCCTTTTACACATATCATTACATGATTTTAATCAGTTAAAACATCAAATTACAAGCTAAGGATCATAAATTCTAGCATCTTGGAAGATTGTGTACATAAAACTAAAGACATGGGACTAAATAAAACATTTCTTTATTTAGTATTCATACTAATATCCTAAACTCCATTGTGTATCATACATATTCATAG
This sequence comes from Viscum album, assembly GCA_963277665.1. Lineage (NCBI taxonomy): Eukaryota > Viridiplantae > Streptophyta > Magnoliopsida > Santalales > Viscaceae > Viscum > Viscum album. The sequence continues at coordinate 877,434,101 of OY728143.1, read as the reverse complement.
GATAACATGGGGATAACATGAAAAAAGGGATGAGCTAAAATTATAGTAAGGGAATGAACATGAGAATAATGCTTAGCACATGGGTTAGAAGGCATAACATAATGATATAAAGATCCATGGTACATGATTAAACAAAATGAATCATAACATATGGAACATTGGATCATATAATCATGGAATCATACTAATGTGTAAGTAACATAAACATGACTTTAGAACAATCCAAGATCATTGCACATATAGCAGCACAAGTCAAGGTTAACCACCAAGACTATTGCATATGGACCATGAGTCAAAGCTAACCCCAAAGACTACTACACATGGAGCATGAGTAAAGGCTAACCGCTAATACCTTTTCACATAATGTCTCATGAGACTAAAATTTACCAAATGCATTGGAGTGATATTTGGGCACACCCATCATAAAATTTTCTTGAATATTTTTACCACCTGAAGAATCATACATAATCAATCATACATAAACATAAGGGTACCCATGAAAAAAATGGGTATCATAATAATTTCATAAAGAGTAATAAATGTTTTTATCATACAAGTGTCCATAAAATAAAAAACTAAAAAATACATGGAAATTAATAAGTGAAAATAGGAATATATCATGGTAAATTAAGTCAAACAAGATGGGTAACATATAATAATATTATTAAAGAAATTTTATCATTAAAACATTTTAGTGTGATTTTATGGAAAATACTAATGATCAATTAAAATAGGAAAGGGAAAAATATTTTATATAAAATCATAATTGAACATATAAAGTTTTCATAATGATAATTATTATTTAAAAAAACAATTGTTTCTTTAAAATTATTATAGATTTCACCTGATATTTAGTAATAATACGAGATGTTCCCTTAAAACGGGCTTACTTATCGGGAAGAACTGAGAAGGGAAACACTTAAAACATGTATATCCCCAAAAGAGAATGATGTATGGATCTTAATTAATGTTTTTGGAACATATAAACATAAATAAGAATATGTAGATAAAAAAGAAAATATAACTTCATTTTACTAAAATGAAATATAGAGCAACCCAAATGAATAATGGAGGTTCAGGTATAATCCCTTACCTTAAGCCCGGATGTGTTCTTCCATTGATCTTAATGTCCAAGATTAAAAAATTATATTCATTAATTAAAAATTATAGAACCTTTTATACATTTATTTTATTTATTATAACTTTATTATGTTCATTTATGTCCTTTGAGATGGGTTAAGAGAATCAATATCATCGTTTGGGAACGTTGATTTCCTAGGTTTTCATGACCAATTTACTTGTATACAAGTATGTAAGTACATATAAAATGGGAATGGTTTTATAGAAGTGTAATTATAATATATTAGGGAACTTTTAGAAGATAAAACTTTTATATAATTCATTTGATTATATGGTATGGGAATGAATCATTAAATAAAATTTTAATGATAATTTCTTGGATTAATTTAGTGGTTTTTCGATCACATCGAACTCATTTTGTTTTATAAATTAAAATCATCTTTGAAAAATGATTCCAAAAAATTAAATAAGATACAATACATATATTATAATCTGGTTCAACCTTAAAAATGGTTTAATGACCAGAATGGAATAAAATAATAGAAATTGAAAACCCGTCGTCCTTGAATGTGATAAATTAATACATCTCGGGCAGTGTTTTCATTTTTAGTATAAAAGGAGGGGGAATGAAAGTTGATGATGAATTATTAAATTAAGATAAAAAATTCAAATATATGTAATTTAATGTAATTATCATACCATTTTGATGAAGAGAGGTTAGGATAGAAAATAAAATAAAGGAACTTATAAAGGAAATAATACAAATGAAAAGACGAATTTACCACTTGAATTTATCCTCCTTGAGAGCCTCCTTAAAGAAAAGGTTTTGGTATTCTGATTTGAAAAAAAACTCCTGGAAATGGGATTGGGTATTGGGACGTGATTTGAGTATAATTTAGACAAGGATAAAGTCTTGAGAGGTGTGATGAGAAGAGGTGGTGAGGGGTGTTATTTATAATGGAGGAGAGGGGTGTTTTCTCAATATTTAATTCATTAGTTTATTATTTTGCTCAAAACAATAAATAAAGATGATTATTAAGACTAAATATAGTAATTATATAATTTTAATTTTAATCAAATTTTCTAACATTATCCATACATCCTCTGTGACTCCATAATTCATGTATTTATCATTTATCAAAAAGTATCTTATATTACTATACACCAAAAAATAAAGTATTTTAGAGAAATACCTGAAATTTACCCAAACCATTTTTTGAAATGTTTAATTAAAAAATTAACTTTTCCTTATGAAAATAATTTTCTAAATATGAGATATTTAATCTTTAATAAAAATCATAATTTTCTCAAAAAATACATATTTTAAAATTAAAACTGATTTTATAACACTTTGAAAATTTGACTAAGGTCTCAAAAATTATCTGATAATTATATGTTATAAAAATATTAATATATTAATACATTTTATGAAAACATTATTTTTTAAAATTATTAAATTAGTCATAAAATTGTAATTTAATAATCATTACTTAAATAAATACCAACACATAATTAATAATTTTTTAAATATTTATTTACTAATACATTGATATAATTAAATCTTATTATCCCTTATAAGAGGGATAAAAATTATTTATAATTTATTTGATGATGTTAATATTAAATTTTCTAGTGTACTATTCATAAGGGCCATATTACTATTCAAAAGGTAAAGTTACTATTTCATTGGTATAGTTTCCTTAACATCTAGAAATAACTTTTATTTCCTTCATTCATTATTAATAAGGTTTTTATTGTGTTATTAATGTGATTTTATGTGATTATACTCTATTCCATATTTATAAGAAGGGAATTTACATTGATAAAACTTTTTGTCGTTACACAACAAAGGAGAATGATATCAATATATTCCTTTGTTCGAGTTCTCATACCATAATAGTTTCTACTCAAGAATCCAAATGGATCCCTATGAATCCCTTTATGGGAAGAGGTGTATAAAACTTTCATAATGTAACACCCCAAGCTTCCACGGTACTCTTATCTTTGAATAATGCAATAGCTTGCATTGTACTCAACATCGAGATTCTAACACACCATGACTAATCAAAGTAGTAGTTATGAATAGTAATACCCAATTTTTAAAATATTTTGAATTTTATCTTTCAAAATGGACTACATTTTTTGATTCGGAGTATCAAAATTATCTTAGGGTGAATTTTTTGTATTTTTCTGAAAACATTCATTTTTTGATGAATAGTGAAAATTACTAAATTTTAATAAAAAACAACTTTTTAATCGAAATAACTAATAGTGAAAAATTATGAATTTGAATGGTTTGGAATTAAAATTATATTATATTTTTATCATTTAGTACAATTTAGGCCATTATATGTAATTTCAAATTTAAATTTGATGTAAATAAGTGTCAGTCTTTTGATAGTTATTATTTCATAAAAACACGCTTTTTGTTTTGACAACGGGAATTAATTTTAAATTTATTTCTTCCACTTCTATGTTTTGAATTTCTAAAAACGGATTCCATATTTGGAATAATGATGTCCAAATTTTATAAATATGTAACTTTTATTTTTAGACATTTTGAATAATTACTTCGGTAAATATTTTTTTTACCATGGTTAAAAGGTAAATCCGTTAAATAAGGGTAAAAAATAATGTTATAATAATATTAAATTACCCTAAAACTTGTACTAAACCTATTGGTTGATAAATGTCTGACAATGGGCATCTTTGGGTCGATTTTGGGACCCCATGGATCCACTTGTAAGTGATAATGACCCTTTATATTAATTAAGTTAAATTAAATAAAACAATTTTTACATAGGGTTATATATGTTATATTTTAGACTATAAATATTAATTAGAAAGATAAAAATATTTCCTACATAATGGGATTTTATTTATAATTTCTAGACATTGAATTATTAAATTTATTTGTGACACAATAATGATACAGTATTTTCCTTATTAATTAAAGAATCGAATAATTTGTATTATAAATCTTAAAATAAATATAATTTAAAGTTTTGATGACATACAAAAAAATTATTGGTTAATATAAAATGTTAGGATTACTTAAACAAATTTTTTTATAATTAATAAAGTTTTTAAGACTTTAAGAAAAATAAAATATTAAATATTTTCAAAATTGACATAAAGGAGTTTTTAAAACAAATATTATATTATTAACTGATATTATATTCCTAAAAATATATGGTTTGGCCAAAGGACTTATATAATGATAGTTGTATCATTAATGTACCATTTGGGGGTCTTTTTGAAATATATAGTAAGTTTATTAACTATAAAATATAAAAATACAAAGAGACATGGTAAATGCAAACTATTTAACTAAGATTTAAATCAAAACGATAAAGTTAATATAGTGACCCAAACCTTTATAAAACCAATTGTTTGAGTGGTTTTTGACCTATCCTCTCTGTAACCTTTAAATAATACATTTTTGAGACATTCAAAACCGAATATTAATTTATTATAAAATAATATTTCTATCTTTTCCTAAGGCGCCCCTCACTCCTCTTATAAAAGGGTACTCCCCCTTCTCTGTAATTCACACCTTCAAAGCCTTTTGGATCAGACAAACCCTACCCAAATATTATCTCAACATCAATCTATTCAAACAAGATTCCTTAGTTTGATCAGAAAGACAACCTATGGAACCCTTTTGAACAAATCAAAAGTAAGAACCAGAAGAAGAGGTAATGTTTTCACCACCCTCTTTCAAGTTCCTTTCTTCTTTCACTTCTTATTTATTTTTTATTTCCATTATAAAATAATAAATCTAGCATCTTATATATACTATGATGTTATTATAAATATGGTACAACCATATTCAATATTCTATCTATCCCTTCGATGACATGTCACCAAACGTGCATACGTACGGCTTACCGACTCCACGTCGTGGTGTAATTGTTATTCAATACATTATTATTTGGATGGGTATAATAATTATGTGTAATTAATTTAAATAATAAATATAAAATTATAATTATTCTGTATATATGATACAACATCCAATTATATATTATTTTAATATCAAAAGAATGATATTGTCGCTCGTGCGTACGTACGGACTACCATCTCCACGAACGCGATGAGATTCATTACACATCGTATCCATTCAATAATAATTCTCATTTGATGATTAAAAGTAATGTTTAAGTACTTGACATCATTATTTATATGAATAAGATACAACCTATCCATAACAAACATGACTTACATAACAAAGCATATAAAGGAAAATGAATCGGTAAACACCTGGAACAACGATAATACTAAGATATTATTAACAAAGCAATGTTAAAAGATCATATATGATATCATATTAATGTATATTATTCTTTTATAATTTAATAACAATTATTTTACCACTATACAGGATTTTAACCTACCCTCGACCAAGGACAAGTACAAGGTAAGGGTTCATTTCACAATCTCTTAATTATCCTAGGATGTTTTTACATAAGTATTTACTGAGACCTATTTATCATCCACATCCATGTTTCTTAAAAATGTATTTCAAAACATTATTAATATTTTATAGACTATGGGTTAAATTAATTTATACCCTTGCTTGACTTTTTATAAGATATTTATAAAATAATCTTTCCATCGTTTTCCAAACAAGGTCCTTTTTAACCATTTTAACAGAATTAATGTAAGAATGTAGTTTTTAACTTATACGGTGGGTGCGGATATTTTCTATCATTATAAAATTTTCGAATCTTCCTTTACAAGCTTATGAGAATATTTTTGAAGTAAATATTTTCTTTATGTGACTTTTAAATGATTTCAAAAAAAGAGATTTTTCTCTCAAATAGTTTTGATTTCATCTACTTCAACATCATTTGATTGATTTTATGCTTATTTGAATTTGATTTATTATGATACAAAACATCCATATTGTATTGAAGGTTTTGAGATATGTTTGACTGTGTATGTGTTATATTTATATCATTCATGGTATATGGAAAAATTATTGACATTCTGTATGCTAGTTTTAATACGAATTCTTATGTAATGTTTAAACATGTTCATATAAGGAATGCATTGGACTTAGTAAGTGACGGGTGGAGCCCGCTATAGCTCTTCGATGCATCAGTAGGTCTCATGAGACAAACTAGTGTCTTGTCACAAGGCCATGAAAAAATATTATTTGTAGTATTGGGAAAAGGCCTTGACTATGTGGTTATGATAGTCTGGCATTATGCATTCCATCATTATGAAAGTGGTTATTGATATTGCATGTGATTGTTCGACTAGTAGAATATCCGTGTGAATAATAAAATGGCATTATTTCATTTTATTTTTGCCATGTTATTCTGAACTTAAATTTTAAGAGGCTTTTGTTTTATTTATACATTGCCTTAAATGTTTAGGCTTACTTATGAATGTTTCTGCTATATCGTTATCCTTACTGAGCATCTAAGATCACCCCTTTCTATGTTTTATATTTCCAAGTATGTGAATAAGTATTTTATGATAGAACTGCAGGGATTGTCTGAGGGGATATGATTGTGGACTATGGAGACTATGTTGTTGTTGTTTTCCATTTTATCATGTAATGTAATACTTATGAATGTATCTAGTGTTTCCAAGGCTACTAAACTAATCGGTCTTTCGGGACTTGATCTATTGTGATCTTTCCAATGTTATGTAATAATTCAACGACTCTGAGTAACTAGGTTCAGGTCATTATAGTTGGTATCATAGGAATTTTAGTACAATCCTTGGATACTAGATTTAGATAAACTCTGATTAGAGTAAATATCCCTATGATAGACTTTGAGGATTAGTAAAGAATAACTTCCTAGAATTTTGGTATTGTAGATATTTTGTGAGTTTTTCAAGAAATACATCCATGTCTGGATACGAGCAAGTAGAGGCGGCTCTGGCACAGATATACCTAAGGTTAAAACCAAAAAAACCACTTTGATCTAGACTCGAACAGGAACTGGTGCATGACAATGGGGCGTGTTGTACTCTTGGTTACGACACTCCCAGGGGATATGCTTAGGATAATTCTCATTTACTATACAAACCATTATGAAGGGTTTATGAGTTTATACTTCCTCAAAGAAAACATTTTTAGGATTATGGATTTTTTCCATAAATTATTCAATTTATGTTAAGTGTTTTACAATTTTGGGTTTATGTATTGCGATTCATAAACTAATCTAGTGTATGCCAGTGTTTAAAAATGGAACCTAGAGGAAGGAATGGAAACTGTATCCATGAACACACTCCATTTAGGGATTTCCCACCTGCTCAAGATAATTATAGTGGAGCTAGTGATGCAATAGGTGTTGATCAGCAAATAACCATATAGGGACAACTCACTCAGGTTCTGAATAATAACTTTACCCGTATGGGACACCCCGATCCGCAGCGTAGAGGATCAATGTTAGATCGCTTCATGAGGAAACAACCACCAACATTCAATGGGATTACAAATCCATTAGTGGCGGAGCAATGGATAAATTCCTTAGAGAACATATTCCATGCCTTGGGGAGTAGTGAAAGAGAAAAAGTTGTCATGGTAGTTTACCACCTCACTGGAGATGATGATCAATGGTGGTCATTGATTCAAAATACAAAGGAAGAAGATGAAGTATCAAATATAAAATTGAGGGAGTTTAAAGATATTATCTTAGGAAAATACTTTCCTTGTGAGCATCGAGCAGATATGGAAAGATAATTTTTGAGTCTGAGGAAAAAGGAGGATGATAATGTCGCAAAGTATGAGGCTAACTTTACAAGGTTAGAGAGGCATGTTGCAGATTATATATGTAACCCAAGATGTATGATTTATCGTTTCATTGATGGGTTAATTCCATTTCTCCATCGATCATTAGTCTCATAATCCTTCTCATCGTACGACGATATTGTCTCATGTGATATCATGACAGAAAAAGAATTCTCTAAGTATTGTGAATTTAAAGAAAATAAAGAGAAGATGAGATCTACTGATCACTCTGTAAATGGAAATAAGGGGAAGAAGGGAAATGTTTAATATACATCCTGTAGTAAATGTGGGAAGAAACACCCTGGTACTTGCTTGATCGGAACGCATGTCTGTTATAAGTGTGGTGAAAAAGGCCACCAAGCTCGTGATTACAAGGGGAAGAAAGAAGTTACCGATGTTCAATGCTACAATTGCAGGGAGATTGGACATTATGAAAATGAATTTCTTAAGTGTTCAGGAAACATACCTCAGAAAAGGCCAGGTGATCAAGTCCAAGCTTATTCTATCACTACGGCTGAAGTGGATGCTCTGAAAGAGGTGGTGGCAGGTAATTTAATGGTTTCCTCAAGTTTAGCCAATGCATTATTTGATTCTAGATCATCGCATTGTTTCATATCTTCCGATTTTTCTAAGAAAATTATATATTTCCAATTGGATTTAACAAGGGAGTTGTTAGTTAAAAATCCTAAGGTAAGTATCATTGCAAAAAAGTTTTGTGAATCTGTTCCCATTAGATTATATAAATGTTCTTTATCTGATGATCTCATCGTCAAACCTATGATTTATTTTGATATAATCCTCGGTATGGATTTGATTTTAGAACACGAAGTGGAGATTTATTGTAAGAAGGAGGAGGTTACAATTTTTGATGATGATGATAAGGAACACCTTATCTTTAGAACAGGATCATCACCACCAAATCCTTATCTAGATCCACCCCCAATAGCTCAACTAAATTCAATTATTGTGGAGGAAGAGAATGAAATGACTTTGGGTGAGGAAAGGAATGCTCAAATAGAGGATGTACCTATTGTGAAAGAATATGTTGATGTATTACCAGAAGATTTACATGGACATCCTCCAGAATGATAAATTGAGTTTTCCATTGATTTAATTCATGGGTCAAAGCCCATATCAAAGACCCCTTATAGAATGGAAACTGTGGAATTTGTGTAACTAAAGAAACGAATAGATGAATTGAGTAATAAAGGATTTATTCCCCCTAGTGATTCTCCATGGGGATCCACTGTTCTTTTTGTTATGAAGAAAGATAGATCAATGAGTTTGTTCACTGACTACAGGGAGATCAATGCTATAACAATAAAGAACATGTATCCCCTACCTCACATTGATGATTTATTTGACCAACTGCATGGAGAACAATACTTTTCAACGATTGAACTTAGATCTAGATATCATCAGTTGTGTGTAAAGAAAGATTAAATTACGAAGACAGAATTTCGAACTAGGTACGGGCATTACGGGTTTACAGTAATGCCTTTTGGGCTGACTAATGCACCCTCTGTTTTCATGGATCTAATGAATAGTGTTTTCAAGGAATATCTTGATGACTTTGTAGTGGTATTTATTGATGATATATTGGTATACTCCAAATGCTACTAATATCATGAAAATCACATGTTCATTATTCTAAAGACTCTGAGAACATATTAATTTTATGGGAAGATTATCAAGTATGAATTCTGGCTACAAGATATTTCTATTATTAGCCATATTGTCTCTAAGGATGGAATCTCCATTGATCCTTCTAAGAAAAGATCAATCAAAGAATGGCCAGTACCAATGAATATAACTATGTTACGATGTTTTATTGGTTTAGTAGGTTATTATCAACATTTCGCCCAGAATTTTGCCGGATTGGCTAACCCATTAACGAAGCTCACACGTAAAGGGGTTAAATTTGTTTGGACAAAAGGGTGTGAAGAATGTTTCGATGAATTGAAGATAATATTAGTCAATGTTCCTATATTTAATCTACCATTGGGGAATGATTGATTTGTTATTTATAGTGATGCATCAATGAAAGGACTTGGTTGTGTCCTTATGCAGAATGATAGGGTAATTGCTTATGCATCATGATAGCCAAAAATTCATGTGCAAAACAATCCCACTCATTATCTTGAGTTAGCAGCTGTAATATTTTCTTTGAATATTTGGAGACACTGTCTCTATGGTGAAAAATGTGAGATTTATACTGATCACAAGAGTTTGAAGTATATTTTCTCATAGAAAGAACTCAACACGAGGCGAAGGAGATGGCTTGAATTACTCAAGGATTATTATTGCATGATACACTACCACCTAGGGAAGGCAAATAAGGTGGAATATTCTTTGAGCAGAGAAGATCATGGAGTTTTGAACAAGATGAGAATTTAAAGGGATCCTATTTTCATGGATCTAGTGAAGATGGACGTGGGAATTACCATGGAAGGTGAAACATCGATACTTTTTCAAATGTTTTCCAAACTATCTTTACTAGAAAGGATAAAGAGTTCTCAGACCGATGATGAATAATTTCAAAAGAAGATTAAATCTGTGAATGATGGGAGATTGAGTGACTTTGTGTGTGATGATGAAATTTTGAAATTTTGGAAGAGACTTTGTGTTCCCGATATACATAATCTAAAAAGGTAATTTTTGGACAATGCTCATAGTTTTAATTTCTCTATACACCCTTGGAGAACCAAAATGTATAGAGATTTGAAGGAACATTTTTTGTGGGACAACATGAAGAGGGAAATTTCTGATTTTGTGTCAAGATGTATGGTTTAACAACAAGTGAAAGAAGGAAGGCAACAGCCTGGATGAGTCATGCAACATCTTCCCATACCTGAGTGGAAAGGTGATAATATTACGATGGACTTTGTCTTCGGACTACCAAAGACTCCGAGAAGGAACGATGCAATATGGATCATTGTTGATCGTCTTACCAAGTCAGCACATTTTCTTGATATAAGAGATGATTTACCACTTGAACGTCTTGCAAGACTCTATATTAATGAAGTTGTAAGACTTAATGGAGTACCCCTATCTATTGTTTCAGATCGTGATCCTCATTTTACATCAAGATTGTGGAAAAGTCTTATGAAATATCTGGATACAGAGCATCATTTGAGCACTACTTACCACCACCAAACTGATGGACAATCATAATGGACTATTAAAACCTTAGAAGACATGTTGAGATCTTTCTCACTTGACTTTCAGGGTATGTGGGATCAATATTTACCTTTGGTAGAATTTTCCTATAACAATAGCTTTCATTCAAGTATTTATATGGAACCATATGAAGCGTTATAATGAAATAGATGTCGCACAAAAACATGTTGGGATGATGTCGGTGAAAGAAAACTTGTAGGCCCAGAACTGGTGGAGGAAACGATGGAAAGGTGCAGGTAATCCAAAGCCACATCAAAGCAGCTCAAAGTAGGAAAAAGATCTATGCTGATAACCGAAGGAGGGATTTGGAATTTCGGGTAGGAGATCATGTTTTCTTGAAGGTATCTCCATGGAAGGGTGTTATACCTTTCAGTAATAAAGGTAAATTGAGTCCTAGGTACATCAGACCTTTCGAAATTCTAGAGCGAATTGGGGCTGTAGTTTACCAGTTGGCAATTCCGCCAAGTCTCTTCAAAGTTCACGATGTGTTCCACGTATCACTATTGAGAAAATACTTGCCTGACCCAACGCATGTAATCACTTATGAAGAAGTAGAACAAGAACCCGATCTGTCTTATTGCAAAGATCCCATCAGGTTTCTTGATATCAGAGAACAAGTGTTGAGAAACTAGATGACTCGTCTGGTAAAAGTTCTATAGAGAAACCATAATATGGAAGAGGCAATGGGGGAACCTGAGGAACTTATGATGAAGAACCACCTGAGTATTTTTATGCATTAATCTTATAGAAATTTCAAGGATGAAATTATTTGAAATAGTGGAGAATGAAACACCTCAAGCTTTCATGGTACGCTTCTCTTTGAATAATGCATTAGCTTGCATTATACGCAACATCGAGATTCTAGCACTCTACGACCAATCAAAGTAGCTGTTATGAATAGTAATACACAATTTTTAAAATTTTATGAATTTTAACATTCAAAATGGACTTCATTTTTTGATTTGGAGTATCGAAATTAGGTTAGGGTTAAGTTTTGGTATTTTTCTGAAAATTTTCAATTTTTGAGGAATAGTGAAAATTACTAAATTTTAATTAAAAACAACTTTTTTAATCGAAATAATTTATAGTGATAAATTATGAATTTTAATGGTTTGGAAGTATAATTAGATTTTATTTTTATCATTTAATAAAATTTTGGTCATTATAATTAATTTCACATTTAAATTTGACATGAACAAGTTTCAATCTCTTGATAGTTATTATTTCATAAAAACACACTTTTTATTTTGACAACATTAATTAATTTTAAATTAATTTCTTCGAATTCTGTGTTTGGAATTTAGAAAAATGTATTCCATATTTGGAATCATGAGGTCCAAATTGTGTAAATATGTGACTTTTATTTTTAGACATTTTGAATAATTACTTTGATAAATATTTTTTTTACCATGGTCAAAGGGTAAATCTGATACATAAGGGTGAACAAATAATATTATAATAATATTAAATTACCCTAAAAAGTGTCCTAACCCTATTTGTTGATGCACTTACGACCATCGTCATCTTTGGGTTGATTTTGGGACCCCATGGAGCCACTTGTAAGTGATAATGACACTTTATATTAATTAAGTTAAACTAAATACAAAAATGACATATGTATATTGCTTTTAGAAAAATGCTTTTTACATAGGGTTATATATGTTATATTTTTTACTATAAATATTAATTATAAATATAAAAATATTTCCTACATAATTGGATTTTATTTATAATTTTTAGACATTGGATAATTATATTTATTTATGACACAATAATGATACAGTGTTTTCCTTATTATTGAAAAAATAAAATAATTGGTATTATAAATGTTAAAATAAATATAATTTAATGTTTTTATGACATACACAAATTTAATTGGTTAATATGACATGTTAGGATTACTTAAATGAATTTTTTCGAATTAATAATTTTTTTAAGACTTTAACTAAAATCAATTATTAAATATTGTCAAAATTGTCATAAAGGAGTTTTTAAAACAAATATTATATTATTAATTGGTATTTTGTTCCTAAAAATATAATGTTTATCCAAAGGAATTATATAAGGATAGGTGTATCATTAATTGACAACACGGGGGTTTCATGGAAGTATATAGCAAGTTTATTAACTATATAATATAAAAATAAAAAGAGACATAGTAAATGTAAAACTATTTAACTAAGAGTTAAGTCAAAATGATAATGTTAATATAGTGACCCAAACCTGTATAAAACCTATTGGTTGAGTGGTGTTCAACCTATCCCCACCTTAATCATTAAATAATCCACTTTTAATCCATTAGAAGCAGAAAATGAATTTATTTTAATGTAATATTTCTAGCTTTTCCTAATGTGCCCCTCACCCCTCTTATAAAAGGGAACTCCCACTTCTCTCTAATTCACACTTTCAATGCCTTTTGGCTCTGCCAACCCCTACCCAAATATTCTCTCAAATTCCCTCACTTCAACCTATAGGCCTCAGTTTTATTAGAAAGCTAACCTAAGGAGCTCTTTTGATCAAATCAAAAGGAATAACTCAAAGAAGAGGTAATGTTTTCCCCACCCTCTTTCAAGTTCCTTTATTCTTCCACTTCTTCTTTCTTTGTTATTTCCATTCTAAAATAATAACTCCAGTATCTTCTATATACAATGATGTTAATATAAATATGTTACAACCATATTCAGTATTATATCCATCCCTTGGATTACATGTCACCATACGTGCGTACGTACGACTTACCGTCTCCACATTGTGGTGTAATTGTTATTCGATACATTATTATTTGGATGGGTATAATAATGATATGTAATTCATCTAAATAATAGATATAACATGATAATTATTCTGTATATATGATACACCATCCAATTATATATTATTTTAATATCAAAAGAATGATATTGTCGCTCTTGCGTACGTACGGACTACCGTCTCCACGAACGTGACGAGATTCATTCCTCGTCGTATCCATTCAAGACTAATTCTCATTTTAGTACTAAATGTAATGTTTAAGGACTTGATATCATTCTGGATAAGAATAAGATACAATCTATACATAACAAACACGACTTACGTAACAAAGCGTATAAAGGAAAACGAATCAGTTAACACCCGAAACAATGATAATACTAAGATATTATTAACAATTAAATGTTAAAAGATCATATATGATATCATATTAATGTATATTATTCTTGTTTAATTTTTTTAAAATTATTTCACCATTATATAAGAGGTCAAACTACCCTCAACCAAGAACAATTACATGTTAAGGGTTAATTTCACAATCTCTTTATTATCCGAGGTTGTTTTTAAGTAAGTATCTACTGGAACCTCTTTATCATCCACATCCATGTTTCATAAAAATGTATTTCAAAACATTATTACTATTTTATAGACTATGGGTTAAAGTCATTTATACCCTTGTTTTAATTTTTATAATATGTTTATAAAGGAATCTTTCCGTCGTTTTCCAAACAAGGTCCTTTTAACCTTTTCGACAGAATTAAGGTTAGAATGTCTTTTTTAACATATACAGAAGGTGCATCTATTTTTCATCAATATAAAATCATCAAAACTTCCTTTACTAGCTTATAAGAATATTTTAAAAGTAAATGTTTTCTTTATGTGACTTTTATATGATTTCAAATAATATATATTTCTCTCAAATAGTTTTGATTTCATCAATGTCAACATCCTTTGATGGATTTTAAGATTATTTGATGTTGATATATTATGATACAAAACATCCATATTGTATTGAAGGTTTTGAGATATGTTTATATGTGGATGTGTTATTTTTATAACATTCATGGTTTTTGTAATAACTATTGACATTTCTTATGCTAGTTTTAATACAAATGTTTATGTTATGTTTAAACTTGTTCATATGAGAAATGCATTGGACTTAGTAAGTGACAGGTGGAGCCCAATATAGCTCCTCTATTCATCGTTAGGTCTCATGAGACAAACTAGTGTCTTGGCACAAGGCCATGACAAAATCTTATTTATAGTCTTGGCACAAGGCTTTGACTATGTGGTTTTGATAGTATGGAATTATCCATTCCATCATTATGAAACTAGTTATTGACATTGCATGTGATTATTAGACTAGTAGAATATCCATGTGAATAAGTATATGGCATTATTTCATTTTATTTCTTCCATGTTATGCTTACATTCAAGTTTAAAAGGATTTTTTTAGTTATACATTTCCTTAAATGTTTATGCTTACTTATGAAAGTTTCAACTATATTGTTATCCTTACTGATCATCTAAGCTCACCCCTTTCTATGTTTTATTTTTCACAGGATGTGAAAATTATTTTATGATTGACCTGAAAGGATAGTCTGAGGTGATAGGAGTGTGGACTATGGAGACTATTTTTTTTTAGTTTTCCATTTTATCATGTAATGTAAAACTTATGAATGTTTCTAGTGCTTCCAAGGATACTAAACTAATCAGTCTTTCGAGACATGATCTTTTGTGATCATGCCAATGTTATTTAATAATGCACTGACTCTAGGTAACTCATGTTATGGCATTAAACATAATGGGATGACTTTTGTGAATGAAAACTACTTTTACCTAAAATGGTTGAGGAAATTGTGGAAAAGGTCAAGACCATTCAACAGAACATCAGGGTTACTCAAAGTCGATAGAAGTGCTATTTTCATTATCACTAAAAATTCCTAGAGTTTGTGGTTATAGATAAGGTATTCCTCCAAATATATAAATGGAATAAAATCATGAGATTTAGGAATAAGGGAAATATTATTCCAAAATATACTATTCCCTTTGAGATCCTTGATCACATAAAAGTGGTGACCAATCGACTAGCACTGCCACCTAAACTATCTAAAGAACATTATATGATCCATGTATCCATCATGAATATATACATACCATAACCCTTATATTTGATTAATACAGAGGTTTTACCATTGGATAATGATCTTTCATATGAGCAGCATCCGTGAAGATATTAGAGCAGATTGAAAAAGTTCTACGAAATAAGATAATGTGTCTGGTTCAAGTGTTATGGAGAAGCCAAAAGTTTGAAGAAGAAATGTGGGAATAGAAGTAGGTGATGATAAAAAATTACCTACATCTATTTTATTGTATGAAATTAAATTTCAAGAGAGAAATTTTTGAATAGGGGGATATATTAATGACCCAAACTTTTATAAATAAAATCCCCTTTGTGATTGAGTTAAATTCATTATTATGTATTATGGTTATAGAAAAAACATGCACAACATTGGTTTTATTATATCCTCTCAGATTTTAAAGAATATTAAGAATCATAACCATTGATAATGTATCTTTTGAATAATGATCATATGATTTGTATAAATATTGGGTTTTGATAAATCCAGTTAACACAAACATAGGAAGTGATGACCTCGACTGGTAGGATTTTGCCATATAATATTCATTTATCGGATCCTCTGAGGGGGATATGATCTATGTGTTTTGATCTTGACTAATACAAAGATGATATAAAAAACTAATATACAAATAAAACCATTTATTATAAAAGTTCAAGATCATTGAGATCACGGCCAAAACCGTGTATACTGAACCACTTGATGAAAATCTCACCATCCTACACCTTATAATAATAGAATTTTTTGGTGTAATTAAGGGATATGTATCAAGACCCTAATTATTTGATCATTTATATTATATTTTCAACATAATAATGGTTATATTTACTTATTATTATTGCTACTTTATAAATGATTTTTATTTTGATATGATAAAACGTGAATTGTATTTTTGGGTAATATGAAATTTAAATTAAGACATTCCTTTTTGATGAAATCATGAATTTTAAAAATAAATGATAATAAAATAGAAAAATTAAATAATTTTATTTAAAATAAATTATAATATATATTTTTTGAAGTTAAATATAATTTTTATACGGGTTCAAAAATAATTATTATTAAAAAAACTCAGCATTTCTTAATAAATGATGATTCTTTTTTAAAAGTAAAAAATTCAAATTTTTAAATTTTTTTAATAAAATAAATATTATTTTTGGAATAAACACATAAAAATTATTCAATATTGATTCTTTCATAATTTTTTTAGACAACCGAGTATTCAGAAAAAAATTAAATATGTTATAAATATTCACTTTGTATTATGACATCATAATGACCCAAAAGTGAAGTAATAAATTCTATAAAGGGTATAAATTACAAAATAAATGTTTAAACTTTAAAATAATTTGTTTTTAGGTTATTTGATTAATTTTATAAAGCCCTTATAAATCCTCCAAAACCTATATTATATTTTAAGGTTTTAAAATATTTTCTTTATAAACATGACTCACTCCCACATTACCAAGGGCAATATTTTATTGATTTCAGCACATTATCTTATAAAATAAAGGAAAAACTCCTATTTTCTAGAAACCATGGTCAAAATTTTGGGAAGGTTTTTGGTTTTGAATATTTTGTTGTATAGAGTCCAAAACATAAGTTTGGGAAATAATATAGAACCCCCCTCTCTTTTCTTATATAAACCCACCCAATATGTCATCTATATTAACTCAAAAAACTTGGATAACATCCTTAATATTAAATAACCTATCTAGAGTATTCCCTAGGTATCCCTAAGCTCTTAAGAAGATTCTCCTAGGCTTTTTGAATCACCCATCAATGTATGGGACCTCTCTTTCTTCTTTTCAATTCAAGCACCTTCTATGAATTTAGCCTTTTGAATCTCAAATTGTTATATTTTTATGATTTTTTAAGGATAACTATACGTTCAAATTGATTTCATGATAATTATATGTTATTTATACCTTCTCATTATGTCATTTATATAAGTCTTTACTATGCCTAAATTTAGTAATGGATCCTTTCAATATCCTCTTTATTTGGGAATCTTGTTCATTTTACTCCTTTTAGTTCCAATTCTTAATGTTGGGATATGTTTTTAAAAATCCCTATTACAGTCCATTTTATTTCCAAACATTTTGAGACCCATTTTTATCTCATTAAACTATTTTATGAATCTTTTTGTACTACTATTATACTACTTAAATTTTACTTTGATTTTAATACCAACTGATTGAATTCTGAATACCCACACCTGTTTCCACTCAAGGGTATTCACCTAGATATACCTATCCTTAATTAATTATTGAAATCAATGTATTTATTCCAAACTCCAAGATCTTGGAATTAAATTTGATGAAACATGATCCTTTGTTCTATGATCCATGTGGCACACTTATGCATATAAATGATATGAAAGTGATAGGTGCACCCAGAGTTATATAGTGCTCTAATGCATTGGGTAATGTTTTTGTCTCATGAGACATCATTTATGAGATTTGGGAGTGTAACGAACAATAATTATATCAATGAAATTTTCCCTTATTATAGTTATGTAATATAGTATAAATCACATAAAATTACGTAGAGAACACAACACAAACTTTATAAATGAATAATGAATTAAATAACTAGTATTTATAGAAACTAAGGAACCTAAACCAATAGAATAGTAAATTGACTTTTAGAATGGTACTATAACCCTTATGAATAGTAAAATGTCTAATATAATAGTAACCTCACCCATGAAATTATTAATAAAATTTACCCGTATTATAAATGAAAATATGATATAATTAGATCATAGTATAAGTAAATAAATGTTTTAAAAATGGTAAATTAAGTATTGGTATTTTTGTGAAACATAGTCGTTAATTTAAAATTTTATAATTAATATAATGACTTAAAAAATAATAATTTTAATAAAATATATTCATAAATTTTAATTTTGTTGTCTTATGATTATAAGAAAATTTTATGAGACCTTAACTAATTTTTCAAAGTGTCATAAAATCAGTTATAAATTTATAATTGTTATTTTTATGAATAAATGATGTTTTTAATTTTAAATTAAATTTATAATATTTATAAAATTATTTAATTTAAATTTAGTTCCTTTTTTAATTCTAAAATTTTAAAAATGGCTCGGGGGAATTTTTGGGATATTTCTAAAATAGTTGTTTTTTTGTGAAAATTGAAATACGATAATTTACAGTATGAGCTAAATACATGAATTATTGAGTCTTGGATGATGTATGGATGATTTAAGAACCATGGGTTTGAACACACATGCACTATTTACCATATTTAATCACAGGAATCAACACCATTCATAGTCTTGAGATAGAATAATAAATAAATGATTAAAATAATCAAAAAAACACTCCTCCCCTCCATTGTAAATAACACCCCTCACCCCCTCTCCTCCTCACACCTAAAAAGATTTGAATCATGTCCAAGTTATAAAAAATCCACTTCCCAAGTATCCCCACATCCAAGATACTTTTGTATTAACAAAAGACAAAACGAAATTCCCCAATAGAGGTTCTCAAGGAGAATAATTCAAGTGGTAAAAACCTCTTTCTATTTATTCTAATTTATTTTCAATTTATTTTATTTTATTTGTATATCCTCACCTCCCCCTATCCAAGTAACATGATAAATAAATTATATTTTATATAATTTAATTTTATTGGGTTAATGTAACAACCCATCATAATTTCTCTTCCCCTACCCTTTTGTTCTAAAAATGTAAACATCATCCCTGATATGTTAATTTATCGCATTCAAGGATGATGAGATTTCAATTTCTATTACCACCTTAATGAATAGTCATAAAACAATTTTTATGGATAAAAAAGGTTATAATATATGTATTATAAATTATATAATTTTCTAGAAATAGTATATATACATAATATTTATTAATAAAAAAACTAGTTTGTGATGATCGAAAAAATACCAAAATAATCTAAACGGTTATCATTAATATTTTATCTAATTAATCATCTTCAAATTTGGGAAAAAATTATATATAGGACCATATAATAATCCTTCATTTAGTTAATAACATATAATTTAAATTCATTATAATTATTCATATTTTATATTATTTTCCATGCATGCATATAAGTGAACCAATCATTAAAATCAAGGAAAACAAACACTTTGGAACGATAAAAATTTATCTTATAACTTATCAAAAAAGTCATAAATGAACTTAATAAAATTATAATAAATAAAATAAATGTTAAATAAGTTATTAATTAAATTATTACTGAATCTAATTTTATTTTATAGGACATTATGTACACTCTCATAACACTTATAGAGATAAGGTACGAGATTCTTTCTAAACCTCCTTTTTTCCTCTGGGTTACACTTGATCTCTCGTTACCCCATTATAATTTTTCTTTAATTTTATATAAATAATATAAATTCTTATTATTTGTTAAAAATTCTTGTATCCATATCATTTAATCCTTCTTTTATGGGGAAATACATGTTTTAAAAATTTTCCCTTCTCAAACATTCTCGATAACCAAGCCGGATTAAAGGGATCTTCCCGATTTCATACCCATTTTAAAGTGCACTACATAATATATTTAAAAAAAATTAATTTTATAAAATCACTAATTTTATCATGAAAAACTATATTTTTTAATTTATGGGTTTATACAAACAATTATTGTTTTCCCATTTTAAATAATTCTTAAAAAAATCCCTTAAAAAGCACTAAAGTGGCTCATTTCTAAAGTTTCTTAAACACTATTTTTACATGTTTTCAAATAATTTGGACATAATATATAATTATCTATTATTATTTTACCTTATTTATAACCATTTATTAATCAAATCTATTCTTTTATGTACACATTTATGATACACCGATTTTTTATGCTTTATGACATGGTTTTGATACCCATTTCTTTTAGGGGTAACCATTATGTTTATACGTCATGTTTGATTCTTCTGGTGGAACTCATATTAGTGAAAATGTTATGATGGGTGAACCTAGATATCAATCAAATTAATTGGTTAATGTTTAGTATCAGGAGGCGTCATGTGGGAACATGGAGTGAACTTTAATCCTTTATCGGACTTTGTCCACCATGGGCAATGGTATTATCAGTTAGCCTTGAATATTGCACCTCCATGTGCAATAGTATTAGTTGTTAGACTTGGATCATGCTTATGTCATGTTTTATGTTGTTTCCATATTTATATCATTCCATGATTATATTATCCTATGTTTTGTATGTTATGATTCCATATGTTTATTCATGTTCAATGATTTTTTATGTCATCTTGTTATACCTTCTTCCCCACATGATATGTTTTATTCAAATTATTATCGCCTTAATGGGATTTTAATCTATCCCATTATTCATGTATTCACTTGGTTATACTATAAATTTTTAATAGTTCAATGGAGTTTAGGATCTCAATATGGAGATTAAATAAATGATGTTTTTATTTTGGTTTCATGTTTTATAATTATGTACATAATCATCCAAAGACACTAGACATTATGATCCATGGTTTTATTTTATGGTTAATTATGATTAAAATAGTGTAATTATATGTGTAAAATCCTAGGTCCACTATAGTTGATATCATAAGAAATTATAGTTTTTTTGGAGATAGGGAGTAGAGCAGTTTATAACCCTAGGGATGATTCTATCACCATAGTTTACCGATATTAGAACTTAAGTGATCACAAGTCATGATATAATTTTTATTAATAAGTTTATCCTTTTTATGTTAAGAGTTTATTTTTCACAATTATTATTATCTATGAATTCAAACCCCCAAAATTGTAATTTTTTCTCTTAGTTAATGTATGGTAATAAGAGAACCCATTCCAATGATCAATGTGATAGAAAATGTGATGATTTCCCTAATGAACTGCCAAATATGATGGGAATGGGAGCTTCTAACCCTATGAATTTCCTTGACTGAATAGATCATGTTGTGAATAATAACATGAATCATATGTAATTCCCTTATTCTCCTAATAAAGAGAAAGTTGTAGTTGAATTATTTATGTAGAAAAGGACTCTTGTGTTTAGTGGATCTTATGATCCCATCCTCGCTGAACAACTATATCAGCTCCATTGAGAAGATTTTTGCTATCCTAAAGTGCTGAGAAGAAGATAAGGTTGTGCTGGAAGTCTATCATTTTGATTGGGAAGATGATCAGTGCTGTAAAATGATCAAGAACAAATAGTTCAAGGATGAAATTGATT
The DNA here is from genome assembly GCA_963277665.1 of Viscum album. Lineage (NCBI taxonomy): Eukaryota > Viridiplantae > Streptophyta > Magnoliopsida > Santalales > Viscaceae > Viscum > Viscum album. The sequence continues at coordinate 877,411,989 of OY728143.1, read as the reverse complement.
CCATGGATTGGGAGGAATTCATGAAAATATTTTAAAATAAATATTTTTCTCAAACATACTATCTCAAAATTGAAAGATAGTTCCTAGATCTAAATAACAAGGAAGATGATTTTATTAGGTAATATATGGAAAAATTTACAAGGCTTGTAAGATATGCCTACAACTTTTTCAAGAACACAAAAATCAAGATATGTCACTTTTTTTGAAGACTGAAGACGATTCTATGAAAAACATTGGTGATTTGAGACTTTGAAAGATGTGAGGAGATTGTTCATTATTCCATTATAGTTAAAATAGAGATCAGATACTCTAAGTGGTCTCATGGGCCCAGAGATAAAAATAGGAAAATAGATTTTAATATAAAAGGATCAGTAAATAAATCCAATGATGTAAACAAAACCCAACATCACATGTGTCAAAATTGTGAAAAGAAGCATCCTGGGAACTGTCTAAAGGGAAAAAAGAAATGCTTCAAATTTGGAAGAATATGTTATCTAGATAATAACTAATTAAGGGATATGAATAATCCCACTAATTTGAAAGAATAATGGAAGGCTCATATGAACAATCATCTGGTAGTGGAGTGCTTCAACTATAATGAACATAGGAATTATGAAAACCATTGATCTAATCCAAGGGTTTTGGGGGGAAATCAATAAAAAGTTATCAAATAAGGGAAAATTATATCTATACTACTATGGTGGTTCTCAATAATGATGCGGTGATAAGTACACTGGTTATTCATTCAAGAATAGTGAACACACAATTTGGTTATAGATCTACACATTCATTCATATCAGGGAGGATTATTATAACTATTCAAACACCACCTAAAAATATAGAGGTTGAGTTATCTATGAGAATAGAAAATGGGGAAATTATTGCATTGAAATTATATCACTCCTCTCTAGTTAATTTTTTGGACTAAACCTCCCATAAAATCTTTCCTTAATTTATTTGGTGGAGTTTGATGATATATTGGGAATGGATTGGCTAACTTTATACAAAGACAACATCGACTATTGGGAATGAGATATCACTCTTCAAATCTTGAGGTATCCTCTAATTATATATAAGTGTAAAGAGGAGGATGAATCAAAATCATGATAATTGTCTCAATTGTGGATATTATTCCCTTATGAGTAAGCATTTATAGATCAAATTGTTGAGGAAAAAGAGATAATCATGCTCGAAGACAAGCCCATTGCGAGGGACTACACTGATGTGTTCCCTGAAGAGTTTCTTAGTTTTCTCCTTGACTGATTAGTTATGTTATCAATTGAACTTAATCTTATATCTCTTCCTATGTCAAAAACACATTATAGAATGGACACCATTGAGTTGGAAGAACTGAATAATCCAATATAGGAAAATGTAGACAAGGGTTTTATATACCCAAGTGATTCACCATGGGATGTTCCAATCCTCTATGAAAAAAAATAAAGATCTCTCAATGATCCTATGAATTAATTATCATGAGATCAATAAAATTATGATAAAGAAAAATTATCCCCTTCCATGGATAGATGACATATTCAATCAACTACATGGGGGAATGTATTTCTCTAAGGTGAAACTTTGGTTGGGATATCTCCAATAAAATGTGAGGAAGGAATATATTCCCAAGACTACCTTTAAAACAAGTTATAGACACTATGAGTTTATATATAGTCCCTTGAAACTCACAAATACTCTTGAAATTTTCATGGATTAAATGAATAGAATCTTTAGATATTACCTTTAAAAATTTGTGGTATTCTTTATTTATGATATTATAATATTGTCCAAGAGAAAGGAGGAGCATGTGGATCATTTTAATACTCTTATAAAGACTTTAAGAATGGAGAAACATTATGCAATGTATACTAAATGCGAGTTCTAGAAGGTGGAAGTATAATTCTTCAGGTATGTTATCACTAGTAAAGGAATATATGTGGACCCTTCTAGGTCAAGGACAATTGAAGAGTGGCCCAGGACAACATCTTTAATGGTGATCTATAGTTTTCATGGTCTATCTGATTATTAATGATGATTTTTAAAGAAATTATCATGATTTTAAAATCCAATGAACAAGATGACTTGGAAGGGAGTGATGTTTTTCTGGACCTATGAATGTGAAGACTTCTTCAAAGTGTTTAAAAAGATACTTATCACTACATCGGTGCTCACAATACCAACAAGTGGGGAACACTTTATGATGTGAATACATGCTTAAAAGAAGGTATTATCCTATGTACTAATGAAAAATGATAAATTTATAGCCTAAACCTAAATACAGTTTAAAATCCATTAGAAAAACTATCTCATGCATGATCTGAAGCTGGTAGTTGTGATCTTTGTGTAGAAAATCTGGTGGCATTATCTATATGAGGAGAAGTGTAAAAAATATTTGGATTATAAGGGACTCAAAAATATATTCACATAAAAGGAGATTAATATTATCCAATGAATATGGTTATAACTCTTCAAAGATTATGACTGCTCAATCCACTACCATCCAAGTAAATAAAATAACGTTGTAGATTCTCTATGTTGAAAGGATCTTGCATCATTATCAATTATGAGAGTTGAGAAGGATCCAATCTTCATAGACCAACAAGTATGGGAAAGATAATAATTAAGGCAAGAACATCATAAATAATTTCTCAAATGATTTCTCAACCAAGATGGATAAAATAAAGGATTCTCAAATAAATTATGAGGAAATTTAGAAAGAGGTGAATGATATCAGAAATGGGAAATCCTCATATTTAAAAATGGATTAGGAAGGGGTTTTGATATTTGGGTAATGACTATCTGTACCATCCAATCCAGAGATAATGAATTAGTTTCAGAATGGAACACAGATCTCAATCTTCTATATTCACATAGTGATTAAAAATATGTATCGAGATCTCCAAGAGCATTATTGGCATGAAAAATATGAAGAAGGAGATCACTAAATATACATCAATGTGTGTATGGACCTAGAAACCAGTGTCTTAGAGAAAATGCCTTATATGAATACATTAGAATTATTATAAAAAAGTAATATCCTGAAAGAATGAATATTTTAGTAGTTTTGAAAAACAAGATACAAACATAAGTTCAACATTACATCTTGAAATGAAATACATAAAATCAATTCCATTGGAAACATATTTGAATCCTAAATTATCCCATAAAGTTATTCATAATATTCACCTTCAAACCCTGGGGAAAATAAAACATAATATAGGGGTGAGCTCAAATTCTCAGTAAGGGTATGTAATACAGTGTAATTTATCATAAAAATAAACACTAGGCATGGTGAACAACTAAAAACACATGCCTTTAAAAATATACTTGATCATAATATGGAAGGAATGAAAGTTGATTAAATAAGGAAATATAAATGATCATAATAGATTGAAACATAACCATTGATATTATACTATTATAATAATCACATGGTATAACAATTACTAATACTATAATGAAAGAATTCATAATTCCAGACATATGAAACATATTGTCAAGGCCTCGACCAAGACGTTTGAAAATATTACAGTAATTCCTCAGCCAAAACCCAATTCTATTTTGTCTAATGAGACCTAACGATGAATCGAGGGTATATAGATGCCCCCACCAATCAATTTTTGAGTCAAATTCATTTATCACATGAAATGGGATAAACCAAAACAAAATGAACATATAAAATAACATTCCCCAATCTGAACACATAAACACTAATCATTCTGAGTAATGTAGTGAATGATGTCAAGATATACATCCATAGTCAAACTGATCATAAAACATTTAATAAAATATGGTACATGATAAAAATAAGATATCAACCTCAATAACACATAAAAATCAATAGGGAGACTGAAATAGACAAAAATACTTTAATAAAATCATTGAGGAATTTTTGAGAGATATATAATTTTACATTAAAAAAGAAGAGTTCTTCTGATACCAACTATAATGACCCATAGTTTACATACATTGTTATTACATCAGAATTGAAGCATACTTATTACAACATATAACAAATCCACGGTAGGACTGTATAGGTATAGTGTCTTTAGAAACTAGGAAACATAAACAACTGATTCATAAAGCATCTACATTGTCTTCCATTTATTTCATCATATCTAGAGTCCCTTTTTTCCATATCCTACTTAATACCCTTATTCCTGACAAGGGGAAAAGAAAACATACAAAAGGGTGAGCTCAAATGCTCAGTAAGGGTAAACAAAAGAAATATCAATAATATCATATTCATAAGAACATAACATTTTGAAAATATTAACCTGTAAAAGAGATCATAATATCATAACATGGGATAAAACATAATAGTGAAATGAAGTCCCGATAATCATAACATAAAACATGAAACTTGGTGTCATACACACATAATTATAGAAAATCATTTCTTATTAGTCAAGACTCATTTCCAAGACTATCAAAGCAGACAAAGTCCATTTCTGAACCGAGTTCACTCCTCGTTCCAGTCCTGTATCACTGAACTGGTTTAACTTGCCATTCCAGCCATGTCTATCTCATGAGATATAAATCATTACCCAATTAATTGGAGGTAGATATAGGTCCCACCCATCTTATAATGAAACCATTCTTATGTGTGCCAAAAAATCATAAATCATGCATCATATCATAACCCATGTAATAAAAATGGGATTCTTAAACCTTGTGACATCATAAAAAAATTCATATAAGATAAAGGACTTCATAAAAATAATTTCATCATAACATTATCAAATCAATTTAATAATAGGGATAGAAATATAACCCTATATTATCTTAGATGGAAAATTATTTTGATAAAACACTTGAACTCCATTCTTGAGGAAAATATCATTTCTAATTCAAAAACATTTTTCCTTTCTTAACATGTCATAAAATTTTAAACTAAAAGAAGTGAATTAAAAATAAACTTCAAAATTTGTAAATGGAGATTCATGGAAATAATGTCCTATGGAAATCATAAAAATCCATTCATGTCATATAAGTTAAAAAATACATTTTTCTCGTACTTTGGACGAAAAAGTCAAAAAGTATCTCATATTGAAAATGAAAAAAGATTCCTTTCATATCTTTTACTAAAAATTCACCAATAGGTAAAATTGGATTTAAAAAATTGTAGGAGGATAGAAATAATATTACATATTTAGGAAACATGGATGTGAATGATAAATATTCCCCTGTAAATTCTAAAGTATAAACAATCTTGGATAAAAATGAGATTGCGAGATTTTCCATTTACCTTAGGTCTGATATGATTTGTAAATATCTGAACCTCCTATATAATGATTTAAATAATTTCTTTGACTTATTAAAGAATCATATTCATTGTTATGATATCAAACATGGTCATATTCTTATCTTCTTGTTAATAATATTTCATTACTTCTTGTTATTCGGGTGTTTATTACTTTATGTTCTTATGCATGTCTTGTCGAATAAATTCTTATTACTCATTCTAGGGTATAGATACCTTATTTCAAGAATGATTTTAGTGTAATATATATCATATATATTCATTCAATTCATTTATATAATCATTATTCAATGAATATCATGTTGAACGAGTCGCATCACATCGTGGAGACGGTAGGTCGTACGTACGCACGAGCGATGATATCGTTCCCATAATAATATTCATAACAATATATCGTTGTTTACTGAAACTCGATATTGCGTAAAACACACGCTATCGGGAAAGGTTGCTCTTGCATATAACGAAAGCCAAGATAGTGTTGTGTGTAGTGGAAGATTCTTTTGATGTTGTGTATAAAATAAGACATAAAAAATATATTTCTCATAAAATATCAGGGTGTTACATTCTACCCCCCTTAAAATGAATTTCTCCCTCGAAATTCGTCACTTCGTAACAAACAGATGTGGATACCTCTCCCTCATCATATCCTGAAGCTCCCATGTAACTTCTTCTAATTAGTGGTTCCTTCATAAAACTTTCACCAAGCGAGTGGTCCTGTTCCATAGAAATGTTTCTCTACAATCTAGAATCTCTATCGGCTATTCTTCATAAGAAAGATCTTGCTCCAGCGGTACAACTTCGGAACATAGTACATGTGAAGGATCGGGTATGTACTTTCTCAAGAGATATACATGGAACACATCATGAACTTGAGAGAGATTCGGGCGAAGTGCCAATCAGTAAGATACATTCCCAACAGAATCCACTATTTCAAAAGGACCAATATACCTAGGTCTCAACTTTCCCTTCTTTCCAAATATCATTACTGTCTTCCAAGGAGATATGTGTAAGAACACTTTATCACCCACTTCAAACTCTAGGTCTTTTCTTCAGTTTTCAGCATAACGTTTTTGTCGACTCTAAGCTTCTCTTATGTGTTGTTGAATACATCTGACATTTTCTTCCATCTCATCGACAAGATCAGGTTTTAATAGATTTCTTTCCCCAACTCCATCCCAGCAAGTTGGAGTTCGGCATTTCTTTCCATAAAGATCTTCATAAGGAGTCATATGAATACTGAAGTGAATGATATTATTATAATAAAATCCCACCAAAGGTATGTGTTGATCCCAACCGCCATTGAAATCTATAGAGAAAGCTCTCAGCATGTCTTCTAGTGTTTGAATTGTCCTCTCCGACTGACCATCTGTCTGAGGATGATAAGCAGTGCTGAAACTCAACTCTGTATCTTGAGCATGTTGAAGACATTGCCAGAACTTCGAGGTAAACCTCGGATCCCGATCAGATATAATGCAAAGTGGTACTCCATTCAATCTTACCACTTCCTTTACATATATCATGGAAAGCTGATCCAGAGAGAAATATTCCCTAATAGCAATGAAGTGTGTCGACTTCGTAAGATGATCAACTATGACCCAGATAGAATTATTGATTTTGGATGTTTTAGGAAGTCTGGTGACAAAGTCCATAGTGATGTTTTCCGATTTCCATTCGGGTATGGGTAATGGTTGTAACATCCCCTTAGACTTCTGCCTCTTAGCTTTAACTTACTGTCAAACCAAGCATCGAGAGACATATTCAGCAACATCTCTTTTCATGCCATCCCACCAGAAGTACTCTTTTAGGTCCATATACATCTTCGTGCTTCCATGATGAATAGAGAATGAAGAACTATGAGCCTCATCCAGCAGTTCCTTTTTTAATTCTGGGATGGGAGGAACACAAACCTGATTCCTGAACCTTATTATCCCATCACAATCAAGGTTGAATTCAGGAACATTTCTCACATTCTTTTGTAACTCTACATATTCTTTTTGTGAGTCTTTAATATTTACTTGTATAGATGGTTGAACATTCATTTGATAAAGATAAGATTTTTCCCCTTCCATTATAATTCCAAGATCCATCTCTTGTAAATCCATAAATATTGGATCTTTTGTGATCCTTATCATGGATAAGCTAGCATGGTCTTGTCAACTTAATGCATCTTCCACCTTGTTTCCTTTCCCAGGGTGATAATGAATTGAGCATTTGTAATCCTTAATCAACTCCAACCATCTTCTTTGGCACATATTCAGCTCCTTTTGTGTGAAAATATACATTAAACATTTATGATCAGTATAAATATCACACCTTTCACAATAAAGGTAATGCCTCCAAATCTTTAATGCAAATATTACCGCAGCTAACTCTAAATCATGAGTTGGGTAATTTTGTCCATGGATTTTCAACTGTCATGGGGCGTAAGCTATCACCATATCATTTTTCATGAGAACACACCCCAATCCCTTCTTGGATGTATCACTATAGATCACAAACCTTTCTCCACTACAAGGCAGTGTGAGCACAGGTGCCCTGGATAACCTTCATTTTAACTCCTTGATATTTTCTTGACACTCCACTGTCCAAACAAACTCAAATCCTTTTTGAGTCAACCTAGTGAATGGATTAGACAAACTTGAAAAATATTTCACAAAACGTTGATAATATACAGCCAATCCAAGAAAACTTCAGATCTCAGTTACTATTTTTGGTCTCGACCATCTTTCGATAACCTATGTTTTTGCTGGATCCATAGATATCCCCTCTTTTGAGATTATGTGACACAAAAATAAAACTTTTTGAAGCCAAATTCACACTTGGTAAATTTTTCATAAAGCATCTCCTTTCTTAGGGTCTTTAATACAATTCTCAAGTTATCTTCATGTTCTTCCTTGTTCTTTGAATAGATAAGAATATCTTCAATAAAGACTACCAAAAATTGATCAAGATAGTCTCTAAAGACTCTATTCATTAGATCCATGAATATAGTAGTGGAATTAGTAAGACCAAATGGCATCACTATAAATTCATAGTGTTCATATCTTGTACGGAAAGTCGTCTTTGGTATATCCTCCCTTTGGAGCATTAATTGATGATACCCTGAATGAAGATAAATCATGGAAAAGTATTGAGCTCCACGTAGTTGTTCAAATAAGTAATCAATGCGTGGGAGAGGGTATTTGTTCTTGATAGTGATCATGTTAAGTTCTCGATAATCAATGCAGAGTCTCATTGATCCATCTTTCTTGTTAACAAATAGAACAGGTGCTCCCCTAGGTGATGTACTACGGCATATGAATCATTTATCAATATTCTCTTGGAGTTGCTTCTTAAATTCATGAAACTCAATTAGGGCCATTCTATAAGGTGTCTTTGAAATAGGAAAATCCCCTGGTATGAGTTCTATTGAAAACTCAACTTCACAATTTAGTGGAAGACCTATCAATTCCTCCAGAAAGACATCATCAAACTCTCGTACAATGAGAATATTCTTAATCGTGTGTTTCATGCCAACCACTTGAGATAAATAACCTTCATTTATTAGAATCAAGACCCATAAGATGGAATAAATTTCCACTGGAAGGTTATATTCATCCTTGCATCAATAGATGATCATAGATTGATTAGGGATATTAAATGTGATTTCCCTTCTTTGGAAATTGATATGAGATCAATATAAAGAAAGCCAATCCATGCCAAGAATCACATCAAATTAAACTATAGGATGGATCACAATATTTTCAAGAATCACTTTCACAAAATCATCAATTGTAGAATACTTATAAACTTTTGATGCAACCATTATTCTATTAGGAGTTGTCACAGCTTACTCAACATCTAATTGTTGAGGTAGTACGGCACTACCCTTAGAAAATTCTTCAGAAATAAAAGAGTGGGTGGATACAGAATCAAATAAAACATTTTCTACTTTAGATTGGATGGTAAGTGTACCTTTCACCACTTAGTTATCGTACTCCACATTGCCGATAGTAATTTCAGGTGACATTCCTTTGTCTTTGCGCTTAAGAGTTTGTTGACGTTGATCATCATCAAAAACCCTTGGATTTGGAAATTGATTGGCATAATGCCCCATATTCTTGCACTTGAAACATTGAAGTGTTGGAGGTGAATTATGTGTATCCCTTTCTTTATTTGCATCATTAGACATCTTCTTCCCATTATTTCAACATTCAATTTCCTGATGACCTTCTTTTCAACACTTAAAACATTTTCTTGTCCCTTTAAGACAATTCCCTCCATGTTTCTTTCCATAATTTTAGCATAAAGGAAAACTCATCTTCTTTTCAGTGTGGTCTTTAGCTTTTCCTTTGAATTCCATTTGCCTCTTCTTATCAAACCCATATGACTGATGGGTTACTCCAATCTCCATATCAACCTTTAGAGCACATCAAAAAATTTCCTCATAGCTATTGAAGTCCCTTATGGCTAACACCCTTCGAAGACTTGGTTTTAAGCCACTAAAGAATCGATCGATTTTACTCTCAGGTTGGATAATAATTCTGAAAGCATACCTTGCAAGTCTTGTAAAATTTGCTTTGTAGGTACCAACAGATTCATCATCCTTTTGATTCAGTTCAAGAAACTCTTTATCCATCTTTGATCGAAGAATATGATAGAAGTACTTATTGAAGAATAAGTTCTTGAACTCGTCCCATTCCATGGACTCAATTTCATCTCTTTGCCTCGTATTATTGATAAGATTCCACCATTGACCAGCTTCACCTTCCAAAAAAATACTGATAAGATGAATTTATCATGTTCAGAACATTGTAGAACTGAAAATATCTTTTCAGTGGTACTGATCCATTGTTCAACCACAAATGGATCAGAAGACCCACTGAATGAAGGTGGAGGCTGCCTCATGAAGGATTCAACAGAATTTTGATCCTTCCTTTGCTTGTTTGGAAGTTCTACATGATTCATAGCTTGAGAAAGTTGTGTGAGCATGGCTACATGATTTTTCATTCAAACACCCATAATGTTTGGTTGCTCAGGGGGACAATCATTGCGTTGCCTGTCGCATTCAGCATTAACACGGTTCCTTCGGGTTCCAGCCATTGACTGAAACCAATAAGCATAGTGTGAGAAACACTAATTATAACAGGAAAACCACATAATCAGTAATGAAATTTCACACTTTAGGTCTTCTCATAGGTTATTCATGGCCATTTCTAAAATACTAAGATTATTTTCTATGCTTAGACATGTCCTTAGGGTTCTTATTAAGGTTTTCACATCCTAGTTTCCAAAGGTTGACTATAACTTTCCTATGATACCATCTATAACGGCCCATACTTTACATACATTCTTACTACTTCAGAATTGAAGCATACTTATTACAACATATAAAAAATACATGGTAGGACCTTATAGGTATAGTGTCTTTGGAAACTGGGAAACATAAACAACTGGTTCATAAATCATCTACATTGTCTCTCATTTATTTCAACATATCTAGAGTCCCTTTTTGGAATATCCTACTTAATACCCTTCAACCTGACCTGGGGAAAAGAAAACAGACAAAATGGTGAGCTCAAATGCTCAGTAAGGGTAAAAAAAATAAATATCGATCATATCATATTCATAAGAACATAACATTTTGAAAATATAAACCTGCAAAAGAGATCATAATATCATAACATGGGATAAAACATAGTTGTGAAATGTAATCCCAATAATCATAACATAAAACATGAAACTTTGTGGAATAGACACATAATCATAGAAAATAATTTCTTATTTGTCAAGACTCATTTCCAAGAATATCATAGAGGAAAAAGTCCATTTCTGAACTTACTTCACTCTTAGTTCCAGTCCTATATCACTGAACCAGTTTAACTTGTCGTTCCATCCATGTCTATCTCATGAGATATAAATCATTACCCAATTCATTTCAGGGAGATATAGGTCACATCCATCTAATAATGAAACCATTCTTATGTGTGCCACAAAATCATAAATCATACATCATAGCATAACCCATTTATAAAAATGGGATTCTTAAACATCGTGACATCATAAAAAAATTCATATAAGATAAAGTACTTCATAAAAATAATTCCATCATAACATAATCAAATCAATGTAATAATAAGTATAGAAACATAAACCAATATTATCTTACATGGAAAATTATTTTTATAAAACACTTTAACTCCATTCTTGAGGAAAATATCCTTTCTAATTCAAAAACATTTTTCATTTCTTAACATGTCATAAAATTTTAAACTAAAAGAAGTTAATTAAAAATAAACTTCAAAATTTATAAAGGATTCTTCATGGAAATAATATTCTATAGAAATCATAAAAATCCATTCATGTCGTATAAGTTAAAAAACATTCTTCTCGTACTTTGGCCGAAAAAGTCAAAAAGTATCTCGTAATGAAAATGAAAAATGATTCCTTTCATATCATTTACTAAAAATTCACCAATAAGTAAAATTAGATTTAAAAAATTGTAGTAGGATAGAAATAATATTACATATTTAGGAAACATGGATGTGGATGATAAATATTCTCCAATAAATTCTAATCTATAAAAAATCTCGGATAAAAATGAAATTGTGAGATTTTACCCTTACCTTAGGTCTGATATGATTCGTACGTATCTAAACCTCCTATATAATGATTTAAATAATGTAATTGACTTATTACAGAATCATATTCATTGTTATGATATCATACATGGTCATATTCTTATCTTCTTATTAGTAATATTTCATTGCTACTTGTTATTCGAGTGTTCATTGCTTTATGTTCTTATGCATGTCTTGTCGAATAAATTCTTATTAATATTTTTAGGTTATAGATACCTTATTTAAAAAATGGTATTAGTTTAATATATATCATATATATTCATTCGATTAATTTATATAATCGTTATTCAATAATGATCATGTAGAACAAGTTGCATCACATCGTGGAGACAGTAGGCCGTACGTACGCACGAGCGATGATATCGTTCCCATAACTATTGAATGGTATTAGAGTGGAAGATGTAATGTCTCAGAATTATTATCATGTTATAATAATCATATATAGTTATTTTTTACACCATTATACCCATCCAATTAAGGTGGTGGTGGAAACAGATTACACCACAGCGTGGAGACGGTATTCCGTACTTACGCACGCACGGAGATTTCATTTTCCGTAGGATGGATAGAAGGTGAAATAGGGTTGTTTCATATTTATAATAACATATAAGTATATTAGTGATACTGATGTGATTAATTTATGATGAAATAAATAATGAATAATAAGTAGAGGATGAAATTAATTTTAAAGAATCGGTAAAGTATATTGCCTCTTCTTTGACACGCCTCTTTGAAACCTCCTCTTAGGATACTAAAATTGGTCTTTGAAGAAGACCAAGACATCTAGTATGTTTCTAAGGAGTTTTATAAGGTAAATGGATAGGGTTTTTCTGAGATTAAAGTCTCAAATTTGTGTAAAGAGGAGAGGGAGGAGGTGCCCTTTTATAAGAGAGGAGAGGGGCACCTTTGGAAATCTAAAAAATAATAATTTATAATAAATTCAAACCCCACATAAAACCTTCCAAAATTACTCCCATTTTAAGATAATATTATATAGAGTTTTAATATAATCAACCAATAAAATTTATACATGTTGGGAATTTATTTTAAACATTATCAACTTGATTTATCCTTATTTAATCTATTTAATTTTTTTGTGCTAATAATATTCTAAATTTTAAATCATTAAAATAATTACTTATATGTTGTGAATTGACCATAATTTTATACGTTATGACATTTTAGACCATATAAAGATTAATTTATAATTTGCAAATATTTTTGTAATTTTTAAACAATTTTATAATATGTTATTTTTATAAAATAACAATACTGACAATTTTGACACTATTCATTTATTTGAATTTAAATAAACTATATATAGAAGATATGTTCGAACTAAAAGATTTAATAGATTCTTAACATGTCATTTTTATCTAGAAAATTATTGGAGAACATTAAATAGTTCATATAATATTTATTTTAATAGTTTTAAAACCTTTTATTTGATATTTCAATCAATAAAATAATTTCAACATCACTGTTGTGTCATAATTAATGATAATTATTTAATCCCTAAAAATGATAAAAAAAAATCAAATGATGTATATAATTTTATGTTATTTCTTTATACTATTCATGTTCAAATTTTAATTAAGTTTATCACTAAATTAAAATTATTACACTTATTAGATTTAAAAGAGTGACATATTGTCACTTTCTTTGGTTTTAATAATAATTAAATTATTTTAATGGTAAAAAGTCCATAAAATGAATTTATAACAACCCATAGGTGATATGGGTCGACTTTTATTCAATAAATAAAATTTTTTCAAATGTTAGGGTAATTTTAGAATCTTATTTTTACCCTTAATTACCCGATTTACCTTTAACTGTAGTAAATAAAAATTACAGTAGTTACTATTCATAATATCAAAAAAATTAAATTAACCTATTAACATAATTTGGACTTACTGAATCCAAATATGGAATCCATTTTTCAAAATGAAAAACACAGAAGTTGCAGTAATTAATTTAAAATTAATCTCGTTGTTAAGAAAATGGGTTTTAAAAGTTAAAACATTGCCAAAGATTGAAATGTTTTTTCCTATGAATTCAATGTAAAATTAATGGTAATGAAATAAATTATATTAAATGGTAAAAATATATTCTATTTATACTTTAAAACCATTCAATATCATAACTTAACCATATAAATTATTGCGATATAAAAAGCTATTTTTAAGTAAAATTTAGCTTGTTTTTACTATTCATTAAAATATAGAAGTTATCAGAATAATATGAAAATTTTATCCAAAGTAAATTTTAATATCCTGATTCGAAAAAATAATTTTATTTGGTCAAATTGAACTTATAAACATGTCAAAAAACTATATTTAAAGTGGGTGCGCCATCAAAAGGCGACAAAACTGCATTTTTTGAAAAATACTTATTTTACCCGAAAAATTTATTTTGTTCACATACCATGCTTTAGAAAATGTGTAAGATAATAATAATGTTATAAAATTAAAAATTTAGATAATAATTTTCATAACGGCTATTCCATAATAATATTATAACAATACATCGTTGTTTAGTGAAACTCGATATTGCGTACAACACACGCTATCGAGGAAGGTTGATTTTGCGTATAACGCAATCCAAGATAGTGTTGTCTGTAGGGAAAGATTCCTTTGAGGTTGCATATAAAATAAGACATAAAAAATATATTTCACATAAAATTTCAGGGTGTTACAAAAATAATTGCATAAAACAAAAAAAAATTACTAAGGTAGTTTTTCCATGATGAAATGAGTGCTATTAAAAAAGTAATGGTGGATTAAAAAATTTTATAGAGTGTACATGAAAATTTTTAAGAATTTGAGAAGTTCCCTTGAATGAGGCTTGTTTATCGGGATGATTTCATAAAGATATTCATAAAACATTTAACTCCCCATAAAATAAAGAAGGGTTATTATTGGTATACATATATAGAACATAAAAAATAATTTTTTATTATTTCATAATAATAATAAAAAGTTTAATTGGTATTATGAGAGATAATGAGTAGCCTAAATGAAAATGGAGGTTTGGGTAGAAAACCCTAACCTTATGTCCGAATATGTTCTGCACTTGTCCTTAATGTCCTGGAAAATAAAATTAAATCCTTTAATTAATTAATTAATTTATAACCTTATCTTCATACATTTATTCAATATATTTTTATTAAGATAATTTATGTTCTTATTGAAAAGTTATAATAATGAATTTCGTTGTTTTGGAGTGTTCATTTCCTTGATTTCATGATTGATTCGCTTGATTATAAGTAATGGAGTTCATGTAAAATGGGAATAGTTCTCTTGAATTTGAATTTTAAGTTATTAATGAAAAACTAGATGTGTCATTTGTGTTATGTATTATTATTTTTCCTTAAATTATGATGAATGATTATATAACATATTAATGATAATAATTTAGCTTAATTTTAGCGAGTTTTATGTCACAACAAACTTGTTTTGTTCTATTATTTAATATCATGTATAAAAATTATTATCGAAACATAAATAATATATAATAAATCATTTATAATCTAGTTCAGCTATAAAAATGGTATCATCACCATACTTCAAGGAGAAATTTAAGAACTAAAGGTCATCACCCATAAAGCTCATAAATCAGTACCTCGCGAATGATGATTTTGATTTTAAAATAAAAGAGAGAGAGTAAAGAGATTGATGTTGGATCATAAATTAAAATGATATAATTCCAGTATATATATGATACAGGATTTGTCATGATCCATTGGATAGAGGAGGTGATGACATAAGAGTAAAATAAAATAAATTGAAATTAAATTAAATGAAATAGGAACATGATTTACCTCTTAAATTATCCTCCTTGAGAACCTTCTTAAGGGAAGGGGTTTTGGTATTTTGAAAAGAAGAAGAGGTCGTAGACATTTGGAGATACTAGGGAAGATTATTTGGGAAGAACTTTGAGAATTTAAATGTTTTATAAGAGTGAGGAGAAGTGCGAGTGAGTAGTGGTTTTTATAGTGGAGGAGAGAGGTGATTTTTGAATATCTAATTAATTATTTTATTATTTTACTTAAGATAAGAAATAATGTTGATTATTGTGACCAAAAATATTAATAGGTTCATGTCAGTTCGAAAACATTGTTCTTACATCACTGATACATCACCTATGACTCAATAAATCATGTATTTAGCATTTATCGTTAATTATTAAATTTTACTATTCACTAAAGATTCAAGTATTTAAGAAAAAAGCCAAAAATTCCCCATACCCATTTTTTTCTTTGTAGAATTGAAAAATAAATTCCATTTTATAAATATAATTTTCTAAATATGTAAAATTTAATTTTTATATAAAATCATTATTTACTTGAAAAATAAAAATTTTAAATTTAAAACTGATTTTATAGTACTTTCAAAAATTAACTGAGGTCTCATAAAATTGTCCTAAAATAATATTAATAAAGAATATTTATATAGTAATACCTTTAATTAAATTAATTTTATTTTAAATAAATTTATTAATTTAAAATTTTAATTAAATATATATTACTCTAAAAAATACCAAAACATAATTATTAATTTTTAAAATAATCAATATCATCTATAAGGTGATTAAATTTTAATTATACTTACATGGGTGAGGTTACTATTAATAGGGGACATATTACTTTTAATAATTTTACATTACTTTTCATAAGAGGAAAGTTACTATTCAACAAATATGTATGTTGATTCAATTAGACTTTAAATATCTTACTGATCGCAGCTGTATTTTTCCATTTTTTAGTATTTTAAATCATAGAGGGGGAAAATTTTGTCTAATAGTTAGGTTATAATTATTTCCTAAAAAATACAAAGTGGTTTTTTCATTAAGACTTAGTGTTTCAGGAATTTTATATTGAATTTATTTGTAAATCTTTGGGGTGTTACATTCTTCCCCCCTTATAAAACTTTCATCCCCAAAAATACTAGAATGTTAACTCATAAATATATTTGGGTAGTTCTTCATCATACGATCCTCATGATCCCTCATTGCCACTTCAATTTTATTATTTTTCCAAATTACCTTTACCAACCAAGTCATCTAATTTCTCAACACCTTATCTTTAGTGTCCAAAATCCAGATAGGATCTTCAAAATAAGATAAGTCATGTTCCAATTTGATACCTTCATAAGTGAGCATATGTGTTGGTTATGGCATGTACTTTTAAAATAATGAGACATGGAACACATTGTGTACTTTAGAAAGGCTAGGCGGTATCACCAAATGATAATCCACAACTCCAAATATCTCTAGAATTTCAAATAGACCAATATACCAAGGGCTCAGTTTCCCATTCTTTCCAAATACTATAACACCCTTCCATCTACATACTTTCAAGTACACATGATCTCTCACTTTAAATTCCAAATCCTTTCTTTGATTATCAACATATCTCTTTTTCCTGCTTTAAGCTTCTAGGATATGTGTTTGAATAGTCTTTACCTTCACTATTATTTCCACCACAAGAGATTGGCCCATAAGGTTTCTTTCACTAACTTCATCCCAACATGTCAGTGTTTGACATCTCTTTCTATACAATTCCTCATATGATGGAATTTGAATACTATAATGGAAATTATTTTTGTAGAAAAAATCCACCAAATGTGAACACTACCTCCACTTACCATAAAAATAAAGTGAGTATGATCTCATCATTTCTTCTAATGTTTGGATCATCCTTTCTGAGTGCCTATCAGTTTGAGTATCATAAGCAGTACTCAAATGAAGCTCAGAATCCAAAGATTTATAGTGAATTTTCTAGAATTTTGATATAAATCATGGATCATGAGTAGACACAATTAATAGAGGTGATCCATAAAGATTTAAAACTTCATCGATACAATTTCTTATAAAGCAGTATATTGGATGATCATCCCTTATTGTGAGGAAATGTGTAGATTTGGTAAGTTGATAAAAATTTACTAATATTGAATCATTCCTTCATGGAGTTTTTGGTAATCCAGTGATATAATCCATGGTGATGTCATCGCATTTTTATATAAAAATAGGTATAGGTTTCATGAATCCTCTAGGTTGTTTTCTTTCAATCTTCACTTATTGAGAGACTAGACATCTTAATACATAATTAGAAATTTTATTCTTCATGTTGTCCCACTAGAAATGTTCTTTCATATATTTATACATCATAGGGATACTAGGGTGTATAGAGAAATTAGAACTATGGGCACCATCCAATAACTCCCATTTTAGTTTTGGTATATAGGGAATAGATAAACTTCTCTAAAATTTCATAACTCTATCCTCACACATGAAAATCATATAACTTCCTATCATTTTCAGCTTTAATTTTCTTTTGAATATTGTCATCATCAAATTATGAACATTTATTTCTTTCCAATAAAGAGGGCTGGGAAACCAATTGAAAATGAAATGATGCTTCACCTTCTTTGATAATCCCCATATCCTACCTTTCTAGACCCATCCATATAGAATCCTTGCCAATCCTTAATTTTATTTGAACTCCATGATCATTCCTTATCAATGCATATGTCACCTTATTTTCTTTCCATGGAAGGTAGTATATGGAAGAATCATAATCCTTGAGTTTCTCGAGCCATCACTTTTTCCTAATGTTGAGTTATTTCTGTGAGAAGATATATTTCAATTTCTTTTGATTAGTACATATCTCCCATGTTTTACCATAGAGATAATGTCTCTATATTTTTAGATAAATGATTATAGATTCTAACCCAATATCATGAGTTGGATAGTTCTATTCATAAATTTTTAACTACCTTAATGAATGGGAAATAACTTTATCATTCTATATAATGACACAACTAATTCCTTTCTTTAATTCATTACTATAAATCACAAATCCACCATTTCCTGATGGTAGATTCAGGATTTTAGAATTCACTAACCTCATCTTCAATTCTTCAAAACATTCATCACATTCTTTTCTCCATATGAACTTAACCCATTTACAAGTAAGATTGGATAATGGGTTAGCTAATCAGATGAAGTTATGAATGAAACAATGATAATAACCTACTAATCCAATAAATCTATGTACATTATTTATGTTTATTGGAGTAGGCCATTCCTAACCATTATTTGTCTTTGCAGGATCAATTAATATTCTATCCTTAGATATAATATCGAGAAGAAAATAAACTATTTGAATCCAAAATTCACACTTGATAAACTTCTGATATAACATGTTTTATCTATGAGTATTCTGAATAATGTGCAAGTGATTCTCATGATCTTTATAGATATTGTATTATATGAAGATATCATTAATAAATATTGTAAAAAATTCATCAATATATACCTTGAAAACCCTATTCATTAGATCCATGAAAACAGAGGGCACATTAGTCAACCCAAAAGGCATTATTGTAAAATTGTAATGCATGTACCTAGTTTTAAATGATGTATTTGGAATATCTTCCTTCATCACACGCAACTGATGATATCCAGTTCTATGGTCAATCTTAATATTATATTGGGCTCCATGAAGTTGATCAAATAAATCATTAATGTGAGGAAGTGGATAGTCGTTCTTTATCATAATAACACTGATCTCCCAATAGTCAATGTACAACTTCATAGATCCATATTTATTCTTAAAGAAATGAATATGAGCTCCACCTAGAGAAACACTAGGTAAGAAAAATCCTTTATCACTAAATCCATCAAGTTGTTTCACTAGTTATACTAATTCCACTATGGTCGTTCTATAAGGATTATTTGATATAGTTTGTGAACCATAAATTAAATCCATAGTGAACTCAACTTACCTCTCTAGAGGATGTCTAGATAAATCCTTTATAAACACATCATTGTATTCTTTCACTATAGTTACATCATCAATTTGATGATTTATTTCCTCACCCATAGATATTTTTTTATCTTCCTCCCCAATAATTACATTTAGTTGAGCTACTGGGGGTAGATCTAAATAATAATCAAATGATGAGTTTTCTTCAATAAAGATAAGGAATTCTACACAATTCACAAAAATTGTAACTTTCGTCTTCGTGAAATAGTTTTTCACATCATAATTTGAAAGGAAATTCATAAAAATAATTATATCAAATTCAATCGTAGGTTTGATGATATGGTCAGCAACTAAATCCCATTTATGGGTCATAAGGGGGACTAATTGACACATCTTTGTTGTAGTGATACCTCCTTTACAAGTTTTTACAGAAAAATAATTTATTAAATCAAATAGTAAATGACTAATTTTCATGGAATTCTAGGAATATATAAAAGAATGTGATGATCCAGAATCAAAAAAAGCATTGGATAAGTTTGAGGAAATGATTAAACTACCTACCACCACATCATTATAAACTTAAACCTCTACAGTTTTGATCATATAAGATTGGTCTTGCTCCCTTGGCCTTCTCTGGTTAATTTTTCCTTGATGATTAAGACAGTAATTGGTATAATATTCCATCTCTTTACAATTGTAGCATAAACCATTGGCAACTTCTTTATTTCCCTTGCAATCACATGATTGATGGCCTCTTTCTCTACATTTATAACAGAATCATTTTCCTTTTAAGAAGGCTCCAGGGTGTTTCTTTCTAAAAGTATCACATATTGTAAAACTCCCCATTTTATTCTTCCATTTATCCATTCTATCCTCTAACACCCTCTTCTTCCCTTTTTTTCCTTTAAATTCATAAGACATAGAGAATTATTTTTCTGTCTTGATAAAACATGAGACTATATCTTTGTATGATGAGAAAGTTTGGGAAACCGGTTACCTTCAAAGGAATAATTTTAAACCATCAAATAATTAATTAATCTTACTCCTCAGATTACTTATTAGTCAGCAGTATTCCTTTCTGTCCTTGTAAAATTATCTTTATAATTCACAGTGTTTTCATCCACTTTTTGTTTCAAACACATGAATTGCCTCTCTATATCTTCTCACTATTCTTGGTGAAACTATTTTTATAAGAAGAGTTTATTAAAGTCTCACTACTCCATATAATTTATTTATTCATCCTCCTTTGTTTTTTGAATTAATGACCACCACTGATCTTTATTTCTTGATAGATTATAAACTGCCATGATAACCTTCTCCATTTCATTACATCCTAAAGTGAGAAATATCTTCTCTAAGGAACTTATCCATTGATCCTCTATGAATGGGCTTGTAGTCCCATTGAATTATGGAGGATGTTGTCACATAAAGTGTTATAACGTTTCTCCTTTATGTTTTGGATCTGGATGCTCCATACAGGTAAGGTTATTATTCATAACTTGAGTCAGTTATCCTAATATAGTTATAAGTTGCTCCGCACCAGTCATAGCTTTAAAACCAACATAATTATTATACAAATGTGGGAAATCACTACATGGGATAAATGCATTCATTAAGTTTCCACTCCATCCACTAGGCACCATTTCTAAATAATGGAACACACTAAATTAGGTTATGAATAATAATGTATAATGTCGAAATATAAAAACAATTAACCTAAATTGATATTTTTTTCATGTCTAATTACAAAATTGTAAGCATGGTTTCTTTAAGTAAATATTTAAATATAAATAATTCATAATTTTTTATAAAGAAAATGTGAATTATCCTAATAATATCCCCTAAGAGTGTAAAAATAATTGCATAGTAATTCTAGTTTATGTGTACCAGGTTACCCCATGTTTGGGCCAAAACACCTTTTCAGAGTTGTTACTTTTAAGTAAATATATGCTAGAACCATGTCCACTTGTAATGTCCAGAAAATGATGTATTTTACATGAAGTTCCAGATAATATACACCTTACCAAAATTCTTGGATTTTCTTGTATTCTTATCATTAATGTATATCATTGGGTTTGTTTCCCTAATAAATGTTTTCTAAATCTAGTTTCTAAGGATTCTACTAAAAATATTTTGATAACAACTGTATTGCCCTAATTTGAGTATCTTGGCACTGATGAATTATTTTATTACATTGGAATGATTACATGAAGTTCATATCCTGAAGGAATGAAGACTTTAGTAGTTTTTGAAGACAAGATACAAACATAAGTTCAACATTATAACTTAAAATGAAATACAAAGAATAAATTTCATTGTTAACATCTGTGAATCCTTGGTTATCCCTAATAGACATTCATAATATTCATCTTCAAAACCTGGGGAAAATAAATCATAATTTAGGGTTGATATTAGATTCTCAGTAAGGGTAATTAATATAGTGAAAGTTATTATAAAAATAAACATTGGTCATGGTATAAAACAAAAAAAACATGCCTTTAAAAATATACTTGATAGCAACCTGGTAGGAATGAAAGATAATTAAATAAGTCCATATAAATGATCTTGAAGGAATGAAACATAAATATTGATAATATAATAGTATAATAATCACATTTTTTATCAATTAATAATACCTTAATGGGGGAATGCATAATTCTGGACATCTGAAACATATTGTCATGGCCTCAACCAATAGGTCTGAAAATACTAGGGTAAGGCCTCGGCCAAAACCCAATTATGTTTTGTCTCATGAGACATACCAATGAATTGATGAGATATTGAGGGCCCCATATAACACTATCTATGTCCAATTCATTCCCCATATGAAAGGGGATAGACATAATCAACACGATCCTATGAAATAATTATTCCCAATCTGTACACATAAACACTGACCATTCTGAGTAGTATGGTGAATGATATCAAGATAGGACATATATAGTCAAACAGATCATAAATAATTTAATACAAAATTTTACATGATAAACATGAGACATTAACCTCAATAATTCATAAAATTAAAAAGACATTTTGAAATAGACAAAAATACTCTAATAAAATCATCAACGAATTTTCTGAGAGAAATACACTTTTACTTTGAAAAGAAGTGTTATATTGAAAAAATAATTTCATAAACTAGAAATTAAATAAGATATTTTTTCATGATGAAATGAGTGGTATTAGAAAAATAATATTGGATTTAAAAATATTATATATTGTACTTGAAAATAGGTAATAATTCTTGAAGTTCCCTTGAATCAAGCTTGTTTATCGGGAAGATTTTAGAAAGATCCTTATAAAAAATTTATCTCCCCATAAAATAAAGAAGTATTATGATTGGTAAACATATATAGAACATTTAAATAGAATTTATGTGGATTAAAAAAGAATAATTAATAATTTAATTGGGATTAATAGAGAAAAAGTGTATCCAAAAGAAAATGGAGGTTTGGGTAGAAAACCCTTACCTTATGTCTGAATGTGTTTTGCACTTCATCTTAACATCCTTGATAATCAATTTAAATACATTAATTAATTAATTAATAACATTATATTTATATATTAGATTCATTATTGTTTTATTATGTTCATTTATGCACTTATTGATAAGTTATAAGATTGGATTTTGTCATCCTTGAGTGTTCATTTCCTTGATTTCATGATTGGTTCACTTGATTATAAGTAATAGAGTTCATGTAAAATGGTTATAATTCTATAGAATTTGAATTCCAAGTTATTAATGAAAAAATATAATTTCAATTTTTGTTATGTATTGTTTTTTTCCTTAAATTTGTATGATTCATTATATAATATATTGATGATAATCATTTAGCTTAATTTAAGCTGTTTTTTATCACAATAAACTAGTTTTGTTCTATTATTTAATATTATGTATATAAAATGGTTGAATAACCATACATAAGGTATAATTAATAATTTATAATCTATTCCAACCATAAAAATGATATCATTACCATCCTAGAAAGATAAATTTAATAATGAAATGTTGTTGTCCACGAAGGTCATAAATCGGCACCTCTCGAACAATGATTTCGTTTTAAAAATAAAAGAGAGAGAGTAAGAATATTGATGATTGATCATACATTAACATGATATAATTATGGTATATAGATTATACTGGAGTTTTCATGATCATTTAGACATAGGATGTGAGGAGAGAATAAAAAAATAAAATAAATTGAAATGAAATTAAAGGAAATAGGACAAGGATTTACCTCTTAAATTAACCTCCATGAGAACCTCTTTAAGGGAAGGGGTTTTGGTATTTTGGAAAAACCAAGACCTCCTAGATGTGGGAATAGAATAGGGAAGTGTATTTAGGTAGAACCTCTAGAATCTTAAATTCCTATAGGAGTGAGGATAAGAGGGAGTGACGGGTGGTTTCATAGTGGAGGAGAGGGGTGATTTTTGAATATCTTATTCAATATTTTTTTATTTTGCTTATGACAAGCAATAGTTTTGATTATTGTGACAAAAAACAATAAAACTTTTATGTGAGTTTGAACGAAGTTTTCTTACATTAGACAAACATCACTTGTGACTCAATAAATCATGTATTGAGCATTTATCGTTAATTATCTTATTTTATTATTCAATAAAAATTCATGTATTTTCTAAAAATACTAAAATTTCACTATAACCATTTTTCGATGTGTGTAATTTAAAAATGAACTCTATTTTATCAAAATAAATTTCTAAATATGTGAAATTTAATATTTATATAAAATAATTATTTAGTTGAAAAATATATATTTTAAATTTTAAACTGATTTTATAATACTTACAAAAAATTAACTGAGGTCTCATAAAATTATCATAAAATCAAAGGAAAAAAAGTATTTATTTAGTAATAACTATTATTAAAATAAATTTTATTTTAAATCAATTTATTAATTTAAATTTTTAATTAAATATTTATTACCCATAAAAATACTTACACTTAATTATTTATTTCTAAAAAATTCACTCTCATTTATATGGTGTCTAAATTTTATTTATACTTACATGGGTGATTATTCTATTTATAATGGTCATATTACTATTCATAATGTTACTTAACTATTCATAAGGGTCAAGATTGTAATGAACCAGAAATTCCATGTATTTTTCTAAAATTATTTGGAATTATTACAAATCTGCAAAAATTGACGGCGAGTGATTCTGAGGCCCGTTGTGCCCTAAATGGATTTTTGAACCTTTTTTAAGATACGTTTAGTAAAAGTACGAGCTATGTTTTCTATCTTTTCAATCGGTGTTCAGAATTGAAATCTGAGAGCACCGTTGAATTCACAGTTTCAAGATTCGCTTAAGGGAATCTTTACATTGACTAGAATTGGTCGATAGAAATAGATATATTTTGGAATTTACAAAAAAAATTAAAATAACTTAAAAAAGTTATTTTATTTCTTTTCTGTAGCTGTTGAATGGTGGTGGAGGGACCCATGACTTGTCAAGCCATTTAAATGGATTGACTACTCTGTTTTATAACATCGACGTTGTAACATTAAATGCGGTTCATAAATGAACTGCATCAATTTCATGCAACATGTTTGGATCCTCCATCTATTTAATAGAAACTCGAGTGTGGGATTTTGGCATGAAGGTGAGGAACCTATGAAAAAGTGTTGTGGTGAATTCCACTGAGGAACAGAAGCTTGGATGACAATGTCGGATGAATCGAATCTGGAACGACGAATTCCAGAGGCTTCGTCAAGCGCGAATTCTCCTTCCACCACCGCGACATCTCCAACAAAATCCATGGTAGGGGGTTCATTATTGAAGTTATCTTCAGAGAATTTAAGATTTCTCATACTTGTTATGATGATAATGCAGAGGGCGTGGGACACACAAACAAGGCCCAAACCCTCTTTCACTTCGTTTCTTGATGCATTCTTCATGGGATGATTTTTCAATGCAATGGAATGTGGAAATCAGGAGGCACACAATGATGTCGGCATCCTGGGTGGACAGTAGGAACATTTGGAAGGAAGAAAGGACCACCAAAGCTCACCCAATGGCCCACGAAAAATCCTCTGGTGCAGCTCGGTGCTGTGGCAGAGAGATAGGTGGCCGACTCTTGGGAAGCCACGGAGGTGGGAGGCGGTGCTCCGTCGCACGCCGCGGTGGTGTAGTCCGCGACTTCGAAGCCATGGTGAAGGGAGGGGACCCGCTCCGAACAGGTCCAACGGACAACCAGGCGATACCACATTTCACCACCAATAAAAGTGAAAAATGACAGTTTGAGCCTATCCAGACCCATACTGCGCGACCCCCACACGGGTCGTGCCAGCCGACGGGCCTAGTCGCTGTGGCCCTACCCAACTAGGGCGAGGCGGGCTGGTCCGTGACCCAGCGGGAAAAGACATCTGCGGCATAGGGTGTCAAGCCTGCCGCGGCCCCACACAATCGGGCCGGTCCCAGCTGGTTCTGGCCAAGTCAGGTCAGGTCGGACTCGGACCGGGTAGGGTGGTCCGACCGGGTCGGGTCGGTCTGACGGGGGTCGGGTCGATCCTGACCCGGACCCATTTGGGCCCAGTATTGCTTAAAGAGCGGTATCTTGTGAACCAGACGTTCGTTTAATGAACCATCTACAATGATGGGATACTGGAGCGATTTGGTCCTTTTGTGATACTCCACCTGAGTTTCAAATAAAGTTGGAGTAAGTCCAGGTTGGATTGTACCCGAATACAACCAGGCACTCGGCACTAAAATTCCCATAACTCGCAGACCGAGCATCCAATTGACACACCATCTGTCACGTTGGGAACCTAAAGACATTTTGGTCTTTTAGGTTATTCATTTTTGGATCTTCTTGGTAGTTTATACATGACCTGTATCTGGAGGCGTTAATATTATGGAAGTCTTGCGCACCGAGTGCGGGAAATCCTATGGATGGCTGTCACATCATAGCGACCCGATGAGGACCATTCTCAGAGAGGCCCATCCTGGATTAGATCCATAGAGACCCTATGTGGATAAACATCATAGTGACCCTATTTGGATTAGCATTAATGTAACGCTGTGTGTATTAACATCATACGACCCAATGAGGACCAACCTTAGTGCGGCCCGTTGAGGATCAGCGACATAGCGACCCTGTATGGATCAACATATTTTCCTATTTCTCTGAGTTGTATACCTGGTTTGAGTTGAGTCTTTTCTTTGTGAATTGTTATTAAGATCATGGTTTTTGGTTTTCCTTTTAGGAATTCTGAGATACCTTTGGGGGTCTCAGGGTCCCTGCTAGGTATTGTTATACTCACCCCTGCACAAGATTCTCCCACACCTTGTTGTGTCTTCTGCAGAAGATGGGAAACCATGACTGATACTTGAGGAGATAAGACCTGATAGTGGATAGTGGTGACGGTTGACGTGGAGAGCTGAATAAAGGATCTGTACCTAACCTTCAGGTAGGATCCTTGGTAGACAAATCTCAGAGTTGTTTACTATTTTCTCTTATAGTTGTATCTCTTAGTTGGACTTTTATTCTGGCTCTTTTACTTTCAGTACACACATTTTATATTGTGGTTTTACTTCATGGTTGCATATGGTTGTGTTCTTGGGATATGTGTTTTTAGATATTTAAAGACAATCCCTTCCTGTTTTAGGGATACGAATTTTTGGTGCTGGTCCCCAACCACTAGCCAATGGATGGCGGGTTTGGGGTAGTCATGACACGGGCCCCGAGGGATGGGTAGTGAAAAAGTGGTATCAGAGGATTCAGTTCTACCAAAAAACTAGGAATCTGATATTTTTAATGTAGCAATAGTGTTAAATTATTTGAGTGTGGTTTTCTGTTAAGGGAGTCTGGTGTTTGTGCAGTGACAGACGTATCAATACACCATGACCCTGAATTCTGATTTCTGACTCTGTGCATGAATACAGTGATTACATGTGTTTGGGAAATGTTTAATTTTTAATTTATTTAAAGTCAGCTCACCAGGTATTACTTATTGACCATGGTGCACCAGTTTATTTTTAATATGCCACCACATAGAGAGCCATAAAGGATTTTTGAGAGAGTTCATGATGATGGACCACAGAACGATGAGGCTTCAGTGTTGGTCCCTCTTACTATGTTGGATCCATCATGTGGTGTACCAAAAACACCACCACTCGTAGGGTAGAAGTTTCCACCATACCCACTAGCAGACCATGCATGCCGACTGAGGGTGTTGCACAAGTTCTAGAGACAAAGGCATCTGAGGTTTCGAGGCATGACAGATCCCCATGCAGCTGAGGACTAGTTGGAGGCTGTGGCATGAGTTTTCCTCCTAGTTGAGACACCAGCAGATCAGATGGTGATCCTAGCTACTAGCCTATTCCAAGGCAGAGAAGGGAGATGGTGGAATATGATGCTCCAAATGCATGAGGAGGTGACACTCTCCTGGTTGGACTTCGAGACCCTTTTCAGGGAAGAGTTCATACCAGTGACTTTACACTCAGTGCTTATCCAGGAGATGCTACACTTATAGCAGGGAAACCTATCAGTGGACCAGTACTCGGAGAGATTTACTAACCTCTCATTCTAATACACCGAAATGGTATGGGACCCATTCTTGAGGGCCTGAACCTTTGAGAATGATCTCCAGTGGGAGATCAGAGCATCGATGATATCACTCAATATCCCAACGCAGACTAGAGTGCTTGAGAAAGCATTATTGGTGGAGAGAATCTTAGTTGAGTAGACACGGATGATGAGAGCCAAAACTGGATGACAGGTAGTCGAGTCATCCACAGAAGGTAGTAGGAAGATGACACAAAGGTCCAAGTAGGCCAGACCATTTAGAGGGTGACCACATGATATAGGGTCAGAGGTGCAGAGCTCATGAGGCAGAGGGGTCATCATGGAATCCGGTTGTGCTTCACGTGTAGTGGGAAGGTCCACATTGCTTTCAACTGCCTGAACTACCATACCGATGATCAGTAGACTATCGAGGGACTATCGAGGCAGCATCCAAGGTTCTACTGTGGGGGTCCGCTGGGTGGGGGATTGTTGTAGAATAGCATGTCGTGCAACATGTGGTGGATGATGGTTTGAGGTTCTACCACCCCCACCCCCAGGTGGTCTACCCTGACCACAGGGAGTAGATAGATAGGGGATAGCTCAGCTATAAGCAGATGACGCATACGACCACAGTGCTCTCGAGATGGTTAGAGGTATGATATGTGATAATTCATCCCTAGTTGTAGTTCTTATAGGCATAGGTTCTAGTCACTCTTTTATTTCCACAAAACTTGTTCAGAGCTCGGAGATTCTAAGGGAGACTTTGTCTAGATCCTTAAGTTTAGAGACTCCTACGGGAGAAGATTTGATGATTATACACTAGTGCAGACAGTGTGACCTCACTCTAGGAGGTGAGAGCTTCGACTGGGATCTCCTAGTTGCAGTGTTGCGGTTTTACGACGTCATCTTGGGTATGTACAGGATATCGAAATTCAATGATCAGATCGAATATTTTAGGGGAAAATTGTGGTGTGTTCACGAGGATGGGATCAGGTTTTCTTTCACTGGAAAGAAGGGAAGCTTTGCAGTGCATAATGGATTTACTCGGAGGAGGGTGCAGCCGATCACTCATCAGTTGGCTAGCCTTACCCTCAGAGTTGTAGATGTGAGGAGTCAGAGTTATCTTGTAGTGGTAGACCAGTATGCTGATGTAATTCTTTATGATGTTCCAGGACTACCTCCTCGCAAAGCGGTAGACTTTCACATTGACCTCTACCCCGGGACGACACCGATTTTTACGCGAGAATATCGAATGGCTCTCGTGGAGCTTCATGAGTTGTGGGTATAGTTGGAGGACTTGCAAAGAAAGGGCTTCATAAGGCCTAGTGTTTCTCCATGGTAATCCCCAATTGTGTTCACCAAAATGGAATATGGGAGTCTGAGGCCTTTTGTGGGCTATCGGTGTCTAAACCAGGTGACCATGAAGAACAAGTATCCTCTACCAAGGATTGATGATCTATTAGACCAGCTGAAGGGTGCTCAATGGTTTTCGAAGATAGACCTCAGATCAGGAAATCATCAGCTCAGGGTCCGGGATGATGTCATACATAAGACAACCATCAGATTTTGGTATGGCCATTATGAGTTCTTGGTAATTTTATTCAGCATGACCAATGCTCTGGATGTTTTCATGGGGCTTATGAATAGTGTCTTCCGGCTATACTTTGATTGCTTCGTGGTGGTATTCATTGATGACATCTTGAAATACTCGGCGTTGGAGTAGGATCACGCCATGCACCTACAGATTGTTCTTTATAGAATCCGAGAGCACCAACTTTATGGAAATTTCTTGATGTTCTAGTTATGGATATGGGAAGTCCACTTCCTGGGGAACGTTATCTCGGAGGCTAGAGTTTTAGTGGATCCAACATAGATATAAGTCATGCATTCTTGGGAGTCACCTGGGATTGTGACCGAGGTGCGGAGTTTCTTTGGATTGGTTGGATACTACCAGAGGTTTGTACCTGACTTCTCCAGGCTAGATTCACCCTTTTCAACTTTGACGAAGAAGGGGCATCCTTTCTTGTGGATGGAGAAGTGCTAGTAGATTTTTCAAGATTTGAGGAAGATATTGATGAGTGCACCCATATTGAGGCTACCAGAAGAGGGTGTTGGGTATGTAGTCTACTACGATGCATCAGGGAACGAACTAGGTTGTGTCCTAATGTTGGACCGAGCAGTGATCACCTACAGCTGACAATAGTTGAGACAATAAGAGAAGAATTACACTACCCATGACCTGGAGTTAGAAGTGGTATTTTCACTGAAGATGTCGAAGAACTACTTGATGGGTGAATGGTTTAATATTTACTATGATCACAAGAGTCGCAGGTATATCTTCACACTGAATGACCTAAACCTGGGATAATGACTATGGATGGAGTTCCTCTAGGACTCTCACTTTGAGATAATCTACACTCTTGGGAAGGGGAACGTAGTAGAAGACGCACTCAGCAGGAGTTATGGTCTACAGTTTCTAAGTGAGGCGTTAAAGTATCTAGAAGCATTGTAGTTATCCTTCGTGGATAGTGATGGATAAACTTGTCTCCAACATATGATTGTCTCTCCCCCACTTCATCATCTAGTTAGGGAGGCTCATCTTGGGGATGTAGACTGTGAGGCCCAGCGTGCTCAGATATCCTTAGGAAAATCTCCTGATGGATTTTCTGAAGGTGGGGAGCATGTCATCATCTTCATAGGACACACCATGCTACCTGTGATACTACAAGAAGAGGTTTTGAGGGAGTTCCACACATCCCCATTGGAGGTACAACCTGGAGTGTCAATGATGTATCATGACCTATGGAATTAGTACCGGTGGCTAGGGATGAAGATAGTAGTGGAAAATTTTTTATCTCAATTCCTCACTTGTCAGTAAGTGAAGGATGAGCATCAGGTAGCAGCAGGCTTAGCTCAGCCACTTGAGGCACCAGACTGGATGTGGGATGGTATATCATTGGACTTTGTGACAGGGCTACCACGTACATCCAGATGCCACAATTACATCTGGTTGATTGTTGACCGACTCACCATGTCGGCCAAATTCCTACCCATTCGACATCAGGGATCAGTATAGGGCTCCAGACGCCTCTACGTACAAGAGATTGTGTGACTACACGGTGTGCCATTAATGATCATCTCAGATCACAATGCATGTTTTACATCCCACTTTTGGAAGGTATTGTAGGAGTCATTTGGGACTCAGCTACGCTTGAGCACCACCTTCCATTCTCAAAAATAAGGTCAGACAGGGCGGATCATACAGACACTCTAGGACATGCTTCCTTATTGTTTCCTTGATTTTGGCTGCATTTGGGAGGACCACATTCCTATGGTAGAGTTCTCATACATCAATAGTTATTACTCCACCATCGGCATGGATCTATTTGAGGCCTTGTATGAATGACCATGCATATCACCTCTTTGCTAGACAGGACCATGGGAGTCAGCAGTTATGGATCCAAAGTTGGTACAAGAAACCACAGAGAATGTGAAGATCATCCAGGAGTAGATGAAGACTGAACAGAGCCAGAAGAATTCTTATTCCTATAGGAGACGAGTATCCCTAGAGTTTGAGGAGAGATACTATGTATTCTAATGAGTCTCACCCGACAAGGATTTCAGAGGTTTGGCCAAGGCGTAAAACTATCTCCGAGGTTCATCAGACCTTTCCACATCCTCAACAGAGTAGGTGAGGTGGCGTACCATTTATATATTCCCCCGTGAATTCACCAGGTGCATAACGTATTTCACGTGACGTAGATGAGGAGATATGTGCATGATGCATCACACATTATCAACTGGGGTGAGCTGGACATCGATGATGGGGAGATGTTTGTGGAGTTCCTGATGGAGATAGACGATATACTGGAGTGGTTCCTTCTTGGGTGGTCGATTCCTCTGGTGCAAGTTCTTTGGAAGCATGAGAATATCTAGGGGAGAAAATGGGAGTGGGAGGCTAAGATACATGCTTAGTATCCCCATTTGTTTCCCCAGTTTTTTGTGGATTTCATGGATAAAAATTTCTAATGTGGGAAGAATGTAAAGACTTGTAAATTCCTTCTAATTTTTATAAAATTATTTCGGAATATTACATGTCTATGAAAATTGACTGTGCATGATTTTGAGGCCTGGTGTTCCAGGAATGGATTTTTGAACTTTTTTTAATGTACGCTCAGTAAACGTATAGGTGGTGTTTTCTAACTTTTGAACCTGTGTTTGGAATTATAATCTGAGAGCACCATTGAATCCGTAGTGTCAGGATTCACTTAAGGGAAGCGTTAATTTGACTACAGTAGGTAGGGAGAAATAGATATATTTTGTAATTTACAAAAAAATAAAAAAATTACTTAAAAAGGTTATTTTATTTCTTTTCTGTAACTGTTCAGTGGTGGTGGTGGGACCCATGACTTGTCAAGCAATTTAAATGGCTTGACTCTTCTGTCTTATAACCTCAACGTTGTAACATTAAACATGGTTAATAAATGAACCACATCAATTTCATTCAAAATGTTTGGATCCACTATCTATTTAATAGAATATCAGGTTTGGGATTTCGGAATGAAGGTGAGGAACCTCTGATGAAGTGTTGCGGCGACTTCCACCGAGAAATGGAAGCTTGGACGATAATGTTGTTGGAATCGAATTGGGAACGATGAACGCCAGTAGCTTCGTCATGTAAGAATTATCCTTCCACCACCTTGACATCTCCAATGAAATCCAAGGTAGGGGGTTCATTGTTAAAGTTATCTTTGGTGAATTTGATATTTTTCCTGCTTTTTATGATGTTACTGCGGAGGGTACCGGCCAAAAAAAATCCCAAACCCTCTGCCTCTTCGTTTCTTGATGTGTTCTTCATGGGATTATTTTTCAACTAGACAGAAAGTGGAAACTGGGAGGCATGCAACAACAGTGGCATATCGGGTGGGTCGTAGGCACATTTGGAAGGAAGAACGGACCACCGGAGCTCACCTGGTGGCCAGTAGAAAATCTGTTGGTGCGACACCAGTGACTGGTGCCCGCGGTGAATGTGGAGACCGATGTTCACTAGCAATGGATGAGGGTGGGGATGCTTGGAAATGTGGAAGACGGACAAGCATCCATCTCTTGTGCAGCTGTGGAGGCGGGAGGAGGCACGCCATTGCGCGCCGAGATGGTGATGTTCGCGGCTTCGAAGCTGCGACGAAGGCAGGTGACCCGCTCCCTTTGGGTCCTGCAGACAACCAAGCGGCGCCACATGGCGCCGCCAATCAAAGATTTGAACAACTCTTTGAGCATTTCCATAGGCGTACCGTGTGACCCCCACGTGGGTCAGGCTAGAAGGAAGGCCTAGCCGCCATGTCCTTACCTAGATGGGGTGGGTCGGGCTGGTCGGTGGCCCAGTGGGCCAAGCCCGTCACGGCCCAGCGGGCTGAGCCCGTCGAGGGTGAGCTGGCCGAGCCCATCGCAGCCCACCGACTAGGCCAGCCCAGGATGGTTCGGGCTAGGTCATGTTGGGTCAGACCTGAACTGGGTAGGGTGGTCCAACTAGGTCAGGGCAGTCTGACCAGTTGGGTCGGTCCGACCAGGTGGGGTTGGTCCAGACCCAGACCCATTTGGGCCCAGTTTTTCTTAAAGAGATGCATCTTGCTATCCAGACGTCTGTTTGACGATCCGTCTTTGGAGATTGGATCCATATAGAGAGTCGGTCCTTTTCAGATACTCCATCAGAGTTTTGAATAATGTTGGAGTACATCCAGGTGGGATTGTACCCGAATCCAACCAGGCCCTCGACACTAAAATGTGCATAACTCGCAGACTGGGTATCCAATTCACACACCGTTTGTCACATTGGGACCCTTACGACATAGAGTTCCTTTCATTTATTCCTTTTTGGAAGTTAGTGGAATTTGTTGTATGAAAAATATATGGGGGATCATATATTATGGAACTCAAGCACCCTAAGTGCGGGAAATCCTGTGGCTGGCTGTCACATCATAGCGACCCAACATGGACCATCCTTAGAGCATCCCATCATGGATTAGATCCATAGAGACCCTAGGTAGATCAGCATCATAGTGGCCCTATGTGGATCAGCATCATAGTGACCCTATGTTTATTAGTATCCTAGCGACTCGACGAGGACCAACCTTAGAGCGGCCCTTCGAGGATCAGCGACATAACGACCATGTGTGGATCAACATATTTTCCTATTTCTCTGAGTTGTATACCTGGTTTGAGATGAGTCTTTGATTTCTAAGTTGTGATTGAGATTATGCTTTTTGGTTTTCCTTATAGGAATTCTAAGAGACCTTCGAGGGTCTCGAGGTCCCTAGTGGGTATTGTTATACTCATCCCTGCACGGGTTTCACCCGCACCTTGTTGTGTCATGTGCAGACGACGAGCTGCCTTGATAGAGACTCGAGGAGCTAGAAACTGATGGTGGAAAGTGGTGATGGTTGACGTTGAGAGCTACAAAAACGAGTTGTACCTACCCTTCAGCTAGGATCCTTGGTGGATGATTCCGTGAGTTTTTTACTGTTTTCTATTGTAGTTATATCATTTAGTTGGGCTTGTATTCTTTCCCCTTTACTTCTAGTACACAATTTTTTACTATAGTTTTACTTCATGGTTTCATTTGGTTCAGTTATTGGGCTATGTTTTTGTATAGATTTAAAGTAAATTCCTTCCCATTTTACGAAACGCCTTTCTGGTGCTAGTCGCCAACCCCTAGCCTATGGAAGGTGCACTTTAGGTAGTCACGACACGGGCCCCGGGGGATGGGTCGTGACAAAGTGGTATCAGAGTAGTTGGTTCTACCATAGAACTAGGACTCTGATATTTTTAATGGAGCAATAGTGTTAAATTTTTTGAGTGTTTTTTCAGTTTAGTGAGTCTGGTGTTGGCGCATCGACCAACTTATCCATACACCATGACTCTAAATTTTGATTTCCGACTCAGTGCATGAAAACACTAATTGCGTGTGTTTTGGAAATGTTTTATTTTTAATTTCTTTAGAGACACCTCACTAGTATTACTTATTGATCGGGGGACACCTGTTTCTTTCTAAGATGCCACCACATAGATATCCAACCATAATTTTTGAGAGAGTTCATGATGATGGCCTACCAAGTGATGAGGCTTCTTTGTAGGGACCTCTTAATGTGTTGGAACCTTCGGGTGGTGTACCAACACCACCACCACTCGGAGGGCATTAGTTTCCACCATACCCACTAGCAGACCATGCACATTGACTGAGTTTGTTGCACGAGTTCCAAAGATAGCGGTCTCCGAGGTTTCAAGGAAAGATAGATCCCCTAGCAGTTAAGGAATAGCTGGAGGCTATGGCACGAGTTTCCCTCCTATTTGAGACCCCAGAAGATCATATGGTGATCCTAGCTGCTAGATAATTAAAAGGCACCATAGTGAGATGGTGGTAT
This sequence comes from Viscum album, assembly GCA_963277665.1. NCBI lineage: Eukaryota > Viridiplantae > Streptophyta > Magnoliopsida > Santalales > Viscaceae > Viscum > Viscum album. The sequence continues at coordinate 877,376,393 of OY728143.1, read as the reverse complement.
CCAATGCTCCAGATTCATGAGGAGGTGACACTCTCCTGGTTGATCTTCGAGACCCTCTTTAGGGAAGAGTTCATACCAACGACTTTATGCTCCGTGCATATACAGGATCTGATACACTTACAACAGGGCAGCCTATCAGTGGACCAGTACTTAGTGAGATTTACTAACCTCTTGTGCTACTCCACCGACATGGTACGAGACCCATTCTTTAGGGCACGAACCTTTGAGCAGGATCTATAGTGGGAGATCAGAGATTCCATGATGTCACTCAATATCCATATGCAGGCTATAGTGTTTGAGTGAGTATTATTCGTAGAGAGCTTCTTAGCAGAGCAGACACTAATGATGAGAGACACCATTGGACTACAGGTAGTCGAGTCATCCAGATAAGGCAGTAGGAAGATGAATTAGAGGTCCAAGCAGGTCAGACATTCTGGAGGGTGACCACAGGATATAGGGTCGGAGGTGCGGAGTTCACGAGGCAGAGGGGGTCAGCAGGGAATCAAGTTGTGCTTCACATGCGGCGGGTAGGGCCATATGACTCGTGACTGGCTGACCTGCCATACTGACAATTAGTAGACGATCGAGGGACCATCGAGGCAAAAACTGACGTTCGAGTGAGGGGGTCCTTATGGAGACAGATGTGGATGAGGAGTAGGTTGTGAAATAGGTAGTGGATGATGGTTTGAGGTTCTACCAACAATACCCACAGGTGGTCAACCCCGACCATAGGGAGGAGGTGGACAAGGGAGAGCTCAGCTACAGGAGGATGAGGCCCACAACTACAATGCTCCGAAGATGGTTATAGGTATGATATGTGTCTATTCCACCCTTGCTGTAGTTATTTTAGACATAGGTCCAATCACTCTTTTATTGCCAAAAAACAAGTTCGGAGCTCGGAGATTCTGATGGAGTCGTTGGCTTGATCATTATGTTTAGAGACTCGTACGAGAGAATATTTGATGATTACACACTCTACAGATAGTGTGAGATCACTCTAGGAAGTGATAGCTTCGGATGGGATCTCATAGTAGCAGCGTTGAGTCCTTATGACATCATATTGGGTATGGACTGGCTATCCACAGTCCATGATCAGATCCACTATTTTAGTCGCAAAGTGCAGTGTGTCAGTGAGGATGGGATTAGGTTTTCCTTCACTGGAAAAAAGGGAACCTTTGAAGCATAGGATGTACTTACTCAGATGAGGGTGCAGCTGATTACTCATCAGTTCGCTAGCCTTACCCTCGGATCCATTGACATGATGATTTCGAGTTATCCTGTAGTGGTAGAACAGTTTGGTGATGTCTTTCCTGATGATGTTCTGGGACTACCTCCTCATAGAGCGGTAGACTTTCACATTGATCAATACCTTGGGACGTCACCGATTTCTATGCTCGCATATTGGATGGCTCCCGTGGAGCTTCGTGAGTTGCGGGTATAGTTGGAGGACTTGCAGAGAAAGGGGATCATAAGGCCCAGTGTTTCTCTGTCGGAATCCCCAATTTTGATCGCCAAGAAGGAAGATTGGAGTCTGAGGATTTGTGTAGCCTATATGCGCCTGAAACAAGTGACCATGAAGAACAAGTACCCTCTACTGAGGATCGATGATCTCTTCGACCAGCTAAAGGGATCTCGATGGTTTTCGAAGATATACCCCAGATCAGGCTATCATCAGCTCAGGGAAAGGGACGAGGACATACCAAAGACAACCTTCAGATGATGGTATGGACATTATGAGTTCTTGGTAATTCCCTTTGGCGTGACCAACTCTTCAAAATTGTTCATGGGGCGCATGAAGAGGGTCTTCCAGCTATATCTTGATCACTTCTTGGTGGTCTTTATTGAAAACATCTTGATATACATGGCATCAGAGGAGGTTCACGCCACACACCTATAGATAGTTCTGTATAAACATCGAGAGAACCATCTTTATGGTATGTTCTTTAAGTTCTAGTTCTGGATACGAGAAGTCAACTTTCAGGGGCATGTTATCTCAGATATTAAAGTTTTAGTGGATCTGGCGCAGAATGAGGCATTTCTTGCTTGGGAGCCACCTCGGAGTGTGAACGAGGTGCGGAGTTTCCTGGGATTGGATGGATACTACCAGAGGTTCATACCTGACTTCTCCAGGGTAGAGGCTCCCTTTTCATATTTTAAGAATAAGGGGAAACCTTTCTCGTGGATGGAGAAGTTCCAGTGGAGTTTTTAGGAGTTGAGGTAGATATTGATGAGTGCACCCATCTTGAGCCTACCATAAGAGGGAGTTGGGTTTGTAGTCTATTATGATGCCTTAGGGAATGAAATAGGGTGTGTCCTGATGTAAGACTGAGTAGTGATCACCTACGGCTCATTGAAGTTGAGATAGCATGAGTAGAACTACACTACCCCTGACCTAGAGTAAGAAACATTGGTCTTTTCACTGAAGATGTGGTGGAAATACTTAATGGGTGAATGGTTTACTATTTACTCTGATCACAAGAACCTCAGGTATATCTTGTCAAAAATTTACTTGAACCCGAGACAACGATGATGGATGGAGTACCTCTAGGACTCTGACTTTATGATAGTCCACACTCTTGAGAAGAGGAACGTAGTAGCAGACACACTCAGCAAGAGGTCTGGTTGATAGTTTCTGAGTGAGGTGACCTAGTAGCTAGCTGCGTTGCATTTATCCTTCATGTAAAGTGATAGAGAAACTTATCTCTAGTCTATAACTATCACTCCCCCACAAATTCAGCTATTTCAGGAGGCTCATCATGGGGATGTAGACTGCGAGGCTCAGCATGCTCAGATATCCTTAGAAAAGGCTCCTGATGGATTTTGTGAAAGTGGGGAGCATGTCATCCTCTCTAGAGGACACACCATGGAACTAGTTACACTACAAGAATAGGTGTTGAGGGAGTTCCACACATCCCCATTGGCGGTACATCCTGGAGTTGAAAATATGTACCAAGACCTCCAACATCAGTACTGGTGGCCAGTGATGAAGAATTTAGTGGCGTAGTTCGTATCTCAATGCCTCACTTGTCAGTAAGTGAAGGATGAGCATCAGGTACCAGTTGGATTAGCTCAGCCACATGAGGCACTAGAGTGGAAGTGGGATAGTATACCAATGGACTTCATGATAGGGCTACCATGTACGTCCAGGGGCCACAATTCCATCTAGGTGATTGTTGACCAACTCACCAAGTCATCCCACTTCCTACCATTCGAGAGAAGGGATCAATAGAGGGATTGGGACGTCTCTTCATGCAAGAGATTGTGAGACTACACAGGGTTCCATTGACAATCATCCCAGATTGCGACACACATTTTACATCTCACTCATGTAAGGGATTATAGGATCCATTCAGGACTCAACTAGGCTTGAGAACCACCTTCCATGCTCATGCAGATGGTCAGACAGAGCAGACCATATAGACACTCGAGGAAATGCTTCATGGTTGTGTCCTCGATTTTGGTTGTAATTGGGAGGACCGCCTTCCCATGGTGGAGTTCTCATACAACAACAGTTATCACTCCACCATCAGCATGGATCTTTTGAGTCCTTGAATGAATGATCATGCAGATCACCTCTTTTCTTGACAAACCCAGGGGATTCTGCATTTACGGATCTAGAGTTGGTACAAGAAACCACAGAGAAGGTGAAGATCATCCAGGAGAAGATGAATACTGCACAGAGTAGGTAGAAGTCTTATGCCGACAGGAGATGAAGATCCATGGATTTTGAGGAGAGAGACCATGTCTTTCTACAGGTCTCACACCGACAAGGATTAGAAAGGTTTGGCCAGGGCAGAAAACTATCTTCTATGTTCATCAAACCTTTCTATATCCTCATAAGAGTAGGCTAGGAGGCATATCATATAGCTCTTCCCCCATAGATGCATTGGGTGAATAATGTATTTCATGTGTCGTAGATGAAAAGATATGTTCATGATTCATCGTACATTATCAACTAGTGTGAGCTATACATCGATGATGGGAATACGTTTATGGAGTTCCCGGTAGAGATAGAGGATCAACATGATCAGGTCCTTCATGGGCGGTCGATTCCTCTAGTGAATGTTTATTGGTAGCATGGGAATCTCTAGGAGAGCACATGGGAGTGTGAGGTTCTGATACTTTCTTAGTACCTCCATTAGTTTCCCTAGTTTTGTTGAAATTTTGGGGACAAAAATCAATAAGGTGGGGAGAATGTAAAGACCCATAAATTCCATGTATTTTTTTAAAATAATTGGGGATTATTACAAGTCTTCAAAAATTGACGGTGCGTTATTCTTGGGGCCTGTTGTGCCCAGAATGGATTTTTAAACTTTTTTTAATGTACGTTTACTAAACGTATGAGGATATTTTTCTAACATTTGAATAGGTACTCAGAATTGAAATCTGAGATCACCATTGAATCTGAAGCACCATGATTCTCTTAAGAGATGCTTCACCTTGACCACATTAGGTTGGGAGAAATAGATAAATTTTGGAATTTACAAAAAAAAATAAAAAAACATAATAAAGTTATTTTATTTATTTTCTATAAATGTTGATTGGTGGTGGCGAGACACACGACTTGTCAATCCATTTAAATGGATTGACTCTTCTATTTTGTAACCTCAATGTTGTAATGTTAAATGCAGTTCATAAATAAACTACATTAAATTCATGAAACACATTTGGGTCCTCTATATATCTAATAGAATATTGGGTGTGGGATTTTGGAATGAAGGTGAGGAACCACTGATGAAGTGTTGCAGTTACTTACACCGAGGAACGGAAGCTTGGATGACAATGTTGGAGGAATTGAATTGGGAATGACGAATGTTGGCTGCTTCGTCAAGCACAGATTCTCCTTCAACCAGCGTGACATCTCCAATGAAATCCGAGGTAGGGGGTTTATTATTAAAGATATCTTTGGTTAATTAATGATTTATCCTACTTGTTATGATGTAAACACTGAAGGCATGGGAACAAGGCATGAACCCTCCGTCGCTTCATTTCTTGATGCATTCTTCGTGGGAATATTTTTCAACTATATGGAAAGCGGAAAGCGGGAGGAACGCAATGAAAATGGCATCCCAGTTGGTCCATAGGCACGTCTGGAAGGAAGAACGAACCACCAAAGATAACCCAGTGTCCCATAGAATATCAGCCAACACGGTGACACCGGCACTCGGTGCCCATGACAAAGGTGATGGCTGGAGATCACTGGCCATGGATGAGGGTAGTGCCACTCGGAGTCGTGGCAGACGGACAAGCGGTCGACTCTCGGCTGGCCGCGGAGGCGGGAGGCGGCGCACTGTCACACACCGCCATGGAGCAGGCTACGGCTTCGAAGCTGCAATGAAGTGAGGGGATGCACTCCCTGAGGGTACCACGGTCAACTAGGCATCTCCACTTGGTGCAACTAATCAAAGAGTTGAACGGATCTTTGAGTCGTTTTGGAGGCGGAACGCGCGACCCCCACGTGGGTCTCGCCAGCTAGCGAGTCGAGCCGCCATGGCCCAGCCCCACCGAGGAAGGCCGGCATAGTCCACAGCCTAGTGTTCCAAGCCCACCACAGCCCAGTAGGCCATTCCAACTGGGCTGGGTTGGCTCGACTGGGTCAGACCAGACCCAGACCCATTTGGGCCCAGTTCGGCTTAAAGAGTTGTATCTTGAGAACTTGATGTCTGTTTGATGAACCATATATGGTGATGAGATCCTTAGAGAGAGACATTACTTTTTAGATACTCCAACTATGTTTTGGAGAAAGTTGGAATATGGCCTGGTTGGATCGTACCTGAATCCAACCAGGCCCTCTACACTAAAATGCCAATAACTCACAGACCAGGCGTCTGATTGACGTGTCGTATGTCGTGTTGGGACCCTTACAACATGGTGGTTCATTGGGTTAATATTTTTTGAACTATATTGGTAGCTGAGGCATGAATGATATCTTGAGCAGCAGATACTATGAAACTCAAGCGCACTGATTGTGGAAAATTATGTGGCTGACTGTCACATCATAACGACCCAACGAAGACCAGAATGAGAGCGGACCATCATGGATCAGCTCCATATAAACCCTATTTGGATCAGAATCATAGAGAAACTATGTTTATTAGAATCATTGTGACCCTATGCGGATAAACATCATAGCGACCTGACGAGTACCAGCCTTAGAGTGGCCCGTTGAGGATCATTGACATAGCGACCCTGTGTGGATCAACATCTTTTCTTGTTTCTGTGAGTTTTATACTTTGTTTGAGATGAGACTTTTCATTATGCATTTTTATTGATATCATGATTTTTGGTTTCATTTTTTTGGAATTCTGAGAGACCTTTTGGGGTCTCGGGGTCCCTACAGGGTATTGTTATACTCACTCCTGCACGGGCATCACCCGCACCTTGTTGTGTCTTTTGTAGATGACGAGAAGCCTTGACATAGACTTGGGTAGCTAGGACCTAATAGTGGACGGTGTTTATGGTTGACCTGGAGAGCTACATATATGAGTTTTACCTACCCTTTAGGTAGGATCCTTGGTGGACGATTCTAGGAGTTTCTTATTGTTTTATGTTGTAGTTGTATCTTTCAGTTGAGCTTGTATTCTGGACCCTTTACTTTCAGTACACACTTTTACTACTACAGTTTTACATTGCGGTTGCATCTAGTTGTGTTCTTGGGATGTTTTTTGTAAATATTTAAAGGAAATGCCTTCCGTTTTATGGATACGCCTTTCCGGTTCTAGTCGCTAACCCCTGGCCTATGGAAGGCAGGTTTGGGGTAGTCACGGAACAGGCCTCGAGGGATGGGTCATGAGAAAGTTTCTATTAAAAAAAGTAATTTGATTATATTACACTCTAAATATATTACTGACCTCAACCGTGTATTTCCATTTTTCAAAATTCAAATCATAGAGCAGGAAAAATTATTTCTAACTTCTAGGTTATAACTATCTATTATAAATTACAAAGTGGTTTTTTCAGAGCGACTCATTGTTGCATACATTCTATGTTAAATTTATTTTTAAATCCATAGGATGTTACAATGTGCCCGGTATGTAAAAAAGTGAAGGCTTAGGGGATAATGTATAATGTGATGATGAAACCATTACTCATACCAACATGGAAATGGGAAAATATAACCATTCACTTTCTAAAATGGACTTCCAAATAAATATAGAGGAAACAATTCCATATGGATGATTATGGATCATCTTATACATGTATCTCACTTTTTCACAATTTGAGAGGACTTGTTACTTGATCAACTTTCTGAAATATACATTAGATAAGTGGTAACACTACATGGAGTACCACTATAGATTGTATCCAATCGAGATCTGAGATTCACCTCCATGTTCTGGAAAAGTCTCCAAAATGATATAAACACTAAACTGAACATTAGTATGACATATCATCCTCAAATAGATGGATAATATGAGCATACTATTTAGACATTGGAATAATTGTTCGGAGAATTTTCTATGGATTTCAAGGGTGGATGGGACCAACATCTACCTCTAGTCGAGTTCTCTTATAAGAACAGTTTCTACTTGAGCATCCAAATGGATCCATATGAATCCTTTTATGGTAAATGATTCAGAACACTAGTGTGATGGTATGAAGTCAGTGACTGTAAGCTGCTTGAACCAGAAATGGTCAAATAAATGGTGGAAAAGGTGAAAACTGTTCAGTATAACATCAAGGTAGTCAAAATTTGAAATAAGAACTATGCAGATAATCGTCAATGTGATCTTGAGTTTAATGTTGGTACATGGTTTTACTCCACATATCTCCATGGAAGAGGATCATGAGATTTGGGAAGAAATGAGAGATGGGTAATGGGTGCATCGACCCCTTTGATATTCTTGATCATGTTAGAGTTTTGTCTTATCGACTATCACTTCCACCAACCATGTCTCAAGTACATGATTTATTCCATGTATTCCTATTTAGAAATTACATACCAGATCTCTCACATGTACTTAATTCAGATGTGGTACCACTTTTAAAAAAATAGGTTATATCCATGGAATGTAATAGTGGAAATAGACCCCAAAACCATGGCTATAGGTAATAGACATGTTTTCACACAGTGGATCCTATTGGCGTGTCTATAGGGTAAAAAATATAGCAATTGTTTTTAACCAAGGAAATAGAATAATAGCCACAGTTTGAACCATGAAAATAAGGTTATTTCCATGGTTGGAAACATGGGAATATGTCTATATCCACAATTTACAATCATGGAAATAAAATCTTCCAGGCAGACTTAAATCCAAGATTATAAACCATGGCTATAGGCCTATTTCCACAGTTTGAACTGTGAAAATAGTACTATTGACACGAGTTATAACCATCAATATAGCCTCTTCCATAGTTTTAAACTATGGAACTTGTCCAATATCCACGGTATGAACAATGGCATTAGGTTTACTTCCAAACTTTACAACTATGCATATAGCCTCCAGATTATAGAAAAAAATTCCGCCTTTTTAAATTAGATGTTTGTGTGTGAACAATGAATTAAAAAATATTAATAGAAAAGGGGCACGAACCATCCCAAAATACTGTCTTGGTTACAATCATATATCATGTAACAGACCATAGTTTTATAAACAATAGTTTTTGTAATAAAAAATCATATTAGATAGAATTATGGGACCATTAAAGGAATTACCAGAAAGAAGAAAAAACTATCCTAAAAACAAGAAGACATACAAAATAATTTTTTTAAAAGGGTGAACATTTCATTAGATATCCCACTTCAATCACTTAATTATAAATATACTATAGATATAATTATTTCACCATAAACACTATTGTAATGAAAATAATATATTGCATTTTTACATATTGCTTCATAATTCTAGATCAATAATCATTTTAAAAATTTATAATTATAAATAAAAAATATCTAAATATGGGAGGTGACACACTTTGAGTAGAATAAGAACAAAAAAGTGAGATTAGTGTCATGATAAAATAAAAATTATTATATATCACAATAAAATAAAAAAAACAACCAAATATGAGCTTTAAAATATATTTTGATGCGAAATAAAAATATCTAAATTTGTAATCACGATATGTAATGAAATCAGAGGTATCCCCCTTGACTCTGATCAGAATTCATATTATAAGAAGCATCATGTAGACATATTCTATTAAAAATAAGCATAGTGTGAAAAAATCAAATATAGTTGGATGTTATAAAACTATATAGAGGACTACAGTTCAAAAACAAGGGAAACCAACCAAGCTCAAAATTAGGCAGATTAATCAATTAACACTATTAAAAAGGAATATGGAACAATTTAAATTTAATTAAGGATATACGTACAATAATCACGAAGAGTAACTAAAAAATATATTTTAAAGAAGCATCCTCACAGACAGAGTGATTTTTGGTGAGTTAAATTATTTATCTTTAAAAAACTTCTAGCCTACTATCTTCTAAAACCCATATACTCCTTTGAATAAGGTGAAAAATTCACACACTCAATATAGCAAGATAAAAACCCCAATTATAAAATTTAGAAGTTTCAAGTAAAAAACCCTAAGGCTCGAATTTTAATTTAACTATTTGAAAAGAAATAATAACCCAAATCAAGATTATAGACTTCTTGTGTGGACTCTTTTACACAAAAGAAGGAGCATGAAAACCAGTCTTCATCTCATTCCCTAACAGATACTACTATATATTCATAGTTTAAAATAAATCCACTATTTACATAGAAATATGTGGACTAGAGTTTTGATTTTTTAACCTAATTATAAAAAATTCATAAACCCATGTTTAGATTTTGATGTACATAAATTAGAACATTATTATCTAATATTGTATATGTATAGTTTAAAATAAATCCCAATAAACAAAATTCATAAGTTTCAAGTTAAAAACCCTAAGTATCAAAGTTTAATTTATGTAATGTCAATGAAATACTAACCCAAATCCAGATCATAGAATTCTTGTGGAGTCTTTTCAATAATATATAGCACATGAAAACCAGTCTTCATCCCATTACATAATTTTATTTCCCTCACCATAGTATGTATCTCATTCTAGAATGATACATCTTTAACTTTAAGAATAGAAGCATCAAGGGAAGATTTCAATTTTGACCTCATTCTATTGGTCCTCCCAAATAACTGACATAAAAAATGGCATGCAAGTTCTTGGATGATCACATTCCATTTCTAAAAAAATAAACCTTAGTTACAAAATAATTATATAATTTAAACCCAATAAAATGACATAAAAATGATATAAAAAATAGCATGAATGTTTCTGGATGATCAAATTCCATTTCCAACAAAGTCAACCTTATCTTCAACCCAATTATAGAATTTAAACCCAATACAATGAGTACTAAAATTTCTAAGTGATATAGAAATATTAGAACTATATGAAAGTAATGGGTGTATATGTGCATAATTGTTTTATGAAATCATATCGAGTCTTTTTGTAGTAACAAAACAAATCTTGGTCTGGTAGACCAAATCAAGATCGATAGGTAGAAGAGTTTAACTCAGCTTCACCTTTTCTTTTATGAATTGTAGAAGTTAGGTCCACTAGGCTAAGTACCGTGAGAGGGGGGTGAATCAGGGTATGAATAATTAAAATTAAATCCCATTCTGATCTTGTTTCGTTGTTAAGAAAAACACTCTTCTATCACTTTCCTTTTGCATAATATAAACAGAAGGTAAAGCATGCACAGGACACAACAATTTTTACTTGGTTCACCGCTAAGGGATACGTCCAACGAGCATACGCCGAAAAGTTTCCGATCATACCAAATTCCACTACACTTCACTCGATGTGGATTACAAGGTTCGTGTACAATAACTAAGTCCCAGGCTCACTGCCTTTACAAGATTTAGGGTCAGCTCACTACTTTCCCAAGGTTCACTCCTTGTTTCTCTCTCTCTGGCTCACTGCCGGTGGAGAGTATCATCTTCTTCCTCTTCCTTTGCTCCCTGTTCTAGAAAGGATCCACTCACAGTCTATAGACCTATAGGTCTCTTCATTTTCATTAAGGAATGCATCTTATTCTGTATGTAGATGCTCTGTTGAAGTTCAACTTTCACCCGTAGATAAATCTCTCTTTGCATCGAATGTATTGGGCAACCCTCCATCTTCCACGCAGCCCAAAAATCACTGCCGAAAATAAACCTTACCTAGTGTGCAAGTCTATCTCGGTGCGCAAGTATTGGCGCACAAGTCACAATGGGCGCGCAAGTCCACATCAAACACTTGTGTGAAACAAGCTTCCCCAACTCAAAACTTGCACGACTCTCTTCCTTTTATGACCAAACCAATATTGGCATACAACTCCCAACCGGCGTGCAACTTCTCACACTGGACCGCAACTTCAACCACCGGCGTGAAACTTCACCTGCGCAACCATACACCACTTGCGAGACCACCACACCTGTATGACTGGAGCTCTGAATCTTCAAATTGTGGAACTCCGGTAAAGAATGAGGAGGGGTGGTCCGGTATTTATAGGCATTTGGTCACCCCTGTGTAACGGCACACAAGTCTCTCCTCGGCGTGCAAGTCTCGGCACCCAGGTCTCTTCTCCTGCAAGTCACTTGCGTGACCAAATTCCAAACTTGTGCGAACCGCTTTCCTTTACCATACTTTGATCTTCTAATCTTTAATAACCATAGGCGTGCAAGTTCTCAAGATTCCAAGGCATCAGCACGCAAGTCTCTTTCACGGCGCGCAAGTCACTTGCGCGACACCACCAATACTTGCGCTACACTTATACCTTTGCCATATCTTGATGATCTGATCTTGAAAAACATATGGCGTGCAAGTTTCCAAGACTTCAAGTACACGGTGCGACCTTGTATCTGTTCTTTTGTACCTCATCCAGATCATTCATTCCTCTTTTTCACATTCTTGAATCAAACATGGATCGTTGAACTCAGCTCTTGAAATAGAAATTCCATCATGAAATCTTATTTGTCAACAAATCCATATGTCATTGTTTTCCTTTGTCAATAATCACCACTCAGATGTCCACTTTGTCAAAAAAACACAATCACCTTAAAAATGCTTCAATGATACCTTGAGGGATTTTTTCCCAAAAATCTCCCCCTTTGGGTTTGTTGAAAACTCTTCCATAAAGAGATACCTCTTTGAATCTTCATCCACCATTTTCCTCATTGCGATTCTGATAGTAATCAAGGATTTACTCAACACATACTCGAATCCCACATAAGCAATGCTCGGAGTGAGAAACAAGAGTAAATGAAAAGTTTATCAATGAATCACTTCAACGCTAACACCCTCTGTTGACACCAAACAGATACCAATTTCCAAATTAATACCAATTGTTGATACTTCACTGATACCAATTTTTGGAAATATTCATACCACATTCCAACACCACTCTTCTCTTCTGATTTTATCAAGATCCTCAGTTGTCGTGATATATATTATGTGATCGATCACTTCTGGCATCGTCAGATTTAAAAATCACCCCCTTTATTATTTCTTCCCCTATCTGGCTGCTCCACTGGTCAGCTTCTCCCCATATCTATCATGATTTTTCAAATAGCCACAATGTCTCCCCCATGAACAATCACTATTTTCTCCCCCTTAGTCAATGAACCCAAAGGTCACTCCTTTTTGGTCTGTAACATAGTAGAGAACACATATCATCACATTAGGGAAAAACACATCATACCTCAGGGAGAGGGGGATTTTCACATCCACATGCTTTTAAGTGTGAGGAATCGACTGAACTCTTAGAGCCAGTCGATGCCTTTTGAATGCTTCCTTGGGTAAGGCCTTTGTCAGAATGTCTACAACCTGTAACTCTGTAGGCACATACTCCAACTTCACAATCCCTTGCTCCACTTTCTCTTTGATAAAATGATATTTGATCTTAATGTGGTTTCTCCTTGAGTGATGAACTGTATTTTTGCTAAGATTGATAGCACTTGATTTATCACACTGGATTCTGATCGGAGACTTCACTTCAACTCCCATATCGTCAAGCTACTGCTTCATCAATAATAACTATGTGCATTCTTGAGTGGCCACAATATACTCAGCTTCTACGGTTCTTAATGAAATAAAATATTTCTTCTTGCTTAACCAAGCAATACATAGTCCTCCAAGATAGAATGCACCTCCAGATGTTGATTTCCTTTCATCCACTGAACCGGCCCAATCAGCATCAGTATATCCCAATAGCTCTGTCTAAGATTTGTCTTTATATGTCAAGATGAAGTCCACCATGCCCTTGATATACCGAAGTATTCTTTTCACTGCAAGCATGTGGATTTCCTTGGGATTGCTCTGATATCTCACTGCTTGGCATGTGGTTAAAACAATATCAGGCCTTGTTGCAGTCAAGTACAACAAACTTCCAATAATTTTCCGGTATTCTATGATATTAACTGCCTTTCCATCATCATTTGTTGATAATTTCATCCAGGTAGCAACCAGAGTCTTCATCTCCTTGGAATTATCCATTCCAAACCTTCTTAGAACCTCCTTGGCATATTTGGATTGAGAAATGAAAGTGCCATTACTTCCTTGTGTCACCTGTAAACCAAGGAAAAATGTTATCTCTCCAATCATTGACATTTCAAACTCATTTTTCATGAATTCAGAGAACTGTCTGCACTGAGCTTCATCTGATCCGCCAAATATTATGTCGTCAACATAAACCAGCACCATCATCCTTTTATTACTGTCATTGCTGAAATAAATATTGTAATCAACTCCCCCACGCTAGAAACCATGCTTCTTCAAGTATTGATCAAGTCTTGAGTACCATGCTCTTGGTTCTTGTTTCATCCCATACAATGCCTTCTTTAGCCTGCAAACTTTTTTCTCATCCTCATGAATGAAAAAACTATCTGGCTATTCAATATACACCTCCTCTTCTAGAACACCATTCAAGAATGCGGACTTGACATCCATCTGGACACTTTGAACTTTCTTTACACTGTTATGGCCAAAAATAATCTGATTGTCTCCATCCTTGAAACCAGTGCAAATGTCTCATCAACATCTATACCCTCTATCTGAGAGTATCCCTTGCACACTAGCTGTGCTTTGTTCTGAATCACTGTGCCATCTTCATTCATCTTATTGTGATAGACCCATTTAGTACCGATGACATTCTTGTCTGCTGGCCTCGAAACAATCTCTCATGTCTGGTTCTTCTCAATCTAATAAAGCTCTTCATTCATAGCCTGAACCCATTTTTCATCTTCAGTTGCATCGGAAAAAAATTTCAGCTCCACTTGAGATAAAAACGATGTTTGTTGTAATGATTTCATTCTTCGAGTCTGAACTAGAGCTGTCTGATCACAAATGATATTCTTCCTATCAATTTTAGCTCGACTCTTCTACTTTCTTGTATACACAGACTTCACACTTTCTTGTTCATCATCAGTGTCTTCTTCTTAGTTAGCCTCTACCACTTCTACTCCCCTTGTGTTACTTATCTCATCATCACTTTCATTCGGAAACTGGTCACTGGGTTCTTGATTATTCTGTTCATTTTCAACTATGGTGACATCATTGCTCTCAACAATTTTTTCCAGCCTTTTGTTGATGAATTTATACGCTTTTCTTTTCCCTGAGTATCCAAGGAATATCCCCTCATCTCCTCGTGACTCAAACTTCCTATGATTTTATTTTTTGAGAATGAAACACTTACTTTCAAAGATTCAAAAGAATTTTAACATTTTCTTCTTTCTTTACCATAGTTCATATGGAGTCTTCCCTTGCTTTGGACACAACAGAGACCTGTTCAAAACATATACCGATGTCAAAATGGCTTCCTTCCAAAATTTCTCTAGTAGGTCTTTATCAATAATCATCATTCTGGCCATGTTGTTGATGATCAGATTTCTGCTTTCAACCACTCCATTCTGTTGGGGAGTTCTCCCTAATGAAACTTGATGCCTTATCCCGTGTTTCTCGATATAGTCTTCAACTTGACTGTTTGTGAATTCCATACCATTGTTAGTATGAAACTTCAGAATTTTCTGCCCAACAATCCGTTCTGATACCCTCCTATACTGCTTTATGCAACTTAACACTTCTATCTTATGGGTAATGAAAAACACCCAGGCCATTCTGCTAAAATCATCAATGAAAAGAACACAGTATATTTTCTCGTTCATAGATCGTGGTGAGATAGGTCAACATACATTAGCATGCACCAATTCATGAACTCTAGTTGATTTTTATTCCATTGGCTTGTATGTATTTCTGATGATCTTCCCTTGTTGGCAAGCATCGCACGTATGAGTGCGATCACGTGATAGTTTGGGAAGGTCTCTATAAGCATCACACTTTACCAGATCTTCCATGGATGGTTGGCATAGATGACCAAGTCGCTTATACCACAGCTGGTTTTCTTCTTCTCTGGATAAAAAGAACGAATCTTTTTCCCCACCTACTAGGTAAAGATTTCCCTTTGTTCGTGTTCCCTGTAGAATGACTAATCCATCCTTTCCTTTAACAATACACATCTTCTTAGTAAATCGGATAGAGTGGCCAGAGTCACATAGTTGACTAACACTGAGCAAGTTATGACTGAGACCCTCTACTACCAAGACATCAGCAAGTCTCATTTCTTTTCCCCCAAACTTGGCTTTCCCTGAGCCAACAATATTCAGGCCTTCATCATTTCCAAATTTGAAAAATCCTTCTTTGTCATATTTTATGCCTATAACAAGATCCTTATTACCCGTCATGTGAGATGTGCAACCACTATCAAGGATCCACAGACTAGAGAGATCTGATGGTTTAAGGGAAATCTCTGCCACCACGGCCTTCTCAATTTTCTTCTTCTTGGTCCATAATTTTTCCTTCACACTCGGTATAGATTGAGACTTATGTTCTTTCTCAGAGTATGATGGGCTTCATCTTTCAAAGCCGAAAATATATTCTGCACTTTTAACTCACCTGTGGGTTTATTGATCTTCTTCTTGCTAACGTTTTGATTCTACTTTGGCTCATTTCTCTGTATGGTCAAAGTACAGTACCTATCCATGTGTCCAAATCCTATACACCAAAAACAGTTTCCTTCAAAATATGTTCTGTAAAATTGTTCTCTGTTTGGATGCCACCTCTGTTCTTGTTCCCTTCGATATCTTTTGGCTATGGAACACACATATTGTGAATGTCCCATTTTCCCGAAACAATAACACCTGATATATGGTGCATTCCTTCGTGGTAATTTAGCATTATTATTTTCACTTTGGGATCTTTGAATATTCTGATTTTTCTTTGTGCCCAAATCAACATTCAATTTCGGGACAGGTGCTTGCGGTCTGACATCAATTGTCACAGATTTTTGTTTTTGATTAAGCCCTGAAACAGCCTTAACATTTGAGCTCAATTGATGCTTCTTCCCTGCTGAACTACTAGGCTCCTATTTCATCGTTTCAGTATTCATAACATCCTGCCTTACCAGGAATGTGTTAGGAATCAAAGGTTTTTCCTGGTCTTTGACTTTTCTCTGCAGACAGACAACTTCCACTTTAAGCTCTTCGATACGCTTGATGTGATCTTTCAATTTTCCGTTCAAGCCATTGATCTCCCTTTTCTGTTCTTCAATCTTGAGCTTATGCTCATCAACCTTTTCTGTGCTCTCTGGCCTTGAAGACATAAGGTTTTCTATTTCTTTTTGAAGCTCGGACTTCTCGTCTTTCTGCTCTTTCATGTAGAGTTTGGAATCATGTACCACCTTATTAGCTTTATTTGTTTTTGCTCTCCAAATATCTATCTCTTCAAGAGCTTCTTCTAATTCAGCTTCCATGTCAACTCTCCCTTCAATTTCTTCTTCTTCCGTATTAGTTTCAGATTCTTTCATTTCTTGAGAAATACTGAAAATAGCCAACATTGAATTTTGTCCATGATCATTGCATTTTTCTATCTCTTAAATTTCTTCACCCTCAGACTCATCTACACTTTCTATTTCTTGTGAAAGAAGATTCTTCTTCCTGAAGAAATTTCTCTCGAACTGCTTCTTCCCTTTCACATAGGCTAAATATTTTTTCTCGGGAATTCCAACTTCATCTTCATCGTTTTCTTCTTAAAACTTTTTGGGGCACCTTGTAGCAAGATGGACAACTTTTCCACACCTAAAGCAAGCAAGTGGAAGCTTCCCTTTGAACTTTCCTTTTCCTCTTTGAAGATTTGAGGAGAGGAATGACATTACCTCATCTGTCTCTTCTTCTTCCTGAGAATCTTCAATGGTTAGCTTCTTCATGGCCTTAAATTCCACCTCTTTGGACTTCCCCTTTTCTACAACCTCATTATCATCGTTCCTCGTTTCATATGCAACCAAGGTACTGTGAAAATTGTCGAGTGTCAGCTCTTTTGTATCTTTATCTTCTAGTACTGAAACTTTCGGATTGAACCGAGGTGGAAGTTTCCTCAAGATGCGCTTTACGATCTTTATGTCTTTAATGACTTCTCCAAGACCTCTCATATCTTCCACAACAATGTTTACCCTATAAAAGAATGCATCAACAGACTCATTCGGGTTCATTTTCAGATATTCATATTTGTTCCACAACACCTGCAGCTTTGCCTCTCTG
Source organism: Viscum album (assembly GCA_963277665.1). Lineage (NCBI taxonomy): Eukaryota > Viridiplantae > Streptophyta > Magnoliopsida > Santalales > Viscaceae > Viscum > Viscum album. Next base: position 877,358,828 of record OY728143.1, on the reverse strand, counting down.
AACTTTGTATCCCCTTCATATATATTCAAAAGCTTCTCCCACATGGCATGTGATGTTTTCCATGACATCACCTTCATGTAGATGGGATTGGAAAGGGATCCCCCTAAGGCATTGATTGCTTTGGAATCTGCATCCAACTCTCTTTACTCAGCTTCTAATAATGCACCACTATTAATATCAGTTGTGATACCATGCATAGCTGGTGAAAACACATCCATTCCCAAGGATCGAAAATAGTGTTGCATTCGATTCTTCCATATCTGAAAATTACATCCTTCGAAGATCGGAATCCCTTTATGATTAGTGACCTCCATTGATAGAATACCTAATATCATCTTTTCCCTATGATACCAATTGTTAGGTCTACTAGGATTAGTACCCTGAGAGGGGGGTGAATCAGGGTATGACTAATTAAAATTAAATCCTATTTTGATCTTGTTTTTCTATTAAGAAAAACACTCTTCTCTCACTTTCCAGTTTCACAATATAAACAAAAGGTAAAGCATGCACAAGATACAACAATTTTTACTTGGTTCACCGCTAAGAGCTACGTCCAAGGATCATATGCCGACAAGTTTCCGGTCGTACCAAATTCCACTACTCTTCACTAGATGTGGATTACAAGGTTCGGGTACAGTCACTCTGTCCCAAGATCACTGCCTTTACAAGATTTAGGGTCAGCTCACTGCTTTTCCAAGGGTCACTCCCTGTTTCTCTCTCTAGCTCACTACCGGTGGAGAGGATCACATTCTTCCTCTTCCTTTTCTCACTGCGTCGGAAAGGATCCACTCACAGTTTATAGACCTGTAGGTCTCTTCATTTTCATGAAGGAATGCATCTTCTTCTGTATGTAGATTCTCTTTTGAAGTTCAAATTTCACCCATAGATGAATCTCTCTTTGCACCGAACGTATCGGGCAACCTTTCAGCTTCCACGCAGCCAAAAAATCACTGCCAGAAATAAACCTTACCTGGCACTCAAGACTATCTCGGCATGCAAGTATCACTACTAGAAAAAAGGGATTTTGAGCCCCTTAACCTATAGCGACCGCCATTGGCGGTCGCTACCATTCCCTAAAAAAAGGGGGGCTTTAGCGCCCCCTCCCCCCTCCCTCCTCGCGAATTCGCACCCCGCCCTTCCCCCCTCCCCATCGACGCGCCCTCCCCGTCGCCCCCACCCTCCCCGTTGCCCCCGCCCTCCCCGTCGTCGCGCCCTCCCAATCATCGTGCCCTCCCCGTTGCCCCGCCCACCCCGTCTCCCCACCCGCCGGTCGGCCGCCCTCCGCCAGCCCCGCCCTCCGCCGGCCCCGCCCTCTGCCAGCCGCCCTCCGACCTCCGGCCGCCCTCTGGCTACCCTTCGGCCGCCCTCTGCCGGCCCCGCCCTCCTCCGGCCGCCCTCTGCCCTCCGGCTCCAGCCGCCCTGTGGCCTCTCTCTGCCCTTGGGCCTCCTTCCACCCACCTCCGGCAGCCCGGTCGCCCTCCGGCCGCCCCGTCCGCCCTCCGACAGCCCCACCCTCCTCCGACCGCCCTCCGCCCTCCGGCTCCGGCCGCCCTCCACCTTACGGTCGCCCTGAGGCCTCCCTCTGCCCTCGGGCCTCCCGCCACCCACCTCCGGCAGCCCGGCAGCCCTCCGGCCACCCTCTGGCCTTCGGCCCCCAGCCCCTCCGGCCTCCGACCTCCTTCCTCGGCCCTCCGCCCCCTCGTCCCTCCCCCCCAGCACCCCAAATACCCCCCCCCCCCCCCCGCACCCCACCAAACCCCGTCCCCTTCGTCTTCGTCCCCTCCCACGCCACACTACCGCCACTCGTCCCCTCCTTCATCGTCCCCTCCCTCGCCGCACCAGCTCCGGCTCCGGCTCCCCACCGCTGCCTCTCCTCTCCCTCGCAGCACCGCCTTCGGCTCCCCTCCCTTACAGGTTTGTAGCGCAATCAGGTATGACATGGGCTTTCACTTACATTATTATTTTATAAATGGTTCAAAAACAATTAATTAGTATTTATTTTAAATATATTTGATATGAAAAATGAAAATGTAATAAATTTTGTGTAAATGTTTGTTATAGGGATCTTATTATGGATAAGAGTTGGATTGATCTTCCAAATCGAACGTCTAGAGAGTATTTCAATGGCATTATGCTGTTTACTGACTTCACTAGAGGATTTGAAAGTGACTATATTAGTTTTCCATGTAGAAAATGTGCTAACAGATATCAATTCACACGAGATACTATGAGGGAGCAACTATTCTTTAATGGATTTATGAGAAATTATAAGAGTTGGACTCATCATGGAGAATAATATGTTCATTGTGAAAATACGGATATAGTTCAGATGGATGTTGATGCAAGGATGAATAATCCAATGCATGAAATGCTTACTGAAATGGTACGTGGGTTGGATCCTGAAGGCATTGACATCCAGAATCTTGAGACTGGTGAGATAAATCTTCGCTCTAGTGCAGATCGTGATTCGAGGAGGTTTTATGAAGCAATTGATGATGCAAAAATAGAATTATATCTTGGATGTACTTCTTTCAATAAATTGTCGTTTATCGTGGAGTTGTTGCATTTGAAGACATTGAATCATTGGTCAGACACATCATTCGACATGTTGTTGGTGTTATTGAAAAAGGTTCTTCCTGTCGATGCTAAGATTCCCGAGTCGTATTACTATGCTCGTAAGCTGACATAGAACTTAGGTTTTACATATGATACCATAGATGCATGTGCAAACAACAGTATGTTGTTTAGAAAGGAAACTGCCCATTTGGATATTTGTACGGTTTGTGGTGCTTCCAGGTGGAAAGAGAATAGGGGAAATCAGACTCATCAAAGTCAGATTGTGATACAGGGGAAACTGATTGCCGTAAAGCAAATGCATTACTTTCCCCTTAAACCAAGGTTGAAATGATTTTTTATGTCATATAAAGTTTCTAATTTAATGTCATGGCATGCAGAAAGAGTTCATGAAAGTGATATGTTAACCCACTCGGCAGACTCTCATGCATGGAAGGATTTTGATAAGAGACATCCCGACTTTTCCAAAGAAGTTTGTAATGTCCGATTGGGATTGGCAGTAGATGGTTTCAATCCATTCAAGACTATGGTTGGTGCAACTCATAGCACATGGCCCGTGGTGTTGGATCCGTATAATCTTCCTCCGTGGCTTTTTATGAAGCAACAATTTATATTACTTTCCACTCTTATTGATGGACCTAAAAGTCTGGGGGATAAGATTGATGTTTACCTTCAGCCATTGATTGATGAGTTGAATGAATTTTGGGGTGATGGTGTGATGACTTATGACTGTGAAAAGAATTAAATGTTCAAACTGCAGGCTGCTTTATTGTGGACAATCAATGACTTCCCAGCTTATGCAAATTTATCAGGCTGGAGTACGAAAGGGGAATTTTCTTGCCCTTTTTGCAACAAAAGTAAAAAATATGTATGGCTTAAGCATTCCAAAAAATGGGCATACATGGGTCACAGACGTTTTCTCCCCCCTCATCACAGGTTCAGAAAGGACGGAGTGGCATTTGATGGTTCTAGAGAGTTCATCCCAGCACCAAAGATCATGACAGAAGTCAAAATGTTATCGCAGATTGAGGAAGAAAACATCCTCACAGTATATGAAATTCAGGATTTGGTGGCTCCTCCGGTATGTAATATTCGAGTGGCGGGTAGGCAGTGCAGTCACAATTGGAAAAAGAAAATTATTTTTTATAGTCTTCCGTATTGGAAAACTAACATGCTGAGGCATAATTTGGATGTCATGCACATTGAAAAAAAATTTTGTGATAACATATTGTGGACCATTTTAGGTGTCAGTGGTAAATCAAAGGACCATGTTAATGCACGCCGTGATTTGGAAGAAATGGGTTTAAGGAAACAGTTGCATTTACAGTTAGCTCAGGGAAACAAGGCATATATGCTTGCTTCATGGTATACGATGACTACAAAGGAGAAAGAGACATTTCTTTCCATTTTGAAGATGCTCAAGGTGCCTGATGGTTACTCTTCTAATATTTCAAAGTGTTTGAATCTGACGAGCAAGACATTGCAATGGTTGAAAAGTCATGACAATCACATACTACTTCAGTAGTTGATTCCAATAGCCATTTGTGATTGTTTATCCCCCAATTTTGTTCAGCCGTTGATTGAGATGAGTAATTGTTTTAGATAGATTTGTTTAAGAAATCAACGAATGAGTGATTTAAAAAGTTTATAGGATCGAATTGTACTTACGCTTTGTCACTTTGAGAAACTATTTCCCCCCTCATTTTTCGATGTTATGGTCCACTTGACAGTGCACCTAAATGAAGAAGTAATGGCTGATGGTCCAGTGCAATTCAAGTTGATGTATCCTATTGAGAGGTATTTGAGTACATTGAAACGATTTGTACGCAACAGAGCTCGTCTGGAGGCATCAATAGCCAACGGTTATTTGATGGATGAGTGTACTACTTTTTGTGCAGAATATCTTACGGATGTTGAAACAAAATTAGATAAGCCATCTTGTATTCAGGATGGTCCAGTTGGAGAAGGAACCACATATGATATGGACAACATCGAGTGGATACAAGCGCATCGATATATCTTGTTAAATACTCCATCAGTTATACCATTAATGCAGTAAGTATCTTATCACTTTTATTGTTTAACTTTTACATGTTTTGTATGCATAAGTTGATCATTTATGCATTGCGTTATCATTTGCAGAAAACACATTAATGAGATAAAAGAAGAGTTGTATCGTGCGACTAAGTTGCAAATTCAACAGTCTCATTATGCGTCATTTCATGATTGGTTAAAGGATTATGTATGTATAAATTGATTTTCATTATGAGTGAAGTATTATACTAATTTCATTATTCATATATCATTATTGAATTCTATGAATTATGTAGGTTCATAAGCTGAGGGAGTTAGGGGACCCCATGCTAACTGAAGAATTTATCCAACTGGCTGAGAGTCCATCTATAACGGCTCGTCGTTATAAATCTATAGATGCTAATGGTTTTCGATTTCGCATTAAAGATGTTGACGACAAACGAGCAACACAAAATAGTGGCATCGGTTGTCCATTTTTCGATTCTGGTTATTACTATGGTCAATTGATAGACATCATTGAAGTTGTATACACACAAGGGTTGAAGTACATATTGTTAAAGTGTAATTGGGTTGATCCAGTGTGTGGATGTAAAGTCGATCAATGTCAGTTTTCATTGGTGAATTTTAACTATATGTTATACAGAAATGAACGAGTTGATAATGAACCTTTCATTTTGACATCACAAGCGAAACAAGTATTCTTCGTTACTTTTCCTTCGAATCAAAGTTGGCAAGTTGTTGTCAAAATGTCTCAGCGAGGTGTGTTTGTATTTGAACAAGATGAACCCAAGACTGTTCCTTTTGTTTCCCAACAACTTGATCAACATACCATAGTTCAACGTGAAGGAGATATTTATTGGGTCAGAGCGGCTTTTGAAGGAGAAACGGTCGATTTTCATGCTTAATGAAAGGTATAATTGTTTTCCCACTTTTCAGCCTAAGATATCATAAATTATGTAAACATTTTATAAATCCTTGTAAGTTTAATCCTCACTTTTTTAAGTTTATTCAGTTATAAATATTTAGGGTGATTTAACTCATGTTATATTGATGTTATTATTGGTGTATCTTACCATTGAGGTATTCTTCATTTGGTTCATGTGCTGCTTTAATTTTTATTAATTCAATTTGAAATTTGGATATGCATTGATTGGTTTTGTAAATAATTTGTATATCTGTTTTGTGAATTTTCTGATTTTTTAAAATTCATTCCCAACTAATTTTTCAATACCTTTTTGTTTGATTAACAACTGTACAAGTTTGATTTTTTTTAAAAATAGTCCAATTTATCATTTGGACACTTTGGATAGTCCCCTTACTAATGTTTTCCATGACTGCAGGCATGTCAGGGGAAGAGGCAGAAGATCCACATCATCCATCTGAGGCATCTACGTCTCAGGGTCGAGGTATGTTGGAATGTCATTGTCTCTATTTTTTATGTAATTAATAAACAGATATATATATATATTTATAGCATTTGTCAATTTGTATATAAAATTATTTTCAACAGGATCAGACCTGACTGCTTCTTCCTCTCGCAGGACAGGCCCTAGTCGAGGCATATTAGCATGGAATTCCGACACGACTTTTGATGTTTCATTTGATGAGGTATTTCATCCTGTGGGACGGAATGCCCCTGCATTTATTCATCAGTTGGGTCATATCATACGTGATCCACATCGATTTCCATTGACCACGCGTGACTGGGCTTCTATCCCTCAGGACACATTAGATCGTCTTTGGAGGGAGGTTCATGTAAGAAGACCATTTTAATTTATTCCCTATGTATAATCAGCAATAACATATGTGATTTTGTTCTTTAATAGAAAAATTTGAAAGTATGTCCCGATGAGTTTCAACCTGTGTGTATGAGCAAATGCCGTAATATGTGGAAAGACTATAAAGGCAAAGTCAAGAGGGACCACTGGGTACCAAATGTGGGTGCCCCAGACATTCTATAAAATGTCCCGAGAGGTGTCCTCTCGGATCAGTGGCGTGATTTAGTTGCATATTGGTCTATTAAGGGTGTTTCGGTTTGTATATTTATTTTGGTATATATATTTTCAAGAATGTGTGATTTGTTTGATATTTGAATGAATTGAATGTAGGAGGTGTCTACACGCCATTCTGAGAATTGAGTGTTGCAGGGACCACCTCACAGGCTCGGGACTCGTCACGTGTCTCAGATCCGACATGAGGTATTTATTATTCATTTTTAATTTTTTTTTAATTAATACGGTTTTATTTTTATATTCTATTCATATATAGTTGTGGGAGCAAGGTGCACCAACTGATAAAATGTCGATGTGGATGAGGACTCATGATCGCAATGATCCAGAGGCTGCAGCATTGATAGTAAGTGCTTGTACTCATTACCAATACCTACATAAAATCTTTATATTAATATATGTATATATATTTAAATATTTCACAAGCTCAATTTGATGTTGAATTAGAACATCTGCTAGAGGACTAGTGACAGCTTCCCATGTGAAGGGATGAGATCTTTCATCGCATCATTGGTCGGGATGGACATGGATATAGTTTGACCTATGGAACAGGGATTCCTTGTTCTGTAGTGTCACACACTGCAGTTGTCGGTCCTGTTGTTTCTCAAATGACATAGCAGCTGTCAGATTTCGAGGTACGGCTGCAGGCTTCCGAGGAGGCAAATGCGCAATTGGCTGCTGAGGTTAGAGCACTGCGGGAATATTTGCGTTCAGGTGATGGTGTAGGGGATCACACGACGCAGGTTTACACTTTATTTATTTAATTAATTTAAATTATTTTTGCTATAAAAATATTCATAATATTTATTTGTTGTAGGCCCCTGGCCCACCGGATGGAGGTCGGTAATTAACACGCATGACGCATCATATTCACGAGGTGTGTTTCTGCTTTTAATGGTAGGGTTGTTATTGATATTTATCTTGGGTTTGATCTATATCATAAATCTATCTAGTATTCCAAAAACATTAAATGGAGTTAGGGAAAACTGAAAAAAATGAATCCGGAGATGATAAAGTTTTATAAACTAAGACCAAAACCCAATAAGAAACCCAACAATGTAAGGAGAATGCTAACTCTATCCATAATAGACTGAAATAGGAGGGATAAATTCAAGTAGGAGAAAAAGTGTTGTTTCATTCTTCAATATGGAAGCTAATGTCTAGTAAGATTAAGTCCAGGTTTACTAGACCATTTATAGTGACTGATATATTTTTATCTAGTAAGTTGAAATCAAGGGAGAATATTGACAGGCCCCCCGCACTCCGTACAGTCCTTCTCGCACCACAGACAGCCCCCCTCCCCCCCCCCCCCCCCCCCGCACCCCGGATAGCCCTCCCGCACTCCGGACAGCCCTCCCACACCCCGGACAGCCCTCCCGCACCCCGGAGAACCTTCCCCGCACTCCGGACAGCCCTCCCCACACGTCGGACAGCCCTCCCGCACCCAGGACAGTTGTCCTCGCACTCCGGACAGCCCTCCCCGCACGCCGGACAGCCCCCCCGCACCCCGAACAGCCTTCCCCGCACTCCGGACAGCCCTCCCCGCACCCCGGACAGCCCTCCCGCACCCCTGACAGCCTTCCCCGCACTCCGGACAGCCCTCCCCGCAACCCGGACAGCCCTCCCGCACCCCGGACAGCCTTTCCCACACTCCGGACAGCCCTCCCCACACACCAGACAGCCCTCCCGCACCCCCGACAGCCTTCCCCGCACTCCGGACAGCCCTCTCGGCACACAGGACAGCCCTCCCGCACCCCGGACTGCCTTCCCCGCACTCTGGATAGCCCTCCCCGCACCCCGGACAGCCCTCCCGCACCCCGGACAGCCCTCTCGCACTCCGGACAGCCCTCCCGCACCCCGGACAGCCTTCCCTGCACTCTGGACAGCCCTCCCCGCACACCGGAATATTATTGGTGACGTGTAGGAGGAGACGGCACGCCCATCGGACGTGCGGTGCGCGCGGTACGGCCGAGTGCGTCGTTTTCAGCAGCTCCGCGCGCGCTAAAACGGCGCGTGGGGGGGTCAAAACCACCCTAACGAACTCGTAATGCCATAAAACCATACGACAACAGCTGTTGTGTGATTTGTGAAATGGTCGGGCAGACGGCACATCAATCAGAGGTGTTGTTTGACCGTGGTGACCAGAAACGCGTTTCCAGTGTCATAAAACACCAAAAACGGTGTGAGACGGTCGAATTCGGAGCAAACGTGCTCCGAATGACCTTAAACCACACGAAAACATTAGAAATATTTTTGGTGACGTGTAGGAGGAGACGGCGCGCCCATCGGATGTGCGGTGCGCGCGGTACGGCCGAGTGCGTCGTTTTCAACAGCTCCATGCGCGCTAAAACGGCGCGTGGGGGGGTCAAAACCACCCGAACGACTTCTGAATGCCATGAAACCATACAAAAACAGCCGTTGTGTGATTTTTGAAATGGTCGGGTAGACGGCACATCAATCGGAGGTGTTTTTTGACCGCGGTGACCGGAAATGCGTTTCCGGTGTCATAAAACACCAAAAACGGCGTGAGACGGTCGAATTCGGAGCAAACGTGCTCCGAATGACCTAAAACCACACGAAAACATTATTAATATTATTAGTGACGTGTAGGAGGAGACGGAGCTCCCAAAGGACATGCGGTGTGCACGTTACAGCCGAGTGCGTCGTTTTCAGCAGCTCCGTGCGCGCTAAAATGGCGCGTGGGGGGGTCAAAACCACTCGATTGACCTCAGAATGCCTTGAAACCGTACGACAACAGCCGTTGTATGATTTTTGAAATGGTCGGGCAGACGTCATATCAATCGGAAGTTTCGTTTGACCGCGGTGACCAGAAATGCGTTTCCGGTGTCATAAAACACCAAAAACGGCGTGAGACGGTCGAATTAGGAGAAAACGTGATCCGAATCACCTAAAACCACATGAAAACATTTTTAATATTATTCGTGATGTGTAGGAGGAGACGTCATGCCCATCAGACGTGCGGTGCGCGCGGTACGGCCGAGTGCGTTGTTTTCAGTAGCTCCGTGCGCGCTAAAACGGCGCGTGGGGGGGTCAAAACCACCGGAATGACCTCGGAATTCCATGAAACCGTACGAAAACAGCCATTCTGTGATTTTTGAAATGGTCGGGCAGACGGCACGTCAATCGGAGGTGTCGTTTGACCGTGGTGACCGGAAACGCGTTTCCGGTGTCATAAAACACCAAAAACGGCGTGCGACGGTCGAATTCGGAGAAAACATGCTCCGAATGACCTTAAACCACACGAAAACACTATGAATATTATTCGTGACGTGTAGGAGGCGATGGCGCACCCATCGGACATGTGGTGCGCACGGTACGGCCGAGTGCGTCGTTTTCAGCAGCTCTGCGCGCGCTAAAACGGCAAGTGGGGGGGTCAAAACCACCAGAACTACCTCGGAATGCCATGAAACCGTACGAAAACAGCCGTTGTGTGATTTGTGAAATGTTCAGGTAGACGGCACGTCAATCGGAGGTGTCGTTTGACTGCGGTGACCGGAAACGCGTTTCCGGTGTCATAAAACACCAAAAACAGCATGAGACGGTCGAATTCGGAGCAAACATGATCCGAATGACCTGAAACCACATGAAAACATTAGGAATATTATTCTTGACATGTAGGAGGAGACGGAGCGCCCATCGGACGTGCAGTGCGTGCGGTACGGCCGAGTGCGTTGTTTTCAAAAGCTCCGCGCGTGCTAAAACGGCGCGTGGGGGGGTCAAAACCACCCGAACGAACTCGGAATGCCATGAAACCGTAAGAAAACAGCCGTTGTGTGATTTGTGAAATGTTCGGACAAACATCACGTCAATCGGAGGTGTCATTTGACCGCGGTGACCGAAAACGCGTTTCCGGTGTCATAAAACACCAAAAACGGCGTGAGACGGTCGAATTCGGAGAAAACGTGCTCCTAATGACCTGAAACCACACGACAACATTAGGAATATTATTCGTGACATGTAGGAGGAGACGACGCGCCCATCAAATGTGCGGTGCGCGTGGTACGGCCGAGTGCGTCGTTTTCAGCAGCTCCGCGTGCGCTAAAACGGCGCGTGGGGGGGTCAAACCCACCCGAACGAACTCGGAATGCCATAAAACCATACGACAATAGACGTTGTGTGATTTTTGAAATGGTCGGGCAGACGTCATTTCAATCGGAGGTGTCATTTGACCGCGGTGACCGAAAACGCGTTTCTGGTGTCATAAAACACCAAAAACGGCGTGAGACGGACGAATTCGGAGCAAGCGTGCTCCGAATGACCTGAAACCACACTAAAACATTAGGAATATTATTGGTGATGTTTATGAGGAGAAGATTCATCCATCGGACATGCGGTGCGCGCGGTACGGCCGAGTGCGTCGTTTTCAGCAGCTCCGTGCGCGCTAAAACGGGGCGTGGGGGGGTCAAAACCACCCGAATGAACTCTGAATGTCATGAAACCGTACGACAATAGCCATTGTATGATTTTTGAAATGTTCGGGCAGACGGAACATCAATTGGAGGTGTCGTTTGACCGCGGTGACTGGAAACGCGTTTCTGGTGTCATAAAACACCAAAAACGGCGTGAGACTGTCGAATTCGGAGGAAACGTGCTCTGAATGACATGAAACCACACAAAAACATTAGAAATATTATTCGTGACGTGTAAGAGGAGACGGAGCACCCATCGGACGTGCGGTGCGCACGGTACGGCCGAGTGCGTCGTTTTCAGCAGCTCTGCCCGCGCTAAAACGGCGCTTGGAGGGGTCAAAACCACCCGAATGACCTCGAAATTCCATGAAACCATACGACAACAGCTGCTGTGTGATTTGTGAAATGGTCGGGTAGACGACACGTCAATTGGAGGTGTCGTTTTACCGCGGTGACCAGAAACGCGTTTTTGGTGTCGTAAAACACCAAAAACGGCGTGAGAAGGTCAAATTTGGAGCAAACGTGCTCAGAATGACCTGAAACCACACGAAAACATTAGGAATATTATTTTTGATGTGTAGGAGGAGACGGCGCGCCCATCAGATGTGTGGTGCGCGCGGTACGGCCGAGTGTGTCGTTTTCAGCAGCTCTGTGCGCGCTAAAACGGCGTGTGGGGGGGTCAAAACCACCCGAACGACCTCGGAATGCCATGAAACCGTACGAAAACAGCCACTTTGTGATTTTTGAAATGTTCAGGTAGACAGCACATCAATCGGAAGTGTCGTTTGACCACGGTGACCGGAAACGCGTTTCCGGTGTCATAAAACCCCAAAAAAGGCGTGAGATGGTCGAATTCAGTGCAAACGTGATCCGAATGACCTGAAACCACATGAAAACATTAGGAATATTATTCGTGACATGTAGGAAGAGACGACGTTCCCATCGGACGTGCGGTGCACGCGGTACGGCCGAGTGCGTCGTTTTCAGCAGCTCCGCGCGCGCTAAAACGGCTCGTGGGGGGGTCAAAACCACCCGAACGAAGTCGGAATGCCATGAAACCATACGAAAATATCCATTGTGTGACTTTTGAAATGGTCGGGTAGACGGCACATCAATCGGAGGTTTCGTTTGACCGCGGTGACCGGAAACGCGTTTCCGGTGTCATAAAACACCAAAAACTGCGTGAGACGGTCGAATTCGTAGAAAAAATGCTCTGAATGACCTGAAACCACACGAAAACATTAGGAATATTATTTGTGACATGTAGGAGGAGATGGTGCACCCATCGGACGTGCGGTGCGCGTGGTACGGCCTAGTGCGTCGTTTTCAGCAGCTCCGCGCGCGCTAAAATGGCGCGTGGGGGGGTCAAAACCACACGAACGAACTCGGAATGCCCTGAAACCGTACAACAACAGCCATTTTGTGATTTTTGAAATTTTTGGGTATACGGCATGTCAATTGGAGGTGTCGTTTGACCGTGGTGACCGGAAACGCGTTTCCTGTGTCAAAAAACACCAAAAACGGTGTGAGACGGTCGAATTCGGAGCAAACGTTCTCTGAATGACCTGAAACCACACGAAAACATTAGAAATATTATTGGTGATGTGTAGGATGGGACGGCGCACCCATCGGACATGCGGTGCATGTGGTACGGCCGAGTGCGTCGTTTTCAGTAGCTTCGCGCGTGCAAAAACGGCACGTGGGGGGGTCAAAACCACCCGAACGAACTCAGAATACCATGAAACCGTACGACAATAGCCATTGTGTGATTTTTGAAATTTTCGAGTAGACGGAATGTCAATTGTAGGTGTCTTTTGACCGCGGTGATCGGAAACGCGTTTCCGGTGTCATAAAACACCAAAAACGGCGTGAGACGGTCGAATTCAGTACAAACGTGCTCCGAATGACCTGAAACCACACGAAAACATTAGAAATATTATTGGTGACGTGTAGGAGGAGACGACGTGCCAATCGGACATTCAGTGCGCACGGTACAGCCGAGTGCGTCGTTTTCAGCAGCTCCGTGCGCGCTAAAACGGCGCATGGGGGGGTCAAAACCACCCGAACGAACTCGGAATGCCATGAAACCGTACAACAACAGCCGTTGTGTGATTTTTGAAATGTTCGGGTAGATTACACATCAATCGGAGGTGTCATTTGACCACGGTGACCGGAAACGCATTTACGGTGTCATAAAACACCAAAAACGGCGTGAGACGGTCGAATTCGGAGCAAACATGCTCCGAATGACCTAAAATGATAGCATTTCTTAAATTGGGGGTTTTAAATTATTATAGCACCATGATTTGATGTCAGATTTAATTTTATTATATGTATATAATAACTGAATAATTATGTTCAATTTACGTTTGTTTTGTTTTTTTGTCTTATTGTAGGTTTTGAAGCAGAAGATTGAAATAGATGGACCTGCTCGGATCGTTGAAGCACGTTTATCGTTTATGATGATTTTGATGTTTATATTGTTTGAAATTGTTTTCCATTTGTTATGACTGTAACCTTGTTATATCTCTGATTTTGCACCGTGAAGAAAAAAAAACACAATTCGTCCATTTCATTAAAAAAATGAAAAATATTTTATTTAATATTATATATATAAATATTTTCATTCATATAAATATATATATATATATTTTATTTAACAAATATATATATATTTATTTATTTTAGTATAAATTTTTTTTTTAAAAAAAATTCCCCAGTTTAGCGACCGCCTCGCTATAGACTGGCTGCCGGGCAGCATTAGCGACCGCCAGTGGCGGTTGCTATAGGCTGTTGTCTGGGCAACAGTAGAGACCGCTAAAAGCGATCGCTAATGGTCCCCTCCCGGCACCCTATAGCGACCGCCAGGCGGTCACTTATTGCCGGCATTTTGGCCACCTACACGACCGCCAATGGCGGTCGCTATTGGCCTACAGCGACGAGGCTGATGCGACTGCCATTGGCAGTCGCTCTAGGCCTTTAGCGACCGCCATTGGCGGTCGCTAATGCCCTTTTTTTTAGTAGTGTATCGGCACGCAAGTCACAACAGGTGTGCAAGTCCACCTTAGACACTTGCGTGACACAAGTTTCCCCAACTCCAAACTTGCGCGACTCTCTTCCTTTTACGCCCAAACCAATATTGACGTGCAACTGCCAACCGGCGCGCAACTTCTCACCCTAGCGCGCAACTTCAACCACCGGTGCCCAACTTCACCTGCGCGACCATACAACACTTGCGCAACCACCACATCTATGCGACGGGAGCTCTGAATCTTCAAATTGTGGAACTCTGGTAAAGAATGACGAGGGGTGGTTCAGTATTTATAGTCATTTGGCCACCCCTACACGACGGCATGCAAGTCTCTCCTCGGCAAACAAGTCTCGACATGCTGGTATCTTCTCTTGCAAGTCACTTGCGTGACCAAATTCCAAACTTGCACGAACATCTTTCCTTTTCCATACATTTATCTTCTGATCTTTAAAAACCACAGGTGTGCAAGTTCTCAAGCTTCCAAGGGATCACCGCGCAATTCTCTTTCATGTCGTGCAAGTCACTTGCGTGACACCACCAATACTTGCGCGACACTTATCCCTTTGCCATATTTTGATGATCTGATCTTGAAAAACATATGGTGCGCAGGTTTCAAAGCCTTCAAGTGCACGGTGTGCAAGTCCCTTTGCCAAAAACCACTTTTCTTCATTTGACGATTTTTAGGCCCAAAAATTTGGCCAACACTGGAAAACGGTGCTACCTTGTATCTGTTCTTTTTTACCTCTTCCAGATCATCCATTCCTCTTGTCGACGTTCTTGAATCAAACATAGATCATTGACCTCATCTCTTGAACTCGACATTCCATCATGAAATCTTGTTTTTCAACAAATTTTTATGTCATTGTTTTGCTTTGTCATCAATCACCACTCAGATGTCCACTTTGTCAACAAACACAATCACCTCAAAAATGCTTCAATGATACCTTGAGAGATTTTTTCCCAACAGTAGAATATAATCCCATTTCCAATTTTCAATCCTTACGGTATACATGTAATAAACTTCATAGTCAATAATGATAATATTTGAGGGTGTATTGAAAACATATTTTACTTTTATGAAGGGGATTTTGTCATCTTTAATGAAACCCGGCACTTCGGGATAGAACACAACTTTCCTCATGCACACCTCCACAGCCATACTCTAGTAAAAAACCTTACTCATAGAATAAAATGAATATATGTTCCCATGTATCACTTTAATTTATTTATCATCCTTTATGGATATGTGAGGCCCCAAGAAACATATCTCGTTCTTCTTAAAATAAAAGACCCTTATACAAGTTTTAAGTTACACTTAACTATAATTTTATCACTTATTTTGACTCAATGCTTTCCATACCCAAACATTCATTATCCATTATAAAATTAATATTTATCACAACAAATCATTTACTTATTATTTCATAGATCTATCTTAATCTATAACTGAGAAATTCTATTACTCAAATTTATTTTATGCATCCTTAAGTTTTTAAAAGAATTTCTTACACAAAAAGTGAATATTTAAAGTGACTCTTAAATAATTAGTAAAGGTTTAAAATAAATATTACATACATAGTCCCTTTCTGATTTCATTAATATCCTACAAATCAAAAATTATCCAAGTAGAATAAATCAAAAATCCAACCAATGTTTAAATATTTTTCAATGTGTGATATAATGAAACCTTAAAACTCGAGGTATTCATAAGTTTCTTCGTGATTTCATTCCCAATAAATCTTACATAGTATATAGGAATCCTCGTCCATTCTTTTATATTCTGACATCACCTTACCAAAGTTCATAGTCTCTCAAACACATCATCTTTTAGAACTGAATTTCTATTCCAGTTATTCTAATGATACTACTTCTTATATATATCCCATGTATTTTAAAGTATAAATTCAATCTCATTCTAAAACACATGTTCCAATACTTTAGAATGTGGTGATTCTAGAAAAAAAATCTTTTCCTTAAGCACTTTAATTTCTTCAACTATGTTCATCTTAATAATTACTAGATATTACTACAAAATTAAATTTTTATCTTTATATAGTAGTATAATTAATTTCATATTCCATCATTAATCAACATCATTACATCTAGAAAAATATACTTTTCCATTATCCAAATTAATCATCTAGACGCAAAATATTATTCAGTGTTACCTACCAAAAGTGGATATAGAGTCTACTTGAATTCTATAGTGTTAACATTTAAGACACAATATATACTTTCAGTTCAAAATTATTCATCATATTTAAATTCAATGAATATTTACATAACTTCTCACTAGAAAAAAATATGATAATATTCATCACAATCCATTTGCCTTCAATCTCCCCCTTTGTATTTTTTGTCAATAAACTTTTGAATTCTATAATGATACATTGTTAGTATAAAAATTCAGCAGCACCAATATAGACTTCTACTTCACCTCCAACCCCTTAAGTGAACCGACACAGTTTACAAAATTGTATATATTTTCCTACCTTTTAATTTCTATAGATATATTGTATTAGTTCATTCATCATGGCATCATATTCTTTATAAAATATGGAGAATACAGTAGAATTACTTGAAAAATGTCACATGCACTTCTACATGACAAATATTCTTCTATCTAAATTTACTCCTCACACATTTTTTATTTAAATAACTAATAGAAACAATATTACCCTAAAACTATAGTCGCAAAAACTAAATCTCAAAAAGGAAACAAATACTCAAAATTTCATGATAGTGACCTTGAAGGTTTTTCTACATGACTAAATTTATATTTTGTACATTAATTGATAAATGTTATTTATGCTTCTCAATTCCTATCAAAACTGAAAGTAAGTTGGATCGACAAAACTCACACTTGTGGGCTGCACATTCCAACTTATTACTACACTCTTGGATTTTATTGTCCAAATATTCCTCTGCAAAATGTATGTTTGGGATCCCAATGTGATTGTACTTAATTATACGAAATTTTTACCATTAATACATTATTTCTATATTTTATAATTTCAAGATGTGTATATATTATGGGGTTTTTTATATTACATTTATTTTCTTA
Source organism: Viscum album (assembly GCA_963277665.1). Lineage (NCBI taxonomy): Eukaryota > Viridiplantae > Streptophyta > Magnoliopsida > Santalales > Viscaceae > Viscum > Viscum album. Next base: position 877,341,686 of record OY728143.1, on the reverse strand, counting down.
TTTGTTAGTGTTTATATCAACCTAATTTGTTAGTTTTGGTTATCATTTTTCTGGAAATTCATTATTGAATGTTGATAAAATTTATTTTCATAGATATGAATGTAGAATAAATTAATTTGAAAGGAATTAAAATATATGAAAATGTATAGAGTTTTCATAGATAAATCTATACAAAAGAGGTAATATTAAAAAAAGGCAAAACATATATTGATTTAAACCTGTTATGAACAATTTATGAAGTAAATTAATGAACTAAAAACCTAGGCACATACGACAAGGGTTTTAGTCTGGATAACTGAACTCGTGGATTCAATAACTCCACTATTGTAACATGATATTCCAATAATGACATGGACCTAGAAATAATTAAAAGGCACAAAAAAACTAATTAGAATGGTGATATTTATGAAAAATATATATGAAAATATGATTATAAATAACAATACTACCATTATATGGTCAAAATACTTTCGGATGTCCATGAGAAGCCCTTGAATTTCTATAATGAAAAAAAATCAATGTATTCTTATCAAAGTCTTCAACATGATCTAATATATTGTAAGCTAAAATTTATATTGATAGTAGATATGTTTTTTTTCCTTCAAAAGATACAGTGTATGAGGGAAAATGTATATTACGGGATTTTTATAATATACTATTATAGTATTACAGTATAGGAAAATGTGAAAATGTATATTGAAGTATATGAAAATGGATATTACACTATATGAAAATGTATTATAGTACTGTAATATTACAATATTTAAATATTTTTGTATCTGTATATCACAATATATGAATAAGTATATGTATTATAATATTATATCATTACAGTATTTGTATATATTCATGATCTTATTACAGTATTTGTATTTATATTGTAGTATTTGTAAAAGTATAAGAATAAATAGAAGCATATTGTTACATTGGTGTGTGTGTGGATTTGATAATGAAATAACTAACAAGGAAATATAGAATAATGTTGTTGATATTACCAACAGTATACATTAAAATTGTGAAAAATATTTACAACAGGATGAATCTGAAGAGTCCTCTTGGTCTTCCTCCTGTAGCCACGCATTTGGTTCAATAGTATGTAATTTCATCAGAGGTAATTATTCATTAAAAATTTTCAATCTCGGTTTTGTAGTGTCATTTTTAAACTACAACAACACATTTATCTTTTATAGCACCTTGAGTTAATGTCCCACCACACAGTGAAACATTTTAGTTGATTAAAACAATCATGCACTAAAAAAATAGGAAAATAAACAATCTGAAAATTAAAAACCATGCATTAAATATAGACATATTGAAACTAGAAATCATAAAAAAAATTAATTACTAAAAAAATAGTGGTGTGGAAAAAATGAGGATGAATTTAAAAACAATTTGACGTGGGGATAAACCAATAAAAATGCTACCATAACTTTCCCTAGACCCAGATAAACGAACATCAAACTAATAGTCAAAGAGGGCCAAACCAATCATCAATTAAAAACTTTCCTATTATAGTGATTGAAAAATATGTCTCTGAAATTGAAAAAAACTATAGTTGTGCCTTCCTAGTGATTTACTTTCAAAAGTAAAAATCACAACATGACTTATGAAGTTCTTTAAAATATGAAATTTCTTGTCTGGAAGTAGATAATGAGCCTATAATTGGATTTTGGGCAACCTAGAATACTAAAATGGAGTAGAATATGGTGCTTGGATGGACTTACACATTTCACTGAAATTTCACCAAGAAATACAGTAATTAAAAATTCATTGGGAATCAACTTATAAACTTGGTCACTATGTAGTGGGAATTGATACTTTCTTAGCTGATGGACAATTAAATGATGTGTGGTTAACTATACGTCTAGGAAGAAAATAAAGTGAGCACTTGAACAACTATTTCTATAATTGTGATGTATTGGAAACATAAAAATGAATACTTTTTAATGTTCACTATTGTATTTGAAATTTTTAAAATGCATGTCTATCTAGAAATCCTAATCTTTTAAACTTATGGAGAAACATAGATCACATGATTCTACAATCAGTTTACAAAATCACATTTATCAAATTAGTAAACAAATTTAGGAATGAAAAATAAGTAGAACATACCATAACATCAAATAACTACAATAAAAAATTATCAAATTCTCCAGAACAATCTTAATGTAAACTTTATTAGGATAAATCATTTCCTTATATCTAAATTTACATAACCTCATAAAACAACCATATTAAATTTTCAAGATTACTAATAAAATTACAACATTATTGAAATAAGAATATAAAAACCAAAATAATTAAATCTAAAAAGAGAGAATCAATGAATAAAAAACCACACCAAAACATCAAGGGTTAACACTACAATTTCTAGTTATGATTGTGTGAAAACACATAGAGGCTTGGAAATCCATAATATGAAACAATTAAACATCCAAAAAATGAGCCATCATGTAATTACAGTATTCAAACCCACTTGCAAGGAGCGCTGACCGAGCTTCCATTATGACACTGGTGGTATTAAACCTATTGAAAATCATTTTTAATAGTAACCCACTATCTATGAAATGAAAATTACCAATTTATATTTGAGAGATTAAATAAATCTATAAATTTAGAGAAAAATTAAATGAAATAATGAAAATACATACCTTAGGGATTGAATAATCTATAAATGTCAGTATTAAATATTTTATATTTACCTTAATAAACCCATTAAATTTACCAATCCAGTTAAATAATACCCATGTTCTTGAGGAACATCTTATTCATGTAAATTTGATAATAGATAGGGAGCCAATTTTATTCATAACCCCCATGCATTGAGTGCATGGGAAGAAAAAAACATCAGCAACCCATTTTGAAGACAGTATGATAGAGAAAATGGCTGGCTAAATAGCATTCTTAATTGAAAAGAACAACAAAGGAATATTATTTTAAAGGAAATTTTAGTGTATAGATAGTTATAAAATAAAAAATGAAATAGGAAAAAATATTTTTTCAATAATGTAAATCATTTGTATAAAATATTATATCAAGAAAAAATGTGATTATATGGATTGTAAAAGAATTAAGATTAAATGTAACAGATGAATTTAAGATGAAATTAAAATTATAAATGATTTAAAAAAAGTTGGATAGACATAAGTAAACCATATTTAATGATATATTGATTAAATATAGGTGAGACAAATAATAAAACTAGATTCACGTGAAAGGAAATTCCATACATTCAGGGGTATTGAATAGTATCTGAAGGCATGAGTGATTAAAATAAATATAGCTAACATTATATATTCATCAACCATCCATTTTATTCAAGGATAAAATCCCTCATACCTAGGTCAGGTGAAAAGTTTAGAGCTTTATGCGATTTAGATATGTAAATATAGGAAATTCTGTGTGGTCAAAAATTGTATAAAAAAATATAGGGTTCACGATTATAGAGGATAACTCACATTAAAAGCATATAGAAATTATGATTTGTGGGTATCAAACTAAAAACAACAAATATGAAATCGAATTTAATTAGGAACATAAAAATCACTAGTTTTTATAGTAATATTTTTTTTACAATTGACACATTTTTAGTATGGGCAACAACCTTAAAAATCACCATCCATTGCAAAGGTATGGACAAACGATCACTGAACATTTGAATGAATTACTTGGGAGAGTATCTGTTGTGAAGGAGTAACCACATCAAATTTTGTAGAAATTTTAGGGGTTGAATCACGTGGATCCTGCACATAGAAGGTCTCGGTTTGGCTGATGCACTGATTGGAGGAGGAATGTGAGACGAAGGGGGTGGAGGAGGAGTGGGTCGCACAATGAAGGGGATTGGAGGGATCATGTGAGGAATGTGGGAACTGAATGGAGATTTTGGTGAGGATCTACTGAGAGAGAATCAACCAGTTGGCGATGAAGGATAAGGGTTTCGAGGGTGGGAGATAATTTTCAACATGGGAGGAGATTGTGGGTGGGAGATGATCATGAGTGAGATAAATCATTTGAGGATTTGTTTGCACAAATACCTTTTTCTCAAGGGATTGTCTATTCTAAAGCCATAATTTTCAAATAAATGTGGCTATATATTAACCTATATACATATACCAACTAAACCATGGATATCATTCTATGTCTATAGGTCATTTTTCTAGTAGTGTACATTTGGAAAATGATCTCTTTTACGAGAAGAAACCAGTGAAGATCTTGGATTGTAGAGATAATGTTCTACACAACAAGACCACTCACCTGGTCAAAGTACTATGGAGAAACCATATATATGAAGAAGAAACACGGGAACCAGAGGAAGCAACGATGGATAAATACCCTAAACTACTTCCCCTTAGTTTATTAAACTAAATTTCAATGGGGAAAATTCATAAGTGGGGAAGAATATAATGACCCATAATTCTATCAATGGAATTTTCCCTTCTTATAGTTATCTCATATAGTATAAATCACATAAAATTACTTAAATAACACAATACATACTTTATAAATGAATAATTAATGAAATAAGTGGTATTTATAGAAATTAAGGAACCTAAACCAATGGAATAATAGCTTGACCTTTGGAATAGTAATATGACACTTATGGATAGTAAATTGGGCAATAAAATAGTAACCTAACCCATGAATGAATGAATAAAATTTATCCATATTATAAATGAAAATATGATATAATTATATCATAGTATAAGTATTTAAATTTTTTAAAATGATAAATTAAGTATTGGTATTTTTTTGAAACATAAAATTTTATTTACAATTTTATAATTAATTTAATTACTTAAAATAAAATTTATTTATATAAATATATTCATAAATTAATATTTATTCTTATTAAGATTATAATAAAATCTTTTGAGACCTCATCTAATTTTTCAATGTATCATAAAATCATTTATAATTTTAAAACGTGTATTTTTCGAATAAATTATAAATTAAATTACAAATTAACTTTATAAGATAAATACATGAATTATTGAGTCATGGATGATTTCTGGATGATTTAATAAAAATTGTTTAAAAATAACATTATCTAGTTACTTTATTGATTGATAATAATCCACACTATTCACAGTCTTGAGCCAAAAAATTAAACAAATTAATAAAATAATCAAAAAACACCCCTCTCATCCACTATAAATACCACCCCACACCACCTCTTCTGCTCACACATCAAAGGCCTTGAATCTTGTAATAATTGTACCCAATATTCTTCCCAATTATCTTCCCCATGTACATTATCCTTTGGTCTCAACAAATAGACCAAACCCAATTCCCCTTAGGAGGTTCTCAAGGAGAAGAATTCAATAGGTAAAACTACTTTCTTTTTCTTTTAATTTCTTCTCAATTTATTTTTTATTATTTTACTCACCTAACATTTCCTTATCCAAGTGACATAATAACTCCATTATATTTTATATACTGTGATGTTATTATGTTAATGGAATAACACATCATCATTACTCTTCCCCTCCCCTTTTGTTCTAAAAATGAAAACATCATCCGTGATGTGTTAATTTATCTCATTCAAGGATGATGAGTTTTCAATTTACATTACTGTGTTAAAGGCTGGTCATAAAACCCTTTTTATGGTTAAACCAGATTATAATATATGTATTATAGATTATTTAATTTTATGGAACTAGTATATATGCAAAATATTAGTTAATAAAACAAAACTAGTTCGTGATGATAAAAATCGCCAAAATAATCAAAATTGTTGAAATTAACATCTTATCTAATGAGTTATCCTCTCATATGAAAGAAATGTTATATAAGACCATTCAATATTTTTTAAGTTCATTAATAACATATAATTTCATTTCTGGATAATTATTATCATTTTACATGATTTTCCATACATGTATACAAGTGAACCAATTAGGAAAAATGAAGGAAAACAAACATTGTAGAATGATGAAATTGTATCTTATAACTTATAAAAAAGACCATAAATGAACATAATAAAATTATAATAAATCAAATACATGTTTAAGATTATATGAATTAAATTATTAATAAATCTGATAATATTATCCAGGACATTCGGTACAAGGGCAGAACACTTTTGAACGTAAGGTAAGGGATTTTTTTCCAAAACACCATTTTTTTCCTTCGGGTTACACTTTGTCTCTCTTTACCCAAATTTAATTTTTCTTTATTTTTATATAATTATTAAATATTATATTTATATGTTCGAAAATCATGTATACTGACCATTTCATCTTTATTTTATTGGGAGATACATGTTTTAAAAATGGTCCCTTCTCAAATATTCCTGATAAGCAAGCCCGATTAAAGGGAACTTCCTCATTTCTTACCAATTTTCATGTTCACTCCATAATCATTTTTAAAAAACCATTATTTTTATAAAATCATTCATTTTATCATGAAAAAATACCTTGGTTCATTACTAGTTTTATAAGAATAGTTATTCATTTTCCATTTTAAAGAATCCTTAAAATTTTCCCTTACACTACACTAAAGTGTCTCATTTCTAAAGTTTCTTAAACAGTATTTTTAAATTTTTTCAATTTAGTTTGACATAATTTATAATTATCTATGCCTATTTTTCCTTATGAATATAAATTTATTATTCAAATCCATTCTTTCATAGACACCTTTATGATACACCCATTTTTATGCCTTATGACATAGTTATGATAACAATTTCTTTCATAGGTAACCCTTATGTTTATACATTATGTTTGATTGTTCATGTGGAACACATATTCATGAACCCATAATGATGGGTTCACCTATATATATATCCAATTGATTGGGTAATGTTTAGTATCATGAGACATAATATTGGAATAGGGAGTGAACCTGAATCCTTTATGGGGATCTATCTACCATGTGTAATGGTCTTGAATGTTTTCCTTGACTCAAGATGCTCCATGTGAAATGGTATTAGCAGTTAGAAGTGGATTATAATTATTTTATGTTTTATGTTGTTTCCACATTTCTATTATTCCATGATTACATGATCCCATGTACTGTATGATAATCTTCCACATGTTTGTTAATGTTCCATGCCTTTTTATTTAATCATGTTTTGTTTTCAAACCCATGCTCTATGCTTTATTCATATTCTTATTCCCTTTCTGGGATTTTTAGATCATCCAATTGTTCATGAATTCCCCAGGTTATCCTATGTATATGTAAGAGATCAATTGAAGATAGGATCTCATTATGGAGATTAAATAAAGATGTTTTTATTTTGGTATCATGTCTTCTAATTATGTATCTTATCAACCAAAGACACTAGGATTTATGATCCATGGTTGTATTTAATGGTTAATTATGTTTAAAATCATTAAATAATATGTGTAAAAGGATAGGTCCATTATAGTGAGTGAACCTAATCCATTATAATAAATTTTCCACCATGTTATGATGTCATGGTGGTTATACTTTACCTATGTTTATGATGTCATCTTTATATTTGTTGCCACATTCCCATATTGCCTTTATGTAATTATTCTATATCATGAATCATTTCCTATGATTATGATTCAAACATTTTTATGACCCATTTAAATACATATTTTCAAAAATGTAATAATTTTTTTAGGTTATACTTTGTTTATTCCCTTATCGGGATTTATATATAACCCCTTTCTTATCTAGGTCCTCAGGTTATCCCATGTAGTTTTAAGAATGATTGAATATTATTAGTATGTTAAGGATGTTTTCAATAATGCTAATGTAGCACCAATTTTTAAGTTGTAATTTAATGTACCTAATTGATTAAATATATTAGACTTCTTAATCATCCGAGTTATAATATGTGCATTCTTATGTAATAAATCATGAATTAATGTGTAATAAAGACAAGGGTTTTCATAATGTCTCTGAAAAAATATTTATAAATAATTCCCTTTAACTGATCTTCATCAAAAAAATTTCTTCTTCCTATAATCCCTTCAAGTATAGAATGATATATTTCATAACTTCCCAATGTTTTCTTATATGATTTTATATGTAGAAGCTAAAAACTCCCACTGTAAAATGAATTTTAGGTCTGGTACAAACCATTAAATACATCAAAATTCCAATAATCAAATCATAAAACACCATTCCCATGTAAATAATTTCTCTATTCATAGATAGGGACTATGATTTAGAAAGTTAAAAGTTTCCATTGAGGGGGTTGAAGTAGGTTTACAACAGTTCATTCTAAATCTGCTGATGACCTTCTGTATGTTGTCCTTTAGGGATAAAACTAAAGTAATGGTTTTCCCATCTCTCTTGATTCTCTTCCCCAAGATCTCATTATCGTTTCCAAGGTTATTCACCTCAAACCATATTGAAAACATCCTCTTTATTTCCCCAATCTGATGTAACTCAATAACAAAAATCAATATATCCTCTACATATATTAATAGTATGATATATGTTCCATTTTATTATTGCTTTCTATAAAAATAATGATCAGAATCACATTATTTGAAAATTTTCTCAAGCATAAATGTGTCAAACTACCAATTCCAATATTTTGTATCTTTCTTCAATCCATATAGACTTCATTTAAGCTTACAAACAAAATCTAGTTTTTGATGATCTTTATAACCCTTAGACTGAACTATGTAAATTTCTTCCTCCAAATACCTATTGGATTTGGTGTTCTAGAACTAGCTATTTTGGTTTTGGATTACATGTATATTCAAAGAGGTAAATATTAAATAAACATATTTTTAAATATTGTTCATTTCTCTGCATGAATTTTATGTAATAATGTCATGGATTATCTATCAAATTAATATGGATATAGTAGTTACCCTCTACGATGAGAACCTAGAAATTCCATGATGATATTATTAAGTATATTTCTATGGTCAGATAATATTCTATGATGATACACTTAGAATGATGAATCTCATGTCACGACCCGTCCTCAGGGCCCGTACCGTGACTACCCCAAGCCCGCCTTCCATAGGCCAGGGGATGGCGACTAGCACCAAGGCGTAAATCCCGGTAAAAAGGGAAGGCATTGCCTTTGTAAAGTAAACAAACACCACAGAGAAAGCAAGCAGTAGAAGTAAACACTAAGTAAAAAATGAGTACAACAGTAAGTGCAGAAAAGTAAGTGGGCCAGTATACAAACCCAAACTGAAAGTAAAGTACAACTGGAAGGGAAACCAGCAACTGAAAGTAAAGACGCAACGTCGAGCCGCCCACTGAAAGTCCCACCTGAAGGGTGGGTACATATAGACTCCACTACTCCTCGGGTCCAGCCGACCGCTCCGAGTACATCCCACCCAGTGGTCCACCTCCAGGTACCGTCCTGCTTCACAAGCCTCAACCACGATCAGAGTTGTCCGTCGTCTGCAACCAACACAACGTAGTGCGGGCATATCCCATGCAGGGGTGAGTATAAGCTACTCAGTAGGGACCCCGAGACCCCCTAAGGTCCCTCAGAATCCACAAAGGATAATCCACAAAGGAAATATGCAATCACGAAGTAACATCCGACACTGCTTAGGTATATTCCCATACATATACCTAAGTCATCAATTCTCGTTCGGCTCCAACATCCGACCCCAAGTAAAACCCAGTCCACACAGGAAAGTAAAACATAAATACACACAGGATAGCACAACACAATCCACATAGGAAAGCAAAACAGGATTTCAGCTCACACAGGTATACTTCTTTGTATGACGATAAAGATGATCAGATATATCCACTGATTCATCTATGTCGTCGGACCTACAAAGGATCGATAGGTACTAACCCCCACAATGACCCACAAAGGATCTGACCCACACAGGATCGATAGGTAACTAACCCCCGCAATGACCCACAAATGATCTGACCCACACAGGATCGATAGGTAACTAACCCCCGCAAAGACCCACATAGGATCTGTAGGCGCTGGCCCACACAGGACCACTGAGCGCTGACCCACACAGGATCGGACCCACACAGGATCTATAGCACTGATCCACGTAGGATCACTAAGTTTTGTAGTCATCATCGTCGAATCCACTAAGGATCTCTGTACAGTCGTCGTCGTCATCGCAGATGCAGCCAGCTCTAGGGTTCCCGCACACAGCAAGCTCGTTCGGGAGGGACTGCTCCACGAGCCGAGAGGATGATACATCAACTGACACATATTCCAGATTTTATGTATCCAAAATTTCTGTATCATCAACAGGAACTCAACGTCGCAGACGGCGCGTCAATCGGACGCCCGGTCTGAGAGTTATTGGCTTTTTCATCCGAGGGGCCCGGTTGGTTTTTAAGTCAAAACCAACCCGAACGTACTCCACCTACATAAAAAACTTAGGCGGAGTAAGCCAAAATATCCATCTCACTAAGAGGAATCCATCAAAGTCGACGACACGTCAATCGGACGTCCGGAGCTCAAGTTATAAGCGTTTCCGCTCTGAGGGCCTGGTTGGTTTCGTGTACGAACCAACCTGGCCGAACCCAAAGTACTCTGAAACCTTTAGTAAGATATTTCAAAATGACCATCTTGATCCAAGGATCACATCGTCGCTGGCGGTGCGTCGATCGGAGGTCTGCAACCCAAGATATGGGTAAAAGACCGAAAAGGTCTGAAAACGGGGGGTCTGGGCCCCGACCGACCCGGCCCAACCCCCCTAGGTCGGCCCGAACCAGGGCGACCCGACCCGGGTCCGGGTCTGACCCGGCGGGGCACGACCCGGCCCATCCCGGCTGGCGCGGCCCGGCCCGGCCCGGCCTGGGCGCGACCTGGCTGGCGCTGGCCAGTTGGCCAGCGGGTCGGCTCGGCCAGTTACGGCCGCGCGGAGCGGGGGGCGCGCTGCCCCCGCGTGAAGGAGTCACGGCCCCACATGCGGCCGGCTGCCGCGTCCCGTCCCCCTCCGGTCCCGCGCGGTCGCGGGGCCGCGCCCTGCCACGGCGGCTCCTTCCGGCGACGCGCCGGGCGCCGCCGCCCCCTGCCGCCGGCGCCGGTGGGCTACTCCGCGGACCACCGAACGAGTTCCGGTGGTCAGAAAAATGTGACGTCTTCGCAAAAGGCCCTCTCGGGGCCCGTCCTTCACTGCAAGGACCTCACATCGCCCGTGCAGCTTGTTTGGTCGTCGTCCGCCGTTCCACACACCAAGAACGAAAAGGGCGGTGGGTTCAGACTTGTTTGTTGGTCCGCACCCACCGTGTTAGCGGTTTTAAATGTCTCACAACAAATATTTAATCATACATCGCAGGTATAAATCATAAAGATTTAAAAGAACAAAAACCCCTACCTCAACGTTGTCGTTGAACGTGAGTTCATCGCGGAATTAACCGTCGCGGAAGAAGAGGATCGTCGCGTCGCGGAAGGGGGTGTCGCTCAATCAGTTGTTGATCGAAGATTGTTGCGGGGAAGGAACGTCGTGGAAGAAGCGTCATGGAAGGAGGATCGTCATGTCGTGTCGTCGATCTCCGAGGATCCGGTGTTGTTCGTCGCCCTTCATCGGAGGCCGGCCTTCTTCACCTTCTTCGCAATCTCCGCGAAGAAGGATGAAGATCTCCAAGACTTAGAGATTCCTCCAATTCCTCTCAACAAGCAACCCTAAATTAAACAAGTGTTGGTCTTATTTTATTCCCATGCCAATGATTTGAAATTCAAAGTTAAGAAATGAACCATTAATTTGATGAATTAATTTCCATGACTTAACTGCCCAATTTAAAAGGGGTGTTTCGAATTTAAGAAAACGCACCAGTTGACTTTCATTAAAAAGGAGGTTTTTGCGGGTGCGTTACTTAGGGGGGAAGAAACGGTGGGGATCATGTGGGACCCACCTCACAAATATCCTACCAAGTGGGTAGGATATCATGGGTCCCACCTTATCCGCTTAACCTGGCTTAAGTGGCTTTAAGTTAAATAAAATAATGTTGTCGCACCACTTTATTTTATTTCTTAACTTAACCCCAAAAATTAAAAACCACACCCGAGCAAATGCAACTTCGGAAAAGGCGTTTCTAAACAAATATTGGCGCTGTGATTCCATCGGTTCCCTCAGAATTCGATTCTGAGCACCGGTACAAAAGTTATAAAACCCCGGCCATTCGTTCACTGAACGTACCCGAGCCAAACTTTGGAAAATGATTCCGGGCACACCAGGACTCAGAATCAGGGGCCGTCAGAAAATGCGTTCTTGTAAAATTTCCAAGAAATTTAAGAAAAACATTTCCTTGAATTTTACGGGTCTTTACATCACTCCCACATCAGGGCTTTACGTCCCCATAAAGATACATCATAAACTAGGGAAACAAAAGTGGGTACTGAGCACGCATCTGAGCCTCCCACTCCCAAGTGCTCTCCCGGAGGTTCTCGTGCTGCCATCTGATGCGAACTAGAGGAATCGACCATCCACGTAGGACCCGCTCCAGTCGATCCTCAATCTCCACCAGGACCTCCGCAAAAGTCACCCCATCATCAACGTCCAGCTCCCCATGGTCAATGATATGTGTCGGGTCATGCACGTATCTTCTCAGCTAAGATATGTGGAAGACGTTGTGCACCCGGTGCAACTGAGGTGGTAGATCCATGCGATAATCCACCTCGCCAATCCTGATGAGGACCTGGAATGGTCTGATTATGCGTGGAGACAACTTGCCGCCTCAGCCAAATCTCCATAATCCACGTCGAGGTGAGACACGCAAGAAGACGTGGTCGCCATCCTCAAACTCTAGTGGCCTCCGCCTCCTGTCAGCATAGGACTTCTACCGGCTCTGAGCTGTCCTCATCTGCTCCTGGATGACCTGGACCTTCTCTGTCGTGGCCTGGACCATCTCTGGTCCCACAAGTGCTGACTCCCCAGGGTCTGTCCAGCACAAAGGACATCTACATGGTCGGTCGTACAACGCCTCGTATGGTGCCATCCCGATGGTGGAGTGGTAGCTATTTTTGTATGCAAACTCCACCAAGGGTAGGTGGTCCTCCCAACTACGACCAAGGTCGAGGACACATGCGCAGAGCATGTCCTAGGGAGTCTATATGGTCCTCACCATCTGACCATCTGTCTGAGGGTGAAAGGCGGTGCTCAGACATAGTTGTGTCCCGAATGCCTCCTACAACCCCTTCCAAAGTCGGGAAGTAAAGCGAGCATCTCGATCGGAGATGATAGATGATGGCACACCGTTAAGCCGTACAATCTCCTGAATGTAGAGACGTCCCAAGCCCTCTATTGAGCCCTTCTCTCTGATGGGTAAGAAGTGAGCCGACTTGGTGAGTCGGTCGACAATCACCCAAATCGAGTCGTGACCCCTGGAAGTGTGTGGATGTCCAGTCACGAAGTCCATAGATATCTCATCCCACTTCCACTCTGGGACCTCCAAGGGTTGTACCAAGCCTACTGGTACCTGATGCTCTTCCTTCACCTGCTGGCAGGTGAGGCACCGAGAAACGAACTCTGCCACAGCCTTCTTCATGCCCGGCCACCAGTGCTGTCATCTGAGGTCCTGGTACATCTTCGCCACTCCAAGATATACCTCCAAGGGAGAAGTGTGAAACTCTCTCAGCACCTCCTCCCGTAAAGCAACCGGTACCAAGGTACGTTCTCTGAAAAGGACGTTGTTCTCTACTTAAAAGGAGAAACCATCAGGTGCATGTCCTAAGGATATTTGTGCACGCCGCGTCTCACAGTCAGTGACCCCACGATGTGCCTCTCTGAACCGCTGCAGTAGTGGAGGGGTGACTATAAGAGACTGAAGGAAGGCTGCCCCATCTCTATCCACAAAGTATATCTTCAAAGCGGCTAGCTGCTCTGTCACCTCCTCAAGTAGCTGAATGTCCGTCCTCCTACTGAGAGCATCGTCTACTACGTTCCCCTTCCCAGGAGTATAGACTATCTCAAAGTCATAGTCCCGGAGGAACTCGAGTCATTGCCGCTATCTCAGGTTCATGTCCTTCTGAGAGAAGATATACCTGAGACACTGATGGTCCGAAAATACTATAAAGCGCTCACCCATCAGGTAGTGTTGCCATGTCTTCAGAGAGAAGACCACTGCTGATAACTCCAGGTCATGGGTAGCGTAGTTCTGCTCATGAGGCCTCAACTGACGTGATTCATAGGTGATCACTGCCCACTCCTACATCAGGACACATCCGAGTCCGGTCCCTGATGCATCGCAGTAAACTACGTACCCTACTCCCTCCTCCGGCAACCTCAAGATAGGTGCGCTGGTCAATCTCTGTCTCGGCTCCTGGAAGCTCTGCTGACATCTGTCTGAACACACAAAGGGTTTCACCTTCTTCGTCAAAGCTGATAGTGGTGCCGCAACTCTGGAGAAGTCTAGAACAAATTTCTGATAGTACCCAGCTAGTCCCAAGAAACTCCGCACCTCAGTCACGCTCCGGGGTGGCTCCCAATATAGCACTACTTCGATCTTCGCAGGATCCACTGCAACTCCCACCTCAGAGATGACGTGTCCCAAGAAGTGGACCTCACATATCCAGAACTTACACTTCGAGAGCTTTCTATAAAGCTGGTGCTCTCAGATTGTGTCTAGTACAACCCGCAAGTGTTAGGCGTGCTCCTCCTCAGTCATCGAGTATATCAGAATTTCGTCGATGAAGAACATGACAAATCGATCGAGGTATAGCTGAAAGATCCTATTCATGAGGCCCATGAACACCGCTGGAGAATTGGTTACGCCGAATGGCATAACCAAGAACTCATAGTGGCCATACCGACATCTAAAGGCCATCTTCTGCACGTCCTCATCCCAAACTCTGAGCTGATGATAGCCTGACCTGAGGTCTATCTTAGAGAACCACCGTGCTCCCTTGAGCTAATCGAAGAGGTAATCAATCTTTGATAGCAGATACTTGTTCCTCACTATCACCTGGTTTAGGCGACGATAATTGACACAAATTTGCAAGCTCCCGTCCGCCTTCTTGGTGAACAATATCGGGGAAGCCCAGGGTGAAACACTAGGTCGGATGAAACTCTTGCCCTGTAAGTCCACCAACTATACCCGTAGATCTCCAAGATCAGTCGGGGCCATCCGATATGCTGGAGTGGATATCAGGGCTGTCTCGGGGTATAGGTCAATATAAAATTCTACCTCTCTGTGAGGAGGTAGACCTGGAACGTCGTCGGGGAAATCGTCCGCATATTGATCCACCACTGCAGGAAAATTAGGACTCCGCACATCAACTGCTCCTAGGATGAGGCTAGCCAACTGATGAGTGATGGTTTGTCCTCTCTTCTACATAAGTCTATCATATTCTGCGAAGGCTCCTTTCTCACTGGTGAAGGTGAACCTTCTCCCGTCGGTGCGTACACATCGCACCTTGCGCCTAATACAGTCAATCTGTACATGGACTGTAGATAACCAATCCATGCCCAAGATGACGTCGTAAGGCCTCGACGCCGCTACAAGAAGATCCCAGCCGAAGCTCTCGCCTCCTAGAGTAAGCTCACACTGCCGGAACCAGTGCGTAATCGTCGAGTCTTCTCCCGTAGGAGTCTCTAGCCGTAAGGATCGAGCCAACAGCTCTGTCGGAATCTCCGAGCTCCGAACAAGGGCAGCGGCTATGAAAGAGTGACTCGCTCCTATGTCTATAAGAACTGCAGCAAGGGTATAATAGACATAGATAGTACCTCGAAACATCTCAGGCGCACCAAGGTCGTAGGCCTCCGCTGCCTGGAGTTGTGCCTATCTCTGCCCGCCAGCTCCCAGTGGTCGGGGTGGACCTCCTAGTGGTGGTGGTGGTAGAGCCTCGAAGCGTCTCCCACAACCTGTTGCTCGGCCAGCTCCTCTGCCTCGTCCGCCTGCTTCATGCGGACCGCCACGGTCGACCCTCTGCCCCTACCTAGGTGGTCCCTCAACCGTCTGCTGCTCCTCGGCACGGTGGGTCGGGCAGTCACGAGCAATGTGGCCCTGCCCACCGCATGTGTAGCACTGCCTGCCTCTCAAAAGATTGGTTATGCGATGTGTGCCCCGCACTGCTGAGCCAGTGTCCTGAGGTCGTCTGCCTGAGGGTCTGGTCTGCTTGGACCCATGAGTCATCCATCGACTGCCTGCTGCGGAAGACTCTGCTACATGCCTCCCTGTGGTGGGTCTCGCTGCTGAAGTAGGCTCAGCAAGGAAGCTCTCGATCAAAAGGGCTCGCTCCAGCACTCCTTCCTGGGTCGGAATGCTAAGGGAGATCAGTGATGCCCTGATCTCATGCCTCAATCCCTGCTCAAAGGTCCGGGCCCGAAAGAATGGGTCACGTACCATGTCTGTCGAGTGACACGAGAGATCGGTAAATCTCGTCGAGTACTGGGCGACCGTCAAGCTGCCCTGCCGCAGCTGAAGTAGCTCTTGTATGAACACCGCACGGAGGGTGGCTGGGACGAACTCTGAGCGGAAGAGGCTCTCAAATTCTGTCCAGAGAAGATATGCCTCATCGTGCACCTGGAGCATCAAGCTCCACCATCTGCCTGCTGCCGCATGCAGTAGGCTCACTGCGAGGATCACTATGAGGTCTGATGGTCTCCTCACTAATCTGAAAACTCATACCACTGCCTCCAGCCAGTCCTCGCCTGCCTGGGGGTCCGTCTCCCCGCGGAACCTGGGTGGTCGCTGGTGCTGGAACTCGTGCAGTGCACTAATGCGGTGTGCATCGTCAGCGGCTGGGGCTGGAAGCATCGGTGGCTCGGCGGGTAAAGGTACCGCCGGTGCCTTAGCTGTCAAAGGGCCCTGTACCGAGGCCTCGTCGCTCGGAGGGCTGTCGTCACGCACAACTCTCGGAACCCTAGTTGGCTGTCATCGTGGGGCCATCCTGAAAAGAAACAGGTGTGCCATGGTCAGAACAATATACCTGGTGAGCTAACACAAAGTAATCACAAAGAATATTTGAAATACACATGTAATCATTGTTTTCACGCATTAAGCCGGAAATCAGAAGTTAGGGTCCTGGTGTATGAATACGTCGGCCACCGCACCAACAATGGACTCCCTGGACTGATAACCACTCCCAATACGCTTAACACTATTGCTTCACATAGAAAAAGATTAGAGTCCAAAGTTCTGCGGTAGAACCGAAATCTTTTGATACCAATTTGTCACGACCCATCCTCGGGGCCCGTGTCGTGACTACCCCAAGCCCGCCTTCTATAGGCCAGGGGCTGGCGACTAGCACCAAGGCGTAAATCTCGGTAAAAAGGGAAGGCATTTCCTTTGTAATGTAAACAAACACCACAGAGCAAGAAAGCAGTAGAAGTAAACACTAAGTAAAAACTGAGTACAACAGTAAGTGCAGAAAAGTAAGTGGGCCAGTATACAAACCCAAACTGAAAGTAAAGTACAACTGGAAGGGAAAACAGCAACTGAAAGTAAAGCCGCAACGTCGAGCCGCCCACTGAAATTCCCACATGAAGGGTGGGTACAGATAGCCTCCACTACTCCTCGGGTCCAGTCGACCGCTCCGAGTACGTCCCGCCCAGTGGTCCACCTCCAGGTACCGTACTACTCCGCAAGCCTCAACCACGATCAGCGCTATCCGTCATCTGCAACGAACACAACGTAGTGCTGGCATAGCCCGTGCAGGGGTGAGTATAAGCTACTAAGTAGGGACCCCGAGACCCCCGAAGGTCTCCCAGAATCCACAAAGGATAATCCACAAAGGAAAGATACAATCACGAAGTAACATCTGACACTACATAGGTATATGCCCATACATATACCTAAGTCATCAATTCTCGTTCGGCTCCAACATCCGAGCCCAAGTACAACCCAGTCCACACAGGAAAGAAAAACGTAAATCCACACAGGATAGCACAACACAATCCACATAGGAAAGAAAAATAGGATTTCATCTCACATAGGTATACTTCTTCGTATGACGATAGAGATGATCAGATATATCCACTGATTCATCTATGTCATCGGACCCACAAAGGATCGATAGGTACTAACCCTCGTAATGACCTACAAAGGATCTGACCCATACAGGATCGATAGGTAACTAACCCCCGTAATGACCCACACAGGATCGAAAGGTAACTAACCCCCACAAAGACCCACACAGGATCAGACCCACACAGGATCTGTAGGCGCTGGCCCACACAGGACCGCTGAGCACTGACCCACACAAGATCAGACCCACACAGGATCGGACCCACATAGGATCTATAGCACTGATCCACGTAGGATCGTTGAGTGCTGTAGTCGTCACCGTCGAATCCTCTGAGGATCTCTATACAGTCGTCGTCATCGTTGCAGATGCAGCCAACTCTAGGGTTCCTGTATACGGCAAGCTCGTTCGGGAGGGTCCGCTCCACGAGCCGATAGGCTGATACATCAACTGACACATAGTCCAGAGTTGATGTATACAAAAGTTCTGTATCGTCAACAGGAACTCAACGTCGCAGACGGCGCGTCAATCGGACGCTCAGTCTGAGAGTTATTGGCTTTTTCGTCCCAGGGGGCCGGTTGGTTTTTAAGTCAAAACCAACCCAACCGTAGTCCACCTGCGTCCAAACCTTGGGTGGAGTAAGCCGAAAGATCTGTCTCACTAAGAAGAATCTATCAAAGTCGACGACACGTCAATCGGACGTCCGGAGCTCAAGTTATAAGTGTTTCTGCTCCAAGGGCCTGGTTAGTTTCGTGTACGAACCAACCCAGCCGAACCCAAAGTACTATAAAACCTTGAGTGCGATATGTCGAAACGACCGACTCGATCCAAGGATCACATCACCGCTGACGGTGCGTCGATCAGAAGTCTGCAGCCCAAGATATGGGCAAAAGACCGAAAAGGTCCGAAAATGGGGGGTCTGGGCCCGGACCAACCCGCCTGGGCGCGGCCCGGCCCGGCCCGGCCAGGCCCTGCTGGTGCTGGCCGGTTGGCCAGCGGTTCTTCTCAGCCGGTTACGGTCGAGTGGAGCGGGGGGCGCATTGCCCCCGCGTGATGGAGCTGCGGCCCCGCGTGGGGCCGCCCTTGCCAGCGGACGCAGCCGGCTGCCGCATCCCATCCCCCTCCGGTCCCGCGCGGTCGCGGGGCCGCGCCCTACCGCCGCGGCTGAAGCCGCGGCGGCTCCTTCCGGCGGCGCACCGGGCGCCGCCGCCACCTGCCGCCGTGCCGGCGGGCTGCTCCGCAGACCGCCGGACGAGTTCCGGTGGTCGGAAAAACGCGTCGTCTTCGCCAAAGGCCCTCCTGGGGCCCGTCCTTCACTAAGAGGACCTCACATCGCCCATGCGGCTTGTTCTATCGTCGTCCGCCATTCCGCACACCAAGAACGAAAAGGGAGGTGGGTTCGGACTTGTTCGTTGGTTCACACCCACCGCGTTAGCGGTTTTAAATGTCTCACAACAAATATTTAATCATGCACCGCGGGTATAAATCACATTGATTTAAAAGAAAAAAAAACCCTACCTCAACGTTGTCGTCCAACGTGAGTTCGTCGCGGAATTAACCGTCGCGGAAGAAGAGGATCGTCGCGTCGCGGAAGGGGGTGTCGCTCAATCAGTTGTTGATCGAATATTGTTGCGGGGAAGGAACTTCATGGAAGAAGCATCACAGAAGGAGGATTGTCATGTCGCGGCATCGATCTCTGAGGATCCGGCGTTCTTCGTCGCCCTTCGTCGGAGGTCGTCGTTCTTCGCGTTCTTCGCGTTCTTCGCGAAGAAGGATGAAGATCTCCAAGACTTAGAGCTTCCTCCAATTCCTCTCAACAAGCAACCCTCAAGTAAACAAGTGTTGGTCTTATTTTATTCTCATGCCAAGGATTTGAAATTCAATGTTAAGAAACGAACAATTAATTCGATGAATTAATTGCCACGACTTAACTGCCCAATTTAAAAGGGGCGTTTAGAATTTAAGAAAACGCACCAGTTGACTTTCATTAAAAAGGAGTTTTTCGCGGCTATGTTACTTAGGGGGGAAGAAACGGTGGGGCTCGTGCAGGCCCCACCTCACAAATATCCTACCAAGTGGGTAGGATATCGTGGGTCCCACATTATCCGCTTAACCTGGCATAAGTGGCTTTAAGTGGAATAAAATAAAGTTGTCGCACCACTTTATTTTATTTCTTAACTTAACCCCAAAAATTAAAAACCACACCCGAGCAAACGCAACTCCAGAAAAGACGTTTCTAAACAAATACCGACGCTACGATTCCATCGGTGCCCTCGGAATTCGATTCCGAGCACCTGTTCAAAAGTTAGAAAAACCCGCTCGTTCACTCACTGAATGTACCTGAGCCAAACTTTGGAAAATGATTCCGGGCACACCAGGCCTCAAAATCAGGTGCCGTCAGAAATTGCGTTCTTGTAAAATTTCCAAGAAAATTAAGAAAAAAATTTCCTTGAATTTTATGAGTCTTTACATCTCAGGTGTGAGTACTCATAAGAATATGATTCCTCTTCTCATGATGTTTTCATTTAGTAATTTCTATGATGGGAGATTATGAGAACAGACCCACCTGTTGGAATTCTGCATGTTTATGTCACATTAGATATTTCTATTTAAAATAATATATAATAGTCCATAGAATTTATGATTATTATTAATGAATAACAGTTTTCATACACTTTTACATACTTTTGAAACCATGATGGTACAATTCAGGGTGAAGTTAGATACAGTAGTTGCGTCATGAGTGACGTGTTGTTAATTAATAAGTTGAGGAAGGATTTTTCCCTTCCATATCTATGACAGTTGGTATCTTATCCCTTTGATTGAAATGGAACTGTCACATTAAATTCATTGTTTATGATGTAATGATGAGTTTTTATTAGATAGTCAAAGAAAGATGTATCAAACTTATAGGTTGGTGACATGTGTGTGAAACATTCTTGGTAAGATATTATGAAAAACAATTATGAAAAATGGATTATATTACAAAATAAGAATTCATGTTTAGGTTTCAATGTTATGACACTAACATATTTCTCTTGGGTCCCTTGAACCATTTCTAGATAATAATATTGTACTTTAGGAATGTATCTCTAATGACAATGAGAAAGAAGCATAGTGGGCCACAAACAAAGGGTTTCCTTTAATTTCAATTAAATTCTATTTGAATTTAATTTTTAAATAAATATTATTCTCAAGACCAAGGAATATATTTGTTTATATTTTATTGATTGAAAATAATTAGTTAATGTTTATTTATAGAATAAATGTTTTATTTTGTGAATGCATAATAAATATTTATTCACCAAAATATAAATATAATATTTATTTTATTTATTGAATTTTTAATAAATATATTCAATTGCTAGAATATGAATATAATTTTAATTTATGAATAAATAGTATTTGATGAATGTTGAGGAGGATGAGTGGACAAAGTTTGTATCTTGTGATAAATATTAATTTTCAAGACAGTAAAATAATATTTATCATTGCACCAGTTAGTGCATTCCATAAAATAATGTTACTATTATTATATGGTATAAGGTTAAATAAGGTTTATTATATTATTTAAGGTGATTTTTACAATTAAATATTGTTTTAACCTTAACCCTTTCTCTATAAAAAGAAGTCTATGTATATTGTGTAGGTTTAATCTAGAATTGAGAATTGTTGTGCACAAAAAATTTCTCTCTAGATTCCTCCTCTTGTCATTCTATCAAGAATGTGAAAAACAAGACGGACTCTTTAAAGTATGAAGGAACATGAAGATATCAAGAAATAAATGCATGATAATCTATCTTCCATGCTAGCACTCGATAATCTATTAGTGTTGCTCAATGATCAAAGGTGTATGTGAGAATCATCATTAGAGGGGATCTATTTTGGGTCATCCCTATAATTTTTTTTTAATTTGAAATAGGTTTATAGACTGTTACCATTTTCTTCAAATAAAGATTCTAAAACATGCTAATATTTGTTCCAATCTATTTAAATTAATTATAAATTTAAAAAGAAAAGACTTCATCATGGTTCCAATGACCTTTCATGTTAATATTCAATTGAAAAAAAAATATTGGTCAAAAAATTCAACTCTTATACAATATGAGAATGATCCATTGAATAAAACAAAAGCTGTAATGGATTTACATCCAAAAGGCACTTCAACTACTTCCAGAACAATCAATTAGTATCAAAGACTTCATGTTTAAATTTATAATTATTTATTTGATTGTTGATCATATATATGTAATTTTGGATAGTTTTCTTTTATAGATTATTAATTCATTAATTTGAATTTTAATTAAAATTCTTTCAACATTTTAATATTTTTTGTTCAAGATTAATATTTTGTTAAGGACTAAGTACAGATGAATAACAATAGAAGAATCCATTGGGATGTGCCAAAAATTCTGGCTAGTAAATTGGGTTACACAACATGTATCCAGAGTACACAACATGTACCTGAGTTCACTAGACCTTGATGTGTGGTGGGATACACAAAACACCATGTTGATACTATATGAAGTGCATTTACAATACACTACATGTTAACTGGGCCAACTTGACCTGGTTTTTTAGACTACATAGTGTGTAGCTAGAATATACGTCATGTAGTCTACATTGTTTAGTGGTGGAATTTACGCTAATAGTGTGGACAAATACATAGATTATACTAGGTGAGGCTGACATCCTGAAATATTAATGAAACACACGATGTGTGTTCAGTGTACACACCAAGTGAATTATTATTCCTTATGTTTTAAGAAGACTTCATGTGAATCTATAGGTTACATGAACACACGACATGAAGACTACATGACGTGTAGCTCTTTAGTACATTCTGTGTAATCTAACTGAGATACACATCGAGGCCCTAGGAATTCATCGTGGATTCAAAACAAGATAAGAACATGAAATGTAGTATCCCAATAGTGGACATGAATAAATTATATTAAAATAATTAATTGATTCATTAAAACCCAATTAAATGTTAGCACTAGATGTGTTTTAATATGTAATAAATGTTTCGAAGAATTAATAAACGCTCAATTAATTCTTTGTAATTATTTGCAATTATTGGTCAAGTCATTTATTTTTCCCCAATGAATTTATGATGTGTATCTCCATGAGACTTCACATAGTCATTAAGATAAAGAGAATTAATTGATTAATGAATTAATTAATACAAGAATCATTTATCTTAATAATAATGATTGAATTGAAGTGAATGATATCCTGTGTACATTTATGTATTCGTTGCATGGGTATGATCGATCATGATCTTTCACCAAACATTTATATGAGTCAATTTTATTTAATTAATTTTGTGCATGGGTTTCTAATTATTAATAAATTAATTAAAAAAATAGTGTGAAAATTAAAGTTTTTTCATAGGTACGGCTTCACGAAAAGATAACACGCTACACACATGACCTTGTTTTCAAAATGTTCCGACCATTACGCCCTCCTGGTTCGCTGCTTGCCTCCTCCTCGCAGGTTCCTCCTCCCAGCTCAAGCGCTCCTGACCCCTAGTTGTCGTCTGCTCTAGCAGTCCTGGGCTGTGTTCTCTCTGGCTAGCTGCAGCTCCCTGCTACCCAGGAGGCCCCTCCAGTAGCGTGCTATCCCGAGGGTCCTTTGTTTCCCCTGCGGCCTCCCAGCCCTTAGTTTAAGGACATACTCTGCAGTAATACCTGACCTTCCCCATGCTTCTCGGCGGTTTCGGTGCAGGCACAATCTTCTCAGGAGGGACGGTGTGTTTTTCTGGATAGCCCCGCGACGACGTTCGAGGAGGCGAAGGCCTATTTGCGCTGGACCTTAGTAGCCCATTTTGGTGCCTCAAAGCCACCGCTGGCAGTCTTCCATCATTTTGTCCATTCACGGGGGCTCGGTGTCCTAGTGCAGGTTTCGTCGCTTCCCTGGAACTCATTCAGCCTTGTGGTGCCTTCGGAGGAGGCCTTCATCCACGCTTGATGTAATGCCCCGCGCTCCTTTGGGCGTTGGAGCTCCAGTTTATCCCGATGGTCTATGGAGGCTCATAGGGGGAAAGAGAGTCTGCTAGCAGCCGTTGGGATCTACCTCCCTGGGTTGCCCCTGCCCTTTCAGAACGAAGGCTTCCTAAAGGCTATTGGGAACTCTCTGAGAGGCTTTCTATGATCGGATGATAACACTAGGAGTGGCTTGTCTACCTTAGCGGCTCGTCTTTGTGTGGAATTCGATTTGTCTCGCCCTGTGCCCGACCATCTTGAAATACAATGTGGCAGAATCGATCAGTTGGCTTCAGGATATCCTTTACCCTGTTTTTCCTAGATACTGCCAGCATTGTCTTCTTCAGGGGAACTTGGTGCAGGTCTGTCGACAAGGGCGCCTGGGTGGGAGGCGCGGGGATCTAGCAGCGGAGGGCGAAAGGGTATAAAGACCGCAGCCTATGTATCGAACGATTGAATTGGACCCATAGATGGATCCCCCCAGTAGTGATATACATGTGGCTCCTCTAACGATGTCAGAGATTATGGTCTTCCCTGGCCCTCCTCAAGGGGATGTTGTAGTAGATATCAGGGTCTTGGCACCGCGTGTTCCAAGATGCTTTGCACCTTTATAGGTATTTTCTATCCAGAATTTTTTAGTTCACTACCTGCAGTTCCTTGAAGGTGTCCAGCATAAGGTGAAAACTCATGCCTCTCATCCCTTAAACCCCCTGGATTTCCCTACTCTTACCCCAATGATCCCCGGTAATGCGTCTCACTCAAACAAGAGGGGCCTAATCCTAACCTCTACAGCACCAAGATCTTTTCGGGTACTCTCGCCACACCCCCTACCTCAGACCCCCTCATGGGGCTGATAACCCCTCCACCATAGTGTAGGGGCGCAGCGGAGGTGCGTGGTACCTCAAACACACAGAACGAGGAGCAAACGGAGCAACACCAGAATTTTAACGTGGTTCGGTCGTATGACCTACATCCACGGGAGAAGGAGATCTTCTCTATTCACGTCTCTCCGGTTCTCGACGGAGGATTACAAAAATACATCACACACTCTTCCCTTACAAACAATGGGATTTTCATCCCGTTTAAATAGAGAAAGAAAACAGAGGGTCTCTCCCGGTTGGTGGGGGTAGCTCATCTACCCATGGAACTTCCTCCTGCAGCCTGCTGTCCACCTTGACTCCCACCAAAGAAGACCTGCAGTACCTGCTGGGTTGGCTGCCAACCAAGGAAGAAGCTGCTGCCGACAAAGATGACTCCCAAAATGGGAGTGGTCCCAACAAATCTCCCCCTCACGACCAATTTGGGGTAGAAGCATGACCTGCAGTCTCCTTGCAGGTTTCAAAAACTTCATCAGCAAATCGAACACGCTTCTTCACGCCAGATGACGTGGCACTTCCATCGTCTTCAGTCAATCTCGGGCTGACTGTGGTCTCCATCAAATGATACAACCCTTGAGACTCCTTCCCAGTAAACATCGTTGCATCCTCACGTGAGACTTCTAATACTCCACCTGATATGGAAATCTTGAACCCTCTCGCATCGAGGCTACTCAATGATATCAAGTTCCGTCTCATCCTCGGAACGAATTTCACATCAGCCAGTGTACGGATTCCTCCATCGGGTGTCTTCAATTTCATTGTCCCGACTCCTCGAACCTCGCATGTTGACCCATCACCAAGTCGCACCGAGTCTCGCACCTGCTGAAAAGTATCAAATGTACCTCTCGTCGTACATATGTGTGCCGAGCTCCCCGAATCCAGAACCCATCCGTCTTCTTTTGGATTTTGAGCCCGCTCGTTCTTCCTCTTAAGAAATCGGCATTCTCGCTTCATGTGCCCAAATCTTTTGCAGTAATGACACTGCACTTCTCCTCGTTCAACTCGCTCATCTGAGTGCACGCTTCCCGTTGTCACGCAGATTTCATCATCTGCATATAATCCTGTGATGTTCACATCCTCCTCTTCAACTTTCTTCTTCCCAGCAACGTACCGTTTGCGCTCTCCACAATCACTTTTATAGTGACCCTTCTTCTCGCACAAGAAACACGTGATTTCGCTCGGATCACGTCCCCTGGATTTTGGCCGCCATTCTTTACCTCTTGACTGTCGATGTCGGCTCCTCCCACGCTGATCATCTCGCATCGCCATGATTTGCTCGTCTGAATGCGTCGAAGGTCTTCGAAATGCCTCCGAATCTTGAAGCGACGCCATCACATCGTCCAACTTCTATGTCTCCTTCCCCACGAGCAATGCAGTCACAAGCCCATCAAATGAGCTTGGTAGTGATGACAAAAGCAAAAGTGCTTTGTCTTCCTCTTCAACCTTCACACCGAGCCCCAATAACTGCATCAGGATCTTGTTGAATTCATTGGTATGATCCAACAAATTTTCTCCCTCGTCTATGCGCAATTGGTACAGTTTCTTCTTCAGGAACAACTTGTTGGTGAGCGACTTCGCCATATATTGCTGCTCCAACTTCTTCCAGATCTCTTTCGGTGATGTCTCATCCAACACCGAGTACTTTACCTCATTCGCCAGACATAGCCGAATCGTGCTGACGACCCGCATCTCGAGCTCTTCCCAATCACTGGCACTGGTTGTCTCAGGCTTTTCTCCGATCAACGGTCTGATCAGGCCCTGCTGCACCAAAAGATCCTTCATTGTGCTTTGCCACAAGCCGAAATTTCTTCGACCATCGAACTTCTCGATGTCAAATCTTGGAAGTGCTCCGCCACCCGTCATCGTCGTCGTCGCAAAACGCGATCACCACCGTCAATGTCGCACCCTTAATCACCACCTGATAGAGTGCGAATTTTCCAAAACTAACCGTACGGATGTGTCCGGAACGGTCGAAATAGTCGGAATCGACTCCTGGATCGCCGAAATCGGACACCAATTGACCGAGATATTGTCAAAACACGTTCAACGGTCCAGATCGCCCGCTGACATGGCGCTGACGTGGCACGCCGGAGCTCTTGCCGGAATCTTTCCGGAATTGTTTCGGGCGGCGTGAACAGTACCTTCTTCTCCGGCACGGGGTTACTGTTCACCCGCGGGTTTGACCGAACTTTGACCGGTCATATCTCCTTTGTTTCAACTCTGTTTTTCTTGCCGTTTGCGCCGTTGGAATCGTCTCGCCGCCCTCTTCTCAGATCTGGCCTCAGAAAATTTTTCCGACCACTTTCTATTTTCCGGCCACCGGAAAATTTGCCGTCGCCTCGCTGGTTCACCTCTGTTCGCTCCGCCTCGCCTCTGATACCACTTGTAGGGGCGCAGCGGAGGTGCGTGGTACCTCAAACACAAAGAACGAGGAGCAAACAGAGCAACACCAGAATTTTAACGTGGTTCGGTCATATGACCTACATCCACGGGAGAAGGCGATCTTCTCTATTCACCTCTCTCCGGTTCTCGACGGAGGATTACAAAAATACATCACACACTCTTCCCTTACAAACAATGGGATTTTCATCCCGTTTAAATAGAGAAAGAAAACAGAGGGTTTCTCCCGGTTGGTGGGGGTAGCTCATCTACCCATGGAACTTCCTCCGGCAGCCTGCTGTCCACCTTGACGCCCACCAAAGAAGACCTGCAATACCTGCTGGGTTGGCTTCCAATCAAGGAAGAAGTTGCTGCCGACAAAGATGACTCCCAAAATGGGAGTGGTCCCCACACATAGGAGGTGTTTTCCTGTATGAAAGGTGGATTTTCTACCCTAGGTAACCGGAGGGAACGCATGGACTTTTATCCTGAGGGTCTATCCTCCACAGCAGTTTGTTCATGTGACTTGCACTATTTCTTTGTGTCCTTTGTTTATGGGAGTTGTGACCATGTCCAAAGAGAGGTTATGTGGAAATACCTCAATGATTTTGATCCGAGGTCGGAGGTTTGGATAATGGGAGGTGATTTTAACATAGTTGCGGATACGGTGGAGCGACAGGGTAGGGGCTCGTTCCCCAGGAAGGCAAGCCTCGACTTTAATATTTTCATGGCGAGGAAGGGTCTATTGAACCTTGGCTATGTAGGTGACCGGTTCCCCTGGTGTAACAATCAAAGGGGGAACCATCACCCGTGGAGTCGTCTAGATAGATGCATGTGCAACATGCAAGCTATATCTACCTTCTCCAACTCAAAGGTCGAGCATTTGGTACGTGGAGTTTCAGATCATTCCCCTCTCCTATTGTCTCTGGACCATGTGCAAGACTACAATGAAATATTCTTCTTTAGCCAACTTTGGACCAACATACAGGGATACCAGGACCTGGTCTGCAACACCTGGAATATGCCTGTTCAGGGGCACACATGGACAACGTTTTACAATAAGCTGAGGTGGTTAAAATCAAGTCTTCAGGCATGGACGAAAGATCTCTACCCCCTGGATGGTGATATGGATACCATCACAAACGATTTTTTTTGGCCTTGAGGAGAATATGGAGGACGCATGGGACGACCGGGTTTTTGAGGATCTCCTAGGGAAAAAGGAAATCCTCACAGGTATGCTTCTGAAACAAGAACGGTTGGCCAGGGAGGGGTCAGGATTAAATACCATAAAGAGGGTGATAAAAATACCACCTATTTTCAAGCGTGTATCAAGGAATGTAGATGAATGATAAAACCAAATATTCTCCTTGAGTATGGTTCATTTACAGATGACAGGGATGTGGTGGGTGGCCTGGCTAACACCTTTTTCTTTGATTTTCTTGATGGTCCCAACGAACGCATCCCGAACAAATACCCTACAGAGGAAACAAATATGTTTGATGTTATTCCCTATTTAGTATCGTCCAGGGATAACGAAGGCCTGGGAGCAATACCTGGTGGGGAAGAGATTCGGGATGCTATGATACATTTGAACCCTGAGAGTGCGGCGGGTCCAGACGGTTTTCTAGGGTCTTTCTACAGACCTGCATGGGAAATTGTGAATAAGGATTTGGTGAAGGCAGTATAAATTTTTTTTCTGAGGAGGGAGCTTTTCTCGAGTTTCCTGTGCCACTACTATGGTTCTTATGCTGAAATCCAAGAATCCCTCTTCTATAGCACATTATAGACCGGTTAGCATGTGCAACATCCCATATAAAATCTTGGCTAGTATTATAAACTCTAGGTTGGCTATTCGTCTACCTCAGTGGGTTTCATTGGAACAAAATGACTTTGTTAAGGGACTCTCAATACAGGGAGCCATTTCCCTAGCTCAGGAAATGTTTTGTGATATAAACATCAAAACCCGTGGGTCCAACATAGCCATCAAGCTTGATATGAACAAAGCCTATATCAAGTGGAGTGGAGCTTCATCAATAAGGTTCTAAGAGGTATGGGTTTATCTTATGAGAATATAGATATCATATTTTGTGGTTTTAGATCTTATTAGTGATCAATTAAATTCATGGGGAAATCAAACGGCTTCTTCAAGGATGCCCGCGACCTATGGCAGGGGGACCTGATCTCTCAGAGTCTATTCATTCTTGTCTAGGAAGTTGTTAGTCATCTCATTCACCGAAGTATTAACAATGGTTTGATCCTCCCGTATCATAGAAAATGGAGACTTCCTGCAGTTTCTCACCTCATGTTCACGGATGATACCATCATATTCATGAATGCCTCAAGTAGATCTCTTTTCGGACTGAAAAAGGTGCTGGAGGAGTATGGCCATTGGAGTGGGAAGATCATCAACAATAACAAGAGAAACTTCTACATATCAAAAGCATGCACCCTTATGTGGGTCTCCACTATGAGATTCAAACTGGACATGAAAAGAGGATCTATCCCTATGAGATACTTGGGCTCCCCCATCTTGTCGAGTAGACTTTGCATTTCTGACTTTGACAACCTTCTCATGAAGATAACCGACCTGGTGTTGAACTAGAAGAACAAGTACTTGTCTTTTGGGGGATGGATCACACTAGTGAACAGTGTTCTCATAGAGACTATGGTGCATTCTCTCTCTTCTATTAGAGTCCCGAAAGGTGTCATTAATAAAATTTAAAATATCCTTTCTAGATTCATATGGGACCCCATATCTATAGGGAAAAGTAATTAGGCCTCCTGAAGTAAGATGGAGAGGTCGGTCTGTGAAGGCAGAATCAATGTTCATAGCCTGGAAGACACCCTATACTGCATACACACTAGATTAACATGGGGTGTTCTGGAGAAATTCACTCTATGGGGGAATATCATCCACAACTACTATGTGGGGAGCTAGGCACAATAAAAAGGCCATGCTCTATCCATTTCTCGGTGATTAGCCTGATTATTTCCACCCTTCGTCCAAAGACTTTCTGGCTTGTGGGGAGAGGGGAGTTATCCTTTTGGCACCAAAACTGGTCTGGATCCATTATCGGTTTTCCTGGGTTTCCTTCCACCAACATCATCCTTGTAGAGGGGAGCCACTTCCCATCTTTTATCACGGCGGTTCTGTATAGGGAGCAACAAGATATCTTCAACCTCATAGAACTGTGTTCAGACCCGGATATATGTGTCTTCACCTCATCCCCCTCTAGGGCCTTCACATCAAAGTACATCCAGCATATTACTAGGGGGTAGGTTCATGCAAATGTGGAGATGTGGTATGAGGTTCTATGTGTGAAATATATACCTACCAGATTTAATTTCCTCACCTAGAGAATTCAAAAAAAGTTGTCCCGACAGATGAGAACGTCAAGAGGTATGGGGTTAACATGGAATAAATATGTGTTTGTTGCAATACCTACAGGGAAAAAATGGATCATTTTTTTGAAAGTGACTGGGTATGCGAGGTGTGGGCCTGTTTTGGGGGGTTCACCATAGTCATCAATTCCAGCATGGATGGAATCCCCTTTCTAGATTGCTGGTACCACGGTTCGAGAGGCAGCGACCCTGAAAAAATTGAATGTACCTATGGTGCTTCATGTAGGCTACTGGTGCCTCTGGACAATGAGGAATAAGGTGAGACATGAAGGGGTGGTCGTGACAGCCCGTTCTATAATTGTATGGATGAAAAACCTTTTAGGCGACCTGGCCAGAGCTCTCAGAAACAGGAGGGAAGCCCTAGCTTTTATTCGGTTTCATGTAAGGGCATGTGCGATACCCATGGATAGTAGAAAAAAGGGAAAATGGGTTTGTTGGAACCCTCCAACTAGAGGGTTAAAAGTCAATACAGATGAATCGTGTGCTCTAGGTTTAATGCGGGGAGGAGGCATGGTGCGTGGTGCTAGTGGGTCAGTGCTCATGGCATTCTGAATAAGGATGGGTCAAGGATCCTCTCTATAGGCTGAGGCCCTAGAGATGCTCCACAGTCCCATCTTATGTGGCCAGAGGTATTTGGTCATCACTGAAGTAGAAACTGACTCAATACTAGCATACAAGTCCCTACCGGACAGGGGTGCGTCTCCTTGGTCGCTCAACTCTACCATCAGGAAATGCCGACGATTACATGGAAGCATCACTAAAGTGTATCACACATGGATGGAGGGTAACAGTGTTACTGATCACATGGCCTCACATGATATATCTAGCTCTAAGGATGTATTCTTTCCAACTATGGATAGCTTGAAACCTGAGGGGGTCAATTATATCAGAGGGGATGCCCTTGGTCTTCACTATTTCAGACCTCCTTAGCTCTTGGATTTGGAGGCTAGGGGTTGGGGGATGGGGGTGCGTTGAGGTTCTTTTGTATGGTTTATCCTCTTTTCCTTGAACAAAAATTTATATGATGATGGTATAAATAAAATGGCCCATGTGTCATCCCACCTCTTTTATTATGTAGGTCCGTGTGTCCAAGGTTTTTTATGTAATATCCAATAACCAATCCTTTAATCACCCACCGGAATTTGAGTTATAAACATATGTAATAAAATGAGTATCACAACTTTCATAAAGGTGGTTCAAGATAGAATCGAGATGAAACAATCCCTAGTGATACAAAGATTGAAAAGTGGAATACTACAGATCCTGCCAAGTCTGACACAATGAGTTTTCCCTTAGGGTGGTAGGTTTATTTATTGTCCTATAAATAAATCAAACATTAGATAATCCCCTGATTTGATCATTTATTTATTTATTTACTTCTATATTTTCATGATTTATTTAATTGATACAAGGCTGTGATCACATATATAAATGGACTAATATACACAGATTGAATTTAAATAAATGTATTAGGGGTAAATTTTTTATGAAAATGTTGTTTATTACTTATGTAAAATCAAATTTTTTTAAAAAATACATGTAAAGTATAAAACAAGAAAAATTTCACACATAATAAATCAAAATCCCTCAAGTTAATAATATGTCACCACCCCTTACAATGTCTAAATTAAGATGCAACCATGGGTAAAATTTTCGTTCAGGCCATAGTCGGGGGAACATTTAATTATTGGGGATTATTAACTATGATGATGGGTCGATGTAACTAAAATTTTATTAATTTTAGTATCCATAGTCCTTTCAGTATAAATATGGAGGCAAGTGTTAAGGAAATCCTCGTTAATATTTTTGGATTATAGAGTCCACTCAATAGTTCAAAGAGCTATCAGTTTGCAGTTGGAAAGACCAAATATTTAAATACCTTATTGTGGTTTTTATAATTATATTATGGATAATAAATAAGGGAAATGTGGATCCTTAATTCTAAAATTCCTTGAGTGATAGGACATTCTATGTTAAATGGTGAGGGTCGTTAGGGACATGATAACATTATGGGATACTTAATAAAATTATAATTATAATTTTTACTCACATAATTTATAATCAAGTAAAGTATTAATAAGATGCACTTTTAATACTATAGAGTAATGGAAACTTAATAACCACTTTATCTCTAAGAAACATTTTAGAGATAAAACATCTTCTTACTGTAAGTAACTTCCAGGAATGGTTCGGATGCCTAAGGGTAGTGTTTCACCAAGAATGGAAATATTGCCTTCTAGAATCCTCAATGCCTAATATACCTACTAAGTAGGAAATTAATGATAATTTCATTATATATGATATCATCTTAGATATGTGGTTGATGTTTAGTGTTTTATGATTTGATATATGTCTTGTAAACTCATGAAGTCTCATGAAGACATGGATTCTTTTATCATGCTCCAATATCTTTGTGGTTTTTATCAAGAGATCTCTAGATTAGAATGGTTTGATATACTTGGGGAACTATTTCAAAGTAAATTTGGAGAAGGAGTTCCAGCTGGGCCTCACATAATCAAACTCATTGGCTACATTGAGTGCCTAGACATTCTATGGTTTAATTTGTTTAATGAAATGTTAACTGATCTCTTTATTTCATCACTCCCTTAGATATTACCCATTTGTATTGTCAATTATAATATGAAGAACATAAATAAGTATCTTATAGATCTTTTCACATTTATTATACAATATTTTAAGGGGAAAAACCATGAAAAATAATCTATCCTTATGGTGAAAAAAGGATAGTCTTAGAAAAGAGATCTAAATCTTAATCTTATTCGCAATTCCCTTTCTAGAAGATAAGGATAAAGGGATATGTAAGGGAACATGATTATTACTATTTCACATGTCGTATGGAGGGTCACTGAAAAAACAGCACCAAAGTGAAGAAGAAATGGGAATCTTTAGTTTCATTCCTTATTAAGTTCAATTTATAATTTTCTATAAATTTGGTATTAGATGCAGCATGTTGTGCTCACATATATATTCACATATATGACCAAGTAGATTCATAAATATTTCTTAGAGTGAGGTAGAACCATAAGCATCCAATGAAGCTATAGGTCATGTTTTGGCTATTAGGTACTAACACCTCACATTTCCAATATGAATGATTTTTGTTTTAAAATATTTTCAATATGTGTCATATGCTATAAATAATAGTTTTTATATCCAAACATGAAAAAATGGATTTATTTTAAAATTTGGGAATAAATGTTACTTATTTTATAAAAATAGAATTTATTATGGAAAAGAACATTTAAATAATGGTCTTTATGTGTAAGATTACATGAACCATTTAATGGAAATATATAATGGTAATTGTTCATATGACACATAAGATACACAACTATGGAACCATCAGATAGGTCATGTAAATGAAAAGTGTTTGACTAAATTACACCTAGATTGATATTTTGATTATTTTAAACTAAAATCACCTGATTTATGTCATAAATGTTTAAAAGTTAAAATGACCAAACCACCATTTATATGAAAAGGTGAAAGAGGAAAAGAGCTTCTTGAATTAGTTCCTACTGATGGGTGTAAAAAATTCCCAGTTGAAGTAATCTATTGGTACATAAACTTTATAAGTTTTACTGATGAATTTAGTAGATAGGGATATGTATACTTAATTAAGAATAAGTCATATTATTTTGATAGATTAAAATAATACAATAAGGAAGTTGAGAAGCCACTTGTTAATAATATTAAGAAACTCCACTCTGACCATGGTAAATACTATATTAATCAAGACGTCATTGATTATTTTTGAGAGTTTGGGATTCTTTCCCAAATCACTCCTCCCAGTACACCTTAATGGAATGGTGTAAGATAAATGAGGTAACAACCTTATTAAATATGATAAAATCAATGAAGAGTTATGGAAGTCCTACATTATACTTTTGGGGATATGCATTACGAATAATAACATACATTCTAAATTGAGTGCTAACTAAAGTAGAAATTGGTATTCCATATCAGATTTGGTATATAAATAATACCATGTAATCTTATATATGAGTATCGGGTTAAGAAATTTTTAAGGACATTTTTTGAAAAAAAAAAATTCACCCTTAGGAATGAAGTGTATATTTATAGGGAATCTTAATAAAACTAAAATATATTATCTATAAGATCCTATAAAAAAGAAAGTTATGGTTAATATGTGTCCCGAATTTCTAGAAAGGGATCACATATATAATAGATATAGTGGTAGATAGATAAAATTCAATGAATTCCTTGGTCTATATAAACAAGGGTTGGCACATGAATAGATTCTACAAGGCCCTATGGTAGAGAATGTTCGAAAGACACCAATACTGTATAGGAGTAGAAAAGAGGTTATAAAACCGAAAATATATTCTTTTCTAATTACCAAAGATGGTGTGTAACAAATCCGTTAATATTAAGACAAATCATTTACATATTTTCATTAATTTTATTTTATATATTTATATTCATTATAAGAATATTATGTAATTTTTCATTCAAAGAGAAAAAGATTCATTTCTATCCAAATTGGGTTTTCATATATTATATGGTTTTATTTAAAAGATTAATTTTAAAATTATAGAAATTGAATTTAAAAAACATAAATTTTTATTGGAATTTAACATGTCAGAATTATCTTAGGAGGATTTTTTATGAATATTCTAAAATTATTGATTTTTCAATGAATAGTGAAAATTATTGACTTTTATTGGAAACTGTATTTTCTTTTCAAGTATGTAAAAAAGGAAATTTTAAATTTGGAATATTTTTAAAATTACCATAGACCCACATGATTAATCAAAATACAAAAACTTTTTTATACTTAAAATACATTTTTCTGGAAAACTATTTTTCATTGCATTTTGTGGGTTTAATTTTTAATTAAATTCTGACACTTATGTGAATTGAATCATGAAAAATTTATTCCATATTTTGAATGAGGAGGTCCAAATTTGTTCAATATATCCCTTTTATTTTTATTCACTATGAATAGTAATCATATTAAATTTTCTTACCATGATAAAGGTCAAATGATTTAATTAACGGTAAAAATAATGTGATATTGTCTAAAAAGTAATCATAAACCATGAATTATTTTAATATTATAATTATATATCAACCAAAATTATAAGAAAAATATAATATATGTCTTTTTCTATATTTGGCCATTATTTTGAACTTATTAATATTTTATGTAAAGAAAAGTTAAAATATCATTAACTTTGTTTTATTATCACTAAATTTTTGACATTAAGATAAAAAAGAATGTTTTTATGGCTCTAAATGGTTATTATAAAGATTAATTATTATTTTATATAATGGTAATTTATTTATAATTTTTTGGTATGAAATAATTACATTAATTTCTTACGCTACACCAACACAATATTTATTCAATTAATAGAGAAATTAGATAAATTATTTAAAAAATATTAAAATTATTGAAATTTTGAGGGATTTATAGTGTCCCATGGATTTATTAGATATTTATAACATACTTTTGGAATGTTAAATGTTTATATTAATTTCTATATTTTTCTTTATTTTTTTGAAGTCAAATTAAACAAATAGTGTCAAAAATTACATTAATTTTTTTTTATAATAAATAAAATTTAATTAATGGATTTAAAATTCCTAAAAATATTATCTTAAGAAAAGTGAGTGATATATTGTTTATAATATCATCCATGGTCCATTTTGGTCCATTTTTCTTTTTATTGTAATTTTTATGAATCCTTTATTGTAATATACTTTGATACCGTGGTAATTGTCGAAACTACTAACAAGGGATAATACCAAAGGATAAGGATGAAAAAATAACCTAATATTATCAAATTTCTTATTGTATGAGAGTATTTAGACCCATAATTATACTATAATTAAAATATATCAATTTTTCTGCATTTTTAGATGAAAATTAATTTATATTAATTTTATACTTTATGAAATTCCAAGAGTACCCCTCCACTCTCTTATAAAAGGGATCCTACTCTCCTCTTTTATGCACATTTTAAAAAGATTATTATTTGGAAAATACCTACCTAAATTATTTCCTCACATCCATACCCACATCCTAGAGTCCTTGTTTTGTTCATAAATTTTGCCTAGGAAGGTGTTAGGTATAAACCTAAATAGCTTGTCTAAAGAAGAGTTTTGGATTTTAACTAAACATTTTCATTTTATTTCCTCTTCTACCTCTTTCAAATCATCTGAATCCTTGATGAGATAATAAAATAATTATTTTAAGTTTATAGGGATTTTTTAAATAGAATAATCTATATCCATTTCCTCTTCAATCAAATGGGAAACAAAACAACAGTTTATGTGAAAGAGGTAGAATAATCTATATCCATTTCCTCTTCTACCTCTTTCAAATCATCTGAGGGCAGTGTTTTACTTAGCACGAGGGCAGTGCATATTTTAGCCTGAGGACAACTTCTTCCGTGCCTGTGGGAAATAGTATATGTTCCTGAGGGTGACACTTTGTACGCCTGAGGGAAATATATGTATGCCGATGGGAAAATACCTGTGGGTTACGTTTCTGATTACCTGAGGGTAAGGGTTTGCGTGTCTGAGGACACTGACTGTTTACATAGAAATTCACTTTGGTGGTTTCCTTAGAATGAACAATTAAATGAATAATTAAATGGCAATATAACTGGTAAAGTTAGTTACTTTCGAGTACTGCTTAGTTTATTTCATTTTACTACTGTGCACTGTTGTTGAATGTTTTCACACAGTTGGGAACGGGCCTTTGGTGGGTGCATACTGAGATTATTTCTCACACCCTGTTTGGGTCATGCTTTTCGGCCAAACAGATTACGTTTCTGCAGGTGTGGATAATGGCAAGGGTCCCCATACAGGTACTTGATTGCTACTGAGGAGTAGGGAAGCATGGGACCGGGCTTAGGCTCGCGATGCTACCAGTTATTTTGTTCTGTTTTGTTGTACTCTGTATTGTATTGTACTGCTATGTAACATGTTCTGGCTGCTTTCTTAGAACTTGAGACATGTTGCATCACATATATATAACTGGTTGGTTATCTTTTACTGCAGTTGTTAAAATTAAATGTGAATGGTTTATTGCTTCCGCTATTGTTGTATTCTTTTCATTTTATTCCGCTACGCTACATTTTGACAAATGAGGGCATAGTTTCCCCACTATCAGACCTGGGTCCTTGCTACTACTCGGTAGCCTCTGGCATTTGGGAAAATACACATGAGGTCACATGGCGAATCGGGTTCGGGGCACCCGTTGAGTGGCACCCGGAACCGGGACGTTACAATGTGGTATCAGAGGGGTTTTTTTCTTTGACTTACTATTTGGAGCCTTAGTCAGGGATAAGACGGAAATGGTAGTTGGTAATAAGCTGTGCCCGGGCATATCTAACCCGTGTACAAGAAAAAGCCAGTCTACCTGGTATTTTTGCAATTTTTCTGATTTTGCAAATTTTACAGTTGATTTGATTTTCACCATTGGGTGACGCACTTGTTATTATGCTGTTATATTTAATCCATGGGTTCTATTTAGTTGCAACCCGATGAGATGAGGGAATTCCATCTCATTCATCATATAGGAAAATGCTAGAAATCACATGCCGTGCATAGTTCCATGCCACATAGGCACCTTAGAAATTGC
This sequence comes from Viscum album, assembly GCA_963277665.1. NCBI lineage: Eukaryota > Viridiplantae > Streptophyta > Magnoliopsida > Santalales > Viscaceae > Viscum > Viscum album. The sequence continues at coordinate 877,303,568 of OY728143.1, read as the reverse complement.
ATGTTGTTGTGATAGCTGTTGTGCTAGAAAAGCATACTGTTGTGATAGATGCTTTGATAAAATACTTGCTATGTGATAGCGCACTATGGGAAAAATAGCATTTTGTGATGGGCTATTTGCGATGGGAATAAATCCCATTGCAAATACAAAGTCTAAGAAGCTATTTGAGACGAGGAGAAATGCCCGTCGCAAATAACTTAGTATTTGCGACGGGGTGTCGTCTCCCATCACAAATAGTTTGGCGTGGTTTGCGCACCAAACCGCGCGAAAACTTCTTGTAATGGGGAAGTGTCTCCCGTCGCAAAAATATGGGGTGGCTTGCACGCGAATCGGCGCGGCTTGCGCACCATGCTGCGCGGGGTTATTTGTGACGGGTTCGGTTGCAAATACCTGGCGGCGGTCAATAAGTTTTTGCGACGGGATGTCGTCCCGTCGCTAAAAGACTGTCGGCATGCACTATTTGCGATGGGTCCCGTCGCAAATAACCTTTTAACCACCGACTGTAATAAATGCGGACGAGGGTAATTGTGACGGAACCCGTCGCAAATACCACCATTTGCGACGATTTTCCTGTCACAAATAATCGCGTCGCAACTAATCTAACCTATATATATCCCCATCAGTTTTTTTCCAAATCATCCAGATCCTGCCCTCTCTCTCTCTACATTTTTTAGTTTCCAATAGTAATTTTTTCTTTTAGTTGAAGTTTTTTTATTCAATAGAAATCAGAGGGAGTAAATATCTTCAGAATATCAAAGTTTAAGGTATTTATATTTTTTTATATTTATTTTAAATTTTTATGTTAATTTTAATTGTTGTTTATGAGTTCCAATTTAATTAGATTTCAATTGATTTTTAATTATTTTTAGTTTTACTAAGTAATTGATATTGTTAATAATAAGTATAAATTATTAGTTATAATTAAGAATAAATAGATATAATTAGGAATAATTAGTAATAATTTGGAATAATTAGTAATAATTAGGAATAATTAGTAATAATTAGGAATAATTAGTAATAATTAGGAATAATTAGGAATAATTAGTAATAATTAAGAATAATTAGTAATAATTAGGAATAATTAGTAATAATCAGGAATAATTAGTAAAAATTAGGAATAATAGAGAATAATTAGTAATAATTAAGAATAATTAGTAATAATTAAGAATAATTAGTAATAATTAGGAATAATTAGTAATAATTAGGAAAAATTAGTAAAAACTAGGAATAATTAGTAATAATTAAGAATAATTAGTAATAATTAGGAATATTTAGTAATAATTAGGAATAATTAGTAATAATTAGGAATAATTAGTAATAATTACGAATAATTAGCAATAATTACGAATAATTAGCAATAATTAGCAATAATTAAGAATAATTAGCAATAATTAGCAATAATTAGGAATAATTAGCAATAATGAGGAATAATTAGCATTAATTAGAATAATTACGGATAATTAGAAATAATTAGCAATAATTAGGAATAATTAGCAATAATTAGCAATAATTAGCAATAAATAACAATAATTATCCATAATTAGTAATAATTAGCAATAATTAGCAATAATTAGAAATAATTAGCAATAATTAGCAATAATTAGCAATAATTAGCAATAATTAGAAATAATTAGCAATAAATAGAAATAATTAGCTAAAATTACGAATAATTACGAATAATTAGGAATAATTAGAAATAATTAGGAATATTTATTAATAATTAGGAATAATTATGAATAATTAGGAATAATTAGGAATAATTAGGAATAATTAGCAATAATTAGGAATAATTAGAAATAGTTAGGAATAATTACGAATAATTATGAATAATTACGAATAATTAGCAATAATTAGCAATAATTAGCAATAATTAGCAATAATTAGCAATAATTAGCAATAATTATCAGTAATTAGCAATAATTAGCAATAATTAGGAATAATTAGCAATAATTAGGAATAATTAGCAATAATTAGGAATAATTAGCAGTTGCAAGCTCAGGCTGAGCATATAGAGTCTTTGCAGAAGTAGCAAAAAGTGATGTGTCGGTGGCAGCAGCAGTAGAAGCAGCATTACGAAGAGCAGAGCTGTCGATGGCAGCAACAGCATCAGGAGCACATGAAGTACATGCGTTGTTTGACTCGTAGTTTAGGGATCGAGTTTCCTCCACTAGCTCCTTCAGCTCCTCCACCTCCTCCAGACGACCCCCCAGTGATTTTTTATGTTAAAAACATTTTAATTAAAATTGTAATATGGATTATCTACATTTTCTGTCTTTTATACTGGTGCAAATATTACATAATTTAATTTTTAGTATTTTTATATTTTTTTATATTTTTTTGTCAATATTGAGAATTTTAATATTTTTTATTTTTTTATTGTTTTAATAATAATCATATTATTGTTTCATCAATTGTAATACTATTAAATTTTATTTTTTTAAAATTAAATTACTATTTGTGATGGGGCCTTTTGTGACGGGACCCCGTCGCAAATAGCCCAACTAAATATTTTTAAAAACATATTTGCGATGGGTAAGTAAGCCCGTCACAAATAATTTGTTGTGGTAGGACCATCGTAGAAAACATTTATGTATATATAATAAAAATAATCAGAAGTTTATTTGCGACGGGAATGTTTCCCGTCGCAAATAAAGGCTTTTGCGACGAGACTGTTGCAAATAAAGGCTTTTGCGACGGGACCGTTGCAAATAATTGTATTTGTGACCGCGTTTTTTGCAACAGGCTATTTGCGATGGGATCCCGTCGCAAATAGTCCATCACAATTAAGAAGAATTCAAGTAGTCGGGTTTTTTATGTGATCCGGTTTATAGAATGGACGCCAAACACTGGTTTTTGGGGAGTATGGGCCCTCATTGACCAGAATTTGGTGGATCATTAACTTTTTATCTTGTTATAACACATATAAGATGTCGAACTTTGATTCACGGGGTGTATGGGCCCTCACGGATCAGAATTTGGCACTTAGGTGTTGTTTTTCAGTATTTTCTAGGTTCCAGAGTAGTTTTAGAGCCTTACTGTCCGGAAAACCCATTATACACGCTGTGTAGTTCCTCAAACACATGCCGTGTGATCTTCTGTTTGGGAAGAAAAGAAAACTTTTTTAAGTACATGTCGTATACCCTAAGTACACGCAGTGTAGTCGCTTCCCGTGTCAAGGACCGTGATGGCGGGGACACGGGGAAGGGAGATGCTTGAAAAAAACATCGTGTACCAGATGTACACGCCGTGTAGTGTTGACCCGGAGTCCTCCCATGTAACTAACAACACAGATGGGGGAGACCTTAAGACATACATGACGTGTCCACTATGGAACACGCTGTGTAGTCTAACCTGATATCTGGCCATGTAACTTACAACACAGGTCGGTGTAATCCTTTCGTCTACACGCCGTGTGTATATGGAACATGCCGTGTAGTTTTAGCCGTGTATCCGGCCATGTAACTAATAACATGGGTCGACAGAGCTCGTCTAGTACACGCCGTGTGCCTGTGGGACACGCCGTGTAGTCTTGTCTGAGGACAGACCATGTGGACATAGCCATGTGGCTGGGGAAACAGGGTGGTGTACACACCGTGTGCGGGTGTAACATGTTGTGTAGTATCAACCGGAGTAGTCGGCCGTGTCAAAAATGACATGTGCAGTTGGAAATTTACACCATACACATTGTGTAGATTATATACACGCCGTGTAGTTTTTTTCAATTGGAGCTGTGTGGCTAAGCCTTGTAGAAGGACCCGGGTAGTGGAAGAGAAGTCAAGTACATGCCGTGTAGTCATTATACATGTCGTGTAGTCTTGTTTTGAAAATTTTTAATTCCTTCTTCCTCTTGTTCCCTTTTTAGGATTCCTTCGCTTTAGTCTTTGATAATGTGGATCTAAGGTGTGCGTTTGACCTTGTAGAGTCATGCAGCCAAGAAGACCACGCGTTGTTCGCTAGGAGAGAGGAAATGATTATACTCCAGAGATGGTGGTCCATGGGCTACTAGTGGATCCTCCAGTAGAGCCAGATGCGGCGCCAACCATTATACCGGACACAGGTGTAGTGGCGCAGTTCTGTGAAGGCTTTATGCGGTTCATGAAAATGTTTCAGGGAGCACCACAGGCTGCCACATCTATGGATGAGCTGACTTGCATAGTCCAGCAGTAGCATCCGCCTACGTTTTCAGGGGATGGTGGACCACAGGCTGTGCAATCTTGGCTGGGGTCTATGCAGACTATCTTCGAGCACCTTGAGACACCTCCAGGGCGGAGGGTCAAGCCCGCAATGTATATGTTGCGTGATTCTTCCAAGATGTGGTGAAATGTTACCTCCCAGTCTGAGAATCACAGAGACATGGCGTGGGAATATTTTCAGGCAGTATTCTATGACTTCTTCTTTACAGATATGCTGAGGGAAGATAGAGCTCGAGAGTTCATGAATCTATAGTAGGGTGCTATGCCGTTGATTGATTATTCTTCTCGTTTCACCGAGCTTCAGCACTTTGCACCCGTTCTGGTGGGTAATGAGATGTTGAGAGCCATAACCTTTGAGGATGGTCTTCGTTATGACATCCGAGAACTGGTGAATGTTTTCCGGTTGCCTTCAGTACACGCTATTGTGAACCAGGAGCTGATTACAGAGAGGAACCTGTAGGAAGCTAGTGGTGTGGGACAGGGCGTTTCAGCACCAGTTTCTGGTACTATCTCTGCTGGCAAGAGGAAAAGACAGATGGACTTCTCTTACGGTGGCAGTACCAGCCAGAAGAATGTTTCAGGGGGTCAAGTTAGGTGCTACTAGTGTGGGAAAGAGGGGCACAAGAGCCTTCAGTGTCCACGAGACACAGTGGAGTGCTGAGCTTGCAGTAAGATGGGTCATCTGCAGTTCTTTTGTAGGGCGTTTCAACCAGTGTCCAGTGAGAGGGGTTTTGTGCAGACTCCGCGTGCAGGAGCAGGACCAAAATATTCTTACCAGTCGAGAAACTATAATACATCAGGTCATGCATGCAGAGATGGTGGTCGTGTCCGTGGCCGTGATAGCCAGACACCAGGATCTCAGAGGTAGCAGGGCGGGCCAGCTCAGGGTAGTCAGGCTGTGTCGCAGGGCCGTGACACTGGGCAGGCATATGCAGTGCAATAGACCCAGCAAGAGCAGGATCATGTACCTTATATAGACAGAGGTACTATTCTAGTAGCTTCTATCTTATCTTCAGTACTTTTCAATACGGGTGCTACACATAGTTTCATATCTATAACCGTTGTGGAGAGCATAGGGTCTTGTGTTTCTACTTCTTCTGGTATCATGACGCTAGACACTTCTTTGGGAACTAGAACGACATGTGTGCATCAGTGCAAGGAGTTCCCCCTTGAGGATGGTGGGTGTCACTTTTTATGAGACCTCTATGTCTTAGAGATGAAAACTTATGACCTCATTCTCGAGATGGACTGGTTGTTCCCTTTCGAGCCTTTGTAGATTTCTATCGTTGTAGGGTGAGTTTCACGTCACCAAAGGGTGGCGAGTTTCTATACAAGGGTGAATGAGATGTTCAGGCGAGTCGATCTGGACCAGAGCATCATGGGCGAGGTGGATTCACAGCCTGGATTTTGATTTTATATCTGGATGATCAGGGGACTTGTCAGAATGATTTCCCTCCAGTGGTTGATCGTTTCAGGGATGTCTTCCCAGATGACTTTTCAAGTCTACCTCCAAAGCGTGAGGTGGATTTCTCTATTGAGATTGTGCCAGGAGTAGCAACGGTTCCAATTGCTCCTTATAGAATGGCTACACCAGAGTTGTAGGAGCTCAAGAGGCAGTTGGAGGAGTTATAGGAAAATGGTTTCATCTGACCCAGAACTTCTCCTTGGGGTTCACCGGTCCTTTTTGTGAAGAAGGAAGACGGTACCCTCAGACTCTGCGTGGATTATCGGAAGCTGAACCAGTTTACGGTTAAGAATCGATATCCATTACTGAGGATTGATGATCTTTTTGATCCAATTTGTGGAGCACAAGTGTTATCGAATATTGACTTGAGATCAGGATATCATCAGCTATGCGTGAGACCATCGAACATACCACGTACAACCTTTCAGAGTAGATATGGTCTATACGAGTACTTGGTTATGCCTTTTGGACTCACGAACCCACCAGAAGTTTTCATGGATTTGATGAATCGTGTATTCCATTCATATTTGTATTCTTTTGTGGTAGTATTTGTGGATGTTATCTTGGTGTACTCTCACACTCGTCATGACCAAGTCGCCCATCTTGAGATCCTATTGAGTACACTGAGAGAGTATCAGCTATATGCTAAGCTCTCAAAGTGACACTTTTGGATGAAATATATTTACTTCCTAGGTCATATCATCTCAGAGGCAGGAGTTGATGTAGAACCAGAGAAGGTGAGAGCAGTAGTTTCTCTGGAGCATCCCAAGAACGTGTTTGAGATAAATAGTTTCTTGGGGCTAGCTGGTTACAACAGACGCTTCATACAAAACTTCTCCCGCTTAGCTGCGCCGTTGACGGGTGATTAGCCACTAAATGAGGATAATATTCATTGTTAATATACATAATATTCAGGTTATTTATTATTCATAAACACCATTTTAGTTCATTTTACACTTTGAACATCATTTCACATTATGATTGTAATTCTTACTTAAAATGCACTATTATGTGGTACATTTTTTAAAATCATTTAAATTACCCAATGAGCCATCTAATTCTAAGGAATTTAATTATCCATATTTTAATTTTATATTTTGTGAAATTTATATTCACTTAAATTTAATCATTATTCATTCAGGGATCAATGGATGATTCATAAAGGATGAAGGAGATATTTGGAGATGAAAATAAACAATTCCAGAGAAGGCATATTGGACACCATCCCACTGATAAGACTGTTGAGCCTAACATATAGGCCCAACGAGTCCCATATTTCGTGGTGTTCTAGAGGACATGTATAGGAACAAATCACTATTGATAATCTAATGCTAATTCGGCCCCCATGGCATCCATTTATGCGGCCCAAGTTAGAGATAAAATTTTGGGCCAGATTCTGCGGACCAGAAAGACAGCCCACTAATTTGATCATATCTCTGAATCCAAAAATCCAAATGGGACCATATTTTATAGGATCTTATAAGACATCCAGATATCCATTTTCTTCTTCTATGTCCCACTCTGATTCGGCCATCTAGAAGTCCTTCCAAGTGCGTCTGTTCGGTGAAGGAAATCTGGCTGCCACCTAGGGTCAAGGGTGGAAAAATCAACTCTCCCTTACTTTCCACCCACATATGGCCTACCACAATTAATTGAGGAGACTTGGAATGTTGGAGGATCTACCCTAGGGCTCAAAAATTCCTATTTAAGGCAGTGGTGTTGGAGGATTATAGGATCTTTGGTGTATTGTTCAATTGTAATGTTATGCTGCAATTTTGTTGTCTCAAATTTGTCTTTCACATGTAAGTTGTTCAATTCACTTTAGTTTCTTAATAAAAGATCTTCTTGTCCTCTTATTCTATTGTTATACATCTCACTTTGATACCGTTTCCTCAAGGTGTGAATTTATTCACACCAAATCTTGTGAAATTATTCACACAACGGTGGAGTGATCATTTTATTTTGTTGTTTTCTTCACTTCTACATTTCCACCCTCATGAGTCTACTTTCCGCTTCCATTGAAACCATGGTATAAATGGAGGGATAACCCACTTATGGGTTGAAACAAGGGAGTATCAAGGGTATGGATTGGTTGTTATTTATTACTCCATTAATGTCTAATCACTTTTTTTAAATGAGATTTTTATTTGATGATTTTTAAACTCCATCATTCTTATTGAATTTAAGGCCACATACTTCAAATGCTAATACAAAACTTTACCTTGAAGTGCTCAAAACATTGATCCTTCAAGTGTATAGGTGATTAGTATTAAAGGGTGAAGTAATTAAACCAGTAAGTGATGATTTTGTTTTATCTCCTTAAATGAACCCATCTCAAATATAAGAAATTGAAATCATTGAAAAGAAAATATGTCCAATCCACCCCGAGCAATAACTTAGGATCAACTCATTCTTTTAAATTGAATTCACTTTAATCTGCCTTTTATCTTTTAAACCCATATAAAATCAACCCAAGTTGGCCACTTCATAGCCAAAAACAGTACATAGAATGTAAGTGTCTATAGGTTTTTTCTTAGGTCTTTGAGGATTCGATAACCCAAGCTAAACTACAAGAACCATTATACCTTTATATCTTGGGTAAATTTGAGCGAGAATCAAATTTTGGCACTGTTTCCGGGGACCTAAGTAAGTTATCTTAGACATTATCATTCTTTTTTTCATCCCTCTTCTCTGTTCTCACCCCCTCACTCCTATGTAAATCAATTTTGAACAATCCCAAACATGGGAAACCTATCCCTACTTTGATCACCCAACCCCATGTGTGATGTACAATGACCATCCTAATTTATACATGTGGGATCATCAAAAACATAATGAACCAAATTGTTTTTACCCCTATTATACACAAAATATCCCAACATATAATGAGTTCCAATCTGAACAAAGCCAATTTGAACATCCTCCTGTAGAATTACAACAACTTAATTATCCTCTTGGAATAGACCATCTTTCTCAACCACTTTCCCATCATGATCCACAACCACTACTTGAAAAATTGTGTCAACAAATAGAGATAATGAATTTTGAGGTTTCATCATTGAGGTTAGAACTACAAATCATTAAAAATTGTGAGGAACTCATCCCTACACAAACTATCCCTTCCATAACCTTATGTTAAGTGTCTAGTTTCCCACAAACCTCTCATGAATTTATTGAAGAACCAACCTTTGGATTTGGGATAGATGAAGAGGATCAAGGAATTGTTGAAGGGTCTTTAAATCCGGAGGAAATTTACTTTTTTGATTCAAAAGAGGAGAATTTGACATCATGGATTGAGTCACCGGAGTATAACTCCATTGATAAATTTTTAAAAACACCAACTATTGAACCATTGAGAGAAATCACAAACATTTAGTTTATACCCATTCCTAAAATTTATCTTTCCAATTTTGTGGTTGAATCTTCTATTCAAAAGGAACCAATTCTATTGAGATATTTTGAAAATGATATTGAGTTTGATTCGAAGTGTCAACTGATGTCTGAATTTCCTATCCAACCTGAGCTCAAAATTAGTATTCGTCCTTCCTCGATCAAGTATCCCTTCATAATGTATAACCATGAACTTTATGATGGAATTAATTATTCTCTTGAAACTAAAAATGTTGGAATGATTATTTATGTCTTAAGAAAGACTAGAGAAGCAACTAGATCCACCATTTCTGATATTCCTTGGATTTACCCACTCATTTTAGAACACAGGTTTGTGAATGAAACAAATTCTAAACATAGAATCATTCTCAACCTAGTAGAAGTGGTGAAAATGTGGTCTTTAAAATGTTTAATGTTGGTATTGGGTAAGTTGTGTGGTTCAAGTCAAGCTAATGATGTTAAACAAAGCACTGCATGGGAGGCAACCCATAGTTTTCAAGTTTCCTATCATTTTTTTTGTTTTAATCAACTTTATATTTTATATAGGATTAATTAATCATTTTGATAAAAAAATAGATTGTTGACATGTTCTTCTATTATGAGAATGGATGGGTATGAAAGGGGAGCACCATATTCATCCGTGTCACGTGGTGTGATCCTTGAGTAATACCTTACCCATAAATTCAAAAAGAAGACAATGTATCATCAGTTTGATTTATTTTATTTTTATGATTTTGTAGGTTAAAATAAAAATACAAAAAAATAAATATTGATATAATGATAAAAAAAGTCCACATCGTAGGTCATGGGGCAAACCCCATCACAACCGGCGAAGCCGCGGGGATTCGAACCCGGGACCGAAGGGAGACAGGGGCGCGCACTTACCACTGACCTACAAATTTTTTTCTTCCTTATTGTATAATTTATATATATATACTTATATTTTACTTTATTTATTATATATATATATATTTGTTTTGTTTTGTTTGTTTGTTTTTTTCTTTTTTCCTTTTATTCTAGGGAACTCAGCAAGCGACATGGATATCAAAGAACTAAATTGGAGCAATAATAATTTCAACTTCAACCACCAGGTGACTTCATTGCATGATCCTCATTTTCAATTTCCTTTTTGAACTTTCATTCTCTACCTCTACCCCCTTCTAAATTTTCTTTTCTTTAAACACTGGGGATAATGTTATTTTAAGTTGGGGGGGGGGAGATAAAATAAAAAATTCTTTCGTGTCAAAAAAATGAATGATTTGAATTTTTTTGTGTAAATGGAAGGAAAAATTACTTTAACTTTGAACATGGTAATACACATTGAAAACTTTGAAACTGAATATCAAATAATTTAGCATTCCCTGATTTTAATTTTAATCCTTGTATAATTTCATGAGCAAAGATTTTGGAAAGTGTGGTTGTCCAATGTGATATTTCATCGTTTATATTTTCATCCAAATAAAAAAAAGATCACAATGCACGTCCTTTGGATAGTGGGGTATTAGTTTGAGTTCATGGGGTCCCCAAAATAAATAGCATATGTTTGGTGATCATTTAGTTTTAATATGTGTATTCAATAAAAAAATTAAAAATAATAATAAATTTACGCGTAGAGAAATGAAATGAACTAATGCGTGGCTTTTGACACTTGGGGATCGTGGCTCCATAGTTGTCTGGCCCAGACTTAGTAATTTTATCTCTATTTTTTGTAATTTGAATTTTTTTTTGACCGAGTTAACTTTATATGATTCCTGAGTATGTGGGATTCTCTTGGTGCCCTAAGGTCTTTGAGTCTGGGAGTCATCGGCAAAGTCTTGCTACAGGGGTTGACTCTTTTGAGTGCAATTTCAATTACCATGGAAAAATTGCAAAAAAAAAAACAAAAAAACAAAAAAAAATATGATACAATAAAAAATTGAATACTCATCTTAATATTGAAATGTGATTCCACCTAGAGCTTCCTTAATTCCCCCCTTGAATAAAGATGAACCCCCCATGTCTATTGTGATGCACAACACATCCTAATACTTAATTAATATTGGATGAAATATGATGATGAATTTGAACAAAGGATTGGGCTTGGGATTGGGATACTCTTATGAAACTATCTTGTATTAAAATATTTTGATGGGTTTTATTATTGTTTGGTATAAGGTTTTTTGGTGATCATTGTGTATAAAATTGTTTTTGGAAAAGGGAATTCGAATTTCATATTGTTGAGATATATTTTTCTCGGGACTTGCAAAACTCAATTTGGGGGGTTTGATTAACCACTAAAAGAGGCTAATATTCATTATTAATATAAATAATATTCATGTTATTTATTATTCATAAACACCATTTTAGTTCATTTTACACTTTCAACATCATTTCACATTATGATTGTAATTCTTACTTAAAATGCACTATTATGTGGTACATTTTTTAAAATCATTTAAAGTACCCAATGAGTCATCTAATTATAAGGAATGTAATTATACATATTTTAATTTGATATTATTTGAAATGGATCTTAACTTAAATTTAAACATTTTTCATTCAGGGATCAATTGATGATTCATAAAGGATGAAGGAGATACTTGGAAATGAAAAGAAACAATTCTGGAGAAGGCAGATTGGACACCAGCCCACTAATAAGACTATGGATCCCAACATAAAGGCCCAATGAATCCCATATTTCTTGATATTCTAGAAGACATGTAGATTAACAAATCATTCTTGAGGAGACAATTCTAATTCGGCCTCCATAGTGTCCATTTAGGCGGCCCAAGTTAGAGATAAAATTCTAGGCCAGATTCTACGGCCTAGAAAAACAGCCCACTAAGTTGATCATATATCGGAATCCAAAACTCCAAATTGGCCCAAATTTTACAGAAAGTTAGAAGGAATATTTATCTCTATTTTCTGATTTTATGGACCACTCTAACTCGGCCATCTATAAGGTCATCCAAGTGCGTCTATTCGGTGAAGGAAATCTGGATGCCACCTCGGGTCAAGGGTGGAAAAATCAACTCTCCCTTACTTTCTACCCACCCATGGCCTACCAAAATTAATTGAAGAGACTTGGAATATTGGAGGCTCTACCCAAGGTCTCAGAAATGCCTATTTAAGGTAGTGGTGTTGGAGTATTGTAGGATCTTTGGTGCATTGTTCAATTGTAATGTTATGCTGCAATTTTGTTGTCTCAAATTTGTCTTTCACATGTAAGTTGTTCAATTCACTTTAGTTTCTTAATAAAAGTTCTTCTTATCCTCTTATTATATTGTTCTACATCTCAATTTGATACCGTTTCCTCAATGTGTGAATTTATTCACACCAAATCTTATGAAATTATTCACACAACGGTGGAGTGATCATTTTATTTTTGTTGTTTTCTTTACTTCTCCATTTCCTCCCTCATGAGTCTACTTTCTGCTTCCATTGAAACCATGGGATCAATGGAGGGATAACCCACTTATGGGTTGATCAAAGGGAGTATCAAGGGGCTATATTGGATGTTATTTCTCACTCCATTAATGTCTAATCACTTCTTTTAAATGATATTTTTATTTGATGATTTTTACACTCCACCATCCTTGTTGAATTTAAGGCCACATACTTCAAGTGTTAATACGAACCTTTAACTTGAAGTGCTCAAAACATTGATCTTTCAAGTGTATAGGTGATTAGTATTAAATAGTGAAGGCATTAAACCAGTAAGTGATGATGTTGTTTTATCTCCTTAAATTAATCCATCTCAAATATAAGAAATTGAAGTCATTGAAAATGAAATACGTCCAATCCACCCCAAGAAATAACCTAGGATAAACACATTATTTTAAATTGAATTCAATTAAATCTGTTAGTTATCTTTTAAACCCATATAAAATCAACCCAATATGGCCACTTCATAGCCAAAAATAGTCCATAGAATGTACGTGTCTATAGGTTTCTTCTTTGGTCTCTGAGGATTATATAACCCAAGCTAAACTACAAGGACCGTTCTACCTTCATATCTTGGGTAAATTTGACCGATAATCAATGGGTTTGACTAAAAGGGTGTGAATTTCGTTTGGTTGGATGCTTGTGAGGAAGCCTTTCAAGACCTGAAATGAAGGTTGACATCATCACCAGTCCTGATCCTCCCAGAGTAGGGAAAGAGCTATACAGTTTACTATGATGCATCAGGTATTGGGCTAGGAGCAGTGTTGATGTAGGGAGATTGAGTTGTTTCGTACGGGTCTCGGCAGTTGAGGACACATTAGAAGAATTACCCGACGCATGACCTCGAGTTGGCTGCAGTTGTTCATGCATTATGCTGTTAAAGACATTATCTCTTGGGAGAGCATTTTGTGGTTTTCACTGACCACAAAAGTCTCAAGTACCTCTTTACTCAGCTTGACATGAATATGAGACAACGAAGGTGGGTTGAATACCTTCATTCCTTCGATTTTGAGCCTTCCTATACACTTGGTAAAGGTAATGCAGTAGCTGATGCACTGAGCAGGAGGACTCAGATACAGGTGGTGCAGGAGGCCAGTGGTGAGATGCAGCTTATGTCTTTGTTCTCTGAGATGCATCTAGAGGTGCACGATAGTTAGGGGTAGACCTATCTTTCTTCTTTAGTTGTGACTTCTACCCTCCAGGATAGAGTGAGGATGAGACAACTGTCTGATTCGAAAGGCCTAGTTATATGGGACTTAGTGGCATGTGAGGGCCCTCCTCCTGGTTAGACGATAGGCGATGATGAGGTACTGCATTTCCATGGATGAGTGTGGGTTCCAGGGGATATAGATGAGGATCTGATGCAGGAGTTTCATGCTTCAGCTTGGGCAGTTCATCCCGGAGTTACCAAGATATACCGTGACTTGAGACGTCAGTACTAGTGTCTGGGTTTGAAGAGGGATGTATCTAGTTTTGTTACGAGATGTTCCACCTGTCAGTAGGCGAAGGCAGAGCATCAGAGGCCAGTTGGAATTTTATAGCAGTTACCCATCTCGTAGTGGTAATGGGATGATGTAGCGATGGATTTTGTGACTCGATTTCCGAGGTTACCTCGAGGCAATGATGTCGTGTGGGTTGTTGTGGATAGTCTCAAAAAGGTAGATCACTTTTTGCTGATCAAGGAGTCCTTAGGAGTTGATGAGATCAAGAAGTTGTATATTCGAGAGATCGTACGTCTTCATAGGGTCCCTCGTTCTATCATTTTAGATAGGGACGCCAGCTTTACATCATGTTTATGGCAGAGTTTTTCGAGGGAAATGGGTACACAGGTGCTTCTGAGTACAGCTTACCACCCTCAGACCGATGGCCAATCAGAGCGTACAATACAGGTGCTTGAGGGAATGCTGCGTGCATGCATCCTAGACTTTGGGGGCTCTTAGGAGAAGCACATACCCCTGGCCGAGTCTACCTATAATAATAGTTTTAAGAAAACTATTAAGATGGCACCATACAAGGCTTTATATGGTAGGCCATGCCGATCACCCTTGTGATGGTTAGAGGCAGGTGAGGCAGCTTTACTGGGACCATGTCTCATGCAGGAAACTTTTGAGAAGGTCCAGTTGATTCAGAAGCGGATGGCTACCACGCAGTCTCGTCAGAAATCTTATGCTGATCACTGCAGATAACCCTTGGAGTTCGTGGCCGGGGATCAGGTTTTCTTGCGTGTTTCACCAAGGTTGGGACACAGAAGGATTATGAGACATGGTAAACTATAACTGAGGTATGTGGGGCTATTTGAGATTATTGATAGAGTCGGGCTGGTTTCCTATCAGTTGTAGTTACCACAGAGGTACCGATCCATGCACGATGTCTTCCATGTATCTGAGTTGTGTTGCTATCATTTAGACTCATCTCATGTCTTTCAGCCCGAGGAGGTTGAGCTCGAGGTAGATGCGTCCTTTGAGGAGAATCTGATTCGTCTCGTTGATAGGAGCATGAAGGTTCTTCGAGGCTGATCAGTTCCTCTCGTACGGATGCTATGGTAGCATGACTGAGTGCAGGATGAAACCTGGGAGCGGGAGACCGACATACATGCTCAGTGTCCAGAGTTGTTCTGAGTTTTATCTTCACCACCATTGGAAGGGAAATTTGGGGACAAATTTCTTTAGGGGGGAAGTTTGTAAGAACCATGTTTTTATTTTTAAGGTACAAGTTTCTTCTTTTCTCTTTTCCTTAAGTGTTTTTGAGAAAATAAGGAAAATGGGGAAAATCTTAAATTTTGTGACTACACACCATGTACTTTTCCACACGCCATGTACTTTGGCTATGTGGGATGAGTAAACAGGGTGTGTAGCCATGTCGATGATAAGAGGTGTAAAAATAGACTACACACTGTGTAGTGGGTATTTACACGCAATGTAGTCAGTCGACAGACAAATAGTAAGGCGATGGAAGCAGCTACCAGATGAACGACAGTACACACCGTGTGCTCAGGAATACACGCCGTGTACTCATGTCGACAGATGAATAGTTCCACACTGGCAAGAATCCACCGAAGGAACAGTTAAAAAATGAAAAGTATATGTCGTGTACTTGAGAAGTACACGCCATGTAGTTTGTTTTTTTCGCTTAAAATGGGCAGTAGCCAACCCTATTCATAGGATTGGCTTAAAACCAAAGGAAGGAGTTGGGAGAGGAGGTATGACCTTCAAGGATCTCTAGATCGAGTGTCAGGAATCAGTTTTTTCCTCTGATGAACTCGTTGGAACCGCACGGGTAAGCCCTCCACTCTCCTTAATCTGTTATTGCCAATTATTCCTCTAGGGGAAGTTATTTTAGTTTGAACGAGGTTTTATTTCATGTCAGATCTACATCGTTCTTGTACGATTCGAGAATCGTCATTTGCGTATACCGTTCAGGGGCGTTTAAGGTAGGTGGCTTGGTGTTTAATTTCCAACTGTTATGCATTTGTGTGTATTTTTGTGCTACGAACCCATGTTGGGGTGTCGTGTGGCTGAGGCCTTGTATTTTTTTAAATAGGTAGAATTGTATAGGTAATTAAATGTGATAATAAACGGTTGTTTGAGATCGCTGTTTGGATCCAGGACAACCTTAGGGGTGCGCTACTCTGTTTAGCCATTTGGCCAGGATACCTGAGGGTCTGCCTTTATAATAATGATTATAGAATTTCCATGAGAGAAATTTCATGTGAATTGCTTGTTTATATGTTGGGCATGACCTGGTTACTTGTTTGGTCTGAGGGCAGTGTTTTACTTAGCCTGAGGGAAGTGCATCTTTTAGCCGGAGGGAAACTTCTTCTGTGCCTGTGGGAAATATAATATGTTCCTAAGGGCGACACTTTGTACGCCTGAGGGAAATATCTATTTTCCTATGGGAAAATACCTATGGGTTACGTTTCAGATCACCTGAGGGTAAGGGTTTGCATGTCTGAGGACACTGACTGTTTACATAGAAATTCACTGTGGTGGTTTCTTTATAATGAATGATTAAATGAATAATTAAATGGCAATATAAATGGTAAAGTTATTTACATTCTAGTACTACTTAGTTTATTGCATTTTACTACTATGCACTATTGTTTCATATTTTCACATAGTTGAGAACGAGCCTTTGGTGGGTGCCTACTGAGATTATTTCTCACATCCTGTTTGGGTCATGCTTTTCGGCCCAAAAAGATTACTTTTATGCAGGTGTGGATAAGGGAAAAGGTCCCTATACATGTACTTTATTGCTGCTGAGTAGGGAAGCATGGGACCAGGCTTAGGCTAGCGATGCTACCGATTGTTTTGTTTTGTTTTGTTGTACTCTGTATTGTATTATACTACTATGTATCATGTTCTAGATGCTTTCTTAGAACTTGAGACATGTTTCATCACATCTATATAACTGGTATGTTATCTTTTACTGCTACTGTTAATATTAAATGTGAATGGTTTATTTCTTCTACTGTTGTTTTTATGATTTTTATTTTATTCAGTTGCGTTACACTTTGACAAATGAGGGCATAGTTTCCCCACTATCAGACCTGGGCCCTCGTTACTAGTCGGCAGCCTCTGGCATTTAGGGAAATGCGCTTGAGGTCACGTGGTGAACCGGGTTCGGGGCACCCATTGAGTGGCACCCGTAACCGGGACGTTACATATATGATGTTAATATTTTTTCCCATCACCATAACCATTGTTTCAAATTTGGATTCCTTTATATGATTCCATTTTTTCTTAGAAAAATCATTTCCCCCCTTTTTTGAGGTATTTTGGTTTTGAGAATGGGGTTTTAAAAGGAAAGGGTATTTTGATATTCAAAAATGTTTTACATATGGGTTTAAAAGAGTTTTGCATGGGTTTTATGATGAAAAAGTGCATGATTAAAATGTTCTATTCATGATATGGTCCTAGAAAATTGTTTATTATTATGGGTGAGACCGATATATCTCGTGATTATGGGTGGGCATGATATATATCTCTAATTAATTGGATAATTATTATGTTATACAAATAATTATATTTGAATCCAATCATTGTCTTACCTTTTGAAATCAAATTACTTCTATAAAAACTCATTATAAAGAATAGAAAATTCATGTACATTTTTCATTGGTTCCCATTTTTTGTAAGAAAAACTATTGTTTATGATTTTTCTTTTATTATTCATTACAATGTGTTTTATAAAATTCTTTGGGATGAAATACTAATTTCTAGTGTAATTAAATTATTATTTTTGATCATAAATATTATTATGTTAAAGGTAAACCCTTTTTATGATTTCATGGTTTTAAAAAAGGATAATGATTTTCTACCTTTTCTTTTATGTCCCTTATTGAGATTTTTATATTCATCCTATGTTTTTAAATGTTTTTCATTGTCTTCAATGATGTGTAGGTACAAATAAGAAGTTAAGTTGAAAATTATAATGATTTTTCATGAAAAGAATACACATTTCTTTTTGAAAGTTTTTTATTATAAAAAATGGAGAATAAGAAGAATTTTTAAACATGTATTGCATGGGTTTGTTTTTTTCAAAGTTATGAACTAATTATTTAAAACTCTAAAACATAAATGATCCTCAAAATGAAAGCATGTGAATTATTTTCTGAAAATAAATTTATGGGATGAATAGGGATTAGTTCCTTATAGTTGGTATGAGAGGCCATTCTAGATAATTTTAGATGTTAGTATAATGAAATTAAATACCATTAAGAGATTATAATTTATGGTTATCATAATATATGATTTGAATATTACCATTACACTTCTCCAAAACTATAAGAGTTTGGAATGAGTTTTTACATAGGAAATTGGGAAGATGAAGTAGGAAGGAACTGAGAGGATGATATAATTCCATATTAGAAACATAGAATGGTTGAAATTGGAATATAGGAGTTTTTGGTAGTCATAGATTAGTTTAAATAAGCTATAAATAGGGGTGGAATCTATTCAAGAGAGAAACCACATTCACTATAAAGGAAAATGTCTATAGTGGATAATTTCATGAACCAATAACCTCTATAATTTAGTGGATCTTTTTATCCTGTGGTAGATGAGGGATAGATTAAATCCATGGAAAAGAAATTTAAAGTCATGGGTTGTTTGTAACAACAAAAGGAGACTATTTATATTTACCATTATGAAGGTGAAGCTGACCAGTGGTGGTCAATTTCTAATAATATTAAAGAAATAGAAGAGAATGATACCTTATAATGGGATAAATTTAAGAGCAGTTTATTTGAGAAGTATTTTCTAAAGGCTATTCGAGTTAGGATGGGAAAACAATTTTTTGGAATTGAAACAAAAGGATGAATATTTATTGTCTATGTATGAATAAAAATTCACTCGATTAAAAATTCACACACCAAATTTTATATGGGATCTTAATAGTAAGATTAATCGGCTTTACTTAGGATTGAAACAAAGATATTGAATGGAATTGGATTCCTATTAATTGAAATGTTATGAGAGGCATGTCTGATGTGCAGAGAAGATTGAAATTGAGGTCACCAATGATCATATATCCCATGAAAATAAATAGATAAAATGTCTTGATGGAAGGAAATGAAGAAGCATCCATCAAAGAAATATGGATTTAAGAAAATAAATTTCCCATCTTATGATAAGTGTGGTAAAAGGAATCCTAGAGAATGTCATATAAATTATAGAAAGTGTTTAAGATATGTAATGTTTGAAAATATGTCTCATGTCTATAAGAAAAATGATTTGAAAAATAATGAAAAGACAATGGTAAGATTCTTAAATTGAAATGAGTTATGTAACTATGATAACTTGGTCCCCAAGTTAGTTACTCAAGGTAGAAATCATCAATATCAAAATAAAAAAGGTGTGGAAAAATTATTTTATACTACTATGGTTGATTTTGGGCCATCTAATGAAGTGGTTACTGGTATGTTACTTATTTATGTGAATTATTATTATGCCTTGTTTGAATCTAGATATTTATATTCCTTTATTTGTGAAAAATTTACATGTAAAATGGGAATATCACCTCATGAAAAGAATATAGAAATTTTGGTGAAAAATTGAGGCAAAAATATTAAATAAACCAAGCTTTATAAGAATCTTCATATTTTATGAGTTGGATGACCTTTCCTACAAATATTTTTAAAATTACCATAGTATATTTGGATATTAATTTGGGTACGTACACGATTTCAATTTATCATGCCAATATATATCAATGAGAAAATAGTGTTTTATTCAATGATTTCATACCTTAAATGACCAACCATGGAGCTGATAAATTGATTATTGATGGTAGTTAATGTTACCTTACTCATGTTGTTTAAAATAAATAAATTGTACATATTAGTGATGTACAAATAGTAAATGAATATGTTGATTTATTTCTTGATGATTTTCCATGTATTATTCATAATCAAGAGGTTGAATTTATTGTTGACTTAGTTCCTTTTGTTAATCCAATTTCAAAACCACCTTATTGAATAGATCAAGTAGAAATTATGATATTGAAATAGTTTTTGAATGAGTTTCTAGATAAAGGATTCATTCATCCCAAAACATTACCATAAGGTTATTCTATTTTATTTGTTAAAAATAAACATGTTTCAATGAGACTTTTCATTAATTATAGTTCCTTTAATAATTTCCTTATTAATTAAAATATCATTTTCCTCATATCGATGATTTTTTTGATTCAAAATAGTGATAATAGTTGTTTTAAAAGATTTATCTCATGTTTGGATTTCATAATTTTAAGGTGATGGAGGAAGATATTCTGAATATAGTGTTTTATACTAGATATAAAAATTATGAATTTGTAGTTATTATCTTTGGGTTGGTTAATACATTAGTTGTATTCATGAATTTTATGAATAGAGTATTCCATGACTATTTTGATATGTTTCTGGTTTAATTTATCAATGATATATTTTTATATTCTAAAATTCATGTATAATTTGAAAGTTACCTAAGAATTATTTTACAAACCTTAAAAGAATATAAACTCTATGGAAAATTTAGTACGTGTGAATTTTGGTTGCAAAAAAATTCTTTAATTGGAAATATTGTTTATAGAGATAGAATAACTATTGAATTTTCAAAAATTAATTTTGTTAAAGAATAGACAAGGCTAAACAATTCCTAGAGATTTTTAGTTTTCTTGGATTAGCGGGTCATTACTAACGGTTTGTTGAAAACTTTTCTTAGTTATGTAGACCATTTAGTAAGTTAACATGAAAATTAGTTAAATTTATTTGGATAAAATAGTTTGATGATTGTTTTTAGTAAATTAAAATAATATTTTTGAATGCTCCATTTTTATCCCTACCCTCTAGAAATGGTCAGTTTTTCAACTACAATGATGCTTCCTTGAATGGAATCTATTGTGTCGTACTTTTGAATGATAAAGTGTTTGTACAACCATTATTTTCAGAAATAATTAATAAATATTAGAATTGATATAGTGTTTTATATAGAAAGTTATAATTGGTTATGAAAGGTAATTAGATTAAATTTAATGTTAATGAAAATGGTATTATCAGGTTTGGAAAAATATTATTTGTTCCCGGTGATTCCTAGTGAAAGAAGGAATTGTTGAGTGAAGGTCATAGTTCCCCATTTTACGTTTGTCCTGGAATCACTATGATGTAAAAATACCTTCAATAGTTTTACTGGTGTGATATAATGAAAATAGATCTTGAGCTAATAATGAAATTTGGGTTATTATTTAATAACTAACTAAATCTACACATTTCCATCCGATTCGAGATACTATGACTTTAGATCAACCTCATCGACTGTATCTCAAGGATATGGTTAGGTTACATAGATTTCCTATCTCCATTGTATCTAATCATTATCCTTGGTACACTTTTAATTTTTGGAAGTGACTTTAGTAGTTATTGGGTAGTAAATTAAATTTTAGTACAACATTTCATCTACAATTTGATAGATATTTTGAGTGCATATTCTAAAAATTTTATGGCATTCTCCATGCTTATTAAATGGATTACAAGGGAAGTTGGTATTAATACATCTCATTAGTTTATTTTTATTATAATAACTATTTCCATTCCAATATGCAGATGACATGTTTTGAAGATTTATTTATAAATTAGTGTAAAACTACAGTTTATTGGGATGTAGTAGGTTAAATTATGTTTTTTGAACAAGAGTTGGTCTAAGAAAAATACGAGAAGGTAAAGATAATTCATAAATATATGTGGATGAATATAAATAAAAAGAAAAGTTTTATAGATAACTGGTGTTAAAATATTTATTTTGAGGTAGGAGACTATGTTTTTTTAAAGTATCTACATGTAAAAGTGTTATGTGTTTTGGAAAAAATGAGAAGTTAAGTCCACAGTTACCAAGTGGCCTTGCCTCCATGTTTATACCAGGAACATGATTTATTTCATGTTTTGATGTGAAGAAAATATGTGCTAGATTCATCTCATGTTTTTATCCCTAAATTAGTTCATTTGGAAGATAAGATTTCATATATAGAATAACATGAAGATTATTGACCATGGAGAGAAAGTGTTTCAAAATAAGGTAACTCATCATGTTATGGTTTTTTGAAAAGCCCCATATGGTTGATGAAGCAATATGATAATCTAAAAATGCAATGATGGAAAGGTATTCCCACTTGTTTAATAAGTGAATAAAATTACGAGCTTGTAATTTCTAAAAGGGTAATAATGTAAAAACTCAGATAATATTGTTATGAAACATTTCCATATTTTCATTAATTTTATTTTATAGAGTTATGTTCATTATAATAATATTTGATAGTTTTTCATTCAAAATGACAAATATTTATTTCTAACCAAATTGAGTTTTCAGGTATAATATTGTTTTATTTAAAAGAGTTATTTCAAAATTATTGAACTTTAATTTGAAAAATTGAAGTTAACTTTTTAATTAATTATATCAAAATTATATTGGGAATAAGTTTTAATAAATTTGTGATTTTTTTATTTTCCAGTGAATAGTGAAAAATACTTATTTTTATTAGTAACTGTATTTTATTTTAAAGTATTTAAGAAGTAAAATTCAGTTTTGTAATAGTTTTAAAAATTAAATATATCACCTTTTTAAACAAAAAACCATTCTTTCTTTAGAATGAATTTAATACTTGAATTTGGTATAATAACATTTTTATACCTAAAAGGCATTTTTTCTGAAAATTTATTTTTCAACATGTTTTGAAGGTTTAATTTTAAATTAAATATTTAAACTTCTATGAATTTAATCATGAATAATGGATACTATATTTGAATAATGAGGCCCAAATTTGGTAAATATGGCCTTTTTATTTTTATTAGTTATGAATTGTAATCATAATAAATTTTGTTACAATGATAGAGGTAGAATGAGTTAATTTAGTGTAAAAATAATGTGAAAAAGACTACAATGAAATCCTAACACTTTCATTAACTTTATTGGATGAATATGTTTCATCTAAAATTATCCAAACATTCAATATATTATGTTTTTTCTATCTTATCATGATTTTGGCCATTATAATAGTTTTTGTAAAGAAAAGTAAAAAATGTCATTCTATTTGTTTTATTATATTTTGATTTTTGAAATAGGGATACAAAAATATTTTTTCAGTTATAAATGTTTACTTTAATGATAAATTAATTTTTATCATGTTAATTTATTTTTATTTTTTCGCAATGAAATAATTACCTTAAATTCTTACAGAACGCCGACATAATATTTATTAAATTAAAAAAAACTAAATAAATGATTTTAAAAATATTATAATGAGTAAAAATTGATGGAGTTATAGTGTCCCAATAAATTGGTAGATAATTATAACATATTTTTTATTTTTAATGGTTTTTATTTGAATTCCATATTAGTATTGATGTTTTTAAAGTCAAATTGAACGAATAGTGTCAAAAATGCCATTAATAATATTTTATAATAAATAATGTTTTATAAAATAATTTAAAATTAATAAAAAACTTATATTTGGACAAGGGAGTTTTATATCGTTTAAAATATAAAAAATGTCCATTTATGGGTTATTTTTCCTTTTATAGAAACTTTCTTGACTGCTTTAGTGTAAAAAACATTGATACTGTGGTAAGTGTAAAAAATGTTAACGAGTGGTTAAAACCAAAAGACAAGGATGATAACATCAACTAAATTTGTTGAATTTTTATGAGATTATTTTGACCCATACAGATCATATATTCTAAATAAATCATTTTGGATCTATTTTTCAATGAAAATTAATTTATATTAAATTAATAATTTAATAAATTCCAAGAGTTCCACTCCCCTTTCTTATAAAAGGGAAACTCCTCTCCTCTTTTCTTCACAATTAAATTTTTTTTAGTAAATAACTACCCAAATTCATTACTTACATCCATAAACACATCCCATAGGACTTGGTTTTATCAATAAAACAATATAGGAAGGATTTAGGAATAAACCTAAATAGGTTATCTAAAGAAGAGGTATGATTTTTAACAAGTTGTTTTCATTTTATTTTTTATTATACCTCCTTCAAATCATATCCAATAATTATGAGAGAAAAAAATAAATATATTCCATTTAATAGGATGTTATTAAGTTAATGTAATTACCTATATTCATCTCCAATTCCATCAAATGAGAAAATGAATCTATAGTTCTTGTGTACGGAAAACTACCCCATAACAAACTGATGTAATTCATTTTCCATCACCGCATCTCACAATTGACTATAGTATTTTATTTAATATACATACACACACATATATATATGATATTAATGGTATATTAATTGTTTTGGATGAGTAATATATCAATTTTTTTACCTTTCCATTCATTAAAAAATGACTAAATCGTTCATGCATACACGTGGATTGCTACCCCCACAAAGAGATGTGATTTGTTTTTCTACCCAACATCACATGGATGTTATATATAAGTTAATTCAATAAAATAATATGGTATTTATGATAAAATTATAATAATATAAAGATAAATTAATACTATATTCTTTCCATCATGATTTTTAAAAAATGGAAACGTTGCTCATTGGTACGTACGACCTACCATCTCCATGATTATAACACAGTTCATTTTTCATAACCATAATTCATGGATGGTTTTTAAAATATAATTGATGTAAAAAATGATAATTATTTAATTATTATTATTTTGGATATTATGAAAAAATGACATATTTGACAATAATCAACGCACCAAAGTCATTTTATCCATATGAGTCGAATATTGTCAAAACGTCATAAATGAATGATTTGAAAAAAAATGAAAAAGGCATGTTTTATTTTAATACATAAAAGATTAAAAGTTATTATTTTCACTATAACAATTATTTTATTTTTGGATTCCTTTAAAATATTCCCTGTTTTCTTCATTGAAAAACCCTTATCCCTTTTTTCTTGTTATTTATGTTTTGAAAATGGGTTTTTTAAAGGAAAGGGTATTTTGTTTTATAAAAGTGTTTTTCATATGAGTTCAAAAGAAATTTTCAAGGTTTTTATGATGAAAATGTGCATAAATTAAATGATTTATTCATGTTATGTTTCTTGTACATCTTTTATGAGGTCGTGTGAGCCTGATATAGATCATGATGATGGGAGAGCCTGATATAGCTCTCCAATGCTTTTGGTAATGATTATGCTATTTAGAATATTATATTGTAAGTCAGCCATATGGTTATTCAAATTTTAAGATTTCTTGTAAGGTTTATATGAAGATGATTTCCCAAGGAACCTATATTAATTTTTTTATTATTTTTAATGTGTTTTCATGGAAATCATTCGATTTTAGAAGGTATACTAATGATGTTTTAGAAAGAACCATTATGACCTTTTAAGGTAAAATGGAATGTTTTTATGATTTTTTTCATGGATTCTCAAGGTTTCTAAGAAACCCTCATGTTTATGATTTTTCATATATGATTCATTATAAAGTGTTTTATGAAATACTTTGGGCATTAATATTGATTTCATTTTCAAGTAAATTATTATTTTGAGATCAAAGTTAATTATGTTAGGGGAAAATATTTTTATGATTTCATGGTTTTAAAATACATTAACAAGTTTCTACTTGTTCTTTATATTTACCTAACTAATCTTTTTGTTCTCATCCCACATTTTTAAATTTTTTTCATAGGTTTTAAGGATGAGTAGGAAAAATGATGTTAATTTTAAAATCATAATGATTTGTCATGAAAAGAAAACAAGTTTCCTTTTAAAAGTATTATATTGTAAAAAAGGATACCAAGAGGAAGTGTCCAACATGTATTGTATGTGTTTGCAATGTAAGAGTTATGAAAAAATTATACAAAAGTCAAAACCTAAAAGGATCCTAAAAAAAAAAATTTATTTTTTGTATAAAAATGCAATTATTTGTTGAATAAGCAACATATCCTTACATAGTGTCTAAATATTATATCATAATTAAGATCCTCTAACCTAAAAAGAAGCAGTAAGTGGTTCATATATTTGAAAATAGAAAGAAGATATGGATTATATAATGGATCCCATGTACCAAAACTAAGTATTGATTTTGGTAGATCATCTAGTGGATCTAAATCCAATTGTTTATAATTGGGTATTCATGAAGAAAATGGAAATGGATGGAAATGTATGTAATTATAATGCACGAATGGTTACAAAAGGGTTTAAAAATCATTAAGTAATATACTACAATGATAACTTTTCATTATTTTATATGTTGAAATTCATTATAATTCTACTTTTTATAGAAAATAACCATGACTATGACATTTGGTATATAGATATTAAAAAAACCTTCCTTAAATGGAAACTTTTGGAAGATTTATATATGTGACATCCTAAAGGGGTTGTGACTATAAAGGATGCCAACAAGGTATATAAATTTCAAAGATCCATTTATGGAATAAAGAAATTATCTAGGTCACATAACATCCAATTTGATAAATCCATAATGAAATTTGGTTTCATAATGAATGAATGTGATCCTTTTGTCTATAAGTGGTTTTGTGGGAGTGTAGTACTTTTATTAATAGTTTATGTTAATGGTATACTACATATTAGAATTGAAATACCAGTATTATAGTCTATTAAAGATTTCTTGAAACATACTTCTCTATTAAGGACACAAGGGAAGATTCATATATTCTTAGGATCATGATCAAATATGATAGATCCAAGAGGGTTCTTATAGTAAGTCAAAGTACATTTATTGAAAAGATAATTAAGAGATTAAGTATGGAGCAATACAATAAGGTATTATTTCTGGTATCTTGTGGAATTCATCCTTCTAAGAAAATGTGTCCTTAAAAACACAAGGAATGAAAAAGGATAGAAGGACTCCATAAACATTAGTATTTGGGTCAGTCATGTATGTTATTCTATGTATTAATATATATTACACCCACACCTTATGAGTGGTAGGAAGATATCAAGATGATCTAGGTAAATTCCATTGGATAGAATCGATTATTATCCTTAAGTATAGGAGGCAAAAAAGGATATATTATTATTCTATGGAGGATACGAAGAATGAGTTATCAGAGGATATGAAAATGTTAGTTTCCAAAAAAGATCAATATGATATGAGATAAAAGTCTGGATACATATTCACTCTTAATGAAAGTTCTATGAGCTAGAAGAGCCCAGATCAATCCTTGGTTATTGATTATATAATATAGTTTGAGTATATTTCATCTTATCATGTAACAAAAGAAGAACACTGAAAATGAAACTTCATCCAAGTTATTTAAGTGGTTATTAGTAGAAATGAACTGATCACATTTTATTATGATGATACCATATAAGTGTATCTTTTAAAGGATCTATGTTTATATAAACATATAAAACACATAATTCAGAAGTATAATCTCTTGTGTTTTTTTTCAAAGTGGTGATGGAACATGAGAATAATCTCCACATAATAAAACATGGTGGATCCCTTTAATAAAGCCTTAATTTAGTAGAAACATGATCATTATGTGAGTTCTAGTAGGTAGAATGTCATAAGAAGTTGGCTTTAGTCTAAGTCTGAGTCTGTTGGAATTGGTGTTCTAGAACAAACAGTTTATAACTTGGACTACATGTATACTCCAAGAAGTTAATATTAATTAAACAAATTATTACACATTGTTCATTGTTCTTCATGAATTTAATATAATACTTACCTAGAGTATATTTTACATTGATAAGGTTATAAAAGTTCCCCATTATGATGAAAACCTTAAAATTCAATGATGATAAAGTTAAATATAGTTCTATGATCAGATAACATTTATTAATGGGCCCCATATAACTTTGAATATCAAGTTAGAGTACTCAAAAGTTAGATGATACTTATTCTCATTAAGTTAAAATTTGGTAATTTCCAAGATAAAATATTATGAGAATATATTTGCTTGTATAAATTATGCATATTTATGGGTCATTAGGTATTTCTATCACCAATTATATGTAGTAGTACTTAGAATTAAAGCCTATTGTTAATGCATGTCATGACTCGAGTAATTTGAGGTATTTCCTAAACCATGATGATACTTCTCATGGAGAAGTTGGATACATTGGGTGCATCATGAGTGATTTGTTATTATTTGATTAGTTGAGGAAAAAATTTCCATTAAATTTTTATGGAAGTTGATATTTCATCCCTTTGATCGGAATGGAACTGTCACATTGAATTTCATGGCCATGGTGTAACAATGATTTTATTTCAGATAGTTAAAGAAAGAAGTATCGAGCATATATTTTGACGTCACATGTGTGAAAATTTCTTGATGAGATATTATAAAAAATGGAATATATTACACAGTAAGCATTCATGTCTGTTTTTCTATGTTACAACATTATGTTCTTTATCTTGGGTTCCCTAACCCATTTATAGATAGTAATCTTATAAATTTGGTAAACCTTCCTAATTCCAAAGAGAAAGAAGCCTAAAGGGTCACACACTAAGTGTTTTATTGGATCTTAATTAAATTTTATTTAAATTTTATTATTGTAATAAATATTATTCTAATTACTAAGGAATTTTTTCCATGTTTTATTGATTGTGAATATTAAATAAATATTTATTCACATGGAAATTTTTTAATTACATGAATATATAGTTAATATTTATTTCTTAGATTATGAATAGGATATTTCTTATATATTGAATATTTAATAAATATTCATTCAACAGTTTGTGAATAGAATATTTATTTATTAATAAATATTTAATTAAGTATTTATTTGGGAATTTGATAAATAATGAGGAAGATGAGTGGACCAATATTTAGTTTGGTGGTAAATATTAAATTGTAATTTTCTAAAATAAAATTTACCACTGCTCTAGTTAGTGTACACCATAAAATAATAATAAGATTATTATTATATGAAATGAGGTAAAATAGGGTTTAATATATTTTTTAAGGGTAACAGTGCAATTAAAAAATATTTTAACCTTATCCCTAACTCTATAAATAAATGGAAAAGTCTATTGTATAAGGGTAATTTAGAATTGAGAATTGTTGTGCATAACTGATTTCTCTCTAGATTCCTCCATCTCTCATACTCTCAAGAATGATAAGAGTAAGATAGATTAATCCAAGTATGAAAAAACATGAAGTGATCAATATGAATGATGTATGATGGCTGATCCTCTATACTAGCACTTGTTGATCCAATGGTGTTGTTCGAAGACCAAAAGAGCATGCATTGATCACTGCATGAGGTGATCTATTTTAGGTCCCCCTATACAATAATATTAGTTCAAAAAAATATTTTGGATGATCAACATATTCATCAAAGAAAGATCATAAGATAGATTAATATTTATTTTAATCTATTTAAATTAATTTTAAAATTTACATGAAAGGATATCCTCTTGGTTTCGGTGACCTACCCTGTTAATATTCGATTAGAAAAATTTTATTGGTCATGACGTTATCATCTTATACAATATATGAATAATCCAAAAATTTTGATAAAATAATTAATGGATTTATTCTCAAAAGGTGATTTCACTATGTACATATCCATCAAGTGGTATCATAGTGGTCACATTTAAATTTATTATTATTTATTTTATTATTGATCATATTTAAGAAATTGTGGTTATTTTTTATTTTTCAGATTACTCATTCTTTAATTAAATGTCTAATTAACATGATTTTAAATATCTAATATTATTCATTCAAGATTCATATTTTCTTAAGGACTCATAATAGATAAATAATGATCAAATATTCCATAAGGAGGTTCCAAATATTATGGCTGGTAGATTGGGTTACATGGCGTGTAACCAAAGTACACGATGTGTACCCAAGTTCACTACACATAAACATGTGACAAGATACATGAAGCTCCATGTAGTTATTACACATAGTGAATTTATTATACACTATTTATTGACCAGGATAAATTGGCACATAGTGTTTTAGGATACACAATGTTTAGCTGGTGTACACATCATGTATTCTAAATAGTTTAGTGGTGAAATTCATGCTAACTAAGGGTTTATACCACGTGAGACTGACATAATAGGACAATAATGAAACAAACAACATATAGTTGGTGTATACATCATGTGAATCATTAATCCCCACATTTGAAGAAGACACTATTTTAATCAGTGGGTTACACAAATATACAACAAACAGACCACACAACATGTAGCTCACTAGTACATATCGTGTAATCTGAATGAGATACATGCTAAGTCCCTAGGCGTTTATCTCATATACACGAAAATCAAATAACATATCATTCATCTCATTATTACACTCTGTGTATTCTTCCAATAAAATATAGAATTAAATTACATTCAAATAATTAATTTCAGTATTAAAACCCAATTACACTATTGGCACCAGATGTGTTTGACTATGTAATAAAGGATTTGAAGAATTAATAAAATCTCAATTAATTATTTGAAATATATATATAATTATTGGTCATGCCATTTTTTTGATCTAAATGAATTTATGATGGGTATATCCATGAGACATTGGATGGTCATTATGAAAAATAGAATTAATTTATTGATCAATTAATCAATAAAATCATTCCTATCTCAATAATAACTAATGCATTGAAGTGAATGTTAGACAGTGTACATTTTGATATTCGATGCATGTGTATGACCAATCATGAGAATTGAATAGACCCATATATCAGTTGTTTTTTTTAATTTAATTGTATCACATGTATTTTCAATTATTTTTATTAAATTAAATAAGATGGCATGAATGTAATCCATCCCACTTTTATTTGGTTGAATCTGTGTGTCCAAAATTGTTTATATAACACCCTATAACCAATACTTTATTTCTCCTCACCTTCATGTTAGGTATATACATTTGTTATAAAATGAGTATCCCAAGTTTCATGGATGTGTTTTAGGTTGGAATTGTGATGATACCAATCTAGGTGATTCATTAATGGACATGTGGAATGCTGCACCTCATGAAAAGATTAACATAAGGAATTTTTCCTTTGGTCATTGTTTGATTTATTATATGCTCAATAAATAAACAATTAGATGAGATCATGATCATGTAATTTTGTATGATTGATTTATTTAATGGATGTAATTCCATGATCACATAAATAAATGGACTAATATGAAAATATAGAATTTAAATAAATGTATTACGTTTAAATATTTCATCAAAAACATTCTTAATCAATTAGGTAAAATCCAGTTAATATTAAAAATACTTTTAAATTATAAATAACGAAAAATTTCATGCATACAAAAATAAAATCTTTTAAGTTAAGATCAAGTAATTATGCCTTCCGTAATCTAAATTAAGATGAATCCATAGTTAATGTTTCGGTTCAAGAAATATTCGGGTAAAATTTGAATAATTTTAGAGTCTTAACTATGATGATGGTTAAACTTAACTAAAATTTTATTGAATTTAATATCTATAGTTCATTCAATACTAATTTGGAGGAAAATGTTGAGGAAATCCAAGATAGAATTTATAGATTTGGGAGTGCACTCAACAATTCAAGGAGATACCAGTATTCATTTGGAAAGAACACCTACCTAAATACATTATTATGGTTTTCATGGTTATATAATTGATCATAAATAACATAAATATGGATCCTTTACACTTGAATGTCTTGAGTGATTGGACATTCTGAATTCATTAGTGATGGTCATTGAGACTTGATAAAATAGCGTGTGACTTAATAAAATTATTATTAATATTATATCTCAGATAATTTTTAATCAATTAAATCACTAATAATCATCTCTTTTAATATTATAGAACAATGGAAAGTTCATGAAAAAAATTATCCCTATGATCCATTTTTTGTAAATTCCATCTTCATACTGGATGTAATATATAGTAATGGTTTAAAGTTCTATAGGTAGTGTTATCTCCTGAATGGAAATATTACATGCTAGAATCGTTAATGCATAATCTTACTGCTAAGGAGGAGATTGGTTAGGAGTTCATTTTCTATGATAAAAATTTGAGCAATGCGGTCAATGTTCATTTTTCAATTCTTTAATCTATGTTTAATAAACTCATTAATTCATATGAAGACATGGAATCTTATAGAAAAATCCAATATGTATTTGGTATTTATTTGGAGAATGCTAGACTAGAATTGTTTGAGATATCCAACTCACACTTTTGAAGTAAATTTGGGGAAGGAGTGCAAATTGGTCCTCAATTAGTCAAACTCATTGGGTATATTTAGTGCATAAATATTCAAGGGCCTAATATGTCTGATGAACTAAACACTGATATAATTATTTTATCACCCCCTCCTATATTATCTAGTTTTTTTGTTAATTAAAATTTGAAAAACATAGAGAAGACTCTTCTAGATCTTATCACATTTCATCGGAAAGTAGACAATGAGATGAAGTGCCAAAAACATTCTGTAATTATGTTGAAAAAATGCAATTTCCTGAAAAATAACTATAAATATAAAATCTCTTCACAATAACCTTCCAAGAAGTGAAGGATCAATGTACAAGAAATGGTACAAGATTCATTCAGTTTCACATGTTCCAAGATGGGACACTATAAGAAAAAAATACACAGATGAAAGGAAGTAAGGGGATGATTCAAGTGTGTTTGTTATCATGTGAAAATTATATATTTCTATAAATTGGGTATTAGATATATCCAAAGGATCCTGCTGTAGTAGAAGCATGTAATGGGTTGTTCCTAACTTTGATTTTTTTTCATGACTGATGATCAATCTAAGATTTACCTGACAATTAACACCATGATCAAAATAATGGAATCATAGAAAACAAAAAAGATATATTAAATCGGAACCAAGTATATGATTAAAAAATATTATTTAAAATCCATTTTTCAAAGAAATAATTAACTTTTGATAATTCATTATTTTTTTATGGATTTGAAAATATATATACACTATTTTGTCATTGTGTTGTAGGAATAAAAAGTAGATTCACTCTAGAGATGATCTACACGTGTTCCACAAATCTCCAAACATTTCCATAGTAATATCAAGGTGCTAGAATGATATTTCTCATCTCTTGCATCATTCACCCTTGATCTACATTAGAATCGCTTCCAAAGTGTTATCCATGATCTATATAGACTCGAGAGTGGATGGTGGAGGAAGATCTATCCCCATTCTTAGGAGCGTTCTTGGAGAGGGATCTCTACAGGGCTTGAGAGGATTCTATTTGGCTATTTTTAGGGTCCTGAAAATTCCTCCAAGAAGAAAAATACCACTGTGATCGCTTTATAGAAGGAATTAATCACTTATATAAGTTTATCAAAGTAAAGGGAATCATGTTGAGTTCCATTTCTATGACAGAACATGAAGTAATTAATGTTTTCAAGTGGTTCGTGTACCATTTACCCACAAAGGAATGTAGAGAGGATGGATCATGAATCTTCAGGTATGTGGAATGGACCGCGAACCACTGGCCCACAGAGCGATGGCCAGTAGTCAAGGAAAACCGTGAACAGTACGGAAGACCATCCACACACCTCAATTCCGAGAATAAATGGATGGGCAAGGTTCAATGAACGATCATTGCGAGCTAAAGCCTCCGAAAACCCCATTTGACCGAGTCTTCTGCGAGTTAAAATACTGTTTCAATGGGCCTCTTCAATTGGTGTCGTGTTCCCAGTAGATATGATCTCCCAAATGCTCTATAAAAGGAGCACAGTAGAGAGGAATAAAATAGGAAAATGAAGGAGAAGGACAGACGATAAAAGTTTGAGGGAGGCTTAAAGGTTATACTCCAGCTTCTGTCTCGATTCATCGATGAAGCATGAAGCACGAACCACTTCATTCGCAGGTACAACAATCTGCGAATCATATAATAGGGGAATTGAATAATAAAAACAGTATTGTGAATCTAATAGGTGAACCGCGAACCGAATAATCTTCACAGACGAGTTTCACATGAATGGTAATCCCATGGACCCTCTTTCGGCATGGGGATCCACATAGCGCACCGCTACGCGGACCGAACCCAACGTCACGTACTCAATTGGTACGTAGATATAACCCAAAGAGGAATGGTAGGCCACATACCACTTTGGTACGCGGTTGGAGATTCCCATTCCTGCGTTCCAGACTAATACACAGATGGAAACTCTGCCCACATACCACTGTGGTATGCAGATCCTTCCCCATCACACATAAGAAGTCAGTACATAGAATGGGGTGTTTTTGGGTATCGATCCCAACCTCAACCCTTCATTACCATCCAGTCCTATGTAGTCCCTCCATTAATCAGTCCCTTGACATCAGGCCAAAGCCTCCTCCAAGTCCACCAGACTTGAATGGTTAGACCCTTAGGCGCATCGGCTCACCCCATTGATTCTACATACCCATGGTAAGTGGAGTCACGAAGTCTCTCCCCACAATGGTGTCGGATTCGGGAATACCTATGAGGCTAAAATCCCATGGTAACCTGGAGTCCAACCTTGGTATGCCAATGTGAACCTCCCCGTTCTTGAGATTAAGGGTGATCACTCACTTTTCCTTTCAATGAGGAATAGTGATCAGTAAAAGTGTTTATGTTCAATCCCTCTATTGATGAGGAAGAAACTCCTCCCCTTTCTAGAACATGCTCCAGGGCCATTCTACTGTGGTATGTCCCCCATCCTCTGAGGCAGGGCTGTGCATCCTTCAAATCCATTTCACATGGAAAGTATCATTGATCCACGCCCTCTCCCACCATCGCCCTGGCCTCTTACGCTGTGAGTTCTCCCTCCCCCACCAACCGTGGAGGAGGTATGCGCATTGTCGAATCTTTCACATCCTCTTGTTTCTCACACCGAGCATGAATCACATGGGATTAGTGGTTTTAAGGATTAAAGTAGGCACACACATATGATCTAAGAGAACTCTAATTCCTGAAAAAATCTGGATATGTAGGATGCCTACCAGAAGGCCTGAGCTAAAATGGGTTCCCATCCATAAAGGGTCCGCCCAATCATGTTTCCTTAAATAGGAAACTCCCATGAATAATCCCCACACAATATGAACTATGAGAAGTCTGATTCCTAACCAAATTAGGATACGTAGTACACCTACTAGAAGGACCAAGATCAAAAGGCTTCCCATCCATAAAGGGTCCACCCAATCATGTTTCCTCACATGGGCATCTCCAATGCGTAATCCCCACACAATCTGAACAATGAGAACTATGACTCTTGACCAAATCAGGATATGTAGGATGCCTACCAGAAGGCCTGAGATCAAAAGGGGTGCCCATCCAAAAGGGTCTGCCCCATCATGTCTCCTAAAATGGGCAGCATCCATGCATAATCCCCACACGATTCGAACTATGTGGGTTCTAATTCCTCTCCCAAGGATATATAGGAAGCCCTCCTTGTGGGCCCAATCCTAACATCAAGTTACCTTCTGTCCCCCCTGGATGACAATAATCTTTAGAGCACCTTATTATATGGCTCAAGTACCTTCATAGCATCAAGAACATGCATGCCTATGACGATCCTGAAAGCCAAGGATATCCTTTGGACACACTCTTTGGGAATGAACCAAGGATTCACGAATATATGAACAAGACTTAAATCTAGAAGAGAGTCCCGGAATAGGCAACAATCTTCCCCTAGAAGGGTGCGGTGAGCCTGACCTCCTATACTCTCGACAAATGGAGTCCGTAAGTGTCATTTGGCCAAATTTTCATCCAACGAGCACATTCCTTTGGAAATAAGGTCCATGAATCCTAGACACCGGGGTCGTTGCATGTTCTTGGCTCGATGAGTACACCTATTGGAGACCATTCAAGGAAGTTATATCCGAGAAGGACCGATTGCTTGAGCGATTGACCCCCACACAATCACCCATTGGGACCAATAGTTCCCACAGGGTTAATTCAACCATCTTTAATGGATAATGATGATGAACGGGTCGAAAGAAAGGAATGGTAAATTTCCATTTCCTCACCGCCCGAAAACACACCACCTCTGAGGCAGAACAAAAATGGTGAACCCAACATGAATCCTTAACTAGGGTGGTAGGTCTAACCCAATGATAAAAAACAGAAGGATACTGCACGTCAGACCATTTTGTTCTCCCCGGTATGTGAAAAACGCGCCACCTCAGAGGTTGAAAAAAAATGGTGAACCTGACATGAATCCTTAAACCAGGTGGCAGTTCTACCCTCTTAGGACCCTTCACCCCGTAGTAAAAGAAAAGGGGAAGGGGGCCGATCTGAATTTCCAAATATGCACATGTTTAAAGGAATGATACTTTGACGATGTTTAGTTCTTTTTATGTCATACAAGTATTGTTGGTTCCTGTAGAGAGACCTTCGATCCAAATGGCATCTTCATGATCCATGAAGACCCACACATCAGCGATCCCGTAGGGAGCCGTGGCCTCAACGAAGAGCATGACCCCTTCACCTACCCATAATCTTCAATGATGGGTGTCCAATACACTGATTAGGGAGTACCACTAAAAAGGTACTCTCCCCATACCGGAGGCCTTAAGACGATCCCTCTAGTCTATAAAGGTCCGCCAGCCGCCTCTTCAGAAGTTGCCGACACTCCACTACCTAACAGCCCCGGTGGTCATCTCAAACCGTTTCGGGAGCCTATCCTTAGAACAGGACAATGTGTACCTCCATTATCTTAGGGATACAGATGAAGTCAATGATGATGGATTCATCGTAATCGCACGTTGGTCCTACCCATGATCCCTCACCAGAGAGCGTCGCCGTCGACATCGGACGACCAAACCTCCTCCCACTAAGGAGGAGTTTATGCTGAGGGAAACTACCAAAGTCGAGGAGACCCGGGCCCCTCGGGCTGCCCACCAAGGGTGGAGAATATATAACTAGGGACAGGATATCAACCTAGTTCCTGAGGAGAAGCTCCTCCATACTAACACAATAATGTTCAATGAGCATACATATGACTCTGCCCTATCCACTCAATCCCACCACATAAATAGGGTGTCATGATACGAGCACCTGTACATTTTTTCTAGTGCTTGTTGATCCCTCCGTTCAAACAGAGTGGCAAGCTATAGGTAGATGTAGATATCTGCCGGCACAAAAGAGTTCTGCCATCAAAATGGGGAAGCAACTGCTATATATAGGAACAAATACATGCTGATTCACAAGAAGTCTGCCACCCAAATATGGCCACGCTCAGCTATACGCAAGCACAAATATTTGCTGATTCACTCCAAGCCATCCATCAAAATAGGGCAACAACAGGAAATATGCAAGCACAAATACCAGTTGATGCACAAGGAGCCCGCCATCCAAATAGGGCGATAAGAAAATATGAGCAGAGTCAAATTCTTGCAGATTCATACAAATCCCATGAGACAAATACTGTGGAAAGTGTTCGGATGAAAATTCCTGCTCGTGAATATCAATTCCACTAGTCAAATATGGTGGAGACCAGAGAAGAAAACCAGTGGAAGACTCGTTCCTCTGTCCCGACATAGGATAACTATAAGTATCTACTGGAAACTCTTGGAGGACCAAAGCAGGAACAAACTCATGATATGAAATCAAAATGGGCCTCCATACCCATTCCAACCAAAGATGTATCCTAGAACATTCTAGAAAATAATGGAAGATAAGATGTCAATTCTAGACCATATCCTCCAAACATGCCAAGATATCATTGCATCGGTGGAAAAAGCGATAAATCAGGCCCACGACCTGATTTATTTAGATGGAATGACTCACTCACCAAATGAGTTAGTCACATCGGAGTATTTATGTATCCATGATCTATTCCAGGAGGGTCAAAAAAAATACCCCGTGACATACGGACAACCAGATCAGGAATAAACACCTGTTCCAACCGGGGGATGCCGGTCCAACGTGGTGGCCGCTCTAGGGCAGGAATATATCCCTAAAAAAACTTAAGATCCCCATTGATGTATCCTGATGACATCATAGGACCCAACAAGACATGGAACCATATATTAAGGCCACTACCAACAACAGATGTCCATAGTTACTCGCAAGAGAGCACCCAAAAATTTAAAGTGCCAAAGGAAACCGGAAAATGAATAGCATATGCATGATACTGCTCTGATGGATGCTGGGGTTCTTGAAGCCCTCAAACATATATCAATAATGGAATAGGATCCTGTAATTCTGTTACCAAATTATGGAAGTGGCAGTAGCAGTTGCGAAGGTCCTCCCCGCAATGTTTCTACCAACAGCTCTGAAGGTCCTCCACAGAGCACCCACAGGGGATTACTCTGTGGGTCAAGAAAGATCGATCATGAGAGTCGATCACCTAATGCGTGATAGGGTAGCCCTCCCCTCAGCCTAAAGAGCAGACAACAAGAAGTTCCTCCCCTTGTTTTCATCTGCCCTGATGTTCCTCCCCAGGGTATACACTGCAGATATGCTTCTCCCTGTAGTCGGACATCAAGTCATGATGGTAGTCGTCACCATGATGACTATCATTGTGAAGGCCCTCCCCACAATGACAGTTTCTGTGATGGTACTCCCCATTAGAATTACAAGCAATGAGAAGGTCCTCCCCTCACTTTAGTACACCCTGAAGGCCCTCCCCAAGATGTATACAGTAGAAATTCTCCCTACATCCAGGTATCAAGTCATGATGTTAGTCCTCTCCATAATGAAAGTCGTTGAAAATGCCCTCCCCACAATGGCAGTTTCTATAAAGGTCATCCCCACTGTAACATCA
This sequence comes from Viscum album, assembly GCA_963277665.1. NCBI lineage: Eukaryota > Viridiplantae > Streptophyta > Magnoliopsida > Santalales > Viscaceae > Viscum > Viscum album. The sequence goes on along the minus strand of OY728143.1, from coordinate 877,264,958 downwards.
AGCATCAAGAAGTTAATCCCCTCACTGCAGCCTACCCTGAAGGTCATCCCCAGGGTATACCCTGCAAATAGAATTCTCACAGTCGGGCATTAAGATAAAATAGTAGCCCTCGCCATTACAGCACCAACTGTGGAGGTCCTCCCTGAAATAAAAAGTCATACTAGAAAGAAGGTCCTCCCCCTATTGGAATGAATATGAGAAATCCCTCTTATGCTGAGGTGCTCAGGAAGGAGTCAGACACATCGAGCACTCTGTTTATAACGAGCAATATTCTTTCTCAACCAGATGATAGACTGGGGCCACACTCATCTTCTGAGCCACCCCTGAGATGTCCGTAAGTAGATAAGGATCCTACTAGCCCGGTTGCTTGGAACAAAATTATTAATAAGAATTCGAGCTGGGCATATCAAGCAGAGGATCCTCCAGAAGAATAATAGTAGGATATGTTGCTTGTGAGAAGACAAATAGCTAGGGATAATATACCGGTGATGTATTGGCCTACCGCCACCTCTCACTTTGACATACCAGGGGAATTTTACAGGGAATTCATGCATGAAATTCGCCTCAATATATGGACAACTATTCGGAAGAAGAAAGAAAATTTCTACCCTATGAAGGGTATGCTAACCATGCCAGCACAATAGAAGAGCTTCATCATCTGATCTACTTGGAATCCCTCCCATCCGTAAGGCATACAAAATCAGAAAGGTGAAAGATAAACCTTGAACTAGCTTGCCACTATGCACCACATAAGCTTCGACGCCTCATAGACAACGCCCTGGTTGGAGTTCACATTTGGGGATGGGGAGAACATGGAGCTTTATACTTTACCCTACTTCCTTTCCAATAGGCCCCAATAATAATAACATCCTGCAATGTCTTCACCCAGAAAAAAATCAAACGAAACCCATGCTCAAGAAATATGGGATACCCGGCAAAGAATGACCCAGAGTAAGTCTCAAAAGAATTAGGGTTGAGGAAATCAGGCCATCAAAAAACATCTAAGTCAGGTGACCATGAACATCTAGAAGGCTTCCCGCATAATGGAATCCAACCAGAATGTAGTGCTCATGTCTTTGAAAGACCATAGACCCCATGCAGGCCCAATTCCACACTTGGCCCACACCTGTGTGAGAGTACATGAAATTGAATGGGTGTAAATAGTGACAACTAATGCCATGATACGGGAACAACCCCAGCCCATAGGGCTGGGGGAATTTTTTCCTCAAATCCTCACTCAGCGGATGTATGTCTTCCACTGTATAGAAAGAATGATGGATAGAGGAGTTAACTGTTCCACCACATCTCATGGTTCACACCCTCCGAGACAAAGGCATGTTAAGTGGTCAGACTAGGGCTCCCTTCGGGTCAATTTTCATCAAGAAGACTGAATAATACCGCCTAATGGAAGGAGAAAGTCTAATAAAGGGTACAAGATACCTTCCTACCATTTGACACTGAGTACACCACCCTTAATGCGGTATGACTATGTGAATGCGGTGAGCGTCAAACTCAAGGATATCACAAGTAGTGACACAGGGGGAGAATATGAAAATGAGGATGATCCCCTCCTAGAGGCATCCCCTACTGAGCTTGATGGTGTGCATACCCAGAACCAGAGGGCGGTCCTAAATCTGGGTTCCCCCTTAGTAAATATGACATTGCCTCCCATGTGAAACTATAATAAAGAGAAAAATAAATCCAAGGTCTTCTATAACCTGCCTCCTCCTCCCCATGAGAGTGAATCCCTCACCATTAAAGAAATGTTCTCCAAGCAGGAGGAAGAAATGAAAGAGCTCAGACAGATTAATATTGAGCTATGTCAAGGGAGTTATCTCACCGAATGTGTTCCCCCTGCAGAACGTCAGTAGGTGATCCCAAAAGAGGTGCCCATACCACATGAACTCATTCCAGCGAATGAATCCAATCGCTAAGGACCATTCAAATCATCCCTGGGAGGACATCAAGACTTCCCCCCACTGGGAAGACAACCAACATATGTCCGGGTAAACCCACAAATGATGCCTCTGTCTTGGTATCCACCCCAAATTCCAGTTGCTCCCACACACCCAATCTTGGCCCCTGCCATACCAGCTCAAGCTCAAGCCCATCATGATATGCACCAAGGGATCTTAAACACTGTCGAGCAGATAACAACTCAACTAAAGGCCGTGGAGGGGCAGTGCACTCTGATACAACCAGAGCACAAGCCCTACCCTAAGTGGGGAAGTAATTTTCCACCACCACCAAACTTCAGGAACCTCGTATTCCCATTATTCAATGGCTCAGGGGACCCTGAACGTCATTTGATGCACTATGATTCTTACTGTGACATCATGACGCGAAATACATAGCAGAAAGAAGCCGTAAAACTTAGGTGCTTCATACGAACCCTATAGGGAGCAGCTTTCGAAGGATATACTAGCCTACCAGCTAATTCAATTATAATATAGGAGGACCTCCGTCAAAAATTTCTCTTCAGTTCAGCTCATCGCTGCCCAAGATGGTGGTCAATGATCTCATGAACTGTAAGTAGCGAGAGAACGAGAGAGTCTCATACTTCATTTCCAGATGGAAAGGCCTGACATACTCCCTGAATCAGCCACTCCATCAGGATGAGATTCTCTCCATGTGCATCAATAACCTTCGGGATGAATTGTGAATACCACTCATCCTAGTGAAGTACACCAGTGGGTTTAGAGACTTCTCTTCCATTGCCCAAAAGATAGAAGACTCTTTGTAGAGGACCAGCCTCAAGTCCAAAGCAGCCCCATCATCCCTTGGAAAAAGAATAGGGAAGGATGAGGCAAATTTTGTAACACTTAATCCACCCCCGACACCATCTCAAGTTGTGAGGCCCCCACAAAATCATGCGGGACCCCCTGGATGTCAGCAACCACCCCCGCCTCAGTAGGATGAGTGATGAGGAACTAAAATAAAATAGTTAGAAGAATGAAGAAATAAATTCTATTCATTCTGTGATGACTAGGTCCACAGCTATTTCATAGCCTCCATGAATTGTAATCTACACCGGCTGCCAAATCCAAAGCGAGCCGATGAAGTGGGTGACCTTCTAGGTCTTTTTCTCTGTGGAATTAGGTGAAGTAACAAAAAGTCCATGGTTAGCATCTAGGAACACACCAAGGCACCCATAGAGAAAGAAGTTAATCCTGTAATGACATAATACCTAATGCGGATGATCACTATGTAGTATAATTCTTTTATCATGATATATCTAATCAAGAAGGTTTCATGTTGGTGCCATCAACCTGCGTGCTTGATGTCACTTTCTTTGAATTTTTGGAAATCAAAATTTCCCATAGAACACCATGTACATGGATTTATTTAGGATATATTGTTTCAATTAATGGGACTAATATATCAACTTCTATTAAAGAATAGAATAGAAAAATAATTTTTTTCATTATTCATTAATTCAATATTGCTCCTGATGCACCCAACATATCCCACCTCACTGTGAACATATGGAATCATAGTCTTCATCAATATATCAAAGTATATGACTTATAATATCCATTAAAAATAATCTTAAAGTCTAAGGATCAATGCTCATCTCCACGGATAAGAAATTTCAATGACACATATGAATGTGGATCTCCTATTGATGGGTCTCATTCCCATAATATGTAATAATAGATATTACGAAGGGATTACACTATGAGAAGGTAACTCAAATTTCTATGAGTCTCCACCACTGACAGCCTTTATCATTTGTGTCCCTCAAATGATAACATCTAGCTATAGAACATATATTTATGAATACTCTCATAGAACTTCTGGGTTCTCATCATAGTGAGAAAATACTATGACCTTTTAGTGTGACAACTACTCTTTGGACATTATCACATACTATGTAACATGGATGAGCAAACATGATGTGAGAAAAATTTTATTAATATTCAAAAGTATAAATATTTGTAAACATAAATCACACACAATTTGGTTCTTGGGAAAAAAATACAACAAACTTCCAATTTCACTAGATCTAACTTCTAACAACCTTTAATCCACTATCTCTCACATAATACTCATGCTTATGATGAGATAAGACTTTAGTTAAGGGGAATTACACACCCTATTTTGTGGGAAACATTGTTACATTAACTTCACCCCTTTGATAAAAATACATCAAGAGGTGATACTTATAGAGTATATGGTTTGTCCATTGGTGTGACAATAGATCATTTAGAAGAGAGACTACTGAAATATTATCACAATAAAATTTGATAGGTTATTTTTTAATAGGTACCACATCAAGATCATGGAAAAAGTTTCATATCCAAACAGATTCCTTGGTTACATCAGAAGCTTCTATATACTCAGACTCCACTATAGAATCATTGATAACTATAATCATTGAAATCTTCTAGATCAAAACTATAACGACCCATACTTTACATACATTGTTACTACTTCAAAATTGAAGCACACTTATTACAACATATGACAAAACCACAAAGGACCGTATAGGTATAGTGTCTTTAGAAACTGGGAAACATAAACAACTGGTTCATAAATCTTCTACAGTGTCTCCCATTTATTTCATCATATCTAGGGTCCCTTTTAGAATATTCTACTTAATATCCATCTTCCTGACCTGGGGAAAAGAAAACATAAAAGGGTGAGCTCAAATGCTCAGCAAGGGCAAATAAAGGAAATAAAAATCATATCATATCTTTTTGAAAATCAAAACCTGCAAAAGAGATCATAATATCTTATCATGGAAGAATTCATAGAAGTGAAAATGAGATCCCCATAATCATAACATAAAACTTGAAACTTTGTGGCATGCACACATAATCATGGAAATCATTTCTTGTTAGTCATGACTCATTGCCAAGACTATCTTAGTGGACAAAGTCCCTTTCTGAACCGAGTTCACTCCTCGTTTCAGTCCGGTATCACTGAACCGAAATAACCTTCCGTTCCAGCCATGTCTATCTCATGAGATATAAAATCTTTACCCAATGCATTGGAGGGAGATATAGGTCCCACCCATCTTATAATGAATCCTTTCTTATGTGTGCCACATAATCATAAAACATACATCATCGCATAACACATGTAACAAAAATGGGATTCTTGAAACATCATGACATCATAAATCAATTCATATAAGATAAAGGAATTCATAAAAATAATTCCATCACAACATGATCAAATCAATGTAATAATAGGGATAAAAACAGAACCCTTTTATTATCTTAGATGGAAAATAATTTTGATAAAATACTTGAACTTCATTCTTGAGGAAAATATCCTTTCTACTTCAAAAACACTTTTCCTTTCTTAACATGTCATACAATTTTAAACTAAAAGAAGTTGATTAAAAATAAACTTGAAAACATGTAAAGAATGATTCTTGGAAATAATGTTTTAAAAATCCATTCATGCCATATAAGTTAAAAAAAAAACATTCTTCGTACTTTTGTCAGAAAAGTCAAAAAGTACCTCGTACGAAAAACGACAAAAGATTACTTTCTTATTCTTTACTAAAAACTCACCGAAGGGTAAAAATGGATTTAAACAATTTTAGGTGGATGGAAATAATATTACATTTTGATGAAACATGGATGTGGATGATAAAATACACCCCAGTAAATACTTACGAATAAACAATCTCGGATAAAAATGAGATTGTGATATTTCCCTTACCTTAGGTCCGATTTGCTTTGTTCGTGTCCGAAGCTCCTGTATAATGGTTTAAATAATGTTATTGACTTATTCCAGAATCATACATATTGATATGATATCATATATGGTCATATTATTAGCTTCTTGTTAGTAATATTTCATTGTTACTTGTTACTCGGGTCTTTATAACTTTTTGTTCTTATGCGTGTTTTGTTGAATAAATTCTTATTCTTATCTTTAGGTTATAGATAATTCATTTCCAGAATGGTATTAGTGTAGTATATACCATATTCATTCATTCAATTCATTTATATAATCATTATGAAATGAAGATCATGTAGAACGAGTCGCATCACATCGTGGAGACGGTATTCCGTACGTACGCACGAGTGATGATATCGTTCCTATGATCGTGGAATTGTATTGGAGTATATATATATTATTTCAGTATCAATATTACTTCATAATAATCATATATAGTTACTCATTACACCATTATACCCATCCTTGTAAGGTGATGGTGGAAAATAGATTACACCGCGGCGTGGAGACGGTATTCCGTACGTACGCACGCGCGGTGATTTCATTTTTCCGTAGGATGGATAGAAGGTGAATTAGGGTTGTTTCATATTTATAATAACATATCAGTATGTAAGTAATAATGATGTTATTACTTTATCATGAAACAACTAAAGAAGAAGAAGTTGAAGAAGAAAGAAATTGAAAAGATCGGTAATGGATATTACCTCTTCTTTGGAACGCCTCTTTGAATCCTCCACTTAAGGAACTAAGATTGGTCTTTGGAAAAGAACAGGACCTCTAGGATTATTCTAGGGAAGTGGAGAGGAGAAAATGGCAGGGTTTGGCCGAGCTTGAGTGCTCAAATTGGTGTGAGGAGGAGGGGGAGGAGGTGCCCTTTTATAAGGGAGGAGAGGGGCACCTTAGGAATATCTCAAAATATTATTTTATATTAAAGTCAAAATCGGTTTATAATGGTTCCAAAGGGTCTTATTTCGAAGATAAAGTGGGGATGGGTCGAAATCCTATCAACCAATAGGATTTAAACAAGTTTAGGGTATTATTTTAACCTTATCAATTAGATTTAACTCTAAGTTAATTAATTTAACTTTTACCGTGTCTTTTTGTTTTCTTTCACTATATGGTTAATACACTTACTATAACATGCCAAACGAACCCCAAATTGTTTATTATTAATATATATATCCTTATCTAAGTCATTTGGCCGAACCTTAGATTTTTAGGAATAAAATAACAATTAATAATATAATATTTGATTTAAAAACTATTTTGTGTCAATTTTGACACTATTTGATATATGATTTTTTTTGAAAGTCATAACAGAATTATATGTTCGAACCAAGTTAATTAAATCAACACTAATATATCATAGTAACCTAGAAAATTAGTGGAATTCATAAAAATTCTCAAATTACATTTATTTTGGTGTTTATAACATCAATTATGTCAATATTTCATTAATAAGATAATTACTGCATCATCTTTGTGTCATAAATAAATTAAATTATTTGATGTCTAAAAATTACAAATAAAATATCATCATGTAGGAAATCTTTTTAGCTTTCTAATTAATATTTACAATTGAATTTATCTTATGTATAACCCCATATTAGAAATGATTTACTTATTAAACTTTGATTTTAACTATTTTAACCCTTCTTTAAATAAATAAATAATAAATGTCCTAATCTAATCCAAGTGGGCATAAATGGTCATATTTTATTCCTAAGTTTGTTTTTGGTCTAATTACACTTGTCCAATAGAATTAGGACATGTGTTAGGGTAATATTAATATCATATTTACCCTTAGTTACCCTATTTACTATTAACCGCGGTAAAAAAAAGTAAAAAGTTACTATTCACCAAAAATTATTTTTATCTCATTGAACCACATTTTACTTACTGATATCAACTGTGTCTGTCGGATTTTCGAAATTCCATTCACAGAAGCGGTAAAATTATGTTTTATGCAAAATTCAGTTTTTAACATACCACTTAGTGGTTTCACTATTCATCAAAAATTGAAAGTTTTCAGAAAAATACCAAAATTTCACCTTAGGCTAATTTCGATATTCTGAGTCCAAAAAATGAAGTCCATTTTGAAAAATAAAATTTATAAAATTTTAAAAAGTGGTTATTACTATTCATAACGGCTAGTTTTAATAGCATATTGTTGTTTAGTGAAACTCGGTATTGCGTACGACGCAAGCTATCGAGGAAGGTCGCGATTGCGTGCAAAGCAAGCCAAGCAAGTGTTGTGTAGAAAAAGATTCCTTTGATGATTTATATAATGTAAAAGTCTCGGGTGTTACATTCTACCCCCCTTAAAAAGAATTTCGCCCTCGAAATTCATCACTTTGCAACAAACAGATGAGGATACTTTTCCCTCATCATATCCTCAAGCTCCCATGTAGCTTCTTCAAATTGGTGGTTTCTCCATAAAACTTTCACCAAGCGAGTGGTCTTGTTTCGTAGGACTTTTTCGCTACGATCCAGAATCTCTATCGGCTGTTCTTCATAAGAAAGATCTTGCTCCAGTGGTACAACTTCTGAGCTGAGTACATGTGAAGGATCTGGTATGTACTTTCTCAGGAGAGATACATGGAACACATCGTGAACTTGAGAGAGATTCGGTGGAAGCGCCAATCGGTAAGCTACCTTCCCAACACGATCCAGTATTTCAAAAGGAGCGATATATCTAGGGCTCAACTTCCCCTTCTTTCCAAATCTCATAACCCTCTTCCAGGGAGATATTCGTAAGAACACTTTATCACCCACTTCAAACTCTATGTCTTTTCTTCGGTTGTCGGCATAACTTTTCTGTCGACTCTGAGATGCTCTTATGTGTTGATGAATGGATCTGACCTTTTCTGCCATTTCATCCACGAGATCAGGTCCTAATAGATTTCTTTCCCCAACTTCATCCCAGCAAGTTGGAGTCCTGCATTTCTTTCCATAGAGAGCTTCATAAGGATCCATCTGAATACTGGAGTGAAAGCTATTATTATAAGAAAATTATACCAAAGGTAGGTGTTGATCCCAACCTCCTTTGAAATCCATAGAGCAAGCTCTCAACATATCTTCTAGGGTTTGAATTGTTCTCTCAGACTGACCGTCTGTCTGGGGATGATAAGCAGTGCTGAAACTCAACTCTGTATCCAGAGTATGCTGAAGACTTCGCCAGAACTTCGAGGTAAATCTCGGATCCCGATCAGATATAATAGAAAGTGGTACTCCATGTAATATTACCACTTCCTTTACATATATCCTGGCAAGCTGATCTAGAGAGAAATCCTCTCTAATAGGAATGAAGTGTGCAGACTTTGTAAGACGATCAACTATGACCCAGATAGCATTATTGCCTTTGGATGTTTTAGGAAGTCCTGTGACAAAGTCCATAGTGATGTTTTCCCATTTCCATTCGGGTATGGGTAATGGTTGTAACATCCCCTTAGACTTCTGTCACTCAGCTTTAACTTGTTGACAAACCAAGCATCGAGAGACATATTCAGAAACATCTCTTTTCATGCCATCCCACCAGAAGTACTCTTTCAGGTCCCTATACATCTTCGTGCTTCCAGGATGAATAGAGAATGAAGAACTATGAGCCTCATCCAGCAGCTCCTTCTTTAATTCGGGGATGGGAGGAACACAAACCCGATTCCTGAACTTTATTATCCCATCACAATAAAGGTTGAATTCAGGAACATTTCTCACCTTCTTTTGTAACTCGACATCTTATTTCTGTGCCTCTTTAATCTTCACATGTATAGATGGTTGAACATTCATTTGAGAAAGATAAGTTTTTTCCCCTTCCATTATAATTCCAAGATCCATCCTTTGTAAATCCATAAATATTGGATCTTTTGTGATCCTCATCATGGATAAACTAGCATGGTCTTGTCGACTTAATGCATCTGCCACCTTGTTTGCTTTCCCAGGGTGGTAATGGATTGAGCAGTCATAATCCTTAATCAGCTCCAACCATCTTCTTTGACGTATATTCAACTCCTTTTGTGTGAAAATATACTTTAAACTTTTATGATCAGTATAAATATCACACCTCTCACCATAAAGGTAATGCCTCCAAATCTTTAATGCAAAGATTACCGCAACCAACTCCAAATCATGTGTTGGGTAATTTTGCTCATGGATTTTCAACTGTCGTGAGGCATAAGCTATCACCATATCATTTTTCATAAGAACACACCCAAATCCCTTCTTGGATGCATCACTGTAGATCACAAACCTTTCTCCACTACAAGGCAGTGTGAGCACAGGTGCGCTGGATAACCTTCTTTTCAACTCCTTGAAATTCTCTTCACATTCCTCTGTCCAGACAAACTTAACTCCTTTCCGATTCAACTTGGTGAGTGGATTAGATAATCGTGAAAAATCTTTTACAAAACGTCGATAATATCCAGCCAAACCAAGAAAACTTCAGATCTCAGTTACTGTTGTTGGTCTCGACCATCTTTCGATAACCTCTATTTTTTATGGATCCACAGATATCCCCTCTTTTGAGATTATATGACCCAAAAATGAAACTTTTTGAAGCCAAAATTCACACTTGGTAAATTTGGCATAAAGCTTCTCCTTTCTCAGGGTCTTCAATATAATTCTCAAGTGATCTTCATGCTCTTCCTTGCTCTTTGAATAGACAAGAATATCGTCTATAAAGACTACCACAAATTGATCAAGATAGTCTCTAAAGACTCTATTCATTAGATCCATGAAGATAGCAGGGGCATTAGTAAGACCAAATGGCATCACTATAAATTCATAGTGTCCATACCTTGTACGGAAAGCCGTCTTTGGTATATCCTCCCTTTTGACCCTTAATTGATGATACCCTGAACGAAGATCAATCTTGGAAAAGTATTGAGCTCCGCGTAGTTGGTCAAATAAGTCATCAATGCATGGGAGAGGATATTTGTTCTTGATAGTGATCTTGTTAAGTTCTCGATAATCAATGCAGAGTCTCATTGATCCATCTTTCTTCTTAACAAATAGAACAGGTGCTCCCCAAGGTGACGCACTAGGGCGTATGAATCCCTTATCAAGATTCTCTTGGAGTTGCTTCTTCAATTCCTGCAACTCAATTGGGGCCATTCTATAAGGTGTCTTTGAAATAGGCAAAGCACCCGGTACGAGTTCTATTGAAAACTCAACTTCACGATTTGGTGGAAGACCAGGCAATTCCTCCAGAAAGACATCATCAAACTCCCTTACAATGGGCATATTCTTAATCGTGAGTTTCTCACCAACCATTTGAGATAAATAACCTTCATTTAGTGGAATCAATACCCATAAGATGGAAGAAATTTCCACTGGAAGGTTATGTTCATCCTTGCATTGATAGACGATCGTAGATTGATCTGGAATATGAAATGTGACTTCCCTTCTTTGGAAATTGATATGAGCTCCATGTAGAGAAAGCCAATCCATGCCAAGAATCACATCAAATTCCACTAAAGGAAGGATCACAAGATTTGCAGGAAGCACTTTCCCACAAACTTCGATCGGAGAAGAATTATAAACTTTTGATGCGATTGATGTGCCATTAGGTGTTGTCACAGCTAACTCAACATCTAATTGTTGAGGTAATACGGTGATACCCTTAGAAAAGTCTTCAGAAATAAAAGAGTGGGTGGATCCAGAATCAAATAAAACATTTGCTACTTTAGAGTGGATGGTAAGTGTACCTTTCACCACATCGTTATCGTACTCCACATCGCTGATAGAAATTGCATGTGACTTTCCTTTGTCTTTAGCCTTAAGAGTTTGTTGACGTCGACCATTGTCATCAACCCTTGGATTTGGGCATTGATTGGCATAATGCCCCATCTCCTTGCACTTGAAACATTGAAGTGTAGTAGGTTCATTCTGTGTATCCCTTCCTTTGTTTACATCATTAGACATCTTCTTCCCATTATCACGGCATTCAAATGCCCGATGACCTTCCTTTCCACATTTAAAACATTTACTTGTCCCTTTAAGACAACTCCCTCCATGTTTCTTTCCACACTTTGAGCATAAGGGAAAGTTCATCTTCTTTTCCGTGTGCTCTTTAGATTTTTCTTTGAATTCCATCTTCCTCTTCTTATCAAACCCATGTGACTGATGGGTTACTCCAATCTCCATCTCGACTTTGAGAGCACATCGAACAATTTCCTCGTAGCTATTGAAGTCCCTTATGGCTAACGCCCTTCGAAGACTTGGTTTTAAGCCACTAAAGAATCGATCGATCTTACTCTCAGGTTGGATAATAATACCAGAAGCGTACCTTGCAAGTCTTGTAAAATTTGCTTCATAGGTACTAACAGATTCATCATCCCTTTGCTTCAGTTCAAGGAACTCTTTCTCCATCTTTGTTCGGAGAATACGAGGGAAGTACTTATTGAAAAATAAGTTCTTGAACTCGTCCCATTCCATAGACTCAATTTCATCCCTTTGCCTCGTATTCTTAACAAGATTCCACCATTGATCCGCATCTCCTTCCAAACGATACACTGCTAGGATGACTTTATCATGCTCAGAACATTGAAGAACTGAAAATATCTTTTCAGTAGTACTAATCCATTGTTCAGCAACTAATGGATCAGTAGACCCGCTGAAAGAAGGTGGACGCTGCCTCATGAAGGATTCAACAGAATGTTGCTCCCTCCTTTGTTCGTTTGGAAATCATGCATGATTTATAGCTTGAGAAAGTTGTGTGAGCATGGCTACAAGATTTTTCATTCCAGCTCCCATATCGTTTGGTTGCTCAGGGGGACAATCATTTCATTGCCCATCGCATTCCGCATTAACACGGTTCCTTCGGGTTCCAGCCATTGACTAAAACCAAGAAGAATAGTGTGAGCAACACTAATTATAATAGGAAACCACATAATTCAAGAATAAAATTTTCATGCTTATGGTCTTATCCTAGGTTATTCATGGCCATTTCTAAGATTGTGTTCTATGCTTAGACTTATCCTTAGGGTTCTTACTAAGGCTTTCACATCCTAGTTTCCAAAGGTTGACTATACCTTTCCTCTGATACCAACAATAACGACCCATACTTTACATACATTGTTACTACTTCAAAATTGAAGCACACTTATTACAACATATGACAAAACCACAAAGGACCGTATAGGTATAGTGTCTTTAGAAACTGGGAAACATAAACAACTGGTTCATAAATCTTCTACAGTGTCTCCCATTTATTTCATCATATCTAGGGTCCCTTTTAGCATATTCTACTTAATATCCATCTTCCTGACCTGGGGAAAAGAAAACATAAAAGGGTGAGCTCAAATGCTCAGCAAGGGCAAATAAAGGAAATAAAAATCATATCATATCTTTTTGAAAATCAAAACCTGCAAAATAGATCATAATATCTTATCATGGAAGAATTCATAGAAGTGAAAATGAGATCCCCATAATCATAACATAAAACTTGAAACTTTGTGGCATGCACACATAATCATGGAAATTATTTCTTGTTAGTCATGACTCATTGCCAAGACTATCTTAGTGGACAAAGTCCCTTTCTGAACCGAGTTCACTCCTCGTTTCAGTCCTGTATCACTGAACCGAAATAACCTTCCGTTCCAGCCATGTCTATCTCATGAGATATAAAATCTTTACCCAATGCATTGGAGGGAGATATAGGTCCCACCCATCTTATAATGAATCCTTTCTTATGTGTGCCACATAATCATAAAACATACATCATCGCATAACACATGTAACAAAAATGGGATTCTTGAAACATCATGACATCATAAATCAATTCATATAAGATAAAGGAATTCATAAAAATAATTCCATCACAACATGATCAAATCAATGTAATAATAAGGATAAAAACAGAACCCTTTTATTATCTTAGATGGAAAATAATTTTGATAAAATACTTGAACTTCATTCTTGAGGAAAATATCCTTTCTACTTCAAAAACACTTTTCCTTTCTTAACATGTCATACAATTTTAAACTAAAAGAAGTTGATTAAAAATAAACTTGAAAACATGTAAAGAATGATTCTTGGAAATAATGTTTTAAAAATCCATTCATGCCGTATAAGTTAAAAAAAAACATTCTTCGTACTTTTGTCGGAAAAGTCAAAAAGTACCTCGTACGAAAAACGACAAAAGATTCCTTTCTTATTCTTTACTAAAAACTCACCGAAGGGTAAAAATGGATTTAAACAATTGTAGGTGGATGGAAATAATATTACATTTTGATGAAACATGGATGTGGATGATAAAATACACCCCAGTAAATACTTACGAATAAACAATCTCGGATAAAAATGAGATTGTGATATTTCCCTTACCTTAGGTCCGATTTGCTTTGTTCATGTCCGAAGCTCCTGTATAATGGTTTAAATAATGTTATTGACTTATTCCAGAATCATACATATTGATATGATATCATATATGGTCATATTATTAGCTTCTTGTTAGTAATATTTCATTGTTACTTGTTACTCGGGTCTTTATAACTTTTTGTTCTTATGCGTGTTTTGTTGAATAAATTCTTATTCTTATCTTTAGGTTATAGATAATTCATTTCCAGAATGGTATTAGTGTAGTATATACCATATTCATTCATTCAATTCATTTATATAATCATTATGAAATGAATATCATGTAGAACGAGTCGCATCACATCGTGGAGACGGTATTCCGTACGTACGCACGAGTGATGATATCGTTCCTATGATCGTGGAATTGTATTGGAGTATATATATATTATTTCAGTATAAATATTACTTCATAATAATCATATATAGTTACTCATTACACCATTATACCCATCCTTGTAAGGTGATGGTGGAAAATAGATTACACCACGGCGTGGAGACGGTATTCCGTACGTACGCACGCGCGGTGATTTCATTTTTCCGTAGGATGGATAGAAGGTGAATTAGGGTTGTTTCATATTTATAATAACATATCAGTATGTAAGTAATACTGATGTTATTACTTTATCATGAAACAAATAAAGAAGAAGAAGTTGAAGAAGAAAGAAATTGAAAAGATCGGTAATGGATATTACCTCTTCTTTGGAACGCCTCTTTGAATCCTCCACTTAAGGAACTAAGATTGGTCTTTGGAAAAGACCAGGACATCTAGGATTATTCTAGGGAAGTGGAGAGGAGAAAATGGCAGGGGTTGGCCGAGCTTGAGTGCTCAAATTGGTGTGAGGAGGAGGGGGAGGAGGTGCCCTTTTATAAGGGAGGAGAGGGGCACCTTAGGAATATCTCAAAATATTATTTTATATTAAAGTCAAAATCGGTTTATAATGGTTCCAAAGGGTCTTATTTCGAAGCTAAAGTGGGGATGGGTCGAAATCCTATCAACCAATAGGATTTAAACAAGTTTAGGGTATTATTTTAACCTTATCAATTAGATTTAACTCTAAGTTAATTAATTTAACTTTTACCGTGTCTTTTTGTTTTCTTTCACTATATGGTTAATACACTTACTATAACATGACAAACGAACCCCAAATTGTTTATTATTAATATATATATCCTTATCTAAGTCATTTTGCCGAACCTTAGATTTTTAGGAATAAAATAACAATTAATAATATAGTATTTGATTTAAAAACTATTTTGTGTCAATTTTGACACTATTTGATATATGATTTTTTTGAAAGTCATAACAGAATTATATATTCGAACCAAGTTAATTAAATCAACACTAATATATCATAGTAACCTAGAAAATTAGTGTAATTCATAAAAATTCTCAAATTACATTTATTTTGGTGTTTATAACATCAATTATGTCAATATTTCATTAATAAGATAATTACTGCATCATCTTTGTGTCATAAATAAATTAAATTATTTGATGTCTAAAAATTACAAATAAAATATCATCATGTAGGAAATCTTTTAATCTTTCTAATTAATATTTAAAATTGAATTTATCTTATGTATAACCCCATATTAAAAATGATTTACTTATTAAACTTTGATTTTAACTATTTTAACCCTTCTTTAAATAAATAAATAATAAATGTCCTAATCTAATCCAAGTGGGCCTAAATGGTCATATTTTATTCCTAAGTTTGTTTTTGGTCAAATTACACTTGTCCAATAGAATTAGGACATGTGTTAGGGTAATATTAATATCATATTTACCCTTAGTTACCCTATTTACTATTAACCGCGGTAAAAAAAAGTAAAAAGTTACTATTCACCAAAAATTATTTTTATCTCATTGAACCACATTTTACTTACTGATATCAACCGTGTCTGTCGGATTTTTGAAATTCCATTCACAGAAGTGGTAAAATTAAGTTTTATGCAAAATTCAGTTTTTAACATACCACTTAGTGGTTTCACTATTCATCAAAAATTGAAAGTTTTCAGAAAAATACCAAAATTTCACCTTAGGCTAATTTCGATATTCTGAGTCCAAAAATGAAGTCCATTTTGAAAAATAAAATTTATAAAATTTTAAAAAGTGGTTATTACTATTCATAATGGCTAGTTTTAATAGCATATTGTTGTTTAGTGAAACTCGGTATTGCGTACGACGCAAGCTATCGAGGAAGGTCGCGATTGCGTGCAAAGCAAGCCAAGCAAGTGTTGTGTAGAAAAAGATTCCTTTGATGATTTATATAACGTAAAAGTCTCGGGTGTTACAAAAACTCTTTCATTGAGACTTAAAACATATCCTGACTAGGACTTCATATCATTCTTATATGTCAAAAAATTAGCATTAGTATAACCCATGATGAAAAACTCCTTGTCTCCCCCAAACACTAGGAACATATCCTTTGTTCTTCTCAGATACATATAGATAGCCTTAATAGTAGACCAATAATGTTCTCCTAGATTTTCTTGATATATTCTGACCATGTTCAATTCATAAGAAATATCAAGTCTAGTACACAACATGGAATACATGATTGATCATATGACTAAATCATATGAGATCCTAATCATTATATCTTTCTCCTTTTGTGTATGAGGACACATTTTCTGAGAAATATGTATACCAGGTGACACGGAAACTAATCCCCTCTTATATTATTCCAAAATAATTCTATATAGTATCTGGTCAATGTATGTACTTTGACTTAGTCTAAGAAGTATCTTTCATCTAAAATGAATGATATCAATCCCTAGAATATATATCAATTCACATAATTCATTCATTGAGATACACTTGTTTAATGAGTCCTTAACATACTTTAATACTATTATGTTATTTCTAATAAGTAATATGTCATCAACATATATTAGTAGGATAAAAACTACATTTCCACTAAAGCTATTTTAATAACATGGTTCATATTTATTCTTATTGAAACCAAATTATTTTATAGCTTCCTAGAATTGAATGTTCCATAATCTAGATTCATTCTTCCATCCAAAAATGGATCTCTGTAACTTAAAAATATTTTTAGAATCACCTGGAGTCACAAACCCTTCTTGTTGTTTCATATAAACATATTCCTGAAGGGACACATTAAGGAAATTAATTTTTATGTCCATCTCCCAAATTTCATAGTCATGGTAATCTTCTATAAGAAGTAGTATTCTAATGAATTTAAACATAAAAACTGGTAAAATTGTTTTATCATATTTAATTCCTTGATGTTGATTAAGCCGTTTAGTCCCTAGACTTTACTTATAGGAATTTACTTTACCTTCCATGTACATTTTTCTCTTGAAAACCAATTTATTTACTATGGGATTTATATAAACTAGTGCATTTACCATAACCCAAAATTGGTTCTGATACATGTAATCCATTTTAGAATTCATGGATTTATGCAATCTTGTAACTTCTGAGCTCTCTACTACCTCTTTTTAGGAGAGAGATTCATCATTTTCCACTAATAATGATTCACCATTCTTGTATACTATAAAAACAAATCTTTTTAGTTATCTTAACTCTCTTGTTCTCCTACACAGTACTTGTATTTCAAGAAGTACTTCTTATATGGGAACATGTGGAACCTATTCATGTATGAACTATTTTGTATCATTGTGCATCAACTTCATCAAATTCAATATTTCTCCCACTATCATTTTTGAGGATTTTCTCCCTCTCAGGAAATAAAATTGGTCTATAGAGTGTCACTTTCTTGTCTCAGGTATTGTATCAATAGTATCACTTTGTTTCCTTGGGATACCGATAAAGATTCACTTTGTGACCCAAGGTTCTAGTTTTATTCCTAATAAGGCCTTAACAAACACCTCTCAACCCCATAGACAAGTATGTGATAAAACAAGTTACTTTCCACTTCATAAATCAAAAGAAATTCCATTTTCTATATTAGTTGGTTCTCAGTTTAATTTGTATGTTGTAGTTTGTAATGCATATCCCTAAAAGGATAATGGAATATCTGCACGACTAATCATCGAACTTACCTTTTATAACAAGGTAAAATTTCTCCTTTCACTAACACTATTCTATTATGGTGTTTATGGTTAAGTGAGTTGAGATAGAATACCAAACTCCCATAAAAGGTCTATAAACTCTCCGTTAAGATATTAACCACCTCGATTTGATCGAAGCCTCTTTATATTCTTTACAAGTTAATTTTCTACTTCATTATTGATTTTTTTTAATTTCATAAAGGACTCAAACTTATACATCATCATGTAGATATAACCATATGTACTGAAGTCATCAATAAAAGTTATGAAGTAAGAATACACACCTATAGATTCTACTGGAAATGGTCTACAAACGTCTTTGTGTACCAATCCTAGAATCTATGTGTCCCTTTTACCCTATTCATTAAATGAAAATTTGGTAATTTTCCATTCTAAACTAGAATGAAATCTTTCAATTTTTTTATCTTAGATGAGTCTATGTACCATCGTAACATATATTTTCCAACCGTTTCTCATTTACATGACCGAGACAGTGATGCCATAGATGGGAGTTAAATGAGTCACGTGAACATGACTCATTATCAATTACCAATACATGGTTTTCATAATTAAATTTATAAAAACTGTTAT
The DNA here is from genome assembly GCA_963277665.1 of Viscum album. NCBI lineage: Eukaryota > Viridiplantae > Streptophyta > Magnoliopsida > Santalales > Viscaceae > Viscum > Viscum album. The sequence goes on along the minus strand of OY728143.1, from coordinate 877,246,274 downwards.
ATAAGTGGTACATACCATAACATACATATTTTTTATAAAAGAAAAAACCTTTATTTCCGAACATGAAAAATAAACGCTTCTTCATCTAGGAATGATATAGAAATTATGTTCTTGGTAACATTTGGTACATAATAAAAATCATTTAAAACCAAAATCATTCCCATTGAAAATGAAAGGCGGCAGTCCCCAATATCTAGAGCATCTATCCTCACACAATTGGAATATCATAGATCCACCTCTCCTCTATAAATATTTTTAAATCAACTTGGTTCTTTCATTTGGATATATATGTGAGCACCACAATATATATCCAATGCCTAATGTGTAGATATTGAATGATCAAAATAAATAAAAAATGAACCTTTAGCTTCCCATTTCATATTGGTGTAGTTATTCTTCTAGTAGACTTGATTGCCACCAAAAAACATACTACCTATTTTCCTTACCCACCCTTGAGATCTTCATCTTCATAAAACGATGATGCTTAGGAGGTATAGACTTTTCATGAGTATTGGGTCCCTTTACCATGTTTTTCCTATAATTATTCACCATAAGGACCATAGGTTTATCATTACCCATGTCATTATCCACGTGAACAATCCACGCAAGAAGTTATGAAAAATTCTTCTCATTATTTCTCATACTTTAATTAATAATAAAATTAGAGAAGGTCTTGGGCATTGTGGAAATTATGAGATCTGTATGGAACTCATCTGGGAATTTAATATCTAAGATGTATAAGCTTTCAATGTAGCTAATAATCTTGACTAATTGAGGCCCAACTAGCGAAAACTCACCAAGATTAGTTGTAAACACATATGTGGAGATCTCTTATCTCTCTTGTATTCCCTTCTCTTGATAGAGACCCTGAAGGTGAGACATAATGCTATATACATCCATTTACTCATGTTCCTTCAAAATATCATTGGTTATGAATGATATCATGAAACACTAAACATATGTAGTGTTGTTCAAATGTTTCTCATTGAGAGACAACTCATCATCCTAGCCTCATTTCTAGGGACATATAAAATTTGTTCTTCCAACACATAAAATTTACTTTAATAGTGAAGGATAACACATAAGCACCTTTTCCACCCTTGAAAATTTGTTCTGGTGAGAAGGTTATCCTTCTCATGCATGGATCATAATGACATGTTTGAATTAATTTTATTTTTGTTTATATAAATAAGATGAGTATAATTTTAGTACTTTATCTAATAAAATTTTGAAAAATAAATAAAAATTATATTTTTTAATATCCCATTATTTTATTAAAACCTAATATCACTCATGATTGGCTTTAGAATATCCTATTTCATGGTCATTATAACTGAAATGATCAATATTCCCCTTCTCATTACCCCATATTTGGTTGGTCAAGAAACTTGAATAGTTTCAGGTAGGCATTCCAAATTCCAACTGCATTAACTCATAATTTCCCGATCTGTTGGGTGGACCCCCAATCATGAAATCCTTAAATTGGATTTCCTCAAATATTTCCTCTTAGTTAAAACAAGTCATACTTTGGAAGTCAACCCTTTACGCAAACTAAGTTAATATAACCAAACACTTCATGTTAAAATTCCCTGATAATTGAAAGCACCCCAACATTGGCTAGTCAATAACTTTGAACTATATTTTGTTTTAAACTATATTACTGTAAGGATATACACACATAATATATATTATTGAGTGATTTTATACTTTTATGATTAAAATTCCAATTATTATCTTCATTATATTTTTATAATATTAAGTGTATTTACTTAAGTTATTAGCAATGTATCAAATAATATTTACACATATTCCATTTTATTCTGTTTCTATCATGCATGATTTTAATTCATTAATTTATGTTATCATGATACAACATCCATAATGAAATAACCACAAAACATGAAAGAAATAAAATAATAAATAATTATGATCATGAGATTTTACTAATGGTTAGTTTATATAGTGGATAATAAATTAACTATTGACCTTTGAAAAAACACCTTTAACCAATTAAGGTTCATGTTACAAATTTCCACTTTTCTGCCTATGTATCTCTATTGGATTGGTTTCTCCTCATCTCCAAACTTGAACCGCACCCACTAGCTTTGGAGCTTCATCCATTACATATTATTTGACTCACACATAGGTGAGGGAAATGGGTTTAAATAAAAGAAACCATGGTTACACATACCCTTACATAATGATATGAGTGATGACATGAAATCCACCAATTTAATTTAATAATAAATAAAATGAAACCAATCACATTCAAAATTATGGTCTATTCTCATGATCATCCACCTGCATGAAACAAATTATCCATTTAATAAATCTATAATTCAATTCTTAATCATTCTTATTAATGATTAATTACACTCAAATCAATTAATTTTCTTCTTTAATTAATAAATTCTTTTATATTAATTCTCATCCAAATTTCCCTGAGATTCTCATGCATCATAATTTAAAAAAAATTATTTAAAAATAATGGTGTACGTAAATGTAACTTTGAGGAAACATGATGATTATCCATCCAAATATACCTAATATATATTATACTCATATACATTTTACTCTTGTGACATATGGAATACATGACTTATCACTTACTTTCATGACTGGTATTATTGTCTTAATTCTTACACAAATTACATGTTTTTTATAAAATGTGTTATTCTTCAATGCATGTAGAGTAATATATGTCATATGGCTCACACATGATTTCCAGATATGAAAATTACATAGAAATTAATTAAACACACACAAAAACATTTTAAAACCAATCACATGGTTTTTACTATCAAATTAGTGACCACATTCAAGAACATGTTGATAGGTTTACACATTATAATTAATTAATTTTAATTATATGTAATTGGGTATAAGTACACAATGTGTACAAATGAGTTACACAGTATGTATGTCTCTCACTATCTATCCAAGGAACATGCATAATGACTTGGTGTGTAAACAATTATTTGAAAAAATTGGAGTACATGACGTGTACAAGGGATATATGAAATGTGGTATCCGCGTTACATGTTCAACAGTTAGGTATTCCTTGTATGAAAATACATGTCCCATTAATGACTTAATGGACTACATGTCGTGTATGTGGGCTACATAGAGTGTACCCAAACTTACAATGTTCTATGATTTCCTGATCAACTTGCGGTGTATGAAATTAAATGCACTATTTTTATTCAATGCACATGGTTTGAATTAATTCTGAATTAATTCCTGGTGCATTGAAAACTAGTATATAGTCTGTAACTCTGGTTACATTATGTGTACTCTTGTGTTATCCATCCATAATTATCAACACCTCTAGATGAGATATTCAATTTTATTTTATTTATAAAATTAATATATTTGATTAAACATATTAGAAACGAAATATGAAGAATCATATCTTTTAATTTAGTTTAATGAACAATTATAATTGAATTGAAAAATAAATGAAAAATGTGTAAATAAATAAATAATCTTTAAATAATTAAAAATAATCATGTTACCCTTTGATAACACTTGTAGCTTCTGGGGGTAGAGGAAGCATGTTCTAGGACATGTAAAACATTTATTATTTTTCCATGATTGATGATCAATATGAGATTTACATGATGATGAATGATGTGATCAATGGAGTTAAATCAAAGAAAACATATAAGGGGTAGAATTCTAGAAACAAGTGTAGGATCATCACATATTATTTATAATTACTTTAATCAATTAATGAATTACCTTGTAAGAATTATTACTTTGTTGATGGATTTGACAATAGATCAGTGTTTTTCCATTATATAATTGTCAGAATCAAGTGTAGATTCACTCTTTAAGCGATCATTACATGTCCCACCAATCTACTAATGTCTCCATAGGAATCTTCGGTAGCTAGCATGAAAGATCCTATCACTTGCATCATTCTCCTTTGATTTCTATGCGAATCAATTACCAATCATTCTCTTTGATCTCTCTAGACTCAATAGTCGATGGTGTATGAAGATCGCTCTCTATTCATGGGAATGTTCTTGGAGAGGGATATCTCTAGGGCTTGAGAGTATTCTCTCCGGATATTGTTGCACACAACAAAAATGAAATTATCTCTCTTGAAAAATAATATAATTGGGTCTATATACTGCTAGGGTTAGGAATAAAAAATTTCCCAAGTGAAACTTATCATTTATTTAATCCCTGCAAAACCCCATGTGAATAATAATAATAATAATAATATTACTATTTCTCAACATGTGTTAAACTCATTAATTAAAATTAAATATTGTTTATTCAAATAATATTTAATATATATTATTTATCACCGACCATTAAAATCGGTCCAAAATTCCTTCATAATATTTATCATGCCTTGAATAATGTCTATTTATTTAATAAGTAAATATCACTTCATTATTATCCCATAAATAAATAAATATTATATTCACTAAATAACAGATAAATATTTATTAAATATTCTTCTCACATTATATTGTCTCGATTAATTGGTGAGGGAATATATGCAATCAAGAAAACATGAATAATGATTAAACCATTTATAGGAATATTATTTATCCAACTTTTTATGTAATAAATAATAATATGTTATTTAAATAAATTATGGATACGCGTAGTGTGTGACCCTCTGAGACTCTTTATTAGTGGAATTTGGAAAATCATCTTATTGTAAAGGTTAGTATAAAGAAACATGCCAATGCCCCCATAGAGAAAGAAGATAATCCCAAAATGAAATAATACCTCATACAAATGCTCACTGGGTAATATACCCCTTTTATCATGATATCTCTAATCAAACATGATGCAAGTTGGTTCCATCTGCCTGTGTGCTCGATGTCTCTTTCTTTGAATATATAAAATTCTAACTTGACCATAAAAAACCATCTAAATTTATTTATTTATGATATATCATTTACATAAAAGGGACTAAGATATCAAATTCTATTAAAGAAAAGTATGGACAAATCATTTCTCACATTATTCATTAATTCAATATTACTCATGATGCACCTAACATATCCTACCTATGTACAAACATATGTCATTATAGTTTTCATCAATAAATAAAATTATGAAACTTATAATATTCATAAATAATAATATTAAATTCTATGGATCAATACACACATCCAAAAATAGTAACACATAATGACACATATTAATGTATATTTTCCTCTGGCGGGTCTCGTTCTCATTATATCCTATACTGAATATTACCAAGGGAGTACACCATGGGAAGGTTCCTAAATGTCCTATGAGTCCCACCCATTATAACTTGTATTATTTTTGTCCCTAAAATGATATAATATGGCTATATAATATATATTCAAGAATACGTTCATGGAACATCTAGGTTCTCATTATAGTGGGGAATTTCTTTGATCTTTTAGTGTTAAAAATACTTTTAGGACATTATCACACACTATGTTAGATGGATGAAAAATCATGATTTCATAGGAATTTTATTAACACTAAAAATGTTGAATATTGGTAATCATAAAGTACATAGAATTTGTTTCTAGGGATCCAACTCCAACAATAGCATGTGGTGCTCACATATGTATTCAAATATAAGAACCAAGTAAATTCTAGAATATTTCTTGGGGTGAGGTAGACTTATGAGCATCCAATAGAGAAAGACTTGTTACTAATTCTATTGGTTACTACCACATAAAATTTCTTATGATTATGATAATGGTTTTAAAATATTGGTTTCATATTCCATCTATTACAAAGAAAATTAGGTATATTTCTATACTTGATACAAGTGTATTTATTTAAAAATTTGGGAATAATTAATTCTTCTTCTATAAAGATATAATTTTTTTATGGTAAGACACATTTAAATAATGGTATTTATGTGTTAGATTACATGTACCAAGTAATTAAAATCAATAATTAAAATAGTTTAACCGACTCATGCCACACCCGATTATGGCATTCGTGGATAGGTTATATAAACAAAAAACCTATGAATAAATTACACCAAGAAGGATATTTAAATTATTTTGAATTAAAACCACTTGGTGGATGTAACTCATGTTTAAAAGAAAAAATAACAAATTCCTCATTTATTGGAAAGGGTGAAAGGGACAAATATCTTATTGAATTAGTTCATACTAATGGGTGTGGACTATCTATAGTGGAAGTAAGGTGTGGGTACTCTTACTTCATAACATTAACTGATGATATTTGAAGATTGTATATATCTACTTAATGAGGTATAAGTAATATTATTTTGATAAATATAAATAATATAATAATGAATATGATAAATAGCTTAGAAATAATATTTAGAAACTCTACTCAGACTGTGATAGAGAATTACTTAATCAAGACTTCATTGATTATTAATGAGAGTCTGGGTTTCTATCCCAACTCTCCCTTAATTATAAACCTTATTTGAATGGTGTAATCCAAAGGAGGAACCACACCTTCTTTGACATGGTTATATAAGTGATGAATCACGCGAGTCTTCTTTTATCCTTTTAGGGATACACATTAAAAACAGTAACATACATACTAAAATGGGTTCCAAATAAAGTAGAAACATGTATTCCATATTAAAATTGGTATATAAATAAACCCATCTTGTCTCATATTAGTTTGTGGGGTTGCAAAGTGATTTTTACGTCCATTTAGGGAAAACAACATTCACCTAGAGGAACTATATATATATTTATAGTGTATCTTAAGTAAAGTAAAGGATATTATCTATATAATCATATGCACAAGAATGTTGTGTTAAATATATGTCCCACCTTTCATGAAGGGAATAAAATATCTAAAGGAGATAGTGGGAGCGATATGGAATTCAATGAAGTCCATGCTGAAGATATATAACTGTTGGCACATGAACATATTACACAAGGCCCCATGTAAGAGAATGTTCCACAAACACAAATACAATATAGGATTATAAGAGGGGTTAGAGAACCTAAAAGACATGGTTTTCTTATCACCATGTATGGTGATTCGTTATTAGTTGATAATAATGACCCTATAACCAATAAATAATTAATTGGTGGCATATATTTTTCCAAATGGAATGAATCTATAAATTCTGAAATAGATTCCATGTACCCAAACCAAGTCATGATTTTGGTAGATCCTCTAGTGTATGTAAATCCCAATTTTTGTAAATGGGTATTTATGAATAAAATAGACATAGATGGATAATTTAGTACTTATAAGAAACTATTAGTTGAAAAAGGGTTCAAATAACATCAATCCATAACGTAAAATGAAATATTTTCACTGGTTTCAATGGTGAAATCCATCAGACTTCTACATTCTATAGAGGCTTAACATTACTATGATATTTAAAAAATGGATTTTAAAATAGCCTACCATAACGGGAAAATTAATGAAGATGTCTATATGATAAAACCTGAAGGTTTTGTGACTCCAAAAAAATCGAATAATGTGTGTATGTTAGAAAGACCCATTTAGGAATTTAATAATGCATTTAGGTCATGGACCATTTTGTCTAATAAAACCATAATGAAATCGAGTTTCAAAAAGAATGAATGTGATCCTTGTTTCTATAAGTGTCTTAGTCAGAGTGTGGTCATTTTATTAATAGTTTATGTTAATGATAAACTACTTATTGAAAAAATACAAGTATTACATGATATTGAATCCTAGTCAAAACATTCTTCTCTTCAAAGTACGTAAGGTAAGCAGTATATATTCTTGGGATCAAGATCCATTATGATTTATCCAAGATGCTATATGGATGATTTCAAAGTACATATATTGATAAGTTACTAAAGATATTTAGTATGGATAAATCAGAGAGGTGATTATTTATAGTTTCACAGGGAATTCATATTTCCAAGAAAATGTTACCTCAGAGACATGAGGAAAGAGAGTGGATAAAAAGGACTCCATACACATTGGAAATTGTGTCAGTCATGTATATTATTCTATGCACTAGGATATATGTCAGCCATGCATTGAGTGCTCTTGGAAGATATCAAGATGATACCAGTGACTACCATTGGAGGATAGTCAAGACTATCCTTAAGTATCTGATTCTTACTAAGGATATATTCCTAGTCTATGGAAGAGATGAGGAACTAGTCATTAACGGATATGAAAATTCTATATTTCAAATAGATCAAGTTGATATAAAATCATAAATGGGATATATATTCATTCTTAAGAGAGGTTTCACGAGCTAGAAGATCTCAAATAAAGCATTGTTCACATATTATATAGTAGAGTATGAGTTTAATGAATCTTCTATGGCAACAAAAGATGTAGTTTGGATATGAAACCTCAGCTAATATATTTAAGTGTTTCATAACTATAATGAACCTATCACACTTTATTTTGATAATACTACAGTAGTGGTTCATGAAAAGGAGCTGAGGTCCCATAAACATATGAATCATGTACCTTAGAAACATCATCTATTGAGGTATTTTCCTCAAAGTGATGATTTCACTGTGAGAGTAATCTCCTTTTAAGACAATGTGGTAGACCCCTTGACTAACACCTTAACTCAAAAAACATCGATCATTATGTGAGGTCTAAAGGAATAAAATTCATAGGCTGTTTTCTCTAGTTTAAGTGGGATTCTATTGGATTAGGTTTTCTAAATAAAAAAATTTATTCTTTGGACTACATGTATATTAAAAGAAGTGAATTTTAATTAAAAATATTATTACATATTGTTCATTGTTACGCATGAATTTAATGCAATAATTTCCTAGAGTATTTATTGCGAAGGCAACCTTGAAATTACATGATGATATTATTCAATATAGTTCTACGGTAAGATAAAATTCTATGATGGGACATATAGAATGTTGAATACTAGGTGTGAGTACTTTTAAGAAAATGAGACTTCTTCTAATAAATTTTTCATCTAGTAATTTACAATACAATAGATTACGATAATAGACTCATGTGTAGAAATTATGTATGTTAATGTGTCATCAGATATTCCAATCTATTTGAATGTGTATTGGCCTTTAGAATTTAAGATTATTAATAATTAATTTCATGAATCACACCCTTTTATGTATTTCATAAACCGTGATGATAAAATTAATGGTGAAGCTAGATAAATTTGGTGCATCATGAGTGTTGTGTTATTAATTAAAAAGTCAAGGATGGATTTTTATCTTGCATATTTTTGGAAGTTAGTATCTTAGACCCCTGATTGAAATAGACATGTCACATTAAATTTTATGGCCATGGTGTAATGATGAGTTTATTTAAGATAGTCAAAGAATGACGTATCAATAAAATAGGTTGATGAAATTTTTGTGCAACCTCCTTGATGAAATATTGTGACAAATAGATTATATTACACAATAATAATTTATTTGTGTAGTTGTCTACAGTTAGAAATATAAGTCTTTCTCTTGGGTACCTTGACCTATTTATAGACAACAATCTTGAACTTTAGGCAAACCCACTTGATTTCTACATGAAAGAATCCTAGAGGGTCACACACAAAGTTATTACTTTGATATCAATTAAATTCTATTTGAATTTAGTTATTGGAATATATATTATTCTCAATAATGAGGGATTTTTTTAGTCAGGCTTTATTGTTGAAAAATATTAAATAAATATTTATTTATAGGGTAATTATTTATGAGAATATATAAAAAATATGTATTCACCATATTACGAATAAAATATTAATATTAATTTATTTAATATTTAATAAATAGATTCATTTTTCAGAATTTGATTAGAATATTTATTTATGAAAAAAAATTAATTAAATATTTATTTGGATATTCAATGAATGTCGAGGATGATGAGTGTTTCAAAATTTTGTTTTGTGTCAATATTAATTTACATTCTGGTAAAATAATAATTATCATTTCACTTCTTATTGTAAACTATAAAATAATTCAAATATTATTATTATATGTCATGGGGTAAATTAAGGTTTGTTATATTACTTAAGGGTCATTGGGAAATTAAATATTTTTTTAACCTTATCCCAAACTCTATAAATAGATGGATACATCTACAGTATTGGGTTAATCGATAATTGAGAATCATTGTGCACAGTAAATTTCTATCTATATTCATCCTCCTCTCACCCTCTCAAGAATAAGAAGAGGATACATTCTTTTAAGTATGAATGAACTTTATGAAATCAAGATGAAACATGCAAAATGATCATTCCATCACATTAGCATTCAAAAATCCATCAATGTTATTTGGAGATTAAAAGAGTATGTGTGGATCACCTCTAGAGGGGATATATCTGGTGTCCTCACAATGAAATGATAATAATAAAAATAAGGGTTTCATATGATCAATATATTCATTAAATAAATATCACAATATGAGGTAATATTTCTTTGGATATATTTAAATTTATTATAAATTCAATGGGAAATGATATCCTTTTGGTTATGGGAACCTTTTTTTCAATATTTGATTAGAAAAATTATAGTTGTCATGAAATTCACATATTTTACAATATTCCAATGATCTATTGAATTTTTAAAAATTCCTAATTTATTTATTCACAAAATCCACCTTCACTATGTCTAGAAACATCAAGTTGTATCAGAGCAGTCATGTGAAAATTTATAATTATTTTTTTGATTGTCGATCATATATATGCAATTGTTGTTAGTTGTCATTTCTATATTATTAATTCTTTATTTCAAATATTAATTAAAATGATTTTTACATTTTAATATTCTTCATTTGAGATTCAAATTTTTTTAAGGACCAAGAAAAAATGAAGAATGATCATTTATTCCATCGGGAGGTACCAAATATTCTCGATTGTGGATTGGGTTATATGGAATGTAGCTAGAGTATATGGCATGTTCCCATGTTCACTGGATCTAGACGTATCATCAGATACATGACACACCAGCGAGATATTATAGACGATGCATTTATTGTATAATACGTGTTGGTTCTTCAATCTTGGAACACCATTTTTTGGACAACACAATGTGTTGATATCATACATGTCATGTAGTCTTCATAGTTTAATGGTGAAATTCATGCTACTTGTGTTCTCAAACATATAGTGTATACCATGTGAGACCAACAATATGGAACACCAATTAATTATATACCATGTAGCCGATATAAAAATAATGTTAATAATTAATTCCTATTCCCAAACAATACACCGAGTCAATCATCAGGTTACAACGGTGCACGACAATCAGACCACACAATGTGTAACATGTTAGTACACACCATTAAATCTTGCCAATATAGATGCCGAGTCCCTAGGTGGTTATCATGGATACAAGACAAGAGAATAAAATGGTATGTAACTTATTAGTACATTATATGTAGTCTCCCAATAAGGGATATAATTAAATTAAATTAAAATAATTAATTATAGTATTAAAACCCAATTACAATGTTGGAACCATATGTGTTTGTCCATGTAATAAATGTTTCAAGGAATTAATAAATTTCAAATTAATTATTTGTAATTATATTTAAATATTATTCATGTAGTTTACTTTACCTCAATTAATTTTTATTGGAATCTTTATGAGTCTTTATATGGTCATTAATATAAATATAATTAGTTTATTGATTAATTATTTAATTTATACAAGCAGATTTATCTTAATAATAGATAAAAAATTGAAGTGAATACTTTCCTATATACTTTTATGTATTAATTTCAAGTGTATAACCGATCCTGAGAGTAAAAAAAACCTATTTATGAGTTGGTTTTATTCAATTAAATTGTATTGCATGAGTTTTAAGTTATTTGTTATTAAATTAAATAAGTTGGCCTACGTGTTATCCCTCCATCTTTTAATATGTATGATCTGTATGTCCAAGGTTGTTTATATAATGGCCCTTAACCAATCATTTGGTTCCCCTTACCCATGTGTGTGTTATAAGAATATATCAATAAAGTATCCTAAGGCACATGGAGGCAGTTAATGATAGATCCAAGATGAAACCAAACTGGGTGATACACAGGTGGACAGGTGGAAGCAAATCATTCTAAGATTGACAAAAATAGTTTTCCCATAGGATCATTAGTTGATTTATTGTATACTCAATAAAAAAACCATTAAATAATAGCATGATTGGTTTATTTATTTGTTTATAAAGTTTTTCCTTTTCAGGATTTATTTTATAGATATAAGACCATGATGAATAAATAAATGAAATCATGTGAAAAATGGAATTTTAATAAATGGATCATGTGTAAATGTTTTATCAAAACCTCATTAATAAATTAAATAAAAATCCAATTAATACCACAAAAAAATTTAAGGGATAAAAATAATAAAAATATTATACATTATAAAAATATCCTTGAAGTTAATATTAATATTTAACGCATTTCATCCTCTAAATTTAGATGAAACTATAGTTAAAGTATTAGTTCAAGCCATAGTTTAGGGAACATTTAATTATTTGGGTATCTCAAATAATTTTATGGGTCGAATAAAAAAATGGATTGAATTTTACAACCATATTATATTCAAAATTTTTTTGGAGGAAAGTGTTGAGGAAATACTAGATAGGATTTATGGATTGGGGAGTCTACTCAATGGTTCAAGGAGTTTCTAGTTTTCAGTTGGAATGATTTCCTACCTAAATACCTTATTATAGTTTTCATTTACATAGTCTAGATCATAAATAATGTAAATAGGTATCCTTTCCATTAGAATTTCTTGATTGATGGGGTACTATGAGTTCAATGGTTAGGCCCCTTGAGACTTGATAAAATATTGTTAGACTTAATAAAATTAAATTTATTATTACGCCTCACATAGTTTGAAATAAAAAAATTAATAACAATATAATAATTTAATATTGTAAAAACATGGAATGTTCATCAACTACATTATCCATGTGATACATTTTTGAGAAATACCATATCATTACTGGCAGTAATTTCCACAAACGGTTCTAATGCCTATGGGTAGTGTTGCACATTGAACAAAATTATTACGTACTAGAATTTTAAATACCTGATCCACTTTCTAATGGGGATATTGATTAGTAGTTCACTAAATATGATAAAAATACGAGTAGTGTGGTCAACATTTTGTGTTTAATGCTTTTATCCATTTCTAATGAACTCATAAAGCCACCCGAAGACATGGATTATTAAGAAATTCTCTAGAATCTCCATTGTCTTTATCGTGAGGGAGATAAAGATGAAAAATTTGAGATATCCAAGTCAATCGTTCAAAGTAAACTTGGAGAAGTTTCACCATAATGGACTCAAGTATTCAAACTCATTGTCAACATTGAGTACCTAGAGGTTTTAGCGTTTAAGCTACCTGATGAACTGTACACTGATATCATTCATTCATCACTCCCTCTTACTTTATCTAATTTTTTTCAGTTATTATTTGAACATCATGGTGATTTATATTCAAAATATTCTCACAATTCTTCATGATGTTGATAAAGATACAAAGTGTAAAAAACCTTCTATCCTTATGGTAAACAAAAGGAAATTATAGGAGAAGATATCTAAACAACAAACCTCCTCTCAATGCCTTTATAAAAATAGAATGATCAATGTACAATAAAGGTAATATGATGATATCTAATATTAATGTGAAAATAAGGTCCACTAGAAGAAAAACTACACCCATGAATTTAAGAAAGGGGAAGCTTCAAGAGAATTTTTTATTGAGTGCAATTTATCTATTTATAATAATTGGGTATTAGATACAACATGTGGTTCTCATATATGTATTCAAATACAATAAAAAAGTATATTCTAGAATATTTACCAAGGTTAGGTAGACATATGATCATCCCTTGGAGTTAGAAATGCTATTGTGGGTATTGGGGACTACCACCTCATGTTGCTGAAGTGAATGATATTTATGTTAAAATATTACTATTATGTTTCATCCATTAAAAAAAATTATTTGTCTATCCACACTTGGTAAATATGGATTTATTTTCAAATTAAGGAGTAAATATTTCTTCTTTTATAGAGACAATATTTTTATGGTAATTCACATTTAAATAATGGAATTTATGTGGATGAATACATGAACAATGTAATTACAATTGATTAAAAAAATAGTTCCCATAACTCATACCACACACAACTATGGAATATTTTATTAGGTCATGTAAATATAAACCATTTGAATAAATTACCCCAAGATGGATATTTTGATTATTTTGAATTAAAAACACATGTTGTATATCATGAATGTTTACACGAGAAAATTTATAAATATCAATTTAATGGAAAACCTAAAAGGGTCAAAGATCTTCTTGAATTAGTTTATAATGATATGTGTGGAAGATTTGTAGTTGAATAAGGGGTGGTTACTCATAGTTAATTACATTTATTGATGAATTTAGTAGATATGGATATGTCTACATAATGAGTATATGTTGAAATCATTTAATAAATTAAAATAACACAATAATGAAGTTGAGAACAATATTGGTAAGATGATAAAAAAACTACATACGATAATGGTGTAGAATATCTAATCCATGCTTAATTAATTATTTATTGGAGTTTGGGATTATATCTTAATCTACTCATCCTTATACACATTAGTGTAATGATGTAAGTGAAAGGAGTAACTGCACCTTGTTAGACAATGTGAGATAAATGATGAGAAATACAAATATTCCATTATGATTTTGGGATACACATTATAAATCACAATATACATTCTAAATCAAGTTCCAACTAAAGAAAAAACCAGTATTCCATACCAGATTTAGTTTGGAAATAAACCCATGTTTTTGCATATATGAGTATGGGGTTATGAAGCATTTGTTAAGGCCATTTATGGAAACAATTTTGCACCCTAAGGCAAGAAGTGTATCTTTATAGGGTATCCTGAAGATGATAAAAAATATTATCTATATGATCCTACATATAAGAAAGTCGTATTTAATAGATCTACCACTTTTCTTGATGGGGATCATGTCTATAATGGATATATTGGGAGTGATATAGACTTTTTGGATGTCTAGGCTCAAGATAAACAATAGTTGGAACATGAACTGATTTGATGAGGTCCCGTGGAAGAGAATGTTCCAAAGACACAAATACTGCATTATAGTATAAGAGAGGTTATAGAACTTGAAAGATAATGTTTTCTACTCACCAATTATGGTGACTCATTATTAGTTGATAATAATGATCCTATAATCTATAAGGAAGTATTAAGTGGCATAGATTATTCTAGATAGAAAGAATCTATGAATTTTTAAATTAATTAGATATACCAAAACCATGTCTATATTTTTTATAGGTCCTCTTGTGGATGTAAATCCCATTGGTTATAAATGGTTATTGAAGAACAAATTAGACCAGAATGGAAAATTCAATACTTATAAGGGATGAATTGTTTCAAAAGGGTTCAAGAAACGTCAATGCATAAAATAAAAAGAAGCATTTTCACATGTTTATATTCTAAAATCCATCATAATTATACTTTCTGTATAATATTTCCATGCCTATGAGATTTGGAAAATAGATTTTAAAATAGCCTTTGTTAATGGGAACCTTTAAGAAGAAGTCAATATGGAAAAACCCAAAGGTTTTGTGACTCAAAAGGATTCCAACATGGTATTTAAGTTAAAAAGATGTATTTATGGATTAAAGAAATAATCCAAGACATGGAACATTCAGTTTGATGAATCCATAAATATTTTTCCATTAATAATGAGTGTGAGACTTGTGTCTATATTCAGTTTAGTGGGAGTGTGGTAATTTTATTAATAGTTTAGAATGATGATATACTTCACATTGGAAAAATATTAGTCTTAATTTATATTAATTACTATTTGATCACATTCTTGTACATAAAGTACCAAGGTGAATAAAAATATATTCCTGGGACCATGATCCACCATGCTATATCTAAGAGGATTCTTAGAATAAGTCAGACTATATATATTGACAAGATACTGAAGTGATTTAGGATGGAACAATACACAAGGGGTTTGTTGATTATGTCACATGGAATTAATATTCTATGAAAATGTATACTTAGAAACATGAGGAATGAAAAAGGATGGAATAGAATCAATATGCATTGAAAATTGGGTAAATCATGCATGTTATTCTAGGCTATGTACTTGGTCAGATATCACCTATTCCTTAAATGTGGTAAGAGGATATCTAGCTGATCTAGGTGACATCCATTAGATAGTAGTCAATATTTTCCTTACATATCTAAGCCATACTAAGGATATATTCTTGGGATATAGTGGATATAAAGAACTAGTAATTAGTGTATTTGTAGATGGTGATTTTGAAATAGATCAAGATGATATGAAATTATAGTTGAGATAGATATTAACTATTAATGGAGGTGACATGATCTAGAAGAGCTTAAAGCAAGAAGTGGATACGGATTCTATAGTAGATTCTGAGTATATTGAAGCGTGTAAGAAAATAAAATCAGTTTTGATACACAAAATTAAGAAAGGGCTTCAATGTTTTTTATATAAATAATCACCTTATCACACTTTTTTTGTGATTAAACTATAATGATGGATTTTTAAAAGGATCCAAGGTCACATTCACATATGAAGTACATACATCATATTCATAATATCTTGATAGATTTTTATTAATGAGGAAACGATACAATAAAAAAATATCTATATAAGACAACATGGTGAAACCCTTGACTAAATCCTTAACTTAGATTAAACATGATCATCATGTGAGATCTAGCAGAGTAAAAGTCATAGGCAGTTGGGTCTAGTCCATGCGGGATCTTACTAGAGTGGGTGTTCTAGAACCTAATTTTCGTACTTTTGATTACATGAATATTAAAATAAGTGAATAATAATTATACAACTTTTTAAATATTGTTCATTGTTATATATAAATTTAGTTAAATAATGTTATAAAGTATCTATAGAATTTGTAAGGTCATAGCAGTTTCCTGTTATGATGAGTACCTTGAAATTCCAGGATGATATTTTTAAATATATTTCTATAATAAAATAAAATTCTATTATGGAAATCATAAAATTTTTACTATCAGGTGTGAGTACTGATAAGAAAATTATAATTCATCTTAAGAAGTTCATATTTAGTAATTTCCAAGATAAGATATTATGGGAATAGACTTGCCTGTAGGATTTTATCATGTTTATCTATTATCAAATATTCTTATCCATGAGTGTGTGTAATAGTAAATTGACTTGATAATAATTTTAATAAACCCAAATTAACCATGGTGGAGAATAAATTGATCAATGAATCCTTGGTTATTTATGAGATTTTGGGATTCTATTCCAACTTACTCCTTATAAACCTCAGTGGAATAGTGGAGTTGAATGGGAGAACTGCATCTTGTTAGACATGGTAAGATCAATGATGAGTCATGTGAGTCTTCCATTATCATTTTTTGGGACACAAATTATAGAAAACAACAGATATACTAAACTAAGTTCTAACTAAAGATAAAGATGGTATTTTGTACTAATTATTTAGATGAAATAATCCTGTATTTTCATACTTATATGTGTGAGGATGTGAAGCATTTTTATAGCCGGCTAAAAAAACATGGACCTTGTGTATCGACCCGTCCCCCGGGGCCCATGCCGTGACTACCCCAAGCCCAAATTTCATATGCTAGGGGCTGGTGACTAGCCCCAAAGGTGTAAATCCATAAAACTAGGAAGGCATTTCCTTTATAAAGAGTAAAAACACACAACAGGGTACACACTGGAAGAAAAAAACTAAGTAAAACTGTATAACAAAGTGTACTGAAAGTAAAGGGGCCAGAATACAATCCAAATAGGAAAGTATAAGTACAACAGAAAAACAAGTACAACTGATGAAAAGTGAAGCAGCTACTGTGTCATCCTCCGGGAATTCCTACCTAAAGGGTAGGTACAGATAGCATCTTCAGTACTCTAGATCCGTCAGTATCCTCCGTGTACCGACTCGTCGTAAGGTCCACCTATAGGAACCGTTCAGTCTTGCTAATCTGATCCTCAGTCAGTGCTGTCCGGTGTTTGCAAAAAACACAATGAGGTGCGGGCATAGCCTGTGCAGGGGTGAGTATAACGATACTCAGTAGGGACCCCGAGACCCTCAAGTCTCATAGAATCCATCAAAGATAAATAAAAAAGTATGAAATCAACAGATAACCTCACATAGGTATATTCCCATACATATACCTAATTTATCAAGTAATCCATCTCAATCATGGGGTAAACAAAAAAGTTACTGACTCATCTCAACCATGATTTTATTTTAGGGATAGTATCAATCTGAACCCTCGGCAGCTGGAGAACTCCTCCTCTATTAGTACTTTGGGCCTGTCGCGTCACACAAAGGCGCTTCCCACTATCCTTGGACTACTGAGGTACTCCTCATATTGAGTAACGTGGGTCTACCGCGTCACACATAGGTGCTCCCCACCGTAGGTCTGCCACGTTACACAGAGGTGCTCCCCCTCATAGCCTACTGAGGTACTCATCCAATTGAGTATCGTGGGTCCACTACGTCACCAAGGCACTCCCCATTGTGGGTCTTCTGTGACATAAGGCACTCTCCACTGTACCAGTAGTGTCACTCAGAGTCAAACGGTCAGCAGTCATCAGGTCATAGCCAGCTACTAGGTTCCAGCACAAATGCTCACTTGTCTCTGGAAGATCTGCTCCACAAGCAACTTTTTTATGATCCAGCTACCACAAAGTCCCATGAAGAAGTAACTTAAAGGTCCACCATATCATAGGGGTCTCAACGCAACAGGCGATGTGTCAATCAGACGCCTGTTCTGTGAGTTTTTAGCCTTTTTGTCCCGGGGGCCCAGTTGGATTTGTGTATGATCCCAACTGACCATATTTTAACATTACCTCGAACTCCAATGGGTTATACTCAATGGGACCATCATGCTCGAATTAAAATCCAGCGCCGCTGATGGTTTGTCAAACGGTCGTCCGATGCCAAAAATATGGCCAAAGAATGTAAAGGGTCAGTAGTGGGCCCAGGTCCGATCCGACCCGGTCGAACCGACTCGGCCCGACCCAGTCTGGGCCAACCTGGTCTGGGTCAACCCAGTCAGACCAGTTGGGTTTGGCCTGACCCATTGGGTGGGCCAGCCTGTTAGGTTCAGCCCAACCCACTAGGCCCATCTCAGTAGGCCACGTGGACGGTTCGACCCGGGCTCAGGGCCGGTTCGTCCCGGAGGATCGCGAGGGTGAGGCCCGGCGTGACTCATCCTGGAGGGCACGATCGAGCCAATTTGGATAGGGCATTGCGAGGGGGGCTGCAGGTGGCAAGGGGTGCACGGGGAGTGCATGGTGTGCAGGCCAGTGGGGTTCGTCCGAGCGCACGGGAGGTGGTCGGGCAGGCTGGGAGGCTGCCAGGTGGGCCGACGGGCTACCGGGCTGGGCGCGGTGAGGTTAGCAGCCTGTCGTGAAGGGTGCCAGGTGGGCCGGCGGGCGGCCGGGAGGCGGCCGGGCATGTCTATGGGGCATGGATCGGTCCGGTGAGGTTTGGCCGGGGAACACGGGAGGCCGGTGGGGGCTGGGAGCAGGGTGGCGTGGGTCAGCGGTGGTGCAGTTGGGGTGGATTGACCGGTTCAGCTGGCAGACGACGCAGCCAGGGCCGCACAGTTTGCAGAGGCCACGGGTAGCGGGACCTTTGCCGTCTCCACCTTCGTCATTCTGTCGCCTCATTGCCATGCCAAATATTATCACAAACAAGAACAACGGAGGGGTCGGGCCATGTTGGTTTGGACCGCACCCTCCGCATTTAGGGTAGTAACAATCGGTTCATCACGATAGAAGTAATATGAACAACAACTCACCCGCAAAATTTTTTTACCAACCGAAAAAGAAGATTCAAAGAAAGCATCAACATGTAATAAACCCCTACCTTTGATCGTTGTTTAACGATGAAGTCGCGAAAATTAGATGAAGAAGATCGTTTTTCATCACGACCTCTGCACACTTCCAATCCCTAGTTGCATCAGCTGTGGAAGACACTCCACATCGGTAGGTGTTTGGGAAAGAAGTACAAAGAGGATCATTGCTGGCATTCTTCGTTCTTTTTTCTTCGTTCTTCGTTGGGAGATGGGGTTCTTCATTGGAGAATTCTAATCCTCCCAAGTTCTCCTCTCCTCAATATTCCACCAAATGAGCAATGCCAACCAAAATAATAATAGATTGTGTTATCTATTATTTCATTGGCATAGAATTCAAAATGGTGAATTAATTAACTTGGCCCCCAACTTAATTAATTCATGAGTGTTGGCATAAATTAATATAATGAGGAGGATTGGCACAATTTAATTAGGGGAGATGGTACCAATAAAGGAGGTTGAGTGTGGAGAGACTCTCCCTCATTAATGAGGGGAGTTAAGAGGTTTTCCTCTCCCGCCATTAATAGGGGAGTTTAGTCCCATGTGGTCCCCACATCATAACCTATCGCAGGAGGTTAGGTTCAGGTGGGCCCACCACCATAACATCTCATGGGAGGTTAAGGTGTGGTGGACCTACCTCCAACATCCATGAGGAGTTTTTAACCATCAAATAAAAATATAGCCAGACACTTTATTTTTTTTTAAACTATATTTTAATCTCAACCCACTACCGTCAAAGTGAAAGCCTTCTTAAGCGAATAATGGCGCAGTGAGTTCAACAGTGCCCTCAGATTTCAATTCCGAGCACTGGTTCAAATTGTATAAAAACATGCTCGTATGTTTACTGAATGTACTCGAAAAAATCTTCAGAAATTGATTCCGGGCACACCAAACCTCAGAATCATGCGTCGTAAATTTCCACTGACTCATAAAATTCCCATGTATTTAAGAAAACATTTTCCATAGAAATTCCAGGTCTTTACATTCTACCCACCTCAGAGATTTACGTCCCCATAAGCTACAACTCAAACTATTGGAACAAGTGGGGGTACTGAGCAAGTATCTGAGCCTCCAGTTCCCATGTGCTCTCCTGGAGGTTCCCATGCCGCCGGTGAACGCACACCAGAGGTGTCGACCGTCCAAGTAGGACCCAATCCTATCGATCCTCAATCTCCACTGGATCCTTTGTGAAAGTTGACCCATCATCGATGTCCATCCCTCAATGTTTGATGATGTGAGAAGGTTCATGCACGTATCTCCTCAGCTGAGATACGTGGGAGATGTCGTGAACCCGGTGAAACTGAGGTGGAAGGGCCAGGCGGTAATCCACCTTGCCTACTCTGCTGAGGACCTGGAAAGGTCCGATGAATCTTGGAGATAACTTTCCTCCTCATCTGAATCTCCGTAGACCTCGTCAGGGTGAGACCCCTAGAAAGATGTGATCGCAATCCTCAAACTCTAGAGGTCTCCATCTCCAATCATCATATGACTTATGCCTGCTATGTGCAGTCTTCATCCTCTCCTGGATGATCTGCTCCTTCTCTGTGGTAGCCCATACCATCTTTGGTCCCACTAGTGCTGAATCCCATAGGTCTTTCCCGCACAAGGGTGATTTGCAAGGTCCCCCTTACAACGCCTTGAAAGGTGCCATCCCTATGGTGGAGTGATATCTATTGTTGTATAAAAATTGTACCAAAGGTAAGTGGTCCTACCAACTGCGACCAAAGTCGAGGACACATGAACAGAGCATGTCCTGGAGAGTTTGAATGGTCCTCTAATTTTGACCATCTGTTTGAGGATGGAAGGAAATTCATAGACGAAGCTGCATCCCGAAATCCTCTTTCAACCCCTTTCATAGTAGGGAAGTAAACCTTCTGTCACGATCGGAGACAATCGTCGAAGGTACTCCATGTAACCACACAATCTCATGCACGTAGACGTGTCCCAATCTCTCTACTAAACCCTACTCTCTAATTGGTAGGAAGTGGTCAGACTTGGTGAGTCGATCAAAGATCACCCAAATCAAGTTGTGACCCCTGGATGTACAAGGAATTTAAGTCACAAAGTCTATGGATATCCCACCCCACTTCCACTCTAGGACGTCTAAAGGATGAACCAAGCCTCCTGGTACCTGGTGCTCTGCCATCACTTGCTGAAAAGTGAGGCATCAAGAGACAAACTCTGTTACTGCCTTCTTCATACCTAGCCACCAGTTCTGTCGTCTAAGGTCCTGGTACATCTTCGCCACTTCTGGATGTACCGCTAAAGGGGATTTGTGGAACTCCCTCAACAATTCCTCCTAAAGTGACACCGGTACAATAGTACGTCCTCTAAAGAGGATAACATGATCCCCACCTTTAGAAAATACATCAGGTGCCTGCCCTGTGGATATATGAGCACGTCGTGTCTCACATTCAGCATCCCCATGTTGTGCGTCCCTAACTCGCTGAAGAAGTGGGGGAGTGACTGTAAGGGACTGAAGGAAAAATGCTCCATCTCTATCCACAAATGATATCTGTAAAGCAGTCAGCTGCTCTGTCGCCTCACCTAGCAGCTATATACTAGATCTCATGCTGAGTTCATCTGTTACAACATTTCCCTTTCTAGGATTATAGACTATCTCAAAGTCATAGTCCTGGAGGAACTCAAGCCATCACCGCTGTATCAGGTTCAAGACCTTCTAAGAGAAGACATACCTGAGACTCTTGTGATTAGAGTACACGGTAAAAAATTTTCCCACCAAGTAGTGTCGCCACATATTCTAAGAGAAGACCACTGCTACTAACTCCAGATAATGGGTAGCGTAGTTTTTCTCATGATGTCTCAACTATCGAGAACCATATACGATCACTGCTCGCTCCTGCATCTGTACACACCCAAGTCCAGTCACTGATGCGTCGCAGTAGACAATGTACCCTACACCTTCCTCTAGATGCCTCAATATGGGGGAAATATTCAGACTCTGCCTCAGCACTTGAAAGCTCTACTAGCATCTATCCAACCATACAAAGGGTTTCCCCTTGTTTTTGAAGGCTGATAGTAGTGCTGCAACTCTAGGGAAGTCTAGAATGAACATTCGATAGTACCCAGACAATCCTAGGAAACTCCGTACCTCCCTCACACTCATAGGTGGCTCCGAAGAAAGTACCACCTCAATCTTCGCTCTATCTTCTGAAACTCCAGCCTCCGAGATGACATGTCCCAAAAAGTTAACCTCTTGGATCCAAAACATTCACTTCAAGAGCTTACTATAAAGCTGGTGCTATCAGAGTGTGTCCAGTAATACCTGAAAATGGTAGGCATGATCCTCCTCAGTAGTCGAGTAAATCATAATGTTGTCGATCAAGACTATAATAAAGAGATCGAGGTATGGTTGGAAGATCTTGTTCATGAGTCCCATGAACACAGATGGAGCATTGGTTATGAAGAAAGACATATCCAAGAACTCGTAGTGGCCGTACCAACATCCAAAAGCCAACTTCTGCACATACTCGTCTCAAAATCTGAGTTGGTTATAGCCTGATCTAAGGTCTATCTTCGAGAACCACCGTGATCCCTTCAGCTGATCAAAGAGGTCATCAATCCTTGGGAGTGGGTACTTATTCTTCACGGTCACCTGGTTCAGGTGACGGAAGCCGACACAAAGACTCAAGCTTCCATCCTCCTTCTGGGAAAATAGAATCAGGGATGCCTAGGGAGAAACACTAGGATGGATGAATCCCTTCCCCAACAAGTCCTCTAGCTATACCCGCAGCTCACGAAGCTCTGTGGAAGCCATCCGATACACTGGTGTAGATATCGGTGCCATCCTGGGGTACATGTCAATGTATAAATCCACCACTATGTGAGGAGGTAGACCTGGGAAGTCATTAGGGAAAACATCTACCTACTAGTCCACCACTATTGGATAACTCAGACTATCCACATCAACTTCTACGAGGGTAAGGAAAGACAACTGACGAGTGATTGGTTGTACTCTCCTCTGGGCAAGTCCATCCTGCACTACAAAGGCTCCCTTATCGCCAGCGAAGGTGAACCTAGTCCCATCCGTGCGGACACACCTCACTTTGCACCTAATACAGTCGATTTGAGCATGGACTATAGATAACCAGTCCATACCCAAGATGACGTTATAAGGCCTCGAAGCCACTACTAGGAGATCCTAGACGAAGCTCTAGCCTCCTAGAGTAAGCTCACACTGCAGGAACTAGTGCGTAATTGTCAAGTCTGCTTTCGTAATAGTATCTAGCCATAAGGATCGAGCCAACGGCTCAGTAAGAATCTCCGAGCTCCAAACGAGTGCAGCGACAATGAAAGAGTGGTTAGAACCTATGTCTATAAATACTGCAGCTAAGGTGGAGTAGACATAGATCATACCTCAGATCATTTCCATAGGGTCATGATAATAAGCCTCAGCTGCTTGGAGCTGAGCTCTCGCCTGTCCACCTGCTCCCTGCAGTCGGGGTGGAACTCCTAGTGGTGGTAGCGGTAACACCTCGAAATGTCGCCCAACGCGAGCTGCTCGACCAGCTTCTCTTCCATGTCCGCCTGCGCCTTGTGGACTGCCTCTATCGAATATCTGTCTCTACTAGGGCGGTCCTTCGACTGTCTGCTCATCATCCAAATGGTGAGTCAGACAGTCATGAGCCAAGGGACCATGCCTGACACATGAGTAACACTACCCACTCTTGGCATGTATGTCTCTACCCCGAGTTCCCCACACAAACTAATCCTAAGTCATGTGGTCGTCCACCCGTGGGTCTGGTCCTTTTGGACAACTACAACATCAATCTATTACGGGATGCAGAAGACTCCACTGCATGTCGATTAGTAGTGGGTCTC
Organism: Viscum album; assembly: GCA_963277665.1. NCBI lineage: Eukaryota > Viridiplantae > Streptophyta > Magnoliopsida > Santalales > Viscaceae > Viscum > Viscum album. The sequence continues at coordinate 877,221,606 of OY728143.1, read as the reverse complement.
ATTGCTGGAGACTGCTCAGCAAGGAAACTCTCCACTTAGAGGGCTCGCTCCAACACTCCTACTTACATTAGGATGCTGAGGGAGATCATCGAAGCCCTGATCTCTCGCCTGAGCCCCTGCTCGAAGGTCTGGGCCCTGAAGAATGGGTCCCGTACCATATTTGTAGAGTAGTGAGAGAGGTCAGTGAACCTCATTGAGTACTGACCTACAGTCATGCTTCCCTACTACAGATGGAGTAGCTCCTGTATGCGCACTGCGTGAAGATTCGCTGGAACAAACTCTGCCCGAAACAGGCTCTCTACGTCTGCCCAAAGAAGCGTCATCTCGTTGTGCACCTGGAGCATCAGGCTCCACCATCTTCCCGTTACAGCCTGTAGAAGGATGGTATCCAGAATCACCAGGAAGTCGGCTTGCATCCCTACCATTTGGAAAACTATCAGCACAACCTCTAGCCAATCCTCAGCTGCCTGTGGGTCCATCTCTCCCCTGAACCTAAGTGGACTCTGGCGCTGAAACTCGTGCAACACGCTCAAGCGGCGTGCATCATCTTCTACTGGGGCTGGTGGCATCGATGGCCCAATGGGATGTGGTACCGCGCCCTGCATCGAGGCCTCATCCCTCAGTGGGCTATCTGTGTGTACAACTCTCGAGAATCTCATTGTTCTTCCACGAGGAGGCATCATAAAAGAAACAGATGCGACACGGTCAAAGATTATCCCCGGTGAGATGACCTATTTGAGCTGAAATAAATAAAAATTTTGAAAACACACATGCAATTAGTGTTTTCATGCACTGAGTTGGAAATCAGTAGTCAGGGTCCTGGTGTATGGATACGTCAGCCACCGCACCAACACTGGACTCCCTGAATTGAAAACCACACCCAGTACCCTTAACACTATTGTTTCACCGAAAAGATCATATTCCTATGTTTTGCGGTATAATCGACTCCTCTGATACCAATTTGTCAGGACCCATCCCCCAGGGCCCATGCCGTGACTACCCCAAGCCCGCCTTCCATAGGCCAGGGGATGGCGACTAGAACCAAAGGCATAAATCCCTAAAACTGGGAAGGCATTGCCTTTATAAAGATTAAACACACACAACAAGGAACAAGGTGGAAGTAAAACACTAAGTAAAACTGAATAACAATGTGTACTGAAAGTAAAGGGGCTAGAATACAGGCCTAACAGGAAAGTAAAAGTACAACTGAAAAACAAGTACAACTAAAGAAAAGTAAAGCAGCTACTGGGTCGTCCTTCAGGGATTCCTACCTAAAGGGTAGGTACAAATAGCCTCCTCAGTACTCCACATCCATCAGTCACCTCCAGGTACTGACTCTTCGTAAGGTCCACCTCAGGGTACCATCCAGTCTTGCTACTCTGATCCTCAGTCGGCGATGCTCATCGTCTACAACCAATACAACAAGGTGCAGGCATAGCCCATGCGGGGGTGAGTATAACGATACTCAGTAGGGACCCCGACACCATCAAGGTCTCACAAAATCCAATAATGATAAATCACAAAGTATGAAATGAACATATAACCCCACTTAAGTATATGCCCATATATATACCTATGTTATCAAGTAATCCAACTCAATCATGAGGTAAACACAAAAGTTACTGACTCATATCAACTAGGATTTTATTCTAGGGATAGTATCAATCTAAACCCTTGGCTGTTGGAGAAATACTCCTCTATCGAGTATAGTGGGTCTTCCGCGTCACATAGAGGCGCTTCCCATTAACCTTGGACTTCTGAGATACTCCTCTTGTCGAGTATTGTGGGTCTGCTACGTCACACAGAGGCGCTCCCCACCGTGGGTCTGCCGCGTCACACAGAGCCCCCCCCCCCCCCCCCCATAGCCTGCTAAGGTACCCCTCTTGTCGAGTACCGTGGGTCTGCTGTGTCACCAAGGAACTCCCCAATGTGGGTCTTCCGTGACACAAAGGCACTCTCCACTGGGCCAGTAGAGTTATTCTAGGTCAAACGGTCAGCTGTCGTCAGGTCTCAACTAGCTACTAGGTTCCTGCACAAATGCTCGCTCATCTCTGGAAGATCTGCTCCACAAACTACTCGTCGATGGTCCAACTTCCATAAAGTCCCACGGAGAAGTAACTCAAAGATTCTCCATGTCATAGGGGTCTCAACGCAATAGACGCAGCTTCAATCAGACTCCCGGTCTGTGAATTATTATCCTTTTAGTCCCAGGGGCCGAGTTGGATTCGTGTACGATCCAACCTGATCGTATCTCAAAATTACCCCAAACTCCAGTGGGGTATACTCAATAGGACTATCGCGCTCGAAGAAAAATCCAGCGACGCCGACGGTTCGTCGAACGGTCGTTCGGTACCAAAGATATGGCCATAGAAAGTAAAGGGTCAGTAGTGGGCCCGGGTCCGGTCCGACCTGGTAAGACCGACCCAATCTGGGCCGACCTGGTCTTGGTCGACCCGGTCTGACCTATTGGGTCTGGCCCAACCCATTATGTCGACCAGCCTGGTAGGTTTGGCCCGGCCCACTGGACCCAGCCTAGAAGGCTGCATAAGAGTTTCGGCCCGGACTCAGGGCTGGTTCAGCCCAGAGCGTCATGAGGGTGCGGCCTAGCATGACTCGGCCCAGAGCGCACGGGCCGACATGGTTCAGTTGGGCACATGGGAGGCGGTTGGGCAAGTTGGGAGGCGGCCGGGCAGGGTGCTCGGTGGGCCATCGGGCGGGCCAATAGGCGGCCGGGTAGGGCGCGGCCAGGCCGGCCGACAGCCGGGCCGGGCCCTAGGTGGGACGGCGGGCGGCCAGGAGAAGGTCGGGTAGGCCGGCGGGGCGCGGCTTGGGCCGGCGCGGGCCGGAGGGGTTCATCCGGGGTTCAAGGGAGGCCGACGGAGACCGGGAGTTGGGTGGCACTAGCCTGTGGCGGTGCGGTAGGGGTGGATCGGCTGGTTCAGCTGGTGGATGACGGGGCCATGGTGGCTCGGCCGGAGGGCCGCGGTTTAGCTTGGAGCACCGGAGCACCACGGGGGCGGTGTGGTTTACAAAGGCTGCGGGTAGCACAGCCTTGGTCATCAATGCCTTTATCGTTCCGTTGCCTCATCTCCATGACAAATATTATCACAAATAAGAATGACGGAGGGGTTGGGCCTTGTTGGTTTGTCCCTCACCCCCTATGATTAGGGTAGTAACAATAGGTTCATCAATATTGAAGTATGATGAACAACAACTCACCCGAAACAATTCTTTTCCAACCGAAGAAGATGATTCAAGGAAAGCATCAACATGTAATAAACCCCCTAGATTTTTGTCTTTGTTTGACGATGAAGTCACAGAAAGTAGATGAAGAAAATCATCGTTCATCGCATCCGCTGCACACTTCCAATCCCATGTTGTGAATGCTATGAAAGATGCTCCACATCGGTAGGTGTCCGGGGAAGAAGTTTGATGAGGATCATTGCCAGCATTCTTCATTGTAAGAATGCGTTCTTTGTTCTTTGTTCTTCGTTGGGATATGGGGTTCTTCATTGGACAATTCTAATCCTCTCAAGCTCTCCTCCCCCCAATATTCCACCAAATGAGAAATTCCAACCAAAATAATAATAGATTGAGTTATCTATTAATTTGTTGGCATAGAATTAAAAATGGGGAATTAATTAACTTGGATCTCCCCTTAATTAATTAACGAGTGTTGGCACAAATTAATTTAATGAGGAGGATTTGAACAAATTAATTTAATGAGGAGGATTGGAACAATTTAATTAGGGATGTTGAAACCAATAAAGGAGGGTGAGTGTGGAGAGACTCTCCCTCATTAATGAGGGGAGTTGAGAGGTTTTCCTCTCCTGCCATTAATTGGGGAGTTTAGTCCCGTGTGGTCTGTCACGACCCATCCTCGGGCCCATGCCGTGACTACCCCAAGCCCGCCTTCCATAGGCCAGGGGTTGGCGACTAGCAAAGGTGTAAATTCTGATAACTGGGAAGGCATTTCCTTTATCAAGTAAACAAAACACCACAGAGTACAAGCGGAAGTAAAACACTAAGTACAAGAGAAGTGTTGAAAAGAAAATGGGCCAGAATACAAACCCAAAAGAAAGTACAACTACAACTGAAACAGTACAATAGAAAAGACAACTGCTGGAAGGACGGAAGAGGCTCCTGGGTCGTCCTCCTCGGATCCTACCTGAAGGGTAGGTACAGATGGCGCAGCTCCTGGATCGTCCACCACGGATCCTACCTGAAGGGTAGGTACAGATAGCCTCCAAAACTCCCTCTCCTGTCAACCTCCTCCGTGTGCCGTCTCGTTGTGAAGTCCACCTCCGGATAATGACTCGTCGTGTAGTCCACCTCCAGGTACTGACTCGTCGTGTAGTCCACCTCCAGGTACCGTCCAGTCGTCAAACACTCGGCCTCCGTCAGCACTACCGTCGTCTGCAACCAACACAACGAGGTGCGGGCATAGCCCGTGCAGGGGTGAGTATAACGATACTCAGTAGGGACCCCGAGACCCTCAAGGTCTCACTAAAAACCAACAAGGATAACCAAAAAGAAGATCTCAACAGATAACCTCTACTTAGGTATATGCCCATTTATATACCTAAGTTATCAAGCAACCCATCTCAATCATGAGGAAACACAAGGGTTATTAAATCAACGGATAACCACTACCCAGGTATATGCCCATACATATACATAAGTTATCATGTAACCCATCTCAATCATGAGGAAACACAAAGGTCATAGACTCAGCTCAAACCAGGATTTTTATTATCGAAACCGTAACTGCTGAAGAGCTCCGACTCTAGAGTGTACAGTGGTCCTGTCACGACTCCGAGGTACTTCTCACTGACCTAAGACTGCTGAGGTACTCCTCTTGTCGAGTACTATGGGCCTGTTGCTACAACCAAGCGGTTCCCACCGAGGGTCTTCCGCTACAACCAAGCACTCCCCCTCATAGCCTCAAGAGGTACTCCTTCTGTTGAGTACCGCGGGTCTGCCGCTACAACCAAGCGCTCCTCCATCGTGGGTCTGCCGCTACAACCAAGCGCTCCCCCTCATAGCCTCCGGAGGTACTTCTTCTGTTGAGTACCACAGGTCTTCCACTACAACCAAGCGCTCCTCCACCGTGGGTCTGCCTCTACAACCAAGCGCTCCCCACTGGGCTATCCGAAACACACCGAGTTGATCGATCAAGTTGTCGTCAGGTCTCAGCCGGCTGCACAGTCTCCTTACTTCCGCATGCTCATCTCTAGGAGGGTCCACTCCACGAGCTACTTGTCGATACCCCAAGTATCACAAAGTTCCACGGAGAAGTATCTCAAAGGACTGCCTCGTCACAGGGGTCTCAACGCAATAGACGGAGCGTCAATCGGACGCACGGTCTGTGAGTTACTAGCCTTTTCGTCCCAGGGGCCCGGTTGGTTTCGTGAGCGAACCAATCCGGCCATATCTCAACTGTACCCCGAAATCTCTTAGGGTATACTCATAGGGATCATTTCTGAACGTGATCATCAACGCCGCTGACGGTGCCTCAAACGGACGTCCGGTCTGAAAGATATCAGCTTTTCCGTTCCAGGGGCCGGGTTGAATTTCGAGTACAATCCAACTCGCCCAAACTCAAACAGCATCCAAACCTCGGGCGAAGTATGCAAAAAGTTCCTTCCCATCAAGAGGAATTCATCGAGACAGACGGTGCGTCAATCGGACGCCCGGTCTGTGAGTTATTGGCTTTTTCGTTCCAGGGGCCCAGTAGGTTTTGTGAGCGAACCAACCCGACCACACTCCGACGACATACAAACCTCGAGAGGAGTAAGCCAAAAGATCCGTCTCACTTAGAGGAAAGCATCAATGTTTACGGCACATCAATCGGACGTCCGGAGCTCAAGATATGAGCGTTTCTGCTCCGAGGGCCTGGTTGGTTTCGTGTACGAACCAACCTGGCCAAACCCAAAGTAATCCGAAACCTTGAGTGCAATATACTGAAACGACCGTCTCGATCCAATGATCGCGTTGCCGCTGACGGCGTGTCGATCGGAGGCCCGTAGCTCATGTTACGGGGAAAAGACCGAAAAGGTCCGGAAACGGGGGGGTCTGGGCCCGGGCCGACCCGGCTAGACCCGGCCAGGGTGCGGCGCGGCCCGGCCTGCCGACCCGGCTCGGCTCGGCCGAGTGGTCGAGCAACGCGGGGGGCGTGTTGCCCCCGCGTGACAACACCGCGTCCCCCGCGGGGGGCCGCCCTGGTCAACGGACGCGGCAAAGCCGCGTCCCGTGTACGCCGGACCCGTGCGGCCGCGGGTCCGCTGGCGCCGCCGGCGCCGCCGGTGGCTTCCGCGGGCCACCCGAGTTTCTTCGGTGGTCCGATTCCAATACCGTCTGCGCCGCTGCTCCTCCCGAGTCCCGTTCTTCACTTCGGAAACATCAAATCGCCTCTGCGGCATGTTCCATCGTCGCCCGGCAAATCCGCACATCAACGAAGGACTGCGGAGGGTTGTCGGGCCGTGTTTTTTTGGCCCGCACCCTCCACGTTAGATGATACAAATGGAAAGATAAATAACACATGATAAACGTATCAAATTTTTTTTTAATAATTTAAAATTTCACTTGATCCAGGTTCTTTTGTTTTAGAAGAAAACAACTACGGGAATAAAAAGTTATTTCCAAATAAAATCCCTACCGATTTCCCGCAATCAAGAATAGTCATCCCACAACCAAACATCCCGCGGATCAACTTAATATTGAGTTGATCCGCATTCTTTATTTTCGAAAGGAAACATCCGAGGAAAAAGGGTATTATTATCCTCAATTAAAAACCCTACCTCAACGTCATCGTCGAGCGTGAGTTCATTGCGGAAGTTGTCTATCATGGGAGAAAAGGATCGTCGTGTCGCGGGAGGAGAATCTTCGACGTCGCGTCGTCGATCTCCGTGGGTTTGGCGTTCTTCGTCGCCCTTCGTCGGAGGCCGGCGTTCTTCGCGTTCTTCGCGTTCTTCGCGTTCTTCACGAAGGAGGATGAAGATATTTAGAGATTCTCCAAAGGTTAACACAACAACCACATAATAAAATAAGTCCTCATCTTATTTTATTATCAACTAAAGAATTTGAAAAAAAACAATGGTAATTAACGAACAATTAATTCAAAGAATTAATTGTAAAACTTAACTGCCCAATTAAATAGAGGCGTTACGAAATTAAGGAAACACGTCGGTTGACTTTGTTTAATAGGGGGGTGCGGGTGCGTTACTTAAGAAGAAAAGAAACGGTGGGGCTCGTGTGGGCCCCACCTCACAAATATCCTACCAAGTGGTTAGGATATTTTGAATTGCACCCTATCCGCTTCAACCCAGCATAAGTAGCTTAAAGTGGTCTTTAAGCGGCTTTAAGTGAAATGAAATAAAATTGTCGTACAACTTTATTTTATTTCTTAACTTAAACCCCAAAAATTAAAAACCACAACCGAGCAAACACAACTCCAGAAGAGGCATTTCCAAGAAAATACCAGCGCTGCGATTCCATCGGTGCCCTCAGAATTCGATTCCGAGCACCAGTTGAAAAGTTAGAAAAACCCGCTCGTTCGTTCACTGAACGTACCCGAGCCAAACTTTGGAAAATGATTCCGGGCACACCGGGCCTCGGAATCAGGTGCCGTCTGAAACTGCATTCTTGTAAAATCCCAAAGAAAATTTAGAAGAAAAAAAATTTCCCTTGAATTTTACGGGTCTTTACATTACTCCAACCTCAGGGATTTACATCCTCGTAAAGCTTTAACACCAACTAGGGTCACAAAAGCGGTACAGAGCACGCATCTGAGCCTTCTGATCCCATGTGCTCACCTAGAGGTTCCCTTACTGCCAAAGAAAGTGCACCCGAGGAATCGACCACCCTCGTAGGACCACCCCTGTCGATCCTCGATCCCCACTAGAATCTCCGTGAAAGTCACCCCATCACCATCGTCCAGCTCCCCATGGTCAATGATATGTGAAGGGTCAAGCACGTATCTCCTATGCTGAGATACGTGGAAATCTTCGTGCACCTAGTGAAACTTAGGTGGATGGGTCAAGCGGTAAACCACCCCACCTACCCAGCTGAGGACCTAAGAAGGTCCGCTGAACCTCAGAGATAACTTGCCGCCTTGGCCACATCTACATAAACCTCGTCGAGGTGATACCCGTATAAGGACGTGATCTTCATTCTCGAACTCAGAGGTCTCCAAATCCTGTTTAGAACAGAAACTTAAAACGACTGCTACCACGAGGGTGAGTTTGACCTACTCCGGAATGATCGGCCGCACCCTCCTATGCATGAGTTATCCTGTGCTGCCGAGGGTTTCCTTTTCGCCGACCAAGGAAAACACATTCCGACGTCGTAGTTAAACCACAACCTTTTTTCCTAATACCGTCAATTTGTGTATGAACTGTGATTGCTCAGTCCATACTCAAACCAACGTCGTAAGGCCTCGACGCTGCCACCAAGAGATTCCAACTGAAACTCTCACCTCGAGGGTCTGACCACACCGTCGGCGTAAGTGTGATTATCAAGTCTCCTCCCAAGGTATCTCCAGATGTGAGAGTCAATTCCACGGCTTAACAGAAACTCTAGGTCTGGGAAAAGATTTGTGAAAGCGAGGAATGATTCATATCGACGTCTGTTACTACAGTAGCTATTAGTGGACACAGACTGTCCCTTGAATCATTTTTAGATCCATTGGGTCACACTCCTTGACCGCATGCAGCCGCACTCTTCCTCCGACCTCCAGCTCCCTGATCCTGGCGGGGATAACTAAGGCGGGTGGTTGTAGCATGTTAAGATGTACACCACCTCATGCTACTCTCCTAGCTCTGCCTCCACGTCTGCCGCTTCACAGACTCATCTCTCTTTAAAGCTTACTCTTCTTGAAACATTAAACACGCCCGAGTCTCTAAGAATGGCATCGGTTTCCTGTTTCTTACTGCACTGTGCAGTCTTCATCCACTCCTGGATGATCTGCACCTTCTTTGCCTACGATCTGGAAGAGCTGCTAGAATTTATCCTTTGCCGAAAAGAGAAACTCGGTCTCATCCCCCGGATGAACCACGCCCATTGCGTAATACAGTCAATCATAACATGAAGGGTGCATTCATGCCATGGATGACGTCGTAAGGACACGAAGTAATTACTAAGAGATCCAATTGTCACTCTCGCCTCCAAGGGTCGAGTCACACTGTCGGCATCAGTGTGAGGTCACTGGGTCTCCTCTAGTAGGAATCTCGAAAGTGAGGGTCAAGTCAACAGTCTTAACCAGGACCAATCAGTATCAACCAAACAAAAAGGACAGGAAAGAAAACATCACAAATATAAGTGTCTTTTCATTATTGCAGCTCATAGTACAAATACACGAATACAACAGCAAAATGTAACTAGAAGTACAAGGGACGTATCCACTAGTTCCGCTCCTATCCACCTGCTCTCAGAGCTCTACTACCTTGTCCACTGCTCAGCTATTTCTCAAGCACTCGTCGCTGCTTCCTCCTCGGTGGCTCCTCCAACGCCTGCGGATCGACTGTGCGAGGAGTCGAATAGTCACATGCCAGGTGACCCTTTCCGCCGCATTCATAACACTTCCTGCTCCTTGTACGGCTAGCTCTGGCCTTCTTGGACCTGTGCATCATCTGTCTACTTCCCACAGATTACTCGGCTACTGATCGAAAACCTGCGGCAAAGGCAGAAGCTCCTGTACACGCTCGGGATGTAGAGCTACTGGCACAAACTCCACCCTGAAGAAGGTCTCGAATTCTTCCCATGTGAAGGTCATCCCATCGCAAAACTGGAACAAGTGGATCCACCACCAGCTTGTTGCTGCCTAAAGAAGGCTGGCAGCAAAGATCACCATGAAGTCTGTCGGCGTCCCCACTAGCCTGAAGACTCTCACCACAGCCTCCATCCAATCCGTAGCCGCCTGCGGGTCCGTCTCTCCCCGGAACCTGGGTGGTCTGTGGCATTGGAACTCATGCAGCGCGCTCAAGTGGCGTGCATCGCCTACTGCTGGGGCTGGTGGCATCGGTGGCCCAACGTATGGTAGTACCACTGGTGCCTCCGCTGGTGCCTCAACTGCAAGAGGGCCCTGTACCGAAGCCTTGTCGCTCTGCAGGCTGTCAGTACGCACATCCCTCTGGGATCTAGATGGTCATCTGAGAAAAGGCATCCTGAAATAAACAACGTGACACGGTCAAACAATTATACCTGGTGAGCTGACCTGGTTTGAGCTGATATTTAAAAACTTCTGGAAACACACATGCAATCAGTGTTTTCGTGCACAGAGTCGGAAATCAGTTGTCAGGGTCCTAGTGTATGGATACGTCGGCTGCCTGCACCAACACTGGACTCCCTAAACTTAAAACCACACTCGGTACTCTTAACACTATTACTTCACAAAAAGGAAAAAAAAGATCAGAGTCCCAAGTTCTGCGGTAGAACCGAGCTCCTCTGATACCAATTTGTCACGACCCGTCCTCGGGCCCGTGCCGTGACTACCCGAAGCTCGCCTTCCATAGGCCAGGGGCTGGCGACTAGCACCAAAGGCATAAATTCTGATAACTAGGAAGGAATTGCCTTTATAAAGTAAAAAAAAAACACCACAGAGTACAAGCAGAAGAAAAACACTAAGTACAAGAGAAGTGCTGAAAAGAAAATGGGCCAGAATACAAACCCAAAAGAAAATACAACTACAACTGAACAAGTACAACAGAAAAGAAAACAGTTGGAAGGATGGAAGCGGCTTCTGGGTCGTCCTCCTCAGATCCTACCTGAAGGGTAGGTACAGATGGCGCAGCTCCTGGATTGTCCACCACGGATCCTACCTGAAGGGTAGGTAGAGATAGCCTCCACAACTCCCTCGCCCGTCAACCTCCTCCGTGTGTCGTCTTGTCGCGAAGTCCACCTCCAGATACTGACTCGTCGTGTAGTCCACCTCCGGGTACTGACTCGTCGTTTAGTCCACCTCCGGGTACCGTCCAGTCCTCAAACACTCATCCTCCGTCAGCACTATCGTCGTCTGCAACCAAAACAACGAGGTGCGGGCATAGCCCATGCAGGGGTGAGTATAACGATACTCAGTAGGGACCCCGAGACCCTCAAAGTCTCACTAAAAATCAACAAGGATAACCACAAAGAAGATCTCAACAGATAACCTCTACTTAGGTATATGCCCGTTCATATACCTAAGTTATCAAGTAACCCATCTCAATCATGAGGAAACACAAGGGTTATGAAATCAACGGATAACCACTACCCAGGTATATGACCATACATATACATAAGTTGTCAAGTAACCCATCTCAATCATGAGGAAACACAAAGGTCATAGACTCAGCTCAAACCAGTATTTTTATTATCGAAACCGTAACTGCTGAAGAGCTCCGTCTCTGGAGTGTACAATGGTCCTGTCATGACTCTGAGGTACTACTCACTGACCTAAGACTGCTGAGGTACTCCTCCTGTCGAGTACTGTGGGCCTGCTGCTACAACCAAGCGCTTCCCACCATGGGTCTGCCGCTACAACCAAGCGCTCAACCTCATAGCCTCAAGAGGTACTCCTTCTGTTGAGTACTGCGGGTCTACCACTACAACCAAGCGCTCCTTCGCCGTGGGTCTGCTGCTACAACCAAGCGCTCCCCCTCATAGCCTCTAGAGGTACTCCTTATGTTGAGTACCGCGAGTCTGCCACTTCAACAATGCGCTCCTCCACCGTGGGTCTGCCGCTACAACCAAGCGCTCCCCACTGGGCTATCCGAAACACACCGAGTTGATCGGTCAAGCAGTCTTCAGGTCTCAGCCGGCTACACGGTCTCCGTACTTCCGCACGCTCGTCTCTAGGAGGGTCCGCTCCACGAGCCACTGGTCGATACCCCAAGTATCACAAAGTTCCACGAAGAAGTATCTTAAAGGACCGCCTCGTCACAGGGGTCTCAACGCAACAGACGGCGCGTCAATCAGACGCCCGGTCTGTGAGTTACTAGCCTTTTCGTCCCAGGGGCCCGGTTGGTTTCGTGAGCGAACCAACCCGGCCGTATCTCAACTGTACCCCGAAATCTCTTAGGGTATACTCATAGGGACCTTTTCTCAACATGATCACCAACTCTGCCGACGGTGCGTCAAACGAACGTCCGGTCTGAAAGATATCAGCTTTTCCGTTCCAGGGGCCCAGTTGGATTTCGAGTAAAATCCAACTCGCCCAAACTCAAACTGCATCCAAACCTCAGGCGAAGTATGCCAAAAGTTCCTTCCCATCAAGAGGAATTCAACGAGATAGACGGTGCGTCAATCGGACGCCCGGACTGTGAGTTATTGGGTTTTTCGTTCCAGGGGCCTGGTTGGTTTCGTGAGCGAACCAACCCGACCGCACTTCGAAGACATCCAAACCTCGAGCTGAGTAAGCCAAAATATCCTTCTCACTTAGAGGAAAGCATCAAAGTCGACGTCACATCAATCAGACGTCCAGAGCTCAAGATATGAGCGTTTCCGCTCCGAGGGCCTGGTTGGTTTCGTGTACGAACCAACCCGGCCGAACACAAAGTATTCCGAAACCTTGAGTGAAATATACCGAAACGACCATCTCGATCTAAGGATCGCGTTGACGCATACGACGCATCGATCGGAGGCCCGTAGCTCATGTTACGGGAAAAAGACCGAAAAGGTCCGGAAACGGGGGGGTCTGGGCCCGGGCCAACCCGGCCCGACCCCCCTGGGTCGGACGAACCGGGTCGACCTGACCCGGGTCCGCCCCACCTGGACCCGGTCCGACCCGGACAAGGTGCGGCCCAGCCCCGCCGGCCGGCCCGGCTCGGCTCGACAGAGTAGCCGAGCAACGCGGGGGGCGCGCTGCCCCCGCGTAACAACACCGTGGCCCCCGCGGGGGGCTGCCCTTGTCAACAGACGCGGCAAAGCCGCGTCCCGTGTGCACCGGACCCGCGCGGCCACGGGTCCGCTGGCGCCGCCGCCGCCGTGACTTAAGCCGCGACGGCCCTGTCCGGCGGCACGCTGGGGCACCGCCGCCAGTGGCTTCCGCGGGCCACCGGAGTTGCTCCGGTGGTCTGATTCAAATACCGTATGCGCCACTGCTCCTCCCGGGTCTCGTTCTTCACTGCGGAAACATCAAATCGCCTCTGCGGCACGTTCTATCGTCGCCCGCCAAATCCGCACATCAACGAAGGACTGCGGAGGGTTGTCGGGCTGTGTTTGTTTGGCCCGCACCCTCCGCGTTGGATGATACAAATGGAAAGATAAATAACACATGATAAATGTAACAAAAACAATTTTATTAATTTAAAATTGCACTTGATCCAGGTTCTTTTTTTTTAGAAGAAAACAACTACGGGAATAAAAAGTTATTTCCAAATAAAATCCCTACCAATTTCCCGCAATCAAGAATACTCATCCCACAACCAAACTTCCCGCGGATCAACTTAATATTGAGTTGATCCACGTTCTTTATTTTCAAAAGGAAACATCTGAGGAAAAGGGGTATTATTATCCTCAATTAAAAACCCTACCTCAACGTCGTCGTCGAGCGTGAGTTGGTCGCGGAAGTTTTCCATCGCGGGAGAAAAGGATCGTCGCGTCGCGGGAGGAGAATCGTTGGCGTCGCGTCGTCGATCTCCGTGGGTTTGGCATTCTTCATCACCCTTCGTCGGAGGTCTACGTTCTTCGCGTTCTTCGCGTTGTTCGCGTTCTTCTCGAAGGAGGATGAAGATATTTAGAGATTCTCCAAAGGTTAACACAACAACCCCATAATAAAATAAGTCCTCATCTTATTTTATTATCAACTAAAGAATTTGAAAAAAAACAAAGGTAAGTAACGAACAATTAATTCAAAGAATTAATTGTAAAACTTAACTGCCCAATTAAATAGAGGCGTTAAGAAATTAAGGAAACACGTCGGTTGACTTTGTTTAATAGGGGGTGCGGGTGCGTTACTTAAGAAGAAAAGAAACGGTGGGGCTCGTGTGAGACCCACCTCAAAAATATCCTACCAAGTGGGTAGGATATTTTAAATTCCACCCTATCCGCTTCAACCCATCTTAAGTAGCTTAAAGTGGTCTTGAAGCGGCTTTAAGTGAAATGAAATAAAATTGTCGTACAACTTTATTTTATTTCTTAACTTAAACCACAAAAATTAAAAACCACAACCGAGCAAATGAAACTCTAGAAGAGGCGTTTTTAAGCAAATACCGGTGCTGCGATTCCATCGGTGCCCTCAGAATTCGATTCCGAGCACCGGTTCAAAAGTTAGAAAAACCCGCTCGTTCGTTCACTGAACGTACCCGAGCCAAACTTCGGAAAATGATTCTGGGCACATCGGGCCTCGGAATCAGGTGCCGTCTGAAACTGCATTCTTGTAAAATCCCAAAGAAAATTTAGAAAAAAAAATTCCCTTGAATTTTACAGGTATTTACATTCCCACGTCATAACCTCTTGCGGAAGATTAGGATCCGGTGGGCCCCAACACCATAACCTCTCATGGGAGGTTAAGGTGTGGTGGTCCCACCTTCAGCATCCATGAGGAGGTTTTAACCATCAAATAAATATAGAGTCACACACTTTATTTTTATTTAAAACATTCTCTAAAAATCTAAAAAATTTATTTTAATCACAACCCACTGCCATCGAAGTGAAAGTATTCTTAAGAGAATACCGGTGCTACGAGTTCAACGATGCTCTCAGATTTCAATTCCAAGCACTGGTTCAAAAGTTATAAAAACAAGATCGTAAATTTACTGAACGTACCCGAACAAAACTTCAGAAATATATTCTGGGCACACCGGGCCTTGGAATCATACGACTTAAATTTCTACAGACTCGTAAAATTCCCATGTATTTTAGAAAAAATATTCCACAGAAATTTCGGGTCTTTACACCTTGAGACAAAACTTTTACCTTTATAGGACTCCCTAAGAAAAAAAGATTATAAAGTTAATTTTTTAAAGACTCACCATATTTCTTTAAATGGATCATATCTAAAAAAGATATAGTGGGAGAGATATATAATTTGATTAAATCTAAGATCAAGGTACCTAAGAGTTGGAAAGGGAAAAAATTCAATATATCCTACTAGAATAAGAAGTTATAGAGACACAAGTATTGTGTAGGAGTATAATATAGGTTAGAGAACCTGAAAGATATTGGTTTTTAGTCAATGAGGATGTTTACTCATTATTAGTTTATAATAATGATCATGTAACCTACAAGAATGTAGCATGTGGAAAAAAAATTTCGAAGTGGAAAGAAGCTATAAATCCAGAAATGGATTCCATGTATAAAAAATGTCTATGTTTTGGAAGAACCATCAGTGGATGTAAATATTATTAGTTTCAAAAGGATATTTGATGTAGCTATCATTGTAATTGATTCAATGTCTAAAATTTATAAATAGTACTAACTACAATGTATAGCAGTTTGTCGGGTCGAACCCATAGGGAAGGAAAATGACCAAATTTCTTTTAAATTTTTCAGTACAACACCACTATTGTTAGTAGTAGGGTAAACTTTCAATTTTTTTTACTTTTAAAATATTTTATTGTTTTTTTGTTTTTTATATAAAGAAATTTCATGAAAATAATTTTTTTAAAAACTAAATAGAACTATATTTAGAACAAATATACGATGGTTAACAACAAATATTGAACTAACACACAACAGCAAAAACTAAGGACATTCTAATCTGTGGTATGTCTAGGGAATATAACTCCAATGGTTTAATAGAAAACACATTTATTTGTTTAATATTGAATTCATAACCTATTTAAAAATATTTGATCAATTAATCTCCCTCTCGAGGTGATTAATCTCTCAACCAAGTGAATCTATAGTTCACAACCACTAGAGTCACCTAACAATGATAACAATTAAATTTTTAGATGATGGAATAAATTTCATCAATTTTGTCTAGAATAATTGAATTTCAGTTTTAGAAAAGGTAATCCTTTATCTTTTTTCAAAAAGAATAGGGATTTTTATAATTTAGGTTCATAAGGCGTGCACACATTTTCAATTATATGATTCAGATTCTACTTTTCCATTTGAATATTCTGCTATGTTTAAAAGAATCAAATGAAGTTAAGAAATGAATTTACCAATAGATTTATAATCCCCAAACTATAAAAATCTAGCCTAAAATCATATAGTATACAGACGTATAAAACACTTGATTACAATATGAGAAATTGAAATATAATAGAGGAAGAGATCTCCCTCTCTAAGATCATGTTGCTGCTACTTTTGGTTCTCCTCGGGTCTCCATGAAGGGTTCTCTAAGTCTGTCCTAGAATCTTCTTTTGCTCTTAGGATCTAGTGATGTGAGAAATTGAATGAATGTATCTAAAGGATATTGAACCTTGAATCATCACTGCTCTATTTTTTTAAAGTCATTGTCATTTGCTGCTTGTCACTGCCACCTTCCACCGACTTAATCTTATACTTAACTACTACACTGCACACGTGATCCTTTGGGTGCATCACACATCACTTTATCTTTTCCCATGTATCTAACTCTTGACCAGTTCATTGGAGTGAACCTGGTTGTTATTCTATATCTTCTTTGAACCTGCACACCACAATAGTGTATAAATTAAAGAAAAATCACTATGAATAAAAATGAAAATAAACTTAACTAATGAGTTAAAAAATCATTAAATTATTATAAGTTATTTGTTATTAATTTAGTTCTTATTAACGTTTGTATATTTATAACTTTTATAGAAGAGATTATAATTAATATTTTTATTTTAATATTAACATTTTATTATTTTATTATGTTATTTTCTTAATTTAATTTAAAATTATTAATGTTTAGTAATTACTTTTTTATTATATTTTAATATTTATTTATTTTATTATTAAATTTATACTAATTATTTCATTTTTATTATATTAGAATTATTATTAGTTAGATTAGTTACTTTATTTCATTTATTAATTTATTATTATAATCATTTTATTAAAAAGTTTAATAATAATGTATTATTTATTTAAATTTATTAGGTTATTTTATTAATATTTTTGTTTAATAATAAATTTTATTAATTTTAATTTTTTTATTTGTATTATTATATTTTTTTTATATTATAATTATAATTATTTAGTTTTTATTTCTTTTATTATTATTATTTTTTAAAATATCTTTTTTTTAAATGAACTTCTTTCTCCCCCCTTATCCCTTCCTATTCTGGATGTGGGGGGGTCATCTTCTTCCCAAGGAAACTACTCCAGGTGACGCAAGTCAGGTCTCCATGACACCGATGACACACATTAGTGATGTGGCACTGTCAGGCCCCTGCTTCTACACCCGGTGAAAACGATCTTCTCCAACCAAGATAACACATCTGCTCGTCTCCTCCTACAATTGAGGTGGCTTCAATATTTGGCGATTTGGATTAAAATTTGGTGATTTTTTAGATCTGGTTTGAACGATTTTGATTGAGTTTTTTGATCTTGTTTGTGTTGTTATGTTAAATATGGTTTGAATACTGTTTTTGTGAGACTGAGATTGGGGATGAAGATGAAATTGGTTCTGAGGAATAGGGTGGAAACTGGATGAGGCACCTGTAGAATTTTTTCAGATGGAAGAACTGTTTCATTGTGACAATGGCTTTGTAGTGCGTCAGTAGGTGCATATGGAAGAAGGTAGCGCATGGGTGGGGGGATGGTGGTGTCAGTGAGACAGACACCGATGTTTAGTGTCTGTAGTAAGGAGAAGGAAGGGGTGAGTATCGGTGTTGGTGAGTGTGTGAAAGGGTATGATGCGAATGAAAATAAACAGAGAGGAGGGTGAGACCGACACTGATGGTCAACATGTATAGTAAAGAATCTGCAGGGGGTGTTAGTGGTAAGAAAAATGAAGGTTTCGGTTCACTGACAGTATATGGGCAAGAAAAAATGTGTTGGTGAGACCGATAAAGGGGAAAGGGGTGTGAATTAGTGGAACTATCGGTCTCCCTAATGGTTAAGAGATGTGTCAGTGAGATCAAAGAATTGAATCTTCATAAACGAACTTTAAACAGTTAATTTAAAAAAATTATAACCGAACCTTAAATTATATTAATTAATTGTTTAACAGATTATTATAAAACTACAAAAACTTAAAAAAAATTAAAAACTAAATTAATGAAAATAAATAAGTTGTAATTGGGTTATTAACTGAATTAAAATTAAATAATCACATTACAGGAAGAAATTACTATTAAAGACTTCAATTAATAACATATATTATGGTTAAAATAAATTGATAAGATTAAAAAAATATTAAACTTAATATTAATAATTCAAATTATTAAATAAATTAATTAAAGGCTGATAAAACAGTAACTGAAAGTGAACAACATCGGTTACTCAAGGAGTCACTGACAGTGGTAAAAGCCAGTGTTGGTGAGACTGACAGACAACTGTCAGTGAGTTAAAAACTAAAGAAAATAAAAATGTAAAGAACGAGTCATTGACACCCATTGGTAACTAAAAAAATTTACTGCATACATAAAATTAAAACATTAAAGAATTTTAATGATTTAACAATCTAAATTTATTAATAAATTAACTAGATAAAGAATAAAAATTAAAAACACATTATTTTACCAAGTTAAATCTTAAATTCTTAACTTATAATAAATCTAACAGAATAACTAAACATAATAATTAATAATGTTAATTTATTTAAGTCGATCTAATGAAAATTGTTAAAAAAAACTAAGTTAATTAAATGAAAATAAAAATAATTAATTTATTCATTAATGTAAATGAAAAATTACTAAAAATTCAAGTAGATTTAAACCACACTACTAATTAAGTAAATTATTATACTAGAAATATTAGTAAGACTAATTAAACTATTTGAAAGGCTAAAATTACATAATTATTTATAAAAATTGATTGATTAATAAATTTAATTATAAAAATTCAAAAATGTGAATATTTAAAAAAAGTGTAAAATTAATTGATTAATTCGTTAGAAATTTAACAAAATGATGAGGCACAACTATATAAAATTAGAGCCACATCAAATTTTCCCACACTAAAACATTTTTTTTTCTCAAAAAATCTGATGTTTTATTTTCTTTAAAAAATAGAAGCGTGTTTTATAATCAAATAAAAAATTTAACATGTTGAAGAGTTTCAAAATAGAGGAATGAAAACTGTCAAAAGGATTTTGAAATGTAACGATCAAATGAAATCTTGACTAGTTTCAAACTCTTAATGGTAATCTAGAAAGAAAAGAATCATCTACCTATAACAGTGTCCTGCCTCATATATGAAACTAATTAATGACTTATTTCTATTCAAGTATAAGATCTAAAAGATAGAGTGATAAAATTTTAACAACTAGTGGAATTAAAAACATAACTAGAGGAGACTTGTACTTTGACTCTCACCTATGTTCCAAAAATAAATATTTCATTTGAATCACCTTATTGATTCACCCTAAATGATTTACATATTATCCAATTGTCCCATTCTTCATCTGGCCTTCATTTTTACCTCAACTTAATGAATCTATTATTGAAACTATAAACTTTATATAATTTTTGCAAATCCATGTATCATGTGCAGAGAATTGTGCAATTGCACTTATTCAAAGTTTATAGAGTGATTTTAGTAAACAGAAACACTCCTAGTCCCTAGAGTCTCAGAGATTCACCATGGGTTCCTAAATGCCCATTTTTCTCCAGTTTCAAAAGATTTATATGAAAACCATTTAATCTGGCTCACTAAGGTTATTACATTTATCATTAAAAATAAATTGAGTCCCCTAAGTAAGAGTTCAATCTTACAGTTCATAAGGTTATGATATCAGGTCCACCGAAAATTATCATATATCACTCTCAAAAATAGTTCCTAAACCAAATATTCATAAAATAACTAATCATAATCACTCAACAAACATATTTCAACAGAAGTTTCAGATCCATTGGAAATCATAACTACTAATAATATACTATCCTTAGGAAAGACTAAAATGAAGTAAAAAGTGAAGCCTAAAATTCTGAAAGATTTTTTTTTAATTTTAACCCTAAAAAATACCCATTTCATTAAAAAAAGATTAAAAATAAGTGGGATTTGAGGATCTATCATTAAAAGCACTATTTAGATCAGATTGGGTTAACCCCCACCCAATCACTTAAAATCCAAATTTTCCCCCCAAGTTGTATTCAGATATGGAGAAGAACAATCTAACATTTGATGTTCAAAGTAGATTTTTCATTTCAGTAGATTATTGACATGATATATGATCTAAATGATTATAAAAAATATTTTTTTCCACCATAGTTATTTTAAAATAAGTTAAAATGATTTATCATTTAAGGTAGTAAAAAATATTTTCAAATAAGTTAAAACAAAAGCATGTTTAACATGTAGTTTCATAGTTAATTAGGATTTAAGAAATTTTAAAAATTTAATTAAAAAAGATTCTCATTTATACAGGAAAAAGTAAGCTAAAACACCCAAAATATACAAATAGATTCAATAAAAACAACTTTTCATCCTACATGTACCCCCCATAATTAATTTTTATAAATTAATGGTTTTAATATCATTGAGCAATAATTTCCTGCAAGGAGGAATATAAAATAGATTTTTAAACAGCTCAAGTCATGAAATAGACTATTTTTTTTTAGTAAAAATTAGAGAAAATTTTTTTAGTAGCAGTACACATATATAAATATTTTTCTCTGGCTCACCAATACTACCACCAGTGAGTCACTGAATGTAGTGTATCGATGGCTCAGGTGCATCGGTGATCCAATGAATCACTAAAAACAATGAAATTGTGACTTAACAATGATTTTTTTTAATAAAGTAAAAGAAGTAAAAAATAAATGAAAAATTAAGAGTAAAGTACTTCCCTGAATAATTTTTTCTTGATAAGAAACATAATGGGAATTATAATCCTTATATGACACCAACATCTACATTATATCTCAAAAAATAAGAACCAAAAGCACCAAGAACAGAAAGTAGTAGGAAGTGTACTAAAACATAGAAAACAAGCATCATTTTATTCTAAAATAAAACTCCAGCACATACAAAGCTAAAAAAGAAACAATAACATAACCCTATTCAGAACAGAGAT
Source organism: Viscum album (assembly GCA_963277665.1). Taxonomy (NCBI): domain Eukaryota; kingdom Viridiplantae; phylum Streptophyta; class Magnoliopsida; order Santalales; family Viscaceae; genus Viscum; species Viscum album. The sequence continues at coordinate 877,200,530 of OY728143.1, read as the reverse complement.
GACTAGATCATCAAGCAACCAACACATTATTCAAAACATTGAAAAAGTAAAGTAAATGCATGAACCATGGGTTGACTCCCATGTAGCACTGAGTTTTAAGTATTCAGTTAGAATTTATTTAGAATCAGTTCTCAAGCACAATGAAGGTATCCAAGCCCTTTGGTTGTACCTCAAAATAATGTTTGACTTTATGACCATTAACTATCATGGGTTTATTCTCTTCACCTACTATTTAAACACCTCCATTAATTAGCTCTAACAATTGTTAATGGTCCAAACAACTTTGAATTATGTTTTCTAGGAAAGAGTTTGAGTCTTGAATTAAAGGGGAGGACTTTCTATACAAGTTTAAATTCATTGTTTTGGATAATATAATCACTAAAGATCTTAGTCATCACTTTTTCAATTCTTGAAAAATCTTGTAACTCTCTCCTAATTTCATCTAATTCACTCAACTCAAGCAGTCTGCTCTCACCATCACTTTTTAATCAAAATTTACTGCCTCAACTGCCCAATAAGACTTGTTTTGCAACTCTATAGGAAAATGATAACATTTTCCAAAAAATAGTCTATATGGAGACATAGCAATTGGTGTCTTAAAATCTTTTCTATAATCCTATAAACCTTCATCAAATTTAAGAGACCCTTCATTCTAAGAATTTGACACAGTTTTATCAAGAACCAATTTCAGTTCACTATTTGAGATTTACACCTGCCTACTAGACAGTGGATGGTTGGTAGTACCAGTCTTATGGGAGAAACCATATTTATATATCAAAGCCTTAATTTTTTAGTTTTTAAAGTGTGTTCCATAATCAGTGATAAAGGGTTTTGGGACTCTAAATCTTGAGAAAATGTTATTTTTGAAACATTTAACACCACTATTCACTTGATTGTTGGGAAATGATATTGCCTCAACCCACTTATAAACATTGCCTACAACGACTAATATATAATCATTCTCACGAGATAATCGAAATAGAGCCATAAAACCTAAACCCCATAAATAAAAAATCTTTACTTCTAAAATACCTTTGTGGGGTAACTCTTCCTTTCTACCAACATTCCCTAACCTTTGACACCTATCACATCCAAATACAACGATTCTAGCATATTTGGAAAGGGTGGGCCAATAGAAACCAGATTAAAGTACTTTTTGAGCTCTCCTTTCACCACCATGATGACCTCCACTAGGTGAGGAGTGACAACTATCCCTAATAGGAAGCATCTCTCCCATAGGAACATAACTTCTAAGAATCCCATCAGAACATCTTTTAAATAATAATAGTTCATCCCAAATGTAATATTTAAGTTCAGTGATGTTTTTTTGCTTCGGTTATTGGATTTTTTTTGGGAAAGACTCCTATTTCCAGGAAATTGGAAACATCTATAAACCATGCAGACTGCCTGATTGACACAGTGACATTTCATCCAGAAAGTAAGAGTTGACCTCCATTAGATCTTCGGAATGGGTGTGAGGAAGCCTAGATGGGTGGTCAAAAACTATGTTTTCATCCTCTTCCTATCCCTTATTTCTATGTCAAATTCTTGAAACAATAGGATCCACATAATCAATCTAGGCTTTGTTTCTTTGTTAGATAGAAAATATTTCAAGGAAGAATGATCAGTTAAAATAACAAATTTTGAGCCTAGAAGGTACTGCCTAATCTTCTCAAGAGAAAACAAAACAACTAACAACTCCTTTTCAGTGGTGTTAAGATTTCTTTGGGCCTTATCTAACATTCTACTAGAATAATAAACTACATGCAGCTTCTTATATCTCCTTTGTATTAGGGAAGCTCCAATAACCATATCACTAGCATCACACCTATGTTCAAAATGGAGTTTATAATCATGTATAGTTATGATGGATGATATAGTGAGATTTTCTTTCTTCATATTGAATGAATTTTGAAAATTTTAATCAAAATAGAAGGGTGTATCCTTGACCAGTAATGAACAAAAGAGCTTAGTGATTTTAGATAAAACTTTGAAAAATCTCTAGTATAAACCAGTATGCCCTAGAAAACCTCTAAAACATTTTACATTTCCATGAGGTGTTAATTTTTGAATAACTTATATTTAGTAGTATCAACCTCCAAACCTCTATTTCACACCTTATGTCTTAAAACAAAACCCTTAGCGACAATAAAATGACATTTTTCTTAGTTAAGCACTAAGTTCATCTCTATGAATATCTCTAAAACTATCTCTAAATTTCTTAAGCAAGAATCAAATTTACTACCCACAATAGAGAAATGATCCATAAACACCTCTATGATCCTCTCAATTACATACAAAAGGATAGCCATCATGCACCTTTGAAAGGTAGCTGAGGAACCACACAACCCAAAAGGAATCTACTACTATGAAATTATCCAAAAGGGTCATGTAAAGGTAGTCTTCTCCTGATCCCTTGGAGCTATATGAATCTAGTTGTAACTAGAATAACCATCAAGGAAACATAATAATTCATTTCCAGTAAGCCTCTCAAGAATTTGTTCAAGGAAGGGCATAAAAAAATGGTCCTTCATGGTGGCTTCATTAAGCTTCCTATAATCTATATAGACTCTCCTTTTTGTGGCTTTTCTAACATGAATTTCTTCATTCTTTTCATTTTTAATAACCATAAAACCTCCCTTCCTAGGGAATAATTGGATCAGACTGACCCAAGTACTATCTAAGATAGGGTTAATTATTCTAGTATCCAATAGTTTAATTACTTCTTCTATCACAACTTATTTTATGTTTGGATTCAATCTTCTTTGATACTCTACCCTAGGCTTATAGTAGGGCTCCATAGGTATTTTATGCATACTGAATGAAGGAATAATATTTTTAATATCATGTATAGTCAGTCCTATGGAATATTTGAACTTTTTAAGAAGATTTATCAATATTTATTCTTGATTAACATTCATCTCAGCCGAAATGATTACCGACATTGTGGAATTTTCACCCTAGAATGAATATTTAAGATGTGTAGGAAGTGGTTTAAGATGTGGAATGGGTGGTTTTTCAATTGAAGGAAGAATCTTGGGCCTAGGTGGTCCAAAGTATTCAACCTATTTCATTAAAGGGGTTTGCAATGATGAAAGATTTTAAATTTCTAAAGATGTTTCAGAATTAAAAGTACTACTTTCCAAAGTGGACAACTCACTCTGCATATTTTATAGATTTAATTTTAAAAAAATTATCAAAGAATAGTCATCAGGTTGTATTAACATACCTCTATCTACCTCATAAATATTGTCATAAATTTAAGTAACATTATAATCACCCCCAAGTTCACTCATAAAGTTATTATGATCTGAATAACATGAAACATCTTATATAGAAGAATAAACTCGACAGTTGTCCAGTTTTGGAAAATTTTCCAAATTGTGATTTTTAGTAGAATTTTGACTTTGTGAAACAATAAAATTAGAATTTTTACCTTCCAAATTAATTTCTTTATAAGAGAATTTTTTATATGATTCTTCAAGATTATCATATGAACTTTTACCTTTTAAGGACTATATATTTGAGCACATTTAAGGAAATATTTGTCCTTTGACATCATTGAAAACATTAAACACACCTTATTATTATCCAATTTTAAAAATAAGTTGATCCTTAGACACATCAATAATAGCATCACCAGTGGCCAAGAAGGGCCTACCCAGAATGATAGGCACCTCTTGGTTACACTCCATATCTAAGACTAATAAGTTAGTTGAAAAAAATCTTCCCCACTCAAACTAGCAGATCATCTAACCTTCCCATAGGATGAGTGAATGATAAGTCAACCAACTAAAGTATGACTTTTGTTGGTTGAATATTACACAATCTCAAATATTGGAACAGTGAGTATGGGAGGAGATTGATACTGGCATATATTTCAAAAAGGCAGTTAAAATGATCATAATTTCTTAAGGTACATGGTATGACATAGCTACATGGGTCTTTAAGTTTAGGTTGGATTTTATTTTAGATTACAACACTACACTCTTCAATGTGGATTTATGTAGAAAGTTATTTAGGATATTTTTGTTTGAAACAATGTTTTAAGATATTTCAATTAAGATGAGATTTTAATTAAGGATTGTATGAATAGAATGTTCCCTTGAATCATAGTAAGAAGACTATGGAACTGAAGGAGTTTAGCCTTGGTGTTACATTGAGATTTCAATCTTTGAGGGAAAGGGATGGGTGGGGAAAAATTTCTAAGAACAATAGGCATATCCCTAACTTGTTAAACATATATTCCTTTTCGTTTATTTATTTTTTTCAGAAAATTTTCATCTTGAGTTCTAGGTGAGAAATTAGGATTCTTATCATTTTTAATAATTTTATGCTGATTTACAGATTGGGTACAAAGATGATTTTTATTTCCATATTCACACAGTTTTTCATTTTTGAAAATTTTAAGGTCTTTTTCTTGTTCAGATTGAGTATTAATACCACTTCTAGTGAAGAAAACCATATCTTTCTCCCAAATATTCTGCTTAGTTGTGCTATGAAATATTCCTTTATCCCTAGAAGTAAAGTATATAGCTATTTGGCCCAATAGTGTTTCCATATTCTGAATTCTTGAAACATTTTTGATTTTATCAGATTCATATTGCGCTTGATCTTTACTCAATTGAGTTTTAAATCATTCTTATTGAGAATCCATTCTATTTAAAATTAAATCCAATTTTAAGGATACTTTACCATCATAGTTTCTTTGAGCATTTGAAGATTCACCCCTTTGTTCATTTTGAAATTTTTTCCTTGGTTGGTTTTGATAATTAGGGGTAGTGGTTTGCTTAATTAAGCATTGTTCTTTATAGGTCAGATTGGGATGGTTCCTATATCCTTGGTTGTAATTGATTAAAAATAGGCATTCTTTAACAGGCATCCTAGGACCATAGTTAACAAAATTTGAGTTTTCTATTGCTGAGTTAGCATTTAAAAGTTGGGACAAACGATTTTAGCATGACCAAACATCCCATATTGTGAACATTGTTCTCTATGTGATTGTTTGTTGTTTTGACAACCAACTTGATTTAAAGATTTCTTGGAATTATGGTTCATTAGAGAATGAAATTGGTTGGTGATTTCATCTAGTTGATCTTGAGTATCATTTCTAGAACTAGTGTTAAAATTTATATTAGATCTCTTTCTTCTTGAATTTTTATGTTTGGAGTTTAGGGAAATATTATTTAAAATTTGTCTCAACTCCTCATTATTCTTATCATTATAGTTTCCCATAGAAGCTTGGTCAACTATGTTCTGACTAGAGGAGGAAAACCCTTCTTAGAAGGTGCCCTTGAGAAGGTGGGATGAGAGTTGATGATGGGGAAATTGTCTAAGATGGTCCTTGAATCTATCATAATCTTTATGAAAGGCTTATACATCCTCTTGGTAATAGATATTGATCTTAGTTCTATGTTCTCATTTATATCTTTGGGGATAAAATTTCATTATAAAGTAATTGTACACTTGATATGAGTTTAAAAAAACTAATCTAAGGTCAAAAACCAATTTATAGAATTACCTTTTAGGAAAAAGGGAAGGAATCTCATTCTTAGATCATTATCTGTAATTCTTAAAAGTAGTAATTACTAAAAAATGTTGTTTTAATGTATAATGAAGGCAAGATATTCCTTATTTGAGAGTCCATTGAATGCAGGAAATATGGAAATGTGAGACTGTTTCAGCTTATAATTTCGGGATTTAGGATTTAATATAATTGAATAAGGATTACTTGATACTTGAGGGAGATGGAACTACCTCATCCCGGGACTTTCCACTTCATTTAAGAGTTTATGGTGACAATGATGTTGATTGTTAGGAGTAGGAATTCTCTTATATAAATTTTCCATTTCAGTTTTATGTTTATTTCTTAGAGAAGTGACATGTTTGTATATTTCTAGGTTCAGTGGCTATAAAATATCATAATATGCTCTTGTGCACATGAAATTGATAATACTAAATTGAAATTCATCCCAAAACAATGAACTACAAGGAGCTGTACACAAATTAGTAACACACAGAAGAATTTTTTATAAACACATTTTTCAAATTTTTCATCTTTTTAGTATTTTTAATGGGATTTTTTTGAAAATTGGTCACACGAAGCCCTCCCCATCAACAAAATAAAAATATTGACCCCAATTTCATTTTAATTGAGTCAAAGTTTCAAAATTATAACTCCTACTAACAAAAATGTATTGTGGTTTGTAGGGTTGAACCCATATGGAAGGATAATGACCAATTTTCTTTTAAATTTTTCAATACAACCCTAATTTTGTTAGCATTAGGGTAAACTTTTAAATTTTTTTACTTTTAAAATCCTTTTAGTATTTTTGTGATTATTTTATAAGGAAAGTGCAAGAAACTAATTTTCTTAAAAATAAAGAGTTCTATATTTGTAACTAATCTATGATGGTTAATAGTAAACAGTAAACTAACACAAATAAACAAAAACTGAGAACTTTCAAATCTATGGTTAGTCCAGGGAATATAACTCCATTGTTTTAATAGCAAACAATTTCATTTGTTTACTATTGAATTTACAACCTCTATAAAGAGAAATGATTGATTAATATCCCTCTCCAGGTGATTAATCTCCCAATTATGTGAATCTAGTGTTCACCACCACTAGAGTCACCTAACTATGACAACAATTGAGTTTTTAGATGATGGAATAAATTTCACCAATTTAGTCAAGAATAAGTGAATTATAGATTTTTAAGAGGTAATATTTGATCTTTCTCACCAAAATAACAATGATTTTTCAAATTTAGGTTCATAATGCATGAAAAAAATTTCAACTCTAAGAGTCAGATTCAAATTCACTAGTTGAATATACTATGTTTAAAAGAAAAAAATGAAGTTAAGAAATGAATATACTAATAGATTAAAATTCTCAAAACTATAAAATCTAGGATAAAACCATATTGTATACAAATTCAAAAAACAATTGATTACAATATGGGAAATTGAAATAGAATTGAGGAAGAGATCTCCCCCTCTAAGCTCGTGTTGCTGCTACTCCCATTTCTCCTTGGGTCTCTACGAAGGGTTCTCTGAGTCTCTCTGAGAATCTCCTCTGCTCTAATGATTTAGTGTTATGATAAATTGAATGAATGTGTCTGGTTGATATCCACCCTTAAGTACTCACTGCTCAGGTTTTTTAATGTTCCTATTATTTGATTCTTGTCACCTCCACTTTCCACTAAATTAATCATGTATTTCACTGCTGGATCACACACGTGCACTTCGTAGAGCATCACACATCACCTTATCTTTTCCCATGTAATGAAATCCCAACCAGTTTGTTGGAGTGAACCTGGTCGAGATTCTGTATCTGCTTTGAACCTGCAAAACACAATATAGTATAAATAAAAGGTAAATCATTGTTAATAAAAATAAATATAAACTTAATTAATGAGTTAGAAAAATCATTAAATTATTATAAGTTATTTATTATTAATGTAGTTATTATTAATGTTTTTATATTTATAACTATTATGGAAAATATTATAATTAATATTATTATTTTAAGATTGAAAGTTTATTATTTTATTAAGTTAATTACTTAATTTATTTTAATATTATTATTAATGTTTATTAATTAGTTTATAATTATATTTGATTATTCAATTAATATTAATTATTATATTTTTATTATATTAGATTTATTATAAGTTAAATTAGTTAATTTATTTCACTTATTAATTTATTATTATAATTATTTTATTAAAATGTGTAATAATAAATTATTATTTATTTAAACTTATTAGTTTATTTTATTAATATTTTAGTTTAATAATAATTTTTTTAATTTATTATTTTTATAATTAGTTTTTTAATTATTATTTATTTTTATATTATAATTATAATTATTTACTTTTGATTTATTTAATTATTATTGTTTAAATATATATTTTTTTAAAAATCAACTTCTTTCTCCCCCTTTATCCCTTCCTAGTCTGTACATCGGGGGTGTCTTCTTCCTTAGAAAACCGCTCTAGGTGATGCAGGGTGGGTCTCAGCACGACAATGGATAATGGTGACGTGGCTTAGTCCGACCCCTACTTCTACAACCGATGATGGAAGTCTTCTCTAGTCGCGACAACACATATGGTCGAATCCACCTCCAATCTAGGCGGCTTCAATATCCAGTAACTTGGCTCGATATTTGGCTATTTTTCAGATCTGGTGTGAACAATTTTTATTGAGGTTTTTGATCTTGTTTCTGTTGTTCCATTAAATCTGGTTCGAATACAGTTGTTGTGAAATTGAGATTGAGGATGGAGATGAAGATGGTTGTGAGGAACATGGTGGAAACTAGATGTGGTGCCTGTATCATTTCTTCGGAGGGATGAGCAATGTCAGAGTGAAAATGGATTGGTAGTGCATTGGTAGGTGCATGGGGATTAAAGTAGTGTGGTGTGTGTGGGGGGGGGGGGGGGATGGTGGCGTTAGTGAGACAGACACTGATGATCAGTTTTAGTATAAAGGAGAAGGCATGAGTGAGTATCAGTGTCAGTGAATGTATCAATGGGGACGGTGAGACAAAAAATAAATAGAGAGGAGGGTGAGACCGACACCGATAGTCAGTGTCGATAGTAATGAATATACAAGGGGTTTTGGTGGTAAGAAAAATGAAGGTTTCAGTCTCACCAACAATATATGGGCTAGAGAAAAGGCATAGACTGAAAAAGGGGAAAAGGGTGTGCATTAGTGGTACTGTCAGTCTCACCAAAAATTGAGAGCTGCATCGGTGAGACTGAAGAATTATATCTGCATAAATGAACTTTAAAAAGTTAATTTAGAAAAATAATAACTAAAAAGAAAATTAATTTAAGTAATTATTTAAGTGATTAATATACAACAACACAAACTTAAAACAAAAATTAAAAACTAAAACAAATCAAATAAATAAATTGTAACTGGGTTATTAATTGAACTAAATGTAAATAATCACATTACATTATGAAATTATTATTAAACAGTTCAATTAATAACTTAGGATAAGGTTAAACTAAATTTAGAAGATTTAAATAAAATATTAAAGACCATATTAACGTTTCAACTTATTAAATAAATTAATTAAAGTTTAATGAAACAATATGTGAAAGTGAACACCATAGGTGACTAAATGAGTCCCCAAAAAAGGTAAAAGGTAGTGTTGGTGAAATCGATAGACCACTGTTAGTGAGTCAAAAATTAATGAAAATGGAAAAGTAAAAATGATTCACTGAATCCCATTGGTAACTTAAAAAATTTAATGCATACATAAAATTAAAACATTAAGGAATTTTAAAAATTTAACAATCCAAATTAATTAATTAATTAACTAGATAAAGAATAAAAATTATAAAAACATATTATTTTACCAAGTTAAAACATAAATTCTTAACTTCTATTAAAACCAACAGAATAATTAAACAGGATAATTAATTAAGTTATTTTATTTAAATTGATATAAAGATAGATTGTTAAATTAATAAATATAAGTTAATTAAATAAAAAAATGATTAATTTATTCATTAATATTAATGAAAAATTACTAGAAATTAAATCAGATTTAAACCCCACTACTAATGAAGTAAATTACTATACTAGAAAGATTAGTAAGACTAATTTTACTATTTCAAAGGCTAAAATTACAAAATTATTTATAAAAATTGATATATTAATAAATTTAATTATAAAAAAGTGTGAATATTTACATAAAATTATAAAATTAATTTATTAAATCATTAGAAAAATAATAAAAATATGTGGAAAAACTATGTCAATTTAGAGCCACATCAGTATTAAATAAGAAACTAGACATAGATGGAAAAGTTAGTTCTTATAAGGAATGTATGGTTGGAAAAAGGGTTCAAATAATGCCAAGGAATATATTATAACAAAATCTATTCACCAGTTGAAATTATAATATCCATCATAACTATACATTCCATAGTGGTTAACCATGAATATGAGATTTAGAAAATGGATGTCAAAATGACCTTCCTTAATGGGATCCCTTAGGAAGATGTCTACTTAAAACAACCTGAAGGGTTTATGACTCTAAAGGACTCCAGCAGGGTATAAAAATTTCAATGATCCATTTATGTATTAAATCACACACCCATGTCATAGAATATTCAATTTGATGAAGCCATAACAGAATTGAGTTACATAAATTGTTAAAGTGATCCATATTTCTATAAGCAATTCAGTGGGAGTGTGGGAATTTTATTAATAGTTTATATTCATGAAATACTACTTAATTTTACTAAACTTTTAGTATTATAGTATGATACATACTAGATAAAAAAATGGGTTTGTACAGAGGAATTAGGGTAAGAAACATATATTCATGGGATCATGATCTATCATGATAGATCCAAGAGGCTACTTAGTCTATGTCAAAGTACATACATTAAAAAGATGCTAAAGAGATTCGGTATATAAAAATAAAAGAGGGGATTGTTTCTTGTGTGATATGGAATTCATCTATCCATGAAAATGTGTCGTAATACACATGAGGAATGATAACGGATGCAATGAATCTATACAAATTGGCGATTGGGTTAGTCATATATGTTATGATATAAACTAAGCTAGATGCCTACAATGACTTAACTGTGATAGGAATATATCAAGATGACCAGGTGACCACCATTATATTACAGTAATAATATCCTTAATTATCTAATATTATCTATGTATGTTCCTAATCTTTTGAGAATATGAGGAACAAGTCATCAGAGCTTATGCATATGCTAGTTTCCAAATAGATCAAGAAGATCTTAAATTAGAGTCGGGATGCATATTCACCCTTAATGGTGGTGTTGTGATTTGGAAGCGATCAAAGAAAGACATGATCACATACTCTATAGAATAGTATGAGTATATTGTAGCTTATGAGGTATCTAAATATGAGGGTTTGATACAATTCTTTTTCCAAGATATTGATGTGGTATCTGGAAGTAAAGATCACATCACACTCTATTTTGATAATACTGAAGTCACGACTCCTGAAAGGTTTATAATGTCACATCAGAAGACAAATAACATACTTCAAAAGTATCATCTCTTGAGTTATTTTTCATAGAGTGGTGATGTTTCAATAATCATAATCTCTATGGAATACAATATGGAAGACCCCTTGAATAATGGTTTAACTCAATAGAGAAATTATCTTTATGTGAGGTCTATCTGACTAAAATTCATTAGAAATTTGCTCTATTCCATGATGATATTCTTAAACGTAGTTCTATATTTGGATAAAATTCTATTATGGGGAATATAATATGTTTAATTTTAGGTATAAGTACTCATTAGAGGATGATAATTTATCTAATGAAGTTCGCACTTAGTAATCTCTATTATGAGAGATTATGAGAACATACTTGCTAGTAAGAATTCTACATATTTATATGTCATTGGATATTTCTATTTTCTAGTGTGTATAATAGTCCTTAGTCTTTAATATTATTATTAATTCACATATTTAATCGCATAATTAGATTTACCCCTTATGTTCACAGGAAGTAAGGTATGTTGGGTGTGTCACAAATGACATGCTATTAATGAATAACTTGAGGGAGGATTTATAACTTCCATATTTATAGATTTTTATATATTAGATGATTGATTAAAATAGAACTATCTCATTAAATTACCTAGCAATGGTTTAATGATGAGTTTATTTCAGATAGTCAAAGAAAGACATATCAATCATATAAGTTGATAATACATATGTAAGAAATTCATGATGAGATATTGTGACAAATATATTATATCACATAGTAAGTATTTGTGTGTGGTTGTAGATGTTGCAACATTAAATTCCTTCTCTTGGGTGCCTTGACCCATTTATAGATAATAATATTGAACATTAGGTAAGCTCCCCAAATTCCAATGCGAATAAATCATATAGGGTCACACACTAAGTGTTTCCATTGATCACAATTAAATTCTATTTGTCTTTAATTATTAGTATACATATTATTGTCAAGATTAGGGAATTATTTTGGTAAACTTTTTTTGATTTTAAATATTATTTTCAAGGTAATAAATAATTATTTATTCATTAATAATTAATTAATTTAACTGTGTTAATATCTAATAAATATTAAGACAAGAAATAGAATATTCACTTTATTTACAGAATATTTAATAAAATTTCATTGGATAGACTATGAATATAATATTTATTAATAAATCGATATTTAATTAAATATAGATTCTCATATTCGATAAATTTTGAGGAGGAGGAGTAGACCAAGATTATATTCACTGATAAATATTCATTTAAAAGCTGAAAAAATAATATTTATTATTACACCAGTTAGTGCATGCCATAAAGTATTATTATTATTATTATTATTATTATTATTATTTACAATGGATTTATATAAGGTTTATTATATTATTTTACAGTCATTGTACAATTAAATAATATTTTCAACTTAATCCTAAATTCAGAAATAGATGATTACGTCTATTATATAGGGTTAACCAAGAATTAAATATCATTGTGCATAACAGATTTCTCTCTAGATTTCCTCCTCCTCCCATCCTCACAAGAACGGGAATAACAATATAGATTCTTTCAAGTATAAACAAACTTGAATTTATCAAGATTAACTATGAAAGAGGATTGATCCACCATTCTAGTACACAACTGACGATCAATATTGTTTTAGGATTAAATGAGCACATGTGGATCGCCACTAGAGGGGATTTATTTTGGGTCCTCCCTACGCACCATTGGTAAAATAAAAATGGTTTTTTTATAATCAACATATTCATCAAAAAAAGATCCTATGATGGGATAATCATTATTTTGATATATTTAAATTAATTATAAATTTAATGTCAAAAGATCTCATCTTGGATTCGTTGAAATTTATAGTTAATATTTTATTAGAAAATTCTATTGATCAAGAAGTTCATGTCTTATACAATGTGAGAATGATCCATTGAATAAAAAAAATACATAATAGATTGATGCCCAAAAAGTGTTTCCACAACATCCAAAACAATCAATACCGATGAAGATAATCTTTCTTTACATCTATCTACTTCAAGTGTAGATAATCAGACCCAACAATTCTAAGAACTATTAAAATAGTCATGTGTTTCCCCATTGGTGAGATAATTTTAGAAAAGTCTATTCATCCCTTCTAATGAGAACCCTTTATTACCAACCTTTATTTGTATCTCTTACTTTCATATAACTTCTATTTCAAATTTAAAACACATTTTTTTGGAGAGATCTTTTTTTATGATAGTTCTACCGACTACAATGAATTTTTGAGATTTAAGGAATTCATTTATTCTTCCATTGACAACTCCCACTAATTCGTGTTTCTAAGAGTAGATTACTCATTTAGACATTCCAATATCCATATATCCATTAGAAGTTAGAAATTCATATATGATCCCAACATCTGAACTAGTTTTCTGATATGAGTAGATCTTGTTAACAAAACCTTGAGTTCATCTATGGGAACCTCTCTATTTTATAATGATCTATTTGAAATTTATCTATCCGGTATATGTCTATATGATAATTCTCTATCAATTAATGGTTTATCCAATCATTATATATCTTTTAATGTTCGATATAATCATTTACTATTTGTTTGTTTGAATATCATATAACATGTATCTAAAGTTATCACTAAAGTTTCTGTACTAAGAGTCTATCCGGTAACCTATACCTGATAAACAGGAAATTAAAAATTGATATAACACAAACTTTCTTCAAATTCAAGTTCCATTATTTCCACAAAATTTCTTCCTTGAAAACAATATCTCTGAACAAGATGATTTATTTCATTTCAACACCCACATGCAATATCCAATCTTCTCAACACTATATCCGATGAGAAAAAAGACCATGGATTTCACATACATCTTATATCAACCATTATAATTGATATAAACATACATGAAACTTATAAAAAAAATTAAATGGTCCACCTATAGTTTCTTACCAGAACAAATTTATTTCAGATACTCTTGTCCCACAGCAGAAGCTATACTTCTATTCACCAAATATGGTACTGTATTTATTTCCTCTTCCAAAACTCCCATGGGAATTCTAGAGTGAGGTCTCATACTCTAAGATTTATCTTTCAATTTTCTATTCATTCTTTTAGCTACTGCAATTTTAAGGATTTACCAGAACATTATTCTCATTCTTAATTCCCTTAAATACATGTTATGAGATTTTTTTTAGTGTAATCCCCAACATTTTCTATTCAAAGAAACATTAACTTTTTCTCATACTTGTTTTCATTGAAAAAATTTCACTAAAAAAATTCTTGAAACATATAAGATTTATTCTTAATGAAGATGTTTTTTTGTTATAATCTTCATTGAAGGTTACAATGTACAGTGAACCTCTATTGGAATAGATAGGGTTGGTCCCTAAACATCATAATGAACAAGTTATAGCTTTCAATTCATTGGATTTATACCATCCAAGTTAAAGGAAACAATATTTTTTCCCTGTCATAAAACTCTCACATCTTCCAAGGTCTATACAATTGAGTTTAAGTATTCTATTTTCCACTAAAGCATTTGGATTATTTTCACTGAGTTGATCAAACCTATAGTTCCACATTTATAGACCATTTGAGGTAGTGTTTCAAATCACTGAAAAATCTTCCTTGTTTCCAATCAAGTACAAGGTTCTATTAATTACTCTGTGCGAAATCACCATGCACACTTTTTTTATCGTCCAGACTCCATTTGAAAAAGTCATTTTGAAACCTACACCATTAAGTGGTCCCACTTATATGAAGATATTTCAGAGACCTAGAATATGCTTAACATCATTCAATCTAAATACAATTCTATTTTTCATTTGAATGATTACATCACATTCCCAAAAAATAAATTTATTAGAAAAGAGCATATTGATATATTTTGTATGAAAATATCCTCTAGTTTCATTCAAAAAAAAAATGAAAATTCCATTCCATCAAACTTATCGATAAGAAATTTTTCTTTCTTTGAAGTAATCCTTCTTATAACAGCATCGACCAACTGAAGTCATACCACTTGAAATCCAAGGAGAGGAGAAGCATGAATACTGTTGGTGAAGTAGAATGTTTCTTTGACACAACTTCATGGGATCTGAGGTGGAGAGAAGCCCCAATAGTAACAAGGTATCTATTTTATTTGACATACATGACAACCAATTCATACACTGGACCTTCGACAATCCAATCATTTGAGTATTCATAGTGGAAAGATAATTTTTTTTATCAAATAGAGGTTTTATCCAATAATCGCCTCTTACAAGTTGTGTACTGAATATCAGATGAGATCTCACCTACTCACTAAACAAAACTCAATGAACACACTTTATAAAAATAAAAACAAAACAATTGGACAAAAACTATTTACACAGTTTGGAAAAATATTTTACATCAATGATAGAACATTGGAAATTTTTTCACTACTAGAGATACAATTTTGTACACCACTCATCACATATATCCTCTCCACTTTACAATGTATTAGATAATTAAATAAAAAAATATCTTATATTTTGTATTGAATCATACTTATTAAAGAGTTGGGCCATGAAATCTATTTATAAAGGTCCATGTTTGGGGAATAGGTTTCACTAACCTAATATATTCATGGTCAACCTCCAATTGATATAGGTAACCTATGATATTCTATTTAACCATTCGATGAGACCACCAAAAACCGAACAACATTCCCAAAACACATGCACTGATATACCACCCACAACGAACACCATTTATGATAACTTTGTCTGATGAATCTATCTGATGAAACCAAATCCACACCATAGGAATAATCCATTTGGTGGTCCCAATATGATGATCTCCATTAAATTATATCTATCTTATAACCTTCATATAAAAAACTCTTCCTGGTTAAATTGTGTAATTTTCATGATACCCAAAATCTAGGAAATCACTTTTTCCTCATAATAGATTTTCCTTTAATTTTAATGTTTATGTGACCCATGTTTTACTTGTTTTGAACATGAATGGATCTTTTTAGAGGGAGTGTGATTTGTGAACACATGGATATACAATAGATCTAACAGATCAAAAAGGCTTGCTGGGGTCTTGATAGATTTCATGTGCCTTCCCTAGTGTATTTTGACCTTGTTGAGGGTAGTTTCATTATGAATATCCTTAATAATAGACATGTTTCTTTGAGTTTAATTTGATGTCTTATAGAGTGATTAGATGATTAAGTTTTTTTTACAAAAACATGAATATTTTTTTTAAAAGTGGATGAACATTATTATAGAAATAAAAAACCGAAATTAATAATAGGAGATGAAGATATTTTGTGATTTGGATCATGTTGATATTTTTTGAACAATGATAACACCACCTCAAGATACAATATTTAACTAAGAAAAATATTCTATAATTAAAGACTCAAATGAAAAAGAGAATGGGCTAGATAAACTATCCAAGGAGGCTGAACATGATGAACCTGGAAATGATGATAAACCCCATCATGAGGATTTAATTCCTTCCACATCCAGAGTAACTCACTCATATACCCAAAAAAAATTATATAGCATAATATACGATAGAGGGAAAATGGATTCACTTAGAGAGATAAATTGAAAACTCTAACCTAGTTATGATTAATGGGATCAAGTATGAAGCCTCCAGTTTTCATATAATCATCCAGAACCTAAGAACACAACATATCCATTTAATATCAACTAGAATAATGGAATGTTTATAGTGGATATGTATGCTAATAATCAAGGGAGAAACATGCATCAATAAACCTTAGTTTCCATCTTTTTTCTTCTTTGAGATCTTACCATGAACTAGAAATTATATCTTGGTCTTGAAAAATAAAAAAACCAGATAAAATAATTTTTTTTAATTCAAATAGAGGGGCAGCAATCACAAAAAATTCCCTAAACACAAATGGGCGCCATTGGATCACTGTGATCAACTATCCCAATAAAATGAAGCCACACCAACTTAAAAATAATAAAAGTAGAAAGTCAGGAATCCAATTTATGTTGTATGGATAAATAATATATAAATTACACATCACACATAAAAACTATAATCAATTCATGCACTGAGTAATCATATGAACAAGTATATAATAGGAATATCTAAATTGATCAAAAATAATTGAAATGAAAAAATACACACAGAATAAGTTAAAAAAATTATCATCCTGTAATTAAATTGATTCAAAATTGGTATTCTTGAAACCTAAATTATATAATGGGGACTAATTTTATCAACTTAATGAAATGTTTAAACATAAAAAAAGGAATGAACATAATTAAACTATTTTCCAGGTTATCACCAGTGTTTATCTTAGAGACACACATCATCACAAAATCTATAAAAACCCTTAAAAATGAATCATAATTATGATTTTCTTTTATCTACAATGAAAAAACATAGTTTTTTTAAAAAATTTAAATAAAAATGGATATCATAGTGAACATATATACTATTAGAAAATAATTATAACTGTCTAAGAAAACCTCTCAATCATATAGATTCCTTGATTTCCTTGATCAATGTTATATATTCCATATATGTGGTGGAAAGTGAAATAGAGGATTACATATTTCATTTCTAGGAGACCAATCCTCCATATACCAAAAAAATAGTTAGTGATTTAAGAGTGTAAATATTTTCTACATAATTATAATCCATAATTACAATAATTTAATTACCAAAACTATCATTTTTTAAATATTTAATGTAACAATTACTACACATCAAAACATACCCGAGGAACCACTTTAAAGTGTACCAATTAGGTTTACCCGACATCACTATGAACTGTCTCAAAATATACATAATAAAATAAATATTTGTCCTTGAATAAAATATTTCATATATAATTCTTCATAGAATACTATCATAAGGAATCATATAAATAATGGAAACATCTGCTTCAGTATAATGAAATTATTTCAAGATATGTTTAAAGTGATATCCTAAGGTAATTTTAACCAGTTTAATTTGATAAAAGTGGTACCCTTTTAAAATCTTTTTTACATAAGAATGTTGTGATAGGTGTATGGTTATATCCTTCTTGTATCTAATTATTTAATTACAAAGTATTTGATTTTAATCTCCTAGATCCTTCATATTAATTAAAAAATCAAGTAGGGCCTTGAAATGTTTTATAAGACTCATATTTGTAAATATTATGATCATGTTATCATCATATAAAAGATGGAAAATAAATTCATTCTTAACATGATCAAATTAAACACATGACTCAAAAATTATTTTGTTAAAATTATTTTCAATCATAAATGAATCAAATCTTTTATACTATTTTCTTGAAGATTGTTTAAGTCCATATAAGGACTTACTTAAAATAAAATTTTTATTTGGTTTGAATTCACTTGAAGATACATCAAGATACATCATATAAATCTATTCATCAAGGGTTCAATAGAAAAAATCAGTCTTTACGTACTATTTTTCAATATGAAAATAAAATTTTGTAGTAAAAGAAAGAAGAATCCATATTGAAGAATACTAAAAAATATTGGAGAATATTTCACTATAATAGATCCCTTCACTTTAAAGTAACCATTTTATAACTAATTTAGCTTCATATTGGATTTTAGATTCCCAAGTATTATCCATATTTACTTTTAATAACTACTTTTAACATACAATATTATCATTATTATGTTTATTTTCAATAATACAAGTTTTATTCTTAAGATGGGAGTTCATCTCCTCTTGTATGGTAGAAAACCACTACCTGGATTCCGTAAATTTTTTAAATTGGTTATAGGTTTTCATTTCCTAACTATATAATTCATGAGCTTTATTAAATGCATAGGAAGTCACATTATCTTGGTTGAACTGGATAGAGGCCTAGTGACCATTCACTCTCTATATTTAGTAAGCTGATAATCCCTAATATTATTAGCGTACTCTACCTCAGGATAAAATATTGAATTAGAATCAGAATCACCTTAAGTCTATAGAGTGATGTTATTAGTGGTATCCCCAGGTTCGAGATCTTATCTTGAATCTAAGGTAACTTCAACACCGAAAGGTTAGGGTATAAGAGTGGTATTCATAGACTCAATAGTCTTTTATTTAGAAACACTAGGTTAAAAACTCTTCTCTTTTGCAGAACCAAACACATGGAAGAAAACATCACTACTAATTATTCATTTTTGATACCTAGTATTAGCTATCCATAACTTTTAACCCTTAAAACCCTTGTGTATAACCCAAAAAGATACACTTGACAACCCTAGGTTCCATGTTACCATTCTTCATGTGTGAATAAGTTATGATTCCAAACACTCTAAGGTGTGCAAGATATGGGGTATATATTTCCAGACTTATTCTGGTGTCTTTAAACTATTAGTTATTGTCAAGTAGCGATTGATCAGATAGAGTGACATAATGGAAACCTTTACCCAGAATAACTGTGGAATACTAGAGTGTGGAAGAATGTATATCACCTGCTCTAAGATAGTCCAATTCATACTCTACACAAATCAATTTTTTGTGGGTTTTTGACAATAGGAATGTATCTTTTGATACTACGAGTGTTAAAAAAATAAATTAATTCACTAGAAAGATAATCTAAACCATTATCAGTCATAAAATCCTTCAGCTACATACAAGATTTATTTTATATATTAACTTTATAGTTCTTAGTAGTTTGAAAAGTATCATAATGATTTTAATTATTTATATTCAGGCCTTCTTAGAGTAATATTAAATGAATATGATAAAGAAATAGCCTCTTTTGTGATAACCAATACTCGATAGTCCCCAAATATCAGAGTAGACACATTAAAGAGGGAAACTATCCTTTTATGATGACTTACTAAAACTATCGCACATAGATTTCCCATATATAAAATCCTCACAAAATGAGGGACTACTAGGAGTAACATCACTCAATTCCCTCTTCTTCTTATGTTCATCGAGGCCTTTGGTAGTAACATTCCCAAGAATTATACAAAAAATGGTTGTATTTTATTACACTAGAACTTGAGAGGCATTCAAATATTTCATGTGAGTTCTTCCATCTGACACATATAGACCATTCAATAGATTCCCATTTATAAATGTAAGGGATTCATGGGAAATTACTAGGCTACTAGCACCTGATCGGAAGGTGTAACCCTTCTAATCAAGAAATCCTATGTAAAAAAGGTTCCTTTTAAACTCAGGTAACCATGTTACCACATCAATATTTATCAAATTACTATCATGTATTTCTAATGATACAGAAGCTATCACCACTTTATGAATCTCTCATTATTCCCTAAGATACCTAACTTAACTTTATTTAAATAAGTGAAGTAATCTCTCTAATGAAACATGTGTAAGTATAACCCATAATATTGGATAGACTCCACGTATATGGATTGGTCATAAGCATTCAACACATAATCAATTTATAAGTATTTATTAATAAACAAATAGTCATTAATATTATCATTATAATCACTCTTTTTATTAGGTTAGTTCATCTTTATATGTCCAAATGGATTACATTAAAATAATTTTATGAACTTATTCTGGGATTTATTCCTATACATAAAAGGCTGAATACTCTATCTTATAATACCCCTAAACTCACTAATACATCTGAATTATAGATCCTCAACCTCATTTTTAACATTAACTATCTTTAGAATAACTTTAGCTATCAGAGTAGATTTAACTTCTTCAAGAGTTAATGTGTATTTTACATTCATCATATAATATTTTATATAATTAAAAGATTTGGATAATGATGTTAACAATATCATTGACCAATCATCATAATCTCATTCAATATCTATATTAGAAGTATAATATTTTTTATTAAATTCATCAATGTGTCCTCTGACTATAGTTTTAGTATATAATATCATTTTCTTATATGTTCTAAAAACTATAGATATATTCATGTGTATGGATTCCAATTTATATCAAATAATTGTATAATATGACTTATAAAAAACTTCTCTAATAACTCTATCACATAATTATAAATTAATTAGGCTATGTGATTTCCTTAGGACGTGTTCATAAACATAAATTTTGGTAGTGGAGGTATTTATATCAGGGAATTGGGTGTTGAACAATATTCCTAGGACCACCAAGAGCTTCAAAGAGTTCACTATGAACCTGAAGAGCACTCATATTTATTATATAAAAGTTGAAATTTTTGGACTCCTCATAAGTTACTCATGCTTTAATGATCACAAATCCTACACATTCTGTGAATCCCATTAATCCTGTATAATTTGTCTCAAATCATGTGTACAGATCATTAGTATATTTATGATTTAAATAAACCTATCCAAGATCTTAATTTCTATATATTAAGTTTAATTATTGTAAAATATATTTAATTTAATTCATAATGATTTCTTTGATAAATGACTAAGTCTAAACCATTTTATGAATATCACTTTTTAAGTCTGTATAAAGATATTTGGATAAGTCTGAGAAACCTTGAGTCTGCCACCTGCTTTGTTTTTCTAGAAAAGGACCCAGACACCCTGACCATCCAGACACCCTGACCATCAGGACATCGTGACCATCCAGACATCGTGACCATCTAGACACCATGACTATCCAGACACCGTGACCATCCAGACACTGTGAGCATCCAAACACCGTGACCATCCAGACACTGTGACCATCCTTACACCATGACTATCCAGACACCGTGACCATCCAAACACTGTGACCATCCAGAAACCATTTCAAGGAGACACTATTTCATGGAGACACCATTTATAGACAAACTTTGACACCATTTCTTAATCTATTTTGTCATTTTTCAATTTAATTTCAAACTGTCTTATTTGAAGCTCTTAAATTCACTAACATAATTAATATTTATTTATATACATATCATCTTACAGTACGAGCTATGTGGTGCAGAGTACATGCATCCTGTCGGCTGCAACACATGCACTCCAAGAATAAAAGAGAAGTGTAGCCCAGAATCAAAAGAGAGAGTGTAATATCGAAGTACACAAGAGCTTTCCAGAGAAAAGAACTGACACATGCAACTCAACATTTCTAAATAACACATGAATCATTCTTGAATCAACAAGCTAGACACCATAGATCAGAATCATCGATCACATCTTCTCACTGACCATACCATGAAGAACATGAGCCATATCTAGCTGAATTACGATACTCTGTTTTCCACGGGAGGACTCAATTTCTGCATCTGCTTCATCTAAGAAGTGTAGAGATGTATATACTAACACTCAGGGCACTTTTAAACTTATCTCATAATTTCTAATATGTTGTGTATAATTTTTATCTTTCGAGTAGTGTGTGTGTCTGTATATAATCACACACTGTATTTTTTATAAAATTGAAGGATAAAAGATATCCTTTACCTTACATATTTATACACTTGTGTATTCCCATGGATAAGTATGGAAGAGGTTGTGTTTAAACTGTTAGTTCATAGCCATAAAGAACTATGGAAGAGGTCATGTGACCTGGATAGTATTGTGTACTGTTTTAAAGATCGATACATGATGCGTATAATGTTTATTTATTTAAAGTTATTAGTTTCAGTTGATCACCCAGTGGAGTGGATTAGGTATCGGCTTGAGACTGAACCACTTTTTTTTATTTCCATTGCATTTTTTATTTTAGTTTTCTCTATTTTACTATTTAATTCATAATTCACTAAATTTACATTGATAGTAAATATTGGAAAGAATTTATAGGTGTTTTTACTTATTAGGATATCTTCAAAAGTAATGTTAATATCTAATATTATGACTACTAAGAATTAATAAATCTTATAAGAAGTTATTTAAACAGTAAAACATTCATAAAAGTATATCCTTGATTAATTGGGCTGTATTTACCATTATGGGGGAATACTTTTTAAGAATACTTTTTAAACAGAAATTTTGAATAGATACTCAATTCACCCCCCTCTTGAGTATTATACTCTGACAAATATTTGGTATCATAAGAGTGTTTGTTAATCCTATTACAACACTATTTTTTTACCATATTCAACTATTATTTTAGTTGTACTTTAAAGATATGTAAATTTATATTAATTATGAATTTATAGCTTGTTTAACGTATTTATTTATTATGGAAAATATATTTTAAGGTACTATAACAAATAGACCACCATTATTTAATGGAACCAATTTTTCTCAATGGAAGATTAAAATGAAAATACATTTAGAAAGTATGATCTTTGAAATATGGTCTTCAATTATATATGACAATAATATTCCTACTACTGATAGAATCACTTGGGATGATCCTACCAAAACTACCTATAATAAAAATTTCAAATCTATGAATGATTTATACTGATCTTTAGGAGATGAGGAATTTAATAGAATATTTTCATGTAAAACTGCCCATGGAATTTGGGATACCTTGTATGTTTCACATGATTGAACTACTAGTGTGAAAGAAATGAGACTTTATACTTATACTATTCAATATGATAACTTTAAAATGAAACCTGATGAGACGATATTTGACATGTATCTCAGGTTCAACGAATATTTCAACAAAATAATTTATCTTTGAAGAGAATTCACTATCAAAGAACAGATCACGAGATATCTTAGATGCCTACCTGACAGTTGGAGGGGAACCTATATCTCTATTAGAGGATCATGTGACATCAGCAAGATACCAGTAAAAGAACTCATTAGAAAACTGATGATGTATGAAGAGGAGCTGAAAGTCAACAAGGAAGAGGAGGATGATCCCAAAATAAAATCCATTGCATTCAAGACCAGCACCTATAAACACAATGAAAAACAGAAAGTGGAAGTTTCTATAGAATGTTCGAGTTCTGAAGAATCCTCACCTGATAGTGATGAGGAGATGGATCAATTAGACAGAAGGTTTAAGAGATTATACTAGAAGAATAACTTTTTCATAAATCCAAAATTCAAGGGAATATATGATCAAAAATTATGTTGGAAGAAATATTGGAAAAGAAGTGACAAGTCTGATGAGATTGTCTGCTATGAATGTAAGAGAAAAAGACATATCAAGGCTGACTATCCCAAGCTCATGTACAAAAAGAAACATAAGGAAATAAATAGAAAGTATAAAAAGGAAATGAAAGCAACATGGAGTGACTATGAGGACATTTCAAGTGACTCATAATCGTCACATGATGAACATGATAAAAAATCCAATATGTGTTTTATGACAAACACATCTAAGGTAACACTGGAATATCCTATACACAATTCATACAATTATGGAGATAAGAGTGACTCTGAAAATATTTATAATGAAGAAATGTTTGAATAATTTAATATGCTTGAAGTGACATGAAATGAAATAAATGATAAATACGAGTCTTTGAGGAAACAACATGCTCTTACCTCAACTGTTAAAACTGAAATCATTATAGAAAGGGAGAAAAATGCTCAACTACTCAAAGATAAAAATGAACTAAAACTATATAATGAACAATTGAAAAAGGATGTTGAATGGTTTAATAATGGTAAGGATACATTGGTACAAATGCTAGGTAAACAGATTTCTCTTAGATATATTACTAGAATTAGCTATCAACCTCGTAAAAGAAATCATAGAAGAACTATGTTTGTTTCTAAATCGAAGACATACAACTTTACTCATAGATTTGGAAAACATTCATCTAGTTCAAGTTATGATACACTCTCTACTGTTTCAGGTTATTATAGACCAAATATAGTTTATTTTTCAAATACTTTACATAATGCTTATCAGAAACCTATGAGACAGATATGGGTTCATAAGGAACTATTCACTAAAATTACAGGACCCAAACAAGTGTGGGTACCAAAATCTGTTGTCATTTAACTATTTTGTAGGAAAGCTGCTTAAGGAGTTCCTGTAAGAGTTTATGGTACATGAAAAATGGGTGTTTTAGACAAATGACATGAGATTACTCATGCTTTAAGAATTTAATAAAAATTGCGGGAGGACATGTCACCTTTGGTGACAATGCCAAAGGAAAGATTATTGACCTTGGCTAAATCGGTAACTCAACCTCAATTTTGATTTCCAAATTACTTTTTTCAATGTATTGAAATATAATATTCTTAGTATTTCACAGTTATGTGATGAAAGATTTCATGTTAAATTTGAAAATTATTCTTTCAATGTTTTTAATTCTAAAAATGAATTGGTGTTTTCTGCATTAATAAATGAAAAATGATTATTATGTTAACTTACAATATTTAGCTTCTCAAAATACATCATGTTTAAGTGTGTTTCACAAAGATTCTGACCATTGGAATAGCAGAATAGGACACAGAAACACTCACTCCCTTAGAAAGTTGACCAGGAAAATCTTAGTCAAAGACCTACCCAAACATGAGTTTCCAAATGATAAAGTGCGTAATCCTTGTAAAAAAAGGATTGAAACAAAAAATTTACTTCAAACCAAAGAAAGAAGTGTCAACTTCTCAAACTCTAAAATTGGTTCACATGGATTTTTTTAGACCATCTAGAGTTTCCATCTTGAATGGGAAGAACTATGTTTATGTTCTTGTAGATGAATTTTCTAGATATACCTGGACGTTCTTTTTGGCTCACAAAAGTGAATCATTCTCTCATTTTACCAAATATTCCAAAATTTTAGAAAATCTTAGTGGAGATAAATTTAAATCCTTAAGAAGTGATCATGGCCGTGAGTTTGAAAATCAAGAGTTTGAATCCTTTTTCTCAAAAAATGGATATAGTCATAATTTCTCTGCCCCTAGAACACCTCAAAAAAATGGAGTTGTAGAAAGAAGAAATAGAACCCTGTAAGAGATTTCTAGAACCATGATTAGTGAATATGACTTACCTATTTAATTTTGGGCTCAATATGTAAATGCAACATGCTACATTATCAATTGAGTATTTATTAGACCTATTCATAAAACAACTCCATATGAGTTATGGAACAATAGAAAACCCAATGTAATCTACTTCAAAGTTTTTGGTTTTAAAGTCTATATCCTCAATACTAAGGAAAATATGGAAAAAATTTCATCCAAGAGTGATGAAGGAATTTTCTTAGGATATTCAATTTCTAGTAAATCCTATAGAGTGTTTAAAAAAAATAACTAAATGTGTGTAAGAGTCTTTCCATGTAAAATTTGATGAAAATGTTCCACATGATCTTAATAATACTCAAGATAAACTAGAGGAAGATGTATCAAATCTGGAAATTAATTCAAAATCCTCTAACCATATTGTAAAGGTATCCGTGAAAACTTATAGTTCTAGAAATTCATTAGATTCTGATCACAGTGAACTGGATCCTGTTGATGAACCTGAAATCACAAGTCCTTCTATTTCTAGAGCTATTAGAACTGTTAAGAACCATCCTTTAGATACTGTTGTATGAGACCTTAACAAAGGGACTCAAACTAGAGCTTCTCTTAGAAATCAGGTTGAACATCTAGTCTTCTTTTCACAACATGAACCTAAAAACATTAATGATTCTAGCAATGATGAATTTTGGGTGATGCCTATGCATGAAAAACATAATCAGTTTGAAAGGAACAAAGCTTGAAAACTTGTTGAAAGACCCAAAGACACATTCACCATAGGCACTAAATGGGTGTTTAGAAATAAGGAAGATTAAGCTGGTAATATAGATAAAAACTAGGCTAGATTGGTTTCATATGGATATAGTCAAGAAGAAAGAATTGACAATGAAGATACCTTTTCACTAATAGCTAATCATGAGGCCATCAGAATTCTGCTTTCTTTGATGCACATTTGAATTTAAAACTATATCAAATGGACGTCAAAATTGAATTTCTAAATGGGTATATAGATGAGGATATATTGGTTGAGAAACCCCCTAGTTTTACAATCCCTCATTTTCCAAACCATATTTTTAAATTATCAAAAGCTTTATACGGTTTAAAACAAACTCCAAGAGCATGGTATGATAGATAAAGTACTTTTCTTATTTCGAAAGGTTTTACAAAAGGAATAGTTGATCCTACCATTTTTATAAAACGAATTTCCAATTATGTTTTAGTAGTTAAAATTTATGTAGATAACAATATCTTTGGATCTTCCAAAAATTATTTATGTATTGAATTTTCTAAAATGATGCAAAACGAATTTGAAATGAGTTTAACGGGTGAACTCAAATTCTTTCTTTGATTTCAAATATTTCAAAATAATGATGGTATTATTTAAAATCAATGAAAATAAACTAAAGATATTCTAAAACTTTTTGTACTAGATAGCTGTAAAAGTAGTGAGACTCGAATGAGTAAAATTTTAAGATGGATCTTGATGAAGATGGAAAATATATTAATCAAACCACTTACAGAGGAATGATTGGAAGCTTACTTTTCTTAAATTCTAGTCGAATTGACATTATGCGTAGTGTGTTTATGTTTGATCATTTTCAAGAAAATACTATGGAATATAATTTAAATTATATTAAGATAATTTTCAAATACCCCAAGCATACACCCAATCTAGGACTGTTCTATCCCAGAGGACAATCATTTGAGTTAGTGAGTTATTCTGATGCTGAATTCGGTGGTTGTAAGTTAGATAGAAAAAAACCTCCAAAACATGTCACTTTTTATGAAATTCACTAGTATCATGGTGTAATATGAAACAAAACAATGTTGCATTATCTAATACAAAATCTGAATACATAGCTTCTGGCAGTTTTTGTGAACCAATTTTATTGATGAAACAAACATTACTATATTAGGGATATCAATTCAGGAATGTACCTATAAATTGTGATAATACAAGTGCTATTAACATCTCAAAAAATAATTTTTCACACTCTAGTATAAAACATATTGATGTCAGACATCACTTTTTGAGTGATAATTATCAAAAAGGTGACATCACTTTGTAATTCATTGGAACTGAATATCAACATGCTGATATATTCACCAAACCATTAAATTATGATAGAATAGATTACATCATACATGAATTGGGAATGATAAATCTTAAGTAATTATATTACTGTTTCACATATTACTGTTTCTTATCTTATAGTTTCATATCTTACTATCTCATATCTTACTATTTAGCACTTTATGGTTTTACAAATCACTATCTTGAGATTACTGTTTAACTCTAACAGTTATATAATTTTACTATCTCAAGACTTGTTGTTTAATGTTTATGATCTCAAATAGTTACTATCACTCGGTTACTGTCTGACACTTCTTGTCTTAAACAATATGATCACACAGTTTAGAAATCACACTGTTACTATCTCACCGTGAAGACCTGTTACCGTCTCACTGTGAACGCTTATTACGGTCCCACCATGAGAATTGATTACGGTCTCACCATAAAGATGCTTTATTGTTTTATTTATACATTATAACCCATATCGAAGTAATTCATTCATTTATTCTTTTTTTACTTTCCCACTCTTTTGATCCCGCAACTCTTGATATACATAAATGATAAAATAAAAAACATCTCACTTGTTTTTCAATCAATATATCTTCTATTCTATAAAACTGTAACCCCTCTTTCAACTCTTCTCTCTGTAAAACCTTTGGTGAATTCCCAGAATAAAACTACATTTTTTGTCAACTCCTGAGAAGCGCAGTTCAAATAAGAAGTTGAAGATAACACCAAAGTTAGCACCTGAGGGTCCTCTGAATCTGAATCTAGTGAACATAATAGCAGTACCTGAAAAGGATATATATCCTAAGTGGATTCTAAAAAGTTAGTCTTTGGTGATGAAAGTTATAACAGAGAAAGACATGTTAGATTGGTTCACTAAGGAGGATATTTCTATCCACCCAAAGACAGTTTCCCAGTTTTACAAGTTTGTTAAATTTTATTTTGATTAAGAAGATAGATATGTTGTGCGAAGCTAGATCAATGCCCAGATTTGAACGTTTTCTTTGAGGTTATGGGATGCATGCGTTAGGATACATCAGGAAGGTATTGTGAGGACTACTAGAGAGGTCCTCTACCTCCAAGTGAAATTTTTGTTTTGGAAGAAGTTTTGAGAAGTTTAAATGGAAATGGAACTAAGAAAAGAGCCATAGATGCTGATTTGGATAGAGAATCCATACTCTTGCATAATTTTGTTCAGAATTTGATTATCCACAGAAAATTTGATTTTTATGTACTCAAATATCAGGATGTATTTTCAATACATCTCATAAAAAAATGGACATAAGGTCAATCTTTGTAAGTATGTCATACACCATCTATATGAATTGATCAAAACCACCTCTAAGTCAACCTCCCTATTTTATTCTAGGCTTATATTAGATATTCTTCATGAAAAGGGATTGGTTGGACCTAATGAAGAATATATTAAGGATTATGAGTTCTGTCTTTCAAAAGTTACAGTAAATAGAATGAAAATCAGTTGGAATCCATGGAGGAAAGAATGGGTGGAAGATAATGATAGAGTTTATGAAAAGTTTAATCCTGTAGAACACCCTATAATACCTAAGGATATTTATGATCCTAGTTTTGATCCAGATGAACATATTTACTTTTATGATGAGGAAGAAAAAGAAGTGGTTGTTATAACTTCAACAGAAATTGTTCTTGATATGGAAGATAATACACCTTCTCCTCAAGTCTTGTTTAAAAAGGAATTTCCCATTCCTGAAGAAGTTGTTGATCTTGAAGAACATATTTCCACAAAAGAAGAATCTATTACTAAGGTAAGTGGAAAGAATTTTGTAGAAGATCATAGAGAGGATAATCTTCTAGTTGTACAAGAAGCTACCCTTGAGGAATTCCTAGAGGAACAAGCTATTCCTGAAGTGATTCCTTCTACTGAAGGGAGAATAGAGAAAGCTTTTCAGTTGGATCAAAAGGAAATGGATGAGGAAATAAGGGATGAAATCATGTAAATAGATCAAGGAAATAAACTTCTTTGTCTTGAGAAAGATGCACCAGTTGTGGGGGAGCAACCCCCCAATCTGGAATCTGTTGAAGTCCCAAATCTGCTTGATCCAAGATCACTGGATACATGGTATAAATTCCCCAGTTATTTTGATGTGACTGATTCAGAGTAAGTCATAGTTAAAGGAATTGATCTGTTTACTATGTTTCATTTGAAACTGGCATGTGCTATTAAAGACTTCCCTGCCAAGGAACCTGATCTTGTCTCAGATTCTATCCATGAACCTTCACATGAACCTCCAACCTTTGTGAATCAGGATGATCTGAAATCGTCTGGAGCTACACTTTTGGCTGGAGTTGAAAAACTTGTGAATATCCAACCGGATCCTATAACCAATCTGAGTGAAATAGATGCTTCACTATTGTTGGAAAAGGTTATATGGAAGATTTAACCCAATATGCTTCATGAGATTCAAGAATTCAGAGTTGAGAACAAACTACTTAGTGATGAAGTAAAAAATCTAAGAGGTATGGTTGAAGAAATGCGGAGAGTGATAAACTCAAGATCTGAAACTATTTCTCATTCTGTTGAGGACGTTAGTCACACAAGGAGTAAAGAATGGAAAATTTTATATGACTAATGATTCTTATCATATGATAACTTATATGAATTAAAAAATATATTCTAAAACCTGACATTATAGACAAGGTCATATGAGTGAAAAGGGGATAATGGTTTTTTTTATAATTGGAATGATACCAGATATGAAATCGGTGGGCATTGGATTCTTGAGGATTATATTATTAGAATGAAAAGGAATGTTTCCATTACCAAAGAAGGAAGGGAACCGAAGGTAATAAATCTATATATCATAAATTATAATATATGGGGACCCATGCAAGTAAATTCTCTTGGTGGGATAGTTTATTATGAATCATTTATTAATGACTCAACTTGAATGGTATGGGTTTATTTTAGGAAAAATAAGTTTTATTTTTTTCTTATATTTTAGAAATTGAAGAGTCTTATAGAGAATGAATCTGGGATAAAGATGAACTTTTTGATATTTGATACTCGTAGTGAGTATGATAGTAATGAGTTAAAAGTGTTCCATGTGAAAAATATTTTCTTTATAGAGAAGATGATTCAAAATCCGCAAGAACAAAATATTATGGTAGATCACATGAACAAAATATTGGTTGAGCATATTAGGAGAATGAGGATACATATTTGATTGCACATGTGGTTTTTTGGAGAAAATATATTAATATAGATATATACCTAATAAATAAAGGTTAATATATGACATTGGGGCATTAAATACTTGAGTTAGTATATATTGGAAAGAAGGTAAATATTTTATATTTGAAAGTATTTTTTCATTTATCTTACATTCATGTTGAATTAGATTCTAGGGATAAGTATGATTCTGAGTCACATAATTTTTTTCATTGGATATAGAAAATATCGTTTTGGTTATCTATCATGGAATGATGAATATAAAATAGATCACTAGAAGAAGGATTTTAAAATTTCATGACCCACTTTTTATAAGGATGGACATGTTGTTGAATCTTATAGTGGGATAAATGAACCTTTATCTCATGAAAAGGTTGATATTAAAGTTATATTAGGAAAATAGATTGCAAGGTTAGATAATTAGTTAGAGGAATATTTTATATAAATACCACTTAAGAGGACATATGTGGTATGTAATACTATAAAAATATATGAATCTTCTATTAATTTTTTGTTATTAACTGAAAATCGAGAAACCAAGTATTATTAAAATGATGTGTATGCAAATGATTTGAGTATGTGGGATCTATAAATAAAGGACGAAATTTAATTTTTTTTCATGCTAATAAGACCTTGGTATGTGAAAATTTTCGTGAAAAAATAAGTAATTTCATAAAAAATGGGTATACCGTGTCAAGGAAGAACATGATAGAAGTGGAATGTATAAGGAATGAACTATTATAAAGGAATTTCAATAAAAGGAGGGCATGGACTATACATAATTTTTTATCCTACTATTACTCTGACCAATATCAAAGTTATGTTGAGAATTATAACTATAGAGGGATTATATTTTCAATAGATAGATATGAAGACTCTATTTTTTAATTTGATAATTGGAGTTGGATATCTGTATAGAGAAACCATAGGGGCTCACTGAGTATGTAAAAGAGGATATTTTCTGAAAACTAAACAAGAGTCTATATGGGTTGAAGTAAGAATAGAAGTAGTAGAATAAAAAATTTGATTCATTCATATGTTGATGTAATTATCCTTACAAGGATTTCAGGAAAAGTTTCAATGAGTTGGAGAAGAAATTATTAATAGAATTTTGTAGTGAAGGATATTATATTGGTAAAAAAGAATCTTGGGATGAGGATCATATGAGATAATGTTATTGGAACCTTTAATCTATCACAAATAGTCTTTGTGGAGAAGTTTTTGAGTAGGATTAACATACTAGATGAAAAACTAGTTTCTATTAATATTTCAAGTAACTTCTAGTTATTAAAGGACCTGTCACAAAATGCAGATGGTGAACAATAACATGTAGGAAAAATACCTTATACTTTAGAATTAGAGAGCGTGATGTATTCCATGATTTACACTCAATTAAACATAACACACATAATGGGATTTTAAATGGGTACAATGAAAATAAAGGAAGATAACACTGAGAGGCTATGAAGTGGGTTATAAGATACTTTAAGTAGATACTGAATATATAATTATTCTTTAAGTAGGGTATGTATTCATTAAATTCACTTGAGGATTCAATTTGTTTTCACAGTGTAAATTCTGTTTTGAAAATCCATGCTTATCAATCATTTGTAGAAATTTTTGGTTGAATCTTTAAAACCGATAGTAAAATTGTGATGGTTGTTTCAATTTTAAAAATGGTATTTATGTCTTGGTTTTACATGTAATTATTAGTATGACCTAATAGACCATCTAAATGATTTATTTAGAAAAATAAAACCCCATGAAACATGCCTCAAGTATTTCATAAATGAATGTTTAGTTTTCATATGTATGTGATGGTGCTCAATGAAGGGGCTTCTGTTTTTTTATTTATGTTCTTAATGGAATTTTGGTTATTTTCTCTGTGAGCTCAAAGGTGAGAGTTTGAATAGTAATTATTTGAATTATGCATATTGGTGTGTGATTATATGATTTACTCACTGCCATTACATGTCATGGGAAGCAATAGATTGCTAGGAGGTAAATATATAGATACTTGTTACACTATATCACGATCAAACTCTATATAGTGGCCCTTAGATATATTTTCTCCTACATATAGGATTTCAAATTTTGGTTAGACCAATGTGCGTGATACTGAGTGTTTGGGAAAATTATTTTTTATCCAACATTGACCTTATTTATATTAGTTATGTAAGATCTGTACTAGATTATCCTTCAATGTTCCTTCATTCCCATGATAACATTTTTTATTATGTTTTATAATTCCAATCTATTTTATCACTATTCTTTTCAAAATGGTCCTTCATACAATTCTCTCTATTATCCTTAAAAATATTCCACTTTCATTGCATGCCACATTCCATAAAAGGTCACATGGTAGGATTTTAGTAAATAGTATTTATTTGAATTGGAAATGAAATAGTTTAGAAAGACATAGACATGTTATTTATTTTGGAATGAAATTAAAAACATATTTTTGATATTTACTTTCAAACAATTGTGAAATAGTTTAACTTTTAAAGGGAATTCATGAATCAGTGTGTGAAAACCTTTGGGTAATAGGTACATAAAAATTTGATTTTATATATCATTTGGTATTGTTTTGGAGTTATCAGGTGTTGAGGGTCATAAATGGGATTTTTAGGGAAGAGAGACCAATGAGTATGGTTACTTCATAGTTTGCGTAACCATGTGACTAATAGCATGAGGGGTTATGATTTTGTGAAAGTGGGTTTATCCATGGCTTGAGCATGGTTTTTCAAGATTTGTGAGTTCAAGGTATGACCGTGTGTCCTATTTTGGGGAGGCAGTAGCTCCCATACAATTCAAAATTGTTTTTCCAAATCGTGCTTGAAAAACATGTGGTTTTTCCAGCACTTTAATAATTTAATATTTCACTGAAATGTCCCTATATATTTTTATCCTCATATTGGAATCTTTTCTTATCTCTATCATGCACATACCCTACTCCTTGTCTTTGAATATTTTCCATTTCTTGGTGGATTCTTCTTGATATCTTGGCGGTTTGAATTGAGGTGATTCCATTTATTTGATTTTTCTTATTAAATTCCGCATTCTCACGTTTTTCTTCAGTTTCCATTGAAGTGGGAAACCCTAGTTGGTGTGGATAGTGGAAAATATGGTTATATTGGGGGATTCCATTTTTTAATGTGTCTTATTTGTGTGAGGATTTCTTATACCTCAATGTTGACACTCATTTTCATCACAGAGTACAAAGGAATGTAAACGGAAATGACTTAGCCCAAATTGATTCAGCCTTTGATGAAAACATCAAAAATAGACAGAGGCATGAACAAGGGTTCAAAATCACATGCGCCACGCAAGTTCCATCACTGTCACGCATGTCCACTTGCGTGACGCCTAATGGTCGCGCAAGTGACTTGCACTCCCGAAGTGATAACTGCTCGGGCTCTTCTCCAACCTATAAACAGACCCGGTGGGCCCCCCATTTCGGGAGGAATTTTTCCAGAATTCAGATATAGAGCTCTGAACGCCCAAGTCTCTTCTTTAGGTATTCCGAACACTTCTAAGGTAATTCTTTACCTATAGTGGAAGGTCTAAACAAGATGAGTAAGGTCTAAGTGTTAGAATTCACTAACACTTGCGCGCCTAAGGTGTTTTACTTTTAATGGAAATGAACATACTTGTGCGCCGCTCTACTCCTTCACCAAAACATGAGAACCTCTATTCTGGAAGTACCTCTGGATAATTATAAATGATTTAGTCAAGGATTGCCCAAGTATGACCCTGCTGGTTTACAATCGCACAGGTACCCATGTGTCGCACAGGTATACCTGCGCGACCAGAACTTGCGTGCCCACATAGTACTTGCGCGCCTGCCAGGACTTGCACACCCCTGTATTTTTGGGTTCTTTTCTTTCCCATTTAACCCCTCTTATACCATTACACCTCTCCTATTTGTGATTCAGTCTCCAAGACATTCTTCAATGCCATTTATGGCATTTTTTCTTGATTAACTTCCTTATCTGAAAGGAATTCTGTGGAATATCTCTAAAAAACTAGTGACTTACACATCTTTATGTCACTAAAGATTGAGATTTCATTAATTCAACATCATCCTTTAAAATGAGAGAACCCCTTAACCTGGGCCTCCTTTTTAGGAATAAGCCCCAGTCATATTTCTCAAGTCTGTGCATCCTCCTTAGGAGTAAGCCCCAGGCCCTCTATAACCTGGGCCTCCTTTTCAGGAGTAAGCCCCAGTCATAATTTAAAAACATGGGCATCCTCCTTAGGAGTAAGTCCCAACCATAATTCTCTTAACATGGGATTCCATTTCAGGAGTAATACCTAGTCTCAAATATGGGCATCCTCTTCAAGAGTAATCCCCAAGTACCTTGATTTTTCAAGTCCCTTAACCTGGGCCTTCTTCTCAAGAGTAAGCCCCAGCCTTAATCCCTCTTAACGAGTCCTAATTTACATTTTGATCTGGGTCTCCTTCTCATGAGTAAAAACCAATCATAAGTCCCATCCTAATTTGGGCCTTCTTTTCAAGAGTAAGCCCCAAATTAGAGTGTCCAAATCTCCATAAAGTACACATACCTTTATAGACCCTGTTCCTAGATTTCTTCCCTGAAGTAAAACTTAATCTTCATCTGTTTGTGCAGTCATACATACATAAGCCCCACATCATTTCTTATGATTGCATTTTTCATGGCACAATTTTTTGGTTTTACCAATACCACTTGTTTCTAACACCGAGCATGACTCACGTGACCTTAGAGCGTAAAAGTAATTATGACATCTTTCTTTGAGCCATCAATCATAAACAACATATTCCCTTACTCGAACTACGTGGGTTCTAATTCCTTTCCTAAACAAAGGATACGTAGGTAGCCCATCTGCAGGTATGATCCCAACTTTGAAATAATTCATGTCCTTCTGAATGACAATAAACGTCAAGTGCCCCACTGAGTGGATTTAAAACAAGTATGGTCATCATAATGACCAAGAGACATTTATTTATCAAAGGATACCATTGACTAAGAATCTATAACAAATACAGATGATTCTCTGTCAATGAAGAACCTCAAATATATATAAAATATTCTCTAAATTTCCTACATATCTATCATTGATTGTCAGATCTAAATAAAAACTCATTTTATACATGATAATGTAACAAGGATTCACGGAAATAACTTAAATCTATAAAGAGAGTCCTGGAGTAGACAATAATTCCCCTCAAAAAGGTGTGATGATCCTGACCTCCCATCCTCTCGACCAATGAAAATTCTTAAGCCTCATCATTCTACAACTTATGAGTGCCTACCTTTGGAAAGTAGGCTCAAATGGATATAGAATCACTGGATGTTTCCGGTTCTACGAAAAAACCCATTAGAAACCTCTTGGAATGTTTGAATCTTAAATCAATGAGATCATCCCCAATTCCAGAGGGAAAAAAATTTGGTGAACCCGACGTGAATCCTCAACCAAGTTAAAATGATGTTTTACGTATTTGTTATGCCCCTATTTAAAACTCAATGAGAGGGAAAACAAAAAAAAATCATTGACATATGTGCTCATCCAAATGATGTAGTGGCTGAAATTATCTTGATTACGTATGTTATATCAAACATGAAATCTTTTCCAAGATTTTATGCATTCTAAGAAATGGCTGCTCTCAAGTTCACACCTGTGAATACCGCTGCTGTGAATGCCACTGCTGCTACTGCTGTTGGATCGTTGTCTGCTCTGAGGATGACATCCCCTACTCAGCATCTTCAACACTGGGTATCAAACATGCTGGTTAAGGGGTACCGTCAACACAGTACCATTCTAACTCTGGAGGCTGCCCGACAAGCCCTCCAAGTGAACAACTCACACCGGTCTTCTGGACAACGACGACCAGGGATCAAGAAGCAGGCGGTGCTAACCACCATCTCCAACTGTTTCGGGTCATTATCCCTGGAACACAATCTCCATTCGCTCCCTTATTCTGGGGAGGTGAATGAGAAGGTACCTCAGGGCCTTAATTCAAGAAGACATGAGTTTTTCCCAAGGGCTCCTATCAACAATCACTGCCAGACTCGTGTGGCAGTTCACCCTTAACATGATGAGGGTACCGACTCAAGGCGTTCAGCTTAGGTTCCTCGAACCCAAGCAGGAAAGATGAATTGCCAGAGGCGAAATTCGGTTAACAGTGAGCAGGTTCTCATCTCTTCCATCTCTGGAGAAGTCCACCAACCTAACTTTGTGGAAAGAAAAAAGCGGGCACACACTCCTACCCATTTTAATTTCGCTGTCCAGCTGACTCATCTGACAGCATCACGCCAATCCTGCCAGGCAATTCTAGTGGAGTATTATAGGTAGGAACATACACCTGTTTATACATCACCAGCTAGTCAGCAGGCTCGTCTGACTACATATGATGGATCTCATTAACCAGGTTCGGCGAAGTGTAATCAGCAGGCACATAGACCTACTTGTACTGATCAAGCCTACCAACAGTCTGGCTTGGTAGCATTCAGAGAAGTCAGTCGGAAATCTCCGGTGACAAACAGGAGGCAGACTCAACTCTTTACCCCTACACTTGAGTACTATCAGGATTCACTAATAGGAAAAATGAGGACAAGAGCATGCACATACACCTACTCCAAGCACGGAATGGTCGTATATTCCCGTTCCGGCAGCTGAAGTCACCAAGCATATTCCATCAATGGTGAAAGAGCATAAGAAAACCCCTGCTCAAATTCTGGATGTTTTCCAGGATATTATAACAGCTTTAGCAACATATCAGGGAAAGACACATAAATCTATCCCTACCAGTGGAGTGACACATCAACAGTTCAGTCCGGAGCAGATACACACCTCTGTTTCAATCCAAGAGGGTTGTGGGGCGTACTCCCCCATATCATACGGAAAATCAAGTCAGGAACATACACCTTATTTGAGTGGGGATCGTCAGCCTAACCTGGCCATCTATCCTGAACAGGCACATACACCTGCTCAGAGTAGCCACTTTCGTCAACAAGTGGTTTCCAAGGTGAGTAAGAAGGCGTCTAAGAAGAAGACCCGCCCAACACAGTCAAGAGATCAAGAGCTAATCTGTAACAAGGCCATGCTCAATGCTGGAGTTCTTGAAGCCCTCAGACAGTTATCTGTTGGAATGAAAGATTATACTACCTCATTTCCCAATAGTGGGAACATTAATTCCGAAAGTCTTCAATAGACACTTCCTCATGAAGGCTTTCTTCATGAAAATTCGGTCGATCTCGAAGTTTCATCTTCAGATGAGAGCCATAAGAACCCTCTGTGTGGTCAGAAGTCCAAGGAGCAAGAGATCTCATCTTTTGGTGTAACCCACCATGGTGGTCATCCCCACGATGATGAATTTTACTGGGAAAGTCCTCTCCATTGTAGTGATGCACATTGCCCAGAAAATGATACAGTAAACAATGTAGTGATGAGAAAGCCCTCTTATCTTGAGGCACTTGAAAATGCGAAACCAATCATGTATGATGCTTCATCACTAGCAGGTGAAATACTTTCTCAATCATAAGATAGCCCAGGGTGTAGGTCATTCTCCGAACCACCCCTATGTCATGCATCTTCTAGCTTGATCAGTGGTTTCTCTACCAATCTTGTTGAATCTGATGAAGCAACAAGGAAGCATGAGCTTTGGTTAAATCAGGTAGAAGAATATTCATTGAATGATAAAGAAGAAATGCTAAACATGAGAAAACAACTGGATAAAGGTGAAGTGCCAGTCATGTTTTGTCCTCTGGCTGACTCTCAATATGACATTCCAGAGATGTTGACGGAAGATGGAATTCATGATATTCAACTCAACATATGGAAAAATCATTGTCAGTTGAAAAAGAAAATATTATCTTATTATGAATATGAAAATCATGTTAAGATAATATAAGGGTTACAACGCCAAATTGACTTGGCACCTCTATTAGTCTCTCGATATCTGAAGGCTGAAAAGAAACAGAGAGCCCTTCAGTGTTCATGCCTTGGCGCACTAAGAAGGTTGTGCCAGTTAATTTCCAATGCCCCATTTGGTATTCATGTCAGAGGATGGGGTGTTCATGGAGCACTGCATTTCACAGTGCTGTCCAGTCAGAAAAGCCCGCTGAAAATGGTCTCATGCAATGTTATTTCCCATGGCTGACCACAAATACCTGGCTTATTTTGTAATCAAAAGCTTTCCCAAGAACATGCCTCAAATAGTTCCTCTCAAAATCAAGAATACAGAGAACAAGTTGTTGAATTAATCATGCATCAAGCAAACGAGAATATCGAACAAGCCTCTCGTATGGAGAAAGCACATCATCAAGTGACAAAAGTGTTTGAAATCATCCAATGTTCTTTTGAACCTGGTGATAAAAGTGGATGTCGATTGATGCATCCAGCTAATTTCCGGAACAAGGTCTGTATGATCAGGAGAGCTTTTAAGAAAGTCTCAGACATAGCATGTCAAGAGCCACCCCAGCTTGCCAGACTAGGAACTCATTTAAACCAACCCTCAGAATCAATAAATAGGATTCGAGGAGTTGAGCAAAGATAGCAGGAACAGCCCCAGTCCACCAGACTGGGGACTTTTTCAAATCATCAATCCCCTCCTCAGTGAAATTCAGTCTTCTCTCAATTGGGGAAGAAGCCACAGGAGGAACGAAGAGACAAATTATCAGGAGATTCCCTCCAAATAATGGTTTGTCAAGAAGTTCTTGAGGGATCAAATCAACAAAAGGCAATGTCTCATCAAATACATGGAAGTAGAAAATATCACAGAAATGCTGATAGAAGGGATGTGATGCATTATGCATCAATCAATGTCATCAATGTCGTTGTTGCTGATCCACCATATGAGGCTCACTCAGGGAATTCAGATGAAGAGGTTCCTACTCAAGAAGATGTACGCACAGACACAAATGAAGAAGGTGTGCGTACACGAAATCAAAGGATTACTCAGAACTTAGGTAATCCTTCAAGTAACCCACTTCCCCCTCTATGAAAGGGATCAAACAAGGGGAAGGGAAAGAATCAGGTTACATATCCTTCCTCTAGAGAAGGTCAATTTATCTCACTAGAGCGAAGGTTTGCACAACAGGAGGAAGAGATGAAGGAATTGAGGAGGTTGAATGCAGAACTACTTCAGGGTAGTCTTCCTCCTAAATGTGCTGGAGCCAGCCAGTCAAGGGAGTTTGTTGTAGCTACTAAGGTGGATCAAGAATATCCTCCTCTATCAGTACACCCTCACAGGTCTAATTCTATGGGTCAAATGAAACAACAATTGGCAGTACTTCTATCAGTTGCAGTACCAGCTGCCATACCTGTCCAAGCTCCAGTCATTTCACCTGCCCAAGTCCAAGTTCAACTAGATGTTTCTCAAAATTTAATAACTACCATTGAGTCATTAATAGCTCGGTTAGAGACTATGGAAGGGAAGCGTGCGTAGTTTGAATTAGAAAAAAAGCTTACCCGGAATGGGTAGATTTAGTATCTCCCCCATCATGTTTTGGAAACCCTGTATTCCCTATTTTCAATGGATCAGGTGATCCTGGATAGCATTTGACATATTACATGTCTTGTTGCGATCCTATGATGGGAACTCCAGAGCAGCAAGAAGCAGTGAAACTCAGATGCTTCGTGCGAACCTTTCAAGGACCAGCCTTTGTCTGGTACACAAGCTTGCAGTCCCAGTCAATTACCGGATGGGAATATCTCCATCAACGATTTCTTCTTCAATTCAGCTCATCTTTTCCAAAGTCAACAGTTTTTGATCTTACAAACTGTTAGAAATGGGAGAATGAAATAGTCTCTAATTTCATTGCTCGTTGGAAGGGATTTACATATTCTCTGAGCTTAGAACTCCATCAAGAGGAACTGTTGCCAATTTGTGTGGAAAATCTGCGTGATGAATTACGCACACCACTGATCCCTGTGAAATACACAGGAGGGTCTCCAGACCTTACTTCAGTCACTCAACAGATTGAAGATTTTCTTATATAGACTAAGGATAAATCTCATGTAATTCCATCAGCTCTAGGAAGGAGAATGGGTAATGCAGAGACTGCTACAGTTATGCTTAAACAAGAACCTATAACTACTTCTACCTCAAAACTTTCATCTTCTCAAAGGGATCCACCTCCTGAGCACTAACAACAAAGGCTGTTTCGTCAAGACGATCAAAGAGATCAAATACTGAATCAATTTGATGATTTGAAGAGCAAAGTTTACTTTTTCTGAAATGAACAAGTTCCTAGCTACTTCATTTCGGCTCTGGAAAATAATCGGGTTCAACTGCCAATGCCCAAGAGGCCAAACAAGAAAAGAGATGAAGACCGTCCCAATTATTTCCCATTTCATCAAATGATGTGGCATCCCACTCAGGAGTGTTTTGTTTTTAAGGACCTCCTGCAAAAAATGGTCGATTTTGGATAAGTTAAACTGAAAGGTTCTTCAGCTTAGGTAGCATGTGTTACTGCTATAGTTCCAGAGGAGGAAGGCTAGTGGCAAGAAGTTAAAAGAAAAAATGCACAAAAATATGATGGGTGGATGGTCATAAAGACAATCAACCGAACTCATTCTATTTTGAGAACACAATTGGAGAAACCAATTGTGCCTTCTGCCAAGAATGCCGCAAAAAAATCCCCTTTAGTGGGAAAATCCTCAAAAGGGAGACACAATTCCAAAAAAGAGGAAAAATTAGAAGAAGATGAGTATGTGTCAAAGACTATGTTGTCTTTGACTCTGGTAGATTTCATGCCACCTACTTCGAAGAAACGACCACCATCCTACCAAACGGCATAGCCTAAACAGGCTAATCAGGCAGAGTCTTCATCGGATGAAGAGTTGATTTTCGGTTCTATTAATATGATTCAATTAACAGATCCATATTCCAGTCGTAGTTTTGATTTTGATGAGCCTGAATTCCCTGTATCAATCAAAGGAATCAGATGAAGTTCCAAAGGCTCAGGTTATAGGGGAAGATGTGGATCTTTCAGAAGCCACTATTCCAATTCTACCCCTGCTAGAACTGTGTACACAGAAGAAACTCGTGGTAGAGCCCTTCAGTGAGCTCACCAAGAATAAGAAAGTTTTTCTACCAATATCAAATTCAGTCCTGGAACAGTTATTCTGGAAGACCAGTTGAATGTTCCATCTTCTTACTCTTAGTAAGTAAATGGATCTAATCAGTCTAATCTTCCAAATCCAGGAATATTGCCAACTCATATCCTGATACAAGATGCATCAACTTCCAAATCATATGCTTCTAAGGCACCAACTAAACCACATGTTCTTGTTGGGAAACAAAGACCTCGGGATAAAAAGTATGATTTATTGAAACACCTGGCCCAAGTACCAGCTAAGTTATCAATTCTGGATGCTTTAAATTTATAAAAGGATCTTCGGGAAGCACACATTGAGGCTTTGTCAAGTCCTTAGGAGTTTGAAACTGAAATTTCTACAGCCGAAGTCTATCACATAGAGAATAATCCTACAGAATGCCATGGGGTAATATCTTTTACTGATGAAGATGAAGATAATATTGTGCATTGAAATATTAGACCGTTGTACTTATCTGGAAAGGTCAATAGAGTAGACGTCTGAAGAGATTTAATTGATAATGGTTCAAGAGTCAACCTCATGCCCATTCGTACACTTCGTCGATTGGGCCTCACGAAATCTGATTTATCTCCTTCTACCATGATGTTACATGGATATGATAAAAATGAACAAGAACCACTGGGAGAAGTTACACTCAGAACTTAGTTTGGATATCTTGTATCTAATTCAGATTTCATCGTTGTTGATCAAGATTCAGCCTTCAACATCTTGCTTGGAAGACCCTAGCTACATCAACATGTGGCTATCCCTTCATCATACCATCAATGTATCAAATATTGTTTCAATGGTCAAATTTGGTCATTGTATGGTGATAGGGCCCCGATAAATACATGTGAATCTCAATACATTGAGGCGGAATTCTATCACATGAAGGGAAAGAATAAATCCACAACAAGGGAGCTTACCAAAGATAATGCTCCATATGGTTTAGAGAAGATTCCAGTAAATCCATTTACACATGTGAGTACAAATTTTTGTTGCCTATCAGTCAAATTGACATGATAGTCCCAAATCAAAATACTCTTATGGAAAGATCCATAATGTCAATTACGACAATCGAGCCAGACAACATGAGAGAAATTGGTAACCCACCAAGCAGTGATGAAAGCCCAAAAGGTGACGTCTTCATTTCATCTGCTAAAATCCAACAAGTCTATACTTCACCAATCAGGCCAGAAGAAGTTATAGCAACATCAGAGGTGAACAATGATGTCGATTCGTAATCCATAATCTCATCTTTATCTCCCAAGGAAGACCCTTCATCATCAATTGGTTCATAAATGTAGGTTTCTTCTTCAAGATGTTTAAATTTTAACATCTCTTCTGATCATGAAAATTCTGCTTTATCATCTACAATGCAAGTAGAAACGGAAGAAATAACACATGATGATGAAGAAGAGGAATATCTCAGAGATGCTCCTCTAGCATTTGAAGAGGGTATCTCTACCACCGTGGATGAACTCAAAGAAATAAATCTTGGTATAAAAGAAGATCCACGCCCCACTTTAATCATTGCGGCCATGACTCTTGAAGAACAAGAGATGTATATTTCCTTTTTAAAGAACAATCGAGATATATTTTCTTGGAATTATACAGAGATGCCCGAGCTTGATCCTGATGTTGCTACTCATCATTTGGGCTTACAAGAAGAACATCGAGGATTTAAGCAAGCCACAAGAAGAACACATCCAACTTATGTTTCCAAAATTGAAGTTTAATGGGATAATCTTATCAAAGCTAACTTCGTCATAGAAGTTCAATATCCCAAGTGGTTGGATAATATTGTCCCTGTAAAGAAGAATAACAGACAAATTATAGTTTGCATCTATTTTAGATATCTTAATCAGCATTTTCTTAATGATGATTTCTCTGTTTCGATTATAGAACTTTTAATTGATGCAACAACTATCTATGAAGCACTTTCCTTCATGGATGGATATTTCAGATATAATCAAATCTGAATGGCTCCTGAAGATGAGTAATATACAGCCTTTATAGCCCCTAAAAATGTGTTTTTCTACCGGGTAATTCCCTTTGGCTTAAAGAATCCAGGCGTAACATATCAGCGTGCCATGAACCGTATCTTCAATCCCTTTTTAGGGAAGTTTATTGAATGCTATGTGGACGATTTGGTGGTAAAATCCAAACAACTTTCTAATCACTTGGAAAATTTAGAATTCATATTCCGCAAACATCGGCAACATAATTTGAAGATGAACCCCTTAAAATGTGCTTTTGGGGCAACCTCAGAAAAATTTCTCGTCTTTGTTGTATTCCATCGTGGTATTGAATCAATCCTGAGAAGAAAAAGTCAATCCTTGATATTTCACCTCCTCAAAATTTGAAATAATTAAGAGGAATTCAAGGACACTTAGACTATATTCAGCGTTTCATCACCAATTTGGCAGGAAAAAGTTTACCCTTCACCAAATTGATGAAGAAGGGAGTCACTCACCAGTGGACTGAAGAATG
This sequence comes from Viscum album, assembly GCA_963277665.1. Lineage (NCBI taxonomy): Eukaryota > Viridiplantae > Streptophyta > Magnoliopsida > Santalales > Viscaceae > Viscum > Viscum album. Next base: position 877,155,875 of record OY728143.1, on the reverse strand, counting down.
TCAAGAAGAATTTGATATTCTTAAGAAATACCTCTTGTGTCCACTGGTACGCATGCCACCTGTTGAAGGAAGACCACTTATCCTTTACCTGACAGCTTTAGAGCGATCATTGGGTGCCTTTCATGGTTAGAAAAATGACGCTGGGAATGAAAACAACCACTACTACCTCAGTCAGACTATGCTTGAAGTAGAAACCCGGTATTCAAGTATTGATATTTGAAGTTCAGAAATTGAGACACTACCTGCAACATCATGAATTATAATTGGTATCTCACAATAACCCGATCAAATTCATCCTTAGTCATCCAATGCTTATAGGACATCTGGGAAGGTGGGCAGTTATTTTGCAGCAATTCGACATTCAGTATGTGTCTCACAAGGAAATAAAGGGAAAATATATGGATGATTTCCTGGCTGAACACCCTTCAGTGGAAGACACATCTTCAGATATTGAACTCCCTGACGAGGAAGTCTTCTCTATTCAAGAATGTCCTCAGGCATGAGAAATGTATTTTGATGGTGCTTCTAGAAGTCCAACAGGGAGGAAAATGGAAAATCCTAAATTCAACAAAGTTGGCTTAGGAATTGTGCTCATTTCTCCAGAAAAGGCAGTTTTACCTTATTCCTTCTTATTATGGGAAGGTGGTACCAATAATGAAGCAGAATACCAAGCTCTCATCACAGGCTTGGAATTGGCACTTCAAGCACAAGTGAATCACTTAAAGGTGAAAGGTGATTTAGACCTAGTAATCAAACAAGTCAATGGGGATTATGCCATCAGAAAAGAATAAATAATCCCTTTGTATTATTACGTTAGAGTGTTAATGGAAGAATTCCCTTCGGAACTGACATTTTATTATGTCCCGCAATCACAAAATGCTCAAGCTGGTGCACTGGCTAATATAGCCACAGCTCTGGCAGATCCAAATTGGGACGGAACAACCATCAGTATTGCCCATCGTCGTGCAATTTCACCTTATGTTCGAATCAGAATAGAGGAAATTAATGAAATTAGTACCATTTCTGAAATGTATGGTCATACTACAAGATGGATGTCACCGATCAGTGAATACCTTCAAAATGGAACACTTCCACCTGATATAACTGAGAAAGAACAAATCTGGAGACATGTGGTCAATTTTACTCTTTATGATAGCCCAGATCACTTAGAGAAAATTCTCTACAAACATGGTTTTGATGGAGTTCTGTTCAGATGCATTGATGGTGAAGAGACAATGGCTGTCATGAAAGAAGTGCATGCAGGAATATGTGGTGCCCACTAGTCTGGACATAGAATGTCTGATCAGATTCGAAGGCTTGGATACTTTTGGCTTTCAATGATACAAGATTGTGTTGATTTCACAAAAAGTGTCATTCATTCCAAGTACATGCCAACTTCATTCATCAACCTCCAGAGTTTCTTCATACAGCTAAATACTCATGGCCATTTTCCACATAGGGAATGGATGTGGTGGGACCTTACCCTTCAGCTACGACCAAGCAGTTTAAGGATATTCTTACTGCTACTGATTTCTTTTCCAAATGGTCAGAGGAAATACCTATCAAAGAAGTCAGTTCTAAATGAATTGTTAGCTTCATCAAGTCCAACATCATTACCAGATTTGGTGTCCCTCATACCATATTGATGAACAATGGAACCAACTTCTGTTCATTCGAGGTGAAGAAGTTGTATCAAGAATACAACATCAAATCCAATCATTCATTTCGGTATCATGAAGTGGCCAATGGACTGATCGAAGCCTTCAACAAGACTCTTTCCAATATACTGCAAAATATGGTGGATAAGATAATAATTCATGGCCTGATAAACTATTTCATGCTTTATGGTCTTATCAGACTACCACCCGCACTATAACGCGGTCAACTCCATATTCACTGGTATATGGAACGGAAGCAGTCTTGAACATTGAGGTTTGAATACCCTAGATCAGTGTAGCCATCTGTGATCAGTCATCTATAGATGAAAAATATCGAAAGAGATTGTATGAATTGGAACGGTTATATGAGAAAATATTGTTCACTTTTCACCACTTCAAAGTCTCTTAGAATCGAATAACACGAGATTTCAACAAAAAAGTTCGTCTTAGTTCATTCACTTAGAGAGAATTGATATTAGTTCTCATAACTCCAATGATACCAGGAATGTAACCTCCCAAGCTTGAGCCAAAATGGGAAGGACCTTACTCCATACATAGGGTCTACTCCAATGGAGCTTATTCATTAATCTCAATTGATAGAGAACTCATCACTACTGCAACCAATGCTAGATTTTTGAAGAAGTATTTTGTATAAACACAAAATGTAGCACCATGGTACAATATGACCTTAAACTGAACCATGGTCCGATATAACCTTAAACTGCACCATGGTCCAGTATGACCTTAAACTGCATCACCATCCTACATGGCATTAAAACTGATCATCATGTCCATACAACATGACATTAAACTGTATCCCCTTCATCGACCTTTTTATATGACGTTAAACTATATAGAAGTCCCTTACGTACAACAAGACGTTAAACTGCATAACCAACCGTCCATGCATACAACCTTAAACTATTGGTACTTATGTCCAACATGAATCTAAACTGTTTCGTCCCTTTTTTTTTCGTCCAACATGACGTTAAAGTGTGAAAAAGTCCCTAATACGTTCAACATGACATTAAACTGTACTTTGTCCCTACTACATGACACTAAACTGTGCAGAACCAATAGTCCTAACTGCAAGACTTTAAACTGCATAGTCCCTTCATATGTCCTACATGACATTAAACTATGCATCGTTAAGGTTGTTGCTACCTCTTGTTTCTCACACCGAGTATGACTCACGTGAGCTTAGAGAAAACCTCATCCATAACACTCTCTCTGGGCCGCTAATACCATGTAAGTCCCAACACTATTTTTTAGATCATTGTCCCCAAGAACAACTTGATCACTAATTCATTCTTTAATTGAACTACACGAACTACGATCCTTGCCTTCTAGGCTGGGTACGTAGGCAACCTCCCATGGTTCAAGCCCAAAACCAATCTCTTCACATCAGTTCACCTCCATCTCATACGATGTTGATTCGTGAAACCACCCATTAGAATCAATATTTTTTACATTGGTTCACCTTCGTCCTTGCTATACGATGTTAAACTATACAACACTTTTGTCCAGTATGAAAATAAACTACAATATTCTTTTATACCCTCACCTGAGAGGCAATCATTATTTACATTGATTTTTCAATCATGTTTCATTCCAAAGACTATGTGCATACATGGAAATGCCTGAACCTTTTATTTTTGTACAAACCATTATTGCACTAAAGTATCCTTTCACCATTCACATGTAGGAACCAAATTTGTACATAGGGTATTTCTAGAACTACGTGGGCTTGATTCCCATTCTTATGGGATACGTAGGAATGTTCGAGTGCCCCTCGAATCCAGCCCCAAGCCCTGTTGGGCCTAACCTGAAATTCCACTTTCAGTCCCTAGGCTGAAAAGTCCCCATGAAAGCACATACTGTGTATTTCTTATAATGGTCCAAGCTCTATGACCCTAAACTAAGATCTCCAATCCTTTTATCCCACATGACATGAAACTGTAGTTCAAGAACTACGTATGGCTTGATTCCCATCATTATGGGATACGTCGTTAAGTCCAACATTTACATTTAGGACCCATCCACAACATGATTATGGTTAGAATTGATCTATGTATCTCTGCATACATTGGACAATACCCATCTTTATGTTTCATAATCCTGACCTTAAATATTTTTGGATCTTCATAACCCTTTTCTTGAATTCTAGTCACAAAAATGTCAAAATTCTGAGTGTTCTTTTGCCTGACTATGCACTACGTGCCCTTAGGTGGCATTTTATAAACAGTCTCTGTAATAGATTTGTCATCCAAAAGATGCTATTATTTGACTATGCCGCCAATGCCCTTAGGTGGCCCTGCATAATTCAACCCCTTAATGGGTTTTTCGGATACTCGTAACTTCATTCTTGGGAAGAAAGCCTCTTTTTTCCTTATTTGTCTCAAATGACAATATGTAGGGATCCGCAAAAATAGACATCCTTAACATATTTGTCCCATTTCTTTTTTCATGATCTGGAAGTATTCAAGTATATGGTTTATATTATCCTCCCCTACGTTTGGGTCAGACCTTTGTAGGAGTGATATCCATCTAGTTCTTCGATAATCTTGTTTGGAAATATCTTCTCCATATTCAAGTACCTCTTTCCATATAGCAAACTCTATACTTTGGAAAATTTGAATCTCCATAAACTTTCACTAGCTTTCTAGCACAAGGAAAGTAAATTTTTGAGAGTTCTTTTTCCTGACTATGCAGCATGTGCCCTTAGGTGGCCTTGTATAAGTATTCTACAAAACAGACATGTCAACCAAAAGATGCTATTTATTTGACTATGCAGCCAATGCCCTTAGGTGGACCTGCATAATTCAACCCCCTAATGGGTTTGTTAAATAATGGTAACTTCATTCTTGGGAACTACTTATTCTAATTCCTTTTTAGATCTTTTTCATATCATTCCTTAGATTCAAATATTCTTAAGTCATAGTTTACATATTTTCCCTCATACTCGAGTATGGTAATATGTTTTCAGATGAATTGTCAAGGAATTGAGTCAATTCTAATTCATTCGATCAAAGCTATTTCGACCTTAAACATTAGCCTCTTTATATCGGACGTGCATGACTTTAAACTGCCCACAAAAGACAAAGGAAATCTGAATAAAATTCTAGCTCAAGCTCACTAAACATATATTTTGTATGATTTAGGTAATATTGAGAAATTAAAAGATTCAAAGTTTGTAGGTTTATTTATAAAAATCCTAGTAAAAATAAAACTATGCTTACTAGGCCCATTGGCTTAGGTAAAATCTAAAGCAGGTACCGGGAAAATACATGAACAATTGATTAAAGATGAGAGCATTCTTTCCATTTGATGCACAAGAATTAGAGGGATATCCACAGATTGGAACCTCTTCTCTTTTTCAGGAAATTTCAGAAGACTGTCAACATAAGTCTTCACGTGATGAATCGCATCCCGAGCTTCATAAGTATCCACTTGAATCTCATGCACCCATCCAAATTCACTCTTTTCAGCATGATGGATTGATTTCTTAGAATCCACAATGGTCTTCATACCATTCGTTTGAACTCCCTCCAGTGAATTATTGAGTTGGTCAAGTTTCCTAGTAAAATCATATAACTGTTGTTGAAGGTGCATCTTCTGGATGACGTTTTCTTTGATCTTATGCTTCAGCTCCTTCATCTTGGCATCATAATCTGCCTCAGCTCGGGATACTGCACCCTCAAATTTGCCGATGTTAACTGACAGTTTCACCCTGTTCAGATCATCGCGACAATTTTTCTCCTGCTCCCTCCTGAAGATTACTTGTTTCACCGCCGTATGGATCTCTTCGTATCCAAAACCGCCAAGTCCAAGCATGATGAACTGGGGTGACAATTGAGGGATCTTTGAAGATATCTCTTCTAAAGTCACCTCAGATATGATCTTCTATATGTTGTTCCATGCCTTGCGTCATGAAAATCTGAGCGCCTTAAGCACCTCTAGGTCTGATTCAACATCCTCATCATAGGGGGGGGGGCATGTAATCTAGGATTAATGCACTTAAAGAAGTGCCCTATTCTGATCCTTCCCCCATGACCTGTGCTTCTTCGCCTTCAATTCCTGTTGGGGCAGAGGCTGAGGCCTCACCTCTAGATCTACCCGCTGTAGTTGATGTCCCTTCATAACTAATTGAATGCTTTGGTTAGTTTCAAAGGATAAAAAAGGAATCGATTGTCTTGAAAATTAATTACAATCACAAATATTGTTATCCCTTACCCAACGGTAGATCCGCAACCTGAGAAGACTCCTCCCCATCTTTCCCAGTCTCAACAGGATCTTCAAGATGGGTATTAAGAGGGTTTACTGGCTTTAGCTCTACTTGAGCAAATGTTTCTGCAATGGTAGTTTTGACATTAATGTCTACACCCTCTTCAGGCATTGGTAGTTCAGCAGCTTCTATGGATGGAACTGCATATTATTTTTAGTCATGATTAAAAGTTTAAATTATAAGAAAATTTACTGTGCGAAGGATCACACTCACACCCAAGGTCTTCTAAATCACATGATAACATAGCATCATCATAAAATTATTCGAAAGATATGCCACGATTCATCATTTCATCCAATGATATTTCAGAATCCTGGTTAGTCTCACCAGTGGGAGCAATGGATGTGTCTTCTTGGCGACTTACATCCTGCGGCCCCTGACCCTGGACAGTATCTTCGGATAAAATCATGACATCAATTGCAACAACCGCCAGAAGCTCTAATGCAGGAGTTGAACTTGAAGTATCACAAAATAGAAGTCAGTCGATGTTTCGTTCAACATTTTTATGAAGCATTGTTAACTTACCATAAAAAGGTTTTTCTCTTCTTGCAACAACAACAGGAGGGATACTAGGAACAGATGCTGGCTCTTCTCCAGGAGCAGCCAATTCAGCCTGAATTTGCGTTTGTTCCACAGTACCCACCGTGGTCCTTGAAGGAGGATCAGTCCTTTCCCTCAAGGGGAAATTGAAGAGGCCCCTGCAATCCCCAGAAATACGAGCAACCTTTTCATGGGTATAGACTCATGATTACACGATGGTCTTACCGCTGCTAATGAACCGTTTAGATGTGGAATTCCTCCTTTGTTTCCTTTGTTTCTTTGGTTTTTTGGGAGTATCAGTAGTCTCCCTTATTGGCACCTGGATTGGAGAATGAAAATCAGTTGCCAGCTCCTCATTCATGGCCTGCTGAACCAGAGATATCTCGCCCGGTTCATGAAGAGATTCATCAGTAGCCCCGATGACAGTACCACCAGGGCTATATTGTGGCGAATGGACCTCATTAGTTCCTTTATTTGCAAGCTTCAAGATGAAGAAAATAACTTCCTTAAGTGACAAAGATTCGACTGGAATCATGTTGAAAAGCCAAAAAGGAAAGAAAACTTACATCTTCAGGATCCACGTAATCGTGCCACTCCTCATCAGTCCCCTCAGCAGCACCACGATCAATCAATTCCTTCACCCTCCTGGTGACAGGAACAGACTCATCAGTGGAATATATGAGCATTTCCAGCTCTTTGATGTAAGACCACACTTCATTGGGGTTATCCTCATATTGGATATCTGTAGAATCCAGAATATTCCCTATTCCAGGAAGTTGTAGGCCCTCACACAAATCCAGCTAGGCAGTCTCAGTACCATAGTATAAACTTTGCCATAACTAGACAACCTCTGGTCTTAGATATGAAGGCTGTGAGGAAGGTCCTACAATCTTTGATTTTAGTTTTTTCCTGCCTCCTGCAACTGTAGATAGAGAATAATAAAATAAGACTTATTTATTTATAAAGTAGCAGTGATCAAATTACCACAATGAACTAACTCACTAGGAGTTGATGGAGTAGGTCTCTTGATTCTAACTAGAGGATTATATCGGGCACGAGGCCGATTTTCCACTTGTTGTGAATCATCATCCCCATCATGGGAATCCAGTGAATCAGTACTAGAAGAGGAATCTGGCGAATCAGCTTCAAGTGGGGAAGCATCGCCTTCATGATGAAGGGATTCTTTCTCTACAGCCCTCTTTCTTTTCCCCACCTGATAAATTGGGTGATTCAGCACCCCTTTGGGGTATGATGCTATCCTGTTCTCAGCATACCATGTAGTCAGGTTATGTGACGCTTTTTCAACTGGTAGATCAAATACCGCCCCAGTCTTCTCCCTTGATGTCAGTAACCACAGTTGCCGAGAAAACGTCAGATGTTGCTCTAACCTGACATGTAATGGGGGAGATACAACAATCTGTTGTAGACACTTGAATTGTCATGCAAATATATATGAATCATAGGCCTCGCATATAATTTCTCCATCAATCCTGGAAACTAGCACACCATATCTACAAGCTAGCATGTATGCCCTCAGATCCAAATGGATTGTTCCATCATCAAAAAACCGCCCGGTTGGCGGATTTCCATAGGGAAAGAAGCGGAATTCCTTAAACATGCTCAACCTCACTTTCATGTCATAGGCATTAACATCTAATGGAGAAACTCGAGAGAATGCTTGAACTGATGGCCTGAAAGAACTTCCAGGAATTTGTAATCCATTCTGTACCTTTTAAGTACTGATGTGAGTGGTGATCCATCCCCATAAAACATGGAATGGTCCCCCTATTATTAAAGGAGATTTACCCTTAAATACATGAAGTAAACTCCTATGAATCTTGGCTAAAATGGGGGTAACCAACCCAACCATTTTTCCCTCAGCCAACTTTGCTGCAATGATGAAGGTCCCTGGCCTAACGCCTCCCTTCGAATCCCTGACTGGAAAGAGATAAATGCTAAGCCACATAGCCAAGAAGCCCACCAGAAAAGTCTTCTTTGGGATCCTTTGATTCACCTCATATCCCCAATTCTTGAACTCTCCTGCTTCTAGAGTTGGCCAAAATGTTCCAGGAGCACCTCTCTTCTTAGGTTTTGGGCAGGCGGTAGGACGTTTGGGCCTCTTATCCTTGGATTTCTTTTTCTTGGATCCTTTCTCCTTCACCTCCTTCTCCTTTGGTTCCTTCTCTTTATTCTCGATAATAAATATATTCATCCAGTCCTCTAGATGAATATCCTTTCTATAATGAGTTAATGAGGTCTCTGAACTCTTGAGCCCGTGGAAGATTTTAAATAATTCTTGAGCTAAAGAAGGAGTCTTCTCTAAATTATTCCAAGTCACCTTGGGAGGAATGAATTCATCATACATGTTGCCCAAAATTGGAGCCCCTGAGATCTTATGGACATCCCATAGACTGATGCCTACTTCTCCACGAGTCAGATGGAAAGAATTAGTTTTTGGACTCCAGTGGCTGAGTATCTTCGGCATGAAGTTATCATGTCTGTAAACATATGTTTTCCCAACCCAGACAGCTTCGTATATCTCCACTCCTTTCAGATCCTCGGCAAACTCCGCACAGTTTTGTCGCACCCAGTATGCCCACATCCAAGTTGGCTTCACACCTCCCCCAGGACGGAAGTCCCAACTTTTCTTCCATCCTTTGGATTGATCTATATGATCATTTCAGAAGATTGAAGGATGACAATGTGGTTGCAGCTCAGGTATATGAGGTTTCAGATCTGGCATACAAGGGCTATGATGCATCATGTGAGCCTTCTCCACTGTTCTAGCACTTAGAAATACTCCTCCACATGAGATATTTGCTGAATAAAAGTTGGTATAATTCTGAAACCACAAAAATGGGAGATAGTTATTTGCTTCGGGGATAGTAACTTCTCACAGATGACCATAGCCATACAAAGGAAAATAAATGATTTGGGGGAAGTCGTGATGATATTTCTTCAGATACTTATCCAAATTCGGAAGAGTGCTACTTTTGACGGTATAATAATCATGGCCAATGATGTTCATCATATCATCAATCCTCTTGCTATCCAGTTCATCAGCTATTCCGGTTCCAAGAGCCATTGAATCTACACAAAAGTTGAATAAATTAACTCTTAAGTAAGTTGATTTTTTCTAAAATTTGTGATGGAATTTCAGAATAATGGAAAAGGCATTAAGGAGTGCAAGTCTAAACTCCACGCACAAGTATGGATGTGTCACACAAGTGTTAATGTGACGTGCATGTTTTTGGCGCTCAAGTATCACCACACAAGTCCTGTTACCTTAACAACAGCGCAACAGCAAAAAAACAGTGGAAAACGAGCAACTTGCACGATGAAAGAGACCTACGTGGAGAGAGCTCGAATATCCGGAAGTTAGGTGCTATGCGTGAGAAATGATCACATATTTATAGGCTAGGCTACCCACCTACATGCCTACAGTCGGCGCGCTCCAGCCCTGCGCGACTGACACCTACGCGACGAGTGTTGCGTACTGAATACTTGCGCACCACCTTTCATTTGGTTTTACTTCTTTTCCTCATAGTCACATCCTCATTCCTTTCAGATCCAACTCGGAGGGGGGACTTTTGTTGACACTCCTTTTCGTCACATTTTCCAAAGTAATGTAAAGGGAAATGACTTAGTCCAAATTGATTCAGCCTTTGATGAAAACATAAAAAATCGACAAAAGCATGAACACAGCTTCAAAAGCACATGCGTCGTGCAAGTTCCATCACTGTCATACAAGTCCACTTGCGCGACGCCTAATGGCCGTGCAAGTGATTTGCGCACCCTAAGTGATAACCACTTGGGCTCTTCTGCAGCCTATAAATAGACCCGGTGGGCCCCCCATTTTGGGAGGAATATTTCTAGAATTCAGATATAGGGCTATGAACTCCCAAGTCTCTTCTTTAGGTCTTTAGAACACTTATTAGGTAATTCATTACCTAGAATGGAAGGTCTAAACAAGAGGAGTAAGGTCTAAGTGTTAGAAATCACTAACACTTGCGCGCCTAAGGTGTTTTACCCTTAAGGGAAATGAACATACTTGCGCGCCGCTCTACTCCTTCACCAAAACTTGTGCACCTCTCTTCTGGAAGTACCTCAGGATAATTCTAAAGGCTTTGGTCAAGGATCGCCCAAGTATGACCTTGCTCGTATACAATCGCGCAAGTACCCATGTGTCGCGCAGGTATACCTTCGTGACCAGGACTTGCGCGCCCACGCAGTACTTGCACGCCTACCAGGACTTGCGCACCCCTACCTTTTTTGATGCCTTTATTGCCCATTTAACCCATCTTATACCATTCCACCTCTCCTATTTAAGATTTAGTCTTGAAGACATTCTTCATAGAAATTTATGCCATGTTTTCTTGATTAAATTCTTTATCTGAAAGGAATTCTGTGGAATATCTCTCAAATCCTAGTGACGTACACATCTTTATGTCACTAATGATTGAGATTTCATTCATTCAACCTCATCATTTAAAATGAGATAACCCCTTAACCTAGGCCTCCTTTTCATGAATAAGCCCCAGTCATAATTCTCAAGTCTGGGCATCCTCCTTAGGAGTAAGCTCCAAGTCCTCTATAACCCGGGACTCCTTTTCAGGAGTAAGCCCTAGTTATAATTCACAAACATGGGCATCCTCTTTAGGGGTAAGTCCCAACCATAATTCTATTATCCTGAGCTTCCTTTTTAGGAGTAATCCCTAGTCTCAAATATGGGCATCCTCTTTAGGAGTAAGCCCCAAGTACCTTAATTTTTCAAGTCCCTTAACCTGGGCCTTCTTCTCAAGAGTAAGCCCCAGCCTTAATCTCTCTTAACCAGTCCAAATTTACTTTCTGATCTGGGTCTCCTTCTTAAGAGTAAAACCCAATGATAAGTCCCCTCTTAATTTGGGCCTTCTTTTCAAGAGTAAGCCCCAAATTAGAGTATCCAAATCTCCATAAAGTACATATACCTTTATGAACCCTATTCTGAGATTTCTTCCCTAATGTAAATCTTAATCTTCATCTATTTGGGCAGTCATACATACATAATCCCAACATCATTTCTTATGATTTCATATTTCATGGCATAATTGTTTGGTTTTACCAATACCACTTGTTTCTCAAACCGAGGATGACTCACGTGAGCTTAGAGCGTAAAAGTAATTATGACATCTTTCTTTGAGACATCAATCATAAACATCATATTCCCTTACTCGAACTACATGGGTTCTGATTCCTTTCCTAAACAAAGGATACGTAGGTAGCCCATCTATGGTTACAATCCCAACTTTGAAATAATTCATGTCCTTTTGAATGACAATAAACTTCAAGTGCCCCACTGAGTGGCTTTAAAACTAGTATGGTCATCATAATGACCATGAGACTTTTATGTATCAAAGGATACCATTGACTAAGAATCTATAACAAATACAGATGATTTTTTATCAATGAAGAACCTCTAATACATATAAAAGATTCTCTAAATTTCCTACATATCAATCATTGATTGTCAGATCCAAAGGAAAACTCATTTTATACATGGTAATGTAATAAGGATTCATGAACACTACTTAAATATATAAAGAGAGTCTCGGAGTAGAAAATAATTCTCCTCAAAAAGGTTTGATGAGTTCGACCTCCCATCATCTCAACCAATACGAATTCCTAAGCCTCATCAGTCGACAACTAATGAGTGCCTACCTTTGGAAAGTAGGCTCAAATTGATATGGAATCATTGGATGTTTCCAGTTCTATGAACAAACCCATTAGAAACCGCTTGGAATGTTTGAATCTTAAATCAATGAGACCATCCCCAATTCTAGAGGGAAACACTCTTCCAGGTGGTTATTTTCAATGGAAAATAAGTTAAAACTAATTCTGTCGTAGGTGTATCTATTTAAGGGTGTTTTTATTGAATTAAATTTAAATTAATAATCATCCTGGGTTTGTGTTCATAAAATTTACACCTTTTTGATTGATGGTTGATGTTTTTCCCATTATTACTATGCTTTATGGATTTGTTTGGAAATTTGGTTGTTTAATGTGGGGTTTTCAAATGAGAGGGCTTATATGAACACCAAATGTCTAATGAAATGGATAATAGAGGTTTTATGATTTATGAAGGATTTATAAAATGGTTTTAGAATAGGGTTTACCTTTTGGGAAGGTGTTTTATAAAATGCTATTATTTTCTTGTAAAACTAGATTTTAAAATGGTTTTTTATGAGTGGTACGTGCTTATGATTATGTTGGCATGGAGTATCACATGGTTTAACTATGTTGTGAGAGAGGGGTTGTATAAGGGACCATGAGAGACTTCAAGGGGGGAAGAATGCTTGAGATTCCATTAGTTCCAAGAGACTATGAGATCCTCAGTGTATGAAGACCATGAGAGATTCCAATAATATTGAAGGGACTGTGAGAGTCTTTGGGTATAAAGACCATGGGATCTTATACTTGTTTAATGAGAGATCGTGGGAGATATTGGAGTTATTCCTGGGGAAGATCATGATAGATTATATTGTTTCTTATATTTCTAGCATACTTGTTTAGAATCAGCCATGTTGGATCCTTGTGGTTAGATCTGTAGTTGCACATTACTCATGTACAATTGATTTATATAATTATGAATTTGATTAGTTCCATGCTGAGATGATATCAAGTGTGTTATTCTGATTTTGATTTAAATGGTTATACAATTTTGATGCTATGATCACCCTTATTATGCTATATAGTTATATTGAGCTTGTCAGAACTTTATATTTTTCTCTTTATTTGAACCATGTTGACAACTATTTTGGAAAACATGTTATATTTTAAATGTAAAGATAAATTTATTTCAAAGGAATATATGAAAGTGGGATGTTTTTCAAAGTGTTTTAGTTCTAAAAAAAGTTTTAAAACTAGTTTATTGAATTTCACTGGTAAAAGACATAAATCCATTCATGGTATTATCCTACTATTCCTTCTGACCAACACCCTACATATTAATTTTGGCATATGTTGACTATTTTTATAGGAATCGGGTAAAGGAAAGAGCAAAATGTACTTGGGAGGATCTTCTTGGTTACCATCATCAGTTGTTTGAGGGGTAAGACATGGTCTCACTGGGATGGATCATGAGGATTCAATTTTGGGATTGTGTATCCATTGGAATTTTTGTATTTCCCTGTTTTTCTCTTGTACCTAGTCTTTTAGTTTTTTTCTTTCGACATGAGATACCAAGTATATTTACTATTATGGAATGCTTTGTATGTGATATATATGGTTTCTTATGGTATTCATTTAGTTTGTAATGCATTGATCTAGATGTTGAATTTTACCCTATTTATTGAATGTTATTGGTGTGGATGTTCTATATCATGGATGGGTTATTCTAGGTTATCATGGATGAAACCATTCCCAAGAGATTTTTGTCTATTCTTAGTGCTTGTTTCCAATGTGTGACGATAGGGAATGTGCTTCAGGCGATGTGGTGGGCTGACTCGGGTGATGGGATGGGTCGACTTGGGATAGTTCATTAATAAATGGTATCATAACATGCTTTACTTTGGAGGTAGTGGTAGACTAGTGTTAAGACTATTGAGACATGAGAGTTATGAATGGTGTAGTTCTTGTAAAGCTATCCTCTGTGTCGAAACATGAGTTACTATGGATAGTTCAAGATTCTATTTATATTATGATCCCAGTTTTGGGTTATTTTAATGATTCTTAAAGGTATTTCTCTATTGCTGTTGAGTTTAGAAGTTATCCTAGGGGATGATATGGTTTTTGAGTGTAAAATAGCAAGGTTTATTGGAGGCCCATGGTTAAGGCATATGGTTATTAGTAACCATGCACTACTTGTGTAACCTTTTCTTCCTACCTCTAGTGAAACCCATATAGTTGGTACATAGTTTTCCTAATTGTGAATCCAAACCATAAAAAGTGGGAAATAATAGTAATTTTTAATTTTTTAATCAATTTTTATATTTATTGTTTTTTAATATATTTTCTAGTAGTTGAGATCCATGATAAGGGTTCCTATTGGTTTATTTGAGGTTGTTTGATATTTAATTGTGGTTGATAGAACTTGTGTTCCTGTGTCTTATAGATAATACCTCCAAGAAGGACCTCATATGGGTGTAAATAGGGTTATATAAAGAATACCTCACAAGGTAACCCTACTCTTGATCCATATTTTTCTGATTTAGTGATACATACAATCTAACAGTGGGGTGAAGTGGGTGGTTGAGATGAGACACCAATGGTGGACCATGATCCGGAGTATAAAAAGAAAAACCACTGAGTGTTCCATGGAGATAAGGGACACAATTATCTCAGGGAGTGGTTGGATTGTATTAATTTAATCTTTATTTTTTTTAAGAACCGTGATACCTTAATTATGGGATTTACTATTTATGTACTAGAAGGATCACGTAGTAAGTGGTGGGAGTCAATTGTGTTTTCAAGGAGGCATGAAGATCTCTCATAGACCACTTTCTAGGTGTATTCCAATCATAAGTTCTACTTAGAGACAATGATGGAGATAAAGGTGTATGATTTATGATGTGGATTAATGGGATCATTCAGTGATAGATTATGGCACCCATTTTACCATGTTGGTTTATGTTTCCCTGAATATCCTTATGAATGATTACCTAAAGGCTTGGTGTTTTGAGATGGGAATGAGGATAGAGTTTAGGTCCATAAAAATTAATATTTTTATAGTTACCTATTTATAGGTGGTTGGCAAGGTAGATATAGTGAATTTATATTTCTATGATAAGACAAGTTTTAATATTTTTCTACTAGTAAAAGGCAATTAGTGTTTTTTAGGATAGAAGTGGAAGTGACAAGATTTTTACTGGGTGAGTGGAAAGTGTGTGTAATAGTTTTAGAGATTTGCGCATGTGTCTTCCAAGTGGTATAAAGTAGTTGTCAATTATGAGTGTGGGAATGGAAGAAAAACTAGGAATAATTTCCCAGATACTCCAAAAACATGAAAATAGTATGATAATTAGATGCATCTTCATTTCTTTTTTCAGTTTCATTCATGAGGGAGTACTGTAGGATTCATGTTATCAAAGAGTAATTAGGTACAATATGATGCTACTAGGGGTGGAGTATCCTTCCCTCAAGGAAAGAGATACTCTCACCAGGGGAAAAGGATTAGAGTGGACTAGAGATAGGATTTATTCTTATAATTAGATTTTATTTAATACAGGAACATCCCATTCCCAAATTAAACATAAACTACTTGATGATTTTGGTATGAAGGTAGATTTTATGTCATTTTTATGGATTGTATAATCCCATTGTGTAGGAAAAGGAAGGTTGGTTTTATGTTCCTGGAGCGTTGTGTTTTAATTGATGACATTGAATTCATTTGAGATTTCCTCATATGAGAAATGGACATTATCAACCTTATCATTATCATGGATTTATTGATCATATTCAAGGTGCTTATTCACTTATATCATAGTATGGTCAAGTTTTTTACTCCCGATGGGAGAATTCTCGTCTTTTAGGTTGAGTGGGATCCACCATCAGAGAGGGTAGGACTAGTTGATTTGAAAATGAAGATGATTTTGTGCCAGTTTTCCAGGTTTTATCTTGATTCATTTAAGAATAAACCAATAGCTTAAAATCCATTGGTCATGTAAAGGTACCCATATGTAATTATAGAGAAATTTTCATGATTCATCCCACCAACAAGAGGCCGAGTTTATTATTAATATACTCCCCAAGATGATCCTAATATTCTTACTATCAAATTTTATTGCTCCACCTAAGATAAAAGAGATGAATATTCCATTAGTGGATCTTTAGGTAAAGGTATATATCTATTTAAACAGGTTATTTTGGCCTTCACCAGTGTAATTTAAAAATAATTTAGATTGAGGACTTCAGCTTTGGTTAGACTGTAATAATCTTAACCAGGTAACCATGAATAATAAATACATTGTTCCCAGAATTGATGATCTCTTTGATTAGATCCAAGGAACCCATTGGTTTTTAAAGATCAATTTGAGAATCAAGTAAAACTAGTTTAGGGTTTGGGAATAATATGTTTCAAATACTAAATTTTTAATATGTTATGATCATTTTGAGTATATAGTTATTCAATTTGGACATACCAATTATCCATCAATATTTATGGAATTTAAGAAATGGATATTCCATTACTTGTTAGACTCCTTCAAGGTCATGTTTGTGGTTAAAATCCTGGTGTATTCCAAGATGAAATATGAGAAGGCTGACCATACAGAGGTTTTTTTAGGGTATTTTAAGGAGAACAATCTATATGAAAATATGTTCAAGTTCTATAGTGTTATCTATAATTTGAGATTTTAGAATATATTATTTCCAATGTAGGATTTTCAGTGGATCCAAAGAAAGTTTGAGCTGTCATGTCTCTAAGAGTATCCCAATATTGTGGTCGAGATTTATAGATTTCTCGGCTTGGTTGAGTATTATATACGTTTCAATTGGTAAATCTCTAAGATATCTTTTCCCTTGATATATTTGACAAGGAAATAGATGAAGTTTCAGTGGGAAAAGAAGTAACAAAGTGATTTTGAGTAGTTTTAGGCTCATTTGACATCCATTTTAATTTTGATTATTCCTAATCCCAAGAGAGATTATTCCATTTATTGTGAATATTCCATTGTAGGGTTTGGGTGTGTACTGATGCAGGATGACCACATAGTGGATTATGTCTCATTACAAGTTATTCCCACATGGTTGTAATTACCCCACCCACAACATATAATTGGAATCTATAATTCATGTGTTAAATACATGGTGATATTACCTCTTTGACGAGAATTATAGATTTTAATCAGATCATAAAATCATAGAGTACATTTTCAATTGCAGATACATAAACCTCTTACAAATATATTAAGTAGAATATATTCAATATTTTGATTTTAATATTGTGTATACACTCAGAAAGTTGAATTTGGTAACCAATGATTTGAGAAGGAATATTCCTATATATTCCATTTAAGGATCAATAGATGAGTGGGGTATGATGAGTTTTTTTGTTGATTTGGGTCTGGAGGTGTTGGAGAATGTAGAGCAAGTGTTTTTAGCTATTGTGTAGGTCATTCCCTCTATTATCTATTGGGTTAGGATTAAAAAGGAACATGAACCCATGTTCTAGTATATTATTAGAGTTTTAAATGGAAATAAGACATCATTTTATTGGTCCTCATCTCCTAATGGTTCTCTCTTTTTCTAATGGTGTCCAGTAGTTCCTTTGATCTAGAGGGAGGAGGTGAATCATATGGTGCATAATTCTACATGATATATTCACCCTGGAAAAACCAAGATGTTTTATACCTTGAGAGGTTGATATTAGTGGCTCTATATGTGATGTGTAGGGGATGATTTTTTCTCTAAGAGGTTCACTTACCAGTGGATCAAAGATAATTATCAAAGAACAGTTGGGTTGTTAATACTACATCCCACTCTAGTGTGGAAGTTGGACACGATATCTCTAGATTTTTTTATTAGACTACCTCATACTCGAAGTGGGAGAGATTCCATATGGGTTATTATAGATTATTTAATGAAATAATCCCACTTTATTTCCATTAGGGAGTCGATGAAGGTATATGACCATAGATGCTTATATGTTTGAGAGGTTGTTCAGCTTCATGGAGTTCCCTCAGTGTTAATTTTGGACCGGTATTCCCATTTCACTTCCTAATTTTGGAATGGAAACTAGGAAGCTTTTGGAACCTCGGTGTGATTAAGCACTACATATCACCCGCATATAGATGGTCCGTTTGAGTGGACTATCCTGACTATCAAGGATATATATTGAGTGTGTGTTCTTAATTTCAGGGGTTCAAGGGAAATGAACCTACCATTGGCTGAGTTTTCTTTTAAAAATATTTATCAGGAAATGATCAAGATATCCCCATTTGTGGTTTTTTATGGGTGTCTATTCCAGTCTCTATTGTGTTGTCTCGAGGTGGACGAGCATTCCTTGGTAGGATTGAGTCACATCCATGAGACAACATAGACAATATGACTGATTTATAAAAGGTTTGAAAGAGATTAGAGTAACCAAAAGTTGTATTTGAGAGGTCTTCATTGGAATTTTAATTTTTAGGTTGGTGATATAGTGTTCTTTTGGGTATCTATTCAATTATAAAATCATCTATAAGGGAAGAATGGTATGCTGGTGCTGCATTATGTCAGGCTATTTCGTGTCATGGAGCATCTTTGGATGGTAGCATATCAGTTGGAGTATCCAACTTATCTGACCTAAATCCATGAAATATTCCACATTTCACACATATAAATATTCTATCTAGACCCATATTAGGTGCTATATCTGTAACATTTGGAGGTTGATCCTAATGGAACCATCTTAGAACATCCTATTCATGATTTAAATTATGAGAAAATGGTTCTCCATGGAAATTTTATATCATTTATCCTCATTCTCTGGTAGTGAGGAGGTGATAACCATGTGAAATAATAGAGAGAAGCTTTGGTGAGGGATAAGTGAGATCAAATGATTTATTATGAGGACGATTGAGGACATTGTGGGGGAAGAATGTGGTACAGAGGGGAGTTTTTGAAATCTAATAGGTCACTCATACATCATATTTTTTGTTTTATTTATCATTTGGTTTGGTTTTGGGGTTCTTTGTCATTGGGGTTTGGAAATAGGGGGTTTTGGAAGAAAGATCAATGAACATGGTTAGCATATTGTTTTCCTAATCATGTGACTAACCATGTGAGGAGTTTTAGCTTGGTGAAAATGGGATTTTTTATGGTTTGAGCATGGGTTTTAAAATAGTTCAAGACAAAGGGATAACCATGTGACCTATTTGAGGGATGTAGTAGACCAATCATGGTTTTCCTAATTGTGCACCAAAACCATGTGGTTTTTCCAAGACATTAAAATTTTGTATTTTACCAAATTGAACCTATTTTTTGAAACCCCATTTAGTCCATTTTATTCTCTACATTGTGTGTAGGAACCCCTCTTTGGCTTGTAACCTTTCCATCTCTTTACTTGATGGATTCTTCTTGAGATCATGGTGGGTTGACTTGTGGTGAGTCCTTTTCTCTGTGATTTCTTATTCATTTTCCCCCTCTCATGTTTTTTCTTCTATTTGCATGGATGTGCATAACCCTTGTAGGTGGGGATGGATGAAAATAGGGGTTTAATTATTTATTTGTTTTTTTTATAGTGTGTTAGATGTGTGAGGATTTTTTTACTAATTCTGGATGGTTTCTAAATAAGGAGATGAAGTTAGAATTAATTATAAGTCAGGTTTCTCTATTTAAGGGTGTTTTCCATGTATTACCTTTAAATTCATAATTTCATATTGTTTGTCTTAACAGAATTTCCACTTTTTTATTTATAGTTGATGTTTATCCAAAAAAAATCCATGATTTATGGATCAGTTTGGTAACTTTGGGTGTTTAAAGAGGGTTTTCTAAATGGGTGAGCCTTCTATGCAACCCAAGTACTTGTAAAATGGCTTAAAGTGGTTTTGTGATTAAAAAAATTTTTATACAAAAGTTTTAGAAATAGTTTTAACTTTTTTTAAAGTGTTTTTTAAAATGGTAATGTTGTCTTGTAAAATGTTTTTTATGAGAAACACCTAATTTTACTTATGTTAGCATGAAGTAGCTCATGGGTTAAACTAGGTCTGAGTGAGGGGTTTTTCAATAGATTGTGTGAGAATTTGGGGAGTAAGATAGTGTGAGATTCCATTGTTTCAAAAGGACCATGATAGCCTTTGGGTAGGAATACCATGATATCTTCCAACTATTTAAAATAGACTATGAGAGATTTTGGTTAAGAATTCCATGATATATCCCACTTTTTTTCCAAGATACCATGTTATCTATTGGATTTGGTCCCTAAGAAGACCATGAAAGCATACAATATTGTTTATTTGACTAGAATACATGTTTAGAATCATTCACATTAGACCATTTTGGTTAGAGACCTAATTTCACATTATTCATGTACGATTGATTTACATTCTTGTGGATTTGATTCATTCAATGTTGAGATGATATCATGTGTGTTATGACCATTACAATTTATATGGTTTTGTGATGTTTATGTTTTGATCACCTTTATTATTCCCTATTGGATATGTTGAACATGTTGTTCCTTGGGATTTGTTTCTTTATTTTAGTCATGTCAAAAAATATTTTGGAAAATTTTTTAGAGTTTAAATGGAAAACCAAAGGGATTTAAAAGACTTATTATAAAGTGTAATGTTTATCAAAGTGGTTTATTTTTGAAATTTTTTTTCAAACTAGTTTATTTGTTTTCAAGGGTAAAATAAAAAAATAGATTCATGGTGGAATCCGACTTGATTTTTTTCCTCACACCCTATATAAAAATTTGGGAGTATTTAGACTGTTTCTATCATGACTAAGGTAATGGAAATTCCACCATATTCCTGTGTGTCTCTTCTTGATTATCATTATCCGTTACTTGGTGGAGGAGATGTGGTATCACTAGGTTGGCCCATGAGGATTCATTTTTTATATTTTGTATCTGTTTGTATTATTTATAGTGCATGTTTAGTCTTGTACCTATTTTTTTTTGGTTTTAGGATTTTTATTTAAGATACCATGTACATGTCCTTTTATGGATCACTATGTATTTGATGTATGCTATTTCTTATGGAATATTTCCAATACTTGTTGTGTTTCTATATATGAATTATTTTACCCTATTTAATCTGATTTTATTGGTATGGTCATCCTGATTCTTGAATGGGCCATGTAGGGTTATGAATATAGAAATCATTACTAATAGATTTTTTCTTATTCCCATTTCTTTTCACTAGCAAGTGGAAATCATGAATGGACTTTTGGTATTGTTAAATAATGACTTGGGTGATGGGTCGAGTTGACCAGGGTTATTTTTATTACATTGTGATTGTTAGATATAACATTTCCATAATTTTCCCTGTGAATTTCAATGATTTAATCGCATAAAATTTATCAATTAAAGATTTTACAGATATTTTGAGCTTAAATATGAAAATTACTTATGTTTTTAATTCTTACTGTTTCTATCACATTTTTACTTAAAGAATAAAATTTCCAATATTGATCCAAATTTATGAATTATTATTTTCAGGATTACTTTATTCATGGGATTCAACCTTTTCAACTAGACATAGTGATCATTCAAACTCTCTGCGGTTCAAATAAATAAATCAATGTGAAAACTATTTTGGCCGAAAAAATTGGAAACTACCTAAAGAATTAGGCATATCATGGGATACATACACCCAAATTATGTAATTATATTTTGGTAAGAAATAAGACTTGAATTATCATGTCCCCATTGACTTTCATGTATAAATTATCTCATTATGGAAACTGATGAAAACGTCAAAGTGGAGGAATATGAAGTGTCTATTCTGTAAGGGAATAACAATTCATATACTTGTCCAATAGATTTATCATTTTGATTATAGGTAAAAAATACAATTTATAAAAACTCTCTATAATAACTATTTCTATTTTTCAGCCTTTTGATGGGTAGAAATATAGTAAATAATTTGATTGATATATTTTAAATACAAATTTTTATATTTTTCCTTTTCTATTTTCATAGTTTTGTAATTCCATTTCCCCATTATTCTTAGCTACCCTTCACATAGATGGGTAAAATTGTGGATGATTGGGGATGGGGAGTTTTTATTTTTTAATGCTTCATGAATTTCACTTTATGGAATAAAATCATTTTCTTTCTTCTATTAAGTTGGTTTCAATATTCTAATAGCTGTTTTTATTATCATGTATGATCATATTTGGTTTTAGATTCTATTATTGTTGTTACCTAGGTAGATGATCATTATCTCCCTCCACTAGGTAATGCTTTATATGTAATTTAATTGACTAGGGATTAGTAGTTAATTACTTGGTTATTGTTAGTTTTTATGGGAGGGGTAGTGGAACCTCTTGATTGTTTGAGAAAAACAAGACCCGACTGTGTATTGCCTATGTCAATTGAGAAAATTCTCAAAACCTCTATCATATATTAGAAGGATGTTAGAAAAAAATAATATTTTCATAAGTTTTATTCTCACGATCACCATTTGACAAAGGGATTTATAGGAAGTGATTATAGAATATAAATTTAATCATCTTAGTATAAGAGGATTGGTAACTTGGAACTAGTATAAAATTATATTTGGAATACTAAACATGAACCAATCACCCATATCATATAATTATTTTAAACCTCATGTTAGCTTAAGATTTATATGTAATGGAATGCAGTAGGTAGTAGTAGTGAATTACTAGTATATTGTAAGTTTTTATGGGAGGGGTAGTGGAAACTCTTGATTTTTTGAGATAAACAAGACCCGATTAGGTATTTCCTAGGTCATTTGAGGTAAATATCAAAAAATATATCATATATTAGAAGTATGGTAGAAAATACTAAGAGTTTCTTAAGGTTTATTCTCACCATTACCATTTGACAAAATGAGGTAGAGGAAGTGATTATAGAATCTCACTTTAATTAGATTAGTCGAATAGGATCGGTAACTTGGAACTAGGATAACATTAAATTTGGAAGACTAAACATGAACCAATCACCCTTATCAAATAATTATTTAAAAATTATTATTTTTTTTTTCATTTTCATTTTTCAAAATCATACATTATCAAAAAATTATATTACTCTAATTTAAAGTGAAAAACATGATTTATGCGTGCTCCTCTCTAGATTCATTCTATGTTAACCACTATACTACATTTCAAATTAAGAAATAATTTGTTTTTATACACCCCATGATAGGAACATGTTTGTGGTTGGATTCCTACTAGAATGCATATATCATGTCTATAATTATTATAGACTTTACAAATTCAACTAGGTTGCAATGGATGATAACCAATTTCAGTTCATGTTTTAGGTGGTAGATATTGAATGTGTTTCACTCAATGTATAGAGATAATATTTTATACTTCAGTTCCTTATTTTATTTTAATGTCATTGATGTGTCAAATTATTATAATTTTCTTCTATATAGTATATGTAACTCATTTATTTATGGTAATTTTTTGTGGTCCCTATTCTTATTGAACTATATTGTTTCTATTTTATAGATTTTATTACCGACCTATGAGGCAATTATTATTCTTATTTCATTATTATTTTTTCATTTATTCTGTAACAGATTTTTGTATTTTGGCACTGCAATGTATATAAAGATCATAATTATGGGTGGAATACATTGGATAATTATTAATTATTTTGAAGAAATGTTTTCCATGATTGTATTCTTGATGTCATGAGGCTTGTCATCAACCTAGGGGAATCTAGAACACCCCTCAGGTATAGCAAGAGCTATATAGAGATCCCAGTCCAAGGGGTGGCTGGGTTTGGTTCATGAAAAATGATATTATATCCTAGGTTCTTGTGAAGGAATAGGTTACAAATTCACCCTTGTTATTTGGGATTCCTAGTAGTACAAAGTTTGGATCATTGGAATTCAATCATACATTCATGACTCCATACCTAATACCCACATTTTAGGATGAAACTTGAGTTTCCTTGGTAGTATGGGATGATTTTGTCTCAAATTTGAGCTCAATTCATAGATGTTTTGTAATTTTTTGGTATATATTGGAGTTTATAATTATTATGTTGAGAGTTCATGAGTTATTTTGATAAAATCCAATTGTTGGAGTGAATTATAGAAGGAATTCAGGGTGGGTACATTTAATGGAAAAAGTTTGTAAAAACATGAATTGACTGTGTAGGAACCTCTATATGGCTTCAAGTGAGATTTACAAGGCTGGTGCATGGTTAGCAAGAATGTACGACCAAACTATACTAAACTGTTACATTTTTTATATTTTTTGTAATTTTGATTCTATATGGTTTGATTTACATTCATTTATTACTAATATTTATTTTTAGTGTTTTTAAATGTTTAATTTAGAAGTACTAATGATATTACTATTCATTTATATTTTATTTCCAAAATAAAAACCATGGGTTGGATTAAAGGTGATCTGAAATATTTAAATTTTTTGAAATATTTTGTGTAATTTTTGAAGTTGAAAATGAAATGGGGGTTTAAATTTTTTTTATTTGATAAAAACTATTTTATTAAATTATTTAATATATTTTAAAAGAATTAATTGAAATTTATAAGAAATTATTTTCTATACTTTTCAAAAACTTATGAACTAAATGGTTCTCATAAATTAATGTGTGTGGATTTTAATGAAATGTTTAAAATGGTCATGGTTTATTAAATAAATTATTCTCTCAAAAAAGTGCATAATGTAATATTCTAGGAAATCTAAGAGATTTATTAGGAATTTAAATTTTTATATATTATTATCAATTTTATATTTATTTTTAAATTTTATAATTTTACCTTTGGTTGTATTTGGTTTTGAGGTATTATGATTTTTGAGATTTTTTGAAATAATATTTTGATAATAGAATATTATTTTTTATTTGGATTGTAGGGTTTAAATCCACAATGTGTTTTTATCTTTTTTTATGTTTCTTACTTCTAGGGTACACCCCCATAAAGTACCAATGTATTTGAAAAATGGATATATGGGTGGTTTACCATATGTAAACCCTTTGATCGATTAAGATATGTTAGATTCGATGTTTTTCCAGCTCTGGTCAAAGAGACTATTGGTCTTCCTCTTACCCCCAACGTCATGATTACAATTAGTAGTTCTAAAATTCAAAACCACCTCATTTTTTGGATACTATATTCTCAAAAATAAGAGCATGATTGTAGTTTATTGAGGATATCTTTATCTATCTTGGGATCCCTAAGTATCTTATGATTGGGTTTAGTACCCTTATGTTGGAGGGTCCAAGTTAGAAGTGGTGGAAGTCAACTATTTGGACTAAATCACTCTTAGGAAAGATTCAACGAATTGTTCATCTAGTATTATTTCCCAAAATCCAAAAAAATAAAAATGGAGTTTTATTCCCTTTAGAATAGTGAGAGATTATTTTTATAATATTCTTGTTGATTTTCAAAGATAGTTCCATATCTTCCTGAACTTAAAATGGAATAATCCTTGAAGCATAAATATTTCTAAGTGGGCCTTTGAATATATATTATTTTATTCATGAATTTTTTTGGCCATAACACTTATGAAAATATAGTGAAAAAAGTAGTGAGAAATGAGGATAACTTGACAAGGATTCCCAACAAGATTTCTAGTTCACTTATCTCTAGGCGAGTCAAATGAATTTATATATATGGTAAGGTGAATCAATACAAATCTTGGTAGCTCGGTAGTGGCATCAAGTGGTAATATAGTTTCTTCACATTTTATTCTTTTGGAAGAATGTTTTTGGGTGTTGAATCAGGGTATAAATTCTGTTCATAAGAAGACATAATATCCAGAATATCCTAAGACTTGTAGTACTTATGGTAATTTAGGTCACTTTTAGATATTCTTTAGAGCCATTTCTCATAAAGTAAGTAGATCCAGATAATTTTTTTAAAAAAATATATATAGGTC
This sequence comes from Viscum album, assembly GCA_963277665.1. Taxonomy (NCBI): domain Eukaryota; kingdom Viridiplantae; phylum Streptophyta; class Magnoliopsida; order Santalales; family Viscaceae; genus Viscum; species Viscum album. Next base: position 877,129,886 of record OY728143.1, on the reverse strand, counting down.
CATCTTAAAAATACTGAGGTTGATCTCACATCTGTTTGAGGAGTTTCCTTATCATATATCATGTTTTATTTATATTAATCATTTTCCAAGGTTATAATTTTCCTTCATTTGAATGTTTTATTGGTTGTGTATAGTTATTTTCAATCATTCTCTTGTTTAGGGATGATGTTTATTCTTGTGGATTTATGGGGATTCTTTCTTAGTGGAAATATATCATGGTTATTTATGAATCCTGGTTATGATGTGTGGTTTATCTTATATCGTGCAATATTTCATTATGTTATTGGGTTTTGTTGTATTTTTAGGGTCATTTTATGATTTTAAGGTCACTATTCAATTATAATTCCAAATATGGTGGGGATACCACCATAAAAGAATATCTTTATGAGCCCCATGTGCCCACCTATCTATTTTTTCAATTGAGGCTATTTTATATACTTGTTGGGGTTTTCCCCTATACCCTCCCAAAAAACACTATTTTAGAGATTCTTATTATAGATGATATTTGATATTGGGGAATGATTTAACTGGTTTATATAGATTATTTAGGTTTGGGTTAGGGTGATCCTTGTTTCTGGGATCTCTATGATGGATTTAACATTTCCATTTCTCAATACGTTAATTTGTTTATTGTACCACTTCATTATATCAACTCTTGGTCATTTGGGAGGAACTCTATATTGAGAATTTAGTGTTATTAGAATACGAAATTTTCTTTATGGGTGATTAACTTGGTTCATCGAGTATGGACACCTTAGTATTATATTTTCTCATCTCTTTGGTCATGTATTTGTTAAGGAAGTTGAAACTTGAATCCTCATCTATATCAACCAATCATGTGGGTTATTTCTGGGGGAATAAGGTCTTATAGTGGAGATAATTGTCACAACCTGACCATGTATGACTTAGTCATTTTATTTAACTTAATATTTCCTTTATTTCTATCTCTTTCAAGGTTAAAATTTCATAAAATTATAAGACTTTGGGTGGGGGGTAATGAATATCACACGATTGAGGTGCATAGTTTGTAAAAACCTTATGGAAACCATGTGACATGCCTATAATTTTCACAATTCCAAATTAATCAGTTAATGAATGGTTTTCCTACACATTCATCATACTCATGTGAGGTGTTCCAAGTGACCATTGTGAGGCTAATATATATAACATGGTTTGGATAACCTTGCAACCAAAACCTAAACAATGCCTAACTAATTAAAAAAATTATTTTTCCTCTTTTAACCTCTACACATTTTATCCACAATTTCACCGCTCCTTTATCATTTGTCTTGAGTGAAACCCATGCCTTATCCCTCTAGATTTCATCTATTCCCTTTGTGTATTATTGGTTTTCTAACAAGGTGAAATATTCAAGGTAAATCACATATAGCCTCTTCTTACATCTATTTATTTACTTTCCTCTCTTACTCTTTCCCTCGAATAGCCATAGAGATATAGGGTTCCTTGATAATTGATTTTTATTTGGTGGATTTTTTTAGGGTCATGAAGCTTCTTATTGTCCCTCTAGATCCTTATGGGTCTCATTTTGGTGATTTAGCACCAATGGTTGTAAACGTAGAAGGATTAAATATATGTTTTCCTTAAAATAACTCTTTATATTATAATTCATGATTAATTGATGTTTTAAGTGATTATATTGTGTGTTTCAAAAAAAATTCATGTATAACTATTTATATTTTTGAAAATACAGATGATATTATGAAGTTTAATTAAGTGGAAATGAGGATTCATTTATTTTTTCAAAGTATGATTTCCGTTTTTGAAATCCATACTTATTAAAAAATATTATAAATTATGGGTTGGATATTTAAATTTGATAGTTTAAATATGATGTTTTTTTGGTTTTGAAAATATGTTTAATATAACTATTTTATAAGTCATTTTAGTTAGGCCCAAATAACAATTTCTAATTGACTTCATTATGAAATGAAAACCCATTGAATCATACTCCCAATATTTCAAAAATGAATTTCTTGTGTTTTTGTGTATGTGATTGCGTGAAATGAAGGGATTTTGTATTTTTATTTATTTTTTTAATGTAATTGGATCTATTTCCTACAAAGGAATCAGAGGTGAGGGTGTGACTAGTTTTTATTTGTATTATGTATATTCTTTTATAATGATTATTTTTACTCCCCTTCATTGTGTGTGATGGGAAACCATAGGTATTTATGAAGGAAATCTATAGACACTTATGAAAATAGTTCATAATCATGCTATGGATAGTGTAATTATGATAGATTTTTATTATTCTTATGGAATTGTATCATTTATGTGGACTAATGAGGGTGACATTGAGTGTCAGGGATGGTTATTTTAATTTTTTTCTACTCTTCCTTATATTAGTTTTGTTAGATCAATATGAGTTTTTTCCCTTGATCCTTGGTTCCCATGATTATTATTTTTAGTATGTTTTATATTTTTAATATCTCAAAACACTATTATTTTGGAAATACTTATTCATAATATTCTCTCCCTTTTCCCATTTAAAAATTATCCCCTTACATTACAATCCACTTTTTCCATTAAAGGTCACATAGTTAGATTTTATTTATTAGATATTCATGTGAATTAGAAAAGTAAAGTTTTTTAAAATACATAGACACATTACTTATTTCATAAAAAATAAAAAACCTACCTTTTATATTTTCATTCAAAATAACATGTAATAATTTAAATTTTAAAGTGTATTCAAGAAAATATCTGTGGTTTCCTACTACATCATAGGTTACACCAATCATTATTATATATTTTATAGGTTCCACTGGGTAGTAGTGGATGATCATTGATTTTAGTTTGGGGTTGAGGTGGTAGCAAGTGAACATGTTTCAATTGGCATATGGAGATATTGGTTCACACTTTTGTTCTTCATTTTATTTTATTATCATTGATATATCAACCTATTATGTTTTTTCACTATAAATTTTTTAGTTTAGATTATTTTTTATATTGGACCTTATTGATGATAGCTCATGTCATTTCAATTTTTTTTGTATTTGATTATTGAATATTAATCCATTTATTATTCTTATTATATAATTGGTTTTACATATATTTAAAACTAATTTTCGCAGTGAGACACTCCAATGTATGAAATGGTCATATCGATATTTTTGGTGGAATTCCTTGGATTATTATTTACAATTTAGGAAAAAACAATCCCATGATTGCATTATCAAATTTTTATTCTTATCATCAAACCTATGAGATTTGGAATAAACATTAGGTATGTCAAGGGCCATCTATAGAGCTTAGTCCAATGGGTGGATAGGTTTAGTTTATTATAGTAATAATAATAATAATAATCATATCATATTCATAAGAGAATCATCATAAACCTTTGGAAGTAATTTGATAGAAAAATGGAATCTACCACAAGAATAATATTGAAACATCTTAACATTATGAAGAAACATAACAACATCATTCCCATGATTATAAGGAAAATATATCTAACTTCATGTTCACACAAAACATATGTTTATAGCGAAAAATTAATCATATAAACAAATATATAATCATTTTTAGGAATAACAATCTTCTAAGATGTATCACCTTACTCATTTCATTTTAGGTCTATATAATTTCAGAATCACCAATAACATTATATTATGCCCGTATTCCTAAATGGCACATAGAAATAAAAATATACATCAACCATAAACATGAAATGAACTCATAGGAAACTAATGAATTTCATAGAGATTTCATGAAGCATATGTTAAATAATAAACATAAAGTTTCCCAAAAATAATATTGAAAAAATCATTTTGGATATTCTGGGTTACCATTTTAAAAAATAAGAAATCATAGTTTATAAATATATGAGAATAAACATAATAATAACAAAAGAGTTTCTTTAATATTAATGTATTTGTAAATAATTATTGAATCATGGATAATAAATCACCTCAATGAATTAGAAACATTTACATACAAATAAGAGAAAAAGTAAAAAAAATAAATAAATTTAATATATATTCTAAGAGAATCATATGGAAAGAGGGAGAAAGTGACGATGAAACCAAAAGAAAATAAAATATTTCAGTTCCCCCTTACCTTTGGTCATGTTTTCTCTCTTCATGTTTAAACCACCCATATATTAAACTCATGTTTATTAAAACATGAATCCAAAAATGTATAATTTTATTTTATGTTATTCATGGTCAATTAAAATCATTATAATTTATTCATTAAGTCTTTTATAAATGTTGAAATGGTTGATGACTTTTTTATTTGAATTATCATATTTTTTCATAGTTTTGATACATTATAATTTATTTATTCATAAAATTACCTCTAGAAGATAAAAAATTCCAAAAATTAAATATTTATACATTATAAATAGGTTATTCTAACCACCCATGAATGTAGTGATAAGTAATGAATTGAAAAAGTCCTTGTCGGTAGATAACCAACCATTAAAGAGATGTGTTCTAAATAGAATAACAGTTAATACATTTTTTTTTCAAAAACATATGGCCTAAAACTTTCTCAGGGAACTAGATATTAAACTTTCACGAATGACATGAGTTGAGTTGAAGATGAAAAATTATCTCCATGTTGGAAGAAGATACAATTGGGATCTCCATGTGTCACATGATTTTTCACTAACCAAAGGATGATGATACCTAAAAAATGTTTCCCATTTTAGTGATGAGGTAGTTAGAATCTTCCTCTAAGAGTAGGACATGTATTTCATCCATTATAATTAAAAATGATATTTAAACCATAAAAACAATTATTGATGATCTTTTTTCATATTTGTTTACATAGAAAACACTTTATTTTAGTAAAACTTATTGATAGAGGTGTTTTTCATTTCACAACCTTCTTTTTCATAGTTGAAGACAAAATGGGAACCTATTTCAAATGTTGTGTCCATTTAATGATGGAATTATTTCTAATAGGAGTGATGATTTTATATCATATATTAATTACATAGACTGAGAAATAATTATTTGGAGCTTCATTATTTATAGTTTGAAGATTATATTTCTTTTCAACTATGAAATAATTAAAAAGAGCATCAATATTTGTGGTTGGAATATGGGTTTACTTTATCAGTGTGAAAGAATTAAGTGATTGGAATGTCCATTATATTTTGAAAATGGGATATCCTATATAGTCATGGGAGTTTTTTTTGTTTTCAACGTCATTTATAGCATATAGGTAGTTATCCCATTCCTTTGTGAATGTTTCTTTATAAATAATCGGTCATTTTCATCCCATAGGTAGTGATCCCCTATGGATATGGATATTTATTTATGAGGAATATTTTTTTCATCCTAGAGGTTGTGATCCACTATGTACATAAAAAATTATTCATGTAGCATTCATTATTTACAATATTAAGGTGAGATTATTATGTGGATATGAATATATTTTATGTGTTAGTAGTTTTTTATATACAAGAGTATGTGGTTATGTGGATTTTCTTTTAAATAAGACAATGAACACAATTTTCAATACACTTGGAGGTTTTTAGAGGCTTAAAATTCTATAAATTAATTCATCTTATCACATGTGATTTTTGATAAGGTATATATAGATGAATTATCTTAGGTAAAATTGAATAAAAATTCAAAATATGGAGTGAAACCTCAATATAAAAACAATATGCTGATTTATCCTCAGTGTAAAACCTTTTTGATTTGGCCTACATAAGTCCTCTATGATAGTCACTATCTCTCTAATGTAAATCCTTCTTGGAGGACATCACAATGTGAAAACCATTTTGGGGTAATGCCTCAAACCTCCATACCCCTTAGTGGAACCCATCTGTTAGTATAAACCAAATCTTATAATAAATTTGTTCCTCCTAAAGTGTATGTTTTCTTCTATCCAATGGTATATCTTCATATATGGTTTGGCCTAGGGTGGCCCACTTTTTGAAAGACTCTTAAAACTAGTGTCCAAGCGTCCTTATGTGGAAAGTATTCTTTTATTAGAACGAACCAAGTATTTTATTGGATTCTAGAATCATGTATCATATGTTTCCTTATTTTTAAAATCCTACATTAATGTAATATTTGTTGTAGGGTAATCCCATATAAAAAGATCAATTTTTTGAATATCTAAGACCTATTCTATGAAAATCCATAATTTCTCCTAAATAAGATATTTTTTAGGATAATAAAATATGGTATTACATGTTTTTTAAATTATAAAATCTCACCAACACATAATATTAGGAATTAGGTAACCCTTTAAATGAAATATTTATCAACCGGTAACCTCATACATAATCCCTAAAAACATCTTCTGTAGAGATAACACTTTTGGTTTTCTAAAGAACAATTAAGCGAGACACTCCTCTTTGTTTCCAAAAATTAAATGAGTTGACATCCTCTTATTAGTTTCCTATAATGACTTTAGTCAATATCCTCCTCTTGGTTTCCTCAAACACCTTTAGTTGATATTATCATCTTGCTTTCTTCAAGAACCTTGATTCGATATCCTCTTCTTGGTTTTCCAAAATTATGTTAATAGATATTATGTTGGGCAAAAATCCCTCAAGGTAACATTGCAGCATTTTTGGGTTGATTGCGTTTGTTTACAAAGCAGGTTTCCATGAATAATTGTTGAGTTCTCCAGAAGTTGTTGACATTCCATGTTGACAAAGAACGATGAAAAAGGAAAGGACGATCCGGAGGTGGTACAAAAAAGCAGTACAAGGTGGCGCCGTTTCCCAGTGTTTGCCAAATTTTTGGGGTCCAAAATTTGGATTTTGGTGAGCATCGCGAAAAGTGGATTTCCATGAAGAGCATAATTTCATATGACAAAGGCATGAATTTCGCTAAGATAGGATGCATGGTTTGGAAATCGCATAGAACAGAAGAATGGTGGCAGTGATGCTTCGCGATTACGTCAAGCTTCACGAACGGCAGAGGCTGAAGCACATCGTGGCGGTGAAGGGATTTGCGAGGGAGCTTCGCGGCGAAGGCGCAGAGGAATGTTAGGCTTCGCGAGGGATCTTCGCGGCGATGTCACGAAGGTATGTTGACGGTGATTCTTCGCGACTACGTCAAGCTTCGCGAATGGAAAAGTACCGTGGTGCTTCGAGATTTGGACAGAATTCCGGCGGAATCTTTGGAGCTTTGCGATTTGAGATGACGTGGCGTTGACTTCGCACGGAAGGGAAGAGGGTCGGTGGAATCGCCTATAAGTAGAGGCCGACCCCTTCGAGCGAAGTATAGAGAATTTTCATAGAAGATCATTTTCTCCTGTTTTGCGAAGGTAGTTCGCGGAGCCAGTGTGCTTCGCGAAAGAGGAGCTTCGCGGCGGCTATTGTTGCTCTGCGAAAGTTGTGTGCTCTGCGTTGGCTCAGTGAGCTTCGCGAGAGAAGTTGCTTTGCAACAAGTTGAGCTTCGCGGGAGTTATTCGCGAGAGAGCTTCGCGAGAGAGCTTTGTGAAAATGCAGGAGCTTCACGAAGGCTTGTTGAGCTTCGCGAAATTGGGAGCCTAGCGAAGTTGAGTGCTTTGCGAAGGTATTTCTAAAGGTAGTTTGCCCAGTGTTCATTGGCAAAGAGGTATTCATCTACGGATGAAAGTTGAACTTCAACAGAGCATCTACATACAGAGAAATATGCATTCCTTAATGGAAATGAAGAGACCTACAGGTCTATAAACTTTGATTGGATTCCCTTCCAAGAGCAGTGATCTTAGGAAGAGGAAGAAGGTGATCCTCTCCACCGACAGTGAGCCAGAGAGAGAGAAATAGGGAGTGACCCTTGGGAAAGCAGTGAGATGACCCTAAACCTTGTATAGGCAGTGAGCCTGGGCATAGAAGTGATCTAGCCCAAACATTTTAATCCATAGCTAGTGAAGTTTAGTGGACTTGGTACGACCAGAAACTTATCGGCGTATGCTCCTTGGACGTATCCCTTAGCAGTGAACAAAGCAAAATTCTTGTGTCCTGTTCTTGCTTTACTTTCCATTTATATTGTGCAATAGGAAAGAGAGAGAAGAGTGTTTTTCTTAACAGTGAAACAAGATCAGAACGGGCTTTAATTTTTAATCAGTCATACCCTGATTCACCCACCCTCTCAGGGTATTCAGCCCAGTGGACCTAACATATTACCCTCTTGGTTTTATCAAACACATTGAGTCAATATACTACTCTTGGTTTTATAACGAAAATAGTGGCAAGATCCCCTTATTTGTTTTCTCAAACACATTGATTCGAGATTCTCCTCTTAGTTTTCTAAATAACATTGTTTCAAGATCCCCCTATTGGGTTCTCAAGATTCCTTGAGTTAAGATGAACCTCTTGGTTACCTTATATTCTTTGATACACGATCCTCCTCTTTTTTTCCTTATATTACTTGATTTTAGATTCACCTCATAGTTTCATTAAATTAATTTATTTCAAATCCACATCTTTTTTATTCAAACTGTTTAAGTCTATATACTCCTTTTGGTTTCCTAAATCATCTTGAGTTATGAACATTATATTGGTTTCCCAAAATTCGTTGATCAAAGATATTCCTCTTGGTTTCCTAAAATGCATCAAATCAAGATATTATTATTGGTTTTTTTAAATTCATTGAGTCAAGAAACTACTCATGGTTTCCTCAAATTCTTTGTGTGATGATCATTCTCTTCCCCTAGATAATATACTAGAATAACCCCAAACTAATTTGACTGACACAGGTTCTACACCAAAACATGTATAGGAAAATTTCATGTAGTAGTAAACTATTAATGAAATTAAAATGCTAAGATGGTGTCCTAGATGTATGAACTTAAATGTAACTACTTTTTTTATGAATTTATGAACTTAAAGGGAACCAATTTAGTCTATATCACATAACATTAATCAATATGACATGCCTCATTAATTAAAAATTCACTACATGGGTTATAATTAACTTAATTAATATATGTTGGAAGATTGTTTTAAGGGCATGATCCCTCCATTACAACACCAACCACCTCCTTTCACTATAATCTAATGCCTTTATTGGTGGTGATCATTTCTACAGTCCCCTTCTCTATAGAATATAACTACTGAGTAACTAAATACATAGATCAAATGATTGATATATTTGTCCCCATGTCTGGTTTCTAATTAAACTCACATCATCATTTAATTAATTTCAATAATAGGATACAAATATTGTTACTAGTAAGGATTTTATGAACATTTCTTAAATCTATATAAGAGTCCTAAAATATACAATAAGAGCTCATCTTGGGATGAGTTGACCACCCAACACTTCATCTGAAAATGGTTCCATCATCAACACCCGAGGTTAACCATGAGCATCCAACCTTTAGAAATAATAAGATCTATATGAGATCTAAATAATCTAAAATTGACACACGAAAAGTTAAGTGTTGGAAACCAAATGGTGAACTCAACATGAAATCCTTTATTTATGAAAAAATTGATTAACCATGATTTATTATTTGTGATACCAAATTAAGAGATTTATTTTTCCACATTATAACACAAATTAAATATAAAATGAACATAATATAAGTATGAAAACTCTCTATACATCCTTATAACAGTCACACATCAATGAGGGTTTACCTGAAATTCCTTCCAATGACACCTCAATCCCATAACAATGTAATTACTATATATACCTCATCTCTAAGACACCAAATAAGATTACCCAACCTTACTGTACATATATATAACATAATCTTACATGAATATTCATTACATATCAAAATTAATCACAAAAGAAAACTATAGGTTGAACATTATGGGATATTTTATATATAAAAAACTTATTTTATAACACTGTAAACATTTCTCCACAATTTCACTACACTAAACCTTGTTCTAGACATATCATATGTAATAATCTTCTTCATAACCTTAGGAATGGAAACATAAGAAATGGGTGAGATTAGATTCCTAGTAAGGGTAATCATAAGAAATAATAATAGAATATAATAAATGAGTAAAATATAAACATGTGGGTATGTGAAAATAATCAAGGTACATGAACATAATATAAGTAAGCCGTACCTTATAAAACATAGATCATAAAGCTTGATTCATGACATGTTTCCTTTGGAATAATATAATAAATGAGTAATATGAGTATATAAACATGATATAATAATCATGAAATAGGTATGTTTCTTAACTTATAAATGTGGTATTAACATAAGCAAAGAAATAATATCATATGTCAAGGTTAACAAACAAGAAATTTATATCATAACAGAATAGGAAAACCACCTACCCATAATATACTAGACCTAGGATAAACACATATGACCCATAACAACTAATACATTCATATCCTATAGGAATAAGATAAAAACATGCTCATAATATACTAGACATGAGATAATCAACTATAACCCATAACCTTTTAGACATGGGTTAATCACTCATGCCCCGTAACATTTTGGTGTTGGTCTAATCACCCTAACTTGATAAGCCATAAGACATGGGATAACCACATCTATATCATCCCGATATCATGAGATATAAAACTTTACGTAATTAATTTGAGCAATATATTTGACCCAGCCTTCACATAATTATAAACTAAACATATGAAATTAATCTAATCCCATCATAAATTATTTAATCTATGAGAAATAAATTATTTTTTGAATATTTTCATAAAATATGATCATAATATATCTCTATAAATAATGTGGATAGTATCATTAGAAAATATCTATATTAACTTATAATAAACATTAATTTATATTCACATAGACGATAAAAAGTTTGTATGACCATTAAAAATTACATCGAGATGTATAGAGAAATACCCTTTAAATTTTTATTTACTTTTATATTAAAATAAAATTTTTTTATAATAAAATGGAATAGAAATTACTTTGGAAAATAATGACTTCTTGTAAATGAATCTTCATAAAAATACTGAATAAAATTTTAAGAAAATATAATCATGTGTAAAATGATAAAAAAATATACCTTTTATACTTTTATAATGAAATTTGTTTATAATAGAAAATAAATCATGTGAAAAATTTTAAAAAAAGATTACATTCATTATTTCTCATGTAAATTCAATTATAATAGGAAATTAAATTAAAAAATATTTCATGATTATAATAGTACTTCTGCAAAACAATATAAAAAATACATACATAGAGGATAAACATTCCCAATTGAAAGTTTGAGATACGATCATCTCCACTTACTGGATTCCTTTAAGTAGTGCAATGAAATAAATAGAGATAAAATGGTAAAAAAATAAAAAACCAAAAAATAAATATAAGAAAACAAAATAAATGGGGTTTAAGATTTAATTAACAAAAAAATTTCTCTAGTGGAAATATGGTTATTAAAAATATTGATTTCAATGTGATATTGGAAAGAAACCTTAAAGACTTTGGAAAATTTTGAATAAAAAACATTTGAAAGAAATACCCATAAATGGATTTGTAAATCCCTTTAATTACTTGAAAATTATGAAAAAATAAATTAATGGGGTAGTATAAATAGAACACAATAGAAAAACTTTTGTGACTATGGAACACAACTCAATGATGGGAAATTGTGACTATAAGCCCTTACATTTACCTCTGGCTTCCACAAAAGAATAATAATCCCAGGTGTAATAAACATTACCATTTTAGAAACTTATATTTTAATCTTATTAATATATATTACCTTTTATAATATTCGATTCCAATAATTCATTACATAGTTAGTTATGGTCTATTTTCATCCTCAGATGTTAGTAAGTTTGATTATTCTATACATGTTTCTTAACATAGATGTTGATAATAATTATTTGATGTAAATTTCATCATTAAAAAAATTATTAAATGGTATTATAATTAGTTTTTTTTAATTATTAATGTTGTACCATGTTAATATTATGGAAGTTATGGGTATGGTGCATGAGAATGGAATCCTTAATGAGCATGTTTCAGGTAATTTATTGAAAATAAAAAGTTACTTTATAATAGCCACTTATTTTTGTGTCATACTTGAAAAATAATATAATTTACATAAATTAATCTATAATATTATATATCACTAGTATTAACTTCCTAAAACTTATTCAGGATAATAATTATATTGTCGGTATGACATCATTAATGTATATTGTTGAACTCACCCAATTAAGAACATTCTATAATAATGAATGATTATGAGTTTAGAGTTATATAATTGTAATATCACTTTAATATAAGAATAATTATGTTAATATAATATAATTATATTGTATAATTAGATTTATAATTATTAAATATTATAAATGTTTTGAAAAAGATATTGAATATCAAGATACATTAATGAATTCACTCCCTCTCAAAATATGTTTCTTCATAATAAAGGATTTAGGCATCCTTATTAGGAATAAAAGTAACCAAAAATATAAGAATGATTTAATATACGATAATATTTTGGGAATAATGAGTAAATTGAAGGAAAGTAGTTGTTTGGTAAGGGTATATTCGGGGTCCTTTTATGGATGAGTTTACCCATTCATTTATGTATAAAGATTTCATTTTATAAGGAAAGTGTATTAAAGGAGTAAAATTGTCGTATAAGGGATGAGGGGATTCTAATAATTCTCTCATATAGTGTCACACCCCAAGCTTCCACAGTACTCTTGTTGTTGAATAATACAGTAGTGTGTGTTGTACGCAACTTCGAGTTCTAACACACCACAACCAATCAAAGTATCTGTTATGAATAGTAATACCCACTTTATAAAATTTTAAAAATTTTATATTTCAAAATGGACTTCATTTTTGGATTTGTAATATCGAAATTATCCTAGGGTGAATTTTTGGTATTTTTCTGAAAACGTTCAATTTTTGATGAATAGTGAAAAACACTAAGTTATATTTTAAAAATGATTTTTTTTAAATAATTATTAATTTTATTTAAATTTATTTTAGGTAAAAATGGACCCATAATACCTATATAGATTCAATGTAATTCATTGGAGTGAATTTATAATAATTTTATATATAGAAAAATTTTATTGAACTTTTCACGGCCTTTTACCCTCCTCCTAGGTGAATTTGCAAATTCACATAAAACTTAATTCTACCACTTTTGTGAGTGAATTTCAAAAATCTGAGAGACATGGTTAATATCAAGAAGTATAATGTGGTTCAATAAGATAAAAATAATTTTTTGTGAATAGTAACTTTTTACTTTTATTTACCACAATTAAAAGTAAATAGGGTAATTAAGGGTAAAAATGATATTATTATTACCCTAAAACATTTCTTAATTATATTGGATAATTATAAGTTGACCAAAAACAACCTTAGGAATAAAATATGAACCTCTTTGGTCCACTTGGATTAGATTAGGACATTTATTATTATTTAATTCAAAGAAGAGTTAGAAGAGTTAAAATTAATGTTTAATAACTAAAACATTTTTAACAGCAGGTTATACATAAGATAAATTAGATTATAAATATTCATTAGAAAGATAAAACTATTTCCTACATAATGGTATTTTATTTATATTTTTTCCAACATTAAATAGTGTAATTTATTTACGACACAATGGTGATGCAGAAATTACCTAATTAATGAAATATTAAAATAATTGATATTATAAAAATTCAAATAAATGTAATTTGAGACTTTTTATGAATTAAACTAATTTTCTAGGTTAATAAGACATATTCAGGTTGGTTAGATGAATTTTTCTTGACGTAATAATGATGTTATAAATTTATGAGAAACAAAATACAAAATAGTGTCAAAATTGACATAAAAGAGTTTTAAAAAAAAATTATATTATTAATTGATATTATATTCGTAAAAATATAATGTTTCTCCAAAAGACTTATATAATTATATGGGTGTCATTAATGAACCACTTGGGGTTCAGTTGGTAGTATACAGTTTGTTTATTAACCATATAATATAAAAACATAAAGAGACATGATAAATGTCAAACTATTTAACTAAGAGTTAAATCTAAAGGCTAAGGTTAATATAGTGACCCAAACCTGTCTAAAACCTATTTGTTGTGTGTTTTTTGACTCATCAACATCTTATCCTTTAAATAATCCATTTTTGAGACATTATAAAAAGAAAATGATTTTATTATAAAATAATATTTCTAGATTTTCCTAAGGAGCCCCTCACATCTCTTATCAAAGGGTACTCTCCCTTCTCTCTAATTCACACATTCAAAGCCATTTGGCTCGGACAAAATCTACCCAAATACCCTCTCAACTGTCTTCACTTTATCATAGAGGCCTTTCATTAGTCATAAATCCATCCTAAGGATCCATTTTGATCAAATCAAAAGGAAGAACCCGAAGAAGAAGTAAATATTTCATCACCTCTTTCAAGTTTCTTTATTCTTCCACTTCCAATTTATTTGTTCTTTCTATTGTACAATAATAACTCCAGTATAATCTATATAATATGATGTTATTATGAATATCGTACATCCATATTCATTATTCTGTCCATCTTTTGAATAACATGTCACCATACGTGCCTACGTACGGATTACCATCTCCGCGTCGTGGTGTAATTGTTATTCAATAAATTTTTATTTGGATGGGTATAATAATGATGTGTAATTCTTTTAAATAATAAATATAACATGATAATTATTATGGATATATTATTTACCATCAGATTATATATTATTTTAATATCAAAATAATGATATTGTCGCTCGTGCGTACGTACGGATTACCATTTCCACGAACGTGATGAGATTCATTCCCCATCGTATCCATTCAATACTAATTTTCATTAGATGATTAAAAATAATGTTTAAATACTTGATATCAATCTGTATATGAATAAGATACATCCCATCCATAACAAATATAACTCACATAACAAATAATATAAAGGAAAATGAATCTGTTAACACCCGAAACAACGATAATACTAAGATATTATTAAAAATGTAGTGTTAAAAGATCATATATGATATCATATTAATTTATATGATTCATTTATAATTTGATAAAAATTATTTCACCATTATACAGGAGATTAAACTAACCTCGACCAAGGAAAAGTACAAGGTAACGGTTAATTTCACAATATCTTTATTATCCAAGGTTGTTTTTACGTAAGTATTTACTGGGACCTCTTTATCATCCATATCCATGTTTCTTAAAAATGTATTTCAAAAAATCCTTAATATTTTATAGACTATGGGAAAAAGTAATTTATACCCATGTTTGACTTTTTATAGGATGTTTATAAAGGAATCTTTCCGTCGTTTTCCAAACAAGGTCCTTTTTAACCTTTTGGACAAAATTAAGGTAAGAATGTCTTTTTTTAACTTATACGGCAGGTGCGGCTATTTGAAGCCATGGTAAAATCATTGAAGCTTCCCTTACAATATTATAAGAATATTTTCAAAGTAAATGTTTTATTTTATAATTATGTGACATTAAAATGATTTAAAAAAAGAGATATTTCTCTCAAATAGTTTTGATTTCATCTATGTCAACATCCTTTGATGGATTTTAACATTATTTAAGTTGATTTATTACGATAAAAAACTTACATGTTGTATTGATGGTTTTTTGATATGTTTGACTGTGGATGTGTTATTTTTATACCATTCATGGTTTATAGAGAAAGTATTGACATTTTGTATTCTCGTTTTAATATGAATGTTTATGTTATGTTCAAAAAATTTCATATGAGGAATGCATTGGACTTAGTAAGTGACTGGTGGATCCCGCTATAGATCCTCAATGCATTGGAAGATCTCATGAGACAAACTAGTGTCTTGGCACAAGGATGTGACAAAATTTTATTTGTAGTCTTGGCACAGGGCCTTGACTATGTGGTTTTGATAGTCTGGCATTATGAATTACATCATTATAAAAGTGGTTATTGATATTGCATGTGATTATTCGACTAGTAGAATATCCATGTGAATAAGTAAATGGAATTATTTCATTTTATTTTTTCCATGTTATGCTAATGGTCAAGTTTAAAAGGATTTTTTTATTTATACAATGCCTTAAATGTTTATGATTATTAATGAAAGTTTCCACTATATTGTTATCCTTACTAAGCATCTGAAATCACCCCTTTCAATGTTTTATTTTACCCAGGGTGTGAAGATGAATTTTATGACTGACCTGCAGGGATAGTCTGAGGGTATATGAATGTGGAATATGGAGACTATGTTGTTTTAGTTTTTCAATTTATGATATAATGTAATACTTATGAATGTATCTAGTGTTTTAAAGGCTACTAAACTAATCGTTATTTCGAGACCTGATATTTTGTGATCCTGCCAATGTTATGTAATAATCCACTGACTCTGGGTAACTGGGGTTGGGGTGTTACAGTTGGTATCAGAGGAATTTTAGTAGAATCCTTGGAATATAGATTTAAATTAACTCTGATTAGAGAACATAGCCCTATGATAGAATTTGAGGATTAGTATAGAGTAACTTCCTAGAATTTTGGTATTGTAATAATTTTTTTAGTTTTCAAGCAATACATCCCTGTATGGATACGAGCAGGTAGTGGAGGCTCTGGCACAGATGTACCTTGGGGTAAAAAATGAAAACACCACTTTAAGCTAGACTCGAACGAGAACTGGTTCACGACAATGGGGCTTACCGCACTATTGGTTACGACATTCTTGAAGGGATATGCATAGTATAATTCTCATTTTATTTACAAACCATTATGAAGGGTTTATGAGTATATACTTATTGAAAGAAAACATTTTTTTATTGATTATATCCACAAACCGATAAATTTATGTTAAGTGTTTTACTAGTTTGGATTTATGTATTGTGATTCATAAACTAATATAATGTACACCATTGTTTAGAAACGAAGCCTAGTGGAAGGAATGAAAATTGAATCAATTCACGCACTCCATGTAGGGATCTCCCTCCTACATAAGATAATTATAGTGGAACTGGCGATACAACTGGTGCTGATCAGCTTATCCCTATACTGGGACAATTCACTCAGGTTATGAATAATAACCTTACACGTATGGAGCACCCTGATCCATAGTGTGGAGGATCAATTTTAGATGACTTCCTGAGGAAAGAATCACCAACATTCAATTGGATCACAAATCCATTGGTATCTATGAAAATGATAAGTTCCCAAGAGAAAATATTTTTGGCTTTGGGGAGTAGTGAAAGGGAAAAAGTTGTGATGGAAATTTATCACCTCACTGGAGATTCTGATCAATGGTGGTCATCGATACAAAACACAAAGGAAGATGAAGATGTATCAAGTATGGAATGGATGGAGTTTAAAGAATTTTTTTTATAAAAATACATTCCTCATGACCATCGAGTGGATATAGAAAGAAAATTTCTAAGACTGAGGCAAAAGGAGGATGAGAATGTTTCAAAGTATGAGTCAAACATTATAAGGTTAGAAAGCCATGATGCAGATTATATACGTAACCTGATAAGTAGTATTGATTATTTATTTGATGGGTTAAAACCATTTATTTGTCGAGAATTAGTCTCTCTATCCTTATCATCATACAAATATATTGTCTCATGTGCTATCAAGATAGAAAATAAATTCTCTACGTCTTATGACATTAAATAAAAGCAAGATAAGAAAAGATCTGCTGATCACTCTGGAAATGGAAATAATGGGAAGAAGGGAAAAGTTGAATATCCATACTATAGTAAATGTGGGAGGAAACACCCTGGTACTTGCCTAAAGGAAATGGGAGTCTGTTACAAGTGTGGTGAAAAAGGGCACCATGCTCGTGATTGTAAGGGGAAGAAGGAGGCTACGGATGCTCAATGCTACAATTGCAGGGAGATGGGAGATTATGAAAGTGAATGTCCTAAGCGTTAGGGAAAATTACCTCAGAAAAGGTCAAGGGATCAAGGCTATGCTTATGCAATCACTACTGCTGAGGTCGAAGCTCTGAAAAATGTGGTGGGAGGTAATTTAATGGTTTCCTCATGTTTATCCAATGCTTTATTTGATTCTGGATCCTCACATTGATTAATATATTCCTAGTTTTCTATGAAAATTAGATATTTCCAATTTGATTTAACAAGGGAGTTGTTAGTAAAAACTCTTAAGGGAAGTATCATAGCTACGATGTTCTGTGAATCAGTTCCCATTAGGGCGTATAAATGTTCATTATCTGCTGATATCATCATCATACCCATGATCGAATTTCATATAATCCTCGGTATGGATTTGATTTCGGACCATGATGAAAAAATTTATTTTAAGAAGAAGGAGGTTACTATTTTTGATGACAATGATAACGAAAACCTTATCTTTAGAGCAGAATCGTCACCACCTAATTCTTATCTAGATCGACCCCCAGTAGCTCAAATAAATTAAATTATTTTGGAGGAAGATAATTAAATGAATGTGGGTGAGGAAAGGATTGTTCAAATATAGGATGTACCTATTGTGAAAGAATATGTTGATATGTTTCTAGAAGATTTACCTGGACATCCTCAATAATGAGAAATTGAGTTTTCCATTGATTTAATTCCCGGTTCATGGCCCATATCGAAGAACCCTTATTGAATGGACACTATGGAATTAGTGGAACTAAATAAACAACTAGAGGAATTGAGTAATAAGGTATTTATTCACCCTAGTGTTTCTCCATGGGGATCCCCTTTTCTTTTTGGTAAGAAGATAGATGGATCTATGAGGTTGTTCATTGACCACAGGGAGATCAATGCTATAACAATAATGAACAAGTATACCATACCTCACATTGATAATTTATTTGACCAACTTCATGGAGCTAAATATTTTTCAAATATTGATCATCGATCTAGATATAATTAGCTATGTGCGAATAAGGAAGACATTCTGAAAACAACATTTTGAACTAGGTACAAGAATTACGAGTTTACAGTAATGCCTTTTGGGCTGACCAATGCACCCACTCTTTTCATGGATCTAATGAACAAAGGATTCAAGGAATATATTTATGACTTTGTAGTGGTATTTATTGATGATATCTTGGTATACTCCAAAATCTATGACGACCATGAAAACCACTTGCACATTTTTCTAAAGACTCTTAGAAGACATGAATTATACAGGAAGTGTAGTAAGTGTGAATTTTGGATTCAAGAGATTTATTTTCTTGACCATATTGTCTCTAAGGATGGAATCTCTATTGATACCTCTAAGAAAAGATCAATCCAAGAATGGCCAGCACCAATGAGTATAACTGAGGTACACAGGTTTATTGGTTTATCAGGTTATTATCGAAGCTTCATCCAGAATTTTGCCCTATTGGATAACCCATTAATGAAGCTCACACGTAAAGGGGTTAAATTTGTTTGGAAAAAAGACTGTGAAGAATTTCTTGAAGAACTAAAGAGAAGATTAGTCAATTCTCTTTTCTGGACTCTACTATCAGGGAATGATGGGGTTTTTATTTGTAGTGATGCTTCAAAGAAAAGAATTGGTTGTGTCCTTATGCAAATAGATAGGGTTGTTTCCTGTGCATCACAGTAGCTAAAAATTCATGATAAAAACTATCCTACTCATGATCTTGAGTTAGCTGCTGTAATCTTTGCTTTGAAGACATGGAGAAATTATCTCTATAGTGAAAAATGTGAGATATAAACCGATCACAAGAGTTTAAATTATATTTTCTCACAGAAATAACTAAAAATGAGGCAAATGTGATGGCTTGAACTACTCAAGGATTATGATTGCACGATACAATACCACTTGGGGAAGAAAAATAAGGTGGCAGATGCTTTGAGCAGAAAGGATCATGGAGTTTTGAACAAGATGAGAGTTGAAAGGGATCATATTTTCATGGATCTAGTGAAGATGGATATGGGAATTACCATGGAAGGTGAAACATCAATACCTTATCAAATGGTTTCCAAACCATATTTACTTCAAAGGATAAAGAGTTCTCAGACCAATGATGAAGAGTTTCAAAAGAAGATTAAAGCTGTGAATGATGGGAGATTGAGTGACTTTGTGTATGAAGATTGAATTTTGATATTTAGGAAGAGACTTTGTGTTCCTGATATACCTAATCTAAAAAGAGAATTGTTGGATGATGATCATAGTTCTATTTTCTCTATACACCCTAGGAGAACCAAAATGTATAGAGATTTGAAGGAACATTTTTGGTGGTACGACATGAGGAGGGAGACTGCTGATTTTGTGTAAAGATGTATGGTTTTTCAACAAGTGAAAGCTGGAAGGAAATAGCATGGAGGAGTAATGAAACCTCTTCCCATACCTGAGTGAAAATGGAATAATATTACGATGAACATTTTCATGGGACTACCAAAGGCTCCTAGAAGGAATGATTCAATATGGGTCATTGTTGATCGTCTTACCGAGTGATCACATTTTCTTGTTATAATAGAAGATCTGCCATTTGAACGTCTAGAAAGACTATATATTAATGAAGTTGTGAGACTTCATGGAGTACCCATATATATTGTTTCTGATTGTGATCCATGTTTTACTTCAAGATTTTGGAAAAGTCTTAAAAAATCCATGGATACTGAACTTCGTTTGAGCACTACCTACCACACCTGAACTGATGGACAATTAAAACATGCTATTCAAACCTTAGAAGACATGTTGAGATCATGCTCACTTTACTTTCAAGGTATGTAGGATCAATATTTACCCTTGGTAGAATTTTACTATAATAATATCTTCCATTCAAGTATTCAGATGGCTCCATATGGAGGATTATATAGAAAGAGATGTCGCACACAAACCTATTGGGATGATGTTGGTGACAGAAAACTCGTTGGGCCAGAACTTGTGGAGGAAACGATGGAAAAGTTGAAGGTAATCAAAACCCACATCAAAGCTGCTCAATGTAGGCAGAAGAGCTATGCCGATAACCGAAGGAAGGATTTAGACTTTCAGGTATGAGATCATGTTTTCTTGAAGGCATCTCCATGGAAGGGTGTTATATGTTTCGGTAAGAATGGAAAATTGAGTCCCAGGTACATCAGACCTTTTGAAATTCTAGAACGAATTGGGGATGTAGCTTACCATCTGGAAATGCCGCCAAGTCTTTCCAAAGTTCAGGATGTGTTCCACATATCATTGTTGAGAAAATAAATACCTGACTCAACGCATTTACTCACCTATGAGTAATTAGAACTGGAACCCAATCTATCTTATTACGAAGAGCCTGTCATGATTTTTGATACAAGAGAGCAAGTGTTGAGAAACCAGATGACTCGACTGGTAAAAGTTTTATGGAGAAACCATAAGATGGAAGAGGCAACGTGGAAACCCGAGGAACTTATGATGAAGAACCACCCAAATGTTTTCATACAGTAATATTCTAGAAATTTTGAGGAAAAAATTATTTGAAGGAGGGGAGAATGTAACACCCCAGGCTTCCACGATATGCTTCTCTTTGAATAATACAGTAGTGTGTGTTGTACGCAACTTCAAGTTCTAACACACCACAACCAATGAAAGTAGCCATTATGAATAGTAATACCCACTATTTAAAATTTTATAAATTTTATCTTTCAAAATGGACTTCATTTTTGGATTCAAAATATCGAAATTAGCCTATGGAGAATTTTTTGTATTTTTCGGAAAACATTCAATTTTTGATGAATAGTGAAAAACACTGAGTTATAGTTTAAAACCGAATTTTTATTTAAATAATTATTTATTTTATTTAATTTTATTTTAGGTCAACATAGACACATAATACCTATATAAGTTCAATTTAATTCATTAGAGTCAATTTATAATAATTTTAGATATATAAAAATTTTATTAAACTTTTCACCGTCTTTTACCCACCTCCTAGGAGAATTTTCAAATTCATATAAAACGTAATTTTACCACTTATGTGGGTGGAATTTCTAAAATCTAAGAGAAAATATTAACATAAAGGAGTAAAATGTCATTCAATAAGATAAAAATAATTTTTGGTGAATAGTAACTTTTTACATTTATTTACCACGATTAAAAGTAAATAGGGTAATTAAGAGTAAAAATGATATTATTATTACCCTAACACATATCCTAATTCTGTTGGATATGTATAATTATACAAAAAACAACCTTAGGAATAACATATGAACCTCTTTGTTCCACTTGGATTAGATTAGGACATTTATTATTATTTCATTCAAAGAAGAGTTAAAAGAGTTAAAATCAGAGTTTAATATATAAAAAAATTTTATTATATGGTTATACATAAGATAAATTAGATTATAAAAATTCATTAGAAAGATAAAACTATTTCATATATAATGGTATTTTTTTTAAACATTATATAATTTAATTTATTTACGAAACAATGATGATGAAGTAATTACCTAATTAATGAAATTTTAAAATAATTGATATTATAAACATCCAAATAAAAGTAATTTGAGACGTTTTATGAATTAAACTAATTTTATAGGTTAATATGACATATTTGGGTTGGTTAGATGAATTTGTTTCGATGTAATAATGCTGTTATGAATTTAGGAAAAATAAAATACCAAATAGTTTCAAAATTGACATAAAAGTTTTTTTAAAACAAATATTATAATATTAATTGATATTCTATTCTTAAAAATATAAGGCTCTGCCAAAAGGCTTATATAATGATATTTGTGTCATGAATGAACCACTTGGGGTTCTCTTGGAAGTATATAGTAAGTTTATTAACCATATAATATAAAAATACCAAGAGGCATGGTAAATGTCAAACTATTTAACTAAGAGTTAAATCTAAACATTAAGGTAAATATAGTGAACCAAACCTGTCTAAAACCTATTGGTTGGGTGGTTTTCGACCCATCCCCACCTTATCCTTTAAATAATCTATTTTGTATCTATTATAAACCAAAAATTATTTTATTATAAAATAATATTTCTAGCTTTTCATAAGGAACCCCCCCTCTTATAAAAGGGCACTCCCCCTTCTCTTTAATTCACACCTTCAAAGCTATTTGGATTAGCCATCCTCTACCCAAATACCCTCTCAAATGTACTCAATTAATCCTATAGGCATTCCTTTAGTCCAAAAGCCAGCCTAAGGATCACTTTTGATCAAATCAAAATTAAGAACTCGAAGAAGAGGTAAATATTTAATCACTTCTTTCAAGATTCTTTCTTCTTCCACTTCCTCTTTTTTTTATATTCTTAAATAATAACTCTATTATATTCTATATAATGTGATGTTATTATGAATATGATACAACCATATTGATTGTTATATCCATCCTTTGAATGACATGTCACCATACGTGCGTATATACGGATTACCATCTCCACGTCGTGGTATAATTGTTATTCAATACATTATTATTTTGATGGGTATAATATTGATGTGTAATTAATGTAAATAATAAATATAAAAAGATAATGATTCTGTATATATGATATAACATCCAATTATATATTATTTTAATATCAAAAGAATGATATTGTCGCTCATGCGTACGTATGGATTACCGTCTCCAAAGTAGCTATGAGATTAATTCCCCATTGTATCCATTCAAGACTAATTTTCATTAGATGATTAAAAATAATGTTCAAAGACTTGATATAATTCTGTATATGAATAATATACATCTCATACATAACAAATATGACCCTCATAACAAAGAATATAAAGAAAAACAAACCCGTTAACACCCAAAACAATGATAATACTAAGATATTATTAACAACACAATGTTAAAAGATCATATATGATATCATATTAATGTATATGATTCTTGTATAATTTTATATCAATTATTTCACCATTATAAATGAGGTTAACCTCCCCTCGACCAAGGAAAAGTACAAGGTAATGGTTAATTTCATAATCTCTTTATTATCAGAGGTTGTTTTTAAGTAAGTATCTACTGGGACATCTTTATCATCCACATCCGTCTTTCTTAAAAATGTATTTCAAAACATTATTACAATTTTATAAACGTTGGGTTAAATTCATTTATATCCTTGTTTTGACCTTTTATAAGATTATAATAATGTAATCTTTCCATCATTTTCCAAACAAGGTCCTTTTTAACTTGTTTGAAAAAATTAAGGTAAGAATGTCTTTTTTTAAACATATACAGTGGGTGCGGCTATTTTCCGCCATTATAAAATCATCAAAGATTCCCTTAAAAGCTTATAAAAATATTTTCAATGTAAATGTTTTATTTTATAATTATTTGACTTTAAAATTATTTCATAAAAAGAGATATTTATCTCAAATAGTTTTGATTTCATCTATGTCAACATCCTTTGATGGATTTTAAGCTTATTTGAAGTTGATTTATTATGATACAAAACTTCTATATTGTATTGAAGGTTTTTTGATATTTTTGACTGTGGATGTTTTATTTTTATACCATTCAAGGTTTATAGAGCAATTATTGACATTTCATATGCTAGTTTCAATATGAATGTTTATGTAATGTTTAAACCTGTTCATATGAGGAATTCATTGGACTTAGTAATTGGCGGGTGGAGCATGCAATAGCTCCTCGATGCATCGGTAGGTCTCATTAGACAAAATAGAGTCTTGGAACAAGGCCTTGATAAAATATTATTTGTAGTCTTGGCACAAGGCCTTGACTATGTGGCTATGATAGTCTGGCATTATGCATTCCATCATTAGGAAAGTGGTTATTGATATTGCATGTGATTATTTGACTAGTAGAATATCCATATGAATAAGTAAATGAAATTATTTAATTTTATTTTTTCCATTTCATGTTGAAGTTCAAGTTTAAAATGATTTTGTTTTAGTTATTCATTGCCTTAAATGTTTATACTTATTTATGAATGTTTTTGCTATATTGTCATCCTTACTGAGCATCTAAGCTCACCCCATTCTATTTTTTATTTTTCCCAGGATGTGAAGAAGTATTTTATTAATGACCTGTAGGGATAGTCTGAGGGGATATGAATGTGGACTATGGAGACTATGTTGTTGTAGTCTTTCACTTTATGATGTAAAGTAATACTTATGAATGTATCTAGTGTTTCTAAGGCTATTAAACTAATCGGTCTTTTAGGACTTGATCTTTTCTGGTCATTCCAATGTTATGTAATAATGCACTGACTCTGGGTAACTGGGGTATGGGCATTACATATAGTCATTAAAAAATAATGTTTTATGATATTTCAAGTCTTTAAGCCATTGGATCAACCATTTTACATTTACTATGGTAAAATACTTTTTAGCTTAGTAGCATATTTTTATTCCTAGAAATAAAACTGACCTTATTATATAATTTATATATGTTTATTAAAAATATGGACTCCATTTAATTTAATTTAATTTCTAAATATCATAAATTTATATTTTAAATGAAAAATAATATATATATATATATAATTTTTTATAGAATATTTAATTTTTTAAACATTATGTTCACTTAATATTATTTCATATCAATTAATAATTAAATATATTTTATCCAATTTATTTATAAATCGAAGAATCACACTATATTCATCATTTAAAATTACTAAATTTCAATTATTAAGATAAAAATACATAACAATTTTAAAAATTATTTAAAAAAATATCCATTTTAACATTAAATGATTCTAACCATATACAAATAAAATTACTTTTTTCATCTTCCCATCATTTAATTTTATCAATTCATTATTATTATAATTTTTATTTTAATTAACTTATTTTAAAAATGATTTTATATAGTGAATAAAAATATATATTTTTATAATAACTCATTTAAATTAATTATTATCTTTTTAATTTACTAGTGGTTTTATTCATATTTTAGTTTTTTTTAATGATATTTCATTTATCATTCTCAAAATGTTTTAATTTATATCTTTCATTCAAATAAATATATCATGGATCATTTTTGCTAATATTTTCATGTATTATAAGATATCAACCACAAAATATTTATTTAATGGAATATACAAACTAAAAATATTATGGCATTACGTTATACCCACTTAAAATAATATCAAAACAAAATTTAATTACTATAATACTAAAAATGAGGGTTATTTTGTCTCATCATATCTTTGGGTTCCCATGTAGCTTCCACAAACTTATGATTTTTCTACATAACATTAACCAGGTGAGTGGTGTTGTTTCATATTAATTTATTTATATAATCCATTATTTCTACTATTTTTTACTCATAAGAGAGAACATGTTCTAGGTATACAACCTCTGAGTTTAGTATATTTTATGGATCAAGTTTGTACTTCCTCCAAAGTGATACACAGAACAAATCATGCACTTGTGATATGTCCAATGGAAGTACAAGATGATAAGCTATCGTTCCCACTTTATTGAGGATATCTAAAGGGATCATGTATATATGGATCAATATTCCATTCATCACAAATCATATAACTTTATTCCATGATGATTCTTTTAGGAATACATTGTATTTAATTTTAAACACAAAATCCCACTGATTATTATTATTATAGTTATTATAATTACTATGGGTTGTTTAAATGTTCTGATGAATGGATTGAATCATATAAGAAACCTATTGGGAAAGATCCATTCCCAAAAGAATATTCTCTCCAAATTCAACCTAATATGATTTATTTCTATTCTATTTCCCATACAGAGCCTCATGTAATGCTATTTGAATGATTGAATGAAAATAATATTAACATGAGAACTCTACTAGGGTAATGTGTTGATACCAAAATCATCTGAAATATATTGAACAAGATCTCACCATATCCTCCAGACTTAGAATTGTCCTCTCATATTTGCCTTTAGTTTAAGGATGAAAATAAATGTTAAATCTCATCTTTGTAACAATTGATTGTTGGAGAAATATCTACAACTTCAAGGTAAACCATTCTTCTGGATTATAAATAATTAAATTTTTTACTACAAAAATCCATACCACTTCCTTTATTTATGCACTGTCAAGTTGATTGAGCGATAACTATTCTTGTATAGAAATGAAATGTGCTAACTTTATGAGTTGATAAACTAAAAACCAAATGTAATTATCATCTTAAAAATCATTATAATGATATAAAATTAAATCCATGATGTTGTTATACTATTTCTATATACTTATGGGTAATGGTTGCATCATCCCCTTAAATTTCAAATATTTTACCATAAATTCATAGAAAACAAAGATTTGAGATATACACTCTACAATATTTATCATCTTGTTGTCCTGTTAGAAAGGATTCTTATGATATTTATAAATTTTTTTATTTTTTTATGGATAGATAATGAAAAGATATTTGTATCATCAAACATATCCATCATTCTGATACTAAAGGAAAACAAATAATTTTCTCAAACCATATTATTATAGTAGTGTAAACCATTAACTATGTAATATTTTATACCTTATTATATAGATCTATATCATTCATTTGTGACTCCTTGATCTTAACATGAATGGATGATTGTCCATTCAATTGTTCAATCTAGGATTTATTCCCCCATTTTATTATTTGAAGGTCCATACATTGGAAATCCATTAGTATTGAGTCTATTTCAATCCTTATCATAGATAAGGTAGCATGTTCTTTAATTCTAAATGAATTAATCAATGTTTTATCGTCCCATGGTGGTAATATATAGAGTAATCATAATCGTTGATCGACTCCAACCAGTTGATTTTGAATATATACAACTCCTTCGGAATGAATATATAATTTATGGTCTTTTGATCAGAATATATTTCACACATTTCGCCATAGAGATAATTCCTTCTTATCATTAATTAAAATATTACCACTTCTATCTTTAAATCTTATATTAAGTAACTTTATCATGAATCACTAAATTACACGACGCATAAGCTTAAACATGATGTTTTTCATGGGGAAACATCCAAATTCTTTATTTGATGCATCATTATAATTAAAAAATACATCATCATTTCAAGTTAGTGTGATTACAAGTGTAGTGACTAATATTCTCTTGAGATCCTTGAAATATTATGCACAGTAATATATCCAAATTAATTTTAATCCCTTCCATGTATACTTAGTTATAGAATTTTATAGATAATTAAAATTTATCACAAAGAATATTTAATATCTATCCAATAAAATAAAACTATGGATCTCTATTATAGTGGTTTTTTGGGCCATTATTTAATTACCTTGATTTTTAGGGATGCATAGATATATCCTCACTTGAGATTTCATGAACCAAGAATGATAATTTATATATAAAAAATTCACACTAACTAAATTTTTCATTCAATTTCTCCTTTATCAAGGTCTATAGAAAAATCCTCTAATGATCTTCATTCTCTTCCTTTCACTTGAAATATATGAGAATATCATCTACAAAGACTAACAAATTTTTATCAAGGTGATCTCTAATGTCTCTATTCATCTATTCCATGAATATGATAGGGGGATTTTTAATTTTTAATAGAACCAATATGATCTCATAGTATCCATATTTTGTGTGAAAGGTTTTCTTGGAAATATCTTCCCTTTTCCAAAATAACTGTTGATGTACACATAAAAGGTTAATCTTTAAGAATTATTAATCCACTCATATTTGACAGAAAGATTCATAAATATGGGGTAAATGATACTTATTCTTGATAATAATGTTGTTAATATCACAATAATTATTTCATATATGAATTAAGCTATCTTCCATTTTAACAAATAGTACTAGTACAACCTTGGTGAAGCACTTAAGTATAAAAAAACCATATCCATATCCTCTTGGAGCTTCTTCATTAATTACTATATGTAAATCTGGGTCATTCTATAAAGAGACTTTGATATAAATATAACACTATGTATGCGTTATATTGAAAAATAAATAACCTAATCATGGGAAAGACTAGGAAACTCTCCACAAAAAACATTAATGCATTCATTCAAAATCAATATATCCATAATATTGAGTTTCTCTTAAAATATTTGACCAAAATACCCATCATGATCAGGTATTACGACCCATATAATGAAATTAATTCCCATAGGGAGTTACAATTATGAATTGAAATGATATATTATTATAGGTTTATTCAGGATATTAAATGAGATTTCCATAACCTAGTTATTAATATGGGATCTACGGAGAGAGAACTACCCCATGCATAAAATCACATCAAACTCCACTATAGGGAGAATAAATATATTTATAGTAAGCACATTCGTACAAAATCTTATCATAGAGGTGGTATAATCTCAGGATGAAATAATCACACCAATAGAAATTTTCATCGATAATTCAATATTTAACCATTGGTGATACAAATTATTAGTCTTAGAGATATTTTGTGAAATGTAGGAATTAATATAACTAGGTGAATATTTTTTCAATATTGAACGTAACTATCACCACCATAATATCAAGATTATTTCTTCATTATCATATTGAAACCAAAATGGTTAGGGTCAATATCAAGAAACAACAATTGGAGTAAGAAATAATATGAAAATTCAATACAATCCTAATATGTCCTAAATTATGATACTTTTCATTCAAAATCTGACATTTTAGAATTATCCTTCATTAATTGTAGTTCATCAAAGGTTGTTTTAGGTTCTAACCTATTATTATTAATATCCTAATCCATCAATAAAACTAAATTACAATTTGATAAAAAAATTTAAAACTTAAAATTATCATATATAAATATATATTACATCATTTTACATGGATATTCATTGCATATCCCAATAATTCATACTCAATAAACTATTGGTTTAGTGTATTTGTTGAATTGAAACATAACCAGGGGAAGGAAAATATAAGAAAAAAGTTATCTCATACACTCATTAAGGGTAAACATAGTAGATAATAGTCCAAGATCATAAGTGATCATAAGTTTAACATGTAGGAATGAGAACATAATCAAGGTACATGAACATAATATAAGGAAATAATACCTAATAAAACATTGATCATAAATTATTATTCATGAGTTGATTCTTTTTTCATAATATAAGATAAGAGTTATTGGAGTGATGATACATGAGTTAATAAGTATGACTTAGGTATATTTTCTAATATATAAATTTTGAAAAAATAGAAGAATAAGAATCATAACATACGTCAAGGTTAAATAAAAATAAATTCATATCATATAGGAATAGGCTACCCACCTTCCAATAATATAGTGGAATTGAGCTATCCATTTGTTCTCCATAACATTTTCAACATTTTCTACCCACCTACACCCTATAACATTTTAGACTAGAGATAATGATTTGTGGCTTATAAAATTTTGAATTTGGGCTAAAAATTTATTCACCATATTGGCCTCATGAGTTATAATACATTACCAAATGCATTGGGGGGCTATAATAGGCCCACCTATAATATAATTTTAAATTATCCATATGAAAATATTTGTAATCCCATCATATAATAATTAATAAATGTAAAATAAAAAGGTTTCATGATAATTTCCGCAAGACATCCAGAGAAAGAAGGTGGACGGTAACATTATAGAATATCAAAATTGATTTTTAAGAAAAATTAAAGGATATTGACATAAAATAAAACACTTTATAAGATAATTATAACAATATTTTAAAAATAAAGGGAAATTACCTTTTCATTTTTTTATAAAATTTATTTTAAAAGAAAATAATTTTTTAAAAAAGGATCAAAAATTACTTTGGGAGACAATGAAAGTTTGTAAAGGAATATTCATAAAGAAAACTAAGTATGATAGCATCAAAATTCATTCATGTGAAAAATGTCAAAATAAATTACTTTCAATCATTTATAAATAAATTCAAAAAAATGGAAATTTTAAAAATACTCTATTCATTATTTTGTAAATAAAATAAAGTATTATATAAAATGAATTTAATAAATCATTGAATTTTATATAAGTACATCCATTAAAAAATATAATTAATACAGACATAGAGGATAAATACTACATACTAAAATTATGTGATACGGGAAAAAATACTTATCGGAAACCTTCTAGTTGAGTTGCGAACCAAAGAGAGGTGAAATTGAAAAAATAATGAAAACACAAGAAATAACTAGAAGAGAATAAAATAGAAGGGGTTTTAGAGAGAATTTATATATAATTTCCTCCATTATATATTTTTTCATAAATAATATTGATTTCAATGTTTGATTAGAAAGAAACCCTTACAGATTTTTTATCATTTGAATCAAAATACCATGAAAGATAGAACCTTGGATGGATTTTAGAATAAAATTAATTTTTTTTTGAAAAGAATGATAAAATAAGTTCATAGGTTAGTATAGGTAATGTCCTGTGTTTTTTCAGACTAGAATTTTGAGCATAAGTTTGAGTTTTTTCTTTCAAATTCTTATAAGGGATAAAATAATTATTTTTTACCTAGAGTATGATCTTGGATAATATTTTTGACAAGTTTATTAGTCCCAGAAAAGGGTGTTTACCCTAGGATTTAAGTTTTGTGGAATTCAGATCTGTTTTAATTTTAGAATAATAATAATTAATTAATATTTAATTAACTAAATATTATTTTATTTTCATAGGTTCATTCAGAAATATATTTTTAATGGATCATTGGATTGATATTTCTTCTTAGCTATTGATTTAGGAATAAGGAGTTTTTTCTAGGTGTGGTATAAACTCATGTTGGGTTCTGGGGCCAGCCTAAGCCCCCTTTTTAATTTTTTTAATTTTTTTTCATTGAATTTTCTTCTTTTATTTTTTTATTTATCCCCTTTGGATTATCATGCATGACTCTATGGGATTCCCCCTTCATGCAGATTGAGAGAAAATGGGAGAGGGAGTGAGATAGGGAGAGAGAGAGAGAGAGGAGGAATGAGGTGCCGCTGTAGAGCTCGGGTCGTGATAGATCATCATGTTATAGATGTGGAGAATTGATATAGGCACCGATTCAGAAGATTCAACCCAAAGGTGGTTGTGACTTATGTTTTTACCATATAACCCTTCAAATTTCATGTTTGTATGTTATAAACCTCTTATATGCTTTCTTGGGATCCCTTGTGGGCCAATCTAATTTTTTTTGGGGGGGGAACAGTTTGGGAGAACCTGTGTACATGTCATGTGGTTCTGGGAACACATGCTGTGTGTTATTACTATTTTGGAAATATGATATTTTGGGAATTACAGCCATGTATGCGGTATATACACTATTTTCGGGGACTCGTCCATTTAACTGGGTACCTGGACAAACATGCCATGTAGGGGCACACAACTATGTAAATTAGATGTCTAGACATTGTGTGGTCGGAACACCATTTAAAAGTATATGTCTATATGATATACATGGTCGGGCCATGTGATGTACATGAAAGGTTACCTTGTTTAGGGTTCACACCACGTACATGATCAACACGTTGTGTACATGGTCATTTACATGAAATGTTCGGGTGGAGAAAACTCCCATGTGGGGACATGAGGGTACACGCTGTGTTCTAGGGTCCACATGTCGTGTACTCCTCATTTAGTATTCTTTTTAGGGGTTTTAATATTTTATGTCCCAGAGTCATATTAGAAATTAGAAAAGTCCATCCTGAGTTTTTTTTCTACATAGACCACAATAGTGAATCCCTTGGGGGTGATTTCAGGTATCTTAATGGGCGTTTTGTGGATTTTATCTAAACAAAGATCTTTTTCATCCAGTAATCAAATTCGAGTGTCTTTTAAGAGTGAGACATTGATATGAGATGATCCCAGAGCTATATTCTAAGATTGTTGTTTTATATATATTCATTTAGGGATATCTCCTTTGAGAGACGTTCCCTTATATCTTATGAGGCTACAAGGTTAGTTGTTTTTGAGGATCCCCTTTAGGATTCCCTTTTTTATGTTTCATCCCAGAGGATCCCATGTAGGGTTTCTCTATATTATTCCTATTACCAAGGTTACCCTATGATATTAATTTGGTTATGTTTTGACCTAGTTAATCCCATGTATAACCCCTTACCTATATACCATTCCAAGGATCCCATGTAGGATTCCTCTACTTATTACATTGATTTTGAGGGTCCTATGTAGGAAGCCACATCATAAGGATCCCAAGTAGGATTCCACTGTTAACTTACCATCAAGGATCCTATGTAGGATTTTCTACTTTTTTTTCATTCTCAATTGAGGATCCCTGGTAGGATACATTCAATCATGTATATACGTTGGAGATGCTGAGTAGGATTCCTCTCCAGTGTTTTTTCTTGAGGGACCTAGTGGTTACCCCATTGTTCGACCAACCCTAAGCTAGTATGTCAAGATTGGGTTGAATTATAATAGGTTTCACCTTATAACCTATTCTGAAATTGCAATCCAATGTGGATGTGGAAGTAGTGGTGGGATTAGGCATTCAACCACCCTCACTCTATTGTTTATACATTCATTTGTTTACTTCCGATGTAGATATGATTACCAGAGGTGCTTCCTAGTTTGTGGTTCATGATACTAACATGATGAATCATCCATTATATTGGTATATAAAGACTTTATTATTTGGATCCATATCATTCCTTAACTAGGATTCCTATATGTTATTTCCTAGGATCTAGATTCTGAGTAATATTATTTATTATACATACTGGAATACACAGAGGCACTACCTGAGATTTTTCTATTGATCACATAAGTTTTATTATTATACTATTGGGATTTACAGAGGTTCTTCTAGGGATATAACTACTAATCCAATGATTATGATATACCAGAATGGAATCCCTATTAAAGTTAGTCATGGATGGTTAAACTCGTTTGAGTGATGATGATTATTCTTCTCTCCTCTATTTGACATGTTATAAGGATGATGATGATCTCATCAATCAAATTATATCTATGGATTATTATGATCTCTGTATGGATCTAGATGATTAAACTCTCCCTGATCATATAATAGACTATGATTTTTAATATAACATTTCACATCATTGGATACTCGGAGTTGATTACACTTTCTTGGATGATGGGGATGATTTCACTCTCCCTTATTAGAGACCTCAAAGGGTGTGAATGAAATCTATCTAATGATATCTCTTACATATCACCTAAGGGATAGAACCTTAGGGATTATTTTATTCTTAATGTTATGGATGCCTATAGAATAGGGCATAGAGGTTAGATATTATAATAGATTTATATGGAATGAGAGGCATGGAATCCATCTGAGAAACCATTTACTAGATCTCCATATGTATTTCCCTAGAATCCATTATTATAGTGATTGGAGGAGAATAAGGACCCGAACATAAAACATTACATAATCATGAATTAAATGAATAATTAACATTAAGGATATTTTCAGGTTTAGAGTTTTATATAATTAGGCTATAACTATTACATTTCATTTTAGAAAATATGAAGTAGACACTTCTACTTAGTTTAAATTTTTTTCACAAAACAAGAACTCTTGAAAAAATGAGTCATGTCTAGTTCCATGTTTAAGACAACATGAATTTTCATTGAAACCATCCTTGACACTATTCCACATTATTTCCAGTGAAAAACATTTCAAAAACATGGGATGAGAATAAAAAGCTCAGTAAGGGATACACAAAGAAGAAAAACTGTTAGTTTTTTAAAAAAATTAGTAAACCATGAATAATTTTTCATAAGTAATACTTTTTACTATTATAAAGTAGTAAATACTAGTCACTGAATAATATATCACTACTTACACATTTGTAACAAAAAAAATCCATAAAACCCATATAAAGAACACATAACATATAAAGGTAACATGGGACATAAACATACTTAAATAGAATAACCATACAGTCGTCTTCCACACATATCACTAAGTGGAATAGTCATATGACCGACATCCATATGCAATGAATTGGAGGTTATAACGTAACCACCCATCCTGGTTTATCATGGCACCACCTGTCATTTGGTTTATCACGTAACCACCTGTCAAATGTCCAAGTACCATTATAAAATCATAACACATAAAAGAAGTATGAAGGAAAGAAAACATTTCCACATTTTAATCATAATATATAACATAATCATATTGAAATAACAAATCCATTATCAAAACCGTTTTCAGTACCAAAATACACAAAAGAGTATATGGTATTTATTTTCCTTGAAAAAAAAAACATTACGACATGTTAAGGATTCCAAAGAACAAATAATACTCATGGAGGCAGGGAGGTCTTTGTCATCGCTTAAGTTAAAAGAAACATTCCTTTTTGTTGTTTAGTAAAATTACTTGTAGAAAAATATTCCCTTTGAAAATTAAATGGTGTTTATACAGTGTATAAAAGAATTTCACGTATTAAAACAAAATATGCCTCAATGAAAGGAGATTGAGACGAAGTCCCTTATCTCGTGTCTGACTTGACCCGTTTATTCTTTAATCACCTGAATAATAAACTAAAGTTAATTTATAATTTCTTAAGAATATTTTTCATGTTTTTTAGTCCTTTTATATAAATTATTACCATGTGATAAACATTATGTAATCATTTAAGTTAATAATGGTCGTTTTGTCGATATTTGGTACTTGAGTAAAAAATGAACACCTTATATTTACAAGTTGTACATGTTGTCAATAGTTCATTATATCCAGAATGATATTCATTATTTTGATATCATATATATCATATACATCTAGTATATATATATATATATTTATAATATTACATATCATTTGGAGGTATGAAATGAAATGCACCGTTCATGGAGACAGTAATCCATACATACGCATGAACACTACTTTCATTTCTATTTCATATTTCAATGGATTTAAAACATAATTATACATTGGTATATTATAATTCCAGTATAATATCATATATAATACCGTTAAATCTATCCTTCATACGTCCTATGTATGGCATGAACGATTCATATCACTTTGAGGGGGTGGTAGTACCCACTTCCTCAAATGAAATTATCGTGTTTACCCATAATGGAAACCATAAATGTATGCTATAAAAGAAAAATAAAGAAGAATAAATAAAACATAAACATAATATATATCATATATAAATATATTTTCATCTTAATGGCCACCATGATAGGCAGTAGGAGATAATTAAACAATCAACGTTTCGTGAGGCGTTAGTTTTCCATCCACAGAAACAGTATGTTATTCACCCATTAGATGGAGGTGTGTGTAAGTGTAGTTTGAATCCATATCATAACAACATCCTAGTATATTTAGGATACTGGTGTTGTTATAAAATAAGGTAATAAAAATAGTTTAGGGGATGGAGATGTAAAATAAAAGATAAAAGTTAAGAGAAACCGTTACCTTTAATTTGGGTAACTCCCTTTGGTTTGAACAAAAATGGTTTGTTGAAGTGACTTCTGCCTAAGGTATGGATTCTAGGTGGAAAAGAGGGATGTAGGACAATTAATTGGTTAGATTTTGGACGATCCAAAATGCTTGAGAGGTGTGAGGAATTGGATAGAAATGGTATCCTTTGATATGGGGGAGGAGGGGCTCTTTAGGAAAGTGTGGAAATATTATTTTATTTTATAATGATATTCGGTTTATAAAGGTCCAAAAATCATTAGAGTAAAATATAAGATGACCCATGGTCGAAATAAAATTATCCAATAAGAATTGGATAGGTTTTGGATGTTATTTTAATATTCATAATCTTATTTATTTAAATGATTTATTAATGAGGTAAACACTGCATCATTATTGTGTCATAAATAATTTAATTTATTAGATGTCTAAGAATTTTATAAAAAAATACCATGATGTAGGAAATCATTTTATCTTTAATATTAATATTTATAGTAAAAAATATTACATATATAACACCATATAAAAAATTATTATTAGAAGTTTTTTGTTTATATCATTTCCGCCTTTACTTTAAACTAATTAATCTAAAGTGTCATTATCATTCATAAGTGGCAACATGGGGTCCCAAAATCGACCCAAGGATGACCAGGGTCGTAAATTGCTCATCCAATAATGTTTGACAAGTTTTAACATAATTTTGAATTATTATAATATTCATTTTTCTTTGAATTACCCTATTTACCTTTAATCGCGGTAAATAAAAGTCAAAAGTTATTATTCACCAAAAATCATTTTCATCTTATTGAACCACATTTAACATAATAATAAGAACCATGTATGTCGGATTTTCAAAATTCAATTCACATAAGTGGTAAAATTTTATTTAAATGAAAAATTCAGTTTTCTAACAACTACTAAGTGGTTTCAATATTCATCAAAAATTTTAGTTTTTTAGAAAAATACCGAAATTCAGCCTAAAATATATTTGATATTCCAAATTAAAAAATGATGTCTATTTTACCAAATAATAAAAATAGAAGTTGCATTAATTGATTTAAAATTAATTCCCATTGTTAAAACAAATAACATGTTTTTAAGAAACAATAACTATCAAAAGATTTACAGTTTTTTATGTACAAATTCAAACTGAAATTAATTTAAATGACAAAAATTGGATTAAGTGGTAAAAATATATTATAATCACACTTTAAAACTAATTAAAAAGATAATATAACCATATAAATAAATTATATTAAACACAATTTTGAATAAAAAATACAATATTTATCAAAATTCATTAAAAAATGAACTTTATCGGAAAAATTTCAAAAATTTACACAATGTAAATTTTGATGACCCCATTCTATAGAAGGATTTTAAATGGTTAAATAGAATTTATTAAAGTGACCAAAAAAATATTTTAAGAGGGTTAACTATTAAAAGGTGGTAAATCAACCATTTAATGTAAATTATGATTAAAATTAGATTCATTAACATTTTAAGCCTCTAACTATTATTATATAAAAGAAAATACATTTAACAAACATGTATAGTCGTATTGTAGTTAGTTTTGTTCATTCCAACCTATACAATGTCTAGGATTTAACTCCCATTTAAAATAATAATATTACATTATTAGTGTGCAACGTAAGATTTCAAAGAAACCCGTTGTTGCGTATCGGGTATTCTATAGAACACAACAACCCTTTTAAAGTAAAATTAATATTTAATTCAAAAATATTAATAAATATGGAAATATATTATTCTTCATTTACCTTGGATGTTAAATCCTTCCCCCCTTTTGGAAATTGCATCCTCACAATTTTTATTCACTTATCAAAATAAGTGTGGGTATTTGTCCCTCTTAGCATTTTCAGATACCCACATTGCCTGTTCAATCATATGGTTTTTCAACAAAATCTATACCTGGTGAATTTATTTATTCCGC
This sequence comes from Viscum album, assembly GCA_963277665.1. Lineage (NCBI taxonomy): Eukaryota > Viridiplantae > Streptophyta > Magnoliopsida > Santalales > Viscaceae > Viscum > Viscum album. Next base: position 877,091,842 of record OY728143.1, on the reverse strand, counting down.
AAAACTTGCTCTCCGTGGTCAAGAATCTGGACTGGTTGTTCTTCATAAGAGAGATTCTCTTCCAACTGAACTACCTCTGGACTCAAAACATGAGACGGATCTGGCATATACTTTCTCAACATCGAAACATGAAAAACATTGTGTACCTGGGATAAACTTTGAAGTAAATCTACTTTGTACACAACTGATCCAATTTTTTCTAGGATTTCATAAGGTCTAATGAACCTCAGACTCAACATTCTCTTCTTACCAAAACACATCACACTTTTCCATGGAGAAACTTTGAGAAAGACAATATCACATACCTCAAAAGAAATATCCTTCCTCCAGTTATACTCATGACTTTTCTGTCTGTGCTAAGATGTTCTCATGTGATTATGAATCAACTGAACATTCTCTGCCATCTCTTCTAATAATTCTAGTCCCACCAGCTTCCTTTCACATATTTCTTCCCAAAAATCTGGAGTTTGACAATGCTTTCTATATAATGACTCAATGGGATCCATCTGTATACAGGAATGAAAACTGTTATTATAATAAAATTCAACCAAAGAAAGATGTTGGTCCCATCTTCCCCGGTAATCTAGTGAGGAAGCACATAGCATATCCTCAAAGGTCTGAATTGTTCATTTTGACTGCCCTTCTGATTGAGGATGAAAATATGTACTAAAATTTAATTTAGTACCCAAAGACTTCTGAAGGCCTTTCCAAATGTTAGAAGTAAACATAGGATCACGATCAGATACAATAGAGAGGGGAACTCCATGCAACCTGACTATCTCTCTAACATAAAATTGAGCAAGTTGATCTAGAGGCAATTTATCTAGAATATGAAAGAAATGAGAAAATTTAGTCAATCAATCAACTATAACATAGATTGCAATATTACCACGAGATGTCTTCGTTAATCCAACAACAAAGTCCATGGATATATTTTCCCATTTCCACTCTGGAAATGGTGAAGACTGAAGAATCCCTTTCAGTAACTGCCTCTCTACTTTCACCTGTAGACAAGTCAAACACTTCATAGTAAAATCTATAATATCTCTTTCCATTCCATCCTACCAGTAATACTCCTGAAGATCTCTATAAATCATAGTACTACCAGGATGAAATAAAAACAGAGAACTATTAGCTTCACATAACAACTCAATATTCAACTATGAATCACAAGGCACACATAATCTCTTCCCAAACCTCAAAACACAATCATTATCAAAGTTAAAATCAGGTAACATACCCTTCGGAACCAACTCTACCTTTTTCTGCAACTCACCGTCTTCTTTTTGCATTTGCATAATTATATCTGATAAAGATGATTTCCCAAACACCTGAAACAAAACTGAAGAATTTTCTACACCAACAACTTCTATTCCCAAGTTCATCAAATCAAAAAACATAGGATCTCGTTCCAAATATATAATCGTCAATGAGAAATTAATTTTTCAACTCAAAGAATCAACCACTTTATTTTCATTTCCCAGATGGTAATGGATCGTGAAATCATAATACTTTATCAATTCCAGCCATATCATCTGTCTCATGTTCAATTCCTTATGAGTTAATATATACTTTAAACTTTCATGGTCAGTATATATTTCACATTTTACTCCATAAAAATGATTCCTCCAAATTTTTAAAGCAAAAACAACAACAGCTAATTCCAAATCATGTGTAGGGTAATTTAACTCATGAGGTATCAAATGATGTGAAGCATAATCAATTACCTGGTCATTCTTCATAAGGACACATCCTAGTCCTTTCAATGAAGAATCATTGTAAATAACAAACTCACCATTTCTGGAAGGCAGTGACAAAACTGGAGCATTCACCAATATTTTTTTTCAATTTCTGAAGAAAATCATCACATTCTTTTTTCCAAATGAACTTAACACCTTTTTGAGTTAACTTAGTCATTAGACTGTATACCCATGAAAAATTCTCAACAAACCTCTAATAATAACCTTCCAAACCAAGAAAACTATGGGTCCTGGTTATATTTGTGGGTCTTTGCCATTCTTCAACAACTTTTTTTAGCAGTATCAATAGTTATGCCATTTTTTAAAATAATGTGACCAAGGAAAAATAATTGTTGTAAGAAAAACTCACAGTTGATTAATTTCCCATAAAGATTATTTTTCTTTTAAGGTTTGAAAGATGACCCTTAAATGACATCCATGATCCCCTTTACTTTTAGAATAAACCAAAATATAATCAATGGACACAACAACAAACATATCCATGAACTCATAGAAAATTATATTCATAAGATCCATGAATACAGTAGCTGCATTATTTAACCCAAAAGGCATAACTAAAAATTCATAATGGCCATATCTAGTACGAAATGAGATCTTTAGAATGTCTGCTTCATTTAATTTCAACTGATGGTACCTTGATCTCAAGTCAATCCTTGAAAAATACTTAACTCCATAGATCTGATCAAACAAATCATCTATATGAGGAAAATGATACTTTTTCTTAAAAGTGATGTTATTCAATACTCTATAGTCAATGAAAAGTCTCATTGAACCATCTTTATTTTTAACAAACAATACAGGAGCACCCCATGGTGAAGTGCTAGGTCGAATGAAACCATTATCTAATAACTCCCACAATTGCTTACTTAACTCTAAAAGTTCAATTTGAGTCATTCGATAAGGGGCTTTTGAAATTGGCATAGCATCAGGAACTATGTCAATAGTAAATTCAACTTCCCGATCAGGTATAATACCAGGAAACTCATCAAGAAAAACATCAAGATAATCATTTACCATTGGCACATCATTAATCAGTACAGTTCCTTTATTTTAAACAATATGTGGAAAGAAACATTCATTTACATATTTTACTAGTTTCTTAGCTTCATGATATGTTATCAAAAGCAAGGGTTCATTCTTGTAAACAAACTGTAAATATTTCTGAAATGAAACCGCTTTAGCTCTGTATTCAATCTTAGCATGATAAACAGATAGCCAATTCATGCCCAAAATAACATCAAACTCTATTAGAGGCAAAACAATAATGTTTGCAGGTAGATTCTTTCTACACACAAGGACATGAAGGTTATTATGTATTCATTTTGTCTCAAAATTTCCTCCAGGTGTTTTTACAATAAGTTCCACATTTATATCTTGAGATGGAATTCCCAATTTATTAGAAAACTTCTCAGAAATGAAAGAGTGTGTAGACCCTGAATCAAACAACTCATTGGAATAATCTTAACAAAAAATAGTGTACCTGATACTACTTCTTTTGATGGACCAACACCTTCCGAAGTAGTTGCAATGGATTTCACCACCACTTTATGCTTGTAGTCTGGCTTCTTTCCCTCAGCTGAGTTCTTTGCTGGACACTAATTTGCATAATGACCCATTTAATTACAATTAATACATCTTACCGATGGATTTTCATTGCCTGCTTGATCATCTTCCTTACAATTACGAGTAATATGACCAGACTTACCACACCGGAAACAGTTTCTAGACTTTGATAAACATTCTCCTAGAAGCTTTTTACCACACTTATCACAAGTTGGATATTTAATTTTCTTACCTCTAGGATTATTTGATGAATTCTTTCCCTTTTCCTACCAACTGGACCTCTTATTCTATTGTCTGTAAACGGACACCTGATCATCGACAAACTCCATTTTCACCTTCTCTGCACATCAAACAAGTTTTTCATAACTTTTGAACTCAGGAGAGGCTAATTTTCTTCAATATCATGGCTTCAATCCCGAGTAAAATCTATTTATCTTACTATCAAGATGTCGAATGAAATTTGGAGTATACCTTGGCAGTCAAGTGAATTTTTCTTCATAAGTAGCCACTGATTCATCATCCTACCTTAATTCGCAGAATTGTTTTTCTATCCTAAGACGAACCACCCTAGGAAAATATTTCTCAAGAAACATACCTTTTAATTCAACCCAATCAAAACCATCAATCTCCTCACCATCCTTGATATTATTCACCATCTACCACCACTGATCAGCTTCACCTTCAAAATGGTAAACAGTGAGACTATCCTTTTGATGTTCTTAACTCCCCATGACATCAAAAATATTCTCCAGTGCTTTAATCCAACATTTAGATAGAACATGGTCAGATGATCCTCAAAATGATGGGGGATGTTGCCTCATGAAATGATCCACTACTGACATGCTTCTCTATGGTTGATCTGGATGATCTCATGCTTGGATACCACCAACATTTATAGCCTGTTTCAACTGTGCCATCACTACTACAAATTTTTCAGTTCTGATTCTGACCATCTCAAGTTACTGATTTGGAAGGTTGTCTTCCTCCTAATGTCATCCCAACATAAATGCAATGTTTCCTTAGTGAAAAACCATTCTGAACATATAAATATATTAGGCGAACCAACATGGTAATATGAAAATGCTATATCATTTCAATATGACCATAAATTAATTTATGGACATTTATTTAACAATACCCTAACTCCTAAAGTTGTCTAAACTGACCTCTGATACTAACTATAAGGGCCTGGAATTAAAATATTACAAAGTCATGAATTAAATGAATAATTCACAATAAGGATTTTTTCAGGTTTATAGTTTTAGAGAATTAGGCCATAACTATTACATTTCATTTAAAAATTTTCAATGTAGACACTTCTACTCAGTTTCCATTTTTTTCAAAAAACAAGAACTCTTGAAAAAAAGCATCATGTATAGTTCCATGTTTAAGATAGAATGACTTTTCCTTGATCCCATCCTTGACACTATTCAACATTATGTCTGGTGAAAAACATTTCAAAAACATGGGATGAGCAAAAAATGCTCAGTAAGAGATACAAAAATAAGGAAAACTGTTAGTTTTTCAAAACAACAAGTAAACCATGAATACTTTAACTTAAGTTATAATCTTCACCTTTATGAAGTAGTAAATACTCATCACTGAATACAAGATCACTACTTACCATTTTGTAACCAAATTATTACCATAAAATCCATATAAAGAACACATAACATATAAAGGTAACTTGGGACAGAAATGTACTTAAATGGATTAACCATACAGTCGACTTCCACACGTATCACTAAATGGAAAAGCCACACGGTCGACTTCCATTCCCAATGAATTGGAGGTTATAATGTAACCACCCATCCTGTTATATCACGACACCACCCATCATTTGGTTTATCACTTATCCACTAGTCAAATGTCCAAGTACCATTATAAAATCATAACACATTAAACAAATTTAAAATAAATAAAACATTTCCAACATTTAATCACAATATATCAATTAAACATATTGACATAAAGAATTAATTATCAAAATTATGTTCAATACCAAAATACATAAAAGAGTATATGGTATTTATTTTCCTTGACAAAAACCATTACGGCTTGTTAAGGATGCCAACGAACAAATAATACTCGCAGCAGCGGAAAGGTCTTTATCACCGCTTACATTAAAAAAAACAATCCTTTTTGTCATTTAGTAATATTATTTGTAGAAAAATATTTCCTTTGAAATGTAAATGGTGTTTATATAGCGTATAAAATAAAGTCACGTATTAAAACAAAATATGCCTCAACAAAAGGAGATTGAGACGAAGTCCCTTACCTCGTGCCCGACTTGACCCGTTCATTCTTTAATATCCTGAATAATATACTAAAGTCAATTTATAATTTCTTAATAACATTTTTATATTTTATTAGTCCTTTAATATAAATTATTACCATGTTATAAAAATTATGTAACCATTTTAGTTAACAATGGTCGTTTTGTCGATATTTGGTACTTGAGTAAAAAATGAACACCTTATATCTAAAAGTTGTCCATGTTGTCAATAGTCCATTATATACAGAATTATATTAATTATTTAGATATCATATATATCATATATATCCATTATATATATATTTATAATAGTACATATTATTTTGAGGTAAGAAATGAAATGCACCGTTCATGGAGATGGTAAGCCGTACGTACGCATGAATGCTACTTTCATTTATATTTCTCATTTTAATTAAATTAAAACATAATTATACATTGGTATATTATAAATCCAGTATAATATCATATATAATAACATAAACTCAATCCTTTATACATCCCACGTTTGGCATGAACGAGTCATATCACTTTGAGGGGGCGGTAGTCGACACTTCCTGAAATGAAATTACCGCGTTTACCCATAATGGAAACCATAAAGGTATGATATAAAAGAAAAATAGATAAGAATAAAGAAAACATAAAAATAATATATATTATATATCAATATATTGTCATCTTAATGGCCTCCATGATAGGCTCTACAAGATAATCGAACAATCATCGATTCTTGAGGCGTTAGTTTTCCATCCACAGAAACAGAATGTTCTTCACCCATTAGATGGAGGTGTGAGTAAGTGTAGTTTGAATAATTATCATAAAAACATCCTATTATATTGAGGATACTACTGTTTTTATAAAATAAGGTAATAAAAAGATTTTCGGGGTTGGATAACTAAAATAAAAGAAAAAAGTTAAGAGAAATAGTTACCTTTAATTTGGGTAACTCCCTTTGGTTTGAACCAAAATGGTTTGTTGAAGTGACTTCTGCCTAAGGTAAGGATTCTAGGAGGAAGATAGGGATGTGGGGAGATTAATTGGATAGAGGTTGGATGAGAAAAAAGGATTTAGAGGTGTGTAGAATTGGTTAGTAATGGTATCCTTTTATAAGGGGGAGGAGGGGCTCTTTAGGAAAGTGTGAAAATATTTTTTTATTATATATTTATATTGGCTTTCTAAAGGTCCATAAATACTTAGAGATAAATCTAAGATGACCCATGGTCGAAATAATAAAATCCAATAAGAATTGGACAGGTTTTGGTTTTTATTTTAATATATATAATCTTATTTATTTTAATGATTTATTAGTGAGGTAAACACTACATCATTATTGTGTCATAAATAATTTAATTTATTTGATATATAAAAATTATAAAAACATACCATAATATAGGAAAGAATTTTATATTTCCAATGAATATTTATAGTAAAAAATATTACTTATATAACACCATATAAAAATTAATTTACTAAAAATGTTTTTGTTTATGTCATTTTTGCCTTTACTTTAAATTAATTAATCTAAAGTGTCATTATCATTCATAAGTGGATCCATGGGGTCCCAAAATCGACCCAAGGATGGCCAGGGTCTTCCATTACTCATCCAATAAGGTTAGGACATGTTTTAAGGTAATTTTGAATGATTATAATATTTTTTTTACCTTGAATTACCATATTTACCTTTAACCGCGGTAAATAAAAGTCAAAAGTTCCGATTCACCAAAAATTATTTTCATCTTATTGAACAAAATATCACTTAATAATAACAACCATGTATGTTATATTTTCAAAATTAAATTCAAAGAAGTGGTAAAATTTCATTTAAATGAAAAATTCAATTTTCTAACTGCTACTATGTGGTTTCACTATTCATAAAAAAATTGAAGTTTTTCAGAAAAATACCTAGAATTCATCCTAAGATATATTTGATATTCAGAATTAAAAAATGTTGTCTATTTTACCAAATTATAATCATAGAAGTTGCATTAATTAATTTAAAATTAATTCTTGTTGTAAAACAAATTGCGTGTTTTTAAGAAACAACAACTATCAAATGATTGACACTTGTTTATGTCCAAATTCAAAGTGAAATTAATTCCAATGACCAACATTGGGTTAAATGGTAAAAATATATTATAATTAAAATTTAAAACCAATTAAAAAGATAATATAACCATATAAATAAATTATATTAAAACACAATTTTGAATTAAAATTCAATACTTTTCACTATTCATTAAAAAATGAACTTTATCGGAAAAATTCCAAAAAATTACACAAAGTAAATTTTGATGTCCCCATTCTAAAGAAGGATTTTATTTGGGAATATAGAATGTATTAAAGTAACCAAAACTATATTTATAGAGGGTTCTCCATTAAAAGGTTGCAAATCAACCTTTTAATGTAAATTATGCTTAAAATTAGATTAATTCGAATTTTAAGCCTCTAAATTTTATTGGATAAAAGTAAATACATTTAAAAAACATGTATAGTAATATTGTAGTTAGATTTGTTAATTCCATCCAATAAAACGGCTAGGAGTTAACTTCCATTTTTAATAATAATATTTTATTATTAGTGTGCAACATAAGATTTCCAAGAAACCCGTTGTTGTGTATCGGGTATGCTATCGAACATAGAAACCCTTTTAATGTAAATTTAATATTTAATTTGAAAATTTTAATAAATTTGGAAATATATTATTATTTATTTACCTGGGATGTTTCTTCCTTCACCCCTTTTGGAAATTGCGTTCTTACAATTTTTATTCACTTATCAAAATAAGTGGGGGTATTTAGCCCTCATAGCATATTCAGATACCCACATTGCCTCTTCAATCATATAGTTTTTCCACAAAACCTATACCTGGTGAATTACTTTATTTTGCAAAACATTCCCTATGTGGTAATGAATCTGGACTAGTTGTTCTTCATAAAAGAGATTCTCTTCCATCTGAACTACCCCCTGACTGAAAACATGAGATGGATCTGGTATATACTTTCTCAACATCGAAACATGAAAAACATTGTGTACCAGGGTTAAACTTGGAGGTAATCCCACTTTTTACGCAACTGATTCAATTTTCTCCAAGATTTCATAATGTCCAATGATCCTCGGACTCAACTTTCCCTTTTTACCAAAAGGCATCACAATTTTCCATGGAGAAACATTAAGAAAGACATGATCACCGACCTCAAAAGAAATATCCTTACTACAGTTATCAACATGACTTTTTTGTCTGCTATGAGCTATTCTCATGTGCTTCTGAATCTACTGAACTTTCTCTGCCATCTCCTCTACCAATTCTGGTCCCATCAGCTTCCTTTCACCAACTTCATCCTAAAAAGCTGGAGTTTGACAACTCTTTCCCTATAATTCCTCAAGCGGAGCCATTTTTATACTGGAATAAAAACTGTTATTATAAGAAAATTCATCCAAAGAAAGATGTTGGTCCCAACTTCCCTGGTTATCTAGTGAATAAGTACGATTCATATCCTTAAAGGTCTGAATTGTTCATTCTGACTGCCCATCTGAATGAGGATGAAAAGATGTACTAAAATTTGATTCAGTACCCAATGACTTCTAAAGGCCTTTCAAAAAGTTAGAAGTAATCCTGGGATCACGATCAGATACAATGGAGAGGGGAACTCCATGAAACATGACTATCCCTTTAACATAGAATCGAGTAAGTTGATCTAGAGACAAAGTATCTCGAATATGATGGAAATGAGAAACTTTAGTCAATCGATCAACTATAACCCAGATTGCATTATTACCTCGAGATGTCTTCGGTAATCCCACAACAATGTCCATGGATATATTTTCCAATTTCCACTCTGGCACCAGTAAAGACTAAAGAATCCATTTTGGTAATTTCCACTCTACATTAACCTATAGAAAAGTCAAACACTTCATAGTAAAATTAGCAATATCTCTTTTCATTCCATCCCAACAATAATACTCCTAAAGATCTCTGTACATCTTAGTACTACCAGGATGAACTGAAAATGGACAACTATGAGCTTCACATAACAACTCATTCTTCAACTCTGAATCACAAGGCACACATAATCTCTTCCCAAAACTCAAAACACAATCATTATCAATGATAAAATCTGGAAACTCACCCTTCTAAACCAACTCTACCTTTTTCTTCAACTCACTCTCTTCATTCTGCGCATGCTTAATTATATCTGATGGAGATGATTTCACTAACACCTGAAACAAAACAGAAGAGTATCCTTCACCAAAAACTTTTATGCCAAAGTTCATCAAATAAAAAACCAAAGGTTATCATTAAAAGCATAGCATGGTTAATGAGACATTACTTTTTTGACGCAAAGCATAAAACACTTTATTTTCTTTACCCAGATGGTAATGGATCGTGAAATCATAATCCTTGATTAATTCCAGCCATATCATATGTCTCATGTTCAATTCTTTCTGAGGGAATATATACATTAAAATTTTTGGTCAGTATATATTTCACATTTTACTCCATAAAAATGATTCCTCCCAATTTTTAAAGAAAAAATGACAAAAGATAATTACAAATCATGTGTAGGGTAATTTAACTCATGCGGATTCAACTGAAGTGAAGCATATGAAATTACCTGATCATTATGCATAAGAAAACATCCAAGTCCTTTCAATGAAGCATCACTGTAAATAACAAACTCACCATTTCTAGAAGGCTGTGCCAAAAATGGAGTATTCACCAATATTCTTTTCAATTCCTGAAAACAACATCACAATATTTTTTCCAAGTGAACTTAACACCTTTTTGAGTTAACTTAGTCGTTTGACTAGATAACTGTGAAAAATTCTCAAAAAACCTCCTATAATAACCTGAAAAACCAAGAAAAATACAAATCTCGGTTATATATGTTGGTCTTGGCCATTCGTCAACAACTTTTTAGCAGGATAAACAATTATTCCATTTTTGAAAAAATGTGACCAATGAAAGAAATTTTATTGTAACCAAAACTCACATTTTCTGAATTTCCCATAAAGTTTCTTTTCTTTTAATGTTTTAAAGATGACCCTTAAATGAATTTCATCCTCCTATTTACTTTTAGAGTAAACCAAAATATCATCAATGAACACAACCACAAAATTATCCAAGAACCCATGGAAAATTCTATTCATAAGATCCATGAATATAGCAGGTTCATTGGTTAACCAAAAAGGCATAACTGCAAATTCATAATGGCCATATCTAGTACGAAACACGGTCTTCGGAATGTCTGCTTACTTTAGTTTCAACTGATGGTACCCCGATCTCAATTCAATCTTTGAAAAATAATGAGCTCCATAGAGCTGATAAAACAAATCATCGATATGAGGCAAATGATACATAACAGTGATTTTATTCAATGCTCTATAATCAATGCAAAGTCTCATTGAACCATCTTTTTTTAACAAACAAGATAGGAGCACCCCATTTTGATGTGCTAGGTCGAATAAAACCTTTATCTAATAACTCCTACAATTGCTTCTTTAACTCTAAAAGTTCAATTTGAGCCATTCGATAAGGGGGTTTTGAAATTGTCTTAGCATTAGGAACTAAGTCAACATCAAATTCAACTTCCCGATCAGGTATAGTACTAGGCTACTTATCAGGAAAACATCAAGATACTCATTTTCAACAAGCACATCATTAATCAAAACAGTTCCTTTATTTTTAACTATACGTGCAAGGTAACATTCCTTTACATCTTTTACTAGTTTCTCACCTTCCTGATAGGTTATCAAAATCAAAGGATCATTGTTGTACACAAACTGTAAATCATTATGAAATGAAAACTCTTTAGATCTGTAGTCAATCTTATCAGGATAAATAGATAGCCAATCCATGCCCAAAATAACATCAAACTCTACTAAAGGAAAAACAATAAGGTTTTCAGGTAGATTCTTCTCACACATAAGGACAAGAAGGTTATTATGTATTCTTTTTGTCTCAAAATTTCCTCCAGGTGTTTTTCCCATAAGTTCCATACTCATATCTTAAGATGGAATTCCCAATTTATTAGAAAACTTCTCAGAAATGAAAGAGTGTGTAGACCCTAAATCAAACAACTCATTGGAATAATCTGAAAAAATCAACAGTGTACCTGATACTACTTCGTTTGATGGCCCAACATCTGCTGAAGTAGTTGCAAAGTATTTCACCACCCCTTTCTGCTTGTAGTCTGGCTGCTTTCCCACAACTGAGATCTTTTGTGGACACTCATTTGCATAATGACCCATTTTATTACACCTAAAACATCTTAACAATGGTTTTTCATTGTCTGCTTGATCATCTTCCTTACAGTTATGAGAAATATGACCAGACTTACCACACAAGAAGCACATTATAGACATTGATAAATATTCTCTATGAAGCTTTTTACCACACTTCTCACAAGTTGGATAATTAATTTTCTTACCTCTAGGCTTCTTTGAGGAATTCTTTCCCTTTGACTGCCAATTGGACCGCTTATTCTGTTGTTTTTCAACAAACACGTGATCATCAGAAAAATCCATTTCAACCTTCTGCACAGATCGAACAAGTTTTTCATAACTTTTGAACTCACGAGAGGCTAATGCTCTTCGATATCATGGATTCAATCCTGATTAAAATCGATTTATCTTACTATCATGTTATCGGATGAAATTTGTAGCATACTTTTCCAGTCTAGTGAATTTTACTTCATAAGCAGAGACTGAGTCATCCTCCTTCCTTAATTCCATGAATTGTTTTTCCATCCTAAGACAAACCACCTTAGGAAAATTTTTCTCAAGAAACTTACCTATGAATTAATCCCAATCAAGAGCATCAATCTCCTCACAATCCCTGATATTTTTCACCATTGACCACCACTGATCAGTTTTACCTTCAAAATGGTAAACAGTGAGACTAACCTTTTGATGTTCTGAACTCCCCATGACTTCAAAAATCTTCTCCAGTGATTTAATCCACCCTTTAGCTAGCACAGGGTCAGATGATCGTCTGAATTATGGGGGATGTTTTCTCATGAAATTCTCCACTACTGACATGTTCCTCTGCGGTTGATCTGGATGATCTCATTCATGGATTCCCCCAACATTTATAGCCTAAGTCAACTATGCCATAACTGCAACAAATTGTTCAGTTCTGATTCCAACGATCTCAGGTTGCGGATTTATAAGTTTGTCTTCCTCCTGAAGTCATCCCAACATAGCTGCCATGTTTTCTCTGTGAAAAACCATTCTGAACATATAAATATCTTAGGCGAACCAACATGTTAATCTGAAAATGCTATATCATTTCAATATTTCCATAAATTAATTTATGGAAATTTATTTAAAAATTCCCCAACTCCTAAAGTTGTCTAAACCAACCTCTGATAAAAACTAAAAGGACTTGACCTTAAAACATTGCATAATCATGAATTAAATGAATAATTAAAATTAAGGATCTTTTCAGGTTTATAGTTTTAGAGAATTATTCCATAACAATTACATTTCATTAAAACAAAATTATAGAGTATACACTTATACTCAATTACCATTTAATAAAAAACAAGAACTCTTGAAAAAAAGAGTCATGTCTAGTTCCATGTTTAAGACATCACGACTTGTCCTTGTTCCCTTCCATGATCGTATTCCACATTATGTACTGTGAAAAACATTTAAAAAACTTGGGATGAGCATAAAAAGCTCAATAATGGATACAGAATGAAGGAAAACTGTTAGTTTTTCAAAACAACTAGTAAACCATGAATACTTTAACATAAGTAATACTTTTCACCTTTATGAAGTAGTAAATACTTTTCACTGAATAATTGATCACTACATACCCTTTTGTAACCAAATGATTACCACAAACCCATATAAATAACACAAAACATATAAAAGTAACTTGGTACATAAACATACATAAATGGAATAACCATACCGTCGACTTCCACACATATCACTTAATAGAATAGCAATATGGTTGACTTCCACACCCAATGCATTGTAGGTTATAACGTAACCACCTGTCCTGGTTTATCATAGCACTTCCTATCATTTGGTTTATCACGCAACCACCCATCAAATGTCCAAGTACCATTTTAAAATCACAACACATAAAACAAATATAAGGGAAGGAAAACATTTCCACATTTCAATAAAAATATATCACTTAAATATATTGATATAAAAAATCCATTATCAAAACCATTTTCAGTACTAAAATAGATAAAAGAGTATTTGGTATTCATTTTCCTTGAAAAAAACATTACATCTTGTTAAGGAAGCCAAAGAACAAATAATACTCGTGGTTGTGGAAAGGTCGTTGTCACAAATTACATTAAAAAACAGTCCTTTTTTTCATTTAGTAAAATGCTTCATAGATAAATATTCCCTTTGAAAAGTCAAGGGTGTTTATACAACGTATAAAAGAATTATGTGTATTAAAACAAGATATGCCTTAATGAAAGGAGATTGAGACGAAGTCCCTTACCTCATGTCCAACTTGACCCATTTGTTCTTTAATCTCATTAATAATAAACTAAAGTTAATTTCTAATTTATTAAGATCCTTTTTCAAGTTTATTAGTCATTTCATATCAATTATTACCATGTTATGAACATTATGTAATCATTTAAGTTAATAATGGTCATTTTTTCGATATTTGGTACTTGAGTAAAAAATGAACACCTTATATTTACAAGTTGTCCATGTTGTCAATTGTCCATTATATCCAGAATGATATTCATTATTTATATATCATATATATAATATATATCCGGTATATATATTTATTTATAACAATAGATATCATTTTGAGGTAAGAAATGAAATTCACCGTTCATGGAGACAGTAAGTCGTACGTACACATGAACGCTACTTTAATTTCTACTTCTTATTTTAATGGAATTAAAACATAATGGTACATTGGTATATTATAATTATAGTATTATATCATATATAATACCATTAACTCTATCCTTTATATGTTCGACGTATGGCATGAACGAGTCATATCACTTTGAGGGTCTAGTAGTCCGCACTTCCTCAAATAAAATTCTCACGTTTACCGATAATGGAAACCATAAAGGTATGATATAAAAGAAAAATACAAAAGCATAAAGAAGAAATAATCATAATAAATATCATATATAAATATAGTGTGATCTTAATGACCACTATGATAGGTGGTAGGAGATAATCAAACAATCATCAATTCGTGAGGCGTTAGTTTTCCATCCACAGAAACAATATGTTCTTCACCCATTAGATGGAGGAGTGTATAAGTGTATTTCAAATAATTATCATACCAAAATACTAGTAAATTGAGGATATTGGTGTTGTTATAAAATAATGGAATAAAAAGAGTCTAGGGGTTGGAGATGTAAAATAAAAAAAAAGAAGTTAAGAGAAACCTTTACCTTTAATTTGGGTAACTCGCTTTTTTTTTGAACCAAAATAGTTTTTTTAAGTCCCTTTTGCCTAAGGTAAGGCTTCTAAGTGGAAGATATGTATGTAGGGAGATTAATTGGGAAGATTATGGGTGACCCAAAAGGCTTTATAGGTGTGAGGAATTGGCTAGAAATTGTCTTCTTTTATAAGGGGGAGGAGGGACTCTTTAGGAAAATGTGAAAATATGATTTTATTATATAATGATATTTGGTTTATAAAGGTCCTAAAATAATTAGAGTCAAATATAAGATGACTCATGGTAGAAATAATATCATATAATAAGAATTGGATAGGTTTTTAATGTTATTTTAATATTTATAATGTTATTTATTTAAATGATTTATTAATGAGGAAAACACTACATCATTATTGTGTCATAAATAATTTAATTTATTCGATGTATAAAAATTATAAACCAAATACCATGATTTATTAAATCATTTTATCTATCCATTTAATATTTATATTCAAAAGTATTACCTATATAACACCATATAAAAATTAATTTACTAAAAGATTTTTGTTTATGTCATTTTTGCCTTTACTTTAAATTAATTAATCTAAAGTGTCATTATCATTCATAAGTGGCTCCATGGGATCCCAAAATCGACCCAAGGATGCAGAGGATCGGCCATTACTCATACAATAAAGGTAGGACGAGTTTTAAGGTAATTTTGAATTATTATAATATTCTTTTTACCTTGAATTACCCAATTTACATTTAACCACAGTAAATAAAAATAAAAAGTTACTATTCAAAAAAAATTATTTTCATCTTATTGAACCACATTTTACTTACTAATAACAACCATGTATGTCATATTTTCAAAATTCAATTCAAAAAAGAGGTAAAATTTCATTTAAATGAAAAAGTTAATTTTTCATAACTACTACTAAGTGATTTCACTATTCATAAAAAATTGAAGTTTTTCAGAAAAAACCAAAAACTCAGCCTAAGATATATTTGATATTCTGAATTAAAAAATGATACATATTTTACCAAGTTATAATCAAAGAAGCTGCATTAATTAATTAAAAATTAATTCCTGTTGTTAAAACAAATAGCGTGTTTTTAAGAAACAATAACTATCAAAAGATTGACACTTGTTTATGTCCAAATTCAAAGTGAAATTAATTTTCAATGACCAACATTGGATTAAATGGTAAAAATAAATTCTAATTACAATTTGAAACCAATTAAAAAGACAATATAATGATATAAATTAATTATATTAAAATGCAGTTTTGAATTAAAACACAATATTCTTCACTATTCATTAAAAAATGATCTTTATCGGAAAAATTCCAAATATTTACAGAAACTAAATTTTGATGTCCCCATTCTAAAGAAAGATTTTATTTGGTCAAATAGAATGGATTAAAGTTACCAAAAATAGATTTAAATAGGGTTCTCCATTAAAAGGTGGTAAATCCACCTTTTAATGTAAATTTTGCTTAAAATTGGGTTCATTCTCATTTTATGCCTCTAACATTTATTGGATAAAAGTAAATACATTCAAAAAACATGTATAATCATATTTAATTTTTTTTGTTCATTACCGCTAATAAAACAGCTAAAAGTTAACTTCCATTTAAAATAATAATATTATATTATTAGTGTGCAATGTGAGATTTCAAAGAATCCCGTTGTTGTGTATCAGGTACACTATCAAACATAAAAACCCTTTTAAAGTAAAATTAATATTTAATTCACAAATATTAATAAATATAAAAATATCTTATTATTCATTTACCTCAGATGTTACAAGGAGAGTACAGGTGAACTTAGGGTTATGATGAGTATCCCCCCTGGGGTGACAGAGGTTCCTCAAAGAAATTTCCTATGCTGGCCAATGGAGGTACTATTGATTGGGGTTATGGTCCTAGAGAATGAGTTAATGATATATGGTTTGTGTGGTATGGAAACAATCTCAATTCCATTGCACACTATGTACATGCGATTGGGATTACAGACCCAAGGATCAACTATTGTTGGTTTTATGTTATTTTCTTCAAATTACACATGAATATTCATATTTATTTATATATGTATATGTATGGGAATATAGATACATATGGATATAAATATAATTATACATGCTGGAACATTTCCCAGTTGATTGGAATCATAGAATTGAGGATAAAATGTGGTTTCATATTATTTTTTATTTATCCTTTCAATTGTTTATTGGTTAGGCCATTCATTTTCTTGAGAATGCACTTATGGTAAAAAATTGTTGGTTAATACTTGGAGCGGCCTAATGAGATTATTTTTCATCACTATACGTGCACCTTAGTTTGCATGAAAACATTATGTATGTTATTTAGGTTGAAAATAGTTTTATGATGGAAAGGGATGAGGCCCATGGTTTCATGATCGTGCAGAGCTACTCATATGGATATGATCAATCTAGTGAAATTTGAATGTTTTTGGAGACCACGTATGTGGTCTAACATGAAGTTAGTAGTAGAGCCATGTACTTTTATTTTAGATTCTTCTGTGTAATACTATAAGTAAGGTCATCCTAGTGGGTGACTAGTTTTGTAAATATGATATGGATGGTTGAGCTTTTATAGTATTTCATTTATTATTACTACATGTTCTATTTCAATTCATTTATTACTTCAACACTCTATTTATTACTACTCATATTTTATCTAGTTATTTCCACTACTGTTTACTCTGATATAAGTTAAATAGTCTCTCCAAAACTACATGTAACATGGGATATCCCCATAGATCTATACCCACAGTTTATAAAAACCATGGATATATATTTCACATAGGATGTATATACCCACAGTTTATGTAAACTGTGGGTAAAGCTCATCAATCCCAATAGTTTTCAAAAAACCATTGGGATAGAGTCCCATATTTTTCCCCCTCCCACCCTCAATCACTTCAATCATAGAGTCTCATCTACCCCCACTCCAAGGTAGATCTAGGTTTCCCTCAACTGTGCAATGACTGACGCCTCTCCCCCACAAGCATTCTCCTCAGATTTAGTGACTTTCCGATTCATATATTCTTTAATAGGGAGTTCCAAATCCTTTTTTTATTATTATGACTATTGTTTTAATTTTTATCTTTGTATGAAATCCTAACCAAGATACATATACATTATACTTCTTTCAGATTGCTTGAAATAATGTTCTTTTTGTGTGATGTTTTATTTTTGGTATTTTAGTTTATTGATTGCAATTTGGATGATCCTTTTGTATCCTATTGTTATATATATATTTTTTGATGTTTGATTTATCATTATATATACATACTGGGATTACCAGTATATTCATACTAATGGGATTACTTTTTTTTTGATAAATTAATATAGGGAGTTACTTAAAATGGGTTGAAATCATGCACTTCAGTAGTAGGGAAAATTATTGGTTTTGTTAAATTTGATTTATAGAGGTTATTAGAAGTTATTTTTATATGGTTTTCATTTGGGTATTTGTTATTTGTTTTAATGATTAATCCTTTTGAATAAATTTGTTACAAAAATTTATTTATTAATTATATGAGGAATATTTTTTATTACCAATGATTGATGAGCTCATCGATAGATTGTATTGTTAGGTAGTATCTTCATGACATTTTATTCCCCACAATATTAGTTTGATATGAATAAAATTTATTTCTAATACTAATTAAATATTTAAATGATTATATTTTACAATATTACTATGGAGTATTTCTAGGTATTTTTTATATTAAATAATTTTTTAATGGAATGTTATATTAAAATAAAAAAATATTTTAAATATTTACATTTTTACTCACTCATTTTTATAAAGCCTATTGACCCTTTCCTATTTTCAAATAAAGCTTCTAATGTTTATTTACGAGACATTAGATAAAGTATTAAATTTTTTTATTTTATTTTTTATATCAAAATGCATCGAAATAATATATATTTATTTTCATTGAACATGAAATTTCTACAATTAAAGTAATATAGTTACAGAATTCCTTCCTTTCATCACAACTCTTTAAGATTATAATTACATTTGGGATTAAAAATAAATACTTTCTGATTATATTTGAGTAATTTTTAATAATAAATTTTTTATAACATTTCATATATCATACAAATTTGGGCTTCCCTATCCTTTATTACATTATGGATATTTTTTTAATTTTAAAAATATTAGTTTCTTTGATAACATTCATATTGAAATTGGTTATATTGATGTTTTTAATTATGGTTTACATTGTTGATTGGTACATAAATTTTTCCCTATAATAGAATAGATATAATATGTATGTATCATACCTTAGATATTTCAAATGAATATCAAAATATTTTTTATTTTTTTAAATTTTACATTTACAATGATTCATATAGAGGTTGTATACACTGTCCATGTTATAATTGTGTTGTAAGACCATGGTTATGTCAGAAAAAAGTTAGCTACCATATAGTGGAAGTTAGATTTCAAAAAAAACTATCATGTTTTGTATCATAATATAGAGGTGAGACAATATTCCACTATTCATGAATAGAAAGAAATAAGTGGTAGGAGAAATTCATATTTTATCAGTTTTCATTTGTGAGTCATCATAACAGAGATAGTATTCCATTTCATGAAGGAAATGATATCAATACACATGAGGAAAAGTCTAAAGATAATTATGTTGAGAGAGTTAAAAATTTAATGGATGATTCCAAAACTCCTATATATCAAGAATGTACTAAAATGATTGTGTTTTAATTTTAAATGATGTTATATCATGGAAGAACCTTGTATGGAATTTTTAATACCACCATTGGTTATATTCTTAACTTTTTGAAGGAGTTTCTTCATGATGGTGCATATATATTCCCTCAAATCATTTCAAGGAATGAAAGTTAATTAAGTAGCTCATATTTTCTACTAACAAAATTCATTCTTGTCTAAAAGATTTAAATTTATTTTGGGATCAAATAACTAACATTAATGTCTGTAAATAATTTGGTACATCTTGATGGATGGAAAATGTAGACGTAACACCATCTCATGTGCCACATAAACACATGCGTCACTTTCCATTGATTCTCACTCTTCAAAATATATTCACATCTATAGAAATATTATCCAATATGTAATGTAATGATGCTAAAATAATTAAATGTATTGATGGATTGGTTTATCCTCTATATGATTTATCACGGTGGTAATTTGATTCACAACATCCCGATTTTGTACCTGAGGTGAGTAATGCCATGTTCGGTCTATCCTGTGAAAATTTTAACCTGTTTGGTCAGATGCTTACTTCTCACAACATGTGACCATTTATTATTCACATTTATAATATTCTTATATGGATTTTTAGGAAGAAACATTTTTATTTATTGATTATACTAATATCTAGACCATATGATCCTAGAAATGATACAGGTATCTACATGCAACCTTTAATAAAAGAGTTGAATCAGCTTTGGGATATGGGTGTGTGCACATTTGTTGGTTCTTCAAAAAATATGTTTCAAATGCCTACTGCCCTTCTATGGACTATAAATCATTTCCCTTATTATGAAATTATGTTTGGTTGGAGCCTGAAAAGAAAAACTTTCATGTACTATTTATAAAAATAATACATGATCGGAAAGTCTTAAATATCGTTGTAGTTTCAGTTTCATGGGGTATCAAATATTCTTTCTAATGGATCATAAATATAGGAATAATTTCCTAAGGTTTTATTATACTATTGACACTAAAAAACTACCTCAATGTATGTCAGGGATTAATGTGATTAATTCATTGAAATATTTCATTTTTTCATTAGGGAAAGGTCAGATAAAATCTAAAAAGTGAAATAATATTGATAGTGAAGCAACATAAAATTAGAAAAAGAAAAGTCTCTTTTTCTATTTTCCATATTGGTCTACTAATTTGTTATGTCACATTTATACATAAATGACATTGAGAAAAATTTATGGAAAATGTTTCTTTCAATTATTCTAAATATCAATTGGAATACCAAAGATGACTTCTGATCTCACTAAGACTTGTTGGATTGGGGTATTCGACTAGAACTGCATCAAGTGTGTATCAATGGAAACAAATGGAAATTTCATTATGCTTCCTATGTGAAGAAAAATTTAGGGAAAATCTATTTCTATAATTACTGGAGAATTTCATGGTTCCTGATGGCTATTCCAATAACATATCTAAATAATTTAACATAAGGGATTTGAAAGTAAATCCTTAAAAATTCATGATTATAACATATTTCTTCATGAATTGATTCTAATAGAAATCCATCATTTTTATGTAATAATTTAAGGGTGATAATGATTCTATTGTTCCATTTTTTATATACCTTTGTGATAAAGGGTTATCAAATTCATTCTTGATAAAAATTCAGGAAGAGGCACCAATAATTTTGTATGAGATGGAAAAATATTTTCCTCCATCATTTTTCACATACATGATGCATTTAATAGTTCATCTTACAACTTAAACACTTATTTGGGGACGTGATTCTTTTTGGTGGATGTGACCTACTAAAATAAATATATGCACAATGAAATATTATGTTTGAAAAAGGAATTTTCCTAAAGGTTCCACTGTGATAGGTTATTTGGCTCAAGACTGTATGGATTTTTGTTCAATGTATTTTTTTGATGTGAGAAAAATACATAACCATCCAATGAGAAATGAAAATGATTAGAATGGGGAAATTAAACCCTCATTTCCAACTCTTCCCCAAATAGATGGAATTAATGAGTCATATACATTGGCGACATTAATCCTTAAAGATTTGGATATGACACATCACACTATCTTGTTTAACCATGGTTTTCTCAATGACTATATCAAGTATGTAATTTGAATATTTATATGTTATAAACTGATATTTAATTTCACATATACATTAAACTTTTATTATAATTTTATGTAGGGAACATAAATATATTTTATGTATATTTCATTTATCTTTTCCTTTGAGATAGATAGAGGCTCTACATAGCAAAAAGTTTCCTTCTTGTTTGAAATCAAAGGTATGTCCTTTAAGTTATTTTACTTAAAATACAGATATTCATTTAATTGTATTATTCATATATATTTCAGTTAAGGAGTTTACCTATTGACTCTATTTCTCAAGAATTAACAACATTATATTTTAGTCCCAATTATATGTTTTTTGAATGAGAATATTTAATAATAAATATGTATAAATTTGTTAGAACTAATAGATTAGTGAAAATGAGAACACAACATGATGGGGTTATTTTAACTATTACATCAGACTATTATTCCAGTGCATCGTAAAGTTATCCTCAATATGAAAAAGTGTATTATTATAGACTTTTTGAGAAAATATTATTATTGGATTACCACTCTCATGGTTGAGTCACTATGATGAAATGTAAATGTTTTGATTTAATGACACAACATGGCACATTTACTGATGATTTTTTGATTTAGTGTTATTGACATGAGTTGATTATTGGCTACTGATGAACCATACATTATAAAATCAATGGAAAAACACATATTTTATGTGAATGATCACCTAATACCTGATTACTATGTCATAAATAAAGTAATACCAAGACATATTTTTCATGATTCTGGGGAGAAAATTGACAACATTAACTCCTCTATTAGTGTTGACCAAAATATTGTATTTGATGGATCAAGTTTTCCCATTGCGAGAGTTGATGTTGAACCCAAATTAGTGGTGGGTAATATATAAAAGCAACCATATATGTTCATAGTTCATTAATTTTACCTTGAAGAGGGGTTTTCAGGTTTTTATTATGGTAGTTAGTTTTATTTAGTTTCAATTTGGAATGATATGTTAGTTTTAGTATTTTCTGGTTTCATTGCACATAATTAGATTTATTTAAATTGAGAAAAACAAGATTAAAATGGGTTTTAAAAAAATTATAACTTTGTATTAAATTTGTATTTCTAAAACATCTTATGAAATTTCTTATGACTTATTTGAATTTCTAATTTTTAGTCATTATTTTTAAAAACTATATCGAAAAAATGTTCATTTAATTCTTATAATGATTATGAAAAATACTGATGAAGTTTGAAGGAAGTGATTTTTTGATATTGATCATTAGATGGGAGAACATGGGCTGCCTCATATTCATCCCTTAGTGACTATAATAATTTTAATATTTTTATTCAGAATCATATATAATGTTATGTTCATACTATTTAACAAATTTTTTGGTATATTCAGTTGAACCATAGTTGACTAATGTTCAACCTACTAGCATGGGTCTGAGAAGGAGTGATACTAGAGCTAGATGGATCACCCTTCATACTAGTTCCCACCCTGAACCAATAGCTAAGACCTCATATACCACACCATTCCATCCTCCACTTTATCCTCTAGGGATGTTCCCACCCATGCCTCCATCATCATCTCATTTATCCTCTTCTTCCCATACCATGTTTATGCCTCATTTAGGGATGTTCCCACCTTTAACATATCTATATCCTTTTATGTATCCTAAACTCTACTACCCATATCCTATAATGTATATGCCACCTCCATTTCCTACTATCCATACAATATCTAATGATTCTATTCCTTCTTCATTTAGGGATGTTCCCACAGATTCATCAGATCATAATGAGAACCCTTCATCATGTTTTTTTATTATAAGTGTGTCAAATTTATCACATTATTGTTTTCTTTTTGTACCATGACCTAATTATTCTTCATTTTTCCATTGATCTTATTTAGTGGGTTCTTCTAGTAGTCAAAATGGGTACACCCATACGTGCAATGCACGGAATCACCAAACAAAAATAATGGTGGATTGCAATGAAGAAAATAATATGATAGATAAAATTTCCAGGTAATGTATAAGTTTTATGGGAACTTTATCCATGTATAATGATATCATTTCAATGAAACCAATCTCATGGAGGCATATTAGTAATTATATCAAAGAGAAAGCATAAGCATAGATATGGTTAAGAATTTTTTTTAATATATATATATATATTGGTATTTATATTAATTAACATATTCATTATAGCATCAGGATAACTTTTTCGACAGTGAAACTTCTAATGTTTGAAGTTTCAGGGATCTTGGGGACTTCTAGAAATCATTTAACCATGAGTTCTAAATTGTATAGAATATTATATTTGGTTATGATTTAGAGGGTGTAAAAATATTCCATGATTGTCTAATAACACGATATCAAAAAATTATCACATATTGGAAGAGTGAAGAGTTTAATATATTCAAAATCTTTAACAGGTTGAATTGAATATTTAATTATTATTAATTTTATAGAATTTTATGTTTTAAAGATGTGTTAGAAAAATCAAAAAGAAAAAAAATTTAATGATATATTTGAAAACATTGGGGAACACTACGATGTCTAAGAATACGAATCACCTGGTACATTAATAATAATATAAATATTTTCTAGACTTAAATTATTACTTAGTTAGCTTTTCATAATTGAATTTAAGTATTATTGTCATTAATACCTCTAATATGAGGCTGAAATTACCTATTTCAAATGTCATAATGGACAATTGAAAAAATGTCCTAATGGCCTAACAAAAAATTGGTTAATTAATATAATGGCCTAATGGGCTAATGGAAATTTATCTGGATGGACTTATTTCCAATTGGAATAATGGAAAATTTTCCCAATGACCTCATGTCCTAATAGAAAATTAACCTTATAACCTAATTGTCCAATTAGCCTAATGTCCTAATGGCCTAATTGTCAAATTATACTAATTTTCTAATGGCCTAATAGACAATTGGACTAATGGCCTAATATACAATTAGCTGATTGGACTAATGGCCTAATGGCCTAATGGACAATTGACTTAATTGGCCTAGTGGCCTAATAGCCTAATGTCCTAATTGACTAATGGGAAATTGTCCTAAAATTATAATGTCAAATTGGACTATAGACCTAATTTGTTGATTGTACTAATTCCATAATGTCCTAATGTCCAATTGGCCAATTGTCCTAATGGTCTATTAGCCTAATAGCCTAATGACCTATTCTCCAATTGATATATTAAGCTAATGGGATAAATAGCCTAATGTCATAATGGCCTAATGGTCTAATGGCCTAATGGCCTAATGGACTAATGTCCCAATAGACTAATGCCCTAATATCTTAATGGACTAATGTCCTAATGGACTAATGTCTTAATAACCTAATGGTAAATTGGCCTAATGGCCTAATGACATAATGGAAAATTGGCCTAATGAAATAATGGTGGAATGGCCTAATGGCCAATTGGCCTTAAGGAAAATTGTCCTAATTGGACTAATGTCCAATTGTACAATGTCCTCGTGGACTAATGACCAATTGGACTAATGGTCTAATGGAATAATGACCAATTGTTTTAATGTCCTAATTACCAAATGGAAAATTAGCCTAATGGACTAATGACCATTTAGCCTAATTCCCTCATGGCGTAATGAGAAATTTACCTAATGGCCTAAAACCACCTAATAGACAATTGAAATAATGGACCAATATACTAATTGACCAATTTTCCTAATGGAATAATGGATTAATTGTCCATTAGAATAATGGAAATTTGGCCTAATATCCTAATGGAATAATTACCAAATGGACCAATGACCTAATAGACAATTGGAATAATTCCCTAATGTCATAATGGACTAATGGTCTAATGGATAATTGGGAAAGAATCCTATTTTCATAATTTATATGTATGGAATTGAACTAATGTCCTAATGGAATAATCTCTAATTGTCATAATGTTCAATCGGACTAATGGATAATTAGCCTCATGGAATAAGGGAAAATCATCCTAATGGATTAATGGACCATTGGACTAATGGAGTAATGTAAAAATAACCAATTGGACTAAAATGACCTAAAAACCTAAAGACATAATGTTTAATTGGACTAATGGCCAAATGGCCAAATATCCTAATGGCCAAATGACCTTATGGCACAATTTCCTAATGTATTATTGGCCTAAGAGCCTAATATACTAATGGCCCAATGTCCAAATGGAATAATGGCCTAAGGTCCTAACGGCCTAAGGTCCTAAGGTAATAATGGCCTAATAGCCAATTGGATAATTGGACTGATGGTATAATGTCCTTACGAGAAATTGGCCTAAGGGCCTATTGATCAATTGGACAATTTGACTAATGGTTTAATGACCAATTGGAAAAACAACCTAATGAAAAATTGTGCAATTGGCCTAATATCATCATGGATTTATTGACCTAATGGCCTAAAGGCATAATGACCAATTGACCTAATGGCCAAATGACATAATGGACTAATGGTTAGTTAGCCTAATGGCCTAAAGGCCAATTGGCCTAATGGCCTAATAGCCAAATAACCTAGTAGCCTAACAAAAAATGGGATTAGTGGCCCAATTACTAATTGGACTAATGCCAAATTGGCCTAATATACTAATGTTCAATTGTCCAATTATCATAATGGACAAATGTATTAATAGGAAATTAACCTAATAGACCAATGGCCAATTGTCCTAATAGACTAATTGGCTAATTGGCCTAATGGCCTAATGACTAATTTTCCTAAAGGACGAATGGCCTAATGGACTATTGGACCAATGAAGTAATGTCTAGTTTAATAATATGATAATGGCCAATAGTCTAATTTGTCTATTGGACTAATGATATAATATCTAATTTCCCCAATGGCCTAATGGGATAATGATCAACTGGCCTAATGTCCTAATGGCCTAATGTCCAATTGGACGATTGGACTAATCGACCAATGGCCTAACGAAAATTTGTCAAATTGTACGGATGGACTAATAGACTTATATAAAATATGACTAATGGCCTAATGTCCAATTATCCAATTATAATAACAGCCTAATTTCCAATTGGCCAACTGGACTAATTACTTAATGGACTAGTTTGAAAATTGGCCTAATGAACTAATGGGCTAATGGCCAATTGGCCTAATGGACTAATGGACGAGTGGACTAATGGAATAATGAACTAATGAAATAATGTACAATTGGATTAATTTCATATTGTTTAGTTGATATAATGTCCAATTGTCCCAATATCCTAATGTCCTAATGATCTAATGACCTAATGACTGAATGACTAATTATCCTAATGTACTAAAGGCCATTTAGACAATTAGATTAATTAACTGATGGAAAATTGGAATAATTGACTAATTCCCATTTTGAATAATGTCCAATTATCCCAATGGCCTAATGACCAATTGGCATAAAGACCTAATGGCCTATTGGCCAATTGACTTGATGGAATAATTTCCTAATTATCCAATTGGCCTCATGGAAAATTGGCATATTTTCATATGGAATAATAGGAAATTATCCTAATGGACTAATTTCATACTAGAAAATTTTCCAATAGGTGAAACAAACAATTAGCATATTTCCATAATGGATAATTGTACAATTGGCCTAGTGGCATAATGACCAATTGTTTAATTTGAATAATGGCCTATAGTCTAATTGGCCTAATGCCTAATGGATTAATGGCCTAATAGAGAATTTGTCAATTGTCCTAACTAAATAATGGAAAATTTTCCTAATGGACTAATGTTCAATTTCCTAATTGGTCTAATGGCCTAAAGGAATAATGTTCTAATGGACTAATGGAAGAATGGCCTAATTCCCTAATGAAATAATGGCCTAATTTCATTATAAACTAATGGAGTAAGTGATCTAAATGAATTAAATGACCTAATTTTCCTAATTAGAATAATTGTTCTAAATGTACTAATTTTACTCAATGAACTAAATGAATGAAATGGAATATTTGGACTAATGTCATAATTAGCCAAAATATCATATTTCACCAAAATGGCCAAAATGTCCTATATTAGCCTGAATTGTCTCAAATTAGATTGAATAGAACTAAATTAGTGTAAATGGACTAATTTGTATGATTTGGACTAATAATTAGCCTAAATTGGGATAAATGAACATGTTGGCCTAAATTTGTTGAAATGGGTGAAATAAACTAATTAGCCTAAATAGACCAATTAGCTGTGATGGCTTAAATTGACTTTAATTGATAAAAATTTTATTAAATAGGAAAAAATTGGGCTAAATGGGCATGTTTTTCTAAACTGGAAAAGAAAATTGCCTAATTGCCTTAAATTGTTTGAACATGATAAAAAGGACTAATTGGCATAATTAACCCAAATGGTCTAATTAGCCGAATTGGCCTAAATGTACCAAATGAAATAATTTGAATAATTGGTCTAATTAGACTAAATGGAATAATTGGAAAATTGTTAAAAAGTTCAAATATCCAAATGGCCAAATGAAAAAATTACCAATTAGCCAATTTACTATACAAACTAGCATAACAATGAACATAATGACCAAATGATAAAAATTTAAAAGTGACTAGATAACCAAATAACATATAAAAAAATAGAATTGGAACTAAATGAACATACAAGAGGAATACATATCATACCCATGTTTAGCATGATAATTAGTATCTATTGTTTATGATATGCCACTAGTATTAAATTTCTTATTAAATGTATATTTCAATTCTTAATCATTTTATGGATTTATTCAACAACTAAAATTTTAATTCATTCTCAATTTATCACTTTCATATTATTAAATAATTTAGTGTTAAACTAATCATTTTCATTTATAGTAAGAGGCTTTGGGCATCAAAGGCTGTGAGCCTCGAGGAAAATTATTTTTCTTGAGTTGTAAGAAAAAGGAGGGAAGAGTAGTAAATGAAAAAACAAAAGAAAAGTTTAGTAATATTTTTTTATTTATATTTCAAATGATTATATGTAATTCATAATTAAATATTTTTTTATATTTTCAAAAATATTTCATGGGGGTGCTTGATGAGAAATGATATAAAAAATTTGGGGTATATGATCATTTGACTCAAGTATTAGGTCTGGAGAACCAATAGATATTTCTATGTTGTGAAAATAAAAACACCATCCTCATAATGTATTGGTCCTCATCACGATCCCCTCAATACTCTCAGACCACTGAGCTACAAAATTCTAATGTTGAAGTAGATGAGTCCAAAAAAATAGCTTTACTGAAGGGTGAAAGAAGTAAACTGACCACCAAAAACTTATTTAAAGCTATGTTATTTATAAGTACATAACTTATATCATAGGATGATAATAATTTTGATTTGTTTATGTAATAAATGAACTCTTTATATGATTCCCATAGTGATGTTAATGAGGGTCCTAGTGTCCGCTGAGTTGATGGTAGTGGTGGTTGTAACACACAATGCTTCCACTATACACTTCTCTTTGAATAGTACAATAGCGTGTGTTGTACACACCTTCGAGTTCTAACACACCACAACCAATCAAGCTGGCCGTTATGAATAGTAATACCCAATTATTGAAATTTTATAAATTTTTTCTTTCAAAATGGACTTTATTTTTGGATTCGCAAAATCTGAATTATCTTAGGGTGAATTTTTGGTATTTTTCTGAATACTTTCAATTTTTGATGAATAATGAAAAACTCTGAGTTATAGTTTAAAACCAATTTTTTTTTTCAAATAATTATATATTTTATTTAAATTTATAATAGGTCAAAATAGATACATAATACCAATATAAGTTCAATGTAATTCATTGGAGTCATTTTAAAATAATTTTAGAAATATAAAAATTTTATTGAATTTTTTACAGTCTTTTAGCCACCTCCTAGGAGAATTTGCAAATTTACATAAAACATAATTTTACCGCTTATGTGAGTTGAATTTTTAAAATAATAGAGACACAGTTTATATCAGTAAGTAAAATTAGGTTAAATAAGATGAAAATAATTTTTGATGAATAGTAACTTTTTACTTTTATTTACCACGATTAAAAGTAAATAGGGTAATTAAAAGTAAAAATGATATTATTATTACCATAACACACATACTAATTCTGTTGGATAAGTGTAATTAGAACAAAAAAAACCATAGGAATAAAATATGAACCTATTTGGTCCACTTGGATTAGATTAGGACATTTATTATTATTTAATTCAAAGAAGAGTTAAAAGAGTTAAAATCAAAGCTTAATAACTAAAACATTTTTAATATAGGGTAACACATAAGATAAGTTCGACGATAAATTAGACTATAAATATTTATTAGAAAGATAAAAAAAATTTCCTACATAATGGTATTTTATTTATATTTCTTAGAAATTAAATAATTTAATTTATATATGACACCATGTTGATGCAGTAATTACCCAATTAATGAAATATTAAAATAATTGATATTATAAATAACCAAATAAATGTAATTTGAGACTTTTTATGAATTAAACTAATTTTATAGGTTAATATGACATATTATGGTTGGTTATATGAATTGTTTTCGAAGTAATATTGCAGTTATGAATTTAGAAAAAACAAAATACCAAATAGTGTCAAAATTGACATAAAAGAGTTTTTAAAAAAAATATTATATTAATAATTGATATTCTATTACTAAAAATATTAGGATCAGACAAAAGACTTATATAATAATAGTTTTATCATTAATGAACCCCTTGCGGTTCGCTTGGATGTATATAGTATGTTTATTAACCATATAATATAAAACAACAAAGAGACATGGTAATTGTCAAACTATTTAACTAAAAGTTAAATCTATAAGATAAGGTTAATATAGTGACCCAAACCTGTCTAAAACCTATTGGTTGAGTGGTTTTTGACCCATCCCCACCCTATCCTATAAATAATCCATTTTCAATCCATTAGAAACCGAAAATGATTTTATTATAAAATAATATTTCTAGATTTTCATAAGGTGCCCCTCACCCCTCGTATAAAAGGACACTTCTACTTGTCTCTAATTCACACCTTCAAATCCATTTAGATCAGCCAAAATCTGTCCAAATTCCCTCTAAACTATCCTACCGTCACCCTAGTGGCCTTCAATTAGTCATAAAGGCTTCCTAAGGATCCCTTTTTATCAAATCTAAAGGAAGAACCAGAAGAAGAGGTAAATATTTCATCGCCTCTTTCAAGTTACTTTCTTCTTCCACTTCCTCTTTCCTTGTTGTTTACATTATAAAATAATAACTCCAGTATATTCTATATAATGTGATGTTATTATAAATATGGTACAACCATATTCATTATTATATCCAACCATTGAATGACATGTCACCATACGTGCGTACGTACAACTTACCATCTCCACGTCGTGGTGTAATTGTTATTCAATAAATTATTATTTGGATGGGTATAATAATGATGTGTAATTGATTTAAATAATAAATATAACATGATAATGATTCTGTATATATGATATAATTTCCAATTATATATTATTTTAATATCAAAATAATGAAATTGTCACTCGTGCGTACGTACGGATTACCGTCTCCACGAACGCGATGAGAATCATTACCATAGTATCTATTCAAGACTAATTTTCATTTGATGATTAAAAATAATGTTTAAAGACTTAATATCATTCTGGATATGAATAAGATACATCCCATACATAATAAATAAAACTCACATAACAAAGAATATAAAGGAAAACGAATCCGTTAACATCAGAAATGACGATAATACTAAGATATTATTAACAAAGAAATGTTAAAAGATCATATACGATATCATATTAATGTATACGATTATTGTATAATTTAATAAAAATTATTTCACCATTATTAAGGAGGTAAAACTACCCTAGAACAAGGAAAAGTACAAGGTAAGGGTTAATTCTACAATCTCTTCATTATTCGAAGTTGTTTCTACGTAATTATCAAATGGGACCTCTTTATCATCCAAATCCATATTTCTTAAAAATGTATTTCAAAACATTCTTACTATTTTATAGAATATGGCTTGAGGTAATGTATACCATTGTTTGAATTTTATATGATGTTTATAAAGGAATTTTTTTGTTGTTTTCCAAACAAGGTCCCTTATAGCCTTTTCGAAAAAATTATGGTAAGAATGTATTTTTTTAACATATATGGCTGGTGCACCTATTTTTTATCGTTATAACATCGTCAAAGCATCCCTTACAAGATTATAAAACACATTTTCAAAATAAATATTTTCTTTTATAGTTAAATGACTTTTAAATGATTTCAAAATAGAAAGAGATATTTCTCAAAAAATGTTTTGATTTCATCTATGTCTACATCCTTTGATGGATTGTAAGCTTATTTGAAGTTGATTTATTATAATACAAAACTTTCATATTGTATTGAAGTTTTTGTGATATTTTTGACTTTGGATGTTCTATTTTTATAGCATTCACTATTTATGGATAATGTTTTGACATTTCGTAGGGTAGTTTTAATACGAATGTTTTTGTTATGTTTAAACCTTTTCATATGAGGAATGAATTAGACTTAGTAAGTGATGGGTGGAGCCTGCTATAGCTCCTTGATGAATCGGTAGGTCTCAAGAGACAAAATAGTGTCTTGTCACAAGGCCTTGACAAAATATTATTTGTATTCTTGGCAGAAGGCCTTGACTATGTGGTTATGAAAGTCTCGAATTATGCATTCCATCATTATGAATGTGGCTATTGATATTGCATGTGATTATTATACTAGTAGAATATCTATGTGAGTAAGTAAATGGAAATATTTTGATTCATATTTTCCATATTATGATGAAGTTTATGTTTAAAAGGCTTTAGTTTTAGTTTTATACATTTCCATAAATGTTTATGCTTATTTTTTAATGTTTCCACTATATTGGTATCCTTAAAGAGCATCTAAGCTCACCCCGTTCTATGTTTTATTTTTCCCAGAATGTGAAGAAGTATATTATGACCGACCTGCAGGGATAGTCTATGGGATATCTGTGTTGAAAATGGAAACAATGTTGTTATAGTTTTCCATTCTATGATGTAATGTAAAACTTATGAATATATCTAGTATTTTTAAGGCTACGAAACTAATCGGTCATTCAAGACATGATCTATTGTGATCAAGCCAATGATGTGTAAAAATGAACTGACTCTGGGCTTCTGGGTTCAAGGCGTTACAGTTGGTATCAGAGAAAGTATAGTAAAAACGTTGGAATCCAGATTTAGATAAACTCTGATTAGAGCACATTACCCAAAGATAGACTTTGAGGATTAGTATTGATGAAATTCCATGAATTTTAGTATTGTAGAGATTTTGTGAGTTTTCCAACCAATAAAAATTTTTTTGGATACGACCTGGTAGAGGTGGCTCTGGCATAGATATACCTAGGGGTAATCCCTGAAAACACTTCTTTGAGCTAGACTCGAATGGGAACTCGTGCATGACAACGGGCCTTGCTGCACTCTTGGTTACGACACTCTCGGGGGATATTCTTTGGACAATTTTCATTTTCTTTAAAAATAATTATGAAGGGTTTATGCGTATATAATTCCTCAAAGAAAACATTTTTATGATTATGGATTATATCCATAAACTGTTCAATTTATGTTAAGTGTTTTACTAGTATTGAATTATGTATTTTGATTCATAAACTAATCTAGTTTATGCCATTGTTTAGAAATGGAGCCTAGTGGAAGGAATGGAAACTGTATCAACACATTTAATCCATGTAGGGATTTCCATCCTACTCAAGATAATTATAGTAGAGATGGTAAAGAAACTGGTGCTGATCAACTTATCACTATACTAGGAAAACTCACTGAGGTTATGAATAATAACATTACCCATATGAAGCACCTTGATCCGCAGCATGGAGGATCGATGTTAGATCGCTTCAGGAGGAAAAAACCACCAAATTTAAAATGGGGAAAAATCCACTAGTAGCATAGCAATGGATAAATTCATTAGAGAAAATATTCCACACCTTGGGGAGTAGAGATAGGGAAAAAGTTGTCATGGCAGTTTACCGCCTCATTGGAGATGCTGGTCAATGGTGGTCATTGATTCAAAAGACAAAGGAAGATGATGAAGTATCAAATATGGAATGGAGGGTTTTTAAAAAAAATTCTTAGAAAAATACTTTCTGCATGACCATTGAGAGGATATGGAAAGATAATTTCTGAGTCTGAGGCAAAAGGAGGTGAGAATGTCACAAAGTATGAAGCTAACATTACAAGGTTAGTGAGGCATGCTGCAGATTATATACATATCCCAAGAAGTAAAATTGATCGTTTATTTTATGGGTTAAAACCATTTCTCCATCAAGAAATAGTCTCAGAATCCTTCTCATCATAAAAAGATATTGTCTCAGGTGCTATCAAGACAGAAAAAAATTCTCTAAGTCTTACGACTTTAAAGAAAAGAATGAGAAGAAGAGATCTGTTGAAAACTCTGGAATTGGAAATAAGGGCAAGAAGGGAAAATTTGAATATCCATCTTATAGTAAATGTAGGAGGAAACACCCCGGTACTTGCCTGAATGGAATGGGAGTCTGTTACAAGTGTGGTGAAAAAGACCACCAATCTTGTAACTGTAAGGGGGAGAAAGAGGCTGTCGATGTTGAATGATACAATTGTATACAAAGGGGGAATTATGTAAAGGAATTTCCTTAGCGTAAGGGGAACTTACCTCCGAAAAGGCTAAGGGATCAAGGACAAGATTATTCTATCACTACTGCTAAGGTTGAAGCTCTGAAAGACACGGTGGCAGGTAATTTAATGGGTTCCTCATGTTTATAAAATTCTTTATTTGATTCTAGAACATCGCATTGTTTCATACCATCCTAGTTTTCTATGAAATTTTGATATTTCCAATTTGATTTAACAAGGGAGTTTTCAGTCAAAACTCCTAAGGGAAGTATCATTGCAACAATGTTTTTTGAATCAGTCCCCATTAGGGCATATAAATGTTCTTTATCTCCTGATCTCATCGTCATACCCATGATTGAATTTGATATAATCCTCGGTATGGATTGGATTTCAGACCATGATGCAAAAATTTTTTGTAAGAAGAAGGAGGTTACTATTTTTGATGATGATAATAAAGAACACCATAACTTTAGATCAGAATTGTCACCACCTAATTATTATCTAGATCCACCCCCAGTAGCTCAACTAAGTTCTATTATTGGGGAGGAAGAGAATGAAATAATTTTGGGTGAGGAAAATAATGTTCAAATAGAGGATGTACCTATTTTGAAATAATATGTTGATGTGTTTCTAGATTATATACCTGGACATCCTCCTGAATGAGAAATTGAGTTTTCAATTGATTTAATTCCTAGATCAAGGCCCATATCGAAGACCCCTTATAGAATGGCTACTGTGGAATTAGTGGAACTAAAGAAACAACTAGAGGAATTGAGTAATAAGGGATTTGTTCACCCTCGTTTTTCTCCATGGGTAGCCCCTATCATTTTTGTTAAGAAGAAAGATGGATCTATGAGGTTGTGAATTAACTACAAGGAGATCAATGATATAACAATAATGAAAAAGTATCCCCTACCTCGCATTGATGATTTATTCGACCAACTTCATGGAGCTCAATACTTTTCAAAGATTGAACTTCGACTTGGATATCATTAGTTGTGTGTGAAGTAGGATGACATTACGAAAATAGCATTTCGAACTAGGTACGTGCATTATGAGTTTACAGTAATACATTTTGGATTGACTAATTCACCCTCTGTCTTTATAGATATAATGAATAGAGTTTTCAAGGAATATCTTGATTACTTTATAGTGGTATTTATTGATGATATCTTTGTATACTCTAAAATCTACAAATATCATAAAAATCACTTGCGTATTATCCTTAATACTCTTAGAAGAAAGGAATTATATGGGAAGTTTAGCAAGTGTGATTTCTAGCTTCATGAGATTTCATTCCTTGGCCATATTGTCCCTAATGATGGAATCTCTATTGATCCTTCTAAGACCAAGAAATATAGGAATGGTCGGCATTGATGAGTATAACTGAGGTATGCAGTTTTATTGGTTTAGCTGGTTATTATCGATGTTTCATCCCAAATGTTTCATGGTTGGCTAACCCATTAACAAAGATCACATGAAAAGGGGTTAAATTTGTTTTATAAAAAATAGTGTGATTTTTTTTGAAGAATTGAAGAGAAGACTAGTCAGTGAACCTTTCTTGATTATACCATCGGGGAATGATGAGTTTGTTATTTATAGAGATGCATCGAAAAAAGGACTTTGTTGTTTTCTTATGTAGAATGATAGAGTTATTGCCTATAAATCACTATAAATGAAAATTCATGAGAAAAACTATCCTACTCATGATCTTGAGTTAGCAGTAGTAATCTTTTCTTTGAAGATATGAAGACACTATCTATATGGTAAAAATTGTGAGATTTATACTGATCACAAGAGTTTGAATTATATTTTCTCACAAAAAGAACTCAACATGAGGAAAAGGAGATGGATTGAACTACTCAAGGATTAGGATTTCACTATACACTACCACCCAGGGAAGGAAAATAAGGAGGAATATGATTTGAGTAGAAACGATCATGGAGTTTTGAACAAGATGAGAGTTAAAAAGGATCATATATACATGGATATAGTAAAGATTGATATGGGAATAACCATGGAAAGTGAAACATCAATAATTTTTCAAATGGTTGCCAAAGCATCATTACTAGAAAGGATAAATAGTTCTCAAACTGATGATG
Source organism: Viscum album (assembly GCA_963277665.1). Taxonomy (NCBI): domain Eukaryota; kingdom Viridiplantae; phylum Streptophyta; class Magnoliopsida; order Santalales; family Viscaceae; genus Viscum; species Viscum album. Next base: position 877,055,281 of record OY728143.1, on the reverse strand, counting down.
AAGAGTTTCAATAGAAGATAAAAGCTGTGAATAATGCGATATTGAGTGAATTTAGGTATAAAGATTTTGAAATTTGGGAAACGACATTGTGTTCCCAATATACCTGATCTAAAAATGGAATTGTTGGAAGATGGTCATAGTTCCAATTTCTCTATACACCCCGGTAGCACTATGTTTTATAGAGATTTTAAGGAACATTTTTGGGGGGACAACATGAAGTGGGAGATTGCTGATTTTGTGTCAAGCTGTATGGTTTGTCGACAAGTGAAAGTTGGAAGGCAATAGTCCGGAGGAGTCATGCATCATCTTCCCATACCTGAGTGGAAATGGGCTAATATTACGATGGAATTTGTCATGGGACTACCAAAGACTCCTAGAAGGAACGATGAAATATGGTTCATTATTGATCGTCTTACCAATTCAACACATTTTCTTGTAATAATATAATATTTACCACTTGAACATCTAGAAAGACTATATATTAATAAAGTTATGATACATCATGGAGTACCACTATCGATTGTTTCTTATCGTGATCCCCATTCTAAATCAAGATTCTAGAAGAGTCTTTAGAATTTCTAGTATACTAAACTTCATTTGAGCACTTACTACCACCCTCAAACAGATGGACAATCAGAAAAGACTATTCAAACCTTAGAAGACATGTTGAGATTTTTCTAACTTGACTTTCAAGGTATGTGGTATTAATATTTACATCTGGTAGAATTTTCTTATAACAATAGCTTCCATTCAAGTATTCAGATGGAACCATATGAAGCGTTATATAGAAAGAGATGTCGCACACCATCCAGTTGGGATGATGTTGGTGAAAGAAAACTCTTAGTCCCAGAACTTGTTGGGGGAAACGATGGAAAAGGTTAAGTTAATCCAAAACCACACCAATGCATCTCAAAGTAGGCAGAAGAGATATGCTGACAACCAATGGAAGGATTTGGAATTTCATGTTGGAGATCATGTTTTCTTGAAGGTATCTCCATGGAAGGGTGTTATACATTTTGGTAAGAAGGGTAAATTGAGTCCCAGGTACATCAGACCTTTCGAAACTCTAGAACAAATTGGGAAAGTAGCTTACTGTGTGGAAATTCTGCCAAGTCTCTCTGAAGTCCACGATGTGTTCCACGTATCACTGTTGAGAAAATACATGCATGACCCAACGCATGTACTCACCTATGATGAATTAGAACTGTAACACAATCTGTCGTATTGTGAAGTGCCTATCAAGGTTCTTTATACAAGAGAACAAGTGCTGATAAACCAAACGACTCGTCTGGTAAATGTTTTTTGGAGAAACCTTAAGATGGAAGAGGAAATGTTGGAACCTGAGGAACTTATGATGAAGAACCACCCGAGACATTTTATGCAGTAATATTTTAAAAATTTCGAGGATGAAATTATTTAAAGGAGGGGAGAATATAACACCCTGAGTTTCCATGGTACGCTTCTCATGGAATAATAAAATAGCGTGTGTTGTACGAAACTTCAAGTTCAAACACACCACAACCAATCAAACTAGCCGTTATGAATAGTAATACACAATTTTTGTAATTTTATAAATTTTTTCTTTCAAAATACACTTCAATTTTGGATTTGGAATATCAAAATTAGCTTACTGTGAATTTTTGGTATTTTTCTGAAAACTTTCAATTTTTGATGAATAGTGAAAAACACTGAGTTAGAATTTAAAACCAAATTTTTATTTAAATAAATATTTATTTTATTGAAATTTATTTTAGGTCAAAATAGATACATAATACATATATAAGTTCAATTTAATTCATTGGAGTCAGTTTATAATAATTTTAGATATATAAAAAGTTTATTGAACTTTTTACCATCTTTTACCCACCTCCATGGAGCATTTGCAAATTTACATAAAACATATGTTTAACACTTCTATGAGTTGAATTTAAAAAATCCAAGAGACACAGTAGATATAATGAAGTAAAATGTGGTTCAATAAGATGAAAATAATTTTTTGTGAATATTAACTTTTTACTTTTATATACCATAGTTAAAAGTAAATAGGGTAATTAAGGGTAAAAAGATATTATTATTACCCTAACACATGTCCTAATTCAATTGGATAAGTGTATTTATACAAAAAACATCCTTAGGAATAAAATATGAACTTAATTGGTCCACTTTGATTAGATTAGGACATTTATTATTATTTAATTCAAAGAATAGTTAAAAGAGTTAAAATCAATGTTTAATAACTAAAACATTGTTAATATAGGGTTACAGATAAGATAAGCTCAACGATAAATTTGACTATAAATATTCATTATAAATATAAAAATACTTCCTACATAATGGTATTTTATTTATATTTTTTAGACATTAGATAATTTAATTCATTTATGACATAATGATGATGCAATAATTACCTAATTAATGAAATATTAAAATAATTGATATTGTAAATATCCAAATAAATGTAATTTGAGACTTTTTATGAATTCCACTAATTTCATAGTTTATTATGACATATTATGTTTGGTTAGATGAATTTTGTTTGAAGTAATAATGCTGTTATGAATTTAGTAAAAACAAAATACCAAATAGTGTCAAAATTGACATAAAAGTGTTTTTAAAACAAATATTATATTATTAATTGATATTCTATTCCTAAAAATATAAGGTTCAGACAAAAGACTTATATACTGATAGGTGTATCATTAACAAACCACTTGTGGTTCTTTTGGAAGTATATAGTAATTTTATTAACCATATAATATAAAAATACAAAGAGACAAGGTAAATGTCAAACTATTTAACTAACAGTTAAATCTAGAAGATAAGATTAATATAGTTACCCAAACCTGTCTAAAATATGTTTTTTGAGTGGTTTTAAACCCATACCCACCTTATAATTTAAATAATCCACTTTTGAGCCATTAGAAACTGAAAATAATTTTATTATAAAATAATATTTCTAGCTTTTCCTAAGGTGCCCCTCACCCATCTTATAAAATGTCACTTCCCCTTCTCTCTAATTCACACCTTCAAAGCCATTTTTATTAGCCAATATCATCCCCAATACCATCTAAACTGTCCTACCTTTATCCTACAGGCCTTAATTTAGTTATAAAGCCATCCTATGCATCCATTTTGATCAAATCAAAAGGAAGAACCCGAAGAAGACGTAAATATTCAATCACCTCTTTCGTGTTATTTTCTTCTTCAACTTCCTCCTTATTTGTTGTTTCCATTATAAAATAATAACTTCAATATATTATATATAATGTGATATTATTATAAATATTTTACAACCATATTCATTATTCAATCCATCCTTTTAATGACATGTCACCATACGTGCGTACGTACGGCTTACCATCTCCACGTCATGGTGTAATTGTTATTCAATAAATTATTATTTAGATGCGTATAATAATGATTTGTAATTGATGTAAATAATAAATATAACATGATAATGATTAATTATATATGATATACCATCCAATTATATATTATTCTAATATCAACATAATGAAATCGTTTCTCGTGCGTATGTACATATTACTGTGTCCATGAACAAGATGAGATTCATTCCCCATTGTATCTATTCAAGACTAATTTTCAACTATTGATTAGAAATAATGTTTAAAGTCTTAATATCATTCTGGATATGAATAAGATACATCCCATCCATAACAAATATGACTCACATGATAATGAATATAACGGAAAACGAATCCGTTAACACCGAAAACGACAATAATACTAAGATATTCTTAACAAAGCAATGTTTAAAGATCATATATTATATAATATGAATGTATATGATTATTGTATAATTTAATAACAATTATCTCACCATTATAAAGGAGGTTAACCTACCATAGACCAAGGTAATGTACAAGGTAAGGGTTAATTCTGCAATCCCTTCATTATCTGAGGTTGTTTATACGTAATTATCTATTGGGACCTCTTTATCATCCAAATCCATGTTTCATAAAAATTTATTTCAGAACACTCTTAATATTTTATAGACTATGCGTAAAAGTCATTTATAACCTTGTTTTACTTTTATATGATTTATATAAAAGAATCTTTCTGTCTTTTTCTAAACAATGTCCTTTATAACCTTTTCGACAAAATTAAGGTAAGAATGCCTTTTCTTAACATATACGGCGGGTGCGGCTATTTTATGCCGTTATAACATCATCGAATATTCCCTTACAAGATTATAAGAATATTTTATAAATAAATGTTTTATTTTATAATTATATGTCTTTTAAATTATTTCAAAATAGAAAGAGATATTTCTCAAAAAATGTTTTGATTTCAACTATGTCAGCATCCTTTGATTGATTGTAAGATTATATGAAGTTGATTTATTATGATACAAAACATCCATATTTTATTGAAGGTTTTGTGATATGTTTGAATATTTATATGCTCTTTTTATACCATTCACATTTTTTGGATAAATTATTGACATTTTGTATGCTAGTTCTAACACGAATGTTTATGTTATGTTTAATCCTTTTCATATGAGGAAAATGCATTGGAATTAGTAAGTGATGGGTGGAGCCTTCTATTGCTCCTCAATGAATCGTTAGGTCTCATGAGACAAACTAGTGTCTTGGAACAAGGCCTTTAAAAAATATTATTTGTAGTCATGGAACAAGGCCTTGACTATGTGGTTATGAAAGTCTGGCATTATGCATTCCATCATTATGAAAGTGGCTATTGATATTGTAAGTTATTATTCGACTAGTAGAATATCAATGTGAGTAATTAAATGCAATTATTTTGATTTATATTTTCCATATTATGATGAAGTTAATGTTTAAAAAGATTTTGTTTTAGTTTTATACATTACCTTAAATGTTTATGCTTATTTATGAAAATGTCTTCTATATTGTTATCCTTACTAAGCATCTGAGCTCACCCATTTCAATGTTTTATTTTTTCTAGGATGCAAAGAAGTATATTATGACTGACCTGCATGGATATTCTATGGGATCTCAGTGTTGTATGTGGAAAAAATATTCTTATAGTTGTCCATTCTATGATGTAATGTAAACATTATGAATGTATCTAGTACTTTCAAGGATACATAACTAATTTGTCTTTTGAGACTTGATCTTTTGTGATCATTCCAATGATACGTAATAATGCACTGTCTCTGGGCTTCTGGGGTCGGGGCTTTACAGTGGAGATGGTGATGATGATGACGATGATGATATTGGTGCTCTAGATGATGCTATTGGTGATGAGGATTGGGATATTGGTGATGGGGGAGATAATAATCCCCTGAATTTTTTACTTCAAGTAAAGTGATGTGGATGTTTTTATTGACTTTAATTGATTGTTTTTATGTATTTATATGTATGTTATAGTATTGTAAATTGTTTGAAAATTATTAGAAGTAGTTGTTTTAATGTTAAATATACAATATATGTATTTTATTGAATTCCTACTATGATTTGAATTGTATTTATAGGTTCATGATAGGATGGAGGGGATAATTATTCCAAATGGGGATAGGTACCTATACCCATGGTTCAATGAAGCATGGGTATAGATATATATAGACAGTTTAACCAAAGCTATGGGTATGATAAAATCTCCTAGGTTATACAAAACTTTTTTGTAAAAACCATGGGTATAGATATATAATGATGTATCTATAAGAAAAAGTTCATTAAACCATTAGTATATCTTATTACCTTGGTTTTAGGGGATATACCCACAATTCTAAATAATGGGTATAGGCTATGTTTCCAGAAGTGAATAGACACACCCAAGTCACACACTACTAGTTTGAAGTCTATGGTGTATGGAGAGGCATTCTAGGGAACTCATAACAAAACAGATCAAAGAACTGGTTTAGTGGAATTCTGGTCGTGATGTTACAAAGTGGTATTAGAGTTTTTATTTTCCTTATTGTATTACTATTTAGGATATGGTAGAATAGAGTATCACGTTTTTTTCAAAACCTTTTATTGATATTAGACTGGTGCGTCAAGAACACCTCTTTGGGTAATAATTCTAGGTTTCATAGGATATGGGATTTCAATTTTGGTCTATGATGTTATAGTTATATATGATTTTTTATATGAAAAAACACACATATTGTGTGGATGTTATGATTTATTAAGTATTTTTGGCTCTTGGCTATTGAAAAGATGCCGAATATTTGTTTTGACTCTTATACGACAAAGGAAAGAATTATACCATGAATCATATTTGGTATGTGAGATTTAAATGTTATATTCCTTCCAGTTTGTGATTATTAATGAAGATAGAGAATTTTTTTTAAAGTGTCTAAAACCCTAAATGGTGTTTCCCATGTTGGTTTTTTGTGACATTATACTCAATTGAGTCAATTTTTTTATATTTAATTTTTAAGGAATGTAATGTTGATCTATATTGAGTCATTTGATGGTGAGAATGATGACTCAGTTATCATGCATGGGAGGCACAAAAACACTAGTAGTTTAATAGGTCACATTATGCACATGTGTTATACCCCTATATGGTGTGTTTTTCTAGGTCTTTTTATTTAATGTTCTAGTAACAATATATACAGTGTTTTCTTACAATAATTTTAATGAAATTCTACTTAACAAACCTCATTTGAGGGGTTTCATATTTTAGGCTAAGTGGTTTGACCTTTTTAACCAGTTATGAGACATGATATTTAGGGTTTGGTAGGAGACATAGAGGCCCTTAGCTTTGACTCAGATCCTTGTTGGTCGACGTCCATCTTGTTTGAGAGAAACCTTCTTAAGAGAGGTTGGACCAAATTTGTGAATTCCTTTTTAGGAGGTGAACATGGTTTTATGCTTATTATGAGATAGGTTCATGGTAGGTTTTTGAGTTTTTGTGGTATACAAATATTTATACCGTCATTTTTAGAAAAAAACCTAAGGTTCTTTGGTATCAAGAATGGATTTGACGAGAAGGATTTTTCAGGTGCCTAGCCTGGACGACTAGTGTTTATGCTATTTCTATTGTATTTAGGTCATGAGTAGACACTCATGGATGAAATTATGTATGGAAATTGTTTTTCATGGAATAAATCATTGCACAAGTGAGGTGCCTAGAATTGAAGAGTAGTTACAAAGGAGATACTCTCTTAATGAGGATGTCATGATGTGTATCACCGTCAACTTAACTTTTTGATGGAAAACACACTAGAGAATTGTTTGGATAATAAAGTATCATTATAGTTTCACATTGTGGTGTGAAATCATAAATCGGTGAGTGTCTATGTGAGAGGCAAGGACTGATGGTATCTAAGAATTTCTATGGGAATGGATTCTTAGGACTTGTGTTAACATGAGAAATGTACCTATGTGGTAGAGAATTCATCAAGAATAAATCAGGTTTCATAATTTGGTTGACCTATTACTAGACTTGGACACGCATTTTCGGCAGAAATACTATCAGGAGTTAGATAAAATCAAGATTAGCCTGTTTTATTTGAGCATGGATTAGGAGAGATATAGACTCCCTTCAATGGAATCATAGTCTTCTCCTAGTTAGAGATGATCATGATTTATCTTGACATCATCTTGAGTATGCTAAGAGAGTGTCAACTCTATGCTGAGCTTCTCTTATTTTATGTTTTCTCTATTTGTTTGATAAAGGAACCTATTATGTTTATGCTTAAGGAGTAGTATAAGGTAATCCTTATAGTGTGGAGTGCACTGTTGGAAATTTTAGGGTGGTTACCCTTGGTTTCTGTTTAAATTATGCAGTTTTCATGGGCCATTAGGCTCAAAGTTTATTTTTGAGATGACAATATGGGTATTCCGATGGTGGATAGTACTAGAATAGTCACAGTTAAGCATCTACGAATAGGATATAGTTTTTGACATTATGCAACCCGTTGTAAAATAGTAAAGATACCTTTTTTTTTCATTTTCTCGAGTTGATATCAAGGATACTAGTTTAAGAACTATCTTTTTGGGAATGATATGGTTTATGGTGGGGATATTATAAGGTCTCGTGTTTTTTCCTATCATGAATTTTGTGCTTAAATTTGATTTTTTCATTTAAAATTCTTATAAAGTGTAATATTTTCATTTTACCCTATAATATGATCTGAATTATTTTTTCTAACTACTTTGTTGGTCTCAGAATAAGGTGTTTACAAAATGATAGGATTTTGGAGGAATTTGGAGCTGTTAGAATTTTAGTGGAATAATTAATATGTAATAATTAATTAATTAAATATTAATTTATTTGAAAAGGTTCATTCATCCCTATATTTTTAATTGTGAATAATATTGAGATTCATATACACCATTGAGTCAATAGTAGGGTGTTTTTTCTAGGTTAAACGTAAACCCATGTTGGGAACCGGGGCGAGCTAGTGCCCTGTTTTTTTATTATTTACTTTTTCTTCCTTTTACTTTTCTTCTTTTGTTTTATTTTTATGTATCCCTTATGATTTATCAGAAACACCACTTTTTTATTCCCCCTATTCCTGATTTAGAGAAAAAATAGGATTTAGAGAGATATAGAGTGAGGGAGGAGGTACCACCATGAAGATCGGGATACACCAGATAGTCGTACGATAGCCATGGAACATGGAAATAAGTAATTCTTCACCATTTTCCACCCAAAGGTAGGATGTTTTAATTTTTTTGTGGTATATCATCATATATTCAATGTTTTCATGTTTTAAACCACTTATATTCTTTCTTGGGACACCATATGTGTCGATCTATTATTGGGGGGGGGGGCACTGGGGATTCAACTATTTTAGGGGTTTTCCATTCGGGAAATCCCATGTACATGACATGTGTGTCTGGGAACACATGCCACATGTTCTTACTATTTTGGGAAGTTGATATTTTGGGAATTCTATGATGTTTATTAGGTATACATTCCATGTACTAGGACTTGGCCGTATAGCTCCGTACCCAGCTAGACAACCTGTGTAGGGTTACACGACCATGTAGATTACACAACCTAACCCCATGTGGGTGGAATGACATGTAAAAGTAAATGAACTAGAAATATACATGGCCAGGCCATGTGATGTGTATGGGAAGGTACCCCTTATAGGGTACATTCCACGTACACAATCTACATGTTGTGTACTTGGGATTTTATATTCCATGTCCAGTTTGATTACACATTCTAGTGTAGAATTGACAGTACACACCATGTACTAGGGTATACACATTGTGTAATCCTCATTTGCAACCCTTTTATGTTTTCTCCCTATTTTATTCCCCAGAGTTAGAATTGGACATAATAGAAGTATATTCTGAGTATTTTTCCACATAGATTGTGATGTTAGAACCTGTGGAGTGATTTGACGACTCTTAATGGGTGTTTGGGATCTTTTACCCAAATGGGTATGTTCTTATTATAGTAATTGAATCTAGATGTCTCCCGAGATTGATTATTTTATAAGAGATAATCCATGAGATATCTCCCTAGACCAATGATTCATATCTCTTCCATTATGATGTATTCATTACGGATTGTTCCCTTTTGGACTAGAAGGCTAGGAGGTTAGTACTTTCTAAGGATCCCATGTAGATTTATTCTACTTACATTTCAACCTAGATAATATAATGTAGAATGCCTCCATCTTTTTCTTATTACCAAGGGTCCCCTATGAAATTATTTTTCATACCTATTTACCTAGGGAATCTCTTTTAGTATTTCTTACATGTTTACCATTCTAAGGATTCCATGTAGGACGCATATGCCTTTTTTACTTTACTTTTGAGTTTCCCAAGTTGGATGCTTCATCCTAAGTCCCTTTATGAGGATACAAAGTAGGATGATTCTATTTAACTACCATCAAGTAACCAATGTATTGTTTTATCCCTTTTCCTTCTTAGTTATGGATCCCTTGTAGGATGCATTATCTCATGTATTGACTTCATGGATCCTGTGTAAGATGCCTCTCTCGATTTTTGTCTTGAGAGACCTAATGGGTGCACAATTGTTTGGCCGACCCTAAGCTAGTATTTCATGTTTGTGTAGTGATGGTAGTGGGTGTGACCTTACAACACATGATGAACTTGTAAGACCATGTGGAAATAGAAGTAGTTTTTTGTTTAGGAGTTTGGCCACCCTCACTCTTTTATTTATACTTTAAGTAGTTTACTAATGATTCAGTAATGATTACCATAGGTTATTATAGGTTGGTGGCTGATGAGCCTGGCGTGGTGAATCTTCCTTTTTCTCGGGATTCTCAAACGTTCTTCCTAGGATCCATATTATTAATTCATTGGGATTCCCTGACATGCTTTCCCGGGTTTTATCTTATGAGCCAGGTAAATTCTTACAATAAATGGAATACCTAGTGGTACTCTCTGGGATTTAGCTATTGAGCCTATATGTTTGATTATTATATTTTTGGGATTTCTATAGGTTCTTCCTATGATTCGACTATTGGAACCATGATTAGGATATATGAGCATAACATCACTAGCAATGATAGGCATTGATGATTACACTCATCTAGAGTGATGAGGATGATTTCGATCTACTCTTTTTTACTTGTGATGAGGATTAGTATTGTCTCCTCAATCTGATTATACTCATGGATAATTATGCTCTCTTTAGGGATAGAGATGATTACACTCTCCCTGATCATTTACTATACCGCATTTTGGGAAATAGAGTTTCACATCATTGGATACTCGTGGATGATTACTTAACCCTATATGATAGGTATGATTTTACTATCACTTAATAGAGACCTCAATGGGGGAATGATTCCTCATCGATGAGCTCTCATACAGATCACATCAGGGTTATACCCTTAGGTATTAACCGATCCTCAATGTCATGACCAACTATGAACCAAGGCCTAAGATATAGACATTGAGTTGGATTTACATAGAATGGTTGGAATGGAATCTTGGTCAGTGACCATTTACTCAATGTCCAAACATAGTTATCAGGAATCCATTATTATAGTGATTAGAGGTGAGTACGGGTGAACTCAAGGTTATTAAGAGTGTCCCCCTATGGTGACATGAAGCTTTCCCAGATACATTTTTGGTTTTGGATGAAGAAGTTTCTATCAAATGGGATTAACAATCTAGAGATTAATTTAATGATATATGGCTTGAGTTGTATGAAATCCATCACAATTCCCTTGTAGAGGATATTCGGTCGATTAGTATTACAGACACAAGGATAAAATACTATTAGTTTGATGTTATTTTCTTCCCCTTAACCATATATATTCATTTTTATGTATATATGTATTTGTATGGTAATATACACATATTTTTATATAAATATAAGTATACATACTGGAACATTTCTCAGTTGACTAGGATCACAGACCTGAGGATCAATTATGGCTTCATGATATTCGTTGTCTTTATCATTTAAGTTGTGTCTCATCTAGTCTAAGATTATTTCCTGAGTATGAAATTAAGGAAACATATTATTGGTTCATCGTTGGGGTGTAATTCTAAGATTATTTCTCACACTCGTACATACACCTTGGTGTGTGTACTGACCTTATGTATGATTTTAGGTTGAGAATAGTCGAATGTTGGTTAGGGTTAAATCCCATAGTTGCATGACTGAGTAGAGATTCTCATGTAGATTCTTAGTTCATTTCTAAAATGTTTAGATACTGGGTCTGTGGTCTGACTCAGAGATAGTATTGGGGATCTGCAATTTTTTCAGTTTCTTTTGTGTACTTATGTATGTATGGTAGACCCAGTGGTTGACATGTGTTATATGTATGACATGGCTATTTGGTATTTTATAGTGTTTTTTTCATTATAATATCAGGTTATATTTTAATATTTTTATTGGTTTGACACTCAATTTATTACAACTTAGATGTTCTGATGTTATTTTTGTTGTTTTTTACTTTGATATGAGGGCATAATCTCTCAACCAACACACCCTAAGAACTCATTGCAAGTTAGCCGCCTCTAGAATATGAAGATTCACACTTTAGGCATGGCAATTAAAAATCTCAGAACACTGGTTTAGTGGCATCTAGGTCTGGACATTACAGTATACACAACACAAAAACTAAAATAATGTTGATTATGGAACATATCAAAATAAAGGGAAATTGAGACTATAAACCCTTAACTTTACTCTAAACTTCTACAAAAGATATTTAATCCCTAATATAATGAAAATTTCAATATTAATAACTTATTTTATAACCTTATTGATATATATTAGCTTTTTTTTTGAATTATTATCTTTCATTATAATTATATTTTTTATTGTCTATTTTCTTCATAAATGTTACTATTTTTAATTATTTCATATATATTTCATAATGGAGATATCTATCTTCATTTTATGATAAAAATTTAATCATTACCAGGTTATTCAAGGTATTTTACTATTTTTTCAGTTATTATTTGGAATCCTCCTGTCAATGGATTGAAACTCAATATTTATGGGTCATATATGAATAGACATATGATATGTAAAGGGATTCTTAGAGACTCAAGGGGTTTTATTTTTATTGGGATCAATGATTTTTACAGTCTAGGATACTCCTTGGGGGTTGAGGTAAGGGCGCTTCACATTGGACTCATGTTGTGTAAGAGATTCTATCTTTAGGTAATGGATTTTGATTCCGAATCAGTAGTTCAGGTAATAATTCATCAAGTAAAATGTAACCATCTATGGGATATGGGTTATCTTAACAAAAAATTCTTATTAGAGACCCATTTTCATCAGATGGTTCATCACATTTGGAGAGAAGCCAACTTCTCAGAAGATGAACTTGCTTTTGTTTGGATTCTGGATGACACCCTTATCATCTTTGATAGCTTGGGATCTATTCCTTGAGAATGTAAGTTTTTTTCCAAGGGTATGCCCTTAGTCTTCACCATTATAGGCCTCTTTAAGGCTACCTTTTGTTTCTCCTAGTGGGTGTTTTCTCACCTTTCTAATAAAAAATAAACTTTCAGTTAGGACATCATTACTATGTAGAATTTAATTTATAATGATTTTATATGAGAAAGGTGATTGAAAAATATAGCGAAGAACTAAAAAATTACTTTTATGAATTCATTCATTTTTAAATCATGTTCATTCAAAATTATCAATAGAGAAAAATTTATTGGGAAAATATGAAAAAAATTTATGACAGCCTTTATTAGAATGAAAATTTGTAGGCATTCAAGAGATAATATATTTTAAAGTGTCGTATTGCAGGGGTATTTTTATAGGCATGTTTGGGTGGAATTTCTACAAATACCTATACATTATTGTATAATGTTATCATTTTAAAATAAAAGTAGATTAAAAGAATAAAATTAATATATTGTGGATGAGGGAGGTCAATAATTCCATCAATAAAATATTCAAAGATGATTTTTATGATACTTTTACTCTTTACCCTTAATTTATCAATATTAACTTTATCACCATAAATCTGTTTTCATCTCGATAACCTCTTTTTATAGGCAAAAATAAAATTATCTTTTTTAAGTAATCTGGACATTAAAATAATATTTTTTTACCATTTAATAATATATAATTTATAAATATGATATATTTAAACTTGAAATGAAAATATAATATATATCAAAAAATGGTATTTATAAAAAAATTTAATATTTAATCATTAAGAGTTCTTAATTATATTTAATATAAATTACTAGTAATAAATTATTAATATATTTTAATATACATTAAATATTTCATTATATTCATTATTTAAAAGTGATCAATTTAATTTGATAATTTCCCATGTAAGCATTTCATTAGTTGTCAATGGTTCAATATCTGTCAAGTTTATTTGATGATGATTTGTGGAGGATTGTTATGGATTAAAGTGAGGGAATTAGATTTCATGATTGATAAATAATCCATTTAAGTCCATGAGATGATTTTTCTAATGCCATGTTCTATGGAAAAGGAAATGATAATTATTCTAGCTTGAAGAATTCATGTGGATATGTTTAAGATAAAGTGAAAATTTATATATGATGATTATTGAACTATTCTTAATGATTAGAAAATGAAATAAGTGTTTGATAAGTATAAATATTTATAAAATATTAAATAAGATATTAAGAATCATATCCATTTATTACCTGAAGAGAATTTTAATAATAAGGTTACACAATATTATATTATTTCATGAAGAGATTATTGGTGAGATTTTTTGAGAAGTCCATTAAAAATTGTTTTATTTTTTTATAAGGATAACTAAGATGGAATCATGATTATATAAATAATTTACTAACACTTTTTATAATATGATAGTAAAAAATTGGCTGACCCCTATCAAGACAATGTGCCAGCTCAACCACACATGTGGAGGTATATCTCACCTCATGGGAGCTGACCAATATGGCCAGAATAAGAACCTAAGGAGGAAGAGCCTACAAAATTAGGTAGTTGGGAGAATTCACACTGTTACAAATATGAGTAGTGGTGTATTATTGTGAGGGGTGACATGGAGGCATAGAAAGAGAAAGACCAAATCAGAGCAAGTTACTCATAACTAGTCCACTTTGGTTGTGTTGTGTATTATTAAGTTTTACAAGACTGTAATGAAGTTCGATGATGGAATCATATTACTTGATCTACTATTCCTACACCATTATGATTTATGGACATAGGACTAACTAAATAATTTTTCACCAAATTCATTCCATCCTCCTTGGGCTTGATTTATTTGTGCGCTTACGTAAAAAAGATTTTATTAGGGAAGAAAAAATGGATTTTGCATTCATATAAGAATTGACTGTGAGTCTGAGAAATAGATCATATATTGTAAGAGAATCAACTTGGATCTTCCATGCATATAAGGATATACCATTGTTAGTTTTGTGCTTAGGTGTTTCTTATAAAACAAATGAAGCCACATTCTATAGTCATTCCATGTAACATTTGAGTTCAATGATGATTACATCTCTAAAAAAACATTTATGTGATGATCACGAACACATACAGCCATGTGCATTTATCAAATCTTGAGCCACAACATTATCCATTGATCACTCCAAAAAATATGAATGAGTGAGATCTAAATGATAATTAATGTATGAAATATTACTTATACACATGAAATTTGATATATATTTAGTAAGGTAGAGTCATACAATATATTTACATTCCATATAAAAGGAATAGGTCATGAATTCCATGCATTAAACTAGAAATCCACTTATTGGATTACAAGTGAAATTGAATAATCCATATTTCTCAATCATCCTAATGGAAAATTGATTCATGCTACTTTCATGAACTACTATGAAGTATGTCTGATATTATTCCAATCCATGAATATGACATGGATTCATGCATAACATATGTTCCACAAGTGTTCATGTTATGTGAAAAATAATACATTAATGTTTCAGGTATTTAAAATGAGGGTTAAATGAGAAATAATGACATGTTATTATTAAAACATTAAAAATAATGTTAAACTGGGAAGAATAACAAATATCCTCCAGTTATTAAATGTGGAAATGTAATTAAGATATGATATCAATAAAAGAATATCATGATACATGAACCATGGTTCATAAAGCCTTTCATAAGGAGAAATTTCTTGATAGTAAACATTAATTTATTTCTATAATCAATTGAGGGATTATTATATGATATTACATAGTAAATAATATCCATAATAAATGTGTAAATAATTTAGATTCCTTGAATGAATTTAATAGAGAGTAAATTACCTATCAGAAATGGTCATGGTGTTTCCATATTTTTGGAATAATTACCATTATAATTTTGAGAATTATAGTCATGATATTTATTTTTGTGAATATAAATAAAATTTAATGCTGATAAAGATGATTTTTGGAGATTGTATGAGTCTGTATATACACTTAAATCAATCTAAGAGAACCCAATACACCAAAATATCAAGAACAAAAGTTATCTAAATACAGGAGACTGTAAAGGTGATCTACCTAAGTACTCAAGGAATCTAAGGATGACATGATCATTCTAGATCCGATGTAAAGTAGTTCCAAGGAAAATAAACTTATTACAAGAATAAAATGAAGATCATGAAGGTTTATATGTTAAATAATAACACTACATGCTCGAGGAGGAACATCAATCTATAGAAGAAAGAAAAATTTATAAAACTAGATCCACACCAAGAAGATGCAGAAGCTTGTAAGAGGGGATTCAAATCAGTTTTTTAATAGTATCAAGGGATGTGGTGTATACTCTGTTGAGGATGAAGAAGAAAATGAGAAGGAAAATTGGGGTGTTTAAACAACATTAAAATTATATTTTTTTGCTTATGCGTAGAACTATGGTCAATTAGACGATTGAGTATTGGGATATATGCCCAATTTTTTCCTGTACCTTCATAATCTAAAAAATTATAGGAGAGAAGAATCCATTTTTTGGTACCTAAACAACATGGAAAGGAGTAGGTTTTAATACTGAACTATATAAATATTGCGTGTTGTTATCATTATTATAATAAATATATAATAGGTGATATTTAGAGATTATATTTATTAGATCATGAAATTTATGAAGTTTAATAGGTTGAGTTTTAAAAGGATATAATTAACATATTAAATCCACTAATTCACCCACCCCTTTTAGTGGTCTACTATCCTAGGGATCTATAAGTGGTATCAAAGGGGAAGTTTACCTTTAAAGGTACAAGAAGTATTGATTTGGGAATATGATAAGGATTTAAATGAGATAATTAAACTTATTAAATAAAGTTGAAAAATGTTAAGGAAAAAAGAAATGTAAAACTATTACCAAGGAATTTGAATTTCAATGGAAATAAACATATTTCCATAAAATTCCAAATAAAGAATATAATGAGAAGAAATGAGAAAATTGATTCATAATTTTCAAGATACCAATATTTGGATGAAATCAACCTCCTTAATTTTTGTGAGAATGAGGTCAAGAAAATGAATTAGGGTGGCCAACCTTGAGAAGAAAATGATATATCTTGGGGAGAAAGTGGCTGCAATGGAAGAATAACTAATTGAGAGATAAAAACATGCATTCTAGTTTAATATGATCATATATAATATAGTTAATACTTTATAAATTTATAATAATTAAAATCTAAGTCCACTTAATTTGGTGGTAAGAGAGGTCTAAGGGTGAAATCTAAATCCACACATTATTAGCTAGAGAAAGAACTTGTTATTTACAGTAGAAAATATATGAAAAGAAAATATAAGAGGGTATAGACTATGAAAATTAGTGGCATCATTACATATAAAAGGGAGATAAAAATGTGACATGAAAAATACAAACTACTTAGAAAAATTATGTTTCAATAAGTAGGAATAAAAACCCAACAAAACATTGCAATGATTTATTAACAACATGGAAGATAAAATTTTCAAGTTTTTTACCAGTGTTTTGGAAGGTTTGGACACAAATTTTTCTTATTTTGGTAACATGTTTCATTTCTTGGGGAGAGGAAGGAAATAAATTGGAGTTATTATGAGAAACTATTGAAAAATTATTATATTAAATAATCATTGATAATAACTACATCAAATCCATGCACCCAAAAAAATATTTTAAAAATTAAATGAAATATGTGGAAAATGTGTTCAAGAAGGTAACAGAAAGAAGTGTTTCATCAAAATAATTCAGTGATAAGTACAATATGGTATGAAATGGAACAAAATTTATAAAAATATGTTCCAATGATAAATTAACAATGATTCTTTGAAATATGATATTGAGAAAACAACTCCACGTGTTGATCCAATTTGTGGGAATTATAAATGTGCACAATATTTAGAGTGTTAATAAGGAATAGAACACATCACATGTAGATGTTGGGAAGATTAATAACATTCAGATCATAGTAAATTCTAACATGTCACCTTTATTTTAAATAAAAAAATGAGTTCCCTCCTTACCCACTATTATATTTTCTGCTATGAGATAACATGAAGGTATTTGATAGAGAGGTTTTGAGGATTTAACTATTGTAAACAATAAAGTATGTACCTTGATAGGATCTATATTTAATATAAGTCTCCATGATAAAGATAAATAAGTGTATCCCTCAAGTGAGAGATAACTTGGGGAGTGGCTCTCATGTTTCGAAATTCCAATGAATATGATATTAATAAATAGTTATAAAATTCTATATACATTGGTATTCTAATCACACATTCAACACATATATTTTTATTTATGAAGTTAATGTGTTGGTTAATGAAAATGTTAGAAAAAATGAGGGTTTTAGAATTTTCGATTTAACTTTATAATGTTTTTTTTGAGATGTATTAATGATTTAAAAAATTCCTTGATAATTTTTTTTATATAGACCCTATTTGTGAAATGAGAAATTTTAGAGAATGGTATCACATGAGTGGTAATTTATGGACAGGCTAGACAACCTTGGTTGTATATCTCTTATTTTTTATACTATTATAATCTATATATACATAGAGTATATTATATAAATGCTTTTTAGTATGAATATCATGTGATATTATCTTTCTCTATAGTAATTAAAGGATGTTATCCAAACATAAAAATGGGGAAATGAATTTGAGTTTATTAAAAGGTAGAAGAAGAGATAAAAATTCCCCCATATTATTGATTTTTATTTGATTGTAAATAATGAGGATAAATATATAATACATCTATGAACAAGTATTTATATTTAGGATTGGTATTTCCAACAAATTCAAAGGGGTAGATTGAAGTTCTCAAGTAAGTATTGTGTTTTTTTTCAATGGTTAAGTATGTATTTAGTGGAGTTGACGATGATTCATAGAGAATTTTTATATACTAAAGAGAGGGAATTATATTCCATGGTTGATATAGAATCCATGTAAGTATATAATATATTTGAACTATTTACATGTTATAAGGAAAATGGCTTGATGAGGCTACTGGCTTGAATAATTCAAGTGGAATAGTTCAATAAAAAGTGGAAATTTATATCTGGGGATTGTTGAATTGTTCTTAATGATTAATGAAATGTACTAAGGTGTTAGAAAATTTAACATGTGTACAAAATGTTAAATATGATAATAAGAAGTCCATGTATTTATTTTATGAATAATATTTGAATAATAATTATGGGCAATATGTTATTATTGCATGGGATATTATTAGAGATCTTTATTTAGGAGTACATGAAACAAATATATTATTTTTACATGAATATATTTAAAATGGAATTGGTAATATATTAAAAATTTACTAACACATTTTATAAGAGTTATTAAATTTTTTCCATCCCTTAGAAAATCCAAGGGGCTATCTCAATTGAATATGTGGGAGCATAGCTCACCATGGAAATCCCATCAAGAGGAGGAGTGTGTATATATTAGAAGTTGGGATCATTAAAACAAGATAAGATATGGGTAGTGTATCACCACCATAATGGGTAACATGGTGGTAGAGAAAGAGAAAGCCTATAGTGCTCCTGAATACTCACAACTAGGTTGATTTTATTGTGCGAAGTATTATTAAGTGCTAAAGGACCAAACCAAAGTTCTATAAATGACTCATCTTACATTGGATACCATTAATCTACCTTTATGAGTTACAAACATAAGTTGGGATAAATTATTAGACACCATTTTTATATCTTCTTCCTTAGTCTCATAATCTATATATTCACTAACAATGACAATATTCTATAAGGAGAATACAATAAATATCTTTTGCATATAAGGATTGACCATGAGTATGATAATATGGATCTTCCATGAAAGGAGAATGAATAGTGATCCTTCATGTGTATAAGGATCAAACATTGAGAGTTTTTTGCATAGGTTTTTCACATGCCACTGATCGAGTCATATTCAATAGTCATTCCATGCTCAAAGATGATTTCTAAGCTAAATCTATTTAAAAAACATGGATGTGATGTTCATGTATATGAAATTCCAAGTGTATTTTCATATTATCGATACATAGAATTATTTTTCGATCATTCTACAAAAAATAAATGAGTTATATTGAAATTATAATTAATGTATATGATTTTACTTTCATGTATGAAAGTAAAATTAAATTTTTGAATGTAGAAACATCCATCATAATTACATTTCACCAATAAGGAACAGGTTGTGCATGCCATGAATGCATAACATGTATTAATCTAACATGCTATATATACTAGTTTGTGGGTGTAAGTGAAGAATCCATGTTCATAGGTCATTTATAGGGAAACTAAATACATAGTACATGTATTAACTACCATGATGGACGCACAATACTCATTAAATCCATGAATATGAGATAGTTGCAAGAATGATGGATGAGCCAGGAGTGTTCATTCCATGTGAATAATAATACATGAACCCTTTACTCATTTAAAATGTGAATTAAATGATAAATAATAATGTGATATTCCAAAAAAAGTCCAAAATGTGAATAAAACCCAAGTTCCTTTTGGTATTAAATGTGAAAATGTAATTATACCTATATTTTATTGAAATAATTTCATGATACATGAATCTTGATTCATGAAACATTTGATGGGGATAAATTTTGGGATACTAAAAATGATTTAATATCTATAATTAATTTATAAATTATTCTATAATATTAACCAATATATAATATCTAGAATAATTTAGGAGATAATATAGATACCTTGGTAAAATTTAAATGAGAATAAATCACAAACTGTATGTGATAATTTTTTATCCATATTCATGGAATATTTATAATGATTTTTTTGAGAATTATATTCATTATGTTATTGTTTTGAATATAATTGTAATATGAATGTGTTGAAGGAGATTTTTGATGATTTTATGACTCTATTCATACATTGATATCAATCTAAGAGAATGTGATACACCAAAGAATTGAGGAGAAATTTGAAATGAATATAGGAGTCTCTAAATATCATCTAATTGAGTCTTTGAGAAAATTGATGAGAACTAGATCAATCCATATATTGTGTGAAGGAGTTTTAAGATCAACCTAATTATTAGAAAAAGTATTTAAATATCTTTAGGTTGTATGTGAGTTGGCCTAATTCAAAATACTCATGGAGGAAGATCAATACAAAAAAAGAAAGAGGATTTACTACCACTAGATTGACACTATGAATAATAAGGATCATGTAACCTGGTTGTCTAACTAGCTATTAAGAGTCTCAAGGGATGGGGTTTATAACCAACCAATGAAGAGAAAGAAGAGGATAAGGAATGTTGGGGTGTATGACCAACTATGTTAGAAGAGTTAGTGGATAAGGTGTTTAACCTAGGTCAACTAGAGGATGAAGTACTGTAGTGTATAAACAGTTGCTACATATACCATTTTAATCCTAAATAAGGAAGTAGATGAGAATCCATGTTTTATTGTCTAACTAACATTGAAAGAAGTAATCATTTATTCCAAGCCTTTTAAATATTTTGTTTTATTCAATATCTTATTATTACTAAACATGAAGAGATATTAAGAGATTATATTTAGTCAATGGATAACTTTAATATCTTTTAGTGGTTTAGTTTAGAAAGGAAATAATTTGAAAAACAGAACCACAGATTCCGCCTCTCTTAGTGGTCAACAGACATAGGGATCTACAATTTGTTAGGATAAAAATATATAAAACATAAAAATAGTTCTTTCAGAAAATATCCCTTATTTAATATTTTATTATTTTAACTATATCCCATTAAAATTAATAATTTTTCTTATAACCAGTCATTCATATGAATTAATTGTTATTGTAATATTTATTTGATTGAAGTCATTTTACAAATAAAAATAATATATAACATATAAAAAATCATATTTTAATAATAATTCATTTTAAATAATTAGTTTATTTTTATTTATGTGTTATTTTATTCCTCTTGTTTTTTAATTAACGATTTTCATATTTTATTCTCATAATTTTTTAATGTTTATCTTTTATTATAATAAAATATATAGTGGTTTGTTTTATTTCAGTGTCATGTATATTGCAAGCTATTGGATATATAATATTTATTTTAAGGGTAATAGATTCTAAAAATATATGAGTGGGACACGGACATACACTACCACATACCTAGTGCCTATAACATCAGATATTGAATCAAATGGTGCAAGATTAATTTTTTGAATGGATAATTCCATTATTGGAAACAACTTATACTAATCGGTAAGAACTGGATCCATGAAGGATAACAATATACAAAAAAAATCAAAAGTATGAAAGTATCTCTCATCCTAACATCAAACTGCTTTAGGAGTCATTACAATGAGGAAGACTATGATAACACTTTAAACCTAGAAGATAGTGGGGAGGAAGTCTACTATCACTATACAGTGATCTTGAATCCACCAAGGGGGGAAGAAACCAACCATAAACACCATTAATATCATCATGTGATCCCAATTGAATTGAAAATTCCCAATAAAGTTGTGCCAACCCCAACCGTCTAGACTAGGAAACCCAAAAGAAAATCCCATCAGTGGGAGTTAACCACTTTCACTCAAAAAAAAGAAAAACATCCAAAATATTTCAAATATCACTGATTTCTATCAGTATATCCCAATAATAGTTTAGGATAGACTCAATACCATCAATAGAAAAAATATTATAACAACATCCAACTTTTCCTTGTTGACTTCTTTGATACACAACTCACAAATGAAAAAGATAATTAATCAATATACTGGTCTTTATAGAGATATTCTATCACATCTAGTACTCAATGAAATATGTAATTTAGATGCATTTAAAGTTATAGCTTCAACAATAAAATCCCAAGGACAACCCCATAATATATGAATGGGGGAATTTTTACCCCCATAGTTATATCTAGTATCATAAAATGTGTAGGGAAATACCTAAATTATGGATATATCTTCTCAATGGAAGACCTTGTTTCTTTTCATATGTTTCACATTATTTAACATCATAATAGTTTAAGTAATTAATGTTTTATAACATGATACTATTAAAGAACATGACAATGAATAAAAATATGAATACAATTTTACTCATGTAGAGGATTGTGAAAAGGATGAACATAACTTGAATCAAAGTGAATCCAATGATTTAGGATAACATCTGAATATTCCACTATCAATCACTTGATAAGCTATTGAAAAAGAAATCTATAAATGGGTGGACATATATATTTCCCAACCACTACCCAATTATGATGAGATCAACTAAGTATATGAATAGATTAATTGATTTAATTCCAAAATATAGAATACTCAATAGATCAATGCTGAATTACATAGTATAAACATTCAAACTTGGTATACATTTCAAGATAAATCCATATTGCATCATTTAAATTGACCCTCTTCTTCTAGTAGAGATTTCTCAGCCCACAATGGATGAATCAGTCCACCCCATTAACTTGAGATTTTATAAATTTAATCGTTTGAATACAAAAATGGTTGATTATAAATAATTCTCATCTCTAGGATGACATGAACCATTAATAAATAAAATTCATCCAATACATGGTCAATAGAGTCACCAAAAATCAGTTCAAATAACATAGAAATACCATTCTCATGTAGATATTCTAACATAACTATTAGCTCAGGATATGGTATTCCAAGAATTACTGGATACCATTAATGCTCAAGTGGAGGCTTTAGAATTAAAATGTGTTCTAGTTAAACCTAAGTGAAAACCATAAACAAAATTGGTGGATTTTACTCCCCCACAAAACATTTAGAATCCAAACATATCAATATTAAATGGAATAATATATTTATAGAAATTTCTCACCCATTTTTCTTCTTAGTGTGGCATGATATTGGGAAACCTAATATAAAAGTAATTAAATAGGATTTGGTTCTTCCTATAGACCATTTAAGGAACAACTATTATCTGGAAAAATAATGGTTGGGTTTATTGTAAAACAATAAGATCTATAAAATAAACACCAATACCAATTATGCAATATATTGAAAAAAACAACCATTCATGGCCTCTCCAACTACAAGTAGTAAGAGAAAGATATATTTGTAAATTTTATTTCTAGATGGAAGGGTCTAACAAACTCTACAAAAATACTATTTCCCAATGAAACTTACTAGATATTTTTATAAATAATGTTTACTATGAGTTTTATATTGTGATTATACTAAAAAAATTTCCAATATATTCAAAGAGTTTTAGGTCATAGTATAAATCCTAGATGATTGAATTCATAAAATTTTTGAAAATCTTAAGATAGAACTACTATAAAAACTATGATGTTTTGAAAAATCTGAAACATCATCTATTATTTTCAAGACAGTGACATCATATTTGAGATAATATGAAATTTAAAACAAGAATAAAAAAATATGATTCCTTCATAATGATCGATTTTTAGGGTACTTTATCACTGATTTAATAAAAAAATTATTATGTTATTAGAAATAGAGAATCCTAAGATAGTAGGTCTTAACGATTTTTTAAATTTATCACACAAACATTATATATTGGTCCACCCAATATAATAACTATTGATTTTTTCTATGAATGAATCATGGTGTTGATTATGATTGATTATGGTAAGTTTGAATATTGAACAATAATTCATATTGGGTTCACCATTCATGCATCGAACCCGCTTGGGGAAGGCAGTTTCCAATGGGGTTTGATCATGGAACCAGAAACATCCAATGGATATAATATCTGTGATGATTCATGGACTTCAATTCCAAATACAGGTTCTCATTGGGGATATCAGGTAATGATACTTAAGAACACACATTGGTTGAGAGGAAGGGATGTTAGACTAATCACACCCTTTTATGGGGAATTATTGCTTATTCTAGGATTCTCTTATAGTATTTATTTTAGACATGTTTGAGAATCCTTTGTTCATTCCCGAGTATAGCATCGGTTGAACTAGGAAAAAACAATTTATTTTCATTCATAGAACATAGAATCATCTGTATATATCTGATGTTTTTTATTAATGGAGATATCTGCATGTATCTGAGGATCTTCACCACTGGTACCCATCTATGGATGGATTAGAGGTTCTTTGATCCTTTATGATTATGTTTCCAGTATTAATCCATGTAGTCGAGAACTCTATAAATTGTCATCATCTAGGTAGATGGGAGTTTTCTTGATGTTGGGATCATGCCCATAAGACAATATTCTTATATATTTTTGTGAAAGGAATTAGAACCCATGTAGGTCGGTGATTATTAATGGGAAATATCATACCTTTTAAGGTCATGTGAAATGTACAAAAACTTGAAATTTAATTTCAAAAGGAAATGACACCCAAGAAAAAGGCTCTTAGTCAATATTTTGTGTGGGACTTATGCCAAAGTGTCCATAGGTTCCTAGAAGAGATGTGGTATCCCAAGTGGGAGGAATAACCTCACCAGGAATATGGAACAATATGGATGGTGATGAAAAGTCACCCAAAAAGAATATATCCCTCTAGGTGACATATGAAACTACTAGGAATATGTCCTAGAGAATATTAGGGTGAATTTGGGGTACTGGGTTTTGACTTGATGGACGCTTCCTACGTATCTCAGTTAGTTGGGAATCAAATCCCACATAGTTCAGAATGTGTTGGGGCTTACACCTATAGAGGCCCATCAACTTGATTTATTGGTAATATGGTCCTTTTATGGTTTGTATCAAGGGAATTTTGGCCCTTTTAGAGGATATTGATATAGGTTTTTGGGGTATTATTCCTAGGTGGAGGAACATGTTTCTAGAACCATTAGGAATGTCTCGAATCATAGTGTTTTGGAGGTTTAGTGGGGTCTTACAGTTGGGAGGATACCCATTTAAATTAGAATTATTTGGGATTATACAATATGGGAGGCCCATATTCCTTGGATAATGACTATTTCATTTGAACCACTCACCTTTAAACCCTTACGAGTCATGCTTAATGTGAGAAATAAGAGGAATCGACAGATATTGAACACCACATAATCTGTATTTGTCTGCTTGTGGATGAGGTTGGAGTCAAAAGGGAGAGAGGAAGGGTGAGCTCTGGACCTGTATCTACTATTAATTTGGTATACAAGTAATTAAAAATGAATCATGGCTATGGCCCTTAGAAAATTAAGAGGAGGAGGGAAGGATCCAGTACTAACCCCCATTAAAGGGAAAGGAAAGAACGATCCTCCTCCTGCAAGAGGATTACTCTGGTAGGGATAACATTTTTTTGTTGGAACCAAGAACTTTTAAAGGTGTAAATAGAATCTATTTGTTCTTTATTATTGATCCACACTAGGTTATTTAGGGAGTTCTCACAAAAATTGGTCTTATAGTACAATATGGGATCAATATTGATGGTGGTATCATTTCTAAATGTTTGCTACATTTATGGGCACAAAATTAGGTGTAAGGAGAAATCATTGTGAAATGTGGGTTTATGGGATTTAATTTTATAAAATATGGAGAAGGAATGGGTTTTAGGAAGACTGGGTTTCATGACAGATGAGATTTCCAAAGGATTGGAGCATAAATAATTTGAGCCATGATCATGTGATGGAATTATAGTGAATCTATGTGAAAATATGAATGTTGTAGAATTAATTAAATATATTTGGAGCATCGGGAATAAAGTAGATTCACAAAAATGGAACATAATGTTTGAAAATTACCTCTTGGATCTTAGGATCTTCATGAAAGGTTGAGATAATAAATAAAAGGATACCCCCACATAATTTGACAGAAAAATAATTAGATAAATAGGTTAATCGTTATGAGTTAGTGAAGGATTATAGATTCAAAAATCAGGTATTCATTGTGATCCTAAGCATCATGAATATACTATATCAGTCTTGATCAATTGTTATGTATTTTAGAAAAGGTTGTTTCATGATGAATTGGTATTCTATGAAGAATTAGTGATCCAAGAATTCAATTTTCTCTGTGAAGTTAGTTTGCTCCATGAAGGATGTGAGCTTCACAAAGGAGAATCATGAATAACACTATTGAACATCTAGTTTATGTGAATTGTAATTTCAGGTGAATCAACTTAGTTCTACGAAGTAAGAATATTCTCTTGCTAATCAGGTTTAAAGAATTAAATTTCTATCTAGTGAAGAGACCTTCATTTCCTTAAACTTAGTTAGACTTAACCTAAAGTAGTTAGATATTGAGAGTCAATAGAAGTGTTCTAAGGATGGAATTGTGTTTTCCATAAAAATATTGTTAAGGAACTATACCTAGCATTGGGTGACTATGTCTGAAGATTTATTTTCCACAAAAAATAGCGAAGCTGAGTGGGTTTAGGTATGACCGATACACTGTCAGCGTTTTCTCCTTAGACTATCCCTTGGTAGTGAACAAAGTAAAATAGCAGTGTTGTCTCTCTTCATGTGAATGTTTAATTACTTGAAGATTCTATCAGATAGGTTTTACATGTTCCTTCTAATTTGGGAACAATATCTTTCACTTTAAAAGAAAATATGGACTCCCTCATTCACCCGTCCTCAATTAGGGTGTTTTCATAGTTGGAAATGTAGTCTAGTTTGTTTTTATTGTCAATCCACACTAGTTTGACCAGGGAGTTCAAAATGTAAGTTATCCTATAATGCAAGATGGATATATTGTTGAAGGTGGCATCTTTTGCCAGTGTTTGCCAAATTTTTGGTATCATAATTAGGAGAAAGGAATGAGAATCACTAAAGGTGGATTTTTGGTTTTGACTCTTCTCAAATTTGGAAAAGGAATGAGTTTCTTCATGACCAAGTTTCATAAAGGCTGAGGTTTGTGAAGTTTTGGATCATCAAAAACGGGAATCATTAGTGTGTGATGGAATGACAGTTAATCTATGTGATTATGAGAAGGTTGGAGAATGGTTTAAATGTATATAGAGATGTGAGAATAAAAGAGATTTTCAAATAAGTGATCTTCATGAACATTAATGAAGAGGTTATAGAATTGGCTTCTGGGATCTTGGGATCTTCTCGAATGGCCATGATTATAAAAGGCAGCTACCCACTCTTCCGTTAACATTAAAATATTTGAAGAAATATATGAATCATTCTAAATTTAAAAATTCTAAGAGCTTCACAAATATATTATTCATTGTGCACCTTTAAATCGTGAAAATACTCTCTTAGTATTGAAAAATGCTACAATATCATGGAAAAATGAGTTTTGGGATGACTAGTTATTTCATGATTAAATAGTGCTTCACAAAGGTAGTTTTAATCAAGAAGGTTGTGAGATTCAGGAAAGAGCTTCATGATTTTTTTGAAACATCTAGTTTATGTGAACAATTCTTTCAAATGATTCAACTCATGTCTACTGTGTAAATATAGTCCTATTATAATAATGGAAAACGTATCAAATTCCAATATATAAAAGAGACCTTAATGTTGTTATACTGAGAAAGACCTTACCCAATGTAGTTATATAGGTAGATTCAATGGAAGTGTTTTGAGGGAGGTAGTGTAATTTCCATAAAAATGTTATGAATTCATTGTTCATAGCACATAGTAACTATGTATAAACTTTTATTTCCACAAAATCTAGTGAAGCTTAGTGGATTTTGGTATGAACGACACTCTCTCGAAATATTATCCCTATACCACCCCTTATCGGTGAACCAACTAAATCTATTTTTTTATCTCTATGAATGTTATTGTTTAATTTCTACCTAATTCCATCAAATAGTATTTAAAAGTTCCCTCCAATTTGTGAATCAAATCCATCACATTAAAAGAAAATGATGACACCATAATTCACCCTCCCCACTTAGGGTGTTCTGAGGTCCTAAAATCCCAAATTTATAGATGATAAGAGAAGGATACAACACTAACCTTAATCGTAGGTTTAGGCTAATGGTTACCCCCAATCCCTGAAATAGGTAGGTACACAAGAGTACCACCAAGGTCAGGACCCTTGTTACCATTGAAATGTACACTTGATAGAATTTTGAGGACCACCCTTGTTAAGGATGATACCAATATGGCCATTATTTCCATGGGTATGCATGCTCCTAAGGACACAATGATGTGTCAAATAATTAGATCATACACATTAGGTGGCCTTGGTAGAGGCCTTGACCTGATGCCTCACAAGGGGGATCACTTAGGGCTTAGAGCTTAAAAATAAGGGTTGAAAAAGAAGGTTGTTAAGGAAGTACATAGAGGGGACCATGTTGGAAAAAATGGTATGTTAGAGGAGGTAAAAGAGAGTTGGAAAATAGAACACCCAAATATTCCCCATTCCATGTAGTGTATTTCTTTGTGTTATGAGGTTCCCTCTACCTAGATTTTTTTCAATGCGGGCATGAGTTCTATTTTCATAGCACTTTCCTAGGCGGGTCTGAGTTCCATCCGCGTAGAATTTCCTACTCAATATTGAGCTCATCCCACCAAGTGTCTTTCTTTGTGGGTTAAGTATCCCTCAAAAAATATTTTTACTACTTAGGGTGATGAACCACAAAGATTCCATCCACTTATGAATCTCGAAATAGAGTCTACAAAGGTTATTGAGTCTATAAAAGTAAATTTACGCTCATTTATTCCCTTAATGTTATGTGGTAAATTTACCTATTGGAAATCAATGGATATCACACATTTACTAAATATTTTTTACATTTTTCATCCATTTTGAGGTCCCTTTATGCTCACGTCTTAGGTATTTCATAGAAGATAGGTGTAACTAGCTACTGGGATGGCCAGTCATCCATGGTGGGTTGTGGTGATTTCATTTATGTTGGCTTAGTAAGGACGCACGTGCTCGT
This sequence comes from Viscum album, assembly GCA_963277665.1. Taxonomy (NCBI): domain Eukaryota; kingdom Viridiplantae; phylum Streptophyta; class Magnoliopsida; order Santalales; family Viscaceae; genus Viscum; species Viscum album. Next base: position 877,025,690 of record OY728143.1, on the reverse strand, counting down.
GAATGATTTAGTTTGTGGGCGCTGGAAAATACCATCCAATCCTAATTTTTTTAACATTTTGGTGGATGGTATTCTATGGGATTCATGATACATAATGAGGCCCTAAAATTGATTAAGTTTCATTCACATGAACCAGAGAATGCCGTCATGTTCTACAAAAAATTTCGTTTGAAGGACTCCATGTGGAGTAGTGGTCATTATAATGAGTTTTACTATGTAGACCAACATCCCTTCCATATATTCTCTCCCTTTGAATCAAATTTTTACAAAAAAGTTTTTTTATTGATTTATAACTCTAAAAAATTAATGTAATTCCATTTTTCCCTGCATGCAGAGTTTTCAAGACAAACAAATGACCCTATCAGAATGGGATCAAATTGGGATGAATAGGAGGTGGTTCCAAGAAAGAAGTTGGTTCGATTTGAACCAATTTGAGGTATGAATGTGGAACCATGGATGAGACCACTCTTATAAAATGGGGGAGCCAACTAATTTTTCATTTATCGATTCTCCTTTTTGAACTGATCCCTTTAGAAATTCCTATTCAATTACTCCCTCCACTTAGAATTATCCTTTGTAGACAATATTTAAACATACTCATGTATTGTCACATGTAAACGATATTTACACTAACTATATATGATCAATTTAAAATCAATGATTTCAACATACCGACATAGTTGTTCATGTGCTGGCTTTGATGCCTCATGGACTGAGCGCCTCATGGTTTTCACATTCATTGTCATGTTTCAATGAGCCTAATATGTTTTTGATATTATTTTCTATAAGGATGAAATGGACCTCACCACACAAACATTTTCTTCCACCTCTATGAACACAATAAAGAGAAAAAAATTTATTTTTGAGAATATTGAAAATCATTTTCGACACCATATCTTTCCTTAGGAAAATATTCTATGGAGTATCCTTTCTCTAGAGCTTATGAATTTACTGTTTTACCGAATATTACTACTATACAACTTTGGACATCAAGATGATGCTAAAATTACATTAGATACTCATAATTATCTAATGCCTTTGGTTGAGCTGTCCTCAGATGGTCTTAAAGAGAAAATGTATTCCACATGACACATTATTTATGAGTTGAACCATGAGGAGGATTTCATTCTTGATAGCTTCTCATGGAAACAGAGTATCTAGAATAACCATGAAATATCCATGAAATCAACCATTAGAGATTATCCATATATTTTATCATCTTGCGAGGTGACCCCAATGGGGGATGATGTTCGAAGTGGGATTTTTGGTATGGAGGGAGTTTTTTCAATGAATGGGCTTGTGCATTCTGGGACTTCTATAATTGAACAAAATTTCCCTAGTGGTTAGAGGTTTTCAATATATACTGGATAGTATGGATTTCTTAGTTCATGGTATACTATCCAACTGAGATATAACCTAAATTGATTCATCATTGGTGTTTTAGAAACAAAACTTTCCACTTATCGCATGGTGATTCTAGGAATATGTTATGGGATATTTACTAATAATGAGGAATATCTATTCATAAAAACATGTATGATGAATTTATTCTTATAAATGACACCTAAGAAGTTACTAAATTGGTTCCCTTATTAGAAAGTGACCTACTAGTCAAAGAAGAGAAATTTACATTCTAGCACCTTCCCAATTGTTCATTAATTCAAATTAGTGAATGGATTACGTTTTTTTATGAAAGATAGTTGTCTGAGGCCAAATTTTTGATGTACCAAGACTCATGAAACTCTATAATCCAAAGGTGTTCTGGGTTTGTACAAGGACACACCAATGGAAGGCCATCATACTACATGGGGCTACAAGATCCAGCCAGATATATCTCTAAATATTGGACAAAAAGGATTTTCACCTAGTTTTAGAGGGTGGATCATTCCATATCATGATGTTTATACTAGTTTCTAGGTTTACACCTTGATAATGGTGTCCATGTTAGTAGAGGGATGGCCCATTATATTTTTCTTACCCACTCTGGCTCACATTTACTTGTTTTTAGGCCATATACAAGAGGGTACATCCCAAAATCATATTTCATTACTATTTCAATTTTCATATGGATGGGTGGTGGAACACTTTTGATTCTATAAATATTAGTATACCATAACAATCCCTCATTCCACCTTTTTCTCCACACTGCTCAAAATTGATGCTATTCAATCGACTTTTTTGGGAATTAACCATGATGTTGAGTTATTAAATGATATACCCCTCTTTAATTTCCATCCATATTAATCACCTTTAAGAGTGGTGGTAGATTATAGAAGATGGACTTAAAAGGAAAATTATTATATCATCTTATTATAATATTGATTTCTAGTTTTTTAGTTAGATAGTTGACCATTTTAGAGACTTATGCATATTATAGAATTGCAAAAAAATTCAGATGTTTGAAGAAGGATTCATATTTACCTCTCACCAAGATTAAAGAGAAATGACACCCAACCATCCTTTATCTAATTTTGTTGATGATGATGCATGAGGATTCTTGCGTATAAATTTCTCTACCTCTTATGAAAGATCAAACTAACATTTCATGGGGCCATTCAATGATGTGGATGGAATAATACCCTGATGGGTTTCCGGGAAGAAACAACCTAATAGGTGAATAAGCTATTGGACACCCCTAGTTTTTTAAAATCATTCAATATTTTTTAACCTTTATTGGAGATAGACTTTTATCCCAATGTTTCAAGAATTTTGAGGGAGCTTTATCCTTCAGTCCCCTTTTTTATTGTGTGTGGTGTAAAACCATACTTCTAATTGCTACTATTGAAATCCTTAATGATTTTGTTCCTAGTGGAATAACATTTTGGACTCCACCAATTGATGCCACACCAATCATCCTAGTTCCCATAATTAAACAGGAGGTAGTGATGGGGGATTTCCCACCTCCAACATCACAATTTGGAGCAATCCTACCTATAGCAAATGAAATATGATATTATATATGCATATCTATATGTAATTGAGGTCTGGAATCCATTAGTATCATCGAAAATCATGATATATGAAAATGGGTTTGTAAATAATTATATACTAGAATCACAAAGACTCCTTTAGTGAAGATTTCCAACAAGGCAGACATCATTCATCCTTTTTCCTGGGATTAGGCATAGGAGGTTTTTATTTTCGACAGTTTCATGTCCTCATCCATAATGTTCATATCTCTCAAGTGGAGTTAGCCACTCATGAGTGAAACCTCACCCAGTTAGCCATTTAAATTGTCATATGGAATCTTTAAAGGATACTAATTATGATTTTCATCACATAGTTTCTTAAGAGGAATGATTTTATGATTCTGTGATGGCATAGACATTGAGGCTATAAGAATATAAGGCCCGTATAGCTACGATAAAGGAAAAGAAGTCATATAAAAAATAAAATACTAGAATCCATAAAATAGAAAGGTAAAGAGCTAAGGACCTTAATCAAACAAATGCACCCATTAGTTGAATTTTAAGTGGGGAAAAGAACAAATCTTCAGAAGTCCCTTGACGGATCATGTCAGAAGTTAGTCGATCTACTGTACAATGATAGAAAAGTCTTACTATAATCATTTAATTTGTTTCTAATTTTCCCAAAATTTCAATGAGAGACTCCAAAATGTGGAGGCCCTTCTGAATTATTTTTCATTGAATGAGAATTTTGAGATTCTCAACCATTTTTCTCATCATTCCATCTTTCCTTTTCAATTTTAATACTAATACTAGAGTTTATTTATTTGGATGAAAGATCATGTAGTTATATAAATTCTTCCTAAGCCAAGGTACTTAATGATCATAGTTTTATTGTATCTATGGTTACATAGAAAATAATACAAATGTTGCACATTCTCTATTATCACCCTAATTTTTCCCATTTCCACTTTGAAATAGACCTAGTGGGTGTGAATCAAATTTTTCTTAGGCTTCCATTTATTGGTTTTTGTCATAATTGTTTTTTCATTTATCTTTTCATTTCTAAATTATTTTGTCTAAAAAATGTGTAGTGAATTGTTAGTGAGTTGAGGCTCAAATCTTACCCAAGGTTACCCTTTTTTGGTTCTCATTCTCATAAGTATTGTGTCTTTTTTTGTGGCCAGTTTAGAGTCTTGAATTCTAGACTAATACAACTAAATTTTTATGTTGAACAAATTTGACCACGAATTATTTGGTGTTGAACCTAGCAGGGCTTGGGAACCATGGATATCCCACTACATTTCCAACAAACGAAGGGGTTTTTTGAGTAAAGATTTTATAATTTCTAGATATTAATACTGACGTGGGAAAATTACACAAGGATTAACCAAAAGTTATGTTTAATATGAAGTATCTAGAATGATATTTTTGGGTCTTACAGATATTAAAGATTTTTTATTTGGAGGAAAAATTTTCCTCTGGTTGACAAGCGTTTTTGTGAGTGATTAATTCGAAGAAAATTGTGGGGAATTAATTTAAATCCAAAGAGAGGTGCCTATAGGACAATTAACATCCATTTTTGATGGATGGGTAATTTGTGAAGATCCAGAGTTATCATGACTATAAAGGTTGGTTTATCAAGGTTTGATGTCTAATAATGATGAATAAATCATTAATATCCCATTCATGGAGAAGCCGTTCCTATAATAATTTTGACTGTATAATGTAGGATGGAGCTTAGTGTAGTGTAATATCAAGAGACTAGGACATAAACCATGTAGTTTCACATCTTAAGATAAGGTTATTTGAAGGATATTATTTATTGTCACTTAGATTTGATCGATATATTATTTATTTTTCCTTTTTATGGTAATCTATCTAGGAATACTGTGTCAAATTCAAGCATTAAGGGGACTTTTGTAAGATTCCATTTGGGGCATTTGGAATCTAAGGACGGACCTAGGATGAATCCGCCATTGAGTCTTATGGAGATGGAAGTGGTCTCTCCAAAGGACAAATTTTACATTGGTTGATATGCCTTTTTTGTGGGCGATTTTTTAAAATCCAACTAGGGTATATTGGGAATATTCAACCAAAGGGGTTCTTAGGATAGTGACCTTCCATTTCTAATTATTAGGAAATATTATAGAGATTCAAATGACCCTAAACACAAATTTTGGTTTTCATGAGGAAATTTTCCAAATATGAAACAAGAAATTAATATCAATGTTACACAATAATAAGTAGGAATAATTTATTCACACAGGTTTAACCCATATGAAACAAAGGGTGATTTTTTTTTGTTATGGATAGTTCTGAGACATAAGGTTTGAGCCTCACTTCATATCTCCTCAATGTGAGAATCAATCAATACATAGTTCAAGGGAAGACTCACCACAAATTGATCAAACATTATTTTTATGGAGAGGGAACATTTTTATTATATATGGGCTCACGAACAGTATGATAATTCCTATTATAACCTCATATAAATACTTTGATCATACATAGGAGATTATGGGTAATTATTTTTCTTTATGGCTAAGCCATAGTGACAAGGTTTTGAAATCACTATGTATCTCGTCAAAGAAAGAATTAAGCCATGCACTGTTCTAGTTTGAAATTTACTAGTGTCGATCTGACCTATACATGGGGAATAGGAAAGATTTTTTTATTGTTGCAGGACCCCAAATTAGAAATTCAGGCATCACTATGTATCTTTTGATAACAATAATCAAGTTAGACACAATTATTGGTAATCTTACAGTTTTGTGTCACATATTTAGGACATCATCCATAATGATTAATTATATATGGTAAGTACATAAGTGAATCAATATGAAAAAGGAAAAATGATGGCTTAAGTCAAATCCAGTGTTCTGTGTGTCAGAAAAAATATTGTAGTGGTAGGAAGAAAGCTATAAGTTGTCCTTGAATTCCAACACTACATGAAGTTTATTGTGATTCATCAAGGATAACATCAGGTCTTGAATACTTTGGTCATATGACTAGGACGACATGTCATGGAAATCATCAGTGATAAAAGTATTTTTGGGACAAGATGTTTCACCTTTCTTTGGACATGAAGAGGGAAAATGTAAACCATAATTATGGGGTCTCTCTGGTATGGAAAATGATATGGGAAAAATCAATTGGGATTTATGATGATAAAAGAGGTCTCTCTTGGGGATGAATTTTCCTTTGGTCAACCAACCTTTTTGTGGTTGATTTATTAAAAGGCAACCGTGGTGTATTATGCATAGTCAAACAAAGGTGTCCATATGAAACTGACATCATATTACCGATGTCTAGAGAAAGATTGTGGAGATATGAAATTTCATAGGAAATAGAGTATGATAAGTAGAAGGAATGTTCTTGAGTATGTGAGAATAATTCAAACCATTATTGGCTATGGAGTACGAATTTCCCAATATAGATCTGACTCATATGTTGGAGGGGAAATTTCTATTTTTTTGATGGACCCCTGAATGAGGGAACCCAAATTAAGATCTCATTGATAGATTAGTGTTTGTATATTATAGAGGGGGAGATTTTCTTTTATGAACCATGGGTAGGACTAGGACATGAATTCTAAGTTTCACTATGTATCTCAATAAAGTTACATTCAAGACACACATAGTTATTGAGTAACCCTAATGTTTAATGTCATGTGGAAAGGACGTTCATTCCCCGACGTGAAAAGGAAATATTGAAGCTAGACACATGATTAAACTCATTGTCATCACAACACATCCAATGATAGAAAGAATCAATCCAGATGTATTTCTTTAATTTGGGTCAACTATGAAGCTTAACCTAATGAGAAAAAGACATATAATGTGACTTTTAAGGTATTGTTCCCAAAACCATGGTAATACTGATGTGAATTGATATGCCTTGATCATGTGGGGAATCCTTTACCAAAACACATAATACCACGTGATCTATTCTTAGAGTGAGAAACAAGTGTTGGAAAATGTTTATTCCACCAAATAATGGTGATAAAAAATAAGGATAGTGGCATTTCAAATTTTTGGTGGCTGGACTAGGATGTAAGATCCATGTGTCACTATGTATCTCATTAAAGTGAGAATCAAGCGACACATAGTTATAGGAAAGGATTCTTGTGCTGGATTAACCTGTACAAAAATAGGGGGGAACTATACTTGGTTGTAGGTGGATCTTGGATTGGATATATGGGCATCACTATATATATTGTGATAAATGGAATCAAACAACACATAGTTCATGAATAATGGATGGGTATGTTGTGCAATTTTATTTCATGAAATAAGGATTTGAACTTTGAAATTAAACATATTACAGCTAGGAAATGGTGTCCTGTAGTTTTATCTCATATAAGGAGGACTCATCGTATATGGGAAAAATAATTTTTTTGACCAGAAAGAAACCAAAACCCAACAGGAAGAGAGTCCTTTAGACCCAAGGTTGGTGAAAAAATCTTATAAAGCAGGGGAAATTTGAGGCTGGGCTAAATTAAAGAGGACTAGGTATCACTACATGTCCTATGATGATAGGAATCAAGCCACACATTTTTCTTGATGTAGGTGTAGTGGTAGACCAATTCCAAGGGTAGTGGACCTATTAGGAAAGGTCCATAATAATGTGTAGTTTTATATCATGTAACATACATCAACCATGCAGTTTAACATCATACATCGAGGAATCACTGTGTTCCTTTTATGTACTATCATTTTCGACTGTGCTGACCCTATCATGAGATGATATGTCTCAATTATGCTGGGAATACCATTCCATAATTTCTAAGCTCATGTGATCCTAGCTTAGTGTGAGAAATAAGGAATTTTAAAGGTTCTTCAAAACATGGACGAAATTGAAGAAAATACATGGGCATTTTGTGTCATGTGATGGTTGGTCCAAGGTATAAGATCTAGGAATCCCTACATATATCATCTGTATGAGAATCAATATGTACATAGTTATAGTGACCCATAAAATTTACATTTATATGGTGAGGACATTAGCTGTGTAGTGTTAAATCATAAGGTGATGATAATTACTCTATATAGTTTATCATCATACAAAAAGGACATTATTGTTTCGAATTTTATCATCTTGTAACACGGATGATATGTTAAATATTTTAGGTTCTTATATAATAAATTATTTTTGTGATTACATTAAGTATTTATTGTGAAATATTTCATTAGTAGGAGTTCTGGTAAGATGTCCATCAATTGAAATCAATGAATATGATTTATTGAAATAATTTTTTTTATTGAATAAGGTCCCTCACACATTGGTTTAATATTTGGAGGTTTCTTTCTTGGAATCATTAGCTTCTTAAGGACAAATACTATATCTCCCTCAAGGATTGACTTGGAAAGAACTTGTTGTTACAGGCTTGCACAATCCCATTTTTATAGAACTCCAAATGATACAAGGTTCGTAATATTCTCTCTTCCAATCACTCTAATTCATCCAACCATTTATAGGATTGCTCATTAATGTAATATTGGTCATAGATGACAACAAAATTTGAGGGAAATTAAACCTTGATGAGAAGGGATACCTCTATCTTGTATACCATTGAGTTTGGGATTGTTTATGTAGTTGTGCAGGTTGTAGTCTCATGATCCCACATGGAATGAAAAATATTTTCCAACCAGGAATTGTTATCCTTATATACCATATCATATATTGTATTCAATAAGGTCTTGTTGAAGGCCTATATCTATCCATTTTCTGTTTTAATATATTGGGATGAATGGTTGGACTTGATATTATAATCCTGATATAGCTTCTCCAACTAAGTAGAAATAAACATTTTCATCGTCATCCATCATTACTGTATGAAGGACACAAAATCTGGTAATGATTTTGGATTTTATATAGTTTATCACATTCCTTGACCGGAATTCTTTAAGGTGTATAGATTTTTCCCACTTGGAGATGAAGTAGGTTTTAGAGAGAATGAACTTGAACTGCTCGGTTGTGATGTGAGAATATGGTCTCACAATGTCCATCCCCTATATGAAAAAGGCCCTGGAGTATTAGGAAGCATGAAACAACTATAAGGGTTAATTAATGAAGTTGATATTTATCCTGAGGCATAGTGGGAAAGTAGTACCAAGGCCTCCATGTTTTCTAAGAAATCATGAGCACTTCCTATTGGGATCCCTAGGCACAATTGTGCACTTCTTTCATAAAAACAATAGTATATTCTCCATCAATTCACCTGAGAAGGACCCCATTAAGGCCCCACTTATAGAGGATATTTTTATGATTTGTTCCATAATATATAACAATATTAATATTTCTTCTTCAAAATTTCTCTTTCCCAGATCTCTCTGATGGGAGTACTCCATTTTGAAGGTAGTCCACAATGAGAATTATCCACCACAAGCTAGGAACTTATGGTTCAGTCTTGGTAATTACTTCACCAATATCTTCTATTTTATGTTGAAAAAAGTTGAGACAATTCGGCGATGTGCATTACTGAGGACTATTTCATTCTAGTCTTAATCTACTAGAGTCATGACTACATTTTACAGGGTGTATGTGTGGGCATTTTGTGAGTGTAGGATGTGAGTAAATTTCATATCCAAAGGGAATTTCCCCATTAATCCTTAGACTTAGTCTAGTTTTGTAATAAACTATTCATTTTAATGGAATAATCACCGTTGACCATCATAATGATTAGTTCTGAATCACCATTTATTTTTATGTTATTTACATATACCTGATGTGCTAGACATAGCCCCATAACGATAGAATGATATTATCCTTCATTTTTCATGGACCCTTATGGATGTTGGTAGGAATAATGTAGGACTTCCATTTCTATTAAAATGAGAATGCCCCCCACTGACTCCACCTTTTTGAGTTTGGGGCCTTCCATCCTCTTTCCTATTGGTATTATGGATGCACTGCAAAAATACATGTCCTATGTATGGAGACCCTCTTTAATAGAGGATATATTCATAAGGTAGTTCAGTACCTACTGACATTATTTTTACCGAGGGATGTTTCACAAGGAAGTATCCCAACACAAGGAATATATTGTATTTTGAGGCACAAACTGAATATCAATCTGATTTAGGATTACCACCCAGTAAGAAAAATATATAGTTAACATCAGATAGATGAGAATCCAGTTGAGTGGTTTACAATGAGATAAAAACATAACACATGATGATACAAGTAATACCTCAATTTTGGGATAGAATTTATTAGTGACACATATATTTTCTTGATATCTGAATAACAAGTCTTAACATCGAGCATAGTTCAGCTGAGGTAATAAAGGATGATTTATATCCCGATGTCATTATACTGTGCCATGAAGCCACCCAGTAGTCTCCATTGAATTATCACATATAATATTTGTGGCCTTTCCTCAATAGTTGTCATTGACATAGGTGGGATTATAAGATATGTCTTTAGACTATTAAATGCTACTAGACAATCATCCGTCCATTTATTTTTAGCCCTTCCTTTCATCAAACTGGAGAAAGAAAAAAAATTTCCAACACGATTGGATATAAAGGGTCGTATTTTGGAAAAGATGTCTTAAATTATTTTCAACTCTTTGAGAATTTTGGTAGGTGAAATTTTAAGAATAACCTTTGTCTTGTCATGTTCACATATGATTCCATGTTGTAATACAATGAAGTTAAGAAATTTACCTAAGGTAAAACCAATAAAAAATTTCAAATGGTTTATTTTTAGATTGTGATGTCGTAGTTTGTTGAAGATAGTTTCAAGATCATCAAAGTGGTAAGTTAATTTATAGGATATAACCACTAGATCATGAATATAGCATATGAAAAACATCCCTAGTAAGGGTTTGAATATGTAATTCATGGCATCTTGGTATGTAGCATTGATATTATTTAAGCTAAATCGAAATAACCAATAGAAAAATACGCCCTAATGGGACTTGAGAGAAGTGGATTCTAAATTTTATTATTCTATTTAGATTTTACTATACCTATAATTTCTATCCATGGTGGAGAGGGAGTTAAATTTACAGTTGCATCGATCATTAGCTATGTGATCAAGATTGGGAAATCATCCTTCATACAATACTAGTTGAGATCTTTGAAATCAATGCAGACTCTGAATTTACAATTATTTTTACTGATGAGGATTATATTGAATTTTCATTTTGGATATTAGACATCCAGAATGAAGCAGGCCTTGATGATATAGCATAAGTTTTAGTGGTATGAGTTTGGTGTATCCCTCTGGATGCCTATTTACAGCCCTAGTGGTTCTCTGGAAATCCCAGGTGGTGAGTACCCTGCTCAATATGGAGGCCTATAGTTTTTATGTATTTCCATGAGAACAAAAACCGATGTTATATTAGAAAGGATTTATATACCTATTGTTCATCAAGAGACATGGTTTCACAAATAAAAGTTATTCATGGGTCCTCTTTTATACATAAATTTATCTATTGGTGTTTATCGCTGGTTTTTGAGACACCCTCCTCAAATGTTGGAGGGGAGTCCCAAAGGTTTTACTCTTCATCTTCTTCCTCCTCTCCCTCTTTCTCCTATTTCATAGGGGGTGTGAACGGTGAAGATAATTATTTATATTTAGAAGAAGTATCAATATTTTTACTTCAGGAAGATGAAGAAACTTCCTCTAACCAAACTAATGATATGGGGTCTCTTTGAAGTTTTGGAGGTGAGTTTAGTGGTAGGGAATGAGTATCCTCACTATTCCTAGGTTCCATGATTACTTCCATTAGCAAAACTAATGAAATAGTGATATGTCGAAACTCAAAAGATGGAATGAGGGAATTTTAATCCAAAATTTTAACACTATCAGGAGATCCACTAGATTTTTTAACATAGTTGGGATCATTTTTCATGACTTATATCATGAAGGTCATTAAATAATCCTCAACATTTATACTCATAGATTAAATTAATTTTTGGGAAACACTTACACTTCACTAAGATGATTGAAGGGGTTGTCCAAGGTCATTTCTAGACTGTTTAGGGCCATGAATCAAGTTAAACTATCTACCGTTGGTAGTTTTTACCCACTTTGATAAAATACAACATCGACACAGTGCGACTCACATGATTTTAATAGGGACTTATCTATGTGTAATTGCCCAATTTGTCCGTTAATATATTATTTGATGCATTACTGCTATGATGAGGGGATTTATGCATGCTGGTGCAATCAAGGAACTCCTAGAAAAACATTAAATTACATACCCTATCGAAAAACCTTTAATTATGGGTTAGATACGACATAACTACACTGATATTTGAGCTTGATAGGAATGAGTGGATTTTTATCTCTTTTTGTAACCCCTAATGATTTCATAGTACGTTATTTCTTAAAAGTAATTCAATAACTTGCACTACACGCAACACTGAGTCCAAGCGCACCACGACTTACCAAACTAGCCATAAAAAGCGGTTAAAAATAATATTAACTGAATTTTGAACTTTATATAATCCTTATAAATTTAGAATTCATATTACGAGTTTCATAGACATAATTTAAGAAAAAATTCATTTTTTATATAAAGGAAGTATTTTTTTAAAAAATGAAATTTTACCGCCTTTTAATGGAGAACCCATTTTAAATCTAATATTTGAAACATTATATTTACAATTTTAAAAAATAAACTTCTTCTTTAGAATAGGGACATAAGAATTTAGTTTCAATAAATTTTTGGTGTTTTTCTGATAACTTTCATATTTGGGTGAATAGTGAAAGATACCATATTTCAACTGAAAACAACTTTTTTAATCAAAATAATTTGTAGTGTTAAATTATAGATTTTAATGGTTTGGAAGTATAAATATATTATATTTTTACCATTTAATCCAATTTTATACATTGGTAGTCATTTCACTTTGAAATTGAACATAAACAAGTATCAATCTTTTGTTAGTTATTATTTCTTAAAAACACACTTTTTGGTTTTGACAATGGGAATTAATTTTAAATTAATAAATACAAATTCCATGTTTTTAATTTGGTAAAATAATCTTAATTCTTTAATTCATAATATCAAAATTATCTTAGGGAGAAATTTTCATATTTTTCGGAAAACTTTCAATTTTTGATGAATAGTGAAAAACACCGAGTTCTTGGTTAAAAATGACTTTTTATTTAAGTAATTAATTATTTTATTTAAATTTATTTTAGGTAAAAAAAGATAAATAATAACTATATAATTTCAATATATTTCATTGGAGTAATTTTATAATAAGTTTAGATATATAAAAATTTTATTGAACTTTTTACCGACTTTTACCCTCCTCCTAGGAGAATTTGCAAATTTGCATAAAACATAATATTACAGTTTCTATGAGTTCAATTTCAAACATCCAAGAGACACGATTAACCCCAGTAAGTAATATTTGGTTCAATAAGATGAAATTTTTTTTGATGAATAGTAACTTTTGACTTTTATTTACTGCGATTAAAGGTAAATTGGGTAATTCAAGGTAAAATAAATATTATAATAATAAAAAATTACATTAACAATCGTCGTAAACTTATTGGATGAGTCAAGGCCGATGATGGGCATCCTTGGGTCAATTTAGGGACCCCATTAAACCACTTAGGAATGATAATGACACTTTATTTTAATTAAATTAAAGTAAATGCAAAAATGACCTAAACAAATATCTTTTAGTAAAAAATGTTTTACATGGGGTTATATAAGTCATAATTTAGGCTATAAATATTAATTGTATATATAAGAAGATTTCGGACATAATGGTATTTTATTAATATTTTTTAGACCTCAAATAATGTAATTTATTAATGACACAATGATGATGCAGTAATTACCTTATTAATGAAATATTAAAAAATTAATATTATAAACATCCAAATTAATGTAATTTGAGACTTTTTATTAATTTCACTAATTTTATAGTTTAATATGACATTTTAAGGTTGGTTATATGTTTTTTTTGAAGTAATAATGCTATTATGAATTTATAAAAAACAAAATACCAAATAGTGTCAAAATTGATATAAAAGAGTTTCAAAAACAAAGATTATATTATTAATTGATATTCTATTCTCAAAAATCTAAGGTTCGGCCAAAATAATTATATAATGATATGTGTATCATTAATTAACCACTGGGATTTCCCTTGTAAGTATATAGTATATTTATTAACCATATAATATAAAAATACAAAGAGACATGGTAAATGTCAAACTATTTATCTAAGAGTTAAATCTAAAAGATAAAGTTAATATATTAACCCAAACCTATCTAAAACATATTGGTTTAGTGGCTTTCAACCCATACCCACCTTATCCTTTAAATAATTCATTTTGGGGCCATTAGAAACTGAAAATGATTTTATTATAAAATAATATTTTCTAGATTTTCCTAAGGTGCCCCTCACCCCTCTTATAAAAGGGTACTCCCCCTTCACTCTAATTAACACCTTAAAATCCATTTTTCTTGGAAAACCCATTCCAGAATACCCTCTCAACTATCTTCCCTTAATCATAGAGTCATTATTTTAGTCATAAAGCCATCTTAAGGATCCCTTTTGATCAAATCAAATGGAAGAACCTGAAGAATAGGTAAATATTTCATCACCTCTTTCAAGTTCCTTTCTTCTTAAACATCCTCTTTCTTTGTTATTTCCATTCTAAAATAATAAATCCAGTATATTATATATAATGTGATGTTTTTATAAATATGGTTCAACCATATTCATTATTCTATCCATCCTATTAACGACATGTCACCTTACATGCGTATGTACGACTTACCGTCTCCACGTCGTGGTGTAATTGTTATTCAATACATTATTATTTGGATGGGTATAATAATGATGTGTAATATATGTAAACAATAAATATAACATTATAATGATTATGTATATTTGATTTATCATCCAATTATATATTATTTTAATATCAAAAGAATGATATTGTCAATCGTGCGTACGTACAGATTACAGTCTCCACGAACGCGATGAGATTCATTTCCCAAAATATCCATTCAAGAATAATTTTCATTAGATGATTAAAAATAATGTTTAAAGACTTAAAAACATTCTGAATATGAATAAGATACATCCTATCCATAACAAACAATATTTAAGTAACAAATCATACAAAGGAAAAAAAAATCAGTTAACACCCGAATCGACGATAATATTATGATATTATTAACAAAGAAATGTTAAAAGATCATATATGTTATCATATTAATGTGTATGATTCTTTTATAATTTAATAAAAATTATTTCACCATTATAAAAGAGGTTAACCTACCCTCGAACATGGAAATGTACAAGGTAAGGGTTATTTCCTCAATCTCATTATTATCTGAGATTGTTTGTGTGTAAGTATTTTCTGAGACATACTTATCATCTGTAACGCCCCGACCCTAGTTACCTAGAGTCGGTGCATTATTACATAACATTGGCATGATCACGAGAAAGATCAAGTCTCGAAAGACCGATTAGTTTAGTAGCCTTGGAATAACTAGATACATCCATAAATTTTTACATTACATCATAAAAAAACATCTTGTCTTCATATCCCCTCATACTATCCCTGCAGGTCATTCATAAATTACTTCTTCATAATCCTGGGAAAAATAAAACATTGAAAGGGGTGAGATCAGATGCTCAGTAAGGATAACATTATAGCAGAAGCTTTCATAAATAAGCATAAACACTTAAGGCAATTTATAACTAAAACAAAAGCCTTTTAAACTTGAACTTCAGCATAAAATGGCAAAGGTAAAATGAAATAATGCCATTTACTTACTCACATGGATATTATACTAGTAGAATGATCACATGAAATATCAATAATCACTTTCATAATGTTGGAATCCATAATGCCAGACTATCATAACCACATAGCCAAGGCCTCGTGCCAAGACTACAAATAAGATTTTGTCAAGGCCTTGTGCCAAGACACTAGTTTGTCTCATGAGACCTACTGATGCATCGAGGAGCTATAGCGGGCTCCACCCGTCACTTATTAAGTCCAATGCATTCCTCATATGAATAGGTTTAAACATAACATAAACATTTGTATTAAAACTAGCATACGAAATGTCAATACTTTAACCACAAACCATGAATGGTATAAAAATAGAACATCCACAGTCAAACATAACTCATTTGATACAATATGGAAGATTGTATTGTATCACATTAAAATCAATCCTGAATGATGAAGGATGTTGACATAGATGAAAATAATCATCAAAACTATTTGAGGGAAATATCCCCCTTTTCTTGAAATCATTTAAAAGTCACACTTTTTGTCAAGAAGCCATTTAAAAATAGATTTTTTTGAATCAAAGTTTCCCATACCACTTTGAAACATTTAAAAGGAGTTTTAATTTTAAAAATTTAATGTCCATATAAATAAATCCTTAAAACCATTTTTAAAACATGGACATTAATGAGCAAGATATAGAAGAATAAGTCTTTAAATCATTTTAAAATGGTATTTTGGTTAGAGATTCTAACCAAAAGAGAGACACTTGAATAAAAATAATTGAGGTAATCAAAACTTTGTAATATCATGAGAATAAAGGGATTCATGATATACTATGTCAAATTACATAATATACACCACATAAAAGTGATTTGGTGTATATCAACAATGAAGTCTCAGTTGAATGTAAATTGAGATGAAATCTCTCATAAAGGTCATATCCTTAGGTTAAGGATAAATCAACGACCTAATTATGTGTGAAAAAAAATAAATACACTAAATATTATTGAATATTAAGTGTAAAACAATCAAAGGATATTCACACATATTCTTGTAGAAACAACACCAACGAATTGGATGTTTAACTCAACAAATGGTGAAAGAGTTAAAATTACTCTTATCAAATTCATATTAATGACTTGAGAATTATCAATGGAGTGATTATGTGTATCAAAAGTATATCCACAGGAAGGGGAGTGGAAATTATGACATAATCAAATGAATAGTGATTCCACAAATAATCTTGGAGTAATATAATCAATGAAATATGCGTAAAGCCGAATGAGTGGAAATTGAAATCTCAAATTCCCTTATCGATTTGGTAACTTACGAAACAAACAACCATGAAATAAGGATCATACCATGACTATGTAAATACCCATAAATTAAAGTATATTACACAATGAATACAATCATGGGCAGTACACATACACCACATGTAATAATTAAGTGGTGAACAATGGAATTCTCACGAAATTAAGAGCGAGATAAGAAACTCCTTACCACGTTAATCAACTGAGTCGTATGGCCAAAAGTTAATAACCACCAAATGATTTATAGAATAACATGAATATAAATATAATCATGATAATATATATCAAATGGCAGTACACAATACACCACTTTCAATAATTTTGTGGCGAACAATGGAAATCTCACGGAATTGAAAGTGAGATAAGAAAATCCATTACTTTGTAATTTTTCCTTGGTCGATGGTAGGTTTACCTCCTGTATAATGGTGAAATAATTGTTATTTAATTATACAAGAATCATTTACTTTAATATGATATCATATATGATCTTTTAACATTTATTTGTTAATAATATCTTAGAATTATCGTCATTTCGGGTGTTAACGGGTTCATTTTACTTTATATTCTTTGTTATGTGAGCCATATTCGTTATTAATGGGATGTATATTATTCATATCCAGAATGATATCAAGTCCTTAGATACTATTTTTAAATCATCAAATGATAATTATACTTGAATGGATATGATGGACAATGAATCTCATCGTGTTCGTGGAGACGGTAGTCCGTACATACGCACGAGTGACAATATCATTCTTTTGATATTAAAATAATATATAATTGGATTTTATATCATATATACAGAATAATTATCATGTTATATTTATTATTTACATGAGTTACACATCATTATTATACCCATCCAAATAATAATATATTGAATAACAATTACACCACGACGTGGAGACGGTAAGCCGTACGTACGCACGTATGGTGACATGTTATTCAAAGGATGGATAGAATACTGAATATGGTTGTACCATATGACGCCCCGACCCCGGTAGCCCGGTGTCGGTGCTTCGGTTATGGTGTGCAATTTATTTCGCACCAAATGAAACAAATAAGTCGCACATCATAACCCATCAGGAGGAACTTTCTGGTTTAGATCCTGGAGAATCAGAGACAACAGCTTTGCTTCTTTACTTTCTGAGCTAGGAACAAGCATCCAAGTCTAGGAAAGGCTCTATCAACCTGTAAAAGTTTAACATAAAACATAGGGTGAGCATTGAAATACTCAGTAAGGGGTTTTTTAAAATACTTAAATAAAACTTTGGAAAGCTACGTTGAGAAATACTTTTCCATAATAAGAAAATTTCTTAAAAGAAAAACATCAAGACTAAACAAAGGTTGATACAGCAGGGTTAAAGTACTTCATACGTATGCACTAAAACACTTAGCGGTAACTCACTTAGCAAACAAGATAAGCATAATAATAAAAAGGCATGGGTTGCTTGAAGTAAAGTGTCCATAAACAAGAAAGGTGTGCATGAACAACAAGGGGTAAACATTATCAGAGTCGCGCACAAGTGCATTATCTAAAAAAAAACACATCGTGACATGATTAATGTATTGCAACATTTGCAATAAAAATCCTGAGAAGAAACTGGACATGCATCAACATTTCCATATCATGTGTCTTGTATATTTTCTTTAAATATGATACTCATAGGTAAGGTTCTTTAACCAAGGTTATTCCTCTAATCGGAATAAACACTAGGTTGGTCATAAACAAAGAAATGTATGCTGAAGGACTCATGATATCTGTGTCAAGGCCTTGTGCCATGACCTAAGGGTAAAAACCCAACCTGACTGTCTCGAGAACTATCGATGCATCGAGGAGCTTACTTTTACCGGTCTCCAACCCAGAGGGCTTACTTTAACCAGTCCCCAACCTGGAGGGTTTTCTTCTTACCGGACCCCTTTCCAGGTAGTCCCATACATTTCTCACATGTTGATAAGGTCAAATATTCAAGGTGTCCCATACCACTTTGAATATTAAATTTTCATTTCATATTACCCTAGGTGTCCCATACCACTTTGGGTAATACCATTTTCATTTCTCATTACCCAAGGTGTCCCATACCACTTTGGGTAATTTTAGTTCTTAGTTCATTATCATGTTGAGTCATATGCATGAAAAATATGAATAAGGCAACATTTATATAATTGGTTTACAAATACATGTTACAGCAGATAAAATGGAAAATATGGAATAAAAGCAGGCATGGTTAAGCAAGCATACTATGTGTGTAGAACAATTATTTAAGCACATAAAATGATGAATGTGTGAGACTTGCTCCCAAGGTTTATTAAATGATGAGTTTCTAAAATACTAGTACATGAAATTGAACTACTTGGCATTAACTATTGTACTTCACAGGTCATAGTACTTGCAACAAATCTCCATCCGCTAGTAATTACTGCGACATGCTTGGTATAAAAATGATAAACACTTGCAATCATTAAAATTCCGACACTTGGAAATAAACCACTTTAAAAATAATACCTTTCATTAATTATTATTCTTCTCTGGTCATAGAATTTGATGTTACACTCTGCCCGCTAAAAATCATTGCAACGAGTTTGGTATAAAAAAAATAGAGGATTTCAACATATTAACATAACCCTTAAATCCATATCCTTTTAGAATGAGATTAAAACAGGCATAAGCATATCCTTAAAAAAACACACATGTCAGTTCAAGGGCGACATTAAACAAGTTCATTGGTGTATACTTAGACCCAAAAATATAAAATAGCATAGGCAAGCGCTAAAATCCTACATGCATAGAAATATTAAGAACCATTTCTTGAAACTAGGGTTTTCAGATATTAATCGTAAAAACACATACATAGATAAGGATATATATATACACAAATTATATATATATAGGTTTCCTCATAAATTGAACATGGTACACTTAGAATCTTAATACCTCTAACTACTTTTTAGTTTGAAATTAAAAACCTCATGGGGGTTAAAAATGTTCATGTAACTATAAATACATAAATATATAAAAACTTTGTTTTTATTTATAACATAATTGCACTTAATCCAAAGTCCAAGTTCGCATCAAAAATATTTTTCCAAAGATAATTATTCATCTCTTAAACATAAAAACTTAATTTCATTCCAACATATTACCTTACATAAGAATATAGTTATATAAATTTATACAGCTTACATAAAATCCAACCTGTTAGGAATTGATTTTAGAAAAACCCTTTTTCAAAAGTATAATTCTTAGTGTAAAAATACTGAATAATCTTTGATATACTAAAGAAATATGGGTTTGAGTGATGTATATATATATGTATATACTTATATATATATATATATTCAAAACCATAAATAACACCATACACTTGAGTTTTAGGTTTGTAAAAATAGGGTCATTAAAACAAACTTAAAAGTGATATCCCTTTTATAACATGAAGGAAACACCCCTTGTAAATTGTTCAAAACCGAAGCATATGAGTTGTATATACATATATATATATATACTGTATATATTGTGGGTATAATAGTATAGGTTTCCATAAAACATGAAAACACCCTTAGAGGAGAGTGCTATTCTTAAACCGTGGGGTTTGCATGTTGAATATGTGCATATAACAATAATTTGGATATGTATATACGTATATATACATATATATATACCGAGCATATATAGTGTTTTACCTAAAACCGAAAAAACACCAAAACACCCTTACCTCGCGTGAGGATGAAGCTCGAGACATGGGTATGCTCGTTGGAGGGAGGCTTGCCGGGTGGACGGAGAACCAGGAGAAGCTTGGTGGCTGGTGGTGCGGGTTGGCGCGGGTTGCCTCCGGAGGTCCCGATTTCACAGTGGTTTCCCCGTTCTTAAAGGAAGATGATCCAGGGGTTAGGCCGATCCTATGGCGTCCTAGGTAGGTGGGGTGTGCGAGGGTCAACGTGAGCAGTGGTGAAGGAGGCGTCTCGGGCAAACAACCAGCTGGTTCGCGGGACCCTCGCGCGAGATTGAAGAAGACGCAGAGGAAAAAACGGACGAGATTCGGCCTTGGCATGATCGGACGGCTGCGGTGCATTGAACGTTTTTAAAACACATCAACGGCAGGGATCGTCCAGGACGGGATCGGACAGAGGAAGGTGCGTGGGGCTATAGCGCGGCCAGCCATATTCTCCGGGTAGGAACAGTGCGAAGAGAAGAAAAAAAAAGTTTATTAAACGTTAAAATTAGACATTAAAATACTTTAATTTTTTAATATATATTCATATATAACCAGAACATTATAATTTGATTTTGGATAAAACTTAATAAGTACCTTTAACTCATATTTTTCAAATCCAAAATCTTATTTTAGTTTAAGGAAACAAATGATACTATTTGATATAAGAATTATTTTCTTTAAAAAAAATATATTTTTAATACAATACTTTTATAGCTACTAGGATCTTATAACCATCAAAATACAATTTATAACATACTTCACTTGTTGATTTATAAAATTATGTTTAAAAGACCCATAGTTTTTCTCAAATTTAAAACACATAGTTTTAGAGATCCGAAAAGATACATTTTTCAATTATTGCTGATACCCCGTTCGACACATTTTAAAATATCATGTTTTCCACCACATAAATACCATCATAAAAATAGATTCATTTTCAATAATAATATTTTATTTTAAAACCCGAAAATATAATTCTAATATTTTGTATAAAAGAAAATTGAAATACTATAATATTATAAAAGCGTTATAAAGACAAATTTTTATAAAAAGGTTCACTTTATCCCTTGGAACCCAACGGTCCAAAAAAACGGTCATATTTCCTTTTAGAGGTCCATTATAAAAGCAAGGGGTAGGATGTTTTATATTTTCAAAACACCGGACCCTTGGCGGAAGGCTCTTCTCATACCTCTGGTGCTGAGTGCGTGCACGGTGATTCTGGCGGTTATACTTTTCACACTGTTGGATCCTGAAGACGACGACTATCCGATTGCCCGTGTTGTGGTTCTTTGTAGTCTTGCTGTGGCCGTGTTAGGTCTTGTGCAGGGTACTTTCAATTAGATGGGTCTTGTTGTAATGTATCTTTTAAATATATAACAGTTTATCGTATTCTTCATGTTTGATTTCTACTCGAATTCTTTATCAGCACACAAACCATAAAAAGGAAAAAAACAAGAGACATCATTGAAAAGCACAACATTGTTTACTTGATCCAGTTTATAAAACCTGGGGCGTTACATACCATATTTATAATAACATCACAGTATATATATGATACTGGAGTTATTATTTTATAATGTAAATAACAAAGAAAGAGGAAGTGGAAGAAGAAAGGAACTTGAAAAGGGGTGGTGAAAACATTACCTCTTCTTCGGGTTCTTCCTTTTGATTCGATCAAAAGGGCTATTTAGGTTGGCTTTCTGATCAAACTAAGGCCTCTAGGTTGTCGTGAGGGAAGTTGAGATAGTATTTGGGCAGTTTTTGGCCGAACCAAAGGGTTTGAAGGTGTGAAGAAATGAGAAGGAGGAGTGCCCTTTTATAAGAGGGGTGAGGGGCACCTTTGGAAAAGCTAGAGATATTAGTTTATAATAAATTCATATTCGGTTTCCAATGACTCCAAAGTTTACTATTAAAAGGTTAAGGTGGGGATGGGTCGAAAACAACTCAACCAATAGAATTTAGACAGGTTTGGGTACTTATATTAACCTTATCTTTAAGTATTAACTCTAAGTTAATTAGTTTCACTTTTACAATGTCTCTTTGTATTTTTGTATTATATGGTTAATAAACTTACCATATACATACAAGAGACCCCCAAGTGGTCCATTAATGATAAAACTATCATGATATAAGTCTCTTGGCCGAACCGTAGATTTTTAGGAATTTAATATCAATTAATAATATAATATTTGTTTTAAAAACTCTTTTATGTCAATTTTGACACTATTCAATAGTTGATTTTTGTGAAACTCATAACAGATTGATTACTTCGAAAAAAGTCAATTAAATAAATATTAATATATCATATTATCCTGGAAAATTATTTTAATTCATTAAAAGTTTCATATTATATTTATTTGGGTATTTATAATATCAATTATTTTGATTTTTCACTGTTATAGTTATTACTGCATCATCATTGTGTCATAAATAAATTAAATTATTTAATGTCTAAAAATTATAAATAAAATATAATTATTTAGTAAATAGTTTTATCTTTCTAAGTAATATTTATAATCTAATATCCAACATATATAACCCTCTGTAACAATTGTTTTGTTAAAAGATATATGCTTGTGTCATTTTTGTATTTATTTTAACTTAATTAAAATAAAGTGTCATTATCACTTACAAGTGGATCCATGGGGTCCCAAAATAGACCCAAATATGCCCATCGTCGACCATGTATCAACCAATTGGGTTAAGACACGTTTTAGGGTAATTTAGTATTATTATAATATTACTTTTTAACCATTGTTTACCGGATTTACCCTTTAACCATGGTAAATAAAATATTTACCGAAGTAATTATCAAAAATGTTTAAAAATAAAAGTTACATATTTACACAATTTGAACATCCTGATTCAAAATATGGAATCCATTTTTCCAAATTCAAAACACAGAAGTGGCAGAAATTAATTTAAAATTAATTCCCGTTGTTAAAACAAAAAGCGTGTTTTTTAGAGATAATAACTATCAAAAGATTGTCTCTTGTTTATGTCTGGTTTAAATGTGAAATTATGTTCAATGACCCACATTGTATTACATGGTAAAAATATATTCTAAATATATTTTAAAACCACTCAAATTCATAATTTATAACTATTAATTATTTTGATTAAAAAAGTTGTTTATAATTAAAATTTAGTAATTTTCACTATTCATCAAAATATGAAAGTTATCCAAAAAGTACCAAAATTTCACCCTAGGATAATTTCGATATTACGAATCCAATAATTAAGTCCATTTTGAGAGATAGAATTTATAAAATTTCAAAAAGTAGGTATTACTATTCATAACGGCTAGTTTGATTGGTTATGGTGTGTTAAAATCTCGAAGTTGCGTACAATGCACGCCATTGCATTATTCGAAAGGAAACATACCGAGGAAACTTGGGGTGTTACATTGTCCCCTCCTTCAATAAATTGCATCCTCACAATTTTTAAAATTTTGCTTGGGAATATAATGGAAAGTCCCACATCGGAAAAAGAGTCAATAAAACTATCACTTTAAAAGAAAGAAAGAGAGGTATAAGGGTCATCCAAGATAACCCATACTAGGATTCCATGTAAGAAAACATGGATATGGATGATAAACTTAGTGTCAAGTTCTGATGGAGAGGGATAGAAATCATGATCAGGAGAAAGTTAACAATGAGAAAACCACAAACTTGTGTTGGGACAAACGACCATTAGTCTCCTAGTAGGAAAGTAAACAGACAACATTTTTTTTAAAGATACATTACATAAGGAAGAGGAATTCATTTATGATATTGACCAAGAACATTATGAGATATACTTACATTTTAAGTAAATTTTCATTCTTTAATAAATTTCCACCACTAACTCAATTTTTTTTAAACGATGAGTATTCAAGAAGACTTGGTCAAACTGGAAGAGCTAGAATAAACTTCTATAGAATCACATGATCCATGCAGGATAAACCATATATTTACATTGTCTTTGAAGATTAATCAAAACCAAAATGGTTAGTGAATGATCTAATGACCCCCCAAAAGGATATTCATTGAGATAAATATGCACTAATCTTAATTTCTAAAATTAAACCAACAATACCCCAAAGTTAAATAGATACCATTCAATAACCAATTGTCCTTAAAATCCTTTAATATAATCCAAACTAATATTGAAACCCAAATCATAGAAGAATTTGATTATGTAGTCTCCCATGTTACATTGTATCTCCAAATGACATCAAATACTCTTAAAGTCACATAATTAAAAGTAATTAACATCATCACATATTCTCTGTTATAGGTTAATAATTTCCATAAATAAACCAAATCACTATAAATCAACAATAAAAACGTAGATAAAAATCCACCATTACTCTACAAATGAAACCCCATTGTATTCTATTTTCCTTGGGCATATAGTGTTCCCAACAAAGCGAACATCTTCCAAAATAACATTTATCACTTAATCACCAAATCATTTTCCTATACCAAGGGTATTCATTTGATAAGACATAAGAACCCAAATCATCTCATTATTGATCAATAAAATCATTTAACAAAAAAAATAGTCACATTAACCAGGGACTTCACGTATTCCAATGGTAGGCGATAAATCCCAATCGCACTTTGGTTGTGGGTTCGATTCCCACAGCTTTGTCCGACGCGACGGGTTGTCACACGGTCTACGTGTTGTCCTTCTTCAAAAACTATATTTTATAATATTACCAAAATGAGATAAATTCCTCAAAATAACATAATTTAACCACAAATGTTATATCATACTTTGCATTTTCATCCCAAATTATAATAACTTATAATTTTCTCAAACCCCAATGATCATATAAAACCAAATGGTTATTTATACCTATATCCACAAAAGAAGAGACAATTCTTCTTCAAATATCATTCTCACATGGCAAACTGCGGGGTTACAAATACAAGAGAAAATTATTCCAAGGTACCCATCAACAAGGAGTGCTAATACT
The DNA here is from genome assembly GCA_963277665.1 of Viscum album. NCBI lineage: Eukaryota > Viridiplantae > Streptophyta > Magnoliopsida > Santalales > Viscaceae > Viscum > Viscum album. Next base: position 877,000,057 of record OY728143.1, on the reverse strand, counting down.
TTTTAAGTTTTTCTCCAACCATTTATTCCCACATATCTTCTTCTTTGACCAAGAAATTATCCTATAGAATAGGACATTCACTCAGGTAATGGCCAGGTCCCCTAAATTTACGGAAAATGACTGTAAATGGACTCTTGGGACCATTTTTATCTTCTTCCATAGTACTCTTCATTTTTCTTCGTCAATTCTTCACTTTATGTCCTTCCTTCCCGCACGTAAAAAATTTCGTTGTCCCATTGAGACACTTTCCTGGGTGTCTCTTTCCACATTTCCTGCATGATGAAAATTGAGGTTTCTTTTCTCCATGGTCTCCATTGCTGGAGATCTTATCATTTATCACCTTTCTCTTCCTTTTTGAGTCTCGGAGTTGGTTAATATATATGTTGTTGATCATATTTTTGGAAAACTGATTTGGCATAAAGACGATATCTTTTACGCCTATCAACAATCCATTTTGTTGCTCATTTCCACCACTGTTCCCACCTTGTACATCATTCTCAAAGTCACTATGACTTCCTTGGAATCCAACCATTGACTGAAACCCGAAAGCATTGTGTGAGTAATAGTAGTCATAAAATCATTTAGAGATTAAAATGTCACCATATTCTCAATTTGAAACATATTAGGATTAACCAAGGTCATTTACTCTCATCTTATGTATATATTACTTAAATCGGTTTCTAAAGAAAATGTAAATTATCCTAAGCATATCCCCCGGGAGTGTCGTAACCAAGAGTGCAGCAAGGCCCGTTGCCGTGCACCAGTTCCCGTTCGAGTCTAGATCAAAGCGGTGTTTTCGGGTTTTACCCCTAGGTACATCTCTCCCAGAGCCGCCTCTACCTGCTCGTATCCAGACAGGGATGTATTTCTCGGAAAACTCACAAAATCTCTACAATACCAAAATTCTCGGGAAGTTATTTTATACTAATCCTCAAAGTTCATCTTAGGTCTACGTGCTCTAATCAGAGTTTATCTAAATCTAGCTTCCAAGGTTTGTACTAAACTTCCTCTGATACCAACTGTAACGCCCCGACCCTAGTTACCTAGAGTCGGTGCATTATTACATAACATTGGCATGGTCACGAGAAAGATCAAGTCTCGAAAGACCGATTAGTTTAGTAGCCTTGGAATAACTAGATACATCCATAAATTTTTACATTACATCATAAAAAAAAACATCTTGTCTTCATATCCCCTCATACTATCCCTGCAGGTCATTCATAAATTACTTCTTCATAATCCTGGGAAAAATAAAACATTGAAAAGGGTGAGCTCAGATGCTCAGTAAGGATAACATTATAACAGAAGCTTTCATAAATAAGCATAAACACATAAGGCAATTTATAACTAAAACAAAAGCCTTTTAAACTTGAACTTCAGTATAAAATGGCAAAGGTAAAATGAAATAATGCCATTTACTTACTCACATGGATATTCTACTAGTCGAATGATCACATGAAATATCAATAACCACTTTCAGAATGTTGGAATGCATAATGCCAGACTATCATAACCACATAGCCAAGGCCTCGTGCCAAGACTACAAATAAGATTTTGTCAAGGCCTTGTGCCAAGACACTAGTTTGTCTCATGAGACCTACCGATGCATCGAGGAGCTATAGCGGGCTCCACCCGTCACTTATTAAGTCCAATGCATTCCTCATATGAATAGGTTTAAACATAACATAAACATTTGTATTAAAACTAGCATACGAAATGTCAATACTTTAACCACAAACCATGAATGGTATAAAAATAGAACATCCACAGTCAAACATAACTCTTTTGATACAATATGGGAGATTGTATTGTATCACATTAACCTCAATCATGAATAATGAAGGATGTTGACATAGATGAAAATAATCATCAAAACTATTTGAGGGAAATATCCCCCTTTTCTTGAAATCATTTAAAAGTCACACTATTTGTCAAGAAGCCATTTAAAAATAGTTTTTTTTGAATCAATGTGTCACATACCACTTTGAAACTTTTAAAAGGAGTTTTAATTTTAAAAATTTAATGTCCATATAAATAAATCCTTAAAACCATTTTTAAAACACGGACATTAATGAGCAAGATATAGAAGAATAATTCTTTAAAACATTTTAAAATGGTATTTTGGTTAGAGATTCTAACCAAAAGAGAGACACTTGAATACAAATAATTGAGGTAATCAAAACTTTGTAATATCATGAGAATAAAGGGATTCATGATATACTATGTCAAAGTACATTATATACACCACATAAAAGTGATTTGGTGTATATCGACAAAGAAGTCTCAGTTGAATGTAAATTGAGATGAAATCTCTCATAAAGGCCGTATCCTTAGGTTAAGGATAAATCAACGACATAATTATGTGTGGAAAAAAATAAATACACTAAATATGATTGAATATTCAGTGTAAAACAATCAAAGGATATTCACACATATTCTTGTAGAAACAACACCAACGAATTGGATGTTTAACTCAACAAATAGTGAAAGAGTTAAAATTACTCTTATCAAATTCATATTAATGACTTGAGAATTATCAATGGAGTGATTATGTGTATCAAAAGTATATCCACGGGAAGGGGAGTGGAAATTATGACATAATCAAATGAATAGTGATTCCACACATAATCTTGGAGTAATATAATCAATGAAATATGCGTAAAGCCGAATGAGTGGAAATTGAAATCTCAAATTCCCTTATCGATTTGGTAACTTACGAAACAAACAACCATGAAATAAGGATCATACCATGACTATGTAAATACCCATAAATTAAAGTATATTACACAATGAATACAGTCATGGGCAGTACACATACACCACATGTAATAATTAAGTGGTGAACAATGGAATTCTCACGAAATTAAGAGCGAGATAAGAAACTCCTTACCACGTTAATCAACTGAGTAGTATGGCCAAAAGTTAATAAACACCAAATGATTTACAGAATAACATGAATATAAAGATAATCATGATAATATATATCAAATTGCAGTACACAATACACCACTTTCAATAATTTAGTGGCGAACAATGGAAATCTCACGGAATTGAAAGTGAGATAAGAAAATCCCTTACTTTGTAATTTTTCCTTGGTCGATGGTAGGTTTACCTCCTGTATAATGGTTAAATAATTGCTATTGAATTATACAAGAATAATTTACTTTAATATGATATCATATATGATCTTTTAACATTGATTTGTTAATAATATCTTAGAATTATCGTCATTTCGGGTGTTAACGGGTTCATTTTACATTATATTCTTTGTTATGTGAGCCATATTCGTTATTAATGGGATGTATATTATTCATATCCAGAATGATATCAAGTCCTTAGATAATATTTTTAAATCATCTAATGATAATTATACTTGAATGGATATGATGGACAATGAATCTCATCGCGTTCGTGGAGACGGTAGTCCGTACATACGCACGAGCGACAATATCATTCTTTTGATATTAAAATAATATATAATTGGATTTTATATAATATATACAGAATCATTATCATGTTACATTTATTATTTACATGAGTTACACATCATTATTATACCCATCCAAATAATAATATATTGAATAACAATTACACCACGACGTGGAGACGGTATGCCGTACGTACGAACGTATGGTGACATGTTATTCAAAGGATGGATAGAATACTGAATAAGGTTGTACCATATTTATAATAACATCACAGTATATATATGATACTGGAGTTATTATTTTATAATGGAAATAACAAAGAAAGAGGAAGTGGAAGAAGAAAGGAACTTGAAAAGGGGTGGTGAAAACATTACCTCTTCTTCGGGTTCTTCCTTTTGATTTGATCAAAAGGGATCCTTAGGTTGGCTTTCTGATCAAACTAAGGCCTCTAGGTTGTAGTGAGGGAAGTTGAGATAGTATTTGGGCAGGGTTTGGCCGAACCAAAGGGTTTGAAGGTGTGAATAAATGAGAAGGAGGAGTGCCCTTTTATAAGAGGGGTGAGAGGCACCTTTGGAAAAGCTAGAGATATTAGTTTATAATAAATTCATATTCGGTTTCCAATGACTCCAAAGTTGACTATTCAAAGGTTAAGGTGGGGATGGGTAGAAAACGACTCAACCAATATAATTTAGACAGGTTTGGGTACTTATATTAACCTCTTCTTTAAGTATTAACTCTAAGTTAATTAGTTTCACTTTTACAATGTCTCTTTGTATTTTTATATTATATGGTTAATAAACTTACCATATACATACAAGAGACCCACAAGTGGTCCATTAATGACACACCTATCATGATATAAGTCTCTTGGCCAACCCTTAGATTTTTAGGAATTTAATATCAATTAATAATATAATATTTGTTTTAAAAACTCTTTTATGTCAATTTTGACGCTATTCAATAGTTGATTTTTGTGAAACTCATAACAGATTGATTACTTCGAAAATAGTCAATTAAATCAATAATAATATATCATATTATCATAGAAAATTATTTTAATTCATCAAAAGTTTCATATTATATTTATTTTGGTATTTATAATATCAATTATTTTGATTTTTCACTATTATAGTAATTACTGCATCATCATTGTGTCATAAATAAATTAACTTATTTATTGTCTAAAAATTATAAATAAAATATCATTATGTAGGAAATCGTTTTATATTTCTAAGGAATATTTATAATCTAAAATCCAACATATATAACCCTCTGTAACAATTGTTTTGTTAAAAGATATATGCTTGTGTCATTTTTGTATTTATTTTAACTTAATTAAAATAAAGTGTCATTATCACCTACATGTGGATCCATGGGGTCCCAAAATAGACCCAAATATTCCCATGGTCGACCATGTATCAAACAATAGGGTTAAGACACGTTTTAGGGTAATTTAGTATTATTATAATATTATTTTTTAACCCTTGTTTACCGGATTTACCCTTTAACCATGGTAAATAAAATATTTATCGAAGTAATTATCCAAAATGATTAAAAATAAAAGTTACCTATTTAAACAATTTAAACATCCTGATTCAAAATATGGAATACATTTTTCCAAATTCAAAACACAGAAGTGGCAGAAATTAATTTAAAATTAATTCCCGTTGTTAAAACAAAAAGCGTGTTTTTTAGAGATAATAACTATCAAAAGATTGTCACTTGTTTATGTCTGGTTTAAATGTGAAATTATGTTCAATGACCCACATTGTATTACATGGTAAAAATATATTCTAAATATATTTTAAAACCACTAAAATTCATAATTTATCACTATTAATTATTTTTATTAAAAAAGTTGTTTTTAATTAAAATTTAGTAATTTTAACTATTCATCAAAATATGAAAGTTATCCAAAAAGTACCAAAATTTCACCCTAGGCTAATTTTGATATTACGAATCCAAAAATGAAGTCCATTTTGAGAGATAGAATTTATAAAATTTCGAAAAGTAGGTATTACTATTCATAACGGCTAGTTTGATTGGTTATGGTGTGTTAAAATCTCGAAGTTGCGTACAATGCACGCCATTGCATTATTCGAAAGGAAACATACCGAGGAAACATGGGCTGTTACATCATCGATAACCAAATTTCATATAAATGGTTTCAAAAGGAATATTTTAAGGTTTTATGAGGGGGTATATTTAACTAGATCATCATTTTAAATGTTTTAATGATTTATCTTTCTAAAGCCTTTTAATTAATCTCAATGTTTTCAAAATGATTTTAAGGATTTATTTATATGGACATGAATACATTGAAATGATAAATATTTTCAAAAGTTTCAAAGTGGTATGGGATTATTTGATTTAAAAATCTATTTTAAATGAATTCCTTTGTAAATTGTGTGACTTATAAATGTTTTCATGAAAAAGTGATATTTCTCTCAAAGAGTTTTACAAATCATTTTCAACTATGTCAACTTTTTTATGGGACATTATTCTTGATCGAGGTTAACTTATTATAATAGAAATCTTCCATATTGTATTGAAGGTTTTGTGATCTTTTTTTCTGCGAATGTGTTATTTTTATAACATTCATGGTTTATAGATAAAGTATTGACATTTCGTATGCTAATTTTAATATGAATGTTTATGTTATGTTTAACCCTTATCATATGAGGAATGAATTGGAATTAGTAAGTGAGGGGGGATCCCACTATAGGTCCTCGATGCATCAATAGGTATCATGAGACAAACTAGTTTCTTGGCATCAGGCCTTGACAAAATTTTATTTGTAGTCTTGGCAGAAGTCCTTGACTATGTGGTTATGAAGGTCTGACATTATGTATTCCATCATTACGAAAGTGGATATTGATATAACATGTGATTATTCGACCAGTAGAATATCTATGTGAGTAACTAAATGCCATTATTCTGATTTTATCATTGCCATATTATGCTGAAGTTCAAGTTTAAAAGGATTTTGTTTTAGTTTTTACATTGACATAAATGCTCGTTCTTATTTCTGAAAGCTTCTTCTATATTTTTATCTTTACCGAGCATCTAAGATAACCCCTTTCTAGGTTTTATTTTTCCCAGGATGTGAAGAAGTATATTATGACTGACCTTCAGGGATAGTCTATGGGATATCAGTGTTTTACATGGAAAAAATGTGGTTGTATTTTTTCATTTTATGATGTAATGTAAACTTTATGAATGTATCTATTACTTAAAAGGATACTAAACTAATCAGTCGTTTGAGACATGATCTTTTGTGATCATGCCAATGATATGTAATAATGTACCGACATTGGGCTTCTGGGGTCGGGGCGTTATAGTTGGTATCAGATGAATTTTATTACAAACCTTGGAAACTAGATTTAGAAGAATCTTGATTAGAGCACATAGCCCTAAGATAGACTTTGAGGATTAGTATAGAAGAACTTCCATGAATTTTGTTACTGTAGAGATTTTGGGAGTTTTCCTAGCTGTACATACCTGTCTGGATACGAGCAGGTATAGGCGGCTCTAGCACAGATGTACCTAGGGGTAAAACTCGAAAACAACACTTTGATCTAGTCTCGAAAAAGAACTGTTGCACGACAACTGACCTTGCTAAACTCTTTGTTACGACACTCCCATGGTATATGCTTAGGACAATTCTCATTTTCTTTACATACCATTATGAAGGATTTAGGAGTAATTACTTCCTCGAAGAAAACATTTTTATGATTTTGGATTATATCCACAAACTGTTCAATTTACGTTAGATATTTTACAAGTTTGGAATTATGAATTGTGATTCATAAACCAACCTAGTGTATGCCATTGTTTAGAAATGTCACCCTGTAGAAGTAATGAGAACTCTAACAATACATATTATCCAAAGAGTAAAAAGGATCATATCTTTCATAGTATTAAGCTGACATTTAGAATGTAAATAGTATCCCATATATTCTCAACATATAAAGAAATAGTATCATGTGTTAATAAGATAAGTAATGAATTATTTGTGTCCTATGACATTGAAGGTAAGATAGAGAAGAAAAGGATGGTAGAATGAATGATAGATAAAGGGAATAAGGGAAAGAAGGATTTTCTCATATGTGACAATTGTTGAAAGAATCACCTTGATAAATTCATGAAGGGAATGAGATTTTGTTATAAGTCTATAGAATAAGGATACCAAGTACGTCATTTCATGGGTAAGAAAAAAGTTTCAAATGTACAATTCCTCATCTGCAAGGATTTGGGACACTACAAGAATCAATGTCCAACTCATTAGAGTATACCACAAATTATTCTATTAGATAATAATAAGGTTATGATACTACCGAAGATGAAGAGGAATGATTAGATTTCTTACATTGTTATAATAGTATTGTGTCATTTGAGTATTGTATTAATGATGTACATGTTATTATAATTTTAGAGTATATAAGGATTTTACTATAGTACTATTTCATTAAGGACATGAGATTGTGTGGAACCAAGAAAAGTGACTCAATAGCAGGTTATATTTTTGGAAAATATATGATTGAGAGAAAGATAAACCATAATATGGTTCTGATACTGAGGTAGTGATTTTGGAATAATACCTGATTGATTTTGATAAATTATATTGGATATTATTGACTACCTTAAAACTGATTAATATTTTTAATATTCCATCATTATTGTAGTTTATAACATTTTTGGATATAAGGAGTATATCCAGTATTCTATAAGGAATAAGGGAGAATTAATGTAATCAATATGGTTTTATCGTAATTCAGGATGTTGTAGTGTTTTAAAAGAATACATGATGAAGGTGTTCACATGTTATTAAGTGTAAAAAATGATCTTCATTGTGTTTACCTTCCATATAAATTTTGGACTGTGATTTTGGACAAAAGTATTTTTGATAATTATAGTTTGAGATTATTTTTGGATTGCCACAAAATGGACAACACGGAGGTCAGGCGATAACCTGTCGTGTCTGGAAAGGCCGTGAGACTTGAACCTGCAACCGATGGGAAACAAGGTGGTATCACCTACCACTAGCCCACGTGATGTCCTAGATTGAATAATTTAGTTTTTTAAAGGTCTGGTAGATGAATTATAAAATACTTTTTTGGAACCCTATACGAATATGATAAATAAAATATTTTTTAGGTTCTATTATCTTTTAGAGTGAAAGATGAGTTTGTGGTAGAAATTAGTTAAAGGATGGAACTCTACTTATCAAGTATATATTTTTTTCTTCTCTTATTCTATGATGAAATTAATTCTAAAACATTATGTAAGGGATCTTAAAACTAAAAATGGGTTATCCTAATACCTTATGTTTTTTTGAACAGATGATATTTTTAATCATCATTGATTTATGGCTTTGAGGCCTTGAATTATACAATTGTTTGTGACTGATGACCTCAATCACTCCCTATAAATATTTATGTTTTACCTCAAATTATGTGTCTCTAATTTCCACCAATGTTCTCCTAATCGAGATCATAATTTGGTGGCGACTTTTTCATTCCCTATTACCTCTTAATAAGAATAAATTTTATTAACCCAATTTCCGATGTGGGTTTTCGCACAATGGTATTTTAGATTTTCAACCTTTTATTTTAGAATAACAATTTCAAATTGAGAGGACACAATTTATTGAAGGAGGAAGGACTGTGACACCCCAATATTTCATAGTATGTTATTTCTTCAAAGTAATTCAATAACTTTCCCTAAACACAACACGAGTTCAAGCTCACCACGACATACCAAACTAGCCGTTCAAAAGGGGATATGAATAATATTAACTGAATTTTGAACTTTATATAATCCTTATAATTTTAGAATCTATATTAAGAGTTTCATAGACATAATGTAATATCAAAATCATTTTTTTAGATAAAATAAGTATTTTTTTAAAAATGAAATATTACCGCCTTTTAATGGAGATTCCTTTTTAAATACAATATTTGAAACATTTATATTTTAAATATTAAAAAATGAACTTCTTTATTTAGAATTGGGACATAATAATTTAGTTTCAATAAAATTGTTTGTGTTTTTCTGACAACATTCATATTTGGGTGAATAGTGAAAAAAACTATATTATAACTGAAAATAATTTTTTTAATAAAAGTAATTTTTAGTGATAAATAATAAATTTTAATGGTTTTTAAGTAAAAAAAGATTATATTTTTACCATTTAATCCAATGTTATTCATTGGAAATAATTTCACTTTCAAATTGAACATAATCATGTATCAATCTTTTGTTAGTTATTATTTATTAAAAAACGCTTTTTGGTTTTGACAACGGGAATTAATTTTAATTTAAAAAATGAAACTTATATGTTTTGAATTTGGTAAAATAGAATTTATTTTTTAATTCATAATATAAAAATTATCTTATGGTGAAATTTTGGTATTTTTCTAAATACATTCAATTTTTAATGAATAGGGAAAAACACTGAGATATTGGTTAAAACCAACTTTTTATTTAACTAATTATTTATTTTATATAAATTTATTTTATTTTTAAATAGATACATAATACCTATATATGTTAAATATAATTCATTGGAGTCATTTTATAATAAGTTTAGATATATATAACTTTTTTTGAACTTTTTACCGTCTTTTACCCACCTCCTAAGAGAATTTGCAAATTTGCATAAAACATAATTTTACCATTTCTTTGAGTTGAATTTAAAAAATAAGAGAGACATGATTAACCTAATTATTTAAAACGTGTTTCAATGAGATGAAAATAATTTTTGGTGAATAGTAACTTTTGACTTTTATTTACCGCTGTTAAAGGTAAATAAGGTAATTCAAGGTAAAAAGAATATTATAATAATATGAAATTACCTTAACTCTTGTCCTAAACTTATTGTATGAGTCATGGACGACAATGGGAATACTTGGGTCGATTTTGGGACCCCATGGAGGCACTTATGAATGATAATGACACTTTATTTTAATTAATTTAATATAAATGCAAAAATGACAGAAACAAATAACTTTTAGTAAATCAATTTTTTACATGGGGTTATATAAGTAATAATTTAGACTATAAATATTCATTGGAAAGATAAAAATATTTCATACATAATTTTATTTTATTTATATTTTTTAGAAATTAAATTATTTACTTTATGTATGAAACAATAATGATGAATTAATTACCTTATTAATGAAATAATAAAATAATTGATTTTATTAATATACAAATAAGTGTAATTTGAGACTTTTTTATGAATTCCACTAATTTTATAGGTTGATATGATGTGTTAGGTTTGGTACGGTGAATTTTTTTAAGTAATAATGCTGTAATGAATTTAGAAAAAACAAAATACCAAATTGTGTCAAAATTGACATAAAAGAGTTTTAAAAAAAATATTATAATATTAATTCATATTCTATTGCTGAAAATATAAGGTTCGGCCAAAAAACTTATATAATGATAGATGTATCATTAATTAAACACTTGAGGTTCTCTTGGATGTATATAGTAAACTTATTAAGCATATAATATATAAATAAAAAGAGACTTGGTATATGTCAAACTATTTATCTATGAGTTAAATCTAAACGATAAAGTTAATATAGTAACACAAACCTGTCTAAAACCTATTGGTTGAGTGGTTTTCGACCAATACCCTTCTTATAATTTAAATAATTCATTTTTGAGCCATTATAAACCGAATATTATTGTATTATAAAACAATATTTCTAGCTTTTCCTAAGGCGCCCCTCACCCCTCATACAAAAGGGAACTCCACCCTCTCTCTAATTCACTCCTTCAAAGCCATTTGGATCGATCAAAACCTACCCAAATACCCTCTCACCTATCATAAATTAATCATAGAGGCATTCTTATAGTTATAAATCCATCCTACGGAGCCCTTTAGATCAAATCAAAAGGAATAACCTGAAGAAGAGGTAAATATTTCATCACCTCCTTCAAGTTCCTTTCTTCTTCCACATCCTCTTTCTTTGTTATTTCCATTATAAAATAACAAATCCAGTATCTTCTATATACTATTATGATATTATAAATATGGTATAACCATATTCATTATTCTATCCATCCTTTGAATGACATGTCACCATACGTGCGTTCATACGGCTTACCGTCTCCATGTCGTGGTGTAATTTTTATTCAATACATTATTATTTGGATGGTTATAATAATTATGTGTAGTTGATGTAAATAATTAATATAACATGATAATTATTCTGTATATATGATATATCATCCAATTATATATTATATTAATATCAAAAGAATGATATTGTCAGTCGTGTGTACGTACGGATTACTATATCCACAAACGCGATGAGATTCATTCCCCATCGTATCCATTCAAGACTAATTATCCTTTAATGATTAAAAATAATGTATAATGACTTAATATCATTCTAAATATGAATAAGTTACATCCTATCCATAACAAACATTACTTACGTAACAAAGCATACAAGGGAAAATGAATTAGTTAACATCCGAATCGACGATAGTACTAAGATATTGTTAACAAAGAAATGTTACAAGATCATATATGAAATCATATTAATGTATATGATTCTTGTATAATTTAATAACAATTAAATCACCATTATATAGGATGTTAACCTACCCTTGACCAAGTAAAATTACAATGTATGAGTTATTTTCTCAATCTCATTAATATCCGAGATTGTTTGTGTGTAAGTATTTACTAAGACATACATATCATCAATACCCATATTTCATAAAAATGGTTTCAAAAATAATATTTTAAGGCTTTATGGGAGGGTCTATTTAACTAGATCATCATTTTAAATGTTTTAAAGATTTATCTTTCTAAACCCTTTTAACTAATGTCCATGATTTCAAAATGATTTTAATGAATTATTTATATGGACATGAATATTTTGAAATGATAATTATATTCAAAAGTTTCAAAGTGGTATGGGACACATTGATTCAAAAATCAATTTTAAATGAATTCTTTATAAATTTTGTTACTTGTAAATGTTTTCATGAAATAGGGATATTTCTCTCAAAGAGTTTTACAAATCATTTTCAACTATGTCACCATCCTTTACGGGAAATTATTCTTGATCGAGGTAAACTTATTATGATAAAAATATTACATATTATATTGAAGGTTTAGTGATCTGTTTAAATGTGAATGTGTTATTTTTATACCATTCATGGTTTATGGATAAAGTGTTGGCATTTCATATTCTTGTTATAATACAAATGTTTATGTTATGTTTAAAACTTTTCATATGAAGAATGCATTGGACTTAGTAAGTGATGGGTGGAGCCCGCTCTAGATCCTTGATGCATCAGTAGGTCTCATGAAAACAACTAGTATCATGGCACAAGGCCTTGAAAAAATCATATTTGTATTCTAGGAAAAAGGCCTTGACTTTGTGGTTATGAATGTCTGGCATTATGAATTCCATAATTATGAAAGTGGCTGTTGATATTGCATGGGATTATTCGACTAGTAGAATATCCATGTGAGTTAGTAAATGGCATAATTTTGATTTTATCTTTTCCATATTATGCTGAAGATCAAGTTTAAAAGGTTTTTGTTTTTGTTTTAAACATTTCCTTAAATGTTTATGCTTATTTATGAAAGCTTCCGCTATATTTCTATCCTTACTGAGAATCTGAGCTCACCCCTTTCTATGTTATATTTTTCCCAGGATACGAATAAGTATATTATGAATGATATGCAGTGATAGTCTATAGGATCTTAGTGTTTTCAATTGAAACAATTTTGTTGTAGTTTTCCAATTTATGATTTAATGTAAACCTTATGAATGTATATAGTACTTACAAGGCTACTAAACTATTCGGTCATTCGAGACTTGATCTTTTGTGATCATGCTAGTGATATGTAATAATGCACCAATTCAGGGCTTTTGGGTTCAGGGAGTTACACTTTTAACATGGACCTGTATTGTCAAAGCGGAAGGCATCATGCTATTCTATTTTTATACCACCCATCAAAGTATTTGTTCTGAGATTAAATCTTGAGGTATTATTGAAGAAATCCCATTTGTCATCGATACCATTTATCCCATCCAACACGTAAAATGATCTGAGGTGCCCCTACATAATGAAGACTTTATTGTGGTATTTAATAGAGATCACTACAAGAAATTATGTAGGATCAGTCTACATCTCATAGACCTTAGTAGTTCCAACCTCAGCTTCAAACTCTTATGGGTATGATAAATGCTTCTATAAGTGAATCAATGAATTATTTTGATATGTTCAGGGAATCTAAGATTGATAACTTGGACAATACTAGGGATAATTACTTTAATATATCATAATTTTAGTCTAATGGGCGGTGATTTCCAATGTGGGTGTGCTCGTTCACAGTTTTTAGGGTAATTAGTACATCAAATAGATAAATTGACCCTTGAAAGAGGAGATAAAGGCACTCCCATTGTTGGTGGGTTGAACTAAACAGGTCTGAATACTCACTGAGTGTGATCAAATAGCTGTACCACCTTTAATTGGTGTTCTAGGATGATTGGGTTTGGGATGATTTTGGAATACATAGCGGAATTTACCTCTTCAAGTTGGAATCACTAAAGGTCTCTTCCACGAGTTTTCGTAACACTGATTGTTTGAGTAGGGACAATGCCAGAATTGTAGCTTCTACCACAACTATGTCTTCCCATGTACCCTTGGATCCTATGTCCTATTCCTCTTATTCCGCAGTTGGGTGCAAGAAACATGGGTTTATAGACCGACTAAATATTAGAGAAGGGATCCATTAAATTAATTATGGTAATGGAGTTGATGATGAATTTCTTATTGGAGGAGGATTATGTCTGGATAACCCTTTTTAGAGCCTCCATGTGGTGGGGTAGTGCCTGTGGTTTAAAAACAAGAGGAATAAAGGCTGATATTGTGAATGGAAAATTCTCCCTTGGTACAAGTTCATCTTCATGTGTTTTCTCTCCACCCTCTATTAAGGTATTTTCTTGAAAGACTGGATTTAAGAGGACTAAAGTTGCATTGGACTTGGCTATGTCATATGGGAAGTGGTTAGGGGCATAGTTGGTTGTCTCAAGTATTCTAGGAAGATGAAATGAGTTCGGTTGATTGTATTTGGAGTATTCCAATCACTAAACTTTTTAGAGCCTTTGTTATCACCCTTTTCACACTCACATTCTTCCTCATGAAGCGTAGTAGAAACATACTCTATTTGTGGTAGCGGATTCCCCAACTTTACTTACTCAAATTATTCCATTTTTTAGGATTTCATTGAAAAAGAAGCATTCCTAAATGGAATGTCATAGAATTTTATGAAAGGATAAATTATATGGGTAGTCATCAAGACCTACGTGGTTGGGCCTCTTGGGTTATAGCAGAAAAAGCAATTCATTTTCCATAGCGAATATATAGTAGTCACATATTTTCTCATCTCAAAATGAGTTAAATTCATTATTTATCTCCCAAAATTGATTTTTCATAGGTCCCCTTCACTCATAATGATGGGGATGGGGTTCTGTTGATTCCTAGGGGTCCTTCACAATATGGTGTAGGCTTTGGAGCTAGACATAATGGGATACAAAATGTGTAATATGCTATTCTGGTTCACATGAGCCATTGATTTTTGGAAACGTAGGACTCCAAAAAAATTGGGGAAATATATCATTCACCAATTCTAGGCAAGGTTTATACTATGTTTACACAGGTGAATTATATTTATTTACATATTCCAACCAACACACTAATTATTTGATGGTGTCAATAATCCCTTGATTAGTGTTTGGTTGAACATGATCCTAAACCTGGGTGTTAATAGGTAGGTTGTGATGTGCTGGATCCATCACTTTCTATAGTTGAAATAAGGCATGAGTAATCATTTGAGGGTTCACCTGAATCAATTCTTGTTGTTTCCCTAATGGAATTAATTCTTGAAATATTTCAATAATCAGGTCTAGGTAAACTGATGGTCGAGGAGAAGGGTTGAGCAGAAGTCTTGGATTTTGTTTAGTCACTGGGATAAACCCCTGTTACCGAGGTACACATTTTGAATGTGTGATTTGAAGATCTAATAGTGGAAAAAATTTAGTGAGAATGTATCTATAGTGAAATTCAATATTTAATCTTATAAAATATTTAATTTCCTCATCCTTCTAGGAAAACAATTCTATAGGTGTGAGGGTTTCCATCTCTTTAAGAGGTGGGTCATTTGAAAAATTTCTCTTATTATTTTCTTTCGTGGATACTCATTAGGGAGGAATGATGAGATTGATCGTGGGAATACCCAAATTTAGGGTGTGTCTAGTTTTGGGTGTGAAAAACTCCTTTATTTGTCTCATTTTGAACAATTTTCCAAAAGGAACTATCATCTCCATGCTCTTTGACATTGGTGTTATATTCAATACCATCCATAGGATTTATTCCCACAACATTTACTAACACATAATGCATTGTAGGTTTCATATTAGAGATTTAATAATAGAATGTTTGTTTATTACATTTACTAGATCTCCTCCTTTTATGGGATCATCTTCATGTTTCTTAGAGAAGAGTGAATCAGAGGGAACCATCACACAACCATGTTGAACATGTCCTTTCTGAGAGATGTTGGTTGTGATATGAGACAAACTGGGAGACCTCATTTATTGATGTTCCCTTAAAATGGGAGAAGACTGATTTCTATTGAATAGGGGGTTGAGGTAAAAATTCCCCTATCCATATGGGTTGGTCTTTTCATGATCTTCTGTATTCATGCCTTAGACTATATTTTTTGTCTTTGGAGGGGAACATTGTGTAAATGAGGCCCTCATCCATACGAGGTGGGGCCGATCCCATACAATAGTAACAACTGATACTACTGACCCACTATTAATCTCACACATCATTGTTCGGGCATGAGTTAGGTGAAATATAAAATATGTATTCTATCCTATGGCTTTTGAGGACATTTGTAGTTCATGTTTAATGGATTCCCTGAACTAATAACCATACATAATTTTCCCAGTTTTATAGTTTAAGTGCTATTTGGTAGGATTATATCATCTTGCCTGATGATTTTGAGACTTTTTTTGGTATAATTCTTATTGAGTTTCCTATATTTCTTGAGTGGTGGTATTATCTAGTAGTCTTCCTTGAGTAATGAATTTATAGGTTTTTTTTCCTATAGTGGATTTTTATAACCAGGGGGTGAGGTGAAATGAATGACTCTATGTTCTCCTGACCCTTAGATATAAACTCTAGTATGGAAATCAATGATTAGATGATGAAAATTGTTCAATTCATTGAAGATTTTTAGTTTAAGATATTTCCACCAATTTTTTGATCGTGGTCGTCATGTGTCTGAAAGGGATCCCAAGTCGACTTGATGATAGGGCTCCCATAATATCATAACATGATCATCGTACCCATATTAAGGATTGAAATTTGCTTTCAAGGTTCAACGATTTTTATAGAGATTTATATTGATGCTGTTTGTTCAGTCATTTGATAATACCTCTATAATTCCAAATTGAGAAGTGGATGATTTCAAAAACATGATTGGTATATTATGCTTAGACATTTTTCTTCTTGTATTTCTCTCTCTTTTTCAAGAGATTAATCCGCATTATCAGCTCAAAATGGGTGCATCGTAACTATTTTATTGTAGGTAATAGAGTTCATAGAGGTCTCTTTGGCATGGAAACGTTAATGATGTGGTTTGAAGGATGGCTATTGTCTGAGAGCTTTTTCTGATTTAGAAGGAATGTATCTTGTCATGTATAGGGTGTCATGCATGACTCGACCCATATTTCCAAGAACCTCATAATATGAAGTTATTCTCACATTTGTTCTGATATGGGGAATAAATTATTTTTTGGATGATTTTCTAGCCATGGGAAAAGCTATCATGTATCTAATCCGGAGATGCACTCTAATAGTCGATCTCATTGTTCCCATGATGAGATATTTCATGGTAAATACTCTTGGAAGTACCTTTAGAGATGATGGTATTTGTGTTATGGGGAGGACCTTCATGACTTCTAATTCCACTCTGTAATTCAGTAATAGGTCATCATGATCATGGGATACCATCGATAGTTGTTTTATGGCCTCAATAACACCATCTTCTAATAGAGAATGGTTAGGTATGCTCCATATTTATCTTTTCCAACAATATCCTCATTGAACTGGTTAGGGCCTTAGGAAACTTGAAGGAGGCCCCATGCCTTCAATGCTTCAAGCCCAGCCCCCCGCCTCTCTACCCAGTAGCTCCCACTCCTTGGGAAATTGGGTCTGCTAGAACCCGACAGCCATGGTAATGAAGCTTAATTTGGATATCTCTTATGCCTTGGGGGTCATGAATGGTGGGGGTTCTATTTTAGATGGACACGGGTTTCTCATTATGGACTTCTCCGTCCAACAGTGTCCGGGTTTGTCCCTCTAGGCTGAGGCCATGTCAATGTTAACTAGTCTTACAACATGTAGCCAGAGGTGTCTGGACATCTCTGGGATCGAAATAGATTCGCTGGTCCATCAAAATTCCCTTCAAGGTATAGGTTTCATCCCATGGTTGATATAGTACATGATCAGAAAATGTCACAAACTTCATCATAGAAACACCAGAATGTTGCACACCTGGAGGGAGGGCAACAAAGTAGCCGAATACCTAGCTTCTCTGGACACCCCCGGCTCTAATGGTATTTTCTTACACACTCTGGATAGTATGAAGCTGGAAGGGGAAAACATTATCAGAGGGGACGCCCTTGGCCTTCACTACATCCGCCCCCAAATCCCATGTTCCCTTGCATTCTTTGTTACATTCCATTATTGTTTTTTTCATTTCGTTTATCCCTTCTCCCCTGGAATAAATAATTATTTAATGAAATTGAGTAATTGAGAATGGTCATGAGTCTATTATAAAATATTTAACTATCCTGAGAAGGATTTATTTTTGGATTCTCTCTCATGGGAAGCTGGAACTGTGTGTTGTAAATAGTGATCCCCATGGATGGGAGTTGGGTTGAGTGACTCCTATGATGCTATCAGAGCAATACGATTATTTTCTATAATATCAGTAGAGATATATACCTACCATAGAGTGGCCTCTAAAATTGGATGATACTCAATAGTATTAATAGTTATTTATTCTAGATCTAATAAACCATTTATCATCGAATATTAATGATGAGCATACTGGATAGGAGAAGGTATGTATGTCTGAACTTGAGTGATCCCCCCATTGCATGGATGAATCCCCCTACATGAGGAGGTGGGTTCATGGGCCAAAATCCTAGTTATTTCTATTTAAACTATTTCATCTTGTTAGGTTTGTAATATGTGGTCATGAATTGATGTATAAACTTCCATATTTTCTTGGATGTGATGTGAAATATCCTTAGTGGGTATATGGATGTATTCCCATTCCGATTTTGGGGAAATAATATAAGTGTACCCCTAGTTTATTATTGGTTTATTCCAAGTAGGTCCTCTATAGTTTTCCAAGAGATTTAAATAGATATCTTGATATTCATAAGAAATTGTTTGTGTGTTCTCATGGTTTTCCTCTGTCTATAACTGATGGGTATCATATGAGTGATAAGTAATTTTCATCGGCTCATGGTGTTCCACCATATTTGATTGATGAGATTCGTATGCATGAACATTGATTTTCATATTCTCATCTTGTGCTATCATATTTTACTAAAAAGATTTATTTATGTGATAATGAATTTTCATCTACTTGTAGACTGACTCCGTATTTTACAAACAAGATTGATATAAGTGATTTGAGATTTTTGTATGATCAGCTTTTCTACTGTATTTGACTGATGAGATTGATATGAATGATCAAGGATTTTCATTTTCTCATTAGTTTTCACCTTATTTTACTAGAGGTCTTCATTTTCACGAGTAAAGATTTTCATCTGCTCATTGATTTCCATCAAATTTTACTGGTGGGTTTCAAGTGAGCAAGTAGGAATTGGAATTTTCTAATTGTTTACCACAATATTTTACTAGTAGGATTGATACTTGTGTTCATGTATTTGCATCTACTCAAAGGTTTCTACCGCATTTTACTAGTGGGATTGATATGAATGAGAATGGTTTTGAGTCTTCTCATGGGATGCCTCTATATTTTATTAGAGGTATTGATATGCGTGAGTAGGAATTTGCATATGGTCATTGGTTTTCAGCATATTTGATTGAAAAGATTCATATGTGTGAGCAGAAATTTTCTTCTTCTCATAGAATAAAATTATATTTTATTGAAGGGATTGATAGCATTAGTAGGGATTTACATCTTCTTGACGGTCACTGTGGTATTTTATAGGTATAATTTATATGTACAAGAAGTAATTTTCATTTATTTGTTGGATTCCACCATAGTTGACTTGTAGGCTTCTTCAGTAGGAACTAGAATGATGGGATATGCCAAATTTTTTTACCATTTCTCTCTTTGGGATTACTTGGTGGCCTAATATTAGATTAATTAGGTAGAAGCCCATTGGAAATTTTCCTATTTATGTAGAGGATACAGGGCCATTAAGAATTGGCAATGACAACTAGAAGATGGATCCCCCAAGCGGGACCCCTATATCTTTGGGATAAATTCCGTAGTGACCACATGATCAGCCTCTATATGATATGGGATAAACTTTTTGCCATGATCTTGATAGAAGAACAAAAAATGGATTGTGATAGACACTGGGGCCATCGTCTTCTGGACCATTAACCTTTGTTGAGTGGACGACTGGTGGGGATTTAGAAACCATAGGTCCTATCTTGCAGCCTCCCAAGTAGGGAGAGTACCATTTAGGTGGTACTACTAAACAAACACATTCAATACCAAGAGTTGAAGGATCTAGGTTAATGATAACATCCCTTGGTTGGATGTAGGTCCATATTGTGTGATGGTCTAATCATACGTCTTCTTGATTTAATGATATCCCATTTGGATTGATGTGAGATCTAAATAAAGTAACGATTTGGGTCAATGTTAGATCTCATGAATGTACTTACAATATATGTGACAAACACGAGTAAGAAAACCTCATAAATGTAGTATCTCAATAAAAAAACTTGTGAATAATCAATTTTTTAGTTTGATCCACATTAATTTTTGATGTGAAAGGGGTTTGACATGACAATGACATTACCACCTTGGTTAAGGATTCATTTTGGGTTCACCATTTTTTACAGTGAAGGAATCATGATGTTGATTATGATTGATTGTGTTGGGATTTAATATTTCACAACCATTCATATTGGGTTCACTATTATTATTTCGTACCCACTTGCAACGAGTTAGTTTCCTACAACTTTTGTTTTTGGAATTAGAAGCACCTAATGGATATCATATTCTTGATAAATCATGTACCTAATTTTGAAAGGCAGGTTCTCATTGGGGAATTTGGACAATGATACTTAAATACTCACATTCTTGAGAATATGTGTGGTTGGGATCATTACACCATCGAGGGGATTATTTCCAATTCTCAGACTCTCTTATAGTTTTGATTTAAGAGATATCCATGAATTATTTGTACCTTCCCAAGTATAACATGGTTTTCCCTCAGGCTAACAACCAATGATTATCATTCTCAGAACATAGAATAATTTTTATTTACTTAAGGATATTCATCAATGGATATATATTCAAGTATTTGAGTCTCTCTATCAATGTTTCCCCCTTATGGAAAATTAGACATTCTTTGATTGTTTATGAGTGTGATACTTGTTTTAAGCCATATAGTGAGGAATTATGAAATTTATCATCATAAGGGGCGGCGAGAGTCATTTTTATTTTGGGATCAGACCTATATTACAGGATTCCTATGTATCCCCATGATATGAATCGTAACCCACATAGTTTTTTGTCCCTTAATGGGAAACATAATACCTTTTAAGATCATGTGAAAAGGAACAAACCATATAGTTTAATATCATGCAACAATGATTCCGTGGTGGATGGTTCCTAGTCCAAGTTTGTTGTGGGACTTATGCCTAAGGAGCCTGATAGATTTGGAAGGTATGTGGTCTCCCGAGTGTGGGGAATTACCTCAATAGGAATATGAACCAATACAGATGGTGTTAAAAAGGGTCTTGATATGAGTATGGACCTTAAAGTTGGATACGACCCTATATGGGAATATAACCAAGAGAATATTAGGGAGAATTTGGGGTGTTGGGTTGGGACCTGAGGGAGGATTCCTATGTATCCTAGTTAGTGAGGAATAATTGACCACATATTTTGGAATGGTATGGGGATAACACCTATGGAGTCCCATTTAGGTTCCTCATCAGAAAGATGACCCTTTTATGAATTTTCTCATGGAGAATATAGTTTTTTGAGAGGATAGTGACATGGTTGTGTGTGTGGGGGATCACACCTAGAAGGCATCCCATGTTTCTAGAATGGTGAGTAAAGTCTCGACTCATGGTGTTTTAGAGGCTTGGTTGGGGATTACACTTGATAGGATTCCCATTTGAATGAGAATGGTTTGGTCTTATACCATATGGTAGGCCCATATGCCTAGTATTGTGTAGTTTTCTTGATCAGCAATCACCTTTAAGGCCACATGAGACATACTCGGTGTGAGAAACAAGAGGAAGTGATAGATCTAGAACACAAAAAAAATCTAATTGTGTCCATTGGTGTATAAGGTTGGGGACCAAAGGGAATGAGAATTGGTCAGCTTTGGCACTGATCTCTTCTCTTGATTCGGTATCCAGGATAGTCACATAAACTTTTGGATATGACCTTGGGTAGAAGAGGAGGAGGAGGGAAGGATCCAACACTTCCCCCATCAAATGGAAAAGAAATCATGATCATACTCTTAATAGAGGATTAATCTATGAGGGATTCCCTTATCCCAACATTATAGAGGAATAATGAAGGATCAATCAATTTCTCCCATTGAAGGGTAGGTCAATTGGTTCCCCTCAATCCCTAAAACGGGGAGGTTGACATGAGTACCTCCATGGTTTGGACCCTCATTACCGGATGAATGTATGATCGATAACATTATGAGGATCCCCATTATTAAGGAGGTTACCAACATGACTCCTCATATCATGGGCATGTTTTCTCGATGAGACATGCTGAGGTTTCCATTGATTTGATCATACAGATCAGGTGTCTTTGGTAGGGGCCTTGGTCTTCTTCCTTACAAGAGGACCCAATTAGTACATAGAGCTTTATATAAAAAGGGTGGATGAATAAATCCACTAGGTAAGTACAAGGAGTATACAAGGTGGGACCAAATGGTATATTGGAGGAGGTCAATGGGAGAGGGAAACTAGAACACCATAGGATTCCCCATTCCACATAGAATATTTCCATGTGGGATGGGGTTCCCTCTATATAGAATTATTATTCACAGGAATGATTTCCATTCACCTATCACATTACTATGTCAGTTCGAGTAATGTCAACATAGACTTTTACTACCTGGGCTCAAGTTAATCCCACATAGAATCTTACTGCATGGGGAAATGACCCCTCCACAATGTTTTTTTCAACACAGGGTTATGTAATATAAAGTGGAAATCCTCTTATGCTTTAAGGAATGGAATATAAAGATGGTTTTTAGTAAAAATATGTTAATTGAATCCATTTTTTCCTTCAACATAATGTGGTAAATTTACCTGCTAGAAATCAATGGCTATTTCCCCATTCCATGACCATTTCCCCATTTTCTGTTTGTTTTCATGGATCTTTTGGATCCCCTATTGGGATTTTTATATAGAAATAGGGTAACTAGAAACTAGGATGACTGATCATCCATGGTGTTCCATGGAGCCCTCATTTTTGATGGCCCAATAAAGATGCCCACACCCATAAATGGTTTCATTTGTGAGGGTAGAACATGGAACCCAATCTAGAAAATTATTTTTCATTTGTAGGGGATGGTTTTTTGTGGGTGAAGAGAAACAACGTGTGGACCCAAAAATGATCTGGTTTTGTTTTCAGGTGCCAGAGGACACTTTCAAACCCCATATGAGTTTTTATTTTCAGGATTCCATATGATGCAACAGTCCACATATGAAGTTTTCTTTGCTAAACTGCACCCCCTTCATAGATTCTCTCCATTTGAATCAATTATATACAAAATCTTATTTTTATTGATTTATACCCACAAAATATTCAAGGAATTACTTTTCTCATTACATGTAGAGAATTTAGAACCCAATATTATTTAAGGATTTACTAAAAAATATGGTTTGTGATAGTCATGAATCATTGGAAAATACCAAATGGTATGTGACATGTGCATGATCTATTCTATCAAAAGAATAATATGAAATGGAAAATTACATGTATGGTAATACACAAATGTTTGATGACTTTATGATCTTTAATAAAATGAATCATTCACATTCCATCACAAGGTCAAGATTCAATCAACTAGTCATGAACCCAATTCCCTCTATAATTATGAATAAAACAATTTCTATTCCTCAAACTCCTTAGATATAAAAAATTTGGTAAAGGTAGAGAAGGTGTTAGAGGATTCCCAAAGGATTTGAAAACCTATCCAAACACTCATGTACTTTATGTCCCCATCATTGGGAGAATAGAAACTGTACCACTACATAAGACTATGGGAACCATCCCACCATACAAGACCATGGGAACTATTTCCCTAAATTATATCATCGACACCATCCCTATAATAAAGAACTAATTATAATGAGGAGCAACAATTATCCACTATCAGTGTTATCTAGTAGATGGAAAAGCACACTGGATCATATTTTTTTTATAAAATTGGAACCTTTATTACCATCAACATTATTTCATCTATGTTTAAAGAATTTTCATTTTTTTTGATTAGTAAAATCATTACAAGGATAATATAATTCCACGTTATTTTACAAAATATAAAATGGTTAACCCATCCTATAATAAAAAAAATCAATAAAAAAGGGAATATTGATACCCCAGATACCCTTTAGGAAGGAATATCCAAACCTATTTATACCTAAGAATAAAATTTTGATAGGTAGTATTCCTGATGTCAAACTTAGATCCACTTGTTGATGTTGTCCACCTTGGCTTCCATCATCAACCACTCATAATTCAATAAGGAAATATAATAACATTGTCATTTATTTTTTAAATCATCAACCATAACTTTTCATAGCCATTTTAGATGAAGAACCTATCTCCCATTTGATGCATGAAATTAAAACTCTCTAGAACATAGTTATAAAGTTTATTTTGGAAATAATTAACTATAATTATTATTTTGGGAAAAATCAACACATTAAATGGATATAACCATATAACATAAACCCTTTTGACTAAACACATCCTTGGAGAATCATCAAGTACGTTTTCTCTATTTTTAAATTCAAACCTTTTGTATTAATGGCCCTCTTTAAAATGGATTACCCTATTTCAAAGTCCCCTGAAATTTTTTATATTATTCACCGCCTCATCAGGAACATTTCTAGTATCATTCAAATACAATGATAATAACATAGTCCTAAAAATATTCTTGTATTTACAGGATTTGGGTAACCTCATCTATGTCCCATATATCAATAACATTAACATCTACCCCCTATTTGATTAGGATTAAGGTATCACCACACAAATAAATAATTTATCTATGAATTAACCAAATGTATTATTATGAAGAGTGTTTTATTTTTTGTTAATATTTAATTTAGAAGTGAAATAACTATATACTGAATTTGGGTAATGATAAAGAGACCAATAAATATTGGGCTTGAACTATTGGGATACATCTTTGGGTTCTAATGATGATTTTATGTGTTGGATAATATTACACATAGTTATTGTGATCCATTAATATATTTTAAATAAATTTTAATTTTGATATACATCCATTAATAATGGAAATGTTTTCTATGAATTAATGTCATTGGATAAAAAGAATCAAGGAAGAATAATTTTACATCTGATAATTATACTTTTGACCTTTGAATGGATTCAGGATATGTACTGATAGGTTAGTGATTCAACCACTATTTAATACACATTCTCACCGTGTTTTATGGAAGTTGAAGCTAGATGTTATTATGAGAATAATATATTGAGATGATACTGTGTAAGGGTTTTCACATCTATAAATATGGTGATTAGTGAGACAGACTGTATGTGAATCAATTTAAATAGTTATTGGATAATGAGATTACTACCCATTATAGGTTCTTGAGGAGTTTGGGAATATTAGTATATTAGAGAAGAATTAGGATATCAAAATTTTGTGAGAATCCATCAATTAATTATAGAGTATAAACAATACATTAATAAATACATAATATTTATTAGATGATTGTTAGAGAGGGATGAGTTTGAATCTAATAATTATTAAAATTGTTGTAGAATTATTGAAATAATCAATAAGAGTTCATATAATATAAAATGATTTTGGAAGTGTGTTTAAGAATCTAATGAATGTTTGATAAGTTCATAAGGGTATTTAACGTGTTTGGAGATAATATAGAGTGACTATAGATACCCTTAGGATGCTTTAAGAGGTTATAAGATGTTATGAATAAATTCTAAAATTATGACTTGAGGTTGATTTTTGACAGACATACATAAGTATTTCTCGGATGTTGAATATTTGAAAAGTACTGGATATCACTATAATGTATAACTTTATTATAATGATACATAATAAAATATGGGTGATGCATTGTGTTACGTATCATATTTTGAATGAAACATAATAAGTTTCAGTTCATATAGAAGATATTTTCTAACATACATATTAAAATATAGAAATTTTAAAACAACAATGATACATAAGATATTGTAGAGTAAATATTTTGTGAAGTATCACATCTACTATAATATATAAGTTATTTTTGTTGATATTGATGATATACAAATACTTTTATAAAATTATATTGAGAATGTGTATAATTATCATGAGAATATGGAATATATTTTGTATCTTTCATATGATATTAATTCTCATAGTAGTGAGATATAAGCTATTCTACTTTTTTATGTATGATTTATTAACTTAAGAAAATGTGAGATTATTAGAGATTAAATCTAGAAGATGTTGAAATGTTATTTATGTATTAAATATCACAATTGAGTCATGATTCAACTTGAGTTAGAAGGAGAACTAAATGAGAGAAATTGGGAGGACCTTATCCTGAAAAATCATAAAATTTAAATATAGTATTTGGAATCATATATGAAAATAAAAGCTAGAATATTGAGGAATAGTTTAAATTATAATATGGGTATTAGAATAATAATATTTTTCAAAGATCATGAAGAGTATGGACTTTGGACTATACTAAAAAATTAAATGGGAATATTTACATGTTCACATTGTGTTGAAAATCATGGAATTTATTTGTTCAAAATATATAAATAAAATTTATGTAATTGTGGTAATATAAGTGAGAATAAAATTATTGAAAATTAATGAAGAAAAACAAAAGATATAATATATTACATTATATATCCTGAGTATCGAAGAATAAGTGAGCCAATGACATTCTCCGAGAGTAGATTTTGTACATTGATAAAAAATAAGAAGTAGGATAAAAGTCATGCCCTATGAAATGTTTTAATTATAGAAGAAAAATAAGTATGAGAAGAATTTAGTTGAGATAGTCCAAATAAATGCATCATATAAAAGGCTCAAAAGTTGATTCTTGTAAAGAAGTGAGTAGAACTCATTATCCAAACACTACATATGTTTTGGATGCTGATGTTCTTAAATATGTTAATAATTTATAAAATATGAATTATCATAAATTATTAAAGTAAGACCATCATTTTTTATCACACTTGTTGAAGTATAGATTAAACCTAGAGAAAAAGGATCATCCAAATTTTCTTGGAGAGACATTATAAATTAGAAGGTTCTAGTATAAATTACATGTTGGGAGATATCCTACTATCAATAGATAATTATTTTTATTGGGAAGTGGATGCCAAACCCTCCTTATAGTTTCTAAAGAGTAAAAATCATAAAGTCTAACTGTTAGGTTAAAGATGATATCTTACTATATATTATAATAAAATTTTAAATCTTGTTATAATATTCATGTATCATATTGGAATTGAACAATGTAAGAAGTAGATACCCACATTAGGATTAAACCTTGTAAAAATACCATGAGATGATGCACTTATATATTTACTTTTTGTATAGTGTTTTGTGTTGTGGAATTCATAAACATATCAATTTATATTAATCAATATAGGGGTTTATATATTAAGATGGTAGATTGAATGAAAAACAATCCATTAAAAGTGGATCACACTAATTCATCCAATACCATATCAATGTGACTTCATGATCCTACTATGAATTTATAATTGTATCATATTAATCCAATATTCCCTATCGTTGAATCTGTTTTCTTTCAAAAAAAATTATTAGTCAAATTTTTAGTATATAATTTTATATCGTTCTATGTTTCCTTTTATAGATAATTAACTTTATATGCTTATTAATATAAAAAAGCAGGTTTTATCCAAAACCATAAGGAACATGTTGAAGAAATATGTTTGTAATTTGAGAAATATTTCGAAGGATAATGAGGGTACACCACTAATTTTAGTTAATAAAAGTGGTGTTTTACATATTTTTTAGAATTATCTTTAGGATTAATTTAGTGTATATAATGAAGAGAATGAATCTATTGAATGAGTTGAAGACCTGTACTGCAAATTTACAGATTATTTGTTCATATAATTTTATTTTACTTAGACATTTGGGTTTCTCAAGGAACCATTAGGTAATGAAATAAATTTGGAAAAATATGTAGAAGTTGGGCTACAAAAAACTAATTAGGATGTTTCAAGAGTGAAAATATCTCATAAAACTTATAAAATACAAAGAATAGTATTCATTGTTATATAAAGATAAATTAACTTTAGCTAAATGACAATTGAAAGAAATATATAATGAGAAATATTATATTTAAAAAGTATTTTGGGAGAAGATTCATGTATTTTAAGAAACTCATAAAGCTATTATTGGTGTCAAGGATTCTAAATTTGGGATTAAAGATAAAATAATTCAAGACCTTGAAATTTATTTAAAAGAATAAATGAATGTCCATAAATTTTATATAGAGTTAATGAGAAATAAATGTTAAGATATTATGAAAACTCTTTTTGATAAGAATAATACGGTAAATATGAAATGTGTTGTGCTAGGGATTAAGTTGAGAAATATATAAATAACCCAAGATTAATCTTCACATGATTATGAGTATATATTTAATTCCATAGATGTTTTTTAGAAGAGTATTTTCTTTAAAAGTAATAATTGTAGTATAAATATTAACTTGAAATCATCTAATGATCTATCAACTATAATCTAAAGGAATGTGGAAACCCTTTTCATAGAAAATATTTGATTTACTATAGAAATTTTATTGGATATTACATGATAAAATTAAAAATATAAGAAATTTTTATTAGAGATAAATACAAATCAATCTACAACTACGTTAGGAATAGATGTCAGTATGTGTAAGAAGAGTGGCTCTAAGAATTATGCTCAGGTGAAGAGTCATATATCATAAGAATATAAAAGTGTAAAAGTTGGATAGACAACAATGAAAAGAAAAAACAAGGTCCATTGGTCATTGTTTTTGCAATTGATGGTTTGGGTTAAATTAATTAATTATTGGAATAATATGTCAATTCATTGGGATTATATAATTACCACATCAAAGGGGATAAAGGATGAATGAAGGCATGGTATACAGAATAATGTAAATATATTTTCCAAAAATTTATTTTAAATTTTATTGAATTTATATGGAAAATTCGACAAGAAATGTCCTATAATGGTGAAAGATGGTATAAATCTATCAAGCATGATTCATGTTCTACATGAGTAAAAATTACACAAAATATAGAAAATAATTATATAAAATAATTAGAGTCTTACTTGGAGAGTAAGAAAAATAAAAAATAAGACACACCTAAGAGGAGTCTGAAAGGTGACATACCAAATAAGAGATATTTTATAATGAAAAAAAAATCTTCATCATGGATAATTGAATTCAATCTATAAAGATTAATGTAAAACAAAGAAATATAGAAGAATAATGAGAGTCAATTAAATAAAAAATAAGAGGATTGATTTATTGGAATACAAATTTAATGAAGAGTACAAATTTCTTAAGAGGTTTTAAAATAATTGAGATCCAATGGTTCATGAGAATACATGTGAAAAATTCAAGGAAGCTTAGAATAGACCAAATGAATACATGGTCATATGTATAATATAATTAGAGAAAAAAAAAGAAAAATGGAAAAAGCATAAATGAATATATATCTAGTTATAGTTTATTTGAAAATATTAATTCCACATAATAAAAAATATAAAGAAGGTAGGAAGACCATGATTTTGAAGAAGATTTATGTCTAGAATTAAACAAGAAGAAAAAATAAAGTATTCTTACCAAAATAGAGCTAAAAAAAGGAGATTCTTAGTTGAGTAATAATTTTCAACCATCTTTCTCTCACCAAGGTGAAGTAGAGGACCCACATTATTCCCATATATATATATATATATATATATATTTGTTCTATGTGCATGTAATTCTATATTATTCATATACGGGATTAACTTGAAGATATGTTTGAAAATTTTATTTCTATAATATATATTAATCTTTGAATGATATCATTCATATAAAGATGAATTCTGGAAATATATCAACTAGTATCATAAAAAATATTATTGGAGTTTTTTATAAATAAGACTTGGCATGATGAATAATGGATAGATTCTATGCCTTTAGGGAGAGTTGAGAATATAAGTTACAATAATATCATTACTACATGTGATTATGAAATTTATAGATAAAGAAAATGTTAAGTATGAAAATCAATTTATTATATTTTCTTTGACCTAAAAAAATAATAATATTATTATGAATAGTTTATTGAGATTGAAGGAATCCTGAAGGGGGAAAACCTAAAATAACATGTTTTTTTAAGTGTTAGTTGAGTTGAGAATGGGTGATAATTTACTAGGAAAAACCACTTGAACAAAACTTGGAATGATGTTTCTGGGTTTGTATTATTTGATGATTCGTTTTATAGAAAAATTTAACTTATAATATAGTAACTTTTTTTAATACAATTAACTATCGAATATATACTTAGGGTTGATTAATTTATGGGTCACTACTTGGAAAAATGTTATGAAACTCTTCTATTATTTGAATCATGTTTCACTATGTGGAAGAATATGAAATTTAATGTCATGCTAAAACCATTATATTAGTTTGGATTTTCCTTACCCTTGTACCTTTTCTTTTATTATCAATATTTTTTAGAGAGATATAAAATTTAGAGTTAAAATAGATATTGAAAATAATTAAAAATGGAGAGATTTAAGTTCCCAAAAATATTGTGATGAAGAGTATTGTATTTGTTTCCTACATGAAAATAAGAATATAAATCAATATGTGATGAATTTGGTTAATGTTGATATGGAATCTTTTCATTTTAATATATAAAAATTTCATTACATGGTATAATATTTAATATCATATAAGATCCGTTGAGTTTTAGTTTCATGAAAATTAGGAAACAATTGCATGAATGACACAAATTCTCTTCTAATACACGTGAAAGTATTCTTCATAGATTCATCATGGGTTTCTTTTACTGCATCTCATATCCTTGGGACATACATTTGACAAAATGGATGAGAGAAAATCCTAGTAAGGGAATAACAAATGAAATATTTATCATGTAATTATAAGGCATAACAATATAGAATGATCATAAAATTTGGAGGCACTTCATAATATATTCATCATGAATCGTAAAAGGTTAATGTGGCTACAACATAAAAATAAGACATTCATATGCATATGACCAAGGTTTTATTACCAAGGTATCATAATACATAATTACCAAGGTTATTCACCAATTTATCATAAACCATGTCATCAATAAAGATTAATTATTTACCCAATACATTGGAGAACTATAAGGAAAAACCCTTAATAATGTAAAATTTATTTTTTCCACATACATCATAAGAAAATATTTTAGTAATAACTCATGTGAAATAATGGAATAGTTTCACAAAAAAGTCATTTAAATTTTTAAATGATTAAATTCATTAGAATTGAACCACTTTTAACCCATGAGAAAGTAATGAGGGTTTTATATTTGTAAGTAACTAATAAATTAATCATTGTTACATCTAGGTTAATATTCATGAATAGAGAAATGGTTTTGGGTATTCATGACATATGGATACTACATGGTAATTAAATAGAATTAATGTAATGTTTTATCCATCAAAATATGTATGAAAAAAGGATTATTGAAAAAGACTAATGAGAGGGTAGGTATGTATCTTATAAATATAGGATAATTTTAATATTAATGGATTCATTAAAATTCATAGAGTATAATAATATGAAAATATATTACGGAAAATGTTTTACTTGGATGTATTGGAGAAAAGAGGAAGATAATTCACTAAACTTCGGAAGTAACTTACAAAATATTTGAGATGGAAACCTTAGACCATAGATAAACCTTGTAAGGACTTAATTTTTTAAAAAATGAGTATAATTGCATGATTAATGGAATTATAGTAGAGAGGAATAGGGGACTAGGGATTATTTATAGTAAAGTAGGAGCAATTTTTTTATAATATTAAAATACATGTATTGGATGTATAGGTTGTGGAAAAAGAAAAAACATTGGATAACCCATGGTTTTTATTGATTTTGTTGAGAATTTAATCCATGTTTTATAATATTTTTATCCATTAGAGAATATATACATTTTCTAATATTACTTTGGAGATGGAAAGGTAAATTTTTCAAAAATAATGTTTTTAAATTCATAATTTAAATTTTAGACTTCGTAAAGTCATTTATTTTTTTGGATTTTTTTTTAAATCCCTTAAAATAAATAACATTAATAAAATAACATATTTTTGGTCACGTATATGGTTAAATTAATTATTTCAAATTTATTACAAATATATGAATTCATAAAACATACTAAAAATACAAAAAATTTATTTTGACTGTTGAGAGGAAAATAAAGTATTTTTAAAAAATTCTAAAAAATTTTCCCTTACCAAATTTAGATGTGATAATTTCACATATAATTTTTATTTTTACAAAATAATTCTCTAAATATAAGAATTGTTTTGTTAAAAATATGTATCTTTGTAAAATAATAGTTTGTAAGACTTAATCAACATTATAATACATATAAAAATGTCCTAAGACATTATAAGATTATATTATCATTTATATTTAAATAATTATTGTTTATAATATTATTTTGTGCAAATATATTTTTTAGAATTCATGAATTATTAAAGTGTATATATATCTTAAATATATAAAAAAAATATTCAAAAATATACTCATCAGAATCATCTTATATTAATGTGTATTTTAATAACAAAAAATTATAATGAACATGGAATTGAAGAAACAATTACTTAATTTATAAGAAGAAAATTACACTTTAATGATACTAAGGTCTAGATATATAATATATTACTACACCGGAATATTCCCTATGGGTAAGATTTGTGATGGTTGTAGTTACATGGGGTGGCTTATTAACTTTGACCTAGTTGTGATCTCTAATAATGTTAACTTCTTTAGTGGTATATTTCACTCAACCCAAAAGTTTGAAGCTCTCCTTGTGATTGGTTAAGGGAAAATAGCATGACCTTACCTACCTCACAAGTTATAATAAATGAGCTTCAAAATTCAGGATTATACTAGTTGATGCAATGGTTTATTTCTTTTATATTAAAGTAACTCTAATCTTTACCCTAATTATAAACTGTGACATCTCGAACCCGGATTCCACTTAATTGGTTCCCCTAAGCCTAGTGGGCCACATGGACACAAGGGAATCTCCCTAAATGTTAGAGGCTACTGACTAGGATCTAGGGCCAAAGATGTGTTCTTGGGGAGACTATACCCTCATTATAAAAGTGTAACACAATAGACAAATATAAACTGAGGTAAATAGTGGAAGAAATATAAGTAAATAGAAGTCACATCAGAATAATAGATTCAATGGTAATAATAACTGAAATAGCTAGAATAACACACAATAATTGATGATGATATGTCATGTATACAGAAACATGGAAAACATGGATACAAATAGTATACATAACATGTTCCATAAAATTATATAGGAAATAAAAAAACTATCCCAATAATCTTGAACTCTGTCTCAGTCATCTGTTATCAAGATCAGTCGTAAACAATAAGATATCAAGTGTTTGTAGCTGTATGCTTCCATTTATCAACAAATTCAATCATGTAATCTACTCTAGGTACCAAATGATGCCCAGAGAGGGTGTGAGATAATTCTTAGTGGGCCACCACCAATGGTGTCTATAACATCCCACCCGTGTAATGGAAATGTAACAATGTGCCAGAATTCATATATTTAAATTAAATAGTTCAATGTCACTAGATACCCAAGTACCTAATCTTGCTCTAGGATGGTGTCTGAACATTTGAATAGTTCATTAATTAAGTAATTAAAATTTTGTGTTGATAGTTTTTGTGAGGAATTGATAGAACTGACATCACCTTGTGATAGTATAAATAATGTAGGTTCCAAGATGCAAGGTAAACCTGATTGATGATATATAATATAGAAGTTACAAGGTAATGACCAAGGAATCATAGAACTCAAGGGAAGCTAAATCAATAGTATATGAGTCTATCCAATGAGTAATATTGTAATCCAAATATCATGTTCCATGGAATTACCTAATATGTTGACTAAAGAATCCAAGGTGATCATCCAAGGTAAAACAGGGCGATGCAGTGATTGGGTCCTATGGGTTGTAACCATGAAACATAGTAGTCAAATTCAAGATCCAATGATCATATCCATGGAATACTATAATACTATGTGAGGGATCCTATAGTGTAATACCAGGCATCCTAGAATAGACAAAGACTGAGGTCTAGTTGTTTCTCAACCTAAGAAAGTCTTATTCTTGAATCAGAATGGGATTCTCGAGTGCTCAAGGAATTCCCATAAAGAATTCAAGGATATCTAGAACTTGGAAACTACTAATTCATAATGAATTCATATATATATTTTTAATTGGATAAATCCCTTAATTTTATTAGTCTGAATAGGCCAAGTAGCATGAAACCCTTTAATGAAGTCATATTTAATCAATAAGTCCATTTGGTTCGAGCATTTCCTTTAATTGGTGTGACAATCCCAAGTTCCATGCAAACATTATTAATTCTATTTAAATAATATTAAATTATTAAGTTCCATTATTTTACATTCCATTAATGTGGTAAGGGGTCCTATAGACATGAATCCTCTTATATATATACATTTAATCTGGTCAAGTCATATACTTAGTATACTTTCCAATTTTCATTTCATATTTAATTATCAACTTAAGCACTCACCTTAGGCGGGTTAAGTCTCCATAATACATGGTGCTCTCTTTTATGAAATTAGAAAAAAAAATTAAGACATTTAATATAGAAAAGATTACCATTATAATTTTCTAGCCAAGCCACACCTCAACGGTTTATCAAACATGTCAAATACTAAAAAACCATTTATAAAATAACATCCTATATGGGATGGATAGAGTTGTGGGTGTATACACTAGAAACTAATCACATATTTGGGGAGAGAAAAATCATATGATTCTAAAAATAATAAGAATGAAATAAAAAATCAATAAATGACACATGATAAAACAGTGGCCCCACATGATAATTCCAAAATCAATTAACTTGAGGGATGAGTTTTAAACCACCCACTTTAGGGTTGTATGACCCTTTTCCTTCGATATCAGAATCTAACTCATCTTAGAATATATTCTATCTAAAAAAATGGGAAAACACTCCGACCTCAAAAACTAGGTCGAGAGAAAGAGAGGAGAAGAATGACTAAAAATGACATGAGTATTTACAGGTGTGCATCCAACATGATGAATGAAAGCTATATTTGATTTTAGAGGAATTATATCCTTCAATACCTAGCTTAGACCTTCAAAGGTCCCCAAAATGTAGAAAAATGGGTTACTCCTATAGGAATTTGGATCAGGTGGAGGGTGGAGGGTTAATTAGACCATTAAGGGAAAATGGACATTTCAACAAGAAAATATCCTCTGCATGGTTTTCCACAAGATCTTCCAAACCATGATAAAAACATACATGAGTACCTCGGAAAAAAGGATCACTCACATGGTTTGGCCACATGGTTAGGGAATCCGTGCATCAACCGTGTGGTAAGGCTCTGTGCAAAAGCATGCCACCTGTACGGTTTACTATAATGTAACATCCCATGTAAGTAATGAATAATAGATATTTTTATCTATGTCTATTTATGAATTAGATAGTGTTTTAGAGGCTTAAAATGAGAATAAGTCCAATCTTAAGCATGAAATACACTGATATTTTTAAAAGATTGTTTTACTGCCTTTTGATGGCAAACCATTTTTAAATCAAACTTTTGACAATTTTATAAGCTCTACTTGTAAAAATAAAGATATTCTTTATTATTGGGACATTTATATTTACATTGGATAAATATTTGGTATTTTTCTGACAATGTTCATTTTTTAATGAATAGTGAAAAAATACTGCATTTTACAGCAAAACTGCTTTTCATCTAATTTAATTATATTGTTATATTATCTTTTTAATTTTTATTAAAGTGTAATTTGAATATATTTTTATTATTTAATCCAATAGTGGTCGTTGGAATTAATTTCAAATTGAAATTGGACTTAAACTAGTGTCAATCTTTTGATACTTATTATTTCATAAAAACACGCTATTTTCTCTGACAGTAGGAATTAAATATTAAATTAACTAATGCAACTTATATGTTTTGAATTTTTTAAAACAGACATCATTTTTTAATTTGGAATATCAAATATAGCTTAGGATGATGTTTTGGTATTTTTCTGAAAAACTTCAATTTTTGATGAATAGTAAAACCACTAAGTGGTACTTAAAAAACTGATTTTTCGTTTAAATGAATCTTTACCACTTCTGTGTTTTGAATTTAAAAAATACGACATACATGGTATTCATTAATAAGTAAAATTTGGTTCAATGTAATTAAAATAATTTTTTGGTGAATAGTAACTTTTATGTTTTTAATCGCGATTAGAGGTAATTAGTGTAATTTAAGGTAAAAATATTGTTTTAATAATATGAAATGACCTATACACATGTCCTACTCTTATTGTATGTGTCATGGCCGACCAAGAAAATCCATGGGTCAACTTGGGGACCCCATGGAGCCACTTTGGTAGGAAAATGACATTAATATCGTTTTATTTAATGATAAAATAAAAATATCACAAACATGTATTGTTTTACTAAAACAATGTTTACATAGGGTTATACAAATCGGAGTATTGACTGTAAATAGTCATTAGAAAGATAAAATGATATCATAAATCATAGTATTTTTGTATAATTTTGAGACATTAAATAAATTAAATTATTTATGACATCATGATGATGCATCGATTACCTCATTATTTAACGATTTAAATAAAATGAAACGATAATGTAAACTATAAGACCTAAACTTGTCAAAAACCTATTGTATGGGTATATTTCAAACCCTTATCACCTTATCCTAGAATTATATCAATGTTGGACCTTTTAAATCCGAAACACATTTTAAAATAATGTAACATTTCATTACTTTCCAAGAGTGCCCCTACACTCATCTTATAAAAGGCCCCCAGCTCTACCTCCTTACCCACACTTCAAAAGCCTTTGTCTCGGCCAAACCCTACCCATTTTATCTCTCCACATCCCTCTATAACTCTTAGATGCCTCAATTTGGGCAGAAGTCTTCTCAAGGAAGCCTTTGAGCTCAAATAAAAAAGTGTTACCCGTTTTTAAGGTAATGTATTCAGTTGTGTTCTTTTGTTTTATTTTGCTACTCCAACCCACTAAAATCTTTTTATTCATTTATTTTGTAAAAACACCAATATATTCCATATACTAGGATGTTTTTATAGGAATTATTATATCTACACTTACACACAATTTCATCTAATGGTTAAAGAACATACTGTTTCTGTGGATGGAGAATTTCTGCCTCACGAAACAATGATTGTTCAACACTCCTATAACACCTTCAAAGGTGGCCATTAAGATGACACTATATTTATATATGATATATAATGTGTTTATGTTTTACTTAAGCTTCTGTATTTTTCATTTTTGTAATACCTTTATGGTTTCCATTATGGGTAAACGCGATATCTTCATTTTAGGAAGTGCGGACTACCGCCCCCTAAAAGTGATTTGATTCGTTAATGCCATATGTGGGATGTATAATGGATTTAATTAATAGTATTATATATGATATTATACTGGAATTATAATATACCTTTATATCATTATGATTCCATTCCATAAAAATACGAAATAGA
This sequence comes from Viscum album, assembly GCA_963277665.1. Lineage (NCBI taxonomy): Eukaryota > Viridiplantae > Streptophyta > Magnoliopsida > Santalales > Viscaceae > Viscum > Viscum album. Next base: position 876,962,217 of record OY728143.1, on the reverse strand, counting down.
AATGAAAGTAGCGTTCATGCGTACATACGACTTACCGTCTCCATGAGCGGTGCATTTCATTTCTTACCTCTAAACATTACGTAATATTATAAATGCATGTATATAATGGATATATATGATATATATGATATATACATCATGAGTATAACTATGGATGTAATGGATAATGAACAACTTGTAATTATAAAGAGCATATTTTTGACTCAAGTACCAATGATTGTTAAAATGACCGTTATTAACTTAAATAATTGCATAGTGTTCATGACATGGTAATAAGTGATATAAAATGAATAATGAACTTGAGAAAGTTTCTTAAGCAAGTAGAAATTAACTCAAGTTTATTATTCAGGAGGTTAAAGAACGATCGAGTCAAGTCGGACCCGAGGTATGGGACTTCGTCTCAATATCCTTTCATTGAGGCATATATTGTTTTATACACAAACTTCTTTTATACGGTGTATAAAACCCTTTGACTTTTATGTTAATCCAAAATGAATATTATTTATACGAAGCGATTTACTAAATAAAAACAGGGAATGTTTATGTCATACATATGCGGCGACAACGACTTCTCCGCCGTCGTGACTATTATTTGAGTTTCGACTTCCTCTACAAGCCATACATTTTTTTAAAATAAAAATAAATACCATGTTCTACTTTTATTTTATTTTGGTATTGGAAATGGTTTTCATAATTTTTATATATATCAATGTGTTGTATTGATATCTTGAGATTGAAAAGTGGAAATGTTATTTTTCCTTTATGCATGTTTTATGTGGTACGATTATGTTATGGTTCTTGGGAATTATTATGAAGACGGGTGGTTCCGTGATAAACTAAGGACGGGTGAGCCCGATATGGCTCTCCAATGCATTGGGTAACACGATGGAGTTAAACGTTGAGGTTTCTCCGAAGAGATTTAGGGAATATACTGTGACGGGTATTCCGAACGTAACCAAGAGGGTTACTCCCTACGTAAGAATGTTATGAATGCCTCAAGTTACCTTTTTGTCTTATGATTTCTATGATTTATTCATAATTTGGATGAGGTATGTTAAAGTGCTTATGTTTTATTGGTAAAGTATGATTTCATTCTTTTGTATATATGTACTCATGTTTCCTTTCCATATTTTTATATCCCTTACTGATTTTTTTATTCTCATCCCAAGTTTTTTGAAATGTTTTTCACAGGTCAAGGGAAAGGTACAAGATATGATGATAGTGTTAAGGAAGTTTCAAGAAAGAATCCATGTTTTATTTTAAATATGTTTCCGTTGATGGGAAAAATGAATACTACCTTTATGTAACCAATTTGTTTATATGTGGAATGTAAGGCAAGTTTTATGATCTAATTCTCTAAAACTCTAAACCTGAAAAGATCCTGAATGTGTAATCTTGTAATAACTCAAGATTAAGTAAGGTTTAAGGCTGGGGCCTTATAGTTGGTATCAAAGGTCAGTTTAGATAACTTTAGGAGTTAGAATTCTATTAAATGATTACCCAAAACTATTTTTTTTGGAATGATAACGAATTTGAAGATTACCATGTTGCTTCATCTAAGACATGTTTTTTCAGAATGGTTTTCCGTCGAGGAAATAGGGAAGCTGTGCTAGGAAGGCATACAGAAGGAAATAACCTTCTGAGCCAGCATCCTAAGATGGTCAGAATTGGAACTGAACAGTTTTTTGTAGTAATGGCGTAGTTGAATCAAGCGATAAATGGAGGTGGTATCCATGCACGAGATCAACCATATCAACCATAGAGGAATATGTCAGTGGTGGAACATTTCATGAGGCAACATCCCCCATCATTCAGAGGATCATCTGACCCTGTGCTAGCCGAAGGTTGGATTAAATCACTGGAGAATATTTTTGATGTCATGGGGCGTTCAGACAATCAAATGGTTAGTCTCGCTATTTACTGTTTCGAGGGTGAAGCAGATCAGTGGTGGTCGATGGTTAGAAATATCAGGGACGCTATTGAGATTGATGCTCTCGACTAGGATGAATTCAATGGTATGTTTCTTGAGAAGTATTTCCCTAAGGTTGTTCGACTTAGGATGGAAGAACAATTCTTGGAATTGAGGCAAGAGGAAGACTCAGTGGCTGCCTATGAAGAGAGGTTCACTCGATTGGCAAGGTATGCTCCAAATTTTATCTGAGACCTCGTTAGTAAAATCAATCGTTTTTACTCAGTATTAAACACAATATCTCGAAGGGCATTGGATTCTCATGAGTTAAAAAGTTATTAAAAGCTTGTTCTATGTGCTGAGAAGGTGGAAATGGAGTTTTCCGATGATCAAGTGTTCTATAACAACCAGCAAAAGAAGAGACCGAGGTGGCAGGAGAAAGGAAAGAATTCTTCAAAAAGGTCTGATGGTAAGAAAAATATGTTTCCAGTTTGTGATAAATGTGGTAAAAGGCAAGCTGGGGAATGTCTTTTGAATTCTGGGAAATGCTATCGATGCGGTAAGATGGGACAAAAGGCTCGTGATTGCACTGAAAAAGATCAAGGTGATGGTAAGTCCAAATTTTATTTATAGTTAGTGAAATGTTTTAAGTGCAATGAGATGGGTCACTATTGAAATGAGTGTCCGACAAAGAGCTTTTGTGATGGGAAGCAATTAGACTACAAGCAGAAAGGGGTGGCGAAATCCTTTGCAATTACTTCAGCAGATGTCGGGCCATCAAATGAAGTTGTATCAGGTACTTTGTTTGTTTTTTCAGATTATGCCAGTGTGTTGTTTGATTCGGGGTCTACACATTCTTTCATCTCTGAAAACTTTTCTAGTAAAATGGGAATACGATCTCAAGAAATGACTGGTGAAATTTCGGTAAAAACACCGGGGGGAATGTTGAGGCAAAAAGAATTTATAAGAATCTTTTGATCCTTATCTATGGAAAGAACCTACTTGTGAACCTTATTTTTTTACCTCTAGTAGAGTTTGATGTTATCCTGGGTATGGATTGGCTCTCTATTTATCGTGCTAAGATTGTGTTGATCTAAAGAAGTTTCTTTTCAGAAAGACATTCAGTTTGTGTACAAGAATGAACCCTTACTGTTGATAACATATCAAGAGGCCGAGAAACTTGTAGAAGATGGAAATGAATGTTACCTTGCACATATTGTTGACAACAAAGAAACTGTTCAGATTAATGACGTGCTAGTGGTAAATTAGTGTCCTGATGTTTTTCCTGATGAGTTTCCTGGAATAATACTAGATCAAAAAGTTGAATTTACTGTTGACTTAGTTCCTGATGCTAATCCAATTTCAAAACCCCCTTATCGAATGGCTCAAATTGAACTTTTATAGTTGAAGGAGCAATTGCAAGATTTATTAGAGAAAGGTTTCATTCGACCTAGAACATCACCATGGGGTTCCCCTATTTTATTTGTTAAAAAGAAAGACGGTTCTATGAGACTTTTTATTGATTATAGAGCCTTGAATAACATTACTGTTAAGAACACATATCATTTGCCTCATATCGATGATTTGTTTGATCAGCTCTAGGGAGATCAGTATTTTTCAAAGATTGACCTGAGATCGGGGTACCATCAGTTGAAGGTAAAGGAAGCAGATATTCCAAAGACCGCGTTTCGTACAAGATATGGCCATTATGAATTTGTAGTAATGCCTTCTGGGATAACCAATGCACCTACTGTATTCATGGAGTTAATGAAGAGAATTTTCCATGAGTTCATGGATAAGTTTGTGGTTTTTTTCATTGATGATATTTTGGTGTTTTCTAAAAGTAAAGAGGAGAATGAAAGACATTTAAGGGTTATTTTTCAAACCTTAAAAGAAAAGAAATTGTATGGTAAATTCATCAAGTGTGAGTTTTGGTTGCAAGAAATTTCTTTCCTTGGTCATATTGTTTCTAAAGATGGCATAACTGTTGATCCTGAAAAAACAAAGGTTGTTGAAGAATGGCCATGACCGACAAATTTAACTGAGATTCGTAGCTCCCATGGTTTGGCAGGCTATTACCGAAGGATTTTTAGAATTTTTTCACGGTTAACTAGTTCAATGTCGAAGGTAACTCGGAAGGGTGTTACGTTTATCTGGAAAAAAGAATGTGATGATTGTTTTCGAGAACTGAAATGAAGATTGGTGAATGCTCCAGTTTTGGAACTACCTTCCAGGAATGGTGAGTTAGTTATATACAGTGATGCTTCATTGAAAGGACTTGGTTGCGTCCTAATGCAGAATGATCAGGTAATTGCTTATGCTTCACGACAGTTGAAAACTCATGAGGTAAATTACCCTACACAAGATATGGAATTAGCTGCTGTTGTTTTCACTTTAAAAATTTGGAGGCATCATTTGTATGGAGTAAAGTGTGAAATATATACCGATCAAAAAAGTTTAATGTATATATTCACTTAGAAATAATTGAACATGAGACAAAGGAGATTGCTAGAATTAATCAATGATTATGATTGTATAAATCATTACCATCCGGGAAAAGCAAATAAAGTGGATGATGCTTTGAGTCGAAAAAGTAATTCTTCATTAACAATGGTGAATTTGGAACGTGATCCTTTGGTTAAGTATTTGATGAACTTTGGCATAGAAATTTTTGGTGTAGGATGTTCTTCTGTTTTTTTAGGTATCACTGAAATCGTCTCTATCAGACAGAATCAAGCAAGCACAGAAGCAAGACAGTGAGTTTCAGAAAAAGGTAGAGCTGGTTTAGAAGGGTATGTTGCCTAAATTCAACATTGATAATGATTTTGATTTGAGATTTGGGAAGAGATTGTGTGTGCCTTGTGACTCATAGTTGAAGAGAGAGTTGTTATGTGAAGCTCATAGTTATCCATTTTCAGTTCATCCAGGCAGTACTAAGATTTATAGAGATCTTTGGGAGTATTACTAGTGGGACGGAATGAAAAGGGATATTGCTGATTTTACAGTGAAGTGTTTGACTTGTCAAGAGGTTAAAGCAGAGCAGCAGTTACTGAAAGGGATTCATCAGCCTTTACCAGTGATAGAGTGGAAATGTGAAAATATATCCATGGACTTTGTTGTAGGATTGCTGAAGACACCCCGAGGTAATAATACAATCTGGGTTATTGTTGATCGCTTGACTAAATCTGCTCATTTCCTTGCAATACGAGATACTTTTTCCCTATATCAACTTTCCCATTTGTATGTTAAAGAGATATTCATGTTACATGGAGTTCCCCTCTCCATTGTATCGGACCGTGATCCTAGGTTCACTTCTAACTTTTGGAAAGGCCTTCAGAAGTCGTTGGGTACTGAATTAAATTTTAGTATAGATTTTCATCCTCAGTCAGATGGGAAGTCAAAATGAACAATTCAGACTTTGGATGATATTCTATGTGCTTGTTCGATGGATTATCAAGGAAGTTGGGATCGACATCTTTCTTTGGTTTAGTTTTCATATAATAACAGTTTTCATTCCAGTATACAGATGGCTCCATTTGAAGCATTATATGGGAAGCAGTGTCGAACTCCAGCTTTTTGGGATGAAGTGGGTGAAAGGAAGTTAATGGGACCAGAATTGGTGGAAGAGTTCGCATAAAAGTTCAGTTGATACATAAACACATGAGAACGACTCAGAGTAGGCAGAAGAGTTATACGTACAATAGGAGGAAGGATCTCTCTTTTGAGGTAGGTGATCATGTTTTTCTCAAAGTATCACCATGGAAAAGTGTGATGCGATTTGGTAAGAAAGGAAAGATGAGTCCAAGGTTCATTGTACCATATGAAATTCTGTAGATAGTTGGATCAGTTTCTTACCGAGTGGCTTTACCTCTAAGTTTATCTCAGGTACACAATGTTTTTCATGTTTCGATGTTGAGAAAGTATATGCAGAATCCATCTCATGTTTTGAGTCCAGAGGTAGTTCAGTTGGAAGGGAATATATCTTATGAAGAACAACCAATACAGATTCTTGACCACAGGGAGAAAGTGTTACAAAATAAGGTGATTAATCAGGTAAAGGTTTTGTGGAAGTACCATATGATGGAAGAGGCAACATGGGATTTTGAAAATGCTATGAGGGATAAATACCCCCACTTATTCGATAAGTAAATAAATTGCGGGGACAAAATTTTCTAAAGGGGGGAAGGATGTAACATCCCAAGTAAGTAATTAATAATAGATATTTTTATCTATATCTATTTATGAATTAGATAGTGTTTTAGAGGCTTAAAATGAGAATAAATCCAATTTTAAGCATGGAATCCACTAATAATTTTAAAAGATTGTTTTGCTACCTTTGGATGGTAAACCATTTTTAAATCAAACTTTTGAAAATTTTATAAGATTTATTTGTCAAAATAAACATATTCTTTATTATTGGGACATTGATATTTACATTGGATAAAATTTTCGTATTTTTTCTGACAATGTTCATTTTTTAATGAATAGTGAAAATATACTGCATTTTACATCAAAACAGCTTTTTCATATAATTTAATTATATGGTTAGATTATCTTTTTAATTGGTATTAAAGTTTAATTAGAATATATTTTTACCATTTAATCCAATAGTGGTCGTTGGAATTAATTTCACATTGAAATTGGACTTAAACTAGTGTCCATCTTTTGATACTTATTATTTCATAAAAACACGCTATTTTCTCTGAAAACGGGAATTAATTATTAAATTAATTAATGAAACTTCTATGTATTGAATTTTGTAAAATAGAAATCATTTTTGAATTTGGAATATCAAATATATCTTAGGATTAAGTTTTGGTATTTTTCTGAAAAACATCAATTTTTGATGAATAGTGAAACCACTAAGTGGTACTTAAAAAAATGATTTTTCGTTTAAATTAAACTTTACCACTTCTGTGTTTTGAATTTCAAAAATCCGACATACATGGTAGTCATTAAGAAGTAATATGTGGTTCAATGGGATTAAAATAATTTTTTGGTGAATAGTAACTTTTATGTTTTTAATCGCGAATAGAGGTAATCAGTGTAATTTAAGGTAAAAATAATGTTTTAATAATATGAAATGACCTAGACACATGTCCTACCCTTATTGGATATGTCATGGCCGACCAAGAAAATCCATGTGTCAACTTGGGTACCCCATGGAGCCCCTTTGGTAAGAAAATGACATTAATATCTTTTTATTTAATGTTAAAATAAAAATGTCACAAACATGTATTGTTTTACTACAACAATTTTTACATAGGGTTATTCAAGTCCAAATTTTGACTATAAAAATTCATCGTAAATCTAAAAATATTTCTGACATCATATTATGTTTTTTATAATTTTTAGACATTAAATAAATTAAATTATTTATGACATCATGATGTTGCATCGATTACCTCATTATTTAACGATTTAAATAAAATGAAAGGATAATGTAAAATCTAAGACCTACACTTGTCAAAAACCTATTGGATGGGTATATTTCGAACCATTATCACCTTATCCTTGAATTATATCAATGTGGGACCTTTTAAATCTGAAACTCATTTTAAAATAAAGTAACATTTCTTTACTTTCCAAGAGTGCCCCTCCTCTCCTATTATAAAAGGCCTCCACCTCTACCTACGTACCCACACTTCCGAAGCCTTTGTCTCCACCAACCCCTACCCATTTTGTCTCTACACATCCCTCTATAACTCTTAGAAGCTTCACTTTGGGTAGAAGTATTCGCAAGGAAGCCTTTGAGCTCAAATCAAAAAGTTTTACCCGTTTTTAAGGTAATGTCTTCACTTGTGTTCTTTTGTTTTATTTTGCTTATCCAACCCCCTAAAATCTATTTATTCATTTATTATTTAACAACACCAATATCTTCCATATACTAGGATGTTGTTATAATAATTATTCAAGCTACACTTACACACACCTTCATCTAATGGTTAAAGAACATATTGTTTTTGTGGATGGTGAATTTCTACCTCACGAAACGATGATTGTTCAACACTCATATAACACCTTCAAAGGTGGCCATTAAGATGACACTATATTTATATATGATATATAATATGATTATGTTTTACTTAAGCTTCTTTATTTTTCATTTATGGTATACGTTTATGGTTTCCATTATGGGTAAACGCGATATCTTCATTTTAGGAAGTGCTGACTACCGCCCACCCAAAGTGATTTGATTCGTTAATGCCATATGTGGGATTTATAAATGATTTAATTAATGGTATTATATATGATTTTATACTGGAGTTATAATATAACTTTATATCATTATGATTCCATTCCATAAAAATACGAAATATAAATGAAAGTAGCGTTCATGCGTACGTACGGCTTACCGTCTCCATGAACGGCGCATTTCATTTCTTACCTCTAAACATTAAGTAATATTATAAATTCATGTATATACTAGATATATATGATATATATGATATATACATCATGTGTATAACTCTGGATATAATGGATACATGAACAACTTGTAATTATAAGAGCATATTTTTGACTCAAGTACCAATGATTGTTAAAATGAATGTTATTAACTTAAATAATTACATAGTCTTCATGACATGGTAATAAGTGATATAAAAGGAATAATTAACTTGAAAAAGTTTCTTAAGAAAGTATAAATTACCTCAAGTTTATTATCCAGGAGGTTAAAGAATGATCAAGTCAAGTCGGACCCGAGGTATGGGACTTCGTCTCAATCTCCTTTCATTGAGGCATATTTTGTTTTATACACAGCCTTCTTTTATACGGTGTATAAACCCCTTTTGAATTTTACCTTAATCCAAAAGGAATCTTATTTATACGAAGCGTTTTACTAAACGACAAAAGGGAATGTTTTTGTCGTACGTATGCAGCGACAACGACTTCTCCGCCACCGTGACTATTATTTGAGTTTCGGCTTCTTCTACAAGTCATACATTTTTTTAAAAGAAAAATAAATACCATATTTTACTTTTCTTTTATTTTGGTATTGGAAATGGTTTTCATAATGTTTTTACATATCAATGTGTTGTATTGATATCTTGTGATTGAAAAGTAGAAATGTTATGTTTCCTTTATTCATGTTTTATATGATACGATTATGTTATGGTTTTTGGGCATTATTATGAAGACGGGTGGTTCCGTGATAAACTAAGGGTGGGTGAGCACGATATAGCTCTCCAATGCATTGGGTAACACGAAGGAGTTAAACGTTGAGGTTTCCCTGAAGAGATATAGGGAATAAACTGTAATAGGTATTCCAAACGTAACCAAGAGGGTTACTCCTTACGTAAGAATGTTATGAATGCCTCAAGTTACCTTTATGTCTTATGATTTCTATGATTTATTCATAATTTGGATGAGGTATGTTAAAGTGCTTATGTTTTATGGGTAACATATGATTTCATTCTATTGTATATATTTACTCATGTTTCCTTTCCATATTTTTATATCCCTTACTGAACTTTTTATGCTCATCCCATGTTTTTTGAAATGTTTTTCACAGGTCAAGGGAAAGGTACATGATATGATGATAGTGTCAATGAAGTGTCAAGAAAGAATCCATGTTTTATTTTAAATATTTTTTCGTTGATGTGAAAAATGAATAGTATCTTTATGTAACCACTTTGTTTAAATATGGAATGTAATGAACGTTTTAAGATCTAATTCTCTTAAACTCTAAACCTGAAAAGATCCTCAATGTGTAATCTTGTAATAACTCAAGATTAAGTAAGGTTTAAGGTTGGGGCCGTATAGTTGGTATCAAAGGTCGGTTTAGATAACTTTAGGAGTTAGAATTCTATTAAATGATTATCCAAAAATATTTTTTTGAAATGATATAGCATTTGAAGATTACAATGTTGCTTCATCAAATTCATGTTTGTTCATAATGGTTTTCCGCAGAGGAAATAGGGAAGTAGTGCTAGGAAGGCATACAAAAGAAAATAACCTTCTGAATCGGCATCCTGAGATGGTCAGAATTGGAACTGAACAGTTTTTTGTAGTAATGGCGCAGTTGACTCAAGTGATAAATGGCAGTGGTATCCATGCACGAGATCAGCTAGATCAACCACAGAGGAACATGTCAATGGTGGAACATTTCATGAGGTAACATCCCCCATCATTTAGAGGATCATCTGACCCGGTGCTAGCTGAAGGGTGGATTAAAGAACTGGAGAAGATTTTCGATGTCATGGGGTGTTCAGACAATCAAAAGGTTAGTCTCACTATTTACCGTTTGGAGGGTGAAGCAGATCAGTGGTGGTCGATGGTTAAAAATATCAGGGACGCTAATGAGACTGATGCTCTCGACTGGGATGAATTCAAAGGTATGTTTCTTGAGAAGTATTTTCCTAAGGCTGTTTGACTTAGGATGGAAAAACAATTCTTGGAATTGAGGCAAGAGGAAGACTCAGTGGCTGCCTATAAAGAGAGGTTCACTCGATTGTCAAGGTATGCTCCAAATTTTATCCAGGACCATGATAGTAAAATCAATCGTTTTTACTCAGGATTAAAGCCAAAATATCGAAGGGCATTGAATTATCATGAGTTCAGAAGTTATGAAAAGATTTTTCTATGTGCTGGGAATCTGGAAATGGATTTTTCCGATGATCAAGTGTTCTATAACAACCAACAGAAGAAGAGACCGAGGTGGCATGAGAAAGGAAATAATTCTTTAAATATGTCTGACGGTAAGAAAAATAAGTTTCCAGTTTGTGATAAATGTGGTAAAAGGCATGCTGGGGAATGTCTTCTAAATTCTGGGAAGTGCTACCGATGCGGTAAAATGGGACATAATGCTCATGATTGCACTGAAAAAGATCAAGGTGATGGTAAGTCCAAATTTGATTTACAGTTTGTGAACTATTTTAAGTGCAATGAGATGAGTCAATATGCAAACGAGTGTCTGACAAAGAGCTTGAGTGATGGGAAGCAATTAGACTACAAGCAGAAAGGGGTGGTGAAATCCTTTGAAACTACTTCAGTAGATATCAGGCCATCAAATTAAGTTGTATCAGGTACTTTGTTTGTTTTTTCAGATTATTCCAATGTGTTGTTTGATTTGGGGTCTACAAATTCTCTCATCTCTGAAACATTTTCTAGTCAAATGAGAATACCATCTCAAGAAATGACTCCTGAACTTTTGGTAAAAACACCTGGGGGAAATGTTGAGGCAAAAAGAATTTATAAGAATCTTCCTATCCTTATCTGTGGAAAGAACCTACTTGTGAACCTTATTGTTTTGCCTCTAGTAGAGTTTGATGTTATCCTGGGTATGGATTGGCTCTCTATTTACCATGCTAAGATTTACTGTAGAGCTAAACAAGTTTCTTTTCAGAAAGAATTTCAGTTTCTGTACAAGAATGAACCCTTACAGTTGATAACATATCAAGAGGCCGAGAAACTTGTAAAAGATGGAAATGAATGTTACCTTGAACATATTTTTGAAAACAAAGGAACTGTTCAGATTAATGATGTGCCAGTGGTAAATGAGTATCCTAATGTTTTTCCTGATGAGTTTCCTGGAATAATACTAGATCGGGAAGTTGAATTTACTATTGACTTAGTTCCCGATACTAAGACAATTTCAAAACCCCCTTATCGAATAGCTCAAATTGAACTTTTAGAGTTGAAGGAGAAATTGCAAGATTTATTAGAGAAAGGTTTCATTCGACCTATCGCATCAACATGGGGTGCTCCTATTTTATTTTTTAAAAAGAAATATGGTTCTATGAGACTTTTCATTGATTATAGAGCCTTTAATAACATCACTATTAAGAACAAATATCCTTTGCCTCATATCGATGATTTGTTTGATCAGCTCTAGGGAGCTCAGTATTTTTCAAATATTGACCTGAGATCAGGGTACCATCAGTTGAAGGTAAAGGAAGCAGATATTCCAAATACCACGTTTCGTACAAGATATGGCCATTATGAATTTGTAGTAATGCATTTTTGGTTAACCAATGAACCTGCTGTATTCATGGACTTAATGAATAGAATTTTCTATGTGTTCTTGGATATGTTTGTGGTTGTTTTCATTGATGATATTTTGGTGTTTTCTAATAGTAAAGAGGAGCATGAAATACATTTAAGGGTTATTTTACAAACCTTAAAAGAAAATAAATTGTATGGGAAATTTATCAAGTGTGTGTTTTGGTTGCAACAAATTTCTTTCCATGGTCATACTGTTTCTAAAGATGGGATAACTTTTGATCCTGCAAAAAAATGTTGTTGAAGAATGGCCAAGACCAACAAATGTAACTGAGATTCGTAGCTTCCATGGTTTGGCAGGCTATTACCGAAGGTTTGTTAGAAATATTTCACGATTATCTAGTCCAATGACGAAGCTAACTCGGAAGGGTGTTAAGTTTATCTGGACAAAAAAATGTGATGATTGTTTTCAGGAACTGAAAAGAAGATTGGTGAATGATCCAGTTTTGGGAATACCTTCGAGGAATGGTGAGTTTGTTATATACAGTGATGCTTTATTGAAAGGACTTGGTTGCGTCCTAATGCAGAATGATCAGGTAATTGATTATGCTTCACGACAGTTGAAAACTCATTAGGTAAATTACCCTACACATGATTTGGAATTAACTGCTATTGTTTTCACTTTAAAAATTTAGAGACATCATTTGTATGGAATAAAGTGTGAAATATATACCGATCACAAAAGTTTAAAGTATATATTCACTCAGAAAGAATTGAACATGAGACAAAGGATATGTCTAGAATTAATCAAGGATTATTATTGTACAATTCATTACCATCCGGGAAAAGAAAATAAAGTGGGTGAAGCTTTGAGTCGAAAAAGTAATGCTTAATTAACAATTTTGCGTTTAGAACATGATCCTTTGGTAAAGGATTTGATGAACTTTGGCATAGATGTTTTTGGTGTAGGATGTTCTTCTGTTTTGTTTCAGGTATCAGTGAAATCTTCTCTATCAGACAGAATCAAGCAAGCATAGAAGCAAGACAGTGAGTTGTAGAAAAGGGTAGAGCTGGTTCAGAAGGGTAAGTTTCCTGAATTTAACATTGATAATGATTTTGTTTTGAGATTTGGGGAGATATTGTGTGTGCCTTGTGACTCACAGTTGAAGAGAGAGTTGTTATGTGAAGCTCATAGTTATCCGTTTTCTAGTTCATCAAGGCAGTACTAAGATGTATAGAGATCTTCAAGAGTATTACTGGTGGGACGAAATGAAAAGCGATATTGCTGATTTTATAGTGAAGTGTTTGACTTGTCAACAGGTTAAAGCAGAGCCGTAGTTACCGAAAGGCATGCTTCATCCATTACCAGTGCCAGAGTGGAAATGGGAAAATATATCCATGGACTTCGTTATGGGATTGCCGAAGACACCCCGAGGTAATAATGAAATCTGGGTTATTGTTGAACGCTTGACTAAATCTGCTCATTTCATTGTTATACGAGATAGGTTTTCCCTATATCAACTTTCCTGTATGTATCTTAAAGAGATAGTCAGGTTACATGGAGTTCCCCTCTCCATTGTATCTGACCGTGATCCCAGGTTCACTTCTAACCTTTGTAAAGGCCTTTAGAAGTCGTTGGGTACTGAATTCAATTTTAGTATAACTTTTCATCCTCAGTCAGATGGGCAGTCAGAACGAACAATTCAGACTTTGGAGGATATGCTACGTGCTTGTTCGAAGGATTATCAAGGAAGTTGGGACCAACATATTTCTTTGGTTGTGTTTTCATATAATAACAGTTTTCATTCTACTATACAAATGGCTCCGTTTGAAGCATTTTATGGAAAGCGGTTTCAAACTCTAGCTTTTTGGGATGAAGTGGGTGAAAGGAAGTTGATGGGACTAGAATTGGTGGAAGAGTTGGCAGAAAAGATCAGTTGATACAGAAACACATGAGAACGGCTCAGAGTAGGAATAAGAGTTATGTGGACAATAGGAGGAAGGATCTCTCTTTTGAGGTAGGTGATCATGTTTTTCTCAAAGTATCACCATGGAAAAGTGTGATGCGATTTTGCAAGAAAGGAAAGCTGAGTCCAAGGTTCATTGGACCATATGAAATTCTAGAGAGATTTAGATCAGTTTCTTACCAAGCGTCTTTACCTCTGAGTTTATCTTAGGTACACAATGTTTATCATGTTTTGAAGTTGAGAAAGTATATGCGAGATCCATCTCATGTTTTGAGTCCAGAGGTAGTTCAGTTGGAAGAGAATCTATCTTATGAGGAACAACCGGTCCAGATTCTTGACGATAGGGAGAAATTGTTACAGAATAAAGAGATTAATCAGGTAATGGTTTTTTGAAAAAACCACATGATTTAAGAGACAACATGGGAATCTGAAAATGCTATGAGGGATAAATACCCCCACTTATTCGACAAGTAAATAAATTGTGGTGATGCAATTTTCTAAAGGGGGGAAGGATGTAACATCCCAAGTAAGTAATGAATTATAGATATTTTTATCTATGTCTATTTATGAATTAGATAGTGTTTTAGAGGCTTAAAATGAGAATAAATCCAATCTTAAGCATGAAATACGATGATATTTTTAAAAGATTGTTTTACTGCCTTTTGATGGAAAACCATTTTTAAATCAAACTTTTGAAAATTTTATAATATCTATTTGTCAAAATAAACATATTCTTTATGATTGGGACATTGAAATTTACATTGGATAATTTTTTGGTATTTTTCTGACAATGTTCATTTTTTAATGCATAGTAAAAAAATACTGCATTTTACATCAAAACTGCTTTTTCATCTAATTTAATTATATGGTTAGATTAACTTTATAATGGGTCTTAAAGTGTAATTTGAATATATTTTTACCATTTAATACAATAGTTGTTGTTGTAATTAATTTCACTTTGAAATCAGACTTAAACTAGTGTCAATCTTTTGATACTTATTATTTCATAAAAACACGCTATTTGCTATGACAGTGGGAATTAATTATCAAATTAATTAATGGAACTTATATGTTTTGAATTTTGTAAAATAGACATCATTTTTGAATTCGGAATATCAAATATAGATTAGGATGAAGTTTTGGTATTTTTCTGAAAAACATAAATTTTTGATGAATAGTGAAACCACTAAGGGTACATAAAAAACTGATTTTTCGTTTAAATGAAACCTTACCACTTCTGTGTTTTGAAAATCAAAAATCTGACACGCATGGTTGTCATTAATAAGTAAAATATGGTTCAATGGGATTAGAAGAATTTTCTGGTGAATAGTAACTTTTATGTTTTTTATCGCGATTAGAGGTAATCAGTGTAATTTAAGGTAAAAATAATGTTTTAATAATATGAGATGACCTAGACACATGTACTACCCTTATTGGATGTGTCATGGCCGACCAAGACAATCCATGGGTCAACTTGGGGACCCCATGGAGCCACTTTGGTAGTAAAATGACATTAATATCGTTTTATTTAATGTTAAAATAAAAATGTCACAAACATGTATTGTTTTAATAAAACAATTTTTATATAGGGTTATACAAGTCAGATTCTTGACTATAAATATTAATTTGAAATCTAAAACTATTTCCTACATCATAGTATTTTTTTTATAATTTTTAGACATTATATATAGTAAATTATTTATGACATCATGATGATGCATCGATTACCTCATTATTTAAAAATTTAAATAAAATGAAAAGATGATGTAAAATCTAAGACCTAAACTTGTAAAAAACCTATTGGATGAGTATATTTCAAACCCTTATCACCTTATACTTGAATTATATCAATGTGAGATCTTTTAAATCCGAAACTCATTTTAAAATAAAGTAACATTTCTTTACTTTCCAAGAGTGCCCCTCCTTTCCTCTTATAAAAGGCCCCCACCTCTAGCTCCTTACCCACACATACAAAGCCTTTGGCTCGGCCAAACCCTGCCCATTTTGTCTCTCCACATCCCTCTATTACTCTTAGAAGCCTCACTTTGGGCAGAAGTCTTCCCAAGGAAGCCTTTGAGCTCAAATCAAAAAGTGTTACCCGTTTTTAAGGTAATGTCTTCACTTGTGTTCTTTTGTTTTATTTTGCTTCTCCAACCCACTAAACTCTTTTTATTCATTTATTTTGTAACAAAAACAGTATCTACGATATACTAGGATGTTTTTATAATAAGGATTTGAGCTACACTTGAACACACCATCATATAATGGTTAAAGAAAATATGGTTTCTGTGGATGGAGAATTTCTGCCTCACGAAACGATGATTGTTCAACACTCATATAACACCTTCAAAGGTGGCCATTATTATGACACTATATTTATATATGATATATAATATGTTTATGTTTTACTTAAGCTTCTGTATTTTTCATTTATGGCATACCTTTATGGTTTCCATTATGGGTAAACGCGATATCTTCATTTTAGGAAGTGCAGACTACCACCCCCTCAAAGTGATTTGATTCGTTAATGCCATATGTGGGATGTATAAAGGATTTAATTAATGGTATTATATATGATATTATACTGGAATTATAATATATTATTATATCATTATGATTCCATTCCATAAAAATACGAAATAGAAATGAAAGTAGCATTCACGCGTACGTACGGCTTACCGTCTCCATGAACGGTGCATTTCATTTTTACCACTAAACATTATGTAATATTATAAATGCATGTATATACTGGATATATATGATATATATTATATATACATCATGAGTATAACTCTGGATATAATGCATACATTAACAACTTGTAATTATAAAGAACATATTTTTGACTCAAGTACCAATGATTGTTAAAATTACCGTTATTAACTTAAATAATTGCATAGTGTTCATGACATGGTAATAAGTGATATAAAAGGAATAATGAACTTGAAAAAGGTTCTTAAGAAAGTAGAAATTAACTCAAGTTTATTATTCAGGAGGTTAAAAAATGATCGAGTCAAGTCGGACCCGAGGTATGGGACTTCATCTCAATCTCCTTTCATTGAGGCATATTTTGTTTTTTACACAACCTTCTTTTATATGGTGTATCAACCCCTTTTACTTTTACGTTAATCCAAAAGAAATATTTTTTATACGAAGCATTTTACTAAACGACAAAAGGGAATGTTTTTGTCGTACATATGCGGCGACAATGACTTCTCCGCCCCCATGACTATTATTTGAGATTCGGCTTCCTCTACAAGCCATACATTTTTTTAAAAGAAAAATAAATAAGATGTTTTACTTTTATTTTATTTTGGTATTGGAAATGGTTTTCATAATGTTTTTATATATCAATGTGTTGTATTGATATCTTGTGATTGAAAAGTGGAAATGTTATGTTTCCTTTATGCCTGTTTTATGTGATACGATTATGTTGTCGTTCTTGGGAATTATTATGAAGACGGGTGGTTCCATTATAAACTATGTGCGGGTGAGCCCGATATAGCTCTCCAATGCATTGGGTAACACGAAGGAGCTAAATGGTGAGGTTTCTCCGAAGAGATTTAGGGAATATACTGTGATGGGTATTCAGAACGTAACCTAGAGGGTTACTCCCTATGTAAGAATGTTAAGAATGCTCAAGTTACCTTTATGTCTTATTATTTCTATGATTTATTCATAATTTGGATGAGGAATGTTAAAGTGCTCATGTTTTATGGGTAAAGTATGATTTCATTCTTTTGTATATATGTACTCATGTTTCCTTTCCATTTTATTATATCCCTTACTGAGATTTTTATGCTCATCCCATGTTTTTTGAAATGTATTTCACAGGTCAAGGGAAAGGTACATGATATGATGATAGTGTCAAGAAAGAGTCAAGAAAGAATCTATGTTTTGTTTTAAATATGTTTCCATTGATGGGAAAAATGAATACTATCTTTATGTAACCACTTTTTTTAAATGTTGAATGTAATGAAAGTTTTATGATCTAATTCTCTAAAACTCTAAACCTGAAAAGATCCTCAATGTGTTATCTTGTAATAACTCAAGATTAAGTAAGGTTTTAGGCTGGGGCCTTATAGTTGGTATCAAAGGTCGGTTTAGATAACTTTAGGAGTTATAATTCAATTAAATGATTATCCAAAAATATTTTTTTTGAAATGATATAGCATTTGACGATTATCATATTGATTTATCTAAGACATGTTTGTTCAAAATGGTTTTCCATAGAGGAAACAGGGAAGCAGTGCTAGGAAGGAATACAGAAGGAAATAACCTTCCGAATCAGCATCCTGAGATGGTCGGAATTGGAACTGAACAGTTTGTTGCAGTAATGGCGCAGTTGACTCGAGCGATAAATGACGGCGGTATCAATGCATGAGATCATCCAGATCAACCATAGAGCAACATGTTAGTGGTGGAACATTTCAAGAGGCAACATCCCCCATCATTCAGAGGATCAGCTGACCCTGTGCTAGCTGAAGGGTGGATTAAAGCACTGGAGAAGATTTTTGATGTCATGGGGTGTTCAGAAAATCAAAATGTGAGTCTCACTATTTAACGTTTGGAGGGTGAAGCAGATCAGTGGATGTCGATGGTTAAAAATATCAGGGACACTGATGAGATTGATGCTCTCGACTGGGATGAATTCAAAGGTATGTTTCTTGAGAAGTATTTTCCTAAGGATGTTTGAATTGGGATGGGAAAACAATTCTTGGAATTGAGGCAAGAGGAAGACTTAGTGGCTGCCTATGAAGAGAGGTTCACTCGATTGGAAAGGTATGCTCCAAATTTTATTCGAGACCTTGATAGTAAAATCAATCGTTTTTACGCATTATTAATGCCAAAATATCGAAGGTCATTGGATTCTCGTGAGTTCAAAAGTTATGAAAAGATTTTCTATGTGCTGAGAAGGTGTAAATGGAGTTTTCCGATGATAAAGTGTTCTATAACAACCAGCAGAAGAAGATACCGAGGTGACAGGAGAAAGGAAAGAATTCTTCAAAAAGGTCTGGCAGTAAGAAAAATAAGTTTCCAATTTGTGATAAATGTGATAAAATGAATGTTGGGGAATGTCTTTTTAATTCTAGGAAGTGCTACCGATGCGGTAAGATGGGACATAGGGCTCGTGATTTCACTGAAAAAGATCAAGGTGATGGTAAGTCCAAATTTGATTTACAGTTAGTGAAATGTTTTAAGTGCAATGAGATGGGTCACTATGCAAACGAGTGTCTGACAAAGAGCTTGAGTGATGGGAAAGCAATTAGATTACATGAAAAAAGGTTGGTGAAATCCTTTTCAACTACATCAGCAGATGTTGGGCCATCAAATGAAGTTGTATCAGGTACTTTTTTTTTGTTTTTCCAGATTATGCCAGTGTGTTGTTTGATTCAGGGTCTACAGATTCTTTCATCTCTGAAAACCTTTCTAGTAAAATGGGAATACCATCTCAAGAAATGACTCCTGAAATTTTGGTAAAAACACATAGGAGAAATGTTGAGGAATTTTTTTTATAAGAATCTTCCAATCCTTATCTGTGGAAAGAACCTACTTGCGAAACTTATTGTTTTAACTCTAGTAGAGTTTGATGTTATCCTAGGTATGGATTGGCTCTCTATTTACCATGCTAAGATTGACCATAGAGCTAAAGAAGTTTCTTTTTAGAAATACTTTCAGTTTGTGTACAAGAATGCACCCTTAAAGTTGATAACATATCAAGAGGCCGAGAAACTTGTAAAATATGGAAATGAATGTTACCTTGCACTTATTGTTGAAAATAAAGGAACTGTTCAGATTAATGATGTGCCAGTGGTAAATGAGTATCCTGATGTTTTTCCTAATGAGTTGCCTGGAATAATACCAGATCAGGAAGTTGAATTTACTGTTGACTTAGTTCCTGATGCTAATCCAATTTCAAAACCCCCTTATCGAATGACTCAAATTGAACTTTTAGAGTTAAAGGAGAAATTGCAAGATTTATTAGAGAAAGGTTTCCTTCGACCTGGCACATCACCATGGGGTGATCCTGTTTTATTTGTTAAAAAGACAGATGGTTCTATGAGACTTTTCATTGATTATTGAGCCTTGAAAAACATAACTGTTAAGAACAAATATCCTTTGCCTCATATCGATGATTTGTTTGATCAACTCACAGGAGCTCAATATTTTTCAAAGATTAACCTGAGATCGGGGTACCATCAATTGAAGGTAATGGAAGAATATATTCCGAAGACCGAGTTTCGTACAAGATATGGCCATTATGAATTTGTAGTAATTCCTTTTGGGCTAACCAATGCACCTGCTGTATTCATGGACTTAATGAATATAATTTTCCATGAGTTCTTGGATAAGATTGTGGTTCTTTTCATTGATAATATTTTTTTTGTTTTCTAAAAGTAAAGAGGATCAGGAAAGACATTTAAGGGTTATTTTTCAAACCTTAAAATAAAAGAAATTGTATGGGAAATTCAGCAAGTGTTTTTTTTTGGTTGAAAAAAATTTCTTTTCTTGGTCATATTGTTTCTAAAGATGAGATAACTGTTGATCCTGCAAAAACAAAGGTTTTTGAAGAATGGGCAAGACCCACAAATGTAACTGAGATTCGTAGATTCATTGGTTTGGCAGGCTATTACCGAAGGTTTGTTAGAAATTTTTCACAGTTATCTAGTCCAATGATGAAGCTAACTCTGAAGGGTGTTAAGTTTATCTGGACAAAAGAATGTGGGGATTGTTTTCAGGAACTGAAATAAAGATTGGTGAATGCTCCAGTTTTGGCACTACCTTCCAGTAATGGTGAGTTTGATATATATAGTGATGCTTAATTGAAAGGAATTGGTTGCGTTCTAATGCAGAATGATCAGGTAATTGCTTATGCTTCATGACAGTTGAAAACTCATTAGGTAAATTACCCTACACATGATTTTGAATTAGCTTTAGTTGTTTTCGCTTTAAAAATTTGGAGGCATCATTTGTATGGAGTAAAGTGTGAAATATATACCCATCACAAAAGTTTAAAGTATATATTCACTCAGAAAGAAATGAACATGATACAAAGGAGATGGCTAGAATTAATTAAAGATTATGATTGTACAATTCATTACCATCCGGGAAAAGAAAATAAAGTAGCTAATGCTTCGAGTCGAAAAAGTAATGCTTCATTAATAATGTTGCGTTTGGAATGTGATCCTTTGGTTATGGATTTGATGATCTTTGGCGTAGAGGTTTTTGGTGCAGGATGTTCTTCTTTTTTGTTTCAGGTATCAGTTAAATCTTCTCTATCAGACAGAATCAAGCAAGCACAGAAGCAAGATAGTGAGTTGCAGAAAAAGGTAGAGCTGGTTCAGAAGGGTAAGTCGCCTGAATTCAACATTGATATTGATTTCTTTTTGAGATTTGGTAAGAGATTGTGTGTGACTTTTGACTTACAGTTGAAGAGAGAGTTGTTATGTGAAGCTCATAGTTCTCCGTTTTCAGTTCATCTAGGCAGTACTAAGATGTATAAAGATCTTCAAGAGTATTACTGGTGGGACGGAATGAAAAGGGATATTGCTGATTTTACAGTGAAGTGTTTGACTTGTCAACAGGTTAAAGCAGAGAGGCAGTTACCGAAAGGGATGCTTCAGCCTTTACCAGTGCCATAGTGGAAATGGGAAAATATATCCATGGACTTCGTTGTGGGATTGCCGAAGACACCCCAAGTTAATAATGCAATCTGGGTTATTGTTGATCAATCCACTAAATCTGCTCATTTCATTGCTATACGAGATACTTTTTCCCTAGATCAACTTTCCCATTTGTATCTTAAATACATAGTCAGGTTACATAGAGTTCCCCTCTCCATTGTATCTGACCGTGATCCTAGGTTCACTTCTAACTTTTGGAAAGGCCTTCAGAAGTCGTTGGGTGCTAAATTAAATTTTAGTACAGCTTTTCATCCTCAGTCAGATAGGCAATCATAACGAACAATTCAGACTTTGGAGGATATCTTACGTGCTTGTTCGATAGATTATCAAGGAAGTTAGGACCAACATCTTTCTTTGGTTGAGTTTTGATATAATAACAGTTTTCATTCCAGTATACAAATGGCTACGTTTGAAGCATTATATGGGATGCGGTGTCGAACTACAGCTTTTTAGGATGAAGTGGGTGAAAGGAAGTTGATGGGACCAGAATTGGTGGAAGAGTTGGCAGAAAAGTTCAGTTGATATAGAAACACATGAGAACGGCTAAAAGTAGGCAGAAGAGTTATGCAGACAATAGGAGGAAGGATATCTCTTTTGATGTAGGTGATCATGTTTTTCTCAAAGTATCACCATGGAAAAGTGTGATGTGATTTGGTAAGAAAGGAAAGATGAATCCAAGGTTCATTGGACCATATGAATTCCTAGAGAGAGTTGGATCAGTTGCTTACTGAGTGGCTTTACCTCCGAGTTTATCTAAGGTACACAATGTTTTTCATGTTTTGATGTTGAGAAAGCATATGCCAGATCAATCTCATGTTTTGAGTCCAGAGGCAGTTCAGTTGGAAGAGAATATATCTTATGAGGAACAACCGGTCCAGATTCTTGACCACAGGGAGAAAGTGTTACGGAATAAGGTTATTAATCAGGTAAAGGTTTTTTGGAAAAACCACACGATTGAAGAGGCAATATGGGAATCTGAAAATGCTATGAGGGATAAATACCCCCACTTATTTGATAAGTAAATAAATTATGGGGACACAATTTTCTAATGGGGGGAATGATGTAACATCCCAAGTAATTAATGAATAATATATATTTTTATCTATTTCTATTTATGAATTAGATAGTGTTTTAGAGGCATAAAATGAGAATAAATCCAATCTTAAGCATGGAATACACTGATATTTTTAAAAGATTGTTTTACTGTCTTTTGATGGAAAACCATTTTTAAATCAACCTTTTGTCAATTTTATAAGCTCTATTTTCCAAAATAAACATATTCTTTATGATTGGGACATTGAAATTTACATCGGATAAATTTTTGGTATTTTTCTGACAATGTTCATTTTATAATGAATAGTGAAAAAATACTGCATTTTACATCAAAACTGCTTTTTCATCTAATTTAATTTTATGGTTAGATTATCCTTTTAATTGTTCTTACAGTTTAATTTGAATATATTTTTACCATTTAATCTAATAGTGTTTGTTGGAATTAATTTCACTTTGAAATTGGACTTAAACTAGTGTCAATCTTTTGATACTTATTATTTCATAAAAACACACTATTTGCTCTGACAGCGGGAATTAATTATTAAATTAATTAATGAAACTTATATTTTTTTAATTTTGTAAAATATAAATCATTATTGAATTCATAATATCAAATGTAGCTTAGGATGATGTTTTGGGATTTTTCTGAAAAACATCAATTTTTGATTAATAGTGAAACCACTAAGTGGTACTTAAAAACTGATTTTTCGTTTAAATGAAACTTTACCACTTATGTTTTTTGAATTTCAAAAAACTGACATACATGGTTTTCATTAAGAAGTAAAATGTGGATCAATGGGATTAAAATGATTTTTTGGTGAATAGTAACTTTTATGTTTTTAATCGCGATTAGAGGTAATCAGTGTAATTTAAAGTAAAAATGATGTTTTAATAATATGAAATGACCTAGACACGTGTTATACCCTTATTGGATGTGTCATGGCCGACCAAGACAATCCATGGGTCAACTTGGGGACGCCATGGTGCCACTTTGGTAGGAAAATGACATTAATGTCTTTTTATTTAATGTTAAAATAAAAATGTCACAAACATGTATAGTTTTACTAAAACAATTTTTACATAGGGTTATACAAGTCATATTTTTAACTATAAATATTCATTATAAATTTAAAAATATTTCCTACATCATAGTAGTTTTTTTATTATTTTTAGACATTAAATAAATTAAATTATTTATGACATCATGGTGATGCCTCGATTACCTCATTATTTAACGATTTAAATAAAATGAAAAGATAATGTAAACTCTAAGACCTACACCTATAAAAAACCTATTGGATGGGTATATTTCAAACCCTTATCACCTTATCCCCTAATTATATCAATGTGGGACCTTTTAAATCTGAAACTCATTTTAAAATAAAGTAACATTTCTTTACTTTCCAAGAGTGACCCTCCTCTCCTCTTATAAAAGGCCCCCACCACTACCTCCTTACCCACACTTGCAAATCCTTTGGCCCGGATAACCCCTGCCCATTTTGTATCTCTAAATCCCTCTATAACTCTGAGAAGACTCACTTTGGGACGACATCTTCCCAAGGAAGCCTTTGATCTCAAATCAAAAAGTGTTACCCGTTTTTAAGGTAATGTTTTCACTTGTGTTCTTTTGTTTTATTTTGCTTCTCCAACCCCCTAAAATCTTTTTATTCATTTATTTTGTAACAACACCAGTATATTCCATATACTAGGATGTTTTTATAAGAAGGATTCGAGCTACACTTACACACACCTTCATCTAATGGTTAAAGAACATACAGTTTCTGTGGATGGAGAATTTCTGCCTCATGAAACGATGATTGTTAAAAACACATATAACACCTTCAAAGGTGGCCATTAAGATGACACTATATTTATATATGATATATAATATTTTTATGGTTTACTTAAGCTTATGTATTTTTCATTTATGGCATACCTTTATGGTTTCCATTATGGGTAAATGCGATATCTTCATTTTAGGAAGTGCGGACTACCGCCCCCTCAAAGTGATTTGATTCATTAATGCCATATGTGGGATGTACATAGGATTAAATTAATGGTATTATATATGATATTATACTGGAATTATAATATAACTTTATATCATTATAATTCCATTCCATAAAAATACGAAATAGAAATGAAAGTAGCGTTCATGCGTACGTACGACTTACCGTCTCCATGAACGGTGCATTTCATTTCTTACCTCTAAACGTTATGTAATATTATAAATGCATGTATATACTGGATATATATGATATATATGATATATAAATCATGAGTATAACTCTGGATATAATGGATACATGAACAACTTGTAATTATAGAGAGCCTATTTTTGACTCACGTACCAATGAATGTTAAAACGACCATTATTAACTTAAATAATTGCATAGTGTTCATGACATGGTTATAAGTGATATAAAAGGAATAATGAACTTGAAAAAGGTTGTTATGAATGTAGAAATTAACTGAAGTTTATTTTTCAGGAGGTTAAAGAACGATCGAGTCAAGTCGGTCCCGATGTATGGGACTTCGTCTCAATCTCCTTTCACTGAGGTATATTTTGTTTTATACAAAACCTTCTTTTATACGGTGTATAAACCCCTTTGACTTTTAAATTAATCCAAAAGGAATCTCTTTTATACGAAGCGTATAACTAAACGACAAAAGGGAATGTTTTTGTCGTACGTATGCGGTGACAACGACTTCTCCGCCACCGTGACTATTATTTGAGTTTCGGCTTCCTCTACAAGCCATACATTTTTTTAAAAGAAAAATAAATGCAGTGTTTTACTTTTAAATTATTTTGGTATTGGAAAAGGTTTTCATAATGTTTTTATATATAAATGTGTTTTATTAATATCTTGTGATTGAAAAGTGGAAATGTTATGTTTCCTTTATGCATGTTTTATGTGATACGATTATGTTATGGTTCTTGGGAATTATTATGAAGACGGGTGGTTCCGTGATAAACTAAGGGCGTGTGAGCCCGATATATCACTCCAATTCATTGGGTAACGCGAAGAAGTTAAACGTTGAGGTTTCTCTGAAGAGATTTATGGAATATTCGGTGATGGGTATTCCGAACGTAACCAAGAGGGTTACTCCCTACATAAGAATGTTATGAATGCCTCAAGTTACCTTTATGTCTTATGATTTATATGATTTATTCATAATTTGGATGAGTTATGTTAATGTTCTTATGTATTATGGGTAAAGTATGATTTCATTGTTTTGTATATATGTACTCATGTTTCCTTTCCATATTTTTATATCCCTTACTATGCTTTTTATGCTCATCCCATGTTTTTTGAAATGTTTTTCACAGGTCAAGGGAAAGGTATATGATATGATGATAGTGTCAAGGAAGTGTCAATAAAGAATCCATATTTTATTTTAAATATGTTTCCATTGATGGGAAAAATGAATACTATATTTATTTAACCACTTTGTTTAAATGTGGAATGTAATGAAAGTTTTATGATCTAATTCCCTAAAACTCTAAACCTAAAAAGATCCTCAATGTGTAATCTTGTAATAACTCAAGATTAAGTAAGGTTTAAGGCTGGGGCCTTATAGTTGGTATCAAAGGTCGGTTTAGATAACTTTAGGAGTTATAATTCTATTAAATGATTATCCAATTTTTTTTTTGAAATGATATAGCATTTTAGATTTCCATGTTACGTCATCTGAGACATGTTTGTTCAGAATGGTTTTCCATAGAGGAAATAGGGAAACAGTTCTAGGAAGGCATATAGAAGGAAATAACCTTCCGAATCAACATCCTAAGATGGTCTGAATTGGTACTGAATAGTTTGTTGCAGTAATAGCGCAGTTGACTCAAGCGATAAACAGCGGTGGTATCCATGCACGAGATCAGCCAGATCAACCACAGAGGAACATGTCAGTGGTGGAACATTTCATGAGGCAACATCCCCCACCATTCAGAGGATCATCTGACCCTGTGCTAGCTGAATGGTGGATTAAAGCACTAGAGAAGATTTTTGATGTCATGGGGTGTTCAGACAATCAAAAGGTTAGTCTCTCAATTTACCGTTTGGAGGGTGTAGCAGATCAGTGGTGGTCAATGGTTAAAAATATCAAGGATGCTGATGAGATTGATGCTCTCAACTGGGATGAATTCAAAGGTATGCTTCTTGAGAAGTATTTCCCTAAGGTTGTTCGACTTAGGATGGAAAAACAATTCTTGGAATTGATGCAAGAGGAAGATTCAGTGGCTGCCTATGAAGAGACATTCACTCGATTGGCAAGGTATGCTCCAAATTTTATCCGAGACCTTGATAGTAAAATCAATCGTTTTACTCAGGATTAAAGCCAAAATATCAAAGGGCATTGGATTCTTGTGGTTTCAAAAGTTATGAAAATCTTGTTCTATGTTCTGAGAAGGTGGAAATAGAGTGTTCTGATGATCAAGTGTTCTATAACAACCAGCAGAAGAAGAGACCGAGGTGTCCGGAGAAAGGAAAGAATTCTTCAAAAAGGTCTAACGGTAAGAAAACTAAAATTCCAGTTTGTGATAAATGTGGTAAAAGTCATGCTGGGGAATGTCTTCTGAATTCTGAAAAGTGCTACTGATGCGGTAAGATGGGACATAAGGCCCGTGATTGCACTTAAAAAGATCAAGGTGATGGTAAGTCCAAATTTGATTTACAGTTAGTGAAATATTTTAAGTGCAATGAGATGGGTCACTATGGAAACGAGTGTCTGAAAAAGCGCTTGAGTGATGGGAAGAAATTAGACTACAAGCAGAAAGGGGTGGTGAAATCCATTCCAACTACTTCAGCAGATGTCAGGACATAAAATGAAGTTGTATCAGGTACTTTGTTTGTTTTTTCAGATTATTCTAGTGTGTTGTTTGATTCGGGGTCTACACATTCCTTCATCTCTAAAAAATTTTCTAGTAAAATGGGAATACCATCTCAAGAAATGAATCTTGAAATTTTGGTAAAACACCTGGGAGAAATGTTGAGGCAAAAAGAATTTATAAGAATCTTCCTATCCATATCTATGGAATTAACCTACTTGAGAACCTTATTGTTTTACCTCTAGTATAGTTTGATGTTATCCTGGGTATGAATTGGCTCTCTATTTACCATGCTAAGATTGACTGTAGAGCTAAAGAAGTTTTTTTTTCAGAAAGTCTATTAGTTTGTGTACAAGAATGAACCCTTACTGTTGATAACATATCAAGAGGCTGAGAAACTTGTAAAAGATGGAAATGAATGTTACCTTGCACATATTGTTGAAAACAAAGGAACTGTTCAGATTAATGATGTGCCAGTGGTAAATGAGTATCCTGATGTTTTTCCTGATGAGTTTCCTGGAATAATACCAGATCGGGAAGTTGAATTTACTATTGACTTAGTTCCTGATTCTAAGCGAATTTCAAAACCCCCTTATCGAATGGCTCAAATTGAACTTTTAGAGTTGAAGGAGCAATTTCATGATTTATTAGTGAAATGTTTCATTCGACCTAGCACATCACCATGGGGTGATCCTGTTTTATTTGTTAAAAAGAATGATGGTTCTATGAGACTTTTCATTGATTATAGATCCTTGAATAACATCACTATTAATAACAAATATCCTTTGCCTCATATCGATGATTTGTTTGATCAGCTCCAGGGAGATCAGTATTTTTCAAATATTGACCTGAGATCGGGGTACCATCAGTTGAAGGTAAAGGAAGCAGATATTACAAAGACCGTGTTTCGTACAAGATATGGCCATTATGAATTTGTAGTAATGCCTTCTGGGTTAACCAATGCACCTGCTATATTCATGGAGTTAATGAATAGAATTTTCCATTAGTTCTTGGATAAGTTTGTGGTTGTTTTCATTGATGATATTTTGGTGTTTTCTAAAAGTAAAGAGGAGAATGAAAGACATTTAAGGGTTATTTTTCAAACCTTAAAAGAAAAGAAATTGTATGGGAAATTCATCATGTGTGAGTTTTGGTTGCAAAAAATATCTTTCTTTGGTCATATTGTTTCTAAAGATGGGATAACTGTTGATCCTGAAAAAACAAAGGTTGTTGAAGAATGGCCATGACCGACAAATTTAACTGAGATTCGTAGCTTCCTTGGTTTGGCAGGCTATTACCGAAGGTTTGTTAGATATTTTTCACAGTTATCTAGTCCAATGAAGAAGCTAACTCGGAAGGGTGTTAAGTTTATATGGACAAAATAATGTGATGATTGTTTTCAGGAACTGAAAAGAAGATTGGTGAATTCTCCAGTTCTGGAACTACCTTACAGGAATGGTGAGTTTGTTATATACAGTGATGCTTCATTGAAAAGACTTGGTTGTGTCATAATGTAGAATGATCAGGTAATTGCCTATTCTTCATGACAGTTGAAAACTCATGAGGTAAATTACCCTACACATGATTTGGAATTAGCTTCTATTGTTTTCGCTTTAAAAATTTGGAGGCATCATTTGTATGGATTAAAGTGTGAAATATATACCAATCACAAAAGTTTAAAGTATATATTCAATCAGAAATAATTGAACATGAGACAAAGGATATGGTTATAATTAATCAAGGATTATGATTATACAATTCATTAACATCCGGGAAAAGAAAATAAAGTGGATGATGGCTTGAGTCGAAAAAGTAATGCTTCATTAACAATGTTGCGTTTGGAACATGATCCTTTGATTAAGGATTTGATGAACTTTGGCATAGATGTTTTTGGTGCAGGATGTTCTTCTGTTTTGTTTCAGGTATTAGTGAAATCTTCTCTATCAGAAAGAATCAAGAAAGCACAAAAGCAAGACATTGAGTTGCAGAAAAAGGTAGAGCTGGTTCAAAAGGGTAAGTTGCCTGAATTCAACATTGATAATGATTTTTTTTTTGAGATTTGGGAAGAGATTGTGTTTTCCTTGTGACTCACATTTGAAGAGAGAGTTGTTATGTGAAGCTCATAGTTCTCCGTTTTTAGTTCATCCAGGCAGTACTAAGATGTATAGAGATCATTGAGAGTATTACTGGTGGGACGGAATGAAAATGTATATTGCTGATTTTACAATGATGTGTTTGACTTGTCAACAGGTTAAAACAGAGCGACAGTTACCGAAAGGGATGATTCAACCTTTACCAGTGCCATAGTGGAAATGGGAAAATATATCTATGGACTTCATTGTGGGATTTCTGAAGATACCCCGAGGTAATAATGCAATTTGGGTTATTGTTGATCGCTTGACTAAATCTGCTCATTTCCTTGCTATACGAGATACTTTTTCCCTAGATCAACTTTTCAATTTGTATCTGAAAGAGATAGTTAGGTTACATGAAGTTCCCGTCTCCATTGTATCTGACCGTGATTGCAAGTTCACTTCTAACTTTTCGAAAGGCCTTCAGAATTCGTTGGGTACTGAATTAAATTTTAGTACAACTTTTCATCCTCGGTCAGATGGGAAGTCAGAAAGAACAATTCAGAATTTGGATGATATGCTACATGCTTGTTAGATGGATTATCAAGGAAGTTGGGACCAATATCTTTCTTTGGTAGAGTTTTAATATTATAACAGTTTTCATTCCAGTATACAGATGGCTCCGTTTGAAGCACTATATGGGAAGCATTGTCGAACACCAGCTTTTTGGGATGAAGTGGGAGAAAAGAAGTTGATGGGACCAGAATTGATGGAAGAGTTGGCAAAAAAGTTCAGTTGATATAGACGCACATGAGAACGACTCAGAGTAGGCATAAGAGTTATGCGGACAATAGGAGGAAGGATCTCTCTTTTGAGGCAGGTGATCATGTTTTTCTCAAAGTATCACCATGGAAAAGTGTGATGTAATTTGTTATGAAAGGAAAGCTGAGTCCAAGGTTCAATGGACCATATGAAATTCTGGATAGAGTTGGATCATTTTCTTACCGAGTGGCTTTACCTACGAGTTTATCTCAGGTACATAATGTTTTTCATGTTTCGAAGTTGAGAAAGTATATGCTAGATCCATCTCATGTTTTGAGTCTAGAGGTAGATCAGTTGGGAGAGAATCTATCTTATGAGGAACAACCGGTCCAGATTCTGGACCACAGGGAGCAAGTGTTATGGAATAAGGTTATTAATCAGGTAATGGTTTTGTGGAATAACGACATGATTGAAGAGGCAACATGAGAATCTGATAATGCTATGAGGGATAAATACCCCCACTTATTCGATAAGTAAATAAATTGCTTGGATGAAATTTTCTAAAGGGTGGAAGGATGTAACATCCCAAGTAAGTAATGAATAATAGATATTTTTATCTATGCCTATTCATGAATTAGATAGTGTTTTATAGGCTTAAAATGAGAATAAATCCAATCTTAAGCATGGAATACACTGATATATTTAAAAGATTGTTTTACTGCCTTTTGATGGAAAACCATTTTTAAATCAAACTTTTGAAAATTTTATACGCTCTATTTTTTAAAATAAACATATTCTTTATGATTGGTACATTGAAATTTACAATGGATAAATATTTGGTATTTTTAGGACAATGTTCATTTTTTAATGAATAATTAAAAAATACTGCATTTTACATCAAAACTACTTTTTCATCTAATTTAATTATATGGTTAGATTATCTTTTTAATTTTTCATAAAGTTTAATTTGAATATATTTTTACAATTTAATCCAACAGTGGTCGTTGGAATTAATTTCATTTTGAAATTGGACTTAAACTAGTGTCAATCTTTTGATACTTATTATTTCAAAAAAACACGCTATTTGCTCTGACAGCAGGAATTAATTATTAAATTAATTAATGAAACTTATATGTTTTGAATTTTGTATAATATACATCATTTTTGAATTCAGAATATCAAATATATCTTAGGATGAAGTTTCGGTATTTTTCTGAAAAACTTAAATTTTTGATGAATAGTGAAACCACTAAGTGGTACATAAAAAACTGATTTTTCAATTAAATGATACTTTACCACTTCTGTGTTTTGAATTTAAAAAATCCGACATATATGGTTGTCATTAAGAAGTAAAATGTGGTTTAATGGGATTAAAATAATTTTTTGGTGAATAGTAACTTTTATGTTTATAATCGCGATTAGAGGTAATCAGTGTAATTTAAAGTAAAAATAATGTTTTAATAATTAGAAATGACCAAGACACATTTCATAACCTTATTGTATGTGTCATGGACGACCAAGAAAATCCATGAGTCAACTTGGGGACCCCATGAAGCCACTTTGGTAGGAAAATAACATTAATATCTTTTTATTTAATGTTAAAATAAAAATGTCACAAACATGTATTGTTTTACTAAAACAATTTTTACATAGGGATATACAAGTCAGATTTTTTACTATAAATAGTCATTGGAAAGGTACGAGGATTTCCTACATCATAGTATTTGTTTCATAATTTTTATACATTATATAAATTATATTATTTATGACATCAGGATGATGCATCGATTACCTCATTATTTAATGATTTAAATAAAATGAAAAGATAATGTAAAATATAAGACCTACACTTGTCAAAAACCTATGTTATTGGTATATTTAGAACTCTTATCACCTTATCCTCGAATTATATCAATGTGGAACCTTATTAATCAGAAACAAAATTTAAAATAAAGTAACATTTCTTTACTTTCCAAGAGTGCCCCTCTTGTCCTCTTATAAAAGGCCCCCACCTCTACCTCCTTACCCACACTTCCAAAGCCTTTTGCTGGGCCAACCTCTACCCATTTTGTCTCTCCACATCCCTCTATAACTCTTAGAATCCTCACTTTGGGAAGAATTCTTCCCAAGGAAGCCTTTGAGCTCAAATCAAAAAGTGTTACCCGTTTTTAAGGTAATGTCTTCACTTGTGTTCTTTTGTTTTATTTTTCTTCTCCAAACCCCTAAACTATATTTATTCATTTATTTTGTAACAAAAAAAGTATCTTCCATATACTAGGATGTTTTTATAAGAATTATTCTAGCTACACTTACACACACCTTCATCTAATCGTTAAAGAACATACTGTTTCTGTGGATGGCGAATTTCTGCCTCATGAAATGATGATTGTTCAACACTCATATAACACCTTAAAAGGTGTCCATTAAGATGACACTATATTTATATATGATATATAATATTTTTATGTTTTACTTAAGATTCTGTATTTTTCATTTATGGCATACCTTTATGGTTTCCATTATGGGTAAACACGATATCTTCATTTTAGGAAGTCCGGACTACCGCCCCCTCAAAGTGATTTGATTCGTTAATGCCTTATGTGGGATTTATAAAGAATTTAATTAATGGTATTATATATGATATTATATTTTAATTATAATATACCTTTATATCATTATGATTCCATTCCATAAAAATACGAAATAGAAATGAAAGTAGCGTTCATGCGTACGTACGGGTTACCGTCTCCATGAACGGTGCATTTCACTTCTTACCTCTAAACGTTATGTAATATTATAAATGCATGTATATAATGGATATATATTATATATATGATATATAAATCATTATTATAACTCTGGATATAATCGATACATGAACAACTTGTAATTATAAAGAGCATATTTTTGACTCAAGTACCAATGATTGTTAAAACGACCATTATTAACTTATATAATTGTATAGTGTTCATGAAATTGTAATAAGTGATATAAAAGGAATAATGAAGTTGAAAAAGGTTCTTAAGCAAGTATAAATTAACTCAAGTTTATTATTCAAGAGGTTAAAGAACGATCGAGTCAAGTCGGATCCGAGGTATGGGACTTCGTCTCAATCTCCTTTCATTGAGGCATATTTTGTTTTATACACAACCTTCTTTTATATGGTGTATAAACCCATTTGACATTTACGTTAATCCAAAAGGAATCTTTTTTATACGAAGCGTTTTACTAAATGAAAAAAGGGAATGTTTTTGTCGTACGTATGCGGCGACAACGACTTCTCCCCCACCATGACTAATATTTGATTTTCGGCTTCCTCTTCAAGCCATACAATTTTTTAAAAGAAAAATAAATACCATGTTTTAAATTTATTTTATTTTGATATTGGAAATGGTTTTCATAATTTTTTTGTATATCAATGTGTTGTATTGATATCTTGTGATTGAAAAGTGGAAATGTTATGATTCTTTTATGCATGTTTTATGTGATACGATTATGTTATGGATCTTGGGCATTATTATGTAGACGGGTGGTTCTGTGATAAACTAAGGGTGGGTGAGCCGGATATAGCTCTCCAATGTATTGGGTAACGCAAAGGATTTAAAAGTTGAGGTTTCTCCGAAGAGATTTAGGGAATATACTGTGATGGGTATTCCGAACGTAACCAAGAGGGTTACTCCCTACGTAAGAATGTTATGAATGCCTCAAATTACCTTTATGTATTATGAATTCTATGATTTATTCATAATTTGGATGAGGTATGTTAAAGTGCTTATGTTTTATGGGTAAAGTATGATTTTAGTCTTTTGTATATATGTACTCAAGTTTCCTTTCCATATTTTTATATCCCTTACTGAGCATTTTATGCTCATCCCATGTTTTTTGAAAAGTTTTTCACAGGTCAAGGGAAAGGTACATGATAAGATGATAGTGTCAAGGAGGTGTCAAGAAAGAATCCATTTTTTATTTTAAATATGTTTCCATTGATGGGAAAAATGAATACTATCCTTATGTAACCACTTTGTTTAAATGTGGAATGTAATGCATGTTTTATGATCTAATTCTCTAAAACTCTAAACCTGAATAGATCCTCAATGTGTAATTTTGTAATAACTCAAGATTAAGTAAGGTTTAAGGCTGGGGACTTATATATAAACCATGTTCCATTCCTATTTTTACCAAAAATCTTTGTTTCGGGCTCTAAAAAATCCTTAGAAAACCTTAGGAACGTCACTAGCTCATTAGGAATCCAAATTAGGTCCAAAATAATGAATAATAATGAATTTTAAAGGATCCATACATGAGTGGGAAAATGTGTTCATACAGTATTCCTACCTTAGAATAACTTATCCTCATGTTCACCTTCCAAGTGTGGTGAAATAGTATCTGAGAACAATTCTAGCCACTGGTCTTTTACGTCAGCTTCCCTTTCCCAAGTCTCATCATGAACATGACTATGCTGCCATAACACTCATACCAGCGGGATAAAATGTCCTAGGAAATCCTTTATGCTCTAGTTAAAGATGCCTAATGGATACTTCTAAAAGGTATCATCAACATCTAAGTCAACATACTTAGATGAAAAGGTATGATATGGGTAGGAATCATATTTGAAAATCTATGAATCATGTAAGATGTCATGTATGGAACGGTACCTCCGAGGAAGTAGCAACTGAAAAACTACTGTCCTGAATCTATCTAGGATCCAAAATGGATGAAATACTAAGGATATAGATTCCAAATCTTTCGTAAACATATATTCCCTAGTCTATGATATACCCAATATATTACATGATCCTCAACCTATAACTCTAGAGGTTGTCCATAGCGATCAACATACTATTTCTGTGTAGACTGAGCAGTATTCATATGGTTTCGGATCAGCTGAACCTGCTCTAAAGTCTCTTAAAGTAGATGAGGAATTTTTATGGCATCCTCACCTACCTCTAACTAGCATAGCGGTGAAACACACAACATACCATATAATTACTCAAAAGTAATCATATTAATCTTTTCATGGAAGCTATTATTATAGGAAAATTTAAAAAGAGGGCTATGGTTTTCCCATGATCCATCTAAATTAAGGATACATGCTCGAAGAATGTCCTCTAGAACCTATATTGTCCCTTCTAATTGTACATCGGTATGACAGTGATACATTATGATTATAATCACCTTTTTTTCTATATCTTTCTTCAATCCCTTCTAGAACCATGACGTAAAACATGCATCCCTATTTGAGATGACGGTACGAGGAATCTCATGTAGTTTTATGATCTCACAAACATATAGTATTCTTATATCATGAACTGATAAAGTATCCTGAATAAGAATGAATTGGGAAACTGTCATCAGTCTGTCAATAAAAACAAATACATTGTCACTAACATAAGGAGACCTAGGTAAAATGACTATGAAATCTATAACAACATCTTTACATTTCCATTTTAGGATTTATAGGGGATATAACAATCCTATAGGTCTTTAGTGCTCCACCATCACTTGTTGATTGGTAGAACACCTAGGGGCATAGCCTACTATCTGATGCTTCATCCCAGGACACCAATACTAGCATCACATGTCTCGATAGATCTTCGAGATGCCTGGATAAACTACCCATTGTTAAGTGTGAAAGACTTGCATCAAATTCTCTCTCATACCTGTAGGAAAACTAGAAATGTCCATGAATACAATGGATGTTGTTTCTATCCTCAAACCAATCCATAGGTGTTTTATCTCATGATATAATGTTATAGAGAATCAAGCCTTCAGGACCTGAAAAATTTCAACTCTGCACCTTCTCAAGGAGGGAAGAGGAAATTGAAAAGGATGAGATATATGACTACTTATGACTATCATGATACAAAATATGCAGTTTAGAAAAAAGGTCCATTTACTTCCATTCATCACTGGCTTCCCATACAACCTATGTTTGAGTTTTACGAATCATTGCATATGTAAACACATTTCCCTTCCCAAGTATATAGGCACACTCAAAATTAAAGGGTTGTTGATATTAGAACCATCTCCACTATCTAAGGTTCAAGTCATAATGAGTAAAGATATACTTGAGGATCTTGTTGTATTTTTACACCACAAAGCACTCACCCAAAAGATAGTGTCTCCAGTAACATAAGACATGAAAAAATGTTGAATGATCGAGGTCGTGTGTTGGGTAATTTATTTCATGAGGCCTCAACTGTCGATATCTATATGCAATGACTTTTTCCTCCTGGATTAGCACTACTCCTAGGAAAATTCATAATAAATCACAAAAGACTATGTAACCTCTTCCAGGATCTGGTAGAATTATAATAGGTGTTGAGACAAGCATCCCTTTCAACTCTTGAATGGATTTCTCATAGGCTTCCAAACCCAAGAACATAACACCCTTCCTGTTAATTCTAGTAAAAGGTGAATCAAGATATGAGAATTCTTTTATGAAATGACTGTAATATCCAACCAACCCTGAGAAACTCTTTATATCAAAAACATTATTGGGATGCACCCAGAAAACTACAACACTAACATTTTATGGGTCAATAGATATACCTCATTCAGAGATAATATGACCCATGAAGTGAACTTTGTCGATCCTAAAGTGGAACTTGGTAAGCATAACATAAAGATGATGATCTCTCAGTGCAATCAGAATGATCTCAAGATTATGGGAATGGTCACTATCAGTGTGAGAAACACCAATATGTCATCCAAAAAACCATGAAAAAAGAATCCAAATAGGGGTGGAACACTCTATTCATCAGATCCATGAAAATGGAAAGTGTGTTCGTAAGACCGAATGACAAAATAATATACTGATATAGACCATACTTGGTATGGAAAGTGGTACGAGGTATATATGATGGACATACTCTCACTTAGTGATATCTCATCCTTAGGTAGATCTTAGAGAAGACACTAGATCCTTAGATCTAGTCAAATAAATCATCTATTCAAGGTCGTGGATACCAGTTCTTGATCATAAGTTGGTTCAACTTTCTTTAATCCACACATAGTCGTATGGTTCCATCTTCCTTCTTGAAAAAAAGAATGGGAGAACCCCAAGAGGATATAATGGGCCATATAAAACCATTGACCTCTAAATAATTTAATTTCTTCTTGAGATCATGAAGATCAGTAGATTCCATACTGTATGGAGTAATGGGAACTGAAGATTATCCTGTAACAAGATTGATTGTAAAATAAAACTCTTTCTCAGGAGGTAAGATATAAAAATCATCAAGAAATAAATCCCTAAAATATCTACTACATGATGAAAATCATCTCAATGTAAACCCTGATGCTCTATGAAGAGATTTTCAATATGGGTGGTCACTCCACCTATGCCATGATGCGCTGGTCCCACTCTATTAGCCTGGGAACTCAACGTTATGTAGATAAATGTTACCCTCTGGTGATGTAAACGATATACTATAGTGATAACAGTCTACAAAAGTGTGATACTAAACCAACCAATACATCCTAATAATGACATTGAAGCCTATCATCTCAGGAACGAAGAGGTTTTTTAAGAAACAGTAACTTCCTAACTTAAGGGGATAATCTCTACACTAGCATATTGCCTCTATTCGTACCCCTAATGACATATCTAGGGTCATTAAACCATAGTAATACTAAATCTCCAGTTTGAGACATTCCATGATAGATATAGAGATAAAATAGTTTGAAGAACATATTTCAAACAAAGTAGATACTATAGTAGATGACACAATAATAGTACATCGTACAGTAGATGGTCCTACAACATGATCCTCGAGTATCAGCTATAGTGCATGCAATTGACCTTCTCTATGGCACTGTGGAATAGATAGAATACCACGATCATAATGGCTCTTCTAGAACTGATAATGATTAGGGGTTTGGCTACCACGACCATGACCTCCTCATTAGCGAGTCCTGTCAGTGCTACTCCAATTCCCCACCTGACTTGGAAGAAAATAACCTTCTCCTGATGGTGGAGTTGGTGTTAATGTTTTTGCACTCGATGTAAGTGGATAGGTCCAGAAAAATCTCTGAAGATTCCCCATACAACCAGAAGCTCGACAATCCAGTGGGTCTCTATCACATAGAGGCTTCAGATTCCCCTATCATCTGCACTGATGACACATTAAAGAGATGTCGAAATATATACTATGTATATCACTTCCCTGATGATAATCTTTGATATAATTCTTCCTTCCACCCGAAGAACTACTGGCCAGCTACGACACTGGTCCTCTATTCCTGGTACTATTTTCATCCCTTAGGTTGCGCCCAGTGATAATAGCCTAATTGACTATTTTATAGAATTTAGATAGGCTAAATACATTCACCTACATATGAATAGTGTATTGGAGCCCATCATTAAAATTTATTGCATATGAAATCTCATGAGTGGCTACATGCGGTGCAAAGTGATGAAACTCTATGAGTTGCATTGAATATTATTACTGACATAGAACCCCACTCTAGATTAATGAACTCTCTATCACTTTTAGGTATCTTAGTTTGAGTAATGAATTGATCATAGGAGGCAGTCTAGAAATCAACCCATTACAGGCCCTGATGAAGACCATCCTGTGTAATCAAATCTCTCCAACTCTTATCTGAATCCTGAATCATGTATGTAGAATGACTAACTGTCAACTATGGTAGCATCATCAGATGCTTACTTATAGATAATGTTTTATCTATCCAAGACTCAGTAGTCGATGGATATTCATCCCCTAAGAAGGTATGAGTATATTGCTACTGGAACTCACGAGTCATTTCAGCCATCATTGGTGCATGTCATGGAGCACTATGTATCGACTGCATCAGATGTAGGAAAATATCACAAACTTGGGCATCAGTGCTGAAATCATTTACTGTAGGTGGTTCCTCGAGTGGCACTCCTAAAGGTAATACTAACAGCTTAGGGCCCACCACATCTAGAGCATGATCTTCACCACCTTCCTGGCGTACGATTCAAGGATTTCATGGTGGAATTAGTCTACAAATGCCCAAAACACACCTTAGAAAAAGGGCTTTAGTATATAGAAAACAACTCTTATTGAAGCTAAACAATGAAAAACTCACTATTCAATGTATGCTACCAAACTACCCACTTAGACGATCAGTCATCAGTAAGTTCTCACGTATAAGTATCATTTCATCTTCCATTTAATTACCAGGTTCACTCCTTTAACTTTCATAGACATGACAAGGAATGATAAAGATGTGAAACCATTTCATATTATAAGTCCTTATTCACTTTATTATGGATATCCATTCCCATTGAATCAGTTCCCATAAACCTGATAAATGAAAACAAAAAACATTTATTTATATCATAATGGATTGACTCGGTAAATTACTAATCCCAACCTATGATTTCCCATAGAAATCATGAATTGAGACCTGAAATTAATCAATAAAAACCAAGAGTAATACAAGAATAAGATTACTATCACAACTTCACTAAAAAATAATAGGAATATCAAGCAATGAAAAGAAGTGAAATACACTTATATGCCCTGGAAATATGCTTGACATGTGAATTATTAGGGCCTAATATGATTTATGTAATAATGATCAATTCCCTTATATCATTAGGACAAGGATGGAATTGAATATTAGTCATAAAAATAATCAATAGGACACAACAAGTGTGTCACCCCACAATGAAATAATTTCAACTGTAATAGGAAAAATATAATAATAATTTTATTTTGGGTAATCAGGATTTTACCCCGAACATTGGGTCATGACTCTAAGGAATGGATTATGACTAAGTCCAAAGAATTCCTAATCTACCATATATTGACTCAAAATAGTAAATCAATAAAAGAAACATTTTTATACCAATTTGTGACATCCCGGACCTAGATTTTACTTAATTGGTGTCTGATACCAGTGGGACACATGGCCTCAAGATCATCTTCCCAAACACCAGAGGATACTGACAAGTAGTTAGGGCCTAGGGTGTGTCCATGGGGAGACTATAACCTCATTAGAAAAGTGCAACAAAAAATATGAAGATAAACTGAGGTAAATAGTTGAAGCAATATAATTAAACAAATGTCACAATGGAAAAATAGAGACAATGGCAAAAATAACTATAATAACTTGAATAAGATAAAACAACAGATGATGATATGTCCTATATCTAGAAATTTGGAAATCATGAATACAAAAATTAAACATAACATGTTCCAAAAATGTATAAATGAAATCATAAGACATTTACATTCATCCCAAGCATCGACTCGGTCATCTGCTATCAGGCTCCATCCAAAACAGTAAGAAATCAAATTTTGGAAATTGTACACTTTATTTTATCAACACTCGCATTCATGTAATATACTCTGGGTACCAAATGGTGCCCAGAGAGGGTGTGAGATAAATATTAGTGGGCCACTACCAACAATGTATATAACGTCCAGCCCTTGTAGTGGAAATGTAAGAGTGTGCAAGCATGAATATATATATATATATATATATATAAATTAAACAGTACAATGTAACTAGATACCCAAGTACCTATTTCATCCCTAGGCTAGTGTCTGACCATGTAACCAATTCATTAATTAAGTAATTACCAATTTTTGTTGATAGGTCATGTGAGGCATATCAGGAACTGATATCACCTCATGATAGTATAAATAGTGAAGGTTCAAAGATGTAACTAGGAAACCATGATTGATGAAATTTAAAAATGAAGTTCCAAGGGAATGACCAAGACAACGCAGACCTCAATGTACATAAACTCAATAGTATCTATGTATCTCTAAGGGGTAATAGTGTAATACAAGGATTATGTTCCAAGGCATTCCACAATAAGGTGCCTACTGAATCAAATTTAAAAATGGAATAAGCAATGACTGGGCCTTATGAGCTATAACCATGGAACCTACTTGTCAATGTTGTATCCAAGGAGTGTATAAAATTCATCATGTTATACCATGTGAGGGATCCTATGGTGTCATACCAGGCATCAAAAAAGAGAAAAGGATCAGGATCTAGGTGGGTCTTAACCTAAGAAAGTTATATCCTTGATTCAGGGTGGGGTTTCCAAGTGCTCAATGAATTCTCTTTAAGAATACAAGGAGAACATGATTAAGGACAATCATATTTGATAATAAAATCATATATATAATTTGAATTGACTCAATCACTGCCTTTCATTAGTGTGAATAGGCCAAGTAGCATGCAACCCTTTAATCAAGTCATAATTAACCAATAACTCTGTTTTGTTAAATCCTTGACTTTCATTTTTGTGACAAGGGAAAGTAGCATGAAACCTTTATTAATTCAATTTATGGCACATTCAATAATTGAGGTCCATTCTGATACCTTCCATTATTCTGGTAAGGGGTTCTATGGACAAGTAACCTATTGTTTATATACATTTAATACGGTCATGTCAAATACTTAGTAAACTTTCGAATTTTATATTTAACTGTCAATTGAAGCGCTTACCTTAGGATGATCAATTGGTGAGCATACATGGTACTTGATATTACGCAATTCAAAATATCAAACAAGACATTTAATTAAAAAAGATTACCCTTATATGGGTAAAGCCATGTCACACCTAAATATTGGGTCAAACATGTGAGATACCTAAATACCAATTATGGAATAACATCCTACACTAGATGGGTGGTGTTAGGGGGAGTAACCACCAATAAATACTCACATATTTGGAAAGATAATAACCATACTGTTATATTTATTATAAGCATGACATAAAAAATAAATAAATGAAACTCAATGAAATTGGTGGGACCCACATGACAATTCCAAAATCAATGAACTTGAGGGAAGAGCTATATACCACCCACATTAGGGTTCAACGATCCTTATACTTTGATATTGGATTCTAATTTGGATTATAATGAAGTAGATATGAGAAAAGGGAAAAATTCTCACACCTCGAAAACTTGGTCAAAATCAAGTGAGGATTAGAATGACTAAAAAGACTCAAGTACTTACCATTGTGCATCCAACGTGATGAAGAGAAGATCGATTAGATCTTGGATGAAGGATATCATTAAATCTCAACCTTATGCCTTAAAAGAGATCCGAAATTATAGAAAAATAGGTAAATCCTGTTGGAATTCATATTATGAGGAAGGAGGAGGCTTAATTAGATCATTAAGGAAAAATGGTCATTTTACCCAGAAAATAGTCTATGCGTGGTTTGTCTGCACAATTTTCCAAACTATGCACAAACCATGCATGAGTACCTGGAAGGAAAGGGAACTCACATGGTTAGGCTGAATAGTTTCGAAATCTATGCACCAACTGTGCGGTAATTCTCTATCCAAAAAGATGACAACTAAACGGTCTGCTACAACCGTGCATCCTTCCCAATCTATTTACTATAAACCATGAACCATTTTTGTTTTTACAAAAAAAAAAGTAGTGTTCCGAGCTCTGAACAATCCTCGAACACCATCGAGACATTCACTATATCATTAGGAATCCATATTTTGCCTAAAATAATGAATTAGACGTAATTTAAAGGATCCATACATGATTGGACAATCCGGTTCTTTCATAAACTAACCATAACTATCACATTATAATAGATACATTACCAATGGTCATAATTCCCAACTATCATATTAAATAATTGTAATGTAATATTAATGTTATAATTATATAATAATAGTCAAATTTCTAATTCCATCTTATATATATCACCAAACATCTACATAAACTAATTAATTCCCAAATGTTTTCACAATTACTTTGATAATTTCAATAATGGTCATAACATATTTTTTTCTTTTAAAAATGTCCATAGTAGGTGTAATATTGGTAGAAAATTTCGATCCCATTGAGTATACCATTACATGGTCTCTATCCATTAGTTTTTATATCTTGGTACTAGTGTTAGCTTTAGTAATTATTATTATTAATTGATTTGTAATATTATTTTTGTAATATTCTTTATGTGTACATTAATTGTGTTAATTAATAAAAAAACATTAATTATTATTTTTATTAATCATAGAAGGTATTTTAATGGATTAAATTCTACTCCCTTAATAAATTTTATCCAATAAATTTGACTCTTAGCTTAAAGAAATCAAGGTATTTTCCCTTCATCATTTCATTAGGTTCCCATGTATCTTATTAAAACTTTTTATTTCTCTATAGGATATTCAAAAGTTGAATTAAATTGTTCCTCAACATTTGATCAAATATGAAAT
Source organism: Viscum album (assembly GCA_963277665.1). Taxonomy (NCBI): domain Eukaryota; kingdom Viridiplantae; phylum Streptophyta; class Magnoliopsida; order Santalales; family Viscaceae; genus Viscum; species Viscum album. The sequence continues at coordinate 876,918,797 of OY728143.1, read as the reverse complement.
GAATTTAGACCAGTTACTCTCCAAAATATAAATCCAGTTTCAAATTTCACCCCATTAATATCAATCATATGTGTTTGGTCAGACATATACTATATCAATAGAGACATATGGAAGACATTGAGGACATTACAATGATTATTAGGTATCTATAATTGATATGAAACCACTCTAAAACACTAAAATATATTAAGTGGTCCAATGTATAATAGACGTAGTTTCCCCTTCTTTCCAAATCTGATAACTCCATTCCATAGTGATATCATGAGAAAAACATGATCTCTAACACGAAATTTTATGTCCTTTCACCAGTTGTCAGCATGAATTTTATTTTGGCTCTTACTAGCATAGATATGTTTCAGAATCAATTATATATTTTTTATAGTATCCTTAAAAATGTATGGCACTAACATTTTACCATCTCAAACTTCATTCCAAATGTTTATAGTTATATTTCTTTTTCTATAGAGACATTTAAAATGTTATATTTCAATAATCATGTGGAAATGATTATTATAAGATTATTTATAAATTTGAAGATATTGGTCCCAAATCCCTTGAAAATAATGTTATCTAGCCTTTAAAATGTCTTCTAATGTTTGAATTTTCCTCTTAGACTGGTCATCAGTTTGAGGATAATAGGATGTTCTCAAGTTTAGTTTTATATTCACATCCTTTTGAAAGATAATCCAATAATTAGAAGTAAATATAGGTTTTATATTAGAAAATTTCGACAATGTTATTGCATGGAGTCTCACTAATTCGTGAATACAGAGGTGATCCTCAAACACTAGGGTCAAATCCTCTCTTATAGATATTATATAGAGATAATATTTAAATCTATTATTGATTACCTACATATCAATGTTTTATTTGGATGTATTAGGAAGTCTAGTGATAGAGTCTATATTACTATTGACCCACATACATAGAGGTATGGGTAGTCGTTTCAATACACCATTAAGAAATTATCACATTTCTCACACTTGTTGAAACACCAGGCACCTTATAATGTAATTGATAATCTCGATTTTCATATTTTCCCACCAATAGTGATCCTTAAGGTCCCTATACAATTTAGTTATTTTCAGAAGTGCATAAAATTTAGAGCTATGAGATTCATACATAAACTCCATATTTATTTGTCGAATATAAAGAATAAATAGACTTGTACCAAATTTCCTGATACCTTCTTGATCAATAATGAATTCAGGAAACTTTCCATTTTTCAAATCCTTTATATTATTTTTCATTAAAGGATAATCTATTTTATATTTATTGGTATATACTTCAAAATTTTGAGGTTTATTTATATATAACTCCTTTCTCTATAAATTTACTATCTCCATATCTTTAGAAAAAAAAATTACTATATCTAACTTCAGGGGATGAGTATGATAATTATGCTCATGATTATTTGAATATCAAGATGTATAGGTGATTACCATACTATTTATTATGAGAACAACTCCAATCCATTTAAGAAATGAATTCCTATAGTTAAAAAATCCTTCTTTGATAGAGTGTAGAGTTAGAATAGGTGATATTACCAACCTCTTCCTTAGTTCGTGGAAACATTATTTATAATTATTTTTCCAGATAAACCTATCTCATTTTCAGGTTAAATTGGTTTGTAGATTATAAATCCTTGAGTTTTTTCACTAAACATATATAATATCTCGCAAAACTAAAAAAACTATTAATCTTAGTTACTATTATAGGATGAGGCCACTACTCTATAACCTTTGACTTGGTAGGATCAAATAATATTCATTCAATATTTATAATATTCTCAAAGAAAGAAAATTATTTTAACCACAAATCACATTTACTAAATTAACCGAACAAATTATAATTCCTTTGATTTTTAAATATAACCCTTAGGTTATCCTTCTTCTCCTCACAAGTTTTGTAATATATAGTAACAAAATCCACAAATAAAACCAAAAAAATATTAATGTAGTTCCACAAAGACTCTATTCATCAAATCTATAAATATGGAAGGAGAATTAGTTATGCTATAGAGTGTGACAATAAAATTTTAATTCCCATATCTTTTCTAGAAGATAATATTTAGGGTATCTTCTCTATTCACCCCAAATGATGATACCCAGATTAGAGTTAAATATTTGAGAAGAATTGGGACCTTTGATGATGTTTTAATAAATCATAAATCCTTAGGAGAGGATATTTGTTATTTACTATGATCCCATTAATCTCTCTATGCTCAATTAATAGCTGCATTGATGTATCATTATTTTTCACAAATAAAATAAATTCTCCCCAATGATACACACTTGGTAGAATATAACATTTCTTAAAGTGGTATAATAGTTTCTTTTTAATTTCTATAACTCTTCATATTCCATTCTATATGTAGTATTTGGTACTATCTAGGATCCAGATATGAGATTAGTTGAGAAATCTACTTCTATTTCATAGGGAGGTCCATGTAACTCTTCATGAAATATATCAATATATTATTGAGTAATGGGTAAATCAAAAATATTTAAACATTCTATTTTTTCTCATTCTTCACCAATAATTTCCATAAAGAAAGAAATATGAGGTAGGTATTAGTAACACTCAAGCTAGTATATATCATATTTAATGATAACTATGGTTTTTCCCATTGATATAATATAAATCTCCTCACTGATATAATTAATCTTGTAATTTTACTTTAACAACCAATATATCCCATGCATTATATTAAATTACACCATTGGAATGAGAAGCAGATTCATGGAGAGTTTTCATTCACTAAGGTTAATAGGGGAATACCTATATATCTTTGATGATAAAATAGTTCTTCTAGGATTTTTAACCAAACAATGTACCACTGCATGTTCAGGGATTAAATTTATGTTCTTTTAAGCATGAAAAAATAAAATAATGGATAGAAACGAATTAAAATATTGCACTTTATATCTTTGAGTGTATGATGAGTGTACTCACCACAAGATAATGTGGTGGCTCGAATTTTTCAATTGGAATTGAAAAAAACTACATTGATCTTCTGGTATTTACTGGGTTCTATGGTGGTGTCCCACCATTATCTTATTATTTGGACATTGATTAGTGAAATTTCAATGCTCCCCATACTTGAATCATTTCATGATAGGCTGTTCTTAAACCATCTTCCCTTTTTCATTTGCATTCAAATGTTGAATATTAAAATAAGCATGAGTGTTTTGATTGATATGGATATTTATTTTGAACTTATTGCACTGTACAATTCATTACGGACAATTATAAAAATAATTCTTATAACATTTTTTACACACATGGTGTTGTAATTTCATCCCATCTAGGAGTATTTCCAAAAATTTTGGCCCATTCATATCTAACAATCATTTTGTACACGAGTCCAATAAGAATCTACAAACTCCATTTATAATTTTAGAAAAAAATTATACTACTCATCATAACACTAAAAGTCTTAGATTTCCAATGATTTTTGTAGATAGGTTCCCAGACTACAAAATAATTGGTTGATCTTCCTATTAGAATCAATGATAATGTTTCAAGGATATTTCAAGTTGCTTTTAAATTTCATCTCTTAATTCCATGTGGATTTTTTTTTTCTTAACTCAAGTGATTAAATATACATCTTAGTTTGGAGGATATAAGGAAAATACTTATTGAAGAAGATGTTTTCAAAGACTTATTATTCATTATATTCCACCTCATCCCCAATATTCTGGTTCTTTATTAGTGTCCATCACTGATTAACTTATCCATTTAAGAGATATGGTTATAACATAAATTTCACTTGTTTAAAAAAATATATTACAGAAAATATATTTTCTATAGCATTACAACATTTTTCGATGATTATTGGATTAATGTTTCCACAAATAATGGGTGTTCATTGATTCCTGAGGGATTAAAATATGATTTGTTCCTTCATTTGGAAATATGGATACTCCATAAAGTGTTTGTGGTAATTCATGACATGATTTAACTAATTTATCATCATTATGTTGTTTTCAACTACAACAGTAGTTATATTTGAAGAAATGTCATTGCACTATCCATTACATACGTTATTTTCAAAAATAATTATATTTCTAGCCAATTTTCTAGAATGATAAAGAAACAGTGAGAAACATTTTAACACCCACTGATTAGAAGATAAGAATTGGTTTTATAGTGTATACAAAACACAACGTAGAGTCGAAAAGATCCAAAAAATATTATTATTTAAATATGATTGTTATAACCTATCCACCGAATTGAAATATATTAACAATGTCAACAAAATTATGAAATACATATAGGACCTATTAAATAAAAATTCCTTTTCAAGTATTTGTAAATAAGTAGTCAATTTCCAATAATGTTATTTTATTCTTTAGAAATATATTTTCTTTAGAAATGAATTTTAATAATAATTGTTAAAATTTTTATAATTACTTTATTGAAATTTTTGAAATGTTATTTTATAAAAATAATATACATTTTTCAAATCAACACCACAAAATTATTTTAGGGTGAAATTTTCTAATTTTTTTTGGAAAATATTGATTTTCCTCTGACTGCTGGAAAATATCGATTTTTTGTTGAATTTTTTTATTATTTCAAAATTTATAAACCTCCATTAAATTTTAAAATAATTGAAAAGTAAAATTAGTTCTATTATAATTTTAATATCTCCATAATGTTCAATATAATAAATTTTATGATTTAATTTGTAAAAAAATCATATATATATATATAATATTTTTCTGAAAAACTATTTTTCATTGAATTTTCATTTTTATTTTCATTTGATTATTTCTAGCTATAAATATTTATTATTTTTAAATAGATTAAATATTTGTAACTCAGAGGACCCAATTTGGTAAATATTTCCCTTTTATTTTTTTCATTATAAATAATAAACTTATTAAAAAATTATCACAATGGTAAGGATAAATGAGGTAATTAAGGTTAAAAATAAAATGTCAAGGACTAAAAAATAACCCTAAAAATTATCTAGATTTAATTTTATGAACCTATTTAATTTATAATGATTAAATATTGTAATATATGAAGGTGTTTTCTTTTGGCTATGATTTTGACCATTATATTATTTTATTTAAAGTAGATAAAAAATTATTCTCTTTGTTTTATAATCTTTAATTTTTTTATAAGGATTAATAGAGGTAATGTTTAATTATTAATATTTATTTTCAATTTAAATTATTGTTTTATAATGGAAATTTATTATGAATTTTTAGTGATGAAATAATTACCTTAAATTCTTTAACAACAGTTACATAATATTTAATCGACTAATAGAAAAATAAAATAAATGATTTTAATTTTTTTAAAGTGATATAATATGAATGAATTAATGTGTCCCACGAATTTTATAGATCTATATTAAATTTTAGATATGTTTTAGAGGATTATATTTCATTTAAATTACTTTATTTATGAATTTAAAGTCATATTAAATGAGTATTCTCAAAAATGAAATTAATAAAATTCTATTATAAAAAATATTTTATTATAAAAAATATTTTATTAAATGATTTAAAATTATTAAAAAATATATATTTATCAAAAATTAATTTTATATGGTTGAAAACATCCACTATGTTCTGTTTATGCACCTTTTGGCCTTTTATGGTAACATTTTTGACCCTTAAAGGGTAGAAAACATCAATATCTTGATAATTGTGAAGAGGGTCAACAGAGGTTTAATACAAAATTATTGGGGTAAAAACGCCATATAAACTTATAAAACTTTTCTATATGAGTATATTGAGAACTTTAATCATCATATATCCTAAATATTTTAGTTTGGAACCATTTTTAAAAAAAATTAATTTAAAATGTTAAGAAACTCCAAAAGATCCCCTTCACTCTCTTATAAGAGGGAACCCCTATCATATTATCTCCTCACTCAAAAAAACGATTTCATTCACCCAATACTTTATCAAAAACCTTAATAACAACCCTCACACATTATATAGGCCTTATTTTTTTTAATATTACCAATCTTATTGGGATTAAGGAGTAAAACATAGAAGATTGTTTTAAGAATATCTATATTTCTTAACACATCATTTTCATTTTGATTCTTATTCTACCTCTTTAAAATATTATTTATAAATGAGAAGATAATAACATAAGTATGTTCCATATTCTGGAATGATTTAGTGTTAATTACATAATAAAAGAACACAATATTCCATTCATGAACAAATACTTTTACTTTCCTATTAAATTCTTATTTATGTTAATTTTGGATTAGAACCTAAGTGGGTCTTGGGAAAGTTGGGTTGTTTTTGGAAAGGAAGATTCATGATCAGTGTAGGTTGGATGTTGTCCCATTACAAATTGTGATAATAAAATACACAATTCATATCAATTACCTGACATCTAATGGTCTGGCTAGAACATTTCACACCATGTAATAGGTTTTTCCTAGTGGGAATACCCCAAGAATTACCTGACATGTAAAGCATTTACACCTTCAGAAAGTATATATAGTCCATACCATACATTTCTAGTGATAGTATCTGATGAGAAAACTATTTTTGGTGTATATGGACCATAAGGTACTCAAAAATATCTTTTCACAATGAAAATTTAATATCAGATAGTGAATATTTGTTAAATATCTTCATTTCTTTGAATTTGAGCATACCTATACTCTGGGAAAGGGAAATATGATTGAAGACACATTGAGTCAAGAAAATTTGATACATTCCATATAGGAATACATTGATGAATATAAATTGATTAAACTATTTTATAAGATGAATCTAGAGTTTCATTATAGTCATAAGAAATCTTATATATCATCCTTGATCGTTACCTCTAAATCCTTGATTGGGTGAATAGTAGGAATTTTTTAAATCTTGAAGGCTTGTTGCTCTGGGAGTGCATTTAAGATGAGGAGCGACCTCCGGACTGGCATGTCAATATAGATGACATCTTATGTGTACATGGTCATATCTGGGTTCCTGCTGGTATTATAGAGGAACTGATGTGAGAGTCCCAACCTTCTTAGGGAGAAGTTCATCTATTCATCTCCAGGATGTATCATGATATTAAACACTAATATTTTTGGCCTATTAGGAAACATGAGTTAGTAGGTTTTATCTCTAGGTAATCCACATATCAGTAGGTGAAGGAGTAGCACCAATAACTTTCTGGATTGTTCAAACTGTTACATGTTTCATAAGTGATATAGGAATATGTTGCCATGGATTTTGTATGCTGCTTACTCAAGTCAACCCAAGGCAAATACATAATTTGGGAAGTCCTGGATCGACTGATGAATATAGCCCACTTCCTTCATTTTTGGTATACTTAATTGGTTGATGAGGTGAGAATAATGCATGTCTGTTAGATTGTAAAACTATATGGTTTCCCCCATAATATTGTTGTAGATATTGTATCTCATTTTATATCAAGGTTCTATCAGGGTTTATAAAAAAGATAAGGGTACATAAGAGATTTTGAGCATAACTTTTCACTGTCAGACCGAAGGCCAATCAAAACAAGAAATAAAGGTGTTTGATTACATGCTCCGAGCATGTATACATGATTTTCATGGTTCTTGGGAGAATTATATCCCTCTTATCAAGTTTTTTTTATAATAATAGCTCTGAGGATATCATTCAGATGGTTACTTTTGAGGCATGTAGGGTAGGGAATTTTTTTAACCCCTTTTCTAGTCAGATTTTAGGAAAGGTATCCCTACTAGGTCCTCTTCTCATGGAAGAGAGTTCAGAGTATGTTCATATAATTAAGAAGAATGTGCATAATAATCAGTCTAGATATAAATCTTATTCCAATCACCATCGATGGAAACTATAATTCTTGGTTGGGGATCGTGTTATCCTATGGGTTTCAATAGTATTGGGCATAGATGGATATAGAGGAAAGGTAAGTATTCCCCTCATTATGTTGATCCATTTGAGATTCTTGAGAGAGTAAGTCTGGTTTACTATCATTTTCTACTACCTCATTGGTATTGTTCTATGCATTATGTCTTCCATGTTTCATATCTTTGACATTATCATGTCGACACATCTCATACTTTTGATCCATAGGAGGTTGAGTTAGATTTTGATGTTGCTTTTTAGGAGTGTCCCATACACATAATTGAATAGAGCATGAATACTCTCCATAATTGGTCTTTACCTTTAGTATAGATGATTTTATAGAATTACCAGATACACGAAAAAACATGGGGGTGGGAGGCCAAAGTACATGCTTAGTGGTTAGAATTGTCCTCAGAAAGTGTTTTTCCTCCCTTGGAAGGTAAACTCGGGGATGAGTTTTTTAAGGGGAAAACACTATAAGAACATGGTTTTTTATTTCAGGTATAAATCATTATAATTATTTATTAAAATCTTATTTACGTTCCTTTTTGATTGCAAAATAATTCGGATATTGGTCTGGTTTGATAGTTTTTGGAAAGGAAGTGGTATGAGGGTTGCATGTTTGCTGCATGAAAATTACACATTATGTAAATAGAATACATGATGTGTATCAATTTCATGACATGTAATGGTAAATCCATATCCTTTAATGTCTTGTAATGGGTCCTTCCCTAAGAGTAATACAATGATATTTACATGATGTGTAAATAATTTACACACCATGTAAATACATAAAATTAAAATTTTAAAATAAGAAGTAGGGCCTCCTATTTGTTTTAATGAACCTCACCCCTACCCTCTCTCTCATGAAGGATCCCCAGGGATCCCTATTATAGAATTTTCTACCAATTTTAATTCTAAACTCAGATTTTAGATCATTCAGTCACATTGGAAGTGTGCCGGTAGGTGCATCAGTCCTTTAGCTCCATTATTATTTCATATTTCTATTAGATGTGATATTTTAGGGATGGAGATTATCTCCTATTTTTTGTGCGTTAATCCATTATTCCATTTTCTTCTGATATTGGCCAAAATAAGGGCTGATACTGGACAAGGAGAGTTCTAGGGGTATATGGTAGGTGGTTCTTGATTCATACCTAAGGCCTCTACATTTTTTAAACTGTCATCACTGTGTGCACACTGATTTCATTTGGCATTGCCTATTTAATTCTTCTTCCATTATTTTAATTTATATATACATAATTAAGATCCACTTATATATATGATTATCATATAATTTGAGGTTATGACCTCAAAAAATCCCACTGCATGTAGGGTGTTTCTTTTTTTATGCCTTTAGGGGATTTTTATGACTTTCTACACAACCGTTTGGGTGATCCAGGAACGATGTTTATAATGTTAAGTGTTTTAATTAAATGAATGGATTATTAATGATTATTCCATGAAAAGTATCACTTGACACTACTAAGGTAAGTGTTTCAAAATAACCAATGAACCTTTAAATGATAATTATAATGTATATATATTTATATATATAACTTGGAATAATTACTTATAATTAATTGGATTTGGTTTCATATCCTTATCCCACCTTTTCATGCTTATGAAAGTGAAAGGAATGAAAAAATTAATTTAATATGGAATGAATTAAATAGATAGTTTCATGTACTTATCCCACCTATTCGTTATTATGAATTGTAATAGAATGAACCTAATAAATGAATATGGAAATAAAGTAATAAATGGTTGCATGTCCTATTTATCCTTGACACTAGTATTGATGGTAATGGAACGAATCAATTGAATTACTAAATGGAATGAGTATTATATGGTCCTAATTAAAAAATCATGTCAGTATAAGGTCTATATTTCACATGGACCATTTTATCTTTATAGAAGTGGGCAAACTTGATCTATCCTTGGATTAGTGAGGGAATTCCATCAGTACCCAGAGGACACCATTTAAATTCAAGGAGCTAGTTTCCAAGGGAGATACCCACCCTATAAAATTGTACTTATCTACTAGAAGATTACCTAAATGACTCTGTATGATCCATTCACTATATTATAGATATTAGGATTCATTAGATACACTCCTTGGATCCAGCTTAATGTCTTTGGACCTGTGGCACAATTGATACTTCCCATTGGGCCCAACCATGTTTATCATATTTTACCTTGGATGATATCCTTAGAATCAGTTAGAATCTATATAGTGGAATGCCTTGGATGATTCTACTTGTATTAGAATCATAATATATATATCCATGTTTCATGTTATTATTGAGTTGGCTCTACCCCTAAGGTAAAGGATGACTTGGTTATTACCTTGGATCCTATTCAATTATTGTCATCACCAAGGAAGAATTGTTAATTAACATTGATCCTATATTATTATTATTATTATTATTATTATTATATAGGATTCTGTGGTCATACCTTGCATCTTATTTATTCACTTATTATAAATTTTAACTTAATTAATTAAATTATTACATGTTCAAACACCAGCTAAGGATGAAGATAGTATCATGGTATTTATATTTCTGTATTTTTTTCACTTTTATATATACATGCACACTATTTCAGTTTATATTGTACTGATTGGGTGGTATAGATACTGTTGGTTGTGGCCTAATGGGATTTTTCTCATAGCCTATCCAGGCCTTCAATGGTACCCGAGTAAATTATATGTTTGAAAGTGTTGATAAGGGGAAGAATACATCTTGGGGAATGCAATCTTTATTGATTTCTTAGGTTGGATCTTCATAGATGATGACTGAGCTAGAGATTGGGATTTCAGATATTTTTTGGATTCTTTTTTATTATTTTTTTATACAATGTGTTTCCTACTAACATGTGTACCTAATTTATAGTTTTCTAGAACTTAAAATACATTATCATCAACTTTTGTATATGATTTAGTTTCTAGATTTGAGTATTATTATACATTTATTGAGTTTCTACCATTGATATCATGCTTCTTCTATTTAATTATTATTAGTGAAGTTTTCCATTGTTCTCTACTCTGGTATGAGGGCATAGTCTCTCACCAGACACATCATATGCCCCCACTACTAGTCAGATGCCTCTACTATATAGAGAGAAAAGATTGAAGACATATGTCCAACCGGGGTCAGTGAACCTTTCAACATCATTCAGTTCCGAGACATCTCACATAAACTAAACCCATATCCTCTTCCATCAAACAAAAAACTAAACTGTCATCCATTTGTATGACATACTACCACATCCCAAAATAATAGGATTGATTTTATATCATATGTTATATTGACTATTTGTAATGATGAACATAATGTATATGTGTGATACTCATGAATTTTTTATAATTATAAAAATATAATATATCATATACTTTCATATCATTCTATCCATTGTAAATTATAATGTTGTTTGTGTGTTCGTGGGTACTACAACCTCGATAAAGAGATGCAATTTGTTTTCTATCATCATATCAGTTGGAAGATATATATATGTTTATTTAAAATAATAACACGGTACTTATGATATATTTATAATTTTGGAAAGATAAAATAATACTTAAATTCTTTTCATAATGATCATTGAAAATTGGAAACACTACTCATGTGTATATAAGGATTACTCTCTCCATGATTATAACGTAGTTAATTTTTCAAATCCATATTTCATGTTTGGTTTTAAAATATTAATTTTTGTATAAAAATTATAATTGTTTCATGATTTATTTTCTATAGTAGTTTTAATAAATAACTCTTTGACCATAGTCAACTTACCATAGTCATTTTTCACATATGAACCAAATATCATTAAAAAATCTAACGTGAACTTAATTAAATAAGTAAATAAATAATACATTGTAAAATATAGAATAAATGTAATAAAATATGTGAAATATTTTATTAATAAATTAAATAATTAACATTATTTTATTATTTGGGGAGATAAATAACGTACATGGTGACTTAGACCTGAGGGAAGAGATTTTCACCTCAAATTTATTTCCATGAGACACATGCCGTATTCGACACTTTTGTTATTTTATTTAGTGAATATACCACACATTAATGTATTTTATCACGATTCTTGTAAAAATTATTTTTATTTACATATCCCTATATGGTTATTATTTTGGTGGGGCTTACAATTCAATTGTTACCAATGTGGTCATAGTTTATTTCACAATCTCATCGTTTTTAGAGATTTTTTATTTCTAATAATCCTATGCTGGAATTATTTGATATTTATAACATGACTCAAATATGTTTTAATATACTATAGTTATTTGATAAGAATACAAGTTTTTATTTCTATTTTACTCTCTTTATCTACTCAATCAAAAAAAAAATACTATTATGAAAAACATAATTTATTTATCTCTTTAGTCAAAAATCATATTTATTTTATATCCATGTTTTATAAAAATATTTTAAGGAATTTGTTTTACTATTATAATATGAATTAATAATTTTTTAGATAAGTTTGAATTTATATAATTTTTTTAAAAGGAATCATTTTTTTCATTTACTTAACGATGTACTATTTTAGTTTTTTACATAAATGTGAATGTAATGTTTTTTAACTTATATAACATGGATGTAATTTCTCACATTCACGACTCATAAATTATTTGAATTATACATTTCAAAATTCCATGTTTATTTTCAATCTAAAATAATTTTCATAAAAAATTAATTTTTTTTCAAAAGTTATTTTCAATGTGCAAAAGGTATTTCCATCAAGAATGTTTTAATGATATTTGTATGGATTTTTTATTCATCAAAGAGAATGTCCCTTTATTATAATTATAATGTAATGGGGATATTTTGTAATGATTCTATCTGATATGATACTTTGGATGGTTTTTTATCATGCTCTATTTATTGATATGGGAAAATATTGACAGTGAATAAGCTAGTTTTTCAATATGAATGTTTATGTTGATTATGTTCACCCATTTTGTAATATTAAAGTATTAGACATAATATGTGATGGGAGGGGTATATTATATCTTCAAAATGAATAACTAGGTCTCATGGGAAAAAATTAGGTTGGGTATTTGGCTGAGGATTTTTCCAATTATATAAAATTACACAGAATGTGGCCTTGAAGGTAAGATTTTGATGCCTGAATTTATGAAATCTATCATGATGAAATTAGTTATTGATTTCCATGTGATTATTTTAATAATTATTATAAATATATATAATATTTAATATCATGTGATTTTTTATATTGAATTATTTAATCATCATTTATTCACTCCGTATTATTATTTTTTCTCAAGTTATTGATTAAATTACATTTTTTTACAGTTATATACCATTCCATAATGATTATTCCTTATTTTACTATATTATCATCCTTTATAAATAACCCTTAATTAGTATTTGAGATCACCCTTTTTTGTTTCTTTTCCTAGGATATGATGAAGTGATCTTTGAAAGTGTTCAAGAATGCAGTATAATTACTTTCACTATGTTTTTTAATTTATTTCCATTTTAAAATGGGAGGAATGTTCATATATATTTTAAAAACACCACTAAACTATTTGGCACTTTGGGATGAAATCCCAGGATTCTATTACCAATGTAACAAATTAAGTACCATATATAGGCTATATGAGATGAGATCTTTATAGTTTGTATCAAATAAATATTTTTAGAAACCTTGAAAACTAGATTTGGAAAAACATATTTTATATAACATAACCTTATGTCTGAAATTGAAGATAATTATAACTATAGGATAACGTCTAAAAAAATTAGTAAATTAGATATTATACGGTTTTTCTAAAAATACATCGATGTCTGGATACTATAAGTGAATTTTGTTTTGGAAGAAATAAATATAGGGGTAATAACCCCAAAAAGAGTTGGTTGAGTGTATCTTGACCATCGTTATGGTGAATGGTGTGTGATCTCTTACCACATAATAGAGAATATGATTGGGATAACTGTAATTTTCATTGTGAACCATTATGAGTAATTTTAATAGATGATTACCAAATATAACCTAGGTTAAACCTATGTTTTAATTGCGTAAAAATAAGTATTCATGATTTAGACACCCTATGAATTATATTTCATTATTTCCCGCTATGATTAATCTTGATCATATGATTCATTCTAGTTTTAGACAATGGATAACACTAGAAGGAACCATGTTAATATTGAATGTGATGGAATATTTTATGATTTTAAGAAACTATATGTAATGATTATGAGACTGAAAGCTATGGTGATTTTGCCTAATTAGTTATCATGATATATGATTAAAAAAGTTCATCTTAACGTACTACTGTACTCACTAAAGAAGATAATGACTTATTTCACTAAGATCATGGCTAGTGGAAACCATAGAAGAAAAAAGGTGAAATTTTTATCATTTTAGAAACATGAAATATTCACCATGGAGAATGTATTAAAGGATTAGGAACATATTTTTTTAGAAAATAATGGAATAAATCAGTGAAATGTCTCGGAAAAATGAAGAGTATGATGGAACTGAATAATTTAGATCCCGAAAAACCATTTCTAGTTGAATGTTTTTTGTGTGGGGAATATGGGAATTGTCCCAGTCAATACCCTAGAAAATGGTTAAATACAAGGACAAGGAAGGACATATACTATAGAAGTCATTAAAGTTTAATAATTAAAGTGATTATGTATTCGCATTTAAGAATTTTGTTATTAAAGTATTATAAAAATGATATTTTTTGATATAATGAGTCATGAATCATTAAAGGATTCTTCCATAGTAGGTTTTCAAGAAGGATTTTAAATCATATGTTGAAGAGTAGTGATAAAATATAAAAGTGATTTAGTGATAAAATGATATTTTGGAAAACACATGATTGAAGGACTGATAACCCTAAATATATGTCTAATTATAGGATAAACATAATGTATCTTGTGATGATATGAATATGGTTGATCACAATTTTAATGGAATAGAAACCCCATTGAAGTTATATTATATAGGATTTTAACATGATTAGATATATTTTAAGAGATATTTATGGGAATATAACCCTTTGAATTAATATATGTTTTAAGGAAAAACTTTATTTGGGGAATAATGTTTTTATATTTTGGAGACATATGTTTAAAGATTTTGATAACCATTTGGATTAATATGATAATTGATGTTAAGTTAATAACAATGAATTAATATTATTTTATTTTGTGAAAAAAGGGTTTTTAGAAAGACATAATGGTTAAAAAGAGATTAGATGACCAATGTTATTTTTGAGGATGTTCATCATATTCCGAGAGTTTTATAGGGATTATGTTAATTTAGTTTTAAAAAATGGAATCCTTTTAGATAGGAGACAACCCATTGTATCTAGAAAGGCCATATGGCTTGAACCAAAAAATGAAGGGTGATAAGGGTGAATCACATACAAGTGTCCTAAATGATGTCCTAGTCAGTTTTATTTTTAAATGATTTTATAGATAAATATTGAGTTAATTATAGGATGAATATTATAGGACGAAATATTTTTGAATTATTGGGATTTTTATATTATTAATGAATTTTTTAGGGTGTTTTTATTAGGTTGGGTTACATATAACCTTTCGGTTTGACATAAAGTATTATTTTTGAAGAATTATATTGAATTTTTGGAGATATAAAATGAATCTGATTAAATAAAATTTGAGGTGAAAACTTTTTTTAATGTTGAGTTTATTGAGATTATTTGGGATGTAGGCTTATTTATTTTTTAAATAATATAATATAAATTCTTGTTGTTATTTTGTAAATTTTGAAGTGAAATGTATTATCACTTCATATAAAGGATTATACATTATGGTAATTTTCTTAACATGTAGAAATAATTTCATCTTTGAATTACATATAAATATATTAGGAATATATTGTCAAAATTTTATGGATTATGTTAACCTTTAAAAGTTTTTTTTGCAATTCTAGCATAAAAATTCATCTTGAATAAACATAATTTAGAAAAAATATGAGATTTTGGTAGAAATTAATTAATCTATGAAATTATACTTGTAAAGTAAGTATATTTACTTTTTTTCTTATTATAAATGTTAATAGAATTCCTAAAATCTCGGAAAAGTATATTAATACAAAAAATATCATCTTGTTACATTTATTTTAGATGAATCGATTGTCCTTTTCACGCCCCTTGGGTTTATTTTTTGTTGTTGTGAACTTTCAATTGATATTTAATTTTCATGTAATAATTGATCTATATCACTATCCATCATTATTTAGATAATAAAATTTTATTCGTAGTCTATATTTTCACTTCCCACTAATGTTCTTCTATTTGAATTCTTAGCTATTTGTTATTCCATATGTCCATTTTATTCCTCTTTACCTCTTTTCAATAAAATGGATTATTAATCCTTTTTATGATGTCGGTTTTCCCTAAATGAATTTTAAAACATCAATCCATTGATTACCATGAATATGTCTAAATTGTGAGGATGAAATTTATTAAATGGGGGATAATATACCACCTTGATATTTTAAAAACAACACAATGTCTGATAGTGTATATGACACACAACACTAAGACATAACGACCGAAAAATATTATTATTTAAATATGACAATCATAACCTAGAAATTGGATTGGAAGGTATGAATCATAATAACCAAATTATGAAATATATATAAAGGACCCACTCAATACAAATTAATTTATTAATTCTTAGGAAATAAGTACTCAATTTGTTGTAATATTATTTTATGTTTCAGAAATAATTTTTCATCAAAATTGACTTTTATTAATTTTTTGTGAGAAAACATTAGAATTAATTTATAGAAATTCAAAAAATTATATTTTTTAAAAATAATATAATTTTTTAAATTATCATATCTAAATTTTCTATGGATGAAAATTTCAATTTTTTCCAAAAAAACTGATTTTCTAGTGAATAATGTAAAGTACAATTTTTTATTGAAAAATTTATTTTTGTTTCAATAAATTAAGATGATCCATTTAATTTTAAAATTATGTCTAATTAAAAAATGTTATATAATATTTTGTATAATCCAATTAATTTCAATGGAATCAATTTTATGATTGAATTTAGGATAATTGTTTTAAAAAATAATAATTTTTCTAAAGAAATGTTTCTCGGTGCATTTTGATTTTAAATTATTCACTGCTAATTATAAGCATTGAATCATGAAAAATTTCTTCCATATTTGGAATTAGGTTGTTAAATTTTCTAAATAGGTTCCTATTATTTTTTGTTGTTATGAATAGTGATCGTAGTAAATAATTGTTACCATGGTAAGAGGAAATTGAATAATTATGGTAAAAAATAATATGATAGAGATTAGATACTAACCCTAACACACTATTTAGTTTCCCTTTACGAACCTATTTCATGCATACACATTTAACATTCTAATATATGTGAATTTTTTAATTTGGATTTGATTTTGACAATTATATTATTTTATTTAAATAAAAGTAAAATATATCTTTCTATTTGTTTTATTATCTTTAAAAGTTTTCATATGGATAATCATAGTATAAGTTCAAATATAAATATCTATTGAAAATATAATTATATTATTTTTATCATTATAATTTTATTTTAAATTTTTACTGATTAAAGAATTACCTTAAATACTTACGCAACACTGACACAATATTTAGTCAATTAATAGAAAAATAAAATAAATAATTTTTGAAGTATTAGAAGTGATATAATTTGAATACATAAATGTTTCCTATGAGTTTTATTGACATATATAAAATTTTAGATATGTTTTATATGATTATATTAAAATCATGTCTTTTTATTGATGTATTTGAAGTCATATTAAATGAATACTGTCAAAAATGACATTAATAATATTATATAATAAATAATAATTTATTAAATGATTTAAAAATTATAAAAATATTATATTTGTCCAAATGAACTATATATGGTTCAAAAAATCAATCATGGTCGATTTATGAGTCATTTTATATTTTATATTAACATTATTAACCATTAAATGGCGGAAAACATTAATATAATAGAAAATTTCAAAATAGTTAATGTGGGGTTAGAAAAAACAATAATGGTGAAAACATCAAAAAGTGTCTAAATTTTATTTCATAATATTATTTTGAACTATCCTCATCCTATCTTATAAATATATCATTTCAGATAAAATTATCAATGAAAATTAATATAATAATTTAAGAAATTTGAAAAGTTCCCTGGACCTCTCTTATTAAAGGGTTCCCATCCCTGCTTTTCTTCCCACATCAAGAGATATTTTCATTAGGAAATATTTGATAAAATCCCTTACTAACATCCCTAACCACATTATCGATATCACGACATGTCATAATGGGGAATGTGCTAGGACCCCCCAAGCCCACCTCCAACAGAAAATGGTATGGTTACCAGCACCAAATAGACATATCATTAATATGGGAGGAATTGTCCTAAGAACTAGTATAGACACACACACACACACACATCTAATCCCATAAAATGATGAAATGTAAAAACAACTGGAATACCATGCATTTATGCATCAATATACCAAAACTAGAGTACACCAATAAGTAAATTGAAAGTAAAAAATGTCCAATTACAAGACCAGCATAGAGAATCTAAAAAAATATTTCAACCTTAAATTAAACTAGGGACTACTATCAGAATATTGTAGGATCACAACTCGATTTATCCAGTCTCACTGAGCACCACTTGGTCATAGCCCCTGAAGTAATTTTTCAAGAGGTCAATCATCTTTACAAGATAGAACATGTGTGGGATATGTCCGTGTAGGGGTGAGTACAAAAATACCCATTAGGACACCTCAAAAACATAAATCATATACAAAAAGAATAATATTCAACACTACATAGGTATATTTCTACAATACATATTAAAATAATGTCTAGATATACTATATAGACAAACACAATCTCAAGGTAATGTCAAAAACATAATATCCAACTTAGGAATCCATCGTGAATGTTATAAAAAGAAACCATATAGGATAACACACCCCCTGAGTCTTATAACACATATTACATTCTTCTAAGTGGTAGTGATTTCTTTTTATTTCCATTATAAGTATACATCAGAAGTATGAAGAGATAAAATACATATATTAGGATTAAAACCAAGGCCAAGAGGTATAGAAACAACTCAATTCATATTAACCCATTTTGTAGAGGATTTATGCTCACATATTGTTTGTCACAAAGATACCAATAACTATACATAGGTGCAAGAATATTATTGAGGATCTCACTCTGAGACTCATGAAAGTATTCTGACAAATCTATCAAGGAAGTCTAGATAAAGGGATCACTGTCCTATGTGTAGTAGTTGGTTCCATACTAAATCTCAAGTAATGGATATAGGGATGGTACCCTAATGAATCTTTACCAAGATATAGAGGAAAATGGCTCCAAGAAAATATTTAAGGAGTAAACATTGTGTGGTAGGGATACATTTCATGTCCCTACGACCCCTTGTCATGCCCATGTAAATGGACCATTTCTATGTCTGTTTCCATTTCCAT
The DNA here is from genome assembly GCA_963277665.1 of Viscum album. Classification (NCBI taxonomy): domain Eukaryota; kingdom Viridiplantae; phylum Streptophyta; class Magnoliopsida; order Santalales; family Viscaceae; genus Viscum; species Viscum album. Next base: position 876,899,427 of record OY728143.1, on the reverse strand, counting down.
ATAGAAGTATACTAAATGATGATTCATATGTACATCATCCCTGATACAAGTCATGACATAGCCCATGTATGCCCAACCAAGCTATGTCTGTGAAGGAGTACAAGACATGCTCGTTCCCATGTATAATATATTGTGACCATGTACCCTCTGTGATACACTCCAATCCAGCAGGGAAGACATCACAAACCATGCGATATGGTTCAAATTCCTTGTGATCCTTAACTTTAAACAAAAACCCTAGCCATGACATCAGGGGTCTCATACGTCGTGTAATCCCGGATTACACACTGTGTAGATTAGTACTTGAAGAATCCATATGTTCTTCATCACATAGAGCCATCCACTACTATGACACCCGATCTATCCTTGATTCATGTCAATAATGGAGGATCTAGTCTGGATGACCATTTACATAACCATTTTCTAGATTTTTACCATTCAAACTAGTCCAAAAATGACCTCATTCATCATTCATCATTTTAATCTAAATAACACAAAAATTGGGTACCCAAACTATCTGATCCACTATTGATTATATTGTCACACCACCATCATGACATGATGATCCAAGTTCTACAATTTCTAATAATTCTTCCACGAAATTAGTGCACAATGAATGATTTTTTTACGGATGTTGAACAATGGAAAAAACGAAGAATACCCTTGATGAATGAAGAATTATCGGAGAAAAGAAAAATTCACAATCATGAAGAACTGATCTAATTCGATGTTTGTTTTCAAGTCAATGTTCCATTTTTAAAATGAAGAATGATGGGGAAACAATTAATCACAAAGAAATTATCCCAATAAAACCCCACAATAAACCTATCCCATAATAAGCACGATCCATAGAACAATATATTGGTTGATTGATCCGTGTTCATCATAGAAATAAAAATGAGGAAAGAAAACCAAATCAAACAACATCCAACCATTATATGGATCAGTCAATAATGAATAATGATTATGCATCATCATTGTTGGAAAGATCTCTGAATCCTGTTGCACACCGATCTCCGATATTCGATCTGTTTGATGTTCACACAAGAGAGATCATCCCATGCTATCTCCAAGGTTTCTACAATAGATATATGGTTAAATAGCTGACCCTATAATTCAATAATATAACCATTATTAAATAATAATTTAGGTTTAAGTGTCAAAAGATAAATAACATAATTTTATTTAATAATTTTATTTATTTTACACCAGCAACAAAATTTCAATAATTACCCCATGCTGAAAAAGGTTATATCAGACATAGTTTAAAACCCACATTCTAAACTCAACAGTTCCAAAATATTTCTGATCCGAGCTCCCATTTAGATGTTATTCAACATTTATAGGAAAACTTCCCATGTGTGGTATTTCGTATACTAAATATATTTCAAAATTTTTTAAGAGTATATCAGGCCTCAAAATTGCACGTCATCTCTATGTATCATCTTGAAAAAATAAGATATAAAAAAACATGGAAATTTCCATGTCATTAAATCCTCCTCATCTTAGGTTTTTACATACTTGAAACTCAATAATAGGATAGATAAAGAGATGTGGTTACTGATCACGAATTTGAGCCTCTCGTTCCATGGACTCACTTAGAGATTTTTGTGCTACCACTGAACATTCACTAAAGGAATCACTCATCCACGAATGATCCGATAATACCAATTCTCAATCTCCAATGGTTTATCAATTAAGGTAGATATATCCACGATTCCTAGCCCCCACTTTTCGATAACATGTGATGGGTCATGCACATACCTCCTCAGATGTGATACATGGAAGATTCCATGTACCTAGTATAATTGTGGTTGTAAAGCTATGGGGTATGCTACCTCACTAACTATATGAAGTATCTGGAAAGGTCTAAAAAATCTCAGAGATAGCTTGATACCCTTTCCAAATAATCATAATCCACATTGAGATGAAACCCATAAGAACACACAGTCTCCCTCCTCAATCTCAAAATGCCTCCGTCATCTTTCCGTGAAATACTTTTGACGGCTCTGTGCAGTCCTCATCAACTCTTGGATGATATTCACCTTCTCGGTGGTATCCCACAACAACTATGGTCCCATAAGTGTTGACACTCCTTGGTCAATCCATTAAAGTGGTGACCTTTGGGGTCACTCATACAAATCCTTGAATGGTTCCATTATAGTGGTGGAATCGTAGATTTTTTTATTTGAATTCCCCAAGAGTATATGATCCTCTAAGATATATCCAAATTCCAACATGATAGCCCAGATCATGTCCTCCCAGACCTGAATGGTCCATTCTTTATAGTTTCCAGTCCAGGGGTGACACACTATGCTTTAGTAGAAATGTGTCCTAAAACCATCTTGTAATAAGTTAAATAGTTGAGATGTGAAGTGAGAAACATAGTCAGAAACAATCACTAAGGTAACGTCAGAGATTCAGGTATCTCTTACACTTAGAGGCATCCCGAGCGCTCTACTGGAACTCTTTTCTCAAATATATAATTATCGGGATGACTTTGTGAATCTTTCTATGACCACCCAGATGGAATCAAGGCCCCTAGACATATGTGGTAAGAACATAAAGAATTATATGGATATCCCATCATACTTCTACTCAGGAGCCTAAAGGGGTTGAGAAAAATCCATTGGAACTTATTCTCAACCCTCACTTCTTGACAAGAAAGGCATCAATAGACAAACATTGAAACTATCTTCTTTATCTCTGGATACAAAAATTGATTTTAGAGGTCCCGGTACATCTTTTACACACCAATATGTACCACCAAATGAGATATATGAAAATATCTCAGAAGCACCTCCTATAAAATCACTGGTACCATCATGCATCCTATGAAAAGTTGATATGTTCTCCACCTTCAAAAAAATCTATCAGGATGAAATCCAATGGATATATGAGTACATAGGGTATCACAGTCTATATCCCTAAGTTGTTCTACCCTAAATCACAATAGAAGAGGAGGGGTAAAAACCATTGACTGAAAGTAAGATGCACCATCTCAATCAAAAAGGATAACTATAATGTAACCAAATTACTCTGACGTCACCTTTAGAATCTGTGAACAAGATCTCTTACTAAGATAATTTTCTCCTTCATTCCCCTTCCCATGAATATAAACAATATTTTAGTAAAAATATTAGAGGACCACTATCCATTACTTCTATCAGATGTTAATAATCCTCTATGAGAATATATATATGAGAATCATGTGGTTAGAATAGATGATAAATCACACACCCATCAGGTTGTGTTGCAATATAATTAGTTTTAATACTACCATTGTTAAATATTAGAGTGCTCGTCAATATATACCTTAACTCATAAAAAGACTTCTAGAACCTATATATCCACATCAAAGGCTTCCCATTTTAGTTCAATGTTTTCATGGGTGATGTTATAATGGAAAAATCATGTATGAATATCCGATAATAGCCTTTCGACCCAAAAAAGCTTCATACCTCTATCACACACTTGGGAATCTCCCAACAAAACACTACATCATCCTTGGTTGGGTCCACTACCACACCACTTGCTAAGATACAATGTCCCATAATGTGGACCTCCAATAAATATAACAAGCCCATTGAATGATTCTCGCAAAGTTGGTGCTATCATAGTGCTTCTAGAACCATCGTCAAGTGTCTCATGACCACCTCTAAAGATGCCAAGTACACTAGGATATCATTGATGAAGACTACCATGAACCAGTCAAATAAAGGATGAAATATCTATTTCATGAGTCCCATGAACACTTCTTGGGAGTTAATCATTCCAAATGGCATCACTGGGTACTCATAGTGATCGTAGAGAAACATAAATGTCATCCTTGGTATATCCTCGTCTCATACTCATAGTTGGTGATAGATTGATATGTGGTCTACATTTGAGAACTATTGTTCCCCTCTCAACTGATCAAAGAGTTCATTGATCCTCAGTATTGGATGCTTATTATCCATGGTCACATGCTTCAAGATCCAGTATTCCAAACATAACATCAATATCCCATCCTTATTTTTGATCAAATATACTAGGGCTACCCAAGGTGAAACATTGGGCCAAAAAATTCATTTTCTCTATAAGTCCTCCAAATCCACCCTTATCTCAAAAAGATATACAAGAGCCATTTAATAAGTTGAATTAGATATCAGTGTCATGACATTGTGTAGATAAATGTATTAGTATATCTCTCGATGGGGAGGTAAACCTATATTATCCTTTGGGAAGATATCCTCATACCCCTCCACCACCGATGGGAATAGAAAAATCATAACATTCACTGTAATAAGGTCCATTTTATAAAATTGATGACTAATTGGTTGTATCCTCAAATGTAAGTGACCAACCTTCAATAACTTCATTTCCTTGTCACCAAAAAAGGTAAAATTGGTTCCATTGCTACGGTAACACCACATCCTCTTTCTAAAATAGTTAATCTGGGCATCAATGGAAGATAAATATTCCATAAGGCCTAATCAATGCTACAAAGATATACCAACCTAAAATCTCACCTCCAAAGGTCATTTCACATTTTCAGCACAATTATGTGATCACTAAGTCATCTCTAGTTGGAGTCTCCATGCATAAGAGTCAATATTCTAGATCAAATACAATATCCATGTATGAAAATAGATATATGGAAATAAAGGAATGAAAATACCCAATGTCTATCAATAATGTAGCTAAGGTATAAAAGACGTAGATCATAACTTGTATCATTCTCAAATCCTCTAGGTCATAATCCTCAACCACCTACAGCTACCCCTCCACTCTCATAGCACGTCTACCACGTCTACCTCCCTATGAAACTATTTTCTCCAACCTATTCTTATACCATGTAAGACCATCAATAGTCTCCCTGTTAGTACTATGGTGGATCAGAAAATAACGTTCAAGATTCCGCCTACTATTACACAAGTAGTTTTTGCCACTCCCTGAGGTGAATAACTCTATCCTATGATCCTTGAAACACATTACCTTTTCCTTGTACATATTCATGAAACATCTCATACATCCAAATCATTAAGACTGATGTCATATCTCTATTTACGAGGTCTCTTCTCCTATATTCCCTTTGATGACAACCACTAGTTGCTTCTACTCATCCAAGAAACGCTTAACCATAAATCCTCTCTCTATCCCCCTAGAATATGTAGGACTGAATAGAGTAATAAAACTATGTCAGATGTCTCTACACAACCCCTAATCAATTTAATGACCCTGAAATAAGTCACCCCAAACCATATCCATCGAGTACCTAGAGAGTTTGGTAAACATAGATTAATAACCAGTTCATATCAAGACACCATACTGGAGGTTAAGAAGCTCCTAGATACATAAATCCCTTAATGTAGATGGAGAGAATTCCTCTCAAAAAATGTTCTCAAACAATGACTATGATAGAGTCACCTTTTCACAAGACTTGGTCACTAAATTCCCCAATCATCATGCTGAGCCATATAGAAGGCTCACCTCTTGGAACACCATATAATCTATTGGTCTCCTAACTAGATATAAAAATAAGGTCACTTACTCCATCCATTCCTCAACAACCTGTGGTTTGGGATCACCTCATAACTTGAGGGGTATTTGTCGCTGAAACCTGTGATGTATTCTCATCTTTATCACCACATCCTATAGTATTTCTAGTATTATTAGCCGGTCTACATGTATTGGTATAACTAATGCACCACATGGAGGTAACATCTCTAGAACTGGTCCTTGTATGAACACTTCATTACTGAGGGGATCATCCTCATGATTCTAATGAAGGACACTAACTAGTATGTGTCTCATAGGCATATTTAAAGTAAAAAAGATGTTCCATGGTCAATAAGTATATTTGGATATACAACTAAAGAAAGAAATTAAAAAAACAACCCATTAATTTATGATAAATGTATTATTGTTTTACCTGAAAATAATGTTATCATTTATTGAGTAAAAAATTATGTAATCAGTGTCCCAATGTATGAATACATCAACTACTTCACTGAAACTAGAGTCCCTAGCCCGAATACTAAACTCAAAACACTTAACACCATCACCCAAAACAGATATCATAGACTTCAGTCCTATGGTAGATCTAATTTCTCTAATACAACTCTTTCATGGACCATCCAAATGGGCCCCATGCTGAAACTCCCAAATCCTGCCGACAATATGAAAGTTTCCAGTGACTACCTAGAGTAGGAATATCACTAACATGGGAGGAATTAGCTTATGTAACTGTACCCATGCACACATCTCTAATCCTATAAAATTATGAACAATAAAAACAACTGAACAACCATGCATGCATTCATCTATATTCTATAACCAGTGTAAAATATGAAGTAAATGGAATGTAAAAAAGGACTAAATATAAGGCCACAACAATGGGGCTTAAAATAGTCTAACATGAAAGTAAATTGGAGACTTCTTTAACATTTCCATAGGAACACACTTCAGTCTTTCAGATCTCACTAAGATCTGTATGGTCATGGTCCATTGGGACTCTATCAAAATGTTGATTATCTTTATTACACAACATGTGCCAAAAAATACCTACAAGGCTGAGTATAATAATACCCAGTAGTACATCCTAAAACCACAAATAATATAAAAAAATAATAGTAGTTAGTTTTACATAATTATATTTCTACAATACGTATAATAATAATATCTACATATACTCAACAAAGAACACACAATCTTAAGGTAGATTAACCACTATAATAGCCAACCTATGATTCCAACATGAGATTTCCACATAACACTTGATAGGGAGAACACACTCCTTGAGTCTAAAAATACTTATTATTTCCATATGAGAGGGAGTTATCTTTAGGTCACACTATTAGAAGTATACACAAGAATTCTAAAGACATATGATACAAAGATGAAGATCACACCCATGTCCATGGGGTATACTAACAAATCAATTTGGATAAACCAACTAAGCATAGGATTGATGATCATATAGTGTTAGTTAGGAAAATACCAAGAAATTCTCCTAGGCCAAGAATATGATAGAGGATATCACTCCAAACCTCATGGAAGGATTCCAACAACTATATCAAAGAGTTACTACTAATGGGATCATTGTCCAATGTGTAGGATGTGATTCCATACTAACCAACAGGGAATGGATACAAGGAATGTACCCTAATGAAAATTTTCCATGATACAGAGGATAAGGGACCAATCCATATTTTAAGGAGTACACACCATTTAGTAGGGTTACACAATCTGTCCCCATGACCTTGGGTCCGGCTTGTGTAAATAGCCTATTTCCATGTTTGTGTAGAAGCACACTGTGTGGTGCTTCCTGTGTACCAATACACGACTTGTCTATGTATTCCCTGCCTAGGTATGTCTATGTAGGAGTACACAACATGATCATGCCCACATATGCATGCATGTTCCTATGTACCCTCCAAGGTCCATGTCGAGCCATTGGGGAAGGCATCACACACCATGTGATAGGGGTCACACAATTCATTATCCTTAACTTCACGTGAAATCCCTAGCTTCCACACTAGGTGTTCCTCATTCCATGTAATCACATATTACATGTAGTGTATATTGTGATTTTAGGAATCCAACTATTCTTCATCACATGGATTCATCCTATATTTCGACACTAGATTCAGCCATGATTAACATAAGGAATAGAGAATCTAGTCCATCTAATCATTTTCACCACCATTCATCCCATTATATCAATACAAACTACTCAAAAAGTATATTAATTAATCATTCTTCATTGAATGTCAATGAACATGAAAATAAAAAAACTAACCAACGTAGTGCCGCTTACATCATTGCACCACCGTCATTATGTACTAATCTCAGATCTGTAATACCGAATTGTTTCCCTTAGAAATGAGTGCGCAATGATTAATTTCTCATAAGATATCGAACCACAAGAAAAAAAAAGAATGTATGTGATGAAATATTGATATGGGGAGAAAGAAATGTAATATCCTGAGGAATTGACCATGGTAAATGTTTATAATGACTATGATTCATTTCTATTATAATGAAGAATGAATAGATAAAATTTAATTATAAAGAATTCCACCAAATAAAACCCCACAATACACACGATACACAAATAAATATATTTGTTGATTGATACACATTCATCATATAAATAAAAATAGGTAATGAAAACAAAATTAAAAAACATTATACCTCAATATATATTTATCTTTGATGAAGAAAGAGCATATGTCTTTATCTTTGGTGAGATTTCCGAATCCTGTTGCACACTAATCACCGATCTTTGATCTGGTAGATGTTATCCGGGGAGATATTCTAAAAATATCATTACATGGTTTCTCTAATGGATCTAGGGTAATGAAGTTGACCCTATAATTCCATCATATCCATATTCTTATATTATAATTTAGGTTGTTTGTTCAGTGGATAAATAAGATAAATTTATTAATTATTTTATTTATTTTACGCCAATGATGACTTTTCCAAAAACACCACATGCCAAAAATGGTTATGTCCATCATACGGTAAAAACCACATTTTATACTCAATTATTCCCTTATATTTTTTATATATCCTCCCTATTTAGAGGTTATTTCACTTTATTTTTGTAAAAATGTGCTCGCATTATATTTAATATATTTAATACATTTCAAACATTTATTCTAGTCACACCTCGCCTCAGAATCACTCACTATCAAAACACCTAGTCTCGAAAATATTTCATACAATATCAAAAAAGAATATTTGGAAATTTTTGATTCATTAGAATATATTTATTATTTTGGGAATAATATTAATATAATAGGGCTTAATGGGTAAAACAAAGGAGGTTTCCCAAAGAAGAGGTATAGTTCTTAACTGAGAGTTTTCATTTTTTTGTTATTATGCATATTTCCAATATTCTCCAAACATTATGAGATTATGAAATCCATACATATCATATACTAGGTTATTATTATGTAAATTAAATAAGTTATATCTATATCATCTTTTATTAAATTAGAAATGTAACTATGATTCATGCATACTAAGGACTACCAACCTACAGACTGATGTGATTCATTTTCTTTCACCGCCTCACATAGATGGTTATATTGATGGATTTTGTAAATATGTAGGATAATATTGAAATTCATATAATTCTAAAAATATAATATATCATCTAATTTATTACCTTTCTATCCCCTGAAAAACGATGATGTTTTTCTTTTGTATGTGTGGATTACCACTTTATGTAGTAATGCGACTTATTTTCCATCACAACATCCCAATGATGATATATAAAAGTTTATCAATATTAACTATATGTTAATTTTTATATATGTATCATTATATAAATATAAAATAATACTTACATTATTTTCATCCAAAACATTGAAAATAGAAATTTTACTCATGTAAACATACAATATAACGTCTTCATGTGTAAGAACCCAGGTTATTAGAACATGTAAAAATCATGAACTTGTTTTAATTTTTGAATTGTCCCTAAGAAAACATGGAAAATATAGAATGTTCTGGTAATTTCTACACTACACGCTGTGTACACTAAAGTACATGATGTGTGTGGGTTGGGAGAGTACCAGTTGTGTTCTCACTGAGTACAAGTTGTGTGATGACCGTGTAGGAATTTCCTACTGCACGACGTGTAGTGTTTCTTGACATGTCGTGTAACCTTGATCGTGTGGAGGCCATACATGGCGTGTCTGTATGTGGAATGGGTAGAATTTTTATAGAAAGTACATGCCATATACTATTTGTACACGCTGTATAGATGGACCGTTTATGGGGATATATATGGCGTGTTGGGGATGTCGGACTGGTAGAGAAGTACACATCATGTACCTCTAGGTATGCGCGGTGTAGTTAGTCGAAAAATACTCAGCGAAATATCAGTCCTCTTGTGAACAAAAAAATTATACACGATGTGTAGTTATAAGTACAAGCCGTGTACTTTCTTTTTTTTTAAAAAAATGTGAAATATTTTCGTTTTAAGGTAGAAACTCAATCCCTCGATGAGTTTGAGTGTGGAGTGCCATCCAGAGCTTATTTTTTCTCCCAATAATTCCTCTGAACTCTGTTTTAATCGCTGTTAGATGCGTTAGAACCCCCTCAGTAAGACCTTGATTCACCTTGAGCTGTTCTTCTTAATTTATGTTCCAAGAAGAGTAATATCGGTTCGAAGGGTTTTGATTATTTTTTAGATCTACCATGTTTTAGACCTAATTGGAGGCTGTTATCGGAGGAGTAACATCGTACGAACCTCAGGTAGTTGGTACAGACATCTTTTTGTGACTTCGCAGACTTTTGGGTGGTGCAACCTTTGATGTATTTTTGGGTATTTTGAGAGTGACTTTTTTTACCTATAATTTGATGTTTAATTGTTTTTTGACATATGATATGACATTGGGTATTCTGTATTACCTATTTTGCATGAGCGGGGTCAGGCGAGTGGTCATTGCTCATCCAGGCATTTTGGCCGGGGGATGACAAAATGGTTATAATTGATTTGTATTGGTTAAAAATGTTGATATTAGTTTATTAAACCTTGATATGATTGTTGGAGACCTTAAGAAGCTCAGTGCTGGTATGGGACAACACTTGGTTAGTACTTTTCAACTGTTTAGTTTGTTTTCCTATTTAAAAGTTATTCTTTTGATTTTATATGTAATTGTTTAATTTCATATAATAGAACCCTTGTGGTAGTATTGGGCATGTCCTGAATATTCTTGAGTGATCCGGATCATAGGTTGGTCTTGGACTGGGTTACATTGGGTGGTTCTGACAAAAAGATTGGGCTTCATGAATGTCTTCTTGAGGCTGGGTGACTGTTAGGTTTGGCACGTCCTGATTTACATGGATGGAGAGGTCTTCAGACTTTAGAGGCATGGTCGCAGGCACACGAGGTGTCAGGGGTGTTGTGGATTGGGTACTATTCTTGTGATTACCGCTCACCCAGAACATTAATTATTGTGCACATAGAGAGACTCTGTGGTGAGGTGGTTTTGACAACTCGTGTGGGTAGAGGCCCCCGTTAGTAGAGGCTTAGGTACTTTTGGTTGGGGTTCTTGTCGTAGGAAGCCACATGAAAGGTGAGGAGCCTTCATGGGATAGCATGGAGGCTATCATGTTGGGGTTAGAGTCTCTCCATTATTTTAGGGGAGACATCGCTATCCCTCCAGCGATTTTATTTTAGGGAAGAAATCACGGTCCCTCAGGTGAATTTATTTGAGGGTATACGTCTTTGTTCCTCCAATTAATTTATTTGAGGTAAGACATCGTTGTCCCTACGATTAATTATTTGAGGATAAGCATCACTGTTCCTTCAGGTTACTTTTTCCTGGGCATGCATTTGGGATGTCTGTACTTGAGACACTCGGTGTCAGGGGGCACATGGTGTCGGGTCACATGATTGATATTCCGGTGTTGGACGAAGCAGGTGACACACCATGGTGGTTGTGGATCACTAGTGGGGTTTGTGTTTGGTTGTGTACATTGTATTGTTTACTGTTTTTATTATAAATGGATGCCTACTTAAAAACTTATATTAGGTATTCACTATTGGGTGGAATCCTACTGAGATTCATCTCATACCTTGAACGGGCCCTTTGGGACATGTGAAGACTTTATGGATTTACGTGTAGGAAAGAGGATAGATTCAGGAGTTGGACTATTTTGGCTATTGCACGGAGATGGTATGGACCTTTAGGTCTTTCCTAGAAGGGGATTACTTCGTTTTTCTTTCTTTCATGTATGATCATGCTTACTTTTTTTAGCTATAGTTGGTTATCCATTGTCGCCATTACATATGTATATGTATGACCTGCTTTGGATGAATGTTTTTTCTTCAGTAGTTATTACAAGTGATCAAAATACTTTTATGTTTACTTTCCACTGCTGCAATTTTAATTCATTTCTTCCGTTGTTTACTGATATTGAATGTGCTTCCACTCCACGGGTAAGGTTCAAGTCTTCTGAGTCTTTTATTCCATGACATCATTATTTTTATACTAATAATAGTACCATTATTATTCTCCGAGAGGGTACAACCTCCCAACTATACCTATATGACCCTCTTTGCTAGTCGGAAGCCTTTAGCGTTCGGGGAGGTGCGCCTAAGGTAGTAACACCCAACCACTCTAGCACTCTTCAGGTGGCTGTTTAGGTCCGGGTCAAAACAAAGTTGAATCAAATGGGTTCTTGATAGGGATTTAGTAACAGTGTTTTTCTAGATACTAATGAGATTGAGACTTATCTTTTTATTTTTAATGGATATACTATTTGGGATATGGTAGACTGAAGATAGGTTATTACTGGAACTGGGTTACTAGCTTGTGCTTGGGTGCCAGCAGCCCTAAGTACGGAGGATGGACCAAGTTTCCATGGGTGGGAATTGCTGTTTTATTTTGCTCAGATTACAGTTTATATGATTTCCACCTCGGTGGCTCACCTGGTGTGTGATGTTATTGATTGTGATATGTAACCCTTGACTAGTGCAGTAAGGGAGAATTGGACACTAGCCTGGTATGGAAAGGCTTGATTGTTTGGATTTTGATTGGCACATTTTAGGGTATTTCAATTTCATAAATGCACGTATGCTTTGTGATGTGATAATACCTTGTGAATAATATCAATTTCTTTGCTATGTATGCTATGAATTGTGATTAGGTGAAATTCAAGATAGAATTACTTGTTTATTTCTAGTTGTTATGACATGCTTTATATATTGGTAAAATTTGAATGTTCTAGCATATTTGGGTCTGACTCTTATAAGAGAAGGAAAGTGTTATGGTTGACGTGATTTTGATCACCAAGATTGGGCGACTCAGTCGTCGGTTTGAGGCAACGTTAGTTGTCGGGTAGGGAATGGCCTGAGGTACTTTTGATACATAGATCTGTTAAGGGGCGGGTAAGGAGGCCATTAGGTCAGGATGCCATGTACAAGTGTTGCGGTGGGGAGAGTAAGGGTAGTAGTTATGCACAGCCTTTTACTGATTTTTCTATCTGCGTGAATATATTGTTATATATATATATATGAAAAATCTAACCATTTAGGGTATTCAATGGGTTCCTTTTTGTCGACTCAGATGGAGCGTCAGGCGGGAGATGGTATAGGTTCGTATGGGTTGGATCATGTTCAGGATCTGGTGCAGATAGATTATGAGATGCAGATACAGACTCCGGGACAAGATCAGGTTCATGATCTAGTGCAGGAAGGACAACAACCAGGTTTGGAAGAATTCAAACCGTGGATTGATGAGAATCTTCGAGCTACCCTGGTATGTGTCTTGTAGGGGATCATCATTGGTGCACAGGGTACAGAGCCATCTATAGAATATTTGACACGAGAGTTCCAGATGTAGTACCTGCCGATTTTTTAGGGTGAGGTTGGTCCGGAGGAAGCTTAGAATTGGATAGAGAGCATGCAGATGATCTTCAAGTAGCTCGTGACGCCTCTAGGGAAGATGGTTAAGTTGGTGACATACATGCTGCGAGGACCGACAAAGCGCTGCTTGGATGTGCAGTTTCGGGCTCACAGGAAAGAGGGACTGGCATGAAAAGACATCGAGGAAAGGTTTATCAAGCAAATTTACCCAGAGTCATTAAGAGCAGAGATAGTTCAGGATTCCTGAGTTCTAAGTAGAGAGACATGTCCATCATGGACTATGTAGCTACATTCACTGAGTTGTCTCACTTTGCACCTGGAATGGTAAGCGATGATGCGACAAGGGTGAGGCACTTTGAGGATGGATTAGGACATGCCTTTTGGATACAGGTGAATATCTTCAGGTTGGGATCATTCTCATAGGTGGTAAATTAAGTGCTCATAGCATATTGCAACTAAAGGGATCGGCCCCAGGTTGGTCAGGCAAAGACTTCATTTGATTGTTTAGATAGTATAAAGAGAGGACATGATGAGTTTCAATCGGGAAGTCAGGCCAAGGACTTAGCTTGACCACCTCATAGAAGTTATTTGGTGGTTTTATATCAGTGTGGTTAGTCAGGACATGTTTGGACTTAGTGTGAAAGGATTCAAAATGAGTTATGGGAATGTGGATAGGTCGGACATCTATAGAGGCTCTGAAGGAAGCCTTCTTAGACAGCTGGTAGGAAGGGACCAGGACAGACTATGGCATCTGGATTTGGTTCTGGTTCAGTACCAGCTGATAGTAGCCGAGTTTTAGCTGCACATGGAAGATGTGATAGAGACAATGAGACTAAGATGAGGGGTCATTGGTCGGTGACAGGAGAAGCACCACAGGGAGGTCAGGCATCAGGTAGCCATACTTCAGGCCAGGTGCATGCCGAAGAGCTGCTAGGGGATGAGCAGGCTAGTGAACCGACAAAGGTTAGAGGTACACTGCGAGTGTGACCATGACTTTCTTGTCTTCTTTTGTAATGACCTATTGAGGCATGTCAATTTTGAGTGCATGAGGTGCACATGATTCCTGTGGACTGACTGGATTCTGGTTAGTGGGACTGGCACTTTTGGGTGTGTGATATATTTATATACACGTATGAGGTGCCTTAGGCATTGGGGCTTCGAGGATATGGGTTACTTGAGGTGCCTAGGACATCGGGGCGTCGAGGATGTGGGTTACATGAGGTGCCTTGGTTATTGGGGAATCTATGATGCAGGTTTCTTGTGGTGCATGGCATCAGGTTTTATTTTGAGAGACTGTGGGATGAAGGACCTTGTGGAGGCAGACATCAATGCAGTGTGGGATACATTGGGTGTCAGAAATGACATGGGAGCACCAATGAGGTACAGGGGTGACGATGCGTCATGAGAGGACCATGAGTCCGAAAATAGGTTAGCGAACCCGTGCTTTGTTGATTTTTGTAGGGTTGGGATAGAGTAGGTAATTCCTAAGGTAGGGAGCCACCATTAAGGAATTTAGCTAGAATATTTGAGACCGGGAGAGTTCGGGTTACCTTGATTAGGGTGGAATGTTCCGTACCATCTCCAGGTTTTGTTTTATAGCTCGAGGATGAGCTATGTTAAGGTTGAGAGATTGAAAGAACCTGGGATTTTAGAAAGGGTTAAAATCCTAACCCAATTTGAATTTTTAACATGTCCCTGAGAAAACTGGGAAAATCTCGGAAGTTCTATAAATTTCCAGACTACACGCGGTGTATTCTAAAGTTCACACCATGTATGGGTTGGACGAGTACTAGTTGTGTGCTTGCCAAGTACATGTCGTGTGATGACTGTGTTGGAATTTCATAATACACGTCGTATAGTGTTGCTGGACACACCTTGTTGGAATGTGGGCTGGGTAGAATGCTTTTAGCAAGTACACGGCGTGTACTATTTGTACACGTTGTGTAGAGGATACGTGTATGGAGATATACATGGAATTTTGGGGATGTTAGCCAGGTATAAAAGAATACGTTGTGTACCTCTAGGTATATGCCGTGTAGTCAGTCGACAAATCCTTAGTGAAATATCATCTGTCATATGAATAGTAAAATGATACATGGAATATAGTTATAAGTACACATGGTGTACTATTGTTGTTTCTCTAAAACATGAAGTTGCCTCATTTTGAGATAGAAAATGAATCACTCAATGGGTTTGAGTGGGGAGAGCTAGCTAGAGCTCATTTTTTCATCCGATCGTCCGTCTATACTCTGTTTAGATTTCCATTGGATGCATTAGAACCCCACATAGTAAGACCTTGATTCCTCTTGAGCCATTATTCTTGGTTTCAATTATAAGACATGTTATAGGTGTTTGAGCAGTTTTGATTCTTTTGTATATCTATCACGTTTTAGACCTAATTAGAGGCTGTTATCAGAGGTGTAACATCGTACGAGTATCATGTAGGTAGTGAATACCTCTTTTTGTGCTTTCGTAAAATTTTGGGTTGTGCGACCATTGATGCATTTTTTGGTATTTTGAGTGTCAGTTTATTTTACCTATTATTGTCTGTTTAATTGATATTTTAATTATGGTATGCCTTTGTGTATGCCCTATTACCTATTTTTCTTGAGCGGGGCTAGGCGAGTGGCTGTTGCACATTAGGGAATTTTGGTCGGGGGATGCCAAAATGGTTATAATTGATTTGTATCGGTTGAAAGTGTTGAGTTTAGTTTATTAAACCTTTATATGATTGTTGGATACCTTAAGGAACTCAGTGTTGGTATGGGACAACACTTGGTTTGTAATTTTCAACTATTTAGTTTGTTTTCTTTTTTAAAAGTGATTCTTTTTATTTTCTATGTAATTGTTGAATTGCATATGCGGGAACCCTTGCAATGGGTTAGGTGTGGCATGGATATTTTTTAGTGATCTTGATCACAGGTTGGGCTTGGCCCGGGTGACATTGGATCATTCTGACCACGGGATTGGGCGTCATAGACGTCGGTTTGAGGCAGAGTGACTTTAAAGTTGGGCATGACCTGATTTACATGGATGGCGAGGCCGTCGGACATGATCGGCATGGTCACAGGGACATGAGGTGTCAGTGGTGTTGTGGCTTGGGTACTATTTTTTTGATTACCACACACTCAGAACGTTGAGTAGTGTGCACACAGAGAGACTATGTGATGATGTGGTTTTGACTAATCGAGTGGGTAGAGGCCTCCAGTAGTTATAGTGTAGGTACATTTGGATGGGTGTTCTTTCCATAAGAAGCCACGTGGAAGGTGCGGTACCTTCTTGGGATAACATGGAGGCTATCGGTTTGGGGGTAGAGGTTCACTGTTATTTGAGGGCAGACATCGCTATCCCTCCGATGATTTTATTTAAGGGCGGACCTCACGGTCCCTCTGGTGATTCTATTAGGGGGCATACATTGCTATTCCTATGATTACATTATTCGAGGACAAATATCGATGTTCCTCCAATTACTTATTCGAGGACATGCATCACTGTTTCTCTGGGTTACTATTTCCTGGGAATGCCTTCAGGTTGCCGATCGGTGAGACACGTGGTGTCAGGTGGCGTATGGTGATGGGTTATATGATAGAGATTTTGGAATTAGTGGAAGCAGGTGACACTCCATGGTGGATACAGATCACTAGTGGAGTTTGTCTTTGGTTGTGTGAATTGTACGGTTTACTATTTTCCTTATAAATCTACGCATGCTTAAACCCTAATATTAGGTATGCACTGTTGGGTGGTATCCTTATGAGATTCGGCTCATACCCTGCACTGGCCATTTGGGACGTGTTCAGACTATATGGATTTACATGCAGGAAAGAGGTTAGCTTCTAGATATGCAATGCTTTAGCTATTTCATGGAGATGTTATGGACATTAAGGTCTTGCCTAGTAAAATTTTACTTTTTTTTCTTTCTTTCCTATATCAGCATGCTTACCTATTTGGTAGCTACAGTTGGTTAGCCATTGGTTCCATTACATATGGATATGTATGCCCTGATTTTGATGTATGTTTCTTGTTCAGTAGTAGTTACAAGTGATTAACATGCTATTGTGTTTACTTTCTACTGCAGCTATTTATATTTATTTCATCAGTTGTTTATTGATATTGAATGTGCTTCCGCTCTTCGGGTCTTATTCGAGTCTGTTGAGTCATTTATTCCGCTACATCATTATTTTTATAATCGGACCAGTACCATTATTATAATATGAGAGGGTATAGCCTCCATACTATACCTATAAGACTCTCACTTCTAGTCATCAGCCTTTGATATTCGGGGAGGTGCGCCGGAGGTAGTAAGACTCAACCCATTTTGCACTGTTCGGGTGGCTGTTTGGGTCCTAGTCGTTACAATAGGAATATCATGGAGTTTCTTTTTCATAAATATATTTCATGGATTATTTCGAAAAATATATTTTTATAAAAAAATTTATTATATAATTATTTTTATTCTATGTATTATTGAATAATGACCTATTTTACCATATTTAACATACCATAGTCATTTGGAACATATGAACCAAATATCATCCAAACACATGATGTGATATTAATTAATTAAGTAAAAGGGTAAAACGTTGTAATAAATAAAATAAAAGTAATAATGAACATGGAAATGGTTCTTAAGAATTTTAATAGTTGACATTAGTTTATTATTAATGAAGATAAAGAAAAAACATGATGAGTCTGACCTGAGGTAAAGGATTTCTATCTCACTTTTATTTATGTGAGACACATGCCATATTTACCACTTGTTTAATTTATATGGGGTATATACCAACCATTAATTACTTTTATTATGATTATTATTTAATATATAGTGATTTAAATATCCATATATGGTTATTAATTTCATGGGGATTATAATTCAAAAGGTAACAAGTGGTAAGAATCTTTTTTACAATCTCATCATTATTAGAGATTGTTTATTTTTAATCCTCATATGAGATAATTATTTGATTTTTGTACTTTTAAACCAATATATTTTATTATTATCTATTTATATTTTGATTATACATTTTTTCTTCATTTTTCTCACTTTATGTACTCAAGAAACTGAAATAATATTTTTAAGAAAAACAGACTTTATTTCTATCTTTAGTAAAAAATAATTTCTATTCTATTTCTGTGTTTTATTTTTTTTAATTTTTTGAACTATTATACTTTGAATAATTGAATATCTTTTTACCTATGTTTTAATTTTTTTAAAAAGTTTTAAAAGATATCATTTTTTCTCTAACTAAATAATGTACCTTTTTATATTATTCATAAAAGTGTAAAAGGATTTTTTTTAACTTATACAACATAGAAAAAAATTAGTGACATCATAACCTATAAATGATTTGAAGATATATTTTCAAGTTTCCATAGTTATTTTCAAATAATATATTTTTACACTATTTTTAACGTTTTATTTTTCAAAAATTATTAGCAAAGTGAAAAGTTTATTTTCCTCTAGAATTTTTTTAATGATATTTTTTTGTTATAAATAATCATCAATAAAAAAATTATTTCTTTTATTTATTATATAATAGGGATAATTTGTAATGATACTATCTACTATGATACTTTTGATAGATTATGATCATGTTATATTTATTGACTAACGAAATTATTAATATTTCTTTTGTTAGTTTTTCATTGTGAATTATTATGTGAATTCTATTCAACCCATTAATATGATGAATCAATTGGAATTACTATGTTATGGATGAGGGTCAATATAACCCCTCAATGCTTCAGTATGTCTTAGAAGTAAATTAGTGTGATTATTTTTATGAGGCATTACCCACTTCTGTAAAATTTCTTGGCATGAGTCCTTGATTTTATGTTTATGACATCTGTCATTATTGATTACATCATTATAAAATTAGTTACAAATATCCATGTGATTATTAGAATAGTTATGATATTGGTGGATAAGTTTCAAGTTCGTGTGATTATTTATATAGCATTATTTAATCATAATTTATTACCTCCATATTATTTTTTGGTCATGTTATTGATTTAATGGTACATGTTTTCAATTATTTAACAATCCCTACTTATTATGCCTTATTTATCCATGATATGTTCTATTGTACATAACACGTACCCATAATTTTGAGCTCCCCATTATTTTGTTTCCTTTCCCTTGTATATAAAGAAGATATCTTTGAATTTGTTTAAAAATTTAGACTACATGATTTTATTATGTTTTGTATTTTATTTCCAATATAAAATGGGAATAATGTTCATATATATCATACCAATACTACTAAACTATTTGGATTTTTTTGATTTGATCACTTGTAACTAGTACCAATTTAAAATTGTAACCACCTACTTTGGAATATTGGAGATGAGCCCATTAAAAATGTTCAACTTTTATAAATATTTTAATTTTAAATAGATTTTATGTAATAAAATAAAATTATTCAAAGATATTATTATTTAATATTCTCTAAAAACAATTACATTTTTTATATATCCTTCATAATGGTTTACAAATGCATGTGATTACCCAATAATACCCCCCAAGATTGTCAAAATCATGTGTGTTGTAACGAATCTTTATCCTGAACCCAATGATGATTGATTTAATGCCCAATCTTACTTTTTTGGTGTTATTACCCCTAGGTACAACTATACGATAACCACATTCCGATTCAGTATCCATATATATATTTCAATACATAAAAACCATTCAATTTATACTTTCCCAAAATTGAAGGATGTTATAATACATTTAAAATTATACCTATGGCTATTAGTAATGTTTTCTAGTACTAATCTCCATAAAAAACCAAACCATAAATTTAATACCAAATTTTTGATCCTTACTTTTTAATACATTAAACTTTCATCACATGGTATAGTGTTTAATAAACTAGAGGATATTTTGAGGTTTAGTTTCTTGAAAATTTGGAACAAACTACATAAGAACATAAACTTTATTCTAATTAACTTAAAAGGATTCCTTATAGATTCATCCAAGGTCTCTTTTACTACATCTAAAATCCTAGTAACAAATACCCAAAAAAAGTGGTGAGCATAAATCCTAGTTAGGGAATAAAAACAATATTTGGCATGTGAATATACGTCATAATAATAGGTCATGTTCATAAAGACATGAGACATATCATAATATAATGATCATGAATCATAACACTAAAATGTTTCAAAAACATAAAAAATGATACATTCATAAATATATCACTAATGTTTAACACCATCGTGTAATAAAACAAAATCACCAAGGTTATTAACCACAGTATCGTAAAACATGTCATATTTTGATATTAAATATTTTCCTAATTAATTGGAGTACTATTAAAGTTCAACTTTCAGTTGTATAATTTTTTTGGGCTGCATGGATCATTATAAAACATTTCATTAATAACCCATTGGAAATAATGATCGGTTTCATGGAAATTCTATTAAATTCGTAAATGCCTAAAGAAATGAGAAATACATAATTTTTAACCAATGAGAATGGAATGAGGGTCTCATATTTAAATATACCCATTTAATGAATCGTAGTTATATCTAGTTCAATGCTAATGAATATACAAATGGGTTGGGTATATATAATATAAGTGTATTTCATTGAAATTAATGAAAATTAAAGGAAAGATGCCAACATCATAAAATGTATGCAAAGGGATTATTGAATAGGATTAATGATAAGGCAAGGAAGTGTCACATTAATAAAAAATAATTTTGATAGTAAAGGATTAATTTAAATATATATATCATCATAAGATGAAAAGAACATAAAAAATAAGCAATTGAAAGTAATGGAGGAAAGATGAAGAGAATTAGCTTGCCTTGGGGAGTAACTTCTTAAAGCATGGAGAGGGAAATCAAAGGACCCTAGAGACACTTTATAGGGGTTTTTTAGATGGAAAATGAGTATAATTTAATTCTTAATGGATTTCTCATCGATATTAATGAGGGTATTATTGGGTATTTATAGTAAAATTGGTGGAATTTTTTAATAATTTATAAATACAGGTCTTTGAATTCTAGGTTGTTGAAAATGAAAAACAATTGGCTAAACAATAGGTGATTCTCTTGGATTTATATATTTAAGTCATTTTTATATCATATTTATCTATTTGAACCTAAATCCATTTTTTAATATTATATTGGACATGGAAAAGTAAATTTTCCAAAAAATACAGTTTTAAAAATCATAAATTCGATTTTAATCATTGGAATGTTATTTATATGTTTTGAATTTTATTTAAATCTACAAAATAAAAAACATTAAAAAATAACACATTCATGGTTGTATATTCTATTTAATAAATTAATAAATCATTACTATATATATTTTATTTCATAAAACATATCAAAAATAGAAAATTTCATGGTTACTATTCACTATGAAATATAGTATTTTAATAAATTGTCAAAATTACACCCTACCCTAATTTCAATATGATTTTTTAAAATTTAAAATTTATTTTAAAAAATTAAATCTCAAAATATGGAAAATTTAAATTTTAAATAAAAATCCCTATATATTGAAAAATAATATTATTTATGCCATATTCAAATTTTTGACACATAAAGAAATTTACCACCTCATTATAAAATTATATTACCATTTATATATATATATAAATATTTTTTATATTACTATTTCATGAAAATAATTTTTTTTGCATGCATGAATTATAAAAGTGTATATATTTTTTTTGAAATACAATTATATTTTATTTTTATTAAATATTTTATTTATCAAATTAATCTTAATTTTATGTGTTTTTTGTAAAATAATATAATAATGAACATTAAATTTATCAAATAAATACTTAATATTTAAAAATTAAACTATAATTTTATGATAATAAGGTCTGGATACAGAATTTCTTATTACACCAGAATACTCCCTATTGGTAAGGTGTGTAATGGTCATTATTTCATGGGGTGGCTTATCTAACATTCACCTAGTGGTGAGATCCAATAACTTGAACTTATCCCTTATTGATTTTTTCTAGAGACTTACTTATTAAAGCTATGATTTGTCTTGGTCAAGGTAAAAACCTAGTGATGCTACCTCTCTCCCATGTTCTGATAAATAGTCTTAAAAAGGAATGATCCTTCATCTTAAGGGCATCATTTATTCCCTTCTACATTCAATTAACAATTATCATGAAACATAATACAAAATAATCCCAACTAAAACATTATAATAGATACATTACACTTTTTTATGATTCAAAGTCGTCATTTTGACCAACAATCAGGTAATAGTAATGAAATGGTCATATATAAATGATGATATCTTTAATTAAATCCTAAATATAACACCAAACATCAACATATACAACTAACATCCCAAATGTTTTTACAATTAATTTGATAATTCCAATTATATTCCAATTATATTCCCATCATATATTTTTTATATTAATAGTGTTCATGGTAGGTGTAATCTTCATGGTATTGTTCAGTCCTATGCAGTATACCATTACACAGGCACTAATTTTCAGTCTTTATATCATTGTATTATTCTTTGCAGCAGTAATTAGTATTATAAGTTGAAATGTAATAATATTTTAGTAATAATATTTTTATGTACATCCATTGTGAAAATTAATAAAATAACTCTTCAGAAAAATATACATTTATTAATCATAGAATGAATTTTAAGGCCATTACATAAGAAGATCCCAATGAATGAAGATGTTGAACTATTGATATCAAAGTTGGATTTCTTATGATAATTGTACGCGATTATTTCCATTATTCATGATTTTAGAGATCCATTCATATGTTGGAAATGAAGACAATGATATAGGTACTTCTCTTGACTATGGGAATGGTTTTCTACTTATCGGAGTTATAGTATGATCAAATTCAATGATGCAATATTTGATATCTGATGATTATAATTCTATTATTTTAATGGATTCATGTTTTTTGATTAATGGTTAGTGATTGAAGAATTGTCTACTATATAATATGGATTTATTTAAAAGGAAATTATTCCTTGATGTAATTATAAGAAGAATATTTTGAGGTATTAATTCATAATAATTTACACTTTTAAATATGTAAAGATTTATAATCCATACAGTATGTGAATCATTAAAGTTTTTTTATCAGTTAAAGATAATAATGTATTCTATATTTCTTTATCTGGTTGAAGTGAAAAATATATTTGAGAGTAATCAAGATATAGGATGTTTTTTAGACTCCATCCTCAAACCATCAATCATAAATCCTATTATAATAAATATATAACATCTATTGAATGAGGGCTAGATAAATATTTATTTGATGCTCAGAAATAACGAGCTAGATGGATCTCAATTTAAATTCTCATGAATAGTTCATATGTCGTATATTTCATTGATAAATTGATCCTAATGAATGTTAAATGAGTTCATAAATATATTTAATGTGTTTTTTCATGAGGTATAGTGATTGAATATTCCTTGACAATTTAAAGACTAACCATGTTGATTTGGAGATGTTATTGAATTTTGAGTTAGAGTTGATAATTAACAAAGGGGTACAAATGTTTTTCTCAAAAGTAAAATATTTTTAAAGGATTGGATCTCACTATGAATAAATTTTATTTCATTATATATTCTTTATAAAATTGAGTAACTTTTGTAGTGAAATTTATCAATGGTTCATCACTTTGAGTGTTAATTGTTTTCGGAACAAAATTTTGTGAATTTTGAGTTTTTATTATTTTAATATTTAGGTATAGAATAATTCTTTTGTTTTTGGTATATAATTATTTTAATTTTATTTTTTAATAATTCAAAATATTTTAAATTAAAATTTCACATTTGATGAAATGTTTAATGATTTGTCAACACAAAAGTATTTCAAAAATTATTTCAAGAACTTATGATTTTTAGAATTAATTTTTTCATATTCCATTTTATTTATTTTAAAAATGAATTTTGGTATTTAATATTTTTAGGTATTTTTTTTAAAATTATTATTGTTGATATAATTTTTTATTTTTAAATAATTATGAAATAATTTTATTTTAGGTTGTTATTTCATGATTTTGTCCTACTACCATGAACACTTTTTGTGATCATGATTTTTTATACTAACATAAATCTAAAAAATACAATACTATGAAGCTGCCACCATGTTTCTATTATGAAGAGATGTATTTGGAAAAATTGGGTTCCATTCTTGCATTTATTATCAGTTACTATGTATTATTTTGATACCATTCCCACACCTTTCTACTTTGATCCTTAATAATATGAACCCCCACAATAATCTTCTTTTTCTATCTATGGTGTCATCTCCCTTCTTATCTCTCTTTCAAGAATTTAAAATTATATGTATATATTTTTTCTAGAAATTATATAGTATAGAAGGAACTATATGATATCTCATTATGGAGTGGTAGATAATTAATTTTAAAATAAGATTTTAATTATAAATAATGGGAATAGGATTATAGAAAATTTGGGTTTTTTTTGACTTAAGGGGAATACATATATAATAAAGTGATAAAATAAATAAGAAACTAACAGATTTGATTTAGGGTGATCAACTTGAGGATATCTCATGATGCTCATCCTTCATCACATTAAGATATTGGTTATAAATATTTTAATATATTGTTTATAACACTGGGAATTATATTTTTAATGATTTTATACTAGGATACATTCTAGGGTTCGGCCAAAACACAAAATGATTCATCAGTCCCCATCGATGATTTGGGTGATTTGCGTCCGACCTCACTAATCAAATCTCACCCTGGAACAACACAAAGAACTATATGTGTTTTATAGTTTGGTATGTAATTTTAATGTGATACCATGTAATAAATATAAATGTCCATGATATTTTTTATGTGAATTTCATCTACCAATATAAACCATACGAACACCATAATTGAAATGGGGAAGAAAAGCGGTGATTTGTGTGTGAAAAATCATATGAAAGGTACCTCCAAACGTGATCATATAATTTTTTTAAGGAAATAACTATATATAACTTAACTAAATTATAATATAAGATAAAATAAAAAGTAAAAAACATGTAATTTAAAGTATCATTCAAAAAATACAAACATGGATCTCGATATTTACATCATATTCCACACTTTTTCATAATAAGGATTTTAGAACTCCATGGAAGTTTATAAAGCCATATATAATTAATAATCACTTAAAAAAGCACTCCAAACTAACCCTTTAGTTTATAATCCTCTAATAATTTGGGTGAAGGGTCATTTTTAGGCATTTACATCAAAATATCCATAGAAGAATCCAAATATCCAAGGTTCTAGGGTACTATTCATGGAACACATTATCCATCCATTTGGTATAACTAGTTTACTGACTTAAACCAATATTATTGACTTTAAATTCCATGGATTTTGGGTTCTTGGAGTTAGATATCCAATGGATGTGAAATCAAAACAATTGGAGTTATGAATTTCATGATATGGTGTAAATAGAGAAGTGTGGTCCAATATACCCCTCTCATATTTTCTTCTATTTGATAGCCCTGTTGGTCCTCTTATGATGATATATAGATCATGTTCATGTTGAATAAATGGCATCCCAATAAATGTTTCACCCTAAAATAATTATTTTTCCAATTTTGATAAATTTATATCATGTCATGATAAAAATATGAACTTTTTATCTAATTAAGCCAATGTATTATTGTATATTTTTATGAGTTTTTTCTAAAAATGAATTCAAAATATATTTTTTATACCAAAGGATTTAGTAATGGATGTGATGAAACCCATAAATAATGTAACTGAAAAGTATAAGGGTGATAATATATGATGAATCCCTATACGATCACTCCGCCACACCAAAACCATTGTCATCAAAGGAAAAGTCATATATCCTAATAAAGTCCCATTCATAAATTAATGGAGAGAAAACTTACAAAATTCATTTGAAATGAAATCCATAAATTCTCATTTATTAAACCAAAATTCCTATCATTCTTCTTCTCACACATTGAAATTTGTTTCAATTCATTTGTGCTCCTATCAAACATGTTGTAAACTACATGACATTTAAATTTTCACTCTTCAATCCTGGAATATATGAGAGAGTTATGCTCATATCTAGTAGTTTACATGATATTACCAAATTACTTTTAGTTCCCAATTTATATACTACAAGAAATTAGTGTTCCAATCAAGATAGTTTCTAGTAAGTTTTCTTGAGTTTTAAGGGTCGATAAGATTTGATGTTTAAAAATATGACATAGAAGAGGAGTGTTTAATCTCTTAAGTACAATGAATGTAAAAATACATAAAGTGTTCAAAATTAATGAACTATCTCTTACCCTCAAAGAGTATATCAATTAAAACCCACTCTTACCATTGTTACTTTTGTGTGGGTCAAAACCAAGTCATGAATAATGTGTAAAATTCATATTTTATAATTTTATTAATTTTATATATTTTTTATTCTAAATAACTATTATTTATATATAAAATTTTATTTTTTATATAAAGAGGGTAACATGTGTAAAAATAATTTATTTTAATTTTGAACCGACTACATAAAAAA
The DNA here is from genome assembly GCA_963277665.1 of Viscum album. Taxonomy (NCBI): domain Eukaryota; kingdom Viridiplantae; phylum Streptophyta; class Magnoliopsida; order Santalales; family Viscaceae; genus Viscum; species Viscum album. The sequence goes on along the minus strand of OY728143.1, from coordinate 876,872,532 downwards.
ATTTAGAAGCCCTCTCACTCAACTCATTGAAATTAATATTTCCCACTAATTTCTATAAAAACACCCTTTACCACCATTTTATAAAAATAAAACAAGAATATAAAAAATATATGCTTAGGTAGGGAGATATTATTTTGTAATGTTTCGTACTTCATAAGTATTTAATACTTTATAAGTTATAATAAGTTTAAAATGTAATGGTGGAACAAAACAGAGGTTAGATATACAAAAGTATATTCAATTAGAAATGATATCTATCGTGAATGAATCACACACAGACATTATGGGTTCAGATATAATCAAGGAAACATCCAATTTCCCCACATAACCCAAGAATCTCAATAAAGTTTTTAAAAGGTAGTATATGAAATAAATGGGTTAAAATTTCTCATGGGTATGGGATGTAAAATATTGGTCAGTGATAATGTTTCATTAGTTTTAAAAATCCAATAAACTCTGGAAAATGATTTGAAAATACAAATTCTTGAAAAATATTTCAGATAAAAATTTAATTTTAATAATATTTCCAAAAAAAGTGGAATTTTCCACATAATAAACTCAATAATGAAAAATTATTTTTGATATTATCTTTAATATGAATGGTTTTTTAAAAACCAATAACAAATAAAAATAATGAAAAAAAGGAAACACATTTTTTTTTCTTATTTTCCTAAATATATACCAAAACTGAGTGTAAATGTAAATACATGATGTTTTTTTAATTTTAATCAAAACTAACCAATATCATACCCCAAAACTAAAAATTACATTGTCCTTAATTACATAAATAAAAATAAATAGACAAGAAAATAATGGTTTAGAAAAGGTAAAACCTACCAGTTGGTGCCATATGTGAAATTAATCAGTTGGATTTACTCCATTAGATAATTTGGAAAATATTTATTGGAGTGATTAGGTTTCATCCAATTGACGATAAGCCTATAAACACCCTTCTCATAAAAACCCTATTTCACAGAAAGTATAAATATTATTAATTGTGTAAGGAATGATCCATCATAAATAAAGCTTACCCAAGTGAAGATTTAGCATGGAATTATACATGAGGACCTTCTCACCAATATGAAACTTCTACTAATGAATCATCTCATCTTGGATACCCATTATAATAACCTTATAGATCCATTTTTTCTCATAATCTTCATGTCAAATTTCTTCCAACTCTTGAATATGTAACTTACTATACACACCCGCATATGAGAGATTCATGTTATATTGTTTAAAATCCTGATAATCATCATGATCTACCTCCACTGGGAGGTGATAGGCCTTTCCAAATAATTCTATATGTTGACATTATGATTTGGGTATTGAAGCTTTACTTTACATCAAAGTTGAATCATCTATGTACAAATTCAAAACTCTCATGTTGGGTTGTACTATTTTTTGAATATTTGGTAAAATTCCGGATTTAAAATTTCTGATTATCTATTAGTTTGGGGGTTATATGAAGTTGATACATTATGAACAATGCCATACTTTTGTAATAATGTTTTTATGTTATGATTACAAAAATTTAAATCTTAGTCACTCATGATGAATCATAAAAAACAAAATCTACCAATAATATGAGATCTCAAAAAACAATAACCAATTGAGATTCATCAGTCCTAATATACTTTATTTACAAACACTTAGAGACATAGTAAATGACAAATAACATGTATAAAAATACAAATGAATTTGTAAATGGAACCATGATGTCAATTCTCTATGCAGAAAAAATCATATAACACAACATGGAATGAATACTAATTTCATTCCTCTTTGATAATTTCCCTAGGAATTTTCATCATGTGCATGAATTCAAAATATTATGGGAATATTTATAAAATTATTTACAATGATGTCATATTGAAGGACCCTTCGTGTTGTATATTAAGAGATAAAGATTCCCCCCATAATCCAAAGTGTGATAGAAGCTCAGAATTGATGTGAAATCATTGATAGGAACACACTGATGAACAACTTGGTGACTATAAATTTTCAATAATTTTTTTCATCACAAAAATAATATCATGAATCATGGTTATTTATTTGGTAATGTGAGGTTATAAAATCTATTGGGACCCTAGAACCTACTTAATGATTCACAATCTACACCCATTCCATTTCATTGTGGTATTTGTTTTAATAACATTAATTTCTCTGAGTAGTTACCCCAACATTAGGATTTTTATGAATCTTGTGTAGAAGTATTTACTGGGTATTCATTTTAACAAATACCACCCAAAAATAAAGAATCATTCATGAAAAATTTAAAAATCGGGTGGAGAGCACAACCACGACATCTATAAGGCATAAAATCAAGCTACTGCAAACCCAATTATTATCAACAAGGCCATGGTATGAAACATTTTTATCTTTCACCATCATGAAATAATTAACCAACCCCAAAATCTAAACAATTACTTGAAGACATGTTGAATAAATTTTCATCCCAAAACCACTAGTTCTAATAAACCGTATAATCTTGTTTTCAAGAATAGTGAATTCAAAAGTGAAAAATAGAAAACACCATTAATGAGACAATGATGAAAGGTTCTAGAAAACTAATATCCCAAAAAATTTCAAATCCTATGGGTAAAGGTAATATTTTTTCATTCATACTTATTATTGTAAATAAATTACCACTTCCAATAATTATACCCAAAATTTATATCCTTTTATTGGAAACTATATTTATCTACCTTAAAAATATTCATGTGATGGGAAAAAAAGGATAAATATGTTATCATTTTGGATTACCAATAATAATCCATTACTATTCCCTTTACCAAATTAATCTCCCATTATAAGAAACATTTTGGTAATATAATTAATAAATAGATCAAGAATGAATTTAAAAAGGTATAATTTAGCATTCCTCTCATGGTTGTAGCTAATGAAATTCCCCGATAGACAAATTTTATTCAAATAAATTTCACCCAAATATGGATAATTTACAAGAATGGGATATTCAAACATCAAATGAATGTCCCAGACTTCATAAAATTTGTGTTTTAAACCAAATAATTGGATCTAAACACCTTTAAAAATTCAAGAATCATAGTGATACTTTTTTTAATAAAATAAATGATTTAAGGGATTTTATTAATTTGATGCCTCACACTATGTATAATTTTTTTTTCTAAAACATTAACCAATAGAAATTTTCATGAAACCTTTACACTAGAGAACAACACACCCAACTTGATTGATTGAGGATGTCATCAAGATATTTAATAATCACATCTTCCATGTGGACTTCAATGTTTTTGGTATGAAATATATTTAGATCCAAGGACATTCTCCTCTCATACATGGATGACCATTCATTAAAATATCAAAGGAAATCATTAGAATTCATAATGGTAATATGTCCATTGAGTTTGGGTGAGAAAATTTAGGTTTTATTGTTTTTGATTCTATAAAATATCCTCTTTAAGTGCACTCCAGTATTTATATTTATTCGATGGAAGTGACCTCCAATGAAACACACACCCACAACATTTTCTCCTCGACACATAATATTATTTCTCTAATTCATTAGCCTTTGATGATTTGTGTTATAATTCATGTTTCATGTATTTTGTGGGTTTGTAAAATGATATTTATTTGTTTTAATTAACAAGTCTTTTCATTCTAAGGCTCCTAAGGTCGTTGATGATTAAAAAAATACTATTTCCATGAGAATGATCTTGAGAAGAGGGAACATTGTTTTTCCCTCAGCCCCCCTAAATCTAATACCCCAATCCAAGGGGTGTGGGGGCATGAATTTCATTAAGACCAAGAAAAATGGATTAAAATAGTTTGCATTTCATCATGTTTATTATCTACCTTTTGTTTTAGGGATGAATGAATTACCATATGAACACATATAGTGGGTCTAGTTTCTCATGTGAAAATTTATTTTGCATTTTGATCATGTTGGATATTATGTAATGAAAAATGGAAGGGATTTTATCCACTTGGGAACCACCAGAAATAACATCTATCATACTAGTATTAATGGGAAAAATTCCCTCATATAGGTATTGAATTACTAATTATTCAATAATTTTGAGGTGGGGGTAACTTGAGAAAAATCCTTTAAATATGTCTAAATTTTTATGATAGGCATCTCTTTGTGGTTTTCCAATACAACATAATTAGTTTATAATGAAATAATTTGGGTAGCAGGGTAAAAAATTAGAAAGATATATTTAAGGTTATTACACCCCCAATTATAGTATCCATATAATATAGTTAGTATTTAGATACATCATAAAGGGATAAGTGGAAGGCCCTAAAAATTATGAGGCCCTCGGACGCATTTTTTTATTTCATAGTGGATCACACAATATGAAACTCCTTGATGTTTTGAGTGAACTAACTAGGAATGATGTAGAATTTTGTAACAAGGCAGATTAGTCTCAATCTTAGCTCAAATTTGGATGTAACCTTTGGTCATTCGATATACGTATGTTTTTACTTCACATTACGGGTGGTAATTTATTTTAATGTTAGATAGTTTGAAGATATGTTTTTTTGGGAGTGTAATTGATTCACTTATGGATTTTTTTAAAACTTATATATTTTATGTAATTGTATCTTCCATTTTACTTGATTTTCCAACTCTATAAGACCTAATGTTTGGGTGAATATTCTTTTTAATTTCAGGACAAATTTTAGATAGTCTTCCTTTTCGAATAAGTCATATAAATAAGTTTTAAAGTTTTATTGTCTTATATTTTTATTTATATATTATTAACATAAGTTATAAAACACAATTTAGAATTAATATAAAAATAAAATAAAATATAGAATAATTTTTTTTAAAAACATGAGAGAAGAGAGAAGAAGAAAGAGACAGAGTGTGGAAGAAAAAGAGAGAGAGAATAGAAAAAATAATAAAAGGTATGGTGTAGATATTCAATGGTTTAAGAAATAGATCAAAGGTAAATATTTTTTAGCTCATCGGAAATGGTTATAAAATTTGATCACAGTAACAAGCACATAATATTAGTTGTTTATATTTTTACTAATTTTTTTGTAGTATAAAGGAAACACTAGGTCACCCCTCAAATAATCCATAGATTATTAATTTTAAAAATATGTTTTTGATTATGGAAAAGTTTAATGGGATTTTATAAAAAAAATTATTTGTTAATTTAAGATGAAAACATATATAAGAAATCAATAAAAGAAAAAAGAAATTGACATATTTGATTAAGCATGATCAACTTGGGGAAATTTAAAGATACATATCCTTCAATGATTCAAGATATAGGGTTTATATCATTAAAACCCTCATTTTAACACCATGAACTAGATTCTTACTAATTTTATAAATAAATACTTCTTAAGGTTTGATCAAAACCACAAAATGATTCACTGGAAACCACCGATGATTAGGTGATTTGTATTTCACTTCATAACTGAAACATGCCAAGGAAACACATGATTAAATTGACATGTTTTCAAAGTTTTTTTTATTTTTGTGGTATACCATGACATAAATTTACATTTCTATCAGAGTTTTTATATGAAATTTATATATAATTTTAACCACTCAAACACCATAATTGATCGGTGGAGAATTAGTAGCGAATGGTGTGTGAAGCATTCCCAAAATGGGTACTGCCAAACATTATCATATAAATATGATTATGATACACCAATATATAAATAAATTAAATAAGAATATATGATGATTAAAAACAATATAAAACTTTAATTTAAAAGATAATTCAAATAATCCAATCATGATGCTCAGGATTTACATAATGTTTTCTCTAATAGCCCATAAAAAGATTAAAAATTCATGGAAGGGATTTAAGACATAGTTGATGAAGAATCACATCCCATGAACTCTCTATATCCTATCATACTTAGAGAGTGGGGGGAATATTTATTTAATGAAGATTATAACAAAATTTTTTTGCAAAGTAAATCAAGTGTCTAAGGGACTAGTTGACTATTAATGGAAGAGTTTCTCCCTATATTTGGTTTGGATGGTTGACTAATTTAAACCTATGTTATTTAATTTAAATTAGGTTTATAGGTGTGTATTTGAGATAGTTGGAGAATGGAAGTAGAATCATATCAATTGGTTGTCTGAATTTTAGGATATGAACCAAATACATGAGCATTGTAGAATTTACTCCCCTAAATTTTTTTACCTTTGGGGAATCCATTGGGCCTCTTTTAATGAGGTCATTCTCTTATGATAGTAAAAATGGCATCCTAACGTATTTTTTCATCCACCCAAAATTTTATTTTTCAATTTGGATTAGTGCATATAATATTAAAATAAAATAAAAACTTTTTATCAAATTGATTCAATTTGTAATTGAATATTATAATCATGTATTCAGAAAACGAATTCAAAATATATATGAGTGAAAAATGATTTAATAATTGGATACTAAAACCCATAAAAAATGTAATTCAAAAGTATAAGGGGGTTGAAATATAATATATCACTGTGTGATCACCTACTTCCATCAATGTGTGATCATGCACTAATCCTAATTTCATTGGGGAAGTATGCTACAATCCACCCAACCTTAGACCATGCATTCATACTCAGGGATCCTCTCATAGTGATACAATGAAGCATTACCTTCAATGGATTTCCCAAATACATGGCACCTCCACCTTATTTAACTATGTTGAATCCTCCTATGAATATGAGGTGTCCACAGATCCTATTATTTTCTACCATGAATGATCCCCTAAAACAATGTCTAGTAAAATAAAACCCCAAATCTAGATCATGGGTGTCGATACTGGAAACAAACCTCAAGGAATATTGCTCTCCAAGATGATGAGATATGAAATTCTGGTCAATTTATGGGATATGATCATCTAGATGGAACTATATATGTACTTAGTATGAGAAGGTGAAGATGACTCAAGACCTAGTTTGGATTGGGTGAGGATGAATTAAAGACAATGTAAAAGTATGGTGATGATTCAAATTCATGTTGAGAAGAATTTGTTGCTTTGAAAGAGGATGATGACTAAGCTATGAATATATCCTTGATATTAAATGAGTTGATAATGTAATATTTATATATGTTGTGAATAGATACTGTGTAGATTGAGCTTTGTGTTGAAAATATTATAGAAGAATATTTGAATTTGAGTGGTAATTATGTTATTAGTTCACTTGATTCAGATTCTGTTACAAGGATAAAGTATGAAGTGGGGTGGATCTTGAGGTCCCCAATATTGTCAATACCATGCAATGTATTCCTTTAAGGTAGGTATTTATTGTAATTCCCTAATTATGATTAGAAATCTAATGTTCAAAATAAAATAATAGGTGAATTCCATCTCTTCAAAGAAGTGTTTAGAAGAGTTTGGTCATGTATAAATAAGGACCATCATTGAACCCAGAATCCTGAAGAGGCAAAGTTGATCTTTTGATATTAAATTAATGGGTACACTATACTAGGATTATTAAGGGTATTTCAAGTGGTCACGGTGATAGTTAAAATCATAGAATATAAATTAACTATATAGGTTCCCTAAAATATGGTAATGAGAAAATTTGAAATAATAATATCTTGAAATTTATCAAATAAAGAATTGAGAAGATTATAGAGTTTATTGGGGTTCTTATAGAGCTATGGAATCATTTATAATAACTATGTGAGCTTTAAAAATTCCCCTTAGTATATTAGTGCATGAAGTTAATATATTCACTCAAGTAACTTGATAAAGAAGATATACAGTGATAGCCTCACTACATGGAATCCATTGAGGAAGGACTGAAGATGATTACTGTGAGCTATCTATTATGATTAGATTTGGAACACAACTTAAGGGTGATGATTCTAGAGATGAAGCGGTAAGAGAATTTTTCATAGGTGGTAGATAAGTTCAAAAATCATGGTATCCATTAATATATATACCATTCAATAATCATCCAACTCTATTGCACAAGCCCCAACCATTCATCCAAAACAACATCAAACCCCATTTTTCTTAGATAATCGATCATACATATGACACGTGACTGAAAGTGAAGATATATCATAGGTTTTATAACAAATTAGAGTTAGTGAATTTGGATCATGTGCTAAAGGAAGTGGTTGATCACACTTCAGAAGCTTACTTCTCTCTTCTATACTTATTGTAATGTTTTTTGAGATGATTTAAATGAATTATACAAAAATTTCTCTATGAATTAGTAAATAATTATTTTAAAGTAGTTAGATTGGAAGGATTGAAATGAATTTAATTTTACAATAATTTTATTTGGATTGATCATAAAGTGATGATGTGTTCCATCATGGTATCTCATTTTCTCTTCCCCGTGATTACCTTTTCACTCTACCCCAAGTACTGATAGGATTAAGGTGTAATATCCTTTACATTAGAACCTATAACTAATGTATTAATCAAAAAACATTGTGGTCTTCTATTCTGTATGAGGAAGAATTATCATCTTGGTTTATGTTATAAATTATAATTATAAAGAGAGATCTGTAGTAAGAGAGATTTATCTAATGACAGTTAGGCACTTAATTCCTCCAAATATGACTTCAGTTCCTCTATGGCCAATTACAAGAAAGGTAAGTGACGTTTCCATCAATTCCATCTGATCCAGTTCCCTTAACTCAACTAAGTGTTTATTATCACTCTCGTTTTATATTTCACCTATATCCTCACACATTTTTCCATCAATCCACATTCACTTCATACTCTATTTGGTCCTATTTTATGTTTTATTTTATTTTTAAATTTTTTTGGTCAAATAATATTTTTTCCCTGTAGTTTAAAACTTTTTACCTCATTACTTATAGTATGTATGTTTTATAAATAATGAATTTCGTTGTTATCATGAAAAATTATAGTTTAATATTTTTTCACTGTCTCCAGGGAAGTCAAATGTGTCCAAGGAAAAAAATCATGAAAAAGAAAATGATAAAATATAAATTAAAATAAAAAATAAAAAATAATTCAAAAAAATATATTTTAATTATTATTAAAATTAACAATATAATTATGCATGAAGTAAAAAATGAAAATCAAGATCTAAATCTACCAAAACATTGAGATTAATTCCCTGATATAGCCATACATAGGGAGATTATATAACCTTCATGGTTTAGTAATCCTTCATGTATAAGGCTCACTCTTATGTCTAGGATACATAAACTTAAATTGTCTCATATTTCCTCCCTCCCTTCCTTGACGGATCTACCTAATGAGAATTTAATTGAGTTCAGTAGGGATTTTTGATGATTAATTTAACAATTACATCTTTATAAGTTTAATTTGAAGGATCTTTGGTTGAGAGTGTTCCCGTTTTTTATAAAGGGGTTTTTTGGAAGTTATTTCCAAAATCGCGATGAGGAAAATATTTCACACATGGAATCAACTATTTAATACATTTTTATCAAAATATTTCCACTTGAATACAAGTAAAATTGTTAAAAAAGGGTAAAAAAGAATATTATAGAATAGGGAAGAATTATTTCATGATACATTGGATATATATAGAGGTCTACTTAGGTACTTTCGCAACAAAAAATAAGCTCCTCATATTTTGATAGATACTTTTTACAATATCCTCATTCCATAAAATTATAATTATATAGATCAATCCCATGGGGGTGATTCTTCACAAAAGAAAACTCAATATATTAAATAAATTATTGATAAAATTATTCAAAAATCCAAAAAAAAATTATTGGGATGAGAGAGATTTATATGGATAAAACCAAACCTGAGGCTACTATAGTATACACTGAAACATACATGGAGAGTAATTCACTTATTATGGTATATATTGTCACATTAAAAAATGTTTCCCCAAGTTCTATATGCCTTCTTTGGCTGGGTGGAGTGCTCAATTTACCAATTTTAGTGTTCGGTAGCACGGAAATCATGATACCTATTCAATACAACTTAATATTGGATACTAAAATCAACGTATCATTTCTTGGAATGAACAATGTGTGACAAAAAAATCTAATAATGTCCTTCTATGTCTAAATAAACCATGTAATGAGCTTGAAAACAGGGTATGAACTTCCAATTCTAAACATGTCATATATGAACTTGTTTGGGCGCTAATCATAATTATAGAATCTCAATAGAATAACATTAATAATAAACAATCTCAAATGGGACAAATGGATAGGGAATTATGTTTCAGAACATGGGTAAGCATCTAAACATAATAATTTGAAATCAATAAGGGAAAGTAATCATTGTTACCAGAATATTTGGTCTTAAACCCCATGAACCAATTAGGTTTTATCCTTGGAAAGAGGAAATTAAGGATTAAATATAATTTGATAACCCAAACATGGAAATTGAAAAATATTTTAAACTGGATTTCAATGTCTAACCAGAACACAAGGACGAAAACATACCTAAAATATCTAAAAAACCAAGGAAAATGAAGTAGGAATTGATCAAGGAAGGAAAGAAGAATGTATGGTTTGAGGAGAAGGTGAAAAGTCAACCAGTTTTATTATAGTACACACCTACCATTAATTTTTTTTTAGAAGAGTGAATAAGAATTATGAATACGAATACTTGGGTTTCCTATAAACTATTATAAATTATAGCATAATCATTCCATTTGTGGGAGAGTTGGATAAAATTCCACCGTATGTAAATTTCACCAAAATGATTCTATCTAAAAAAATGATTGGAATAAATTAGATAACATCAATATTATTGAGGAGCACATTGAAATTATTTTGATCAAGTTTCATCTAATACTGAAGGACCCTGGAATTTAATTTATTATATATTTAATAGGAGGAATTATAAAAATGAATTGTTTGTGTGATTCAGGTTCAAGTATTAGTTTTATTCTTTACTAAATGTTCAAAGTGCTATGATTTATGGGTTTACAACCAAATTATATGTACCTTAAAATTTATGATAGGTTACTCACTCATCCTTATAGAAGGGTGGATTAATTTTTAATCTCTATAGAGAATCTTACCATGCCAAATTATTATCTTATTCTTGATATAGTGTGTGATGAAAAATTCCCTGTCATGCTAGGTAGACCATTATGAACTACTATGGGTTCTATCATTGATGTTACCAAAGTTATACATACCATCGTGGTTGTGAATTATATAGAGGAGATTCTGGTTTTTGATAAACCCAACCCAATTGTCGGCTATGAACTGAAAGATTTTGCTGAGAATGAATGCCAAAAATTAAGGTCATTTTGTAGTATCGTTCATTACCTATTGAGGTTATAGAGATTACTATTCTAAAAATATTTCAGAGTATTAACTAGGCTATTGTTCCATTCCCTCAGATATTTATTGAAGAGGAAACACCTACCCAAGACTAATCTTTATTCAAAATTGAAAATCTATTTTCCTTAGTTTTATAAACCTATTTATTATAATTTCTCATATGATATTGAGTGTTTTCTAGTCTTTATAGATAAGTATATTTTTGGTTTATAACCTTATATATAACATGAATGTAATCAAATTGAAGGATTTTATTTCTTTTTAACTACTAACATGTTGTTATAAATACAAATGTTGCTGATCTTTAACCACTTCAGAAAAAATTCAATTTAATTGATTCAATAATGGAGTATAAATGTACATCATGGAAGCATAATGTTATTCCTTCAAGTGAGTGTCTAACGAGTTGTTTTAATTTCAATATTTTTGTGAAATAAATAACCATATTTTAGCAGTAGTGGCACCTATTAATGAATGGATCAATTTCTTATGTGTTTGGAAACTCTTTAGGAATAATGTTGATAATATTTTTGATTTTCTAGGATTAATAATTCTATATTTGTCCCCATTAATGATATTCTAGAGTTATATTTAACCATGGAAAACAGTTTCACTCTAAGAATAGTTGAGGAGTTTGGGCACACATTGATAAAAGAAAGAATTTTATAAATCTAAGAAGAAAATATTTGAAATACTTCCACCCCAAAACATGATATAAAAACCATCAATAAATCATACCCACATAATGATCATTCTTAGGTTAAAATTTTGGAATATGTCTAGTTACATAATTAAAATTCAGCACTACATGGGAGGAAGTCCATGGTTTTTTGTATTTCACTTAATTTTTTTATTCGATTAAATTCTTTTTTTAATTTTTTATTCTAGATTTATCCATATGCTTCTTTCCCTCGATTGACCATAGGAAGTTTCAACCACTCTTCCAGGCCTACATGTGATTAAATATTAAACCAATTGGATCAACCCTCTAAAACACAAAACTTGGTTTCTAATTAATTTGAGCCTATTATAATAATGTATGAAACATATTTGTTTTAAATAATTTATGAATTCAATTAGGGAAACCATATACCTTTTTAAATTCAAAACGTATCATACAATTGGCTAAATTCAAATGTAAAAACAATTCTTATTTTGGGGTGCCATTGTATTCACACATTCACATTTTAGTGATTGGTAAAAAAATGTATTACTGGTTTGGAGAAATTTCAAAACTAAAAAATATTTTGAAATTGGTGGAATACATGCCAAAACATTAGATGATACTACTGGTTATTTCTACATCACCTATTTCTATGTTCTAAAAAAATAAAAATTTATGCTATTCTTTGTTCATTTTTGAATAACCTGATGTTCTTTTAAGGTATGAGCATACAAATTTTAAAAAGCAAGATCTATTATAAACTATTATATTGTGGCTAGTGGGAACATTATGATTATTTTTAATTTGTTTAATTGCCTATGTTTTTTGGAAATATGTTTTTGAACATAAAAATAATACCCTTATGTATTATGTGAACTGATAAAATTTCAAATCTATTTGGATCCAAAATATATAAAATGTTCTCCTATAATATAATTTAATCATGGAGGATATGGGACTTTTAAATGTGCCTTAACAATTCTTAAACATAATACACATCAGGACCCCCCTCTGACTTTTTTTTTACAAATTCCTCCTTTTAAATCATTGTTTCAGGATTTATATAAATAAAATATACAATATTTTTTTATAAAGAAATTTTTTTATTCCTGATTATGTCTCTAGGATGAGGAAATAAAAATTCAATGTTTTTTCCTGGGTGAAAAATCTCATGATCATTTCGAGGGATTGCAATGGTTCTGAAATTGTTACATTTTAATGAATTATTAGTGAATGTTATTCATTTATTTTATGGAAATATTATTTGAAAAGTAAGAATGAGAGCATGAAAAATTATATTTTTGTTGAATTAGAATCATAACATTAGAAAACATGGATTTTGAAATATAATATATTGGTAAAACCATTTTTGAATAAATAAAACTCAAGGAGCCAACCCAAATGATAATGATGAACTTACTTTAAAAAATAGATTAAAATGGGTAATTTGGATTCAATAATGGGTATCTGATACATTAGGAACTAAAAAAATCTACTTGTACATTCAATAAGTACATTACACATTCATGTATTAAAAAAAGTAAATTTCCTAATTTTCAAAATTGATTTCATTAAGGTGAGGAGCATATTAATCTTAAATGAATATGGTTGAAATTGAATTATAAAATAATCATTTGATTTGAACAAATTAATTGAAAATTTAATCTTTTATTTTTGGAACCTAAGGAAAGGGATAATTAAAGAGGCCTCTTGTTGAAGTTTTAATTCAATGTTTAACTATTATATTTCACGCCTAAAACATATACTTGAATGCAGATTTGATTTTTTTTCATAAGGTGTTAATCACATATAAGGAATGAAAATTATTTAAAATCAATGGTTCAATGACATTTCTCAATTGTGGTGTGTTTTTTAACAAGGGAAAGATTATACATTTCTTACATACATATATATATATAAATAATCAAAATAATTTAAATTTATCAAGATTGTAATTTATTAAGTGTGGTGAATTTTTATGTGGCATATACATGATACAATGTTCCACATCTGTTTTATTGAATTAATTATATTCTTTATGTGAAAGTTTCTTTAATTATAGAATTTGTGAAAATTGATTAGTTATTAATAAAATTTTATTAATTGAATATTCTTTATAAAAAATTGTGTTTTTTAGTATGAAAAAATTCATTGGTTCCTAACTTTGAGTGTTCATTGATTTAGGGAAAACATTTTGAGATTTTTTAGTTTAATTCTTTGAATATTTTATTGTTGATGAATTCAAGTATTTATTGTTATATAATTGGTTTAATGTTATTTGTTTTAAAAGTTCCAAATTTTTTAATTTAAAATTTATCATTTGATGAAATGTTTAATGATTTCTCATAAAAGATATATTTTATAAATTATTCAAACATCTTCACATTTTTAGAATTAATTTATTTTTATTCCACTTTCTTAATTTAAAACACAAAGTGTGTAATATAATTTGGTGAATAAAATTTTAAAATTATGTTTTATAAAAATTATTTATTTTTCTTTAATGTGTTTTGAAATTGATCTATTTTAGGTCTTCTATTAACACTTTACTTTTCTTCCTTAAAGCACTCTTATGAAAATCCTTTTCAAATGCTTATGTGAAGCTAAAAAATTATTCTAACGTGAAGTTTTAACCATTTTTCTACCATGAAGAGGACATTTTTTTGTTGTGCATACCCTCATTCCATACCCTATATGCTACTGTGTTGTATTTTTGATCCACTCCCACACCATACTATTGTGAACACTACTACCCTGAACCCCCACTATTTTCCCATTTATTTATCCATGATGCCATACCCATGCTTCAATTAATGTGTGACTATGAACTAAACATAATTTAACTAGGGAATACTACTACAATCCAGCTAACCTTCATCCATGCATTACTTATCACAAATCATATTCTAGATATACTGTGAAGTATCACCTTACATGGATTCACCCTCCTCCACAGTACTTCCACAACCTTTTCTTCCATGTGTAATCCTCATACAACTATCTCATGTCAATAGATCTTTTGATTTTATGACATAATTCATCCTTGAAACTATGGATGGGAAAATCAAATTCCAAATTAATATTATGGGTGCTGACATAAAAACTAAAACACTAAGGAGGATTTCTCACCATGATGAAGAGATCTAAAATGTTGATCAATTGAAGGGAGATGATCAACTAGATGAAACTGAATCCATAATGAATCTAGTTGAAGGAAATCATCCCAAGACCTTGTTTTTATTAGGTGTGGAAATATTAAAGACAATGTAAGAGGATAGAGATGATTTATATTTTCATTTATACGAATATGTATCTTAGAAGGAGTATTATTACAAAGTTTAGAAGAAGTTTGTGATTTGAAATGTGTAGATAATGACAAAAAACAGGTAATGTAAATAGGGGATGATTAGATCGAGCTCGATCCACCAAATATTAGAGAAGAAAAGTTTTATATGAGGTTTAAATGCATAAATGTTTCACTTATTTTTTATTTCATTTTTTAGAAAAAGAAATAAGTGGAGTAGAGATTTTGGTTCCCAATGTTATAGATACCATACCAAGGATTCATGCATGATGGGTGTTCATTTCAATGAAAAAAAATGATTTTTTAAAATCTTTGGTGATTTATTGATGATGAAGAGAAAGTTTCATTTGTTTAGATGTGTTTGGATGAGGCTGGTAGAGTCTTGAGAAGGTTTATCACTGAACCCTATGGGATTTTGTGATTAAGCATTCATAAAATGACATTAACTAGAGTTGTGGTGATGGTTTTAAAAAAATTGATTTGTTTAGATGAGGATGATTATTTGTTCAAATTCCATGATGATTTATGTGGTTGATTTTATATTTAAAGATTAAATTAATTTCTGACCTTCATTGGGATTCATAATGGTATTTTTTCTAGCACTAAATAGGTTAAATCATAATATATATTTTTATTTCATAGTTTTCCAAAAATTTCTAAATAGGTAAATTCAAACTAGAATGATCTTAAAATTTCTTGCAAAATTCACTGAAAGGATACTAGAGTTAATTTGAGATTGTGTGTAGATAAATAATCATTTATACCAAACACATGATATGTAACAGGTCCCATGTTCAAGGGATCACATGTATTTGGAATCATCACTTGAGTTACTTGATGAAAAAGAGGTATAGTGATAGACTTACCATTTAGAGGATATCTAGGAGAAGATGAAGTTTAGGTTTCTGAGCTAGTTTTGATTCTTGGACATAGAATAAAATTTAAGGAAGAATATTATAGATAGTAAGAAGTAAAAGTATTAGACCATGTAGGAAGAAGAAAAAAAAGCGTGATATCCAACCACCTATATACTATTCACTAACCACCCATCTCTATTCCACAAGCATATACCATTCATAAATAACACCATTCGACAAAAGTTTTATCAGATCATTGATCATCTATCCAAAACATGAATGAGAGTGGTGCTAGATCATAGGTTGGAGAACACACTCGAGGTAGTTAACTTGGGGATTGAGATGGAGGAAGTGGTATAACACACAAGATAAAATTCTTTCTCTATTATATACTTCATGTACTATTTTTTTAGATGATTTTAATGAATTATACTATCATTTCTTCTGAGATGAGTAGCTAATTAGTTTTTTTGGGGTGTGGGGTTGATTGGGTGGATTGAATTTAATTTCATTTTCTTGTTCTTTCATTCTGATTAATCATTGATGGATGACGTGGTCCATCAAGGTGTCAAATTTTCTCTTCCCTATGATAATCACTTCACTCTACCAAAAGTACAGATAGAAGAATAATATAGTCTCTTTTGACTTGAATGCTACAAAAAGTAATAATTGGAAAAGGATGTGGTATGATCTTCTCTATGATGAAGAAACATTATATTGGGTTCTGATAGAAATAACAGTTCACAAGATATATCCTTATTGAGAGTGATTTATCTAATTATAATTAGGAATTTCATTCCTCTTCAAATTAATTCATTACCCCTATGTTCGAATCCATCAAAGGGAAGTATTGTTTCTATCAATTCCCTCTGATTTAATTCCCATTACTTAATCAAGTATCTGGTCTCACTCAATTTTATTTCTTTACCTCCATCCTTAGAGATTTATCAATCAAACCACATTCACTTCATAATCTATTTGTTCATATTTTGTTTTTTTGGTTGTTTTTATTTTGTTTCGTTATAAAATATTTCCTTACCAGTTTCTTGATCGTTTTTATCACATTAATAATAGTGGCTAGGTTTTAAAATAATTTAATTACACCATCCATATGACAAGGATGTTGTAAAATGTTGGACCCATTACTCGGGAATGAACGTGCATAGAAAACATCATTCATTAATTTAAAATAAAAAATATAAAAAAATAATAAACAACTTTTTTTAAAAAAAATTATATTACTATTTTAATAAACGAAGAATATAATTTTTAAATAACTGAAAAATTAAAATTAAAATTTTAATTTAACAGAACATAACAATCAAGTCCATGAGATTCCTAGAATTTGGGAGTTTATATTACCTTTAGTGTTTTGTAATATATTAGGCATAAGTACCACTCCCATGTTTCGGAGATATGAACTTAAAAGTATCATCTATTTTTCCTTCCTTCAATAATCTCCCTAATAGGGAATACATTGAGTTAATTAGTGATATATACTATTCTATACAATAATTAACTCTCCATGGATTGAGTTAGGAGGATATTAGGTTTAGGGTGTTCCCATTTTATCTTAAGGTAAAATATATGAGTTGGTTCATAAATCTTGATGAAGGAATCATTGACATTTGGGGTCAGTTTTTCAAATTATCTATGTCAAAATATTATCTATGGAATACCCCAAAACTGGTCAGAAACATGATCATAGGATTTTTAAAGGATTAGGAAAAATTATTTCATGAGACATGGGATTTGTTTAAAGGTTTACATAGCCAATGTTCTAACCACCAATTGGATCCCCATATTATGATGGAAACTTTTTAAAATATCCTCACTCCATAAAATTAGAATTTTGGGGACCAATATTCATTGGGTGATTTTTAAGATAATAAAACTCAATATCATAATGAATATTTTAATAAACTTGATAAAAATACTGACACACTTCAATTGGTAAGAGAGTGAGTCATAGGACAAAAACCAACCCTCAGGCTACAATAGCTTACACTAAATACACACTTATAAGGAAATTCACTTATTATGTGATTTATGGCCACTCCCAAAATTTTTGCAACAATTTTTAAATACCTTCCATGCCTGAATAGTGTGATCATTTATTGGTTCTGAGGGCTAGAAAACATGTAAATATGTATCCCGTTTCAAACAAATTTATTATTGGATACAAAAATCAACCAATAGTTTCTTGGAAAGAACAATGTTCCACCAAAAAATCTAATACCACCATTGGATACCTAATTCTACATTGGAAGGAGGATTAGAACATAACCTGACCTGAAAATAATTCATATGATTTATGAGGACTTTTTATCCAACTAATCACACAGATATAATTCCAATAGTTTAGTATTGAAAATATACAATCTCAAATGGTACAAATAACAAGGGACTTAAATTTTAAAGACAAGAGTAACCTTCCCATCATATTAATTTTAATCCCTAAAGAGAATGTGATGGTTTTCACCACAAGAAGTTGATTCAAAACTAAACAACCAATTAGAATTTATCCATATGAAAAGAAAATATAGGATTTAACAGAACCTAAGTAACCAAACCTAGAAAGTGAAAAATTACCCAATCAAGACAGAAAGGGCAAATTGAACTAAATGATGAACCCACTCTAAAAAACTATCAAACCCATGAAAATGATGTTATAATTTATCAAAGAAGGAAGTTATAAATTATTAATTAAGGAGAATGTCTGTAATCAACTAGTTTTAATGAATTATTCTACTCCCATTACTTTTCTATGAAGAGTGAATTATAATCCAGAAGATGAATACACGAGGATACTATAAATGATTTAAAATTTTATCCATAACATTTCACTTCAGGAATCCTTGAATAAAGTTATTTCATATAAAAAATTTAACAAAAGGTCGATGCCTAAAAAAATGATTAGAATATATTCAACACCATCAATATTAACGAGGAGTTCTATGCTATTATATTGATGAATGATCCTCTAATGATGAAGGGAACTAGAAGTTTTGTTATTCAATAATAAATAAGAAGAATTTGTTGACTAAATATTTATTATGATTTTGGTTAATGTATTAATTTTATTCAATAAAAATGTTTAAAAATCTTAGCCTTATAGATTTACAAGTAACTTCTATGTCTCGTCTACTTGCTGATAGGTCTCTCACTCATCCTTATGTAAAGGTGGATGACTTATTAGTCAGTGTAGGGAAACATAATTTTACTTAATATTTTCTTATTCATGATATGAAGTGTGATGAAGAATTCAAAATCATCATAGATAGACCATTCCTAGATGATGGGGGGTGCTTTTATTTATGATTTAAATGTAAAATTACCCTATATAATATGGATAATGTTGAGGAGAACCTTATTTTTGAAAAACTAAAACACGAGTGTAGTTGTTAAATGTATGATTTTAATGATAATGAGTGGGTAAAATTTTAAATCAATTTTGTGTATTGTTCTGTAAATCTCAATGTTATAAATATTTGTATTTCCACTATATTGAGATTATTTATCAAGCTATTATTCTGCCCCATCATTCATCGGCTGAAGAGGAAATATATATCCCTGAGATACATATGGTGTAAAAATAAAAAATATTTTTATAAAGATATTTGGACCTGTTTATGATTGTTTTCCACCTAATATTGATTGTTTTCAATTTTTTTTCTAGGGATATATTTGGATTACAAAATTTTGTTAAACTTGATTGTTTTCAAACTGATGGTGTATGTTTTCTTAAATATTACTCTCTCTTTTTAATAAATACATAGCCGAATGATATTAAATAAGATTATGAAAAATTCAATTCATTTGAGCCAATATTATAGTGTAAAAGGTATATCATGGAATATGATTTTGATTCATTCATGTTTGATTCTACTAATTTTTTTGAATTTAAAGATCTTTTTAAAAGAAATTTGTAGATTGTATTACCTGTTACCCATTTCTATGAATTTATCAATTCCTTAACTATGGAGGAATACGTAGACAATGATTTTGATCATTTGTTTTCATTTTTATTAGAATTTTTCCTTGATATTTCTCAGGATTACAATTATTTTAGACATAGAAATGACCATTTACAACAATCTCACTCCATAAATATTTGAGGAAATTTTCCCCACATTAATTGAAGCTGGAATTTACGAAATATTAGGACAAATTACTGGAAATTCTTCAAATAAAAAATCTAAAATCAAAATAATCAATAAATCATACCCATTTAATGATAAATGTTTGGTTAAATTTTATGGGCATGTCCATATGAAGACTCAAAATTCAGTTCTATGTGGGAGGAGTCCCATGTATTTTATATTTTTCGTTGAATTGTTTATTAAAAAATGCCACTAACTCTGTTTTATTCTAAATTTGTCCCTCCCATTCCTACCATGGATTAACCACCTGATGTTTCAACTATTCTTTAAGGATAATGTGAGCCACATCCTCGAAACTACTATGTCAAACATCCAAAACTTAATAATTGGTTTGAAATTAATTTGATATTAATATGATTAATTCTAAGGAATATTTGTGTTATATCTTGTGGGATCAAAGTTGGAGTAAACAAAGACCCTTTTCAAAGACATGGGGGGATATTTAGCTGAATCCAAATGTTATTATTTCTATATACATGGGATTCATTGTTTTTTCTTTTGCACATTTTAATATGTTGAAAAAAAATTATGCTACAAGTTTTAAGAAACATTTAATTTGGAAATTGTTTTGAAATTAATAGAACACATATTGAACCATTAGAAAATCCCACTATATTTTTCTTCTTAAAACACTAATGTTTTCTAATATAATAGAATTTCATGATATTCATTTTATATTTTAGAATATCAGGTGGTGATTTTAATGTATTGGCATGATAATTTTAAAAAAATGGGATATGTTATAAACTACTAAGTAGTAGTTAGTGGGACCATTATGGAAAATTTTATTCTATTTAATTGATTGTGTTTAGAGAGTATATGTTTTTGGACTTTAATCTAAACCCCATAAACATTAAGTGAACTATTAAAATTTCAAATAGGTTTTGAACTAAATTATTTAAAATGTTCTCCCAAATTAAGTTTTAATCATGGGGAGAGGGTTATTTTAATTGTGCCTTAAATGCGCTTCAATTAATCAAAATTAAAAAAAAAACAATTTTTTTCTTCAAAATTTATCCTTTTCAAAAATCATTTTCAAATTCCTATAAATAAAGTATTCTCTTTGTCAATAAATAATTTTTTATTATTTTTAGGTGAGTCTATAGGTTGAGGAAATAAAAATCCAACATGTCATGCCTAGGGAAAGAACATCCTGCCTATTTTAGGGGGATTCCACTGGTTCTGAAATTGTTTGAATGAAATGATTTCTGAGTGAATTTCAACCATTTTTTATGGATATACTATTCAAAAACAAGTAAAGGGAGTAATAAATTATATTTTTTTTGTGTAATTGGATTTACGACTTGAATAAACATAAAATTTGAACATAAAATCAGGGTACAAACCTTTTTTTATGTAAAAATATTTCTGAAGTCAACTAAAATGTTAATCATAAAATTCCATTCAAACTATAGAAAATTGAGAAATTGGGATCCCATGGTGAGTCTATAAGGAACTAGGAACAAAAAAAATTATGTTTTACATTCAATACGTTCTTTATTCATCCATGGGTTTAATAAAAATTTGTAAAGATCCTAATTTAAGAATGAGTTCTTTAGGGTGAGAGGGATATTGATCCTAGATGTATAAGGTGTAAATGGAATTATAAAATATGAATTTGAGTGGATTAAATGAACTGAAAAATTATATTGGATTTTTGGAAGCTAAGGATGAGTGGTAAATAAAATTTATTCAAGTTATAAATTTAATTTCACTTTCGTATAATATTCTAAAATTATAAAATTGCGACCTAGATTGATATTAATGATTCAAATTAGGTTATAAACACATAGGTAACCTAAAAATTATTGAAAATGAATGGTTTAATGAATTTTCTAATTTATGGTTTGTTTTTAAGCATAATAATGATTATTTATATTGTTTAGGAGCCTATATAAATAAATATACAAAATCCATATAATTTCTTGCGATTGTAATTCATTATGTTTGGGGGATTTTGATCAGACACAAACATAATACACTTTTCCACATCTGTTTTGTTGAATTAGATGAGTTCTTGATGTGAAAGTGTGATTTAATTGGATAATTTGGGATAATTGATTAATGGGGAATAAATTATAGTTATTTGAATATTTTCTAAAAAATGAGCGACTTTTTAGCTAAAATATTTAAATGGATCCTCACATTGATTGTTCATTATTTTATGAAAAACATTTTGTGATTTTTGTATATTTATTCTTTGAATATTTGGGTGTCGATGACTTTAGGTTTTTTGGTATATGACTGGTTTAATAATATTTTTTTTAATCATTGAAAATATTTTAAATAAAAATTTCTCATTTGATGAAAATATTAATTATTTCTCCTAAAACACATGTTTTACAAATTAATTTGAAAACTTTTAATTTTCATAAATAATTATTCCTTGTTACACAATATTTATTTTAAAAACTATGTGTGGAATTAAATTTTTGAGATAATTTTTACAAATAATTTTTTTTTGAAATTATTTATTTATTATTAAAAAACTATGAAACTAGTTTATTTTAGGTTGTACTAACAAGCCTGTATTTTAATATGATGAACCATTTTTATGATAGTAATTCAAATATTCTACCATGATCCTAAAAAATTATACATCCATAAATCTCTCACTATTTTACTAAAATGATGCGAAAATATTTTCTACCATGGTTTCCCTAATTTTATGAACCATCTACTATTATAAAATGTTCATTTATCATTCCCACACCTTGCAACTATAGCACCTACCTCTATGAACCCTCATTGTATCCACCTTCATTCATCCATGATGGAATCCCCAACATCTATAATTGTGGAACCATTTACTAAAAATACTTACAGTGGGGAATTATGATACTATCCACCAAACATTTGACCATCTATTCCTTCTCATGGATCCTCTCTCAGTGATACATTGATGTATCACCTTCCACATAATGACCCTCCCCCATGGTATTGTGCCCCCTTCATCTACTATGCAAAAGCTGCCTATAACCATCAAGTGTCCAAATTTACTAATATTTTGTTCCATGAACCCACCCATGAAACCATGCCTATGAAAATAGATAACGAAACTGAGATTGTGGGTTCCGATATTCGAAACCAAAACACTGAGGAAGCTCACTCTCTATTATAATGAGATCTGAAACATTGATCAATTTAAGGGAAATGATCGTCTAGATGAAACCAAATACATACTGAAGATAAAAAGAGGAATAAAACCCAAGACCTGGTTTCAATGGGACGAGAAATTATCAAAGACCATGAATTTGGTACACCAATTTCTGTAAGATCTAAATATTTGTATACTCCTCTTTATTTTTTTGAGAGTTAAAATAAATCTTAAAATCCTTTTTTTGTCTCACGGGTGACATGTTTTTTATAACCAATGAAAAAAATTCCCCCATTACATCTTGAAACCTCCCTATATTTTGTATGATGTTTAATTTTCCATTATCTCAGATTAGGGCCACCTCTCTTAAGAAATTATTCATGCCTAATATCATTTTTTCCAAATAATCAACCAAAAACATAATGAAACGACTATAATGTATTCCAAACTGTTGTGGAAAATTCCTCTTTAATCCAACCAACATCATGCCTTTGATATTTGAGTCATGATCACCCATATAACTTGAGTTGATATTCTTCTCATGGTTTTCCCCATTCATGGAAAATAAAAATGGGTTTATTAACTTATCTGAATAGACCCTCCTTTGAGAGGTGGACAACATATATCCCCTTTAGTTGATAAATAACCCCCATGGCATCTTTTTGGGTACTTAAAGAGGTCACCCTTACACGATGCACTATTTTACAAGTGTGTTGATGATTTCTCTATTTCTAATGGTCATGAAATTCCAAAAATTCATCATTTCATTAAGTGAAATTAAAACATTTTCAGATATGATTTAAAAAATATGATTCCTCTATGTGAAAATATATATAAAAAATATCTTTTTATGATCTTATGCATTACAAAAACTATTCAGGATGTTACATGTGGCATGAAAATAAATGTTTTAACACTTATATATATATTTATGAATGTTAATTATAAGAATCTAAAAACTTTATAATAAATGATGTTAAAATTTATAACTATCTTTTTATAAGTGCTCGTTATGTATATATGTTCACAATAATAAGATATTTGATTAATATGGATACATATTTCATCCCTAATTCCAAGTTTCATCTAACCTATGACAATAAAATGACAACTACATAAAACTATATGTGGAACTATTCTTCTTATTATTGGATATATTTTGATTCCCATATATCTTATCTTGGTAATAGTTAGAAAATATCATTCCCCATTAATCCTTCACACCATCCTAGTGTATAAGTTTTCCAATTGACATCGAGTTTCTTTCAATGTCTCTAAAAAAGGATAAAATCGTCATATATTAAGAAGTTCGTGTGTCTGGATTATTAATATC
The DNA here is from genome assembly GCA_963277665.1 of Viscum album. NCBI lineage: Eukaryota > Viridiplantae > Streptophyta > Magnoliopsida > Santalales > Viscaceae > Viscum > Viscum album. The sequence continues at coordinate 876,847,889 of OY728143.1, read as the reverse complement.
ATATGATATGTAATGATTATTAGATCTATTTTTCTATGCTCAACTGTAAATTACATTTCTATTTAATCATCACTTCCACCCTAGTGTTTTGATTCCACCAATTCAAATTGGGTTTCCCCTTATACCCTTTCTAGGGTACCTATTAATTATATTACATTCTCCCGAATGTATAAGGTATGTTTTTACAAATGGTACCAATGAAACTATATTTTTATGATTTCTATAACCATAAACTATTAGAAATTCTTTGGTATGAGAATATTTGACTTAAAACTATCTGTACCATTTTATACCCAATTTTTCTCATACTTGTGTTAAGTTAATTTTTCATGTTTAGTGTATTATTATCTTAACTATATATTTTCAACATCAATATTAGTAGAATATGTGGTTCCATAAATATTTCCTCCTTTGGTCCTAGTAGTATGACCCTAATCAAAATGCATGGTTCCTCCACTTTGATGTTTCCTACACTCGATTGAGGTATATCATTCACATCGGATAATTTCTACTCATTTCATACATAAGAAACCAAATTTTGGTCAAATATGGATGGATTTAAACTTAAACACTTTCGATCAAAGATATATGAACTCAAGATTATTCCACATTTAGTCAAGGACATGTTAACTTTAACTTAAGCTAGTTTTGTCAAAAATTTATATCCCTAAAATTAATACACTTTTTGTAAAAGATTCATGGACTTAAACTTTATCCACATTAAATTTAATATAAATGAACTTAAAACACAGTTTTGTAATTTGTCTCCAAATTAAAGAACCTTAAACTGTAGAATAAAGAGACATAAGGACTTATTGGTTGGAAAACCATAAAATTTTGTTCAGATAAAAGGTTAATTATTACCTTGACAATTCATTCCCATTAATGGATTAAGAAAATTTAAGGAATAAAAAAATAATACATAAATAATATTTAGGTTGAATACCCTTATAGTGTAGCTTGAACAGATTCCATGTATCTTCTCACTAAGAAATTACCTATTATATCATTATAAAATGTTAAATAGAAAAAAAAAGAAAACTGATTTTACTACCAACAATTAGACATAGAAAAAATCATACTATTATTTCTTGACCAACTAATATATGAAATATTTGGAGAATAATCGTGTTTCCCCATAAGATTTAGTTTAAACTATGTCATTGATAGATCATCTTTCATGAAAAGTTCACCACTTCACTATGAGAAGATCAACTCTATCAGATAGATATATACCAAAAAAATTAATTTCATATCCATTCACCCATGATAATTTGTTCAATACATGGCTGGGTAACTTTTAGGGTGCTCAAACCCTTCTTGGACATCCTTTTCATCATAAATACATTTCAAACCATTGATTTAGAAGCCAAAATTATCCAAAAATGATGCAGTCATGATTCTCCTTATGGAATAAAAAATAAACCTTCAGCACATCACATTGGTTCTCTATTTCATAGAAATTGGTAATAGGGTGATTGATTTATCTATGATGTCCCCTTTTATGAATAATTAATAACATTTTTTCTTTTGAGTTCTTAATCAACATCCATGGAATATTTCGGTCTTACAATAAAGTCCTCCTATAATTGAATTGGTCTATTTATTATAGTTGATATTGTAGTCCCTACATTACTAATGGTCAACGTATTACCATTTTTCAACATTTTCTATTGACATGTAAATTATTATATTATGATTTACCTTTTTCTATGACCTATTTTTCATATTGATTCGACTTCACTCGATGTAATACATTCATGAATCATACCTATTATAAAATAATGATTATGATTTTCTACATTTTTACCCTTCCAAAACTATTTATGCATTTTTATGAAGACAAAAAAATAATTAATTTTAGGTACACCTCTTGAAAATGAATATCATTGAGGTGAGATACTTCTTATGGAAACAAACCTTCAGTTGATATAATCTTATTAGAAAGCTAAATCCCTTGATTTGAGATCATTCTATTGGGGAATTCATATCAAGTTTAATGTTCCTTTTCATAAGACTATAAATAGTATGAAATATAAGATTGTCCCATAGAAAAATAATCTATATAGAGTGGAATATTCTATATAACATGATTTCCTAATATAAGATCCAAATCTATATAATGGTTAAGTATTGAAACCTTTACCAGTTCATATTGATTCCCCTCCAACAACCCTTCACTATGGAGAAAATATTTTATTTCCACTTTTATATGAGCCAAATATGTAAAGAGACTCCATTTTCAAGAACTTTGTGAAACCAAATTCTTTTTATCCTTTGATATGTAGTGATTTCTAGATCAATATATCAGACATAAAACTAAATTCAAATTTTATCCAACTTTTTTTAGTATATAGTCTCTTTATTCACATAAATTTTTTTATACCAACCATACACTGAGATATAATTAAAATAAAACAAGTTCTTCTATATTGGGGAAAACGACAGAGTGTCCATCCCATTCTAATACTACACCTAAATTAAAATGTGGTTGCCAATAAATATGTGTGTCTTGATTCATTTTATCACATGATAGTTAGTGAAATCTTGATCCTATTTCTTAAGATCAACCATAATTTTCAATTCTACCACATCCCTTATCCAATATTGGTGTTAGTGCTCCTCATTCACATTATGTGTAAATCCTTTTCCCTCTCACTAGGATACCCGTTTAAGAAATATTCATTAATTTTTTTCTATTCCCATTCTAGATTAGTATATAGACATCATATTAATATCTACTCATGGCTTGATTCATGTTATAATAGGATACATAGTGACATCAATAACATATATCCTTGACCCATCCATAAATAAAATTTTCATCAAATTTATTCTATTCATGTAAACCTAAACTCTTTTAATGAGGTAGTGGCCTAAGAGAGTCTTCTATCCTCTCTCCAATGGAGGCTATAGTTTCTTACATTTTTCTTCCCTTCCCCCTTTAGTTTGGCTCAATTTCATAGTCCTCCTACTCTGGATTATATCGCCTTAGTGTGGCTTAGCATTATTGTGTCGCAGATGGGATCCGTCAAGGTTTCCTATATGGCTTGAAGTAGATCTGGATTCCCGATCAGGTCGACACTCTTTCGACAAGTGGTCCGATGCGGCTCAGTCGTGACAGCATGCTCAGAGTGGATGTGGTCTTGATTTGGTTTGGCACGGCCAGGTGAAGCCTTTGGCATGCTTCTAGTGTGGCTCGATGGAGGATCTCAAGTGGCTCGGAAGGGGGAGGTCATGTGCATTAGAATTTCTGTCTATTTTTTGCAGGCTTTATGATTTGGTACAATTCATGAATGATGAAATGATGTTAATGTTTGGATGGTTTTTGTGACATCGCTATCATCGGAGGTTCCCTGCCCTTCCACATTGTCTCCGGCTTTTTGTGGGGTGTGTTTTGGACTCTAGTGGGCACCTCCTTTGTCATGATCTATCCATTTCCTGCCTTGTGTTGAGTTTCATGTGAGTGAAGCTCAGATCCCTCATCGGTGATTATCCCAGGGTGCGGTGCTGGGCCATCCAGTCCTAGGTGACCATGATCGAGCTTCGCGTGCCTTCGATAGCCTTTAACTTCCAGTAGATTCTTTGGTGGGTTGGGTGTGTCTGTGGTTGGTAGTGTGGGTGTATTCTAGGGGTGGTTCTATCGACCAGTGAATGATTCAAGGTGCATGAGGTATTTAGTCTTGTGTGTGGTGTATGGGTTTTGTTTTTGACGGTGATCATGTTGTTATTAGAGGAAGTTGTTGTTTTGAATGGTAGGATTATGATGGTGGAAATCAGTGCATCTAGACTCGTCTTTATGCAACATGCCCTATAGAGGATTCAGATCGGGTGATTCATCTTCAAAAAGACTTGCAAATTTGGTTGTTTTAGAGGGTATGGAGTCTTCCGTAATATCAAGTATGTGCTTTGACACATGACACTTATTTTCCACAGTTCATTGAAATTATGGATAACTGCATCATTATTATATGTTGGTGAGGGGTAGCTCAATATTTTCAGTCTAGTTTAATTATTTTTTTCCTTCAAGTGTGTTTTTTATTTGTCCATGAAGCCTTTGGGATTCACCCTTTCTACCTTAAAAAGTGGTTTATATTAATAAAAAAATTGAGGCCTTCTGTCCATTGGATGGAAACACTTTTAGTCTATATTATTCTCTTGGTGTAGAAAATACATTATTTGATATCCTCCTTTAGAAAATACATTCACATTGAGTTGAGATTCTCCTATTCATGCCAAAATAGCCTAGTGTGTATCTCTTTATATTCCTCTAATTGAAGCATGAGATCCATAAATGTACCATATGTTCATGAAATATAGATAAATGCAACATCATATCTCAAAATCATATTCCTTTCATTGTGATTAAATCCATTTATGTGGTTAGAAATTTTTTTCATCAAAAAATGAGGCATGAACTTTTCAATAATGACATAGTGATGAATCTCAATCAAATAATATTAATTTAGTTGAAGATGAAAAAGTATCTCCATACCCTAATATGAATAAAATAATATATCTATATTGTGCATGATCTCTCACTCAATGATGGATGGAGATTCCCCAAAAACATTTCATAGTTCGATGATGTGGTGGTGAGATCCTCTTATAGGTATTAGGCTATGAACTTCAACCTTTACTAATGAAATGTTTTCAAAACTATAAATACCATTTTTAGGTTGCTCTAGAAAAATATTTTCCACATAAAACATCTAATTTTGTTAAAACCTATTATTTAGGGCATAAAGCATTTTACAGGATTCCATTTTATAGCTCATACATAAAAGAAACACCCAAATCAAATTTTATGATCGTTTTTAGTTGGGATTATTTCTAGAATGAGTGTTGATTTTATTCTATGTATGAATTACATAGTTAATAAAATAATTAAATCGACATTCATCAGTTATGATCAAAATCTAGGAATCTTTTATGGTCACGAAATAATTACATGGAGATTTATCATTTATAGAAGGATGGTGGGATTCCTTTGAGACCTTGAAATAATTACAAGGCTTGGATGTCATTTTCTATTGGAAATTAGTGATCATATCTATCCTTGTGATTTTATAGAAACATGAATTCATTTAGGAATAGAAGGTTGTAATCCATCATATCTATGAATATTTTTTTCAAATAAATTTTCATTAGCAGCCTATAGAAAATGTTACCTTAAAACTATGAATATTTATTTGTGAATAATATTCCTTTTCAGAATAAAGGTGGTAATTCTTTGTGTCCATTATTATTTTTTATCGATCATTATAATTTATGGTGTTGAGGAACAATTATTTTGTGTCTATAATCATTTTTACATAACAATGGTTCTCTATTACATAAAGTAAGTGGTTACACAAATTTGACTATAAATAGAACCTTCAAGACACATTTAGGCACATTTGGATGTTTTTAAAGGCTTTAAATTCAATAAATATTATCAATTTTGGTTAATTACTTCATAATATGTTCTTGGGAGAGAAATTCTATTAGGTATACTAGAAATTCAAAATTTAAGGGGCAAGAAACCCTCAACATAAAAATATCACAATTATTTCTTCTCTAGATAATAAATTTACTATCTAATCCACATAATACCTTTGATATGGTTACTATCCATCATATGTAAATATTTCATGAAGGGATGTCCAACATTTAAAACAAATATAGTGGATACCCTTAAACCATGATACCCCATTGGTTGACTGCATTTGTTTTTATAAGATAAATCCTATGAAAATGTGATACTTCATAAAGTGAATGTTTCCTTCTTTAAAATGGTCTATCTCTATAAGGGAATTTATCTAGAGTGACCCATTCATTAAAGATTCCTTGTACAAGTTTCCAAGAATCCTTATGTGAAAACCATTATTTCACATGAACCAAAAAATTTACTAGAATCATGAATATTATATAATATATTTCTTCAAATTTTTAATCCCACTTCCATTTTCTCTTTTAATAAGTTAATATATTTTAAAAATATACATTTTTTGGAATCTAGGCTACTTTTCTGAAAAAAACCATCCCTATTCATGAAGTTAAATTTTCACAGGATGATAACTTCTTGTATCACAAGTTTCTCCTATTGAAAAATATCACTACCATATAATATTTGGTTTAGGGTATCCTCAATAATTAAATATTTCTTATCTATAAAGATCATGTATAAGAAACCCAGAAAGAAATTTGTCAGTGAGACTCCTTTGTTTCATTAATCACTTTGTTTCAAGATCATCCCCTTGGATTCCCAAAATACCGGGATGTGAGATCCTACTCAAGGCTTCCTCAATGTACTTGAGTATAAATCATCCTCTTAGTTTCCTTTAATTAACTGAGTAAAGAATATTTTATTAGTTTCTTAAAAAATCTTTAGTTGAGATCCCCATCATAGTTTCCAGAAATTCCTTGAGTCAGGATCCTCCACTTTGTTTCATAAAGAACCTTTAGTCGGGATTCACCTCTTGGTTTCTAAAAATATTTCCATGTTGATATGATATGATGGGGTTATTGAAATGTATTTAGTAGATATCATTTTATTGGTATCCTTAAATTCCATGATATTAGATCCGCTTCATGGTTTACACAAACACATTTATTTTTAATCCTTCTTTCGGTTTCTCCAAACACTATAAACTGAGGTACTTTTCTTGGTTTCCAAAATGACCTTGAGTCGAGATCCTCCTCTTGGATTACAAATATTTCATGTATTTAAATCATTATCATGGTCTAATCAAACTCAAATATTCATGATAATCCTCTTGATTGTGTGAATTAACTGATTTGAGATCCACCAAATATTTTTTTCAAATTAATTGAGTTAAAATCCTTATATTTTCCGCTTAAATTATTCTATTCAAGGTATTCCCCATGTTTTCATTATAATTCCTTCACCAAAATATCTTTTAAAATAACATATAATGTTCCAAATGGTGAGTCAATAAGGTTTCATTACGATTTTTCCATTCCTTCATGTTTTGAAAATCACAAACACTCTTTTTTAAGTCAACTTTCATTTTCCTATGTTTTATCTTCATAAGGAACATTTTTCTTCCCCAATGAAATTTATCCTTACAATGTTTTCATTGTTCATATTCTACGTATAAAATTCAGTTCCATATATAAAATCTTGGAATCCTAAATATACATAGATATAAAGCATTATGTTTTCATTATCTGAATTCAGGTTCCGAGTTCTCTGAATTCAGACTCCGAACTGTTATGAGTTCAAACTCTGAGTTCTCTGAATTCAGACTCTGAACTTTTATGAGTTTAGACTCCGAGTTCCCGGAATTCAGACTCCAAACATTTATGAGTTCAGGTTCTGAGTTCTCTGAAATTAGACTCCAAACTCTTATTAGTTCATAATATGAGTTATCTGAATTCAAACTCTGAACATTTATGAGTTCAGACTCATAATTCTTATGAATTCAGACTCCAACCTTTTTTTAGTTCAGACTCCAAATTCTTATGAATTCAAACTCTGAACTTTTATGAGTTCAGGCTCTGAATTCCAATGAACTCAGTCTCCAAATTCTTATGAATTCATACTCCATTGTTTATAGAATTCTAACTCTGAATTCCTTGATAAATAGAATACGAATATCCATTTATTATAGACTTGGAATAGTTTTTTTATTAGACTCCGAACTTTCATTTTTTCTTAGACTACAAAAAAATTAATTTATTCCAGCAACCATATTTTTTCTTATCCCTAATTTACTTATGAAACGATGTAATACATTCTATTTCTAACCCACCATTGTTTGAGTGATATGTGTACAGGTCTCTCAAAAATTCAAGGAAAAATATCACCATTGGAGGAGGGAGTGGACCGCTGAACATATACCAATAAATTGGAGCTCATTTGAAAGATATCATAACTTGGTGAGATTTGACACTGTTCTACAACTCTAATGATTACATGATGTTGAAGTGATTTCTAGAGAGATACTCTCATGCATTGTGTGTAATGAAAATCTTGTCCAGACATGATTTATGCGACTTCGAATGTGGCTGAGTACATTCGAGGTCTTCCGGGGATAGAATGATAGAGGTGCAGACTACGTTAAATTTTGTGGACTTCCTTGCTGAAGAAGACAGAGGTGACGACTACCTTGAAGTGGAAGGATTGTGTGGATATCAAGATAGATGTTGATATTTTTATTAAGGGATAACCCTAGTGTGGGTAAGACAAAATTTCTTGAAAGTATAAATCAAGGGACCTTTATCCAAGGTTGCTAGATACTCTTCTTTTTTGGTTAAAAGATTTACTACTTGTTACTTGTTTTGTTTCAAGTTTTACACTTCATGTTTTTATTGTTGAATAAATTATAACTATCTTATAATTTATTATACTTTTAATATAATTAGTAAGATTCTATATGTCTTAAGGTAGAATATTTCTCCTTGTAATCTTCTATTAAGTTTCATTTCCGAAACTACTTTTCTGAATTCAAGAAATATTATAGAACATAGAGGTCCTGTGAATTTACCTTGTTTAACTTTGTTAAACATTACCATATTTAAAATTTCCGAAGGAATTCTTTGAAGAATAAAATTCACCGCCCTCTTGTATATTGAGCATCTACATCATTATTATGATACTAAAATCGGTATCATTTCAATCCTACAATTAGTATCAGATGAGGTCTCTGAAACACATATATTCACATATATTTTTTCTTGATCATGTTTTTTGATTGTTCTATATTTCCATGCATAGAATAATTTTATATTTGTTTAAAAACTTTTATTACTAACATGTTTGTGTGGAATGATTTTTTATCAAGATGGCCAGAATCAATGATGGTACCATAGACTACCTAAATCCTACCAGACCACCTATTTTTGGTGGGAAAGATTACGAATATTTGAGAGATCGCATGAAGACAATTATTATAGATATTGGAGTAGATAATTTGATATGCTTTCTGGAGAATATAAAATCCCTAACAAGGAATTCAGTACCTTCACCAACAAAGAAAAGCATGAATATCAACTAAATTATAAGGTACACAATACTCTTCCTTGTTCTATTACTAGAAATATATATATAAAAATTTTATCTTGTGAAGCATAAAATTGTATTTGGAAGAAGCTTGAAGTTACTCACTATGGAACTTCCTAAGTTATTGAAACTAGACGAGCCATGCTCAGAGTTGAATGTCATTGTTTCAGATTTTCTTATGGAGAAACCATTTGTACGGTGCAACAAAGATTCATTACTATTGTTAATAGTTTACAATCTATGGGTGAGAAAGGATTAGATGATGAAGATCTTGTTGATAAAATCATAGACATCATGGAAAAGGAATGAGAATCTAAAAGGACAGCTATAGATGAGAATATAAAAGTTACAAAGATTTCTCTTAATGAACTTTTTAGAACTTTTCTACAACATGAGAGTAGAATAATGAGAGATGCTGATATTATTAAGAAGAAGAATGGAAATTTTAGTGTTTCTTTTACAACAAAATCAAATCATTGGAAATACAAGACTCCTCAGAGAGTTACAAGATCTAAATATGAGAAGGTTGTTATTAAATTTGAATCTAGTGGAAGTGAATCTTCAGAAAATGAATTATCCAATCTTCCTCAAATAATGAACAAGATTGTTGGACAGAAGAATCTTCAATCCAGATACAATAAGAAGGTATGGAAATATAAGAATGACTCAGAATTAAATTGTTATGATTGAAAGAGAGTTTGACATAAAAGGCGAGATTTTCCTATGGTTATGAAAATGCAAAAAAAAGAAAGGCATTCGGAAAGAAATAGAAAAAAGTACTTCAATACTAAAGCTAATAATGTTCTGAAAGCTAATGACACTTGGAGTCCGATTGGTGGTGACTCTTCAGATGAATCATCAGATTATGAATCTACAAGGCAGAAAATCTCGGTTTAATATCCAGACTACCTATTTAAAATCAGTTTTTAATGGAAAAGGTACACAATGGTGAATCAATCACTAATGTATCATTAAATAGTAATAGTAAATACTATGAATCCTCAGATAAAGAATCTTCTTTTGATGAAGATAATACTTTACCTACCTATGAAAAAGATTCTTGGTTTGATAAGCTTCTAGATAATGAGAACTCAAAACTCCAGAAAAATATTGATAAAGAAAATTCTAGAAATACAATTCTTACTATGGAAATATCAGATCTTACTAAATATCTTGATAACAAAATTTTTTATTTTTAAAGTACTTCAAAAAACCTTGAGGAAGTTAATTCTGAGAAGGATAAACATTTTGAGGATTTGGAAAAGCAATTTCTATGAAAAATGCTTTCAAACCTAACTCTAGTTATAAAACTAATGTTTTGGAAGAGAAGAACGTAGTTATTAGACTAAAGTCAGAAATTGTTTTCTTGAGGAAGTGTTTGTCAAAATTTACCTTAGGTAAGGAAAATTTTTATAAGATGTATTCTCAAATCTGACCTCTTAGAAATAATTATGGTTTTGGTTATACTAGTTCAAAACCAATTTTTAGTAATAATTATTTTGTTCCTCAAAGTGCTCCTTTGTGCACTATGTGTTAGTGTGGTGGGAATTGGGAAAGAAATTGTTCCCTAAAGAAAAATCAGTCTTTAGGATTTCATTAAGCTTATTTTTCAATGAATATGTGGATACCTAAAATATTGCTTTCAGAAATTTCCGAATACAAGAAAGTTTGGATTCTGAAAGTCTAAGTCTCTTATTTTTAGGAAAATAAAGATAGTACCAACAAAAATACATGGTACATGGATAGTGGATGTTCCCGGAATATGTATGGTAACAAAAAATTCTTTGAAGATAATATCAAGATGAAAATAGATATCATTCTCCAATTTATCGGAATACTTGATAAACTTGCAACTATTTTCACAAAATATTTACCCACCGATAGATTTGAATACATTAAACACAAGTTAAGAATGATAACCATTAGGTAATCATCATTATTAAATTCCTGTTAAAACCAATTTTCATATAGTAAGTAACTCTTTTTCATATGGGGAGTACATTTTTTGACGATTTTCTAAATTTTCGTAATGAATATTTTAAAAATTATCATTATGAAGAAATTATAAATTTCCATAATGAAGATTTTCTAAATTTTTGTAATGATGATTTTCTAAATTTTCATAATAAGGATTTTATAATTTTTCATAATTAATATTTTTTAATTTTTTGTAATAAGTATATTCTAAATTTTAATAATTAAGATTTTCTAAAATTTTGTAATGAAGATTTTCTATATTTTCATAATGAAGATTTTCAAAATTTTCAAAATTTTCATAATTAAGATTTTTTAAATATTTGTAATGAATATTTTCTAAATTTTCTTAATGAATATTTTCTAAAGTTTCGTAATGATGTTTTTCTAAATTTTTGTAATGAATATTTTCTAAAATTTTCATAGTCAATTTTTCAAAAAATTTCAGAATTAAAATTTCAGAATTAAAGTTTTCAGAATCTAAAGTTCTTGAAGAAGAATTTTACTCATTACGAATAATCTTCCTAGAAATCTGAAAGGTATGTTTCTTTTCATGAGTTTTTATAATGATCTTTTACTTGTTTGTATTTTTATATGTTTTTAAATTTTTTGGATTCTATTTTTTTCTTAAATACAAATGTTTTTCTTAAAAAAACCTCAAAAGATTGGATCCTACCAAAATTCATTTTGGTTATCATCTCAATTGTTAGATCTGATCAGAAATATTTTTAGCTATTAGATTGAGTTTGGAAGATGAACCATTATCTCAATTTCTTATATAAAGGATCCCTTTTGGTTTTCCCACATCGAGATCCATGCTTTCACATGCTGAAGTTAGACCCTTCTACATATGCTCATTTCAAATTTCCATGGCTTCCTAAACTCCAAATGTCTGTCATAATATCTTCCTAGAAAGGCCTATCATCTGTCAAGCCGATTTCGGAATGGCAGATTTACAGAGAAAGGTTGGTATATCCAAATTTCGTTTCGAATTATATCATATCAAAGAACATCAAGCTGAATGGATGGGAGGGTGTTTGCATATCAAAACGAGGATCTCATGATCTGATATATCCGAACATTCTAGTATAATTCCATGAGATAGAATGTTTTTTCAAGCAAGAAGGAAAAGATAATTTCTCTTTCAAGAGGTATGGGAAGACTTATGATCTTTCTTACACCAAGGAACCTGGTTTAATTGGAGTTCCTTATGAGGGTGAGGAAAAGTTCTTCCCACATAAGCTTCCTGATGTTAAATGAAGTTTTAGTAAGATAAAGGCTATTTCTTGCCTCAGTCTTTCAAATGTGAAGACTCCTATGATTTTTAACCTATCTACAATTTTTTTTTATTCTTGAATTGTCGATCCATGGATTCTTCATTTTGAGAAAAGGTGACAAAGATACTTTGAAGAAGAGTGACATGCATCTCCCGAATTTCATGGAGAATCTATGAAATATTAACCTGGTTAAGTGTATTCTGATTACAAATGAGAATATAAAGAATGAAAATTTGAAGGGTTAGATCATTATGTATCCATCCATTCCCACAAAGCTAATTGTTCGGTGTTTAGATTCCTTTAGAATACCTTGTAGTTATAAGCCAAGAAATTGAAAAGTTATGTTGGTAAGTGATTATAATATGAAGAGGATGAAAATTGGTTTTTCTAAAGAATATATATAATTCTTTGACTTTCCTAAAGATGAAGCAGAATCTATTTAGAAGAAACAGGATGTAGCTGAACCTTCTAAAAATGGTCGAAGGAAGAGGAAGATGAAAGAAGTAGAAGATAAAGAAAAATCCCCAGAGGCTAAAGAAACCAAGTCCACACCACAAAATCCTAAGAATCAAAAAGAATATCTGGATGAGTTAGTAGAAAAATGGAATGAAAAAAATGAGAAATAGAAATTAGGGGAGCTTGGAATTGGTTTGGATCTTGCTGTAGAAAAAGCATTAAAAAAATAATGTTGATTAGCTTGAAAAGAAAGAAAAAGAATAGAAACAAAAGAAGAAGATGATTGAAGCAGAGGTTGTACTATCTCTTCTGAAGGCTGATGAGAAAGCCTATGAAAATATTTTGGTACCACAATCCTTCTTTGTAGAAGATTTAAGAGAGACACCGGGAAAGAAATATGTGACTCTGGAAAAATTCCACGTAATAGTAGTAGAACAAGTATAAGAATTAAAAGAAGTATAAGAAGAAAAAGAAGAATTCATTGATGAAACTGATGATCTCATTAAGCATGTATAATATTTTCATGAGATGGAAAGTCCATCTAAGAAGCTTTCAATCCAAACATCTGAAGTTGAGTCTTCGAAGCTTGTTACCCCCGGGAAAGATGAGAAAGGTGAAGATGACAAAGTTGAAGAAGAAGTATATAAGCTATCTAAAGAAGAAATTTCTAATCATGATTTCATTCACCCTGAGGATGATGAGGCAGGAGCTGAGAAGGAATAGTTAGATGAAGATAAAAAATTTCAGCTATCAGATAGTGAACATATATCACCTAACAAAGAAGAAGGAATTCTGAAACCTAATAAGGGGAAACAAGTGGTTGTTGATACTCCCAGCAGAGTTTTAGTGAAGAATAAAGAAGTTGGTGCTTCATCAAAGAGGATACATGGTGAGTTAGAGAAATAAGCCTCACCAATTAAAGGCATTGATTCAGAATCATCCTCCGTTGGACATGATATCATAGTTCATTCTTTGAAAAAACATGTTGGGAAAATTCAAATATTTCCAAGCATAGACTCGAGATTTCATATTCTTCAACACACCCTAAATCAAAAGTCAGATTTAGTATCCATGGTGATGGATAAGTGTGTCAAGAATAAGGAAGATTTCAAAACTTTTTTCATAAACTACGAATCCTAGAAAAGATTATGAAAGAAAATGACCGTCTGGTCATTGAAATCTATAGAAGACATGAGAGTTCTTAATGAGTTCCAAGAAAGTGTCAAGGATGCATTTGACACCAAAGAAATTAAGATCAAGGATCTCACAAATAGTTTTGACAAAAAGATAAATCTGGAACAGAACTCTCAGATGTAAGAAGTAAAAGATTTGAATGGGATGTAGTATTCAGTTTCTCAGAGTTGGAAGAGGGAATGGGATCTCAGGATTGAGATATAAGAAAAGCTTGCTAAGCCAGAAGAAGCTCCAAAGAGTCTGGCAGAATCTTTCAAGGCTCTGGAAGAAAAAATCAAAGCTTTAGAGAACAAAGTAGAATATTAAGATTATATTCTTAAGAATGTAGAGGAAGATCACAAGGAGCTCAAAAGTTTAAAACAATAGTGAAGAAGCTGATTCCCAAGGGGAAGGAAGGATAAACTTTTTCAATTCCGATCTGTTGTTGTAAATTCCTTATGTATTTTTCTTCCAATCGCAATGAAAATTAGAGTTTCTCCTTATAATTTTTGTTGTTCAGTACTAATATTTCAGGTAACATATTTATTTTCTCATTCTCTGTATTACTTTTTGAAAATCACAAAAGGGGAGAAAGGGATGATAAAAAACAATACAAAGAAAAGATAAAATTTACCTATGTAAGGGGGAGTTCATCTAAGGGGGAGTTATTATCCAAGAAGATTTTTGTATGTAATAAAATGATAAGTCATAATCTAGAAATCATGAATACAATCCTTAGTGTTTCCCAGGAATAAGGGGGATTTATCCATATTCATCATTTCCCATGTGTTAAGGGAGATTAGTTTTATTTTCAAAGGCCAAAAAAATATTTTCTAAGTCCTTATATTTTTTTCGTGAGGATATTTTTTCTTTCTAAAAAGGGGATATTTTTGAGTCAATAAGGTTTCCTTATCAAATTTCCATTCCATCATGTTTTTAAAATCACAAACAATATTTCTTGAGGAAAATTTCATTTTCCTATGTTTTATATTAATAAGGAAAAAAAATTTCCCCAAGGAAATTTATGCTTACAATGTTTTCATTTTTCATATTCTAAGTATAAAATTCAGTTTCATATCCAAAACCTCGAAATCATATATATAATTAAATATAAAGAATTCAATTTTCTAGATCTGAATTCAGGTTCTGAGTTCTATAAATTCAGACTCTGAACTCTTATGAGTTCAGACTTCGAGTTCTCTTAATTCAGACTTCGAACTTTTATGAGTTCAGACTCCGAGTTCTCTGAATTCATACTCCAAACTTTTATGATTTCAAGTTCCAAGTTCTCTGAATTCAGACTCTAAATACTTATGAGTTCAGACTCCGAGTTCTTTATATTCAGACTCTGAACTTTTATGAGTTTAGAGTCCAAATTCTTATGAATTCAGACTCTGAACATTTATGAGAATAGACTCTGAATTCCAATGATCTTAGACTCCGAATTCTTATGAATTCAGAATCTGATGTTTATACAATTCAATCTCCAAATTCATTGATAAAAATAATCTAAATATCAATGTATTATAGACTCTGAATAGTTTTTGGATAAGACTCCGAACATTTACTTTTTCTTAGACTCCAAAAAAATGAATTTGTTCCAGCAACCATATTTTTTCTTATCCTTAATATAGTTATGAAACGATGTCATACATTCTATTTCTAACCAACCATTTTTTGGATAACACGTGTACAGGTATGTCCAAAATTCAAGTAAAATATGACCATTGGATGAGGGATTCAACCTTTGAATATGCACCTATAAATAGGTTCAAATTTCAAATATCTCACAACATGGTTAAATTTGACATTGTTCTACAAATTTAGAGATCACATGATGTTGAAGTGATTTCTAGAGATAGACTCTCAAGCCATGTGCATACTGAAATTTTTTTTCAGACTTCCTTCTTGCTACTCCGAATGTTGTTGAGTACATTCGAGGGCTTCTGGGTATAGGAAGTTAGAGGAGAAGCCTACCTTAAAGTTCAAGGACTTCCTTGTTGAGGAAGACAGAGGTGCCGACTACCATGAAGTTGAGGGTTTGAGAGGAAAGAAAGACATAATTCAATATTCATATCAAGGGCTTACCCTGGTGTGGGTAAGACATACATTCTTGAAAGTACAAATCAAGGGACCTTTATCCAAGTTCGTTGGATACCCATTTATTTGGGTTAAAAGATTTAATACTTGTTTCTGGTTTTGTTTCATGTTTTCCACTGCATTTTTTTGTTGTTGAGGAAAGTATAACTATATTATACTTTCTTATACTTGTACTCTGATTTTTAATATTCTATAAGCTTTATGGTAGAATCTTTCTCCATGAAAACGTCTGTTAAGTTTCATTTCCGAAACCACTTTTCCAGAATCAATAATGTTTGTAGAACTTAGATGTCATGTGAATTTACCTTATTTAACTTTGTTAAATATTACCATCTTTAAAAGTTACAATGGAATTTATTAAAGCATAAAATTCAACCCCACTCTTTTATATTTATCATATAAATCATTATTATGACACTAAAATCTATATAATTTAGATCCTACACCAGATTAGTATAAGTCCCACATGAAATCATTTCTAGGTACCTTTCAACTAGTATTCCATTTCACATGATTTTTAACATCTTTGAAGCAACCCTATATTCAAGAAAATAAAATTAACACCATTTATTTGAATTTATGTGATTAAATGGAACAAATTTGGTCTCTGTTACATGACCATAAAAGGTACTAAATGTAAAAGTAAATATAACTGATCAATGTAGGATCTGATTCCCTTTAATGGGATATGCACTAATATTCGTTCATGGGCCTGATACCTCCACCATAATAGCACACACCTAATTTTAATATATTCCATTTCATACAAAGATTAATATAAATTATAGAGTTCCCTATGATATAGAATCAAACTATATATTAACTAAATACATGGATCAAAGGAGATAAAATATAATTCACATATGTAGAGTCTTATTGAATGCATATAGTTAGTCAATCAACTTCAACAAAGGGTAACCAATACTACTACTTGGAACGATTTGACAAATATGTATTAAATATATAATATATTTTATGAATATAAAACAATATCCCTTCATGAGAAATATTGACCTTTAAGCCTCTCATGTGAAAAAATATATCGAAATCACCACTTTAGGTGGTCGTGTACATGCCTCCCTTTGGAAAGAGAGTGTCTCACAATAATCATAAAACATCCAAAATAGACTAATGAAAGGGAAATAATTGAAAAAAAATATATTAAATATAAATTTTAACACTATGTCATTTTAAAAGAAAACATTATGTTCTATAGAGTAAAAGATACACATCACCGAGCATAAAACGGACAACCAAATATTATTATTTTAAATTTAACCATTATAACCTAGCCATAGAATTAGAAGGTTTAAATAGTAATAAATGATTTCTCAAATATATACATATATCTTACTAAATATAAATTAATTTTAAAATCATTATTAAATAATAACATGATTTTTTTTAAAATATTTTTATTCAATAGAAAAACAATTTCTTCATTAATCAACTTTCTTGATTTTTATGGGTGAATATTATTATGAATTTGTAAAAGTTTTATAAAATTTATTTAGAAAAGTAAACTTCAATTTTGAAATCATAATATCAAAATTATCTTATGGTGAATTTTTTAAAATTGTATGAAGAGTTAGATTGTTCAACAAATAGTTAAAAATTCACATTTTTATTAAAATTTCATATTCTTATCTAGTATTTAAAAAATAAAATTTTATTTTAGATTAGTTTCAAAATATAATTTGTTCCTTTCTATTTAAAATAATCTAATTATGGTATTTAAACTATATTTATAAAATAATTTAGTATAAAATCATTTTATGATTGTAGAGGGAATTTTTTCAAAAATTAAGTTTTTGTTACATTTTTTCTATTTAATTTTAAATTAATTGCTTAAAATTATGTGTTTTGAATTTGTAAAAATATATTACATATTTTTAATCATGAGATAGAAATTTATTAAATATGACACTTTTATTTTTGTACAATATGAATAGTAACATTAATAATATTTATTAACACGGTAGAGGATAAATTAAGTAATTAAGGGTAAAAATAAAATGATAAGGACTATAAAATGACCCTAAAACATTACAAAATTTTATTGGATGATTAATTTTAAATTATAACCATTCACAGTTCTGTTATATTCCTATTTATTTCCAATTTGATTAAATTATGACCTTTATAATATTCTCTTTAATGAATAGTCAAACTGGTCACACCTGCTTTAATAAGTATACTATTTTTAATATGGTTTTATTAGATGATTTTTTTTGGATACAAGTATTATTTTGAAATATAATCTATTTATATTAATATTATTAATTTATTTTTAATTTTTTAAGATGAAATAATTATTTTAAATTCGTGTACAACAATGATGTAATAATTATTTAATTAATGGAAAAAATATAAATGATATTAAAAATATTAAAATAAATAACATATCATAAAATTAATGTAATTCAATAATGTAATTTTTTTATTTTACATGTTAGAGATGTATTAAAATATTATTTTTATTTTATCTTCTTGTAGTGATACTTTTTTAAAAATTATATCTACTGAATTATGTCTATATTGAAATTAATTATATTTAATAATAAATAATATTTTAAAAAGTGATATAAAATAAAATAAAATCTTACATTCGACCAATTTACTAGGTTAATTTAATTTTATAATTCATTCTCCTTTTATGTGTACTTTTTTATTTAATAGTGACATAATTAACGCTTTATAATTAAAACAATGATTACCCTGGTTAAAGTCTAAAATAATTAACCAGGTGGTTAATAAAAAATATATGGTCATAAATGACACCTAAACATGTCTAAAATCAATTTTTTTATTATATTAAGACCCATTACTATATTATATTTAAAAACCTTTGCATTTGGAGGTAATTTTAAAGATTAAATAATTTATTATAATTTAATTTTTTGAGATATTCCAAGAGTGCCCCTCCCATCTCTTATAAGAGGAGACCTCTTATTCTCATTTTTTAACACTTTAATACCTTTTTTTGGACAATACCTACCAATCTACATACTTATAACACCTAAACTAATTATTGAGGCATTATTTCAGGAAAAACACAAACAGTAGTGGTGTTTTGATGTTAAGAAAATGTGGTTGTGCTAAGAAGAGGTATCATTTAAATCATCTCTTTCTATGTTATTTCTTCTACCAAATCCTTAAAAATATTCATAAATCTTAAAAAATAATATATATTTTATAATACATATAATAATATGTTTTTATGTTTGTTTCATGTCCTATATCCATCTTCTTATCGATTAAAATAGAAAATAATTCATCGTTCGTGTGTATGGAGGGCTACCACCTCACAAACTGATGCAATTCGTTTTTCATCACCTTCTATCAATATTTTTTATAATTATGAAATTAATGATTATATATTATATTCTTGAAATACTTATAATTATTAAAATATAATATATCACTTAAATTCTTACCATTTGATGCACATAAAAATGATAATATCATTCATGCATATGTGTAGACTACCACATCAATGAAGCGATGTGATTATTTTTTCCTCACCACTTCACATGGATGATATATATAAGTATATTTGAAGAAGTAATATTATATATATGATATTATTATGATTACGTAAATATAAAATGTTACTTACCTTCTTCCTATAATGATCAATTAAAAATTAATACGTTAATCAGGAATACGTACAACATATCATCTCTATGATTATAACATAGTTCATTTTTAATAAAAATATTTAATTGTTTAATTTAAAAGAATATTTGATTTAGAAAAATTTAAATTATTACATAAATATTATACTGGAGATGATATAATAATGAAATATTTGACCATAGTCAACTGATTGAAGTCATTTTGGACTTATAAACCAAATAATGCCAAGACATTAAACGTGAACATAAATAAATATCAAATTTTCATCACATGTTAATATATGAAAAAGTAATAATAATAATAATAAATTCTCTATATAAATTAAATAATTAACCATAGATTATTATTTATGAAGATAAATAATGTACATGACAATTCATACTCAAGGTAAGAGACTCTTTAAATAGAAAACATAGTTTTAATTATTTTAAAGACTTTTTTTTATAATTCTCTATCACTTAAGTACATGTTTCAAAAATAAGCTTTTTGAAATTATTTATATATAATTTATTTTTTAAAAAATAGAAATATAAAATTTCTCTCAACTATTTTTAAAATGGAATATTTTTATTGTTTTATGTAGAAGAATTTCTTTTAAAAACACTCTTTTAATGTTCTTCTTTCTGCTATTTTTTTACAAAACTAAAAAAGAATGTTTTTTAATAGATAATTCTTAAGAATTTTTTTTACAAAATCATAAAAAATTAATGATTTTACATTTACTATATTTTTTTCAACGGTTATTTTTAAATAAATTGTATTCCTTATGACACTCGTAATGGTTAGATTTTAAGTCATTTAAAAAAGGGTATTTTGATATCCAAAAGTGAGTTGTTTATGATATGAAAATAGTTTTTAAAAGATTTATGATGAAAAAGTGAAATAATAAAAACAAATTATAATTTTTATGGTACTTGATCATAATTCATGAGAAATGGGTGTTCCGAGATTGCATCATGCTATCCCATTAGGGGTTATATGATGGTGTGGCCTAGATAGCGTCGGGTGGGCCCATTATTTCTTAGAAGACTAATGTGACTAGATATAGATCCAATTTATTGGGTAGTGTTTGTTTTATTTTTAGGAAATAAAGAGGTTTTTACCAAAGGGATTATTATTTGGATTTAACTGGGATCCTATTATTTTTTACATGGGTTTAAAAATGGTCATGAATATCATGATCTATGTTGCGAGAAATGGATTAAATTTACCTATTATGGTTTTTAATAATTTTATTTGAGATAATAGTGTGTGTGTTTTAATTTTAAATAATTTATTTTAATTTCTCAAAGATAATTTATCAAGATATAAATATTACATTGGTTTTTATGTTTTTTCATTGGACAAAAAAATTTCTTTATTTTGGTCCATTACTGAGGTTTTTTTGAATATCCCACATTTAAATATATTTTTCTTAGAATTTTAAGGATGATTTGGGAAAAGGATAAGATCAAGAAAAAAATTATGAATATATTTCATGAAAGGAAAACATGGTTTATTTTAAAATAATTTCCTTTGATAAATGGAATGGATAATGATTAATATTTTATACTTGTGATGTATGTATTATATAAGTGTTTTTATTAATTCTAAGGTGGAATCGATAGTCCACCTATTCATGGAGAGTGAATGAGATCAATGTCTCTGGTCTACCTCATATAGGCGAGGTAACTACAGGTCTTCATGTAACTCCCTGCATGAGTTTTCGAGGGGTGTATTTCCGGAGCGGAGAAGAATGGGTTGGAGTCCAAGACCTACTAAACCATTGTAGTCTCAATATTCTGTAATATATGGGAGGTGAGAAATAAATCTAGATGAGAGGTTCGACCTTGCATTTCTCTCCATCAAGTGATAATGAAGGGGCTGCTTTATGAGTTAGAGTCTCTACTGAATGGGGGGATTATGCGATGGTCTTTAGTCATGTATATGGACCTATGGCTCGACTAAGGCTTCAGAAAGGCTATGTAAGATGGAAGCCTCCATCTAATGTACTTTAACATAAGGTGGATGGTTCTTTCATTAATGGTATGATTCAAGAGGGAGGGATGGTGCAGGACCATAGTGGTTCAAATTTAGTTTCATTTAGTAGATTCCATTGTCTGAGGAATTCGTTGGGTGTGGAGGTATGGGCATTGCACACTGGTGTTATGTTATGAAAAAGGTAATCGTTGGAGTTCTTGGAAGTGTAATTATACTATGAAGTGATGATTTGGGCCCTCCAAAGGAAAGGTAAAGTCCCTTGGTGATTTACTTACCTCGTTCGTGGTTGTGAGGTGGAGTTTTCTAATGAATGTGCAGTTTGACATATTCCTAGGGAGGCTAACTTCTCTACATATTCTCTTTCTCAAGGGCGTATTCCTGATAACCCCTTGGTGGTTTTCTATAAGATGGGATCCTTACCTCAGGAGTGTGTTTATATATTGATGGGGGATACCTTGGGGATCCATTATTTCATATTGCCTTGAATGCTTGTACTTTTAAGGTCCTTCATTTTGGAATAAAAAATAAAAGTTCAGTCAGTAAGACCGAGTCCTTAAATAAATAGTTTATAATAAATATATATTTGAATAATAAAAATTATATATATTTAATCTACACTAACAAGTCATATGGTTGGTGTAACAAAAATAATTGACGTCATTATCATAGGTTGTAAACCAACCATTAATGAAAATTTTGAAATCAGATAGAGAGAGAGATAATATACATATTAAAAATAGTTTATAGTAAATATATAGTCGTATAATAATATTTATATAATGTTAATATAATCATTAATTAAATGTGGAAGTACTTTTGTAGAATAGGTAGCATGAAAAGAAATAATGGAGAGGGAAAAATTGAATGAAGAAAGTAAGACATGTTACCTCATTCATTGAAGTTTCCCCATTGATAAGACCATAATGCATTGGAGTTATATATTTCAACGATAGAGAAATGTCTGTATACATACTAGGATGGTTATGAGAATTAAATCAGGTTGACCATGGGTAATAATAAGTATTTTTTAATATATCTTCCATTGTGTTTTTAGAGGGGTGATTTATACATGAGGATGAAGATTATTATAGTTTTAAATAATTAATAAAATATTATACAAAATTTTAAAAAAAGAACAGTCATATTAATTGGAATTATTAATTATATTTGATTAAATATTATATGTTTTTATTAATTTAAAACCTTCTAAAGTTGAATTTATTATTTTATAAAAAATAAACGATGAAAATATAAAAAAATTATTTTTAAAGGTAATCTTAATCTTTTTATAATTTTGAAATTACATTATAGTTTTGGAAATAAGGCTTATTGATTTAAATGAATATTTTATCCCATAAAATCTATTTTTGGTTGTGTATAATATTTTATAATTTGTTATTTTATTATTACATTAATATTATGTCATAAAACATGTGGTATTTGAAAAATTATTTTATACTATCCACCTAAAAATGATGTTTAAAAAAATAATACAAATGAATAACCCTTGGATAATTTAAAAATGTTAAATCCAAAAATTATATTCATTTTATAGAAATAATTTTAAAATATAGGTAATATTAATAATTAATTATTAACATAAAAATTTATGTTTTTACAAAATATTTTAGAAATAAACATTATTAAAAATTTACTTTTATAACTTCTTTGAGTTACCAAATTTGAGTATTTATTTCATATAAGTAAAATATTAATATTTAATCATTTTATATTTGGTAAATATTATTCGAAATTTATTATACTCCTCCATCTATCATGTGATTATCCTAATGATCATGTTACTTTTATAATGCCTATGTTACTATTCAATGTTTATGTTTTACTATTCCCATGATTATATTTCATTTATACATCAAATAAATACCACTCACATAGTTCAATAATAATTCAAATAATTTTCTCTCTAGGTTCCCTATATCCATTTCAAAATTACAACCATATTTAAAATGTTTTATTCTCAAGTTTCCCATGTTTCCTCTTTATACATATGGTTTCAAAAACCTTTAACAAGGTGAGTAATCTTATAGAATATAACATTTACTCCACAATTAAATATATTTTCTATTTTCTACTTATACGACAATTCATGATCTTTCTGTGTGCGGGTACTACGAGCTATGTACATTCCCCACATAGACTTCCATGTTTCCTCACTTGGCCTGCATCCTAGCTTCTGTTGGAGAATCATTTGGGGGGCACGAAAGCTCTTAGAAAAATGACTGGGATGGAGGATTGGGGATGGCTCATCTGTCAACATCTATTCTGACCCATGGCAGATCGATATGGTAGGTATGCCAGCTACATCCCACGCTCAACCAGGCTTTGAAGATGCCACTGTCAGAATCCTCCTTTCCGGCCAAGGGACGGGTGGTGTTTGGATAATATTTATGAATGGTTTAACTAAAGAGACCAAAGAATTATCCTAAGAATCCCCTGGGTCCCTGACGCAGGCCCCGACCATCTCTTATGGAGCAATGACATGTTGGGAGAATACACGGTGAGATCCGGATACAGACTTTATCTTGGAAACCACCCAGCTGGCTGGAACGAGGGACCATGGAAATCGCTTTGGATGCTCAATGTCCCCCAAAAAATACGCCACTTTTGGTGTCATGCTTGCACAGGCACCCTCTCTACGATGAGCCTTTTAGTTTACCGACATATTTCCAATGCCGCTTTCTGCTGGTTTTGACTAAATATCCTAAAGACCCCCTTGCATGCCATCATTTACTGCATAGGATCTTAGGAAATTTGGAATAAATGGGACCCAACCCCAGATGCATCACTGGACATGGCTTATAACCTCCCCACTCTCCTGATGCGATGGTGCTCTTCTCTGTCATCAGCTAATGCAGGTTCACTCTGCACCCTAGCCTGGATTATCTGGGTCCCGCGTAACGATGTTGTTTTCCATCACATGCATAAACCTCCTGAATTCTAGACAGAACAGGACACTTCATGGATCGAGGGATGGAATCACCACAATGGACATCAAATTCTTGATGCTCCCCCTTCCTACCCCATCATTGGAACCCCCCAATGGAAGGTACTCTTAAGATCAACGAGGATGCATCTCTCCCCAAGGATGGACTTGTCTCCCTCGGTCTCTTGGCCCGAAATCATCTGGGGAAAATCATCACTGCCAAGTATGAATCACATAATGCCTTTTTGGAACCTGCTATTGCTGAGGCTAATGCCATCTGGGAAGGTTTGATGCTGGCTTTGGAATGTGGGTGGGTTGATATCAGTATTGAATCTGACTGCCTCACTGTGATTGATGACATTAACCACAATGACGGTGGACTCCAGTCATTTGGACTCATCATTAGGAGAATTATCCAGCTCTACCAATGCATTTCATTCTTCACCTTCTCCTTCACCAAAAGGGAAGGAAACAATGAGGCCCTCCAGTTGGCAGCATCAGGCACCTTCGAGGCCAACCAGCTCTAGCTCGACAATTTTCCTTCATGGATTTTCATATGTACGTCTGCTGATATTAGTCATTAATGATATCTGTCTTTTCTCAACAAATTTACTTCCTTAGGGGAGATACATAGAACATATCATTAAATTAAGGAAGGGTTAGTGGAAGTGTTATTCGATAGGCCACATCTCCTATGTGATGAAGGATAATAAATTTATAAATGAATCTAAGTCTTATTATTCCATTATTTCGATGCCTATTGACTCCTTTCAAGGCTTTTATTAAAAGGAACACCTTTCTCTAAATTAAAACTCCATGATTATTGTATTATAGTCAAAATAAATATATATATATTTAATGTGTTCCTAAATGGAATGAAACTAATCAATACTTTTTTTAACAATTTTGAGGCCCCATTATGATCTGTTCACCAATATTAATGCAAGATATTGGTTTTCAACATATCTTACTATATAGATCTTCATATTGGGCCATTTTAAATCTAGAGTGGAAACTATTAATACATGAGAGATTATCTAATGGTAGATATTGATCCCAACCTCCTTTAATATACATTGATAAAGATAAAAGTATTACCTCAAGAGTATGAATATTTATTTTAGATTGAAGATCATTCTATGGGTAATAGATTGTATTTAAGTTTAACTTAGTATTAACGGTATATGGAAGACTCCTCTAGTACATAATGGTAAAACTTTTATTAGATAAAATCGAAAGTACACCCCCTTATAAAATTACCACTCCCTTGAAATATATAACACAAATTTGATCAATTGAGATGTACTACTAAATAGTAATAAAGACATTTGGCTTGGTGAATTGATCCAACACCACCCATATGATGTTGTTTTGATTAGATGTCTTTAGGAGACCCATTAAAATATCCATGGTGATATTTTACCATTTCTATATTCGTATGGTTTATGGTTCATCATCTTGATAGACATATAATAATCATTCTTAACTTGTTTAAGTACCATGCACATTAAGTTATGCTCTATCACTAATCACCTTGATGTGTTATAAATAATCTAGCTCTTCTTGTTTTCACACCAAAATTTCTCTCGATGATATATGTATATCTTGGTAATTATTGGATGGGTGGGTAAAAATGATAAATTTGAATCATTTGGTAGATTATTCATTAAATAATGTGATGATGAAACATTGAGTCTAGTTACTAATAAAATAACTCAGTCTTTATCGATTCCAAATTCAAATTTTTTTCATTCCTTTGTTTCCCTCACCTTCTTCTGAACCCCTAAATTTATATTTGTGCCTCTTAGAATTTCTATTGGATACACAGTTTAGAAATAATTTGGAATGGTTAGTATATATTCTCTACTTTTATAATTTATAAACCCATATTTTTATTAATCTAGAAGATAGGTTCTTTCTAAATCCTCCACATAGGTATAGAAGAATGATAATTTATGATTAGATAACTGTATACCTTGTCAAGATACCTATGATAGTTGTGTATTGAGAATTAACAGTCCTTTATCAACTATAATCATCTTAATTCATGAAATTTTATCTCTTTCCATGTGAAAATATAATTTAAACTCTTTTGATCAATATATATGTGAAACTTCACTATATAGAGGTAATTTTTCCAAATATTTAATTCATTTATCATATCTACTAAATCTATATAATACATCGTTAAATCTTGATCATAAATATTTAATTATCTAGAGGCATATGTTATGCAATTTTTCTTCAGTATGCTACCAAATTATTTCTTTAAAGCATAGTTATATTTCAAAACCATTCTATACTTGATGGTAGTGTGGCTACATGTGTAGTAATTAGCCTTTTATTATGTTATTTAAATATTTCTTCACATTATTTCATTTAGAAATAATTTATTCTGTTCTCTATTTACTTGTTTAGTGGGCTATAAAATTGCAATAAATTTATCACAAAGTATTCATAGTACCTAGTTAATTTAGGAAATAAATGGATATTAATAAAAATTATTGGAATGGCTTATTCATCTTTTTTATTTACCATGTAAGGGTCTATAATAATTCCTTCACTTTTGATCACATGGCCTAAGAATGTGGATTTTTATATCAAAAAGACATAAATGAAGAACTAAGAATAAAAATTATCATTCATTTATGTATTAAACACAATAATTATACGCTTATCATGTTATTCCTTTATCTTGGGAATAAAGATAATATCTTAAAAAGAGTTTTTTTAAAATAATTCACTAAAGACTCTATTAAATAGGTATATGAATATTGTTTTGCAATTTCAATGTCAAAATAGAATCACTGTGAACTAATAGTTACCATATATTATAGGGATCATTGAATTCTAAATATAGTATCACTTTACCTAAAATTAATTTTATCCAAAACAAAGACCTACATTGGAGAAGTATCAAGAACCTCAAAGTTATTTGAACAAGTCATCAATCTGATGTAGTATATAATTTTTCATTATGATGATCCTGTTGAGCCTGAGATAATAAATTCAAATCCCCTTGAATCACCCTTAATCTTGAAAAGTTCACCATTTCACCACAAGGTGATTTACTAGAGGATATGAATAACTTAAAAAAAAATACTCTTATAGTTTAGTGTTTTTATCCTACAATTATATTGAGGCCATCCTATAGGGGATCTGGGATATAATAGTTATAAATTATATGAGTTATATTTATAATTCTACCTCATGACCCGAGGGAAATTCATAAACTTTATTAGAGAATCCATAATTATATTTCCTTATAATGGAAATGTCCTCATATTTGTTACTTTCCTTCATTAGATCTATTCAATAAAGAAATTATTCTTCATTGGGTATCAACACACATACCCTATAAGGATTTTCAAAAGAATATCCATAATATCCCATGACTTTGTCCAAGAGAATGTGATTCTATGAGATATTGAATGAGATATCATTTTCACAAAATATTATGTGATCTATATATAGTAATACTAAATCCATAACTATTATAAAATAAAATTATATTAATGTATTAATTATGAGATCTGACAAAAGAATCTTCTCATAGATTCTAACTGTGGAATATTTCAAGACTTAGGTTGTAAGGATTTCACCACAAAAATTTTATAATAATTAAGTGATATAATAATAAAATATATAGATATATAATAAACCTTAACAATCCATATACATGGTATTACATAAAAAATTGACACCATCCTTGTTGGTTAAAAAACAAAAAATAATAATACTTTTTCAAATAAGGTGAAAGATAAATATAAATATTAAAAATATTTTATAATAAATATCTATCTTAATAACAAAATTTATATAAATTTTATGTAACTAAAAATTAATTTATGAAATATTTTTTAGAATTGGGAGTGGGAATATATGTATTGGAGAATGTAAATAGGAAAGGATAAATGGAAAATTGATATCTCATTCTTTAAAGTTACTACCTTTATAAGACTATAATAGTTTTGATGAATGGCATTACATGAGAAAAGAATATCTCTAGAAATTATAGAAATATTAAAATATGGGAATTGGTTAGATCATTGGAGAAAATATTTTTTTGGAAGTGATTTTCCAATGGGTTGATGAAGGGTTTTTATTATTGAGGTTGAGTGGTATTTTAGGATAAAATAATGAATAAAATATTATTTTAAAAGTAAAGAATACAATACTGGCCTACTTTGACATTGTAAATTTTATTTGATTATAATTATATGTTTTTATTACTTTTAAACCATCATAAAACTAAATTTGTTTGTTTATACAAAAGAGATGGTGAAAAAAATGAAAAACAGTTTTCTAATTCAATAATTTATTTCTTTTGACATTAGAAATTATTATTTTTTAAAATTAAGTTTATTATTATTAGATTAATACTATATGTTATTAAATTTGTTTTTCGCAAGGAGAAACATTTTCATATATATTATGATATTACCTTATCAATATTGAGTAATAAATAACATCGTAGTTGAATTTTTTAATGTTATTTGTTACAAAAAAATTAATGTTAAAAAAACCCAAAATAAACCATCGATAATTTTGACATGCTGATACAAATTTTTTTAGTAATTTTATAATTTTTTTTCTAAGTTAGGTAATTTTAATATTAAAATATAAAATAAAAAGAACATTTTTTTATAATAAGATAAAATGAACTGTTAAAAACATACACATATAATTTAATTGAGTTACATAATTTTAATATTTATTTTATTACATTCTTGTATTTATTTGTACTCATTTTTTTCATTGTAATTATTATTTACAAGTATTTTATTTATTCCATCAATTAATATACTATTCTAATGGACATGTTACTATTCTAATTATTACGTTACTATTCCATGGTCATGTTTTACTCTTCTAATGGACATATATCCTTTATAAGTCCAATAAATACTAGTCATTTAATTCATTCACCATTCAATTAGTTTTATCTCAAGGTTTTTTTATATCTTTTGAAAAATTGAAATCACATTTCTAATGTGTTGTTTTATATTAAAAATGTTTTTTGATGTGCTATTTAAAGGTTAAAACAAAACAATATATTTTCAAATACTTCTTATATTGTATTTTATTTTTCTTATAAAATTTTAATTTTATAATTTTTTGGGGTAAATTTATTCTTAATATTTAATGATTCATATTGAGGAAATAAAGTATGGTTGAAATTTTGACTTTGTTATATTATATATCTTATATCTAAATATGAATGAAATATATATTAAAAAGTAAAATATCATACATAGAGTCTCATTCATTATAGTTATGTTTTTATTTCTGAATGGGATATTAGTTTCAAGAATACCAATTAGGTGATGATTTAATTATTAAAGTGTAATTTATATTTGGTATTTGAATTTTTAATTGTTAATTTCGGTTAAATTTAACAGGAATGCTGTAATGTATAACATATGTATGAGATTTAACATAAAACTCTTGAAATTATTTATGTCAATAAGGATCTTTTACTAATGAAAAAAATATTTAATAATAAACTCAATGTTTTTATTATGATATATATTATGTTGAGTACCACTTTCCAAATATCCGTATATATTTTTGTTTATATTATTTATATGTAATTGAATAATATAATTAGAGGGAATGAAATTTCCTTTAATTTTTTTAAAATATATCATAGTCCTTGTACTATATTTACAGGAAAAAAGCAATTAATAGTTTCTAAATGATCACCATAAATGGAATTAGTTGAAAATAACTAGAGAATAGGTATTTTTAATTTAGTTTCATTAGGATTAATTCTTTAAATCACTATAATTTCCATGGAAATAGGTGTTACATTTTCCTTATTATTGGATAGGTTTTATGTTATTAAATCTCAATATGAATGAGAACTTTATGACTTGATTATCATGATATTGATAGAAATAAAGTATTTAATATTATTAAAAAATATTTTTTATTTCTTAAATAAAACTATTACTTATAATTATTCATTAATTCATTCATTAGATTCCTTAGGATTAGTTTGATGTTATGTTGAATCAAATGTATGAATATAAGTGAAAATTTACATCTATGAGATATGATATATTTTAACAAGATACAAGTCATGATAAGTATTTCCATATGCTGACACATGGAATTAATATTACTTGTTATACAATTTTATGACTAACGGAATAATGTGTAGTTATATTTGTATTGATGTGTACACAATATGTGGTTTATGACATTATTTTATGAATATACATAATGAAGTATTCTCATGTGATAAAACTAAAAAATTAGGTACAAACATATATACAATCATAAACATGGGTATAAGCATGTATTGAGGTGATAAAGTGGAAAATTAGTTAGGGAAATTACCCCATTGATGATTTATAATGATACAAGTCACATAATCAAAAACAGAATTATTTTTATTTAAAAATAATTTCATTATTATATTCATATTAATAAAAATTTATTTTTATTATATGTGGACCCATTTAGTGTTCATATTTTTCATTTGGTTCATGAGATGTCAAAATATTCATTTATTGAATGAGGTGTGTTCCCTTTTGTTTAATATAAAAAAATATAGTACATACTTTTCTAACACTTCCAAACATGTGATAAATGATTGAAAATCAAAAAAGGAGTGTCAATTGTTTTTTATTTTTTCGGCCGTTATTATTTAATTCCTTATGGAATATATGAAGGGGAAATAAATTAATTAGAAACCAGATACACTTGAATATGTATAAAGTGATATTTATAAAAGAAAATATATTTTTAACCATTTACAAACAACATCAAGCAGCCATGTAATTATTAAAGATATTATGTATTTTATCTATCAAATTTTTGAATATTTTTTAAGGAATTTTTAAATTTGAATATATTATTTCTATAATCATCAATCTAAATGATGTATTTTTTTATGGATTGCTTCCATATCTCAGAATTTCACTTATTCCCAACATCAGAAGTTTCAACCATAGAAGATAGTTGCAACATTGGTTGCCGAGTTCATGATAATTATGCTTGTGTTTGGATGATATATGAATTTAAAAGTCCTTCTGTAAAATTCATAATTCAATTTATGTATGAATGATGTTTTATTATAATGCAACATGAGATGAGGCATCTAAGATAGAAGTGTTGGCCAAAATATTTTAATAATTTGGATGTTATATTTTAGGATTTTTCACATATATTTAAAACTCAAAATCTACACTAATTGGTTGAAAAATATTTGGGATAGATAAAGAGTCCCAAGATAAAGTCATTACTGATAAAAAAGGTGTTGTTTCGTGGAGATATAAGGGATAGAGAATTGAAAAATTCAATGAGACTTTAAACCAACATATATAAGAATTAAAATAATTTTAAATGGTTATTTATTTGAAGTTAATTGGGAAATTAAAGACTCTATAAGTATGAGAAGGAAATTATTATGTGGGTTTATAATGTATAGTTATAAGATAAAGAAAAAAATGATAAGGTTTATTATAAAGATAGGATTTTGAAGTTTTTACTAATTTTGATAATGAGAGTGGATACAAATTCAATGGTTTCAGAGTAATAAAAATATAATATACTGATCCGAATGTTTATGAAGATTAAATTTTTGTAATATCAAGACATTATAATCTATATATGGTTAGAATATAGGGTAATTACAATATTAGAATATAAAAATCCATTAATAGAGACTATATATTAACAAGAGTTTAAAAATTGATAGTGAAATTAAAGGAAATTATTGGAATCAATAAAGGTATGTTATATCATATTTTAAGATTTAATGATACCAATTACTAAAATACTCATTATAACTAGGAGATATATAATCCATATGGATTGGGATGTTGAGAGGTAGAGGTATAACCATAATCTAAAGTGGAATGACTCCCATATTAGTAAAGATTATGTCAACTAAAGTAATGGGAACATAATATTACAAGAGATTTCACATAATATTTATTTAAAGTTATTTTATTTTCACAATGTTGAGTTGTACATTGTGATAAAAAATCCACTCTGTGGAACTCATAATTCTATTCATGATTTGTGGAAGGCTTGGTGAAAGTGGATGATGAGATTTATGGTATATTTGATAATGTTAGACATAGATATATTCAAATGCATTTATAGAAGTTTACTGATATTTGAGGAAGGTGGAAGATATGATATTTAAAGACCATATTTTTTAAATAAGTGTTGGACATATAAATAAAGTGTTTATTTAGAGCTTGGCTATAATACCCCAACATTTTAGCATTAATTTCCATTTGAAATAAATACTATGATTTATAGTTTTCTTCACATGTAACATCTAACAAAAAATGAATCCTTGATACTTTAAAAATAATATTATTCAATTTTATCATAATAATATAACCATTAAATTAATAGGTATAATAATGAAACCAAATTATGAAATTTTTGTAGAAATGTGAAGAAATGAAATCAACCTGTAGAAGTCTTCCTTATGTGGCTCATTTTTCTTAGCTTAGAAAGGAGTAAGATACAATATGGTTTTACCTAAATGAAGACCAAACTGAACTCTAATAATTATAGTATGAGTGAAATCATACGACAAAGAAGTAAATATTATGGAAATTTCAGCAAGATCCATGCTAGATGAACAATCACACATGACTTCCACTAGTGAAGATCTTATTCTTAGATCTTACGCGGAGATCATGAGGGAAAATACAAGTAGAAATTAATATGATATAACCCTATAATTATCAATTTAATAAAGTTATTTATATATAATAAATATTTTATACATTTTAAATTATAACATTTAATGAAAAATAAATTCTATTTTTCATATTAAAGCATTGATAAAACATAATTGATATATACAAATAACTAATATGATCAATTTATACTAAAAATTCATATTGTGTAAATTTTTTATTTTATTTTAATTATTTTAAAAAATAAAATATGTAATATTTATAATATATTATTGATATAAATAACATATTAACCAAAAATTAATTATTAATTTAAATGAATTAATAATTAAACCAATCAATATTTTAAAAAGAAAATTTCATATTAAAAATGCGTTCATTATTTTTTATTTTTTTTTCAAAAGTCAAATTATCATATTTTATAAATTTAATTTTACCAAATTAACTTCTTTTTTCGATATACAATAACAATATTATTTTAAAATATATTTTTTAGTCTTTTCAAAGATATATTTTTAGGTGAATAGTGAAAAAGCAATGTTTACTAATACAATAGCTTTTATGTCAATATAATAAAACTTTTATGAATTTAAAACTTATAAAATATTTTCCATGAAAAAAAATTATTTTTTAAGTAATATGATCAATTTAAAAAATAGTGTGTGGGTTTCGTAAAATCCATGATTAATATTTTCAAAATTATGTCATATTAAGTTTTATAGAAACATTTTTCCATTTGTTCCTTATTATTATGAAACCAAAAGGTGATATTGGGTTTTGGTTTTATTTTAAATAAAAAAACTCCTCTTTGGTTAAGAACAAAAAAATTAATTTCATTTAAGTCAACAATATTGATAAATTTATCCTTAACATAACTTTTATTCATAAAAATACATTTTTTTAAAAAATTGATTTATGTGTTTTGTGAGATAATATTAAATTCCTATTGTCACCAATAGAAATCATATTTGATATAACTGATTTATTATTTTGAATAATTAGGTCCAAATTAGTTAAAGATGGCCATTTTATATTTTACTCATATAAAATCAATAACTTTGGTAAATGGTAGTTACCATGATAAAAATAAAAAAATTTAAAAGTGTAAAATCCATCACTAAAAGAATTAATTTTTTTCACAAAATTCCCTAAAAGAGTCGTTGTCTTATAGATTAACTTAAAATTATCTAATATAAATTATTTTAAACTTTCTAATCCACTTGTTATGTGAAAACAAGTGTTTCTTTTATATGCATAGGTTATATTAAAATCAATTTCATTCCCTATACATATAAAAGTAGACTCCAATTACCCCTTCAAAGACAATCAAAAAACTCAATGTTCTCATGAAAATATTCCCATTTTATATCCCATTAATTCATATTCTAATACACTAATTATTTGATTAATATTAATTTAAATAAGACTTTCATTTTCAAAACATGTATTAAGAGAATGTTGGAAATCTTAATGTAGGTACTAATCAGTCTTCAATTTATTTCCCTTAACAAACTATCTCATCCAAACTGATTGTACACATTAAAAAATGAAGAAATTAGTATTATTTATATAATGTAATATTTTTATGTTTCTTGAATTAACATTATGAATCTTTTTCCATTTAACATTGAAAAATGAAAATATCATTCTTGTGTATGTCTAAATTACTACCTCCACAAAATTATGTGATCCATTTACATTCTTTACCTTAAATTTATTGTTAAAATGGGAATTTAAAGAATAAATATAAAAATTATAACACGATTAATATTATTAAAGTACAGAACACCATCAAATTTCCTTTAATTATATGGAAAATGAAAACATGACTCATGTGTATAACAACCCCATCCTTTTATAAATATTATTACTTTATTTTAAGTATAGAAAGCCTTCAAATTCCAAGCAATGACTGTAAAGTATAATGTCTTGGGAATTCTAGCTAATTAATTATAAAACATTTAATAAAAAATTATCTCTTATTTAATCCCTATAAATACTTCATAACTTCCATTGATCTATTATATCTATATAACATAACCTGGGGAGTCCACGAATAGAGGGAGGAACTAAAAATCCCAATAAGGGAATAAGCATATGAATAAATCATATCACATGGGTCAAAAAGAATAATATGATGGAATAAAAAGACAAGGAGTGTGGACAATCATATAAAAGTTTAACATATAGATCCTAGGGTCATCTAATCCTGGAATCATAGAAATGTGGAAACAATATACAATATGACATAATAGTGATTCAAGGCTAACCACCAAGACCGTTGCCCATAGAGGCACATAGGTCCAGTCTAACCCCCAATACCATTGTACATGGAGAATAATGAGTCATGGATAACCACCAAGATCATTGAAATTGAATTCTCATGATACTAAAAATTACCCAATGCATTGGATCACTATCTGGGAACACCCATCATAAAATGTTTGTGAATATGTGTTCCAAATGAAGAATCAAGCATAAGGGTTACCCATGGAAATAATTTGGAATCATAATCTTGTCATAATGTATATAAAAAAATAAAATATAAAAATGGTGTAAAAGAATACATTTAAACAATACATGGTCAATAATAAGGGAAAATAGGTATAAATCATCAATAATGATGTCAAAATGAAAATAAATCACATAAATAGAGTGTTTAAGAGACATTATAAATGAAACAGTTTAATGGGGTTTAAGGAACACATTACAGAGTGTTTCAAGAGGAAAATGAATATTTGTTTTCACAAAACTGTAAATAAACTAAGATAGTTTTTCTTTATAAAATGATTGATTTTATAAAAATAATTATTTCTTAAAATATATTATGGAGTTCTCTTAAAAATGGGTGAGAAATTGGGAAGTTCCCTCTGACAGGGCATGCTTATGGGGATGATTTGAGAAGTTACCTTATAAAATGTGTATTTTCCCATAAAATAAATAATAATTGAGATAGGTAAATATGGTGGGAACATAAAAAAAATTTAGTTTAAAATAAGAATAATTACGAATTACATTGGGGTAAAAAGATATAAAGTGTAACCTAAAGGGAAAATAGAGGTTAAAAAAGAATCTACTACCTTAGGTCTAAAACTATTCTCAACTTAATATTAATGTCTAGGATAATAAAATAAAATTAATTAAATAGTTAATTCATAATATATTCAATATGTGTTACATTTATTATATTTTTTTAAGTTTATTTATATACTTTTTTGTAAATTATAATACACCATTTCATTCTTCCTGGAGCGTTTGTTTCCTTGGTTTTGATGATTGATTTACTTGTAATAATGTAAGAAATATCATGTGAAATGAAAATAGTTGTCCAAAATTAAAATCATATGTTCTCAATTAAGTTATAGAATATTAAATTCTCTTGTAAATCCGTTTTTATAGATGTTATAAGGATTCATTAGATAAAATGTTAATGATAACAATTTATATTATTTCATCATTTTTTCTTTCATCACAAACAAATTTTATTTAATTAATTAATATTTTGTATATATACTAGTTACAGAACATTAAATTATATTTGATACATATATTAAAATATGGTTTGACCATAAAAATTGTTTTAATAACATCCTTGAAGTTAGAAATTGATGCTGAAAACTTGTCATCCATGAGTGCGAAAAAATAAAACATCATGGATGATGTTTTAATTTTAAGAAACAAATGTGGGGGGTGGGGGGAGATAAATGATGATGGGTTTTCAATTAACAAAATATTATTATAGTATATACAAGATACTAGAGTTATCATTTCACTAGGATAAGGGGTGTTGAGTATAGGAATTGAAAATAAAGTAAATTGAAAATTAAAAAAAGAGGTTTTTACCTCATGAATTATTCTCCTTCAGAACATAATTTTCGGTATTTGTTTTGTTATTTTTTGAGTCATAAGTCTCATTGAATTGTGGGAGATACATGGAAGGATTATTGATCATAATTTTGACAAGATTCAAATATTTTGTTGTGTGAGGATAATAGGAATTGAAGGGTCGTATTTATATTGGAGGAAAGTGGTGTTTTTGATTATTTTATTCATTTTTTTATTTTGGTTCTAGACTATGAATAGATTAAAACATATCAATAAATATATCCAATAAAAATGATAGTTCCATTATATGAGATTAAATCATCCATACATAATCCATGACCAATAAATAATGTATTTGTTAAATACCACAAATTACCTTATTTCACTATTCACAAAAATTAAACTATTTTACAAAAAACAAAATAAATCAACATAACCATTTTTTTGACATGTATTATTACAAAAGGAACTCCATTTTACAAAAATAACTATCTAAATATGATTTATTCAATATTTAATTAAATTCATCATTAATTTAAAAAATAATAATAATAATATTATAATTGATTTTATAACACTTTTAAAAATTAGACAAGGTATCATAAAATTATTTAATAATCATAAGAAAAAATATTATTTTATGAATATATTTTATGAAAGTAAATTTTATTTTAAATAAATATGTTACAAATATAATTCTAAATTAACATTAATGTTTTATAAAAATAACAACACAAAATTTATCTTTTTTAAAAAAATTAATTACTTATACTATGATATAATTACATCATATTTTCATTTATAATATGGATGAATTTTATTTATAATTTAATTTGGGAGGTTACAATTATATCGGTCGATTTAATATTTAAAAGGGCCTTATTACTATTCCAATGGTCGAGTTACTATTCCATTAGTTTAGGTTTCTTTTTTTCAACAAATACCAATTATTTCATTAATTCATCATTTATAAAGTTTTTTTTGTGTTATCTAAGTAATTCTATGTGATTTATACAATATGAAATAATTATCAGACGAGAAAATTTCACTGATAGAATTCTAGGTGGTTAAATTCTTCCCCCTTATGAAATTTCTCCCATAAAATTTTATTTTATAAACTAAGGGGTAAACATGTAAGGGTACTTCACCATCATTGATTCATATAGTTCCCATGTTGCATATTCGTACTTATTGTTCTTCTATAGTATTATGAACAGGTGAGTGTTCATATTACAAAGGATATTATCTCAATTATCTGAGATCTTCCCTAGCTCGTCCTCATAAGAGGGATCATTTTACCACTGTACAACCTCACAATTAAGTAAATGTGAGTGATCATGTATGTATATCCTCAAGAGGGATACATAGAATACACCATATACTTGAGACACTGATGCTGGAAGATCTATTCAATAGTCTTTAACTCCAACATGGTAAATAATCTAGAAAGGTATGACATAGTTGTTACATTGATTTCCCTTCCATAATATCCGGATCCTCTTCCATGGAGATATGTGGACGAATACCATGTCTTCAACCTTAATCTATAGGTTTAATCGATGATTGCTTTCAATGATATTCTGTAAACATTGGGATTCCTTAATGTGCTGCTAAATGGTTTTTACCATTTCTCCCATTTCATTGACTATTTCATGTCCTAGAATCTTAATTTCACTAACTTATTCCTAGAATTCTTGTGTTCTAAATTTTTCACATTAAGGGATTCATATAGATCCGTTTGGGTATTTGAGTAGAAAATTGTTTTGTAAGAGAACTCGACAAGAGGTATATGTGGTCCCATCCTCCCTTGAAATCAATAAACACACACTCAATACTTATCCTAGTCTCTGAATATTCCACTCATATTGGACATTAACTAGAGGATGATCAGTTGTATTGAAGTTCAACTCAGTGTTTTGAGCATGATGGATACTTTTCCAGAACAAGGAGGTGAATATATAATCTATGTTAGATACAATCAATGTGGTACTAACTAAATCCTTACCACTTTTATGATGTATATATTTAAAAGTAAATTCAGTAAGAATTCCTCTAAAATTATGATAAAATGAGATGTCTTTGTAGGAGAATCAACAACAACCCACATTACATTGTTTCTCCTAGATGACTTTGTTTGTCTATTGAAAAGGTCCATAATTATTTTTTTACACTTTCATATTGGTATGGGAAATGGTTTCATCCTCCCCTTATTATTTTCTGTTTAAACATCACTTGATGACATACCATCCAATTTTATGTTTATTCAATGATCTACTTCTCCATATTGTCTCACCAGAAGTGGTCTCGGAGATCTCGAATCATAATTATTCTCCCAGGGTGAATAGTGAAGGTTGAGCTATGCGCATCATTAAAAATCTATTTCTTCATCTTTGTATTGGATGGTACACATAGTCAGGACCAAAATATCCTAACTCCTTCCCTATCCATTTTAAAGTCTGAGGATTTCCCATTTTTGATAGCTTCCACCTTTTTCTAAATATCCACATCATTTCTTTGAGAATCCTTTTCTTTATCGAGGTGATATGGTTGAGAAATTATTTGATAAAAATTGATGATTTTCCCCCCATAATGATTCCCATGTACATCCATTGTAGGCCAATGAATATGGTATCCTTATCAATTCTCATCATTGATAGAGATGGATGATCCTTTCTGTATAGAGAATAAACCAATTTTTTTTCTTTAACTGGATGGTAGTAGTTTAAGAAGTGTTAGTTATTTATGAGCTCAAACCATCTTATATGGAAAATATTAATATATTTCTGAGTTAATATATATTTTAGGATCTAATGATCTGTATATATCTCACACTTCTCCCCATATAGATAATACAACGAGGTTTTCAACACAAAGATCATAATTGCCTACTAAAAATCAAGTATGGGATAGTTTTTATAATGAATTTTCAAATTTTTTGAGGAGTAGAATATAAATTTATCATTTATAATCATTACACAACATATTCCATTTTTTGAAGCATATCTATACAAAATAAATAGTTCCCCACTTGTCGGCAGTTGGAGAAATGGGGTAGTGACAGACCGCTTTTTCAAATATTTGAAGTTGTCTTCACATTAATTAGTACAAAAAAACATAACTCCCTTCTAAGTCATCATGGTAATTATGTTCAAAAATCTTTAGAAGTTCTTCATAAATCATCAGTAATACACAAAAACACCATGTAAACTATGGATCGTTGTTACAGATGTTGTCCTGGGACACTCCTCAAATGCCTTTATCTTGGAAGGGTCCACATATATTCATTTGTTGGTGATAAAATAACCTAATAATGATACATAATCCAAATAGAACACGCATTTACTATAAATTTTCTAAATTCTTGTCCTTTTAAAAAGTATTCAACATAGTATTCACATGCTCCTCGTCTTCCTCCTTGCTCTGAGAGTATAGCAGATTATCACTAATAAATACTACCAAAACATTGTTCATTTAATATTTAAAGACTCTATTCATTAAATACATGAAAATTATAAGATCATTAGTGTGTCTGAAGATCATCACTATGAACTCATATTGTTTGTACCTCATTCAAAAGGCAGTCTTATGAATACCTTCTTTATCACCTTTAATTGTTCATATCCCAACCGAGGGTTGACCTTATAGAATGACTTGGACCAATATAGTTATTTAAAAAATTCATCGATATGTGGAAGGGGATACATGTTCTAAATCATGATTTTATTGGTCTCATGATAATCAATATATATTCTCATTGATCTATACTTATCTTTAATGACGATAATGGGAACACCCCATGATGAAACACTCGGCCATATAAAAACCTAGTCGAGATTCACCTGTAACTGATTCTTCAGTTTTTCCAACTAAATGATAGAAATTGTATAAAGTTTATTTGATATCGTTAGAGATCCAGGAATAAGTTCAATTGGGAACTCAACATCTCAGTCAGGAGTATAACCAGGAAATTCTTCAACAAACACATCAATGTACTCCCTCATATTTAACATGTCATCATGTATGATCCCATATCTTTTCTTAATCATTTAAGCTACATATTATTTCTCATAAGGAAACAATATCAATAATTGATATGATTATTTGGAAGTAGATTCATCCCCCATTACACTTTTGGGGAATTGGAGGATGATTTGGGATGTGAAGAGTGATCTACCATTCCCAAAAGATGATGTTGGATTTGTATAATTATAGCCAATCCATGCCCAATATAGCATCAAACTCCACATAAGGATGTAAGAAAAGATTTTCTGGGAGTTTTGGTCCACAAAATTTAATCGGGGATGAGTTATATACTTGGATGCAATAATTTCTCCATTTTCTGTTCTCATAGATAACTAAACCTCCACATTTTGAGGTGGTGTTAACATAGTTTAAATGAAATTACAATATATGAATGAATGAGTAGAAACCGAATCAAATATTACATTCTCTATTATTGAATTAATAACTATCTTACCTATCACCATATCATTATTGGGATCCTCCTTTTTAGTAGTGATAGTATATGCCCTTCTTTGCTACCTATGTTGTTGGTTTCCCTTAAGAAACCCTATTTTAAGGAAACTGTTCATATAATACCATTGT
The DNA here is from genome assembly GCA_963277665.1 of Viscum album. Classification (NCBI taxonomy): domain Eukaryota; kingdom Viridiplantae; phylum Streptophyta; class Magnoliopsida; order Santalales; family Viscaceae; genus Viscum; species Viscum album. The sequence continues at coordinate 876,806,237 of OY728143.1, read as the reverse complement.
TCTTTGCAATTGAAAAACTAAACTATAGGATAAACATTGATCTAAATTTTCATTTCTTCTTACTTTTTAGTGATATTATTCAAATTCATTTGGAATCTATTATCCAGATTCCCCATTGTAACGACCCAAATCTGGAGCCCTTCCACTAGTTCCCCATACCTGGTTCGCCACATGACCTCAAGCACATTTCCCCAAATTCTAGAGGCTGCTGACTAGTAATGAGGGCCTTTGTTAGTTATTGGGGGAAACTATGCCCTCATTTGGTATGGTATACAAGGTAAGGAAAATAACTGTCAATAGCAGAAGTAGTAACAACATACATAACTGTAACCAAACAACGGAAGAGTAAATATTTATCAATGATGCCAATGATGCAGCAGGTACAAGTATCTAAGGAAAACAGCAAACACAACAACGTGCTGAAATACAACTAAACACAAAGTACTAAAGAAACTGCAACTTCAGCAGCATCGCAAGCTGTAGCTCGGTCCCATGCTCTCCAACTCCATAGCAATTCAAACACTTGATGTAGAAGGGCGCTTTCCCTTATCTATAACTGCAACAACATAGTAAGCTTGGGCCCAAAAGCATGACCGAAAAAGGGTGTAAGATACAATCCCAGTAGGCATCCACCCAAATATTTGTGCTTAATAGTCAATGAATACAAGGCAAGTAAGAGTGCAGGAAGAAATAAACAGAAAGGCAGAAAACAGCTACATTCCACAGTTCTAGCATATAAAGTACACAAGTAAACAACCAGCAACAACAAGAAAATAGGTAACCCTCTGGGTATCTCTCATAGCCTAACCTCTATGGTTCAACCTACAAGTACTAACAACCCTATAGGAGGCACACACAGTCTCACCCCTCTGGTTCACCTATGAGTAGACTTTCTGAGGAAGCACTCATCGTCAATTCCCCATATAGTCTCGTATCATGCTAAAGGCTCTCTGGTGAAGCACTCAGAGTCTCATTCCCCCTGTGGCCCGTATTGAGTAACTATAGACTCTCTGGGGAAGCACTCATAGTCAATTCCCCCTGTGGTCTCGCATCATATTGAAAGACACTCTGGAGAAGTCATTGTGTCCATTCTTTCTATGGTCTACTACACTAGGTTCTCAAAGTCCTGTGTGAATGTAACATGCTCAACGTGCATGTATCACCTAAGTAAACCTCAAGAACTACTTGGCTATCATTCTAAGGCACAACAACACAATAGTATAACAGTTCCACTATCCTACAAATAGGCATGGAAACTGGCAATGCGTAATAAGAAAAACAAGAAAGGCAAAGCACATGAACAGAGTATAACATATCCAAGATTTATAAGAATTTACCTCTACTCAAGAAATCAAGCATAGCAGAAAAAAACAGGGGCAAAACAAGAAATAGGCAATACCCCATTCAAGGGTATTGGTGGAATTTGCACAAAATACTCAAAGACTTTCTACAGAAAGGCACAAATCACCTACCTTGATGCTAGGGGATCGATATACATGATCAACTATGGCATATTCTCCTTAGAACGTTGTATATCTGAGAAAACGACTGAAACACATAAACCACGATAACAAGAGAAAAAGGGGGATTTTGAAAACAAGGCTCAAGAAGAAGGGAGAACTCACCGTTGCGATTCCAACTCAATCAATGGTGCTCAAATCTAAGAATGGACAGAGAGGTGGGTTATCGTGGAAGATTTGCGGATCCTTGGCACTCTCGGATGAAAGGAACCTAGAAGAAGACGTTTCTGTGCATCAGGCGCGACCCAAGTCCGTTAAATGAAATAAAAAGAAAGTACACAATGTGTGCTTTTAGAGTAAATAGTGTGTACTAAGTCTTTCAGTACTCCACCAAAATCGGCCACCATGTCACCCCTACACACCGTGTGTGTGGCCCGAACACGGTCAGTACACGACTTCGAGCAGGAAAAGAGTACACTGCGTGTAATCAAAAATTACACGGTGTGTACTTCAAAAATTTCTAGTACGTTTATTTTTCTCAAAAACTAGAGAAAAAGGAATGTCGTACATGAAACGAAGATCTGGGTTCTTACAAACTTCCCCCTCAATGAAATTTTTCCTCGAATTTCCCTAGCGTGGCGTAGAAGAAGAAACCCCGAACAGCTCTGGACACTATGATCGTACATTGGCCTCCCTCTCCCAGTTCTCATCCTGTACTCGCCCATGCTACCTTAGCACCCGTACAAGAGAGCCAGTCCGCCCATAGAGAACCTTCGTACTAAGATTGACAATTCGGATGGGATTCTACTCAAACGATGCATCCGTTTCGAGCTCAACTTCCTCAGGATGAAAGTCATGAGACAGATATGAAAAGTAATTTCAGAGATGAGAGACATGGAAGATGTCGTGCGTGGCCCAGTACCTCTGGGGTAGCTGCAACCGATAGGCGACCGGCCCAACTCTCTCCAAAACCTTAAACGGCCCGACGTACCGCGGTGAAAGATTACCCTACCTCTGAATCCTCTTGTGTCCCAGCCTCGGTGTGACATGCAGGAAAACCTGATCCCCATCCTCGAAATCCAGAGGTCATCTCCGCTGATTGACATATGACTTATGCCGAGACTATGCCATAGACATTCCCTTCCAAATCAACTCTATCCGATCGGAAGTCTCTATAACCAGACAAGGCCCCAACAAAGCTGCCTCTCTAGTCTCCAGCCAGCATAAGGGTGATTGGCATGGACTACTGTACAAAGCCTCGTATGGTGCCATCTAAATGGTTTCCTGGAAGCTGTGGTTTTAGAAAAACTCCACCAGAGGAATATGCTTCTCCTATGAACCGCCAAAGTCTAGGATGCATGATCGGAGCATATCCTCAAGCACCTGGATTGTGCGCTTGGACTGGACATCAATGTGGGGATGGTATGTCGTACTCTGAAGTACCTAGGTACCCAAAGCCTTCTGAAGTCCCTTCCAGAACCGAGAAGTAAAGTGCACATCCCTTTCTGAAACACTAGAGTGTGGAACTCCATGCAGAAAAACGGTCTCTCTGATGTAAAGTCATCCCAGATCATCGACACTGATGGTCTCCTTGATCTGCAAGATGTGAGAAACCTTCGTGAGCCTGTCGACGACAACCCAAACAACCCCATTTCCCCGAGCCCATCTCGGCAACCTAGTCACAAAGTCTACCGCAACATCGTTCCACTTCCACTCTGGAATGGTTAACTGCTGTAAAATCCATACTGGTCGCTGATGCTCTGCCTTTACCTACTGACAATTAGAACATCTCAAGACAAAACTAGAAAAATCTTTCTTCATACCTGGCCACCAGTACTGGCAATGAAGATCCCGATATATCTTGTTGACGCCAGAATGAACTGCCCAAACTGAGGAATGAAAATCCTGCATCAGCTCCTCGCGTATGTCTGCTGACACCCATACGCATCCCTGGAAATTAAAGATATCATCCTCAACCAATGTCCATCCAGGAAGAGGGTCCTCTCCTGACACACTCTCCCTCAAGACTATGCCTTCCGAGTCTGATTGTTGCCTCATCCATACCCAATCAAGTAGTGTAGAGGTAACAACTACAAAATATATCAAGGCTTGTCCTGTCTTTCGTGGACCTCCAGATGCATCTGAGAGAACAGAGCCATAAGCTGCCACTCACTGCTGGCCTCTTGAACTAACTGAATCTGAGTTCTCTTAATCAACACATCAGCCACTGCGTTTCCCTTTCCCAGTATATTGGCAAGCTCGAAATCCAATGACTTAAGATACTAGACCCACCTACGTTGCCTCAAATTCAGATCATGCTAAGTGAATATATATTTGAGAATATAGTGCTTAGTGAATACCACAAAGTTCTCTCCCAGAAGATAGTGTATCCAATAGCGTAAGACATGAACAACAGCTGCCAACTCCATATCATGTGTCGGGTAGTTCCTCTCATGTGGCCTTAACTGCTGAGACCCATACGCAACGACTCCATATACATTCATAAGAAAATCTCCTAGCCTGATACCTGAAGCATCACAATAGACTGTATAGCTCTTCCCTGGCTCTGGAAATACTAGTATCTTTGCTGACATCAACCTTCCCTTCAGCTCCTAAAAGGCTGACTCACAATAATTTGACAATAAGAACTTTTCCCCCTTCTTGGTCAGACCTGTCAAAGGTGCTGCTTGGCGTGAAAAGTCTTGAATGAAGCATCTGTATTATCCATCCAACCCTAGAAAACTCCATACCTCAAAAACTCTCTTTGGATTCTCCCTGGAGACTACAACTCTCACTTTCTTTAGGTCCACATATACTCCTTCCTCTGAGATGATGTGACCCAAGAAGTGAATCTGTTCCATCCAAAAGTGTCATTTCGAATGTTTAGCATAAAGCTGATGCTCTCTCAGTGTACTCAGAATGATCTCAAGAAGTGTGGCATGGTCGGTTTGAGTGTGAGAGTACACCAAGATATCATCCACAAAGACCATGATGAAGGAGTCCAAGTAAGGATGGAACACTCTGTTCATCAGTTCCATGAAAACTACTGGCATGTTCGTGAGACCGAACGACAAGACTGTATACTTGTATAGACCATACCTACTCCTGAAGGGAGTCTGAGGTATATCTGATGGTCTAACATGCAACTGATGATAACTGGATCTCAAGTTGATCTTTCAGAACACCAGGGATCCTCGAAGCTGATCAAAGAAGTCATCGATCCTTGGAAAGGGATATCGGTTCATGACCATCATCTGGTTCACCTTCCGATAATCCACACAAAGCCGAAGGGTACCATCTGCCTTTTTTCCTAACAAGATAGGTGAACCCCAAGGAGAAGTACTGGGTTGGATGAAACCCTTTGCCTTCAACTCCTCCAATTGCTTCTTGATCTCCTGTAACTCAGGTGTATCCATCCTATAAGGAGGAATGTACACCGGTGCTACTCCTAGCACGAGCTGAATAGATAAGTCTACCTCACGCTCTGGAGGCAATCCCGAAAATTCATCTGGAAATATGTCCTTGAAGCGATCCACCACTAAAAGAAAGTCCAACTGCGAGGTCCCCTAGTCATCCAGATAAAGACTAGCAATCTGGGCGGTCACCCTTCTTAGCCCATGATGCTCGAGTCTGGCTCGACTCGCCTAAACATCCCATTTTCCTCTATGATGAAAAGATTCTCCCTCTGGTGAAATGAAACTCACTCTGTGGCGATAACAGTCGACGAATACCTAGAAGGGAACCAACCAGTCCATCCTGAGAATGACCTCATAGCCTATCATCTCAAGGACATAGAGATCCCATAAGAAACGATACATTGCAACCTCGAGAGGGTACTCTCTACACTGACACACACTAGATGTCCTTGTCCCCAAAGGTGTGTCTAGTGTCAACGAGTCGGCAAAAGAAATGATACATAGCCCAAGGATCTCCACGAAAACAACAAAGATAAATCTATGTGTAGTACCAGTATATAAAAGGGATGAAGATAAAACTGAGGTTATTATAATCATACCTCGAACTGTAGCAGGGATGGGATCCTGCTCCATATAGGTTTTCTCCCTAGCGAAATACTGGCATGCACCACGGCCCTGCTCCCCTGGCTAACCACTCTGAGCTGAACCTCCCTACTTCTTTTGAGGGATTGGTAGCTGACCGCCATGACCTCGACCTCCACCTCGGCCCGAATGGCTGGAAGAACTCCAGTTCCCCGACTGGTGGGAAACTGGTGGTGCTGCTCCTAAATGAGGAGTCATGGAATAACCCTGATCACTAGCTGCTGGTGAGAAAACCTGCCAGAAACGCTGAAGGTGACCCATATTTCCGCAAGATCGACACTCCACAGGGTTTCTTTGGCACTACAACCTTGTGTGCCCTGACCGGACACACTGGTATCATATCACCTGGCTGCCTAATTATGCATCTCGCTTCCTCGGATCACCGCATGTTGACTATCTATGGCGCTTCTTACTTTCATCTGGAGGGAAACTAGCTCTAGAAGCATAACCGCCCCAGCTCGCAGCTCCGGAGTCTCTCAGATTGTGCTCCTTAATCAGCGCCTGGTTGACGATGAAAGTGATGGATGTCTACTGGAAGAGATTCACTTGTGAGTGGATCTCCAAACTGAGACCATCCTTATACATCCTTGCTAAGAAAACCCCACTCCCATCCCAGAGGGGGGTGAAATGATGAGGCTCAGTGAAACGAGAGGAATACTTCATGAATGAAATACTACCCTCCTCTAAGCTCATGAAATCATGGGCTTTATTGGCCCTCAGGGTCTTCAGGAAGAATTAGTCATAGAACATGCCCTGGAACTCTTCTTATGCAAAAACCTGCTAATGACCCGCCCGTGAGATCACGTCCCACCACCTCTTGGAGGAGTCTCAGAGCATATAGGTAGCGATCATGACCCGACTCTCGGGAGTTGTCTCCAGATGCTCGAAGATAGTCAGCATAGCTTCCAGCCATGACTCTGCAGCCTGAGGTCCTACTTCCCTTGAGAACGTGGGAGGATGTTGTTGCTGAAAAACACGCGTCAAGTCTGCCATAGTCAAGATAGAAGGCAATTCTCCCTGAAAGGTCTGCATCATCCTCTTAAAACCTTCCTTGAACTGCGCATCAGCACCTGCAACTAGTATGACTGTCGGTGCCAAGGCTGGCCCGACTGGAGGATCAGTAGGAAGTCCCTGATCAGCCATATCTGGTGTATGAGACCTGCCTGATGACACACGTACAACCAGAGGACGTCTTATAGGCATATCACTGAATGATCAAAAGTATAACTTATATCATAAAAACAAGGACAGAGAATACAAGAGTACAAAATGGGAACAGGGGAAGGAAAACACACAAGTTTACAAAACACTACTACACAGTGTCTATGAAAACTACATGGCATGTCTTCTTAAGCCACTGACATGGGCATGTACTCCTGCCCTACAAGTCGTGTAACACCTCAAACTACACGGCGTGATGACCCAACACACGGAGTGTGCTTAAAAACTATTCCCCTACCCGAGTCTCTTTACACCGCTAACCAACACAGTCCGACTTAACTAGAGACTACACGATGTGTTATAAACAAACACGGCGTGTACTAGACAAGGCTTTGGCAGCCTATGTTGTTAAACACACGAACATCTATATGGATGAACCTTACACTTCATGTTCCAAAAAAAGACGGCGTGTATAGGTGACGGTGACACTATCTCGTGTTGTTCGTGACATGGTCGGGTACCTGAACAAGACTACACATCGTGTTCTGAAAACAACACGGTGTGTCGAAGAGAAGGTAACTACGACCCGTGTTGTTTGTGACACGGCCAGGTACCTGGACAGGACTACACGGCGTGTTTTAATCGAGCTTCCCCTACTGGTGTTGTTAGTGACACGGCCGGGTACACGGCTCTGAACTACACAGCGTGTACCTACCGTACACGACGTGTTACTTATGTTATTTCTACAACTACATGTCCCTGCTCACACGGTCAGTGACAGGGTCTAAAAACTACATGGCGTGTAGTCAAAAAGTACACACCATGTATTCTGGGTTTTTCTGGGCAGTAGCTCAGAAACGTCCCTCAAGCCCAGAAAACACAAAAAACAAGGCAAGGAGGTGCCAATTTTTGATTCATGAGGGCCCATACTCCCCGCGAATCAAAGCTTAGCATCTCCTACAGTCATGGACAAGAGAAAACATGATCATGATCCCCCAATTTATGATTTGAGAGGGCCCATAACACCTCATGAATCAAAATTTGGAGTTCATTTAAGCAATGTAGGAAACAAAAAATCCTCTAACAAGGTAGCAGAGATTCTATCAAGAATCTATCACAACAGTATGCATAATATACACAAAGTCTATCATAACAGCATGGGATCTCTAATGCACCATATATTTTATGGGAAGAATGCATGGCATGCGATTTCTACAAGTGCCTATATGATGCATGAGATGGAATACCCTCATATCATCGGGTTGCGATAGAAATAGAACCGCAATAGTTAAGAAAATAACAACACAAAGCATGTGAATCACTCTAGGTGAAATCATATAAACCGTAAAATCTCAAAACCAGCAAACATCAATTAACAAGGTAGTATGGATTTTCCCTATACACGAGTTATCAAATCCCGAGCACAGCTTAATACCAAGTACCGAATCCATCCCATCCCTTGCTAAAGTCTCCAAACAGTAAGGAAAGAGAAAAGAACTCCTCTGATACCACTTTTTAATGACTCGAATCCGGAGCCCCTCCACCGGTGCCCTATACCCGGTTCACCACATGACCTAAAGTGCATTTCCCCAAACGCCAGTGGCTGCCGACTAGCAGCGAGGGCCTTGGTAAGTTATTGGGGAAACTATGCCCTCATTTGGTAAGGAATAAAAGGTAAGGAAAATAACGGTCAATAGCGGAAGCAGTAAAAACATTCATAACTGTAACCAAACAGCGGAAGAGTAAATATATAGCAATGATGATAATGATGCAGTAGGTACATGTATCTAAGGAAAAAAACACAACAATGTGTGGAAATACAACTGAACACAATTTACTAAAACAACAGTAAATCCAACACCATCGCAATCCATAGCTCGGTCCCATGCTCTCCAACTCCAGAGCAAGTCAAACACCTGATGTTGAAATGAGCTTTCCCTTATCTATACCTACAACATAGTCTGCTTGGGCCCAAAAGCATGGGCCAAACTGAGTCTGAGATACAATCCCAGTAGGCAACCACCCAACGATTTGTGCCAAAAATTCAATGAATACAAGGCAAGTAAGAGTGTAGGAAGCAGTAAATAGAAAGGCACACAACACCTACAATCCAAGTTCGATCATATAAAGTACACAAGTAAACAACCAACAACAAGAAGAAAAAAGGTAACCCTCTGGGTATCTCTCCCAGCCTAACCCCTATGGTTCAACCTACAAGTAATAACAACCCTCTAGGAGGCACACACAGTCTCACCCCTCTAGTTCAGCTAAGAGTAGACTTTTTGAGGAAGCACACATCGTCAATTCCCCCTATAGTCTTGTATCGTCCTAAAGGCTCTCTTGGGAAGCACTCAACATCTCATTCCCCTTGTGGCCCATGTCAAGGAACTACAGAATCTCTGGGGAAGCACTCATCGTCAATTCCCCCTATGGTCTCACATCATATTAAAAGACTCTCTGGAGAATCCCTTACGTCCATTCTCCCTATGGTCTACTACACTAGGTTCTCACAGTCTTGTGTGAAAGTAACATGCTCAGCACCCATGTATCGCCCAACTACACCTCAAGAACTACTTGGCTATCATTTTAAGGCACAACAGCATAACAGTATAACAGTTCCACTATCCTATAACTAGGCATGGAAACTGACAATTCCTAATAAGAAAAACAAGCAAGGCAAAGCACATGAACACAGTATAACATATCCAAAATTTACAAGTATTAACCTCTACTCAAGAAATCAAGCATAACAGGCAAAAATAGGTGCAAAACAGGAAACACGCAATACCCCTTTCAAGGGTATTGGTGGAATTTGCACAAAATACTCAACGAATATCTACAAAAGGCACAAACCACCTACCTTGATTCTAGGGGATCGATATACGTGATTTTTGAAGACAGATTCTCTTTAGAACGTCATAGATCTGAGAAAAAGTCTGAAACACATAAACCACTATAACAAGAGAAAAATGAATATTTGGAAAACAAGTCTCAAGCAGAAGGTAGAACTCACCACTGCGATTCCAACGCAATAACTAGTGCTCGAATCAGAGAACGAACAGAGAGGCGGGGGCTCGTCGAAGATTTGCGGATCCTTGGCACTATAGGATGAATGGAACCTAGAAGAAGACATTTCTGTGCATTAAGAGAGATCCCGGTCCGTTTAATGAAAAAAATAAAGTACACGACATGTAATTTTAGAGTACACGGTGTGTACTAGGTCTTTCCGTACTCCACCAAAATTGTCCTCCACGTCACCCCTACCCACCGTGTATGTGGCCCGGACACGACTAGTTCATGACTTCGAGCAGGAAAAGAGTACATGGCGTGTAATCAAGTTGTACACGGTGTGTACTTCAAAATTTTTCAGAAAGTTTATTTTTCTCAAAAACTCTAGAAAAAGGAAAGTCGTACCTGAAATGAAGATCCGGGTTCTTACACCCATTATTCCACATTTTATGCATTTTTGGGTTACCTTTAGAAAATTCCTAGGATCATTCTTCCCTCAATTTGGACTTGTGGGATGTCTATTTTTCTTTCCACCATGGGATTTATCTATTGATACTCCCTTATTAAAATCCATTTTACACTTTTATATTTGGGCCCATAAGACCACTAAGAGTCTCCAATCTCCACTTCAACCTTAAGGGAACAACATTCAATTTCATCATAGATTTATAACTCTTGAATAACCAAATTTTTTTATAGAAATTTATTTCATCTGATAAAAAATCAATCCATCTTGTGTTTGGTGTTCATGAAAATTATGGAGGCATATCTTAAAATCCCTTGTAAAATTTTCATCATATTACTCAATAAACACATCTTCCTTTTTCATTATTCTGAGGAACTCTGTTTCTATATTTTGATAGAGTGTTTAGGGAAAATATTATTGAAAAATATTTTTCTTGAATTCATCCCTATCAATAGAATAAATTTTATCCTTTAATTATTTTTCTTGATTAGTGTCCACCACTGATTAGTTTCCCGATCAAAATGATAGACCTCTATAACAAACTACTTTTCTTCTAAGAACCGGAGGAAAAAAATATCTACTTAGTGGATTTAATGCATTGTTCCGTGATGATGGGATCAGAAGATCCACTAATGAAGGGAGAAATTTTATGTATAAAATATTTGACCAAAAAATTAACTTTTTTTGGGGAAGTAGGTAGTTCCATGTAATTCAAGTAATCATTGACGACTTCATCCAGTTGAGAAATTACTATCACAAGGTTTTGAGATCTCATTCCCATCATATTTTTAATTTCATTCTGGAAAATTTTTAACATATATCACATTGATTGTGTGAAAACTTTCTCATAATTCCTTCCATTGACTAATATAAATACATTACAGTTAGGGGGATTAAATACATGGAAAATAAGAATATCAAAAAGAAACTTAGATCATTAAAAAGATAAAATTGTAAATTAAAATTATATCATGACTTGTGATTCCCTTTGTTTTAATCTATATTATAAATGGTTATAGAATTATCACTAGGGTTCTTACTAAAGTGATATAGTCCTAATATCCAAAAATAACTAGATCATCCCATGATACTAAATATACTAGCCTCATCTTTTTATTCATATTATTATATGGTTTTATGCGTAACTGAACTGTATATAGAAACCAAGGATTATAAATTCAGTTTTCTTTGGAAGACTAGCTGCATAATAAAAAACATAAAAAAAATCTTTTATTTAATCTCCATAATGATATCCAAAATTTTATTGAGTTCGAACACCTATATACGATAACCATTGGAATACATAAACAAAAGGTTGAGATAAAAAACCCAGTAAAGGAATAATCATATTAAGAAAGCACAACACATGGGATAGAAGTCATATCATGATGAAAAAATAGTGAATGGAACATTAATAAATATATAGAAGCATAAAATATATAACATGGGAACATGTAATCATAGAAATCATGAAATGTGGAAAAAACATATGACATTAAATAACCATGATTCATGGATAACCACAAAGACCATTTCAGATGGAGGAGAATAAGTCAAGGCTAACCACTAGGATAATTTCACATAGAGGAGCTTGAGTCAAGGATAACCACCAAGACCATTACACATGGAATATCATGAATCTAAATATTAAGCAATTAATTGGAGTTCTATTTTGATGAACCCATCATAAAATGTTCATGAATACGTGTTCCCCATGAAGAATCAAACATAAGGGTTACACATGTAAAAATCGTGTATCATAATCATGTCATAAGGAACAACTAAAAGGAATATCATAATTGTGTCCATGTAAGAATGGATTTAAATCATATATGGTCATTTATAAATAAAAAATAGGCATAAATAATGATAATTTATGTCAAACTAATAGTAAAACAAGTAAAAGCTATGTTTAATATATATTAGAAATGAAACATTTTAAAGTGGTTTAAGGTAAGTATTACAGAGTTTTTAGAGAAGAAAAGGGATATTTTCTCATAAAACATAGAATTTTCCATGATACTTTTTCATTTTGGAATGTGTTACTTTGGAAAATAATGGTTTCTTACTATAGATTATGGGGTGATTCTAAAAATGGGTGAAAATCGGGAAATTCCCTTTAGTTGGGCTACCATATATGAAATATTTGAGAAGGGAACCTTATAAATATGTATTTACCCATAATAGAAAAAATAATTGAGCTAGGTAAATATGTTTAGAAACAAAAAATATAATTCAGTAGGATTAAATAAGAATAATTAATAATTACATTGGGGTAAATATGGAGAAAGCATAACTTGAAGGAAAAATGGAGGTTCAGAAATAATCCCTTACCTTATATCCGAAACTATTATGAACATGATTTTAATGTCTTGGATAATCAAATTAAGTACATTAATTATTTAATTTATAATATATTATATGTTTATTTTATTTAATATATTTTTATTATGTTCATTCATTGACTTGTTTATAATTTATAATATATATAATTTCGTTGTTCTAGAAGCGTTCGTTTCCTTGGTTTTCTTGATCAATTTACTTGTATACATGTATGGAATATCACATGGAATGAAAAAAGTTTCCCAGAATTTAAATTATATGCTATTGATGATCTTATAGAGTATTATATGTTCTTATATATCATTTTCCCCATATTTGAGGATTTTTCATTTTATAAAACATTAATGATAACTTTTTAGTATATTTTCTCATTTTTTTATAATAACAAACTAATTTTATTTCATTAGTTAATATTATGTATATTTACTAGTTCCAGAACGTTAAATAATATATAATACATATATTATAATACTTTTAATGGCAAATATTTGTTTACAACCATTATTTAAGGAGGTAATGAAAATTGAAAACTCGTTGTCCGTGAATGTGATAAATTAACACATCACATATGATATTTTCATTTTTAGAACAAAACATGAGGGGAAGTGAAATGATCATGGGTTGTTCAATTTATAATGAAAAATTATCGTATAAAAAAGTTACTATAATTATCATGTCAATTGGATAAGGTTAGGTGATGAGAGGAAATGGAAAGAAATTAAATTGAAAAGAAATTAAATGAAAATGAAAGTGGTTTTTACCTTTTGAATTATTATCCATGAGAAAATCATTAGGGGAATTGGGTTTGGTCTTTTGTTGATAAAAAAGGCTTATAGACATGGTGGAGATAGTTGATAATAATAATGGGTAGAATTTTGAGTATCTTCACGGCTATTGAGATGAGAGGTGTAACAGCCCAAGATTTTATGAAAAATATTTTTTTTTAATTTCACTAATGTCTTGTGTTGTACGCTACACCAAAAGGAGCTTACATAACACGCATCCTTGACTTTCCTTGCATTACACGCAATCGCAACCTTCCTCGATAGCGTGTGTAGTACGCAATACTGAGTTTCACGAAACAACGATATGCTATTAAAATATTATTAAAACTAGCCATTATGAATAGTAATAACCACTTTTTAAAATATTATAAATTTTATTTTTCAAAATGGACTTCATTTTTGGACTCAGAATATCGAAATTAGCATAGGGTGAAATTTTGGTATTTTTCTGAAAACTTTCAATTTTTGATGAATAGTGAAACCACTAAGTGGTAGGTTAAAAACTGAATTTTGCATAAAACTTAATTTTACCGCTTCTGTGAATGGAATTTCGAAAATCCGAGAGACACGGTTAATATCAAGGACTAAAATGTGGTTCAATGAGATGAAAATAATTTTTGGTGAATAGTAACTTTTTACTTTTTTTTACCACGGTTAATAGTAAATAGGGTAACTAAGGGTAAATATGATATTACTATTACCCTAACACATATCCGAATTCTATTGGACAAGTGTAATTCGACCAAAAACAAACTTAGGAATAAAATATGACCATTTAGGCCCACTTGGATTAGATTAGGACATTTATTATTAATTTATTTAAAGAAGGGTTAAAATAGTTAAAATCAAAGTTTAATAAGTAAATCATTTTTAATATGGGGTTATACATAAGATAAATTCGATTGTAAATATTCATTAGAAATCTAAAACGATTTCCTACATGATGGTATTTTATTTGTAATTTTTAGACATCAAATAATTTAATTTATTTATTACACAAAGATGATGCAGTAATTATCTTATTAATGAAATATTGACATAATTGATGTTATAAACACCAAAATAAATGTAATTTGAGACTTTTTATGAATTCCACTAATTTTCTAGGTTACTATGTTATATTATTGTTGATTTAATCAACTTGTTTCGAACATATAATTCTGTTATGACTTTCAAAAAAAATCATATATCAAATAGTGTCAAAATTGACACAAAATAGTTTTTAAATCAAATATTATATTATTAATTGTTATTTTATTCCTAAAAATCTAAGGTTCGGCCAAATGACTTAGATAAGGATATATATATTAATAATAAACAATTTGGGTTTCGTTTGGCATGTTATAGTAAGTGTAATAACCATATAGTGTAAGAAAACAAAAAGACACGGTAAAAGTTAAATTATTTAACTTAGGGTTAAATCTAATTGATAAGGTTAAAATAATACCCTAAACTTGTCTAAATCTTATTGGTTGATAGTATTTCGACCCTTCCCCACTTTAGCTTCGAAATAAGACCCTTTGGAACCATTATAAACCGATTTTGACTTTAATATAAAATAATATTTTGAGATATTCCTAAGGTGCCCCTCTCCTCCCCTATAAAAGGACACCTCCTCTCCCTCCTCCTCACACCAATTTGAGCACTCAAGCTCGGCCAACCCCTGCCAAAATCTCTTCTCCACTTCCCTAGAAACATCCTAGAGGTTCTGGTCTTCCTCAAAGACAAATTTTAGTGCCCTAAGAGGAGGTCTCAAAGAGGCACTTCAAAGAAGAGGTAATTACCGTTACCAATTCTTTCATCTTTATTTCTTCTTCCACTTCTTCTTCTTAGGTTGTTTCATTATGAAGTAATAACATCAGTATCACTAATATACTGATATGTTATTTCACCATCTATCCATCCTACGGAAAAAGAAATCACCGCGCGTGCGTACGTACGGAATACCGTCTCCACGCCGTGGTGTAATCTATTTTCCACCACCACCTTACATGGATGGGTATAATGGTGTAAATAATAACTATACATAGTTATTACAAAATCATATTGATTCTGATATATTGCATAATCCACTCCAATTCAATTCAATATTTATGGAAATGATATCATCGCTCGTGCGTACGTACGGACTACCGTCTCCACGACGCGATGAGATTCATTCTCCATGTTAACCATTTAAGAATAATTATAAAGTGTATATAAGAAATAATAATGAAATATATGAAATTATAAAGCTACTGAATTTATGTATATATATATATGTATGTCATATACTTACTTCCATTCAAGACAATAAGGAAAGGAAAACCGCATTCATGCGTACGTATGGACTACCGTCTCCATGAACGGTGTTTTTCATTTCACTTATCTATCTATTATATATATATATATATATACTGAATATATATGATATATAAATCATATTTTATATTCTAGAAGTAAGTAAATCATGATATAAGTAATAATGATGTCAAGAACAACAAGTCAAAACACCTACGATAAATGAAACGATTTTACCCAAAATGCTTCTTTAACATGGAATTTACAAAAGAACGGGTAATATATTGTCATAAGTGAACCATATATGATATCATAACAATGAATATGATTCTGGAATAAGTCAATAACATGATTTAAATCATTATACAGGAGGTTCGGACACTTACAAAGCAAGTCGGACATAAGGTAAGGGAAATATCATAATCTCATTTATATCCGAGATTGTTTATACTTCGGTATTTACTGGGGTGTATTTTATCATCCAAATCCATGTTTCTTCAATATGTAATATTATTTACATCCACCTACAATTGTTTAAATCCAATTTTACCCTTCGGTGAGTTTTTAGTAAAAGATATGAAAGGAATCTTTTGTCGTTTTTCATACGAGGTACTTTTTGACTTTTCCGACAAAAGTACGAAGAATGTTTTTTTTACTTATACGGCATGAATGGATTTCTAAAAAATTATTTCCAAGAAGAATCCTTTACAAGTATTCAAGTTTATTTTTAATCAACTTATTTTAGATTAAAATTGTATGACATGTTATGAAAGGAAAAGTGTTTTTGAAGTAGAAATGATATTTTCCTCAAGAATGAAGTTCAAGTATTTTATAAAAATTATTTTCCATCTAAGATAATAAAAGGGTTCTGTTTTTATCCCTATTATTACATGGATTGATTATGTTGTGATGGAAACATTGTTATGAATTCCTTTATCTTATATGATTGTTTTATGATGTCATGTTGTTTAAGAATCCCATTTTTTATTACATGGGTTATGCGATGATGTATGATTTATGATTATGTGGCACACATAAGAAAGGATTCATTATAAGATGGGTGGGACCTATATCTCCCTCCAATGCATTGGGTAAAGATTTTATATCTCATGAGATAGACAGGGATGGAACGGTAGGTTATACCGGTTCAGTGAAACAGGACTGAAACGAGGGTTACTCGATTCAGAAAGGGACTTTGTCCACTAAGATAGTCTTGGCATTAGTCTTGACTAACAAGAAATGATTCTCTATGATTATGTGTGTATGCCACAAAGTTTCATGTTTTAAGTTATGATTATTGGGATTACTTTTTCACTGCCATGATTTATCCCATGATTATGAAATTATGCTCTCTTTTGCAGGTTATGATTTCCAAAATGATATGTTCTTATGAATATGATGTGATTGATATTTATTTTGTTTACCCTTACTGAGCATTTGAGCTCACCCTTTTATGTTTTCTTTTCCCCAGGATATAAAGAAAGGTTTTAGGTAAAAAAAAGGAAGATCTTTATGGGAGATTTTGAAGATCTTTCGCCACGATTAGAAGATTATAGTCCGAGTTTCCAAAGACACTAAACTATTACGGTCCTTGTGTGTGTGTTTTTGTAATGTACTAAGTATTCCGCAAAAGTAATGTAATGTCAATGTACGTCAAGATACAGGTCTCTACAGTTGGTATCAGAGGAAATGTTTAGTCAACCTTTGGAAACTAGGATGCGAAAACGTTAGTGAGATCCCTAGAGATATATCTAAGGTATGTCTAGGGATGTCCCTAGGGATAAGTATACGTATAGGTTATAGTACTAGAATTACGCTAACGATCATAGAATTAAACCTAAGATGTTGGATATTGAAAGTACTCCCCCTTTATTATGTTGTTTTCCCTAGCATGATTTTTGCCTCTCACAATATTCTTTTTGGGTTTTAGTCGATGGCTGGAACCCGAAGGAACCGTGTTGATCAATGCAATGGACAATGCAATGATTGCCCTCCTGAACAAACAAATGTTAGGGGAGATGGAGTGCAAAATCTTATTGCTATACTTACACAAGCTATGAATCATTCTGGACTTCCAAATGAGCAGAGAAGGGAACAATATTCTATTGAGTCCTTCATGAGGCAACACCCACCTTCTTTCAGTGGGACTTCTGATCCACTTGTTGCTGAACAATGGATCAGTACCACTGAAAAGATATTTTCAGTTCTTCAATGTTCTGAACATGATAAAGTCATCTTAGCAGTATATCGTTTGGAAGGTGAAGCTGATCAATGGTGGAATCTTATCAAGAATACGAGGCCAAGAGATGAAATTGAGTCCATGGAATGGGACGAGTTCAAGAACTTGTTTTTCAGTAAGTACTTCCCTCGTATTCTTCGAACAAAGATGGAAAAGGAGTTTATTGAGCTGAAGCAGAAGGATGATGAATCTGTTGGTATATACGAAGCGAATTTTACAAGACTTGCAAAGTATGCATCTGGCATTATCATCCAACCTGAAAGTAAAGTTGATCGATTTTTCAGTGGCTTAAAACCAAGTCTTCGAAGGGAATTAGCTATAAGAGACTTCAGTAGCTATGAAGAAATTGTGCGTTGTGCTATCAAGGTAGAAATGGAAGTTGGTGTTACATATCCATCTCATGGTTTTGACAAGAAACGAAAGATGGAGTTCAAGGAGAAATCTCAGAATAATGGTGAAAATAAGATGAATGTTTCCTTATGCACAAAGTGTGGAAAGAAGCATGGTGGAGATTGTCTTAATGGGACTAGAAAATATTTTAAGTGTGGAAAAGAAGGTCATCGAGCAGCTGAGTGTCGAAGTAATGGAAAAAGGGATTCTAATGAAGTGAATAAAGCAAACACTGCAGAGAACGCACAACCAACACTTCAATTCTTCAAGTGCAAGGAGATGGGACATTATGCCAATAAATGCCCTAATCCAAGGGTTAGTGATGATCGACATGATCAACCGCTTAAGGCAAAGGACAAAGGGAAGTCACATGCGATCACTATTGGCAATGTTGAATATGACAACGATGTGGTGGAATGATTAAGTTTTTATGTAATGGGATTCCAAAATAATGTTGTATCATGGAATATTGGAATATTTATGTATTGGTCTAATGTGGTATTCAAAGTGATTGAGATATTATGCGCATAATGAAGGGAAAAAGAGAAAATGAAATGTTTAACAGTATTCATGAGCTCATGATTGATATAAGGACTAAGTGATATCATGGTTTGAGTATAAATAATTTTGAGGATTTTGGTATGTGTAAAGTGTTAACTTTTAACTGCATTCAAGTTTTCACTAAGGTTCAATGGGTATTCAAGAGAATACATGATTAAGGACTTTGAATGTTTGGAATGTGACCAACAAAACATATCTTATGATATATGGGGTTCAACGATGGTATTAAATCTCTGGTAATCGTTTTAACTATGTTATGAGAGTGGACTGCAGTATTATGGATAAGCCTAAATATTGGAATGAATTATGTTGGACTTAAGTTAGTATTGTTTGTTTTTCGATATGTGATGTTATAGTAATGTAGTTTTAGAAAAAGGACAACCTGAAGGACGGGCGACAGCCCATCGCTTCGGACAAGGCTATGGGAATCGAACCCACAACCGAAGTGCGGCTGGCCTTTATCGCCTACCACTGGCCTACAGGAAGTCCCTGTTTAGTAGAAACTAGTGTTATTATATTAAGCAGTATCATATATGAAGTATAAGTCCATTTTAGGAACCATATATGATTAATCTCACTATAGATCGACTTATACATATAATTTTTGCTAACCTTTTGTTTGAGACAGATGGAATGACCCGTCGTTCTATCACATAATCTGCTAACACTTCAAGAATAACAAATTCAACTTCATTTATTTAAGAGATGAAGTGGAAATTGTTCAAGACACGAACAACAGTGAGATTGTACCAAAATAAATTAAGTATTTATTCTAATTCAAATTTTCAACTTTAGGGAAATGATCTTGAAAACCAAAAATGTTGTCCTAGTGATCTTATACCTGATGAATCAGATGGTACCTTATATCATCACAAATCTACAAATTTGTGATTACTGGATTTTCCATAGCCATGTTCTCTACCACTCTCCATCAGAACATGATGGTTAGATTTCTCTTCCATATCCATATTTTCACCTATGTGGAAACCCAGTGATTAGTTTATTTGGGTAATCGTTACATTTCATACTTTAGTTTTTAAAGCCAAGTTTTGGTATTCCTTTTTACGATGTGTGTTTCTATTAAAGAAACTTTCGAATAGTAAACCATTTATAACCCCGACGAATTTCGAGGGCGAAATTCATTTTAAGGGGGGTAGAATGTAACAGCCCAAGATTTTTTGAAAAATATTTTTTTTTTAATTTCACTAATGTCTTGTGTTGTATGCTACACCAAAAGGAGCTTGCCTAACACGCATCCTTGATTTTCCTTGCATTACACGCAATCGCAACCTTCCTCGATAGCATGTGTAGTACGCAATACTGAGTTTCACGAAACAACGATATGCTATTAAAATATTATTAAAACTAGCCGTTATGAATAGTAATAACCACTTTTTAAAATTTTATAAATTTTATTTTTCAAAATGGACTTCATTTTTGGACTCAGAATATCGAAATTAGCTTAGGGTGAAATTTTGGTATTTTTCTGAAAACTTTCAATTTTTGATGAATAGTGAAACCACTAAGTGGTAGGTTAAAAACTGAATTCTGCATAAAACTTAATTTTACAGCTTCTGTGAATGGAATTTCGAAAATCCGAGAGACACGGTTAATATCAAGGACTAAAATGTGGTTCAATGAGATGAAAATAATTTTTGGTGAATAGTAACTTTTTACTTTTTTTTACCACGGTTAATAGTAAATAGGGTAACTAAGGGTAAATATGATATTACTATTACCCTAACACATGTCCGAATTCTATTGGACAAGTGTAATTCGACCAAAAACAATCTTAGGAATAAAATATGACCATTTAGGCCCACTTGGATTAGATTAGGACATTTATTATTAATTTATTTGAAGAAGGGTTAAAATAGTTAAAATCAAAGTTTAATAAGTAAATCATTTTTAATATGGGGTTATACATAAGATAAATTAGATTGTAAATATTCATTAGAAAGATAAAAAGATTTCCTACATGATGGTATTTTATTTGTAATTTTTAGACATCAAATAATTTAATTTATTTATGACAAAATGATGATGCAGTAATTATCTTATTAATGAAATATTAACATAATTGATGTTATAAACACCAAAATAAATGTAATTTGAGACTTTTTATGAATTCCACTAATTTTCTAGGTTACTATGATATATCATTGTTGATTTAATCAACTTGGTTCGAACATATAATTCTGTTATGACTTTCAAAAAAAATCATATATCAAATAGTGTCAAAATTGACACAAAATAGTTTTTAAATCAAATATTATATTATTAATTGTTATTTTATTCCTAAAAATCTAAGGTTCGGCCAAATGACTTATATAAGGATATATATATTAATAATAAACAATTTGGGGTTCGTTTGGCATGTTATAGTAAGTGTAATAACCATATAGTGTAAGCAAACAAAAAGACACGGTAAAAGTTAAATTATTTAACTTAGGGTTAAATCTAATTGATAAGGTTAAAATAATACCCTAAACTTGTCTAAATCTTATTGGTTGATAGTATTTCGACCCTTCCCCACTTTAGCTTCGAAATAAGACCCTTTGGAACCATTATAAACCGATTTTGACTTTAATATAAAATAATATTTTGAGATATTCCTAAGGTGCCCCTCTCCTCTCCTATAAAAGGACACCTCCTCTCCCTCCTCCTCACACCAATTTGAGCACTCAAGCTCGGCCAACCCCTGCCAAAATCTCTTCTCCACTTCCCTAGAAACATCCTAGAGGTTCTGGTCTTCCTCAAAGACAAATTTTAGTGCCCTAAGAGGAGGTCTCAAAGAGGCACTTCAAAGAAGAGGTAATTACCGTTACCAATTCTTTCATCTTTATTTCTTCTTCCACTTCTTCTTCTTAGGTTGTTTCATTATGAAGTAATAACATAAGTATCACTAATATACTGATATTTTATTTCACCATCTATCCATCCTACGGAAAAAGAAATCACCACGCGTGCGTACGTACGGAATACCGTCTCCACGCCGTGGTGTAATCTATTTTCCACCACCACCTTACATGGATGGGTATAATGGTGTAAATAATAACTATAAATAGTTATTACAAAATCATATTGATTCTGATATATTGTATAATCCACTCCAATTCAATTCAATATTTATGGAAATGATATCATCGCTTGTGCGTACGTACGGACTACCGTCTCCACGACGCGATGAGATTCATTCTCCATGTTAACCATTTAAGAATAATTATAAAGTGTATATAAGAAATAATAATGAAATATATGACATTATAAAGCTACTGAATTTATGTATATATATATATATGTATGTCATATACTTACTTCCATTCAAGACAATAAGGAAAGGAAAACAGCGTTCATGCGTACGTACGGACTACCGTCTCCATGAACGGTGTTTTTCATTTCATTTATCTATCTATTATATATATATATATATACTGAATATATATGATATATAAATCATATTTTATATTCTGGAAGTAAGTAAATCATGATATAAGTAATAATGATGTCAAGAACAACAAGTCAAAACACCTACGATAAATGAAATGATTTTACCCAAAATGCTTCTTTAACATGGAATTTACAAAAGAACGGGTAATATAATGTCATAAGTGAACCATATATGATATCATAACAATGAATATGATTCTGGAATAAGTCAATAACATTATTTAAATCATTATACAGGAGGTTCGGACACTTACAAAGCAAGTCGGACATAAGGTAAGGGAAATATCACAATCTCATTTTTATCCGAGATTGTTTATACTTTGGTATTTACTGGGGTGTATTTTATCATCCAAATCCATGTTTCTTCAATATGTAATATTATTTACATCCACCTACAATTTTTTAAATCCAATATTACCCTTCGGTGAGTTTTTAGTAAAATATATGAAAGGAATCTTTTGTCGTTTTTCATACGAGGTACTTTTTGACTTTTCCGACAAAAGTACGAAGAATGTTTTTTTTACTTATACGGCATGAATGGATTTCTAAAAAATTATTTCCAAGAAGAATCCTTTACAAGTATTCAAGTTTATTTTTAATCAACTTCTTTTAGATTAAAATTGTATGACATGTTATGAAAGGAAAAGTGTTTTTGAAGTAGAAATGATATTTTCCTCAAGAATGAAGTTCAAGTATTTTATAAAAATTATTTTCCATCTAAGATAATAAAAGGGTTCTGTTTTTATCCCTATTATTACATGGATTGATTATGTTGTGATGGAAACATTGTTATGAATTCCTTTATCTTATATGATTGTTTTATGATGTCATGTTGTTTAAGAATCCCATTTTTTATTACATGGGTTATGCGATGATGTATGATTTATGATTATGTGGCACACATAAGAAAGGATTCATTATAAGATGGGTGGGACCTATATCTCCCTCCAATGCATTGGGTAAAGATTTTATATCTCATGAGATAGACAGGGCTGGAACGGTAGGTTATACCGGTTCAGTGAAACAGGACTGAAACGAGGGTTACTCGATTCAGAAAGGGACTTTGTCCACTAAGATAGTCTTGGCAATTAGTCTTGACTAACAAGAAATTATTCTCTATGATTATGTGTGTATGCCACAAAGATTCATGTTTTAAGTTATGATTATTGGGATTACTTTTTCACTGCCATGATTTATCCCATGATTATGAAATTATGCTCTCTTTTGCAGGTTATGATTTCCAAAATGTTATGTTCTTATGAATATGATGTGATTGATATTTATTTTGTTTACCCTTACTGAGCATTTGAGCTCACCCTTTTATGTTTTCTTTTCCCCAGGATATAAAGAAAGGTTTTAGGTAAAAAAAAGGAAGATCTTTATGGGAGATTTTGAAGATCTTTCGCCACGATTAGAAGATTATAGTCCGAGTTTCCAAAGACACTAAACTATTACGGTCCTTGTGTGTGTGTTTTTGTAATGTACTAAGTATTCTGCAAAAGTAATGTAATGTCAATGTACGTCAAGATACGGGTCTCTAAAAGAGGAGAATATGTGGTGAGGGGTGGTATTTATAGTGGAGGAGAGGGGTGTTTTTTGATTCTTTTATTCATTTTTTTATTATTGTTTCTCAAGAAATTGAATAGTTTTAACCTTACAAATAAATATAGTAAATAACAAAGTAAAGTTAGAGATTTATTTCCTACATCAACCATACATCATCTATGACTCAATAAATATTTTATTTGTTTAATAATTTAAATTACTGTATTTCCATACTCACAAAAAATTTAACTATTTTTTAAAAATACTAAAAATTCACCCTAATAATTTTTAGAGGTATATAATTCAAAAATGACCTCCATTTTTTTATAATATTTGTTTAAATATTTGAAAATTATTATTTAATTGATATAATCAAATATTCAAAAAATACCATTATCAAAATTAAAATTTATAGCAGGACAATTTGAAAAATTAGATAAGGTCTAATAAAAATATCTTATAATAATATGACAAAAAATATTAATTTTTGAATATATTTTATTAATTTTTTTATAAATCATTATATTAATTATAAAATAGAAAATATACATTTGTGTTTTATAAAAATTCCAACAATTAATTTATCATTTGAAAACTTTTAATTACTTATATTATTATTTAATTATATCATATTTTCATTTATAAGATGGATAAATTTAATTTATACATTCATGGTTGAGGTTACTATAACATTAGTTGTTTTACATTTTATAAGGATTATATTTCTATTAAAAAGGTTCATGTAACCATTTCATTGGTTTGGGTTCCTTAATTTCAATAAATACTAGTTATTTCATTCATTTTTCACTTATAAAATTTTTACAATGATATCTAAGTAATTTTAAGTTATTTATACTTTAGAAAATAATTATAATAATGGAAAATTTCATTGCGAGAATCCTGGGTCACTATAGTGTGTATATGCAGACTAATTCCTCCCCAAACAGATGTATTTCATTCCTTATATTTCTTATAACACCTCAAGATTTTATAGTATATTTCAATTTAAATTAATTTATTTGATATCCAAACCTTTAAAAAAGTATAAAATAATCATTAAAAACTCTTAAGATATTATTATATTAGAATTATATCCTTTTTTATTCAACATTTCAATATTATTTTATGTTGATTTTTTTTCAGAAAACATGGGTTTTTCAGTGAATAGTGAAAATGTTTATTTTTCTAGCATTGTTATTTATTTTAATTCATAATCCCAATAATTCTATAAAATAAATTGACATATTCTTTCTTGAGTAATAAATAATATAATTAATTATAATTGAATCATCATTATACTATATTTTAGTATATGTTAATTTTCTTACAAAAGAACACTTTTTTTCTAAAAAACAATTTTGTAGCATTTTAAATTTTTATCTTAAATTTATTTCGTCCACTAATTTGAATTTAATTTGATAAACATTATTACATATTTGGAATAATGTGTTTAAAATTTGGAAAATAAGAACATTGTATTATTTGTCATTATGAATAGTAATCATGATAAAACATGTCACCTCGGTAAGGTAATTAGGGAAAGAAACAATTGTGATATAGCTTTAAAATTTTATCAAAACTTGAATTTATCTTATTTTACGAGTTTAGATCCAAAATGATGACTAAGGTATAATACATTTATCCACTTGGTGCCATTTCTCTTTGATATTGTCCTTAATATTATTTTTTATAAAATAATAAAAACAAAATGTGACACTCTTGACTTTAATATATATAATATTTTTACACAAGGATAAAAAAAGGTCTCTAATGTTTTAAATGTAATTTTTTAATATTAATTATTTTATTTATCATGTTATTTTATTTTTAATTTTTATCGATTTAATAATTACCTTAAATTCTTATATAACATCGATATAATATTTATTGAATTAATAGGAAAAGACAATAATTTTAAAAAATTAACAATAGTTACAAAATATTCAGTAATTAATGTGTTACATGTAATATATATATATATATATATATATATCACATAATGTATTTTTGAATCGATATTTTTTTAATTAAATCAGTGCATTTATATATTAAAATCAAATCAAATAAATAGTGTCCAAAATGTTGTTAAAGATATTTTTTTAAAATAATATTATTTTAAATTGATTTACAATAAAAAATATTAAAATATGTGTAGGGTGTATTATTTGGTCTAAAATATCAACCCTTTTCCATTTATGATCCAATTCACAACTTATAGGTAAAATTATAAGCTTTTAATATTTAACAAAGCATTACCATTGTTAAGGTTAAATTTGGTTAACCAAGGTGTTAATACAAAAAAAAGTTTTCAAATTATCTCTAATGATGTAAAAGGTTTATTTAATCATAATAATTAGACCATAAATATTCTATATTAGAATCTATTCCATTGTGTATCCCATCTACATGATCTAGACACATATTATCTTATAATATTTCACGAATTTCCAAAAGTGCACGTGTCCCCTAATTTTTTGGGCTTCCCTTCTCTCTTTTATTTACACCACTTTTATCCATATATTAAAATGAAAACATGACCAATAATATTCTAAAAATTCTTATCCATGCTCTGGTGGTACCGATCTTTCTAAAAAAGAAACCAACCATAGGCCCTTTAAGAGCCGATCTCACTAAAAATTAAATTTTTATTATAAAATCACTTTTTAGGAAAAGTGAGAAACCAGTCCTAGTTAATCCGTAGGTGAAGCCTCATAAGAGAATGAAAATCCATCAAAGAAAATCATTAGACTATTAGTGCTTTCCTCTCAATTATGATTCCAGTTCATAAGCCATAACTTAATAGCCAGGTCGTTTCCAATACGATCTTCAAGACGACATTCCATTTTATCCTAGGTTTGAACATACTCTTCATTGCTAATTTTCCCATAATTGAAGCCTCTCATCAAGATCATATCTAGTTTGTCAATCCAATTTGCATGATTGTTGTTGACTGCCACTTGAATTGGTCTCCCCATCATCTTTGCCTTTCCTATGGTATGTAGAGATAAAAAATTCATCCACCATCTTCTCTTTAGAGTGGGGGATATGTTCTTTACAGTCATTTGTCATTCTAGTGAATTTATCCATGATGCTGTTTTCCTGGACTATAACTTGAGGTTTCTCCTACAAAATAACCATGAGGGCCAAAGACATAACCTTCTCACATGTTTTCAATTTCTTACCTGATCATGTTTCCATAGGTTTTGGTAAATTGGAGTAGTCCTTACGCCCTTTCCCCTTCTTCTTCCAAGGTTTTTTCTTATCCCCAAGATCCTTAGTCTCCTATTTTGACTCCACACCTTATGTAATTCCTCTATCCAGTTCATTGGGTGTATCCTGAACAAGCTCATTAGTGTCCAAACACTCAATGTAGTTTTGATTCTGAACAACATTTCGAACTGCAGCCTTCCCCACTATTTGAATGTTGTCCCCTGAAATACTCTGCTTGCTTTGAGGTGCTTTTTCCACCCCTTCTGACCATAACTCAATTTCCTTCCTAGTTAAACTGTTACCTCCAGCTTGAGACACTTGAGGAGGGGATTAAGTAGTCTGCACTGAAATACCTAGGTCTCGGTCCCTCAAATTCTTGTTAGGCCGATCAAAATTCCCCAACATAGCGGGTTCCTCAACTTGATTTACCATAAGGATATTCTACACTGTCCTGCCCACCGAGTGATTATTCTATATTGAATCGTTCTCCTTCCTCCCCTGCAATGCCAGTCTCCCATGATGACCATCTCATCTGCATACAGTAGCCGAGTGACCCAGTCTCTTACAAGTCAAGAAAAACTGCACCCAATGATCAAAGTCCACTAGTTGTTTACACCGAACTTCCTTACCAGCTTTAATCCTCATCGATTCAACTCGCGGCCTCAACACATCCACCTCCACACACATGCATGGGTTGATCGAATGACATACCAAATTAGTACGTGAACCCACATAGTGGAAAACACCCACAATATTTCCTAACATACGTAGAATTGAGGGATTCTGAAATGGTAGAGGAAGTTGCGGAAGACTAACCCAAACTGGAACTCTACGAGAATCATGATTCAGGTATAGGTCATAGATCCATCCAAATAGATAGAAGCCGCATCCACTGCATTTCCTTGGCACACACGACATATCACGCACAAATTCCTCCGACGAAGCACATCGCACCATCAAATGTCATTTATCCAGTAGACCGACAACCACTCATTCTTTTAGACCCCAATGATCGAACACAAACCTGTCAAATTCATCCCTAGAAGGCCTCTTGTTCCTAAATCGGGCGACCAGCGATAGATGCAGTAAAATATCTACCTCTGTAATCTCCCGAACCAATAACGGAATCATGAGGATGCCTTCCTAAAAACCTGGGAACTTCAGGTCATGATTAATCGCATGAAAGCCCAGAATCATAGCTGGATCGGTGAAGGGTTAGAAATCACGACTCTGGCCATTATGAGGAAGTCGGGGATCCTCCCCCCTCACGCCGACAAGTAGTGGAGGGGGAAGCTCCATCGACCCCATTAGGGTTAAGCCATCACCACTTCGATCTCCCGAATACCCAGGCGGAGAGGACTAAAGGAGCAATTATAAATAAATGTTAATCATCTTCATCAAGTACTTTAATTTTTATTCTTATTTTACTAACTTAAATTATGTCCTAAGAAATTAAAATATAATAAAACCAACTTATCTCATATACTAACTTGTTATTATCCCGTGGTAATAAAATTTATCTATCTATTTCTTTATCAAATGGTAAACAAAACCATCGATCGTGTGTACGGTGCACTACCACCTCACGAATTGCTGTAATTTTTCTTTAATTACCACATCAAATGGATTATTATAAATATGAAAATAGTTAATATATATAATATAATTTTTCATCTGAAATTATTATCTCAAATATACTTTCTTACCTTCAAATCCACCAAAAAACAATAATGTTTCTCTTACGTACGTGTGGACTACCACCTCCATGATGTGATGTGATTAATTTTTAATGTACAATTTACAAATATGGAAAGAGGGATATACATAATAAATATCTATGATATAAATGATATAATAATTATTCTTTAAATGTAAATTTTTATTTACCATTCTTTCATTCCATCCATTAAATAGTGAAAATAATGTTCATGCACACGTATAGGCTACCGTATCAACGAACGATGTAATTCATTTTTATATCACTATATTTTATGGATTAATGTAAATATATTTATTATATATATATATTTAATAAAATTGTGGATATGATGGGACTATGACAAAGATTAAAGGATCGAGACTCCCCAATAAATATAAAAAAGAAAAAAAGCAGTCAACACACGAAACATGATAATAAAAGAATATTTCTAAAAAATGGGTGATTTGATGTTATAAATATATCATATAATATATTTATATATATGGTTATTTTATATATGTATAATAAATCTTATTTTATTATACAGGAGGTTAAAATCACTTATGAGGCAAGTAGCAATTGGGATAAGATATTTCAATTAAATTTCCACTCTATTGAGACATATTTGGTATTATGTGCATATTTCAGTTTATTTACTGTATATAATTTCTCTTTGATGTATTTTAAATGAATATATATTTATTCATGACTATTAAATTTCAATTGACGTTATTCTTTCAAGGGTTTATAGTTTTTATGTTAGTAAAAGATAAGAATTTATTTTATAATATAACTTTTTTGGTATTATTCTTAATTTCATTGAAACAATATTCCAAACAAACCTATATTTTATTATAATTTTAATATTTAAATATTTCCCATGTTTTATTTATACATTTAATATCATTGTAATTTGATTTAAGAAAAAAAATGTAAAAAAAGGTGATTTTATTTATCTTTTTGATCGGGTAGATTTTTCTACAATGCCTATAATTTAAAATATTAATTTCAAAAATACCTTATTATTTATTAAAATTATTTATTAGGACATATTTATTTATCATTAAAATTTTAAATGTCTTTAAATGAATTTTTATTAATTTTTTTAAAAGGGCCATTTGTAATTTTTTTATAAAAAATAAAAAGGAATGTTTTTATGTATACAATGTTAAATTTTTTTCCCACTTACCATTTCATGAATTTTATCTTATTATATAATATTTATATTGTTTTACAAATAAAAAAATTAATTAAATATTTTTTAATGTTTTTCTTCTATTTTTTCTAATTTACCTAAGGTCATGACTTTTTTAAAAAACCTATATTATTTATGAATTCATGGTCATCCTTTATCTATTATTTATTTTCTGATAAATAGCTTTCACTTAAAACAATGATATTTTTGTAATTATATTTAATTGTAAATTACATTTCTCTTAAATATCCATATTATTAGTATCATTAATATGATTATTTTCTAAATCGTATATAATTTTTACACACAGTGTTTTAATTATAATTATAATTAATTAACTATAGAAATATTGACATTCTATTTTAATTACTGAATACAATCATTTTTTGTTAAAGAATATTGTTTATGTATTAAATTGATCATTCAATATACTAGGAATGTATTGGAAGTGAATTGATGGATGAGTCCCAGCTATATATAGATCCTCGATGTGTCAATTGGTCTAATGAGTCAAATCAATTGGGTAGACTTATTTAATAGTGTTTTAGAATATTACTACTCTTCATTAAACTATCTTGGAAAATGGATTTGATTGTAAAGATATCATGATATATGAGATACAAAAATCCAATATTAATCATTTCCTTTATTGAAAATTCAGTTATTATTATCCATGATATTACTACATTGATATTAACCAAAGGGGAATTTCATTCTCATGTTATTGACTAAATGGAATGTGTTTTTTCAATTTACCTTGGTATAATGACTCTACGTTATTTACTCCTAATTGATTCTATTGTACACATCTGTTACTAAGAATTTTTCCTCACCCATTATTTTTCTTCCCTTCCTTAGGATATGAAGAAGGATATTATGAATAATATTAAAGGAGAAATAATTTTTTTATGCTATATATTTTATATTTATAATTTAACATCGGAATCATATATGTATCATATTCTTTAAAACTAATAAACTAATTATTCATTCAAGATGATATTCAACATATCTTTTGTTAATTTTATAATGTAGAGAAAAGATATGGCAAACTCGATTTAAGGTTTTAACAATACTAATATAAAGAATATTATAAAAAATCATGGGAAATTTATTTTAACTGAACATAAATAACTTGATAATTATTATAATCCTTATAGTATTTGATAACATTTACCATTAGGGGGATTTTTATTTTAGGGATCAATATTCTTTAAGACTATGATCTATTTTAGTATATTACATTATTCAATGATGGTTTCTAATGAACAAAATGGAATTAAAATTAAAAGATATTTTATGGATTTTATTTCTGAGAAAGACAATGCATATGGTCTTGGAATAGAGAAGATTATGTCTATATTATTGAATATTAATCGAGTTTTGAAAAATGAACTCTCCCAAATAGAGAAACTTATTTTTCCACAATAAGAATCTACTATACTGTATTTTGTCATATAATAGATGCCTCTGTATTTTAACAAAACTACTTATCCATTAGTAGCTAAGCACTGGATTTAGTCTTCTGAATTGATATTCATAGATTTGGGACATAATGAAAATTAAATAGTTATTCTATCATTTTATTACATAAAATGAGATTATGATCAATGGTGGAAATTTATATATAACACTAAAGTGTTTTATGAAACAAATAATGGAATTGAAAATTTTTAAAATGAAATTATTCATGAAATACTTCCCATATAAAATAATGGGATAAAATGTTGAAAAAGTTAATCACATTAAAGTATAGGGAAGAAAAAATATTTTGGAGTATGAGGATAAATTTTAAAAAATATAAAATAATTCTTCAGAAAATATACATAAATTGGGAAGTAAGATTAACGTTTTCTTTAATGGTCATAAACCATGTCTTCGATAGGCACTAGTTTCTTAAACATTTATATCATATAATGATATAGTATCAATTAACACTAAGAAATATAATTAATTTTTTAAGTCTTATATCATTAAGGGAAATCAAGAGAATAATATTCTAGTTGGGAACTAAGAAAATTGGGACACAACAAGGAAGAATAAAGAAATGAATAAACTTCCATTATGAAAACATTTGTACAAAAAAAAATACAGAAAATTCATTTTAGGAATTGGAGTTTGTTACAGGTGAAAAGATAAATATTATCTATATAATGACTATATAAATATGAATTAAATGAGTTCTATCCCATTATTTAACTATAATGAGATGAGAAATTTTCAAACTAGTTCTAATGATTCATATGAACATACCTTGAAGAATCCAATGGGAGAATTCAATGATTATGGAATTACTATAGAAAAAGTGGATGTTCCTAGTGATATGGTTAAAGGTAATCTTATTATCCAATTTATAAACGAAAATTTCTTATTTTATGAATTTTTTTCCCACTCTTTTAAATTAGAAGAATTTTTTAACGGTATCATATGACCACATCAATGATTATATGTTGAGTTGGTAGTGAAAAATACTAAATGTTGAATTATTTCACCTCGATTCTATAGATCATATCTGATAGATTTTGTTGGGAATGTTATTCTGAATAATAATAATATTCTTACTAAAATTAAAATTGATTTAATGTTGAGAATAGGTTTGATATATCCTTATAGAGACCATTCCAACTGTCAAGGAAGATAAGCTACAATTTATATTCTTAATCAACATGCGATAGTTATTCAGTGTAATGATAAACCCAAAGCAATAACGGAAATCACTTCCATAATATGGGTATTACTACCTATTCATGAGAGATATTTATCCTATATGGATAAAGAGAAACTAAGAAATGGGGATACTCATATTTCACCATAGTTTGTTGATTTATTTACACAATTGTTTCCAGGCCTTGCCCCAAATCTTGATGTTGAGTTTTCAATATAATTAATACCTGATGCTGTAGTTATTTCATAGTATTCATATAGAATGTCCAAGATTGAGTTGTAGAAATTGAATAAGAAACATTAATAGAATCTAGATAATGGATTCATTCATTCCATTACAATAACCTGAGGTGCACCAGTTATTTTTGTTAAGATAACATATGGATCAATGAATATTTTCATTGATTATCTGAAACTGAATAAAATGAATATTAATAAAAAAACATCTTATACAGTAAATGAATTATATGTTTGACCAATTATGAGGATATTATTATTTTTTCAAGATTGATATTTTATCTGGATATAATATTTTAAGGGTCAAAAAGGATGATATACACAATACATAGTTCCATATGAGGTATGGTTATTATGAATTTAAAGTAATTACATTTAGATTTACCAATTCTCTTGGTATCTTAAGGGACTTAATGAATATGGACTTTATACATTTCCTTGATTAGTTATTTCTAGTATTTATTTTATGATATTCTTATATAATCGAAGATAATGTAAGAGTATAAAGAACATTTGAGAACTATATTGAAATCCCTGAGGAGGGATGAGTTATATTTTAAATTTACTAAGTGTGAATTTGGATACAAAGAGTATCATTTGTGGTTCAATTAATTTCAATGAAGGGTATATCAGTTGATCCGTATTATATATATGTAATTGAGAAATATCCTAGACCAACCTTGATAACCAATATTTATAGTTTTCTTGAACTCCATGGACAATATATATTATTTTTGATATATTTATCATTAATATCTAATCCACTAACCAATTTTACACCAAAGGGGTTTATATTATATATATATATATATATATAAATGAATGTGGGGAGAATTTCAAATAACGTAAAATAATGTAGGTTAACATCCTTATTCCTGCACTACCATATAGTGGAGAATGTTTTTTATTTATATTGATGAATCAAATTAGGGAGGACATGAATCCTCATGTAGAATGATGAAGAAATAGTTTATTCCAAATTCCAATTGAAAATTCATCAGAAACATTACCTAAATCCTGATTTGGATATAGTAGTAGTTATTTTTTCATAGAAGTTATAGAAGCATTATCTACATGGTTAAAGGTGTGATATATATATTGATAATGAAATCTTGAAGAAACTATTTACATTGAAATGGTTAAATATGAACTAGAGAAGATGGTTGGTGTTGATCAATGATTATGACTACTTAACAAATTTTCACATTGGCATGTAAAATAGGGAGGATTATTCTCAGAGTAAAAATTATCATGCCATTCTATCCATTATAAGGATTGAACGAGATCTAATATTAATGTATTTATAGAAGTTTTATCTTGGAATCTTGAGGAAATGGGGAATATATTATCTTTCATATATGAGTGTTCAATCATCCATTCATGAGGGGATTAAGAAGGTGCAAAAGGAAGATGTGAAATTATAGAATAAGGTGAGTAATATTCATGAGTTTAACCATGATCACACTGGAATGATAAGATTTTGGAATTGAGTTTGTGTCCTATTAATACCAGAGTAGAAGAAAGAGATGTTGGATGAATCTCATGATTCATGATTCATTATTCATCCTAGAATTAAAAATAATCATAGATATCTGAAGGAATGTTTTTAATGGGACAACATAAAAAGGGATATTTCTGAGTTTGTATCCTTATACCAGATGTTTCATTAATTAATTTTAAGAGATAAAATTCTAAGGTGATGTTACAACCATTTCTCATACTAGATTTGAAATGGGAAAACATTACTATGGATTTCATCACAAGACTCTCCAAAACATATAAAGGGAACACTTATATTCAACTTGTAGTTAATAGTCTTAAAATAGTAATCATTTTATCACTATTAGAGTTGATTTTATATATTGATTATTTCAATTAGTAATATATTGTTTAATTTATAATATCAAATGGATTAACACACCTAATAAAATATTATCAGGTTATAAGGCTTACCTTGATAATTAGGATAATCCTTTACCTTGATCTCGATAGAAAGTTTATTTTCAATAATTCTTATCAACACCAGCCAAATGGTTAGTCAAAGAAAACCGCTCAAATTATTGAAGAAATGTTGAGATATTTCTCTGTGGATTTAAAATGTTGTTGGGATAAATACCTTACCTTAGTTGGATTTTATTACGAAAATAACATTCATTGAATCCTTCAAATTGATCCTTATTAATACCACTATATAAGGAAGTGCATAAATCTAATGTTTTTTCATTATGTTTGAGAAATAAATCTACTGGGACCTGATCTAGAAGAGTAAATGGAAGAGAAGATTAGATCTATTCCAGAAAACATGAGGGAATCTCGAAGTTTTAAAAAATGATACGATAACAATTGTTAGTGATATCTTGTGTCTGAATTTGTATAAAGGGTATTCCTATGAATATCTCCACAGAATGAGGTTATTATATTTAGAAATAAGGGAATGTTGAGACCTAGATATTTCAGTCCCTTTCAAATTATGGATCGTAATGGGACAACTGATTATCTATTAGCACTTCCACCTAATCACATTGCTGTTTATGATGTCTACCATGTATCTATCCTGATAAAGTACATTATTGATCCTTTACACATACTGAAATCATATGTCATACTACTAGATAAAGATATGTCTTATAAGGAACAACTAGTGGAAATTTTGGATCATATATATTAAGAGTTACAAAATAAGACCACTCATCCTATAAATATTTTGTGGAGAAATCATAAAATAGGTGAAGCACTTTTAAAAAATAAGGATCAAATGAGGTATAATTATCCCCATATGTGTATATATGAGTGATAGAATTTTGAGGGAAAATTTCATGTTGGTGGGGTTAAATGTAACAAGCTAAGATTTTATAATATATTTCTCTTTAAATAAATTTCATTGATAGATTTATATTCCGGGAACAAAAAGTTTAAATGAACCATAAAACCTATTAAAATATTATTATGTAAAAATTATATCATGTTTTAATTCATAATTTCAAACGTTTTTTAGTTTAAAATTTTTGTTTTTTACTGAAAAATTTTATTTTTCCATTAATTGTGAAAAATATCGATCTTTATAAAACTATCATTTATTTAAATTTAAAATCCACATAATTATTTGAATTAAATTAAAATTTTCTTTTAAAAAAAATACAATGAATTTGATTTTAATTATCATTATACCTTCTTTTTGTATAAATATAATTTTGGACATGTTTTTCTAGAAAACTAGTTTTTCATTGATTTTATGTTTTTATCTTAAATTTATTTATTGAACTTATTTTAATTCAATTAGATAAAATATATTCCTTACATTAAATTATGAGTTTTAAAATTTTCAAATATGTCCCTTTTATTTTTGTTCATTGTGAATAGTAATGGTGGTAAAATTCATCACCTTAGTCGATGTTAAATCGGGTAATTTATATTTAAAACTATGGTGAGAAGGCTTTAAAATTTCAATAACTATTAAATTTATTTTAATGGATGAGTTAGTTTAAACTATTCTCATCCAATACTTGAAAATATGTCCACTTGGTTCTAATTTTCTTTTGACATTGTCTATCAAATTAATTTAATAAAAGAATAAAAACAAAATACCCCAATCTGGACATTAATTTCTATAATATCTTATATAAGGTTAAAACAAGGATACATTGAGTTTTTAATGTTAAATTTAAAGATTAATTAATTTTTTTATCATGTTAATTTATAAAAAAAATTAGGGATTTATTAATTACAATAAATTCTTACTCAACACTGACATTATATTTATTCATTTTATAGAAAAATAAAATAAATGATATTTAAAAACATTAAAGGTAATAAAATTTGAATTAATTATTGAGTTCCATAAATTTTATAGATACATATGACATATTTGGTAGTTTTAAGATTATTTTATTTAAATATAATATTATCCTTGACTTATTTACTATTAAATTAAATTAATAGTGTCAAAAAAGACAATAATGATATATTGTGAAAATAATATTTCCTTAAATTATTTTAAAATCCTAAAACTATTTAAATTTAAAAAATGTGATAATATATCGTTTAAAAATTCATCCCTTTTCAATTTTATAAATATTTTTTACCATATAAGTAAAATTATTACCCTTTAATATTTAAAAATTATTTTCCACAATTAAGGTTACAATTAGTTAACCAAGGGTTTAATCCAAAGGATTACATTTATAATGATGAATAAAATTGTAAAAGTTTTATTTTATGATTATATTAAGACCATATAATTCCTATTTTAAAATTTATTCTATTTTGGAATTGGTTTATATGCGTTAAACAAATATTATATTACAATATTTCATTAATTTCCAAAATTTCCCCTCTGCTCAATTATAAAATGACACCATTAGCTATTTTCTTTACATCCATATGAGTTAAATAAATTGAAAAATTCTTTAAAAATACTCTTATAAATATCCTTATAAATTTTTTTTAGGTTTTAATATTTCCAAAAGACCAAACCTATGTGTATAGATATTATATTTAATAGATCTCTTTGAAAGAAGAGGTAATCATCTTTACCTTGATATTTCATTTTTGTTATTATTTTTCCACAATAAATTATATCATGACCAGTAAAATATAAGAAAAAAATTAAATCCCATATAGAGAGATGTTATTATGTTTATTTAACAATATTTATACATCTTTTTCTCCATCAAATTGTTAACAAAACCCTCACTCGTGGGTAAGGAAGGTTATCGCCTCAAGAACTGATGTTATGATTTTTCCATTACTGCCTTATATGGATATTTATAATGATGTAAATAATGAATATATATGATATTTATGAAATTTTTGAAATAAATTTTTTTATATAATTAAAATATCATATATACCTTAACACACTCCATTACGTTGTAAAATGATAACATCGGTCATGCATATGTGTGGACTACCACCTCAACAAAGCGATGTGATTCATTTTTCATTTAAAATTTAAATTGATTGTAATAAAGAAATAATTAATGAATATATATGTTGTAAATTATATAATATTTTTTATTTAATGTATAAGTATTACTTACCTTTATTTCATTCCATCCTTTGAAAACAGAAAACAAAGTTCATGCGTATGCATGGCCTGCTATCTCCGTGAATAATGTAAATAATTATTTGATCACTATATTTTATAGATGAATCTAAATACATATATTTAACAGAAATGATATTCATATATTGAATAAAATTCTATATATAATTTAACCATGAGAAGAATTCAATGATCTAGACTCCCAAATCAAACCATGCATGAAAAACAAAGTAGTTAAGACCCAAAACAATGATAATAATAAAATATTATTAAAAATTGGGTGATCGGATGATATAAATAGAGAATTTATGATATAATTGATATGTATATGGTAATTTTATGTTTTTCATAAAATATATATGTACTATAAATGAGTTTAAAATCCCTTATAATGGATGTTAAACACGAGGTTAGAGATTTCATCTTAATTTGCACTCCATTGAGATATATTTTGTATTATGAACCTATTAAAATTTAGGTGGTGTATATGCTTCCACAATGTTTTATTTAAATGGAATATATATAATTTTATTATTTGTGATTGATGTTTTAATTCATGTCACACTTTTATGTGGATACTATTTCAAAATTTGTAAGGAAAACTATAATTTAATTTATAATATCAGTTTTATGGGATTTTATTTATTTTTCCTACAAGAAAATAAATAATATTAACCTATTTTCTTATCATAATAATATTTAAGTAGTTTACATATTTTATTCAAAAAATTTCTCTACATGTAACATGAATGAATCAAATAATTTTTTCAATTAAAATCTATTCCTATTTTTCTTTTTCATCTGTAATATTTTTATTCCTTGTCCATATTATTCAAAATTGTTTTTTAGAAGTACATTTTTTTTCTGAGATTATTTATTAAATAAATTTTATATTATCTGTGTAATTTGTAAATTACTAAAATTAATCTTTATAATTTTCTATAAATGTTTAATTTTCAAATTTATTTACATAAATGAAAAAATATTTTTTTAATATATACAATGTTGGCAGATTTTCCCATTGCAATAACCATTTTATGCAACTTATCTTATTATATATTATTTAAATGAATATAAATAGAATAATATTAGATTAATTATTATGTTATTGTTTTTCTTCAATATTCCTATAATCTATAATGGACATGATTTTATTAAAATACCTATATTTCTAATGATATTATGGTCATCTTTTAGATGCTAATAATTTTGAACACCTGAATTATCTCTTGAAACATTAAATTATTATATAATATTTTATTAGAAATAAAATTTCTCTTAAATATTCATAATATTTTTTATCATGAATATAATAACATGAAAAATCATATACAATTTTTATATATAGTGTTTTGTTTTGATTATTATTTATTTTACTAGGGAAATATTAATATTCCATATTATTTCATCAATATAAACATTAGTTTGTAAAAAATAAAATTTATGAATTAAATTTATTATTCAATATATTAGGAATGAATTAGTCATGAAGTGATGGGTGGGTCTAAGATATAGATTTCCCCTTGACGCATCGATAGGTCTTATGAGACATATTCGTTAGCAAGACTTCCTTAAAGGGTTTTTTAGTATATTCCCACTGATTGATCAATAATTCTTAACACAAGGCTTTTATGGTAAAGATATTATGATGTATAAGATAATTATTTACAATAGTAAGAATACTACTCATTGACTATTCAATTATTATTATTCATGGTTTTTCTATATTGATATTAAGCATGAATGAATTTTAGATCATGTTAATGATTAAATAGAACATATTTTTAGTTATTTACATTTATATATTGATTATAATTTATTTACCCATGATATTTTCTGTTGTACATTACTCTTACTAAGTATCTAAGATCACCATTAATTTTTCCCTTTTACCAAATATATAAAGAATGATATTATTAATAACATCAAGAATGAAAGAATTTTTTATATTTTTTATATTTTATTTTTCCGTTATAATACAGAAATCATGTTTGTTTCTAGTTCAACAATAATAATAAATTGATCACTCATTTGGAATGATAGGCCTTGAATATTATGCCAATATACTAGAGTAGGCCTTGACTCTGGGTTACTGGAGTTTGGGTATCTATATATGTTGTCATTGAATCTTTATAAATAACCCATAAAATCTCATTCAACACCTTAAAAACATCCATGAAATATCGTTATTATAATGTAATAGTGATACTATGTATAAATATCTCTTTTTAATCATTCACATCCATCAATTATATCACATTCGTATTGGGGTTTGTTTAACAACCTATTTGAAAAAAACTATAAATATCTATCCTCGAAAAACCTGAAAACATAAATACCGGTTTTATTAGAAATTAATGAAAACCTAATATTATTTAAGATATTTCTTAAGATTATATTAATTTACAAATTATCATAAATACCAACCTTTATTTTTTTAAATAATTACCAAAAAATCATGCCATTAATTAAATTTTCATAAACCAAAACTAAAAATATCATGAAATGATATTAAGAAATTATTAATAATTATGAAACCTATAATATAATTACATTAATAATTAGGTAATTATGAACATTTAGTAAATTAATTATGATCACCATAGGAATTATAACCATGCACAAAATAATATAAATTAAGTACACCCTATGGTAAAAATAATTTTTAACTGAAATATATATTTATAGTAAATGATAAAAAATAAATTATAAAAAAGGTAATATATTTGAATATTATTATGAAATAAATGATTAATATATTTATCTTTTCTATATAGGAGTTTATAGTGCGTTCAACAAACATGGAAGACAATGTTCAGGATTTGTTTCAAATTTCCTTCTCTAAGATGAATTTTGAATTACGAACTTGTATTGTTTTATATGGTAGGTATACTACCTATTTGAAGAACAGTTTGATGATTCACTCATTAATTAATGTTATTTATGGTTCCATTTAACCATCTCTTTCTCAAGAGGGTTTTCTTCCAATTCCATAAAAATGATTATGAGTATTTCTTAACTCAACCCCCTTTTGTTGAGTTGTAATACTTCTTCGAGAACATCATTATTATATGTTGGGTATATTATGAAAAATAATTTTATTATATTTCATTCATTAAATTTTATTTGATATTGATTTATTTCTTATAAAATCCTCTTTAAATGATTCTTAATTAAATAAGAGTATGTTTTTAATGGTTTCCATCTCACTTTCCATTAATTATGGAATTATTTATTATTGTGAACCAAATTTTATATGATATGGTGTACTTATTATCCCAATTGATTAAGATTTTATTTTTATTAATTTTTCATTCATGAGATTCATAATTATTTTAATGAATCCATCCTTACAGTCCATTTGGTTGAATTATTACCAAATGTGTAAGGCGTTTTATTTATTGAAATTATTTTCTTGAACCATAATTATTATTCTGGGATTATGGTTTTAAAAGATGAATTTATCATATTCTATAATGATATTATAATTTATATCCTTATTAGTTTGAAGGGAATTAATTTATAAACTTAATTATTCATTAAATTTAATGATACTAATAATAATACCCAACCTTTATAAATAATCGCTTTTCCTCAATATCCACTTTCACTCATCTAACTTATGTTATCCTTTATTATTTTGAAATTTAAAACATGTTTTTTTCAAGAGATCATAAAAATTATATTTACCAATTTCAAACTTTTTATTTATCACTATGTTTATGTTATGGGATTTCGATAATGGTATTATTAATATTGAAAATGTTTTCTTTCAATTCCCAAATTTACATTTTATATTGAACTCCACATTTTTAAATTTATCATTATTTCTATTGAAGGATCAATTATTACAGATTTTCTCCAAATAATATTTGAAAAATAATTTCTATGAACCTTTTTGATTTTTTCAATAATTACTCATAACTATTATTTTTTTCGAAATTGTTATGAAATAAAATTTTAATATTCAACTTCCATTTTCCTCTTTTTCTCAAATATATATAGCTCCAATGGAATTATGATTCATGAATCACCATATAAATTCTTTTATGAAATATTTACTTTCTGTGATTAAATTGTGGCATCAATCAATATAATCCTTGTATTTATTATTTGTGTTACCATTTCAAAATGATTTGAAACCAATTTTAATTCCATGAGTTATCAATAAGGTGATGAAGGATTTTAGTTAGAACACATATGTATGTAAGATCGATGAGTGGGGTACTATATAGACCTTTAATGAACTAGTTACGCTTTGTATATAATGAGATAAAGAATCATTGAAATCATTTATTTTTTCTCAACTTAAAGCATTGGCATCATGGGTTTTCTCACGACATGAGGAATGGTCATAATTTGTTTGTTCACAAATTAAATCATAGAAATAATGGGATTTCTCATAATATAAAACATGCTAATCATGGGCTTTCTCATATTGTTATTAATTATAATGATTATAATTATTTCATATTTCTGTAATATTATGATTTATTATGTTATTCACCCATAATTTAAGATTATTATTAAATAATTCTAAGCTAGTATATAATTTTTATTATTCTATGATGAGAGTTTTGTTGGATCTTGAATATACTTATTATACACTAGAGGGGGGGGGGGGTGAATTGTGTCTTTCATATTTTTCGTTAACTCTTTGATTGAATGATTTCTATCCTCTATGCTT
The DNA here is from genome assembly GCA_963277665.1 of Viscum album. Lineage (NCBI taxonomy): Eukaryota > Viridiplantae > Streptophyta > Magnoliopsida > Santalales > Viscaceae > Viscum > Viscum album. Next base: position 876,763,754 of record OY728143.1, on the reverse strand, counting down.
TATTAGATTGGATCATGTAGCGGAATAAGTAAAAGCAGGGACACATAGATGTATAGTGGTTAAGGGAACAGAATTACCCTAGTCCACTCCACCAATGTTCTACTCCACGAGCATGGTGATTTTCACTATCTGGTCCTCTTTTCCACAGTCCTTCCAACAACTGAAAAAAAGGTAGTTGACACCTTTACAATTTTCAGGATAACAAAGCCTTCTAGATCAAACACAAACCTACTCAGCATAGTATGAGAATGTGGTTACTCAAGATAAAAAGAACTTTAGAAAGAACTTTTCCGGTTGATCTTCACAATTGCAACAGAATGCAACTGACAGCAGATGGATCGTCGTCTCAAAAAATATTGATTTTCATGTCGACACAGTTCTGAGTCGATCTGGTTGTAGTTGATATAGAGATAAAATTCACAACATCAGCAGTAGTAAACCCACAGTAGATATTTGATGTAGAACAAGTGAATCTTCTATCGAGTTCCTTCTTCATAAATAAACAGAGCTTTGATGCTCCTTTTGAATCAGCAGAACTGAGTGCTTTTAGCAGTCTCTGTTTTACACCTTTTTGAATAATATATTGATCACCACACACCTATGCCTGGTGTTTCAGAGAAAACATATATAATACAGCCGAGCATATCCCTTTCACATTTAGATCTATTAAAGTCACCTTTTGATTCGCAATATTCAAAAAATTTGAATTTACAGAGTAGTCGTAACTTCCTTGAAGACTCGGCATAAAACTTTTCTTTTAATTATATCTTTACTCCATTGATAAAATGGATTTGAATCGGTCAAATTCTTATTTTAAAAAAGAATTTATGTCTGGCTTGAAATCCGCCAAACAATCATCTTGCTGACCGTTTCATAAAAATATCATCTTTCAAACTTTCCAATGCCAAACGTAAGGTTGATGACATGGCCTCCAATCGTAGGGTTGGCAACATAAGGTTGAAAATAAACATAGGGTTCATGTTACTTTCTTGATATGTAAGGTTGATCATAAACTTAGGGTTTATCATCCCTAATTTTTTTTCGAATATGTGATGAAATATAAAAGATCCATTCAAAGAACGTATGGTTGTTTACAAAAGTAAGTTTGATAAACCATACTTTTTTGAAACAAACGTAATGTTTAATACTCTCGTACTGTTCTCCTTCCATACTTTTTTGATAACCCAAACATAAGGATCCTTCCTAACATAAGGTTCTTCTTCTATAATTTTCTGATAACGTATGGTTGATTAACCATACTTTTCTCTTATCTCAAAAAGTACACACGGTTTTCATCCTTATGCTACATTTATCCACGTAGGGTATGAACAGTGATTCTAGGAGATGCTAAAGCAGATCCCGAATAAGTATGTTATGAACAGTGTTTTCAGAACGAGTTAAAACAGTTCCTGAATAAGTAACAAATCCTCATTATTTCAAGAGTAAAATAAATTAATAAATTCATGAAAAATACTAAATAAAATCATTACAAATAATTAAGGGTATTTGTGAGCATAAAAATTATCATAAAGAGAGAGAGTATTATTTTCAATAATCTCCCCCTTTAAATAACATTATTATATATTGTTTAATGCAATGCTTTTCTAAACAATCTCCCCCTTTTTTATGATCACAAAACCCATAAAATAATTAATTAAATCAACTTACAAAATTAATTACATAGAGTTTTGAAATTTTGAAAAAATAAATAAAATATTAATTTTTACTTAAATTTATCTATTTTGAATTTCTCCCCTAATAAGATAAATGTAAAACCAAATTTCTCCAAAAAAGATACATAAAAAATTGTATTGTTGATCCAAAGTTCTCCCCCTTTTTGTGATATCAATAATATTGATAAAATATGTAATCGAACACAGATTGATGTTGTACTGAGCATTAGTAAGTGCTATAATTAACTTTTTAATAGTAAGGTAATATGATATACTGTCATATGTTAATTTAAAATATTAATAAACAAATAGAGAAAGAAACAAATAAAAATAAAGGAAATTTTCATTCAAAAACAGCAGTATGTACATGACAACGATAAACATATGAATCAAGGTTTGGGCAAGGCAGTTAATAGGTTCTATCTCCTTTGTATTGCAGACTTGATTTCTGTAAACTGTTCCATGAGTCTCTTCATCATCCCATCTCCATGTTTCATAATGAGATCTTTTTTCTCCTGAGTCATATGAATATCCTCGATTAAATTGACACTGAAAAACTCATGCATCCTTTCCTCTTTTTCTATAAACACAGACAGCTTCTCTGACATCTGATTTAACAGTGTTCTCATTGGTGGCTCACTAGATTTCAGTTGATCCACTAAAAATTTCTGATTGTCCAGCAACACTGATTATGGAGCACTTTTACATTGAATATCTTGGAACCTGTCATTCATGTTACTCATCACTATTGTGATAGCTTGAAATTTTCTGATTAAATCAGGTGAAGTACTTGATCCACTAACAGCACTATTTTCAACTGATGCAAATTGGTTCCCCATAAACAATTTTAGATATGATAAATACGACTTCATAACCATTTCAGATTTCAACTTGACAACTGCATTAAGCATATCCTCTTTAAACATTTCATATTCTTTCCTTGAGACTGTACTCTCCATCAAATTTTGAAATCTCAATTATTCTATGTCTAATGCATTTATCAGAGCGACATTCTCAGATTAAAACTGAGACTCCTTTTTGTATAGTTCTTGAACTTCTTTATTCCTTGAATCAGAGGCACCCTATGCTTGATTCACATTCTCAGGATCTGGATGATGCAGCAGTACCAAAGGTAATGAGTCAACATCAGATTGTTCTTTCTCTTTATCCTGAGTGGGTTGGTCCACATATTTTTCCATAGAGTCCTCAAACACCTCCAAAGATAAATCCTCTTGAAGTACCTCTGTTGGAGAATCAGGTAGATGTTCATCACAAACATCAGCATCTTTGTATTCCAATGGAATTTTGAGAACAATATTTTTAGGGGTTTTCTGAGTTCTGGCGACTTCCTCACCAGGCTCTGCCTCTTTATCTTCTTCGTGTTGAAGTGTAACATCAACATCAGTTATAATCTATTCATGAGTCTTCCTTTGAGCTTCTTATTGAACTCATGATCCCTCTATTGGTGTTGTCCTTTACTAACATCTTCCATGGACTTATCAATAGTAGCTTCTCATACAAAAGTATAAGAAAATAAAGCTTCTATTGTTGCCAATGCAGGGGAAGTAATTTCCTCATTAACAGGTCTAGTTCTTCAAGATTGAAGCCCCTCCGGACATCTTTCTTACTCAGCATCTTCCACCTCAAATCGGATCCTTCTTGTAGTAGTGCTGACTCTTGATTCAGCTTGTCCCTCCTTGGACATAGTAGGTTGAGAATGAGTACTCTCTGAGTCATCCTCAACTCCTACTGGCAAAATTTTTCATTTAATAGTGCTCCAAAAATTGCCAATTTTACTTAGTGTTCCAGCATTGAATACATTACTGTGACGACAAAAAACTCTGGCATCCACCGGTCTCACCATATCCTTCTTGAACAATAGTTTAGAAATAAATCGACTCAATGGGTAAATGTTCATCCGGGAATCACTTTGAAAATAGTAATTGAGGTACCTTACCATGTTCCATGGGATTTTTAACATGATATCACTTAATAGAAGACACATTATGTACATATCAGGGTACATAATCTTTTCTATTTATACCATTCATGGGGAAATTCTAGTCTGAACAAATATAACTAGGATCTTCTGATCCGGTTTGAAATCATTCAACATCATTTTCCAAATAGTAGATATTCCAAAAAAAGGACATAATTTCCTCAGATTTATGCACAGAATCTCCAATATTTTTCAAATCTAAATGAAAAACTCTCTTATGAGGGCAGTTTAGAATCTGACCAATTTCTACTGACGAGATTTAGAAATCCCTATCCTCTATCTTAGCCATACTACTGTCCTCAGCATCTCCCAGACTAAACTGTATAGATATGAAGAAATGACGCATTTCTACCTCATATAAAAACTTAGAACATTCACTATTGAAAGTCTGCTCAAGGTATTAAAAAGAAAAATCCTGTTTCAATATCAGATTCGTCTCCAACAGCCATTCCAGATCTATAACATTATCTTGCAAAATTTTTTGTCCAACTGTCTTTTTCTTCTTCACGTCACTACTCTCGGGTTTATCTATTCGCTTGGTCTTTTCAATTTCTGAGTATATTTTTGAAGGTTCAATGATTTTAGTGTTTTAAGATTCAAAGATCAGGTTTGTGTAACTGTTTGTGGTTTTTGTGTTCGAAAGGGTTTTGTTGGGGAAAAGAAACGGTTTCAAATTTGAAGGGGCTCTCATAGCCTTGATTCTCATGTAATCACTAAACGTTACATTTATTATAAAAACAAATAAAATATCTATACGTCGAATTTAATCATAAAAAAGATCTTAAACAGTTCTCAAAAACAAAATAAAATTTTCAAAAATAAATAAAATTAAAAAAATAACAATTTAAAAAATTATTTAAAATTAAATAAACCTAGATACCACTTAATAAAATGAACCCTTGTAATGGGAAGTGGTTTAGTAAAAATATCTGCTAATTGAATTTCTGTATTTATAAATTCTAAAAATATATCCTTTTTAATAACATGATCTCTTAAAAAGTGATGCTTTATATCAATGTGCTTAGTTATAGAATGACTAATATGATTTTTTGAAATATTAATTGCACTTGTATTATCACATAAAATAGGTGTATTATTAAAATTGAATCCAAAGTCCATAAGAGTGTTTTTCATCCACAAAACTTGTGCACAACAACTGCCAACAGAAACATATTATGCCTAGCCTTTTGACAAGTCAACTGAATGTTGTTTCTTACTAGACCATGACACTAAAGACTTTCTAAAAAGTGACATGTTCCTGATGTGATTTTTTCGATCTAATATAGAACTTCCAAAGTCAGCATCTGAATATGAAATCAAATTAAAATCAAAAGTTTTATAATAAAGTAGAGATTGAAAAATAGTTCCTTTTAAATATCTAAAAACTATTTTGATAGCAGTTAAATGAGATTCTTTGGGATTTTATTGAAATCTAGCACAATGACATACTGAATACATTATATCGGTCCTGCTAGCAGTAAGATATAACAAACTACCAATCACACCTCTATATAACGTGTTGTCAACTGATTTCCTAGTTTCATCCAAATCATGTTTTATATTAGTACACATAGGAGTTGTAATTGGCTTGCTGTTTTCAAGTCCAAATTTCTTAAGTAAATCAGAAAGGTATTTGCTTTGATTTAAAACATTTCCAAAACATTTTTGAAAGATTTGAAGACCCAAAATGAAATTTAATTCTCACATCATACTCATTTAAAATTCTTCTTGCATTAATTTTGAAAATTCATGACAAAGAGTTGTATTGGTTGATCAAAAAATTACATCATCAACATAAATTTGAACCAATAAAAAATTATTTTTCACAGTTTTTTAAAAGAGTTTTGGATCTGCCAATCCAACAGTAAAGACATTTTTCAAAAGAAAAGAACTTAATCATTCATACCAAGATCTAGGTGCTTGTTTAAGGCCAAATAGAGCTTTGGTAAGTCTAAAAACAGAATCAGGTTTTTGAGAGTTTTCAAAACAAGGAGGTTTCTCAACATAAACTTCCTCCATTAAATAACCATTTAAAAAGGAAGATTTAACATCCATATGAAATAATTTAAAATTCATATAATATGCATAGGCTAAAAGGATTCTAATGGCTTCTAAACTAGCTACAGGTGCAAAAGCCTCATCATAATCTATTCCTTCTTCTTGATTATATCCATTAGCTACTAATCTTTCTTTATTTCTAGTTATTGTGCCTTGGTCATCCTGTTTATTTCTAAATACCCATTTGGTTCCTATTACTGGATAATTCTTAGGTCTTTCCACTAATTCCCAAACTTCATTTCATTTAAACTGGTTTAATTCATCTTGCATTTCTATTACCCAGCTTTCATCATCCAAATATTCTTCTATAGTCATGGCTTCTTGTTGGGATAGGAAGGCAGAGAATTCCACTAGGTTTCCTAAGTTTCTTCTAGTTTGAATACCTATCTCTAAGTCACCTATCACAGTTTCTAAAGGGAGATTCATTTGGGTTCTAGACTATCTAGGTAATACATTTAACGGTTCTTCAGTATCATGTTCCTCTGAACTGGAATGAATTTCTTTTATATCATTTTCAAAATCATTCTTTATGTTCTCAAGTCTCATGTTATCATTAGAGACGGGTTTATCCATTTGATCTATCCATTTCTCAAAGGGATTTGATTCATCAAATTTCACATGAACCGATTATTCAATAATCCTTGACTTTTTATTATAGACTCTATATGCTTTGGAGGTAGCTGAATATCTCAAGAAATTACCTTCATCAGATTTTGGATTGAACTAACCAAGATTATCTTCGATGTTCAAGATGTAGACCTTGCATCCAAAAACATTAAAGTACTTTACTTTAGGTTTTCTGTTATTCCATTGTTCATAGGGTGTATTTTTCCAAATAGGTCTAATTAAAACTCTATTAATTATATAGAAAATGGTATTTATAGCTTCTTCCTAAAAATATATATTTATCTATATTCATTTAACATAGTTCTAGACATTTGATGAATTTTTCTATTTCTTCTTTCTAAAATCCCATTCTGTTGAGGTGTTCTTAGTGCAGAGAAGGTATGTCTAATACCCATGTTTGAGCAAAAGGAATTAAATTCCCAATTCTCAAATTCTCCCCCATGATCACTTCTTAATGAGATTATATTAAAACCTTTTTAATTTTGAACAGATTTGCAGAAACATTCAAATAATGTAAAAGCTTCATTTTTAAATTTCAAAAAGAAAATCCAAGTAAATCTAGAATAATCATAAACTAATACATAAACAAATAATTTACCAGCTAAGATTTATACTCTAGAAGGTCTAAACAAACACATATATCTTTTCTACTCTAGTGGCCTACTACCTACAAAGACATTCAAACAAGTTACTTTGGTACCCATATTTTGTTAGTTCTAGGGGTGTTAGCTCTCAATGATCTGAGTATCCAGATTTTCTTTGTTCTTTTAAAATCAGCTGAATCATATAAGTCATTTTGAAATATAGGCTTTCTTAATACCACAAATTTTATGTTGTCTTAAGAAATAGTTTTTAGCTATATGTCGCTTTGTCCCATAAAAGTTATAATTAACCCTTTTAGAGCTAGGAACAAAATAATTTTTATATAGCTTAGGTTTTTCTCCTTTACTACCAATTCCAAATCTCTCCTTTTTAATGACAGTTTTTCCATGAATTTCATTTAATGAATTCTCTCCTTTTGTAAAAACCAATGCATCCTTCTTGTAAGATTCTACATCATCAGGTAGTGTTTTTATTCTTGATTCAAAATTAATATAGTTAGTGTTAATAGAATTGTATTTATCAGTTAATTCCTTATGTTGTTTCAGCATTGTATCTCATTCATCTGAAACATCTTTATGTATGTTCTTTAGTGACTTATGTTTCTTAAATAGTGAGTCATATCTTTTTTCAAGCACATTGTAGTAGGTAGTAAGTTTTTCATTTGTGTATCTTGATTCAGAATTTAATTCATTATTTGAGTCAGAGGAGTAATATGAGTGTACCTCATCAGTTTCTGCCATGAAACACACGTTTTCTTTTATATTGACTTCTTCATTCTGAGATCTTGATTTAGGAGAGCTACTGGAGTCTTCAGATATACTCAAAGTGGCTTTCATATCTTTCTTGTCTTTCTGCTCATAGTCATTTCTTTTGAAGAATTTCTTCTTATTTTCATCTTTCAATTGTGGTCAATCTGGTCTGATATGCCCCATGTTCTTGCATTCATAGCATCTTACTTTCTTATCATCTCTCTTAAAGTATTTTTTGAAGTCCCTTTTCTTTCTGTAGAATTTTCTAAATTTTTTGGCTAGTTGAGCCAGTTCTTCATCTGAGTTTGATGAGTTAGAGCTCTTTTATTTAGCATTGACTTCTCTATTTATCATATTTCTATTCATTTTTTGTGAAGTTACCTTTAAGGTCGTATCATCCTTTTTATGTAGACTTTATGTCAATTTGCCTCATCTTTCATTTCAGCTTCGTACATCATCAGTGTACCAATCGGCTCTCTCATGGTTAGATTTTTGACAGGTGTTGATTGTTTGATTGCAGCAGAGATACCATTCCATCGAGTAGGAAGTACCCTCAGTACTTTTAATGCTTGATCAGCCTACTTGATAGGTTCTCCTAGAGCTATTATATTATTGACAATTTCTGTCAATCTCCCATTCATTTGGGTAATGCATTCACCTTCAAACATTTTGAAAGTATCAAATTTCAATTTGGATGTTTCATATCCCATTTGTCTCACATTGTCTGTTCCTTCATATGCAACAACTATTTTTTGCCACATCTCATAAGCTGTCGGGCACTGAGATACTCTGTTAAATTCATCGGGTACTAGACCGCGGATGATTGAATTCATATCCTTAGAATTCATATCATACTCTACCTCTGTAGAAGCACTCCATGTCTCAGGATTTTCAGGAATTTCATAAGGAGTCAGAATCATTGCATAGATTTTATATCCGAGGATTTTTAGATATATTATGATGCGCGATTTCAAGCTGTAATAGTTGTCTCCATTAAAATATGGTGCTCTGACCATTGAAATCCCTTATCTTCTATCAGTCATAATTCTACGTTATATAATATTTAAATGCTTCTAGCTTGCTAATTCTCTATCAGAAGCTCCACCTCTGATACCAATTGTTGGATCTTGAATATACAGAATATACACAAGAGGGGGGTGAATTGTGTCTTTCCGATTTTTTGTTAACTCTTCGATTGAACGAGATCTATCCTCTATTCTTTATCAGATTTGATCATGCAGCGGAATTAGTAAAAGCAGGAACACATAGATGTATAGTGGTTCGGGGAACAGAATACCCCTAGTGAACTCCACCAATGCTCAACTCCATGAGATTGGTGATTTTCACTATCCGGTCCTCTTTTCCATAGACTTCCAACAACTGAAAAACAGGCAGTTGACACCTTTACAATATCCAGGTTAACAAATAATTCTGGTTCAAACACGAAACTACTCCGCTTAGTACGAGAATCTGGTCACCTAAGATAAAAAGAATTTTAGAAAGAACTTTTCCAGTTGATCATCACAAATTCAACAGAATGCAATTGACAGCATATGGATCGTCATCTCTAGAAATATTGATTTTCAAGTCGAAGCAGTTCTGAGTCTATCTGGTTACAGTAGATATAGATATATAATTCAAAACATTAGCAGTAGTGGATCCATAGTAGATATTTTATGTAGAACAAGTGAATCTTCTATCGAGTTCCTTCTTCAAAAATACATAGAGCTTTGACGCTCCTTTTGAATCAGTAGAACTAAGTGCTTTTATCAGTCTCTGTTTCCCACCTTTATGAATAGTAGAGTGATCACCACACACCTGTGCATGGTGTTTTAGAGAAGAAATATATAATATAGCCGAGCATATACCCTACACATTTAGATCCATAAAATTAGCCTTTTTATTCACAATATTCAAAAAAATTTAATTTATAGAGTAGTCATAACTTCCCAGAAGACTCGGCATAAAAAGCTCCATTTAATTCGATCCTTAATCCATTGATAAAATGGGTTTGAATTAGTCAGATTCATATTTTAAAATGTGCTTTAATTCCGGCTTGAAACCTGCCTTACAATCATCTTTTTGACCATTGCATAAAAATATCATCTTTCAAACATTCTGATGCCAAATGTAAGGTTGATGATGTGGCCTCCAAACGTAGTGTTGACAACGTAAGGTCGAACATAAAGGTAGGGTTCAAGTTACTTTCTTCAAACATATGGTTGATCATAAACGTAGGGTTTATCATCCATACTTTTTCTTCTACTCTTAGATGAAATACAAAATATCCATTCAAAGAATGTATGGTTGTTTACAAAAGTAAGGTTGATGAACCATACTTTTGAGAAACAAACATAACGTTTAGTACTTACGTATGGTTCTCCTTCCATACTATGTTGATAACCCAAATGTAAGGTTCCTTCCTAATGTAAGGTTTTTCTCCCATACTTTGCTGATAACGTATGATTTATTAACCATACTTTTCTCTTATGTCAAAAAGTACACATGCTTTTCATCCTTATGCTACGTTTATCCACGCAGGGTATGAATAGTGATTCTAGGACATGCTAAAGCAGATCCCAAATAAGTAAGGTATGAACAGTTTTTCCAGAACGTATTAAAGCAGTTCTGGAATAAGTAATAAATTCTCGTTATTTCAAGAGTGAAATAAATTAATAAATTCCTGCAACATACGAAATAAAATCATTAGAAAATAATTAAGGTATTTGTGAGCATCAAAATTATCATAAAGAGAAAGATTATTATTTTCAATAATCTCCCCCTTTAAATAACATTATTATGTATTGTTGAAAACAATACTTTGCTCAACAAGTTTTGAGGTATTTTGTTTCAATATCAAGATTATTATTACTATTTTGTATGATATTTATTTATGATACAATAATATTTTAATCAGATTTTTTTCACATATCCATGTTTTATCAAATGTTTAACCATTTTGATCCAATGATAAGTTTTCTATTTATGATATTTTAGCTCACACCTTTCTTATCTTTTCATTACAGAAGTAATGAAGATTTTTATATCTTATGATAATTCATTAAGGGGGAAAATGTGGTTAGGTTATTGAGAAATGTTCACATGTATAGTTAAAAAAGTTTCTTATGTACATAATCCAAAAAATGAAAAATATAGGATCTTGGGATTATGGTATTAATTAATTGATTTAATGTTTAACTTTTGAAAATGATGTAAAATAAAGACATGTATAACTTGGGTCATCATAGTTGGTATTAGAGCGGGGTTCAATTTTTTTGAGAATTTTTTTAGTTATCAGGATTAGTACTAGATAACATTAGGTAAAACCCTAGCGATATTTCAAACCACAGGATAACACCATGATGTTTTGGTAAAGTAGAGATTGTGTGGTTTCCTATCAATGAAATCCCTAGGTCGATACAAAAATAGTTGATTTATTCTCTATAATACTTATACCCAGGGATAACAACATTGAATAGGTATGTTGGTTTTTCACTCGATCTTCACATGGTGAATAAAAAAGAGCCCTAACTACAAACTTGGTTTGAAACTCCCATATGATATTCTTTTATTAATTCAGGTTCTCTTTAAAAACCATTAGAAAGGATTTATTTTAAGAATATTTTGGTAGGATAATAAATATTATTTTACTCAACATAAAATAATATAGGTTAAATTTAGGGTGATTTATGACTAAAGTAACTATATACTAATATGATGATGATAAAGAGTAATAAATTTTTGGTTGTTTTTTTCATATAATAATTCTCTCATGGTGTTAATTACTTATCACCAATGTAAACTGATATTAGTTTTAGTAATGAAAAAATCCAAATGGAACCAAATTAGTAATGGGTACCAAAGACACAACTTAGTCTTTCCTGATGAAAAACCTAATGAGATATGATATAGAGTGTTTAATATTTCAATTATTTAAAAGTATATATATTAAATTATGATTAAAAATGTGAACATAGTTGGATTAAAAAATCACTAAATAAGATATATATAGAGTCTAATGGATCTTTATGTGACAATGATGATGAATGAAAGAATATTAAATTTCTTACATGACCAAAATATAGGATGAATCTCCCAATAAATTGTCTTTTTGAAATAATAAAACATTTCATTATGGTATTATTTTCCATTAAACTCATTGTTGTTGAAGAGAGATAAATTTATCAATTATTATTATGGAAGGTATTAAAGTACCAACTATCACTCCATCCAAACATAAATTATTCAAATATAAGGAGTTTATGCATTATGAAAATCAAGGACATAAACCTAGACTATTGAGGATAATAAAAATCCACAACTTCATAGAAAAAAGCAGTAAGGAAAATCCTTTGTGATGACTATCACTGAAGTGAATTTTAATAGTAAAGGTACACTTGTCCTCTACACTAGTTTTGTGTATATCTTGTTAGAGTTTGATTCTAGGAACTGTAGCATATCAAGGATGTTTTAGTAGAATTAAATCAACACACCTATGATTTAATTAACATAGAAAACATCTAGTTATATTGTAATTTTGTTCAAAGTTTATGTTTATTGAAATGTTAATTGTAAAAATCATATTATTCTTAATTTATAACAATTTGATGTGATATTTGAAATGGTCTGGTTATCTCCAAATACATTAAAAATTAAATACTAAAATCAAGAAATAAAATTTTAGATATAAAATCATCTTGTGGTAATCTATCAGTGTCTTTATAACTAATTACTCTCATGTAAAATTAATTCCATTATATTAATTCCAAAATATTATTGGTGTTTACCCCATGATATTAGAGAGAAACTAAATATAAAAGATATTTCTATTATGTTTCCAAGTTTTACCTAATATAGAATGGTATACCACTCATTGGAAATTATATCTCAATAAATTTCTATCTTTTTTATTCATTTAGCTATTTTCCCAAAAAAGTGACTATTAATACTTTGAGGAAGAACTTGATTTACAGGGGAATACAACACTCTACTATTTGAGTATTAAATTCAATCTAAAATAAACACTATGATTAATATCTTTATATTCATGGAAAAAAAGTAAATTGAAACCTTAATACATAAGAACATAAATTATTAAATTTGACCATTATAATATAGTCATTAAAATAAAAGGTATAAGTATAAGTAACTTCATTATGAAATTTATGTAGGAAATGTGATTAAATGGTATCAGGTAGTTTAAGTCTTCGTCACCAAGAGGATTTTTCTGATATTGGAAGGGATGTAGATTATTAGAGTTTCCCATTGACCAAGATTAAGAAAAACATTAAAAATTAAGGTTTGAGTGAAATAATATTTGATAGAAGTTAAAATATATAGAAATTTCCTAGAGATTCATTATAGTTGAACTGCTATCCATGAGTTCCACTAAAGCATATCTTATGCATAGATCTTCCTTAGATATCTGGATGGGTTACATAAGTATAAATTAAAATTATATAAAAATCTTATTATCAATTAAATAAATTATTTATATATCATATTTATTTTTTACATTTAATATTTTGAATTTTATGAAAAAATATATCTCATTTTTTATGGCAATGCATTGATAAAACTAAATAAATGTGGCTAAATAACTAATAAGATCATTTTTTCTCTAAATTTTATTTTATCTAAAATTGGAATTTTGTCAAAAATATTTTAGGAAACCTAAAATACCCTGGATTAAATATATTATTGATATTAATAATATCATAACAAATATTTAATTATTAATTGATAATATTGGAGCATAATAATAGTTAATATTTTAAAAAGATATTTTCAATTTAAAACAATTTTTAATATAATTTGTGGTTTTTATTTTAAAGAAAAATTATCCAATTTTTTGAATTGAATTGGACTAATGTAACTTAATTTTTGGATTTATAATAACAATATTATATTAGAAACAATTTATAGTACATTTTTAATATCTTTTTATTTTTAGGGGAATAGTTAAAAAATTTAGTTTTTACTAATAATATTGATTTTATGAAAATATCATAATCTATATATTAAATTAAAACCTATAATTTTTTAAAGATAATACATTTATTTAATAATAAGTTGAGTTATTTAAAAAAATATATTGAATTTATAAAACCCTTTTTCATATTTTGAAACATAATTAATATTTATAATAATAACAAATATTTTTCATCAATTCCTTTTAATTACGTACACACAATATGGCGTTGGTGTTATTATTTATTTTAAATAAACACTCATCTTATTAAATTAATGATAAAATAATTAATTTTAGGGATGTCAACAGTGTTGATAATATTGTCCAAAACATAATTTTCCTGAACAAAATATATTTTTTGTAAAAATGGTTTCTATCTGTTATGTACGCTAATATAAAAATTTAATTCTCTAACCCATATAAATTTATGTTCATTAAATGAATTTCATATTTTTAATCATTAATTATAAATTATATAATGAGACAAATTTTCTTAGTCATAAAAAAACTAATTAGGTTAAAACTATATAACATAGTAAAACCAAAAAATGGTTATAGTGTGAAATCAAAAGGTAAAATAAATAAAAATGTTAAAAACATGCCTTTAAAAGAGTGTTTTTTGTTTTTATTGACCAAAATATATCTCTTATCCATTATGTTATACTTTTCAAACCACATTCCATGTGAAAATTATATTCCTTTTATAGTAAGAGGTTATAATTGGCATTCCCTATACTTTTAAAAATATCATTACACCACTCCTTCAAATACACTCAAAAATTTAAAAGTGTCACTGAAATGATTGCTATTTTACATCCCATATAATCATATTCCTATTCCCTTATCCTCTAGTCAGAATAATTATTTCCATGTCCCCCATTTTATATAATTATTTCAAGAGAATTTTTAAATTCTCAATATTGATTCTCATCACATTTGAATAATTTTATTTATCTATTGTTCACTAACCATAACCATCAGGTGGTGTGTATCTTTTTATTACATTATAATCAGAAAAATTGGGTATCTAGTGGAATTCAGGATCGATCCAATAGGGAAAGAGAAGAAGAACATGCAGAAATGTTCCAATGATTTTCGACTGGATATCAAAAAAATGAAATATGGGACAATATGAAAATTTGATAAATTTTGTGAAAATTTAGTGAAAGAAAAATAAGGTACCAAACAATCAAAAAACAATCATGTCGGCCTTGTGACTCAATTAGGGTTGATTGAAAAAATATTTTTATTATTATTATTATCATTGATGAAAATTTCATACAACTGTGATTCAATTAAAATGTTTTTTTTCGATTTGATAAACAACAATTACATATTTAGAAGGTCAACCTCTTGGCTCAGTGATTGATTATATAAAACACATTATATGTTCATGACCCCTAAAACCATGGTAACCGACTCACCCAATGTTCATAGGTTTCACTAGTCGTAACTCCATTTTTTTCACTATTGTTGTCTCTCTTGGACCATTATGATATGAAAAATAAATATGGCATTAATTCAGTAAATAAATTATAAAAAAAATATCATCATAAAATAAACAGAGAAGAATATCTATTACAACACATTGATAATCGTTATTACACCCCCACACTAAAGAATCAGCCTCTTATGATTATGGTCATGGTGTGAAGGTTGAGAATAAATTCATACTCTACCATGGATGTGAGAGTAGATTGAGGAGAATTAAGAATTACAAAAAAAATAAATAAAACAAAAGATAAAAATCACATTTTATTTTGGGGGATATCTAATGGTAGAGAGACATTACCTCCCCACTTGGATATCGAATTATGAATTTAGAGGCCTACCTCTCCATTTATTGAAAAATGGATTACACGACATGTACTATTGAGTACATGTAGTGTACTTTGGTCAAAAGATTTAACTTATTTTCTCGGATGATATGGGGCCTACCCTTCTACCCATTGAATCTGAAGAATTTCCAGCCAGTATGTGGAAGTACACATCATGTAGCACCGTTGTACATGGCGTGTAGAATCTTTATCAGTCACCAACCACTTTTTAAAGGTCCCAAATTCTGTGTGAATTATCACCCTCAATTTGTGTGATTAACTAGAAAATCATGAAAAATAAATATTTACCAAAAAATAAAACATTTTATCCATAAAATAATGAAAATAAAATGTATTAAATGGTGAGAAAAAATTGGGTGCATCAAACTCCCACACATTTAGTAATTTTCGTTCCCTCAAGAGAATATATCAACAAATAATTAATATAATTCATACTCTAAAAGGGGAGCATTCAATTAATTACACTTATAAATATTATAGTAATAGGAAATATTGTAAAATTAACAAAACATAATTAAATTTCAATGAAATTCAAATCATTCCACATATATAATTTTGATAAAGGTTCTCACCCTCTTTTAGTATAATTATTCAAATTTTCATAAATCCATAGGACACTTGATGATTTACATCGCCAAAAAATGACACACTCATCAGTCAAGATATTTTAATAAGATTTAATATCAATCTAAATTATATTCACTCTATCCATATTCTAGCATGTAATCTAATATACCATTAGAAATAAAATCTCAAAAAATAGTGAGGTTTTTCAATATGGTTTATATGTTTTTGAGGTAAAGGGTATGTAGGTAATGATATGATAAATATTTTGAGATGCTTGAAAATGGAGGATGAATTCTTCAATACTAAATAATTATTTTCAATAAAAAATAACAATTAAATTTCATCCCCATTTGGATCTCTCAAAGATAAAAATCATCATGATCTTCCCTCACTAGTGAAATTTTGTAAACTATTGAAAAGTGTGATGATTGAATTTGGTTCTCTTGTGAAATTTTCATTATTTTTCATATAAAATAGGGATAAAATAGGTATAAAAGGAATGGTGGATTTGGAATACATTGACCAACCTGAAAAAAGAACTCTCCCCCACACATAATTTCATGGTTTCCCATAAAAATATACAATGAATCACTGAATTTTATCTTGAAAGCTCAAATGAATAATAATTAAAAATTATCCAAGAATTTGTGTATGAAGGATTGGTAGGCACGTAATGTTGATTTATATTATTGAAGTTCATGGTTTCTATGGATTTCACAGAGATAAAATGTTGGGTGGGTCTCAAGATCAAAAGGGGGCTGAAAATTAATCAAATGAATCATTCATTTTAAATTTATTCAAAAGTATATATGTTTGAAGAGAAAACATGCACATTATAGTAGTCATGCATTTCCCAATAATCTCCCATGTAATAGGGTATATGGAAGAATATAAAAAATGGATCATAATACCTCTTAGGAATGAGGATAATAATGTGTCAATTAAGTCATGAAATAAATAATAATTATCATTCTATTAAAAGAAAATAACAAATAATTTTAATCAAAGATCAAACTATATAAGAAATCAGTTTAAATACTTGAAAATTTAAAAAACAATTTATTGTGAAAAATTTTCATCTACATTTTAATAATTTATAATTATAATTAATCAAAAAATATCTACGTTTTCAAATATTTCATATATTTAATGACTTCTCCTATATTTATTCAATGGAAATGACCTAGGTAGTGAGGAGACTCTCCCCCACATGTAATAATACATAAGGTCCTCCAATTGAAATGATATGGTAGAGAATAGGATATGGAGAGAGACAACTAGATATAGGTAAGGAGGAGAAGTGTAAGAAGTAATATAAGGATAATTAATCAAAATAAACATCAAAATAATTCTCCCCTCATGTAGAGCTTGGAAAAGATGGAAAGAAGTTAGAAATAGATTCCCATGACAAGCTAGAGTACTTGTGACTATCAAGGAAATGTAAAAATAATTCTACATGATTGAAAACAATAACATATTAATAATGACAACAAAGATATATATATATATATAATGAATTATGTGTGTTAGAAAAAGTCACGGTGTGGCCTTAGGAGAGGCAGTAGATGAAAAGGTGGTATTCAAAAGAGGTGTAACAACAACAGGAGAAGCTGGTGGTGTGGGTCCCTCACTCTGTAGTGTGGGATGAACATTAAAATGTCTGGACACATCAGTAGAAGTATAATATTTTCCATTAGTAGACAAGATCATAGAGTTGGTGGTTAGACCTGTGAATTGGGCATGCAGTGCTTAGGGATACAGATCCTATCGAGGATCAAGTACCGGTGAGAAGGAAAGGATGAGGTGTTGAAGAATAAGTACTAACATTGCCTCAATCTAATTGACTCACTAATCTATGGAATCCGTGTTGCAGTCCATGATGAACATATAGAGGGAAACTGTTAGATCAGTCGATGGTATGGGAGAAGGAGTGGTTTTGGATGGTCGAGTAGAAGATGAAATGGGAGAAGTTAATGAAGGGATGAAGAAGTGGAGAGAGGTGTAGAGTGAAGGTCCACGGGTGGAGGGATGATGGTAGTGGTATCCGAGATGCAACACCCCTATGGGAAAGTTTTTCATCTCCCACCATAGCTAGTGTTGGCAGATCTGACATGAGCACAAAGGTTTGTCACCATTTCTTGATCATCCTCAAGTGAATACACTTCTATAGAGCCGGACTTTAACAACACTTGCCTTTATCATCACAAGAAAAAGCACTAATAAATGGTAACTTTTATTGGTGCCTTTCTAGCATTGATAAATGGCACCATTTGTCAGTTTTTTTTAGCTGATAAAGGGTACCCTTTTTCAACAATTTATTTTTAGGGCTGTTAATGGGTTCCCTTTATTGGTTCTTTATTTGTAACACTGATAAAGCGTACCCTTTATTAAGGATTTATTTTTAGCGCTCATAAAGGGTTCTTTTATTAGTTCTTTTTAGCACAGATAATTGTGTGAATAAAATGAAATAATGAAATAATGAAATAATTTAAATGAGTTTATTAAAAAATAATAATTTTTTTAATTAATTAATTAATAAAAAAATCCATTATACTATATATTAAATATAAATAAGAATAAATAGTATATATTCAATACATTGATATATGAAAATTGAAAATTATTCAAATAGAAATTAAAATTAAGAAAATTGAGAAAAATATTACATATTTATTTAATTAGATAATTATTGATAATGTTAATAAATAGTAAATATTTAATATGTAGATATCTATGAATGTATATAAATTTGATATATATAATACAAAATATTTATGCTTTAAATAAAACAGTCATATATTTATTAAATAATGTTTTATAATAAAAAATTAATATGAATAAAAAATACTGACTAATTGCATCAAGTAATTGACATAATTCAATGTTATTTGAATTTTCAATTTATCATAGTTCAAATGTATTATATTGAATTCAAAAATACATAATTAATGTATTATGATTTTATATATACTTATTTTCTATTTTTTAATATTTTTTAAATGTATTCATCTTTATTTCAAAATATATATCGATAGTTTTTTTGAATAATTTATATTTAATTAATAAAATAGATGTCCTTATTGACAATATTGTTAAAGTGTAATAATTTTTAATTTATTCAATTGCACTCATATATAACATGAATGTACTTAATATTAAATAATCATTAATAATTTCAAAAATATAATATAAAAAAGTCATTATAAATGTAAATTTTCTATATTTATACATTTATATATTTTCAATTATAATGAAACTAATTTTTTTTTGAAAAGGCATTCTTATAATTATGAATAAATTATTATGTATATATATATAATCATTAAATTTATAATTAATTTTTTTAAATAATGAATATATTAATAATATTTATATTTATATGTATTTATTATATATATAAATAATTATATAAAATGATATAAATATTATTTTTTGAAAAAGACATTATATAATTATATATATTTATATTTATTTAAATAATTTTAAAATTATAATAAATATATTTAAATAAATAATATATTAACTATATTTATATTTATAAATATTAATTTAATATATATATATATACTTACAAAAGTTTTTATTTATAATTATAATTATAAATCCAACTATCAGTGCTTATTACTTGAGAACCGATAAAAGTGTCCCAATCTATTTAAAAACCCGTAACTTGTCATGAAATCATCATGACATCTAATGATTTTCAGGGAATACAACCTATACTGGCGCTCTTCCTTGGTGAATAAAAGGTCAAATCAAGGCATAAACAATTCCAAGGATCAAATGAAACCCTCGAACGATTCATGGGTCGAATGAATCCATGGATCCAATGTAAGTCTTTGTATAATTTATCTTGAATGTAAGTTTTCTCTACGGTTTCTTGGGAAACTATTGGTGTAGAACATCTATGTGTTTTTGTCATGGTAGAGGATTTTTGAAAATTTTGAGAGTGGTGAGTTAGACATTATGGATATTTAGATGTTTAGATCATCCATTTTGACGCTTGGAATTCTTAGAGTCTAAAAAAACTATACTGTAATCCTTCCCAAATATTCTCCTAGGTCTTAGGAGCATCCCCATCCTTCAAAACTATATTATTGAATTAATATAGGGTATTTATTAGAAACTCTATTATTTATGTGAATGTGTAGGTGAATCATGTTAAATTTTTCATTTGGTAAATAGTTTAATTAATAATATGGTAGAATTCCCATCCCACTTTACTTCCTTTATAATATTTTTTATGTATTAATTTCAATGATAGTTTTTGGGTAGCCTATGAAACTGCTTCCTATCATATTAAACTAACAAGTTACTTGCATATTTGTGTATTGGAAACTTTTGATTGGGAGTGATAATCTATAGATATGTTAATTTTGTGATTCCACATAGATTTCTGAGTGAAGAAAGTGTAGTCTACTAAGAAAATGTGACCTCACAGTAGACATTATATATCTGTAGAGTCTAGTGTGTATGGGATATATTTTGAAATTATTTGTTTGTTTTTCTCCCTT
Organism: Viscum album; assembly: GCA_963277665.1. Taxonomy (NCBI): domain Eukaryota; kingdom Viridiplantae; phylum Streptophyta; class Magnoliopsida; order Santalales; family Viscaceae; genus Viscum; species Viscum album. The sequence continues at coordinate 876,743,155 of OY728143.1, read as the reverse complement.
TTGTTTATATATCTTGATGATGTGTATTATTTCTCTATGCCAACTTATTCATAGACCTCCCTAGAATCTTAAGGATAGTTAATGAGTATTAGATGGCCTCCCTTGAATCCTCCAGATGTGTTGACCTCCTTAGAATCCTTATGATGGGTTGTTGTGGTGATATGACATCCCAAGAGTCTTGAGATATTTTCAAATATTTTATATTCCATTAATATGAAATGTAATAATTCCTTTGGTTGTTACATAATTTGTTCCAAAAAATAGAATGGAGGTTATCAAATTCTATATATTATAAATTATTTTTAAGTATTCATCAATTTATGTCTACATGTATTGGTTCCAACTCTAGGAATCTTTGATTTATATCCATATATATGAAATTACTCATTATTTATTAGAATATTTTATCAATAATTTTTTATATTTTCTAGTTGATTGAATAAGTGTTTATTTTTCTTGTTTATCAAATTTGGGTATCATATTATTCCTTAATTGGGAATATTATATTTTCCATTGGTTAAGTGATTTAAAAAAGACTTGATGTGTGTCAAAAATAGTTAATATTGTAATTTGTTTCTTAAGGATCAACCCCATATATTTTATAGTGAATTGCCATCCTCATATGTTTAATCTCCCAAATATTTATTTAATTATGTTTCACAAGAGTCATCCCCCCTCTCATTTTTGTTTCTTGTACTAATATGAGTTTTAGTCATCCAATCCATGAATACCAATCAGATTATTTCATGAAAAATAGGTTCTTTTCCAAATGATATAGAGTATTAGTATCACAAAAATGAAATGATAAATTTTTAAGAGATGAGATGATGAGCATGATAGTTTTCTATAAAATTCACCATTAGATGAATTTAGAGGATAACACCTACCATAGTGGAGAAATTATTTTCATAAATTAAATTACACATTTTCATTAAAAAATACTAAAATTATTAGAAACAATCAAATGTTGGGATTATTTAGTAAAATTATTCATAAATTTTACCTTTGATTGTGAATATTTTATGTTTAGTTATTTATTTACTGAACAAAAATAATATTTTATAAAACCAATAGGATGTACAAGAATCAAAAATAGATGCACCAAAATAGTTTGAAAAAATATTATGAACTTTGAGTTAAAGTGTTCATCAATATTCCAATATAGAATGACTAAAACCCTTGTAAAATCCATTTTCCTTGTTTATATTGTTGTTATTATAGTTTAATTATAACAAAATATAAGAAAGAACATTTGATTTGTCATATAATAGATAATATATATAAATTATGGACTAATCATGGGTAAAAATGATCATTCACACTGATTGGGATGATACTATAGGTAATGGATCATTTGATATGAATACAAGTGTAAATGATGATGGATATGACATGGAAGAAATGAAAATTTAAATTGAAGATGACCTTTCTGATTGTACATATTTGTTTGAGAAGATAAATAGTTATACCAAAAGACCATTGTATTTCAATTGTACCAATAACAAAACATTGTTATCTATAATGAATTTATATAATTTGATAGCTGAAAATAGATGGAGTGACACTAGCCTTAAAAAAACTAATTGATCTCTTGATTGATATTCTTCCAATATAAAATGATCTACCATGTCAAACATATCATTCTAAACAAATTCAAAGTTAAATGGGCATGATATCTAAAAAAATACATTCTTGTTCGAATGATTTCATATTATTTGTCAATGACCATGAGCCACTCCTAAAATTCCCTAAGTGTGGTGTAGATCACTACAAGAAAAATTAATCAAGTCCATTAAAATATGTATGGTAATTTCCAATAATTAATTGGTATAGAAGAAAATATGGACTTCAGGAAACCATGAGACAATTTACATGTAATTCATATACAATAATCAAATATGGGAACCTATATCATTCATAAGATTATCCTCACTAGAAGAAAATTTATTATGATTATCCTTAAAAATGAAATGATTTGAGAAAATTTCATCTTTCATTATTTACAAATGGGATAAATAATTTTGGTTTACAGAGTAGTACTCACAGTATATGGCCGATCATGTTGGTAAATTATATCTTTGCAACATGTTTATGGATGAATTGAAAAAAGATTATGTTTTCTTTTCTTATATTTGTACCAAAGAATCCTGATAATGATATTGATATCTATTTGGATCTATAGATCGATGAACTGAAATTTATTTAGGATACAAGTGTTATAATGTATGATGCTCATAAAAGTGGAGAATTCACATTGAGGGTCATATTTTATGGGATGATAAATGAAATCCCTACTTATGAAAATTTATCAGGTTATAGTATTAAAGTAATATTTATGTGTCCAATTTGTGAAAACACACACTTAGTTAAGTTGATACATTCCTCTGAGACCATGTTTTTAAGACATAAATTTTTTTACCTCGATGACATAAATAACAATCCAAGATGAGAAACTTTTATTCGGGTATCAAACAGGGTACATCCCAATCTCAATTAATAGGTGATCCAATATTTTTTATTGTAAAAGATATAGAAACAGTTTTAGGAAAACCATTTTCAAAAGGCATTAGAAAATAAAGTGGTAAGAAGTGATAAATATTATTTGAATTAGTGTATTAGAATTGTTTGTATGTCAAAAAATATCTTGATGTAAATCATGTAGAACTAAATGTATTTGATAGTGTTATTGTAACTTTAATAAATGTTCCAGGAATAATTAAAGATCGAATCAAGGATAAGTGGGACATGATTGACACAATTATAATAGAAGAGTTAGAACCAGTAAAAGGTGAAAGTTGAAACTTTCATCCTCCAGCAGCTTACACTCTATCTAGATAGGTAAAATTACAATTTTTTCTTTTCCTTAATAGTGTAAATGTTACATAATAGTATTCATAAAATATCATGAATTTCATGTAAATAAATACATTTATGTCATGAACTAAAATAACACGACTGTTCTGTTTTGATGTAATATTTCATGTCTTTTTCTTTCCATTTCATTTTGTAACAAAATTTAAGACATACATTAACCAGGCTCTGCAACTTTTTCAAATCCATATGCAGTAATGTTATAGACCTGAAAAAGTTTCCAAACATGAATAATGAGGTTATAGTAAAATTATATGAATTAGATATGCTCTTTCCACCATAATTCATTATCATAATTTCCCAGATAATGGTTTATTTGGTTAGAGATCTTCAAATATGCGTCTTATCCATTACAGATGGATTTACCCCATCGAAAAGTATATGAAGATTTTGAAGGGGTATGTCAAGAATTAAAGTTAGAAAGAAGTTTTTAATGTAGAATGATATATTCTTGATGAATATATTGAATTATATAATGATTAACAATCATATGTTGACATCATCTGTCTCCTAATGTCTCTTCATAATGGACGCCTTATGGGAAAATGGATTTAAAGAAGAGATGTTAAAATTACTGTGACAGGGTGGGAGAATTGATTTATTAAAATTTAGCATAATAGTGAAGTTTTTTATCCATAAATTTCATCCTATAGATAAACTATTAGATATGTGAATCCATCAAGGGATGGAGGATGGATATACAATAGACATAATCAATAGTTTATAAGACTATTCTGATAACAGATTTATAAGGATTTATCTAAAAATAAAAATTCAACTGCTGAACGACATCAATTGATAGTCATATGACTGAATGACAATGTTATATTATATAATATTTTTTTTAATAAATGACCATACATGCTACAAAAAATAACATTATTACTGTAGTACGTTGAAAAATAGTGGTGTTATGCTTATGGGGGAAGTGATGAACTTATCTAGTTCTATCGATAGAAATACCATTTATGAAAATATTTAATATTTTTTCATTATAAAATAAATATTCCAGTTATATTACACAACATTTCAATTTCTCAACCTCCATTTGAAAAGGATTGACAATATGAGTCTAGTGAATTTTGATGAGATGGTCTTTATAAAGGTGAATTTTAGTGTGTAAGGGGAAAAAGTTGAGATGTTCAAAATGTAATCCCAATGAGTGAAAATATTTTATGTCTCTGATCCAGCAAACAAAAGGTAGTCAATTTTCCTACTTGAGACTAAAACAAATGTTTTATTAGTTGAAACTTCAATCATGGATGACCCATTCATTGGGATATCCCAATCAATTCATGTTGGTCCAAATGTAGAAATTGTATTATATGTTAGAGGGGACCAAAAAAGGGGATTTGGATTCTCGATAGACGAACCCAATTTGTAAAATATTTAAAAAAGGAAAGTGAGAACAATGAGAAAGTTAATGTGTTTGTTAATATAATAATTTTTCCTAAAGATATTATATATTTTCTATATTATTATCATAGTCTAGATTAAATTTTCGACTACTCATGCATGCAATGCCTTCTGCACATGATGATTTTAGAAATCTATCAAATGAAAAAACTATAATGAATGAAATCCTTTGGGAATATGTAAAGTTAATGTTACAATATACTTTCTCTATTTTAGTATTACTCACATAAGAATTGTTTTATTATACATGTGGATTATATTGTTTGATTTTGGGTGGGATGTAAATCTTTATTGAATTTACATAGTGGTTTAATTTATCACTTTCCTTCAAGTTCCTTGTACTACATTTTTAGGAAGAAAAATGATACTTCCTTTGATCAATCACAGAGTTAATATAGATGTTTTCATTGTAAAATAATTTTCCATTGAATTAATTCATAGTTTCATATTTGTGATGAATTTATTTCTTTTTAGTGTTACACTTATAATAATTCTTTTCTAATACATGTGTATTTTTTTAGTATTACACTTACGGGTAGAGACTCCTACGAGAGATGATTCGACAATTACACACTGGTGCAGGTAGTGTGAGCTTACTCTAGGAGGTGAGAGCTTCTGCTGGGATCTTCTAGTAGCAGCTTCGAGGCTTTTTGAGGGCATCTTGGGTATGGATTGAATATCTATAGTCCTTGCCTAGATCAACTGCATTAGGAAAAAAGTGTGGTGTATCCTCGAGGATTGGACTAGGTTTACCGTACCCGGTGAGAATGGAGCCTTTGTAGCACTGGATGGACTTACCCGGAGGAGAGCGAAGCTGATCACTCATCAGTTGGATAACCTAACCCTAGGAGAGGTTGATGTGGAGAGTCTGAGCTATCCTGTAGTGGTGGACTAGAAAACGGATGTTTTCCATGATGATATTTTAGGTCTACATCCTTGTAGGGAGGTGGAATTTTACATTGACTTGTACCCCGGGATGACACTAATATCTACACCAGCGTATCGGATGGTTCTCGTGGAGCTTTGTGGGCTACGGGTACAGCTAGGGGGCTTAAAGGGGAAGGGGTTCATCCGGTATAGAGTTTCACCTTTTGTAGCCCCGATTTTGTTCGCCAAGAAGGTGGATGAGAGATTGAGACTTTGGGTTGTCTATCAGTGCCTGAACTAGGTGACCGTGAAGAATAAGTACCCACTTCTAATGATTGACGATCTCTTTGATTAACTGAAGGGAACACGGTGGTTCTTGAAGATAGACCTCAGGTAAAGCTATCACCAGCTTAGAGTACGAGACAAGGATGTGTTGAAGATGAATTTTTGATGTCGGTACGACCATTATGAGTATTTGGTCATGTCGTTCGACGTGACTAATGCTCTAGTAGTGTTCATGGGACTCATGAATAGGATCTTTCAGCCATACCTTGATCACTTTGTAATAGTCTTCATCGATGAAATTCTGATATACTCGGCTACAGAGGAGGAGCATGCCTATCATTTGTAGGTAGTTCTTGACACACTCTGAGAGAACCAACATTATGGTAAGCTCTCGAAGTGTCGATTATGGATCCAAGAGGTTTACAATCTGGGATATGTCATCTCTGAGGCTGGAGTTGTGATGGATTCAGCGAAGATTGAGGTGGTACTTGCTTGGCAGCAACCTATGAGTGTAATAGATGTATGGAGTTTCTGATGTTTGGACAGATACTATCTGAGATTTGTGCCAGATTTCTCTAGAGTTTCAACACCTTTATCAGTGTTGACGAAGAAGGGGAAACCCTTTGTGTGGTCAGAGAGATTCCACTAGAGTTTTCAGGAGCTGAGGTAGAGGCTGGCCAATGCCCCCATCTTGAGGCTTTTGGAGGTTGGGGTTGGTTACATAGTCTACTACGGCGCATCAGGGACCGGGATCAGATCTGTCCTGATGAAGAAAAGACCAGTTATCACATATGGTTATCGACAGCTAAGACAACATAAGAGGAACTATGCTACCCATGACCTTTAATTATCAGTATTGGTCTTCTCTTTGAATATGTGGCGACACTCTCTGATGGACGAGCGTTTTATGGTCTACTCTGATCACATGAGTCATAGTTTTATCTTCTCCCAGAAGGACCTGAACATGGGATAGCGATGTTGGCTTGAGTTCCTCCTAGACTATGACTTCTATATAGTCTATACTCTTGTGAAGGGGAACGTTCTAGCAGATGCACTCAACAGGAGATCTTTTATACAATTGATAGGTGAGGTGATGGAGTTGTTGGCCATTTTGCAGATATCCTTTGTGGATCGAGATGGATAATCTTTTCTTCAGTCTCTTACAATCATTCCCCCACTCCTTCATTGAGTCAGGGAGGTGCAGTTATGGGAGATTAACTACAAGACTCAAAGTGCTCAGATACCACATGACATACACCTAATGGATTTTCTGAAGGCAGTGAGAATGTCATCCTTTTCCAAGGACAGACAATGGAACCGGTGTCTCTTTGAGAGGAAGTGTTAAGGGGGTTCCACAAAACGCCTATAGCGGTACATTCAAGAGTGGAAAATACATACCTAGACCTCCAATGACATCACTGGTGGTCAGGAATGATGAAAGAAAAAGAAGAGTTTGTCTCTCGGTGCCTCCCTTGTCAGCCATTGAAGGCAGAGATTCAGGTACTAGAAGTCTTAGTTCAACCTTTAGAGGTACCAGAGTGGAAGTGGGATGAAATATCGATGGAATTCATGATTGTACTTCCACGTACATGCAAGGGTCCTGATTCTATCTGGTAGATCGTCGACTAAATCACCAAGTCGGTCCACTTACTAAAGATTAGAGAGTAGGGTTCAGTAAAAAGCTTGGGATGCCTTTATGTGCAAGAGATTGTGTGGATACATGGTGCACCCTTGATGATTGTCTCCAATCATGATGCATGTTTTAATTCTCAGCAACAAAAGGTGATTCAGGAGGCTTTCGGGACACAGCATCATTTGAGAACCTTCTTCCATCCTCAGACGGATGGCCAGACTGAGCAAACTATTCAGACCCTCGGGGACAAGATGCGTGCTTCTGTGCTCGACCATGATCGTAGTTTGGAGGATCAATTTCCCTTGGTGGAGTTTGAATACAAAAACAAATATCACTCCACCATTTGGATGACACCATTTGAGGCACTGTATGGAAGACCTTGCATATCGCCTTTGTGATGGACTAACCTAGGGGAATCAGCACTCATGTGACAAGAGATTGTATGGGCTACCATGGAGAAGGTTCAGATTATCTAAGAGTAGATAAAGAGTGTACAGAGCTGGCAGACATCTTATGCTGATAGGAGATGGATACCTCTAGAGTTCGAGGATGGAGACCATGTCTTTCTACAGGTCTCACCTCGACGCGGTTTGTGGAGATTTTCCCAGGGTGAAAAGTTATCTCCGAGTTTCATCAGACACTTTTAGGTCCACAGAAGAGTTGGCAGGGTATCTTACAACTTAGCTCTTCCACCTTCCACATATACCAGCTGGGGAGATACATCCATGACCCTTCACACATCATTAACTGGGGAGAGCTGGACATCGACGATGGGGATATGTTTATAGAGGTTCTAGTGGAGATTGATGATCAACCGGAGAGAGTCCTTCCTGGGTGATCGATACCTTAGGTGCATGTACGTTGGAAGTGCAGGAACCTCTAGGATAGAACATGGGAGCAGAAGGCTCAGATTTTTGCTCAGTACCCCCACTTTTCTTCCTAGTTTTTGTCATATGGATTCTGTTATGCAAAGCCCTGAGGTGGGGAGAATGTAATAACCCATAAATTCCATGTAATTGTTTCCAAATTATATGGAAATGTTTGAGTCTGCAGTTTCTGATGATACTTGATTTCGAGGCCTTGAGAGCCCAGAATGTTTTTTGATGTTTCTTATGTTCTTTTAGTAAACGTATGAGCACATTTTTTTAACTTTTGAATCGGTGATCAGAATTGAAATCTGGGGGCACCGTTGATCTCACAGTGCCTCTAGTTTCTTAAGGATAACTTCACCTCGACTGTAGTTGGTCATTGGTGGAAGATGTTTTTTTCTACCCAACATGGGAAAATAAAAAAAAGTGGAAATATAAATAAATAATATTTATTTTTATTTAACTTATGAATTCTTTTCAATTCTAATTGGGGACCAACCGAACTCTTCATCCCTTTTTAGTTGTTACAAACCCCCAAAATTTAATGAATTCATTAAATGAAGTCATTAAACCTGACAATTAAGAGGAATTCTCTACATCACCTTGATTGGGGGGATCTTGTTTATTGCTGGAGAAAAATCTTGTTGGGGGATCTTGTTGGAGGAAACCCCCCTTATAGGAATAACTCTGTCAAAGGATCTCCAACGAGGAACATCTTTAATGACGATGAACCGAGGTTCGTCTTTCCCTCTCCTCACTAACATCAACAAATATTCTAGGTATGTATTAATGTTTTTATATACCCATTATTACATTCTTGGTGTTCTTCTTGATTTAACAACAACTACTCTGCTTGCTACCATTCTAGCGCGGAGGGTGTGGGCCAGACAAACATGGCCCGACCCCTCCGCAACCTTTTTAGATTTTGGTGTTCTTTGCATCTTGTTTTCCTGTGGATAGAATCCCGACTGTGGTGGTCCTGAATTGATGGTGACGTCCTGAGACAAGTGAAGAAGTCTTTGGAAAGAAGATTGGGCCACCAGGGTTCACTCGGTGACACGAGAAAGGTCGCCGATGACCGGTGTCGGTGACCAGTGCTCCGAGGGCTCGGGAGTGGCGGCGCGACCGTGCTGCCGGTGGAAGTCTGCAACTCGTCAGCCACGGCTGAGCAAGGGTGGCGTCCATCGCATGATCGGCCGCGAGAAGGGTGAGGCGGTGCGCGTCCGCACCGTTGGGGCTTGCAGGGGCCACAACGACAGGGGGGCTTGCTGCCAGCCGCCGGTGGAGGCACAATACGTGACTACGCCATGGAGGAGGGATGACCGTCCCGCTAGCCCATGATCCTATCAAGACCATGGGTCCCGCATTCTAGCCACCGGCGCCATGTAGCTCATGCTGGTTGGCCACACATCCCGAACAGAAAGGCTGTTTGGGGTACCTAGGGGGTGCCTCCCCCTTGGGTGGCGACTAGGGCGGACCCCACCGCTGGGCCACCCAGCTGCAGGCCACCATGGGACGACCTGTCGGGCCGAGCCAAACCTAGCGGGCCAGGCCAGACCTAGAAGACCAGGTCGGACCCAGGGCCCGACCCGGGCAGGCCTAGGCCGGGTCGTGCTGGGTAAGTCTAACAGGGTCGGACGAGACCTGCTTTGATCCCTTTATACTCTTTCGGATTTAACATGATCTACGAGTGTCTGTTTGAGGAACCTTCTACTGCATCGAATACCTTGGATTGAGGTGGAACATTTGGTATACCCCTCTTCAGTTTTGGATAATGTTGGTGTACGACCAGGTTGAATCGAACACAAATCCAATTGGGCCCTTGGGACTAAAAGGCCAATAATGTACTGACCAATCGTCTGATTGACACAACGTCTAATACATTAAGACCCCTATTATATGGCGGTTCTTTGGGAAACATCATTGTGGGACTTCTTGCAAGTTATAGTATCAACCTGTTGCTTGAGGAGTTGGCCGTCCTAGAATCAATCGTGCTAAGTGCGGGAACCCTGTGGCTGGTTGTAACATGAGAAAGGGATCCTATGTGGGTCGATGCCTTGGGATCCTACGTGGGATTGTGTATCAGTATCCCACTTGGTTCCGCTCTAGGAATCCATGTGGGACTACTCTAGGATCCTAACTGGGTCTTCTATACTATGATCCTATGTGGGTCCAATGATTTAGGATCCTACTTGGGTTTGCCTCTCTACAGAGTAAGATGATTAATTAGTTACATCAAATCATCATTTATACTGTAACTAAGTTATACCTAGTGTGACTAGAGTCTTTACCTTTGTGGAATACCTTCCTTTATGGAACTGTTGATCATTGGGATTTTGAGTCGGGCCCTGTGTTTTCTCATGATTGAGATGGGTATACTCGACAACTTAGGTATATGTATGGTCATATACCTAAGTAGGGTTGTCAGTTATTTTCATGCTTTGTGGTTTATCCTTTGTGGTTTGTGAGATTTTCATGGGTCTTGGGGTCCCTACTAAGTATTGTTATACTCACCCCTACACGGGATATGCCTGCACCTTGTTGTGTTTGGTGTAGATGATGGACTGTGCTGACTGAGGATGAGAGTACCAGGACTGGAAGTAACTCAGAGGTGGACATTAGATGAGGTGTACCGCAGAGATGACAATTCGAGAGCTCTACCTACCCTTCATGTAGGATCCGGGGTGGGTGTTCATAGGAGCTATTTTCAGTTATACTTATACTTTTCAGTTTACTTGTTGTTTCCATTTTTACATGTACTTTTCAGTTAGGCTTGTATTCTGGCCCCCTTCACTATCTTTTCACACCCTATTTACATTATAGTTTAATTTTTTCTTGTAACCTCCTTGTTCTTAGTTGTGTGAGTTTACCGGTTAAAAATGAAATTCCTTCCCAGATTTAGGGAATATGCCTTTCGGTTCTAGTCTTCAGCCCCTGGCCTATGGAAGGTGGTCTTGGGGTAGTCACAACACGGGCCCCGGGGGATGGGTCGTGACGTGAATATGTAATTATGACAAGATAAAAGTTGATGGTTGAAAATAAAACAACATTTACTTCATAGGTTGAAATAAAATTAGTTTTAGAGTCTATTTGGATTAAGGAGTAGACAAGTGGAATCAATGAAGAGAATAATTAGACTGAGAAAATTACCACCTATAATATTTTTTCTATGATGTAGGTAAATAATGTTATAAAAACTAAGTTAGTGTTAATAAATGAACTCAATGAAAAATAATTAATATCTTGGAATAAAGAATTAATAGTTTTAAAATGTTATTCATATATTGTTTTTTAGACACTGATGAAATGTTTTCACATACTTGAATACTTGAAGACATAGAATTCATTATTGCAGTTGAAACATACATAAACTATAATTATTATCATGTGGATTCAAGTGTAATTGCATAAATGGTGAAATAGAGGAAGAAATTTTTTCTGAGAAACCCAATTTTTTTTACTTTATAATGATATATCTTTTATGTTAAAGTTTAAAAATGATTTGAATGGGTTAAAATATGACCTATAATTCCCCACCACCCCATAATAGTTATCAGTTCCCAAACCAGTGGTTGCAATTGTACCTTAGGCACAAATCCGAATACACCAGTGGCTCCCAACTACCAGTGTCGTTCTATGGTAGTACGGTGGGAAGAACATACCTTCACAAAACTGTAAATTTAGCCTAGAAACAAGGTAAATCATATATATCATTCAAATGAAGCGGTAAATAAGCATCATTTCAAGTGTTGAAACCCCATAAAAATAAACCATGTGAAAATAAAATAATTGTATAAAATACATTTCAGACTACCATTCCACCAAATCCAAAAGAATAAAAGAAATAAAATAGGAAAGAACCTTGAAAATGGTCACTCATCCTAGCCATGTCCCAAATGCCATTTATTAATCCTAGTTTTCCAATCCATCATGAATTGAGCCTTTCCAAAACACAAACTTGTAATAAAGTAAAATATTATCGGGCACCCAAGTTCCATGGTATAATGAGTAGGGTGTGAGTGAAAATAAGTTGGACATGTCCTACATCATCCCTAAATAAATTCAATATAAAATATATTTTATAAAAAAATTAATACAATTAATAATTTAAACATTTTAGTAATTTAATTAAAAATCAGTTTCGAACCACTAGTTTATAGATTCTGTGGTGACACCGGAGATTTATCGATACTAACCTCAATCTTTAATTCCATGACCCCGATTGACCATCACTACATATTAATGTGATGGGGTGTCTATAATCATGTCATGGTGAACATTCCAACCATAGTATCATTTCTACCATTATTATTTTTTATCTATTGTAACTTAACTTCACCTATAATGGGATTTTCATTTAGTAACTCAAGCCTCCTATGAGGGTTTTTAAATTTAGTAATTCAACACTACCTATGAGGGTTTCTTAATTTAGTATCATTACCACCTCAATGGGTGGTATCTATTGATGTATCATAGGCCACACAAAGGTTTGTTTTATTTATTGTTCCAAAACCTCCCTGAAAGGAGTATTCATAACCTTCAAGTAGGGACAATTAAGGAATTACCTATAGGGAATATTAATAACATCACTATAGGGATTATTCATGACCTCCCCATAGGGGGTATTCAAAACCTCCCCATAGAGAGTATTTATGGCCTCCCGTAAGGGTATTTTTGTTTAATGTTTCACAACCATCTCCAGGGTATTTATATATATACTCAATTAAAAACCACATCAACGATGTGTGCCTACATAATATCAAAACCACCCCAAGGTAATTTTCTATTAAATGTTTTATGAATGCACTCAAGTGCATTCTCATTTAATTTTAAAATAAATCATTAAATGAATTACAAAATCCATAACTAAACTTCAACCAAAATTTAATTTTACAACTCATTATTCATTTACTACCCATCATCATTTTATGTTTATAATATCCTTTGCATTTTTTTATTTGACATTTACCAAAACACTTTAAAAACTAATTTCAATTCATAATTCCTCCAATCACATCATAACAGTCATTTCCCATTTTATAACTCATGTTTTGTTAATTTAATAGAAAAATATCATTTTAAAAATATAATTATATAACAATTCCGAAATCTATTTTTTCCAGTTCCATTTACCTCACATTAGTTTTATCAATAACCATCCAATATTCTAACATTACAAAACCAATATGTAGGGTAAAATTAATACTAATGTCATCCCATTTTGATTACCTTGGAAAATTTCAATTAACATCACAATTTATAGAAATAAATCATGGAATAGAAATACTAAAAAAATCAATTTTAAACTAAGTTCAATGCAACATACATTAGTATGATCACATAAAGGATGAACTTGATTGTTAATAAATAGAATGGGAATGAATTAGGGACCACCTACCATATTTGAATCCACTTACTCTTATTTATCATCCCAATAACCCATTTCTTGATCTCATTTAAGATAAATGACCATTAGACATACCACTCATAGTCCTAACTCATATCAAAACACGGAAGTTATTTAATTATAACAAAATTATAATTAATTGAAAACGTATAATTAATTATTTAGTTCAAATAACTATGGAATACTCACCTAATTACCCATATAGTATTACTCACACACATAAAACAAGATTAAAAATCCTCAAGAGGTTCATTCCATGCTTTTAACAATAACATGGGACACATCCATATCAATAGAAACCCAAAAAACAAGAAAAATAATTTTATTAATAGAAAACACATTAAAAACTAATATAGTGACATTCCTCAAAAAACTGTCCAAGGTGGTGTGAAAGAATTTTCTTGGGACATTGTCTAACTAGTATTCATGGAGGCTCCATAATCTCAGGATTACTCAATTATTATTTAGTTGAATAATCACTAAAATCCCTAATGGGGAGAACCAAAATTAGTTATAAAGGAGTAGTAGATGGATGGAGGTCATTAGAGACAGATATCTTCCACGAGTTATTAAAAAATTAATCAAAAACTACCCTAAAATAGAGGGGACCCTGAGAGAAGATCGGGAGAACCCCGAGTCGACATGTGTAAGAGATAGTGAAAAATAAGTGTTTCCAATATAAAGAATAAGAGGTGTAGAATTGTAATTATACCCCTTAAAACAATAATTAGATAGCTCATAGAGGCCACCATATAAATAGTTCTTATAGGTAGTGGCACATGCCACTATTAAACATTATCGGCTATTTAGTACCATACAACTAGCTAGCATGTAGAACCTACATGAAAATAAGGCCATATGATGTAGCATAGACCACGTGAACCTCCTTAAGTGCTCTTTATATTCTGCAGAACACCATTTAACCCTTGTTTTATTCCTAAAAACCTATTTGTTGTGTTTAACCATTCATAATTCAATTCCAACCAATACTACATAAAACAAACCATACACTGAGTCAAAAGTTTAAATTTATCCGAAATAAAAAAATAAACATATGGACATAGGGTTCTAGAATCTTCACACTATATGACTTCTCTTCCTTAATAAGTATCAATGGACTTCCAACTAAAATCCCATCATAACTCATTCATAAGTTATTGGAAAAACGTCACACTTCATCCCCAAAAACCAATCATTAACCAACTGAAACCATCATTATGTTGTATAGAAAGTATTGAATCACCATTGAAAGAATTTTTGATTGGATCACTGAATTTTATCTCAAGTCCAACATAATAACTTGGACTTCAAAAAAACACTTATAGATTTCAACTCTAGTATTCTCTACAAGACAAGAGAAACCAAGATTCATCTCCACACTGACATTCCGAAGTCATTTTATCCATCCAATGAAAAATATAAATACACTTGGGGTCCTAAAAACATGGAACCACATTCTCCCAACAGATTAAATACAGCCTTCCATAGGTGTACCCTCATCATTGGTCCATCAAACCAAAACACCAATCTTCACGTTCCATCCTCCATCCATTACAAAACACAACAAATACACATGTATACCATGCACTTGCTTGTGTGATAGTGTGATGAAATAACCACCAATTTATCTTCGCCTACTTTGAATATTATCCACACCATCCATTATACATATTTCAAAAGAATTCCCCTTAACTAGACAATGGCTCACTTCCCACCATATGTCCACATTAATACCACTCCTTGATGGTAACCTGGATGTGTTCCGTATTCCAAACTTGTCTATCACTCATCTTTAGAAAAGTTCATTCCTCATGTAAGACTATAATAAGGGTCAATCTCAAATTGACCATTCTGCCACACCTTTACCCCTAATCATTTGTTTTATCAACACAATAATATCAAAATTCTTATCCAAAACCCATAGGTCACCAAACCTGGAAGCCTATTATCAAAACCACATTTTCCCTCATCCCACAGTTGGATACTCATTAATTTACAAAAAAATAATATCTACACAAAACTTTCATGAAATTCGCTTAAAATAGAATATCATAACATTCATGCAATTATATGCCTCTAAATCCATCAACTAAATGATACAACACTCCAACATCCACTTTTCGATTTTATATCATCTAAGACAAATAGTTAATGGCCCCATGAAACTCTATCATGCAAAAATAAACTCAAATATAGTGATTAAAATGTCATCAAAAAATGTTCAACATATTTCTTTCACTATCCAGTCCTCCACAACTTTATAGTGTCATCATGAGAAAGAAACGTCAAAACATTTCAAAACTAGAGTATCTCTGCACAAAAAATCTATTCACTTGAAAACCATCACACACGAATCATTCTATAATCCAAATAATCTTACCATGATATAATATCATTAGTTTTAACCATATAGGGAAACCATTTAACACCATGTTATAAGTTTCACTAGTAATTAACACGGCTATGAATCTGAATGATCCTGCCCTCCACAACCAATAAAAATACCAACACATATTAAGGAATCCACATGAACTTACTCAAACATTTCCATTGGAATCTAGATATATAGGGAAACACGATCCCAACATTCTCATGTAATATCAAAATTACTTACTAGAAACTAACTTCACCTCTCAAAGATCGACCTCAAATGAGATCATTTACCAATGATTCAAATACCAAAATCACCAACATTCCCAAGCCAACCCTTCCCTCAGGTTACCCTTAATCATCAAAACTCACCGACACTCCACAATCATAAGTCATAAATCCATGGAAATTATGCTCTCACTACTAGTCCTATAACATAAGTCTCACAGATAATAAAACTCATAACACAACTGGAACCCTTATATCGAGACACACAACATCTAACATGCTAAGACCAACAACCCATTCAAGTGTCCTATAAACAAGTTCATTCTATGTATACTATACCCACTCTCCTAGGATATGGAAGCCAAAAAGGATTAGATATAATAGAATCATAACAAGTAATGACACATGAATATTATAACAGTCCAAGAAAATTCATAGCTCAAGGAAATTTATAAGAGGCACACACCCTACTATTCTTTATGTCTCACATGATAATAATATCATAACGCGAGCACTCTCAATAGCCCCAAATACCCATTCATAGGGTCAACCACCAATTAACCCTTATGTCCTCAATATATATATGTATATATGACTAAAAATTTTACATTTCCATTTTATTTTAACCATAATTTTTTATAGAATGGGTGCAGTCAAATGAAATTTCATGTACAAGTTACAGAGGAAAAATTTCATGAGTTTTAAATGACATTTTCTTTAGCAGATTCTGAATGGAAATCATTATTTTTTTCACACAACTTTTAACCAATTATTTTTAAATTAACCATTCAAAATAGAGTTTTAGTTAAATTAAATTAAATTTACATATTATTTAGGAAAAAACAATATAAGTTCTATTGATAATTTTATATTGATGAATCATAATAATAATCATGATAAGTTATAAAATAATAATAATTTTATCAATTTATAATGCTGGTAAAATATGATTCCACCATTCCATTATATATGAAATAACATACAAATGGAACAAGGAACTTTAAATAACCACAACATGTCATAATCTAGAAAAACAACAACAGAAAATCCCACAAATACCATGCGAATCAAACATTACTAATAATACTCATGAACAAACTCACTCTTTACATACCATCAAAGAGAAAAAATTCCCAAAATCAATATCCTCTTAATAATTTCAATCACTTGTTGTGAAATAAAATAAATAGTAAAAGTGAATAACATCAGCATCAACACCATCCCTAGAATTATGTACTTATTTAATATGTGGGGAAGCCTATCCTGGGCATGGGTTACATAATATTTTATGAAAATATTCAATGTATTATCTACCATTCCAAACAATAAAATTAAAATAATCCCTAATATGAATTTATAATGCACCACCTATCCAAACAACTAATCAGTACACAGACTGGCGATCACTACTATACTTTGGACATGCCTACTTATATTAAAGTGTCTTATGAATAACAATAAGGGTCTATGATGTTATCATGGTAATTATATACCGACATATTAGAGAATATAATATACTTAGTAGAGTTTGTATCATCATAGTTGGAATATTATAGTTAGTAGATATGGTAGTGATCCTGTCATTGTGAAAAACAAAATGCCTCCTTGAGTATCAGATCATTCACTACAAGTGTGTACTATGAGATTGAGATATCAAATTACCATGTACTATACTCTATATAGTTAATTAGATTCTTCCAGTGAGTCACATATCCAACTATCCAAAAGACGTAAATATAAAATATGGATAGAAACAAAAAAAAGTATATTAAGCCATGGTCTGATCCTAGACTCCCAAGCTCCAACCAAGTCATTTAAACCTTCATGCACTTGAACTTTCCCAATCCTATTATATCAAAAAAATTCATATTCTCGGGTACCCATGTCAGGTGGTGGCCTGATGAGGGGTGAGTAAATCTCAATAGTCCACCACAAAATATTTTATTAAATATAACCAGTCCAAAAAAAGTGTATTAAAAATTCTATAATTATCAATTTAAATAATTAATAAATTTTTTATAAAATATATAAATAAACATTAATGATCAAGATCCATGGTGACACATAAGATCTATCTATACAATTTTCTATCCTTAGGGTTGTGACCATGATCAACAATTCTTATTTGATCTATGCTAGGGTATCACAAAGCACACAACTGGGACCATTAAAACCATAGTATACCAACCACCCTTTGGGAGTTTGATTTAGATACTAAATATGTTATTAATTGTCATTTTTATTTAGTAACTCAACATGGAATATGATATCATTTATATTTAGTAACTCAAATAAACATATGAATGAATTGTCATTAAGCATGACCACAACCGAAATGGTAATTTTCTATTAGAGTATGACATACCACCCAAAATATTTTTTATTAATTTGTGTACCTCAATCTCCATAGAGGGAGTATTCACAACCTCATATTAGGGATAAATTTAAACCTCCTCGTATAGAGTAAAAAGGAATCATCCCCATTAAGACTATTCAAAACATCCACATATAGAGTATTCTTGAATTACCTAGAGGGATTCTTCAAATTTTACATGTAGGAAGTATTCACAACCACCCTATATAATGTAATCACAACCTACCAAAAAGGATTATTCACAACATCTCCATTGAGAGAATTCACGACCTCCCATAATTGTTGTTTTCTTTAGAATTCATCACAACTATATCCATGTGTTTTTTCCAAGTCCATAATTAAAAACGACCTGAATGTATTATACCATCATAATATGAAAACCTTCAAAAAGAAATTTTCCATTCAAAACATTAGGTTCACCCTCAAGGTTTTTTTCATTTCATTTTAAAATAATGAACAACACATTTTAACAGTTCCATAATTAAACCACAATCACAATTTCATTTCACCATTCATTTTCTATTTTCCTCCAATAAAAATTTACCATTCATAATTATGTTCCTAGTTTTCCTTTAATATTTAACAATTCACTTTATAACCTCATTTCAAATCTGAAGTCCTCCATTCACATCACAACAATCATATCTCATTTCATAACCCTCAGTTTATCAATTTAATAAAATAATATCATTTCAAAATAATAATTATATACAATTTCCAAAATATATAATACAATTTCCCTTTACCCAATTTTTTAATTATCCTAAACCAATCAAGATTACAACTTTACTTAAACATTACTTAGTGTTAAATTCTCATGAAAATACTCTCATTGTGCTTAACATCCACAAAGGAAATTAACTTAATTTTTTTCCATAATGCTTGGAAAGTAAATTTGGAAATATTTAATTTAAACATATATCAATTCAAAATATATTAGCATGACAACACATAAGATTTACCTGGATGGTATGAAAGACTATGATAAAGAATTAATGACCACATAAACCATGCGATAACTCTTCAATTTAATTTTCATCCAAAAAACACACTACCCAAGATTTTCTAAGAACAACAACCAACCCCCACACCATCATTGACCCCAATAGATATCAAAATATCCAATTAAATTAATAGTAGTAAAATTATATTTAATTAACAATATAAAATTAAATATTCAATTTAAATTACATTGGCATAAATTCATAATTACCCACCAGGTACTCTCTCCATAACTAAACTGAGAAAAACCATCCTCCTGAGTTTAATACCATGCTTCAAACACAAACTTATTAAGAATTTCTATAAATCAAAATAAAAAATAGAATAAAAATAATTTATCTAACTGAAATCCATTAAAATACTCAAAATATGACTTACTTATACACAAAATCTAGAATATTATGTGAAGACATTCTCTAAGGATGTATTCTAGCTAGGATACGTGGAATCCTAATAACAATGGTATAATTACACTATTCTATAGTGTAATAATCAATCAACTACCGAACTAAATGAAATGAATTAGAGATAAATTAGTAGAATATGGATAAAGGTCACCAAAGGGAGAGACCTAAGAAGAATAATGATGAAAAAACACCAAAGCCACCCCTTAATTAAGGGAGAACCAAGAGGGGAGTGGGTGATCCACCCATATTATACATGAGAAATATGGAAAAGTTGTGGTTCCCTTCTAAAAAATGATGGAGGTATAATTTTAATTCTAACATTATAAAAACCCCACTAGCTTATTGGTATAATGTCACTAGCTAGTTGGTGGATCCTGCAATGAAGTAAGGAAACTATCTTAGCCACTGGTGGTTCAGTAGCCTTCTAGTGGATAGAAGGTGGTTACAAGCAATAGTTATGGCCACCCTTACTTTATCCAGACCTCTCCTATTTCTTATAGTCACCTTCCAACCCTTGGTACATGCCCCAAAATACCCATCTATAGTTTTCAACCTCCCAAAATTCTATTTTGATCCTCGATTCATAAAATGACCCATCCACTTAGTCAAAAGTTTAAATTTATTCTAAATTTAAAATACCCATATCAACATGGGATTTTTAAGGCCTCACAGACCCAGTACACCAAATACGATATCTTTCGGAAACAATTTAAATTTTCTAAAAAAAATAGTTCCTAAAAACTTATATGTAATGGAGATGGGAACTCATACTCTAAAATTTATCGTGTACATTGATGAAACAATGTATATGGATGAGAGTAAATATGATTTATATGTTTTTTCCAAACTAATGATGAGGTATATTTTGATTTCAATACTTAGAGAGATAAATTTCTTTCTAGAGATTCAATTTAAAAAATGAAACTTTTATCTACCTATTACAAGAGCTATATTAAAAGGTAATATTAAAGAAATATCACATGGTAGTTTTAAATCAAGTGTCTATACCTATAATTGTATGTGTAAAATTCAAAAAAGGTAAAAAAATAAGTGTGGATTATAAATAATTTAGGAGAATATGTATAATCTTGATTTATCTTAAGAAATAAAAGTCATATATTGTGTATGTAGTAACCTTTTGTGCATGGTATCATGGTGAACCAAAGGAATAGTTCATGTTTGATGCTAAGAGGATTGTTAGGTATATCAAATGAATATGTATTGTGAATTTATTTATATAATAATTAAATTACTAAACTTACTAGATTTTGCTGATGCTAATTAGGATAAAAATTATGTTGTTATAAAATCAACATTAGGAGGAACATTGTATTTAGAACAATGTATTGTGATAAGGAATAATAAGAAAAAAATTATGTGGTGTTGATTATAGTATAAGAGTAACATGTTTCATACAAACATGCAGGTATAAAAATATTTTCGATGAATGTTCAACTACAATATATAAAGTTGAATGGTAAATGACCATAGATAATTAGTTTTAATAATCATAGTGAAATTGATCTTTCCATGAAACTTATGCGACACTCAATATACAAATATATGGGAAAAATTATAATTTCATCATGATGAAATATGGTAATTTATATTATAATTTCTAGAATATTTCAACAAAATATCACATTGGTTATAAGTTCACAAAAGCTATGTCAAGGAATATATTTGAATAAGTATTTATGAATCTTCATGTTTATAAATTCCCTCAAAATTATGGAATATATGTGATTACCCATCAATAATATGTGATCTACTTAAAAATTTTGATATAAGTACATAACAATGAAATTGTTTTTTATTAAAAGCAATTTTTATTAAAAAAAATAGAGGATAAAAGTTATGTGATCTTTTTAAGGGGTAATATCTATGTAATTATTTAAACATTTCCTATTACAATGGTATATAATTCTCTCAAAAACATTAATTTTCCTAGATGTTTAGTATAAATACACTTATCTAATAGAAATTATATCATATAATGAAAAGCTGAGCACTGTTGAGATGAGAGTTTTGTATGTTGACAACAAATCCAAATGGGGATAATGAAGAACCATTGAAATTTTTGAAGGTGTTATTTTTTATTTTCAATAAATGATTCAAAATGATTTATAAGGAATATCTAATGGTGAAGATATTATTAAAAAATGTATAAATATAATTAATGTATGTGTACATGGGTTGGTTTCATATCATAATGTTACACATGTTTTAAATATCTTGAGTTTTGTCCATGTATGATAGATATAACTACTCCCACTATTTTTTTGAGGATGAAACATTCTAAATGATGTTATATGAATATGGAATTCCAAATAATGAATTAGAAATGTATTTTATGTATTCATAATACCATGTTATAGTGAAACTATATGAAAAAGTATTTTAGAGAGTCTTGATGAGAAAGAAATTTTAAGATGTCAAAAGTTATCTAAGACAATACTATACTGATCATTCAAAGAAACAAAAATCATTTATTGTTTAAAAAAATCATATTATATACTAATTTCAGAAGATATATCTTTTATTGAGACATAAGAATATTATTTTGGAGATATAATTGTTGGATAAATGTAAAATCCTATAAGATTACACACATAGATATATAAGAACAAAAAAGAATTATGAAAAATTTATTTTTCTAAAGGGAATTTGGAAGTTAACTAAAGAATAAGTATTAAAAGTCCAATATTTAGTGTCTCAGAAAGTTAAAATTTGATGCATATGTAATAAAATATATGGTTGGTACTAAAGACCAAAATTTAAAGTAATAAATGATGTTGTTACTCGGGTTGATACATATACAAAGGTAGTTGAGTAACAGTATTATAGTTTACCAATCCAAATTTTCAAAAAAAAAATAAAATATATAGAAGTTGAATATTTTAGAATATGTGTGTGAATAAATATAAGGATGATTAGAATATTAGAAAATTTGAAGCTATAAAGAGGTATTTTATAATAATTCAGTGTTTGAACATTCTGTCAGAGAAATATAAGGATAATTCAAAATGATTAGGGTAAGTGAAAGTGTATTCAAATATACGAAGTCTATGGATGTTGGGATGTAGAAGAAGAGGATGGCTCTATATGATCTAGATGGTTTGAGTGTCTCTGAGGTAGAGGAGGAATGAAATGTAGAATTGTAATGAATTTCATGTCAGTATAGATTATTTTTATGAATATTGAATAACCACAATATTCCAATACATTTCATAAAAAATTTATGTGAGTTAAAATTCAAAGTGATTATGACAATCTATATTTGTAGATACAAAATTCATTAATTTTAATTTCGGATTTTAGTTAAATTTTTTGAAATCGTTGAAGATAGTTAATTCCATATTGATAAGATATTAAATTAAGTAATTCTTTTATATATTTAAATGGATTCAAATAAGTTGAATGAGATTTATGAAACGTGAAATACATGGACATCTGAGACCATATTTAATATAGAAAGGTTGGATATATAATGATGAAATTAATGTATAAGTCAATGTTTATATTTTAAGAGAACAATTTTAGAGAGAAAAACATGAAAGTTCTTAAAGATTTGTTTTATCAAAGAAGCGGAGTGATGGTTCCACATAAATTCATAGTAGTAGTGGATGAATTTAAATTTCAAAATACCATTCAGTTGATAAGATCAAAAACTATTGTTCTGGTAGTTAAATTTCATGATAGTTATGTGGAAAAACATGAGATTGTGTGTAGAAGCGTATTTAGGAACAAAGTGAGTGGATTGGAAAACAACACCAAATCATAGTCAGAGGTTTCAACAACAAGAAAATTGATGAGGAGGAGTTCTTGCGAGCTTGGGGGAAGTTGGAATCCCATTTCTAAGGCATCATCAGAGATGACCCTGGAAACGAGGTAACTTCTCTCTTCTAGAAATTGTTTAAGGAAAGTAGGTCTAATGGTTTTAAGTTGGTATTTAATAATTTTGTAATGTGATATAGTGTTTTATGACTAGGGTGTACTTTTTGGTTTCACACATACTCTGCAAAAGTGGTTTTGTTTATAATAAAAAATATATATTTGGAGTTGGCATGGAGAAGCTTATTTTGGTTATTTAGATGACTCTGGGGGTGATCAGTTTTTTATACAAGCATCAAAAATCAAAAATCATCTTACTCTCTATTATTAGAGGTAATATAATAAACTGGTGGGAACCAATATAATAACATGAAAAAATATTTTTTCATGGATAATTTTTTTGTAACACATGATACCTTCCCATAACATTCATAATCATTGATTTATTTTATTGGAAAAACTATCTCTTCAAATGGACCATGACTGAGTAGAGATTTATTCACCCACACTGGTGTTTAATGAATGCACAGTCATGACACATCAAATTGATTATGATTTTATGGTTTATTTGAAGTACAGGGAAGACCCTAGGTCATATCTCAAGTAGATTTAATAGATTTAGAGTATGTGTTTTTAAAAATAAATATGAGGGATTTGTAAACAATTTTAAGAATGTAATATAAAATAAAGAGTTGTAAAGTTGAAAGAAAAAGTGGATTAGTAAAAATATGAGATCAATATGTGATAATTTTTTAGTTACTACATCAGATGAAGATTTACTTGTTATCAATTGGATATTAGTTTTTGTTGTAATCCTTTGTTTGAGGGATGACCATGATCTTGATTACCATCTTTCCTCTTAAAAGGATGCTCACAGAACCACTCCTTAAAAATACAATCATGTTTTCATGGTTTGTACCTCAATAATAGAGTGAGTTATATAAAATCATACTGAAATCTCAAGTATATGTGAGAGAAAGAGGATTCTTGTGTTGTCCAATTGGAACAACCCAATATTCCCACGTGAATATCAATCCAATCGGTTTTGAAATGAGAAATGTTTCACTTAAGTAAACCAAATAAATTCATTAAAAGAAGAAGCATATGAAGATTAAATATATGTGAAATAATTTGCACAAAAATTACACAAATCCTGTAGAATATAATCTTCCAGATCCCTATCTTCAAGTGAGTAGCTCCCTCGTAATGACCAGCCACCATTTAGCTCGACATCGAGAGGAGGAGGAAGCTCGGTTTGAAATCCTTCTTAATTATTGTCCCCCCTATGAAAATAGGGACCTCAAGAACAACTATTAATAGGATGAGACTACTATAAGACTACAAAATTGCATATATTCACCTCTACTTCAAACTTCCTAATGCAGTGCCAATGATGCCTTTTTATAGAAAAAATGGGAAGTGGTTTTCTGGACACAAATTTTGATAAACCTCTTGGATAATGGTTTTTGGATACTAGACATTCGAATCTCCCTTTTGAAACAACATAAATTTATATACCCACATTCGGACTATCACCACCAAATGTTTTGAATCATTTGAACAATAAAAGCATGAGATATGGGCATATTACAGAACGCCACTTTTGACTTTGTGTAGATTCAGTGTCTTGGAACGATTAGTTAGGATGGTCCCAATAGAAGTCGAATATGGATTGTGTTCTCTGAGTTTAAATGAATACAATTAAATTTTAGACTAGCCCAAAAACGTTTATCCCATTTGGATTCATGGTCTAGTATCTGTGTGCGGATTAATCCACTCAGTGTTCTTGGATCCTGTGTAGTTTGGCCGACTTTTCTTGGACTTAATCATGGGTCCTTTAAATCACCTCCACCATCAATGAAATTATCAAAACAAGTAAAATTGAACACTTTAACAGCGAAAAAAAACAAAATAATTGAATCAAACATGAGGTTAATTTTGTTATTATATGTGGAATTTACAATACAAATTCAGTTTAATATAATGGTGTAAGGGTGAAAATGAAACACTGAATCATGGTACGATCACAACCCCACACCAAAAAAAATTCACTTCTGGGAAAATTCATATTTTCCTTAATTATTATTGTAGATATTTCCAACTTCATAAATATTAAACATTCATTGAAAAATGAATTCCTGATAGAAATGTGATCAAAGAAAAATCACACTTAGTAGTTATTCTTAGTGATCAAACAAAAAAATGTCTCAAAAATTGTATCAGTATGAAATTATAGGAGTCAAATGACACAAATATGAGAAAATATTTCAGAAGAAAACCATTTCACTAATTCTCCACATGTGTGTTTGTGACAACCATTCCTTACTATTCCATCAACTTATGATCATGTAAATATAAGATATTTTAAAAATGGTCTACATATATGATCTTTTCCACTGAACCTATCCAATATTATTTCCAATAAAATTCCAATACCCGTTCACTTAAGCATTCCAAAAAGTTAAACCTTAAGCTCCCAACATAGATATCCCCATATGTTTCACATTTCGTCACTCCCATCATTTATTATTTTTTTCAAAAGTTACAATTGGAAATAATCTCAAACTCTTCTCCCAACCCATTTTCGATCTCTTCAAGACACTAATTGTAGTAGTTATAACAAGATCAAAGTTCAAGGAATGGTGGTTTATGAACTTTTCAATATACAAGCATTTTTTTAGGTCATACAATATTCGGAAAATAGGTACACATACATAGGTCAATATGGTACAACAACGAAATAGATCAGATAAGGAAAGAACATATAGAAAATTTATTTTTAATGTAGAGAAAAATCAACCAAACTTATATTTACCTTTTATTATGTAGAAATTTTCACACTTCATGGTTGTGTGCAAAGTTGTTTGGAGAAATTAAGTGACACAATTTTCCATTAAACTATTCCCAAAAAGGGCCATAGTTTTTTCAATGGTTTCCAAATGATAAAACCATTTATATTATCAAAAAAGAACTAAATTTCAAAAGATATTTACACCAAAATATTGAATTCTTGCAAAAATTAACGTTTCATTATATTATTTTTGAAATTTAAAACAACATGATATACAAAAATTACATATGAAATTTCAATTACTTCCTTGATTAAACGGGAATCATTTTCCATGATAAAGTGGGTATAAGAAATAAATACTCCTACACATATGTGGGGTGGGGGGAATGTGGGGGAAAGCAGGTAAAGTAACAATACAATTCAGTAATCTAAAAAGAGAAAAGAAAAGAAAGATAATGAAATTTCCTAACTAACCCAAGAATACACCCACCCCCCTACACATAGAGTGTGAAGTTTCCTCACTATAATAAAATAGATTATGGGAATGAAGTATAAAATCTGGTGGGATTCATTAGTATGTTTCTTCTAGGACACAAATTTCCTCTATCAGGAACTCTAGAATTGATTCATTGAAGTGCTTCAGCCGCTGCCCATTGAAAATGAAGGTTTTCTTGGTTTCTTTATTTTGAACATTAACAACACCAAATGGATATACATTAGTAATAGTGTATGGTCCAAACCAGTGGGAATGAAGCTTACCTGGATGCAACATAAGCCATGAATTATAGATAAGGAACTTCTGCCCAATATGGAACTATCGATGAATGGTGTGACAGTCATGGAAAGCATTGGTTCAATCCTTATAATCCTAGAGTTATCTTATACATCTCTTTAATTTTCGTCCAATTCTTAAATATTTAACTTTTTCTTAGAACATGAACTTGAAAGATTATAATTGTATTTTTTGATTTCCTAGTAGGCCTGATTCTAAATATCAATAGGGAGGTGAAAACTCCTTCCAAACAGTAGCTGATTTGGTGACATGACAATGGGAGGTTTGAAATAACTATGGTATGTCTAAAAAGAATCATCGAGTATAAGACTCCAATAATTTATACTAGGTTGAACCATTTTTTAAATAATCTATTTTAACGTCATATTTGACACTTTATCTTGACCATTGGTCAATGGGTGATAATAAATAGACCCTCTATGACTGACCCCATACCAGTGAAAAAGTGATTGCATTGTTTGGTTGCAAAAATAAGAACCCTAGTCACCAATAATGAACCTAGGTAATCCAAACATACAAAATTTCTTATTTCTCAAAAAGTACACAACTATTTTGGAATCATATTTCCATATGTATCGTTCATCTACCCATTTTTATACATAATCATCCACTAGAATAATGTGCATGTTGCCAATGGAATTGGGAAATGGACCCCTAAAGTGAATGCCCCAAACATCAAAAATATTATGAAAGAGTCACAGTTGTTGTGTAATTTCTTTTCATTTGGAGGCATTACACATTATTTGACAATAAGGATGAGATTATCAAATCCCAAGGTCATCTTGAAAAAGCGTTGTCCAAAAGGGACCAAAATCAAGGACCATGAGAGCAGCCCATTGGGGACCAAAGTGGCACCCACAAGCAAGAGTGTGGCAGAATCTACGGACAGACTAAAACTCGCTATCAGGAACAGAACGCAAATGGACATGATTACTTCATGTGCACCCAAGGTAGGGGTCATCCCAAATTTACCAACTAGGCTCTTGTTTTAGACGGTAAACCAGTTTTTTATTGAAATTTGTTGTAATGCATTATGCTACCAAATAATTTACAATTTCATCATATAAAGGAATAACATCTTGCACTCCGTACAGTTGCTCATCCAGAAACATGTCATTTATGAGAATACAAGTGGATGATTCAATGTATAGGGATGGGTGAATCCTACTAATATGGTCAGCCACCATATTCCATGCTTCTTTTTTATCTCTAGTTTAAATATTGAATTCTTAAAGGAGTATCATCCAACGAATGAGACATGGTTTAGCTTCTGGTCTCTTAAGGAGATACTAGAGGGCTGCATGGTCGGAGAATACAATGACATTGGACCATAAAATATATGACCTAAATTAATCAAAGGAAAACACTATGGAAAGGAAATATTTTTCAGTTTTTCTATAGTTTTCTTGGACAGGGTCCAATGTACGAGAGGCATAAGCTATGACTTGTAGAGCTCAATCGACCCCTTTTGACAAGACTTCCCCAACTGAATAGTTAGAGGCATCACACATGAGCTCAAATTGTAAATCCCACAGAGGTGGTCGGATTACTGGGAGTGATGTTGGACTCCATTTAAACTTATTAAAATATTCCTCACATTCTTTATCAAAAAAAAATTCATTTTGTTTTTTGGAGTTACCAAGGGAGGGGGAGTGAAATCTAACTAAATTCACGAATGAAACTATGGTATAATCAAGCATGAACTAGGAAAGACCACACATCCTCTACATTTTTTTGGGAATGGTAATGAATAAATGACATCTATTTTTGATTTATCTACTTGGATTCCATCCCCATAAATAACATGTCCCAAATCATTTACTTGTCACACCATGAAATTGAATATTTCATAATTTTATATAAGATTATTTTCAATACAGCGATGTATAATGGAACCCAGAATACTAAAAAATTCATAAAAAGAGGAGAAAAAATAGTCAAATCATCTATGAGTACATACATGCCATTATATAGTTAATCCAATAATACTAACCATGTAATGCTAGAAATTACTCGGAGCATTGTACATACCAAATGAGATACTCCTATATGAAAATGTTCCAAAGGGGGAAGTGAAGGTTGATCTTTTCTTGATCCTCAGGGGAAATATGGACTTGAAATTATCTAGAATACACATCAAGAAAACAATAATGGGAATTCTCTACTATCCTCTCAAGCATTTGATTAATGAATGGAAATGGGAAATGTTCCTTCCTAGTGTGTTGATTTATGCGACAATATTCTATGTAGACACGCTAACTATTATGCACTTGATATTGAACCAATTAATTGTTTTCATTTTTTATTAGAGTAAGGCCATATTTCTTAGGAACTAATTGAAAAGGACGCACCCATTGGCTGTCAGAGATGGGGTATATGATTCCATAAGCCAATAAATTTTTTTACCTCATTTTTCACAACATTATGGAGGTTTGTGTTCAGTCAACATTGTGCCTACCTCACTAGTTTAGCCACATCAATTAATAGAATGTGGTGTGTGAAAATTTATGGGCTAATACTAGGAATTTTAGCAAGTTTCCATCCAAAATATTGTTTATACTCCCTCAAAAGTTCATTCAGTAACATTTCATGCCCAGGAGGGAGTGAACTAGAAATGAAGACGATTAACTTGTTTCAATTCTCAAGATACGAATATTTTAAATCTTGGGCAATTTTTTCAGTTCCAATTCAATTGTATTTTTGATTGATGGAAGTGTATGTGAATGTGAAAGGTCACTAATCTCATTTAACTATTCAATCCAATCATCTTAAGATGTAGAATGATATTTTACAAGCTTATAATTATTATCAATGGTCATTGGATCCTCGTTTTTCTAGAAATTATCAATTAATAAATATGCATGAAAAGTTTCTAGACCACTCCAAAAATAAATGAATGATTCATTACCATGAATCTCATTCAATGATGAAAACATAGAAAAGGATCAGGGGAATGAAAAGAAGTGTTTTCAGGGAAAGGGTGTACATCAATTGAATTAACAGATAGAGAGGAATGTTCATCTGAGTGGTGATTCAAGGCATCAAGGATTTTTAAGTGAAGACTCTCACTACCAAACACCATAGATAATGTTCCATTATGGACATTAATTATGGTATTGGTGGTTTTCAAGAAATATTTCCCAAATATAATTGGGGGATGACCATTCATACTATCATCTTCCATTTTAATCACATAAAAATAAGAAGGAAAAATTATATTTTGAAACCTCACAAGAACATCCTCTAACACAACAGATGGGTGTGTTGTACTCTGATTTTCTATCTGAACAAAAATTCCAGTGGGATTCAATTACACAACATGAAATGTAGAGTAAATGGAGTGAGCAATCATATTTATAGAAGAATCTAAATCATGCATAGAATTGGAAAATTAATACTCCACTATGGTGCGTGGAATCGATAATGTCCTAGGATCGTTACACATGGTGGGAAGTGATGTCTCTATCACTTCCAATACATTCCTCTCCAAGATCACCTTTTCATCTCCATGAATTCACCTTTTCTATGTACACATCTCCTTAAAAAACATTTCATATCTTGGAATTTGTTTCACAGCTTTAATTAAGGGGATGTTTACCTTTACTTTTTTAAAAGTCACCTAATTTTTTTTATCGAGTTCAGTTTAATTTTGTTTTCTAGGATGAGTGGCCCTTTGAGAAAATGGAAGAGGAATGGATTGGCTAAAAGTGTCATCGACATACATACTCTTTCCTATGGATGTGATTCTCGCAAAACATGGGTTTTCAACATTTGGAACATTTTTAAGGGTTGAGATGGAGGTTTCCTCAAGAGGGTATGAATCTAATAGAGGATTCATATGACTGTCTACTTGTTTTCCGCTCTAAATGATTATGGACCTTACATTTCCTTTATATCTAGGGTCGACTAATGGTTGAGATGGTAGTTTACCTAACTTGTGACTTTGAATTTCACCCACTGAGTCAGCTAGTTGGCCTAAATGGGTTTTGAGGTCTTAAATGGATGGCTGAGTGGTTTGTTGTAATTGGAGATTATTGCAACCCATTTTCTCCATCATATCTTCTAGGCTAGGATAGGGTTCTAGATGGTGTTTCTAGATAGGCCATTAGGGTGTTTTAGGATTTTTGGGTGGTGGTGGTGGATGAATACTCTTACCATGTTGGTTCCATTATTGATGAGGTTGGTCTGAATACTCCCTTACCTATAGTCTTGGTTTTCTTTCCACCCAGGGTGTTATGGATAGTAAGGTTGTTTTCTAAAAGGTTGGTAATAGGGGAAGCTTAGAAATACTACCTCATAACTCTCAGAAGGTCCTCTAAGTTTGGGGTATTGGTCAGAGTAGTGGGTATCAGAAGAACATTTAAAACAATGGATGGGAGGAGGAGATTGGGATTTTACTTGGGAAAGAGAAACTTATTGTAGAAGGGTAATTGCCTCTTCAAACTTCGTATCCACCATCTCCTCAGATTTCTTAATTTTCCCCACATGTACACCTCGAATGGGTTCACTAGACTGTGATATGAATTGTTGAGTGTTTTTCACCATGTTCTCAATTAGGTTCCTTGTAGTGATTGGTGTTTTATCAAATAGTGTACCACTTATATCAGCATTAATCATATTTCGGTCAATAGGAATTAAACCTTCATTAAAATACTAAATTAAAATTTGATCACTTATTTGGTGGTGTGGACAGCATGAACATAACCATTTTAAGATTTCCAAATATTCATGTAATGTTACGCCTTGTGATTTCCTTACAATACAAATTTCATTCCTTATAGTTGTAGTTCTAGAGGTTGGGAAATTGTTTTCAACAAAAAGAATTTTCATTTCTGCCCAACCTCTAATTGCTGAAATAATATTGTAAATCCAGTCTTCTGTAGTGTCTTTTAATGAAAATGGGAATACTCTAAGCTTTACTTATTCTAAAACCACATTTTCTAGTTTTATTGTAGAAAACACGAAATGAAATTCTTTATGATGCTTGTGTGGATATTATCCATTATGTCCATGTAATATTGGTAATAAATGAATTAACCCATATTTTAGTTAAAATTTGGGAGCGTCTCCTTGAATTTGAATATAGGTTAGATGGATATCAACATCAGGTGATATTAGTTTTTTTAATGTTTGTTTGTTTTCAGCCATATTATACAGGTTTATTTTAGTTTTGAGGTTGTTTCCAGAAGAAGAAGATGATGGATCAAGAAGAGTGTTGTTGTCTTGTATGTCCTCCTTCGAAGGGATCTATTGTGCATCTCGGGGTCCATGACATACGATCCTCTTCAGTTCAGGTTCGAATGATGGTAAATCTCCCTGATTAAAATGTTTTATGCACTAAAAAACACAAAATATACATAAAAACAAAAATATATAGGTAATGGTATAAGATAAAACAAATAAATATTCACAAATTTTACAAATAACATATATAAAACACACACTAAAAACCAAAGCGCTCCCCGAAAACGGTGACAAAATTTGAATTCGCTATCCTGACAGGTCAAATTGATTACAATTTTACAGTTTATTTGAAGTACAGGGAAGACCATAGGTCATCTCTCAAGGTGCGTTAACTGGTTTATAGTATGCATTTTTAAAAAGTACTAGGGGTTTTTGTAATCAATTTTTGGAAATTAACTTAACGTAAATAGTTGTAAAGTTGAAAGAAAAATTGGATTTTAAAATATATGAGATAAATAAGTGATCATTTTTAAATTACTACAACAATTGAAAAGTTCGTTGTTCTCAATTGGTTATTAGGTTTTGTTGTAATCCTTTGGTCGACGGAGGAACAAGATCACGGTTCCCCTCTTTCATCTTAAAATGATGCATAAAGGACAACCCCCTGACGCAAAAATCGTGTTGTCATGGTTTGGACCTCCAGAACAGAGTGAGGTATACCAAAGCATACTGAAATATCATGTATGTGTGAGAGAAAGAAGATGCATGAGTTGTCCAATCGGAACAACCCCAGATTCCAACTTGAATCTCAACCTAATTGGTATTGAAATGATAAATGTTTCACTTAATTAAACCAAATTAATTAATTCAGAGAAAAAGAATACAAATATTAAACATAAGTGAAATAATTCACATAAAAATTACACAAAACTAGTAGAATATAAGGTTCTATAACTCCCTCTTCATGTGTGTAGCCTCCAAAAAATGATCACCCACCGTTTAGATCGACCTCAAGACGAGGATGCTCGGGTGGAACTCCTTCTGCATTATTGACCACCATATGAGGATAGGGGCCTCCATATCTTCTAGGATGGTGATGATAGTCTTATAGGACTCCAAAATGATAGATATTAACTTCTTCTCCGAACTTCTATATTGGGTTCCCAAGGTGAATTTTTTTTTTCAAAATGGGATGTGGTTTTAGGAACCCATATTTTGATAATCCAATTGGAGAATGGCCTTTGGATACTAGACAGTCAAATATAACTTTAAAAAACAAAAAGTTGTATCCCCACTTCCGTAATATCACCCCTGAACATTTGGAATCATTTGGGAAATCACAACTTAGTATATGGACATATAAAAAAACAAAACTTTTGACTTTGGGAAGATTTGGTGGCTTGGACAGATCAGTTCAGATGGGCCCCATCAATAGAGAATTGGGATTGGGTTTTTTTGTGATGAAATGTAGCCTACTAAATTATGGACCCGAACACAAAATTTTATCCCATTTGAATGCATGATATAGTAGATGTGGGAGGATTAATGCACTAGTGTACTTGGATCATACGCATTTTCGTCCATTTTTCTTGAACTTCCTCATGGGACCTCCAAATCACTACCACCTTCAGTGAAATTTTCAAAACAAGTAACATTTCATTTTTTAACAATGATAAACAAAATATAATGGAATCAAACATGAATATTATTTTGTTATTATATCTGGAATTTACAATACAAATTCAGTTCAATACAATGGTGTAAGGATGAAAATGAAATAGTGAATCATGGTATGATTAGTGGACATTAAAAAAAACCAAACATTCCTTACATTTATATTTTTCTCTAAATAATTATACTAGCGGGAAATAAGATTGGAGTGAATCGAGACTTTAATAAGTAACTTAAGTATATTTTAAATTTACCATAAATTAGAAAAGGGTGCCACATATTTGACACCCCCTCTAAGTGGAAAATATATTATTGGTCACTTCACATCAAATGGTAGATAATGTGAAAATGATATGAGTTTTTCATGGAAAATTAACAAAAACAATTCAAATATTTTATGGATTTTCATGATGAAAACATTTAAATTTGATGTCTTAGATTACATGAAAAATAAAATACGAAATTTATAAATTAAAATGGATTTTTTGTCATTGAAAATAGTCTTACATATTAAAAAAATAAGGAAATGTTGTAGTTCGATATTGAAATTTTATACAATAATACTCAATTAATTAGAGAAAGTTTTGAAATAATTATATGTAAATATGATATAAGAGGTGTTCTAAATTATTGAATGTTTCTTTTATAAACTAATATATATAAATAAATAGTTAAAATTTAAAATAAAATGATCATGATAGACGATTTTTATGGAATTAAAAAACTTTTATGATTCCTTGATGACCTTTTTAGGGACATATGTTTCTATATAATGATTATGAGTGCTAAATCAATGATTATTACATTAAATTATGATACCATTATATTTTAATATTATATTAATCCCCTATCCATGTTTTTATGACATGTGTAAGCATTATGAATCATTGATATTTTTTCCCTTCCTACGAGTTTGAGATCAACCCCTTATAATGTTTCCATTTTCCCTGTTATAAAGATGGGTGTATGTTATGAGGAGTCTATAATGGGTTATTGGGTTGTTCTGTTATGGATAAAATTTTAATTGTATTACAGAATAGGTTTCTTATGTATCTAATCCCAAATTGAACTAAACCTTAAGGTCTTGGGGTTGTGATACTAATTATGTGATGTAATGTTACCTTATTGAAATGATGTAATATAATGATATGTTAAGGATTGGTTAATCTTAGATGGTATCAACAAGGAGTTTAGTTATTATTGAGTATTAGTTTTGTTATTGCGTTAATGATTCTTTAACATTCTTAAAAACCCTTATGAATAAGTATATATATAGAATCACAATATGTTGTTTTGGTGTAATGGAGATTAAATGGGTTCCAAAAATTGATAAATTTTTCTATATAAAAACAAGTGGATGCATGATATAGCATAAATGTACCTTGGGGTAATAACTCTAAAGAGGATAATCAGGTATTAAATTGATTTTCATGTGATGTATGATAGAGAGGCATATCTACACACTTGGTTTAAACCCCCTTGAGGGATATTCATTGGTTAATTCATGTTCCCTTTATAAACAATTATGACAGATTTATTTTATGAATACACTGGGTGAATATGGGAATTTTTTTTGGGAGAAAACAATGAATAGAATCCTGGGATAAACAAAGACTAATTTAGAGATAATTTACTATACAATAATAGGATGATGGTGATGATTAAAAAATTCAAAGGTTTAATTTTCTCTCTCAATAATTCACTATTCCAAAATCAGCATTTAATGGTTGTTTAAGATTCTCCTTAATTATTTCTGGCAGTTTCCCTCAACTTCTATGAAAACATGTGTTTCTAACCATTTCACAGTAGCTATAAAAACCAATGTGAACCATTTAGCGGTGATTTTTGAAAAACATCAGGAATCATTTTGTGGCAGATTAGAACACGACTGATTTTTTTCATGGTATCTTAAACTACAATTAAATCATTTTCTGATGGTTATAAATTTTTTTATTATTTTTTTAATTATTTATTTAATTATTTATTTTAAATAATTTTATTACTATTTATATAATATTTATTTAGTATTTATTTATTTTTATGTAATATTTATTTTTTGTAATTTGTTAAATATTCCATATTATTTATTATTTATTATTTATTTATCCTTCCATAATGAAATTGAGAATTTATATATTTAGGGTGAGATTTGAACACCTCACATCTTGGTTATTCGGCAAGGACATTACTATTCCAACAAGCTCATAATGTGATGAGTAAAAAAACTTCAATATACTTATTTATATAAATATGAATATGTAAATACGTAATAAATGATAAGTAAATGATTAATAAATGATAAATAGTCAATAAATAAATAATAAACAAGAAGTCATAAATTATAAATCATCAATCATCAATCATAATTCATAAATCATAAATAATAAATAAACTAATATGTAAATAATAAATGATAAATAAATATTAATTAAAAAATAGTAAATAAATAACAAATGAGATATATATAATAATTTGTAATTAATAAATAATAATTAAGAATTAAATACATAATAAATAATAACAAATAAATAATAAGAACAAACCCAGATCTAAGCCCCTTTATTAATGAAACCAAAATAGAACCGAGAAGGACGAGCTCTGACAAAGAAAAAAGCCTCATTTAGAGATACCAAGTGAAGAAAAAAAGCAACACATAAATACCACAAAAGTAGAAAAAAATAATCACAAACAAATAATATCTATGATTTCAACATAGTATTGAAGACACATGTTGTGTTGGGCTCCCCAATTAATTCTTCCATGCCCAAGAACAAGACCATGAACACAATGATACCGACCATCCTCCATGTCCTAGCCCGATGCCATGGCCAACCTCCATCATCAATAATATCATCATCAGAGGTTTTACTCACATCATTTAAATTACATACATTCTCAGAACATTCCCAAGAAGGGGATTAGAGCAACAGGAATAGCAGCCACCAGATGCAAAGCTAACTGGATTGGAAGAATGAGAGGGTATGGCAGCCGCCATCGGGACCACGCACCATGTAGCTTTATACGGGGTAATGCTAGCCGAACAGCAATGCAAGGTGGGGAGCTAGGTGATCAATGACATAAAAAGCTAGGGAGGGGCACTTCAGGTGGGTTGGGCCTGGGGGTCATGTATTGGGCATGGTTTGCCTCCAGGTCTTCAGGTCATGTATTGTGGGTTTGTCGGGCCTTGTTCTTTGGTCCTACGGGTCACGTACGGGTTCCCCTTCAACCCTTAAAAGGGGGATTATCCATAATAAAATAAAAAACGGTCTCCAGGCCATTCAGGTGGGACATACTCAACTTTTCTCTATCATCCTCACTACTATTGGAGGCATGAAGGTCCAAAGAGTATTGTGTGTGAATCTGACCACTTACCATTGAGTGTGCATTTCCAGGTTATCCCCCAACACACACAGTAGAAACTCTCTTATAAAACTCCATCAATTCACTATATTGTTAACAGTTTCATGTTATACTACAACTTCATAGTTATTAATATGACCCATATCCCTCACTAGATTAGAGGAATTAATATTCAATGTATACAAACCCTCAACACTTGCGGTACTTAGTACTCTCGGAGAACACCCTCTATTCACTATATCGTTAATAATATCCAATTCTATAACCACCTGAAATAATTGAATACTTTCTATATGGTTTACATGATCAGTGGGATTCATATTCACCACAACCTGACATGAAACCATTATTATCAATAGAATATTTCTAGATAAATAATGTTATCCATAAATTCCCATCATTGTACTGAATGTAAGAGAAGAAGTAGGACCATAATTAGATAGCAAGACAATGGTTTCATCCTTACAGATTGGGTCAAAAGGGACCATAGATAATTTTCCCTTAAAGTTATTTGGATTTCATAATGGGGTAGAGAAATAATTCTCCACCACTATAAGACCTCTAATGGTAACTTCATCATGAATATCAGGTTCCCTAGAATAATCAAAAACTCATGTAGCTTATAGAAGGTGTAAATCCTTATCTGAACCACTCTTAGATCCTACACAGTCATTATCATTCACAAAATAAGAAATCATTATGACTCCTTCACGTTTCATATGAGGATATCACTTTTTGGGTTTAGACATAATATGAACCTCAACATACACACTATTCGTCCACTTGTGAGACATAGAGGAGGAAATCCCTTACTATTACATAAACTATTGATCAACCATCTTTTGAATAACATCTTAAAATTATGATCGACTATACTTTTCCACATTAGTGATGTCCCTACATAAAACCATTGTAAGTGGATCTAATACATCATCAACTACATTAGCCAAAGGGTGAAAAATTATTTTCAAAAACCGAAATAACTAGATCGATTTCATTCTTGGTTTCACCATGTCGACATGAGTACACTTCTTTATGTGACACTGATCATGTAACCAAGCATAGACACCATCAACCAGAGAACCTTAAAGTTAATCATCATTAGCCTACGTCTAATATTTATCTTTACCTCCAACATTTCCAGGCCAATGTTCAGGGAAAACACCATATACCAAGTCACCACACCCCTATATATATTGTCTGTTTGGGCCCCCGGTAGTGGTTTTAACCACTTCCAAAAATGTCAACCTACCTAATTTTCCTCAAATAATCATATACAAAATGACATTTTATGTAGGACTCAATACATAATAGAGATGTGATAAAAATATCATTGGAATGACCAATTACATGATAATATTCACAAAAATAAGGCTTCCTCTAATATTTAATTCTTAGATTAATATCATCATTATATATAGATAGAATGAATTTTTCAATCAGTGAATTTCTTAGATCCGCCCCTACAAGGATCTCGACATATTTCTCACACCTGACTTATTCTGTTTCTCTATCCCATTGAACCAATACTCAAAATAGAGCTGCAATATCATATAATATTTTTTGGTGCTAAAGGAGTCATAATAATTCATAGATCCTTATTGGAACATGAGAAAAGGAGTTTTTTGACATAAAACGGGTCAAAATATTTCAACCACCCAAGAATGTGAAAGGAACATGACTTCTAATATACAGACCCAAAGCCCCATACCTTTTACAACAAATCAACTGAAGGAAACAAATAATAAATGAAATCACGGCCAATTTAAATTCATTTCCATATAGAAAAATCCCACATCAAAAAATAATAATAAATAATATTAATCGATAAAGAAATATTAATAAACCAAAAATAATAAACAGTAACTAATAAATAATAACTGATAAATAATAAAAAAGAAATAACAAATAACAAATAGTAAATAATAAATA
This sequence comes from Viscum album, assembly GCA_963277665.1. NCBI lineage: Eukaryota > Viridiplantae > Streptophyta > Magnoliopsida > Santalales > Viscaceae > Viscum > Viscum album. The sequence continues at coordinate 876,703,861 of OY728143.1, read as the reverse complement.
ATTAATAATTAATAATTAATGAATTATAAGTTAAATTAATACTAAATGATAAATAACTAATAACTAATAACTAAAAAATAATAAATAATTTGTAATAAATTATTAAAAATAAAAAATGATAAATTAATAGTAAAGAATAAATTATAAATTATAAATTATAAATTATAAATAAATAATAAAATAATAATAATAAAATAATAAAAAATATTAAATGAATAAATAAAAAAATAATAAATATTAAATAAGAAATATATAAATAAGCTGTCTGGGGGAACTGGCTCAGGATCGAGTCCTGTTAGACTTAGACACTGTACATATTATGCATTAGGCTATTCAAAGTAGTTCCTTGGAGAAGCCCCCAATGGGCCTAGGAGTTATACCCTAACACACATTTTATACCAAAGACGGATAGGTTATATCTTATCAATTGAGAGGATCTATCTCATACATTGGAGATTTGCTCTAGAAATCTAGTCCTAAGATAAAATGTTGAAGATGTAATTGTTGACTATTTTGAAATGTTTGAAGCTTGTGGTGTTTCACATGGTAAGGATACGACCGATTCGGGCTTGGTGTATAAAGATCTAAACATAGATCTAAACAAGGAGGAGAAATCTGGGCATTTCTTCCACCAAATGGTGGAAACCAGTGCTCTTCTTCGAGGAGGGTTTAGGGATTGTCAGGAAGGCTGAATGTTATTCAGCACTCGCATTATCTACGGATGGGATGGCGCTATTCAGATGAGATTTGTGGCGGTGGAGGTAGGGCCGGCCCTAGGGCAAGCCCAGAGAGCCCCCGGGCCAGGGCAACAGACAATCAAAGAAAAAAAAATACAAAACCAAGGGAAAAAAATTCACCATTTCACTATAGCTCTTAATACATTTTAGGGCAAAATTTCATAGGCAGTCTTGGGCAACATAATTTACCGGGCTGGTCCTGGGTGGAGGCAATGGACTGCAACAGTAGTTTCATCGATGGAATGAACGACATGGCTACGTAGGTCAGTGATGGTACTTCCACACCCAACGACAGTGTTGGGATGATGTCTACTGGCACTGTTTGGGATCCAGATGGTGGAGTGAGATTCGTGCCTCTGGGTTTATCTGATCTCCGCTGGAGGATGAGGATGGGGTCTTCCCGATGTGGGAGACATGGGGTTCTGCAGGCGACCTCAGGCATTTGTAGATCTTGGATCCTAGTGGCGGGGCCTTTCGGGTCCGATAGTTGTAGGTGCAGATGGCATTTCAGGGGCTAGTCTTGCCATTGATGGTGGATCGTGGAGCGAATTGGGTGCTGGCGATGGGGAAGCGCTGGGAGAGGCGACCTCAGTCTGTGGTTATTTAGTTTATTTCACTGGTGCTAGGGGTTTGGGATCCGGATCAAAGTAGCTAGAGAATATGGGTGAAGAATATGAGGATGATGCCATCGGCAGTGTTGCTGGTCACCTCGTGAAGCCAGGGATGGATCGGGTGAAGGCCAGAGAGTTTAGATGGTGTTGGCTATAGGTGGTGGCACGTGGGAGAACCTGCGGTGACCGATTTCACATGAGCATCCTCAGGACGCGTTTGGTGGGAATGATGACTTCGAGGGGAGAAGACCTTGGGATGAATTTAGGATATGGACAGGTGTTGCAGACGCGTATTGATAGAGGTTGTTGGCCAAACTTTAGGTGGTGTTCATCAGCTCGTATAGGATCTACCGAAAGGGCTATTTTATTGACATTGGGATGTGAATCAGGCATTTGGTTGTGTACACCTTTTTTGGGCCATTGGAACATGAGTATGTTTTTTTTGTGATTTTTATCTGTGTTGTTTGGTTTATGTCTGGTATTTGGTGGTGTTTTTATACCACTTGTATCATCTGTTTGTCTGCATTTTTATTTTATTTAATATATTTTTTTGGATCGAGTATTCTCGGGTCCTAAACTTTTTTGTAAATTAGGGAAATAATAAATATTAATAAATGATAAATAATTAATAAATAATAATCAATAAATGATAAATAAATAAAAAAATAAAAATAATAATAATAAATCAATAAATCAATATATCATTAATAAGTAATAAATGAATAATAAATAAGTAATCAACAACTAAAAAAATAAAGACAATTATAAATAAATTTATTTATACACTATTTTTTGTATATATATATATATATTATAAAAATATAAACATATAAATACATTTATATAAATTCATACAAATACAGATAGCCACACACACATATATAGACACACAAATAATATATATATAAATATAAATAAATGTATATTTATATAAACTAAAATAGACATCTATAAATATCTATATATATATAAATACCTATAGATATATATAGATATAACTAAATTTACATAAATATGTATAAAAAATACACATATATATAATTAAAAATAATCATATATAAATATAAATATGACTACATACATCAACAGAAGTACATATGAATATATATAACTACACATAAATACCTATATATGTAGCCACATAACCTATATAAATTTATATAAATAGAAATAAATAAAATTACATATAAATATAGGAAAATATACATAAATACAAAAATATATAAATATATACAATTATGTATAATTATAAATGAATTTAGATAAATATATGTAAACTCCAAAAAAATTACATAAATATTTTAAATACCCACAAAAATATGTGTATAACAAATGAAGAATAAATCACCAAAATAGGAAATACTACTCCAATTGCAATACCATCACATCAAAAAGAATGTACAACCATGTAATAAAATCATATAAACTCGAATAAGAAAAACAATCCCCACTTAAATGATGTTGAATGTCTATCAAATATTCATAAATTACAGTATCACAACTAAAAACACTATTTTGGAGGCCTTCTAGGCCTTTTAACCTTACAAATAGTGAGTAAGGCCCGTATTTTTAACATCATATATATCACTTCATAAGATTTAATTTTGACATATTGTGGATCCCAAACGGACACCTGGAACAAATATTATGGATATTTAAAGTTGATGTTCAGTTTTCAGCTTCCATTAGAACGTTAATGAAATTTTTCTTTTATAAATTATTATCAAATTATAATATAATTTCATTGTATTTTTTTCATAAGATTCTATTTTAGAGGCCGCAGAGAATAAAATGAAACAGTAATCAAAAGTTGTAGATACTTGATGCTGAAATATGATTTTTAACTTCTTAGAGAACATTAGTTACAAATGACATTTTCACCATGATATTAATATGTATGTATGTATTTCTGTATGTATGTTTTTATGTATCTATATATGCATGTATCTATAATAATTATGAATTATTAATTAATTTTTTTAAATTTATAAAAAAATATTAAATATTACGAGTTTTTTAATTATTCTTAATATATTTATATATATACATATTTGAATAAATATATTTTTATAATTTTTAAAAAAAAAATTAATATACCTAGATAAATTTTTAATAAAATTAGCTTTAAAATTAAATTTAAAAGCAAATAATTATTGGCGATTAGATGTGTTTTTTAAAAACCATCATGAAAATTGAATATTTTTTTTATTTAGTGGAAATTTAAATCCTCACAAAAAACCGTCACTAAATGATGATGGATTTTATAACAATGTTTCACTGATTATCATTAGTCTTTAAAAAATAGCACTAAAAAATATACAATGAAATTTTGTGGAGGTTTTGGAAACTACCAATTAATAGAGATTTTTTTGTTGTGATTCTATTACGTTGTTAATTTTTCATCACTCATGTTAACCCATTTTGGTTTTATTAATAGATGAATCTTGAAGGAAGCAAGTTACCAAAGGCTTCCCTGGGTAATGTGAAGATTTTACTAATGAAAAACATTACCATATAAGATGTAGGTGACAAATAAAATGAATTTATGAATATTCAGTTTCTCACAAGTCAATATATGTGAGAAGAATCAATGGAGGGAATTTATCGTTTGAATAAGAAAATATTTCGTGTGTGGAAGGATCTTCCATCGAGCACATGATTGTTGAAGAGGGTTAAATATGTTGGATAATACAGTAGAAGGTATTAAAGTCCCAACTAATACACTATATACAATTCAAGTCTGAATATGTAAGGAGTTTGGGAATTATGAAAATCGATACCCCTAACCATTGACTCTCTGGGATAATAGGCATCATAAAAATCCTAGAACAAGGAAATAAGAAAAAAATATACATTGTGACTATCAAGGAAGCATATTATGATAATTAAGGCACAAATATCCTCTACAATGAAGTTGTGTCGGTCTTTTTGGAATTTGATTCTAAGACCATAGTATTTGTAGAATGTTTTATAAGAGTAGTAAATAACCAATGATGATTGGTTATTAAATATATAGAGTCCCATGTTTTTGGACCAGATGGAATTCTATGGGATTTTAAAATTTTTGGGGTTTAATGGATGGGACGTTTAACAAACTAAGTTCAGAAAGAAATTATGAGAGTTGGAGCACTTTAATGTAATGTTTTTGAACTCGGGTGAAGGATCTATAGGTCCCTCATAGGTCTCATTGATTTTTGGGAGCACCGAGGACTCATAATTCAAGGTTTTGGTGCTCTAAATAGGGCTCCTAGTTTGGTTGAAACTGTGTGTCGCTCAGTAGAAAGCCATGCAACCTATAGTAGGCATAGAGGGGTGGTGCACAAGGGTTGCACACAGTTTTCCATATAATGAACCTTTCCCACATTAGTATTTCCACATAGTAACTACTTAGATACTATTCCCCATATGGTTTTAACATGGTTTGGAAACCCTAACAGGAAAAACCATTCTAGGCGATTTCATAGGTAGGGGTGCCGCACGATTGGTATACGATTTGGAAAACTATGTGACCCAAACCGTGTGGTGACTTAGTTTAAAGAAAGTATTTAAAATAAATAAAAATAAAAATAAAATTATATTAAACACTATATATTCTTTCTCCCCATACATGTCGTGCAACAACCACTACTTGGAGGTCTAGGCGACACGTGACACACCGCCTCCATGGATCCTTCTTCGATTGTCATTTACCCTATATTTATTCATGTTATACATTAGATTTTTTATGGTAGGGTCTCAACTCCCTCTTCTCCCTCATTTTGGTTAGATTTTACTCTCTCTTGTTGGCCTACACTGTTCTGTCGAACCCTGAACTTTGGGATAACTAGATTATTGGTTTTGGTGTTATTAAATGTCGTGGGTCTCCTCAGACTCATTTGTTTTTGTTTTTGTTTTCTCCTTTAAAGGAGTTATTTTTTCAGATCCATTTTGGTTTTCAATCACCAATTGAGGTAAATTATTATCTTGACGTTTGGTCTAGAACAATCTTATTTGGGTCCTTTTTTTGAGTTTGAGTTCCTAGATTTATCTGTAGTGAGTTCTGATAACCCTCGTGGTAGGTTCAAGTCACCGGAGTCCAAGGTGACTTACTGCATATGCATCTATGTGACTATATATATGTAATTTTATCCCATTATATGTATATTCACCCATCATAGTGAATAAATATATACGGGTCTAGGTATACTTATATATATAAATATATAAAAAATGAATATGGGTGTAAGTGGAAATGGGTATATGAATATATAAGATATATGTAAGGATCACATGGTACATATTCATGGCCATGAAAATATGTAAATAGGGGATAAGAGATATTATGTATATGTAAAGGTGCATATTCTCATAAAAGTGAAATAGAATATTGGAGCGGTCACTGATGAAAATGTTAAGTACTGATGTGTTTGCATTGACATTATTCTCATGAGGTTGGATCTGTTTCCTTTTTCCATTTATATTTTAGATATGAATTAAATTATTCGTTAATGTGAATTTAATAGGCCTCTTGAAATAATATTTAATATTATAAATGAATTGTTTGAACAAAATTTTTATTATATAAAAATAAACCACCTCATATTAGTATTGGGGCGCCTTAAGGAGCTCCCTGCTCTCAGGAGCACCATAGGGATTCCGGATCAATGGGACCAGTGTAGGGTAGGTTTAGTGAATGGATGGTGGTGATTTCAGGGTCTTGCATTCATTATCGATGGGTGGAAGAGAAACAAGGTATTTGGGTGATGATGAAGAGGGTGTTAGTGGTTGGTGAGCGTCATCAGCTACAGCTGTAGCTTTGGCCATGACTCGTTTCCATCATGATAGTGTTATTCAACTCGGGTGGCCACCCGAACCTATGACAGAATCTTTCCAATGCAGTGCATTACAAACATCCCTTCATCTCAATATTAGGTTATTTACTGTTCCCGATGTATTTTTTTTGTTAATGTGGCATTTCAGTTCATTCTATGGTTGGGTTTTTCTAGGTATCATCAGTTTCTTGATGGTTTTAGCTCATGAGGGGTTCATATATGGTGTTTTTCCATGACATAATGAACATAAATGGTTGGTTTTTTACGTTGATAGAGGTCTTCAGTAGTATTCTCTATTTTTTATTCATTCTAGGGGCAGGATGGGTTTTGCTTTCGGGATGGGCTTAAGCGTCTTCGTAGCATCATCTTTTCCTGTTTATTTTTTTATTAGGATGAAATGTTCGCATCAGCTGGTTTTTTTGGTGGCTAGTTTAGTTTTTTATATGTTTGATCAATAGAGAATATTCCTCTCTATGGTGTATTCTGGTGATGGGGCCATAAAGACTAGATCCTTAGAGGGATTTGGTCGTGTGTGCCTCTATTATTGATCAAAGATTATGCCACTCTCTCTGAGGAGGATCCGACTGTGGGTCTTCATGGTTTTTTGGGATGTGATGGTGAGAGACTGCTAGAGTATTATGGTGACTTAATCTCTAATGGATCATATTAATGGTGGTCCTTCTAGTTATGAATTTTAAATTGTAATCATACTCATGTAGAAATCATCATGGATTATGAAAACATTAATGGTCTTTGGTGATATTTTGATTCTGAGATGTGAATGATTCTAGACAATCTTCAAGGAACAACTTCAGACCAGGTTTTAGAGTATTAATTATTCACCGAAGCACGGCCAACTGGATTTCTATGAATGTGAGGGTACGGATATTTCAATCAATATCTGGCGCATGAAACCCTATATGAGACAACTTTTAGAGTGATCATGCGACGATGGAGGCTTCACATAATGATTTATCATTTGGGAAGTGGAATTTATTTTAGTATTTATTTGGAATGTCGTTCATTTTAATGGATTTTATTGGCCAAAGTTTTCTGGTTCAAAACCTAGCCTTTAAATGTTTTATTTTAAAATACAAAACAATTTATTCTTCCAAAACCCCTCTGATGATGTGCACTATCTTCAAAACTGAAAATCATTTATTAGATGTTTAATACATTATTGGATTAATACTTTTTAGTTTCCCCTATTATTTAATGTCATATGTGATATAAGAAATGTTTAGTACATGACATATAATTGAATTATAAAATGTACTTTACTTTTATAAAAATTTATGAAACCATTCCACTTTCTAGGTCTCATCTTTCCCTTTCCATTTGAATTTCCTCATCTTGTTTCATTAAATTACATTTAATCGCTCTGAATTTCCCTTCATTAAACCACCCAAGGAGGCATTCCTATGATTTCATAGTTAGATTATGTTTAATTATGGTGAAAGGGAATTATTTTTTCAATTTAGGATATGTATTTCCTCCCTTCCATGTTGATGATCTTTGGTTAAATGGTTATATTGAACATGTAATGCATAATGGTTTATTTGGAAAATAAAAAAATGAGTGGGTAATCATGTGTGTTATGTTCTAATATGACATGGGAATAATGAGAGGGTATGCTCATTGTTTTTTGTTAAATTTTAGTTTTGATACATGAGTGTGTATACTAATGAAATGGAATTGAATGTGAAATGGTTATATGATTGTGGAGACTTAAATTTTATGAAAAGGTAAATGGTAAGAAATGGTGAATTTTTCGATTCCTTGGATATTCTCATTAGATCTTGACAAAGTAGTGGATTTTGTGGATTGAGTATGCTACATGGGTCTTGATTCCATGGGACACCTCATGCCTTTCTACCGCTTGGATCCAAATTTCTTGAACTTTCAAAGGACATGGTTAATAGACATGCTCCTAGGAATCTAACACTACCTAACCGAGTATCAATAGAGATGCTCCTGGAACTCGATGGGGATGTCGTGGTATTTTGTGAATTGGATCTATCCCTTCGTTGTAATGTCCCAAACTTTTATTAATATAATTTCATCCATCTTATCGTAATTTTATATAGTATAAATAACATAAAATCAATTATATAACACAGTAAAAACATTATAAATGAATAATTAATCAATAAGAGTTATTTATATAAGTTAAGGAACCGATATAGATGAAATAGTAACTTGAACATAGGATTGGTAATATGACCCTTATAAATAGTAAATTTTTCTAAATAAATAGTAGTCTCATAAATTAAAGAATAAATAAAATTTAGTCATCATGTAAATGAATATATTGTATAATTGAATCATAGTCTATGTAAATAAAAGATTTAGAAATTAATAATTATGTGATGGCATTTTTATAAGTCAAAAATATTTAATTATAATTTAATTATTAATTTAATAATTTAAACGAAAAATTATTTTCATAAAATTTATTCATAAATTAATATTTTAATCTCTTTGGATTTTAAAATACTTTTATGATACCTTATGTAATTTTTGATAGTGTTATAAAATAAGTTATAATTTCAAAAACCACATTATCCATGTAAACAATGATTTTAAATAAAAATTAAATTACTCATATTTTTAAAATTATTTTTATAAAATGAAGTTGATATTTAAATTATACATGTTGAAAATTTTTTAGGGTTATATTTTTATATTTTTCTAAAATATTCCAATTTTTATGGACACTAAAATACTATAATTTCCAATAAAATTTATATACATAAAATATGGAGTCATAGATGATGTAAGGATGATGTAATCCAAAAAAAATAAAACACTCATTAATTATTTTATGTCATTTTGATATAATTCTAAAACTATTCATTGTCTTGAGCCAAAATAATAAAGTAGTGAATATAATAAAGAGAAAACACCCCTTCCCTCTGCTACAAATATCACCCCTCGCCACCAATTCTCATGAAACCTCTCATGCTTTGAACCTTCTAAAAATTATTCTCATTTATATTCTCAACCCACTCCCCCAATTTAAATATAAAATTTTATCATAACAAGAAAAAAAATTCCATAAGGAGGTTCTCAAGGAGGATAAATCCAATAGGTAAAAATCCTCTTCTGTTTTCTTTTATTTTCTTTTCAATTTCATTTCTTTTATTCTATTATCCTAACCGTATATTATCCAAATGGAATTAATAATACATTATTCTTAATAAGATTTTATTCCACCATGTTAATTTAATATCCATTAATAAAATCCTCCCCCTCTATTTTATTCAAAAAAATAAATTCATCGCCCATGATGTGACCATTTACCGGCATTATAGCGATGCACTTCCAGTTTCCTTTAATGCCATAATGGATGTTAAAGAAAACATTATAATGGGTCAAATGTATTGTAAAATTTATGTTACATCCCTCTTTATGTCCTGGAACTAGCATAAATACATAAAATTAAATGATAAAATAAAATGAGTTCATTATGATAAAAAATTGCCAATATTAACATAAAAAATCATCCTTAAATTTTATCTAATGATTCATCATAATCACATATAAAATTATATTTATAAGATAAATTAAACATATTTAATATCATTAAAATAATATAATAACAATTACCAATATTTATCCACATTTCACATGATGTTCAATTCATGTATACAACTATATAGATCCTGAAGAGTTAGATAATGAACACTCTCAAATGATAAAATCAAACTCTAAAACTCATAAATGAGCACATAAATGAAAATAATAAAATCTTAATGAATAAAATTCTATTATAAAATTTTCTATGTTATTAATTTTTGGATTTAATTTTATTACCTATGATATTAAATAGAAGAGAGAATTCAAACATAAGATAAGGGGAATTCTCAAACCCAACCATCTTTATTTGGGGATTCCCACTTTAAATAAATTTTAAGTATATATGTTTCTTTAATATCATTTATTCATCAGTATCTTATCATTCCTATTATATACATCCTTTCTATATGAGTTTATGGAAAACAAAATGTTTTCCAAAAGAACTCTTCTAAAAAAATCTTTTACTTCATGAGATTATTTCTTCTTCACACAAGGTTGATGATTCTTATATCAAGTACATATTTAACTTCTGAAAAATAGTTTATAACTATATTATTTATGAAATTAAAACCCATTACATTAGTTGGGTTATTTTATTTCCATGATTGATATACACTATGTGGCATGCATGATAATGTAAATATTATGATGTGGTGGGGCACCCAAAATTATATTGAAAAATTTAAATGTTATGATGTGACAGGTGTGCTAGGGATTATATAGCGGTCGATTTTATTTGTTAATGTGATGTATGTCATCATAAAATTTATATATTAATGAACATGATGGTATCATTGTTCAAAACTAGGTGTTGTAGTTGACCACTAAGACATGATGTTTCATTTTCTTTCAACACCATATCCTAGCCTTTTCTTAATTATTAATATCATGAATATGATCTTATGTATATATCATTATGTTATTATTATTATCACCCAATTTTATATTGATTCATTTTCTTATTTATCCTTTTACGGGTCATTTAGCCCACCCCTTACGTTGATGTATATCCTCAGGTGATTACTTTTACTAAGGTGAACATGAGGCCCAATATGAATCTTGAGAAGAAGTAATTAAATAAATGATTATTTTTTAGTTTTTAAATTTTATGTATGGTACTAATTTTTATGAGACACTATACCTTTGGATCCAGGTCATGTAATTATTTTAGGTAGTTTATCTTTAAAATGATTTAATAGTAATGTAATAAAAAGTAGGGTCTCTACAGTTTGTATTAGAGGATTGTTTAGTTAATATATGAATTGGGATTAGAGAAAATTAGTGAAATCCATTACTATGAGACAAAGTATAAATAATCAGCAAAAAAATTGTGTTTTAGAAAATGAGAAACACAGGGATCCCACTAGATATACCTTTGGTTTTAATTCCACAAAGGAATAAATTATTTATTCATGACTTTTTGACGTATATTTTAGAAAATTGTGGGAACTAGGAGAAACCATGACAATAATGCATGTGAGGGAATATTTAGTGATTTCCTGAATGAAATACCCAATGAATTTATTGCAGATTTACAAATTTCATAGTGATACTTACCCAAGTATCCCAGTTTATGAACAATTACTAGAATAATGTGAAGTTTCATGATTTATCCAATTGTTCCACTAGTTATATAACAATTCATGTTATCAATAGAGAATATATTTTCATTGATTCATGCCATGAGATGGAGAAGGTTACTCTGGCTATTTACTGCTTAGATAGAGAGGCGAATCAAAGTGGGATTTGATTAAGAACACTATGCTAAATAATGAAATTGAAGATATGGATTGGGAAGACTTTAAGATAATGTTTCATAATAAGTATTTACCATATATTATTAGAACAAACATTGAGAGATTATTAAAATAATTTAATAAATATAATGGATAATTTTTCAAAGCCTATTATGAAAATTTGAGGAGGCTTTCAAAGTATGATTCAGGTTTTTTATCTACAATGATAGAAAAATTTATAGACTCTTTAGTGGATTAAAATCACACCTTAAAAGGTATTTAGAAAATTGAGACATTTGGAGTTGGGTAGAAGTTGTTTACTGTGATATAAAAGTTGAGATGTATTTTGGAGAATGGTCTCATAGTTATGGTGATAGGAAATAAAAGATGGAATTTCAAGATAGATGATGTAATATGAAATGGGGAAATAAATCTCAACCACATAAAATTAAAAAATGAGTGATGAAGCATCATGGGAATGACCTCAAAATAATGGGGAAATTATTTATGTGTCAGAGAGAAGGAAAAGAATATCAAGAATGTCAAAAAGACATGAGGAATGAGGAAAATGTGGTGGAAGAAATGTTAACACCACCCATGGTCTAGTGATAAAACTATAGGGATCAAGGTAACTATGAAAACTAGTGCACTAAACCTCGAGTCCTTTAGGGTAATCAGCATCATTATACACTAAATCCAAAAAATAAATGCAAAAATAAGGAGATAACTACTATCAGATCAGAGTAAGAAAGTAGAGTCATATTAGGTACAATTCATATTCTTTAAAGGATGGATGAAAGTCTTATTTGATTATGGTTATATGCATTCCTTTATATCTTTCATGTTTTCTAGAACTTTGGAATAAAATCATTGAAACCATGAAGTAAAGATATCTATGAGAACACCTTGTGGTGCAATAATTGCAACATAAGGGTAGTAATCTTCTCCAATTGACACAAGTTGTAGGATTCTTCTAGTTAATCTCATGATAATTTCTTTGGTGGGATTTGATGCTATAATTTTAAGGTATTGGATCTCGTTATAGAGAACATATAAACTTTCGAGAATATGAAATATCTTTTCAAATTCTAAACCATATCATGATACTCTACAAATGAAAGGAATATCATTAATCTCTTTTGGAAAATCATTCAATGGTGTAGGTTTTGATTCCCTATGAAGAATCACACCTCGCTCAAATGGGTAATTCAAAGGAAGGTATCTACCTAGGGGAAATGTCCATTGTATGGGAATACAATGATTTATTTCTTGAAGAGTTACCTAGACTTCCCCTAGATTGTGTGGTAGATTGCTCAATAGAACTCCTACCCGGAGATACTCTAATAGAAATGTGTCCCTATTGGATGGATCATATAAAACTGGAGTAGTTAAAGAAGAAGCTGCAAAAGTATTTGGACAATGGGTTCATACGACCTAGTACAAAACCTTGGGGTGCACCAGTGCACTTTATAAAAAACGCATGGATCAATGCAATTATGTGTTGATTGTTGGGAACTAAACAATATCACCATAAAGAAAAATTATCCTCTTCCAAGGATTGATGACTTCTTCAGTCTTCTACGAGGATATCGTTACTTCTCAAAGGAGAATCTCAATTTTCTATATCATCATGTAAAGGTGAATAAAGAATATATTCAGAATACTTTCTTCATTACCTGGTATGTGCCCTATCGGTTTTTGGTGATTCCCTTTGGATATACTAATGTACCAACAATATTCATTGATTTGATGAATAGTGTCCTTAGACATTATCCCCACAAATTTTTTTTAGTTTTTTATCAGTGATTTTTCCATATACTCCAATATAAAGGAGGAACATCAATGACTTCTACAGATTGTGTTAGCAACTTTATGGAAGGATAATTTTTATTCCAAGTCAGGAAAGTGTTAATTTTGGATACATGAAGTCACATTTTTAGGACATGTGATCATATTTTAGGGAATTTCTAAGGACCCATCCGAAATAGAGGCAATTGAAGAATGGTCCAAACCCTCTAGTGTTAGGGAAATATACAGTTTTCATGGATTAGCTAGGTACTACCAAAGTTTTTTTTAGAAATTTCTCATAATTTTCAATCATTATAACTAGTTTAATAAGGAAATGGGTAAAGTTTATTTGGATGGAATAATGTGTGGAAATCTTCAATGAGCTAAACAAGATGTTGATCACCGCACTTTTACTCACATTACCAGAAAGTGAAAATAATATTTTGATATAAAATGATTCTTTAATAAAAAGATTGAGTTTTTGTCTCATTCAAAATGATTATGTCTTGGGCAATTTCTAACAAAAGTGGAAGATCCATGAGAAGAACTACCCGACGCATGATCTAGAGCTAGTAGATGTGATTTTTTCCTTAAAAATCGGGTGGCACTACCACTATTGTGAGAACTGTGACATATATACCAATCACAAGATACTAAATTATATGTTAACACAAACTGAGACCAATATGCATTAAAGTATTTAGTTAGACAAAATCTAATACTATGATTTCTCTATACACTACCATCTCGGTAAGGCAAACATGGTTGTTGAGGCACTTACCATAATAGAATCCTCTACTCTATCCATCTTGTGGATTGAGAATGAACCTATCCAACTGGATATACAATGGATGGATTTGGAAATCATAATGGTAGGGAATAAATCCTACCATTCCAAAATGATTTCATAACCATCAATCCAAGATAAGATTAATGAGTCATAAAGGGATGATTCACAGTTACAAAAAATGGTGAATGCAGTAAAGGAAGGGAAACTAACAGAGTTCTGTATAAATGATGATAGTGTGATTCTATTTGGAACATAGAACTGTGTGCCTTCATCACCTGAGATAAAGAAGGAGCTAATGGGAAATGCACATATCTAAACATTCTCTATCAATATCGGGAGTACCAAGATGTTCCATGATATGGGAAAATAATTCTAGTGGGACAACATGAAGAATGGGATTTCTAAGTGTATCTCAAGGTGATTAATATGTTAGAATGTTAATGTTGGGAGAAAGAAGTCAAATGGGATTATGAAACCATTTCCTATACCCATATAGAAATCGGAGAATGTCACTATAGTCATTTTCACTAGCCTCTAGAATAAATCTAAATGAAACTATGTGATATGGGTTTTGGTGGACCGGCTCACCAGGACTTACCACCTTATTGCTATATGGGAATATCTACCACTTGAAAAAAATAAAAATATATATGTATAGGATGTGGTGATACTGTATGGGGTTCAATTCCTAATATTATCTAATCATGATCCTAGTTTCACATCTAAATTATAGAGGATTCATCAACATGGTTTGAGTACTGAATTAAATTTCAATATGACCTATCAACCCCAAACTGATTCCCAATATGAAAGGATTAAACACTCGAAGTTATTCTAATATCTTTTTCTTCATAATTCAATGTTTTATGGGATCAACATCTACCATTGGTTGAGTTCTCATACAATAATATATTCCACTAGAGTACTCAAATATCTCCCTATGAAGCTCAATATGGATAGAAATGTATAATTCCAACCGGTTGGGATGAATTTGTAGAAATGAAGCATCTTGGACCTGATGTTGTGAATTGGATGATAGATAAGGTTCAATCCATCAAGAAAAATATTAATGCTACTCCGAGTCTGCAAAAGAGCTATGCTGAAAAACACAAAAGGGACATGGATTTTGATGTTGGGGATAACGTATTCATATGAATATCACCACGGAATAGAGTTATGCAGTTTGAAAATAAATGTATGTTATGCCCAAGGTACATTAGCCCTTTTGAGCTCATTGATCTCATATGAGATGTGGCCAATCAGTTTTAAATTCTACCAAATATGGATCAAGTTCATGATGTGTTCCACGTATCACTCTTGAGGATGTATATACCAGATCCCAGACATGTACTGAACTCATAATTGGTACAAGTGGAAGATGATCTCTCTTATGAGGAGAAACTAGTAAATATTTTAAACTAGAGATAAAAGGTTCTACTCAGTAAGACAAACCACGTTGTTGAAGTGCTGTAGAGAAACCATAATTATAAATAAGTAAATCAGGAATCATAGGAGGTGATGAAGGAGTAGTACCCTCACATGTTTCTATAAAATGAAATTTTTATAGAGAAATTTTAATATGGGGGAAGAATGTAATGACCCAAACTATTATCAATGTAATTTTCCCCTTATTATATTAATTTCAAATAGTATAAATCACATAATATCACTTATAGACCATAATAAAAAACTTATATATTAATAATTAAATGAATAAGAATAATTTATATAAGTTAAGGAGCCAATACTGATGAAATAGTAACTTGACCTTATGAATAGTAATATGCCCCTTATGAATTGTAAAATGGAAAAATAAATAGTATAATTATATCATAGTTTAAGGAAATAAATGTTTTTAAATATGATGAATTAAGTGTTGGCATTTTTGAAAGTTATAAATATCTAATTAAAATTTAATAATTAATTTAATAATTTAAAAGAAAACATATATTCATATAATGAATTCATAAATTAAAATTTTGATGTCTTATTATATTTTTATAATTTTATAAGATCTTAATTTGTTTTTCAAAGTGTTTTAAAATCAATTATAAATTTAAAATCGGTATTTTCCATGTAAATGATAATTTTAATTAAAAATTAAATTATTGATATTTAGAAAATTAGTTTCATATAATGGAGTTCATTTTTTAATTATTCTTTTTGAAAAATACTTTGGGTAATTTTAATGTATTTTTTCTAAAATACATGATTTTTTGTTGATTAGTAAAATATAGTAATTTACAATAAAAGCTAAATATATGAATTTTGGAGTCATAGATGATATAAAGCTGATGTTATCCCAAAATGTAGAACTATACATAAATATTTTAATATAATTATATATAATTATCAAACTATTCATATTCTTTATCCAAAATAATTAACTAATGAATATAATAATGAGAAAACACCCCTATGCTCCACTATAAATACCACCCATCACCCCTATTCTCCTCACCCTTATCGTTCTATGAGACACATTCAAATTCAGCTAAAGAATCTTCTCAATACCATCCCTAACATATAATAGATCTTTATTACATCAAAATACCAAAACCATTTTCCTTAGGAGGCTTTAAAGGAGGATAAATCCAAGATGTAAAAATCCTCTTCCATTTTCATATAATTTCTTTTCAATTTCATTTTTTTCTAAGATTCTCCACACATTATATTATAAAAATGGAATTATAACTCTAGTATGATTGATATAATAGTATTATATATTTTTTAATGGAATATCTATCAATAAAATCTTCCATATCTCTCTTTTATTCCAAAATATGAAAATGTCACCTCTAATGTGTAAATTTACTGACATCATGGGTGATGCACTTTCATTTTACTTTAAAATAATAAAGGATGTTAATGAATCCATTATAATTCTGAAAAAAGATTTTAAATGTTATGTAATAAATTTTTTTATATTATGGGACTAACATATATACATAATACTAAATGATAAACCAAAACGAGTTTGTCGTGATAAAAACAGACAAAACTAACCTAAAACGATCGTCATTAACTTTTATCTAATAATTCATCCTCATAACTTATAACAAAATTATTTATAAGATAAATTAAAATTCTTTAATATCATTAATAATATATAATAACTATTATGGATATTTATCCACATTTTACATGAACATCCATTCATGTATACAAGTGAATTGATCATGAAAAATAAGAAAACGAACACTTATGATCAATGACATGAATCTCTATTAGTCATAAAAAATCCCATAATTGAACTTCATAAAACCATAATGAATAGAAATCATTTTTAAAAGTTTATGGATTTTTTAATTAACTTATTTAATTTCATTATCCATGATATTAAAAAGAAGAGAGGGTTCTGACATAAGTTAATAGTAATTCGTGATACCAACTATATTTCAATGGGTTGTCCCACTTTCACACCATTTTAGGTATGTAAATTACTTAAATATAATTTATTCATCATTATTTTAACTTATCTATGATATACATGTTTCACACTTGAGTTTATGACAAACACAATGTTTTCCAAAAGAACTCTTGTTTTAAAAAAAACCTTTTAGTTCTAGAGATTGTTTCTTCTTCACTCTAGGTTAATGAATCTTATATCCAGAATGTTATTCCTTATTTAATTTGGGATCCAAAATTTTATGAATGTAATATTTATGAAATTAAACAAATTCCTCTCAATGGGAAATTTTATTTCCATGATTGACATACATTATAGGGGTTATTCATGATAATGTAAATTATATTATATGGAGGTGGAAACCCGAATTATATAGAGTAATTTATATTTTTTTATGTGATGGGTTCACAAAAAATTATATATCTCTCCAATGAATTGGGTAATGTGATGGATATTTTGAGAAAATAAAAAAATTCATGATCATAATGATGGATTTTTTCACAACTATGTTAGGTAGTATACCACTACGAAATGATGTTTCATTTTTATGCATTGGCACTTTCCATGATTTTTCTAAAATCTCACTCTCAAGATTATGAACATATGACAATGTTATGATTTTATGATTATGATTACCCCATGTTATATTGATTTTATTTATTATTTATTCTTTTACTATGATTTTATCTCACCTATTTCATCGATTTATATCCTTATGTGATTACTTGTACTAAGAATAACCCAAAGAGCAATAAGAAGATAGAGAAGAAGGAATTAAATAAATGATTATATTTTATTTTGTAAATTTTATGTATGATACTAATTTTCCTAAGACACTAAACCATTGTATCCTATTCAGGTAAGGATTTTATGTTTTTTATATTAATTTTTGAAAAAGGAGGGTCTTTATAGTTTTTATCAAACCATGGTTTAGTTAATTTGGGAATTATGATTAGAAAACACAGTGAAATTCCAAAGTATGACACCATGTATAAGTACTCACCTAAGAAGTTTGTTTTCATAAAAATCTAAACATAGGGATCACACATGATATTAATTTAGACAAAATTTCATAAAGGAATACATTTTTTATCCATTTCTTAATGACTTATGTTTGAGAAAATGTTGGGAAGTTGGAGAAATGAGGGAAAAATCGTGTGAGGGATAATGTTGTGATTTCCTGAATGAAATCTACCATTCCATGGGGGTGGAGTTGAAACTCTCAGTATATTCTTGCCCAGATGTCGCAAGTTATAAACAATAACCTGAATAATGTTGAATATCCACCTTTACCTTAGAGGGATAAACTGGATATCAAGGGTTTTATATGGAAAAGACTATCAGAATTTAGTGGATCTTTCATTCTACTTGTCACGGAATAGTGGTTCAACTCAATTGAGAGTGTCTTTTTTATTCTTTACCTATCAATGATAGAGTATGTTACTCTTTCCATTTACCATTTATATGTAGAGGATAATAAATGGGGTTCTTTGATTAATAACACTAAGAAAATGGATGAAATGTAAGAGATGGAGTGGGAAGACTTTATGATAATTTTTCTTAAAAGGTATTTCCCTAGAACCCTTTGAAAAAAGATGGATAAAGAATTCATAGATCTGAATAAAAAGGAAAGATAATCTATCATGTCCTATGTAGAAATTTTACTAGGCTTTTAAGGTACACTTTGGGATTCATTATCAATAATTATATATAAATTAATAGTTACATTAATGGATTTAAACCACACTTTCAAAAGGTTCCAGCAATTCGCGACTTTGGGAGTTATGAAAAAGTTGTTTGATGTGTTATCATATTGGAGACAGAGTTAGGAGAATGTTCTCATGGCTATAGTGAGAAGAAATGAAAGATGGAGTTTCAAGCTGGGGGATCTAATGAGAAATGTGGAATGAAAACTCAACCACCTAGATTTCAAAAATGTGGGAAGAATCATCATGAGAACTTACTAAAATGGATTGTGAAATGTTTCATGTTTGGGAGAGAAGGCCACCAATCTCATGGACGTCCAAAAAACATGATTAATAATGAAAATGTGGTGGAGGAAAGGAGAACACCACACATGGTCCAATGCTACAAATGTAGGGAGCAAGGGAACTATGCAATCCATTTCAATAAACCTTGAGTCTTGAAGGGTACTCAGTGTGAGTAGCCACCAAATCTGATGAATTAAATCAAGTCTTATGCCACCACTAATATTTATGTGGTTCGATAAAACAATGTAATAGAATCTACACTTCATATTCAATCAAGAATGGAAAAATCCTTATTCTATTTTGGTTATGCACATTTATTTATATCTTGCATGTTTTCAAAAACAATGGAATTGAATACTTGAAACCATGAAGTAGAGACATCTGTATAAAAACCTAGTGGTGAAATCATTTCAACCAATATGTTGGACTCTTCTCCTACTGAAATATGTGGGAAGATTCTTCCAAAAAATCTTGTGATATTTCCTTTGGTGGAATTTAATGCAATAACGGGAATGGATTTTCTATCTTTATATAGAGTACATATATACTATTTGGAAAAGGAAATATATTTTCATATTATGAACCATACCATGACCCTCTACAGATATAAGGATGATCTTGAATCTCCTATGGAAAATGATTCAATGGTTTGGGTGCTGATTCCCTGTGAAGGAGCATACCTCGATCAAATTATTGAGTTAATGGAATGTATCAACCTAGGGTAAATTACCATTGTGATGGAATACCATTATTTCTTTCTTAAAGAGTTACCTGGAATTCCCTTGGATCACATGGTAGATATTTGAGCAAAACTCATACCCAGAGTTACTCCAATCTCAAAGTGTAACTTTAGGATGGATCATATCAAAATGGAAGAGTTATAGAATAAGATATAAAAGAATTTCTACAGATGGTTTATACAATCTAGGGCATCAAGTTGGGGTGCACTAGTGATCATTATCAAGAATAATTTTGGATCAATACATCTATGTATTGAATATAGAGAACGAAAAAAGGTCATCATAAAGAACAAGTATCCTATTACAAATATTGATGACTTGTTCAATTAGCTATGAGCATCTCAATATATCTCAAAGGTGGATCCCTATTATGGATATAATCATATAATGGTGAAGACAGATGTTATTCAGAAGACTTCCTTCTGCACAAGCTATGGGCACTATGAGTTTTGGTGATGCTTTTTGAAATTTCTATGGCCCCTACAATCTTCATGGATTTGATGAATAGAGTCTTCATACATTACCTTCAAAAAAATTGGAAGTGTTTATCAATGATATTATCATATGCACTAATAGAAAGTAAGTATATAAAGAATATATTAGGATTGTGTTAATGACATTAATTAAGGGAAAATTTTACACCATGTTCAGCAAGTGTTAATTTTGGATGCAGCAAGTCACATTCTTGGGACATGGTCAGAAGTGAAAGAATTTATATGGACCCCTAAAAGGAAAATGTGATTTAGGAATATACTAGAGCCTATAGTTTCATAGAAATAAAATGTTTTTGTGGATTATCTTGATACTACCGATATTTTGTGATTAATATATCACGATTGTCAAACCTTCTACCCAAATCATGATCTGGAGCTAACAACTGTGATTTTTGCCTTGAAAATCTTGTTATATTACCTTTATGGTGACAAGTGTGACATATATACCAATCACAAGGTCCTAAGGTATATATTTTCACAAAAGGATCTAATCATTCGTCAAAGGATATGGATAGATCTAATGAAAGACTATGATTTCTCTATTATATATCTTCCTGGCAAGGTGAACAATGTAGCTCGTTCACATAGAAGAAAAGAACCATATACTCTATACATTTTACGGATTGAGAAATACCATGTCATAATGGATATGAAGAAGATGAATTTGAAAATAATAATGGTAGGGAATATATCATGTGTTTCCCAAATGATATCCCAACCATCTATCCAAGACAAGATTAAGGAGGAACAAAGTGATGATCTATAATTACTAAAGAAGGTGAATGAAGGAAAGGATGGGAAAATTCTGGAGGTCCATATTAATGATGATGGTGTAATTCAATTTTTAATGGGGCTCTATGTGCCTTAATCACCAAGGATAAGCTATTGGAAAATCCACATAGCCTAACTTTATCTATTCATCCTAGCAGTTCTAATATGTACTTTGATCTACAAAAACCCTTCTGGTGGGACAACATGAATAAAGAGATTCCTGATTATATCTCAAGGTACATGATATTTTAGAATTTTAATGATGAGTGATAAAAGACTAATGGGATGATGAAACCATTACCTATACTGATGTGGAAATGGGATAATGTCATTATTTACATTATCTCGGGTCTGATGAATACATCCAAAGAAAACAATGCAACAGGGGTTGTGGTAGATTGACTCACCAAGACTACCAAACTTATCACTATTTGAGAAGATATATCAAATATATAACATGAAAATATATATTTGAAGGAAGTAGTGAGACTACATGGAGTTCCACTTTTTATTTTCTTAGATCGTGATCCTAGGTTCACCTCTAAATTCTTGAGGATTCTTCGACATTCTTTGAGTAGTTAATTAAATTTCAGCACAACTTATCACCCCAAAATAATATCGAATATGAAAGGACTATTCATATTCTCTAAGACATGATTAGAGCCTCCTATTTTATATTAAAATGTGTATGGCATCAAAACATATCAAACTGGTTTAGTTCTCATACAAAAATAACTTCTTCTCGAGTATTCATATGGAACTATAAGATGTTATGTATGGAAAGTGATATGGAACTCCAACCCGTTGGGATAAATTTGGTGAAATTAAGGTACATGGACCGTATCTGGTGACAGAGATGACATAGAGGGTTAAATCTATCCAGAAACATATTAATGCTGGTTAAAGTCCCAAAAAGAGCTATGATGACAACCATAGAAGGGACTTGGAGTTGACGTTGGAGGTAAATTATTCCTTTGAATATCACCATGGAAGTGAGTCATGAAATTTGGAAGGAAAGGGAATATAAAACCAAGTTACATTGGACCATTTGATATACTAGATCTCATAAGATTTGTGGCCTATCATCTTTCACTAACACTTAATATGACTCATGTTCATGATGTGTTCCATGAATCACTTTGGCGGATGTACATACCACATCCCTCAGAAGAACTGAAATCAGAGGTGTTATAGATTTAAGATGACCTTAATTACAAGAATCCTCCAATACAAATTCTAGAATATAGAGATATGTTTATACATAGCAGCACAACCCACCTTGTCAAAGTGTTGTGGAGGAACCATAAGTATGAAAAACCAACTTGGGAATCAAAGGAGGTGATGAAGGATAATTACACTCAACTGTTTATCTAAAACAAATTGTCGAGGGAGAAATTTCAAAAGGGGGAAAGAATGTAATGACCCATACTATTATTAATTCAATTTCTCTCTTATTATAGTATTGAACTATAGTGTAAATAACATAAAATCCCTTATAGACCATAAGAAAATCATTATAAATGAACAATTAATGAAATAAGAAATATTTATAGATGTTATGAAACCAGTACAGCGGAATTAATATTATGACCTTAGGAATAGTACTGTTACACTTTTGAATAGTAAACTTGCCAAATGAATAGTTTCCTTATCCATTAAAGTATAAAAAAAATTAGACATGTTATAAATGAAATTATGGTAAAATTATAACATAGTCTATGTAAATAAATGTTTTAAACATTATTAATTATGTGTTATCATTTTGGTAAGTCATAAACATTTAATTACAATTTTATGATTAATTTAATGATTTTAATGAAAATAAATTTTAATAAAATTTTATTCCTAAAATAATATTTTTATGTCATATTATCTTAATATAATTTAATGAGTCCTCAAGTAATTTTTCAAAGTTTTATAGAATCATTTATAATTTCATAATCTGTATTTCCCATTTAAATAATAATTTAAATTAAAAATTAAATTAATCATATATAAAACATTATTTTGATAAAATAATGTTCATTTTTTAATTATAAGGGTTGGAAAATGGTTAGGGTAAATTTTAAGAATTATTATAAAATACATGATTTTTTTATGCATACTAAAATACAATAATTTCGAATAAAATCTAAATAAATGAATTATGGAGTCATAGATGATGTAAGTATGTTGAAAGAATAAAATCTATAACTATACTTAATAATTTTAAGATAATTAGAGATAATTCTAAAACTATTAATATACTTTAGCCAAAAAATAAACTCATGAATATAATAATGAGAAAACACCTCTATCACCCACTATAAATACCACCCCTCACCCCCTCTTCTCCAAACACATCCCAATCTTTTGATCCTTTTGAAAATTTAGATAATGTGTCTTCCCAAGACCCTACACCACATACATGATCTATTGGTCTAAAAAACACCATCCCCTTTAACCTAAGGTGGTTTTAAAAGACAATAAATCTATAAGGTTAAAATCCTCTTCCTTTTTCTTTTAATTTTTTTCAATTTCATTTATTTTCTTCTCTTATCCAGACATTATATTATAAAATTGTAATGATAACTATAATATGTTATATATAATGATATTATATCATTTTAATATATAATCCATTATTAAAATCCTACCTCTCTATCTTTTATTCCAGAAATGAAATTGGCGCCCGTGATGTATCAATTTACCATCATCGTGGGTGAACACCGTCATTTTTCTTTAACACATAAATGGATGTTATTTAAAGAATAATAATGGTTGAAATATGTTTTAAAATTTATTTTACAACCCTATTTATGTTCTAGAACTATCATTTATATAGAATAATAATTCATAAAACGAAACGAGTTTGTTGTGATAAAAAACTACCAAATTAACCTAAAATGATCATCATTAACTTTTGTCTAATGAGTCATCCTAATTCCATATATAAAAATTATTCATAAGACCATTTAAAATTATGAAATATCATTAATAACATATAATTACAATTATGGTTATTTTTCCTCATTTTACATGAACATCCATGTATAAATGAAATTGAACTGATGATGAAAACAATGAATACAAACACTCCAGAATGATGAAATTAATATCTATAACTCATCAAAAATTCCATAAATGAAATTTATAAAAGCATAATGAATAAAATTCTTGTATAAAACATAATTTTTATTAATAAATGGATTTAATTTGATTATCAAGGATGTTAAAGAAAATTGATATTTCAGACATAAGGTAAGGGGAATTCTCGAACCCAACTCTCTATCTTTGGGGTTTCCCTATTTGATCCCATTTTTAGTATGAATATTCCCTAAATTTAATTTATCAATAATTATCTTTACTTTTTTGGGATATAAATTTTTTAGCCATGATTTTATGAGAAACACAATATTTTCCAAAAGAACTCTTCTTTCAACAAAACACACCTTCTACTTCCTGAGATTTCCTCTTCTTCAATAACGGTTGATGATTCATATATCGAGTATGTTATTCATTCTTTTAGTTGAAGAAACAATTTTTATGAATTCATGACTTATGTAATTAAACCCATTCCTTTAACGGTCTTATTTTATGTCTAATATTTATATACATTGTACGTGGCATGCATGATGATGTAAATGTTTTGATGTAGCAGGTGCACCTTGAATTATAAAGCACAATATAAATGTTATGATGTGACGGGTGTGCCTAAAATTATATTGAGAAAAAAATTATTTGTTAATGTTATGTATCTCTTGAGAAAAGTTAAATATGTGTGGACGTGTTTCTACCTTTGTTCACAACTATGTGTGACAGTTGACCACAAAGACATGATGTTTCATTTTTATGCACTACCATTTTCTCGGGACTTTATTAATGATTACTATCATGATTATGATCCTATGACTATCTTCTGATGTTGTGAATATGACCAAACCACATTATATTGATTCATATTCTTATCTATCCTCTTACTGGGCTTTTATATCTCCACTTTCTTTGATGTATATCCTCATGTGATTACTTGTACAAAGAAGAACACGGTGGACAATAAGAATCTAGATAAGAAGGAATTAAATAAATTTTTATGTTTAATTTTCTAAATGTTATGTACTGTCCTAATTTTCAAAATACACTGATCATTTTGATCCTAGTCAATCAATTATTTTAATTTTTTTATGAATAAAAAATGTAACTAACATATAAGAAAAATCTAGGTTTCAATATTTGTTTTCTAAAGTTTTTATTATATAGCGTGGTAGTGTAATTTTTAGTATGCTTGAAAAAATGGAATCACCGTGACTGATATGGAACGTAGGATATACGACAAGGTCATGGTTGTTTGACATGTTTGGATGAATGACAAGGACATGTTGTTTACATTATGAATTATTCGTACCTGCCTTGTTATAGGAGACTGGCGGTCATGTGTTGGGAGTCTTGAGGTGAAACTTTAGTGTCACTAGTTTAGTAGTTTACATGTGATTATAATATTTAATTACATTTAATTATTATCTATTTACATACACACTACCTTAATTTATATTTCACAAAATGGATTCAGCTAAACACACTGGGTGTCGACCTACTGAGATTTTTTCTCACACCTTTCTATGAGACCATTAGTACCCCATTAGAAATTATTTTTTATGGACCATTGAACATTATTATTTCTCTATGCTTGTTCCTAGGATTTAGGAGAAAAGGAATGAACTAGAGCTCATGATTCTCATTGAGATCTTCTTTAGGTCTTTTCATTTTATTTCCTTTCATTTCATTCTTTATTTTTTATTTACTCCTATATTATATAATGATTTCAATTGAAAATTTGTTTATTCATGTTTCATCAATAGGACACGCATGCTATGTATAAATTGGAGTTTTCCACATTAATTCAATTATTAGCTTATTAATCTAATATTTTTTCTCTTTCATTATTGTTACTATTTACTCTATTATCTACTATTTATTTCTATAATACCACTGCGATTCTATGATATGATGGTAGAGTCTCACCATAATCACATCCTAAGACCCTCATTTCTAGTCGAAAGCCTCTAACATACAATAGAAATTCTTGAGGCCATGTGATCCATCAACCGAACTAACCTCTTAGTTGAAATTTGGGTTAGGAAATTACTTAGTCATTTCAGAGTGGGTTTTCAATTGTATTACTATTTTTGACTAGTAGAAAGGAAACTAATAATGTATCCTATCTTGGTAAATAGTAGTGTCTAGGATAGATCACCCCACCCTTGGGGATGTGACTATGTTGGAAGGGAAATGATTTTTTCTCATGAGATTTTATATTATGGTTTATTATTATTTAACCTCAAGTGATTGGTGTACTTTTTGATGTTTACTGATTTATGAGATTATGAAATTTTAATGTTGTCCGGGTATGGCAAGAATATATATTTTCATACATCATATTAGGTACATAGAAATTCACATGTAATGTATATTCCATGCCTTGTAGATGCATTAAATGTTTTCATGTTGAGTATGATTGTGTGGATTCGATGTATGTCATGCCTTATAATCCTTAGCATGCATGTGATATGGAATTACATTATTTTTGTATTTCTTTGAATACCTTGGGCAATAATATTCCATGTTGTCTGTCAGTTTATCATGAGTTGTCTATGTTCCACAATTCTATGTATTTTTCTATGATGACAGTTTGTGCCTTATTGATGTGTGATTAGTTTTATGGGCTAAATTCATGGGTATTTAATAAATGAGAACTAGTTTTTGATTTTACGGTTTTTGGCCCCCTTATAACTAATAAATGATAACTACTATATTCAAACCACATTTGAGATTGTTATGTGTACATTTCAAGGTTGATGTTAAAGGGAAAGGGCTTATAAATATCAGTTACTTAAGGGAATTGGTATTAATTAAGGGGATCAAATTGAAAAAACTATAAAGTGTATGGGTGCTTTATGGATTGTTATATGGCCACCCATATGACCGAAGCATTGTATGTGACCATATATATCTTAAAAAAGTTTTAATTATTAATTATATTTAGTTTTGAAATGAAATGAACTTGTCACCTTTCAAAAAGTTCAAATGGACCTAGGTATCTCAGTTGGGGAATGTTTTTATGAGATGAAACATTATGGGTGTTTTTATTTTCTATAATTAAAACAACTACTATTGGGTTTCTTTTTGAATAACTGAGGTTGGTTTAATGGGACCCTCAAAGATTGCTTTATCTATTTAAAGAGATTTATATGATAAATTTCTGAATTTTTATTGTATTTATAATAAGTTTTTAATGTTTTAAAATGTTGTATTACATTCCTATTTTTTCGATCATCTTTTAGCTAAAACAATTAAAAAGTTACATGTTTTATAAAATGGTTCTTGAGGTTTTGTTTTAAATTATTTAAATTGCTTAAAGGTTGATGTTAATTAATGAGATGACCTGAAAATGGAACCCTAGGTGGTGTCCTCTATTTAAACCCTCATGTAAGGGTAGTTTAAGTTTCTCATTGAGTTTCCTTGGAGTGGAATTGTGAGCATTTTTCATAGGCCATTTTATTTTTATAAATTGATTAAATGAAAGTTACTTTATTCTAGTGAAATACGTTTTGCATAACCTAGTGATAGGGTCGATGTTTATGCTTCATAAGGGGACAGATCATGTTAGAAAGCACCCTTAGAGAATAAACTCCTCACTAATTCAATGATCTTTATAATATTTGGTTTCATTCAAGTATGATTTTCCCTTGTAGGATTATTACCTCTTAAACAACACACTTGTTTTAATGAAGGGAAATTGTATGATTGACCCTTGTTATGGGTGTGAACATTGATTGATTAACGATTTTCAAAGTTTAGACATGCCTCTAGAATTTTCAACCATTTCATAGGTTGACTGAACCTATCTTCTTATTTAGTGATGGAAGACATGGGACACAGTCATCCAGGTTGAAGTACATAAGAGACAATATGAATTTGGGGTTAAATATCTTATACGGGACATATGATACTCTATTTCAATGGGATTAAGACATATGAATAATTGAGGTGTATGCTGTTCAAAATGTACTCATGTCATCTCCATTTTAGAGTGTCTTGTGAGCTGTGAATCAAATCCATCCCAATTCTCGAGATAGAGTTTCTAGAGACTTTTATGTTTTAAAATGCCAATTTTTTTGATTTGGTTTTCATGAAAAAGTATTTGTGTTTATATTAAGGTGAATATAACCTAATGTACATTTGAGTGCCCGGTTTCCCACTTCTTGATGAAAAGGACATTCATATATTGGGGAGCATCACATTATCTCTATTAAATGTTTTCTTCTGTGTAGAAGGGACACAATTATAAAATACCATTAAAATTGTTACTTCTGGTTATTAATTCCTTTCAAGCTTCCAAATTTTCAATCATGTGACTATAACTTGGAATTAATAAATTGATGTGGTTGTATATGTATTGAAACTTTAAGAAACACTGTTGGTCATGGATGACATTCAGTGTTAGGGTTTGAATGATGCAAATATTCCTCTAATGGTAAAGGCATTAGGATCCGTTAATGGAAATGAATCGGTAGGGTAATGCCAAGATTCATTTAATAGGTCGACCAAGAGTTGTTCAACAATTTTTCTTTTTGTTCCCTTGGTTTCCTCTTTGTGTACTATATTGAAGGATATGAACCTACCCCTTATAATTACCTCATCATTTATGCATTAAGAGTGTGTCAGTCTTCCAAAATACTATGTTTTAAAATTGGTTGTGCTTGATAAGTGGTATTTATTTATGTTTCATGATAAAATTTGGTTCTTATCATGTAATGGATAGCCTAGAGTGACACTTGGGTTATCGAGTTGGAATGACCTGAATGGGCTATTGGACACCATCTATTTCCTTCTAACATGACATCCAGGATGATGCCACTCTGGGCTCAGTCAATGATCAAATGTGTATGTCTTGGACTTATAAAGACATCCCACTTATAAAAAAGGAGAATTTAAAGACTTAGGTTAGTCCCTTGGATTCCAATTAAGTTAAATTTGAGGTTATACCATCCTTGTTGTTAGGATCAAAGGTGAATATTAAAATGGGTGGAAATTATAGTGGGATAGATATGGATTGAGCCTCTGATCAGCCAAAGGATTGATAGTTTTAAAGTTTCCACGTGATGGATTAACTTAGTAAAATCATGAAAATATGTCTATGAGATTCGGTGAACATGTCCATGATAAAAAATTAATGCCTTGGTAGGAAAATTTCACAGTTCTGTTGGTGGTACTTTTATCTTCTATAGTGGGTGTTTGGAAAATGGTCAGTTGGGAGGTGTTTTATGTCATTTTACTTCTCCTTAATTGCATATAGTCATTGAGGAAATATTTTAAAACACATCACCAATTTAAGTAGGGTGTGGCCTAACGTGTTGGCTACGTCTTTCAAGGAAATCATAGACAACCATCTTCTATTTGGTCGATCGGGATTTGACCATTTCCTTCAAAAAATCCTTATACATGACCTCGAATGTAATCATCTTCACCCATTTAAATAAATTATATTTGAGGAATCACTATAATTCTCTATACATTCTCACTAAGGAAATTCCAACAGAAAAAGAACAGTGTCTTGTAATTGTACCCTTCATAAATGTTTCAAGCCTAATGTGGAGAGAACCACTAGTATGATGGATAAAGAGATGACAATGTGATTGCGTCTCC
The DNA here is from genome assembly GCA_963277665.1 of Viscum album. NCBI lineage: Eukaryota > Viridiplantae > Streptophyta > Magnoliopsida > Santalales > Viscaceae > Viscum > Viscum album. Next base: position 876,673,719 of record OY728143.1, on the reverse strand, counting down.
AGTTAAAACGGATTGGGTAAGAACCATTTTGATGATTTACTTAGAAATTGATATTTGGACTAGGGTTTGACAACTTAAGTGTCATGTTCCTATGAGGTAATTTGAGGTGCATTAGTCATCTAGAAACACGAAACGACTATTAGAATGAATATTTTCGACCCTTGTAGGTTAGGTGATGTCTCCATCTTCTTACCATGGATTCTCAAGGGTGAGATGTCATAAGGTTGGTAGATTGTAGAGTCCTAAGCTTTTGGACTAGATGTATTTTAAAAGTAATTGGATTATTTTTTTCATTTACTAGATGCGTTGTTTTACAAACCGAGATTTGGAATGAAATTATGAGAGTTGAAACACTTTAACGTCTAGTTTTTGATCTTTGGTGAAGGCCTAATAGGTCTCTTAGACGTCTAATTTTGTTTTGGGAGAACCTGTATCTAATTAGTCAAGTTATTGGGGATTTGAATAGGGAGAATGGATTTTTTGAAATCATATGATCCTAAACAACAATCTATGGGACCTAAATAAGGTTAATAGAGGTGGTGCGCATGGGATACACTCAATTTCCCAAAATGTGCAACTATAAAACATGGATAGTGGAAATTAGGTAGTACTATGAAAGTAGTCACCACATGGTTAGTGACAGTTTGGCTAACCTAGCTGGAAAAACCATGTGGTATGGTTTCTTCTGTAGGGGTGATACATGGTTAGTGCACGGTTTGGATAACTATGTTCCTTAAACAGTGCGGTGTGTTTTTTATAAAAAATAATTAAATTAAATTAAAAGTAAAACCTATCTACACTTTCTCCCCCTCCAGATCATGGGACAGCCCCTCCCTAGACCCCTAGGTTACACGCGATGCAACTCCTCCACGACTACCTCTTCGATATTCGTTTTCATCAAATGTTTTCACCTTTTCCCATCAATTCTTTAAGGTAGGGTCTAAATATCCTATTCTACCTTGTTTATATGGTTTTACTCTCTCTCATCACCCTATTCCATTTAATTGAAATCTTGGGTTAGGGATAATTGGATTTTTTGTTTTTCTTATGGTGTTAGGGATAGTGGTGGGTCTCCCGAGACTGTTTCTTTATGTTTCAATGTTTTTCTATAATACCGAGGCATTTCAGATCCATTTAGGTATTTCATCTATACTTGAGTCAATTTATTCTCCCATTTCTTAGTCTATATCAATATTATTCGGATCCCCCAGTAAATATTCATGGACATGAGAAAATGTACACAGGGGAAAGGATTCCTTATATATATACAAAGGTGAATATGTTGGGAGGCAGGAAGGAGTAGCTTCAAGTGGTCACTGATGAAATTGTTATGTACCAAATTGTTCATCTTGGCCTTCTTCTATTTATGTAGGATCTGTTTCCCATTTCTGATTAAATCAAATATTTTAATTAAATTCTTCTTAAATGTGAATTCAATATGCCTATTGAAACAATGGTCAATATGAAAAAAAAATATTTTGAAGAACAATGTCATAATTTTATAATAAAACCCCTCAGATAAGTTTCATTGTATTCTAAACTAATAAGTATTGATAAGATTTTTAATACATTTTGGGATTAATGTTTTTAGTTTACACTACGAATTGATCACATAGTGTGATGTAGGTCATGTTTAGGACATGGCTTCTAATGGAATTAGAAAATGGATTTTTCCATTATAAATGTTTATGGAACCATTTCACCTTCTATGTTCCATCTTTTCACTTTTAATTTTAATTTACATGTCTTTTTAAGTTAAATTTCATGTTATCTCTCTAAATTAACCTTTCTTTAACAACCCAAGGGGGTGTTCCTATTCTTGGATAGTTAGATGACTCTTAATTAGAATTAAGTGGAATTGGTTTTCTTAGTTTAAAGATGTATTTACTCCCTTTTATTTCAATTCTATTTGAAGTTCCCATATAGGATCAAGACCACTGGGGGGGGGAATCAGTGGTTCCTTTTTCTTTTATAAGAACATTTCTTATTTTTATAACAAAAACATTCCTTACATCTAAAATATGTTATATTTTATGTTCACTCTTGTATAACTCACTAAATCAAATTTAATAAGTAAAAAATATATAGAGAAGGTAGCACACAATAATTACAAGGTTCTGTAAAATGACATACTCCTTTTTATATTAGATAGTCCAACCAACATGGATTTTTCCACTACATTATTTTTGGAATAAAAAGGAACAAGAATAGAAATTTTTTGAAATCCCAGTAGTAAATTTTCTACTATATTTGGTTATACCCCCAACTATCCCTTCTTGTATCCACTTCCCAAAACAGGCCTTTTCAACAACTGTTAATCATTAACATTCACTAGGTTCACTTTCCTTATTCTTTTTTGATCCACTTCAGAAAGTTTTCACTTCCTCCACAAGTTAGCGTAATCAAACTTCCAATGTATATCTTCTTAAAAAACATCATCAATTCACTTTAGGAATATATTGGTCTTGAATAGTCTTCCAGATCCTCAGTCCAAAAAACTTCCTCAACATCAACCTGAAACATAATGTTCACTTGGATAATCAATACATATACCAAAAATTCCAAAGCATGATTGTTTTAATAGTAAAGAGTCACACATAAAAATTAACTCATCTATCCTTGTATAATGAACTAAAATATGGTTTAGGTGGGATTCTGAAAAACATTCCCACTTTACAAAATTTCTAAAATCTTCGATTTTGTTAAATCTCAAATATATCTTTGACTTATTGGATTAATTTTCAAATATTCAAATATACATGATTTTTGGATCATCCATTGAATTCATTAATCCTTGAAACTTTCTAGATAATTATTTTATTTAAGAGATATTTCTTTGCATAAGAATGTTTTATGTAAGAAAAATTTCCTTGAAAAAATATTTTTCTTGAGTAAGATCATTTTCTGGAGAAAGATATTTTCTTGAGGAAGATCCTTTTTGTGAGAATGATCTTTTTCTTGAGAAATATATTTTATTAAGGACGATATTTCTCTACCTCAATCTTAAAAAACAATCATTAACATTTTTTCTTTCCTCACTTTTTATTTCATGAAGCTTTTATCTTATGTTTCATAACTTAATTATGATTTATGAGAACTCCAAGATCAGTAAAGTATCGATATATTTAATGATGAATCCCATTATATCTGAATTTAGGATTTGATATGATCATAATTTTGGTTCTAATATTCTAAGAGTTATGGATTATGTTTCCTCAGAAAAAAATTTCTGATTTTCTCAAAATATTGCTTCTGATTTTCTAAAAAACAAGCTCTGAAAATTTGATCTGATTTATTCAAAATAATTCTCAGAAAATTGGTTCTGATTTTTTTAGAAACATACTCAAAAAAGTGGTTTTCATTTCATTATAAAACAGGTTTCAATTTTTCATAAACTTGGTTCTTATTTTCGTAGAAACATTCTAAGAAAAGTGGTTCCAATTTCTTTAGAAAATGAGTTATGATTTTCAAATGATGGATCTATTTTTAATCCTTCCTCAACATACTTTCATCACCACCATATTGATCTATTTACAAAAAATACAAGAAAACATAACTTGGTCCTACAATCATTCCATTTTTGTTTGTTGTTAATACCAACATCCATAATTACACTTAACCTCTTCAAAGAAATAAGTGGTATTGTTTTCTTTTATCACATTTTCTTCTCTACGCATTCTTTTCTTGGTCCCTCCATTTCTCATCTCACCCTAGAATATTTTCTGCTCCCTCTGAATATATTCTCTCCCCATTATTGACAATAAAATTGAAATGGGTCATCATGACATGTTTCCTTGTTGAAAAATGTTTCACTTCAAATGTTTGGAACTTTTATCTCAAAATTATGATACTCTCATTCAGAATAACATAAGTATCAAATTAGACTCATAAAAAAGGATTTAACTAAAAAAATCTATGTCTACTTGGGTGAAACCTGTGTATTAAATAAGAGTGTATAATCAAGATTATCAATGTTTTCTATTAAACAAATTTCATTTAATACCTTTTCATATTTCCTTCGACATTCCCATTTCTTGGGAAATCATGAAAATAATTTATTTAAGAAAATATAACCTACCCCCATATCCATAAAAATATCATAACGTTTAGGTGTATGAACATAACTTTAAAAAATTTCATAACCTCGTTACTTTTTTATAATAGTAAGTGACTTAAAAACATCATCTTCTTTACTTATACATCTTCAATTTCAGAAAAGTTAGTACAATTTTTTTTAAATAATGAGGAACCTCATTGCTTCATAGAAGAAAATTTCAGGTCGAGAGTATTATCTAAGTCATGAATTTTTATTCTTCTTCTTCTTATTGGATTGTCATTGGATGTATTTTATTCCTTGTGATCAACATTCTCAAATTTTTTAATAGGTTTCTTTTCATCTATAGACATTTCTGATAAGGTTTTTGACTTGTTTTCTTCCTTAGTGACCATTTTTGGTACAATGAATTTGAAAAAAGTATTTCAACCCTTCTTCTTGCTATGTCATGATAGTAAGAAAACTTTTAGTAACATGTACATCATGGTAACATTACATTATATTTTATAAATTATCAAACCACTATCTATTGATACCTTTTTATCATATTTTCTCACATTATCAAAGACCTTTTTCTTCCCTCTTTCTTTATCTGAATTTTCTGATTCTTCTAACAGTCCTTCTATATCATATTGTTCTGGATAAATAAAAAAGCAACCTTTATTTTTTAATTCAGCCTCTTGGTTTTTCTTCACTTCCTTAACACAATCAACTTTCTTAATATAATCAGATATCTTAACATGACTGCCGTTCTTCATAATCTGTGTTTCCTTCTTCTATTCCACATAATATTTAAGGAAACTTTATATTCTTTCTTCATAATAGACCCCCATTAATTGATGCTTTTTTCCAGGTGAAGACATGTTATACCAACCTGAACAAGATATGTGTCCGAAAATTCCACAACTCCAATAATGACCATTGAATATTGATCATTCATATTGAGAGTAAAACTGATCCGTAATTTTTGATTTTTTCTACATAAATCGTAGAATAATTTGCAGAGGAGGATACTTTTCTGAAGAATTCCTATATTTCTGGATGAAACACATTTTCAAATTGGATTTTGTATTCCCTTCTTTACACCTTATTTTCAAGCTTAAAATTTAATATCAATGAACATGGTGATGTTTTATCTCATATTTCTTAACTTACTTTGTGTTGTAAGAATAATTGATTATGTTTTTAACAACACATTATCTCTACCAAACAACTTACTTTTCAGAAGATCTGTTATTTTTCTAGATTCAACTACCTTAATCTTTTTCAGTTTATATTCTTCAATAAGTGTAGATTAAATATTTTCAAAATTCTAATTATTACCTAACTTTTCTTTATAAATTTTTATTTTTCATTCAAGATCAATATCCTGAAAAGTTATATATTCATCATCTTTCTTCAGATTGTTTATATATTTCTTGAGTTGATTATTTTTCTCAATTTCTTTCTCCAGATACGTTTTAAGAATCCATTCCACTTTTGTCATTTTATCATTCTCTTCATCACTTCTAGATGATTAAATTCCATTCATAACTTGAGAAATAAGGTTGAGTTTATGAACAGATTCATCATTAGATGGGGAATTCTTCTTCTTTCTTCTACTCAGATAACATTTTACTATTTTTCATAAGGAAATATTTCCTTATGTTTCATAAACTTTTTTTCTGTGGATTCTCATCATCATATTCACACTCATATTCTCCATATTTATTTCAAGTAAATTTTGTGAAAAAATTCATTTCCCATCATAATTTCAACATTTGAGAGTTTTAATTTTCCGTTTTCCCTTATTGTATTTTTTTGAAAGATGGGAAACAATTGTGTTAAAATATTTAGCTTCTTCATCATATTTTGAATCACTTGATTCTTATTTAACTTCCTCATCATTGTTTTAACCCTTTAATAAATAGTTAAGGACATTTATTGATCAACATTTTATTTCTTTCTTACAACATTATCTCTTATGATTTCATATGTAATGAGAATTCTATATAGATTATCTTGTGATAGAGTTTCAGGATCTTAATCCTGAAATGATGAAACCTTATAATCAAACTTATCAGAAAGAATTATCAAAATCTTTTCTTAAATAGTTTAGTCTTCTAATTTATCACCATGAAATATTATGGTGATTATAATATCACTTTCCCTTGTAAAGAAATCACCAACAAATTCTTGCCCAGCCATTTTCAGTTCTTTATACTTCGGCCTTGAGTGTTGAAAATTTTCCTTATTCTCCATTATATTTCCTTCATAAATGGGTTTTAACTCATCCCAAATACCATGGGGTGTTACAACTCCCTTTAAATGAAGAGAATCTCTTCTAGTAATTGATGTGATTAAATAATTTTTCACACTTACATCATTCTTATGATTTTTCTTTTCATAAATTGTAAGAGGAGTATTCTCAATACAACAAGGAAATCCTTCTCCCATAACTTCCAAAAAATAATACCCCATAGACATATGATATGGAATCATTATATACTTCGATATATGATAGTTCATTTCATTTAAAACCCTAATCACCTTATATTTCATGGAATTGATGTCCTCCATTCAATTAGATGGATATTTCATTGGTAACCCACTTATATACCGATTGAATTTCCAAAGTTTGATTGAGACCACTGGGGGGTTGGGAATGAATCAGTTGTTTCTTTTTCATTTATAAGAAATTGTATTTACTTATTAACAAAACCATTCGTAACCTATAAAACCTGTTATAGTTACAATCCACTCATTTAAAACTCACAAACTCACCTTTCGTATGAAACATATAAAAAATAAGGAAACACATGATATTTCCACAGATCAGTACAAATACCTCCTCATTTCCATGTGGGATATTCCCAAAAATATGGATTCATTAACTATATTAATTCCAGAATACAAATGTACATGAAATGAAAAATTCAAAATCTATATAGAAACATTCTTACTATAGTTGGTTATACCCCAACTATCCTTTCCAATATCCATATCTCAAAACAAGCATTTTCATTAATTGGTAATCATCCACAGTGACAAGATTCACTTTCATATTTTCTGATCTACTTGAGAATGTCTCAACTTCCTCAACAAGTAATATGAATCAAACTTCACATGTGTACCTTCTTCAAGAACAACTATAATTAAAATATGTAATATGTTGGTTTTGAAGAGTCTTTAATATTCTTAGTCCAAAAAACATCTTAAGCATCAACCTAAAACATAAATTTTTGTTAGATACTCAATATCTATCCAATAAATTCAAAATCTTGAGCATTTTAATAGTCAAGAGTCACAAATACAAATGAACCCATCTTTCATTTTTTTGGGACCTTATAGATGGTTTATGAAAGATTCAGAAAATCATTCCCGCTTAGTGAAATTTCCGAAATCATCAATTCATCTAAATCTCAAAAATATCATTGCCTCATTCAATTCCTTTTCAAATCATAAAATCTCATTGATTTTCGGATCTTCCTTTGAATTCTTCTATGATTCAAAATTTCTTGATTAAATTTTTCAGTAAGAATCTTTTCCTTGTATAAAAACGTTTTCTATATGAATAATATCCTTGAGAAAGATACTTTTATCGAGTTAGATCATTTTCATGAGAAAGATATTTTCATGAGGAAGATATTTTTCTGGAGCAATATCATTTTATTAAGAAAAATATTATTCTTGATAAATATATTTCTATTCCTCAAGCTCAAAAAAATACTCATCAACATTTTTTCATTCATAACATTTTCTCTTATAAATATTTTATCATAAGTTTTGCAACTTATGATTTTGAGAACCCCACGATCAGAAAATCATCATCTGATTTAATAATAATCATTTCATCTTAAAAATTGGAATTTGATATGCATAGAATATTGGTTTTGATATCCGCAGATTTATTGATCTAATTTTCTCAGAAAACAGTTTATGATTTTCTCTTAAAATAGGTTTCGATTTTATTATAAAACCAGTTCTTATTTTCATAGAAACATTCTCAGAAACGTGGTTCTAATTTTCTCAGAAACATGCTAAAGAAATGGGGTTCAGATATCTTCATAAAAAATCTCATAAATGTAGTTCTGATTTCTTCAGAAAATAGATTACGATTTTCTCAGAAACCATGTTCTAATTTTCCTAAAAACATACTCAAAAAAGTGGTTCCGATTTGTTCCAAAAACAGGTTTTGATTTTAAAATACTGGATCTAATTTTCATCCTTCCTCAACATACTTTCTTCACCACGATATTAATCTATTGACAACAAATACGACCAAAAAATATCTACGATCCAACAATATTGGGTTAAATAGTAATATTAAACTTGAATTGGATAATTGTTTATTTGGAAGATATGGAAATGAGTGGGTAAACTCATGTGTTATTTTTAAATATGAATTTTGAAAAATGGTAGGCTATTATAATAGATTATATTTATATTTTAATTGTGATACACGGGTTTGTATGGTCATGAGATGGTATTTAATGAGAAATAGCTATAGGTGTGGTTTGACTCATATTGTATGAAAATGTAAATGGTATGAAATGGTTATTATTCTGATGCCTTGGATATTATCTTTTGTTCTTGACAGGGTAGTGGACACCTTGGATTGTGTATTATCCATGAGTATTGATTCAATGGATGCATCGGGTCTTGATAATCCTTGGATCTGGATTTCTTAGAATCATGTTGGACATGATTGGTTTACATGCTCCCAAGACTCCAAATGGTGCTTAACTGAGTTTCCATCGAGATGCTCTTAAGTCTCAATGAGGATGCCTTGGTCTTTTGTTCCTTGGATGTATCCCATCATGGTCTAAAATTTTGTTTATAAATCATGTCCTTAGAGATTTCTGTATTTTGGGAACAACTAATTGCATTTTATTGATGTAGAACTTTGGATATATGATAAGGTTGTGATGGTATGACATATTTGGATGAATGACTTGGCCCTATTGTTTACATTTGAATTATTTGTATCTAACTCGTTACATGAGATTGAATATCTTGTGCATGATACATTAAAGGGTTATTTTTGTGTCATTTTTTGTAGTTTTCATTTCATTGGAATATTTACTTTCACTTATTGGTTATCTATTTACCTACACACTACCTTAATTTATATTGCATGAAATGGATTAGGCTAGGCACTGTGAGGGCCAACCCAATATGATTTTATCTCACAACCTACTTCGGGGCAATTAGTGATTTAGTAGAACTTATATTAGAAGGACATTGTATTTTTCATATTGATGTGTCCCTGTATATGGGAGTATAGAGAAAAGGACTTAATTGGAACTCAGGATACTTGTGGAGATCACCCTTGGGGATTTTTTTGTTCTCTATGTATGTACTACCTTGTATCTTGTAGCATGTAGTCAACCGTCTATTTTTTTATTAAATTTTTCACCAACTGGACATGAATTATTTTTATAAAATAGCGTTGGATATGTTAATTCAATTATTAAGTTAGTTTTCTATTGTTTTTGTACTTTATGTACTATTAAAACTTCAACTATTGTATGATGTTTATTTCTGAAATACCATTATACTACCCTGATATGAGGGTATAGTCTACCCTCTATCACCTCACAAGACCCTCATTGATAGTTGATATCCTCTAGATTATGGGGATATGTGGTTGAGGCCATTTTACCCACTATTATGGCTACCATCGTAGTGGTCAGACGGTATGGGATGTTACAAAATAAATATTTATGTTTTATGATTATGGTATTCTATGTTTTTGTTTATTGGGAATTCCTTTGTGAAAATCATATTATTATTTATTTATATAATTTTATTTGTGATGTTTTGAAATGGAATGTTTATCTCAACATATATTCTATATTAATGACTAAAATATGGGAATTAGATTTCATATTATAAGTCAACCCACGATCATCTGTCAGTGTAAGTCTATCAATGAATTAACAAGGATAATTACTTTCATTACATGGTTTTTTATTCCCAATAATAAGGGGGTTCAACCCAAAATATTGAAGAAAATAAATATAAGTGATATACGTATTATGTTTCTAAATCTTACCAAATATAGTAAGGTAGAAATATCATTAGAAATTATATCATGATCCCAGACAATCTATTATATACTCTCATATATTTTTTCTGATGATTACTAATTAAAATTATGAGGATGCTATTTATTTAGGGTGGTGGGGAAGTTACACCCTTAGATTTTATTATTTACTCCCATCTAAAATAACATTCATATAAATACTATGATTAATAGCTTTATTTACATGTAACATCGACCCAAAATGAAACCATGATGCATAAAAAATTAAATTAATTTTTTTACATTTATAATATAATTTTTATATTAATAGGTATAAATACAAGTAACCACGTTATGAAATTTATTTAGAATAAATTATGAAATGATATCAAGTAATTTTATTCTTTATTATGTGGCTCATTTTTGCGACCATGGAGAGGTGGTAACTTTACTGGTATTTTCCATAGACTAGGCCTAGTCTAAATTCTAACAATGATAGTATGAGTTAAAATGTTTTTCAACGATTTTGAAAATTTCTATGAGATCTATGCTATCCAAATAGCCACACAAGACTATCACTAGAGCATGCTTAGCTTAAACACCAAGATCATGATGGGTTATAAATATAAAAATTAAGATGATATAAACATATATATATCAGTTTACTAAATTATTTTTATATCACTTATATTTTATAAATATATCCTTCTATATTTTTTTTAAAAATAAATTTCATTTTGAAAAGAAATTTAGTGATAACATTTAATTAATGTAGCTAAATAATTAATAAAGAAATTTTATGTTAAAAATATATTTTATGAAAAAATTTAATTTTAGGTGCATTATTTTTAATAAAATAAAATATTATTGTCAAAATATATAATTGATATTAACAATATATTAACACGTATTTAATTAATAATTAACATGAAATATGTATAAGAAAATCTAATATTTTAAAAAGTTATTTTCCCATGAAAACAATTTTCATTATATTTGTATGTTTTTATTTAAATGTTATTCTATTTTTTTTTTAAATTTAATTTGAGAAATTTAACATACTTTTTGGACTTATAATATCACTTTTATTTTAGGAATAATATTTTGGTCTTTTTTTGAGATTTTTTAATTTATGGGGAATAATGAAAAAACAGTTTTAACTAATATAATATATTTTATGAACATGTCATAAACTATATATGATATTAAAAAAATAATCAAAAATATTCATTTAAGTATTAAAATTATTTATTTAAAAATACTATGTTGAATTTAGATGACCCATACTTAACATTATTAATATTAAGTATTATTTATTTTAGTAAACATTATGTTATTATTTTATTATTAATTAGGTATACATAGGGTGAAATTAGGTTTTTTATTTGTATTAAAGAAACTCAACTCATAATTGGTTAATAATAATAAAAATCATGTTTTATTGAGAAATATTTATAATTTCATGATAAACATTATTTTTATACTTAAAGATAATTTTTTTCTAAAAATTCATTTTGCGTGTATTGAGCACTAATATTGAAGTTAATTTTTATCACCCATAATTTTTTTTATTGAATTCATATCATATTAGGAAAAATTATTTCCGAATTATTTAATGAGTTCCAAATTATTTTTTGGAAAAAAATTACCTAGGGAAAAACTAGTTAACACAATAAAAAATTGGTGAAAGTATAAAATTTAAAGGTAAAAGATTTTATAGATATTATAATGTTTCTATAAAATGAGATTTTTAGATGTATATCAACCTAATATTATCTCCCATCTTTTATTTTACACTATGGAATCCACATTTTACAGAAAACACATGATCATTTTATATTAAGAATTTATATTTACACAATTGTTATTCCCTCCACATATAAAAGTATCCATCCAAAACCCCTTCAATGAAACATTAAGAATTAAAATTTCCCTTAAAAATATAAAAAATTAACATCACTTAGAATCCTATACCTATTCTATAAAAATCTTGTAACAAGAAGTAGTGCAATATCTTTCATTTCAATGAATTACTTTAAGAGAAATTTTAAATTCTCAACATTGGAACTAATTTACATCAAATATTTATCATTATATATATTTCTATAACAAAACTATATTACCAATTAAAAAATTATTACATTTGTATAAATCTTTGTTTATTATTATGGAAGAATATTTATCCACATTTTTCTTTCTTCCACTCGAAAAAAACATCATTCATGCATATGTCCATACTTCCATGTCCACAATTAAATATATTTTTTCTACATCACTAACTTATAATAATGGTTAAATATATTGATTTAATAATTAATTATTATATTTATAAAATTATTTATATTTTTAAATGATAAAACAATTTCTTCATTCCCATCATTCATGGAAAATGAAAAGATCACCCTTTTACATGATCAAATTATCGCCTCCATAGAGAATAAAATTTCATTTCTCAACTTTATAGTATTTTTTATTTGTAAAAATATATTCATATTTGATTAAAAACCTTATTAACATATATATTATATCCTTATTATTCTTTAATAATGATAATATTCCAAAATAATTACTTTCTTAACCAGATTCATCCATTGATTATAGCATGTTCTTTTTTTAGATAGCTTAACCATCTATATTAATAACTCTCCAAATCACTATCATAGATGAACATTACAACATAAATACTATTATAAATATTAGTTAATTATAAAATAATTTTTTTTTGTTCTATAGTTCATATATTAATATTTATTTTATTATTGATACTACCTAGTATTCGTTAAAAATATTTAAAAAACATGCATGTCACAAACTAAATTGTCATGAAAAAACTAAGTATCTCATGAAATGATGTTAGAAAATTATTAACATTATAAAACATCTATTCTAGTACCTTAAAAAATATAGTAAGGATTAATTATTATTAAATGGACGATGATCAATATAAAAATTACAAATATACGTAAAATAATTAAGACTACTAACTCTATATGGTAAAAATATTACAAAATTGAATAATATATTTGTAATAAATTATTAAAAATTAAGTATATAAATGGTAATTTATATGTATATGGTTCTAAATCAAATTTTTATCATAGTTATGTTTTGTATTCTGGAGGTTAGAGTGCGTTCAACCAAGGAGTATAAGTTAAGGGATTTGTATGATATTTCCTTCTTAGAAACAAGTTGTGTTTTATACACCTTTTTTGTATTATATTTTATATAGGATTACTAGTTGACTAATTTTATAATTATTATATATTTAATTCACTATATTAAAAGTTCCATATCAACCTCACTCTCTCAATAGGTATTTATTAAAATGTTATATAAGTCGTAAGGTTGTTTTGTTAACTCAATAACTTTTTATTGAGTTATAATGAATTTTCTTGAACATCAGTGTTACATGTTGGGTACATTTATAACTATTATTGTATTATATTTTACACATTTTCTAGTAATTTAATTTTATTTCTTATAAAATCCCTTTAAAATGGTTCATACTGCAATAATATTATGTTTGTATGGGATTTCGTTTCAATTTCTTGTCTTTCAGAAATAATTTCTTGTCATGCGCTGATTCATAATTATTATACTATAATTATTTCCACATAGTAATATATTATTATTATTCATTTTTTTCTTGAGATTTAAAATTATTTTCAGGATTATTCCTTACAATACTTTTGATTTAATTATTAATAAATTTAAAAGTGAATTTATTGACTAACCTTATTTCTTTCCGGGATAATGATTATAATTTGACTATTATTTTAGAAGATAGTTTTCATCTATTATATGATGATATTATAGTGAATGTACTGTTTATTTTATGGGGATGTAAATTTATGGTTTAATTTTTTTTATAAAATTTAATGATGTTAAGAATAATACCCAACCTTTCTAAAAGATCTCTTTATCTTCCATATCAATTTTCACTCTTACCACTAATATTGGAATTTCATATTTTGAAATCCAAAAAGATTTTATTTCTAGTTTTATACAAAATTATATTTGCCAATTTTCAAAACTATGATTTATCACCATTTTTTTAATATGGGACTTTAATAAAAGTATTTTAAAATTTAAAAAGGTTTCCTTTCCTTCCATGATTGTAAATTTGAGCTTATACTATACATATTTGGAATTTAGATTTACATCTATATAATGTTACAATTTTGGAATTGTTTGTAGATAATGTTTTAATGTTTATTTATGAGAAATTTCTTGAAAATTGTATTTGAAATTTATTCAAAACTATATCATTTTATGAAAATGTTATGAATCTTTTTAAGGATTGGATTCAATTTTTCTCTTTATCACCAATATATATAGATCTGTTCGAATTTTGTTCCACGAATAAACCTCTATATTTATTTATGAAATATTCATTTTTGGTAATTTAATTTTGGACTTAATCAATTTAATCCATGAAGTATGTTTATATGATGTAATTTAGAAATGATACGAAACTCTTTTTTTTCATGGGTTCTTTATGATGTGATGAATGATTTCAGGTGGCACACATATGTGTGGATTATTGACGGGTAGGGTCCTATGAAGCCCTCAAACTCATTGGTTATGTATTATATCTCACAATATTATAAATTTTGGATATTATGGTTTTGTTCACACTATAAATAAATGGAAATAGGGGTTTGATCAAAACCTATAGAATTCTCATGATGTGTTTGTTTATAAACTAATATATTTTAATCATAAGTTTTCTAACTACATTAAGAATGGTAATCATGGGTTTTCTAAAAAATTTATGAAATCCTAATGTTATGATTGGGATAGATTTCTATGACATTTCACATTCTTATGTTATGATCCCATAATTCCTGGGGTTTTTAAATGATTCTACAAAATGTTACAATTATGATTCATCCTTGATAAAATTTTATGGTAGTATGTATTTATGTCATGATTCATAATTCTCCAACAATGGTTATGATTTTAACTTATAATCCCATGATATTTTAATTAGATATTTATCCCCTATCCATGTTTTCTCACGTCTCTAAATATTGAGATTCATTGATAAGTTTTAACTCAATAATATTTTGAGGTCACTTATTTCCAATGTTTCAATTAACAATTTTATGAAGACAATTATATATTATTGTAAATATATAAGGGGTTCTAGTGTGGGTCAATTAAAATTCACTATTCACTTGTATTGTAAGACATGTTGCTTATCTATTTAATCCTCAAATACACTAAACCATTAAGACATAGTATTAATAGATTAATATTGTAATACAAAATATAGTTTTTAAAATTATTTAAAATTATAATATGTTTATCTTGAGTCATATCATTTATCCTAATAATTTTATGCAAGATTTTAATGGATTCTAACCCTACATTTTTCAAAATATAAATTTTGTTAAAGAATATATGTAGTGGTTAAAAAGAATTTTAGATCTATTAAAGAAGAATTGAAATTAAAAAGTACAACTAATTTGTGAATACTATGAACTGATGTTTGAAGATTTATTGTTTTTCATATATAGAATTTTGAAATTTATTTTATGATAAAAATAGATTTTAGTCATTCTAAATTATCATAGGATGTTTAATTGTTTTATATAATTGGTTATGAATAAAATGGATCATACTCTCTTTGTTTGGTGTAAATACTATAAATAAGTGGGAAACAAAAAAATAACTCATTCAGAGAAATTATTATTGGGTAATGATTCTAGGTAATGTATAATACCATTCCATACCACTTGTAATAATTTTTTTATATTAGTAAAAAATATGTTTCTCAAAATGGACCCAAACCCAATAAGGATTTAGTTAAAAACCCTGGGGGAGAACCTTGTAAAAATATTGTACACCTTGCATTTAAATTTATTTATTCTATATATTGTTAAGGGTGAGAAATTATTTTTTAGGGGATTTAGACTCTAAATAGTTACATGGGTTTATTTTAGTTTAAGAAAAATTAAAAAAGATTACAAATGATTCAAATTCATCTTCCCAATGGTATATATATTCCGAGGAACATTAATTGGTTTTAGAGAAAACTATATTATTTAGGAAATATCAATAAATTGTAGGAGATTGAGAATAAAAATTCCAAAAAAATATAGGTATTTATAATTTTTATGGACTAAATTATCATGGAAAGATGAATATAATGGTTACCCTTGTCTTTTCTCTAGGGTTTCAGGTTGTTCATGCAAAAATGTGGGATTTACCCTTATTGAGATAGATTCACCCATAAATTTTAATAACAAAAAAACATGAAGGTTTGTGGAAAGTCAAGATATATATTCTAATGTACTTATTAGAAAAATTATATAAAACATGGATTAATCTCCACAAATCTATGGATATTTGGAAAAAATAGAAAAGCAACATTTATGGGAATGTGAATGTTAAGGAAGAAAAGAATTTAATTAAGTGGAGTAAGTTCTTAGATGGTATGATTTATTAAGAAGATAAAATTGATGATTAATTCAACAGAGTTAATGATATCTTCAATAATAGTATAAGATATAGAGAAAATATTTATGCTTTAATTATCATCAAGAAGTTTATGAATTTTTTAACAAAAAGTTATAATACTAAAATATCTATATTTATTGACATATAAAATTTATCACATGATAAATCAAATGAAATTCTAACAACATATGATATGTAGATGGATTGGATATTTAATAAGAATATCATGTAAGAGTAGGGATTTGAATCCACGAGAATGATTTAGAACTGTGAAGAGGATTAGGAGCTCTCCGGAGAATTAGAAGATGAGGAAGATAAGTATGTTGAGTAGTAGAGGATTAAGTATCTTATTTCATGGAAGATTTAAAAAGGAAAAGGTCTGTACAGAAGTAAACTCCTAATGAAATGTTTTACGTCTGGTTGAATCACGAACTTATCAATAAATTTTCTTTTGAAGATAAATGGTGAATATGAGGATAATGAGTCAGGACAAAAACCAAATTGTGGAAAATGGGTTAAATATAAGGTAATTTATCCAATTTTCCCATTCCATTTAATTTCTTCAAAATCTATGATTCATAGAAGATTCATAAGTATATTTAGAGGTGTTTTGATGATGGAATCTGGAAGTATGAGGATGTCACAACATTAAAGGGAGTTCATGTTATGATTTTCTTATTCATTGATTTTATGTGAGTTTAGATAATAGCCTAAATAAAATTTACATATTGTGTGATAGATGTTCATAGGGTGAATTCATGATATATATTGTATTAAAATGAAGAATGGAATTTTAAATTCATGCAGAAAATATGACCACAAGAATACAATTTCATGAATATAGGATTCATGAAGTGAATTAATTCAAGGTCAAATTTTTAAAGGAAAAATGTTATCAGGGAGATATAAAACACTGGAAATTTGTGTATTGAATGCCCTATTTATTCCAAGAATATCTTCTAGGCAGTGCACCTATAAATCTGTAGAACCCATTTTTTTCCAATCCCTACAACTTATTATGCCAAACTCTAAGTAGGCAGCAACGTTATATTAAGGAATTAGGAATCCATTCAAAAGGTATTAATTTTTATCACCTCATTTTTTATCCATGTTGATATAAAGTGATTTATACACATTTTATAGTGGGTTATCTTCATTTTATCTCATTTATCCCATTATTTCTTACCAATTGATGTCATTTTTTCATCCTTTTTTATTTTGAAGCTTCTTTTTTGTCTAATGGTTCAGTTACAATATGGAATTACTAGAGGAATGTAGTAATTATATAGGATCAGTGATCAAGATACACATTATCATTATATTCCCATTTAAATAACATTATAACCTTCATGAAAAGGATTTACTTCTTATCTTTTTATTTATGCCTAACCCTAAAATGAACATGCATTATCCCCTTAGATGTTGGTGGAGTTAACCATATTAAATGATAAAATGAATTAATAAATTAATAGTATATAGTTGTAGTGATCGAATGTGTTCCTCCAACATGATAACAAATTTTCTATTGATTTTATAGATATTTTTCTATCTATGTTATACTATGTAGCATGTTTATTATTCTTTTATTAACATTTTTATGGGATGAAAATGGTACGGAATATAAAGGCGGTAATTTTTGGTTTCTTAAATAAATGTAATTATGTATGTTTAAGGAATCCTTAGATCTTTTTAATTTTATAGAAGTCAAATTGATGATTAATTAATGATTAATTGATAGTTTTTCTATGTATTAATGGACATGGATAAAGAACGTGATGGATTGATTCCTTAGTGTTGAGTGATCCCATTTTCATTAAAGGATTGAATGCATTAGTTTGGAGCCAGTTTTCCATGTTGAACTTATTGGTTTCTTGATGATTTATATATTACTCTGTATGAGGGACTTACTATGAGATGTAATGTGATCCTAATATAGATGTTGATATATAATATGGAGGCCTAGGTTTGAGGAAAAATTTAACATTTCTGATGGTGAGATATAATGTGACATGAATGATGGTATTAGAGATGGAACGAGGTCTTCAGGAATAGATTGATGTTAGGATTTCCCATTGTTATATTGGATGCAGGATTCTTAGTTAATGATAAATCAATATAAATGATGGATGGCCGAATTTCTTTCTTATCTATACTTCTTTCTCGGCTAATTGAGGTAAATGGATATTCTTGGTTATGAATAACTTTTATGGTATCTTAGAATGTTTTCAAGAGTAAATATAACAATGGAATGATGCCAATGTTTAATAAATGATTTAATCCCTATGTTGGTTCTTATTGGAAAGAAAAATATTTTAATTTTGGGAAATTATAGGCTTAGTTGGTTTATTACTGGAGAGAATGGATTAAAATTTTGTGGTTATTAAAATGTAATCGCATTTTTGTTAATCAATGGATTAAAAAATTAAGTAACATAAGGTTTAATTATAGTAATTTAAAGAATTTATTTAATTTAATTACAATAAATCTTGTCTGATGATAGGATATATAGTTCTTATATTAGGACATCACGTGTCTAATTAATGAAAATAGTAGTTCATATTTAAACTAGGGTGATACCCATAGTGTATTTTTGAGATATATTATATCATACATGATTTATGATTTTATTTTCTAACCTGCCCTCTTTTGTAAGGAAACTAACACCCAGGGGAATTGGGGGGGGGGGGGTTCCCCAACATCTAGGTTTATGTGGAATGGATGACTGACTACCCCCTCTGGCTTCACTCTTTTCCCTTTTTAGTTTTATGTGTTGGTATAGATGATGGTTACATTCCCATATATATGTTCGGAGAGGGTTTTAATGGCTTGTATTTATTTCATATCAATGTATATCTACATATAGTATCCTAATAATTATTATAGGAATGTCGTGTATATGTTTTGATGGCTAGAGGTACATTATTTGGTAAATGGTAAAAAATAGATTGAGTTACAATAACTGATGTATACTAAAGGACATACAGGTTGTGGGGGATCCCAAAATCAACTCGTTTACTATATGGAGGTGTGGAATGGGTTAATGGGATTATGGGATGATGTTTTCAATGAGATTCATGTTATGATACAAAGCCTAGGTGTCTTTGGGATGAATACTTTTGGATTGTGATAGATGAGGATATACAATGTTGGGAAAGAGTGGAAAACTTGTGGGGTAGTTTGAGGGGCTACACTTGTTTTGATATTATAAAATATGATCTCTTTTATTCCTTATATAGTGATATATATCCATGGTAGGGACCAGAATTTAGTATACCTTTTAGTTGACGAGATATCTTCACTTATTGTTCACTGGGATTTAGAATGATTTATTTAACTTTTTTAATGAGATTCTCTATGAAGAATCCTATTGAGAATAAATGGTATTCTCACCCTATGTATATATAAAGTATTTTTTAGGTCTATAGGAGTAGGATGGAGATCGTGCTGGTTATTACTAGATTCTGGGTTTGAAAGATCTGTTTGGGTTTCATGATTGAAGCCAATTTTTCTTTTTGGGTACTTGTACTTCCTTTCTTGTTGTATTAGTTCTATATAAGAAATTAAAAGTACACACTTGGGATTTAGTTTACATTTTTCTGAACATGATTTGATCGGTGTTCTTGTCTTATATCTCTTTCCTCATTTTATTTTATAGGTGAATACCTATGATTTGTATATATAATATACCATTGTTTCTTGTTTCCAACCTATTTCCTATTATATGTAAGATTTTGATCATTAGTAGGAAACTTATCACACTAATATCATAAGATGGGTACCTTTTGGGGGAGGGGTCATGATAGAGTAGTATCTTAGATTTAGGTTAAGGAATATGATGGAGTTTGGAATTAGTCAAAGGTGAGACTGTACGGGTTGGCATGGAAATAGTGTCATATTTGTTAAATAAGTGATGTAAAAAAGGGATACCATATGGGACATGAGTATCTAGGGTTCCCTATGATCTGTTGTATGGACTATTATGTTTTCTAATAATTCTATGTGAAGTTACGCTGGTTGCCGTGTTGAATCATTGGAAAGGATCATGCATCATCCATCTTTGTTCCTATGTTTGAAGTTGTCAAACCGTGGGATTATGTAAAATCATGAATAAATTAATCATTAAAATAATTAATCGTAAATATTCCATGTGTTAGTTTTATGATTCTCTAACTATTTTTTCCTTTTTGGTATAGATCGAGGTCGGCGTACTCATGAGGTTCAAACTGAAGATTTTTAGGTGGATGTGCTAGAAGATAACTGTACAGTAAAACCCAATGATGATGAACCTTGGAGGAGGAAAATTTTAGAGGTTATCACTAGACCCAATATAAATATGAGATATATGTCTTAAATTCAGTTATTATATACTGGTTGCAGGAGTTTGAGATATCTTTCAGTTCGATCCATGATCAGAAGAAGATTTGGGTTTTTTTGGTTGTGATGATACTATGTGGTGTAAAGAGACTATAGTGGAACTTGTCCATTGGGGACCATGATGGGACATATGTCTAATGGGAGATGTTCATAGACAATTTCAAATAAGATTATATTTTATTGATGGTAAATGGAACAAGTTTCCGATATATTTTTACCCTTTGACATGGGAGTTCGAATATGTGGGAGTTATAGATCTATTTCAAGACCATTATTAAACATTCTTAATACCTCTTTACAAATTTGGAGACCATGATGAAAAAATTCTTGGTGGATTTTTATTCGGGGACTCCGTTCCAGGTCACCCCATTCGTATTCCCTACATATATCAAGGGGCTAGAGAGAGAAGTTGTTGAGAGGAAATAAGAAAAAACTAGTTTTTCAAAATAGAGGATTTATTATAATTCATAAGGAATAATATCTGTGGACCAAGGTTTTCAATTTCCTGGATATAGGAAATTTTGGAAAGATAGGGGTAGGTCTCATCCCTCTCCATTATGTTTCTATGGGGTGGTGGCTCTCATGACCATTCAAAGGGAACATACATTTGTTTTTCATTTGTAGGAAGAGGTTTTTAGTGAAAATAGTTCTTGAAATTTATATATAGACAACATATACTAGGTGTTCCACATTATCCACATCCAATAAGGTTATTTTTTCCAGGGCAATAACAACATGATGCTCCATCTTGGGATCAACATAGAGTACACAAGGAGAGTATAGGACAACACATATGTATTCTTCATCATCAGAGAGAAAAGAATAACTATGGGGATTGTCATTATCCCGGTTATAGAGGATGTAATGTAGTATATGGATAGATTAATGATCTAGTATTTCTATCATTAGTTGATATAGAAACATTATTAAGTACCCTTTTACTTATTTATAATTGGGTACATATTTATTTGATTCAGGAGTTACACACTTCTTTATATCTTATATCCCAGTATGTGATTTGGTACTTGAGGGAGTGATGATTATATATCCCATGTAATTGACTATTAAAATTTAAGGTCAATATTATCTTGATGAGGTATGTAGATACTATGAGGTAGAGACTATGAGACCCTGATATTGGAGATAATTCTTATGTTAATATATACAACCGTACAATATCATCCTCTTCATAAAATAACAATATTTAGTTCAAAATATTATCGATTTCTTTTGGAGGAAGCTTATGTTCAATAATACATCTAGAGATTCATACATGTTTTTTTAAAGATATATTCTTATATTGGGTATAGGAATTTTCCTCCATTTTCTTACTTGATGGTCGACATGATACTGAGTTCTTCAGAGGCTCAACTGATGGTGTTTCCAAATTTAGTGGAAGTGTACACTGAAATATTTCCTAAGGAGTTTGTGGATATAGCCCATTGAAAAGAGGTCAATATTGAGAAGAAGATACTAATAATAAATTAATTGATGTAAGTATATCTATATATAGTGGTGACTTTTGAGTTATAAGAGTTTTGAGTACAATTCAATGATATGTTACATTGAGGTTTTGTTCATATGACTGTGTTATTTGGGGTGCCCCATTTTTTAAAGAAGGATAATGGATTATTTAACCTTTTTATTAATTATCATCACTTGTACTAGGTAAAAATGAAGATCCCTTTTCCTCTTCTATGGATTAATGATATTTATATTAGATGATATGATAAATATTGTTCTTAAAGATCAATCTATAGTCATAATATTATCATATGTGGGTGAAAGATGAATATTTATTGAAGACCACTTTATAATATAGATATGAGAATTATGAATTCATTATAATGTCATTTGGTGTGAATAAATTTATATTATCGTACGTGGTTTTGAAGAAAATTGTGTTTAGGGTGTTTCTAGATATGGTCATGGTGGTTTTCATCGACATCATCTTTCTGTACTTCACGATGGATAAAGAGAACGTAGAGCATCTCCATTCCATTTTGGGAATTCCTTCGCAGTAATATATATTATGGAATTTGTTGAAATGTGAGTTTTTAGATAATGATGTTTATTTTATGTTGCTAGTCATGTACCAGTGGGTAATAGTTTTTAACCCTTCAAAGGTATAGGCAATTGATTTTTGGGATACCTAAATATAGTTGTAGGGGTTCGAAGATTCATTATTAATCTAAGCTATTATAAGAGGTTCATAACCAATTTATCTCAATCTTTGAATCCTTTGACTACCTTGAAAAAAATGCATCAATTATTAATGTGTATTTTCTAGTGTCATGAATATTTCGTGTACCTAAATAAGAAGTTAGTCAAAACTCTAGTTTACTATCTTCTAGTAGAGGGTTTTTAGTTTGTGGTTTTCTGTGATGCTTCACATCTTGGGTTGGGATGTGTTCTGATATAGAAAACAACATTTTTCTCCTATGGTTCTCATTAGTTATATCCACATTATCCTAACTTTTATACCATTGATCTAAAGTTTACATCATTTTTCTCCTTGATGTTGTGGTGACTATACGTCATTAATGAGAAATTTTTTGTATTTATATATCATTAAATCTTGAGCTATCTCTTATTACAAAATAACATTAAATTTTGACAATGATGGGGGAAGGAATTATTGAAAAAAAATTAATTTTATAATTCATATTCACCATGTGATGGAAACATTATAGTTGATTTACTCTGTTGGAAGTCATGTAATGATGTCGTATGTGAATTTTGAGAAACATGGAGAGTGATGTAAGAGATCTCGGTGATGAATCTATATTTTAGAGAGGTTAGTGTAAAAAATTATCTTATAGTGCCATCATATTTGATGTATTAGGTTGATGATCCCCATATTTTTGACTCAAACGTGGAGTATGGAGATATTGATTTTTCTTTAGTGATGCCCCAAATTTTTTGTATGAATATGAGCAGTACTGACTGTTGTTCCAAGGGAGGTTGTTTTTCCCATCCGTATTGTGTGAGATAGTTCTATATGAGTTACATATCTGACCCTTTGAGGTATATCCTCAAATGAAAAAAATTTACCAATATATGAGATGGAATATTTGGTGTCCAAGTTTCAAATATGTAGTTGTAGAGTTTGTGTCTCAATGTTTGGTATGCCAGAAGGTGAAATATGAGCACCATACTCCATGTCATTCTTTAATTCCATTTGATAATCCAATGTGGATGTGGGAGAACATATTTATGGGATTCGTTACCTTTTTATATCCATATAAAGGATACATTTATGAAACATGGGTGATAGTGGACCATTATATGAAATTGACTCACTTTATAGAAATCAAGGAGATGAGCTCAGTAGTGGTCTAAGCGAGGTAGTATCCCGAGGAGGTGGTGTGACTCCATGAAGTCCCATAATTGATTATTTATGATCCTGATACTCGTTTTAACTCCAAGAAATGGGGAGGTTTTCAATATTATTTTTCCTTTTAGTTATTCATTAGAAATTATATTCATCCACAGGTAGACAATCAGATAGAATAGACTATCATGTAACCATAAGATAAGTTTCATTCTTGTGTCCTTGATTTTTGAGGTTCATGGATGAGCCACCAGTATTTTATTGAGTTTACTACAAAAAAATATATTTCACTCCACAATTTTCATGGGATAATTTTCTGTTTTGTAGGACCAACCTTTAAATACTCTGTTTTGATGTAATGGACTTATAGAGTCCGTAATTCTTGGGAAAAAATAAGTGAAATATACAATAGATATGGTTCATGTGATAAATGAGAAGTGGAAAGAAGTAAAATATTTTTATCAATCCTATACCAATTATAGGAGTATATCAACAGGGTTTAGTGATGGGGATCATTTTTTTTCGGAATGTTACTCCTCATCGAAGCTAGTAATGGCTTAGTTATGGGAGTAATTGTTCTCCAAAGTTTATATGGACTTTATAGGTGTTATATTGTTTTAGATCCATGGTGTTTTGGATAATAATTCCCACAAAGATGAGTTAAATACATGATGTATTCTAGGTTTCAAATATCCAAAATTACTTTTATAATGACGGACACATCATTTAATTGGGTTTCATCGATGTTGAAAATGATGATACCCTCAAGGAGTGGCCTATAAATATCTAGGACATGTAGGAGAATGTGTTCCTTGGGCATGTTATTCACTTGGATCACATAATGTTGTGATATATTGGTGTGGAGGAGAGTACCTGGGAACATGATCCATAGATACTCACTCAGTATGCATAAATCTATTATTTATATCTTCTCTTTTATTGTTCCTCATTTTGGTGGTTTAGTAATTTTTCTATATTATGATATGGTTTTACATGATGTTTAATTTATAATCCTTTAACATGATTAAGAGGTATTTCCTTAAAGAGAGTGTTTAATTGTAATTTTTTGTGATGTGTGGTTTTACACTATATTTCTCTAAGTTATGTGGTTGATATCATGTGTAAGAGATTTTATAGAGAGGCAACTCACAAGGTAGTTTTCCAAGAAACCCTTTTTTATTCTTTTCTCTATGAGAAAGGTTAGAAATTATCTAGGGAAAGAATATTTTTATAGGTATCTAATGAAATTTACGAGATCCTATTTTTCCATAAATTTCCATCTATTTAATTCATGTAAGTATCAATGGATACCTAAAGTAGGTTTTTAGGTGTTTGGATGTTGGAATCTAGATGTAGGTGGATCACATGATGTGAAAGGGAGTTCACATCACGAAAGTCCCATTCATGGATCTTGTGGGAGTTCAACCTATGAAATGAATATAATCCATGGATTTTTTGGGTCTGGTTCATATGTTTCATTCGTGAAATGTATGAAAGTAAAGTCATCAATGGAATTGGTTATTCACTATGTGAATTTGACCAAAAAACTCAAATTGTGATCATGGGATTCTTTAACTAAATTAATTAGGTGTTGAATATTTTTTGGAGATATTTTTTTGGTAATAATTAGAACAATAGACATTCGTGATATGATTTACCCATTCATGATGTGAATATCTATTGGTTAGTATCTGTATAAATATATAGATTCCATGGTTTTTCTAAAGCCTCTAAATTTTCTTCTAAAACTCTGAGAGACCCCTAGTATTTTCTAATGGAGTTCCAAAAGTGTTTTAGAGAGATTAATTCCAAGCTCATTGTGTTTAATCCGTGTTGATCTAAGTTGATTTGTACCTATTTTATAGAAATTTCTCTTTATTTTTCTTGATTCCTCGTATTATTCCTTACCAAGCAAGGATAATTTGTATCCTTATTTATTAAAATGTTGCATTTTTCATTTGGTGGCATGATTGTGGCATGTAATTCATGGAGAGATATAGTATTCTTATGAGATAGGTGACCAGGATCTCTATTTTACTAATATTCTTATTAAATGAAAAATAAAGCCTTGAGGTAGTGGATTTATTTCTTCTCCTTTAATTTATTTCCAATAATAAATTAACCATGCTTTATCCCCTTGGTTGGAAGTGTAGTTAACCCTAATAAAGGTTAAAATTGATTAATTATTAAATGTTTTATTGTTGTGGTGATCGCTTGTATTCTTCCACAATGATAAAAATTTTCCTCTAGATTTACTAGATAGTGTGATATGTATGTTATGATTTTTAGAATGTTTTTTATACTTGGGTAAGCTGGTAAATTTAATGGAATTTGTAAATAATGTATGGTCTATAATTTTTGGTTGGGTAAATATATATAACAAGTCATGTTTAATGAACCCTTATATTATTTTAATTTTTCGGGATTCAAATCAATTCTTAATTCATGATTAACTTTTTTATTCAATTTATTAATTGAAATAGATGAAGAATATGAATGTTTAATTCCCCGTGTTTTGGTTTGATTGTGCCCTTTTTAATGTAAAGTATAAATTCATTCTTTTATGGCCTAGTGTCCCTAATGAACATGTTGGTTTTTTACCTTCTTTATTAATCTCTATTTGATCCTTTCTATGAGATGTGATGCAATCTTAGGATAGATGATGAGATATGGGTTCGAGGCCTGAGCTTGTGGTTGTTGTTTATGCATGTTGTAGTGATATGCATGGTGATATGCATGATGATGTCAAGGATGAAACCAATTTTCATGGAACTTGTTGATGTAGGGTTTACACATTGTTTTACTAGAAGCTATATTATTTCTTCTTGATAAATCTTTTTATTGTCCCTACTTCCATATTTCCCTTTTATCTACATTACTTTCTCCACTACTTGAGGTCACCAGATGTGATTGGTCATTCATCTATTTTATGGAATGTTAGGATATTTCCTATTATACATGTAATAAAGGAATGATGAAAATGTTTAATAAATAGTTTATATGATGGGGTTAGTGTTTATAGGAATGAAAATGAATTAATCTTAATAAAACGGAGACATTGATGGTTTATGCCTTAAGGTCATGAAAATCACCTAGGTGGATAATGAAATGTTATCATATTATTTTTAACTAATTTAAATTAAATTAATTAATATATGGTTTCATTATAATAATGGAAATAATTAATTTAGTGAGACTCCCTTAATGATTCTATGCTTAGAGGATATTTATTTCCTGACGGTGGCAGCCAGCTGTCTAAGCGATAATATCTTATGTTGATCTTAAGACTGGGTCAATTACCAATTTTTGTTTTTGATATACATTATATCATGCTTGTTTTATGGTTTATTATCTATCCCACCCTTTTCGTGAATCACATTGACACACAGTGGAATTTGGGAGGGTGTTTTCCCCATCATTACGATTGGTGAGGAATAGATGACTCATTACCCCCTCTTTCCCTACTCTCTTCCCATTTAGTTCTTTGTACTAGTATACATTGCAGTTACATTCCCATTTTTTTATAGAGGGTTTTAATGTCTTGTGGATATTTCACACACCTGTATCTACTAATAAATTATCTTAAGGATTATTATAGATATATCTTGTATTGGCTCTGATGGATTGAGATACATTACTCATTGTATTGGATATGATGGTTTGAGGTATAATACACCATGTATAACACAAGATGTGTGGGTTGTGGTGGATAAAAACTACATTTTTATTATATAGAGATGTGGAATGGGATGATAATATTGTATAATTTACGAGATTAATGTTATGATTGTTATCTCGGGTGTCTTTTGGATGGTTTGTTTTAGTGAGAGATGTCACATGAAATATGGCATTGGGGAAGGATGGAAAACTATTGGGTAATCAAATAGTGTGATAACCCTCTTTTGATATTATTACATATAGCCTCTTTTATGAGTTATATGATGAGATATATACATGTATAGGATGGGAACAAAGTATACCTATTTTAGTGATGAGCTAACTTCAATTTCTGTTCCATATGATTTAGAATAATTCCTTTAAATTTTTCAAGATATGATTTATAAAAGATCCAAAAAAGTATACATGTTATTCTCAACATATATAAATATAATTTTTTTTTCAGGTTAGTATGATTAGGTTGTATATTGGGATAGATATTACTAACTCATTGTGTTTCAAGATCTATTTTGGATTTTTTTCCCTACTGAGTTTACCTTTTGGGTACTTGTAGTTCATTTATAGTTGTATTAGTTTTTTATTACATGTATGTAATTTGGATTTATTTTATCATGATATGAATTGTAGTTGATAGGTTTTCTTATGCTATCATTAATTCCTCATATTATTTTAGAGGATAATGCCTCTTGTTTTTAGGTGTGATACTCCCTCAATATTGTTCTCTATCCTATATCCAACTAGAGGTGGTCTTGGGGTGGTTTCTATCCTCCTATCTTTATTTTCCCAGGAGGGGTAACTTTGAAGGTATGGGTCTTGACATTAAAAATTAGGAATAGTACTCTATCACAAGTAGTAATATTGAAAAATATGGTCCTAAAAAGTTTTTTTACCATTATATATCATTTTCAAAAACATGAAGAAGCTTCAAGGGATGAATAATAAGAAGGTGGTGAGACTTAAATGAAATTTATATTAAAAGAGTAAGTTGATGTGTGTCTTGAGAAAATAGTAAACTTAATAAATAAATAATATTTTTTAAGAAACAAGGAGAGAATAAATTTTGTGGTAAAGTAGATATTCCCATAAAATAATATTCAAACATTGAATTTTAAAATTCTTACATTGAATGTTTCTTAATGTGACAATATGGTGAATGGTATTGAAGAAAAACATATTTCAGGTAATTAAAATTCGAGTAATAGACAACCAATGTGTGTTGAGAATAAGAATACATTGATTAAAATGGGTAAATATTTTAATAAAGATATCCAATTTAAATATTAATCATATTATGAATTTTTGAATGATATAAAAAAAATTGGTTTAACCTTATTCTTTGAAACATGATAATAAATATATATTTACCTACTCTGAATGTATAAATACTAAAATCGAGAGTCCGAGCTGATAAAAATCATAATAAATATTCTACTACATCAATGGAAGATATGGGTGACTCATATTGAAATACTTCCTCCTGCTAATTCGAATGATAAGAAAAAGGTTTCACATGACATTAATTATAACACCAAGAGAATATTTTATATATTACTTCAAGTAAATGTTTTATTGAATAACGCATGATGTACACAGCACCGGACTAATTTTAGTGATAATTTATTAAAACTAAATGAAAACATCAATAAGTATGACTATAAAATGTGAAACCAAATAAGTTAACACTCATTGTTAATTGATATGATATAGTGTTAAGAAAATTCAATATTTAAAAGGTTAATTTTTCTATTAATAAGTGAGTAATTTATATTATTTATTTGTATTTATAAGTAAGATCAATAATTCAAAAAAAATTTAAATTCATTAAATGGAAATCATTTTTTACATCATAATGTAAAAATATGCCTAAGGTTAAATATTTGGATTTTTTAAAATAGTTTATTTTTGTGTGAATAGTGAAAATATTGATTTTACAAATATAGTAACATTAAATTCATTTAATCGTATGGATATTATGTTTTTTAAAAATTACCCCAAGTTAAAATTTATATATAATAAGTAATATATATCTTCTAAAAATATAATTATGAACATATAAATCAATGTTTTACATTTTGGAAATCTAGTAAATGTTTTTATATAAAAAAAACTATTTTGGGTTATTCTATTTTAATCATGTTTTAAAAAGTTTTATTACAATTTAATTGGTTTTTTAAAATTAAAAAATTTCTTCTTCAGTTAAAAAATTAAATCAAATCCTTTGGAATCAATATTGTGCATGATTTTGGTTTAAAATAATATTTCTAAAATGTATTCATTCTGAAAATGTGTTTTTGTTATGTTTTACAAACTTGTTTTAAAATTAATCTTTATAAATTATTAAAATTGAATCATAAAAAAATGGATTTTTTTTCAATCATCACGTTTACATTTTTTTAATCAGTTAGATTTCAATGTTAGTGGTGATAAATAGTTACGAGGGTAAATGTATGTTACTATAATTGGATTGTGGGTGGTGAATATAAGTTATTAGGTTTAAAATATATTGAAAATAAGTATAAATTTAATAGTTTGAGTTTATATTATTCTATTCCTATGTTTGAATCACAATTGAGTTTCCTAGGGTCCACTTTTCATGAGAATATAATTCATTTTATTTTAATGTTCTTAATATATATAAGGATTCCACTCCTACCACTTATAAAAAGAAAAGTATTATCTTTAATTATGAATTAAAAATGAGACCATTAGATCAAAAAATATATATCCAAATACCTTCTCAACTCTCCACACCATGTCTATAATCCTTCTTAAAAATTAATTTTTAAATTTACTCATTACTACAACATTTTAAAAAAAACTACAATTTTTTTAAATATTTGGATTCAATTTTCAACATTATAACCACAAAATATATATTCTATATAATTATATTTCATGAATCCAAATATATATTCCATTATAAAATATTTATTTTTTTTAGTTTTGGAATCAGTTTTGTTAAATCGCCGAAGTGAGTTTTTTCTATCCCGTTTCGAAGTGATATGAAACCCATTTTCATTATTTGGGTTTATTACTGATTTGATTAATGATTTAATGTTTCACAAATATGTTTTTATTATTTATGATTGGTGTCATATATATATACATCTAATGAAATAGTTACGTTTTATATCTCATATGAAAATTATGCAAGGGAATCATGGGCTTTTTCCATCTTAATGCATCGGAATCATGAGTTTTGTCACAAAATAAGGCATAAACATGAGGGATTTGGTCAGAACATACATTGTGCGTATCATAGGGTTTCTCACAACATAAATCATTTGAAAAATGGGTTTTCTCACAATGTTATGAATTCTTATTCATATGATTGCTCCAAATTTCTATAATATTCTCATTTTGTAGGTTATGCTCCATAATTTAATATTATAGTTAAATGGTTCTAAGCCATGAAATATTTTTTATGCTTCACTGATGATTTTTTTGTCTTATTATGTGTCTATATCATGATACCAATTACTCAAAAATGATTATTATTTTCATTTATTATCCTTTTTCCTTTTTAATACGATATTTCTACCATATCGATTTTTCCACATATTTATCTGTTTTGATTAATTGATATGTTATCCTCTTCTGATATTTTAAACCCACCCATTTCTTATGCTTTCATTCCCCATGTTATTTATACGATTATATATTATGAGAAGTCTATAATGAGGTCTAGTGTGGTTCGATTATAGATAAATTTTCACATGTATTATTAAATAAGATTATTATGTATCATATCCTAGAAGATACTATAATTTAGGCTCTCAGTATTATGAGATTAATTATATGAGAACGATGTTTAAATTTTAGAAGTTATGTAAAATACATATATTTTTATCTTTAGTATCCATATTTTTTTTATCTCATTAGGGACATGTTATTGATTTAGATTAGTTTAGTTATTGGGATTAGAACTATCTAACATTAGGGAAAACACTAGATATATGTCTATATATAGGATAACATAATGATGTTTTGGTAAGGTAGATATTTTTGGTTTCCTATAAATTAAATCCTTACTAATATATAAACATTTTAATGAATGACATTCCATAGATTTATCTAGGGGTAATAACCCTCAAGAGGCTTGATGGGTATTTACTCTATATTAACCTAGCACATAAAAAAGAGTCAAAATTGAAAACATGGTTTGAAACTCCAAAGGATAATACTGGGTTATTTAATATTCTATTTATGAAAAATTATAAAGGATTTAATTTATTAATATGATGGGATAATTAATATAATTAATATAATAAAACTATAAAAAAATATAGGATGAATTAAGTGTGATTTAAGACTAAAACATCTATATACTAATATGATTCTGATAAAAATAAAAAAAATTCATGACGTTTTTATTATATTATTATTCTTATTATGTTAAATTTTTATCATTCATGTTAACCTCTATAGGTTTTATTAATGGTTGAATTCAAAATGGATGAAGTTAACAATTGTTTGAATGTACAATACATACATTCACCAAATGAATAAAATAATGAGATAAAAAAACGGAGTGATAAATCTTGTGATAGTTGAAAACCAACTATAATAAATTATAATTCACAATATTATCATAGTTTAATTCAAAAAAAACCAAAAATGAAAAGGAAGGAGTTCCATGGATTTTCATCTGATATAGATTGTGATGGAAATAAAATTTAATTTCTTATACGTAAAAACTGTGGGAAGAATCACCCAAGGAAATGTCACATTGGAAAAGGAAAATATTTTTGGTTTAGAATGATTTTCCATCGAGCTTATGATAGTTGAAATTGATTAATAGGTTGGCCAGTACAACAAAAGGTGGAAAATCATCAAAAAATACACCATAGACACTTTAATGCCTCAAATAAAAATATTTTGGGAATTATGAAAATAAATTCACTAAACATAGACAATTGAGTATGATAGGAATCAAGAACCTTCTAGAGAAAGGCATAAAGTGAAAACATTGTGATACCTATCATTAATGTGTATTTTGATAGTTATGGAACAATTTTCCTCCACACTAGAGTTTTGTAAATCTTATTGGAGTTTAATTCTAGTAACTCTAGTACCTCTAGGATGTTTTATAATATAATTAAATCATCACCCCATTAATTTAATTATTTAATTAAATCTCTAGACATATTAGTAGTGCATTAAAATTTTATGTTGATGGGAATGTTCTTAGTAAAAATCATATTAGACATTCTTTAGATCAAATTGATTTGATTTTGGAAATATACTAGTTATCTCCACATAGATTCCATATTAATTACTCAAATATAGAAATCACATTTCATATTAAAAATCAACATATGATCATCTATTTGTGAAATAATAACTAATAAAAATCTAGGAAAATTAATTCCATTAAATTAATACACAATTATAAGTTGTATTTAACCCAAAATATTAGCGAGAAACTCAATATTAGGGATACTTCTACAATGTTTCATAGTCTTAACCAAGATAATAAGGTAAATACCTCATTAGAAATTAAATCTTGATCCATTCATAGAATTTATATTCCATTATATATTTTCATTATCATGTGATAATTTATATTAAAATGATGCAATTTTTCAGAGGAATCAATTACCCTAAAATTTTATTATTAATTTCCCTCTAAAATAAATAATATGATTAATAACATCCTACACATGCAACACCACACTAAAATGAAACCTTAAAACTTAAAAATTAATTATTAATTTTGAAGTTCATAATATAATATTTAAATTAACATTAATAAATAGAACTAACCATATTATGAAATTTATATAAGAAAAGGGATGAAATGATACAAATAGTATAAGTCTTCTTCATGAGGCATAATTGTACAATCTTGAAAAATTGGCATCTTTATTAAAGTTCCCCCTAGAGTAAGACTAATCCAAACAGAAAAAATTATTATATGAGTGAAACCATATATGATAGAAGATAAATATTGATTAAAATTTTATCATATCCAAGAAATCTGAACCACAACCGATAACTACCACTAGAGATAATATTATTCTTAGAACTTACACAAATATCTTAATGGGGTATGGAGTAAAAAATAAATTGATATAAACATGTAATTATAAATTAAATAAATTATTTATATATCTAAATAATTTTATAATTATCAAATTTTGAATTTTAATAAAAAATAATATTCATATTAATAATAATGAATAGATAAAACTCAATTAATGTGTCTAAATAACTAATAAGATCATTTTATAATAAAAAAGAATTTTATCTAAAATTGGATTTTAATGAGATTTAATTTATAAAAATAAAAATATCATGGATGAAATATATTACTAATATTACTAATATATTGGCACCAATTTAATTAATAATTAATAGGAAATAAAAATTATAACTATAAATATTTTAAGAAGTTATTTTCTTGTGAAAGAGTTTTCATTAAATTTTTATATAATTTTTAAAATATAAATTCTAATTTTTTTGAAAATTCATTTTTCGAAATTAACATCATTTCTGTATATATAATAATAATATTATGTAAGTATTATTTTTTGGTATTTTTTTAAGAAGTTTGATTTTTTAGTGAATAATGAAAAATACTATTTTTAATAATATGACAGCTTTTATGAAAATATCATAAATTATATATGAATTAAAATATATATTTCATTTAAATAAATTTATTTAATAATTAAAATGATTCATTTAAAAATACTATGATGAATTTTGGAAACCCATGTTCAACATTTTGAAATTAAGTAATATTTATTAGAATGGAAATTATATTTCATCTGTTTAGTTTAATTAAGTGTAAAAAATATATAAGTGGTTTTTGGATTTAATTGAAAGACATAAAAACCATATTTGGTTATTAATAAACCAAATATTGTCATGTACATAAAAAGTATTGATAACAATATTATAAACATAATATTTTGGCTGATAATTCCTTTTTTTTATAAAAATGGAATTTACGTGTTTTGTACACAAATATTAATATAAAATATTATCACAAAAAACTATTTAATAAAATGGATCTAAATTATTAAATTTTTATTTTCAAATTATATATCAATTTCCATTTTATTTTTAAGAAGAAATAAATAAATTACTTGGGTAAAAATCTATTTCCAAAGTAAAAACCAAAATAGAAAATGTGTAAAACCTAGTGGAAGAGTACTTTATACATCTTAGAACCATGAATTAAATAATGTTTTATGTAATTATTGACAAAAAATATCTATTATCCAATTTTTCTTCTTTGAATCCACTTTCAATATGAAACATTTTTTTCATTTTATATTAAGGGATTATATTTTGAAAAATTCCATTCCCTCCACCTATAAAAGGCCACCACCCCTTCAAAGCGACCATAAAAGTTAAAAGTTCCATTGAATATGTTATAAAATTCTATCCCAATGATAAACTTCCACTTTCCTTATCCTCTGGTGAAAATATTTTTTCCTATGTCCCCCATTTCCTATAAGTAATTCTTGAGAAAGTTCAAATTTTCAACATTAGTACTCATAAAAATTTATTCCCTTTCATAATATATAAATCAACTCCAAAAAAAACCTTACCCATTGAAACAATATGAAATATGTATTATTTATATTCTTAAATTCAATATAATAAAAATTATCCCATGTTTCCTTTTTTTATTAAAAAAATAAAAACATCATTTGTGCACACATATTGATTATCGCCTCCATGAATCATCATGTTTCAGTTTCCATCACTTCCTTACAGTACTGGTTAAATTGGGGTATTTAATGAGTAAATATGATATCTATAACATTAGTAGGATTCTGAAAATAAAAAACAATTTCTAATTTCTTATATTTTTTTAAAAAAATGAAAATGTCACCCATGCGTATGTGCGGACTATGGCCTCAATAATGAAACATATTTCATATTTCATATTTTTAGTATTCAATTATTTATCCAAAATTATTAAAATATTATTAATTTTTTTATAAATATAATTACTATCATTGTTAAACATTAGGAATGATACCATGTCAAAATATTTTCTTCCATAACCAAACTCATTGATCCATTATTGCAAGGTCTTGCTTGGATTGGTTAAAACATATAGATAAACAATTATTTAAATTTCTATCATGGATGACCATTTAAAATTAACTAACTATATCATAAAAAATTAATAATTTAATAATGTTTTAATTATGGTTCATTAAATGTTTTATTATTATTTATCATATTATATATTACTCAGTTTTTCAATAAAAATATTTCTGAAACATGCTTATCACCGATTAAATTTCCACGAAATAAAACTAAAACATCCATGAAATGAAATTAGATCATTACAAATCCATATAAAACATATATTTCAGTACCTTGAATAATATGGTAATGATTAATTTATATTAATGGAAATTTTATTGATATTAATATTTCAAGTATGCACAAAATATTTAAAATTATTAACTCTTGATGGTAAAAATATTCCATAGTTGATTAGTATATTTGTAATAAATGAATAATAAGGAAGTATATAATAGTTAATATAATAGAAGAAGGTTATAGTTTTTTTCAAGATATTTATGTTTGTTATACATGAATATTTATTGCATGTAACTAAGATGTAATACCAGGTAAGGGTTTTAAATCAAACTTCCATATTTGAGACATAATCTATATTATGAAGGTATTTTATTTTAGATGGTGTGTATAATAGATATTTTACCTTTTTCATCATGATTCACTCTTTAATTCATGGTATTAAAATTTCCTTTTAAAATTATTAATCCTAAAAAAAATTATTCAAATTTTATGAAGTCCATAAGGGTGTTTCATATTATAATACCCTTTCATTGAGTTATAATTATTCTTCTTGAAAATTATTATTATATGTTTGGCCCATTCATACCTATGAATTTATTGTGATTTATTCCCTCTTATTCTAGTAAATTAAATTTATATTAAATAAATTCGATTTCAAATGATTATTAATTAAATAATATTATGATAATAAGGGTTTCCATCTGAGTTTGAATTCATTAAAGAATGTTATAATATTGCACACCTATTATTATTTTATATGGTATAATTATAGACCCATTGTATTATATTATTATTATAAAATTAATATTTCATTTTAATTTTTGGTATTTTCAGGAATGCCCCATTATGATAATTTTGATTCATTTTTATAAAATTATTTATAGTTTATCTTTACTCTTCTTCTTTACTTGAGAAATAAAGATTCCTTTATGACTATAGTTTCGAAATAATGTTTTCTTCTATTAAATGATGATATTATAAATCATTTTATCCCTATTTTATGGATAATTTCCTTAGTGTATATATTTCTTTATAATGTTTAATCATGATAATAATAACACCCAACATATCTTAATGACAACATTTTCTTCCATATCTGTATTAACTCTTCCCAATAATGATTTAATTTATTATTTTAATATATATATATATATGTTTTATTTATGATGATTTTCAAAATTATATTAATATCCATTCAAAAGGATTATTTATCTCTATTTTTAATGTTGTGGGTTTTTAATAATGGTATTTTAAAAGTTGATAAGTTTTCCTTTCCTTTCCAGAATGTATATTTCACAATGAACTCCACATTTTTTGACTTTAGCTTTATATATTTTCAAGGTTCTATTTAGGGAAATGTTTTCTATAAAGAATTTGAAAAAGGATACCGAATAGAAATTTTAACATAATTTTTTAAATTGATTCATAATTGTGATTTTATTAAGTGTTTTGAAATTTATTTTTAATATTTGGATTCTATTTAACACTCTATCTCTAAGAGATATAGCTCATATGGAATTATGATTAATGAATCACCCTCTAAATTGCCTTTTGAAGTATTACTGAGGGGTTATTTAATTTCTTTTGTGAATCAATATATTCCATGAAGTCACTTTTTGTAATGAAAATTAGAAATGATATGTAACCCATTTTCATTCCATGCATTACTTAAGATAAAATGAATGATTTCATGTGGAACATGTATATATGAATAATTAATGGGTGGGGACTTATATATTCCACCAAATACATTGGTTTAGTTTTATACCTCATAAGGTAAGGATGTGTGAACATCATTGGTTTTTT
This sequence comes from Viscum album, assembly GCA_963277665.1. Lineage (NCBI taxonomy): Eukaryota > Viridiplantae > Streptophyta > Magnoliopsida > Santalales > Viscaceae > Viscum > Viscum album. The sequence goes on along the minus strand of OY728143.1, from coordinate 876,635,709 downwards.
CAAAACATAAATCATGGGAATCATGGGGTTGATAACAATATAAGGTGTGGGCCTCATGGGCTTTTTCACAACAAATGTGTGAGAATAATGGGTTTTCTCATAACATAAAGTGTATGAATACTTTTTTTTCTAACAATTTATGGAATTTTTATACCTATTATTGTGTAATATTTAAATCATAATATGATTTATTATGTTATACTCCAATAATTCAAGATTATGTTTAAATTATGCTATGCCATGTTATAATTTTTAGGCTTCCTTGATGACATTTCTTGGTAAAATATTTCTACATCCCAATTATAAATTCACAAACAATGTTTATGACTTTTAATTATGATAACTTGATATTTTAATAATATATCTATCCTATATACTTATTTTCTCCCATGTTAAAGAATAATGATTCATTGTCAACATTTACCTTACTGAGAAGTTTTTCTCACTACTTTATTATTTTTTCATCCCATATGTTATGAAGTTGATTATATATTTTATAAAATATTGAAGGGGTTATATTATTGTTTAGATATTGAAAAATATTTACATGTGCTAGAAAATAATGTTCTTAAATGGATAATCCTAAAAGACACTAAACCATCAGGTATTTGGATTGTGAGATTAATTATGTAATCTAATTTTTATCATTTTGAAATTATGTAAAATGACAAAATGTTTATGTTGGGTCACCTCATGAATGTTGATAAATTTGGAGAAAATGTATTGTGAGAACATAAAACATGTATGAAATATTTATTTTCTTGACAAGGATAATTGATTGAACATAATTTTAAATATATGGGAAAAGTATCTTAATTCTAGAAGATTTCTAATTTCAAAGGACCAAAAACTATTATTTTATGATTTAAGTTTCTAAACATGTATTTTGTTGAAATTAATATTGCAATAAAAATCTTTTTAATCATTCTAGATTTTCATAGGAAAGAAATTATTTGTTATTTTATAGTATAGAGTTAAATGGATGGTAATCTATTTGATGGTTGTATTATTAATAGGTAAGAAACAATAAAATAAATTATCTGAAGACTTTAGTGTCAGGAAACACTTTTTTTCTAAATAATAATACCATCTCATAATCCTTTTAATTGTATATTGGTATTATTATAAAACATGTGTCTTATAATAGACCAAAAAACATTAAACACATAGTCATCCACCATTGGAGAGAACCATTTAAAAATATTTTTCACCTTTCATTAACATTTATTTCTTTAACATATGGTTACAGGTGAAAAATTATATTTGAGGCGACCAAGACTCTATGAGGCCATGTAGGTTTATTTCAGTTTAAAGAAAATTATAAAATATTACGAGTAATATAATAACCATTTCTATGTAGTATATATATTATTGGGCACTTTCAGTGGTATCAGAGTACCTCATATTCTCACTAGGAGGTATGTACACAATTTGTGTTGTAAAATTTTAATTCAATAAATAAATACAAGAATTATTATTTTAGATTGAAAAAATCATCATGTATATAAGAATAAAATGGTCCTTTATCTACATTCACTTGGAATAATGGTTTTTCATGATGAAATATTACATTTCTATTGGTTGAAGAAGATACACACATGAATTTTATTAATGAGGTAAACATAGGGGTTTATGGAATTATTTTGAATGATATTACTATATCATTATTAGAAAAATAATATAAAAAGGTGAAGGGTCTCCATACTTATATGGTGTTTTGGTGAAAACACATAAATATTATTTAATGGAATATAAACTTTATGAAAGAAATGGTATAATTTTGGATAAGTATTATCAAGGATGTAAGTGTGAATAATGAAGATAAAATAGATTTTTCTTTAAAATGAGTGAATGAAATTATCATACACTATAGTGGAATCAGAGAAACTATGAAAGAATCAACTTCTATAAATAAGTTGATAAAGCATTACCATATAGGTGTAATGATAAATTTTTTATAGTATGTGATAGGGATGATTTATCATATAATGAATCAAAAGAGATACTTTTTTCATATGATATAAGGAAGTAAAAAAATTATGAATAATATCAAGGATCATTTGGAATTTGAATCAATGATAAATATTTCAATCATGGAAGTGGATGATAATCAATTAGAAGAATCCTAAGATGAGGAAAATAATTATTGTGAGTATTATAGGATCATGTCTATTATCTCACGGAATGTTCAAAATGGAAAATATAATTAAATAGGTAAATGCATAAATAAATTGTTTTATGCATTATAAAATTATTAACATTCTAATAAATAATCTATGAAAAAGGCGGTGGGTATGAAGATAATGGGAATGATTAAAGGATGCAGAGGAAGAAATGGGATAAAATTTCAAAATATTATAACAAATCAGTAAATGGAATGAAATGGTTAAACCAAAAATAAAATATAAGTACTGTCAGAAAGGATTAGAAAGACTAATCCACCTCATGAATTTATTCTAATGAATATATTTCTTGTAAATATGTGCCAATATGGTAATGTTGAAAAACATGATGAATCATCTAGTAGTGTTGAAGATGAAGGTGATATGACTAACATAGAAAAAAAATATTGAAATAAAATCTTAAGGTGTGTATTAATAAATAAACTAAAATAAAAAAAGTGTTCATACCATTGAGAAGTAAAGGAGATAATAGTAATGATAGAAAATATAAGCTTTTCATGATGAAATATTCATACATTGAAGAAACTAAACATATCATGATCAAAGTTGCTAAACATAAAAATGTTAGGAATGATATTGATGAAAAAATTATTTCCTAGGAAAATAGGCTGAGTAAGACCCATATATGTTTGCTTGAAGATAATAATACATTTAATAAACTAGTAAGGATTTTAAAAAATATATTTAATTTAAATCTGAATAATCTCAAGATACTATGAATGTTATCTAAAGAAATTATGAAAAATGTGATGTATCTACTATTGAAAATAATTATGTCTTTAGTAATAGTGTATGTTTAAAAAACTAAAAACATAAGATTTTTGGATGATAAAAATCATGATAAATAATACCAGACATTTAGTTAATATAATAGAAACTCATAGATAAATAATTCACAATACTAATAGGATAAGTTAGTAAAAACTATGAGATGATATAAAATATTATACCCATAGAATTTAATATTTATTAATTTAATAAATATATTGTCTAAGATTATGTGATATACAAAAAATCACTCTAATTGTTGTAACAATTTATTAAATATATGGAAAATACCAATATATAATGAAAAACAAATATAAATAAAAATCATAACTCATCGATAATTAATTTGAATTTATGTTAAGAACACTTAAATTTTAAAATAATCATTATGAAATTAAAAAAAAGTTTTCTATTGTATTTGTTTTTTAAAAAATTAAATTTTATTAATTTTAGAAATTTAAATTGATAAAATAGACTTCAATTTTTACATCATTATTTGTAGATAATCCAAAGGTAAAAATTTTGGATTTTCTTAAAATAGTTGATTTGTGATTGATTAGTGAAAAATATAGATTTTATAAGTATTATAACTTTTTTGACATTATTAAAGAATCAAATGAATGTTTATAAAACAAATTTTAATGGTCAAATATATAATTACTAATTAATATATTTCCTTTAAAAATCTAAATCAGAACCTAGAAATCTATGTTTGATAGTTTGGAAATCTAAGTAATGTTTTTACTCAAATAAAAACCATTTTTTGTTCAATATTAATCACATTTCCACAAAGTTCATTTCATTTTAGGTTTGATATTAGAATACAAATTGTGTTTTATTATTAAACATAATATAAGAAGTTACATTTTAATCAACATTATGAATGATTTTTGTTTAAAAACGTTTTTTTCTTAAAAAATACATTTTTCTAAAAAAGGATTTTCATTTGGTATTGTGAATGTATATTATAATTAATTTTTACTACTTATTTAAATTGAATATTAGAAATTTTGTTTATATTTTTAATAATTATGTAATTTTTTTTCAATTTTCTTAATTTAATTTTTAGTGATAACGAATAGTTTCCATGGTACATGTTTGTTACCACATCAAAGGTTTAAAGGCTTAATATGGGGGGTTAAACTAACAGATAATTACTAAAATAAATTAAAAAAATTTCTATATGTATTTTTTTTGTTATATTTATATACAATACAATATTATAATTTAAATTCGATTTCCTTTATTTCACTTTCTTATTTAAACACATTCTTTATATATTAATGTTCTTAATATTAACCAGGGTGTCGCTCCACTTAATTAGAGAAAGACACAAACATTTCTAGAATTTCCACAAAACATAATCTCTATATATTGAACAATATTTTCCAAAATTACAATGAAAATATTATTCCCACATTCTATTGGAATTTTCTCCCTAAAATATCAACCCAATAATTCCTAAGGTGTAAGCCGAATGAAGATATCCATGGGGGATGTATAAGTCATAGCAAAATTTATTCATGTTTATTTCTTATTATACCACCATAAAATAAATTATAATGACCAGAATATGTTTAATTAAATATATTTTTTAGACATAAGTGTTAATGTTTTTATGTAATAACTATTTTATATCTCTTTTCATCCGATGGAAATTGATGATGCCGCTCATGAATAAGTACGGAATATAGCCCCGTGAAGCGATGTATTTTATTTTTCATCACCACCTCATATGCATAATTATAAAGATGAATTTAAGGTATATATATATATTATTTTAATGAAATAATTATTAATTTTTAAATAGAAAATATTTTCAACCTTCTTATCTTACAATCCATAGTAAAATGATAACATCTCTCATGCAGAGGTGTGAAATACCACCTCCATGAAATAATGTGATTTGTTTTTATTTTATTTCATCAATGATGCCCATAAGGATTAATCTAATAGATAAATATTATTTTTAAAATATGATTGTGGTTATTTAAAGAAATACACATATCTACATTTTTCCATATTATCCATTATAAATATGGAAATATCACTAATGTATACGTACTAACTATTGTCTCCACGAACTATGTATATTATTTCCATTACTACCATACCCAGATTGTTCTAAAAGTATATTTAAAAAAATTATAATTGTAATGTGTTTAATAATATGGATATGATATATTCCTATCATATTTTAACATTTTCAAAACACTCGTGTTATTTATATATTATGAAATGAATAACCTCAAAATATATGATGTGAAGACAACCAAATTAGTATCTAAATTGAACATAAAAATAAATTAAATAAAATGAATAATGAAAATTGAATGACCGTGAAAATGAATCTTATGTGAGTATATTACTAATATAATTTCATTATTTAGGATTTAGAGAATTTAGAAAACTAGTCTGAATTAATGGTAAGGGATTTCTCATCTCAATTCCCTTTCTGTGATATTTTTGGTATGTGTAGCACATGTTTTATTTCGTGTGGTATATGAAATGATTTATTGGTGTCTTATTTTAATTATTTACTAAAATTATATTTTATTTTGTTATATAATTAATTTCCTAAAATCAATGTTTTTTACGAATGTATTTTATTTTATCTCCTTGATTGTCCTATTCATTAAGTATTCATTGAAGTCATAAGATATTATTATTTAAATATATTTTTGTAGATGTATTGATGATTTTCTATGAAATTTTTTACTTCGAATCCATCTTCTTAAAATTTTTCTATAAATGTTACTGTATATAATTCAAATATTATTTATAGTAATTTTCAACTATCCAAAAATATTTAGAAATGTTTTAAAGAGAATGTTTTTAATGTTTTCCATACATGGTACTTTTGACGTTTTTACTAATGTTCCTAAGAATTATTTTAACAGTTACCACATGAATACATTTTCCTTCTATCATATGAATTATTATTTATAAAAAGTTTTTTATAAGTTTATATGATTTTTAATATAATATTTACTTTCTATTTTCTGGGGAGTTTTACTTATTTTTCATTTTCTATGTTGACATATATTTATCCTTTTTAATGAATAAATTAAAAGGTATTTTTATTATAGATTAAATTTTATTTTAATGTATTTAAAGATGAAAAATAGGTATATTATAATTTATTTATACGTGATATTATTATTGGAAATTTTTGATGATGATAGGTGTGCCCAAGATATTTCTCTTCAATGCATTGGGTAATTATATGTTCCCTGATTGGAGGGGGGAGTCTCGCATTCGTCATCATCTAGGAAGGATGACCCATCTTATGATTTTTCTCTACCCTTCCCTAGGATATCTATTTCTCAAAAAGTTCCAGATCACTTTTTATAGGTACCTCGGTAATCTATGCTCTCGGGGGAGCTGAATAACATTGAGGATTTGTGAAAGTATACTTTAGTGGCCCGATTGCATCCTCTCTGACGCTCGATGGAAGTATTTACACGGTTTTCTATGAATATTGGATTCTTCATGAGTTTGCGGTTTTCAGGTTTCTTGACCGAAGACACATAATGGTGCATTTTTGCTCGGAGGAAGATTTGGTTTCTGCTAGGGCTAGGGCTCCTCAAAGGTGTGGTGGATCCTCTTTTTATTTATTCTGGTGGAGCTTTGAATTTCATTTGTGGGGGACCCTTCGTTGATCTAAACATGGGTAAGTCTCTTGGGTCTTCCACTTTCATTTAAAAATCCTTCCATTATCCACACAATTGGTAACATGATTGATAGGTATTTATTCTCGGATCAAAGAACTGAGTCTTTTTCACACCCGATCTGCCTGTGGGTATGTGTTGAGGTTGACATTGCAATGTTTCTTGTGCGTTGTGTATATACAACAAATTGAAATGAGTTCTGATGGATGCAAGAGGTAGTCTTTGAATCGTGGATGCAGTTCTGTGTAGGGTGCAGACGGTTTGGGCACCTAGAGGATACTTGTCAAAGTGGCAAGGTGGATGCTACCTCACGGGTGGTGGAGACACAGTATAGTAGTGGTCGTGATGTTTTTGTTGATGAGAGGCTGGCTCAAGCGGTGGTTAAGGGTGGCCTTGGGGAGGCTCTATTAGAGTCTTAGGAATGGGAATGGGGACTTTAGTTCTCCTCTGTAACCTGCAGTGTGTACCAATGCTGGAGGGTTTTCCTGATAGGGATCCCGATTGGAGTCTTATTGCACTGCCTTAGCGTTAGTTAAGCATAATTCTGATGGGAATGCAGAGAGGGATATGAGGAATGGTATTATTTATGTTGTACCGAGTCTTTCTTATAATATTAAGGCAATGTAGGTGCCTATGAACCCATCGGTGCTGCAGGTTTTTGACAGGATGAGAAGTGACCTTGCAGTTGAACACCGATCTGTAGTGGAGGGTGCATTCCATCTGAAGTTTGTTCCTCTCTCTGAGGAGTCTTTGGAAAAAATATATGGGGTCTCTAAGGCTATGAATATGGGTATTCATGACCCCGATAGAGTTATGATATGCAATCGTTTTGAGAGTCTGGAATCTGAGGAGCTACCGCTGCTGATGGAAGGACCCCAGGGGGTTGAAGGTATTGTATTACAGGCTGTAGTCACTAAAAAGGAGAAGAAGTGGAGGTGGCTGTAGAGGGGGAGTCTTTTGTTCATCTTAGTAACTCTCAATGTGGATAAAACATGCAATTTTTAGGAATTATTGATACCAATAGTCTCTTTGAGAAAGAACCAGGGGTAAATGAAAGTTACCAGGAGGTCCATATCTCTGGAAAATGGGGGGACCTATCTGATAGTGAAAAGGAGAATTCTAGTGGCCAGACCCGAATATCTTACAGTGAGATTTGTTTAGGGTGGGAAGAATAATTTTTCAGGGATTTAGAAAGTTGTGACTTCTCTATAAAGAATATAACAGAGGAACAATTACTCTTTTATGGTGAAGCCGATGATTACTAGGTCCTCTTTCAACAAGGGAAAAGGCATGCGGTCTTCTGAGGAGTTCCTATATTTGGAAAAGTTAAATCTAAGATGGAATCATGTCAAGACTCTGGGACAATATGAATGCTCTGAGTGGGAGTCATCTACTATGGATGAAGCAATGGATCGTAGTTATGGGGACGGGTATGATTTCTATGATCTTTAGTTGATTTTCTGGCTTGTGTTTCCTTCTAATTGTACTTTTCCTCTATTTAAAAAAATGATTTGTTCTTCAATAAGATACATAATGGAATTATCCTGGAATATTATCCCATTATAAGGGTGATTATAATTGAAATTTTAAGAGTGATATAAATATGATATCTGAAAGTAACTGTTTGTTTTTCTATTTTTTGAAATGAGTCTTTAAGTAATTTTTTTATTTTATAAGTTAAGTAAATGAACATTATATTTAATGAATGTTTGTAATCTCTTGAAGGAGAAGGGTATGTTTTCTTGGAATTGTTCTTATATTGTTCGATAAACATGAAGGAATTGTAATGTTTCCTTTATGCACTCTAAAATATATTTTTTTAATATTTTGGGAAATAATGATTCTTTAATTGGTGTGTAATTAATTATTTTAATTTATTTTTTTATTTTTTTAATAGAAAAAATTGATATGAATATTCATGTTTTTCAAAAATTGGTTAATGATTTTAATTTCTTTCTATATCTCTTTCATAGATTTTTATTTCTCATCCTATATTTTAAAAAAAATTGATAGGAACTAAGGATGTATATAAACTATAAAAAGGTCAATGGAGATATATTTTAAATGAAGTAGAAGTGTTATTAATAGGAAATTATTGTAAGAATAAAAACATACTTTTATGGGTAAAATGTACACTATGTGTAAAGAGAAACATTTTTATATAATAGTTTTTCTAATTATCATAAACTGTAAACATAATATTTCCTATAAATTTAATAAAGTAAAACAATTTTTATATCTCATGTAATTATGGGTTTGTTTTTGTTATATATTGTTATAGATTTCATCAAATCTAATATGTAAAGAGTATGTTTTTACTAGTGGATTTGGGTGTATGTGTCTAGGGAATTATAATTGGATCATAGAATGGTTTTAAATAACTCTTCAGGTTAGAATTTTATTACATGAATATTATTTAAAATATTTAAATAACATTAAGGGCTAATATGATGGTTCAAAACCAAAAGATAAAATTATTTTACATCCTGAAAAGTTATCATGTTATGGAGAATTGTCGTTATTTTTTATGAATTGAAAGTGTTGAATAAAATATGACAGTATAAGGATATATGTTATTTTCCTCCTAATAATAAATTCTATTATGATTTTATTTGATATTATAAGGATATATTTTGTTAACAGTTCTAAATGAAAATGATGTGCTTGTGAAAATGAGAAAAAAAAGGGAGATGAGAAGGAGAGAAAAACATTTCTCTTCAAAAAAACAAACAATCTATAGTAATTATTAAAAGCATAATCCTATGTGAGTTTCCCAACACACAAAATAATAGAGAAATTTAGTTTTTTTGGAATCATGGGTGTTAAATATAACAAAGGTAAGAATATTTAACATCTAATGAGTCAAGAATATGGGAAGTATGACATATGAAAAGTTCTGAAAGAAACAACAAGATATTTCATATGCGGCAGAGGAGGATATAGATAAATAAAATTTCAAGGAAAAATTAATAGTTTAGTTAACAAAATATTGGGGAATAAAGTTATTCTTATAGTATCAATTAAATATTTTATATGTAAAGTGTATATGAATTATCAGCATCTAGAAATTTTTTTTACTCAATGTGAAATAAGACTAGAGAGATAAAACATTACGAAAGAGAAGAAAGATGAGGAAGCCTAAGGAGGCCTAATGTGGTGGAGCCCTAGGGCATCCCCTTTAATGATATTGATACCTTAGGTCTTCATACTCACCACATTATGAAAATACACATCCCTGGGACCATCAATGTCCAAATAGGCTAGGTGATCCACAATTGGGTTCCCCTCCCTCCAAGTGTGAAGGATTTGACTGTAACTACTGAGAGAGTATTGACACATTCTGATTTTATAGAGAATTGTCCATGGGGAGATACCATACCTGTAGAGACCCGAAGCTTGACGTACATTGACATTACATTACATTTGCGGAATGCATAGTATATAACAAAAACACACACACACGAATCGTAATAGTTTAGTGTCTTTGGAAACACGGAATATAATCTTCTAATCCTGGTGAAAGATCTTCAATATATCCCATAAATATCATCCTTTTTTTTATACCTAAAACATTTCTTTATATCCTGGGGAAAAGAAAACATAAAAGGGTGAGCTCAAATGCTCAGTAAGGGTAAACAAAAGAAATATCAATCACATCATAAGAACATAACATTTTGAAAATCTTAACCTGCAAAAGAGAGCATAATTTCATAACATGGGATAAATCATGGCAGTGAAATGTAATCACAATAATCATAACTTAAAACATGAAACATTGTGTCATACACACATAATCATAGAGAATCATTTCTTGTTAGTCAAGACTCATTGCCAAGACTATCTTACTGGAAAAAGTCCCTTTGTGAACCGAGTCACCCTCGTTCCAGTCTTGTTTCACTGAACCGGTATAACCTACCATTTCAGCCATGTCTATCTCATGAGATATAAAATATTTACCCAATGCATTGGAGGGAGATATAGGTCCCACCCATCTCATAATGATACCATTCTTATTTGTTCCACAAAATCATAAATCATACATCATTACATAACCCATGTAATAAAAATCGGATTCTTAAACAACATGACATCATAAAACAATTCATATAAGATAATGGAATTCATAAAAATAATTCCATCACAACATAATCAAATCAATGTAATAATAGGGATAGAAACATAACCCTATATTATCTTATATGGAAAATAATTTTGATAAAACACTTGAACTCCATTCTTAAGGAAAATATCCTTTCTACTTCAAAAACACTTTTCATTTCTTAACATGTCATAAAATTATAACTAAAAGAAGTTGATTAAAAATAAAATTGAAAAGTTCTAATGGAAGATTCTTAGAAATAATGTTTTCAAAATCCATTCATTCCGTATAAGTTAAAAAAACATTCTTCTCGTACTTTTGTCGGAAAAGTCAAAAAGTACCTCGTATGAAAAACGACAAAAGATTCCTTTCATAACTTTTACTAAAAACTCACCGAAGGGTAAATTTGGATTTAAACAATTGTAGTTGGATGGAAATAACATTAAATATTGAGGAAACATGGATGTCGATGATAAAATACACCCCAGTAAATATGAAAGTATAAACAATCTTGGATAAAAATGAGATTGTGATATTTCCCTTACCTTAGGTCCGACTTGCTTTGTAAGTGTCCAAACCTACTGTATAATGATTTAAATAATGTTATTGACTTATTCCAGAATCATATTCATTGTTATGATATCATATATGGTTCACTTATGACTTTATATTACCCGTACTTTTGTAAATTCCATGTTAAAGAGCGTTTTGGGTAAAATTGTTTCATTTGTCGTCCGTGTTTTGACTGGTAATTATTCATATGATTACTCAGATCATGATTACTTAATTACAGAATATAAAACATGATATATATATGTATATATATTCAGAATATACATATATATAATAAATCAGTAAATGGAAAGAAATACACCGTTTATGGAGACGGTAGGACGTACGTACGCATGAACGCTGTTTTCGTTTCCTTATTGAGTTGAACAGAATTAAGTAGATGACATACATATATATATACATAAATCCAGTATCATTATTATTTCATATATTTCATGATTACTTATTATATATACTTTATAATCATTCATGAATGGTTAAAGTGGAGAATGAATCTCATCGCGTCGTGGAGACGGTAGTCCGTATGTACGCACGAGCGATGATATCGTTCTCATGATCGTGGGACTGTATTGGAGTGTATGTATATTATTTCATAATAAATATCACTTTAAAATAATATCATATAGTTATTATTTACACCATTCTACCCATCCAAGTAAGGTGGTGGTGTAAAATAGATTTCACCACGGCGTGGAGACGGTATTCCGTACGTACGCACGCGCGGTGATTTCGTTTTCCGTAGGATGGATAGATGGTGAAATAGGATTGTTTCATACTTATAATAACATATCAGTATAGGAGTGATAATTATGTTATTACTTCATAATGAAACAACCTAATAAGAAGAAGTGGAAGAAGAAATAAAGGTGAAAGAATCGATAACGGAAATTACCTCTTCTTTGAAGCTCCTCTTTGAGACCTCCTCTTAGGGCACTAAAATTGGTCTTTGAGGAAGACCAGAACCTCTAGGATGTCTCTAGGGAAGTGGAGAAGAGAATTTGGAAGGGTTTTGCCGAGCTTGAAGTCTCATAGTTGTGTGAGGAAGAGAGGGAGGAGGTGCCCTTTTATAAGGGAGGAGAGGGGCACCTTTGGAATAACAAAAAATATTATTTTATTATAAAGTCAAGTTCGGTTTTAAATAGCTCCAAATTGATTTATTTAGAGTCTAAGGTGGGAATGGGTCGAAATACTCTCATCCAATAGAATTTAGACAAGGTTAGGTTCCTATTGTATCCTTATCATTTAGATTTAACATTAAGTTAAATAATTTAACTTTTACCGTGTCTTCTTGTGTTCTTATACTATAAGGTTAATAAACTTACTATATCAAGCCAAACGAACCCCAAGTTGTTTATTATTAATATATATAACCTTATATAATTCATTTGGGAAAACCTTATTTTTTTAGGAATAAAATAACAATAAATAATGTAATATTGTTTTTAAAAACTAATTTATGTCAATTTTGACACTATTTGGTACATGATTTTTAAGAAATTCATAACTGAATGATATGTTCGAAACAAGTTACATAAATCAACAATACCATGTCATATTAACCTAGAAAATTTGTGTAAGTCATAAAAAGTCTCAAATTACATTTATTTGGGCATTTATAACATCAATTATGTCAATATTTCATTAATAAGACAATTACTGCATCATCTTTGTGTCATAATAAATGATAATTATTTAACCCCTAAAAATTTTAAACAAATTACTATGATGTAGATAATTGTATTAGATTTTTGGAGACTATTCATGTTAGAAGTTTCATGAATTTTATCACTAGATTAAAATTATTATACTTATAAGATTTAAGAAAGTGACATGTTGTCACATTCTTTGGTTTTAATAACAATTAAATTATTTTCGTTGAAAAAATTTAATTAAAGGAATCTAATCCGACCCTTAGGTGATATGGGTCTACTTTTAGTCATCCAATAGGATTTTGACATTTTTTAGGGTAATTTTAAAATATTATATTTACCCTTAATTACCCGATTTACCTTTAACTATTGTAAATAAAATTTACCATAGTTACTATTCCTAATTCCCAAAAATAAAAAGTAGCTTATTAACATAATTTCAATCCACTGATTCCAAATATGGAATCCATTTTTTCAAATTCAATACACAAAAGTTGTAGAAATTAAATTAAAATTAATCCCGTTGTCGAACGAAAATAGGTTTTTCTTTAAAACATTGCAAAAGATTGAATTGATTTAACCTACGAATTCGAGGTAAAATCAATGCTAATGACATACATTATATTAAATGGTAAAAATATATTCTATTTATACTTTTAAACCATTCAATATTATAATTTAACCACATAATATATTATGATGAAAAAAAGTTGTTTTTAATTTAAATATAGCGTGTTTTTACTATTCATTAAAATATGAAAGTTATCGAAAAAATATCAAAACTTTATCTAATATAAATTTTTATATCCTGATTCAAAATAAGAATTTTATTTTATCAAATTGAACTTATAATCATGTCAAAAACTAGATTTAAAGTTGGTGCGCCATCAAAAGGCGGCAAAACTGCATTTTTAAAAAAATACTTATTTTACCCAAAATATTTATTTTGTCCTTATACCATGTTCTAGAAAATGTGTAAGATGAATAATAATGTTATAAAATTCAAAATTTAGTTAACACTATTCGTAATGGCTAGTTCAGGACAATATTATAATAATATATCGTTGTTTATTAAAACCCAGTATTGCGTACAACACACGCTATCGAGGAAGGTCGTGATTGCGTGTAATGCAATCCAAGTCAGGGTTGCGTGTTGTGAAAGAATCTTTCATTGTTTCGTATAATAGAATCCAGCCATATTTCATTTATACATTGAATATATATAAATAAATATACTCAATGTTGCGTAGAATAACTATTATCAAAATTGTGTGTAACATGATCCAAGAATAGTGTTGCGAATACTGCAAGCTAATACGGTGTTGCGTATAGCGCAAGGTAATCATGGTGTAGAATACAAAACAAGACATTAATGAAATTAAAAGAATATTTTTCATAAACTCTCGGGGTGTTACATTCTACCCCCCTTAAAATGAATTTCACCCTCGAAATTCGTTGGGGTTATAAATGGTTTACTATTCGAAAGTTTCTTTAATAGAAACCCACATCGTAAAAAGGAATACCAAAAAAAATCTTTAAAAAAAAGTATGAAACGTAACGGTTACCCAAATAAACTAATCACTGGGTTTCCACATAGGTTAAAATATGGATATGGAAGAGAAATCTAACCATCATGTTCTGATGGAGAGTGGTAGAGAACATGGCTATGGAAAATCCAGCAATCACAAAGCCATAAATTTGTGATGATCTAAGGTACCATCTATTTCATCAGAAATAAGAGCACTAGGACAACATTTTTGGTTTTCAAGATCATTTCCCTAAAGTTGATGAAATTGGAATTAGAAGAAATACTTTCGTGATTTTGGTATAGTCTCACCGTTTGTCGTTCTTTGGACAATTTCCACTTCATCTCTTAAAGAAATGAAGTTGAATTTGTCATTCATGATGTGTTAGCAGATCATGTGATAAAATGATGGGTCATTCCATCTCTTTCAAACAAAAGGTTAGAAAACGTTATAAGTCCATCTTATGGTTAGATTAATCGTATATGGTTCCAAAAATGAACTTATACTTCATATATCATACCGTTTAATAAAATAAAACTAGTTTATACTAACCAGGGACTTCCTGTAGGCCAGTTGTAGGTGATAAAGGCCAGTCGCACTTCAGTTGTGGGTTCGATTCCCACAGCCTTGTCCGACGCGATGGGTTGTCGCCTGTCCTGCAGGTTGTCCTTTTTCTAAAGCTATATTACTATAACATCCCATCAACAATATCAAAAAAGTTTTATCCTTAAACAATACTAACTTATGTCCAACATAATCCATTCCAATATTTAGGCTTATCTAAAATACTTCGGTCCAAGCTCACAGTATAAAGAAAATGATCACATGAATGCCATCATTTATCCCCCCTATATCATAAGATATGTCTTGTTGGTCACATTCCAAACATTCAAAGGCCTTAATCATGTATTCTCTTGAATACCCATTGAACCTTAGTTAAAACATGAATGCAGTTAAAAGTTAACACTTTCCACATACCAAAATCCTCAAAATTCTATATACTCAAACCATGATATCACTTAGTACTTATATCAATCATGAGCTCATGAATACTGTTAAACATTTCGTTTTCTCGTTTTCCCTTCATTATGCGCATATCATCTTATTTCCAAAAATATCTCAATCACTTTGAATACCACATTAGACCAATACCTAAATATTCCAATACTTTATGATACAACATTATTTGGAATCCCATTACATAAACACTTAATCATTCCACCACATCATTGTCATATTCAACATCGCCAATAGTGATCGGATGTGACTTCCCTTTGTCCTTTTCCTTAAGCGGTTGCTCATGTCGATCATCACTAACCCTTGGATTAGGGAATTTATTAGCATAATGCCCCATTTCCTTGCACTTGAAGCATTGAAGAGTTGGTGGTGCATTCTCTGCAGTGTTTGCTTTATTCACATCATTAGAAACCCTTTTTCCATTACTTCGACACTCAACTGCTCGATGACCTTCTTTTCCACACTTAAAACATTTTCTAGTCCCTTTAAGACAATCTCCACCATGCTTCCTTACACACTTTGTGCATAAGTAAACATTCATCTTCTTTTCACCATTATTTTGAGATTTCTCCTTGAACTCCATCTTTCGTTTCTTGTCAAAACTATGAGATGGATAAGTAAAACCGACTTCCATTTCTACCTTGATAGCACAATGCACAATTTCTTCATAGCTACTGAAGTCTCTTATAGCTAATGCCCTTAGAAGACTTGGTTTTAAACCACTGAAAAATCGATCAACTTTACTTTCAGATTGGATGATAATGCCAGATTCCTACCTTGCAAGTCTTGTAAAATTCGCTTCATATATACCAACAGATTCGTCATCCTTCTGCTTCAGCTCAAGAAACTCCTTTTCCATCTTTGTTCAAAGAATATGAGGGAAGTACTTACTGAAAAACAAGTTCTTGAACTCATCCCATTCCATGGACTCAATTTCATCTCTTGGCCTCGTATTCTTGATAAGATTCCACCATTGTTCAGCTTCACCTTCCAAACGATATACTTCTAAGATGACTTTATCATGCTCAGAACATTGAAGAACTAAAAATATCTTTTCAGTTGTACTGATCCATTGTTCAGCAACAAGTGGATCGGAAGACCCACTGAAATATGTTGGACGTTTCCTCATGAAGGACTCAATAGAATATTGTTCCCTTCTCTGCTCATTTGGAAGTCCAGAATGATTCATAGCTTGTGTAAGTATAGAAATAATATTTTTCACTCCATCTCCCATAACATTTGTTTGTTCAGGAGGGCAATCATTGCATTGTCCATTGCATTGATCAACACGGTTCCTTCGGGTTCCAGCCATCGTCTAAAACCCAAAAAGAATAGTGTGATAGGCAAAAATCATGCTAGGGAAAACCACATAATAATGGGGGAGTACCTTCAATATCTAACATCTTCGGTTTAATTCTATGATCATTAGCGTAATTCTAGTACTATAACCTATACGTATACTTAACCTTAGGGACATCCCTAGACTTAGACATACCTTAGAAATATATCTAGGGATCTCACTAACGTTTTCGCATCCTAGTTTCCAAAGGTTGACTAAACCTCCCCTTGATACCAACTGTAGAGACCCGAATCTTGACGTACATTGACATTACATTACATTTGCGGAATGCTTAGAACATAACAAAAACACACACACAAGGATCGTAATAGTTTAGTGTCTTTGGAAACTCGGAATATAATCTTCTAATCCTGGTGAAATATCTTCAACATCTCCCATAAAGATCTTCCTTTTTTTCAACCTAAAACCTTTCTTTATATCCTGGGGAAAATAAAACATAGAAGGGTGAGATCAAATGCTCAGTAAGGGTAAATAAAAGAAATATCAATCACATCATAAGAACATAACATTTTGAAAATCTTAACCTGCAAAAGAGAGCATAATTTCATAACATGGGATAAATAATGGTAGTGAAATGTAATCACAATAATCATAACATAAAACATGAAACATTGTCGCATACACACATAATCATAGAGAATCATTTCTTGTTATTAAAGACTCATTGCCAAGACTATCTTAGTGGACAAAGTCCCTTTGTGAACCGAGTCACCCTCGTTCCAGTCCTGTTTCACTGAACCGGTATAACCTACCATTCCAGCCATGTCTATCTCATGAGATATAAAATCTTTACCCAATGCATTGGAGGGAGATATAGGTCCCACACATCTCATAATTATACCATTCTTAAGTGTGCCACAAAATCATAAATCAATCATCATTACATAACCCATGTAATAAAAATGGGATTCTTAAACAACATGACATCATAAAACTATTCATATAAGATAAAGGAATTCATAAAAATAATTCCATCACAACATAATCAAATCAATGTAATAATAGGGATAGAAACATAACCCTATATTATCTTAGATGGAAAATAATTTTGATAAAACACTTGAACTCCATTCTTAAGGAAAATATCCTTTCTACTTCAAAAACACTTTTCATTTCTTAACATGTCATAAAATTATAACTAAAAGAATTTGATTAAAAATAAACTTGAAAACTTGTAAAGGAAGATTCTTGTAAATAATGTTTTAAAAATCCATTCATGCCGTATTAGTTAAAAAACATTCTTCTCGTACTTTTGTCGGAAAAGTCAAAAAGTACCTCGTATGAAAAACGACAAAAGATTCCTTTCATATCTTTAACAAAAACTCACCGAAGGGCAAATTTGGATTTAAAAAATTGTAGGTGGATGGAAATAACATTACATATTGAGGAAACATGGATGTTGATGATAAAATACACCCCAGTAAATACGAAAGTATAAACAGTCTTGGATCACAACGAGATTGTGATATTTCCCTTACCTTAGGTCCCACTTCCTTTGTAAGTGTCTGAACCTCCTGTATAATGATTTAAATAATGTTATTGACTTATTACAGAATCATATTCGTTGTTATGATATCATATATGGTTCACTTATGACTTTATATTACCCGTACTTTTGTAAATTCCATGTTAAAGAGCGTTTTGGGTAAAATTGTTTCATTTGTCGTCCGTGTTTTGACTTGTAATTATTCATATGATTACTAAGATCATGATTACTTAATTCCAGAATATAAAACATGATTTATATATATATATATATATATATTCATAATATACATATATATAATAAATCAGTAAATGGAAAGAAATACACTGTTCATGGAGACGGTAGGCTGTACGTACGCATGAACGCTGTTTTCGTTTCCTTATTGAGTTGAACGGAATTAAGTAGATGACATAAATATATATAAACATAAATCCAGTATAATTATTATGTCATATATTTCATGATTACTTATTATATATACTTTATAATCATTCATTAATGGTTAAAGTGGAGAATGAATCTCATCGCGTCATGGAGACGGTAGTCCGTATGTACGCACGAGCGATGATATCGTTCTCATGATCGTGGGACTGTATTGGAGTGTATGTATACTATTTCAGAATCAATATCACTTTAAAATAATAATATATAGTTATTATTTACACCGTTATACCCATCCAAGTAAGGTGGTGGTGGAAAATAGATTTCACCACGGCGTGGAGACGGTATTCCGTACGTACGCACGCACGGTGATTTCGTTTTCCGTAGGATGGATAGATGGTGAAATAGGATTGTTTCATACATATAATAACATATCAGTATATGAGTGATACTTATGTTATTACTTCATAATGAAACAACCTAAGAAGAAGAAGTGGAAGAAGAAATAAAGGTGAAAGAATCGGTAATGGAAATTACCTCTTCTTTGAAGCGTCTCTTTGAGACCTCCTCTTAGGGCACTAAAATTGGTCTTTGAGGAACAACAGAACCTCTAGGATGTTTATAGGGAAGTGGAGAAGAGAATTTGGCAGGGGTTTTCCGAGATTGAAGGCTCAAAGTTGTGTGAGGAAAAGAGGGAGGAGGTGCCCTTTTATAAGGGAGGAGAGGGGCACCTTTGGAATAACTAAAAATATTATTTTATTATAAAGTCAAGTTCGGTTTTAAATAGCTCAAAATTGATTTATTTAGAGTCTAAGGTGGGGATGGGTCGAAATACTCTCATCCAATAGAATTTAGACAAGGTTAGGTTCCTATTTTATCCTTATCATTTAGATTTAACATTAAGTTAAATAATTTTACTTTTACCGTGTCTTCTTGTGTTCTTATACTATACGGTTAATAAACTTACTATATCATGCCAAACGAACCCCAAGTTGTTTATTATTAATATATATAACCTTATCTAAGTCATTTGGCTGAACATTATATTTTTAGGAATAAAATAACAATAAATAATATAATATTTGTTTTAAAAACTATTTTATGTAAATTTTGACACTATTTGCTATATGATTTTTATGAAATTCATAACTGAATGATAAGTTCGAACCAAGTTACGTAAATCAACAATACCATGTCATATTAACCTAGAAAATTCGTGTAAGTCATAAAAATTCTCAAATTACATTTATTTGGGCATTTATAACATCAATTATGTCAATTTTTCATTAATAAGACAATTACTGCATCATCTTTGTGTCATAATAAATGATAATTATTTAATCCCTAAAAATTTTAAATAAATTCATATGATGTAGATAATTGTATTAGATTTTTGGAGACTATTCATGTTCTAAGTTTCATGAATTGTATCACTAGATTAAAATTATTATACTTATAAGATTTAAGAAAGTGACATGTTGTCACATTCTTTGGTTTTAATAACAATTAAATTATTTTCATTGAAAAAATTTAATTAAAGGATTCTAATCCGACCCTTTGGTGATATGGGTCTACTTTTAGTCATCCAATAGGATTTTGACATTTTTTAGGTTAATTTTAAAATATTTTATTTACCCTTAATTACCCGATTTACCTTTAACTGTGGTAAATAAAATTTACCGTAGTTACTATTCATAATTCCAAAAAATAAAAAGTAGCTTATTAACATAATTTGGATCAAATGATTCCAAATATGGAATCCATTTTTCCAAATTCAATACACAAAAGTTTCAGAAATTAAATTAAAATTAATCCCGTTGTCGAACGAAAACGGGTTTTTCTTTAAAACATTGCAAAAGTTTGAATTGATTTAACCTACGAATTCAAGGTAAAATCAATGCTAATGACATAAATTATATTAAATGGTAAAAATATATTCTATTTATACTTTAAAACCATTAAATATTATAATTTAACCACATAAGATATTACGATGAAAAAAAGTTGTTTTTAATTAAAATATAGCATGTTTTTACTATTCATTAAAATGTGAAAGTTATCGGAAAAATATCAAAACTTTATCTAATGTAAATTTTTATATCCTGATTCAAAAGAAGAATTTTATTTTGTCAAATTGAACTTATAAACATTTCAAAAACTAGATTTAAAGTGGGTGCGCCATCAAAAGGCGGCAAAACTGCATTTTTTTAAAAATACTTATTTTACCCGAAAAATTTATTTTGTTCTTATACCATGTTCTAGAAAATGTGTAAGATGAATAATAATGTTATAAAATTCAAAATTTAGTTAACACTATTCATAACGGCTAGTTCAGGACAATATTATAATAATATATTTTTGTTTATTAAAACCCAGTATTGCGTACAACACACGCTATCGAGGAAGGTCGCGATTCCGTATAATGCAAGCCAAGTCAGGGTTGCGTGTTGTGAAAGAATCCTTCATTGTTTCGTTTAACAAAATCCAACCATATTTCATTTATACATTGAATATATATATATATATATATATACTCAATGTTGCGTAGAATAACTATTATCAAAATTGTGTGTAACACGATCCAAGAATAGTGGTGTGTATACTGCAAGCTAATACGGTGTTGCGTATAGCGCAAGGTAATCTTGGTTTAGAATACAACACAAGAAATTAATGAAATTAAAAGAATATTTTTCATAAAATCTCGGGGTGTTACAATACCCATTCAATGAATTATTCATAATAATAGAGTCTGTGTCAACTTTAGTGATATCCAAGCCCTTCTACCCAGATAAGTTGAGGCCAGTGAGCATCACCAATGCTTCTTCTTGGAAGAAGGTGCCCTTCCCCAGAATATCCAAGAATTCAAGGTAGAACGAACCATTTCCATCATAAATAACCCCTCATACCCTCATATTCCTTAGGACACATGAACCATCCATGTCCAGTTTCAAACCGTAAGAGGTGGGCTGCCTATATGAATTAGGAAAACCAATTAACTAGGTGGAAGTCTTGTAAAGGGGGTCAAAATATGTTAAAATAAAGGATTAAGAAATTCATATTCTATACAACTTAAGGCCTGTAAAATGTTGTTATCATAAGAAAGGTATGTATTATTTTAACATATTTATATTATGTTTAATGCAAGAAACATGATTAGATTGGGATTTATGAATCATAGAACATGTTTTATATATTTTATTATTGGAAGGAAGTGATAAGAAATTAAAAAAACATTGGTTAATGGTATATAAAAAAATTTAAATGATTAAAGTGTATATATACAATTTTTAAGAGTTTTGATGTTGTAGTATTTTATTTAAGGGTTCATACATTTATGGATTATGATAAGCTCTATGTTATAAAATTCTTTTGGAAGTTTTATGAAATTTAATGGTAATTAATTATATTTTAGAGTTTTTTTAATTGATGATTTTGGCATATATAACCCTTATTATTATAATGTGATTTTAAATTATTTTTGTTTGAGAAGAATTATATTATTTAGGGGATAAAAGGAGTAATGTAAACATAACCTTTTGGGTAAATATGATATTTTTTGATATGGTTATTGTTGCTAATTATGATAATGGGTAATTAAATTTTTTAGAACATATATTTATTCATATGGATAATGATGTGGAAACATGATTTTGGGATTATATGGTTAATATTATTATGGAATCAGGTTACTATATTTTTGGGAACATTATCTTAATCGAGGAAAATGGATTTTTTTTTCCAATTATTGGATTTTATAACAAATGGTTGATATAATTTGAGGAAGAAAGATTGAGTTAATTTTTTAAATCATATATGGTTTTATTATAACATTATTATGATTCGGTTTATTTGTCAAAATGATTACTATAATTTGGAGAATATATGACTAGGAAATATACATTTTTTGTATACTATGTTATGTGTGATTTTCATAATTTTAAAGTAAATGTTATGTTGGTTTTGTAATAACATGTTTTGATTTTTTTTTCTGTTTCAAATTTTGGTTTATCATATTAAGATGATTTTAGGGTTATTTATTAATATTGATACATAAATTGAACATTGGGTGTAATTATTAAGGTTTTATAGTCTAATATATTGTTTTTCCATATATAGGTATATTCTAATTAGGTATTATCTTGACATTTGATAACCATTTTGGTTTTATTAAATAGATAAAAAGTAGAGGAATATATTTTCATCATTTTCTAGTACTTATGATTCATTAAATTTTATTTGTTTCTATAGGCCTGAGAAATTCTTCATTTATAATATTATATAAATCAAAGATAGAAAACAATCAAAATGAAAAACATAGGATAAAATTAAGTTTGTGGTGTGGAAAGAAATAAAATAAGTATTTTTTTATTATTCATTATTTTTAGGGAAAATTGATCCTCAACTCAAGAAAAAATTATACAAATCTATCGAGTTTTATATATAAAATATCACATAACTATACAGGAATTTTTTATGAAGCTTATTTGCAAGAATGAGTATCACGATTATAAATTCATCATTTAATAAATACTTATGAAGTGATAATTTTAATAATATTAACACAGAAATTAATGATCTTATGAAAAAGAAATGTTTTAGATTTCGTTTCATTAAAAACATTCAAAAATTCTATAAGGTATTTATTACCACTTATGAATATTTATCTTCCCATCCATATTTCTTCTACATTCCTATATATTATGTTTCCAATACTAGTTATCCTTTTAAATTTATTATGTTCAAAGTCAACATCCACTACTTGTAATTAATTATAATTTTTCAAACAATTTTCTATCATATAGTATATAAAAATTGGGAGGGCATAATTTGTTTTTGGGGGAGAATAAAACATCTTGAGATTTATATATATATTACATTCTATAAATTTCTTATTAAAGCAAATTTAGTAAATGAAAAACTAAACAAAATTAAGTAATATTTTAATAAAATTAAATTTGAAATTATATACAATATTAATATAAAATGAGAAAACATTTATATTAATACTCATTTTAATTGATCTGATATAAAGTTAAGAACACTTAATGTTTTAAAGGGTCATTTTTTATAAAATTGGGTTTTATTTATATTATGTTTTTTAATTTAAAAACTAAAATTATTAGTTTTATTGAATTAAATAATTAGAATTATCTTTATTTTTTACAAAATCATATCAAACTGAGCTTAATGTTAGATTTTGTGATTTTTTGAAAATAAATTTTTTTGGGTGAATTTTGAAAAGTCTTTAATTACAAACACTTAACTTTTATGCCATTATACCAAAATTAATTGAATGTTAATGATTTTCTTTAAAGATAAAATATATATTTAATTTTTAATTTTTATAATTTAAAATATTATTTTTAACTTATAAATATATGATTTACATTTTGTAAATCAAGTTAATGATTTTGTTTCAACTAAAAACAAATTTTGGTCATTTTATTTTATCATGTTTTCACAAAGTTCAAATTTTGGATTTTTTTTAAAACTTCATATAATAATATTTTTATTAACAATAATCCAATTAATTTTATTGGAATCATTAATATAGATTATTTTTAAATAAAATCATTTTTATTCTTCTAAAATAATTTTTTTCTTCTAAAATTATTGTATCATTATATTTTTCAAACATATAAAAAATGTGTCTTTTACCACTTATTGAAATTTAATATTATAAAATGGGTTTAATTTATAGAATCATCATTATAAAATTTTTAAATGAGGTAACATTAATTTTTTTCACATAATTAATAGTTAATGTTTGCAATGTTTTTCACCACCGTAAATGTTAAAAGGGTTAAAGAGGGAGGTTATTATAAGAGATCAGGATTAAAATATCACTTAAATTTTAGAAATTTGATCAGTCGAGTTTATTTATAAATTATCATATATTATAATATAAATTTTTTTTCCATGTATACACATTCCATGATAAGTACATTTATTATATTTTAACATTTTTGATATTTACAAGTGCTTGACTCCTCTCACCTGTAATTGGGAACCTGCACTGTTAACTTATACACAAAAATTGAGACCCTTAAGTCAATTTTTTTCCAAAATACCATTCCAATTATTTTCCCCACAATACATATGTCATGATCTCACTAAATGACCAATCGTTGAAGGATTAAGGTTTAATTCAAATGATGATATCCCAAGAGGATGTATGAGTTATAACCAAATCCTTTTATGTTTATTTTCAAATATCCATTAGAATATATTATAGATATACTAATATAATTACAAAAATATATGTATTAATATTAAATTTCATTATGTTGATGTAATAACTCTTTTATACCTCTTTTCCATAATTTGGAAATTGAAAATGTCACTCATGCGTACTTATAGAATACCGCATCCATAAAGAGTTGATTTATTTCTTCATTAAAACTACACAAAGTGGCTATAAATATGGATTTAATTTATTTATATTATGATTATTAAATAATTATTATTATTTAATGATAAAATATTATCTACCTTCTTTCCCTCCTATCCATAGGAAAATGATAGTTTCGCTTTTTCATACATGTGGTCGACTACCCCCATGATGTGATACAATTCCTTTTTCATTTCCTCATTATATTGTTATCCAAAAGGATAGATTAAATTAATAATTTTTTTTAATTTTATAATGATTATATATAGTTAAAAATTATCAACATTATTTCATTTCCATCATTTGGAAAACTAGAAACGTCCCTCTTTTTTGCGCACATAATACTTTCTCCATTAGAGACGTATATCGTTATTTATTACAACATTATATAGAAAGATATACAATTTCATTAAATTTATAAGAATTATAATTTTCAAAATTTTAATATTATGTGAATGAATAAATAATGAACCATTTTACCAGAGTCAACACACCAAATATTGTTTTTGATATTATGAATCAAATGTCATCAAAACAAACAACAAAAAATTAATCGATTTAGTGACTAAATATAACAAGATAATAAAAAAATGTAAAAATGACATTGGAAATAACATGAAAAGGTTTTTAATAAATTAACTAATAAATATAATGATATTATTAATAAATTATTGTATATATAAAATTATTCGGGGCTCAAGGTAAGATATTTCTTATCTTAATTCCCTTTCTATGAGAATTATTCCTTTTAACCTCAAGTTTCCATTTATGTGGTGTATAAACTAAAATATCAATGTATTATATCATTAACATAATTCAATTGATGTAATTTCATAATCTATTTCATTTTTATCCTTCGTTGTCCCTTTGATTCAATAGTTACTAATCTCATAAGTGATTTTTCATTAAAATCCTCGTTATAATAATTTTGAGGTTTTTATATAGTTGTTCTAAAATAAAAATGTTATTAATTTTTTTTCATGAATGTTCATTTTTATAATTATAATATATTTAATGAATATTTAAACTATCATCAACTTTTTTCAGATGTTATAAAAGAAAAATTTCGTTTTTTGTTTGTGTAACTTTTGAAGCTTTTAAAAATGAAATAAAATGTTTTATAATTTTTACTGTATCAAAAAATTTACAAACTAACAAATCAATTGAGTTTTAAGGGTTTTATGATGAAAATTCTTAATTTTTTAATTTTTTTTCATTATATAGTTCTTTTATATTGTTTATCATGGTGATTGTGTGTAGGATATATCTCTATAATACATTGGGTAGTGATTTTTTGTCGAAGAGGAAACACAAAGGAATTAAAAATAAATGTTATTCATTTGTAAGGGTGATTAAATGAGTGATATAATGAATATCTACTTGGGAACTTACATGTTTTTATATTCATGAAAATGGGGTTTTGTAGAAATATTCATAGTTTATAAGGTAATAAAATGAGCTTATTATTTAAAGGAAGTTTCTGATAATTTAAAGTAGAATGATTTTTTTTTCAGGTAATGTTTTCATGTTTCTATGTAAACCGCATGAATTATGATTTTTTTACGAATGATAATTTTTTAAAATAAAACCATGGGAAATAAAGTTTGTTTCGTGGATGATAAAATAATTTTTTTAGCTCAATGATTATTTTTTTAAATGTAAAACTACTTTATATTTTCACTGTTTTTCAGAAAAGGGACAAAGATTTTTTTCATTTTATACAACTTACTACGTTTTGTTTTATCATCCCACAATTTTTAATTTTTTTTTCATAGGTAATAATGATGTATATGAACCATATAGCATTCAATTGTAACACAACTAGAATGTAGCTAAAGTTTCATCAATAAAACAACATTTTAATCATTATAATCTATTTTTATGAAAAAAACATACACGATGTTGAAATGTATAATTTTTTATGAAATGGGTTTTCTAATTCTCAAAATCTAAAAAAAATAAAATATATTGAAAATGTTGGATAGTATAAACCCTATTATAAATCATGCAATTATTGGTTTATTTTGTTCTGGGGTACCATAGTTGGTGTAAAATTTAGTATGTAAAGAGAGTGTTTTTTTCATAAAATTCTGCTTTATGTGTCATTAGTGGTTTTATCAATAATATTTTTCTATAAAAACTAATATAAATTTAAGATAAAAAAATTATAAGGATGTTATTTGTGGTATAAAATAATTTGGAAAAAACCAATAACTTCTGGTACAACATGTCACTCTCTTAATGTAGGGATGAATTTAGGGGAATAAATCTAAATGAAAAAGAAGTAACTATAGAAAGATAATAAATAAATAAATAAGGTTAAATTTTAGATTAAAGGTTTTTTATGTTTATCCACTAATAAAATATTTTACTCCATAGAAGAAACTTATAGAATATGAAATTAATAGGTTCATTGTATTGAAGAATGTATGACTGCACTTTCTTTGGATATTTTCCTCATAATTAAAAAGGAATGAATTTTTTGAAAATGAAAAAGTAATAAAATTAAATTTCTATTGAACTTTATTTAACAACTCCCAGGAAAAGTAACACAAGAATACTTAATATAGTTTATTCTAATAATTTTATAGATGATAAGAAAAAATTTATTAACATTAAAGAAAATTATGGAGGAGAAATTTACATTAAGAATTATAGTTTGTTAAAAATTAGAGGAATCAGAATGGTTGAAATTGAAGCTAAAAAACTAAAATATGAAATCATTAAATTTATTAATGTTCCTAAAAACATATTACAGAGAGTAATACGACATTATTATTATGGTAGTGATGTTATTTTAAAAAAAACATGTCTCCGGGTCCTATAAAGATTGTATTATTATAACTATTTAAGACAAAATGAGTTTTAAAGCATTAAAAATTCTCGATTTATGTAATTCATTCTAAATATGTGTTAATGATGAAAATAATCTATGTAATATACGAAATGACCATATTAGCCAAATTAAAAGAGTATACTCTAAAAGAAAGATGTTGTGAGATATCTATAGTAGTTTAAATGTGAAATACATGTTATATATGAAACATGTAGAAAGGGTAATATGGTACATAAAAGTTATTAATGATTAGAGATTCAATATATCTTACTAGTTAAACTTACAGATTATGATTTATATGAAAAAATGAGGCATTAATCTACAAAGGTTCTCCTTAATTTATCAATTTCATTAATTATTTTTACAGCATGAATGATGCGTTGTTGATGAAACATAAATATGGTATTTTCTATATGCTTAAAATATTCACAATAAATGTTTATAATGAACTAGGAGTATATATTATGATGTTGAGAATAAAAAAGTGGAATGGATTTTACTAGTAACACATTTGAATCATATCTTAATAAGAATTTATATAAACATTGGTATAATGCTTCTTACTCTCTTGAGAACGACAAATTTTTAATGAGGAATAATAATATCTTGTTTGAAATGTTAAGAACCATGTTTAAAAAAAATAAAAAGTCCTTTAGAGGGAGGTCATTAGTAATGTTGTACATATTTAAAAAATAATCAAGATATGGTTAGGATAAAATAAAATTCATTTTGAGATGTGATATAAGAAACAACATACATTAATAAATGTCAATGTATTTTGGAGTAAATTTTTAATAATGATAAAAACTGATGATTGGGAAACCATTGATGAAAAGGGTTAAAAAGGTGTATTCATGGAATATTAATCATGTGGTACAAGATATATGTGCTTCTGTAAAACTCCACATTAGTGGTATGATTCATATGATGATAAATAAATTGAAAATAAGTCCCCCCAAATAGAGGCATGTGATAGGTTTTTAAAAAATTAATGAAAATTTACACGATAAATTTCAAAAATTTCAATGAATATGAAGTCGACCATGAGACTATATAGGTTAATACTTACTCTATCAAATATTTTTTTGACGAAAGTGTAGCTAAATGTGAACGAATAAATTTCTGAAATTAAAAGAATCACATTGAACCTTATAAAATAATCTAATGTCCATGATATGTAGTGATGAAAATAAGGAAGTTGAGTATTAAAAAAATTCTCTCATAGGATGAATCAAAATCAGGTTTAGTGACCATTGGGAATAAAGAGTGGATATAAAAATGAATGAATAGATTAATCAGATTGCGAAAAATAATACCAAGTATATTTTTTCTTGTACATAATAAATGAATGGTATAGGAATTAAGTTGATTTTATGATATAAACTCATTGATAAATATGAGATCTCATCAAATAAGGGAATGTTAGTATGTAATGGTTTTTCACCAATTGAACTTTTTTAAAATAAAGAAACTCTTTCACCCATTTCAATACTGGAGTCTATTATATTTTTTTAGAAATTTCTACTCATACACTATAATTTTTATTATATTTATGTAAAGTTAAATTTCCTAAATATAGATATTGAGAATAAGATTTTATGGAGAACCCAAATGGTTTTATACTCGATAATGATTGAACTAGGATATAAAATTTGATGAAATATTTGAATTTGTTAAAATGCTCCCCATGATCCTGATACCCCAAACTTGGTAGTTTCTAGAAATGGTTTAAATATTCTAAAAGAAAATTTAATATAAAATTATATATAATGGATATTGAACACATTTTCTCACTATTATTGTCTATATAGATGAATTATTTTATGTGATGGGGAACATGATTTTGAATATTTATTGAAAAAAATGATGAGGTTTTTATGTCAATGCATGGAGAGATGACATAATTTATGGGGTTAAAAATTCTAATAAAAAGAAAGTTAAATATGTATATTGAAAGATAAATATTCAAGGTAACATAGATGAAATTTGGAATATATAATTTAAAGGAATTTTTTACACCAAAAACGGTACGTATGAAATTGATAAAAGATAATGTTTGATGAAATGTAAATTAAGAATACCTTGGGGAGAAAATAAAAAGATTGATTTATCTTATGATATCAATACCAGATATCTTGTATAGAGTAAACTTATGTGAAAGATATCATGGGTATCCAAATGAGTCTAACATGTTTGATGCTAATAATATTCCAATTTATATCAAAGTAATATTTAAGTATTGTATAAGTTGTAAAATAATTAAAGAAATTAAAATACAAGGCTTTGTTGATGCTAATTTTGATGGATATTCTAGTGAGAGAAAATCAACATTAAGAGGAAATGTTTTAGGGTAATTTATTCTGACCTAGCCAAGTAAGAAAAAATATTTGATGAAATTATTTATAGTTGAATCTGAGTACGTTTGAATTTTTGGAATTAGAATTTTCCAAATGATTTTAAGGTGAATTTTAAGTGACCATTGAAAATTACTTATAAAAATCATAGTTCAATTGATATTTCATATAACCTAGTGAAACAATAAATATCAAAACAAATTATATAATATATCATTTCATCTTAGATAAAGTTTTAAATAGGGAGGTGATGTTTGAGTATATTTCTATAAAATATCATATTAGTGATATGTTTATAATAGATATTCCAAGGGAAGGGTTCTGTTTTGGGGGGAGTCGCGCTTCACGTTCCTTCTTCGTGACGGTGGCAGTAACTGCATCAGTCCCACCCCCACCGGTGGGGGAGGGAACTTCATCATCATCTAAAGGAGAAGGTCACTCATTCTTTCCTTTCTCTAACCCCAACATTCTCCCTCCATTTCCTCAAGCTTCATTATGTCCAAAAGTATCTGATTTGTTTAATGAGAGACCCAATCTACCATTATCGATCTCAGAATTCAATGAAACCTCGATGCTTCTGAATCATATGCTGATTGCTCGGTTCAAGCAATGACGACCATCAGTTCATTCATTTGATAGGTATATTTTTAGTTATTGGGATTTACAGGAAAGGGCAGTAGTGGGTTTGATCAACAGCAAGCATATCATGATACATTTTGCCTCAGAGGAGGATTTAATTAAATCCTTCTCCAGTTCTCCATGTACCTTCAATAGATATCAGTTATACCTCTTCCGATGGACATACAATTTCCATATGAAGCGTGATTCCTCCCCAGTGGTAGCTTGGGTAAGGTTCCCTATCCTCCCCCTACCGTTTTAGAATCCCTCAGTTATTAGATTGCTTGGGAATTTAGTATGTAG
The DNA here is from genome assembly GCA_963277665.1 of Viscum album. Lineage (NCBI taxonomy): Eukaryota > Viridiplantae > Streptophyta > Magnoliopsida > Santalales > Viscaceae > Viscum > Viscum album. Next base: position 876,604,494 of record OY728143.1, on the reverse strand, counting down.
ATATCTATGTTCAGATAGCCATACTGCAGCGCTTTTCCACCCTATTAATCCGCGGGTCTGAGATGAAGTAGATGTATCCAAGGAGTTTGTTGATTATGTTTGGATAACTGTTCAGGAAGAATTTCGATGCCAATAGGAGGTGGTACACAATTTTTGTTGTAGAATTTGAATTCAATAAATAAATACAGGAATTATTATTTTATATTGAAAAAAACATCATGTATATAAGAATAAAATGGTTCTTTATCTACATTCAATTGGAATAACGGTTTTTCATGCTGAAATATTAAATTTCTATTGGTTGAAGAAGATACACCCATGAATTTTACTAATGAGTGAAACATGGAGGTTTAGGGAATTATTTTGAATGCTATTACTATATCATTGTTATAAAAACAATATACAAAGGTGAAGGGTCGCCAAACATCTATCGTGTTTTGGTGAAAACATAACAATATTATTGAATGGAATATAAACTTTACAAAAGAAATGGTATAATTTTGGAGAAGTATTATCAAGGATGTAAGGGTGGATAATGATGATAAAATAGATTTTTAATTAAAAAGAGTGAATAAAATTATCTTACAGAATAGTGGAAACAGAGAAACTATGAAAGAATCAACTTCTATAAATAAGTTAAAAAAAACATTCCCATATAGGTATAATGATAAATTTTTTTTATAGTATATGATAGGGATGATTTATCACATGATGAATCAAAAGAGATACTTTTTTGCATATGATATGAGGAAGTAAAATTTTTTAATGAATAATATCAAGGATCATTTAGAATTTGAATCAATGATAAATATTTAGACCAGGGAAGTGGATGATAAGAAATTAGAAGAATCCTAAGATGAGGAAAATAATGATTTTGAGTATTATAGGATTATGTCTTTTATCTCGCAGAATGCTCAAAATGGAAAATATAATTAAACAGGTAAATTTATAAAAAAAAATTTTAAGCATGGTACAATTATTAACATTATAATAAATAATTTATGGAAGAAAGGCGGTGATTATGAAGATAATGGGCATGATGAAAGGCTGTAGAGGAAGAAATAGGATAAAATATCAAAAGAATTTAATAAATCAGTAAAAGGAATGAAATGGTTAAACCTAAATAAAATATAAGTACTTTCAGAAAGGATTAGAAAGACTAATCCACCTCAAGAATTTATTATAATGAATACATTTCTTGTAAATTAGTGTCAAAATGGTAATGTTGAAAACATGAAGAATCATCCACTAGTGCTGAAGATGAAGGTGATATGACTAACATAGAAAAAAATATTGAAATAAAAACTTAAGGTGTGTATTGATAAATAAACTAATATAAAAAATTGTTCATACCATTGAAGAGTAAAGGAGAGAATAGTAATGATAGAAAATATAAGATTTTCAGGATGAAAGATTCATACATTGATGAAACTAAACATATCATGATCAATGTTGCTAAACATAAAAATGTTAGGAATGATATTGGTGAAAAAATTATTTCCTCGGAAAATAGTCTGAGTAAGACCCATCTAAGTTGGCCTGAAGATAATAATACATTTAATAAAATAGTAAGGATTTTAAAAAATATATGGAATTTAAATCTGAATAATCTCAAAATACTATGAATGTTATCTAAAAAAATTATGAAAAATGTGATGCATCTACTATTGAAAATAATTATGTCTTTAGTAATAGTGTATGTTCAAAAAAATAAAAACATAAGATTTTTGGATGATAAAAATCATGATAAATAATAACAGACATTTAGTTAATATAATAGAAACTCATAGATAAATAATTCACAATACTAATAGGATACGTTAGTAAAAACTATGAGATGATATAAACTATTATACCCCTAGAATTTAATATTTATTAATTTAAAAAATATATTGTCTAAAATTATGTGATATAGAAAAAATCACTCTAATTTTTTTAAAAATTTATTAAATATATGGGAAATACCAATATATTATGAATAAAAATATAAATAAAAATTAAAACTCATCGATAATTGATATGAATTTATGTTAAGAACACTTATATTTTAAAATAATCATTATGAAATTAAAAAAAGTTTTCTTTTATATTTGTTTTTTAAAAAATTAAAATTTATTAATTTTAGAAATTTAAATTGATAAAATGGACTTCAACTTTTAAATCATTATTTGTAGATAAACCAAAGGTAAAATTTTTGGATTTTCTTAAAATAGTTGATTTATGATTGATTAGTGAAAAATATAGATTTTATAAGTATTATAACTTTTTTAACATTATCAAAGAATGAAATGAATGTTTATAAAAAAAATTTAATGGTCAAATATATATTTACTAATTAATATATTTCCATTAAAAATATAAATCAGAACATAGTAATCTACGTTTGATAGTTTGGAAATCTAAGTATTGTTTTTACTCAAATAAAAACCATTTTTGTTCAATATTAATCACATTTCCACAAAGATCATTTCATTTTAGGTTTGATATTAGAATACAAATTGGGTCCCATTATTAAACATAATTTAAGTAGTTACATTTTAATCAAAATTATAAATGGTTTGTGTTAAAAATGTTTTTTCTTAAAAAATTCATTTTCCTAAAAAATGATTTTCATTCTATATTGTGAACGTATATTAAAATTAATTTCTAATACTTATATAAATTAAATATTAGAAATTTTTTTTATATTTTTAATAATTATGTAATTTTTTCAAATTTCTTAATTTAATTTTTAGTGATAACGAATAGTTTCCATGGTACATGTTTGTTACAACATCAAAGGTTTAAAGGTTTAATATGGGGGTTAAACTAATAGATAATTAATAAAATAAATTAAAAACTTTTCTATATGTATTTTTTTTGTTATATTTATATACAATACAGTATTATAATTTAAATTGCCTTTCCTTTATGTCACTTTCTTATTTAAAAATATTCATTATATATTAATGTTCTTAATATTAACCAGGGTGTTGCTCCACTTAATTAGAGAAAGACACAAACATTTCTAGAATTTCAAAAAAACATAATCTCTATATATTGAACAATATTTTCCGAAATTACAATGCAAATATTATTCCCACATTCTATTGGAACTTTCTCCCTAAAATACCAATCCAATAATTCCTAAGGTGTAAGCCGAATGAAGATATCCATGGGGGATGTATAAGTCATAGCAAAATTCATCCATGTTTATTTCATATTATACCACCATAAAATAAATTATAATGATCAGAATATATTTAATTATATATATTTTGTAGACATAAGTGTTAATGTTTTTATTTAATAACTATTTTATATCTCTTTTTATCCGATGGAAATTGATGATGCCGCTCATGAATAAGTACAGAATATAGCCCTGTGAAGCGATGTATTTTTTTCATCACCACCTCACATGCATAATTATAAAGATGAATTTAAGGTATATATATATATAATAAAATAATTATTAATTTTTAATTAAAAAATATTTTCACCCTTCTTATCTTACCATCCATAGTAAAATGATAACATCTCTCATGCATAGGTGTGAAATACCACCTATATGAAATAATGTGATTTGTTTTTATTTTATTTCAACAATGATGCCCATAAGGATTGATCTAATAGATAAATATTATTTTTAAATTACAATTGTGGTTATTTAAATAAATACACATATCTACATTTTTGCATATTATCCATTATAAAAATGGAAATATCACTGATGTATACATAATAACTATTGTCTCCACAAACTATGTATATTATTTTCATTACTACCATACAGATATTGTTCTAAAAGTATATTTAAAAAAATATAATTGTAATGTGTTTAATAATATGGATATGATATATTCCTATCATATTTTAACATTTTCAGAACAGTAGTATTATTTATATATTATGAAATTAATGACCTCAAAACATATGATGTGAAGACATATAAATTAGTATCTAAATTGAACATAAAAATAAATTAAATAAAATGAATAATTAAAATTGAATGGTCATGAAAATGAATCTTATGTGAGTATATTACTAATATAATTTCATTATTTAGGATTTAAGGAATTTAGAAAATGAGTCTGAATTAATGGTAAGGGATTTCTCATCTCAATTCCCTTTCTGTGATATTTTTGGTATGTTTAGAACATGTTTTATTTCGTGTGGTATATGAAATGATTTATTGGTGTCTTATTTTATTTATTTAATAAAATAATATTTTATTTTGTTATATAATTAATTTCCTAAAATCAATGTTTTTTTACGAATGTATTTCATTTTATCTCCTTCACTTTCTTATTCATTAAGTATTCATTGAAGTCATAAGATATTTTTATTTAAATATATTTCTGTAGATGTATTGATGCTTTTCTATGAAATGTTTTTCCTCCGAATCCATCTTCTTAAAATTTTTCCATAAATGTTACTATATAAAATTCAAATATTATTTATAATAATTTTCAACTATCCTAAAATATTTAGAAATGTTTTAAAGAGAATTTGTTTAATGTTTTCCATACATGGCACTTTTTAAATTTTTACTAATGTTCCTAAGAATTATTTTAAAATTTACCACAAGAATACATTTTCCTTCTATTATATGCATTATTAGTTATAAAAAGTGTTTTATAAGTTTATATGATTTTTAATGTAATATTTCCTTTCTATTATATGGGGAATTTTACATTTTTTTCACTTTATATGGAGACATATATTTATCCTTTTTAATGAATAAATTAAAAGGTATTTTTATTATGGATTAAAATTGATTTTAATGTATTTAAAGATGAAAAATAGGTATATTAAAATTTATTTATACATGATATTATTATTGGAAATTGTTGATGATGATAGGTGTGCCCCAAATATTGCTCTTTAATGCATTGGGTAATTATATTTTCCCTGATCGGAGGGGGGAGTCTTGCATTCGTCGTCGTCTAGTAAGTATGACCCATCTTATGATTTTTCTCTGCCCTTCCCAAGGATATCTATTTCTCAAAAAGTTGCAGATCACTTTCGAGAGGTGCCCCGGTTATCTATGCTCTTGGCGGAGCTAAATAGCACTAAGGATTTGTGCAAGTATACCTTAGTGGCCCAATTTCGTCCTCTTTGACGCTCGATGGAAGTTTTTACACAGTTTTTTTCTGAATATTGGAAGCTTCATAAGCATACGGTTTTCAGGTTTCTTGACCAAAGACACATAATGGTGTATTTTCGCTCGGAGGAAGATTTCGTTTCTGCTAGGGAAAGGGCTCCTCAGAGGTGTGGTGGATCCTCTTTTTATTTATTATGGAGGAGATTTTAATTTCATTTGAGGGGGGCCCTTCGTTGATCTCAACATGGGTAAGTCTCTCAGGTCATCCAATTTCATTTCAAAATCCTTCCATTCTCTACACCATTGGTAAGATGATTGGGCGGTATTTATTCTCGGATCAAAGAACTGAGTCTTTGTCACACCCGATCTATAAGGCCCCAACCTTAAACCTTACTTAATCTTGAGTTATTACAAGATTACACATTGAGGATCTTTTCAGGTTTAGAGTTTTAGAGAATTAGATCTTGAAACTTGCATTACATTCCACCTTTAAACAAAGTGGTTACATAAAAGACAGGATTCATTCTTCCCAACAATGGAAACATATTTAAAATAAAACTTGGATTCTTTCTTGACACATCCTTGACTCTATCATCTTATCATTTACCTTTCTCGTGACCTGTGAAAAACATTTCAAAAACTTAGGATGAGCATAAAAAGCTCTTTAAGGGTTATAAAAATATGGAAAGGAAACATGAGTTCATATATACATAAGAATGAAATCATACTTTACGCATAAAACAAATGCACTTTCATACCTCATCAAACCATGAATAAATCATAGAAATCATAAGACAAAAAGGTAACTTGAGGCATTCATAACATTCTTACATAGTGAGTAACCCTCTTGGTATCGTTTGGAATACCCATCACAGTATATTCCCTAAATATCTTCGGAAAAACCTTAACGTTTCACTCCTTCGCGTTACCCAATGCATTGGAGAGCTATATCGGGCTCACCCGCCCTTAGTTTATCACAGAACCACCCATTTTCATAACAATTCCCAAGAACCATAACATAAATGTATCACATAAAACATGTATAAAGGAAACATAACATTTCCACATTTCAATCACAATATAACATTTTAGTATATTGAAATAATGAATCCATTCAAAAAGAAACCACTTCCAAATCCATTTAAAACATTTGATAAATAGATTTTTGAATCAAAGTGTCCCATACCACCTTGAAGCTTATAATTTTAAAGCATTAATATCCATATAAATAAATCCTTAAAACTATTTTGAAAACATGGATATTAATAAGAACAAAAAATTAAAACATTTAAAATGATATTTTGGTTAAATGGGTTTTACCAAAATTAGAGACACTTGAATACAATAATTGAGGAATAACATTTAGTCAGAACTTTATAATATCAGGAGAATAAATGGATTCATGATATAATACTCCAAAGGACAGTATATACACCATATAAGATTGAATTGGTGCATAACAACAATGAACCCTCAATAGAAATGTCAAATGTGATGAAATCCCTTATAAAGAAGGTATCCTTAAATTAAGGACAAATCAATCTCAAAAATATGTGTGAAAAATATAAATACACCCAATATAAGTGGATATTAAGTGTAAAACAATAAAAGTTCATTCACATATATTCAATGGATTACATATTCAATGACTACATGTTGAACCCAAAGAAATCGAAATTGGGTTCAAAAGTTCCCTTGACAGCCTAACGGCATCACATCAAAATGAGTTGATGAGAGATAAAAAGTGTATCTCATCACTTGGACATAAAATATAAATCAATAAGGATATATGAGAACATATCCCAACCTAAAAATATTTAAATTAAAAGACCCAACAAAATAAGTCTTTTAAAAAAGAGGAGGGTGAAAGGATCCCTTACTGACTTGGGTATCTTTCAAAACATACACCCCATGAAAGAATGACAATAGATCATTGATGTAAATACTCATAAACTAAATTATATTACACAAAGAGTAGAATAATGGGCATTACATACACCACTCAATGGAATTTGTGGAAAATGTAGCATAAATCTCACGGGAATAAAAGTGAGATGAAAAATCCCTTACGAAAACTCGGCAGCCTAACGGCACCACATAAAACTTCCGAATATGGATTGATGAGATAAAATAGGATATCTAATCACATTACAATAAAATGTACAGAAAGAGGAATATAAAAGAACATCCCCCAACATTACAAAGAGGAGATTAAAAGAAGTGACATAAAGGAGAGTACTTAAAAGGAAAGAGAGAGGTTAGATCTCTTACGAAAGTTCGGCAGCCTAACAGCGCCACTCAAAACATCCAAAATGGATTGATTAGAGAGAATAGGGTCTCTCATCACATGAAAATAAAAATTACAGTAATTTTAATATAAAATATCATCCCAATAACAAGAAAGATGAGCTTTAAAAGGAATGACATAAAAGTGTGTACTTAAAAAAAAAGAGAGGAGTAGGATCTCATACCTCGGGTCCGACTTGACTCGATCGTTCTTTAATCTCCTGAATAATAAACTTGAGTTAATTTCTACTTCCTTGAGAACCTTTTTCAAGTTCATTATTCCTTTTATATCACTTATTACCATGTCATAAACATTATGTAATCATTTATGTTAATAATATTTGTTTTGCCGATATTTGGTTATTAAGTCGAAAGTGGACTTCTTACAATTACATGTTGTTCGTGTGGCCAAATGTTTATTATATCCAGAATTGTATTCATGATGTAGATATCATATATGTCATATATATCCAGTACATGCATGCATTTATAACATTACATAATCATTTAGAGGTAAGAAATGAAATGCACCGTTCATGGAGACGGTAAGCCGTACGTACGCATGAACGCTACTTTCATTTCTATTTCATACTTTATAGAATGGAATAATAATGATATAAAGGTATATTATGATTCCAGTATAATATAATATATAATATCATAGTTCCATCCTTTATACGTCCCACATATGGTATTTAACGAATCAAATCACTTTGAGGGGGCGGTAGTCCGCACTCCCTTAAATGAAGATATCGTGTATACCCATAATGGAAGCCATAATGGTAAGACACAAATGAAAAATACAGAAGCATAAGTAAAACATAAACATATTATATATCATATATAAAAATAGTGACATCATAATGGCCACCTTTGAAGGTGTTAAATGAGTATTGAACAATAATCGTTTCGGGAGGCAGAATTTCGCCATCCACGGAAACCTTATGTTCTTTAACCATTTGATGTAGTTGTGTGAGAGTGTAGCTCGAATAAATATTATAACAACATCCTAGTATATTGAAGATACTGGTGTTGTTACAAAATAAGTAAATAAAAAGAGTTTATGGGGTTGGAGAAGCAAAATAAAACAAATGAACATGAGAGAATGAATTACCTTTAAAAGTGTAACTCCTTTTGATTTGAGCCTAAAGGCTTCCTTTGAAAGGATTCTGCCCAAAAGTAATCCTCTAGGATGAGGAGAGGTATTTGGAGAGAGTAAATGGTCAGGGTTTGGCCGAGCCAAAGGCTTGAGGAGTGTGTGAAATGAGGTATAGGTGGGGGCCTTTTATAAGAGGAGAGGAGGGGCACTTTTGGAAAGTAAGAAATATTACTTTATTTGAAAATCTGTTTCGGTTTTAAAAGGTCCCACATTGATATAATTCGTGGATAAGGTGATAAGGGTTCGAAATACACACATCCAATAAGTTTTTGACATCTGTAGGTCATAGAGTTTACATTATCTTCTCATTTTAATTAAACCGTCAGATAATGATGTCATCACTGCATCATTATGATGTCATAAATAATTTAATTTATTTAATGTTTAAATATTATAAAAAAATTACTATTACGTAGGAAATCTTTTTATATTTCCAATGACTATTTATAATAAAACATCTGACTTGTATAACCCCACATAAAAATTGTTTTAGTAAAACATATCATGTTTGTGTCATTTTTACTTTTACATTAAATAAAAAGTTATTCATGTCATTTCCCAACCAAAGTGGCTCCATGGGGTCCCCAAGTTGACCCATGGCTTTTCTTGGTCGTCCATTACACATACAATGAGGTTAGGACATGTTTCAAGTTCATTTCATTTTATTAAAACATTATTTTTACCTTAAACTACACTAATTACCTCTAATCGCGATTAAAAACTTAATAAGTTACATTCACCAAATAATTATTTTTATCCCATTGAACCACATTTTACTTCTTAATTAAAACCATGTATGTTGGATTTTCTAAATTAAAAACACAAAGATGGCAAAATTTCATTTAAACGGAAATATCAGTTTTTATAAGTACCACTTAGTGGTTTCACTATTCATCAAAAATTGAAGTTTTTCAGAAAAATACCAAAAATTAACCCTAAGCTATATTTGATATTCTGAATTCAAAAATTAAGTCTATTTTACAAAATTCAAAAAATATAAGTCACATTAATTAATTTAATAATTAATTCCCGCTGTCAGATCAAATAGCGTGTTTTTATGAAACAATAAGTATCAAAAGATTGACACTGGTTTAAGTCTGATTTCAAAGTGAAATTAATTCCAACGACCGCTATTGGATTTAATAGTAAAAATATATTCTAATTTCACTTTAAAACAAATTCAAAAGATAATCTAATCATATAAATAAATTATATTAAAAAGAGGTTTTGAATTAAAATACAACATTTTACACTATTCATTAAAAAAATGAACTTTATCAGAAAGATACCAAAAATTTACACAAAGTAAATTTTGATGTCCCGATTCTTAATAAGAGTTTTATTTGGTCCAAAAGAATTTTTAATAGTGAGCAAAACTATATTTAATGATGGTTCAACAACAAAAGGTGATAAGTGAACCTTTAGTGAAAACTAGGGAATATACGCCTAAAATTGATTTCTTTTCGTATTTTAAGCCTTTATCTTTTATTGGTTAAATGTAAAAACATTTAAAAACATATATAATCATATTTTAGTTATTTCTATCCATTCCCGCCAACAAAACGACTACATGTTAACTACCATTTAAAATAATATTATTTTATTATTAGAGTGCAACGTAAGATATCCAAGAAACTTGTTGTTGCTTGTTGGGTACGCCATCAAGAATAGCATCCCCTTTAAAATCATATTAATATTTTACTTATAAATATGGATAAATATGAAAATGTCATATTCTTTAGTTACCTGGGGTGTTACATCCTTCCCCCCTTTTGGGAATTGCGTCCTCGCAATTTTAAAATTGTGCTTGGAAACATCCTTGAATGTCCCACATCGGAACAAGAGTCGGTAAAACAATCACTTTAAAATAAAGAAATATAAGTACAGAGGTCACCCAAGTTAACCCATATTAGGATTCCATGTAGAAAAACATGGACATGGAATAAAAAGCAAAGGGTCATGTTCTTGAGGGAGAGTGATAGTAAACATGTCTAGGAGAAAGTTAACAATGAGAAAATCACACACTTGTGATGGGTTAAACGGTATTCGATTCCCCAATAGGAAAATCTAATAGACAACATTTTTGTTTTAAGTTACTTTTTGTTGAGGAATTTATTCATAAGGAAACATAATCACTTATCATGTTGACTTTCAAATTTTACTAGATTCCTTAATCAAAATCATATTCTTTCCAAAAGACGAGTATTTAGGGAGACTTGTCCGCATTAAGAGTACCATAATCAACTTTTAGAGAATCACCTAATCCACAAAAGAGAACTATATAAATCCCATGTCTTTAGGCTTTAACCAAAACCAAAACCAAAACCAAAAAGGTTAGTACAAGGTCAGATAATCCAGAAAAGGATAACCCATTAAAAAGAAAATCTATTCTTAATCTCCAAATTTTGTCCAACAAAACCCAAAGTTCAACGAGGACCATACGATAAACAATTTGTCCATAAAATTATTCAAAGTAAACCAATATAAGATTTAAACCCAAATATTTGAAGGATTTAGTCACATAGTCTTCCAAGATAAATCGTAACATTTATCTCCAAACAACATCAGTTGCTCCTAAATTCTTGTATTGAAAAGTAATTAACCTAATCAAATATCCTCTATGATAGGTTAATAATTTTCATAAATAACCCAAAATCAACTTACTCTTAAAAAAAATAATCAGTCAAACTAACCAGGGACTTCACGTAGTCCAGTGGTAGGCGATAAATACCAGTTTCACTTTGATTGTGGGTTCGATTCCCGCAGCTTTGTCTGACGCAATGGGTAGTCACACGGTCTACGTGTTGTCCTTTTTCCAAAACTATATAATTCTCAAATCATTCCCCAAAAAGGGATAAAATCATCAAAAATAACCATAACATAATTTAACCTCAATTTTATCTCATTCCTTTCACTTCAATCATAAAATATAGTAACCCATAATTACCTCAAAAGTAAGGATCATATAAACCCAAATGGTTCTTTATAACTATGTCCAAAAAAGAAAAGATAACTATTACTTGAATAAAATTTGCCTATATTAAACATAAGGGTTACACATAATATAAAAAGTCTTCTAATGTAACCCCATCATCAAAAGAGACTTAATACTCTTAAGAATTTCACCATAACTCTTGAAGCCCTTCTATGTTGACATCTTACTCATTCAACATTATTCATGATCCATTATCCATTCCTTTCCAACTTATTCTGAAATACCTCTTTCCTTTGATTGGTCATTGTCAGTTTCTTCATCCTCAATCGGAATGGCATTAGGTATTGGTAAACGAATATTGGTACGGTCTTGGTGACCCCATTCACGAAACTTCTTCATAGGACATGTGTTTGCATAATGACCATGCACACCACATTTAAAACATTCAATTGATCCCTCATAAAGAACTTCTTTCCCTTTCCTCGAGTCAACTGGATGCTTCCTTTTTCCATGGCAGGTTCTTGCTTTATGACCTTCATTTCCACATCTATAGCATATTTCTGTCCCTTTGAAACATTTTCCTAGGTGTTTCTTTCCACATCTTTGACACATAGGTTTTTGAACACACTTACCTTTATGATTATTACCTGTACATCCATAGGGATTTGTTTCTTGCATATATGATTCCTTAGAGAAATATCCAAGGTTTAGGTGGTCAATCATGACTCCAGATAGTTGGTTGAGGATAATCACAAGAGTTCTCATTGCAGCTCCCATATCATTCAGTTGCTTGCTAAAAAAACTGTCACAATTTCCTTCACATCCACTGTTACTTTGGTGCCTGCTAGATCCATCCATTTACTAAAACCAAAAAGGTCAGTGTGAGTATATCAACAAAACCATCATGTACTAATGAGTAAGATAAACACTAAGATATACTTACTCATTCACTTTATCTAAAACTAGGACTCTTTCTGAAATCTTAACCATTATGGTAATGTAACTTATGCTTAAAGAATACCCTAACCTCTAAAGTTATCTAAACCGACCTTTGATACCAACTATAAGTCCCCAACCTTAAACCATACATAATCTTGAGTTATTACAAGATTACACATTAAGGATCTTTTCAGGTTTAGAGTTTTATAGAATTAGATCTTGAAACTTTCATTACATTCCACCTTTAAACAAAGTGGTTACATAAAAGACAGGATTCATTCTTCCCAACAACGGAAACATATTTAAAATAAAACTTGGATTCTTTCTTGACACATCCTTGACTCTATCATCTTATCATGTACCTTTCCCGTGACCTGTGAAAAACATTTCAAAAACTTGGGATGAGCATAAAAAGTTCAGTAAGGGTTATAAAAATATGGAAAGGAAACATGAGTTCATATATACATAAGAATGAAAACATACTTTACGCATAAAACAAAGGCACTTTCATACCTCATCAAACCTTGAATAAATCATAGAAATCATAAGACAAAAAGGTAACTTGAGGCATTCATATCATTCTTACGTAGGGAGTAACCCTCTTGGTTACGTTTGGAATACCCATCACAGTATATTCCCTAAATCTCTTCGGAGAAACCTTAATGTTTCACTCCTTCGTGTTACCCAATGCATTGGAGAGCTATATCGGGCTCACCCGCCCTTAGTTTATCACGGAACCACCCATTTTCATAACAATTCCCAAGAAACATAACATAAATGTATCACATAAAACATGTATAAAGGAAACATAACATTTCCACATTTCAATCACAATATAACATTTTAGTATATTGAAATAATGAATCCATTCAAAAAGAAACCATTTCCAAAACCATTTAAAACATTTGATAAAAAGATTTTTGAATCAAAGTGTCCCATACCACCTTGAAGCTTAAAATTTTAAACCATTAATATCCATATAAATAAATCCTTAAAACTATTTTGAAAACATGGATATTAATAAGAACAAATAATTAAAACATTTAAAACGATATTTTGGTTAAAGGGGTTTTACCAAAATTAGAGACACTTGAATACAATAATTGAGGAATAAAATTTAGTCATAACTTTATAATATCATGAGAATAAATGGATTCATGATATAATACTCCAAAGAACAGTATATACACCATATAAGAGTGAATTGGTGCATAACAACAATGAACCCTCAATAGAAATGTCAAATGTGATGAAATCCCTTATAAAGAAGGTATCCTTAAATTAATGACACATCAATCTCAAAAATATGTGTGACAAATATAAATACACCCAATATAAGTGGATATTAAGTGTAAAACAATAAAAGGTCATTCACACATATTCATTGGATGACATATTCAATGACTACATGCTGAACCCAAAGAAATCGAAATTTGGTTCAAAAGTTCCCTTGACAGCCTAACGGCATCACATCAAAATGAGTTGATGAGAGATAAAAAGTGTATCTCATCACTTGGACATAAAATTTAAATCAATAAGGATATATGAGAACATATCCCAACATAACAATATGTAAATTAAAAGATCCAACAAAAGAAGTCTTTTAAAAAATAGGAGGGTGAAATGTTCCCTTACTGACTTGCGTATCTTTCAAAACATACACCCCATGAAAGAATGACAATATATCATTGATGTAAATACTCATAAACTAATGTATATTACACAAAGAGTAGAATAATGGGCAGTACATACACCACTCAATGGAATTTGTGGCAAATGTATCATAAATCTCACGGGAATAAAAGTGAGGTGAAAAATCCCTTACGAAAACTCGGCAGCCTAACGGCGCCACATAAAACATCCGAATATGGATTGATGAGATCAAATAGGGTATATCATTACATTAAAATAAAATTTACAGAAATAGGAATATAAAATAACATCCCCCAAACATTACAAAGAGGAGCTTAAAAGAAGTGACATAAAGGAGAGTACTTAAAAGGAAGGAGAGAGGTTAGATCTCTTACGAAAGTTCGGCAGCCTAACGGCGCCACTCAAAACATCCAAAATGGATTGATGAGAGAGAATAGGGTCTCTCATCACATGAACATAAAAATTACAGTAAGTGTAATATAAAAGATCATCCCAATAACAAGAAAGATGAGCTTTAAAAGTAATGACATAAAAGTGTGTACTTAAAAAGAGAGATAGGAGTAGGATCCCTTACCACGGGTCCGACTTGACTTGATCATTCTTTAATCTCCTGAATAATAAACTTGAGTTAATTTCTACTTCCTTAAGAACCTTTTTCAAGTTCATTATTCTTTTTATATCACTTATTAACATGTCATAATCATTACGTAATCATTTATGTTAATAATATTTGTTTTTCCGATATTTGGTTATTAAGTCGAAAGTGGACTTCTTACAATTACATGTTGTTCGTGTGTCCAAATGTTTATTATATCCAGAATTGTATTCATGATTTATATATCATATATGTCATATATATCCACTACATGCATGCATTTATAACATTACATAATCATTTAGAGGTAAGAAATGAAATGCACCGTTCATGGAGACGGTAAGCCGTACGTACGCATGAACGCTACTTTCATTTCTATTTCGTACTTTATAGAATGTAATAATAATGATATAAAGGTATGTTATGATTCCAGTATAATATCATATATAATATCATAGTTACATCTTTTATACGTCCCTCATATGGTATTTAACGAATCAAATCACTTTGAGGGGGCGGTAGTCCGCACTCCCTTAAATGAAGATATCGCGTATACCCATAATGGAAGCCATAAAGGTAAGACACAAATGAAAAATACAGAAGCATAAGTAAAAAATAAACATATTATATATCATATATAAAAATAGTGACATCATAATGGCCACCTTTGAAGGTGTTAAATGAGTATTGAACAATCATCGTTTCGGGAGGCAGAATTTCGCCATCCACGGAAACCGTATGTTCTTTAACCATTTGATGTATTTGTGTGAGAGTGTGGCTCGAATAAATCTTATAACAAAATCCTAGTATATTGAAGATACTGTTGTTGTTACAAAATAAGTAAATAAAAAGAGTTTATGGGGTTGGAGAAGCAAAATAAAACAAATGAACATGAGAGAATGAATTACCATTAAAAGTGTAACTCCTTTTGATTTGAGCCTAAAGGATTCCTTTGAAAGGATTATTCCCAAAAGGAATCCTCTAGGATGATGAGAGGTATTTGGAGAGAGTAAATGGGCAGGGGTTGGCAGAGCCAAAGGCTTGAGGAGTGTGTGAAATGAGGTAGAGGTGGGGGCCTTTTATAAGAGGAGAGGAGGGGAACTTTTGGAAAGTAAGAAATATTACTTTATTTGAAAATGTGTTTCGGTTTTAAATGGTCCCACATTGATATAATTCGTGTATAAGGTGATAAGGGTTCGAAATACACCCATCCAATAAGTTTTTGACATGTTTAGGTCAGAGAGTTTACATTATCTTCTCATTTTATTTAAATCATCAGATAATGATGTCATCGCTGCATCATTATGATGTCATAAATAATTTAATTTATTTAATGTCTAAAAATTATAAACAAATTACTATGGTGTCGTAAATCTTTTTAGATTTCCAATGACTATTTATAATAAAAAATCTTACTTGTATAACCCCACTTAAAAATTGTTTTAGTAAAACATATCATGTTTGTGTCATTTTTACTTTTACATTAAATAAAAAGTTATTTATGTCATTTCCCAACCAAAGTGGCTCCATGGGGTCTCCAAGTTGACCCATGGCTTGTATTGGTCGGCCTTTACACATACAATGAGGTTAGGACATGTCTAAAGTACATTTCATATTATTAAAACATTATTTTTACCTTAAGCTACACTAATTACCTCTAATCGCGATTAAAAACTTAATAAGTTACTATTCACCAAAAAATTATTTTTATCCCATTGAACCACATTTTACTTCTTAATGACAACCATGTATGTCTGATTTTAGAAATTCAAAACACAAAGATGGAAAAATTTCATTTAAATGGAAAAATCAGTTTTTATAAGTACCACTTAGTGGTTTCACTATTCATCAAAAATTGAAGTTTTTCAGAAAAATTCAAAAAATTCACCCTAAGCTATATTTGATATTCCGAATTAAAAAATTAAGTCTATTTTACAAAATTCAAAACATATAAGTCACATTAATTAATTTAATATTTAATTCCCGCTGTCAGATCAAATAGCGTGTTTTTATGAAACAATAAGTATCAAAAGATTGACACTGGTTTAAGTCTGATTTCAAAGTGAAATTAATTCCAACGACCACTATTAGATTTAATAGTAAATATATATTCTAATTTAACTTTAAAACCAATTCAAAATATAATCTAATCATATAAATAAATTATATTAAAAAGAGGTTTTGAATTAAAATACAACATTTTACACTATTCATTAAAAAAATGAACTTTATCGGAAAGATACCAAAAATTTACACAAAGTAAATTTTGATGTCCTGATTCTTAATAAGAGTTTTATTTGGTCCAAAAGAATGTTTAAGAGTGAACAAAACTATATTTAATGATGGTTCAACATCAAAAGGTGATAAGTGAACCTTTAGTGAAAACTAGGGCATATACGCCTAAAATTGAATTCTTTCCGTATTTTAAGCCTTTATCTTTTATTGGATAAATGTAAAAAAATTTAAAAACATATACAATAATATTTTAGTTATTTCTATCCATTCCCGCCAACACAACGGCTACATGTTAACTACCATTTAAGATAATATTATTTTATTATTAGAGTGCAACGTAAGATTCCCAAGAAACTCGTTGTTGCGTGTTGGGTACGCCATCAAGCATAGCGTCCCCTTTAAAGTAATTTTAATATTTTACTCAAAAATATGGATAAATATGAAAATGTCATATTCTTTATTTACCTGGGGTGTTACACGATCTACGTGTGGGTATGTATTGAGGTTGACATTGCAAAGCCGTTAGTGCATTGTGTCTAGATTACTAATGGAAAGGAGTTCTGATGGATGCAAGAGGTAGTATTCGAAACATGTATTAAGTTCTGTGTAGGGTAAAGATGGTTTGGGCACCTAGAGGCTACTTATCATAGTGGCAAGGTGGCTGCTACATCGCGGGTGGTGGAGACACAGTATAGTGGTGGTCGTGATGTTTTTGTTAATGAGAGGCTTGCTTAGGGGGTGGTGAGGGGTGACCTTGGGGAGGCTCTATTAGAGTATTGGGAATGTGAATGGGGACTTGAGTTATCTTATGAAACCTGCAGTGTGTACCAACGCTGGAGGTTTTTCTCGAGAGGTAACCCGATTGGAGTCTTATTGCACTACATTAGCGTTAATTAAGCATAATTCTGATCGGAATGTAGAGAGGGATATGAGGAAAGGTATTATTTATGTTGTGCCGAGTCTTTCTTGTAATATGAAGGCAATGCAGGTGGATATGAACCCTTCAGTGCTGTAGGTTTTTGACAGGTTGAGAAGTGACCTTGCAGTTGAGCACCGATCTGCAGTGGAGGCTGCATGCCATCTGCAGTTTGTTCGTCTCTCTAACGTGTCTTTGGCCAAAATAGATGGGGTCTCTAAGGCTCTGAATATGGGTATTCATGACCCCGATAGAGTTATGATATGCAATCATTTTGAGTTTCTGGAATCTGAGGAGATGCCGCTGTTGATGGAAGGACCCCAGGGGGATGAAGGTACTATATTACAGGTTGTAGTCACTAAAAAAGGAGGAGAAGTGGAGGTGTTTGTAGAGGGGGAGTCTTTTGTTCATCATAGTAACTGTCAATTTGGGGAAAACATGCAATGTTTAGGAATTATTGATACCAATAGTCACTTTGAGAAAGAACAAGGGGTAAATGATGGTTACCAGGAGGTCCATATCTCTGGAAAATGGGGGGACCTATTTGATAGTGAAATGGAGAATGCTAGTTGCCGGACCCGAATATCTTACAGTGAGATTGTTTAGGGTGGGAAGAATAATGTGTCGGGGATTGAGAAAGTTGTGACTACTCTGCAAAGAATATAGCAGAGGAAAAATTACTCTTTTATGGTGAAGTCGATGACTACTAGGTCCTCTTTCAACAAGCTAAAAGGCATGCAGTCTTTGGAGGAGTTCCTATATTTGGAAAAGTTAAATCTAAGAAGGAAGCATGTCAAGACTCTGGCACACTATGAATTCTCTAAGTGGGAGTCAGATACTACGGATAAAGCAATGGATCATGGTTATGGGGACAAGTATGATTTCTATGATATGTAGTTGCATTTCTGGCTTGGGTTTCCTTTTAAGTGTACTTTTCCTCTATTTTTAAAAAAATGATATGTTCTTCAATAAGATACATAATGTAATTAAACTTGATGATTATTCCATTATAAGGGTGATTATAATTGAAATTTTAAGAGTGATATAAATATGATATCTGAAAGTAACTATTAGTTTTTCTATTTTTTGAAATGAGTCTTTATGTGAATATTATTGATTTTATAAGTTAAGTAAATGAACATTATATTTAATGAATTTTTATAATCTCTTGAAGGAGAAGGGTCTGTTTTCTTGGAATTTTTCTCATGTTATTCGATAAACCTGAAGGAATTGTAATATTTCCTTTAGGCATGCTAAAAATTTTTAAACTTTGGGAAATAATGATTTTTTAATTGGTGTGTAATTAATTATTTGAATTTATTTTTTATATTCTTTTACTGAAAACATCGATACGAATATTCATGTTTTTCAAAAATTGGTTAAT
This sequence comes from Viscum album, assembly GCA_963277665.1. Classification (NCBI taxonomy): domain Eukaryota; kingdom Viridiplantae; phylum Streptophyta; class Magnoliopsida; order Santalales; family Viscaceae; genus Viscum; species Viscum album. The sequence continues at coordinate 876,585,309 of OY728143.1, read as the reverse complement.
GATTTTAATTTATTTTTATATCTCTTTCATAGATTTTTATTTCTCATCTCATATTTTGAAAAAAAATGATAGGAACTAAGGATGTATATAAACTATAACAAGGTCAGTGGAGATATATTTTAAATGAAGTAAAAGTGTAATTAATGAGAAATTCTTGTAAGAATAAAAACATACATTTATGGGTAAAATGTACACTATGTGTAAAGAGCCACATTTTTATATAATAGTTTTTCTAATTATCATAAACTATAAACCTAATATTTCGTATAAATTTAATAAAGTAAAACACTTCTTATAACTCATGTAATTATGGGTTTATTTTGTTATATATAGTTATAGATGTCATCAAATCTAATATGTAAAGTATATGTTTTTATTAGTGGATCTGGGTGTTTGTGTCTAGGGAATTATACTTGGATCATAGAATGATTTTAAATAACTCTTCAGGTTAAAATTTTATTATATGAATATAATTTAAAATATTTAAATAACATTAAGGGTTAATATGGTGGTTCAATACCAAAAGATAAAATTATTTTACAACCTGAAAATTTATCATGTTAAAAAGAATTGTGGTTATTTTTTATGAATCGAAAGTGTTGAATAAAATATGATAGTATAAGCATATATGTTATTTTCCTCCTAATAATAAATTCTAATATGATTTTATTTGACAGTATAAGGATATATTTTGTTAACAGTTGTAAAGGAAAATGATGTGCTTGTCAAAATGAGAAATAAATGGAGATGAGAAGGACATAAAAACATCTCTCTTAAAAAAAATCAACTATCTATAGTAATTATTATTAGAATAATCCTATGTGAGTTTCTTAACACACTAAATAAAAGAGAAAATTAGTTTTTTTTGGAATCTTAGGTGATAAATATAACAAAGGTAAAAATGTTTAACATCTAATGAGTCAAGAATATGGGAAGTATGACATAGGAAAATTTCTGAAAGAAACAAAAAGATATTTCATATGTGGCAAAGAAGGATATAAATAAAAAAAATTCAAGGAAAAATGAATAGTTCAGTTAAGAAAATAGTGGGGAATAAATTTATTCCTATAGTACAAATTAAATATTTTAAATGTGGAGTGTATATGAATTATCATCTTCTAGAGAAATTTTTTATTCAATTTGAAAGAATAATAGACAAATAAAACATTACAAAAGAGATAAAAGATGAGGAAGCCTAAGAAGGCCTGATGTGGTGGAGCCCTAGGGCATCTTCTTTAATGATATTGATCCCTTAGGTCTTCATACTCACCAAATTATAAAAATACACATCCCTGGGACCATAAATGTCCAAATAGGCTAGGTGATCCACAATTGTGTTCCCCTCCCTCCAAGTGTGAAGGATTTGACTGTTACTACTAAGAGAGTATTGACACGTTCTGATTATATAGTGATTTGACCATGGGGAGCTTCCATACCCATTCAATGAATTATTCATAAAAATGGAGTCTGCCTCAACTTTAGTGATATCCAAGCCCTTCTACCCACGTAAGTTGAGGCGAGTGAGCATCACCAATGCTTCTTGGAAGAAGGTGCCCTGCCCTAGAATAGCTGAGAATGCAAGGTAGACCGAACCATTTCCATCATGAACAGCCCCCCATACCCTCATATTCCTTAGGAAACATGAACCATCCATGTTCAGTTTCAAAACATAAGAGGTGGGCCGCCTATATGAATTCGGAAAACCAATTAACTAGGTGGAAATCTTGTAAAGGGGGTCAATAATATGTTAAAATAAAGGATTAAGAAATTCATATTCTATAAAACTTAAGTCCTATAAATTGTTGTTATCATAAGAAAGGTATGAATTATTTTAACATATTTATATTATGTTTAATGCAAGAAACATGATTAGATTTAGATTTATGAATCATAGTACATGGTTTATATATTTTTTTATTGGAAGGAAGTAATAATAAATTATAAAAACATTGGTTAATGGTATATAAATGAATTTAAATGATTAAACTATCTATATACTTTTTTTAAGAGTTATGATGTTGTAGTATTTTATTTAAGGGTTGATAGATTTATGGGTTATGATAACCTCTAAGTTATAATATTGTTTTGGAAATTTTTATGATATTTTAAGGTAATTATTGATATTTTAGAGTTTTTTATTAGTTTTTAATAGATGATTTAGGTATATATAACCCTTATTATTATAATGTGATTTTTAATTATGGTTGTTTGAGAAGAATTATATTATTTAATTGATAAAAGGAGTAATGAAAACATAACCTTTCAGGTAAATATGATCTTTTTTGATAAGGTTATTATTGCTAATTAGGATAATGGGTAATTAAATTTTTCAGAACATATATTTATTCATATGGATAATGATGTGAAAACATAATTTTGGGATTATATGGTAAATGTTATTATGGAATCAGGTTACAATATTTTTGGGAACATTATCTTAATCGAGGAAAGTGGAGTTTTTTTGCAATTATTGGATTTTATAACAAAGTGGTTCATATAATTTGATGAATAAAGATTGAGTTAATTTTTGGAATCATATATGGTTTTATTGTAACGTTATTATGATTCATTTTATTTATCAAAATGATTACTATAATTTGGAGAATATATGACTAGGAAATATACATTTTTTATACTAATTTTCGTGTGATTGTCATTATTTGAAAATAAATGTTATGTTGGTTTTGGAAGAATATGTGATGATTTTTTTTATTACTATGTTTAAAATTTTGGTTTATCATATTAAGATTATTTTAGGGATATTTATTAATATTGATACATAAATTGAACATTGGGTGTAATTATTAAGGTTTTATAGTCTAATATATTGTTTTTTCGTATATAGGTATATTCCAATTAGGTATTATCTTAACATGTGATAACCATTTTGGTTTTATTAAATGGATAAAAAGTAGAGGAATATCCTTTAATCATTTTCTAGTTCTTATGATTCATTAAATGTTATTTGTTTCTATAGGCATGATAAATTCATCATTTATAATATTATATAAATCAGGGATAGAAAACTATCCAAATCAAAACCATAGGATAATATTATGTTTGTGGTATGGAAAGAAATAAAATAAGTATATTTTTTATTATTCATTATTTTGAGGGATAATAGATGCTCAACTCAAGAAAAAATTATACAAATCTACCGAGTTTTATATGTAAAATATCACACAACTATAAAGGAAATTTTTATGAAGCTTATTTGCAAGAATGAGTATCACGATTATAAATTCATCATTTAATAAATACTTATGAAGTGATAATTTTAATAATATTAACATAGAAATTAATGATCTTATGAAAAGGAAATGTTTTGGATTTCGTTTCATTATAAACATTCAAAAATTCTATAAGCTATTTCTTACCACTTTTGAATATTTATCTTCTCATCTACATTTCTTCTATTTTCTTATCTTTTATGTTTCCAATACTAGTGACCCTTTCAAATTTATTATGTTAAAATACATCATCCACTACTTGTAATTAATTAAAATTTTCCAAACAATTTTCTATCATATAGTATATAAAAATTGGGAGGGCACAATTTGTTTTTGGGGGTGAATATAACATCTTGAGAATTATATATGTATTACATTCTGTAAATTTCTTATTGAATCACATTCAGTAAATGAAAAACTGAACAAAATTAAGTAATAGTTTAATAAAATAAAATTTGAATTTATATACAATATTAATATAAAATAAGAAAACATATATATTAATACTCATTTTAATTGATCTGATATAAAGTTAAGAACACTTAATGTTTTAAAGGGTCATTTTTTATAAAATTGGGTTTTATTTATAATATATTTTTTATTTAAAAATTAAAATTCTTAATTTTCTAGAAATAAATAAATAAAATTATCTTTATTTTGACATAACCATATCAAACTGATCTTAATGTTAGATTTTGTGATTTTTTGAAAATAAATTATTTTTAGGTGAATTTTGAAAAGTCTTTAATTACAAACATTTTACTTTTATGTCGTTACACAAAAATGAATTGAATGTTAATGATTTTTTTCTAGATAAAATATATATTTAATATCTAATTTATATAATTTAAAATATTATTTTTAGCTTATAAATATATGATTTACATTTTTTAAATCAGAGTTATGTTTTTGTTTCAAATAAAAACAAATTTTGGTCATTTTATTTTATCATGTTTTCACAAAGTTCAAATTTTGGATTTTTTTTAAAACTTCATATAATAATCCTTTTATTAAAAATAATCCAATTAATTTTATTGGAGTCATTAATATAGATTATTTGTAAATAAAATCATTTTTATGCTTCTAATATAATTGTTTTCTTCTAAAAACTTTGTTTCATTATATTTTTCAAACATATAAAAAATGTAACTTTTACCACATATTGAAATTTAATATTATAAAATGTATTTAATGTATAGAATCATCATTATAAAATTTTTAAATGAGGTAACATTAATTTTTTTCTCATAATTAATAGTTAATGTGGTCAATGTTTGCCACCACATTAAATGTTAATAGGGTTAAAGAGGGAGGTTATTATAAGAGATCAGGATTAAAATATCACTTAAATTTTATAAATTTGATCAGTTTAGTTTATTTATAAATTATCATAAATTATAATATAAAATTGGTTTCCATGTATACACATTCCATGAGAATTACATTTATTATATTTTAACATTTTTGATATTTACAAGAGCGTGACTCCTCTCACCTGTAATTCGGTACCTGCACTGTTAACTTATACACAACAATTGAGACCCTTAAGTACTTTTTTTTCCAAAATACCATTCCAATTATTTTCCCCACAATACATATGTCATGATCTCACTAAATGACCAATCGTTGAAAGATTAAGTTTTAATTCAAATGATGATATCCCAAGAGGATGTATGAGTTATAACCAAATTCTTTTATGTTTATTTTCAAATATCCCTTAAAATATATTATAAATATACTAATATAATTACAAAAATAAATGTATTAAAATTATATTATGTTTTTTTGATTTAATAACTATTTTATACCTCTTTTCCATCATTTGGAAACTGAAAATGTCACTCGTGCATACGTGTAAAATACCGCATCCATAAAGAGTTGTTTCTTTCTTCATTAAAACTACACAGAAATGGCTATAAATTTGGATTTAATTTATTTATATTATGATTATCAAATAATAATTATTATTTAATCATAAAATATTATCTACATTATTACCCTCCCATCCTTAAGAAAATGATAGTTTCGCTTGTGCATACACGTGGTTGACTACCACCATGATGTGATACAATTCCTTTCTAATTTCCTCGTTATATTATTATCCAAAAGGATAGATTAAATTAATAATTTTTTTTTTAATTTTATGATGATTATATATAGTTAAAAATTATCTACTTTATTTCATTTCCATCATTTAGAAAACTGGAAACGTCCCGCTTTTGTGCGCACATAATACTTTCTCCATCAGTGACATATATCGTTATTAATTACAACATTATATAGAAAGATATAAAATTTCATTAAATTTATAAGAATAATAATTTTCATAATTTGAATATTATGTGAATGAATAAATTATGAACCATTTTACCAGAGTCAACACACCAAATATGTTTTTTAGATTATGAATCGAATATCATCAAAACAAATAACAAAAAATTAATCGATTTAGTGACTAAATATTACAAGATAAAAAAAAGTAAAAATGAAATTAGAAAGAACAATAAAAGGTTATTAATAAATTAAATATTAAATATAATGATATTATTAATGAAATATTGAATATATGAAATTATTCGTGGCTCAACGTAAGATATTTCTTATCTCAATTCCCTTTCTATGATAATTATTTCATTTTAACCTCATGTTTACATTTATGGGGTGTATAAACTAAAACATCGATGCATTATATCATTAATATAATTCAATTAATTTAATTTAATAATCTATTTCATTTTTTATCCTTCGTTGTCCCTTTGATAAAATAGATACTACTCTCATAATTGATTTTTCATTAAAATCCTCGTTATAATAATTTTGAGGTTTTTATATAGTTTTTCTAAGATACAAATGTTATTAAATTTTTTTCATGAATGTTCATTTTTATAATTATAATATATTTAATGAATATTTAAACTATCATCAAATTTTTTCAGATGTTATAAAAAAATTTGTTTTTTACGTTTTTTGTATGTGTAACTTTTGACGCTTTTAAAAAATGAAAAAAAAATTTTGTAAATTTTACTTTATGATAAAATTTACAAACTATCAAATAAATTATTCATTATTATTGTTATGAACATGTTTCTGTGGTTTTTAAAATAACATCATATTCCCATTCTTCTTGTAATTTTTTCATTTTATGATTTTTAGAGGAAAATGGTATTTCTTCTAATCATTATCCCAAAATTAAATGTTATTTTTCTTATAGGATTAATTGAGTTTTAATGGTTTTATGATGAAACATTTAAATATATTAAATATTTTTTTACATTATATAGTTCTTTTATATTGTTTATGATGGTGATTGTGTGTATGATATATCTCTATAATACATTGGGTAGTGATTTTTTATCGAAGAGGACACACAATGGAATTAAAAATAAATGTTATTCATTTGTTAGGGTGATTAAATGAGTGATATAATGAATATCTAATTGGGAACTTACATGTTTTTCTATTCATTAAAATTATGTTTTGTAGAAATATTCATAGTTTATAAGGTAATAAAATTTTCTTATTATTTAAAGGAAGTTTGTGATAATTTAAAGTAGAATGATTTTTTTCAGGTAATGTTTTCATGTTTCTATGTAAACTGCATGAATTATGATTTTTTTATGAATGATAATTTTTTAAAATAAAACCATGGGAAATAAATTTTGTTTCATGGATGATAAAATAATTATTTTAGCTCAATTTTTATTTTTTAAAATGTAAAATTACTTTATATATTCAATGTTTTTCAGAAAAGGGACTAATGTTTTTTTTTCATTTTATAAAACTTAATAAGTTTTGTTTTATCATCCCACATTTTATAATTTTTTCCTTAGGTAATAATGATGTATAGGAACAATATAGTATTCAATTGTAACACAGCTATAATATAGCTAAATTTTCATCTATAAAACATGACTGTAATCATTAGAATCTATTTTTATGAAAAAACATACACGATGTAGAAAAGTACAATTTTTTTTGAAATGGGTTTTCTAATTCTCAAAATCTAAAAAACTAAAATATATTGGAAATGTAGGAAATTAAAACCCCTATTATAAATCATGCAATTATTGGTTTATTTTGTTTTGGGGTACCATAGTTGTTGTAAAATTTAGTATGTAAAGAGATTGTTTTTTTTTCAAAAAATTCCGCTTTATGTGTCATTGGTGGTAATATCAATAATATTTTTCTATACAAACTAATATAAATTTAAGAGAAAAAAATTATAAGGATATTATTTCTAATATAAAATAATTTGAAAAAAACCTACAACTTCAGGTACGACATGTCACTCTCTTAATGTAGGGATGCATTTACGGGGATAAATCTAAACAAAAAAGAATTAACTATAGAAAGAAAATAAATAAATAAATAAGGTTAAATTTTAGATTGATGGTTCATTATGTTTATCAACTAATAATTAATTTTCCTCCCTGGAGGAAATTTATAGAAGATGAAATTAATAAGTTCATTGTATTCAAGAATATATGACTGCACTTTTTTTGGATGATTTCATTATAATTAAAAAGGAATGTAGTTTTTAAAAATGAAAAAGTAATAAAATTAAATAACTATTGAGGTTTATTAAATGACTCCCAGGAAAAGTAACACGCGAATACTTAATATAGGTTATTCTGCTAATTTTATAGATGATAAGAAAAATTTTATTAATGTTAAAGAAAATTATGGAGGAGAAATTTACATTAAGAATTATAGTTTGTTGAAAATTAGAGGAATCAGAATGGTTGAAATTGAAGCTAAATATATAAAATATGAAATCATTAAATTTATTAATGTTCCTAAAAACATCTTAAATAGAATAATACAACATTATGATTATGGTAGTGATGTTATTTAAAAAAACATGTCAGTGGGTCCTGTAATGATGGTATTATTATAACTATTCAAGACAAAATCAGTTTTAACGCATTAAAAATTCTGGATTTATGTAATTCATTCTAAATAAGTGTTAATGATGAAAATAATCTATGTAATATACGAAATGACCATATTAGCCAAATTAACAGAGTATACTCTAAAAGGAAGATGTTGTGAGAGATCTATAGTAGTTTAAATGTGAAATACATGTTATATATGAAACATGTAGAAAGGTTAATATGGTACATAAAAGTTATTAATGATAAGAGATTCAATATATCTTACTAGTTAAACTTACACATTATGATTTATATTAAAAAATGAGGCATCAATCTACAAAGTTTCTCCTTAATTTAGCACTTCAAATAATTATTTCTACAGCATGAATGATGCGTTGTTGATGAAACATAAATATGATATTTTCTATATGCTTAAAATATTCACAATAAATTTTTATAATGAACTAGGAGAATATATTATGATGTTGAGAATAAAAAATGGAATGGATTTTACTAGTAATATATTTGAATTATATCTTCATAAGAATTTGGATAAACATTGGTATAATGCTTCTTACTCTCTTGAGAACAATAAATTTTTAATGGGGAATAATAAAATCTTGTTGGAAATGTGAAGAACCATGTTTTAAAAAAAATAAAATTTCCTTTAGAGATAGGTTATTAGTAATGTTGTACATATTTAAAAAATAAGAAAGATGAGGTTAGAATAAAATATAAATCATTTTGAGATGTGATATAAGAAAAAACATACATTTATAAATGTCAATTTATTTTAGAGTAAATGATTAATAATGATAAAAACTGTTGATTGGGAAAACATTGATGAAAACGGTTAAAAAGTTGTATTCATGGGATATTAATCATGTGGTACAAGCTATAGGTGCTTCTGTAAAAATCTATAGTAGTGGTTTGATTCATATGATGATAACGAAATTGAAAATAAGTCCCTCCTAATGAAGGCATGAGATAGTTTTTTAAATAATTAATGAAAATTTACACGATAAATTCCAAAAAATTCAATGAATATTAAGTCGACCATGAGACTATATATGTTAATAATTACTCTATCAAATATTTTGTAGACGAAAGTGTAGCTAAATGTGAAAGAATAAATTTTTTAAATTAAAATAATCATATTGAACCTTATTAAATAATCTAATGTCCATGATATGTAGTGATGAAAATAAGGAAGTTGAGTCTTAAAAAAACAATTCTGTCATAGGTTGAACCAAAATCAATTTTAGTGACCATTGGGAATAAAGAGTGGATATAAAAATGAATGAATAGATTAATCAGATTGCGAAAAATAAAACCTAGTATATTTTTTCTAGTACATAATAAATGAATGGTATAGGAATTAAGTTGATTTTATGAAATAAACTCAATGATAAATATGATATCTCATCAAACAAGGGAATGTTGGTATGTAATGGTTTTTCACCAATTGAACCTTTTGAAATTAAAGATACTTTTTCACCCATTTCAATACTGGATTATATTGTATTTTTTTATAAATTTCTACTCATACACTATAATGGTTATTATATTTATGTAAAGTTAAATTTCCTAAATATAGATATTGAGGATGAAGATTTTATGGAGAAACCTAATGGGTTAATACTCGATAATGATTGAACTAGGATATAAAATTTGATGAAATATTTGAATTTGTTAAAATGTTCCCCCTGATCCCAATACCCCAAACATGGTAGTTTCTAAAAATGGTTTAAATATTCTATAAGAAAATTTAATAGAAAATTATATATAATGGATATTGAATACATTGTCTCACTATTATTGTCTATATATATGAATTATTTTAGGTGATAGGGAACATGATTTTGAATATTTATTGAAAAAAATGATGAGGTTTTTATGTCAATGCATGGAGAGATAACATAATTTATGAGGTTAGAAATTATAATAAAAAGAAAGTTATACATTTCTATTGAAAGATAAATATTCAATGTAATATAGATGAAATTTGGAATGGATAATTTAAAGGTATTTTCTACAAAAAACTGTATGTATGAAATTGATAAAAGATAATGTTGTATGAAATGTAAATTAAGAATAAATTAGGCAGAAAATAAAAATATTGATTTATCTTATGATATCAATACCAGATATTTTGTATATAGAAAACTTATTTGAAAGATATCATGGGTATCCAAATGAATCTAACAGGTTTTATGCTAATAATATTCCTATTTATATCAAAGTAAAATTTATGTGTTGTATAAGTTATAAAATAATTAAAGAAATTAAAATACTAGGCTTCGTTGATGCTAATTTGTATGGATATTCTAGTGAGAGAAAATCAACATTAAGAGCTAATGTTTTAGGGTAATTTATTCTGATCTAGCCTTGTAAGAAAAAATATTTGATGAAATTATTTACAGTTGAATCTGAGTACATTTAAATTTTTGGATTTAGATGTTTCTAAATGATTTTAAGGTGAATTTTAAGTGACCATTGAAAATTACATATGACAATCATAGTTCAATTGATATTTTATATAAGCTAGTGAAACAATAAATATCCAAACAAATTATGTAATATATCATTTCGTCATAGATAAAGTTTTAAATAGATAGGTGATGTTTGAGTATATCTCTATAAATATCAAATTAGTGATATGTTTATAATAGATATTCCACGGGAAGGGTTCATCTTTGGGGGGAGCTATGCTTCACATTCCTTCTTCATGACGGTGACAGTAACTGCGCCGATCCCCCCCCCCACCAGTGGAGGAGGGAACTTGGTCATCATCCAAAGGATAAGGTTACTCATTATTTCCTTTCTCTAACCCCAAAACTCTCCCTCCATTTCCACAGACTTCATTATGTACAAAAGTCCCTGATTTGTTTAACGGGAGACCCAATCTACCGTTATCGATCTCAGAATTAAACGAAACCTCGGTGCTTCTGAATCTTAAGCTGATTTCTCGGTTCAAGCAATGACGACCATCGGTTCATTTGTTTGATAGGTATATTTTCATTTATTGGGATTTACAGGAAAGGGTCGTAGTGAGTTTGATCAACAGCAGGCATATCATGATATGTTTTCTCTCAGAGGAGGTTTTAATTAGATCCTTGTCCAGTGCTCCATGTACCTTCAACAGATATCAGTTATACCTCTTCCAATGGACATACAATTTCTATATGAAGCACGGTTCCTCCCCAGTGGTAGCTTGGGTAAGCTTCCCTAACCTCCCCCTACCATTCCCGAATCCCTCAGTTATTAGATTTCTTGGGAATTTAGTATGTAGATATCTGTGTTCGGATAGCCGTACTACAACACTTTTCCACCCTATTAATACATGAGTCTGTGTTGAAGTAGATGTATCCAAGGATCCTATCGATTATGTTTGGATAACTGTTTAGGAATAATTTCGATGCAAATAGGTGGTGGTCTTCGAATCATGGTCTGATTTCTGTTCAGACTATAAGAGGATGGGGAATTTGATGAAATCTTGTCAGAGGGGACCTAGGAATAAGATGGATGTTGGCAGTGGTAAAGATCCAGGAACTCATTCTATGGTAGGACTTCCTATATAGAAACCGGTTGGTGTGGACCCTGAGGAAAAGTCTGCAGTGGATGTGAGCTGTGGACCTCGGGTTGTGAATCCTTTGGGGAAGGATGTCTTCAAACGTTTTAGGGATGATCTGGGTGGATTTTGATAGTCTCTACCTATAGAGGGTGAGGATATGGATGAGGTGCAACCCGACAATGTTCTGAATGTGGTGGATTATTTAATGGTTGACGAAGAAGGCATCAGGACTCCTCAGACAGTTTCATATGCAGAGGTCGTACAAGTAGAGTTTGGAACCTATGAAAATGGTCTGGAACCCAAGGAATCAAGGGAGGGTGACTCTCCTAGTGTTAAGGTACTACAACCCAATTTAGAGAATTTTCCAAGTAGGGAAACGACTCTAATTGTGGTAAAAAATAGATTTGAAGGGATTTCACAGGTTAACCCAAAACAAGAGGCTGATGGTGATCCGACTTGGCCCTCACTAAAACAGGGGGAATCCAGGACTGAATCTAGTGATGAGATATTTGTGACATTATTAGGAGATATTAGAGTATAATTCTAGGGGGATCCAGTAAGCCCAAGGAGAAGTAAGAGTTAGAGGGGCTCTTGGAAAGAGAGGAAATACTATTTTTACTTACCACCACCAAGGGAAACTAGATCTATGGTGAAATACAAGGCCAACATGGTGGATAACGATACCCTTTCACCTTCCAAGGCAGAAATTGGTCAACCGCGTGAGTCTGGTATAGTGACAGACCCTTCTTTGGAGTTATTTATGCACTCAGGAGAAGAAATGGTGGAAACAATTTTAACAATTAATGCTTCTGATGAAGAAGATAATAAGATGATGGGAAGACCATTAAGTGTGGATACCAATGAGGATCATAGTAACTAGATTGAAAAACATGATCTGATATTGAATAGGGGATTTAATGATGGGAAGATCAACCAAGAATAGTACATCCAGGCATGGGACAAACTGGCGGACCTTTGTGAATACCTTCTAAAGGATAATTCTTATACTCATGTTATCATAATCTCTTGGAATCTAAGTAAGGAGATTAAATCTAATCAGCTGAAGCTATTATTTAATAGTTCATATATTTATTTTTGTGCATAAACTATTGTTTTCTCACTCTTACCATAAAAGTGTTTCTTTAATAAAAAATTTAATTTTCAGTTAGTCATATTCCAACGGAGATATTTGAAGAGGTACGAATAGAAATTCATGTAATGAATTTCCCTTTTACATAATGAAATTATTGGATTAACGAAATACACTTTGGATTTAATTTTTAATGGGGGACATAAGTACACAAATATTTACATTATCTTTTATATATTGAGAGATATTTTTATTATAAAAATAGGGGAAAATGTTTAGGTGTGTTAATTCAGTGGGATGTCGTCTAAATTATTCCACCCCAATTTCTTATCACAAAGGCATATAATTATATCAAAAATATTTATTTACCTACATATGTGGTGTTAAAAACCTATAGTTTAGAAAATATATGGTTTGTTAAAAATTTAATGTTTTTAAGTTGAGAGTTATGGATGTTGAAAAAAAATCCAAATGGGGATAATGAAAAAAGAATGATTTTTTGCTGTACATTTTTATTATCTATTAAATGTTTAAAAATGTTTTTGAAGAAAATTTAATGATGAATCTATTTTTTGGGGTTATGAATCTTGAATATGTTGGTTTATGTGTCTTATTTATACATCAAAATGTTTTAAATTTTCAGGTTATCCAATGTTTTTCATATGGATGATAGCTATAACATCTACTTTTGGTTTTCTAATAAAGGTACAAATGTTAATAAATTGCTTGAATTTGGAATCCCTTTTTAATCATTTGATATATACATGATGTATAAATACTGTTGAGTTATATTGAAACTATAGGATAAGTTAGTTGGGTGGGATATGAAGACCAAACTATCTAAAAAGATCTGATGTTATATAACATTATTTTACACTGGTCATTTAAAGAAAAAAATACCACTTATTGTTTAGGAAAAATTCATGATATATGTTGAGTCTAAAATATGGAGTTGTTAGTAAGATAAAAGGTAAACTTTTATAGAGATATAATGGATTGATAATTGGAAAAGTCTCTAATAGTTAACACAATCATATATATATATATATGATAATGAGAAATAACTATGAATGTTTTATTATTTTAAACCAAACTAGGAATATAACAATAGTAAATGTGTCATAAATATGATCCTAATTATGTATGGAAAGTATGGTCTAGATTTTAAGAAAACAAAATTTTTTGATGATTTAAAAAATTATAAATTAAGGAAATTGAGGGAATTGATAAATTTGAAAGATGTAAATAATAATTTATTAGAGTAATAAATGAATAATTGAATAAAAAGAATTACGAACTAATTAAAATGTACATAAGATGTGGCTGCCGGAAGAAGTTGATGATTACAAGATATGATGGCCAGGGGATGATAAAATCAAAATATATAAATATGGATTGAATAGAAATCTATACATGATTTTTTTGGACCGATATGAGCATATTTCTACAAACCTAGGGGGTATGTTAAATTGTTTATAATAATCAAAAGGTGTGAATTTTGCGAAGTAGAAGTAGAAGTGGGAGTTGTAAGATCAAGAAGTATTGAGAGTCTCACAAGTAAATGTACTAACATAATAAGAAGTGGAATGATTATCAGGACACTATAAACTATTTTTATGAAAAATATTGAACTAGAAAATTTTAAGAGATTTCCTATAACATTTATGTGATGTCAAAGTCTAATGGATGATGATGAGCAATACATCAAGGTAAAAATTTCCTGATTTTAATGTCATGGTTCAAGTTTTTTTTGAAATAATTGAATATGGACCAAAATTAATTTCCTTAATATTTTAAATTGTTATAATATAATATATTTGATGTAATTGAAATTATTTTACCATGAATTTATGAGAGTGAAAAATAAAAATCTCAAAGACGTGATTTATTAGAGTAAGGATGAAAATATACAGAGAGAATCTATTTGGAACTCAATGTTGAAATTTTGAGAAAATAATCATAGAAAACATGATAATAAAGTTATATAATAACTATTTGGTCAAAGAATAGGTATAGTGATTCCAAATAATTTTATTACATTAGAGGGATCATCTAAATTCTAGAAGATCTTTCACTTCATAACATTATTGGATAATGTTATAGGAGTTAAATTTATAGAGAGTAATGTTAAAAAAAATATTTTAAGAAGAAGATAATTGTAGTTATTAATAATAATTTTAATAAGGCCATTTTTTACCAAAATGTATATGAAATAAGAGTTTTCTTACCCTCTATTTTTTATGATAATACTGTAAAGTAGTAGAAACTACTATTATAACTTTTTAGAATATATTTTTATTGAGAAATAATTTTCGGGAACCAATAATAACTTCACATAACACTTATAATATATAAATTTTTTTAGTGGAAATTTAATATATCATAATGGACATGAAGACTATAACTATGTAGTCAGCTAAATTAGGGTTGAGCCTTGTAAAAATCTAGGGTAACTTGAATTTACTTATATTTTTTTAGAATATGTGTAAAGTAAATATATAAGGTATAGTATGATTGAGAATGTAACAATCCACTAAAGTTTATTTAAATTTAATTTAAATTATAAAATATTAAAATTTATTTAACCAAACATCTAAATGGTATATATATTATTGGTCACTTAACATCAAATAGTAGAAAATTGTAAAATGATATCAGTTTTTCTTTAATATATCAGACAAATTTATAAATTCATTTATGGTTTTGAATAATTACAAACATTAAAATTGGTATTTTTTATTATAAAAATTATTAAAAATTAAATTTCAGAATTAAAATGTGTTTTTATATTTAAATTATTAGTTAATAATTAATCAATGAACAAAAATCATAGTTTGATATGGAAACTATAGATAATAATAAAAAATCAATTTGAGACTTGTATGAATTAATTTCATATTACTGAGATATACGGGGTGATCTAATATATTGATAGATTCATTTATGAACTTATATGAATAAATAAATTGTAAAATGTAAAATAAAATTAGTACAATAGATTTTGTAATTGAAATTTAATAAAATGATACTTGGGTAAATAATGGTTGGTAGGAATGATATATTTATGAATTATATATCTCATATTTTCAATCTAATTTATATTAAATATAAGGAGTTAAAATTTATTTTTAACTATATTATGAGTTTCAAATGATTTTAAAAATAAAATAATATCTGTTCGTAATATAAATTTAGAAAAATAACGTCCTAGTCCTTAATGACTAATAGGAACTAACCACACTAGAAATGGTCATTTGAGAATTTTAGAATGATCAAATTCCCCTTTTATATATTTATCTTCTTTTATAAATGATCAATGTACATACAATTAATATATATAATATTTTTTTCTGAATTTATTTTAATTTTTTTGACTGTGATTAATGAGTATTCTATGAAATTAATGAATAAATATTTCATCAATGAAACATTTTATAATCATAAATGATATAAAGTTCCATTTTGGAAAGTAAAAAAATTAATCTTAAATATATAGTGGGTATTAAATTTTGAAAAATAATAAAATCAGATTAGTTTATTTTAGAAACTATTTTTAATAATCATCAAATAATTTATTAATTTTTAGAATTTAATTTTAATAAAAATAACATTCAAGGTTTTCAGAATGGTCAAAATTTCTAATAAAGAATTTAAACCCATATTTTATTATTAAACACTCTTCAAATAGTAAAAAACATGAAAATAGGATCGATTTTTCTTTGAAATTAAAAAAATATCTTCATGTCAGTTTTATCCTGTAAGATGAAAATATACAAGAGTAATATTTATAAGGTTCCCAAATTGATATAATGTTTCATTTAGATATTAATATTCTTTTAATGTGTCAAACATGTATTTAAGGGCCAAAAATTTCAAACGGAGCTTGATTTTCCATGAAAAATTTATGATATATTTTTTAATTCATTTAACACATGTAGGAAAACATTTCGTAAGATAATTTTTTCTATGATACTTGAAATGCTAAAAAGTTTATTTTATGAATTAAAATCATTTCATACTATGAAATGATCACAAAACATAGTAAAGAGATAAAATTAATTAAAAATATTATTTTAATTCACCTTGATTAATTTGTTTCATTTAATAGTGTGAAATATATGAAAATTAGGTTTTTGGTATTTAATTTGATTAAGGGTTTATTTTAAGAATTAAAATTAATTTTTTACTATGAAAAATGAATTAAACCACTTATAATGGGAAAAACCTTTTACTTCATGAAAATTTAGAAAATACGTCCTCAGATAACTTTTACATTAAAATAATAAGTATAATATGACCTGATTTATTTATGTTCCTTAAATGATCTAAATTTCTTTTAAACAATTATTTTTCATTTGAAAAGTTTATAAATTAATTAATTAGAAAGAAATGATTAATTGAGTTTAGTATGTCTTGAATGTTTTATATGATGATCATTGAGTAATTTAATCCCTATTGTAACTAACATTTTTTGAAATTACTCACAATGATTTTTTAAAGAATGTAATATATTTTTCATAAATTTTTATTTTTTTTAAATGTCAATATGAATCAATTGATGGAAAATGAGAAAATGATCTTTATTGTTGGTGTTAATTTTATTTACAATGATTCAAAAGTCAGATAAAGAAAGCATGAAACATGAATTAAAAATTTTTTTGTATTGAAATGATATAATGTTACTTTTAAAAATTTAAATTTATATATGATAATGAAATGAGAATAAAATGTTAAAAAATAAGAAAAAAATTATGATTTTTCATTGATGTTCTGGTAATTATGGTCTATTCCATTTTAAAATTTAAGAATAAATTACACATTAATATAATATGAAATGTTTATTGAATTAAAGAATACCTTGAAGGATTAAAAATAAATTTTAATGTGAAATAAACAACAAATGATTAATACATTAAAAAATCATGGTTTTATTTACAAATTTTGGAAAATGACACTTATGAAATTTGTGACATGTTATAACCAATCATAATTTTATCTTATTTATAAGATTAATGGAGTGATAAAATGTCAATTTTTTATATTAATATTATATTCCTCGTTTGAAACATGCATAAAACAATAAGAGAATAAAAAAATGGGGTTAATTTGATATAACAATTTGGACAATGATGATCAATTAAATTGTATTATATATGATCAAACTGTTAATGGGTTGAACATCTAAAGTACATAGAATTATTTAAAGTAATAAATAAGATTCTATAATATTTTATAAGAATACAGTCTATATAAAATGATTAATAAATGTGTAAATGAATATATTTTTTTAAAAAAAATTAAATGGAAATTAGTCAATTTTTTACAAACCGAACTAGAACTTGATCTAACAAAAATGTTCCTATAAATGATAAAAAAATATAATATATGAATTAAAACAAATATTTTTAATGTGAAATGAATATAAAAAAAATAATTCATGATAAAAAACAATAAATCATAAGGAAAATTAGGAAAATTATTCCCAAGTGATTTGTAGTGTAAAAAAACAATTATCATTAAATATGATCTGTAGTTTGTTTGGAATGATAAAATTAAAGTAGTAGTGTAATTCATTATATTCTAAAATTTTAAAAAATCCAAAATGAGTTGTTAATTTGAAATTTAACCTTTCTTATATTTTTTATGTTTTACATTGTATTTTATTTTAGATTTATTTATATAATTAGTTTAAAAATTCACACATATTTATTTTTGTTATTCCTATTATTTATAATTTATTATAAATTATTGTTAAATTGATAAATTTATGTATATTCTTATATTTTAAAAAAATCAAGATTTATGAATTTTTTCATTTTTTAATAATGAATTAAATTTTGTTTAATTTGAAAAAATAATTTCAATATTAGTGGTGATCAATGATGATCAATGACATTTTTTATTTTGAATACCAATTTTGAACATAAAAACCACTAGTTGAGATCACTATTATTAATTCAATGAACAAAAATGGTTGAAATTATGTCCCTTTTTATTTTTTCTATTTTATTTGTGATTAATAATGGTATTTGTAGTGACCAGTATTGGTAGAATCTAATGCACTTTATTAAAAAAAATCATGAAATCAAATAGTGATATCTACATTGTTTATAATAAACATTAATAACTAAATTTGGAATTATTTAGATGTTATGTATATACTTATTTCTAGTATTGAAGTTAAAGTGTATAAATAATGTAGTAAAAATAAACCACCAAATATTTCTTGGAGGAAAATTGGGATTGTAACACCCCAACCCTAGTTACCAAGAGTCAGTGCATTATTTTAATACATTAGCATGATTACAAGGAATCAATTCCCGAAGGACCAGTCAGTTTAGCAGTCTTGGGAAAATAGATCACATACATGAATGTTACATTTTCACTTTAAGGCGTACAAAACATCATAATTAATCTTTATGAATGCCATTATTCCCTTGGATTAACCATGTATATCAATCACATTACACTTCTTGGAATCCTGGGAAAAATAAAATATAGAAAGGGGTGATCTCAAATGCTCAGTAAGGGTAAGAAATACCGTAGAAACTTTTAAAAATAAGAATAAACATTTAAGGCAACGTATAAAACTAAAACAAAAGCCTTTTAAACTTTAAATTTAGCATAATATGGCAGAAATAAAATGAAATAATTCCATTTACTAATTCACATGGCTATTCTACTAATTGAATAATCACATGCAATATCACAAACCACTTTTATAATGATGGAATGCATAATTCCAGACTATCATAACCACATAGCCAAGGCCTCGTACGAAGACTAGAAATAAGATTTTGTCGAGGCCTTGTGCCAAGACACTAGTTTGTCTCATGAGACCTATCGATGCATCGAGGAGCTATAGCGGGCTCCACCCGTCACATATTAAGTCCAATGCATTCCCATATGAAAAGGTTTAAACCTAACATAAACATTCGTATTAAAACTAGCATACGAAATGTCAATTTTTTCTCCATAAACCATGAATGGTATAAAAATAACACATCCACAATCAAACATATCACAAAACCTTCAATGGATTTTTTGTATAATAAATCAACATCAAATAAGCTTAAAATCCATCAAATGATGAGTAAAATTTTATGAGAGAAATATCCTTTTTGTAAAATCATTTAAAAGTCACACATTTATAAAATAATTAATTTTAAAATATATTTTTGAATCAAAGTGTACCATACCACTTTGAAACTTTTGAAAATAATTATCATTTCAAAACATTCATGTCCATATAAATAAATCCTTAAAAACATTTTGAAACCACGGACATTAATTGAAATGATTTAGAAAGACAAATCTATAAAACATTTTAAATTTTGATCTTGGTAAAGAGTACCTTTCCAAATCCTTAAAATCTTCATTTTGAAATAATTTTTATGAAAAATGGACATGGATGATAAAAATGTCCCAGTAAATACTTCTACATAAACAATCTCGGATAATGATGAGATTGAGGAATTAACCCTTACCAATTTGGTAACTTACGAAACATACAACCCATGAAAGAGGTATCATACAATGAATATGTATATACACATAAATTAAAGTGTATTACATAAAGAATACAATTATGGGCAGTACATACACCACACAAAAGGTAATAGTGGCAATATGGCATGAATCTCACGGGAATAAGGAGGGATATGAAATCCCCTTAACTTGCAATTTCCTTTAGTCGAGGGTACGTTTAACCTCCTGTACGATGATCGTAGTATGTTATTAAATTATACCAGAACCATATTAATATTTATGATATGATAAATTATTTATTTATGACTTTATATTAACCAATTAATAATAATTTCCATGTTAAGTTAACATTTCGGGTAATAATCACTTTCTTTATCATACGTGTTTTAACTTGTCACTCTTGGTTGCATCACTTGGATAATGATTTAAACACTTAAAAAATATAAAAAATGATAAATATATCATATATATTTAGAATATAAATACGTATAATAGACATATATGTGAAATGGAAAAGACCGTTTATGGAGACGGTAGTCCGTACGTACGCATAAACGCTGTTTCTATTTTCATATAGTATTGAACAGAAGTAAGTGGATAAGATATATGTAATTAAATAAATCCTTATATATATATATATATATATATATATCTCCAGTATCATTATAATTTCATAGATTACATACTTATTAGTAATATATATTTT
Source organism: Viscum album (assembly GCA_963277665.1). Lineage (NCBI taxonomy): Eukaryota > Viridiplantae > Streptophyta > Magnoliopsida > Santalales > Viscaceae > Viscum > Viscum album. The sequence goes on along the minus strand of OY728143.1, from coordinate 876,564,347 downwards.
TATAATCGTCGATGAATGGTGAACATTTAAATGAATCTCATCGCGTCGTGGAGACGGTAATCCGTACGTACCCACGAGCAAAAATATCATTCTTTAGATATTAAAATAATATATAACTGTATGGTATATCATATATACAGAATCATTATCATCTTATATTTATTATTTAAATGAATTACAAATCATTATAATACCCATCCAAATAATAATATATTGAATAACTATTACACCACGACGTGGAGACGGTAAGCCGTACGTACGCACGTATGGTGACATGTCATTCAAACGATGTATAGAATACTGAATATGGTTGTACCATATTTATAATAATATTACAGTATATATGAGATACTGGATTAATTATTTTATAATGGTAATAACAATTAAAGAAGAAGTGGAAGAAGAAAGGAACTTGAAAAAGGGTGGTGAAATCATTACCTCTTCTCCGGGTTCTTCCTTTTGATTTGATCAAAAGGGCTCCTTAAGATGGCTTTCTGACTAACGTAAGGCCTCTAGGATGAAGTTAGGGAAGTTGAGAGAGTATTTTGGCAGGGTTTGACCGAACCAAAAGTCTTTGAAGGTGTGAATTAATGAGAAGGGGGGTGTCCTTTTATCAGAGGGGTGAGGGGCACCTTTGGAAACGCTAGAAATATTATTTTATAATAAATTAATATTCGGTTTATAATGGCTCCAAAGTGGATTATTTAAATTTTATGGTAGTTATGGGTCAAAAACCACTCGACCAATAGAATTTATACAGGTTTTGGTCATTATATTAACCTTATCGTTTATTTTTAACTCTTAGTTAATTACTTTGACACTTACCATGTCACTTTGTATTTTTATATTATATAGTTAATAAACATACAATATGCATCCAAGAGACCCCCAAGTGGTCCATTAATGATAAAAAATATCATGATATAATACTATTTGGAAAAACATAGATTTTTAGTAATTTAATATCAATTAATAATATAATATTTGTTTTAAAAACTATTTTATGTCAATTTTGACATTATTCAATAATTGACATTTGTAAAACTCATAACAGAATGATTACTTCAAAAAAGGTTACATAAATCAATCCTAATATGTCATATTATCTTATAAAATTAGTGTAATTCATTAAAAGTCTCAAATTATATTTATTTGTGTATTTATAATATAAATTATTTTAATTTTTCACTATTATGGTAATTACTCCATCGTCATTGTGTCATTACTAAATTAAGTTATTTAATGTCTAAAAATTATAAATAAAATATAATTATTTAGGAAATATTTTTAGATTTCTAATGAATATTCATATTAGAAAATCCAACATATATAACCCTATGTAAAACTATTTTTTCTAAAGGATATATGCTTATGTCATTTTTGTATTTATTTTAACTTAATTAAAATAAAGTGTCTCTATCACCTACATGTGGCTCCATGGGGTCCCAAAATCGACCCAAAGATGCCCATGGTCAGAAAGGTATCCACCAATAAGGTTACGACACGTTTTACGGTAATTTAGTACTATTATAATATTATTTTTTAACCCTTATTTACCAGATTTACCCTTTAACCATGGTAAATAAAATATTTACCGAAGTAATTATTCAAAATGTCTAAAAATAAAAGATTCCTATTTACACAATTTGGAAATCCTGATTAAAAATATGTAATCTATTTTTCCAAATTCAAAACACATAAGTGGAATAAATTAATTTAAAATTAATTCCCGCTGTCAAAACAAAAAGCGTGTTTTTAAGATATAATAACTATCAAAAGATTGATACTTGTTTATGTCCGGTTTAATTGTGAAATTATGTCCAATGACCAAAATTGTATTAAATGGTAAAAAATATATTCTAAATATACTTTAAAACCACTCAAATTCATAATTTATCACTAATAATTATTTTGATTAAAAAGGTTGTTTTTAATTAAAAGTTAGTGATTTTCACTATTCATCAAAATACTAAAGTTATCCGAAAAGTACCAAAATTTTACCTTAGGCTAAATTCGATACTACGAATCCAAAAATGAAGTCCATTTTGAGAGATAAAATTTCTAAAATTTTAAAAAGTAGGTATTACTATTCATAACGGCTACTTTGATTGGTTGTGGTGTGTGTTAGAACTCGAAGTTGCGTACAACACACGCTACTGTATTATTCAAAGAGAAGTGTACCGTGGAAGCTCGGGGTGTTACATTCTCCCCTCCATAAATAAGTTGTGTCCTCGTAATTTGATATTGTTCTTTGAAAATAAAGGTTGAAAATAGAAAATATCTTAGTGGAAAAACCCACATCGAAAATTTGGTTAATAAAATTTAGTCTTAACAAGATGAAAAGAGAAATGAAAGGGTCACCAAAAAATTATGATCTCGATTAGGAGGAAATTTTTTGCCATTATAGACATATAATTGGAGGGAAAACATAAATATATATAGGTAGTGATTGAGGTCATCAATCACAAACAAGTTTAAAATTGAGGTCCTTAAATTCATCAATCTATGATGATTTAAAATACCATCGCTTCAACAAAACATAAGGTATTAAGATAACACATTTTTTACGTTTCAAAATATCTTATTTGACATCCCACATCGAAAAATGAATTAATGAGGCCTCTATTTAAAATAAAGAGTGGAAAGTATGAAGATTACCGAAAATAACACATACTAGGGTTGCATGTAGGAAAATATGGATATGGAAGAGAAATCTAACCATCAATTATCTGGTGGAGAGTGGTTAAGAACATGGCTATGAAAAGGCCAACAATCCCAAAGCCATAAATTAGTGATGATATAAGGTACTATCTAGGACAACATTGTTGTTCTATATTCCTTTTCTTAATGTTGAGGAATTTATTTATGAGATTGGCTAAGATTGTAGGGAGATATACTTTCTTTATAATTAGAGTTTTATTCATTAATAAATTTCTACCACAAACTCATCTTTCACCCCAAAACATAATACAACTCAAAAATACTCTATTTATCCTAATCATATAGGGTTCCAAATATAATTAATTTATAATTCACATATCAGATCCTTTATGTAATGAAACTACATTATACCATCCAGGAACTTCATGTAGCACAATGGAAGGTGATAAATCCCAATTTCAATATGGTTGTGGGTTCGATTCCCATAGATTTGTCTGACACGATGGGTCGTCACACGGTCTGCGTGTTGTCCTTTTATAAAAATCCAAAAAAATAACCTTTCAAACTTAATCCATTCCAGCCATTAGACTTATCCAAAATACTATCATCCAAACTCACAGTCCAAAATTTACAAGGAAGTTAAACATAATGAGGATCCTTTTTTCCAGGTAATAACATGTGAACACCTTCCTCATATATTCTTTTACAACACCGCAACATCCTGAATTACCAAAATCAACCATCTCTTATTCCAAAATTACTACCTCAATATTAGGACCATATTAAGGTTTATATTTCCTTCAGCCATGTAATTTCCAAAAAAAATGAACTCACTGTAGAGTCACTTTTCTTAGTACAATAAAATATCAAATCCTTAATTAAATAGTACTGCAGTAAAATCCTTATTTATTTCCAGAACATCATTGATACAACACTTAAATGGAATAATTCTAAAATAACAACATAAGAACACTAGTCATTACTCTTCATCTGTGGTAGTATCATAACTTGATTATTATCCAATAGCATCATTTGCAGCATCGTCTGATGATTGGGACATTGGTTCGCGTAGTGTCTAACCTCCTTGAAAATGAAGCATTTTACATTTGAAACCATTTTCTTACCCTTGAAGTCATGTACTTTTTTCCCTTTTCCTCCATAATTATAAAAAACTCCCATTCCTTTCAGGAAAGTTCCAGGGTGTTTCTTCCCACAGTTATGACATATGGGAACATTCTTCCTTTCCCTCTTCCATTTATCCATCTTTCTCTCTTCCATCCTTTTCTTCTCTTGGTTCCCTTCAAAGCCATAGGACTACAAGAATTCATCACTCATCTTATCAACACATGATATTATTTCTTAATATGATGATAATACGTGGGAAACTATTTCCATTATAAATTCTATCTCAGGACCACGAAATATATGATCCTTCTTACTCTTTGAATTATATGTATTACGGGTGTTCATATTCCTTCTACTGGGCGCCATTTCTGTACATTAACATAAACTAGTTCAGTTTATGAATTGCAATGAATAATTACCAAACTTGTAAAATACCTAACACAAATTGAAGAGTTTATGAATATAATCCATAATCATAAAAATGTTTTCTTTGAGTAAGTATATACTCATAAGCCCTTCATAATGGTTTGTATAGAAAATGAGAATTATCCTAAGCATATCCCCCTGGAGTTTCGTAACCAAGATTGCAGCAAGGCCCGTTGTCGTGCACCAGTTCCCATTCGATTCTAGCTCAAAGCATTGTTTTCGGGTTTTACCCCTAGGTACATATGTGCTAGATCCACATATATCTGCTCGTATCCAGACAGGGATGTATTTCTCATAAAACTCACAAAATCTCTACAATACCAAAATTCTAAGAAGTTATTCTATACTTATCCTCAAAGTCTATCTTACGGCTATGTGATCTAATCGGAGTTTATCTAAATCTAGTTTCCAAGGTTATTACTAAACTTCCTCTGATACCAACTGTAATGCCCTGACCCCAGTTACCCAGAGTCAGTGCATTATTTTAATACATTGGCATGATTACAAGGAATCGTGTCCCGAAGGACCGATCGGTTTAGCAGTCTTGGAAAAATAGATCACATACATGAATGTTACATTTTAACATTAAGACATACAAAAAATCATAAATAATCTTTATGAACGCCATTATTCCCTTGGATTAACCCGGTATATCAATCACACTACACTTCTTGGAATCCTGGGAAAAATAAAATATAGAAAGGGGTGAGCTCAAATGCTCAGTAAGGGTCAGTAATACAGCAGAAACTTTCAAAAATAAGCATAAACATTTATGGAAATGTATAAAACTAAAACAAAAGCCTTTTAAACTTGATCTTTAGCATAATATGGCAGAAATAAAATGAAATAATTCCATTTACTTATTCACATGGATATTCTACTAATCGAATAATCACATGCAATATCAGTAACCACTTTCAAAATGATGGAATGCATAATGCCAGACTATCACAACCACATAGCCAAGGCCTCGTTCCAAGACTACAATTAAGATTTTGTCAAGGCCTTGTGCCAAGACACTAGTTTGTCTCATGAGACCTATCGATGCATCGAGGAGCTATAGCGGGCTCCACCCATCACATATTAAGTCCAATGCATTCCCATATGAAAAGGTTTAAACATAACATAAACATTCGTATTAAAACTAGCATACGAAATTTCAATACTTTCTCCATTAACCATTTATGCTATAAAAATAACACATCTACAATCAAACATATCACAAAACCTTCAATGTATGTTTTGTATAATAAATCAACTTCAAATGAGCTTAAAATCCATCAAATGATGAGTAAATTTTTTTGAGATAAATATCCATTTTGTAAAATCATTTAAAAGTCACACATTTATAAAAGAAGTAATTTTAAAAGAGATTATTGAATCAAAGTGTCACATTACACTTTGAAACTTTTGAAAAGAATTATCATTTCAAAACATTCATGTCCATATAAATAAATCCTTAAAAACATTTTGAAAACATGGACATTAATTGAAAAGATTTAGAAAGACAAATATTTAAAACATTTGAAATTTTGATCTTGATAAAGAGTACATTTCAAAATTCTTAAAATCATTATTTTGAAATAATTTTTTATGAAAAATCGACATGGATGATAAAAATGTCCTAGTAAATACTTATACATAAACAATCTCGGATAATGATGAGATTGAGGAATTAACCCTTACCAATTTGGTAACTTACGAAACATACAACCCATGAAAGAGGTATCATACAATGAATATGTAAATACACATAAATTAAAGTGTATTACACAAAGAATACAATTATGGGCAGTACATACACCACACAAAAGGTAACAGTGGCAATATGGCATGAATCTCACGGGAATAAGGAGTGAGATAAATCCCCTTAGCTTGCACTTTCCTTTAGTCGAGGGTACGTTTAACCTCCTATACAAATATCGTAGAATGTTATTAAATTATACCAGAACCATACTAATATTTTTGATATCATACATGATTCATTTATGACTTTATATTACCCATTTAATAATAATTTCCATGTTAAGTTAACATTTCGGGTAATAATCACTTTCTTTATCGTATGTGTTTTAACTTCTCACTCTTGGTTGTATCACATAGATCATGATTTAAATACTTACAGAATATAAAACATGAAAAATATATCATATATATTTAGAATATAAATACGTATAATAGAAATATATATGAAATGGAAAACACCATTTATGGAGATGGTAGTCTGTACGTACGCATAAATGCTGTTTCTATTTTCATATACTATTGAACGGAAGTAAGTGAATAAGATATATGTAAGTACATAAATCCATATATATATATATATATATCTCCAGTATCATTATTATGTCATATATTACATACTTATTAGTAATATATATTTTTATAATCGTTGATTAATGGTGAACTTGGAAATGAATCTCATCGCGTCATGGAGACGGTAATCCGTACGTACGCACGAGCGAAAATATCATTCTTTTGATATTAAAATAATATATAATTGGATGGTATATCATATATAAAGAATCATTATCATGTTATATTTATTATTTACATGAATTACAAATCATTATTATACCCATCCAAATATTAATAAATTGAATAACAATTACACCACGACGTGGAGACGGTAAGCCGTACGTACGCACGTATGGTGACATGTCATTAAAAGGATGTATAGAATACTGAATATTGTTTTACCATATTTATAACAATATTAACGTATATAGGATATACTAGATTAATTATTTTAGAATGGTAATAACAAATAAAGAAGAAGTGGAAGAACAAAGGAACTTGAAAAAGGGTGGTGAAATCATTACCTCTTCTTCGGGTTATTCCTTTTGATTTGATCAAAAGGGCCCCTTAGGATGGCTTTCTGACTAAAGTAAGGCCTCTAGGATGAATTGAGGTAAGTTGAGAGAGTATTTGGGAATGGTTTGGCCGAACCAAAAGTCTCTGAAGTTGTGAATTAATGAGAAGGGGGAGTGTCCTTTTATAAGAGGGGTGAGGGGAACCTTTGGAAAATCTAGAAATATTATTTTATAATAAATTCATATTCAGTTTCTAATGGCTCCAAAGTGGATTATTTAAAGTTTAATGTGGGTATGGGTCTCAAACCACTCAACCAATAGAATTTATACAGGTTTGGGTCATTTTATTAACCTTATCTTTAAGTTTTAACTCTTAGTTAATTAGTCTGACAATTACCATGTCACTTTGTATTTTTATATTATATAGTTAATAAACATACTATATAAATCCAAGAGACCCCCAAGTGGACCATTAATAATAAAAATATCATTATATAAGTCTCTTGGCCGATCCTTAGATTTTTAGTAATTTAATATCAATTAATAATATAATATTTGTTTTAAAAACTCTTTTATGTCAATTTTGACACTATTCAATAATTGACTTTTGTAAAACTCATAACAGAATGATTACTTCTAAAAATGTTAATTAAATCAATACTAATATGTCATATTATCTTATAAAATTAGTTTAATTCATTAAAAGTCTCAAATTATATTTATTTGGGTATTTATAATATCAATTATTTTAATTTTTTACTATTATGGTGATTACTACATCATCATTGTGTCATTACTAAATTAAATTATAAAATGTCTAAAAATTATAAATAAAATATAATTATATATCAAATTGTTTTATCTTTCTAATTAATATTCATAGTATAAAATCCAACATATATAACCTTATGTAAAAATTGTTTTTCTAAAAGATATATGTCTATTTCATTTTTGTATTTATTTTAACTTAATTAAAATAAAGTGTCCTTATCACCTAAAAGTGGCTCCATGGGGTCCCAAAATCTACCCCATGATGCCCATGGTCGGACATGTATTCCCCAATAAGGTTAGGACACGTTTTAAGGTAATTTAGTATTATTATAATATTACTTTTTAACCCTTATTTACCAAATTTACCCTTTAACCATGGTAAATAAAATATTTACCGAAGTAATTATTCAAAATGTCTAAAAATAAAAGTTTCCTATTTACACAATTTGGACATCCTGATTCCAAATATGGAATCCATTTTTCCAAATTCAAAACACAGAACTGGAAAAAAATTAATTTAAAATTAATTCCCGTTGTCAAAAAAAAAAGCGTGTTTTTAAGATTAATAACTATCAAAAGATTGATACTTGTTTGTGTCCTGTTTAATTGTGAAATTATGTCCAATGACCAAAATTATATTAAATGGTAATAATATATTCTAAATATACTTTAAAACCACTCAAATTCATAATTTATCACTAATAATTATTTTGATTAAGAAAGTTGTTTTTAATTAATATTTAGTAATTTTCACTATTCATAAAAATATTAAAGTTATCTGAAAAGTACCAAAATTTCACCTTAGGCTAAATTTGATACTCAAAATCCAGAAATGAAGTCAATTTTTAGAGATAAAATTTCTAAAATTTTAAAAAGTAGATATTACTATTCATAACGGCTACTTTGATTGGTCGTGGTGTGTGTTAGAACTCGAAGTTGCTTACAACACACGCTACTGTATTATTCAAAGAGAAGCGTACAGTGGAAGCTCAGGGTGTTACAGGGATAATATTATATTTAACACCTCTCTTGAATGATAGGGGAATTAATGTAAATAAAATTAATATATAATATTTCATCACATTGGATGAGTGTTGACAAAAACATCTCTTAATAAAATACACCATACCTAAGATTTTATTTATATATTTATTTCAATCATGAACTAAAATCTACCTCATGACAAAAAATTCCCTAAAATCACCTTGTTAATTAACTATTAATACAAGAAATATGTTTTCAATCAAAAAAATTAATATATTTCCTCTTTTATAAAAATTAGACTATATTTGTAACACCCCGACCCTAGAAGCCCAGAGTCGGTGCATTATTATGTATCATCGGCATGATCACAACAGATCAAGTATTGAAAGACGTATTAGTTTAGTGTCCTTGAAATTACTAGATACAATCATAAGGTTTTCATTACATCATAAAATGAAAAAGTATAACAACATTGTTTCCATAGACAACACTGAGATCCCAAAGACTATCCCTGAAGGCCAATCATAATATTCTTCTTCGCATCCTATAATAAATAAAACATAGAAAGTGGTGAGCTCATATGCTAATTAAGGATATCAATATAGAAGAAACATTCGTAAATAAGCATAAAAATTTAAGGTAATGTATAAAACAAAAAAAAACTATTTAAACATAAACGTCATCATAATGTGGAAAATATAAATCAAAATAATATCATTTACTTATTCACATGGATATCCAATTAGTCGAATAATTACATGAAATATCAATATCCACTTTCATAATGATGGAATGCATAATTCCAGACATTCAAAACCACATAGTCAAGGCATTGTGCCAAGACTAAAAATAATATTTTGTCAAGGCCTTGTGCCAAGAGACTAGTTTGTCTCATTAGACCTACTGATGCATCGAGTTTCTATAGCGGGCTCCACCTATCACTTACTAAGTCCAACACATTCCTCATATGAAAAGTTTTAAACATTACATAACCATTTGTATTAAAACTAGAATATGAAATTTCATTACTTTATCCATAAATAGTTAACGGTATAAAAATAGCACATCCACAGTCAAACATTTCACAAAACCTTCAATACAATATGGATGTTTTGTATCATAAAAAATCAACTTCAAATAAGCTTACAATCCATCAATTAATGTTGTTATAAATGAAATCAAAACCTTTTTTTTTGAGAAATCTCTCATTCTATTTTGAAATCATTTAATAAAACATTTATTTTGAAAATATTATTATAAGCTTGTAAGGAATCTTCGATGATGCTATGACGGTAGAAAATAGCCACACCTGCTGACTATGTTTAAAAAAACATTCTTACCTTAAATTTTTTGTAAAGTTCCAAAAGTACCTTGTTTGGAAAAAGACGGAATGATTCCTTTGTAAACATCTTATAAAATCCAAACAAGGTTATAAATTACTTTAACTCACACTATATAAAATAGTAATAATGTTTTGAAAAACATTTTTAAGAAACATGGATGTGGATGATAAAGAGGTCCCTGTAGATAATTACGTATAAACAACCACAGATAATGAAGAGATTGTATAATTAACCCTTACCTTGTAATTTTACTTGGTCGAAGGTAGGTTAGCCTACTTTATAATGGTGAAATAATTGTTATTAAATTATAGAAGAATCATATACATTAATATGCTATCATATAGGATCTTTTATCATTTCTTTGTTAATAATATCTTAGTATTATCATTGTTGTGGGTGTTAACAGATTCATTTCCCTTTATATTCTTTGTTATGTGAGTCATATTTGTTATGGTTGGGATGTATCTTATTCATATCCAAAATGATATTAAGTATTTAAATATTATTTTTAATCATCAAATGAAAATTTGTAACGTCCCGGAACCGGGTTCCATGCAACGGGTGCCCCGAGCCCGGTTCCCCACATGACCTCAAGCGCATTTACCCAAACGCCAGAGGCTGCCGACTACCAGCGAGGTCCCAGGTCTGACAGCGGGGAAACAATGCCCTCATTTTTCAAAGTGTAGCACAGTGGAATACCAAAATAAACATAAAACAAACAGCGGAAGCAGTAAATATACACAACTGAAATAACTATAGCAGTGGTTATAACCAACAGTATATAAGTGATGATGCTACATGTTCAAGTTCTAAGAAAACTGCCAGAACATGTTATACATAAATATAGTACAACATAAAATAGAGAACAGAAAAACAAGAAAAACAGCTGGCAGCGGCATCGCGAGCCTAGGCTCGGTCCCATTCCCTCCTACTCCTCAACAACAGTCAAGTACCTGTATAGGTACTCTTGCCCCTATCTAGACCTGCAGCAACGTATTCTGTTTGGGCCGAAAAGCGTGACCCAAATAGGGTGTGAGAAATATATCTCAGTAGGCACCCACCAGAGGCTCGTACCCAACTGCGTGTAAGCAAGCAACAATAGTGTGCAGTAGTAATATGCAATAAAGTAAGCAGTACTCAAAAGTAACTAATTACAAGTTATATTTCCATTTAATTATCCATTTAATCCATTTAAATATTAGAAACCCCCACAGTGCATTTCTAGGTAAACAGTCCACGTCCTCAGACAAACAAAACCGTACCCTCAGGAAAGCAGAATCCAACCCGCAAGTATAGCCCTCAGGCGTAACAGAAATTTCCCTCAGGCGTAGGAAGTGTCGCCCTCAGGCAGAGAAGACAACCCCTCAAGCACGAATGGTTTCCCTCAGGCGAAATACTACAGCCCTCGGGGTAAATAGTACAGTGCCCTCAGGCTAATCACAACAACACCCTCAGGCCAAACACAACAACGCCCTCAGGCTAACAGGTAATCGGGTCATTCCCAACAGGTAAACAAGCAGTAACAAGCAATTCCTCTCAATGAAATTCTACAATTACTACTTTGAAGGCATACCCTCGGGTATCCTGGTCGAACAGCTAAACAAAGAAACACACCCCGGTGGTGGTTCTGGATCCAAGCAACGATCCCAACCAGCATTTTAATTTCATGGTTTAATCACCTATGAAATTCTATGCATTAAACATATCAATGGCCTCAGCCACACGACACCCCAACCTAGGTTCGTGGCACAAAAACGCACAAAACACACAGCAGTTGGCAAACTAAACACAAAGCCACCTACCTTATACGCCAACGAACGCTATACCTGAACGCCGACTCCAGAAACGCCCAAGAATGGCGTAGATCTAACGAAGAAAAAAACTCACTCAAACTTAAATAACTTACGTTAGGATAAGATTTGGAAATAATGGTACCAGGAGAGAAGAGGGATTACCCGTACGGTTCCAACGAGATCATCCGAAGCTGAATCGGATTCCAAAAGAACGCCCGGTGGATCTACAAAGATCTGTCCTCCTCCTTTGGCTCTAAAATGGCTCAAGTGCCTCCTCTGCAAAATGAGGAGGCTACTGCCAGTTTTAAGCCGAAAAAACAAATTACCCGGTGTGTACTTACAAGTACACGGCGTGTACTCCCTTCATTTAACTGTTCATTTGGCGGCACCGCCACACTGTTCATCCATCAACATGAGTACACAGCATGTACTCTCGAGTACACAGTGTGTACTATCGCCCAGCTAGCGGCGACGCCACCGCCTTACTGTTTAAACATGACAACTGACTACATGGCCTGTAAGGTACCACTACACGGCGTGTAGTTAGTTCCTACACCCTTCGTCATCGGCATGGCTACACGCCTCATGTACTCATCCCAACACGGCCAAAAGTACTCGGCGTGTGGATAAATTACACGGCATGTAGTTCCAAAATTCAGGATTTTTCCCCATTTTCCATATTTTCTCAAAAACACTTAAGGAAAAGGAAAAGAAGAAGCCAGTACCTCTATAACAAGAACCGGGTTCTTACAAACTTCCCCCCCTTATAGCAATTCGTCCCCAAATTTCCCTTCCAAGGGTGGCGAAGAGAAAGCTCAGAACAGCTCTGGCCACTAAGCACGTACGTCGGCCTCCCGCTCCCAAGTCTCGTCCTGCACTCGGCCATACTTCCATAGCACCCGTACGAGAGGAACTGACCGTCCTTAGAGAACCTTCGTGCTCCTATCAACGATACAGATCGGATGATCCTCAATGGATGCATCATGCTGAAGCTCAACCTCCTATGGCTGAAAGGTGTGAGACGGTTCTGAATGGTGGCGATGCAACTAAGACACATGGAAGACAGCGTGCATGGCTCGGTACCGCTGCGGTAACTGCAACTGATAGGAAACCAGCCCGACTCTCTCCAGAATCTCAAATGGTCCCACATACCTTGGTGAAAGCTTACACTGTCTCATGATCTGTTTGTGTCCCATCCTCGGTGAATCACACAAGGAAACCTAATCTCTGACCACGAACTCCAAAAGTCATCTGCGGTGATCAGCATAAGACTTCTGACGAGACTACGCGGTAGCCATCTGCTTCCGAATCAACTGGACCTGCTCAGATGTCTCATGCACGAGCTGTGGCCCCAGTAAAGCTACCTCACCTGCCTCTAACCAGCACAAAGGTGATCGGATTGTCCTACCATATAAAGCCTCGTATGGAGAAATATCAATAGTTGCCTGAAAACTATTGTTATAGGAAAACTCGACTAATGGTATATGCTTCTCCCAAGATCCCCCGAAGTCTAGGACACATTCTCGCAGCATGTCCTCTAGCACTTGTATTGTCCGCTCTGACTGGCCATCTATCTGAGGGTGGTATGCTGTGCTCAGAAGCACCTATGTACTCAGCACCCTCTAAAAACTCTGCCAGAAACGAGATGTAAAGCGTGCGTCCCTATCGGAAACGATAGAATGAGGGAACCCATGAAGACGTACAATCTCTCGGATATACAGCCTTCTGATCTCATCAACACCGAAGGTCTCCTTGATCAGCAAGAAGTGAGCCACCTTCATGAGTCTGTCCACGACAACCCACACGACATCATTGCCTCGAGGTGACCTCGGAAAACCCGTCACGAAATCCATCGTGACATCATCCCATTTCCACTCAGTAATGGGCAACTACTGTAACAGCCCAGCTGGTCTCTGATGCTCTGCCTTCACCTGCTGACAGGTGGAACACCTCGTAACAAAACCAGATATCTCTCTCTTCATACCCGGCCACCAGTACTGACGTCTCAAGTCTCCGTACATCTTGGTAACCCTGGGATGAACTTCCCAAGCTGAAGCATGAAACTCCCGCATCAGCTCCTCGCGTATATCCCCTGGAACCCATACACGTCCATGGAAACGAAAAACCTCATCATCGCCTATCTTCCAACCGGGAGGAGGGTCCTCACTTGCCACCGTCTCCTGTAGAACTAGGCCTTCTAAAACCGATAGTTGACTCATCCTCACACTGTCCAGGAGGGTAGAAGTTACAGCTAACGATGAAAGATAAGTCTACCCCTGACTGTCATGCACCTTCAGATGCATCTCAGAGAAGAAATCCATAAGCTTCCACTCACCACTGGCCTCCTGCACTGCCTGTATATGAGTCTTCCTGCTCAGTGCATCAGCTACTGCATTACCCTTACCAGGTGTATAGGCAAGCTCAAAATCGAAGGACTGTAGGTACTTGACCCACCTTCTCTTCCTCAGATTCAGGTCACGCTGAGTAAAGATATACTTGAGGCTTTTGTGGTCGGCGAAAACCACAAAATGCTATCCCAATAGGTAATGTATCCAACAGCACAATGAATGAACGACTGCAGCCAACTCGAGATCATGCGTCGGGTAATTCCTCTCATGTGGCCTCAACTACCGAGACCCGTATGCCACAACTCGGTTTCCCTGCATCAAAACGGATCCCAGCCCAATCCCTAATGCATCACAGTAAACTGTATAGATCTTCCCCTGCTCTGGGAGTATCAGGATCGGTGCTGATGTCAACCTTCCCTTCAGGTCCTGAAAAGCTGTCTCACAAGGTTCTGACCAAACGAACTTCACACCCTTCTTAGTCAGACCTGTCAACGGTGCTGCTAAGCGGGAGAAGTCCTGTATGAAGGGTCTGTAGTAACCATCCAGCCCTAAGAAACTCTATATCTCAAACACGTACTTAGGATGCTCCCAGGAAACTACTGCTCTTACCTTCTCTGGGTCTACTGCAACTCCTGCTTCAGAGATGATATGACCCAGGAAGTGAATCTGTTCTATCCAAAAGTGGCACATTGAGAGATTAGCATATAGACGATTCTCTATAAGTGTACTCAATAAAATCTCAAGATGGGTGGCATGGTTGTGTTGA
The DNA here is from genome assembly GCA_963277665.1 of Viscum album. NCBI lineage: Eukaryota > Viridiplantae > Streptophyta > Magnoliopsida > Santalales > Viscaceae > Viscum > Viscum album. Next base: position 876,549,317 of record OY728143.1, on the reverse strand, counting down.
GTGGAAGAGTACACCAAGATTTCGTCCACGAATACTACCACAAATGAATCAAGATACGGATAGAACACACGATTCATCAGAGCCATGAAAACTGTTGGCGCATTTGTCAGTCTGAACGGCATTACCGTATACTCATATAGACCATACCTACTCCTAAAATCTATGAGACATATATCATATGGTCTAACATGAAGTTGATGATATCCGGATCTCAAGTCAATCTTCGAGATCACTCGGGCTCCACGAAGCTGATCAAACAGATCATCTATCCACGACAAGGGATATCGGTTCTTAACCATCAACTGGTTCAGCTTTCGATAATCCACACAAAGTTTGAGGGTACCATCCGCCTTCTTCCCAAAAAGGACTGGACAACCCCAAGGAGAAGTATTGGGTCGGATAAAAAACATTGCATGTAAATCCTCTAACTGCCTCTTTAGCTCCTGCAACTCAGGAATGGCCATCCTATAAGGAGTAATGGACACTGGTGCTGCTCCTGGCTCTAGCTCAATAGGGAAATCCACCTCACGCACTAGAGGTAGACAAGAAAAGTCGTCTAGGGAAGACATCCCTGAAACAATCGATAACTAGAGGGAAATCCATCTGACAAGTCCCCTGGTCATCGAGATATAAGCTCACAATCTGGGTTGTGACTCCACCTCGCCCATGATTCTCTAGTCCAGCTCGACTCACCTGAACATCCCCCACGCCCTTGTATAGAAACTCCCCGCCCACTGGTGACGTGAAAAACACCCTACGACGATAGAAGTCAACAAAGGCTCGAAAGGGAACCAACCAGTCCATCCCGAGAATGACGTCATAGCACGTCATCTCCAGGACATATAGGTCCCAAAGGAAGTGACACCCACCAACCTCAAGGAGGCACTCCTTGCACAGACACACACCAGCCATCCTAGTCCCAAACAGAGTGTCTAGCATCAAGATATCAGAAGAAGTAGAAACACTGAGCCCAAGGATCTCCACAACGGGCACAGATATATAACTATCTGTACCACCCGTATCAAAAAGTACTGAAGACAAGATAGAAGCTACTAGAAGAGTACCTCTGACTGTAGAAGGTCTGGGATCCTGCTTCTGCTGGGTCTGTTGCACTGCATATGCCTGCCCAGTGTCGCGGCCCTGCAACACAATCTGGCTACCCTGAGCTGTCCTGCCCTTCTACCTCTGCGATCCTGGTGTCTGGCTACCACGGCCATAACCACCATCTCTGCCAGCACGCCCTGACATATTCCAGTTCCCTGGCTGGTAAGAAGCCACTGGTCCTGCTCCCGCACATGGAGTCTGCACAGAACCCCTCTCACTAGCCACTGGTAGAAACGCCCTGCAAAACCGCTGTAGATGACCCATCTTGCCGCAAGCCCGACACTCCACTGGTTCTCGTGGACACTGCGGCCTCTTGTGACCCTCTCTTCCACACTGGTAGCACCTGACCGGTCCAACTGAAGAAAATGCCTGGATGGTACTGCCGCCCTGAGAGAAGTCTATCTGTCTCTTCCTCTTTCCAGCAGAAATAATACTAGTCACTAGTACTGAACCGCCCTGACTCACACCACTAGATTCCCATAGGTTCCTATCTGTAATCAGTGCCTGATTCAGAATCGCGTGTACAGTAGGAAACCTGAAAACATTCACCAGCGCTGAGATTTCATACTGAAGACCATCCTCAAAACGTCTGGATCTCAACGTCTCATCACCCACCAGCACGAGTGCAAAACACTGAATCTATATAAAATGAGCAGAGTAGTCCATCACCAACATAGCTCCCTGCTGCAGATTCATGAACTCTCGAGCTCTATCTTCCCTCAGCGTCTCGGGAAAGAATAATTCATAGAAGACTGCCTTAAAATCTTCCCACGCCATGTCCCTGTGATGCTCTGATTGGGTAGTAACATCCCACCACCTCTTGGTAGAATCACGCAGCATGTAAGTCGCGATTTTTACCCTCCGCCCTGGAGGCGTCTCAAGATGTTCAAAAATAGTCTGCATCGACCCCAACCAAGACTATGCAGCCTGTGGTCCGTCATCCTTTGAAAACGTAGGCGGATGCTGCTGATGAATGATACGCATCAGCTCGGCCATAGATATGGAAGCCTGTGGTGCTCGATGAAAGGTCTGCATGAACCACAATAAGCCTTCACGGAACTGAGCCTATGCGCCTGTGTCCGGTATAACAGTTGGTGCCACATCTGGCTCTGCTGGTGGATTAACTGGTAGCCCATTTCCAACCATCTACGGAGTATAATCGTCGTCGCTCTCCTGGCGAACAACTCACGGTCGTCTAGGCGGTATGACACTACAAGGTCAAAAGCACGCCTCATGTTCGAGATTATTAAGACTGAAAGCGAAGGAACCACAAAGGGAACAAGAGGAATAAGGTATTAAAAATTGGAAAAACAAAACTACACGGCGTGTATAATGACTACACGGTGTGTACTTGACTTCCCTTCCCCTGCTCGGGTCCTTCTACAAGGCTAAGCCACATGGCTTCTGTTCAAAAAAACTACATGGCGTGTTTAATATCTACACGGTGTGTACTGCTTTATTTTCCACTTGTCTGTGTCGTCTGTGACATGGCCGACTACTCAGCTTAACACTACACGGTGTGTTACACCCGCACATGGTGTGTACACTATCCCGTTTCCCAGCCACATGGCTAACTCCCCATGGTCTGTCCTCGGACAAGACTACACGGCGAGTCCCATAGGTACACATCGTGTTTATGGAGAGGTGACATCGGCACGTGTTGTTAGTTACACGGTCAAGTCCCCAGGTCACACAACACGGCGTGTCTATAACTGACACGACGTGTTCTATCAAGGAGTTCACCGACCCGTGTTGTTAGTTACACAGTCGGACTCCGGGTCACACTACACGACGTGCATAAAACCTTCACTGCATGTTTTACCCAAGGCCTTCCCTACCCCGTGTCGTCGCCCACATGATTTGTGACACGAAAAGAGACTACACAACGCGTACTCGGGGTACACGACATGTACTCAAAAAGTTCATTATTCTTCCCGAACAGAAGAACACACACGGCGTGTATGAGGTCCTACATGGCGTGTATTCTAGGTTTTCCAGACAGTATGCCTCAGAAACTTCCCTGGAACCCAGAAAAAACTAAAAACCAACACCTAAGTGTCAAATTCTAATCTGTGAGGGCCCATACTACCCACGAATCAATGTTTGACATCTTATCTGTGTTATAACCAATAAACCATCAATGATCCACCAAATTCCGGTCAACGGGAGCCCATACTCCCCAAAAACCAAAGTTTGGCGTCCATTCCATAAACAAGCTCAAACAAACATACCATATCACATGGTAGGTATTTATCAAGTAGCTATCACAACATCATGCTTTATTAGCACAACAACTATCACAACAACATGTGAATTTCTAATGCACCTACATGGAATGTGATATCTAGAATGGGACTATATGATGCATGAGACGACATACCATCATCTCACCGGGTTGCAACTAAATAGAACCCCCATATAAAATATAAACAGCACAATCCAAGTGTGTCACCCAACAGTGAAAACATATCAACCGTAAAATTGAAAAATCAAAAGAATGAAAAAATACGAGGTAGATTGGATTTTCCTTGTACACGGGTTAGCTACGCCCGGGCATATCATATTACCAACTACCGTTCCGTCTTATCCCTTACTAGGGCTCCATATAGCAAGTCGAGAAAAAAACCGCCTCTGATACCACTTTGTAACGTCCCGGACCTGGGTGCCACGCAATGGGTGCCCCGAGCCTGGTTTGCCGCACGACCTCAAGCGCATTCCCCAAATGCCAGAGACTGCCGACTAGCAGCGAGGGCCCAGGTCTGATAGTGGGGAAACTATGCCCTCATTTGTCAAAGTGTAGCATAGCGGAATACCAAAATAAAAATACAACAAATAGCGGAAGCAGTAAACATACACAACTGAAATAACTACAACATTGGGTATAACCAACAGTATATAAGTGATGATGCTATATGTTCAAGTTCTAAGAAAATAGCAAGAACATGTTATACATCAATACAGTACAGCAGAAAAAGAGTAAAACAAAACAAGAAAAACAGCTGGCAGTGGCATTGCGAGCCTAGGCTCAGTCCCATGCCCTCCTACTCCTCAGAAATAGTCAAGTACCTGTATAGGGACTCTTTCCCCTATCTACACCTGCAGCAACACATTTTATTTGTGCCGAAAAACGTGACCCAAAAAGGGTGTGAGAAATATATCTCAGTAGGCACCCACCAAAGGCCCATGCCCAACTGTGTGTAAGCAAGAAACAACAATGTGCAGTAGTAATATGCAATAAAGTAAGCAGTACTCAAAAGTAACTAATTACCAGTTATATTTCCATTTCATTATCCATTTAATATATTTAAATATTAGAAACCACCACAGTGCATTTTTAGGTAAACAGTCCATGTCCTCAGACAAACAAAACCTTACCCTCAGGTAAGCAGAATCCAACCCGAAGGTATAGCCCTCGGGTGTAACAGAAATTTCCCTCAGGTGTAGGAAGTGTCGCCCTCAGGCACAGAAACCAAGCCCTTAGACATGAAAGGTTTCCCTCAGGTGAAATACTATATCCCTCGGGCTAAATAGTGCAGTGCCCTCAGGCTAATCACAACAACGCCCTCAGGCCAAACACAACAACGCCCTCAGGCTAACTGGTAATCGGATCATGCCCAACAGGTAAACAAGCAATAACAAGCAATTCCTCTCAGGGAAATTCTACAATTACTACTTTGAAGGCATACCCTCGGGTATCCTGGCCGAACGGCTAAACAGAGAAACACACCCCGGGGGTGGTTCCAGATCCAAGCAACGATCCCAACCAGCATTTTAATATCATAGTTTAATCACCTATTCAATTCAAGGCATTAAACATAGAAACGGCCTCAGCCACACGACACCCCAACATGGGTTCATGGAACCAAAACACACATAACACACAGTAGTTGGAAAACTAAACACAAATCCACCTACCTTATATGCCAATGAACGCTATACCCGAACGCCGACTCTAGAAACGCCCAAGAACGGCGTAGATCTGATGAAGAACAAAACTCACTCAAACATAAATAACTAACGTTAGGAGAAGAATTGGAAAGAACGGTACCAGGAGAGGAGAGGTCTTACCCGTTCGGTTCTAATGAGATCGTCTGAAGCCGAATCGGATTCCAGACGAACGCCCGGTGGATCTTCAAAGATCCAGCCTCCTCCTTTGGCTCCAAAATGGCTCAAGTGCCTCCTCTTCCAAATGAGGAGGCTACTGCCTATTTTAATCCAAAAAAACAAAGTACACGGCGTGTGCTTCCAAGTACATGGCGTGTACTCCCTTCATTTAACTGTTCATTTGGCGGCACCGCCACACTGTTCATCCGTCGACATGAGTACACGACATGTACTCTCGAGTACACGGTGTGTACTGTCGCCTGGCTGGTGGCAACGCCAACGCCTTACAACCTGCCAAATGACTATACGGCGTGTAAGGTACCACTACATGGCGTGTATTCGGTTCCTACACCCTTTGTCTCCGGCATGGCTACACGCCCCGTGTACTCATACCAACACGGCCAAAAGTTCACGGCGTGTTGATAAAGTACACGGCGTGTAGTTCCAAAATTCAGGATTTTTCCCCATTTTCCATATTTTCTCAAAAACACTTAAGGAAAAGGAAAAGAAGAAGCCCATACCTCCATAACAAGAACCAGGTTCTTACAAAATTAGTCTTGAATGGATACGATGGGGAATTAATCTTATCGTGTTCGGGGAGGCGGTAATCAGTACGTACGTACGAGCGACAGTTTCATTCTTTTGATATTAAAATAATATATAATTGGATGGTATATCATATATAAAGATTAATTATCATGTTATATTTATTATTTAAATCAATTACAAATCATTATTATACCCATCCAAATAATAATGTATAGAATAACAATTACACCACGACATGGAGACAGTAAGCCGCACATACGCACATATGTTGAAATGTCATTCAATGAATGGATAGAATAATGAATATGGTTGTACCATATTTATAATTAAATAACATTATATAGAAGATACTAGTGTTATTATTTTAGAATGGAAACAATAAAGAAAGAGTAATTGGAAGAAGAAAGAAACTTGAAAGAGGGGATGAAATATTTACGTCTTCTTCGGGTTCTTCCTTTTGATTTGATCAAAAGGGCTTCTTAGGATGGCTTTATGACTAAATAAAGTCCTCTCGGATGAATGGAGGAAAATTGAGAATGTATTTTGGAAGAGTTTGTCTGATCCAAATGACTTTGAAGGTGTGAATTAGCGAGAACGGGAAGTTCCATTTTATAAGAGGGGTGAGGGGCACCTTAGGAAAAGCTAGAAATATTATTTTATAATAAAATAATTTTCGGTTTCTAATGCCTTAATAGTGTATTATTTAAAGTCTATGTTGGGGACTGGTCGAAAACCACTCAACTAATAGGTTTTAGATAGGTTTGGGTCACTATATTAACAATATCTTTTAGATTTAACTTTTAGTTAAATAGTTTGACATTTACCATGACTCTTTTTATTTTTATATTATATAGTTAAAAAACATACTATATACTTCCAAGCATACTCAAAGTGGTTAATTAATGATACACATATCATTATATAAATATTTTGGATGAACCTTAGATTTTTAGGAATATAATATTAATTAATAATATAATATTTTTTTAAAAAACTCTTTTATATCAATTTTGACACTATTTGGTAATTTGTTTTTTCTAAATTCATAACAGCATTATTACTTCAAAAACAATTCATCTAACCAACCCTAATAGGAAATATTGACCTATAAAATTAGTGGAGTTCTTAAAAAGTCTCAAATTACATTTATTTGGATATTTATAATATCAATTATTTTAATATTTCATTAATTAGATAATTACTACATCGTCATTGTGTCATGAATAAATTAAATTATTTAATGTCTAAAAATATAAATAAAATTCAATTATGTAGGAAATATTTTTATCTTTATAATTAATATTTACTGTCAAATTTATCTTCTTTGTAACTATAGATTAAAAATGTTGTAGTTAGTAACCATTGATTTTAACTCTTTATCTCTTCTTTGAATTAAATAATAAAAAATGTCCTAATCTAATCCAAGTTGACCAAAGTGGTCATTTTGTATTCCTAAGGTTGTTTCTGGTCTAATTACACTTATCGAAATGAATTAGGACAAGTTTTATAGTAATAATAATATAATTTTTACCCTTAATAATCCTATTAACTTTTAACGGTTGTTAATAAAAGTAAAAAGTTACTGTTCACAAAAAATTATTTTCATCTTATTGAACCACATTTTACTTACTAATATTAACCGTGTCTCTCAAATTTTTGAAATTCAACTCACAGAAGTGGTAAAATTATGTTTTATGTAAATTTTCAAATGCACCTATGAGGTGGGTAAAAATACGGTAAAAAGTTCAATAAAATTTTTATATATATATTAAAATTATTATAAAATGACTCCAATGAATTACATTAAACATATATAGGTATTGTGTATCTATTTTGACATAAAAAAATTAAATAAAATAAATATTTATTTAAATAAAAATTCGGTTTTAAACTATAACTTAGTGTTTTACACTATTCATCAAAAATAGAATGTTTTCAGAAAAATACCAAAAATTCACCCTAAGCTAATTTCAATATTCCAAATCCAAAAATGAATTCAATTTTGAAAGATAAAATTTATAAAATTTCAAAAGGTGTGTATTACTATTCATAACGGCTAGTTTGATTTGTTGTGGTGTGTTAAAACTCAAAGTTGCTTACAAAACATGATATTGTATTATTCAAAGAGAAGCGTACCGTGGAAGCATGGGGTGTTACATTTTCCCCTCCTTCAAAATGTTTTCTCCTCGAAATTTCTAGAATATTACTGTATAAAAAGACTCGGGTAGTTCTTCATCATAAGTTCCTTAGGTTCCCACGTTGCCTCTTCCATCTTATGGTTTCTCCATAGAACTTTTACCAGACGAGTCGTCCGATTTCTCAGCACTTGTACCCTAGTTTCAAGAACCATGAAAGACTCTTCACAATAAGACAAATCAGGTTCTAGTTCTAATTCATCATAGCTGAGTACATGCGTTGGGTCATGCATGTATTTTCTCAACTGTGATATGTGGAACACGTCATGGACTTTGGAGAGACATGGCCGCATTTCCAAATGGTAAGTTGGAGCCCCAATTTGTTCTAGAATTTCAAAATGTACGATGTCCCTAGGATTCAATTTACCCTTCTTAACGAAACTCATAACACCCTTTCATGGAGATTCCTTCAACAAAGCATGATATCCTACCTGAAATTCCAAATCCTTTCTTCAGTTGTCACCATAGCTCTTATACCTACTTTGAGATACCTTGATGTGGTTCTGGATTACCTTCAAATTTTCCTTCATTTCCTCTACATGTTTTGGGCATACATGTTTTCATTCACCAACATCATCCCAATTGGTTGTTGTGTGACATATCTTTCTGTATAACGCTTCAATTGGTGCCATCTAAATACTTGAATGGAAGAAATTGTTTTAGGAAAATTCTACCAGAGGTAAATTTTGATCCCACATACCTTGAAAGTCATGTGAGAAAGATATCAACATGTATTCGAAGGTTGGAATAGTCCATTCTGATTGTCCATCAGTTTTAGGGTGGTAGGCAGTGCTCAAACGAAGTTCAGTATCAAGGGAATTCTGAAGAATTTTCCAGAATCTTGATGTAAACGGGGACCACGATCAGAAACAATCGATAGTGTTACTCTATGAAGTCTCACAACTTCATTAATATATAGTCTTACTAGACGTTCAAGTGGTAAATCTTCTCTTATATCATGAAAACTTCCTAACTTGGTAAGATGATCAACAATGACCCATATTGCATCATTCCTTCTAGGATTCTTTTGTAGTCCCATGACAAATTCCATCGTAATATTATCCCATTTCCACTCAGGCATGGGAAGAGGTTGTTTGAATCTTCCAGGCTGTTGCCATCCAGCTTTCACTTATTGAAAAAATATTCATTTTGACACAAAATTAGCAATCTCCCTCTTCATGTTGTCCCACAAAAATCGTTCCGTCAAATATCTATACATCTTAGTTCTACCAGGGTGTACAGAGAAATTAGAACAATGAGAAACATCAAACTATTCCCTTTTTAGATCAGGTATATCGGGAACACAAAGTCTCTTCCCAAATTACAAAATTCCATCTTCATACACAAAGTCACTCAATCTACCATCATTCACATCATTAATATTATTTTTAAAATCTTCATCATCGGTCTAAGAACTATTTATCCTTTTAGTAAAGATGGTCTGGCAACCATTTGAAAACGTATTGATGTTTCACCTTCCATGGTTATTACCATATCCATCTTTACTAGATCCATGTATATAGGATCCTTTTCTACTCTCATCTTGTTCAAAACTCCATGATCCTTTCTACTCAAAGCATTTACCATCGTATTTGCCTTCCTCGGGTGGTGGTGTATAGTTCAATCATAATACTTGAGTAGTTCAATCCATCACCTTTACCTCATGTTGAGTACTTTTTGTGAGAAAATATACTTCAAACTCTTGTAATCAGTATAAATATCACATTTTTCACCATATTGATAGTGTCTCCATATCTTCAAAGCAAAGATTACAGCTGCTAACTCAAGATCATGAGTATGATAGTTTTGCTTATGAATTTTCAGCAGTCGTGATGCATAGGAAATAACTCTATCATTCTGCATATGGACACAACCAAGTCCTTTCTTCTATGCATCACTATAAATAACAAACCCATCATTCCCCAGTGGTAGAGTCAAGATATGATCATTGACTAATCATCTCTTCAATTCTTCAAAACATTCTTCACACTCTTTTTCCAAACAAATTTAACCCCTTTTCGTGTGATCTTTGTTAATGGGTTATCCAACCGGGCAAAATTCTGGACTAAACATCGATAATAACCCACAAAACCAATAAAACTACATACCTCAGTTATACTCATCAGTGCTGGACATTCATGGATTTAATTGTTCTTCGAAAGATCAATAGATATTCCATTCTTATAGACAATATGATCATGAAAAGAAATATCCTGAAGCCATAATTCATACTTTCTAAACTTCCCATATAATTCATGTCTTCTAAGAGTCTTCAGGATAATGCACAGGTGATTTTCACGATATTTTTAGCTTTTTGAGTATACCAATATATCATCAATAAATACCACTACAAATTCATCAATATATTCCTTGAAAAATCTATTTATTGGATCTGGTAAGACATAGGGTGCAATAGTCAATCCAAAAGGGATTACAGTAAACTCGTAATGTTCGTACCAGGTTCGAAATGATGTTTTCAGAATGTCTTCCTTCTTCACAAACAAATTATGATATCTAGATCGAAGTAAAATCTTTGAAAATTATTGAGCTCCATGAAGTTTTGAGAATAATTCATCAATGCAAGGTAGGGGATACTTGTTCTTTATATTTATAGCTTTTCTCTTCCTGTAGTCAATGCACTACCTCATAGATCCATATTTCTTTTTAACTAAAAGGACTGAGGCTCCCCATGAAGAAATAGTAGGGAAAATAAATCCCTTATTACTCAATTCCTCTAGTTGTTTCTTTAGTTCCACTAGTTACACAGTGGCCATTCTATAAGGTGTATTCAATATGGGTCTTGATCCAGGAATTAAATAAATTGGAAACTCAGTTACTCATTCTGGAGGATGTCTAGGTAAATCTTCTAGAAACACATCAACATATTATTTCACAATAGGTACATCCTCTATTTGAACATTCTTTTTCTCAGCCACATCTATTTAATTATCTTCCTCCCCAATAATTGAATTTAGTTGAGCTACTGGTGGTGGATCTAGATAAGAATTAGTTGGTGATGATTATTAATCAAAGATAAGGTGTTCTTTATCATCGTTGTCAAAAATTATTACCTTCTTTTTCTTATAATAAATTTTTGCATCATGGTATGAACGCTAATCCATGTCGAGGATTATATCAAATTCAATCATGGGTATGATGATGAGATCAGCAAATTAAGAACATTAGTATGCCCTAATGGGGACAGATTCACAATACTTTGTTGTAATGATACTTCCCTTGGGAGTTTTTACTGACAACTCTATTGTAAAATTAAATTGGAAATATCTAATTTTCATAGAAAACTGGGATGATATCAAACAATGCATTGATCTATAATTAGATAAAGCATTTTCTAAACTTGAAGAAATCATTAAATTACCTTACACCATGTCTTTCAGAGATTCAACCTCAGTATTAATGATAACATAATCTTGTCCTTGATCCCATGGCCAGGTAAGTTCCCCTTACGCTTAGGAAATTCATTTTAATAATGCCCCTTTTCTCTAAAATTGTTTCATTTAACATCGGTAGCCTCTTTCTTCCCTTGCAGTCACGAGATTGTTGGCCCTTTTCACCACACTTGTAACAGAATCTCATTCCATTCAGGCAAGTACCTAGGTGTTTCTTCCCACATTTACTTTAGGATATATATGGAACATTTCCATTATTCCCCTTATTTCCATTTACAGAGTTTTCAACAGATCTCTTATTCTCTTACATTGCTTTAATGTCGTAAGACTTAGAGAAATCCTTTTCTATCTTGATAGAGCATTAGATAATGTCTTCGTATGACGAGAAGGATTATGAGACTAATGCTCAATTGAGAAATGGTTTTAACCCATTAAAGAAACGATCAATCTTACTTCTTGGGTTACGTGTATAATCTGCTACATGCCTCACTAATCTTGTAATGTTAGCTTTATACTTTTCATCATTATCATCCTCATTTTGCCTCAGACTCAGAAATTTCCTTTCCATATCCACTCGATGGTCACGAGGAAAATATATTTCTAAGAAAATCTCTTTAAACTTCCTCCATTCCATATTTTATACTTCATCATCTTCCTTTGTGTTTTGACTCAATGACAACCATTTATCTTCATCTTCAATGAGGAGGAAAACTTCCATGAAAACGTTTTCTCTTTCTCTTCTCCCCAAAGCATGAAATATTTTCTCTAAGGAACTTATCCATTGCTCAGCTACAAATGGATTTTTACTCCCACTGAATGTTGGTGGTTTTTTCCTTATGAAGAGATCTAACATTGATCCTCCACACTGTTTATCAGGGTGCTCAATACGGGTAAGGTTATTATTCATAACCTGAGTGAGTTGTCCCAGTATGGTTATAAGCTGATTAGCACCAGTTTCTTCACTATCTCCACTATAATTATCTTGTGTAGGAGGGAAATCCCTAAATGGATTATGTGTATTGATATGGTTTCCATTCCTTCAACTAGGTACCACTTCTAAACAATTGCATAAACTAGATTAGTTTATGAATCATAATACATAATTCCATACTTGTAAAACACTTAACATAAATAGAACAGTTTATTGATATAATCCATAATCATAAAAATGTTTTATTTAAGGATGTATATACTCATGTACCCTTCATAATGGTTTGTAAATAAAATGAGATTTATCCTAAGCATATCCCCCATGAGTGTCGTAACTAAGAGTGATGCAAGGCCCGTTGTCGTGCACCAGTTCCTGTTCGAGTCTATCTCAAAGAGGTGTTTTCAGGTTTTACCCCTAGGTACATCTGTTCCAGAGCCGCCTCTACCTACTCGTATCCAGACAGAGATGTATTGTTTGGAAAACTCACAAACTCTCTACAATACCAAAATTCTAGGAAGTTCATCTATACTAATCCTCAAAGTCTATATTAGGGTAATGTGCTCTAATTAGAGTTTATCTAAATTTAGATTCTATGGTTTGTACTAAACTTCCTCTGATACCAACTATAATTCCCAAACCCCAGAATTCTAGAGTTGGTTCATTATTACTTATCATAGTCATGATCACAAAAGATCTAGTCTCGATAGACCGATTAGTTTAGTAGCCTTGAAAGTACTAGATACATTCATATGGTTTAAATTACATCATAAAATGGAAAACTACAACAACAATGTTCCATAGACAACACTGATATCCCATAGACTATCCTACAGGTCAGTCATAATATACTTTTCCATATCCTAGGAAAAATAAAACATAGAAAGGGGTGTTCTCAAATGCTCAGTAAGGATAAGAATATAGCAGAAAATTTCATAAATAAGCATAAATATTTAAGGCAATGTATAAAACTAAATCAACAACCATTTAAACATAAACATAATCATAATATGGAAAATATAAATAAAAAAATGCAATTTACTTACTCACATGGAAACTCTACTAGTCAAATAATCACAGACATTATCAAAATCCACTTTCATAATGATGGAATGCATAATGATAGACTTTCATAACCACATAGTCAAGGCCTTGTGCCAAGACTACAAATAATATTTTGTTCCAAGACACTAGATTTTCTAATGAGACCTACCGATAAATCGAGGTGTTATATCGGGCTCCACTCATCACTTACTAAGACCAATGCATTACTCATATGAAAAGGTTTAAACATAACATAAACATTATTATTAAAAGTAGCATAGAAAATGTCAATAATTTATCCATAAACCATGAATGGTATAAAAATTGATCATCCACAGTCAAATATTTCACAAAAACTTCAATATAATATGGAAGTTTTGTATCATAATAAATCAACTACAAATAAGCTTACAATCCATCCAAGGATGTTAACATAGATGAAATCAAAAACATTTTTTTGAGAAATGTCTCTTTATCATTTTAAATAATTTAAGAGAAAATTTATTTTGAAAATATTATTATAAGATTTTAAGGGAAGCTTTGACAATGTTATAATGGCATAAAATAGCCTCACCCACCATATAAGTTAGAAAAAACATTATTACCTTAACTTTGTTGAAAAGGTCAAAAAGTACCTTGTTTGGAAAATGACAGAAAGACTCCTTTATAAAAATCATATAAAAGTAAAATAAGGGTATAAATGAATTTAACCAATAGTCTATGAAATAGTAAGAACGTTTTGAAATACATTTTTAAGAAACATGAATGTGGATGATAAAGAGGTCCCAGTAGATAATTACGTATAAACAACCTTAGATAATGAAGATATTGTAGAATTAACACTTACCTTGTAATTTTCCTTGGTCGAGGGTAGGTTAACCTCCTTTATAATGGTGAAATATTTGTTTTTTAATTATACAAGAATCATGTACATTAATATGATATCATATATGATATTTTAAGATTTCTTTGTTAATAATATATTATTATTATAGTCATTTCAAGTGTTAACGGATTCATTTTCTGTTATATTCATTGTTATGTGAGTCTTTTTTGTTATGGATGGGATGTATCTTATTCATATCCAGAATTATATTAAGTCACTAAACATTATTTTTAATCATAAAATAAAAATTAGTCTTGAATGGATACGATGGGGAATGAATCTCATCGTGTTCGTGGTGACGGTAATCCGTACGTATGCACGAGCGACAATTTCATTATTTTGATATTAAAATAATATATAATTAGATGGTTTATAACATATAAGAAAATCATTTTCATTTCATATTTATTATTTACATCAATTAAACATCATAATTATACCCATCCAAATAATAATGTATTGAATAACAATTACACCACGATGTGGAGACGGTAATCCGTACGTACGCACGTATGGTGACATGTGATTCAATGGATGGATATAATAATGAATATAATAATATCATATTTATAATAAAATCATATTATATAGAAGATACTGGAGTTATTATTTTTGAATGGAAACAACAATGAAAGTGGAAGTGGAAGAAGAAAGGAACTTGAAAGTGGTGATGAAATATTTACCTCTTTTTCGAGTTCGTCCTTTTGATTTGGTCCAAATGGCTCCTTAGGGTAGATTAATTACTAAAGGAAGGCCTCTAGGATTAATGTAGGATAGTTGAGAGGGTATTTGGGCAGTTTTTAATGAGAAAATTGGATTTGATGGTGTGAATTAGAGATAAGGGGAAGTGCCCTTTTATAAGACGGGTGAGAGGAACCTTAGGAAAAGCTAGAAATATTATTTTATAATAAAATCATTTTCGGTTTCTAATGGCTCCAATGGTTATTATATAATGGATAAGGTGGGGTGGGTCAAAAACCACTCAACCAAAAGGTTTTAGACAGGTTTGGGTCACTATATTAACTTTATCTTTTAGATTTAACTCTTAGTTAAATAGTTTGACATTACCAAGTCTCTTTGTCTTTTTATATTATATGGTTAATAAACATAATATATACATCCAAGAGAACACCAAGTGGTTCATTAATGAAAAACCAATCATTATATAAGACTTTTTTCTGAACCTTAGATTTGTAGGAAATGAATATTAGTTAATAATTTAATATTTGTTTTAAAAACTCTTTTATGTCAATTTTGACACTATTGGGTATTTTGTTTTTTCTAAATTCATAACAGTATTATTACTTCAAGAAAAATTCATCTAACCAACTATAATATATCATATTAACCTAAAAAATTAGTTTAATTCATAAAAAGTCTCAAATTGCATTTTTTTGGATATTTATAATATCAATTATTTTAATAATTCATTAGTTAGGTAATTATTGTGTCATCATTGTGTCATTAATAAATTAAATTATTTAATTTATTTAAAATATAAATAAAATACCATTATGTTTGAAATCTTTTTACCATTATAATGAATATTTATAGTCTAATTTATCTTATGTGTAACTTTATATTAAAAATGTTTTAGCTATTAAGCTTTGATTTTAACTCTTTTAAATATTCTTTGATTTAAATAATAATAAATTTCCTAATCTAATCCAGGTGGACCAAAGAGGTTCATGTTTTTTTCCTAAGGTTTTTTATGGTCGAATTATACTTATCCAATATAATTTAGAAATGTGTTTGGTTAATAATAATATCAATTTTACCCTTAATTACTCAATTTACTTTTAACCATGGTAAATAAAAGTAAAAAGTTACTATTCACCAAAAAATATTTTCATCTTATTGAACCACATTTTACTTAATGATATAAATTGTGTCTCTAGAAGTTTTGAAATTCAACTCACAGAAGTGGTAAAATTATGTTTTATGTAAATTTGTAAATGCTCCAAAGAGGTGGGTAAAAGACGGTAAAAAGTTCAATAAAATTTTTATATATATAAAATTATTATAAACCGACTACAATGAATTTAATTGAACATATATAGTTATTATGTATTTATTTTGACCTATAATAAATTTATATAAAATTTATAATTATTTAAATAAAAATTCGGTTTTAAACTATTACTCAGTGTTTTCACTATTCATCATAAATTGAATGTTTTCAGAAAAATACCAAAAATTCACCCTAATCTAATTTCAATATTCCGAATCCAAAAATAAATTCCATTTTGAAAGATAAAATTTATAAATTTCAAAAGGTGGATATTACTATTCATAACGTCTATTTTGATTGGTTGTGGTGTGATAGAACATGACGTTGCGTACAACACAAGCTATTATATTATTAAAAGAGACGTGTATCGTGGAATCTTGTGGTGATACAGTATAAATTATTTTAAATTAAATAATAACACATTTATTTTTAAAGAAAATTTATTCATCATTAATAAATTTAAAAATATACATTTGTGTCACACAAAAGCCTCTTCCATACCAAATATTTTAATCTTTTATTATTTTAGGGTTATATTCTTCAGATTTGCATTGAATTGGTTTGAAAATTTTAATATCATGAGGTTGGAGTACATGTTCATAGTTGGTACTAATAAATCATAAAACCATAAAATGACTAAAAATTCATAATAGATGAATTTCTCATCATTGGAATATTTATTACCAAACTATGTGGCTAAGACATTTATGTGTCTTGTGTGTCCAGTGAGGTACACACAGTTGGAAAAATGTTTGGTAAATCATGCGATAAAACTATGCGATTTACCCATAACTTCAAAACATGAAATACCTAAACTATTTTCCTTTGAAATAGAAGAAAAATCTATTTAACAAATCCTCATGGGAACAAATCACACTCACGATCCTTGTAGTTTACCCCACCTAACCCCTACTTTGATTTTTGAGGGTATTCTATATCGATTATTTCTATTATTTGTTAGTTTATCCCCTTTATTACACTCATATTCCTTCTTTCTTGTTTTTATTCCTTTACCGTGGTCTCTTTATATCATAGCCCAACCCAATGGTAGAGGTTTTCTGATTTTTGTTTTTGTTGTTTTTTAGGGTGTGTGAATAATGTATTAGTTCTTCTTCATCAATTTTTTAAAGTTTTTATTCCATCCTCACATATTTTATCATTCGTAGTTCCATACATTCACTTTTTATTCACACACAATATATGCTTGATATTTTGAAAAAGTTTTCTTTATAAAAAATGATTTTGTTTAAAATATTATTATTTAAATATAAATATGTTTTTAAACAAAATAGACTCTATCATATGTTTCAAGGAAATATGTGTCTGTCACATGTTTAAAAAAATGCCTTAATGGGGCTTTAAGTGATCATAAATGC
Organism: Viscum album; assembly: GCA_963277665.1. NCBI lineage: Eukaryota > Viridiplantae > Streptophyta > Magnoliopsida > Santalales > Viscaceae > Viscum > Viscum album. The sequence continues at coordinate 876,531,710 of OY728143.1, read as the reverse complement.
TTTAATTGATTTTTTGGATTTATATTTCTTATGTAAGATTTTATAATGGGTTTGTGGTATTTCTGAAAATGCTTCACACTTATTTTTTACTTTTGTGATTCATTTTTTTGAATCACTTGGTTGGGATTAATGGCTTTGATTGTGTTTTTCGTGTGGTTCCCTGGGTGCTTCCTATGAACAAACACAGACACACACACATATGAATGTGGTTAGAAACCAACATACATATGAGAATAAATAAATATTGTTGGACTCACCTGTTATGATAATCCCAAATCATGTTTCATTTTTATAAATCATATTTTTCCTCTTATATGATATTCATTTATGTGAATATCATGTTTATATCAATGTAATAACAATATACTTTTAATCTCACTACTCTCTTGTTTAAGCTCACAACGCAATATTTCTCCAAGTAAAAAGGTCTCTAATTCAATGGTCACCGATGAAAAGGTCACCGATGTGAAGGTCACTGATGCAAAGGTCACAAATGCAAAGGTCACTGATGCAAAGGTCACTGATGCAAAGGTCACCGATGCAATGGTCACCGATGCAATGGTCACCGATTCAAATGTCACGGATGTAAAGGTCAACGATGAAAAGGTCATCGATGCAAGGCCTCTATTGCAAGGTCATCGATGCAAGGTTACCATTTAGGGCAACCACTGATGGCTACCGATGAAGGTTACCGATGGAAGGATACCGTTGGTAAGGTTACCGATGAAGGATGTCGATGTACACCTTCTGATGAAGCCTACCATTGTAAAGGCTACCATTACGAGTCTACCATACTCCTCTACTCCATACATTTTCAAATTATTATGATTATTGTAATGGTCATATTTGGGGAATTTAATGCTTCTTACATTAATTAATACTGATTGTAGACATATCAAGAGACCGTATCCTGGGATAGTATGATGTACGAGAATGACCGCACGTGATATAATTATTTCTATTGTTAGACAACAAATATAAAATAGAAGACCGAGGAATAAAATTTGTGTGGCATGAGAAACTTGTGTTTGTGCATATGAAGGAGCTTACTTTCTGGATCAGAGAAAAACTAATAAACCTTTATATGGTGAGCCCAAGAACTTCAAGAATATAATTTAGGGAGAACAATTTCAAAGCTATATTCAGTGCTTCATCAACTCTGGATAAAAACAAGAAGCAGAATACTCTATTCATGAATGCTAGAACCTAGAGTTACGACACTCTATTTTGGGGACAACTTCCAGAGAAAGACTCGAACAAAAAAATCTTCAATACATGGAGTCAAGAGCTGAATTTAAAACACATAGAGATTTCTAAACTCAAGATTATAATTTTTGTTCTATTTTGTTCCTTAATTTTATAGTTCTGAGAAGTTTTTGTTTCTGTCTATTACACACATGGTCTCTTGTTATTAAACAGGAGGTTATTAAATATCCTCACAACAAACATCAATTACATCTTGTTTCCCATGTATAACTGTGGAAGAGACAGTTTTTTTTCTGTTTCATTTTTTATATGAAAAACTATGGTAGAGGGTGTGAACCCTTTGTAGTTTGTGAAAACTATTGTAAAGCCTGATGCATGCTTTGAATAATGTTTTTTGTTAATATAAACTACTTGGTGGAAGGTTATCATCATGTAGAGAGGATTAAGACTTTTCTTGAGACTGAACCTCTTATTTAACTTCAATGTGTAGTATATTTTTTTATACTCTGTTTTATCTATTTTTAACTACTTACAAATGATAAAACAAAAAACTGTTTTGAATTCACATTGATTGTTGGTTTTGGTCAGTGTGTGTATATGTTTAATTCAGTAAACTTTATTCAAAAGATGAGAAAAAATTTACACTTATTCAACTGAGGATTAATTTCCCTTTGACTAACCTATTGACCAAATAGACATTTATATATATACTTCCTTAACTAACTGAGTTGTTGCAATATTTTGGGGATCTTTATAATAAAGTTTTAAACAAAAATTTTATGTTGAAAATTAATTCACCAACCTGTTTAGATTCCACTCCGACCAACATTTGGTATTATAGGACATAATGTTTTGTTGTTACTATTTGAACTGTTATGCAAGTTGTCAAATTTGTTTGAACTATGATTTTAGTTGTATTTTTTTTATCTTAAAATTTCAGTCATATCTAAATTTTCAGTTCAATAAAATTCTAATTAACAATGGATAATAGTGTTGAGTGTGCTGTTACAAATAGGCCACCTTTCTTTAATGGTAATAACTATGATTAGTGGAAATTAAAAATGAAAATGTATCTAGAGAGCATGGGACCTGAAATCTGGGACACAATTGAAGAACAACATGGATTGCCTACTACTGATAGGGACACATGGTATTAGTTGACTAAAGCCTCATATAATAATAACTGTAAAGAAATTAATGCATTGTACTATTCTCTAGGTGATGCACAATTCAATATAATATCTTCTTGTAAAATTGCATATGAAATTTGGGATACTTTGTCTATTTCTAATGAGGGAACAACCAATGTAAAAGAAAAGATATTAAATACCTATAGAATGAAATATAATAAATTTAAAATGAATCTTGATGAACCAATCTATGAAATGTATCTCATGTTAATAAAATACTGAATACCATGAGTTTTTCTGGGAAACTAGAGGACAACAATGATCAGATTATGAGATTTCTTGGATGCCTACCTGACAGATGGAGAGGAACTTCTGTTTCTATCGGAGAATCTTGTGAAATAGGAAAGATACCAGTAAAGGAACTAATAGGAAAGATTACGATATACGAATAATAGATTAAGGTATGTCTTGAATAAGATGAAGTACCAAGAAAGAAATATGTAGCATTCAATATTGAAACCTCAAAGAGAAAAGAATAAGAAAAAGAACAAACTTATATAGACACTTCCACCAGTGAAGACTCCGATTCTGACTGTGATGATGAGATAGCTCATCTTTATAGAAGGACCAAGAAGTTCTACCATAGAAAGATATTAATTAAAAAATCAAACTATAATGGACGGTATGATTTTAAAGGAGAATGGAAGGAGCGAAAATGGAATGACAACACAAGTGAGATAGTTTGCTGTGAGTGTAAATGAAAAGGCCATGTGAAGGTTGATTGACCCAAGATAAAATTTAAGAAGAAATGTATAGATATGATAAAGGGATATAAAAGGCTATTAAATCTACATGGAGTTCCTTAGAAGATAACTAAGGAGGATCTGACACTTCATGTATTGAGAAGAACGAAAATGAAAAAATGTGTTTCATGACAGAAACATCTGAGGTAACACCCAATTCCCCTATACCTAATGATTACTATTCTGGGAATAAAAGTGAATCAAATAATGATGATAATATGAATAAGGATGAACTATTTGAAGACTGTGGAATTCCTGAGGATACCTTTAATAAACTCAATGATAAAAACAAATTTTTAAAAATACAACATGCTTTAAATTCCAATTATAAGTCTGATCTGGATCTTGAAAAATAAAAATGTGCCCAACTATTAAAAGAAAATACAGAACATAAATTATCTAATGAGAAATTAAAAAAAGATATTGAGAAGTTTATTTCTGATAGAGACCCCCTAAATTAGTTTCTAGGAAAACAATTTATCCAAAATATAAATCTGGTCTAGGATATCAACCAGGAAAGAGAAGGGTTGTTAAATATAAATTCGTTCCAAAATCTGGACAGTTCACTACTAGTTTATGTTATGGATCATCTTTTTAAAAACAATTCTCTAAAGGACCCAAAAAAGATTTAATGTCTCAAAACATATCTGTTTATTATAAGAAATGTTTGAGAAAATTTTGGGTTCCCAAATCATTACTTGTTAACCTCTATAGACCCAAGAAAATATGGGTACCAATGTTACACTACACTTAATCTGTTTTGTAGGAAAATTCTCTGAAGATATTTTATAAAACTCTATGGTACATGGACAATGTATGTTCAAAACATACAATAGAATACTATTCATGCTTCTAGAGCCTAATTAAATTTGATGGTGGACATTTCACATTCGGTGATAATGCTAAAGGGAATATTGTCGGCTCAGGACAAATTGGTAACTGAAACACAATATTAATTTCAAAAGTTCTTTTTGTAGATGGGTTAAATAGTATTTACTAGGAATCACTCCATTGTGTGATGATGGATTCAATGTTAAATTTTAAAATTATGCATGCAATGTTTTTATTTCTAATTTTTTTTTACATTTACTCCTCATAGAAATGAAAATGTATATGATGTTGACATCAACTCCTTAGCTAAAAAAATGTTTCATGATTAAATGATTTTCAAAAGGATTCCTGGTTATGGAATAGAATATTAGTACACTAAAATGTGCACTCACTTACGAAAATAACTAAGAAAGGATTAGTTATAGAATTTCATAAATTGGAATCCCCACATAACCAAGTTTGGAATCCCTTTCAAAAAGGAAAACAACACAATGATTCTTTCAAACCAAGGAAAGAAGTTTCTTCCTCTCAGCTGCTTGAGATGGTTCACATGGATTTGTTTGAACCATCTACAGTTTCATGTTTAAATAAGAAGAAATATGTTTATATTCTTGTAGATATTTATATTAGATATACTCGGGTATACTTTCTATCTCAAAAAAGTGAAGCATATTCGTAATTCGTTAAATATTCCAAGTCTGTAGAAAATATTAGTGGAGTTAGAATTAATACCTTGAGAAGTGATCAGGGTCATGAATTTGAAAATTATGAGTTTGAATCTTTTTTCTCACAAAATAGATATACTCACAATTTATCTACTCCTAGAACACCTCAAAAAATGGTGTTGTAGAAAGAAGAAATAGGACACTTCCAGAGATTTCCTATACTATGCTAAATGAGTATAATCAACCTAACTATTTTTGGGCTGAAGCTATTAATACATCTTGTTAAATCATCAAAAGATTCATAATAAGACTCATTCTTAAGAAGACGCCTTATGTGCTCTAGAATAATACAAATCCTAAGTTTAATTACATTATATCTTTTGGTTGCAAAGTATTCATTCTTAACACTAAGGTAAATATGGACATGTTTGCTTCCGAAAGTGATGAAGGAAATTTCCTAGGTTACTCAATATCTACTTAATCTTATAGAGTATTCAATAAGAGCACCAAATGTGTGGAAGAATCAGTTCATGTAAAATTTTGTGAGATTTATCCACATGAACCCAAAACCTCTATTTAACACCTTTAGGAGGATATGTCAATTATAGACCTTAATGATAAAGACAACGAACCCTTAGTGAAAACAACCAGTTCTGGAAATTTTCCAGAATCTGTGCATGGTGCATCTGAAACCACAGACAATTATGAGGAGTCTAGTTCAACTCTTTCTTATGGGATTATTACTCTCAATAATCGTCCTTTAGATGTTGTAGTAGGTTATCCAAATAGAGTAACTCATACTAGAGTTTCTCTATGAAACCAGGTTGAACATCAAGCCTTTCTTTCATAGTTTCATCCTAAAAATATCAATGATACAATCAATGATGAATTTTGGGTGATATTTATGTAATAATAATTAAATCAGTTTGAATGGAAAAAAGTTTGGGAATTAGAGAAATACCTAAATAACTAAAGACATTTTTACCATAGGAACTAAATGGGTGTTTAGAAATAAATTTTATGAATCTAGAGACATATTTAGAAACAAGGATTGACTAGTTTCACAAGGATATAGTAATTAATAAGGAATAAAATATGAGGAAACCTTTTCACCTACATCTAATCTAGAAGCTATTAGGATACTTCTTTCTTAGGTAGCTCATCTAAATTTCAAAACATCATCAAATGGATGTCAAAAGTGCATTTTTAAATGGGTACAGAGTTGAGGATGTATTTTTTGAACAACCCCATGGTTTTACAAATCCCCATTTTTTAAATTCATGTATTTAAACTATCTAAATCTATATATAGTCTAAAACAAGTTCCAAGAGCTTGGTATGGTAGACATAATTGTTTTCTTATTTCAAAAGGTATTACTAAAGGTTTATAAGATCCTACTATTTTTATTTTATGGATTTCCAAAAGATTTTCTAATAGTATAGATTTATGCCGATGACATTATTTTTGGATCTTATAAAAATTCTTTATGTAATTACTTCTCAAAAAACGATGCAAGATGAATTCAAAATGAGCTTAATGGGGGAAAATAAATTTTTCCGTGTATTTCAAATTTTTCAAAATATAAATGGTATTATTTTAAATATGAGTAAATATACTAAATATGTTTTGAAACCTTTTAGTTAATACTTAATTAAAGGTAGTGATACACCTATTAGTACCACATGTATGTTAGATACTGATGAAACTGGTAAATCAGTGGATCAAACCAATTACAGTGGTATGATTTGGAGTATTCTCTATCTTACTTCTTGCAGACCATATATTATGTTCAGTGTATTCTTGTGTGATCACATTCAAGAGAATCACAAAGAGTACCATTTAACTCATATTAAAATGATTTTTAAATATCTCATGTATACTAAAAACATAGGACTATTTTTTCAAAGAGGAAAATCATTTGATTAAATAAGTTATTCAGATGCTGATTTTTCTGGTTGCAAGTTTGATAGAAAGAGAACCTATAGATCATGTCACTTTTTAGGTAATTCACTAGTATCATGGTGTATTATGATACAAGATTATATTGAATTATCTATTGTCAAAGCTGAATATATAGTTTCTGGTAGTTGTTGTGGTCAAATTTTGTGGAAGAAACACACTTTACTAGACTATGGGTATCAATTCAAACATGTCTCCATAAACTGTGACAATACAAGTTCTATTAAGACCTCCAAAAATTCTGTATATCTTGATTAGACAAAGCACATTGATGCGAGACATCAATTATTGAGAGATCACTATCATAGAGGGGAAATCACTCTTGAATTCATTGGTACTGAACATCAATTGGCTGATATATTCATAATGACATTGAATTCTGAGAGGTTAAATTACATCAAACATGAGTTAGGAATGATAAAATAATAAGGTTTAGGAACCTCACAATTGGACCTCACTATTAGGAACCTCACATTTGGACCTCACCGTTAAGAATTTCACCGTTGGAAGTCACCGTTAGGAACCTCACTATTGCACCTCACCATTAGGAACCTCATCATTGGACCTCACCGTTAGGAAACTCACCATTGGACCTCATTGTTAGGAACATCACCATTTGACCTCACTATTATGAACCTCATCGTTGGACCCTACTATTTGAAACCTCACCATTGGTACCTTAACGAGAGTCGACTTTTCCTAGACATCACGTTTTTCTGCAGGAATCTGAAACATTTTTAGTATTACTTATTTCTTTTATCTTATTGGTTTTTCAATCCCTAAATGATAAAATTAAAGAACAAACCACATTTCGAACCACTTCAAACCCTCTCCTGAACCTCTTTCTCCTTAATCATAGAACCTCTCCTCCTACTGAAACCTTATAACTGCTTCAGATCGATGTCTAGGTTGAAGCGAACGTTGGTTAGTGATGAAGAAGATGAACAGAATCCAAATAATCCATGAGATGAGTCAAGTAGTGGAAGCTAGGTAGTGACAATGCTGATCAATATACATTCGTCTAATAAGGAAATCGTGGTTGAGAAAGAATGGAGGTCAGAATGGTTGATGTCGAGCAAGTATTTAGTGCTAAAGGCACTTGAAGCTCAAGGTTAGGTCGAATGATTTGCAAACAAAAATGGATCCTATTACCCGAAGATAGTAAATGAATTCTATGAGTATCTGAAACTCGAACAAACTGAGGATGAGAACAGCATGTATTTAATGGTAAATAGAATAAGTGTAATATTCTCCTCTATTGAATGAGTTGAGTGTCTGAGATTACCACATCAAGTGATTTATGATTACTAATCAGGAGTACTTCCTCCCATTACTGAGTTTTCCTGTTATAAATAATCCTTAGCCGAACTGATAGGGTGTGGGATCCCTAGGAAAGTCATTACTATAGAGATGGAAGGAGAAGAAAATTTGGTGTTTATGTTCTTCTGACATGTTTTCAATCCCAGAAGAGGGTACTTTTGTATCATGACATATCAAGACATATTTCATTAATATTTGGTGAAGCATGGACAGAAGATAAACTTGTGTAGGCTGCTAATGATTAAATTGGAAGATATGAAAAAGCCCAGTTCCATTTCCAATGACTTTTTTCATGATATATTGATATCCTTGACGTTGAAGGTGAAAAGAGTTATTGGAAATAAGGACGAAACAGTTGTAATAAGGGACAATTTCTTCATTACAATGGTAATTTGCAAGTTGATGAAGGTAAATTGGAACCCTTGGAAAAGAAGATGGGTCCATGATGAGGGTAATATATATGAGTAATTAAACCCTGTTACTCATCCTAATAGGCCTAAGGATATGAGACATCCAGGTCTAAAGCCTAATGATGTGGAGCCTACATATTTAGATGATGAAGAAGAGGCTGCTGCTATGAAAGAAAGATAGGATTATCTTATAGATGACAAGAGTGATCCTAAAATTACCTCAAATCATCATTCTAATATAGTTTCTTTTGGTGAGCCATGTCCAACAATGATATTTCCTATAAGGGATACATTCCTAAGGGACAGTGATGATGAAGAGACTAGTGAAGAAGAAGGGGAATAAAATTTCTTAAGAGACAGTAGAGAGACCTTATATGAGGATGTGGAAACTGAATCTAGTCATGATTACATTGAGATAGCTGAGGGTGAATGTGAAGAAGAAGAACTAAGTCTCAGTCCCTTGATAGGGCATACAAAAATGGTTGAATGTTTAGATGAAGAGTTTTCTGATTCAGTTGAATCTGGAATTGTTTGGTAAGTTGTTGAAGATTCTTTCGAGGAAGTGGTACTAGACCCTTTTTCTGATGCAGTAGATAAAAGAGGTATAGATGAAGTGAATGTGGTTGATCAGAAGATTTCTCCAAGTGAGGAGGAGGAACATTTTGCCACAAGTTCAATTGATGTTGCTCATGGGATTGAAGACTGGTTACAAGACCCTGTATTTTTGGTTTTCGGTTTAGACTATGGAGATTCAGATGATGACCATAATAACAAAATTACTCAATTTCCTTCAGTTAAATTGACTACTATTATTCATACATTGGTTATTTTTCCTCGAGACTATGTGAATAAGAAGTATATGGAATCATTGAAGTCAAATTTGAAAAGACATTTTGATGAGAGAACTACTGAGATATTGAAGACAATAGCTCACAATCAAGGATTCATGACATTTGTAGTGGAAAGGCTAGTTTCTACCTATCACTTAGCTGGGCTACATGAATTCTTGTAATGTAAAAATCAAGTCAAAGCATTGGAAGATTCTATGGAATCTGTGAAGTTTCCTATTTCCAGTTTAGAATCCTATATGGCTTCAAGGGCTCAGGTGGACAAAGATATTCAATATGTTAAAATTGTGGTTCAACAAATGGTCACTGTGTTTGAGGTATTTAAGATGTCCATGGAGAAACATGTGAGTGGACAAGATGATGATGTGAAGTGGCTGATCAGTGGGCTGACCAAATCCTATAAAGAGACAGTGGCTTTCACTATGGAACATCTGTGTGCATCTGCTTCATCTGCAGCTGCTCCACCTGTTGATCTAGATGCTTTCAGATCAGTTTTCAGAGAAGAAGTGCATAAGATCTTGAGTGCCAGTACCTCAGACCCTCACTCTATTACTCTGATCATTTCTACTACGAATTAAATTCATAACCTTGTGGGAAATTATTTATGGGAAGCTACTCAGGATCAGAAAGCCATCAAAGAAAAAGTTGATTTCTACAACAAAAGGGTGTATACTAAGAATCAGACAGATGGTCTCTTCAAGTTGTTGTTGGAGAACATGAAGATTCCACCTGTCACTCAAGAATTTAAGGATCTGGTTAGAAGGATCAGAGAGTCTACTCTTGCCTTAGAGAAATTCATAGAGAACAAAGAACATTTTATTTCAGCTATGAAAATAGGAGGATGTATTATTATGGATTTTAGAAATCGTCTTCAACCCTTCCTCTATGTGGAATGCACTCCCATCATTGTTCATTCAGCACTACCATCTACCTCGATTGCTTTAGGATATACCAATACTGCACCAATGATGTCTCCAACACAGGACATCAGAAGTTTGACACCTATGATTCATCAAATATCCACTCACTATAGGTCTACTGATGCATCTTTTGTAGCTCATCCAACCCTACTGACTGCCATAACAAGGCATATCCATCCATCTTCAGAACCTGCCTCCTCAACTATCAAAGTCAAATCTCCCTTATACATATCTGATGTGCATTGAATGTGGGATTTCTTCATTGATTGGGATCTTTGTAACATTTTTTCATATTTTACTATTGCTTCATTAATAGAAAATCTTCTTCTATATACTTTTTTCCTTTCATTATTTTTGTTAATCACAAAGGGTGAGAAACATGTCAAGTTACGTTTTGAGCTTCCTAAACTATATAATATATATATATATCCATAATAAACATGGTTTAAATGTTTTTATACACACCACTAAAGATATTAGAAAATGTTCATAACCCTAATTCAGAAAATATTGACATAATTTGTGATTATCAAAAAGGGGGGGATTGTTGGACTCACCTATTTTGATACTCCCAAATCATGTTTCATTTATATAAATAATATTTTTTCTATTAAAAGATAATCATTTATGTGAAAATAATGTTTATATTAATTTAATAACTATTTAATTTTAATCTCACTACTCTCTTGTTTAAGCTCACAGTGAAAATTTTCTCTATGTACAAAGGTCACTGATTCAAAGGTCACCTGCAAGGTCTCCGATACAAGGTCACCAATGCATGGTTACCGTTGAGGGATACTACTGAAGGCTACCAATGAATGTGACCGATGGAAGGATACCATTGGGAAGGTTACCAATGAAGGATACCAATGTTAACCTACTGTTGAAGCCTAACATTGTGAAGCCTACCGTTACCAGTCTACCATACTCTTCTACTCCATAATTTGAAAAATTCTTAAGATTATTCTAATAGTCATATTTGTTAAAATTAATGCTTCTGACATTAATTAATGCTGATTGTAGACATTTCAAGAGACCATATCTGGGAATAGTATGCGGTACTATAAAGACCCCATGTGATCTACTTATTCCTATTGTCAGACCTCAAATATAAAAGAGAATACCAAGGAAGAAAAGCTAGGTGGAATGAGAAGCACGTGTCCTGTCTTGTGACAGATCTTACTTCCTAGATCATAGAAGAACCATTCAATGATAACACTATGAAACCAAGAACCTCAAGGAGATCATTTCGGGAGAAAAATTTCAAGGATGCCTTCTGTGCTTCATCAACCCTCAATAAACACAAGAAGCAGAACTCTCTATTCTTGAAAGCTAGAACCTAGAGTTGTGACACTCAGTTTTGAGGACAACTTATAGAGAAAGACCCGAACAACAAATTCTTCACTCCATGGAGTCAAGATATGAATTGGAAATACATAGATATTTCTAAACTCAATCTTATAATAATAGTTCTATTGTGTTCCTTCATTTTAAATTTTTGAGAAGTGTGTGTGTCTGTCTGTTATGCACACTGTATACTGTGCTTGATCTGGAGGAAACTGAATATCCTCAAATCAAAATTCACTTACATCTTGTTTCCCACATATAAATGTGGAAGATACTATGTGTGGTATGTATTGTTTGATTTTCCCATGAACAACTGTGGTAGAGGGTTTGAACCCTAGACAGTTTGTGAAAACTGTTGTAATGCCACATAAAGGTCGTGTATCAGTTTTGTTGTTAATATAAACTGCTTGGTGGTAGGTGATCACTAAGTGGAGAGGATTATGAATTTTCATGAGACTGAACCTCTCGTTTAACTTCACTATTCTCTATATTTTTGTTATACTCTATTTTATCTATTTTCCCCAGATTACAATTTCTAAAACATAAACCTATTTTCCATTCACTTTGATAGTTAGTTCTGGTCAGTGTGTTTATATGTTTAATTCAGTAAACATGTTTCAAAATTTGAAGAAGTATTTAACACTAATTCAACTAATGAATAATATCCCTTTGAAAAGCCTCTTCACCAACTAGACATTTATATCCTTGCTTCCTTAATTAACTGGGCCATCACAAAATTTAGGGGATCTTTATAATAATGTCATAAACAGAAATTTTAAGTCGGAAATCAATTCACCCCCTTTTGAGATTCCACTCCGAACAAAAAATATAATGGATTATGGATATATATATATATATATATATATATATATTAGTTTATAGGATATTTTATATAATAACTCTGGTCTTGTTGAAATTATATTGATTTTTAAATGGCCCATCATAATAGATTTCAAAATTAAACATACTAAAATGGGAATATTAGGCCCTCTTGTAAATTTAGAAATTATTTTCAGATGTTATTTTTTATTGAAATTGATTTAAATGTGATTTTGGAAAATTATACGATTTTAAAATGCATAATTTCCGATTGGAACTAAGAAATGGTTTCTCTAATAGCGTGTGTCCCCATGGGAACCCTTTATTAAATGGGGGGAATTTTTAAGCACGGGTGTAGGGAGATAGTCTAAGAAATTTATTTGTATTATTTTTATTATTGATAAATACATTTGAGGCGATGGATACCCCATATTCTACATTTTTATCATAAGGGTATCATATTCATCATAGTGAGGGATGAGAGACGATTACTGTAATGACCCGACTCTTTATAAAAGGTATAGATCGTCATTTTTTCTTTAGAATCGTTTCGTTAGGATTCTTGAATGTGTGTAATGTTCTCAGGAGGGTCCGGGGAGTGTATAGGGTTTGTTCGGAGCCTGGGAGATTGAGAAATGAACTTGCAGACAGGGTCGCATGGCCTACGCACAGCTTGCTCACGGTTTGGTAAAACAGTGTGGCCTTTGGTCTGGAAGCAGTGAGGTGCGCATGGTTTGCGCACAGTTTGGGTAAACTGTGCGCCTAAGCAGTGCAACCCTTTACTTGAAAGCAGGGAGGTGTGAACGGTTTGCGCACAATTTTCTAAACCGTGCTCCTAAACCGTGCGACCGTGTTCTAGGTAAATTTACCATTTTTCCCTTAAGTTCTACTTAAACCTAAGTCTCTTCTTCTCCTCCTACCCACATATAAAACCAGAGGGGAACATCCTTTGAGCTCCAAAACCATTTTCTCCCTCTTTATCTTGTCGTTTCTTCCCTCGGTGTCCGTTATTCGATCCGTCGAAGGTGTTGGATCAGCCTAGGTAATTCTAACCTCATGCACCCCTTCCTCCTTGGCAAATCTTTCCTACCATTGTGTTATTTTGATGCAGGCTCAAATGCCCTATTTTCAGGGCATTCGACTGGAACTCAGATCTCTTCCAACCTACCGCGAATCTGAGGTCGATATCGAGCGAGCCTACTCCTACAGCTCTAAGGTAGGTGGTCATGTGTTCTCCTTTTGGGTTTTCTGTCGCTTTGAGTTTATATTGTTGAGTCGTGGGTTGTATTTTTCCAAACCCCTTATTTTTATTGATTTCTTCATGTCTAGATGACCCTTGTGGTATATGATTGATGAATCTAACCTTGTTAGGGTGCTTAGATGAGGTATGGACCGGGAGTGGTAAACCATAGGTGATTTGCCTTGGGAATTGGCCCTTTTTCACCTTTGAACCTTAACTTTATGTATTGGAAGGCATTTACCATGTTACGAAAATGGGATGGCTTGGTTAAAGGTTGGTTAGGATGAGATAGCCTAAGCCCCTTGAATGAATTGAAATGTACTTTGCCTTGAGAAAATTTTTTTCCATATGATGTGATTGGGAAATGCCATACATCATTAATGTAATGTGATATAAGATTATTTTCCTTATATATTGTGATGTGAATGGTTATTCTTTGCTGTTTTGACATGATTGTGATAACCCGTGTGTGGGTGGGAGGCATTCTTACCCTGTGCCAGATAAATCTCAGTGATTGAGGTCGAGAGGCATTTATACCTCGTGCCAATATAACCTTACTGGTGGGAGGAATTTCTACCCCACACCAACTACAGTGATTTAAGATGAGAGGTGTTTATACCTCGTGCCTATATAACCTTTTGGTTGGGAGGCATTTCTACCCCACTCCAACTACAGTGATTGGGGATGAGAGGCATTTATACCCCGTGCCTATATAACCTTACGGGTGGGCGGCATTTCTAACCCACTCCGGCTATAGTATTTATGGACGAGAGGCATGTTTACCTCATTCCAGTGATAACCTATATACCTCTAGTGTTTCTTCATAATTCTGGCCATGATCTGAAGCAGGTAGACACACCAGGTGTCCTTCTAGAACCTGAGCGGGAGGGTTCTTTATTTACTTTGTTTTACTCACTTGAAGAATATTACTCATAGTTTCATGCGAACACATGTTTGGATTACATGTAGACATCTTTGGTGGTGGCCTACAGAGGCTTTTTTCACACCCTATCTAGGTGGCCTCTTGGGCACCCATGTAGACTTCACTGCTATAGGTACTAGCAGGGGAAAAGGCTCGGCTTCAGGTTGTTGACTTATATACATTCTAGCTAGAGATCCAGAGCATAGGATCGAGCTTGTCTAGAGATGCTCGTGGAAGTTTTTTTTCTTTTTCTATTATTGTATCAGCATTCCATGCATACATTTTCTATCAGACACTACCTATGTGGATTTTTTATACTTATCAGGGTTTTCCTTACTTCCGTTGTTCGGTTTTTATGTTTCCCTATTTACCCAGTTATCTATTGGTTGTGTTTCCGCTATTTGATCACTTTCTGCTATTCCGCTGCGTACTTTGACATGGGGGTATAGTTTCCCCACTGATTTTCCATTACACCCCCACTTCTAGTTGGTAGCCCCTGGCCTATGTGGAGACAATCCATGAGTTATGTGGCCAACCTGGCTCAGGGCTCGGGTTGATGGGCGGCCGGGTCTGGGACGTCACAAAGTGGTATCAGAGGCGTTTTCTTTCTTTATTTCTTTACTATTTGGTGATGATAGACTTGGAGAATGGGAGCGCTTAAGGACTTAGTTATATCTCGTGCTTGGGTGTCACGAACCCATGTACGGGGAAAAGACCAAGTTGCCTATTTTATGTTCTTATTTATTCTGCTATTTACTGTAGATATCATTTCATCGTTGGGTGCTTCACTGGTTTAGTGATGTTATTGGGATTTCCAAAGTAGGGATTTGGATTTCATGGATCGACCCGATGAAATGAGGGTTATGAATTAGAGAATGCATCACGATAGGCACAATGTGATTAGGCCATGCATCTGGCCATGCCACGTTTATGAGGAGTATGGGCCCTTATGGATCAGAAAATGACATCCCAAGTAAACCAGTATTTTTATTTAAAGGAAATTCAAATGCATGATTAGTAGTAGTAAATGAGAAATGACATCCAAGTGTATGTCATCTTTCAGTTCATGAGGAGTATGGGCCCTTATGGGCTGGGAAATGCCATATCACTGGATTAAGTTAAATTGAGTAGTTCTGGGTTTTTCTAAGGATTATTATGGGTATGGATGGGTGATCTTAGGGGTAGGAAGGCTTAGTACCTATCCTAGCTTCTATATTTAAACAATTATTTTGTTGGTTTCTTCTTTTGAGACGTTTATTTGGCATTGTAGCACTATGCCTCCGAGACTTCCTCGAGCTGCACGTGCTAAAGGCGGTGATGATCACATTCCTGAGGCGGCGGGCCCTGAGCCGCCAGTTGAACTTTTTTTCAAGACACTTGTGGCTCCTCTTTCTATTCCTTAGATGGTAGTCGATGCCTTGTTCTATGAGAAATTCTTGCGTATGATGCAAATTATGCAAGGTGGAGTGCGACCTGGCCCAAGTATGGCAGAGTTGAACCACGAGTTTCAGTCGCAACATCCTCTTATGTTTACGGGAGATGGCAGACCACTTGCTGCGGAGTCCTGGTTGGAAGCTATTCTGGCCATCTTCGAGCACCTCGAGACGCCTCCAGAGCGGAGGGTCAAGCTCGCATCTTATATGCTATGTGGTTCAGCCAGGAGGTTGTGGGATGTCATCACCCAGTCGGGACAATAGAGAGATATGATCTGGATTGATTTTCAGACCTTCTTCAACGATTACTTATTTACCTAGACATTGAGGGCTGACAGTGCTAGGAATTTTATGAATCTGCAGCAAGGGACCATGACAATCATGGAATATTTGTCTCTTTTCATAGAGTTACAGAGTTTTTCTACTACACTAGCTTCTGATGATCTCATGGCCATTAGGAGTTTTGAGGATGGGTTGTGTTACGCCATATGGTCACAGGTTAACGTGTTCAGGTTGATGAGCATTTCAGAAATTTTTAATCATGTGTTGATCACAGAGAGGAACTTGATAGAAGCAGACAGTGGGGACTAGGGTGGTTTGGCAACAAAGGGTTCTAGTGGACCTGCTTTTGGGAAGTTGTGGCATTTTGAGTCACGGTGTTAGTGGCGGTCATACCCTTTTCTCCAGTGGTACTCCTATCTGTCACCAATGTGGGTTCTAGGACATATGGAGAGGTAGCGTACACGAAACCCAGTGGAGTGCAGAGGCTATGGTAGGTTGGGGGATTTCCACCGCTTCTACAGGACTTTTCCCCCAGGGTCCAGTGAACAGGGATCTTTACCTACTCCATGATCTGGCACTGGATCGGCAGGATCACGTCAGTCAAGCGGCTAGAATACTTCCATTCGATCAGGCCATGGAGGCAGTCGAGGTAGAGGTAATCAAGGGTATGACTCCCAGTGCCAGTTTGGCGGGTCTGCTCAAGGTAACCAAGCAGTGACTCAGGGCTGTGGTACCGGCCAGTTTTATACAGTCGAGCATGTGCCACAGGAGCAGTATGTCGGACCATCTACTGTACGAGGTATGATTCCAGTTGCCTCTATTTTAGTATATGCTTTGTTTGACACATGTGTTTCTCACTCTTTTATATTGGAGGAAATTACTGAAAGATTGGGCCTCGACGTTGATTCATATCATGGTATGATCACGTTACATACCCTATTAAGTATCCGTTTAGAGGGCGTTCATCGTTATCAGAATTGTCCTCTCAAGGTTGGTGGTTACCTTTTCCTGTGGAACCTGTATGTTTTGGTTATGAAAGGTTTTGATGTAATAATTGGGATGTACTGTTTAGATCCCTATATATCCCAGATTGATTTCTATCATTGGACGGTGTCGTTTACGTGACCAGAGGGCGACATGTATAATCCTAAGGAAGAATGGGATATTAGTGCGACACAAGAAGGATCGGAAGACCAGATTTTAGGTGGTTTCACGACACATGTTTCCAGTATTTGTCTTGATGACCAAGGGTTACAACCCTCTATTTATCCTCTGGTGGTGGAACATTTCAGTGATGTCTTTCCTGATGATTTCGCTGGTCTACCTCCAGTGCGAGAGGTGGAGTTTACTGTTGAGCTTATACCAGGAGCATCACCCGTGACCATTCCTCCTTATAGGATGGAACCTAAGGAACTCCTGGATCTCAAGAGTCAACTAGAGGACCTGGAAGTAAAAGGATTTCTACATCCCAGTACTTCTCCTTGGGGATCACCGGTTCTTTTTTCCAAGAAGGAAGATGGTACCATTCGTCTTTGCATGGATTATGGTAAGTTAAACTAGTTGACTATTAAGAATCGGTATACTTTACCTCGAATTGATGACCTCTTCGATCAGCTCCAAGGAGCGAAGGTGTTTTCAAAGATAGATTTGCGGTCGGTTTATCACCAGGTGCGTGTTAGGACTTCGGACATACCTCGCATGACGTTCCAGAGCAGGTATGGTCTCTTTGAGTATATGTTCATGCCGTTTGGGCTTACGAATTCACATGCAGTGTTTATGGCTCTTATGAATCGGATTTTTCACCTGTACCTTGATTCTTTTGTGGTGGTATTTGTGGATGATATCTTAGTCTATTCATGCTCGAGACACGACCATGAAACCCATCTTGAGATCGTGCTAAATACACTAAGAGAGAATCAACTTTATGCTAAGATCATTAAATTCCACTTTTGGATAAGTAAGGTTCACTTCCTGGGTCACATCATTTCTGATTATGGAGTTTCAGTTGACCTTGAG
This sequence comes from Viscum album, assembly GCA_963277665.1. Classification (NCBI taxonomy): domain Eukaryota; kingdom Viridiplantae; phylum Streptophyta; class Magnoliopsida; order Santalales; family Viscaceae; genus Viscum; species Viscum album. The sequence goes on along the minus strand of OY728143.1, from coordinate 876,513,559 downwards.
AAGGTGAGTGCTGTAATTTCATGGGAGCATCCCAATAATGTCTTTGAGATGATGAGTTTCTTGGGGCTTGTTAGATATTATAAGTGGTTCATTTAGGATTTTTCATGCCATGAATCACCACTTACCGCTTTGACAAAAAAGGGGGTGAGATTAATTTGGTCAGAACCTTGTGAAGTATCTTTTCAGGAACTGAAGGGCAGACTAACTTCAGCACCGATACTGATCTTGCCGGAGCCAGAAAAATCTTATACGGTCTTTTGTGACGTGTTAGGTATCGGGATTGGATCTTTCTTAATGCAGGACGAGCGAGTCGTTGCGTATGGATCTCGTCATTTAAAGGCTCACGAATGGAATCATCTGATGCACGACCTCGAGCTCACAGCTGTTGTACATGCCTTGCGTTGTTGGAGACACTACTTGTTGGAGACCGTTTTGTGGTATTCACAGACCACAAAAGCCTCAAATATATCTTCACTCAGTGGGATATAAATCTCAGGCAACGCAGGTGGGTCGAGTACCTGCAATCCTTTGATTTCGAATTGGCCTACACTCCTGGGAAAGGAAATTCAGTAGTTGATGGCCTATGTCGGAAATCTCAGTCGCAAGTGGTTCAAGAATCTAACTAGGAGTAGAAGCTGGTTGCCATATTTTCAGAGATTCGTGTTGAGGTTTAGGAGGGTCGCGATCAGATGATTCTATCAGCCTTAGAGGTGACATCTACTCTTTTTGGAACGGGTCAGGTCTAGACAGTTATCAGATCTGGAAGGCCTTGTTCTACGAGGGAGTGTTGCTGATAATGCCGCTACAGACTAGACCGTGGATGAGGGTGATACTTTATTGTTCCGTGGGAATGTATGGGTCCCAGAAGACATCAGAGAGGATCTAATGAGGGATTTCCATGCCTCAGCTTGGGCAGTTCACCCAGTCATCACCAAAATGTATTGTCATTTGCAACGACGGTACTAGTGGCCCACCATGAAGCAGGAGATAGCCTGTTTCATTATGCGTTGTTCCACCTGTCAGAAGGTGAAGGTGGAACATCAGCGTCCACCAGGGTTTTTGCAGCCGTTGTCCATTCCGGAGTGGAAATGGGACGATGTTTCTTTGGACTTTGTAACCGATTTACCCAGGTCACCTTGTGGCAATGATAAAGTATGGGTTATCGTCGACAATCTGATGAAGGTCACACATTTCTTACCTGTGCGGGAGACCTTCATGGTTGATGACTAGGGAAGACTGTATGTCAGGGAAGTAGTGTGCCTTCATGAAGTACCTCATTTTTTTGTCCTAGAAATAGATCCTCATTTTACATCTCGGTTCAGGAATGGTTTACAGAAGGCATTGGGCACACAGGTACATTTGAGCACGGCCTATCACCCGCAAATTGATGAACAGACCGAGTGAACTATACTGGTACTAGAGGATATGTTACATGCATGTGTTCTCGATTTGTGAGGTTCATGGGATAAAAACATTCCTCTTGTAGAGTTTAGTTATAACAATAGCTTCCAGGCTACCATTGAGATGGCTCCCTATGAAGCCTTGTATGGTAGGCCTTGTCGCTCGCCTTTGTGTTGGCTTGATGTAGGAGAGGCATCTATCCTTGGACCACAACTTGTGTAGAAAACTACAGAGCAGATACATCTTATTAAGAAGCTTATGCAGCCAACACGGTCTAGGTAGTAGTCCTATGCTAACAAGCACCGAAGACCTCTTGAGTTTGAGGTTGGGGACCGAGTTTTCTTGAAGGTCTCACCTAGGTTGGGGCAAAGACGTATACGGAAGCCAGGTAAGCTCTCACCGAGGTTCTTAGGACCCTTTGTGGTGATGAAGTGGATCGGGCCAGTAGCATACCAGCTTTCACTTCTGCAGAGATACCAGGCCATCCACGATGTTTTTCATGTATCTCAACTACACTGGTAATTTTCAGAACCGACTCAGGTTTTTTATCCTGATGAGGTTGAACTGGATATGGATACTTCTTTCTAGGAGTATCCGATTCGAATTGTTGATCGGAGTGTGAAGACACTCCATGGTAGGTATGTTCCTCTTGTACGGGTGATATGTCAGCACGACCGGGTATAGGATGAGACATGGGAGCGAGAGGCTAATATGCGTTCTCAATGGCCAGGGCATTTCGTTGATGACACATCAATACCCTCGGAAGCCAACTCAAGGATGAGTTGCTTTAAAGAGGGGAGGTTGTAACGACCCGACTCTTGGGAAATGGTATGGATTGTCAGTTTTTCTTTTGAATCATTCCGTTAAGCTTGTTGAATGTGTATAATGTTCGTAGAAGGGTCCGCGGAGTGTCTGTGGTTTGTTCGGAGCCTAGTAGTTTGAGAAATTGACTTGTAGATAGGGGTGCACGGCCTGCACACGGCTTGTGCACGGTTTGGGTAAACCGTGCAGCCTTTAGTCTGGAAGCAGGGAGGTGCGCACAGTTTGCACATGGTTTGGGTAAACTGTGCGACCCTTTACTTGAAATTAGAGGGTGCATACGGTTTTGCGCACAGTTTAGCAAACCGTACGGCTAAACTGTGAGACCGTGTTCTGGGTAAATTTATCGTTTTTCCCTTAAGCTCTATTTAATCCTAAGTCTCTTCTTCTTCTCCTACCCATGGATAGAACCTGAGGGGAGCCTCCTTTGAGCTCCAAAACCCTCTTCTCCCTCTTTCTCTTGTCTTTTTCCCCTGGTATCCTTTATTCGATCCGTCGAATGCATTGTATCACCCGTGGTAAGGCTAACCTCATGAACCCCTTTCTCCCCAGAAAATATTTACTACCGTTGTGTTATTTTGATGCAGGCTCAAATGCCCTATTTTCATGGAATTGGACTGGAACTCAGATCTCTTCAAACCTACCATGAATCTGAGGTTGATATCGAGCGAGCCTACTCCTACAGCTCTAATTTAGGTGGTCATGTGTTCTCCCTTTGGGTTTTTCGTCTCTTTGAGTTTATATTGTCTAGCTGTGGGTTGTCTTTTTCCAAACCCCTTATTTGTATTGATTGCTTCATTTCTAGATGACCCTTATGGTATATGATGGATGAATATAACCTTGTTAGGGTGCTTAGATGAGGTATGGACTGGGAGTGGTCAACCATAGGTGATATGCCTTGGGAATTGGGCCTTTTTCACCTTTGAACCTTAACGTTATGTCTTGGAAGACATTTACCACTTTAGGAAAATGGGATGGCTTGGTTAGAGGTTGGCTAGGATGAGATAGCCTGAACACCTTGAATGAATTGAAATGTAATTTTCCTTGATATAATTATTTTCCTTGTGATGTGATTGGGAAATGCAATGCATCGTTAATGTAATGTGATATAAGATGATTTTCCTTATATATTGTGATGTGAATGGTTATGCTTTGACGTGTTGACATGCTTGTGATAAACCGTGTGTGGGCGGGAGGCATTCTGACCCCATGCCAGATAAATCTTAGTGATTGAGGATGAGAGGCATTTATACCTTGTGCCTATATAACCTTACCGGTGGGAGGGATTTCCACCCCATGCCAACTAAAGTGATTCAGGACGAGAGGAATTTATACCGCGTGCCTATATAACCTTACGTGTTGGAGGAATTTCTACCCCACGCCAACTACAGTGATTGAGGATGAGATGAATTATACCTCGTGCATATATAAACTTACGGGTGGGCGGCATTTCAAACCCATGCCAGCTATAGTATTTGTGGACGAGAGGCATGTTTACCTCATGACAGTGATAACCTATATACCTCTGGTGTTTGTTCATATTTCCAGCCATGAGCCAAAGCAGGTAGACCCTCCAGGTGTCCTTTTGGAACCTGAGCAAGAGGGTTGTTTATTTACTTTGTTTTACTCACTTGTAGTATATTACTCATTGTTGCATGCGAACACCTATTTGGATTACATGTAGACATCGTTGGTGGTGGCCTACTGAGACTTGTCTCACACCCTACTCGGGCAGCCTCTTGGGCACCCTTGTAGACTTTACTACCATAGGTAAGAGGCAAAGGCCCAGCTTCAGGTTGTTGACTTATATACATTCTAGCTGGAGATCGAGAGTAGAGGATTGAGCTTGCTAGAGATGCTTGTGGACTATTTTTGTTCTTTTTTTTATTATTGTATCAGCATGCCATGCATCCATTTTTTATCAGACACTACATGTGTGGATTTTGTATACTTATTAGGGTTTTCCTTACTTCCATTGTTCGGGTTGTATGTTTCTCTATTTCTCATGTTATCCATTGGTTGTGTTTCCGCTATTTGATCACTTGCTGCTATTCCGCTGCATACTCTGACTTGGGGGTACAGTCTCCCCATTGACTTACCATTACACCCCTACTGCTAGTTGGCAGCCACTGGCCAATGGGGAGACGAGCCAGGGGTTATGTGGCCAACCAGGCTCGGGGCTTAGGTTGTTTGGAAGCCGGGTCTGGGACGTCACAATTACTACCTAGACAAAATTAGACAATCAAGATACACTCTGATTGGGAAATTCAGTTTGTGAGTACCATCAGTGAGGATATTTAGAGGAAACAAATTCATTATAGACATTGGAATATATCTATAGGCCTATAAATGGTTCCAAACCGAGTATATCAAAGGTATCATTAGGGTATGTTAAGGGATTTACTATGATTTAATATTCTTTTACTCTTTTACTCATTTTATTTTGATACATCACTCCTTCCCTATTTTATGATTCTGTTATGATTTATTCTACTGGTAACAATTTTTTATAATTTTATTGCTTTCATTGAAATGATTTATTACTTATTACTATTTCCCTTATTGTTTTTTGGGTGTCATAATGTTGTTTCAAGGTATTTAAAACGGGTTAGAGAAGTGTGTTTTGTGAAGAGGAATTTTGACGAAGGTTACATATGAATTATTTAAAATATATTTTTTTAGTATTAAAAATTGTCTCTTTTTGAAATGATCATGATTATAATTTCAAAAAATAATTAAATTTATTATTAATATATATTTTAAACTAGAATTTATAGTCTTTTTAGGAGAAGGAAACACATGGAATCACCATTTCTTTCATAATAATCTCTATTTTTTCAAACCCTACTTGTGACATAAAATGTTTGTAGACCTAATCCTATTTTTTGGTATCATTCATGGTTTCTCATGGAGTGAGATGTTTATATGGATATATGGTTACTAATTATTCACATGGAGAATATGTTATGTGGTTTATGATTTTCTTTGACTTTAATATTTTATTTTGAACATGTTAATATCTTTTTATGTTTAAAGGATTTGGAATTAACATCATGAAAATAGTGGGGTTATTAAATTTTTTTTGTGGGATTCCATTTCTTATTAAATCCAATTTAATAGAAAAAAAAATCCATAATTATTTCTTCTGATTCCTTTAACACTTTTTTCCAACATGAGGGCAATGAGAACGCCCCTTGAGTATGTCATAAGTTGACTCAAGAACTCAGGTCAAGGATTACAATATGTTGGCATATATGATAATTGAATTAGAGCCTTGGTTTTTTAGAGACCATTATTCATGGATGTCCCTATATTATTAGGGATGTTTGGTATATTGGTGATTATTATCATTAGAAATTTAGCTATGGGTATGATAATTGAATCATTATTTCTTACCTATCCCAAACCTCGATTTTCCCTGGGTTATATAATGGTGAGACTAGAAATTCAAGATTTTTTATTTATTCTTTGTATATCTATTTTAGATTGATGGTAGTTTGAGTTATGTAAAATTTTATTACCGACATGTGTATTTTTAATGTTTTAGAGGTGAGATAAAGGGATTACTTGAGGTGCACAATTATGGTACTTGGTCTCATAAAACCATATAGATAATATGAGAATTATTATATTAGCCTTATAGTGATATTCTCATGGTAAGTACAAGATTTTTTCAAACCGTGCATCCAAACCATGTACAAACACTCTCCTCCCATTGAAATTTCGAGTTTTACTCATTTTTATCATGTTTCTTATTGAATTTTATATGGATTATGTTTGGATCACATAAAAGGTATTTTCATGGTATTTAAATAAAACATTATTTGGCTTGAAAATAATTTTGAGATTGAGTGTTGGTTTTTTAAAATGTGGTTTTTGAAAATTTAAATTGGTGTTCTACAAATAAAATGGAGATATGTTAAGGATAAAGATATATATCATTTAAATATAGTTATTTACGGTTTTAAAAGTTATTCCTGATATAGAATTTGATAGTTTTTAATTATGGTGTGGAGTATAAAATGAGTTTTATGTAATGTTATAGAGTTATAAATATATAATGTGAAGTATTTGAATGGTCTAATTATTTTTATAAATTATATGTTCGATGTTTTCAATTGATACATTGTAAATTAGGTGTCTATGTGTTTGATGTTTTTTTAATTTGTATTAATGTATTTATTGTTATTAGTGTTCCACTTCGATGATTTTTGAAGAACCATAGTGGTTTAAGAGTGTCTATGTTAGTTGATCAAACCACCCAGACTCATTATTGAGTGGTGTTTTTTGCATCTTCTTAAAGTTTTCCTATGACCTGGGGTAATTAATTTATCTTTTAATATATTGATTGTATTATAAAAGTAGAGGTAGTTTTTTGGGTAAATAGTGATACAGTAATATTAATTTTTTCCTAAGTTTGTTTGACGGGTTGAGTTAGGATAGTTAAAATATAATCATACTAAGTCAGTTATAAGTTTGAATAATGTGGGAGTTTATTAATACCATATTCATTTTGTGGTTCCTTCTCAAGGAGTTTAAATTGAGTATGGTAATACAACTATTGAGTCTCTATGTGGGTCAACATATGTTGAGTGATTATATTGATCATTTCAATGAGCTAGATCACAGTACCATTAAGATCATATAATGTGATTTATTATAGGATAAATTTTTCATTATGGTTCATTGACAAGATATCAGTTATTAACTTAATTATTTTGGGATCAACTAATTTAATGACTTGGTTCAAAAAACTTATTAACAAAAGTTTATTTTGGGAGGGCAACCAATGATGGTTGGTGACCCAGTTTCTCATGGGCTAGTGATCATTTCTTATCTCGTAAAGGTTATACGAAACATGAACATGTTTAGGGAGAGTCATATACCTTGAATGTTTCTACATTAATGAAAAATAATTACTATGTATACTACCAATGTGGTATGTTTTGTTATTCCAATACATCTTACTTACATGTTATAAATACCTTTAACTAATATATTTAGTTGGGACCACTCTAGAAGTTTTTTAGGTGGAAGTATCTACCATGGAAGAACATTTTTTATCATGAGATCAAGATTTTGTCTTGGATTACTTTTAGATAACCACTTTCATTCTCTATTTCATTTATTTTCCTTTATCATTAATTTTACTAATTACGATATTTGATGTGTGTATTCTAGGATGTTTGACGTTTTATTCTCATTTAGAGAGTGATAATTTTCCATTGAGAAATAGTAATATGGCATTAAATAAATATTTTTTTGTTCATCCCTAGTGTTTTGTCCATCCACTATGATTATAAATTGTTAACTGTATGTGAGATCCAATATTGATCTTTGTCTTGTGGTATTTATATTGTATGGTCATGTGTGTGTTCTGTTTTAGAGATATAGTCATATTTTATATATTTAGTTGATTTCAATAGTGTTTTGGTGAATCTAATTTAGTTGAATTTCCATTTTTGTTTAAATATTGTGACTTATTCTACATTTTCTTCAGAACTCGCTGGATTTATGTGCGAATAAATCATTATGGGGGTGTGTTTGTTAAACTCCAACACAAAAAACAATTAATATTTTCTTCATGTATTTTTTTAATCTTTTCATAAAGTTTTTTTTAAACTGGGGTGAATTTTTGAAAAATATTATGTTACATCACAGGGATACAGCTATTACTAATAGTGAAACAAACCAATAAAAGGCCATTAATTCTTAACAAAGTATTTTAATATGGTTGAGAACAATTTACTATGCGATGTAATCAAACCATACAGCTGACTTGTGTGTCCAATGAGGAGTTCCCAGTTGGAAAATGTTTATGTAAACCATGTGGCCAAAATGTGTGACTTACATATAATTTTATAAGATGAAATATCAAAACAAACCACATAATAATTAAACCACTAACACACTTATTCCTATACTCACTAGAATGAATCAATTAATTGCACCAAGGGAATGACCCCCTGTTTCCCCTACTTGTAATTTTAATGGGTTTCTCCATTAGTTATCCATGTTCTTAAATATATAATACCCATTTTTATTTTCCTCTCAATTATTTATTCTCTTGTAATCCCTTGGTTTGTTTCTGACATGGTTAAACTCTATGGTATGTGTTAAATTATTTGTGCGTCAGTTTTTGATATATGGGTTTAATGATCATATCCTAGGTCATGTTATTCCCATTTTGTAAGGATTCTTTCAATTCCCACATGGTTTGAGGTATGTGGTTCAATGATTTTTTATTTTAGAACACACTATATATGTTGGATATTTTTAAATTTTTTTCATAAAATTTTTTTTTTCGAAGGACTCACTTAAATTATAAATATATTATTTAACTATATAGAATTTTTTTTATTTTCAATGAAATATGCATATTTCACATGTTTAAAAAATCGAAATGAGTTTTCATGTGGGATTTGATTGTTTAATTTATTTTTTGTATTTCTAATGACTATTTCAGATTTTATTATGGGTTTGCATGATTTTTTCACTTGATATAACTCTTATTATAAAAATTTAATGATTAATTTGTTTTTGAGCCCATTGGTTTTTATTAATAGTTTTGATTGTGTTTACCTCATTGAATCCCTTGGTGATTTATATCAACATATGTATATATATATTCATGTTTTTATAAACCAGTATGTTTATTCAAATTCTTCATATATATATATATATATGTGTATAGAATTTCATAGGAATCCTTATTTAGAAACATGGGTCTTCAAAATGACTATTGGTTTTTAAAAGGAACGTCAAAATGGATCTCCCAATGCAACTTCTTAAAATTAGACAATTCTTACTACATCGAACTTTATAAAGTGATATTTAATGTTATATTTTATAAAATGTATTTCAGAGGTATTTGGGAAAACACTACCATTTTCAAATAATAAATTCACGATTAGTATTTTGAAATAGATTGTCTAAAATATGCACACCATGAAAGCCCTTTAGATTATATGGGGAATTCATATGCAAGGGCGTTGGGAGATGGGATAAGTATTATATTTGGATTATTTGGATTATTTATAGAATTATTTTATGTATAGGATACCCCATATATATCATTATTATTAGCATGGTATCCTTTGAATCTTAGTGAGGGATGTGATGTGGTTAAAACCATGTAACAATTAGACAGAATATATATATTGTGGAATGGAAATTCAAATTGGGATTTTCACTAGTGAGCCTAGTCGAGGAATCAATTGGTTATAGACATAAGAATGAATTGATAGTCCTAGAGATGCTTTAGAATAGATTATATCTAGGGTCTCCTCTAAAGATTTATATAAAATGCATGGATTAACTATTATTTATTTTCTCTTTACCACTATATTTGGATACATCACATATCTTCATTTTTATGATTTTGATATAATATTTTTCATTTGTATTTTATTATTATGATCTTAATTTCATTGATTAGGTTTATTAATTATCGATGTTTCCATTATTTAATTTTCTAGTAACATTTTTATTTTTAGGGTATCCAAAAGAGGTTTGAAAAGATTGTTTTGAAAATTAACGGTTAGATAATGGATTTTAAATTATTTCTTTAAAAAAGAAATTCTTGTTTTAAAGATGATTAGATCTTAAAAAGTTCAGGATTGTATTTTTTCTAAAATACGAAAATATATTTTCTATTTATTTTTCAAATAAGCATTGAATATCTATTTAATAAAATGATGATTTCAAATTCTCTAGTGATCTATTAGTGAGATCTATTTTTCTCACACCCTATTTGTGCCACTCATCATCAGTAAACCTGAGTCTAATTTGAAGGTATTATTCATGTTTTTTCTTATATTAACATAAATTTTTAAGAATGGATGGGGACTATGTGGTGACATGTAGATTTTTCTAGGTGGTTTTGGGTTTTCTTTTTTTTAGCATTGATGTGGCTATAATTACAGTGTGGATAGTGTATCTGTTATCGTATGATTTATTATTTTATCCAAATTTATTATTTTATTTTGATAATGATTTTATTTTCCTATTTCATTTTGAAATATTTTCACCATTATCTGTCTTCTGAATTTGGCATGAACATTCAATGTATAGAGAAGTCATTATGTAATTTATATAGGGATTATACTTCTTTTTAAATATATTTTTTCAGAAAAATCATCACCAATTATTTTTTGTAATGAATTTGATTCTTTTCATATTTCCAAGGGATCAGGGAAGCCCATTAGTTACGTCTATATCTAATTCAGGTCCCATGTTCAGGGGTTTTCCATTTTTAGTTAATGATAATTTTATAACAACATTTAAATAATATCATTCTTGAATTTATGACTGTGGGTTAATTATATACTAAATAAACCTTTCAATCATTTTGTTTCTACTCAAAAATATTTTAAAATTATTTTTTATGTATTGAATAAATTTTCATATTTCTTGTATAATGTATATTTTACCTCTAATTATGATATATATTTGGTCCCCTATTACTGATGAATCAATCAATATATTGTCTATAATAGAGTGACTCACTTCTAGGGAATAGACTAGAGTAAAATTTTAAATTTACAAATAGTGGGAAAGAATTTGAATTTCAAACTTTTCAACTAAATTATAATAAATATTTACCAAAATATATCTATTTTTTTGGAATACTTTTGTTTTAATGATGTTTTAATGATAAAAATCATATACATCTTGTAAAAATTATTAATCATGTTTAATCTATCTCAAATCATGTGTAACCTCCCCAAGATCTTAATTACAAAAAATCATGTCTCACTTTTGTAAACTATATTTAATTTTTTATAATGAACTTCTTTTATGAATGATTAAGTCTAATTCATTCTTATGATATTACTACTTAATTATATATATAGATATCTGGCTATGTCTGAGAAACCGTGAGTCTGCCACATGTTCGGTTTTTCTGGCAGGTGACCAGACAATGTGACCCAAACACCGTGACCCAGACACCATGACCAAAATCCATGGCAAGGCACTGTGACCAAGATACCATGACCTAGACACCGTGACCAGACATTGTGACCAGACACCGTGACCCTACCACCGTGACCAAACATCATGAACCAGACACCGTGACTAGACACTACATCTATAGTACCAGTTCTTGATCTTTATACAACTATGCCATCATGACTGTCTAACTGAATAAAGTAAAATAATAATACACTATTTCTCAGTGACACTGTTTCTATGTTACACTGTTTCCAGACAGACTGTGAAACTGTTCATTAATGTGTTTTTTCGTTTTTCAATTCAATTTCTAATGGTCATATTTTAGTCTTTTTAATGCACTAACATAATTAATGTTTCTTTGTAGACATGTCCCCTTACAGTACGAGGTACGATGTGTAGAATATATGGATCCTTTCAGCTTCAAAAAATGCACTCCAAGAATAAAAAGAAAAGCATGGCCCTAAAACAAGTATGGTGTTAGAGCAGCAAACACACGAGCATTATAGAAAAAATAACTGACACATGAAACAAGATACATCTAATAAACACACGATTCACTCAAGAATCCATGATACCATAGATCAGAGTCAAGAACATATTTGCAATAATAACTTCACGAAGAACACAAGCCAGATCTAACTAGAAACCTGAGCACCAGACTTGTGATACTCTATTTTTTACAAGATGACTCAATTCATGCATCTTATTCATCCTAGAAGCCTATATCTTCGTAGAATAACACTCAGAGCAATTATAACCTTATTCCATTATCTTTTCTCTATTGTATATTGATTTTATCTTTCAATTGATGTGTGTGTGTGTGTATGAAAACACACACTCTCTCCTTTACTAAACTAAAGGATACTAGATATCCTTCCTCTCATATCTTTTTACACTTGTTTACTCCCACGGATAAGTGTGGAAGAGGTCCATGTGTGACCTATTAGTTTATACCAACGAAGAACTTTAGAAGAGGTCATGTGACCTGGACGGTCTTGTGCACTATTGTTTACCCTAATCGAGGGTGTGTAAGAAGTTTATTAATATAATCTTCTTTGTTTCATGTCATCACCAAGTATAGTGTATTAGGTCTCTACTTGAGGCTGAACCGCTTTTTTTATATTCGCTGTGTTTTTTAATTTATTTTTCTCTCTTTTACTGTATAATTTGGAAATCAATAAATTTACATTGATAGTTAATCTTCGACATATGTTATAATTGATTTACTTTATTATAATACATTAAAAAGTAATATCAATAACTCATATTGATATTGATGAGAATTAATCAATATTCTGATATGTTACTTGAATAGTCAAACATTTATAACCGTATTACCTTGATTAACTATGCTGTATTTATTTTTATTAGGGAAATTTTTAATAAAACTTTTCCAACAAAAATTTTAATAGATACTCAATTCACCCCCTCTTTAGTACTATACTCCGACAAACATTTGGTATCAAATGAGCTTATTAAGACTCTATTTTTGTAGAGACCCGAAGCTTATCATACATGGACATTACATTACTTTTGCGGAATACTTAGTACATAACAAAAACACACACACAAGGATCGTAATAGTTTAGTGTCTTTGGAAACTCGGAATATAATCTTCTAATCCTGGTGAAAGATCTTCAACATCTCCCATAAAGATCTTCCTTTTTTTTACCTAAAACATTTCTTTATATCCTGGGGAAAAGAAAACATAAAAGGGTGAGCTCAAATGCTCAGTAAGGGTAAACAAAAGAAATGTCAATCACATCGTATTCATAAGAACATAACATTTTATAAATCATAACCTGCAAAAGAGAGCATAATTTCATAACATGGGATAAATCATGGTAGTGAAATGTAATCACAATAATCATAACTTAAAACATGAAACTTTGTGGCATTCACACATAATCATAGAGAATCATTTCTTGTTAGTCAAGACTCATTGCCAAGACTATCTTAGTGGACAAAGTCCCTTTCTGAATCGAGTAACCCTCGTTTCAGTCCTGTTTCACTGAACCGGTATAACCTACCGTTCCAGCCCTGTCTATCTCATGAGATATAAAATCTTTACCCAATGTATTGGAGGGAGATATAGGTCCCACCCATCTTATAATGAATCCTTTCTTATGTGTGCCACATAATCATACATCATCGCATAACACATGTAACAAAAATGGGATTCTTGAAACATCATGACATCATAAATCAATTCATATAAGATAAATGAATTCATAAAAATAATTCCATCACAACATGATCAAATAAATGTAATAATAGGGATAAAAACATAACCCTTTATTATCTTAGATGGAAAATAATTTTGATAAAACACTTGAACTCCATTCTTGAGGAAAATATCCTTTCTTCTTCAAAAACATTTTTCCTTTCATAACATGTCATACGACTTTAAAATAAAAGAAGTTGATTAAAAATAAACTTGAAAACTTGTAAAGGAAGCTTCTTGGATTTAATGTTTTAAAAATCCATTCATGCCGTATAAGTTAAAAAAACATTCTTCGTACTTTTGTCGGAAAAGTCAAAAAGTACCTCGTATGAAAAAAACGTCAAAAGATTCCTTTCATATCTTTTACAAAAAAACTCACCGAAGGGTAAAAAAATGGATTTAAACAATTGTAGGTGGATGGAAATAATATTACATATTGATGAAACATGGATGTGGATGATAAAATACACCCTAGTAAATACTTACGAATAAACAATCTCGGATAAAAATGAGATTGTGATATTTCCCTTACCTTATGTCTGACTAGCTTTGTAAGTGTCCGAACCTCCTGTATAATGATTTAAATCATGTTATTGACTTATTCCAGAATCATATTCATTGTTATGATATCATATATGGTTCACTTATGACATTATATTACCCGTTCTTTTGTAAATTCCATGTTAAAGAAGCATTTTGGGTAAAATCGTTTCATTTATCGTAGGTGTTTTGACTTGTTGTTCTTGACATCATTATTACTTATATCATGATTTAATTACTTCCAGAATATAAAATATGATTTATATATCATATATATTCAGTATATATATATATAATAGATAGATAAATAAAATGAAAAACACCGTTCATGGAGACGGTAGTCCGTACGTACGCATGAACGCTGTTTTACTTTCCTTATTGTCTTGAAATGGAAGTAAGTAGATGACATACATATATATATATATATACATAAATCCAGTAGCTTTATAATGTCATATATTTCATTATTATTTCTTATATATACTTTATAATCATTCTTAAATGGTTAACATAGAGAATGAATCTCATCGCGTCGTGGAGACGGTAGTCCGTACGTACGCACGAGCGATGATATCATTTCCATAAATATTGAACTGAATTGGAGTGGATTATACAATATATCAGAATCAATATGATGTTTTAATAACTATGTATAGTTATTCTTTACACCATTATACCCATCCATGTAAGGTGGTGGTGGAAAATAGATTACACCACGGCGTGGAGACGGTATTCCGTACGTACGCACGCGCGGTGATTTCTTTTTCCGTAGGATGGATAGATGGTGAAACAAGGTTGTTTCATACTTATAATAACATATCAGTATATGAGTGATACTGATGTTATTACTTCATAATGAAACAACCTAAGAAGAAGAAGTGGAAGATGAAATAAAGATGAAAGAATTGGTAACGGTAATTACCTCTTCTTTGAAGCGCCTCTTTGAGACCTCCTCTTAGGGCACTAAAATTGGTCATTGAGGAAGCCCAGAACCTCTAGGATGTTTCTAGGGAAGTGGAGAAGTGATTTTGGCAGGGGTTGGCCGAGCTTGAGTGCTCAAATTGGTGTGAGGAGGAGGGAGAGGAGGTGTCCTTTTATAGGGGAGGAGAGGGGCACCTTAGGAATATCTCAAAATATTATTTTATATTAAAGTCAAAATCGGTTTATAATGGTTCCAAAGGGTCTTATTTCGAAGCTAAAGTGGGGAAGGGTCGAAATCCTATCAACCAATAAGATTTAGACAAGTTTAGGGTATTATTTTAACCTTATCAATTCGATTTAACTCTAAGTTAAATAATTTAACTTTTACCGTGTCTTTATGTTTTCTTTCACTATATGGTTAATAAACTTACTATAACATGCCAAACTAACCCCAAATTGTATATTATTAATAAATATATCCTTATCTAAGTCATTTGGCCGAACCTTAGATTTTTAGGAATAAAATAACAATTAATAATATAATATTTGATTTAAAAACTACTTTGTGTCAATTTTGACACTATTTGATATATGATTTTTTTGAAAGTCATAACATAATTATATGTTCGAACCAAGTTGATTAAATCAACACTAATATGTCATAGTAACCTAGAAAATTAGTGGAATTCATAAAAAGTCTCAAATTACATTCATTTGAGCATTTATAACATCAATTATGTTAATATTTCCTTAAAAGGGTAATTACTGCATCATCGTTGTGTCATAACTAAATTAATTTATTTAATGTCTAAAAATTATAAATAAAATACCATTATGTAGGAAATCCGGTTAGCTTTCTAATGAATATTTACAATCAAATTTATCTTATGTATAACCCTATATTAAAAATGTTTTAGTAAATAAACTTTGATTTTAACTCTTTTAACTCTTCTTTGAATTAAATAATAATAAATGTCCTAATCTAATCCAAGTGGACCTAAATGGTCATATTATATTCATAAGGTTGTTTTTGGCCGAATTACACTTATCCAATAGAATTAGGACATGTGTTAGGGTAATAGTAATATCATATTTACCCTTAGTTACCCTATTTACTATTAACCGTGGTAAAAAAAAGTAAAAAGTTACTATTCACCAAAAATTATTTTCATCTCATTGAACCATATTTTACTTGCTGACATCAACCGTGTCTCTCGGATTTTTGAAATTCCATTCACAGAAGCGGAAAAATTAAGATTTATGAAGAAATTAATTTTTTTAACTACCACTTAGTAGTTTCACTATTCATCAAAAAAATTGATGTTTTTCAGAACAATGCCAAAATTTCATCCTAAGCTATATTTCATATTCCGAATTCAAAAATGAAGTCTATTTTACCAAATTCATATCATAGAATTTGCATTAATTAATTTTATAATTAAATTCCGCTGTTAAAACAAATAGCGTGTTTTTAAGAAACAATATCTATCAAAAGATTGACACTTGATTATGTCTGGTTTAAATGTGAAATTACATCCAATGACCAACATTGTATTAAATTGTAAAAATATATTCTAAATATACTTTAAAACCACTCAAATTAATAATTTATCACTATTAATTATTTTGATTAAAAAAGTTGTTTTTAATTATAATTTAGTAATTTTCACTATTCATCAGAATATGAAAGTTATCCGAAAAGTACCAAAATTTCACCTTAGGCTAAATTCGATACTCCGAATCCAAAAATGAAGTTCATTTTGAAAAATAAGATTTACAGAGTTTTAAAAAGTGGTTATTACTATTCATAACGGCTAGTTTTAATAATATTTTAATAGCATATCGTTGTTTAGTGAAACTCGGTATTGCGTATTACACACGCTATCGAGGAAGGTCGTGATTGCGTGTAATGCAAGGCAAGTCAAGGATGTGTGTTGTGCAAGCTCCTTTTGGTGTAGCGTACAACACAAGACTTTAATAAAATTAAAAAGAATATTTTTTTATAAAATCTTGGGCTGTTACATTCTACCCCCCTTAAAATGAATTTCGCCCTCGAAATTCGTCGGGGTTATAAATGGTTTACTATTCGAAAGTTTCTTTAATAGAAACCCACATCGTAAAAAGGAATACCAAAACTTGGCTTTAAAAACTAAAGTATGAAATGTAACGATTACCCAAGTAAACTAATCGCTGGGTTTCCACATAGGTAAAAATATGTATATGGAAGAAAAATCTAACCATCATGTTCCGATGGAGAGTGGTAGAGAACATGGATATGGAAAAGCCAAAAATCACAAATCCATAAATTTGTGACGATCTAAGGTACCATCTGATTCATCAGGTATAAGATCACTAGGACAACATTTTTGGTTTTCAAGATCATTTCCCTAAAGTTGAAAATTTGAATTAGAATAAATACTTACTTTATTTTGGTACAATCTCACTGTTGTTCGTGCCTTGAACAATTTCCACTTCATCTCTTAAATAAATGAAGTTGAATTTGTTATTCATGAAGTGTTAGCAGATCATGTGATAGAATGACGGGTCATTCCATCTGTCTCAAACAAAAGGTTAGCAAAAATTATATGCAGAAGTCGATCTATAGTGAGATTAATCATATATGGTTCCTAAAATGGACTTATACTTCATATATCATACTGCTTAATATAATAAAACTAGTTTCTACTAAACAGGGACTTCCTGTAGGCCAGTGGTAGGCGATAAAGGCCAGTCGCACTTCGGTTGTGGGTTCGATTCCCACAGCCTTGTCCGAAGCGATGGGTTGTCGCCTGTCCTGCAGGTTTTCCTTTTTCTAAAACTATATTACTATAACATCCCATCAATAATATCGAGAAAACTTATATCCTTAAACAATACTAACTTATGTCCAACATAATCCATTCCAATCTTTAGGCTTATCCATAATAATGCAGTCCACTCTCATAACATAGTGAAAACGATTACCAGAGATTTAACACCATCGTCGAACCCCATATATCATAAGATATGTTTTGTTGGTCACATTCCAAACATTCAAAGTCCTTAATCGTGTATTCTCTTGAATACCTTAGTGAAAACATGAATGCAGTTAAAAGTTAACACTTTCCACATACCAAAATCCTCAAAATTCTATATACTCAAACCATGATATCACTTAGTCCTTATATCAATCATGAGCTCATGAATACAATCAAACATCTCATTATCTTCTTATCCTTTCATTATGCACTTATCATCTACTTTCCAAAAGTATCTGAATAACCTTTCATGGTTACTGGTACCATTCATCATACACTTTCAAAACTTAAGGAAAGACAACAGTGTAACAATCCTTAGATGTCTCCTTATTCCATGAGATTACTTATACAACATTACACATGATAAACATGTAATCATTCCACTACATTCTTAGACCATTGATCGAGCTTCAACATTTCTTTCATCTCACATATCATTTGTAGTTTCTTCATCATCATCAACATAAATACTTCCCATACGACCATACTGATTCTCTTCATGAGACTTTCCCTTAGGGCATTGGTTTGCATAATGCCTGTACATTCCACATTTAAAGCATTTAACCATTGTTGATGTCGTAGCAATACCATTATCCTCATCCATGGTGATAACTGAACCTTTTCCTTTGCACTTACTTGCTTTGTGTCCTTCTTTTCCACACCCAAAGCATCTTCCAGTTCATTTGAAACATTCTCCTTGATGCCTCTTCCCACATGAATTACATAGGGGAAATTGAACTTTCTTTCCTCTATGATCATCATGAAACTCCATCTTTCTCTTATTAGCCGAGTCAGGAAACTTACCAAATTTTACTTTATTGATCATATTATGAGATTGCTGATTCGGCATAATAATGATGTTTGGACTTCCAAATCCCATTTCATTATGAAGAATATCATTCCATTGTCCATCATATCCTCCATTATCGTGAATCATCTTGATTCCAGCTGTTTTCTAAAACCCAAAAAAAATAGTGTGAGAGTCAAAAATCTTAATAAAGGGGGAGTAACTTAAATATCTAACATCTTTGGTTTAATCTAATATCGTTACCATAGTTCTAGGACTATATCCTATATGTATACTTATCCTTAGGGGCATCCCTAGACATACCTTAGAAATATCTCTAGGGATCTCACTAAAGTTCTCGCATCCTAGTTTCCAAAGGTTGACTAAACCTTTCCTCCGATACCAACTGTAGAGACCCGAAGCTTATCATACATGGACATTACATTACTTTTTCAGAATACTTAGTACATAACAAAAACACACACACAAGGATCGTAATAGTTTAGTGTCTTTGGAAACTCGGAATATAATCTTCTAATCGTGGTGAAAGATCTTCAACATCTCCCATAAAGATCTTCCTCTTTTTTTACCTAAAACCTTTCTTTATATCCTGGGGAAAAGAAAACATAAAAGGGTGAGCTCAAATGCTCAGTAAGGGTAAACAAAAGAAATGTCAATCACATCGTATTCATAAGAACATAACATTTTGGAAATCATAACCTGCAAAAGAGAGCATAATTTCATAACATGGGATAAATCATGGTAGTGAAATGTAATCACAATAATCATAACTTAAAACATGAAACTTTGTGGCATTCACACATAATCATAGAGAATCATTTCTTGTTAGTCAAGACTCATTGCCAAGACTATCTTAGTGGACAAAGTCCCTTTCTGAATCGAGTAACCCTCGTTTCAGTCCTGTTTCACTGAACCGGTATAACCTACCGTTCCAGCCCTGTCTATCTCATGAGATATAAAATCTTTACCCAATGCATTGGAGGGAGATATAGGTCCCACCCATCTTATAATGAATCCTTTCTTATGTGTGCCACATAATCATACATCATCGCATAACACATGTAACAAAAATGGGATTCTTGAAACATCATGACATCATAAATCAATTCATATAAGATAAAGGAATTCATAAAAATAATTCCATCACAACATGATCAAATCAATGTAATAATAGGGATAAAAACATAACCCTTTATTATCTTAGATGGAAAATAATTTTGATAAAACACTTGAACTCCATTCTTGAGGAAAATATCCTCTCTTCTTCAAAAACATTTTTCCTTTCATAACATGTCATACGACTTTAAAATAAAAGAAGTTGATTAAAAATAAACTTGAAAACTTGTAAAGGAAGCTTCTTGGATTTAATGTTTGAAAAATCCATTCATGCCGTATAAGTTAAAAAAACATTCTTCGTACTTTTGTCGGAAAAGTCAAAAAGTACCTCGTATGAAAAAAACGTCAAAAGATTCCTTTCATATCTTTTACAAAAAAACTCACCGAAGGGTAAAAAAATGGATTTAAACAATTGTAGGTGGATGGAAATAATATTACATATTGATGAAACATGGATGCGGATGATAAAATACACCCTAGTAAATACTTACGAATAAACAATCTCGCATAAAAATGAGATTGTGATATTTCCCTTACCTTATGTCCGACTTGATTTGTAAGTGTCCGAACCTCCTGTATAATGATTTAAATCATGTTATTGACTTATTCCATAATCATATTCATTGTTATGATATCATATATGGTTCACTTATGACATTATATTACCCGTTCTTTTGTAAATTCCATGTTAAAGAAGCATTTTGGGTAAAATCGTTTCATTTATCGTAGGTGTTTTGACTTGTTGTTCTTGACATCATTATAACTTATATCATGATTTACTTACTTCCAGAATATAAAATATGATTTATATATCATATATATTCAGTATATATATATAATAGATAGATAAATAAAATGAAAAACACCGTTCATGGAGACGGTAGTCCGTACGTACGCATGAACGCTGTTTTACTTTCCTTATTGTCTTGAAATGGAAGTAAGTAGATGACATACATATATATATATATATACATTAATCCAGTAGCTTTATAATGTCATATATTTCATTATTATTTCTTATATATACTTTATAATCATTCTTAAATGGTTAACATGGAGAATGAATCTCATCGCGTCGTGGAGACGGTAGTCCGTACGTACGCACGAGCGATGATATCATTTCCATAAATATTGAACTGAATTGGAGTGGATTATACAATATATCAGAATAAATATGATGTTGTAATAACTATGTATAGTTATTCTTTACACCATTATACCCATCCATGTAAGGTGGTGGTGGAAAATAGATTACACCACGGCGTGGAGACGGTATTCCGTACGTACGCACGCGCGGTGATTTCTTTTTCCATAGGATGGATAGATGGTGAAACAAGGTTGTTTCATACTTATAATAACATATCAGTATATGAGTGATACTGATGTTATTACTTCATAATGAAACAACCTAAGAAGAAGAAGTGGAAGATGAAATAAAGATGAAAGAATTGGTAACGGTAATTACCTCTTCTTTGAAGCGCCTCTTTGAGACCTCCTATTAGGGCACTAAAATTGGTCTTTGAGGAAGACCAGAACCTCTAGGATGTTTCTAGGGAAGTGGAGAAGAGATTTTGGCAGGGGTTGGCCGAGATTGAGTGCTCAAATTGGTGTGAGGAGGAGGGAGAGGAGGTGTCCTTTTATAGGGGAGGAGAGGGGCACCTTAGGAATATCTCAAAATATTATTTTATATTAAAGTCAAAATCAGTTTATAATGGTTCCAAAGGGTCTTATTTCGAAGCTAAAGTGGGGAAGGGTCGAAATTCTATCAACCAATAAGATTTAGACAAGTTTAGGGTATTATTTTAACCTTATCAATTCGATTTAACTCTAAGTTAAATAATTTAACTTTTACCGTGTCTTTTTGTTTTCTTTCACTATATGGTTAATACACTTACTATAACATGCCAAACGAACCCAAAATTGTATATTATTAATAAATATATCTTTATCTAAGTCATTTGGCCGAACCTTAGATTTTTAGGAATAAAATAACAATTAATAATATAATATTTGATTTAAAAACTACTTTGTGTCAATTTTGACACTATTTGATATATGATTTTTGTGAAAGTCATAACAGAATTATATGTTCGAACCAAGTTGATTAAATCAACACTAATATATCATAGTAACCTATAAAATTAGTGTAATTCATAAAAAGTCTCAAATTACATTCATTTGAGCATTTATAACATCAATTATGTTAATATTTCCTTAAAAGGGTAATTACTGCATCATCGTTGTGTCATAAATAAATTAATTTATTTAATGTCTAAAAATTATAAATAAAATATAATTATGTAGTAAATCGTTTTAGCTTTCTAATGAATATTTACAATCAAATTTATCTTATTTATAACCCTATATTAAAAATGTTTTAGTAAATAAACTTTGATTTTAACTCTTTTAACTCTTCTTTGAATTAAATAATAATAAATGTCCTAATCTAATCCAAGTGGACCTAAATGGTCATATTATATTCATAAGGTTTTTTTTGGCCGAATTACACTTATCCAATAGAATTAGGACATGTGTTAGTGTAATAGTAATATCATATTTACCCTTAGTTACCCTATTTACTATTAACCGTGGTAAAAAAAAGTAAAAAGTTACTATTCACCAAAAATTATTTTCATCTCATTGAACCACATTTTAATTACTGACATCAACCGTGTCTCTCGGATTTTTGAAATTCCATTCACAGAAGCGGTAAAATTAAGATTTATGAAGAAATTAATTTTTTTATCTACCACTTAGTAGTTTCACTATTCATCAAAAAAATTGATGTTTTTCAGAACAATGCCAAAATTTCATCCTAAGCTATATTTCATATTCCGAATTCAAAAATGAAGTCTATTTTACCAAATTCATATCATAGAGTTTTCATTAATTAATTTTATAATTAAATCCCGCTGTTAAAACAAATAGCGTGTTTTTAAGAAACAATATCTATCAAAAGATTGACACTTGATTATGTCTGGTTTAAATGTGAAATTACATCCAATGACCAACATTGTATTAAATTGTAAAAATATATTCTAAATATACTTTAAAACCACTCAAATTAATAATTTATCACTATTAATTATTTTGATTAAAAAAGTTGTTTTTAATTATAATTTAGTAATTTTCATTATTCATCAGAATATGAAAGTTATCCGAAAAGTACCAAAATTTCACCTTAGGCTAAATTCGATACTCTGAATCCAAAAATGAAGTTCATTTTGAAAAATAAGATTTACAGAGTTTTAAAAAGTGGTTATTACTATTCATAACGGCTAGTTTTAATAATATTTTAATAGCATATCGTTGTTTAGTGAAACTCGGTATTGCGTATTACACACGCTATCGAGGAAGGTCGTGATTGCGTGTAATGCAAGGCAAGTCAAGGATACGTGTTGTGCAAGCTCCTTTTGGTGTAGCGTACAACACAAGACTTTAATAAAATTAAAAAGAATATTTTTTTTATAAAATCTTGGGCTGTTACAATTTTTGACCTTATTCAATTGTGATTATAGTTTTAAATTATGGATATGTAAATTTATGTTAATTATGAATTTCTATCTCTTTAAAACTATTTCTATATTATGGATAATAGACTGGAAGGTGCTGCAGCAAACAAACCACCATTCTTTAATGGAGCCAGTTATGCCCAATGGAAAATTAGAATGAATATTCTTTTAGAATGTATGGGTTTTGAAATATAGTCTTAGATTGTAGATTAGTATAAGAATCTTTCTACTGATAGAATCACTTGGGATGAGCCAACCAAGACTGCATGCAATAACAATTGCAAATCGATGAATGCTTTATATTGAAATTTAAGACATGGGAAATGTAAAAGAATTACATCATGTAAAATTTTTTGAGAAAATTTTGATACCTTGTATGTTTACCAAGAAGGAACTTCTAGTGTGAAATAAATGATACAAAACACTTATACTATTAAATATGATAACTATAAAATGAAACATGATAAGCCTATTTCTGACATGTACCTAATGTTCAATGAAATTTTCAACAAAATTATTTTTCTTGGAAGAGAAGTTACAACCAAAGAAAGAATCATGAGGATTCTCATATGCCTCCCTCAGATATGAAGAGGAACCTCTGTCTCTAGAAGAGTGTCATGCGACATCAGAAAGTTACTTATAAAAGAACTCATTGGGAAACTAATGATGTATGAAGAGGATATGAAAGGAAACAAGGAAGAGGAGGATGAACCAAAAAGAAATTTTGTTGCATTTAAGACCACCACCTCAAAACACAAATAGAAAGGGAAATGTGAAGTCTCTGTAGAAAGATACAACAGTGAAAAATCAACACCTGGAAATGATGAGGAGATGGATCAATTATATAGAAGGTTTAAGATATTTTCCAAGAAGAAGAAGTTTTTCAAAAATCCTAACTTCAAAGGAAGTTATGATCAAAAAGAAATATGGATGAATGATTAGAAAAGAAGTGAAAAGTCTATTGAAAATGTATTCTATGAGTGTAAGTGAAATGGAAATATAAATTCTAACTATCCCATACTCATGTACAAAAATAAATAAGAGGAAAATGATAGAAAGTGTAAAAATCCAATGAAAAACAATGTGGATTGTTTCTGAGGATAGTTCAAGGGACTCAAAATCTTCACATGAGGAACGATCTAACAAAGCCAATATGTATTTTATGATACACACATCTGATGTAACACTGAAATCTACTATACACAATTACTATTATTATAGAGATGAGATTGATTCTGAAAATATGTCTAATGAAGAAATTTTTTAGTACAATGATATTCTTGATGATACATGTAATGATCTAAAAGACAAGTAAATGTATATAAAGAAACATCATGCTCTTACCTCAATAGTTAAATCTTACCTTACAATAAAAAGATAGAAAAATGTTCAATTACTCAAAGAAAACAATGAACTAAAGCTATCTATTTAGCAATATAAAAAAGACCTTTAATGGTTTACTAATGGTAAAAATACTTTGGTACAAATTATATATAAATATATTTCTCCTAAATATACTACTGTTATTGGCTATAAACATGGTAATTTCATTTTTTGAAGAACTAATTTTGTTTCTAAGTTTAGTACATACAACATTACACCTAGTTTTGGAAAACAATTAGCTAGTTCAAATTAGGATATACTCTCTACTGTTTTAAGAATTTTTTGGACAAAATAGAGTTTATTATTGTAAAAATTTACATAATGATTATAAGAAACCTATGAGGCAGATGTGGGTTCCTAAAGAACTAGTCACTAATATTACTAGACCCAAACAAATTTGGGTACCGAAGTCTATTTTTATTTGACAATTTTTTTTTTGGAAAATTGCATAAAGATCTCCTATAAAAGATTATGGTACATGGACAGTGGGTGTTCAAGACACATTACAAGAGACTATTTATGATTGAATAATTTAATAACAATTGATGGTGGACATGTCACCTTTGGTGAAAATGCCAAATGAATGATCATTGGCCTTGGCCAAATCAGTAACTCTAACTCAGTTTTAATTTCCAAAGTACTTTTTATTGATGAATTGAAATATAATCTTCTTAGTATTTCACAACTTTATGATGATGGATTTCCTGTTAAATTTGAAAATGATGCTTCCTATGTTTTCATTTATATATATAAATCAGTGTTTTCTGAATTAAGAAATGAAAATCTATACTATTTTAACTTATATTCTTTAGTTTTTCAAAATGATTCATGTTTATGTTTATTTAACAAAGAGTCTTGGCTTTGGCATAGGAGACTTGGAACCTATAATATTCACTCCCTTAAAAAGATCACCAGAAAAAACTTAGTCAATGATCCACCCAAACTTGAGTTTCCAAATGATAAAGTGTGTAATCATTGTCCAAATGGAATGCAACACAAAATTTCTTTCAAACAAAAGAAATAAGTGTAAACTTATCAACCTCTCAAGTTAGTTCACATGGATTTCTTTGTAACATCTAGAGTTTCTAGTTTAAATGGGAATCACTATATTTATGTTCTTGTAGATGACTTTTATAGATATACATGGACATTCTTTTGGCTCAAAAAATTTAACCATTCACTCATTTTACGAAATCTTCCAAAACTGTAGAAAATTTTAGTGGACTTGGAATTAAATCCTAAAGAAGTGGTCATGGTTGTGAGTTTTAAAATTAAGAGATTGAGTCCTTTCATTCTAAAAATGGGTATAGTCATAATTTCTCTGTCCCTATAACACCTCAATGAAATGGATTTGTAGGAAGAAAAAATATAACCTTACAATATATTTATAGAACCATGCTTAGTGAATATGACTTACCTATTTATTTTTGGGCTGAAGCTATAAATACATCATTCTTTATTATTAATAGAGTCATGATTAGTACTATTCTTAAAATAACTCCATATGATTTATGGAACAATAGAAAACCCAAAGTAAGCTACTTCAAAGTATTTGGTTGTAATGTCTATATCCTTAATACTAAGGAAAATCTGGGAAAATTTGCATCCAAGAGTGATAAATGAATCTTTCTAGGATATTTAATCTCTAGTAAAGCCTATAGAGTGTTTAATAGAAGAACTAAATGTGTGGAAGAATCTTTCCTTGTCAATTTTGATGAAATACATCCACATGAGCATAATACCACTCTAGATAACCTAGAGTATGATGTGTCAAATCTAGACATAAATTCAAAATCCTCTAACCATCCTATAAAGGAATCTGTGAAAACTTCCAATTCTGGAAATTCATTAGATTCAAGTCACCATGAACCTAAATCTATTGAAGAACCGGAAATCAGAAGTCCTTATTTTTATAGAGCTATTAGAACTCTTAAGAACCATCCTTTAGATGTTTATTTAGGAGATTTATATAAAGTAACTAAAACTACAACTTTTATTAAGAATCAGCTTGAACTTCAAGTATTCTTGTCTCAACTAGAACCAGAAACATTAATGATGCTATCAATGATGGGTTTTGGGTGATGGTTATACATAAAGAACATAATCAGTTTGAAAGAAACAAAGTATTTAAACTCATTGACATACCCAAAGACACATTTACCATAGGCACTATGTGGGTATATAGAAATAAGGTAGATGGATCTGGTAACATGGTTAGAAAGAAGGCTACATTGGTTGCACAAGGCTATAGTCAAGAAGAAGGAATTGACTATGAAGAGTCATTTTCATTAATATATAGACTTGAAGCCTTTAGAATTCTACTTGCTTATGATGCACATCTGAATTTCAAACTATATAAAATTTATGTTAAGAGTGCATTCCTAAATGGGTATATAGGTGAGTATGTCTTTGTTGGGAAACCCCATAGTTTTAAAAATCGTCATTTTACAAATCCTATTTTTAAATTATCAAAATCATTAGATGGTTTAAAACAATATCCAAGAGCCTGGAATGAGAGATTAATTGCTTTTCATATTTCCAAGGGTTTTACAAAAGGAATAGATGATCCTACCCATTTTATAAAATGAATTTCCAATGATGTTTTAATAGTTCAAATTTATGTAGATGACATTATCTTTTGATCTTTAAAAAATTATTTTTTGCATTGAATTTTATAAAATGATGCAAAACAAATTTGGAATGTGTTTAATGGGTGAACTAAAATTCTTTATTGGATTTTAAATCATTCAATATAATAATAGTATTGTTTCATATCAATGAAAATATTCTATAGATCTTCTAAAACGTTTTGGCATGGATATCACTAAAATTAGTGACACTTCAATGAGTACTAGTTGTATGTTTGATCTTGATGAAGATGGAAAATCCATTGATCAGACCACTTAAAGAGGAATAATTGGAATCATACTATATATAACTGCTAGTCGAACTGAAATTATGTTTAGTGAATGTATGTGTGCTCATTTTCTAGAAAACCCTATGGAATCTCATTTAAATTCTGTTAAGATAATTTTAAAATACCTCAAGAACACACACAATCTAGGAATATTCTACCCTAGAGGAAAATAATTTGAGTTGGTTAGCTATTCTGATACTGATTTCAGTGGTTGTAAGTTTGAGTGAACAAGCACATCTGGAACATTTCACTTTTTAGGCATGTCACTAGTTTAATGGTGTGGTAAGAAAGAAAACTCAGTTGAATTATCAACTATTGAAGCTCAATACACAGCTACTGGTAGTTGTTCTACACAAATTTTGTGGATGAAACACGCATTACTAGTTTATAAATATCAATTCGGTCATGTAACTATAAATAGTCACAATACAAGTGATATTAACATCTCAAAAAATCATTTCTCACACTCCAGGAAAAACATATTGATGTAAGACATCACTTTTTTTGAGACCATTATCAAAAAGGCGATATCACTTTTGAATTCATTAGGATTGAATATCAGCTTTCTGATATATTCACCAAACCATTAAATTCTGAAATAATATATTACTTCATACATGAATTAGGAATGATAAATCTAAAGTAGTAAGTGTGCTATTTCACAACTTACTGTTTCACAGTTTATAGTTTCAGAAGTCACTATATTAAGATTACTATCTAAATTTTACAGTTCTACAGTCTACTGACTTAAAAATTAGATGTTTCAAACAATACGGTCGCACAATTATTAATACACATTAAATATGTCACCGTGAAAACCTGTTAATGTCTCTCCATGAAAAATATGTTCTGGTCCCTTTGTGAAAACCTATTACTGTCTCACTGTGAAAGTATATTTCAGTCTCACCATAAGGACACATGATCATTTTATTTACATATTATAAACCATATTGTTGTAATTAATTATTATATTCTTTTACTTTTCCACAATTTTGAATTTGTAATGCTTGATATCATTAAATGATTAATATAAAATAATTTTCACTCATTTCTTCACTCAAGCCTTCTTCTCTCAAACTGTATGCCCTCTTTCAACCCTTTGGTTCTCTTTCCCTCTCTCTCCCTCTCTCGAACCTTCGTTGAATTCCCAGGATGAAAATCCCATACTCATCAACTCTTGAGAAGCAAAGATCCAAGAAGAAGATGAAAACAGCACTGAAGATAACTCGCAAAGGTCCTTTGAATCCAAACACGGTGGACATAATAGTGGTACCTGAAAAGGAAATCTTCCCTAAGTGGATGTTGTCGAGTAATTCTTTAGTATTGAATTTACTAAAAGAGCAAGGATGGATGGATTGGTTCACAAAAGAGAATTGACCGATTTAGCCAATGCTAGTTGCACTGTTTTATCTATTCATTCAATAATCTTTTGATAGAGAAGATGGTTTTGTTGTGAGAAGCTGAATCAATTTCCAAAGATGCACTTTTTCTTTGAGGTTATGGGATTATTGCCTAATGAGACCTCATGATGGAATTTTTTAGCACTACCCTAGAGGTGCTCCTCCTCTAAGTGAGATTTTTATTTTAGAGGAAGCCTAGGGAAGCTTGAATGGAAATGAATCAAAGAGAAGAGCAATTGCTGCTGAGTTAGATGGTGAAACAAAACTATTGTTTATGTTTTTTCAGAATATGATTATCCTAAGAAAGTTATATTTATCTACACTCATGTTTCAAGTTGTATTTTTGATACATCTTATAAATAATGTACACCTGATTAACCTATGTAAGTATGTTATACTTCATATGTGTGAGTTGATAAAGACAACCTCCAAGCCAACCTACATGTTATACACAAGGATAATATCTTATATTCTTCATGATAAAGGGTTGGTTGGACCGGATGAAGAATTTATTAGGGACTATGAATTCTGTATCTCAAAGGATACAATCAAAAGAATGAAAATCACGTGAAATCCATGGAGAAAATCATGGGTGGAGGATGATAAAGGGTTTGTGAAATGTTCAACCTGGTTGAGCATTCTTCATGACCTAAGGGAATTTTTTATCCTAGTTTGGAACCAGATAAAATTGTGGACTATTCTGTTGAAGAAGAAGAAGAGGTTGTTGAACATACATGGTATACTTTCTTGGATAAGAAAGGCAGTTGACCTTTTCTTCAAGTCATGTATTAAAAAGAATCACATGTTGCAAAAAACTTGTTGTTCTGGAATAAGAACCGAAATCTAAAGAAGTGTCTGTTATTAATGTAAGTGAAAAGGCTATTCTGGAAGGGAATATAGAAGAATATATTTCACTTGATAAAGAAGTTTTTTATGAAGAAAATTTAGAGGAAAAATTTGTTCATGATATTATCCCATCTGTAGAGGAAAAAATAAGGCAAGACATTAAGCTGGATAGAAATGAAATTGGTGAGGATATTAGGGATGCTATATTGGAAGTATATCAATGAACTAAATCTCTTAGTCCTATAAGAGATGCACCTATTGAGGGGTAGGATCACCCTAATCTAGGAAAGAGTTGACATTCCTAGTCTGGCTGTTCCAGGCTTTGTGGACACATTGTATAAATTCCTAGCTTTTTTGATGTGAATGATTCCCAAGAAGCCTCAGTTAAAGGTACAGATCTATCTACTATTTTAAAATTGAAACTAGTATCTGCTCTTGAAGTACCTATGTAAAGGAACCTTAGCCTATCTCAGCTCCTATTCTTAAACCTCACAAGAACCTTTTTCCTTAGTATGTAATGATTATTTGAAAGACTTTGGATCTAATTTATTAGATAGGGTTGAAAATATCGTGAACACCCCACCTACTCCTATAACCAACTTGAGTGAAAGAGATGTCGACCTCTTGTTTGAACATATCATATATTATATTCTTCCAAAAAATGCTTCATAAAATTCAAGAGGTTATAATTGAGAACAAATAGCTGAGTGATGAAGTGCAGTCTCTCTAAGATATGGTTGAAGATATGCATAGAGTGTTGAAATAAATAATAGATCCTATTTCTCAACCTGTTGAGGATGTTAGTGGTCAGATTTCATAAGAATTTGTCTCTCTAATTCAACCTAAACTATCTTCTTTAGCTGACAAGGTGGCTGAATGAAACAAAAAAATTGTTCAAGAAATGATTGATCCTGTTATTTGTCTCATAAAATTGACTAATGAGTATAAGGGATGTCTCCATAAAGTTCCAAATCAACTGAACTCCCTTACTTTAGTTATTATAGCTTCTAATACCTATGGAAATCCATCTCAACCATCCTTGGATAGTGATCTTCTCAGAATGGTTGTTATAGAAGAACATCAATCTGTGCTCAGTGGATTTGACAAAGAGTATCTATCTGTGGTTTTTAAGAACTATGATAGAGTTCTTGATTTGGAGATAATTCATTCATAGATTGAAAATGATGCTCAGTATGAAATTACTAAGAAGGTGGATTTCTACTTCAATAGGAACTTCTATAAGCATGATATGAAAAACAATTTCAAGTACCTTCTAGAGAATCTGAAAATTCCTCCTATCACTCAAGCTTTCAAAACTCAACTTCAAAAGAAGAATGATTTCACTCTTTTTTTAGAAATGTTCATGGAGAATAAAGATGAATTTGGGAAAGTTATGATGTATGGTGGTGAGATTATTGCTGACTTAATCAAGTTATTAAGGCCTCTATCATCATGTGAATAGCATAGCTATTGTGGCTCCTGCAGCTGCATGCTTGCAACCTGGTTTGCCTCCTTCCTCCTCCACTGCCTTTTCCTCTTCCTCTATTTCTATCTTTTATGCTCCGAGTCATATCAGTCATGTTATCCTTGACAAAAAATTACCTCGGTCTTCCACCAAACCTTTCCCTCTTCTATTTTTGAAGGACACCCTCTTCTTTCTCTAACAGTTGGTTCACTTCCTTCTTCAACGTCCACCTATGATCATGTGGCTTCTCCAGATGTTACTACTAAGGAAAAATCGAAGACAACCAGCGCTGAAGAAAAATGAACACTATATTTTGATAGGGATATTATTGAATTTTTTTTACTATATGTTATGAAACATATAATTTTCTCTAATTCATTGTGAACTCTTATTTTTCTATTATATTATTTAATCCTTTTGATAATACCAAAAGGGGGAGAGAAATGCAATCTAAATGCAAATTAATGGAGAGAAACATACACTAAAACCAGATATCTCACTCATATGATTTTTGATCATCAAAAAGGGGGATATTTTTTGAATCCTTCTATTTTAATCATGTCATAATGATCAAAAATTATATACATCCTATAAAACATGTTAATACTGTTTAATCTATCTCAAATAACGTGTAACCTACCCAAGATCTTAATTGCTAGAAATCATGTATTATTTTTGTAAACTATATTTAATTTGTTTTATAATGATTTTTTTGAATGATTATGTCTAACTATTTCTATGGAAATTATTCCTTAAGTATATATACAGATATCAGGATAAGTATGAGAAACAGTTAGTCTACCACCAATTCTGTTTTTTTGGCAACTGACCACACATCGTGACTGAGACACTGCGAACCAGACACTGTGACCTGACACCGTGACCAGAAATAATTACCCAAACACCGTGACAAGACACTATGACCAGAAACTATGACCCAGACACCATGATCTAGACACTGTGACTAGACACCCAGACAGAAACATCGTTACCAGACACCATGACCAAGACACCGTGACCAGACACCATGAACCAGACACTGCAACATGACACCGCATTTGTGCTACCAGTTCCTGATCTCTATACAACTATTCCATCAGGATTGTCTCATAGCTCAAATAAAAAAAGAAGACATTGTTTTGTTGTGACACTATTTCCAAGTGAAACTGTTTCCAAAAAGATTGTGACACTGTTATTTAATATGTTTTGTTGTTTTTCAAATCAATTTCTAACAATGATGTTTGAGTCCTTAATATGAACTGACATAATTAATTTTTATTTATAGACTTGTCACCCGATAGTATGAGGTACCTGGTATAGAATATATGAATCTTATTGGCTCCAATAGATGAAATCCATGAAAAAAAAAGTGTGGACCTGAAACAAGCGTGTTGTTAGAGCAGCAGACACACTAGCATTATATAAAAATAATTGAATCATGCAACAAGGTACATATGAAGAACACATGAATCATTCACGAATACAAGATACCATAGATCAGATTCAATAACATCATCTCAATACAAAATTCCCAAAGAAAAAGAGCCAAATCTTACTAGGATCAAGAGCACCAAACTTGCAATACTCTGTTTGTCACAAGAGGATTCGATTCATGCATCTGTTTCATCCTAGAAGTCCAGAGCAGCATATAATAACACTCAGATCACTTCTAACCTTATCTCATCATATTTTCTCTCTTGTGTATTTTTTTATCTTTCGAGCAGTGTGTCTTTGTCTGTATAAAAACAAACACTATCTCTTGTACTAAACTGAATGATACAAGATATCCTTCCTCTCATATCATGATAGAATTGTTTACTCTAACAGATAAGTTTGGAAGAGGTCCTTGTGTGACCTGTTAGTTAATAAACATGGGGAACTAGGGAAGAGGTCGTGTGAACTGGTCAGTCCTATGCACCATTTTTTACCTCGATCTAGGGTGTGGATGAAGTTTATTAATATAATATTCTTTGTGGGTGGTGATCTCTAAGTGGAGTGGATTTGGTCTCGTCTTGAGACTGAATGACCTATTTTATATCCATTGTGTTGTTTAATTTAGTTATCTCTATTTTACTGTATAATTCTGTGTTTACAAAATTTAATTTCATAGTTAATATTGGAAAAGAGTTATAATTGCTTTGCCTTATTAAAATAGATTCAAAAGTAATATCAATAACTCATATTGAAATTATTGAGAATTAATCAATATTTTTAGAAGTTATTTGATCATTCAAACTTTCATAACTGTATTACCTTGATTAACTTGGAGGTATTTATTTTTATTGGGGAACCCTTTCAAAAAATGTTTAAAATAGAAATTTTAATTGATACTTAATTCACCCCCTCTTGAGTACTGTACTCCAACCAACACATTTATTAGTAAAAAACAAAATAATTACATTTATTGTTATTTATCATCCTAAAAATATTTTATAAATATTTTAATTATAAAAAAAATCCTCTATAACATTTGTACAATAATTCTTTAATCTATTCTTTCTTGTTTTAAAAATAACATTCCAAAAATTCTATAATATGTGTATTTTTCCAAAATCATTTCATTATAATGGTCCTAAACATAATGGAATCAAATATTTTATACCTATAACTAGAAATGTGATTAATATTGAGAATTAGTTAGCATATAAATAATATATAATATATTCCAAATAATTCTATTTATATTATCCATCACTAATAATAATGGTATGAAAAGTAGGTTCCCTTAGGTGATAATTCTTAAAATTATCAACATATTATAGGAATATTATCATGGAATTGAGATTCAGTTTTATAGATTTTTTCACAAATATTAATTAAAAATATCTTTTATAAATTACATATAAAATAATGAGTCAAATAATGAAAGTAAGAATATGATTGACCATTTTATTCCACTTATAAAATGTTTCAATGAAATGTATTCCTTTTAGTTTCATATTG
Source organism: Viscum album (assembly GCA_963277665.1). Lineage (NCBI taxonomy): Eukaryota > Viridiplantae > Streptophyta > Magnoliopsida > Santalales > Viscaceae > Viscum > Viscum album. Next base: position 876,479,292 of record OY728143.1, on the reverse strand, counting down.
AAAAAATTAATATAACTGAACATTATAATTTCTTAATTTTATTATAGTGTATTTGTATATAATTTTCATATCTGTGTTTCTCCTCATCATAAAACATATTTAATCAATATTTTATTTATCTTCTATTTAAATGATGATATCCCTATTTTTTTAATTAAATTTTAAAAAATCTTTATCAATATATATAAGATTATTAAAGAGAAATATATTCCGAAAAACTATACCCTTTTTATTTTATTCTACAATGAGAGGATTTCATAAAATATATTTAAATATAATGGATTCTAAAAAAAATTATTGAACTTGTATAGTTGTTTATTGTATTCCCATAGATAGTATTAATGAACAAATTGGAATTAAAATCATATAAACCTTAAATAGTTGTAGTACAAAAAGAATATCTTACCTTCCTCTAATAATGAAATCGTTTTTATATTTATATTATTTTGTGATACTTTTAGATATACCATAAAAGTGGCTAATTAATCCAAAATGTATTTTTTATATTTTTTACATTATTTATAAAAATCCAGATTTTATCTTCTAATGATCACATGATTTATCTTTTATTTCGATTCACATTAATTTAGTATTTCTTTTAATTTAGAACTAAGGTTAAATATAATTATGACTAATTTTTATTTTTTCACTACAATGAGGAATTTGGATCACAAGTCTATCTTAAATCCTTTTTATGATTCAAAATGTTTATTATATATTTTTTGTACACATCTATTGATTAACCATACATGATGTTTAATGTATCAACTAAAATAAACTTTTGACCATAATCTATTTTATATTTATTATTTACTGATACATCTTTTCCCTATATTGTGTGGATCTGATGATAATATTCAAGAATTAGTAAGTATTATACTCTATATGTTTTGAATTATCATCAATAAAAGTTTGAGATTTGTTTCTTGGATTTTGTAAAGTTAACTTCCAGATAATTGTCATTTTTCATCATATATTATATTTATGTGCAAGTATAATTAATCACCAATATATTATATTTTATATTTTATTTCATCTCAATTTTTTCTTCCAATATAACATTCATATATCTTATCTTTTTTTATAAAACTTCATAAAATGTTTTGGTATGAGATCGGGGGCCTCGGAGTGGCGACATACCCTCTCTCTCAAGCGTTAGGGTTTCAACCAAGGTTTCTCTCCCTTCCCTTCTCTGGTCTCGGTCATCATGGCTTCTGTGTCCCATCATCAGTGATCCTTGGTGGCTCGTTTGTCTTCATAGCCTCATCTCGGCGGGATAAGGCTTCAAGAGGTGCCTTGGATGATTTGGGCTTGGTGGTTGCGGGTGACAGATTTGGTCCTGATTGGCTCAGCGTCGGTCCTGGTATGTCATGGAGGGGTAAGGGGATTTGATGGTTTCGTTTTTCTAGGTTTTTTGAATTTTTCTTGGTGTGACGGTTTGCTGGAGTTCTTGCATTGGTTTCATTTTTGGTGTACCCTTCTACATCATCGGTTCTACTTTAATTCCATGGATTTTCAATGAGGAATCTATTGAGGGATCTTCTGTGGTAGAGATTTGTCCGGCTTCAGCCCAGAGAGACGTTGATGGATCTGATCTACTCGGATTCCTTCAATGGAGACTTTCCATCAAGGTGATGTTGGTTCTCTGAGTCCTAGGTGACGAAGACCCGACTACTTTCTCCTTGGACCATCTTCTTCATCGAGTTTCGGCGGATGTGGATGGAGGAGATCATGGTTGCGGTGGGGTGCGGCCCGATTTGGCTCTGGCGCTTAGGAGTTGTTCTATTTATGGCTTGCTTTTCTGATCTCGTGAAGTCTCTATTTTTGGATTGGAAGGCTGTTTATTTTATTTTGGAGTCGTTGATAGTGGTTGGTTGGCATTTGATTTTGAAGGCATCAAATGGTTCACCTTGGTTTTGAAGACAGGGGAGGATGTTTGTGCAGTGTTGGTGTTGTTTGCTCATGGCTGGCTTTCTAATATTTGTGTTGACTATGTTCTTCTAAATTTGGTTTTTCTCTACTTCAGTAATTCTAGAAAAGGGTCAGCGGAGTGTCTTATGGTCTGAGATTGCGTTGTGGTTTCCTGCACAGTAGGGTTTTGCATCCGGATGGCCTGGTAATCCTCGTTCTGGTTTCCTCGTCTCCCTTTGTGGATGTGCTCTTTCCATGGTTCATCTCACTTCGCTCGAGGTTTTGGGTGAACTCTTACGGGAGTCCACCGGCGGGTTTGGGGATTTGGGCTGGTGTCATTGGTCGCACCGGTGGGAGTTTAAGGTGACAGGTTCTGAGGTTTGTCCCGCTTTCCTGATGCTCATACTCTCCGGTTCGCGGTACCTTGGCCTTCTTTGGCATTTTCTACTCCATCTTTGATGGATTGTCAGTATGAATGCTTGAATGTATTTTTCATACATTATGATTGTATGATTTAATGTGGTGAAGTGGTGAATTGGTGAGGTGGGGAAGTTATGTATGGTTTCTCACTTTTTTCCTTAAAAGTGTTTGCATAATAAAAAAACAATTTTCAGTCATGAAATGTTTTCATACTGTAAATAATTTGAATAAATCAATTATTCATTGAATTCAACATTTATATTGTAGTATTTAGAGTAGTAAGTGGTTGTAAAACAATATTAATACTTTTTATTTTTAAAAGATTCATACTAAAACTCATTATTATACTTTTTATTCGCTTGAGTAATACGATTATAAAGTATATATTTATTAAATAATTTAATTCACCCAATATATTATTAAAAAAATTATCAGAAAAATTATTAAAATTTAAATTTGGAATTATAGGAATCAAATGGTAAGTATCATGTAATTATATATATAGTATAATACAATGTAGTTTATTTAAATTAAATAGCATGTTTTTATATAGAATGGGATGGTAGGTTAATTACATGGTTTCTTTTATATTATATTTTTTTATAAAATATAATATATTATAGAATAAAACGTACTTAATTTTTTCAACTCCTTTTATTGATTTTAATGACATCACATGCCACTTTCCCAAATATGTTGATACATTATAGGATTTAAATATATCATGGTATGTAAAATCTAATCAATCTTTAAAATCCATACAATAGAATACTTTTTCAATATATGATATCTCATATCATCACCTGACATTATAATCATTAGTATAATAATATATATTGTAACCAGTTGTATGAGTAGATAAATACCATTAATTTTTATTCTAAATATGTTTTAAATAAAACATTTTCATATAGTTCACATTAAAATATGAAAAATATATCCTATGTTTTTTAAAAATCATTCTCATGAATTCTCTCTTTATGTCCATATTCAATTTATTCCATATTTTTATTTATAATTTATACTATTTTAAACAAAGAATCCCAAAACTATGAACGTATCCATTCAATAATTTCATATAATATAGGATTCATCATTATTAATAATGTAGTCTTGTATTTTTAATTGGAAATTTTCATTGAATAAAGTACAATTTTCTAAAAATATATGGTTTTCCATATGACACTATTTAACATATTCTTCTATCCATAGCATCCTTTTATCTAATCATTTGATATTATTATATCAAAACCAATAATATATTTGAAATTTCCTAACATCCTCATTTAATATAGTATAGTTATTTTTTAACATGTAAAGGTTGTGAAATTTTATTTTGGTTAATGATACATTTTAACGAGAATTTTGGTATTTTTTCACATGATGGTAAAATAGTAGTTTTACTAATAAAAAATAACTAAAAATTATATAATTTATCTTTCGATATATTAATAGATTTATCAAACCATGGTATATGTTTTCCATTGATTAAGGGAGTTTTTTAGTTGTTATAAAAAATAATTTAAATAATTAATTTCTTAAAAGTGTATACATTTTCATTATGTTTTTTGGGACAAATAATTATTTTGAATGAAATATGATCTTGAAAAAATATTTTAACCACACCATATTCCATTGACTTGGTGTTTGACGTAGTATTAATGTTTAGTGGGATTTAATCCAGATTTAATTCTTATTCATTTAGGAAATTAGTAAATAATTATGTGGAGAATTATTTGTAATTATTTATAAATAACCATTAAATATATTGGAATTTCATTATTGTTTTGATGCATATTGAATCTAATATCATTTTTTGGAAATATTAGTTGAAATTAGGCATAAATCCTGACCTGAGCCTATGTTTTAGCTATGAACTATAAATACTTAATATTTCATTATTATACTCTCTTTTTATCCAAATGATCAAGAAAGGTTGATCCCAATATTATAAAATAATTAATGACAGTACCCATTCCTTTAGTGTTCTCCTAGTTTATTAATTTATACCCTTAATTTTTGAAATTTTGATTTTTTTTTTGATTTTAAGACATATATTTAAGTTTAATTTTAGTTTAAAAAATTTATATTTAGAATTAGGTCCATCCATGAATTGCATTCACATAAATCTAAATATTGTTAATCAATTATAAAATATTGAAATATTGTTTATGTAGAGACCCGAAGCTTAACGTACATTGACATTACATTACATTTGTGGAATACTTAGTACATAACAAAAACACACACACAAGGATCGTAATAGTTTAGTGTCTTTGGAAACTCGGAGTATAATCTTCTAATCATGGTGAAAGATCTTTAACATCCCCCATAAAGATCTTCTTTTTTTATACCTAAACCTTTATTTATATCCTGTGGAAAAGTAAACATAAAAGGGTGAGCTCAAATTCTCAGTAAGGGTAAACAAAAGAAATATCAATAACATCATATACATAAGCACATAAATTTTGGAAATCTTAACCTGTAAAAGAGATCATAATTTCCTAACCTGGGATAACTCATGGCAGTGAAATGTAATCACAATAATGATAACTTAAAACATTAAACTTTGTGGCATACACACATAATCATAGAGAATCATTTCTTGTTAGTCAAAACTCATTTCCAAGACTATCTTAGTGGACAAAGTCCCTTTCTGAACAGAGTCACCCTCGTTTCAATCCTGTTTCACTGAACTAGTATAACCTACCATTCCAGCCATGTCTATCTCATGAGATATAAAATCTTTACCCAATGCATTGGAGGGAGATATAGGTCCCACCCATCTCATAATGATACCATTCTTATGTGTGCCACAAAATCATAAATCATACATCATTGCATAACCCATGTAATAAAAATGGGAATCTTTAAACATCGTGACATCATAAAACAATTCATATAAGATAAAATATTTCATAAAAATATTTCCATCACAACATAATCAAATCCATGTAATAATAGCGATAGAAACAGAACCCTTTATTATCATAGATGGAAAATAATTTTGATAAAACACTTGAACTTCATTCTTGAGGAAAATATCTTTTCTACTTCAAAAACAAATTTCCTTTCTTAACATGTCATACAATTTTAAACTAAAAGAAGTTGATTAAAAATAAACTTGAAAACTTGTAAAGGAATATTCTTGGAAATTTTGTTTTAAAATTCCATTCATGCCGTATAAGTTAAAAAAACATTCTTCTTGTACTTTTGTCAGAAAAGTCAAAAAGTACCTCGTACGAAAAATGACAAAAGATTCCTTTCATATATTTTACTAAAAACTCACCGAAGGGTAAAATTGGATTTAAATAATTGTAGGTGAATGGAAATAATATTACATATTGAGGAAACATGGATGTGGATGATAAAATACACCCCAGTAAATTCTAAAGTATAAACAATCTCGGATAAAAATGAGATTGTGACATTTCCCTTACCTTAGGTCCGATTTGCTTCGTAAGTGTCCGAACCTCCGGTATAATGATTTAAATAATGTCATTGACTTATTACAGAATCATATTCATTGTTATGATATCATATATGGTTCACTTATGACTTTATATTACCCGTTCTTTTGTAAATTCCATGTTAAAGAGCGTTTTGGGTAAAATTGTTTCATTTGTCGTCTGTGTTTTGACTTGTAATTATTCATATGATTACTTAGATCATGATTACATAATTCCAGAATATAAAACATGATTTATATATATATATATATATTCATAATATACATATATATAATAAATCAGTAAATGGAAATAAATACACCGTTCATGGAGACGGTAGGCCGAACGTATGCATGAACGCTGTTTTCGTTTCCTTATTGAGTTGAACGGAATTAAGTAGATGACATTCATATATATACACATAAATCCAGTATCATTATTATGTCATATATTTCATGATTACTTATTATATATACTTTATAATCATTCATGAATGGTTAAAGTGGAGAATGAATCTCATCGCGTTGTGGAGACGGTAGTCCGTACGTACGCACGAGCGATGATATCGTTCTCATGATCGTGGGACTATATTGGAGTGTATGTATACTATTTCAGAATCAATATCACTTTAAAATAATAATATATAGTTATTATTTACACCATTATACCCATCCAAGTAAGGTGGTGGTGGAAAATAGATTTCACCACGGCGTGGAGACGGTATTCCGTACGTACGCACGCACGGTGATTTTGTTTTCCGTAGGATGGATAGATGGTGAAATAGGATTGTTTCATACTTATAATAACATATCAGTATATTAGTGATACTGATGTTATTACTTCATAATGAAACAACCTAATAAGAAGAAGTGGAAGAAGAAATAAAGGTGAAAGAATCGATAACGGAAATTACCTCTTCTTTGAAGCGCCTCTTTGAGACCTCCTCTTAGGGCACTAAAATTGGTCTTTGAGGAAGACCAGAACCTCTAGGATGTTTCTAGGGAAGTGGAGAAGATAATTTGGTAGGGGTTGGCCGAGCTTTAAGGCTCAAAGTTGTGTGAGGAAGAGAGGGAGGAGGTTCCCTTTTATAAGGGAGGAGAGGGGCTCCTTTGGAAAAACTAAAAATATTATTTTATTATAAAGTCAAGTTCGGTTTTAAATAGCTCCAAATTAATTTATTTCGAGGCTAAGGTGGGGATGGGTCGAAACCCTCTCATCCAACAGAATTTAGACAAGTTTAGGTTCCTATTTTAACCTTATCATTTAGATTTAACATTAAGTTAAATAATTTTACTTTTACCGTGTCTTCTTCTGTTCTTACACTATAAGGTTAATAAACTTACTATAAGAAGCCAAACGAACCCAAAATTGTCTATTATTAATATATATAACCGTATCTAAGTCATTTGGCCGAAACTTAGATTTTTAGGAATAAAATAACAATTAATAATATAATATTTGTTTTAAAAACTATTTTATGTCAATTTTGACACTATTTAGTAATTGATTTTTGTGAAACTCATAACAGAATTATAAGTACTAAAAAAGTTAATTAAATAAAAAATAAAATGTCATATTAACCTAGAAAATTATTGGAATACATAAAAAGTCTTAAATTACATTTATTTTGGTATTTATAACATCAATTATGTCAATATTTCATTAATAAGATAATTACTGCATCATCTTTGTGTCATAAATAAATTGAATTATTTGATGTCTAAAAATTACAAATAAAATACCATTATGTAGGAAATCGTTTTAGCTTTATAATTAATATTTACAATAGAATTTATCTTTTGTATAACCCTATATTAAAAATGTTTTAGTAAATAAACTTTGATTTTAACTCTTTTAACTCTTCTTTGAATTAAATAATAATAAATGTCCTAATCTAATCCATGTGGGCCTAAATGTTCAGATTTTATTCCTAAGATTGTTTTTGGTCGAATTACACTTATAAAATAGAATTTGGACATGTGTTAGGATAATAATAATATCATTTTTACCCTTAATTACCCTATTTACTTTTAATCGTGGTAAATAAAAGTAAAAAGTTATTATTCACCAAAAATTATTTTCATATCATTGAACCACATTTTACTTACTGACATCAACCGTGTCTCTCTGATTTTTGAAATTCCACTCACAGAAGTGGTAAAATTAATTTTTATGAAAAATTCAGTTTTTTTAACTACCACTTAGTGGTTTCACTATTCATCAAAAATTGAAAGTTTTCAGAAAAATACCAAAAATTAGGCCTAAGATATATTTGATATTATGAACTCAAAAATGATTTCTATTTTACAAAATTCAAAACAAATCAGTTTCATTAATTAATTTCAAAATTAATTCCTGTCGTCAAAACAAAAGGCGTGTTTTTAAGAGATAATAACCATCAAAAGATTGACACTTGTTTATAACTGGTTTAAATGTGAAATTACATCCAATGACCAACATTGTATTAAATTGTAAAAATATATTCTAAATATACTTTAAAACCACTCAAATGAATAATTTATCACTATTAATTATTTCGATTGAAAAAGTTGTTTTTAATTAAAATTTAGTAATTTTCACTATTCATCAAAATGTGAAAGTTATCCGAAAATCACCAAAATTTCACCCTAAGCTAATTTCGATATTCCGAATCCAAAAATGAAGTCCATTTTGAAAAATAGAATTTACAAAATTTCAAAAAGTGGTTATTACTATTCATAACGTCTAGTTTTAATAATATTTTAATAGCATATCGTTGTTTAGCGAAACTTGGTGTTGCGTACAACACACGCTATCGTGGAAGGTCGCGATTGCGTGTAATTCAAGCCAGGTCAGAGATGTGTGTTGTGAATGATTTTTTTGTTTTAGCATATAACACAAGACATTAATGAAATTAAAAAGAATATTTTTCATAAAATCTCGGGGTGTTACATTGTACCCCCCTAAAAATTAATTTCTCCCTCGAAATTCGTCGGGGTTATAAATGGTTTACTACTCGAAAGATTCTTTAATAGAAACCCACGTCGTAAAAATGAATACCAAAACCAATCTTTAAAAACAAAAGTTTGAAACGTAACTGTTACCCAAATAAACTAATCACTGGGTTTCCACATAGGTGAAAATATGGATATGGAAGAAAACTCTAACCATCATGTTCTGATGGAGAGTGGTAGAGAAAATGGCTATGGAAAATCCAACAATCACAAATCCATAAATTTGTGATGATCTAAGGTACCATCTGATTAATCAGATATAAGAGCACTAGGACAACATTTTTGGTTTTCAAGATTGTTTCCCAAAAGTTGAATAATTTGAATTAGAATAAATACTTACTTTATTTTGGTACAATCTTAGTGTTGTTTGTGCCTTGAACAATTTACACTTCATCTCTCAAATAAATGAAGTTTAATTTGTTATTCGTGAAGTGTTAGCAGATCATGTGATAGAATGACGGGTCATTCCATCTGTCTCAAACAAAAGTTTAGCAAAAGTTATTAAAAATACATAAGTCATTCTATAGTGAGATTAATCATATATGGTTCCTAAAATGGACTTATACTTCATATATCATACTGGTTAATATAATAAAACTAGTTTCTACTAACCAGGGACTTCCTGTAGGCCAGTGGTAGGCGATAAAGGCCAGTCGCACTTCGGTTGTGGGTTCGATTCCCACAGCCTTGTCCGACACGATGGGATGTCGCCCGTCCTGTAGGTTGTACTTTTTCTAAAGCTATATTACTATAACATCCCATCAATAATATCGAAAAATGTTTTATCCTAACTTATTTCCAACATAATCCATTCTAATCTTTAGGCTTATCCAAAATATTTCTGTCCAAGCTCATAGTATAAAGAAAATGATTACTTGAAATGTCATAGAACAATCACGTGAATGCCATCATTTATCCCCCATATATCATAAGATATATCTTGTTGGTCAAATTACAAATATGTGAATACCTTAATCATGTATTCTCTTGAAGAATGAATACCCATTGAACCTTAGTGAAAACATGAATGCAGTTAAAACTTAACACTTTCCACATACCAAAATCCTCAAAATTCTATATACTCAAACCATGATATCACTTAGTCCTTATATCAATCATGAGCTCATGAATACTGTTAAACATTTCATTTTCTCTTTTTCCATTCATTATGCGCATATCATCTTATTTCCAAAAATATCTCAATCACTTTGAATACCACATTAGACCAATACATAAATATTCCAATACTCCATGATACAACATTATTTTGGAATCCCATTACATAAACACTTAATCATTCCACCACATCGTTGTCATATTCAACATCGCCAATAGTGATCGCATGTGACTTCCCTTTGTCCTTTGCCTTAAGAGGTTGCTCATGTCGATCATCACTAACCCTTGGATTAGGGCATTTATTATCATAATTCCCCATTTTCTTGCACTTGAAGCATTGAAGTGTTGGTGGTGCGTTCTCTGCAGTGTTTGCTTTATTCACATCATTAGAAACCCTTTTTCCATTACTTCGACACTCAGCTACTCGATGAACTTCTTTTCCACACTTAAAACATTTTCTAGTCCCTTTAAGACAATCTCCACCATGCTTCTTTCCACACTTTGAGCATAAGGAAACATTCATCTTCTTTTCACCATTATTCTGAGATTTCTCCTTGAACTCCATCTTTCGTTTCTTATCAAAACCATGAGATGGATATGTAACACCAACTTCCATTTCTACCTTGATAGCACAACGCACAATTTCTTCATAGCTACTGAAGTCTCTTATAGCTAATGCCCTCTGAAGACTTGGTTTTAAGACACGGAAAAATCGATCAACTTTACTTTCAGGTTGGATGATAATGCCAGATGCATACCTTGCAAGTCTTGTAAAATTCACTTCGTATATACCAACGGATTCATCATCCTTTTTCTTTAGTTCGAGAAACTCCTTCTCCATCTTTGTTCGAAGAATACGAGGGTTGTACTTATTGAAAAATAAATTCTTGAACTCGTCCCATTCCATGGACTCAATTTCATCTCTTGGCCTCGTATTCTTGATAAGATTCCACCATTGATTAGCTTCACCTTCCAAATGATATACTGATAAGATGACTTTATCATGTTTAGAACATTGAAGAACTGAAAATATCTTTTCAGTGGTACTGATCCATTGTTCAGAAACAAGTGGATCAGAAGTCCCACTGAAAGAAGGTGGACGTTGCCTCATGAAGGACTCAATAGAATATTGTTCCCTTCTCTGCTCATTTGGAAGTCCAGAATGATTCATATCTAGTGTAAGTATAACAATAAGATTTTGCACTCCATCTCCCATAACATTTGTTTGTTCAGGAGGACAATCATTGCATTGTCCATTGCATTGATCAACATGGTTCCTTCGGGTTCCATCCATCGTCTAAAACCCAAAACGAATAGTGTGAGAGGAAAAAATAAAGGGGGAGTAACTTCAATATCTAACATCTTTGGTTTAATCTAATATCATTACCATAGTTCTCAGACTATATGCTATATGTATACTTATCCTTAGGGACATCCCTAGACATACCTTAGAAATATCTCTAGGGATCTCACTAAGGCTTTCGCATCCTAGTTTCCAAAGGTTGACTAAACCTTTACTCTGATACCAACTGTAGAGACCCGAAGCTTGAAGTACATTGACATTACATTACATTTGCGTAATACTTAGTACATAACAAAAACACACACACAAGGATCTTAATAGTTTATTGTCTTTGGAAACTCGGAATATAATCTTCTAATCCTGGTGAAAGATCTTCAACATCTCCCATAAAGATAATATTTTTTTTATACCTAAACCTTTCTTTATATCCTGGGAAAAATTAAACATAAAAGGGTGAGCTCAAATGCTCAGTACGGGTAAACAAAAGAAATATCAATCACATCATATACATAAGCACATAACTTTTGTAAATATTAACCTGTAAAAGAGATCATAATTTCATAACCTGGGATAACTCATGGCAGTGAAATGTAATCACAATAATGATAACTTAAAACATTAAACTTTGTGGCATACACACATAATCATAGAGAATCATTTCTTGTTATTCAAGACTCATTGCCAAGACTATCTTAGTGGACAAAGTCCCTTTCTGAACCAAGTCACCCTCGTTTCAGTCTTGTTTCACTGAACCGGTATAACCTACCATTCCAGCCATGTCTATCTAATAAGATATAAAATCTTTACCCAATGCATTGGAGGGAGATATAGGTCCCACCCATCTCATAATGATACCATTCTTATGTGTGCCACAAAATCATAAATCATACATCATTGCATAACCCATGTAATAAAAATGGGAATCTTTAAACATCGTGACATCATAAAACAATTCATATAAGATAAAAGATTTCATAAAACTATTTCCATCACAACATAATCAAATCCATGTAATAATAGGGATATGAAAATAACCCTTTATTATCTTAGACGGAAAATAATTTTGATAAAACACTTGAACTTCATTCTTGAGGAAAATATCCTTTCTACTTCAAAAACAATTTTCCTTTCTTAACATGTCATACAATTTTAAACTAAAAGAAGTTGATTAAAAATAAACTTGAAAACATTTAAAGGAAGATTCTTGGAAATTTTTTTTTAAAATTCCATTCATTCCATATAAGTTAAAAAAACATTCTTCTCGTACTTTTGTCAGAAAAGTCAAAAAGTACCTTGTACGAAAAATGACCAAAGATTACTTTCATATATTTTACTAAAAACTCACCGAAGGGTAAAATTGGATTTAAATAATTGTAGGTGAATGGAAATAATATTAAATATTGAGGAAAAATGGATGTGTTTGATAAAATACACCCCAGTAAATTCTAAAGTATAAACAATCTCAGATAAAAATGAGATTGTGACATTTCCCTTACCTTAGGTCCGATTTGCTTCGTAAGTGTCTGAACCTCCTGTATAATGATTTAAATAATGTCATTGACTTATTACAGAATCATATTCATTGTTATTATATCATGTATGGTTCACTTATGACTTTATATTACCCGTTCTTTTGTAAATTCCATGTTAAAGAGGGTTTTGGGTAAAATTGTTTCATTTGTCGTCCGTGTTTTGACTTGTAATTATTCATTTGATTACTAAGATCATGATTAATTAATTCCAGAATATAAAACATGATTTATATATATATATATTCAGAATATACATATATATAATAAATCAGTAAATGGAAAGAAATGCACCGTTCATGGAGACGGTAGGCCGTACGTACTCATGAACGTTGTTTTCGTTTCCTTATTGAGTTGAACGGAATTAAGTTGATGAAATTCATATATATACACATAAATCCAGTATCATTATTATGTCATATATTTCATGATTACTTATTATATATACTTTATAATCATTCATGAATGGTTAAAGTGGAGAATGAATCTCATCGCGTCGTGGAGACGGTAGTCCGTACGTACGCACGAGCGATGATATCGTTCTCATGATCATGGGACTGTATTGGAGTGTATGTATACTATTTCAGAATCAATATCACTTTAAAATAATAATATATAGTTATTATTTACACCATTATACCCATCCAAGTAAGGTGGTGGTGGAAAATAGATTTCACCACGGCGTGGAGACGGTATTCCGTACGTACGCACGCGCGGTGATTTCGTTTTCCGTAGGATGGATAGATGGTGAAATAGGATTGTTTCATACTTATAATAACATATCAGTATATTAGTGATACTGATGTTATTACTTCATAATGAAACAACCTAATAAGAAGAAGTGGAAGAAGAAATAAAGGTGAAAGAATCGGTAACGGAAATTACCTCTTCTTTGAAGCGCCTCTTTGAGACCTCCTCTTAGGGCACTAAAATTGGTCTTTGAGGAAGACCAGAACCTCTAGGATGTTTCTAGGGAAGTGGAGAAGAGAATTTCGCAGGGGTTGGCCGAGCTTGAAGGCTCAAAGTTGTGTGAGGAAGAGAGGGAGGAGGTGCCCTTTTATAAGGGAGGAGAGGGGCTCCTTTGGAAAAACTAAAAATATTATTTTATTATAAAGTCAAGTTCGGTTTTAAATAGCTCCAAATTAATTTATTTCGAGGATAAGGTGGGTATGGGTCGAAATCCTCTCATCCAATAGAATTTATACAAGCTCAGGTTCCTATTTTAACCTTATCATTTAGATTTAACATTAAGTTAAATAATTTTACTTTTACCGTGTCTTCTTGTGTTCTTACACTATAAGGTTAATAAACTTACTATAAGAAGCCAAACGAACCCCAAATTGTTTATTATTAATATATATAACCGTATCTAAGTCATTCGGCCGAACCTTAGATTTTTAGGAATAAAATAACAATTAATAATATAATATTTGTTTCAAAAACTATTTTATGTTAATTTTGACACTATTTAGTAATTGATTTTTTTGAAAATCATAACAGAATTATAAGTTCAAAAAAAGGTAATTAAATAAACAATAAAATGTCATATTAACCTAGAAAATTAGTTTAATTCATAAAAAGTCTTAAATTGCATTTATTTTGGTATTTATAACATCAATTATGTCAATATTTCATTAATAAGATAATTACTACATCATCTTTGTGTCATTAATAAATTAAATTATTTGATGTCTAAAAATAACAAATAAAATACCATTATGTAGGAAATATTTTTAGCATTATAATTAATAATTACAATCGAATTTATCTTATGTATAACCCTATATTAAAAATGTTTTAGTAAATAAACTTTGATTTTAACTCTTTTAACTCTTCTTTGAATTAAATAATAATAAATGTCCTAATCTAATCCATGTGGGCCTAAATGGTCATATTTAATTCCTAAGATTGTTTTTGGTCGAATTACACTTATCCAATAGAATTTGGACATGTGTTAGGGTAATAATAATATCATTTTTACCCTTAATTACCCTATTTACTTTTAACCGTGGTAAATAAAAGTAAAAAGTTACTATTCACCAAAAATATTTTCATCTCATTGAACCACATTTTACTTACTGACATCAACCGTGTCTCTCAGATTTTTGAAATTCCACTCACAGAAGTGGTAAAATTAATTTTTATGAAAAATTCAGTTTTTTAACTACCACTTAGTGGTTTCACTATTCATCAAAAATTGAAAGTTTTCAGAAAAATACCAAAAATTAGGCCTAAGCTATATTTGATATTATGAACTCAAAAATGATTTCTATTTTACCAAATTCAAAACAAATCAGTTTCATTAATTAATTTAAAAATTAATTCTCGTCGTCAAAACAAAAGGCGTGTTTTTAAGAGATAATCACTATCAAAAGATTGACACTTGTTTATAACTGGTTTAAATGTGAAATTACATCCCATGACCAACATTGTATTAAATTGTAAAAATATATTCTAAATATACTTTAAAACCATTCAAATGAATAATTTATCACTATTAATTATTTGGATTGAAAAAGTTGTTTTTAATTAATATTTAGTAATTTTCACTATTCATCAAAATGTGAAAGTTATCCGAAAATCACAAAAATTTCACCCTAAGCTAATTTCGATATTCCGAATCCAAAAATGAAGTCCATTTTGAAAGATAGAATTTACAAAATTTCAAAAAGTGATTATTACTATTCATAACGTCTAGTTTTAATAATATTTTAATAGCATATCGTTGTTTAGCGAAACTTGGTGTTGCGTACAACACACGCTATCGTGGAAGGTCGCGATTGCGTGTAATTAAAGCCAGGTCAGAGATGTGTGTTGTGAAAGATTTTTTTGGTTTAGCATATTACACAAGACATTAATGAAATTAAAAAGAATATTTTTCATAAAATCTCGGTGTGTTACATTCTACCCCCCTAAAAATGAATTTCGCCCACGAAATTCGTCGGGGTTATAAATGGTTTACTACTCGAAAGTTTCTTTAATAGAAACCTACATCGTAAAAATGAATACCAAAACCAATATTTAAAAACAAAAGTATGAAACATAACTGTTACCCAAATAAACTAATCACTGGTTTCCATATAGGTGAAAATATGGATATGGAAGAAAAATCTAACCATCATGTTCTGATGGAGAGTGGTAGAGAACATGGCTATGGAAAAGCCAACAATCACAAATCCATAAATTTGTGATGATCTAAGGTACCATCTGATTAATCAGATATAAGAGCACTAGGACAACATTTTTTGTTTTCAAGATCGTTTCCCTAAAGTTGAATAATTTGAATTAGAATAAATACTTACTTTATTTTGGTACAATCTCACTGTTGTTTGTGCCTTGAACAATTTCCACTTCATCTCTTAAATAAATGAAGTTGAATTTGTTATTTGTGAAGTGTTAGCAGATCATGTGATAGAATGACGGGTCATTCCATCTGTCTCAAACAAAAGGTTAGCAAAAGTTATTAAATATACATAAGTCATTCTATAGTGAGATTAATCATATATGGTTCCTAAAATGGACTTATAATTCATATATCATACTGGTTAATATAATAAAACTAGTTTCTACTAACCAGGGACTTCCTGTAGGCCAGTGGTAGGTGATAAAGGCCAGTCGCACTTCGGTTGTGGGTTCGATTCCCACAGCCTTGTCCGACACGATGGGATGACGCCCGTCCTACAGGTTGTCCTTTTTCTAAAGCTATATTACTATAACATCCCATCAATAATATCGAAAAATGTTTTATCCTAACTTATGTCCAACATAATCCATTCTAATCTTTAGGCTTATATAAAATACTTCGGTCCAAGCTCATAGTATAAAGAAAATGATTACTTGAAATGTCACAGAACAATCACGTGAATGCCATCATTTATCCCCCATATATCATAAGATATATCTTGTTGGTCAAATTACAAACATGTGAATACCTTAATCATGTATTCTCTTGAATAATGAATACCCATTGAACCTTAGTGAAGACATGAATGCAGTTAAAAGTTAACACTTTCCACATACCAAAATCCTAAAAATTCTATATACTCAAACCATGATATCACATAGTCCTTATATCAATCATGAGCTCATGAATACTGTTAAACATTTCATTTTCTCGTTTTCCCTTCATTATGCGCATATCATCTTATTTCCAAAAATATCTCAATCACTTTGAATACCACATTAGACCAATACATAAATATTCCAATACTCCATGATACAACATTATTTTGGAATCCCATTACATAAACACTTAATCATTCCACCGCATCGTTGTCATATTCAACATCGCCAATAGTGATCGCATGTGACTTCCCTTTGTCCTTTGCCTTAATCGGTTGCTCATGTCGATCATCACTAATCCTTGGATTAGGGAATTTATTAGCATAATGCCCCATTTCCTTGCACTTGAAGCATTTAAGTGTTGGTGGTGTGTTCTCTGCAGTGTTTGCTTTATTCACATCATTAGAAACCCTTTTTCAAATACTTCGACACTCAGCTGCTCGATGACCTTCTTTTCCACACTTAAAACATTTTCTAGTCCCTTTAAGACAATCTCCACCATGCTTCTTTCCACACTTTGTGCATAAGGAAACATTCATCTTCTTTTCACCATTATTCTGAGATTTCTCCTTGAACTCCATCTTTCGTTTCTTGTCAAAACCATGAGATGGATATGTAACACCAACTTCCATTTCTACCTTGATAGCATAACACACAATTTTTTGATAGCTACTGAAGTCTCTTATAGCTAATGCCCTCCGAAGACTTGGTTTTAAGCCACTGAAAAATCGATCAACTTTACTTTCAGTTTGGATGATAATGCCAGATGCATACCTTGCAAGTCTTGTAAAATTCGCTTCGTATATACCAACGGATTCATCATCCTTTTGCTTTAGTTCGATAAACTCCTTCTCCATCTTTGTTCGAAGAATACGAGGGAAGTACTTATTGAAAAATAAATTCTTGAACTCGTCCCATTCCATGGACTCAATTTCATCTCTTGGACTCATATTCTTGATAAGATTCCACCATTTATTAGCTTCACCTTCCAAACGATATACTGCTAAGATGACTTTATCATGTTCAGAACATTGAAGAACTGAAAATATCTTTTCAGTGGTACTGATCCATTGTTCAACAACAAGTGGATTGGAAGTCCCACTGAAAGAAGGTGGACGTTGCCTCATGAAGGACTCAATATAATATTGTTCCCTTCTCTGCTCATTTGGAAGTCCAGAATGATTCATAGCTTGTGTAAGTATAACAATAAGATTTTTCACTCCATCTCCCATAACATTTGTTTGTTCAGGAGGACAATCATTGCATTGTCCATTGCATTGATCAACACGGTTCCTTCGGGTTCCATCCATCGTCTAAAACCCAAAACGAATAGTGTGAGAGGCAAAAATCAAGGGGGAGTAACTTCAATATCTAAAATCTTTGGTTTAATCTAATATTGTTACCATAGTTCTAGGACTATATCCTAAACGTATACTTATCCTTAGGGACATCCCTAGACATACCTTAGAAATATCTCTAGGGATCTCACTAACGCTTTCGCATCCTAGTTTCCAAAGGTTGACTAAACCTTTCCTCTGATACCAACTGTAGAGACCCGAAGCTTGACATACATTGATATTACATTACATTTGCGGAATACTTAGTACATAACAAAAACACACACACAAGGATCATAATAGTTTAGTGTCTTTGGAAACTCGGAATATAATCTTCTAATCCTGGTGAAAGATCTTCAACATCTCCCATAAAGATCTTCTTTTTTTTATACCTAAACCTTTCTTTATATCCTAGGGAAAATTAAACATAAAAGGGTGAGCTCAAATGCTCAATAAGGGTAAAAAAAAAAGAAATATCAATCACATCATATACATAAGCACATAACTTTAGGAAATCTTAACCTGTAAAAGAGATCATAATTTCATAACCTAGGATAACTCATGGCAGTGAAATGTAATCACAATAATGATAACTTAAAACATTAAACTTTGTGGCATACACAAATAATCATAGAGAATCATTTCTTGTTAATCAAGACTCATTTCCAAGACTATCTTAGTGGACAAAATCCCTTTCTGAACCGAGTCACCCTCGTTTCAGTCCTGTTTCACTGAACCGGTATAACCTACCATTCCAGCCATGTCTATCTAATGAGATATAAACTCTTTACCCAATGAATTGGAGGGAGATATAGGTCCCAACCATCTCATAATGATACCATTCTTATGTGTGCCACAAAATCATAAATCATACATCATTGCAAAACCCATGTAATAAAAATGGGAATATTTAAACATCGTGACATCATAAAACAATTCATATAAGATAAAAGATTTCATAAAAATATTTCCATCACAACATAATCAAATCCATGTAATAATAGGTATAGAAACAGAAACCTTTATTATCTTAGACGGAAAATAATTTTGATAAAACACTTGAACTTCATTCTTGAGGAAAATATCCTTTCTACTTCAAAAAAAAATTTCCTTTCTTAACATGTCATACAATTTTAAACTAAAAGAAGTTGATTAAAAATAAACTTGAAAACTTGTAAAGGAAGATTCTTGGAAATTTTGTTTTAATATTCCATTCATTCCATATAAGTTAAAAAACATTCTTCTCGTACTTTTTTTGGAAAAGTCAAAAAGTACCTCATACGAAAAACGACAAAAGATTCCTTTCATATATTTTACTAAAAACTCGCCGAAGGGTAAAATTGTATTTAAATAATTGTAGGTGAATGGAAATAATATTACATATTGAGAAAACATGGATGTGGATGATAAAATACACCCTAGTAAATTCTAAAGTATAAACAATCTCGGATAAAAATGAGATTGTGACATTTCCCTTACCTTAGGTCTGATTTGCTTCATAAGTGTCCGAACCTCCTGTATAATGATTTAAATAATATCATGGACTTATTACATAATCATATTCATTGTTATTATATCATGTATGGTTCACTTATGACTTTATATTACCCATTCTTTTGTAAATTCCATGTTAAAGAGCGTTTTGGGTAAAATTGTTTCATTTGTCGTCCGTGTTTTGACTTGTAATTATTCATATGATTAATTAGATCATGATTAATTAATTCCATAATACAAAACATGATTTATATATATATATATATATATTCAGAATATACATATATATAATAAATCAGTAAATGGAAATAAATACACCGTTCATGGAGACGGTAGGCCGTACGTATGCATGAACGCTGCTTTCGTTTCCTAATTGAGTTGAACGGAATTAAGTAGATGACATTCTTATATATACACATAAATCCAGTATAATTATTATGTCATATATTTCATGATTACTTATTATATATACTTTATAATCATTCATGAATGGTTAAAGTGGAGAATGAATCTCATCGCGTCGTGGAGACGGTAGTCCGTACGTACGCATGAGCGATGATATCGTTCTCATGATCGTGGGACTGTATTGGAGTGTATGTATACTATTTCAGAATCAATATCACTTTAAAATAATAATATATAGTTATTATTTATACCATTATACCCATCCAAGTTAGGTGGTGGTGGGAAATAGATTTCACCACGGCGTGGAGACGGTATTCCGTACGTACGCACGCGCGGTGATTTCGTTTTCCGTAGGATGGATAGATGGTGAAATAGGATTGTTTCATACTTATAATAACATATCATTATATTAGTGATACGGATGTTATTACTTCATAATGAAACAACCTAATAAGAAGAAGTGGAAGAAAAAATAAAGGTGAAAGAATAGGTAACGGAAATTACCTCTTCTTTGAAGCGCCTCTTTGAGACCTCCTCTTAGGGCACTAAAATTGGTCTTTGAGGAGGACCAGAACCTCTATGATGTTTATAGGGAAGTGGAGAAGAGAATTTGGCAGGGTTTGGCCGAGATTGAAGGCTCAAAGTTGTGTGAGGAAGAGAGGGAGGAGGTGTCCTTTTATAAGGGAGGAGAGGGGCTCCTTTGGAAAAACTAAAAATATTATTTTATTATAAAGTCAATTTTGGTTTTAAATAGCTCCAAATTGATTTATTTCGAAGCTAAGGTGGTGATGGGTAGAAAGCCTCTCATCCAATATAATTTAGACAAGTTTAGGTTCCTATTTTAACCTTATCATTTAGATTTAACATTAAGATAAATAATTTTACTTTTACCATGTCTTCTTGTGTTCTTACACTATAAGGTTAATAAACTTACTATAAGAAGCCAAACGAACCCCAAATTGTTTATTATTAATATATATAACCTTATCTAAGTCATGTGGCCGAACCTCAGATTTTTAGGAATAAAATAACAATTAATAATATAATATTAGTTTTAAAAACTATTTTATGTCAATTTTGACACTATTTAGTAATTGATTTTTTTGAAATTCATAACACAATGATAAGTTAGGAAAAAGTTAATTAAATAAATACTAACATGTCATATTAACCTTGAAAATTATTGGAATTCATAAACAGTCTTAAATTACATTTATTTTTGTATTTATAACATCAATTATGTCAATATTTCATTAATAAGTTAATTACTGCATCATCTTTGTGTCATAAAAAAATTACATTATTTGATGTCTAAAAATTACAAATAAAATACCATTATGTAGGAAATCCTTTTATCTTTCTAATGAATATTTACAATCGAATTTAGCTTATGTATAACCCTATATTAAATATGTTTTAGTAAATAAACTTTGATTTTAACTCTTTTAACTCTTCTTTGAATTAAATATAAATAAATGTCCTAATCTATTCCAAGTGGGCCTAAATGGTCACATTTTATTCCTAAGCTTTTTTTTGGTCGAATTACATTTATCCAATAGAATTTGGACATGTGTTAGGGTAATAATAATATCATTTTTACCCTTAATTACCCTATTTACTTTTAACCGTGGTAAATAAAAGTAAAAAGTTACTATTCACCAAACTTATTTTCATCTCATTGAACCACATTTTACTTACTGAAATCAACCGTGTCCCTCAGATTTTTGAATTTCCACTCACATAAGCGGTAAAAATATGTTTTATGAAAAATTCAGTTTTTTTAACTACCACTTAGTGGTTTCACTATTCATCAAAAATCGAAAGTTTTCAGAAAAATACAAAAATTAGGCCTAAGCTATATTTGATATTATGAACTCAAAAATGATTTATATTTTACCAAATTCAGACATATGAGTTGCATTAATTAATTTAAAAATTAATTCTCATCGTCAAAACAAAAGGCGTGTTTTTAAGAGATAATAACTATCAAAAGATTGACACATTTTTATAACTGGTTTAAATGTGAAATTACATCCAATGACTAAAATTGTATTAAATTGTAAAAATATATTCTAAATATAAATTAAAACCACTAAAATTAATAATTTATCACTATTAAATATTTCGATTGAAAAAGTTGTTTTAATTAAAATTTAGTAATTTTCACTATTCATCATAATATGAAAGTTATCCGAAAATCACCAAAATTTTACCCTAAGCTAATTTTGATATTCTGAATCCAAAAATAAAGTCCATTTTGAAAAATAGAATTTAAAAAATTTCAAAAAGTGGTTATTACTATTCATAATGCCTAGTTTTAATAATATTTTAAAAGCATGTCATTGTTTAGTGAAACTTGGTGTTGCGTACAACACACGCTATCGTGGAAGGTCGCGATTGCGTGTAATTCAAGCCAGGTCAGAGATGTGTGTTGTGAAAGCTCCTTTTGGTGTAGCGTATAACACAAGACATTAATGGAATTAAAAAGAATATTTTTCATAAAATCTCGGGGTGTTACAGTTTATGTAAATACTTGGAAATTCAATATAATTTTTTAAAATTATTTGGGATTATTATGGGTCAACAAAAATTGAAAATGATTGATTCGGAGGCCCATTTTTTCAAAAAAATGAATTTTTGATCTTTTTTAAAGGTACATTCAATAAATGCATGGGGGAAGTTTTCTATCTTTCAAACCAGTGCTCGAAATAAAAATATTAGGGCACCATAGAATTCGTAGTGATGTGATTTGCTTAAGGGAGACTTTACTTCGACCATAGTAGGTCGAGAGAAAATGATAGTTTTGGACCTTAAAAAATAATAAAATTACAACAAATTAATTTTAATTTTTTTTTGTAAATTTTGAGTAGTGGTGGTGGGACCGATGAATTGTCAATCCATTTAATGGATTAACCAATTTTTTCGTACTCACTCTGTTGATAGAGGTGAGTTGAATTAATTAACTTATTAATGAAACTCATTAAAGCTAAGTTGTGTTAAACTCTCATCCTCCATCTATTTAAGTGAAGCTCAGAGTTTGGTATTTGGGGAATAAGTGAGGAAACACAGATGAAGTGACGTGATGCCTTCCACCGATGGAGAATGACAGCTTGGACAACAACATCAGAGGGATCGAAACGGGAATGACGAATGTCGGCAGCGTCAGCAAAGTGCAGATTTTTCTTCCACCACCCCGACATCTCAAATGATTATTGAGGTAGGGGGTTTGTTATTAAAGTTATATTTGATAAATTAAAATTTCTCATGTTAGATATGATGATAATGCGGAGGACGTGGGCCAAACGAACAAGTCCCGAACACTCCCCTACTTCCTTTATTTATGTGTTCTTCATGGGACGATTTTTTACTCGACGAAAAGCGAAAACTGGGAGGCACACAATGATGACGGCATCCTGAGTGGGTCATAGGCGTGTCAGGAAAGATGAATGGATCACTAGAGCTGACCGGTGGCCTGTGGGAGGTCTGACGGTGAGGAACCGGTGATCAAAGCCGGTGAAAAAGGCAGTGGTCAGTGCTCACTGGCCTCAGATGAGGGCAGCGCCACTTGGCGCTGTGGCGGACGGACGTGTGCTCTGCTCACGGACGACCGCAAAGGCTGGAGGCAGCGCGCCAAAGCACGCCACATTGAGTAGGCCACGGCTTCAAAGGTGTGGTGAAGAGAGGGAACGACTCCCAGAATGCCCCATAGACACCATGACAGATCTATCTTACGTCGCAAATCAAGATCCTAACAGCTCTTTCAGATGTTCAGGAGGCAGATCACGCGATCCTCATGTGGGTCACGCCAGCCGGTGAGCCGATCCACCGCGGCCCAAAGGCCGTGCTTGCCGCAGCCCCTCGGGCCGATCCCGCTGCGGCCCAGCCCAACCAGGCCAGCCCAGGCTATTTCGGGCTAGTCCTAGTTAGACAAGGACTCTGTCAGACTTGCTCGGTCCGACTGGGTCGGACTGGACCCTGACCCATTCGGGCCAACTTACACATAAAAGTCCACAACTTTCGAACCAGATGTCTATTTGACGAACCGTCTGTGGCGCTGGGATCCTTGGAGTGAGGCGATTCTTTTGAGATACTCCACCTACGTTTTGGGGAAATTTGGAGTATTGTTGGGTTGGATTGTACCCAAATCCAACCGAGCACTCAACACTGAAATTCCTATAACTCACAGATCGTGTGTCTGATTGATGTGCAATCTGTTGCATTGGAAACCTAATGACATGATAGATCAATGGGTTACTTATTAATGGGAATTTGTTCCATTTGAAATATGACTGATGGATTGAAGAGAAGATTCCTCTGGAATCAATTGTGCTTTGTGTGGGAATCCAGCGGTTGGCTCTAAGGTGAAGATTGGAGGTAGATTTTGCGGAGGTTAGTACCCAGCAATCCTATCTGGGTCAGCACTAAGAAATACTATGCGGATCAGTTCCTAGAGATCTGGCATGGATCATCCTAATGAGATCATGTGCGGATCAACACCTAGTGATCCTATGTGGATCAGCACCTATCGACCCTGTGTGTGTAAGATCCTATGTGGTTCAGCGCTCAGTGATCTTGTGCGGCTCCCCACATACCGATCATGTGTGTTTCGGATCCTGTGTGGATTAACGCTCTGTGATCCTATGTGGGTTAGCCCATACCAGTCCTATGTGGGTTGGATCCTGTGTGGGTCAGTGGGGGTTAGTACATAGAGATCCTGTGTGGGTCAGTAGTGGTGCCTCTTAATAGAATAATATGATCATGATTTATAGATAATCATTTTTACTTATGTACTTTAATTATACCTGGTTTGTAGATGAGTATTTTTCTTTATGCTTTTGGATTGAAATCATGCTTTCTGATTTTCCTTTGTGGAATTCTGAGAGACATTTGGGGGTCTCGGGGTCCCTAAAAGGTATTTTTATAGTAACACCTATACGGGATTCTTCCACACATTATTTTGTCTTGTGCAGACAACATGCATCGTTGACTGAGACTCGGGGAGCTAGAACCTGATGGCAGAAAATGGTGATAGTTGATGTGGAGAGCGATGGAGATGAGTTGTACGTACCCTTTATATAGGATCCTTGGTGGATGATCTTAGGAGATGTTTCTATTTTCATTTTTATTTTTATCTTTTCGTTGGGCTTCTATTCCGACCCCTTTAATTTCAATACACACTTTTACTACTGTAGTTTTATTTTGTGGTTGTATCTTGTTATGTTCTTAGGCTGTGTGTTTGTACAAATTTAAAGGCAATTCATTCCATTTTTTTAGGATATGACTTTATGGAATTTTTTGTCTGCATAATTAGACAAGTTTATTATCCTATAATTTACGTAAAAAGTTTGAAATCCATCTTCATTTACCCTTAAACTAGTTACACGATTCCATGAAAGGTATCGAAGGGATGATGTAATTATATTGGTTTAAATTTTGATTAAATTTTATAGAATTAAAATATATTGCTTTTATATGTTCTCAAATACATTGAAAAACTTCGATATATTATCAAATTTTCTTGAAAAATGTGTTCATTTATTGATATTATTTTTGGAAACAAAAAAAATTAAAACACTTTTTGTGTATAAATGCTTATTTGTGTGTGGAACATTATGGTGGAGTGGTGCAGAATATTACCTTATAATAACTAGTCAATGTCTTCACCAATCTGGGGTCACTGGGTTCTTGGTTCATTTTCCCTCATACATATGGATAAGAATAATTGAAAATAGTTCTATTTCAAAAACAAACATGATAACACTAACATAATAAGGGCATTAATATTGAACCCCCCCCCCCCCACCACCACATTGTGGGGGTGGCAGATTTCCTTGAAAACTTCTGTATTTGAGTGCGGTATGGATTTTTTTTAATAATTGTTATGGAGACACCACACAAGGCAAATATTTCTCACCCTGTGCACCCGGCACAAGGTGCATACCATGTACAACCAATAAGTCAGTTGGTTACCTCAAACCAATATCAGTTTTGTTAAGCTAGACATGACCAACCCACCCCAAAAAAATTCTATATAAGGCGTTGATGACATTCCAGTGATCCACATCGAGTACAAATATGGATGAATATTTTATCAAAATTTAAAAAATAATTTTCATTCCAATAATTTTTTTTAATTTTTTTGATAGTGTAGTTTGTAATTTTTGTTATTTTAAATTATTTTAGTAAAATATTAATGCATCAAAAAGTAAATGAACATGAATTTTAGAATGCTCAATTTTTTATTATTCACTTTTACTACATATTGACTAATCATGAGATAAAAATGACCCATGCTTGTTTGGGTATTTATTTCTTTTATTTAATTATTTTATTTTCTTATTAAAATGTAATTATTATTTATTAAATATCATTTTCGTGATTTATGATTCGCCCTTACATTTTTAACTATATAATGGTCTTCATATATACTTTTGAGTGAAAAAAATGTCGTTTCCACATATAAAATTCCCATCTCTTATTTGTGATTATAAATTGTAAATACTGAAGGAGAATGTGATAATTCCCTTTGAGTTGTGAATCGATGTGGATCCAAAGAATTTTTATTCATATTTCGTTAAGGGGTGATTAAATATGAGTGAAGATATAAAACAAGGTATTATTTTAGGGTATAGGTTGATCCATTATTTTATCATTATGACAACAATCATAAAACATCCCTTAACTATGTGATTTTCATTTTATTTTTGTAATTTATTCTTAATTGCATCATTATGTAGGTATTATATGGAAATATATGATACTTTACAAGAATGGAAAGATAAAAGTGAATAACTGAATGATTAATGATTCTATTTATTCATGGTAAAAAACAAGAGTGTGATCATATAATGACATGAATTTTAAATAGAATAAAATTTTAATTTCTAATAGAAATATGGTAAATAGATTACACTATTGAAAAGGGATTTTCATATTTTTTTCTTATTTTTAATGTTTGTTACCTCATGAATTTATTTTATTATATATTGTTAGTCTGTTTTCCTATCAATAATTATAAAAAAAGTTATAAAAGTTTAATAACATTGGTTTTATAAAAACTGACATAGAAACCATCATTAAATTACATATTTGGAGGTGGTTTTTCATTATGGTTATGTAAAAACAAAGGGGGAATACCATTTATCATGTCAAATTTTTCAAAAAAATATTGTGATAAATGCATTTTCACATTGTTTTTTACATGACTAATGTCATAAACCGTTTGTTTAAATTTTCCACATCAGTTACAAAATATTCTACGTGAAAATAAATTTTTAAAAAATAAAATCAATATATTTTACTTCCTTGTTTTAAAAAAATATAATTAAAACAAAAAAAAATTAGAATCACTACCAGAAAATTACATCACAAAATCAAATCATTTTAACATTACACTTTTAAATTTTAAATTAACAATGTATGTTAAAAATAAAATAAAACCCAATCAAACCTATGAAATAATCTTATCATTTTCTTTATGAGTGTCTTATATCTTTTCTCATTTAATTTTGAGGGTCATCAAATAGAAAAAATATTAAATAAAAATCTTATAACATGTATTCTCAGTTTAATATATGAATAATTAATAGAAAGTTTATTGAAAAATATAAAATTATAGAATTATATAACCGAACCAATTGAAATTATTTCCAAAATAAATCTTATAACATAGTATCCATATTCCATTACTCCTTAAAGATGATAATTCTATTTAAAAAACATTCAATTAAAAATAATATTTTAAGTGCATGCAGCCAAAATTTAGTAATAATAAATGTGGCAACACCTTTTCTTTTAAATATTTGGTTATTTTCCATCTTCTTTACTATTGTCATTTTAAATTAACTCAATGAAATATTTTCAAATAATTTGTTGGAAATAAATTTAAATTTTTTTATAATATATAAATGTAGTAAAATAATCATATATATAATTTCAATGCACTATTAAAATTATCTTTCACGTCACTATATACAATCCACAGGTAGTAATCTACCTTCATTATTAGAGAAAAACACAACATTTGATAGACACTAACATAAAAAAAATATGCTGAAATTGGTTAATTATTTAAGAGATATAAAAATTTATGAAATAAATACTCCATACTTTTTAAGATAAAGAAGCATCTAAAACTATGTTTCATTATTTCAAAATACATTAACAATATAAATTGTTCTTTTCATATCTATCATTATCGTATCAAGAGGTGAAATAAATTATGGGTCCATAAATACATATAATGATGTAAAATAATAAATAATGCATTATTTATAAGGATACCTAATACAAAAAAAAACATATATATTAAGTTTTAATAAATTAAAATAACTAAAATATATATGATAATCGACTTACATGGAAAGGAATTTCATTGTGTTAATCCCCAAATGTTCTCCTACTACAATATCCATGATATATTTCTTTAAAATATCACACAAATTACACATCCGCAAGTGTTATTATACAATGGAAGGTCATAATCGTCTGAAAAAAATGACGAATATGCAGATAATCTTTCAAGTCTATAATAATTTATATCTAATGATATAAGAGAATGTACATGTTTTTTTCTATACAGTATATCATTACCATTTAATTATTACTATAAGAAAATAGATAAATATACAAATTTTAAAAAGTTAAATCATATTCTACACTATTATGAAATAATTGATATAATCTATACATAACTCAATGTTAATTTTTTGGACATGTTTAGATGCACAAAAAAATGGATGACACTTTTTCCAAGAACAATGAAGTCATCTATATGAAATGGTATTATTTTTAATATATTTATAACATCTTTTACAATGACCCTTATCTTCTATATCTATATTTGTCATTGAGT
Source organism: Viscum album (assembly GCA_963277665.1). Lineage (NCBI taxonomy): Eukaryota > Viridiplantae > Streptophyta > Magnoliopsida > Santalales > Viscaceae > Viscum > Viscum album. The sequence continues at coordinate 876,450,419 of OY728143.1, read as the reverse complement.
AATGATATGCCCATTATAAAACATAACCTCTTATGAAACACTATGATGATGGGGATCCTAAATAGATAACTCAAAACAGGTAGGAAACTATAAAGGAGGAGGTGTGGGAGTTTGATAAGTAGGAGGAGATGGAGGAGTGGGTTCTCCATGTGGAGGTGGAGGAGTGGGATCTATATCCCAAACAATTCATTTCATTTCTAAAAATATTTATTATACTGATGCTCTGACCCTATCCTCTATTATCTCACAAATATCCTAAAATTTTGTTTTTGAGGATTATAATTTCATTTTATATAAATTCTCTATTTTATAATCATTATAATGAACAAACACCATTTTTATTAATTCACATGTCACGTTCCTCATACATGACCTATGAATTCAAGCTTCCCCAATGTAATAACTGAAATATACTTCTGACCCTCACCTATAATGGTCCAGTGTGTGATCTGATTCACAATGTATTTTAGTATATATTATTTAAAAAACTTAATATTGAATAAAAATTATTATTGATTTTATAGACCTTAAATAATATAAATAAATTAAATAACTTCTTAAAATCCTCTCAGTTACATCCTTCAACTCTTAAATGATATATTTTCCCTTTCTTCTTATGCAAAAAATGTTCAAATTTTCAGGTCTCGATGGGGGTGTGGGAGGAGGGTCGTCCTCTACTGAGTTAGAAGACCCAGCTCTCATTTTGTGAACTTTTTTAGGTTTCATTTTTCAAATAACGTATATCCCACATGAGATAATGTACGATGGTATATGGTTTTGGATTGGATCTCCTAATGAGATCACATTATATACTATAATATAACAATAAAAAATAATTAACATTATTATTAATTTAAAATGGAATCTAAAATATAACATTTCACTTACCAAATAAACATATTTTCTATGACTTTTAGTTAACTTCTTCCATGTATCAAAATATCTAATTGCATATATATCACATGTATTTTGATTTTTTCTATCACTAAAAATAACATTTGATGTGGGGATTGATTTAAAATCACTTCATCTCCTAAAATAGATAGCAATACATTTAAACCTTACTCCTCTAGTATTAGGTATATCATATTTCATTTGATAATAAGGGGAAAACCTATAATATTTAAAAATATTAATGATATGTAAAATATTAACAAAAGATCTTACCAAAATATTATCCCATAATTGATAAATTTTCACATTTTAAACACAGCTCTAATTAGAAATTAAAATACTCACTTTTCATTGATCTCTCACTACAAAAAGAGTATTAATTTTTTTATTTGCATCTCTAGGAATATCATTATCCTCAAAATCTACTTGTATCCTCTAGTCCTAACAATAGGAAGTTAATAATTATTGTTAATGTAATCTACCAAATATACCAATCATTGTTGATTTCATTTCCCCTATGGAAGTAGATGTCTCTTGCGTACAAATATAAGGGGGATCTTCATCAATAGGTTGTGTATAATACTCCAAAATAATATGAATACAGTCCTCCCTAGAATCTCAAAGGGAATATAATTTTTTATTTTCCATTTTCCTTAAAATATAAGAGTAATCAATTATTGCAACAATATATAAATATAAATTTTATATAAAAAATTAACAAAAAGTGAAAAACAATTCATCAAAATGTAATCTTTGAAAATACATTTTTATCCATATTTTTTTAATTTGTCAAATAAAATACTATAAATATTAATGAGATGTCAAATATCATAAAAAATGAACAAAATATACAATTGTTAAAAACATGAAAAATAAAATGGTCTTTGATTTAGGGAGTTCCTCTCAATTTCATCATGAAAAATCAAAGGACTATAACTCAAATTAAAAAGGAATGAAAAATATTAACTTTTAATTCACTATTTTTCAAATTCATCATATTTAAACATTTCAAGCATGAAAAAATATCTCATTTTTAGAACTTTTTAAGTAAATTATAAAAATTCTTTGACACTTTCCTCATATTTGTCACTTGTTTTAAGTGCAATAATAAAACTAAAACTCAATATTACCTCTAAATAATATCATCATTTTAAAATAAGTTACTATATTTTAAAAAATAAATAAAACTTTATTATTTTAAATAAAAAAATTTCCTAAAATAATTCACCACTAAACCAAATTAAACATATTTGTTTTAAAATTTTGAATTTGGACATATTTAATTATCATTATTCCATAAAAAATATAATAAATATAGAGAAATAATCACAATTAACTAAATATATATTATAAATACAACATATTAAAACCCCATAGTCTACTACACCTTGAAAAGAATTGATCACAATGATAAAAACAAAAATAACATACTCATACTTTAATAAGTAAACTAAAATTATTTATAAAATAAATTAAACAAATTATCATTTAGAAATAATGAAATAAAAAAAATTATTTATAAATTGAAAAATTCAATAAATTCCATAATAATAGGAAATATAAGTTCAAAGAGTTAATTGAAGGTTCAATATTTGAAAATGAAATTGAAAAATGTAATAATAACTAAAAAGAAAAATTCTCAAGAATCATGAAAAATAATAAAATAAAAACCCGAAAATTGATATCAAAAGGGGGATGATTTATAAAATTATAACAAATGGAAGACAATGTAAAGAGGGTGAATGTGGAGGGAAATGAAGAATGAGAGTATTAGAAAATCATTAATTTAAAAAAATCGATTTGAGGCCAACAGTTTGTAGAAAGAAGGTGTTGTGTTTTTTGTATGAGTGAAAAATAACTGCTACCACATGAATAAATGAACACAAAATGAATCATCTTGACTTTTCATAATTTATTTAAAAGGTTTTCATGTCAGTTATTTCATACGAAAATTGGAAAAGATAAATTTCAAATTCAATTATCAAATAATCGATACTAAAAAGATAATTCAAGTAGTTTAAACATCAATTATAAAATAACCATTGTGAAAACTTGTTTTTCTCATTTTTTATATCTAATAAACATGAAAAACGTTTCATCTATACAATATTTTGTACTAGTTCTATGAATATATTATTTTTTCATGTAATGGTTAACAAATTATAAAAAGTCAATATAATATTTACAAGACTATAAGAGGATAAATAAGGAATATTTTTACATAAGATCTAAAAATAACTCAAGGAAATACTAAGGTAGAAATAAATTTCCATTAATTCAATTAGGACAAAACCATAGTTTGAGCTATTATTCTAAAATGTTTTAGGATAAAACCATTTATTATTGAGTTCTAATATATATTTTTTGTTGAATTAACCAAGTTAAAATCAAGGGAAGTAATCCCTAATAGAGATGGTGTAAATTGGAGGAAATTTTTTATGATGTCTGAGTAAACAATTTTAGGAATGGGGTATCCACTCAACTGATCAATGAGCTAGGAGTTAATAAAACTGGAAATACAAACCGAAAAAATATCTTTGTGTAATTGACCAAACCCATATATGGGATATGAGAACAAAAATATGGATCATATCAATAGAATATTAATGTGATATGACATCTTAAATCTGATGGTGAGGGTAATTGTTATTCGATAAAATAATAGGATATTAATAAATAAAAATTTATTACATCACATTTTTACAATCTAGATACTGAAATAATTCCTGATTTTAGATTGTTTTAGAAAAAATGGGGAGAAATAAAACCTCAACATTAATAATGTGATTAATATTGTAGAAATATAATCTAGGTAAAACATTTAAATATTAAAGAAAATAAGGAGACTAAGTTCGATATTGTATACGACACACAACACTGAGTATAAAGGAACCATGACAAATTATTATCTTAATATGACTTTTATTACTTCCCTTGAGGGTGATATTTCAGTCAATGAAGTTGGAAGAATTTCACAGGAGGCTGTTGTTGGTGATATCTTTGTGAAGAAGGGGACAAATGTTGGCCACGGGATTGTGGCTCATTCAGAGTGTCTTGACATGCTTGATTCAAACATTCAATCTCAGCAGGAACGAGGTGTGGATAAGGATTGTCGTCTAGTTCACATTTTTAGACAATTGGGGGATTGTCTCGATAATAACAAGGAAAATGTAGGTGGAATGGTCCAAACATCCAACAATGATGTTGTCCAGGGTGGAAAAAACATGTTGTTTGGGAATGCGGAAGTGATAACTGCCCCACCATGAATAAGGCCGAGGATGGATTATTATTATCTGCGAAATCCAATGACTACCAGGTCCTCTGTTGGGGGGCAAGGTTGGGCTGCTCAGTCTTCTAAAGAACTTCCCCTTTTAGATAACTTAATCCTTAGAAGGATGTATGCCAAGATTTTGCGACATTACGACATTTTAGAATGGGAATCGGCTACTGCAAAGGATGGAATTTATCATGGGTATGGTGTTGGGCCGGACTAAGATGATCTGTAATTTTATTTTCAATTTGGTGTACTTGCTTGATGGATTTTTATTTTCTTTAATAAATGGTCAGAGGCTTGCCTCTTATTGAATTTCTTGGTAAAACTAGTGGGTATAAATAATATTAAATGATTTAGTAAATGTATATTTATTTACTAATTAATATAAATATATTTATAAATTCTTATCAAATAATCAGTAAATTTTTATAAAAGCATTTATATTCGTCAGAAATATTTTTTATTTAAAAATGATTAATTTTTATTTCAATGATAAAGTATTATAATTAAATTTTAAACTCTTAGAATAAATTTATATAATATAAAAATAATTTATAGTTAAACACAACAAAAACTAATTTTGCATGATCTGTTTGGGAATTTTTTTTAAACAATTGATTTTTATTGAATAGTGAAAATTACATATATTTCAAATACAATCATATCTTTAAATTCAATTAATAAATATTAATGTCCCATTATATGTTTTTTTCACTCTTAATGTGACATATGAACCACTTGATTTAGGATATTAAAAATGAATTTATTTGAATCATTAATTTTCATTTTTTTGGTAAAAGTTTTTTTGATTCTTAGAAATGTAGTTTTTTGAATGTTTTTTTATGTGCACAACTTTTTTCTATTTTAATTAATTTAAATAACCAAAATTCATTGAAATTATGTTCTATAAATTAAATCCCCTCTTTTTATTTGAATATATTCCTTATCATGTAATAATGTTATATAAAATAGATTTAATAAATTTGTTATTTTAAAACATTATATACTATATTATTTAAAAGGATACTAAGGATCCTAACAATTGATAATATGACCATTGAATAGTGATCATATTAGTAGTTTATATAATGGGTTATGAAAAATTCTAATTGACATAAATGGAGTAAGTGATGACGTTGATATGTAGGATTGTACCATATGATGCCAATTTATGATAACATCTAGGGGAGATTTCATCACTCTAAACTTCCCTTGGTTAATCCCAAGATAAAATTCAATAACTAAAGAATTAATGGAAATATTTAAAGGATATGTTCAAACACTTCAAGATCATGAACCAAACCACATACAACGAACCCCCGCTAGAAAATCTCCCCATCGCACACCTTACCCTTCGATCACATACTATTGTAATAAAGGGAAATACATATAGACCCTTATTGTATGAAATTTTATATTTTCATTTAATTATTAAATGATTAAATTTACCCATTTTAAATATTACTTCATAAATTAATAAATATAGATTTCGATATAAATAAGATTCTCAAACGATGAAATACAAAGTGTATGTTTTTGGAAGTATATTGTTTCCATCCAGAAACACTTTTTGGATGATTATATATTTTTTGAAATAAATAATATTTTAATTAAATAATATTTTTAAATAATATTTTTATAAATATAAATGATAATGTAATTTTACGAAGTAAAATGTATTTGCTATAAGGGCAAGAAAAATGTTATTGTCAAAAAACCAATATATTTTTCAATAAATGTGGATTTTGATTTAACATTGAAAATTATAATATTTTAAAAAAATATTCTAAAAAAATAAATATTATTTTTGAAATCATAACATTGAAATTATCTTACAATCATTTTTTCATTTCTTTCAGAGACATTCAAATTTTTTGTTAAAAATTAAATACAGTATATATATATATATATGTCATGTATTAGGACATAATAATGAACCAAAATTTATTTAATATGTTCCGTAAAAGGTATCCATTACCAAATAAAAAATTAAAAAATTAACTTATTTATTTTATAATTTTTTTAATATTATAAATACTTAATGAATCATTCAAAACCTAAATTAAATTTTAAGGATTAAAATTCAATTCCCTGTAAGCATGAATCACTTATACAACAAAAAGGGTATTACTTTGATGATACAATTTCTTTAAAAAGAAAAATAATAAAAATATATTCACTTTTAGTGAATCCATGAATACATTGGATGGTTTTTTTTATTATTTTATCATATATAGTCCAAAACCTATGTTTGGAAATTATTAAAGAATTTTCCTCTCCTTTTTAATATAAACCAACCTAAACTCCCATTTATTTTCCTTAAAACCCGTTTTAACATAAAATTATATTCCCTATCTATATTTCTCATACGGTTCCCCTAATGTTTTAAGAAGATCTTCCAAGGATTTTAGAATCTCCCTCTAATGGTAAGGGATCATCTCATTATCCTTTTTATTCGTGAACCATATTTGAGTTATGAATTTTTTCAAATTATTAATTTTTAGATATGTTTAAATAGATCCCTATTACATTAATTATGATATAGATGTCATTATAGAACCCTTTAAAGCTTATTTTTCCCCTCCATGAATCATTATATACCCTAGTTATGCTGGTGAAATATTTCGGTGGTTTTCTATACCAAATAATATTTTTGTTGAATGTTGACGCCCATTTACACTCAATGTTGTTAAACTCAATTTACCTATACTTCATTTATTGGGGAATTACAATTATGCATCTCACAGTCCTAAGTAATGTGATTAGAATATGTGAAATAAATACTTTTTTGTATGATCTATGTTGCACACATATTCATGTACATGATAGAAAAGTAATGGCACAGTCTGAAAATATATATCACTCTAATGCACTCAATAATGTTTTAATCTCATGAGATTCCATGTATGGTATGAATTAGGTTATCCAAAGAACACAATTTAATGTTTTCTTAGAGTTTATACATGAATTATTTCTAGGGTTCTATGTTTTAAGCTATTTCCAAATATTAATGTTTTCTTTTATGCTATAATGTTATATCATGCCTCATTGATCAAAAATTTTATTCTCACTCATATAATTTTACCATTATATGTATCTTGTAATAAATTTATTTCTTTATATTATTCTATTACTTGTTTATTCCATTAATGAGATTTATATCTCACCCATTTATTATATATATCCCCTGCTTATGGTGTAATGTTTTAGAAGAATGATGGTATTTTTGGAACATGTTAAGGAACTATTCAATAATTTCATTTCATTTTTATTTTTATTTGTTATCCTATCTGAAAAATTTCACATAGACACTAGTATTTAATATATTTTTTGTTTTATTATATATAAATTTATGTAATAATTCATGAATTAATATTTATTAAAATATGGTTCATCATTCTTGGTATCAGAGAAAATAGTAGTTATTATTTTTATAATTATAAAATGTCTTTAGTAAAATCCTTAAGGATAAGACAAAACATAGTAATACATCATTATATTTTGGAAAAGTGTAGAGTATGTAGTTTCAATAGAAATAAATTCTTGTTTGGATACTACATGTGGATTTGGATCTAGTATATATGTCTATTGATGAAATAATCCTAAAAATAGAAAATTTATATGGACTCAATCATTAAATGGTGTATGAAAATGGGCCTCACTGCACACCTGGTTTGGAACTCCAAGGGGATATGGTCTTCTATTTTACCAATCTACTTATGAACCCTTATTAATTTAATAAATGGAAATAAGATTTTATATTAGGAAATATATCATCAATAATATAGATGGAAACCTATAAATTCAAAGGATAAATAATACATGTCATTTATGGGTTATCAATTCATTGTTTAGTTTTTCCCTTTTATGTGTATAATAGTTTTACAATTCTAATACATAATTTTTCTTTTTTTTTACTCAATTTCCAAAAATTAGACAAACCGAGTCAGTAAAAAATTTTATGGTCAATGCGATGATTTCCTAAATGAGGTACCTAACATTATTTAATAAAAGGTAATATATATTTTGATCATTACAAACTAGCTACCACAAATTTTTATTAACGACATCAACATGGTTGAATTTCAAAATATTAAAAACAAGTGGAGGATTATTCATCAAAAAAATTCATATGATAATGGTGATAAATGATAGAAGGTTTTGTTTCCTATGTGTGAAAAATTATAGAGATAGGAACCAATGGAAATATCGCAATGAAATATGAATTTTTTTATGTGTTGAAAAATATAGCCTAAAGTAGTTAATTTATATGAAAAAAATAAAGATTTCACTTCACATAATTGTGGAAGTAATAGTTCAATCAAAGGTACAATTAAAATTGATATATAATACATGTGGAAATGTTGAGAATTATCTAATAAAATACTCTATTCCAAGGGCTAACAGGCATGATATTTAATAAAAAACTCCATGACCAAGGGAATAATGAATGTCCTCTGTTGAGATGGATCATGATGACTTATGTACATGTAACCTCTACAATAGATAGGTGTATTTCATTTTTTATTTCAATTTGTTCAATATCACCATATATTGTAATTTTATAAGAACATTAATTCACCACCCCAAATGATTATTTATCACTATGATAAAAATTATATGATTACTGAATCACACATTTACGATTATGGGAATTTTCATGAAAATATAATAATTATACCTTTAGTGTAATTTTATGCATTTCTAGGAATATATTACCTTTTATTGTATAGATCCAACATAAATTTTTGGGAGTTGTAATTAACCATCCAAATCCCAAATCGCCATATAATTCTATACATGTCTAAGTGGAGGTTGAATATCACTTTGTATCACTATATTTAGAATGTATATTATTACCTTATGAGAAATAATATCATTATAAAATGATTAAAACTAAGGAAAATATTATCCTTGATGACACTCCCATTATAAGGGAATATGTTGATGTGATTCTTGAAGAATTTCTTACTCTCTCTCCAAAATGATTCATTTACTTCTCTATCAGACTTATACTTGGACCAAGTAACAATCCTAGGTCATTTTATCACAAAAAACTATATATATGAGGATCTATAAAAAATATAGGCAATCAAAGGATGACCCATACAATCACTTGTGATGGAAATATATAGTTTCTTTGGATTCAAGAGGTAATATCATTGATCTGTGAGGAAATAACCATGATTTTCAACCCCACTATCTATGATTACTCATATAAGAGTGAATATTTTCTGGAATTATGAATGTGAAGAATGATTTAATGATATTAAGAAGAGGATAATAAATTCATATGTACTAAAATTTCCCATTAAGGAGGGAGGACTTGTGATCTGCAGAGATACATCAAAAAATAGATTAGGTTGTGTACTCTTGAAAGATTATAATGTGATATCCCATACCCAACTATAAATAAATATCCATGTGTATAACAACCTAAAATTGTTATTTAGAATTGGTTATAATAATCTTCACATTAATGATTTGTAAACATTACCTCGACGGGGAAAATTGTGACCTATATATGGATCATAAAATCCTTGAGTATATATCCACAAAATGGAGCTTACTATGGACCGATGATAGTGGTTAGATATGATCAAGGATTATGATTTTTCAATCCACTTATATACTATGAATGAAAACAAAGTGGCAGATGCTATGAGTGCAAAGGGTCTCAAAACTCTATCCATGACAAGGATTACAGGGATACAATATTCTTGGACATTCAATGGATAGGAATGGGAATAATACAAGGATCATTATCTTACCTTTCCTAAATAACTACAAAACCATCCTTTATTAAGAGGATCATGTATGTCCATAAGGATAGTGAGTTTCTATAGATTAAGGTAGTGAATACTAGGGAGTATACCTTTTTTGAAGATGCATTTATAAGGATTGTACCACTAATATGTTTCCCATCAAAACCATAACCGAAGAGGGAACAAATGGTTAATTAATATAGCTCATCCTTATATTATTATCTAGGAAGCACTAATATTTGTATATTCTTGGTGAAAAACATCTAGGTGGATAACATGAAGAGTGATATTCCAGAGTTTGTATCTCGATTCTTTGTATGACAATAAGTCAAAGAATAATGACATTAGTCTAAGGGGATAATGAAACCATTTCCCATAATAGTATGAAAATTGGAAAACATAATGATAAACATCATCCTAGGACTCCCCATTCCACCTAAAGAAAACAACACTATCTAGGTGGTAGTCGACCATAGAATAAAGACAAATCATTTCATTTCTATCAAGGAATATTTTTCTCTTGCCGCACTTTACAATATATGAATATGGGATGTTTTAATACTTCATGGAGTTCCATGCTATATTGTATCTTGTTAATGTACAAGGTTTAACTCATGGATTTGGAGATGACTTGAGAAATCATGGGATATAGAACTGTGATTAAGAACAAGTTTTAACCCTTGGATAGATGGTCAGTCTGAAATAACCTTTTAAACATTAGAGAATATGTTGAAATCATGATCAATGGATTTCCAAGGATGTTGGAACCATCACATTCACATAGTTGGGTTGTCATATAAAAATAGATTCAATTATATCATTGAAATGGATCCTAATGAGGCTCTAAATGGGGAGATGGTTTAGACTCTGACAGGCTTTGATGATTTCATAGAGATGAAGCAAATGTCACATGATATTATCTACAAGATGGTAGATATGTTTAAAACAATTTACTGTCCTAGGAAATCCACCCAATGTTCATAGAAAATCTATACATACAATCACTGACGAGACTAGATTTTAAGGTCCAATATATTGTGTTCCTTTTTATATAACCATTGAAGAAATTCATACGATTTAAGAAGAAGGGAATGCTTAGTCCCAGACACATCAATCCCTTGGATATCCATTATCGCATCAGAGCATTGGCCTATCAACTATCACCCCAATCTATCCAACATCATGTACATTATGTGTTCCATGTTTCCCTCTTGAAGAAGTACATACTATACCCCAAACATATAATGAATCTATAGTCTGTACCATTGGAGTATGATAATTCATATGAGGAATATCTAGTGAGATATTAGATCATAGAGATAGGCTTCTACGAAACAATAGAACTCAAACTGTTAAAGTGTTATGGTAGAAACACATGTTTTTAGAAGTCACATGGGAACTAAAAGTGGTTATGAAATAGAAGTAAACTCATCTAATTTTGTGCATGAGATAAAAATTTTAGGGTGGAAATTTATGACGTAAGGACCAATGTAACAACTAAAACACCTCTAAATTAAATTCCTTAATTTTGAATGAATAAATTCTTTATAATGTAATGAAGTTGTATAAATAAATGAACTACTTTGGAAATTTTGTAATGTTATATCATGTATGATTTAAAATATCATTACGAATCATAACTATTAATAATATAGTCACTAAAAAATTTACAAATTATTAATTTAAATAAAGTGTTATGAGAAAGTTCAATTGACATAGATGAAAGAATGGATAGCCTCAACCAGTGGGATAATACCCTATGAATCGTTTTTATCAGTTCTTCTGAGGGAGATAAAATCCCTATTATTTTCCCTAGATCAATTCCAAGACAATATAAAATAACTAAACCATTAAATAAACCACTTATTGGAAAAGATCAAGATCATCAAGATAATTACACAAACAATGTATTCCAAACCACCACATGAAAATCTTACCATACCACACCCTACAGTTAGAGAATTTTCCTATGTAAAAATACCTTTGTGTCTAGACCCTAAGAGTATAAATTTTTATATTATATTTTAAATAAATAATGATTATATTTATGTACGAGGAAATGCTATCCGATCAGAAATGCAGGTGGGAAGCTAAAGGCGATAAATGATGTAGAAGCTGGGGAGGGGCAGTTCTAGTGGGCTAGGCCTACGTGTCATGTTATGGGCATGGTATGCCTCTAGGCCTTAGGGTCATGTATTACAGGTTATGTCGGGCCTTGTACCATGAGCCTATGGGTCATGTACGGTTTCCCCTTCAACAATTAAAAGGGGTATTATCTATAATAAAATAAAAATAAGTCCTTTGGTCCATTCAGAATATTATATTTTAAAACATTAAACAATGAGATTGATAAAAATTGGATTTCGATACTATGAAACACAATTTTTTTAGGGAAATATATAGTTTAAATTAAGAACAAAATTTTGATGAATATAATAATTATCAAAATAAATGATATTTTAAAAAATATATTTGTATTAAATAATATTTTTTAAAATATAAATGATAATACAATTTTTAATTGTCATATATGAATGTTACAAGGGTCTGAAAATTGTAATTATCAAAAAAAAATTAATAAAAATGTATTTTGATTTAAATGTTAAAAAGTTAATTTTTTAAATAAATATATTGATAATATAAATATTATTATTGAAATTAGAATGAATAAATTATCAAATGGTTATTCTTGAATAATATTCTGATACAATCATCTTTTTGGGTAAAAAATTAAATACGGTATAAATATACAGCCTGCAATATGACATCATAATGACCCAAAATCAATGTGATAGATGATATAAAAGGAATACATGGATTAATATATATCTCCACTTTAAAATATTTGGGTTTTAAAATTATTTTATTAATTATATAAACCCTTAATGAAACCTCTAAAACCATGGTTATATTTTTAGGTTTTAAAATAATTTTTCTGTAAGCACGACTCACTTAAACTTCATTAAGGGTATTGTTTTAAAGATACTAGTTATTAAACACCAAAAATAATTGATAATATTTTACTCTGGTCAAAAAAATGGGCATAAAACAAGGTATAGTATATGGTTTTAACTATTCTATCATAGAGAGCCCTAAACCTACATTTACAAATTATATAATAATTATCCTCTATTTTTGTATATAAACCCAACAAAAGTCCAATTAATATTCACTAAAAAACTTTGGATAATGTGTATAATCTTACGTTACGTCTCTAGAGACCTCCCAATGTTACCTCATGCACTTAATAAGATCCTACCAAGCTTCTATATGTTCTATCGTAGGTTAATGTATTTTCTTCTTCTCCTCTTTATTAAAGAACATTATTTAAATTATAGATTTATTTCCTAATTATTCATGGTGAGGTATGGTTTCACCCATACATATTACATTATTTTTTACACGTGATTATAGACTTATTTAAATACCATATAACCCCTTCACGAGTCTTTATATACCCCTTTTATTCTATTGAAATCATATAGTGATTTCCCATGCCAATTTGTTTTTAGCGAATATCAACCCCATTTTCACTAAATAGATTTTAAAAAGTTATACCTATCCTTCATTGATTTGTAAAATCTTTTATGTATCTCACACTCCCTGATTTTGGGATTTGAAGTGATGAAATACATCCTTATATTGTATGATCTAATTGTCACACTTATTCATGTAAATGAATTAAATATCGTGGTAGGGCCCATAATTATATATAATTTCAATGAATTGGGTAATATTTTAATCTCAATATATTCCATGTACGGTGTACGAGATGTCATCCTAAGTAAACTATGCTATGTTCTCATGGTTGTTATCAATAGATTATATTTATGATGCCATGTTTTTAGGTGTTGGAACATTCTGACGTTTCCTTTATTCCATCATTTATTTCATGTGTCATTGTCCAATATTTTGATTCTGACCACTATTTTGTTACCATGATATTACATTTGGAACAAATTTACTACTATACATTAGTTTATGATTGATTTTATTTCCTTACTAGGCTTTATATATCACACCCTCCTTATGTACATCCCCATGTTATCTCATGTTGTTCTAGAATAATGGTGAAATTTTAATAGTATGTTTAGTAAGTTCTCAATAATTTAATTTTATTAACATTGAATTTTTTTATTCTATGTACATAATTTCCCAAATACATGGGTATTTTTTAGCTTTTTAGATTGTATTATGTTTACCTTTATGTAATAAATCATGAATTATTATGAATTAAAATATGGGTTTTCATTGTTTGTCAGAGTGAGTTTCTCAAGACGGAGGGGTGAATTGATTACAAAATATTTTTAAAAACAAAATATGTTTAAAAAGAATAACCAAATTAATTTAAAAAAAGACCATTTAGTCAAAATAGTAGATATATATAAGTTTAAACATTTAAAATGCTTTTCACTGATTGATTAGGTCTCAGTTAAAAAATTTATAAAAACTACATTATATTTATAAATCATTCAAATAGTCAAAATTTTATATAAAAACTAGTTAGAATTAAATATCAATGTAATGGTTTTGCTTATACTTTAAAATAGATGTAATTTTAAGGACTATAAATAAATAAAATCAAATAAAAAATAAACAGATGAAAATGAATACAAGAGGTTCAGTATCATGTTGAGACATAATCCTCTCCACATGGAAATCACCTGTTTACATGAAAATTATATAATAATAATCTATGATCCACAAAATGAATCATGTTTACAATAGTAAAACAACTGTACATTCCAAACATGACATATTTCGTAATACCCATGGTAGTAAAACAAAAAAAAAGGTCACAACCAGACCTCTACCACAATATGTGGAAAAACTGGTAAAGATAGTGTTGAGAAGATATCTAGTATCTTTTAGTTTTATTGAAGGATATATTATGTGTGTTTAGAAATATATGAGTACACACACTGCTCGTAATGTAAATGAAATAGATAAATAGATAATATAATGGTGTAAGAAGATGTTTATTATCTTTTGAATAATATCTACAGCTCATGACTCACTGAATGTGTCCTAAAATTAATCTAGAGTCGTGTTTCAAATTTTTTTATAGAAATGTGTGTCCTGGACTCTTTGTGCTATAAGCTACACTCATTCACTAGTGTGTTAACGATATCATTAGAATGTATTCAATCATAAAATGTAATTCTTCATGTTATTCAATATTCTATGAGACCATTCTGTATGTGCATGAAGATCCTTTAATGTACACATGTTTTTTCTTATCTATTCAGAGAATATCCACATGTGGCAGTCTGCTTTGACGTTAAACAGTATCCAATGTTTGTAGAATCAACTGGATCCCCTGCTGCTCATACTACATGTCTGAAATAAACATTAATGAATATATGTATAATATTTAACGAACATTTCTTAAATTAATATTCGGCATTAAATTCCATCACATAACGGTTAGAAATATATAATTCAAAATAAATATAAAAAAGTAACGGTGAGTCTTTAGAAAGATGAGATTGCCTCTGGTAGTGTCTTGATCTGGGTGTGACTTGATCTGCTGATGATTGAGTCTTACAGTTAGTTAAACTATCTATAAGCAATTATGGTGGGGACTCAAATCAGTTGTAGGTCAATCAATAATTTAGAAAATTTACATTCTAGAATAATTTCACATCATGGGTGACTCGGGTCTAATGGTAGGTCATCTCTACATGTATCCAATTTTTCATTCTGGGGGTGAGTTTACCCTAAAAATTGTTTTTTCCAATACAATCATATTTCTAGTCCAACAATGAGTCATCATAAGGTGGTGAGTTATTCAATACTTTACCAAATTTAATTTCTGGTGGTGAATCATAGTCAATGGTGAGTGTTTTCAACACTTCCCCATTTTTATACATTGATGGCGAGTTATCCTCAATGGTGACACATTTCCTAGCAGTGACTCATACATAGTAAAAATTCAAAAATCTATCTTATATAATAAAATTATAAAATAAATCATAAAACTCATTAATATCATAAAAATAATGAATATTTTATTATTAAAACAAGGGTGCCAACATCATCAACAAAGGTGAAAATAATCTCCCTCATTTTTATGATCACAAACCAAGGAACTTTATAAACAAAGTCATTAAAGGTATATATAATATATAGTGTATCAAACGAATGATTAAATCAATGAAAAAATATGGTTTCAATGATAAAAAGTGTTGTATCAATGATAGGGAAGATACATAGACTATCAAAGAATATTTAAAAGTAATGTAACCTCAGTAGTATCAATCAAACAAATAGTACTATTAGATATAAAAGGATGTATATTAAAAGAAAATGTCAAAAGGAATATTAGTATGTTTTCAAGGTAATATAAAAAAATTACATAAAATTTTTTCCCCCATAATATAACTAAATTCCTTAAGATATTTCCTCCCCTTATGGGATTATCAAAATGTTCACAATAAAATCAGAATAGTAGAAAATAAAAGAGTAAACGAATAAGAGAATTTTCATCAAGAAACTAACTACAGTTAAATAGAGATAAGTTATAGACAAAAATTTCATTAAAAACATTAATAACAAAATACAATATTACAGGATAATCAATTATTCATAGGATATGTGAAATAATCACAAGTTCTTTCCCGTTCCATTTTTCTGAAACAGGAGGGTCAGTATAGTATGAAGTAGCTCAAGGTGTGTATGTAGGAAAACCAGTGAGAGAGGTATTCTCTCTGATGATAATTACTCTATGGTCTTGAAAAACTTCTTTAAGAGGAAGGATGTTTGGATAGAAAGATCTAGAAAAGATGCATTCAGATCATTGGGGACACGATATCTAAGGAACATTGGTTCAAAAAACTAAAGTTATGAGATATACAGCAACAATTATATCCATATGAGCTATAATAGTTATCCCGAAAACATGAAAAATGGTTTCATCTGGTTTATGATGTCCATAATTATCTTTCCACCTCATTTATCTTTACTAAATAAATATTTCTTCTATTTCATAAACAAATTCTACATTGTATTCATGATATTTAAATGATTGACTTGATCTCTATAGGCTTGGGTCATTGGAGGAATTCTCAAATTTTTAGTTAGGAAGATAATGTGAGAATTTAGCTCGTTCTTAGTATAAATCCTTGAAGGATAATACTGGATATATTTGGTGACGGTATATGTTAAGTCTTCATGTCTTCCATATATTCCTTAAAAATCATGTGAACATTGTCACTTTTTTATCTGATTTTTCTCAATGTTTTATGAGGTAGGTTAATAAAATCACTTTAAATTAGCGCAAATATCTTCTCTCACAATAGATCTGATTAACTCAAAATCGAATTTAGTAGGTGGATAACTTGATAAATAAGTCATTGAATTATTATTTTCCTCCGTCACAATAAAATCATACATACTGGCTATAAAGGTTGTCTACATCCCTTTTAACATAGATTGCAGAGATTCACAATGATTAGTTAATATTCCGTTTTCCACTTCTACGTCTTTGATATATAGTATATTTTTGGGTTGAATATGTTGAGTCACCAAGATCAAAAAAAATATTTCATATTTATCACATAACATAGTAAAAAATATAAGGTTTATTCTTCAAATTTACATCATACTCAGATAATAGCTTTTCTCTGAATGTGTCTAAGTCGCCCTTGGTGAAAACATGAACTAGTACTTTAGGATAAATACGGATAAGAAAAGGAATAATAGGCACAGAATCATTAGAAAAATTAGATAATATATTTAACTATCCTGCAGTAATAATTTGGGAACGTAAGGATCCCTTAGGATCTCTTGTCTCTTGAAAATCAGAACTATCTTCATTATAATCTTAGTAGTCCATACCTATTCTGTTATACTGAGGTAATAATTCCCATTCTTCTTGAAATGGATCTATCAAATTAGAAAAATATGTTCCATAATTCTCAATAAATATACTAATGGTAGATACAACATTCATCTGCATATTATATGTCTAATAAAAAACTTTCTTCTCAATGTTAGTCTGATCAACTTCCATGATTTTCATCCACTAACAATTCAATAATAGTCTCCTCGTAAACAACTTAATCTAAAACTATTTGATCATCATAAATAGAAACATTGTCTATATAAACAGAAATTCCAACTTGGTGAATTTCAAAACCTGAGGATTTCTCCCCCATAACTAATGCTTATTTTTCATCCCTAATTGATTTTATATATCCTTAACTGTGTTTGTAATTTCATCAGATTTGGAAATAGATACATGTGGAGGCAACAAGTACATGAGGCATGTCAGCATAATCAACTCTGATCTGATCATCAAGTCATTCATAATTTACATCATTATCACTTCCATCACTATTTCTATTTCCATTATCATCATTGACGCCATTCAATTTTCATTATCCTCATCTTCTAATCATCCTCATTCTTATTCTTATTCAACTTCTTCATTATCATCCTTTACATTGTCATTTGAATATTTGGAAGATATCTTGAACATATCTTCACCTTATATTTGTATTTATTCCTCCTAACTACCATATTTTAGTATTTTCTATCCCATAGGGATTATCGTATGGCGACTAGGTGCACCTTTTGTAATAGAATGAGTTATATGATGTAAATCAGTGTCACATCTTTCAACCATAGAGAAATCGTTCTCCAATTCATTTATAGAGGAAATAAACTATTATTTATCATTACTATGAGAATATAAAAACCATCATATGGCTCTAATCTAGGGTCCACAAGATCTTCCTATCTCATATTATGGTATACAGGATTTAACTCATCAAACAAATTTTCACCATCATCCAAACGTTTCTTTTTCCATAGACTCCATCTTATTTTCATCATTCTATAAATTATTCGGGTGACTCAAAAAACATTATATTATATAATAAATTCTCAACCTTTAGTAACTAAACCATTATCTTCTATAATATAAGAGATAAACATTGGGTAGATTAGCTAATTTGATCTTAAAGAGGTCAAACAAAAATTCCATCATGTGAATCATAAGGTATCTCAACATGTTATTTTTCCTATCCTATTTTCATAAGACACTAGTGGTAATCATGTTGATATCTCAAAATATAAAAGTCTCATTTCCTTGGAAAAAACATGTTATGTAGAAAAATAAAAAAAATCTATATCCAACATCAAGTTTAGAAGATATATGTTGTCTAACAATATTACATCCACTACTACAAATTTGAGCTATAGCCACGGACCTATAGCCACGATTTTATAGGTCCGTGGCTATAGGTTTCATACTGCCACGTATTTTTTTCCAATCTATGGCTAAATCGCACGATTCCGTTTTTTTCCCCCAATCCATCGGGCTTCCTCCATGCCTTGCGTTTCCTCCTCCCCAAGCCCCCCTCCTCGTCGCGCCCTCCTCCTTCACGACGCCTCCACGTCGCGCCCTCCTCCTCCCCGACGCCTCCTCACCGCGCCCTCCTCGCCGCGCCCTCCTCCCCGACACCTCCTCGCCATGACCCTCCTTCCCGACGCTACCCTCACCAGCAGCACCTCTCCGGCGATTCCCCATGGCGGACGGCCTCCCCTCCCTTGTGCTCCCTCGCCAGTCACGGCCTCCCCTCCCTGCGCGCACGCCTCCGGCGCCGCACCTCCCTGCGCACACGCCTCCGGCGTACCTCCTTGTTGGCCAGTCCACCTCCGGTGACCGGACCCCTCCTGGTCGAGCCCTCTTAGCACCGCCAAGATTATGTAAAAAGTACATAGTATTCTTGGATTTATAGGGTACTATAAGTGATTTTTGGCACACATCTCAAGGATTGTAATTCATTTGACCTCCCATATGTGGAATAGGAAGAAGTTTTCCTAGACTAAAAAGTACCAAAGATCCGTCAAGGGATTTAAGTTCAGGCTAATGAGTGGTCATATTTTTAGACTATCTAAGGAGATCATGGAGTACTTAGTTTATGGTTCTGACTTTAGAAAAGTGATTGGTAGGATGTTGATGCAGATATATAATTTTATTACATATGGGTCAAGGAAATTAATACCCCATGTGTAGAAAAACATGAATTTTGATCTAGATCTATTATTATTAGTCCTAATTTAGACGATTTGGAAGAATTGTCTTATGCGTGATCAAATTGATATTTAATTAGACCATCAGAGTCCCGGGTATGTATTCACATATAGGGACATGAACATGAGGAACTATTTCATGTTGTAATTACTATAGATCAATGAATTTGAGATATTATATACTCATTGAATTTAAAAAATTGTATTAGATTCCATTAGAAGGAAGTCCCATGCTCATTTTACTTAGGAGGCATTTGAGCGATTTTCTACCATGACATGAACACTTGTTGGTATTGTGGGTGAATATTTTATTCAGTTGAGGGTGATGACTCCTTTAATTATCCATCATGTGAGATATTCCATTTTAGGTTACACCTACTATGAGTTATTATGTGACTAGATATCCTTCGCAGATTCACCGAAAAGATTTTTTGAATAAGGTAATGTTATCTTAATTTTATAGGGATGGACTGTGGTCCTAGTAATGATGTTAGATTATGTGATTATAGAGTTTCACACAACCCATTTTCTATACATCCTTAGGTGTGGAATATGTACATAATACTTCATTGGAAATTTTTGTGGGCTATTATGACACAAAACAAGGCTGATTTCATCTCTTGATGCTTCGCAAGTCAGTAGGTGAAGACTATGATCCAGGTTCGAGTTGATTTTTAACAACCCCTAGTGATCCTAGAGTGGAAATGGAATTGAATTTCAATTTACATTTGTACATGGTGTTAATGTACATCAAGAGCCCATGACCCCATCGTTTTTATAATTGACCAACTTCTGGAGATCGTGAAATTCATTTATATCCTGGAGTAATGTATAAAGGAGTGTTTGGGAAAGTCATAAAATAGTAGATTGTTTTCTATTATGGGTTACCCTCATATATTCTATCAAACCCTGATATATGGTTCATATTATGGCTTTGGAGGGGCCTATATGTGATAACTATGAGCTAGATAAATATGAGTACAACCTTCCAACCCTAGACAAATGGGAACACCGAGCTCACTATAGAGGTACTTGATTATATGCTAAGGGCTTGTGTAGTAGACTTCATCTACAGCTATGAAATTTGCATTCCCCTGATAGACTTTTTGTTAAATAATAGCTTCCATTCTACTATCACTATTTATCATCTTGAGGCCATCTATGAAAGTACCTTCAGGCCACCATTGTTCCCCAAATAGACCGTAAAGAAATATCTTGTTGGGCCATATATTGTCTAGGAAATGATAGAGAAGTACAAGTTCATCCATGAGATCATGAAGACATCCCTGAATAAGTTGAAATATAATATATATCTATAGAAAAGGCCATTGGATTTTGAGTAGAGAGACCAAACATTCCTTTATGTCTCCCCGCAATGTGGATTGGGGAGATGTTTCCAGGGTTCATGATATCTCTACCGCCACGATTCATATCCCTCTCAGTGGCTAAATCATAACTCATTTCTTTTCTCCCAATTATCATCGGGCGCCTACTCTGCCCTCTCGTCGTGCCCTCCTTCTCCTTGACGCCTCCTCGCCGCGCCCTCCTCCTTCCCGATGACTCCTCGTCACGCCCTCCTTCTCCCAGATGCCTCCTCGCCGCGCCCTCCTCGTCGTGCCCTCCTCCCCGATGGCTCCTCGGCGCGACCCTCCTTCCCGACGCGACCCTCCCCCCCCCCCCCCCCCCGACGCCTCCTCGCAGCGACCCTCCTCCTCGACTCAGCTCTTCCGACGGCTCCTCGCCGCGACCCTCCTCCTCACCGCGACCCTCCTCCCGGATGCCTCCTCCCCGACGCCTCCTCCCCGACTCCTCTCTTCCGACGCCGAGGCAAGTTTTTATGTATGTAAGAATATGAATTATATAATATTCTTCCTAGTTCACGGAGTTGTAGAAATTTTCTCTAACCTTGGGAGGTGATGAGCATTCTATGTATCATCGGTTTGAGTATGGGTTGATGTTAGACATACTTTCAAAGGTTTATCACATTTTCTTCCTAATTATGAAGGATATAAAATGTATCTTTTTATTTAAATTGAACTTGAGGTGAATAATTAGGAGATAAAAGGATCATAATGATCTAGTAGAAGTAAGAATAGGAAAGGAGATTATTCTACAAGTTGTGGATGATGATCAATTGGTTAGGGAAAGACTTTATCATTCCCTTCTTCTAGAGTCAAAGGATTAATTTTTTATATGTGGAATAAATATACACACTCACATGGTTTTCCATTTTGACTCTTGGAAGTATCACTCATGTAGATATGGGCCATCTTCTAATTATTTTTCATTATGGTTGGAGTGGCTGTTATAATTTTCCTTTTACAAAGGAATTGTAAGCACAATTTGTGATTTCTAGTAGAGTGGGATATATAAATTATCTAGGAGGTCAGTATGTGGTGGATTTAAAGGCACTAAAGGGATGGTTTAATAGTTTTATATATATCTAGGGAACCATATGTAATTTATGTAGGGTCATTGTTTTAGTTTTATGAGGTTTTTTATTTTATCAAGCATTGATGGATTCATCTCATTATTTTATGTCCGTTAATATCATATATAATATATATTTTTCTATTGTGTTCCATTAATTAGTTTTATCATTTATAACGATTTAGGGATGAGGGAGGAGGTTATCATATGGGCTCTTTCTTATAATGTTGAAATTTACAGGATGCAGTGCAATGCAGTGATTCACAATAGGTGTTTTCTCATATATTCGTTGAATTATTTGTAGTTCTCTCCAAGAATTTGCATTTTCAGTTTCACTTGAGTTTTTTAAACATTTTTACACTACGTCTCAACAGGATGCAGTGCAATGCAGTGATTCTCAACTAGTGCAGGAGGGCAGTGGGGGGTGTCCAAGGTCTGTCCAGGGGGATTTTATTTTCCACTTTCTTAAGTTGTTTTTTTTTTGGAATTCTCAAATACTTTGGGGTAGTGAACCAGTTGTGGGAATTCCTTTCAAATTCAATGGGGAGACTAAGCGTTCTTGTAAGGCGGAGAGGGTCGGGTGGAGGGGGGCAGGGGGCTGGGTGGAGGGGGGCTGGGGGCTAGGGGCTGGGGGCTAGAAACATGCATGTCCTTTCTACAATAAAGCTTAGATTTCCTCCAAATAATGGCTTGTCTTGAGAGAGATTCATAATGATTGAAAATCCCCTTGATGAAAGAAAGTGATCGATCATCATTTTGACAAAAAATGATAATTTCATCAACATAAAACAAGTGGGTGGATGCTCTTATCTTTCTAGTGGCCTTAACTGGTGATAAAGCCCCATAATCTGTAGATTTTAGGAGACATTTCATATATTAATCCCTGATAATTCCAAATAAAAAAGTTAATGGAGGATCCCCCTATCTCACCCATTAGCTATGACCGAAGTATCTTTTGTGAGACCCATTAATAATGAAAGAGAGTCTTTATTTATAGATAAGTTCTTGAATAAGCTTAATAAATATGGTTGAGAAACCAAAACTGTCAAGTACTTAAAAAATGAAATCCTAGCTAAGAGTGTCAAAATCTTTAGAGATGTCAATATTTAAATCAATATTTCTAGGTTTGGATCTCCTCTATAATATATTCACACATTCAGAGTTAATATATAAATAATCTGTCACTTCCATGTATAAGCACCAACTAATACTTCTTTCATATTCAATTATCTAAGAGTTAAATGAGTTTTTCATGTTATTTTAAAACCATACATTGGAAATCGTAGCCATGTAGCTTCTCATATATTACAACCAATCACTAGTTGAAAACTCATGTAACATGAGTGGCCTTTTTAGGGAGATCATATTTCTTCTCTTCTTTGTCTAATTCTTATGCAAAGTTAGATAATTCTATTGTTGCTGATGCATACATTGATCTCTTGACAATTTCATTATCCAATTCCTTGCTTGGTATGGATGCCAATGATCCTCCTAAAAGATTGGCAACCATGAAATTTATTGGTTCCATATTTTCCAATGTAAGAACTAGCTTTCCTAAAAAAACATGATATATGTGCTTTTACATGGAGAAGCAAACTTCTATTTCATTTGAGCATTGTTACAGATAGCTGCTCGGAAGATGATAATGATGGTTTATCATTCATGCCAATGATCCAAATTTCTGAATGGCTGGATGAGTTCTCGTGTCATCTATTTTCTTTACTTCTACACTTGGAACCATACAGTTTTATATAAGTGTTTATGCCTTTTTTTTCTGTCCCTTTTTTCAATCATTCATGTATTATTCTAATATTTAGCTATGAATTGTCTATTTATTAAGTAGTTTATGGTATTGCAGAAGTTAAGGGCTACACTCTTCATCGGTTTTAGGAATGATCCTGATTGAGGATGGTCCCTATTATTTTTTCATGCTGAAAATCCCGCTTGGGAAGCTCTCTCAATGTCTCTATAGTCAGGTATGTCATGTAATTGAAGGTTGTTCAATCTAGTAGCTTCAAGAATCCATTTTTCTTCATTTTTTAAGATGATTTAATCTTAGTAAAATTTTATAATTACCTAAATCGTGTAAAATGTGTTCTTTTTTCTGTCTACAGTTGACACACTGATCACATATATATAAGAAGTTGTTATATCTCATTTCTTTTCCCACTATTTTCTTATAGGTGGTTTCTTATGAGAAGACCGGTTCTATCCACCACCATCGAAGATAATGAGTTCAAGATTTGGGTAAGGTTTATTCCATTTTTATTCTTTCAGCCACCTATGTTCAATATATGAGTAGTTATTCAATTTGACATTACCGTTTATCTGCTTATAGGGTGCTTCTTCTGGTGCCAGATCCCAAACAACTGACTCATGTACTATATCAATGTCATCATTGTACCTAACGGTATGTAATAACTTATTCCATCATGCTTTTTGTTTTATGTACTCTGAATTCTTTATTCAAATTAGAAAATTGTAAATGTGCTTTTCAAAATATTCTCTTAATGAAAAATGTAATTTTATCTTATGCAATTTAATTTCTCCATGCATCCAAATCTAACATATCATTCTTTATACATTGAACATCAACTATTCTCTATACTTTCAAGGGAGTTATATGATTATTAGCTGCCTTATTGTATTTATTACTCAGCTACATTGTATTATTATCACATGATCATCAGTAGTTGCATTTGTTTTGGTGCTCCAAATCTTGTGTATGTAGATTCATATCATAGTCTTTCAACTTTTCTACTATCGGGTATGTTATACCTGAATCGTCTGATCATAGGGTGTCTACTTAGCGTACAATTTTATTGGACCATCCAATGTTCCTCCATTGCATATTGTATTCTCACAGCGCATATTATTTCCTCTGATTGCAGTGTACTCCATCTGATGATCAATCCGATATTCTCACTCTGCCCATTCGTGTCATTGCACGACCCCTTCATTTGGATGTTTTACATTAAAATTCTCATACTATGTCTGGTTATCTTGAAAAATTTCATCTATGATTATAACCTTCTGATAGTTACTGCATGTGGAAGTATTTCTAGATCGCCTCTATCTGAGCTATGGAGTCTTGGTTTATCCGAGCATCTCAGTCGGTGTATTTATGTCTGAACATCCACCTGCCCGAAACACCCACCCTGTTGCCTTCAAATCAGCCCGCACCATCCCCCCAACACCTACAACCAGTCCCTTTCAACCAGCATTCCAGCCTCCTCCCGCTCCCTTCGCTCCTGGTCTGAAGATGTTGCCCCGCGGATGTCACTGGATTGGGCTAACACGCTGCGGTCACGCCGCGGTCACTCCGCGGTCACGCTGCGGTCGCGCCGCTGTCACGCCGCGGTCACGCCACGGTCACGCCACGGTCACGCCACGGTCACCCCGTGATTTTGCCCTGCTCCAGCCACATCCAGCCCACACCAGCCACCTTCCACCTTCATTTCAGCCCGCTGCCACCAGCAGTCCAGCCCGCAACAGCCCCCCCCCCCCCCCCCCCCCCACCTTCGAATCAGCCCGCACCATCCCCCCAACACCTGCAACCAGCCCACTTCCACCCGCATTCCAGCCTCCTCCCACTACCTTCGCTCCTGGCCAGAAGATGCTGCCCCGCGGATGTCACTGGATCAGGCCAACACGATGCGGTCACGCCGCTGTCACGCAGTGATTTTGCCCTACTCCATCCACATCCAGCCCACACCATCCCCCTTCCACTTTCATTTCAACCCGCTGCCACCAGCATTCCAGCCCGCAACAGCCCCCCCCCCCCCCCACCACCTTCGAATCATCCCGCACCATCCCCCCAACACCTGCAACCAGCCCCCTTCCACCCGCATTCCAGCCTCCTCCTGCTCCCTTCGCTCCTGGCCGGAAGATGCTGCCCCGCAGAAGTCACTGGATCATGCCAACACGGTGCGGTCATGCTGCGGTCACGCCGTGGTCACGCCGCGGTCACGCCGCAGTCACGCCGTAGTCACACCGTGATTTGTCCCTGCTCCAGCCACATCCAGCCCACACCATCCCCCTTCCACCTTCATTTCAGCCCGCTGCCACCGGAATTCCATCCTGCAACAGCCCCCCTGCCACCGTCGAATCTGCCTGCACCATCCCCCCCAACACCTGCAACCAGCCCCCTTCCACCCGCATTCCAGCCTCCTCCCGCTCCCTTCGCTCCTGGCCGGAAGATGCTGCCTCGTGGATGTCGCTGGATCGGGCCAACACGTTGCGGTCACACCGAGGTCACGCCACGGTCACGCTGCGGTCACGCCGCAGTCACTCCGTAGTCATGATGTGATTTGGCCCTGCTCCAGCCACATCCAGCCCACACCATCCCCCTTCCACCTTCATTTCAGCCCACTGCCATCGGCATTCCAGCCCGCAACAGCCCCCCTACCACCTTCGAATATGCCCGCACCATCCCCCCAACACCTGCAACCAGCCCACTTCCACCATCATTCCAACCTCCTCCCACTTCCTTCACTTTTAGCCAGAAGATGCTGCCCTGCGGATGTCACCGGATCGGGTCAACACGCTGTGGTCACGCCGCCGTCACGCTGCGGTCACGCCATGGTATTAATATTTTTCCCTTTCAGAGCATCTTTCTATGAAGTATTAATAGAGGATGGCTTGCAGAATTTCTGTACAATTCTGCACTTATCAGTGGCATGGCCTATCATCCTGCAATGCTCATTGTACTTTGGTATGTTTTCTAATACAAAACATACCTCAATAAGATGATAATTTATATCAATAGAAACACATTCCAGGGGGTGTAGAGGGCCAGGGGGAGGGGTGTCCGGCAGGGGGGTGTCCAGTAGGGGGGAGGGGTGTCCAGGGGGTGCAGGGGGTGCAGGGGGTGTCCAGTGGGGCTATCCAGTTGGGGCATGGGGGTTGTCCAGTGGGGTGCAGGGGGCAGGGTGCAGGGGGCAAGGTGCAGGGGGCAGGGGTGTCCAGTAGGTGGAGGGGTGTCCAGCAGGGGGAGGGGTTGTCAAGCAGGGGGGGAGGGGTGTCCGGCAGGGGGGAGGGTTGTCCAGGGGTGCAGGGGGGTGTCTAGTGGGGTTTTCCAGTGGGGCTGTCCAGTTGGGGCATGGGGGCTGTCCAGTGGGGTGCAGGGGGGAGCATGGGGGACTAAGGGGGGCATGGGGTGCAGGGGGGTGTTCAAGGGGGATGTTCAGGGGGTTGCAAGGGGGTGCAAGAGGGCTGTCCAGGAACCTAAGCCCATGCAGGTTATGAATGTCTCTATAGAGAAAATGCAGTGTTGTCCAGATCTGTAAAATATCATAAAACATCCCATAGATACTTCACAGGCACCAGGTATAACTATTTCACCACCTATATATAGTGAGCACGGTGCTATAAAATCTGGTAACTCTATTTCAAATCATAATTCCAATGTTTTGTTTAATGCAGTACTACATGAAATCTGATGATTTATGTTGATGACATGATTACAATTTGTAAGAACATGAGCCTCATAATTATTGTAAAATCACAAAATAATGGTAAGTTTGAAGTGAAAGACTCTGGCATAGCTAATAAAACCTTAGGCATTGAAATTGTTAGAGATAGACCAAATAAATTTTCTTATCTCAAAATGGTTAAATATTAAATATTAAAAATAGACACATGTTTGAATCTCTCAAAATTTCTAATGTACTCCTAGTAAACCACTTTAAATTTTCTTCAACACAAAAACCCATTACTGATGATGATATTCAATTTAGGTGTAAAATCCATTATGATAATATTTTTGGTAGCATTATGTACTCTGATTTCCATGGACCTGATATTGCCTATGAAATCTACAGTCATAGAAGATTTATGACCACACATGGTGCAGGTGGGCTGCGGGGGGGGGGGGTGGAGGTGGGCTGGGGGGTGGCAGGGGGCTGGGGGTAGCAGGTGGCTGGGGGGGTGGCTGGTGCAGGGGGATGGGGTTGGGGCTGGTGCAGGTGGGCTGCGAGGGGTGGGGGCTGGTGCAGGTGGGCTGGGGTAGCAAGGGGGCTGGGGAGGGGGGACAGGTGTAGGTGGGCTGGGGTAGTAGGGGGCTGCGAGTGGGGGGGGGGCTGGTGCAGCTGGGGGCTGGGGTTGGGGGCTGGTGCAGGTGGGCTGCGGGGGGGGGGGTGCCAGGGGGGCTGGGGTATCAAGGGGGGCTGGGGAGGGGGGCTGGGGTAGTAGGGGGCCGGGGGGGGGGGGGCTGGTGCAAGAGTGACGAGGGGGAGCTAATACTAAATTTCTTTATATTGTAGAGTATGCACTAAAAGAATCTATACCATGTCCAGCTACTATAAAGGTATGGTGTTTATTTTTTATCTCTATGTTGTTAGAGTTAATTGGTATTGAAGTTACTCATTCTTTTATATCATCAATTTTAGTTGAAATGTAGTTCTTAAATCCAAATATTATATAATTCTTGTTGGATCCATACATGCCTTTAGTAAAGAGGTCCATGTAATGTTTTAAATTTCATGTGTGTTATGTGATGGATTCCAACTTTGAAGTGGTGTGGGATCTCTTAGTGCATGATCTGGAGGTATTTGACATTATTATTTGAATAGATAGAATGATCGATGTTATGTACTAGATTGAATTTTCTCATTTTTGAGTTCTGTTTAAATCTCTTTTTGGGGTCTCTCTTGTCTTTTAGGGTAAGTGGGATTCTAGATTTGGGATAGTAGGGGGTGTCCAGACAGGGGAGGGGTGTCCAGATAGGGGGAGGTGTGTCCAGACAGGGGGGATGTCGCTGGACCGGGCCAACACGTTGTGGTCACGCTGCGGTCACGCCGTGGTCACTCCGTGCTTTGGCCCTACTCCAGGACGACACCCTGCGGCGGTTACTCCTCCTTAGAGAAACATTGAATGGTTAGCTCTATAATTTTTCGTATTTCCTCATTCCTAAAATATATCTCCTCTCAGCGCTGCCTCTCATCCATCTTTCCACAAAACGTGCATAGCAGGTGGTACAAAGGCTCAATTCAACTGAAAACATTGGTTTGGAATTGTCTGTCATATTTTATTGTACATGTATCACATAATATTTGTTCGGTAATTCTTCTTTTTCCTCATCCTCTTCACATGTTTTCCAAACCAGATCATCCTCATCCTCTGCACATGTCGTCTGAACCGGATCAGCCTGTTGTGATGGAAATTCAATGTCTGCTTTGACTGTTTTAGATGAAATTCCTTCCATAATTCCCTCATCTCATGTAGCACTCATTGGAGGAGGATGATCACTGCCAAGTTGAGTTTTAAAGGCTGAAAAAAATCTGTTTGATGCAATTCCAAAGAGGCTATTCTATTCTGAGGGCCTATTTCATGCTGGAGTTCCCACATTTCCCCCACAAGCTGGCAAAGGGATGTCTGTTTGGCCCTATGCAAACAGGGCTTGTTTGTTATGGAAAAATATGAAAATGGAGACCAGGTTTTCTTGAAGAGTTTCCATGAAGGGTCTTCACTGTAGAGGAGACTAGCTCTGGTCTGTAGTTGGTAGTTGCTTCCATGATGGTTCCCACAACCATTTGACTTAATTTCACACCAAACCAAGCCCTGCTAATGACTATTTTTCGATGCACTATAAAAATCCCATGGCCAACCCACCAAAATCAAACCATCTATTCTAGGGCCATTACCACTCTCACTAAAAAATCCAAACTCAAGCCCTACTACAATTCCAAGCTCCCACTTCAATTTATCCACTATGAACTCCTTTCTAGTCCCTCGCCATTTTTCAATCCACCTAGCCAACCCATCCACAACTTGACCACCAATCAGGCCTACCCACCTCTCAACTTCTAAGCCACCAACCCCACATTTTCTACCAGGCATCCCACTTTAAAACCATTCCAAACCTCACCCAATTCTAACCAATTAAACCAGACCCCTTAAAATTTGAATCCCTCATATAAATTCCTGTTCCAACTCACTTAAGGGGGGCGGGCTGTCCAGTAGGGGGTGGGGCTGTCCAGTAGGGGGGCTGTCCAGCAGGGGGGAGGGCTGTCCAGCAGGGGGGAGGGGTGTCCAGCAGGGGGGAGGGGTGTCCAGCATGGACATAACTGGTTTTTTGGCACCCAAAAATACTGAATGATATTGTCTCATGCATAGTAACCGCTCTTAAAATTGATCAAAGGACCTTACATGCTGACTTGGATCTATTTGACAGAGTAATGGTTGAAATAAACCTTGAATCAAAACATCCCAGCCCAATTAACTTCAATGCCAATGAAT
Organism: Viscum album; assembly: GCA_963277665.1. NCBI lineage: Eukaryota > Viridiplantae > Streptophyta > Magnoliopsida > Santalales > Viscaceae > Viscum > Viscum album. The sequence continues at coordinate 876,419,777 of OY728143.1, read as the reverse complement.
ACAAAACTGAAGATATAGTGGAATATGAGCGAAAACCCCCATTTTGGGATCACTATAAAATCATAGGGAATACTATCTTCAACTGTAGGGTGATTAGGAAGTAGGTAATACAACCATCTGAGAATGAATGGAAGGAAATGAGGAGACCTAAAAAAGACAAAGCCCCCATGATAGACATGCTTGAAATATCCAAAAATAAATATGAAGTTTGGGTCAAAAAAACTCACACTTTGACTCACATAAGAGATAGTTCAAGAACCAAATGGGTGGATGAAGTGGAGGAAGAAGAAAACTCTATTAATGATCAAACCCTCTCAATTGAAATTACAAACCTTTTACTATACACTATTAGAGTATCAACCGAGCAGGAAAAGATTTCTAGCTATCAACATGACCTAGAAAAGCATAATCTCTAGCAACCAATCTTGGATGGAGGGAATTTTTCTACTAATGAACTGAAGAAACTAACCTGTACTCCTAGTACATCAATCCACAATAATGATGTTTGCACTAAAGAAAATGATGTGGCTGACACTCCATACTTAAGCGCCAAGCAGACCCATATTACTTCCACACCTAAATTAGGTATGCAAAAGGAAATTCAGGAAACCCCCTAGTCTTCTAGATCCATGGTGAAACCTACCTCCATAGACCTAGAAGCTCGAGCAGGCATGAAAAAGATTCCAGCACCTATTTTACATGACAATTCAGTTTCGGTTCTTGTACCCTAACATATGTAGGTTTTTGATGTTCCCCCGGAGCAGAAGTAGAATCTCTCTCAGAACGCTATCGAACAACAATCTTCACTAGATCCTGTTATTCCAGGTACTTCTCCTCCTCTTTATTATGCTACTAATAACTATTCCATTCTGTCTAAAAAACTGCGTTATGATCAAAATGAATCTTCCTCTAATTTTTTCTCTATGAATTCTACTTCTCTACACTGATGAAACCTGACCACTACTATCCCATCCCATATTGCTAAAAAAACAATGCCTCTTTTATGAACAGTATCCTGGTTTTAACTATAGGTGACTCCACAATGGGAAAGTAGCATGAGACCAAATCACATGTCCATAATCCTGGGTCTGTGGGGGTCTGTCCTGGGGTGTCCAGAGTCTGGGGGGGCAGGACTGGCAGGGGTGTCCAGGGTCTGGGGGGGGGGGTCTGTCCTGGGGTGGGGTCTGTCCTGGGGTGTCCAGGGTCAGGGGGCAGGGGGCAGGGGGCAGGGGTGTCCAGCAGGGGGAGGGGTGTCCAGCAGGGGGAGGAGCTGTCCAGGCAGGGGGAGGGGTGTCCATCATGGGGGAGGGGTGTCCAGGGGGGTGGTCCATGGGTGTTCAGGGTCTCGGGGGGTCTGTCCTGGGGTGGGGTCTGTCCTGGGGTGTCCAGGGGCAGGGGGCAAGGGTGTCCAGCAGGGGGAGGGGTGTCCAGCAGGGGGAGGGGTTGTCCATGCAGGGGGAGGGGTGTCCAGCATGGGGGAGGGGTGTCCAGGGGGGTGGTCCAGGGGTGTCCAGGGTCTGGGGGGGGTCTGTCCTGGGGTGGGGTCTGTCCTGGGGTGTCCAGGGTCAGGGGGCAGGGGGGCAGGGGGCAGGGGTGTCCAGTAAGGGGAGGGGTGTCCAGCAGGGGGAGGGGCTGTCCAGGCAGGGGGAGGGGTGTCCATCATGGGGGAGGGGTGTCTATGGGGGTGGTCCAGGGGTGTCCAGGGTCTGGGGGGATCTGTCCTGGGGTGGGGTCTGTCCTGGGGTGTCCAGGGTCAGGGGGCAGGGGGGCAGGGGGCAGGGGTGTCCAACAGGGGGAGGGGTGTCCAGCAGGGGGAGGGGCTATCCTGGCAGGGGGAGGGAAGTCCATCATGGGGGAGGGGTGTCCAGGGGGTGGTCCAAGGGTGTCCAGTGTCTAGGGGGGTCTGTCCTGGGGTGGGGTCTGTCCTGGGGTGTCCAGGGGTAGGGGGAGGGTTTCCAGCAGGGGGAGGGGTGTCCAGCAGGGGGAGGGGCTGTCCAGGCAGGGGGAGGGGTGTCCAGCATGGGGTAGGGGTGTCCAGGGGGTGGTCCAGGGGTGTCCAGGGTCTGGGGGGGTCTGTCCTGGGGTGGGGTCTGTCCTGGGGTGTCCAGGGTCAGGGGGCAGGGGGGTAGGGGGCAGGGGTGTCCAGCAGGGGGAGGGGTGTCCAGCAGGGGGAGGGGCTGTCCAGGCAGGGGGAGGGGTATCCAGCATGGGGTAGGGGTGTCCAGGGGGGTGTTCCAGGGTCTGGGGGGGTCTGTCCAGGGGTGGGGTCTGTCATGGGGTGTCCAGGGTCAGGGGGCAGGGGGCAGGGGGCAGGGGTGTCCAGTAGGGGGAGGGGTGTCCAGCAGGGGGAGGGGTGTCCAGCATGGGGGAGGGGTGTCCAGGGGTGTCCAGGGTCTAGGGGGGTCTGTCCTGGGGTGGGGTCTGTCCTGGGGTGTCTAGGGTCAGGGGACAGGGGGCAGGGGTGTCCAGCAGGGGGAGGGGTGTCCAGCAGGGGGAGGGGTGTCCAGCAGTGGGAGGGGCTGTCCAGGCAGGGGGAGGGGTGTCCAGCATGGTGGAGGGGTGTCCAGGGGGGTGGTCCATGGGTGTCTAGGGTCTGGGGGGTCTGTCCTGGGGTGGGGTCTGTCCTGGGGTGTCCAGGGTCAGGGGGCAGGGGGCAGGGTGCAGGGGGCAGGGGTTTCTAGCAGGGGGAGGGGTGTCCAGCAGGGGGAGGGGCTGTCCAGGCAGGGGGAGGGGTGTCCAGCATGGGGGAGGGGTGTCCAGGGGGTGGTCCAAGGGTGTCCAGGGGTGGTGGTCCAGGGGGAGGGGTTTCCAGCAGTGGTGTCTATTGCTGGTATTCTTTTTTGGACTTCAACAGATTATGCAAGGACTCTGTGGGGGTGGATAGTGGGGGTGCAGTGGGGGGGAGGGGGACCTGGGTGCAAGGGGTAGTGAGGGGGCTGGGTGTAGGGGGTGGGGGTGGATATAGGGTTGGGTGCAGGGGAGATGGGGGTGGGGCTGGGGGCCTGGGTGCAGGGGGCAGTGGGGGTGTGGGTGGGGGTGGATAGTGGGGGTGCAGTGGGGGGGAGGGGGACCTGGGTTTAAGGGGTAGTGAGGGGGCTGGGTGTAGGGGGTGGGGGCTGGATATAGGGCTGGGTGCAGGGGTGATGGGGGTGGGGGGGCTGGGGGCCTGGGTGAATGGGGAAGTGGGGGTGCAGTGGGGGGGAGGGGGACCTAGGTGCAAGGGGTTGTGAGGGGGATGGGTGTGGGGGGGTGGGGGTGGATATAGGGCTGGGTGCAGGGGGGCTGGGGGCCTGGGTGCAGGGGGCAGTGGGGGTGCAGTGGGGGGGAGGGGGACCTAGGTGCAAGGGGTAGTGAGGGGGCTGGGTGCAAGGGGTAGTGAGGGGGTTGGGTGTAGGGGGGTGGGGGCTGGATATAGGGTTGGGTGCAGGGGGGTCTGCAGGAGGTGTCTAGGGGGTGTCTGGGGGGTGTCCAGGGTGTGTCCAGGGGGGTGTCCAGGGGGTATTTTGTTATGGATTTGGACACCTTATATCCACGGTTTTAAACCATGGCTATTGGTTCATTTCCACGGTTTTTAACCATGGCTATAGACATAATACCACGGTTCTAAACCGTGGCAATATATTCTGTCCGGCCTTTAGTATAGCCACAGTTCAAACCGTTGCTATAGATTTAAAGCCACGGTTTGGAACCGTGGCTATAGGTGTAAGCATATAGCCATGCCAAACTTAGCCACAGTTCCTCGAACCGTGGCAATTACCTATAGCCACGGTTTGAGAGCCTATAGCCACGGTTTAGAACCGTGGCTATAGCCCGAATTTCCAGTAGTTATCATGTGAACTCAATCGAGGAATATTAATTGACAAAATTTCCACTATCATCTAGAATGGTTCCTTGATATAAACATTCCTCTCATTCATGAGTAAATTTTAAGAATGTATCCCACTAAATTGAGGAAAAATCTACTTTTCTTCCATTAATCTAGATTCTTAAACAAGAATAATGTTCTTCCAAACTATACTCAACATAATGATAAAACTCAAATACCAACCTATGATAGAAATTTATATTGTTAATAGAGAACTGTTCCACCCATCCATGGTACTATATAACTTTATCCATTGAATACTTACTCGATATAAACCACTATGCATTTACATAATTTTCTAGAAAAACTACACACTTTTATATCTCTGTATTTACTGGTTGAAAAACATTTTAGGTTATTGGTTCACCGTTCCCTCTCTTATAAGGAAGTGGATGGATTGGAGAAGAATCAGAATCCATCTTCAATCCAAACATGATGAATGGATAGAATGGTTTTGATGAAGGAAAGGAAGGTTGGAAATTTGGAGAAAGGGGTTGCAACAAGTTTCAAGTGAAGGGTCTGAGAGAGGTGGGGGTTGAAATTAGATGGGTTCTAATTTCATATTATTTAGGGATTTTCAAATTTTAAAATCTAAAATTAGAATAAAATTTAATAGATAAGAATATTAAATAATTTTAAATTAAACAGAAAACGTGGCTTAGATATATTGTACAAAATATTTACAACGCCATGAGGATTCCAATAGTGAAAAAACAACGTTGTAAGGTTCCAATGGTGAAACATTTAACAATGGTGAGACATTTCACAGTGTGGAGACATTTCAAAAAGGTGATATTTTTCACGACGGTGAAATATTTTACAATAGTGATAAAATCTCAATGGTGAGAAATCACAACTGTTAAAAATTATAGAATTTTATTCCCAACGGAAATTAAACATACCTAAATCATATTTGATGTAAATCCCTCACATAATTAAATACCTTTGGAAAAATATCAACAACCCAATAATATGTATTAATGTATTCAAATGTTATATCACCCTTTGAAAATGATCTTTCAATAAGTTATTTATTACATAAATATGCCTTATTCTAGAAAGTGACACTAGATTCTTAGAAATATTTATAGACCTTGTGTTTTCGCTATTTATAAGGAAATTTCAAAATTGATATCCATAGTCTAGTAATTTGTGTGTCATCTACAAAATTTGTGCATCAAAGATACCAAAAGCTATATATTCATATTTATGATTTGAAAATGAAAAAAATTTGTTTCTTACTACAACAAGAAACTTGAGACATTCCTAAAAGGTTACATGTTTTAGAGTTTTTTTCTATCTAACTTACACACACCAAATCAGCATCTAAATAACTAACTAAATAAAACTTTTTTCCACATATATAAAATAGTCATCAATTGGAAGTATATTTAAGGTATTTGAAAATAATTTTTAGAATAACCAAGTGTGATTCATTTTGGATTTCATGAAAATGAGAACACATACACACACTAACAATAATATAAGGTTAGCTGGTAGTTAGGTTGAGAAGTCTTCCAATCATACATTTATAGCTGGTTTGATCCACTAGTTTATCAGATTCATCATGATCCAACCTATAGGTAGTACTCATAGTAGTATCATTAATCTTAGTGTTATCCTGACCAAAATGTTTTAAATATACTTAGTATATTTAGTTTTACTTAAAATAATTCCTTCATTATTTTTCAAAATATCAAAACTTAGAGAAATTTTATTTCACCAATTTAACTCATTTCAAATTCATTTTACATCATATTTAAAAATTAATAAATAAATAATTTTTTAATATCAAAAATTAACATCATCTATATAAATTTTTACACCTAAAACATATTTTTTTAATTTATTTTATAAAAATGGTTGGATATCATATACCCTTTGAAAAACTTTTTAAATAAAAAAAGAGGTGATACTATCATAAAAATATCTAGGAGCATGATTCAAACCATATAATGATTTTTTTATTTTGAAAAAACAATTTGGAAAATGGGGGATTTGAAATCCAACGATTTTGTTTAACAAAAAAAATCCTCAACTGTATAAACATTTAAGAATGTACTTTTGACAAACAATTGATAAGGTTTGAAATATTTATGAGATTTATAGGTAAATAATATTTAAATGGATTCATTTCTAGATTCCAGTGAAAAGGTCTCTTCATAGTCTATTCCTGGTTCCTGACTATACCCTTCTACAACATTTATATTGTTATTTCTTACAATTGTGGCAGATTCATCATCCTTTTTTTCTAAACACCCATTTTGTGATAATAGTTGAGGTTTCATTGGTGATATCAAAAAATTCCATACCTTATTTTTTTAAAATTGATTTAGTTATTCTTACATATAAATAATCTATAATTCTCCATTAATAGCATCATTGATGGTATTTGGTTCAATATGGAATACTAATGCTTGATGTTCAATATAATTTCATTTAGAATCTCTAGTTTTTGTACATATATCTAGGTCTCTAACTATTCCATCTAATGTATGGAACATAAGGGTCCTAAAAACTCATTAAAAAGAGGGGTTTGTCACCTTAGGAATCTATATAGGTTTAGATTGATGTTCTAGATGTTCCTCAGAACAGGATGAAATTTCATCTTACATTCTAACAAAATGAAAAGTTTTGGAATATATGTTCGAAGTAGATAGATCATCCTCTAGGTTGTCTAAATATGTACTAGGATCATGTGGATATGTATCATCATGTCTTATATGAAAAAGATCTTCCACATCCTTGGTCCTTTTGTTAAAAACTATATAAGATTTAGTACAGAATGAATATCCTAGTAAAATACCTTAATTGATTTTGGAGGAAACTATTTCCATGTTGTCCATAGTATTAACAATAACGACTTTGCAACAAAAAACTCCAATGAAATTAACATTAGTCATCCTACAATTCCAATGTTCATAATGGGTCTTCATCAAGATATGTCTAATTAAAAATCTACATATTATATAGGAGGAAATATTCACAGCCTCTTCCAAAAAGTAAATAGGTAAGTCATATTCTTTAAGAATAGTCCAATGTATCTATTGAAGTGTTTTATTTATTATTTTTACAACTCCATTCTTCTAAGGGGTTATCGGAGATAAGAAGCTATGACTGCAACCATTTTGGGAGAAAAAAGGATTCAATGTCATTGTTTTCAAACTCATATCAATTGTTGCTTCTTAAGGTAATTACTCTTAGTGAACTTTGGTTTTCTAAATTTTTAACATAAATGGTAAAATAAAAAAATCCTTCACTCTTGTGATATAAAACTAAAAGACAAGTATAAATTTAAAATTAACCAAAAAGTATATAAACACATTTCTCTGCATTTAAACAAGAAACTGTAGATGGTCTAAAAATATTGATATGAACCAAATCAACAGGTTGAGAAGTTGAAAATTCATGTTTGATTTACATAAATATTGTGTTTTTTGCATTCTAGATAATGGTTACAATATTTTTTATTTGGAAACTCACATTTTTCAAAATCATTGACTTAACTACTCTTAGTAATCTTCCTTTGTGTGTGAATAATATAGTGGCCTAGTCCCCTCTAAAAATGCCAAGATTTCTTATCAGAGGAACTGAAGAAGGAAACATTTTGAGAAATCAGTGAATTGAGATTATCATCATAAACATTATCATTCCATAAATTAGTAAATACTAAATCATTATTATAATTAAAAACACTAGATGAATTGTTTTCAATCTTCACATAAAAACGATCCTCACAAAATTATGAGATTTTAAGTATGTTATACACTGAAAAATCAATAAAAAGTAATTAGGAATTAAAATAGAATTATTATTATGAATTTGACCAGGAAAAATTATATTCCCTTTAGAATTATTAGAAAACGTGATATGTCCACCATAAAACTTTGTGAGGTTATTGAAGCTGGAGTAGTATCTTTTCATATTCCTAGATTATCTGATGTCCAATTACCATAGATTTCTACATGATCACATCAAGAATAATTCCTATAAAATATGTTATTAACAACAATAACATTGGGTAGTTGGGGTCCCATACTACAGGTTATGTCTTCCATAAAAGTGAACATAAAACTAGGTTTCAATAACTGGAAGCCCCATATTTGGTGATTTATTGAGGACATAGTGGGGTTATGAGTGATTTCCTTGGAAGAAAAGATAGAGATATAATGGAGTAGAGGTGGTGGTGTAGGGGAGTAGGAGTAGCACGTGTTGGTGGTCCTTGATGGATGGTTGTGTTTAGAAAGGATAGAGGGATTCTAGTGATGAAGGAAAAGTTACATGCAAGTGATAGGGTCTACATCGCAGGACAGAGTGAAAGGAGTGGATTTAGGCTCTGGTGGGCGGCTAGAAATGTGGAAGAACTAGCGGTCCAAAAAAGTTAATATTTAGATGAGGTTAATAGATTTTATTTCCTCCTTCTTGAATACAATCATATTGTACAAATGAGATGGTATGACATATGCCATCAGTATTGAGAATTGTGCACCTCTGTGTGAGGAAATTCTTGTTGTTCATCCCTACAAAGTTTGATATCTTGTAATGATATATATATATATATATATATATATATATATTAGGTAGGGTCTATGACATCCATGGGCCTTCAATGGTCATTTAGTAGGTCTATCTTCCTCTGGAATTATGATCCATTTATTTTTACCCCAAAAACCAATTAAAAAAGGGGATATTAATAAAAAATTAATATCCTTTAGGCTTGGCAGAATAATAACTTTGTCACCCATATTTTCTTGGGTCCAGATGTATTAGAAATTAATTCTTTAGGAATGAATATTTTCATAATGGGTTTACTATAATAATATTGGTTTATTTTTTAAATAATAACATTATTTGGTCATATATAATAATAACTAGTTGTAGATATTTCAGATTTAGATTTAGGTACAAATGTTTTATTAAGTATTCTTATTTTTCGAGGTTGGTATCCTAGACCTATAACATACTTTAGAGAAATATTTTGACTTATAATCTACATATGTTTTTATCTTCCATTAGTAAAATTCTATAAATGATTCTTCAGTTGTTCATTAAATAATTTTTGTCAATTATTCTATCTTTAATAACTGATAATTTTTTCCCTTTTATACAGTAAGATTATACATAACATTTGCATACAAATCATGTTATTTCATAAGAACATTATATTAATCATTGTTTTAATTTAAATTGTACTAATGAAATATATTGTATTCAAACATTTCATCTTGAGATATATCATCTTCATTGTTATCACTTTCAGAGTTAACATAATTATGCATAGATAAATCAACAAATACAATGGGTACCTTAGAGAAATTTTTCATGAATCACAGGTGGCTCGGTCAGACTTCTCTTCAAGAGTAGACTCTGAGTAACTAGAGAAATCCTTATAGGCACTCCAAGTAGATTTCATGGATTTCTTGGAATTTACATCCTTGTCCACATATTGATTTTTTATTTCAATTTTGTGAAATCTTCTTTAACATTTCCCTTGTTCTGGTGTTCATAAAAGGCCATGTCATTTCTATTTACATACTTTTTCAAATATTTCTTCTAGAATCCTTTTCTGTCATACATTCCTTTATAACCAAGATTTATGAAGAATTTAACCTTTTTATAGAAATTATTAAATCTTCAATCTACATGGTTCATCTCCTCATCATTGTCTGGTGGTGACTCGTCATCATAAGAACCCTCATCTAATATATTTTTCATTTCATTATATTTGGATGCACCCATATTGAAAGAAATATATCTTATTTTGGTCTCATCATAATCTTCCCGATTGACATAATGATATTTTGCACACATCATCAATTTTACAATAAATTCCTTAACAGATAGTTTGCTAATGTCATAAGATTCCCTTATTAACATAGATGTACCACCCCATATTTCTAGAATGCATATAATAATTCTCATAATATGATCCTTGTGAGATAACGAATCTCCTAAGTTGCACACTATGTTTTCTATTTTGTTGAACCTGAGATACATATAAAAAATTATCTCATCGGGGTTTTTCATAAAAGTGTTATATTTTAGTATGTAGGTATTCAATATCATTTGTTTAACATTAATGGTTCATTCATTTGATAAAGATAAGGTATCCTAAATTTTAATGGATTTTTTACTAGAAGATATCCTTTAAATTTTTTCATCTCAATAGGAAAAGTAAAGGACATTTATTACATTATAATTATTATAATTATAATAAATAATAGTAGAATCATCCTTGTATTTTCTAACAGTGTGAGGTAACTCATATCAATCATTAATAGTAACACATCTCAAAACCCATACTCTCTATATGCATTTTCAATTTCATTTACCACTTATCTCAATTAGTTTAATTAAAAAAAGGAGGTATTATGGTACTAAAACCTTCTTTTCTAGAATCCATTTCAAGAATTAAATTTAATACATATAGAAATTTAAGACATATAATATTAAAATAAAATCATAGTCGAAATGAATTGAAATCTTTCAATACAAAATATTTCCATGAGTGATTTTCTCAAGGTGGGGGGATTGAATTGAGTAACCAATAATATTTTTGTTAAAAATAGGTTTAAATAAAATCTATAAATTAATTAAAAACAACCCAACATTCCAAAAAAATAGTTCCATAAAAGATCTAATCTTTGAAAAGGTATTTCGAAGATTGATTTGGTATCACTTAAAAAAATTAAGAAAACTATATTTTCTTTTGAAATCAATTTACTAAATCAAAATATTATAAAAAAATAATTATGAATAATGATGAAAGTAATGGTTTTTATAGTTTAAAAAAAATTTAGTTTCAAAGATTAATGATAATATAAATCAAAGAAAAAACACATAGAGGAAATGAATATAAGGGGTTTACTCTCAAGATGAGACATAATCCTCTCCATTTGAAAATCTCCTACTACAAAGTAGATTAAAAAATAATCAATGATCAATAACATATATTAGTTTTAAATAGTTAAACAACTATCCATGCCACAAAATCACTCTTCCACAATTCCCATGGGAGTAAAAATATATATAGGTCACAACCAAACCACTACAACAACATGTGGGAAAATATGAAAATACTATGTTGAGAAGATATCTAGAATCATCCATTTTGAGTGCAGGAGATAGTGTGTGGGTATAGAAATATAAATTACACACACTAATCATAATGAAAAGGAAATAGAAAAAAAATGGATGTGATAATGTAAAAATATGTTGTTCTCTCTTTCAAATATGATATGTTTCTCATGAATCCTTTAATGTGGTCTGAAATGAAGCTCGAATCATCTTTTTGAAATTTTATTTAGAATAGTGTGTCATGGAATCGTTGTTCTATAAGATCCACTTTTTCACATATGTGTGAAGGCAATAGGAAGGGTGTAAGCTCTCACAAAATAGAATTATCCATGTTCTTAAATATCTACCCAACCCACATCACATGTACATGAAGATATATTAGTGTACACATTTAATTTCCTCTCTATTCAGTGCATATATGCACAAGGGATTCTTATTCAACTTTTTATAGCTTCATAAATATAAAGAATCATCTCGATCCTCTATTCCTCACACTGCATGTTTGACATGAAATTAAATTCATACCTATATAAGATATTAAGTAAAAATAAATAAAATAAGTTTCGACAATTAATTATAAAATAAATCTATTATAAAATTTAAATTCGAATTAAATGGAAAATAGTAGTGGAGATTCTTTAGAATGGGGAGATTGTCTCTAACGGTGTCTCGAACTGGCATTGACTTGATCTGATGGTGACAAAGTCTACATGTTAGATGCGTTGGCTATAAGTTAGTCAGATAGTGACTCAACTCATTGGTAGGTCAATCAACACTTTACCAAACTTTAATTTTGGCAGAAGGTCGCTTCAATAGTGACCCCAGCCTGACGGTAGGTCATGTCAACAATTACCTGTTTTTTTTATTTAGGTAGTGAATTCACTATAATGGTAGGTGTGTTCAACACTTTAAAATTTCTTTTCCAATAGTGAGTCATCCTCTATTGATTAGTTACTACATACTTTAAAAAATTTACATTCTGGTGGGGGCTCATAGGCGATAGTGAGTGTTTTCGACACTTATCCATTTTTTCACATTGATGGTGTTTTGTCTCCATTGGTGAGTCATTTTATCATAGTGACTCATAAATTTTCAAATATAACTATTCTATTTAATATTGTAAAATGATAATATAAAGCATCAAACTCATTAATATCAAACTAATCATGATTTTTTGACTATTAAAACAATGATACAAACATCATCAACAAGGGTGCTAACAGTCATTCCAACTAATAAAAGATTTAAATGAAATTTATACATTATATGTTATTTTATATTCATTTAAATTAATATAATAATTATTTCTCATCCTATAATTAATTTAAGATCATTTATTTATGGAAAAATTCATTTTTTGGAAAAATAACTTTAATCATAATTTTACTGTTAATTTTAAATTATATTATGTCACATAGATGTTCTAAAACATAGAAAATGTATTACATATTTATAATTTGTATATGATAATTTGTTAAATATGTTCCTTTTATTTTTTTTCATTATAAATATTAACCATAGTAAATATTTGTTACCATAGTGAAGGTAAAATTGTTTAATAAATGGTAAAAATAATTTGATGAGGAGTAAAAAGTAACATTTTGAATTGAATTTTTCTTATTGAATGAGTATATTTCATACATAATCATCTTATGTTATAATATATGTAATTTTTTCATATAAAAATTATTGTGAACTTTATAATACTTTTTCTGATGAATAAAATTTGTTTATATTTTATTTCATTTAAAACTATAATATTTTGTGTCGAGTATAAAAATAAAATATTGGTAGTTATAAATATTAATTTTAAATATATGTTATTTTATCACTATAATTTATTTATAATTTTTATTAATCAAATAATTACCTTAAATCATTACGCAACACCGATACAATAATTATGTAAATAATATGAAAATAATATAAATGAATTTAAAAATACTTAAAGTAATATAATTTGAATGAATTGTTTTATTCTAATATGTTTTTAGATAAATATAAAATTTTTGTGATGTTTTAATGGAATAGATTCTAATTCTATATTTTTTGTGATTTTTTTAAATTCAAATTAAATGAACAGTATCCAAAATGACATTAATTATATTTTATAACAAATAACTTTTTATTAAATGATTAAATATTTCCAAAAAAAATTATATTTGGTAAATTGATTAGTTTTTGTATATAAATATCATATATGATCATTTCATATACCAATTTAACTTTTATAGAAACTATATTGACCCCTAAATAGTATAAACAGTGTTACCATGGTTAAGGTTAAAAAAAAGGTTTCGGCATTACATACGCTTGTGTTGAAATTAATTTTCCACACATAAAGTATTTTTATTTTTATAAACATTGATAAATATTTAAAATCGGTGGAACCAAACTAAATAATAAGTATCATTTTATTTTTAGTCTTCAAAGATAAAATACCTATGTAGAAACTTTTTATCTTGCAGAAATGTAAAATGGTAAAAGTGAGTAACCATAATGTTAAATGAAATAAAATGATTAAAACATGTTTCTATTTCAATATTAGAGGTATGAATTATCCTTATAATTCAATAAATACACTATTAATCAATTTTTTTGTAACATTAACTGATATTTACTTCCATTTATTGAATAGATATTTCTATATAAAAACACAAAACCACATCCCACTTATAGAAGGTTATGTACCCTAATTTTTTTTCACACATAAAAACATTTTTGTGTCATCCAATCCCGACCCCAATCCATTACTTACACATATTCCGACGGCATAAAATCCTCGGTTTTATTATAATGACCAACATGGAAGGCCTTTGGTGCAAACCAAAGGAAATTGTATGAAGTTGAGGTGTTATTCTTAACTGAGCTTTTGTTCTAATTATTCTTCAACATACTCAAAATATTATTAAAAATGATGATATAATAACATATATATTTTATATATACCCAATATTTTATTATTTTAATGTAATTATTTACATGTATCTCATTCTCCATAAAATGGGAAATAAAACCATAATTTGTGTGTTCGACAGACTACTACCTTGCGAATCGATGTACCTTGTTTTTCATCATTTCCTATCACATGTGTTTGTGATTATGTATTTAATGTATATATATTATATTAATTAACAATTTATAATTCTATAAATTTAATATATCATATATTTTCTTACACTTCCTTTCACTAAAAAATGATAACATGTTTCTTGCGTACGTGTGGACTACAACCTCTAGGAAGCGATTTGATTCTTTTTTTCCCTCACTGAATAAAAATGATGATATATATAAATGTATTTGAATAAACAATATGGAAGTTATTATATAATTGTAACTTTTTCAATATAAATTAATTATTACCTTCTTTCTATCATGATCATTGAAAAATGGATAAATTACGTATGTGTACATTTGACCTACCATCTCTGTGATTGTAACATAATTTATTTTTTATAACCATATTTCATGATTTGTTTTAAAATTATAATTTATCGTTTTTAAATGTAATTATTTCTTTATTATTAATTTAGATAACTTGGAATAATGCGATCTTTCTCTATCATCGACATAACAAATTCATTTTCGACATATGAGCCAAATATCATCAAAATATACGATGTAAACATAATTGTTAAAGTTATTGAATATAATAAAGAAATAAAAGAGTTAATAAAAACGGATAATGTTACTAAGAAAGTATAAAATTAAAATATTTTTAATATTTATGAATATAAATAACATATCGGATAATTTGAACTAAAGATAATGGATCTCTCCAAATAATGGTTTGACATTCATGTTTAATACACCCTTGAAAAACAGGACAATAGGTTATCTTATGGATACTACCTAGCTCTATTGAATTACATTACAGACATAATTAAACAAAACGTGAAATTAAATCACATATATGAGAACATTGGATTAAAATAGAGAGACTAGTAGATTCCTTTCTCGTACCATTACTTGTCACAAACTGTTCAGTGATGGTTAGCTCTAATCTTGTTTATTGTAAGCTATGATGAAGATATCCCAATCTGAGTGTAATATTTTCATAAAGAAATTTTTATTTTAATTTTGAATCATGTTCAGGTATGTATTTTTTAACTATAATATTAATGTGTAATCATCTCAAAAATATATATATATATATATATATCGATTTGTTTACAAGATGGATTTCATATATGATTCCTTCTCCACCACACAGTTGATTTATTTAAAATTTAAAAAGGAATGTTGGTGGTCCATATGATTAGTTTACACTTATAGAAAACATAATGATGTACATTTTACTATGGGTGTGTCCAGATATTTATCCAATACATTGGGAAATGAATTTTCCTCATAAGACATTTTGTATAGGACATGAGAGTAAACGTAATCCATTTTCAGATAAATTCTACCATGTGATATTTCATAGGTAGTTATTGTTTGATCATGTTTATGTCATGTTTTGGGTTTATATCACATTTATTATGTAGTTATGATCTTATGAGACCATGTTATATATGTTATTCTACTATGTGATTACTCACAAGCCTTATCCTTGATAATATCATGTTATGCATTTTGACTAACATATTATGTTTACTTGTCATGTTTATTACCTTATTGTTAATTTAATCTCATTCCATTATTTTATATATTCCCTAGGTTATCCTAAATAATTTTAGGAGCTTAAGGAGATTTAGGATGAACATCAAAAGAATAAAAATACTAATGTTACCTTTTTGATATTATTTTGATGTTTTATATACCAAATATTCCAATGACACTAAGCCTCACGATACTTGAGATGTAATTAATGGATGTTCATGACAAAAATTATGTAATAATAAGTATCAAATTCACAGCTTTATATAGTTTTTATCAAATTAAAGTCTAGTTATTTTGTGGATTAGGATTAGAGAAATTTAGTAAATTCCCCAAGGAAAAGTCTATGTATTGGAAAAAATCCTACAGTTCTTGTAAGAACATTTTATGTGGTTTTACTACACCAAAGAAGGACGTATATTAAACCAATTATTGAGGTAAATGGGTATAAGTATTTATGTACTTGAATTTAAGAATTATTTTGTAGAATTATTCTTTATCAATAGTGCTTTGGTTTCAAGAATAATGAAATATCTTAGGATTTTGTTAATTTTTGTTATCTTATATGATTTTAATGTGAATTTGTGGTTATTGAGGTTATTTATAGAATTTATTTCAAATATTATTAGGTTCTATAAATGGTTTTATGAGACTTTAATATTTATTGAGATTATTTGGAAATAAAATTTATACTTGTCTTAGAGAAATAAAACAACAAATTATTCAAATCATTTGGTATAAACCATTTTCAAGAATATTTTGAATATTTATGTGGTCTTTTTTTATCAAATAATATAAGATGCTATTTGGGTGTTACTTTTTAGGATTCATATGTTAATGTTATATTTCATTATATGAAGGTTTATTTATTTTTGTAATTATCTTACTGTATGATAACTATTTTGGGTTTGGTTAATGCCTATATATTTTATGAATGTGTTTTTATTATTTTTTGGATTATGTTACCCATCAGAAGGTGATTTTAGTTTTTCAGGCATGAAAAATTCATATTGTATACTCATCTTTTCAAGGAAAAGGTCATATTGTGGTGGAAATTTATTAAAGGATAAAATTATACTTACCATTTAAGTATATTTCCTTATGTTCATAGTATACGTTTTAAAATAATTCCTCGACTCCTTGGAAAGGGTTTTAAATCAAAAAACATTTAACCTATTACCATCATTTTTTATGAATCGATGGTATTTTTCACATCTCTTTACTTTATGTTTTTGTGGTTGTTAACTTTCTCAGGATAATTAATATTTTAATGATCAACATTCTCTGTCACTGTCTATAATTATCTGGGAATTACGTTTTTTTCTATGTCCATATTTTCACTTCGCAAAAATTTTATCATATTTAGAAACATAGTTATGTGTTATTTTAGTTGAAATTTACATTTCCCTTTCTCTCTTATTAGGAAGAAGTTTTATGATCCCTTTTAACAATGTGAGATTTCTAGAAATGTATTTTGAAATATAAAACCTTGGATTATGGTTCTCATGTTTAAATTGAATTGATGCAATTTATTAATTGCAGGGAATGTAACACCCTCATATTTCTAAAAAGGAAAACCAAATTTGATAGTGTATATTTCACACAATACTAGGCCTAAATAAACCAAGAAATATTACTATTTAAATATGACCATTATAAACTATCCTTTAAATTTGTGGGTATTAATAGTATTAAATCCTATTTGAAATATGTATAAAGGTACTAGTTAATTTAAATTTATTTTAAAATTATTTGTAAATAATTACTTAATTTTTGGTAGAGCCATATTATTCTACAAAAATAAAATTTATTCAAAATTTATTTTTATTTAATACTTTTTTTAATATATTATAATTAATATAAATTTTTTTAGAAATTATATGTTTTAAAATAAAAATAATTTTTTAAATCCTCAAACAAATATTATCCTGGGGTTATATTTTTGTATTTTTTTTTTGAAAAGATTGATTTTTAGTGAATAGTGAAAAGAAATGATTTTTCAAATGTTGTCATTATATTCCACTTAGTCAAGTAATTTAAAATTAAATTATAATTTTTTAGTTGGTATTAAATTTAAATATGTATAATTTTATTTATTATACTATAATAAATTTCATTTGAATCAGAAACATTAATGCTTTTTTTCAAAAAAACAGTTTTTCATCTTGTTTTTCATTTTTAATCATAAATTAAATTCATACAATATTATTTTTTGAATCATTGAAAATGGATCACATATTTTGAATGATAACATACAGAAAATTTAAATAGGTTTCATTTATTCAAGGTCATTATGAATAGTAATGCTGGTAAATATTTATTCCTACGATAAAGGTAAAATGAGTTATTGAATTGTAAAACTGATTTGACAAGTAATAACAAGTATCCCTAAATCTTATGTTATGTTTTCATATCAATATATGATCTCCATGAGTATCCAAAAATATAATATATGACCTTTTTCTATATGACCATGAATGTGGCCATTATAATAATTTATTTAAAGAAAATTCAAAAATATAATATTCTTTGTTTTAAGAGCATCAATAATTGTTTATAAGAATTAAAATAACCTATTTTCAATTGTAAATATTAATTTCCAATATAATTTATTCTTTATCATAATAATTAAGTTATAATATTTAGTTATGAAATAATTACCTAAAGTACTTACCTAATGCTGAAACAATAATTATTTAGTTAAAAGGATAAAAAAATAAATGAATTTAAAAATATAAAAAAGTCTGATAATTTTAATGAATTATTATATTGGATAACATCAATATATATTTTTAAAATTTTATGTGTGTTTAAAAGTAAAATATTAAAATTTAATATTTTCATTTTTTTCAAGGTTAAATTAAATTAATAGTTTCAAAATTGATATTAATGATGTTTTATAAAAAATGATGTTTTCTTAAAAGATTAAAATTACAAAAATTGAAATATTCAATATTGTTATTTTAATTTTTTTAAAAATATTATATCTAGCCTTTTCGGGACTAAATTTCCTTTTTTAGTAAATATATAAATTCCTTAAATGTATAAACATCATTATAGTGGTTTAGGTTAAAATATTACTTTGTGCGCTAAATTTGATTGTGTTAAAATTAATTTTTCACAAAATTATAATTTATATATTATAATTATGATTTTATATTTATATTCATATATTACAAATTCTCAAATAAGAATCATTTAATTAGTTTTAATCAAGAATAAATTACATAGGTAAAAACTAGGTAATGTTGTTAAAACAGAAAAGGTAAAAGTGAGTGACTGTAATGTTAAAGGGAATAAAATTTTTGAAACATACATATTTTTTTAATATTGTAGGTTTATATTGAAATTATATTACCTACAATACATAATTTATCAATTTTGTACGAACTAGGATTGAGAGTGAATTCCCATTATATAATATTTTTGAGTATATACAAAATTTCCATTAATTCCCATTTATAATACGGATCATTATCTCCTTGTTTCTTCACACATAAATAAATTTTTGTCACTAAATAACTAAAAACTTCCTTCCTTACCCCATTAAAACATCCTTTAATCTTTTTTTATTATGAAACCCTCTTGGAAGTGTTTTTGCGAAAAGCTAAAGAGGTTCCCGTAAAAGAGGTATAATTCTTAACCAAGTGTTTAGTTTTATTTCTTATTCCACATCCATAAAATATTTTTCAAAAATTATGATATAATAAAATCAGTGTCTATAATATATTATTAGTTTATTTTTCCAATTTAATAACCTACATTAATATCCTCTTCGGTCAAATGAAAAACAAACCCATCATTTGTGTGTACGATGGAAAAAACATCACAAACCCATTTTAATAATTTCTGATCATCACCTTTCAATGTTTTTTATGATGACATATTAATGTATTGATATATTATATTATTGAAATATTTATCATTCTATAAATTTAATGTGTCAAATATTTTCTTACCATTCTATTAACTGAAATTTGATAATGTCGTTTATGGATATGTGTGGACTTCCACATCCACGAAGCGATGTGATTTTTTCATCACCACATCACACTAATGGTATATATAATTTGAATTAAATAAATAATATGATCTTTATGATATATTAATATTTTTATAAATATAATATAAAATTTACCAAATATCTATGATCGCTGAAAAATGGAAACGTTTCTCATGCATACGTTTGAACTATTGTCTCCATGATAGTAGCTTAGTTTATTTTTTATAAGCATGTTTAATGTTAGGTTATTAAAGTATAATTTATTTATTAAAATAATAATTAAATCATGATTATTAATCTATATATGTTGGAATAATCACCCCTTTGATCATAGCTAACATACCAAATTCATTTTGGAAAAATGATCTGAATATCATTAAAACATCAAGCGTGAACATAATTGATTAAGAAATTGATTATAAAATTGAAATAAAAGTGATGATAAAAAGGAAAAAAATTTATAAGAATATATATAATTAATATAATTTTATTATATAGGAAGTTAAATATCATACATGATGAGTTGAACTCGAGGTAAGGGATCTCTCTAAACCACCATTTTCTTTGGGTTATGTTCATTCTCTCACTAACTCACTTTCTCTCTCTATTTTGTGTTATGGAATGATTATAAATTCATATTACATGTATCTAACATAAATAAATATTTTATTTATGTTACTTTTACTAGGAAATACATTTTATATGTTCTTTTCTCAAATGTAACCCATTTCTTTCCATATATAATTTTTTATTTTATAATATAAGATTAATTTCCATCTGTGGACCACATAAGCATGTTTGTGTTATGATGGGTATTCATTGATAGTTATTCAATGCCTTTGGCAATGAATGTTTCTCATGATACATTATTTATGGTATTAGGGAGCAAACATAATCCATTATGACACATTTTCCACCTTTTGATATTGTATATGTTGTTAGCATTGACTCATGTTATATCTTCCTGCCACATTTCCTATGTTTCTATGCACTTATTATAACATTTTATTTATTCTATTTTTAGATTTTATTACTCACATTCCTTATATTTTATGATATTATATTATTCCTTTTACTCACATATTATATTTCTTTAACATTTGTGTTCCCTTGCTAGGATTTTTAGCTCACCCATTTCATTTATGTAATACCTATATTTCCAATATTATTTTAGAATATTAATGATATTTAAGAGCTCACTAAGGAGAATAAAAAAGTAAATATGGTATAGTTTATTCTCATGTTTCATATTCAAAATACATACAAAAATCTTGGCCTTATGATATTTTTATTATAATTTAAGGATTCCTAGGTTAAAGATCATGTAATAATATGTATAAAAGGATTTGGAAACAATAATATCCTTATTGGTATGAATTTAAAGAAGTTGTAAATGCATTGGCACATTTTACTATTCTATGATAGTTAATTTTATATGATAAAGTACCCAGTTCTTAAAGAATATTCTTCTAGGGTGGCCAACAAGGAGGTCCATGATGTCTCCAAGGCCCATGAGGATGATGAATTCGATGTCTAATTCATCATGTTACAATTTTTTTCAATTTTATTACAGATGTTGTATGAGGGTATGGATGGATATAGAATATTTTTCCATCACTATAATCTATAATATTATAAGGTAGGAAATTAATAATACAAGACCTCCATGTTAATTTTTATATGATGTCACGGGGAGGGGGATCCAGGCAGACCTCATATAGTGAATATGGTTGTCTATAGAAAGTGATTGAACACCTTAGGTTTTAAGATACCAGATGATTTGTACCTATATACCATTAATTCATCACAATAATAACTCTTATATAGTTTTATTTTGAATTATGATATATTAATTATAGATAAATAACTCCCAGATATCATGTGACTTATTGGCTGTGAATATAAGGACATAAGGCATGAAAAACCAAGAGATATTATAGTGCAGAAGAGAAAGGTAACGGAAAGGTTTTCTAAGGCTTGTTTCAATTATATGGATTCTATGAACCTCCCAACAAAGAAGTTGAGGATCCCAAGGTATGATAAGAAACCATATTAATTATGTTTTTCATGTGGAAAATATGCCTGTTGGAAAAATGAATATATCTTAGTAAAGGAACATGGGAAATATTTCACGGTGTTTGTTATTGAATACATCCTCTAAATTTCTAAAACGTGGGTATTATATAAAACTTTTGGTTTCCAAATTCCTATCTAAATATAGGAACCAAGTATAATATAGATTTTTTTGAGGTATGTTTGATATTTTAGATATAAATTGAGAATTATTTACTATTGTGACTATATGAGTTTAGCAACTCACTATGCCAATATGAATGATTTTAGATGTAATGAATTTTTATTATTTTCCATGTGCTACTATGAACATTATATCCATGTATTATTTGGACATGAATATATTTTAATTCCATTTTGTGAATAAAAAACTACTTTTATAAATATATTATTTTTTATGATATGGATAACCTTGAGAATGGCCATAATGAACTATAATTTCATATCCAAGTGTTGGAAACTATTAATGAATAAAATTTTCATGACTCAAAAAACAACCAATTATGGAATCGCATACTTTTCCCTTTAAATGAGAAGAATTTGGAAATTCTATATCAAGATTGTTATTTAGATTCTTTCAAATTATAACCACATTATTTTGTTGAGACAATTTTTTTAGAAGTGGTTTTTAGTTACTGAATGATGTTTAAGGTGTTTATTTTTTATGTTATTATCATTCATAAAAATAAATTCACTTTTTTTACTGGAGATTTGGAAAACGTTGTACCAGACTCAGAATGTCAGATGAAAATTTCTCAAGAATGTCAATCATTTCAGTTTTTCTATTCTAGAAATGTTTCCTAGGTGAAGTTTTTTTTAAGACTCTTAAATGATTGTTTTGATTAGAGTAGGATATCATATTACTTCTAGAATATATTTTGTATCTAGAATGTATTTCAATTTATGGGATTCTTAATCTAATGATGATTTCATATTTTTTATGCTTTCAATATAATAAGTTGTTTAAAAATATTTTTATATGTGTTCTATGAATGAAATAATGGGAAAAAGTTTTTAAGTAAAAAATATTCTTTTAAAATATAAATTTTCCAAACATCATGAAGAGTTCATAATATAATGATGATTTTTTAGATGAAGAGAGCATACAATGCTGAAGTATTTTGGTTAAAAACCAACAGTTTGAGAATCCCCAGACACAAAAATTGTATGAAGGCTATGATGTTTTATTTTTTTTGATGACATAGGTTTGAAATAAGTACGGATCAAACTTTTCATCAATCTGGATGATAAATCGATCATTTCAGTCCAACAAACAAACCAATCCATAGGATCAATAATAGGTTTCTGAGAATCATAAATAAATATGTTAATGTTAGCTCCAGTCCATCGGACATTGTGTTCCATAGATCAATCAGAGTTGAGTCTAACAATGACCCATCAGAAAAATTGAGAGTATCATTAAGAAATCAGAGTGATAGTTCTACTAGAGGATAAATAGAGTTTTTATTTTTTGGGGATCGATAAGAAAAATAATATATACAGAAAGATTCATTAGATGATATTAGCGATATTTCAATAAGACAATGAACAACAATGCAGTCATCTATTTTCATTTATAAAAAGTTATGAATTATTTAATGGATTAAAGAGTAATTGGAAAACACGTGATATAGATACAATGTATTGGGAATATAGATTAATTCATCATACACATACTTACACTGATAATTCATTTATTATTGGACTTCATCGTATGTAGTTTTTATCAGTCTGACAAGTTTATGATCAAATGTAGTAAGTGTTTGAAATGAAGAAAAGGGTGAAATGTTTTAATGTATGTTCAGATGTTTTTTTAGGTTTTTATGTCTAAAAAAGTTTCAAAAATGATTATTGAAGTTGGTTTTTAGTTGGTTTAGAGCATCGGAAAAGGAAATTTAATTGGAATAAAAACCAATATCTGAAAGAAAAATTTTAATTAACTACTTATATATTTGGTAATTCAATGAAGGTTGAAGTTTTGAGAAGATTAAAAAAGTTTTACGAAGGGTAAAGAAGAGGATATAATAACTGAAATGGTCATTGATGAAGGTCAAATTCATTTTAAATTCATTTTTATCAAATTTTGTTGGGTGAGAAAAAATTTGTCTTCTCGTGCATTACATCTTTAAATCACATAAAACTATTGGTGAATCTAAAAAGTACTCTAACACAATTCACATATGGGTGAGAATGATAGTTCTAACATTTTGAACTAGCATAGGATGGTTTCCCAAATGAATACCATGAAGTTGTTTTCCCAGATAAGAGAATAGTTAATAATATGGTGTGACCAGGTTTATTCAGATTGGAATGAGAAATCATAACATTGGTTCAAGGAAAAGAAATAAGAGAATACAATCTATTTCTAGACTAATATTTGAAGATTTTTTCTGAAATGATGAAGCAGACTGCAGAATTGGACTAATCCATTAGACTAAGTCTTTATACAAGTCTATATAAGTTTTTCTAACCTGTTATTGGTTAATAAAGCGAGGAATAATTTTGGAATATTGATAAAAGTATATGTTTTTAAGAAACATATTTTAATTTTTGGAAACAAAAGGTGAAGGTTTCTAAACTTTTATATTTTTTACATCATTCATTTTAGAAGAATAATTTTCATTTTGGTATTGATCATAGTTCTAAAAAAATGTAAGGGTATTTCATACTTGATTAGTTTACATATAAGGATCTATTTTCTACTGGATATTGTGTTATTGGATTATTTACAAAACATGCTTAAGACTATATACTCTTTTTGAGTAGTGAGCCTTGTAATACTTGTGTTCATGTGGATGTGTAATTTATTTTAAGCAATGTGATAATTATTTTATAGGAGGTGAAATTTTTTTTACATGAAATATGACATAAAAGAAAAAGATATCACTGATTCCCCCACCCCCTCTAAGTGATATATTGATCTTGGTTGGGAATTTTCAATTAAAATCAGTGTAGGTATCATTTTTTAAAACATTAATGAAAACTTTTTATGCAAATTATTATTTGTAATCTGAATTGGGAAAATATTAAAGCTACTAAAATATTTGATTGAAATAACTATCGTATCTCGAAAGATAGAAAGTTTCCCTTTATTATATCTCTTTTTTATGATGTATTGGACATTTCCTCATATTTATTTTCTCCTCCTATTACATATTTTTCTCCAACATCTCTGGGTAATAAGAATCTGAAGAATTATGGAAGAGTTAAGAAATACTTACTCTCGTTAATTTCAAAAAGTTAATATCTTAGAGAGAAGGTATTTAGAACAACTAATAGTATTTGGTAGAAGATGAATAACATTTATGAAGGCAATATGAAGGTGAATAAGGCAATGTTACAATTCTAGAAGATGAATTATAAGGATATCAAAATTGGTTATTATGAATATGTTTGGGATTTCATTAGAAGGGTGAGAAATATTGTTAGCACCAAATGATGTATTGTTGAGAAGATGGAAGATTCAAATGTTGCTAAAAAGATATATAGAATTATTCTTAACATGTTTGATTCCATAGTTTAATCTTTGTAATATAGAGATAATAAAACTCTATCCTTTCATGAGCTTTGTATTAAACTCATTACATATGAAATGACAAGTAAGAAAACTATGAAAGCAAAATAAAATTTTGATTGTGAAATTTCCTTCAATCTTTCCAAGTAAGGAAAATATATGAATATTCTCTAATATTTATAAGTTGGTGATTTTGAATCATAAAATTTGTTTTGTAATAATCTATAGAAAATAATGTCCTTATTTTTAAAATATGTGAAATGAGTTAGTGAAATGTATGATGGGATTGTACCCATAAAATGTTTTGAAAATGGAGCTATTGGGAACATCTTCCATAAGTTTCCCAAGAAACATAAATGAAGATGATAATGATGAAGATTATAGAAGGCCAAGAAGATAATTGAATAAGCATGCTGATAAATCAAAACCCAATTTCAAGGGAAAAAATAAAATGTTCTCAAAATTAAAAAGCAAAATCTTTCTATCTAAATATTATTAATATGAATATTACGAATTTGGTTGTGAAAAAGTAACGACTTTTCCTAGGTAAAATAAATTAATTTTAATAGTAAATGGTGGAACGTTTTAAAGAATTAATTCTAAAAAATAATAGACTAATATAGAATCCCAATGATGTGGCTCTATTTTTACATTGTTTTGCCTCATCTTTATACTAAAATTTTAATGATTTAATTAATTATTTAATCAATTTATATTAAATAATTTTATTTTTGTATTTTTATAATTAATTTTGTTAATTAAAAAAAATTTATAATAAATTATGTATTTTTAGTCATTAAATTCTTATTTTTAATCTTACTTAACTTTTCTAATTTTATTATATCTTTTTTAGTTTGGTTAATTTAAATCTGCTAGACTATTTAATAAACTAACATTTATTATAAACAATTATTTAATCATCGTAATTATATTTAATTAACTTAGTCGTTATTTTAATATTTTATATGTTAATTTAGTTTCATTAGAATAGGTTGACAATGTTAAATAATTTTTCTAATCGTCCTACTATTACATAATATTAGAATTTTAGTTCAATCTAAATAAATTAGTTTTCTTTAAATTTTATTTATTCAAACTGTTGTTTAATTAATTAATTAAGAGTTTTGAAACATTAAATATCTAATCTTATGTATGTATTTTTATTATTCAGTCACTAATTTTTGTTTTTAGTCTACCATTGAGGTAGACAAGAGCCATATGTGATATATTGGGTCACTAATTAATAATCTTAGTAGTGGATTTAAAGTTTTATCTTTAATAATAATCCGGTTTTAAGTTTTTAGTGTTTAGAATTATTTTAATTATTTATTTTCAATCTTTTTATTTAGTTTACTTAGGTTTTATTTCTATGTTCAATTATTTCGATTAAAATTTTTGAAGGTCGCCGTTATTTTTTTTTTCTAACGGTGATCCTTTTTTCTAATGGGAAACAGTGACTTTTAAGTCTACCGGTGACCTTAATGTTTAGTGCATCGGTGACCCTTTTCTTTTTGGCGCAACGGTGAGTTTTTTATTCGGTTTTCATTGGTGACCTCTTCTCTTAATGGTAAGATTTTATTTTATTTTTCAGTTGTGACCTTTTTATTTAGACTAACGGTGACCGTTTGTTTTTAAACTAATGGTGACCCCTGATCCACAGTTACCCATCCTATCGGTGACCATCTATAATTTCACTACTGGGGAAACTTTATTTTTCACTAACAATGTGATTTTCTCTTGGCATGTCGATTACCCTTTTCTTTTATTTATATCGGTAACCTCCTCACCATTTCACACTTTCATATCACCCTCCTGTATCTATGTTCACTTCCACTATTTTTACACCAGCATCGATTATTTTCATTATCTCGACAGCTACCATTTCCCCCTACCACAACAAACTCTATTCCAGTGTCTCCTTCACACTATCCACTGATTCCTTCTTCAACTCACATTCATCAAACACCAACCATAGGCTCAAACTGCCACTGTTGAGGGAGGCTACACAACTGCTTTGCTGATGGAGATGGAGATATCACCAACACTCGTAGAGACCTCTTTTCTATATTCGCAACCGCTACGAATCTGGACCGAAGTCACGTGAGGAACTCTCATTGCATGATGAAATATAGATTTCCGCCACCTGGGTTGACCTGCTATCCGATCTCCGTTGTGTATAGGATAAGTAACTCATCATTGTGTAAGGGAGGGTAACAGACAATCATTTTAGAACTTCTACATTTGAACCCCGAACATCAGAAGCTATGCACCGTATAAGACTTCAAGATGAGCATGAAGCAGTCTGAACCACTGCCAGAACCTGGATCTGGGGAGACAGAACATCCAACACTATTTATGGGTGGAGTCAGAGGAGTCCATTTTCGAACAGGAGTTGTGACACTTGGATGATTTTCTACATTGAGCTTCCAAGAATTTGAGGGGTCTTCAAACTGATTGTGCACTTCAATGGAGAAGATGAGTCCGGGCCGCCGCAGGTCTTCTTCGGGAAGAAAACCAGAAGCCACAAACCCCCCCTTTTTTATGTTTGTGCCATGAAGAAGACCTTGGGGTAGAGAGATTAGATTAATTAAAAAATATAAATAAACTAAATGTAAACTATAATTAAAATATATTTTAAAATAATAATTGTAATAATAATAATTTAACTTAAATTCGAAATAATTTTAGTTATAAGAAAATAATAAATGTTGAATAATTAGTTTTAATAAAAATGAATTAATTATTAAAAATAAATTAAACTAAACTAATAATTACTTCTAAATTAAATTAAAATAAACCATCTTTATTTTTTATGTTACATTTTATATATTTAAAATTTTACTACTTTTATCAATAAAATTATTACTAATCATAATTTATAAATTTAATTAGAATAAACCTTTCTAATTCACTAAACAATTATAAATATTTTAATTTTATAAATTATAAATAATCTTTAAACATCAACAACCCTAATTAAAAAAACCCAATAACTTTATTAATACTTCTTTTAATACTTTTAATAAACTAATTTTTTAAAATATTAATTTAATTCCTTCTCATTTTTAATTATTCTGTCTATTTTTATTTTTTAGGTTCATTGAATAAATGGGTA
Organism: Viscum album; assembly: GCA_963277665.1. Taxonomy (NCBI): domain Eukaryota; kingdom Viridiplantae; phylum Streptophyta; class Magnoliopsida; order Santalales; family Viscaceae; genus Viscum; species Viscum album. Next base: position 876,391,531 of record OY728143.1, on the reverse strand, counting down.
TATGTCTAGATTCACACAACTAACCCATCAAGAGTTAGTTACATGAGAAAAATTAGTGTGACGTGCATGTCACGAAACAATGCACGTGTGAAGTGCATACATAAGGAACACTCAAAGTCGATGGAAGATATTGGGTGAGAAGTAGCAGAAGATAGTGGATAATTAAGATAGAGCAAGTAGAATATTGGAGGGGGATTCACGGGACATATCTAGGGATCCAGTTCTGAGTAGAGGAGATCCGAGGGCGACTCTGGAACCACTACTTGGAGCTGGAGGAGGCCAGGAGCAGCAATAGTTCATGCTTGCAGAGGGAGTTTACTACCTATATTTTCTTTTAAATCTTATCTTTTTTAATTGAATTATCTTTTTATATGTATCAAAGAGGATGTTCAGCTAAATCATTAATTTAGGTATAAATTGAAGTTTCACTGGTTACTTTTGTATGTTCTTTTTCACTTCATCTTTAGATGTATTCAGTATTGATCGACGAGATCTATACTAAATTCATCAAATTGCATTGTTCCACCAAAATTTTATTTTGAAACTTCACAATCTATTGGAGAGATTTATTGTCAATACATTTGTCATTAAAATAATATTAAATTCACAAATACTTCAGGACTTGCGGCGAGTTCTTCCTGCTTTCATTTTCAATTCAAACATTTCCAAGTTGATTTGTTTTGGAGTGGAAAACTCCAATATCAATCAGCCTGTGTGAATTAGCTCCTAGTGTGGGAGGTAAGTTATTTTGTTTTTGGTGGTGAATTGTTGTAACTTTTAAGTGAATTGAATTGTTTGAAGAACCAATAGAATGGAGATTTTTTCCCAAGCATTTTAATAGATTGTTCTTTTATCAGCGTGCTAAATATCTGTGTCTCTTTGTTTTCTATTGTTCCTAGCTTCAACATAGTTTAGATATTTGATTTGTGATGTTATATCACTTCATTTATTAATAAATAGTAATAATAAAATGATAAAAATAAAACATTCACCCCGCTACTGACAACAGTAGAGCTTCCATGTTTTGTTAAGAATATTAGTTTCCAAATTTACCTTCCCTGTGGCTTCAACCCTACTTGCCACATATACAGTAGTTCGTAGGATTATAAATTTTAAACATTGACCAACCAAAAAGACTGTATAGGTCATGTTTTTGGAACCTTTTCCAAGGAAGACATGAGCCATTACTCTAAAAAACACAAATATAAAAATCTTAAGAACATTGGAAAAATTGAAAATTTAAAAAAAAATCTATTTCACTTCTTGTTGACTTCTTACAGTTGAGTACTATCAGTTGATGTTTGTGTGAGCACAAGGAACTCTGATATTAGTCTAGATCCACTTAAAATTGAAATTGAAAAACATCTCACTGCTATAAGAAAGAAGAACAAAAATGAAATGTAAAACATAGATAACGGAGTTCCTAAACCTAAAAACAATCAAAATCAACTAGAACTCTTAGATGAAAATGAATGGCCTAGGATGAGGGAATTACAACTCCCTCAAGTTTCTTGTAACCCATCTTCAATTAGACATAGTCCTAGGGCCATAAACAATGAATTGAAACTATCACATATTTCTCTGCTTCCTGCTTCAAATGGTCTCTCTATTGAGGACTCCCTTTCCTTCATTAGAGACTTTTATAACACTGTGCAATAATTAACTCTTCTAAAACTCACAAAAATTGACCTTAGAATGAGAGTCTTTCCATTTTATATTTAAAGGTAATTCTAGAAATTTCATTCTGAGTCTAGATGATAACATTTTTGAAAACATGGATCAAGTGTATAATTATTTCATAATAAAATTGTATCCCCAATTATTAAAAGTAGAACATAGAACTAAGATAACTACTTTTTATCAAGAGGATGGAGAATCATTTCACAGAGCTTGGGATAGATTCAGGGATCTACTTAGGCAGTGTCCCCATTATAAAATCCCATCTCACCTTCTAATGGACACTTTCAATGAAGGGTTTTCCTCCTCTAAACAGAATCTTGTTGACCAAGCTACTGGGGGTAACTATAATGATAAAACAGATGAAGAACATAGACAAATTTTTAATAATCTTGCACTTAATTCACAACATAAAAATTCAATAAGGAAAAGAGTCAATAGAAATGTTAATTCAAATACTGGTTCAATAAATGAAACTCAAGATCAACTGGCATAAATCACCATCCAATGTCAATCTTTAATGAACTAGAATTCTAAAAAAACTATTAAACAACTTGGCTGTCAAAATACCAACAACTATTTAAGGGAACAATGTTTCCATTGTGGTATGATTGGGAATTCTGAAAACTTCTGTCCTAATTTTGATATGACATCCCAACAAGATGAAAACTCAATCTTTGCTAACTATGGTCCCAGAATGACTCCTAAATAAGATCCATTTTCAAACAATTATAATCAAGGATATAGGAACCTCTCTAATTTGTGCTGGAAATATCAAGGCTTAATTAAACAAACCACTTCCCCTAATTAATCTAATCCAACAAGAACAGATTTTCAAAATCAATAAAGGGGTGAGTCTTCAAATGTAAAAGGAATCAATGATAGTCACCTGTCTTCTAAGCTTGATCTAATTTTGAACAAAATCAACTCTCAAGAAGACAGATACATTACTTAGCTTTCCATACATCAAAATCAATATGAGTCTAATAAAATGAAAACTAATGTTATAATGAAAAACATGGAAACACAACGTGGTCAACTTTCTAGAGATTATTCATCTAGGGAAAAAGTTAGGATTCCTAGTTCCACTGAACAAACCCTAGGGAATATTCTATGGCTGTTATCACTAGAAGTGGTATTAATGATCAAATTGTGGCTGAAAACCCCACTGAAAATGCCCAAAATGAAAATCTTCTTCAATCTAGAAATAAATGTCTGCTTTGTTCATAAGCTGGAAATTCATAGAAAAGTCATGAAAATGATAAAAATCTGAAGTTTTCATCTGAAAATCAAGCTAAAACATTATATAGAAATCAAAAGAATAAAGGAAAAGAAAAGTTTGAGGAAGAGGTGAGGGATATACCTACTGTCCTGAACATTTTTTCCCCACCCATCCCTTTCTAGGAGAAGATGAAAAACAAAGTAACACCAAGGCTAAACTTCTTTAGCTCAAATGTCTCCTTTCCAAAATTCAAGTGAACATTACATTCATTCAATATTTGATTCAAATCGAATCTTATTTGAAAAATCTTATGAAAAATCTTTCAAAAAAAAACTCAGGAATAATTTTCTACTTACAGCCTCACTGAAGTGTGCAGTGCTATACTCCAAAATAAAATCCCACAAAAACTAAAAGACCCAGGTAGTTTTTTCATACCATGCACAATAAGAAATTATGATCAACTCAACTGTTTGTCTGATTTAGGTGCTAGTATAAATCTTCTTTCATACTCACTCTTTCAACAGTTGAGGTTGGGTGACCTTCAACACACCACAGTCAAACTGTTGTTAGATGATAGATCTTTCACTCATCCTGTGGGTAGGCAATATGATTTGGTAGTTGGGGTTGGGAAGCAGTTTTTTCCTGCAGACATTTTAGTCTTAGATATGTAGTGTGATAAATATGTTCCCATCATCCTGGGTAGGCCCTTCTTGGCCACAGGTGGTGTTGTAATTGATGTCACTAAGGGTTAATTAATTCTTAAAATTGGATAAAAACAAGAAGAGTTCAATGTGTTTAACAATGTTAAAGGGACCACTTTTTCTGAAAACTAGTCAATGCTACAGTCTTTAAAAGATGAGAACTCAACTAAAAACATTGAAAAATTAAAAAATCAATCCTTTGTCGAAGAAAAAATTTTAGAGGTTGAAAATCTAGTTGAATCTGTCTTATAAATTGAAAATTCTGTTTGAACTCCAAATATGGAAAATTTTCTTGAACTGGAAAACCGTCCCGTTTCTACTATAGAAGGGTCCTTTATTTCTGAAATTATTATTTTTTTGAGTGAGTTTGATGGTTTTTTTGTTAACACAACCCTCGCAGAATATTTTGATGATATTTAGGGAGAACATATAAGACAACTAGAAGATTCTTCTCTTATTAATTTGTTAAAATATGATCTGGAAAATCTGGACAGTGTACCGCCCACTTTGGATAGTAGTACTGTTACTTCTTAATGTAATCATGAAATTGAAAATCATTCATCATTTAATATTCCTTACAAGAGTTATATCAATGATTTTGGACCTCTCATGCCTAAGAGTCTTCCTTTGAGTGTAGAACAACCCGATCTTGAACTAAAACTGATCCCTGATCATCTTAAATACTCATTTCTGGGTGATAACTCTACTTTTCCTTTCATAATTTCTTCTGAACTTAATGAAAATCCAAAAGAAAGATTGTTATGTGTGTTGGAAGAGTTTAAATCTTCTATAGGCTAGTTAATAGCGGATATCAAGGGTATTAGTCTCCCATTTTGTAAGCATAAAATACATATAGAGCATGATTATAATCCTAGGGTAGAGTGTCAAATAAGGTTAAATAAAAACATGAATGATGTTGTGAGAGAAGAAGTGATCAAACTGCTAGACACTGGAATTATATATCCCATTTCTGATAGTGCTTAGGATTTCCCTGTCTAGGTTGTCCCCAAGAAGGGAGGTTTCACTATTGTCAAAAATGAAAAAAAGGAATAAGTCCAACTAAGAAAATCCCAAAAGTGGAGAGTCTGTATAGATTATAGGAAGATTAATTTTTCCACTAGGAATAACCATTTTTTAAGGCCCTTATTGGATTTAATTCTTGAGAGGATTTCAAGAAATGAGTTTTTCGGTTTTCGGGATGGGTATTCATGTTACAACCAGATTTCTGTTGATCTAAAGGATCAGAAATAGACCACTTTCACAAGCCCCAAGGGGAAATTTTCCTACAGGTAGTTTCCCTTTGGGTTGTGTGGAGCTCCATTCACCTTTCAATGGTGTATGATGGATATATTTTTACATATGATTGAGATAATTATTGAGGTTTTCATGGAAGACTTTTTTAGTATGGGTATTACTTTTGATACTTGTCTTGGAAATCTTGAGTTAGTCTTGGAAATTTGAATTTAAACCAACCATGTTCTTTATTGGGAGAAATGCCAATTCATGGTTACAGAAGGTATAGTGCTTGGTCATAAAGTTTCTAAGAGAGGTCTTAAAGTTGATACTGCTATGATTTATGTTTTTCAAAAAAATTCCACCTCCTATAAATGTTAAAGGTGTTAAAAGTTTACTAGGGCATGCCAGTTTCTACTGGAGATTCATAAATCATTTTTCTAAAATAACTAATCCCTTGTGTTCATTGCTAGTCTAGGATGCACCTTTAAATTTTAATGAAAACTATTTGAAATCATTTAATTCTCTTAAAGAGAAACTCACTACATCACCCATCATCACCACACCTGACTTAAAACTACCTTTTGAACTAATGTGTGATGCTAGTGATATGGATGTAGGTGATGTTCTTGGACAGAGGAAAGATGGCAAGTTACATGTGTTATATTATTCTAGTAGACTTCTATATAATTCCCAAAATAATTACACCACCACTAAAAAAGTGTTGTTAGCGGTTGTGTTTTATCTAGAGAAGTTTAGACAATATCTCTTAGGTTCAAAAGTCATCATTTTCACTGATCATTCTACTTTAAAATACTGGCTATCCGAGAAGGAAATTAAACCCAGGCAGGTTAGATGGATTCTATTGTTACAAGAATTTGATTTAGGGATTAGGGATAAACATGGAGCTGAGAATTTAGTTGTTGACCACCTATCTAGGCTTCCTCTTACACATTCTGAATCTTAAAATTCTAGGGAAAATAACTCTTCCTTTCCTAATGAAAAGATTCTCCCTGTGTCAATCATGCAATCTTCTTGGTTTGTTGGTTTTCCCTACTTCCTTGCAGCAGTTTTTCCCCAAAACGTTGTCTAATAATAAAATAAAGAAGTTCATTTCTGAATTGAATTATTATCTTTGGGATGATCCCTTGCTATTTAGGCGATGTGATGATGGTATTCTTAGGAGGTGTTTGCCTAAGGGATAAATTCTATCTATCTTAGAGATTATTCACTCCTCACCTTAGGGAGGTCACCATGGTGGTGAAAGAACTATATAGAATGTTCTAAAATCCGGTTTCTATTAGCCTACTCTTTTTAAGGATTCTAGGAGCTTTGTGGTTGGCTTTGATAGATGTTAGAGTCTAGGTAATGTTGGTAAGAAGCAAGAGTTACCCCAAAAAATGAATTCTGGAAGTCAAAATTTTTATGTCTAGGGTTTAGATTTCATGGGTCCATTTCCATCATCTCATGGGAATGTGTATATTCTTGTTGCTTTAGACTATGACTCAAAATGGGTTGAGGCATTGGAACATCCAAATAATCAATCCAATTTTGTAGTAAAATTTGTGAAGAAGAACATCTTTACAAGATTTTGATTTCCCAAATCCTTGATCATTGATAATGTAACACATTTTATGAACTACAAATTTAATGATTTGATGGATAAATGTGGATATGTTCATAAATCGGGTACTCCTTATCATCCACATTCCAGTGGACAGGGGGAAATTTCTAAAGGGGACTTAATCAAATACTTGAGAATATTAGTTCAACCTCTATAAAAGACTGCTCTCTCAAATTGGATGAAGCTTTTTTGGGAATATATAACTGCATTAAAGACCCCAATAAATATGTATACTTACAGGATGTTGTTTGGGAAATGTTGTCATTTACCAGGGGAGTTGCAACATAAGTCTTATTGTGTAGTTAAGTCTCCTAACTCTGATTCTAAGAGTTCTGGTGAGAATAAATTACTTGATCTGAGTGAACATGACAAATTTAAGAGAGAGAGTTGTGATAATTCAAGAATTTATAAAGATATGACTAAAATATTTCATGATTCTATCATTCAAACTAGAGAATTCAATCCTAGACAGAAGGTCCTCCTCATTAATTCTAGGCTTAAACTCTTTCCAAGAAAGTTGATGTTCAAGTGGTTTGGACCTTTTACTGTAGTGAGAGTGCTTAATAATTGATCTGTTGAAATTGTAGCTGAAGAAAATAAACTCATGTTTGTTAATTAGCAGAGAGTGAAACCTTATTTTGAGGGAAAACTGATGGGCTTGGCTGCCTTCACAGTGCTGGATAACTGATCTTGAATAATTTCTGGCTGAAGATATTAAATCATAGCACTGCATGGGAGGAAACCCATGGTTCATTTTGTCTTTTTATTGTCTCTTTTTAACCTTGAATAAAGTTCTTCTTTTGTGCTTTGTTTTTTTGAAATACCTATTACTTCTTATTCTTTGTCTCCTGATTCTATCTTAGGATTCTGCTGATTGTGTCGTTAAGGGGGTGAAAATCCCATGTTTAGTGCTAATGATAAAAATATTCATGGAATTATTCTATACATTAGTTTCTATTTCATTTTTCTGCTCCATACTACTAAAAAAACACTACTGCATATCCTGCATACTAAAAACCTTATGATGCATGTCACTAAGTTGAATTGAAAAATTCTGCATGTGCCTCTTGCTTTAATTTTAATTCATTGATAAATATTGAAATAATATTTCACTATATAAAATTAAGTGTGGGGTGGAACATGTTGCTGGTCTTTTGAATCTGCTTTGTGTTAGGGTTTTTAGCTTGAACTTAGTCTACTGTACTGATTACCCAACTAAATTTATTCTGATAAACCTTCTTTCACCGAAATTCATAGTGTACGTACACTTCAGATTTACTTTTGAGATGTATTGAAAATCTGTGTCATTAGAATTAAATATTAATTTGTGTATTTAGATGTGAACCTTCTGATTATTTATTCATTATGGAAAGAAACATTTTTGAATTTCCAAGAGACCCTTTATACATGTTATCAATATACTCTTATGAAAATCGGTTCTGAAAGAAACTCTTAGAATGATATTAATACTTGAGAGATAAATCAAGTAATTGAAGAAAGGAAGGTTCTATAGAAAATAATCAAATGTATTTTCTTGAAGAACGGGATATATTTATTGAATAGATTTATTTCATGAAGAATTCTGTGAAAAAATAAAAGTATTATAATTAACATCTTGAAGTAAAGAAAAGTGAAAAGGAAGAAGAGTTCAATCTTGTTCAAAAAAACTTTTCTTAATCTGAGTAGGGAGTTACAAGTTTCAAAATATGTATCTCTAATTTTAAAAGAAGTGATAAATTTATTGAACTATGAAAAATAAAAAAAAATTATATTCAAATTTTGAAAAGTAAAGTTGATGATTTTACTATGAAGAAGAAAGATGAAAAAGTAGTGAAAGTTTTGAACGCTATCTATGTTTAGAATTCATTGGGTTCTAAATTTTCAAAGCCCAAAATACAAGTTTATACTACATTTAACTATGATAAAGATGTAAAGAAACTTAATTGAGGATGGAGATTCCCTAAGATAATGGAAATATTAGGGCTCAGCAATGTTCTGGTGTGGAAGATAAGAAGTTTTTCAAAAAAAGATTACAATTCCGGACAGTATGCAATATACAATGGAATATATGATATCCATGGTTACTATTATTATTAAAGTCGAATTAGGAATAAAAAATATGAATTGGTTCAATCAATGACACCAAACTGTTCCCATGATTTATAATAATAAATGTTCAAGGGGGAGTAAATTATATTAAATAAATATTTCTGAAAAAGATGTTTTGAATGTTGAAAATAGGTTCCAAAAACTAGAAACTATTTATGAAATATGTGAAAAATTTTGAAACCTTTATAAAGTATGTTTTTTGTTCTAGTGGAATAAAAAATGTTAATTACAATTCTAAAAAATTGTATGTGAAAGAAGATAAAGGTAATAATAAATCTATTATTATGGAAACTACTTTCAATTTTATAAAATGGGAACAACTGTATATCTGGGAGAGTTCGTGCACCAAAATTATTAAAGGGGATTTGAAGCCACTAAATAATGAAAAAGATATTAAAAATGGAATAGTGATATTAGAAAATGATGAGTCTCTCTGAATCATAGGTGTTGGATCTGATATTATTTGGGAAGAAAAACTGAAATCCAAGAACTCTTTGTTTTTTGATGGGATAAAAGAAAACTTATTGATTTTTTCATAGAATTTTGATGGATGTATTAATGTTTTTTTAGAAAAGATGTTTTTTTGAAAATAATTGATGATGTAAAAGTTGTTACAAGGGGCCAACATATATAAGGGAACTTATTTCCTATTGGTTATGTTCAAAATTCATGCTACCTAAGCATGATGGAAGAAAATTAGTTGTAGAATAAAAGGTTGGGGAATGTGAGTTATAGAAATATGAGCAATCTTTTTAGGTGAGATAGTTTTCATGACATTCATGACAGGAAATAAAGAATATAAAAGTGCTATTTGATTTATTAGAAAGGTAAAATTACAAAACCAATGCATAATAAAGTTTAAATTCATTCAACTCAAACCCTTTAACAAATTTATTATGATATGTATTGTCCAATGAAAAAATTACCAACTTTTATATACAAGTACATAATTTTCTTCATTGATTATTTTATTGGAATTACCTTTATTATGTATTCGAAACATAAATAAGATGGTCTAGATATTTTTAAGAGTATAATGAGATGTTCTTAAATGGAAGGTATATTTTCTATAAAGAATTATTAAATTGATATTGGAAGTGAAAATATTAATAAATAGTTATGAATTTTTCATCAAAAACATGGAATTCAACATGAGTTTAGTACACCATATTCACTACAACAAAATAGTGTTGTTGAAAGGAATAAATGAAGTTTATTTGATATTTTATGTATAATATAGATTTATTATTGTATTTCATAGTACTTATAGAATAAAGAAAGTGGATGTTAGTTTATAATCAGAATTGGTGTTTCTTCATACCATGTTTTAATATGACCCATTAAGAAATGTTTGATGATAGAAATTTATGTTTGAAAACATAAGACATTTTGTGAGTCCATTCATCCTAATGAAAATGGTTTGAAATTTGTTAATGTTATTTCAAATAGGTGAATATGGAATATTTCTTGTATATGATTCAGAAAAAAAGAATATATTGTTGTTTCAAAAAATAAAATTGAATGATAGTTGATTTCGTTGATGAATTTTTTTTAAAATGGATGAGGAAGATGTTTCACAAACACATACAGTTAAGGTAAATAAAGAAGAATAAAGTTTTATTGTTTAGAAACATGAAATTAATTCGAAAATAGATGATTCCCTTTAGATATAAGAATTTGAATCATCTATTTCGATTTACGATGAATAACTTTATAATTCTCACCCTTGATTGATAATAAAGGTGGAAGCTTAAAACATTATTAGTGATAAACTTCAAATTTTCAAATGGGTAGAATATCAAAACCTATTTCAAATATATATTTTTATTCAAAAGTTGAGATGAAAAATGTTAATTATGATTTTTTGTATCATTGGTGGATTCATACGATGACTAATGGGTTGGAGCAGATATATAATAATAATAAAATGGGATTCATATGAAAAGTATGTGATAAAAATGTTAATGGTACAAAGTGGGTGTTTTGAAACAAATTGAATGAATATGGTGAATTGATAAGAAGTAAAAAAATTACTTTTCAATAGTTACTGAAATATTAAAGGAATTGATTTTGATGAAACTATTTCTCCAGTATAAATGTTAGAAACATTTATAATATTTCAATTAGTTGGAACACAACAATGTTAAATGGTTTTTCAGATGGATATTAAGTAATCCTTTCTGAATAGATAACATTATGAAAGAGATTATATTGAAAAATTTTGTCCATTTATGAATGGTAAAGATTAAATTTATATATGAAAGTTGAAGAATATTTTTTTTGGGTGAAAGTAATAATTGAGACCTTGATATTCCAAATTGGATTCCTGTTTATGGAATATGAATTTCATGAAGGGAAAAGATGATAGTAATCGATACTCTAAATAAAATCAGTGGATTTTCTTCAATGTAATTGTTTATATTGGTGGTATTTTCATTACTAAAAATGATGAAATAACTTTTGAAAATTTTTCATAGGAGATGAAGATGTTATTCAAAATATACATGATTTGTGAAATGAGACACTTTATTGGATTCAAACCCAATAAAAGAAAAAAAATATTTATCAAGATAAGTATTCTAGGTAATTTCTAAAGAAGTTTTTCATGCTAAATTTAAATAATATTTCCATAAAAATTTAAATGGGAACCATGTTTTTTAAATATGAGGAATGAGAGGAAGACGATTGTAAATAGTTTTGAAAGATCATTTGGTGTTCTTTATATCTTAATGCATTAAGAATATATGTTTTTCATGGAGTTACCTTATGTGAAAGGTTCAAAAGTGCTCCAAATGAATCATATATCGTGGATGGAAAATTTATTATCTGAATATTAGAGGCACACCAGATTTCAAAATCAGATATGAAATCTAAAAAATATTTTTTTTTGGTATACAGATTTTAATTGGGAAAGAATTATAGACGATATAAGAACCAAAACTAGTGGATTTTTATTTCTATAATAATGTTTTTTGATTTGAAATAATAAAAAACAAAACTCTATAAAATATATCAAAACTAAATCTGAGTATGTTTCAGCCACTGAAGATGCTATACAATATATGTGGAATAAGAAATAGTTATAATATTATTTATTTGAATTCATGTTACAAATTTTATTGTTCTTTGATAATCTGAGTGCTATAAACTATAGTGTCCTACCCTAAGAGACACATAGTGGTGACCCAATATGGTTTTCCACATGACCTTATAAATTCATCACCATACTCTAGAGGGTTCTAAATAGTAGATAGGTCCTAGGGTGGGTCCATGGGGAGACTATTCCCTCGCGAGTCAGAGTGTATCACCATGGTAAACAATAAATGAATGGTAAATAATTGAAGTAGTTTTTAAAAGAATTGGTATAATAGTAATTCCAATAAATAAACCAATATAAGATAATAGTAAAAGTTTAATGTAAAATAGAAAAAACTGTTGATGATTAGGTTATATACCTCTATAAAAAATAAGTTTCACAAGATATAAGGTAAAGAATATAAAACATTATAACAAACCAAGATAAAAAAATACCTCTACCAGAATCACGAACATATGATCAGTCCACTACTCCCGTACTCCATCTTAGATATTAGAATCATATATCAGATGTTTTCCTCATCCCTTTATATATACATGGAATCAGAAGTATTCTGGGGAACTAAGGGTAGACTATGTATGGTGGGAGATATACCTATTATGCCACCACAAATAATGTCTAAATTCATCCAATAAATTCATATGAAATGAGTGGTGTGACAAAGATAATAGATGTAATGAATGATAAATATAAATACATCAGATTGGGTTCCTGATTAGATCCTGAAAAACACTATAAACTTCATCCAATTCTAGGTGTCTCTAAACTAAGGTAACATGAAAAAGTGTGAGTAAATTTATAAATGATCATAATATATGGGTTACCATAATGAAGTGAAGTATACTAACCCCATGTATGTTATTTTTCTTGGTGAATTCATCCCTTGGACATCAACTATACATTTTAACACTTTATCTTAAAAATTATTATTTGAAAAATTTTATAGGATGCACCCTAAACCCAACCAAGGAAACATAAAATAATCCCATTAATCTCTCAAGGGGAACTATAAATATTAAAAATTATATGATTTCATAAAAATAAATTTATAAGTGGAATATCAAGTATCACTCTTATTGTGGCATAAAATCAACCCTCTAAGCCCATCTCTGGTATGTCAATTATGGGACCAAGTATCACTCATGGCCTCATATAACTATCTAGCCACTAATCCCATCCATGGTGTATCCCCTGGGGAACTTGTATCACTCACTTGGAGGTAAGGTAAATCCATAGTGATCCATACCAAGACATACCAAGTATAAATCTCAATATATTTCTAGTCCATAACGAGTCTCATTTATAAAACACAATGAACCCGTCCATTAAATCTTTACATTGGGACCCATGTATCTCCCTATACATAGTATAAAAGTATGTTAGTTATCAGCAAGTCATATTTTTTAACAACTAATTTTAATCAAGATACTTTATTCATGTTGCTGAGTTCATATTTATGAAATTTAGACCATGGCATAAGGCAAAGGTCCTCACACATGGCTTATAATTCCCATATCAATTTCATTTATTATATGTTGTTCAAACCTCAAAAGGTGGTTTAATAATTTAATGAAAAGGTAAATTAATTCATTAAGGAATGTTCGGACTCATAGGGGTGAATAAATCTATGTAAATATACCCATTGTGTCAATTACCAACTAGCTAGGATTGTATTGTGCATGAGAAACCATTCAAAATAATTTATTAACAATTTTATGGGTGTATCCAAAAAAATTATCATTCAAAAAAACATAATTTTAAGGAACTAAAATTAATGAAAAAATATAAACCCCCTAGATTAGGCTTATAAATGAAAACTCATCAATTATAGTCTTTTTAATCGCGCAAGAATAGTAGAAAATAGTTAGGCAAACTAAAACTCTAAAAATACGGAAAATGAGTTCACACAATAATAGTAAAATTTATAGTGATATAAACTTGTAATTGAAGGAATAGAGTGAAGATCTTACCTTGAGGATCCCAATTCACCCAATGATGATATAAATAGAGCTCTGATGGAGGAGATCCAGTTTGACCTATGAGAGGTGTCGAGGGACCCCTATGAATAGCACATGGAATGTGAGAGAATATAAAACAAGGCCTCCATCCAAAAGAGGCAATGAATACTTTTTTTAACTGCCCACACCCTTTAAATGTCATGTAAATGCATTACACATCATGTAATTCTCAAGATTTCCTTCTAGGAGAAAACCTTCTACACATATTGACCAAAGTCTAGATGGATAAATACACATTATTTACTTAATATAGGACCTTTATTTGAAAACAATCCATGAAATTTGGTATACAAATAGGTTTTATCAAACCAACAAACTTCCCCTACAAAAGAGAACGGACCGATCATACGGGCCCATTCACCAGGGTCTAATCCAAAATAAGAACTGAACAATGTCTAACTAAAAAAAGGAAACATACCATGATGAAATACTAGGACGTTAATATCTCACCTATACAAATAGAATCATCTGTAAGTTTCTCTTATAAGGTTGGAAAAGTATCATCTAATAAAAGTTCCATTCATTGGAACATACATTTTCCTCCATCTCCCATGTATCATCCTATACACTGTCATTTTCCTTTATCACTGATACTAGATCCACTGAACTACATCAGAGATACTTCATGCTCAAATAAATGATACATATAGGATGCTCCTCAAAGGATGAATAGGATTTTAGCTTAATATACTCATGATTAAATTGATGTGAGAATTCAGAATAATATAAGAAAAGATATGATATTTGGAACATGTTGGGAATGGAAAAATACCTCTGAGGTAACTGAAACTGATAGGATACCATCCTAAATATCTCTATGATCTCAAATAGACCATCATAAATAGGTGGTAACTTTACATATTTCTGAGTTTGTCTATGACCCAATCTTGAAGATACATTCAAAAATAGCAAATGTCCCACCTCGAACTCTAAGTTTGATTATGACGATCAGAATAAGACTTCTTCCAGGACAGATACATTGTCAAGTGTTTTTGAATTTGTTTTACATTATCTAAAGTCTCTTGAATGGGATGAGGTCCTAGTATCACTACCTAATGTAACATCCCAAGTAATTAATGAATAATAGATATTTTTATCTATGTCTATTAATGAATTAGATAGTTTTTTAGAAGCTTAAAATGAGAATAAATCCAATCTTAAGCATGGAATACACTAATATTCTTAAAAGATTGTTTTACTGCCTTTTGATGGAAAACCCTTTTTAAATCAAACTTTTTTCAATTTTATAATCTCTATTTGTCAAAATAAACTTATTATTTATTATTGTGACATTTAAATTTACAATGGATAATTTTTTGGTATTTTTCTGACAATGTTCATTTTTTAATAAATAGTGGAAAATACTGCATTTTACATCAAAATTTCTTTTTCATCTAATTTAATTATATGGTTAGATTATATTTTTAATTGGTTTTAAAGTGTAAATAGAATATATTTTTACCATTTATTCCAATGGTGTCCATTAGTATTAATTTCACTTTGGAATTGGGCATAAACTAATGCCAAACTTTTCATAGATATTGTTTCAAAAAAACCCGCTATTTGTTTTGACAACGGGAATTATTTTTAAATAAATTATTTCAATTTCTATGTTTGGAATTTTGTAAAATGGATTAAATATTTGTAATCAGAAGGTCCAAACTATGTAATCAATACTCTTTTGTTTTTTGACATTATGAATAGTAACGATGGTAATTATCTTTAATTATCTTGATTAATGAGTAATCGGGTAGTTAAGGATAATAAAGTAATATCATAATAATAATAAATGACAATAACATGTGTCCTAATGCTACTGGTTGTCTCATGGACGACCATGGGATGCCTTGTGCCAAACATGGGGACCCCATGGAATCACTTTTGTGTGAAAGTGACTTTTTGTCTTTTTATTTTTAAAGAAAGTTAAATATAACAAAGAGTGTATAACCTGAGTCAAACATTTTTAAGTTTGTCTACATAAAAGATATATTGGACTATAAATAGTAATTGTAAAGATAAAAATAATTCCTACATCATAGTATTTGTTTTATAATTTTTAGACATTAAATAAATTAAATTATTTATGACATCATGATGATGTAGCGATTAACTCATTAATAAACGATTTAAATAAATGAAAATATAATGTTAAAACTATAAATTTCACTTGTAAAAGACCTATTGGATGAGTATATTTCAAACCCTTGTCACCTTATCCTCGGAATACATCAATCTGGGACCTTTAAAATCCGAAACTGATTTGAAAATAAAGTAACCTTTTATACCTTTCCAAGAGTGCCCCTCCTCTCCACTTATAAAAGGCCCCCACCTCTACCTCCTTACCCACACCTCTCGAGCCTTTGTCTCAGCCAAACCCTGACCATTTTGTCTCTCCACATCCATATATAACTCTTAGAAGCCTCAATTTGGGCAGAATTCTTCCCAAGGAAGCCTTTGAGCTCAAATCAAAAAGGGTTACCCGATTTAAAGGTAGTGTCTTCTCTTGTGTTCTTATGTTTTATTTTTCTTCTCCAACCCCCTAAACTCTTTTTATTCATTTATTTGGTAACAACACCAGTATATTCCATATACTAGGATGTTGTTATAATAAGGATTCTAGCTACACCTACACACACCTACATCTAATGGTTAAAGAACATACTGTTTCCGTGGATGGCGAATTTCTGCCTCACGAAACGATGATTGTTCAATATTCTTCTAACACCTTCAAAGGTGGCCATTAACATGTCACTATATTTATATATGATATATAATATGATTATTGTTTCCTTAAGATTCTGTATTTTTCATTTATGGTATACCTTTATGGCTTCCATTATGGGTATACGCGATATCTTCATTTTAGGAAGTGCGGACTATCGCCCCCTCAAAGTGATTTGATTCGTTAATAAAATTTGTGGTACGTATAAAGGATATATTTAATGATATTATATATGATACCATAATATATTTAAAATACTATTATTTATCATTATGTTTTAATTCCATAAAATACGAAATAGAAATGAAAGTAGCGTTCATGCGTACGTACGGCTTACCGTCTCCATGAACGGTGAATTTCATTTCTTACCTCTAAATGATTATGTAATATTATAAATTCATGTATATACTGGATATATATGATATATATGATATCTACATCATGAGTATAACTCTGGATATAATGGATACATGAACAACTTGTAATTATAAAGAGTTTATTTTTGACTCAAGTACCAATGATCGTTAAAACAACCATTTTTAACTTAAATAATTAAATAGTGTTAATTACATGGTAATAATTGATATAAAAGGAATAATGAACTTGAAAAATGTTCTTAAGCAAGTAGAAATTAACTCAAGTTTATTATTCATGACATTAAAGAACGATCGAGTCAAGTCGGACCCGAGGTATGGGACTTCGTCTCAATCTCCTTTCATTGAGGCATATTTTTGTTTTATACACAACCTTCTTTTATATGGTGTAAAAACCCCTTTGAATTTTAAGTTTATCCAAAAGAAATCTTTTTTATATGAAGCATTTTACTAAATGACAAAAGGGAATGTTTTTATCATACATATGCGAAGACAACGACTTCTCCGTCGCCGTGACCATTATTTGAGTTTCGGCTTCCTCTACAAGCCATACCTTTTTTAAAATGAAAAATAAATACCATGTTTTACTTTTATTTTATTTTGGTATTGAAAATGGTTTTCATAATGTTTCTATTATATCAATGTGTTGTATTGATATCTTGTGATTGAAATGTGGAAATGTTATGTTTCTTTTATGCATGTTTTATGTGATATGATTATGTTATGGTTCTTGGGAATTGTTATGAAGACGGGTGGTTCTGTGATAAACTAAGGACGGGTGAGCCCGATATAGCTCTCCAATGCATTGGGTAACGTGAAGGAGTTAAACATTGAGGTTTCTCCGAAGTGATTTAGGGAATATACTAGGATGGGTATTCCAAACGTAACCAATAGGGTTACTCCCTATGTAAGAATGTTATGAATGCCACAAGTTACCTTTATGCCTTATGATTTCTATGATTTATTAATGATTTGATGAGTTATGTTAAAGTGCTTGTGTTTTATGATTTCATTGATTCTTGTGTATACATTTACTCATGTTTCCTTTCCATATTTTTATATCCCTTACTGAGCTATTTATGTTCATCCCAAGTTTTTGAAATGTTTTTCACCGGTCAAGGGAAGGGTACATGATATGATGATAGTGTCAAGGAAGTGTCAAGAAAGAATCCATGTTTTATTTTAAATATGTTTCCATTGATGGGAAAAAATGAACACTATCTTTTATTGTAACCACTTTGTTTAAATGTGAGATGTAATGCATGTTTTATGATCTAATTCTCTAAAACTCTAAACCTGAAAAGATCCTCAAGGTGTATTCTTGTAATAACTCAAGATTAAGTAATGTTTAAGGCTGGGGCCTTATAGTTGGTATCATAGGTCGGTTTAGATAACTTTAGGAGTTAGAATTATATTAAATGATTATCCAAAAATATATTTTTTAACGGTCAAATTTAAATGATATAGCATTTGGAGATTACCATGTTGCTTCATCTTAGACATGTTTGTTCAGAATAGTTTTCTGTAGAGGAAACAGGGAAGCAGTGCTAGAAGGAATACATAAGGAAATAACCTTCCGAATCAGCATCCTGAGATGGTCGAAATTGGAACTGAACAGTTTTTTGCAGTAATGGCGTAGTTGACTCAAGCGATAAATGGTGGTGGTATCCATGAACGAGATTAGCCAGATCAACTCCAGAGGAACATGTCAGTGGTGGAACATTTCACGATTCAACATCCACCATCATTCAGAGGATCAACTGACCATGTGCTAGTTGAAGGGTGTATTAAATCACTGGAGAAGATTTTTAATGTCATGGGGTGTTCAGACAATCAAAAGGTTAGTCTTGCTATTTACCATTTGGAGGGTGAGGCAGATCAATTGTGGTCAATGGTTAAAATATCAGGGACGCTGATGAGATTGATGCTCTCGACTGGGATGAATTCAAAGGTATTTTTCTTTAGAAGTATTTTCCTAAGGTTCTTCGACTTAGGATGGAAAAAAAATCTTGGAATTGAGGCAAGAGTAAGACTCAGTGGCTGCCTATGAAGAAAGGTTCACTCGATTGGCAAGGTATGCTACAAATTTTATCTGAGACCTTGATAGTAAAATCAATCATTTTTACTCAGGATTAAAGCCAAAATATCGAAGGGCATTGGCTTCTCGTTAGTGTAAAAGTTATGAAAAATTTTTTTGATGTGCTAAGAAGGTGGAAATAGAGTTTTCCGATGATCTAGTGTTCTATAACAACCAACAGAAGAAGAGACCGAGGTGGCAGGAGAAAGGGAAGAATTCTTCAAAAAAGCCTGATGGTAAGAAATCTAAGTTTCTAGTTTGTGATAAATGTGGGAAAAGGAATGTTGGGGAATGTCTTCAGAATTCTAGAAAGTGCTATCGATGTGGTAAGATGGGACATAAGGCTCGTGATTGCACTGAAAAAGATCAAGGTGATGGTAAGACCAAATTTGATTTACTGTTAGTGAAATGTTTTAAGTGAAATGAGATGGGTCACTATGCAAATGAGTGTCTGACAAAGAGATCGAGTGATGGGAAGAAGTTAGACTACAAGCAAAAAAGGGGTGGTGAAATCCTTTTCAACTACTTCAGCAGATGTCAGGCCATCAAATGAAGTTGTATCAAGTACTTTTTTTGTTTTTTCAGATTATGCCAGTGTGCTATTTGATTCGGGGTCTACACATTCTTTAATCTATGAAAACTTTTCTAGTAAAATGGGAATACCATCTCAAGAAATGACTCCTGAAATTGTGGTAAAAACACCTGGGGGAAATGTTGAGGCAAAAAGAATTTATAATAATCTTTCTATCCTTATCCATGGAAAGAACCTACTTGAGAACCTAATTGTTCTACCTCTAGTGGAGTTTGATGTTATCCTGGGTATGAATTGGCTCTCTGTTAACCATGCTAAGATTGACTGTAGAGATGAAGAAGTTTATTTTCAGAAAGACTTTCAGTTTTTGTACAAGAATGAAACCTTACTGTTGGTAACATATCAAGAGGCCGAGAAACTTGTAAAAGATGGAAATGAATGTTACCTTGCACACATTGTTGAAAACAAGGGAACTGTTCAGATTAATGATGTTCTCGTGGTAAATGAGTATCATGATGTTTTTCCTGATGAGTTACCTGGAATAATACCAGATCAGGAAGTTGAATTTACTGTTGACTTAGTTCCTGATGCTAAGCCAATTTCAAAACCCCCTTATCAAATGGCTCAAATTGGAGTTTTATAGTTGAAGGAGCAATTGCATGATTTATTAGAGAAAGGTTTCATTCGACCTAGCACATCACCATGGGGTTCTCCTGTTTTATTTGTTAAAAAGAAAGATGGTTCAATGAGACTTTGCATTGATTATAGAGCCTCGAATAATATCAATATTAAGAACAAATATCATTTTGCTCATATCGATGATTTGTTTGATCATCTCCAGGGAGCTCAATATTTTTCCAAGATTGACCTGAGATCGGGGTACCATCAGTTGAAGGTAAAGGAAGCAGATATTCTGAAGACCGCGTTTCGTACAAGATATGGCCATTATGAATTTGTAGTAATGCATTTTGGGCTAACCAATGCACCTTTTTTATTCATGGACCTTATGAATAGATTATTCCATGAGTTATTGGATATGTTTGTGGTGGTTTTCATTGATGATATTTTGGTGTTTTCTATAAGTAAAGAGGAGCATGAAAGACATTTAAGGGTTATTTTGAAAACCTTAAAAGAAAAGAAATTGTATGGGAAATTTATCAAGTGTGAGTTCTGGTTGAAACAAATTTTTTTCCTTGGTTATATTGTTTCTAAAGATGGGATAACTGTTGATCCTACAAAAACAAAGGTTATTGATGAATGGACAAGACCCACAAATGTAACTGAGATTCGTAGTTTCCTTGGATTGGCAGGCTATTATTGAAGGTTTGTTAGAAATTTTTCACGGTTATCTAGTCCAATGACAAAGCTAACTCAGAAGGGTTTTAAGTTTATCTGGACAAAAGAATGTGATGATTGTTTTCAGGAACTGAAAAGAAGATTGGTGAATGCTCCAGTTTTGGCACTACCTTCCAGGAATGGGGAGTTTGTTATATACAGTGATGCTTCATTGAAAGGACTTGGTTGCGTCCTAATGCAGAATGATCAGGTAATTGCTTATGCTTCACGACAGTTGAAAACTCATGAGGTAAATTACCCTACACATGATTTGTAATTAGTTTCTATTGTTTTCGCTTTAAAATTTTGGAGGCATCATTTGTAAGGAGTAAAGTGTGAAATATATACCGATCACAAAAGTTTAAAGTATATATTCACTCAGAAAGAATTGAACATGAGACAGAGTAGATGGCTAGAATTAATAAAGGATTATGATTGTACAATTAATTACCATCCGGGAAAAGAAAATAAAGTGGCTGATGCTTTGAGTCGAAAAAGTAATGCTTCATTAACAATGTTGCATTTGGAACGTGATCCATTGGTCAAGAATTTGATGAACTTTGCATAGAAGTTGTTGGTGCAGGATTTCCTTCTATTTTTTTTTAGGTATCAGTGAAATCTTCTCTATCAAACAGAATTAAGCAAGCACAGAAGCAAGACAGCGAATTGCAGAAAAAGGTAGAGCCGGTTCAGAAGGGTAAGTTGCCTGAATTCAACATTGATAATGATTTTGTTTTGATATTTGGGAAGATATTGTGTGTGCCTTGTGATTCATAGTCGAAGAGAGAGTTGTTATGTGAAGCTCATAGTTCTCCGTTTTCAGTTCATCCTGGAAGTACTTAGATGTACAAAGATCTGCGGGAGTATTACTGGTGGGATGGAATGAAAAGAGATTTTGCTGATTTTACTGTGAAGTGTTTTACTTGTCAACAGGTTAAAGCAGAGCGGCAATTACCGAAAGTGATGTTTCATCCTTTACCAGTACCAAAATGGAAATGGGAGAATATATCCATGGACTTCGTTGTGGGATTGCCGAAGACAGCTCGAGGTAATAATGCAATCTAGTTTATTGTTGATCGCTTGACTAAATCTGCTCATTTCTTTGCTATACGAGATACTTTTTCCCTAGATCAACTTTATCGTTTTTATCTTAAGGATATAGTCAGGTTACATGGAGTTCCTCTCTCCATTTTATCTGACCGGGATCCCAGGTTCACTTCTAACTTTTGGAAAGGCCTTCAGAAGTCGTTGGGTACTGAATTAAATTTTAGTACAGCTTTTAATCCTCAATCAGATGGGCAGTCAGAAAGAACGATTCAGAATTTGGAGGATATTCTACGTGCTTGTTCGATGGATTATCAAGGAATTTGGGACCAACATCTTTCTTTGGTTGAGTTTTCTTATAATAACAGTTTTCATTTCAATATACAGATGGCACCATTTGAGGCATTATATGGTAAACGGTGTCGAACTCCAGCTTTCTGGGATGAAGTGGGTGAAAGGAAGTTGATGGGACCGGAATTGGTAGAAGGGTTGGCAGAAAAAGTTCAGCTGATATAGAAACACATGAGAATAGCTCAAAGCAGGCAGAAGAGTTATGCAGACCACAGGAGGAAGGATCTATCTTTTGAGGTAGGTGATCATGTTTTTCTCAAAGTCTCACCATGGAAAAGTGTGATGCGATTTGGTAAGAAAGGAAAGTTGATTCCAAGGTTCATTAGACCATATGAAATTCTGGATAGAGTTGGATCAGTTGTTTACTGAGTGGATTTACCTCCGAGATTATCTCAGGTACACAATTTTTTTCATGTTTCGATGTTGAGAAAGTATATGACAGATCCATCTCATGTTTTGAGTCCAAAGGTAGTTCAGCTGGAAGAGAACTTATCTTATGAGGAACAACCGGTCCATATTCTTGACCACAGGGAGCAAGTGTTACAGAATAAGGTGATTCATCAGGTAATGGTTTTGTGGAAAAACCACATGATTGAAGAGGCAACATGGGAATCTGAAAATGCAATGAGGGCTAAATACCCCCACTTATTCGATAAGTAAATGAATTGCGGGGACATAATTTTCTAAAGGGGGGAAGGATGTAACATCCCATGTAAGTAATGAATAATAGATATTTTTATCTATGTCTATTAATGAATTAGATAGTGTTTTAGAAGCTTAAAATGAGAATAAATCCAATCTTAAGCATGGAATACACTAATATTCTTAAAAGATTGTTTTACTGCCTTTTGATGGAAAACCCTTTTTAAATCAAAATTTTGACAATTTTATAATCTCTATTTGTCAAAATAAACTTATTATTTATGATTGGGACATTTAAATTTACAATGGATAATTTTTTGATATTTTTCTGACAATGTTCATTTTTTATTGAATAATGAAAAATACTACATTTTATATCAAAACTGCTTTATCATATAATTTAATTATATGGTTAGATTATTTTTTATTTGGTTTTAAAGTGTAAATATAATATATTTTTACCATTTAATCCAATGGTGGTCATTAGGATTAATTTCACTTTGGAATTGGGCATAAACTAATGCCAAATGTTTCATAGATATTGTTTCAAAAAAACCCACTATTTGTTTTGACAACGGGAATTATTTTTAAATAAATTATTGCAATTTCTGTGTTTTGAATTTGGTAAAATGGATTACATATTTTTAATCAGAAGTTCCAAATTATGTAATCAAGACTCTTTTGTTTTTGGACATTATGAATAGTAACAACGGTAATTATCTTTAATTATCTTGATTAATGAGTAATCATGTAGTTAAGGATAATAAAGTATCATAATAATAAATAAATGACACCAAAATGTGTCCTAATGATACTGGTTCTCTCATGTCCAACCATGGGATGCCTTTTTCGAAACTTGGGGACCCCATGGAATCTCTTTTGTGTGAAAATGACTTTTTATCTTTTTATTTTTAAAGAAAGTTAAATATAACAAAGATTGTATAACCTGAGTAAAACATTTTTAAGTTTGTCTACATAAATGATATATTGGACTATAAATAGTAATTGGAAATATAGAAGTATTTCCTATATCATTGTATTTTTTTTATAATTTTTAAACATTATATAAATTAAATTATTTATGACATCATGATGATGTAGCGATTACCTCATTAATAAATGATTTAAATAAAATGAAAAGATAATGTTAAAACTTTAACATACACTTTTAAAAGACCTATTGTATGAGTATATTTAGAACCCTTGTCACCTTATCCTTTAAATACATCAATTTGGGACCTTTAAAATCCAAAACTAATTTGAAAATAATGTAACCTTTTATACCTTTCCAAGAGTGCCCCTCCTCTCCTCTTATAAAAGGCCACCACCTCTACCTCCTTACCCACACCTCTCAAGCGTTTGGATCAGCCAAACCCTGCCCATTTTGTCTCTCCACATCCCTCTCTAACTCTTAGAAGCCTCACTTTGGGCAGAAGTCTTCCCAAAGAAGCCTTTGAGCTCAAATCAAAAAGAGTTACCCGATTTAAAGGTAGTGTCTTCTCTTGTGTCCTTATGTTTTATTTTGCTTCTCCAACCCCATAAACTCTTTTTATTCATTTCTTTTGTAATAACACCAGTATATTCCATATACTAGGATGTTTTTATAAGAAGGATTTGAGCTGAAATTACACACACCTACATCTAATGGTTAAAGAACATATTGTTTCCGTGGATGGCGAATTTCTGCCTCACGAAACGATGATTGTTCAATATTCTTCTAACACCTTCAAAGGTGGTCATTAAGATGTCACTATATTTATATATGATATATAATATGATTATTGTTTCCTTAAGCTTCTGTATTTTTCATTTATGTCATACC
Source organism: Viscum album (assembly GCA_963277665.1). Taxonomy (NCBI): domain Eukaryota; kingdom Viridiplantae; phylum Streptophyta; class Magnoliopsida; order Santalales; family Viscaceae; genus Viscum; species Viscum album. The sequence continues at coordinate 876,366,951 of OY728143.1, read as the reverse complement.
TTTATGGCTTCCATTATGGGTATATGTGATATCTTCATTTTAGGAAGTGCGGACTACCGCCCCCTCAAAGTGATTTGATTCCTTAATACCATATGTGGTACGTATAAAGGATATATTTAATGATATTATATATGATACCATACTGGAATTAAAATACTATTATTTATCATTATGTTTTAATTCCATAAAATATGAATTAGAAATGAAAGTAGTGTTCATGCGTGCGTACGGCTTACCGTCTCCATGAACGGTGCATTTCATTTCTTACCTCTAAATGATTATGTAATATTATAAATGCATGTATATACAGTATATATATGATATATATGATATCTACATCATGAGTATAACTCCAGATATAATGGATACATGAACAACTTGTAATTATAAAGATTTTATTTTTGACTCATGTACCAATGATCATTAAAATGACTGTTATTAACTTAAATAATTACATAGTGTTCATGACATGGTAATAAGTTATATAAAAGGAATAATGAACTTGAAAAGGGTTATTAAGAAAGTATAAATTAACTCAAGATTATTATTCAAGACATTAAAGAATGATCGGGTCAAGTCAGACCCGAGGTATGGGACTTCGTCTCAATCTCCTTTCATTGAGGCATATTTTTGTTTTATACACAACCTTCTTTTATGTGGTGTATAAAACCCTTTGACTTTTACGTTTATCCAAAAGGAATCTTTTTTATACGAAGAGTTTTACTAAATGACAAAAGGGAATTTTTTTATCATACGTATGTGCCGAAAACGACTTCTCCGCCGCCGTGACCGTTATTTGATTTTCGGCTTTCTCTACAAGCCATACCTTTTTTTAAATGAAAAATAAATACCATATTTTACTTTTCTTTTATTTCAGTATTTAAAATGGTTTTCATAATGTTTCTATTATATCAATGTGTTGTATTGATATCTTGTTATTGAAAGTTGGAAATGTTATGTTTCCTTTATGCATGTTTTATGTAATACGATTATATTATGGTTCTTGGGAATTGTTATGAAGATGGGCGGTTTCGTGATAAACTAAGGGTGGGTGAGCCCGATATAGCTCTCCAATCCATTGGGTAATGCGAAGGAGTTAAACGTTGAGGTTTCTCTGAAGAGATTTAGGGAATATACTGTGATGGGTATTCCAAACATAACCAAGAGGGTTACTCCATACGTAAGAATGTTATGAATGCCTCAAGTTACCTTTATGTCTTATGATTTCTATGATTTATTCATGATTAGATGAGGTATGATAAAGTGCTTATGTTTTATGAGTAGATTATGATTTCATTGATTCTTGTGTATACATGTACTCATGTTTCCTTTCCTTATTTTTATATCCCTTACTGAGATTTTTATGCTCATCCCATGTTTTTGAAATGTTTTTCACAGGTCAGGGGAAGGTTACATGATATGATGATAGTGTCAAGGAAGTTCCAAGAAAGAAACCATGTTTTATTTTAAATATGTTTCCATTGATGGGAAAAAATGAACACTATCTTTTATTGTAACCACTTTGTTTAAATGTGGGATGTAATTCATGTTTTATGATCTAATTCTCTAAAAATCTAAACCTGAAAAGATCCTCAAGGTGTATTCTTGTAATAACTCGAGATTAAGTAATGTTTAAGGCTGGGGCCTTATACCTAAACTACCTAAATCGATCATAAGGTTGAGCGAAATGGTCTAACATAAAGGGCCTAATAAAGATCAATCTGATTCGTTTTGTGAAATCAATTATTGTTGGAAATTTTGACAGGTTTTATGTATTTTTCTCATAAAAATATAAATATATAAATAATTCCAAGATAAATTACTCTAACACCTATATTTTCCTCTCTGACTACATATATGTCTAAGGATGATATGTTTTACTCAAGAACACTTGTGAACCCAGTTGTTTCTACTACCATTTCCATATATATGATATAATTCGGGTGTCTTATTTAGATATTATCGAATGGGGAACACCATGAAGTTGTAAAATCATCCAATTATAAATCCCTATGATCTCATCAAAGGAAAAGTTATATTAGATATGTAGAAATATTTTGACCATATTCAACCTGTCGATGATCACCCATACCATATCCTTTGCTGGAGGGGATACCATAAATCCAATAAAAATGAAATGTGACAACTTAAAATTCCATTAAAGAATTGATATAGGATTTAGAAGACTAATATGTAACTAACACTCTACATTCACTTGTTGACTTGTGGAAAACTTCATGATTAAATCTAAAATATGCCTCTTTATACCTGGTCTCTTATACTAATTAAATATATCTCAATGCATCTTGGTAAACCCATGGTCGATTACCCAAACTGAGTCAAGATATTACTACCTCATCTATTATTGTATGTATGATGAAACCTAGATATAGTCACGGAAGTATTGGATATCAATATCACTGATAACTCAACCAGGCTGTGGTTTAGCACTAGAGTTCCTCTCCTTCAACTTGGGACTCTCCGAATCTAAAAACTTTCACATATTCACCAACTCTAAAATGTATTTTTTTACCAATAAAGCATCCATAACAATATTCTAATTCCATTACTGAAACCTCATGCACATCTTAGAAAATAATGACATTAACTACCACTCACTGCTGGCTTCTTATATGTAACATGTCTGAGTCTTCAATTTTAAGTAATAAAATACTTTATTACCCTTCTTATCTGTAAAAAAATATCAATATTGGTTGATTTTATCTACCGACCAACACTACATTAGATTCAAATATTCCTATGTGGAGAAGTATTTTAGGATTTTATGATACGTGTAAACAATGCACCACTCCCCCAATATGTTGCGCCTCCAACATTATATGGTATGAACCACAAATTTTACATCGATGTTGTGCATATAGAAATTATTATCCTAAGGACTCATCTAGAAGGACTTATAATCTACAAACCAATAAACCTACATCATAATTTCTCTTGACCTAATTATAGAATCATCAAAAAAGTTTGTATAGCCAGTCCCTAGCTCTGACAGAATCCTAATCAACTATGAGTTCAGTCTCCCTTACAAATATTAAAAGTCTATATCACAATCTGAATACTTGAAACATTTCACACCATTATTATTTAAGACCATAATAGGTGATGTTATGCATGATAAGTCTTGGATGAATCCCTTGTAATAGATAATCATCCCTAAGAAACTAGGTATTCCAAAGAAAGTCTGAGGATGATCCAAAAAAACCCAACCATTCCCTCTCTAGGTCAATAGAAACATCCATCTTTCAAATATATATCCCATAAAGAGAAACCTATGAATCCAAAAGTGTCATTTATTTAAGAATAACATACGGGTGATAACCTATCAATGTATTTATCATGATCTAAATATAGTTTTTATGGTCATGTATTGTGTGAGAATACACTAAGATTTCATCAATAAAGACTACCCTAAGTGAATATTGGTATGTGTGGAAATTGTGATTCATTAGATCCATGAAGTTGGTTCGTGTGTCTGTAAGGCCGAATGAAAAAACCAAATAATCATGCATGTCGTATCATCTCCAAAACATTGTACATGGTATTTCTGAAGGTCTCATATTATCTTAATGATATCATGAACTAAAAAATATCTTATATAAAATAGTTTCTTCAAATATATTTTCTCATAGGTCTTCTATGTGAGATAGTGGAAACTGGTTCTTTACCGTAAGCTAGTTTGAGCATCTATACTTTAATTAGAACCCATGTTTACTGCCTTCATTTTAGGTGTAAGGTATATTCGAACCACTTGGTGAAGTATTAGGTTGAATAAAATTATTTCCATATAGATCTTATAAATTAATTTTGAGTTTATGAAGCTTAGTATGTTCTATATTATATGGAAGAATGGATATTGGGGTTACGCATGGAACTAGCTCAATAGTGAACTCCACATATCTAAATAGAGCTAGACAAAATAAGTAATCAAATAAGGAATCTATAAAACTCTCTACCACATGAGAGAATTCTCCATGAAACATTCCATGCTTAATCATAATGAGAATATCCAATTGGGATGTAACCCTTCTCATCCATGTATGGTCAGTCCCTACATGATGATCCTTGATATCCCATTTGACCTTACAAATATACATTCTACCCTCAGTTGAGTTAAGAGACACCCGGAAATGATAGAAATTAGCCTGGGAACGATAGGGAACATGTATATCTATACTGAGAATGATGTCAAAACCAGTCATCTCTAGAAAAAAAATTACACTAGATTCAGTACCAAACTATCTCAAGGGGTAACTTCTTTTAGTCGTGTATAATCTTTGAATGATGTCATAACAATGTTCCAAGAGTCATCATTATATATAAGTACTCTATCTCTAGGCCTGAAATTTCTATAATTGTATCAGATATGATGGACTGTAATGAACCTATCTCAAATAGGGATGAAAAATGTATAAGAGACCATAATAATACATTTTACTATAAATGTCCCTATACTCTTCTCCTCGGTTTTAGGGTGTATTTAATGGATATGGAATGCACCATAGTCCTAATAAGCAGCCTGACTAGTCTTGGAATGTCTGCTTTGCTGGAGTTGAACCTTTGATGTCTGAATACCTCAGTCGTGAAAACCAGATATGCCTTTTTAGCTAGTAGTAGACTAGTTCACATCCCTACATGGAGCTATTGAACCCATTACTAAAATTAGTGTTCGCATATATACCATTCCACTAGACAGGTGAGTAAAATTTTGGTTGAAGTGCTAAAGGCAACCCATCATGAAACATGCTTGGATGTTTATCATGTTTCTTGTACATTATTGTTTCTTATGGAATGTACTACCACAAAGTGAAACTCCACAAAGATATCATAGTTTTCTATATATATGGATATACCCCCACATTTACCATCAAAACAACATGTCTTATAGCTAGAAAAATTGTCTCCTTACCTGGAAGTTGAACCTCCCTGACTAGCATTTCCCCCTTTCCTTAGGTTATGGTCTATGATTAGAGCCTACGTAATTATCTTGAAAAATATTTCCAGTCTAAAATAATTCCCTTTTGATCAGATTCAATATGCTTCATGATCCACAATTTTCCTTTCATTCATTAGCTCATCACTGGTAAGGTTTAGTGTGAAACAATGAATCTCAATGAAATGATCTGAATACTCCATTAGTAAAATAGAACCATATTGTTGCTGTATAAACACTCTAGTGTGGTCTATGTTCAATGAAGTAGGGAAAAAGTATCCACATAAGGAAATCTAGAAGCCCTCCCAGACCATATCTTGATGATTCCCAGCTAGGATGATGATGTCCCACCAGCATTTAGCAGAATCATGTAACAAATTGGGTGAAATCATGACCCTTTTATATAGAGTCATCTCTAAATTCTATGAAATTGTTAGCATGGATTCCAACCAAGGCATAGTTTCATGAGGAACACCATCCTCCAAAATGTGGGAGGATGATATTCCTAGAATTTTAGAATCATCTTTGACATAGTAGGGGAAGGTCACATAACTCCCTTTATATACTACATAAAGAGGAAGAATCTATCAAGAAACCGAACATCATCAACCAATGAATGATCAATGGTAGGTGTCCTAGTTGGCACTATATGAGGTCAAAATGGTGGTTCATGGACCACCACCCCAGAAGCATCAACATCACCAGCCCCTTTGCATATGAATCAAGGACATCTTGGTGGTATCACTCTAAAATTTCCAAATGCACCCCGTAAATCTAACTCAACACGAGATAATAAATAGTGAAATGAGGAATGGATATGTACAAAACCATCCAATAGAAAACATACACCTCTCTTCCTACTCTAAAAACCATGTCTAGGTGATATGGAATGATCACATAAGTATCATGAGACACTATATACTACCCACTACTATGGTTAGTTCTAGGTTAAGGTCTCACACATAATAGAGGATCTGATATATGGAGTGTCAATTACAAGTATAGAAAAAAAACGCCCTTTAAATTGGAATCAGTATCCCCATTTAACATTATCAATTTCATTTAGATTTAAAATTTATGTCTTGTTAATTTTTATTTATATGGTTATAGATATCTCAACTTAGTTAAAAATATCACCTTTCGCAACTTATAATGGACCATTCACCTTATAAATTATAGTTTTCACGTTAAGTACATATGACCTAACCTTAACATCCTAAAATAGGATGTAACATGTCATGTATATTTATTTGATTAAATGAACTATAATTACTAATTTATAGAAGAACACACTTCATAAATTTCAATTAGAATTCATAAATAAATTCATATAATATTTCATCCCATAGAACCAATGGTTCACCAATCAATCTCAGAGTAATTGTTCAGTTAAGATGAAATCATCAATATATGAAGGAAAATGTCATTTATTTTGATACATTAATATTAATTAATCCAATTATTATATACATTCAAGAAACATTAATATAATTTAGTATATAGTAATATATCCACTCTTAGTAAGAATATTGAATATAGGAAATGCATAAAAAAATATAAATATGACATGACATAATTCACATCATTTGAATGGTCATGTTCATAATGTGATGTTTGATTTCATACATCCTAATCTAATTGTTCCTATGTAAATAAAATTATTCATAATAATGTAAAGAATAATATTAACATTTTAAGACATTTTTGTCACCCAGCGATGAAAGAAAGACAACTATAATAGTGGAAACAAAAAACAACAATAACCAATCCTAGGGAATTTAGGTGTCACCTGTATGTGGGTCAGGTACTCCCTGAATAGGATAATTAACAAATTAAAATACATCACAGTCTCCTTACTAATACCCAAAAAGAAATACAAAAGGAAAATATATATCTGATACCACTTTGTTGCATCCCACCCCGATGCCTTAGCGGTTCCCCAAGATAGTTGGCAACATGACCACAAGCATGGATACCCATACACTATAAGATTAAAAATAGTAGTGATTGCCCAGGGTGTGGTATGGGGAGACTACACCATCAATAATTAAAGTGTATCTCAACAAAAAATAAAAAATAAATGTAAAATTGCAGAATTATTTAATACATGAATTAGTGCAATTATAATGATAATAAATCATCATCAATAAGAAACATGGAGGAAGTAAATATATAATACATACAAAAATGATGATAATGATCATGTCATGTAGTTCTAGAAAAATAAGGAAGACATGATACATGAGAGGTAGGAATACACCACATGTTATAAATAATTAAAAAATGAAAAAATATTCCACTATTAGCATCAAAAGCATAGACGTTGTCATATGCTCTTGTACTCTATCCTAGTACAAAGAATCATGAATCAAAAGATAGCCTCTTCCCTTTAACTACACCAGTAATAATGATGTTTTCTTGGGGACCAAGGATGACCCATGAAGGGTTTGAGATCTACTCAATAGGCCACCACCAACAATGTCTAGTTCAATATAGTAAGTTCATATGAAATGTGCAATGTTCCAATGATAATAAATTCATTGTAGTGTATAAATAAATACATCGAGATGGGTTCCTCATATGATTAATGACCGATACTACGCACTTCAGACTAATATTAATGACTTTAAACCAAGGAGACATGTACGAGTGTGATTTAATGTATAAATGAGTGTAATAGATGGGTTACCATAAATTCATTTAGTGGACTGATCCCAACAATGAAATTTTTCTTTAAGGATGCATCCCAATGACCTAAAATATTCAATTTAACTATTAACCTTAAAATTAATTTTTATAAAAATTAATTGGATGAACTATGAGACCATCCAAGGTTACACAAAAGTTATACCATGTTTTCTCATGGGGAATATTAAATTCCCATATCTGTAGGAGTCTGTCAAAGGTGATATATAAGTTTAATCCAAATTATCACTCCCAGAATAGTGTGAAATCAACCCTCTAAACCTATCCCTAGTATATCATGTAGGGGATCGACTATAACTTGTGTCTTGTTATAACCATTTATCAACCAATACCAACCAAGGTGTCTCCCCTAGGTAACTGGTGTAACTTAAATGTTGTCGTGGTAAACACATAGTGATCCCACCCAAGGAAAACCAAGTATCACTACCGACATATGTATAATCCATAAAAAGTCACATTTATAATGAATGATGAGCCCATCTAAGAAATCCTGAAATTAAGACCCTTTCATCTCTCTCGACATACTATAAAATAAAGTTAGATATGAACTGATCATATTATTTAACAAAAAAATTTAATCAGGCTACTTTATTCATGATGGTTAGTTCATTTAATTAAGAAATTCAAGCTATGTAATAAGGCGAAGGGCCTAACACATGGTTTATAATTATAATTTCTATTCAATTTATTATAAGGATATCACACAAAGAAATGTGGTCTAAGAATTTATGAAAAATGGGAACTAATCCATAATTTAAATTCCACACCCATAGGGGTGGCTCATGTAATGGTAATCAACTGATAGTGGTGATTCACTACTATCTAGGACCACATATGGCAAGGGAAACCATTAAAATTAATTTATTTACAATTTTAGAGGCATCACTGAAAACTTTTGTTGTGACGAACAACAAAACATGATATAAAAGAACTAAACATGTTTGGAATGAATCTAGACCACCTAACATAGGCTCTTTGATGACCACTCATCCATTGTTGTCCTTTGATTAAACTTAGAATAGGATAAAATCATAAGGTAGACCCAAACCCTAAAAATATGGAAAATGTTCTTGCCCTAAAATAACAAAAAAATGTATGAATATAAACTAGTAATATAAGGAATTTGAGTCATGATATTAGTAAGAGGAATCCAATTCACATGATGGTGATGGGAACATAGCTTGGATAGAAGAGATATGGTTGAACCTATGTGAGGTGTGTAGGGATAACCATGAACAACTACTATTATGCGTGTGAGGAGAAAACATAGACATTGTCTAAAAGATTCCCATCCTCCATTATTTTCTAGAAAATGTCCCCTATAATTTACACATAATGTAAATACATTACACATTGTGTATTTCTTGGGATTTTCTTCTATGTTAAAAACCTCTACATATTAAGAATTGATTTTGGATAACACAATAAATTTCATTTATTTAATACATGCTATGTATATAAATACATGCCATGTAATTTTTTCTACAGTTCTATTCCAACCCAAAATCATCGTTTCATTAAAAAAAATATAGTCATAGGGGCTCAGTTACCAGGGTCTACGATAAATTAAGAACACAATATGGTCTGAAAAAACGAAAAGGAAACATGGTTCATTGAAAATTCAGGATGGTACATAAACCACATAGTAAATACAATAAAAATATCTCATTGAAATCATATTGATATTAAATATTAGTTCCTCAAATATGATTAGGGGAATAATTAACTCAAGATGGAGTATGTTCATATAATATTACATGTTGCTGACAGTTTCACAAAACCTTTACCAAAGGAATAATTTGTCAAACTATGTTTGAACGTGGGCATGCAACCTGTTTCCCTCAATGTTTGATTTGGTTTTTCTATCCCCTGTCTCATATATTATTTTGAAAGTTTATTAAATTGGGATAAATATGATTTTTTAAAAATATATCAATTGATATGTGACAACACTTCTGAGTAATCATGTATATATGGGGATTTTTGGGTAAGCTATGATCTTAGTATGTATGTTTGTGAACTATTCTAAAAGTTTGTCGAAGTGGTTTTAGGTGTTATAATAGTTTTTTGAAGTTGTTTTTGGGAAAAAATTAAGAAATAAATAAGCTGTGAAGAGGTGTAATATTAGATGTTCAAGAAGAAGTTTCATAAGTGAATGCATTTGGATAACATGGATTTTCTGTCAGGGATTTTTCTTTCATACAATGAGTTCTATCACATAGGATCAAAAATATTGGTTTGAAATACATATCTTCAGTTATAATGTTTCAATGATTTACAAACCTTTTTTAATAAAAAATACAAAGGGGGGATTATTGGTACTATGTGGGATGGAAGTGATTTTTGATTACTAAATGTAGTTGATGATATTTGATTTGTATTTTTTTCATCTTTAAAAAGAAATTAACTTTGTTAGCATTGGTGATTATTATAATGTTTTAGTGGAATTAGAGGATCAAAATGAAATGTTATTATTAATGTTCATCATATGAGGTTTTCAATTTTGGAAATTTTTTCTCTATGAAGTTCTATTCTAGAATCAAATTGTGCATGTAATGAAGTTTTCAAGGAGAGTGATAAATTGAATCAGTTCAAGAATCTCTATATGATCTATAATTTGTTTAATGATATGATATTTTAAATCCGATGATTATTTTCAATTTTGTTATTTTTCAATATCATAATTTGTCTGCAAAACCTATGATCTAGGCATTGTGTAATAAAAGAGTATAATATTTTCCTAAATCAGATGATTATTTTTAAAATCTCAATGGTCTAAACATAATGAATAATTCATGAAACAAGTAGGAGTTTATTTAATAAGATTTCATCTAATGTTTAATTATTTCAGATGTATACCATCAAGGTGAGAATCACTAAAAACAAAAACTGTCTAAAGGATGAGAGTTTTATTTTTTTGAAGTCGGAGGTTTTTTAGAAATGATGACTAATCGATCTGTCAGACTGGATGATAAGTCATACTTCCTATTCCACTGAATAAACCAATAAATATGATCAATTGTCTTTTGTAATTAATATTAAAGAATAAATTGACTTCCAACACCATTCCATCATAAAAGTTGTGTCAGCAATCTATCAGGGGATATTTTGACACAGACCCATCATAAAAATTATTGGTATCATTAATACATCTGATTCATAGTTATATTGAAGGGAAAAAAGTTTTTTAGTTTTTGGGATAGATAAACCAAATGAGATTCATAGACCAATTCATCCGGAGGTATCAAAGAATATTCAATCTAATGAAGCACAAAAACGTAGTCAAACACATTCACTGAGAAAAAGTTGTGAGTGATTTAATTGAGTTAATAGTTTTGTTACATGACTTCACAATGATAAATCGGAAAGGGAATAGAGATAAATTCAACAGAAAAAAGTTGAAACATACATTTCATTGGCTGCTAGACATCCTCAGATGCAGTTTTCATTGATATGAAGAATTGATGATCAAATAGAGTAAGTGGTTGAAATGCAGAAAATTGTGAAATTTTTTAATATTATTTCTGATGTGTTGTCAATATTTTTATGTATATAGTAGTTTCAATAATTTTTAAGACATATCAGTTTCAGTTTCCATGGAGTATCATAATGGGAATGTGAATCTGAATGAAAAACAACATCATAATGGAAAACTGTATCAAACTACTTACCTATTTGTGAATTTGAATAAGTATGATGTTTGGAGGAGATTTAATTTTTTAATAGGAATTAATAATAATTCAAAATCAGTGAAATTATAAAATATCAAGTTGAAAATAAATTAAAATGAATGTTTTTGAGATTTTTTATGAAATAAAATAAAATTTGTTTCCTTCCCATTCCATTTCGGGTGAACATGTGAATAGAGGAAAATGTACAATGCACTATAACACTGTTCACATGTAGGTGAGAACGAGTGTTATGATTTTTTATACTCGAAGAATAAAATTTTCAGATATAATTTCATGAATAATTTTTTACCGATTCAAGAAGAGTAAAGTATATGTTGTGTTCATGTATTTTCATATTAGACAAAGAAATCAGATTAAATGTTATGGGAAAAGGACGAAGTGAATCATATATGTTTCAGGAATACCATTTCTGAGGATTATTTGTTAAAATTACTTAAAGATATTACTCATGTTGGTTTTTATAGAAAAATTAACGCAGGTTGATATATTTTTATCCCTAAAAAATTATCTATGCTGATGATATCCTCCTTCTTGGGAAAGCTTCAAAAACACTATTTTTACCATTAAATCCCTATATGTGCCTTACGAAGAGGTCACAGGTCAATCCATAAGCTAGGAAAAATATTTTATTGTCTTTTGGAATTGGATTATGGTGAGTAAAGAAAAACATAATATCAAATCAACTTGTTGTTAAACTAGGATCTCTCCCATTTTATTGTCTTTTCATGCATCTCTTTGGGGGTATCCTCTGACAGCAGCACCTTAAAGGTATATTTAATAACATTTTTAGTCAAATGGAAATCTGAAGAGTGAATGAAATGTCTCTTTCTTGAATGGGATGGCTTTTTAACTCAGTGATAACTTCAAAATACGTTTATTCCTTCTCCCTTTAAGGGTGGCCTAGAGGTCTCATCATGGAGCTTCAAGGTATCATCAGAATCTTTATTTGGTCTAGTTTAATTTATGAAAAGAAGATGATAATTGTTTCATGGAAAGAGAGAATTATTACCATTTAAATATGAGGTCTTGGGATCAAGGATCTTAGATTATTCAATGATGGCCTCATTGGTAAATTTACATGGCATATGCTCATGAATGATACAAATTATCACTTCCGACCTGGAATGTTTAGAGAAATATTATTGAACATATATAAATCTTATCTTCCATCCTCTGTCTAGTTATCCCTTAAGAAGTCATTCAATAATATTTCTCATGTGGTTCAATGGATAGTGATAAAGAATTATACTCTAAACTGTTGGAGGAATAATTGGCTTGACAGCCATCTGGCGACCCTAGATAGTATACCTCCTGGTCTTATGGATATGTACAATGAAAATTTTATCCCTCTTTATCAAAGTCATAGTCACTTTATACCTTCCCAAACTCAGCTGGACATTCAGAACTACTTCTTCATGAAGAATGAGACCCTAATATGGAAGTGTAACAGGTTTGGACAATTAAATACCAAGTAATATTATAACAGACATTTCATGGATTTCATTATATATACATCATGGATTATGAAATTCAAGGCATCCTTCATAGGACTTTCTAGTTTTATTCTTATTTGGAGGATTTGGAAGCACATACTACCCACTCAAGGTCAACATGAGAAGACTGGACAACACATGGTGTCAGTCTGCATTTTATGCTTGAAGGCGGAGGAGGATATCCATAATATCTTCTTCAATTACTGATTTTTACAGTAGCTGTGGGAATATGTTGGATACCTATTTCGAATGAAGTTTGATACTCAAATGCAGGTGTATAATTTTATGGCACTGCTCACGAATTTGGGATGAAGTGAGCTGATCCAGAACTGTTTTTTTATCGCTGCTAGAACAGTTTTTTCAGAAACATGGACACCAAGGAATACCAACACTTTTGATGGAGAACAAACAAATATCTACATTGGCATCATGGAGATTCATAGAGAGATGTTTGCAGCCACCTTTCTACATAAATGATCCATGTCCAATAGCTTTGAAGATCTTGACACCCTTCAGCAGTTGGGTGTTGTAGGCCAGCCGAGAAAACCCATGATGCTTAAATACATAAGATGGATCCCACCTATCTCATCATGGATCAAGGTTAATTTTTACGGCGCGGACTCTGGTATGCTAGGAAACTCAAGTTATGGTGGTGTTTTTTGAACCTACCGTGGCTTTGTCAGTGGATGCTTCTACCAGTACACTAGAATTGGTGTGGCTTATGAAGTAGAATTATGGGATATTGTGTATATAGTCTGGTATGACATTCAATATAAGTGGAAGTTATTATGGATTGAATCTGATTCTGAAATCATTTTCAAAGCTTTGAAAACAAAAACAAGAATTGTTCCCTAGAAAATTCTGACACATTGGAGTGACTGTCAAAATAATATTGATCGAACATGGTTTTCGATCTCACATGCTTATCAAGAAAAAAATCAAGTATAGGATCCATTGTCCAAGAAGGCGATATCAGATATGGTTATGATGTGGTCTTTTAGAACTCGTGATTTTTGTATTCTTATGGTGTAGGTAGACATGTGTGGCACTCTACACACCTGACATTGTAAAAACCCCTTCCAATGATTCTATTCTCTTCTTCTTTTCATATAATATTTTCTTAGGGATGGAAGACTGAACCCCCGACCTTTTGGCTATGTTTTGGGACTAACATTCAATCTTATTACCGGACAAAGGAATCATACTTATGAATCAAATAGATCTATTAGACTATGTTTTGATTAGAATTTAAATTAATTTGTTCCAACATGTTACAGTGTAAGAAAGTGAATGATTATTTCTCTAAAGATCTACAAAAGTATAAGTTGTTAAAGAATCATAAGGACATGTTCGGAACCAACTATTTAAGGTTTCTAAACTTATTAGAAAACCTATTTTAAATCATTCATTATAGAATAATCACATTCAATATTGTATAGATCATAGTGATACACATGTGTAATGATATTTTATACTTTTTTATCCATACAAAATTATTTCTTTCTAGAGGATTGTCTAGTATTGAATTATTTCCAAAAAATTACAAGGAGTATATGCTAATATTTTTTAGTGAAACTTGTAAATAATTCATTTCTTAAGGATATGGGAATAATTTGTTTTCCTAAAAATTTATAATTACTTTAAAATAGGTAAAGGATGTAATAAAAGAATGATAACATAAAAAAGATATCATTGATTCACTACATCCCCCTCTCTATGATACGCTGATCCTAGTTGGGTCTTTTCAAATAGATTACTTTATCATTAAATTCTGAAACAACAAAACCAAAAAATGGTGGTAAGGGCAAAAGGGATATAGAGATTATTTAATTTGTTCATACTAACATGTGTGGTCCCTTTATAGTTGAATATAGGGGTGGATAATGTTACTTCATTATGGTTATCTATGATCTTAGTTGACATGGATATATATAATTAATGAGGTATAAGTTAGAATCCACTAATAAATTTTAGAATTTGAAGATTTATGTAGAGAATAATTTTTTAAAGAAGAAATTGAAACATTAATCAAATTTATGTACATAATATCATAAAAAAGAGTTCACTGACTATCTTAAGTAGATTTGGATTCCATCTAAACATACTCAACCTTATACAACATAGTGAAAAAAATTTGTGAAATAAGGAACTTCACATTGTTGGACATGGTGAGTTTGATAATGAGATAAGAGATACTTACTTGTTAATGAGTTATCAATGAAAATGGATTATATTTCACAACAACTATTAAAATGAGATATTTTTTTCTATGAAATCTCCAAATTTCTTTAGGATCTACGTTTTATTGGTAGATACCACTCTTTTTCTATGATTTATACCCACTATTACTGATATAGGGCCACAGTGGTCACTCGTGTGTATTAATAACTGCCTATAATTAGAAATAGATGTAGTTTATAAGAATGTGGTTCCAATTTTGGAGAAATAGTGGACATATCAATGAATGGTCACAAGTAAATTAATTTAGTCATATTATTATAGTTTGTAAAAATGATAATGAAACAGTATTCAGTGGTTATTTAATTATCAATGTGAATATTTGAATATTTTATATTCAAACAAATATTTTATAATCAGCGTTCATTAAATAATTACATGAAGAATGAGTAGAGTTAATAGCTTTTGATTTTTCAATGGAATTTAATGGAGACACTAGTGAGTGGTTAAATATTCATGATAGTCAAGACACATTTACATAGTTACTCATGTAGGATAGTTAGGTCCAATTGGTTTAACATATCTCCAGTTTAAGTTCAATGTTTTAATTTTAAAATAAAATATTTAAACTCATTCAATTCCATAAATAAAGTGAGTTTTTATTTTCATGAATTTTTTTTTCTCTCATCTTTTCATCACTTCTTTGAAGTTTCTATAATGATATTGATCAAGAAAATGTTGACCCATGAGCCGGGATCAACCTTGTGATATTTTGGAGATCATAAAATCATTATAAGGACTATAATTTTTATATGCTAACATAAAAAATAAAATAATTACATTCAGGTATCTATGGTACACATTTGGATGATCTAGTGGGTATCTTGTTTTGTTTCTTTCATATATAATAATTTTGATAAGTGTATATAATATTGTAATCCCATCACTTCACAAAGGTATGTTTTGATTTTATTTCCATACTTAAACATAATTTCATGATATCCATGGATGAATTCGGTATCACTATATATAATCATGCATCTAATGACACATTCAGTGTTTAGTATTATAAATTCACATACTGTCACACTTAAGATTCATACAAAATAAATTTTGATTAAGGGTAAAAGGATGGTGTGGATTGATTGGGGGAGATTGATAGAGTAACTGGATGGTCATCTGAGTCTTGTAGTGATAATATAAGAATATGAAAATACTTGATATTACTTAGTAAAGAATCATAGTTCTAAGATGTTGGATTGTGGTGGATGGTTATAAATAATCATTTTTGTGTTATTCCCTTTATTGAGAAAGGGATACATAAATGGTGGTTCATTAGTTTGGTTCAATTTTTTTTGAGTTGGTGGATTTAGTTTGTAAACAGATGAATGGTCAAATATATTAAAATTTTATATTTTTTAATTTAAAAATAATTACTTGTATCAATAATTGAGGTCAATAAAATTGATAATAATAATTAAATTATGAGAGACCGTTGTGGACATGGAGGAAAATTTATTTAAGGTATATGTCTATGGTTCTAAATATAAATGATATATACATAGGGAATATAATTATCTAGATAGGTGTATCTAAGGGGAAGGAATGAAAGGAAAATGAGGATCACAAATTGAAGAAATATATATAAAAGTATATAATACAACTAAAAAGATGTTGGTGTCCCAAAATACTCCCACCGCCACATAAGGTTATACATAGTATATATTATAAAAAAATAATAAATAATATTCTTCGTTATATAACTCATTATTTTTTATTAAATCCATTATTTTTCATCGTGATAACAAATTCACGAAAACAAATAGTGACAATGTGATCATGATATATTGATGATTAATTAAAGAACCATATTTTTCATGTAAATATTGTATGTTTAATTGAACCTAATCATTCCATGAGAATCCTTCCAATCCAAATATCGGAAAATTACTAATTTTTCATATAGTTTTTTTATAAAATGATGTTTATTTTATCATTATTTTCTTTCTATGATTTATGGGTTTGGTTTTGTGGGTTTGGGGAGTTTGTATAAGATGGCTTTCTGATTATAATGTATTTGTAACTATAATTATAGGTGATGTGGCTTGTGAGATTTATATAAGTATATTATTTAACTATATTAACTAGAACAATAGAATAGTTCCCTCTATTTTTCTATTGGGAGCTATGAACATGAAAAAAGGATAAAATCATAGATTTTGACATGGATACATTTATGGGTAATAGAATAAAATATTTAATGACTAATAAAAAATAACATTTTTTGGGACCAAAATCTATAAGAAAAACAATGTATATTACATGATATTAGTGTTGATGATATGAATAAAGGATTGATGAGGAATTTAGAAATAAACACCACATTTAATTCTAATTACATATTATATGTCATGATATGATCTATAATATTATGTTAAGTATAAATTATGTTTCACTATTTGATACATGACAGTGATTGAATTACAAACAAGATGATGACAGATATTGATTTTTTATTGATGAGTGGATGGTTAAATCAAAATGAAAATGTGTTCATCAAAATCCAAGTATATTATCCTAATGATGATATTATTATAATGTGACCTTGAATATTATTAAGACCCTGTTATAAGCTCAATGAAACAATTATTCTAGTGATGGGGGTGATGATGAATAATTTGATTACGATTGTAAGAGGTATTGGGAAGATGTTATTTATACGTTGGTTTATGATGGAGTCAACTCATTTCTTAAACATGTGTTCATTAGATTGAACTATTATTATATGTATTTATTTCAGATATATGTTAAATATATGTAGTATTCATAGTTTTGTTTCCAAGGTTGATGGAAATGTGGCCATTTAAAAGATCAATTGACTCAATTAATTTGATCATTTTCATAGACACGCCCCTCAGTTTGTAGGATGACAATTATTTTTTGTTGTGGAAGAATTTAAATTTCAACTAAGATATTTCCCATTTAAAATGAGTATGACCCTATTTCATTTCCTAATGTTGTATTAGAATAAGGGATGTTGGTGGAATTAATACCAGGGATTAACTTGAACAATGGGTGTATAAAGTCTTTTATATTTTGGGTTGTATGAGTACTATATAAGATTCTCATAATAATTCCAAAAAAATAATGTTTCAACTATCATATAGAGTCTGTGTGTGATTATATATATTTATTTTTATTTCACATGACTAGAGTACTTATTTCTACACAATAACCACTTGATGTTAGATATTCTGGGTTCAACCCAACATACACTGAGTGGATGGCTAGTGTAATGGTCAAATAATATTCCTATATATCTACTTATTCATAGATATTGATATGAGTATGAGATACTAATGAATAAAATGGAATTTTTTTTGTGGTAAACTATGAACGAGATATGATATGATGACCTATTCTAGGAAGGTTATAAAGACAAGATGTTAGACAATAAGATCAATTGTTTATTGGTTTTTTTGGTGTGGTTTGTGGGTATCTTTGTTATTATTTATTTCAATGAATGTTATAATATTATATATTATTCTTCTATTCTATGAGAGTTTGATAGTTGGAATGTTCTTAATTAGTATAATGAATGTGTAATATATAGACTTAAGCACCTAATTATAGAATTACTTAGTTGGTCCATGTTGTTTTAATAATGTGAAGTGAGGTTATAAAAAGACATTAAAGTTTCCACTACATAATTATTATGAATTCATGAGATTTATTCAATTATTTATTCCATTTTGGAATTCCAAATTTAATTTGCTCATATACTCACCATTATTTTTACATATGTATAATATATTAGTAGATATAATTATTATGTTGTGTTATACAAATGATAATTGTTAATTAATGGATATTTGGGGGTGAGAATTGTTTTGGTAACAAACGGATTATAGAGGGGGGTTATTTTAAAAAAAATATTTATATTTAGTTTTTATTTTTCTATAATTAATTCTAACAAGTTTTTTTGATATGTTATACCACATTACTTAATTGTACAATGGTAGTAATATTTTTTGATCAAATATTTCTTACTTTTTAATATTTATTGAGTTTTTTGTCTCATTAATAGTAATATATTTGTTTATAGAGGAAAATATGTACAATTTTGTCAGATTTAAGAAATTTCCCATATTCACCAACCCTTGTCATATTATAGGTTGGAGTCAATGTATACACTAAATTTCATCATTCAGCCTTGTGAGGATATAGTGGAATCATGTCAAGAAGGGGTAATATTAGTGACATTTTGTAACACCCCAAGATTTTGGAGTATATTTCATTAAATGAATACTTTTTCCAATAGCTTTCTTCACATGAAAAACTAAACAAAAATGATCCATGAAATATTTTATGAACATTATTAATAAATTATACGATGAATAAAACCTCAATTAAATAAAATGAGAATATTTTTTAAAAAATTCTAATTCTTGGAGGATAGATAATTAATTTGATTTAATATTTATAAACGATTATTATTTCTCGAATAACTATTTAAATTATAAAAAAATTTAATTTTCCAATATTAAAATGTTATTATGATAATATAAGATATTAAAATATATGAACTAATACATTTCCATTTTTTAAATTATAAATTTATATGAAAAAATATTAATAACACGTAATGTAAAAAAACATGAATTTTCAATAAAACTAGATTTCCTATATATTTTGAAATTACAATTATGGGAAAAATTTATAAATTTATCTTCTTTAATTTTAAAATATTAAATTAATTCTTAAATCTACATATCAATATTATCCTAAGGTCAATCTTCAATATTTATCGAAAATAACTAATTTTGATGTGTAATGTGAAAAATAATGTTATTACTAAAATTGTAGCATTTATGACTATATCAAGAAGTATATGTAAAATGAAAAATAAAAAAACTCATGATGATATATGAATAGAGGGTAAAAATATAAATTTATAAATACCATTATTAATTTAGAAATCATATGTTTGACCTCTTATGTATTATTTTCCAATAAAACTACATTTATTCATTTTTTTATTAATAATTTTATTGGTAAAAGTTTTTTATATATTGATTTAAAAGGAACATAAGTCTTATTTAATTTATAATAAACTAAATTATTTATTAAAAATAAAATATTGAGATCATTTTACCCTACAAATAAATATGATTCTTAAAAAAAATTCCAAAAAACATATTTTTATTTACTAATGTTGAAATAATTGTTTATTACAAATAGATATTTTATATTATAATGTTGTTTTAGTTTTTTGAATAAGAAAGTATAAGGTATTATCAAACATATACCATCCTTCACTCAATTATTATCCATTTTTTGAGTCTTCTTGATTTTTGAAATATGGGGTCTCTTTATATTAGATTTAAATATTTAAGAAAAATACCATTCAGACCCCTTATAAAATGAGTCTCTCACCTCCCATTCATGAGCATTCAAGAAATTTTATTTCCTGGTAAAAATATGTCATTTTTACCTGACTGTATATTTTTATATCATTTTTGATCCTCTAAGGGAATCACAAAAATTTCAATGTGTGTACTCATTTTTCCTATCATATTTTCCATTATATCGTACTTTTTCAATTCAATTTTTTAAATTATTATATAATAAAATATGTATTATTTTCAAAATAAATGTTATTATTGTAAGTGAATAAATTTTAACCACATTTCATAATTTATTTTATGTATAAAAAAATTTCATTTTTGAATTGTGCAAACTAGAGCCTCCATAAAGTGATGATTTCCATTTTATCACCACAGTATCTCTTCAAAGATTATAATGTGGAATTTATGAATTAATTTTACACATATAATATAATTATGAATATTAATAGATAATAATAATCGACTTTATTTCACTTTCATTCTTTGAGTAAATGTAAATGTAAATATTCTGTGGTGCAGACTGCCAACTCCACGAAGTAATGTTTCTTTGTTTTTATATATTCTATGTATTATTTGTTAAAATATATAAATATATGATTAAACCCCTAAAAATTATATAATTAATATAATTATTCATGTTTAATAAAAAAAATACGACAAAATAAATCACTTTAAGAAAACTATCCATTAGTAAGGGTATGTTCGAGTTTTGGTTGGTCAAACAACTTCCTTGAACCATTCTATAATATAATATAGTGCATGACTATGAGAAATTAATTACTTATATTATATGATATAAATAAATAAAAAAATATTATATTTTTAGTTCTTTAATGATAACATTAATAATAAACTTTTCAATTAGTATACAAATGTCTATTTGTTAAAAATTATTGAAACATCATCATCACCAATTTCATATTTAAGTATCATAACCAAATCTACATTATAATGAAATAATTTCACTAAAAATGTCACCACCCCTCACCCAAATGATACCCCTCATGGTATGGAAATTATGAAATGGTAAAAATGATCATCGTGTCCCACCTCTAGTAGGCCTCATGTTGGAGACCAGAACCAAGGGTATAAAAATCTCACAACATGGGAGGCATTTCCCATTATAAGAAAAATGACCTAGAGATAGAATTAATATTAAACCAAAACACCAAAATATAATACTAATGGGAAACCCAATTCATCTCAAATGCATTTATAAAATAAAACTTATATAGATACAATAAATTCTTCAAATATAATACCCAAAAGTAAAAATAAATTAGCGACACAACAAATGTCATGGAATACATGATAGTAAGGTCCAACATTGTACATACAATTCCCTTGGAAACCTGAAAATAGTTTTATATACATACGATGAGTGTATGAGTATACTGACTAAGAAAACCAATGTCTCCCATGCACTTGTGAATGAAGCATACTGATGCACCTATAAAAAAAGAAGAACCAAACAACACCTAAACATGCATACTAATCATCCTAACCTCACCAAGGAATTCTCAACAAATAACTCAATACATGTAATATAAAATAAAGTAATTGACATCGATGATAGTGTACTCCGAACCACTTTACCACTAATTATCCACTCTCTCCCCAACAGAAAACATATTGGTTCTCCCACCTATTAAAAATATACCACATCTCATCCTGCCCGCACACAGCTGGTCCTCACAACACATCCCACTCACACAAACCTAGGCCTCACAACCTGTCATTCCCGCACACACCTGAGAATCACAACACATACCTCCCACACACACATGGTCCTCACAACACATCATGTCCACACACACCTGAGCCCCACAACACATACTTCCCTCCCACACAAGGCCTCACAACACAACACATCTCATCATAAAGACACTTGGGACATCACATATCAACTTATCCTAAAGACACCTAGGATACAATATATCAACCACCATCTAATGCACTAATATACCTCATACCATAATTTCCTACAAAATACCTACCTCTCTTAGAAGAGGGAGTGTGGAAGAGTGGGTGTCCCACCATGCATCCTCCCACTATGATATTGGGCAAGATACCCCCATGTGGTGATGCAGGTGTATTACACATAGTTCTTAACATTGGTTTGGTGTGTATATAATGACATGGAATATATATATATATTATAAAAATATTAAATCCCAACCTATGGGTTGTTAGACATATAACTGAATCATGACTCTATCACCTTTCCTAATACCTCTAAATGCATTTATTAATATCTAAAATAGTCATTTTAGAAGTTGAATATCACTGATACTCTTTTACAGCTTCATATTTCCTCCATGTTTAACACCCTTTCATTTCATTATTTTGCATCAATGTCATTTAGACACACAAACCATCATTATATTTTTTATTAACAATTCTCGTCCAAATTACTAAACCAACCCATGATGTTCCAAATATTTTTAAATAATTATTTATTCCATCACTACTAAAAAATTATTCAAAAAGAAACCACATATCAAAAATAGCTCATCATACCATCACCCTACAGCCCCAAAAGCATGACCAAACCAACTATTAGCCCCACATGCCCTGATCACACGTCATTGTCCCATAAGCATGACCACATAACCACATATCGCCCCACACCCCCAAAATCATGGACACACATCACATCATATCAAGATCCATTTATATATTTATAAAATGGGTTTTACCACATTCCAAATTATTTTATTATTGTTATCACATAAATCATTATCATGGGAAAAAATATTTATTATCCAAGTATAAGTAATTATAAAATTTACATTTAGTTTGATATCATAAAAATCCAAAAATGTAGAAACACAACAAATATATCCAGCACACAAAAAATTCCCTTATAACTACCCTTTTTAGTCGGGAATCATGCTCAAACAATCACAATCTCATAATAACAATAGAGGTATGAAAAATTGAAGATCAAACCCCTTTTCCATTTACCTTTAAATCTCAATTATCTAATTATTTATCTTGAATGACGCTGGAGTGAGCATAATCCATATATAAAAGAAGAAAAACCCCTCCCACATGATATACAATAAGGATAAATGGTGGAAATCCCAACATGAAACAAGATTTTCGACTCACGATGCACCGCATGGTGAAGAAGAACACCCAGAAACCAAGATTTCACCACAAGAAACCACAGATCTACCTACACCATGTCCCAAGTCCATAACAATGTAACCCAATAAAATCACCAAATAAAACCGTACAACCACCTAAATTTTTTAGGAAGAACAGATGAAAACCAACCAAGAATGGGAGAAGATGTTACAATGTATCAACCATATATCACCAACATGCAATCACCAGGATCAAAAGATCAATGAGGGAGTAAAAATTGATTGAAGAACACCTCGTGGAACCTAGGGTTTACCAAAAATGAGGGGAAGTAGAATCCTTGGAAAAATGTTTTTTAATTTGACCATATAATAATTTAGAAACTATAATATACTAGGGGTTTACACAAAATTTAATCCCCTTTCACGTGGAGTAATATCTAGGGTTTTGTTTCTATTGAAAAATGTGTTTCCTCTCCATTTTATTATTTATTTAACCCTAAAAACCTACATATAATGAACCAGGTATACAATAGACATGAAACCAACTTTCACATCATGTAATCCACTTACATGACCTTTAGTTCTTCCAGTAGTTCTACTACACCTCTATCCTCCACCAAAAATTCCTAGAACCTCACCCCAAACACCTCTAATATTCAATACTGACAACGTAATAGACTAGTAGAGAACATACTATTACATCAGATACCTTCCAAATGATTCTCTCCTTCGAGAATCCAAAACTAAACCAAGATGAAAAGGGGTCCAAAAAACCACCCTCTGAGATACCTCTCAGGGATCTGTCATATCTTAAACACTACCACTGGATACAAATTCCCACCCAAATTAACAAACAAAAAAATGCACAACTACAAATGACATCCTTTCACACAAATAAATTGGAACATCATCACTGTACTACTATATCAACCTACATGCAGCCCACCCACCAATCTATATAACTAATGAACCACACAATCCTAAACATATGACTCATGGAATTCAGTCCTCCATGTCAAAATACTATCTACTTTGGGCTGCATAGACTTTATTTAATAGGATTAATTGCATTGTAGTTAATGAATTTTGATTGGGAATCATGTCCATCCATTTAAATTTTTTGGGTATTATCACACATCACACCACACATATCATAAACCAATTAAAATAGTTCATTTTATAAAAAGGACCCAAAAATCACATCACAAAGAAAAACAATGCAACGAAAAAGTCAAAAAAAAATGGGTATTAGGAACGCATCTGCATCTATCGCTCCCATGTACTCTCCTCATGTCCACTATACCACCCTAACACCTGAATAAAATGAATTATCTCTCTATGCAACAACTTCTATTGAAAATATTTGATCTCTAATCACCTCTACAAAACTTTTGTGTCATCCTAGATATGGAACTATCGCCATTCAATGACATATGAGTCATTATGATGATTCCAAAAAAGTTAAGAGATGTGGAAGATGTTTTGGATCCTCTCTAACTATGGTGGCAATGTCAACCGATATTCCACCTAGCCAACTCACCCCTACACCTCAAAGGGTCCAACAAGACTAGGATAATTATTACTCACTCTATCGAATTTCAACTGGCCACATCATAGGGAAACCTTCAATAACATGTGGACCACAACCTCAAACTCCAAGGGAATGCTTCTGCAATATACATACGACTTCATCTAGTCATGTGATGCTTTCATCCTATCATAAATAAGAAAAACCATTCTGGTTGTGATTTTCACTGTATTGGGACCATGAATGGTCATCTCCCCAACCACTTTCCAGCATAATGGTGAATGGTAGTGTCTTTTGTACTAAGCCTATAATGGTTCCATGACAATGGAATAGTGATAACTATTATTATAAGTAAATTATACCAAGGTCATGTGTCATACCCAACATCAACCATAGCCCATGACGCATTGTGAAAACATACCCTACAATGTATGGATAGTCTATTCTATTTTCCTGTCTATATGAGAGTGGAATGTAGTGATGAGACAACATTGAGTGCCAAAATCATGAAAAAATACACTCCAGACTCATGTGGTAAAACATGTGTCCTTATCAAAAACTATGTACCTTATAACTCCATGATACCATACCACCTCATTCACTCTTTCATCTATGTTCAATGCTTCCAAATCCTACATCACTCTCCAAGCTTCTGTAGATTACCGAACAATATGTTTATATGACATTCTTCTCAATCTATCAGCCACAACATTCCACATTCCTGAGGTTTAAAAGATCTCAAAATCATAATCCTGAAAACATTCCACCATATATACTGGCATAGATTCAGATCTCACTAGGAAAAAATATAACTCAATATCCTATGATCTGTGAAGATCAAAAAGTTCACCCCAATGAGGTAATTCTACCACAACATTAGCACAAGAAAAACCATTGGTAGCTCTAGATCCTGGGTGGTGTAGTTACAATCATTGGGATATAACTTCATAGACCCATAAGAGATCATTGTCAGCTACTAGGTCATCATGCATACAAAGACTAGATGAGAAGCATCACAAAACGTGCCAATTATCATCCCTTCCTCCAATAGATAGGTCACTGGAGTTGTAACCAACATACCGTTAATGTAACTGAATGCTGGTTGAAACTGATCAATCCACTTGAAAACATTGTATTTCATAGTAAAAGCTATCAATGGGGATGAAAATTGAGAGAAATCGGGTACAAACATACAATAATTGCCTATGAAACCAAGGAACATGTGAACCTATGCCATGTTCGTGGGAGTTTACCAAGTTACAACTGCTTCAAACTTTGACGAGTCAACATCCACACACTGCTAAGACACCTCATTCTTGAGGAATTTCATGTCCCATGTCCATGAATTACATTTTCAAAACCTTCCATAGACCTAGTGGCGCCAAAGAACTTGCAAGATATTTTTTAGATACTCGAGATGGTTCTACAGTTAAATAAATTATATTACGATATCATCTACTAATACAATGTTAAATTAATCTAGGAACTCGTGAAACATATAGTTCTTAATCCCCTTGAACATAGTTGGTGCATTCTTAAGACCGAATGGAATAACTAGAAACTTGATGTGCCCAAACCGGCATCAGAAGGCAATGTTCGCGATATTTACAACCTTCACCCTCAACTGTTCATAGCCAGACTATATTTCAAACTTAAAAAAATAAATCAACCATATTAGTTGGTTGAATATATAATATATCCGTAGAAGAGAGAAATTTTTTTTTACCATCACCTGATTAACCCTCCGTTAGTATGTGGTCAAACTTACTCTACCATTCGCCTTCTTTAAAAACAACACTATAACCCCACGATGAAACAATTTTCTAGATAAAACCCTTCTAAAACCGATCATATATCTGAATCCTCATCTCTCTCAACATAGAGGGTGCCATTTAATAAGGTTACATCGAAATCAAAGAACCCATGATCTACAATTCTGTCCCTAATTTGACATCATGTTGAGAGGGTAGCGTGAAAACATCCCCAGGGAAAAATTCCATAAACTCCCTAACAACTATGGGAATCTCCACCATCTTGGCATCCACTAATTTCACTAAAAAGTCATCCAACATTTAATGAAGGGGATCCATAGGCCGACTACCCACCTGAAAGCCCTAATCACCAACAAAAACCACATGTTGGAGATCCAAATTCAAAAATATGAGTCTCCTTCAAAATGATTTGATTACCGCACATATGGAATACGACCAATCGATAATGATTATGAAATCTAATGACAACATATGTCACAATAAAATATCACTGATGGACCAATGCGGTACCATCATTAGTATACACACATGGAAAACATCAAACAAGATTTTATGGCCTTAAAATAGCATACTCAACTTCAGGGGAAGGGGAAGCATCTATAGAACTAGTTCTGGAGCATGGTATAGATAAGGTGAAAAAAGGAGTGAAAAGATCTTGTATCAAACAAGGCACATACAGGGGTGCACAAAAAATGATTTTACCACTAACATTCTATGGCACCTAAAGAATTGACATCTCTTTTGTATGAAAGTGACCCTGTCCAAATCCTATGCCTCTATACTAACGACTACCTCCATGAGCATGATCAGGTCATAACATCTGGACATGGGGAACATCTTAAAGTCAGCCTCTACTAGCCACTGATAAATATATTTACTGAGGAACCCTACAAGTTTCGTTCTCATGGCTGACCACCTTGCAAGTGCATCTTCTTAATCACTTATTCTTTCTTCTGACCCTCTAGATATGTTATCATTATAAACGGAGAAATTGTATACTAGATAGAAAGATAGAGTTCCTCCTCAAGACATCTCACAGGAGACTCCTCATTTAGAAAAAGATCTAGAAAAAATGTATAATGTCATTGAACATGATTCTCATTTCCTAAACTGACATGTTTTCTTACTGAAGAGAAAGAATATCATGCCTCTTTAATTCCATCATGGATGATGAGAGTAACTCTTATAGGAATTCCTTCTGGATGGAAACCCCTAAAACACATATCTCATTTTATTCTCCGGGATATAATGTACACCACTGATGTGTAGTTCCATACATTTAACTAACTACCAAAGAGACCTAGTACTAAGTAGGGTTCTAGATCCAACTAAAAGTGGTGTCGAGCTCCTCCAACTAGATCTCTGTATCCACATATGAAACAATACTCTCATACATACCTAAAGTATGTTTCTAGGAATAGCACAACTTTTTATCCTACAGATCATCCTCACCAACATGATCAACCCTATAATGATCAATTGGATCATCCTGCTAAACCTCAACTTCCTAAGTCAAACACGGACAATAACAATGATCCATAACAAAATAGGAAACAAGGATTTCATAATACAGAGTAGTAAAGAATTTTATTAATATTCATCTTAATTCATTTCATTCATCTTACCAATTCTAACCTTCCCAATACAACCCAATTAAAAAAATAACATAATTTTTTATGATGCATGTAACTTTTCATGGTATCTACCCTATAAGTAGGTCCATATTACTAGGTTGTTCAACAAGCTCTGAGTCCATGAATTGGGTCATGGGGTGACAAAAAATCCCATGTACTAGCCTGTCTCCCTTTCCTATGTCACACAACATGGTTATCTTTCACTTTTTCCATACATCCCCATGAAATCTTCAATTTTCAAAACATCAAACTCTATCATATCTCTCAACCATCATCTCTGATACCACTCTTTCATGACCCCCCCCCCCCCCACCACCACCACCACAAAAGAAACCTTGCACTAGATGTGAATAAATAAAGGGAGATAATGACCACTGAATCCCCCATCTTGAAGTCTTTGGGTTAGTGACTAGGACTAATGGTGTAAAAATTTCAGAATATAGGATGCATTGACCTTTATAAGAAACGAGATTAGGAGATAGAATGAATATTCCGCAACAACTCCAGGACAAAATATAAAAGAAAAACCCAAACCATCACACATTCATGTACAAAATAAAGCTGATACAAAAATAGTAATGTCTGCAAAGTAAATACCCAAAAGTAAAGATAAAGTATCAACATAACAATTGTTAAGGAATATGAGCTAGTAATATCCATAACAGTATGTGAAATATTCTTGGAGACTTGAAAATAGTTTCATATATATAGGGTGATAATAAAAGTATACTTAGTAGGAAAACCAATGTATCTTATTCAAATGTGAAGGAAGAATAATAATGCACCTTTGAGAAATGAACAAAACCAAACATCACCTAACCAAGTATACTAACAAACCCAACCTCACCAAGTCACACTCATTAAATAACACAATCTCAGTAGTATAATATAAAGTAAATCACATCGATGACAGGGTACCTGACACCAATCTCCCTCTGATTATCCTATATTTCCACAATGAAAATTGTCCTTGCACTCCCACCTCTTGAAAATATACCACATCACATCTATCCCTCACACTCTGGGGCAACACAACACATACCTCACACACACACATATTCCTCACAACATATCCCTCCTACATACACATGTTCCTGACAACACATTGTGTCCAAAACATTTTGGGCCTCCCAACACATCCTGCCCACACACACCTTGGCCTCACAAAACATCCCAGCCACCCACACATGAGCCCCACAATACATAACATCTCATTCCTAAGACACTTCAGACAACACATCACATATCATACAAAGACATGTAGAACATCACATCACAACTCAACCCGAAGATACATGGGACATCACATATCAACTCATCCCAAAGAAACCTGAGATATCATATCTCAACCACCATCTCATGCACTTGCAGACCTCTGACCATAATAGCATGTGAAATACCAACCTCACCTGGAAGATGGATCATCTAAGAGTAGGTGTCCAACCATCCATACTCCTACCAAGATATTAGTAAAGACACCCATGCATGATGATACAGGAATTAGGAATATAGTGCTCAACATGGGTGTGGTGCATATAGAATCACAATGGAAATAAAAGTATACATATATATGATTCAAAACACTAATGACCAACATATAGGTCCTCATACAAACAACTAACTTGCGATACTCTCACCTTTTCTTCTACCTCTAAATTAATTTATTAATATCTATAATAGTCATTTCAGAAGGCAAGGAGACCTGATAATCAAACACGGCTTTAAATTTCTATAAAATTTAACACCCATTCATCTCATTATTTAACATCAAACCACATTAGTCATATAATCCATTGTTATATTAATTATTAAAATTTCTCATCCAAATAACTACACCAACCCGTGTATTTTCAAACATTGTTAAACAATTATTTATTCTATCACTACTCGTGCATCTAGTACAATGCAACCACATTTCACAATCAAATAAACATACCATCACCCTACTACCCCATAATCATGACCAAACCAACTATCAGCCACAAATACACCAACCACACATCACAGTCCCATAAGAATGACAAAAAAAACATATCACTGCACACCCCTAAAAGAACATACACACATCACATAACATCCAGAGCAATTTACAAATTTCAAAGGGGATTTTACCATATTCCACTTTATATTAGGTTTTTTATCACACAAATAATAATCTTGGGGAACCATTTATATTATCCAAGTATAAGTTATAAATGGATTTAAATTTATGGTGATATCACAACAGTCACTACCAAAGAAGAAAACACATCAATTATATCCATCACAAACAATGTGACCAACAACTTTGATTTTTAACATGGAATCTAGGCCGAACAATCACAATATCCCAATAACCAAAAATCTGTAAAAAAAAAGAAGCAGCCAAACCCCTTATCAAATTTAATTTAAAATAGCTAAATATTTATCTTTGATTAAGCTATTATAACCATAATACATGGATAACAAAAGAAAAACATCTAATTTATGATTAAAAAATAAGTAGGAACAAGTTAAATCCATACCTCAATGAATATTTTCAACTCATTGCACACCACAAGAAGAAGAAGAACACCCAAAAATCACATCCACACCATAGGAAACAATAGATGAACCAACAATGCATCCCAATACCATAAACAAGCAACCAAACACGCACCAAGACTAAACCATACCACGATAGCTATTTCTGAGGAAGTGCAACATAAAATCAACCTGGAAATGGAGATGAAATCACCACAGATCAACCAAAGATCAATAATGAACAACTACCAATATTAAGATATCAAAGATGGAGAAAAAAGTGATTATATAAAACATATGGTTCCTTGGGTTCACCCAAAACTAGAAGAGGTAGGATCCATGAATAGATGAATGATATTTATGAATAAAATGAATTTTAAAATTACATTTGATCGGGGGTTTACAAGGACTATAATTCCCTTTTATTTAATGATATCCCCTAGGTTTAGCTTCCCCCAAAAAACATGTTGCCTCTCCATTTTATTTATTATTCAATTCCAAAAAATGACATGTCATGAAATTACATTGGACATACTGTAAAACCAAATGTTGGCCATAGATACTATTTTTCCACTATCTCTGACTTAAATGGTTTTAATTATCAAAAATCATGTCATATATCAACACCAACTTACCTCATGTCACTTCATAAATTATGTCAAAACATTATCTTTTATATCAGATCATTTCAATCATATTACTATTTATGTGTGTATAAGTCTAACCAAGCTTATAACTGATTATCTATATATAATCATGAGTATTACAAATATCTAACTCTACTAAACTATATGATAAATATAACATCTAAAATTATTTATGTATGAGTCACTGACACCGACAGATAGATGACTCACTAACTAAAATATGACTCAGAGACGCAAACGAATCACATTTCCATTTGGCTCACCGACGCAGACAACTCACCGATGTAGACGACTCCCCGTTCCATACGACTCACTGACGTAGACGACTCACCATTGCATATGACTCGCCAACATAGAAGACCTACCGTCAGTCCAAGTGACCTACCATTCCATGGTGCTACCGACGCAAGGACTCAACATCAAATGAAATGATTCACTGATACATAAATTGTCTCACTGATAGAAGGAGGGACTCAATGTTAATTTGAGTCACTAATAGATCATCGGACTCACCAACATAAGGAATGAGTCTCCATTGAAATAAGTAAATGATCCAATGAGTCACTAATGTATGGAAATAATGATAGAATGACATACCGATGGGTTTATTCATCGACAGAAAGGGACACTAACATAATGACACACCGACAGACGGGTCACTGATATACTGTTTACATCTACATTTATTAATATTATTTATAACGGTCATATTTGTGTCATTTAATGATACTAAAAATTTTATAATCCTATGTAGTACTATATGCAGATAGTACAAGGTATGATGAACCTATGCACGTGGAAATAACATGCTCTTTATAGGTGCCCAAAAATAAGAGCCATTTTTAATGGGATAAGATACACATAATAATGTAAGTGGTGTATTCCTATGAGAGAGATAGACATACTGAAGAACATATGCAACTCTCATGAAACCAATGTGAACTCAAGAACAAAATGAAGAGCACATGAGGCCATCTCAATCGACCTGAACAACGAATTGATAAACAACATCCTCATATCAAAGAAGTAGAGGAATATACTTAAAGAACCATTCATCACTTGGAATCCAGAATAAGACACTCTGTTTTGTGTCATCTTACAGAAGAGGGATCATACCTCATCTTGACTACATCTGAAGAGTCAATAGCTGTATCTCAAGACATACAGTTCCTTCTAAATCCTTTCTTATATTTTTTTCTATACTGTGTGTATTTTTACATAATTCTTAGTATTTTTTGTATCTGTATGTTAAGAAAAAACTATATCCAATATTAAACTAAAGGTTACAATATATCATTCCAGCCATATGTTTCTATATCTACTTACTCCCACATACAACTCTGGAAGAGGCCCTTGTGTGACCTAGTAGTTTGTACCCATGAAGAACTGTGGTAGAGGTCTTGTGACCTGGACCACCTATGTGCAGTTATTAACCCTAGTCCATGGTGTGGATCAAACAGTTTATTAATTTAAACTACTTCATGGAAGGTGATCACCAAGTGGAAAGGATTAAGTCTTAGCATTAGGCTTAACCTCTTCATTTATTTCCACTATGTTATTACCTATTAGTTTTACTATGTTTTATAACATATTTCATTAAACTAAATTTGAACTCTTATTGTTATTCTTAGAAAGTGTTTCTTAATGTATTAAATTATTAGTTTAGTTTCAAAAGTTTTATTTATTATCAAATTGATATAAATGATAACTAATAAATCATTTGAGAAATTAATCCACCATGTCAAGATCATATAAGTTCACTATTCTGTAATTGGGAAATCGAATTTTAAATACAGGGGAAACTTCAATTTATATCATTTTTAATAGAAATTTTTATAGATACTAAATTTACCCCTCTATTTATTACTCTACTCATACCAACATTTAGTGTCAATGGTTTTAGGATTTTTCAGTTTCTTCCTTTTTCAACTATGATTTTAGTTTTATTTCAATAATCTTAAAATTCATGTTAATAATAAATTTCTTTCTCTTAAAAATCTTGTTCTTAAATTTTTTTATAGAAAATAGGATGGATGGTTCTTCTACCAAAATTCATCCATTATTTAGTGGGACAAATTATACAAAATGGAAAATTAAAATGTAACACCCCGAGCTTCCACGATACGCCTCTCTTTCAATAATGCAATAGCTTGCATTGGACGCAAGTTCGAGTTCTAACACACCGCAACGAATCAAAGTAGCCGTTATGAATAGTAATAAACAGCTTTTAAATTTATAGAAATTTTATATTTCAAAATGGACTTCATTTTTGTATTCCTAATATTGAAATTAGCCTATGTTGAATTTTTTGTAATTTTCTGAGAACTTCCAAATTTTTATGAATAGTGAAAAATACTTAAAACAACTTTTTTAATCAAAATAATTTATAGTGATAAGTTATAATATTTAGTGGTTTTAAGGTATAATTAGAATATATTTTTACCATTTTATCCAATGGTGGCCATTAGAATTAATTTAACATTGATATTGGACATAAACAATTGCCAATCTTTTGATATAAATTGTTTCTTAAAAACACGCTATTTGTCGTAACAGCGGGAATTAATTATAAAATTAATTAATGAAACTTATATGTTTGGAATTTTGTAAAATAGACATCATTTTTGAATTCGGAATATCAATTATAGCTTAGGGTGAAATGTTGGCATTGTTCTGAAAAACTTCAATTTTTGATGAATAGTGAAACCACTAAGTGGTAGTTAAATAACTGATTTTTCGTTTAAATGAAATATTACCACTTCTGTGATTTGATTTTCAAAAATCCGACATACATGGTTGTCATTAAGAAGGAAAATGTGTTTCAATGAGATTAAAATAATTTTTTGGTGAATAGTAACTTTTAAGTTCTTAATCGCGATTAGAGGCAATTAGTGTAGTTTAAGGTAAAAATAATGTTTTAATAATATGAGATGAGCTTGACACTTGTCCTACTCCTATTGGATGAGTCATGGCCGACCAAGACAACCCATGGGTCAACTTGGGGACCCCATGGAGCCACTTTAGTTGTAAAATGACACTAATATATATTTATTTAATGTTAAAATTAAATTGACACAAACATAAGTTAGTTTACTAAAACAATTTTTAAGTGGGGTTACACAAGTCCAAATTTTGTCTATAAATATTCATTAGAAAGCTAAAAATATTTCTTACATCATAGTATTTATTTTATAATTTTTATACATTAAATAAATTAAATTATGTATGACATCATTATGAAGCAGCGATGACCCCATTATTTAACGATTTAAATAAAATTAGAAGATAATGCCAAATCCAAGTCTTACACTTGTCCAAAGCGTATTGGATGAGGAGATTTCGAAACCTTATCACCTTAGCCTCGAATTATATAAGTGTGGGACCTTTAGAATCCGAAAAGCATTGTGTAATAATGTAACATTTCAATCCTTCCAAAAGTGCCCCTCCTCTCCACTTATAAATGGCCCCCACCTCTCCCACCTCATTTACACTTTCAAGCCATTTGGCTCGGCCAACCTCTGCAAAAATACTCTCTCCACTTCCCTCTCTTACTCCTAGAAGCCTCACTTTGGGAATAACTCTTCCCAAGGAAGCCTTTGGCTCAAATCAAAAAGAGTTACCCGATTTTGAGGTAATGTCTTCTCTAATGTTGTTTTGTTTTATTTTTCTTCTCCAACCCCCTAAACTCTTTTTATTCATTTATTTTGTAACAACACCAGTATCCTCAATATATTAGGATGTTGTTATAAGAAGGATTCGAGCTACACTTACACACACCTACATCTAATGGTTAAAGAACATACGGTTTCTGTGGATGGCGAATTTCTGCCTCACGAAACGATGATTGTTCAACACTCATATAACACCTTCAAAGGTGGCCATTAAGATGTCACTATTTTTATATATGATATATAATATGTTTATGTTTTACTTATGCTTCTGTATTTCTCATTTATGGCATACTTTATGATTTTCATTATGGGTAAAACGCGATAATTTCATTTTAGGAAGTGCGGACTACCGCCCCCTCAAAGTGATTTGAATCGTTAATGCCATATGTGGGATGTATAAAGGATGGAGTAAATGGTATTATACACTATATTATACTGGAATTATATTATACATTTATATCATTATGATTTAATTCCATTAAATATGAAATTGAAATGAAAGTAGCGTTCATGCGTACGTACGGCTTACCGTCTCCATGAACGGTGCATTTCATTTCTTACCTCTAAATGTTACGTAATATTATAAATGAATGTATATACTGTATATATATGGTATATATGATATCTACATCATTAATATAATTCTCGATATAATGGATATTTCACCACATGAACAACTTATAATTATAAGAAGTTTATTGTTGACTCAAGTACCAAAGATCGACAAAACGACCGTTATTAACTTAAATAATTACATAATGTTCATATAATTGTAATAAGTGATATAAAAAGGATAATGAAATTGAAAATGGTTCTTAATAAGGTATATATTAACTCTAATTTATTATTCAGGAGGTTAAAGAACGGTTGAGTCAATTCAGACACGAGGTAAGGGAATTTCTTATCCCAACTTCCATTCTTTGGGTTAATCTCCTACTTTCAAATTATGTCATGATATTATTATGTCCTATCTTGTATTTATACTTTCCTTATGTGTACATATAGTGAATACACATAATAGATATATTTTATTTAAAATTATCTTTGTAAGGGAATTTCTTAACCCAACTTCCATTCTTTGGGTTAATCTCCTACTTTCAAATTATGTCATGATATTATTATGTCCTATCTTGTATTTATACTTTCCTTATGTGTACATATAGTGAATACACATAATAGATATATTTTATTTAAAATGATCGTTGTAAGGGAACTTCTTAACCCAACTTCCATTCTTTGGGTTAATCTCCTACTTTCAAATTATGTCATGATATTATTATGTATTATTTTGTATTTTTACTTTATTTATGTGTACCTATAGTGAATACACATAATAGATCTATTTTATTTTAAAAAAATGATCTTTTTAAGGACTTCGTCTCAATCTCCTTTCATTGAGGCATATTTGGCTTTATACACAACTTTCTTTTATACAGTGTATAAACCCCTTTGACTTTTACGTTTATTCAAAAGGAATCTTTTTATATGAAGCATTTTGCTAAATGACAAAAGGGAATGTTTTTCTTTCCGTACTTATGCAGCGACAACGACTTCTCCGCCAGCGTGACCATTATTTGAGTTTCGGCTTCCTCTCTAAGCCATCTTTTTTTTAATGAAAAATAAATACAAAGTTTTAACTTTCTTTTATTTTGGTATTGAAAATGGTTTTGAAATCGTTTTTATTATATCAATGTGTTGTATTGATATCTTGTGATTGAAATGTGGAAATGTTATGTTTCCTTTATGCATGTTTTATGTGATACGATTATGTTATGGTTTATGATATGTTTAAACCTATTCGTATGAGGAATGTATTGGACTTAATAAGTGACGGGTGGAGCCCGCTATAGCTCCTCGATGCATCGGTAGGTCTCATGAGACAACTAGACATGGAATTGGCCAAGGCCCTTTCCCAATTTGATTTATGGTTTTGGCCGAGGCCTTAATCATTTTAGACGTCTTGGCCGAGGCCTTGAAAAAGTGTTTCAGAATGTCTGGCATTATACATTCCCTCATTATGAAAGTGGTTTTTGTTATTGCATGTGATTATTCGACCAGTAGAATATCCATGTGAAGAAGTGAATGGCATTATCTCATTTTACTTTTGCCATATTATGCTGAAGTTCAAGTTTAATAAGGCCTTTGTTTGGTTATACATTGCCTTAAATGTTTATGTTTATTTATGAAAGCTTCCGCAATATTGTTATCCTTACTGAGCATCTGAGCTCACCCCTTTCAATGTTTTAATATTTTCCAGGATGTGAAGAAGTATTTTATGAATGACCTGCAGGGATAGTCCGAAGAGGATAGAAGTGTGGACTATGGAGACTATGTGATTATAGTTTTTCACTTTGTGATGTAATGTAACATTTATGAATGTATCTAGTGTTTCCAAGGCTACTAAACTAATCGGTCTTTCGAGACTTGATCTTTTGTGATCATGCCAATGTTACGAAGTAATGCACCGACTCTAGGTAGCTGGGGTCGGGGCGTTACAGTTGGTATCAGAGGAAGTTTAGTACTAACCTTGGAAGCTAGATTTAGATAAACTCTGATTAGAGCACATAGCCCAAAGATAGACTTTGAGGATTAGTATAGAAGAACTTCCTAGAATTTTGGTATTATAGAGATGTTATGAGTTTTCCGAGCAATACATCCCTGTCTGGATTCGAGCAGGTAGAGGCGGCTCTGGCACAGATGTACCTAGGGGTAAAACCCGAAAACACCACTTTGAGCTAGACTAGAATGGGAACTGGTGCATGAAAACGGGCCTTGCTGCACTCTCGGTTACGACACTCCCAGGGGATATGCTTAGATAATTCTCATTTTATTTACAAACCACTATGAAGGGTTCTGAGTACATACTTCCTCAAAGAAAACATTTCTTTTTATGATTATGGATTATATCCATAAATATTTCAATTTATGTAAAGTGTTTAACAAGTATGGAATTATGTATTTTGATTCATAAACTAATCTAGTTTATGCCAATGTTTAGAAATGGCGCCTAGTGGAAGGAATGGAAACTGTATCAATGCACGAACTCCCTGTAGGGATTGCCCTCCTGCTCAAGATAATTATTGTGGATCTGGAGATACAACTGGTGCTGATCAGCTTCTCACCGTACTGGGACAACTCACGCAGGTTATGAATAATAACCTTACTCGTATAGAGCACCCTGATCCACAACGTGGAGGATCAATGCTAGACCGTTTCATGAGGCAACAACCACCAACCTTCAATGGGAGTACAAATCCTACTGTAGCTGAGCAATGGATAAATTCCTTAGAGAAAATATTCCATGCCTTGGGGAGTAGCGAAAGGGAGAAGGTTGTCATGGCAGTTTACCGTCTCACTGGAGATGCCGATCAGTGGTGGTCGCTGATTCAAAACACAAAGGAAGATGATGACGTATCGAATATGGAATGGAGGGAGTTCAAAGAGATTTTCTTAGAAAAATATTTTCCTCGTGACCATCAAGCAGATATGGAAAGGCAATTTCTGAGTTTGAGGCAGAAGGAGGATGAGAATGTCGCAAAGTATGAGGCTAACTTTACAAGGTTAGCGAGGCATGCTGCCGATTATATACGTAACCCAAGGAGTAAGATTGATCGTTTCTTTGATGGGTTAAAACCATTTCTCCGTCGAGATTTAGTATCACAATCATTCTCATCATACGAAGATATTGTCTCGTGTGCTATCAAGACAGAAAAGGAATTCTCTAAGTCTTATGACAACAAAGTAAAGCAAGAGAAGAAGAGAACGGTGGAACAAGAGACAGATAAAGGGAAAAAGGGAAAGAAGGATTTTCTATTATGTGATAATTGTGGGAAGAATCACCCTGGTACTTGCCTAAAAGGAATGGGAGTTTGTTATAAATGTGAAGAAAAGGGTCACCAGGCTCGTGATTGCAAGGGAAAGAAAGAGGCTGTCAAAGTTAAATGCTACAATTGTAGGGAAACAGGGCATTATGCAAATGAATGTCCTAAGCGTCAGGGAAACTTACCTCAGAAAAGGCCAAGGGATCAAGGCCAATCTTATGCTGTGACTACAGTTGAAGCGGAATAATTAATGTATTGGTGCTTTTGGACTCAAGGATTATATTCTGGTTATACGAATAATGTGATATATATATATGGATTGTACTGCAGTACTTGTTGATTTCAGTTAGGTTTTAATATGATTAAGGTAATCATATTTTTAGTATGTGACAATAAGAGAAACTTTTCTTTGTTTGGGGAATCTGATGTTACAATTGATTTTGGAATTTAGAGACCTTTTAGAGAAAGTCTGGACAAAGATATTTTGGATAACTATAAAGGTTGGAGTGGATTAAGTTGAACCATGGATAGTATTGTTTAAGGTTAAATAATTTCTGAAGATTATTTTTGGAATATTATAATACTATAGTTTTAGGAAAAGGACAACCTGCAGGGTGGGGAATAACCCGTCGCGTCGGACAAAGCTGCAGGAATCGAACCCACAACCATAGTGCGACAAGCCTTTATTTCCTACCACTAGCCTACAGGAAGTCCCTGGATATTACAAAATAATTTTACTAATCTAAATGGTATGTGTTAACATTTGGAACCTTATACAATTAGGATAAATAGAATATTTTTGAGTTCCGTTACCATTTGGAGTAAAAGTTGGGTTTGTGGTAAAAATTTATTAACGAATG
This sequence comes from Viscum album, assembly GCA_963277665.1. Taxonomy (NCBI): domain Eukaryota; kingdom Viridiplantae; phylum Streptophyta; class Magnoliopsida; order Santalales; family Viscaceae; genus Viscum; species Viscum album. Next base: position 876,326,996 of record OY728143.1, on the reverse strand, counting down.
AAAGTATACATAACAAGTATGTATATTCCCTTACGTTCTTAGTAAATCTCCTAAATAAATTCCTCAACATTATAAAAGGTAACTTAAAACAAAAATGTTGTCGGTTAACTTTTCCAACTGGGGATTCAATGACCGTTTAACCAATCACAAGTTTGTGATTTTCTTATGGTTAAACTTTCTCCTAATCCTGTTTTCTATAACTCTCCATCAGACCTTGATGGTTTGTTTTTCTTCCATATCCATATTTTCATAGAATCCTAGAATGGGCTATATCGGGTGACCTTTGTACTTATCCTGCTTTCTTTTAATGTTATATATTTATTAACCTTATCTCCGATGTGGGTTTTCCACAAAGGTATTTTCAATTTTCAACCTTTTATTATCAAAGAAAAATTTCAAATTGCGAGGACGCAATTTATTGAAGGAGGGGAGAATGTAACACCCCGAGCTTCCATGATACGCCTCTCTTTCAATAATGCAATAGCTTGCATTGGACGCAAGTTCGAGTTCTAACACACTGCAACGAATCAAAGTAGCCGTTATGAATAGTAATAAACACCTTTTAAATTTATAGAAATTTTATATTTCAAAATGGACTTCATTTTTGTATTCCTAATATTGAAATTAGCCTATGTTGAATTTTTTGTAATTTTCTGAGAACTTCCAAATTTTTATGAAAATAGTGAAAAATACTTATAACAACTTTTTTAATCAAAATAATTTATAGTGATAAGTTATAATATTTAGTGGTTTTAAGGTATAATTAGAATATATTTTTACCATTTTATCCAATGGTGGCCATTAGAATTAATTTAACATTGAAATTGGACATAAACAATTGCCAATCTTTTGATATAAATTGTTTCTTAAAAACACGCTATTTGTCGTAACAGCGGGAATTAATTATAAAATTAGTTAATGCAACTTATATGTTTGGAATTTTGTAAAATAGACATCATTTTTGAATTAGGAATATCAATTATAGCTTAGGGTAAAATTTTGGCATTGTTCTGAAAAACTTCAATTTTTGATGAATAGTGAAACCACTAAGTGGTAGTTAAATAACTGATTTTTCGTTTAAATGAAATATTACCACTTCTGTGATTTGATTTTCAAAAATCCGACATACATGGTTTTCATTAAGAAGTAAAATGTGGTTCATTGAGATTAAAATGATTTTTTGGTGAATAGTAACTTTTAAGTTCTTAATCGCGATTAGAGGCAATTAGTGTAGTTTAAGGTAAAAATAATGTTTTAATAATATGAGATGAGCTTGACACTTGTACTACTCCTATTGGATGGGTCATGGCCGACCAAGACAACCCATGGGTCAACTTGGGGACCCCATGGAGCCACTTTAGTTGGAAAATGACATTAATATATATTTATTTAATGTTAAAATTAAATTGACACAAACATAAGTTAGTTTACAAAAACAATTTTTAAGTGGGGTTACACAAGTCCAAATTTTGTCTATAAATATTCATTAGAAAGATAAAAATATTTCCTACATCATAGTATTTATTTTATAATTTTTAGACATTAAATAAATTAAATTATTTGTGACATCATTATGGTGCAGCGATGACCTCATTATTTAACGATTTAAATAAAATTAGAAGATAATGAAAAATCCAAGGCTTACACTTGTCCAAAGCCTATTGGATGAGGAGATTTCGAAACCTTATCACCTTAGCCTCGAATTATATAAGTTTGGGACCTTTAGAATCCGAAAAGCATTGTGTAATAATGTAACATTTCAATCCTTCCAAAAGTGCCCCTCCTCTCCACTTATAAAAGGCCCCCACCTCTCCCACCTCATTTACACTTTCAAGCCATTTGGCTCGGCCAACCTCTGCCAAAATACTCTCTCCACTTCCCTCGCTTACTCCTAGAAGCCTCACTTTGGGCAGAACTCTTCCCAAGGAAGCCTTTGGCTCAAATCAAAAAGAGTTACCCGATTTTGAGGTAATGTCTTCTCTAATGTTGTTTTGTTTTATTTTTCTTCTCCAACCCCCTAAACTCTTTTTATTCATTTCTTTTGTAAAAACACCAGTATCCTCAATATACTAGGATGTTGTTATAAGAAGTATTCGAGCTACACTTACACACACCTACATCTAATGGTTAAAGAACATACGGTTTCTGTGGATGGCGAATTTCTGCCTCACGAAACGATGATTGTTCAACACTCATATAACACCTTCAAAGGTGGCCATTAAGATGTCACTATTTTTATATATGATATATAATATGTTTATGTTTTACTTATGCTTCTGTATTTCTCATTTATGGCATACTTTATGATTTCCATTATGGGTAAAACGCGATAATTTCATTTTAGGAAGTGCGGACTACCGCCCCCTCAAAGTGATTTGAATCGTTAATGCCATATGTGGGATGTATAAAGGATGGAGTAAATGGTATTATACACTATATTATACTGGAATGATATTATACATTTATATCATTATGATTTTATTCCATTAAATATGAAATTGAAATGAAAGTAGCGTTCATGTGTACGTACGGCTTACCGTCTCCATGAACGGTGCATTTCATTTCTTACCTCTAAATGTTACGTAATATTATAAATGAATGTATATAATGTATATATATGGTATATATGATATCTAAATCATTAATATAATTCTCTATATAATGGATATTTCACCACATGAACAACTTATAATTATAAGAAGTTTATTGTTGACTCAAGTACCAAAGATCGACAAAACGACCGTTATTAACTTAAATAATTACATAATGTTCATATCATTGTAATAAGTGATATAAAAAGGATAATGATATTGAAAATGGTTCTTAATAAGGTATATATTAACTATAATTTATTATTCAGGAGGTTAAAGAACGGTTGAGTCAATTCAGACACGAGGTAAGGGAATTTCTTAACCCAACTTCCATTCTTTGGGTTAATCTCCTACTTTCAAATTATGTCATGATATTATTATGTCCTATCTTGTATTTATACTTTCCTTATGTGTAAATATAGTGAATACACATAATAGATATATTTTATTTAAAATGATCTTTGTAAGGGAATTTCTTAACCCAACTTCCATTCTTTGGGTTAATCTCCTACTTTCAAATTATGTCATGATATTATTATGTCCCATCTTGTATTTATACTTTCCTTATGTGTACATATAGTGAATACACATAATAGATATATTTTATTTAAAATGATCTTTGTAAGGGAACTTCTTAACCCAACTTCCATTCTTTGGGTTAATCTCCTACTTTCAAATTATGTCATGATATTATTATGTATTACTTTGTATTTTTACTTTATTTATGTGTACCTATAGTGAATACACATAATAGATCTATTTTATTTTAAAAAATGATCTTTTTAAGGACTTCGTCTCAATCTCCTTTCATTGAGGCATATTTGGCTTTATACACAACTTTCTTTTATACAGTGTATAAACCCCTTTTACTTTTACGTTTATTCAAAAGGAATCTTTTTATACGAAGCATTTTGCTAAACGACAAAAGGGAATGTTTTTCTTTCCGTACTTATGCGGCGACAACGACTTCTCCGCCGCCGTGACCATTATTTGAGTTTCGGCTTCCTCTATAAGCCATCTTTTTTTTAATGAAAAATAAATACAAAGTTTTAACTTTATTTTATTTTGGTATTGAAAATGGTTTTGAAAGCGTTTTTATTATATCAATGTGTTGTATTGATATCTTGTGATTGAAATGTGGAAATGTTATGTTTCCTTTTTGCATGTTTTATGTGATACGATTATGTTATGGTTTATGATTTGTTTAAACCTATTCATATGAGGAATGTATTGGACTTAATAAGTGACGGGTGGAGCTCGTTATAGCTCCTCGATGCATCGGTAGGTCTCATGAGACAACTAGACGTGGAATTGGCTGAGGCCCTTTCCCAATTTGATTTATGGTTTTGGCCGAGGCCTTAATCATTTTAGACGTCTTGGCCGAGGCCTTGACAAAGTGTTTCAGAATGTCTGGCATTATACATTCCCTCATTATGAAAGTGGTTTTTGTTATTGCATGTGATTATTCGACCAGTAGAATATCCATGTGAAGAAGTGAATGGCATTATCTCATTTTACTTTTGCCATATTATGCTGAAGTTCAAGTTTAATAAGGCCTTTGTTTGGTTATACATTGCCTTAAATGTTTATGTTTATTTATGAAAGCTTCCGCAATATTGTTATCCTTACTGAGCATCTGAGCTCACCCCTTTCAATGTTTTAATATTTTCCAGGATGTGAAGAAGTATTTTATGAATGACCTGCAGGGATAGTCCGAAGAGGATAGAAGTGTGGACTATGGAGACTATGTGATTATAGTTTTTCACTTTGTGATGTAATGTAACATTTATGAATGTATCTAGTGTTTCCAAGGCTACTAAACTAATCGGTCTTTCGAGACTTGATCTTTTGTGATCATGCCAATGTTACGAAGTAATGCACCGACTCTAGGTAGCTGGGGTCGGGGCGTTACATAAAATGAAAATGCACTTAGAAACTATGGGTTTTGAAATTTGGTCTTCAATTATAGATGAATATAAGATTCTTTCAACAACTAGAACTACTTGATATGACCCAACGATGACTGCTTATAAAAATAATTACAAATTCCTGAATACCTTATACTATTCTTTAGGAGAATGAAAATTTAACAGAATTTCTACATGTAAAACAGCCCATGAAATTTTGGATACTTTGTCTGTTTCACATAAAATGACTTCTAGTAATAAGAAAAATATACATAACACATATAATATTAAATATAAAAATTTTAAGATGAATATTTATGAGGCTATTTATAACATATATTTCAGGTTGAATGAAATTTTGAACACTATGATATATCCGTGAAGAGTTATTACTGCCAAAGAACAAATTATGAGGATTCTCATATGATTAGCCAATAGATGGATATGAACTTATATATAAACTAGAGAATCACATGACATTAGAAAACTCCATGTCAATGAACTCATTGGAAAATTCATGATATATGAGGAAGAGATAAAAGTCAAAAAAAGAATAAGAGGATGAACCTAATAGAAAATATGTAGCCTTCAAGACTACTACATCTACGAATAAGGAAAAAGATACGGTTCAAGCCTATGCTGAAAGCTCTAGTAATGATGAATTAACATCAAATAGTGTTGAATAGATTGCTAATATAGCTAGAAGATTCACGAAATTCTATAGGATGTAGAAGTTCTTTAGGAAGGACAATTATAAAAGAAGATTTGACTATAAGTTCTATTAGAAATATTACTAGAAAAGAAATGACAAATCATATGATATTTTATACTATGTACGCATGATGAGATGACATGTCAAAGGTAACTGTCCAAAATTAAAATAAAAAAAATATGTATGAAAACAAAGACAAGAAGTATAAGAAAGCTATGAAGGCCACCTAGAGTGCTTTTGAGGATATTTCCTATGAATCAGCATCATCTCATGATGAGAAATATGGAATGGAAAATATGTGTCTTATGACAAACACATCTGGGGTAACATTATATTCTCTTTCACACAATTCTTATTATACTAAAAATGAAGGTGATTCTAAAAACATGGAATGTGATGAATTATTTTAATAATGTATCATGCTGGAAGACACTTACAATGAACTAAATGATGAATATAAATATTAAAATAAACAACATGCTCTTATAGTAACCATTAAGTATGAACTTACAACAGTAATGTATAAGAATATTCAACTAATCAAAGAGAACAATAAATTAAAAAATTCTAATGATCAATTCGAGAAAGATATAGAAACTTTTACCAATTGTAAAAATACTATTACTATAAATATTGGTAAACATGTAGCTCTTAAGTAAAATTTTGGTATTGGATATCATCTTAGACATAGAAACCTATCTATAAAATTCTTTTAACTAAATTTGGAAAATATATTCTTCTACCAAAAAAATAAAAATTATGCTGCTAGATCCAGTTCATAAATATCTATTACTAGCTCTAGTTTCTATGGACCAAATAGAGTCTATTTTTTGAATATTTTACATAATCCTTAAAGGAAATCCATAAGGAAATTTTGGGTAAATAAAGGAATGATTACTAATGTCACTAGACCTAAACAAGTCTAGGTACCAAAATCTGTTTTTGTTTGATTATTCTGTAGGAAATCTGTTTGAAGAGATCCTGTAAGATTCAGTTGTACTTTGACAGTGGATGTTTAGGACTTATGGTATGATATTATTCAACTTTCAAGAACCTAATCAAGATTGATGGTGGATAAGTCACCTTTGGTGACAATTCTAAAGGAAAAATAATTTGCTTAGGCAAGACTGGTAGCTCTAAATTAGTTTTAATTTCTAATGTAATTTTTGTTGATGGATTGAAATATAATATTATTTGTATTTCCCAATTATGAGATAATGGATTTAAGGTTTAATTTTAGAATGATTCTTGCAATGTTTTTACCGCTAATAATGAATTATTATTTTCTACTATTAAAAAAGAAAATGAAAATTCTGTTAACTTGGATTATTTATTTTCCCAAAATGTTCCTTGTTTAAGTGCCTTTTATAATTGTCTTTGGTATAGGATATTGGGAAATTGTAATGTATACTCTCTTAAGAATCTTACTAGAAAAAGACTAGTCAGGAATCTACCCAAACATGAGTTTCCAAATGATATAGTTTGTAATCCTTATCAAAAAGGTTAACAGCACAAGATATATTTAAAATCAAGGAATGAAGTTTAAACTTCACAACCTTTAGTGTTGGTTCACATGGACATGTTTGGACCCTGTCAAGTTTCAAGTTTAAATTGGAATCACAATGTCTATATTCTTTTAGATGACTATTCTATGTATACATGGACTTATTTCCTAGATCTTAAAAGTAACATATGTACTTACATCACCATGTATGCTAAAAGAGTGGTAAATCTTAGTGGAATTAGAATAAAATCCTCATGAAGTGATCATGGTCATGAGTTTGAAAATCAAGACCTTGAATATTTTTTTCTCTCACAATGGATATAGTCATAACTTTTCTTCCCCTAGGGCACCTCAACAAATTGGAGTTGTAGAAAGAATAAATAGAACATTATAAGTCATAGCATGAGTACAGCTTAATGATTATGATCTACCTATTTCCTTTTGGTATGAGGCTATGAATCCACATCTCTAAATAATTAATAATGTCTTAATTAGACCTATCCTCAAGAAGAATCCATATGAGATGTGGAACAATAGAAAACCCAAAGTTAGTTACTACAATGTTTTTTATTGAAAATTCTATATTCTTAATACCAAGGACAATCTTGACAAATTCTTATCCAAGAGTGGTGAAGGAATATTCCTAGGTTACTCAACCTCTAGTAAAACATATAGAATCATTAATAAATGAACCAAGTGTGTGGAAGAATCTATGCATATCAAATTTGATGAAACAGATCCATATGAACCTAAGACCTCAATAGAAAACCTTTATGATTATATGTCAAACTTGGATATAAATGAAAAATCATCTAATCCTCTAGAAATTCTTCAGAATCTGAACATGATGAACTATAACCTATAGGTGAACCTGAACTTACAATGTAACATCCCAGGTAAATGAAGAATAAAATATTTTCATATTTATTATTATTTGTGAATTAAATATTAATTATAATTTAAAAGTTTTTCTATGTCTGATAGCGTACCCGATATGCAACGATGGGTTTCTTTGAAATCTTACGTTGCACACTAATAATATAATATTATTATTTTAAATTGAAATTAACTCCTAGCCATTGTATTAGAGGGAATTTACAAAACTAACTACAATATGATTATACATATTTGTTAAATGTATTTACTTTTATCCAATAATAGTAAGAGGCTTCAAATGTGAATGAATCAAATTTTAAGCATAATTTACATTAAAAGGTCGATTTTCCACCTTTTAATGGAGAAACTTCTTTAAATATAGTTTTGCTCAATTTAATAAATTCTATTTTACCAAATAAAATCATTCTTTAGAATGGAGACATCAATATTTACTGTGTTTAAATTTTTGGAATTTTTCCGATAAAGTTCATTTTTTAAAGAATAGTAAAAAATATTGTATTTCAATTCAAAACTGCATTTTAATCTAATTTATTTATATGGTTATATTATCATTTTAATTTTTTTTAATGTGTAATTAGAATATATTTTTACCATTTAATCCAATTTTTGTCATTGGAATTAATTTCACTTTGATTTTGGACATAAACAAGTGTCAATCATTTATAGTTATTATTTCTTAAAAACACGTTATTTGTTTTAACAATGGGAATTAATTTTAAATTAATTAATGAAACTTATTTGTTTATTGTTTGGTAAAATAGACATAATAATTGAATTCAAAATATAAAATATATCTTAGGCTGAATTTTGGGTATTTTTCTGAAAAACATCAATTTTTTTATGAATAGTGAAACCACTTAGTAGTAGTTAAAAAACCCCACTTTTCATTTAAATGAAATTTTACCACTTCTGTGAATTGAATTTCAAAAATCTGACCTACATGGTAGTTATTTTTAAGTAAACTTTTCTTCAATAAGATAAAAATAATTTTTGGTGAATAGTAACTTTTGACATTTATGTACCGCAGTTAAAGGTAAATAGGGTAATTCATGGTAAAAAGAATATAATAATAATTAAATATTACCTTAACACTTATCCTAACATTATTGGATGAGTAATAGCCAACCATGGGCATCCTTGGTTATATTTTGAGACCCCATGGATCCACTTATGAATGATAATGACATATTCAATTAATTAATATAAAGTAAAGGAAAAAATGACATAAACAAATATCTTTTCGTAAATTAATTTTTATATGATGTTACATAAGTAATAACTTTGACTATAAATATTAATTGGAAATATAAAAATATTTTATACATCATGGTATTTTATTTATAATTTTTATACATCGAATAAATTAATTTATTTATGACACAATAATGATGCAGGGTTTACGTCATTAATAAATCATTTAAATAAATAAGATTATAAAAATTAAAATAAATCGAAAACCTGCCCAATTGTAATTGGATGATTTTATTTAGACCATGAGTCATCTTATCTTTGAATCTAATGATTTTTTGTCTTTTGGAAATCGAATATCATTATATAATAAAATAATATTTTCACACTTTCCTAAAGAGCCCCTCCCCCCTTATAAAAGGAGATCATTTCTAACCAATTTGTCACACCTCTCAAGACTTTTGACTCATTAAAATTATTCCCAATTAAGCTCCCTAAATCCATATCTTCCACCTAGAATCCTTGCCTTAGGAATGAAGGCACTTCAACAAACCATTTTGGTTCAAACCAAAGGGAGTTACCAAAATTAAATGTAACGATTTCTCTTAACTTCTTTTCTTTTATTTTACATCTCCAACTCCTAAACTCTTTTTATTCCCTTATGTTATATAAACACTATTATACTCAATATAATATGATGTTTTCATAAGAATTATTCGAACTAAACTTACACACACCTTCATCTAATGGGCGAAGAACATACTATTTCTATGGATGGAAAACTAACGCCTCACGAAACGATGATTATTTGATTATCTCCTACAGCCTATCATGGTGGACATTAATATGTCACTATATTTATATATGATATATATATTATTTTTATGATTTCTTTATGCTTCTGTATTTTTCTTTTATAGCTTTCCTTTATGGTTTCCATTATGGGTAAATGTGATAATTTCATTTGAGGAAGTGCGGACTACCGCCCCCTCAAAGTGATATGACTCATTCATGACACACGTGGGACATATGAAGGTTGGAGAAAATTATATTATATATGATATTATACTATAATTATAATATACCAAAGTATCATTATGTTTTAATTCCATTAAAAATAAGAAATAGAAATGAAAGTAGCGTTCATGCGTACGTAAGGCTTATCGTCTCCGTGAATGGTGCATTTCATTTCTTACCACCAAATGATATGTACATATATATATATATATATACTAGATATATATGATATATATGATATCTAAATAATGAATATCATTCTGGATACAATTGACTATTGACAACATTGACAACTTGTAAATATAAGGTGTTCATTTTTTACTCAAGTACCAAATACCGAAAAAGGGACCATTATTAACTTAAATTATTACATAATGTTTATAATATGGGAATAATTTATATAAAAGGACTAATAAATTTGAAAAATGTTCTTAAGCAGTTATAAATTAACTTTAGTTTATTATTCATGAGATTAAAGAACGAGAGGGTCAAGTTGGACACGAGGTAAGAGACTTCATCTCAATCTCCTTTCCTTGAGGAAAATTTTGTTTTAATACATGAAATTATTTTATAAACTGTGTAAACTCCTTTGAATTTTCAAAAGGAAATATTTTTATATGAAGCATTTTACTAAACAATAAAAAGGAAGGTATATTTTAACGTAAGTGGTGATAATGGCCTTTCCTCCGCCGCGAGTATTATTTGTCCTTTGTTTTCCTTATCAAGAAGTAATGTTTTTTTTCAAGGAAAATAAATAAAATAAACTATTTTATGTATTTTGGTATTGAAAATGGTTCTGATAATGGATTATTTATTTCAATATATTTAAGTGATATATTGTGATTGAAATGTGGAAATGTTTTCTTTCCTTTATATTTGTTTTATGTGTTATTATTTTATAATGGTACTTGGAAATTTGAAGGGTGGTTACGTGATAAACCAAATGAATGGTGGTGCCATGATAAACTAGGATGGGTGTTTATGTTATAACCTCCAATGTATTGGGTATGGAAGTTGGTCGTATGGCTATTCCATTTAGTGATATGTGTGGAAGTCGACCGTATGGTAATTCTATCTAAGTATGTTTATGTCCCAAGTTACCTTTATATATTGTGTGTTCTTTATAATGGTTTTATGGTAATATTTTGGTTACTAAAGGGTAAGTAGAGATATTTTATTCAGTGAAGAGTATTTACTACTTCATAATGGTGAAAAGTATTAATTATGTTAAAGTATTCATCGTTTACTTGTTGTTTTTAAAAAATAACAGTTTTCCTTCTTTTGTATCCCTTACTGATCCTTTTTTTCTCATCACATGTTTTTGAAATGTTTTTCATAGGACATAATGATGAATAGGGTCAAGGGTGGGATCAAGGAAAATTCATGTTGTTTTAAACATGGAACTAGACATGACTCTTTTTTTCAAGAGTTCTTGTTTTGTGAAAAAAATAGAAACTGAGTATAAGTGTCTACTTTGTATTATTTTTGAGATGGAATGTAATAGTTATGGCCTAATTATCTAAAACTCTATTCTTGACAAGATCATTAATGTGAATTATTCATTTAATTCATGATTCTGTAATGTTTTAAGGCCAGGTCTATATAGTGGGTATCAGAGGTCGGTTTAGAAAACATTAGGAGTTAGGGTATTGTGAAATAAATGTTCATAAATTAATTTATGGTAATATGGAAATGATATAGCATTTACAGAATACCATGTTTCTTTGCCTAAGATATTTCTGTGTTAAAAATGGTTTTCCGCAGAGGAAACATGGAAGATATGTTGGGAAGACATCTGGAGGAAGACAACCTTTCAAATCAGCAACCTGAGATTGTCGGAATCGGAACTGAATAGTTTGTTGCAGTGATGGAACAGTTGACTCAGGCTATAAATGGTGATGGTATCCATGCATGAGATCAGCCAGATCAACCGTAGAGGAAAATGTCATTAGTGGAGCATTTCTGGAGGCAACATCTCCCATAATTTAGAGGATCATCTGACCCCGTGCTAGCTGAAGGGTAGATTAAAGAACCAGAGAATATTATTGATGTCATGGGGTGTTTAGAACATCAAAAGTATAGTCTCTCTTTTTACTGTATTGAAGGTGAAGCTGGTCAGTGGTGGTCGATGGTGAAAAATATCAGAGATAGTGAAGAGATTGATGCTCTTGATTAGGATGAATACAAAGGTATGCTCCTTGAGAAATATTTTTCAATTGTGGTACATATTAGGATGGAAAAACAATTCTTGGAATTAAGGAAGGATGATGACTCTGTGGCTAATTATGAAGAAAAATTCACTTGACATGGAAGGTATGCTCCAAATTTCATTCGAGATATTTATATTAAGATAAATCAATTTTACTTTGTACTGAAGAAAAGATATCGAAGATCATTACCCTCTTGTGAGTTCAAAAGTTATTAAAAACTTCATTGATGTGCGGAGAAGGTGGAAATGGAGTTTTTTGATGATCATGTGTTCATTGAAAAACAATAGAATAAGAGGTCTATTTGGCAGGAAAAGGGAAATAATTCATCATAGAAGCATGGAAGTTAGAAAATAAAATATCAACTTGTGAGAAGTATCATAAAAAGAATCTTGGGTGATGTGTATCAAAGTATGGGAAGTGCTTCTAGTGTGGTAAGTTTGGTCATATTGATCATAATTGTAAGGAAGATGATCAAGTAGGCAATGAAAATCCATTGGTAAGATGTTTTAAGTGCAATGAAATGGGTCATTATTAAAATGAGTGTCCAGCGAATAACTCAACTGAGGGAAAAAAACCAGACTACTATCAGAAAGGGGTGGTGAAATCCATTGTAACTACTTCAGTAGATGTTGGTCTGTTAAACGAAGTAGTATCATGTAAACTATTTTTTTGTTCAAATTATTCCAATGTGTTGTTTGATTCATGGTCTACACACGCTTTTATTTCTAAGAAGTTTTATAATAAATTGGGAATTCCATCTCAAGATATGAATACAAAAAATTTCGTAAAAACACCTGGAGGAAATTTTGAGACAAAAAGAAAACATAAGAAGCTTTATGTCCTTGTGTGCAGGAAGAATCTACCTGCAAACCATATTGGTTTGCCTCTATTCAAGTTTGATAATATTTTGGGCATGGATTGGCTGCATGTTTATCATTCTATGATTGACAGCAGAGCTAAAGGGTTTTCATTTTAGAAAGATTTATAGTTTTTGTACAAGAATAAACCCTTGATTTTGATAATATATCTTGAAGATGAGAAACTAATAAAAGATGGAAATGAATGTTATCTTTCACATAATGTTGAAAATAAAGTAAGTGTTCATATTAATGATGTGACATTGGTAAATGAGCATCTTGATGTTTTTACTGATGAGTTTCTTGGTATTATACTTGATCATGAAGATGAATTTACTGTTGACTTAGTTCCTGATGCTAAGAAAATTTTAAAACCCCCTTATCGAATGGCTCAAATTGAACTTTTAGAGTTCAAGAAGAAATTACATGAGTGATTAGATAAAGGTTTCATTCGACCTAGAACATCATCATGGGGTGCTCATTTCTTGTTTGTTAAAAATAATGATGGTTCAATTAGACTTTTCATTGATTATAGAGCATTAAATAACATCACTATTAAGAACAAGTATCCTTTGAATCATATCAATGATTTGTTTGATCAGCTCTAGGGAGCTCAGTATTTTTCGATGATTAACTTGAGATTGGGGTACCATTTGTTGAATGTAAACGAAGAAAAAATTACGAAGACTGCATTTTGTACTATATATGGCCATTATGAATTTTTAGTTATGTCTTTTGGGTTAACCAATTCACCTGTTGTATTCATGGATCTTATGAATAGAATGTTTTGTGATTTCTTAGATAAGTTTGTGTTTGTGTTCATTGATGATATTTTGGTTTATTCCTAAAGTAAATAGGAGCATGAAATTCATTTAAGGGCCATCTTTCAAACCTTAATAGAAATGAAACTTTTTTGGAAATTCCGCAATTGTGAGTTTTGGTTACAACAAATTTCTTTCCTTGGTCATATTGTTTCAAAAAAAGGCATAACTATTGATCCTGCAAAAACAAAAGTTATTGAAGAATGGCCAAGACCCACAAATATAAATGATATCCATATTTTTCTTGGTTTGGAAGTTTATTACCGGAGGTTTATTGAGAATTTTTCATACTTATCAAGTCTAATGACTAAGTTAACTCGAAAATGTGTTATGTTCATTTGTAAAAAATAATGTGATGATTGTTTTCAGGAATTTAAAAGGATATTGGTGAATGGTCCAGTTTTGGAACAGCCTTCCAGAAATGTTGAGTTTGTTATTTACAGTCATGCTTCATTGAAAGGACTTGGATGTGTCCTAATGAAAAATGATCTGGTAATTGCTTATGTTTCACATAAGTTGAAACATCATGAATTAAAATTACCCTACACATGATTTGGAATTAGCTGTTGTTGTTTTGGCTTTCAAAATTTTGAGGCATCATTTGTATAGAGTAAAATGTAAAATATATATTAACCATAAAGGTTTAATGTATATATTCACTCTGAAAGAATTGAACATGAGATAGAGGAGATGACTAGAATTAATCAAGGATTATGATTGCATGATCCATTACCATCCAGGAAAAGAAAATAAAGTGGCAGATGCTTTGAGTGGAAAATGTAATGACTCATTAACCATGATACGTTTGGAATGATATCCTTTGGTTTTTGATTTGATGAACATTGGAATAGAAGTTGTTGGTGTAGAAAGTTATTCTATTTTGTTTCAAGTGTCAGTGAAATCATCTCTATCAGACAAAATAAAGCAAGTGCCGAAAGAAGATAGTGAGTTGTAGGAAAAGGTAGAGTTGATTAAAAAGGGTATGTTTCATGATTTTAATGTTTATAATGATTGTGTTTTGAGGTTTGGGAATATCTTATGTGTACCTTGTGATTCACAGTTCAAGAATGAGTTGTTATGTGAAGCTCAGAGTTCTCCATTTTCAGTTCATCCTGTTATTACTAATATGTACATAGATCTTTGGGAGTATTACTGGTGGGATGGAATGAAAAGAGATATTGATGATTTTAATATGAAGTGTTTGAATTTTTAGCAGGTTAAAGCAGAGTGACATTTACCAAAACGGATTCGTCAGTCTTTACCGGTGCCAGAGTGGAAATGGGAAAATATATCCCTGGACTTTGTTGTGGGATTACCGAAGACATCTCGAGGTAATAATGCAATATGGGTTATAGTTTATCAACTGGCTAAATCTTCTCATTTCCTTCCTATTTGAGTTACTTTGTCTCTAGATCAACTTTATCAGTTTTCTGTTAAAGATATAGTCAGGTCATATGGAGTTTCCCTCTCCATTGTATCCGATCGTGATCCCAGGTTTACTTCTAACTTTTGGAAAGGCCTTCAGAAGTTGTTGTGTACTAAATTACATTTTTCTATAGCTTTTCATCCTCAATCAGTTGGGCAGTCAGAATGAAAAATTCATACCTCAAAGGATATGCTATGTGCTTGTTCACTGGATTACCAAGGAAGTTGGGACCAATATCTTTCTTTGGTTTAATTTTATTATAATATAATTTTTGATTCCAGTATACAGGTGGCTCTATTTGAGGAATTATATGGAAAGCATTGTCAAACTCTAGCATTTTGGTATGAAGTGGGTGAAAGGAAGCTGATGAGACAAGAATTGGTAGAAGAGATGGAAGACAATGTTCAGTTGATTCAAAATCACATGAGAACAGCTTAGAGAAGACCAAAAAAGTTATGCAGATAATCAGAGGAAGGATATTTCTTTTGAGATAGGTGATCAAGTCTTTGTCAATGTTTCTCCATGGAAAATTGTGATTCGTTTTGGTAATAAAGGAAAGTTGAGTCTGAGGTTCATTGGACCTTATGAAATCCAGGAGAAAATTAGATCAGTTGCATACAGATTGGCTTTAAATCCAATTTTATCTGAGGTACACCATTTTTTTCATGTTTCAATGTTGAGAAGGTATATGCCATATCCAACTCATGTTTTCAGTCTAGAGGTAGTTCAGTTGGAAGAGAATCTCTCTTATGAAGAAAAAACCATCCAGATTCTTGACTGTAGAGAGCATGTTTTGCGGAATAAGGTAATTCACTAGGTAAAGGTTTTGTGGAAAACCCATATGATTGAAGAGGCAATGTGGGAATCTGAAAATTCTATGAAGGATAAATACTCCCTCTTATTTTGATAAGTGAATAAAAATTGCGAGGATGTACTTTCCAAAAGGGGGGAAGGATGTAACATCCCAGGTAAATGAAGAATAAGATATTTTCATATTTATTAATATTTTTAAATTAAATATTAATTTTACTTTAAAAGGGTTTCTATTTTTGATAGCATACCCGATATGCAACAACAGGTTTCTTTGAAATCTTATGTTGCACACTAATAATATAATATTATTATTTTAAATAGAAGTTAACACATAGTCATTGTATTGGTGGTAATGATCATAACTAACTAAAAAATGATTATATATGTCTGTTAAAGGTATTTACTTTTATCCAATTAAAGTTATAGGCTTAAAATGTGAATGAACCTAATTTTAAGCATAATTTACATTAAAAGGTTAATTTACCTCCTTTTAATGGTGAAACCTCTTTAAATATTGTTTTGGTCACTTTAATACATTCTATTTTACCAAAATAAAATCATTCTTTAGAATTGGGACATCAAAATATACATTTTTTAAAATTTTTAATCTTTCCGATAAAGTTCATTTTTAATGAATAGTAAAAAATGTTGTATTTTAATTTAAAACTGTGTTTTAATCTAATTTATTTATATGGATAGATTATTATTTTTATTGTTTTTAATGTTTAATTGGAATATATTTTTAACATTTAATCCTATGATGTTCATTGGAATTAATTTCACTTTGAATTTGGACATAAACAAGTGTCAATTTATTGATAGTTATTGTTTCTTAAAAAACGCTATTTATTTTAACAACAGGGATTTAATTTTAAATTAATTAATGAAACTTCAATGTTTAGAATTTGAAAAAATAGACATCATTTTTTAATTTGGAATATCAAATATAGCTTAGGCATAATTTTTGGTATTTTTCTAAAAAACTTCAATTTTTAATGAATAGTGAAACCACTTAGTAGTAGTTAAAAAAACTAACTTTTTCATTTAAATTAAATTTTACCACTTCTGTGAATTGAATTTCAAAAATCTGACATACATGATTGATATAAGTAAGTATAATGTGGTTCAATAAGATTAAACAATTTTTGGTGAATAGTAACTTTTGACTTCTATTTACCGCGGTTAAAGGTAAATAGGGTAATTCAAGTTAAAGAGAATATTATAAATATTCAAAATTTCCTTAAAACTTGTCCTAACATTATTTGATGAGTATTGGACGACCATCTTCATCGTTGGGTCTATTTTGGGACCCCAAGAGTCACTTATGAATGATAATGACACTTTAGATTATTTAATTTAATGTAATGGCATAAATGACATAAACCAATATCTTTTAGTAAATTAATTTTTATATGGTGTTATATAAGTAATATGTTTGACTATAAATATTCATTGGAAATATAAAACTATTTACTACATCATGGTATTTATCTTATAATTTTTTGACATTGAATAAATAAAATTATTTAGGACACAATAATGATGCAGTGTTTACCTCATTAAAAAATCATTTAAATAAATAAGATGATAAATATTAAAATAACATCCAAAACCTGTCCAATTATTATTGAATTATTTTATTTCGACTATGAGTCATCTTATCATTTACTCTAATGGTTTTTGGACCTTTAGAAACTGGATATCACTATACAATAAAATAATATTTTCACACTTTCCTAAAGAGCCCCTCATCCCCCTTATAAAAGGATACCATTTCAATCCAATTCCACACAACTCTCAAGCATTTTGGACCATCCAATATCTGCCTAATTAATCTACCTACATTCTTCTCTTCCACCAAGAAGCCTTACCTTAGTCAGAAGACACTTCAACAAACTATTTTGGTTCAAACCCAAGGGAGTAACCCAGATTAAAGGTAGCAGTTTCTCTTAACTTATTTTCTTTCATTTATCTTCTCCAAACCCTAAACTCTTTTTATTTCCGTATTTTATAACAACACCAGTATCCTATATATACAAGTATATTTTTATGATAATTATTCTAACTACACTTACACACACCTCTATCTACTGGGTGATGAACACACTGTTTCTGAGGATAGCAAACTAATGCCTCACGAAACGATAATAGTTCAATTATCTCCTACCGCCTATCATGGTGTCCATTAAGATGACACTATATTTATATATGATATATATTATGTTTATTTTTTCATTATGATTATGTATTTTTATTTTATACCATATCTTTATGGTTTCCATTATGTGTAAACGCGATAATTTCATTTGATGAAGTGCGGACTACCGCCCCCTCAAAGTTATATAACTCATTCATTCGATACGTGGGACATATAAATGTTGGCGTTATTGATATTATATAATATATTATACTAGAATTATAATATACCTATGTATAATTATGTTTTCATTCAATTAAAATAAGAAATAGAAATGAAAGTAGTGTTCATGCGTACTTACGGCTTACCATCTCCATGAATGGTGCATTTCATTTCGTACCTCCAAATGATATGTACTATTATAAATATATATATATACTGGATATATATGATATATATGGTATCTAAATAATTAATATCATTTTGTATATAATGGAATATTGACAACTTGGACAACATGTAAATACAAGTTGTTCATTTTTTACTCAAGTACCAAATACCGACAAAACAACCATTATTAACATAACTGATTACATAATGTTTATAACATTGTAATAATTGATATAAAAGGACTAATAAACTTGAAAAGTGTTCTTAGGAAATTATAAATTAACTTTAGTTTATTATTCAAGAGATTAAAGAATGAATGTGTCAAGTCAGACACGAGGTAATGGTCTTCGTCTCAATCTCCATTCATTGAGGCATATTTTGTTTTAATACATGACTTTATTTTATATTCTCTATAAACACCCTTGACTTTCCAAATGGAATGTTTTTCAATGAACCATTTTACTAATCAAAAAAAAGAATGTTTCTTTTAACGTAAGTGGTGACAATGACCTTTCCGTTGTCACGAGTATTATTTGTTCTTTGACTTCCTTAACAAGCCGTAATGTTTTTTTCAAGGAAAATGAAAACCATATATTCATTTAAGTATTTTGGTATTGAAAATGGTTTTGGTAAAGGATTTGTTATGTCAAAATATTTAATTGATATATTGTGATTGAAATGTGGTAATGTTTTCTTTCCTTTACATTTCTTTTTTGTGTTATGATTTTATAATGGAACTTGGACATTTGACGTGTGGTTACGTGATAAACCAAATGGCGGGTGGTGCCGTGATAAACCAGGATAAGGGATCACGTTATAACCACCAATGCATTGGGTATTCAAGTTGGCCGTATGGCTATTCCATTTAGTGATATGTGTGGAAGTCAACTGTATGGTTATTCCATTTAATTATGTTTATTACCCAAGTTACCTTTATATGTTATGTGTTCTTTATAAGTATTTTATGGTAATATTTTGGTTACAAAAGGGTTTTTAGTGATATTTTATTCAGTGAAGAGTATTGACTACTTCATATAGGTGAAAATTATTACTTATGTTAAAGTATTCATGGTTTACTTGTTGTTTGGAAAAACTAACAGTTTTCCTTCTTTTTGTATCCCTTACAGAGATTTTTATGCTCATCCCATGTTTTTTAAATTTTTTTTCAGAGGACATAATGTGGAATAGGGTCAAGGATGGGATTGAGGAAAAGTCATGTTGTCTTAAACATAGAACTACACAAGACCCTTTTCTAAGAGTTCTTGTTTTGTGAAAAAAATGGAATCTGAGTAAAAGTGTCTACTTTTTATTTTTATTTTGAAATGAAATGTAATATTTATGGACTAATTCTCTAAAACTCTAAACTTGAAAAGATCCTTATTGTGACTTATTAATTTAATTCATTAGTATGTAATGTTTTAAGTCGAGTCCTTATATATTATCCCCTCCCTTTCTATACCGACTACAACCCTCACGAACCAACCTTCAGATGTTGTTGTTAGAGACATATATAAAGGGATAAAAACTATAGATTCACTTATAAATCTTGCTGAACATCAAGCTTTGCTATCAAACCTGGAACCTAAATACATAAATTATGAAATTAATGATGAATGTTGGGTGATGAATATGCAAGAATAACTTAATAAATTTTTAGGAAATAATGTTTGGATAATTTTGGATATACCCAAAGACACCTTGACCATAGGCACTAATTGGGTGTTTAGGAACAATGTAGTTGAATAAGATAATATTGTTAGAAATAAATCTATATTTGTTGCACAAGTTTATAGTTAAGAATAAGGTTTTGATTATAAAGAAACTTTTTCACCTTTTAATAGAATAGAGGCCATTATAATCTTTCTTACTTATGTTTCCCATCTTAATTTCAAACATTATCAAATTGATGGTAAAATGGAATTCTTAAATGGGTATATAGTTGATGTTTTTTTTAAAAACCCATGTCTTTACAAACCCTCATTTTCAAAATCATGTTTTCAAATTAACAAAATATTTATTTGGTTTAAAACAAGATCAAAGTGCTTGGTATGATATATTAAGTACTTTTCTCATTACAAAATTATTTAGAAAAGGAATTGATGATCTTACAATTTTATAAAACTAATTTCTAAAGATGTTCCAGTAGATTATATTTATTATATATGATATTATTTTTTGGATCTACCTGAAATTATTTATGTATGGATTTTTCTAAACTGATGAAAAATGAATTTGAAATTAGTTTGATGGGTAAACACAAATTATTCCATAGATTTCATATTTTTCTAAATAAAGAATGTATCATTTTAAATCAAACTTAATACACAAAAGTTATTTTAAAAATAATAGGCTTTAATAAGATCAAAAGTAGTGACACTCTAATGAGTACAACTTGTATGTTGGATCTTGATGGAGATGGTAAATCTATTTTTCAAATCACTTATGGAAGAATGATTGAATGTTCGCTGTAATTAACTAATAGTATGATAGATATAATGTTTAGTGTGTGTATGTGTGCCCGTTTTCAAGATAAATCCAAAGAATCTCACTTAAATGTTGTAAAAAATATTTTAAAATACTTCAAACATACTATCAATTTGTGTTTGTTTTACCCTGAAGGAAATTTATTTGATATTGTGATTTATTTTTATCCTGATTTCGGTGGATTCATGTTAGATAAGATGATAACCTCTAGAGCATTTCACTTTTTTGGGAAAGTCTTTGGTTTCATGGTGTAGTAAGAAATAAAATTTTGTTGCATTATCTACTGTTGAAGCTGAATACAATGTTGTCGGTAGCTATTGTGCTCAAATTTTGTGGATGAAACACACTCTTTAAGACTTTGGATATAAATTTAGACATATACCTATAAATTGAAATAGTAAAAGTGATATTAATATCTCTAAGAACCTAGTTTCTCATTCTAGAACAAGACATGTTGATGTAATACATCACTTTTTGAGAGATCATTATCAAAAGGGTGATATCAATTTCTAAATTATTGGAACTAAATATCATCTTGTTGACATATTCACTAAGCCATTGAACTCTAAAATAATGTATTAAATCATACATGAGTTAGGAATGATCAATCAGTAAAACCTTGTGTAACAATTCCATTGATATTTTTTAAGTGAAGTTTTCACGCCGACAATAACATAGTAGTCCTGCCAATACAGTTGTCACACGGATATCGTTGTCATGATGACACCAGTGCTATGTAAAACTGAAATTGGTGCCATGTTAACACTGACACTATGTTACACTAACACAGTTGTCTTTCCAACATTGATTCTATGTCACACTGACACCACTGTCATGCCAACACTGATGCCTAGTCATGCTAACACCGGTAGTGTTATTAAAAATACGTCATGCCGACACCACTAGTGTTATGCAAAACTAGTCATACCAACACTGATGACTCACTATTTCAATACATTTTATGTTTTTATCAAAATGACATTGTTTCATTAATTTATTAAAACATGGTTCATGTTTTAATGATTTTTTAATTTCAAAATCACTAAACGATATAAATTTGATTTGATCCCATATGCCCCTATACTGCTACAATCTATCAACTTCCACTCTCTCTCTTTACCCCTACTATTCCCCTTTTTACCTCGATATTGAACTGATTGGAATGGAGTATGTGAAGTGAGCTATTGATGATGGATATTTCTGTGCTTCTAAGAAAAAGAAAGATGAATCGAGCAGATCTTCATATCCTATAAATCATAGTCAATAAAATCGTATTGTAACCTCCTAGAAATAAGTTCTAGTAGAAAGGATCATATATATCAATATATTTATGTTAATGGTGGTACAAGACCAAGGATATCATTATTGTTTTTCAACCAATGACCGAGTCTACTAACCAAAGTTGGTACATGAATTTGACATGAATATGGAACTTTTTTTTGGAAGGATGTAATGTAACCTGGGTCAATTCAATAGTAAAATGAAATAGATTCTCCTAATCTTCAGGACATTGGGTTTAATGTCTTAAGGTTCCTCACAAAGGAATATTTGATGATTATCAAGGTACTTCTCCACCTTAATGTGAATTATTTATTTACGTGACTACTCAGAAAGAGATAACTGAAAATGAGGAACTTATGAGACCCACTACTTCAGATCTAAATGGTGACTGCAGAATTTTATTTATGTTTATTCATCACTAGATTTGTCCTAGGAAATTGGCATTTTCTTCTCTCATCTATAAGTATATATACTTGGTTTATTTTTTTTAAAATGATTTAAATAGAATCTGGGCAGATATCTGATGGTGCACATAAAAGAGATGATAAAACATGGTTGTGAGTCAAATTCTATGTTCTACTCCAGAATGATTTCAGCAATGCTAATGGATAAAGTCTATATAAGTGAAGTTGATGATATAATGGTTACAAATGTAGTGGATGTTTTTTATGTTCTGACATCTATTAGAAAATAAAAATTAACTAGAACCCATGGAGGAAGGAATGTGTTGGGGATGAAGATAGACTTTATGAAAAGATCAATAACATGGATCATCCAGTTAGACCAAGGTATCTAGTGAATCCTAGCATCATTCCAAATGATCAAGTAATCTATTCTTTAGATGAGGAGGAGGAGCCTACTACTCTTATCAGAGATATGGGATCACCAATTGATGATAGAAGTGACCTACACACAATTGGATAAAAAAATAGTTTCTATTGGAAATCTATGTCAACATTTAAACTTACCTTCTCATGAACCTATTCTCCAATATACTAGAAGTTAAGAGACATAAGTCGAAGGAAGTGTAGAATATATCAATGAATCTAGTGAAGAAGAAGATGAAGAAGAGGAATATGGTAGTGGTAAAAGTGGTTTAGAATCAATTAGGGAAGAATAAGATGAGAAAGTTGATAATGAAAATGGCAATGAAAAGGATGAATATAGTAATAATGAAGAAATTATTGAAAGTGGTAGTGATTGTGAATATGATCATCCTAATGGGAATCTAGATGTTGTTAGTATGGCGATTGTTGAATCTAATGATGGTGTATCTATGTATGGTGTTTTTCAAGATGACAATGTTTCTCCCAAAGAGAATGTTTCTCAAGGTGTATATACTAGAAAAAGGACTATACATAAGTAGAAGAAACCTAGAATGGAAGCATTAAGTGAGGGGGAGCAAACTTCCAAGATGGATGAAACTGAGGGGGAGCCCCAAGAAAAAGTATCTCTTGCTGATGATAAGAATCAACATGGAAGAGTAAGGCATGATACTATTACTCCTCTAGATTCTGATATAATGTCATAATGGTCAAGGAATTTTGGGTTTGTGGCACTGATATTATATTATGAAGATTAAAATGAGGAAGCCTTTCCACATTCTGCAAGGGAACTAGTGGAAGAGATGTCTTTTAGTAACTATGTCACTAAGGCCAATTTTAGAAATTTCAATCAAGAAATCTGTTCCTTTATAAGACACTAAAGACACTTTTAGATTAGATATGATATTGATGATACCAGGAGAGAGAAAATTGAGATGAATGACAATTCAAAACCTAGCATGTCTATGGTTTATTGTGTAATGAAAATCGGAACTTTTAGTTCTACTCCTTCCTCAACTAGTGTATCTCAAGATGATGATGCATCAGTTTCCATGATGGTGATAAAATAAATTCATCCAAATTTGATTAAATTATAGAAAACATTATGATAAGCAACACCAATCATGGGAATCAGATTTATACGTTAGCCACTAGAATCAATGTTTTAACCACTGAGTACAAGACTACAATGGAGTGTGTCATGAAATAAATTTATGATCTTATTTATTATCTTAATGTTATTTATTTTTCCAAATAGAGAAATGAAATTAAGGAACTTTCATCCTCTTATCTTTCATCAACATCTATAATACATATTTAAACATCAAAATCTGTGAATCTTGCTACTATCAGTTCAGTTTTGAAAGAATATTTGGAAGATTTATTTTCCAGTGTTTCGATGGTTGAGGAAAATTCATATAATCTTCATGACCTTGTGAAGTATTATAAAAGGAGTGATTCAAAGACTCTTGAAGATATGACCTAAAGGATTAATGAGTTTTTCTGCAAACTCATCACAGATCATCAAATGAACAGTCTATTTAAGTATTTGGCCACCACATTCACTTTTCTTATAGTTATTAAGGCTTTTAAGGATCATATTTAGAAGCTAAGATTATTCACTCCCTTTTTGGAAAATTTCATTGAAAAAAAATATGATTTCTAAAAGGCAATGAAATATGGTGGTGAAATCATTGAAGAGTTCATCAAGATGTTAAAACCAAATCATTATGTCTAAAGTGAATCCATCATGGTTCTTGTTTCTACACCACATGGCCCTAATGGTTCAGTACCTACCCAAGTTCAGATGTCAGTTTCTTAGAAGTTATCTTAGATCAGACCCATCAATACAGAGACTATTCATCCTTGGCTTATTTCTCAGCAAAGACATTCCCTATATTCTATATTTTCTGAGGGAGTGCCTCTACCTCATCTGAAAGTCCACTAAAACCTCCTACTTCTCCTCCTAACACTTCTTTTGGACCATACCCTTATCATTCTGATAAGGGGAAGAAACCCATTGACCCTACCATGTAGTGTGTAGTGATTCTTTTTTATAGGGATGAGTGCTTGTACTATTGGTTTTTCATTAACATTTTCTTTTGAATGACATTTCACATTTTTTCCTTTTCTATTTTTAGTTTCTTCACCTTCCCCTTTTTTCTAATCCCAAATGGGGGAGAACATTAATAAACCATTACTAAATAAATACGACTCTTTAGGGAGCTCATATTTGCATTTTTTATTTAATTCATTCCATAATAGTACTTAATAATACTATATTCTGTGATCATCAAAGAGGGGGATATTGTTGGTCAATAGATATTATTTGACACTATCGCTTACTTAAATGGTTTTAATTATCACCAAACATGTCAAATATTAACATCTATCTTACCTCATGTAAATTCATAAATTATATCAAAGCAATATCTTGTATATCAGATCATTTCTATCATATAACTATTTATGTGTGTTTAAGACTAAGAAAATATTATAACTGATTGTCTATGTGTAATCATGAGTATTAACACTCTCTAACATTACTAAACAGTAAGACATATAGAACATCTAAAATTATATCATTATGATTCACTAACACTAACAGAGATATGACTCACTTACATAGATGGCTCACGGTTGAATATGAATAATAGATGTAGATGACTCACCGTTTCATATGACTCAATGATGCAGATGACTCACCCTTATATATAACTCACTGATGAAGACAACTCACAGTTGAATTTCAATCACTGATGCAGATGACATACTATCAGCCAAAGTGACCTACTTTTGAATGGTGCTATTGACGCAAGGACTCACTGTCAGATGAAATGAGCCACTGATGCATCAACAGTCTCATAAAAATAACGAAGGACTCAGCATTTTTATGAGTCCCTGATTGATCAACAGTCTCTCCGAATGAAGGATGGAATCACCGTTGAAACAATTCACTGATGTAATGGGTCAACAATGTATGGAAACACCAACAAAATGACATACCAATGGGTTGAGTCACCGAAAGAAAGAGACACCGATAGGAGTCACCGACAGACGAGTCACTAATAGACTTTTTAAATCTGCATTTATTAATATTATTTATAATGGTCTTATTTGTTTCATTTAGTGATACTAAAATATTGTATAATCATTTATAGTACATTTACAGACAGTATGAGGTACGATGAAACTATACATGTGGAAAGAACATTCTCTTTGTCCGACCTCAAAAATACGAAGCATTTTTCAAGAGAGAAGATATATAGAAGAAAGAAAGTAGTGTATTTCTATGCGAGAGACACACAGAAGAAAATATGAAACTCTCATGCAACCAATGTAAACTCAAGAACAAAATGAAGACCACATGAAGGAAAATAAATTGAGCTGAAAATCGAATTTAAAACCCACTTCATCATATCAATAAAGAAAAGGAATATACCTACAAAACAATACATGAACCAAGAATATATAATATGACACTCTGTTTTTGTGTCAACATCCAGAAGAGGACTCAGACTGTATCTCATCAACATATGAAGATTCAAGAGCTGCATCTCGAGACACACAGTGCCTTCTAAATCCTTTCTCATATTTGTTGGCCCTGTTGTGTGAATTTTTACATTCATTTGATTTGTGTGTGTATTTTTTTGTTAAGAACACATTTTATCAAATATTAAACCTAAGAATAAAATATATCCTTCCAAAAATATCTTCTTACATATGTTTAGTCACATGGATAAGTGTGGAAGAGGTCCTTGTGTGACCTGGTAGTTTGTACCCACGAAGAACTGTGGTAAAGTTCTTGTGACCTGGACAACCTCTGTATTGTTTTTAACCCTAATCTCAGGTCTAGATCAAAATATTTATTAATTTAAACCACTTGTTTCTAAGTGTTCTCAATATAGAGAGAATTAATTTTCTTCTTGAGAATGAACCTCTGGTTTTATTTACAATGTGTTTTTACCTTTTTGTTTTTATCTCTTTTGTCACATATTTCATGAAAATTAACTGAACTCGGATAGTTTGTCTTTGAATGTGTTTATAATAGTATTGAATTATTATATTAGTTTCAAAATGTGTGTTAATTATCAAATTGATACAACTGAGAACTACTCAATCTTTTGAGAAATTAATCGAACAGTCAAGCTCTTAATATTCACTACTGAAAAACTAGGAAATTTAATTTTAAATATTTATAGAACTTCATATTATACCATTTTTAATAGAAATTTTTATAGATACTCAATTCAACCCCCTCATGATTACTCTACTTCGACAAACACCAACTTTCACATCATGTAATTCACTTACACGATGTGTAATTCCAACAACATTTCCACTACACCTCCAACTCCCACAAAAAAACACTGGGAAACTTTCCCAAAAACCTATAACACTCAAAATTGGAAAAGTAATGGGCTGGTAGGGAACATACCATTAAAAATAATAATTATAAATCATGAAGTCTAGCACATTATATGATATCATCATGATAAAAATTAGGATAATAATGATAAATTACCAAGTTATTATGAATCTAGTTTAAAATGATTAATATTACTCACATCTGTTATTGGAAATAGAAAAAAAATATATAATATACATGTAGAGAATAATTATAAATGAAGATAAAAGAATTTTATTTTTATGAGCATGATACAAAATTTAGTAATTAATAAACTTATTCTAATATATCTATTTTATTCCATTTAAATCATTGGAATATATGTAATAATATTATCAAAACCATGCGTTGAGAAGGTGTGGGATTTCAAAGCTCAGTGATCTCAAAAATAATTTATTAAAAATAATAAATATATTAACACATGTATAGTATTCTTGAAATAGTAGAATAAATCATAAACAATTACTCATATTGGAAATCAAAGACAACACTTCACTTTGTAACATGGTTTCTATCCTATTTGTGACATAAAATGGATTGAAATTAGGTTTGGGATTGGGTTCCATCATGGGAGAAATAATTAAATAAATTTAATTATTTATTTAATTATTTAAATAAAAAACCCATTCCTAGATATATTCTATAAATATGTTGTTATTTCAAATTCTCATTGTTATCCACATGAACCTGATAATTGTAATGAGAGAATGGAGGAGTGCCGGAAGACATTGGGATCATGTATTGACTATCATTATAATGTGGAGTAGCTAACAACAATAGATATAGCGTGTCATGAAAAAAATGGTGACACAATTTTTTTCTCTATCATATATTGAAGAAAACATAAGGTATGGAGTTTTTTTATTTTGATTTATACCATTTTGATTTTCCATATTATATGTGAACATATTTTCCAAGAAATTTCTTTTTGTGGATCCATGGTTGGTTACAGTCCATTTTATTTGATTATTTATTGGTAATTTATTCATGATTCTAATGAAAATAAATTGATTCCTACATGAACACGGATTCAGTTCATTTATCATTTGTGAATTTTTTAATTTCTCCCATATTTCTTCACTTGTTCATTTCGGTTAATGTTTTTGGATGGAGTTTTGACAATTACACAATATTTGATCATTGTGGGACTGTTATTTACTGAAAAAAATTGGATTCAAGGGTTTAGATCAAGATTGAGGGTGGGATAAATGTGTGATGATGGTAATATATGATTATAGGTAGATCCAATTTTATATAAGGTTTCTCAATTCACAGTTTTAACCAAAATGAGGACGTGATGTTTTTTTGTTGGATCCAAGTATATTTTTGGCTAGATTTTTTCATTCAGTTATGAAAAGGATGGTCATCCATTGATCAAAAAATTCAAGATTGATTTCTAGTAGAAATTATGAAATTTTAAGATGTAGAGATGAACCATAAGATTTTATAAAATCTTATGTCACATGGTATGTACCCAAATAAAACATGTCATGTTGGGTCCCAGGATGTTGTGATAGGGTTTACATGTATAATAAAATATCACACATAGTGTGTTATAATCACATTCTGTGTGATTTGATGCAATTGTATCAATGTTTTTCTCATGGGATACATGGTCATAGATACAACCAAGAACATTGGAATGGGTAGAGTAAACGAGCACAATCTGATATATAAACATGACCTAGTAAACAACATGACCATAGTAAATGGGAACGGACTGAAGTACATAGGAATGTCCTATTGTACACAGGCACATACTGGTGGGGTGCTTGGTTCCAGCCTATCCTATACATGTTATGTACCCCTCAAGGACACATTGAGTATATAGAGATATACAAGCCATGCGATACAAAATACATGGACAGACCACCAGGAAGGTGTGACTCACCATTTACTTTTTCAAGGGTAGTGTGATTCCATACATTTCTTTAGTATAGACTAGGTTAGGTTGAGTAATATCTTATTTTCCATCCCTATGAGGGTATATTGTGGAATTACATACTTAACATAGGATTGTGATCCCCTCTATAGGTTTTCTTTAGATGTAGTTCATAGTATATTTCCATTATGTTAAGCGGTGGTTTCCTCTATAATTTTTTTCCTAGGAAGGGATCGATGTTTTTTCATGACCACAATGCATAGGTAATTAATCTTTTATCTATTATATAGGTCCAGTGAAGTTGGTGGAATCCCCTAGAAGACCGAGGTGTGATTCCCAATATGGAAAACATGATATTCATAGACTCAGTAGGTATGTATTGGTTAGGCTAGATGAGCAGGACCTCTCATATGAGTGTCGTTAGTGAAAACATATCTCATGTAGTGGGGCCTCTTAGATGAGTGTTACCTTGAATCCTTGAGAAAAAACTTATTAATGGATGTGTTGATTGAGAATTTATGTGATTGGTTTTATATCATGAGTATATATGGGTTTCCCCTATTAATTGTTATGTATCATATATTTATTATCATACATATATATTAATTAGATGTCTATCCTAGATTAATTATTCTTATTTATTTCATAGTGTCCTACTAGGTATTGTTATAATCACCACTGCAGTGGCTCTTCACAGACATGTTGTGTCTTATATAGATGGCATTCCATTTGATGGATTAGTGGGGGGGATCAGGGGTAGGGAGAGATTATTATTGGGATATAAATAATGAGGTTCTTACTCGTGCTTCATTTGATATTAGTCCCTTTTTTCTGAGTCTATTGGGATCTATTTAATGTTTTTTGTGGGATTATATTTGGACCCTTTAGCACATTAAATAAGTTTTGAGTACTATGATGGTGGGATTAAATTGTATGTAAACATTGAAATTAGTTGTGTTTTTTTACATTTTATAATGTTATTAGTTTGGATATGAGTTTAAACATATAAGAACTTTAGGATAATAACTCCCGTTAATGGTATATGCCTACTCAATGATGGTTTCCGACCCCTCACCTATTGGGTGTGATATTGGGGTGTCACCGTCGATTTATTTCTGGTCCGAAAGGCCTCAATGGGATAGTTCATGACTGAGGTGTATCCAAGCACAACTATACCTTAGTAATAGAGTTTTTAGATTGTCTCGGTATAAGATTGGTCTGGGATTCAAGGTAACAGTTTTAAAATTTTTTGAGTTTAACTTTCAAGCTATGGAGTCTAGTTTTCCATAATGTAAGAAATATCCATTCAACATGTCTTTGATAACCTACTTTTTCACTCAAAACATGAAGGCAATAGTTTTAGTGAAAAACATTAGAACATGAATAATATATAAATGGGTTATGGTGTATATGCCTCTCTTGAGTCATCTACCCATATAAACTCATTGAATGTGGTGAATATTGTTTATTTTATGAAACCTCCATTATGATATCCAAACACGTATAAACTCTATGATCGTGAGCCTGATTCAACGAGTGAGAATACTTAATTTCAAGGTATTTTATAGAATGAGTACCATCATGGTATTTTTCTTCTCTACCCCCACCTATTGTGTTGACAATTGCATTATCAGTACCAATTGGGGATATTCATAGGCTGAGTGCACTACCTTATTTTTAGAGGCAGTGAACTCCAAGGTTTTTTGGTGAGATAGACCCTTAGGTAGTTGAAAATTGATTTGAGTGGATGACCTAAGTTTTCTTCTTTATGATAAAACCTACAAATCAGATGGTGGTCCTATTGGAGATCCTTCTTTAGGGATCTTCTATGTTATGGTGGAGTCTGATCACTCATCCAGACAACGGGAAAACATGTTCTTGGTTAGACATCGAACATCTATTTATGAAGGATTTATATGTATACATGTTTTGGTCATTTTTTAATCATGATATTTTATAGTTTCAGCAAAGAAATATGACTCTACTGGAGTACTCGACGAGGTTCAATAAACATTCATGAAACTAGATGCAAATGGTTAGTGATCTATTATTCATAAAACAAATCATTGATAGGGTATTATTCTAAGAAATTTGGGATAGTGAGAAATACTTTCCCAACTCATCATATGGTTGAGTTCTTGAGTGGTTTTTAGTAGTGTAGATCTTCCTGGAAGGGAAGAAGCCACCAATGGTTATTGGCAGATGGCACATAAGAGATGATACCTTGCCAACTCGTAGCTGTTGGTAGTGATAGAGATCGAAGTGAGTGAGAAATTTTAAGCGAAAATAATTGGATAGGGTATCTTATGTTTATTCCTACCATGATGGATGAATTCGTCCTTAAGAGAGTCAATGCTCCTCTTACGTTGGAAGATGACATCTTGGTAAAGATTTCAGAATAATCCAAAAATATGATAGGGATACGGTCTATTGATAGCTTAGATATATGAATTAGAAAGCACATGGAGGTGTGTAGGGTAGAGGGTGTGGTAAAGGAGAAGGTATAGAAGAATTAGGTGACAATCAGTTTGACCTATTACCACCACCACCATAATGTGTTCCACGCAAGGCATAGAGAGATGGTGGTTAGGGGAGAGGACAATTTTATGTAGTGGAGGCCTATGGACTCATGGATCCTATGAAGATTATACCTATAATAAATATCGATTATTCTTTAGATATAGTAATAATATATTTTACAGAGAATAATATTTTCTTCCCGGTTCAATTTTTTGAGACATATAGATTCCAGTGGATCTCGTGGCTCGACCCTTGTGGTTTGAGACTCTTAATATATATGTGCCAACAATAACACAGTTCTTAAAATATTTTAATATGAGTCTTAGAGGTCATATATTCTTTTGGGATCTCATTGTATAAATTACAAGTCATTATGACATCATCATGGATATGTAATGACTATCCACAGTTAATGTGAATAATGACTATTATAGTGGGATGATGTGTTGAATCCATAGTGATGATATAAGGTTTTTCTTTTTGGGTGATAAAAACAAAGGTATATTAGTTTGGGATCATATATAGTATGATACATATGATTACTCGCCAATTAGATAATATTAACGTTGGTGTATTTGATAATATGGCCTTCCAATTTCTTATAATAGTGGTGTAGAATGAGGAAATATTTCATGAGGATGTGGAATAATTTCATCCCTAGTAATAGATAGAAATAACTATAGAATTAAACCTATGGATGGCCCAAATATCTATGTCATCATATCAAATGTATCCTATAGTTCTTCATGAGATTATGGTGCAGATATAGGACATACAGAGGAGGGGCTTTGTTAGACCCAGTATTTCCCCCTGGGAAGCCCTAGTGTTATTTGCTGAGTAGGTGGGGAAAGATTTGAGGTTCTGTGTGGTTTAATATTTTTGGAACTAGGTGACCATTAATATTAAGTATCCACTATATAGGAATGATGAACTATTTGATTAGTCGAGAAGGGATTGATGGACCTTGAAAATTATCCATAGATCATGATATCATTAAAATTAGGTATTGAATGTGGATTTTATAAAAATGGAATTTATATGTCTCTATGGTCATTATGTATAATTTGTGGCTCTTTAGAAATATAAATTTCCTATAACTATTCATTCTACTCATAAATTGGATCATTCAAGCTTTCATAGACTGGTTTTTAGTACTATTGACCGATGATATCATAGTGTACTTGATGTATGTGTAGGGGTATGTGAGACACTAGAGGATTGTACATGACATACTATGTGAGAACCTTCATTATAAAAATATCTTGATGTGTTAGTTTTGGATTCAAAAGTTTTACTTTCTAGGACTTATCATCTCTGATGATGGTGTAACAGTAGACCCAGTGATGGTTGAGGTTGTACTGTCTTGAAAGCAACCAAAGAGCATGACCAAGATGTAAGGATTACTTGGGTTGGAAGGCTACTATAATAGATTCATTCTCATTGTATCTAGGATATTAGCACATTTAAATACCTTGAAATTAAGGGGAGATAAATTCATTAAACAGAGACATGGCAATATGTTTTTTAGGATTTAAGATAGTGATTGACGAGAACCCCCATCTTGA
Source organism: Viscum album (assembly GCA_963277665.1). Taxonomy (NCBI): domain Eukaryota; kingdom Viridiplantae; phylum Streptophyta; class Magnoliopsida; order Santalales; family Viscaceae; genus Viscum; species Viscum album. The sequence continues at coordinate 876,293,562 of OY728143.1, read as the reverse complement.
TATTTCTAGTAGAGGGTGTCGCATATGTAGTGTTCTATGATACATTAATTTCCAGAAATGGTTGTTTTTTTATGAAAAGGTAGGTCGTGATTTCCTATGGGTCCCTGTAATTGATACCACATGATCATAACTATGTTAACCACAATCAAATGTTGTTAGTGGTAGTCTTCTCTAAAAATATTTGGCGACACTACCTTATGTGTAATCATTTTATCATCCACTATGACCATAAGAGACTTAATAATATATTATCTCATAAGGATATTTACATAAGATTGTGTAAAGTAATATAATTACTCAAGGATTATGAATTCAATATAGTCTATAATCTAGGATATGGTTACATTATAATATATTTTCTCAGTATGATATCTTGTTACAGTTGTTGACTTATGATTCAAAGCAGTTATCCTCATTGCATTGGTCCTTAGTAAAAAAGTATGTTGCATCATATCTGCAATTTATGGTTTCTACACCAATGATTGTACAATAGGTTAGTGAGGTTCAATATGGATACATATAATGTGAGACTATTTGTGGTTATATATCCATTAGTCACTCTCTTTATGGATTTTATATATGTGGTGGGAACATAACTATTTATAAGGGATACATGATAGAACTCATGATGTTGTGTGGTGAAATTAAAATGGAGTTTAATAAATTTCCCTTTTATATTCATCTCAATTTGACAAAGATTCTCTTGGACATATGATGTTAGTTTTTGTGTACATGGATATTGAAATGTGAAGTGGGGTTTTTCTCTCGATGCATCACTTGTCTATAGGTGATGGATGAGCACTAGGTTCCAGTATGATTAGCTCGAAACCTTGAGGCTATAGAGTGGAAGTGGGACGGTATATCTATATATCTCATAAAAACATTACCAAATACTTCTAGAGGATTAAAATTCAACTGATTGATCATAAATCCTCTCACTAAGCTAGTCTGCTTCATAGATCTCTAAGAGTAGAGTTCAGTAGAGAGCTTGAGAAGACATTAAATACAAGAGATAGTCTAAATCCACAAATTTACACTTATGATTGTTCTAGACCCACATTCAAGCATCATGTATTGGTTATAGAGAGGATTGTTAGAGGATATTGGGGATTAGTTGCGTTTTAGCATATTGTTTCACCCCTAGATTGATATAGAGAATAAATAAACCATTCAGGTTCTCATTGACTTTATTCAAGATTATATGATGGACTTTGGAAATTATTGAGAGGATTACCTACCCTTGGTGTAGTTTATGTAAAAAATATCTACCAATCCACCATTGGTATGGAACTATTCAAGGCTTTGTAAGGGTGAACCTATAGGTCAACAATACTTTGGACTAATCGAGTTGAGTCAGCACTCATGGGCCCAGTGTTGGTGAGAGCTATAATGGAGAGGGCTCAGATCATCTAGGAGAAGATGAGAACTACATAAATCCATAAACATTTCTATAGGGACTAATGAATGTGACCTCTGTAGTTCAAAGATGTATACCATGTATTCTTAAGGGTGTCAACTCAACATATTTAACAATTGTTTTTCTCAGAAATAATATTATCTGTGACGTTCATTGGCCTTTTCTAGATATTGTGTAGTGACGGCAAGGAGTTGTACCACTATTCCCAATTAAAATAGTTAGAACGGGTACGTAAACTCTTCTATGTGACAAATATGATGAGGTTTGTGCATGAAATATTTTATTTTATCTACTAGAGAGATCTTGGAATTATTTATTGGGATTCCATTGTTGAGTAATTGATAGAGATCAAGGAAAATAAGTAGGATATCCTCTATGGGTAAGATATTCCCTTTTTTGATGTTCGATGGAAACATAAAAATATTTTGGGGAGAACATGGGCGTTTGAGACCCATATATGAGTTCAGTTCCCACATATTTTTGTGTATCCATTTTAAATTTTTAGAACAAGAAAATTTAGGTTTGGAGAATTTAATATATTTATTTTTCTAATCAGAATATTTGGTTAATATTTAATAATATTTTTGATGATAGACACTGAGATGGAATGATATTCCAAGGCCTAGTGATCCTAGAAAAAATTTAATAAAAATATTAAATGTATTAATATCATAGAAAAAACAATTTTCATGAAATAGTGGAATAACTCCCAAACGACAACTCAGATAAGAAATAGAAGAATATTCTTGAGTCTGTAATGTGGGTGTACCCCTAGCCATGACATAAACATTGTCAAAATCAGTTGTTGGTCATGGATACTATCATGTGAGAAATTATTAAATAAAGTAGAAATATTTATTTAGTTATTTTATTTAAAAACTACATGCTATATCTATTCTATAAATAAATTTTTATGGACAATTCATTGGGTTAGCTGCATAACCCTAACAATTGAGAGGAATATGTGGAGGGAAATTAGAAAATATTAGGATTATGCATCTATGATCGGTATACTTCAAGGATTTACAATAACAATGTAGTTAGTGTATCTCAGTAATAACAAAATTTTGTTTCCATTCTTCAATAGTAATTGATCTTAACCAGAGGTAGTGATTGTTTTTTGTTTTGATTTATCTTTTTTTCATTTCCCATGTTTGACATGAACCAATTTTCCTAATAAAATTTGTTAGAAGACCAATGTTTTGTAATAGAAGATATTAATAGATTGTTTACTAGTTCTTTTTTTCTCATTTAATAGAAAACAATAGAGGCCAACCTAAAATAAACAAATATTTTCCCCTTTTTTGATTGATTTATTTATCCCATATTTATTCTCATGTTCATCACCATTAATTTCCTTGGATGGATGTTTGAGGAATTCTCAATATTCTACTATTTGATGATTGTTATTTGGTTAAATATATTGATACCATGTGTAAGTTTTGATATCGAGGGTTCAATCATTGTATGATGGTGGTGTTGGATGGTTAGAGGTACATCATATTAGAATAAAGGTTCTTTTATTTTCGGTTTGACACTTGAAAATAAGGCATTGCTCATGTGGTGGTTCCCCATTATATTTAATAGTCGGATTCCTGTGAGAAATGAATGTATGTAATTTCAAACTCGGATCTAGAATATCCATGAATGATCTACAACAACAATGAGAAAATATATTTATATGAAGAATAACAGTGTAAATATTAAAAATTCCACAATAAACATTGTATACCTTATAAAAACGTCATGTGGTGTCCTTGGCTACGACAATAGGGTTTACTTGTAGAATAAAATATCACATGTCATATAGTCCCTACCACACATCATGTGATATAGTTTCAGATGATTAACTTGAATCATGTAAGATAGAAAAGAATACACACAACCAAGAACATGGGAATAGATAGATTACACAATCAAGGACTAGTTCTCAGACATGACCTAGTACATGGGTATGACCATAGTACATTGGAATGACTTAAAGTAAAAGGGAGTAACTAATTATATATAGGAACATTCTAGAATGATTCTGAGTTCCAACAAGCCTATACATGTTGGGATCCCTTCATGTACCTTCTATGTATATGGAAATTTGCATGTCGGGTGAGACAATGAGACATGGGAAGTCCCTCGTGAAGGTGAGACACACTGTGTACCCCCAGTACTTGTCATGTAATTTTTTTATGTGTATTGAGAGGAACTCCATTTTTTTATTATAGACTATGTTCAGTTTATTAATATCCATTACTATATACATACATGGGTACAATGTGTCATTACATCCCCATCATAGGAATTTTTATCCCCTCTACCGGTTTTATTTCTGATAGAGTTCGCGATATTCCACTATAATGTTTGGCGGAAGGATCCTATATCATACCCTTCATTACTAGGGTTTATGGTATTGACATGATCACTATTCATAGGGTTTTGATTCCATTTATATCATATTGATATATTACAGTTATTATGTCCCACCACCAGATATAGATGTGATCCCCTATATAGGAATCGTGATATTTAGATATCTGTAAAGTACATCATAGTGAGACCAGACAACCATGAACTCTAAGATGATTTTCCTCAGTGAGAACATGTTTCTTTAAAGTAGAGTTATCTGAAAATTGGTACCTTGAATCCTCAATAATAATTATTTCATTAACAGTGTTTGTTGGGACTTCAAGAAATCGATTTCTAGTCTTGATTATATATTTGTTTTCTCTATTTACTGTTATGTCTCGTATATTTATTTTCATACCAATATATTTACTATCCAAATATCCTTGACTATTTTATGCATAGAGATTGAAGGGTGTCCTATATGGTATTGTTATATTCATCCCTGTAAGGGCTCTTCCCACACCTATTATGTATTATGAATAAAAAAGGCCATTTGATGGAGTCATGAGAGGAAGAGGAGTAATAATATATTAGTATTGGGATAAGATGATTGGGGTTCTTACCATTTTTTCATTTGATAATAGTACCATCCTTCAGAGTAGATTGGAGACTATTTTTAGTTTTGGGTGGTCTTGTAATTAGACCATTTATTACTTTCAATACATTTTTAATACTCTAATGGTTGGATTTAAATGTATTCATTAACTGGTATTAGTTGTGTAGTTTTCCACTTTATCATTTTATGGTATTGGAGATGTTCCCGGGTACATACATGTACCTTAGGAAAATGTCTCCCAAATGTGGGATGTTCATACTCAGTGATGGTAACTAGCCCTTGACCTAATAGTGGCAGGCTTGGGGTTATATACACAGCTTATAACTAGTTAGGAAGTCTCTGGTTGGCATGGTTGTGATATTTATTTTTATTTTACTAGAGATTCAACTGATTTATTATAAGTCATAAATTATGGTAAGGGTTTCATGTAAAATATTTTCTCCCCATGTGAAAAATGTCTTATTATAAAACATGTTTTCTTTTGAATGGTGAATATAATACCATTTATTATTTCATATCATGATCCTCTCATTATTCACAATGTTTAATGATTCAATTGAATTCATATCCTTCAATGGGGTTTTACTCAAATGTTTTTATGTTTTTAAGGGTTTCATTATCTTAATTTCCGATTCATTAAGTCAAATAAATTCTTACTTGAATATAATATTCATGATTTCATTGATTCTTCCATCCCCTATTTTAAATTTAATTCCCTCTTTTTTTATACTAAAATTAATTCTTATCATCAATAACCACTTATTTGACAAAAAAATTTAAATAAAACTATAATGCTGGTATGAATAAATCCAATTCTTACAAATGGATATTATATTCCATTATAGGTTTTTCCAATAAAATTTATTTTACTTAATAAAATAATTTTTTACCTTAGATGATATTCATATGTTTTTTACAAATTTTTGAAATGAATATCTATTGAAAATTCTATGATGTTTTTCTTTCATTAAGATTGATTAAAAAGTTTAATAAATGCATTTATTTTCATTACCTTCAATTATATATTTATTTTATCAATTTTATATTTTATTTCAAGGATCTTTTATTTAAAATAATTTATAAAAATGTATTCAAAATTATTCTCTTTCCCTTCTCAAAAATGTTTTTGAATCTAATTTTCACTTCAATTTTCAAAAGAAATATTTATATGGTTTTCTGAATTTTTTTTGGTATTTTCACATTGATTTTCCCTCTATGTTTTATCTCTCAATAAGTGATGTTTTTATCACTATATATATATTATTAACATATGAATCCTTTTGTAAGATGATATATTTGATATATTTTGATTTCTTATACACATTTCATGTTATATTTTTCAGAAAAGTTTATGAAAAAAATTCTATTTTCAATGGATTCTGTAAGATGTGATGATAATTGATTTTAAGTGGCACATATATGTATGGATGATGATAGGAGGTGTCCTAAATATCTATAAAATTAATTTTTTTCGTTTATATCTCATGTGCTCAAAAGGTTATATGGGATATTTTTCCTAAGACAGAGGATACACATAAGGATTTATCCAAAAAAAATGTCATAAAAGATTATTTATCCCAATTTAAAGTGTACAAGGGAGTATTTATCCCAAAACAAGGGTACACATGAAAGGTTTTATCCTAATCCCATGGGTATGCATGAAAATTCTACCAAGAATGTGATGGTTCATGGGTTATTTACCTATGAAAAATAGTCGATAAATGTCTTAGTGGGTAGCGTCGAAATATGATTTATATGATTATGTTTATGATACAATATTATGTTATAATCATGTGCCTATGATTATACTCTTTGAATCTTGTTTAATGTCACATGATTCTACAAAATATTTCAATGGTGTATGTTGTTCATTTTTTATTTCATTTACTTCTATCATGAATTATAGAATGTACTAATTTTACAATGAACTTTTTAATAGGAAATTTCTCCCATTATCATGTTTTATTATATTCTTAATATCTAACCATTGATGACATATTGATATGTTTTCCATTACTAAGGGTTTCATCTCACCGCTTTCATTTTTTTCCTTCACTGACAGAAAATTATTTTTTTAATTTCGCAAAACCCACTTTTTAGGGGTGAGTGGTAACCAGAACATAGCAAGTGGGAGCCCAACATAGATCTGAAATTAAAAAATTAAAAACTCAAAAACACTACTGTAATCATTTCACTAATCCATCACCATCTTGAGTCTACACTAGATTTTTCATAGTTTGGACACCAACATCGTTATCCCATCCTATCACAACACCACCATCATCCCATCCTATCACTAAACCATCATTGTCACCCTCCTATAACTGAATATGTCCACCCACCTATGTTCAAGAAGAGTTAAATTTTCGAGAAAGCATTAAATGTTTTGTATAATTCATTTCTTATATAGAAAGTTTTCAAATACACTATACCAACCATTTCTCTTATTCATGTGATATTATAGTGATATGTAATACTAATGTAAATTTTTGGAATATTTAGCATGTGTAATCTCACATTGTATCAAATATAAATTGTATAATTATGTGTTCTTAGCACCAATACTAGGAGTATATGTCTAGGGTGACTCATTTTGGATTAGAGACAATTTAAATTTTAGGGTATGCATATTTGATTATTGTGTTCATTGGTGAGGGAAAATAATAAATAAAATCAGGATAGTTATTAAGAAAATGAAACATAAAAATTTTTTGGTGGCCTATGTATTCCTACTGAAAGACTTTATTTAATCATCATATAAACCTAATGGAAACATATTTTGAATATACAGAGCATTACATGGGCTGATATCAATTATCAAATAGTTTCATCATGGTAATAATGATTATTTAAGTTAAATTAGGGATATTGATTAACATGTGTTAAACATAGGGGGTAGATATCATGTTTTACATATATCAAAAAAATCCTAAAACACATGTCAATAAACATTCAATCCATTTTTAAAAGACAATATGGTTCCATATTGGGTGTGCAGAAGACATTGGATTGAGTAAGAGGATATAAAATTATGATTATTTTGAATAGTTGTTGTGTATTGAGGATAAACCAACCACATATCATTAAATATTATAATAATATTTAAAAAAAACTCATAAATTTAGAGGTGAAATATATTTTGAAAATTAGACAGTTAAATACTATGACATTAATCAGAACTATATCGTATTTATTTAAACCCCATCACTTGCTTCAATAGACCAATGGTACTATAATACTACATAGGATAACCTGGGGAATAAATTGAATAATTATGTGTGCTATAAATCCATGTAAGGGAATGATACATGTATACATGATATATATGAGACAAAAAATATATCATGATAATATAAAATATAACATTAAAATGGAAACATGGTATACAATGATAAACAATAAGTGTATGGAATGAATGTAATGTGTTGAAAAAATAAAACATCATGACATAAGTCAAGGATAGCAACCCATATTATTGGGAGAACCTCTCACGCACCATGCATGGTATCTCATGAGATGGAAACATTACTCAGTGTATTATAGAGCTATCAATCCATTCCATTTATATGTATATATTTATGTGATCTACATTGATTTTATATCACATGAAATAGTCTCAAGAATAACCTATGCATGATGAAAATGGGTTTTATATATATATCATTAATCTAATAAGAGGTAAACTTCATGGTCTCATAATAAGGGAATAAAAATTTCATACATGGGAATACCCAATGAATGAAGTAAAATAAATTAACATAAGCACCCGTAAATTAAAATTGTATTGGTTATTCATCGTGAAAGAGATTTTAATGGAACAATAAAATAATGATTTCAACAGTATAACAGATTTACAAATAGCTAATGGAATGGTGTTAATGAGAGATAATGGATGTATATTATTAAAATAAAATAATATTATTTATAATCTAATTATTTCTAACTTATTAAAATTTAGTAATTTTAAAATTATAAAACCTTCTACAAATGATTTTCTTGAATGAAAATGAAGTAGAAGTTAATCTCTTACCTTACATTTCAATTCTTAAACATATAAGGGAAATTCCTTGAGGGATTGTATTCTTTAAATAGTTTCATTCTAATGATCTTGGGAGTGAATGAAGTGGCATAGAGAGGGGTGTATTTATAGGAAAATGAGAACAAATGTTTAAATTTTTTGAAATACAGACTTTGGAATTCCACATTTTGGAAAATGAATTATCCACATGCCACCTAGGGTTTTAGCTCATGGTTTTATATATTAATATGTTTTTTTATATATTTCAAATTGAGAACCGAAATCAAATATTTTATATTATGTTTTTCATGGAAATATATTTTTTCCCATAAATATTGTTTTGAAAACATTAATTTCAATTTTAGACTATGGAATGTTGTTTACAAATTTGGAAAATCATTTTAATTCATTAAAATACATTGTATTAATCAAAAAAATTATTGGTCATATATTCAGTTATATCAATTATTACAAAAATTATATATAATTTCGAAGTAATAAAATATATAAAAAAACAAAAATCTAATTTTTTACTATCCACTAATAGAATATATTATTTTATAAAAATAACGAAATTCTACCCTAAGAAAATTTCAACATGATTGTTTCGAATATAATTTTTTATTTTATATAAATAAATTACTATTTTTGAGAAATAATTATTTTAAATATAAATTATATACTTTCAATAAAAACTATTTTAAAAGGGAAACATATCATTTATTCAATTTAAAGAATTATCAATTTTATAGTATCGTATGTATTGATTGAAAATGTATTCAAGGAAATATATTCACATATTTAAAATATAATTATAATAATTTTGAATTTATTCTTAAACTTGTATTTTAATATCCTATTGGGGATTGTTACTATTCCAATAATCATATAACAATCACATTGCAGTGGTTAGGTAATTCTTATAAAATGGTACGATCCAAATAGTTATATTTACATTAACACCCTATATATACTCCACCATTTTTCATACCTTATAATTCCCTAATTCACTTAAAATGGTTCAGTTTTTATATTGATAATGTCTATTTTATTCTTAACACCTCTCTTTTTTTACAGTCTTTATAGAAGCAGTGATCTGAATGGTTGAATTCAGGCCAATGGTGTTTTCCTTAGTTTTATCAATGATATTTTGTGTTTACCTTCCAGTAATACTCTTTTCTATTATAAAAAATATTATTTCCTATTGTGTATTCCTGGGAATTGTAATGGGTTTTTAATGTAAATAAATTTTAAATCATAATAAAATATTAAGTGTAAAAATGAGTCCATTTATTAATAAAAGTAATTTATAGGTTGTTATGGTGTTTTAAATATTCTTATTAATATAATACCACGTCACTTTTAGAACATCTCCTCGAATATTTTTACAAAATTATTTTTGGGTATGGACCCTTCGAAGTGCAACATATTATTGATAAAAATGCAAATGATTAACTTATTTTGATACTTGAGTTTATTGGGAATTTAACTCTCCTATATGGAGAATTGAATATATCATATAGTTCCTCATGGTTAGTTATATTTCAAATAATTATGAGCCATTATTTTAGTTTATTTATTGAAAGTACCCAAATTGGCTATACTTGATTTCAGGTGGTGGAGCTTTTACCAGATTTTATTTTCACAATGTTCCCCTATTGAGAGCATTTGTGTTAGTTATCCATTCCTACATGATAATTTTTTTTCATATATAATATATAGGTGGTGTAAAATGATCATTTAGGAACATGATATGTGGAGCTTGACCAATATATTATGGTTTATGTCATATCAACTCTAGTTGATAATGATTGTGATGTAGGATTGAATATTTGAGTAACATGAATTAACAAAAAGTTCCTTAATATGCCTAGAGAATAAATTTTTATATAGGGGTTATTTTGGGAATCCATATGAATGAATTTTGAGTATATGTCATTATGAGCATGATTTTATGGATTCATTTAGATGATGACAATATATTTGGATTTTCTTTTACGTTCAATGAAATATGATATGGATTAAAGAAATTTAATTGAAGAGATGATTGAAACTACCATTCTATTTTCCATGAAATAATAGTGATTGATTTCATTAGAATGGTTGTATAATTAGAAATATTGTAATGATATTCATGAAGAAAATCATTATAAATGGTAATGTATGATTAAATTAGTTGTGAATATCTTCATAACCAACATTTTTAGATGTGTTGGTCATTATAGATTTGATTTAGTGTGTTAAAAACATCATGATGTCATTAAAAATGGTCATAATGGATGGAATTAGAATATATTATCTTATATATGTATATTAATAGATGATTACCCAAATGAAAACCTAGATATTATTTAGTTGTGATGATATGATTTTTTGGTGAGTTATATTAGACTCAGTTATAGTTTATTTATCGATTAGTTTCATTCTTATTGTATGATCCATATAATTTTTTTTCAATATAACCACAACATTGATCTATTGGCATTATGATGAAATTTTTCAACAGACAAAAACATTCTAATAGAAATTAAGAACTTGTGTTGAGCCTGATTATAGAAATATTTCATTATTTATTTTGAAATCAATCTTTATAGATACATCCATTATATCATTTAGGATGATTAGAATATTATTCCTTTTATTATTTTTATATTAAACATGATGATAAATATTTTTTATGGATATTATGAATCTTTAGGCACCATGTGATCCCAATCTTCCATCGAATCCATTGTTCCTCGTGCTGGTGGGTGACATGGCTTCAAGAACACTTCCCTATATAGGAGAGGCTACTAAATAGCAGCAAGGTCCTAGAGTGTTTACGGGTGGAGAAAATTTCCACATTTTTACTGGATAACATCATCCAAAATATAATATAAAAATTGATAAAAATAGAATAACCACTATAAAAAATATGGCTATAAAAGATAATCATAAACATCCATCAATAATAATCAAATTAATACTAAACAATACCATATAAAAAATTATGATGTCTTTTCATGTCTCTATAAAATCATAAACTATATATACATAGAATCATGTAACACATTCAATACCAAATAATAAAATTGAATACAAAAATGTTCATGTATCCTGAGCGTTTAATCAATCACCTACAACCAAGTTCCCATCCTAAAGTAAGAAAGAATATTATGTTTCCAAAGCAAGATGATTCCCATTATCAACAACTACATATATATAATCTCCCCAGGTACCAATGGAGGTCTAGATAGGTTGTGAGAGAAATCACTGTAAGCCAAAAACAATGGAAACTATATAATGAAATCTGTGATTATAAACTTATACTGTGTGTAGGTATATATCAAACAAATGTAGTACAAATAAATTAATCATACCTTCTTCAGCCTCAGATGATGTCAGAACATGTAATAAATAAATAAATTATGTTATATTTTATAATAATTATATAATATGTAAATTTTTCAAGTGATACTTATCAATGTAATAATAATGATAAAGGAGAATCCAAGGTGTAACCAAGGAATCCTTGACCTTAGGGGTCATCCAACTCAGAGTAGTAACTCATGATGTCTGGTAATAAAGGTTTTGTGTGTAATCAATGTGGAATGTCCAAATTCATTACACATTAAATGATTATAATTGCATAAAATTATCCCTTCTATGATAATTGTGGGCTAACCATGGCTCAAGGCATTGGGGGGAATCCATGGGGCCACATGTTCTTAATACATCAAGATATATCCAAGGAGTGTATATGAGGAATCCTAATATCCAGAGAGATAGTAAATGGATCCTATGACATCTTGTTTTGCATTCCCTGGTAGAAACAGAAAATATTCAAAGTTGGGTATCTCCCATAGTAACCATCTCCTTGAATCAGAATGGTTTCCTATGAGTTATCAATGAATTCACTCCAAAATCCAAGGATTGATCATGTCTAAACACTAATATAAATATAAATAATTTCAATATGAAATTGGGAGCTTATTCATATATAAATTTTAAATTTATGTCCATGTAATACTCATTTCTTTTAATAATTTAGTTGGTAGAGTTCGAACCCTTCCAGTAATTTTGACATGTTGTATCAGGGACATTAAATAATTTATCAATTTAACTAATTAATAATATATTAGTTTAATTCTATTACAATTCGTAGTCATGAAATGGATTTAAAAGTATATGCTACGAATTACTATTCAATTGTATTTTACATGTACAAGTGATATATATGAATAATCATTCCATTAAAAATTTATGATTCATTTATTAAATTGGAACACTTTATTTATATGGGTAAAGTGATAATTGTACACAATATTCATTTTCCAACCATTACCAATTCATAATTAATTTTAATAAAAATGTAATTACCATTACAAGGGTTAATAAAAAACACCCTAATGGTGTATTAGATAATTATAAAAACGATCATAATGGAAGTTCATGGGAAGCACACTACTTGGGGCGGATCATATTGAGTTCACAACCTCTTTCATTAAGATTAATATATATAACTAGGTATCTAAAATAATATCCTAATTCATATAATAAAGGTATACCAATTTTAGGGGCAACGCTTGGTAAAACTGCCATGCTCACAAGGGAAGCAATTTAAACACAATGAGACTTTTAGGTGAACGTCATATGCCATGTACTATAAGCATGTAATGCTCTACATGTCCAATATTGTCCCTTAGTTTATCTTGGATCATATTAAAACTGAATAATGTATCAACAAACTAAAAATAGAGAATATGACCCCACATCAAAAAAAACATCATTGAGAGGTAGAAATACTAAGAACTCGGCCTATAGATTGAAGATATTAACGTGAGGAATCCAAGAAGACAAAAAGAGATAAAATCAGAACTTGGATGATAAAACATGATCACAACATATAGAAAGAAGATTGGGATCTCATAAATTTAAAGAATTAGGGTCTATATTCAATGGAATTAAAAACAAGATAAAGGGTGAGTTGAATATAATTTTTAGGGAAAATTTTTATTTTACCCAAAAATTACCATGACGAATAGTTTATCCCCATTGGTTTCTTATTCATGCTTTATGTGTGCTATTCTAACTAACTTAAGAGATAATATTCATGTTTTGGTGACATGGTCTAATAAACCATGCTCTGACCATGCTATTAGGCCCTAGATAAAATTATATACCTCCATCAAGGTCGTTCGACCCTGCGTGCACAGTTAGGGAAAACCATACACGCTTATTTTTCCTTTAAAATTACTTATAAGTTTGGGAGGGACCATGAGTGTTCGGTTCCACAATTTTTACCAACTGTGCAATCCAATACCTCATTAAAAATATCAGGGATCCAGAATCTGAACAAGACTTGAGCACTCTTGTTTCCTTTATAGACACTAGGACTCTATAATCGTTCAAAAACAAATAATTAGGAAAAAATTTAAAAGGAAACTTTCTCAAAGAAAATATGTTTTTTCATAGTCTTCCCTTTTGAATATTATCATCCCCAAGATACCCTTTATAAGGGAGATAAATTTTCTGTGATAAAAACTCCGAAAACATAACACATTTGTTGGCCACCCACCCCATGTCGCATCCTTCACATGTCCATGATATTATAGAACCCATACTAATGGTAAATTCAATCCTCATAGAGCTTTCATTTCCTAGTCTACGATGTCTATAGGATAATCTGAAAAAGGAGAATTAGAATCTATCTCAACGCCCTCATGATCGATAGAATGAGATGGGTTGATATGATAACATAGATGTTGTGAAATTTGGAAGACGTCGTGCAAGTGATAGTACCTCTGAGGAAATAGAAACTGATAGGTTACCATCCCAACACTATAAATAATATCCATCATCCCAACATAATGGGGAGTCAATTTCCATATTATCTCAATCCTTATATTCCTATGTATGGTTGGTACCCAAAAGAAAACATGATCCCCAACCTAAACATCTAAACGCCATGGATGACGATCAACATACAATTTTTGTCTGGACTATGTAGTAGACTTACGATTCCGAAATAATTGAACATTATCCATTGTCTCCAACATGAGACAAGGACCTGGTAGCACTGCCTCTAACATTAATAGGGGTGAATAAAATGGCCTATAATACAAGGCCACATAAGAAACCATATGAATCATTTATTGATAGCTATCATTGTATGAAAACTTTACAAGAGTGATATTATTTTCCCAAGAACCAATGAAATAAAGGAAACATGGAAAAATCTTTTAATCCAAATCTTGAATCATATATTTTGACTAGACATCAATATAAGGGTGAAAAGATATGCTTTGAAGTAGATGTGTACCCAATGATATATGTCATCCATGGATGGACCCCATTGTATAATGAGAATCCCTATCTAAAATGATAATATGAGGAACACTATATAGATTTATGATTTCATAAACATACATTCTTCACATCTCAACAAGTGAAAAATACATTCAAATAGGAAGGAAGTTGGATAAATTTTTCATTCGATCCATGACTACACAAATTGTATCACTACCTTGAGGCGACCATGGTGACACGATGAAAAAAAAATTGTGAAATCCTATCATTTCCATCCTGGGGCTGATATCGATTTTAAAAATCCATCAGGCTGCTGGTGCTCCACCTTCACATTTTGATAGGTGGAAAACCAAATGAAAATCTCAATTATATAATGTTTCCTCCCAAACCACCAATATTTGAAAATTATATTTTAATAAATAGTGGGGAAGCCTAGATTCAACTGCCATTGATAATCATGGGACTCTCACATCAGTTTACCTCACAATTATGTAGGAACTTAGACATTCCCATATATATAATGGATGTATTCTCCATCAATAGACCAATCTGGAGGTGAGTTCTCATCAGAAATAGTCTCCTAGATAAACAAGCCTCTTGGGTCTTAAAACCTCCTACTCATCACCAAATGAAGAAGCTAAGAGGTAAGTATTAAGGATATAAGACAATATCTATCACGAATCTAATGAAACTCTATATATTTCTCATAAAAGAGGGACACCAATTTTCATTCATCCTTGGCTTACTCTATGGCCTATGCTTGAGTGTTATGGCTCATTGCGCCTTCTATTGAATTTCCCTATCCATGTGTATATACGATACAAATTTCCAAATAATGAAGGTATTTGGACCATAATTTATATATGAGATTCAATTAACCTAGTTTAAAGATATATTAGAGGATTTTATGGTCTTTATACACCACAAAGAATTCCTCCAATATTTAGCATATCTAGAAATACAAATCATGGAAAATTATTATAGATCACGGTCATTCATCGGGTAGTTATGCTCATGAGGTCTCAAATGGTGAGACCAATATTAAATTACTCTATCTTCCAACATCATTTCCATACCAAAGATAATGTATGATTCATCACATAATATTTTATTGCATCTTCTAGGCTCTAAAAAAATAAAATCAGTACTGAAGTAAGCCTTCCTTTCTCCTCTTTAAAGGATCTTTTGTAGGCTTCAGACCACTTGAACATAAAAAATATCTTATAAAGGAAATTAAGTGGTATATAAAGGCATGATATTTCATTTATGAAATTCTGGTAATATCCATACATCCCTAAGAAACGTCATATATGAAACACATTCTTGAGCTGCTGTGAGGAAGCTACATCACTCACCATCTCCATATAAACAAATACTCTTGATTCCGAGATAATGCAATCCAATGAGTGAACTTTATCGATCCATAAGTGGCACCTTCCAGGATAGGAATATAGATAATGATGTTTAAGTTAATTCAAAATGATATCAAGATGTTTAGCAATGTGTATTTATGTATGATAATACCCAAAAACTTCATCTTTGAAAAACATGAAAAATGAATCTTTATATGGTTGGAAAACCATACTCATCAATGCCTTGAAAATATAAGGAGCGTTTATAAGATATAAAAATAAAATTATATACACATATAAACTATTTTTTCTTCTGAAAGTTTTATGTGGTTTACATGATCTTCATACTCAAAACTAATGATCACCTAATCATAAGTTGATCCTCAGGAATATCTTAGCTCCTCATATCTAGTCCAAGAGGTTGTATGTTTGAGTTAGTGGATTCCGATTCTGGGATATAATCCAGTTCAACCATTAGTAATCCGTGCATAGCCAAATGGTTAAATTACCCTTATTTGAAAAACGTGTAACACCCATAGATTTTATGAAATATATTTTTTATATTAATTTATTATTTTTTGAAATTTTTCATTTCACACAACACTAGATATAACATATTTTATACAAAAGAAATATGTGTGGCTTGATTAATACACAAAACCAAGTCCTCCAAGAACTACACACAACTCTTATATTGGCTTGCAGTTTTGAAACAATATGTTTGGACTTTATTACACACAATATGATTTCTTGTCGATAGACTTTGTTACACATAAGTTCGAGCCTTACCGATATAAAATATACAATTAAATTTATTATTAAAATATTATTATAGATACAACCGAGATATTGGAATAGATGTTATGAATAAGATTAACTACATTGTGAAAATATTATCTACAAATTTATATAAAATGAATCTATTTATTTTCAATTAGTTATAAATGAATGTAAGAACTATTTGATAATGAATAATTTTTTTTCTAAGAAAAATATTTTTATTATTAAAACACAATTTTATGTCAATAAACTAAACAAACCAATTTTGAATATATTCATGAATAAAATATCAATTTTATATATTCAATAAATATTTTTGATCCTCAGATATTTTATATGTATAACATTATAATAAATCAAGTTTATAAATATAAAGATGTATTTAAAGAGGTAATATTACCGCCTTTTAATGGTGAACCCATTTAAAATCTTAATTTTGGCACTTTTATAATTTTAAATTTAATAAATTATATTTATTTTTAGAAATATAATATAAATATTTAATTTGATTAGTTTTTTTTATTTTTCTAAGAAGTTACATTTTTTGATTAATAATGAAAAACTTTGAATTTTAATTACAAAACTTCTTTTTCACAAAATTTATTTATATAGTAAAAATATATTTTATTTTACTTTTAAAATTTAATTAAATTAAATTAAAATACATTAATCCAATTTAAAACATTATAATCAATTCCACATTGAAATTGGATACAAAAACTTTTTACACTTTTGGACCTTTTCCTTTTAAAAATCCATATCGTCATCCCATATACTGATTTCAACAACTTATATAGATAGAATTTTAAAAAATGTATTCCATATTTAGTATCAGAATAATTTATAGTTTTTAATACTTTCAAATAATTTTTTCACAATAAAAATTAGGGAATGTGATTAAAACTAGTTACATTGATTAAGTGAAAAATTATATTAACAAATGACTAAACTATAAAATTAAGGTCCAGAATGAAGAACAACCTTTTCCAAAATCATATTTATATCTCTATTTAAACATTATACACCTTTTTATAAAACTTGTACCATTTTTGGAATCACCCAAAATGGAAAAAACGTGGCTATAATTTACATTTCAAAACATTACAAGAATTCCACTCCACATCCACTATAAAAATACACTCACCCATACAACTTATTACAACCTATAAATCCATTTTATCACCAAAATAATTTCAAAATTATCTCCAAAAAACCCCTTTCTTCATCCTAGAAGCCTCCCTTTTGGAAAAAAAACCATCCAAGTAAACCCTTTGGTGGAAACCACAAGGAGTTACTCAAAGAAGTGGTAACATCCTTCCTTGAGATTCTTTGATTTATATTCATCATCCACATCCTGAAATATTTTTATTACATGTTATTATAATGAAATAAACATTATAAATATACTAGTAATTTTTAATATGATGTTTTATACATACACTTACACATACTTCCATCAAATGGGTAATTAACTTACCACTCTTGTGTATGGCGAACTACCGCCTCACAAAATGATGTTTTTCATTTTTCCATTACCATCTATCATAGTTAAAAATTATGATGTACACACTATATTTTTATGATTTATATGATATATATGATCTATATATTATTCATGGGTTATTATATAAGTATATATTATCCTGATTTCTATTTTTTATAAATATGATAACTTCGTTTATGGATGTGTGGACTACCGCCTCCTCAAAGCGATGTGATTCTTTTATAATTTAGATGTAATGTATTAAGTATGTGATTAGGTACCTTATATTATATATATGAAATAATTATTTTAGTTTTATCATATATATAGATATATATATACATATATGTCATTTAATTTATTTATTTCAATAAGAAAGTAAAATGGAAACAATGTGTGCGTATGTAAGACCTATTATCTCCTTGAAAGGTGTATTACATTTCATATTTTTATACATTATAGATTATTATTATGATTTATATAATGAATATATATTTTATTTAAATCATGTTTTACATTATGGAAATATGTAAATAATGATCTATGTAAAAGGATCATGCATAACATGTCCAAACTTATATAGAAGGAAAAAAAGGATATTTCTTGAAATGTAAATATAACATAGAATTATCTTTAAATGGGTAATATAAGGTAATAATAAAAAATTATATGGTATTAGATATAATAATATGGTTGTGTGGTTTATATATAATAAAATTATATTGAATATATAGTAGGTTTGAATGTGTATGAAAAAGTCAAGACTTATGGTAAGTGTTTTCTCGTCTCACATTTATTTTCTATGAGATACAAGCCATGTTCACCAAATATTTTTTTAAATGTCATGTGTATGCTTAAAATGTATGTATTTTATGATTATTAAAAATTGAATTATTTTAATCTATATAGCCATTTTATTATCTATATTCCTTTTTTTCATGGTTCAAAACATACTAAATTGGTAAGGTAATTTTTTCTCGATTTTAATTACTTAAGACACATAAAATTTTATATATCTATATTATTTTAACAGGAGTATATACTTCCCTTTGACATGTTATATCATTAATATTATTCTTTTCATGTTATATGATCCATCGTAATAATTTTTTATACCCTGGGTATTATGATTCAATGTTATCAAAATGGTAAGAGTCTATTTATGAAATCTCGTCATTTATCAATATTGTTTAGGATTATTATTTCATTAATAAAATATTATGTTCATTATCTCATGAAAACTCATCAATTTTATTCTATTCCTGTTAATAATGATATCTTCAAGTAGTTTTATCATTTTCCCACTCTTTTTAATTAAGATGATTAAGAATGTGTCTTTAATAAAATCTGAATGTACCTCTCTCTTCAGTTGGAAATATATGTCCTTTAAAAACCATGATTTATAAATATTTTTTCAAAAATGTTACAATATTTTATTATGATATCTAAAATAAATTTATACTCATGTTTTAAAGTTTTAACCAAATATATTTTTAGAATGAATCTTTTTTTTGTGTTCCAGTAAAGGTACTTTTATATCCATTTTACAGTAAAAAAGGAATGTTCGACATGTACGGACTAATCTACCATCATGACCACCATTTATTTGAAATTTTATTTCAAGTTTTAAAGGTAATTTTTTTAATAAAAAATATTTCCAAATATTCAAGAAATTCATATTTTTAATGCGTTATTCAATGAAAAAGGTTTTAATTTTTTTCAATAACTGTTTTAAATGATTTCCAAATTTCCTCTTCGAAATTTTCAATTATATTTTCATGGAAAATAGATTTAAAAATATTTTTATGCATATATAATATGTTTTTTAGGAAAATGTTTTTAAAATATTTTCTATCTTATTTTATATGTTTTCATGGAAAAAAATTTCATTTTTTTCAATCTTATTAAATATGTTTTCAAGGAAAGATACTCTAAAAATATTTTCAAGCTTCCATTATTTGATTTCAAAGAAAATTATTTTAAAATGTTTTCAATATTTCTTTATATGTTTACAAGGTTATATTTAAAGGAAATGGTTTTCAATAGGTTTTATGTTTTAAAAAAAATTCCTCAAAGAATGAAATACATTTTCAATATGAATTATTTTTAAAAGGTATTTCCAAATTATTACACATATATGATGACATCTATTTGTGTTACTAATTCTTTTTTGGGGAAATTATACAAATGTCCAATTCATATTCATTATCTGAATGGATTATGTTTTGAGGTAATTATGTCTATAAATCCCATTACTCTTTCATGAGTAACTTGTTTATGAAATTTTTTCTCATTCAGAGGTTATATTCTTATTAATTATTTTTATTTTTTTAGGTTATGATTTGATGAAATGATTATGAAACCAATATATTTCCACAAATTATGATATGAGTAAACATTTATTATTCCCATTTCATTTCATTGTTTATGATATGTTTAATTTATATTATAATGTGGCACACATATGTATGATTTAATTATGTGATTGGTGGGACATATATCTCCCTCCAATACATTGGGTAAATATTTATATCTCCTCAAACAGAAATGGATTGAGTGGTGATTGAACTTGGTTCAGTAAATGTTTTTTTCCACTAAGATATTTTTGGGAGTGAACCTTGACTATAAAAATGGTCATGGGGGTGAACCATGACTACCAAGATGGTATGGGGAGTGAACCCATAATAAAAAGATGGATATGGATGAGATGCCTTGACTACTAGAGAAATAATTTTATATGCTTCTGTGTTGGTCCAAATTCCATGTCTTATTCTTATTTTATGCTTTCATGGATTATTCTGTTGATTCACCAATGATTCAAGTCTACTAAAGTTACAATATTTAATCAATTATTCATGTTAATGATCTTTGTTATGCTGGGTATGATATTATAATTTTAGGATCACATTCTTATACCCTTTTTATCCTATTTATGCTTACATAACTCCTTTGTTTACTCTTATTGAGAATTTTCACTCACCCCTTCTTATGTTTCATTTCCTCCAGTTATGATGAACACTTTTAACTACGAGTAGTAAATTTGAATTTATTTAAGGGATATTTTAAATAAATTTTCCAAAACTAGATTAATGTGTTCAATGTTTCCAAATAAACTAAAATATTATAGTCCCCAGGCATTTAAATTTATAATTTGATAAAAATTATTCTAAATTGATGTAATATCCATGTATGTTAATCCTGGGATGTTATAGTAGGTATTAAAGGAAAGGATTTGTAAAACATTAGAAACTAGGGTGATGAAACATCGGTTAGATCACTCTGGATATTTATAATGATATTTATTGTGATGTATCTAAGGGTATGCCAAAAAGAGGAAAATTATAAAAAAAAAATTGTCTATGAATTTTGGTAAAGGATAGACTTAGTAGTTTCCTAGAAATAAATCCATGTCTAGATACTACAAGTGGTTATGGCTCGAGCATAGATGTACATAGTGGTAACAACCCTAAAAACTGTATTGATCTAGACTTAATTGAGAACTTGAGCATGAAAATAGACCTTACTACACATCTGGTTTTTCACTCCCAGGGGATATGATTTAGGAATTCGCAAAATATTTATGAACCATCATGAAGAATTGAAATTGAATATGACTATGAATAACCTAGGATAACCCTACGGTGACATATAATAAATAAGTAGGTGTCATTTTTTAATCATCCTATATGTTAGTTTTCATTATTATGTGGTTTTCATCTATGATAAGTGTTTCTCAACCTATTCTATCTACTTTTAGTCAATTTAGTGAACTAGAAGGAACTTGGTTAACATTTAATATATCCAATGTGGAATGTATGGTCATGATGAAAATTTATCTCTTATGTGGAAATATAATGAAGGGAACCTAGAAGTTCCATGAGTATTGGCTATACTACTGAAGATAAGGATAACCCAAAAGATATGTGAAAGGTATGGGATGTTCTTATAGTATTATTTACATTAAACGTAAGAATCAAAATCCGACTGAGGTTGAAGAACCTTAAAACAAGATACATATTTCATATTCTAGGAAAGGGGTATTAAGGGACAATATGTGTAAGACTGGGTAATGGAATAAGAATTAAGTGAATGATTGAAGTGTATATATATAGTAATTCAAGAATTATGTTATATGAATCATGATGTATATATTTTACATTAAGTGTTTGAAAAAATATATTGAATTGTGCTGATGAAAAAGAAAATTGAGTTAACGGAAAGGTGATATTTTTGTTACAGTAATGTAACCCTTAATGTGTCCATATTTTTCGAAAATTGTGTTTAGGTTGGATAAAGAGATGATGGATATGGATATTATAAAACTGGAAGTACATATTACCCTGGAACTAATTATTAAGTTATTTAAAAAGTGTTATATGTCTTCATAGATGATGTTTATAAGTTTTTGGATTTAATGAATATATCCAGTAATTTTTCAAATAAGGAAGTATGCATTTTTTACTGAATAATTTAGGGTAATTCAAGTTTTTATCATGTTTGAAGAGAAAATATGATGATGTTATTCACATGTTTATAAAGTGACAACCAGAAACAACATTGTGATATATGTGGGATCAATGTTAAGCTGATTTCCTGTCCTTATTTTTAATATTTAGATATTTATATTTCATAGGGGTATAAGGCTAAAACTTTATTGGATGTTTAAGTTATACCTTAAATGATGCTTGTGAGATTAAAGTATTATCTCGCCATTTGATGATTTATTCATATTAGATAACATGTTCTAACCTCTTTGTTTCAATGTTAACTGAATATATATGACATGATTAATCACGGATCTCATGATTTTTTAGTGCTTCAGAAATGAAAAAGTCACCCTGCTTTTTAGAGAATGTGATGAATTTGAAATTTTTCAAGTCATTCTCAAAGGGTGATATTTTACTTATAAAAGAGAATGAAATAAATTAAGTATATCTTATTGTGAAAAATGTATTCAGCTTTTTTGAAAGGGTATTAAAATGACATTTTGTCCAATTATCATAACTTTTGATGATATCAATGACCTCTTTAATGCTTCCTCACTTTATGGTCATATGATTGTTAACTTTCTCTGTATTAGCCGCTTTCTTGTGATGTAACACCCCAATATTTCATAAAACTTTATTTCTTCAAATTAATTGAATAACTTGCACTATGCGCAACATCAAGTTCAAGCAAACCATAATATACCAAACTAGCTATTCAAAAGTGGTTAATAATAGTATCAAATGAATTTTGAACTATATATATAATCCTTATAATTTTATAATCCATATTATGATTTTCTTAGACATAATTTAAGAACTAATTCATTTTTTCAGATAAAAGAAGTATTTTTCAAAAAATGAACTTTTATCGCCTTTTAATGGTGAACCCTTTTTAAATCCAATAATAGAAACTTTTATATATTCAATTTGACAAAATAAACTTCTTTTTTATAATCGGGACATAAGAATTTAGTTTAAATAAATTTTTGGTGTTTTTCTGATAACTTTCATATTTGGGTGAATAGTGAAAAATACTATATTTTAACTGAAAACAAATTTTTTAATCAAAATAATTTATAGTGTTAAATTGTAAATTTTAATGTTTTTTATGTACAAATATATTATATTTTTACCATTTAATCCAATGCTGGTCATTGTAAGTAATTTCACTTTGAGATTGGACATAAACAATTGACGATCTTTTGATAGATATTATTTTTTTTAAATGCGCCTTTTGGTTTGACAACGGGAATTATTTTTCAATTAATTAATGCAACTTATATTTTTTGACTTTTGTAAATTATATATCATTTTTTAATTAGGACTATCAAATATAGTTTAGGCTAAATTTTTGGTATTTTTCTGAAAAATCTCGATTTTTTATGAATAGTGAAAACACTGAGTTATTGGTTAAAAAAGGATTTTTATTTAAATAATTATTTATTTTATTTAAATTTATTTTAGGTAAAAATAGATACATAATACATATATAAGTTCCTTTTAATTCATTAGAGTCATGTTATAATGAGATTAGATATATAAAAATTTTATCGAACGTTTTACCGTCTTTTACCCAACTCCTAGGAGCATTTGCAAATTTACATAAAACATATTTTTAACACTTCTATGAGTTGAATTTCGAAAATCCTAGAGACACAGTTAATATCCAGGAGTAAAATTTGATTCAATAAGATAAAAATAATTTCTGTGAATAGTAACTTTTTACTTTTATTTACCACGATTAAAAGTAAATAGGGTAATTAAGGGTAAAATTATATTATTATTACCCTAAGATATGTACTAATTCTATTGGATAAGTTTAATTCGACAAAAAATGATCTTATGAATAAAATATGACCCTTTAGGTCCACTTGGACTAGATTAAGTCATTTATTATTATTTTATTTAAATAAGAGTTAAAAGAGTTAAAACAAAAGATTAATGACTAAACCATTTTTAACATAGGGTTATATATAAGATAAATTCGACTATAAATATTAATTATAAATCTAAAAAGATTCCTACATAATGGTTTTTTAATTATAATTTTTAGAGACTAAATAAGTATATTTATAAATGACACAATGATGATGCAGTAATTACCTTGTTAATGAAAGAATCAAATAAATGGTATTATAAATAATAAAATAAATATAATTTAAAAGTTTTTAGGACATCCACTAATTTTATAGGTTAATATGATATGTTAGGATTGATTCAATGTATATTTTTTTGAAGTAATCATGCAATTATTATTTTAATAAAAATCAAATACCAAATAGTGTCAAAATTGACATAAAATAGTTTTTAAAACAAATATTATACTATTAATTGATATAATGGTCCTAAAAATATGAGGTTAGGCCAAAAAACTTATATAATAATATATATGACATTAATGAATCAATTGGGGTTCTATTGGTAGTATATAGTAAGTTTATTAACTATATACTGTAAGAATACAAGAATACATGATAAAAGTTAAATTATTTAACTTAGAGTTAAATCTAAATGATAAGGTTAAAATTGTAACATAAACTTGTCTAAAATCTATTGGTAGAAATTAATTTAACCCATCCCCACCTTAGACTTTAAATAAACCAGATTGGATCCATTATAAACTGAATACGAATTTATTATAAAATAATACTTTAAGTTTTTTCTAAAGAGCCCCTCCTCCCCCTTATAAAAGGACACCAATTCTAACCAATTCCTCACACCTCTCAAGCCTTTTGGCTCGTCCAACCTCTTAACAATTAAGCTCCCTATATCTCAATACTCTTCCTAGAAGCCATAATTTAGGCAGAAGGCACTTCAAGAGTCCTTTTTTGTTCGAACCAAAGGGAATTACCCAAATTAAAGGTAACGATTTCTCTTAGCATCTTTTCTTTTATTTTACTTCTCCAACCACTAAACTCTTATTAGTATTTTCTTTTGTAACAAAACTTGTATCCTTAATATACTAGGATATTGTAATGAAAAGTATTCGAACTACACTTACACACACCTCCATCTAATGGGTGAAGAACATAATGTTTCTTTGGATGGCAACCAAACACCTCACGAAACGATGATTGCTCAATTATCTCCCAATGCCTCTCATGGTGGGAATTATGATTTCACTATAATAAAATATGTTATTAATGATATTTATTTTATATATAATCTTCTGTAATTCTATTTCATAGCATACCATTATTTGTTTCATGTTGTATATATATACGATAATTTCATTTGAAGAAGTGCGGACTACCGCACACTCAACGTGATATAAATCGTCCATACCTCACATAGAACGTATAAAGGACGGTGTTAATGAAATTAGGTGACACATATCAGATATTATATAATACTGGAATAATAATATACCTATGTATCATTTGGTTTTTTTCCTTTTAAATGAAAAATGAAATGGAAGTAGCGTTCGTGCGTACGTACGGACTACCATCTACACGGGCACAATGAGATTCATTCCCCATTGTATCCATTCAAGTATAATTCTTATTTGATGATTAAAAATAATTTTTAAGTACATGATATCATTCTGTATATGAATAAGATACGACCTATTTATAACAAACAGGTCTTATGTAACAAAACATATAAAGGAAAATGAGTAAGTTAACACTCGAAACGACGATAATACTAAAATATTATTAACAAGGCAATATTAAAAGATCATATATGATATCATATTTATGTATATGATTCTTGTATTATTTAATAACAATTATTTAACTATTATACAGGATGTTAACCTACCCTCGACCAAGGAAAAATACAATGTAAGGGTTTATTTCACAATCTCTTCATTATCCGATGTTGTTTATATGTAATTATCTACTGGGACCTCTGTATCATCCACATTCATGTTTTATAAAAATATATTTCAAAACATTTTTACTATTTACTAGAAAATGGGTTAAAGTAATTTATACCCTTATGTGTTTTGAAAGGAATCATTCCGTCATTTTCCAAACAATGTACTTTTGGACCTTTTCGTCAAATTTAAGGTAAGAATCTTTTTTTTAACTTATACGGTGGGTGCGGCTATTTTCTAACATTATAAACTCGTCGAAGCTTCCCTTACAAGCTTATAAGATTATTTTGAATGTAAATATTTTATTTTATAATTAGTTGACTTTTAAATTATTCCAAAATGAATATTTTAAGAATTTGATAAAGGTACTCTTTATCAAGATCAAAATTTTAAATGATTTAACGATTTATCATTCTAAATCATTTTAATTTATGTCCATGTTTTCAAAATGACATTAAGGATTTATTTATATGGATAGAAATGTTTTGAAATGATATTTCTTTTCAAATGTTTTAAAGTGGTATGGGATACTTTGATTCAAAAATATCATTTAAATTACTTCCTTAATAAATGTGTGACTTTTAAATGATTTAAAAAAAAGAGGTATTTCTCTCAAATAGTTTTGATTTCATCAATGTAAACTTCCTTTGATGGATTTTAAGCTTATTTGAAGTTGATTTATTTTTATACACAAC
Source organism: Viscum album (assembly GCA_963277665.1). NCBI lineage: Eukaryota > Viridiplantae > Streptophyta > Magnoliopsida > Santalales > Viscaceae > Viscum > Viscum album. The sequence goes on along the minus strand of OY728143.1, from coordinate 876,266,266 downwards.
TTCCATATTGTATTGAAGGTTTTGTGATATGTTTAACCATGTTTGTGTTATTTTTATACCATTCATGTTTTATAGATAAAGTATTGACATTTCGTATGTTAGTTTTAATACGAATGTTGATGTTATGTTTAAACCTGTTCATATGAGGAATGAATTGGACTTAATAACTGATGAGTGGATCCCGCTATAGCTCCTTGATGCATCGGTAGGTCTCATTAGACAAACTAGTGTCTTGGAACAAGGCCTTGACAAAATCTTATGTGTAGTCTTGGCACGAGGCCTTGACTATGTGGTTATGATAGTAAGGCATTATTCATTCCTTCATTCTGAATGTAGTTATTGATATTGCATGTGATTATTCGACTAGTATAAAATCCATGTGAATAATTAAATGGAATTATTTCATTTTATTTTTTTCATATTATTCTGAAGTTCAAGTTTAAAAGGATTTTGTTTTAGTTATACATTGCCTTAAATGTTTATTCTCATTTATGAAAGTTTTTGCTATATTGTTATCCTTACTGAGCATCTGAGCTCACCCCTTTATATGTTTTATTTTTCCCAGGATTCCATGAAGTGTATTGTGATTGATATGCAGGGTTAAGCCAAGGGAATAATGGTGTTCATAAAGGATTATTTATGTTGTTTTGTATGTTATAAATTGTAATGTAAAATTCATGTATGTAATCTATTTTCCAAGGCTGCTAAACCGATCGGTCCTTCGGGACTTAGTTCTTTGTAATCATTCCAATGTATTAAAATAATGCACCGACTCTAGGTAACTGGGGTCGGGGTGTTACAGTTGGTATAAGAGGAAGTATAATAATAACCATGGAATCTAGATTTAGATAAACTCTGATTAGAGCACATAAACCTAATCTATACTTTTACGATTTGTATAGAAGAAATTCCTAGAATTTTGGTAATGTAGAGAATTTGTGAGTTTTCCAAGAAAATACATCCTTGTTTGGATACGTGCAGGTAGAGGCGGCTCTGGCACAGATGTACCTAGGGGTAAAACCCAAAAACACCACATTGAGCTAGACTCGAACGGGAACGGGTGCACGACAACGGGCCTTGTTGCACTCATGGTTATGAAACTCCTGGGGGATATGCTTAGGATAATTCTCATTTTCTTTAAAAAAATTATGAAGGGTTTATGAGTATATACTTCCTCAATGAAAACTTCATTATGATTATGGATTATATCCATAAACCGTTCAATTTATGTTTGGTATTTTACATGTTTGGAATTATTGTAATTCATAAACTGACCTAGTTTAAGCTATTGTATAGAAATGGTGCCCAGTAGAAGCAATATGAACTCCAGCAATACATATGATCAAAAGATTAAAAAGTATTATATCTTTCATAGTATTAAGACAACATTTAGAAGGGAAATAGTCTCCCATGTATTCTCAACATATGAATAAATAGTATCATGTGTTAATAAGATAAGTAAAGAATTCTTTGAGTCCTATGAAATTGAAGGCAAGCAAGAGAAGAAAAGGACAGAAGAGAGAAATATGGATAGGGGGAATATGGAAAAGAATAATTTTCCCATATGTGATAACTGTGGGAAGAAACACCCTGGAACTTGCCTGAAGGTAATGGGAGTTTGTTATAAGTGTGAAGAAAAAGGACACCAAGTACGTGACTGTAAGGGTAAGAAAAAGGTTTCAAATGTACAGTGATTCATCTTTAAGGAGTTGGGACATTGTGTGAACCAATGTCCAAATCATTAGAGTATGCCCCAAATGATTCTATGGGATAATAATCAAGTTATGATACTGCCACAGATGAGGAGTAATGATTAGAGTTCTTATGTTGTTATTAAAAAAATATGTCATTTGAGTGTTGTATCAACGATGTACTGGTTATAATAATTATGGAGTATATAAGGATTTTACTAAAGTACTATTTTATTAATAACTTGAGATTGTGTGGAACCAAGAAAAGTGACTAAATAGTATGTTAAATTTTTGGAAAATATATGGTTGAGAGAATGATTAACCATAAAATGGTTTTCATACTGAGGTAGTGATTTTTGAATAATACATGATTGATTTGGATAAATAATATTCTTGACTACCAAGAATGTGATTAATGATTTTTGCATCCCATCATTTTTTGATAGAAAGAGTATATCCAGTATTCTTAATGAATAAGGGAGCATGAATGTAATAAATAACGTTTTATGGTAATTCAGGATGTTGTAGTGTTTTAGAAGAATACATGATGAAGGTGTTCACATGTTATTTCATGGAAAAAAGAATCTTCATTGTGTTTAACTTCTCGAAAAAATTTGTATTGTGAATTTGGAAAGAAGTATTTTGGATAAGTCAAGTTTGAGATTATTTTTTGATTTCCATAAAAAGGACAACCTAGAGGTCGGGTGGAAACCTATTGCGTCCGGCAAGGTCGCAAGACTTGAACCCACAACCGAAGGGTGACAAAGGTGTATCACCTACCAGTGACCCATGTGATATCCTGGATTGAATAATGTAGTTTTTAAAAGGGTCGGGTAGATTAATTATAAATTCATTTTTAAGAACCCTATACAAATAGTATAAATAGAATATTTTTTTATGTTCTATTATCTTTTAGAGTAAAATATGAGTTTGTGGTAGAAATTAGTTATAGGATGGAACTCTACTTGACAAGTATAAATTTTTTTCTTCACTTATTCTATAAACAAATAAATTCTTAAACATTAGGTAAGGCATCTTAAAGGAAGAAATGCATTATCCTAATACCTTACGATTTGTTGAACCGATGGTATTTTAAATCCCCATAGACTGGTGGATTTGAGGCACACAATTCTACAATTATTTGTGAATAATGACCTCAATCAATACCTATAAATATTTACAATTTCCCTCAAATTATGTGTCTCTAATTTCCACCAATGTTCTTCTAATCGAGATCGTAATTTGGTGGTGACTTTTTCATTCCCCTTTTCCTCTTATTAAGACTAAATTTTATTAACCCAATTTCCGATGTGGGTTTTACCACAATGGTATTTTCTATTTTCAACCTTTTATTTTTGAAGAACAATTTCAAATTTCGAGAACACAATTTATTGAAGGAGGGAATAATGTAACACCCCATGATTTCATAAAATGTAATTTCTTCATAGTAATTGAATAGCTTTCACTACGCGCAACACCGAGTTCAAGAACACCATAACATACCAAACTAGCCATTATAAAGTAGTTATGAATAGTATTAACTGAATTTTGAACTATATATATAATCCTTATAATTTTAAAATCCATATTATGAGATTCTTAGACATAATTTAAGAACTAATTCATTTTTTCAGATAAAAGAAGTATTTTTCAAAAAATGAACTTTTACCGCCTTTTAATGGTGAACCCTTTTTAAATAAAATATTTGAAACTTCTATATATTAAATTTTACAAAATAATCTTCTTTTTTAGAATTGGGTCATAATAATTTAGTTTCAATAAATTTTTGGTGTTTTTATGATAACTTTCATATTTGGGTGAATAGTGAAAAATACTATATTATAACTAAAAACAAATTTTTTAATAAAAATAATTTATTGTGTTAAATTCTAAATTTTAATGGTTTGGAAGTACAAATAGATTATATTTTTACCATTTAATCCAATTCTGTTCATTGTAAGTAATTTCACTTTGAGATTGGACATAAACAAGTGTCGATCTTTTGATAGATATTGTTCCTTAAAAATATGCCTTTTGGTTTTGACAACAGGAATTAATTTTAAATTTATTAATGCAACTTATATGTTTTGAATTTGGTAAAATAGAGATCATTTATTAATTTGGACTATCAAATATAGCTTAGGCTGAAGTTTTGGTATTTATCTGAAAAACGTAAATTTTTGATGAATCGTGAAAACACTAAGTTATTGGTTGAAACTGAATTTTTATTTAAATAATAATTTATTTTATTTAAATTTATTTTAGGTCAAAGTAGTTTCATAATACCTATATAAGTTCAATTTAATTCATTAGATTAATTTTATGATAAGATTAGATATATAAAAAATTTATCCAACTTTTTACCGTGTTTTACCCACCTCCTAGGAGCATTTGCAAATTTACATAAAACTTAATTTTACGGATTCTGTGAGTTGAATTTCTAAAATCCAAGAGACATGGTTAATATCAAGAAGTAAAATTTTGTTCAATAAGATTAGAACAATTTTTGGTGAATAGTAACTTTTTACTTTTATTTACCACGGTTAAAAGTAAATATGGTAATTAAGGGTAAAAATGATATTATTATTACCCTAACACGTGTCCTAATTCTATTGTATAAGTGTAACTTGATCAAAAACAACCTTATGAATTAAATATGACCCTTTAGGTCCACTTTTATTTGATTAAGACATTTATTATTTTTATTTTTAAATAAGAGTTAATAGAGTTAGAATCAAAGTTTAATGACCAAACCATTTTTAATATAGGGATATACATAATATAAATTTGACTATAATTATTAATTCGAAATATAAAAATATTTACTACATAATCGTATTTTATTTATAATTTTTTGATATTAAATAATTAATGTTATTAATGACACAATGATGATGCAATAATTACATTGTTAATGAAAAAATCAAATAAATGATATTATAAATATTAAAATAAATATAATTTCAATGTTTTTATGACATCAACTAAATTTATAGTAGAATATGATATGTTATTATTGATTAAATGTATTTTTTTTTGAAGTAATAATTCTTTTAATATTTTAACAAAAAAACAAATACCAAATAGTGTCAAAATTGACATAAAATAGTTTTTAAAACAAATATTATATTATTAATTGATATAATGGTCCTAAAAATATAAGGTTCGTCCAAAATACTTATATAATAATATATATGACATTAATGAACCAATTGGGGTTCTATTGGCAGTATATAGTAAGTTTATTAACTATATAGTGTAAGAATACAATAAGACACGGTAAAAGTTAAATTATTTAACTAAGAGTTTAATCTAAATTATAATGCTAAAATGGTAACCTAAAGTTGTATAAAATATATTGGTTAAAAAAATTTAGACCCATACCCACCTTATACTTTAAATAATCTACTTTAGATCCATTATAAACCGAATATGAATTTATTATAAAATAATGCTTTATGTTCTTCCTAAAGAGCCCCTCCTCCCCCTTACAAAAGGACACCACTACTAACCAATTACTCACACCTCTCAAGCATTTTGTCTTGTCCAACCTCTTCCCAATTAAGCTCCATATATCCCTATCCTCATTCTATAAGTATTACATTAGTCATGAGTCACTTCAAGAGTCATTTTTGGTTCAAACCAAAGGGAGTTACCCAAATTAATGGTAACAATTTCTCTTAGCGTCTTTTCTTTTATTTTACTTCTCCAACCTCTAAACTCTTATTATTATTTTCTTTTGTTACAAAAACAGTATCCTAAATATAATAGTATATTTTTATGAGATGTATTCAAACTAAACTTACACACACCTCCATCTAATGGTTGAATAACATAATGTTTCTGTGGATGGCAACCAAACATCTCACGAAGCGATGATTGTTCAATTATCTCCTACCACCTCTAATGGTGGCCATTATGATGGCACTATAATTAAATATGTTATTAATGAAATTTATTTTATATATAAGCTTATTTAATTCCATTTCATATCATGTCGTTATTCGTTTCATGTTTTATATACATACGATAATTTCATTTGTGGAAGTGCGGACTACCGCCCCCTCAAAGTGATATGACTCGTTCATACCATACATGGAAAGCATAAAAAAAGGTGTTAATGAACTTAAGTGACACATATAAGATATTATATTATACTCTAATAATAATATACCTATGTATCATTTGGTTTTGAGTCCTTTTTAAGGAAAAATTAAATGGAAGTAGCGTTTTTGCATACATACGGACTACCGTCTCCACGAACGCGATGAGATTCATTCCCCATCATATCCATTCAAGTATAATTCTCATTTAATGATTAAAAATAATGTTTAAGGACTTGATATAATTATTTATATGAATGAGATACAACCTATACACAATAATCATGTATTATATAACAAAACATATAAAAGAAAACGAGTAAGTTAACACTCAAAACGACGATAATACTAAAATATTATTAATAAGGAAATATAAAAAGATCATATATGATATCTTATTTATGTATATGATTCTTATATAATTTAATAACAATGATTTAATTATTATACAATAATTTAACCTACCCTCGACCTAGGAAAAGTACAAGGTAAAGGTTTATTTCACAGTCTCTTCATTATCCGAGGTTGTTTATACGTAATTATCTACTGGGGCCTCTTTATCATCCACATCCATGTTTCATAAAAATATATTTCAAAACATTTTTACTATTTACTTTTCAATGGGTTAATTTCATTTATACCCTTATGTGTTTTGAAAGTAATCTTTCCGTCATTTTCCAAACAATGTACTTTTTTACCTTTTTGAGAAAATTAAGGTAAGAATGTTTTTTTAACTTATACGGTGGGTGCGGAAATTTTCTACCATTATAAACTCGTCAGAGATTCCCTTACAATATTATAAGAATATTTTGAATGTAAATGTTTTATTTTATAATTATGTGACTTTTAAATGATTTCAAAATGAATATTTTAAGAATTTGTGAAAGGTACTCTTTATCAACATCATAATTTTAAATGTTTTAAAGATTTTTCTTTCTAAATATTTTTAAGTAATGTACAAATTTTCAAAATGATTTTAGTGATTTATTTATATAGACATGAATGTTTTGAAATGATATTTATTTTCAAAAGTTTCAACGTGGTATGGGACACATTGATTCAAAAATCTCTTTTAAATTACATCCTTAAAAAATTTGTGACTTTTCAATGATTTCAAAAAAAAGATATTTCTCTCAAATAGTTTTGATTTCAACATCCTTTGATGGATTTTAAGATTATTTGAAGTTGATTTATTATGATACAAAACTTCCATATTGTATTGAAGGTTTTGTGATTTTTTTAACTGTGGATGTGTTATTTTTATACCCTTCATGGTTTATAGAGAAAGTATTGACATTTCGTATGATAGTTTTAATACAAATGTTTATGTTATGTTTAAAACTTTTCATATGATGAATGCATTGGACATAGTAAGTGACGGGTGGAGCTCGCTATAGCTCCTCGATGAATCGGTTGGTCTCAGGAGAAAAACTATTGTCTTGGCACAAGCCCTTGACAAAATCTTATTTATAGTCTTGGAACGTGGCCTTGACAATGTGGTTATGATAGTCTGGCATTATGCATTAATTCATTATGAATGTGGTTATTGATATTTCATATGATTATTCGACTAGTAGAAAATCCATGTGAATAAGTAAATGGCATTATTTCATTTTATTTTTTCCATATTTTGCTGAAGTTCATATTTAAAAAGTGTTTGTTTTAGTTATACATTACCTTAAATGTTTATGCTTATTTATGAAAGTTTTCGCTATATTGTAATTCTTACTGAGCATCTGAGCTCACCCCTTTCAATGTTTTATTTTTCAGAGGATTCCAAGAAGTTTATTGTGATTGATATGTAGGGTTAAGCCAAGGGAATTATGGCGTTCATAAAGGATTATTTATCTTGTTCTTTATGTTATAAAGTGTAATGTAACATTCATGTATGTTATCTATTTTCCAAGACTACTAAACTAATCGGTCCTTCGGGACTTGATGCCTTATAATCATGCCAATGTATTAAAATAATGCACCGACTCTGCGTAATTGTGGTCGGGGTGTTACATGTGATCAGTGATATTTATCAATCTATATGATTATTTATTCATTTATTTCAAGTCCATGGATTCACTTCCCATATATTTTCTCCTATGTGGATACTTAGTTATGTGTTACCTTGGGTAATGTTTATGTTTCCATATTTTTTATTTTTTAAAAAAGTTTTATTATTAATTGTTAGGATGTGGGATTACATGAATGAAATATTAAAGTATTAAAACATTAATAACACATATGAATTTTAAGGGAATAAAATCATTTTAATGGTGGTATAATGTAACAACCCAAAATTTTTTGATATATTTTTTTCAAACTAATTTAACATTTTCAATATTTTTTATTTCACGCAACACCGAACATATCTTTTGTTATACGAAATCACAAAGTGAGGATTATTTTATATAGAAAACCACATCAATGTTCTACTACCCTCAACACATATATTATAATTTAGTACACAAAAAAATATGTTTTCCTTACATTGCACTCAATACATAGTTCCTTTGATAGTTTACATTACATGCATGGACTAGTTTTACTCAAATATAATATATTATTAATAATAATATTAAAATATTAATATAGTTACCACCTCGCCATTGGAATGGAAGTTCAAATAATATTAACTAAATTATAAAAAAATGATCATCACATGTATATAAAATTAATCCTTTAGTTTTCAATTTGTTTGAGATGAATGTAATAATAATTTCTGAATGATGGAAATATTTTTCTCTAACAAACAGAATTTTATCACAGTTAATTAAAAAAATACCTTTGGTTATTTATTTCAATAATATATATATATTATATATTAAATAAATATTTTTATACTTATCCAATAGATTAGATATGTATATGATAAAAATAAATCCAATATCATGAATAAAAATATGTATTTTCTAAAAATGTAGGATTATAACCTTTTAATAGAGAACCCATTTTAAATAAAAATTTTGAAACTTTAAAAAAATATATTTTATTAAATTTACATTTTTTTAAGTGGAATATTAAACTTTAATTTGGGTGAATTTTTCATATTTTTCATAGAAGTTTCACTTTTTTAATGAATAGTGGAAAAAACTAAATTTTAATTCAAAATTTCATTTTAGTATAACATATAAATATATATAGATAAATTATATTTTACTCTATTTTAAAATATTAATAAGATAATTTTTACATAATTTAATAAAATTTAAGTCATTATAATAAATTTCACATTGAAATTGGATATAAAAACACATCAATCTTTTCAAACATTTCACATTAAAAACTCGCATTATCATCCCATACATGGGAATAAATTTTAATTAATTTATGGAAATTATATGATTATAATTTGGATAAATTTATTAAACATTTGAAATAATGTTAATTTATAATTTCTAATTAGGTAAACATATTTTTTTACCAAGAATATTATTGAAGGTGATTAAAAGTAATTAGAGTAATTAATATACAAATTTTCTTCAACAAATACTAAATATTAAACATAAGAAAACATGACCTAGAAAAAAGTAAATAATTAATTTTTAGGACTTATATAGACCTTATACTACATTTTATATAATTTGGTTCATTATTTGTGCCACCTCACATGGGAAAATATTTGTGTAATTCCCTTTTACAAAAATTATAAGAATCCCACTCCTCAACCACTATAAAAAAGAACTCAACCCTGCCAATTATTCACACCACTAAAGACTCTTTTATAACAAAAAATATACATATAAATTCTCAAAAAACCCCTTTATTCATCCTTGAAGCCAACCATTTTTCAGAAATTCAACCAAATAAACTCTTTATTACAAACCAAGAGGTGTTGCTTAAAGAAGATGTCACATTCTTCCTCATGATCCATTATTTTATTTTCATTCTCCATCAATCAAAACTTATTATTACATTATTATATAATAATCTGAGTATAAAAAATATATTAACATATTTTTCTTAGTTTTTGACCTTTATTTACAAACAATTCCATCTAATGGGTAACAAACTTTCTGTTCTTGGGTAGGGCGAACTACCGCATCATCAAATGATGTTGTTTGTTTTTCCATTACCACATCTCATGGGTTGTAATTATGATGAAAACTAGGGTTTTATTTTATATATATGATATTTATTAATTATTAATGATTTAGGAAATATTTTAAAAAACATACATTCATGATTTGCATTTTCTATCAATATGATAACTTCATTTGTAGACGTGTGGACTACAACCTCCTCAAAGAGAATTGATTCGTTCACACATTAGATGGAATGTATTAAGGATGGGTGTATTGAAATAATATTATATGTATTGAATAATAATAAAACTTAAATGATATTATATATATATACATACATGGAAATCACTTTCGTACTTTTAACACGACAATAAAATGAAAACATCATTCAAGCATATGTACGACCTGTCGTCTCCATGAATGGTGTATTCAATTTTTTTAATTTATAAAATTTATAGATCATTATGAATGTTTATATAATAAAAATATATGATATTTAAATCAGTTTTTAAATTCTAAAAATATTTATATAATGATATATGGTAAAGGATCATGATTAACATGTAAAAAATAATATCAAAAATCGGATATTACCCAAAATGTAACATTTACATAGAATTGTTATTAAATGTATAATATAATCTCCTAATCAAATAATATATGATATTAGATATTATAACATGGTTATGTAGTATATTTAAGATAAAATTATATTTATTAAACATGATATTTGAATGTGTATGAAGAAATTCATGACTCAAGGTAAAGGTTTTCTTGGGTCACATTTTTTTTGTGAGAGAAAATCCATGTTCGCCAACAATTTTTTTTATATGTAGTGTTTATAGTACCCAAGGATTTATTTTATGGTTTTATAATTATAATTATTGGGAAATCAATATCCATTTTATTATACATATTTCATGCGGTTTTTCGTTCAAATGTTCCAAATCAGTAATGTAATTTAGTCTCAATTTTTTTCATCAAGACATATGCCACGTTATAGAGCGATATTACTCTAAGATGTTTGAATAATAATATTTGTCATTTTTAATCAATAATATACCTATTTTAATCATATTTAATACTTTATCTGATTTTTTTCTTTCATGGGGATTATTATTCAATGTTTCCAAAGTGGTAGGACTCTATTCCTACCATCTCATCATTTGTCATGATTGTTTATCATTATGAATTAATTAATCAAATAATATGATAATTATATAAAAAAACATATAATGTTTCTTCTCTTCTGGTTAATCAAGATATATTTAAGTAATGGTACCATTTTTCTACTCTTTGAAACTTAAGATAATTATGAAAGTGTTTTTAAGAAAATATGACTTTACCTATCTATTCATTCAGAAACCTATGTTATTTCAAAACCATGTTTCCTGAAAATTTTTTCCAAAATTTCAAACTATTATCCAATTATCTCTAGAATAAATGTTACCCTTATTTTATATTTTTAATATAATGGTTTCTAATAATGAATGTTCTTTCCTTTTTCTAATCGAGGCACTTTTCCAAACTTCTTACGACATAAAAGAAATGTATGACATGTAAAGATTTATCTACTATCATGAATCTCATTTCATCAAATATTCTTTTAAGGTTTATAAGATTTTATTTAAATAAAAATAAACTTCATAACATTCTTTACATTAAACATTAAGTGTTTTTAAAATAAAAGGTTTTTAAAAAAATATATGTTGAAACATTTTTTAAAATGATTTTGAAATCTTCCTTTAAACATTTTCAAATATGTATTCAAGGAAAAATGTTTTAAAATTATATTCGATCCACTTTTATATGTATTCAAGTAAAATGGATTTAAAAATATTTTTATGATTCTTTTATATGTTTTCAAGGAAAAATGTTATCAAAATGTTTTCAAGATTATTTTATAAGTTTTCAAGGAAAAATGTTTCTCGAAATATTTTCCATAATCCCTTATAAGTATTTAAATAAAATGTTTTTGTATTTTTTTTTCAAGATTCCATTAAATTTTTTCAATGAGATTTTTAATTAAAATGGTTTTAAAAAGTATTTATGTTTAAAAAATAATTCATAAATTAATAAAGGATATATTATTCAATAAAATGTTTTAATACATCTTTACAACATATTTCCCATCTAAGATGACATGCATTGGTGTTACAGATGCCTTTCTGATGAAATTTTATAATGTTTCCATTCATATTCTTTCTCTAAATGTTATAAATTTATATGGAATATTTTTTATGAAGTAGTTAATCTTTCATGGTTTATATTTTTTTGAATCCCATTTATCTTTCATGGGTTATATTCTTATAAATACCATTTATTTTCAATTTTTTTGTATTAATGAATTGATTATTAAACCTAACTCTTTTCCAAAGATTGTGATATGATTACAAGTTTATAATACCCATTTAATTTCATAGGTTATGATATATTGATTGATTATGATATTTTGGAACACATATGTATGATTTCATAATTATATGGGTGGTATATATATCTACCTTCAATGCATTGGGTAATGATTTGTATCTCATGAGATAGACATGGATGGAATAAGGACTGAACTCTAATTAGGAAAGGAATTTTTTCATTAATATAGTATTTTGAGTGAACCTTGAATACTAAGATGGTCTTGGAGTGATTCATGACAATAAAGAATGTATGGGGAGTGAACCCATACTTCTAAGACCCTTTCAGTGATGCCTTTACTACTATTGAAATAATTTTAAATACATATGCGTCTACCACAATTCCAGGTCTTATTTTATGTTATTCTTTCTTGGCTTATGACATTGATTATCATATTATTAATGTCTTATGAACTTCTAATATTTATTTGATGACTCGTGTTTATGATATTTTATATGCAGAGTATGATATTCTAATGTCACATTCACATTCTCGCACCATACGATCATGTTTTTTATTACATAACTCCATCGTTTACAATTGTTGAGAATCTGAGCTCGTCCATTATTATGATTCCTTTCTCCAGGTTATGAATAAAAATTTTAAGTAGGAGTAATAAAGGGTATAATATTTAATGGATATGGTAATGATCTTTCACTAATCAAGAATAATGTATTATGATTCCAAATACAGTAAACTATTAGGGTCCTCAAGCATGTACTTTTGTAATGTGATGAATATTCATCTAAATTAATGTAATATACATGTATTTTAATACTATGTCATTATTAAATGCATGGATAAAACCCGAGAGTATGTTATTGTTCTGATAAATCTGTTTGATTATAAATCCTTTAACTATCACAGGAGCTCCTTGATATTTTTACGTTCCATCATGTATAGGGGGTGGACACTAGAGATTCTCTAGGAATAATCTCAATTGTAAACTCTACCTCTCTCTATCTTAATATCTAATCCAAAAATATCATTAGGAAAGAAATCACTGAAATGATCTAAATGGGAGAAAAATAATTTAGATTTATTACTATCTCCTCCATGAAGAGACTAGAAATATGGATGGTCACTCCACCTAGAACAAAGTGATTTAGACTATATATACTGGCCTAGAAATCCCTCTCACACTTGTTAAGATAACAACATTCCTATTATGATGTAAATGAAACCATATGGTGAAATTATTCCACATATGTTTGACATGGAAACAACCAATCCATTAAGATAATGACATCAAAACATGTATCTAATGTGGGAAGTGCTCTAAATTTAAGGGATAATATCCTATTATATGGGAAAAGTCCCTACATATGCATTTTTTTCTCTCACCATACTTCAAATTGGTTGTCCAGTGTCCTTATAACATATATGTACACAATCACTAGTCTGAGACATTCTATGGTCAATAGTGAAATAAAGGAGTTGGAGGAAACTATATTAAATAAATATGATATGATAGTAGAGGCTACAATAATATTACATCATATTGTAGATGACCCTATACTATGATCCCCATATATCAATTGTAAGGCATGCATCTTTCCCAGTCCATGGAGCAGTTCTATGGTTGAGAACCCTAAGCATATCCACTATACTAGCGCTAATAATCACAATTCTAGATACAACATCCATGACCTCATCCTCATCATGTCGTACCCATTATTTTCCAACTCCCTGCTTGATGCATAAAAACTAATCATTCCCATAAAGATGAAGCTAGAATTTTTCCACTTACACTAGAAGTAGGTTGAAAGGGCTTACATAATATTTGATGATGCCTTATATTTATACCAGAACATAAATCAAGAGGGTTTCTATCAGACTAAGACTTCATATTCCTCTTTCCTCCACACTAATGGAATATAACACATCTTCCTTTAAGGATACACTGGTTTCCACTACTTAGACATGAATCCTCAAGTCTATGCTTCCTTATATTGGGAAATTATACCTTAACTCATAATTAATCCTTATGTGCCTGTTCTTATCAACTTATATCAATTTTTTCTCATTTATAAGAGCCTAATTTATGATCTCAAAAAATTTATATATGTGAAATACATCCATTGGTGAGTGCATGGACTATATGACCCCATACATGAAATGCCTCTCTCATGACAACTCTTCACTAACTTGAAGTGGTGAAATGCATGAAATCTAATTAGAACACACTGGATAGTTCATGAAGAACACAACACCCTCATATTGGTTCATGAAATATCTAGATTAGTTAGGTTGCAATGTCTGAGGGAAAGAAAAATCATAAAAGGAAGACTCTAAGTCCTCCCAGACCATATGCTAATGACGACCATATATAGTAAACAAATTCCTTCATCACTTGGTAGAACCCTACAACATATAGGTGTTTATAAGGACCCTCATATTTGTAGGAATCTCCATATTCTAAAATTATAGAAAATAAAGGACTCTATCCATGACACAGTATCCAAAAATATTTCATGCACAAAAAATGTGGGAGGATGCTGCTACTGGAATTTAAAATTCAGATAATCCACAGTAGTTGTAGCCCATGGATTAACCTGCCTGGAATTCATTAGACATTAGAAACCCTTTAGGATAAAAGTATTAGTTCTCGTGTTTGGACCTATAAGGAGGTATCCCAATTGGAAATCATATCAATAAGACTGTCAGTTCAGGGCCCACCATATCCAGAGTGTGGTTGTCCCCACCCTCCTGGTACATGAATCGAGGAAATTGTGATGGTATAACTCTAAAAATTATGAGCACGTGAATCAGAAAAAAGGTACTTGAAAAAGGGATCACTACCCAATATATAACACTGACTACATTCTTATAAGTCCATTGTATTGTTATGTGTCCAAAATTTCATTACAAGGGTTCCAGTATGTGATGGGCCAATTTCACATTTCCTCTTCCTTTACTGAAAAACATTTCCTGTTATAAGTCAATCCTTACATTTAATGTTTTTATTTTCTTATAAATATTAATATATCAGGGTTTGATTAAATGGTTCATCATTCCCATTTAATAATGCTATATACACTCGATAACAAAAACCAACACCCATTAATTTTAGTTAGATTTTTTACATTTAGTATCAGAATATAATCAATAATATATAATTGATCCAATAGGTTAATTACCCCTTCCAATTAATGAGGGACTATACACATCATAAATTGAAATTTTTAGTCAATCAATCACATCCAACGCCCATCCCATGTAACCCAAGGTACATAGATGACATTGGTATAATTTAGCTATTTAAGATACCACCATGAAACTAAATAGGAAAATGGTATATAGATTAACGATTAAAATTTAAATAAAAAATTTCATTTACCTGAAAAATTTGTTATTAGAAAAAGAATATTGAAAAACCATGGATCACTCAACAATCATAGGCAACATAGATATAAATAGTAAAATACAGCTGCATGGTATGGAATAAGTATGTAATGTGAATTCTAGGTGCCTAAAATGATGCATGTTACAATAAAACATACTATACTATGCCAAATAGAATAAAAATATAACTTATCAAACACCCTAATTCATGTTCATTACCCAATGATGAAAATATATCAACTGTAATAAGAAAAAAATTTAACATAATTTTCCTATTCATAGACAACTTGGTATTTACCATTAATGTGGGTAATATACTCTCATGCACATCTTATAACCATGTTCCAACCATATTAAAAATATCTTTTCTATATTCGCAAATATTAAGACAAAAAAAAAAGAAAAAATTTACGATAACACTTTGTGACAGAACAAACTCGGTGCCATTGAATGCTTCCCTAAGTTGGTGGTCCACATGGACTCAAGAATGCCTCCTCATATGAAAGAAGTTGTCATCTAGCAGTGAGGGCAATGTATTTGTTTGTGGGGAGAATATTCCATCATGTTATAGTAGATAACAATAGATATAATATAATTTATCAAATGTGTATCAATATTAGAAGCATAATAATGAATAAAGAAGAGAAGTTGCATAATAAATATTGTAGTGAAAGATAATCGTAAAAATATAAAGATAATAATCAACTCAAAACTGAAGAGTATCATATAAAAATGATAATTTCATGTCATGTATTTAAAAAACTAGAAAACAAGTATATGGGTAAACATGAAATATATTCTATACCAATTAATAAAAAGGATCAAAAAACTATCTAGAATCCTGAGAGTTGGCTCAACCATATACTACCAAGATCCCATTATAATACAAGAATGAATGTAAGGTGTCATAATCATAAAGGTTCCCCTTATTGACCCCTACATATATATATAATCTACTAGGGTACCAATGGAGGTCATTATAGAGTTTGAGATAAATATCATCAGACCCATCCTGATGGCGTCTATACAACCTTATTTGTGTATAAAAACTGAAATTGTTTATAGGTATAAAAAGAATAAATAATAAAAACAAATAACTCATAACTGATTCACCCTCTTCAACTGCCTGAATATGTAATCGTTTAATTAATTATTTTCCAGTTTATAATAAATATGTCACATATATATTGTGTTAATGGTACTGATAAAGTTCATAATAATTATAAATTAGGATCCAAGGGGTAACCAATGAATTCTAGACATTAGAGGATAGAGAACTCAAAATATTAACTCATACAGTCCGGAAATGAAGGGTCTATGTTTAATGTAACTGTAAAAACCCAAGGAACTCTACTGTAAATGATTCTAACTAAGTCTAATAATTATGTCCAATATAATAATTTTCTATGCATAAATGAGGTCAATGGGGTGATTAAATGGTACAACACATCTTAATACATCTAGATTAATCTAAGGAGTTTATCTGAGGCATCCTAATATGCAGAGAAATAGTGAAGGGATCCTATGGAATAATTTTCTGTATCCACTGGAAGAAAAGGACCATGTTTCATGGTGAGTATCTCACTTTTAAATCATATCCTTGATTTGGAAAGGTATCTTTATAGAGCTCAAGGAATTCCCTTTTGAATCCAATGCTAGCTCATGTCTGACCAATCCTATAAAGGTGAAAAGTTACATATGAAATTGGAACCTTACACATATATCATTATTTAATTTATGTACATGTAATAATAATGAAATTTATTAATTAATAAAGTTCATTACACACCCATTCAATAATTATAACATGATAAATGAGAGACATGAAACCATTAATCAATTTAATAACCTAATAATTTACTTGGTTCATTATTTTTTCTTTCATACACATGAAAATGTTTTCTATGTACATGAAACCAATCACCATTGAATTACATTTAATGAGTCCAAGTGATATAAATGAATCAACATTACATTAAATAATTTAATATTCATTTATTAAATTAGAACACTTAACTTATAAGGTTCAAGTTATAATTTAATTTAATATACAATTTTTATCCAGTTTCAATTCATAATTAAATTTAATTAAAATGGACTTACAATTAACAGGGTCAATCCAACACCCTTTAATGGTGTCTCAAATAAATATATAGAGGGTCATAAAGGTATAAAAAAGGAATCATTCTACTTGAGGGTGGATGGTTTCAAGCGAACAACCTCCCACACCATGATGGACATGTATAGTTATGGCACTATAATAACAGAACAATGGTTATTATAAAGGAATGTCAATTTTAGGAGAATCTCCAGGTAAACCCGGCTTGCAAACACTGGACGAAATTTATAAACGATGATACTTTTAAGAAAAATTCATACTCCACTTACCATATGTCTAAAGCACTATACTTATATAATATCCTCCCCTATTTTGGATTGTATTTGAAGAAGATTGAAGAATGTATCAACACCCAAAAAACAGGGAATATGATCCTACATCAAAATAGTTCCATCGAGAGGAAGACAAATGATGAACCAAGACTAAGGATTAATGAGTATACATGAAGGAATCCAACATGAAAAAAATAGATCGAATTGGAGATCATACACTGAAATGGGATCAAAATATATGAAGAGAAGCTAGGGAGATCATACAGGTTGAGGAAGAGGTCCTCTATCCACTAGAAGGACAAATAATAGGGAGGGTTAGTTAATTATAATTTTATAGTGGAAATGGTCTTTTCAAACAAAAATTAATGGGTCACATGTTTTGGTCACATGGTTTCCTGAACAATATGACAATGTTGGAAACCTCACTAACTTAAGAGGGAACCCACATGGTTTGGCCACACATTCTAAGAAAACATGTTCCAAACCATGCAATTTGTATCTATTAAAAATTAGAGACCTCTAGTATGGGTGTCCAGCCCTAGACATATAGTTAGATAATACTTTCACCCTACTTTTCTTTTTGAAATGTCCAACACCGTTATGAGAAACCATTCAAGCTAGTTCTAAAGGTTTCTATGAACCATGTACCTTATTTTTACATGTAAAAATGTAATGCTCCATGCTCCAAATGATCCCTAAAACCCATAGTTTTCTCCCCATCCTCACGAGGCAACCATAATAGGTAAAATAAAAAAATAAATCAAAATTAAAAGGATCTATACCTCATAGAAATTTTATGTTCTCACAGAAACTATAAATAAATAGTATATTAAATAGTAATTATTACATTAATTTATAAAAAAATATGACATGTATTATAATTAATGTAGGACTGGTAATGTTATTATTATGAAGTATAAATTTTACTAAATTTAACTAATTTCCAAACTTAGTGTGTAATGTGGATAAAAACTTTAGTGAAGGTACATAAGTATTGGATAATTTTATAAAATGATGACATGACTTAGTATAGTGTACAATTGAAATATTGTCTCTCTAAATTAAAAATTGGTGTATTAATCATATTAAGGTAAGGGAATTTAATATAATTTACCCTTTTTATAATAATACATTGATTTTGAAAGTTATACCATAGAAATATGAAAGTATGATATGGATGAGTAAAATATTTTATATGAGGAACACTATATTAAATTCATGGGTGAAAATCTATAAATTTAATTGATAATTTTAATGAGGAAAGGTGGTCATAAAAAATATACAGATAATTTTTTTGGATACGCTAAAATCATAGTATATAAATAAGCCATAATGAATACTTATTGTGTATAAATTTAGGTGAACTTTTGAATTGTGCTGAATGTACCATTTATAATTGTTTTTTGTTTCAGAGTAGAGGTAATAATTACCATATTTCAATAGAAAATATGTGTATTAATTTATTATTTATTGATAATATAATATGATGTTGAACCATTTTTACAATCTTATGGAATTTAAATTGCGGATTAATTTTACTCAAATATATATATATATGAATGATATTATGTCTCCTTTATTTCAGTTTTGAATTTATGATCCTACTTTTGATGGAGAAAATGTTGATACATAAATTTCAGTTGATGCTCATATCAAATTTTGATTATTGTGTATCACTTCTAAAGTATAGTGGGATTATAAAAAATGATACATTGTTATTTTTTGTTTTTAAAACTCTCTTAAATCAAAACTATAGTACATGTTTGGCATAATGAGGGATGATAGTCCAATAACCCATAGTTCATGTGATTTTGGATGATTTATTTTAAATATTTTCTAAAAATGGAGTAGAACAAAAAATTTGGTAGCTATAATTATAGATAGAGGCTTCATATAAAATTATATATCTATTCCATTTTATCAATAGTATATTTTAGACGATTGAGGTATTATATATTAACAAATGAATTATATTTTCATATATTACTTTTATGTATTTTCAAAATTATATTCTTTTATTATGGATCACTAATTTTTATGGTTTCTCTTTTTTTGAGAATATTGTTTCAAATTATGGATTGATCAATATTTATGGTATATATTCTACAAATAACTAGGTGTTTCAAATTGTGAGAGTTAATGCAAAAAATGTATTAATGTTTCAATGATGTGATTATTATTTTTTAGAGATAATTCTATACATTTTTATCTATGGTAATAATCCTAATATTTTAGATTTTTATTTATTAAAATTTGAATTAAATTATTATTTTTTACTTCTGAGAGGTAATAATTATAATTTAACCTAGACAATGTCACTATAATATTTCTCCAATTAATTTTTATATCATTGAAAATGGTGTTTATCCTAGGGTTGTGTTTTGGTGTAGAATGTAAAAATATTTATATTTTAATTAATTTAATCATTAGAATAATTAATTATCAAAAAATTTCTTATATTTTATATTTTTCGAAATATGATTAATTACAATGGAAAATGATAATAGAAATTTTATATCACCAAACTATCGATACTAAAATGTAGTGTCTACCATAGTGATGAATATCAATGTGATTTATATTACATTAAATTTTATAAAATTTTAGAAATAATTAATTAATTTTTATATGAAGAATTTATATAAAACGTTTCTTTGATTGTAATTCAATGAAATTGAAACTCTTTGGGAAAACTATTTCATTTCATAGTGGTGTTCATTGATATCATGCATTCATTTGGACCCATGCACTTTTTTGAGTGATTGAAAAAAATATAACTTCCCCATATTAACCTCACATTGTTCATATAATGATCAATAGATGAATATCATAGGAGTTTGTGAAATCATTATGGAATTTAAGAAATTTATTAAAAATATATTCTAGTTTTAAACATTTATGGTAAAAATTTCAATCATCGTGGATTGAAAATCCATTTATCCTACAAAAATTAAACGATTTTATAACATGTAATAAAATAAATAAATCATATAGGTCCTCTTTCCATGATGATTGGAAAAATGTCCTATGTAAGGAACTGATCTTAATCCATAAATACAAGTGTGATGGTAGGTGGAATTTTGAAGGTGGTGAATCAATGTTTAAGAGATGATGGGAATAAATTGTGGGTAGTGTGTTTCCCTAATGATCTCTCATCTTAGTATTGAAGTGGTAGGATAATCACATGAAGGCTCTGTGGTATAAGGAAATGTTTGTTAACACTTGGATATTGGATGTGGTGGATATGAAAAGATGAGGATGAATGAATTTTTTATATGATTGACTGAAAATAGTGGTCCGGGAATATTTTCAAATTTGCCTATTTTTTCAATGAACAAACAATAGGGAATATATATATATAATGAGATTAGATGGAAAGGGAGATTGATAACATCAGATGAGGTGTATGCTCTAAGAAACTTCTAGATTTGAGAACATATATAAATAAAAAGTGAGAGAGTGAGAGAGATAATGAGTCATAGATTACCCTTTACAACTACATAGTGATTTATAGGTTTTTGGGTTGATATAATAGAGTTTAAAATTAGTTTTTTTCTTGAGAGATTTTTTTTTATTATTGATGAAAAAAGTACATGCTTTTTCCTTCACCACATAATGTTTTATCTAGGTTCTTTGTTGTAATATCTATGGCCACAGAGGTTGGTAGTTTTTCTTATAATTGATATTTTGGGAAGGAATATATGTATATTGCGATGAATTTTATTATGGATTTAAAACACATCCAATTTTAATTTATTTTAATTTATTTACATTCATGGGTTGGAAATGAAATGCATATTCCATAAGGGGATGTGGAAATTACTGTTTCGATCATCTATGTGCAATTATATTTTTTTGTGAACACAACATCAAGTTTGGTATATGGTTTATGTGGAGTATGTATAGACCAGATTGTGGAGTCTCATGACAATGTCATGATTTCATAAAGGTGTGTATGAGGTAGAAAAATGGGTGGAAAATTTTTAAGGATGGATTTTCATTTAAAATTTAATTTCTTTGGATGACCGTTGATCGAGGTAAACCACATTATGGTTTTCTCTCACCACACATAGTTTTATCACATGATTGTTTTTAAAAATATTGTCCTTCAAATTTCCTTTATTATTTTTTTTATCTTCTCTGAAACCCTTGGAATTTATGGGCGTTCTTAATGGAAATTTTAGATAATCTAGGTGGATATTTCATCTCTTTATCCCATGTCATTGATTCCTTGTCGTATTAGATGCATTTTCTATCATTTTTCTATATGATATCTTAATATTAATTCTCAAAGTGAAATATTTTTCAATAGTTATTGATTTTGGTGGTGAATTTTGTGAAGGATATATTAGGGATTCATTTTGGATAGGGTTTCTAGGAGAACAATGTGAGTTATTTTCATTCAATCATCACTTCCCTCTATTCTATTATAGTTTCATGATTTTAGTATTTTTACTGATTATAATTGAATCTTTTATTTTACAGTTTAACTTTTTTCAGCATAATTGAATTTTTTTGGGGTAAGTGTTTTGTTTTTCCTAACAATGATAAAAAAAATGAATTAAATAGTAAAGTGAGATTGTTATAATTTGCATGAATTTTCTAATTACTGTTTATATTTATGATTTTTGTTTTTTATGAATGTTTCTCAGATTTAATTTGGAAATCAATGGTGAATAGATGCATTATATTGATTTAGAAATTAAAATATAGAAATATGATAAAGAGTGTTGAAATATGGACTTTTTTACTAATTTATTTAATTGTGTGGAAAGTGAAATGGTAGATTGTTAATGAAAAATAGATAATGAATCTGGAGGGTTTTTGTTTTGTCTTTCTAGATCAACATTGATTTACGGTAGTGTTAATTATTTTTTGGTCCTAGATACTTTAGTATATGTTGTTTCTTAGGAAGAAAATGGTATATGGATGTTGTTTATTTTTTTAGTGGTTAATGTGGTGTGTTTTTTATTGCTTTCAGAGATATAGAATTTTTGATGTTGTGATTTTTTTAAGTGGTGGTGTGGTGATGTTAGTGAAGAGAGAGTGTTGTATATGGCTATGGAAATATAAAAATGATAAAACTTGTGAAAATATTGGGTTATGGGAATATGAAAGCTATAGTGATTATACAAGGAAATACTCAATAAATTTAAATAATGTCTGATAATAAATATATGGAAAATAAATATAGAAGATTTGTGGCATGGTAAATGAATAAATGTTTGTATGGACATAATAGTTTCTAAAATATTTTCTATAAATTTAATTAATTAATTGTGTAATTGATAAAATTTGAACTAGTAATGGAATATAAAATAAGAATTTATGTTGTTACTATGTTTTAATTATGTGGTTGTGGTGTTTGTTGGTTCTTCATTACGAGGTGATATTTTTTGTTGTTTTGTGGAAAAAACAAAGTGTCAATGGGATGTTACTATAGAGTAATTTATTATAATGTGGACCCTTTTTTTGGAGTGTGTGTTATATTATAACCATAATGTGTTTTGTTATTTATTATACAAAACCACATGATTTAGGGAATTCTACTGATTCCCATATTAAATATTTTGGTTTGGATGTACTCCCAACATTAATGTTATTGTTGATAATTATGGATAGATACTCCCCCTCTCATTTTCTATATTATTAATGTAATGTGGTTCTGAAATTATGTGTAAGTGATGTTGTATACAGAAGAGATTTGGTATGTGGTGGTTAATTTTTGGTAGCATCTATGTGGTATGAAGATGATGTTTTTGTTATAAGGTTTTATCTATGATGTGGTTTTGTGTTTTTTAATATGATGTGCTTCTGTCATTATGGTATATGGATATGTATTGATAGGATACCCATGATCATATTCATTGGGATATGAGGACAACATGAACACTCGGGAAGCGGATGAGGGGTAACTTCCCAATATTTTTTAATAAAAAATATTTTATTTTACATGTGTGAAGATTTAGTGAGTGAAACTCAGTGAGGTTGAAATATTAGATGACTCGGGATGGGTAACATGTCAGTTCTGATATATATTCTTTAATGACATAGTGTGATTATTCCATATTTTCATGATAGTTATTATGGAGAAAAAATAATAGTATAGCATTGGGTTTTGTGGGAATTAATTAACAAATAATATATATAGTATAAGCAATAGGGAACCCAAACTCAAAGATAAAAAATTTATGAAACTAAAATATCGATACTATAAAATGAAGTAAAAACATATATATCTTACACCAATAATGGGGGTCAATTTACTTAGATCTATGAATGATGAGAATAAAAAGAAACTGCTTACAAACTCTTTCCTTCAAGGATTACCCTCTAGATTATATAGGTCTCATATCAAATAGGGAATTTTTATATTCACTCCACAGAATACTAATTCCTCACTTAGTAAAGGAAATAGAATAAATTTCAAAAGATAATCTTATAGGAACATTCATTAGTGTCAAAAACAAAAATTTCATGGATTTTAAACTCTATATATGTTTTTGGGGATGTTCCTCATACCCCATGAATTTATACATGCATTACAGAATACATGTGTACGTATTCAACCATCCACTAATAAATTTCATATATTAATCTTTACATGAATTACATATTATGAAACATCCATAGTAATGATAGCCCATAGGGAATAATCTAATGTTCATCCTTTAATTTTATACTTCCCTAAGAAGGTAGTGACTGCGTTGTCATGACACTTCAAATTGATTATGTTTTTAAGGTTGATTTATAGTCTAGGTTAGACCCTAGGTCTTCTCTCAAGGATTGTTGGTAGGTTTAGAGTGTGTATTTTTAATAAAAATGACTATGAGAGGGGGTGGTTTTGAAAACATTTTAAAATAATGACTTAGTTGAAATAGATTAAAAGTTGAGTAACCTAGTGTATTGTGAAAAATATGAGATAAAAGGTTCAATGTGATTTCACTGCACACATATCATGTTCATTGTTCATAGAGATTCATCTTAGGTTTAGAATAATTCTTTGTTTGGAGTTAATTGGAATCCAGATTAATTCCTAAGCATTTATTTCAATGCTTTAAGGACCAAACCTTGACGAGACAACAATATTTTCAAGGTCCAGTACTTATGCATGGAATAATAGCTTCCAAATTAGATTGAAATCTCAATAAGGTGGGTATGAAAAGGATTCTTATGATTTCCAATCGGAACAACACAAGTCACACACCCAAAACCTCACACCGATCGGTTAGAAATTAAGATCATAACACTCACATGAATCAAATCAAACATTCAAATCTAAAATAAAATAAGATACATGGAATGAAATTTTTAGAAAACCAAATTAATCCAAACCAGTAGCTATTTTATGCATCATAACTCCCTTGACATGTGTGTAGCTCCCTCACAATGAACACCCAACTTTTAGCTCGACATCGGGAGGAGGAGGAAGCTCAGGGTGGAACTCCTTATTCATCCTTGATTCCCCTATGAGGATAGGGGCCTCTAGAACCTCCAAGGTGATTAGGAGACTCCTCTAGGACTCCAAATTGGCAGCACTTCACTCCTTGTCCAAACTTGGAAGGTGGTTTTAGGAACACAGATTTTATCAATCCACTTGTACCTTCTGTTTCGGCCTTCAGACAGACTTATATCACTTTTGAGAAAATAGAAATGTTGTATCCCTACTTCTTGACGGTCTCCACCGAATGTTTGGCACCGCTTGGACAACTACAGCTCAAAATATTGATAAAATATAGAACAACGCATTTGACTTGGTCCAAATTTGGTGTCTTGGATAAATCAGTTCGAATGGGCCCCATAGAAGTCGAATCAGGATTGGGTTATTTAATATGAAATGTATCTTATTAAAGTTTGGACAGGGCCACAAATTATCAGTCCATTTGGATGCACGGATTTCATGTACTATGAAAAACAGTGGACAGATTTCCATGGATCCATGCAATTTTGGCCCATTTTTCTTCCACTTCATCAAGGGCCCTCCAAATCACCTCCACCTACATTGAAATAATAAAAACAAGTAACATTTCCCATTATAATGTTGATTAAAATTAATTAAATGATTCAAACATAATGTTCAATTTATTATTATATTTGGAATATTCATTACAAAACTAGTTTAAAACAGCGGTGTAAGGGTGGAATAAAACAGTGAATCGTGGTACGATCACACCCCTACACCTAAACATTTGCACTCCTAGGAAAAATCACATATAAAAATAAAATTATTCATATATATATATATATATATCCAACATAATAAAGATTTAATATTTTATTTAATGTAATGTGATCAATGCATGAACCACACCAAGGAGTTCTTCCCAGTGAAAATGGAAAAAGATGTCTCATAAATCATATCACAATAAAATTAAAAGAGATTTATGACACCAATATGAGCAAGGAATTCAAAGGTCAAACATTACACTAACTCTCCATGTGTGTGTGTGAAAACCATTCCATGCTATTCTATCCACTTTCTATCAAATAAATATAGGTTATTTTAACATTATTCAGCTTAAATGATTTTTTCACCGAACCTGTCCTACATCCTTTGCAATCATATTTCAAGACCCACTCATTTATGCATTCCCAGAAGTCAAACCATAAGCTCCCGACCTAGATATTCCCATATGTTGCACATTTCATCAGTCCCCTCATTTATTATATATAATTTTTTGAAGTTGCAGTTGGAACAAATCTCACACTCATCTCTCAACCCTTGTTTGATCTCCTTACGACACTAATTGTAATAGTTATAACAAGATAAAAGGATGAGGAGGACTGGTTTTTGACCTTCCCAAGACACAACAATATTTTTTTTGTTTTGAGGGCGTACAAAAGTCGGACATTAGGTACACACACATAGGTCAATCTGGTATAATAATGAAACAGATCGGATAAGGAACGAACGTATGGAAATATTATTTAAAGCTGAAAAATATTAACCCAACATATATTTACCTTATATTAAGTAATAAATAATCACACTTTGTGGTTTAGTAAAAAACTTTGCGGAGGTATTAGTGAAACAGTTTTCCCAAAAACTACTCACACAATGGGCATCAATCATCTCAAAGGTTTCACATAGATACGACCATTTATATCATTGACAGAAAACCAATTCACTAAACAATCACCCCCTGATGTTAAATTCATTCAAATACTCTTTTTAGCCTTCGTTATGGTATTTTTACATTCCACACTTTATGGTCGCCAAATCATGGAACTTCGAAATTGTTGATGGGGAAAATTGAAAATACCATAAAGAAGGACAAAAAGAGAAAACAAAAGGAGAAAACGATGAAAATTATTATCTAACCTAGGAATGTATCCACCCCCCACACCGAGAGTATACAGTGTCCTCACTGTAGTAAAAGAGAATGTGGGAAGGACGGATAAAACCTGGTAGATGTCATTCATAGTTTGCTTCTTGAACTTGGAGTTCCTCCATCGGGGACTCCAGAACGGGTTTATGAAAGTGCTTCAGCTGCTGCCCATTGACAGTGAAGGTTTGGTTGGTTTCTTTATTTTGAACCTGAACAAAACCAAATGGAGAGACATTAGTAACAATGTATGGTCCAAACTAGTGGGAATGAAGCTTACTGGGATGCAATTTCAGCCTTTCATTGTAGAGGAGGACTTTCTGTCCAATATGGAACTGACGATGAAGGATAAGATGGTCATGGGAAGCCTTGGTTCTATCCTTATAAATCCTGGAGTTTTCATACACATCTCTTCTCATTTCCTCTAACTCTTGAATCTGCAACTTCCTTTGAGCACCTGCACTAGAATGATTAAAATTGCATTGTTTGTTGGCCCAATAGGCCTGGTGCTCAATCTCAACAGGGAGGTGACAACTCTTTCCAAAAACTAGCCTATAAGGTGACATTCCAATGGGAGTTTTAAAAGTAGTACGGTAAGCCCATAATGAATCATCAAGTCTAAGACTCCAATATTTCCTGTTGGGTTGGACCATTTTTTCAAGAATTTCTTTTACCTCTCTATTTGACTCCTCGGCTTGACCATTAGTCTGTGGGTGGTATGAAGTAGATACTCGATGACTGACCCCATACCGACGCAAAAGTGACTGCATTGTTCGGTTGCAGAAATGAGAACCCTGGTCACTGATGATGAACCTAGGTAATCCAAACCTACAAAAGATCTGAGTTCTCAAAAATTCTACAATTGTTTTGGAATCATCTGTCCTTATGGCCCATGTCTCTACCCATTTTGATACATAATCAATGGCCAAAAGAATGTACAAGTTGCCAAAATAATTGAGAAATTTCCCCATAAAGTCAATGCCCCAAACATCAAAAATATCATGAAAGATCAAGGTTTGTTGTGTCATTTAATTCCTTTTAGAGACATTCCCCATTATTTGACAACGAGGACAAGATTTAAAAAATTCATGGGCATCCCGAAGAAGTGTTGTCCAAAAGAGACCAGAATCAAGAACTTTGTGAGCAGTCCGTTGGGGACCAAAGTGGACCCCACAAGCAAGGGTGTGGCAGAATATAAGGATAGATTGAAACTCGCTATCGGGAACACAATGCCTAAGGACCTGATCACTGCAGGTGCGCCAAAGGTAGGGGTCATCCCAAATGTACCAACGAGACTCATGTTTTAGACGACTGCCTTGGTTTTTTTTGAAATCAGTAGGAATTCAAGATGCTACCAAATAATTTACAATTTCAGAATACCATGGAATAACATCTTGCACTTTGTACAATTTCTCATTAGGAAACACATCATTAATGGGAATATAGGGGGATGAGACAATGTCCGAGGATGGGGGGATCCTACTGATATGGTCTTCCACCACATTCTCTGCTCCTTTTTTATCTCTAATTTCTAGATTGAATTCCTGAAGGAGGAGCATCCAACGAAAGAGACGTGGATTGGCTTCCGGTTTCTTTAGGAGATACCGGAGGGCTGCATGGTCTGAGAACACAATGACTTTGGACCCTAAAAGGTATGACCTGAATTTATCCAAGGCAAACAAAATGGAAAGAAATTCTTTTTCAGTGGTGGTGTAGTTTTCTTGGGCAGGGTCCAAAGTACATGAGGCATAGGAAATGACATGTGGAGCTCGATTGACCCTTTGTGATAAGACTGCCCCAACTACATAGTTAGAGGCGTCACACATGAGCACAAATGGTAAATCCCACCAAGGTGGTTGGATTATCGGGGGTGATGTGAGACTCCATTTTAATTTATTAAAAGATTCTTCATATTCTTTATCAAAAACAAAATATTTTTCTTTTTGGAGTAAGTAGGAGAGGGGTAGTGCAATCGTACTAAAATCATGAATGAAACGATGGTAAAATCCAGAATGACCTAGTAAAGACAGCACATCACATACATTTTTAGGGAATGGTAGGGATGAAATGACATCCACTTTCGATTTATCTACTTGGATTCCATCCCCAGAAATGACATTTCCCAAAACTATACCTTTTCGCACCATGAAATGGAATTTCTCATAATTTAATACAAGATTCTTTTCAATACAGCGACGTAAGACGGAACCAAGACTACTTAAACATTCATCAAAAGAGGATCCATAAATAGTAAAATCATCCATGAAAACATCCATGCAATTCTCCAGGAAATCTAAAAAAACACTAACAATACATCGCTGGAAAGTACCGGGAGCATTCCACAGGAAAAATGGCATCCTTTTATAGGAAAATGTGCCAAAGGGGCAAGTGAAGGTTGACTTTTTCTGATCTTCAGGGGAAATATGGATCTAAATGTATCCAGAATACCCATCAAGAAAACAGTAATGGGACTTCCCTGTTATCCTCTCTATCATTTGGTCAATAAATGGCAATGGGAAATGGTCCTTCTTAGTGTGTTGGTTTAGTCGGTGATAATATATATAGACACACCAACTATTCTACACATGAGTTGGAACCAATTCATTGTTTTTATTTTTAATTACCATTAGGTTAGTTTTTTTAGGAACTACATGAATAGGACTGACCCATTGGCTGTTAGAGATGGGGTAAATGATTCCAGCAGCCAATAATTTTGTTACTTTCTTTTTAACTACTTCTAAGAGGTTTGGGTTTAGTCGACGTTGTTCCTACCTCACTGGTTTAGAATCATCAGTTAATAAAATATTATGTGTACAAATTGATAGGCTAATACCAGGAATGTCTACAAGTTTCCATCTCAATGCTTGTTTATGCTCCCTCAAAAGATCAAGCAGTCGCAATTCATGCTCAGGATGGAGTGAACTAGCAATGATGAAGGGCAACTTGTTTCCATTCTCAAGATATGAATATTTTAAATCTTGAGGCAGTTGCTTTAGTTCCAATTCAGGTGGATTTCGGATTGATGGGAGTTTGTGTGAAAGTGAGAGGTCACTAATCTCATCTAACTGCTCAATGGTATCATCCTCAGATGAGGAATTAGATTTTACAAGCGTATCAGTATCATCGATGGTTATGTGATCCTCTGTGTTCAAGAAATTATCAATTAATAAACATTCATGACACTTTTCTAGACCACTACAACAATCAACACATGATTCATTTCCAATAATTTCAATCAAAGAGGAAAATTCAGAAAGGGGATCAGGGGAAACAAATGAAGTGATTTTAGGGGAAGGGAGTACATCAATTGAATTTACCGAGAGAGAGGAAAGTTCTTCTGAGGGGGGCTTCATGGCATCAAGGATGTTGAAATGGACTATGTCGCCACCAAATTCCATAGATAATGTACCATTATGGACATTAATTATGGATTTGGGTTTTCAAGAAAGGTATCCCCAATATAATTGGGGCATATCCATTCATCCTATCATCTTCAATTTTTAGCACATAAAAATCATCAGGAAATATTAAATTTTGAACCCTCAAAAGAACGTCCTCTAACACACCAGAATGGTGTGCCATACTCCGATTTTATAGTTGAACAACTATTCTTGTGGTCTTTATTTCACCGACCTGAAAATAAGAGTATATGGAGTGAGGCATCACATTAATAGAAGCACCCAAATCAACCATAACATTAGAAAAATAATACTCCCCTATGGTACATGGAATTGAGAATGTTCCATGATCATTACACTTGGTGGGAAGCGATCGTTGTATCAATGCTGAGACATTCCTACCCAAACTTACCTTCTCATCACCACGGAGTCTCCTTCGATGTGTACAGATCTCCTTTATAAACTTCGCATAACATGGAATTTTCTTCACGACATCAATCAATGGGATGTTAACCTGCACTTTTTTTAAAGTCTCTAATATTTATTTATCAAGTTCAGTTTCCTTTTGTTTCCTTGGTTGGGTGGATCTTTGGGGAAATGGAAGAGGAATTCTTGGTCTTGGTAACTCATCAATAGACACACTCTTTCCTTTGGTAGGACTTCTCTCAAGACAGGGTTCCACCTCATTTGAACCTTTTTCAGTGGTTGGGATTGTGGTTTCCTTAGGATAGGATTAAACTAATGGAGGGCTCATTTGGCTTTTTAGTTGAGTTCCACTCCTAAGGGTGATGGTACTAACATTTCCCTTATCCCTAGGGTTGAGAAGTGTTTGAGAGGGTAGTTTACTAGACCCATGGATTTGGTATTCACCCACCGAGTTAGCTAGTTGGCGTAATTGGGTTTTGAGGTCTTATATGGATGCCTGGGTGGTTTGTTGGAATTGTAGATTATTGGAAGCCATTTTTTTCATCATATCTTCTAGGCTAGGTTCAGTTTTTGGAGGGGTTGTTGGAAAGGCCTTTGGGGTGGTTGAAAATTTCTGGGTGGTGGTGGTTGATGACTACTTTTCCCTGGTTGGTTCCATGGTTGATGAGGATGGTTTGAATACCCCCTTGTCTATAGGCTTGGTTTTCTTTCCACCTAGGGTTGGATGGATAGTAAGGTTCTTGCCTAATGTGTTGGTTGTAGGGGCGTCCTGGGAATATTGCCTCAAAAATCTCAGAAGTTTCTCTCAATTGGGGGCATTGGTCAGAATAGTGGGTATCAGAAGAGCATATACCACAATGTATGGGAGGAGGAGATTGTAATTTCCCTTGGGAAAGAGAATGTTGTTGTAGAAGGGTACTCACCTCTTCAAACTTTGTGTCCACCATCTTCTCGAATTCAGTACTTTGTACCTCATGGACACCTCGAATGGGTACACTGGACCTTGAACTGAATTTTCGAGTATTCCATGCCATGGTCTCAATTAGGGTCCTTACAACGATTGGGGTTTTATCCACTAGTGCACTACCTGCAGCAGCATCAATCATGTTACGATCTATTGGAATTAAAACTTCATAAAAATATTGTATTAAAATTTGATCGATTATTTGGTGGTGTGGACAAATTGAACATAATATTTTAAAGCGTTACCAATATTCATGAAGGTTTTTCCTTGATATTGTATTATCCCACATATTTGTTTCCTTATTGTTTCAGTTTGAGAGGTTGGGAAGTATTTTTCAAGAAAAAGTCGTTTCATGTCCGCCCAACCTCTAATAGGTGAATTAACATAATACAACCAATATTTTTCCGTGTATTCTAATAAAAATGGAAATTCACTAAGTTTTACTTGTTCTTCATCCACATTAGCAGGGTTTAATGTTGAACAAACAGTATGAAATTGTTTTAAATGCTTATGTGGATCTTCTCCAGGTAGTCCATGAAATCTTGGTAATAATTGAATTAAACCAGATTTTAGTTCAAAATTGGGTGCATCGCCTTGTAATTGAATGTAAGTGGGTCGGATATAAACATCAGGTGAGGATAGTTCTTTTAGTGTTCTATTATTTTCATCCTTGTTATACAAGTTATGTTCAGTTTTAACTTTGGTTCTAGAAGAAGAAGACGGGTCAAGAATAATTTTAAGATGTGATGTCTCCTCCTTCAAAGTGTTGTCTTGTGTGTCTCGGTTTCATTGATGTAGGATCCTCTCCGGTTCGGGTTCGAATGTTTGTAGGTCTCCCGGATTAGAACGCGTCATACACAGAACTTACTCAATAAATAAATTAGAACACAAAAATAATTTCAATGGTAGAAGATAAAACAAACAAATATTTACAAAAATTACAAAAAATTTATCAAAAACACGCACAAAAAACCAAAGTGCTCCCCGGCAACGGCGCCAAAATCTTACCACCATGTCATGAAACTTCAAATTGATTATGTTTTTAAGGATGGTTTATTGTCTAGGGTAGACCCTAGGTCATCTCTCAAGGAGCGTTGGTAGGTTTAGAGTGTGTATTTTTAATAACAATGACTAAGAGAGGGGTGGTTTTGAAAAGAGTTTAAAATACCGACTTAGTTGAAATAGCTTAAAAGTTGAGTGACCTGGTGGATTGTGAAAAATATGAGATAAAAGGGTCGATGTGATTTCACTACACACATATCAAGATTATTGTTCATAGAGATTCTTCTTAGGTTTAGAGTAATTATTTGGTTGGAGTTAATTGGAATCCCGATTAATTCCTAAGCTTTTATTTCAATGCTTTAAAGACCAAACCTTGACATGAAAATCGTATTTTCAAGGTCCAGTACTTATTCATGGAATAAGAGCTTCCAAATCAGATTTAAATCTCAATAAGGTGGGTATGAAAAGGATTCTTGTGATGTCCAATCGGAACAAAACAAGTCATACACTCAAAACCTCACACCGATCGGTTAGAAATTAAGAGCATAACACTCACATGCATCAAATCAAGCATTAAAATCTGAAATAAAATAAGATAAATGGAATTAAATGTTTAAACACCCAAATTACTCCAAACCAGTAGCTATTTTATTCATTGGAACTCCCTTGACATGTGTGTAGCTCTCTCACAACGAACACCCAACTTTTAGCTCGACATCGGGAGGTGGAGGAAGCTCGGGTGGAACTCCGTCTTCATCCTTGATTCCCCTATGAGGATAGGGGCCTCCAGAACCTCGAAGGTGATTAGGAGACTCCTATAAGACTCCAAATTGTCATCACTTCACTCCTTGTCCGAACTTGCAAATGGGGAGCCCAAGGTGCCATTTTACAGGAAAATTGGAAGGTGGTTTTAGGCACATAGATTTCATCAATCTACTTGTACCACGCGTTTCAGCCTTCAGATAGCCTTATATTGCTTTTTAGAAAATATAAAAATTTTATCACTACTTCTTTAATATCTACACCAAACGTTTGGCACTGTTTGGACAACTACAGCTCAAGATATTGTTAACATACAGAACACCGCATTTGACTTGGTACAAATTTGGTGGCTTAGACAGATCAGTTCGAATGGACCCCATATAATCCGAATCAGGATTGGGTTGATTAATATGAAATTTATACTATTATATTTTTGATAGGACCACAAAATTTCATCCCATTTGGATTAACGGATTTCATGTACTATGCAAAACAGTAGACAGATGTCCATGGATCCATGCAATTTTGGCCCATTTTTCTTCCACTTCATCAAGGGCCCTCCAAATCACCTCCACCTACATTGAAATAATAAAAACAAGTAACATTTCCCATTATAATTTTGATTAAAATTAATTAAATGATTAATAAATAAAGTGAAATTTATTATTATATTTTTAATATTCATTACAAAAGTAGTTTAAAACAGCGGTATAAGGGCGGAATAAAACAGTGAATCGTGGTACGATCAGGTAGTGACATGTTATTTCATAACATGCATTATGAAATATCTAAATAAAGGTATATGATATACCTTATTATTCATTAATTTCATTATATATAAAATCCATATGTCATTTGATATGATATGGGCCATAATAACCTCAATTATTCATGAGATTTAGGGAATATCTCAATTAATATCCCACTGGCATTAAATCATCATAGACTAGGTGTCATTTTGTAACGTCATGGTTCCAGAAGCCACCTAGAGGCACCTCGTACCCGGTTGGTCACATGGCCTTAAGCACATTTCCCTGAATTCCAGAGGCTGCCGACTCGCATAGAGGGCCTTGGGTGTGATAGTGGGGAAACAATACCCTCATTAGCAGAGTACACAGCGGAAGTAAACAACACACAATAGCGGAAGCAGGAAATATCCAACATCAGTAACAGCGGAAGAATGATAATGAAATAACTAGAGAATAATTATATATAAATGATGCATGATACATATATGTCTAGGAAAGCATCCAAACAAGTCACAATGGTGAATACAATACTAAAGAAAAGAACAAAAGGAGACATATGAGCAACTCCTCAGCATCGCAAACCTTGGCTTGGTCCCATGCTCTCCAGCTCCAGTGTAATCATGTACCTGAAGTCGAAGGGCGCATTCCCTTGTCTATAACTGCAGTAATATAATCTGTTTGGGCCCAAAATCATAGCCCAAACAGGGTGTGAGACTAAATCCCAGTAGGCAACCAACACAAGATCTGTTCCTAATAGTCAGTGAATATATGGCAAGTAAAAGTAAATAAAAAAGTAAATAAGGAAGCACTAATCAGTAAACAATCCTCAGTTTAAGCATTCAAAACACCACACAGCATACAACGACAAAACAAATAACACAACAGGTAACCCTTTGGGAATTACCCATATCCTATCCCCTCTGGTTCTACCTAAGAAGTACAGATAACCCTCAGGGTAGTACACACTGCCCAACCCCTCTGGTTCTATCATAGGAATTTAATAAGACTCTCAGAGGAAGCGCTCATAGTCAATCCCCTCATATTCCAAGTTTAATCAAGACTCTCTGAGGATGATCACACATTCCATTCCCCGTATAGTCTAGGTAAAGTAAGACTCTCTGAGGAAGCTCACATAGTTCATTTCCCGTATAGTCTATGGTAGTCAAGGACTCTCTATGGAAGCTCAAATGTCAATTCCCCTTATATTCCCTAGGATTAGGACTCTCTAAGGAAGCTCACTCGGTCCATTCCCCACATAGCTCAGGTCATTCAATTCAAACAAAGTCTCTATGAGGAAGCTCAATCATTCAATCCCCATATAGTCTAATGTAATCACGGACTCTATGAGGAAGCTCACTCGGTCAATTCCCCCTTATAGCCTACTACACCAGGTTCTCATGGCCCTGTGTAGGTCAACGATTATAGTAGTGTAATATAGCCAAAGTAAACCTATAGAACTACTGGGCTAAACAGTCTACATCATAACAAGCAGGTCAGAAAACAACTCTCCAACCTACAACAATAGGCATGGGAAATAGGCAAGGCGGGCAAAGGATAAATAGGACCAAACAGTCATAAACATAAAAATGCATCAGTAGAACACATCCAAATAATATAAATAAACCCAAATCATATCCAATTGCCTCTACAACGGCATACAAGCATGGAAGGAAAACAATAGGGGTAAAATGTAAACACACAATACCCCGTTCAAGGGTATTGGTGAAAGTGTCACTTAATACTCAAATACATCAAACGGAAAGGCACAAACCACCTACCTCGGGGTTAGGAGAATAATATAATTGAACCACGAGGCTTGAATCATCTTAGAACATCGTAGATCTAAGAAAATGCACAAAACTCTCAACCCAAAATAACTCATGAAAGAGGATAAATTGTAAAACGATGATCTAAGAGAAAAGATAACCCACTGATATGTTTCCAACGCAGCCGAAAGATTTTGATTTGGAGGACGAATGGAGGATCAGGGGTTTGTCGAAGATCTGCGGCCATACGGTTTCTCTCGATTGAACGGAACTTAAAAAAATATGATTCTATCTCTCAAACGCGACCCTGGTGAATTTAACGAGAAAAAAAACAAAATACACAGCCTATACTTTTTTAGTACATGGCATGAACATAATGTTTCCATACTCCTCTTTAGGCAGCCTCCATGTCACCCCACATGACTGTGTGTGTGGCCCAGACACGGCCTGCACACAGCCTCCTGTGGCAACGATGTACCCGACATGTACCCATAAAGTACACGGCGTGTACTTGAAAAATTTCCAGAAAGTCCTATTTTCTCAAGAAATCTAGAAAAAGGTAAAAAAATACGTGAAAAGAATATCTGGGTTCATAAAAACATCCCCACATAAAGATATTTGTCCACGAATTTCCCTAGTGCGGCGTAGAAGAAGAATCCATGAACAACTCTGGCCACTGTGATCGTACATCGGCATCCCTCTCCCAAGTCTCGTCCTGCACCCGCCAGTACTACTATAGCACTCATACTAGAGGAATAGACCGGCCACTGAGAACCATTGTACTGCAATCAACAATCCAAATAGGATGCTCCTCAAATGATGCATCCACCTCGAGCTCAACCTCATCGTGTTGAAAAACATGATACAGGTCTGAAAAGTAACTTTGGAGCTGAGAGACGTGAAAAACATCATGCATATCTCGGTACCTCTGAGGTAACTATAACCGATAGGAAACTGGCCCAACTATCTTCAAAACCTCAAATGGACCGATGTACCTCGGCGAAATCTTACCTTGTGTCCTAATCCTCTTGTGTCCCATCCTCAGTGTGACATGTAGAAAAACCCGATCCCCAACTTCGAACTCCATAGTTTATCTCCATTAACTAGCATAAGACTTCTGACGAGACTGTGCAGCAGTCGTCCTTTTCTGAATCAACTATATCTGCTATGTGGTCTCCTGAACAAGAAGATGTCCCTGCAAGGCTAACTCTCCTGCCTCCAGCCATCATAAAGGTTATCGGCATGTCCTACCATACAGGGCTTCATAATGTTCCATCTAGATTGTTTCTTGAAAACTATTGTAGTAGGAAAACTTCACAAGAGGTAAATGCTTCTCCCAAGAACCTCGAAAATCTAGAATGCATGCTCAGAGCATGTCTTCATGCACCTAAATCGTTCGCTCAGACTGGCCATCTTTCTGGGGGTGGTAAGCTGTACTCAAAAGTACCAGTTTACCCAAGGCCTTCTGAAGCCTCTTCCAGACCCGAGAAGTAAAACGGGCATCCTTTTCTGAAACATTATTGTGCAGAAGTCCATGCAGACATACAATCTCTCGGATGTACAACAGTCCAAGCTCATCAACACTAAAAGTCTTCTTGATCGTCATGAAGTGAGCAACCTTCATGAGCCTGTCAATGATAACCCAAACTGTGTCATTCCCTCGAGACGACCTCGGTAAACTGGTCACAAAATCCATTGTAACATCATTCCACTTCCACTCGGGAATGGGTAACTGTTATAAAATCCCTACTGATCGTTGATGCTCCGCCTTCACCTACTAACAAGTGGAACACCGCATGAAAAAACCAGCAACATCCCTCTTCATACCTGGAAAAATATACTGATGGTGTAGATCGCGATACATCTTGGTGACACCAAGATGAACTTATTAAACTGAGGAATGAATGTCATGCATCATATCCTTACATATATCTGTTGGCACCCATACGCGTACCTAGAAACTCAAGATTTCATCCTCACATATGGTCCACCCAGGAATAGGGTCCTCTCCTGACATGCTTTCCCATAGGACTAAGTCTTCAGAATCTAATAGCTTCCTCATTCTTACTTGATCAAGAAGGTTAGAGGTAACAGTCATAGAAGATAGAAAGGTCTTCCCTTGTCTGTCTCGCACCTCCAAATGAATATCAGAGAACAGAACCATAAGATGTCACTCACTACTGGCCTCCCAAACTGCCTATATTTGAGTCTTCCAGCTCAATGCATCAGCCACTACATTTCCTTTTTTTCATGCGTATAGGCAAGCTCGATGTCGAAGGACTTTAGGTACTCAACCCACCTCTGTTGTCTCAAATTAAATTAATGCTGAGTGAAAATGTACTTGAGACTTTTTTGGTCGGTGAAAACCACAAAATGTTCTCCCATAAGATAATGTCTCCAACAAAGGTAGGCATGAACAACTACTGCCAACTCCAAATCCTGTGTCGGGTAATTCTTCTCATGTGGCCTAAACTACTGAGACCCATACACAACGACTTTATCACCCTACATAAGCATAGTTCCAGCCCAATACCTGATGCATCATACTAAATAGTATAGATCTTGTCCGAATATTGAAAAAAAATGTATCGGTGACGAAGTCAACCTCCCTTTCAGCTCCTTAAAGGATAACTCACAAAAATATGACCATAATAACTTCTCACCCTTCTTGATCAGATCTGCCGGTGGTGATGCTTAGTGTGAAATGTCATGTATAAAACATCTGTAGTATCCATCCATCCATAGAAAACTACGCACCTCTAAGACGTTCTTCGGCTGCTCCCAAGAAACTATAGCTCTCACTTTCTCTGGGTCTACTGATACACCTATCTCTGAGATGACATGACCCAAGAAGTGAATCTGGTCCATCCAAAAGTGACACTTTGAGAGATTAGCATATAACTGATGCTCCCTTAGTGTACTCAAAATGATCTCAAGATGGTTATCATAGTCGTGTCGAGTGTGAGAGTACACTAAGATATCATCCATGAAGACCACCACGAAAGAGTCCAAGAATGGATGGAACACTCGGTTCATTAGCACCATGAAAATTGCAGGCACATTCATGAGACCAAATAGAATAACCAAGTACTTGTATAGACCATACCTACTCTGGAATTCTATAAGAGGTATATTTGATGGTCTAACGTGCAATGGATGATAACCAGATCTAAGTTCAATCTTTGATAATATCTGGGATCCTCTAAGATGATCAAATAGATCATCAATCCTAGGAAAGGGATATAGGTTCTTGACCATCAACTGGTTTAGCTTCTGATAATCCACACAAAGCCTAAGGGTAACATCTTCCTTCTTCACAAACTGGATGGGAAACCCCAAGGAGAAGTACTGGGTCGGATGAAACCCTTTGCCTGAAACTCATCCAACTACTTCTTGAGCTCCTACAACTCATGTGTATCCATCCGATAAGGATAAATGGACATCGGTTCCACTCTTGGAAAAAACTCAATATAAAAGTCTACCTCACGCAACGAAGGCAAACCTAAAATGTTCTCTGGAAAGACATCCCTAAAACGATCCACCACTTGAGGAATGTCTAACTGTGAAGTCCCCTGGTCATCTAATTAAAGACTAGCAATCTGGGCTATAACTGCTCCCAACCCATGATGCTCTGGACCTGCTCTACTCTCCTAGACATCCCACACACCCTTCTGAAGAAAAGATCCAGCCTATGGTGATATGAATCTTACCATACGGCAAAAAATGTCGAAGACTACCTCGAAGGGAACTAGCTAGTCCATTATGAGAATGACATCACAACGTTTCATATCTAGGACACCAAGATCCCAAAGGAAGTGACACCCACCAAACTCAAGAGGGATGTCCTTGCACTGACGTACAATAGATGTTCTTGTCCTGAACAGAGTTGCTAGTGTCAAAACATCAGCATAAGAAAAGATATATAGCCCAAGGCTCTCCACAAAAGTGAAAGAAAAAACGCTATATGTAGCACTAGTATCAAAAATAGCTAAAGATAAAACTGAGGAAACAAGGATCATACTTCAAACTGCAGAGGGACCTGGATCCTTCTCTTGATGGTTCTAATCCACTACAAACATTTGGCCAGTATCGTGGCCCTATGACCATACATGGCCACTCTGAGCTGATCCACCCTAATGTCGATAAAAACCGGGCGACTGGCTACCATGACCCCAACCTCCACCTTAGCCCAAACAGCCGGAAGAACTCTAGTTCCCAGACAGGTGAGAAGCTAGTGGTACTACTCCTGAATGAGGATTCATAGAGGAACCCATGTCACCAGATGATGGTTAGAAGAACTAACAAAAGCATTGAAGGTAACCCATATGGAAGCAAGATCGGCATTCCACTGGGTCTCTCGGGCAACGTGGCCTCGTATGCCCACTTCTCCCACCCTTGTATTACATCACATGGATACCAGAAGATTCATCCCACCTACTCTGGTCTTCTTAGGCAGCCTCCCTATAGTTCTTCCTTCTATCACCTGGTGGAGCGCTAACTCTGGATGCTGAACCGCCCTAGATCACATCTCCAGAATCCCTAAGATAATGCTCCATAATTAGGGCCTGGTTGACGATAGAGGATATCGAATTCAACCTTAAGATGTTCACCCGAGAATGGATCTCCTTCCTGAGACCATCCACAAACTCCCAAGACAGGAACAACTCATCACCTCTTAGAATAGGCATGAAATGTTGCAGCTCCGTGAAGTGAGAGGAATACTCCATCACAGAAAGAGTACCCTGCTCCAGGATCATGAACTCCCATTCACAATCGGCCCTTAAGGTCTCCTAGTAGAATTAATCATAAATGATAAACCATAACTCCTCCCAAGACATATTCTGGTGGCGTCCCACCAAAGAGATGACATCCCATCACTTATACGAAGAGTCTCGGAGCACGTAGGTTGCGAGTTTCAACCTCCTCTTGGTGGTACCTCGAGATGCTCAAAGATCTTCAGCGTGGCTTCGATCCACGACTCTACAGCCTATGGTCCTCCCTCCCCTGAGAAGTTGGGGGGATACGACTCCTGGAAAACCAACATCAAATATTCCATCAATGGGGAGGGAGGCGGCGCTCCTGGAAAGTTCTACATCATCCTCAGAAAACACTCCCCAAACTACACATCGATGCCTACAAATGGTATAACTGCTAGTGCCAAGGCAGGCACAACATGAGGATCTACAGGAAGTCACATATCAGCCAAATCAGGCATCTGATTTCTACCCTACAACTGGTGGTCAACTGAGGGACATCTAGGTGGAATGATTCTACAAGGTCAAACACACACCTTAGAATCAAGATTATCAAGTAATGAAAACAAGTAGTGTATAAAAAGAACAAGAGGAAGAAAACATTCATGTTTTACAAAATGTGACCACACGACGTGTACACTACCTACATGACGTGTTCCCTGAAGTCATTCACATGGCCATGTAATTTTTCTAAAATAGATCGTGTGACACTCCAAACACACGGCGTGTTCTCTAAAAACATGACGTGTACTTGAATCCTCCTCCCATGCTCGGGTCCTTTAACATGGTTAAGCCACACAGGTCTTCTAAGACAAGACTACACGGCATGTTCAAAGTAGAAACAGTGTATACTGGACAAGCTTCACCTGGCCTGTGTTGTTAGTGACACAGTCAGACACAAAGCTCAGACTACACGGCGTGTTCCTGACCGACAAAGCGTGTACGTGAAGGGATAACACCGACCCGTGTTTTTCGTGAGATGGTCAGGTACAAGTGCCAGACTACACAACGTGTTCAAGGGGGACATAGCATGTATAAGAAGAGACTCCATTGACCAGTGTAGTTAGCTACATGTCCAGGATCCTAGGATTATACTACATGTCATGTTCAACACGGACACGTCATGTTTCCACCTGACTTTTCCTATCATGTGTCCCTGCCCACACGACCTACGAAACAGTTCAAGACTACACGACATGTTAATTGAGTACACGGCGTGTACTTAAGAAAAGATGTTTCTTCCCAAACAGAACAATGCATGGAATGTACATAACATTACATGGCATGTATTCTGGGTTTTTCCAGACAGTAAGCCTCAGAAACTACTCTGGAACCCAAAAAACACTGAAACAAGCATTGGAAGTGCCTGATTCCGATCCATGAGGGCCCATACACCCTGTGGATCAAATTTTGGCATCTTAAACAAGTTATAAATAAGAAAATAGAGCAATGATCCACCAAATTCCCTATCACACAATGAGTGTTTCTACCAATGCATCTACCACAACATCATGCAAATCCTATACAACATCTATCAAAACAACATGCAATGTAAATGAATCTTAGATGGCATGGCATGAATGCATGGAATGTGATTTATAATAGGTTCTTATATGATACATGAGAGGTAATACCCTAATCTTATTGGGTTGCAACAGAAATAGAACCTAAATAATGTCAATAGTAATAACACAAATCATGTGAATCACTCAATATGAAATCAAATCAACTGTAATAATTGAAAAACCATAAAAAATTTCAATTAATGAGGTAGATTGGCTTTTTCCTATAAACGGGTTATAAACTCTCGAGCACATATCATTACCAAGTACGTATTCCATCCTATCTCTGGATAAAGGCTCCAACCAGTAAATCAAGAGAAAAGAAACCCTCTGATTCCACTTTGTAACATCCCAGTTTAGGAAGCCACCCAGAGGCACCCCATACCCAGTTGGTCACATGGCCTTAAGCGCATTTCCTCGAATTCCAGAGGCTTCGGACTAGAAGTGAGGGCCTTGGATTTGATATTGGGGAAACTATTCCCCCATTGGCAGAGTACACAGCGGAAATAAACAACACACAATAGCGGAAGCAGTAAATATCCAACATGAGTAACAGCAGAAGACTGATAACGAAACAACTGGAGCATAAATATATATAAATGATGCATGAAACATATATGTCTAGGAAAGCAGCCAAAAAAGTCACAGTGTTGATTATTGTACTAAACCAAAGTACAAAAGGAAACAGATGAGAAACTCCTCAGCATCGCAAGCATCGACTTGGTCCCATTCTCTCTAGATCTAGTGTAATCAAGTACCTGAAGTCGAAGTGTGCTTTCCCTTGTCAATACCTGCAGCAATATAATCTGTTTGGGCCCAAAAGCATGGCCCAAATAGGATGCGAGACTAAATCCTGGTAGGAAACCACCACATTATTTGTTCTTAATAGTTAGTGAATATATATTAGGTAAAAGTACAAAAAACTGTAAACCAGGAAGAACTAAGCAGTAAACTATCCTTAGTTTAATCATTCAAAACATCACAAATCATGCAACAGAAAAACAGAAAACACAATAGGTAACCCTCTGAGAAGTACCCACATCCTCCCCCCTCTGGTCCTACATAAGATGTAAATACAACCCTATAGGTAGTACACACATCCCA
Organism: Viscum album; assembly: GCA_963277665.1. Classification (NCBI taxonomy): domain Eukaryota; kingdom Viridiplantae; phylum Streptophyta; class Magnoliopsida; order Santalales; family Viscaceae; genus Viscum; species Viscum album. The sequence continues at coordinate 876,222,495 of OY728143.1, read as the reverse complement.
GCCCCTCTATTTCTGTCATAGGAATTTAATAAAACTCTCAGATGAAGCACTCACAATCTATCCCCTTATATTCAAAGGTAAAGCAAGACTCTCGAAGGAAGTTCACATAGTCCATTCCCCTTATAGTTTAGGTAAAGCAAGACACTCTAAGGAAGCTCACACAATCCATTCCCCGCATAGTCTAAGGTAGTCAAGGACTCTCTAAGCAGTCTCACATGTCAATTCCCCTTATAGCCCCGAGGTCTAGGACTCTCTGAGGAAGCTCACTTGGTCAATTCCACTCATAGCACAGGTCGTTCAATTAAAAAAAAGACTCTATGAGGTAGCTGATGCAGTCAATCCCCTTATAATATAAAGTAATCAAGGACTCTCTGAGCTCACTAGGTCAATTCCCCCTTATAGCCTACTACACCTGGTTCTCATGACCATGTATAGGTCAACGAGTATATTAGTGTGATATATAAAAATTAAACCTATATAAATACTTGGAGAAACATTTTACATCATAACAAGCATGTCATAAAACAACTCTCCACCCTACATCAATAGGAATGGAAAACTGGCATGGTAACAAAAATCTAAACAGGACCAAACGGTCATAAATAGATCAATGCATGGGTAGAACACATCCAAAGCATAGAAATCAACCCAAATCATATCCAAATTACCTCTAAATAGGCATACAAGCATGGAAAGAAAACAATAGGGGTAAAATGGTAAACACGCAATACCTCGTTCAAGGGTATTGATAAAATTTTCACATAATACTCAAAGACTTCAAACGGAAAGGTACAAACCGCCTAACTCAGGGTTAGGAGAGTAATATACATGAACCACGAGGCATGAATCATCTTAATGTTCCATAGATCTATGAAAATGCACAAAATTCTAAACCCACGATAATTCATGAAAGATGAAATATTGGAAAATGATGCTCTAGGAGAAGAGATAACTCATCGATGTGATTCCAACGCAACCGACGAAGCTCGATCCGAAGGACGGACAGAGGGTCGGGGGTTCGTCGAAAATCCATGGCCATACGGTTTCTCTCATAAAAACATAACATGAAAGAAGATGGTTACATCCATCAGACGCGACCCCGGTGCCTTTGAAGAAAAAAAAAACAAAATACACGGTGTGTACTTTTGGAGTACACAACGTGTACTTACTGTTTCCGTACTCCACTTTAGGCAGCCTCCACATCACCCCACATGACTGTGTATATGGATAGGACACGACTAGAACATGGCCTCCAATGGAAAAGAATTACACGGCATGTACTCATAAAGTACACGACGTGTACTTGAAAAATTTCCAAAAAACTCATCTTTTCTAAAAAACTCTAGAAAAAGGAAAAACATACCTGAAAATAAGATTCGGGTTCTTACACATTTCTCCTTATATTTCATCATATACAATAAATTTTTAAAACCTATCAAAAAATCCTTTCAGTTTTCTTTTAAAACCCCTTTTTGGGAATGCTATTGTTTACTTGACCTTGTATCACAACATACACAATACATTTTAAATACCAACTCAAAAATTATTCTACATAAATCTTATGAAATTTTTAGAGTAACTATCTCATTAAAACACAATAATTATTAATTATAACACAAATTTTTACCTTAGTGGAATTTGTAACATTAAAAAAATTGATTCATTAATTTATAAATGTAAAGAAAATTGCATATTATGGAAAAGAATCAGTGCTAGTGAAGATACACAGGGATCATTATGATCTCTTCTAACCACACATATCTCTCTTCCATTTTCAACCAGCTGCATCACACACTCTAAATTGTTTTCATATGATTTTATTATCAAAGACATAAAGTGACCATGGGAAGCAATTCATGTTAATACAATATTTCTTTAACGTACGTTCTTTATTTTTCATGTATAGATTGACTAGGTTGATAAATACATCACTTGTTATCCACTACCATTAATGATCACAACACATGCTGCTAATATCATTATTATACACAAAATATATATTATCTATGTATATTTAAGAACATCCTTAATCTATCTCAATCGGGGACCTAGATTTCTTACACGTTATATGGGAGGATAAATCCCATCATCATTTGGATCCAACCGATGACATGATAAGAAACATACCTAACCACCCCTTGATTAGATAAACCTAAATGATTGCATAAGAATGATATGGATGTATAAAGGTAATCATACTGATATCTTAGTAATGTCAGGTATTGTGGAATCCAAATATGAACAATGCACCTGATTTGTACCAAATACATAGTGTGTGACATCCTATGTGGTATTTATCTAGTGTGGCATCCATCACATAAAACCCATTTTGTTCCCTATTAATATGTTCTATATCTAAATATAAAAGTCCTACTCACAGTGACCTTATAATTTTATTAGAGTTGATATTAATTCATGTCAAATATCGGTTATATATAACTCAATGTCATATATTGAGTGGTAAATAATAATTTTACTTCATGATACATATTTACATATATTCATAATAAAATAGTGTTGAAGTAGATATTTATTTTTTGTAATAAAATGTTACATTTATATTCCTATACATCATTTATAATATAAAAAACCATACATAAACACATGTTTCATCATATTAGACATATAGACTTCTACATCAACCTTATTTTTGCTACACTTTTATAGTTTTTTTTAATTAAATCACTATGTAATTCCTTCACATATCTATATCTCCATATAATAAAACACTTCCACTTAACTCTTTTAGTGAGTAAAATCAATGTAATAAGGTAATTTGAATAATGGTGAGAAATAAGAATGAAATTCCAAATGTTCCACTCATTTAATATTGTATTTAAACTTTATTACTTTAGAAATCCACTGTTATAATGTTTGTAACATATTTTTTATATATTAAACTCTTTATATGTACATAATCATCATTCTTTGAACCCTTTAAATAAAATGTTTCATTTAATGTGATATTTTATTTAATGTTCTTATTGGTATAATATATGTTTGTTAACATCAAATGTTTTCAGTCCAATAATACTCAGACTAGCCTCTTTGAATGTAGATTCTCTATAAAATAACTTACTATGAAAAAAATCCATTCTCCAAGGAAATAATTCTTATTTATTTTATCGGGAATATTTAAAAAATATACTATTTCATCCATATATTAAATGACAGTATATATTATTGGACCATTAATTTGAATATAATATTTTATTCTATGAAATATACAATAGATGATTGGTGGGATGTCATCCATTATATTTTAAATAAATACATGAGAAATTCTTTTATACTAGATAAAAAAAATTCCTTATATTTTTCTCATATTATAGTATATAATACATTAATTATAAACTATTTGTACTGAATCTATAGTCTCATATTATTCATAAAAATAACTCTTAATAAAATAAATTTTTTATCATATATGAGAAATAATATGAAAAATATATCCATCAGTTAGATCCAAATTCACTTGATATAATGTTTATTTAAAAATCCAAGATTGAACAAAACATTTATACATTATTTTGATGAAAAATATGTGTCTCATAAATTATTATCATAATTTTAAAATCCCATATACATAAAAAAATAAAACATACTTTTTGTATAAGATACCCTTAAAAATTGAAGATTTAATTTCTAGAACATTAGCACCTGATATGGGAATTCTATGGTGTTTCAAAAAAATTCTTGATGTATTTTAGATTATTCAATTCTATAGATTTATTACCTTATATTATGAATAACCCTAGTTTTTAATGGGTATACATCATAAAACATTGTTTTACTCTCAAAATAAATTTAATTCTTTTTTTTTTGAACTTTTACCTACTTGTATAATAAAAAAACCTATAAACTAGACCTTATATGCATTGTTTATTTGTTATCAAAACTGAGATAATAGTAATTATTAGTCTTTAACTCATTCAAATTTTCAAAAAAATCAATTGATGAATAAATACTGATTTTCATATAAAGAATTATCATTAAATCCATGATTTAATAATTTATTTTCATATAAAGAATATAATTTATCTACTTATTGAACTACATTAATCATTAAGTTATATAGGAACATGTTTTCCTTAACACCTCCAATTTTCATTTCTTAATAAAAAACCTTTTGTTATATATAGGTAAACAATTTTAATACATTTATATTTTTATTTCATATTATAAAACTTAAGATTAAAGTCATATAATGATGATTATATTTATATGCATGAAACGATTCTATTAGGGTATTAGCTTATATTTAAATCAATAATAAGGTATTTTATCAAACTTTATCCCACTAAAATTATGACATCTTTTAAACATTGCATTCCCATTAGTGGCGTGGGATACATATTTTAATAATAAATGATCCCTATTTAACATTCCTTCAATCACATAATTATTTCAGATGTGAATTTTCCCAATAACATCACATATAACTCTTGGATGTTTTAGTGGAAAAATAATTCCCAAATATATTATTTGGATATATCCAACTATATTTATTTTGTATATTATCCCATAGGGTATCCTATCAAAGTGAAACCCAATTCATACAAGTGGATTTGGATATTAAACTTTTAGTATTATCCATTTACACTATGTATGACACAATGTTACCCATGGGAATACTAATATAGAAGATCCTACCTATTATAATGATCATGGTATTAACATGTGTTTACTTGAAATATGTCCAACACTTAGTATTTTTATAGTGATTTAATCGCACAGTCTCAAATCATTCCATTCCCATTTTATATCTGATATTCTTATTATTTAGTTTATAAATATATTCCTTCCATTAAATCAATATGTTTAGACTATAATGATGTATGAATCTTTACACAACTCATGTACAAGCAATAGTAAATGAAAATGAAAACTAAATCACTAATAATACAAAAAAATTATCTTTTTGATGAATACTTAAATAAGTAGTTTAACATTTTACACTATGTAATAAACATTTAAAATATAATAAATTTTTCATGAGTGATAAAAAGGAATAATTAAATAAGTGAAAAAATTATATATTTAAACATGATATATACAATCTATTAACAATACATTAATAAATTATCATAAATAATTTATTATTTAATAAGCATCATGGATTTTCTATAATTTTTAAAATATGAACTCTTTATATTTATATGTAAAATAATCATATTCATAATTTTCATCAATGAAATTTAAAAATATGAGATATATAATTATACATAGACATTATATAATTAAATTCTATTATATAAACAGTTAATATTTCCCCATGGAATTCTATCATATTTGATATATGTTTTCTTTAATAATATTTTGATTAATATGAAATAAAAATAATACAAATTTTAAACATGAAATAAAAGAACGAGATATTGTCTAAAAATTGATAATTCATTTTAAAAATGACTAGTGAAATAATTATATAAAGAAAATCGATCAAAATTAAAGAATCCCTAATCTAAAAAATAGTTTCTACATATTTTAAATAAATTTTTATTGAATGAAAATAAAGAATCAACACCATTCAACATAAATTTTCATGTAGTAGAATATAGTTTGAGGTGAATCCCAATTATGAGATTTAGAAAACATATTAACCTAGTAAAAAAATAAAAAATTACATTAGTATAAAAAACATAGTAGGAAACAATAAGAGAATTAATTAAATAAATCTTTTAACCAATATGTTGGGGAATCAATAATTTCTGACTATGGGGATTATCCCTTCTTCAGGAGAGTTCCAAAAAATTAATCCTTCCTTGTGAATGGGTGTGATAATAACTATCAAAGGTGGATTCTACTAGTTATAATTGTTTTATTTTTTGTTACAACTTACAATTCCTCTCATGCATGGAACTATAACCACAATGGCTAAGCTAATGATATTTTCCTCACCCATATGTTATATGAATTTTGTTGTTAGAAGATAATTTTTATTCTATTTATTCCCACCAAATTATTTTTATTATTGTATATAGTAGGAGTTATCCATTATTTATTGTAATATTATTCTTAATCATTATATTCTTCTTGGATTTTACGAAAATGACACCTTGATTTATTTTATTTCTACCATTTTGGAGGGAAGTGAGGATGGGATTAGGATTAATGATAGATCTCTATTTTTTATTAAGGTAAGAGAAAAGAGGGTACTGATCATTTCACTTCATTATTTAAATTTAACTCCTATTGTAAGGTAACTTGGTTACCATTTTAGCCAATTTGTGAGAGAGTAGGATAGTTTAAGTTAGTAAATCATGATATTTTAAATTGAGGTGAGTGAATATCAATAGTGATACTAATTTTAAAAAAATTTATTTCAATCACCTATTTACATACATTCAAATACAAATATATTGTTTAATATTTTCCAACATTCTTTAAACCAACACACATAACAAAAATCATGATGTAAAAGACCCAAATCTTATGTGAAAACCAAAGTCATAGTATATAGTACTTAATTTTATTTTATATTTTCTATGACAGTTGTTGCATTAACCTAGAACTATTTCCTAGGATAAAATCATTTTCAGAACTACTTTCTTTTTTGTATTTTGTTTCTAATATTTTTGATACAAGAACATATCTTGTTTTAATCACCCTTTTTTCTTCAATTCATACATTTGAAGAAAATTACTGACTAGATATTAGAATCTGAGGATTAGTGAGAAATTTCATAGAGAGTTTATAAACATTCTGTTGAAAAAAAATACCCATTCATTTCTAAATCTTCTTGATTTTTTATAGGTGTTGAAAATATAGTATAAAAATTTATCCCAATATAATAGAACCCTTATAGGAGTATATACTCCAAATTGCAATCATAATAATATTAAATTGTTATAACTAAACTAACAATGAAAATTTTGACTTAATCATGGAAAATTTTCACTTATTCATATGTTCCATGGTATAAGATGTGATTTTCTAAAAAAGTATATAAATAATATTGGGAATATGTAAAATAACATTAACCTAAGAGATTTTTAGAATCTCATATTAGTTATATATAAATTTCATTATCCCTGGATGTTTCAGTCAAATAATGGTTGTACAAATCGGTTCCCAGAGAGTTCATTTCCTAGGATATGGTTGAGAGGTCCTAATGTTTATGTTTTTTCATGATTTGAGAAGTACATAATCATAGAAGGGGATATATGGGATTAAAAAATCTAGTAGATAAATTTTTTAATATTTTTGGGAGAGTTTAACTATGATTAAAGAATCATATCCACATCAATCCTTTTAGAATCACCACTTCTTATTGTTTTTTATTGAGTCATGTTGGACAATGAACAGAACTATGAGATGTTTCCATTGGAGGATAACTGATATAAAAATATCTTGATTAGGAAAGAGTTTTGATATACAATATCTTATACAACCCTCAACAGATTTGGAATTAGGTATACTAGTAGTGGTTTATATAAGGTAAAGAGTTATATCTATCATTTTATTGAAACTAGAATTAGAGATCTAACATCTCTTATATGATAGTCATAACTGAATAAGGTAAGTGAATAATAAATTTCTACACCCCTATAATTCTTCCACCCAGTCCATTTAGAGCATCATGTCACTGAATACAACCATAAAATATGAGAAACCAAGAGATATGATGCTCTGTATACAGAGAAATGAAAATAACCAATAAATAAATTAGTATTCAAAGAATACTCAACAGTCCAATATAAGGATGAAAATAACTATACTTATAGGATGCCATTACTAAAGACATTCAAATATAAATTTTAACCCCCGCTATTTTAGAGGAATAACTATCAAAACTCTGTAATTTACCAGACCCATGAAAAAAAAATTTCCTTAATTAATGGATATGCTAAGATATCCAGTGTAGAATCAATAAAATCAATCATCTTTATTGATAACTTAATGATATTAACTTAATGATTTGAAAATTTATAATGGGTAAATTGTCACCACTATGAACAATGTGGTAAATTAATGTTTTGGGTAAGCATTACACTTGATTATTTTATAACCCAATGATTAAAGTGATTTCTATTTCTTTGAGACATATATAGAAAATATATGGTTCTGATGAAACACTATTTGAAGTTGGACCTATAAATATAAAATAGATAATAAAAAATGATAAAATAAAATATAATATGTATGATCTACCACAACCCCCAAAACATTTACCTTTAATGATTATTCCACCCATGAAAACTATGGTATAATATCTAAAAATCGATATTTGGACACTGTTAGGAAGGGGGAAATATTTACCCATTAGTTGGATGAAATAAATCAGAATCTCAAGTATGTAAACTTCCTTATGGAAATTTTAACTAAAAAGAAAAATCGACTTGGAGATGAAAAGGAATATCTATATAGGAATGTTTCTACCTCAATCACTCCATAAAAAACTATGAAATTTTATAATCCATTCAATTTTATTATCCACTCTTCTATAATAAATATTAGCTTCACTAATAACCTATTTTATTTTGAGGAATAAATAGATGGTATTCCTCATTGTATATATTATTTATTACATGAAGGAGAGTCCAATCCTACCAATGTCTAGGTATAATTATCTAATCAAGCTAACTTATGTATAATTTTTTTGGAGGATTTACCGGTTATTGTAAATTCTATATTATTTCCAGGTGACTTTTATATCTAGAATATAGAAAAAGAAGATAAATATTGTTCATTATCCGGTTATCCTCATGGGATCATTTTTAGAAATTTAAAAAACTATTATAAATGTTTATAAATGAAACCATTCTATGGATTCCAGAAAAGATACTATTAGTTTAAGTATTATAGATTATCTGAAATTCTCTCTAGAAGAAAATTATGTTTTCACTCTTTCTCATCATAAAACTACATTCTCTTCATATGAGAAAATTTAAATGTGGGATAAAATAATAAATTTTCCAATTTCACATGAATATAATAATTCTAATTTAAATAATTAACTGAATATAGAACATTGAATGGGAAGTGATCAGTTTGAAAAGAACCTAGATGGAGATTATTTTGGCGATTTTTTGGAATATTAATTTGATTATATTATCATTACAATAGTTGGTTGCAATCATAGAAGAAACAAAATTAACCCCATTCTTTAAAAACAACCAAGTTTGGAGTATAAAATAAAACAATGTTATATAATATATTCTTACCATTGGAAAAAGTAAAATTTTCATATTCTATTTTCAAACAACACACATCCTAATCAATAACAAAAACTGATAACCATTATAAATCCCAATATTAATGTTATAGGATAGAAACTATGGGATATAATTAGTATTATACCATATATTTGTATACATCATATTTTATTAGGTCATGAATCTAAACCTATGAGTTTGTCTTAAAAGTGGATAAACCCAACACTTATAATATCAATTAAATAATTTATTTGAGATAATCAAAGAATTTTGTATTAAATAAAAAATTATATACTCTTAGTGGGAATGACCTCTCAAAATTATACCAAAAATTATTTGAATCATGACAATTTAGAATGATCACAATGAATTAGTTCCCACCAGAATTCAGAATCATTAGAGGGTCTATATTGATTATTTAAGACCTAACCATGTTACACAAAAGTCCACTTTGATATTCATTTTATAGATCATATGCTAGAGATATTATCTTGGTATGTTCACTACCATTTTATTGATAGATCTTATAAATACATTTAGGTCCCAATAATACCATAGGATCAGTAAACAATGACATTTACTTTCCCTTATAGTGTATTTTCATACTGATGAGAACTTCACTGGTTTATAAAATTCCCTTGGTAATTTCCAGTGGTATTTGGTAATTATATTTTTAGATCTTATTGAGTGATTCCTAGTGTAATTTCTTATTGGATTTATAGTGTAATAAATATATGTTGAAATATTTCAATAGAATATTATTTTTTAAAAGTTATTCTTTAAGGAACATAGTTTTAAAATTTAAATAACTTCACATTAGTTTAGGGAAATGTGATGTGAATGAACACATTATTTCTAATAAAATAAATTAGATAATGAAATGTTGATATCATATTTTTATTTCCCAAAAAACGATTTTTAAACAATTTAGGTCATTTATAGTACATGAGGCTATTTAAAGATGGTTTGAAAAAAAATAAGTAGATTCAACCCACAAACCCCGTCATCATTCCACTACCCTAGTAAGAACCCATAGAAGAACTATGTAATTCATCTATCTAATCGGTATAAGTATTGTTGTCCTAATTAGTCAATAGAAAGTACCATGTGATAGATAATTCTTTACAGAACCTGGATAAAACTAAAAATAATTAAACTACATTGAAGAATATTTTTTTGTCTATATTCCTTTATTTTAAAATTTTCATTTATATATTCAAGGAGGTAATGCAAGAGTTTAATGTTATAATGTAAATATCATATAATTATTCAATAAATATGATTAAATACTAATTTTAATATAGTATATGATTATACCATGAGAAATAAACATGGAATTAATGGATAAGAATGAATATGTGAATTAGGTTATAGTCAACATGATGAAACATACAAACAACACTAAAGTAGAAAAAACAGTAATGACACCCCTGAAAGATGGAAGCCTTTTTGTGAAACTCTATGATATCACTAGAAGGGAAGAATAGTACAGAGATATGGTAAACTACTTAGTCACCTAAAAGATTCCATCATTTATTCTTGTGTATTAATTACTTAAGTTTAAATTTGATTCAATGAATTATATTTAGTAGGATCGATAAATGATGAAATTATTTAGTGATCAAAATATTATGAGGTGTATAACAAATGGATAGATAACTTCCATACATAAATTTTTTATATACATTCATGTGGAGGGAACAATGGATCTCGATGAGTAATAGTAATTTTTTTGTATGTTTTTATATTTTTTAAAATATTGTTAAAGGATTCCAATAATTTTAATAAATCACATAAAAATTTCAAATTCTCTAGAGGGATATATATAATATAAGAAAATACACATTAAAATTTTTTTTATTTTTTTGGTAATTTTTTATATATATGGTATAGATTTTTTTGGCCATTTCATATTTCCATTGGATTTATATATATTCTGCGGGTTGCAGATTATATTTAAAAATGTATTAAATCCACATAAACAAGAAATAATTATTCAATATTTGTTATTGATTTTATAAGAGAACACATCTTTGTTTAGTTGGAAGTAATGAACCATAACTTTATTAGTAGAATTTCCTATATGAATAAATAAATATCTCATATTAAGTAATATAATTTGATACACTGTACGCATAACACATAATGGAACTAAAACCCTTTGAATAATATAGAGATTAAATTTTGAGAACACATATGACTACAACAATAGTAATTATTACAATGAGACAAAAAATAGATACTAGTAAAACAAGAATAAGAAAATTTGGATCTTCCCAATCCCTTATAATAATCACACTCACGGACCACTCTATAAAAATACATAAAAATTATGATAATGAAATATTAATCTTGAATATGAAATTATTGAAAATGATGAAATATAATGAAATTGAATGAATCATGAATGAATCATGATGTATTTATAGAATGTGGGGAACTCATATGACTGTTGAAATCTATTGGCTAGAATAGTAACATAACTATTAGAAAAGTAACTGAGAGGCAAAAATATTAATCTGACCATTAGAAACAGTAACCTGACAATTAGTATAGAAACCTCACATATATAAATGAAAATTAATATTTAGGTATCTTATAAAAAGAAAATTTATATTGTTTTTATCATGATACAGTTAAATAAATGTTTAAAAAATGATAAATTAATTGTTTATATTTTTCTAAAACATAAATGTTTTAATTTAATTTTTATATAATAATTTAAATGAATGTTTTTTTTCTTCATAAAATTGATTTATAAATTTATATTCTTTTGTATTATAATGTGGATTAATATAAGTAATTTTACAAAGGGTTAAAATAGAAATCATATTAATAAAATTGATTTCTTTAAATAAATGGGGATTTTATATAAAAAATAAATTTTACATACTTCAATGTTTTTTAAATTTTTTTTATATACGCAATTAAAAATAATTAGTGTTTATTTTTTTTATTTTTTTAAAATAGGTGATTTTTTGAATAGTTAAATATGATAGAACACGAGACTTTCCCTTAAAAAGTAAAATACATGATTCTTTGAGTCATGGATAATATAAAAACCCACTAGTTATTAATTACATTTATAATTTATTGAATATAATCACTTGAATAAATACTATTGATATTCTTATCCAAAATTAAAATGTAATGAATATAATATTCAAATACACCCCTCTCTTCCCTTTATAAATACCACCCACCACACCCATAATTGTCACAACTTATAAGACATTGTTAATTCAAAATTCATAACCAAATATTTTTGAAAAACGTTCACCAAAATTATTTTCATTTGGTATCCCCAAAATACCAATTCTATAACTTAGGTAATTAATTAATTTAAATTTATTATTAAGGACATTAATCAAATGGGTAGAATGATTATGGAACACAGGGTATGAGATCTCTCTAAACCACCTTTTTTCTCTGGGTTATGAACATTCACTCTCTAACTTTCATTTTCTCTATTTTTTCATTATAGAATGATTAAAATTTATACATATGTATAATAAATATATACCTATATTATATTCCCTTCCATTCATGATGTAATACATTCTATAAGTTGGTTTCTCAAATACAACTCATTTTGTTCCATGGTAATTTTTACATTCATGCATTATGATTGATTTCAATTATTTCATATATAATAATAAAGATGTTATGATATGTGTGTATATATATAAATCCTTTGAATTGAATAATATTTTTATATAATTATATATTATGTATGATGTTATGGAGTAAACCTAATCAATTATAGTAAACGTTCCTTCATGGGATGTTTTCTTTGATGTTAGCCTTGACTTATGTTCATGTCATGTTATATGTTGCTTCCAACTTCGATGGTTTCCCTAAAAATATGATAAAGTGTTAATAATTTTATAATCCTATGTTATTATTCAACATCCTCCCATTTCATTGTATCATTTTTTTAATTATCTAACTTATTATGAATCATTATAAAATGTGTTCTCAAACTGAGATTTTAAGCTCCCCAATTTCTTTTTTTCCCCAGGGTATCCTAGATCATATTAAGAGATCAAATTGATTTAATATCTCTAGATTTATATAATAATTTTGTTTTATTTTATTTTCAGACTGATGTATTATGAATCAATTATTATAAAGACACCTTCTTTTCAATCTTTCGATTGCATTTAATGGATATTTATGATTAAAATCATAATATATGTTTAAAAGGATTTTTCTTCTAAACATAATATTATATGATGAAATATTAATTTTTATGGATTATGAATAGAATATATTACTGAGAACCATAAGGATAATTCTATGTATATGAAAATATTTTTGAATCTTGGTAAATTATAGAGTATGCGGTTTTTGATAAATTACTTCCCTATCTGGATTCTATAAGTGGATGTGGATTTTTAATAGTTGTAGCAATGGGTAATAACCTTGAAAATGTTAATTTTTGATTTAATTCAATCATCACCTACTATTTTTTAAAAACTCATTCATGTACACCTAATTTGACACACATGGGGGATATGATTTTGAAATTCACTAACTATTTACCAACAATTATGAAGGATTTTATCAAATTTTTCTATTATAAAACATAATAGGGAAATTAAAATGGATAGCCTTGATTGAATCCTAAAGACTCATAAGTTATGATGTACATGTAATTTATAATTCAACCCTTCTGTGTTCATAGTTTAATTTTTATATGTTTAATATTTATAGTATTCTCGTCCCTAATTTTCATTTATTTTAGTTAATAGTGGGAAATATGAGGAATCATGCTAACAACCAATGCGATAGACTATGTGATGTTATCCAAGATGATACGCCAAAATTTATGGTAGTTGGAGTTAGGAACATCATTATTATACTAGCATAGCTAGATCATGATCTAAATAATAACATGAATTATGTGTGACACCCACCTTCTCCAATGAAATAACTTGTTGTGGATGAGATACTAATGTAAAAAATCCCTCCTACATTTAGTGGATATTTTTGATTTACTCAGCATAAGATAATGTATTAAATTAATTGAGAAGATATTATTTATACAAAAAAATTTAAGAAAAAGAGAACACTATGTTGGATATTGCTCACCATGATGGGTTATCTGATTAGTGTTGGACACCGATCAATTACATAAATTCCAAAGAGGAAATTGATTCAATTGAATTGGATGGATTGAAGAAAATATTTTTTAATAAATATTTTCCCTGAACTCTCCATAAAAACATAGAGATATAGCTCCTTGAACTGAAGACAAAGGAAAATAAGTCTATTCATGTTTATGAGTCAAACACCATATGGATTTCACAATACACCTTTTTTTCATGAAAACTGAAATAATGGTGGAATTCTTCTTTAGTATATTAAAACAAAGTCTATACAAATTATTTTAAATTCAAGAATTTGATATCTATAAGTATATTATTATTTTTACCCTTAATTTTAAGATAGTTATCGGTGACTCTCATGGGTATTATGGGACTGGAGAAAAAAAGAAAAAAATAGAGTTTAATTTAGGAGTACAAATTGATAATCCTCATGGAGGAAAGAACCAACAATATCGTTGTGTCCAAAGCTGGGGGAGAAGCATCTTTGAAACTATCAAAAGGGTACTGGGAGTTGTTTTACATGTGGAAAAGGAGAATCATTCTAATTAGTGTTGAAGGTAAATTTATAAATAAGATAATGTTAGGGAAGAGAAAAAGTCTCTAGTTAATAATCAGCCTACATTCTAGTTCTCCAGCTGGAAGGAACAAATGAATTGTATGAGGCAATTCCCTAAGCCATGGGGTTTAAAGGATAATCAATGAAAAAAAATCTTTAAGGCCTAGAGAGAAGGGAAGGGAATATGTTATCTCTAGTACTGAGGTGGATCCTGAAAAATATGTGGGGACATGTATACCAATTATTCATTTAATAATAGAGAATATACTGTTTGATTCTAGTTCTACACCTTCATTAATATCTTACATGTTTATTACAACAATTCAAACACAAATATTAAACATAGGGTTTGTGATGATAGATAAATTTTATATCAAAAATATATATATCCTCCCCTATCAATGTATGTGGATTGAACCTTCAAGAAAATCTTATATCACTTCATTTAATAGAGTTCTTTGAAATATTTGGCACAGATTGTATATCCTTATACAAATACTACATTAATTTTTGGGATAGGTAGACTGCTCATCACATCCCAAGTCATCCATAGATTCTTTACAAGTGTAAGGAGGAGGATTAATCTCCTTTGGAATATTCTTATCAAGAATTTATATTATTTACTTACAAATAATAATATATAGCTCAAATTATTGAAATAAATGGTTGGAACATTCTTGAAAACATGCACATTGTTATGTATAATACATATGTATTCCCTAAAGAGTTGTTTAGTCTTCTTCCTGACTGAGAGGTTGAGTTCTCAATTGAAATTATACTACGATCTACACACTTATCAATTAATTCTTATAGAATATCCACTAATAACACGAGGGAATAGAATAATAAGCAACCAAGGAATCTTTATAATCATTTTATACACCTGAGTTAGTCATCTTGGGGTGCATCAGTCCTCTTCATTATAAATAAGGATGTGTAAATGATACTATGTATTGATTATAAGGAGCTAAAATACCATTATAAATAATAATTATCCACTTACACTAATAGAAGACTTGTTCAATTAGCTACATGGGCCCCATTATTTATCAAATGATTACTTTTGGTTAGGATATCACCAAGTAATGTTGAAAAAGTTATGTATCACCAAAAATCTATTTAGAATGAGGTATAGACCCGATTAGTTCATAATAATTCCCATTAGACTCATTGATTCTCCAGAAAACTTTATGGACATAGTCAATAAAGTCATTACAGATTTCCATGAAAAAATTATGGAAGTATTTAAATATTTTATTCTTACATACTCTAAAATTAAGGAGGATCATTCAATGTTCTGAATATTATGTTAAATACATTGAAAAAGGATAATAATTATGAAATGTATAGAAAATGTGAGGTATGGGTGTAGAAGGTATCCTTTTTATGGAATTTTATATCCAGAATAGTGATATATATAGACCCTTATAAGATAAAGTAAATTGAGGGGTTTCTCAAGATAACATCTATATTATAGATTAATAGTCTCCATGATATATCTATGTACTATTTTTGATTTTTGAGAAAAAACTCAACATTATTAAACCCACTAAAAAATATAGATCTATAGGGGGTGGTGTTTTTATACATCGATCAATGTGAAGATATCTTGAATGAAATAAAAAAGAGGCCTATCACTACACTAGTCCTCACACTATCCATATGTGGGGAACTCATCATTGTATAAAATTATTCCTTAAAAAAGAATTGGTAATAATTAATGAATGATAATGTGATATCATACCCTTAAAGGTAGATGAAAATCCATGAGAAGAATAATATAACACATTGAGTTGGAGGAAGTGATCATCTTGTTGAAAATTTGGTGTAATTATCTCTATAGGGAGACATGTGATATATATATATATATCATTAGATCCTAAAATATATACTCACATATAATGAGATTAATATGATCCATTTATGATGGTGAGTGTGGATTAAGGAATATGAATACATTATATACTACCATACTATGAATAAAAATAATGTTGAATATGGTCTAAGGACATTGGATCCAACAACCTTATCAATGATAAGAATTGAGAATGGTATATTAGTTGACATGAAAAGGATGGACATTGGAATCATAAATGATGGAACATCATCATTAATTTCACAAATTATTACTCAACCATACCATATGTAGAAGATAAAATATTACAAAATCAATGAAGTGGAAAATCAAAATAATGGCGAACTATAAAAAAAGTTCAATCAAAAGAGTTCATAATTTTAAAAGAGGGAGCTACATGATTTTTCTCAAGAATATATGTAACATAAAATGAAGTGGTACGTAAATAATTTTTTAAATATTCACATATGTTGACCCTTCCCATCACCCCAAGAATCTTGAATACTATTGGACTCCTCATGTATTAATCATGTTTTAATGATCACAAATCCTATTACTGTTAATCAATCTCAATAAAAACTACACATCATGTTTTAATGATAGCAAGTCTTATTGATTATTTACAAGTCTTATGAAAGATCACAAATCTCGCTTATGTTATCAAGACTTTATATTTATGATTCAAGTTCTTTTACTCTCTACTGGTTAAACTTAATCTATATTCTGCATATTACTGTCCAAGTATAAATACAGATATTTGTCTAAGTATGGAGACACTGTAACCCAGACACCGTGAAGGACACAAAGTCACCCAGACACCGTGAAGGACTCACCGTGACCCAGACACCGTGACCCAGACACCGTGAAGGACTCATCGTGACCCAGGCACCGTGACCCAGACACCGTGACCTAGACACCGTGAAGGACTCACCGTGACCGAGACACCGTGAGCTAGACACCATGACATGGACATACCGTGAAGCACATACCGTGAAGCACATACCATGAAGCACATACCGTGAAGCACATACAGTGACCACATACCATGAAGACTATACCATGAAGAAGACACTGTTTACATAATCAATGTGACACCATTTCTTAACTTTTTTTCAATATTATTTAAATAATGCTAACGGTCATATTTGATGATTTTAATGAAATTAATGTTATATAATGATAGTTGTTGTCTTGTCAGGAAACCGTATCTCATAACTATGAAAAGGGAATAATTACTACTGCCAGAACTCGTGGAATATAAGGAAGATTGAGATGTAGTACACGTGTGAAGCAGCGAGTGCAAGTGTGATGATACAACAAGAAGAACTTACATACACCCAAGAACACTATGTTGAACAAGAAGAACAATCCCAAGAAAGAAATAGATTGCAAGACTTTCAAAGAACTCTCATGAGTGCAATCCAACACTACGGAAGAACACATGATGAATCAAGAGATCATTTTCACTCCTGCAGAACACAAGTTGAACTACGACACTCTGTTTTTCAACAGAAAAACTAGAGAAGGAATCAGAAGCATTCCTGCTAAATCCAATGAGTCCAGAGTTGTATTGCTAATCACTAGAGCTTTCTAAACTCTTATCTATCTTCTTTAAGTGATTTGTATATTTACTTTCGAGCAGTGTGGTGTACTCTGTATATCTTAACACACACATTGTCTCCTATACTGAACTAGATGATATCAAAATCCTCACTCCAAAACTCTTAACTCTTGTTTACCCACGTCAACTGTGGAAGTGGTCCTTGTGTGGCTTGGTCTTTGTTTTTTTTTTCACGAAGAATAGTGGTAGAGGTCCCTACATGGCCTGGAAAGTTTTGTAAACAATTTTTAACCTCGATCCAGGGTGTGGATCAAATTTATATAAATTTGAGAGGACTAAGTCTCGGCTTGAGACTGAACCTCTTGTTATATCTGATGTGCATATTTAGTTTATGTTTAAAGTATACTATAGAAATCTTTTATATTCTGATGCTATTACTTTGAAATACAAAACTATGTTATAGTTACTTTGATAGTTAAATTAGCTAGTGTTTATACTTATTGTTAATTTTTTGGTTAGTTTCAAAAGTTAGTTTAATCTTGTGGTTAAATTAAGTGAGACATAATCAATCTTTGAGAATATAAGTGAACATCTACAATCTATATAAATTCACTACAATTTAAATTGTTTTATAAATTGGGGGATTTTAAAAAGAAAATATTTTAATAGAAATTTTAATTGGAACTCAATTCCCCCCCCCCCCTCTTGAGTATCCACTCCGACCAACAAAGACTTATCAAGATCATTGAAAGAACTATTAGTGGAAAAAATATGATGAGATATATCAATAAATACACATCCTAATTCATGGAATGTCTACAGGTGAATGCTGAAAGGAAAAGGTCCAACGAGATGATACAACCATTAACCATACCTATATGGAAAAGGGAAAACATCACCATGGACAATGTAAATGGTATTTAAAAGAAATTAGTAGGAAACAATGCTATATGGGTTGTGGTGGATCATTTAAAAAATATTACTCACTTCATTAAAATTTGAGAGGATTTATCACAAGATCAACTTGAAATGAAATAAATTAGGGAAGTGGTTTGGATGCATGGAACACCACTATCAATTGTAACAGATCATGATATGTGATTTAACTCTATGTCCTGGAAAATTATCCAATTTTATTTAAACATTCAGTTGAATTTAAGTATGGATTATCAACCCCAAATTTATGTCCAATATGTGTGAACGTATAGACACTTGAGTAATCATGTTGTTATCGAATCTATTATTCTCTAATTTTTTCTATTCTACTATGCTAGTTTCTTTAATGTTACATTTCATTTATATTTCAACTATATATGATTTGTGATCATCAAAAAGGGGGAGATTGTTGGACTCCTCATGTATTAATCATGTTTTAATGATCACAAATCCTATTACTATTAATCAATATCAATAAAAACTACACATCATGTTTTAATGATAGCAAGTCTTATTGATTATTTACAAGTCTTATGCATGATCACAAATCTCACTTATTTTATCAATACTTTATATTTATGATTCAAGTTCTTTTAATATCTACTGGTTAAACTTAATCTATATTTTGCATATTACTGTCTAATTCAAAATACAGATATTTGTCTAAGTTTGGAGACACCGTGACCCAGACACCGTGAAGGACACACTGTCACCCAGACACCATGAAGGACTCACTATGACCCAGACACCGTGACCCAAACACCGTGAAGGACTCATCATGTTCCAGACACCATGACCCAGACACCATGAAGGACTCACCATGACCCAGACATTGTGAAGGACTCACTGTGACCGAGACACCGTGAGCTAGACATCGTGACATGGACATATCATGAAGCACATACCGTGAAGCACATACCGCGAAGCACATACCGTGAAGCACATACCGCGAAGCACATACCTTGACCACATATAGTGAAGACTATACCATGAAGAAGAAACTGTTTACATAATCAATGTGACACCGTTTCTTAACTTTTTGTCAATATTATTTAAATAATTCTAACGGTCATATTTGATGTTTTTAATGCAACTAATTTTAAATATTTCTAGTTGTTGGCATGTTAGGAAAACGTATCTCATACCTATGAAAATGGAATCATTCCTTCTACCATGACTCGTGGAATACAAGGAAAATTGAGATGCAGTACACATGTAAAGTAGTGAGTGCAAGTGTGACGATACAACAAGAAGAACTTACACACACCCAAGAACACTGTGCTGAACAGGAAGAACAATCCCAAGCAAGAAAGAGATTGAAATACTTTCAAAGAACTCTCATGAGTGCAATCCAACACTACTGAAGAACACACGATGAATCAAGAGATCATTTTCACTCCTGTAGAACACAAGATGAACTACGATACTCTATTTTTTAATAGAAAAACCAGAGAAGGACTCATAAGCATTACTGCTGAATCCAACGAGTCCAGAGTTGCATTGCTAATCACTAGAGATTTCTAAACTCTTATATATCTTCTCTAAGTGATTTGTATATTTACTTTCAAGCAGTGTGGTGTACTCTGTATATCTTAACACACACACGGTCTCCTGCACTGAACTGAAGGATATCAAAATCCTCACTCAAAAACTCTTAACTCTTGTTTACCCACGTCAACTGTGGAAGAGGTCCTTGTGTGGCCTGGTCTTTATTTTGTTTCCCACGAAGAACAGTGGTAGAGGTCCATGCGTGGCCTGGACAGTTTTGTAAACTATTGTTAACCCCGATCCAGGGTGTGGATCAAATTTATATAAATTTGAGAGGACTAAGTCTCGGCTTGATACTAAGCCTCTTTTTATATCTGTTGTGGTTATTTAGTTTAAGTTTAAAGTATACTATATATATCTTTTATATTCCGCTTCTATTACTTTGAAATACAAAACTATTTTAAGGTTACTTTGATAATTAAATTAGCAAGTGTTTATACTTATTGCAAATCAGTATGTTAGTTTCAAAAGTTAGTTTAATCTTGTTGTTAAATTAACTGAGACCTAATCAATCATTGAGAAGATAAGTGAACATCTACAATCTGTATAAATTTACTACAGTTTAACTTGTTTTATAAATTGGGGGATTTTAAATAGACAATATTTTAACAGAAATTTTAATTGGAACTCAATTCACCCCCACCCCTCTTGAGTATCCACTCCGACCAACATTTGGTATCAGAGTTTTTGTTTTTGTTTAAGGATTTTTGAAATACTCTGTTTTTCAACTGTGATTTTAGTTGCATCTTTAAAGATCTTAAATTTCTGTTAGTTCTAAATATTTATCTCTTTAAATTTATTTTCTAAAATCTAGTTATGGATAATAGACTAGAGGGTGCTGCTACTAACAGGCCACCTTTCTTTAATGGTACTAACTATGCTTAGTGGAAACTAAAAATGAAAATTTATTTGAAAAATATGGGTTTTGATATTTGGACTGCTATAGAGTCATAATATAATATTCCAGAAACTGAAAGAAAAACTTGGGATGAACCTAAAAATACTTCTTACAATAATTACTGTAAAGCTATGAATGATTTGTACTATGCTTTAGGAGATTATGAATTTAATAGAATTTCTTCCTGTAAAACTACTTTTGAAATTTGGGATACTTTGGTAGTTTCTCATGAGGGAACAACTAATGTTAAAGAAATGAAATTAAATACTTATACTATTAAATATGATAATTTTAAAATGAAGATTGATGAACCCATTTCTGACATGTATCTCAGGTTCAATGAGATAGTCAATACAATGAATTCACTCGAAAATGTTGTTCCAGCAAAGGAACAAATTATGAAGATACTGAGATGTCTACCAGACCGATGGAGAGGCACATCTGTTTCAATCAGAGAGTCATGTGACATTGCTGCTTTACCTGTCAAAGAACGTATTGGAAAACTAATGATATATGAGGAAGAAATCAAGGTAAATAAAGAAGAAGATGATGAACCAAAAAGGAAATTAGTGGCTTTCAATACTACTTCTTCAAAGAGCAAGGTCAAAGAAAAATATCAAATACAAACTGATAGTTGAACAAGTGAAATCTCAGAATCTGACAGTGATGCTAAAATGGATTAGATAGCCATAAGGTTTAAGAAATTTTATTGGAAGAAGGAATTTTTCAGAAAAACAAATTACAAGGGTATGTACGAAAATAAGGGACATTTTAAGAAGGACTGGAAAAAGACAGATAGAAGTGATGAAGTTGTTTTCTACAAGTGAAAAAGAAAATGACACATTAATGCAGACTTCCCAAAGTTAAAATTCTTGAAGAAATATGATTACAAAGACAGTAAGTACAAGAAATCTATTAAGGCTACCTGGAGTGTATTTGAAGACAATACAAGTGAGTCTGAAATGTCTGATTCTGAAAGAAATCATGCCAACATGTGTTTCATGACAAACACATCTGAGGTAACCTCAGATACTCCTGCTTTAAATTCTTATTATTCTGGAGATGATGCAGAATCTGATTCAGATTCTGAAAATATGACTAGTGAGTAATTATCTGAATATTTTAATATGCTGGATAAGACATGAAATAAACGTAAGGATAAATACAAATCATTGATGAAACAACATGCTCTCACTAAAACTGTTAAAACTGAACTTACTATTGAAAAAGAAAAAATGCTCAACTGTTAAAAGAGAATACTGAACTAAAAATGTCTGATGAGCAACTTAGAAAAGACTTAGAGAAGTTCACAAATGGAAAGGATACACTAACTCAAATGCTAGGAAAGAAAGTGGCACCATAATACACTACTGGAATAGGGTACAAACTTGGACAGAGACAGATTACTAAGAATAGATTTATTCCTAAATCTGGACAGAATACTTCTAATTCTAGTTATGGAAATCTCTATGCTTCAACTAGTTATTCATATGGTTATAGGTCAAATAATTTTTATCTTTCAAAATATTTTGATTCTATAATTTGTATGAAACCCATAAGACAAATGTGGGTACCTAAAGCTTTGATTTTTAACCTTTCTGGACCTAAGAAGATCTGGGTACCGAAGTCATTTTCGATCTAAAACTATTTTGTAGGAAACCTTCTTGAATAGTTCCCACAAGAAGACATGGTATTTGAACATTGGATATTCAAGACATATGTCTAGGGATTACTCATGCTTCACGAGTTTAATAAAGGTTGATGGATGCTATGTTATATTTGGTGATAATTCTAAAGGAAAGATCATCAGCCTAGGCCAAGTTGGTAACACTAATACAGTTTTAATTTCCAAAGTTTTATTTGTTGATGGACTGAAATATAATCTATTAAGTATTTCTCAATTTTGTGATGATTGTTTTAATGTAAAGTTTGAAAATGATTCTTGTAATGTTTTTAATGCTAAAAATGTTTTAGTATTTTCTGCTTTAATAAATGAAAATGTTTATGTTGTTGATTTAAATTCTTTAGCTAAGAAAAATGTTACCTGTTTAAATGCTTTTCATAAAGAGTCTTGGCTTTGGCACAGAAGATTAGGACAATGTAATATACACTCACATAGGAAACTAACTAGGAAAAACATAGTTAGAGACCTACCCAAACTTGAGTTTACAAATGAAAAAGTTTGTAATCCCTGTCAAAAGGGAAAGCAACATAAAGTTTTTTTAAAATCAAAGAAAGAAGTATCAACTTCTCAACCCCTCGAGTTGGTTCACATGGATTTGTTTGGACCATACAGAGCTTCTATCTTAAATGGGAAGAACTATGTCTATATCCTAGTAGATGACTTTTCTAGATATACATAGGTTTACTTCTTATCTCACAAAAGTGAAGATTTTTCTTACTTTGTTAAATACTCCAAGTCTGTAGAAAATCTTAGTGGACTTAAGATTGAAACTCTAAGAAGTGATCATGGCCGTGAGTTTAAAAATCATGAATTTGAATCCTATTTCTCAAACAATGGATATAATCATAACCTTTCTGCTCCTAGGACACCTCAGCAGAATAGTGTAGTAGAAAGAAGAAATAGAACCCTTCTAGAAATAGCTAGAACCATGCTTAATGAATATGACCTGCCTATTTACTTTTTGGATAAAGCTATGAATACATCTTGTTATATTATTAATAGAGTCTTAATTATACTAGTTCTTAAGAAGACCCCATATGAACATTGGAACAATAGAAAACCCAAAGTTAGTTACTTTAGAGTCATTGGTTGTAAAGTCTTTATTCTTAATACAAAATATAATCTTGATAAGTTTACTTCTAAGAGTGATGAAGGAATCTTTTTAGGATATTATTTAACCAGAAAAGCCTATAGAGTTTTCAATAAAAGAACCAAGTGTGTGGAAGAATCTATTCACATCAAGTTTGATGAAACTGATCCACATGAGCTTAAAACATCTCTTGAATGTCTTGAAGAAGATTTATATGTTCTAGACCTTAATGAAAAATCTAAAGAATCTGCTATAAAGACAACCAGTTCTGGACTTATTCCAGAATCTGCTCCTAATGAACCCAAACCTAGAGAAGTACCTGAAATTTCTAGTCCTACCTTTACTAGATCAACTAGAATTCTAAATAATCATCCTTTAGATGCTGTTGTAGAAAATCCTGATATAAGGACATAGACTGGAGCTTCTCCTATAAATCAGGTTAAACATCACGCTTTCTTGTCACAGCTTGAACCTAAAAACATTGATGTTGCTATTAATGATGAATTTTGGGTTATTTCTATGCAAGAAGAACTCAATCAGTTTGAAAGAAATAAAGTTTGGAATCTTGTTTAAAGACCTAAGGAAACTTTTACCATAGGCACTAAATGGGTGTTTAGAAATAGAGTAGATGAATCTGGAAACATAGTTAGAAATAAAGCTAGGATAGTTGCACAAGGATACAGTCATGAAGAAGAAATTTACTGTGATGAGACTTTTGCTCCAGTAGCTAGATTAGAATCTATTAGGATTTTACTTTCTTATGATGCACATCTATATTTCAAAATATATCAAATGGATGTCAAGAGTGCATTCTTAAATGGATATATTACTGAGGATGTTTTTGTTGAACAGCCACCTGGATTTACAAATCCTCATTTTCCAAATCATATTTTCAAATTATCAAAAGTTTTATATGGATTAAAGCAAGCTCCAAGAGCTTGGTATGATATATTAAGTACTTTTCTAATTTCAAAAGGTTTTACAAAAGGTATAGATGATCCTACACTTTTTATAAAATGTATTTCTAAAGATTTTTTAGTTGTACACATTTATTTAGATGATATTATTTATGGATCATCAAGAAATTACCTATGTACTGATTTTTCTAAAATGATGCAAAATTAATTTGAAATGAGTTTAATGGGTGAACTAAAATTCTTTATTGGATTTCAAGTCTTTTAAAATGATGATGGAATTATTTTAACTCAAAGTAAATATACTAGAAATCTTTTAAAAATATTTGGATTGGATAACAAAAAAAGTAGTGACACTCCCATGAGTACCACCTGTATGTTGGATCTTGATGAAGATGGTTAATCTGTTGATCAAACCACTTATATAGGAATGATTGGAAGTCCACTCTACCTGACTTCTATTCATCCTGATATTATTTTTATTGTGTGTATGTGTGCTCGTTTTCATGAAAACCCTAAAGAGTCACATTTAAATGCTGTAAAGATAATTTTCAAATACCTCAAGCATACTCCCAATTTAGGACTGTTCTATCCCAAAGGACAATCATTTGAATTAGTTAGTTATTCTGATGCTGATTTAGCTGGATGTAAGTTTGATAGAAAAAGCACCTCTGGAACATGTCACCTTTTAGGAAAGTCACTAGTATCATGGTGTAGTAATAAACAAAATTATGTTTCATTATCTACTGCAGAAGCTGAATATATAGCTACTGGAAGTTGTTGTGCACAAATTTTGGGGATGAAACACACATTAAAAGACTATAGATATCAATTCAGACATGTCCCAATAAATTGTGACAACAAAAATGCTATTTATATTTCTAAGAATCATGTTTCTCATTCTATGGAAAAACATATTGATGTAAGACATCACTTTTTGAGGGATCGTTATCAAAAAGGTGATATCACTTTGGAATTCATTGGTACTGAATATCAACTTGCTGATATATTCACTAAACCATTAAATTTTGAAAGATTAGACTACATCATACATGATCTTGGGATGATTAATAATAAATATATATCTTTCTGATCTTAATGTTTAATAATTTACTGTATTTTACTTTACAGTTTCATACTTACTGTTTTACAGTTACTGTTTTATGCTCATGGTCTCACCATTAAGACCTTATGCTCACGGTCTGTCAGCTCACTATCTCACTGTGATGACCACCAACTGTCTCACTATGATGACTGGTTTTCATCACACCATAATTCCTACTCACGGTCTCACAGTGAAGATTATTTATACTTTTATTTTAACCCGTATCACGGTAATTTTTATTTCACCGCTTTTTGATTTCCCGCGTTTTTGTTTTTATGGCGTTTGACATTCCAAAATGATAAAACATAAGGGTTTCATTCGATTACTTACCCAAACTCTCTCTTGAACCTTCTCATTCTTGAAAAACTTCTCCTTTCTTGCCTGAACCTTCAGTGTATTCCAAGGATGAAGCGTCCATCTTCACCCTCGTCTGAGAAGCGCCGCTCTAAGAAACAGAAGAAGATACCGAGGATAGCTCCCGAAGGACCTCTAAATCTAAATTTGGTAAGCCGTACTGTTGTACCTGGAAAAGAGATTTGACCTGAGTGGTTTATGTCTAGAAAGTATTTAGTTTTGGAAGTTTTATGATAATATGGATGGCATGAATGGTTCTCTGGAAAAATTAGACCGATTTACCCGAGGCTGGTATCTCAATTGTATCAGTATGTGAAGTTTTCCTTTGAGTTTGGAGTATTTTTTATGGTGACAAGCTGGATAAATGGGCAGAAGTGTTCTTTCTCTTTGAGGTTGTGGGCTGCATGCCTAAGGATTCCTCATAAATGAGTTTGTGAAGACTACTAGAGAGACCCTCCTCCATCATCTGATATTTTCGATCTGGAAAATTCCTTGGAAATTTTAACTGGTAATGGAACCAAGCGAAGGGATATTGCTGTAGAGTTATATGGAGAATCTAGATTTCTAATCAAATTTGTTCAGAATTTGATCAGTCCAAGAAAAGGGGAATTTAATAGAATGAAGTATCAGGATGTGTTCCAGATTCACCTGTTGAAGAATGGCCATAAGATCAATCTTTGAAAGTATGTCATTAACCATATCTGTGAGTTGATTAAAGTCACTTCCAAATCCACCTTCTTGTTTTACTCAAGGATGATTTCATCCATGCTAGTTGAAAAAGGAATGGTTGGATCGAATGAAGAAAATCTAGAGGACTTTGATTTATGCTTATCCATGCCTATCATCAGAAGGATGAAGATTAGCTGGAACCCCTAGAAGAAGCAGTGGGTTGAGGATAATGATCAATTGTATAAAAAGTTTAATCCTGTTGATTATCTAAGAAAGCCTAAGAATCTAGCTGATTCTGGTTTGGAACCAGATGATGTGGCTGAGTATTCAGAAGAAAAAGAAGAGGAAGTGGCAGCTAAAGTATCACCTAGAGAAGAAGCTGAAATACCTCCAATGGAAACAGTTCCTATTGGAAAAGAAAGGACAGTTTTCCCTGCTGCTATCCCTGCTGAAATACCTTAAGGAGAGGAAGTTGTCGTTGGTTTGAGAGAAGAGGAAGCTCATACTTCTAGTGAGGATTTCATTCTTGAAACTCAACCAATGGCTATAAAGAAATTGGTTTTTCCTGATTTAGAACAGTAAGCAAGGGTAGAGACAGATCATGTTGAAGAGGATCTCCCTATTGAGAAAGAAGTTAATATGGAAGAAAAATTAGTGGAACAATCGGTTCCTGAGATAATTCCATCTGCTGAAGAGAGGATAGAAATTGCCTTTCAGCTGGCAAGGCAAGAGTTTGCTGAAGATATTAGAGATGATCCTGTGGATCATGACCATGTTGTTGAGCCTATAGTATCTGAAGTGGAAGCACAATTTGAGGGGGAGGAACCTCAAAACCATGAGATATAGAAGCTGGATCTGCTGATGCTTCTCAACCTACTGTCTCATACTCTGTGTACACCCGATATGTTTTCCCAAGCTTTTATGATGTGAATGAGTTAGAGCAAGTGACTTCAATTGGAACGGATATCTCTTCTGTGTTTCAATTGATGTCTGTAGCTCATCCAGAACCAGAACCAGAGCCTCAACCTCAATCTGAATCAGAATCTGAGTCTGAAGATGACTCTGAACCGCAACCAAAACATGCTCCTCTACCTTTACATGTACCCTTACCTGAGAAACACTCCTTTGTGACTAAATATGATCTAAAAGTTTTTAGAGAAACTCTGTTATCTGGATTTGATAAAATATTATCCACTCAACCTCATCCAGTGACTCAGTTAAGTCAAGAAGATGCATCAATTCTCTTGGAAAATATTATATTGAATATTCAAACAAGGATGATCCAAGAAATTCAAGAAGTCAGAGTAGAAAATAATCTGCTGAGTGCTGATGTTGCAAACCTGAAAATTATGGTATCAAACTTGTAAAATGAGTTGTTTTTGAGATCATAGACTGCTCCTATTTCTTCCCCTGCACCTGTTGTTGCTTCCCTTGAGCCATCAAATTCCATCCTTGCTAGGGTTATTGTGTCTCAAGTTCATCCATATCTATTGTCTTTTGATGATAAGATTGTAAAAAGGCACACAAAAATGCTGGAACGCATGAGGGGTCTTGTGGAAAATTTGAATAAGCTTACAGATGAATACACTGGATGTCTGCAAAAAGTTCTGAAACAGCTCAAAGTTCTAACCGAAGCTGTCAAGGCTTCTCCTACTTCTGGTCTGACCTCCACACCTTCTTTGGATGATTCTCTACTGAGATCCATAATCAAGGAAGAACATTAGAATGCCTTCAGTGGATTGGATCTGTCTTCTTTGTCAGAAGTGGTTAAGAACAGTGATCGGCCATTGGACTTGGTTTGGATTCATTCAAAGATAGCCAATGATGCTCAACAGGAGATCACCAAGAAAATAGATTTTTATATCACCCGGATTTTCTCCAAAAGTGATATGACAGATCACTTTAGATATCTTGTAGAGAATTTGAGAATCCCTCTAGTAACTCAAGCTTTTAAAGCTCAAGTTCAGAAGCTTACAGAGTTCACCAGATTGTTGGACAAATTCATGGAGAATAAGGACGATTTTGAAAAGGCTATGCAATATGGTAGAGAAATCATTACTGATTTAATCAATATTTTGAATCTGTATCTTCATGTACAGATTACTGCTATAGTTTCTTCAGCTGCTACACCCCTTAGACCTTGTCTACCTGCCTTAGCCTCAACTTCCATGTCAGTCAGCCAAGCTCTTTCTCAGATTCGTCCAGTCATTCTTGACCAACCACAGCCTAGATCTTCTACTATTCCTACTTTAGATCCATCTATTTTTGTTGGTCTACCCTTACCCTCTTAATCTACCACATTTATGCCTTCTTCTACTTCATCACCAGCTCCTGCTGTTGATAAAGGCAAGGAAAAGGTGGATCCCTGAAGCATTCAGGGACTATTTTCTTTTTTATGGGATGTCATTTCTTGTTTACTGTTTGTATTTCTCTTGTATGTTCTATTCTGAACCCTTTTTAATGAAAATGTAGTATTTAGTTTCATTTTATCAACTTTTTGATAATCCCAAAAGGGGGAGAAAAACTACAAGTATAAAAGGGGGAGAAAAACTACAAGTGTCAGTACTATAGTGAGATATGTTATTATCGAATCTATTATTCTCTAGTTTTTTCTATTCTACTATGCTAGTTTCTTTAATGTTACATTTCATTTATATTTTGACTATATATGATTTGTGATCATCAAAAAGGGGGATATTGTTGGAATCCTTATATATTAATCATGTTTTAATGATCACAAATCCTATTACTATTAATCAATCTCAATAAAAACTACACATCATGTTTTAATGATAGCAATCCTTATTGATTATTTACAAGTCTTATGCATGATCACAAATCTCACTTTTGTTTTCAAGCCTTTATATTTATGATTGAAGTTCTTTTACTCTATACTGGTTAAACTTAATTTATATTCTCCATATTACTATCTAAGTCTAAATATAGATATTTTTCTAAGTATGGAGACACTGTGACCCAGACACCGTGACCCAGACACCGTGAAGGACACACAGTCACCCAGACACTGTGAAGGACTCACCGTGACCCAGACACCGTGACCCAGACACCGTGAAGGACTCACCGTGTCCCAGACACCGTGACCCAGACACCATGAAGGACTCACCATGACCCAGACACCGTGATCCAGACACTGTGAAGGACTCACCGTAACCGAGACACCGTGAGCTAGACACCGTGACATGGACATACCATGAAGTACATACCATGAAGCACATACTGTGACGACATACCGTGAAGACTATACTGTGATGAAGACACTGTTTACATAATCATGGTGACATCATTTCTTAACTTTTTATCAATATTATTTAAATAATGCTAACGGTCATATTTGATATTTTTAATGAAATTAATGTTATTTAATGATAGTTGTTGGCATGTCAGGAAACCGTATCTCGTACCTATGAAAAGGGAATCATTCCTTCTTCCAGAACTCGTGGAATATAAGGAAGATTTAGATGCAGTACACATGTGAAGCAGTGAGTGCAAGTGTGATGATACAACAAGAAGAACTTACATACACCCAAGAACACTATTCTGAACAAGAAGAACAATCCCAAGAAAGAAATAGATTGCAAGACTTTCAAAGAAATCTAATGAGTGCAATCCAACACTACTGAAGAACACACGACTAATCAAGAGATCATTTTCACTCCTATAGAACACAAGCTGAACTACAACACTCTGTTTTTCAATATAAAAACTAGAGAAGTACTCAGAAGCATTAATGTTGAATCCAACGAGTCTAGAGCTGCATTGCTAATCACTAGAGCTTTCTAAACTCTTATCAATCTTCTCTAAGTGATTTGTATATTTACTTTCGAGCAGTGTGGTGTACTCTATATATCTTAACACACACACACCGTCTCCTGCACTGAACTGGAGGATATCAAAATCCTCACTCCAAAACTCTTAACTCTTGTTTACCCATGTCAACTATGGAAGTGGTCATTCTGTGGCCTAGTATTTTTTTTATTTCCCACGAAGAATAGTGGTAGAGGTCCTTGTGTGGCCTGGACAGTTTTGTAAACTGTTTTTAACCCTAATCCAGGGTGTGGATCAAATTTATATAAATTTGAGAGGACTAAGTCTCCACTTGAGACTGAACCTCTTGTTATATCTGTTGTGCATCTTTAGTTTATGTTTAAATGATAATATATATATCTTTTATATTCCACTACTATTACATTGAAATACAAAACTATTTTAAAGTTACTTTGATAGTTAAATTAGCTAGTGTTTATACTTATTGTAAATTAGTAGGTTAGTTTCAAAAGTTAGTTTAATCTTGTGGTTAAATTAACCGAAACCTAATCAATCTTTGACAATGTAAGTGAACATCTACAATCTGGATAAATTCACTAAAATTTAACTTGGTTTATAAATTGGGGGATTTTAAATAGACAATATTTTAACAGAAATTTTAATTGGAACTCAATTTACCCCCCCCCCCCCTCTTGAGTATCCACTCCGATCAACGAATACTTATCAAGATCTTTGAGAGAACTATTATTTGAAAAAATATGATGAGATATATCAATAAATACACATCCTAATTCTTGGAATTTCTACAGGTGAATGCTGAAAGAAAAAATTCCAACGGGATGATACAACCATTAACCATACCTATATGGAAAAGGCAAAACATCACCATGGACAATGTAAATGGTATTTAAAAGAAATTAGTAGGAAACAATGCTATATGGGTTGTGGTGGATCATGTTAAAAATATTACTCACTTCATTAAAATTCGGGAGGATTTAACACTAGATCAACTTGAAATGAAATAAATTAGGGAAGTGGTATGGATGCATGGAACACCACTGTCAATTGTAACAGATCATGATATGTGATTTACCTCTATGTCTTGGAAAATTATCAAATTTTATTTAAACATTCAGTTGAATTTCAGTATGGATAATCACCCCCAAATTTATGTCCAATATGTGTGAACATATAGACACTTGATGATATGTTGAGAGAATACTCGATGAAAATCAATGGAGGACGGGATCAACATATTCCAAAAGTCATGTTCTTATATAATTATATCTTTCAATGAATCCTCAAAATGGATCTATATAAATCCATTTATAGATAGAGTTGTAGAAAACATGCATGTTTGGATGAAGATGGTGAATACAATATGTTAGGACCTGAAATGTTTGAGAAAATAGAAGAACGGTCATTAAAATTTAGCTGCACGTTATTTCTTATCAAATTATAATAATGATAAATTTTTATAACCATCAATGAGAACACGAATTTGGTGTTAGAGATATGGTATCCCTATTCATATCTCCATCTAACGGAGTCAGGAGATTTTGGAAGAAGTGAAAGCTATGTCCAAGGTACATTGACCCCTTTTAGATTCTTGATCACATCAGATTCATTAATGATCAAATATAACTCCCACCAATCCTCTATAATGTACAAGTTACATTCCAATTATCTATGTTATGGAATTATATACCATATCCCTCACATAAACATAATTAAATGGTGTTATGGTGGAAAATGATTTCTCTTATGAGGAGCTGTCGATGATGATATTGAACCATATAGATAATATTATACACAAGAAGAAAACTCACCTTGTCAAAGTAAAATGGTGAAACCATATGTAAGTTGAGGAAATATGGGATTTGGAGAAAGTGATGAAGGGTAATTATCATCACCTATCTTCACTTTAGTAATATGAATGATTTTTTGGTGTGTAATTTTTTAATGGGAAGAGAATGTAATGACCCATAAATTTTCAATGGAATTTTGAATTTAAATTTTCATTTATATCATATTTTGTTATATAATTTTATATAATGTACATATACCACATAAAAACCAATGTT
Source organism: Viscum album (assembly GCA_963277665.1). Classification (NCBI taxonomy): domain Eukaryota; kingdom Viridiplantae; phylum Streptophyta; class Magnoliopsida; order Santalales; family Viscaceae; genus Viscum; species Viscum album. Next base: position 876,189,186 of record OY728143.1, on the reverse strand, counting down.
TTTAAAAGAAGTTTTTAAATACATTTAGAGAAACAAATTTTCCAATAAGAAATTAATGTTTTACAATGGAAAACTAGAAAATAAGAAATTAAAAACAAGAAATTTTACATTTTCTTGATCACCTGTAGTAATCGAACTCAAAAAAAATACTATAAAAATGAATTATAATTTTACAAAATAAATAATAATAATGAAAATGATAATATATATTACATTAAGATAAAATATAAGTCAATTTTTAATGAATAAAGAAAGTGGTATTTGTAGAATGTAAGGAACCATATAATCATTTAAACTATCATCATTAGAATTTTATTTTGACTATATTAATAGTATAATTAATATTGTAATAGTATTTTTACTATTAAAAATGCTAACCGAACCATTAGGATAATAAACATAATATTTCCCAACTAGGATCTAAGAATCTCTTAGAGGGAATTTGGGTGATTTAGTGATATATTTTTCTATTATGTTTACATTCTGTTGAAACAACCCTCTCCTTTTGTTAAAGAGTTTTTACCTTTATAATAAAAAAATAATAAAACATCCATATGAACAAATGAATATACAAGGTTTAAAACACAACAATAGTAGCTACATCCCATATATTATTTTTTTTTAAATATAATACCACACAATCCTCGAGAAAAAAACCCTTTTGTGTGGTTACAATGAGTAAGATAGTCTTTGACACTCATGTAGCACTATGTTCAACATAATAATTCATGTTCTTCAGGTAGAATGAAATAATGAAATACAATTTCTGTGAAAAAATGTTATGGTGATGCTAGAAAAATTTCAAAAAATATGATCTTTAAAACAATTGTTGCCTTTCATACACAACAGCAATTAATAAATTCTTCTTCACTTCATAATGACTCTCATTCAAATGTCCTACATTGATTATTTTGTCTGATTTCCCAATATGATTATGTAATTAAATCAGAATACCCCTGAAATAAGTCTGAATTTATTCTTCTTTAGTCTAGAAAACCTAGTATAGTTGCTCGATTTGATTTTAGGAAATTTGATTACAATCTTATCTCTTCTCCTTTCCATCTTCTCTCAGAAAAGCTTTCTTAGGAATGAACAATCCAAAAACTTCTTCTCCTTATAAATTCCGATATTTTCTCTATTATAATCCAAAAAATAACATGTGTAAGGAAACTACAAAATATGTCTTCTATTTGATGACCACCCAAATATGTTTTGGGTGGGATTTTTAAAAACATACCCAATCAACCATATTTTATGAATATTAAAATTCCCATATATTTTAAGTGAAACTTTGAATTATTATATTTTTCTTAACACTTCTCATTTATTCTTGAACCTTATCAAATATTCTCACAACATTATCTAACTATATATATTCAAATAATTATTCACTTTGATTCCTATTTCCTGATTATGATTCTCTACACCAATTGAAAGACTAATATGTTCATTCATATATCTTCATTAAAATGAAGATAAAATATTCTTCATTATGTTTTTCTATACTAACTGAAACAAATAATATGGAAATGACTTCTTATTCTGATGAAATATTTCTAATAAAAACAATATTATCACTTTGAACCTTGTACCAACTGGTAATATATAAATATTGAAACCCATTATTTAAACTTATTCAATCACTTTTTTGATCCCCCTTGAGAAAACTTGATCTATCTTCAAGAACTTCTTTTTTTTCTCAGGTCAATGAACCTCTTCCTAATGATATTATCCTCATCATGTTATGTCTAATGAATCAAACTCTAAATCACTCTATCGGATTAGTTTCAGTAATAGTATGAATGTCTTGAACCAATTGATACCAAATGACTCAATATATTTTCAGTCTTTCATGAACCAATATAAAAACATAATATAGAAACAAAACAATTAAATCTAATGAATAGTTTTCAAAATTATTGATCGATCTATAACATTCTTACTTAGATAATTACTAAAATACTATATCTTCATTTTCCTTTTTCATTGGTCCCATAAACTCTCCAGTGAAAAAAATTTCTTCCTAAAATGATTTTTGGAATACTGCATTCGATGGATCTATACCAGTAGCATTTACTTCAGAAACATAAATCCTTCTGTGAATATGATTCAAATCAAATTCATTTTCCAAAGATGTAATTATTTTGTCTTATTGGTCTGACTAAATCCAACATATTTGTGTTCTCATGTTTTGATAAAGAAAACCTTCACAGCCTTAAAACAATTCTGCTTTTGGTGATCTAACACTAATGATATAATAGTAAAGAGATGAGAATTATTCAAATTCCATTTTCTACAGACCTTCAATTAGTATCATGAATTCTTTCATGGATTTGAGTAAATTAAATATTACCTTTAACATAATCTAAATTTTAATATAATTTATTGTAAATTATCATATCTTTATGAAACATATTTTATTCCCCAATCCAATCCTTTATACAATTAATATTATTCTCTATTTTATATATAAGGATAAAAATTGCTAGTTTTTAGAGAACATGTGATTATATAGAATTATTAAATAGAAAATAATAATTAGATTATCATTATACCCAAGGAGACTCTGATGTTACCTATCAATATGATCTCCCTTTCATTTTTAACCCGTGGTGAGTCTGATGAACCCTTCTTCTAGATAAATTTCTTCTCAATCCAGTGGAGTTTTATAATAAATGTAAGTACAATGTTTTCTGAAAATAATAGTCAGTTTGACCACTCAAATATTTGACATAGTTATGTGATTTCATTTTCATTTACAATAATGAAAACATACATAGAACATCTTATTCCATATTCCAAAAACAATCTCTAGTAAACATGGTACCAATAATCTCTCCCATAGATTTTGTGTCAACTAAGATTTATAAATCCCTGAACATTGTAACCTCAATCTTTGGATAACTTACCAATAAGTCTAATCTCATGTGAGCTAACTCGTTGTATGAAACAATAATTTTTTATGGAAGATCCATGATATCAAAAATAAGACTCTCATGATAATTTCTCAGATTTTTTATACATATTTCTTTTCATTTTCCCCTTTTCAAAACACAAATGCTTCTAAAAAACACTATAATAAATAGTTAGAATAGTTCACATTTTTAATTGATGAATTCATTACATACTAAACCCCCACCCCTTTATATATTATTCATTAAAAGGTTTAGAACATATTCAATGTATATATTTATGAAACAATTCTCCCCATTTATAGCACCATCCATTGACTAGATGGGAGTTGTGATAACAACACATACCTCAACTTGGATGAGAAAGAGTTTGGATTCCCATATTCAAACTCAATTTATAAAAATATTCCTTTGTAAAAGGTTTTTCAATAATGTAAATTACTTATTCTGATGTTGGAACACACTTTATATTAAATTCATTATTCTCCAAATTCACTTTGATGAAGTTATATTTTATATCAATATGTTTTAATTAGAATGTTGTATTGTATTCCTCATATGTTTCATTACACTGTGATTTTTATAAAATACTAGAAAGGGTAAAATTACATCAATAATTATATATTCTAATTGAGTTTTCATCCACATAATTTGGGGGTAGCATGAGTGGAGAAAAATATACTCAAAATCATCCATTATAAGAGTAACTGAATTTTCTATATTTTATACCAAGTAGCATAACTTTTCCCCAGAAAGAAAACACCAATATATTAGGATCTTATATAGGTGTAGTTTTCTTCCCAATCACCATCTAAATACCCAAAAAAAATCAACACTTTTTGAGTTATGATACCCACTACCAAAATTTGTTGTGTCTCTGATATATTTTAGAATTCCTTTTCTAGCGATTAGATACGATTATTTGGATCACATTAAAATACTACACATAAGGTAACAACATTAAACATGTAATGTATTGAGGAAATAAAATATCAAAAACTTTTAATTTGATTTCAAACTCAATAAGATCAAATTCCATGCCTTCTCCATCATTAGAGAACTAGGTTCAAACTGAATTTGTTGTGGAAAATGGTTTCAAAAATTCCATTCCAAAATTCTTATGAAATTATTTATCATAATTTTCTCAAGAAATAAAAATGGGTTTCTTCATATAAACATGTTGAAACCAAAGAATATATTTCATTTCACCCATTTTGGATCTCTCAACCATGTTTTTCATCTCTTCAAAAAATGTTTCACAAGATCATTCATCATTCCCAACAATAATAATGTCATCAACATAAACAATTATTATGAGAAAAACACATGAATTTATTTGATTTAAATATTTCAATCAAGTATTAATTTATTAAAAATAATCCTCTTTAACTATGTATATAATTGTGAATAAAATTCCCTATGAGATTTTTTAGACCATAAATAAATTTCCATAGTTGAAATATAGAACTTATATCCTTAAAAACAAAAAAGAAACATGGTCATTCAGTACAAACTTACTCATAATGATCCCAATTAAAAAATGTGGATTTCACATCCATCTAAAATATTTTGTAACTTCATTGTAAAATAATATCAAGAATAAAGATAATTGATTCTAAAATTTCTACAGTTTAAAAGGTCTCTTAATAATTAATTCCTTCAATATGTGAGTACGCTTTTCCAACTCATTTTACAATATTATTTTTCACATTTTACCTTTCATTTAGTTTATTATAGAAAAAACATTTTGTACTAATAATATTGTTATTATCCATCCTAGGTATGATTCGCAAAGTATCATTATCTTCTATCTGATATAGATCTTCATTCATAGGATGAAACCGTTTTGGATACTCAAAAGCTTCATTCACATCTTTCGTCTAGATATTTAAATTCAAAGAAGTATTTGTAACAACTTTTTCTGTTTGTCATGTATAAACCTTCTGATTTTGATCACCAATAAGGTTATGAGCCTACACATTATTCCTCAGTAAGGGATGAGATTTTTAGGATTCATACTCTTTACAAGAAATAGTTGAGTCCAATTATTCTTCTAGAGTAGGATTAGAATTTCTATTATCCCTATCATAAATGATTACAAAATTATTTTCATCATTTTAATCTTTTATATCCGTATTAGTCTATTTATATTGCTTAGATTTTTTAATAAATTTCACATCAAAATAATATAAAAATTATTCATTTTTTGAAACATCTATGTCCTCTTTCATATAGATCATAGTGAAGAAAATTTCCATCTTCGCATATCTACTCAAACTTCCGAAGGCTTACACCTTTATTATTCATGATTCATGGACTCCCAAAAACACTTAAGTGTTCTGAAATTGGATTTCTATCATAAAACATTTTTTATCGAGTAATATCTTAATTTTTTACATAGAAACATTTTTTTTGAATATACATTGTCATACTCATTTGTTTACTCTAAAATTATTGATAGGGACCATATTCAAGTAACATATTTCCTCCCATTTCAAATAGGCTTCTATACATTATTTGAGAAATATTATTTTTTTTGAGGAGATTATGGTGATCATAACTCATCCAGAATTACATAAATCATAAGATAAATATAAAATTCTATATATTTTTACTCACCACCACTACCAGATATCAACTTCTTTGATGAATATTCAAAATACTATTCTACATTCCTCCTCAAATATTTACACATTTTCAGATCATCTGAATTATTTTTATTATAAAAAAACAAGTAATTTTATTAAATTATTCAATGAATGTGGCAAAGTAATTATATTCATTTGTTGAGTTTTTTCTCATTTTCCCAAATATATGAGAATGAAAAAGTATCAATTGTTGTTTTGAATAGATCTCAGCTATATTATGCAATGAGTTTGTAATTTTTCACTTTCTAAAAATAGCGCATCACTAATTTCATATTATTAACATATCCGGAATACCCTGGACACTTTATCTCCTATACAACATGCTCATGTTTCCTAGAAACATGTTATGAAAATTTTAATCCACCACTAATTCTCATCCACCACACCAAAGGAACTGGGAATTTGTATTTTGGGAACTTGGAAAAGTTACCCTTCTGTACATTGTCCTCTTGTAACTATCTTTCAATATTCCACTCTTTAAAAAAACCCATGTTTTCTAAAATGAGTTTTTTTCCTTTATCATAATGTTTTGAAACACATGGTGGTTTTTTCATCTGATCAAAAAAAAAATTTCTTAGACATTATCTATTATTTCCCAATGATGGCTGACACAAAAAATTTCATTCTGAGAGATTCATAATTTATAAATTTAATTTTTCCTTAATTTAAGTTTTTAAAATTATTCTAAAAAATAAATACATATTTCATATGAGAAGGACACCAATTATCCATGATCCACGGTCAATCTCTTTGTGTAGATTTATGAGTGGTTTCTACAATAAGATATTTTTCTTTCCCTTTTTCTTTCATCACACTAGCTTCTTAGAATTGTTAAGAAATTCTTTTTACTAGTAAAAAAGTAAAACCTACTTTAAAAATATTTCAATATAGTTCACATCATTCAAAAATAGTATCTAGAGTTTAGAACCTATATTCAACTTTCACAACAACCTTCTCAATATTCATTTAAACATCCTTATCCAACATCATCCTTTGAGGTGATTTACTCCCCCTTATACTTTTCCTTCTATAGTTTGTTGAATAGATGAAATATTGGTGATTAAATAAATGAATATATATTTGTTCATATTTCTGAATCCACCACAATACTAGAAGTACCCATTGAATGAATATTTTCCTCTAAAACTTCCATATTGACTAAAGGTGAAACCATGTTTATCAATAACAAAATTATCATTATTATCCAAAATATTTTAACCACCAACCTTTTGTCATCCATTGAAATATTTCTTTGTAGCTCATCTTTAATTTCATCATTATTAGAACCATATATAATAGAAACGTTTTTCGACAGATAACGTTTAGAAGCTTCCAACTTTTTTATTTTGTTGTTCTTGACATTATACATCACTTTTACTAATTTTACTTTTCCCAAATATTTATAGACTCATTCTTAATAATTCATGGTTACTTTTGATCCTTCTCAGGTATAACTTTTTCTTATCTTTCACCAACATTACAATTTTTTTCTGAAAATTATATCCCTATGTTCATCTTTAGAATTATTTATTGGACAAGTTCCAAATCTTCTTCTTTTGAATTAAATTTTACTTCCATATGTTCATTATGATTTTTTTTATTTATCAAGATATTTCTTCAAATAATCAACCTGTTCTAGAATCTTCAATTTCTCATCATGAACACATTCTTGATTATTTTTTGAGTAGTTTTCAATTTTCAACTTCCTGGTTTAATTTTCAAGCCTCCCAATACTCCTCATAAATTCTTTCAATGCTTCTTTAAAATAAAAATATTTTTTAGTTTCTTCTTCTTATTCAGAAACACTTCTTCCAAATTATTCTTTTTTAACTGTGGTAATGAATGTATTCTAACCAAAATTCATAGTGGATTTTTCAGATTCAACTTCACTATATTCTTCCTTGTCTCCTTTTGATAATAAAATTTTACTTTTGGATTTGGATAATATTATTGCATTCCCTATGTAAAAATATTAAGCTCATCACATTATTTTTTCCTAGACATTATTGGCCTTAAATATTCTTCATCACTAGCATCTTCATTCTTCCTTTGTGATAAATTACCCGAAAAGTGCACAAGAGAACCAAATTCAAAACTATTAAAGGAAATTTTCACATTAAATTTACTTGTATCTATTATAACATATTTAGAAAACATTGAGAAAATTTCTTAAAAATTTTTACATACATCATTTTTTGGAATCAAAGTAAGAATCCTCATCTTCCTTAATAATCTTAGTAATCTTTTCTTTATTGGTATCCCTAAAAGACATCTCTAATTAGCTTTTGTTTTTTTTCCTTTAATAACATTATCCCTTTTCATTTCATAAGTAATAAGAGTACTATGAACATCATCTAGAGATAGAGTTTCAGGATCAATGTCTTTCAATGATGAGACTTGGCATGTGGCTTATTAGGATTAATTCTTAAAATATATTCAACAAAAATAGAAAATTCAATATTTTCACCATGTCATTTGATAGTGTTGATAATTTCATTCACCCTCATAAATAAGTGCTAAAAATATTCTTACTCACCAATTATCATATCTTCATAATTAATCCACAATATTTGTAATTTTTCATTATTCACTATTTTATTTCATTTGTAAATGTTCTTCACCTTATCCCATGTACCAATGGTAGTGGAAACACACTTCACTATTAAAAAAAATTCAAAAATTGATGAGACTGAGGAATTATTATCTCTTCCAACATTATAAATATTTTTATTTTCAACAAAAGTAAGAGGAAATTAATCATTAGTAGCAGGAAATCCATTATTTGAAGATTCAATAACATCATACCCAATAGACATAACATAATGAAACATTTTATCTTTAGAGATATGATGATTCTTACCATTGAATACTGGAATCCCATTATTGTTCCCAGAATTGAGTTTATCATCAACTTCTCATCAAAACATCAGCAAAGAGTAAATGAAGGGAACCTCTTCCTCTAATAATAATTGAGATTTACCAAATAGGATATAAGTTTCAATGAGAGGATGAGGGGATTAATATGTGATATATTTTTCTATTAAGTTTCATTTCTTTTGAAACAACTTTCACCTCCTGTTATTGAGTTGTTACTTACTCAAAACATAATAATCATAAATCCACCAGTATAGATGAATTTACAAGGATCACTACTGAACAAGAGTAGAAACATCATTGGTATGGTTTGGAAATAATAAAATACCATACAATTCACTAGTAAACAATACTTTTGTGTGGATATAATGAGTTGGACATTCCCTTACCCATTAATAGAACTATCTTAAATAAAATGTTTATGTTCTTAAATTGGTACTAAATTATGTAATAAAATATTTGTAAAAAACATGATATGGTGTTTCGTGATCAAATTTTACAAATTGTAACATCAAAATAATTCATCAGATTCCTACCCAGCTGCAGGCAAGAGCTTATTTTACACTTTAAATGACACTCAGTCCTATTTCTTAGTCCTACTTTCAGTCTAATTCATAAAAACAGAAAATTTATTCTGTCATAATAACACTATTATTATTTGAACAACTTCTTATTAAATCTAGAAAACACATTCCAATTACATGGTCCAATTTTGAAAACTCTGATTTTGATCTTGTCTCTTCTCCTTTTATTCTTCTACAGAGAAAACACCCTCAAGAAAGAAAAATCCATTAACATATTCTCTCTATAACTTCATAGCTTCCCTCTCTTGTTTTCAAAAAAATAAAATGTTATATATTGTAAAAAGTTACTCCTCTATTTATAGGTGATCCAAATATGGGTTTCATTGGATTCGGAAGACCTTTCCCAGTGAAATATTTTTCTAAAATATTCAAATTCATTTAAATTTTAGTTTCAAAAATGACTTCTTCATTATTTCTCAAATATTTTCATTTATTCATAAACATTATATATTCTTCTTATAGCTTTAGATCACATCATACTTTATAATATATCATCAGTCTGATTTCAATTTCCATTCAAATTTTTTCATTATTATTCTCTGAAATAATTGAAATACTAATATTTTTATTCTTATTTATTCATTACGATGAAGATAAAAAATTCTTCATTACACCAATTGAAAAAGAATCAATGGAAATGATGTCTCATTTTGATGATAAATTTCTACTAAACTTCTCACTTTGAATATATGTACCAACTGATAAGATATAAACATTGGGAACCATTCTTCAAACATAATCAATCACTTTTATGCCCCCCCCCCCTGAAAACACTACGACAATGTTTAAGAAATTATTCTTTTATTAATTTTCATTAGGTAGATGCACCTGTGTCAGATGATGTTTTCAGTATCAGGCTGTGTTTTATTAGCCAGTATCTTCTTTGGTCAGTTGGATTAGTGTCCACTCTAATCTGGTAGTCCTGATCCAATTGATTCCAAATGACTAAATAGATTTTAATTATCTTTTCACCCAATCGGAGAAACAAATTATAGATTCAAAAAAAATCAACTTGATGAATTGTTTACAACATTGGTAATCATTATCTGACATTATTACTAACATAAATCCTAAAAAACAAATTCTTTCTTTTCCTACTTAATTTTTTCCAACAACTCCCCAATGAAAAACAACTCCACCTATGATGATCGGTGGAAAACTACATCCGATGGATCGAAATCAACATCTTCAACATTATAAAAAATCATTCCTTCATTTAATACGATTCACACAAAATTATTTCTCTAAGGATTTAAATATTTTTTTCTGTTTGGTCTAACTAAAAACTATAATCTTTATCTTCTCATGGTCTAATCAAGAAAACCTTTCCAACCTTTAATCAATTTTGTGTTCGGTGATCTCACACCATTGATCTGTGAATGAAATTCTTAAACTTGAGAAAATTCCATTTCTTATAAACCATTATCTATTATAATGACTTGCTTCATGTCATTGAGTATGTTAAAGATTAGCATCAACATTATCTAACTTGTAATGGAAATTATCAAAACTTCAAATTCATTCTAGGAACATATTTCATACCCCAAATTGATCCTTGATACGATTGGAAACCCTCACCCTTTCTTTCATAAGTTTATCATCACATGTTTTCAAAAAACATATGATCTGTGAGAATTACTAATCAAAAAATAATTATCATATTTTTTTTAGAGCTCTAAAGACTTTAATTTAACTTCTATATATGATCATCCTTTTAGTCAAGACCAAAGGTGAGTCCGATGATCTTATCTTCCACAAACAACTATTCTCAATATGATGGAAATTATTAATAATCATGAGCCTCATGTTTTAAAAATGATGGTCATTCATATCACCCAAAAAAATAAAAAAATAAAGACAAATCATAGAACAAAAGACAACAAATGATCAAAAAAAGACAACAAAAGAAAATAAACTTAGAACAACTTCCCTTAGCTTACAGAATCCCTCTCTATTAAACTTATTCCCAAAAAACAAAACATGTTAGAATGTAAACTAATATTAAGGTATCTTATAAAATGAAAATATATCATATCTATATCATTCTATGAGTAAAGAAATGTTTTAATGATGAAAAATTATGTGTTTGTATTTTTATAAAATATAATTTTTTAAATTTTATTTTTACCTAATGATTTAAATTATGTATTTTTTTCATAAAATTAACTTATAAATCAATATTATTTTTTATTATAGTAAATGAGACTATAATTAATTATTTGAAGGGTCATAAAATCGATCATAATATTAAAATAAATTTTTTCAAATAATTGACGATTTTATTTAAAAATATAATTTTTAATATTTAAAAAATTAATTTCAAAGAATAGATTTAATTTTTTGGAATCCAAACATTTAAAAATTTTAGGGATTTTTTTTATTTTTCTAAATTATTCGAATTTTTTTTAATAGTGAAATATTGAAAAATATGGTATTTGACATTTTAAGCTAAATAGATGAATTTCTGAGTCATGGATGATATAATCACTCTCTAGTTCGAACTCAAATGTATAATTTTATATATATAGACATCAGAATCAATAATATTGGTAGTCACGATGTTTAATAATAAACTAATGAATATGAAATTAAAAAACATCCATTTTTCCCTTATAAATACCACCCCTCAAAACTACTTATAATCACACATTCTAATCTTTTTTTCATGATAAAACATTTACCAAGTATTTTCCCAAACCCTCCCCCATTTTCGAGTTCTACTGGTCTCCCAAAAATTTATATCCCAAGTGCCTTTGTATTATTTGAAGGTGGTGATATTTAAGGGGTAATATTCTCTGTTTTTTCTCCTTTAAATTCCTATCTTATTACACCTTCTCCTTAACTCCATCATCCAAAATGAAATAATTATTCTAGTATAATAAATATAGTATAATTATATTTTGTTAATGTAATATCTATATTTTACCCTCCTTTATTTTGGTTCATAAATGAAAGCATTGGTTACAAAATTATTTGTCAACCATCGACTTGAACGACATACGTTGTTTTTCTCCACCGACCACAAGGATTGTCATAAAAATATAATTATTGTTAAATAATATTATAATAACTATATTATAACATATTTCACAATATTTAATTAATATATAAATATAATATAAAATATAATGATCCTAACTCATGATGGTTGGTAAAACATCCTAAAAAAATAAACCATTCAATGTTAAACTTTCCACTAAAAGAAAAATCCCAAAGTCAGAAAACATATACATATTTTTGAAAATTATATTTCTTGGATGTACATAAATTCCATTTTATCCCACTTTTGGAAATATTTCTCTTACATATGTACCTATATTATCCTTCCTTTCTTTTATGGGGGTAATATGTCCCATATGTTTTTTCTGAAATAAATCCCATATTATTTCATGCGTATTTTTTATGTTTATGTCTTAATATGGAATTCTAATTTTGTGACACATAAGAATGTACATATTATAATTGGTGTTACTAGATGTTTATCTGATGAATTGGATAATGTTTTTACCTCATGATATATTATGTGTGGGATTAGGGAGTAAACCAAGTACATTATGGGACTCTATCCACTATGTGATTTTGTCATGGAAGTTAGCCTTGATTTATTTTCATATCATGTTATATGTTCCTTCCACATTCGTATGTTTCCATAATCATGTGATACCATGTCAATAATGATATATTCCCATGTGATTATTCGTAATAAATCTTCTTCGAGATATCATTTTATGTTATTTTACTCAAATGTTACTATTCATTATCAGGTTTATTCCCTTATAGGTATTTTAGTTCACCACATTCTATTATGTTTTTTCCATGTTATCTTATGTATTACTAGGATTTCATAGGTATTTAGGAGATCATCGGGGATATTAAAATAAATTTGTTTAATTTTAGTTTCACATTGATGTATAATGAATATAGTGTTCCAAATACACTAGGATTTTTGATAGTTTGGTAGTTTGTAATAGATATTTATGATAAATACCATGAAATCATATATGTATGAAGATTTTTTCTATATATTGGAATAAATATTGCAATAAAAATTTGTAAAGGAATAAATTTATGAAAAATAATTGGAAAATAAAGGAATAAGTGTGTAGTGTTGCAGAAAACCTCTATTTCCTACAACCTAAAAACATTTGGGAAGGATAAGGTATATAATCGATGAGTGGTGAGGAATGTCTGGAAGAGAGTTCAATATAACTGAATTTTCTAGATCAAGAATATATATTATATAATATGGGTCTATCACACTACCTATAATACCCTCTATGATATGTTTCCTTAAATAATAGTTTATGATAAATGATATCACCTACATGTTGAGCAACAAAATTGGGCCTACTAGGTTGTATAGAAAATAGACATTGAATTCTTAAATATAGAGACTATATAATGTACTAAATGTTGAAATTTGAGGATATAAGTACTCAATCATATAAAAACTCTTCATTATAAAAGAAAAATAAAACCTGCCAATAGTATAATGATTCCCATGAAGGACATCTAAATTAGTGACAATGTGCTACTGGTCACTTCAAAGATGAAATTCTTGTATAGTAAGAATGTTTATATATGGAATTTATCAAATATAGTAATTAACACATTTTTTTAGTGCACATGATATCATTGGAGCAAGATCACATCAACCCTTCAAGGTTATTGAGAATCAAATAATGAAATTACATGATGATGTTCAAAGTAACCCTTAATGGATAGGAATCTTCTCCATATTATATATGAATGAGTACCACTATGTTTTCATTGTTTCAAATGTCATATTATATAAACTCGCATATTTATTATTGTATTATTGGATTTTTTGTTGTGTAAATTTAGTGAAGATAGTTTCTTTGATATGTGTGGGGAGAGGAAAAGGTGTCTTATATTTTAAATCATTTTCAATATCTTTTTTTAAGTTTGTGCATTTTTTCCTTTATAATAAAAATTGAAATTAGATTTTTTAAGTTTAACTTCCCCATATCTAATAATAAAAAAATTACATTTGAAAACATGAATAATTTTGTTTTAAAACCCGGGAAATTATTTTTAATGTAACAAAATTAAGTGGGATTAAAATTATAACATGAGAAACTAGAATTTTTAACATTACTTTAGGTAATATTCTCATATTGAATGATTAAATTATCATTGATCGTACATAAATAATGTTTTTATATGTCATACTAATTGGATTAATATAATATGATGGTAACTGATCATGAATAATTCCTAAATCAAGAAAGAACATGTGTGAGTGATTTTACAACTAAAAAAGAGTTAGTGTCCTGAGAGCTCACAGAACGTGCATTTTTCATGCCTTTAATATTGAAATTAGTCTCAGGGTATGTCTTTTATGTTGGTATGGTATATTTTTGGGATTATCTACACTCATATGATAAGTTATTTTGATAATATATGGCTGGTAAAAATTAGATAAGGAATAGTTGAAAAGGGGGATTGAAGGATTTGGGGAATTTAAAACATTGATGAAGACATCGCACATGATTTATCTGAATTTAATATTGGTTGTATCAAGGAATTTTAAAAAATATTATTGAAACATGGATCACATACAAGATGAATTAATAAAATTTAAACTTATTAAAATTTTAATTCAACTAGATTTTTCACTATTTACAATCCTGGAACTATGAATTTTTCATAAGGGGGTGTGGGGCCTTATAAGTTAGAATAAATTTATTGATTATGTATGGGGGTGATCAAGATATAATTTTTTAGGTCTTTAGGTTTTTCTATAATTTTTACATTTTTTATATCTATAAATAAATAAGTAGATTCAAAATGAGACTTCTATTAAATATGCGATTCTTTGAAAACATGATAGATATATCTATGTTTTCGTTGATTTAATCACTTCAGAATTAATTTTAACAATTATTATGATGACATTTTTATTTCTATTAAACTGGGAAATTTATAAAAATTTAACAAAATACATAGATTTAGTTTATAGAATATAGATATTGGAAGTGTCAAAAAAAATTTTGCTAAATGCATATTAGAAATGAAAATATACTTAAATGTTGAACTTAATGCTCTATCTAGGATAAATTGAGAAATTAAAAAATTAATCATAATTATGCTAATTTATCTAGAATAATATGATACATAATATATTTTTAGAATCTAGTATGATAAATAGTATTATGTAGTATGTTAATTTAAATTGGTTTTTATTGGTTTTTGAAATTTTCATTATTAATCAAAATATACATAACTAATTATACATGTAAAAATTGGAAAATATATAATGGATTTGATACATCGTATATTTTCCCCAAAAATATGATGCATAAAATTTTAGAGATAGATATATATGAATAAAAAAGATAAATAATATATTTTCATTATATCAAATATGACACATAATATATTTTTTCATGAGAAACAGATACATAATATTTTTTTAAGAGACAGACTAATAGGTAATAAATTCTATTTGGGAAAATCATAGTAGATATAATGTAAGATAATTACCCCAGTGTAAAAATGATTTGTATTTTATCATACATTAAAAAAATTAATGAAATATTTACATATGTAATATTTCACTTATAAGGCCTTAATGTTGGAGAACCCTTGAAGAACCCAAACTACGGGGATCATCTTCATTATATATATATCTCTCTCAAGGGATAGTAAAATTAATTGAATATTATATTCCTAATGGTTTTCTAAATCATGAAAATAGGTATGAAAAAAATATAAGTGCCTGAACTAATGGAATAAGAGGAAATGTATTTGAATCATTGGAATAAAACATTATTTTAAACATGAATAATAATTTATATTCCATCAATGTGGGTGAGATGTATAATTTTAATCTCTTATATTTATCATTATAGAATCCAATTTATTTGACTATCTCATCCACATAAATTAAAAAAATTATTTTATCTCAATACATTCCAAACACCTTTAGGCTTATAGTATTAGCTAATTAATAAGAAACATTTACTAAAAAAATCTTTTTTCATTATATCAATTGTGCATTATTCAGATTATATACAAACTTATTTAATAAATAATATATCTTCAACATATCCCAACAATTATCCATGTATTAAACTCCTCTATAAACATCACACATTTACAATAATCATAACATAGAGATATTGAAACATAAGATAGGTGTGAGGTGAGATTCCCTATAAGGGTACACATAAGTGATAAAAATCAAGTATCATTAAAGAGAAAAAAATGAAAATATGGCTATGAAAAATATATATACCAAATTTACACCCAACAAAGAATAGATCATACATCCTGTAACATGACTTCACATATAATATTACATTAATGATTCAATAAAAGTATTCTATGAGAGAATTACATTAGAATAATAATTAAAAAAATTGACACATATATCAAATATGGCATAAAAATTAGTATAGAGAAACATTACATTGACGAGACACACTGTTAGGAACCATGATTATGAGTAACCAAAATGTACCCACAACTAATTATCTCATGAGATTAGAAATTTTAACATATATATTTGAGATAAATATAGGAACACATCCATCATTCATCTATTCTTATTATTGAAAATTGAAAATAATTTACTTATCCTATCATAATGAACCTAAAAAAAGAAAATCATTTTCACAAATCATTCAAATATAAATCATCCAATTTTAATATCTTCAAGAATAAAAATATTGAAAATTTGTTTCATTAAATTGATCATAATGAACCCATGTTAATTGAATTTATTTAACATTCGTTTCAAGTGGATTCAGATAATGAAATTATTAAAAATTCCGTCAATATTAAAAACCCGATAAACCCATGTAAAACAAAAGAGTATCCAAAATCATCATGTAACATTCTGGTAAAATACCATTAAATCAACATAATAATGAATATAGTATTGAAGCCACTAATATAATGTGCATTTTTTAAAGATAATAATTTCATTTGTGGATCAATATAAAAACCTAGGTGAACATTCTTTTGTAAAATTAATGAAATATTGAGTGTTTATAGAGGAAGAACTTTGGAAGATAGTAAATATTTATACACAACAGATGATTAGGGAAGGTAAAGGAAGTGATGGATCAACCCTATAAAATGGTGAGAAATTATATAATTTGTTATGATAAAGTTGTTGGATAAAATAGTTTTAAAAATATCCTTGATCAATTATATGACATGTGAAATAAAAACGACAAAGTTGAAATACATTTTTTGATGTTTCATAAATACCACAGTGTAAAGATGAAATATTCTTGATTGTTATAAGTATTTTTTAATTAATTATTTTATAAAACATGTATAAAAATAATTTCTTTTGAATACATGAAAATTTAGAGATAAACATTCACATAAAATGGAAATAGCGGTTGAATGAAATGTTAACACATAACCCTTATATAGATAATCTTTTCACATTTTCATTAAAGTGACTTATGTGGGACATGATAAAATTTCATTAAAACATTTAGAAGAAGGTCAAGTGGTAGAAAATTAAATAGTTAAATTATTGATGGATTGTTATGGGCATAGGAAAATTAATCCAATGAATGCATATATAAAAAAATATTATTCCCCCATTGAGAAGAAGTGATATGGATAATTTCACTTAAAAGAAACACTTTAGCTGAAATATGAGTATATTGGAATGGAATTTTGGATGGAAAATGTAAAACCCCATAAATATCCAATGAAAATGATATGGGTATTTATAATTACTAATAATTCCCAAATTATTTTAAAATATGATTTCTATTTGAATGAATTATAGTTTGATTAACATTTCAATGAAAACCCATTTCAACATTTTTATCATTTTAATTGAAGGTAATTAAAAAATGATATTATTTGAATCTTTAAACCCCATGAGTCTGGAAAAATAAATTCATTTAAAATTTATTAAACCAAATTAAACTTATTATAGTTCACATTAATAAATATATCTTCAAAAAATAAATTTTAAATAAAGACCCCCTTAAGTCAATTCCTAGTTAGTGAAAATCCTCTTTATCCTTCTAAATAAAAAAATGTGATGATATTAACCACCCATAAATAAAGTTTTCATATCTTAAATCTTTGATAAAAAAACATATAATTATTCTATATATGTATATAAGTAATTTATTATTTATATTCGATATTGTGTGTGAGTAAAATTTAATTTTTTGAACAGGTTTCATTATAGTAGTGTTGTTTTTTAATATATTACCAAATTTAACAGTTCCCATATCATAAAGGGTATTGGAATTTATTTTTGCTAATTTATTGTATTTTTATAGTGGTTTTATAGTTAATTTTTTGTTATGAAAATAGGAATTTGGTGATGAGGATGTTTTGATGATTCTTAGCGAATGAAGGGTGTTTTTATAAATAACCTGTTAAATTTTTATATTAAAAATATATAACCAAAAACACGTAATTATTAAATTATATAAATGATATATTATAATAATAATAATTCATATATTCACCCATTATAAAAATTTATAGAATTTTTTGATCTTGTGGTTACACCAACCCAAACAAGAACATACCAAATTAATGGATGATTATGAAGTGATTTAGTTATAATATAATTATAAAATTAAAATAATGATCTTATTTAGTTTTTAGTGGTGTTTTATATTATAATTAGAAATTATTATAAGAATAAAAAAACCAATATTATGTTATATTATTTTATGAATAAATTATTGTTTCTTTTAATGTACTATTTTCAACAGTTGAATTTAACATGGTTTTGTATTTATCATACTTTTAATAGGTTTTAAAACATTTCATTATGGTACCACAATAATTTTATAAAAAATAATATTTATATATTAAACCCACTCTCATAAGCATCCATATAATGTTGTTATGAAGTGAAATAAACTAATCATTATAGGAGGCGGTAATCTACACATATTAATGGAATATGATTTCATTTTCCATAGGTCAGTAAAAAGGTGTAATATTTTTTTTTTATTTTAGAATATATACCATTTCATATATATAATAATTTTATATTAAAATAATTAATATGACCATCCTTTTATAGAGGATAAGTAAAAAAAGACTGTTGTGGAGGTGGTTGCACAATGCATGAATGAAAATTTTATTTTTCTTTATAGAAACTATAAAGAACGTTAATGCTTATTCCATAATTATAATAATATAAAATTTAAATTTTGATATTTATTAAATAATATTATGTTATTTTAATGGAATTAAATGAATAAAAATAACCCAAAATATAATAGAAATTAAAATAGTATTGTTATAAAATTATAACCCACTTCTTGGATTATGTCCATTACGAAGATGGTTAATCCTTTGAGGGATGGTATTTTGAGAATAATATATCACATTCAAGGTGTATATGAGTTGTTATGGGAGGTTTGGCGAATTTTTGGGCTTAAATTAATGGGTTTTTGATTGAGGGAATGTGTGGATAGGATTTCCCTTTTATAAGTGAAAAGAGATGACTTATTTGTAAATACACAACACTTTTCAATAATGGGAATTCAATATAATGTAATGTGGCTCTATTATTATGATATAATGGATATGGTAATGGATAAGATATATAAAGGACTAAAAAACACATTCAGAAACATGTTATTAAACTATTTGTGTTCTCTTCCACTTAGATAAAATGAACTTGGTTACATAATTTTTACCAAATAATAATTAATAATAGATAAATTAATTTTATAAAATTTCTAAAAGTGATAAAAATTAATTATGAAATTCTAAATTTATAATGTATTAAAAACCTGTTTTTTAAAAACAAAACTTATGTTAGAAAATATAAAATATGATTTTGTAAAATAAATAATTATTTTTAAAATTTTAAAGTTTCATATGAAAAAACAATTCCCTTAAAAAACATTTTCATGATTTTATAATTCATTCTTATATACTATAAATTTTATAAAATTCATAATATTTAAAAAAAATTATTCATCACAATTCACCTAAAAATCAATATTTTTGTAAAAATAACAAATAAATTATAAGAATATTATTGACCTTATAAATCAAAAAATTAATTTCATTTTATAAAATTAAATTTATATAATTTTTGAAATTAACATCTCTATAAATTATAAAATATAACGTTTGATTTTTTATAGGAAAATAACTTTTTGAAAATAATATTTTTTTTCTTATTCATAATTTCTATAAAACACTAACAAAGATATAATTAATAAATCAATGCTATAAATTATTAAAATCGTTATTAAAAAATAATATAATTTATTTTATTTGATAAATATTATTTCCCAAAATAATATATATTCTTAAACTCAATAATGAATTAATAAAATTTATATAAAATTACATATATTAACAAAAATAATAATTAATTAAGATACTACTATTCAAAACTCAGAATTTATCAACAATGTTTTATTATTTTAATCATTTCATGAATTTATTTTAGTTCAATGTGGTTTGTGGATAATGTTATCAAGGACATTGTTTGTTTGAAGAAAATGTATAGTGAAAATTTATGTCATTACATTCTCCCCTCTTAAATAAATTGTATCTTTGCAATTTTGATTATAACTCATTGAATAATGTCTTAGATACTATTATTAATATATTCATAATTATAAGTATAACCTCTAATATAACTTATAACATACATTCTAAGGCTATATCAAGTTACTTATCTTTCTTCCAAAAACATTAATCTTTCATAAAATCATATTCTCATTTTTATATATACCCTAATAATATATTATCCATAACATGCCTTCCTAAAAATATAAAAAACTAGAGTGAGATTATATATTTTTCAAAAAAAATTAATATTATTATCAAAAAGTTGTTCATAAATTCAAACACCGGTTAATATAAATCATAATCACAAAAAGGAGACAAAACTCCACAAAAATATCATAGATCACTTTTTCATTATATCAATAAAAAAATTCCAAGGCTATAAATACTATCAAGTTCACATTTCACAAAATTATTTCTCCATTTCCTTCCTCAACATCAAGAAAATATTAAACCTAAGATTTATTAATACCATATTCATGTGTTCACAAATATTTTTCCCAAAAATATAACCTTATCAGAAGATTAATTTTAGGGGTTATTTATACCATTTAATATACATTTGAAAACCTCAATCCTGAGATGTTTCACATAATCCCAAAAAAAATTATAATACAACAAATTATCATAAAACAATTGTCACTCATTAATGAAAATATTTAAAAGTATCATGACTTAATATCTATTAACATTTCATCCCCACTAACTTTGGTAAGACTAGGAAACTCACCTTTTTTGTCATAAAATACATATAATATGATTCTCATCCATTTTAGTATTATCCACTATTAAGTTATAAATGATACTAGTTTCTAAATACATACATTTCACAAATTCATTTTTTTGATTTGGTTTCAACCAAATTATAAAACCCTAACGTTTATTAGAATATAAAAAATATTAATATGAAAATACTGACCTAAAGTTTTCTTCCTCTAGGACACCTTCATATTTATCATATGATACATTTGGATAAAATTATGAATTTTATATTTAAAATCCATTTTCATCTATGGTAATATTCTTAATAGGTTATCTAACCTGATTAGTTAACCAAATAAAAAATTCATTCGTAATTTTTCATTAAAGATAATTTTAATTATCCATAGAATATCCCCCAAAAGTGTAAAACTGGTTGAATAGTTAGGTACCTTTTTCATTTAGAAGGTGATGTTTGATTTAATACCCAATATTCTTTTTTTAGGATTATTAACCCTAGGTAAATATCTATAAGTTCTTTCATACACATATAGTATCAAAACATGGATTTCACATCAGTTAATATTTCATAACCTATATATCACCAAATTTCGGTATTTCATCCTATACATTGAATTATATCTAGGTTTTTTTAATAATTTTATGTTATCTAAATACCATGAATATTACTAGAACCAACCTAAAGAATATCATATATTGTTTAAATTATAATCAACCTTAACTTTTCAACTTTAATGTAATTTATAACTCTAAAATTATCCCCAACATATATCATCATAATCTCAATGTTTTTCTAAACAGTACTCTAATTCGGTCTCTATCATCCACATATTTTACAATCTAATCCACATAACATAAATTAAATATTTTATTTCAAGAATTCCCATGTTTTTATGGATTATTATATTAGATTATTTGGAAGAAAAAAAGTTAAGAAATAAAACCTTGTTCATGGTATAAATTGGGAATTTTCTCATTTTATATGAAACTGCATAATTTATTTTAATTCTTCAATATATCACACAAATTATCCATATCATAAAGTCATTTATTCACATAATAATTCCCCAAAGTTTATAAACTGGTAATATGAAAACATAATAAAGGGGTGATATAATATGGATAGTAAGGGTAAACATAAGGGATAATAATGGAATGTCATTAGTGTGCACAAAATGAGAATATTGGTAAAATAAATATATATTATAAAAATATAACAAAAAAATAATAGATCATAAATCATTGAATATGTATTTGAATAAAATTATACATGAATGAGTCAATAAAAATGATCCACAAGAGAATAATTAAATAATATGAATAATTATAAAAATGTGAAATAATTAAAATTTGTTAGAAAAATTAGTATAGGAAAACATTGCTTTCATGATGCCCACAGATATGAGAAACCAAAATGCAATCTTTAATATTATACCATAAGATATAAACTTTTAACAAATTCATTACAAGGAGATATAGGGACCCACATTTCATTCATCCATACTTATTTGAACCCCTTGAAAATCATCCACATGTCAAATCATAATGAACCCATGAAATTATAATGGGTTTCATAAGTCTTTAAAATGAAAAACAATTCGGTTTTTAGATCATAAATATCCCATGTATAGAAAATGAGTTTACTTGAAAACATCATAAATTACCCATGGATTTAAAATGGGTTTTATATCCTTTTAAAATTTATTTTGATAGGGAAAACATTAATAACTCCATTATATATTAGTGAGTTATAATCCCATAGAAATATAAGGGTATCTAATGACACCACATAACATTCAAGGTAAGTACCCTTCAATTAATATATTAAAATATATTGTATTTACAATATATAGATAATAGTTATATGTTTAATCTAATAATTTACTCAATCAATCCATCTACAGAACCTAAGTGAACAATATTCAAAAATCAGAGGGAATAGGATAGTTTTTATATGTTAAAAGCATTGTAAGATAATTTTTATTTATATATAGTGAATGACTAGGTATGAAAAATGAATCAATTGATCATTGTTAAAATAGAGATTGATGTTATAAAATTTATACCGATAAAGAGGGTGGCTAGTATATTTTGAATAATTTCCTTCATCAAGTATAAGATATGTCTATTAACAAAATATCTAGGATGAAAAAAATTTCTTTTATTTTTGGATAAACCTCTGTTGAAATAAGAAATTTTCTTGGTAATTTCAAATAATTCAAAAATAATTTTTAGAAAATTAGGAGAACAATATTTTCTTTAGAAACTAAGAAAATGTCTAATTAATGATTTATATAAAATAAAAAAGGTATAAGAAATAATTTTTCAGACATAAATGTTATAAATATAATATTTTTACATTTTGGGGAAAATGAACTATATATAAATTGGTAAAATTTATTTAAAAATTTTAAAATAGGGTGAAGGGGTATAAAATGAATTTATTAAATTATTGAATCGTGTATAAGGACGCATGATCAAGAATACAATGAATAAAAATATGGAAAAAAGGTAGGTTCCTAATCTATAATAATACATGGGGATGATTTCACTTATATGAGCCACTTTTAGAAAAATACGAGTCTTGGTGAAGAATGTTTTTTGGGGACATGTAAAACCCCATGAATTTCCCATGGAAATTTTAGTGGTTTTTTGAATAATTATAAATTTCCCATATGTATTATCTTTTTAAAAAATTGATTTGAAAAAAAAACAATGAAAACCATTACATTTGGAGTTACATTTCAATCAATACCACTTTAAACTTTGGTAACATTTAAATTAATGTCCACTAATGAATGTATATGATATATATATATATATTAGAACCCCTGATGTATGGTAAAAATAATAATTATGTATTAATCACAATATATTTATTTATTATATATATAATAAATATTAATTAAATATATTATTATTACCATCCATGTAAAATGGAAATGAAATATAAATCAAATAACTTATTTGATGTGGTAGTCAACATGTGTGCACGAACAACGTTATCCTATTCCAACTTTTTGTAATATAAGAAGTCAGATTTTATATTATTATTCAAGAAGGGTTATTATGTCATAATGATAATATATAAACATTAAAAATATAATAATACCCGTCTATAAAATATAGTGATGAGAAATGAATTGGTTCTCAATGTGGAGTCAGTAAGACATACATACACATGAGTGGTACTTCAACATCTTATTTAATGTTTAAGAGGCTTTATAATGGTGTTTTTATAATCACTATAACATTTTAGTATATTGAGGATTCTAAAGTTATTATTTTATGAAAAATGCCATATATTTAGAGGAGTAAATGAAGTGTAGATATATTAATGTTATTATCACTTCTTTTAAATGACTCAAATAAATTTCCACTATGGGGATCCAAATTAGGTCTTTTGGGATGACCAAAACCTCTAGAATATGGCTATGGAAGTTGAGAAGTGATGTGATTAATTTTTCATTCTCATTTTACAAATATGTTAATGATGATATATTTAATGAATATATATGATATATATATATATATATATATAAACATAATTTTTATTAAAAGGTCAATTAAAATTTACCTTTATTTAATTCCCTCAGTAAAAAAATGGAAATAGTGTTTATACTAATATATGACTTACCATCTATGTGTATGATGTAATTCATTTTTATATATCTATTTGTAATTAATGATCATAAATATGTATATAATTTATATATATGATATTTTTAACATTATTACCAATTTGAAAATGATTGAACCATGATCAAAGTATATGTCCCAGGACTACTGAATAAGAAAATTCTTCGAAAATGAAGTAGTTATCACCTGGAAGTGTGATTTTAATAGAAAACAATTAATATATTTTGGATAATATTGAATAAATAAACCATAAATATTACAATAGATATTAATATGGTCATGGAATACATTTAAAATAAATATATATTTATTAAAATGTAGGTTTTAATGTTAAAATGGAATGAAAAAACATGAGGTATGGAATTTTCATCCCAGTTTTATTTCTGTGTGACACATGCCATATTCAATTACTAATTATTTTATGTGGTGTATATACTACTGATTAATATATTTTATCATACATCCGGTGAATTTAATGGCTATTTACATATACATTTATTGTTATTTCATTCAATGGGATTATAACTAAAATATTACCAAAGCAGTAATGACTTTATGTTTCAATTCTATTTTAATCTAGTTTTTTTATACATGAATATCCATTAATGAAAATAAAAAATCATTATATGATGAATCCTATTAATTTTATTCTCCTATGTTTTTTTATTTGAATATTTTTTAACTTTAATTTTCCAAAATTTAATTATTTTAGAGATCAAAACATTGTATTAAAGGAAAACAACATCATTTCAATCATCGGTCTAAAATCAATTTTCTTATGTATAAATATTTTAAAAAATAGTTTTGAATAATTATTTATGTATTATTTTATTATTTTGAAATAATTTTTTACCCTTTTAGTATTTTTTACAAAATCATTATAGGGAATATTCTTTGATTTTTTTGAATGAGGTATATTTTTTCTTTTTCAAAAAATGTAAACAGAATGTTTATTTAGCTTTTAAAACATGAACATAATTTCCCAAAATCATGAAATTTAAATTATTTTAAGCTTCAATTAAAATTTTTAAAATTTAATTTAAAATATAATACAATCTTTTTTACTTTTTAAAATTTTATAATTTGAAATAAAAATTTAAAATTTGAAGGGGTATTTTCCTCATGAAGTATTTATTGATATTTTAGGGGTATTACTATTAAATAATGAATACATCCTTCAATTCTAATAATAACATAATTTTATTATGATCCAATGATACAATCGTTATTATTAATTTATATGGATTTTTATTATTATTAAACATGTTTATGAAACCCATTTCAATGGGTTATAATATGATGAAATGTTTATAAAACCCATTTAAATTTATGGGTTCTGATATTATGAATGTTTAATGATCTTATGAAAAAATATGTATACATTAAATTATGAAATTGGTGTGATATATTGATACATCTAAAAAATTGTGTAAAGTAGTATATCTCATTAGATATGTGTGGGAATCAAGTCAATATGCTTGATCCTTTATGAGAAACAAATCAAATTACTTGATCTATTACGAGAAATAAGTCATCGTGGTAGATATACATTGGGAAGTTGGTGTTAATTCATGAGCTTAATTTATTAGTAGTTAACCTTGGAAAATTCTATGGATTCTAAAATTACGATGATGCCATACACACATTATGACATGAAATTTTAGTTCATAATTCGGTTCTGATGAGTTACCATTATAAAGATTCATGTCATTTGAAATGTTTATTTATTTTTATCATTACTAAATATTTTGATATTTGTTATATTGGGTATGAATATTGTTTGTCATGGCCATCAACACACACCAATATACTTATATTATTCTTTCATAAGATCATGTATTGATGTCCCCCATGTTTTCCCTTACATAGAATCTGATCTCACCTTTTTCTTATGTTTTCTTTCCCAAGTTATTACAAAAATTTCTTGTAGGGTATATCTATGAAAATTAAAAAGAGGTAATATATAATTTTTATTTTTAAGATCGTTAATAAAATTATAAGATTGTAAATATTTTCACCAATGACTATATACCATTATGGTTCATGAATGGATAACATTATTATGTATTGAATATTTATCTAAATAAAAGTAATATTTATGAAAGAAATGTCTTTGTCACTTTAGTTTTTAGTAGAGTAAAGATAAGTCAATATTCATAGATTAGGGTTAGAAACAATTTGGGGAAACAATGGGGATAAGTCATTGTACAGGATAAAAGAATAATTTTTTTATTGAGATTATGGAACACTTAGGTTAAAACAAAGGTGTCATAAAAGAACGTGTCATGATTTTGACATCCATTAAATGGGATTTCATGATTATATTGTTTCCCAATATTATCATTGTTCCACAAAATATTATTTTTTATTCATTTATTATAACACTAAGGATTCAATATTATTTTGTATTCTATATTCATTGAAATGATTTTCCTCATGAAAAACCAATTAAAATAATATATTTAATGTGAAAAAATGTGATTATTCATAAACATATATATTTTTATATGAGTAAAAATATCAACATTGGTG
Source organism: Viscum album (assembly GCA_963277665.1). Taxonomy (NCBI): domain Eukaryota; kingdom Viridiplantae; phylum Streptophyta; class Magnoliopsida; order Santalales; family Viscaceae; genus Viscum; species Viscum album. Next base: position 876,161,718 of record OY728143.1, on the reverse strand, counting down.
AGATTCTTACTATTAATAATAATATAAAGATGGTGTTTCATAAATATCATAGAGGAATGAATATTCAACATTCAGCATTTCTAGAATGCGGGAAGTGACACTAAAATTAATGTCTCAGAGGAACATTGAGATGTTTTGAGTGTGGAAAATAATAACAAAAAAAATTAATATCAAGGGAATAATGAAAATTATGGGTAATTAAATGGATGAGGTTAATGGTATCCCTATTATATCTAGGATCGTGTATGGTTTTTAATGTGGAAATCATGTTCATTATGAGAAATGATGCCCTAAGGGGAATGATCTTGGTGAAAATATGAATGTTTGTATGAGTAATACAAATGATTTTAAAGATTATAAAAATGGAATATGAAATGTATGGCCTAATTTAACAATACTTATTATATAAAAACTATGAAATATTATTAAATTTAATTTTAAGAATATTAAGTCATGATTCATATTTCATATTATTTGATATATGTATTGGGGAGTAAGATGATGAATCCTAGTTACTGGTTTTTGAATAAAGTGGGATGCTGGAAGTGTTTATGAATTTGGATTAAAGAATTATTTTGTATTAGTGTTATAATAATGACATTTTTGTAATAAACCATAAAAATTCAATAGTTTCTTCCATAGTAATTTTTATTTATGGATGTGATAACAATCGTTGAATAGTACCAATTACATGAAAAGTGATAATGTTTAGCTAGGATAGAGAGATAATTAAAACTTATAGGATAATATTATCGGCCTCAAAATAGGTTATTTATTTTATGAGTAAGTGATTTTTTCATATATTATTGATGATTTCTATTTCATATCTGGATTTGTGTAATATATTTAGTAGCCCGTGTACTTAATTTTGGAAAATAGGATTGTGATAATTTTTGGAAACATATATTTTTTCACACTATATATACCAACATGGGTTTTTATGTTTTAGGTTTATAATGGTATCAAAGGATTAGACACCATTATGATGTTTTATGTAATGAAATTTTGAGTTGAATAATGATATATTGGGAAATTATTTATTGAGCTACTGTATGTATAATGTAAAGGTTTAATGTATACAATAATTTTAGAAGGATGCTATTAAACTTGTGGGGCTGTAAGATAAAAGGTATAATATAACATTTGAGGTTAAAAAATCATTAATAATGAGGTTATTGAAATTATTTCAGATATGAAGTCATTTCATTATAGAAATTATTATTATATCTTGGATAATATGTGATAAGGGAATATACATAATAGATTATGACTTTATGAGTGACTAATGATGATTAGAGATAAATGATAAATAAATATCAGAAGAATATAAGATAAAATACTTATGATTTTATGCGTCAAACTGGTTTAGAAATATTTTAATGAATTTTGGGGATAGTTATTTAGGGAATGATTTAATTTGATGTTTTACTACTACTATTTAATATTTATGTATATCGTGGTATAATGGTGTATTCATTTTTGGAATTATTATACATTGTGCTACTATTTTGGTTGTTGTGAATTTATAAATATGTGAGGAATAAATTATTATACTTTTGTGAATATTTGGGATTCATTGAAATTAAGGCATGAAATATTCATCTCGAATACACATCATTTAATGTAAAAATATGATATTGTGAGGGAAATTCATTGAAAGAAAAAAATTATTCTTATCAAGTATGTATATGTATTATTATTATACTCTATGATGTAATTTAATTCCTCAAATTTAGTAAAGTTATTTTGACACAAAAATGTTTTCCATTAAATTGTATTACTGAGAAATTAATGGACTTTTAGCCCACCACATATTTAGAATATTATGATAGTTGACTTACTACTCATCATGATCTCTATTACACTATATTAGTCCTTTGGTGTTAGTTTTTTCTTAAATATCTATATTTTTACATGACAGTAATATTATACTATTAGGAAACCCTAGATTTATGCTATTCCAGATTTCCTTCATATTACTCATTCTAAATTATCAAGATGAATATCTATCAACCATTTTTTCTATTTCTGATTCCGAAAATAAATATTCAAATTTCAATCCTTTAATTTCCATGAACAAGTTCAAATTGTTAGACCATAATTTATTAAAGGGGGGGGTAATTTAACACCCTAATATTTTGTATATTATATCTCTTAAAATTATTATTATTTCTATATATTGTGTTACATGAATCAATGATCTTAAATGAACTGTGATACTCTATTAATATATTATTACATAACTAGACCATTATAAGATAACTCTTAAATTGGATGGATTTAATAATATTAAATGCATTATCAAATATATATTTATTTCAAAATTAATATAAATTTATTGATAAATTATCATAAAATAATCACTCAATTTTAAATAGAGTTATTTTATGTTAAAAAAATACATCTTCGTCAAAGATGATTTAATTTATTTTTGTGAAAAAATACAATTTATATAGTGAAAATATATATTTTTAATAAAAATAATATCATTTTTAGATAACATTTTGAAATTATATTATGGTTAACCTTTTCTATTTTTTAGAAATGTTTGATTTCCCATTGAATAGTGAAAAATACAAAATTTTATTAAAAATTCAACTTATTGTTTCAATAATTTACAATGTTGTCCCTTTATTTTAAAATGGTTTAAAAATAAAATTAGTTCTATTATATTATTAATTATCAAATTAAATTTATTTTAATCAATTATATAGTTGAATTTATCATCAATACAAGTGTATACATAAAAATATTTTTTTTTCATAACCCATGTTTTTCGTTGAAATTTATGAATTTATATTAGAAATAATTTCTATATCTTATAAGAATTGAATTTGGTTAAATGTATTTATTTGATTTATATATATAAATTTATGCTAGTATTTTTTTCGTAATTTTTATTTAAAAGTTAAAATTTTAGTTAAGGGTTTTAAAAAAATCATTTTTTATGAAATAATTTAGCTTTTATGATGTCATAATGAAATAAAAAAAATAAAAAAATTATGACACTTAATAAATGAATCAATTATGAAAAAATGAAAAAATATCAAAATAAATTAATTCAAAAAAATATAATTCATAATTTATTCTATGATAAATATGAAAATCAATTTTTAGTGATAATGGAGAGCTTATGCAATGCTGGAAAAGTCAAATATGGCCCCCAAAAGATAATATTTTTGAGACTTAATAAGTAATTTATTGTTTTTTTTTACTTAATATTATTTAATAAAGAAGAATTATTTTTTTGTACATGAATTTTATTGTTATATATCTATTGAATTATCCAAATTCTTTTTCAATTCATGCGTAATGCTAGAAAAGCCAAAATAAAATTTTTATTAAGTATTATGGAAATTGATATAATTTAAAATACATATTGACTGAATATAAAATGATATTTTGAGAATAATAAAATTATTTTCATGATTATTATTTATATATAAATTTTCGTTACTTTATAAATACTATAAATTCTTATACAACGTTGACACAATAATTATTGAATTAATAGTGAAATAAAATAAATAATATTAAAAATATTAAAAATATTATAATTTTAGATAATTAATGTGATCTAAAGATTTTATAGATTAATATTAAATTTTAGAGATGTATTAAAGTATTTGTTTTGAATATTACTTATAGTATTGATGTTATTAATGTTAATGAAATTAATAGTTCTAAAAGTTGACATTAATAATATTAATAAAATATTTATTAAATGATAAAATTCCTAAAAATCTTTTATTTGACTAAATTTCTATGATATAGTAGATAATACCAACCCATATATTTTTATATGACATTTATCTAATTATATTAACTCTATTGATCCTCTATTAGTAGAAAATGTTATTTTCATGGTACGTTTGAAAAAGGGTTAATGAAGTATTAAAGGAAAAAATAAAAGGGTGAAAAAATAGTAAAAACTTCTCTATTTTTTATTAGATTTGGGTAATTTCATGATAATATCTTTACTCTCTAAAAATATTTATTTAATGGGTACTTATCTTGGAATATTACTTATATATTATTTAAATCCAATAGCGTTTCAAAATACCAGTTTCTTTGTTTTTAATATATCTTATGTGTTCACATAAGGAGAAAACCATATATAAATCAATAATGGTATTAATTTATTTAAAGAAATTATTTTCAAGATGGAAATTAAATTATATTTTTTATTAATTATTTAATAACTATAAATTCTTATACAACACCGATGCAATTTTTATTCTAATAAAAAAATATTATAAATGATATTAAAAATATTAAAATAATTATAATTTGATTGATTTAATGTGAACCATGAATTTTATTGTTTAGTAAAACATATTAGTGTTGTGTTAAAATATTATACTCAAATTTAGATTTTTTATTTATGTCTGTTATGTCCAATTAATTTAATAGTGTCTAAAATAAAAATAATGACATTCCATGAGAATATTATTTTATTAAATTACATAAAATACTTAAAATATTAAAATAGGATAATGGGGATACCATATGGTCTAAAAAGGAATATTTTTCATTTTATTTGGCCATTTTTAACCCTTTAAAATGAGATTTAATTTATTATAATTTAATATTTTAAAAAATTAAAAAACATATCCCTCAAGTCAATTATAAAATAGGTCCTCCTCCATCACCTAATTACAATAAAACAGGCCTTATATCATGAAGAAAAATTATTTTACATTTTACATATCGCTGGACACATCCTTGAGGTTTTTGGCATCCCAAAAGACTAACCCTAGATCCCTTTAAAGGCTACCTAAAGGAGTCATTTCAAAGAAGAGGCAATCACATAAACCAATGTCATATTTTCTACTCCTATTAAACTACTCTAAATATATTATTTTTTTCATAAAATAAAATAATTCATCATCTTCAATATACATATGTGTTATTACTATTATGAATAAAACCATTATATACCCTCATTCCAATCAAATGAGATGTGAAATTGTCACTTGTGTGTATGTACGGCTTACCACCTCCTTGTAGTAATACAATACATTTATCATCAATATATTTTATGGATTTATATTAAAATAGATTTAATGTTTATATATTATACTAATTGAATAATTAAACTACTTAAATTATAATATAATATCTACTTTCATACCATCAAAATAGAGGGAAAACGATAAAATTGTTCTTGCATACGTGTGGACTACCGCCTCCATGAAGCGATGTGCTTCGTTTTTCATTCTCACTTCACATAAATAGTAATAATGATATTAATAATTAATATATATATATGTGTGTGTGTGTGTGTGTGTTTTTATGTGTGTGATATGTATAAAAAGATAATTATTCTATAATAGTTCATTATTATTCACCTCTCTTTCATTCCATCTGTCGAGAAATGGAAACTACATTCTTGTGTACTTATGACCTACCATGTCAATGGATTGTGTAATTAATTTCTCTATCTCTACATTTTATGAATGATAATATATATATATAATATTTATTATTTAAATATAATTATAAAATTCAAGAAATTATGGAACCAGGATCAATGTATAAGGATCTGGAATACTAAAAAAATGCTTTCGTGGGAAACGAAGTTGTTATCACCAAGAAGAGTGATTCTAATAACAAATTATCAATAAATATGCAATATGATGACATAAATATATCATAAATTATATTATAGATTTTTATATTATTAAGAAATAAATTTATTATAAATATATATTTATTATTCATGTGGTTTTAAAATTAATGAGGAAAGGAAAGACTTGAGCATATGTATTTTATTCCTAAATTTATTTATACATGACACATGCCAAATTTACCACTGGATTGTTTTATGTGACATATATATTTTTCATTAATGTATTTTATGAAAATTGTTGTGAATTTTACTAGAATTTATATATCCATGTAAAGTTATTTCTTTTATAAGTATTATGATTCAAATGTCAGAAAAGCAGTAATGAATTTATGTTTCCATCCTATTTTAATTAGGACTGTTTATAATGGAATTTTCATGGAGGAAATTAATTTATCCTTATTTGATGAATCCATTTAAATTTCGTATCCTATGTTTATTTGATGATAATTATTTTTAATTTTATTCACATTAATTATTGATGTTTTTTAAAGAATGCATTTATGGAAAACTGACATCATTTAAGTCATCGCTCTAAAATAATTTTTCTTCCATATACATATTTTATAAAATAGTTTTGAAGAATGATATGAATATCAACCAATTATTTTTAATTAAATATTTACCATTTTTTTAATTAATAAAAATACTTATAATATTAATTTCATTTTCTGAATGAAGTAGTGTTTGACTTTTTTCAAAAAAAAATAGACTTGTGTTTTTTTAACTTATATGACATAAACAAAATTTACATTTTTCATAAGACCTCAATGATTTGAAGCTTACATTACATGTTTATATGTTTTTTTAATATAAAATTGTTTCCTAATAACATTGACAGTTTTTAGAATTTGAAATGTGATTTTTAAATTTAAAAGTGCATTTTTCATAAGAAGGGTTTAATGATATTTGAATGGTGTCTCTATTAAAAAATTTCAATATCCCTTGATTTCACTTATGATTTACTAGGATTATGAGCCAAGGATACTGTTCTTCCTCCGATGTGGTGCATTTCGGGTAGTGCGGAAATTGTATGATGAGGATCATCACCCATACCTTTTTTCGAGATGGTTTTTTGTCAATTCCACCATTTCTTTTGTTTCAAACCATTCAGTGTCATTATCATTTAAAGAAGGTTGTATTAAACTCATGATTATTGGTTAGTTTTTCCTATATGTATTGAGAAAGAGACTCCATGGTCAGATGGTCTAGCGGGCGATTTCACGGGGTCAAGTACTTGTGAAATCAGTCCTTCTCAGATATAACTTCCTCGTATGGTCTCCAAAGGGTTTATTTTGTATCCAGAAACACCCAAAAGCCCTGGTATCCATGATTCATGGACCTTCTTTCCAAAGGTAGGACCTCGTTGGATGAATATTGGGCCAACAACACTTAAGGACTCCATTGGTCAAGATGATGGGAGGTCAGGCTCACCACACCCTACCAGGGGAGGATTGTTGCGTGTTCTAGGACTCTATTATAGATTTAATTCATGTCCATATGTTTTTGAATCCTTGGTTCATTCTCAATGAGTGTTTCTACAGGCTAGCCCTAGTTTTCCAGAACGTCGTAGGCATGCATTTATTTTATTTTGCGGAGGTGACACTGACTTAAGCAATAAAATAAGGCTATCTGGATTTTATCATTATCCATGGGGGTGGAAGGTGACCTGAGGTTGGGATCAGACCCATAAGATGGGTTTTCCACATATCCTTGAGAGAGGAATCAGAATCCATGTAGTTCAAATGTGTTGGGTATTACACATGGGAGATTCCCATCTGAGGGGGATATCATCGGGTGGACCCTTTTGGATTAGCACCCCTTTTGAGATTAGGCCTTCAAGTAGGCATCCTATGTTTCTTGGTTTGATGAGGAATCAAAGATCTCCTAGTTCAGATGTGTTGAGCCTTACACATGAGAGCATCCCATTTGATGAGACATGGTTGGGTGGACCCTTTTTGTGAAGCCATTCTTTTGAGCTCAGGCCATCTGTTATGCGTCCTACGTATCCTGGTTTGATATGGAATCATAGTTATCGTATTTCAGATGTGTTGGTGTTGTAATTATCATGAACCTCTGAGAACATGTGAGTTATGCTTGGTGTGATAAAAAAGAGGACTTGAGAGATTCAAAAAAGAACATTCCTCCACCCATGTTGGTGGGAGAGGGAGAGCCCGCAATGGAAGATGTCGGGGCGACGATGGGCGAGGGAGTGGAGTGATGATAATTTTAATGAGAAATTACATTAAAGGTCATGCAGATCGGCCTTCATATGATTGGGGACTTACGTCAGTGGGAGTTCCTCAGAATGTCATGTGAGGTATACTACAGTTTAAAGTCATATAGATTGGATGATGATTAATTGGAGGATAATCATGATGGGATGTTCCAACTTGCCTATAGCATGTGAGGGAAGGAACATGAAATCCACGATTATGGAGGATCTCAGACCATCAGAAATGATATGAGTTAGGTAATCCATTTAGGTATACATAGGTAGGAGAGGACTCTCATGGGTCTGAATTTTCCTTTGATTGTTGGTCATCTTATTGGCGTCATATAATGAGCCACCAGGGAATGATGTGCATAGTCAAACAAAGGTGTCCACAGGACACTGACCTTCCATTTCTGATGGCATAGGATGTTTATGATGTTCTGAAATCACCTAGTATACTACAATTAAAATCCATATAGCTTGGACGATGATTAACTGGAGGATAATCATGTTGGGATATTGTTGCATGCCTCGAGCATGAGAGGGATGAATTGTAAAACATGATTATGTAGGATATCAGATCAAGTGAAATGATATGAGGCATGGAATCCATTGAGTCATGCAGAGGTAGGAAAGGACTCTCCTAATAAAGAATTTTCCTTTGGTTGATGGATTTTTTGTAAGAAACATATGCAGAGCCATCGAGGCATGATGTTCGTTGTCAAATAAAGGTTTCCTCATTACACTGGCCTTCCTCTTCTAATGGATTGGGAGGTCTATAAGGATCTGAAATCACCCAGTATACTATAGTTTAATGTCATATATCTTGGATGATGGCACCATAGTTTAATGTCTTATGGCATGGAATGATACCTTACAATTCAATTTCATGTGGTCAAGAAGATAACTCATAGTTTAAGGTTATAGAGATTGTATCATTTGTAATAAAATCCATGATTAGTCGTTGGATAATCAGGATGGGATGTTCTGGCATGCATCGAACATGAGAGGGAAGGGTGGTGTAAACCGTTAAATTAGGGATTCTCATATCAAGAGAAATGATATTGGTCCTAGAAGACATTGAGGCATACATAGGTAGGAATGGACTCTCTTGATGATGAATTTGCATTTGGTTGATGGCCATTTTTGTGGGAAACATATGAAGAGAAATCCTTGCATGATGTGAATAGTCAAGAAAAGGTGTCCACAGCAAACTGGCCTTCCTCTTCTAATGGCCATGGATGTTTTTGAGGATCCGACATCACTAGAGACAGAGAGTTTGATGGATGCAAAGGACGTGTCTGGGCATGATAGAAACATTTAGACATTGATTTTCCATGGAGTTCTGGGTCAACCTAGCATATGAGACAGGTGATAGGGTTTTGGGGAGGTGCATGTGTAATGTCTCTTCTCATGGTATATAAGGGACAGATGCGGCGGAGGCATAGGGGTGCAATGAAAATTTTCATCGACCTGGCCACGTATGAGCTGGCCCATAGGAGTTGGCTGCTTAGGATGGTACGCAGAGGTTACTGGTTCTATACGATGGTATGTGGAGGATCTTGCAGTGAAATGTCTTCTATATAGGGGGTCCACATACTATCTACATCATATGGGTGTCGCTGTGCAGTCTTTTGCATATGGGCGCCCGCTTACTGTCTTCTGCATCTGGGTGCCCGGGTATTGTCTTTAGCATGGAGAGTCTGTGTACTATGAGGTGCTCATCCGCAAACCATTTTTATATTATTTTTTTATTTGTTTTTTTGTTGGATTTGGATGGTCTTCCGAATTCGGTTTGTGAGGAGGACTTCCACAAACTGTTTTCTGCATTTGGTTTGTGGAATGGATTCTGCAAACTTTTTTGGATGCAAGATGGAGTCCTGCAAACTGCTTCGGGTTTGGGAGAAATTTCTCCTTCACCCTCTACATTCTTCTTCCTCTTTTCACCCATCACAGATCTCTCTCTCCCCGTCGTCTTCCACTATTTTTACCTTCTTCTCTATTCTCATTTTATATATCATTTGATAAAATCATATTTATGGGCATGTGGCACCATTTTTGGAAGCACATGAATAGATATCTTGACCCGCATAAGACTCAGTCAACTCGGGTTTGTAGAGTTTTAGTATGCTTTTGGATTATTATCATCCGTGAACCACATATTTCGCGATGATGTTGTGTGTGGTGTACTTCCATAAGATTTTTTGTAGCGATAATGGTTCTCATCATCTTTGGTTTGCGGGTGGAAATTCACTGCGAACTGTTTCTTTCACTGGCCATTGCCTTGTGGGCCATCACATCATTGGCCATCTGCATACCACTGGTTCATGATTTATGCCTTCTACTAACCTTTCTTGATGATGGTACGCAAACAAGTAGGATTCCTTTACAAAATTCGATTACCTTAAATTTCTCCTCAAATTTGGAATCCAATTTTCCTTGCTGGACATGTGGGGATATTTAATTTCCCTTTGCTGAATTTATGGGACCCTATATTTACCATCCTTACTATTTTTCTATATATATATATATATATTATGATTAAAATGTGAAGTGTTTATAAAATCAGTTTCCATGGGTTATTCTACGATGATATGTTTAAGAAATCCATTTAATTTCATTGGTTCTATTATAATGAAAATTTTATGATATTGTTGTCAATATATATGTGGTATTCATTATTTATGGGTTCTTACTATACCCACCATAAAATAATTTGTTAATTTATTATATCTCATAATATAGTTAAGGAAAATAAGTCGATATTCTTGATTTGTTACAGTAAACAAGATGTAGTGCCTCCTCTGTTATTGGAAATAAGTCGATGTGCTTGATCCACTATAGGGAAAATGTGATGATACCTAACCCAATGTACTTTTATGTTATTCATGAAATATCAAATGGGTTATATACTAATTATTATTCTATATAAACATTATGACATGAACTTATGGTTTGTTAGTGAGTTATGAAGAGTTATCATGGCTAAAACTTATGTCTTTTGCAATGCTAATTATTTGTTTTGTATCTCCTATTCATGAATTTTTTTTTTGGATCATGTATGAAAATTGTATTTTATGGTCATGATATCATACAATTATTCTTATTTTATTCCTTTATATCATCATCAATTGATATACCCTATGTTTTTTCATTACTAAGCATTTGAGATCACCCATTTCTAATATTTCCTTAACCGATGTTAGAAAGAATGTTTTTAGCAGGGTTTGACTCTGAGGAGTACAATGAGGAAATATATTTATTATAGATGTTGAATATATTTAGAAACATTAGAATATTATATATCTACTCTCCAAAGGCTTTAAACCATTATGTTTTTGGGGTGGATCATGTTTTATTTATAGAATATTGATCTAAATAGATTGATTATTTATATAAGAAAGGTCTGGGTTGATATATTAATGGTCCAAAAATTTCTACGATTTATTTTAGTTCAGTATTGTTTGTGGAGGAATCTATCAAAAAAAAATTAAGTAATATGTTCCCCAAAATCTGAGGTCGTTGAAATCATCTCAACATAAAAAGTGTTCAACAAAATTATTTGTTCTTATAAAATTGGAAAAAAAACTCACCATAGGAAGATGATGTTATTATTTGGAGTTCTTTTAATTTGTTTACAACTAATAATTTCACTAGTGATGAAACACTATATCCATGGTGGTCGATGAAATGAGATTTCACCAAATATTATGTTATATTAATTGTTTCTTTTAATGATAAGTACACTTCTATTTTATCTCAATAGAAGTGGGTTTTCACTTAAGATAGTGGAAGGTCTCTATTATTTATTTAAAAAATATTTTTCATCTCTTTATTTTTTAGGTTATGGGGCCCGTAGCGGAAGCTGGTGTGCTGGAGATTTTAAAATTTTCATCAGTGGGTTGACGAAACTTGTCGTCGCCGATGATCTGAGCCCCAAATAGGTCCGAGGATCTCACATAAATTATAAGGAGAAAAAATATAAATGAAAAACGTACCCGTTTCAAATATGAAGCTACGGTGAATAGAAACTAGTCTATGGTGATCGTTGCTTGAAGGATCCAAAGAAGGAACACTCTAGATCATCCACACATGCTTCAAAAAATCATGGGATCGTCGATCATCGATTTTCTGGTGCTAGAGTGGAGATTTGACGGTGCTTTTGACGTCCCAATGATCACCGCATCGAGATGCCTTCGATGCTTGATGAAGATGATGATACAAACTCTTGAATCATCATATTCTCTCTCCTGGAAGCGGGATAAGAGATAGGCTCTCAATTTTTCATTCCATGAATGATATAATAGTTAATTGTGCTATATAAGAGAGAGTCCACTCCTATATTTCTAGTAGAGTTGAGAAATACTCAGTTCGGTTCCCCGAACCCTGATTATTCCAACATCCACTCGATATATAATTTTGATGAACAAAAATGCCCCAATATAATTGATTATTTTATCAAATACTTGTAATATATATAAAATATATTATGTGATAAAAAGGAGTCATTTAACTTGACTTGTTATCCCGCCTAATATTAAACAATCCTTGAATATTAAAATAATATTTGGTCGATTAATATTTTTCTCCTATTTACTAAACTTGTAAATACATTAAATAAATTCTATCCAAAATATTCATAACTTAAATATTAACGAATTTATTTAATTATTTTGTTGATTGATAACTTGGAAAATGCTCGGACCCCAAAGTGGGGCCCACTATGTCCATATACATATTCAACAGAATATAGAAGATTCATAAATAAGCTATTGTGTGTGACCCACTAGGCCCGTATCCCGATAGCAGTGAATAAATCCACAGACCAAGAGAGGATTCTAGAAACCCATCATAGCCCTTAAAGAGATAATGATAGTCATAGAAACCACTACCATTCTACAATCAAGGATTATGCACTATAATCTCTTTTTCATTAAATATCTCATAAAGCATGACACACACTTTTTGTAACATCCCAAGTAAGTAATGAATAATAGATAGTTTTATCTATGTCTATTAATGAATTAGATAGTGTTTTAGAGGCTTAAAATGAAAATAAATCCAATCTTAAGCATGGAATACACTAATATTTTTTAAAGGATTGTTTTACTGCCTTTTGATGGAAAACCATTTTTAAATATATCTTTTGACAGTTTTATAAGCTATGTTGGTCAAAATAAACTTATTCTTTATGATTGGGACATCAAAATTTACTTTGTGTGAATTTTTGGCATTTTTCTAACAATGTTCATTTTTTATGAATAGTGAAAAATACTATATTTTACATCAAAACTTCTTTTTAATATACTTTATTTATATGATTAGATTATCTTTTGAATTGGTTTTAAAGTTAAATTAGAATATATTTTTACCTTTTAATCCAATGGTGGTCATTAGGATTAATTTCACTTTGGAATTGGGCATAAACTAATGCCAAACTTTTCATAGATATTGTTTCAAAAAAACCCGCTATTTGTTTTGACAACGGGAATTATTTTTAAATCAATTATTGCAATTTCTGTGTTTGGAATTTGGTAAAATGGATTACATATTTTGAATCAGAAGGTCCAAATTATGTAATCAAGACTCTTTTGTTTTTGGACATTATGAATAGTAACGACGGTAATTATCTTTAATTATCTTGATTAATGAGTAATCAGGTAGTTAAGGATAATAAAGTGATATCATAATAATACAAAAAGACCACAACATGTATCCTAAGGCTACTGGTTGTCTCATGTCCGACCATGGTATGCCTTGTTCCAAACTTGGGGGCCCCATGGAATCACTTTTGTGAGAAAGTGACTTTTTATCTTTTTATTTTTAAAGAATGTTAAATGTGACAAAGAATGTATCACCTAAGTAAAATATTTTTAATTTTGTCTAAATAAATGATATTTTGGACTATAAATATTCATTAGAAATATAAAAAGATTTCCTACATCATGATATTTTTTTATAATTTTTAGACATTAAATTTATTAAATTATTTATGACATCGTGATGATACAGCGATTACCTCATTAATAAAGGATTTAAATAAAATGAAATGATAATATGAAATCTATGACCTAAACATGTCCAAAACCTATTGTATGGGTGTATTTAGAACCCTTATCACCTTACCCTCTAATTATATTAATGTGGGACCTTTTGAATCCGAAAATCATTTTCAAATAAAGTAACATTTCTTTACTTTCCAAGAGTGCCCCTCCTCTCCTCTTATAAAAGGCCCCCACCTCTACCTCCTTACCCACACTCCCAAAGCCTTTGGCTCGGCCAACCCCTATCCATTTTGTCTCTACACATCCCTATCTTACTCCTTGAAGCCTCACCTTGGGAATAAGTCTTCCCAAGTAAGCCTTTGAGCTCAAACCAAAGGGAGTTACCCGATTTTAAGGTAATGTCTTCACTTGAGTCCTTTTGTTTTATTTTGCTTCTCCAACCCCCTAAACTCTTTTTATTCATTTCTTTTGTAACAACTCCAGTATATTCAATATACTAGGATGTTGTTATAAGAAGGATTCGAGCTACACTTACACACACCTACATCTAATGGTTAAAGGACATACTGTTTCCGTGGATGGTGAATTTATGCCTCTCGAAACGATGATTGTTCAACATTCTTTTAACACCTTAAAAGGTGGCCATTAAGATGTCACTATATTTATATATGATATATAATATGTTTTTGTTTTCCTTAAGATTCTGTATTTTTCATTTTGGTCATACCTTTATGGTTTCCATTATGGGTAACCGCGATATCTTCTTTTAAGGAAGTGCGGACTACCGCCCCCTCAAAGTGATTTGATTCGTTAAATAACATATGTGGGACGTATAAAGGATGGAACTATGATATTATATATGATATTATACTGGGATTATAATATACCTTTATATCATTATGATTCCATTCTATAAAATACGAAATAGAAATGAAAGTAGCGTTCATGTGTACGTACGGCTTACCGTCTCCATGAACGGTGCATTTCATTTCTTACCTCTAAATGATTATGTAATATTATAAATGCATGTATATACTGGATATATATGATATATACATCATGATTATAATTCTGGATATAATGGATACATGAACAACTTGTAATTATAAAGGGTTTATTTTTTACTCAAGTTCCAATGATCGTTAAAACGACCGTTACTAACTTAAATAATTACATAGTGTTCATGACATGGAAATAAGTGATATAAAAGGAATAATGAACTTGAAAAAGGTTCTTAATCAAGTATAAATTAACTCAAGTTTATTATTCAGGACATTAAAGAACAATCGAGTCAAGTCGGACCCGAGGTATGGGACTTCGTCTCAATCTCCTTTCATTGAGGCATATTTTGTTTTATACACAACCTTCTTTTATACGGTCTATAAACCCCTTTGACTTTTACTTTTATTCAAAAGGAATACTTTTTATACGAAGTGTTTACTAAACGACAAAAGGGAATGTTTTTTTCGTATGTATGCGGCGACAATGACTTCTCTGCCGCCGTGTCCATTATTTGAGTTTCGGCTTCCTCTACAAGCCATACCTTTTTTTTAAAGAAAAATAAATACCATGTTTTACTTTTATTTTATTTTGGTATTTAAAATGGTTTTGATAATTTTTTTATTATATCACTATGTTATTTATATCTTGTGATTGAAATGTGTAAATGTTATATTTCCTTTATGTATGTTTTATGTGATACGATTATGTTATGGTTCTTGGGCATTGTTATGAAGACGGGCGGTTCCGTGATAAACTAATAGTGGGTGAGCCCGATATAGCTCTCCAATGCATTCGGTAACACGAAAGAGTGATACTTTAAGGTTTCTCCGAAGAGATTTAGGGAATATACTGTGATGGGTATTCCAAACGTAACCAAGAGGGTTGCTCCCTACGTAAGAATGTTATGAATGCCTCAATTTACCTTTATGTCTTATTATTTCTATGATTTATTCATGATTTGATGAGGTATGTTAAAGTGATTATGTTTTATGGGTAAAGTATGATTTCATTCTTATGTATATATGTACCCATTTTTCCTTTCCATATTTGTATATCCCTTACTGAGCTTTTTATGCTCATCCCAAGTTTTTTTGAAATGTTTTTCACAGGTCAAGGGAAAGGTACATGATATGATGATAGTGTCAAGGAAGTGTCAATAAACAATCCATGTTTTATTTTAAATATGTTTCCATTGATGGTAAAGAAGAATACTATCTTTATGTAACCACTTTTTTTATATGTGGAATGTAATGCAAGTTTTATGATCTAATTCTCTAAAACTCTAAAGCCGAAAAGATCCTCAATGTGTAATCTTGTAATAACTCAAGATTAAGTAAGGTTTAAGGTTGGGGCCTTATAGTTGGTATCAGAGGTCGGTTTAGATAATTTTAGGAGTTAGAATTCTATTAAATGATTATCCAAAAATATTTTTTTATGGTCAAATTGAAATGATATAGCATTTGAAAATTACCATGTTGCTTCATCTAAGACATGTTTGTTCAGAATGGTTTTCTGCAGAGGAAACAGGGAAGTAGTACTAGGAAGGCATATAGAAGGAAATAACCTTCCGAATCAGCATCCTAAGATGGTCGGAATTGGAACTGAATAGTTTGTTGCAGTAATGGTGCAGTTGACTCAAGCAATAAATAGTGGTGGTATCCATGCACGAGATCAGCCAGATCAACCGCAGAGGACCATGTCAGTGGTGGAACATTTCATGAGGCAACATCCCCCATCATTCATAGGATCATCTGACCCTGTGTTATCTGAATGGTGGATTAAAGCACTGGAGAATATTTTCGATGTCATGGGGTGTTCAGACAATCAAAAGGTTAGTCTTCCTATTTACCGTTTGGAGGGTGAAGCAGATCAGTGGTGATCGATGGTTAAAAATATCAGGGACGCCGATGAGATTGATGCTCTTGACTGGGATGAATTCAAAGGTATGTTTCTTGAGAAGTATTTTCCTAAGGCTGTTCGACTTAGGATGGAAAATAAATTCTTGGAATTGAGGCAAGAGGAAGACTTAGTGGCTGCCTATGAAGAAAGGTTCACTCGATTGGAAAGGTATGCTCCAAATTTTATCTGAGACCTTGATAGTAAAATCAATCATTTTTACTCAGGATTAAAGCCAAAATATAGAAGGGAATTAGCTTCTCATGAGTTTAAAAGTTATGAAAAGCTTGTTTGATGTGCTGATAAGGTGGAAATGGAGTTTGTCGATGATCAAGTGTTCTATAACAACCAGTAGAAGAAGAGACTGAGGTGGCAGGAGAAAGGGAAGAATTCTTCAAAAAAGTCTGATGGTAAGAAAACTAAGTTTCCAATTTGTGATAAATGTGGTAAAAGGTATGTTGGGGAATGTATTCTGAATTCTGGAAAGTGCTACTGATGTCTTAAGATGGGACATAAGGCTAGTGATTGCACTGAAAAAGATCAAGGTTATGGTAAGTTCAAATTTGATTTATAGTTAGTGAAATGTTTTAAGTGCAATGAGATGGGTCACTATGCAAATGAGTGTCCAACAAAGAGCTTGAGTGATGGGAAGCAGTTAGACTACAAGCAGAAAGGGGTGGTGAAATCCTTTGCAACTACTTCAGCAGATATCGGGCCATCAAATGAAGTTGTATCAGGTACTTTGTTTATTTTTTTCAGATTATTCCAGTGTGTTGTTTGATTCAGGGTCTATGAATTCTTTCATCTCTGAAAACGTTTCTAGTAAAATGGGAATACCATCTCAAGAAATGACTCATGAACTTTTGGTAAAAACACCTGGGGAAATGTTGAGGCAAAAATAATTTATAAGAATCTTCCTATCCTTATCTGTGGAAAGAACCTACTTGAAAACCTTATTGTTCTACCTCTAGTAGAGTTTGATGTTATCTTGGATATGGATTGGCTCTCTATTTACCATGCTAAGATTGACTATAGAGCTAAAGAAGTTTCTTTTCAGAAAGAATTTCAGTTTTTGTACAAGAATGAACCCTTACTGTTGATAACATATCAAGAGGCCGAGAAACTTGTAAAAGATGGAAATTAATGTTACCTTGCACACATCGTTGAAAATAAAGGAACTGTTCATATTAATGATGTGCTAGTGGTAAATGAGTATCCTGATGTTTTTCCTGATGAGTTTCCTGGAATAATACCAGATCGGAAAGTTGAATTTACTGTTGACTTTGTTCCTGATGCTAAGCCAATTTCGAAACCCCCTTATTGAATGGCTCAAATTGAACTTTTAGAGTTGAAGGAGCAATTGCAAGATTTATTAGATGAAGGTTTCATTCGACCTAGCACATCACCATTGAGTGCTCCTGTTTTATTTGTTAAAAAGAAAGATGGTTCAATGAGACTTTGCATTGATTATAGAGCCTTGAATAACATCACTGTTAAGAACAAATATCCTTTGCCTCATATCGATGATTTATTTGATCAGCTCCAGGGAGCTCAGTATTTTTCAAAGATTGACTTGAGATCGGGGTACCATCAGCTGAAGGTAAAGGAAGTAGATGTTCTGAAGACCGCATTCCGTACAAGATATGGCCATTATGAATTTGTAGTAATGTCTTTTGGGCTAACCAATGCACCTGCTGTATTCATGGACTTAATGAATAGAATTTTCCATGAGTTCTTGGATAAGTTTGTGGTGGTTTTCATTGGTGATATTTTGGTGTTTTCTAAAAGTAAAGAGGAGCATGAAAGACATTTAAGGGTTATCTTGCAAACCTTAAAAGAAAAGAAACTGTATGGAAAATTCAGCAAGTGTGAGTTTTGGTTGCAACAAATTTCTTTCCCTGGTCACATTTT
The DNA here is from genome assembly GCA_963277665.1 of Viscum album. Taxonomy (NCBI): domain Eukaryota; kingdom Viridiplantae; phylum Streptophyta; class Magnoliopsida; order Santalales; family Viscaceae; genus Viscum; species Viscum album. Next base: position 876,143,060 of record OY728143.1, on the reverse strand, counting down.
TTCTAAATATGGGATAACTGTTGATCCTGCAGAAACAAAAGTTGTGGAAGACTGGCCAAGACCCACAAATGTAACTGAGATTCGTAGCTTCCTTGGTTTGGCAGGCTATTACCGAAGGTTTGTTAGAAATTTTTCACGGTTATCTAGTCCAATGACTAAGCTAACTCGGAAGGGTGTTAGGTTTATCTGGACAAAAGAATGTGATGATTGTTTTTAGGAATTGAAAAGAAGATTGGTGAATGCTCTAGTTTTGGCACTACCTTCCAGGAATGGTGAGTTTGATATCTACAGTGATGCTTCATTGAAAGGACTTGGTTGCGTCCTAATGCAGAATGATCAGGTAATTTCTAATGCTTCACGACAGTTGAAAACTCATGAGGTAAATTACCCTATACATGATTTGGAATTAGTTGTTGTTATTTTCTCTTTAAAAATTTGGAGGCATCATTTGTATGGAGTAAAGTGTGAAATATATACTGATCACAAAAGTTTAAAGTATATATTCACTCAGAAAGAGTTAAACATGAGACAGAGGAGATGGCTAGAATTAATCAAGGATTATGATTGTACAATTCATTACCATCCGGGAAAAGAAAATAAAGTGGCTGATGCTTTGAGTCGAAAAAGTAATGCTTCATTAGCAATGTTGCATTTGGAACATGATCCTTTGGTTAAGGATTTGATGAACTTTGGCATAGAAGTAGTTGGTGCAGGAAGTTCTTCTGTTTTGTTTCAGGTATCAGTGAGATCATCTCTATCAGACAGAATCAAGCAAGCACAGAAGTAAGACAGTGAGTTGCAGAAAAAGGTAGAGTTGGTTCAAAAGGGTAAGTTGCCTGAATTCAACATTGATAATGATTGCGTTTTGAGATTTGGGAAGAGATTGTGTGTGCCTTGTGATTCACAGTTGAAGAGAGAGTTGTTATGTGAAGCTCATAGTTCTCCGTTTTCAGTTCATCTTGGCAGTACTAAGATGTACAGAGATCTGCGGGAGTATTACTGGTGGGATGGAATGAAAAGAGATATTGCTGATTTTACTGTGAAGTGTTTGACATGTCAACAGGTTAAAGCAGAGAGACAGTTACCGAAAGGGATGCTTCAGCCTTTACCAGTGCCAGATTGGAAATGGGAGAATATATCCATGGACTTTGTTGTGGGACTACTGAAGACATCTCGAGGTAATAATGCAATCTGGGTTATTGTTGATCGCTTGACTAAATCTGCTCATTTCCTTGCTATACGAGATACTTTTTCCCTAGATCAACTTTCCCATTTCTATCTTAAAGAGATAGTCAGGTTACATGGAGTTCCCCTCTCCATTGTATCTAATCGTGATCCCAGGTTCACTTCTAACTTTTGGAAAGACCTTCAGAAGTCGTTGGGTACTGAATTAAATTTTAGTACAGCATTTCATCCTCAATCAGATGGGCAGTCAGAACGAACAATTCATACCTTGGAGGTTATGCTACGAGCTTGTTCGATGGATTATCAGGGAAGTTGGGACCAACATCTTTCTTTGGTTGAATTTTCATATAATAACAGTTTTCATTTCAGTATACAGATGGCACCATTTCAGGCATTATATGGGAAGTGGTGTCGAACTCCAGCTTTCTGGGATGAAGTGGGTGAAAGGAAGTTGATGGGACCAAAATTGGTAGAAGAGATGCCATAAAAAGTTCATCTAATTCAGAAACACATGAGAACAGCTCAGAGTAGGCAGAAGAGTTATGCAGACAACACGAGGAAGGATCTAACTTTTGAGGTAGGTGATCATGTTTTTCTCAAAGTCTCACCATGGAAAAGTGTGATGAGATTTTGTAAGAAAGGAAAGCTGAGTCCAAGGTTCATTGGACCATATAAAATTCTGGAGAGAGTTGGATCAGTTGCATACTGGGTGGCTTTACCTTCGATTTTATCTCAGGTACACAATGTTTTTCACGTTTCGATGTTGAGAAAGTATATGCCAGATCCATCTCATGTTTTGAGTCCAGAGGTAGTTCAGCTGGAAGAGAACCTATCTTATGAGGAACAACCGGTCCAGATTCTTGACCACAGGGAGCATGTGTTACGAAATAAGGTGATTAATCAGGTAAAGTTTTTGTGGAAAAACCACATGATGGAAGAGGTAACATGGGAATCTGAAAATGCAATGAGGGATAAGTACCCCCATTTATTCGATAAGTAAATAAATTGTGGGGACACAATTTTCTAAAGGGGGGAAGGATGTAACATCCTAAGTAAGTAATGAATAATAGATATTTTTATCTATGTCTATTAATTAATTAGATAGTGTTTTAGAGGCTTAAAATGAAAATAAATCCAATCTTAAGCATGGAATACACTAATATTTTTTAAAGGATTGTTTTACTGCCTTTTGATGGAAAACCATTTTTAAATCTATCTTTTGACAATTTTATAAGCTATGTTTGTCAAAATAAACTTATTCTTTATGATTGGGACATCAAAATTTACTTTGTGTGAATTTTTGGTATTTTTCTGACAATGTTCATTTTTTTATGAATAGTGAAAAATACTGTATTTTACATCAAAACTGATTTTTAATCTACTTTATTTATATGATTAGATTATCTTTTTAATTGGTTTTAAAGTTAAATTAGAATATATTTTTACCATTTAATCCAATGGTGGTCATTAGGATTAATTTCACTTTGGAATTGGGCATAAACTAATGCCAAACTTTTCATAGATATTGTTTCAAAAAAACCGCTATTTGTTTTGACAATGGGAATTATTTTTAAATCAATTATTGAAATTTCTGTGTTTGGAATTTGGTAAAATGGATTACATATTTGGAATTAGAAGGTCCAAATTATGTAATCAAGACTCTTTTGTTTTTGGACATTATGAATAGTAACGACGGTAATTATCTTTAATTATCTTGATTAATGAGTAATCAGGTAGTTAAGGATAATAAAATGATATCATAATAATACAAAAAGACCACAAAATGTTTCCTAAGGCTACTGGTTGTCTCATGGGCGACCATGGGATGCCTTGTGCCAAACTTGGGGGCCCCATGGAATCAATTTTGTGAGAAAGTGACTTTTTATCTTTTTATTTTTAAAGAATGTTAAATGTGACAAAGAATGTATCACCTAAGTACAATATTTTTAATTTTGTATACATAAATGATATTTTGGACTATAAATATTCATTATAAAGCTAAAAATATTTACTACATCATGATATTTTTTTTATAATTTTTAGACATTAAATTTATTAAATTATTTATGACATCATGATGATGCAGCAATTACCTCATTAATAAAGGATTTAAATAAAATGAAATGATAATATGAAATATATGACCTACACATGTCCAAAACATATTGGATGGGTGGATTTCGAACCCTTATCACCTTACCCTCGAATTATATCAATGTGGGACCTTTTGAATTCGGAAATAATTTTCAAATAAAGTAACATTTCTTTACTTTCCAAGAGTGCCCCTCCTCTCCTCTTATAAAAGGCCCCCACCTCTACCTCCTTACCCACACTCCCAAAGCCTTTGTCTCAGCCAACCCCTGCCCATTTCGTCTCTCCACATCCCTCTCTTACTCCTTGAAGCCTCACCTTGGGCAGAAGTCTTCCCAAGAAAGCCTTTGAGCTCAAACCAAAGGGAGTTACCCGATTTTAAGGTAATGTCTTCACTTGAGTCCTTTTGTTTTATTTTTCTTCTCCAACCCCCTAAAATCTTTTTATTCATTTCTTTTGTAACAACTCCAGTATCTTCAATATACTAGGATGTTGTTATAAGAAGTATTCGAGCTACACTTACACACACCTACATCTAATGGTTAAAGGACATACTGTTTCCGTGGATGGTGAATTTATGCCTCCCGAAACGATGATTGTTCAAAATTATTTTAACACCTTAAAAGGTGGCCATTAAGATGTAACTATATTTATATATGATATATAATATGTTTATTTTTTCCTTATGCTTCTGTATTTTTCATTTTGGGAATACCTTTATGGTTTCCATTATGGGTAAACGCGATATCTTCATTTAAGGAAGTGCGGACTACCGCCCCCTCAAAGTGATTTGATTCGTTAAATACCATATGTGGGACGTATAAAGGATGGAAATATGATATTATATATGATATTATACTGGGATTATAATATACCTTTATATCGTTATGATTCCATTCTATAAAATATGAAATAGAAATGAAACTAGCGTTCATGCGTACATACGGCTTACCGTCTCCATGAACGGTGCATTTCATTTCTTACCTCTAAATGATTATGTAAAATTATAAATGCATGTATATACTGGATATATATGATATATACATCATTATTATAATTCTGGATATAATGGATACATGAACAACTTGTAATTATAAAGGGTTTATTTTTGACTCAAGTACCAATGATCGTTAAAATGACCGTTATTAACTTAAATAATTACATAGTGTTCATGACATGGAAATAAGTGATATAAAAAGAATAAGGAACTTGAAAAAGGTTCTTAAGCAAGTAGAAATTAACTCAAGTTTATTATTTAGGACATTAAAGAACGATCGAGTCAAGTTGGACCCGAGGTATGAGACTTCGTCTCAATGTCCTTTCATTGAGGCATATTTTGTTTTATACACAGCCTTCTTTTATACGGTGTATAAACCCCTTTGACTTTTACGTTTATCCAAAAGGAATCATTTTTATACGAAGCATTTACTAAACGACAAAAGGGAATGTTTTTTTCATACGTATGCAGTGACAATGACTTCTCTGCCGCCGTGTCCATTATTTGAGTTTCGGATTCCTCTACAAGCCATACCTTTTTTTTAAAGAAAAATAAATATCATGTTTTAATTTTCTTTTATTTTGGTATTTAAAATGGTTTTGATAATGTTTTTATTATATCACTATGTTATTGATATCTTGTGATTGAAATGTAGAAATGTTATGTTCCCTTGATGTATGTTTTATATGATACGATTATGTTATGGTTCTTGGGCATTGTTATGAAGACGGGTGGTTCCGTGATAAACTAAGGGCGGGTGAGCCCGATATAGCTCTCCAATGCAATGGGTAACGTGAAGAAGTGAAACGTTAAGGTTTCTCCGAAGAGATTTAGGTAATATACTGTGATGGGTATTCCAAAGGTAACCAAGAGGGTTACTCCCTACGTAAGAATGTTATGAATGCCTCAAGTTACCTTTATGTCTTATGATTTCTATGATTTATTCATGATTTGATGAGGTATGTTAAAGTGATTATGTTTTATGGGTAAATTATGATTTCATTCTTATGTATATATGTACCCATGTTTCCTTTCCATATTTTTATATCCCTTACTGAGCTTTTTATGCTCATCCCAAGTTTTTTTGAAATGTTTTTCACAGGTCAAGGGAAAGGTACATGATATGATGATAGTGTCAAGGAAGTGTCAAGAAAGAATCCATGTTTTATTTTAAATATGTTTCCATTGATGGGAAAGAAGAATACTATCTTTATGTAACCACTTTGTTTATATGTGGAATGTAATGCAAGTTTTATGATCTAATTCTCTAAAACTCTAAACCCGAAAAGATCCTCAATGTGTAATCTTGTAATAACTCAAGATTAAGTAAGGTTTAATGCTGGGGCCTTATAATTTTGTCATCAACCTCTTCTTGCTTTATTATTTCTTGATCTATTGGGATGAAATTACCATTGTATTGCTTTGGCCAATGACTTATTAAGGAAGCACCATCCTGATCAATGAGGCTTGAGATATACAACTTCCTACACTTGGAAGCGACTAATCCTTTCTGGACCATTAAAGCAATGTCATACCACCAATGACACAACCAACACAAGCTACCTCACCATAATTTCAATACCATGTTTTTTGGCTTGCATCAAAGTACATAATCAAATGGTATACATTGCTAATGATCTCAAGTCAGGAGATCAATACCCATGTCCGTAGATTGGAACAACCAATGACACTCAAACCATGTGGTGTTCATATTGGCAGGTTTGTCCTCCTGATTTCCCTACCAGAGATCACCAAGTGTGAAGTTCATGAGAAGAAGTCTCAATGATTATGATCCCCTAGCACTGTATAGTCAGGCATTTACTATGTTCATTCAATAAGATGTATCTTGACTATTAATGATATATTTAAGATTAATGTCATAGTATCTAGAGGTTCTCATTATAGTCTGGGATTTTCCATAACCTCTCGACATGACAATTAATCTTTGGACATTACAATTATTATAGTGGACGCAGAAAATTCTACACTATAATGGTAAGATGAGATCATGTATAACATACTATAAACTTGATATGGTAATGAAAAGTGTGACATAGTTTGGTCTAGGGTACCCATTATTTCAACACTCCCACTTTCACAGAGCCAACTTGCTAACCAAACTTGTTATCTATTCAATTGATAAATATCCTGCTTCTACTGATTAATGGATTTAACTATTGGGCCAGCCACATTTTTTCCATGTGGAATATATGCAATATGCGACCTCATCTCCTTGAGTAAAACTTCTCAAGATAAGGCATCCCAGAGTATATCACTTTTTTCCATTATCATAACTTGACAACTTTGCTAGTAAGAATATCACAATTTACATCATGATAATTCTTTTCTAACTAGGTGTGAATCCAAGAACTGGAACAAATTGATGAGATTGATTATGGCTTTTTAGCTGCCTTAGAAGCTACAACGTACTTAGTATTTGTAGGTATGGCTAACCACATTCTTTTATGAGCTTTACTCACTCATCACCTTTGCCTAACTTCAATAATCAATCAAATTGATCTTAGGATTTCTAGTTTTTATCCCACCATAACTAGTATAAATTCTTCTCCATATACCATGCACATAACATTTTTACTCTCCAAAGTCCAAGATGATAGTTTTGACTGCATCACATGCAGTGCTCCTGGATATAATTGATATCTGCATAAAACAAATTATATCCTGGAAGTATCAATTATTGTACATATTATGGAATATGTGATTGATCCAACGTTGAATCTTATAAAACTTAATTCACAAATTTAATCTCTTCCCATGTTTTGAACATGTTAACTTTATGAGATTAAGCCATGTGACATTGACAAAAATTCTGAACATGAATTGTTCCAACTTGTATTTTTTCAATACAATGTCAATTTATGTGAGATTGACTAGGTCCATGCACCCGTTAGATCTACTTTAGTAGATCATGTTCCCTAGAACTTATGATGCTACATTAAGTCAAATAACTGGAGAATTTCTTTTAACCATGTCTTATCTAACTGTAAGACCACTATCTATTTTACATATGTTGTCAAACATATTTCACTTGGAAAACATTGGTGCTCCCACTAAAATTTTGTAGACAAAGGGAAAAGATTCATTTAAAATGAATTCTCTATGGTCTTGTTGCTTACAATAATCCTGAAATGGATTTCAGTAACATGAAACCATCATTGTAATCATATTATGTCATCATCCATTTCTGGTTGTGTCAAATAGACACTATCTAGGAAAGATGATCTTGAAATCCAATGACAAATTTCATTATCTTAGAATTTATCTATGAAAAGTAAAAATTATAATGGATTTAGGAGTACTGGCTATGTATAACCAATCAAGCCTAATTGGTACTAGGCTAGTACCATCCATGTATCCAATAATTTGAATACCCACTGCATTATTCAATTTATAAGCCCCTTTGAAATTTGATACATGGAATCCATTATTGAATTTTAATCAACCTTTTCAATATTAGAATATTTCCCTATACTACTTACTTGTAGGGATTATTATTATTAATGAATAATGTATCACCGGCCGCAGTGAATATAAAACCATCACCATGATTTCATTCTTCCAACGAAGTATGTGTCACTAGAACTCGCCTATTTCACATGTACATGTGGAACTTGTTTCTATTCCAACCCTTTGTGAATCTTGAGCATTGACTAAATCCAATTCAATCTTTCTCCCATGATCTCTAATAGAGATGTTCACCCTTATAAAGAAATTTAGTCTAATACTTGACTACAATTTATCTACGGAAGGGATTTAGGTAATATCATAAGTAACTGTTAGGATAATTACTTACATGCGCCATGTGTTCAACTTGGTTTAGGTTTTTTATATATTAACTAACTCTGTGCATCCTAACACATGATCTATGAAATAATGAATTTCCATCATACTATGACTCATATAATATCCATTTGTCATTTTAGTTAGCATATAGGTTATGAGATTTTTTCGTTATTTGAAAAGAAGATCTTGAAATATAATGGTAGTTTTTACATGTTTGTAACATTGATACAACATAGATCATAACTTTGATGTATAAAATGTTCATTTAGGAATTGCTCCATGATAAAAAAAAATTCAATGTATACATGTATGAAATTATCATCAATCCTCCTTTTGAATGTCTATATGGTTATGTAGATAAGGTAACATGCATTTAAGAATTACTCCACGCTACATTATCATGATCGATGAATATTTGGTCAAGATATTCTTCGGTATGCTGATCTGAAGAAACTCATATCTTCTGACCAAACATATACATCACTATTACATTCCATAACAACTTAAAGGAATCTTATTAAGTATCTTTACCTCTAGTTTCTTTGAAATAGTTCGCACTCTATTGTTCAACTAACCTTGGAAGCATTGTCACATACCTTTAAATCTTAAGGATTCTTTATCTAAACTAAGGATTACAAAAATACAAAATGTGTTTAGATGTTCTGAGCCTAAATACCATACTACATATGTTGTTGATGTCCACTTTTAGTTTTACATGTCAAATAACTATATTTTCACTACTAGGTGGACCTTACATTTTATATTCATCATGTATTGCCTTTGATTCAAGTAGTAGTGAACTACTTGTTTAGTATATTATCATAAACAACATTCATTCCAAAACATGGAATAATGTCTCTTCATGTCCAAAAGGGCACTTGAGATAAATGTTTTGTTTATACTCAACAACTTGTTTGATTTGAATCAATCACTTGGCAATTAAAAGTAGTGTGTTTCTCACCGTTAACTTAGGAATCACCCGTTCTCAGCTGCTTTGAGAAGACACATTACTCCTAGTAATGTTTCTTTACATTCTTGGTCATTGTATTTCGATAATTATATTTGGAAATAATATTGTATTTAATTACCAAGCAGTATGTGAGAAAAAATACATTATATTGATGAATATAAACTAAGCGAGAAGTGGGTACTTGCTTCTAGTATTTCAGTCTATTGCATTTTTAAACATCTGTAAAATTTATTTCATTATGTGAATCAAATAACTTCCTGTTAAATTACCAACCAATTTTCATTAAAGTACATGTTGAAGGTTACATTTGAATAACATTCCATAAGAATTTTCTCCTTGTATTTCAATATATTCTCTATAAGAACAAAAGGTTGTGCTACCTTTAATATTCTTATCACTTGGGGAATTTTACCTTAAAGGTAGTAAAATTCTTAATCTATACTCTTAGTTTGTATCCTTAAATAAAACTAGAGTAATTGGGTGTAAAATATATAATAATGGGATGACTTTAAATATTATGAACTATCATTCACTTTACACAAAGCGAGTACGATCATCACATTCAAATTTCCCTTTGCTTTCTCCATGAAACTTCTTGGAGATGAGACTAGATGTGACATCCTCAATGTCTTGATGTAGAGACCACAACTAACATCAGCCGTTGATTATTGAATTATGAAATAACCATCATATGCATAATTCATGAGTCTCTTGTAAGCATTTAAAACCCTTGTTTCCTGGGGTGGCTTAACAGGTTGGGACACAAGCACCTTGAATTTTCGTTATGGTAGTAATGTTCGCTAGCACCTATACTATAATTGGAATTTCATGCCTTTTTGAACATTAAATATATACAATCATTACCATAGTTTTCTTTGAGGTATATCATTCCATTATCTACAAATAAAATTTAGCAGACGAGTACTTTTCTGCTGATTACCAAAAGTGACATTACTGATTATTTTAATAATTAAATGTCTCCCAATAATTTTTTCGAATTCTCGGAACCCTCTGTACTAGAATCAGAATACTCTTGAGTATTCTAGTGACAAGGGTCTCAGAACCACCATCATAGTCTACAAACTATGGCTCCACCACTACTCGGAGGGTCCATGGTAGGCTTTTAGTTGCAGACTGCATTATCTCGCGGTTCCTTGATATGTTGAGTGATGTCCCCGCTTCAAAAATCATTACTGATTTACTCAATATTTTCCTCTAAAAATTCAACAAGCTATATATGGATATTTCTTTGTTGTAATATTGGTTTAGTCAACCCACCAACCTAATAAGAACTCCCCAATAGTAAGAGTCTCCCTCAGCTATGGCATGACCGTCACCTCAAACACCCGGTTTTGTTCAAAATTGAATGATGGAAGGCTGTTGTGACATAATATTTTTTTAGGGTTTTATTGTGTTTTCTCTATACAATTTTGATCCATTTCTATTAAACATATTAATCTATGTTGTCGCGCTCACAACTGAACATTAATAGAAAAACATACGCCACTCCTTTATGCATTTTATTATCTATTATTTTATGTATTTTTACTGCTGTTCTAAAATGCATAAAATAATAAATAAATGCATAAAGGCAAACTACTACCCGACTGGTCTTGAGCATCTAAAAGACCTAAGGAAATCGTACTTGAGTCGAATCTTGAATCTTAATGCATCTTGCCCCCATCTTGTATGATCACTTCATATTTGAAGTATCGCCTCATCTGGGTGTGGTCCACGTCACCTCTTGAAGTACCATCTCATCTTGGCGGGGTCCATGTCACGTCTCTCATTGTCTACGTCATTCGATGTCTTCGTCTGAAGTACAAAATTACTCGTGCCCATGCGAGGGGAACTCAGGTATAAATGTAAGTTAGGTGAATTGAACACGTTGGTCCTAATACATTATAACCAAAAATAAAGACAATGCACAGACCGTCTATTTAATTAATTTCAATCATTGCACGTAGTTAAATAATAATCTTTATAAATAGTTAAATGCAGACATACAATGGTCGGTGCTTGTGACCAGCAAGCAGGTAAATAATGCACGATAAAATTAAAATTCATTAAATAAGTTCAAAGGTTATATAATTAAATTAAATGAATGAATTAATTAAAATAATTTAATTATAATTCGGTCAACATAAAAAATTTAATTTTTTTCCAAAATTAAATTAAACGAATTAATTAATTAATTTTATTTCTTTACAGAAGTAAATTATTTTAAATCTTCGGGTATTAGTATAAGTAACCAAAATTAAATTTTATTAATTTAATTTAGATAATAAAATTGAAATAATTGAAATAATTTATTTTGATTAATTTAATTGGTCGGTCCTCCCAAAACACCGTTGCATTGCTTGTACAGGTTGAGCCCAACCCGCACAGGGTCAAACTGGGTCTGGCCGCTCCGCCCGGATTGTTTGAGGGCCTATTTTTACATATGAAAAAACATGGTGACAAAAAAAAAAAAAAAAATCTTCCTGATGATCGACCTCGAGGGGGGGCCTGACCGTGTGGTGGAAGTGTTCCCGATGTAGGGCAGTCCATTGAGGGGTTCTGGCGCATGTGAGGCAGACATCAGGTGAGGGCGTTCAGAATGGTGGCTCCTTGAGGAGAACAACCAGCAGCAACCTGGTGAGGTCGGGCCATGCACTAGGGAGGGCGGCCGGGGAGGCATTGGTGGCCTGATGCAGGATGTTCGGGCAGAGGAGGAGAGCAGGGCGGCAACTGCATCTGGTGGTCGCAGCTACTGCATGAAGGACGAGTGAAACGACGGTGGGGCCGGTTGGATCCGCATGCTGGGAGGAGGATGGTCGGTATCAAGGATGGTGCCAACCCTGATCGGGGTGCGGCAGTGCTTTGGGTCACCAGGTGGGAGATGGCCTTGGTAGGGGAAGTGACCGGGGGGGAACTGCCCTGTGCTAGACTGTGGGGCGGTGCGGGATGAGGACGGTAGTCCAATGCAGATAGGGGAATCCGACGCTCGGTGGGAGGCAGGTAGCTGAGGAGTCGGACACTTGTTCTGGGAAGGTGGGGCAGTGAGAGGGCACCCGAGGCGGCTGACTTTAGGGGCAGGCTAAGTCTACTACGCTGCAGCGTGCTGAGGTCCGGCAGGAGGTGGATGGCTAGTGTCGTTGTAAGACGAGGAGGCCGGAGGCATGCACGGGAAACATCCCTCGGGGTCCCGTGTGGACCCTACCACAGTCCAGTTTTTTTATATTTTTTATTTGTAAAGACTTCATTTGATGTCTTCTCCCCTCCCCTCTTTTTTTAAAAGTCATGTCACCTCCCCTTTAATTTTTTAAATTTTTATCATGGCCTTCTCTCAAAAATTCTAAAGGCTAAATATTAGCCTTTAATAATAATAATAATTTTTATACTAATAATTTTTATAATAATAATAAAATAATTATTCTTATAATAATTATAAAACAATTATTATTATTATTAATATATGATGATAAATAATATTATCAAATATTAATAATTATCATCCTTGTTTGGGTTTTAGGTAAAACCAAAAGAATACCGACGGTTGAAAAATTAATACCCGCGATCAAACGCCAATTCGATCAAATCTGAAAATTTAAAATGGCCATAACTTTGCTGTTCGATATAGGATCGAAGAGTGTTTTAAAGCAATGTGACCGTTTTTGAACCCTCTTCTTAATTTTAAGGCAATTTTAATATTCTAGGCTCAGAAAATATACGCGATCGCTCTGATAACACTGTTAGGTTCAGGGGCCCGCAACAGAAGCCGATGAGCCTAGGATTTTAAAATTTTCGTCAGCGGGACGACGAAACTTGTCGTCTCCAACGATCCAAGCACTGAATAGTTCAAAGGATCTCACCTAAATTATAAGGAGCACTAAATAAAATGAAAAACTTACCCTTTTAAAATCTGAAGTCGTGGTCGACTACAACTACTTGATGGCGATCATCACTTAAATGATCCAAAGTAGGTACCCTCTAGATCATCTACACACACTTCAAAAACCCGCAGAAGCATCGATCTTCAGATTCTGAGTTCTAGTACAGAGAACCTACGGTGCTTTCGACGTCCCGACGATCACCGCATCGAGATTCCTTTGAAGCGTGATGAAGAGCATGATCCAAACTATTGGATCAACAACTTCTCTCTTCTAGGAACCGGGATGAGAGAGAAGCTCTAAATTTTTCATTCCATGAATAAATGAATAGTGAATTGCACAAAATAAGAGAGAGCCTCTTCCTATATTTATAGTGGAGTTGAGAAATACCCAGTTGGGTTCCCTAGCCCCCGTTTATTTCAACGTCCATTAGATAAATAATTTTGATGTACTAAAATGTGCTAATATTATTTATTATTTTATCATATACTTTTAATATATATGAGATATATTACGTGATAAAACAGAGTCACTTAACTCGACTCGTTATCCTGCTTAATATTAAACGAACCCTGAATGTTAAAATAATATTCATTCGTTTAATATTTTTCTCGTATTCACTAATCTTATAAATACATTAAATAGATTCTATCCTAAATATTCATAACTTGAATATTAATGAATTTATTTAATTCTTTTAGTGATCGATAACTTGGACAATGCTTGGACCCCATAGTGGGGTCCACTATATCCATATACATATTCAACCTAATAGGTCGGATTCTTGAATACGCTATTGTGTGCGACCCTCTAGTCCCTTATCTCGATAGTAATGAATAAATCCAAAGACCAAGACACGAGTATAGAAACCCATCATGGCCCCTAAAGAGATAAGGATAGTCATAGCAAAGACTACAATTCCATGAACACAGATTGTGTACTGTAATCTCTTTTTAATTAAATATATCATAATGAAGGACGCACACATGTGTCATCATCCCCTTCTTGCTTTATTATTTTTTGATCGATCCTGATGGATTTACCTTTTTACTACTTTGGCCAAAGACTTATGACGGTAGCACCATCCTAATAAACTAGGCCTGCGATATATAACTTCCTATACATAGAAGCAACAAATCCTTTTTGGACCATTCAACCAATGTCATACCACCAACAACGTACCCAACAAAAGCTACCTCCCCACAATTTCAAAACCATTGTATTTGCCTTGCATCAAAGTACATAATCAAATGGTATACATTGGTATGATATCAAATCAGGAGATCAATACACATGAATGTAGATAGGAACAACCAATGACACCCAAAACATGTGGTGTTCCTATTGGAGGGTTTGTCCTCATGATCTCACTATGGAAAATCACCAAGTGCGAAATTCATGAGAAGAATTCTCAATGCTTCTGAGCCCCCAACACCTGATAGTCAAACATCTACCATGTCCATTAAGTATGATGTATCTAGACTATAGAACATATATTTAAGATTAATGTCATAGTATCTCGAGGTTCTCATTATAGCCTAAGATCTACATAACCTCTCAACACGATAATTAATCTTTGGACGTTACCATTATAATAGTGGATGCAAAACATTTTACACTATAATGGTAAGATAATATCATGTATAACTAACTGTATACATGATATGATAATCAAAAGTGGGACATAGTTGGGTCTTGGGAACCCACTATTTCAACACTATTATACTCAGTTTAAACAATGAGGCCCACAATGTAAAGACCCGCAAATTTCAAGGAAATTTTTTTTCCTTAATTTTCTTTGGAATTTTACAAGAGCGCAGCTTCAGACGGCACCTGATTCCGAGGCCCGGTGTGCCCGAAATCAATTTCCGAAGTTTGGCTCGGGTACGTTCAGTGAACGGACGAGCGGGTTTTTCTATCTTTTGAACCGGTACCCGGAATCGAATTCTGAGGGCACCGATGAAATCGCAGCGCCGGTATTTGCTTAGAAACGCCTCTTCCGGAGTTGCGTTTGCTCAGACGTGGTTTTTAAATTTTGGGGCTTTAAGTCAGAAATAAAATAAAATTTGTGCGACAACTTTATTTTATTTCACTTAAGCCGCTTGGAAGCCGCTTGGAAGCCACTTGAACTGAGTTAAAGCGGATAGGGTGCTATCCGGAAATATCCTACCCCTTGTTAGGATATTTGTGCGGTGGGGCCCGCACGAGCCCCGCCGTTTCTTTCGCTAAGTAACGCACCCGCGAAAACCCGTCAAAGTAACTGAAAAGTCAACCGACGCGTTTTCCTTAATTCTTAACAGACCATTTAATTGGGCGGTTTATTTCGTGAATTAAATGGGCTGTTTCATTCGTTGAATTAATTCAACGAATTTAATGGGTCGTTACTTACGCGTTTGCGTTCGTTGGCAAATTAATAAAATAGACAAACTTGTCTATTTTGGAGGATTTCTATCGTTGTGCGAATCCTCTGAGCCTCCACCCTCCCCGCGAAGAACGCGAAGAACGCGAAGAACGCGAAGAACGCCGGAACCGGAATTCGAAGACGCACACCGTGATCTGCGACGTCGACGAGCTCTACCCGTGACGTTCTTCGGCGACGCCTCTTCTTCCGCGGCCGATCCTCGTTCGGCAACTAAGGTGAGAAACGGATCGTTTAATTCTCCTTTTTTTTTCAATAACAACGGATTTAATTAATTAAATCCGTTTGTTCTAGATCCGGAGATCTTCGGCGCGACGCTTTTCCCGCGGTGCGACGAACGTCTCTTCCGCGAACGACGCGACGATCCCCTCCTTCCGCGACGAGCGATTCCGCGACGACCTCACGTCCGACGACGACAAGGTAAGGGATGTTGGAATATTTTATTCCCCGTGTTTATTCTTTTAAAATAAAGAACCTGATCTCCGAACAATTTTAATTTAATTAAAATTGTTGTTGATTATTTTCTTTTCCTCCCGTTGTTTATGACTAACGCGGAGGGTGCGGATCTAACAAACAAGACCCGGCAACCCTCCGCCGATCTTTTGTTGTGCGGATTTGGCGGACGACGAAGAACCGTGCGGCAAGGGCGATCCGTTGATCCCGCAGTGAAGATCGTCCCCCGGGAGGAGCAATGGCGCAGACGGGAGGCAAAACTGGCCACCGGAGCAACTCCGGCGGCCCGCGGAAGGCGGCGGCGGCGCGGGTCGCCGGCGCGGCGGTGCCGGCGACCGGAGGCGGCGGCGCCCGGCGCGCCGCCGGAAACTCCGCCGCGGCCGAGCCGCGGCGGCGGCGAACCGCCGGACCGCGTCCGCGGTCCGGCCACCCAGCACGCGGCCCGCGCGGGCCGCGTTCCTCCAAGCCGCGGGTCAAACCCGCGGCGGTTTCTTCGGCCGCTCGGCCGAAGCCGAGCCGGCCGGTCCGGTCGGCCGGGCCGCGCCCAGGCCGGACTGGACCCGGCCTAGCCGGGTCGGGCCGGGTCGGGCCGACCCGGTTCGGCCGACCCAGGGGTGGTTCGGGCCGGGTCGCCCCGGGCCCAGAACCCCCGTTTTCGGGCCCTCTTCGGTCTATTGCCCATATCTTGGGCCTAGGACCTCCGATTGACGAACTGTCAGCAGCTACGCGATCCTTGGATCGATACGGTCGTTTCGGTATATTATACTCAAGGTTTCGGAAGACTTTGGGTTCGGCCGGGTTGGATTGTACACGAAACCAACCGGGCCCTCGGAGCGGAAACGCTCATAACTTGAGCTACGAACGTCCGATCGACGTACCGTCAGCTGTGGTAGTTTCCTCTAAGTGAGACAGAACTTTTGGCATACTCCGCCCGAGGATCGGACACAGGCGGAGTACGGTCGGGTTGGTTTTGCCCTAAAAACCAACCGGGCCCCTGGGACGAAAATGCCAATAACTCTCAAACCGGGCGTCCGTTTGACGCGCCGTCAGTTGCGTTGAGATCCTGTTGTCGATACGGAACTTTTGGATACATCAACTTCGGACTACGTGTCAGTTGATGTATCAGCCTCTCGGCTCGTGGAGCGGACCCTCCTAAACAAGCTCGCTGTGTGCGGGAACCCTAGCGCTGGCTGTGACTTCGACGACAGAGCAGAGATCCTCCGTGGACTGCGACGACGGCAGAGCAGAGATACTCAGTGGACTGCGACGACGGCAGAGCAGAGATCCTTCGTGGACTGCGGCGACGACTGTGCAGAGATCCTCAGTGGACTGCGTCGACTACCGCACTCAGCGATCCTACGTGGATCAGTGCTACAGGTTCTGTGTGAGCCCGATCCTATGTGGGTCCTTACTACCGGTTCTGTGTGAGCCACTGCCTACAGGTTCTGTGTGAGCCCGATCCTGTGTGGGTCTTTTGCGGGGGTTAGTACCTATCGATCCTTCGTGGGTCCGACGACTTAGATGGATCAGTGATCATCTTTGACGTCATCTGAAAAAGTATACCTGGTTGAGCTGAATCTTATGTTACTCTCCTTTGTGGATTGTGTTGAACTATCCTATGTGGATTTACTGTTTACTCTCCTTTGTGGATTTGAGTCTTGCCTTCCTATGTGGATTGAGTTGTTCTTGAGCTCGTGAGCAGAGCTAGAAGTGGGGACTTAGGTATATGTATGGGCATATACCTAAGTCGAGTCAGATGTTACTTCGTGATTGCATCTTCCTTTTGTGCTATATCCTTTGTGGATTTCGAGAGACCTTCGGGGGTCTCGGGGTCCTTACTGAGTAGCTTATACTCACCCCTGCACGGGCTATGCCCGCACCTTGTTGTGTTGGATGCAGACGACGGACAGCGCTGATCTCGGTTGGGGCGTGGAGCAGGACGGTACATGGAGGTGGACCACTGGGCGGGACGTGCTCGGAGCGGACACGGGACTCGAGGAGCCTGGAGGCTATCTGTACCCACCCTTCAGGTGGGATTGCCAGTGGACGACACGAGGCCGCCGTCTTTTCTTCAGTTGCTGTTCTTTACTTTTTCAGTTGTACTTTCAGTTGGGCTTGTATTCCAGCCCCCTTTACTTTTCTACACTAGTAGTTACTTTCCGCTTGCTGACTCTGTGGTGGTTGTTACTTATAAAGGCAATGCCTTCCCTGTTTACCGGGATTTTACGCCTTGGTGCTAGTCGCCAGCCCCTGGCCTATGGAAGGCTGGCTTGGGGTAGTCACGGCACGGGCCCCGAGGTCGGGTCGTGACAAATTGGTATCAGAGGTGGTCGGTTCTACCGCAGACTCTGATCGTCTTTTCTTCCTATATGAAGCAATAGTGTTTAGTGTATTGAGTGTGGTTATCAGTTCAGGGAGCCCAGTGTTGGTGCGGCGGCTGACGTATCCGTACACCAGGACCCTGACTCCTGATTTCCGAATTAATGCATGAAAACATTGATTGCGTGTGTGTTTCAAGTTTCTTTGTGATTACTTGTGTCAGCTCACCGGGTATACTGATCTGCTTCATGAAAGTCTCAAGTTTTCCTTGTGATTACTTGTGCCAGCTCACCAGGTATACTGTTCTGACTGTGGTGCTCTTGTTCTCCTTTTCAGGATGGCCCCGCGACGACAGCCAGCTAGGGTTTCGAGTGTAGGGCGCGACGGCAGCCCACCGAGCGACGAGGCCTCGGTGCAGGGCCCTTTGCCAGCAGTGGCACCGGCGGTAGCTTTACCCGCCGAGCCACCGATGCTACCAGTACCAGACGCTGACGATGCACGTCGCCTCAGGGCACTGCATGAGTTTCAGAGCCAGCGACCGCCCAGGTTTCGCGGTGAGGCGGACCCCCAGGCCGCCGAGGACTGGCTAGAGGCGGTGGTGTGGATCTTTAGGCTAGTGAGGACACCAGCGGATCTCATGGTGATTCTCGCGGCGAGCCTCCTGCAGGCGGCGGCAGGACGATGGTGGAGCTTGATGCTCCAGGTTCACGATGAGGCATCCTTGCTCTGGACGGACTTCGAGAGCCTCTTCCGCTCTGAGTTCGTCCCGGCCACCCTCCGAGCGGTGCGCATCCAGGAGCTTCTCCAGCTGCGCCAGGGCAGCATGACGGGCGCTCAGTACGCGGCGAGGTTCACTGACCTATCTTGCTACTCGACCGACATGGTACGGGACCCCTTCTTCCGGGCCCGGACCTTCGAGCAGGGCTTGCGGCAGGAGATTCGGGCGTCGCTGATCTCCCTCAGCATTCCGACCCAGGCGGGAGTGCTGGAGCGAGCCCTCCTGATCGAGAGCTTCCTGGCAGAGCCTTCTTCAGCGGCGAGACCTAGCGCAGGGCGGCAGGTAGCTGAGTCTTCGGCAGCAGGTAGCCGACAGATGACTCTCGGGTCCAGGCAGACCAGACCCCCACGCAGACGGCCTCAGGACACCGGCTCAGCAGTGCGGGGCACACAGCGGAGTGCCAGACTTCCGAGAGGCAGGCTGTGCTACTCCTGCGGCGGGCAGGGTCACATGGCTCGTGACTGCCCGACTCGCCGATCAGAGGAGCAGCAGACGGTGGAGGGGACACCCAGGCAGAGGCAGAGGGTCGACCGTGGCGGTCCGCAGGGAGGAGGCGGACGAGGAAGAGGAGCTGGCCGAGCAGCGGGTGGTGGGCGACGCTTCCAGGCTCTACCCCCACCACCACCAGGAGGGCCACCTCGACCACAGGGAGCTGGCGGGCAGGGACAGGCCCAGCTCCAGGCAGTGGAGGCCTACGACCCCGACATGCCAGAGATGATTCGAGGTACGATCTGTGTCTATTCCACCCTTTCTGCAGTACTTATAGACACAGGAGTGAGTCACTCTTTCATAGCCTCTACCCTTGTTCGGAGCTCGGAGATTCCGACTGAGCCGTTGGCTCGATCCTTACGGCTAGAGACTCCTACGGGAGCAGACTCGACGATTACGCACTGGTGCCGACAGTGTGAGCTTACTCTAGGAGGCGAGAGCTTCGGCTGGGATCTCCTTGTAGCGGCGTCGAGGCCTTACGACGTCATCTTGGGCATGGATTGGCTATCCACGATTCATGCCCAGATCGACTGTTTTAGGCGCAAGGTGCGATGTGTTCGCACCGACGGGAGCAGGTTTACCTTCACCGGCGAGAAGGGAACCTTTGCAGCACAGGATGGACTTCCGCGGAGGAGAGTGCAACCCATCTCTCATCAGTTGGCTAGCCTCATCCTAGGAGCAGTGGACGTGCGGAGTCCATCTTTTCCTGCAGTGGTGGACCAGTACGTGGACGTATTTCCCGACGACGTTCCAGGGCTACCTCCTCGTAGAGAGGTAGACTTTTACATCGACTTGTACCCCGGGACAGCCCCGATATCTACTCCAGCATATCGGATGGCCCCCGCCGAGCTTCGGGAGCTGTGGGTACAGTTGGAGGACTTGCAGAGCAAGGGGTTTATCCGACCCAGTGTTTCACCCTGGGCTTCCCCGATTTTGTTCGCCAAGAAGGCGGACGGGAGCTTGCGACTGTGTGTCGACTATCGTCGCCTGAACCAGGTGACAGTGAGGAACAAGTATCCGCTGCCACGGATTGATGACCTCTTCGATCAGCTCAGGGGAGCGCGGTGGTTCTCGAAGATAGACCTCCGGTCAGGCTATCATCAGCTCAGAGTTCGAGACGAGGACGTGCAGAAGACGGCCTTCAGGTGTCGGTATGGCCATTATGAGTTCTTGGTTATGCCATTCGGCGTAACCAATGCTCCAGCAGTGTTCATGAGCCTCATGAATAGGATCTTCCAGCCATACCTCGACCGATTTGTCGTGGTCTTCATTGACGACATTTTGGTATACTCGACGACTGAGGAGGAGCATGCCTACCACCTGCGAGTTGTGCTAGACACACTCCGAGAGCACCAGCTTTATGGCAAGCTCTCAAAGTGCCAGTTCTGGTTACGTGAGGTCCACTTCTTGGGGCACGTCATCTCTGAGGCGGGAGTTTCTGTGGATCCCGCGAAGATCGAGGCAGTGCTAGCTTGGGAGCCACCCAGGAGCGTGACGGAGGTGCGGAGCTTCTTGGGCCTAGCCGGATACTATCGGAGATTCGTGCCAGACTTCTCCAGAGTTGCGGCACCACTCTCAGCGTTGACGAAGAAGGGTAAACCCTTCGTATGGTCAGACAGATGTCAGCAGAGCTTCCAGGAGCTGAGACAGAGATTGACCAGCGCACCTATCTTGAGGTTGCCTGAGGAGGGAGTTGGGTACGTAGTTTACTGCGATGCATCAGGGACTGGACTCGGGTGCGTCCTGATGCAGGAGCGAGCCGTGATCGCCTACGGATCACGTCAGTTGAGGCCGCATGAGCAGAACTACGCCACTCATGACCTGGAGTTAGCAGCAGTGGTCTTCGCTCTGAAGACTTGGCGGCACTATCTGATGGGCGAGTGCTTCACAGTCTTTTCTGACCACCAGAGTCTCAGGTATATCTTCTCTCAGAAGGACCTGAACCTGAGACAGCGGAGATGGCTTGAGTTCCTCCAGGACTATGACTTTGAGATAGTCTATACTCCTGGGAAGGGGAACGTGGTAGCCGATGCCCTCAGCAGGAGGACGGGCATTCAACTACTTGAGGAGGCGACGGAGCAGCTAGCCTCCTTACAGATATCCTTCGTGGATAGAGACGGAGCAGCCTTTCTTCAGTCTCTCACAGTCTCTCCTCCACTTCTACAGCGGGTCAGAGAGGCTCAGCGTGGGGACGCTGACTGTGAGACCCGGTGTGCACTGATATCCTCAGGTCAGGCGCCTGATGGCTTCTCCCTTGGAGCAGAGCACAACATCCTTTTCAGAGGACGTACCTTCGTACCAGTCGCTTTACGAGAGGAGGTGCTGAGAGAGTTTCACACTTCTCCCTTGGCGGTGCATCCCGGAGTGGCGAAGATGTACCAGGATCTCAGACGACAACACTGGTGGCCGGGCATGAAGAAAGCTGTGGCAGAGTTCATTTCACGATGCCTCACCTGCCAGCAGGTGAAGGCAGAGCATCAGGTACCAGCAGGCTTGGTACAACCCTTGGAGGTCCCGGAGTGGAAGTGGGATGGCATATCTATGGACTTCGTGACTGGACTTCCACGCACTTCCAGAGGTCACGACTCCATTTGGGTGATTGTCGACCGACTCACCAAGTCGGCACACTTCTTACCCATCAGAGAGCAGGGCTCAGTGGAGAGCTTGGGACGTCTTTACGTCCAGGAGATCGTACGGCTTCACGGTGTGCCATCGTCTATCGTCTCCGATCGAGATGCTCGTTTCACTTCCCGGCTTTGGAAGGGGTTGCAGGAGGCGTTCGGGACGCGGCTCCATCTGAGCACAGCCTTCCACCCTCAGACGGATGGTCAGACGGAGAGGACCATACAGACACTCGAGGACATGCTCCGTGCATGTGTTCTCGACTTTGGTCGCAGCTGGGAGGACCACCTACCCCTGGTGGAGTTCGCGTACAACAACAGCTACCAATCCACCATCGGGATGGCACCATACGAGGCGTTGTACGGCAGACCCTGCAGATCACCGTTGTGCTGGACAGACCCTGGGGAGTCAGCACTCGTGGGACCAGAGATGGTCCTAGCCACGACAGAGAAGGTCCAGATCATCCAGGAGAGGATGAGGACAGCTCAGAGCCGGCAGAAGTCGTATGCCGACAGGAGGCGGAGGCCACTAGAGTTCGAGGATGGCGACCACGTCTTTTTGCGTGTCTCACCTCGACGTGGTTTACGGAGATTTGGCCGAGGCGGCAAGTTGTCTCCACGCTTCATCGGGCCTTTCCAGGTCCTCAGCAGGATAGGAGAGGTGGCTTATCGCCTGGCTCTACCACCTCAGTTGCACCGGGTGCATGACGTCTTCCACGTGTCTCAGCTGAGGAGATACGTGCACGACCCGACGCACATCATCGACTTTGGGGAGCTGGACGTGGACGATGGGGCGACTTTTGCGGAGGTCCCAGTGGAGATCGAGGATCGACAGGAGCGGGTCCTACGTGGGCGGGCGATTCCTCTTGTGCGCGTCAGATGGCAGCACGGGAACCTCCAGGAGAGCACTTGGGAGCGGGAGGCTCAGGTGCGTGCTCAGTACCCCCTTTTGTTCCCCTAGTTTTTGATGTATCTTTACGGGGACGTAAAGCCCTGAGGTGGGAGTAATTTAAAGACCCGCAAATTTCAAGGAAATTTTTTTTCCTTAATTTTCTTTGGAATTTTACAAGAGCGCAGCTTCAGACGGCACCTGATTCCGAGGCCCGGTGTTCCCGGAATCAATTTCCGAAGTTTGGCTCGGGTACGTTCAGTGAACGGACGAGCGGGTTTTTCTATCTTTTGAACCGGTACCCGGAATCGAATTCTGAGGGCACCGATGAAATCGCAGCGCCGGTATTTGCTTAGAAACGCCTCTTTCGGAGTTGCGTTTGCTCAGACGTGGTTTTTAAATTTTGGGGCTTTAAGTCAGAAATAAAATAAAATTTGTGCGACAACTTTATTTTATTTCACTTAAGCCGCTTGGAAGCCGCTTGGAAGCCACTTGAACTGAGTTAAAGCGGATAGGGTGCTATCCGGAAATATCCTACCCCTTGTTAGGATATTTGTGCGGTGGGGCCCGCACAAGCCCCGCCGTTTCTTTCGCTAAGTAACGCACTCGCGAAAACCCGTCAAAGTAACTGAAAAGTCAACCGACGCGTTTTCCTTAATTCTTAACAGACCATTTAATTGGGTGGTTTATTTCGTGAATTAAATGGGCTGTTTCATTCGTTGAATTAATTCAACGAATTTAATGGGTCGTTACTTACGCGTTTGCGTTCGTTGGCAAATTAATAAAATAGACAAACTTGTCTATTTTGGAGGATTTCTATCGTTGTGCGAATCCTCTGAGCCTCCACCCTCCCCGCGAAGAACGCGAAGAACGCGAAGAACGCGAAGAACGCCGGAACCGGAATTCGAAGACGCACACCGTGATCTGCGACGTCGACGAGCTCTACCCGCGACGTTCTTCGGCGACGCCTCTTCTTCCGCGGCCGATCCTCGTTCGGCAACTAAGGTGAGAAACGGATCGTTTAATTCTCCTTTTTTTTTTCAATAACAACGGATTTAATTAATTAAATCCGTTTGTTCTAGATCCGGAGATCTTCGGCGCGACGCTTTTCCCGCGGTGCGACGAACGTCTCTTCCGCGAACGACGCGACGATCCCCTCCTTCCGCGACGAGCGATTCCGCGACGACCTCACGTCCGACGACGACAAGGTAAGGGATGTTGGAATATTTTATTCCCCGTGTTTATTCTTTTAAAATAAAGAACCTGATCTCCGAACAATTTTAATTTAATTAAAATTGTTGTTGATTATTTTCTTTTCCTCCCGTTGTTTATGACTAACGCGGAGGGTGCGGATCTAACAAACAAGACCCGGCAACCCTCCGCCGATCTTTTGTTGTGCGGATTTGGCGGACGACGAAGAACCGTGCGGCAAGGGCGATCCGTTGATCCCGCAGTGAAGATCGTCCCCCGGGAGGAGCAATGGCGCAGACGGGAGGCAAAACTGGCCACCGGAGCAACTCCGGCGGCCCGCGGAAGGCGGCGGCGGCGCGGGTCGCCGGCGCGGCGGTGCCGGCGACCGGAGGCGGTGGCGCCCGGCGCGCCGCCGGAAACTCCGCCGCGGCCGAGCCGCGGCGGCGGCGAACCGCCGGACCGCGTCCGTGGTCCGGCCACCCAGCACGCGGCCCGCGCGGGCCGCGTTCCTCCAAGCCGCGGGTCAAACCCGCGGCGGTTTCTTCGGCCGCTCGGCCGAAGCCGAGCCGGCCGGTCCGGTCGGCCGGGCCGCGCCCAGGCCGGACCGGAACCGGCCTAGCCGGGTCGGGCCGGGTCGGGCCGACCCGGTTCGGGTCGACCCGGTTCGGCCGACCCAGGGGTGGTTCGGGCCGGGTCGCCCCGGGCCCAAAACCCCCGTTTTCGGGCCCTCTTCGGTCTTTTGCCCATATCTTGGGCCTAGGACCTCCGATTGACGAACCGTCAGCGGATACGCGATCCTTGGATCGATACGGTCGTTTCGGTATATTATACTCAAGGTTTTGGAAGACTTTGGGTTCGGCCGGGTTGGATCGTACACGAAACCAACCGGGCCCTCGGAGCGGAAACGCTCATAACTTGAGCTACGGACGTCCGATCGACGTACCGTCAGCTGTGGTAGTTTCCTCTAAGTGAGACGGAACTTTTGGCATACTCCGCCCGAGGATCGGACACAGGCGGAGTACGGTCGGGTTGGTTTTGCCCTAAAAACCAACCGGGCCCCTGGGACGAAAATGCCAATAACTCTCAGACCGGGCGTTCGTTTGACGCGCCGTCTGTTGCGTTGAGATCCTGTTGTCGATACGGAACTTTTGGATACATCAACTTCGGACTACGTGTCAGTTGATGTATCAGCCTCTCGGCTCGTGGAGCGGACCCTCCTAAACGAGCTCGCTGTGTGCGGGAACCCTAGCGCTGGCTGTGACTTCGACGACAGAGCAGAGATCCTCCGTGGACTACGACGACGGCAGAGCAGAGATCCTCAGTGGACTGCGACGACGGCAGAGCAGAGATCCTTCGTGGACTGCGGCGACGACTGTGCAGAGATCCTCAGTGGACTGCGTCGACTACCGCACTCAGCGATCCTACGTGGATCAGTGCTACAGGTTCTGTGTGAGCCCGATCCTATGTGGGTCCTTACTACCGGTTCTGTGTGAGCCACTGCCTACAGGTTCTGTGTGAGCCCGATCCTGTGTGGGTCTTTTGCGGGGGTTAGTACCTATCGATCCTTCGTGGGTCCGACGACTTAGATGGATCAGTGATCATCTTTGACGTCATCTGAAAAAGTATACCTGGTTGAGCTGAATCTTATGTTACTCTCCTTTGTGGATTGTGTTGAACTATCCTATGTGGATTTACTGTTTACTCTCCTTTGTGGATTTGAGTCTTGCCTTCCTATGTGGATTGAGTTGTTCTTGAGCTCGTGAGCAGAGCTAGAAGTGGGGACTTAGGTATATGTATGGGCATATACCTAAGTCGAGTCAGATGTTACTTCGTGATTGCATCTTCCTTTTGTGCTATATCCTTTGTGGATTTCGGGAGACCTTCGGGGGTCTCGGGGTCCTTACTGAGTAGCTTATACTCACCCCTGCACGGGCTATGCCCGCACCTTGTTGTGTTGGATGCAGACGACGGACAGTGCTGATCTCGGTTGGGGCGTGGAGCAGGACGGTACATGGAGGTGGACCACTGGGCGGGACGTGCTCGGAGCGGACGCGGGACCCGAGGAGCCTGGAGGCTATCTGTACCCACCCTTCAGGTGGGATTGCCAGTGGACGACACGAGGCCGCCGTCTTTTCTTCAATTGCTGTTCTTTACTTTTTCAGTTGTACTTTCAGTTGGGCTTGTATTCCGGCCCCCTTTACTTTTCTGCACTAGTAGTTACTTTCCGCTTGCTGACTCTGTGGTGGTTGTTACTTATAAAGGCAATGCCTTCCCTGTTTACCGGGATTTTACGCCTTGGTGCTAGTCGCCAGCCCCTGGCCTATGGAAGGCGGGCTTGGGGTAGTCACGGCACGGGCCCCGAGGTCGGGTCGTGACACACAATACCTCCTTCATTTTCCTTGCATTAGTGGGAAGTGATGATCAGTTCAGGAATAATCAAAGTTATTTGGTTACTTATATAGTAAAGTGGATAGAGTACAATGATCATTTCACTTCTCTATTTTAGCTGAATTCACCATGTGAGCGAGGATAGTTGAGGTATCAACCAATTAGTGATAGATCAACAATGTTAAATTTATTGAATCATGATTTAGCATATTAAGGTTGGTGAATGTTCAAGTTAAGAACCCTCTTTAAATATTTATTTCGAACAACCATTTACCTTTATTCAAATACAGACACACACAAATTTATTTCTTTTTATCAAAATAATTATAAACCATGCATATAACACCCCATGTTTTAAGGAGAATACTAATTCTATAAAATATTTGTTAATATATTTTTTTATACATCCAAGGGAGGTGAAATATTTATGTAATAATTCAAAAACAATATCAGTTAAACTAACAAAATATATTTCATATATATGATAACATTAAAATATATGAACATGAATCTAAGAATTATAAACAATAAATTATTACTAGG
Organism: Viscum album; assembly: GCA_963277665.1. Lineage (NCBI taxonomy): Eukaryota > Viridiplantae > Streptophyta > Magnoliopsida > Santalales > Viscaceae > Viscum > Viscum album. The sequence goes on along the minus strand of OY728143.1, from coordinate 876,116,051 downwards.
TACGAATTACTACATCAATTAAATGTTCATAAATTAAAATGTAAAAATAAATAGAAAAAAATAAAATCATCAACACTTTGAGATCTTTTGGGTTACCTTCACCCTGTATGATCACCAAGAGCTCAGGAAAATCAATAATGAGAAATAAATCATGAATGTAGAAAGAATATTTTAAGATATAAAAACAAAACCATTGAAATGGGATTTGGGACATAAGAAGTGTTTATAGAATGAATGGGATTAGTATAGAAATATATTTCTGAATGTAATCCAACCATTAAAAATATTTTAATTGGAAATACGGTCATTTCATAAACATGAAACAATTTGGTAAATTTAAGTTGGTTATTGATGCCAGTAAATTTAAAGTAATATAATAAATGAATAATAAAAGGTGAAATAATTGTATAATACTAATATATTATCACATATATATTATTTATGAATGGTTGGAACAAGGTGAGGTGATGGAAGAGCAAGGGGATAATGGTTATTGACCTAAATCTAGAATTAATGAAGATAATGAGAAGTATAATCCAACTAATATCCCAATGAATTCATCACTAGTGGATCATGTTGGTCATAGGGAGTTGGTTCATACTGAATCCAAGAAGCCAAATGAAGATGATCGGGCACCAGACAAGCTGGTTTGTGTGGGGAAAAACCTTGCTTATGTGGTAAAATTGTCCTCTAATCCTTCATTCACCGACTTCGATCTTCCTCCTCTTGGAAGGATTATCGATAAGAAAATGAGGGATCATGTATCAGAAAACCCGGAGGCATTTGAGGAAAGGGTCAGTGAGTGAAGGTACTCGGTAATTACGAGGGTTCAGGTTCATAATGGTGAAAACTCCAAAAAATTTCATGATATTACATGAAGTTTCACTAAACTCTAGGGTTTAGGCTATAGGAAGATGACCACAATGGGATGGGGGTGCTATCATGTTTTCTTCCCTTCCATAAAACACAAACAAAGAGCCTGGAGTCTTTGTTATTTGTCTTTATAGCCATTCTTCCTTGGAATCTAAGAGAGGTATGGAAACATCGATCCCAGAATGATAAGGAACACACATGCACATTTATGAATCCACATCTGTAAATTATATTTCATCTATTGGCACCCATGGATTGTATAGGATATTTACATAGCCATGGGAACCCAATTCGAATGGATAGTTAGACTAACAACCAGGGTATGGCGCATTATGCAAGATATATTGTTGAATTTGAAATTTCTAGAGCACTTATGGAATAAGTGGTTATAATAAAGAGGGATGAAAGTATCAACTTTTTGATCATAAAAGAAATAAATCCATTGTTATACTGGAATTGAATGTTCTGTGTTTATCATTCCTTGGATTGAAATAGGGACAAGAAGCATTCATTTTTCCCCATAAAGGTCCATGATGTCTCAAACTGATGAATGAGGAAGGGAATGGAAATTCCAGTCCCTTATCTAAAGTGAATGGACATTGTTGTCCTTTATAATGTGGTTATGGGAGCTTGTTCATCTATGGATAACAATCAGGATGCTCGACCTGATTTACAGAATGTGAAACTATAGAATATAGTGGTTGGAGATGTACATGAGGGTGACCATCATGGTTACCCTGGTGATAACCCCCCTCATAATGACATTCAACTTGTGGGAAAAGATCCCACCCCTTGTAATATATCACAACATGAAGGGGATGGGAAAGGCAAAACCATTGGTCAGGTGATCATGGGACCTCATTTGAAACAACATGAAGGGGATTGGCTTGCCACATCCACTGGTCAGGTTGACAACATGGAATCTCCCTTCAATGTTTTTACCAAAACTGAGTCTAGCTCCTCTGATGAATCATGTGGATAGCCTATTGTGGAGGTCCAACAAACCATTTCACCATGTACATGTGAGCATGATGGTAAATTATTAATGCCAATGAAACTATCTACACTGAGAAAGGGTAAGAAGGAATAGGTTGTCACCACTTGAAGAGACTCTGTTTGATGTTCTTAATTCCCACCATCAAAAGGACAATAAAGGGATAAAGCCCTTCTCATAGGTCCCTAGTGCAAAATATTCTAGTACATAGGCACCTGTACTGGGAAATATGAACCTATAAAATTCAAAAATATGTTCACCCCATTGAGTGGTACATACTAGGGAAAGAAGTATAAGGATCAACAACCCCCTATGTATTTTATCAAGGGAAATATATTAGAATTAGGGATCATTGAGGGCCCAAAAACTGAAGCTAACTCGCAAGGAAGGATAAAACGGGACTGGGAGAAAAAAATGTAAGGCTGTGATAAGATAGTGCAAAATAAAGGGTTTGTGACTAGTTGTAGGGACAAAAAATGATCATGGAATTTTACCAGAACATCCAAGGGCTTGGAAACCCCATCACGTCTAGTGCCATTAATAAATTCATTATGGCTAAGAAACAAATTCTCATTGTGATTATTGAACAAAAGATGACATTTGGAAGATGGAAACACTAAAAATGATCTTTTTTAGGCTATCATTATGTTTATTAAAACCTCCAAAACAGTGACATGGATCATTTATGGGTGTTCAGACATGAGAGCATTCAACTAGACAAATGCAGCTAGACCAATCATAGTATCACTACAAACCATTGTTCCTCAGGACACATGGAATAGTTCACCATGGTGTATTCCTCAACATATTATATTATTAGAAGGGAACACCGTAGTGAATTAGGGGAAATATTTGGGAATACAGCTCAAAAGTGGCTGGTAATGGGTTATTTCAATATGGTCCTATCACCTAATAAAAATACTGGCCCCAGTTTCAATAGAATAGTGAGCAATGATTTTTCTCAATGTATCAACCACTACAACCTAACTATAGTTCCAGTTTCTAGGGAGGATTTTACATGGAGAAGGCACACATGGAATGGCAGCCAATCAAGAAAACATGACATATTCTTTTTCCAAATGGGGAACAAAAGTATCACTAATGTAATGTAAGGCTACACACTCTTGAAGGACCACTCTCATCAAAACCCTATTGTTTTTTACCTTCACACTATCTCATGTTCATCCCTGCTACGATTTCATTTCAAAAATTAGTGGGTCTCCATCCCGGGATTCCCGAAAATTTTCATTGAGGCACAGAAGCATATACCAACTAGCAGACCAATTTAAAGGGTCATGCAGAAGCACAAAAATACAAAGATGCTCCTAAGTGAGTGGAGAAAAAAAATTCATTTTCTATGCTTGATCCTCATATTCAACTTTCTAGACAACATCTGGATAACCTTCAAAATAGGGAGAAGAATCAGGAAACTCCTTCATGGAAAGAAATACAAGACCACATGAAGCTTCATGACCTCTTCACAGTAAATGAAATAATAGATAGGGGAATCTGAATTTGAAATGGCTGCAAGAAGGTTACTATAATTTGGAATTCATTCATATAATTCACAAGGAGAGAAGAGAAAAAGTAGGGAATCATGGCATTAAAATAAATGGATAGTTGTATTCTTCTAAAAATGACATTTCCCAAGTAGTGGTTGACTACATTTGGTGTCTCTACACAGATGATGGATTGGAAAACACCTCAAACATGATTGGAAAAATTATTCCTTGTATTGATGACAAAAAAAATTATGATCTTGTGAGGCCACCTAACAGGGATAAAATCAAGAAGACTCTTTTTTCACTTAAAATAGTGATTATTATTGGACCCAATGGTTTTACCTATAAATTATTCTTGTTTTACAAGGATATCCTCTTGGAGGATTTGATTAATTCTTTTATAGACTTATTTTCTCATGCCATTCTACCTGGAAGAATTAACTCAAACTTCATTGAATTAATTCCAAAGAAGGAAACGAAGTTTGATAATGATTTCAGGCCATTGGATCTTGGTAACACTGCTCCTATAATCACATTTAAAGTTATTCTATCTGAATGGGATAAATTGTCAAGGATGACATCACTCCAAACCAATATGGGTTTGTTCCTTGAATATGTATTCAGAAGTGTGTTTTTACTGCATATGAGAGTATTAATATATTGCGAAGGAAGACAAAAGAAGAGAACATTTCCCTAAATACTGACATATGGAAAGACATTAACACCGCCAAATGGTGATTTTTACACAATATCCTTAACATGTATGGTTTTAAGGAATTTTTTTTAGACTTATTGGATGCATTATATGATTAGAAAGGCCTTCTATTATCACTAAGGGGACTGCAAGATGATACATCTAATGTTCCATGGGAGTGAGGCAAGGTGAAGCCCTCTCAGGGATTATAATTTCTATTGCTAAAGATTATTTGAGTAGATGCATCAACAATCTTTCTCATTTTGGTGTTTTTAATCAAATGAATGTTGAGAGGAAAAGTTTTTCTCACTGACAACTGATTTAGGTTGATGAAACCATTCTATTTGGTCAAGTGAAAAAATAACCATATTTAACATTCATGCCCTTTTTCATCAATATGAGGAATTTTCTAGATTGGTAATTAGCTGGGAGAATTCATTTATTGTCTTTGGTGATGGGCCCTCTGTGCGAACATAGAACAGGGTATTAGGGAAGCATAGAGTGTGGAGGGGTTTATTTATTTTAAACTACTTGGGTGTTCCACTTTTTTTTGGAAAATTGAAGAGGAAATTTCGTACAGGAATCAATAGTATAATAGTCAACCTACTAGAAAACTAGAATGGAAAATTTGTGTCTCATGAAGAAGCATTTGTCTTGTGAAAAAAATTATCAAGTAAAAGTTTGTGTACTCCTCCTTCCTCTATAGGTGGCCTATAAGTCTCCTAAATGAATTAAAAGGATAAATCAGAAGTTTTATATAGACCATATCTGTGCATTAGAGGAAGCTGTTCATTGATTTCTAGAATGATTGAATCAAACATGTGAGATGTGGGGGGATCTCAGAATCCAAGGCATGAAAATCTTCAATGATGGATTAATTTCCATGTTCACATGGAACATGCTTACCACCACTAACCCCTCTTGTGAATTTTTAGTAAGTAGGTTAAAGGGGACACTGATGGAAGAATACCCACACGAGCTTGGATCATCAATTTATACCTCAATTAATATATCCTTCAAGGATTTTAAATAGGATACCAAAAGGCTTGTGAGAATTCACTTTAGCCATAACTTTTGGTACATGTCGGCTATATCAACCTCTTAGAATTAGAATAAGTATTCCCCCTAATCACATGAAAATTCCTATGTCTGATGTCCTCATGCATTAAATTCCACTTGAGTTATTCCCTTCATAGATTATAATGGAGGTCCAAATAACTCCCTTCATAGATGTTGAAGCCTTATTTTGGAGGCCTGGTGAAAATGGTAAAATCACTCCAAAGGTGTACTAAAAGACGAAGAATATGATCTCAAACTGAATCCCATAGCAGATTTCCCAATTTAATGTCTACTTCAGACAACCATTCAGGTTCATTCTCATATGGAAGTTAGGGAGGATCAAGATACCAACATTTGGCTAGATGAGAAGAGCTGAGAAATACATTACCTCAGTATGACCTCTCTCCCTTCATTCTGGTGAGGATACGAAGAATATGTTCATTGAATGCAGCTATGCAAGGCACCTGTGTAAGCATAAAAGGATCACTTTAGGACTGCATCTTCATACAAGGAGGCTTGTGGAGGAGTTTTTGGATGTGATATGCACTGCTGGGCTGAGCAAGTAGGTCTATCACCCATTTCTTGTGGCTGCAACTTCTATTCTGTTTCCTGTATGGTGGGCCCATAATATGAAGTTGTTTGGATGACCAGGATCCATCCACCCATGCTACACAGATGATGATGTATAGGGATGTCCCTGCTGCTTTAAAATTCATGATGGGGAAATGAACAATGACATGGATGATCTGAATATCTTGTGGCGTCTGGGAGTTGTAGTTATACTAAAACATCCCCTTGTTTCAAAATCTATTAGATGGATACCCCCACATGATGGTGGATCATAGTGAATGTCGATGGTATGACATTAGGTATGATATTCCCATTGGGATGTGGAGGAATTTTCCAAACTCACCATAGATATTTTAAAGGGTGTTTTCATCATTATATTTGGATAGGAATTTCAGATGATGCTGAGCAGTTGGCAATGATCTATGCCATTAACTATGTTTTCCATTATATGTGGCATGACTTATGGATTGAATTAGACTGTGAAAGCGATATAGAAGCTATGAATTCAAGAATGAGGACCATCCCATGGAAGCTCCTATCCCATTGGATTGACTATATGAACCGGGTAAATTAGCGTAATCTGATTGTCTCACATGCGTATAGAGAAACCAACATGGTGGTGAATGCTTTGTCAAAGGGGGTGATCCTTGAAGGAATCTCAATATGGTCATTTAGAGCACCTGATTATTGTACCACATTGGTGAATGATGGGATGCATGGAGTGATCCACTCCCCGGTGTGCAAACCCCCATGTACTACCTAATCATATGTTTCTTGTACACTTTTATTTTAATAATTTTTTTTTGGGATTAATCTATCTTGAATTCTCAACTTTCCTTTGTAATATGTAATTTTAATAAAATTACAATTATTAAGGTATGTATTGTTTGGAGTAGAGTACTCATGAGGGGGGTGAATTGAGTATCTATTAAAATTTTCTGTTTAAAAGGTATTTTTAAAAGGGTTCCCCAATAAAGATAAATACAACCCAGTTAATCAATGTTATAATGTTATGAAGGTTTGACTAATTATATAACATCATATAAGAATGATTAATTCTTGGTAATCTTAATATTGGTTATTAAAATTACTTTCGAATCTATTCCAATAAGGCAATACGATTAACACTTCAATCCAAGATTAACTATCAAAGTAAATTTTTTGAATTTAGAATTAAATAGTAAAATAGAGAAAACTAAATTAATCATCATAGCAGATTTAAAACAAGCGGTTTAGTCTCAAGACGAGACCTAATCCACTCCGCATTACGATCACCTACCACCAACCAGTTTATATAAATAAACATGATCCACACCCGGGATCAGGGTTAACAACAGTACAAAATATTTTCTAGGTCACACGACCTCTTCCACAGTTCTTCATGCATAAGAACAAAAGGTTACACAACCTATTCCACACTAATCAGTGGGAATAAACAAGTGTAGAAATATGTAATAGAAAGGATATATAGTATCCTTCAGTTTAATGTAGGAGAAAGTCTGTGTTTTTATACAGACACACACACACTTCTTAAAAGATAAAAACAATACATAATAGAGAAGAAGTATAGAGATAAGGTTATAAGTGCTCTAAGTGTTAGCCTATGCAGCTCTGTACTTATGGGATGAAACAGATGTAGAAATCAAGTCCTCCCGTTAAAAACAGAGTATCATAAGTCAGATAGATATGTCTTGGGTTCTTCGTTGTATTGTCAGTGAGAAGTTTTTCTCAATGATTCTAATATATGATGTCCATCTTGTTGATTCAAGAATTCTTCATGTGTTCTTCAGATGTATTGAGTTTCATGTATTATTTCTTTTCTCAAGAATGCTCATGTGTTCTTCTTTGTTACGCTCCCTATGTGTTTTTTTTTATTTTTGGGTTGAACTTATCTTTTATTCTTAGAGTGCATGTTTTAGAGCCGACAGGTTGCATGTATTATGCACCTCGTACCTTGTAATATCAGATGATATGTCTAGAATGAAAAATTAATTATGTCAGTGCATTTAAAAATCTTCAAATATGACTGTTAGAAAAATGAAAAAACAGATTACGAAACGGTGTCACAGTCTGTCTGTAAATAGTGTCTCCATTAACCAGTGTCATCATGAAATGGTGTCTCATTGTCATGGTGTCTGGATAGTTACGGTGTCTGGTCACAGTTTCTGGTTAGGATTTATGGATAGTCATGGTGTTTGGATAGACATTGTGTCTGGATATTCACGGTGTCAGGATTGTCATGGTGTATGGTCATGGTGTTTGGTCACAGAGTTTGGGTCCATTTCCCGAAAAACATAACTGGTGGTAGACTCATGATGTCTCAAACTTAGTTAAATATCCGCATTCTTACATAAGCAGTGATATTCATAAAATATATTAGACTTAATAATTCATCAATCAAATCATTATAAATTAGATAATGTATAATGTATATTAATTAGACTGAATGTATAACAATTAATATCCTGGATAGATTTACTTTATGTATAATGATACTAATCATATATGAATTTGATTTGAGATATATTAAACAAGATTGTAGTAATCAAACTGAAGGTATAGAAATTATGATCTTGGATAGCTTTACTTAATTTATAATGATACTAATCATATGTGCATATGATTTGAGATAGATTACACATGATTAATAGGCTTTACAGAATAAATATGATTTGTGATCATTAAAACATGATTAATACATGAGGAGTCCAACAATCTCCCCCTTTTTGATGATCAAAAATCATGCGAGTGAAAGAAAACACAAGTATCTAGTGTAAATATAAAATACATATTTCACTATTCATTCTTTAATGGTCATATTATCTACCCCTTTTGGAATTATCAAAAATAGTGAATAAAAAATGGTTATGAAAAGATCACAATGCATTAGATAAAAAGTGTGTCATTACAAAGAGTAGACAACAAAACAAATTCAAAAATATACCTATAAAAAGAGAGTTGTAACTATTCTTCATCACTGGATGGTCTTTACTTTTCCCTTAGTAGAAGCATCAGAAGAAGAAGCCATAGGAGCACAGGATGAAGTAGAGGAAGGGAGTGAACTAGTTGATAGATAAGGTAATGAAAGACCTTCAAAAACAAAAGGGTCCAAGGCAGGGGTAGTAGAAGACTGAGGAAACTATTGATCAAGGATTACATGCCTGATCTAACTCAGGGCCTGAGTGATAGACATAGATGTAGAGGCAAGGGCAGTAGAGGAGAAGGTATGAAAGCCAGATCTCAGAGGTGTAGCTGCAAGAGCAACAATGACTGTACTCTGAACAAGAAGATAAGGCCTTAAAAACTTGATAAAATCAGTAATGATCTCTCTATCATACAACACAACATTTTCAAATTCATCCTTGTTCTACATAAACTTGTTCAACAAACGAGTGAAATATTTGAGCTTTAGGACTTGAGTTTTGAAAGCTTGAGTATCATGAGGAATCCTCAGATTTTCCACAAGGTACTTGAATTGATTTTTCATGTCATTCATAGAATAGATCTGATTGAAGTATAAGTCCACTATCTTGTAAATTTCTTGTTGATCATCATTGGAAATCTTTGAAAGTATTCTCACCAAATCAAGAACTCTGTCACTATTCTTGATGACTTTCGATAGAGATTCTTTATTAAAACCACTAAGCACGACCTCATGTTCCTATATGACAATAGTTCTAAGCAGATCCCAATCTAATGAAGGTTGAGAAGATTTTCCAGTAGTACATGAAGCAGTGACAGCTGAGGAAAGAGATTTTAGTTGATTTAACAATTTCTGAAGGCACCCCTTATACTCATCATTTATCTATTTAAGACTAATAACAAGTTCATGCATTTATTTAACTATCTTCTCGTTTCATTCAGCAACTTATTTTTGCTAAAGAGGTTAGATGAGGTTGAATCAGTGAGGATACTTCTTGTGGGGTCTGAATAACTTTATCAATAGGATGAGAAATAGGTTTGGGTATTGAGGTTATCAATCTTTTAATTTCTTCAACCATACCTATTAGAGCCTTTACTTCATCACTAATAATTTTATTCTCAATTATGATTTCTTGAATTACATGATGCATTTTGGGTTGAATCTTTCATATGACTTTTTCCAATAATAGTGAAGCAAATCTATCACTCATATTTTTTATAAGATCAGGTTGATTATTCTTGATATTTTCAACCCCATACAATAGGGTAGCTCTAAATTCATTCAGATCATCCTTATTCACAAAGTGTGAAGGTTATTATGAAGGATCAGAGAGAGAATATGAGACAGGCTCCAGTTCTTTGGTAGAGATAGCTTTAGGAGAAGATGTCATTTTCAACTAAAACATAGTAGACAGATCAAGAAAATTTACTATGACTTCTTGTGAATCATTCACATTGAAATATCTCTGAAATTTATACCATGAACCCAATGATCTTGGATCACGAAGATTAGGCACTTAAACTGATTCTAGACTAGGGGGCTTTTCCCACTCAACAGATTTATCCTTTTCATGACTGAGAGATATAGATCCTTCATCTATTTATACTATTTCATCCCTTATTTCCTCATCCATTTCATGTATAGCCAACTGAAAGTCTATCTCAATTATCTATTCAGAATAAAGAATAAATTCAAGAGTAGTTTGTTCCTCTACATGTTCCTTTCCAACAGCTTCTTGCACAAGAGATAGATATGCTTCTATATTCTCTTCTACAACTTCCTTTTCTCTTTCAACAACAACAAAATATTATTTTGAGGAAGGTTGATCATCCAAATCAAAAACTTTTCAGGAACATATAATTCATTCTAAGCTAAGTATTGAAGAATAGGTTCACTATTTTCTTCATTTAGGATAGTTTCTGTCATAAGTGCAACAACCTCTTCTTCTTCGTCTTCTTCAGGATACTCAACAAATTCATCTGTTTCTAAACCAAGATCAGAAACATCTTTAGGTCTTGAAGGGTGTTCCACTGGGTTGAACTGCTTATAGATCCTATCATTTTCTTCGAATGATGATTTTATCCAAGGACTCCAATTAATTTTTATTCTCTTTATAATAAATTTTCAATGAAATAACTCAAAATCCTTGATAACTTCTTCCTTTGGTCCAAAAAATCCTTTGGCATGAATCATGGATAAGATAATCCTAGAATAAATAGAGAGGTTGACTTAGAGGTTGTTTTGATCAACTCACACATATGGTGTATAATATATTTGGAAAGGTTGACCTAATGTACATTTTTCATGAGATGCATTAAGAATACATCATAATACGTGACTAAAATGAAATAACCTTTTTTGGGGTTAATCAGATTCCGAATAAATTTAAATATAAGTCTGGTTTCTCCATCCTGTTAAGTAGATATGGCTCTCCTCTTAGCATTATTTCCATTCATGCTTCCCAGAGCATCTTCCAAAATAAATATCTCACTAGGGGTGGAGGACCTCTCTGATAGTCCTCACAAATATCTTCATGAGGTATCCTAAGGAATCCATCCCATAAAATCGAGTAAAACATTCATCTATGGAAATTTATCCATCTTATTACAACGTAGCAATCTTTAGAATCAAAAGAAAATAGTTCATACTGCATGAATTTGGTATCTAATAATGGTTAGATAGGCATATCCTCCTTAGTGAACAAATCTATCCATCCTTTCTCTTTCAATACATTCAAAACCAGAGACTTACTCGACAGAAGCCACCAAGGGAAAATCTCCTTTTCAGGTTCCACTAATCTGTTCACTAGGTTCAGATTCAGAGGGCCCTCAGCTGCTAAATTAGGCACTATCATCAACTTATTCTTTGAATTGTGCTTCTCAGGATTTGGAGACGATAGGAGTTTTATACTGGGCATTCACTATAGGTTCGAGATAGAAGGGTTTAAGGGTTGAAGATGGGTTACAGTTTGAGAGAAGATAAGAGAGCTCGAGTGAAGAATGAGTGAGACATGTTTTTATGTTATCATTTAGGAATACAAATAATCACAAAAACAAAATCGTGGGAAAGTAAAAGGGTAAAATATGTAATTACCGCGATACATGATATAATGTATAAGTAAAACAATAAGGCATATTTACAGTGAGACAGTAACTGACTTTCATGGGGAGAAAGTAACATGTGTTCACAATGAGATGGTAACAAGTGTTTATGGTGAGAACGTAACAATTAAACAATATGTCTTGAGATAGTAAAATTATAGAACTGTTACAGTTAAACAATAATCTCAAGATAGTTATTTGTAAAACCGTAAAGTGGGAAACTATAAGATATGAAATAGTAAGATATGAAACACGTAGATATGAAACAGTAAGATTACTACTTAATATTTATTATACCCAACTTATGTATGATATAGTATATTCTTTCAGAATTTAATGGTTTGGTGAATATATCAGCGAGCTGATATTTAGTACCAATAAAATCAAATTTGATATCAACTTTATGATAATGATCTCCCAAAAAATGATCTCTCACATCAATATGATTTTTCCTAGAGTGTGAAACATGATTTTTTGATATGTTAATAGCACTTGTATTGTCACAATTTATAGGTACATGCCTAAATAGTTATCCTTAATCTAGTAATGTGTGTTTCATCCACAATATTTGTGCACAACAACTACCATCAGCTATGTATTCAGATTTTTCTTTAGATAATGCAACTGGATTTTGTTTCATACTGCACTGTGATAATAGTGACTTTCTTGAAAGGTGACATGATCCGGAGTTTCTTTTTCTATCTAACTTGTAACCACTGATGTCAGAATCAGAATAAATAACTAATTCAAATGATTGTATTATGGGATATAACAATCCAATATTGGGTGGATGTTTGAGGTATTTGAAAATTCTCTTAACTACAGTTAAATGATATTATGTAGGATTTTCCTAAAAATGAGCACACATACACACACCAAAGATAATGTCAGGTTGGCTAGTAGTTTAGTAAAGTAAACATCCAACCATTCCTCTATAAGTGGTTTGATCAACAGATTCTCCATCTTCATGAAGATATAACATTCAAGTGGAACTCATTGGTTTGACACTAATTTTAGTGTTATCCAATTTAAAATTTTTTAGAAGCTCTCTATTATATTTAATTTGATTTAAGATAATACCATCATTATTTTGAATTATTTTAAATCCATGAAATAATTTTAGTTCACCCATTAATCTCATTTCAAATTCTTTTTGCATCATTTTAGAAAATTCAACACATACTGAATTTTTTGAAGATCCAATAATAATTTCATCTACATAGATTTGAAAAACTAAAACATCATTGGAATTTCATTTTATAAAAATGACAGGATCAACTATTCATTTTGTAAAACCATTTGAAATAAGAAAAGTACTTCAACTATCATTCTAAGATCTTTAAGCTTGTTTAAAAACATATAAAGATTTTGATAATTTAAAAATATGATTTGGAAAATAAGGGTTTGTAAAACTATGGCGTTTCTCAAAAAATAAATCCCCAGCTATATACCCATTTAGAAATTCACTTAAAACATTCATTTGATATTGTTTGAAATTCAGATGATCCGCATAAGCATGGAGAATTCTGATGGCTTCAAGTATAACTACTGTTGCAAAGGCCTCTTCATAGTAAATTCATTCTTCCCGACTATAGCCTCATGCAACCAATCTATCCTTGTTTCTAACTATATTAACAACGCCATCTACCTTATTTCTAAACACCCATTTAGTGACTATGGTGAATGTGTCTCTGGTTCATTCAACATGTTTCCAAACTTAGTTCCTTTCAAACTGATTAATTTCTTCGGTATATCCGTCACCCAAAATTCATCATTGATAACATAATTAATGTTTTTAGGTTAAAGTTGTGACAAGAAGAATTTATATTCAACCTGATTTCTAAGGGAATCTCTAGTTTGATCTCCTTTATCTATGCCTCCTACAACAGAATCTAAGGGATGGTTCTTAAGAGTTATAACAGCTCCAGAAATAGAATGACTAGTGATTCCATGTTATTCAACATGATCCGGTTCATTGTGACATGAGTCTAAGGAATTTTCAGAACTTGAGGTTTTCACATATAATTTCAAAGGATGGTTTGAGGATTTTGAATTAATATCAAAATTTGATACAACATCCTTTATGTTCTCTAGAGTGGTCTTAAGCTCATGTGGATCTGTTTCATCAAATTTGAAGTTGACAGATTCTTCCACATATTTAGTTCTTTTATTAAACACTCTATAGACTTTATTAGAAATTTAATATCCTAAGAATATTCCTTCATCACTATTGGATGAAAATTTTTCATGATTGTACTTAGTGTTAAGGATAAAGACTATGCAACAAAGAACATTGAAGCATCTAACTTTGGGTTTTATATTATTCCATAGCTCATAAGGAGTCCTTTTATTAATAGGTCTAATCAACACTATATTGATTACGTAGAATGATGTATTTAAAAAAACAACCCAAAAATAAATATGTAGTTCATATTCCCAAAGCATGGTTCTATAAATATCTTATAGGGTTATATTTCTTCTTTCCACAACTCCATTTTGATGAGGTGTTCTAGGTGAAGAGAAATTATTATTATATTCATTTTGTTAGCAAAAGGATTAAAACTCTTGATTCTCTAACTCATGGCCATGATCAATTCTTAAGGATTTAATTTTAATTCTACAATGATTTTATACAGTTTTGGCATATTTGGTTACATGAGAGCAAGGTTCACATTTTTGAGCCAAAAAGAAAGTCCAGGTATATCTTGAAAATTCATCTACTAGAACATAAACATAGTACTTCACATTTAAGCTAGAAACTCTAGATGGTCCAAACAAATACACGTGAACCAATTTGAGAGGTTGAGAAGTTCACACTTCTTTCTTTGGATTGAAGGAAATTTTGTCTTGCTTTCCATTTTAACAAGGATTGCACACTTTACCATTTGGAATCTCAGGTTTTGGTTGATCTTTGAATAAGCCTTTTCTAGTCAACTTTCTAATGGGGTGAGATTTACAATGTCCTAGTATCCTATGCCTAATAAAGGACTCTTTATGAATTATAGTCAAACATGAAAATTTTTGAGAAACTATATAATCTATGTTAACAGAAAACACATTTTCATTTCTTAATTCAGAAAACACTAATTAATTTTTAGAATTAATAACATTTGCAAGAATCATTTTCAAATTTAACTTAAAATCCATCATCACATAACTGTGAGATACTAAGAAGATTATATTTTAATCCATTAACAAATAATAATTCAGAAATCAAAACTAAGTTAGAGTTACTGATTTTTCCAAGGCCAATAATCTTTCCTTTGGCATTGTCACCAAAAGAGACATGTCTTGCATCAATTTTTATTAAATTCTTGAAGCATGAGTAGTCTCTTGTCATGTGTCTTGAACACCCACTGTCCAATTACCATATTTTATTACTGAAATGCTTTAAGCATCTTTCCAACAAAATGGTCAAATAAAAACAGATTTTGGTACCCAAACTTGTTTGGATCTAGTAACATTAGTTATAAGGTCTTTAGAAACCCATATCCACCTTATAGGTTTCCTATAAGCATTATGTAATGTATTTGAAAAATAAACTCTATTTGGTCTAGAAAATATTGAAACAGTAGAAAGTGTGTCATAACATGAACTAGCTGAATGTTTTCCAGAACAGGGAGTAAAGCTGTATATCTTAGATTTAGAAACAAAGTATGTTCTTCCAAAATTTCTTTTCCCAGGTTGATAGTCATTGCCAATCATATATTTAAGGGAAATTTGTTTACCTAGAATTTGAGTAAGGTTATTTTTCCCATTGGTAGAATTTTATAAGTATTTATTTAATTTACCATTATTTATCTATAGTTCATTGTTCCCTTTGAGTAATTGAGATTTTTTTTTTCATTTCAGTTGTAAGTTCAAATTTAACAGTTATAGTAAGAGCATGTTGTTTATTCAATGATTTGTATTTATATTTTAGTTATTTTCATCTATCCCCAAGAATATTACAGTATTCAAACATTTCTTCATTAGAAAAATTTTCAGAGTCACTCCCATATCCATAATATTTTTATTATGTATAGGAGACTATAATGTTATCTCATATGTGTTTTTCAAAAAACACATATTGGATTTTTTAGCCTGTTCATCAGGTGAAGATTCTGAGTCACTTGAACTGTCCTCTATAGAACTCCATGTTTCTTTAATTTCATTTTTATATTTTTTGTTCAAGTCATCATATTTCTATTTATAATTGAGCTTTGGAAATTCATCCTTGATATGACATTTTCCCTTACATTCATAGCATTCAATCTCATCAGGGTTGTCACTTATTTTCCAATCTTTCTTACAACATCCATTGTGATCATATTTTCCCATGAACATTGGATTTTTGAAAAATATCTTCATCTTTTAAAATCTATTAAACCTTCTGGCTAACTGAGCCATGTCCTCATCACTGTATGGTGATGATTGTTCACTAATAAAAATTTCTACCTAAGCTTCAAATTTCCTTTTGACTCTGTGTTTAGAGATGGTGGTATTGAACACAACTGATTTTCTTTTGGGTTCAACCTCATCTTCCTTGTTGAATTTCAGCTCCTCTTCATACATCATCAGTTTTCCAATGAGACCTTTTATAGGTATCTTTCTTATATCACATGATTTTATAATAGAGACAGAGGTTCCTCTCCATCTGTCAGGTAGGCATATGATAATTCTCATGATCGTTTTTTTAGTAGTGACTTCTCTTCCAAGAGAAATCATTATATTGACAATTTCGTTGAACATGAGATACATATAAAAAAAAGGCTCATCAAGTTTCATTTTAAATTTATCATATTCAATAGTATAAGTATTAATTCTCATTTCTTCCACACTAGATGTTCCTTCACGTGAAACCGATAAGGTATCCCAAATTTCATGGGTAGTTTTACATGCATAGATTCTATTAAATTCCTCATCTCCTAAAGAGAAGTATAAATAATTCATAGCTTTGAAATTATAAATTTAGGAAATTTTGGTTGGTCTATCCCAAGTGATTCTATCAGTAGTAGGAATCTAATATTCATCTATAATTGAAGACCAGATTTCTAATCACATAAATTCTAAATGAATTTTTATTTTAATTTTCCATTGAGCATAATAGGTTTCATTAAGGAATGGTGGTTTATTTGTTAAAGCACCTTCAAATCTATTATCCATGATAAATAAATAACATAAAATAGGTATAAATGTATAATCGATAGAAATTTACAGATATTTAATGAACAACTTCATTACAGTTGAATAGGGTAAAAAACAGAGTCTTAATAAAATTAACAAACACTCCTCAGATACCAAATGTTGGTCGGAGTAGAGTACTCAAGAGGGGGGGGGGGGGGTTGAACTGAGTATCTATTAAAAATTTCTATTTAAAAAGTATTTTTAAAAGGGTTACCCAATAATGTAAAACACATCCCAATTAATCAAGGTTATACTTTATGAAAGTTTGACTATTTAATAACTTCATAGAAGATTGATTAATTTTCTATAATATTAATATTGGTCATTAACATTAATTATGAAGATATTATAATATGTAAATACAATTATAATGTCTTTCCAAGATTAACTATCTATGTAAATTTAGTGAATTTTAAATTAAACATTAAATTAGATAAAACTAAATTAAACAGCACATCAGATATAAAACAAGCGGTTTAGTGTCAAGATGAGACCTAATCCACTCCACTTGGTTATCAAATTCCACCAAGATGTTTATATAAATAAACATTATCCACACCCTGGATTTGGGTTAACAATACTACAGAAGACTGTCCGGGTCACACGACCCTTTCCGCGGTTCATCATGGGTAAGAACAATAGGTTACACAACCTCTTTCACACTTATTCATGGGAATAAACAAGTGTAGAAATATGCAAGAGAAAAGATATATTGTATCCTTCTATTTAATATAGTAGATAGTGTGTGTTTTTATACAAACATGCACAAACATACATAATGATCGAAAGCTAAAAACTATACAAAACATAGAAAAATTATAGAGATAAGGTTAAAAGTGTTCTGAGTGTTTGTCTATGAAGCTCTGGATGTCTGGGATGAAACAGATACATAAATTGAGTCCTCTTGTGGAAAAAAGAGTATCGTAAGTCTTCTAGATCTTGCTCGTGTTCTTCGCGGTATTGTCAATGCGAATATGTGCTTAATCATTCTGATATATGGTGTCCAGTTTGTTTATTAAACAATGATTTGTGTGCTCTACAGATGTGTGGAGTTTCATGTATCTTTTCTTTCCTCAATAAAGATCATGTTTTCTTCTTTGATATGCTCTCTATGGGGTTTTCTATTTCTAGGCCGCACTTCTATTTTATTCTTTGAGTGCATGTGTTAGAGCTGACAGGTTTCATGTATTATACACCACGTACCTTGTACTATTAGATTATATGTCTACAATGAAACATTAATTATGTTAGTGAATACAAAAAGCTTCAAATATGACCATTATAAAAATGAAAAAACAGATTAAGAAATGGTATCACATTCTGTCTGTAAATGGTGTCCCCATGAACCAGTGTCTTCTTGAAACAATGTCTCATGGTAACGGTGTCTGGATAGTCATGGTATATGGCCATAGTGTCTGGTCACAATGTCTGGTCATGGTGTCTAGATATTTACGGTGTCTGGATAGTCATGGTGTCTCGATAGTCACAGTGTCTGGATAGTCATGGTGTCTGGTCACGGTGTCGGGTCACGTTGTCTGGTCACTATTTCTGGTCACGGTGTCTGGGTCCTTTTCTAGAAAAACATAACTGTTGAAAGACTCATGGTGTCTGATACCTAGTCAAATATATGTATTCAGACATAAGAAGTGATATTTATAGAATGTATTATACTTAACCATTCCTCAAAGAAATCATTATAATGTAAATAAAATATAGTTTATAGTAATCAGATAGAATGTATAGAAATTAAGATCTTGGATAGATTTATAGAAAGTACAATGATAATAATCACTTGTGCCTATGATTTGAGATAGATTACACCTGATTATAGTAATTGGAATTAATGTATAACAATTAAGATCTTGGATATCTTTACTTAATGTATAACGATAAAAATGATCTGTGCATATGATTTGAGATAGATTACCCAGGATTAACATGCTCTTCAGAATATATATGACTTTTGATCATTAAAACATGATTAATATTGTGGAGTCCAATAGTAAGATATTATGCATCTCACAAATTCATAGAATGAAACTAACATCAATGTGTTAGTAAAATAAAAATAATAAAATTTTAATATTTATTTTTAAAGGCAAATAATTTTAATATAAAAGTAATATTTCATTATAGAACTATTCTTCATTATTTTTTTTATGTTTTATAATGATAAAAAAATAGTGTTGAAATGGTATAAATTTGATATGAAATAATATTCAAAACACAAAATGTTTGAAATAGATATTTTTTAATAAAATTAAATTTTCTTAATAATTTTTATTTTCTCAGTAATGTGAAATCATAAATTTTAGAATTGGAATTCAGTAAAATTAAAATATTTTTTAGATAATTCATTTCATAATTTTATAAATATAAAATTTTCAAATTCATCTTAAATAGTAATTTGTTAGTTAATAGTGAAAAATAGAGTTTCTAATAAAATTGTATCTTCTATGAACATGTCATTATATAATAAAGACATAAAAGTTTATAAAATCTATTAATTTATTAATTATATATTTTATTAGTAAAAAAGTCCACTTATGAATTAATTTTTTTGAATCCATAAAATCCATGTTTATCATTTTATGAATTTATTTAATATTTTCCAATAAATGAAACTACTTCTGATATTGGATTTTAATTAAATATTATTTTTTATGATTCCGTTTTTTCTTAAACTTAATAACAAATAAATTAATTTATTGTATAATGATGTAATTTATATCATGAATATAAACGACATTGAGAATTGTATCCTACACATAAATTTTATTCTAAAAAATTCACATTTTCATAAAATTAGGTTCTTACGCAATACATGCACTAAAATTAAAATAATAGTTTTCTCACTTTAAGTAATTGAGTAAAATAAAATTATTTTTTATTGTGAATCATAAAATTCAAATTATTTAATTAGTTTAATTTATTTTTTAGCATAATATTGATTTATAAATGTAAATATTAGTTACTATGTAAAAACATATATTTTTCAATGAATGATACATTTAGAAATATGTTGTATCTCTATATGAAACAAGATATATTTTTAAAAAGACTTTAATATTAAGTTTATGCATACATAAAAATAAAATAACACTCATTTAATTTATAAATAAATTTTAATTACTTTTATTGATGTTAAAAATTAATAATCCCTTTTTATAAAAAACAGTTTCCCTATATATTTAATTATTAATATATATTTTTCCCATATAATTTTTTTTATTATGTTATATTTGGACCAAATTATGATTTAACATGTAGATATTTTGAATTAAGGGTGTTCTTTTTTAGTGATAATATATTTACCAAGATTAATATTTAATTACGATCAATAAGTGTTACATGGTGTTTCCTGTTGTGACTCAAGTTTTACTAAATAGAATCTAAATTATAGAAATCTATATAAAATTTATTGTGTTATAAATTAATATCTACACATTTCACTAATATTTTTCCACCTAACTCACCTAACCCACCTAACACCCAGAGATTCCATTCTTTCCCCTTACATGACATTAGTTCCCATAGAAAAACCCATATCATTCACCTATAAATGGAGCTCTCCCTCTCCTATTATACCATCACTCTCCACCAAAAAGAAATTTATAATAAATTTCCCTTCCCTATCCCACTATAAAACCATCCCAATTTTTTTAATAAGTTTCTAGAAAGTCCTCAAAGGGAGTTGAAAAGATAATACCCCTTTATCACATTAATGAGTATTCATAGTCCCTTTTGTATAACTATCATACTAATTAAATCACTCATTGATTCTCCCTCACAATTTCAATTAAATCACATCGTTTTATGTATTCCCATTGAACTTGATGTGATTATTCTAACATGTGTTAATAATATATCCTTCAATTCCCAAATGGCTTACTATTGATGAGATAATACCCACTACTCTCATTAATACCTTCTTATATTCCCTTTTATATATCTGTCATTATGCTAAAATCAATACTAGATTCACTCACTCAAATTTTCAATTAATCCTTTTCCTTTATAGTATTCCATTTTTAATTCCATCTCATTACACAGACATGTGTTCATAATCAATATTTTATTTTTGAAAGGATTCACTATTGATAATAGACTACCCTTCTCTCACCTTAAACATTTTTCAAAGTCTCTTTTGTATTGATATTATGTTGCCAAAATCACTCATCGATTAACTCCATCCTATTTTCAAATAAATATATTCCTTTTTTGTAAGCCTTTTAAATTCCATGTTATTATTATTCCTTCTATAAACAATCACCTCTTTTATAGTCCAAATGATTCCCTATTTATAGGATACTATAATTTTGTCTCATTTAAACTAATATGTAATCCCTTTCATATATCCATCATGCTACTGAAGTCATTCCTTGATTTCTATTTTTTGGATACTTGAATTTAATATCATTCAAGGTTATCTATATAAATGTATCAATAATTTATTGATTATGGTTTTACATTTTTATGCCTTCATTACGCACTCATGGATTAAAATTATATAATCTTGTGATCATTTATCTTTGTATCACAAATATAGATATACATATGGATGGTGCACCTTGATAGTTCAGTAATTCATTCAGTAAAAAATTAATTTATAGAGATGAAATTTTCATGATACCTTGGAATCATGCCTTGTTAATTTGTTATGATACCATAGTGAAAAGTCTTTGGGAATGATCTTTTATGAAACGTTATTGATTAAAATTTGTGAAATTATAATGAAGATATCATGTTTATGTTTTATACTCTTCTCCCAGTTACACCACAAGTCCTTTTGATCATGTTATGACACAGGTACTTATGTTGACATTTTTATGTTCATGTTATTATGTAATGCTCAATGTTATTACATACTATTCCTAAATCCTATTATAGATATTTATCTATATTAAATGTCTCATTCGATGATTCATGGATTATGATTACACGTGTTATTAAGTTTGAATTCATTATACAGTGTTATTATTTTTTTAATTATATTCTCATACCCATATGTTCATTTTATGACCACATATTATAATGGATGGTTTTGCTAATAATTACCCATTCTGAGATTTTTAGCTCACCCATTTATTAGAATTTCATTTCCAGAGGTTATCAAGAAAATTAATATGTATAATTTGACTATAATGGTGTCTTGTGAAAGAGATTTTTGGGAGATTTTGACGGCTTTTTTGAATTATGTAATTTCTTATATAATGCTGAAAATTTACATTAGTTTAAAAATACATGGGTTTTGTTAGTTAATTAATTTAAAAACTTCTTTAAAACTCTATATCTAAAAGTTCATCGTAATGTATATAATGAATTATTTTATTTATGTAATGTAATTAAGGGACCATCAGATCAGGGCTGTTATAATTATCCTAACAAAAACAACACACTAAATGGCTTGTATCTCTAGATAAAACAATAGTTAAATTATAATATATTTAATGTGGGATCAATTTTTTTTTACTGGAAGCCCCATGATCACATCCACCCCGATAGGCTAGTACAAGTTCCAAGGTTATAAACATAATCAATGGGAATTATTTACCATTAAAAAATTATAACAAATAACTAGAACCCGATATACCATAATAATAGAAAAAATACATGAATGTAAACACATTTAAATGAATGAATTAAAAAATAAAAAATTTATACATTGTTACTAATTTACACATTGAAACATAAATAATGTTATAAGAATAGAAATCCACATGTTACAAACAAACTCAGTTGTGTCCAACCACCTCTCTAATATCGAACATAAAGCCTTGTTAGAATAACTATAATGAAGGAAGCCATCAAATACATGAATTAAATAACAAAATATCAAAATACATGTAAAAAGGTATACATATAGGGAGTGATAAAAAAACCATCAGGGTACATCCATGATTGTATATATTTAAATTTACATGAAACATTATGCTTTATATTTGAAAATAAATAATAAAAACTATTTTTACATTTGAGTGAATAATTTTTTTAGGTTTTACAATATTAAATTATAAATAAAATATTTTACATTCTTGAAAACAAACAAAATAATTTTTACCTTTATATATTATAAGTGAAATTTATTTTCTAATATGAAATATAAATCAATGATATGTAAATAACACCATAAAAATAAATAAGAACAATGACATATATTATATAATAATAAATTACAAAAAAATAAATAATATTATTGTAAAAACATTTATCATTGTATATAATAGTGTAACTACCTAATCTCCTTTGAAAACTAATCTAAGATAATTGTAGATAACCATCCACTATATAAAGGCCCCTAGAAAGATTATAATAATATGATAGTTGTAATGTTACCAAACAATTAATAACTATAAATTGTGAGGATAAAGAAATTAAAGTATCTAGAATGTAATCAATAACTCTTCCATCATAGTATGCTTATAATATTAACCACTGTGAGAGAAATATAAGTTGTAATCTCACATGGAAGTGTAATTGTCAAAAAATCCCCCTTAGCTACACATGGGATCCCATTATTTTTTTCAAATATAAATAAAGTGTAATAGTAATTATATAATAATGTAACTATCAAATTGAATGAAAAATAATATATCTTTTATAAATACTTGCATCTCACCTCTCATTTTCAATTCAAGAGAGAAGCCTATTTAGCATGAATATTAGATCATCCCATAACTCAATATTCATCAATAATATAATATATAATATTGGGTTTATATATATGGGGTATAATTATAAAAAACATAGTAATTAGAATTCTATGAATTCAATTATTCTTGTAATAAGATGATAATGCCATGAAATTATGTTTATAAAATTAATGAAAATTCAAGCCATCAATATTAAATCAATTTATGAATATTTGAATCCTCTAAAATTTTTATCATACCCCAAGTGTAAAAATTGCCATTATTAGAATATAAATATATTTTTCATTATAAAATCCCACTAAAATTAATGGTAATTTCATATAAACTCCAAAAATATTTCATAAATCCATCATTAATATTTTTAAAATCATTACACAAGTTGAAAATATAATTTTAAACCACAAGATGATATTGTTTTAAAGTAATAGAAGAATATGTATATAATTACCCATATTAACATTACATTGCAATATTAAATTGGAATAATAAATTTAATAACCCTTATTTTTACATATAACATCATAGAATATTAATTTTTCTAACATTTTCATCCATTTGGAATAATATATTGTGTTCTCAAATAGAAAATCACATATCAATGTTCAATTGTGTATTAATTAGACTACAATTTGATTTTATACAACTCTAATAATACTACTCCAATGAGATCTGGAAAAAGGAAAATTGTTTTTAAGGTGTTTTCCCTTGACATATAAAAACCATAACATTCATTAAAACCATGAGATTGAAGAAAATATGATAATGAGTATAAATATTAAGATAATTATAAGATAATAAATAGATATAAAACATAACTAAGAATATACATGTATTTCTTTGTGGGAATGGAGATGAAGATGATAGAAAAAGAGGGTTATACCATTCCCATTTGTGAGTTAGTTCCCAATGAGATAAAAGAGTTTGTTTTATTAATGTTAAAAATGTAGATAATGAAATAATAATAATAATATTTATAATAATAATAATTAAATACTAACTAGAACCCTAAGTTCAGAAAACTCATGAAAACAATATTTAAATAAAATAAAAAAGGGAGCATCATGTAAGAAATAGTGAAAAAAATAAAGAAATCTAACTAAAAATATATAAAGATAAAAATATAAATAATAAAAATAAACCAAGATGAATATATACTAGGTTATATCCCTGAGTATTCATCAGTGAAATATACCACTTATACTAAAAAATCTTAGATGATTTCCCATCCTATGGGTTTTTGGTTTCTTACAAGACTTATCATTATCAACACGATCTTGTTCATTAGAGGATTAAGAACCCTTAGACCCCTCCTTCAATTTAGAGTTTCTTCTCCTAGGATATTATATTATATCAGATATTATAGTACAAGTTCTTTGGGTAAGAACTTTATTCTAAAATTTTCCAATACCATTGTCACATTCTTCTAGGAATAATTCATTCTTATTTGATTTTTTTGTTCAAGAATAAAAATGTTACTCCTATATCTTGAACTAATATGAGGATTTAGTTCAACTACTCGAACCAAAGCTATAGAATCAAAACCCTTAATAGGTCTAGGCTATGTATAGCCTATGACATTCAATTTATCAATTTTATAATCATTCACATACTCTATGACATCAAGAATTTTTATTAACAATTGGTTGGACGAATTGACCATATCATATGTGTTGGTTTCCTTAGACTTTATGTTGGAGTTTTTTATTCTAATCAGATAAACCTAAGGGCCCCTATTTACATTCATTTATTGTTCAAAAATAAACTTATGATAACCTATATATATTATAATGGATGGGTTAACTGAAACATATGGGGCATGACTCACACCCTTAGCCTTCGTCCTTTCATCAAGATGGTCACTCAGAGAACCATCACACACACTACTATATAGATGTCATTTTTGTGTTTTATTTTCAATAAAAGATCCTAACCTAAATTTTTCCCTTTAATATAATTAGATAAAGGTTTCAACCTCTAAATTAGTAAATTATTTAAATAATTAGCATCAGTAGTAATTTCACCAACATATTCTTCAAGATCCTCATAATCAAATTTTCTCAACTAATTCCCAATAAGGGAATATTTAAAATATGTCATTCCATTATCATCATCATCCTAGGAGTCTATCATGGGAATGTGAGATGAAAGTACTTTACTTAAATTGAATTTCATCTCTTGTATAGGGTCTAAATGATTAATTCATCTCCCATATAGTATACCAGTACCATATATATGATAATCCCACATTTTGACTATAATGTCAACCTTCTTATCTCATGTGAATCCAAATTATTATAGCTTTAGTCAATTGTTCTCAAAATATATTTACTAGAAACCCCTTACTTATACTAGATGTGGGTGTTTTGTCTTTGAATTTATATCCTAAATCAATCTTTTGAGAGACTCAATTTCCTTGATTTGGATTTTCCTTTCTATTATTTTTAGGATAATTCTTCTTAGGATCTTACTATATATGAGATACATCATGTTTGAGTTCAATTTTAATAATATTTATTTATACTCAATCATCATACCCCACTAGTTTGAAAAAATCATAGATTTATGGGATATACTCATATTAAAATTGAACGTCAATTTATCTCCATAAAAAATAGAGTGAAACAATTAGGTAATGAATTCTAAAGTTATGTATTCACAAGAACTGTAGTATTGTACACAACTTACCCATCTATAATACGCTTATCCAACATAAGGGGTATAAGAATATAAAAATATATATCATAGCAAATAATAGGATTCCAATATACCTAATTAAGTCCTTGTATCTTATCTAGGATTTGTTAATTTTTTAGATTATTAGTGTAAATATTTTAGTTTATATCATAGGATGAGAGTCTAAAAACTCATGGGTGAAGGTAATAGTTACCAAATCCCCATTTGTTATACTGATTATTTGTGGATGTGAAAACGAGGTTGTAATAGCCTTTTCCTATCTAGGTGATTATAAAATTATTAATAATCCAGATTTAAGAGAGTTTAATCATTATATAGTGGTTAATAATAGGATTTTAACCCTTTGGGAGGATTAATAAACCAATGACAGAAAACCTACATGCCTCGAATTTCCCATTAAATGCATCTGGATGAGAAATAATAGAAATCACCCCATCATTAGATCTAGAGATATGATATTCATAATGTTTTGGAGTGAAATTTCCATCCTTTCTTGATGCTTATTTACTGAGATATTTAATAAAAAACACACACCTTCTAATAGGTTTCATTGAATTAGTATATTCTTCCTCACACGGTATAGCCTTAGCTCGATCTGATTAAATAATATATACCTACAAGATGGTAGAATATTGAATAGATCTGGCCCATTCTAGAACTAAGCCTTTCCCAAAATCGTCCACCTTTAAATCCAGACAAAATATGTCAACCTAATGAAAATAATATTCCATAGGAAAAAACAACACGAATCAAATTCCAAGTCTCCCAATATTTGGTAGGAAGTCGGCTCCCTTGACATCATTCCCCTATAATAATAATAGTAATAGAAATAATAATTATTACTATATCTGAGTGATTCCTCATTAAACATCTAGACATCTGAGTTACCATTGATGTAAATTTTGTTACAATTTTATGATATTTCAAGTTACTTCCTACATTATTAATGATCATGTCAGATAAAATTCCATATATTTACCAATTATTATGCTAGATAATAGTTATTTAATTAAATATCTTGATTTTTGAACTCTGTTTGGGATAGAATCTCTATTGTCTGATATATTTGTTTTGTATTTATATTATGATATATCATTTATGGAATTAATTAGTTTATCATAGCATGATATTATATATTAGTATACATATGATGATTGTGAATAAATTTCATGGACGAGGCATGAGTTAGTTCGAGGAGTTTTCTTCAATTGGTTTTGGGTAGACTCCAAGGGAATAATTTAGGTGATCCTATAAATCCCAGAACCTATGTTTTTGGGTACAACCAAAAAAATTGTTATTTACTTTTTTTTGAAATAAAAAAAGATAATTTTATATACTAGGAACATTTTCAACATAGGATTTGGAGAATTATAAAATTATATTACAATTTAACAAAACTATAAGAAATTAAAATAAAATGACTAAAATGCTCTGTATCCACTAACTCAATTAGAGAATTCCTTTATTAAAACATCTAACTATCATGTAGAGAATAAATATAAATAATAGGGTGAGAATTTAACTTTCTTAGTAAGCTACTTTAAAACAATTTAAAAATAATATTTTTTAAAAACTATAAAATATTTTTCTAACAAATCATTTCATAAAATTCAATACATATAAAATGGATTTTCAAAATAATGATACAACTTTATAAATTTCTTTATAGTGTATATTATTTTTAAAATCCATATAATTTTAAAATAATAATTATTCTAAAATACTACTTTGTATTTCTGTATTTTGAAAATATTAATTTTTATTGATTAATTATGATACTCAGTAAGCCCAAAACACTTTAATGTCACCTAGCTATATCACATGTGGGATAAAATCTCCTAGATGTCATGGGTTCACTCGACATACTAATTAAATCATCCAATAATCTAGTTCCAAAATTTTATAAAACATATTTATTGTCCTATATCTCCCATTCATAATGCAAATATAATACATAAATTATTATCTTAGATTAAAATAATTATTCCTATTCCTTTACATGGAATAATAATATTTTTAAAAAAATTATAAAAACACTCAGTAGAAATAATCACTTTAAAATAATTTATGTTATTAGAAGATAGAAATATAAATTATAAATAAAATAAATGAATACTTAAATAAAAATACTTGTAATATCAATGATATCTTAGATAATGGCCATATCCAATGTTATTCATGACATTCATGAACATATAAAAACAATTCACATGTGAAATAAAATGTTTTATTATTTACATCTTTATAAAATCAAATTGTACACGTAAAATGATATCATATACATAAAGTAATAAATTTTTTCATCTTATTAATAAAATATATAATTTAATGATATCAACAAATAAACAACTATTTTATAATAATAGATAAATTCTTTCAATCGTTATTTCACAATATATATATATATATATATGGAGTTATTTGATATTAACTATATAATGAGATTTCATAAAAGGGTTATAAATTTAATCATAGATTGAAGATAAGTTAGTGAATTTATTTTTTGATACATAAACTTGGTAAAATTAATGAAATACTAATAAACTATTATTATATAATTTTAAATTATAAATAAACTTCAACATATAAATACATTTATATAAATTTTTAAATAAAAAATAACCCATACCTTAAAATCAGACTAAATACCATAGCTTGGATACGCCAGAAGAAATGTAGGAAGGGTGCATAAGATATTTTCCTCTTGAACAGGTTGTGTTGTGCTCAAGCAGACATAAAAAACTTAAGAAAGGTTGGCTGAACTTAAAAATGACCCACCGAGAGGAATAATGAAACACTCATTTATAATCTCAAGTTTACTGTTTATAAAATATTTATATTACCATCCAATTATTTACATCAATATTCTATAGTAAGACACACATAACGAATGATTATTATGTACTCATTTTTTTTGGAATTGTATATTATATATACATATTTTAATATTCCTACAATCTATGTATTTGCAAACACACTTAAAGAGGAACTACAATTCCGTTTCACATCCCACAAGATCACCATTTTAACGTTTTTTATTTTTT
The DNA here is from genome assembly GCA_963277665.1 of Viscum album. Taxonomy (NCBI): domain Eukaryota; kingdom Viridiplantae; phylum Streptophyta; class Magnoliopsida; order Santalales; family Viscaceae; genus Viscum; species Viscum album. The sequence continues at coordinate 876,086,778 of OY728143.1, read as the reverse complement.
ATTCATTTTGGCATGTCATTATTTCTACCTCCTATTTTTTTATTAATTATTTTATTGTTTTTTATTAAATCACATCTCTTCATTTTTTATTCAACGTGTCTTTCTCTCTCTATTTTTTTTCATGTCAATCATTATTAATATATTATATTATTATCATTCCAAATTTAATTTTTTTATTATTTTATTAAACATTTTTTAAAGAATTCATCTCTTGTTTCTATTAATGTCACATTTATCTCATTTTTTTTATTTTGTTGGAACATTTTTTAAACAAACAAGTACAATTTTTTATAATTATATAGTTATATATATTTATAATTCTAAAATTTTATAACACAAAACCATAATATAATTTCATGTATTTATAAAATATAATATAATTAAAAAAAATAAATATATTTTTCTAAAAAAATATATTTACCCAGAATAATAATATTAATAATTATCATTATCATTATCTTTAATTTCATATTATTAATTTACCCATATTTAATCATTTATAGTTATAAATCATTCTTTTATTTAAACTAAGATTACTATTATTTTATATATTGAAACAATATATATATATATCAATTAAATAATTTATGAAAATCAATTCATAAAATTAAATAATCTCAAAAAAAATATTTGATAATGTTAACTAAAGAAAATAAATTATTTATCAAAACCAATTTAACATAATGTAATAATATATCATGCTAATATTATTTCTCATGTTAATATTATTGAAATAAAATAAAAAATTAATCAAATTATCTACATAAACATACAATTTTTAATAAAAGGGCATTTATAGTTTATATATGAAATACTTTTATTGAAAAATATTAATATATCCCAAAAATATAATTTCACAACACATTTTTAAATAATTAATTTTAGCTTATTTTAAAAATACATTTATTTAATTAACATATTAGTTTATTTTCATTTAATATTTTAAAATTCTATTTCATAAAAACCAATGTAATATATTATAATTTGGATATAAAATTAAATTGATTACATAAAATAATTAATTTCATAATTTTTTTAAATAAGTAATTTTTTAATTTATAAACAAAATAAATACTTAATTAAGATAAAAGTATTATTTGAATTTCATGGGATGTTAATTTTTCTCCCAATTAAAAGAATTTCACCCCCACAAAACATTTATTGTATTGAAATAAATTATGAATTTTTATCTTCAGAATGAAGACAAACTAAAAATAATAAGCGAACACTAATTATCAATAAGTTTTAAAGAAAATTGTATCACAACAATGCCTAATATTCTACATTTTCTTGTTCATTTCTCCGATAGAAATTATAAATCCCCGGACCCACGCTTCCGGGTTCAACACAAAGAAAAATGTTATCTATTTTTTTGTATAATACGTCTAAAAATACACAAAGCATTTTACATACAAAAAACATTCAGGTGTTGGTTTCATAAAATTAGTCAATTACATTAAAATATAAAAAAACATCACAAAAATAAAATAAATTAAAAAATATATCTTGTTACATAAATCCATAATAAAAATACAATATTAGAACATATTATTGATATGTGAAAACATTAATTTAAATCATAGGGTGAGCATTTACATTGCTCAGTATGGGGATTGAAAACCATTTTGAAATACACTACTTTGAAAACTACAAAACATTTTATAAAAATAATAATTTGATAAAATTAAATACAAATGAAAATATATTCAAATAATGAAACAATTTTATAAATATCCTTATATAGTGTATATTATTTTCAAAACCATAAAATTTCAGAATAATTATTCCTTTTAAATTCTACATTAGATTTTTCTATATGGAAAATAATAATGTTTATAGATTAATCATGATACTTAGAAGGTAATACGAAAACCCATAAGGCCCCATAGATGTTTCACATGTGGTAAAACATTTCTTAGAGGTCATGTGTTCACTCCTCAAACCATATGAAATCATCCAATACTCTTGTGCCATAATTATTGAAATACTATAATGGAACTTCCTTTATCACTCATAACCCAAAGACAATTTCGATATCATACATAAATTATTTCCATTGAAGAAAATAATCTTACAAAATCCTTTATATGGAACAATAAAAATATTAATGAATTTATAAAAAAAGGAGAAATTTTTACATCAAAATAATAACCAATATTAAAAGACATAAATATAATCATAGATTAAATTAAATGAATACTTGAATAAAAATGCATGAAATGATAATTATATCCTATATTATGACCATAAAAAATGTTTTTCATGAAATTCATGAACATATTAAAATAATTAACATATAAAGTAATATCATTTATCTTGTATATATCGCTAAAAATGAATTTTTATATAAAATGAAAGCTTATACATAAAATAATAAATTTTCTAATCTTATTTATAAATTAAATAATTTAATGATTTCCCTAATAAAACATCTCATTTAATATCATTGATTAATTCTTTAGTTCATTATTTATAAATAATATATTTGTATACAAATGAATATATATATATAGAGTTCTTTGAAAATAACTAGATAATGGGATATTATAAAAGGGTTATAAATTAAAACTTGGTTAGAAAATAAATTAGGGGAATTTTTTTTTAAATAACATACTAGATAAAATTAATGAAAGAGTGTATAAGTCACTGACTTCATACGTAGGTTTTGAAGCACTCAAGACAGCATGCATAACTCATGAAATGTGAGCAGAAACAAAAAATGATCCATCGAGAAGAATATTGAAATACCCATTTATAATATCAATTTTACTATTTATATAATATTTATATACCCAAATTATTATTTAAATCATTCTTTTGAAGGAAGACACACATAAGGAATGATTATCATTGACTCATATTATTTTTTATTATATATTATATATACATATATTAATATTCCTACAATCCAGGCATGGGAAACATATGTAAAGTGGAACAGAAATTTGTTTCCACATCCCATGTGATCACCATTTTATTATTATTATTATTATTATATTTATTATTATTTATTTTTTTTTTAATTTCATGTTTTCTCCCAATTATTATTTAATAAATTATTTTATCAATTTTTCTTAAATCATATATCATTTTATTATTCAATACGTCCTTTTATTTCTCTTTTATGTCAAGGTAATCATTATTATTATATTAAATTAGTATAATTTCACATTTCATTGTTTTTTATTAATTGATTTAATGTTATGTTTAATGAATCCATCTCTTCTTTTTTACTGTCACATATTTTTCTTTTGTTATTATTATTTGTTTTCAATGTTTTTTTTGAAAAATGTAATGTTTTTTATAACTATATATTTATATATATTTATAATTCCAAAATTTTATATTGTAGAACCATAATATTATTTTATATATTTATAAAATATTTTATCACAATAAATAATATTAATTTTCTTAAAATAATGTTTTTTACCCATACTATTAATAATATTAATAATTACAACCATTATCATTACATTTAATTTCATGAAATTAATTTATCCAGATTTAAAAATTTATATTTATAAATAATTAATTTATTTAAATTATATTGCTATAATTTCATTATTAAAAAAAACTTATAAAAAAAATAATTTAATAATTTATGAAAATCAATTCATTATATTAAATCATATAAAATAATTATTATTTTATAAATATAACTAAATAAAATAAATTACATAACAATTTTTTTTAACTTAATGTAATAATATTTCTTACAAATATTATTCTAATATGAAAATATCAGAATGAAAATAAAAATTTAATCAAATTATATGCTTATAACTATGATTTTAAATAAAAAAGAATTTATACTTTAGATAAAAAAATTCTTGAAGAATGTTACCATATCACAAACATTTAATTTTAAAAAATAATTTTATATAATGAGTTTTGGATTATTTAAGAAATAATTTTTTTAAGGAATATGTTATTTTATTTTCATTTAAAATAAAAAAATTACTATAAATAAAATACTAAGAAATATATTGTAAATTTTTATATACAATTTTTTTGATTACCCAAAATAAATTATTTTTATAATAGTTTTGATTAAAAATATTTCATTTAAATTATAAAAAAATTAAATAATTAAATAATGTAAATGTATAATTTGAATTTCTTGGGATGTTACATGTCCCATTGAATAATTAGAACTCATATTTATTGTTATAATTATTTCATTAATGTTACAGATGATTTCTTATCATAGAGGACTGATGGGACTGCCAGCTGATGTGGGTCAGGTGCTCTTGAGAACCCATTTCAACCACATTATATACCTGAGGGTGTTTTAGATCATGCTCCCTCACATGTTTTAATGGAACAAGCAATAGGATCACTCCATTTCAGATTCCTTTAACCAAGATACATGGTCGATTCTGTCAGGGACCTCTAGAGCCAATATCCTCCAAGCCTTCATGTCACCGGTAGACCACATGATGCTTAGGATTGGATGGATGTCAAAAAGGGTATCTTTGACCTCATTGAGACATCAACATATAGAAATGTAAATATGGAAGTATTCTTTCTTCATGGATCCCATATGATGTGATGGATTAGGATGGGATAAGTCAATCAACATGAGGGTCTCACCTGGGTGGAATTCTCATTTTTCTGAGATTATTCATTTTTATAATATTTTTTTACAAAAATAGAGCTAAACAATCCATGATGATTGAGATTAGACATCATCCTAACATCATGAAATAGACATGGATCATTGACTTAACATCATACCCAGAGTTTTGATAGAAAGACTATACCAACAAGAACATATAAGATGGGTTTCATGAATTTGGTCCTCTTCCAACCTTTATTGATAAGTTGGGTGGATCTTCCATTGATTCAATGAGTGCCTCTTATGATATAAGGAAGATGAAGGCTATAGACGTGTAGTATATAAGTGGTATGATTGGAAAAAATATTTTGGATTCTTTATCCCATAGAGAAGGATAATAACCCTTATTCAACCTCAGAATGTTTGGGAACTCCCATAGGGTATGAAAAACTCCCTAGATATAGTGGTGGAAATAAATAATGATATGGAGTCTCTAGAAATTCATTTCTAGATATTTGAGTTTGATGTTTTTCAATAGTGTAATATACAATTCATAATTGACCTAGGGTTATGTTTAGGATCCCAATAGTATTATTATAATGTGAAGATGTTGGAATGTCATAGGTAGGGTCACAATGCTGAGGTATTTCAAGTTTATGTAGTGGAATAAACACCAAAATATGGTGGTGGGAGACCATCTACAATTTGGGGTATGTTATTGATTATGAAAAATTTATCTAGTAACCTTTCGATACAGGTGTTTCTCATTACTTCATTTCTACACAAGTTGTGATGTACCTGACATATTAGTCAAGATTTCTTCTCAGTAACATTATCTTGATACAACATTGGGCATAAAAGTGTAACTTCTTTAGAAAGGACCAGAGTGTTATATAATCATTTTTGCTTATAGATATATATGAATGTTTATGATTCATGAGATAAGAACCTTATATGTGATTCTTAGTAGGGACTAGTTTACTATTTTTCAAGATCATATTGATTACTACAAGAGATGGTTATATATTACTTCTCCAATGGTGGAGTAGAACATGATGTACAGAAATTAGAGTGTGGATCCAGTATATTTTTCAAATACTTGAGTCATATTAGGATGTTCATGACATCAATTATAGGCCTGGATATTTTTTGATGATCAATGAAAGACTCTTCTAGTTGCTTTGTATGTCCTAGTGGGAAAAAATATGTGCCATGACTTCATGAAACTATTATGGTGGCCATGAGGCCAACTAAATAGATGATATAGGGAACCTATGTATCTATTAGATAATAAAAATTTCATAGAGTTCCCTTGATAATGATTTCTATAGAGATGAAAATTCCCCATCACATTTTTTGAAGTGAATAAAGGAGGCCCTAGAAACTTAGCTAAGATTGAGCAAAATATACCATCATCAAACAGACAAAAAATCTAATCATAATGTACACATTCTAGAGGATATTTTGTGACCGTTAATGCTGGACTTAATTGGGGAATTTTATGATCATATATCATTGGTTTATATTTTATAAAAATGTTTTTACCAGGATTCGACTCAGAAGGAACCTTATAAAGATCTTTATAAGAGGAAGTATTGTTGAAAAATCTATTTTCATAAAGACGGTGAGGAAGAATTTTTAGGTAATTATATGGTTTACATGATATGGAGAGAGTTTAGTTGATCTATAATAGGAGGATAAAAACTCAGAGCTAAAAAAAATTCATTTTCCAACCATAAGAGTAGTCCTTTGTAGTTTATTGATGGTGATCATGTCTTTCCGAGAGTGTATTCTCAGTTAGTCCATCAATGTTTTAGGGGGAAAAGAATGATATACCCATAATATGTTGGAAACTAAGAGATCACTATGAAGGTTGGGCTATTGGAATATCATTTGGACCATACATGTCACTATCAAGGTATATATGATCTGTTTCACGTGTCTTATCTTTAGTTGTATATGCCCAGTCAAAAGCATGCCATTAAATGTGATGATGTTGAGATTGAACATGAAATATCATATGAGGAGTGCCCAGTTGGGATCCTATATCAGGGTGAGAAATTAATCTGAGAGAATATGGAAGCACTTTTCTAGATCATTTGTTGACATGGGAGGATGCAAGATGAGACTTAGGAGTGGTAGGAGAATGTCTAGATCAGTGTCCTGAGTTGTTCATGTAAGAACCCAAGGGATTCTTCTATGGGAATAGAAGTCCTGATAGGGGGATACTGTAAATTATCAGATTTTTATTCTAAATATTTATATTAAAGTGTATTTTATATGCTTAAAAGTGTGTTTGGTGACCTTTCATGACAATATAGGCTACCACATTCCACATTTAGGTGGTTACATTGTAGTGCTATTTTTGAATTAGGGCCATTATGAAAATGAATGGGGCTAAAATGTAGTGAAGTTGATCAATTTTTTAGCTATTTCCTTCATTTTGGAGATATATTTGAGGGGGATGTGTAAGGTGTCATTGAACACACCACATAACCCTCATTTTATTAGTTACATAATGTTGGAATAGTTTTTGGTCTTGAAGAGTATTTCTTTAATTTATTCGATAAAACAAAATTAAGGAATATTAATTTGATTTATGAGGGTGTTTTAAGAGAGTATCACATTCATATTGGATCCATGAATATCCCATACTAGTAGAAATCCTTTCTTGATATTAAAGGATGAATTTTTATAAAATTATGATGTGTTGTAGAAACGAGTTAACCCACAGTGCTCCACCTTACAATGTAGAGGTTCACGACTCAGTGTCATTCTATTCCATAATGGTTCTTTCTAAATTATATAGGTAGAGTTGTGGTTCTCTCTATACTGTATTTGTTTTTTATGTACTATATTAGTCCACTATTCACTATGTTGGCCTATATTACACCATGATGGTCCAAATTAAACTACAGTGCCTTCCATGGCCATATTTGTAGCCTTGTTCTTTCATCATCCCATGTGTGATGTTATTTTATTCATACAAGAATACTTATTGGATAATGTTGATGATAATTAATATTGGTAGTACTTGTAACATGATGCATTTAAATTTCTATATGAACTTGGCTAAAAAGATGACACTATTTATGAACATTGAAATTAACATTTAAATCCATGAGGTAGGATGTTGATTTCATTTTTGGGATCTCAGAAACAAATGTTTTCCTAGGTATAATTTTTTCTCTTGTAATACCTTAATGTCCTTGATATATTTTCATCGCATGTGGGTGCATGTATGAAGCCAGTGAGACCCTTTTTTATTCTTGATTATGTGAGTTTTTCTTATATGTTCATTATCAGTTTTTATGTAGATAACATGTGTATATATTGAAACATTATTATCATTATCATATGATTTAAATTAATTTTCTAACATTTTTTTCATATTAACTTACCTTTTGAGTCATCTCTCTTGGTTATCAGAATATGGGGGCCACCATGAAATATTTTTCTTGTAGAGGGGGAGTCCACATGAAATTTGATTACTATAATGATAGACCTAAGTACATGGAAGAGATGAAATAATGATATGGAATTCCTTATTTTGTTTTCACCTGGTTCCTAATGGTATTACAATTACCATATTAATCAATGTCAAATGAAATGTTGAGTAGAATATGCGATGCCTAGCGTTATGTAGAATATAATGATATAAATTGTTCATAGGGTGTGTCAGGTATCATGTATGTGTGGTGCCATGAGGAAGGTAAGAAACAGTTTTACAGACATTGTTACAAGTATTGGTTACTTACAACACTTTTAATTTATCCTTTATACATGGAGCTGAAGAAGTTATGTTAATGGGTTTTTGGAAACCTGCTTAGCACATGACTTCTCAATACTTTATTATATGTTGTTTATGGCTTATTTAAACATTTATTTTTATTATCGAATATAACATTTATATATTTTAACATTTTTTTATTTTTTATTGGTGATGTACTACAAGGTTTTATTACTCACACCATGTATGATCATTTTAGAGTGCATGAATAATTATTGTATAAGAATCAGAGTAAGTGAAAGGGTCCCGTAGATGATAGTGGAGCCAAATAATATAGATCTTGGTGTGGTACTGGGACATACAACATAATATTAGTTATGTTTTTTAAGCTTTATTTATCACATATTTACTCTAGTTTGGATTTCCAATTTGGGGTCATATTTTTTTACTTTATGTATGGTATTCCATCTACTTATTCTCCACAAGTTAACTATGATTATTCTATTTTAGTATTTTATTGTGGAATATTCTTATTTGTAAAATAACATGATACTGAAGGTATAATCTCCACATTGTTATAATCCAACCCTAGATGTATGTATATAGCCTCCTTTATATAGGAGAGGGACACATGAGGTTATGTGGCACTCTGTTTTGAACTCGATGGTTTGAGTTTGGGAATTAAATCATCTTATTGTGAGCATATCTAAGAAGGCACACATATTAGTTTTGAAGCACATATATGAAGGAACAAACTTTAGTTTGTGAGTATATCAATGAAGGATCACCGTTTTCATTTTAAGAATATACAAGAAGGATCACCCCTTAGTTTCTGATCATATTCATGATGTTTAATCCATTAGATTGTTTTTATATCTAATATGTCTCATGTTATATCATATCATGAGATATAAAACATTAACCAATTCATTAGAGAGTGATATAAGACCCCTCCCATCATCATCCAAACATATGAGTACCACATAAAATAAATTCATCCATTATATCAAAATGAATAAATAGAATGAAAATGAATTTTATATCCTTTTCAAATGTTATCATATAAGAATGACATTAATAATTCCATAAATAATCATAGCATGATATACCCCTAAAAAATAAATTGGTATTTGAAGATATTTATTAACTTTATAGGTAAATTTACTTAAATTGGGATAATTGATTCAGTATTTAAACCTTTTAGATATAATGTATTGATTATGTCTATAATTTTTAATCAATTGATATAACAAATTTAGGTGAAGATGCTTCTATATAAGGATGGAATTAAGAGTATTTTCAATGAAAAGGAGTTGGAAAAAATGTTATTATAATTAATAGTGGATGTTTAGTGAAATAAAAGGAAATGATATATTATATATTTGACAGAAAATAGCATTATGTAACCCATACAAATAAATAATGTATATGGAAAATTGTTAAAAATTTCCTCAATCCAGTATGAAATTCGTCAAAGTACAATGATTTAGATGAACACCAATTTTTTAGAGTTATTGAGGAATAACTTTAGAAATAAGAAATTTACATGATATTTAAAAATCATATTAAAGATTATATTTTATAAAATTAGGATTAAAATAACTTATTTTATACACCATGAAAATTTATATATAAGGATTTATATTAAATGAAACAGTCAGTGGAAATATGTCTTTACACAGAAAATGTTTAAAAAGAGATGCTTCTCACAATTTAAAGAAAAAGACACGTGAAGTAAACAAAAAATTTCTATAAATATTTTATTTTAGTTAAATTAATAGTAAATTAGTTAATCAATTTTTTAGTCATATATTCTGACAATCCTAAAAGCATTTAATTAATTTGGACATTCAAAAGTTGAACTTCTCAACCAAAATGAAAATGCAAGGTAATTTTATTACAATAGACAAATAACAAGATAAGGGGAAAAATGAAAATGTGATAATATAATTAAAACCACATGAATGAAAATAATAGTATAAAATGATAGGTTTTCTATAGAGAAAAATAAAAAAATTCTCCAATTTAACTATCTTTCAAATGAAAACTCTATCTAAAAATGAGATTGGTGACGAAAACCTCATGATATGGGTAATTAAAGAATGAAAAAATATTGATTTTAAGATAGGTAAATAAGAATTAAAATGCCATAAAATAGAATATATTTCATACTTGTGATCAATATATTAGTGAATGCATAATATAAATTAAATAATGGTATGGAATATGAATCACGTCTTAAGAAATTAAATTTGATACAAAACCACTAATATCCTTAGAAAATTTTGAATCAAACCCATATGAGAGTATGAACATGGAATAAACCATTGAATATCCTTAAATATAATAAATTAATGATAAAAAAAATTAATCAAATAGAATATACACCAAAAAATGAAAATATATAGTATAATTAGAAATATGTCCCAAGGGGTGAAAATTTTATTCAAGAAGCACTTACTTTGTATTCCCACTTACATGAAAATGAAGAAAAATCATTTAAAAAAATGTATATTTAAAAACTATATAATACCATTATTAATATATATTAACGTTTTTAAAAATGCATTTATATTTATTATCTAAATGAATATTTGTCAGTTGTCATCGATAATCAATTTCCAGGGTGAGTAATCTAGAATATTTTAAACTAGTTTAATAATAATTGTATTCTTCTTCATTATTATACAAAATTTAATCCTTAATATATCATGAATTTTATTTCATTTTATTATTTATAATTATTTATAATGTTATAATTTTATTATATGGGTGTTTATTTTATGATACATAAAGAAGAATTTTGTGATGACTATGTTTTAATGAATTTAAAAATCATGTATTGATATCTTAATTAATGTGATTTGTATTAATGAATCAAATTTATAAATATAAAAAGAACATTATTTACATATTTATATCATATAACTCCTCAAATTCCTTCCCATATTCATCCATGATATGAATTCAATGTATTGTGAAAATAGGTGGTTAAACTAACTCAAAAAAGAATATTCCATAATTTATTTATTATTATCAAATGATATAGTTATAACGTCATTACACTATAATAATAATTTTATTATTTAGTGTATATTTGTGTTATATTTTAAAATTTTATTTATTTATAAGAATAATAAAATAAAATGTAGGATGTTGTTACATAGTATGAAGAAATCATTTTTTTCACATAGCACACTCTTTTGGATGGTTCGATTTAAAATGATTTTTTATTTCTCATATTATTGAAAGGATTTACAATTGGATTTAAAATACATCAATAATATTATATAAAATAATATTTATATCATAAACCAAATTTTAGAACAATATTTAAAATTTATAAAAGAAAGACAAAATACATTGTTACAAAGAGGTGTTAGAGTGGACGTACAGTTGGATAGTGATTTCAATTTCTACAGAATAGGGAAATATGGTTATATGGTTTATCATTTTAGAATTTAAAAAAATACATAAATATATAATATTAGTATTAAATATAATATTATGACCATCCCTGTAATATTATTATGGAAACAAAACATGTTGTGTCATGGAGGTGGAAGTCTGCACAAAGAACACGCTCTCCGATAAAGAACACCCTCTCCAATGAGGAACTTCTTCAATGATAGATAACTGATGTCCTTCCTTCCATCCTCACTAATGTCAACGAACCTTCGAGGAAGGGGTGTGTTTTTTTACTTTGTTTAATTTTCTTTTATGTTGAACCTATCCCCATGAGCCACTTGCTACAGCTCTAAAGCGGAGGGTGCAGGCCAAACGAACATGGACTGACCTCTCAGCAACCTTTGTGGTTTGGATGAAATCTTCGCGATGGAGGTGGACGGTGATCAGTGCCGGTGATTGGCACCGGTGGGACTTGGGAGCGGTGGTCGGCACTACGGCCGGTCGGAAGGATGGCGGTGGCACAACTGTGCCTCCAAAGAAGAGTCGCGGCCCATCGGTCACAGCGGAGCAAGGGTGGCGGTCGGTGGGGGCCGGCCACATGAAGGGGATGTGGCAGCGCCCGTCTCCACCGTTGGGCATGCATGGGCCATGACATTGTGCCGCAGTGGCAAAGGGAGGGCGGCTAACTTGATGCCGGCCACCGGTAATGGTGTGGCGCACGACGTGCCGCGTGGAGTAGAAGGCTGGCCGTCCTGCCACCCATGGGCTGCCGCACTGTAGACCACCGCTCCACGAGCCACCACACCGCGGACTGCCGCTCTGTGGATCGTCACACTGTGGGCTGCCGCACTACAGGCTGCCCAGTGGGCCGCACCATAGGCCAGGCCGGACCCAGCGGGCCAGACCCAGTAGACCGAGCCGGACCCAGGGCCATACCTAGGACAGGTCGGGTCGACCCGAACTGGGTCAAGTTAGCCTAGGCCGGACCATACCCAGACCTACTTCGACCCCTTTTCATTCTTTCTTCCATATCTTGAGCTACGTGCATCCCTTTGATGAACCATCTTTGGCAACAAAACCTTGGATCGAGATGGTCCTTTTAGTATACCTCACTTGAGTTTTGTATAAAGTTGGGGTATAGTCGGGTTGGATCATGCACGAATCTAACCGGGACCTCTAGACTAAAGTAGAATAAATTAAAGACCAGACATCCAATTGACACACCATATGTTGGGTTGATACCACTTTTACATGGCGGTACTTTGGGATACTTCTTCATGGGACTTCATGGAAGTTGGAGTATCGACTTGTGGATTGAGGAGTAGACCCTCCCAGAATTAGGTGATCATAGTGCGGGAACCCTGTAGCTAGATATAACATGATAAAATGATCCTATGTGTGTCTATGATTTGGGATCCTATGTGGGTCTATTATTTGGGATCCTATGTGGTTCTGTGCTTTTGGATCCTACGTGGGTGTATGTTCAAGAGTCTCCCTTGGATCTGCTCTAAGAATCCACATGGGACAACTCTAGGATCCTACGAGGGTCTACGGTACTAGGATCCTACGTGGGTCTAATGATTTAGGATTATTTGTGGGTCTTCCTCTTAACAGAGTAAGATGATTCAGTAGTTACATTTAATCATCTAAACTACCATACCTATGTTATACCTGGTGTGAGCTAAGTCCTTACCTTTGTGGTACTTACCTTTATGGTGATACCTTTGTGGTATTCTTCTATGTGGTATACCCTTATGGAACTTACCTTCATGGTGATACCTTTTTGGTAATCTTCTGTGTGGCGTACCTTTGTGGTACATACCATTGTGGTGAAACCTTTGTTGTATTATCTTGTGTGGCATACCATTGTGGTACTTACCTTCGTGGTGATACCTTTGTGGTATTCTTGTGTGTGGCATACCTTTATGGTACTTACCTTTGTGGTAGTCTTTCCTTTGTGGAATAGTTCTACTTTGGCTAAGGAATTGGGCCTTGTGTTTCCTCATGAATGAGATGGGTATTCATGATAACTTAGGTATATGTATGGGAAAATACAAAAGTATGGTTTTCATTTGATTTCATGTTTTTGGGTTTATCCTTTATTGATTTTGTGAGACATTTTAGGGTCTTGGTGTCCCTACTGAGTATCGTTATACTCACCTCTATATGGGCTACGCTCGCACCTTGTTGTGTTTTGTGTATACGACATACATCACTGACTGAGGACAAGGGTACCAGGACTAGAGGCAACTCAGAGGTGGACCTAGATGAGGCATACTGCAGAGACGACCGTTCAAGATCTATACCTAGCCTTTAGGTATAATCCTTGGTGGGTTTTCATTAGATATGATCAGTTTACTTGTACATTCCAGTTTTCTTGAACGTTATAGTTAGGCTTGTATTTTGGCCCCTTTTTCATGTTGTACACACTCTTTTTAGAATACATTTTACTCATGTTCGTATCTTGGTGAATGCTTGGTGGTGTGAGTTTTCAGGTTATAAAGACAATTATTTACCAGTATTAGGGAATACGCCTTTCAGTGCTAGTCACCAGCCCCTGGCCTATGGAAGACAGGCTTGGGGTAGTCATGACACGGGCCCCAGGGGATGGGTAGTGACATATATATAAAATATTTTAATGGAAATTTATAAAATTAGATAGATATATTATGATATATTTTTATGAATGAAATGGAATAGGAACATGTAATTAACATAGGATTATTTAACATTTTAAATATAGGTCATATAAGGCTCTTCATACATGGTGTTTAATTGATTATATCAGCCGGTTTGATATATAATAAGAAATTATACTCAATAAAATTCATTTAATAATTAATTGATATCATATATATGAATTTATGTTATTAATGTCGAGAAGATCATTTCTGTTGTTATATTTTAACTTTTTATACTATTTTTGAGCATAACTAACTTGGATATTAAGGAGTCGGTAAAGTGAGAAACAATGATGCATAAAATAGATAGTTATATGATGTTTTTATAAATAAAATTATGTTAATTTAATATTCATACCAGTTTTTATAATTTATTATTCTTTCATAATTTCATGGTAAATAGTGGAGTATGAGGATGGACTGTCAATTGGGAGAGCAGTGAGTGATCCCCAAAAATTGATATCAAGATTTTGCACATTAGAATTGAGCCACAATTTCAAAAATCACTATATCCACAGAACATTGAGTTAATAGTGAATATTTTTACAATCGAATTATTTTTGTGAATGTTCCTTATATTTATACTGGTTTGGTTGATCCTAGTAAAATCATTGGGTCATCATGTGGCATGAGTGAAATCGAATAACCGATAGATTTAACATTGATAATATGATATGTACTTTATGATGAGTGATGGTTAAGTGAAAATATATATAACCTTTAACCACCATGATAAATCCCTCCTCTCAGGGTTCCTCATGACTCACATCACAACCCACTTTTCAAAAGAAGTGGTATCAACTCCCATATGTTTTGATACATATTTCAATTTCTCAAATTCATTGCCTATAATTTTTTCCACATATTGTTTGTTTATGAGGCCTCCAATTTTTTGATGGAAATAGTTTTATCTTAGAAGGAGGTAATTTCATTTTTAGGACTCTGGTGATGATTTCATGGAGTATATAATTCATGATTCTAATGTTTTAATCTTTAGAGCAAGACTTCAAGGAAAAATTGTATAAATGATTCTAGTTTGTTTTATAACAGATAATATATTCAAAAAAATATTTCATTAAGATAAAAAACTTAATATGAGAAATCATGAAGGTGATCAATGGATCTCCTATTGTAGGATAAAGTGATGTAACTCCATAAATAAGGATATATTTACATTCTATAAACTTTATATTATTTATGGACAAATATGCAAATATTTTTTAAATTTCAAGAGAAAAAATGAATAAAAATAAAAATAAGAATACCCCAAATAAGATAGATACTCCCATTAAGGTTAATAAATTATTATATTTATTTATCTAAGATTAATATTTGTTAAATGGTTTATGAAAATATATAAATCCAAATACAACCTGGAATATCCAACGAATTTATAATTCTAGTTATGAAATTGAAAAAAATATCCAATTTGTAGTCTTGACAATTATCATACAAAAAGATAGAAGAAATCCAATAATTGTATTAAAATTTGGATCAATTCTAAAAAAATTATAAAGTATATTATACATTCATTGAAGTATTAAATTTAGATAATTAGAATTCCATGACACAAGAGATAGTTTTTAATGAATCCATTTCTAGTATGTGTACAATTATGGATGGGAACAATTGTTTCACATAATGAAAATTTATAATATGTTGATCTAAAAATGTCCAAGGATCTAAAAATCAAAGATAAAATTATCCCACTTCTTGATTTATCTTTAATAATGTATTAAATAAGAATATGTTTCTTATTATAGAATATAAGTGTAGATGCTAGATTATAAGAAATAGTTTTGCATGTTATGAAGCTTGAGAGTTATTTAAAATTCATTATGGGAATTGATAAAATATATATACAAAATATAGAATTTGAATGCACTGAGGTTCGGAAGGAAATAATATGAAATATACAAATAAGAGGATTCATATATCTATAATTTATGGAAATTGTAATGACCCAAATGTTTTTCAATGGAAATTCCATTATTATATTTATGTCATAATATAACATGAAATCACAACATAATAAACTACTAAGTGATAAGTGACCATTAAACTTATGTTTTCCAGTTCTGTGTTTGGAATTTTGAACATATGACATACACGGTTGTGTTTAAGATGATTTTTGGAGTCTAATGAAACAAAAATAATTTTTGGTGAATAGTGACCTACCCTTATGAATAGTAACATACCCTTATGAATATTAATATGACCCTTATGAATTTTAAATCATCCAACATTAGAGTAACATTACCTATGAATAATTAAATAAAATTTAGACACCTTAGAAAGTTACAATTTGACCTTAATAAATGTTCTAATATTTTGTAAGTCAAAAATAGTTAATTATAATTAATTAATTTAAAAGAATATTTATTTACCTAAAATGTATTCATAAATTATGGAATCAATTTCTTATAGTTTATAGATAATTTTATATGGCCCTATGTAATTTTTGAAAGCACTATAAAATTAGTTTTAATCTTAAAAACTATTTTTTATGTAAATTATGATTTTAATTAAATATTAAATTAATAATATTTAGAAAATTATTTTTGAAAAATGGACTTTATTTTTGGATTCTACAGGTTGAAAAATGGTTGGGTTAAATTTTTGGGATTTTTCTGAGATACATGAATTTTTGATGAATAGTAGAATCCGATAATTTACAATAAATGCTAAATAATGGATTAATTGAGTCATCGATGAAGATATGCTGATGTAAGACCACTTGGTTCAGTATAACATGATAAAATCACTATTCTTGGTCATTCAAGACTCACTATTCCTTTTCTTAGTGGAAATTAATAAACTAATGAATTTTATATTAAGGAAACCCCTCTCCCCTCCACTATAAAAGGCACCCTTCACTCCCTCTTTTCCTCACACTTCTCAATCACCAAGCCTTCTCTAAACTCTGCCCAAACACCTTCCATAGCCCCTCCCCCACGTCCAAGAGCTTCTGTTCTTATCAAAAGACCAAGCTTAGGCCCTTAAGAGGGTTCTCAAGAGGAAGATTCTAGAGGTAATTTCCCTCCCTCTTCACCTTTAATTTCTTTCACGTTCAAGTTCATTTCATGATCTCTCCCCAACTATCTTCATAAAAATTGTATTGTAACCCCAGTATTATATATATAATGTAATTTTATGATTCTAATGGGATATTATATCATCCAAACCCCTTTCCCTCTTCCTTTTATTTTATTAATGAGAATGTTGTTCGTGAGGTGTTAATTTATCACCTTCAAGAACGACATGATTTATTCTTCCATTTATACCTTCAGATCTGGTAATGAAACCATTTTTATGGTTCAAAATGAATATTTTATATCTATTATGTTCTATTTAAAGTTATGGAAATATCCTATGGCCATATTACTAAGTGATATGTTAAAACAAGTTCGTTGTGATCCAAAAACCGCCCAAATTGACCCAAATAAACATCATTTAATTCTTATATAATGATTCATCCACATGGATCTAATATAATTCATTATAAGATCATTAAAACATATTTAATATAATTAATTACATGTAATATCATTTCTGTATGTTTACTCATGTTCTACCCAAACTTCAATTTAAGAATAAAAGTGAACCACCCAAGAAAAACCATAAAAACGAACATCCCCGAACAATGTTATTCAACTCTATAAGTCATCAAAAGGAACATAATATGACATAATGAAACCAGAATGAACCCTATTAATGTACACATGGTTCTGTATTTCTATTTAATGAATATAATGTCATTATATAGGACATTAAAGAGAAGGAATCATTAGGATACAAGGTAAGGGGAAATTCTCGAACCCAACTTTCATCCTTCGGGTTCTCCCTCTTTCACTCAATTTTTGATAAGGTTATTCCTTAAATATAATTTGTTCCTAATTATATTACCTTTTATGGTATATACATGTTTTCTACTAAAGTTTATGTCAATCAAAATGTTTTCCAAAAGAAATCTTCTTTTAAGAACTCACCTTTTACCTCCCATTCAAGGTTGATGGTTCTTATATCATGTATATTATTCCCTCTTTCTTTTGGGAACCCAAAGTTTAGTAATGTGTTATTATTATAAGAAACAAATTCCATTTAATGGGTTATTTATGTTCATTTATGTTATATGTTCATTGTGTCATGCATGATAAATGATAATGTTATGATGTGACCGGTGCGCCCAGAATTATACAGCGCTCCAATGCTTTGGCTAAAGTGATGAATATCATTAGTAAATGTGAAATGACGTGTGAAAATGATTCTATCTTGGTTCACAAGTATGTGTTGTATTTTACCACTAAGACATGGTGTTTCATTTTTATGGATTTCCACATTTCAAGTCTTTTATTTATGCTCCTCTCATGTTCATGATATCTTGCCTATGTTATGATTATGCTCATCCCATGATATATTTTTCTTTTATATCCTCTTACTGGGCTTCTAGCTCACCCATTTTGATGTATATCCTTAGGTGGCTACATGTACAAAGGAGAGGACAAGTTCCAATAAGAATCTAGAGAAGAATAAATTAAATTAATGTTTATGCTTGATGTTGTATTTGTTATGTATGGTCTAAGTTTTCCCAAGACACTAATACTTTGGATCCTATATGTGTAATACTATTATGTTTTTTATCTTTGAAATGATGTAATATTAATGTTAGAAAAGGTTGGGTCGCTATAGTTGGTATCAAAGGCAAGGTTTAGTTAATTTGGGAATTAGGATTAGTGAAACCTAGAGGAAACCTATAGCATGAGACTAAGTACAAATATGCACAAAAGAATATTTACCTACGGATCCCATATGTTATGTTTTTGGTATAAATTGTTTAAATGAATAAGTTATTCATGACATGTTTACTTATGTTTTGTTCTAACCTTTTCTATTTTAGAAAATGGTGGGAACCTGGATAAATCAGGCCAACAACTCGTGCGAGGGCCAATGCAATGATTTTCTGAACGACTTCCCCAATGATTTGGGAGGTGGAGTTCAAAACATCATGGCGATGCTTACCCAATTATCTCAGGTTATAAACAATAACCATAATAATGGGGAACACACTCCTTCTCCAAAGAGGGAGAAACTTTCTATTGAGTGTTTTATGCAGAAACGACCACCGACATTTTGTGGATCTTCTGATCAAATAGTTGTGGAACAGTCGGTTAAATCAATGGATAAGATCTTTTCTATGCTTCACTGTTCTGAGATGGGGAAGGTGACTCTAGTTGTTTATCATCTAGATGGAGAAGCTGATCAATGGTGGTATTTGATTAAGAACACCAAGCCAAGGGAGTAAATTGAAGAGATGGAATGTGAATACTTTAAGATAATTTTTTTAATAAGTATTTCCCACAAACTCATCACACAAAGATGGAGAGAGAATTCATAGAGCTCAAGCAAAAAGAAGGGGAATCTGTCAAAACATATGAAGTGAATTTCATAAGGCTTGCAAGGTATGCTTTGGGTTTTGTTATCAACAATGATAGAAAAATTGATAGATTCTTTAGTGGACTAAAACCCCACCTTCAAAAGGTTCTTTCAATTTGAGACTTTGGTAGTTATGAAGAAGTTGTTCGGTGTGCTCTCAAAGTGGAGATGGAGTTTGGAGAATGGTCCCATGACTATGGTGATAAGAAAAGAAAGACAGAGTTTCAAGCTAGTGGATCTAATGATAAAGGTGGGAAGAAAACAAAATGACCCACATGCCAAAAATGTGGAAAGTTTCACCATGGGAACTGCCTCAAAGGGACGGGGAAATACTTCAAGTGTGGGAAAGAAGGAGACCATGGTCAAGAGTTTTGAAAAGACATGAAAAGGATGGAGAATGTAGCCGATGAAAGGAGAGAACCACTCATGGTTCAATTCTACCACTGTAAGGAGCTAGGGTACTATGCAAACCAGTGCACTAAACCTCAAGTTCTCGAGCGTATTTAGTGTCAGCAACCACCAAAGCCAAAGGAACAAGGGAAGGCTTATTCTATCACTACTGCTGAGGTGGAGAATGATAATGAAGTCGTACAAGGTACACTTCCTATTCACTCAAGAATGGAAAAGGTCTTATTTGATTCTATTTCTACGCATTCCTTTATATCTTGTATGTTTTCAGGAACTATAGAATCAATGCCTCGAAACCTTGATGTAGAGATATTTGTAAAAACACCAAGTGGTGCAATCATTGCAACCCAAGTGTTTGAATCTTCTCCTGTTGGCGTATGTGGGAAGATTCTTCCAGAAAATCTTGTAATACTTCCCTTGGTGGAATAGAATGCTATAATGGGAATGGACTGGCCCTCGTTATATAGACCACATAACAACTATCAAGAAAAGGAAATATCTTTTCATATTCTGAACCATCCCATGATCCTCTACAAATTCAAGGAAGATCATGAATCTCCTTTGAAAAATCCTTCAATGGTGTGGTTGTTGATTCCCTATGAAGAAGCATACTTTGCCCAAATAGTTGAGTCTAAGGAAAGGTCAAACCCTGAGGAAATTCCCATCGTGAGGTAATATTACAATGTATTTCCCGAAGAGTTACACATAATTCCTCTGGATCATGAGGTAGAGTTCTCAATTTAACTCATAAACGGAGCTACTCCTATCTCGAAGTGCCCCTATAGGATGGCCCCTATAGAACTGGAGGACTTAAATAAGAAGCTGCAAGAGAATCTGGACAAAGGGTTCATATGACCTAGTGCATCACCTTGGGGTGCACTAGTGCTCTTTGTGAAGAAGAAGGATGGAACAATGCAGATGTGTATCGATTATCGGGAACTCAACAAGATCACCATAAAGAACAAGTATCCTCTTCCAAGGATTGATGACTTGTTTGACTAGTTAAGAGGATATAAATACTTCTCAAAGGTGGATCTTTGTTCTGGATATCATCAGTTAAAGGTGAATAAGGAAGATATTCAGAAGACTCTATTCCGAACAAGGTATGGGAACTATGAGTTTTTGGTGATTCCCTTCGGACTTACTAATTCCCCTACAATCTTCATGGATTCAATGAATAGATTCTTTAGACATTACCTCAACAAATTTGTGGTAGTGTTTATCGATGATATTCTAATCTACTCCAAGAGCAAGGAAGAACACGAAAAACATCTAAGACATGTTTTGGTGACATTGAGAAAGGAGAAGTTGTATGCCAAGTTTAGCAAGTGTGACTTTTGGATGAATCAAGTCACGTTCTTGGGATATGTGATCACAAGTGAGGGAATTTCTGTGGATCTTTCAAAGACAAATGTGATTAAGGAATGGCCCAGTCCCTCTAGTGTCATAGAAATTTGTAGTTTTCTTGGATTAGCTAGGTACTATCGATGTTTTGTGAGAAACTTCTCACGATTGTCAAGCCCGCTAACTAAGTTAACAAGGAAAGGGGTAAAGTATGTCTGGATGAAATAATGTGAGGGAAGCTTCAGGGAGATAAATAGAAGGTTGATCACTGCACCTGTACTCCAACTACTGAAAAGTTGAGAATGTTTTTTTAAATACAGTGATGTTTCAAAGAAAGGCTTGGGTTGTGTACTCATGAAAAATTACAATGTGATAGCCTACACCTCATGACAGTTGAAGATCCATTAGCAGAACTACCCGACGCATGATCTAGAGATGGAAGACATGATTTTTGTGCTGAAAATATTGCGGCACTACCTTTATGGTGAGAAGTGTGACATATACACCGACCACAAGAGCCTAAAGTATATATTCACACAAAAGGAGATCAACATGCATCAAAGGAGATGGTTAGAGATAATCAAGGATTGCGATTGCTTTATTCCCTATCATCCTGTAAAGGCGAACAAGGTAGCTGATGCTCTAAGCAGAAAAGAACTTGCTACTCTATCCATGTTAAAGATTGATAGAGACCATATCTTCATGGATATGCAAAAGATGGATTTGGAAATCATAAGGGCAGGGGATACATCCTACCTTTCCCAAATGATTGCGCAACCATCCATCCCAGAGAAGATAAGGAAGCACAAAGGGATGATGTGGAGATACAAAAGATGGTGAATGCAGTAATGGAAGGGAAGCTGCAAGAGTTCCATATCGATGATAATGGTGTGATTCGGTTTGGAACACAGCTTTGTGTGCCTTCATCACCCGAGATAAAAAAGGATCTATTGGAAAATGCACATAGCTAAACTTTCTCTATCCATCCTGGGAGTACCAAGATGTACCGTGATCTCCGAGAACACTTCTGGTGGGATAACATGAAGAAGAAGATTGCAGAATATATATCAAGGTGCTTGGTATGTCAGTAAGTTAATGCTGAGTGAAAAAAGTCCAAGGGTATGATGCATCCATTGCCTATACCCATGTGGAAATGTGAAAATGTTACTATGGACTTTGTCATGGGTGTGCCGAAGATGTCAATGGTAAATAATGCGATATGGGTTGTGGTTGACCGACTCACCAAGACTGCCCATTTTATCGCTATTCGGGAAGATCTCTCGCTTTATCAACTTGCAAAGATATATGTGAAGGAAGTGGTGAGATTGCATGGTGTTCCACTCTCAATTATCTATGACCGTGATCAAAGGTTCACATCTATGGTCTGGTAGAGCCTTCCACACTCTTTGAGTACTTTTAGCACAACCTATCACCCCCAAACTGATGTCCAGTCTGAAAGAACTATTCAGATGCTTGAAGATATGCTAAGACCCTGCTCTCTTGAATTCAATGGTGGATGGGATCAACATCTCAAATTTCTTGAGTTCTCATACAACCTTATCTTCCACTCGAGTATTCAGATGGCTCCGTATGAAGCTCTGTATAGAAAGCGATGTAGAACTCTAACCTGTTGGGATGAAGTTAGAGAACGAAAGCTACTTGGTCCCGATATTGTTCAAGAGATGAAAGAGAAGGTTCAAGTCATCCAGAAAC
Organism: Viscum album; assembly: GCA_963277665.1. NCBI lineage: Eukaryota > Viridiplantae > Streptophyta > Magnoliopsida > Santalales > Viscaceae > Viscum > Viscum album. The sequence continues at coordinate 876,063,500 of OY728143.1, read as the reverse complement.
AGATCAAAGATGCTCAAAGTCAGGAAAAGAGCTATGCTAACAACCGTCGAAGGGACTTGGAGTTCGACATTGGAGATAAAGTCATCCTTTGAATATCTCTATGGAAGAGAGTCATGCGATTCAAGAAGAAAGGGAAGTTAAGCCCAAGGTATATTGGCCCCTTTGAGATCCTTGACCGCATAGGATCCATGGCCTATCGTCTTGAACTTCCAGCGAATATGGATCAAGTTCATGATGTGTTTCATGTGTCACTACTGAGGAAGTACATACCAGACCCCTCACATGTACTAAACTCAAGGGTGGTGCAGCTGGAAGATGATCTCTCCTATGAGGAGCAGCCAGTAACGATTCTAGATCAGAGAGATAAGGTCCTACGCAATAAGACAACCCATCTTATCAAAGTGTTGTGGAGGAACCATAAGTTTGAGGAAGAAACTTGGGAACCAGAAGAGGCAATGAAGGAGAAGTACCCTCACCTGTTTGTGTAAAGTGAAATTTTAGGGGCGAAATTTCTTAAGGGGGGAAGAATGTAAGGACCCCAAAGTTTTTCAATGGAAATTCCCATCTTATATTTATGTCATAAAATAAAATGAAATCACAACATAATGAACTACTAAGTGATAAGTGACCTTTAAACATAAGTTTGTCACTTCTGTGTTTGGAATTTTAAAAATTTTACATATACGGTTGTGTTCAAGATGATTTTTTGAGTCTAATGAAACAAAAATAATTTTTTTGTGAATAGTGACCTACCCTTATGAAAAGTAACATACCCTTATGAATAGTAATACGACCCTTATGAATTTTAAATCATCCAACATAATAGTAACATTACATATGAATAATTAAATAAAATTTAAACATCTTAGAAAGTGACAATTTGACCTTAATAAACGTTTTGGTATTTTATAAGTCATAAATAATTAATAATAATTAATTAATTAATTTAAAAGAATATTTATGTCCCTAAAATGTATTCATAAATTATTGAATCAATGTCTTATAGTTTATAGATAATTTTATAAGACCCTACGTAATTTTTGAAAGCACTATAAAATCAGTTTTAATCTTAAAAACTGTTTTTAAGTAAATTTAGATTTAATTAAATATTAAATTAATAATATTTAGAAAATTAGATTTGAAAAATGGACTTCATTTTTGGATTCTAAATTTCTAAAAATGGTTGGGGTATATTTTTTAGGATTTTTCTGAGATAGTTGAATTTTTGATGAATAGTAGAATTCGATAATTTACAATAAATGCTAAATAATGGTTTAATTGAGTCATCGATGATGCTCTGCTGATGTAAGACCACTTGGTTTGGGATCACATGATAAAATAACTACTCTTGTTCATTCAGGACTCATTATTCCCTGTATTAGGGTAAATTAATAAAATAATGAATTTTATATTAAGGAAACCCCTCTCCCCTCCACTATAAAAGCTACCCTTCACTCCCTCTTTTCATCACACCTCTCAAGCTCCAAGCCTTCTCTAAACTCTGCCCAAACACCTTAACTATCCCCTATTCCACTTCCAAGAGCTTCTGGTCTCATCAAAAGACTAATCTTAGGCCCTTAAGAAGGTTCTCAAGAGGAGGATTATAGAGGTAATTCCCATCCCTCTTCTCCTTTAATTTCCTTTCAAGTTCATGTTCATTTATTGATATATCCCCACCTATATTCATCCAAATTGTATTGTAAACCTACTATTATACATATAATGTAATTTTATGATTTTAATGGGATATTATATCATCCAACCCCCTTTACCTCTTCCTTTTATTTTATTAAAGAGAACGTTGTTCGTGAGGTGTTAATTTATCACCATAAAAAACGACATGCTTTATTCTTCCATTTCTACCTTCAAATCTGGTAATGAAACCATTTTTATGGTTGAAACAGAATATTTTATATGTATTACGTTCTACTTAAAGTTATGGAAAAAACCTATTTCCATATTACTAAGTGATAAGTTAAAACAAGTTTGTAGTGATCCAAAAACCGCCCTAATTGACCCAGATAACCATCATTTAATTCTTATCTAATGATTCATCGACATGGATATAATATAATTCATTATAAGATCATTAAATCTTATATAATATCATTAATTACAAGTAATATTATTTCTGGATGTTTACTCATGTTCTTCCAAAACATCAATTTAAGAATACAAGTGAACCACCCAAGAAAAACCTTAAAAACGAACATCCCTGAAAATGTTTTTAAACTTAATAAGTCATACAAAGGAACATAGATGACATAATGAAACCAGAATGTACCATATTATTGTACACATGGTTCTGGATTTCTAATTAATGGATATAATGTCATTATACAGGACATTAAAGAGAAGGAAGCATTCAGATACAAGGTAAGGGGAAATTCTCTAACCCATCTTTCATCCTTCGGGTTCTCCCTATTTCACTCCATTTTTGATATGGTTACTCCTTAAAGATTATATTTTCATAATTATCTTACCTTTTATGGGATATACATGTTTTCTACTAAAGTTTATGTCAATCAAAATCTTTTCCAAAAGAACTCTTCTTTTAATAACTCACCTTTTACCTCCCATTCATGGTTGATGGTGCTTGTATCATGTATATTGTTCACTCTTTCTTTTGGAAACCCAAAGTTTATGAATGTGTTCTTATGAGATGAAACCCATTCCATTTCATGGGTTAGTTTTGTTAATTTATGTTATATATTCATTGTGGAATGCATGATAAATGATAATGTTATGATGTGACGGGTGTGCCTAGAATTATATAGCGCAAATATGAATGTTTCAATGTGAAGGGTGCACCTGGAATTATAAAGCACTCCAATGCATTGGGTAAAGTGATGAATCTCCTGCGTAAATGTGAAATGATATGTGAAAATATTATAGCATGGTTCTAAAGTACATGTGGTAGTTAACCACTAAGACAGGATGTTTCATTTTTATGCATTGCCACATTTCAAGTCTTATATTTATGCTCCTATCATGTTTATTATCTCTTTCCAATGTTATGATTATGCTCATCCCATGATATATTGTTCTTATCTATACTCTTACTAGGCTTCTATATCAGCCCTGTTTATGTATATCCTCAGGTGGCTACATGTACTAAGGATAGGACAAGTTCTAATAAGAAGCTAGAGAAGAAGAAATTAAATGAATGTTTATGCTTGATGTTGTATTTTTATGTATGGTCCTTGTTTTCTCAAGACACTAAACCTTTTTATCCTCTATGTATAATACTATTATGTTGTTTATCTTTGAAATGATGTAATAGTAATGTATGAAAAGTTTGGGTCTCTATAAAAATAATCCTCAAAGTGTGGTAAAAATGTAGTGGTACTACTGTAGATCTATATGATATAATGTTGAAGTTTTTTTTGTAATCCATAGTGAAATGTTATAGAAATTTATTTTTTATTACTTCTCTATCATGAAAATAATATAATAGGTATGAATTTTTTAATACTTATTTTATTTATGCTAACTATAGTCACATGGAGAGTTACTGGAATTTGAAAAGTAATATGGATACTAAAAGGGATTACATTACTCGCATATCAAAGGAGAGAATTTTTTTATAAAATTAATATTAACTATTATTGGAATCAAGTTTATGATATTTTTTTACTCCAAATAAAAACTTTATGAAGTATATGTCATGAAACACATATTATGTTTGTACAATATACTTAAATGAGAGTATTTTAGTAAGAGTGGTTGATGAAGACTAAAAATATACGATTTAAAATAAAAATTAAGAATTAATTGTGTAAAAATCCTTATAGAAATAAATATAACTTATTCAAAATGGATATGAATGTTGAAAATAAATAATAATTCTTAATTGGTTTCATAAATTCCACTATATGGAATGACAATAAAACTGGAGAAGTTAATCCGATTTAAAAAAATAAATATGGTGACTAAGAAAATGAGTATCAAAAGAATAAATAGGTAGTTATTTCATATTACAAATTGAATCCAATAAAATATATATTCACAATATTACATAAAATATTCAAGAGGGGTTCTACAAAAGTTGTATTTATTATTAGATAATTACAAAGAATACGTTTATGGATATTGGATCTGTAGAGTAGGTTTTCCATGGCCATCCGAATTATATAACATGATGATGTTTGATATGTACACCAATATATATTTGCTTAGTCAAAATAATATTTGTTGAAGTATTGTTAGTTATATGGGTGAAATAATTCATAGAGAAAATTCATTGTAGAATGGTGAATGCGTTGAGAAATATTAACACATTACAAGGTATGATGAATTTTGAAATAAATTTTAAAATAGAGATGGATGTAAAAGACTAATATATAAAAAAATAGTGTCTTTAAAGGAAATTTTTTGTAAACTAACTCAAAGGAAAAAATATTTTCGGAACCAAATCTAAAGTCTCGTGTAGTATCAAGGACATTTAATGAATTTCAAATTGTGTTGAAGTAATAAAATTAATTTCATGTATATTCTAAAATTCAAAAAATTAGAAGAGAAAAATATTAAAACACATTTATTAAAGGTAATCTATAAAATAATAACATATTGTTTATGAATTTCTTTTTAACTCTCCAAAATTTATATAAAAGGATACAAATAACAAGTGATATTAATAATATGTTTAATTTTATCTAACATTGAAGAAAGTAGAGGACACACCTAAATTGTTGGAGAATTATCAATATATAATGATTAATTTTATTAAAATAATATTTTTTTTAAAATTGGTATCTTCAGTGTTATCAATATTTCAAATTATTTTAAAAGGTAACTAACATGGTAAAAATTTTCATTATAATATATGAATGAATTAAATTAATAAAGTTGGATTTTGAGATGAGGTGTTAAATTTTTTTGGGTCTATTTTGAAATAATTATATTCTATATTAAATATGAAAAAATGGTACAATGGTTGATGTTAAAAGTGATTTCAAGTGATCAATAATTGGTATTAATTATAAAAATTATATATTAATGTATGGTTGTTAAATATATTTTTAATTTTTGTTTGAGTTTATATATAGTTTTATGAATGAGGGGAATGTTTTGGTTTCATGTATTTGTGGAAGTATGTAAGTGTAATGGGAAACACATATTTTTTTTGAGTTATAACCATATTTACTAAACCATGTATTGATTTAGTCGTATTCTAGGATTTTTTAATGAATATATAAAATTGGTTGGCTCACTCACTTTTTATTAAAAAATGTTTAGTTAGCTTTTTTTAAGAAATTTCATATTCCAAGAAAAATATTGATTTTTCTAATATGTAGTGATTATGGCCATTGTTCTCGAGAAAATGGTCATAGTAATGGAACAAAAAAGAGAAAATATAATTTTAACCAAGGGGGAGATCCTATAGATTATAAAATTAAATTATTAGTTAGTTCAAAAATGAGCTAAAAAAAAATTATATGATTATAAATGTGTTAATGGTTAAAATAATTTGGTGATGGTACCCTCATGATAAAATTGGGTTTTTATCTCTTTTTATCTAGAAACTCATTTTCATTGATTTTTAATAAATTTAATGAACTAAATTTTTGAAAAATGAGTATAATATTATTTAATAAAATATACAGGTAAGTTGTCCATTATATTTTAATAATAATGGGTGAGAGTTGTTTACAAATATATATGTTTATTAGATCTGTAAATTAAATTTTATAGTGGAAAGAAATTGATCTATAAATAAATATTAAAATTATTGAATATAAAAGTGTTAAATTATGGATTATAGAGATGAATAAATTTTTGGTAGAATAAGATACAAAGTACAAAGGTTGGTCATTTTAAAATAAAATATATTGTATTAGATTTATGGTCAATTGAATTTGGATTTTTTTTTCAATAGTGGATGGTTTTGAATTAAAGTACAAAATACAAATTTGGATAATGATTCAACCAAGTAGATGAGTATTATAGGATCAAAAAGAATTTATTGATGTCATTACTACTATTATTTGAAATCTATATAAAATAAAAGGGGAAATTAGCATAACATGGAAATGATAAGGAAGGTTTGAGATTATATTGTGATTTTTCTTAGAATAATGAATCACTATATAGTTTCAATGAATTATATGATGAGTTAAAATTATTTATGATATTTTTATCATTATTTTACAATTTAGTTATTATCAAAATACCAATAAGGTGACATGTGTTTTAAAATCATAGAATATATGAAAATATTTATATTCCATGAAGTGTAATAATATGTTTAGAGTTTTCATCATAGTTTGTGAGGTTCAAAAAATAAGATCTTCATATTTATAAGGCCATATTGAATTTCATGATTTACTCATAAATATTAGACCAAGATAAATTAATTTGTTGATTATGGTTCCATGAGGAGCTTGATAATCGAAGTCATATAATATTTAAAGAATGAGGAGTTGGAGAAAACAACACCACAACGAACAACATTAAGGATTATCGAGTGTTGTTGAGTTATATGAAAAATGATGATTGAGGTGACTATAAGAACATTATAATACATTTCACTATAAAAAACCATACCATTGATGGAATAAATCATATCCCTTTATATTATTCTAGTTCAGACATCCAAAATAAAGAAGGGAAAAAATCCTGGGTTTTAAACAATATATTATTGATTGGTCTACATATGAGGATTATGTTCATAAAACCATTTAATTTATAGAGATTTAAATATATGGAAACCAAGGTTCATGGTGTAAAACGGTATAACAACATTAACCAATTCAGGGTGAATTTATAAGAAATCATGGCTTATGGATAGTGTAAATAACTTATAGATTAAATTTTAATTAAAATTTATCAAAATAAAGATTAACATTTGGATGGTTATGTTGAATTTATTAAATGTATTGAGTCAAACATGATTTGTGGGTCATATATCATTATATCAGAAAACTATGATAAAAAAAATGATCTAAACTATTGGATAAATAGAATGGGGATAAAAAGTCTATATAAAATCAATTATCCCAGAACAATAAAAAAGTAGTGAGTAAGGTTGTGATATCCCGTTGTGTGTAAATAGATAGAGGTAAAATCCTTTAAAAGTGGACTAATTGATATTTTTTGAGTTTAGGTGATAAATTTATTAATATATATGGATTTTAAATGAATACATTTCCTTAATGGAATGAGGTGATGATACTATATGTGAATGAAATATTTTTTTAACAAGGAACTGATATCATATATCAGATTGATGTTTTTTTACTATATTATTATTTGGGGTGAAATATTTCAACTACCTTGACAAGGATTCGATCATACATTTCTTGGAGAGTATGGAGTTGTTAAGCTGAACAATAATGATAACAGAAATATTGTGTAACATGATGCAGTAAATATCAATACATTATGTTCACTGGAGAGGCCTACCTATCTCTAAGATGATTCATCCTTTAATGATAGAGTGTATAGGGGGGAGGGATTGGACCATGGACACAAATTGAGTGCCTAATAATAATTATTTTAAGGCTAGTTCAAATTTCAATAGTATGAAAAATTTAAAAATTATATTATATATTGCAAAAACAATTTATAGTTACTATGATATACCTGCACACTACAATGTGTATGTTACATGCATATAGTCCAGTGTGTAAAACTTTAGGTTTTAGAAAATAACATTTTCCTTAAAAATATATGTCTGTAATTCATAAATTATTTTTAATATTTTTTTCAATAGATTAAACTTGAATAAATAAATAAATTATTTCAGATTTAAATCAAACTAAAAAACAACTTATTCATAATGTAATATTTCTAAAAATTTATGTAAAACCATGTATTAAAGAGACAAATATATATTATATATTACAACATACTATAAAATTAAATCGATTAAAATTATATAAAAAATAGAATATAATAATATTTTTACAACTAGGAAATTCCCAATATCATCTTCATTATTTAAAATCACATTTTGCGAAACTGAACCAATAGTGAATAAAACATCTAGAAATGCGAACGAATTATATATGATCAAATATAAAAACTATAATAATGATATTTTTTTTCAATTTCAAATGGGATGAAAATATAGGGTATAATGGGTGTAATATAGAAATTATATTATCATTATTAAATAGTAGATGGATATTAGGATGAATTTTATTAAGCATCTTACAATTTATGTATATAATTTTTATACATAAAATTTATTAAAAGTTAAATTATTTAACATTTTATTATAAATAATTTATTTGAAATAAAATTATTTCGAATATAATATAATAACAAAATATTAATCAAACTTTTTGAAATAATTTTTATTTTAAAGAAATATATTTTAAAAAATATTCATTTTTTTAAAAATTTCACTTTTAAAGAATTATTTCAAAAAAATGGATTGAAGAAATTAGATTATTATTAAAATAATTAAATATTACACCTGTAAAAATTAATGAAATATAAAGGATGATAATTTAATTATTCAAGGCATATTAAATATGATCTATTTACAAACATTTTAATAATATATATTATATGTTTTAAATTAAATTATCAAATTTTTTATTTTTAGAGTAATAAAAATAATTAAATTTAATGTATATATATACAATAGAATTAACATTTATGGAATTATTATCAATTAGTTATTGATAATATAATAATTTAATGTTTAAAAGAGACATTTTATAAAGAATAGATTTATTTTTGTAATATGTATATAATCTTCATAAATTAAAGTAATCAATTTTAAATGTGAATTATAATATTTTTTTAAATAATATAAAGGTTAGTGAAAATCATTTAACATTTAATTAATATAATATTTTATTAATAACACATAACTTTTTAAGAGTTATTTTTCTATAAAATTATATATTTTCCATATATATTGTGTTTCCATTTTAATATTGATTTTCTCAAATTTAAATATTTAATGAGATTTAATTGAATAAAAATTTCAAATTAGAATATTTAAATTTTGTAACAATGTAAGTTTCATTTTTACGATTAAAATTATGTTGCTGATGGAAAAATTATTTTACCGTGGAAAAGGTAAAATATGGTAAAATGGTTATGCTATGTAGGGAAGTTTTTAAAAATAATGGAATATCAAATCTAAATTTTTTGGGTGATATGGTACATGAACTATATTGATTTTTTTCATACTTTATTAACATAATATTTAAAATTATAACCTTGTACATTATTTATAAAATATTTATAAAAATTCTTCTTAAATCCACTTATAAAAGAACATATCATCATCCCCCTCAAAAAAATAATTGTATTATGTATTCTCTTGATTCCCAACAATTATTTTATTTTCTAATTACATCATACAGTTTTGGAAGATTTAGTCATAATAATGAATCCAAAATCCTTCATTATGAATAAAATCATTTCAGGATGGAGAGAAACCATTAATGTGGTTTGAATAATTTTTTGGAATTCTCAAGTAAAGGTAAGGGTTGTATTATCTCTACTTTCATTCGTTGATGTATGTTTTATATTAACCAATTGTTTTTTTATTCATTATAAAATAACAATATATTTAATTTTTCATTCTTATCATGTAATTCAATTGATTTATTATTCCATATAAGGTTCTCTCCTTCCATGAATTTTAATTCAAATGTTTTCAAATCTATATGGGTTTCTTTTGAATTTTCATGTTGATATAAATATTTTTTATCAAAAAATTTCTATTAATGGAAATTATATATTTATTCACTAAAAAAATCCATATATTTTATTCACTTATTTTCATTTATGGGTTTTATATGTGTTATTATTTTTATTTTGGGGTTACAAATAAATCGAAACAATGCTCATAAATTGTGTTGACCTTATCTCTTTTTTTATCAAGAATCATTTTCATCCTTGTTTATATTATCTATATAATTTTATATATGTATTTTTATAAACTCATATGATTACATAAGGAATTTTTATATTAATATTTAATTTATTTAATTTTTTTTGAAATGAATGCTTTTAATCATTAGCATCATGTATATTTACTATTGAAAATTATTTAATTAAAATATATGCAATGATATATTTTTTCATTTTCTACAAGAACTCTTTTTCCCAATATCTTCATTAGTTTTATTTAAAACTATTACCCACAATGTTTTCATGGTTTTCAAATGTAATATCAAATTTAATTGATTAGTAAATAATATTATTTTAAAATAATGTTTATAAATATAAAGTATATTTACTCTTTTTTCTAGTGAATTTTTTAAATTATCATATAGTTTTTTTCATATTTTTATACATCCTTTAATGTTTCTTATAACTCACTTGGGATATTATTAAATTATACAATAAATAATTATTTTAGAGTGGCTTATGATAATGTATTATTTAATTTTTTATTAAACATGGTTCATTACTACTAATTAACTAATCTATGAAGGAAATTTGAAACAAATTTCACTTTCATGTGGACCACATATGTATAGTTTATCTCTATGTGATCTGTGGGGCTGATATATCCCTCAAATACATCGAGAAAAGTTATTTATATCATAAGATAATTTTTTTGGGTGTGGATATGATGGAACATACCCATTTCTACAAGTTAGTGCATCAAAATTATTTTTGGTGTCTTTGTTCAAAATTTTATTCATATACATGATTTATTTTATCTTTTTTTTAATTGTTTATCCATGGACAAGAATTATGATATCAATATTCAATAGTTTGTTCATGGATATGATTTTGGGAATCCTTGATCACTTGTTTGTGCACAGAAATGATTACATGTAGCTATGACCACAAATTTAAAATAGAAATGAATTTCATTAGTTATGTTCAAAATGAAATTATTCCCTACAAATATGATTATTTATGAATTATTTGTTATTATACATGACTATGTTTTACTATATGGATCTTTATTGTGTTCTCTGATCCCCATATTCTTACACTAATGAAAATAAATGATCCTTTGATGGTATGTATCGTATATGTAGTATTTATGGAAGACCAATATGATTCCATGACACACACCTATTGTTTGGTGGGTAAAGAGTATTTTTTTAATTTTCTTATTGCTGCATTGTGGCTGACCAGGGTTATCTCACTTGAGGAGTTTCATAGTTGTCAACTCAGAATATTCAAAATCACATAACTAATTCTTTTTATGGTTTTATTAATTTATGATAACATTGATTTTTATTATAAAAACCAATTAATGAAATAAAATAAAACTATACTAAAATTAAGATGAAAAAATGAGATTAGATAATAAATAAAGTGGAAAATGGTTTGGTTTTATGTTACGTAATTGTTCATTATTGTCATTTAAAATTGAGTTTCATATTTTAGTCAGGAAAACCCATTATTATACTATAATTAATTAAATTATTGTATATTAAATCTTGAATTACAAATAAAAATAAATTCCACCTAATTCTATCATAATGATTAATGACACACCTCAACTGAGGGTGTGAGATCTTCGATGACCTAGGTCAATCGTATTTTGTTTCATCCACTGAATGGATCAAATCCATTATATACAAAGAAATTGATAAATTTATGGGAGGTAAAATATGTATAAAAAATAATAAAAGTGAATTATATTTCAATTCCATAGTATAAAACCACTACACACAAGTACTTCAAATTCATACAGAAAAAATATATTCTAATCATAAAATAATTTAGTAACTGAATTCTGAAGACACATAACCTCTCTAAAGGAACAAGCTCGGGACACCTACCATTCTCGTAAGTAAGTAGAAATTATTTTGAAAAAATGGGTATAAGATACTAAAAATAAATAAAAAGAAGAATGAGAATAAAAAACAAAATAAATGATAGAATGAGAAAAAAGAAGACGAAAAAGAAGATGAAAAATTAGAAGATGAAGAAGAATGTAATTGTTGATAAATTACAGTGGATGAACAATTTAGTTGACCAAGATTCATGCATTATATAGATATAAAATATTAAAAATAAAATTATGGAATAAAATAAATTTAAATAAAATCAACAAGTTCTATCATACTTTTAGGGATCCCACCTCGGTCAATCTACCCTTTCCATTGGGCAAGTTCCTCCATTTATAGGATAAAAAATTTATCTAGGCCTTAATATCTTTATTTATATTAAAATATTTTTTGGATTTTTATTTATGATATTTATATCATATATGGGGTGAAATCATTGAAATATACTAAATACATCAGGATTTCCAAAACCCATTTGTATTGAATGAACTATCACGTGGTTAAACAGTATTGTCCATACCCTATATATAGAAATAAAATTCCATCTGGTGTAGCAGTGTGTAGGGAACTGAATTCCTCCATCCTGCCTATAAAATGGTTATATGAAGACTATATTTAAAATTCATGGTATTTTAAATCATTCAATAGATCTCATAGTGATCGAACGAGGTGAAGGAAGCGATCCATGGTTTTCAAAGGATTTAAAATCACCATTTAAGTTTGAGCTAAGTTCTCTAGTTATCATCCATGGTATTTCCAATTAAGAGATGATGGTGGTGGTAATGTTGAGTGGGGACAAAGTGATGGAGGATAGAAGAAATGTGTGTCTGAGTTGGGAGGTCAAGTGTACGGAAAGGTAATGACACAATTTCAGTTAAAATTAATAATGTCATATCTAATCTTTTCCCACATCGGAGATGAGAGGGTAGGAAAACATTTCTTATAATGATTTACATTCCATCCCCAACTCAATATACTACTATCAGATTGGGATCCTGATACCCACACAAACATATATGTTAAATTCTTCATCGCACTGCCCATGTAGTCTTATGAGCACCTATACACCAATGGGTTTCATCGCATGGGGTCACACCTTACACCTATGCTGGATACACTAATGGGATTTCATGGTAATCCATCACTTTTATCTGGATAAGTGGCTTGGATGCACTGGTTTAGGGAAATCATGGGGATGGGCTTATTTTTTATACCATAAAATCATTATAAAATAATAAATAAAGTTCCATAGAAGTATTATTCAATAATTTAAAACATTAAATTTCATTATTTTAATCCATTTTAGTGTTTATTTGTAAATCTGATTATTTTCAATAAATAATGAAATACAAGTTAGAATGTATTGAAAATAATTTTAAATCATTAAATATAATTTATAAAATTTTAAAAAATATGTGTTTATCATTCCATGATCTTATTGACCATATTTTTCTCCATTAATCATTTTTTCTCACGTACTTATAAACATACCTTTATAACTCAATGATATGTTTTCCACTTACTGAGTGTTTTAGCTCACTCATTTCTATGTTTCCTTTCCCCATGTATGAGGAAGGTTAATAAGATAGATGTGTTTATAATGATAGCATATGAGAAATTTATTTTCGGGTGATGTTTAAGAAATAATGTGAAATTCAACATAAATGTAGCTATTCCCAAAAGAAACTAAGACATTGGATTGTAGGATTGGCTATTTTTTTTGTGAGATAAAATTTTTAAAGAATATAAATGATGTAAAATATATCTATGTTATAAAAGGGTCACATTAGTTTGTTTTTACTTATTTATTTCTTTTAGTGTATGAAGAATAACATGATATAAATTAAAAAAATTCTAATAAACCAAAAATGTTGTAGGATAAAACAAAAACATCAAATGATTAAAATAATGGTTTTTTAATTAAGTAAAAATTATTATTTATTTATATTTTGTTAAAATTTATTACATTATTTATTGTTTCTTGGTACTAACACTATCTTTTTTGGTTTGTGTAAATTGTTGGATCCAATAGAAATTGAGTTAACAAGGAGTGTGATGGATAATATTGTGATTTTCACAATGTGAAAGCAATTGGGATTGGAGGTTCGGTCAAAAGGATTAATGAAAGGCTATTTTATGTCATGAAAAATATCATAAACCATATTTATCTCCTGAATTATACAAATATGGAGAAACAATATGTTGATTCGTTCATGTTTCAATGATCATCATAATTTACTATGTCCTCTGATCCAATAATTATTATGAAATAAGTCAACAAAAATGGTAGTTTACAGTCTCCAAAGACTGAAGCACAAAAATATATTTTTTATATTACTCATAATAAAGTTAAAACTTATTAGTGGTGTACCCTAAGTAAGAACACATGTAAATAGGATGATACAGAATCCTTTAAATATGTGATTTTAATGAAGTATTTTTCAGGAAATATTTACTATAAACTTCTCACCCAAAAATGGAGAGTTAATTCTATTATTTGATGAAAAAGGTGGATAAATACCTAGGGTTCTATGGTGAAAACATTATAAGATGTTATATATACAACTTTTTTTTATCATTGACCATGAAATAAAAATAATTCATTTATTTAGTAGCTTAAATGTATGTCTACGTAAATAATTATCTATAAATATCATTGGTATCTATAAAGAAATTATTTAACATGCTCTCAATATAGAAATTATGATTTAAGACTCACAATACTCTCACGGTCTTGATGGAATGGAGAGAGAAATGGAGTTTCAAGGAAACTCAAATAATAAATCTCATGGAGGAAGTAGACCTAATCTTCTTATATGCCAATAATTTGTGATGAAGTATGGATTAAATATCTATAAATGGATTGGTAAATGTTTATATGTGAAATATAAATCCATTAAAAATATTATTGTCTAAGGAATTTGAATAATATAATGAATTATAATCCCAATGCACCATCCACACTCCAACTATTCAGTTTTTTATAATATGGAAAATATCCCAACCATTACACAAAACCAAGGGTTCAGATGGAAATCGACCGTAGAAACCCAAAAATACAAGGGAGATAGGGAAATACAATATAATAAAAACTTCTTATGTAGGTCACAAATATAGTGTGTGTAATACCCACTAAATATCCATTCAATAAATAATAATTGACTATTTGAGTCACGTTTTAACTACTCATTTAAACCAAGAAATCATACTAAGGGGATAAACTCACCTCCCTAATGAATTTGTAACGAATTATCATTGAAAACTCTCTATGATGCGATAGATTAATTTCTCATCTATAACTATTCTCCAATTTAAATTTATGATAATGCGAATCTTGAAAATCCTATTATTCTCCCTCTAGTCTAGATGGATGGGATATTTGGAGTCTAAAAACGATATATAATAAAAATCACATTTCAAATACTAAATCAAAACATGATCACCTATAAGTGATTGGTTTACTATATTGTAACATTCCAACCCTTTTAATTGGATTGAGATAGAGAAAGGACAATGTAAGGCCTTAAGAAACATCACCATGCAACTAAAGGATAAAAATAAATATCAAGGGCTTCAATAAAATTGGGGTATACTTTTCATGTTAACAAATTAAATAAATAAAACCAATAAATCCATAAAAAACCACAACATGATTCATAATAAAAATATAAACTAACTCAAAGATATACAATGGTTATAAAGAACATGATATAACCATGTACCATGGCAGAAGATTACAATATCAAAGTACACAGTGGAAAATAAGACCAACAAACCAAATGACTCAAAAGAAAAAAAATCCAAATCTACTAACATACTATATTCCACAACATCAAAAACAACCCAAGTATCACTATGAAATTCTAGAAATGTATGATACTACACCTTTTTTATTTCCCAAAAAATACTATCTCCAAAATCACCAAAGAGCCAATGAAGGGGTGAGTAATGAAAATCAGTAGGGTTTTCACAAATGAATTCCCTACTCATTCTGCTAAGATAGAATATGTTAACACATTTATATAAAACAATTTATATAAAAGACATTAAAATAGTTTTCAAAATAATTTATAAAATTAAAATATAAATACATTTTTACAAAAAAAGTCATTTTCCACTGAATGAAAAAAAATACTTTAAAAAAATTCATGAAGTTACATTTTGGAATAAATAATTCTATTATACATATCCACACATCCAAACATACTTGAAACCTGTACCTCCCTACACTCGGGAGTGGTGAGTCATCCTTTCAATAATCCATCACATAATGAACCAATTTGATAGTGGTACATCCTTACCTTTGTCCATCACCCTGATGATGTGGGAGGCTTCGTACCCTTATTTTCCCCAAATGCACATGAACAGTAATGACCATTATTCCAAAAAACAATGTCAAAACAACCATTTCATTAATTTCAATAAAACCGTACATTTATTTAAAACCATTCAAAAAACAATTTCTATAAAACCAAGATTTTATTGAAAACACTTTTCCATGAAGGAAAACCAAACAATCATTTTAAAATAATCATTTTTAAATCATCTAACCAAGTTCACCAACCAAGAAAACCCCCAACTACCATAATTATATAAAAAACCACTAAAGAGAGTTTCCAACAAGAAATTAACAAAAGTTTCACAACCATTTTCAATAAAAAAATAATTTGAAACTAAGAGTTCATGTTATAATAAGATGAGTCGAGAGTGAGGCCACCTACCTCAGGATTTTTTCAATAAAATTAAGAATGACATTAAAACACCCATGAAAACTGGTTGAATTTCTAGAAACATTCTTTATATCTCCTTCCCTATAAATAAGAAAACCAAATCTAAACATAATTGGCATTAAACCCCATATTTCTATCCATAGTGTAAGTATATTTAAGAAACTAATAGAGGAAGAAAAAAACCAAGAAAACTACCATAAATTAAAACTTACCACGAGATTTGAGATTCAATGCACAAAAAAATCCTTAGGATTGGATCCATATCTTCAAGGAGAGATTCCTGAGCCTTTGGGATGGAGAAATATTATGTCTCTTTTTATATTTTGAAAAAATAGGTGTTAGAACTTAATCCACAGTGAGATCCATAATTATAGGATATATTTTTTCCAACCGTGCATGGTTTTTCGCATAGTTAAGAAAACTATGCAATAACTGTGCTGTAGACTATGTGTACAGAGGGACCTTTCATGGTTAGACAACAACGTTAGACAAGCTATGCGCCAACCATGTAAAATAATACTATCCCATATTTCATGGTATCTCCTAGGTATCTTCATGGTTTAAAAAAACTAAGCACCTACCCATGCACCTTCCTATTAGCCCATGTCTCACTATGTACAGTTTCCTAGATGAGTTTCACATTTCCCCAAATAATGATACTACTGTGAACTTGTTGAATATCTAGAAAATATACAAAAGGTCTCAAAACCCTCCCAAACATCACCCAAACACTTTATATACTTAAAATACAAAAATAAAGGGTTAACTAATTAAAAAATGAATTTCAAAATTCTCCCCACCATTTGAGTTTCATCCATATAATATAGAAACCAACCATTCCCTTGAAATAGTTTGGTTCATTTCTCGACTATCACTTTATCTCGTTATTAAGACTCCTCCTGAAATAGACAATGTTTCAATAAATCCCACAATAGACTGATTATTTTTCCACACAAGACTGTCTCTTTCTAATCATTAATCCACACTGGCATGTGAACCAATAAATTATATGGCTCTAGGACAACATGATCTCATTGAATTATAGGGTTAAGAGCAGGCTGATACTTTTTTCAACTGAGATACCTGAAACACATTATGCACTGCTCCGTCCTTGGTGGAAAATAAAATTGATATTCCACCTCATGAACCCTTTGAAGTATCTCAAAAGGGCCTATATATCTTGGAGATAGATTAATATGCTTCCCAAAACAATGATTCACATGCCTTAGAGAGATTATCAAGAATACTTGATCACTCACCTCAAACAACAATGACCATTAACGATGATCCATGTATGATTTATGATTACTCTGATCCATCTCCATCACTTTACCTCTCAACTAAATCTTCAATGATGTGTCTTGGACAAGGATCAACCCATCCATTGAACTCTCACCCCTTTCCACACAACGAATTGAATAATGATAAGGATTCCCATAGAATTCTTCAAAATGATCCATATTTATCAAGCCATGATAACTATTTTTATATGCGAACTCCCCGAATGGTATTTACTCATCCCACGACCCACCAAAATCCATTATAGAATCCCTCATAATGTCTTCCAACATATGTATATTCCTTTTGGACTGGTCATCCATCTAGGGGTGATTCGAAATACACATGGTCAACTAAGTCCAAAGGGATTTCTATAAGTATTTCTACAAATGAGATTTAAACCAAAGTTATCTTTCTAATGTTATGGAAGCTGGTGCACCATGCATATTTTATACTTTTTAGATATAGATTTTTGAAAATTCCTCCACTATATCATAATATTAAATATAGATGAAATGATTCCAGATGGTGAGATGATCCACTATCACACATATATAATAATATTTTTTAACCACTCATGTGATAAAAAGTACAAAATTTGAAGGAATATGCTCTCATTTCCCAAAAACGAATAGGTAAAGACTGAAAAAGACCAAGTGGTCACTGATTCTCTACCTTATCCTACTGAAAAGTTAATTATCTTCAAACAAACTCAGACACTTTTTGTTTCATGTTGACCCACCATAAATGTTTCATTCAACAATTCATACATATTAAATATAATATGATGAACATCCCATTTTGAATAGTGGTAAGCCTAATGATGTCTTTCCTAATATATATATATATATATATATATTTACAACCATACAATTTCTAAACCATTACACTGAACTCCCATCATGAATCCAAACCTCATTGGTCTCCCCAATATTGAGTTATGACCTCTCAGCCAAACATTCTGAATCAGACTTCTATGCTCCTTTAACCATATTTAACATATAAGGAACCATATAAACTAGAAATAAAACTTCAACATCACCTCATTACTCACTATCTATGTTCATGTATTATATGAAAGAAATATACCACCCCTTATCTAAATCCTATATTTCCAAGTGAGTATATGACTTTCTGCTTAATGCATCTTCTATTGAATTGCCTTTACCGAGAGTATACATCAATATAAAGTCAAACTATTGGAGATATTCCATCCATAATCTATTTCTTAGGTTTAAATCCCATTGTGAGTAAATATATTTCAGTTCTTATGATCTATGAACATAGTAAATTTCTCACTGAAGACATAATGATGCCACGTCATCAAAGAATGCACTACGGTAGCTAACTTCAAATTGTATGTTGGGTTCTTATTCTCAAACAACTGTAATTATATTGAGCCATGATCTACAGCATGATCTCCCTACATGAGAACACACACAAAAAATGATCTCTATTAAACCCAATACACCATGTACCCTCGTTCGAATTCTAGATAAATCATGATAGGTGTTGATGTAAAGAAAACATTTAGTTATAGAAAAGACTTGTGATTTTTCTCACATCATTGGAATGGATCATTATTACATGTTAGGGCTATCATATGTGAATATAGTAATGATAAGTAACGAAAAAATAATTGGTAATAACCAACTGGACCATGGATAAAATGTATCTCAAAGAAATTATTTATTGGTTTACAATATATAACTGCCCCTATCTTTTCTAGATCTAAAGAAACACATATTTCAGAAATTTTGTGGCTTGGAAAGGGTACTTATTATATACAAAAATCACACTTTTATAATCATACATATCATCTATGAGATCTCATGATCTTCAAAACTACCTCTATGTGTTGTTCAAGTTAAGATGTTTTCCTTGAATACACCAACATTTCATCAACAAACACTACCAAAATAGAATAAAGATATCTTTGAAATATCTAATTCTTCAATTACATAAAGTCTATTAGTTCTTCTGTAAGACCGAAAGGCATCACCACATATTCATAGTGGCCATATATTCTTATGAAATCTGTCTTAGGAATATCCTCTTTCTGAACATACAATTGGTGATAACCTAATCACAATTCAGTCTTAGAGAACCCCTAGGCTCTCATTAATTGAATGGGTAGATCATCATTTCATGGAAGTAGACACCAATTCATTATCATAACTTTTTGAAGCTTACAATAATCTTTAAAAATCATTAGAGTTCTATTTGGATTTTTCACAAACAAGATCGATGCTTCCCATGAATAGGTTCCATTCCAAATGAACCATTTACTTTCTAGCACCTCCAGCTACACATTCAATTCCATTAATTCATTTGTTGACATCATTTGATATGGAAGTGTGAAAATTTAGGTCCCTAAAATGATATCAATTATAATTTCAACATCTCTAATGGGTGGAAACCCTAATAAATTAACGGGAAAACAAATGAAAATAGTTCAACCACAATTGAAAAACATAAATTATTGATATCTACTATTGATTTAAAAGTCAAAGCTACCAACTGGTATGATATAATTCCAACTACTAGTGAAAACATTCCAATTTCACCTGTATTTACTTTCGAGTCTCCTTTAAAGAGATGATTGAAACCATCTTCAGTTGAAAAACTGACCCTTCGTTTATAACAGTCGATGAGAGACCTGACCATTTTCAACCAATCCATACCTATGATTTTATCATATTCAACCATCGTGAACATAGACAAATCCCATATCAAATCAACTCCATCAATTATTATAATGAACTCTATACACAGAATGTATAGATAATTTCCTTGACCAAAAAGAGTCTAATATTTTAACACATAAGGCATCATCTGAACTTATAATTCCAATAAATAAATAGCACAATAGGCAACAAAGGATCGAGATTCATGTGTATCAAAAAGTTCTTCCATAATGGTTGAATTAAAAACAATTGTACCCCTCACAATCTATGGTCCAAACAGATTATCCTAAATAACTTTATCAGCTCCTTATAATTTCTTACTCGTGACTCTATGTTCCTTATTACTCAGTTGAGGCTTCCCTTGCTGAGGAGTCATGTTATTCCATAAATCACCATAACTAGATCTATTTTGTGGATGAGATGTATTATACAACTCTCACCCCATCAAAGAGTATGATGTATGTGACACTTTAGAAGTGTCCTAAAAACCAAACCTCTGATAACTACGATAATAACACTAATGATGTCCCATATGATTAACATTAAGGAATGATATTGGTGGTTCAATACAATATCAAATCATTTGGTAAAATAGACCACATTGAAAAAATCAAGGATGGATTATTGGTTTTGGAGGAAGATTCATCGATATTTCCATTTTATTTTGAGCCATACTCCCACCTGAGAAAATGTTTCCCTCTTCCACTTCCTCCCATAATTAGTTTTCCCACCATTTATTGTAGGTATAAACATGGTTCCTATAGCCGTAGATCCTGACATATCCTATTCCACCATTTTCACTATGTTGACCATCTCTGTATAATCTATTATATAGAGCCTGACAATATTGGAGTGAATTTCCTACCTCAGATTCTATTTAATGATACATTCCAGCAGGGATTCACTAGAAAGAAAATATGTTGTAACAATGAATGAATTCATGCATCCAAACATGTAATCTCTCACTAAGAGGCTATTGTATTTCATGTTGAAGAAATCCATTATTCTTGCTATTCTGAATGTATAAGGATGGAATATTTTGTTAAAAAATACTTCATAATCCTCCCCAAAAAATGTTCTTGTCTAATTTAGCCTGAATTCATAAATCCCAACATTGTAATGAATTATCTTCCAGCATATACATCTTCGGTTTTCCATTCAGCTCCACTGGTGATCCATGGAAATCAAATATTCAATTCATCCTATTAACCAACACCACTTCCTTTTCTGGTTCCAAATCAACCAAAAATATAGGTTGATTGTACTTATAGAATTGGATGGTGTGATATATATGCCTTGATTTATCATGTTTTTTCCCCTATCCACTACCTTAAAGGCATGGAAGATACTCTAAACTAACATTTGGTTCACCTGGGGCTCTGGTGTAAACAAATTCCCAGTAGCTTCCTCTGGATGGTTTCTACAATGCCGACTAGGTTCCACTTTCTATAGAGAAAACAAACACCATTAGTATCACTATATATTAATGTAAGGATTGAAAATATCAAATTCTATCACATAATACATATCAAAACGTCAATTTCCAAAACTCATCATTTTCCATGTTTAACCATTTTTGATCATTTCTCATGTTTTGGAAAATCAAACTATTTTCAAGATAACCCATCCATGCTTTTTAATAATCTCACATTTCAAAAACAACATTAACAATTTTCAAATATCAACACATTTACATTAATTCATTAATCATTAATAAAAAAGAAACATTCACTCTTAGTGGGAAATCATATCTAAAATGTATCGCATGCCCCTCAGATTGGATAAATCCATGGCAATGAGATTCCAAATCCTATAAATGTCTCCAAAAAAACTATATACGTAACCCATGATAACTTGATGTATAAAACAAAAGGTCATATATTTCTTTTTTATGGTCTACATTTCATGTCCCAACAATCCTTTTCCTTTTTATCATCCCAACTTGAGGAATAAACAAAAATAAATTTCAACTCAACAAATGATAGAACTGATGACTACTTGTGAATATGTGACCGAACAATCTAATACCACCTGTAACAACCAACCCCTCCACATTTTCTTGGTTATTTGTAAGGACATTACATGGCCTTAGGTGACATCTCCAAGATGCCAAAGGTTTGAAATAAATGCCAAGGGCTTTAATACATTTGGGGGATGATTCTCCCTTTGAGATATGAAACAACTAAAACCAACCTAATCATAACAAAAACCACTACATGATTCATTAGATTGATTTAAACTAACTCGAAGAAATACAATATTTATAAAAATCAAACAATAATGAAGTACCATGTCAAAATACTACAACATCTAATTATACAATGGAAAAAATGAGTAAAACCAAATTACTCCAATGACAATCTCCAAATCTCATAACATTTTCCAAGATCTAACTCCACAAAACCACCCACATATCACAATGTACTTCTAGATAATTGTGATTCTTTTCATTTTCCTATTCCCCAATAAACGATATATACAAAATCACTAAAGTTACAAAGAAAGGGTTAGTAATGAAACTCAGTAGGTTTTACCCAAATGGATTCTATAATGATACCGCTAAGATAGAATAAGTTAGCAAATTTATATAAACAATTTTTATAAAACACATCAATATAGTTTACAACAAAATATAGATCAATTTCTACAAAAAAATAGTTTACATCAAATTCCATTTTTTCCAAATAAATGACCTAAAAAATACTTTAAAACCATTCCACTAGATCAACATAGGCATAACTAATTCCATTCCACATGTCCACACATCCAACAATGTATGAAACCTAGAACTACCAATACTTATGAGTGGTGACCCATTATTTCATTAAGTATGACATAGTGAACTAATTTTATGGGGGAATGTCTTGGACCTTATCCATCCCACTAATGATGGGGGAGATATAATACTCTTATTCATCCTAAATGAACACGAACACACACAACCATTATGCCAAAAAACAATACCAAAACAACCCTTTCAAACATTTATATAAACCCATACTCTTATTGAAAGCCTTTTAAATAAAACTTTTTAATAAAACCACTCTTTTATTCAAAATTAATTCTATGCCTAAAAACCAAACAATCATTTTAAATTCATCATCTTATAATCATGTTACCAATTTTATATTCCATAAAAACCCAATTTCTACAATTCTATGATCCATCACCCATGAGAGTTTCTAATAATAAATTCACCACAAATTTAAAACCAATTTCAATCATAAAAACCAATTTAAAACAAATCCATATAGTTCAAATAATATGAGTCAATAGTGAATCCACCTACTTCAGGAATTTTTGGTGAAAATGAATAACAACACTAAAACACCAAAAATCATGTTTTAATATATAAAAACCCACCTTAGATCTCTTCCCCTAACAAAAAAATCCAAATAAAAAAGTATTTGGTATCAATAACATTATATCAATACTTAGAGGAAGTAGATCTAAGAAACAGTGGGACGTATAGAAGTATATTAAAGGAAACCAAGAAAAACTACCATAAACAATGTCTTATCACACGAATTGGGCTTCAACGCACCAATAAAAACATTTTAATTTTCTCTAGATTGATGGGAAAATATTAATCATCCTTTGGGAGGGTGAATAATTGAGTTAGGGTTAGTTTGAAAAAAAGAGGGGTTAGAACCTAATCCCACCCCTGATCCACAATTATAGGATCTTATTTTTAATCCATGCATTATTAGTCACATAGTTAGGGAAACTATTCACTAACCGTAAACTAACATCTATCCCAAGAGTGTGCTTTCATGATTTTACCACATGGTTTAAAAAACCTAACACCATCCATGAAAAATCCCACTATCCAACTTTTCCTGGTTTCTTTTAGGTATCTGTACAGTTTGGAAAAACTGTGTGCTTACCTGTGCGCCTTCCCCTTAGCCCATATCTCACTATGCATGGTGTCTTATAGGATATTAAGGGATTCCCCATACCTTTAACTAACTGTGAAAATGTAGAAAATCCAAAAAATATTTTAAAAGGTTTCCAAACCCTCTGAAACATCACCCAAAGACAATATATACTTCAAATACATAAAATAATAGTTACTTGAAATCTAGGGTGCTAAAATAGACTCGCAATAGCATCCCATACTTTTCATACATTAATATTACATAATTTTAATGATAAAAAACATAATAGTATTACACATAGTGGATCTAATAGTTTAGTTGCTTGGGAAATCTAGGACTATACATAACAATTACAATATTGAGCATAAATATTTTTTTATTTCTTCTTCACTAGCTTCTTATTAGCATATGACCCCTCTTTAGTACATGTAGTCACCCATGGATATACATCAAAAGGGATGATCTAGAATCCTAGTAATAGGATATATAAAAACAATATAACAATTGGTGAGAAAAACCATAACATAGGCAAAAGATCATGAACATGAGTGGAATCATTAACAAAAGACTTGAAATATGGAAATGGATAAAAATGAAACATCATGTATTAGTGGCTAACTACCACACATAACTGAGAATAAATATATCATCTTCTTCAAAAATAATTTCAGATTTACTCATGATATTCATCACTTTACCCAATACATTGGAGCGCTGTATAATTCTAGGGGCACCTGTCACATTCAAACACTCATATTGCGCTATATAATTCTAGGCGCACCCGTCTATTCATAACATTAACGTTATCATGAATTCCACCTAGAACATATATAAAAAATTAACATGACTAACCAATATAAAATAATGGATTTCATAATATAATAACACATTCATTAACATTGGGTTTAGAATAGATGGAGGGAATAACATACATGTTACAAGAACTATCAACCTTAAATGAGAAGTAAAAGTTGTGTTCTTAAAATAATATTTCTTTTGGAAAACATTTTGTTTGACATAAACACTAGTGAAAAAAATTTATATCCTATAAGAGGAAATAAAATGATTAAAAAATTATTTTAAGGAGTAACCATATCAAAATATTCGGTGAAAGAGGGAGAACCCGATGGATGATGTTGGGATCAAGAATTTTTCCCTTACCTCGTATCTGAACACTTCCTTCTCTTTAATGTTCTGTATAATGACATTATATTCATTAATTAGAAAATCCAGAACCTTTTTTACGTTAATATTGTTCCTTATAATTTCAGTAAGTTATTATATGTGCCTTTGGATGAGTTATAGAGTTTCAAAATATTGTTCAGGAATGTTCGTTTTTCTGGTTTTCTTGAGTGGTTCACTTGTATTCAAAAATGAAACATCATGTAGAACATGAATAAACGTCCATAAATTAAATTTCATGCTATTAATTATATTACATAAGTTTAACTGATCTTATAATTAATTATATTATATACCATGTGGATGAATCATTAGATAATAATTAAATGATGATTGTTTGGGTTAATTTGGGAGGTTTTTCGATCACAATGAACTTGTTTTATTTTATCACTTAGTAATATGTACATAAGTTAGTTCCTGAACAATAAATAGGACATAATACATATAAAATATTATTTTTCAATCATTAAAATGGTTTTATGACCAGATCAGAAGGTAGAAATTGTAGAATAAAACATGTATCTCTTGAAGGTGATAAATTAACACCTCACGAACAACATTCTCTTTAATAAAAAAAGGAAGAGGGAAAGTGGGTTTGATGGTATAATATCCCATTAGTATAATAAAATTATAGTATATTTATGATACTGGAGTTACCATTCCATGTTTATGAAGATATGTGGGGAGAGAATAAGAAAAGAACATGAAATTGAAAGGAAATTAAAGGAAAATGGAAGGGAAATTACCTCTGGATTCGCCATCTTGAGATCCTACTTAATGAAGCTAGGAATGGTCTTTTGATGAGAACAGAAGCTATTGGACATGGGATAGGGGCTAGTTTAGATTCATGGTAATAGTTTAGGAAAGGATTGAAGCCTGAGAGGTGTGAGGAAATGAGGGTGTGAATGGTGGTATTTATAGTGGAGGGGAGATGGGTTTTCTCATTATAAAATTCATTAGTTTATTATTTCCCCACAATACAAGGAATAGTGAGTCTTCCATGACCAGGAATAATAATTTTATCATGTGATCCCAAACCAAGTGGGCTTACGTCAATAGAACGTCACACATGACTTTATAATTAGCTTATTTTTCTTATTTTGTAAATTATGATATTTCAATATTCATCAAAAATAAAGTATTTAAAAAAATCCAAAAAAATCACCCCAACCATTTTTCGATATGTATAATCCAAAAAATGAATTCCATTTTTCATAAATAATTTTCTAAATATGATTAATTTAATATTTAATTAAAATCATAATTTACTTGAAAAAATAGTTTTTAAATTTAAAACTGATTTTATGATACTTTAAAAAATTACTTAAGGTCTTACAAAATCATCTTAAATATAGAATAAATAGATTTTTTAATTTATAAACACATTTGATGAAAATATATATATTTTTAATTTAATTAATTAATTATAATTAAATATTTATGACTTACAAAAATACCAATACATTTACTATGGTCAAATTGTTACTTATAAGATGCCTAAATTTTATTTAATTATTCATGGGTAAGGTTGATATTATGTTTTGAAATTTACTATTCTCAAAGGTCATATTAATATTCATAAGGGTAGGTTACAATTCATAAGGTTATGTTACTATTCACCAAAAAATATTTGTGTTTTATTAGACTCCAAATATCATCTTGAACACAACTATGTATGTCGGAATTCCAAAATTCCAAATACAGAAGTGAAAAACTTATGTTTAAATTTCACTTAGCACTTAGTAGTTCTTTATGTTGTGTTTTCATGTGATTTTACAACATATTAATAAGAAGAGAAATTCCATTGAAAAAATTTGGGTCGTTACATTCTTCCCCCCTTATGAAATTTCACCCTCGAAATTTCAATTTACACAAAAAGGTGAGGGTACCTCTCCTTCCTCACCTCTTCCAGTTCCCAAGTTTCTTCCTCAAACTTATGGTTCCTCCACAACACTTTGACAAGATGGGTTGTCTTGTTGCATAGAACCTTATTTCTCTGATTGAGAATCTTTACTGGCTGCTCCTCCTAGGAGAGATTAGCTTCCAGCAGCACCACCTTTGAGTTAAGTAAATGTGAGGGATCCAGTATGTACTTCCTCATAATTGATACATGAAACACATAATGAACTTGAGACATATTTAGTGGAAGTTCAAGACAATAGGCCATGACTACTATGCAATCAAGGATCTCAAAGGGGCCAATGTACCATGGGCTTAGCTTCCCTTTCATTCCAAACCGCATGACTCTCTTCCATGGAGATATTCGAAGGAAGACATTATCTCCAACATCGAACTCCATGTCCTTTCGACAGTTTTCTATGTAGCTCTTTTTCCAAATCTTAGCAGCTTTGATGTGTTTCTAGATGACTTGAACCTTCTCTATCATCTCTTGCATAAGATCAGGTCCACGTAGTTTTCCTTATCCAACTTCTTCCCAACAGGTTGGAGTTCTACATCGCTTTCCATATAGATCTTCATATTGAGCCATATGAATACAAGAGTGGAAAATATTGTTGTATGAGAACTCAACCAATGTTTGATGCTGGAACCATCCACCTTTTAACTCTATAGAGTTGGATCTTAGCATATCTTCAAGAATCTGAATAGTCCTTTTAGATTAGCCATCAGTTTGGGGGGATAGGCAGTGCTGAAATTTAATTCAGTACACAAATCATATTGAAAACTCCTCCAGAATTTAGATGTGAACCTTGTATCACAGTCATTTCCAATTGAGAGTGGAACACTATGTAGTCTCAAAACTTCCTTCACATATATCTTTTCTAGTTTTTCAAGCGATAGATCTTCCTGAATACTGGAAAAATACGCAGTCTTGGTCAGTCGATCAACCACAACCCATATCACATTATTTTCCTTTGACGTCTTTGGGATACCCGTGACAAAGTATATAGAAACATTCTCCCATTTACACATTGGTATATGAAATGGTTTCATTATACCTTTGGACTTTTTTCGCTCTAATTTATCTTGTAGACATACCAAGAACCAGGATATATATTCCACGATCTCCTTTTTCATTTTATCCCACTAGAAGTGTTCTCAGAGATCACGATACATCTTGGTACTCCAAAGATGGATAGAGAATTTGGAGGTAGGTGAATGGTCCAATAGATCCTTCTTTACCCCTGGTGATGAAGGAACCCAAAGCCACGTTCCAAACCTAATCACACCACCATCATCGATATGGAACTCTTTCAGCTTCCCTTCCTTTACTACATTCACCCTCTTTTGTATCCCCACATCATCCCTTTGCGCGTCCTTAATCATCTCTTAGACGGATGGTTGCACAATCATTTGGGAAAGGTAGGATGTATCCCATGCCCTTATGATTTCTAAATCTATCCTTTTCATATCCAAGATGATAGGGTCTTTTTGAATCCGCAACATGGATAGAGTGGTAGGTTCTTCTCTACTAAGGAGCATCGACTACCTTGTTTGCCAATCCATAATGATAGTGAATAGAGAAATTGTAATCAATGATTACCTCTATCCATCTCCTTTGACGCATTTTGATCTCACTTTTTGTGAATATATATTTTAGGCTCATGTTGTTAGTGTATATGTCTCACTTCTCACCATAAATGTAGTGCCTCCAGATTTTCAATGTAAAAATCACGGCTACCAACTCTAGATCATGTGTCGGGAAGTTATGCTCTTTGATCATACACTATCGAGAGCATAGGATATAACATTTTCATTTTCCATGAGGTTGAAACCCAAGCCTTTCTTTGAAGAATCACAGTATATCACAAAACATTCTCCACTTTCCAGTAGTGTGATTATAGGTGCAGTGATCAGCCTTATCATTAGCTCCCGGATGCTTCCCTCACCTTCAACCATCCAGACATACTTTACCACATTCCTTGTTAACTTAGTTATTTGTCATGACAATCATTAGAAGTTTCTCACAAAACATCAGTAGTACCGAGCTAATCCATGAAGAATACGAATTTCTGTGACACTAGAGGGCCTTCTCAATTACTAAATTGCCTTTGTTTTTGAAGGGTACAAATAAATTCCCTCACTTGGGATCACATGTCCCAATAACATGACTTGCTTCATCCAAATGTCACACTTTTTGAACTTGGAGTATAACTTCTCATTTCTCAATATTTCCAAAACATGTCCTAGATATTCTTCATGTTCCTCCTTGCTCTTGGAGTATAGGAAAATATAAGCAATAAACACTACCAAAAATTTGTCGAGGTAATGTCTAAATAATATATTCATAAAATACATGAATATTACTGGGGAATTATTAAGTCTGAAGGGAATCACCAATAAATCATAGTGCCCATTCCTTGTACAGAATGCAGACTTATGAATATCTTCCTTATTCACCTTTAGTTGATGATATCCAGAATGAAGATCCACCTTTGAGAAGTATTGAGCTCCTGTTAACTGATCAAACAAGTTGTCAATCCTTGGAAGAGAATACTTGTTCTTTATGGAGATATTGTTGAGTTCCTGATAATTGATACATAGTCGAATTATTCCATCCATCTTCTTCACAAGGATAACCGGCACCCCCCAAGGTGGTTCACTAGAGCGTATGAACACTTTGTCTAGATACTCTTGCAGTTGCTTCTTTAACTCCTCCAGTTCTATAGGATCCATCCTATAGAGACACATTGAGATAGGAGTAGCTCCGAGTATGAGTTTAATTGAGAAATATACCTCAAGATCAGGGTGAATTCTGGGTAACTCTTTGAGAAATACATTGATGTATTCCCTCATGATGGGAATTTTCACAAGGTTGGCACTTTCCTTTGACTCAACCATTTGGCCAAGGTTTCCTTCTTCACAGGGAATCAACACCCACACCATTGAATGATTTTTCAATGGAGATTCATAATCTTCCTTGCATTTTTTGAGGAGCATGGGGAGTTTCTGAATATGAAAAGATATTTCCTTTTCTCAAAAGTTGATATGTTCTCCATATAACGATATCCAATCCATTCCCATTATAGTGTAGAATTCTACCAAGGAAAGTATTATGAGATTCTCTGGAAGAATATTCCCACATATGCCAACAGGAGAAGATTCAAACACCTGGATTAAAATGATTTCACCACTTGGTGTTTATACAGATGTATCAACTTCAAGGTTTTGGGGCATTAATTCTATAGTTCTAGCAAACTTTCCAGATATAGAGGAATGTGTAGAACTAGATTCAAATAAGACTTTTTACATTCTTGAGTGAATAGGAAGTGCACCCTATATGACATTATTATCATGATACATCTCTGCTGTAGTGATGGAATAAGCCTTACCTTGTCCCTTTGGCATTGGTGGATGCTGATGCTGATTACCCTTGAGATCTCGAGGTTTACTGCACTGGCTTGTATAACACCCTAGCTCCCTAAAGTTGTAGCATTGAAACAAGAGTGGTTCTCTCATTTCATCTGCTGCATTCTCCTTCTTTTTTATGGCTTCTCAAAACACTTGATAATTATGTCCTTCTTTCCCACACATGAAGCATTTCTCCATCCCTTTGTGGAAGTTCACATGGTAAAAGTTCCCACGTTTTTGGTAAGTGGGTCATTGAGTTTTCTTCCAACCTTTGTCATTAGATCCACCGGCATGAAACTCCATATTTAGTTCCTTATCACTATATCCATGGGACCATTCTCTAAACACCAAATCAACTTTGAGACCACACCAAAAAACTTCTTCATAACTCCCAAAGTGTCAAATTGCAAGAGCCTTTCGAGGGTGTGGTTTTAATCCACTAAAGAATCTATCAATTTTTCTATAATTGTTGATAACAAAACCCGAAGCGTACATTGAAAGCCTTGTGAAATTTTCTTCGTAGGTTGTGAAATATTCTTTTTATTTTTTTCTTGATCTCTATGAATTCTCACTCCATCTTCGTGTGAAGTGTTTGTGGGAAATACTTGTTAAAAAAGATTTTATTAAAGTATTCCCATTCCATCCCTTAAATTTACATCCTTAGCTTGGTGTTCCTAATCAAATCCAACCATTGATAACTCTATACATATAGATGATAAACGACTATTGTCATCTTCTCAATATAAGAACAGTGAAGAACATAAAATATCTTATCCATAGAGTTGACCCACTATTCTGCAACTGGTGGATTAGATGATCCACTAAACGTCGGTGGTCATTTCCTCATAAAACAGTTGATAGCCAGTTTCTCCCTCTTTGGTGAAGGAGGAAGTTCCCCATTATTATGGTTATAGTTCATAACCTAATATAATTTGGTAAGAATCAACATGAAATTTTTAACTCCACCTCCCATATCATTGGGGATGTCGTTCGGGCAATCGTTGCATTGGCCCTCACACGAGTTGTTGGCCCGATTTCTACTAGTTCCCACCATTTTTCTAAAATAGAAAAGGTTAAAATGAAACATTAGTCAACAATTCATTAATAAAATATTTATTTAATCAATTTATACTAAAATCATAACATATGGGATCCCGATGTAAGGATTCTCTAGTGCATATTTTTACATAGTCTCATGCTAGAGGTTTTCTCTAGTGTTCACTAATACTAATTCCCAAATTAACTAAACCTCCCTCTGACACCAACTATAGTGACCCAGCCATATTTTACATTACTATTAAATCATTTTAATGATAAAAAATATAATAGTATTACACATAAAGGATAGAAGAGTTTAGTGTCTTGGGAAAACAAGGACCATACATAACAATTACAACATTGAGCAAAAAAATTTGTTTTATTTCTTCTTCTCAAGCTTCTTATTGGCACTTGAACCCTCCTTAGTACATGTAGTCACCTAAGGATATAAATCAAAAGGGATGATCTAGAAGCCCAGTAAGAGTATATATAATAACAATATAAAAATGGGTGAGCATAATAATAACATAATCAAAAGATCATGAACATGAGAGGAATCATTAATAAATGACTTGAAATGTGGCAATGCATAAAAGTGAGACATAATGTCTTAGTGGTTGAATACCACACATAATTGTGAAGAAAGATATCATCTTTTTCACACATCATATCACATTTAATCATCAGATTCATCACTTTACCCAATGCATTGGAGATCTTTATAATTCCCTGTGCACCCGTCACATTCAAACATTCATATTGCACTATATAATTCATGGCGGACCCGTCTTATCATAACATAATTATTATCATGCATGAAACATAGAAAATATATCAAAAATGAACACGACTATCCCATGGAATATAATGAGGTTCATCTTATAATAACACATTCATAAACATTTGATTCCCAAATGAAGGAGGGAATAATATACATGTTATAAGAACCATCAACCTTGAATGTGAAGTAAAAGGTGTGTTCTTAAAAGAAGAGTTCTTTTGGAAGACATTTTTTTGTCATAAACACCAGTGAAAAACATTTATATCCCAAAATAGGAATTAAAATGATGAAAAATTGTTTTTAAGGAGTAACCATATCAAAAAATGGAGTGATAGAGGGATAACCTGAAGGATGAAGTTGGGTTAGAAAATTTCCACTTACCTTGTATCTGAACTCTTCGTTCTCTTTAATGTCCTATATAATGACATTATATTAATTAGAAAATACAGAACATTGGGTATATTAATATTGATCATTATGGTTTCATTAAGTGATTTTATGTGCCTTTGTATTATTTATAGAGTTTAAAAACATTGTTTGGGAATGTTCATTTTTATGGTTTTCTTGAGTGGTTCACTAGTATTCTTAAATGAAAGTTCGTATAAAACATAGATAAACATTTGGAAATAAAATTTCATGATATTAATAATATTACAGAAGTTTTAATAATCTTAAAATTAATTATATTAGATTCCATGTGGATGAATCATTAGATAATAATTAAATGATGATTGTTTGGGTTAATTTGGGCAGTTTTTCGATCACAATGATTTTGTTTTATTTTATCACGTAGTAATATGTACATAAGTTAGTTCCAGAAATTTAAATAGGAAATTATAAATATAACATATTCAGGTTCAAACATAATAATTGTTTCATTAATATATCTGAATGTAGAAATGGAAGAAGAAATCATGTCGTTCTTGAAGGTGATAAATTAGCATCTCACGAAAAACGTTCTCTTTAATAAAATAAAAATAAGAGGGAAAGTGGGTTGGATTGTATAATATCCCATTAGTATCATTAAATTCCTATATATGTATTATACTGTAGTTACCATACCATGTAGATGAATATTGTTTGGGAGAGAATAAGAAAAGAATATAAAATTGAAAATAAATTAAAGGAAAGAGAAATGGAAATTATCTCTTGAATCCTCCTCTTGAGATCCTCATTAATGAATCTAGGCTTGGTATTTTGATGAGACCATCAGATCTTGGAAGTGTGAGAGAGGCTATGGAAGATTCTTGTGTATAGTTTATACAATTCATGAAGCTTGAGAGGTGTGAGGAAATGAGGGTGTGAAGGGTGGTATTTATAGTGGAGGGAAGAGGGGTTTTGTCAATAAAAAATTCATTAGATTATTATTTCCCCCCAAGATAGGAAATAGTGAGTCTTCCATGACTAAGAATAGTAAATTTACAATGTGATACAGAACCTAGTAGTATTACATCCATAGAACATCACACATGACGCTATAATTATCTTATTTAGCTTATTTTGTAAATTACTGTATTTCACTATTCCTGAAAAATTCACGTATTTCAAAAAAATCCCAAAAATTCAACCCAACCATTTTTCTATATGTAGAATACAAAAAATAAAGTCCAATTTTCAAAATTAAGTTTCTAAATATGATCAATTTAGTATTTAATTAAAATCATAATTTACTCGAAAAAAATAGTTTTTAAAATTAAAACTAATTTTATGATGATTTCAAAAATTACTTAAGGTCTTATAAAATTATCGTAAATCTAGAAGACATAGATTTTTTAATTTGTGAACAAATTTTAAGAAAATATATTTTATTTTTTAATTAATTAATTAATTATAATTAATTATTTATGACTTACAAAAATACCAATACTTTTACTATGGTCAAATAATCACTTATAAGATGCCTATATTTTATTAAATTATTCATGGGTAAGATTATTATTATTTTTTGCAATTTACTATTCATAAGGGTCATATTACTATTCATAAGGGTAGGTAACTATTCATAAGGTTATGTTACTATTGACAAAAAATTATTTTTGTTTTATTATACTCCAAAAAGCATCTTGAACACAACCGTGTATGTCGGAATTCCAAAAATCCAAACACAGAAGTGAAAAACATATGTTTAAAGGTCACTTCGCACTTAGTAGTTTTATATGTTGTGTTTTCATGTGATTTTATGACATATTTATAAGAATGTAAATTATATTGGAAAACTTTGGGTCATTACATTCACCATATTAATTAATTCTCTTATATTATTCATAATACCCAATTATGTAAGATATTTACCAAAAAAGGATGGCGGGAAAACTAGTATTTTGGAAATTCCAATTTTAATGAATTCATTTAGAATTCTCATAAATGGTTATATGGTCCTGAAAATATTATAATATTGGAACCTCATTACGAATTATATATTATGTCATTTCTATCATATAGAAAACCTCAAATGTTTTATCAATTAAAGATAATTAAAATTTTGGGGAAGTAATTTATTATTGGGGAAGAATTTGACACCGTAGGTTTTAGGGAAACAATTCTTCAAAATTATATGTATATAATTATTTAATATATTTTCATAACATTTCATAAGAATATTACTATAGATATAATTAATCTGTATATGATATGAATAAAACTAACATCCATTTTTTTCTTTGAAAGTGGAACATTTTTATAATGGTATATGAAACCACATTTTACTAGGATTATTACAAAAAACGTATAATTACATACCATAATATTAAATAAATTATAATTATAAAATAAATGGATAATATTAATATTTTTACAACTAGGAAATCTCATGAAATATCATTATCCATGAGAATATTGTTTTTGTGAATCTAAACCTATAATGTCAAAAAAACATCTAGAAATGAGAAATTGTTTTTTAAAATTATAAATTAAAAAATATTAATGAAATGCTTGTTTTTTGATGTTAGAATAGAATGAATTTATAGAATTTAATGAGGGAAATATGGTCAATATATCACCATTAATAAATTGTGTATAATAAATGGGAAGAATACAAGTAATACATGTTTGGAATTATCTATATATAAATAATAAACCTAATGTTAATTTAGAGGTTAAAAAAATAAAATTTAATTATAAAAAAATTATTTGAGGTAAAATTTATGATTTCTTAATATAATAAACGGATACCCATAATTTTTTTTAAATATTGTTTTTCTAAATAATTAGTTTTTATAAAATAATTTTTTTGGGGAAACGAATTAATTATAAAGAATGATTTAAATAAAATGGTTTGAAAAATAAAAATTTTTAATATATTAAATAAATATTACCAATTAAAGAATAAAGGATATATAAATAACACTAATTTAACCAAAAATGGTTAATAAAATATGATTTACTTAAAATATTAATTATATTTTATATTATAAGATTTTATTTAAAAATTAAAATTATCTTATTTAGTAAAAAAACATAATGAAATTTATTTCCTATATATATAAATTAATTAATAATTATGTAGTGATTAATAATAGGAAATTAATAGTAATAAAGACATTTATTATTATAAAGATATATTTTTCAAAGAATTGTTTTTGTGCATGTAATGTTTATTTTCAAAATAATTTAATTTGACATCTTTTAATGGACGATTATAATAAAATGTTAAAATGTATGAATTTTTTTAACACACATATACATTATAATTTATGTTAAATAGTATTAAGAATACTTAACATTTAAAAAACATTATATAGAAAAATGTTTTTAATATATTTTATGATTTCAATTAAAAGTTTTATTTCCCATACATAGAAACAGAATTGGATTAAATTACGTAAAAAAATTTAATAATCATTTATAAATTATGTATTATAATTTATTTCACTTTTAGGATAAAAATAACTTACTGAGATAAAAAATGATTTACCACAGTAATGGTAAAACGTAGAAAGTTTTTTAAAACTATGTGGAATGACTTAAAATATCATGAAACCATATATCTAAATTTTATAAATGAGGTGTGTTTGTGACCCATATAAAATATTTTATTCTTATTTTCACCATTACATTTCAAATGATTAACCTTATGGATTATGGAATTAATATTAAAGAAATTCCATTCCAAACTCACCAATAATGGACCCATAATCTACCAATTCCAACCTGTATGGTTCTCTTGAATATGTAACCATTATGACCCACGTAAAATAGTAGTACATGTTTGGTAATGTCTTTTATCACTATGGAAGTAAGTGTAATTTATTCTAAAGGAAACCCATTAAATAAGGAGAGAAATATTTAAAGAGGATAACCAATTTCATAGATGTTGGGATTAAAAGAATGAGTCTTCTCAGATAATTTTTCATTCTTTGAGATATGTTTTACATTAAATAATATTTTTTATTTTTCTAGTTTATATAATTCATATGGATTAAATAGTTTATGTTTATCATTAAATTTATGTGAATTATAAATCCATCTTATGTTCCCCCTTTTATGCTAATTTTATTCCCAAATTTCCAAAGATGTAAGGGTTTCTTTTCATATATCCATTTAAACCTAAGATAATTTATCCCTAAAAATTCATCTAGGATAATTTTATTTTATTTTATAATAAAATTTCATCTATTTACTTTCCCTATAGTTGTAAATGCTATTTTCATTTATTCATAAAATAGTTTGGTTCATAATCAAACCAAAATAATTCTCGTAAATGGGATAAACCTTATCTCTTATTTTTGAATAATAATATTCATTTTCCTTGTCAATAATAATTATATTATTTTATGTATGTCATAATAAATAATTCAATGATTTATAATTTTTTAATTAAAATTTAATTTCATCAAAAAATATTTAATTTAATTGTTTTATACATTTTATACATGGGTAAATTTTAATTGACTAGATTTATGTTCGAAAAAATGAAAAGATTAATTCTTTTTTATTTTTTACCCAAGAACTTATATTGAAATTATATTCATTAGATTTTTTTTATGAAGAGTAATCTATATATTTTCATTGTTTTCTATATAAATTTTCTCATTGGTTTACAAATTAATTACATTTTAAAATTAATGTTATAAAAAGTAAATGGTATATGTAGTTATTTTTCATAGAAAAATTCTATTGATCTGATAACATTTTTTTCAATAATTAGAAAAATAATTTAATGTTTCTTATATGTCACTAAGGATATAATAAATGATACCATCCATATTATTTTTTTCCAAATTTACTTTCATAATTTCTTATGGAATATATTTTGAAACACATTTCTTTCCAAAACGTTATTTAATATGTGGTTTAATTCTGATTATTTTCATGAAAATAAGGTACAATTATATATGAGTTAAATTTATATGATTTTTGGGAATGATATAGATCTATAATATATTTGTAATTTTTTTTAATCTCATGAGAGAATGATGTTTTGTGGGGTTATGATGACACATATCTGTTTTTTTCAAATTTGTGTGTGGACATTATTTCTGGAATCATTGTTCATGTGTTTGTTAATTGAAATCATTTTTGGAATTTTATTAAAAATTATGTCCATGAACATCATTTTTGATTTATTTTTTAAATAAAAAATTAAATAGACATGATTTTTGGATGCTTTTTGACATGTTTTAACATGGACATGAATGTATATAGCTATTTTCACATGTTTCTATTGAAATGTTAGCAGTTAGATATGATAATAATGTTATGATTTCCAATTATTATGAATATTACATATTTCTATGTTATGAAACATGATTTTTTTTCTCCATGTATCATGATTATTGTTTTCTGTCTTATAATTCGTACACCAAGGTATTTTTATGATCCATTAATGTTATATTCCATTTTTCCATGAATTATGAACACCTTTTGTTATTCAATGTTTTTATTAATAATATATTTCTCTTATTCTCGTGTTTTATAACATTTTTTAGATCTAACCCTTTATGAATCATTGAAATTTTATTCCATTATAATGAATTTCAGCTCACTCATTATTACATTCCCTAGGTAAATAAGGAAGTTATTAGGTATGATGAGTCTATATGGGTATTATATGAGAAAGTTATTTTAGGGAAATGTATTTTATTTAAAATGAAATGTTACATTTATGTAGCCACTATCCAAATATACTAAACCTTGGGGAGTCTATTATTGAGAATTTTTTTAGGAGTTGAAGTGGTTAAAATATGGAAATGATGTAAATTATATGCATGTTATATTTGGTTCATTTCACAGTGTGTGTCAACCATGTGATCCCCTTGTGTAATTATGTTGTTAAATTTATAATTATATGCTTTATATTCTATGTAATGTACTAACCTATGAGTCATAAATTTCCGATGAAAGTTCGATCCACCATTAACCTAATTCCATATATATTAGGCTAGGTGCTGGTGATAATCACCAAGAAGGAGAAATTTAAATGGTAGGCCTTTTCCTAGTGTACCTACACTCACACACCCAAACCCCCATGAAATAGTGTAATGGAATATTTAAAGGGACAATACCATATAGAGTAAAAAATGTATGGAAAAACATATTTCTAATACATTAATGTATTATAGGATAAAACTAAAGTGCAGCGGAAAAAAATACACCCATAAGGATAAATGATATCCCATCCGAATAATAACGAGAAATGATGAAAAAAGGGAGATTTTATCTCTTTATGTGTAAGAAATACCACTAAACGCGACCTATAAAATTGAGTATTCCTAAGATCTACTAAAGTCACCACTAATCATTTATTATTCTATGAAAGATATGAAATGTGTAGGATAAGACCATACATGGGTTATATATACGTACCCAGTAGGACGGCCCAATAACTAAAGAGATGGAAGTAAATAAATATGATAGAATTGAACTCATCCAAAAAAATAGTGAAACAAAACACAACAATATATATATATATATATATGAACATGAAGAAACCTAGATAATATATAATGTTAATCCCCATCTCATATCCCAACACAATATTTAGAGTATGATGGTAGAGCCAATGGTCCATCATCAATTCCAATCACCTCATGTGTATGTTAGAAAAAGTAATGTAGAGGACCTTTACCTCAACCCTGATCCCCAAATTGAGGTTGAACAAACTACAATAGAGGAAATGCACCTTAGTATGATAGTGGGTGACACTAAATGGATAGTGGATATAACTACCCATACTTTACATACATTGTTATTACTGCAGAATTGAAGCATACTTATTACAACATATAACAAAACCATGGTAGGACCATATAGGTATAGTGTATTTAAAAGCTGGGAAACATAAACAACTGGTTCATAAAGCATCTACATTGTCCCCCATTTATTTAATCATATCTAGAGTCCCTTTTGACATATCCTACTTAGTATGCTTCTTCCTGACCTAGGGAAAATAAATCATACAAAATGGTGAGCTCAAATGCTCAGTAAGGGTAAACAAAAGAAATACAATTCATATCATATTCATAAGCACATAACATTTTGAAAATCTTAACCTGCAAAAGTGATCATAATATCATAACATGGGATAAATCATAGTAGTGAAATGTAATCCCAAAAATCCTAACTTAAAACATGAAACATTGTGTCATACACACATAATCATAGAAAAT
This sequence comes from Viscum album, assembly GCA_963277665.1. Taxonomy (NCBI): domain Eukaryota; kingdom Viridiplantae; phylum Streptophyta; class Magnoliopsida; order Santalales; family Viscaceae; genus Viscum; species Viscum album. The sequence continues at coordinate 876,023,283 of OY728143.1, read as the reverse complement.
CATTTCATATTAGTCAAGACTCATTGCCAAGACTATCATAGCAGACAAAGTCCATTTCTGAACCGAGTTCACTCCTCATTCCAGTCCTGTATCACTGATCCGGTTTAACTTGCCATTCCAACCATGTATATCTCATGATATATAAATCATTACCCAATGCATTGGAGGGAAATATAGGTCCCAACAATCTCATAATGATACCATTCTTATGTGTGCCACAAGATCATAAATCATAAATCATAACATAACCCATGTAATAAAAATGGGATTCTTAAACATCATGCCATCATAACATAATCCATATAAGATAAAAGAACATCATAAAAATAATTCCATCATAACATAATCCAATCAATGTAAAAATATTCATAGAAACAGATCCCTATATTATCTTAGATGGAAAATAATTTTGATAAAATTCTTGAACTCCATTCTTGAGGAAAATATACTTTCTACTTCAAAAACATTTTTCCTTTCATAACATGTCAAATAATTTTAAACTAAAATAAGTTAATTAAAAATTAACATGAAAACTTATAAAGAAATATTCATGGAAATAATGTTCTCTGAAATCATAAAAATCCATTCATGCCGTATAAGTTTAAAAAACATTCTTCTCGTACTTTGGCCGGAAAAGTCAAAAAGTACCTCGTACTAAAAACGAAAAAAGATTCCTTTCATAACTTTTACTAAAAACTCACCAATGGGTAAAATTGGATTTATATAATTGTAGGAGGATATAATATTACATATTTAGGAAAAATGGATGTGGATGATAAATACACCCCAGTAAATACAAAAGTATAAACAATATCGGCTAAAAATGAGATTGTGAGATTTTCCCTTACCTTACGTCCGATATGCTTCATATGTGTCTGAACCTCCTGTATAATAATCTAAATAATGTTATAGACTTATTCCAGAATCGTAATAATTGTTACGATATCATATATGGTCATCTTCTTAACATCTTATTAGTAATATTTAATTGTTACTTGTTATTCGAGTGTTTATTGCTTTTTGTTCTTATGCGTGTTTTGTCGAATAAATTCTTATTCTTATTTTTAGGTTATAGATAACTCATTTCCATAATGGTATTAGTGTAATATATATCATATTTATTCATTAAATTCATTTATATAATCATTATGTAATGAGGATCATGTAGAACGAGTCGCATCACATTGTGGAGACGGTAGGCTGTACGTACGCACAGGCGATGATATCGTTCTCATGATCATGGAAATGTATTGGAGTATATGTATACTATTTCAGAATCAATATAAATTTAAAATAATCATATATAGTTATTAATTACACCATTATACCCATCCAAGTAAGGTGGTGGTGGAAAATAGATTACACCACGGCGTGGAGACGGTATTCCGTACGTACACACGCGCAATGATTTCGTTTTCCGTAGGATGGATAGAAGCTGAAATAGGGTTGTTTCATATTTATAATAACATATTATCATATGAGTGATAAAGATGTTATTACTTAATAATGAAACAACTAAAGAAGAGGAAGTAGAAGAAGAAATAAATTTGAAACAATCGGTAACAGACATTACCTCTTCTTTGAAGCGCCTCTTCTTAACCTCCTCTTAGGGCACTAAAGATTGTATTTGAAGAAGACCAGGACCACTAGGATATTTATATGGAAGTGGATAAGAGAAATTGTTATGGTTTGGCCAAGCATGAAGGCTAAAAGTGGTGTGAGGAGGAGAGGGAGGAGGTTCCCTTTTAGAAGGGAGGAGAGGGGCACCTTAGGAAAAACTTAAAATATTATTTTATTATAAAGTCATATTCGGTTTTTAATAGATTCAAATTGATTTATTTCTAATATAAGGTGGTTATGGGTCGAAATCCTCTCAACATATAGATTTTAGACAAGTTTAGGTTACTATTTTAACCTTTAATTTAGATTTAACTCTAAGTTAAATAATTTAACTTTTACCGTGTCTTCTAGTTTTCTTACACTATATTGTTAATAAACTTACTATAACAAGACAAACGAACCCCAAGTGGTTCATTATTAATATATATAACCTTATCTAAGTCATTTGGTCGAACCTTAGATTTTTAGAAATAAAATAACAATTAATAATATAATATTTGTTTTAAAAACTATTTTATGTCAATTTTGAAACTATTTGGTAATTGATTTTTGTGAAAATTATAACAGAATTATTAGTTCAAACAAAGTTAATTAAATCAATACTAATATGTAATATAAACTTATAAAATTATTTTAATTCTTAAAAAGTCTCAAATTACATTTATTTGTATATTTATAATATCAATTATGTTAATATTTCCTTAATAAGGTAATTACTGCATCATCATTGCGTCATAAATAAATTAAATTATTTAAAGTCTAAAAAATTAAAAATAAAATAGCATTATGTAGGAAATAGTTTTATCTTTCTAATGAATATTTATAATCGAATTTATATTTTTTATAACCGTATATTAAAAATGTTTTATTTATTAAACATTGTTTTTAACTATTTTAACTATTCTTTAAATAAAATAATAATAAATGTCCTAATCTAATCCATGTAAACCTAAAGGGTAATATTTTATTTCTAAAGTTGTTTTTGGTTGAATTACACTTATCCAATAGAATTAGGACATGTGTTAGGGTAATAAAAATATCATTTTACCCTTAATTACCGTATTACTTTTAATTGTGGTAAATACAAGTAAAAAGTTACTATTCACCAAAAATTATTTTTATCTTATTGAACCACATATTACTCCTTGATATTAACCGTGTCTCTCAGATTTTTTAAATTCCACTCACAAAAGTGGTAAAAATACGTTGTATGTACATTTACAAATTCTCCTAGGAGGTGGGTAAAAGACGGTGAAAAGTTCAATAATTTTTTATATATATAAAATTATTATAAAATGAATCCAATGAATTAAATTGAACTTATATAGGTATTATGTATCAAATTTTACCTAAAATAAATTTAAATAAAATAAATAATTATTTAAATAAAAAGTCGGTTTTTAAATAGTAACCCAGTATTTTCACTATTCATCAAAAATTAAAAGTTTTCAGAAAAATTACCATAATTTCACCCTATGATAATTTCGATATTCTAAATCCCAAAATGAAGTCCATTTTGAAAGATAAAATTTATAAAATTTCAAAAAGTCGGTATTAGTATTCATAATGGCTAGTTTTAATAATATTTTAATAGCATATCGTTGTTTAGTGAAACTCTGTATTGCGTACAACGCAAGCTATCGAGGAAGGTCATGATTGCGTGTAAAGAAAGCCAAGATAGTGTTGTGTGTAGTGAAACATTCCTATGATGATGTATATAACAAAAAAAAAACAAAATATTTCTCATAAAAATCTCAGGTGTTACATTCTACCCCCCTTAAAATGAATTTTTCCCTCAAAATTCGTCACTTTGTAACAAACTGATGAGGATACCTCTCCCTCATCATATCCTCAGGCTCCCATGTAGCTTCTTCTAATTAGTGGTTCCTCCATAAAACTTTCACCAAGCGAGTGGTCTTGTTCCGTAGGAATTTTTTTCTACGATCCAGAATCTCTATCGGCTGTTCTTCATAAGAAAGATCTTTCTCCAGCAGTAAAACTTCTGAGCATAGTACATGTGAAGGATCATGTATGTACTTTCTCAAGAGAGATACATGGAACACATCGTGAACTTGAGAGAGATTCGGTGGAAGCACCAATCGGTAAGCTACATTCCCAACACAATCCGGTATTTCAAAAGGACCGATATACCTAGGGCTCAGCTTTCCCTTCTTTCCAAATCTTATTAATCTCTTCCAAGGAGATATTCGTAAGAACACTTTATCACCCACTTCAATATCTAGGTATTTTCTTCAGTTATCAGCATAGCTTTTTTATCGACTCTGAGCTGCTCTTATGTGTTGTTGAATAGATTAGACCTTTTCTGCCATCTCATCAACAAGATCAGGTCCTAATAGCTTTCTTTCCCCAACTTTATCCCAGCAAGTTGGAGTCCTGCATTTCTTTCCATAGAGAGATTCATAAGGAGCCATCTGAATACTGGAGTGAAAGATATTTTTATAAGAAAATTCCACCAAAGGTAGGTGTTGATCCCAACCACCTTTAAAATCCATAGAGAAAGCTCTTAACATATCTTCTAGAGTTTTAATTGTTCTCTCAGACTGACCATTTGTCTGAGCATGATAAGAAGTGCTGAAACTCAACTCTATATCCATAGTATAATAAAGACATTACCAAAACTTTGAGGTAAACCTCGGATCCAAATAAGATATAATGGAAAGTGGTACTCCATGAAATCTTACCAATTCCTTTACATATATCCTGGCAAGCTGATCCAGATAGAAATCTTCTCTAATAGCAATGAAGTGTGCCAACTTCGTAAGACGATCAACTATGACCCAGATAGCATTATTTCCTTTGGATGGTTTAGGAAGTCCAGTGAGAAATTCCATAGTGATGTTTTCCCATTTCCATTCATGTATGGGTAATGGTTGTAACATCCCCTTATACTTCTGTCTCTCTGATTTAACTTGGTGACAAACCAAGCATCAAGAGACATATTTAGCAACATCCCTTTTCATGCCATCCCACCAGAAGTACTCTTTCAGGTCTCTATACATCTTCGTGCTTCCAAGATGAATAGTGAATGAAGAACTATGATCCTCATCCAGCACCTCCTTCTTTAATTCTGGGATGGGAGGAACACAAACCCAATTCTGGAACCTATTTATCCCATCACAATCAAGGTTGAATTCATGAACATTTCTCACCTTCTTTTGTAACTCTACATCTTCTTTTTGTGCCTCTTTAATCTTCACATGTATAGATGGTTGAACATTCATTTTAGAAAGATAAGGTTTCTCCCCTTCCATTATAATTCCAAGATCCATCCTTTGTAAATCCATAAATATTGGATCTTTTGTGATCCTCATCATGGATAATCTAGTATAGTCTTGTCAACTTAATGCATCTTCCACCTTTTTTTCTTTCCTATGGTGATAATGAATTGAGAAGTCATAACACTTAATCATCTCCAACCATCTTCTTTGGTGCATATTCCGGTCCTTTTGAGTGAAAATATACTTTAAAATTTTATGATCAGTATAAATATCACACCTTTCACCATAAAGTAATGCCTTCATATTATTAATGCAAATATTACCGCAGCTAACTCCAAATCATGAGTTGGGTAATTTTTCTCATTAATTTTCAATTGTCGTGAGGCATAAGCTATCACCATATCATTTTGCATGAGAACACAACCCAATCCCTTCTTGGATGCATCACTATAGATCAAAAACCTTTCTCCACTACAAGGTAGTGTGAGCACAGGGGCACTGGATAACCATCTTTTTAACTCCTTGAAATTCTCTTCACATTCCTCCATCAAAACGTACTTAACTCATTTTCGAGTCAACCTGGTGAGTGGATTAGATAACCTTGAAAAATCATTCACAAAACATCAATAATATCCAGCCAAACCAAGAAAACTTCAGATCTCATTTACAATTGTTGGTCTCGACGATCTTTTGATAACCTCTGTTTTTGGTGGATCCACAGATATCTCCTCTTTTGAGATTATGTGACCCAAAAATGAAACTTTTTGAATCCAAAATTCACACTTGGTAAATTTGTCATAAAGCTTATCCTTTCTCAGGGTCTTTAATACAATTCTCAAGTGGTCTTAATGTTCTTCCTTGCTCTTTGAATAGACAAGAATATCATCTATAAAGACTACCACAAACTGATCAAGATAGTCTCTAAAGACTCTATTCATCATATCCATTCAGATAGTAGGGGCATTAGTAAGACCAAATGGCATCACTATAAATTCATAGTGTCCATACCTTGTACGGAAAGCCGTCTTTGGTATTTCCTCCCTTTTAACCCTTAATTGATGATACCCTGAATGATGATCAATCTTATAAAATTATTGAGCTCCGCGTAGTTGGTCAAATAAGTCATCAAGGCGTAGGAGAGGATATTTGTTCTTGATAGTGATCTTGTTAAGTTCTCGATAATCAATGCAGAGTCTCATTGATCCATCTTTCTTCTTAACAAACAGAACAGGTGCTCACCAATGTGACGCACTTGTGCGTATGAATCCTTTATCAATATTCTCTTGGAGTTTCTTCTTCAATTCCTACAACTCAATTGGGGCCATTCTATATGGTGTCTTGGAAATAGGCATAGCACCCGATATGAGTTCTATTGAAAACTCAACTTCACGATTTTGTGGAAGACCTAGAAATTCCTCCGGAAAGACATCATCAAAATCCCGTACAATGGGAATATTCTTAATCATGAGTTTCTGTCCAACCATTTGAGATAAATAACCATCATTTAGTGGAATCAGGACCCATAAGATGGAAGAAATTTCAACCGTAAGGTTATGTTCATCCTTGCATTGATAGACGATCATAGGATGATCTGGAATACGAAATGTGACTTACCTTCTTTGGAAATTGATATGAGCTCCATATAAAGAAAGCCAATCCATGCCAAGAATCACATCAAATTCCACTATAAGAAGGATCACAATATTTGTAGGAATCACTTTCCCACAAAATCCAATTGGAGAATAATTATAAACTTTTTATGCGAGTGTTGGGCCATTAGTGGTTGTCACAGCTAACTCGACATCTAATTGTTGAGGTAATACAGTGATACCCTTAGAAAATTATTTAAAAATAAAAGAGTGGGTGGATCCAGAATCAAATAAAACATTTTATACTTTAGAGTAGATGGTAAGTGTACCTTTCACCACTTCGTTATCATACTCCACATAGCAGATAGAAATAGCATGTGTCTTTCCTTTGTCTTTATCCTTAAGAGTTTGTTGACGTCGATCATCATCAACAACCCTTGTATTAGGGCATTGATTAGAATAATTCCCCATTTCCTTGAACTTGTAACATTGAAGTGTAGGAGGTGCACTCTGTGTAGCCTTTTCTTTGTTCGCATCACTAGACATCTTCTTCCCTTCATTGCGGAATTCAAATTCCTGGTGACCTTCTTTTCCACATTTGAAATATTTACTTGTCCCTTTAATAAAACTCCCTCCATGTTACTTTCCACACTTTGAGAATAAGGGAAAACTCATCTTATTTTCAGTGTGGTCTATAGATTTCCTTTTGAATTCCATTTTCCTCTTCTTATCAAACGCATATGACTGCTGGGTTACTCCAATCTCCATCTCAACCTTGAGAGCACATCAAACGATTTCCTCGTAGCTATTAAAATCCCTTATGGATAACGCCTTTCAAAGAATTGGTTTTAAGACACTAAAGAATCGATCGATCTTACTCTTAGGTTGGATAATAATTACAGAAGCGTACCTTGCAAGTCTTGTAAAATTTGCTTCGTAGGTACCAACCGATTCATCATCCTTTTTCTTTAGTTCAAGAAACTCCTTCTCCATCTTTGTTCGAAGAATACGAGGGAATTACATATTGAAAATTTAGTTCTTGAACTTGTCCCATTCCTTGGACTCAATTTAATCCCTTTGCCTCGTATTCTTAATAAGATTCCACCATTGATCAACTTCACCTTCCAAACGATATACTGCTAAGAATACTTTATCATGCTCAGAACATTGAAGGACTGAAAATATCTTTTCAGTGGTACGGATCGATTGTTCAGCCACTAATGGATCAGAAGACCCGATGAATGAAGGTGGACGCTGCCTCATGAAGGATTCAACATAATGTTGCTCCTTCCTTTGCTAGTTTGGAAGTCCTGCATGATTCATAGCTTGAGAAAATTGTGTGATCATGGCTATAATATTTTTCATTCCATCTCCCATAACATTTTGTTTCTCAGGGGGACAATCATTTCATTTCCTGTCGCATTCCCCATTAACACTGTTCCTTCAGGTTCCAGCCATTGACTAAAAACAAGAAGAATAGTGTGAGAAACACTAATTATAATAGGAAAACCACATAATCAAGAATAAAATTTCACACTTAAGGTATTATCATAGGTTAGTCATGGCCATTTCTAAAACACTAAGATTTTATTCTATTCTTAGACATATACTTAGGGTTATTACTAAGGATTTCACATCCTAGTTTCCAAAGGTTGACTATAACTTTCCTATGATACCAACTATAATGACCCATACTTTACATACATTGTTATTACTTCAGAATTGAAGATACTTATTAAAACATATAACAAAACCATGGTAGGACCGTAGAGGTATAGTGTCTTTAGAAACTGGGAAACATAAACAACAGGTTCATAAATCAACTACATTGTCTCCCATTTATTTCATTATATCTAGAGTCCCTTTTGGAATATCCTACTTAGTACCCTTCTTCCAGACCTGGGGAAAAGAAAACATACAAGAGGGTGAGCTCAAATTCTCAGTAAGGGTAAACAAAAGAAATATCATTCATATCATATTCATAAGAACAAAACATTTTGAAAATATTAACCTACAAAAGAGATCCTAATATCATAACATGGGATAAATCATAGAAGTGAAATGTAATCCCAAAAATCATAACTTAAAACATGAAACTTTGTGGAATACACACATAATCATAGAAAATCATTTCATATTAGTCAAGACTCATTGACAAGACTATCATAGTAGACAAAGTCCATTTCTGAACCGAGTTCACTCCTCGTTCTAGTCCTATATCACTAAACTAGTTTAACTTGCTGTTCCAGCCATGTCTATATCATGAGATATAAATCTTTACCAAATGCATTGGAGGCAGATATAGGTCCCACCCATCTCATAATGATACCATTCTTATGTGTGCCACAAGATCATAAATCATACATCATACCATAACCCATGTAATAAAAATGGGATTCTTAAACGTCATGCCATCATAACATAATCCATATAAGATAAAAGGACATTGTAGGCACCAAAATATTGAACGCAAAGGGAAGAAGAAAAAGAATCCCGCACGCTGCCTCGCGAAGCTTTGAAGCGGAGCTCCCCCTGATCAACGGGGCCGCTGTGAAGCAAAGGAGGCGGTACCGCTCTGCGAACGCCCTGACATTCGCGAGCCCACCGTGAAGAAAAGGAGGCAGTATTGCTCCGAGAACGCCCTAACATTCGTGAGCCCGCTGCGAAGCACCCGCCTCCCCATCGCGCCACATGAGCTCTGCTTCACGGCACCCCTTGCCTATAAATACTGGGCTCCCCCTGAGTCCAGGGGACAGACAATCCGACCTTTCGGCTTCTCAACCCCCGAATCGTGAAGCACCCTTCACCCTGGGAATCATGAGCTCCGCGAAGTATTTTTACTTCGCGAGATGCCTTCTAATTGTCTCGTTTTGAGACCCTCTTCCGAGAGGGATGCCCTTTATGAAGACTAAGGGAATTCGCGAAGGAAGGGGATTCCAAAGGGAACCCGGGCAGCCGCAAAGCGTTCATGCTTCGCAAAACACCCATCCTGTACTAGTGATCCACATGCCAAGGTAGGGTCACTGCACATCGCGAAGCACACTGCTTCGCAGCACCTTTCTTCACGAGGCACCTCTGCTTCGCGAAGTAGTGCTCCGCAAATACTATTCCACTTCGCGAATCACCTCCCACTCACACCCCTACCCCATGCTATGGCCAAGGCACTCCAATTTGTGAAGAACACTCCTTCTCTTGGCAATTCCTCTTCCCATGCGAACCTCCAGGTTTGCACGATGTGATTTCAAAGTCTCATGGACAACACCCCTCGTAGAGTTGCCTCTCCTAATGATTATTCTCATAGGCACGCTAACGGCTATTGCTTCTTCGCATAGCCAAGATAACGTGGACCGCTCGATGGTACGCTCTGCAACCCCCCTTGAACATGGCCTTGATAGTACCTTCCCTCCCCCAAGGAGCAGAGGGTACCAGTCATGTAAGTCCTAGGGGTGTGGAGTAAACCCACCTCATCCGAGTGGTAGGACGTTAAACTGCCAACCACCTCGTCCTCAACACATGACGTTAAACTGTGATATGACCACGAGCTTCGCATGCAGGTTCCCCCCGTCTCGGACATTATTTACACCAATCATCTCCACGGGAATCGAATCACCCTCACATGGGATGATATCCTCCTTCTCGGAGTAGCGTATATCCATTGTAGAAGGGAAACCACCTTGGTATAAGCCCCCATGCCTCTCTTGAGGAAGGTAGCACCCATGCACCTCCGTACTTCCCCACTGCCAAGGCCAGTGGAGGGCGTGATAGGGAATGAGGCACCTTCCATATTTGGTCCCAAATCCCTCTCCCGCCGCACTTTGCCGCACTTCGGGCCTCCATCCTAGAGTAATTCTCAGCACCATGGGCCACCTAACGCGTAATCCCCTCTTCGTTTTCCACAGACGCATCCTTCGCGATGTGATCATCAGGTCCCTGAAACCTCTTGTTTCTCACACCGAGCATGACTCATGTGAGCTTAGAGTGATCACCGTCCCTGACCCCCACCTCAAGAGAACTACGGGGACTTTGATCCATGTGAAGGCATGGTACATAGGAAGCCTCCACGAGGTTCAAGCCCACCACTCAGTCGTTTCTTCACGTCGAGTTCCACCATCGTCCGGCATGACGTTAAACTGTATTCCCCATCCAGCATGACGTTAAACTGTACATCCATCTGAACTATGAGGTATTTGATCCATGTCAAGACATGGTACGTAGGAAGCCTCCATGAGGTTCAAGGCCACCACCCATCATTTCTTCACGTCAGGTTCCACCCTCATCCAACATTACGTTAAACTACATTCCAGTCCGACGGTAAGCCGTTGTGACCAACCCAAACTACGAGGACTTTGATCCATGTCAAGGCATGGTACGTAGGAAACCTCCCTGAGGTTCAAGACCATATCCCATTAGACCAAGGTCCTTCCTTCACGTCGGTTCACTGGCACCCACCATTTTCTCCTGAACTACGAGTTCTTTGATCCATGTCAAGGCATGGTACGTAGGAAGCCTCCATGAGGTTCAAGCCCATCACTCGGTCATTCTGACCTCATTCATGTCAGTTAACCCCCGTCCCGCAGGACGTTAAACTATATTCCACATATCATTTGAACAAGGAGGACTTTGATCCATGTTAAGGAATGGTACGTAGGAATCCTTCCTGAGGTTCAAGCCCACCACCTGTTGGTCATTCCGACTTCATTCACGTTGGTCCACCAACAACTGGGCAGCCTAGTGTGTAAGCCCTACCCCATCGGACCAAGGTCCACATTCACGTCGGTTCACTGACAACACCCATCAAACCAAGGTCCACATTCATGTCGGTTCACTGGACCCATCCCGAACTATGCGGACTTTGATTCCCTGCCATGGGGATACGTAGGAGGTATCTTCGAGGCTCAAGCCCAATTTTATTATTTCCCTTGCGATGGTCCCATTTCATTCCCCCTCCTCTTTATCCATCCATCCATCATCCACCCTGATTCTTACCCAGGCTGCCACATCTCGGTGAGATCATGCCACTCCACTCCCCTCCACAACATCTGGGAAGCTACCCACGAGCTGACCATGATATCGGCATCCCTTCAAGGGAAATTCCTCAATCTGATCCATACCAGCTAGTGTTCTGATCAGTCCGATCTTTCTCCGCTGGACATTAAACCTGCGGTATACCCTGTGTTAAACATAGAAAGATGAGGAAAACCTCAGATACATGCCTATGGCATATGATTCCCCGCGCTCTATGTGGTATGCCTCTGGCTTCCATGCCCTCAAGAAGCCCTATGACAAGGTACAAAAGACAGACACGCCAATTCCCCAGCATTCAGACATGCTACTGATGCCTCGACATGACTACTCCCCCGACTGAAGGTTACTGCCCTGACTGGACCCTTTGGAATGTCCTGACAGAAGAAGTGTAATTAACTGGCATCCATGGAAACATGGCACTGGGAAGAGTTTCACGAACAACGTATTAAATCTATGAGGGAGACCCTGACTAGGTGATGAGTTCCGAAGAGTAATCCACGGAAGGAAGAACTGAAATCCCATAATCCCGGTTTCGATCAAGGAGAAGACTTCCCTGAATAAGAAGCGAATGCCGCCCACCTTTGGAAAGCGGGAATGCGGGGCAACAGTGGTGCGTCCTCACAGACGGATTCGCGCGCCCCAGCGAAAGCGTCGAAAATAGAAATGGTGAACCTGATGTGAAATTATTCTCCTAAATATGGAGATTAGTAGCATTTGAGACCCCATTAGATTGATGTGTCATAAGATCCAGATATCTGGTGCCGGGTCCCGCCAGGCAAATAGCGGGCCTGGCGTGAAACTCACCGGAAGTTGGAGTAGTAGAACGTGAGGCATTCCATTCTGAAACGTGTTGGCGTGGATCCCTCTTACCGATCACGGAGGATGGAATGATACTTGGGCACTGGTTGTCGATCCTTTTCCTCGCAGTGCTGATGAGTTGATCTCCCTATTTCCCAAGAACCAGGTTGCTGCTATGGAGACACGATCACCGCCCGCTCACCTACACAGGGGCGGGGGCAATACCAGAATAGCCGCTCCGCATGGCTCCACTACCGCCACGACAACCTCTACAACCGTGAATATGGGACACCCACGTCTCCTTTCCCCATCAGAGATCATCCAACGAAGGGTGATCAACAACCTTGTACACAGGTACAAGGAGTAAGGGGTCATCCCGACTCGGGACATGGCCTACCTGGACCTGGAGGCATCTAGGCCCCACCGTCAATGTCGCCCTCAAAGGCCGCACAGGGAGCCCCTACTCCCCACCCCAACGCTTAATCGTTTCGGGAGCCTCTCCCTGAAACTCCTCGACGACTCCTCGCCTTACGCTGATAAGGCGGGTGATGTCCAGCTCGGCCCGGTCAATGTCCCAATCCAAGGGCTCCAGACAAGGGCTCTCATCCGGCCACATTAGCGCCACCGTCTGGCTCCGCTAGAGGAGCAGGTAGGCTATGCCCCTGCACCACATGCACCTGCTCCTCTGACCCGGTGTCAGTGTCAGGCCTGAGCCGAGGACGCTCGTCAAGGGGCGTCAACGTCAACAACTACTGTGGCCCGAGCCACCGCCGACGTGCATCGTGGAGTCCCTGCATACACTGAGTAGGGGCACTCCTTCACCCAACCAGGACCGAGGCCCCAACCGTCCCATGGGCATGTTGGGTTGGCTCTTGGGGTCATAGGCCCGAGCGATGATCGCCGCGAACCAATCCGCGGTGACGTCACTCCGTACAGAGGTCCTCCCCGTACCACCATTCCATAGAGTGTTGGCCTTCCCCGCTCTGAAGCTTGTCATGGGGGTATGCATCGTGCTACTCCCATTCTGAATGAAGACCTACCCCGTGGCAGTGACTCTCGGTGTGGAAGCCTCTCCCGCGCCCACCACAGAGGGAATGGATTTCCTCCTCCTACCCTCGACCGTCGATGTGAAGGCATTTCCCATCTGGTCCCTCTCCAACGTGGGGTTCCCCCCTACGTCCTCTCTACAACTGGAAAAGGTCCTACTTGCCTCTGTAACCCAAGGAGTGAAGGTCAGCCTCGCTCCACCCGCACCGACCATGGAGGTCGTCCCCATGCTCCTACAGGTTCCAACAGAGGTTCCTCCCACATGGGTGTTGTCCATGGAAGTCCTCCCCATGTACCCTTTGACATTTTCCCAGGTGCCCCTCGCACCTTGGCTATCTCAAGCAGGAGTCCTCTCTGCCAAGGCTCCAGCGCCGCTCCGAGGCTACATGTTAAGAATCAACCTTGTCCCGAAGAGCCATCTAGGGGCAGGAGAGAGGGTCGTCACCGCCATAAGAAGAGTCCTGGGAAGGCCCGAGTGGAGTTCAAACCAACCCATTTCTCGGATTCTAAAGTGGAATGTGAATCAACGATGGAACCTTCTACCCGCTCCCCCATGTCAAGGACTGGGGTAGGAACGAGGCGCGTCAGCCTCGTTCTCCCAGAATGTGAAGTCCACCGGATTCTCGCCTCTATCTGCAGGTACATCCAGGAGGAAGAAATTGTGGAAATTCTGCAGGTTCTGACCATGCAATCACCACCGTTGTCACCAGAAGCACCCTCTACCTCTACCAGAGATCACAAAGAACTATTTTGGGGACCAACGGTGGTAGAGCAACGACGTGACCCATAATCGGCGACCGTAATTCCTGCACCAGAAGCTGTGGCTATCAGCCCATCATATCGTGATATTTTGGTCAGGTCACATCACCTGTCAGAGGATGGCCCAAAATTCGGAGGCCAGTCAGCTCGTTCGCCGTATTATCCACCGCCAAATTTACTATCCTAGCGGTCCGCCTCGGTACCGCTACCGGTCCCTCAGCCGCCTTCGGTTGATGGGTGGGGAAATACGGGGCCAGACCCCGAGTCCGAGCCAAGGAGATTCTGGAACATTCTCGCAGTGGATCACTTCTCGGAGAAGTTTTGGCTGACGGCAGCGTCGAACTTTTGCACACTGGAGTCCCTTACCTCAGAGGAAGTAGGGTGCTTCCGCCGAACCCTATGGGCACCGCACTTCCTCCTTCGTTATGAGTGGGTAGTGTACCCCGGGAGCCAAGAGAACCTTGAAGAAGTTGGCGAGCAATGCCGCCTGATCGATTTGGCCGCACTCCCTGTGGCCCAACGCCCTGGGTCACCAGGCCGCCAGAGCACCCTTCAACGGAAATGCGTTCAGAGTCTCAAAGTACTCCGTAGAATCATTAGGGAAGCTACCCCCCATGTGCAAGTCTGTGGCCGGGGATAGTATGCCACCCTCATCTTCAGTCCTATCCGGTGGCAACCCGATCCATTAGGTGACATTGAGGACATGCCCCCAAGGATGGTCGCAGTCCACATGGCTGACGTAGTGGACAAGGAGGACGAGATTGAATTTCTTGATGGGGACTTACCCCCTGAGGGTGTACCGCCACTACTGGACCCATCAGGGAGGGTTACCCATCAGCAGAGGAACCTTCTAGGCCTCCCTGTACCCACTGAGTCGCTGGTACTCAGTCTAAATGATAGTAAGGGTAAGGAGCATATCGGAACCGTCAAGTACTCTGACCCATCAACCTCTGTATAGAAGACGGACGAAGATCCCGAGAAGGCCGCGTTGTTCCAATAGCTTGCATAACAGAAGATGCTAGTTGAAAAACTCCTGGCCGAGCGCGCTGCAGAGCGGCGACCCGAATACGGTAATCCCAAGCCAGGGTAGTAGGGGCATGAACAATTCCCCCCCGACGAGATGCCTCCGAGAAACCCTGATCATGCTGCTTCTGCAGACAGGGAAAAAGCCGGAACTCACAGAAAGAGGGCGCGATACGTCTCACCAAACCCTCCTGAACGATGGGGCAATCTGAGGAATCTAGCCCCGATTCCCCCACCCACCCCATAGGCCATTCTGCCAGTCGCTCCACGAGCTGCTGAAGCCATCTATTGTGTCGAAGAACCCGACAACACACTTGTGAATAGGGATCCCTGTCAAGACAGGGACCCCACTCGGATGATCTTATAGCGGCACTCATTGCCCGCCTCGAAGCGTTGGAAACACGGAAGGTGGCAGTCCCACCGGATGGAAAGCCATATCCCGCGTGAGTGAATGATATGCCCGCACCCCCAAGTTTTTGGAACCCCACTTTCTCGCCCTTAAACGGGACATGGGACCCGCCGTAGCACTTGGCCCACTTTTCTTCCAGGTGTGGCCTCTTGCTGGGGACCCGACCCAGCAAGAATCTGCCAAGATCCAATGTTTTGTGTAGAAATTGGAGGGCCCCGCATTCATCTGGTATAGCTAGATCCCTATCAGATCGGTGACCAGCTGGGAGGATCTCCGCCGGTAGTTCCTATACCAGTTCAGCTCCACCACGCGAAAGACAAGCATCGAAGACCTCTTCAAGTGAAAACAAAGGCCTGATGAGCGAGTCACAAACTTCATCGCTTGGTGGAAGGGACTTACATACTCCCTCAAAATGCCACTAACTCAGGAGAAATTACTGATGATGTGTGTAGGGAACGTTAAAACAGAGCTGGTACCTTCCTGGATCACCCAGAACCACCCTGGAGGATTCCAGGATTTCTCAGATAAGGCTCGACACCTCGAGGAGGCTCTATAACAGGCTAGTCAGGCACGTTTTCTACCCCCTGTGATCCCAGCCATGAGGGCTGCTAGAGCCGAACCCGCCGCGGTGGCCCAAATAGAAGCTCCCAGGCAGCTGGAATTACTGCCAGCCGCACCGGCCCCGCAACCCCGTAGAGGTCCTCCCCCTCAAGCGTAGGCTCTTTCCCAGCATCAACTGCCTCAGAATCGATAGGTTCCCCCGCAAAATGCGCCACCACCACCTAGGTGAGACAATCAGGCACCGCCTCCTCAGCAGGCCCCTCCGTCCCCTCGTCAGGGCCAGTCTCCCAGGGCCCCCTATCCGGAAAAAAGGCACCATACTTACTCATTCAATGAGAATCAGGTCCCCAGTTACTTCCGATGTGATCTAGAGCAAAGGATTGTGCGCTTACCCGAGTGCGGAAGGGCGGTAGAGGCGAATCTCACCGATCACCCCAACTACTATCCCTATCATCGGATTCTAGGGCACACCCTCAAGAAATTATATGAGTTTGAAGACTCGCTTAAGGACCAGGTCGACAACAACATATTTAGGTTGGGCCCAGCACCGACACATGTAGAGGGTGTCTTTGTAGGGTCAGAGATCGGTAGCGACAACGAAGGCGAGTGACAGCAGGTTCCCAGTCGTGGGTCCCAGAAATACGACGACTGGATGGTTCGAAAAATCGTCGCCCGTGCCCATGGTATGATTCGGGCACGCTTGAATCAGCCGGAGCCTTCGGAGGAAGTATCCAGTACCTCTGCATCGTCGTCACATCCGACCTCTTCCCAAAGAGGCAAGCAACGACAACACAAGAAGAAGCAACACGCTCCACCTATTCCACCGTCATATGATACTCTTGGTGACTTTATGCCCCCTGAAATGGGGATTCCTCCCAGAATCCTCCTGGTGGTGGATGACTCATCGAGCGACAGCCAGGGGTACGCTTCAGTTAACACCGTGGAGCTGGTAAAGCTATATATGGCTCCCGACGAGGGGGATCGCCAAGCGAACCTCCCCAACATCCCCAGCCGACGCCAACGTCAGCGGAACCGCAAACAAACAGGTCATCGAGGCACGTCAGCGGGAGCTTCCAGTCAAGTCGTGCACGCTACTGAAACCAGACAGTAGGCTCAGTGTAGAACCCAACATGCACAACCTCATCTGATGCCCTCAACTCTACCTCCACCACTGTTTGTGCTACTAGATCAGGCAGAGCTGCCTCATCCTTATTACAGTCAGTCTTTCCAGGCTCCAGGACAATCTCTGTTGCCCAATCCTAACCCGGCGACAACTCTATAGGCTTCAACTAGTAGGCAGCGGGATTTACCCACTACTAGCCAGCCGCCGGTTCAACCGGCAGGACCCGCTATTCCTCCAACTGCAGAACAAACTCCTGTAAGAAGAGGCTCGCGCTTGGCATGAAATTATGATGTCCTAAAGCACCTGGCCAGCATTCCAGTAAGGATTTCTATCCTTGAGGCCCTTCTCCTATCATCTGAAATGAACAAAGCACTTGCTGAGGCCCTAAGGATCCCCCTTCAGTTTGAGACGGAGGTAGCAGCTGCAGAAGCCTTCCACACTGAGGCAATAGAGAATGCTGAATTCCAGGAAGTTATCTCGTTCTCCGGTGAAGATGAAGACCCTCCCATACATGGGCATATTCTCCCACTTTACGTCACTGGCCAGTTCAATGGCTTGTAAGTCCACCGTTGCCTCATTGACACGGGTTCTGGGATCAACCAGATCCTGACTCGGACACTACGAAATATGGGTTTGTCAGAAGATGATTTAACTCCCTCCGACCTCAAAATCCAGGGATACGATAGGACTAAGCAATCGCCAGTCAGAAAGATCCGCCTGAAGACCCAGTTCAGTGGCCTAATTTCCAGCACCAAGTTCATGGTTGTCTCCCAGGACACCGCCTACAACGCATTGATGGGCAGGCCATGGCTCCATCCGCACGCAGCAGTCCCTTCGTCATATCACCAATGCCTCAAATACCCCCTCAATGGTTGAGTAGGCGTGCTCCAAGGAGATGCGTCACCTTTCGCCTCTTGTGAAGCCCGCTATCTGGATGATGATTATTACAAGAGCAAGGATAAGCAGATCCTAGCAAGTGAGGATGAACCCGCCCTAGTCACAAGTGATCTGTGGGTAGGCCTAGATGACACCTACATCTTCCCGATCCATCGATTGGAGGCCACGAACCCCGAGATGGGGTAGTGTTTTGTTGTTTTAGGTACTAAAGGAAGTCATGTTCCCATGTCCAAGAGACGACAGAAAATCACCTCATACTCCTACACCAACCAGGCTCAGGTGATCCCGGAGCCTCCTACCCCTGTGCGGTATCAGAATGTCAATCTTATGACAATGGCAGTACATCATACATGTCTCTTCCACCAGACTGAAATCAACCGACTCAGGCCGACGCGTCACCACTGCTTTGATGTCATCAAACGTGGCCCCTTAGGATGAAGGCCAGATGGGATAGGATCGATTGCTTTCATTGATACGGTCTGAGTGGTGTATGGGTCTCCTGATATGATGACCACTGTTGCCCAAGACGACACCAGCTGCCCGTTAGGGTTTGATAGCTCAGAATTAGCTCCCCTGGCGGGAAATCCCTCCACGGGTGGAGAGGAAGATCTAGAGGATGCTCCCCCCGCTTTTGAGGAAGGCGTCTCTACCACGATTGATGAACTGGTACAGGTGAACCTTGGTAGCGAGGCAGATCCGAGACCCACATTGATCAGTGCATCCATGTCTCCCGAGGAGCAGCAGCGGTACTTAGACTTTCTCAAACAACACCGTGATGTGTTTTCCTAGAGTTATGGTGAGATGCCATGACTTGATCCTTAGGTATTCTTTCACCGCCTGGGCCTCCCGTCAACCCATCGTGGGTTTAAGCAGCCTCCTAGAAAGATGCACCCTTCTCACGGTGCCATGGTTGAGGCCGAAGTTGACAAGATTATCAAAGCCAACTTCATCAAGTAATTCCAGTACCCCAAGTGTCTTGCCAACATTGTGCCAGTCAGGAAGAAGAATGGGCAGATCAGAGTCTGCATCGACTTCCACGACCTCAATCACCACTGCCCAAAGATGACTTTCCCCTCCCAGTGACCGAGTTATTGATTGATTCCACGGTCGGGTTCCAAGCCCTCTCTTTCATGGATGGGTATTATGGGTACAACCAAATCCGGATGGCCCCCGAGGATGAGGAATCCACTGCCTTCACGGTCCCCAAGGTATGTTTTGTTATTAGGTTATTCCCTTAGGCCTGAAAAATACAGCTGCCACTTATCAGCGAGCCATGCATCACATATTCAGGCCAATTCTCGGGATGCTGGTGGAATGCTACATGGATGATCTAGTGGTCAAATCATGCCAGTTCCAAGACCATCTCAAAGACCTTGAGAAAGTGTTCGGTTTCCTCTGTTCCCGCCACCTGAAGATGAACCCATTGAAGTGTGCCTTCGGGGTCACCTCTGGTAAGTTTCTTGACTTTGTTGTTAGATATCGGGGCATTGAGACCGACCCAGAGAAGATCAAGGCCATCAGCCAAATGCCTCCCCTGAGCAATATTCAAGAACTTTGAGGTCTCCAAGGCCACTTAGCCTATATATGCCGATTCATCGCGAATCTGGCCGACAAGTGTAAGTCATTTTCCCATCTCATGAAGAAAGGCACCGCCTACGAATGGGATGAAGAGTGTCAGACCGCCTTCAAGGAAATAAAGTAGTATCTGATCCAACCACCAGTTTTGATGCCACCTATCTCTAGAAAGCCACTGGTCCTTTACGTGACTGCCCTGGAATGGTCCCTCGGTGCACTTCTCGCCCAGAAGAATAACGAGGGTACAGAGAATAGTCTCTACTATCTCAGCCACATGTTTCTCGATACGGAGATCAGATACTCCCCTATCAAAAAGAGATGCCTTGCACTCGTTTTTGCCGTATAGATGTTGCTGTATTACCTGCAGCACCATGAGGTAAAATTGGTCTCTCGGGTAGACCCACTAAAGTAAATCCTGAACCGCCCCATGTTGATTGGCTGACTAGCGTGGTGGGCGGTGATCCTCCAGCAGTTTGACATCAGGGTCATGCCTCAGAAGGCCATGAAGGGACAACATTGGAAGACTTTTTAGCTTCCCATCCAATCTCCATGGATCAATCCCTGGACCTGGATGTTCCTGATGAGACGATCCTCTCAGTCGATCATGCCGTCTCATGTTGGAAAATGCACTTCGACGGTGCCTCCCGTAGCCCCACCGGTAGAAGGCTCAACAATCATAAGCTCAACAGAGTGGGTCTGGGTATCGTCTTCATCACCCCGGCACAAGCAGTCCTGCCATACTCGTTCCTGTTTTCAGAAGGCTGTACCAACAACGAGGCAGAGTACCAAGCTCTCATCACCGGCCTCGAGTTGGCCCTCGAGATCGATGTGCCCCATCTACATGTGAAAGGAGATTCTGAGCTGGTGATCAAGCAGGTCAATGGCGACTATGTCGTCAAGAAGCCGGAGCTTGTACCATTATTGGAGTGCACCCTCCGCCAAATGGCCTAGTTCTCTTCTCGACCAGAGGTTACCCATGTCCCTCGGTCACATAACGGTTGAGCAGATGCTTTTGATGGCTTGGCTATGTCGCTCGCAGAACCAGAGCAAGATGATTTGATCATACATGTGGCACACTAAAGAGTAATTTCCCCCATCACCCTAGTGGACAAGGACGGCCTATGGGTAAGTCATCTCACCACCGGACCTTCTACGTCAGGGGTCCCAGGTTTTTCAGACACAGTTGTTGAGGCCACTCCCGACTGGAGGGAACCTTTTGTCGAGTATCTCCAAAATGGTTGCCTCCTGGACAACCGGGCCGAGCGCGAGTGAATTCGACACTGTGCGCTGCAATTTACCCTCCAGAGCAGTCACAGTCTTGAGCAGATCCTTTATAAGTGGAGCTTCGATGGTGTTCTCCTCTGTTGCATTCAAGGATATGAGATTTCTCAGGTCATGCAAGAGGTTCATGCCAGTTCCTGTGGTGGCCACCAAGATGGGCCAAAGATGTACCATCAAATCCGGAGGTTGGGGTACTTCTAGCCTTATATGATCCATGATTGTATCGATTTTGCAAAGAGATGCCACGCGTGCCAAGTTCATGCCAACTTCCTGCATCGGCTGCCGGAGCCCCTCCATTCCACCAAGTACCCTTGGCCATTTGCGGTGTGGGGACTCGATGTAGTGGGACCATATCCACCGGAGACAGCTCGCCAGTGTAGGTTCATCCTAACTGCTACAGATTTCTTCTCCATGTGGGCAGAGGCAGTCCTGCTCAAAGAGGCCAAGGCCCGTTCCATTGTCGACTTTGTGAGATCTAACATTATCCACCAGTTTGGGGTCCCTCACGCTGTCCTCACCGATAACGGCACCAACATCCGAGCAGCCGAGCTGAAGAAATTGTACGCCAAGTATAATATCCGTTCGAACCATACCTCTCACCATCATGCATTGGCAAATGGACAGATCAAGGTGTTCAACAAAACCCTCTATAACATTCTGCAGAAAATGGTTGGTCAGAACAAGAAAAGTTGGCCAGACAAGCTCCCCAACGCCCTATGGGCTTATTGGACGACGACTCGCAATTCCACTCAGGTGACCCCATATTCCCTAGTGTATGGGGATGAGGCCATACTACCCATTGAGATATAGCTGCCATCGTTATGCACTGTAGTCCATGACCAGAAGGCACCAGATAAGGTGGCTGAAATCCGTCTAGATAAATTGGAAGCACTGGATGAGAATAGACTTCGTGCCCTGCACAATCTGGAAAGGCATCAGAATAAGATAGCCAGATCCTTCAACAAGAAGTTTCTCCTTCGCTCTTTTCTATAGGGCGACTTAGTATTGTCCCTTCGAGCTCCAATGATCCCCAGTAAGAAACCGACCATGCTAGAGCCCAAATGGGAAGGACCTTATGTCATCCATAAGGTTTAACCCAACAGAGCATACTCCTTGATGACCACGAATGGTGAGCGCATAACTCCTCCCACCAATGCCAAGTTCCTCAAGCGGTACTTTTCCTAAGCATCTTTGGTCCTGCACGACCTTAAACTGTACGGTCCCGCACGACCCGAAACTACACGTTACGGTCCCGTACGACCCCAAACTGCACGTTACGGTCCCACACGACCCTAAACTGCACGTTGCGATCCCACACGACCCTAAACTACACCATCATCCTGCATGACATAAAACTATTCATCTTCGTAAGTCATGACATAAAACTGATCATTATCGTCCTACATGAATTTAAACTACAACACCATCCTAAATGACGTTAAACTGTTCATCTTCGTCCGTCATGACGTAAAACTAATCATTATTGTCCTTCATGACTTTAAAATACAAAACTGTCCTACATGACATTAAACTATTCATCATCATCCGTCTTGACGTTAAACTACTTATTATTGTCCCACATGATAGTAAACTGCAAAATGGTCCGAGCTCTATGACCTTAAACTAAGATCTCCCCCGTCCTTACTATAAGACGTTAAAATGCAATACTGTCAGACCTCCCTGACTGAGGCTCAGCCTCAGGACCCTTGGCCTCTTCGGTCCCCTGGCCCCCGTCCTTACTGTAAGACGTTAAGCTGCAAGCCGGTCAGGCCTTCCTGACCGAGGATCAGCCTCAGGCCCCTTGGCTTTCGTCGACTCAGGCTCTCTTATGGGATTGTACGGTGTGGTGTGGGATACGTCCGCATTCACGTCGGGTTTCCCGTCGTACCATACATATCCCCAAATGAGACGCATCTGTTGTCCAGCATGACATTAAACTGCACTTCAAGAACTACGTATGGCTTGATTCCAATCCTAATAGGATACATAGAAACGCTCAGACGTCTCGTCTTGAGCCCAACCCTGAGCTCTTCTCTTTCACTGTCCCGTAGTGTATAGTTTCATTGGAGGATCCTTGCATGACGAGGATTAAGCATTCTTAGCCCCGCTCATACAAGGATTATAAGGGTCGCACCATGTGCCCACTCCCATTCTTCTATTCTCCCACGTCCTTACCGCAAGACGTTAAACTTCATGGACTTTAAGAACTACGTACGGCTTGATTCCCATCCTAATGGGATACGTAAGAATGCCCAGACATTTCGTCTATTGGCCCAGCCCAAAAGTCAAAATCATCCCCTCGGGTCAAGAAATACGGTAGGGTGCACACTTTTTCCCCAACTCACATCGAGCAAGCCTCGACCTGGCTGTACGTCCCCCAAGGAGATGTTCGCCTCTTTCATGGACGGGTACAACTATACTTCACCCACTCCTTGACTGGGATTCCATCACTTTACTCATCTGGAGGGACCCCCAAGAACACCCTAGATACCACGCCCAAGGGCTCTCCTACTGATATGGGCCAACGCCCCTGGGGGTTTTCGAGTAACAAGCCGATACAAGTCCCGCATTGAAAATTTGGTCAACGGTCGATGCTCATTTGTTGCTCCCATATCAAGTCACCATAGGGACACTATGTTTCAAACATGGTCAACAGTGTCCTGGATCTTCGGGTCCACCCCAATATGTCCCAAACATCGAGTGCAGTGATTCGTTCTACCCCATCCCGAAGCGAAAAACTTCCCTTCCGGTGGTGCCAGCCGTTGGGCCCACGGTCCCGATTCTCTTATAAGGGATGTACGGCGTGGTGTAGGATTACTTCCTCTTCCATGTCTGGTTACTTTCCATTCCATACACATCCTCAGACAAGATACAATTATATTTTTTTCCCGTCCTTATTGCAAGACGTTAAACTGTAAATTGGTCAGGCCTCCCTGACCGATGCATAACCTCAGGCCCCTTGGCCTCTCCGGGCCCATGGACCCCGTTCTTGCTGCAAGACGTTAAACTAAAAGTTGGCCATGCCAACCTGACCGAGGCCCAGCCTCAGGCCTCACTCACCGAGGCCTACCCTTAGGCCCCTCGGCCTTTTTGGCCCCCCTGGCCCAGATTCTTTCCTACAGAACTGTGCAGTATGGTGTGGGATTATGTCCTCATTACCCGCCGTGCCGTACACCTCCTTGTTAGGATATTCTTACCCCTGGGTATCCCCTTCAGAACTACGTGTGGCTTGGTTCCCATCTTTATGGGATACGTAGGACCACCTGAATGTCTAAGCTTCGGGTCCAACCCCGTCTATTGAAAACCTCCATCCCACCTTGGACTACTATTCCTTCACGAGGGGATCATATGGTGTGGTGTGGGATTATGTCCTCATTCATGTCGGTCTTGTAATGTCCACACCGTATACCTTTCATTCCCGAGATGTTTCGTCGACCCTTTCCGATGGTTTAACAATGTGCCTAAGGGTACTCCGGTTTATTACCTGGAATGTCAGACTTTACTCGGACACGTCCGCATCTGCTTTCTAGGCTTTGTGTATCTATTCACCAGGGCTTCCATCATCTTTCACACCTAGAGGGACCCCCAAGAACGGCCTAGATACCACGCCAAAGGGAACTCCTACCGTTACGGGCCAACGCCCCGAGGGTTTCGAACAACAAATCGATAAAAATCCCGCGTTGCGAATATAGTCAGCGGTCGATGCTCGTTTTTTGTTCCCACCTCAGGCTAGTGTGATATGAAGACTGTTTTTCCGTCACGGTTAACCGTTTTCCTCTATCTCCATTCCAACCCCATTAATCCCAAAATGTCGGTTACACGATTCACATCCTTCTCCAGTCTCATCATGTCAGAGTAGAGTTTCAGAACTCTTGGTATTATCCCTCCGTGCAAGACTGCGCGTTGGGGGAACAAAGCCATGTCAAAGGTGTCCTTCGGGGCTCTTCACTAATTTCCCCTCGATGGATGTTTTGAGTATTGCAATTCGGATCTTCCCCCCTTGTTCCCACACCGATTTTAACTCACGTGGGCTTAGGGATCGGGTTGAGGTCTACGCTTACCTGGAAAGTTGTCATCCACTCATGGTCTGAGCTCTATGAATATAAACTAAGATCTTCTAGAACTACGTCTGGCTGGATTCCCATCCCCCTGAGATACGTAGGAACGCCCAGACCTCCTGTCTTTGGGTCCATCTTGAGTTTTGCATCCTGCCTTCGGGACCCTGACTATGGGACTGCGTGGTGTGATGAGGGATCATGTCCTCATTCACGTCGATTATGTCGCACAACACCATACACAATCCCCTCCTTGCATCATCTCTGCTACGTCTACACTGCATGATGTTAAAATGCATGCTTGGTCCTATCATATGACCCTAAACTGTGACATTATCATCCTGGTCGCACGACGAAAAATGACACTGCATTGTGATGACCTCGTTGTAGAGGACATCACGTTGGGTATTGGTCATGTGCCATTCCATTTTTAAATGCCTATCACAGCTTGATTCTTGTGGCGACACTAGGGCCTGCTACCCTAGGCCTATCACTTCACAAAAAAAACCCACTCACCTTAAAGGAAAAACACGATTTATCAAATTCCTCTTCTTTTATTGCAAGGGTCATGCCCACACTCCCCTTTTTCCCTGGCACTGGTACCTTACCGTGCCACCCTTCAAAACTACGTATGGCTTGATTCTCATCCTCATGAGATACATAGGAGCACCCAGGCACTTCCTCGTGGGCCCAACCTAACCTTCATGTTCAGTCCCTCGACTCGAGCATTTACCCAGAGAACACATGGTAAGTTGGGCTTAGGTCCTCATTCATGTCGGGTTTTGTAACCGCCTTATCGTGTGTCCCCTGCTCCCCTTACCCATTCATGGTCCGAGTTCTAAGACGTTAAAATAATAATCTCTCGAGAACTACGTGAAACTTGATCCCCATCCCCATGGGGTACGTAGGAACACCTTTGAATTTTTCTTTAGGCCCATCTCAACTCTCATTTATGGTCCCTCGACCTAAAACTGTCCGAGAAGCACATGGTGGTCGGAACCCCCGGTTCCCATTCACGTCAGGTGTCTGAGTTACCCCGCCGTGTGCCTCATGTGTTTCCTCCCACCCTTTGGTCCGAACTCTACAACCCTAAACTAAGATCTCCCTTTGGGAAATGACTCTTCTCCCTCTATCTAATACGTTTCGTTGTCATATTCAGATGCGTTTTGACAAAGAGCCCGAAGTGTGGGATTTTCATAGGGACATTCCCCTCGTCCCATGACCAAGCTTCGTGAGCTCACTATTTGGATCCTCATCCACTTCCACATCCAAAAGGACCCTTGGATGACATGGATACTAGGATTAAGGGCTCTCTATGGATGCTGGACCTAAGGGCCCTCCAATCATTTCGGGCCAACGTCCCTACGGATCTCTGACAACATTTGTGACATGGTCCCGTGTTTCGAACATGGTCAACGGTCGACCCTCATTTGTCTGTACCCATTATAGGCTAACGTGATATGGATGCTGCATTTCTGCCACAGTTAACAGTTATCCTCTATCGTCACATCGCTATCATTGTGATCCAAATCCCAGGCGTCATGATTCACACATTTCCACTTCCTCATGTTCAAGTGGGATCCCAACATACTCAGCTCTATCTCTTTGCACGTCTGGGTGCACAACATGGTTGTGTTAGTATTAAGGGGCTGGTATTCACCGAGCGTCCCCTCACCCTAATCTACCCCCTTTCTGTGTCGAGAAAGTCCCACCACTAATTCTTGTTTCCCACATCGATCATGACTCACGTGGGCTTAGTAGTTTTGATAGGATGTGTACCAACACGGTTGGGCTTCTCATCGTCCCGCATGATGTTAAACTGCGCTTTTCAGAACTACGTATGGATTGATTCCCATCCTCATGAGATACGTAGAGACACCCTTGTATTTTTCCTAGGGTCCAGCCCATAGGAATCATTAATCCTATTCTTCCCCTTTCCGTCCCCCAGGCCGGACCCCTCGCTGGAGAGGCCCTGTCCCAAATAAGGAAGGATCCATAACCAAACCGATGCGCCCATCTGGCGTACTCCCACCACGGTGGTGTAATTACATGAGTGATGGATTCTGTTCGGAAAAACCATCAGTCCATATTCCATGCTTTACATGCCCCTTATTCGGACCCTCATCCCCTTTAATGTCTGAAGGGACCCCCTAACGGCCTGGTCCCATGCCGCATCGGCTCACCTACAGTCCTGGGCCAACGTTCCGGAAGACTGGTCAAGTTTGGAAGGACCCCCAAATATTATGGATGCTCGAACTTGGGTACACCTACTGTCCTGGGCCAACGTCCCGAAGTATTGATCGACAACATTTGTGACCTGGTCATGTGTTTCGAACATGGTCAACGGTCGACCCTCATTTTTTGTCCCCATTTCAGGCTAACGTGATATGGAGACTATTTTTCTTCCACTGTTAACGGTTGTCCTTTATTGTCACGCCACCCCCACATTGTTCCGAATCTTGGGTATCGTGATTCACACTTCCCATTTCCATCTGTTTGGATCGATTTCAGTGCCCCTGGTGTTGCACTGTTCGTGCACAAGAGCACGCTGAAGAAACGGTAATTCAGCAGTTTTCAGAACTTCCTTGTCCGGCCATGCCTCTCCCATCTTTCGGAAATCCGGACCGGTTATCCAAACCCTGGATGCCTGAAGCTTGGTTTCCACTCCTATGTTGGGTTGGACGATGAGGCAACTATCTCTTATTTCTCACATCAGGCTTGACCCAGGTGAGCTTAGAGAATTGTTGCCGGATGTCCCACAAACATTGTAGGGATGTAGTGAACTGATGAAAACAGTGGAAATCGTGCATGATACGACATTCAAAAGAAGAAAAATTGAAGCACGAAAGTACCATTAAAAGGTTTGTAATTTGTTACAGTACCCAGGGGTCGACTTCCCCCATGGATGGGTTGACCTCGTCAAAAGAGCGTTGCAGCTCCGCCACCCTTCGGCTTGTGGCGTCCAAGAATTGCTGACGCTAACTCAGCTCCCGCTCCTCCTTAGTAGCGGCAGGGAATAGTTCATCAGCCTTGGCCCTGGCCCTCTCTATTCCAGCCTGAATGGCAGCCATCTTTCTAGAAGCCTGCCTTATATGCTCTTCTGCCTCTGCCAGCTGGGCCTTTAACTGTGAGATCAGCTCAGATTGTGTATTAAGAGAGGCTGAGTGCTCATCCACCCGGGCCTACAGCTGTTGGACCTCACTTTCAGCCTCCTGGAGCTTCTTGATGTTTGTCGCCTTCCTCCACTGTCATCCCACAATGAGCCCACAATCATACCCCCGGATCTTCTCGGCCATGAGATCTCAGATTAGCGCATGAGGACGTTGGTAATCCACTCACCCAAAACACAGTTCGTGCAGCCGCGAGCGAAGTCTGTCCATTTTGTTTAGCCATAGCGCTTGGGGGGTGTCCTTGATGAAGCGCGTGATTAGCTTCCACAATCGGCGGCAGACTATTTTGCTGTCTTCTTCATCGGAGGACGTTTCGTCCCAGTATGTGCGATTGGCAGGCTCATACACAGGATACGCCCAAAAGAAGTCCTCATAAGGATCTACATCTGGCATTGAATCTAGAACGACATCTGGTGCTGGAGCAGTTGTGACGGGACTTGGGCTGGCCGATTGATCCTCGTCGTCGGACTCCACCTCAATAACCTCGGGTACGACCCTGCTGGTGGTCCCACCAATGATAGTGTATGCTGAAGATCAGGTAGGTGGGTGGACTATCTCCATCATCACCGGTATTCCCCTAGGAGGGATGCCACCAGACATCCCGACCAGCCTTGCCGCAGTAGCCCACGCCAGTCGGAGAACTGCACGACAGGGAGAGACATAAACATTAGTTAGCACAATCTACATATGATAGCAATGAATCCAGTAGAGAAAACTTACGGAGATCAAAATCCTGGTGCTGCTATTGAGTCGATGCTAACAGGACCCTGAGGCATGGACCTCCGTATATTGTTGGAAGGTCTGGAGATTCCGGAGGAGCCACCTCGGGTGCTCTGGCCCCACCAGATGCAGAGCTGGACGCAGCCGTAGGAGTGGGTTCTGAAGGTCCTACATCATCACCCGCCAAGGGGCGAGGGTGAGGCCTACGTACAAGTTCCTCCTACATGGTTCAAACATTGGTAAGAAATCCATGATGGACTAAGAGCGGTCCCTAAGGAAAGAAATTTGGAGTGCTACCTCGAGAAATCCATGAAATCCTCAGAATCTGAGTCTTGATCTCCGACTTCCCCCTCCTCCAATGGGCTCCCTCCGCTAGCCTCATCTTCCCGAGAGGAGTCCTATGATTCTTCCAGCAGGGTGAAGCGCTCCCTCAGATCGGTGGCTGAAAGATGTGGCGGAACCATCTGATCCAGCAGTACCCTCACCCAGTCTGTCATTGGGTGTGGGACACCACTGGA
Organism: Viscum album; assembly: GCA_963277665.1. NCBI lineage: Eukaryota > Viridiplantae > Streptophyta > Magnoliopsida > Santalales > Viscaceae > Viscum > Viscum album. Next base: position 875,993,874 of record OY728143.1, on the reverse strand, counting down.
GTGAACGTAGTCCTCCAGCTCGACCAAATATTGCTCTGCCTCCGCTGAAGATGTCGTGAAACCAGCCCAGACTGGCCCTATCCCTGGCAGAACCATCCCACGACAGTTCAGGAGTTCCCCCATCTCAGGCAGACTGAGGTGTTGCCGATTGACATCCCAAATGTCCCAGGCCTCTGGGAAGACGACATCCTCTGGAATTTCAATATGACGCAGCCGCTTCCCTGGAGCCTGAGCAGATATCCTGCGGAATACCCTCAGCGGCCGCCCCTCCGGATGGCCCTACTCTTATGGAATCACAGGATCCGCCGCTGCTGCTACACCCGCGTCTGGTGCGGGTCTCGCCGCCACGACATCCCCGCCACCGCGAGAGGCCCTTGCTGACCTCCGACCCCGACCTCGGGATAGGGGAGGCTCACCGTTGCCAACTCGAACGGTTGGCTGCCTCAACATATCCCCCAGATAAGCGGCCTCCCAGCTAATGTCATACTCCCTCACCAATCCGAAAGCAGCGGTGGATGGAGGAAATGCAATTCACTTCTTCCCGTCTTCCCATGTGAACATGAGCCACAACTGCCTCATCACACATGGGTGCTCCTCGTGATTCACCTCCCAGTAAACCTGCAGGGTTAGCCGCTGGAGGCACCAGAACTGCCTCACAAATCGATGTGGGGTGTACGGTTCACAGAGCGGCTCATGATCCACTCGTGCCACTAAAACTCTGCCTCGAAAGACTAGGAGATAAGCCCGATTCTCTTCTATTCCCCGCCCGTCATCAGTGAGTACCCCCGTCGGCAGTGGAAATGGGTGGAAGTTAAACTCATCCTCCCTCCACACCCGGTTCAGCACCATTGGAACAGTTAATTTGAATGGGAATCTCCCGGCCGCATTTTGAATGGAGGGGCGGAAGTTTGATCCTGGCGGTGAGATAGTGTTTGAATACTCATAAATCCCCCTAATGTGCGCCGCAATCCACCCATACAGAAGTTGGAAGGGCCTGCATATCCTTGGCGGCTTCTTGCCCTCGCTAACGTGCCACAGCCTCCTGTACAGCTTGGCGAGCATTGGAATCCCCAGATTGACCCGTTGCCCCATGGCCAGCATATACACCATGATGAACGAGCTGGGCCACACCCCCATGATGGTATCCCTCACTGGTAGGATCCAACCGCAGATAAGGGCCGCGATGAACGCGCTAGCCTGACTATCGGCTGCTGTTCAGTGCTGACACTGAAACCCCAAGTCTTCCACTGGCTGTTCTCCAAGACCCGCCAATACGAGTGCTCCTTGCCCCGTTGAGCCGCCTTCGGACAAGTTCGAGGCCTCATAGGGAACTCTCGATTCTCTGGAAAGTTCAGGAACCGCTCGAACCACTTCTTAAAGTGGAAATCTCTCACTGCCTCCTTGTCCTCTCCAGGGACCAGTGCCATCAGTACCGACGCCAGTCGCGACATCTGCTCCGTATCCTCCCATGTTCTCATGACAGGGAGGAACTCATCGTACATGGCCCCCAAGATCGGGACCCCCGAAATCTGATGGACATCCCACAGAATGATGCCCACCTACCCATGGTGCAGGTGGAAAGTATTGGTCCTTGACGACCACCTTCTCAGCAGCTCCGACATCATTTGTTTCAGTTGGTAAATGTGGAATTGGGAGGCCCATGCCACCTCATACAAACCCACTCTCCTCAGCTCGGCCCCAAACTCCTCACATGAGGCGCCTACCCAGTAGGCCCATGCCCAGTAATTGGTGAAGTTTCCGCCCTGGTGTAGGTCCCACTCATCAGACCACCCCTTCTTCGAATCCTGCAAAGCCTCCTTCAGTATGGTGCGGTACAGAGGAGGGGACGTCTCCGGTTGTAGTGGCTTACCGTCAATACTGTTCACATGGTAGTAGAGACAGTCAGCAGTGATGGGTGTGAAGTCCTCCCACGCATGACCATCAGCCACCCTGAACCACTGGCATGGTCATGGCGTGCTCCTGAACCAGCAAGCTGGTTCATCCCTACTTGCCTCAGGAATGAAAACATCATCCCTCAGCCCGAAGCCATACAAGGGCAGCTTTTTGAACTGCGAATAGTTATTCTGTCTCTCTGATAGCAGTGCTGTCAAAGAATAATGGTTTGAGTGACTTAGGACCATCTCTTCAAGGCCCAGACAGTTAGCCATCTCATCCCTTCGGGCGGCGTCTGCAAGCACCCCCAATACAGCTTCTCGATGGGCCATTTTAGTTTCGGAACTCCAAAAATTTTCGGGTCAGGTCATGAAGGTTGATCGCAAAGAGATCTCGTGATGCTCGGGCACAAAATCAATCCATGGATCTTGGCCTAGGCCAACAAACAAGAAGTTCACTTGGTGTGGTCACAGAGTCGGAGACTCGCGGTGCGCTGCGAAGCTCGATTCGCGGAGAGCAGACGTGGAGTACGTGGAACTTCGCGAAGTCGAGAGTGAAAAAGGAAAAAAGTCGCGAAAGGACAAAAGAGAGGTCATCCCCCCTATTTATCGCTGGAAACCTCGGAGATTCGTGGCGCGTCCCGCCCGCGCGGAGCATCACGGCCCGTCTGGACCGCGCGACCGTTGTCATCCCCGCGAGCCTCTTCGCGAGGCCGCATCGCGAACCTCCGATATTTTTGGCGATTTTCCCTCAGACTTTGACCTGCCTTCCCTCCGCAGATCAAAGTCTGAGGGGGGGCATTTGTAGGCGCCAAAATATTTAACGCAAAGGGGAGAAGGAAAATAATCCTGCACGCTGCCTCACGAAGCTCCGAAGCGGAGCTCCCCCCGAGCAACGCAGCTGCCACGAAGCAAAGGAGGCGGTACCGCTCCGCGAACTCTCTGGCGTTCACGAGCCTTCCACAAAGCATCCGCCGCCCCTTTGCGCCGCATGTGATCTGCTTCGCAGTGCCCCTTGCCTATAAATACTGGGCTCCCCCTGAGTCCAGGGGACGGACAATCTGACATTTCAGCTTCTCAACCCCCGAATTTCAAATCACCCTTCACCCCGGGAATCATGAGCTCCACGAGGTATTTTTTCTTCGCGAGATGCCTTAGCCTTGTCTCGTTTTGAGCCCCTCTTCCAAGAGGGATGCCCTTCGCGAAGCCTAAGGGAATTCGCGAAGGAAGGGGATTCCCAGGGGAACCCGGGCAGCCGCGGAGCATTTATGCTTCGCGAAACACCCATCCTGTACTAGTGATCTACATGCCAAGGCAGAGTCACTACACATCGTGAAGCACACTGCTTCGCAGCACCTTGCCTCGTGAGGCACCTCTGCGTCATGAGGTAGTGCTCCGTGAATACTATTCCACTTCGCGAAGCACCTCCCATTCACACCCCTGCCCCATGCTATGGCCAAGGCACTCTAATTTGCGAATCACACTCCTTTGCTTGGAAATTCCTATTCCCATGCGACCCTCCAGGTTTGCAAGATGTGATTTCAAAGTCCCATGGAAAACACCACTCGTAGCGTTGCTTCGCCTAATGATTCTTCGCATAGCCACGCTAACATGGACCCCTCGATGGTCCGCTCTACGACCCCCCTTGACCATGGCCTTTCCAGTACCTTACCTCCCCAAAGGAGAAGAGGGTACCAGTCATGTAAGTCCTAGGGGTGTGGAGTAAACCCACCTCGTCCGAGCTGCAGGACGTTAAACTACCAAGCACCTCGTCCTCAACACATGACGTTAAACTGTGATCCGACCCCGAGCTTTGCATGGAGGGTCCCCCCGTCTCGGACATTATTTACGCCACTCATCTCCATGGGAATGGAATCACCCTCACATGGGATGATATCCTCCCTATCAGAGTAGAGTATGTCAACGGGAGAAGGGAAACCAACTTGGTATAAGCCCCAAAGCCTCTCTTGCGGACGGTAGCACCCATGCACCTCCGTACTTCCCCACTGCCAAGGCCAGTGGAGGGCGCGATAGGGAACGAGGCACCTTCCATATTTGGTCCCAAATACCTCTCCTACCATGATTTTCCACACTTTGGGCCTCCATCCTGGAGTAAGTCCCAGCACCATGGGCCGCCTAACGCGTAAGCCCATCTTCGTTTCCCACGGATGCATCCTTCGCGATGTGATCATCAGGTCCCTGCAACCTCTTATTTCTCACACCGAGCATGACTCACGTGAGATTAGAGTGAGCACCTACCCTGACCCCCACCTCAAGTGAACTACGAGGACTTTGATCCAAGATAAGGCATGGTTCATAGGAAGCCTCCATGAGGTTCAAGCCCACCACTCGGTCGTTTCATCATGTCGAGTTCCACCCTCGTCCAGGATGACGTTAAACTGTATGCCCCCATTCAGCATGACGTTAAACTGCACATCCATCTGAACTATGAGGTCTTTGATCCATGTCAAGTCATGGTACATAGGAAGCCTCCATGTGGTTCAATCCCACTTATTGTCATTTGTTCACGTCAGGTTCCACCCTCATCCAGAATGACGTTAAACTGCATTCCAGTCCGACAGTAAGCCGTTGTGACCAACCCAAACTACGAGGACTTTGATCCATGTCAAGGCACGGTACGTAGGAAACCTCCCTGAGGTTCAATCCCATCTCCCATCGCACCAAGGTCCTTCCTTCATGTCGGTTCGCCGACACCCGCCATTTTCTCATGAACTACGAGGTCTTTGATCCATGTCAAGGCATGGTATGTAGGAAGCCTCCATGAGGTTCAAGCCCGTCACCCTATCATTCCGACCTCATTCGTGTCGGTTCACCCTCATCCTGCATGATGATAAACTGTATTCCACATCTCATTTGAACTACGAGGACTTTGATCCATGTTAAGGCATGGTACGTAGGAAGCCTTCCTGAGGTTCAATCCCACCACCTGTTGGTCATTCTGACTTCATTCACATTGGTTCACCAACAACTGGGCAGCCTAGTGTGTAAGCCCCACCCCATCGGACCAAGGTCCACATTCACGTCGGTTCACTGACAACACCCATCCGACCAAGGTCCACATTCATGTCAGTTCGCTGATGACACCCATCAGACCAATGTCCACATTCATGCTGGTTCGCTGATGACACCCATCGGACCAAGTACCACATTCACGTCGATTCACCAGCACCATCCCAAACTACGCAGACATTGATTCCCTACCACGGGGATACGTAGGAGGTCTCTTCGAGGCTCAAGCCCAATTTTACTATCACCCTTGCGATGGTCCCATTTCATTCCCCCTACACTTAATCCATCCATCCATCATCCACCATGATTCTTACCCGTGCCACCACATCCCGGTGAGATCATTCCACTCCACTCCCCTCTACAGCATCTGGGAAGCTACCCATGAGCTGGACTCAATATCGGCATCCCTTCAAGGGAAATTCCTCAATCTGATCCATTCCAGCTAGTGTTCTGATCAGGCCGATCCATCTCTGCTAGACGTTAAACCTGCGGCATACCCTGTGTTAAACATAGGAAGATGAGGAACACCTCAGATACATGCCTGTGACATATGATTCCCCGCACTCGATGTGGGATTCCTCGGGCTTCCACGCCCTCGAGAATACCTATGACAAGGGACAAAAGACAGACACACCAATTCCCCAGCGTTCAGATACGCTACTAATGCCTCGACGTGACTACTCCCACGAATGAAGGTTGCTACCCTGACCGAACCCTTTGGAATGTCCTGACAGAAGCAGTGTAATTAACTGACATCCATGGAAACATGACACTGGGAAGAGTTTCACGAACAACATATTAAATCTATGAGGGAGACCCGGACTAGGTGATGAGTTCCAAGGAGGAATCCAAGGAATGAAGAACTGACATCCCATCATACCGGTTTCGATCAAGGAGCAGATGTCCCTGAATAAGGAGCAAATGTTGCCCGCCTTTAGAAAGCGGGAATGCGGGGCAACAACGGCGCGTCCTCACAGACGGATGCGTGCGCCCCGACGAAAGAATCAGAAACATAAATCATAAAAATAATTCCTTCATAATAGAATACAATTTATGTAAAAATAGGGATAGAAATAGAACCCTATATTATCTTAGATGGAAAATAATTTTGATAAAATGCTTGAACTCTATTCGTGAGGAAAATATCCTTTCTACTTCAAATACATTTTTCATTTATTAACATGTCATAAAATTTTAAACTAAAAGAAGTTAATTAAAAATAAACTTGAAAACATGTAAAGGAATCTTCATGGAAATAATGTTTTCTGAAATCATAAAAATCCATTCATGCTGTATAAGTTAAAAAAACATTTTTTCATACTTTGGCAGGAAAAGTCAAAAAGTACCTCGTACTAAAAACGACAAAAGATTCCTTTCATATATTTTACTAAAAACTCACCAATGGGTAAAATTCTATTTAAAAAAATGTAGGAGGATATAATATTACATATTGAGGAAACATGGATGTGGATGATAAATACACCCCAATAAATACCAAAGTATAAACAATCTTGGCTAAAAATGAGATTGGGAGATTTTAAATTACCTTAGGTTCGATTTGCTTCATACGTATCTGAACCTCCTATATAATGATTTAAATAATGTTATTGACTTATTCCAGAATCTTACACATTTTTATGATATCATATATGGTCATATTCTTAGCTTCTTATTAGTAATATTTCATTGTTACTTATTATTCGGGTGTTTATTGTTTTTTTGTTCTTATGCGTGTTTTGTCGAATAAATTATTATTCTTATTTTTAGGTTATAGATACCTCATTTCCAGAATGATATTAGTGTAAAATATATCATATTTATTCATTCAATTCATTTATATTATCATTATGTAATGAAGATCATGTAGAACGAGTCGCATCACATCGTGGAGACGGTAGGTCGTACGTACGCACGAGGGATGATATCGTTCTCATGATCGTGGAATTGTATTGAAGTATATGTATACTATTTAAAAATAAATATCACTTTAAAATAATAATATATTGTTATTATTTACACCATTATACTCATCCAAGAAATGTGGTGGTGGAAAACAGATTACACCACGGTGTGGAGACGGTATTCCGTACGTACGCACATGCGGTGATTTCGTTTTCTATAGGATGGATAGAAGGTGAAATAGGGTTGTTTCATATTTATAATAACATATCAGTATATGAGTGATACTGATGTTATTAATTCATAATGAAACAACTAACTAAGAGGAAGTATAAGAATAAATAATTTTGAAACAATCGGTAACAGACATTACCTCTTCTTTGAAGCGCCCCTTCTTAACCCCCCCTTAGAGCACTAAAGATGGTCTTTAAAGAAGACCCAGACCTCTAGGATGTTTCTAGGGAAGTGGATAAGTGAAATTGGTAGGGGTTGGCCGAGATTTAAGGCTCAATGTGGTGTGAGGAGGAGAGGGAGGAGGTTCCCTTTTATAAGGGAGGAGAGGGGCACCTTAGGAAAAACATAAAATATTATTTTATTATAAAGTCATATTCGGTTTTTAATAGCTCCAAATTAATTTATTTAGAAGATAAGGTAGGGATGGGTCTAAACCCTCTCATCCAATATATTTTAGACAAGTTTAGGTTACTATTTTAACCTTATCATTTAGATTTAACTCTTAGTAAAATAATTTAAATTTTACTGTGTCTTCTTGTTTTCTTACAATATATGGTTAATAAACATACTATACAAAGCCAAACGAACCGCAATTGGTTCATTATTAATATATATAACCTTATCTTAGTCATTTGGATGAACTGTATATTTTTAAGAGTAAAATAAGAATTAATAATACAACATTTTTTTAAAAAACTATTTTATGTCAATTTGGACACTATTTGGTAATTGATTTTTGTTAAAAACATAACAACATTATTATTTCCAAAAAAGTTAATTAATTCAATACTAATATGTCATATTAACCTATAAAATTACTGTAATTCTTAAAAAGTCTCAAATTACATTTATTTGGGTATTTATAATATCAATTATGTTAATATTTCCTTAATAAGGTAATTACTGTATCATCATTGTGTCATAAATAAATTAAATTATTTAAACTCTAAAAAATTATAAATAAAATAAAATTATGTAGTAAATCCTTTTAGATTTATAATGAATATATATAGTCGAATTTATCTTATTTATAACCCTATATTAAAAATGTTTTAGTTACTAAACATTGAGTTTAACTATTTTAACTATTCTTTAAATAAAATAATAATAAATGTCCTAATGAAATCTAAGTGGACCTAAAGGGTAATATTTTATTCCTAAGGTTGGTTGGGGTCTAATTACACTTATCCAATAGAATTAGGACATGTGTTAGGGTAATAATAATATCATTTTTACCATTAATTACCCTATTTACTTTTAACCGTGGTAAATAAAAGTAAAAATTTACTATTCACCAAAAACAATATATCATATTGAACCACATTTAAACCCTTGATATTAACTGTGTCTATTAGATTTTCGAAATTCCACTCACAGAAGCGGTAAAATTGCATTTTATGTATATTTGTAAATTCTCTTAGGAGGTGGGTAAAAGACGGTGAAAATTTCCATTAAATTTATTATATATCTAAAATTATTATAAAACGACTCCAATGAATAACATTGATCTTATATAGGTATTATGTATAAATTTTTACCTAAAATAAATTTAAATAAAATAAATAATTATTTAAATAAAAAGTCAGTTTTAAATAGTAACCCAGTGTTTTCACTCTTCATCAAAAATTGAATGTTTCCAGAAAAATACCAAAAATTCACCATAGGCTAATTTCGATATTTTGAATCCCAAAATGAAGTCCATTTTGAAAGATAAAATTTATAAAATTTCAAAAAATTGGGTATTACTTTTCATAATGGCTAGTTTTAATAATATTTTAATAGTATATTGTTGTTTAGTGAAACTCAGTATTGCGTACAATGCAAGCTGTCAGGGAAGGCCGTGATTACGTGTAATTCAAGCCAAGCTAGTGTTTTGTGTAGTGAAATATTCCTTTGATGATTTATATAACCTAAAAACAAAATATTTCTCATAAAAATCTCAGGTGTTACAGTGGACCCATTCCATAGTGCAATAGTGCGGGGGGGGGGGGGGGGACCCGAAAAATAGATATAGATCCCATGACCTAGTTCATGGGGGAGAATTTCAGTCAAGAAAAGAATAATAGAACCCAAACATTATAGAGAGGACACACTCATTTTTTATTTGAAGTGGAACCAAACCCCAGTACATCAGTGGGGGTTCCACCTAGTAGATTGTTAGATGACTCGTGCCATATCGCATCATGCAGCACTGGGGAACTCATAAAATAGATACACAGAGTACCTTGACCGTGGCCTATTAGATGGTTCCACTTAAATTATGTTGGGACCTTACCCTAGTGTATAAGGGGGTTCCTATCTGGGTAGGGAGGAATATGGGGGACCCACACCATACTACAACATGAGGTTTTCTATCCTCAACATCTCTCAGATGATCCCACCTAATCACCACTATTATCAAGTATTACATAATTTAGTGTAATTCTCGGAACACCACACATCATATCTCATATTAAATAATGATGGAAAGTATTTAATTATACTTGTAAATAATTTAGAATAGGATAATCATTGGATAAAATTTGAGTATTGTATTAGGAGATATGAGAGGATGATGTTTGGGAGAAAAATTACACAACATGCACAAGGGGTGACATAGAGTGTGACCCACCTAGACACAAGTCCATTTATTCTCCATCACATGTCTTGGATATCCATGTAGTACTAATCTATGTGTGAGGGTAATAAATTTCATTTCATCACTACCTAGGGACTTCCCATGTGCATTAGCTCATGCTTGTGTACTTTTATTACTATCTATATACCTATCCATGTACCTTTCAATGTCCAGTTATTGATCCATCCTATATATTCTAAGTGTACAATATGTCATCCCACACAAGGTCCTCTATATTTTCATCTGGAACATTGTCTAGCTTACCATGGAGGGTCACATGGTGTGTGGTGTGTCCACACAATGTCTGATATTTTTATTTACATGGAAAAACTAGTGATGTAGCCTTGGGGATTACACAATGTTTGTTCCTCAGACTACATGTTGTGTTGTTTTTATATCTACAGAGACACAAATTTTCACAATTATTTTAGATCCATGCCTTCTTCCACAAAAAAACACCGTATTCCACCTTGAAACTCTCTAGATATCTAAGATCTGGTGTAATTCATGCCTGCTGCATCGCTAGTGGTTGGAATTTAGTCACCTGAACCCCACACAACTCATTATCCTCATAATGTAAAATATTCCCATTATTTATTCAGATCCTAAAATCATGGAGAACTCAAATGAAAACCAAATCTTGATCCAAACCATCAGAAAATTGAGAAACAAACCCTCATTTTTGAAACTACAATGAATCTAAGGGTTATAAAATGCTTGAACTTACCCTAACAATGTTGAACTGTAACCCTATAGGAAAATTGTTTGTAACATAAAGTGCATAGGGTTTAAAGCACAAACGCAATGATATTCCATTTTTGTAATAGATTTCATAAAAACATTATAAGATAATTTTATCCATGGTTATTGAAGGTGGAATGGAATAATTTAAATTGGATAATATAATCACATAATTTTTGGCGTTCATGAGAAGAACAAATATACTATAAATTGAAAATTTTATTTAACATTGTAATAAAATGGTTTTAAAACACAATTTTAAACCCATAACATTATTTAGTATTTATCATAGTGAGGATTTAATTTAACAACAATGTTTATGGCCACTTCATTCGTTTCCTCTTGGTCCACCTTTATCTGATCATTCATCGTTCTCCAATCTTGATTTTCAATGGAAGAACACTCAAAGATCCTCTTAATTTTCGTTGGGATTATGAGACCAACCCTAGAGAATTGTTATATTGAGGTATTTATACATGTAAATATGTAATGGTGATTTAATTTAAGATAAATAAATAAATTTATTCATTTTAATTAAAGGGAGTGTCAATGAATTCCTCAATTGGACATCTATTGCTGGCCAACATTAGGTCATGGCTAGTGTAAACCCTACATTCCAGAATCAACCATGGTCTTAGTCTTTTGATATGAGACATTTTTTGGGACTTATTCAATGATTTTAGGAAATAATTCACAAGTTATATTATTATATTAAATATTTTAGTAACCTCTCACTGAGACATATAATATCCCAATTACTTAGCATACGCCTTTGAAAATATTACATAATATATTGCAAATTCATACAAGTAAAAAAGAATAGTTGTCACATTATTCCCATTTTTAAGATCTTTAATCCTAAAAATAAACAAATATACAAATATTTGGGTATAATAAATATATATCTATCTCAAAATCTCTCATGAGGTCTCCTTCACATTCCCATGACACAAAAGCACATGTGCCAAGGGGATGGTCTTCCTCAAAGGATCCTCCCTGGATGATCCTCGATCACCACTGGGTACTCCATGAATGTTGATATATCATAGATGTACAACTAATCCATGTGAATAATGTGTGTTAGGTCAGGAATATCTCTCTATAGTCATGACACATAGAAGACAATATACACCCAATCCAAAAATGGGGGTATGTCTTGGCCATAAAAAACCTCTCCATCCCTCTATAGGATCTCGAACATCCTCGTATCCTATGTGATAACATTCCACTTATGATGAATATTTGAAATAATAATTATGGGGAGAATAACTTAAAAACATAGTCTCCATGATAAATCTCCAAGGGCCTAAAACATTGATCTATGTAAGACTTATATCAGCTCTAGGATATCCTCATGTAGTCACAGATCACATAAAATCTTCCCCATCTTTTACTATGCTATCTCTAGTCCGACAATAGGTATAATTAAAATCATAGTCTAGTATAGGTGTAACCTGTAGGTCTCTTGTAGAGGTCCTCAAAATCATCCATGCAGATGGTAATGTGATAAATATTTTTATATGTGAACCCAACTATTGGAATATTATCCTCCCAACATTGAATGAAGTCCAAAATATAATCCCTCAACATATCCTCCAACACCTGTATAGTGTTTTTAGTCTACCCATCTATCTAAAGGTGAAACATTGTAAAAATCCTCAATTAGGTATTAAATGACTCTCAAAAGCCTATCCACAACTATGATAGAAACTACATGTCGTGGCCATTGACAATTTTCAAGGGTACCCATGAAATAGGATGATCTCATGCATGTACATCTTTCCTAGACTTTTGATAGAATTCTACCCCAGAAGGAATATAAATGTTCCTAATTTTTATGTCGGTTAACTAACACCCAAATGTTTTTATTATCTCTATCCAAAAAAATAATTTTAATAATGTCCGTTGATATGATACAACAGTTTCACCTCTGGATCTCAATAGGTAATGTCATCCTTTCTAGAACCCAATACACAATTGTAACCTACAAAGATATGATACATTGATAAATAAACTATACTACATGCATTACCATGACATCCCACCTAATATAACCCTAAATGTAACTATACATATTTTCCTCTTAAACATACAAAATCAATGGGGAAGTATGAAAATCCCCCATAACCTCTCATCACATTATGACCAAACCCAACATCCATCATTAAAAATGGATGAAATGATTCCCTCCATTAAAGAATCCATCTGGTGAATACCTTGAGGATATCTAGCCATGTAGAACCAAATTTTAGATTCCTCCTGAGCGAGTCTCTCTCACATGATGCAGAAGAAGAGTCACCACCATCGACAGAAGAAAAAATACACCCATATCCTCTATTAGGGATATATTTAATGTATCCAAAATCATAAACAAATCCACCATAAAATGATAATGATAATTTCTTATAATATTATCTACCACTATGTTTCCCTTCCCAAAACTATGGTCCATCTCAAAGTAATAATAAAATAGGAACTCCAACCAACAACATTATCCTAGGTTATAATCACTCTCATTGATTAAATATCTAAGACTGTCATGGTATAAGTATATAACAGATCACTCTATCATAAAATTGGATATAAAAATATTTATAGCTAATACTACCTTTGAACATCTGAGGTCATGGGTTGTGTAGTTCTTTTCTAGAGGTCCTAACAACCTCAACCCATATCGGATCACTTCCATCCTCTTAATCAACATGCACTTGACCCAAGCTCCAGAGTCTTTGAAAAACACTGCGTAATCCAGGCCCTCCTATTGTAGTATCATCCTAGGGGAACTAGTCAATATCACTATCAAATATAAACAATATCTATAGAATTGATATGTCTAGCAAAACAATTTAATGTACACACCACGTCATTCAAAGGGGATGCAATACTTGATAATAATTCCTTGAAACTATTATAGTAACCTATCAAGACATGTAATATCCAAAAACATTGACACACTATTTGGTTTCTAAAAATATATACATTTATTAATCTTCACCAAGTCCACGTCTAATCCATTCAAATAATTTTCAGTCCCTAGAAAGGGAACATCACGGTTCCAAAACTAGAGCTTCGAGGGATTAAGAAAATTAATATGATTCTATTTTATATCTAGTACCATACATAGATGATTTACATGCTCCTACTCCATATAATATTAAAAAAACTATGAGATGAAGGATGAAAACCAAAAATTGGTCCATGTATGAGTAAATGATCGGGATCATCAGATCCAAAAACAATACAAGGGAATTCATCACACTGATAGGAATCACCACGAACTCATAGTGTTCACAATGACAGTAAAATGATCTCTTTGGAATATATGCCTCATGATCCCTCAACTAGTTGTATCCATACATGAGATTGATTTTCAATTACAATATTTCACCTTGGAACAGGTCAAAGAAGTCATCAATACTTAGAAGGGGGTCGATTTTACTTATCCTTACCTACATTAGAAGATAATAATCAACCCAGAAAACCAAATCTTAAGTCTACCTTTTTCATGAACATAAATTGAGATGAAATTATGGAAAAAATTTCTCCGATGAAACCCTTCTATTGGATGTCCTCAAATAGTAACCTCATATTTTGGAGCTCTATAGGGTCAATCTGACAGGAGACAAAAGATATTGGTGTGGTTATATGGTGAAAGTGGTTTCATAAGTTCATCTTCCTACTCTGAGGTAGTCATGGATTGTCATTGGGGAAGATATCCATAAAGTTAACCACTACCAAAGTAATCCAGATTTTGGAAGAGACCACCGAGCCTATGGGTAAACTCACCTTATGATTGGTGATGGGATGAAACATCCTACTGACAAGGGATACTCTCTATTCCTTGGAATCTCTCCCTCCAAAAGGGGAATATTATCCCAATTTTTTAAAGGAATATATCCCTACTATAATGAAATGAAATCATGTCTCATGAAATTTTTAACTACTCCATTCCCAAGATGATGCCATACGGTTTCATCATGATAACCAAGAGGTCACATGAGAACACTCTCAACTGAGTGACAGCTCACACCCCTATAAGATAAGAGATATCAAAGAATCTCAACAATTCAAAAACTCTAGAAAATGATGTTGGGATAAGGTCTCAGCAAAGTGATATAGCTCTGAAAAAAGGGTCATAAAAGTAAATAATTGTATATAAATAATGAATAATAGTATTAGATAATGTGAATTAAAGACAAATTCATTCCTTTTATCGTCTCATGAGCCTCCAGATCATAACCATTCATAGCATGTCGCTACTTGAAGGCCCGACCTACATCTCCCTATTATTAGAATGGGCCACTCATGGTAATTGTATTAAGTTGATAATTAAATCATCGTCTTATAGAATATCCTCCCCCTAAATCCACACATGATCCTCTTCTAGAACCACTCCCCTGGGGGCCGCCTTGGCCATTGTTGGGAGAATTTGGATCACTTCACTTCATAGGATGCAGTGGTCCATCTACTACCTACCTTCCATCCACTACATGTCGGGTTGGAAAATCATATGGATTATGACCTCACTCATCACATGAAAATAACCATACCTCTTTAGTCTAACCCAAACCATGACATGAACCATGATTTGTAGTTATTGTGACTAAGAAGATCCATGAGGAGGTGTCATGTGAAGATATTGTAAGGAATGGTGGCTTCTAGCTACTACAGATGACTTAGAACCATGAACCACACTACTAGTTATGGCTACCTATATTACCCCTAAAATGAATCTCTATAAAATCATCACTCTCTCAAGAACTCCAATATAGGTGATAATTTATAGGGGCACCACAGTGGTGAAAATATATCTCTGGAGATCCATCACAAACATCTATTACCAGAAGTGTTTGTCCATTAATAATTCTACTAAGTACCATTTGAGAGAAAATAGTGTTCTGACATTCTCAATAATGGTTATATTATATATGTTGCAACATCTTAACAAGATCTTGGATCTAAACACAGAACAAACAAAATGGATAAAACTCTTTAGAAAAAATCTGTTGGAATTAAGAACATGAAATAGTCATCTCATCATGATACTACATAACTAGACCCTACCAAAACCATACTCATCCATAGAAAAGACTGGATACTAGAAAAACCATCTGATCAGTTAAGGATCAAATGATCCTAAAGACATAGATCACCGACCCAAGCTAATCCATCGATTCATAAGGATCTATCCATCATTAAACAACATCTATCTTAGAAGCTAGAACTCAAAGTTTTTTAAGACTATGCACATACTAATACATTCTTGTTGATACTATGTGATTCTCTACTGGATGAGGTGTTTCCCCAAACTAACCTATAAAAAATTCGTCATGATATGGCCTCGAAACAGTGTCCTCATCACTCATCGGATCATCCTCATGATCTGGAATCAGTATCCTTGCAGGCAGTCATTATGGACTCCTGATGAAAGTGATTAATACATACCATGGTAGGATGATAATATATATATATATATGGGGATATGAATCAATATAGAAAAAAATGACACAATCATATATGATGCATGTATCATTGATCATTTCAAATAATTTCTCAGTACGATGAGTCAATAATAACGAAGTCAGAGTCCTTGTGTGCGAATACTTCATTTGCCACCCCAAAATTGGGTCCCTAAGAGAAAAATACACACTCAAGACACTTCAACACTATTTACCAAATTCCCAACCAATAATTATTAGGGAAAATATCCCAATACCATCCCATTGAATGAACCAGTATCTTATACCAAGCTGTAATGACCCATCAAACCAAGGCTATCCTTGAAAAATGATGGTCAGGAAACCAAAACTCCATGACCACCTCCAATTGGCTATTGGATAGTGATATGTTTCAAGAAGGAATAACATAAATTGGAGGCCTTGGCCTAGTATACCTATATGCACAAACTGAACCGCCTACATGAAATAGTGTAGAGGAATAATAAAAGGATATGTAAACTCTAGTGTAAAATGAGGCATGCAATAAATTATATGGAATATATCAGTGTATTGATGGATAAAGGGAAAGTGTAAATGTGAAAAATACACATCATAGAAGAAACGAGTACCTAACTAGAAATAAATTAGGATGCAAAGATTATTGATCTCATCACATGATCTCTATGCCTAACCATTGTATGAATCCTATGCTCTAAAGTATCCATATGTTCCTCGAAAGTCAACAAGGATATATCATTCTTCTTCATAAGACACAACCTTTGATGGAAAATCTCATATAGTGGTAGGTATATAAATACCCAATAGGATGCCCTGAAAATCAAATTTGTAAATAGAAATATATAATAGATGTTATCTCAACACAAATAAATAGGTAAGTGAAACCATACAATATGTATGATCATAAATAAACTAGGTGAGATATTCTGGGGATATCCATATTTCAGTCCGAACCTAGATGACGAGCCTTCATGTTACTCAAATGTTCTATCAAAGATTCACAATATCTCACATGTCTATTCAAGAAATGCAAATGGAGGCCCCAAACATTGCCAGTACTCCACAACATGAGAGGGAATAATCACCAATAGAGGGCCCACACCATAGTATGATATGACATCATGTTGAATGGATAGAGGACCTATAACTTTTTGATAAATAGGGATTTCACATAGTAAATAAATAGAGGACCTGCACCCTAGTGTGATTGGGTGGGGTGGGGGGGGGGTTCCACTCAAGCATGGACGACCCACACCGTATCATGATAGGGGGTTCCACTCAGTATGTATTAATTTAGAAACTAGACACTTTTGTGTCCAGGAGGTCGAACATAATAGATAATTAGGGGAATCATTCCCTAGTGTGTCAAGGAAGGGGCCACACTCAGTAGATATATAGATATAGGACATAAACCATAGTTTATCATGGTGGTTTGTAACCTTTATATCTCTCAGATGATCCTTCTTGATCATCACTATCAACGAGAATATCATAAGGAAGAGTCCTTCTTGGAAAAATCCACATCACATGTTTTATGCCACAATTATGGACAACATAATGTTCTTTGTGGTAGAATACTTAAGATATTCTACTCTAAGGAGTCAATCAGAGTTTTGAAATATGACATGTGATAGGAAGAATTCCCAGAGAAAAAGTGTACATCATGACATAGGGGCAGCACAATACGTGACATCACATCGCCTCCCAGTCGTTTCCTCTTTAGCATGTGGCTTGGCTGACCATGTAATACTACATAGTCTTTAAGTACACTACATATTGTGTCTTGACCACTTGGGGATGACTTGTGTGGTTTTAGTCACTCCCATTAATACCTGGTCATTCCCATATACCTAGAAATGAGCCAAGCTATGTCTGGGTGATGATTTATGACCATTTCCTCCCAAAGTTCACTGAATGTCCTCCAACATGGTGTATTGCGTTTGTATAGCTGGTACACAACCAGACTACCTAGAGAGGGTCACACTGTGTGTGGTGGGTCTAAAAAATGTGTGATATTTTTCATTATTTGAAATCCCAAGCACCACATATAGGGGGAGTACATATTGTATGATCATCAGAATACATGTTATGTAATATGGTTTTCTCAAGAAAAAAATATTTTCTTATAGATTTCAGATCTATGCATTCCCCCTCCCAAAGAGCCTGATTTCCTCTTGAAACTCACTAAGGGTGTCAAATATCAGGATGTCTATTCCCAATCCATTGTTGGTGGCAGGAAACTAGACACCCGAACCATACACTAATCCTTCCCAAAGCTGTAAAAAATTTTCCAATTAGAGCTTCAGATCTAGGATCCATGTTGTTGTCAATCACAACTCAAAACTCTTCCAAATCCATATGCAAATAAACAATATATATTATGTTTACAAGTCCACCTTGAATATAGGGGTACAATCATGTTATAACAATCCTTGGTAATGGTAATCTACAACCCCATGGGCCAACGATGATTAATATGAAGAACAGTATTGAAAAATCACATAAGAAAAGTGAATCCATCCTTAGACAATAATTATTGTCCAATGATTACTATATCAGGGTGTCAATGATGATAGTATGTGTAATGGAATAATTTAAATTGGATAATTTAATCAATGATTTTTTGGGGCTCACACAATGAACAAATAAACATCATATTAGATAAAGAAGTTCAAATCCATGTTTTAAAAATTTAATAAAAGGAGAATAAACCACAATTGATGATCCCTATCTTGATTTAGGATTTATCATTAGTGATTCTTGGATTTTATAGTGATGGTAATGACCGGTTTGGTCACTTCCCACTGATTTAACTTGATCTGATATCCCATCAACCTCCAATCTCAATACTCCAATGAAGAAAGCACTAAGATCCTAAAAAAACTATGGGTTTATTTAGTAACCCAAGATAATAATTAATTATGGTTTTTATATAGTTAAACATGTATTTTACTTTTTAATTTAAATTATTAAATTGAATTATTTATTTTAATTAAACATACCTCTAATGACTTCCCTAACATGAAATCTGGTGCCAAACAACAATAGGTTGCACCTTGGGTAAACCCCACATATTAGAATCAACCATTTTCTTAGAATTCTGATCTAAGACTCCATTTGGTAGCCATTACACTATTTTAGGAAAGGTATGTGCATATGAAATTATTTTAATTAATATTTATAATATAAATAATGGGATCATTGAATGACCCTAGAACACCCTGAGAGGGGATGGGTGAATCAGGGTGTCAAATTTTTCTCTTTAATGTTGTGGATCTTGTTCCCACATTGGTAAGAACTTGTTGAATATGTAAAAAAAATGAAAGTAGGAAGTTGACTCAACACATTTACTTTGTTCACCCCAAATGGATACGTCCATGGAACATACGCCGATAGTGTGTCTGTCGTACCAAAATCGACCAATCATTACTAGATTATGGATTAAATGTTTTGGTCATAGTCACACTATGTCTGGAATACTGAATTTACAAATGTTCAAGGAACACTCACTACATACCTCAAATCGCTTCCATCTACTCCCCCTAGCTCACAGCCTTGAGAGAAGTAAAACTCATTTTATCGATATGAAGGTCAATTCAATAGATTTACATTGAAGTCATTGTATCTGTTCTGCAAGAGGCACTCCTTGCATCAAAGTCCTAAAAATATGCACTTGAAATCACTAAACCACTGATCCAGATTTTCAGAATGTGCAAATAGGTTACACAGATGATTTCGCGCAACACCTACCCTTTGCATGCAAGATCTCACTTTTTCATGAAATACTTGATTTTCGCGTGGAATATATTTTATGCAACAACCCCCTTTACTTGCAACATTCACTTTTATGTGCGTCGTCAACTTTTACGTTCAGGTTTGACATTTTCGCACAACATCAAATTTTATGTGCAACTGTAATATTTTCACGTACCGTCTATATTTTCACGCACCTTCAACTTTTATGCACAACATCAATTTTTATGCACAATGTCTGTGTTTTCACGGAGCATAAACTTTTCCACCCAACTCCGTTTATGCACTCCTTTAATGCACATGAAAACTAGAGTTCTCTCTAAGTATTCAGCCGTACCGAATGAGGTGTCACCTCTTATTTATAGGCATCACTGACCCACGTACACAAAACCCCTACTTATTGCGCAAAACACTGATTCTGCGTGCAATCCTTTTTTTGCACAGGAATCATTTTTCACGCACATATCTGGATTTTTCGTGCACCTCATGATTTTTCCATTTTCATTATTCTGATCCCAAAACACCCTTTTCATGAGAAAACCAACCTACATTCTATATTGCAGGCAAAACCAATTTAGCGTACAATCCATGTTTTTCGCGCACCACTCCAATATTTCACGTAGCTCATGCCTTTTCCAATTTTCGACAATCTGATTTTGAAACAAACCTTGCGCGCATGTTTTCAGCGTGCCTACCATTTTTCACGCATGTTCCTTTGCCAAACACAAATTTTCTGATTTCCTGATTTTCAGGCCCAAAAATTTGGCAAACACTAGGAAATGATGCCACCTTCAACACTATTGTATGTTAAAACTGTATGATCACTTTACAGAAAACATTCTGAACATCTAATAAGGATTGAAAAAAACACAAAGCATACTACAATTCTTTCACAAAATGACCATGGTTCCAAAAATCAACATGCCGCATAATGTACCACCAACTCATTTTATAGCTTCGAAACAATTCCTTAATATATTCCAATGTCTTATAGGGTAAAAACTAGGTCTTTACATTATGAGAAACTGATATCATTGGAGTGTTACATTTAATGTTTTTCATACTAACAAAATATAAATATTCAAATAAGGGTTGTGGATTTTTGTTAATAGATTCTATTTTTTAGTACCAAGGGTAACACCCATTCAGAACTTAAATTTTCATCAAGAAATAACCTTTAGAACATTCTTGTTATCCTATAATACAGTCAAAACTAATCTAAAATGAACAATTTAACATTTCATTTATGTATAAAATTAAATCAAATAAGTTTTAATAATTGGATAGATAAATTAATGAAATTGACTTCGGTAAATTAAAAAGGAAATAAAAAAATAACAAAAAAACTATAATATGGGAATATGCATTATCACGATCTCCAATTAAGACCATATAACTAGTAATAACTATATAAAAAATATGCCACATCAAAAATATGAAAACTATATTTACAATTTAATGGTAGAAATAAGGTGAATGATTTCAGTGAAGTATGTATATAAATATTGGAGAATAAAATGTTGACATTCTATAGTCATTGGGTATGTTTGGTCATTGTGAATATGTATCATTTGTCATATTCATTCATTATATATAAGAGTAATTAATGATGTGAATTATATTAGTCCAAAAAAATAATATTTTATACTCAACTAAAATAATCAGGAGTTGTGACCATTTTAATTATAGAAATTGTTTTGATGGGTATAAATATAAGTAATCTCATTCTGTTGATAGAATGAATCCATGGAAACATGTAGTAAAAATATTCATATAAGGTATACATGCATTAACAGGTGAAACGAAAAATATCAAAATGTTTTTCCAATACCATGACTAAACATAACTGGAACAAGTATGGTCTGATCAAATCCATTTATATTGGAAGTTCATGCTAATAGAAATCACAACAAGATCTATGCTAGCTGAATCACCACCCCTGTCTATTTCAATTACTTATCATAACATTCAGGATTATGTATATAAAATTTGGGGGTTTGTAATTATATGTAATAATGTTAGTTACATTTAATTATTACTATGATAAATAATATTGTAAAACAATTTATCATTTCTTTTTATGCGTATTTCCTACATTTAAGTTCATTACCCTTATAGAATGATTCTAATTTAATATATCTATAAAATTTAAAATAATCATCTTAGTATATATTGATTAATATAATTTAATGCGAGGGATAAAATTAATAATATAATTTAACAGCCAAAATAGATACATTTCAATGAATTTTATTCTAATGTGTTTTATATTTTAATCTCATTAAATAAAACATATCATTGTTAAAGAGTGATATTAATGGAATTTATTAACTATATATATACTATCAAATAAATTAACATTTTTATTATTATTATTTCATGGAGGGGATAAAAAATTCAATTATTTATCTTACAAATAAAATTTTCCATATTTTTTTTATACATTATGATTTTTTAATATTAAAATTAATCACTTTTAGAAATTAAATATAATAAAATAAATTTTAAATTAATAATTATCATGAAAATAATTAGTATATTATATTATGTTCACATTTATAATAAAAATATGTTATCATGGTAATAATTGAGTTACCACACTAAATGAAAAAATAGGTAAAAGGGTTATATTAAGTTTAGAAATACTAAAATATATGAGAAATTATATCTAAATTGTTTGTATGAGAGGACTAAAGACCCATATTAATTATTTTTTGTCATTGAATCTACACACCATGGAATTTATTTCCTTTATAAATTGAGGAATGTGAATTTTCAAAAATACCACACAAAATGACCTATAAAACGACACATCATCTTCAAACCTAAGAACACATTTTTTCTATTATTTTCTAATTGAATCCCTTTCAAATTATTTCCCATGAAATATCCCCTCACACTTTGTAACAACTGGTCATAAGAGGAAGTCTTGATTCCATCATTTCCAAAAGGGTCTCTAGGTTAATATTCAACTCTTCAAAATATGAGTTATCCATTCATTAATCATTATTCATTATCTTACTCCTATGACTAGTATTCAACCAAATATAAATGTTTAATAACAATTAATTGGAGAAAATTTTTAGTCATAAATGTTTATTATAAAATTATATAACAACATATTTGTACTCCTTCATTTTTGATAACACATTCTAATTTTGATTGGTTGTACTCTAACATGAATAATGATATAACATTTCTATGATTAATACTTAAGAAGACATAAATTAATGTAGTGTAATTTAATACTTTTAAATTTATAATGTGTTCATAATTCTATAATTGTAATATATATAATTATATTCTAAAAAAACCAATTATATTTAATATTAATTATTCATAAAAATTAATCGGTAATCATTAACTTCAAACAATCTAATGAAAATGGATAAAATAATAATGGAAAAATAAAAAATTATCAAAAAGTTTATTCCACCTCAATGATTATTAAAGAGGTTATGAATAAATGATCATGGATAAAGGACTATAACAACTATGTCGAAGATAACATAGAGTTAACAAACCAATTAACACTTTGTGAATAATTTTAACAACGAAATATTAATAAGCACATAATGGAAAATTATATATTAATTATGTAAAGTAAAATTAATAACAGGAAGTTTATTTTTTTATATTAATAATTTACCTAAATTGACTCTCTGGGAAGTTATAGAACATCTGAACAAGAATTATTCCAATGTTAGAGTGTTTCATGACACTATCTCATTTATATATTTCATGATATTCCTTCTTTAAATATGTTTTTTACAAATTTGAATATATTTATATCCATAAAAATATAATTTTATTTAAATTTATTTCTAGTGAGTTGAATTATAAAATTAAGAATTCTTCTTTGGTTGGTTTCTTACATCATAAAAACATTAAATTTTAAGAATTTTTTTTTATCCACTATCATTGTTATTTCTGTTATATACCAACATTATTTTTTGTCAGAAACCATTTTTTCATATTGTATAAGACATACATTCTTTCTCCTCTATACATTTCATAATTTTTTATCTCTTATCAATGAAAATTTTGTTAACTCATTTTATCAACATTTTTCCTGTAAAAATGGTAAAAATATTTTTTAGTTGTTTCCTTCAAAACTCGTATATTTTATATATTCTACTTTATATTTATCTTTAATTCATTTAATTTATTTTCAATTTTACATTATTTTGAAATTTATTAAAAAAATAATGTTTTAAATTTTTTTTCAATCAACATTTTGGAATTAATTTCATAAGTGAAATTTATCTTTTTTATAACATTTTTATCAAAAAAAATGGAAATACATTTCATGTTTCCCCTTTTAGTTTTCTCGCTGTCTATGAATGGACCATCATTTTTTGTTATTTTTTATCATTTTTATTTTACCCTCTAAATTATCCTATGATACATAAACTTTGGTTGATTGGGTTTTGGGTATCATATTATCTAATTTTGGATTACTTGTAATAATATACCTTATAAAAATTATATGTACCTGATTAACTTACCATTAATTTTTAGGTTTTAAAGGATGATTGATTCATTTTGAAACACAAATATAAGGTTTATTATTATGGTATAGGTTGACCTAGAATTATATATCCCTATAGTTCACTAGAGAAAGAATTATGTATGTCGAGATTAGCATGAGATGTAATGAATCTATTTTTTCTTTGTTAGATCTTGGAATATATTGATGAATATTTACAAATCCAAGAACGAAGTCAGAATGACATTTTGAGGTCTGATGAGCCCGATAATGATATTATAAATATATTAAATATTATAATATAATGTGTGTATATATTTTTATAAATATTTTTTTAAATACCAAACAAATTATTAGATTGGCTGTATGAGACCATAGTTGATTCTGAATCATTGGGTTTACCTTTAGTATAACCTAAAGTTGGTAAGTGCTAGATTTAAATTTAATTTTGTCATTCATAGTTTGTTTAACTTAAATAAATAATAGTATATTTTTTATTTTGTTTTAAAATCACATGACCTTTTTAACTCTATGAAAACGTCTTTATAAAAATTCCCTAGTGTTAGTCGTAAAAAATCTTATAGAATTGAGAGAATATCTATGTTTTCATTGTTGGAAGATCATGATGGAAAGATTTTGGGTAGTCAGATTGAGGTGGATTAAAATGAATCAAATGTAGTAGTTATCCCCATCACTAGGGAAATAAATAATCACCAATTAATGATCCAAAACAAATTCTTGGTCTATAAATTGTGGTTTTATATCCTTTTATCAAAATATGAAAGCATATATTTGATATAATTTAATTGATATGATATTTATTTTTTCATTTCACGAGCGCAAAAAAATTATTTGACTGTATTATCAAATTTAAAGTCTTCAATTCCACCAGTTATAAAATTGGATTCTCTGATATTTTTATCACTAGCCAATAATTCTTGGAAAATAATGGATTCATTTTGATGATATTCTTATCTCCCCTTTTTTCTTTATGTTCTTCATCATTGTCTAGTGGGGTTGTGGTTCAATTTTTTTGGGATGGATAGAGAGTTATCAACCTCCCAAATTCATGGCATTTTTCTCTAATCGAGAAGGTATTGCACATTTCTAAATGGATTGGGATAAGTTGTGAGTTGCAGGTGAGACCCCTATCTATCAATGATTCAGAGTGAAATAAGATTATTTTTTGTAGTGATTGGAAGGAGCTATGTGGGGTTCAGGTTTCAGGATTTATACCATCGACAATATATTTGTTGTGGGACAACACATATCTAAGAACCATGGTTAATTTCAAGGTGGAATTTGAAAAGTTGTTCTCTAGATTGTGTGGATGAGAAATACCAATAAAAAACTCAGGATTCTACATAAATTCAGAATACATGGCGTGTAGTCTAATAAACACATGTCACATAGTCCCCTTTCCTAAAACACTAGGGTTTAATGGAAAACAAAAACAAAACATTTCATGTGGACCCACCTCATGATGTGTAACCCTCCTATGGAATCCAATACATATTCTAGAAGCACATTCCTAGGACTTGTTACAGGATGAAAATCCATGTACTCTAGGATTACATGGGCATTGATTAGTACATATACATGACCAAGAAGAAAAGAATAAAAATATTTTCATGGGTATGTCCACAAGCACATGAACAGACCCAAGTGTTCGACACATTTTATGTAGTACCCTAAGACATTTTTTAGTACTAAATGATCATCCGAGCTATGTTCTATATAGGACATGACCTATAGTCCATGTCAGGTCACATTCATTGTGACCCCCTATTTAATTAGTATAATTTTTCTCAGGGACATATTTTTCACATATTTCCACTTCCATGACTCATATTTTTTCCCTTTAGTGGCCTATATTGTGTTTTTTCATGTAGAAGGAAATGGTGGCCTTATTTGTGGCATAGAAGATATGATGTTAGGTTTTATGAGCAGGATGACTGTTTTGGTGATGCTTGATGATATTGGTGATTGGGTGGGATCGTCAGACATATGTTGTGGTTGGAAATCCTATTTTGACACCATGGTGTGGGTCCCCATATTCCTCTCTACACTAAATGGAACCCCAACAGAATCATTTGGTCTTGGATCCTCTGTTCATTGAATACAACCCCCTATCATATTAGGGTGAAGGTAATCTATATGAATATCTATTGAGTGGATCCTCCTAACATACTACAAAATTGGTCCTCTTCAAATCCACTAAGTGGAACACCATGACACACTAGTGTATGATTCCTATATGGATACTTACTAAGTGGCACCACAATCACAAGAGAGTGTGAGTCCTCCATTATTGAGTGGAACCTGATAATAAAGTAGGATTTGGATCATCTACCTATCTATCGAGTGGAATCCCCTATCACACCATGGAATGGGTTTTATATCCATTTATTACAATTAAATTATCATACTAAGATCTGATTCTTCTATTGGAGACATTACCCCATAGGGCAATGGAGAATTGTCAAGGTGAGGGTCCTCCACATGACTTTATCGAATAGGCACATGAAATGATGGACATCGATGACGTATAATTGGTACTGAAGGTATACTCATCAAAAAAGAAGGTATGTGAGATGGATTTTCCATTTCTACCCCAACCTGGTTTTCTATAATACATATAAATTTCATGGTTACATTTACCTCTATCTCTGGGATTAGGTGAATTTTATCATATCTTTTTATTTCTCCCTATTCATTTTTTGGGGCATCCTACTAGATATGTATATTCTCACACATGAATAGGATTTTCCCAAACCTATCATGTATTGTGAAAATGAAAAATTGATCAATAGTTAATATAAATGATCTTAGGTATATTATGGTATATAGAACAATTTTGGTGGTCGAGATTAGAGATCCGGATCAAGGCCCTCTCAGTATTCTTTATTTCCAAGTATTGTCAGGTTGGGTACCTATTTCGGGATGGGAGTGCATTTTTATCCTTTACACTTTGGCTTCATCTTTTTGTACAATAATGTATTCCCTAGAGGTTATTTCATGAATTATTTTACTCTATATTTTATAACTCATTTTATTTTTCCACCTCTCTATAAAATGGAGATTGTTGGGTGTGTGCATATAAGATCAATAAATAAAGTCCTTCAATTTAAATTTTTCCTTATGAGTTCTTTTAGCAAGACCATAGTAAAATATTGGTGGGATTAGGGTTGTGGTGGGCCAACCATTTTCCAGGCCAGAGGGTGTTGGTGGGCTATTTTGTAACATAGTGGTGTAAGAGACATGTCCATTCCTTTAGATCAATTTTGGAGATTTCCCATGTTTAAAATTTTCTGGGAATTTGGGGAAATATGTTGAGGTGTCTCAAGTGTGACTTTTAGACTAGTAAACCCAATTTTGCTGTGCTAGCTGATGTATCCATACCCTATGAATCTGACTAACTCATTGTTAACTCCACATAAGAAAAATATTGGATACTGGATTTAATTTCACATGTATTAAATAGGACCGAGTCATTTAATGAAAAAATTGAGTTAGATAAAAATATAAATATTCCCATCTTACCATGGTATGTATTCCTCTATTTAAGGGTACCTCCATGAATAATAACAGACATGATTCTAATTTAGGATCATTATGATTAACTAATAAGTAATATGCCCTCATTTTGTGGTCTATATCACAAGGAAATTCTTAGAGGAATGGAGGGATACACACCCCCATTTATATAATAGTAGTTTATAATGGAAGAGATGTCTAAGGATATTCACAGGGTTAATAGACTCTGTTATTTATAGCTTTAGATATCACTGAGTTTTTTGTCCATATATATCCCCTTGAAGAAGAGGATTGAATTGATTCTGTGATCCAAGTCTTCTGGATGGTTCACACCACAAAAAATAAAACTATTACTCTTGAAGGTAGTATATTTCATAGATAAATTGGGTTTTTGTGGGATTTAATTATGAAGACTCATTATGAGACAATGTTATCATGGTCATATATCTATCATTATCTTTTGAGGAGTATTATCCCTCTTTTTTGTGATTAGTTCAATCATGGAGATTCTTGAGTTTAAGTAGGGTAGTATGACCATTTTTTAATATAATTCAAGTTTCACTAACCTTAATTGCTTCTCCCTCCACATGGTGAGGGACAAATACCTCTAGTAATGGAAGTTTGAGCATGCTCTCTAATGATACATCCCCACTAGTATGGTTTACCTATGCATTCCCTCCAATGATTGTGTACTATAGTATGAACTTGTGATTGATACATTCCCTTTATAATAATTAAAATCCTATAAGGATATTATTTTTATTCATGGGGTTGAGTCATATACGTCATCTAACAGTCCCTAGTCATCAGGATCTCAGAGTTGGAAACAGACTTATGTATAGTATTATTCATGTGGAAAAGCAACATAGGGTTCATGTTGAGTTTAAATTCTTCCTTGATATGGGTGGTGATATTCATTTGATGGGTAAGTTCACATATCTCATGATTACTAGAAATTTTTTTAGAGGAGGGTAGGAAAGAAAAAAATGGGCCACCATGATAGAGGTAGTTCTTTGATTACGGTTCCTCTATTCGTGGCTAGGGAAGCCCCATGGAGTTGATTCTGGTATAAGAGTTGGGTGGGATTTAGGGGGAGGAGATTATGGTGGAGGAAGATGATTTTATATACTTTAAACACTAACACCAGACAGCCCACACAAGTATGGGGGAGCCAGCAATTGGGGTCATGGGAAACTACAGGATCTGAAGGGTTTTAACCCGATAACTCCCAAGATGATATGATGTTTAATCTACGTAATTTTATGAACATAAATTAGTAATTTTAGACATGGGTATGAGATAGTCTGTAATTTGTTATTCAATGTTTAAGAATTAGAGATCCTGATTGAGACCTTAGCTCACCAAATATTTCTAGGGGCTTCGACGGGGCATGAGTCTTCAATATCACTTATCTTCTAGTAGTGAAAGTTAGTGATATTTGGAGAGATTTTATCATGGATAAAATTAGTCCTCACGATGAATGATTATGATTTCATCATGGTTATTTACTTGTTTTCCTTGGTACGAACCTAGATTCACATTCCTTGTAGGCACGTTAGATGCCTTTAGATGAATGTGACACAAGTATTCTTTGGGGGTGAGAGCGATTTCATGAAATAGTGAGTGTTCCTTGATAGAAAGAGGTTTTATCACATCACCCATAAGTTCAAAATTTAATCCCTTATAATAATAGGCTCTTCAGGGGCCTATAATCCATTGATATTGGATGACTATATATACATATGCACTGAGGATATTCTGGGACTACCGTAGATGCGAGAGATGGAATTCTTCATCAAATTTCCCCTAGAGACCATAAAAATATATTTTACAGCTTATTAGATTCCCCCTACTGAGCATTGGGAGCTAATTTTGTTGTTGAAGGACCTTATAGAGAAGGGTTTCATCAGACCCCGTGTATCCCCCAAGACTTTTATAGTTTTGGTCATGAAAAAAAATATTTTAGCTTGAGTCATTTTATTGACTAGCATCACATGAACCAAGAAACCATAATGAATAAGTAATCATTTCCTAGGATTGAAAACCTCTTTGACCAATTGAAAGTGGCCTATTTGTTCTCACAGATTGATATCTAGTTGGTCTACCACCGGTTGAAGGTTATTGGGGCTGATATTATAATGATAATATTCAAATGTTGTGACCGATACAATGAGTTTTTTGCGACTTCTTTATGTGTGAAAAATTGACCCTATAATGTTTGTGGATCAAATTAACTATATATATCAACCATAACTAGACTTATTTGTGTTTTATTTGTTTAGGACGTACTCATTTAAAAATCCAAGGAGGGATAGAATACATTGAATCAGAGGATAGAAATAGACTTACTCTAGGAGAAACCGCTTTATAGTAATATCATAACATTATTGTTTTGGATTAGTGTGGATAAATATTTAGGTAATGTCATTTCTATGAATGGTTTAGCTAAGGACTCAGTAAATAATGATTTAGCACATTCTTGGGGTCTATAGAAGAGCATGACATAGGTGTGGAGTTTCATTGGCTTCGTAGGGAAATATAGGTGGTTTGTACCATTATTTTATAGAGTATCATCCCCTTTGACCACCCAAATTTAAAAAGGGTATCTGTTTATTATGACCATGTAGTGACATAGATCCTTCTTGAATTTGAGGCCAAAGTAGATTTGTTCTCATGGGTTGAGTCTACTTGAGGAGGGTGTGGACTATATAGGTTTTTTAGGTTCCTCTGGAGATGGGATGGGGTGAATGATTATATATAGGTAGGGAGTGATTGAATATAGGTCACAAAAGTTGGTATAACACTCATAGAACTACTATAATCATGAACTAGACATAGATTCAATAGTCTCTAATCCAAATATGCTGAGGCACTATCTTCTTGTATATCACATTTTTGTATACGTAGATCACCAGAGTCTTGTTTATATCTTTTCTTGAAGATATATTAATCATAGATAGAGGGTTTGGTTACAATGACTATAGGATTTTGATAATAATAAAGTCTATACTCATAGGAAGGTAAAATTGGTGGGAGATTCCCACAGAAGTATGTAACATTATTTATTGATGTAAGAGGTATATGAGTAGATGTTTTCATTTCAGTGAACATGATGGAGGAGAGTGGTGTAGGTTTTCATTAGTCAATGGTGGTGAATCATCCACTTCATCATAATGTGAGATATTATATGTTGGGAGAAATTAATTTTTAGGTTCTAGGTGACCAGATATTCTCGGGTGATTCATTGGATGGATTCTATGAAGTAATGGATCATGAAATTTTTTTCAAAGAACATAATGAAGTCTTTTTATTGATGTTAGGGGAGGTAATTATGGAGCTTCATACTTCTCCTTTGGCTTTATATCCTGATGTGGCGATGATGTACATGGTACTTCAATAGTAGTAGGGTTTGATGAATTGATGCAAGGAATAATAGAGTAAACCTCTTGGTGTCTCACATGTAAGCTAGGGAAGGTCGAGAACAATGCTCTAGTATGATAGACAAAACCTATTGAGATCCATGAGGGTATATGGGATATTATATCTATACATTTTATGAAAGGTCTTATGTAGGTAGAGACATTCCATGATTCTATAAGGGTGATAGTTTAATGATTAATGACATTAACATACTTCCTTTCCAAAAAGAAAAGAGTTATGTAGAGATTCTAAGAGAGTTTTATGTGGGGGAGATCATTCAGATTCATTGGGAACCTCCTATTATTTCCTCCGATAGGGATTCTTGATCTATGTCAAAGATTTAAAGTGGATTGTAGGTGGACATGGTGACCTCGTGGAATTTGTGAACTATATTTCATACCTAGATGGATGAGAATACTGATCACACTATCAAGGTGTTGCAAGATATAATGATTGATTTTGTTTTGGACTTCGGCCAAAGATGGGAGAAGAAATATCCATTGATAATTTTTTATTATAATAGTAGTTATCACTATACCATTTACATGTAACCTTTTGAGTAATTTTATATTGGACCTTGTAGGTGACTCTTATACTATGCATATATTGGTAAATAATATCTATTTAGAGCACATATAGTGTAGGTGATGCTGGAGAAGGTTTGGGAAATCCTCAAGTGCTTGAGGATAGCCTAGATCTGACAAAATTATTTTAATGATAGATTTCATAAACCCCTAGAGTTTAAGAAGGAAGACCATGTTTCTCTGAGAGTCTCTGAATGATATGGATTTTAGTGATTTATCTCGAGTGGAAATCTATCCATAAGGATCATTGGGATGTTTGACATCCTAATGATGGTTGGGGAGGTAGCATAACTCCTACCCTTATACCGTGAGTAAGATCAAGAGCATTATATCTTCCATGTGTCATAGATGAGGAAATACATAGATGATCCAATGAAAATTATTTTATAGGGATATTTTAACATGGTTCATAAATCCACCTCTATGGAGTAACCAATAGAGATCAAGGATTTGATGGAGTGTATCCTATGAGGATATGCTGATCCCTTAGTTCATGTGCTTTGTCATCATAGGAGGGTGCTGGATTGCTCATGGGAGCATGCATTCCAGATACATGCTTAGTATCCCCACATTAGTGAACTATTTGTTATTTTTATGATTAAAATAATTAAATGTGGAATAATGTAACAACTTTGTTCTCACCTTGTAGGACACTAGAATATATTAAAGAATATTTTTGGAGATAGGAATTGGGTCTCTATGAGATTTCGAGGCCCAGTGTCCTGATAGTGATATTCTTGTAGTGGGCGTAGATGTGACTTCCACCCTTTCACTGATCCTGATTCGATCCCGAGACTTCCTAAGAATAACCTAGGCCCGAAGGTCCCTAGTATTAGAGAAGGCAATTCTGTGATTCCACTTTCGGCTCTGGAGTTTATGGAGGCAGAGAGCCTTCTAAACTTAACTTTGGTTGCCCATTTTAGGAACAAACGACCATCAATGGATGATTTTGAAAAGTTTATATTTGAAACTCGGGGACTTCAAGAATGAGCTGTTGTCAGGCTGTTACATAAAAGGCATTTGATGGTGCGATGTTCTTCGTCAGAGGATTTTGTCAGTGCGCTGTCGTGTGCGCCCAGGAAGTGCAGCATTTGCAGCTTCTATCAATTTTGGTGGAGATACGATCTTTACCAGAATCGTGATTCTCCTTAAATTCCGGTTTGGGTAATCCTTCCACAACTACCTCTTCCATTCCAAAATCCTATGATTATGCGTATGTTAGGAAATTTAGTGGGTCGATTTCTCAGTTTTGACTCGCGCACGACCTCTGTGTGCCATCCAATCAACCCACACATCTATGTGGAGGTTGATGTATCGAGGAAGCTGGTCGAGTCTGTGTGGATTGAAGCCTGTGAGGAGGTATGGTGTAAACAGCCGGTGGTCTATGACCATTGGGTGGAGTTCTGCTCTTCTTGCTGTCATCTGGGACACTCGAATGCTATCTGAAAATAAGGTGTTCACTAGGGGAAGATTCCAGTGCAGGTGAGGAAGAGTGATGATATTAAATAAATGGAGCAAGTGATGAAAAATGAGGCGAGGAGTAAACCAGCTGGAAATAAGGTTGAGGAACCCTCTGCATCGGGGGTTTTTGATCGGCTCGAGGAAGATTTGAGGGACTGGGACACCAGCAAATCAGTGGAACAACAGAATGATGATCCACCCTTGAAATCACCTCATGATAAAGGTGGGAGTATTTTTGGGAAGGATGTTGTGGTTTGGACAGAAGGGGTGGCTCAGAGTGCTGCTACTTCAGGGGTCATCCAAAAATCAGAAGGGAGGGGATTTAACCTAAAGGGTGTCCTGACCAACTACTCTTTTGAGTGTTTAGACACCAAGGACATGATACAAGATCAACCCTTTGATCTGAATGGAGGAGAAAGAAAATGTATGGAGTCTGAGGAGGACTGCGTAGTATCTAAGGGGAATTGGGTTGGGAAGATCCCTAAGAATAATAAGGGGAAGGTCCGCAAGGACTACTCGCATCTACAAGAACCGATGGAAACACAATCGGGTAAAAAGTATAAACCATGCGAGAAAGAACTGTCATCTGCTTCATTGATTGTTGTGTAGGAGAAGCCTCAAGTTGTAGTTTAGGGAAACAGCAACGACAAGTTGAGTCTGAGTTATATACCTATTGGAATGTGTATCGAAGTGGAAAGGGACTCTAAAGAGACTACCCTTCACTCTGAGGAGGAAATGGTGGAATAATTCCTTTATGTCAACATACCACAGGAAGAGTCAGAGATGATGGGAAGACCTATTCAAGTGGAGGCCAATAGAGAGCAGGATAATTGGATTGAAAAACTGGATATGATCATGATGAGAGGATTCAATGATGTTAAAATCAGCAAATATGAGTATATTCGAACCTGGGACAAAATGGTGTCTCGCTTTGAAGTTGTTATTGGTGAAAAATCTGATGCTAAGGTATGGATTATGAACTGGAAACCTTATTAGGTGGAATATACCAATAGGATGAGGCTATGCTTTGATGGATTTTCTTTTTCTTATGAGGCATTGCCGCCATATTGATTGTGACTGGTTTCTCACCTTGCCTAAAAAGTGATTTTATTAATAAAAAGTTAATTTTCAGTCTATAGAG
Organism: Viscum album; assembly: GCA_963277665.1. Taxonomy (NCBI): domain Eukaryota; kingdom Viridiplantae; phylum Streptophyta; class Magnoliopsida; order Santalales; family Viscaceae; genus Viscum; species Viscum album. The sequence goes on along the minus strand of OY728143.1, from coordinate 875,959,620 downwards.
TGGTATAACCCCCTAATGGACTATCATATCGGAATATTGAAACCATTTTTATTTTAAAACATGGGTTCTATCCAAGGTGGGAGAAATGATTGGTCAGCCCTAGATGTCTTCTTGAGGTATTCATTTGTAGTGAATTTAATTAAATGATATAATTAAATTTATCTATTTTATTGTAAATTCACAGGACCGATTTAACATTACCAATTAGAAACTATAAAAATTATACAAGGCTATTCTCATAAACCATAAGATAATTTATAGAATATATGATTGTTCTTAGTTTACAGATCAAGATGGAAGGATTGAAGGTGATTAAATCCTAGAATATCAAGATTGATGGAATGCATCATTCAAAACCATTGCTGGGGAATGAAATAATCACCAATGATATTTTATAAATCTAGGTTGGTGTCATCAATTTTATCTTCATCCCATTCATTTTTTTTAAAACATGAATTTGATATAAGGGTTAATTTTTCTTCTCATGAGACCCACAAATTCATCGATTATATTGTCTTATTTTGATTATTCCATTCCACTATAAATCACCATGGATACCATAATCTTTTTTACTTTTGACCAGTAACTTATCTCCAATGATGTAATCACTTTTATTTATAGTTTCCCCTATGTTGTTCATGTTATTCACCATTGTCCCATCTGGTTACATTACAAGATTGCTAAGGTGGGTTCGAGGAAATGAAAACCCTGGATTCAATGTGGATTCATTAATGAAAAATATAAGGGTGATTTATAGATTTACTGGGATAAATTTTGTGTTATGGTTGAGACCTATTAGGATATAGGACCCGTAACAGCAGGTGGATGATTTGCAGTGGCAGTGTGATGGGGTCGTGGGGTGTTGATGTGGCTAGATTCCTCCCCCAGTTATGGATCAGTCACTGATGAACCTAGATCTGAGACCCCAAATGGTTCTAAAGGAGGAATTATTAATTTTTTTAAGTGGAAGGTGAGAATATAAAATCAACATTAAGAACATTGGTTTTTATTGAAATTCTGACTATACAACATGTATTTTAATGAACACATGATGTGTTGTCCCTCTAACTACAGTGATAGGGTTTCCAGGGGAAGACAAATATCACATTACATGTAGACCCACCACACACCGTGTTACCATATTCTATAATCTACACTATATTATATCTACACACACAAAGGACCCCACTCAAGGGGACATTCCATCTACTCGGGGAGTAAACGAGTATAGATCAGTACCCAAACATGTCTAGGAACACAAGAGTATCTATATATACATTATTATATTCTAAAGAACATGGGTTGATCCTATGTGTTTGTGAAAGTATTTATAGTACCCTAACACTCCATTATTACTATACGGTCATCCATGCCAAGTGCAGGAGAGGACATGGACAAGAGGCAAGTTGAGGGCACACATTGTCTGACCCATAACGCATGTCATGTACATTTTATTGGGAAATCTTCATATTTAATCTCAAAGTTCAGGACATATATTTTATACTATGACTAGATGCTATTTAATTTTTTTATTATTGAATCTTACAATGGTCTTCGTTGTGGAATTGAAGGAAAAACTCATGGTTTTCCATGCGGAGAGATTCTTTTGGTGACCCTTGACAATAATGGTGTTCATGAGAGATCCTCTAAGAGATGGAGAGGTTTCTAATCCCCATATTAATTTAGAGTATGAGTCCCACATATTCATTGGTACATTGAATGAAACCCCCTGACACAGTAGGGAATGTGTCCCCCATTACTTGATTGGAACCCCCCAACTAACTAGTGCGCTAGTTCTTACAATTCTGTCTACTATCTAGCATTATCCCAGACACACTAGGGATTATGTACACTAGTGATATATTAAGTAGAACCACTTGAAACACTAAGGAATGGTTCATATAGTAAAAAATAATTTATGGGATCCCCTATCATTCTATGAAATTAATCATCTATACTTGAGTGGAACCCCTTGATGTACTAGGGTGTTGTTACTCTGTCGATATACTAACTGGCATCCCCCTATTGCATTGGGGTTTGGGTCCTCTATCCACTTTGTGGAACACCATTATTGTACTACGAAATGGATCCTCTATTGGATACTATTCCCCCTCGATCTATGGAGTAGTGGGGAGGTGTGGGTCCTCAATATGAATTTATTGGATATACATGTGAGATAACAGGAATAATTGATGGGTCTCTGGAGTTGGAAGCAAACTAATCATTCCTCAATGGGATAAGAGATGGAGATCCAATTTATATTTCATCTGGGTATGTTTATGAGAATATATATACATATATACATATATATATACTGGGTTCTAATTCCCTCTTTATTTGTGTTGACATAGAGTTTATCTTATATTTCAATATCTCCATCTTCCATTTTTAGGGTGTCCTATGGATTATTTATATAATTTCCCTTGTATGGGATTTTATAGCATGTGTGGTGTCTTATATAGAGAATAAAAAAATTGGTGTAGACTTCAGTACCACTTAGATATTCTCGGGTGTATAGGACATGTAAAATCGCCATCCATATAGATCAGTGGTCGGTCTCTCTCATGTTTATTCATATAAAATTATTATATTATTGGGACCTCATTTTTGTATGGGTTTGTATTTTTTTCAATCAACATTTTATTTTATAATTTTTTACTCGGATGTATTTCCTAGAGGTTATATTAGATATGATTTTACTCAAGATGTTACTGCTGTTTTTTATTATTCATCTACACTGTTGAATGGAGGAATGTTATTGCATTCAAATGGTTATAAAATGACATGTAATCCTATTTACATTATTCATTATTAGAAATTTTATCTAGATACTATCCTATTAGAAGTGGCCATGGGGTTTTGGGGGCTTGACCTTCCATTGTAAGGCGAGTCCTAAGGGGTAAGGTCATTACATGGGATATGAAATAGCGATTCTCAATCCACAATGTAATGGGATATGGGTTGTGATTCCCAAAAAAATATTTTAGGGGACAAGGGTATTGATGAAATACCAACTAAATTATGATGATACTAGTGGATATCTATTATATATGTCCCAATTTTATATAATTATGCCTTTGTCACAATCAGAAGTTATGTATTCAAGGATCATGATTTTTGACTTATGATTTACCTATATTATTCCATTGTATATACTATTATGGGGATAAATTTACAGATTCATATTCTATTATATGATCTAGGACTATTCTATAATTTGTTATGACCATTTTTTATGTTTTAATGGTCATATTATTCAAATGATCATATTACATTAAGAAAATATTTATTCCAATTTTACTTTTTCTCACATTATTTTTATATATTAATAAATATGTTATAAAAGACAAATATATTTTTACAATGCTGATTATTTGAACTTAATGAATTTTTATGTTTCTCCATTTTCTATGAAATTATATATTAGAATATTTTTTAGGAAATTATCTTTGGTAATTTTTTTGGAGACATTGAATCATTATTGTATAATAAGAGAGATGTATTTATCACATCCAAATACATTGGGAGTTTTTATTACCTATGAAATGTATTGGTTAATTTTTTAATATTCTATAAATTATATGTATGTAATATTTTGGTTTTTCTGATAATTTATCAATGTAAATTTTTTGATAACATTGTGGACTATTTCAAGCTGTTTAAGGGAAATAAAATATGTGGAAAAAATGTTTAACCACAAGTATTAACGGATTAAATGAAGGGTTCGTAGAGTAAGACATATTCGGTTTTATGTTTTAATATCCATATAATTGTTCACTATATTTTTTTTGAGATATTATTCTTTATTACTAATGTAAACCATTTCTGTTTTATGGAATGGATTGAAAAATAAGAAATAAAGTAAATAATGAGTATGGAACACCATGAAGTGATTAACCTAATGAGAAACCATATCCAATGATAGATAGTGTAAAAAATAATATTTATTATCTTTAAGGTTAAGAATAATAATTTAATCCATGTTTATCCTTCAATCACAAAATATAAATAGTTATTCACTAATAAGTAATTCTTGTGAGAACCCCCATCATCATATTGTAGGTATTTTGGAACATACATTTATGAGAGATAGATCAACCCAAAAGTGGTATCTTGTATTCTTAAATGTTGAAATCATGAAAATTTAATTTTTAATGTTTAATTCATGGATTTGAAAGCTATCCAATAGTGTAATTTGATAAAAAAACAGGTAGAAAAGAACAATTTGTTCCTATGGAAATGAACAAGTTTACAAAAATAATCTTCCCCCATATTTTTTCATTAACACTTTGAATCAAAATGGATTTGAATTTCTTGATATTGAGAAAATAGAAGAATAACACATTGGCTCACTTGAAGGATAATAAAAGTGTATTTCAAGATATTGCACTTATTTTATCATTTATAATGATATTTATGATCTTATTTAAATCATAGATCCAGATATCTAAAGAGAATTAGGTATAATATACATTAATATATATTATAAAATTGAATGATGTGCTCTTATATGGGAATGAGAAATTGGATAATCTTATCATTATCATGGTTTTGGAGACTTGAGAAAAAAATTGTTTTTTATTGAAACAAGGAAGATAAATGAACTAGATAAATGAAAACTCAATAGATCACATGAAAAAAAATGTGTGAGAAGGCACCCATTAAATTTTATGAAAGAAAAATGAATGTTTTTTATAATTCAAGGTATCCCATAAAGTACAACAAACCCAATGAAATAATAAATGGTGAGTAAACACAATGAATGGTATGAAGTTTGAACTTATTGAACCATCTATATATTAAAACATTAAATTTCTAGGGTTTATTAATTATGTTAATAATATACCAATAAATATGAATATAAGGAAATTTGTTTGAAAACAAAAATATAGGGAAAATAGCCTTTTCAATCACAACCATTTATGTAGATTGTTATCAAAAAGGTGGTTAATGGTATACTTATTATATCTCTAAGGAACCAAGAACATATAATTTGAATCCACAACTTCTTATTCCATTATTTCTTTCATGTTTTCTATGATTATTGATTAACCACATCAATATTTAGATATTAAGGTTTCAGTGAAAACTCTTTTTGGTGTGGTAGATATATAAAAAATATTTAACTCCTCTCCAATAAAGGTTCGTGGGAAGATACATCCAAAAAATGTAGTTAATAGTCCCCTTGTATAATTCATTGTAATATTGGGAATACATTTTCCCCCTATATAAATATCACATCACTTATTTGGATAGATAAATCAAATTTCATATCCCCAATAATCTTATAATGAAATATTGATGCATGGATTATGAAATACATTTAGAAGTACGTTACATGAAATAATACTTGATACATAATAATGTATAATATTTCTCTCAAATGGTATGGGAGGAAATCAATATAGAAGGAATAAAATTTTAGAAGAATATTTTGATGTAATTGGGGATGTTCTTCTTGGTATTCACCCATAACATGAGGTTGATTTTTCCACTGAACTCATTCCTAGTGTTATGCCAATGTCATTTAATCCCTATAAAATAGACCCCATAGAATTAAATAATTTAAAGAAGAAACTTCTCTAGAATATGTTTATAGGCTCTATATTCCTCGGTGATTCTCCAAGGGAGGATACAACACTCTTTTTTATGTAGTAGGATGAATCATTGTGTACTTTAGTTGATTTTTCTCTGCTAATTATGTTCAGTATCGAGAACAAATATCCATTTCACAATATTAATTACATTTTTATCAATATAGAGGGCCTCAATCATTATATGAGGAAGTGAATCAATATGGATATCATTAAATAATGTGTAATAGTAAAGATATACCCAATATAAGATTTTTCACAATATAAAGACACCATGAATTAATAGTGACTCCTTTTAGACAAAAAAACACCAATATTATATTCAATTATTTGATAAACATAGCATTTTTATATGACCTAAATAAATATTTTGTGGTCATTATTAATTATATTTCCATATATAGTATTACTAATGAATAATATTAAGTACATATAAGGATTTTTCTAAATAACTTAAAAAAGGAGACACTATTTTACAAATTTATAAAACATGAATTTTGGATATGAATGGTATACTTTTATTCCATTTAATAAAAAAGGAGTGTATATATTTATAACCTCTAATGGAATATGTTATTGAATAATTTCAAAGTCCAATATCCATAATAGAGAATCATAGTTTTATTGGATTGGCTATGTTACTAACTACACTTCATGAGAAATTCCACCTGATTGTACAATCATCTAACAATTCTGACATGGATGAGAGTAAATTTGATTTCTATAGATGAGTGTGAAGATAAAAACATGGATATTTATATTTTTTTGGTTACTAAATATGTACTGGTTCATCATTTTAGGGAATATGGGTTTTTTATATAGTAATTAATAATAGAATGTCTTATGATGCGTCCATTTGCAAAATTAAAAAGTAATTGTTTATTCACAAAATCAATTAATATCCTATTCAAAAACCTACCTAAAACATTATCTAAATTAATAAGTTGTAAATTTTTCTTTGAAGAGTTATAGAAATTATCTTAATGGATAGAACTTATATATATAAATATATATTAATTTAAAGAACGTGAATGATGTACTCACATCAAAGGATTTAAAAATATACCAAAGGAGATAGTTAGAGTTTATAAAATATTATGATTTCTAAATACAATACCATAATGGGAAGGGGGATAGAGTGGTTTATGATTTAGGTATAAGTTATAATACTTCCATATCATTAATTAGGATAGTAAACAACTCAATATTCATTGATATGAAAATGATGAATATGATGAATATGGGAATCATAATATAAGTTATTAAGTTATTTACTTCAAAATTTATTACTCAACTATCCATTTACGGTAGGATCATGGAAGATGAAAAATATTATATAGAGTTCCATCATTATGTAACAAATTTTATATAGTTCAAACATAATAGAAAATGTGTTACATGATTTGAAATCATGAGGTAGATCTCATCCATTCTAGAACTCAAGAAGCAAATTCTAGATGATTCAAATATCATTACATTCTCTATTAACCTAGGATTCAAAAATATGTGTTGATATCTTAAGGTGGTATTATTATAAGAAAACATGGAGGAGGATATTAAAGAGTATATACATTGACTCTTTATTATCTAGAAACTTATGTTTGAATATAATATGTCCAATGAGATAAGTCATCTCTTACTCATATGTGATTATAAATGTATAATCATAAACATGAGAATTATATTAAGGATTCCAAAGTCCATTAAAAGAATTAAATTTCATTTGGGTAGTGGTGGGTCATCCAGAAAATTCATCACAATTCATTTTAATTTAATATGATTTGTCTCTAAACCATCTTTCGTGGACATGCATAATGAAAATTTTAAGGATATTTGAAGAACAACTTTCAATTATATCTTATCAAGATCTAAGGTACACATAAATGTTATAGAGATGAATTAAAAAAATAATTTTTTATATTATAGGGAATTAACATTTATTATGATCCTCAAACTAATGTAAAATCTAAATAGACTGTCATAGAATAAAAATATATTAGAGGATCTTGCTGGATGTATTTTATATGAGGCCAGGATCAATATCTTCCTTTGTTAATGTTTTCATACAACTACATCCACTAATGTTTTCTAGTTGAACTATATGAGGATTTAGGTTGGAAGATGTATATAATTACAACATGATGGGATGAAGTTATAGAGGAGATGTTTTGGGACCTGGCATTGATAAATATTTGAAATTAAGAGTTCAAACCATTCAAAAACAAGTAAATAGAGAAAAATGTAATAGATCTACTATGTAGATAATCGTTGATGTAATCTTGATATCGATGTTAGATTCATAGTAACCCACCAAATATCAGCATGTAAGAGGGTTATAAGATTAAAAAATAAGGGGAAGATAACACCTAAATAGATCAACTACTACAATATTCATGATCTTTTTGTTTATATATCTTATTTCTTTTCACTCTCAAAAAACCACTCACTAGTGCACAATGTGTAAGAAATATGAGTTTGAGGATTAAATCAATCATATTCATTGAAGACAAATGTTATGAAACTAAACATGATCTATCTTATGAGTAACAATCATTAATGATATCATATCACATAGATAAAATAATATAAAATAAGATGCCCTGTCAAGTCAAATAACAATTGATAAATCATAAATTTTTGAATGTTTCATGGGACCCTGAATATTTAATGACAAAAAAGTGCCATCATCTTTTTATAACCAGATAATAAAAAATATATTTTTGTATATGATCAAGATTTTTATATAATAATGAGATCAATTCTTGCTCAATTACCACTCTTGGATACCACAATTTATTGTCACACATGTATGGATCTTTCTAAGGTCATAAGGGGTTTTGTAAGTAGATTTTATTATTTTATCAATTAATATTTTTTATTGTAAAATATAAATATTTTAAAAATATTATTATTATTATTATTATTATTTATTAGTCATAAACAATGATTTCAGTTAAATTTATTAATAATACTCAATGAACGATCTTAATAAAATTTCATTGAATAATGTAAATGAATGGTTAAATAATTTCTACAATAATTTAATAGTATTTATGGATACTTTATAATGAATTAGGTATTAATTGTTATGAATTTTCATGTTAATATATTAAATTGATAATTATAAAAAGAAGGATATTGAAAAAATTTATTGATTATAAGTATAAAATATAAATTGACATATTTATAATTATTATTTCATATCATGGAATTAGAATATATAAACTTTTAATATTAAGAATACATTTTTCCAATTAATAATTGTATTCAGTTATGCATTGTCATTAAAAAATTACCATTAATCAGCTTGAGATTTTGAATTCATTATAATGGATTTATAATTTTGATGTTTCATAATATTTTTTTTTGTAATAACATCCATTTAATTTTTAGGGAAAATACAAGCAATCGAACTAAATTATGAGTTACCATGATAATGGTCAAATGAGGTAAAAAATATAAATTAAATATTAATGTCTTAAAATAACTATAACATTGTATCTAAATTGTGTGTATGAGGGTATTTGATGTCCAAAATTAAGTATTTTTATTCTTTGGATCCAATTTACTTATTAAATTACACCCCTTACACTCAAAGGAATGAATATTTATAGATGTTTTACAGAAACTCTCTTATAAAAGGACCACTACTCTTCCCACTTTAATACACATGTTATTCCTCATGTTAGTACAATCAGTTTAGAAATAAATAATGTTTGAATTATATAGGCAGTGTTCGCGTTGTTTTTTAAAACTAGGAATGATATTTCTACTCTATGACTTTTAACACATTCAAAGGGATTTTTTAGACATGGGTGAAATCACAAGTTTCATCTAACGGGCATAGAGGATCCCTAGGGAAGGCTAGGTGGTTGTTGCAACAAATTTTGTACCAGAGACAATGGCCATTATGTGGCCCTTTTTAAGTGAGATTTTTGATTCCCTCAAGTTGGTGAGGGGGGATCCTCCTATCCTCTATATTATTTCTCAGGCATGACATGACTTATTTCCCCATTTTCCCTGTGTATATTTATTTATTTGGTAATGGTATTTTTGGTTCATTCTTAGGAATTTTAAGGAAAATATCTTATTCGTTAAGACTATTATTTTATTCTCTATACATAATATTTTATTTCTAAGTTCATCCTCTATTTTTTCTTTGTTGGTTCCATAAGATCATGGTATAATCACTTTATTATAAAGGGGATTTACAGAAACCTAGAATAAGGAATTCTTGAGAAGTTATCAGCACCTGGTTCCTCAACCCATCATTAAGGAATGTTTTTCATTTTTTGGTTTCTACAGTTTTTTTAAAAACTTATTATTTAAATAATAATGGAACTGGTGTCATTGTTTTCGGGAATTGGGTAAATGTTGGTATTGGGGAGTACCGAGGGTGGATAACACCCCATGGATTGAGGTATTGATAAGCTATTGAGGCATGGGGAGTTATTTGTATTTATGATGAGATTGTTTTGTTGTAAACAATTAATTATTAATGTGATAATTAAATAAATTTTTATGTTTGACTTAGAATAGAAATATGGGAGGTCGTTGTGGGTTTATATGATCTTGGATAGAGCTTGATAGACATTGATAGAGCTTCCAGATCTTGGTGAATTTAGAAAAAAATCTTCATATAAGGTAAGGTTCCCTATACATCAAGCACACGAATTTATATATAAACATAATTTTTTCATGTGATTATACTAACATTGTCTTTATTTGAAAAAAAATTAAATTTAATATATTGGAATAATTAAATTATGAGTTATGTTATATTTGTTTAAATGGATAGAATAGTTGAATCGATGGTTGTCAAATGGAATTACACAACCATTGAAAAGTATATTTTTTCGATTATAAATCTTATTAGAATAAATTTAAAAGGAATTTATTAGTATAAAATATGTTTATTTATGAAAATTTATTTATTTTTGGTGTTAAAATGGTATTTTAAAAGGATAAGGAAATATTAAAGTGGTTTTGGTTTTTAATGAAAATATCATGTGTTTTTGAAATGGTTTTTGAAATTTACATTGAAAAACTAATTTAAAATGTGTGTGAGAGTGGTATTTTGGATATAGAATTGGAAATGTGGGTCTGTCCATGGTTAGGGGAAGGTTTTGTTGAAATGATTTTTGGAATGGAAAATGAATTCGTTTTTTGGTTGGAAATGGTAGTTAATTCATTATTCTATGATTGGATTATTATTGTTAAGGGATTTAAAATGTAATATTTTTTATTTTTTATTAAATTTATGTGATATTTTTTAGTTCTAGTTAACATGGTGTGAACATGTCCCTTAAGGGATTCATGGATACTTTGTGTTATCCTAGGGGTTACCAAAGCCCCTTGGAGGATGTGGTGATATTATGGTTAACCCAGGGTGAACGCAGACCATGGGGGATGAATTTTATTATTAACCTGGGGTGAAACTAGCCCTTGATGGATGCATGGATCTAGGTATGGGTATAATTCCCTTGGATTCCAGTTTTGACTAGGGATGGTCATATTATACATGGTTAGGAGTGAGATTCTTGGTGTGGTATATGTGTCGTACTCATAAACATGTCATCACTGTCCAATGATAGTTTTTACTATTTTCTAGGTCAACCTATCCCCGTGATTTATTTTTTATTTCTTAGTTTTAAATTCATTAAAATGTTCTATTTTTATCATAATAACTTTGAGTATGTTTATAAGAATTTTGTATACATACAAGTTACTTTTTGGGAAACCTTTAGTGGGGGTCTACTGAGTTGTTCTTACAGCCTGTATGGGACACCATTGCACATGGATACATAAGTAGTTTTCACATGTTGTTGCTGGAATAGGTAGGGGATCGAGTTTTTCATGGTCAAAAGGGAATGGTCTATTCTAGTTCGTAGATCCGGATGTGGAAGTGATCATCGTCATAGTATATGAAAGTATTTTAGTTCTATTTTATTTTTTCTATATATTGGACTACATTAGTGGGATGAATATTGTATAACATATATCAATATTTACTTTCTTATACCATGTATATTTTTATATATTATTTTTAGGATAATGTTTTTATTACATTTATTTATTTCTGATGTCATTGTAAACTATAATGTAGATGGAATAATCTCTATAAAGATCCACCTTAGACCCTCATTTCTAGTATAAAGCCTCAATCATACACGGAGTTTCTCCTGATGTTTGGTAGCTTAAAGTATTGTTACTATTAAGTGATTTAGTCCATAATGGTAGAAAGTGGTATTTTAGAATTTTTATTGCTATTTTTTTTATGATTTTGGGAGTTAGAATGTTAGAGGCATAAGAATGTCTAATAGATACTAATGGAACCCAGATGAGTGCGTTGAAAATTTATTTTCCATTGGATGACTTGGTTAACATGTTTATCATATTCATGTTCTTTTTTTGCAATGTTACAGTTGATATGTGTTCCACATCATGCAATGAATTATGTAGTTTTATATTATTTATATATTTTCTCTGTATTTTTTTAGACAATTGGAAAGAGGTTGGTTGTGGAAATTGACCCTAGGCCTATAAATTAAAGAGTAATATCATCAATATTGTTAGTAAATTTGGATCCATATGATATTGTCTTGCTTGTAAGATTGTGTAATATCCAAGATATTATAAATGATATTTATTTCTTCAAATAAATGGTCAATATATTATACGATATTATACATGTACAACACATAGATTAAAAAAACACATTTTTTCATTAATGATAATCCTTACATTAGTTCAAGAATATATTTATTAATATTCTAAATATTATAAGGTGACAAAAAAAATAAAAAACTAAAAAAATAAAATGGGAAAATATGGACCTCTCAAATCTTCTAGAATCACCGCATCTCTAAAAACACTCTAGAAAGAATCATAATATTATCAAACCAATTAAAATTATAAAAAATTAAAAAAACCTAGAGAGGAACTTTAGTGATTTTGAGTGGAATAATGAAGTGGTATTTAGAAGAGGTAATGTGGGAGTTAGAATAGTAATGTGGGAGTTGGAATATTACCCTCACTATTGAGAAACGTAGCCCGACCATTGTAATAGTAATTTAATCTAAAAATTATAAACCAAGGCATAAATTAATTTTATCATAATAAATATAATATAATATAAATATTACAATTCCATAAAATTAATTTCATTATTAAATATCTCAATGAAAATATAGGAACATTTCTTATAAACATTATTTTAATATGTTTTGCAAAAATAAGAATATTAATTTTTAAAATTAAAATAAAAAATGTCATAAATTAAATTACATAAAATGAGTAAAATTTTTTAAATAATATTTTCTGAAATATCTAGGGATTATTTTTTTATTAAATTCTATAATACAACAATTTTTAGGAGAATAGTTAACATATTGTTTTTCCTAAACCGGTGTAACGTAAATTTCATCATTGTTTATAATATAATGACATAATCATTTATAGAACATTTGGTTTGGCCAAAAAATATTTTACTTCATAAAAATTTATAAAAATATATTAAAATTAATTTCAATACCTAAAAATCAATATCCAAAACCTAAAGTCCAATGTGATACCAAAAAATAACATTCTTTTCTATTTTCCCATTTTATTAAACTAAATCACTTTGAACTATAAATGTTTTTAAAGTCCAATAACCTTTCCGTTATAATTTAATATGATTAATATTTTCACGAATTCAACATTACAAGGATTACCATTGAAAAAGTATTTAATTAAATATTTTATTCTAAAAATACCCATCTCTTCATATATAAAAAACTCATCTCCCTCCCCTTAGAAACCAACTCTTCATAGACATTGAAAATAAAAATTTCTTCCCAAATAATCTCAATTAATCCCTTTGAAACCTTACATTTGTTCTTGAGTAATCGAACTCCTTCTATCAATGAAGTATTGTAAGCTAAAAGTGAAGCAATACTGAGGAAAGAGTAATTTTTTGTTTTTCAAACTCTTATCTAATTTTCATCTTCTTTTCTATTTTTTTCCAAATTACTTCAAAATAATACCTCCTAATTTTTAATTAGGATTAATGGTAGAATTATATTGATTATTTTAACTTATTAATAACAAAATATTTTTTATGTATTTATTTTTATACCTCATTTTCATCATATTTGAACTACATCCCCATTAACAATCAGTTAACCTCTATTGAAGAAAATTTAAAGTTTTTTATTTTCACTAACATAATGGATAAAAATAAAAAATTATTTATAATATATAAAATTATCATTATATATGATTTATATTTGATTAATTAATTATACTAATGTATTATTTCATTGAACTAAATAGTGAAATTCATGAGAAATAGGAAAGGATTAAGGAAAAAATTATATAAAAATGACTCAAAATTAAAAATGGAACTTAATAAATATAATAAAATTATTATAATTTCAAATATTGTTAAAAATTAAAAGAAATCAATTCTAGATCAATGTTTTCATAAACCAATGTTTTTTATTCAGGAGGTAGAAAAGTGATGCAATAAAGCGAGATTTAACGTAAGCGGATTCTCGAAACCAACTCATTTTCCGTAGGTTATCCCACTTTCATGTTATTTCCAATATCAATATTTATATAATTTACTATAATTTTTTTTTCAATATTGAATATTTTACTTAAATTGATATACCAGTTTCCTATTTGACATATAATCCAAATTCAATGATTTGGAAAAAAATAAATTCCCTATCTAGAAAACATTATTCACTTATTTTGAGTGGGTTCATATTTACTGAAGAATGATGATGCTTATTCAAAATATTTTTTACCTTATAAATATTTTTATACCAATTTTTATTCATTAAATCATGACTTTTGAAATCCTCATAAAATCCATTCCTTTATATGGTTTATATCCTAACTATGACTATTATACATTCTTTGTGGCATGCATGATTATGTAAATATTACGATACGATGGGTGAAGAAAAAATTATATATTCATATAATTCTTATGGTAATGTGATTTATCTTAGGATATTATTTGTATTATTCATTAGAAAGATGATAACATTGTTTATTATGACGACGTTATGATTTGTGACCATATTTTATGCATGAATATGAAGCTAGATTTGTTCAAATATTTGTGTGGTATTTGGAAACTATGCTATGATATTTCATTTTTATGAATCATAACATTTTATTACATTATCATATGTATTCCCCGTGATTTTTATGTTGATATTACATTTATGATATGATTATTTTTATTATTCCTACCCCAGTATTATTAATTCGTGTCATTTATTAATCTACTTATTAGGCTTGTAGCTCACCCATTTTGTTTATGTATATCCTTATGTGACTACATGTACAAAAGAGAATGTGATATTTTATACGAATAAGGAGAAATTATTTATATAAATTTTATTTTTTTGTTATGATTTTGTGATGTATGATCTAAATTTTCCAATGATATTAAATATTTAGATCCTCGAATGTACTACTATTATGCTATTTATATTTTTAATGATGTAATTTTCTTGTAAGAAAAAGTTGTGTCACAATAGTTCTTTTATAACGACTAGGGATCGACCATTTAATGTTTTATAAGAATATCATATGAAATTTTCAAATATAAATAATTGGGGAAATTCAACATAATTAGGATTACATTAATATATGTATTATTTTTGTGGTAGTTCTTATGAATCATATAGAGATTATGGTTAAATGAATAATTTGGTAGGGGATGTATATGTACCAGGATATGTCTGTAATGGTAGTTAGATGTCTTGGATATGAACCCCATTGAGTTGATATTTTCATAGGTTCAGTTATTTAAACTACTAGTAATAACTTATATAGTGTGTTCCAAAATAACATTGAATTGTGGTCTATATGACCGAAATTTCCAATTGTAGTTTCTTGACATGTATTTTCTTGGAAAACGCCACAATGTATTTCTTATAGGATGGTTTTTTTGTTGTTTTAAAATGAGGACTCCTTTCGGAGGATTCCCAATGAAGATCAATACCTTGTGAGTAGATATTTTGGAATGATATTCCTGGTGGTTGTATTGTGGAACCCTTTAATATGTGGTTTGGAATTTGTTGCCTTTTGTTTTTTGTTTGACCTATGAGTGGTTGGGTTTCCACATTAATAGCCATGATTTTATCAATATGAGATCTTGTATAATGGACCTTTTATGTGAAACTATTGTGGCTAGTCTAGCATGTT
Organism: Viscum album; assembly: GCA_963277665.1. Taxonomy (NCBI): domain Eukaryota; kingdom Viridiplantae; phylum Streptophyta; class Magnoliopsida; order Santalales; family Viscaceae; genus Viscum; species Viscum album. Next base: position 875,943,817 of record OY728143.1, on the reverse strand, counting down.
GATGTTGGTTGGTCTTGAAATTAGAGAATGTGTGACCTCCCATGAGTTAAGACCTTAGTGAGGCTTATAATCATAGGTGCTCAGACATAGTGGACTTGACATTATACTTTAAATGTAGACTATGTTGGATGGATAAATATATTAGATTTAGTTAAAACTATATTGGGTTGGTGTTTAGTTTCTTATGAGGGAAATACATGATGGGGGTTAGATCGGGTGTAGTGGTTCTTTTGATGTGGGAAGAAGATATGGGTTATTCAGGTTAGAGAAACATTTATGAGCGGCGTGGTTGGGTTTTCATCATAGGCATAAATATAACATGTTGGGATCCAATAATGGATGTTCCTTGAGAAATAACGATGTGGGTTCAGAACTATATTTGAAGGGAAAGAAAATTTAGGTTCATAATTTTTTTTAAAGGTGTGTTTAGTGTGATGTGAGTTAATTGATAGACTCATGTTGGGATATAATTGAATTAGGTTTTGTCTAAGTGTGTACATAATTTTTTTAGGTATTGTGGAATGGATGGACACTGGTAGTTTTGGGACAATACCATTTAGTCAATGATAATGTGTCAATTTATAGAAAAAATGAAGAATAATTTATGATGTGAAGTGTCTATAGTGATCCTAGTTATCTAAAGCTAAGGTGAAATACTAGGAATCATTAGTGGTATAGTGAAGTGACCCTTGATATAGGTGATACGTTAGTCCCTATTTTTTCATTATAATCTGCAATACCTTGAGTTGCGTAGAACCGAAAAAAGGAAGGCATGGGTTGTTGTTGAATTAGACGCACAGACCTAGTTTAATTTTGATTTGACTCCTAGATGTGAGATGTGGATTCAACCAGGCGGTATAAGATCTTAAACCTTTTTCCATTGAACGATAATTTAGGTTCCATTTTCATTTCTCATATATAACTCATTTAATTTCGTTTCAGTGTCGACTAGGAAGGATTAAAAGATCAATCAATTTTTTTGGATGCTCACAGTTGAGGTGATGCATGACATTGGATGATAGATGATATGTACTCTATGAAAAATGATTGATTTGGAAATGTATATGGGAAGTCTGTTCAAGGTGTTTTTTAAAGGAAAATGTTTCTTAGGGTTGTATGAGTATGATTTTTGGAGGAGAAACCCATGTGTTTTTCTATAAAACCATGAGGTGATTCTCAAGGTGTAGATCATGTAAATCCATTTAGTGTATGGTGTATCGTTATTCATTGAGTGTGGTGACTCTTATTTTAGTTTAAGTGTTTATTATATATTAAAGAAAATATTCCCTTGTTTTGGGAATAGGTTTTGATCATTTTTTGGTTAGCAATTTTAAATGTCTATTCTTGGGATTTGTCCAGCCATCATGTTTAGGGATTGATAGGAAATGTGATGTATTATTCGACTTCTAATCAGGAGATTGAAGGAAAAATATGTTCCAATGGAAGGTATTATGAATTTAGTCATCGGGGACTTGACCAAGTGTGGGTAGTGTTTTGGATAAGGGACATTGGATATTATATGGATCTAGGGAATGGTGTGTGTCAACAACCTAGTGAGAGCCCAATTTTTGAATATAACTAACCTAGAACTTTTGTATCATTATAATATTTTTATACTAACATTAATAACGTCATTTCAATTAAATAATCTCCTTTTTACCCAATCAATTAATTTTTTTTAAATACAAGATAAAATCATAGTTCATCAAAATGAGGTTTCTCTTCAAGATGTCCCTCATATTAAACAAATTTATTATTTATTTATTCAGTAAAAACCATAAGAACCTAAACATAAAACCATTTTTTTATGAAATAGATTGATCTATTTCTACAAGAAACTCAAAATTTCTGAAAAAAATATATTATATTCTTTAGGGAATCTGGACATGAATTCCTCTTGTTACTATTTCAAGAGAGATCTCATGATTTTTTTTTGGAAACTGAAGAACTCCCCCTAAACTGACTTGGATATTCTATTCAAATACTTTTATTATCTAGGTTTTGAATAGATCATTGAATGAACCTATATATGAGTTCTCTAATCCTTTAGTTAATTAATTTATTACATCTCCTTCAACTCACGACTCCCAAACATCTTCATTAAGTTGTATTACAGAACCAATTGACTTCATTCTCATATTCTACCAATGTGCATGAGATCCTAAATACAATTACTCTTCAAAACAAATGTGCATAACGGTACCCTTGGGAATGCTCTAAAATAATTAATATATCATAAGAATTATAGAAGAAAATTTGTTTCTATGATGACATATTAACCCAATCAGTACGTCACCAGTCATACTTATCATTTATAAATTAAAATAATATAACCATTCATACTAGTAAAAGAACATTAAATCATCCTTTTATAAATAAAGTTACATATAGCTCAGTAAAAATATACTAAAAATCATCTTGACATCTTTGATTGACAGTAACATTAAATACATGTATTTTAAGAGGATGTTATAAAAAATTTCAATCCCTTCAATTAATGTAGTATGAACAATCACTACTAAGAATTTATTGCATGCCTCCAAATACCTTATGATAAGAATACAATTTTATGAGGTTCCAAACCAAAATGGCATAACCTCCCAAAACCTATGAATGATCTCTATAACTGATCTTAAACTAAATTTAAATTTTCCTTTCTGGGGGAATTTGATAATCTAACCCATATCACCCATTGAAATAGAAAATTACTCAACATTTACCTTCAAAGAGATGTCATCTTCCATGTCTCCAAAAGTTAACTAGGAATTATAATAATATTCCATTTAATATTTATCAAATACAAACTATATATTCCCTCAATCAAACATGTAATTACGAACATGGAAACTCATCAATTTATTTAGTAAAATATTCTTATTAAAAATCTATTTGAAATCAACGACCATCAATTGTATTACATTCATTTTAGAAATTTAAGTCTTTTGGATCATCCTTATAATCAAATGAACTCAAAAAATCTCTTTTTCTTTTCCAAAATGATCATTAGATTGTTTATAGATTGAATACTAGTGTTTGAGATAGATTGTGTAACGACCCAGACTTTTTTTAATGACAATTTATCTTCATCTAATTAAATGTATTATTATGTAAAATGGTTATATAACATATGCACTTCATTGGTTTTATGTATTGGTATTTTAAAATACCGTTAAGAATTGTAAGAGTTTCTTATATAGTCATTGTATAGTGATCACAAGATTAGTACAAATATAGGGATTTAACAAATCCAATTTACATAGAAAAAAAAGAGATGACCTCGTCCAGTAGAATGGATCCATACAAAGTCCATTTTTTAGAGCTTGTAAAGGAGGTGTCATCCCTGGGATTCAATTTTGACCAAGCCCAACCTGAGATTCAACAAGTTAAGCTTCAGCAGAACAACCTACGAGACAAGTGGATGTTAATAGAGATTACCACCTGAGTGATGTTATCTAAGACTCCCAAAGAGTCAATCACAATCGCAAACCTTACCCTTCGGTCTTATGTGGGTGTTATAAGGGGTTATCTAATGATACTCTTACACTATGATTATGTACATTATTTTTTATAGAGAATATAAATTCAATTTATTATTGTTACTTTGTAAAGAGTTTTTAAAGAAAGAATAGAATTTTTAGTTAATATTCAATTAAAAAATATTTTTTTTGAATTAATGTATTTTTGAATTAATTAATATTTTAATGAAATATTATTACTATATTATATTTTATTAAATATAAATTATCGTAAAATGCTGTTAAGGTTTGAAAGCTGTTTTTGTAAAAACCCATTAATTTTTGATAAATGTCAGTTTTTTATTTTACAAGTAAAAATTCACATATTTAAAAAATTATATAGATAAATTGAATATTATTTTTGAAATTAGGATTTCGAAGTTATCAAATGGTGAATTTTTCATAATTTTCTGAGATGGTCGATTTTTTGTGTAAAAATTAAATAATGTTTAAATATATAATGTATTTTATGACATCATAATGACCCAATATTGATGTAATAAAATACTATAAACATTATTTTCAGCCAATAAATGTTTTAAAATTAAAATAATGTTATTTTTAGATTTCTTTAATTAATTTTGTGGTGTCTTAGTGGACCCTTCAAGGATTATAATACATTTTTACTTCTAAAATTATTTCTTTGAGAGTGTGACTCACCTCCAAATAAGAAAGCATTATATTTTAAGAATTTAGGACATTAGAAATATTATATAATGGTTTCAAATACAATTTGTAAAACACCATGGGCCAAAAACATGGGATTGTTTGTGGGTTTGATTAGTTTAATGTGTGCTGTCCAAAACCTAAATAATAATGAATTCCCTCCCTTTTCCTATATAAACACACCCATGCTCCCACTTATCATCACTAAAAACCATTGTATCTCAACCATCCAATGATATCCACTATCTATAATCCTTTAAAGGTTCCCCATGCTCCCAGTAAGACTCTCTCAATCCCCTCACAAGACATTGGGATCACACTTCCATGTAAGGAATTTCTTCCTTTCTCGATTTTGTCCAAATTTATTTATGTGGTTATACCTTTTATTTTAAATTACAAATGTTAGGGTATGATTTATCACATCCTCTATACTTAACTAATTTGTTTGAATGATTATATGCCCCTTTATCTCTCATTAATGCCTCCCATGTACACCCTTACCAATGCCGAAATTCTGTAAGGAATTTTTCTCTTCTCATTTACATTATAGAAATTATTTTGTATTATGAATATAAATTATATTACATATGTTGGGACATGTACCTTTATGAACCCTAACTGTCAATTTAATGTAAATTTAATGAGACACCCCTTTATATCTCATCAACCATTTTTATGAATTCTTACGTCACACCATTATGCAACCAAAATGGCACCATGATTTTCCAAACCAAAGTCATTGTGTAGTGAATACCACACCCATTTCATTATCAAGTTTATTCATATTTATTAAAATTTATATATTTATTAAATAGTTTCATGTATGAATTCAAAATTAATTTATCATGTAATAAATTAACATGTAAAATGAAACCATGTTGTACGATTTATGTGACACACTTATGCATTAAATTGAAATGATTAAAAAGGGTGCACCCTGATAGCTCTCTGATGCATACAGTAAATATTAGTTTCATGATAATTCAAGTGAAATAAGGTTTTACACATTCTAATTAATGTTAAATGATGGTTTAGTCATGTTCCATGTGAAATTATCCTTATCTCATGCTAATATTATGTTAAATGTTGTTTCCACATTTCCATGTTATGATAATCATGCTACATCATGCCTTCATGATCATGTTTATCTTATACTCCATTGATATGCCTATTTCATAACATGTGCTGTATTATTCATCTTATTACTTTTTTACTCCATTACTGGGATTTATAGCTCCCCCTTTTCTTATGCATGTCCTCAGGTTATGCCAAGCAATGATAGGTACGATGGAATGCGTGTTGTCATGTAAAAGAAGTTTTCAATAAAGATGTGTATTTCATGTACTAAGTTGTTATGTAATGTTCCCAATCCCAAAATAAATTAGAACTATCAATATTCTATGTTGTATCATGTTAAGGTTTTATGTTATAAAATTTGTTTACATGTGAAATAAAGAGTAGGGTTGTTATAGTTGGTATCAGAGGACATGTTTAGTTATTTTCGGGATTAGTATTAGAAAACTCATGTGAAATCATTATGAATAAGCCTATGTATAATAAAAATATTCCAAAATTTTGGTCTATAAGGAGTAATTGGTTTATCATTAAAATATATCCATGTCTTTATATGAGAAGGTAAAGGAAGCTCTGGAACTGATGTATCTAGGGGTAAAACCCGAAAACACTTCTTTGAGCTAGACTGGAAGGGGAACTGGTGCAGGACAACGAGCCTTGCCGAACTCTTGATAATGACACTCCCATAGGATATGATTTGGTAAATTCACAATCTTAGTATGAACCATTGTTAAGGGAATAAAATAATTCCCTTAAGAATATATGTTGGGAAGTAGATCATGGATAACATATATTGAAGCCTATAAATTCATAAGTTTTAGAAATAAAAGTAATTTATAATTCACCCATTTTTTTCTTTGGATTTTCCACATTGAACATAGAGGGATTCACCCATCCATTCAAATTTACTTTTTATTTTTCCAACACTTTTAAGGGGGAATGTGAGAACCCTCACTATTCAGTATATCAAACATAAAAAGAGACTACTAACTAGTTAAAAACTAGATTGAGATGATTAGAGTCATCTTCCCTAGATAGTTTCCATTTAAAGGAATTTACCTGGTGGCCTGGATCATCATAAATAAGTGCTTCATAACATGTTGACAGGCATTCCCAGGTTTATATGTACTCTTCTTTGCTAATTTTCCCCTGTTGAAGACACTAACCAATATATGGTCTTTCTTGTTAATCCACTCTCCTTTCTCATCTGTACCTTCCACTCGGAGAAATATACTCATCATTTGATCAATATCTTCCCTTGTCTCCTTAATCACTAGGACGCCCTCCTTCATTTCCTCACCCGAGTTCTTTATTAGATCCATCTTCTTATCTGAATACATATCCCCCAAGAACTATCAACCGACAAGAGGCCCTTCCATATTCCACTGAAGATCATCCTCCATTGCCACCACCACCTCTTTAGATTAATTTTTCCATTCTCCCTACTGATCAATTGCCCATGTAGTAGCCATAGGTTCTTCATACAACCGTTCGTTTGCCTGTGCGCCACCTGTTTGCTTACCATCCTCACGCTTGTCACATATCTTCCTCTATCTCTTGTAATTGTTGTCTACATTATTAGTACCCATTAGAGTGGGTTTACCAATACTTGAAGACCTCATAACAGGAGGAATAGGTATTTTAGAGTAGTACTATAGTGACCCAACCTTTTCATAAATTAATATTACATCATTTAAAAGATAAACAACACAATAGTATTATGTATAGAGGATCCAAAGGTTTAGTGTCTTGGGAAAACAAGGACCATACATAACAAATACAACATCAAGAATAAACATTCATTTAATTTCTTCATCTCTAGCTTCTGTTTGGCACTTTTCCTCTCCTTAGTACATGTTTCCACAAGAGGATATACATCAAAATGGGTGATCTAGAAGCCCAGTAAGAGGATAGAAAAGAACAATATATCATGGGATGATCATAATCATAACATAGGCAATATATCATGAAAATGAATGAAGCATAAATAAAAGACTTGAAATGTGGAAATGCATAAAAATGAAACATCATGTCTTAGTGGTTAAATACCACACATACTTGTGAACCAAGATAGAATCTTGTTCATGCATCATTTCAAATTTAATCATGAGATTCATCACTTTAACTAATGCATTGGAGTGCTGTATAATTCCAGGTGCACCCGTCACATTGAAACATTCATATTTGTGCTATATAATTCCAGGCACCCCCATCACATCATTACATTATCATTTATCATGCATTCCACAATAAACATATAACATAAATGAACATAACTAACCCATGAAAAGTAATGGATTTAATCTCATAAGAACATATTCATACACTTTGAGTTCCCAAAAGAAAGAGGGAACAACATTCAAGATACAAGAACCATCAACCGTGAATGGGAGGTAAAAGGTGAGTTCTTAAAGGAGATTTCATTTGGAAAACATTTATATTGAAATAAACATTATTAGAAAACATGTATATCCCATAAAAGGTAAGATAATTATGAACAAATGATCTTTAAAGAGTAACCATATCAAAAATGGAGTGAAAGATGGAGAACCCGAAGGATGAAAGTTGGGTTCGAGAATTTCCCCGTACCTTGTATCTGAATGATTCCTTCTCTTTAATGTCCGATATAATGACATTATATTCATTAATTATAAATCCAGAACCATGTGTAAATTAATAGGGTTCATTATGGTTTCATTATGTCATATTACGTTCCTTTGGATGACTTATAGAGTTTAAAAACATTGTTCGAGGATGTTCGTTTTTATGGTTTTTCTTCGGTGGTTCACTTGTATTCTTAAATTGAAGTTTGGGTAGAACATGAGTAAACATACCGAAATGATATTACATGTCATTAATGATATTAAAGAAATTTTAATGATCTTATAATGAATTATATTAGATCCATGTGAATGAATCACCAGATAAGAATTAAATGATGGTTATTTGGGTCAATTTGGGCGGTTTTTGGATCACAACGAACTTGTTTTAATTTATCACTTAGTAATATGGATATAGTTTATTTCAAGAACATTAAATATAAAATAATACATATAAAATATTCCAGTTGAACCATAAAAATGGTTTCATGACCAGATATGAAGGTAGAAATGGAAGAAGAAAGCATGTCGTTCTTGAAGGTGATAAATTAACACCTCATGAACAACGTTCTCTTTAATAAAATAAAAGGAATAAGGAAAGGGGGATGGATGATATAATATCCCATTAGAATCATAAAACTATAGTATATTTATAATAATGGTGTTACAATACAATTTTGATGAAGATAGGTGGGGAGAGATCAAGAAATGAACTTTAACTAGAAAGGAAATTAAAGGAGAAGAGGGAGGGAAATTACCTCTAGAAGCCTACTCTTGAGAACCTTATTATGGGCCTAAGCTTGGTATTTTGATGAGACCAGAAGCTCTTGGAAATGGAGGAGGGGCTAGGGAAGGTGTTTGGGTAGAGTTTAGGGAAGGCCAGAGCTTGAGAGGTGTCAGGAAAAGAGGGAGTGAAGGGTGGCTTTTATAGTGGAGGGGAGAGGGGTTTCCTTAATATAAAATTATTTAGTTTATTAATTTTCCCTAAGAAAAGGAATAGTGAGTCTTGAATGAACAAGAATAGTGATTTTATCATGTGATACCCAAACAAGAGGGCTTAAATTATTAGAGCATAATCGATGACTCAATTAATCCATTATTTAGCATTTATTGTAAATTATCGGATTCTACAATTCATCAAAAATTCAAGTATCTCATATTAATCCCAAAAATTTACCCCAACCATTTTTCGACGTGTAGAATCCGAAAATAAATACCATTTTTCAAAAATAATTTTATAAATATTATTAATTTAATATTTAATTAAAATTATAATTTACTTAAAAAACAGTTTTTAAGATTAAAACTGATTTTATAGTGCATTCAAAAATTACATAGGGTGTTAGAAAATTATCTATAAACAATATGAAATTGATTAAATAATTTATCAATAATTGTTAGGGAAATACATATTCTTTTAAATTAATTAATTAATTATAATTATTTATTTATGACTTACAAAATACCAAAATGTTTATTAAGGTCAAATTGTCACTTTATAAGATGTCTAAATTTTATTTAATTATTCATAGGTAATGTTACTCTTATGTTAGATGATTTACAATTAATAAGGGTCATATTACTATTCATAAGGGTATATAACTACTCATATGGGTAAGTCACTATTCACTAAAAATTATTTTTGTTTCATTATACTCCAAAAATCATCTTGAACACAACAGTGTATGTCATATTTTCAAAATTCCAATCACAGAATTGACAAACATAAGTTTAAAGGTCACTTATCACTTAGTGTTTCATTATGTTTTGATTTCATGTAATTTTATGACATTAATATAAGAAGGTAATTTCCATTGAAAATTTTTTGGGTCATTACATTCTTCTCCCCATTAGAAATTTTGCCCCCGAAATTTCACTATACACAAAGAGGTGAGGGTACTTCTCCTTCATTGCCTCTTCTGGTTCCCAAGTTGCTTCCTCAAACTTATGGTTCCTCCACAAAACTTGGACAAGATGGGTTGTCTTATGGCGTATAACCTTATCTCTCTGATCCAGAATCTTTACTGGCTGCTCCTCATAGGAGCTATCATCTTCCAGCTGCATCACCTATGAGTTTGGTTCATGCGTGGGGTCTCGTATGTACTTCCTCAATAGTGATACATGAAACACATCATGAACTTGAGCCATATTCGGTGGAAGTTCAAGATGATAGGCCACAACTCCTATGCAGTCAAGTATCTCAAAGGGGCCAATATACCTTGGGCTTAGCTTCCCTTTCTTCCCGAATCACATGACTCTCTTCCATGGAGATATTCGAAGGAAGACTTTATCTCCAACGTCGAACTCCAAGTTCCTTCGATGGTAGAAAAAATATCTCTTTTTCCAACTTTGAGTAGCTTTGATGTGTTTCTGGATGACTTGAACCTTCTCTGTCATCTCTTGAACAAGATTGGGACCAAGTAACTTTCGTTCTCCAGCTTCATCACAACCGGATGGAGTTCTACATCGGTTTCCATATAGAGCTTCATACAGAGCCATCAGAATACTCGAGTGGAAGCTATTGTTGTATGCGAACTCAACTAATGGGAGATACTGATCCCAACTATCTGTGAATTCAAGATAGCAAGCTATTAGCATATCTTCAAGAATATGAATAGTCCTTTCAGACTGGCCATAAGTTTGGGGGTGATAGGCCGTGCTGAAATTTAATTCAGTACTAAACGCATGTTGAAGGTTCCTTCAGAACATAGATGTAATCCTTGGATCACGGTCATAGAAAATTGAGAGTGGAACACCATGAAATCTCACCACTTCCTTCACATATATCTTTTCAAGTTGATCAATCGAGAGATCTTCCTAAATTGCGATAAAATGGGCAGTCTTGGTGAGTCGGTCAACCAAAACCCAGATCACATTATTTCCATTTTACGTCTTTGGGAGACCCATGACAAAGTCCATAGTAACGTTTTCCCATTTCCACATGGGTATAGTAAATGGCTACATCATACCCTTGTACTTTTTTCACTCATCTTTAACTTTCTGACATTCCAAGCACCTTGATATATATCTTGAAATCTCCTTCTTCATGTTATCCCACCAGAAGTGTTCTCGGAGATCACGATACATCATGGTACTCCTAGGATGGATAGAGAATGTTGAGCTATGTGCATTTTCCAATATCTTCTTCTTTATCTCAGGTGATGAAGGCACACAAAGCCACATTACAAACCGAATCACACCATCATCATTGATGTGGAACTCTTGCAGCTTCCCTTCCATTACTGCAGTCACCCTCTTTTGTATCTCCAGATCATCCCTTTGTGCTTTCTTAATCATCTCTTGGATGGATGGTTGTGAAATAATTTGGTCAATGTAGGATGTATCCCCGACCCTTATGATTCTCTAATACATTCTTTTCATATCTAAGAAGATAGGGTCTTTCTCAATCCGCAACATAGATAGAGTAGCATGTTCTTTTTTGCTTAGAGCATCAGCTACCTTGTTCGCCTTTCTAGGATGATAGTGAATAGAGCAATCATAATCCTTTATTGGCTCTAACCATCTTCTTTGATGCATGTTGAGATCCTTTTATGTGAATATATAGTTTAGGCTCTTGTGGTTGGTGTATATGTCACACTTCTTGCCATAAAGGTAGTGCCGCCAGATTTTCAAGGAAAAAATCATGGCTTCCAGCTCTAGATCATGCGTTGGGTAGTTCTGCTCATGGATATTTAACTATCGTGAGGCATAGGCTATCACATTGTTATTTTGCATGAGTACAAAACCCAAGCCTTTTTTTGATGCATCACTTTATATCACAAAACTTTCTCCATGTTTCTATAGTGTGATTACAGGTGCAGTGATCAGACTTCTCTTTAGCTCCTTGAAGATTCCCTCACATTCTTCCGTCCAGACATACTTTACCCCTTTCCTTGTTATCCTAGTTAGCAGGCGTGAAAATCATGAGAATTTTCTCACAAAATGTCAGTAGTAACCAGCTAATCTAAGAAAACTACGGATTTCTGTGACACTAGAGGGTCTGGGCCATTCCTCAATCACCTTTGTCTTTGAAGGATCCACAAAAATCCCCTCACTTGTGATCACATGTCCCAAGAACGTGAATTGATTCATCCAAAAGTCACACTTTCTGAACTTGGTGTATAACTTCTCCTTTCTCAATGTCAACAACACAAGTCTTAGATGTTCTTCATGTTCCTCCTTGCTCCAGGAGTATACAAGAATATCATCGATATACACTACCAAATATTTGGAGAGGTAATGTCTAAAGACACTATTCATCAAATCCATGAAGATTTCAGGGGAATTAGTAAGTCCGAAGGGAATCACCAAAAACTCATAGTGCCCATACCTTGTTCGGAATACAGTCTTCAGAATATATTCCTTCTTCACCTTCACCTGATGATATCTAGAATGAAGATCCACCTTGGAGAAGTATTGAGCTCATCTTAACTGGTCGAACTAGTCATCAATCCTTGGGAGAGGATACTAGTTATTTATGGTGATCTTGTTGAGTTCCCGATAATCGATACACAACCACATTCTTCTATCCTTATTCTTCACAAAGAGCACTGGAGTACCCCAAGGTGATGCACTCGGGCGTGTAAACCCTTCGTCCAGATGCTCTTGTAGCTACTTCTTTAACTCCTCCAGTTCGATAGGAGACATCCTATTGGGGAACTTCAAGATAGGAGTAGCTCTAGGTATGAGTTTAATTGATAACTCTACCTCACGATCCAGGGGAATTCCGAGTAACTCTTTGGGAAATACATTGTTGTATTCCCTCATGATGGGCATTTCCTCAAGGTTTGAACTTTCCTTTGAGTCAACCATTTGGGCGAGGTATGCTTTATCATAGGGAATCAACACCCACTACATTGAAGGATTTTTCAAATGAGACTTAGGATCTTACTTTCATTTGTAGAGGAGAATGGGATGATTCGGAATATGAAAAGATATTTCCTTTTCCCGATAGTTGATATGCGCTCTATATAACGAGAGCCAGTCCGTTCCCATTATAGCGTCAAATTCCACCAAGGGAAGTATTACAAGATTTTCCGGAAGAATCTTCCCACATACGCCAATTGAAGATGAGTCAAACACCTGGGTTGCAATGATTTCACCACTTGGTGTTTTTATAGATATCTCTACTTCAGGGTTTCAGAGATTCGATTCTATAGTTCTAGAAAACTTGCAAGATATAATTGAATGCATAGAACCAGAATCAAATAAGACTATTTCCATTATTGAGTGAATAGGAAGTGTACCTTGTATGACTTCATTATCATACTCCACCTCTGTAGTAGTGATTGAATAAGCCTTCTCTTTTTTCCTTTGGATTTGGTGGCTGCTGACACTGATTACCCTCAAGAACTCAAGTTTTAGTGCCCTGGTTTGCATAGTTCCCTAGATCCTTGCAGTTGAAGCATTGAACCATGAGTGGTTATCTCCTTTAATCTGCTACATTCTCCTTCCTTTTCATGTCTTTTTACCTTCTTGAGCATGGTTCCCTTCTTTCCCACACTTGCATCATTTCCCCATCCCTTTGATGCAGTTCCCATGGTGCAACTTTCCACATTTTGGGCATGTGGGTCATTGAGTTTTCTTCCCACCCATATCATTAGATCCACCGAGTTGAAACTCCATCTTTCTTTTCTTATCACCATATCCAAGGGACCATTTACCAAAATCCATATCCACTTTGAGAGCACACCGAACAACTTTTTCATTACTCCCAAAGTATCGAATTTCAAGAGCCTTTATAAGGTATGGTTTAAATCCACTAAAGAATCTATCAATTTTTCTATCATTGTGGATAAAAAAACCAAAAGCATACTTTGCGAACCTTGTGAAATTCGCTTCATAGGTTGTGATAGATTCCCCTTCCTTTTTCTTGAGCTCTATGAATTCTATCTCCATCTTCATGCAAAGATTTTGTGGGAAATACTTATTCAGAAACATTATCTTAAAGTCTTCCCATTCCATCTCTTCAATTTCCTCCCTTGGTTTGGTGTTCTTAATCAAAGCCCACTATTTATCAGCTTCTCCATCTAGATGATAAACGACTAGAGTCACCATCTCCATCTCAGAAGAGTGAAGCACAGAGAAGATCTTCTCCATGGAGTTGACCAACTGTTCTACAACTAGTGGATCAGAAGATCTACAAAACGTCAGTGGTCATTGTAGCATAAAACACTCGATAACCAGTTTATCCCTCTTTGGTGAAGGAGGATGTTCCCCATTATTATGGTTATTGTTCATAACATGAGATAATTGGGTAATCATCACCATGAAGTTTTGAACTCCACCTCCCAAATCATTGGGGAAGTCGTTCAGGCAATCGTTGCATTGGCCCTTGCACGAGGTGTTGGTCTTATTTCTCCTGGTTCCCACCATTTTCTAAAATAGAAAAGGTTAGAACAAAAAATAAGTAAACAATTCATAAATAAATTATTCATTTAAACAATTTATACCAAAAACATATAATATTGTATCCCAAGGTAAATATTCTTATGTGCATATTTTTACTTAATCTCATGCTATAGGTTTCCTCTAGGGTTTACTAATCCTAATTCCCAAATTAACTAAACCTTTCCTTTGATACCAAATATAGCGACCCAACCTTTTGTTAAATTACTATTACTTCATTTCAAAGATAAAAAACATAATATTATTACACATAGAGTATCCAAAGGTTTTGTGTCTTGGGAAAACTAGGACCATACATAACAAATACAACGTCAAGCATAAACATTCATTTAATTTCTTCTTCTCTAGATTCTTATTAGCACTTTTCCTCTCCTTAGTACATGTATCCACCTGAGGATATACATAAAAAGGGGTGATATAGAAGCGTAGGTTGAGTATAGATAAGAACAATATAAGATGGGATGGGCATAATCATAACATAGTCAAGATATCGTGAACATGAGAGGAACATAAATAAAAGATTTGAAATGTGGAAATGCATAAAAATGAAACATCATGTCTTAGCAGTTAACTACCACACATTCTTTTGAACCAAGATAGAATATTGTTTACACATAATTTCACATTTACTAATGAGATTAATCACTTTACCCAATGTATTGGAGTGCTATATAATTCTGGGTGCACCCGTCACTTTGAAACATTCATATTTGCGCTATATAATTCCAGGCTCACCCTTCACATAATAACATTATCATTTATCATGCATTCCACAATGAACATATAACATAAATGAACATAACTAACACATGAAAAGGAATGATTTTCATATCATAAGAACACATTCATAAAATTTGGGTTCCCAAAAGAAAGAGGGAACAACATACATGATATAAGAACCATCAACCTTGAATGGGAGGTAAAAGGTGAGTTTTTAAAAGAAGAGTTCTTTTGGAAAAAATTTTGATTGACATAAACATTAGTGTAAAACATTTATATCCCATAAAAGTTAAGATAATTATGAAAAAATTATTTCTAAGGAGTAACCGTATAAAAAATGGAGTGAAAGAGGGAGAACCCGAAGGATGAAAGTTGGGTTCGAGAATTTCCCCTTACCGTGTTTCCGAATGCTTTAATCTATTTAATGTCATGTATAATGAAATTATATTAATTAATTAGAAATCCAGAACCATGTGTAAATTAATAGGGTTCATTATGGTTTTATTATGTCATATTACGTTCCTTTGGATGACTTATAGAGTTTAAAAACATTGTTCAGGGAAGTTCGTTTTTAGGGTTTTTCTTTGGTGGTTCACTTGTATTCTTAAATTGAAGTTTGTGTAGAACATGAGTAAACATCCATAAATGATATTAAATGTCATTAATGATATTAAAAAAGTTTTAATGATCTTATAATGAATTATATTAGATCCATTTGGATGAATCATTAGATTAGAATTACGTGATGGTTATTTGGGTCAATTTGGGCGGTTTTTGGATCACAATGAACTTGTTTTAACTTATCACTTAGTAATATGGCCATAGGTTATTTCCAGAACTTTAAATAGAATATAATACATATAAAATATTCTGGTGCAACCATAAAAATGTTTTCATGATCAGATCTAAAGTTAGTAATGGAAGATGAAAGCATGTCGTTCTTGATGGAGATAAATTAACACCTCATGAACAAC
Organism: Viscum album; assembly: GCA_963277665.1. Classification (NCBI taxonomy): domain Eukaryota; kingdom Viridiplantae; phylum Streptophyta; class Magnoliopsida; order Santalales; family Viscaceae; genus Viscum; species Viscum album. Next base: position 875,927,860 of record OY728143.1, on the reverse strand, counting down.
GTTCTCTTTAATAAAATAAAAGGAAGAGGGAAAGGGGTTTGGATGATATAATATCCCATTAGAATCATAAAATCACAGTATATTTATAATAAAGTGGTTACAATACAATTTGGATGAATATAGTTGGGGAGAGATCAAGAAATGAACATGAACATGAAAGGAAATTAAAGGAGAAGAGGGAGGGAAATTACCTCAAGAAGCCTCCTCTTGAGAACCTTCTTAAAGGCCTAAGCTTGGTATTTTTATGAGAACAGAAGCTCTTGGACTTGGGGGAGGGGATAGTTAAGGTTTTTGGGCAGAATTTAGAGAAGGATTGGAGCTTGAGAGGTGTGAGGAAAAGAGGGAGTGAAGGGTGGATTTTATAGTAGAGGGGAGAGGGGTTTCCTTAATTTAAATTTCATTAGTTTATTAATCTCCCTCTATGAAAAGGAATAGCGAGTCTTGAATGACCAATAATAGTGATTGTATCATTTTATCCCATACTTAGTGGGATTACATTAGCAGAGCATCATCGATGACTCAATTAATCGCTTATTTAGCATTTATTGTAAATTATCGGATTCTACTGTTCATCAAAACATCACGTATCTCAGAAAAATCCCAAAAATTTACCCCAAACATTTTTCGAAATGTAGAATCCAAAAATGAAGTCCATTTTTAAAAAATAATTTACTGAATATTATTAATTAAATATTTAATTAAAATCATAATTTACTTAAAGAACAGTTTTTAAGATTAAAACTGATTTTATAGTGCTTTCAAAAATTACGTAGGGTGTTATAAAATTATCAATAAACTATAATACATTGATTAAATAATTTATGAATACATTTTAGGGAAATAAATATTCTTTTAAATTAATTAATTTTTTATAATTAATTATTTATGACTTACAGAATACCAATACGTTTATTAAGGTCAAATTGTCACTTTCTAAGATGTCTAAATTTTATTTAATTATTCATAGGTAATGTTACTCTTATGTTGGATGATTTACAATTTATAAGGGTCATATTACTATTCATAAGGGAATGTTACTATTCATAAGGTTAGGTCACTATTCCCCAAAAATTATTTTTGTTTCATTAGACTCCAAAAATCATCTTGAACACAACCGTGTATGTTAGATTTTCAAAAATCCAAACACAGAAGTGACAAACTTAAGTTTAAAGGTCACTTATCACTTAGTAGTTCATTATGTTCTAATTTCATGTCATTTTATGACATAAATATAAGAAGGGAATTTCCATTGAAAAACTTTTGGGTTGTTACAAGTCCTTTCCCCCTCGCATCCTCTGGTTATGATTAATGAATCCTTCTGAATCAATAATTATATTCATTCCCTTCCTTGATGAGGATCAAAAGTATTCCTCTACCAAGCCCACTTCTATAGGCTCAACAAGTGAGTCTGGGACTGGATCTGCCTCCTCTTGAGTATCCCCCTTACTAGAGAAGGTTCATCTCCTTGTGTATCCTCCTTCTCGATGCCCTCTTCAAGAATCCGACTATCTTCTTCTCCCAAAAATTCAAACCAGTTCAGAGAATTTTATAGGATGCCTCCAGTTTTAACCTTATCGGCATAAGAATGTTGTTCTCTCATTTCATATGCTGCAAAGTCCGAACCCCTTGGTTGGACAAAGCCATAACCCATGTATTGAAATTGCAAAGAGGTGTCTCCACTAGAGGCTGGAAACATACTCGTTGCATCCCTCACCATGGAACCACTGGGTAAAAATGAATCCATTTGCCTAACCATCTCAACATTCAAGTGTGGATCCCTCTTTTCAAGACATGTTTCCTTCTTCTGCACCAATCCTGCAGTACTGCTAACCCCGTTGCTTCCAACAGCACACGTTGCCTCAGGATAAAACCCAATACCCAAATTTTCTTTAAGTCAACTATAAATTCCAGAAACAGTGGGTTCACACTGAGAAACCATAGATGGCTTCCAAGAAGTCTCCACATGTTTCCTAATGGACTCCAACACCTTTGGTGCCTCCCCGCGAATCTCCACTTGCTCACCCAAAACTTCCACTGCTCTCAACTTTGTCATCAACGATTCACTTTCTTCTCTTGTGAGAAAAGTCCTCCCAGTCGCTCGACTAGCCAGCTAACCCATCTCCGAGGCCTTGCGCACAACAATAGAATCAGTATCTCGAAGATCCTTAGGGGAATATCTCCATGGAAAAGGAGAAGAGCTTCTACGACATCTGCTAACTTCGTCACACAAATGATTACATCCTACATAGAACTGAACCCATGAATTGTAGTATACATTATGTTGTCATCATAGTTCTCCTTCAATATCTATCGTTATAAACTCCATTTGAATCTTTGAGACATCAACTTTGATAAAAATATTATAAGAAATCAAGTGGAAAAATGAGCGGGTATGGGAATCAGAAAAAAGTTATCTACCCATCATATTACCAATGAACTAAAGAACACCTAGATTCTGGAATGGTAATTGGAGGCCATGGAGTGAAGTCGAAATCTTCATAACCTAGGAGTCACATAATAGGTGAAATACAGAGGAACACCGAAAGAAGAAGAAATAAAAACCCTCCTTGACTCGCAGAGCATTATCCCAAGCCTTTCTTAGATCCTCCTTGTTTGAGAATTGAATCATAATATTCCTCGAATCCAAAAGGAAAACAACTGCCCGATCATGCAAATTCCATGAATTGAAGAAAAACCTATCGAATGCATCAACATAGGGCCGCTTCATCCCAAAATGAGAAACCAACGAAAGGTCCAACAGTGCTAAGGATTTCATGAGTTCCAGAGTAGAAATCAGAATAGAAGGATCGCCATCCACACAGGACTAAACTTTAGGGATCACTTCAATAGTGGGAAAGTAAAGAAGGGAAGACAGATATATAAAAAGGGAAAAAGAAGGGCTGGTAGAGGAGAACGAAAGTGAAGGAGATTCTTCCTCCCTTCCCGGCCAAGGGGGGATGAGGAGGGGAGATGATGCCACAGCCAATGACCGATGATAAGAGGACTCGAGCTCACAACTGATGCAAAGATCAATGTAATGTCAGTTCTAATAAAATTTCCAATCCAATGGGAGTGGGAATCACGAAATTTTTCAGGATACTCTCTCAGTAAACTCATGTTTTGAATATAAACATGGGTCAAGAGGAACGTTAAGCCACCCCTCCCACCTTAAAAATAACAATTATCAATAGGGGGATTCATGAAACAAAGTCCTCATACATTTAAAGGATCATCAGATTCCAAAAATGTCCAAACAATGGATCAACTCCATTGAAAAGTTATTCTCCATCCTTAAATGTTTCAAACAAGAGAACATTTTTCTAGCTACTTATCATAAGGAGGGTAAAGATGATCAAAATTGGAAATTGATAAAAAATATGAAGCCTAGGGAGGAGATCGAGGAATTGGAATGGAAGGATTTCTAGAAAAACAATTCGATAAATATTTTCCACGTACACTCCAACCTAGTATAGAGAGGTACATCCTTGACCTCATGCAAAACGATGAATAATCTATTGGAGCGTACAAGGAATAATTCACAAGGCTTTCATGATATGCCTCCAGCTTTTTCATTACCCCAAAATGAAAGGTTGATTGCTTATTTGGTATCTTAAAACCTTTCATAGAGAAATCCCAAACAATCCGTGACTTCGAGAGCTATGAGGAAATTGTCTGATGTGCCCTCAAGGTCAAAATGGATATCAAAGAATATCAGGGGTATCATGGGGATGCAAAGATTAAGGAGGATGTTAATTATGGTATACCAATGGATAAATCCTATGGTGATATGAAATTCAAGAACCCCTCTTGCAAAAGGTGTGGAATGAAGAACCCCCGAAATTTCCTAAAGTAGATGAGTAAATGCATTAGGTGTGGAAGATAAGGGAACCTAGCCATTAACAGTCGACAAGAAAAACCTGCTACTGAGATAGTGGAGTGGAATCCTCTATTCAACCCTCAATTCATTTTTCATTACTTCAACTAGAATGAACCATGGTACTTTTCAAACAAGTTTCCTAATCCAAGGGTTTTCGGAGGCAACCAACAAACCCCAAGGATGCAAGGTCGAGCTTCTTCCATCACTATTGCCGAAGTGAAACCCAAAAATGAAGTGGGGAGAGGTATTCTAGTTATTCATTTATGAATAGTGAGCATACTTTTGGATTTCGGTTCTACACATTATTTTATAACCTGAAATTTTAGTAGAAAAATCACAGCACCACTTCAAATCATGGAAGTATTGATGTCGGTGAGAATGAAACATGGGGAAATCATTGCATCCCATGAATATAACTCCTCACATGTCATAATTTGTGGATTGAACTTCCCAAGTGAACCTCATCATACTTTCATGAGTTCAAATTAATTCAATTATTGGCATGGATTGAATTTCCCTATATAGAGCGAACATAAATTTTCGTTAGAGGGAACCCACTCTCCATGTAGCAAATTGACCCCCGATTCTGTACAATTGCAAAGAGGAGAATGCGTATTCTTTAGAACCATCATCTCAATCATGGATATTACTTCCCAATGATGGAACATATATTTCATAGATGATTGAGTCTAAGGAACCAACCATCCTTGAATACATGGCTATTATGATGGAATTCTATGAAGTGTTTCCCTTGGAATTTCCTGGTCTTCCTCCTAGAAGAGATGTTGAATTCTCGATTGATCTGATTCCTGGGTTGTTTTCAATATACAAGATTCAATATAAAATAGATTTAGGGGATATTGAGGATCTAAAGAAACAACTATAAGAGAATTTGGATAAAGGGTTTAAATTCCATGCACTTCACCATTGGGAGGACTAGTCCGCTTCGTCAAGAAGAAGGACTGGATAATGCGGCTTTTCATTGATTATATTGAGCTCCAAAAAATCACAATAATGAAAAAGTATCCTTGGATATGAGTTGATGACTTGTTTGATCATCTACGTGGAGCACAATAATTTTCCATGGTTTATTTTGTCATTGGGATATTACCATGTATGGGTAAAGAAAGAAGATATACCAAATACTACTTTTCGTACAAGGTACATGCACTAAGAATTCACAGTAATGCCTTAAAGACTCACTAATGATCCAAAAATCATCCTGGACTTGATTAATTGATTATTTAGAGATTACCTCAAAAAATTTGTGGTAGTATCTACAGATGATATTCTAATATACTCCAAAATAGAGTAGAAGCATAAAAAGAATCTAAGAACTGTACTAGAGACCTTGTGAAAGGAGAAGCTCTATGAAAAGTAAAAAAATTGTTAGTTCTGGTGGAATAAGGGCACATTCTTGGGTCACATCATGAAAATAAATGGTATATCTATGGATCCCTCCAAGACAATTTCAATTGATGGATGGGCAAGGCCAACATTAGTAACAGATATCCGTAGCTTCCTGGGGTTAGCTTGATATTATCACAGATTTGTGAGAAATTTCTCATGATTGTCAAACCCTTATAAAAAAATAACTCGAAAGGGAATAAAGATTCCTTGGAGTTATGAATGTGAAGAGATCTTCTAAGAGTTGAAAATGAGGCATATAATTGTGCTCATGCTCACACTACCTAGAAGTGTAGAACTTTTTGTGATATTTTGGGATGCTTCGAAGAAGTAACTGGGTAGTGTGTTGATGCGAAATGACAAATTCATTTCTTATGCTTCAAGTCAATTGAATGTTCATGAGAAAAACTATCCAACACATGATATGGAGTTGGATTTAGTATTCTTTGCGTTGGAATTTTGGAGACATTACCTCTTTGGGGAGAAGTGTGAAATATCTACGGACCACAAAATCCTGATGTATATATTCACAAGGAACGAGTTGAATATGCACCAAAGAAGATGGTTAGAGCTGATAAAAGACTATGACTAATCAATCCATTAACACCCTAGAAAAGAGAACATGGCAGCACATGCTCTAAATATAAAGGACCTAGATATTATATCATTGATGAGAATTGAAAAGGATCTAATCTTCTTAGATTTGATGAATATAGTCCTGGGAATCATTAAGAAGGGATCATCATTATTCGTTTCACAAATAACTGATCAACCATCTCTTTTGGAATGGTTAAAAGATTCTCAAAAGGATGATGTGGGAATTCAGAATAAAGTGGAAACTATCAGAAATTGCAAATCCTTGGAGTTCAATATCAACGAAGAAGTAATTGTGAGATTTCAGAAAAGTCTATATGTTCCATCATATCCGGAGTTAAAGAATGAACATTTGGATAATGAAAATAGTTAAAATTTCTACATACATCCTAGAAACACAAATATGTATTGAGATATATAAGATCATTATTTGTGGGATAACATGAAGATGGATATCACTGAGTATACATCAAAGTGTCTAGTATGTCAGTAAGTAAAGGTTGAGAGGAAAAATTATAAGGCGATGATGCAACTATTACCCATACCAGCATGGAAATTTGATAATATCACCATGGACATTGTAATCGTACAATAGAAGACATCCAAAGGAAACAATTTTATCTTGGTTGTTGTGGATCATCTTAAAAATACTGCACACATCATTACAATTTGAGAGTATTTCTCATTGAATCAACTGGAGAGAATATATATCAGAGAAGTGGTAAGGAATCATGGATTTCCACTTTCTAATATATTAGATCGAGATCCAAGATTCACCTCTATGTTCTAGAAGAGTCTTCAACATGCTCTAAATATTGAGATGAACTTGAGTACGGATTATCATCCTCAAACTGATGGCCAATCTGAGCAGACTATCCAAACACTTTAGTACTTGTTGAGAGCATTATCAATGGACTGTAGAAGAGGATGGGATCAACATCTTCCCCCGGTTGAGTTATCGAACAATAACATTTTCCTCTCAAGCATCCAAATGGATCCTTGTGAAGCCCTTTACGAGAAGAGGTACAGAACACCAACATGCTGGAATGAAGTTGAGGAGTGAAAACTCTTAGGTCCAAAAATGGTTTAAGAAATGGTGGAGAAGGTAAAGACCGTCCAAAAAACATTAAATCTGCACAGAGTTGAAAAAAGATCTATGATGTCAAATTTTGACAAGAACTATATGTTGATGTTGGAGACATTGTATTCCTCCACATATCACCATGGAAGAGAGTTATGAGATTTGGGAAGAAGGGAAAGCTTAGTCCAAGTAACATATGCCCTTTTGAGATCCTTGATCGCATTGGAGATGTGACCTATTGACTAGAACTCCCACTGGACCTATCTCAAGTACATGATGTATTCCTTGTATCACTCATGTGGAAGTAAATACATGAACCTTTGCATGTACTCAATCCATAGGTGGTACCAGTTGAGAATTATCTATCCTTTGAAGAAAAGCTTTTGAAGATCATAGATTATTGGGAAAAGGTTCTAAGAAATAAGACAATCTCTCTCTTAAAGGTGTTGTAGTGAAACCAGAAGTTTGAAGATGAAATGTGGGAATCAGAGGAGGTGATGAAGCAGAGTTACCCACATCTATTTTAGTGTGGGAAATTGAAATTTCGAGGGTAAAATTTCTTAAGGGGGGATGATTGTAACGACTAAAAATTTTATTAATTAAAATTTATCTTGGTCTAATTAAATGAATAATTATGTAAATTTTTTATATAACATATGCACTTACATGGTTTTATGTTTTTGGATTTTAAAATATATTTAAAAATTGTTACCATTGCTAATATAGATGTTGAATAGTGATCACATGGTTAATATAAATATATGGCTTTAACAAATCCAATTTCCTCAAACAAAGGAAGTGATGGCCTCATCGAGTAAAATGGATCCATACGAATCCAATTTTTTAGAGCTTCGAAAGGAGGTGGTGTCACTGGGCATTCCACTTGACCTAGCCCAAGACGAGCTTCAACACATTATGCTTTAGTGGAACCACTTATGAGAGAAGTGAATGATAATAGAGATTACCACCCGAGCGATGTTATCTAAGCCTCCCCAAGAGTTTTTCACCATCACACAACTTATTCCTTAGTATTATGCGGGTGTTAAACGAGGTTATGTAATGAGACCATATCACTATGATTATGTAAATTATTTTTTATAGAGAATATACATTCTTTTTATTATTGCTTCTTTGTAAATAGATTTAATGAAAAAATAGCATTTTTAGTTAATATTAAATTAAGAAATATATTTTGATTAATTAATGTATTTTTGAATCAAATAATATTTTAATGAAATATTATTACTAAATTATTTTTTATTAAATTTAAATGTTCTTATATTTTTTATGAACACAATTGCAATTTTTCTTATGGTTTGAAAGTTGTTTTTGTCAAAACCCATTAATTTTATATAAAAGAGAGTTTTTAATTTATAAGAAAAAATTCAAATATTTAGAAAATTATTTTGATAAAATGAATATTATTTTTGGAATCAGGATGTCGAAATTATCCAATGGTGAAGTTTTCATAATTTTCCGAGATAGTCCATTTTTTTGGGTAAATATTAAATACCGTTTAAATATATAATGTTTTTTATGACATCATAATGACTCAATAGTGATGTAATAAGATAATATAAACACTTTTTTGGTCAATATATGTTTTAAGTTTTAAAAATGTGATTTTATATTTTTTTAATTAATTTTATGGTTCCTTAGTGGATATAAAACATTTTATCATTTAAAATCATTTCCTTGATAGTGTGACATGTGTCCACATACGAAGGCCTAATATTCTAAGAATTACAGCCCTGATACATATAAAATAATTTTCCCTACTCCACTTTTGAACAAACTATGTTATGGTTTGTGGTTTTTATTAGTTTAATGTGTGGATTCCATAACATAAATAATAAATAATTTCCACTATTTTATTATATAAAACCACCCAAGATCCAAATTATCTTCACTAAAAACCATTGGAGCTCAACCAAACCCCGATCTACTCTCTCTATGATCCTCCCAATGCACCTAAATCACTCAAGAAGCCTCTCTGAAGCCCCTGCCAAGTCTTTGGGATCACACTTCAAAGTACGGGATATCATCCTTTCTCATTTTTTATCCAAATTTTATTATGTTATTATAATTTATTTTTTCAATTAAAAATATTGGTGTATAATTTCACACATTCTCTAAACATCCATAATTATGTTTGAATGATGGGAGGCCCTTTTACATCACATTAATTCCTCCCATGTACACCCGTCACCATGCCAAAATTCAGTGAGGAATTTCTCTCTTGTTATTTATATTCAAGAAATTATTTTGAATGATGAATAGAAATTGTGTTACATATGTTTGTAAATGTATATATATATGACCTCCTTGCTGTCAATTTCATGTACATATGATGATACACCACTTTCTATATCATCAACCACTTTTATGAATTCTTATGTCACGCCGTTATCCTGCTGAAATTGCACCACGATTTTCTAAGCCCGAAGTCATTGTGTAGTGAATACCATTCCCATATTTCTATCTGGGTTATTAAACATTATGAAAACATACATATTTATAAAAGAGTTTCACGTATAAATCCAAACTTCTTTATCAGGGAATAAATGATGATGTTTAATGAATCCAAGTTAAATGATTTATGTGGCACACTAATGCATGAAATAAAATGATTAAGAAGGGTGTTCCCTAATAGAACTACAATGCATTGGGTAAAGATTAGTATCATGATAATTCTAGTAAAATATGGGGGTAATCAAGATAATTCAAGTTAAATGAGGTTTTACTCTTGATATAGGTACAATGATCCCTATCTCATGCTAATATCATGTTAAATGTTGTTACCAAATTTACATGTTATGATAATCATGCTATATCATGCCTTTATTTTCATATTTATCTTATGCTCTATTGATATGACAATTTCCTAACATGTACTGTATTATTCATGTTATTATTTTTTTAGTCCCTTACTAGGCTTTATTGATCACCCTTTTTTTATGAATGTCCTTATGTTATCCAATGAAATGCTGAGTACGAAGGAATGTGTGTGGTCAGGTAAAAGAAGTTTTCAAAAAAATATATGTATTTCATGTCTTATGTTTTTATGTAATATTCCTAATCCTCAAATACACTAGACATATAAATCATATATGTTGTATCAAGTGAATGTTTTATGTAATAAAATATGTTTTATTGTGAAAAAAAGAGCAGGGTTGTTATAGATTGAGATATCAAAATTTTGAAAGGGAACATGATTGATGGTAAGAGAGATGGAAGAGTTTTACTATGAAATATTGAAATAAAATTATGGTTTCTCATGGTAGAATAATATTGTAATTATTTAGTGTCCCTAAAAAGGAATGCATAATATTAAGAAATAAAATATGGGTATAAATGTTTAATATATTAAAAGTTTAAACCAAATTATTGAAAAAAATTAATATAGTTAAAAAACCTTAAAATTTTTTAATGAAGAGTACCATGAAAATTAAAAGTTTTAGTTGAAACTAAATAAAACTAACCAATATAATAATATCAAATGTGATATTGGTATGCAGTTTTGTGAGAATATCGGTAATTAGATACTCAGTATTCATAAAATATAATGATTTATCCCAATTCTGGAATTGATATCTATGGAAATTATGCCTAAGATCAATATTATTATCTAGAAAGTGAATCACAAGATTTTAAGAAATAATAAAAACACTATTATTATAACATAAAATGTGAATATGAAGGAATTTATATACAATGTACAAAATTAATTTTTTCATCAAAAACACTTGTGTATAGAAATTTCCAGAATATATGTATTCTACCATAACGGTAGAAATTTGAACTAAGTAATTCTTTTTACTAAACTATGAAACAAAGGACATTTGATAAAAGTGACATGTACTTGAGGTTCATTATCTATTTAGTATAAAAACTCCATAATCAACATATGATTTTGAAATCAAATCAATATTAGAAGTTTATTTATAATTCAAAGAGAGATAAATAGTTTCCTTTAAATAGTTATAATTCCATTTAAGAGAGGTATGATGTAGTATTTTGGGTTTTAGTGAAATATTTCAAAATGTAAAATACAAAGCATTATAAATGGACTTTTAGAATAATAATATAGAAATATATCTATCATAACTTTATTTAAATTTTTCTATACATATTCTCCATCTTCATTCAAACCATGTTTTACATTTTACACATGTGATTTTCATGAAACATACTATTTTCAAGTCCAAACATTATCAATACATCAATAATATACTATATTTTGTTTAAATAATTTCCAAAAAAAATCATTATAAAATTGAAAAAAATGAATGAAATTTACTTATCACATTATAAATATTTATATATTCCTTTTTCATAAATCTTGATAAATTTTTATAATGTATTTTATTTTTTGACCAAAAAATAAAATCAACTTCATATATTTGAACTAATATAGTGAATGAAAAATAATTGTTCATAAATATAGTAAAATCTTCCAAATCTACTAAAATCACAATTTCCAAAATTAAAAAACATAATCTTTCATTCCAAGTACATGGTTCTTATATATGTCAATAAAAATATTTTTAATATTTGAAAACTGAATTTTTTTATATAAGGTCATTCAAAATATAATGGATGATCAACACAAACTTCCTCCACTAGATAAGAATTTGAAAATTAATAATTGAAATTCATTTAGTATAATTTATATCTTATATAAGATTCATAGGCCATAAGGATCCAAATTTATCAAATCATATATACTAGGCTTTTGTTTCCCTCTTTATATATTACATACCCATTTTTATAATCCATAAAAAATAGCCCATCTTTACTCCATGTAATTATCCCATTGTGATCATACTTATATCATAAAATAACCATTTTGTGACAATATATTGAAAATTCCAGTTCCAGTAAACAAATTTCCAAATATCATTCCACTAAAAAAGGTTTCGTTCATCTTTTAGCATGACATAAAACTCCAATATTATAAGGATTATTAATTATATTTAGTTTCAAAGTATGATATGAAGGTAGATAACTCTTCTAGGTTTCCTAAAAATAATCGATTCATTACTACTTCATCTAGGTGTCCTATAATAGACTCTAAAGGCTGGTCTTTAAAGGTTATTGGTATTAATGGTAAGACACATTTAGGTTCCATAGATTCATGTTTTTTCACCTAGATTGATATTTATCTTATTCTAATTTACATTCAGAAATATTTTTAGATGAAAAAAGTATCATGTTACACAAAGAATCATTAACTTTATTTGTTTGAAATATATTGTGATCAAATCTTCATTTTTATCAAAAATCACATGAAAAAATCGTTAACTATATTGAACATTTTATTAAACACTCTATTGGATTTTATGGTTATGTAATATCCAATAATTATAACATTATTATCCTTTGGGTGAAACAAAACACGGGTTTACATAATGTTTATGAAAACCACCTTAAATAAAAAATATTAAAGTATTCAACATTACAATTTAAATTATTACATAAGTAATATAGTGTATTTTTATGAAAATGACTTTTTGAAACACTATTAATGATATGAAAATTTGTATTAACAACTTATACAGAAAAATAATTTTTCCGAATATATTAATTTAATATAATTATAACATTTCATAATAATTCATTTTTTATATTTCTATAATTCCATTCAGTTGAGATGTTATCTGAGAATAAAAAACTTGTTTAATTTCCTAGATTGATAAAACAATAAAATAAATTCTCAATTTTCAAACTATCCACCATGATAACGTTGTAATGAAATAATGCTGAATTATTTTTCATTTTGAACAAACTTACAAAAGGTCTAAAAAATTAAACAATAATTTACTTTAAAATAAAATAAATTAACCTATGTAAATTATGAAAAATAAGTAATAAAAAAGAGAAAAGTTGTATTCCATAGTATCTACTATAGATAGTCCAAACGAAAACCAATGGTCGAGATTTAAATGAAAATTTTTAGAAACATTGTTAATTAATTTTATTAGTGAATTATTCATCAGGAAAATGTATTATCCATCAGAAAGCCTATTTTGATAAAAAAAAATTATATAGATCTAAAATTATTTATTTCTGAGATAATTTATATAAATAATATATATTACATTATCTATGTATCCTATTCCACAATCAGTATTCATATATTTTAGTGGTTAAACAATTCAATTTATGTTTACACATGAAACAAATGCCCAAAGTTGAATTATTATTAGTTTTTGGTTGTTCAAACATATTCAGTTTATTGTTAAATATATAAAAAACATTTTTAGAAAAATCAAAAGAAAATCCATCATAAAAAACTTGATAAATTTTTAGAAGGTTGTGATTTAAACCTTAAATTTAGTGAAATTTGTTAATTGGGTTTGTTTTTTGGATCTATCACTAATAAAATTCCCATGATATATCATTTATCAATGGGTATAAATGTTACCTTGACTCTATCTATTTTTTTATTCTGAATGGAAATTTCAGAAGTCTCTATTTAAATTCTATTATAATTCACTATCTATATACTGTATTTCCCTTCATTCTTGTAGATTTTATCCTAAATTTTTTTAAATGAATTTTTTTTTGTTACCCAATATCTATAGGGCCTTGTAGTGAAACTAGTAATGATTTAGGAAACTAGATCCATTCAATCTAATTAGAATCACTATGAAATAAATATACTTAAACAAAAACATTTTTAATAACACTTATATAAGGATTTTTCATGAAACAATTTTTATAATAATGGAATCTAATACCCAGTAAAAACATTTATCCATAGATAAGCTATGTTTATATTAATCAGGAATAAATTTCATGTTATGTAGATTAGGTTTTCACCATTACATATAATTCCATATCCTTATTTTCTAGGAACATTAGTTATATAATATTTTTAAGGATTTATCTACCTTAGAAAAAGTGATAGTTAAAATTATAACGGATTATAATTAATCCTTAATATAATTAATTATATATTCATGCATTATAATTATTGTTGTATATTTGTTCAATTTTTATTTTTAATTCATGTTGTTGTTTTAAGATAATATCATGTTCACTTTAGACAACATTATAGAATTTCTTTAATGATTTATTCTTATTTAGTAGGGATTTATATTTTTATTAAAGTGTTGACATTTATTCATCTTATTTATCATTTTTTTGTTTTTAGAATTGGAATAATAATAATAGTAATAATATTTTACATATTCCTCTTTATCCATAAATCTCATTTTTTCTTTCAGATTTGTTCAATTCTGTTATAAATCAGAACTTGAATAACAACTAGATTATTTAGAAATATTACACAAATCCTTAGTATAATTATATCCTTTGATCTCATAATTATTGTTTTATAATTAATCTCATTATTTTTCATTATTAATTTACCCTTCTTAATCTATGGGAAATTGGGTCCTATTTTCCACATACATTTGCACTCATAACACTGGAGCTCTTCAATTTACAAACCATTCTTCATGGAATCATTGTAAAATATATTGGGGCCTTTATTACACCTATATAACTTATTTAATATTATTGATATGTGATCCAATTACTATAAATACTTTAAATATCAATAAAAAGTTTAGTAAATAACACCTTTAATGTGATTCTTTTCATTTCATAGAGTTGTGTATTTGAGTGATGTATTCCACCTCTTGATCATTTTTTGATCTTTAGATTCAACTTGTACTTCATCCTCATTCCTGACTACATTACCAATAAATTCATTAATTGTTAAAAATTAAATAGGTGAGGATAATTTGATATGTTAATACATTCCAGCTACATAGAGGGTAAAACACCTTTTATTCTCAATGCCAAATCTATTTATATAATTTTATTTCAAAAGGTAGTACTCCATTAACTATTTGTATCAATATTTAATTAGTTTTTGTAAAACGTTATCATTTATAAAAATTGAAGGTATCAAATTTATTTTAGTAGTTTTTTATATCAAATTTATAACATTATTTGTTCATTTATATTAATTTTTAATTGTATGTCCCAAATGATAAGAATTATGAAACATATAAACATGATTTGATTCATCATGACCATATTTGAAGAAAATTTCATTAGTGGATCTTAAAATAAAATCATATTTTGCTTCATTAGTAGAATCACACTTCTTTAGTTTTTCATTAGTGATCTTATTATGCTTAAAAAGAATTATATAATATTTTAAACCATGATTATTTAAATATACAAGAATACATGATTTCAATATCCATAATTTTCTCCATCAATTCATGATAATATGATCATGAACATACCTTTTTCAAGGTAATCCATAGAAATATTTATTTCAATATAACACTGGTTCAATATTTATAGCACAAAAAAATATTATTCAAAGAATGCACATTTGATACAACTTATAGATGGAAATAAACATGATGACAGATGAGGTGGGGGTGGGTCTGGATTTTATATTGTTAAAAAAACATGAATAAATGAAAATTAATCCCCATGTGATATTTATAAATTGATTTAGTATTATATTATTAATGTATATTAATTAGTGTCAAAATAATTAAATTAGAAGATCAATTTTTATAGTGGTTTATTGAACAAAGGTCACCTAGTCCACTCCACTAATTCTCTCTTGTTGAAAATAATGATTTTCACTAAACATGTTATTTTACTAGGTTCTTATATAACTATGTGAAGTTAGTTTACACCTTAAAAATGATTTTATATGGCCTTTAGGTTCATTTAAAACTATCCTCAGAGTTTAGTATGATAAGCTGGCATTGTAGTGAAAAACTGATATAGATCATATGAAAACTAGTTCAGATCACAATTTCCATAAGAATTAGAAAAGAGAATATAAGTTTAATGGAATATAATAATTCCTTCATAGTGTTGTACTTTCGAATAAACTGTACAGTAAAATATAACATAAATAGAAAGAAAAATAGAAGAAATACAAACCACTTAGTAGGATGATCGATAGACCACAACATAATATTACATGTATTTCTCAAAAGTGAATTCAAAAGAAAGAACTTTGAGGAGCAAAAAAAATACTATATAAAAAATGTAAAATAATAGAAATATAATTATTTATCTCGTAATATTAATAATAAATTATTACAGGATTCATCATATTGAAAAGCAATGGAATAATATATTAGTTCCAAAATATTTACTCTATATTTAGCCATGTCGAATTATAAAAATGCCTCGAGATTAAATAAAAAATATTGTTTTATTATGGTGAAACATATTTGAATATATAACCAGTTAAATCATTATATAATATGTTATGAGTATGATTGAAATTTTAATTTGATCAACCACTTATAATAATAAATTCCCTAATAAATATTAATAATTTGATTAATTATTCAGTATCATATGAAATGGTTTTTGAACAACTTTAAATGAGATATTTACTCAGATTAAATCACTGTTGAAATCATATAAAATATCAAAAATTAAATTCCTATAGATGACTGCTTAAATGTAAAGATTTATTTTTTTTGGAATCTTTAAAATACTATATAACACAATTTGTATTATAAATATATTATTAAAAAAATATACATCGGATATTAATATGTAGGGAACTTATAAATATTTATCTTCTAAATCCAAACATCCACTTCAAATGTAAAGTTCTAAAATTATTGTTGCTTTTCAAAATAATGGTTCGAAAACATAATGTTTTATGTATATTTATCATTGGAATAATACTTTTGAATAGTAATACATGACTACTTTGAAACTCCCTGAATACATAAAATAACATCATAAAAATTGACATAAGAACTTATATAATTCATTGAAAAAACAAATAAATATTATAACCAAAAAAATCCTAAAATTTACTTAATGAAACACTATAAATAAAAATTCGGGCTTTTGAAACCATATAAATAAATAAATAATTAATGAAAGTGTTTGATTAACATTCATATTCCGAACACCAACATCACTCTCTATGTCACTATAAGAGAAATTATCCCCTAAAATTGGGGGATGTTGGTGGTTGAACCCCTAACCTCAAGAAGTATACAGGGGATTTCAATACCACTCATCAAACAATCTATCTAGATAATAGTGAAACATTTAATTTTATATTAGGTGTCCTTATTTACAATATCATTATTTGTTGAGAAATATTGTTTAATCATGAAACATCCTAAACATCTCATTTATTATATTTATTATTCATCTACATTCTCAAAATTAATTTTTTAATCGGAAATATTATTTTTTTCATATGATATAATTCACTAAAAATCACAACAAATATGTTATACATAGATGATAAAGAATAATGCACAAAATTTTCTCCTCACCCAATTAAAAATAATTGATTTTTACATGCTTAATGTTTAATCAATGTATGATATGGTATTCTATGGTTACTATTTAAACAATGTAGTTTGGGTTCTAGTTAGAGGGTGAAGAAGGATAAATTTTAATATATCATTGACTAACTTAAATATTAATGAAAATATAGGATATCAACAACTCTTAGTGTTATAGATTCTGAAGAGAAATGTATTATTTGTTAATCTAAACCACTATAAAATCCAGAGTCTGTAATTTTCGTCTTTGATAAAAAACATTACAGTTTATAGTTCACATTCACTACATTCATTCCTATTCAATTAATAGATATATCATTTTTATAACTACATTTAACCTAGTTTATATATTCATATAAAGTACACATATATAAATATTATTTTCAAGAGATGATAAGCCACTATCATGTCCCTGTTATTTTCACCAGTGAAACCAAAATATTTTAAAACATTAATTTACTATTAAAAGGTTATTCAAAAAAATCAATTATTATCTAGGATATTAATTTATAAACTGGAAGTATTTTAATTTATAACAAATATAACTAAAGTACCTCCACCTTATATGTGTATTAATTATTATACCGTATTTTAAAAATAATTTTTTTATAAAATATTTCCTTAATGTGTTAGGCCTAAATTACACTTTTAAATGAATTTTAGTATTTAAAATGTCTCACTAACAATATATAGGACTTTATTTGAATTATATATTTTTAAAAATGTTTCATATAATTAATTTTTTCTAATTAATAGGTGACTTATAGGTTTTTAAAAAATATTTTAAAGTAAAAATCCTTTTCTTTTAAAATTTGGCTTTTAGGATTCTTTCCACAGTGTTAATCACACATAATTTTATTTCTTTATGAATATGTTTTGAATTATAAATTTATTTTTCACTGAAATGATATTTTATGACATATATTAGGAATTATATTTTGAGGGGGAGTAAATGTGGATTCACTTGAGTGTTTTTTCTATATTTTTTGAGAGTATATTTATTTGAAAAATCATAGAATCCTTCTATGCACTTATGTGGGAATTGTTATGGTGTATACTAAACTAATTTAGGACTGTGATCTTACAAATCATATTATAGGTTTTAATAAATCTAGGTAGTTGATGTGAGGGGTTAAAATCACATAAAATTAAAATTGGTTGGTTTCATAGAGTTGATTCATAGATTAATTCCTTAAATGCTATAAGGATAACACCATAATGATGAAGATGAGGGTGGTTGTGGTGTTAATTACATTAGATTATTTTAAAAAAACATTTGGAATATATTTTGAATTATGTATTTCAAATATTACAAATACTGGATACCCATATGTTTTTTAGAAAAACAATTGTTGTACATGTTTTATTTAAATGTATAAATTTATTAAAAATTAATTATATATTTGTTTTTTCAAAGTACTATGCTTTGATTTTCTTATTAATGAAAATGTTTTGAATCCATGGGAAGAAATTACTATATTTATAATCACTATGTACATAACATTGGTTATGTATTTATATACCCTATGAAATAGATGAAATGATGTAATTTATTTTTCATTATGGTTGTTCACGGTTTTAAATATAGAGATATGGAGGTGGTTTCTTGTGAGTAATGATAATGTGTTCCACATATATATTTAATTTTAATGTTAAATATCATTTATGAGTTCAATTTTGGATAAAATATCTATAAAAACATTGGACACCCAAACATATATCAAGTTTTCTATATTATTATGTTTTAGATATATTGAATTATCTCATGTTTTACATGTTTTATAGAATTTTTTTGTATTGAATTTTTTCCAAGTTATTTATTTAATTCAACTATATAGGTTTTTCTGTTTTTTTTCCTATTTGGTTTTTTTATTCAAAAAAGTTTTTTCTTTTGGTATGATAAATGAATAAAATTTATATAATCTCATAAAGAACTATCAATTTTTCTTTTCTTATAGAGGTTAAAACGATTCCATCCTTTTATTTGGGATGCACATGGTGATACACTAACCTATACTGATTGGGGATTCTCTTTAAGACATTTCATATGCCAATTTATTTAAAAAAATATAATATCTATGCCCATATGATAAAAAATGGTGTTAGAGAATTTTTTGATAATATTATTGGGGATTTCATGGTTGAAATGGGATAATATCACCAGAACTAAGGGAGAATATTTCAAAAAAAAAATTAAAGATGTTTTAGTGAAAATTATTGAGATTTTATGGTATTTTGGTTTTTTTTTTTTTAAATTTATATTAGTTTTTTCATTGATGTAATTTATATTATTTTAAAATAAATTGAAATTGTATTGGAATATGTTATTTTGTAAAAAAATCTATAGTGAAAGGTAGTGGAAAATATATGTTTCATGAATCTATTTCAAAGTCAATAGACTTTGTATATATAACTTTAAATATATTTTACTAAATTTAATTGGTTTTGTGCCCTTAAACATACAAAAATGACTATGGAATATAATTATTTATGTTATATGAATAATGATTTTTTAAAGAATGTATGTTTTATAATTATGTATGAATTATAAGTCTAATTAAAAATATTTGAGAATTTTTTAATGAAAATATGATGAAATTATGAGAGTACATTTTTTATTTTAGAATTTACCTATGCGATTTTAGAACATTTAGAATTTTTTTGAGAGAAGTCTTGGTTTTCTATATTTTTAGTGATATACCAAACTAAAAATCACTAAAAATACTCAAAAGGAGGAAATTGATATTACTTTTCTGAATAAACCAACCATTGATCAAAACAAAATGGAGATTTTTTTTAGAACCAATTTTTTATAGAAATAAGTGGGAATTAATTGATTTATAGATTTTTCTTAGTTGTAAAATTTTTAGGACACACTTAACTTTTATAGATATAAATTTACACAAGAGTATAGCGAGTTACTAGAGAAGATTAGGGGAATATTTTATTTCCATTAGGGACCCATGTCATATATGGTGATATAAAACAATCATATGTTAGGGGGGGCTATGATAAAAGTAGCATGAGCTTTTGGTGCAAGACAATATACATGAGGATATTTTATTAAATGAATATATAAATTTTCTCAACCATATGAATGATTTGGGTATTATGAATATTACAACAGTCATGAAGTTTATAGAGTTATGAAAATGTGATAACATAATCATAAAGTTTAAAACTATTTTCAGTAATTTTGAAAAAAAGTTACGAGACAATTTCATAAATGTTTATCTAAAATATCACTTTTTGAAATATGTTAACTTCTTCATTTGATATAATACATTTTTAATTATTTGAAAAATATGTGATCACGTTTCCAAGATGGAATTAATGGATAAGGTAGAGATCTCAGTTATTAACATATTTTTTTGGATAAATATAATTTTTGAACCACCATTGTTTAGAAGAAGAAGACTTATGAAATTAGTATGGGAAATAGGTTAAGTTTATATGACCATCTAGTTAAATTTTCCTAGATTAATTAGAATGTTAATGATTAGTATACATCCAATAAATTATTCATGGTAATTTCAAACCAATATATCTAAAATCATAAAACATGTTTTTGGTATGTCTATATATTATGATTATACAAGTTCCATCCCATACGGGGAATTATATTGGGTTCTAATTATATAAGAGGATCCCAATTACAGAATAATTGATCTAATGCTAAACGTGTTATCCCTATTTTTTCTTTAATATTTGTGAGAATTTATCATTGAACATTCACTTATGGGATCTAATTATAGAGATACTATATATTAAGGAACAACACTGGTTACATCATCTATGTTTTTTGTATTTCTTATATAGGAGAATTATATTTTTCTATATATGTTTATGTGGTTAGCAATGCACTCCAACATGTTAAACATATATTATTTAGTAAGAAAATTTTTTACTCCCATATATAATAATAATGATGAAGATTTAAAATTTTCCATATGTACATAGATGACATGTGATGTTGAAATAATAATATATTTTATTATGTGGTTAGCAATGCAATCCAACATGTTAAACATATATTGTTTACTTGGGCACACACATTTTTAGGGTGATTGGAATCTATAAACTTGAAGACCATGAACAATCCTAATGGAACACGAAAGTTCACTTATAATTTATGAAACGCATTTAACTATTCTATAGTGGTAAATCATAGATGTTTATTCTATACATTGGTTGATAAACATCATAAAGTGTTCAATATTTTTCTTATAATTTTCAATAGAAACTAATGTGTAATTATTTATTAATATACCTCCAATGTTGAATCCCATCTTCATAACATTTTATGTTATGTCTTATATATACATAAAGGAATTCAAAATTAAATTGGAATACCATGATAGAAAGGGTATCATTCATCTCTGTGAACCACTATACATGGTTCCAATTATTTTTACTAAAAAGGATAATAAAATTGTTCATCTTGACATTAATTATTATAAGGTTTTTTAAGTTGATAGTAAAAAATGAATTCCATTTTCCCTAGATTGATGACCTCTTTGATTAGATTAATTGAGTGAGATGATTTTACAAGATCATACTAAGATATATACTCTATCATTTCAATGTCAAGGAGGTATATATTTCTCAAATAACCTTTCAAAATACAAACACACATTGAAAAAAAACACAAACACAAACACAAACACACACACACATATATAAAATATTAATATCATTTCACTCAATTAATTCATATAGATTCTCATTAAGTCTTTATATGCTTCATTAACATCATCCTTACATGAATTCCTCTACATATTTAGTATCTTATTTTTGGATTTTATGATTGGATTCTCTACATATATAAAGTACTAATAATGACATCTTAATATTGTTTTGATAAATAACCTAGATAATTTTCATTTTTGTAAATTATTTAATTATCAATTTTGGTTCTAGGAATTAATATTTTTGTTCCATGTAGTTTTAGATAATTTTTTATCTTTTGAAACATGGAATATCAATGTTGTAATGTGTTAGGAGAACCAATGAATTAATTTTGTAATTAAATTTTTGCGTGGATTTCAATAATATTACATATTTTTATTATTAAATTATCACAATAATCCTCACCCTTGATATAATAAAAATAAAAGGGAGAGATATCATAATGGTTGGATCAGTATCAGAAATGATTTGATAAACTCAAGAATACATTGAAATGAGATCCAATTATAATAATATAGGGTCAAATAAAGGTTATGTTATTTAATTTAATGTATTTGGCATGATCCTATGTAATAATATTGCATGAAATGATCATGTCATTTCATATTATTCTAACCAGCAATTTCCACATGAGAAACAATTTCCAATGCACAACAATCAATTACAGAATGTTATGAATTGTATAAATAGTTGATAAATCTCTATATTAATTGAAAATTAAATTATATATATATATATATTAATTATTAATATTTTCATCTCTACTCAAATTGATTTAATGAATTGGTAAAGTAGATCAGTGAAATTAATACAAATTTTCAATACTGATTTTGTTCACACAATCCATAATGGAAATGTTGTCATCAATGTTCTCATTATTTTTTTCTATATTGAGTGGTGAAGGAGTATTAGGATATGGTGTAATTTATGTGAGCCCTTATGGAATAAAATTTATATATATAATAGAAAGATAATTTCATGTTCATTTCAAGTGTATAAGTCATCTTGTTCACTAACTAGTAACATTCATCTCGTGTAGCTGTCAAATGGAAAATAAAATAATATTAAAATAATTCAAAAAACTAAGGGGACCATTAGTGAATGGTATTAGTTTATAATATATCTCAATTTGACAAACATAATCACATTTCTTTTTTTTTTTCATTGATGATGTAAGTGATAACAAATTTCAGCCACATTAATTAGGTTGAATATTTTATTATTACTATGATAAATTTTAATATAGAGCCTCAATTTTTATTCCCAATAATTTTATGATAAAATAATAAAAAATTATTGTTTTATAACATTAACATACTTAATGATTTTTTATAATAAAATTGGATTTGTTTCAAAAAAATATTTTTATTCCTATATGGAAATAAGATGAGGCTTTTATGGATTTTGAAAAAGAAAAATCTAGAACTCCTCAGCTATTAAAATACTATATGGGTAATTATTAATCTACTAACTGAATCAAAACACTTAATTATAAATATATAGATCTTATATGAACTAGTAAAATTTTGAAAATAATATATTATAATAATACATGAGGATACCTCTATTATTATTTCAGACAATGATCCTCAATACCATTCTCAATTTTATTTTATTTTTCAAGAATATATTTTTAACCAACTTAAAATTCAGTACGATATATAATCCCAGATTTATATTCAAACTAATTAACCTATAAATATTCTTTGTAAACATTTTATATATTTTTTTGAAAATTTTTATGTATTATATTAGATCTATATGACATTGATTAAATTATCATATAATAATATTTATAAATCCTTGATTAATATGTCATATCATGATGATATTTATGGATAATATTTATAATAACCATTGTGTTGGGATTATGTGGGTGATTTGTCATTATTAGGACTATGTGTTATTATTGAAAAAAATAATAAAAATCAGTTATATTGAAAATTATTTGTGACAACTCAATGAAATTAAAAATATTATTTAAATTGATAACCAAAATGATTTTAATTCATGTTTAGTGATCAATTTATTTAAAAGATTCACCTTGACGAGGACATAAGTGATTTGAGAAATAATATAACATTATGTCTTTAAATATATAAAAATTTAAAATTATGGATCAGTATAGATTAGTACCCCAAAAAATAGAATTACCACCTTAAATAAAAAAAATTAATATTGTATTTATCATAAACATTGTTAAAGAAATTTCAAAATTTTGTAGTGCATATATTTAATTATAAATAAATTTAATTGTATCGAGATAAACTATTTATAGAGAAAACTATCTATATTCATTATAATTAGAATATACAGTTTCTAGGTATGTAAAATTCTCACATTGACATGCTTTCATTGCATGGAAAAGATTGTAATAAAACATGGAATGGGAATCTAGGATTAATTATTGATTACATCACCTCATTTTTAAATGATGAATATCATTAATATTCTAGGTGTAGAAAGTGGAATGGTTTAGGTAATTTTGATTCTCTCAATGTTAATGGTATGTATTTTTTTTAATTTCCTATTTAATAAAGTTATTTTCATTTAGTTGTAAAATTTGGAAATTATGAAACTATTAACTAAATTCCTAGTTATGTTATATAGAAAAAGGGACCATGTAAGTGGATCATGCATTGTAAAAATATACCCAATGATATTTTATAATTCCAATGCATTTTCGGCCATTGAAATTGGTTTGTGTATCATTTCTATTTTCATTATTTTTAAATTGAAAAAATATTCTCTTGCATTTCATCATCTGAAGCAGCCATATGAATCTCGAGTTCCAATCATGAGGGTCTCCAGGGAAACTAGAACATCATTGATAAAATATTAAAACTACTAATTATGCATGTGATATTAATTTTAAACATTGAATAATTATTTCCATAGATTAGTTTTTAAATAAGATATTATTTTACTAATATCATAATGTAAAAAAATATATATCTTTATGACATGAATTAAGGAATCTATGGTATATCATATTCCAAGTATATGGGATATCATAAGATTTGGTATATTGATACTGCACCACATCCATAGATAGCTATAGTGTATTACTTAGACATATCTTTAGGCGATGAATCATATTTTTATGACCCCATCCCCTTGTACCCCTACTGGGATGGTAGGGGATAGAAAGTTTGTCCCTTGATTTTCACCGCTAGTAGGCCTTAGTTTGGCGACTAGCATTGAGTGTGAAATGTAGTTTAATATGTAGAATTTCCCTAAATTATTGAAAAATTCCGAGTTGAAAGACAAAAAACAAATAAAAATTCATCAAATAATATAAAATAAACCAAATCAACTGACATATGTATGAAGAGTTATATGAAAAAATTCTCCAATATTTAACAAAAAAACAAAACATGAATAACCAACTATAAAAAAATTGAAACATCCTTTCTAATAATTCCAAAACATGGTCCCTACACTACTAGAAAAACATGTATTTACGACGGGATCCTGTCGCAAAGGGCTTTTTGCGACGGGGGCCCGTCGCAAATAGCCCGTTGCTGAAAACGGCGTCGCAACAACACTTATTTGCGACGGGCCCGTCGCTAAAGCCTTTTTTTGCGACGGTCATTCTCCCCGTCGCAAATAGTATTCCATATTCTTGTAAAAAACTTTTCAAATAGTTTTTGTGACGGGACCCGTCGCAAATACCTTTTGCGACGGTGCCGTCGCAAAAACTATTTTTTAAAAAAAAATAAAAAACTATTAATAATAATAGTATTTGCGACGGGCATAGTATCCCGTCGCAAAAACTTTTTAAAAAAAAAATAAAAACTATTAATAATACTAGTATTTGCGACGAGCATAGTATCCCGTCGCAAATACTTTAAAAAAAATAAAAAAAATAAATTATTATTAAATTATTTTAATTAATATAATAATAGAATTATAATTCACAAATAAAAATAATTAATTATTTTAATTAATATAATAATAATATAATTATAATTCAAAAATAAAAAATAATAGAATATTAATAAATGATTTAATTAATATAATAATATTAGAATTATAATTCATAAATAAAAAAAATATTAATAAGTTATTTTAATTAATATAAAAATAATAGAATTATTTTACATTCAAATATTAAAATAATTCAAGTATTACAAAAAATATAATTAAATTATAATATTATAAAATTTTAATATATATATATTTTAATATTATAAAATATAAATAATATTATTATTCATATTAATATTGTTATTTAAAAATATAATATTATTAATATTTTTTAATGAGACAAAAACTAAGAATAGAAAAAAAAATATTTTGATTTCCCAAATTTTATAACATAAATACAAACTCTAATCTGAAGGAGGGGGGGGGGGGGGGAGGTGGGGGATCTGCAGATGGTGGTGGAGGAAACTCCATCCCTAAAGCATGAGTGAGTCGGCGCATGTACTCCATCTGCTCCTGATGCTGCTGCTGCCACCGACTCGTCTGCTCCTCGTACAACTGCTGCTGGCGTCGACGCTCCTCCTCATGCTGTAGACGCATCTGCTCCTGCTCCTGTCGGAGATTCTCTATCTGTGCAGTCTGAGATCGCAACTGATCTTCATACTGTGTAGTAGAAGAAGATGCACGAGCTCCTCTCGAGTTGGACGCCGACATCGTAGCACTGCCATAATAATCTCCGGGAGTCAGTCGAGAGCCGATACCAACTACCCGGCCCTTCTCAAAGGCATACTGGGTGGCCTGCATCCATGCCGCCTCATCAAACTGACGGGTAGTGGTCTGATCTGATGACTCGGCCTGACTCTCAGGCCGGGCCTGTGACGCTGCGGCCTCATATGACTCCTATAGTTGCAATTTAAAATTAAAATTGTGAATATATTATATGCAGTTAATTTTTAAACTTGAAAACAAATAATACTGACCACAATGTGATGCTGACGATCACCTCTGAGCTCCCCAGTAGCAGGATCACTATACATCCTCCGATATACGTCGTACTCTGTAATATCGGGGTGCTCGACAGCCTATAAGAATAAAAAATAAACTGTTAATATTTATAGTTATATAAAATATTTATAAATAATGTACGTACCAGATGCTGTCTATGAGTACTGAAAGAACGACTCCCAGCTCGATGAGTCACCTCCTGTCTCCCCCGATTCTGCCTCCCCACCGATGATCTCCTCTGAAAGGTACCACTCAACCAGTGCGCACATAATCCATCCCATACATGGGATGAAATATACTCTGGTCGGTGTGCTCTACATGACTCCTCAAAATCTGACACTCCTGCTTTCTTCATCGCAGCTTTTCTTAAATTGTGCAAAAACTGACGAAGGCGATCACGCATGGCCACCTCCCATGCCTCGTGGATGGCGTCACGCATGGTATCCTCGATCGGATACCATAAACCCTACAAATAAATCAAAATATCAAGTTAGAAATGAAATAATTTTCAAAATAAAAATTATTTATTTACGTACGTACCAACCAATGGCTGAACATGGCCTACTGCACATCAATGGGAATCTGCTCCCATGTGGTCCACGGCTGAGAGAAATAGTTGCGAAAAATAGCGCTGCCCTGTCTGACTGCTATATGCGGAAAACTGAAAAAATAATAAACATTTATTATGTGAATAGATTAATGAAATCTTAGTCAAATCCACAGGTTATCACACAGGTTATCACACCTCCGTGTGCGTGGATCAAACCCAAGATGTGGACGTCGCTCGGGGACGGGGTCAGGAATCATCAATCGTGCAAGACCGCGCCCCCTCCGCGTACTCCCTGGAGCACCTGCAGGCTGAGGGTCATCTGTCAGCAACGAATCCGCATCGAAAGTCAGGTCAGCATCCGCCAACTCACGAAATGTGGCCTCGTCCATCTGAAACAGAAAATGTTAATGTTAGAAAATAATTGATAATTACTATTATATATACATATATACATATATACATATTATGATTGTATATAAATACCATGGAATGCTATCAGTGTTCATCTTCATCATCATCTTCATATATGTCAATGTCATCTTCATATTCCTCCTCAACATCATCGATATCCATTCGAGTTACAGTTGCTTCATCTCTTACCATTTCAAATTCATATGTGACATCATTAACATCATCGTCATCACCGACTCTTAAAAGTGGGGTGTCGTCATCGATACTCATGTCTCTTTGTAAAAAAGATTGATTTTGAGTACTCTCTTGAAAAACTTCAATTCTTTGCACATCAGTGAAAGCACATTCACTTTGACTAAACTGATTGTCTTGAATTTTGATTTTTATTATACTCCACCAATCAGTCAAGTCTCTTGATGTTGCACAGTACTTTGCATAATAAACTTGATATTCCTGTTGAGCCAATAATAATGGTTCATTTACTGCGAGAACACTTTTACATTTAATATCGATGATTCCATGAGTCGGATGAACACGCACGCCTCTCTCTGTATCCAACCACCGACATTTGAACATGGTTATGTAATGTTTTCCAAGATAACAGAGTTCAATGATTTCATCAAGTATGCCATAAAAGTCAACTTTATTTTCTCGATGATGAGATCCTCTCAAGCTAACTCCACTATTCATTGTTTTTTTGGATTCCCCATATGCATGTGTGTGGAATCGAAATCCATTCACCACATATGCATTATAAGTTTTAACAAGTTTGGAAGGTGGGTTACTCAATACACACAGCCGTTTGTCAATTTTATCAGCATGTCGAGACACCTGAAAATTTGTGAAATAATTATCAATATAGTAAACTATACATTGAATGAGTTTCTAAAAGATAAAGAATTTATGTTACCAGTTTTTGAAACCACTGAGAGAAATTTTTCAGTCGACGTTCTTCGAGAGCAGCTGCTGTAATTTGTGGAATTTGTTTCTTGATATGATTATCATACAACCTATAAAAACCAAAGTTATTTATTGTAACATAAATGATACAATAAGTGATATAAACACTTACAGTACAACTGATGTCATCTCTTCACAGTTGAGAAGAACATACGTATGAGCTCTCTGATGTTCATCATCTGAAAGCCAGCGTTCATAAACTCCACCAAAACCAAGCTCTGACTGGTTGAAAATAGATAATTGATTGTCGATTTAATAAATATTCCTCTCGTTCCATCCCATTCGGTTGTTTTTTGAAGGATACTCAGATTCAAAATAATGGGAGCAGAAAACAGATATTTCCTCTTGCAAATAAAATTCTGCAATAGATCCTTCAACAGATGCTTTGTTACGTACTTTTCTTTTCAATTTTTGCATGAATCTTTCAAATGGGTACATCCATCGAAACTGTACCGGACCTCCACATTTGGCTTCATATGGAAAATGTAACATCAAATGTTCCATTGAGTCGAAGAAAGACGGCGGAAATATTTTTTCCAGTTTACATATAATTACAACAACATCCTTTTCAAGTTTGCCTAGAGCATCATAATCTGCCGTAGCCGCACAAATTTCCCGAAAAAAATGAGACATGTTTGTTATGGAATCCCAAATCACAGAATTCAACAGACCTCTTAATCCAATGGGTAGAAGTCTCTCCATTATAACAATACAATCATGACTTTTTAATCCAGTAATATGACCATTCTTTACACATCTACCCAAATTAGAAGCACAACCATCTGGAAGTCTCAAATCTGCAATCCACTGACAAAATAATAAACGGTTTTCTTTAGACAGTGTATAAGCTGCTTTTGGTTTCAGTAACCTTTCTGTTCTGACATTCTAAAATAGTTCCAATTCTGGACGCCTGCAAATTTGGGCAAGATCTAAACGTGCATTTACATTGTCTTTGCTCTTTCCTGGCGTATCCAAAACTGTATGAAACAAATTATCAAAACAGTTCTTCTCAATATGCATGACATCTAACATGTGTCGGACCAACAAATCATACCAATATGGAAAGTCCCAAAATATGCTATGTTTAATCCAATTGTGTTCTTTCCCAAAACCAGAAATTTTCTGTTGATTTATTGTGGGACCAAAAGTGATGGGCGGTAATGAAAATACAACTGATTTTAACTCCGAACCGGATAGCATTTTTGGAGGTGCATCCCTTTCAACTGTTCCTTTTCTGAAATGAGATCTATTTCTGCGAAAAGGATGATCAGCTGGAAGAAATCTGCGATGACAGTCAAAATAACAAGGTTTCTTTCCATGAATGAGCATAAATACTTTGTTCTCTCCCATACAGTAAGGACATGATTTCTGACCATGTGTACTCCAGCCAGATAACATCCCATAAGCCGTGAAGTCACTTATTGTCCACATCAATGCTGCTCTCAGTATAAAATTCTGTTTCGTTGCAACATCATATGTACTGACACCAGTACTCCACAATAAATTTAATTCATCAATCAATGGCTTCAAATAAACATCAATATTTTTCTTCGGATGTCCTGGAATTAGTAAAGTCAAAAAGATATATGGCTCCTTCATCAACATCCATGGAGGTAAATTGTACGGAGTTAAAAAAACAAGCCAACATGAATATTGACTACCATAAGATCCAAACGGACAGAAACCATCAGTGGAAAGGCCCAGTCGAACATTTCTAGCTTCTAAAGCAAAGGATGGATGCACTCTATCAAAATGTTTCCATGAATCACCATCGGCTGGATGATTCAAGCTTTTATCGGTTGAAATATTCTCTTTATGCCATGACATCATTTTCGCTGTATTCTTAGACATGAATAAACGTTGAAGTCTGGATGTATGCGGAAAATATCTCAACTGTTTTACAGGAATCAAACCAGAATTCCCGTGTTGTTCTTCTTTATATCTCAGTTGCCCACATGTAGGACAACTATCCAACGACTCATTTTCCCCAGAATATAAAATGCAGTCATTTGAACATGCATGAATTTTCTGACAAGTAAGTCCCAAATTTCGAACCAGCCTCTTACTCTCATAGTAATTTGCAGGTAAAATATTTCCTTCGGGTAATAGTGTTTTCAGTAAAGAAAATATCTGGTCAAAACAGGTGTTTGACATTCCGTTATCTGATTTGATAGCCATAAATTTTGCAACTGCTTCTAATTTGCTCATCTTGCAGCCAGGATATAATGCATCCTCAGCAGATTTCAACAACTCATAAAATTCAGACGGTGCCAACTCAGGATTTGAAGCTATATCAGCCAGAGTTTCTATATGTTGAACAGATGAACCTGCAACATCATGTACTAAATCTTGAAACCGGGATGGATCCGGAATCAAGTTGGTATCACCTGCTCTGGAACTGCGTTCACCGTTTTGATACCAAAAAAACATAATCTGGTTGAAAACCAAAACGCAAGAGATGTTCTCCCACTTTGTCAAACATGTCAAACGTTCTTCAATGCACATTTTCTGCAAGGGAATTTTATTTTTCCTTCTGAAACAAATTCTGAATTTGATCCCGCAAATGATAAAAAAGTCTCCACACCCTCAACATATACTGGATTTAAACCAGAACCGTTTGGATTTCTACGTTGATTTATCCATATGCGGTCACCTAATAATGATTGTTGATGACCTCGTTGTTCCATATTTCTCTATAAAATATAAAATCATTACTGGTTTTGAATAATTTGTTAGAAAAAACACTCAAGTAAAGATTGAATATATTGAGAATAAAGCAAAACATGTTACAAATATTGATAATTTTAATATTATATTGATTTTTTATTAATTTAATAATACTAATATAATTTTTTCATAAACATTAATTATATAATAATAACATTATTACATTATTAGTATATTTTATTATTAATATTAAAATAACATAATTTTTTATATTATATACAATTCTCCTTTCATCTGTGTGTTTAACATTCTGTCTCCACATGTAATATTTGCATTCACTTTCACCTCTCCATTGGCGAATAGGTTGATAATTTTGAAAAAGAATGCAAATATTACAAGTGGAGATAGAAAACACACAAATGAAAAGAGAATTGTATATAATATAGAAAATTATATTATTTTAATATTAATAATAAAATATACAAATAATGTACTAATGTTATTATTCGTAAATATTGGTAATTATTCCAAATTATTGGTAATTATTTCTAATTATTGGTAATTATTTCTAATTATTGGTAATTATTTCTAATTATTGGTAAATATTGGTAAATATTGGTAAATATTGGTAAATATTGGTAAATATTGGTAAATATTGGTAAAAATTGGTAAATATTGGTAATTATTGGTAAATATTGGTAATTATTGGTAAATATTGTTAATTATTACTAATTATTGGTAATTATTACTAATTATTGGTAATTATTACGAATTATTGGTAATTAATACTAATTATTGGTAATTAATACTAATTATTGGTAATTAATAATAATTATTGGTAATTAATAATAATTATTACTAATTATTGGTAATTATTACTAATTATTGGTAATTATTACTAATTATTGTTAATTAATACTAATTATTGGTAATTAATACTAATTATTGGTAATTATTACTAATTATTGGTAATTATTACTAATTATTGTTAATTAATACTAATTATTGGTAATTAATACCAATTATTGGTAATTATTGGTAATTATTACTAATTATTGTTAATTAATGGTAATTATTGGTAATTATTGGTAATTATTGGTAAATATTGTTAATTATGACTAATTATTGGTAATTATTACTAATTATTGGTAATTATTACGAATTATTGGTAATTAATACTAATTATTGGTAATTAATACTAATTATTGGTAATTAATACTAATTATTGGTAATTAATAATAATTATTACTAATTATTGGTAATTATTACTAATTATTGGTAATTATTACTAATTATTGTTAATTAATACTAATTATTGGTAATTAATACTAATTATTGGTAATTAATGGTAATTATTACTAATTATTGGTAATTAATACTAATTATTGGTAATTAATACTAATTATTGGTAATTATTACTAATTATTGGTAATTATTACTAATTATTGTTAATTAATACTAATTATTGGTAATTAATCCAAATTATTGGTAATTATTTCTAATTATTAGTAATTATTTCTAATTATTGGTAATTATTTCTAATTATTGGTAAATATTGGTATTTATTGGTAAATATTGTTAATTATTACTAATTATTGGTAATTATTACTAATTATTGGTAATTATTACGAATTATTGGTAATTAATACTAATTATTGGTAATTAATACTAATTATTGGTAATTAATACTAATTATTGGTAATTAATAATAATTATTACTAATTATTGGTAATTATTACTAATTATTGGTAATTATTACTAATTATTGTTAATTAATACTAATTATTGGTAATTAATACTAATTTTTGGTATTTATTACTAATTATTACTAATTATTGTTAATTATTACTAATTATTGCTAATTATTACTAATTATTGGTAATTATTGGTAATTATGGGTAATTATTGGTAATTATTGGTAATTATTGGTAATTATTGGTAATTTTTGGTAATTATTGGTAATTATTGGTAATTATTCCTAATTATTCCTAATTATTCCTAATTATTCCTAATTATTCCTAATTATTCCTAATTATTACTAATTATTACTAATTATTACTAATTATTACTAATTATTACTAATTATTACTAATTATTACTAATTATTACTAATTATTACGAATTATTACTAATTATTCCTAATTATTACTAATTATTCCTAATTATTACTAATTATTGGTAATTATTGTTAATTATTACTAATTATTACTAATTATTGGTAATTATTGGTAATTATTACTAATTATTGTTAATTATTGGTAATTAATACTAATTATTGGTAATTATTCCTAATTATTACTAATTATTACTAATTATTGGTAATTTTTCCTAGTTTTTCCTAATTTTTCCTAATTTTTCCTAATTTTTGGTATTTATTCCTAATTATTACTAATTATTGCTAATTATTACTAATTATTGCTAATTATTACTAATTATTATTAATTATTGTTAATTATTGTTAATTATTGTTAATTATTGTTAATTATTGGTAATTATTGTTAATTATTGGTAATTATTGGTAATTATTGGTAATTATTGGTAATTATTGGTAATTATTGGTAATTATTCCTAATTATTCCTAATTATTCCTAATTATTCCTAATTATTCCTAATTATTCCTAATTATTACTAATTATTCCTAATTATTCCTAATTATTACTAATTATTACTAATTATTACTAATTATTACTAATTATTACTAATTATTACTAATTATTACCAATTATTACTAATTATTACTATTTATTACCAATTATTCCCAATTCTTCCTAATTATTCCTAATTATTCCTAATTATTCCTAATTATTCCTAATTATTCCTAATTATTACTAATTATTCCTAATTATTCCTAATTATTACTAATTATTACTAATTATTACTAATTATTACTAATTATTACTAATTATTACTAATTATTACTAATTATTACTAATTATTACTATTTATTACCAATTATTCCTAATTATTCCTAATTATTCCTAATTATTACTAATTATTCCTAATTATTACTAATTATTGGTAATTATTGGTAATTATTACTAATTATTGGTAATTATTGGTAATTATTACTAATTATTACTAATTCTTGTTAATTATTGGTAATTATTCCAAATTATTGGTAAGTATTACTAATTATTGGTAATTATTACTACTTATTGGTGATTATTACTAATTATTGGTAATTATTACTAATTATTGATAATTATTACTAATTATTACTAATTATTGATAATTATTACTAATTATTACTAATTATTCTTAATTATTGATAATTATTGATAATTGTTCCTAATTATTAGTAATTAAATGAATAATTATCAATAATTAGAAATAATTACCAATAATTACAAATAATAACATTATTAATATATTTTATTATTAATATTAAAATAATATAATTTTCTAATTTATATACAATTCTCCTTTCATCTGTGCGTTTTCTATCTCCACATACAAATAATACATGTGAAGACAGCAAACACACAGATGAAAAGAGAATTGTATATATATAAAAAATTATATTATTTTAATATTAATAATAAAATAGACTAATAATGTAATAATGTTATTATTCCTAATTATTGGTATTTATTACTAATTATTAATATTTATTCTTAATTATTAAAAATTATTACTAATTATTCCTAATTACCATTAACTATGAACAATACTAATAATTTAAATTTATTAAGTAATAAAACAATGTAAACATAATTAAATTACAACTAATTAAGAATAATTGAAACTAATAAAAAATTAAAAATAAATAAAAAATTAAAATGAACATAAATACCTTGAAAATTGATCTGCTCTGATCGTTCTTCAAAACTTGAATATCAGCTCCGAAGAAAAAAAATTAAACTGGAGAAAAACTGAACTCTAGAAAAAGAATTTTGAGAGAAGGAGAAGATAAAGAATGAGAATGAAGTGAAAAAAACGGATGGGGGTATTTATAGGTTAGATTATTTGCGACGGGCCCATTTGCGACGGGTATCCCATCGCAAATAGTATTATTTGCGACGGTACCCGTCGCAAATACCTTAGCCAACATTTATTACGGTCAACGGGTAAATAGTTATTTGCGACGGGACCCGTCACAAATAACCACCTGCTGACATACTATTTGCGACGGGGGACTATTCCCGTCGCAAATACCTTTTACCGCCGCCGGTTATTTGCGACGGGAATACTCCCCCGTCGCAAATAAGTTTCCCGCGGTTTGGTGCGCAAACCGCGCCAGTCCTTTTGCGACGGGGAAAGCTGTCCCGTCGCAAAAGGCTACTTATTTGCGACGGGCAAATAACCCCGTCGCAAATAAGTTTTTCACGGGACTATTTGCGACGAGATTTAATCCCGTCGCAAATAACCCGTCGCAAATGCCCTTTTTTCCCGTAGTGCTATAACCCTATTATAAATATAATAAATTATTTATATATGTAAACGGTTAGTATAAAATATATAATTATTAGTATCACACCCCTTGTATCACAAAAAAACTTGAAAAGAGTACACAACTGCTGTAGGAAAAAAATAGTTGATCAAACAATAACCTAAATGGGTCAATTATCCATCACATCATCACCATGGGTAAATAAAAAAATAATTCCACCATTTAGAATGATAATATCAATAGAGCATCCATAGAGGATCCCGATTCCCACATACCCCATTTAGTTGCTACTATTTTTTATGTGAAGGTATTATATTCAAAAGTTCTACACCATGGGGTACCATTAGAGTTTTAATGGTTCTCTTAGACAAAATATCCATCTATGTGTGATATGATGTGCTGAAACTAACATCTATATCAAATAATATATGAAGTATTCTCCAAAACTTTTAGGTAAATCTCAATCATGTATTATATAAGGGATATTTTTAATCCATGTAGGATAAAAACTTAATGTTTTTTACTTTGCTGAGTTATTTAAGATTGAAATATTCTTTAATAGGAATGAAATTAAATGACATTACAAGGTGGTTGACTACCAAAAAATTTATACTATTTCATTTTTTTTATTGGAATATCCTATGAAAAAATAAATTTTAATGTTTTCTAATTTCCACAGTGGCATGTGAAATGGTTCCACCATACCCATATACTTCTTTTGTATAATCTTTAATTATTAGAATACCAAGCATCAAGATAAATATTATGTAACATACTTCATCATGATATATCACAAGAATTTTTTCTTAAAATATAAGTATGTTGTATTTATTACTCAATTAATATAAGAGGATGATCTATGCACATCATCCAGAAGATCCATCTTCAGTTCTAGTTTTAATGGGAATCATATCTGATTTCCAAACATTATACCTACACCCTTATAAAAGTTAAATTCTAGGAAATTATATAAAATTTTCTATAGATCCTAATATTATTTTGGACTTCCATGATCATCTTATGAATGGATTATATTGTGATTATTATAGAAATATTGAATGATGTTCCTTTTATGATTCACATTTCTTTCCTTTTCATGTCTACTAAGATTGGATTCCATTCATTCATAATCATTAATATCATTTTAGGATAATTTATACTCAATTTTTTTATTTTCTATCAAAGTTTCATAATATATAAATAAATAATAATCAATGATTTACATCATCAAACTTTTCTACAATATATTGATCTATTTTTTATGAACATATACATGCGCCTTTAATGATATATATATATATATATCACACTAATTCACATATAGATAATGTCACCAAATCATCAATGCAATGATTTCTATAGGTAATTCCAAATATTTAAGTCGGTGGTTCTTCTCATATACCACTGATTAATATGAGCCAAAAGATATAACATTTTCATTATCAAAGTGAATAAAACCCAATCCCTTTTTGAAATAATTTTTGTACATAAAAAATCATTTCCCAATGATGGGTAATGTCAATATAGGATTAGTTAAAAATATCTTATTTAAATATTTAAATCCCTCCTCGAAATCATTGTTCTATGAAAACCACAATACATTCTTATTTATCATGGTTAGTGGTGTTGAAAATAATTATGATTTTTTGAATGATCAATAATAGTAAAAAAATAATAAAAGTAAACTATGTATATCTGTCACATTTATTGGTATGAGTCATCCGTTAACTACATATTTATTCTAAGGATACATAGATATCCCTTTAATAGTGATGATATACCCCATTAATTATACATTCTCCATCCAAATCATGAATTTAATATACATAACATATACATTTTCCTTTCGCAATGTATTTAGTACAACATTCAAATTATTCACTTGTTCCTTCTTGATTTTAGAGTAGATAAATATATATTTTATATTGTTTTCCACATTATTCTCTAGGAAATCCAAAATTAATATATTAATTAAGTTCATAAATATATCTTTTTCATTAGTGATTCCAAATGACTTCACCATGGACATGTAGTGCCCATAACATGAAATAATTCTAGACATGTGGATATCCTCCTTATTAACTATTACATGAACATATTTTCAATAATGATCTACCTTAATGAAGTAA
This sequence comes from Viscum album, assembly GCA_963277665.1. Taxonomy (NCBI): domain Eukaryota; kingdom Viridiplantae; phylum Streptophyta; class Magnoliopsida; order Santalales; family Viscaceae; genus Viscum; species Viscum album. The sequence goes on along the minus strand of OY728143.1, from coordinate 875,889,860 downwards.
TAGGATACATGTATATGATTGAAAAATTAATTAATCCATGATAAAGTATATTTTTTAATTATTTTAATCTTATTTAACTCATGTTATTTAATGAAACAAATCATTTATCAGTTGATATTATTGACAAAAAGGACCGGAACACACCATGTTGAAACATAAAGGTGTATAAACCAATTATCTAGATTCTATTGTAATTTATAATTTTTTCCACAAGTTCAACAGTGGACATTTTGTATGGTTTCATGGATATTGGAAAATCTCAAGATTTATGTTTGATCAAGAACTGCAGCATCCAAAATTCACTTATAGTAAGTGATATTTACTTTTTAAAGAAACTATATCACAATGTATAATTATTTATCCATGAATTTGAATGAAAAATAAATTAAATAAACTTATAAATTTCTATATATTTAATATAATTAAATTTAGAACTCATCATTTCAAAATTATCTTAGGATGAATTTTTGATATTTTTTTATAAATTGTTGTTTTTAGTTGAATGGTGAAAAATACTAATTTTGAAAAACATTAATTTTTAAGACATTACAATGATAGATGAATAACATGAATGTTTATGGAAAAAAATTATGGAAAAATATATAATAATAAACAAATATAATTCGAATATAAATATAGTGGGAAACATTAAAATATATTCATTACATTTTAGAAATACAAGTAATGTATTTTTATTTTTTTAATTTTTCATTTAATCAAGTATTAACATGGTAACATTTTGTATTGGATTAGTTTAAAATATTATTAATTCACATTTTATTCAAAATCATCCAATTATTTTAATTTTAAAAAATATTTTAGTTTATTTTACTATAAAATCATTTCTATGATTAAAACAAATGGTTTTTAAATAATAATTTTTTCCCTTTTTCAAATATTTATTAAATTTATTTTATAACATTTAAATAATTTGAATCATGTAAATTAGTTTACAAATTTTGATTAATAATAATTAATATTAGGTAATAATTTGAACATAATATTTGATCATAATGAATGTTAATTGTGGTAAATATTTATCACCCCAGTTGAGGTTCAATTTCTTTAAAGGATAGTAATAAATGCTCAAAGATCCAATATAACACAAAAACATGATCAAACTCAATGGGATGGCTTTATTTTTACAATAACCATATTATATTATAATATATTAAAATTTAATTTCACTTTCCCAATAAAATTATTTTATATATTTTAAACAGTTTAAGTAATTATTTATGTGCCTCTCCTCTAACTTATATAGAGGATCATGTTCTTTACCCTTATTCTAAAACATTTATCTACATAGAATGGGAAATCCCTAAAAAAACCTTTCTAGATTAATTATATTAATACTTTAGCATCCTTTTTTCTCATATGATGATCCTAAGAAGGCTTATGGTGTAATATAAAGGATTTATCTCAATGAATAGGTAATCAGCTTTACCGACTCTTTCAATGTTTATTTCTTATTATAATTAGTCTAAATAAATTGTAACCTCACTAAAATAATTACTAAAATATCAAATATATTAGGATATGTTATTATGAATATGGTATAACAAATTTTCATCTCATTTCAATTTCATTGAAAATGAATATACGGGTCATCAATACATATTACCTACTATCTCCCCATAGAGTTTTAATAATTTTTTCATAAACAAAATAATTGTATAATTACAAAATGGAATTAATTAAAATATTTGTCTATTTTTATTATTCAAATTATTTTAGTATATCATTTATCATTTTACCCTTCCTCCCATTCAAAAATTATAATATCGCTCATGTATATGTGTAGACTACCACCTCCACAAATAGATGTGATAAATTTTTCATGTCCAAGATTCATGGATTATTATATATATATATATATATTTAATATTAACTAAATTTATTTCAGGATTTATATTTATGATATGATGAAACCATTATAATTATTCAAGTACGTTGACATCCAAATCGAAACAGAAATGAAAATCAAAGTTGTTAACATTTGGAATGAAGATGATTAGGAAATATTGTCATTGAAAAGGTTATTAAATGTTATATGTCTATAATATATGATATTATAATTAGTTATATTTTTCTATTAGATAATTATAATAAATATAAATTAACTATAAAAGAGGATAAACACACTTTTGAGGAAATTCGAATTCATAGTAGGGGATTTACATTACATCTCATTTTATTTTAGGATTATTTATGCTTATACTACAATCTGGAATATTATATGATCGTAATTTTTTACAACCCATATATTTTATTTTCCTCTATTATTTTTTGGCATAAATATTCTATATCACATTTATTCTCTTTTGGGACTAAGAATAAACAATTCAGATACATGTAAAGGAATTCCTTTTAAAAATATTATTTTGATATTTTCCTTCCAATTCTTTTTCTTTTATCTCTATATTTTCATTCAAATATTATCATCAAATTTTTTAATGTTATCCTTATATTTATTAAATTAATATTTTTCAATGTAGATTTTATATTAAGGGGATTCAAAAAATCTGTTTTTAATTCTCCGAGTGAGTATCTTTTTACCAAAGGTGTGAAAAAATATTTGTCTTAACATAAAACACACAGATGAGATTTCTAGCCATCAAGACAAAACTTTTATTTTATATATCATTTACATGTTCAAAATTTTATATTCAAAGTAAATATTTATCAAAATATTTTATGAATTTGTTTTAATAAGATTTCAAAAGAAAATGGTATTTTTTTTAATTAAATGATAATAATTTCCAAAGGTGATTCATAACTCCACTGTAACATTTTTTATCAAGGATTTCCTTTTTAAAGAATTATTTCTATTTTTTTTCAGTGGATTCTATTTATTATAAATCCTTCATTTCTAAATAATAATTTATCTAATATTATCATTTATAGATAATAGATTTATACATTATTTTGTGATCATTCACTTTCATAGGACCATGTTCTATATCACTATCCATTATTCATTTGATATTATCTTCTTAATTATTGTAAATATTTATAATACTTGTGTTGTGTTATAAATCATTTACACCAATTCGATGATGTTTCTAAAAAATTCCATTTATAAGTAATATATTAGTTGAATGAGTCTTATAAATAATTTTATCTATTTGGTAAATATTTATGTTCCATATTCTTAATTCAATATGGACATTTATTGATTTATTAGGCATTAGAAGAATGAAATATATTGAAAGTTAAAAATATGAGGAACTTATATTATGTTAATGTAATGGAAGGAGCATGGTTATATATACCCCCATGACACATCAACGTGCCTGAGGATAGAAAATCACATGCATGCCATATAAGATGGGTATCTAGTTTGGAACTATACATTTTTTAAGAATGATTTCTTGGTAAAGAGGCCCTGATTGTAAGAATCATGATATCATGGTTGAGATCCATTTATCATGAAATTTAAAAATTATGATTTTCACTTTAAAAAAATTAGTTTTGGATATCCGTGTGACTTATATGTTTATAGGTTTTATGGGTTTTCATTGAAAAAATATTATTTATTGAATGGAATGTGCTTTGACTATCCATATTTCCCTTCTTATTATGCACATTTTAATCATGATAGATTATTCTATAAATAACTCTTACCAAAAACATAATATCAACATTGATTTGTCTTCATTTCTAAAAATATAAAGAAGGATATTATGAATGATTTTATAGAAGGAATAATGTTTCTTATGTTATGTTTTAATATTTACAATGTAATATGGGAATCATGTATCTATCTATATTCCAATGACTATTAAACTGATCGATTGTGTTTGGTGAGATCCGTTTTATCTTGTAAAAATGTAATGAAGTAAACATCTCCCTTGGAATACTGTATATGGGGTGTTAAAGTTCATATTTCATTAGGTCTAATAGGATCCCTATGTAGTTTTTATGCACATATCTAAAATGATAATTATGATAACCCCTTATGATATTTGATAAATTTTACCATTATACTATTTTTTTATTATGGATTTGTATTCATGATGAATATGAGATAAATCTATTATTGATTTTTTTAAGAGATACATCCTAGAGTAAGAAATGGAATTTCCCCCCGTAGTCAATACTGAGGTATCCATATTGAACAAGATAATACAAATAGTTTTGTAACCTCGTAGATCATGACCATATTAGTGAAGCTGACAGAGATTATGATGATGAACATTTACCGTATATAAAAACCCATTGATACATAGAATGATTCACCAATATTGGATTGATTCATGAAATATAATCACCAATATTTTAATTAGAAAGTTAATCCATTGATAACTAAACAATTATTTAATTTAGTCAAAATTATATTTCTAGATTTGGTAACTAATGAAAGATAAATGGTTAATCTGGATGTGTATCAATTGATTGGAGATGTTGATAAATGGTTTTCATTTTTCCTAAATAGTAAATAGGTTGATGAAATGTATTTTATATAATGGATAAATTTGTAATTTATATTCTTCATGAAAAACATTGCTTAATAATAGTGAGGTAAAATGGAGATTAAGTCACTAATGTTAATGAATAAGGAAGATAAATGTGTAATATATTATGAAGATGACATTATAATATTATATGTGAATGATTTAAACTACATATGTAATATAGAATGAATGGTTGACAATTTCAATGATATAATTAATATGAATCTCTAAAGGGAACTAGTTTCCAAAATGTTTTCTTCAGAGGATGATATCATATTATGTGCCATCAAGAAAAAAAGAATTATTTTATCAGTCATATACATTAATGGGAAATCAAGAAAAGAAGAGGTCCACTAAGAACCAATAAAATGTAATTGTTTAAAGGAAAAATAAAGGTAATATTTGGTTGAAATCATGTGATAATTATACAAATAAATACACACATACTTTTTTAAAAGGAAAATCAGTTTTTTTAATAATGGTTAAATGGTCGATAAAAAATCACAATTGCAAGGGAAAGAAGGTAAACACAACTCTATTGTGGTTAAATTGTATAGAGATGCATAATTATTCAAAAAAATGTCCTAGAAATGAAGATAACCTTCTGAAGAAAAGGAAAATTGGATAAGTATAATCACATATGATTACTAAAGTCGAGTTTTACATTCCAATTGAAGTGGTGGTATGTATTTAGATTATAATCCTTATTGTGGATTGGAATTAAAATTATAATGTTAAAAATTATTTCCAAGAAAAAGAGATTATAATTTATGATATAGAAGTTGAATCAATTTTCTTCAGAGGAAAGACTAAATCAGCTGATTGATGTTTCTATCCACCTCCAATATATATTCTTAATTAAATTCTTAGACAAGTAGATATAAAAAAACTAATGAATTAGAAAGGTTTCCTTAGAATAAAAGATATTCTTATTTTTTAGGAATTTCTTTATGCGTTTCTTAAAGATACAACTTGATATACACATGATCATGAAATTTTAATTTCAATTGATATAATACTAAATGAAAAACAATATCTAACAGTCCTTATTGGACGACCAATATAGATTTCATGGAAACAAATAAATAACTATAATATTTGTGTGATAAGGGATTTATATTCCCTAATGTTTCACATTGGGGGACAATGATTTATTAGATAATTATAACTATGATACCAAGAGGTTGTGCATCGATTATGATAAAATCAATTCCCTTAATGAAATGTAAATGATTCAACTTCCATGCATTAATGATATTTTTGATCAAATTCAACAAGGTTAATATTTTTAAAAAATTTATATTAGTTTTGGAAATCATAAATTTCATAGAAATAATCATGATATTCTAATGATATAATTTTACATGAGGTTTGAAAAAAAATTATATTAATTCCCATTAGATTATTTAATGAACCCTCTATTATTATGGATATGTTGAATAGTGTATTCAATGAATACCTTGTAAATTTCATTTTTTATTTATTTATGATATTTATATTTACTCTTAAAGTAATTATAATAACAAGAGTCATTAAAGAATAATTATCAAAACTCTTAGAGAAATAGAGTTATATATAGTATTTAGAAAATTTAAATTCAAGAATAATGATGTTTATTTTATTATCCATTTTGTTACTAAGATGTTAATATCATGTAATAATTCAAAGAAATTGTTATTTTTGGAATAATAGATACCAATGAATTTAACCAATGAATAATGTTTCCTAGGATTTTCATGTTACCATCAATAATTTGTTCATATATTAACTTGATTATCTAACATTTTAACCATGTTCACACTTAATTGTGACATGTTTATATGGTCATAAGAATGTAAATAATGTGTTGAATAATTTAATAAAAATTTCCCATGAATAAGTATTAACTTTTCAATTATGATGGGATATATTTGTGATATATAATGATGCATTAAGTATGTTATGTAGATGTCTCTTTTTGTAGAATTATAGTGTTATTTCCTATACTTTAGTGAAATTAAATATTCATGGAAAAAATTATCCAACCCATTTTATAGAGTTGGAATCCATAATCTTTGCATTAATGATATAAACTACTTACCTTTTTGATAAAAATTGTTAAATACATTCAAATATTAAATTATTTAAATATATATTCTCAAAAAAAAAATGATGAAAAGGTGATCATTAAAATTACTCGAGGATTATGATTACTAAATACACCGCCACCATGTGAAGGAAAATAAGGTGGATAATCTATTTAGTGGAAATGATTATTTAGTTTTAACTAAAATAATGATGGAAAACTATTCTATATTAACAGATTTAGTAAATTTAGATAAGGTAATCATTAAGGAATGAAAAAATCATATCAATTACAATTAACTACCAGACTATCCTTATTTGATAAAGAAATCATTTCCTAACTTGATAATAAGAATAATGAAAAGAAAGTAAAATAAATGAGTGATGAGATATTTGCAAAATTCATCAATGGTGATGATTTATTGAAATATGGAAAGTGTATATTTGTTCCATCCATTACTGATCTAAATAGATTATAATTTTTTGAAGCTGATAGATCAAATTCGTCTATAAACTTGGGAAGAAAAAAAATGTATCAGGTATTCATGGAAAATGTTTAATGGGATAATATAAAATAGAAAATTACAGACTATGTACCACAATTATTGGTTTCAAAATATTTAAAGGTCAAGAGAAAACGTTCTAATGGAGTCATGGATCATATACCAATTATTATGTGGAAATGGGATGATATTATAGTGTGCTTTATCACTAGATTACAATAAAAGTTATGAAAGAATTATTTTAAATGTGTTAGTACTGATTTAATTACCATGTACAAAAAATTACTACTCTAAGATAATATATATATCTTGATAAACTCTTGTGATACTATATTAATGTACTTCTGAGAATTCATGGTTGACCAATTCTACTTGTAACGAATTATGATCTTTGAATTTCTTGAATTTACAGAACATTATTATTAATTATCTTTAAACCATGAAATATTTGAGAACAATATATCATACTATGATAGATGGATTATATACAAGGACTATTATGTGATTATATTACATGTTGAGGTATTTATTACTTGAAATTATAGGTACCTGGGATGAGTATTTACTTTTGGTAGAATATTTAATTCATACCATTTTTTTTAAGAATCAAAATTTCTCCCTAATATTAATTTTATTAGAAATTATTTCATTCAATAATAGGTTGAGATAATTTTTTTGAAAATAATAATTTATTCCCAACAATTATTCATGGTACAATAATGAAAGTGATAACTATTTTCAGTTATATCATGAAAAATTAAAGTAGAAGAAAGATTTATATGGATAAAATAAATACACATATGGAATTTATGTAAGGGGTCATAGTTTTTGAAATGGATCTCTATGTAAAGTTATTTTACTATGTTCAAATAAACAGAAACTATATCCAAGTTATACTGTGCCTTTTGAAATTCTAGAATGAATTAGATCTCTCTGATTACCATTTGGAAATTCTATCTAGACTCTCAAAATTTCATGATGTGTTCATGTCTATTTGTTGAGGATGTTCATGATAGACCCATAAAATGTTCTTACAATTGAGAAAATAAAATATGAACCTTATTTATCTTATTTTGAATATTCTATCCATATTATTTACACATCAGAACCAGTGTTCAATAATTAGATTGAAATATTTGTGAATGGATTTTAGAAAAATCATAAAACATAAGTTAAATGTTTGAAAACAAAGAAGTTATGATTATAAAATAAACACATATTTAAATGAGGTGAAATTCATGATGTATCAAGGATTAAATTTTTGAAGGATGGAATAATTTAATTCCTAAGAATAATTTTTTTGTAAATTATCTTTTGTTAATGAAATTATATCATAATGAAAATTGATTTAACTTTTAATTTGATTAAAAAATAAATTAAATCATTTTATAAATATAATTTTATGAAATTAATTTGAATGATTAAATCTTAATGTGAAAATTATCTTAGGATTATTATTTTTAATTTTTTAGAAAAAATTGATTTTTAGGTGAACAGTGAAAGATATCATTTTTTACAGAATTATTAGTTTTTTGACATTTTAAGTAAATAAGTATAAATTTAATGTCTATGGAACCTTTTTTATAAACCAAATATATATTATATAAATATTATAATTACTATAAATATATAATTTTGAATATATAAATATATTATTAACATCATTGAGATTTATGTATAATTTTTTTCAAATAATAAAATCTTTTTAGTTCTTTTATTTTAATCAAGTATTTATGAGGAATACTTGGGTTAGTTTTTAGATTAAAATAATAATAATACTCCCTTTATTTATCATAAAATTTTTAATCCCATTTAAATAATCCTTATTATTTAATTTTCTATAAAATTCTTCTTAGTTATAAAATAAAAACTGTCTAAAAATGGTTTCATTTAAATTTTCTAACATATATTAGAAATTTTTTCTGACACATCATGGAGTTGAATCATGTAAAATGGATAAAAAATTTCTAATAATGATAATTAATATTATGTAATAAGGTCGACATAATTTTTATTTATAAGTAATATTATCCATGGATGAAATTTATCATCTCAGTTATCTGTAAAATTGTTAAAATGATTAAAAATAAAGGTATAAGGTTATAAGATATCACAAAACACAAACATAAACCCCATTACGTATATTAATTTCTATATATAAAAAATAATATTCATTTATATTACAATTTTTATCTATTTTTAGAAGAAAATAACATTATATTAATATAATATTTTAGGTAATTAAATGTGTCCCCTCCCCTAACTTATTAAAGGGATCCTCTTCTCCTCACTTATTCACAATCAATGAGGACTATAGATCTTTCAATTACTACCAATAAATTACTAGATTCATTAAATTAATTCATGAAATTCTTATCCTCTACTAATACCATCTAATTACTACTTAATGTGTAAGCTAAAGGAGGTCTCTCAAAGAAGATGTAATTATCTTTACTGAATCTATTAATTACTTTTTGTTTTTTTATTTATGGAAAATTTATTTTACCCACCATAAAATAATTAATATCATATCATAAATATGTAAATATGTAATTATTATTATGCGATAAATATTTTTCAAATAAATTATACCCTATTGAAAACAAAATCATCACTAATGCATAGGCACAACCTACCGTGACCATGTGGTGGTGTAATTCATTTGTCATCACCACTATACATTTATTACAACAAATTATGAACTAAAAAATATATATGTTCTTATTTAATAATTATTATTATATAAATCTAATATATAACTTGTCTTATTACCATTCTACAAGTGAAAAAAATGATAACGTCAATTGTACGTACATGTGGACTACAACCTCCACCATGCCATGCAATTCATTTTTAATTTCCACCATTCATTGATAATTAATATATATATAATTAGAATATTTTAATGTAATATCTTTATTATCATTTTCTAGATTATTTATCCATTATAAAAATTAATGGACATTACTTTTTCAGTCAAAAATGATTAGAAGAACGATGAAGTTAACATTGGTTATGATGATTATATGAATTGTTGTTGAAGAATATATAATGAAATTATAATAGTAAAACATATATTTTATTATACATCTATATATGATTCTAGTATAGAAAAATAATAATTTTATGTTTATTTTATTTGTGGTTTAATCACTTATGTAGAATTTTTAACTTTAGGTAAGGGATTTCTATTACAATCTCATTTTATTTCAGGATTACTAAGGTCAAAATTTTCATTAGGAAAATTTCATAAACCTAATTTTTAAAATCCCATATTGTTTTTTTAATTATTTATGTTTATTAATTTTTATATTCTATTTATTCAAATTGCTGATCTAGAATGAACAAGTTATATATAAGGGACTTTGTTTTAAAAATCCTGTTATGATGCTTTCCATCCAACTATTTTTCTTCCTTGTTAATATTTTATTTAAAATGATTTCAATTTTCTCAATATTATCATAGGATTTTTAAATTTATTATTACCCATGTATTAATTTATATTAATTTTTTAAAATGGATCTTATTTTTGTTTTCTTAATGATGTACTTTTTACCAAATGTGTGAATAGAACCATTGTTTAAACACAAACTTCACGAATGACTTTTCATGCAGTTATGACTTCCCATTTCATTGAATGTTACGTTATAATTTTCCATGTTTATTTTAAAATAATATATGTTTATAAATATTTGGGTATTATTATTTGAAATTTTATCATTAAAAAGTGGTATTATTTTTTAATGGAATAAAAATAAATTTTAAAAGTGTCTTACAACTCCATTAGTACACAGAGGTATATGGAATTAATATTCAATATATTCAATATTTTTTATTTTCTAATGATTTTTTTACAAAAACCTTAAATTATGATTAATAGATGACCTTATGTCATCTTTTACAAATAATGGATTATTCTTTTTTGAGATCATTCACTTTATTATGATCATGTTCTCAATTTTTCTCTAATAATCATCAGATATTATTTTACTCCTTCAAAACTAGGTTTTTAATATCAAGGATGAATTTAGTATTATTTATATTTCCTTGGTGTTTTGTAAATAGTATACAAATTCTATATATGATATTAGTTGAATGGAAATTATTTATAATGTTATTTATAAGGGAAATATTAATGTGCTTGATTCTCCATTCAATATGGATAATTGTTGATTTATAATGAATTTTTATAATACATTTGTATAATCATTTAAAATAAGATGAACTCATAGGACAATAAAGTGATGGGTGGGTCTAGTTATAGATAACTTATTAGTGAATTTTAGGTCCATTGAGAAATATCAAGAGGAATTCCATATTATATGGGCACACAGTTTACCCTTACCAATCAATTAAGAATCATGTATTGGTTTTGAGGCATTAATGACAATATTAATCATATATTAGTTCAGAGGAATTGATCATGAAGGTCTAAAATTATGTGTTTACTTTATAAGGAATCATTTTTCCCTTATCTAGGTTATTTCTATGTTGATATTATCCAAGGATATTAATTAAACCTATGTAGTTGATTGAATGACATATGTTTCGATTAAATACTTAACCATACTTATTGTTAATAATTTAGTCATAATATCATTAAATAAATGAAACATTTTTTGAGAATCAAATATCACCCATTATTACTTATCAATTCCCCAAAATATAAATAAATAAATTAGGAATGATTTCAAGGATTCAAGAATGTTTAATATTCTATTTTTTATATTTTTTAATGTAATGTTAGAGTTTTTTTGTTTTTGTTTTCCTATACTACTAAAAAAATAAATCCCATAATATTTAATCCCTTGTATGATATACCAATATAATAAAATGTATACAGACTTTATGTTAGTTGATTTAGGGAATTTAAAAAAAACCACTTTGTTAAAAAGAAAGACCATATGATTTCTTGAGTAACATACCCACATATTATATTATAATGGCCAGGTCATCAAAAATTATATTTTCCTTAGTCTCAATCCTTTGAGATGGAAACTATTTCTAAATGATAATAATATATATTCTTGAGATTATGATTCAAATGGAGTAAAATTATCATCCTTAAACTCAAATATAATCAGATGGTAATTTGTGATATGAATATTGATTTCCTTTACTAATAAATTTATGTTGTATCCATAAAAGGAAATCCAATCCATATCTAAAATAGTATTAAATACAATTAATGGGACCATGAAAAGGTTCATTAGAAATTTCATCCTTCCAATACATGTTGGAAAAAAATTATATTCATATAATCCAATAATTTACAGATTTTCGATTTTCCCTGATAAAGGAATTAAATATTTTTAGGTTGTGTTTCAATTGATCTAAAAAAATATTTGGATAATAAAAAATTCATAAAACCATAATAATATATGAAATTTTAGGTTTAGGAATATATGATAAGCAATTACTTACTATTTGGTTCCATTTCTGATTACTTACATTAGAAGAAATTTAATATGGATAAGAATTTTCAAACTCTTAAACATATAAAAGAGAAATTATGATCATTGAATGTATAACACATAAACGATGTGTATTACATAACCTATGAATATCAATGATTCAATATAAGATATCCGTGGTCTATTATCATACATTAAATTTGATATTTATTTTTTCCAGTTCTTAATAGTTTATAAAAGGAATGTAATTAAAAAATCATATCCCTTGGGGGTGTCCATCCTAGTTTACAGTATTAAGAATCTTTCTCGGGAACTATGTATAGGTTGAGATAATAATAAACAATCCATTTCTGAGTCAAATACTATCGGTACATTTGTTCCATTGCATCATACACATTCCTATATTACATCAGGGATGTATTTTATTAGAAATCCAAGAACCTCATAATTTAATAAAATTTATATACATATATATTTCAATGTTTAGTTTTATCTTTGTGGGATTCACTAAGGTTTTTAAATTTTAATCCGCTATAATAACTCGACCCTTCTTTGATACCAGTAATAGTAACACATATATTCTAAATAATTTATGTTATGATTCATTACATAAAGTTACACTTAATAAAGTCTAAAAGGAGTAATATTTATAGTGTGTTTGGGTAATTAGATACATATCATAATAAAATGAAATAGTGATACAAAAAAAAAATTAATCACCCCATAACATGTCATTTAATTCTATTCAACTTCTAATACAACATGAGATAACTAGGGGTTGTACATAAGAATGGGGAAATATTTATAATTTCATTAGGGATTATAAAAGAATATCATGATGTAAGGTCATAAATGCGAGTCATGGGCAATAATATGGTTACATAAAATTGTGATAATCATAATCATGAATAGAAAATAATGAGATAAGATGAAAACATAAATGAGTCATATTAATAGGAAAAAATATAAAACATGGAACCATAAGCATAAGTTAAGGCTATACACCAAGAAATCATAATAGATATATTTCAGGATAACTGATAGTGAACGATACACAGTATATACTGAGATAAAGACATTAATAAATTCATTTGAGGGATATAAAATTCTAGTATCACTCATCATATTCATATCATGAACTTGCATTTGTGTTCCACATAGATCATAAAACATAAGAACATATTTTATTAATTTTAATAAAATTATTAATTAATTTTGGGTGAATATATGGAAATAACTAATAAATTATGGATAGTTATATGTAGTATAATAACCATGACTGTATATGGGGATGGGTATTTTCAATGCCAATTTTTTTTTTGGAAAATCACAGAATAATTATAGCACCATAACTGGAGGACATAAAGGTTCATAGATAGGGATTTATGAGAGTGAAATGTGACCACTAATTACCTTTGAATAACAATAACATTAATTATATTTTTAATAGCACATTAAAATATAACAAATTGAAACTCAAATGAATTAATACTATGATGGTGCTTGGCTAAAATGATTAGAGAGAGAGAGATCCCCTACTTTGACAAAGTAACTACTTAGGGTAATTTTTTAATGAGAGGGGATAAATAATAACTCATTATTTGAAAATATATTTATTTTATAGTATATTTATAAAACCATGAAAAAAATCAATTTAGATCCATTGTTAAAAATACTATGTAATTACGTTAATGAATTGTTAAATTAGGAGAATAAATTAATTGATATATTTCTTCTAAATGTTTTGGAGTAGATTTATAAGTTATTCAAAAAATATTCAGAGATATTTAGAGAGTATAATAGAGAGAAAATTCATGTTCTGCTGGTCATTAGTGAAGCGTAAATGTAGGTTGGTTGGGTGTTTATAGAAAAAGGGATAAGAATTCATTATTAATTTCAAAGAATATATTTTTTACTCTATGTATTAATATAATCCAAACCTAAAAATTCCCCATAGATACTGACCATTTTTTGAAAATTGGTGTAGTTTTTTTAATCTAAATGTGATTATTTTCCATAGGGATGCGAATCAGGTAACTGATGCACATTCAAAAAGGGAAATAATTGATATTATCTTGATGTGGTCCTTCATTTTACCTATCACTCAACTCTGGATATCTCCTTTTTTATCTCAAGGAATTCAAAAAAAGACAAAAAAGACAAAAAGGACAAAAACCAAAGCAACAATAAAGGGGGCATGTAGTAATGCAGTCTGAGGGCGTTCTTGATAGCTATATCCACACTAGTTGGGGGAAGAGACTTGAGGGAGGAGAAAATCAAGAGAGGGTTGTCCTAGAATGAACTAACAACAAAAAAAGTCAGCCAACTGGTTCCCCTCCCGCCACATGTGAAGGATATCAGTATTACTGGAGAGAATCACCTTGCAGTTTCGAATGAGGTAGGTGATCTGCCATGGAGGGGACATGTTACCCTTAAGAATTGATATCATTTATATAATACCATTCATGATGTGGATGCAAGTCATGTTCATTTAGAATTGATTTTAAAACATGAAAATATAATATAGGTCTATGAGGATTCATTATAGGTTTGTAAATTTATTCAAAAAACATCAAAAATATTAAATTTAAAATGGAATATATATTTTTGGATGAGGATAAATTTTATAGTACTTATAATATCACATTTATACTATTATTATGTCATCATATAGACCATTTATTTAAATCAAATTTAATTTCTACCCAAAAATTCAAATGCCATAAAAAATTATTAAAAAATCACTGTTGGATAATTTTAGTGTGTTTATTTGAAAAATTATATTTCTGCACCAATATAATTTTTGAAAAATAGGATTTTGAAACATAAACAATAATTAATTATTGAATATGGATAGATTTTACTACTCATACAACTGTCTAACAATTATAATAATAAATTTTGGATTCATTAAATTATATTATCATTTATATATAATTAAATATTGTTTAACAATTATATTTATGAAATGAAAATTTATTTCAAAATTCCTTCATTTATCAAAATTAGTATTATAATTGGAATTTTATATTTTTTAAAAATATAATTTTTTGTTTCTTCATATCATGATCTAATTTTTAGGAGTATCGTCTTGTAATCATATATATCTATATTAAATATCAAAGTGGATAGACATAATAAATATTTTGTTAAAAATAAAATATTTAAATTCTTACTATGACATTCCATAAAATAACCCATTATTATACCATTGTACACCATAAGGGTAAGGTGTAAGATGTTAGTACTTCCTTAGGGTGTTATGAAAAAATTGCCTTGATTTTGTTCTTGGTAATCATGTATTTCACCCAAAAATTATTTCTGTCATGTTTATATGGTTGAATATAGTCTTGTCCAAGGTCAAAAGAAAATTCTACGGATTCCATCTGTATTTGAATCCATGAAAAATGGTCTACACATGATATAATTCTACAGGATGATTCCATTTATTCTTCATAATTTGTAAGTTAAATTTTATTATAAGACATAATATATACTAATCTTAATAGTAACTATATAATTTCTATATTAGAAAATCTTATGATTCAAAATAGTCTTTATTCATAAGATTCAAATTAGAGATATATTTTATAACATTACACAATATAAAAAGAAATATATCACATGAATTTTATTTAAATACATTATATAATAAGGAATTTATTCATTCAGACGTAAATTTTATTTATAAATATTTCATTCATTGAATGTATATTCATAGAGATGTTAAATGTAAACCACAAAAGATTTTTCATTTGAAATTTAGATTAAATTTCACTTCATATCCTAAAAGGTTTAACGTATTTTGGTAAATGAATTATTTAAAGAGTTACATTACTTAACAAACTATTTCAAGGAATCTTTTTGATAGAAAAAGTTATAACATATATAATGATAATGGAATTAGAATGTCTTAAATATTGGAAAAACATATAATTTACACAGTAACATTGGAAATTGTAGTGCTAAGGTGTATTAGTACTATGATAAAGTACATGATCATTATGAATATGACTCACATGTCCCACCATTATTCAATTTATATTAAATCATTTATGTTACTCACTAAATAGTTTCGTGTGATGGATTTTTCATACATTCATGGAGATATGTTGTAAAAATTATATAGACAAGTAATGTATTTGATAAAATCATAAATGTGAGGTAAAAATAATTTTGATAAGAAAATATACTATAGATGACCTATTAAGATAAAATCTAATATACAATTTTGTAAACATTCTAAAAATATTTATGAATTAAAAACATATCATGTAGATGAAAAGTAAATCTCCACTTATATCATTATCCTATTTTGGATATATATACTTATGATAGGAAATAATAATTTACATATTGAAGTATGAAATTGAGTTATCCATAACAAATGATTTTCAAAGAATATTCTAGGTTATGATGAAATGATATGGTTATCTGGAGTCACATTCTTATATTGGGATACAATATTTTCTCTAGGGCACAAAATGGGTTTTATTCATAGGATTACTAATGGAGTATACGACATGGAGTATCATACACTATTTTTTCAGTATTCTAGTGGTTAATAGTTCATATATTCATTTCCCCTACCCATGGTTGAAGAGATAATTATCACGAGAACAATTATAATTTGATTCGTTTCTTACCAAATCATAGTAGTTAAACTAACCATGGGGTGTTTTTGTATAATGATGATAATTTCCTTAGTTGGAGTTCATACGAGATTGATTATTCATCTATTAGGAAGTGTATGGAACTTGTTCCATCAATTGAGAATGACTAAAGAAGTGTAAAACTATAACAATATATCATATTTTATGTGTTTATCCTTCTGTTGAGGGGAATTTTAGGTTCTCATTTATATGGATAAATGACATGTGACGTATTCATTGATTAGGTCAGTTTATACATTTGGAATCAAGAACCTAAGAGTATCTATATTATATTAACATATTATGTGTACAAAGGTAAATTTATGACTAATACAATGCTATTAAATAAATATTCATTCTTATATATCATAGAGCTAGTTGAAAAATCCAGTGAGTTACATGTTTTATGAGGAACAAACCAAATTATTTTTTTATCTTGAGTAGAAAGTATTCTATAATAGAGGAAAAATTTTTCATTCATTTTTTATTTTTGAAATTCTTAGTTTTATTAAATTATTCAAATGCTAATTAGGTAAAACTATCGTGTTTTTTGAATGGGTATTGGGTTTTATTTTGGGCGACACTCTAATTTTCTTTTGATTTGATCTAATATTATTATTCGATGGGTATTAATAAGGTATTAAATATGATGAGATACATGATGAAGTTAATAATAACATTCAAAAGATCATTTTGAATGATATCTAAAATTTCTTTTAGAAATTATTGAGTAACATTTTATTCATAATACAGTATAAAGTGAACCATCACACAATTTATTAGGACTTAGTTAAAGTGGGACATTGAAGGATATATTACAAATATTTCTATTTACATAAGAAGTAATTAAGTTGATATCATACTGTTTTATTTCCATGTGTTATATGAAAAAATATATGTAGTCAATGTAAAATCATATTCTAATTAAAAAAATGTCATGTGTGTTGTATTATTAACTGAAACGAATATGACCACAATGTATTCTATGTCATGGTCTATTCTAGATTTCCCGATTACATTGTGAAGATCGTTATTCCATGGTTCATGTATATGGAATAATATTCCCATGTGATACAATAGTAGTTACTTTAATATTATATTATCTAAGCTTTCATATATGGTAATTAACTATATAAGGATATATTTATGGATTATGATCATCTAACATAAGCATTTGAGGATTAAAATTTTATTAATTGAATTGATCTCTCTTGGTCAATGAGATTAATTTTTGTAATGTTTGTAAAATATTCCATAAATAAGTTAAAATATTCAAAGTTCACGGTGTCCTACTAAAATAGATTCAAACCACATTCATGATGTTTTGATTTAAGTAAGAGATCTTATAGTTTTTATAACTTCTAAAATCGGATCTTCACCATCTGTTATTTTCTCCCAAAATTAAATATTTTTTTTAGAGTGATGATGTATTGATAGATAACCTACCAACGATTTGGGGGATTCTCATGATCCATGGATACCTTAATAGGAGGTATTAATTAATATATTTCTCAGTTATCATAACTAAACATTGAATATATTTTATATTTCATAATAATTGGTGAAATGTATGTTATACTAATTATTCATTATTTTATTCATTTCATTAATATATATTGATTCTCAGAATAATTAGATATTGGATTTTTCCACAATTACATATAGATGCTAGAAATACCTAATAAACTATTAAATGGTATAAAATAAGATCAATTAGAGCTTACTTGAATTTTGAGTAGATAAAGAGAACTATACAAAAAAGTTTTCATGGTTCCTGGGTATAGATTAATATAAAACACCCATTTCGAATATTGAGAATTAAACACCTTGAAATTATCCTTATTAAAATAGACATTTTATTTTATGATCTCAACAGAAAATAGTATTTATGTTTCCAAAATAAAATTCTCCCTATAATGATTAAGAGAAACGACATTACTAGACTCCTAGGGATAACACAAAATGAACACCATAATGATCATAACACATGGATAACATAGAGGGACAAAATGGAATTCACTATTACGTGATACAATACATTTTGGAAATAATTTTAATCATGTTATTTTTTATTTAAAATCCCCCCAAACCTTTTTTAGAAAGGGAACTATGGGAAAGTAATAATTCTATGAATTTTCTTTAAACTGTACCCAATTATTTTTCAATTTTTAATAATGCTTGATAGATAATTTAGATGGTATAAAATTTATAAATTTTTCACAAATTTTTATAAAGTATATATAAATGTTTTTATATGTATTTTTGAATAGTTCATGAATGAAAATATAAAAATTATATATTAAGGCCATATTTGGAAAAATATTATAAAAACTACTATAAAAGGAATTTTAGATTACGATTTGATTGATGGATTAAAATAAATTCAATGTGTGATATATGAAATATGTAATTTCATAAATTAAATATGATATTATAATTTTTCAATAATAATTGTTTTTATATAATATCATAGATTCAATACAAAAGGGTTTACATTAAAAACATGTATATTATCATATGAAACTGTCATATTGGACAAGACAGAATTATTCAAGTTTATCTACGCCTGAACTATACTATTTTTATAATTCCCTATTTTATGGTTTATGATAAATTTTATTTATCTTATTCTTAAATATATTAATTGTTCACTAATTTTTATATTCCTTTCTTAATTTGTAGATAGAGTTTGTATATTATTAATTCTTGTATACTTTAGGAGTTAAATTAATTCTAAATTACCATACATGCATAAAAAATGATTGATTCTAGGTATGATAAATTGTTTAGTTTTCTTCTACTGTTACATTGTATTTTTATTAGGTTATAATCATAAATCAAGATTTTGGATAAAATTTTAATGATATATTGTGGTATAATTGGGATTGAATTAGAATATTGCTTGTATAAAGTATCATTTTATAACAAGACATTGGATTAAATTTCTCAATAGACTCAGGGGTGAATGATTTTTATGAATAGTGGTGTTGGATATTTATCAATAAAAGATTTCACTTTTTAGGATTATCTATTTTATATGATTCAAATATTTCAAATGAAAGAGTCTCATATAACTTATAGAAGGGATAAATTTTTATATGAATAAATTTATATGAATTTTAATTTGGGTTTTCTAGAAAAATATATCAGTTGTGTAAATAGTTAAAAATAAATATTTTCAGAATGTTTAGATTTTGGGGAAGGGAATAGTATTACATAACAAAATTAATAGATGTATGTACACATGTAAATGAAATACATGATATAAGATGATGATAATAAATCAACATTAATAATATGTTTTAGATTCCTTCAAAAAAAAAGTGTCAAGAACATGATTAAACAATAGTGTATGACATGCCAAATGTAGTTTCCCTTGAATTATCATATGTAAATATTTAATGAAATTAGATGAACTGAATCCCTATGGACATAATATTTCCACGATTTTTTCTATTATTTATAACAGGTAAACAATAACCATTATGATATGATTTTAATATAGTTTAGATGATCGATATGATAGAATAAAGTATAGAGTTTACCAATCAACTAACTATGATTCAAATTTTATGTGATCTACATGTCTGTTTACGAGGTATTATCATGAAATATTTACATGATTAACTATTTTAAGTGTTAAAAAACAAGTATCTCATTCTACCAATAGATATTATTAGTTTAAAATGGTTTTCAATTTTTAGTTGGTACACATTTATTAAATTTCATTATTAAATGAATGTATGAAATCCTAATAAATGGATAAAATATTCTATTATAGGTAAATGTATCATTTCAAGTTAGGACAAAGGAAACATTTATATATGTATTTATACAGAATAAAAATGTATCTAGATAATGTATTAGAGATTCCCTAAGTGAGGAAGTGTCGTCCTAAGGTCTATGGATTTGGCCAATTTTATTTGAGACACAAGTGTGAGTATAAAATTGGAAAAAACCCAAAAAAATCCTATATTATATCTACATGATGTATGGTTTTGTGGTTAAATAAAAATCTACAGAGATATTCATTTTTTGTAGTATTTTAGTGATGTTCCAACTAGGATTGGTTTTATCCGTTATAAAGAGGAGGGGATGGGTGTGGAATTAGTGGAAGACGGTTTTTTTAATTTCATTTAACTAAAAAAATACTCTTTGACTTTTTATATTATGATATAATAAAAAAGTAAATAACCCAGTATCACAAAATGATAATGATAATAAAGATCATGGGATAATAATATTTTTAAATGTCTTGATCTAGTGTTGAATCCTACTATTTTCTGGGGACGAAAACTCTCCCAAACCACAAATTATTTCCTCCATATCCCCTGTGAAATTGACATACAAGATATCATCTGAAATACCTAAAAACATGTCAACACTCACACCCATTTACATAGATTAACTTTGTGAAAAAGAGTATTTTTAGAAAATCAAAATAATATCAGCAGTGAACTAGGATACTTCATCAACAAAATATAGATATCCTTTCATGTGACTTCTGAATAATCAAGGAAGTATTGATCACATTGTAGTACTAAAATCACTGTACAAGTATTTTCAGACTCAAATCCCATACTCTTGAATATGTGAGATTCATCAGATGTTTCTCACTCAAGAATAAAAAAACCTCAACCTTATACTTACCTTTAATTTATCTGAATTTCCCACTATCAAATCTCTAAAGTGCATAAATGGGTCTATAATTTTTCAATATATCCCCACACATTTGTCGATGATTGTTTTCTAACAATCAACTCCCTATTTTTTCACAAATTCATCAAAAAAATTTCTATAAAAAAACATGAAATCATTGATGTCCCAAGATCTAAAAAATGCATTCAATTACAATGTATTCAGCATGGAAAACAAAACTATTATCTAATATTTTTGAGGATTGAATAAATTTATAAGAAAATAAAATTACATGGAATATGTTATTTTGAATCCCCAATAAAAAACAATATAAATCTAGTATAGATTCAGAATATGCTACATAGAACAAATGACATTGTGTATCTCAAGATAGATTAGCTTAATAAATCAATTGAATACATTAATAAGTTACCTATATAAATTAATTACATACATATCATATTCATTTCTATGAATCAACATTAAAATATTTTTCAATAAAATACATCATTCAATTATCAAAATAGCTATGTTGATGAAATGGATATGTGACTCATTAATGTAGCTAAGATGGATTTGTGAATTGCATACACAGATTTTTTTTTGATAATTTACTACATGAATTTTACATTAAAATTTATATTACGTATCTTAAATGACTATCTGATATATCCCCATAATTAACCTATCTTAAGAGATCATGAAACCACTAATTCTAAGAGAGAAATACTTTAATAGATATCTGGACCTTATCAAAACACATTCTAACATTATGAAACTCCAATCCATGATATTTACGCATTAAAACAAGATTAAGAACTTTTAAAATTAAAAAATTCATTATATATGGTTTTCAACCAATATAACAACTTTATCTCAACAATTACCATGAGAAATTTAGGAATTTTTAAACTGGACTCCAATTCGATGGGGTTCTTCAATCTCCAACTTTTGATTAATTGAAAATAGTATATCGTTCCCTATATTATCATACATTTATCATATACATGGCACTCAAAATATAAAAAATAAATTCTCTGATGAGGGGAGATAATGAAGACTACCAATGAAAACCCATGACATATATCTCACGGGGAAAACCCCTTTCTCATTATGAAAGGAGAACCCTTATCCATGATTTAATTAAATAGGGAAACATAAAAGGAATAATAGGGGATGATACTTTTTAAACATCCATGAATATTCATTGAATACAATACCTTCCATATGACATTTTTTAGGAGCACATAAAATATTTTTTCATCAAAGAATAAACATATTTAGAATCATATGAGTTTTAGACTCCTCCTACTTCAAAAAACGTACACTCCCCATTCACCATAGGATTCTCTCCCCCTTTTAAAATTTAATTAAATGGGCTATTGGGAAACTATTAATATTGAAATTTTAATTCACCGAGAAATATAATCATAATGTTTCATCATTAACTCAACAATCTTATATCCTATAATAGCTTGGCTGAAAATGTTTTCAATCATATGTTAGGTGAAAACCTAGAATATTTTGATTTTACATGATTCCACTTCCTCTTTGATGAAATAATAATGAACATAAATATTTTTAGATTGAGGGTATTGTACCAAATAGATCAATGGTACTTTTATTTTTACATTGAATCTACAATGATATATGTATATCGACAATTAAATATTCTAATTGAACATTCATCCACATGCCCTGTGTCACTATATGTGTCGATTCCACACACACAAATTCATATATTAATATATTCATTTATCTCTACTTCTTATTTTACTAACTGATACAACCATCAACAAAAAATAACACACAATGAGATTTGGTTCTATGATCATTATAGATACCATACCAATCTTTATTAGTGTTTGTAAGAAAAACACGATCCCTAATGGATCTATGTATTAGAATATAATTTTATATAAACATTACCTATCTGATAAATATTATTATTTGAAGCATGTTTGAATAATTCGGTTCAATTTGATACAATGAATATAGATTCACCGCATTGGAAACATTAGGTTTAGAAGATGTGAGATACGACTAGCTAAAAATTATAAAATTGATTTTTGTTGTTCAACCATTTATCCCTTTTTATCCATTATAATCTTCATTCAATCTAATATATGTGTAGAATAATATCTTTAATATACTTTTACAGACATTATATGAATTTTACTGGCATATTTATATGTATAGACAAATATATACTTTGAATTATGCTCAATTTGAAACCCAAAAATTTATATCAGTTCCCCCAGCATGGACATCCCGGACTACTACTACATTTTGGTAGAAAATCACCCACCTAAGAAACTATCATTACATGAGAAAATTAGTTCATCCAAATAAATTTTCAAAACCAGTGTATCTATGAAATCCATTTTCATATACAAGCTTATATCAACAATACCATCCGAAAAACAATTTTTTAGCATGAATTAATCATGTTTAAAATACTAGGAACATGAAGAACACTTCAAAAAATAAAATTCCATATTAAATGTGAAAAAAATTATTTGAGAATTTTTGTGAATGAAATGTTATGGTTTTTCAATAAATACTTATTTTTCAAGATGAACATTTTAAAAAATAGACTTTACATCCATTGAATATACTATATAATATAGATTTGGTACCTCTAGAAACAACAAACTTATTGTCTCATTTCATGAAATTAATGATAAATTCTCTTCAAAATATATTCATTCCAATTGTAAACATCCTTTTCAAACAAGTGTGGAATTTTTTATTATGACTTCACCATTTATGTTAACTTTTTTCTTGAAAACTAAATTTGTGCCTATCACATTCTTAGTTTTCAGTCTGGGTAAAAGTTCACATGAATATTTATTCTAAATTTTAATGAGTTGTTCATAAATATATTTTACCTATTCAATTTAATGAATAACATCTACCATGGTTCTTAGCTTAACGTATGAGGCAAGATTTCTTTGATTTTCCAATCTATGTATTCATATAGTTTAAAATAGTGTACTACGATTCCCAATGATATTCTCAATATAATTTTTTTAATATATGTAACTAATTTATATTACCAAAATAACCTTATTCATCACCAATATATAATTATAGACTGATATCAATTTTTTTCGGTCTGGTTTTTGTAATGCTCTGAATGATTTCTCCTGAAAGATACATGTTGTTTTTTGTAGAATCCTTAAAATATGCTTAAATAAGTTGAATCATTTTTCCATATTTTCATCAATATTTTTATTTCATATGTATACATATTTTTGAAATATTTTATTATAGTACCTATAAACATTAACATTGGATATGTATCCAATAATATCTCTACTATTACCATTTTTCATAAACATTCCTTGTGTTCTTCATTTGATTTTAATGTAACAAGGACTATCAAATTAAATCACATAATAAATTATAGGATTATTTTCTAACACATATAATAGGGTTTTCAATGGGTATTAGGTCTCAAGAGAATTATTTTTTGAATTTCAATGGTTTTAAACAATCCTTCTCTGTGGAATTATTTTCAAACAATATTCTCAACTATCATTGTTATTCCCATTTTCACGATGATAATATTCTCCATATTTTCCACACCATTCTATTTTCCTATATAATGTGTTATATAATGGTGATTAATTTTATGTTCTATAATATAATATTCAAATGAATCGCATATGTATACTTTCATATTATCATATGTTAGTTTTCTGATATATAATAATATACCTTGTCAACTCATCTTCTGTAAATTTTGAACGTTATGACTACCTAATATTTACAAATTATAAGAAGATAATTCTTCATAAAAGTGAATTAATCTACAATTGTAATAAAATAAAGATCACCAATTATATATTTATAACTCAGGGGTCCATGGATATCCGTGTGGACCGCATCCAAGGTTGTGGTAGATTAATATTAACCTTATTTTGAGTAATTTGTGTTTCCTTTCCCTTTTGAAATATCTATTTAGTTCCATAATGATACATATTAATATTTTATATTTTACTTACAACATAAATTTTTACAATATTTCGTAGGATTTTTTTCTAAGGATCCTATATCTATATATTCCAAAATAATTTATCTGCATTCATGATTATGTATATTATATTACATGGTTCACTAATGAAGAATATGATTCCATTTTTTATACCACCTTTATAAAAAGATATTCCATAACTTGTTATTTTAATTATTTATATATTGTTTTGAATATTACCTCACAATCACTATTAAAATGTTGTCTAAAATTGAAGAAGTTGTGTATTATCCATTCAACATAAAGAACATCATAAAATCTAAACAAATCATATCCAATCTATGATTCATCCAATACCCTTTGTTTTTTAGGGGGAGTAATTATGAGACACTAATATACGTCCTTCACCTTTATCAATTTTCATAATATTTTTTTCATCACCATTCAGGAAAAAAGAAAACCTACTATCACATATCCAGACCTTTTTCTTTTCTATCCTTGAGAGAAACATCAAATAATAATGAAATTTTATCATCATACAATTATAATGATTTCATGTTATCATTGAAAGGTAATTGAATAGGTATGATAGTAATATATTTTTCTATTATATTACCATATTGGTCTGACCTACAACATTTATATCCAAAAAAATCAAATATTTTATGTGATGTCACTATTTTTCCAGTTTCCTTCTATGCTTGGATTTTTAAATAATCCAATTTGATCACATTATAATAGCTCCCCATGGGTTATATAATTATCTCTTGTAATGGAATGTTATACCATATTGTATAAGATTAATTTTATGTAATTAAATTACACAAAAATAACCTCTACATCTAATGATTCTTAAGAAACTACCGTATTATCCAGAAATATTCTATCAATAATTTTCCATTGATTGAATTTATTATGTTTGATTTTTCCTCTAATTTTGAATTAAAGATTCATAAAATATTATTCCATTATGAATTAATTTTTAGGTATTTTTTCTTCATTCGACATAGTCTATATTTGACTATATATTAGACTAAAATATGCAATTTTTTATCAATATTCATATAAATGGAATTTTTTGTAGCATTTTTCCTATGTTTTTTTCCATCAACAGTAGAAAACCTTCTATTGACTCTAATAGATCATTTAAAGGCCATCATGATCATCTTTAGATCTTTATCAACCTAAATACATTTTTACAATGCAATTTCTAAATTTTAATCATACAAAATGATATTTTATTATATATCATTAATCATTTTACCATTTTTCACATCCTCTAAATTTTGTTTTTTTATTTACTTCATTAATAATCCACTCTATTTTGTATTATTAACCTTTTTCATAAACTAGTTTCATATTATCTCTTACAAATAATTTTATTCTATTTATCTATCACTAAATTATTTATAAAAAATTCCTCAATTTCCACTTTGAACATGTATTAATAATTTGTTGGTCTGGAATCATCCTCTTCAATAATATATGAATAAGCAGTCTTCTAATTAGGAGAAATAAAATATATATACTTTTATTATGTCTTTTCATACGATTCTCCTCATAATGTTGGATCAAATTCCTCTTCAACTCTCATTAGATTTGTTCTCTTTTTTTTGAAACATCATCTTACTTCCTCCAACCATTAAATCCTATTCGGAATTTTTCCTCCAATTATTTCCACAATTTGTTTTCATTGTATTCAAATTCATAGTGTACTCCATTTTTATTTATGAAATTAAATAAAAAATTTCCAATTTCATTGAATTTAAAACATCAACAAAAAATGGGTAGATTTTATTTATTTGTTTATTTTTAAAAAAATTTAGAAATGAATGCATTAAATATTTCATTTTAGTTTTCATTATCATAATCAATAGTTTTAGCATCATCTTAATCACTAATAGTTTTCATGTTTATCATATATTCAAAATTCAACTTTTATTTCACCTTATTTTTGAATGCCAAAATTTTTATCATTTCATATGTAATGTGAATATAATTTGACACATAAAGATATATATATATAATCTAATTTCAATTGAAATTTTTTTACTATCAAATATATGTGGAAAATTTATCATCTTTTTTATAGAAATCATGGTTTCATCAATATTCTCATTAATTCATCAATTATTGTTCAAAATTTAAATAACTAATTTAAGACATTCAATAACACATTTATATTATTCCATTTTAATGTCAGAAAATTTGATTCTCTAGATCTCTTGACTTTCCTTATATGACTTTAACATTACCATCATTAATTATTTCTATATTATCTATGTTCCCCATTATATTATGTTATCCCATAAAATTTGTGTAATGTTTTTATAATAATGGAATAAGAATATTATTCCATGCTTTTCAATCCACTTACAATTTTTAATTTTTAAAAAACATAATGAGACCATCATTTATGAATGGTTGGAAACCCATTGTATCTATATTAAAAACATACAATCCTAGACATGAAAGATATAGAAATATTTGGTTCTTCAAAAAGTAATAATTTTTGTCTTAAAATATAGGCACAACCCTTCTATTAACTGAGTTGATATTATCCGTCACTCAGATGATAATTGTTTGGATCATATATTGGAAACCGTCCATTCCTAAAAATTGAAGAATCTATCGGGATTAGTCTCCACAAATTAGATTGGGTGAATCATTGGGGGAAATATTTTATTATTTTCATATAAACTCAGTGACGTGTAAGATTATGATCCAATCAAACTAGAAATAATACAATCTCACATAATGATATTGAAAATAATGTGAAAAATGAAACATATATTTTTATAATGTACACATAGAGTGTCTAATACTACACCTTCTAGTGGTTTGTTACTCTCCCCATACACATATTATTCTCACTATATCCCCCATGTAAAATTCTCATTAATTAAATCACACATCATCCCACCACACATGGATGGAGTCACACCCCATAACACAACATATCAGTATGATAGAGAAGGTAATTAAAAAAAAATGAATATCATAACCATATAATTGGGTTATTCATCAATAAATTATGTAGATATCCTTGTACAAGCCACTAAAATATTCTATAAAGTATATATTAATATGTTTCATTAAATTACTATATATATATATATTCTCAAACTGAAACATTCAAATTCCTAAATATTTGATATTATTCAAATATTGGACACTTAAGAATTATAAATCACTGGCCTTAAAAATTCTTTTAATTTCTATGTCTCTGCCACTATAAAATCACCATTAGGTGCTAATGAGGTCTAATATTTTTCACTCTCTCCACCCATGTTTCTCATCATTGATTTTCTGACAATAAAATCGTTATCGTATGTCAAAAATATCCAACCCTTCTCTAATATAAAATCAACATGATGATCTCTACAAGTATATACCACCACTTCATCACTATCATGGATTACAAAACTAATGATTAGAATTAAAGAGGCATGAAAAACAATACATGTCAATAAAACGCCTAAAAATACATTATTTTTTAAACCCATATTAAAAACAATATGAATGTAGTGTAGATTAAGAAATGGTTATGTAGAATATATAGATACACGATGCTCAACATAAATTGGACTTATAAATCCATCAGATACATGAATCAATCTACTAAAAGAATAAATTAGAAACATAACTCAATCTAATATATTAATCAATTAGCAACTTGAATGATTTTGATATGCATCATATAAAACCTTATGATTTTACACTTATATGTGTCAAAAAATTGCTACCTAATTTGTATATCAAAAGAGCTACATGGTTGAAATAGTTACATTATTCTCATATGTACATAAAATCACTACATGAATTTCCTACATAGCATTAAAAGTTACATGAGTCACCTCTAAAAACATTCCATTTCCAGTTCATCAATGTCACTCAAATGGAAATGTGATTTGTCCCCATTACGAAAATATCTATTTAGATCATGAAAAGACTAAATCCCAAAGATAAATGATTCAGCCGATATCCAGTCTATCTCAAAACACATTATAGAAAAATAGAACTCCCTTCACTTATATTTAAATATATAAATCCAGATCAAATGTGATCTGACTGAATGAATTACTTAGATAATACTTTTTAAATATACTATAACGTAAACTCTTCATGAACCATTAGATATTCATGATTTTTAAAAGATACCACAATTCCATGGGGTTATTTTCATTGGATCATAATAATTTAAATGGTATGAATTCATGAATGATTTCCATGATATTTAATGGACTGAGTGTGTCCTTTATATGACACTCACAAATTAACTCTAACTTAATTAAATATATGTTTTTGTATTCAATTTAACTAGGATTTCCTAAATGAAAATCAAAACATTAATTATGTGGTGGATCCAATAGTCATACTATCCTTTTTCAATATTTTATTGAGTTATTTTCCACTCAATTAGTGTTCTAGAAACTGAATATTAGATAACTACACAATTTCACTCACAACACAATGACATCACAACCCATAGATGGAAATTAAAAAAAGTGATCCGTGTAATTTATAAAAAATATCTTTCATCAAACACACACAACTATTCATGAAATAAAAATAATATAAAATAAACAGATAAGTAATTTTTTAGGGATTACATCTAATTCGAGAATTAAATCCAATGTCTGATGAATATTAGACAACATATATTGGTATCAAATTATACTATCGTTGACAGGTACTCCAATCCACCTAAAATTATTTTTTTATGTTAATCACATTAGTTTACGGTAGGGAAAGAAAGATCCTTTGACCTCTTATGAGTCCCTTACAGTTCATCCAATGAGTCTTAGGGAAAATACCACTTGAAACATGTTAGAAAATGAGTTAATACAGTGGTTTGGGAAGGCAAATCATGCATTATAAAACTAAATTACACTTAAAACATGTGGTGGATGTGAAATAACATCTAGAAGTGTTTTTTAGATTCAATATTTATGGAATGTTTGGTAAATTATGTTAATGTTTGAAAGGACATCAACCATAATATTTTAATAAACATGATACTTTGGAGGCCTTATATGAATTAAAATATATGGATCATATAAATTGACATGTATATTCTTTAAAATACCAAAAAATAATGTATTCATCCTTGGAATCTTTTTTTAGTCCAAATACACCTACAAGACTTTTTTAAAGATGGAAAAACACAAATTAGAATATAAAAGAACTATTTTTTACTTGAAAAACTAAGGAATTTTTTTAACTCATTAGGTATATTAATATATAACAGAATCATAATAATTAAATATAAGATTATTATTAATACTACATAAATTAAGGGATTAATATAAAAACATCTTATATTTGTACAAATATTAATATTCTTTCATCATTATGAAGCATTAAAAACGATGTATTGAAGTAAATGATTCATGTGTAACCTACTATTGAAGTTTTCTAATAATAAAATCTTGATGATTATGATATTTATAGAAGTATTTTAATATGTTTTCAAAATAATTAGGTCGAATATGTTCAATGGTACTTCAGTATATTATCATATATACAATGTGATTGGGTAAGTTAATGACATGGTGAGAGTAAATATCTCTATTACGTCTTGCTATATATAAAAAATTGAATGAGTTTAAAATATTTTTTTCAATGTGAAAGAATTCTGTAAAATAATAACAAAATTATTATATTTGTTGAGTATAGTTAATATGAATATGTGATGTGTATATTCTTTTATTATTTTTATAATTAATATTGACAATTTTTTTTTCAGAATGAAAAAATATTAGATCTTCATAAAAGCTATCAATTTTCATTGAAACCTGAAGGACTATCTGGAAGGTAGAGAAATGGTTTCTTATAAGAGAGAAATTTATGATACACCTAAAATAATTTGGATACTTCATGTAATGACTTTATTAGGTTTAAATGTTATAAAAAATCATTTATGTTATAGAGTATATGATTCAAAATGTATAATTTCCAAATAATATGAGTATAAAGGATTAAAAAAGTTACAGAAGAAATGATTGACAATATAGTTTATATTATAATGATGAATGAATGTGTTATTTAAACATTATATATAATTAAAACAAATATATAAATAACAAATATATTTAGATAAATGATATGTATAATTATCTTACTTAAATTATATATCTAAGGATTTTTTTATTAATGATTATTTGATACAAAAAATTTGAGATGATGATTTCAATACACATGGTTTAATGATTAATTATATTCATTAACAAGTTTATGAATATGTTATGGAGAAATGTAATTTTATTTAGGATAAATGTGATTATCAATGATTTTGTTAGAATATTTTCAATATGATTCCTTCACCAAATAATTTAATAATTTAATGAATTATTTATTCTTTTGAAAACATTTATCAAAACACATTATTTACTATATATGATATGTATATAATTGTTGGTTTAAAAAGTATTCCAAAAAATGGAAATAAATTTTATAACATATAAAAATTGTGTTTGTGTATAATTATATGATATTCAGAAGAGAATATCATTTCTAAGAGGCTACGTGGAGTAAAATTACAACTTAGTGAATTTCAATGTTATCAAATATAATATTATCATATTCATTATTAAAATTAAATATCACTACATATCATTAGTATAGTACACTGAACCTAGAAATCATAGAGCTAATGCCTTCCCCTATTACATTTTCAAACGATTCAAGGAATCACATACCGATATATCGAATAGTGTAGTTGTCTTGTTAAGACAAATATATACTAGATTCCCATTTTAGATTGTGAATAATAAATAAAACATAATACCTAACAATTTATATTAATCTAAATCTTTGAAAACACATTCAATGATCACTTTTAATAACCTAGGGAAATGAATCAAAATATTGGTGAGCTAAAATTATTAATAAGGGTTTTGTACAGTGAAACCAATAATTAAATAATAAGAATAATCAACATGGAAATGTAAACATCTGAGAACAAATTCCATTAAATGGTTTGATAGATCCTAAAAAATATATCAATAATAATGAATTATTAAATAATTCCATATAAATAATCACAAGAGTCTTAAAATCTACCATGGATATTCGAACTAATCAAATAATCACATAGAATAATAATAATTTTACAATGCATATTATTGGGCATATAAAATTTTATGATGTATACCCAAGATTTTGAATATCAGAATCATTCATTATTATGTTTTATGTGTGGATAAAAATTCTTCTTTTTTGTTTCAATATGTTTTGGAAGACATTACTATCAAGATATATCTTACAGATAGTTTAAATCAACTTGGAAATTAAGGTGAAGGGATTTTTACCAACTAATTTGGTCCCATGAGACTACGAATGCATCAATGGGGTTTCATTAACCATTCCCAAAACTATGTACTGTTTTCCAAAATAATTGTATAATGAAAAATAAATTTGTATCATAAACAATGTTCTATATCAAATATCTATAATGTGTAAAGGATATTAGTTTATCAATATTTCTCCAATAAAAAATATAACATTCAATTTAAGAACATTATATAAAAACGGTATATGGTTTCAGATTTAACAATATAAATAATTAAATAATTTAGATATTTAAAATAAATATTATTTCCTATGAAAAATGATTACAATAATGTGACTGTTTGAATATAATGTCAACAATCACAAAAGAATGTGAGTTTGTTGATTACATTTTACCACTTGGTAATTTTTTAATCAAATACTATTTGATGAGATAATCAAAGTGAAACATAAAATACCATGATGTATGGATTAATAATTAAATTAAATATCTAATTGTAATTACATGCACCACATAAAAGTGAATTGGTATATTAAAAAATAACTCTCAAGGGAATATAAATTTAGACGAAATCCCTTACATTACACTTCTTTTTGGTTGAATGCCCATTAAACTGCTATATAATTGTTTTTAGATTTTTTTTAACTTAACAAAATAACTATATTAATATTAATTTTATCATGTATGATCCATTAATAATATCTTATCACTAGTTTTTTAATATTATTTCATCATTTTTATTGTTTGGTGTGTTAATTACATTATTCTTTAGTATATTTTGACTTGTTATTTTTTAATAATATTACATAAAATATGATTTTACCTTATCATGAATGTAAAAAATTATTTATAGAATTTATATATTTATTATTTATATATTTATAGAAAGACATAAAAAATATTGATAGGAAATGGAATGCATTGTTCATGGAAATAGTAGGTCATACGTATGCATGAACGATGCATCCATTTTCTTATCATATTAAAGAATTAAATTTAAATTATATATGTTTATAATAAAATTAATGTATCATACTAACTTCCTATTAATAAAATATTTTAATAAAAACCAACCTTAATATATTCTATGTATACTCTGAATGAATCACATTGCTTTGTGAGGTGATAGTCTGCCGTACAAATGAATGACGTTGTAATATCCCCAAAAAATGGAATGCATTAATTTATGAGTTATATAATATTATCAGAAGAATGGAAAAATTATAAATATCATATATATATATATGTAATAAATGAAAAATACAACATTATTCTCATCATTGAAAGGTGGTATAGGGAGAACCATCGTAATCGATTTGTGAGGTGGTAGTATTCCATACACACAAACTATGATTGTGTTTAATAGTTTGATAGAAGTGTGTGAAGTTTTTTTTAGAACCAATAAAATGAAAAAAATTAGTATATTTATGTTACTGTGGATATTTTATAGACATGTTAAAATAATAGTTGAATGGGTGGATAAATAAATAAAATGACAGTGCTCATTGAAGAATGCTATATATTCGTTGGGTAACTCCTCTTTGTTTATAAAAAATCCATAACTTGTATTCATTAAATCCAATAAAATAATATTGGATTTTGGTAGGGAATTTTTAAATGATTTTTTATGTGTTTGTTCGATCCCAATGGCTTTAGAGGAGTAATGAAGTGATGGGATTGAGTGCCTTTTTATTGTGAGGTAGAAGTGGAATTCTTGTAAATACCCAAAGGTAAAAACTATTAAGAGGATTTACATATATAATGTGAATCTAATAATGATCCATGTTTGATAAAATGGAATATATTGTACAGATATGGAAATAAAATGGGGTTTGGGCTCGTTTCTAGGTCCTTTGGCCGCTTACTATTAAATCCAAATGAGTAAGTATACCCGTTTTTCAACATTCTTAAAAGAGAATTCCCATGTGTGGATTTTTCGAACCCTCCACAAAAGGAAACCACCCTCCCCATGAAAAGGTCACTCCGAAGAGAGCCCTAACTGGGAAGGAGCCATTTCCAGCTGAGATAACAGAGTGTCCTGGAGGGTGACAACCCGAGCAGAGATGGTTCGTCAATGAAATCCCTTAGCATGGGTGGATTACGCCTCATTATTTCCCACCCTGTTAAAAACCGGGTGACCCGGCAAGGCGAGTGGATCCCGGGGGAGAGGTTTTCCTTGAAAGAAGACTCCCAGGATTCGAACCTTATACCTCCCAATGAATGGATTTGTTGTACCCCTCTCCTTCACCACTATTCCTCCACCAAAGTGGCACCAGAAAGTATACTCGTTTTTAACTAAATCATAGTAAATAATTTTAATTTATTCAATAATATATATTTTTTTAAAAAATAAATTTTCCTTAATAGATAGTATAAATAATTCATATTCCAAAAAATAAATACATTTTATTATATTTCAACCATAGAAGTGAATGAAATTGATTTAAAATTAATCCTACTAATGTGTTGAGAAATTTGGTATTTAAAGAGAAAATGTTCATCAACATGAAATCTTTTTAAATCAATATTAAACATGAAATTTATTCTAGTGAACTAACTTATATTAATATATTGATAATTTTACTATTTTGACTATAAAAACATACCAAAATATAAATTATCATTATAAATAATTTATATGAAAATTCATTTGAAATTGAGTATTTTTAAGTATTTATAAAAAAACAGAAACCTCTCTTCCAGTACAAAAAATTCACCATACAATAATTTTGAAGTAATTATTTCAATAATTCATTTTATTTTGAAAAATTATAATTATAAAATAATAAAATTTGATTTTGAAATAGGCTTTCTCCTAAAATGTGGAAAAATACCTTTAGAAAAATATAGCTTATTATGCATAAAACATTTATTACATATTATCTTATGCCTATCAAATCTATTAGATAAATAGAAAAAATATATATTTAATTTATTATATATGAATTTAAATAATATAAATCTCAAATAGTAATTAATTTAATTTATGAATATAAAATTATTTTGGTGCATAAAAATGGTTTATCCTGCAAAAATGATTCCCTTAAATTCAATGGGTTTTATAATAATATATAGTTACTTCATAAAAAATGAATTATTACATATATTTTTATATTACAATTAATTATAGTTATAACGACTAGTTTTATGTCTATGGTTAATTGTATTTTAAGAAAATATTTTTAGTTTTCAGTAATATTTGGTATTGTGTGTATCAAAATCCATCAAAGAAAGTCAGTGTTGAATGTAATTCATGTTAATATCAGTGTTTCAAACATTCGAAGCCATATGTCATACATTTAATTAAATTATAATAGTACACATATTTTAGGTTCTTAGGAGGTTATATTTTCTCCTACTATTGGTGTTGTGTTTGATACATGCAATTGAATAAAATTTTGTACTTTAATAATTTTGGTGCATTACACTTTCCATACCTTCAATAAATTATGTCCCCATAGTATAAAATTGATCCTGGAAATCAAGAGATTATCATTTGGAAATACCAACATTGAAAAACCCACATCATAGAGAGTGTTAACAAAATATCCAATTAATGAGAGATAAAGGGAGTTATAAAAAACATCTAAAATAATTACATAAATAGGTTTCTAGACTAGATAACACATATGGAAAATGAATATATGAACATAAAGGGGAAAACTAACACCAAAATACTGATGTAGAGTGGTAGAGAACACATTATGGAAATGTTACTAACCACAAATCCACAAATCAGAGTTGTTAAAAAAGGACACTGATATCATAAATTTTTTTGATAATATGGGGAAAAAAAATTTAGACTCTATTCCTAGATTTTTTGAATAATTTCACTCTAATAGGACATAATGTAATATAATTTTTTGATATGTTTCTATTTTAAAAAAACCAATCAAATCCTTTGGTTTTCCCCCAACAATTTATACTTCACCTCTTAGAACTAGTTTCATCGTATGGTGATGTAATACAATAAAATCTAAATCCACATCCAAAATTCAACTTAAACGATTTAATAAATGGTTAAACTTATGTAAATTTCTTGTATTTTTATCCAAAACATTACAATCATTTCCATGGTAGTCAAGAGTATCCAATATACTTTATCCAAATCAATCATCACTTTATCCAAACATAAATTTCACAGTATATGGAACATATTAATGGTTATATTTCCTAGGACCATGTGATTTCCAAAAAAAAAATTAAACTTATACCAAATCAATCATCTTGGTATCATTAATCATATACTCTCAAATCCTTAATGAAACAGTACTGCATTAAAATCATAATATTTTTTCAAAATTCATATGATGAGATCATAATCAATAAATTACTTTTACAATATATATTATAGATCCTAATATAGAATTAAAATAATCATTTCACTTTAGTTCTGTTAATAAAATAGCCTTGACCTTGAACCCTTAGATTCATTAGAGGTATATTCACTTTAATCTTATGAAATTTATTCACATTGTGTCCATTTCAAAAACATTTGAAACAGTGAATAAGAGCATTTTCTTCCTTCCCTTTGCATTCTTTTTCTTAGTGACCCTTTTATCCGGACATATTACAATCTCCTAACACTTCGACAAATTTTATGTATAGATTCATTCCATATTTATCATATGTGGGAAAATCCATATTCACATAATTCTCCTCATCAATGATTTTTTCTTCTCTATTCTTATTCTCTTGGTTCTATTTGAAGCCATATGAATGGTAAAATTCATTCTTTCTATTGATATCACATGAAAAGAATTAATCATAAACGGAATCATTTTGAGACCCCATTGCACTTCAAGAACAAGTCATAATCCCTTCAATGAAATTATCAGTCATGAATTTCATATATCATATGAAATCTATGTAATAACATTATAACCGAGTTAATGTAAATTCATACCCCAAATAAATTTAATCCACATTTTGATTTAAACTTTGGATACTTCTCTTCATCCATGTTTGTTTCTTATAAAGGAAATATTTTTCAATGAATGTCTCCTTAAAATATTTTGAGTACATGATTTATATTTCATACCCCTTATTATTATTCTGGATCAAGGACCACCATTAATCTATATAACCACTGAGAAAATTCACTACAATTATATCTTTTTCCTTTAGAAATCATGCCAATTCCATAAATAAATTCTACAAATATTTAATCCATTGCAAAATTACCATTAGATTAGTAGTACTAAATAATGATGGGGGACTCTTTCACAAAAAGATATACAACAATGAAGATCCACAATGTAGAATAGTTTTTTCCATCCAAGAATTGGTATTTATCATAACCTTATTTATCTTCCCTAATATATTCATTACAATCTTAGTTATAATATTAACTATATAAAATTTTTCTAAATGGAAACCTCTACATTGACCCTGAGTATTGATATACTTCTTTCTTCTTGGTGACATTTTTTAACAATGGAATACACTAGACTAGAACATAAGATTATATAAAATAATGTTTAATCACAAAAATAGTGAAATAATTATCATAAATTGAAAACTTTATGCATATTTAATCTCAAAATCCTGGATATGGTTTCTTTGGGAAGCTCTTTTATAATTAATTTCAATGTCTATATTAGTTTTATGTTCAGTAATCTATGTTTTGTTAAATCTATTTTATATAGTTTTTATTAAACGTCCTCTAACACCAACTGTAGTTCCCCGACCATAGTAAGCTCGATGCTGGTTCCTACTACCATTACATTATCATAAAACATAAGGAATCACATCAAAATGGACTGAATAGATTAGTAGTCTAGGTAAAATAGATATATACATCATAACCATTTTATATTGGGAATATAAAAAAAATGCAATAGATAAATTATTATAATAAAATTAATCCTTGAAACTACTTAAAATATGTCTTCTTCATAACCTTGATAAAGGAAATTAAATAAGGGTGATATCAAATTTTCAGTATGGGTTAAGTATAGTGGAATAAATAATGATTCAATGATCTTAATCAACAAGGAATAGAAAATAACTAAGAACAAAAGAAATTACATAACTGTATAAAGAATAATCAATATGATAAGATTGAAAAATGATTTAAAAATTACATATAAATAATAAAATGATCATGAATCGTTATCAGAATATTCTATCGAACCAAATCATCACATAGAATAAAAATAATGATCAAATTCAAATTGTTGGTTATCTGAAATATCAATAAATATCCTATAGAGTTTGAATGTCAAGATCTATCCTCAATACTATTCATATATATGGTTATAAAACCATCTAATATTTGTCAATTCCTTTGAAATGACACTATTATTATGATATATCCTATAGATAGTTTAAATATTATTGGAAACAAACATGAAGGGTTTTTTCCAATTGATTTTCCCATGAGATAATAGATATACTGAAGAGGTTTTATTATCATTTCCCCCACCTATGTGATATATTTCGAAAACATTCCTATTTTATTTAATAATTAAGTTATTTCATAGAAAATATTCTTTATCCAACATCTCTATTGCGTAAAGGATACAGATATATCAATATATCCTAAATAAATTATATAGCATTAAATGTGATCAAAATATTTAAAATTTATATAAGGTTTAAAAAATATCCATATCCATAATAAAGAAATATGTTTGTTGAAAATAAAAATAATTTACAAAGAAAAATTATTACAAGAAATTGATTGTTCCGTGATAAATTTTACAATCACAAATGAATGTGTAATTTCTCAATATCTGTTACCACATTGAAATTTTAAAATCAAATTTCATTTCTAAGAGTTCATTAAAGTTGAAGCATAAAATACCTAAATTTATTAATGAAACAGGATGTTAAATGTTTAATGGGAAGTATATACACCTCATTAAATTAGATTGGTGCTCAAAAACAAATAAGTCTCAATGGAATGTAAATTGTGAAAAAAATCCTTTCCTAACACATCCTTTGGAATAAACTCCCATTTAACTATTATTTATTGGTTTTAAGAATGTATTTAACATACACCATAACCATAAATGTATTTATAATATCATATATGGTTATTTTTAATATTTTATCCCTCTTTTGTTAATAATCATTGAACATTTTTATTATTTTAGGTTTTAATTTTCATTGTTTATTGAGAATGTTTGGACTTGTTATTTTTTATTCCTCTTACTTAGATAATGATTTCATAATCTTTAGAAGATAAAATATAATGTATATATCATATATATTTATTTAATATTTTTTTAGAATAATCAAAAAAATATTGTGATAGTAAATGAAATAGATTATTCATGGAAATGATTAGTCATGTGTACAGATGAACGGTCCTTCCATTTTCTTATATTATTAAAGAAATATAACTAATATATATATATATATGTATGTGTGTGTGTGTGTGTGTATTTTGAAATCAGTATCAAATTAATGTCATATTAATAAAATGGATCTATTAAAATATCCTTCAAACACTACATGTGTTGTGTGAAAGATTAACCTCGCTTCGTTAGATGGTATTGCTCCATAGCAACAAACTATGTTATCATATTCCCAGACAATAGAATGTATGAAGGTATATGTTATATAATATTTATATAAGAATAAAAATAGTATAAATTTCATATATAAAATACAAATCCATCATTATTTTTGACACTAAGAGGAGTTAATTGTAAAATCTCAAAATTATAAAATAAAAAGTTATAGTAGATAAAATCAATGACACACATCACCTAAAGCTTAAGGTAATATAACATCCTCAGACTCAACTACATATTTACTATTATAATTAAATTCAATACATGATATATATTATAATGAATGCAACATTGAATTATCTTGTGTTCCACACAATAGATACCTTCATCGATAGCTTGTGTTACATATAAGAGTGACCTTTCGAGAGCACATGTGTTGCACTCTTTTATTTGATGCATCTTTAATACAAATAGCATGTGTTACATGTAAGAATGAGCTTCCCCAAATAAAAATACACTTTTAAAATATTATTATTTAATATAAAATTAAAAAAACTAGTTGTTAGATTAGTATTTATGAATAGTAAAAACTAATTTTTTTTGGGTTACACCAATATAAAATGAATTAATTGGTTACCAATTAATAAGAAATGAAAATAAGAACCATTTGGATTTAAATAAGAAATATTATTATTTTTATACATCAAAAAGAGTTTTTAAATATAATTAATTACAACTATTTAATGATATTAAATAAATATACTTGTTATATATTCATTAAAATATATTTTTTATTCCTTGATTATTTATTATAGGAATAACAAAATAATAAACTCAATTTCACACATAAAAACCTATATTTTTCTAAAGGAAATTTCTTCATATTTTAGTGGAAACCCCATTTTAAATATGAATTTTGAAACATTAATTTATTTAATGTTATAATAAACTACATATTTTATAGATATACACAAAAATTATATTAGTGCGATTTTTTGATATTTTTCTCAAACATATCATTTTTATTGAAAAGTAAAAAAATTAAATTTTTGTTCAAAACTATTTTTTTTCATTTAATTTATTTATTTGTTTAAATTATATTTATATTAATTTTGAATTTAAATTAGATCATATTTTAATCAATTAATACAATATATGACATTTTAATCAATTTCATTTTAAAATTAATTAAAAAAAATAAGAAATGTTTCGACGTTTTTATATGTAAACCCTATATTGTCGTCGGGTCTTCAAGATGAAATATAAATCAATTTACACAAATTACATTATTTGAATTTGGGAAAATGGATTCCATGTTTGTAATCAGAATAATTTAAAATGTATAATATGACAAAATATTTTTACCAAAAAGGGTAGTGAATGAAATTAAAATTAGTTATATTTATTAAGGTAGAATGATGCTTAATAAGGACCAAAACTTTATCATTAGTTTCCAAATAACCTGTACACTTGTACAAACCCAATTTTATGTCCATAATTCCACTATTTTCCTTAAATTATTGATTTTTAATGGATTTTAAATACTTTTTAGGAAAACAATTGGTACACCTAACTTCTTTTAAAAAATACCATTTGAGTCCTTTTCCTCTCCTATAAGAGGCCCCCAAATCTCCCAATTACCCACAAATATAAAACCAATTAGGTTTCTGAAAAGATCTACCCATGTAGTTATAAAACATACCCCTACCTTTAATACTCTCTTTGGGATGAAATCCTTCTTTGTAAGCTTTTTGGTACTAACAAAAAATAGTTATCCGATTAAGAGGTAACAACTTCTGTAATGATTTTTAATTATATTTCTGTTATCATTTCCGTATAATATCATTATTTCATGATTGTATAAAAACAAAAGTATCCTCAATATTCTATGAATTTTTTATGTAAAGGGTTATACCTAAACATAAAAACACTACCATCTATTATGTAACAAACATACTGTTTATGCATATAGTGACCTACTGCCTCACGAAACGATGATGATTCATTTTTACATTACCCAAATTCATGGTTGTCTGTAATGATGGAAAATATGTTTATATATGATATATATGATATTTATTAGTTATTTATACTTTTTAAATCTTTTTTTAACACAATACAATAATACACTCCATTTTATGTTAAGATGATTAAATTGTTTGAGGAAGTGTGGACTATTGCCCCTCAAAGCGAACTAATTTGTTCAAACAATAAATAGAATGTAAATAAAGATGATTATAATTAATAATATATTATTTAAATAAAATATATTTTATATTAATGAAATAATTATCTTTTCTTAAATATACTATATATATCACTTTCATTATTACCCTATCAGACACTAAGTCAAATGTCATTCGTGGATGTGTAGACTACCTCCTCCTCAACACA
Source organism: Viscum album (assembly GCA_963277665.1). Taxonomy (NCBI): domain Eukaryota; kingdom Viridiplantae; phylum Streptophyta; class Magnoliopsida; order Santalales; family Viscaceae; genus Viscum; species Viscum album. The sequence goes on along the minus strand of OY728143.1, from coordinate 875,847,002 downwards.
ATGTGATTACTTTTACATCACAATAATTATATATATAATTATATATTGTTAATTAAAAAAATTTATTTTGATATAATGATCATTCTAGATAAATATGGTGTTACTTTCCTTCTTTCTCTAACGATCATAAAAAATTTGGAACGCTACTCAAGCGTATGTATGACTTACCATCCCCCCGATTGTAATGTTGATTGATATTTCATAACTACATTTGAATATTGTTTTTAACATTAAAATTTATGTAAAAATATTACAATTATGTCATGATTGATTTTCATTAGATGTTATATAATGACCTATTTTACCGTAGTAAACATAACAATGTAATTTTTGACACATAAATTGAATTTGGTCAAAAACCCTGATGTAAACATAATTGTTTATGTAGTTTTATAAAATATAGTTAAAAAAAGAAATGAATTTATAGATAAAAATGAAAATTCCTCTAAATAAAGTTTAAAATTAGAATAAGTTTATTATATAAGATGTTAAATTATGTTAACCCGAAAGGAAACTCAATATAATGGATCCCATCTCAATTTACATTATATTGAGTCTTATTTGTTGTTAAACACCTATTTTATTTTATATGGTGTATATACTACACTTATACATGACATATCATGAATCTAATTACTCTAATGACATTATAACATTAATTTATTTTTATTTATTAATGGGGATAATTATTTAAAATGTTTCAAAGTGGTACAAGACACTTTGGATTGTTTAAATATTATTTTATTAATAATAAAATTAATGATATTTAAATGGAATTTACATTTGAAGAAATATTATGACCAGTTTTCAATAAATCATTTAATTTTATATATCGTGGTTATTCATGACATTTTAAATAATTACTTCCATTTTTTAACTCTTTGTTACTAAAAATATTTTAGAAAATGATTTTCAAAAAACATGAATTTATATCTCTCTTGAGTCAGATAACATATTTTATTCTAAAAAACATTTGTATTAAAATGTTTATAAAATTATTTCATAAATTCAAATGTTCACTTTTTTTATTTTACTAATTTTTTGAATAGAATATCATTATTCTTTTCCAAACAAGTCATTTTTCTAACCATTAACCATACAAAAGGAATGTTTTTACATCGTACAACTTGTATGGATTTATACATCGTAATTTCACTGAAGCATCATTTGAATGTTTTAATAGGTTAATTTTTATCGAAAATATTTTTAAATGTTAGTTTCAAAGAACATTTGTTTTCAAAACATATATTTTCCTATAGAATGATTTTAAATGATCGGTTTTACTTCTATTATTCAATGAAAACAACCATTTATTTAAATTTAATTGTGTTAGATTTTATTGATAACATCTTTATTCTTCCTCTTTGTGTATGATGTTTGACTTGGGTAAGTATAATGTATACATTCACATCCTGGATTCTTTTTGTCTCCATCAAATATTTGATTTACTATGAACATTGGATAATGAATTTCCCATGAATATCCATATTATTTTTCATGGATATGATTATCGCCTGAACTATATTCCATTTTTAATATGCTGTATAATTTGATGTTTATTAGATTATTTTTGGAAATATTGATAAAAAGTTATCCTTTATTAAATATGTATATTTAATGAGGAATTTTTTATATAAATGATTTGGACATGCATTATATGGGTAGGGGACTTGTTACTACAAGATATATGGGTTAGAGAACAATTAATGTGAGCTTTATGGGTTTGAGATTGGTCAAAGAAATCCCCTCTATGCATTCGTAGTTTCATGGGATGAATTTGGATCATAAGTTGGAAGAAGTTAATCATTCTCTTGATGATAAAGGTATCATGTGACTAGGAAACATGGCATCCAATAATTAATAATTGCATTTATTATGAATTATATTATTATTAGTCATCGATGAGATTCTACATTTAAACATATATGGAAAAGTTTTCATTTCAGTTCATTGATTATATTGCATGTGTTTCAGTTTCATAAATGTCCATATTTATTTTTTCTTTAACTAGTTATATGAATGAAATTTGTTTCTATTTATTATCTTTTTGTATTCATTATGCTCTTATATCCAGTATATTGATTACATGGTAGGTGTGTATAGTTATTTAGCTTTCTATATTGAGTATTATAATTGAATCATTATGTCATCCAATATATTTTTCCCTTACTGAGCATTTGAGATCACCCTTATTATGTTTCTTTCCCAGAGAATCCAAGAAGCATACTCTAAAATATTTGAAGGGATTCACTAGATGTAATAAGGTTATTCTCAATGTTATTTTTTTCTTATAAAAAATAAATATTGTAATATGCGTATTATTTTTTAATAAAAGACTCTCTTATGTATCTGGTTTATAAAGTCAAATAAACTCTCTTATCCATAGGTAATTGATTTATTATTATCATGATTATGAAATTAGTAACATACACCGACTCTGGAACTTCTGAGGTCTGGTTTCCAAATTTGGTATCAAAGTAAGGTCAGTAAAAACCAACAAAATAAAATTTATGAAAACATAGTTTAGAGAACCTATCCATAAGGTATAATTTCTAGATAAATAAAATAGAAAAACATATAATTTGGGTAAGTTATAGATTATCTGGTCCTTCAATGAAATACATTCATGTATGGATACTACAAGTGGATGTGGTTCAGGAACAGATGATCCTTGGTGTAATAACTTCAACAAGGTGTTACAATCATAACTCGAGCTATCCTAGTACATGACAACATGACTTACTGCACACCTAGTTTGACACCATGGGGGATAATGTTAGGATTAATACCATTTTATTTACAATCCACTAGGAATTATTTTAAGAATGAATTACCTAAGTTAAACCTAATGTTTTTTATATTGAATATAAGGTTGCATGATTTATAAATCTAATAAAGGATATTATGGATAAACCCTTGACCAAGGAAGGACGTCTGTGGAAATAACTGGATGAAGTATTTATCCATTGAGATTGTATCGATACCATTAGTTAAAATGTTATTTAGTGATTAACATTATTTTTAGGATTTCCATAAGATTTGTTTTAGAATTATATTAATATTGTTTTATAAAAGGATTACCTATTATCCCTGTGACAATCAATCAAATATGGTAATTCGATGGGTCTTGAACCCAAAATTGAGGGACGATATGGTTTTCAATCCAACCACTGAACTACGTAATGTCTTGTTTAATTTTGCATTTTTATTTATTAATACTTTTGATTAAAAAATGTTAATGATGAACCAGTTTTTTCATTTTTTTAGATTAGAGATTAGTCTATGAACCATATTAGTTTTGGAAGATATTTAATGAAATATAGTGAGATTTATATTTTATGGGACTAAGGATCCATTATAAATGTATATTTTTACTTCATGCATCAATATTAATTGTTGAATGAATTGTAATTTTATCAAAGCATTAAGAAAATTTAGGATTTTTCATATGAATTATGAACCTATCAATTAAGTATATTTCATTATATTCATAGGTTGTAAAAAAAAATAACCAAAATTAGGAGAATGAATTCAAAATAAAATGTTTTTATAATACCTTAATTTAAATTGAATTGATGTTCTTCTAAATCATTGCATATTTTTGGAATTGATGCCCTCAACATTCTATTGATAATTTACTTATTTGTGGTTGATGACCACATTCAATCATAATAAATAGTTATTCATTTTCTCCATGTATGTATATATACATTCCAGTGATGTTCTTCTACTTGGAGTCCTAGCTACATGGTAGTCCATGTGACCTTGGTACTTCCCATTCTCTCTTTTATAGAAGATGTTTTCAAAACCCTTATCATGATGTGGGATTTAAAAGTAATAAAATTAAAATAATCTATTATCAAAATCAAAATTAAATTTTTAGGATGTGATTTAATTATGGTTTGGAGAATGTATTCCCCCGAAATTATAAAACACATATTTGTATTCGATATCATGTATGTCACACTTTACCAAGGGTGTATGGGAATATAATATCGCAAGAATCTACTAAATATTTACAATTTTAAATAAAAATAATACATGATATACCTTGTAATTAATGAAACACTGTGTTATCCTTTGTTACACAAAAGAGTTTCCTTTCTCAATAGAATATGATACACGTATGAGAGACCTTCCTCGATAGCTTGAGTTACACACAAGAATGAGTTTCAACAAGTAAAAATATGTTATTAAAATATAATAATTTAAAATAGTATGATATAAAATAGTTGTCAAATTAATAGTTATGAATATTGATAAGTGACTTATAAGAATTATTGTTTACACAAATATTTAATGAATTTAGTTGTCACCAATTAATGAAAATAGAAAAAAATAAACAATTTGTTATAAAAAATAAATATTTTTATTATTTTGTGTAAAGACCTGGAATTTCCATGAATTTTTTTTAATTATATGGGGATTTTATGAGTCCACAAAAATTGACAGTGCATGATTCTGAGGCCCGGTGTGCCCAGAATGATTTTATGAACTTATTTTGGGTACGTTCAGTAAACCTACGAGAGGGTTTCTGTAACCCTTGAACCAGTTCTAGGAATTGAAATCGAATGACACAGTCAAACTCGCATCACTAATATTCGATTAAGGGGGCCTTAACCTCGACTGCAGTAGGTCGAGGGTGAATGTTAGTTTTTCACTTATTCATGGTAAAATAAAAATAAAATTATTTAACATTTTATTTTTATTCTTGAAACCCCACTACATGGGTTGTGGAGGTGGGGACCACCCCAACTAAACCCCCACCCCCCATTTTGAATTTAAATGGTGTGGAAGACCCGAATTAGAAACTCCATCTTTAATGTGTAGAAGTCTCTTGAACTTCCTACACCTTAATTGTGCCACCCAACATTAATTAATGATGCCAATTAATTGTGCCAACAAAATTAAATTGATATATTTAGTTTAATTTGGTGTTTTCTCCACAATTGTTTTGTGAGAAACCTTTGGCAAAGGATAATGGGAGAGATTTTAGGGAGATTATTCCTCTCCAATGAAGAACACCACCCAAGGAATATCTTATTCAATGAAGAACACACATTCTTCTCCAACAAAGAATGTGTTATCCTCCAACGGGGACATCATCAAAAATGAAGAATTGACATCCACCCTTTCTCTCCTCACTATTGTCTACGAAACTTCAAGGTGGGGTTTGATGTGTTAAACACCTCCCTTACCCCTTCTTGACATTCTTCATCATTCAAGTTTAATCGAGCCGCTTGTTATTGCCTAACGCGGAGGGTGAGGGACAAACGAACATGGCCCGATCTCTCCGCAATCCTTTGAAGTTTTGTTGTGTTCTTCGCAATGGGGGAGGATTGAAACTGACAACGGTGGGGCACTGGAACAGCGGCCGGCGCCACCACCGGCCAAGATGAAGGCGATGGCATGGCTGCACTTCCCGAAGGAAGAGAACTGTAGCTGGTGCGGTGGCTGCGAAGAGAGGATGGTTGGCCGAGCCGGCCACCGACGAAGGAGAGGTGTGCGACCGCCCCACGCAGAGAGGACGACTAGCCATCCGTACAGCCATGACAGACCGCCGCACAGCTATCACCCGCACCGCGGCACCCTACCGCACCGCGGGCCACCAGGCATATCCACCCTGTGCGGGCCAGACCGCACAACATATGCCAGACCAGGTTGACCTGAACCAGGTCGGTCTGACCGGACTGGGGCCCACTTCGACCCATTTTTTCTCTTTTGGTCGTAACTTTGGCACTGGGTGTCCGTTTGAAAAACCATCTACGGAACCAGAAACCTTGGAGTGATAAAATCTTTTATGTATATGCCACTTGAGATTTGGATAAATTTGATGTATGGTCGGGTTGGATCGATCACGAATCCAACAGGGCCCTCGGGACTAAAAGGCTAATAACTTACAGACCGGGCGTCCGTTTGACACACTGTCTATTGCATTGAGACCCCAATGATGTGGCAATACATTGGAAAACATCTTCATGGGACTTTGTCGAAGTTGGAGTATCGACCAGTGTCTTAAGGAGTGGAACTTCCTGGAGACAAGCAATCCTGTGAAGTTCAGTTCGTAGAGATCCTGTGTCGTTCAGATCCTAGCGATCCTGTGTGGGTCAACTCCATCGATCCTGTGTGGGACAGATCATAGAGATCATGTGTGTGTCAGCCTCTAGAAATCCTGTGTGGTTCTTCTCCTAGAGATCCTGTGTGGGTCAGCACCATCGATCATGTGTGGTTCAGCATCTAGTGATCCTTTGTGGGTCATCTCCTAGCGACCCTGTGTGGGTCAGCTTCTAACGATCCTGTGTGGTTCAGCTCCGATGATCCAGTTTGGGTAAGCTCCAAGATATTCTATGTAGGTCAGCAGTAGAGCCTCTTAATAGAGTAAGATGAATCAGTTGTTATAACCAATCATCTCTACTACTGTACCAAAGTTTCCTGGTGTGAGCTGAGTCAGTACCTCTATGTTTCCTCATGAATGAGATGGATTACTTTAAAACTTAGGTATATATATGGGAATATACCAATGTAGGGTTATCTGTTGTTTCCATACCTTGTGATTTATCAATGGTGGTTTTTGTGAGACCTTGAGGGTCTCAGAGTCCCTACTGAGTAACGTTATACTCACCCCTGCACCGACTATGCCAGAACCTTGTTGTGTTGGATATAGAAAACGGAAAACGCCGACTGAGGATGAGGGTACTAGGACTGGAGGTAGCTCGGAGTTGGACCCAGAGGAGGCGTACCGTAGAGATGGTCATTGGAGAGTTGTACCTACCCTTCTGGTGGGATCCTCGGAATGTGATCACATGAGATGTTATAGTATACTTGTACTTTAATCTATCTTGTACTTTTCAGTTTTCCTTGTACATTCCAGTTGGGCTTGTATTCTCGCCCCTTTTTACATACTGTACTCACTCTATTTACTATTCAGCATACTTGAGTTTGTATCTTGTTGTGTGCTTGGTTGTGTGTGTTAAAGGTTATAAAGGCAATTCCTTCCTAGTTTTATGGAATATGCCTTTGGTGCTAGTCGCTATCCTCTTTCCTATGGAAAGAGGGCTTGAGGTAGTCACAACATCGAGTCCTGGGGACGGGTTGTAAAAAATTGGTATCAAACGAGTCAGTTCTACAGTAGAACATAGGACTCTAATCTTTTTAAACGGTAATAGTGTTATGTTTAGTGAGCGTGGTTATCAGTTTAGGGAATCCAGTGTTGGTGTGGCAGATGACGTATCTATACACCAGGACCCTGACTTCTTATTTTCAACTAAGTGCACAAAAACACTGATTTCATGTGTGTTTTAGAAAGTTATCTTTGTGATATCCTTGAGTCATCTCACCAAGTATACATTTTTTGACTGTGGCACATCTGTTTCTTTTCAGGATGCCTCCTCGTAGATATCCAGCTAGGGTTTCAGATATAGTATGAATTGATATCCCACTGAGTGAAGAGGCCTCGATGCAGGGACCTATTTCAGTAGAGGCACTAGTGGAGGCACCAGTGGTACCATTACCCATTGGGACACCGATGCCACCAAACCCAGCAATAGAGGGTGCACACCACTTGAGTGCGTTTTATGAGTTCTAGTGTAAGAGGCCACCCAGATTCAGGGGAGTGACGGACCCACAGGAGGTTGAGGAATGGCTGGAGGCCATGGTGAGAGTTTTATGACTGGTAGGGACACTAGCTGATCTCATCATGATCCTTGCTCCCAATATTCTAAAGGCTGCAACAGGAAGATAGTGGATCTTGATGCTTAGTGTTCATGATGAGGTGACGCTTCTCTGGGCTGACTTTGAGAGCCTATTTCGGGTAAAGTTTGTCCCAGAGACTCTTCACGCAGTGCGCATTCTAGGGATTCTTCATCTGCAGTAGGGCAGAATGATTATGGCTTAGTACTCAGTGAGGTTCATTGACCTCTCATGCTACTCCACTGATATGGTGCGTGACCTATTCTTTATTTCTCGGACCTTTGAGTAGGGACTCATGCGAGAGATCATGGCTTCGATGATTTCACTCAGCATCCCAATGCAGGAGGGGGTGTTATAGAGAGCCCTCTTAGTGGAGAGTTTTTTGCTGAGCAGTCACCAGTAGGGAGACATACCACTGGATGTCACATAGCAGAGTCTTCTATATCTGGAAGCAGACAGATGTCACAGAGGTCCAGGAGGACCACACCTATAGGTCCAAGATTGCATGACTCAGGATCAGTTATGCGGGGTTCTAGAGACATATCTAGTCATGCGAGAGGCCGACAGTGTTTCACATGTGGTGGGAATGGTCACATGGATTGTGACTGTCCGACCCACCGTATAGATGATTAGCAGACGGTCGAGGGACCACCAAATCAGAGAGAGAGGTTTGACCAAGGAGGTCTATAGGGAAATGGAAGATGAGGCATAGGAGCTTTTTGTGCAGCTGGCGGTGGCCAGTGATTCGAGGTGTTACCACCACCACCCACATGTGGTCCACCCTAACCACATGGAGCAGGTGGATAGGGGAGAAATCAGCTCCAGGCAGCTGGGTCCTACAACCATGGTGCTCTCGAGATGATTCGAGGTACGATCTGTGTCTACTCCACATTAGCTGTAGTACTTATAGACACAGGTTCCAGTCATTATTTTATTTCCACTACCCTTGTTCAGAGGTTGAATATTTCTACAGAGCCTTTGGCTCGATCCTTACTACTAGATACTCATACGGGAGTGGATTCGATGATTACGCACTAGTGCCGGCAGTGTTATTTTACTCTAGGAGGCATGGGCTTTGGCTAGGATCTCCTAGTAGCAGCTTCGAGGATTTACGACGTTATCTTGGGTATGGACTGGTTATCTATATTCCATGCTCAGATTGACAGTTTTAAGTGAAAAGTGCAGTGTGTCTGCATGGATGGGACCATGTTTAGATTCACCGCTGATAAGGGAGCCTTTTTAGCGCAAGATGGACATTCCCGGAGGAGGGTGAAGCTGATCACTCATCAGTTGGCTAGCCTTACCCTTAGAGCAGTTGATACAGAGAGTAAAAGTTATCCTGTAGTGGTGGACCAGTACACGGATGACTTCCCTGATGATGTTCTGGGTCTACCTCCTCACAGAGTGGTGGAATTTTACATTAACTTGTACATCCAGAAGTGGAAAAGATGAACCAAGATCCCCGACGACAGCCCTGGTGGCCAGGAATGAAGAAAGCATCTGTAGAGTTTTTCTAATGATGCCTTACTTGTCAGAAAGTGAAGGAAAAACATGAGGTACCAGAATGCTTGGTTTAGCCTTTAAATTTCCAAGAGTTTATATGGGATGGGATATCAATGGACTTCGTGATAGGACTTCTACGTACATCCAATGGTCATGACTCTATTTGGGTGATTGTCGACTGACTCACCAAGTCAGCCCACTTCATACCGTTCAAAGAGAAGGGATTAGTAGATAGATTGGGAAGACACTATGTACAGGAGATTTAACATCAACATGGAGTACCCTCGATGATTGTCTCTGACCGTGATCCTCATTTTACTTCACGGCTATGGAAGTGGTTGCAGGAGGCTTTCAGGATGCAGCTTCATTTGAGAACCACTTTCCATCCTAAAACTGATGGCCAGAATGAGCGGTCTATTCAGACCCCCGAAGACATGATTCATGTTTGTGTCCTCGATGTCAGTTGAAGATGTGAGGATCACTTGAATTTGGTGGAGTTTTCATACAACAACAGCTATCAAAAAACCATTGGGATGTCACCTTTTGAGGCGTTGTACGGGAGACCTTGCTGATCTACTTTTTGCTGGACTGACCCAGGTGAGTCAACTTTATTGGATGAGATATGGTAAAGACTACTATAGAGAAAGTGTAGATCATCCAAGAGTGGATGAAGACTTCACTGAGCTGGAGGAAGTATTATGTCGATAAGAGAAAGAAACCTCTGGAGTTTGAGGATGGTGACAATGTCTTTCTATGGGTCTCACCCTGATGATGTTTGAGGATATTTGGAAGGGGCGGCAAGGTATCTCCAAGGTTCATTGGACCCTTCCAGGTCCTCAATAAAGTTGGCGATGTGGCTTACCTCCTAGTACTTCCCCCTTAGTTTCACCTGGTGCACGACGTCTTCCACATATCCCAAGTGAGGAGATACGTGCATGATCCTTCCCACATCATCGATCAAAGAAAACTGGACATCGATGATTGGGTGACGTTTGTGGAGGTTCTAGTAGAGATCGAGGATCAACAGGAGCAGGTCCTTCGTGGGTGGTCGATACCTCTGGTGCGTGTTTGCTGCCAGCATGGGATCTTCAGGATAGCACATAAGAGCGGGAGGCTCAGATTCGTGCTTAGTACACCCGCTTTTTTTCTTAGTTTTTTTATGTGGCTTTCAGGGACATGAATCCCTAAGGTTGGGAGAATGCAAAGACCCAGAATTTCCATGTAATTTTATTATTTATATGGAAATTTTATGAGTCCGTGAAAATTGATGACGCATGATTCTGAGGCTCAATGTTCCTGAAAAGATTTCCTAAACTTTTTTTTGGGTACGTTCAATAAACGTACGAGCCCTATTTTGTAACTTTTGAATCAGTGATCAGAATTGAAATCAGAGGACACCATTGAACTCATAGAGTCGATATTTGCTTAAGGAGTCCTTCGCCTTGATCATAGTAGGTTGAGGGTGAAAGATAGATTTCAATTTTTCATGAAAAAAAATAAAAATATTTAACATTTTAGTTTTATTCTTGAAACCCCTCTACATGGGTTATGGAAGTGGGGACCACCTGAACTAAAACCCACCATTTTTAAGTTAAATGGTGTGGTCCACCGGAACAAAAAACTCCCTCTTTAATGTGTAGAAGTCTCTTGAAATTCCTCCACCTTAATTGTGCCAACCACCTTTAATTAATGATTCCAATTAATTGTGCCAACAAAATTAAATTGATAGACTTAATTTAATTTGGTGTTGGATCCACACTTTTTTTGTTAGGAGAAACTATTGGCAAAGGATATGGGGAGAGTTTTTGGGATGATTATTTTTCTCCAATGAAGAACACCTCCCAATGAAGATCTTATTCAACAAAGAATGTGCCATTTTCTCCAAGAAAGAACGTGTCATCCAATAACATAGGACGTCTATGATAACGATGAACCGACATCCACCCTTATATCCTCACCAATATCTACGAACCTTCGAGTTAGGGTTTCATGTTTTGAAAACATCCCTTACGTGTTCTTAATGTTCTTCATGTTTGAATTTTTATCGAGCCTCTTGCTATCGCCTAACATGGAGGGTGCTGGTCAAATGAACGTCACCCGACCTCTCTATAATCCTTTGATGTTATGTTGTGTTCTTCGCGATGGAGGAGAAGAGTAGCCGATACTGGTGGTGCTCGAGAATGGCGCCTGACACCACCATCAACTGCGATGAAGGGGACGGCGCGACCACACCGTTCGACGGAGGTGAACTGTGGCTAGTTCCATGGTGGCGAAGGAAGAATAGCCGGAGGAGCCGGCCGATGGTGAAGGCATGGCGCGCGGCCGCGCAGTGCGGAGAAGAGTGATGGACGTCCGGCCGGCCGCGGCGGACCGTCTCATCGCAGGCCACCCAGTGCGGCCTGCCCTACTTGGATAGGACCACCCAGCGTGGGCCGAGTAGGGTTGACCCGAACAGGGTTGGCCCAGGTTGGGTCGGGCCAGGTCGGTCCGACTGGACCCTGACCCACTTCGACCCATTTTCGCTCTTTTGGCCGTAATTTTGGCACTGAGTGTCAGTTTGACGAACCGTCTACGTCACTGAAAACTTTGGACCAAGAAAGTACTTTTGGTATACCCTACTAGAGATTTGGATAATTTAGGGGTATGTTTGCGTTGGATCGAGCAAGAATCCAACCAGGACATCAGGAAAAAAAGGCTAATAACTTATAGACCGGGTGTCCGTTTGACGCATCATCTATTGTGTTGAGACCCCTATGACATGGAAGTCCTTTGGGATACATCATAGTGAAACTATTTGGGATTTAGAGTATCAACCAGTGGCCTGAGGACTGGACTCTCCTAGAGACAATTGATCCTGTTCGGGTTAGTTCATAGCGATCATGTGTGGGTCAGCTCTTATCGATCATGTGTGGGTCAGCTCTAGCGATTTTGTGTGGGTGATCTGCTAGCGATCTTGTGTGGGCCAGCTTCTAGGGATCATGTGTGAGTCATCTCTATGGATCCTGTGTGGTTTAGCTCCTAGAAATCTTGTGTGGGTTAGATCTAGTGATCCTGTGTGGGTTAGCTCCTAGCAATCCTGTGTGGGTCAGCTCAAGCGATCATGTGTGGATCAGCTCCTAGAGAACTTATGTCGGTCAGCTCCAGCGATCCTGTGTGGGTCAGCTCCTAGATATTTTATGCTGGTCAGCAGAAGAGCCTCTTAATGGAGTAAGATGAATCAATAGTTATAACTAATCATCTTTACTACTACACCTGTGTTACCTGGTGTGAGCAGAGTCTATACCTCTATGTTTCCTCAAGATTGAGCTGGATTACTTGATAACATATGTATATGTATGGGCATATACCTATGTAGTGATATCTATTGTTTTCATACCTTGTGGTTTTTCCTTGGTGGTTTTTGTGAGACCATGATGGAATCAAGGCCCTTACTTAGTATCTTTATACTCACCCCTACATGGGCTATGTCTGCACCTTGTTGTGTTGGGTGCAGACGACAGACAACGCTGACTGAGGATGAGGGTACCATGACTGGAGGAAGCTTGGAGGTGGACCTAGGAGAGGCGTACCATAGAGACGACTGCTCAAGAGCTTTACATACCCTTCAGGTTGAATCCTTGGTGGGTGATCAATGGATCTGTTCCGGTTTACTTCTACTTTCAGTTGTCTTATACTTTGTAGTTTGTCTTGTACTATCCAGTTGGGCTTGTATTCTAGCCCCTTTTTTCATAATGTACTCAATCTGTTTATTATTCAGTTTACTTGAGTTTGTATCTTGATATGTTAATGGTTGTGTGTGTTACAGGTTATAAAGGAAATTCCTACACAGTTTTAGGGAATTAGACTTTGGTGCTAGTCGCTAGCCCCTGGTCCATGGAAGGCAGGCTTGGGGTAGTCACAACACGGGCCCCGGGGGACAGCTCGTGACATTATGATTCCGAAGGAGTTTTTAAACATAACAAATTAAAATTAGTTAATTATTTAAATGAAATATATATTTTCTATATTCAATAAATGTTTTTGATATTAATATATTTGGTTTCGCATGCATAATATAAGAATAATCCCAATTTCACACATAAAAACAGATGTTTTTTCTAAAGGAAATTTTACCGCCTTTTAGTGGAGAACTCATTTTAAATAATTAATTTTGAAACATTAATTTATTAAATATGTCATAATAAACAATATAATTTAAATATAAATATAAAAATTAAATTATGGTGACTTTTTGATATTTTTGTGGAACATATCATTTTTTAATGAATAGTTAATAATATTGAATTTTAGTTCAAAATTGATTTTTTCATCCAATTTATTTATAAGGATAAATTATAAATTTAAATGGTTTCAAAGTTTAATTAGAAGATATTATTTTCAATTTATAAAATTTCTGTTATTTTAATCAATTTCATTTTGCAATTGATTTTAGAAAGGTTGAAATGTTTTGGATGTTTTTGCTTTAAAAACCAATATTGTCATCCCATCAGTGAGATTAAATTTAAATCAATTTCATCCACCCATATGATTGGAATTAAAAATAATGGATTCAATTTTTGTGATAATAAGAATTTGTAATGTCTAATATGACCATATTTGTTTCCAATATTATTACAGAAATAAATAAAAATTAATTACAATTATAAAGGTAAAATTAAGCTTATTAAAGGACTAAACCTTTAACATAGAGCCCCAAATGACATATCCACTTTTTAAAAACCTATTTTCTATAAATAATTCGTCCATCCACCTTATGATATATATTTAGGTTATTTTTTATGACTTTTTCAAGTAATAACATGGGTGAACCTAACTTCTTTTCAAAAATACCAAGTGAGTCCTTTTCCTCAGTTATAAAAGGCCACCAAATCTCCCAATTCATCACACCTATCGAAACACATAATATGACTCAATATAAGACATTATAAATTCAAAGAATCTGTCCCCTAAATAATTAGTCATCACTTTTTTCATAAGGACTTCCATGAAAGGCTTTTGGAATAATCCAAAAGTTGTTACCTGATTCAAAGTTATTGTCTTCTCTCAAGATTATTAATTTTATTTCCACTCTCCACTCCCTCAAATATCCTTATATCATGATTTTATAACTACACTAGTATCCTAAATATACTAGGTTGTATTAATTTAATTTTTTTACCTAAAATTTTAAAAAATCCCATATAATGGGTAACAAACATAAAGTTTCTATGTACAGAGTACTACTACATCAAAAAATGATGACTGCTCATTTTGCCTTTACCAACATTCATGGTTGTACATTATGATGGAAAATATATTTATATAATATATATATGATATTTATTATTTTTATCTACATATTTAAAACTTTTAATACAAATAACTTTAATAATTTTCATTTTACATTAATATGATAACATCATTCAAGGATGTCTGGACTACTATCCCATAAAAGCAAGGTCATTCATTCACATGATACATGGAAATTATAAAAGATTATTATAATTAACAATAAAAGACATTAAAAATATCAATATGATATTCATTACATAATTCCCTTTCTATAAATATAATAATATATATATATATATATATATATATCACTTTCATTATTTTGCTTTCATGCACTTAAAAGTGATAACGTCGTTCGTGGACGTGTGGACTACCGCCTCCTCGACACATTGTGAATCCTATTAAATAACAATATATTTATATACATCATAATATCTTAATAAATAAAATGGCATTTATGATATATTGATAATTTTGGAAATATACGGTGTTACTTTCTTTCCTTCAATAATGATAATAATAAAATGGGAATGTTACTCTTGCATTCCTGTGGCCTATAGTATCCATGATTGTAACATTGATTTATTTTTCATAACTATATTTATTAAATGTTTTTAAATTATAATTTTTGTATATATATGTTAATTATGTAATTATTTTTATTATGAAAATGTTATATAATGACCTATTTGACCGTAGTTGACATAACAATGTCATTTTTAACAAATAAAGTGAATTTGGCTAAAATACCATAATAAAAAATTATTTTTTGAATATTTATATATAAATTTTTAAAAATTGAAATAAAATTAATGATTAAAATGAAAATGGTTATCATGAAAGTAGAAAATTATCATATGTTTATTATACTTGAAGTTTAAGGATGTTCAACCAAAATCAAACTCAATGTATAGGTTTTTTGTCTGAATTTACATTCTATTGAGACTTATTTGTTGTTATGCACCTAGTTTATTTTATATAGTGTATATATATCCCTTTTACATGATATATAATGAATTTAATTTCTCTAAAGATATTACAAAAGTCATTTAAATTTACTCCATCATGGGTATTATGATTGAAAATTTATCAATGTTTTGTAGGACACATTGGAATGTTTAATGATTATTTTCCCCAACAATACCATTAATTTCATTTCAATGGAATTTAAATTTAGGAAAATTATATGACCGTTGCTCAATTAAACCATTCAATTTGTCTCATATGGTTATCCATGAACATTTATATGTATTAGTAACATTTAAGCACTCTTTGGTACATAAAATGTATTTGAATTTTTTTCAGATAACATAACTTTGTATATATCGTTACTCATAGAACTTTCTTTCTTTTGAAAATCTTGTTTTATTAAAACGTTTTAAAAATTTTTATTAAATTTATTTGGAAAATAAATTTTTACAATTTTTTATTTGAATACTGCTTTCAAAGTAATATTATTTTTTCTTTCTGGAAAATTCAATTTTCTTAACTTTTACCAAAAAAAGGAATGTTCTTTCTACCTCATACGCCTTATAACGATTTACCCACCATCATTTAATTGAGGATTCTTTCGACTGTCCTAAAAAGTTTACTTATTAATGAAAATAGGTTAAAATTTCATTCTCATTTTTTTTGAAATGGCTGTTTCAAAAAAAATTATATTTTCCTCATTAATGTATTTAAATGATCTTTTTTTATATTAATTAATGGTAACAACCATTTATGTTAGTCCAATTGGGATATATCTTATTGATATCATCCTTATTCTCCCTCTGTATGGTCTATTATTTGTTTTCCAAAGAATAGTTTTCACATTCACTTCCTTGATTTTTTTCCATTTGAAATATTCAATTCTCTGTGATCATTATCCAACTAATTTCCCCTAAATATCCATATCATATTTCATGGATCTGATTATTACTTAAATGTAATCCATCTTTCATATGGTACATATTTTGAATGTAATATTTTTATGTTGGAAAATATTGATAGATACATATCCTTTATTTAATATGGTTATTTTATAAGGAACTTGGTTTATTTAAATGTTTTGGACATGCACTATACGGGTTGAGGAATGGTTCATGAAAGCCCCTCGAAGCATCTATAGTTTCCTGTAATCAATTAGTTGAACAAATTGGAAAAGTTTAAACTTTCTCTTGAAGGTAAAGTTATAATGGGACTGGGAAACATGATGTCCAATACATTATCATATCCTTTATTGATAATTTATTTATTATTATTCATCCATGAGATTTAAATTATAGATATCTATGGACACATTTCATTTCAATTAATTGATATGATGGAATGTGTTTCAATTTTTTAACGTTCCATATTGATTTTTTATTCTCTAGTTATTTGAGTGGAATGTGTTTTAATTTATTACATTTCCATATTCTTTATGAACTTCAATTTAGTTTATTGATTACATGGAATGTTTGTTCAGTTTTATACATTTCTATATTGACTATTCACATTGATTCATTATATTTTATGATATCTTTTTTCCTTAATTGGAATTTGAGATCTCCATTATTATGTTTCATTACCTTGGAATCCAATAAGTTTAGTATGAATGATATACAATGATTCACTAGATGGAATATATTAATTATCAATGTTATTTGTTATGTTATAAAAAATATATGTTTTGATTAGTGTATTATTTTATAATAAAAAAACTCATTAATGTATCTAGTATACCCAGTATATTGAACTCATCGGTCCATCAGGGTTTGATTGATTTTAATCATGCCAATAAAATTAGTTGGAGATGTAGACTCGGGGCCTTCTGGAGTCAAGTTGGTATAGTTGGTATCATAGGATGTTCAGTAGCAACCATGGGAACAATATTTATGAAAAATAAGTTAGAAAAAATAATCCTAATGTAGAATTTGAGGATAAGAATAAATGACCAGCATAGAATATATTTAATGTAGATATTATGTGGTCATTAAAACAAATACATCCATGTATGGACACTACAAGTAGACGTGGTTTTGGAACAGATGTATCTAGAAGTAATAACTCTAACAAGGAATTCCAATCCTAACTTGAGCTAACCTGGTACATGATATCGGGCCTTATGTCACACCTATTTTGATACTCCCGAGGGATATGCTATAGATAAATAAAATTTTATTTACAAAAAACCTATGAAATATTTTGATAGTTTATAACTATGTTAAAACCAATGGTGTTTTAGAATGAAGATAATTTATTCATGATATAGAAATCCATTAAATGATATTATGGATAAAAAAATACCAAGGAATATCCGATGTGGAAATAAATGGATGAAGTATTTATGTAATGACGATGTATTTAAAACCCTAGTAAAAAGTATATTTATTGATAAACCTTATTTCAAGGATATCCATTCAATTTTTTTCTAATTATATTAATATGGTTTTAGAAAAGGACATTTTATAATCTAGGTGATAAAAAATAAAATTTGTCTAGCCCATGGGTCTTAATCCCATGACAGAATGACGACAAGGGTTTCACGCCAACCATTTACCTATACAATTTCCTAGTATATTTGTCATTGTTTTTAGTTAAATAATTTTATGAAAAAATGTTTCCGATGAACAAATACTATCACTTTTTTGGATTATAGATTTATATATGAACCATATTTTTTTGGAAGATAGTTAATGAGAAGTAGTCATTATTTTTAATATTTTATTGGACATAATATCCTTTTTAAATGTATTTTTTTACTTCATGAATCACTATTAATTTATGAATGAAGTATAATTTAATCCGAGAATAAGAAAATTTTTGTAACACCCCAACCCCAGAAGCCTGGATCCAGTGCATTATTTGAATACATTGGCATGATTATAAGGAATCAAGTACCAAAAGACTGATCCGATTAGAATTCTGGGAAAATATATTACATACATGAACGTTACATTACAAATTAGAAAATAAAACACAACCCAATTAATCCTTTGAGAAATCCATTAATCCTCTAGTTTAACCCATCATATCAATAATAATACACTTCTTGGAATCACTATAAAATAAAACATAAGAAGGAGGTGAGCTCAGATGCTCAGTAAGAGTAATCAATACAACGAATGTGAACATAAAAATTAGGCATAGTGAATAATTGAAAACACATGCCTTCAAAAATAATAAACAGGAAAACATTAAGGCAGGAATACGAGATGAATAAATAATGGCATAATAAAACATTGTCATGGGTATTCTACTAGTTGAATAAACACCTCAACCATCAATATTATTTTCATAACAATGGAATGTATAAAGCGAGACATTCTGAAACATTTTTTCAATGACTCGGCCAAGACATCTAAAAATGATTAAGGCCTCGGCCAAAATCATATATCAAATTGTGAAAGGCCTCATCCAATTCCATGTCTAATTGTCTCAAAAGACCTACCGATGCATCTAGAAGCTATAACGGGATCCACCCATCATATAATAAGTCCAACACATTTCACATATGAAACGTTTGAAACATGACATAGAAATTCGTATTAAAAATAGCATATGAAATTTCAATACATTAACAATAAACCATGAATGGTATAAAAATAACACATCCAAGATAAAAAATATCATAAAACCATAAATACAATATTGAATATTTGAATCATAATGAATCAACCTCAAACAATGCTAAAATCCATCAAAGGATGTTGACATAGGTGAAATCAAAACTATTTGATAGAAATATCTCTTTTATTTTCGAAATCATTTAAAATTCAAATGATTATAAATGAAAACTTTTAATTTGAAAATATTTTTATAATCTTGTAAGGGAATCTTCAATGATTTTGTAACGGTGGAAAATAGCCACACCCGCCGTAAAAGTTAAAAAAGTCATTGTTACCATAATTTTGTTGAAAAAGTAATAAAGTACATTGTTTGGAAAACGATGAAATGATTCCATTAAAAAAATATAATGTTAAATAAGGATATAAATGACTTTAACATGTAGTCAATTAAATAGAAAAAATATTTTAAAATACATTTTTAAGAAAACACGGATGTGGATGATAAAGAGGTCACAATAGATACTTAAGTATTAACCTCCTTGGATAAGTAAAGAGATTATAAAATTAACCCTTAGCTTGTAATGTTTTGTAGTATATGGTATGTTAAAAACCTACATAATTGTTAAAACAATTTTATTATACTATAAATGAACTATATACATAAATATGATATCATATATGATCCTCTAATATTTCTTTGTTAATAATATTTTAGTAGTATCATCATTTTGGGTTTTAACTGAATCATTTTCCATTATTTTCATGGTTATGTATTCCATGTTTTTTATGGATAGGATGTATATTATTCTTATCTAAAATGATATTATGTTCTTAAAAATAATTTTTAATCATAAAATGAAAATTTTTCTTGAATGATTATGATGAGAAATGAATCTCATTGCATTCGTGGAGACGGTAATCCATACGTACACACGAGCGACAATATCTTTATATTCCTGGTGAAATAATATGTAATTTGATGGTATAGATATATACAGAATCATTAACATGTTATATTTATCATTTACATCAGTTATACTCATTATTATACCTATCCAAATAATGAAGTGTTTGAATAACAAACTAAACCGCTACTTGGAGACAGTAAGCCGTACGTACGCACGTAAGGTGACTTTTAATATATAGGATGGATAGAATAAATATTATGGTTGTACCATATTTATTATAACATCACAGTTTGTAGAAGGTATTGGAGATATTATTTTGGTATGGAAACAATAATGAATGAGGAAGTTGAAGAAGAAAACAACTTGAAAGAGGGTGGTGAAATTATTGCCTCTTCTTAGGGTGTTTCCTTTTGAGTTGATCAAAAGGGCTCCATAGGTTGGATTTCTGATCAAATTAATGCCTCTAGGTCCAACTAAGGGTAGTTGGGAGGATACTTGAGCTGGTTTTGGCCGAGCCAAACGGATTTGGGGAGTGATTTTTATAAAAGGGGAAGCACACTTTTATAAGAGAGGTGAGGGTCACTTTAGAAAAAGTTGGAAAATTATTTTATTATAAAATAATTTTCGGTTTTTAATGGCTAAAAATTGATTTATTTATAGTTTAATGTGGTTATGGGCCGAAATACTCTCAAAACATTGGTTTTAGAAAATTTTAAGTCACCATATTAACCTTATCTTTTAGGTATAACTCTAAGTTAAAAAGTTTAAATTTTACAATGTCCGCTTGTAAAATTATACTAAATGGTTAATAAACATACTATAAAATTTCAAAAGAACACCAAGTGGTTCATTAATGACATATTAATCATTATATATGTTTTTAGGTTCAACCTTATATTTTTAGGAATATAAAATCCTTTAATAATATAATATTTTTTTAAAAAACTAATTTTTGTCAATTTTGACACTATTTAGTACATGGTTCTGGTGAAAGTCATCAAAACGTGATTACTTCCAATAAAATACATTTAATAAACCCTAAAATGTCATATCAAACTAGAAAATTCATGTATAGCATCAAAACATTAAAATTATATTTATTTTAATATTTATAATATAAATTATTTTAATATTTCATTAAGAAGGTAATTACAACATCATCATTGTGTCATAAATAAATTTAATTATTTAATTAATAAAAATTATAAAAAAATACCATTATGTATGAAATACATTTATCTTTCTAATTAATATTTATAGTCAAATTTATATTATGTATAATCATATATTAAAAATGGTTTAGTTATTAAACTTTGAATTTTTCGGTTTTAACTCTTCTTTAAATAACATAATAATAAATGTCCTAATCAAATCCTAGTGGACCAAAAGAATCATATTTTATTCCTGAGGTATTTTTGGGTCTAATTACACTTATCTAATTGAACTAGGGCATGTGTTAGGGTAACTATTATATCATTTTTAACTTTAATTACCTTATTTAATTTTATCCGTACTAATTAAAAGTAAAAAGTTACTATTCACCAAAAATTATTTCCATATTATTTAATGAAATTTTACTTATTAATGTGAACCATGTCTCTCGGATTTTTGAAATTCAACTCACATAAGCGGTAAAATTATGTTTTACACAAAATTTTTAAATGCTCCTAGAAAGTGGGAAAAAGACAGTAAAAAGTTGAATAAAATTTTATACATCTAATATTATTATAAAAATGACTCCAATGAATTATATTGAACTAATATATGTATTATGTTTATATTTGACTTAAAATGAATAATTAATATTATTATTTAAATAAATGTATGTTTTAAACAATAATATAGTATTTTTAACTATTCGTCAAATATTAAATGTTTTCAGAAAAAATACCAAATAACCAACCTAATAAAATTATGATATTAGGAATCCAAAAGTTATCTCTATTTTACCTAATTCAAAACATGGAAGTTTCGTTAATTAATTTAAAATTAATTCTCCTTATCAAAACCAAAAAGTGTCTTTTTAAAAAGAAAAAACTATCAAAGATAGACTTCTGTTTCGATCAAATTTAATTTTAAAATTACTTATAATGACTTACATTATATAAAATGAAACAATATAATCTAATTATACTTAAAAACCATTAAAATAAATAATTTAACACTATAAATTATTTTTATTAAAAAATTTATTTTCAATTAAAATTTACTATCTTTCATTATTCATCAAAATATGAAAGTTATCATAAAAACACAAAAAATTTATCCAAACAAATATTTTTCTATACCACTTCTAAATAGGAAGTTTATTTTTTAATATTTAATATAAAAGTGTCATATATTTCATTTAAAAAAAGTTCCAGAATTAATAGGCGGTAAAATTGCATTTTTGAAAAAATACTATCTTTATCCGGAAATTTCAATTTGTTCTTATATCATGTCTAATAAACACATAATATGGATGTTAAAATTATATATAGTATATAATATTCAAAATTTAGTTAATACTATTCATAAACACTTTTTGAATGGCTAGTTTAGTAAGTTGAGGTGCACTCGAACTCTGTGTTTCTTGTAGCGCAAACAATTGAATTATTTTAATGAGATAACATAATATGATATCATGGGGTGTTACATTCTTCCATCCTTCAAAAAATTGTGTTATCTCAATTTGAAATTTTTATTTGAAAATAAAATGTTAAAAATTGAAAGAAACCTTTGCGGAAAACCCACATCAGAAATTGGGTTAATAATAATTAGTCTTAATAAGAGGGAAAGGGAATTGAAAAAGACCCCACCAAATTATTATCTTTATTAGGAGAACATTAGTGTAATTATAGGAAAATAATTAGAAGAAAAAATTAAATATTTATGGGGAGTAATTGGGGTCATCAATCACAAACAAGTGTAAAATTGAGGGCCTTAAAGCCATCAATCTATGATGATTTAAAATATCATTGTTTCAACGAAACATAAGTTATTAGGATAACACATTTTTGGTTTTATTATCCCTTACCTAATGCTTATGAATTAATTTATTCATATAATAAAAGGAAAAAATATACTATACAAGTAGAGTTTCATCTGTTAACTATTGTCTACCACAAACTCATCTTTCACTCCAAAAGATAATAATATTTAAAAATATTCTATTTATCCTAATCGTATAGGGTTACAAAAATAATGAATTTATAATTCATTTGTTAGACTCTTTAAAAAATCATCATTATACAAACAAGGACATCACATAGTTCTGTGGTAGGTGATGCACCCTTGTCACCCTTCAGTTGCGAGTTCAAGTCTAACGACCTTTCTGGACGCGACTGCTTGTCGCCTGACCTCCAAGTTGTCCTTTTTATAACAATCCAAAAATAATCTTATGAATTTTTTTAACATTAAACAATTATATCCAATGTCCAAATTAATCCATTCCATCCTTTAGATTTATCAAAAATACTTCTTTCCAAACCCACAGTCTAAAATTTACAAAGAAGGTAAACATAAGGATGATCTTTTTTTTGCCACATAATAATATGTGAATACCTTCATCAAGTATTATTTTAAAAAACGGTAACACTATGAATTACCATAAAACCATATTGATTACATTCATGATCCATTATTCCTTATAGAATACTGTATATACTACTTATATCCAAAAATGTTGTAAACACAAACAATAATGGAAGAAACAAACAATTAATTAGATTCAACGTAGTCAATAATATTGAATATAATTTATCCAAATCAATCATGTCTTATTCCAAAATCACTTCCTTGGTATCAGAACCATATTATTGTTTTTCTTTCCTTTTACCATGTATTTTCCAAAATGATTAACAGGCTACTAAGTCAATTTTCTTAGAACCATATAATCTCAAACCCTCGATTTAATAGTACTGCAGTACAATCCTTATTTATATCCATAATTCTTCTAACCAATACATCGTTGATAATACAATGAAAGGAAATAATTATTTAATAATAACATAAAAACACTATTCATTCTTCTTCATCTGTGGTAGTTCCGTAACTTGATTGTTATCCAATAGCATCATTTTAGGAATACTCTAATGATTTAGACATTAATTCGAGTAGTGTTCCAACTCCTTTTAGATGAAGCATTGTATATTTGAAACCTTTTTCTTACCCTTTCAATCATGTACATGGTGCCCTTTTTCTCCCCACATATAACAAACTCCAATTCCCTACAAGGACATACCAAGGTGATTCTTTGCACAATTATCACATATGGGAAAATACTTCTTTTCCTTTTCCCTTTATGAATCATTTTCTCTACCATCTTTTCTTCTATTTCATCCCATAAAATCCATAATACTCAGAGAATTTATTACTTATCTTATTAACACATCATACCATTTCTTCATATGATGAGAATACGTGGGAGATTATTTCCCTTCTAAATGAAATCTTAATACTGTGAAAGACATGATCCTTATTACTCATTGGATCATGTGTATTATTTGAGTTCTTATTCATTCTACTGTGT
This sequence comes from Viscum album, assembly GCA_963277665.1. Lineage (NCBI taxonomy): Eukaryota > Viridiplantae > Streptophyta > Magnoliopsida > Santalales > Viscaceae > Viscum > Viscum album. Next base: position 875,822,589 of record OY728143.1, on the reverse strand, counting down.
GACATTACTAAATAATGGCATATACTAGGTTATTTTACAAATCACAATACATAATTCCAAACATGTAAAATACATAACGTAAATTGATTAGATTATACATATAAATTATAATCATAAAAAAATGTTTTCGTTGAGTTATTATTTACTCATAAATCCTTCATAATGACTTGTAACGAAAATGTGAATTATCCTAAACATATTGCCGGGGAGTGTTATAACCAAGAGTGCAGCAATGCCCGTTGTCATGTACCCGGATACCCCGGGTCCAGCCCAAAACTCCTAATCTGATTTTTCAATCATACGTACATCTATGCCAGAGCCGCCTCTACATGCTCGTATCCAGATAGGGATGTATTTCTTGGAAAACACACAAAATCTATACATTATGAAAATTCATGAAGTTCTTATATACTAATCCGTAATTTCTTTCACTGGGTAATGTTCTAAAATCATATTTTTTCTAAATTTAGTTTCCAGGGATTATACTAAACTTAATCTGATACCAACTGTAACTCCCAGACTCCAGAAGCTCGGAGCCAGTTCAAAATTTTAATACATTGTTATGATTAAAGGAAATCAAGTCCTGAAAGACCGATCAGTTCAACAGTCTTGGAAAATTTATTACATACATGAACAATACATTACTCAATAGAAAATAAAACAAAACATAAATTATACTTTGAGAACTCAAATAATCCCCTAGCTTAACCATGCATATCAATCATAATACAGTTCATGGAATCCTGGGAAAATAAAATATAAGAAGGGGGTGAGAATAGATGTTGAGTAAGAGTAAGCACTACAACGGAAGATAACTTAAACATTAGGCAATTTGAATAATTGAAAACACATGCCTTTAAAAATAAAAAAATGAATTATTTATGGTAGGAAAATGAGATGAGTAAATAATTCCATAATAATACATATTAATGGGTATTATACTAGTCAAATAACCATATGAACCATCAATTTTATTTTAATAATGAGGGAATGTATAATGCGGGACATTCTGAAACATTTTGTCAAGGCCTCAACTAAGACATCTAAAAATGATTATGGCATCAGGAAAAACAATATATCAAATTGGTAAAGGCCTCAGCCAATTCCACATCAAATTGTCTAATGAGACACACAGATGCATCGAGGAGCTATAGAGGGAACCACCCATCACTTACTAAGTCCAACACATTCCTCATATAAAAAACACGAAACATAACATAGAAATTAAAATTAAAACTAGAATAAGAAATGTCAACAATTTAACAATAAACCATGAATGGCATAAAAATAACATATCCAAATTCAAACATATCAGAAAATATTAAATAAAATATGAAAGATTTGTATCATAATGAATCAACATCCAACAAGTTTAAAATCAATCAGTGGATGTTTACATAGATGAAATCAAAACTATTTGAGAGAAATATCACTTTTATTTTTTAAATAATTTAAAAGTAAAATTATTATAAAATAATACTTTTTTTTTGAAAATATTCTTATGATCTTGTATAGGAATCTTCGACGATGTTATAATGGTGGAAAATAGTCGCACCTGCTGTATAAGTTAAAAAAGACATTTTTACCTTAATTATATCGAAAAGGTTATAAAGTACCTTTCTTGGAAAATGACGGAAAAATTCCATTCAAAAAATATAAGGTCAAATAAGGGTATAAATGAATTTAACGTTTAATCTAGTAAATAGTAAAAAAATTGAAATACATTTTTAAGAAAACACGGATGTGGATTATAAAGAGGTCACAATAGATACTTATGTATTAATAACCTAGGATAAGTAAAGAGACTGTAAAATTAATCCTTACCTTGTAATTTTCCTTAGTCGATGTATGTTAACCTCCTCTATAATAGTTAAAACATTTTTAGTAAATTATATAAGAACTATATACATAAATATGATATCATATATGATCCAGTAATATTGCGTTGTTAATAATATTTTAGTAGTATCATTGTTTCGGTTGTTAAATATTTCGTTTCCTTTATATGCTTGGTTATGTAAGAAATGTTTTTATGGATAGGATGTATTTGATTCATATAGATAATGATATTAAGTTATTAAGCATTATTTTTAATCATAAAATGAAAATTATTTTTGAATGATTTGTGATTGGGAATCAATATCATCGCGTTCGTGGAGACAGTAATCAGTACATATGCACGAGCGACAATATCAGTATATTGATGGTGAATTGATATGTAATTGGACGGTATATAATATATAAAGAATCACTAACATGTTATATTTATCATTTACATCTGTTATACTCATTACTATACTCATCCAAATAATGTAGTGTTCGAATAACAAACTACACCATGACTTGGAGACTGTAAGTCGAACATAAGCACGTATGGTGACTTTTCCTTTATAGGATGGATAGAATAAAAAATTGAGTTATACCATATTTATAATAACATCATAGTATATAGAATTTACGGGAGTTATTATTTTGATATGGAAACAATAAATAAAGAGGATGTGGAAGAAGAAAAGAATTTGAAAGAGGGTGGTGAAATTATGACCTATTCTTAGGGTGTTTCCTTTTGAGTTGATAAAAAGGGCCCCTTAGGTTGGGTTTCTGATAAAATTAAGTACTAAAGGTCGATGTTAGGGTAGTTGGGAGAAAATTTGATCAGGGTTTGGCCAAGAAAAATGACTTTGGAGGTGTGATTTTGATAGAAGGGGAAGTACCTTTTTATAATAGAGGTGAAGTTAACTTTAGGAAAAGTTTGATATATTATTATATTATAAAATAAATTTCTATTTATAATGGATCCAAATTGATTTATTTCAATTATAAGGTGGGGATGGATCAAAATAATATCAGAAAATGGGTTTACACTAGTTTAGGTTACCATATTAACCATATATTTTAGAATTAACTCTAAGTTAAAATGTTTAACTTTTACAATGTCCTATTGTATTATTATAATAAATTGTTAATAAACCTACTATAAAATTAAAATAGAACCCCAAATGGTTTATTAATGACATACTAATCCTTATATAAGTACTTTGGCAGAGACTTAAATTTTTAAGAATATATATAAGTTAATAATATAATATTTTTTATAAAAACCAATTTATGTCATTTTGACACTATTTAGTATTTCGTTTTTTTGAAAGTCATCCCAACTTGATTACATAAAATAAAATAAATTTAATAAAACCAAACATGTCATATTCATATATAAAATTCCTAGATGGCATCAAATATTTAAAACTATATTTATATTATTATTTATAATATCAATTATTTTAATATTTCATTATGAAGGTAATTACTGCCTCATCATTGTGTCATAAATACATTTAATTACATAATGTCAAAAAATAATAAATGAAATACCATTATAGAGTAAATCATTTTATATTTATAATTAAGATTTATAGTTGAATTTATATTATGTATAACCCTTTATTAAAAATGGATTAGTTATTAAACATTGAATTTTACACTATTAACCCTTCTTTAAATAAAATAATAATAAATGTACTAATATAATCCAAGTGGATACAATGGATCATATTTTATTCCTAAATTAGTTTCTGGTCGAAATACATTTATACAATTGAATTAGGACATGTATTAGGGTAATCATAATATCATTTTTACCCTTAGGAACCCGATTTATTTTAACCGTTATAAATAAAACTCAAAACATACTATTCACCAAAAATTATTTTCATCTTATTGAACAAAATTTTACTTCTTTATATGTACCGTGTCTCTCAGATTTTTTAAATTCAACTCACATAAGTGGTAATATTTTGTTTTATGCAAAATTGCAAATGTTCCTAGCAGGTGGTTAAAAATACTGTAAAAGGTTCAATAAAATTTTATACATCAAATTTTTTTATAAAAATGGTACCAATTAATTAAATTGAACTAATATAGGTATTATATATCTATTTTGACTTAAAATAAATAAAATAATTAATTAATTAAATAAAATTCAGTTTTAGACAATAACGTAGTGTTTTTCACTATTAATCAAAAATTGAAATTGTTAAAAAAAAAATCCAAAAATTCACCGTATGATAATTTTGATATTATGAATCAAAAAATTATGTCTCTTTAACAAAATTAAAAACATAGAAGTTGCATCAATCAATTTAATATGAATTTACGTCGTCGAAACCAAAAAGCAGGTTTTTAAAATGAAAAAACTATCAAAGATTGAAATTTGTTTATGTCAAATTTAAATTTCAAATAAATTATAATGACCTATATTTTATTAAATTAACAAAATATAGTCTAATTATTCTTCAAAACCATTCAAATGTATAATGTTACACTATAAATTATTTTAATTAAAAAATTTGTTTTCAATTACAGTTTAGTGTATTTCAATATTCATCTAAATACGAAAGTTATCAAAAAAACACCAAAAATTTATCCAAATTAAATTTTTAGGTCCCAATTATGAATAATAAGTTTAATTTTTAAAATTTATAATAAAATTATAAAATATTTCATTTAGAAAAAGGGTCATTATTAATAGGTGGTAAAATTGAAGTTTTTTAAAAATAATTTCTTTATCTAAAAAATTGAACTAGTTCTTATATTATGTCTAAGAAGAAAATAATATGACTGTTAAAATTATATAGAGTATATATGATTCAAAATGTAGTTAATACTATTCATAACTACTTTTTGAATGGCTAGTTTGGTAAGTTGGGGTGTGCTCGAACTCGGTGTTGCGTGTAGCGCAATCTATTGGTTTACATTAACAAGATAACGTACTATGAAATATTGGGGAGTTAAAAATTTTGGATTGATCATATGAAATATAAACCTACCAATTAATAATATTTCTTTTAATTATTATGTTGTAAAACAATTACCCAAAATTAGGAGAATGACATCGAAATAAAATGTTGTCCTAATACGTTAATTTTTGTTTAACTTATAGTCTTCTAAAAGATTATATATTTATGGAATTGAGGCCATAAACTATCTATTTATCATTAGATTTATTGTGATTGATGAAATAAATCACTCCCTATAAATATTTATGCTTTTCCTGTAAGTATGTATCTCTACATTCCACTAACATTCTCTTACATAGAAACCTTATTACATAGTAGTCCATGTGTCCTTTGTACCTACCATTCTCTATTTTCAAGAAAAAAAATTTTGAATCCTTCTCATGATCTTTGAATCAATCTAAGAAATCACAAAAAATCTATTACCTAGATCAGGTTTAAATTGTGAGCATCCAATTTAATTAATGTGGGTAGAATGTAACACCCCAAAATTCTAAAGTATAAAATTTGTATTGTATACCGTTTATGACGCGCATCACATTTGACATATGAGATTATAATTAATTGAGGCTATACTATATATATATATTTTTAAAAATTTAAATACATTCTATATCTTGTAATTAACACAAAACTGATTTATCTTGTGTTACACACAAGAGAGACCTTCTCGATATATTGTGTTACATAGAAGTGTGATGTTCATCGATAGATTGCGTTACATAAAAGATTTAGTTTTATCAAATTACAATGTATTATTAAAATATTATTATTTAATATAATATAATAGAAACAGGAATTTAAATTATTAGTTTTGAATATTAGTGACTAGCTTATAAAAATTATGGTTTTATATAATATAAAATGAAATCATTAGTTATTAATTAATGAAAAATAAATATAAGAACCAATTGGAAATAAAAAATAAATATTTTTATTTTTATGCATCCAAAGGTGTTTTTAAAAATAATTAATTTTAGTTCAATATTTATTTTAATGAAATATATATTATATATATTCAAACAAATAGTTTTTACATGCATCCATTAGGTTTGATATTCGTAATATAAAAAATAAACCCAATTTCTCACATAAAAACCTATATTTTTATAAAGGCATTTTTACCACCATGTAGTGGTAAACCCATTTAAAATATGAATATTGAATCTTTAATTTATTTAAATTTTCACAATAAACTATATATTTAAAAAATATATATACAAATTAAATTATGTTAATTTTTTGAAATTTTTCAGAAACATATCATTTTTTAAATGAATAGTTAAAAATACCAAATTTTAGTTCAGAACATCCATTCCATATTAATTATTTATAAGGTTAAATTATAATTTTAATTAATTTTAAATTTTAATTATATAATATTTTTATCAATTAATAACATTTATGTCGTTGAAATCAATTCCAAATTGAAATTGATTATAAAAAGTGAGAAATCATTTTGATGTTTTTATTTTATAAACATTAATTGTCATATCGTCTGTAAGATTAAATTTATATCAATTTTTTCTACTTCTATGATTTTAATATGAAAAAATGGAATCAATATTTGTAATCCTAATAATTTATAATGTATAAGGATACCTTTTTTGACCAAAATATTAGTGGATCTAATTAACATAAATTATAATTATTAATGTAAAAACAAGATTTATAAAGGATTAACCATTTATCTTAGGGGGAAAATGGCTTAGAAACTTTTCAAAAAACTATTTAATTGTAAGAACCCAGATCAACTTTACATGTATGATTTTATTTTTTCTGGATTTTTTGAGAAAAGATGAGTTTCTGGAAATTTTTGAAGTACACACTGTGTACTTTATCAGTACACGATGTCTACTAGGTTACCACGGGTAGCCGTGTGCTGGATATGTAGTGGCCTTACACATGGCCAAGTGTGATGACCTGGAGGCCTCCTAATGCAGAGAATGGAAACTGTGAGTACATGTCGTGTACTTCAAAAGTACATTCTGTGTATTTTACTTTTTTTCATTAAATGCACCGGGGCCGCGTCTGACTGATAGAACCGTCTCCTTCTCATCCTAGTTCGTTTGAGAGCACTGAGCAGTTGCAGATATATGATAAGCCCCTGACCATGCATCTGTCCTCCGAAACAAACATTGACGGTTGTGTTGGAATCGCATCGATGTGTTCTCTCTTCTCCATTAACACCATCTATTGATTTATCCTCTTTCATGAGTTATTGTGGGTTGATCATTTTATACGTTTTCATAGATCTATGACATTATAAGGAGATTCAATCCTTGTGGCTCAATTATTTTGATCTCCCAATACCGAGGTAGGTGGTTTGTGCCTTTCTGTTGAAGGTCTTTGAGTTTTATGTGCAAAATTTCCTAATACCCATGAATGGGGTATTGCACGTTTACCATTTTAGCCATATTTTATGTATGCTATGATTTTATGCTTGATTAAATGATATTTGATTGTGAAGAGGGTGATTTGTTTACCTTTGGATTTTTTTCCGCATACATGTTTTTCCTGTTATGACATTTGGGTCTAGTTTCCCTATTAGCCTGCTATTTACTTTCCCATTCCTAGTGTTGTAGGATGGTGTGCCAGTTGTTCTGACATGATGATATACTGTAGAATGCTATCCCAGTAGTTCTTGAGGTTTACTTTGGCCGATATGTGATGCTATACTTGTTGATTTAAACAGGTTAGTGAGAACCTAGTGTAGTAGAGAATAGGGAGAATGGACGTAAGGGATTCTCCCAAGTGTCATTTATAATATTACGAAGCAAGACCATAGGGGGAATTGACGTTGAGTGCTTCCTTAGAGAGTCTGTAGTTCATTGACGCGAGCAACAGATGGAATGTGATGTAAGTGCGTCCCTAGAGCACCTTTAGTACCGATATGAGACTATAGGGGGAATTGACGGTGAGTGCTTCCTTAGAGTGTCTTTACATTTGCTGAACCAGAGGGGTGAGACTGTGTGTGCTACCCAGAGGGTTTTAGGTATCTTTTAGACAAGACCAGAGGGGATAGGCAGTGAGTACTTCCTAGAGGGCTAACTGTTTTAATTACCTACTTTGATTAGCTATTGCTTGATATATGAAACTGTGAATTGTTACTGTTGAGTACGTCCTTGTTTACTGCTTTCTGCACTTTTACCTCTCATATATTCACTAACTATTAGGCACGGATCTTGTTGTTGTTGCCTATTGGGATTCGTCTCACACCCTATTTGGGCCATGCTTTTGGGCTCAAACATATTATATTGTTGCATGTATAGACAAGGGTAAGCACCCTTCTACATCAGGTACATGATTGTATTGGATCTGGAGAGCAAGGGACCAAGCTGAGGTTTGCGATGCTGAGGAGTTTCCTGTCTATTTTCATTTTGAAAATTCATTTAGTACTGTATTTAGCATTGTGACTTGTTTGTCTTCTTTACTAGACATATTTGTATCATGCATCATTTATATATATATGCTCCAGTTGTTTCTTTATTAGTAATCTATGATTACTATTCTTTGGTATTATTACTGCATCCTATATTGTATATTTTTTTACTTCTATTGTGTACTCTACCAATGAGGGCATAGTTTCCCTAGTATCATACCCAAGACCCTCACTGCTTGTAACCCTCTGGCATTCGGGGAAATGTTCTTGAGGCCATGTGACCAACCGGGTACGGGCACCTCAGGGTGGCTTCCAAAACCGGGATGTTACATTGTGGTATTAAAGGTATTCTTTTCTCTCGACTTACTGTTTGAAACTATTTTCCTAGGATAAGAAGAAATAGGTACTTGTTAATAAGTTGTGCTCGGGTGTAGCTAACCCATTTTTGTGGGAAATCCATTCTACCTTGTTTATTTCAATTTTTTTGGTTTTTCAATTTTACGGTTGATTTGATTTTCACCGTTGGGTGACTCAAATGTTCTATACTATTATGGTTGGTGTTATTGAGGTTTCTACTTCTATCACAACCCGATGACATGAGGGTATTCCATATCACACATCATATAGGCTCCTGGAAGAAATCACATGTCCTGCATTCTTTCCATGCCATTTTTGATGCATTAGTGACTGCATGTTATTGTGATAGATGTTGTGTAGAATATGAATGATGTTGGGTTATATTTCATGATAAAATACCTGTTTCTTGTTAGAGCATTGAATGTGTAACGTTTTGATTGAATGAATGCCAAATTTTGGTTTTTGAGGTGTTGTGGGCCCTCATAGACCAAAAATTGGTGGATCATTTCCTAGTTTACCGTGTTTATAACATTTATAAGATGCGAAGATTTGATTACTGGGAAGTATGGGCCCTCACAGATCAAAATTTGTCACCTTCAAGGATTTTTCAGTTTTTTCTAGGTTCCAGAGTAGTTCTTGAGGCTTACTGTCTGGAAAAACATTGAATAAACGATGTGTAGTTTTGACTACAAGCCATGTGTTCTTCTGTTTTGGAAGAAACTGTTTTTCATAAGTACACGCCATGTCATTTATGTACAATATGTGTAGTCTCTAAACATGTCGTAGGCTTTGTGGGCAGAGACACGTGATATGGGAAATCTTGTGGGAACATGTCGTGTACCGGTTGTGCATGCCATGTGGTTTTGACCCTGTGTCTGCCTGTGTAACTAACAATACAGATGGATATACCTTAAGTTATACATTCCGTGTCAGGATTGAACATGCCAGGTAGTGTAATCCTAGGAACCCATCCGTGTAGCTAAAACATAGGTCAGTGTAGTCTCTTCTTATACATGCAGTTTCCACCTGGAACATGCCAAGTAGTGTGAGCTGTGTATCCGACAATGTCACTAACAACACGGGCCTGGTGAAGCATGTCTAGTACACATTGTGTTTCCATTAAACATGCCATGTAGTCTTGTCATAGGAGAGCCGTGTGTCTTTACCATGTAGGAGGACCCAGGCATGGAAAGAGGAATCATGTACACGCTGTGTGTTTCAAGTGTTACACGACCAGTTTAGGCCGGAGTACACACCCATGTGAATGACTTAAGGGAACACACCATGTCGGAATTATACACATCATGTAGTAATATTATTTAAAACTTGAATTATTTATTTCACATGTTTCCTTTTTAAACATCTAGTTTTTAGTCCTTGATAATGTTGATCTAAAGTGTGTGTTTGACCTTGGAGAGTCATTCCACTGAGACATCCTCTGGTATTCAACAAGTTACAGGGCAGTGATCAGACGTCGGATATGGCAGATCAGGAAATTCCTGCAGATCCTCCTGTTGTGCTGGTCTTGGAATCAACATTTATTTCTAATACTGGTGCTGATGCATAGTTCAGGGAAGGCTTTATGAGGATGATGCAAACATTTTAGGGGGCACTTCCTCCTACCCTATCGATGTCAGAATTGACATGTGTTTTCCTGCAGCAGCATCCTCCCACCTTCTCAGGAGAAGGAGGACCTCAGGTTGCAGAGTCATGGCTAGAAGCCAAGATGGCGATTATTGAGAATCTGGAGACGCCTCCAGAGAGGAGGGTCAAGCTTACTACTTACAATATACAGGATTCTTCCAAGATATGGTGGAATGTGATCTCACAGGTAGGGAATCAGAAGGTTATGGCTTTGGAGGAGTTCCATCACATTTTCTTTGACTACTTCTATTCATAGACCCTGAAGGGCCCACCGAGCCCGGAAGTTTATGATTCTGTAGTAGGGAACTCTTTCTGTCATGGAGAATTCCTCACAGTTCACCGAGCTTAAGCACATTACACACTTCCTAGGGGGAGATGGGTTGTTCCTAGCACTAAAGATTGAGGACGGTCTCAAGCACTACATATGTTACCGAGTGAAAATATTCTTGTTGACTTCCATCACTTCTATCATCTACCAGGCACTGATCGTGGAGTGAAATCTTAGGGATTCTGGTGTTGTGATCCAGGGAGGCTCGACATCCGAAGTTAGAATCCCTCTTACTGATAGTAGGAAGCACCACAGGGAGTCTTCACATGGAGATTCGAGGAGGCGAGAGACATCTTTTAGTATCCATTTGGTATGCTACCAATTCAGTAAGAGTGGGAATACGAGGCCGTAGTGCCAGAGAGGCCCCTTGGAGTGCCGATCATGCAGCAAGATGGGTCACCTTCAGTGTTTGTACCAGGTCTTCTCACCCGAATATGGAGGTAGTGGTTCTTTTATGACTCCACATTCGGGAGCAGCACAAATAGTTTCTCACCAGTCTGTGAACTAGACTTCTTCCAGCCTTTCAGGCCAAGGTAGAGTTCAGGGCCATGGTGGTCAGTCTCCAGTCATTCAGTGACAACATAGTGGATCATCTTTGAGTGGTCAGGCATCGTCACATGGCTGTGGAGTAGGCCAAAAATTTTTAGTGGAGAAGACCCCATAGGAGTAGGATCCTGTAACTTCTATAGTTTGAGGTATGATCCTAGTTTCCTTAGTTATATCTTCAGTTCTTTTCATTACAGGGGCTCTCCATAGCTTTATATCTATTAATGGCATGGAGTGCTTTGGGCTCTGTATCTTTTCCTTTACCAATATCTTGATGTTAGACACTCTGTTAGGGACTATGATGGCCAGTGTACGTCAGTGCAAGGAGTTCCCTCTAGAGGTTAGTGGGTGACACTTCATAAGGGATCTCTATGTCCTATTGATTAAAAGCTATGATTTCATTCTCGGAAAGGACTAGCCAGTTCCCTTCCTGGAAATCATCGACTGTTATCGCTGAAGGGTGAGTTTCATATCACAAGAGGGTGGATATTTTCTTTATAAGGGTGAGTGGGATGTCCAGGCAAGTAGAGCAGGTCTATAGCATCATGGGATGAGAGGATTTATAGCCCAGATTTTTATTCTATTTCTGGATGATCAGGGGACTTTACAGTTAGATGTTCCTCCAGTGGTGTATTGTTTCAGAGATGTCTTTCCAGGGGACTTTTCAAGATTTCCTCTGGAGCGTGAGGTTGACTTTTCGATTTATCTTGTACCCAGAGTGGCATCGATGTCCATTCCTCCTTATAGGATCGCTACACCAGAGTTTCAAGAGCTCAAGGAGATGTTGTAGGAGTAGCAGGAAAATGGTTTCATCCAACCAAATAATTCTCCTTGGGGTTATCCTGTCCTATTTGCGAAGAATGTAGATGGTAATCATAGAAATTTCATGGATTATCATATGTTTAACCAGTTGATGGCCAAAAACTGATATCTGTTGCTGAGGATTGATGATCTCTTTAATCATCTTCGAGGAGCCCGGGTGTTCTCGAAGATATACTTGAGGTTTAGTTACCTTCAGTTGCATGTTAGACCATCAAATATACCTCTTACATCCTTTCGGAGTAGTTATGGTCTATACGAGAATATGGTAATTCCGTTTGGTCTCACGAACGTACCTAAAGATTTCATGGAATTTAATAACTGAGTGTTCCATCCACACTTGGATTCTTTCGTGGATGTCTTCATGGAAGATATCTTGGTGTACTCTCACACTCGACACAACCATTCCAGACATCTTGAGATCCTTTTGGGTACACTAAGAGAGCATCAGTTATATGCTATGCTCTCAATAGGCCACTTTTGGATGGGTCTGATTCACTTTTTGGGCCATGTTATCTCAAAGACAAGAGTATCAGTAGACCCAGAGAAAGTGAGAGAAGTAGTTTCTTGGGAGCAGATAAAGAATGTCTTTTAGGTGTGTAGTTAACTAGGATTGGATGGATATTATAAATAATTCATTCATGACTTTTCATGCTTAGGAGCACCGCTAACGGGTTTGACTAATAAGGGTGTAAAGTTCTTGTGGTCAGATTCTTGTTAGTCAGCCATTCTAGAGCTAAAAGGGAGGTCGACATCAGCACCGATACTAGTGTTTCTAGAGACAGGAAATAGATATATTGTGTACTTTGATGATTCAGGTATTGGGATGGCTGTTGTGCTTATGTAGGGAGATGGAGTCGTTGCATACGGGTCTCGGTAGTTGAGGCCACATGAGAATAATTACACGATGCACGATCTTGAGTTGGCTGTAGTTGTTCATGCCTTATGCTGTTGCAGAAATTACCTTTTGGGAGAGATTTTTTTTGTTTTCACCAACCACAAGAGTCTCAAGTACATCTTAACTCAGCATGATCTGAATTTGAGATAGTTAAGATGGGTTGAGTACCTTCAGTCTTTTGACTTTGATCTTTCCTACACGCCTTGGAAAGACAATGTAGTGGCTGATGCATAGAGCCGGAGGACTCGGATACAAGCAGTTCAGGAGGCTAGTAGTGAGTGGTAGTTTATGGATCTATTTTCAGAGATGCATTTGCAGGTGCACAACAGATAGGGACAAAACTTTTTTCTTCAGTATTTGTTACCTTAACCCTTAGTGATCGAGTATGAATGAGGTAGCCATCAGATTATGAATGTCTAGTCCTACAGGAAAGTGTGTCAGGAAAGGAACCTATTCCTTGATGGAACATAGGAAAGGAATAGATCGTTCATTTCCAGGGATGTGTATGGGTTATAGTAGATATATGTGAGGAGATGATGCCAGATTTTCATTCCTCGGTGTGGGATATTCATCCTGGTGTCATAAAAATGTATCTTGATCAACACCGTCAGTATTGGTGGCCATGTAAGAAGAGAAATTTTGATTGTTTCATCATGAGGTGTTCTACTTGTCCGAAGGTGAAGGCGGACCATCAACGACCATCAGGGATTCTATAGCAGTTACCCATTCCCGAGTGGAAGTGGAACGATGTCACGATGGATTTCTTGATAGGGTTTCTAAGGTCACCTCACGGGAATGATGTAGTATGGGTTGTCATTGACAAAATTATGAAGGTCGCTCACTTCTTGCCGATCAAGGAGACTTTTAGTGTTGATGATCTGGGATGGTTGTACATCCATGAGATTGTGTTCTTACATAGAGTTCCACACTCTATTGTTTAAGACATAGATTCTCATTTTATTCCAGGGTTTGGCAGGGTCTTCAGAAGGCCTTGGGTACATATGTACTTTTGAGTACAGCTTCCCACCCCTAGAAAGATGGCCTGTCCGAGCGTACAATTCAGGTGCTGGAGGACATGCTCCAAGCATTAATTCTAGATTTCAGAGGCTCTTGGGAGAAGCATATACCTCTTGTAGAGTTTCCATACAATAATAATTTTCAAGAAACTATTCAGATGAAACCTTATGAGGCTTTGTACGGTAGGCCATGGAAAACACCCATATATTGGATGGAGGCAGGAGAGGTATATTTGCTAGGTCCTCATCTTATACAGGAGACCACAGAGCAGATAGAGTTGATTCGGAAGAGGATGGTTACTACACAGTCTCGTCAAAAGTCTTATGCTGATCTACGGAGACGACTTCTAGAGTTCGAGGTCGGGTATTAGGTTTTTCTACATGTCACACTAAGGTTGGGATAAAAGAGGATTAGGAGACAGGGTAAGCATTCGCTAAGGTATATAGGTCCGTTTTAGATTTTGGAGAGAGTTGGGCCGGTGGCCTATCAGTTGAAATTACCTCAGAGGTACCGGGTTATGCACGCCATTTTCCACATCTCTCAGCTTCAACATTACTTTTCATACTCGTCTCATGTTTTCCAACCTGAGGAAGTTGAGTTGGAAGTGGAAAAAACATTATAGGAGCATCCAATCCGGATTTCTGATCAACGTACAAAGGTTCTTTGTGGCTGGTCTGTTCTTATGGTACGGGTGTTATGGTAGCACAAGGGAGTATAGGATGAGACATGGGAGAGGGAGGCCAATGCACATTCGTAGTGGCCAGAGCTGTTTGGGGTTTCTGCTTCTACACCGCCTTGATAGGGAAATTCATGGATGAATTTATTTAAGGGGGAAGTTTGTAAGAACCCATATCTTCTTTTTCGGTATGTTTTTCTTCTTTCTAGAGTTTTTGAGAAAATGGAAGTTTCTATGAATTTTTTAAGTACATGCCATGTACTCGGTCACCGCGGGTAGCCATGCGCTGGCCATGTAGCGGCCTTGCACATGGCCATGTGTAATGACCTGGAGGCCCCCTAATGCGGAGTACGGAAATGTCGAGTACATGTCATGTACTTCAAAAGTGCATGTTTTGTATTTTGTTTTTTTCATTAAATGCACCGGGGTCGCATCTGACGGACAGAACTGTCTCCTTCTCAACCTAGTTCGTCCAAGAGCATCGAGCATCTATGGGTCTTTAACGAACCCCCGACCAAGCATTCATCCTCTGAATCGAACACCGACGGTTGCGTTGGAATCATATCGGTGAGTTCTCTCTTTTCCTAGAATACCATCCCTTGATATCTCCTATTTTGTGAGTTATTGTGGGTTGAAAGTTTTATATGTTTTCAAGGATCTATGGAATTATAAGGCTATTCAAGCCTTGTGGGTCATGTATTTTGGTCTCCCAATGCCGAGGTAGGTGGTTTGTGCCTTTCTATCGAAGGTCTTTGAGGATTATGTGCACATTTTCCCAATACCCATGAATGGGGTATTGCGCGTTTACCGTTTTAGCCCTATTGTTTGTATTCTATGCTTATATTATTGATTAGATGATATTTGATTGTGAATAGGGTGATTTGATGAGCTTTGGATGTGTTTCCCATGCATGTTTTGCGTATTTTGAGCATTGGTTCTAGTTTTCCGGTTAGGCTATTGTTTACATAACAGTGCCTAGTGTCGTAGTATGGTGTGACTTGTTCTGACATGCTGGTATGCTATAGAATTTTAGACAAGTATTTCATGAGGTTTACTTTGACTGATACGTGATGTTATACTTGTGATTTACATTGGGTTGTGAGAACCTAGTGTAGTAGACCATATTGAGAATGGATGTAAAGGCTTATCTAGAGTGTCTCTTTTAATATTATGATGTGAGACCATAAGGGGAATTGAAGTTGAGTGCTTCCTAAGAGTGTCTATAGTCCCTCGACGCAGGCGACAAAGGGAATGTGACGTAAGTTATTCCATAGAGTGCCTTTAATACTAATCCGGGACTATAGAGGGAATTGATGGTGAGTGCTTCCTCAAAGAGTCTATACTTTAGCTGAACCCGAGGGGTGAGACTGCGTGTGCTACCCATGGGGTTGGTTGTATCTATTAGGTAGGACCAAGAGGATAGGTTGTGAGTACTTCCTAGAGGGTTACCTATAGTGATTATATTCTTTGATTAGTTGTTGCTTGATATCTGAAACTGTGGATTGTTACTGTTGAGTACTTACTTGTTTATTTCTTTATGCACTTTTACATGCCATATAATCATTGACTATTAGGCACAGATCTTGTAGTGGTTGCCTACTGGAATTCATCTCACACCCTGTTTGGGCCATGCTTTTGGGCCTAAACAGATTACTTTGTTTCTTGTATAGACAAGAAAAAACACCCTTCTACTTCCGGTACATGATTGAATAGAAGATGGAGAGCATGGTACCAAGTTGAGGCTTGCGATGCTGATAATTTTTCTATCTGTTTTCCTTTTGTACTTTGGTTTACTACTATATTCAGCATTGTGACTTGTTTGGATGCTTTCCTAGGCATATATGTATCATTCATCATTAATATATATTTATATATATGCTCCAGTTGTTTCTTTATCAGTATTCATATGTTACTATTGATTCGTATTATTACTGCTTACCCTATTGTATTTCCCTTTACTTCCACTGTATACTCTGCCAATGATGGCATAGTTTCCCCATTATGACACCCAAGGCCCTCGCTGTTAGTCAGCAGCCTCTGGCGTTCAGGGAAATGCCCTTGAGACCATGTGACCAACCATGTATGGGCACCTATGGGTGGATTTTGAAACCAGGAAATTACATTATTGTCCATAATTATTTAATTAACCATTAATTATTGTGTATTTTGGGTTTTAGAAAACTCTTTTTAGGTAAAAATGTGGGTACACCAAACATTTTTCAGAAAAACCAAGTGTGTCATTTTCTTCCCTTGTAAAAGGCCACCACCTCTCCCCTTTCATCACACCTTTCAAACCACATAGGTTAGAACATGATATTACCATATAGTTTAACAACATCCCTACCCTCTACCTTGAATCCATTCATTTTATATAAGTCCTTTCTATTAATCCCTTTGGTAAAAACCAAAAGTAGTTACCCGATTAATTAGTAAAGTCTTCTCTAAGGATTTTAAATTTTATTTCCATTATGAACTCAGTAAACTCTCCTTATATCATTATTTTATAGAAATAAATTTTTTAAAAAATGTACCATTATGTTTTTATGAAATGGTTTGACCTAATAATACACACAATCTAATTTAATGGGTAACAAAAATATTGTTTTTTTTGTACAAGGAAGTAATGCCTCATAGAATGATGATTGTTCATTTTTCATTTACCAACTTTAATTTTTTAGTTATTAATTTGAAAACTATATTTATATATAACATATTAGATATTTATTATTTCGTTATACTTATTTATTCATTTTATTAATTATACATTTAATACATTCCATTTTGGGTTAACATGATAACAACGTTTGAGGATGTTTGGACTACCTCCCCCTCAAAGTGATGTGATTTGTTCACAGGATTCATATAATATAAAAAATATTATTATTATTAAGAATATTAGACATAAAAAAATTTATACGATATTCATGAAAAAATTATCTTTTGGAAATATACTATGTATATATATCACTTTCATTATTACCCTTTAATATTCTTAAAAAGTGACAATGTCATTTGTGGGTGAGTGGACTACCATCTCCTAGACACGGTGTGATTCCATTTACATAAAAATAATTATATATATAAATATATATGATTTAATATAGTTTAATGTATGATATAATGACCAATATATAATTGATATGGGGATACATACCTTCTTTACATTACAATCATTGAAAAATGTGAACGCAACTCATGTGTACGTATGGCCTATAATCTCCATGATTTTAAAGTGGATTCATATTTCATAACCATATTTAATGACTATTTATGAAATTTTAATTGATGTATACATATTATAATTATGTTATTATTGTTATTATTTTGATTTTTTATAATGACCTCTTTGACCATAGTTGACCTAACAATGTTAATTTCGACACATAAACTAAATTTGGTCAAAACAAATGACGTAATCATAACTGTTTTAGTAGATTTATAAAAAATAATAAAAAGTGAAATAAAATTAATGATAAAAATGAAAAATTTATCAATTATGTAGAAAATTAACACAAGTTTATTATACATGAATTTAAATGACATTCACTCGAACAGAAACTCAGTGTAAGGGATTTTTTCACAATTGACATTCTATTGAGACTTGTTTGTTGTTATGAACCTTGTTTTTATATATGGTGTATATAATATCGTTTTACATGATATATCATTAATATACTTACTCTCATGATATTTTAAATTTATTTTAATTTTATTCCATCATGATTATTATGATTTAAAATGTTTCAATGTGGTATGGGACACTCTCAAATGTTTAAAAATTATTCTCCTAAATAATAAATTTAATGATCATTAAATGGAAATTACATTCAATGAAATTATAGAGGCATTTTTCAATAAAAACATAAATTTTATCTTATATTATTATTCATGACCATTTATAACTATTAGTACAATTTCTCACAATTTGGTGGTCAAAATTGTTTAGAAGATGTTTTCCAGAAAACCCTACTTTGTAGCTATATTTAGTAAGTGAACATTTTTTATATAAAAAAATTCTTAGTAATTAGTTTTCATAATTTTGTTGAATTTTTTTTAAAAAAAAAGTTTTATCAGTTTTTTTCTTTTACAAATGTTTTCAAAGGAATATTCTTATCTTTTTCTGAACAATGAAATTTATATCCACTAACATTTAAAAAGGAATGTTATTTTTACCTCATATGGCTCGTATGGATTTACTTGTCATCTTTCATTTTAAGATTTAATTGAATTACTTAAAAAGTTAATTTTTAAAGAAGATATTTTCAAATGTTATTTTCAATGAAAAGGGTTTTCAAAAAATATTCAAAACAGAGGACATTTCCCCCAGGATTGTTTTTAAATGATCTTTTTATTTATATTCTTCAATGAACTCAACCCATTATTTTAGTCAACTAATGATATATTTTATTGATACCATCCTTATTCCCCCTATGGATG
The DNA here is from genome assembly GCA_963277665.1 of Viscum album. Lineage (NCBI taxonomy): Eukaryota > Viridiplantae > Streptophyta > Magnoliopsida > Santalales > Viscaceae > Viscum > Viscum album. The sequence continues at coordinate 875,803,692 of OY728143.1, read as the reverse complement.
GTTTATGATTGATTTTTCTAAGGATAATATCCATGTTCAATTCCTTGAATCCCTTTTCCCCTTCAAATATTTAATTTCTTATGATCACTGATCATTGAATTTCTCTTAAATACCCATATCATTTTTCATTTATATGAATATTTCTTGAACTATATTCCATATTTTATAAAGTGAATACTTTGAAAGTGATGTTATTATTTGGATAAATATTGTTAAACCCATTTCTTTTATTCAATATATATATTTTATAAGGAACTTTTTTTATTTAAATTATTCGAACATGAAATATAATGGTTGGGGACTAGTTAATTCTAGACCTACGGGTTAGGGACTGGTTAATGCAAGCTCTATGGTTTGGGTACTATTTAATGATTTCCCCGTGACGTATCGATAGTCACATGGGATGAATTACTTACAGAAATTATAAAATTTTAAAATATATCTTGATATTAAAGGTATCATGTTCTTAGGAAACATGACGTTCAATAATTAAGCATTTCCTATATTGGGAATTTTTTATTAATCCATGAGATTATTTTCAACATTTATATGGATACATTTAATTTTATTTCTTTGATATGATTGCATGTGTTTATCTTTATTTACTTTCTATATTATTTTTCCTCATCAATTTAGTTGAATGACATGTGTTTCCATTTATTAACGTGCTATATTCATTATACAATTCTAATCAGTTTATTAATTACATGGAAGAATTGTTAATTGATTTACCTTTCCAAAATTAAAATCCTCATTGATTCTTTATTTATAACACTATATTTTTACATTTCTATGTATTTGAGATCACCCTTATTTTTTTTATTTCTCCAGGAATCCAAGAATAATTCTATGAAATATATGCATTGATTTACTAGATAGAATAAAGTTATTATGAAGGATATATTTATTTAAGTAGGAAAAAATATTTTTTAATTAATTTATTATTTTTTAATACAATACTGATTTATGTGTCTTCATTACGAATACTACTAAACTCTTGGGTCTTTTGGGGCTTGATTCTGTGAAATAATTCTAATGTAATTAGTAGTAAACCTTGTCTTCAGGCCTTCTATTGTCATGTTTCTCCAGTTAAAATCAGAGTAATTTTAGTATAAATATTGGAAACTAGATTTAGGAATGCATATGACAGAGAACATAACCCTAATATAGAATTTGGTTATAAGTATGAAAGAACAACCTATAATTTTTTAAGGTAGAGAATATGTGGTCTTTGCAATAAATACATCCATGACTTGATACTATATGTGGATGTGGTTTTGGAACCGAAATAAATATATCCAATTACTTTAACAAGGTGTTCTGTGTCTAACTATGGGTAATAGGTTACATGACAACTGGACATACTGTGGACCAGGTTTAACACTCCTGGGCGATATTCCTAGGACAATTCACATTTTCTTTACAAACCTCTATAAATGATTTTGAAAATAAATAAACTAGGTTAAAACAATGGTGTATTATAATAATGAGAAGGTTTCTTGATTTGGAAATCCTATTAATGATATTATAGATAAACACTTGACTAAGGAAGGACAATTGTAGACATAAATGGATGATGTTTTTTTCTATTGAGGTTATACTGAAAACCATAGATAAAATGATATTTAGTGATTAACCTTGTTTCAAGGATATCTATTAGATTTATGTAGGAATTATATTAATATAGTATTACAAATGGACAAAATATATGACTCATAACAACCATTCAAATTTGGAAAGTCAATAGGTCTGGAACCCTTAACCGAAGGATGATAAGAGTTTCATGCCAACCACTAGCCTATAAAATGTCCAGGTTAATTTTAAATTTGTTTTTAGTTAATCTATTTGATTAATAAAAGTTAATGATGAACCAATCGTATCCCTTTTATGGATTATAGATTAATATATGAACCATATTAGTTTTGAATGAGAATTTGTCAAACTTGTTACCCTTTTATGGGCCTCAGGATCCATTAAAAATATGTTTCTGTACATCATGCATCAATAATAATTTTAGAATGTAGTATAATTTTATCAACGCACAACCAATGTTTAGTATTTCTAATATGAAATATAAAACTATCAATTAAGAATATTTCCTTATATTCTTCAGTAGTAAAATAATTTTCAAATAACACTAGAATGGATTTGAAATAAAATGTTGACCTAATAATTTAATTTATGTTAAATTGATGGTCTCATATATCATTGCAGATTTATGGTTTTGAGGCCCACAAATTTTTATTGATCATTAACAATTTTCAGATTAATTACCTCACTCATGCCATATAAATATTTATTCTCTTCCCTCAACCATACATCTCTACCTTCCAATTATGTTCTCAAACTTATAGACCATGATACATGGTAGTGTATGAGACCTTTTTTACATCCCATTCTATTTTTTCGAGAAGAATTTTAATGATACCTTATCATGATATGAGATTTAAATGTAAGAAATATCAAAAAATCAATTTCCAAGATTGAGTTTAAATTGTAAGGACACAATTTAATTAAGGAGGGGAGAATGTAACACCCAGAAATCTAATGTAAATTTATTTATTTGATTGCGTGTAAAACAAGCATCACCCATCACATAAAGAAATATAACATCCCAAGATAATGCTATATATTTAATATTATAAATAAATTCAATAAATGATATATCTTGTAATAAATGATACAAAAAGTTAACTATCATTTCACGCAAGAAAAAACTTTCTTGATAGCTTGTCTTACATGCAAGAGAGACTTTCCTAGATAGCTTCTGTTACAAGCAAGAATGAGTTTAAATAAATAAAAATCTATTATAAAAAAGGTATTATTTAATATAATATGATAAAAACATGTAGTTAAATTATATTTATGAATAATAATAAGTATGTAATAAAAAACATGGTTTACAAATATATAAAAATAACTCATTGGGTACCAACTAACGAGAAACAAAAATAAAAACACATTGGAAAAAAAATAAATACTATTATTTGAAAGAATCCAAACGATTTTTAAAAGATAATTAATTACTATTATTTAATTATTTTAATCAAATATATATTTTATATGATCAATCAAATATTTTTGTTATACATCATTTTGGTTTGGTAAGCATATGATTATAATAATGTCGATTTCAAACATAAAAATCTATATTTATATAAAGGTAATTTTACATCCATTTAGTGTCAAAAAATTTTTTAATATGAATTTTGAATATTTAATTGATTAAATATGTCAAAATGAACAATATTTTTTTAATTAAAAATACAAAAATTATATTTGGGTGAATTGTTTATATTTTTTGAAAGCATAACATTTTCTAATGAATTGTTAAAACGAAAAAATTTTAGTTCAAACTGAATATTCATATAATTTCTTTGAGTGGTTATATTATAATTATAAATGGTTTTAAAATTTAATTAGATCAAATTTTTAACAATTAATACAATTTCTAGAATCAGAATCATTTTCACCTTGAAATTGATTATAAAAATATCGTAATTGTTTGGACGATTTTTCTTTAAAACACTGCATTATCATCCCATCTATGAGATTAAATTAAATTAAATTTCTTCCCCTTATATGATAGGAATTTATAAAAATTTATTAATTTTTTGGGACCATAATAATTTACAATGATTAATAATGCCAAATTTGTTTTTGACTAAAAATAGTTGGGAAATTAATTTGAAATAATTATAATTATTAAGGTAAAATTAAGCTTAATAAAGGACAAAACCTATAACCTATGGGAAAAAATGACCTATACAATTTTCCAAAACCCATTAGATCACCATAGGTCGGTTTTGAACATTCAAATATTAGGTTTTTTTAGTTTTTAAATAATTTTTATGTAAAAACATTGGTACACAAACTTCTTTTAAAAAATACCATGTGAGTCCTTTTACTCCCTTATAACAGGACACCACCTCTCCCAATTAATCAAACCTCTAAAAGAACATATTTTCGACCAAAATCTTTTAATTTAGTTTTTCAAATTCACTAAACTCTACGTTTAAGCCTTCCTTTTAGAAAAAATACTTTCATTAATATTTTTTGTACAAACCAAATGTAGTTACAAGATTAAGACTTAACAACTTCTCTTGAGCATTGTAATTTTATTTCCATTATCCCATCACTCAACTCTCCTTATTTATAGATTTTAGAATAAAAACAATATCCTCAATACAATAGTATGTTGTTATGTAATGGGTTAGACCTAGAAATACATACACATCCATCAAATGGGTAACAAACATATTGTATCATTGTAAGATGAACTGTTGCCTCATGAAATGAGGATTGTTCATTTTTTCCCCAACAAACATGGTTTTCCATTATTTTGGTCACTCCATTAATATATGATATCTTTTATTTATTATTGGTTTCATAATATTTTTATTAAAAATTCCTTTAATACTTTATATTTTATGTTAATATGATAACATTATTTAAGCAAGTATGGACTACCACCCCTTTAAATTAATGGGATTTGTTCACATGATTCATGGAATATACAATTCATTATTATAATTATGATTATGAGACATAAAAAACATCTCTATTATTTTAAAACATATTTACCTTTGTGGAAATATACTATATATGTACATATAACTTTCATCATTACCCTTTTGCAAACATAATAAGTGACCACGTCATTCGTGGATGTGTGGACTATCGCCTCCTCGACACAATGTGATTCGTTTTAGATAAAAGAATTATATATATAATTATAAATGATTAAATAACATGGTTTTATTAAATAATGGTCATTACACAATGAAACCACGTTTCTTACCTTATTTTCATAATGATAATTGAAAAATGGGAATATTACATAGGCATATATACAACCTACCATCTCCATGATAGTTTCATTAATTCATTTTTTCATTACCATATTTAATGATTGTTTTTAAATTTATAATTTATTTATTAACATGTTTAAAATGCCATTGTTAATATTCTGGAGATTTTTTATAATGACTGATTCAACCATATTTGACCTAACAAAATTATTTCTGATACAAAAATTGAATTTGGTCAAAACACTCAACATAAATATAATTGAATATATATTTGTGTAAAAACTAGTTTAAAATAGAAATAAATGTAATTATAAACATGAAAAAAGTTCTCAAGAATGTCGAATATTAACAAATTATTATTTTACATGAATTTAGAGGATTTTCACATGAAATTAAATTCAAGATAAGGGATTTCATCTCAATTTACATTCTATTGAGACTTATTTAAAATGTATCAAAGAGGTATGAGACACATTTGAATATTTAGTTATTATTTTCCACAAAAATAACATTAATGATATTTCAATGGAATATCCATTCAAGGAAATTATCTGACCATTATTAAATAAAATGATTAATTTTCTATATTATGGTCATTCAAGACAATTTTCATGTATTAGTATCATTTTCCCACTCATTGGTACTTAGAATGGTTTATAAGATGTTTTTTTAGAAATTCTTTAATTTTATCTCTCTTCCTTTGGTGAACCTATTTTCTTAAAAAATCAATGTTTTTAAATTGATTTGGTAAATACATTTTTACATTCTTTTTCTTCAACAAATTATTTCAAAGGAATCATATTATCACTTTTTTAATAAGTAATTTATCTATCCTTTAACCATGAAAAATGAATGTTCTTTTTTACCTCAAACCATTTATATGGCTTTACACACCATCATTTCATAGTGGATAAATTTGAATGTTTTAAAAGGCTACTTTTTAAAAAATATATTCTAATGTTATTTTAAATGAAAAGAGGTTTCAAATAGATTTTTGAATACCAACGATATTTTCCTCAAGATAGTTTTTAATTATCTATTTATTTCAATTCATCAACAATAAAAACAATTTATTTTAATCCAATATGGTTTTATTTTATTTTTACAATCCTTATGATTCCACTAAATGATTTAGGATTGCTTTGGCTGGGTATAATATTCACATACAATTTATATATTCCCTTTTACCTTGAAATATTAATTTTCCTATGATTTTTGAACATTGAATTTACCATAAATATCCATATCATTATTCATGTATAAGATTATTCCGAATCCATATCCATTTTTTATTTGGTGTATACTTTTAAAGTATTCTGATTATTTTGTAAAACATTGATAATACCACATCATTTATTCAATAGGGATATTTTATAAGGCAGTTTTTATATTTAAATTCTTCGGACATGACCTATATGGGTTGAGGACTGGTTAATGCATGCCCTATGGGTTAGAGACTACTTAATGAAAACTTTTAGGGTTGGGGACCAGATAATGAAATCCCATCAATGAAGTGGTAGTATCATGAGATGAATTAGTTGAAAAAATTTAAAAATATGAAATGATCTATTTATGGTAAAGTTATCATTTTCTTGGGAATCATGACGTCAAATAAATAATAACTTCCCTTATAAAGATATTTTTTATTATCAATCCATGATATTTTTTGTGGAAATAAATATGGATACATTTTATTTCCATTCATTAATTATATGGCTTATACATCAGTTTAATACCTTTCCATATTGATTTTTCAATATCTAGTAATTTCAATGGAATGAGTTTCCATTTATTACCTTTTATTATTTTTTATGAACATCCATTCCATTTACTAATTACATGGAAGGTGTGCTAATTTATTTACCTTTCCATGTTGATTATTCTCATTAATTCTTTATTTCTTCTACTATATTTTTTCCACACTAACAATTTGAACTCACCCTTATTATGTTTTATTCACCATTAATCTAAGAAGCATAAAATTAAATACATGTAGAGATTCACTACATAGAATGACGTTATTTTTAATTTTATTTACCTTGTAAGAAAAAATATATGTTGTAATTAGTGCATTATATTAATATACAATACTTATTTATATATCTAGTTTACCAAGACAACTAAACTGTTCAGTCATTAAAGGATTGATTCCTAGTAATCATGGAAATGTAATTAATTCCAAACCCAGAATTTGGGGATTTTAGGGTTGGGTGACTACAATAACGGAATAATAAATGACATGAGTTTGCTAGTTTATAGTTTTTCATGAAAAAGAATGATTATAGCCTATCTCATTTGATATAAGTGTGTGAATTTGTAGTTATAACCCTTAATTAAAAAAATCTGTATATTTAATTTACAAATTTTTAGAATATAAGAAATATATAATAATATTTTAATGGATGAAGATATAAATAAAACAAAAGTGCTCGTTGAAGAACATTACCTCTTCTTAGGGTAAAAATTTTTTGGATAATAAAAAAAAGTTATCAAAGGATTTATTTCAATCTGAATAAAAGATTTTATAGTGAGGTGAGGCATGTTGGGAACTATTTTTTCTATCTTTGGTTGACAAAAATGTCTTTAATGGCGCGATGATGTGATGGTAGTGTTTTCCATTTGGTATTGGAGGATGAGTGGAAATCTTGTAAATTCCACAAGGTAAACACTATTGGGAGGTATATCTTACATAATATACCTCCAATAATTATCCCATTTCCAAAACAATGGATGATATGGTCTAAATTAGTATATATAATGAGTTTTGGAGATGTTTCTAGGTCATTTGGCCCTATATGATGAATGTAAAACCACAAAGTATAACCATTTTTACATTAATAAATTTAATTATTATAATTACATTCAAAACATATTTTTGGTAAAAAAATATAAGTTGGTGTTAATGGGAATAATAAAATTTTCTAGATCCAAATATTTAAACCAATTTAAAAAAATTCATCTAAATAAGTGGTAGAATTTTATTTAAAATTAATCTTGTAAAGATATCAAGAAAGCAAGTTTTTAAAGTGAAAATGTTCTAATGTTTGAAATATAATTTCATATAAATTCTATTTAAAATATATTATAATGAACTAAATTATATTAATATATTTATAATTAATATATTTTTACTATAAAACATAGTCAAAATATTATTTATCATTATAAATTATTTTTAGGAAAAGACTATTTTCAATTAAAAATCTGTTTTATTTCATAATTCAAAATAAAATAGAACTTATCAAAAATATACTAAACCCCCTTATGAAAATTGTGAAATTATTATTAAAAAATGATGTTTATTTTGACAATTAATATTTATAAAAGTGTCAAAGGTAAATTTTAAAATAGGTTCTCTATTGAAAGTCGGAAAAACTACGTTATAAAAATATAGTTTTTATGCATAAAAATGGATTTCTTCTTATCTTATGCCTGTAAATTCTATTTTATGAATTTAAGAAATAACTTATTGAATATATAATATTTAAATTTTATTAATACCATTAAGTAATATTAATAAATATAATTTATTATGATAAAATGCATTTCGATCATTAACATGGTTTTTTATATTAATATGTTTCTTTTAAATTCAATTGGGATTTATGTACATTTATAATTAAATTATAACCAATGAATTCAACAATATATTTTCATAATTTATTTAAGTATATTTATAACATCAAATTCAATATCTTGGAGGTAATTTAAATTTTAAACACTAATATTAAAATAATTCGATAAAACTCAATCTTGCGTGTAACACAAACCATTGATAAAAGAATGTTTTTTGTGTAAATCAATATAAACATTGGGTTTTGTTAATTTAAAGACAAATTTAATATATTTAATTTATTTAAAATATTATTTTTTCTATAATCTAGAGATGTTACATTTTCTTTTACACTTGGGGTTTTGTGTGATACATGCAATTGAAAGAAAATTTTCAAATTTATGGTTGTTACAAGGAATGATTTTAGGTTATAAAGGAAAAAATTTTATATTAGTTATAAAAATGATCACAATAAAATATTTTTTCTGGAATTTTATCAAAAAGGAATAATATGAGATACTCAGAAGTAGTTCTATATAGATAACATTTGTTATTAACATATTAATATTTGATATTGTGAATTAAATGGGTTTAAATAACTATTGAATAAATTTAATAATAGAAATATGATTCCTAAGTCTCAATATTATTAAATATCAATTTATTCCTAAATATTTTTCATTAATATATTTTAGGAGGGTTTCACTAACATATCACATAGAGATTTGATAATAATTACCTTGAGATGTTATGGGTCTAACATAACCCAAATGTGAATAAAGTTTACAAAAATATTATACTATTTCATATGTGATATGATTAGGAATGTGGTTATTCATTGTTTTTTAATGTATTATTAAACTATTTTAGAAATGAAAATTTTATCGTGTTATAAGAAATGTAATGTCTACTTTATCATTTTTTTAAATTGGCTTCATATATAAATATAAAATAGAGTGAAATAAAAATTGAACAATCAATGAATTGATTTGTGTTATCCCAAACTGATGTTCATCATGGATTATTAGAGGTTTGGAAAAAATATTAAGGTTAGCATGAGTAAAAAAGGATGTAACAGGATACGATATATTTTTATGAAACAAAAAAAGTTTTTTGTAAATTAGATGACATAATAAGTGTATACCACATGGATTTGTGTACACTATATAGTTGGAAAACTAGTGTTGTATATTTTATATTGAATATTTTTATATGAGGATGGTGAGATACCTAGCGTAATAACCATCCAAGTCTATTCTGAATTTAATTCATGTATATAAACTATTTTGATGTTGTTTTATATGTTGTTGAATATGATGTCACATAAGATTAAATTGTAATAAGTAAAAGGGTAATTTTGAAATAAATTTTCAGATCATTGAGTAATTCACTAAAATAACAAACTACATGACATAGTCAATGTCATGGTTTATGATGGAGTCAAATATTGTATAATTATGGTTACTATATCATGGTGAATATTTATTTATTTACTTTGCATGCGATATTATATAAGTTACATTGATATTTAATTCCAAAAGTTGTGATATTTAATTATTCAAATTCAATGATGGATTTGTGGAGTTTTAATATCTCAAATAGTTAATTAAGAAATATGATATTATTAATATAATTAAACCATATTTGTTAAATGTGTTGAAAGATCGTGGATGTTTATGAGATATACCATGCATATGATGAATATTTTGAGGTTGAAATAGGCCTTTATAAATTTGATCAATCCTTATTCCATAGTTTGTACAAGTATGATATGATGATGGGATTGTTAGAAACTGGCATAGATTATTCATTCTAACTCTCATTCCCTCCCCAATCTAAACAATATTCTTGTGTTTAATTGTATTGATAGGGATTGTAACCCTAGTTTCAGGTGATTCATAGAATTTCTAAATACCTATACAGGAAGGATTTTTGGATCCATATGAGAAATCACAATAAATAGCAAGGGAAAATATATTAAATAATTTATTGACTTCTATTTTTAGATATATTCTTATTGTTCTTAATTTTTATTCATTATATACATATAGATATATTTTTGGATTAATCATATTTTGGAGTATTCATACATTGAATTTTGATGATAGAAATACCGCTGAAACAGTTTAGTAAGGTTTAGTATAGTGATAACACACCCCTTCTATAACCAACTGTAATTTACAAAATGGCCATATTTACATGTCATTAATCATAAAATATAATTAATGAGGATCCTATTATTATGTGGGTAGTTTAACTTTAAATACCGAAGTTATATTATCTTTCACACAAGTTATCACTAATTCATATGTTATATATAATAAAACAAAAAAGACAATATGGGTGGATATGGGTTACAATAGTTTTAAACAACCCCATTCACACATACATTATGTAATATATGAGTGAATTCATGAATAAAATGGTTGTTTCATAAATCACTATTAATTTTGGTAAACACCATGAAATGATTATTTTTCTATATTTATGTTCCTTATTCCAATTCTACCAACTTCCCTCTTGGTCATTCTCCCATAGCCTTTAATATCCCCTGACATACCATGACTGATATGAGAGTATTTATTAAAAATATTTTGTGACTAAATATATCTATTGATTACACCACATTGGGAGGATTCTTTCGATTTGTCCTTAGTGATAATTAATAAAAACAATGACTTATGAACATGTAACAATTGATATCTATGATATAAGGTACACAAAAGTTGATCATTTTATTTTCTTTATGGATTTAGTTCTGAGAATGGTAGATCATAGTTGTGGGATTCAATTTTATTTTTTTAATTAAGAGTTAACTTATCAAATAAACTTATTAATTGAATCTAATATTTACACTTTTTGGGTATATTTCTTATATATTTTTCATTTTTATTGTTTTATACTAAATTTTTAAAAAATAGTTAAATTATCATGATTTTAGTTGAATATATGACAAATAAATTCAAATATTGTATTTTTCATTTGGTAAATATCTATATTTCCATGATTTGTTTTGGTACTTGTTAGTAATGAGCTTAGAACATAATCATAAGGCTAAATTCAATCATCCAACTCAAAAGATATTGATTAGACGCATGTAAACCCCATACATGCTCCACACATTTATAAAATCTAGGATATACCTAGATGATATACACTCTTCCTTGTTTATAAGGCCCATAAAAAATATACTCTAACAAAATCCGATGGAGCATGTAGATCATATCCTCTCTCAATGTCGCATAAACTCTATTAGGTTGGGAATACCTCTATTTCAAACTATCTCTTATACATTAATTGAGATAAACCAGCTATAAAAACCTAAGATCATAAGAGAGCAAAATATAAACACATGGGATGGGAAAAAAATATCATTAATAGAAAATGACAATAGGAAATAATAAAGAATAAAAAAGTAACCACAAAACATGTTTCATGGAATGATAAATTTAAAATAACTTAAAAAATGAGTTATATGAGTGTGGAAACATGACTGAATAGTCTTTATAAGGTTCATTACATACTATAAGATTGTGGTTTAAAAATGAAAATGAAAATATATATATTTCTAGGTTAACTATTGTGAAATTGATATCATAATTGACTTGGATAAGCATGTTCTCATAACATAATGAAATTTTGGGAACCACCTACACCCCATAACTTTTTAAATTTTTCATAATAACTAAAAACCACCACAAAACCATTTTTTTGTATTTTTCAAATAACCACTTTTTGGGTAAGTGAAAACCATTCAAACATGCCAACTATTCCACTTTTTGTATAAGTGGGGACCATTTTTTTTATTTCTCCTGCTGGTCTCGTGACATATACAACATTAGCCATTGAATTTAAAGGTTATAATTAACCAATCTATCATATAATGATAAACCATACATATTAAAAAACTATAATAATATGATAAATTAATTATGATTTGGGTTTCAAATTGGTTCTATTAAATATTTCTTCATAACATGTTCATATGATATCAAGAGAAAAAATGTTGATGGTATCGTTAGATAATTTTTACAATGAAACATAACAAATATTAAAGATGTTGATATTGATAAAAATTTATAATAGAAATATAATATTTTTCTCAAAAAAATTTCTGAAATAAAATTTACAATAAAAAAATTATTTTCTCAAAAAAATTATAAAAAAAATTAAATATAAATTAAATTTTAAAAACATGAAAGTATTAATAGGATGATTCATAAACAGAAAAAAATAATATATAGATAAATTTAATTCATCTTAATTTTTGTTTTCAAAAACATTCATTTCATAATATTATAATGAAAATCAGCGTTTATTGAAAATTATGAGATTGGAAAAATTAAGAAAATAAATCTTTAATTGTTTGTTAAAAAATGTTCAGAGTAATATAAAATCACCAAAATAAATCATATAACCGTATAGTTATACATCGATAAATTATTAAAAATAATATGAACATATAGGAGAAATTTTCTCAATAAAAAGTGTTTTGTGGTCGATACACTTTCAAACACCTTTTCCATCAAATTGTGTAGTAGAGGGAGGTGAAATGGCAAGAAGACACGTAAAACTAGAATATAAACATAGGATAAGAAAATAATTTTTTTTTTAAAATAAAAAACGTTAATATTCTACCAATGTATTTTTAAACATAATTTTTCTAAATTTTAATGTGAATATGGAAAAAAATTATTATGTTTAATCCCAAAACCCATGAAGGTGCTTTATCCTTTTTGATGAACAACATCCTTCAAAAAATATAAGTTGTATTCTTTTAAAATGATCCAAATGGAATTATTTTTTTGGAGGGGCAAGGTAGGGGTCTATTATAGGTTAGTTTTTAGTGAAACATTCACAGATACTTATTCCATAATGAATAAGGTCATTATGTTAAATTGAAAAGGGACACATATGAACAAATAATAGATGACAGATAAAGGTAGGGTTTGAGTTCTCCCATTAAATCATTTGAATTTAATTTTTAATGATAGTCATTGTACTTTCCTTGACTTATACAATTTTTACTCATTTTACATTTACATGGTTACATTGTTTTAACCTAGGTAACTTACTTATATGCCTATAAATGTAATTAAAAAAGAATAATTTTTTATTATTTTTTTCATTAAGAATTTGAAATTAATTTACTCTAATTAAATTTCTAAAGATAAGAAAATTATTTTTTAATAAAATTATAATATATATTTAAAAAACGTGTTTTATAGAATATTGAATTTTAAAACATTATATGTGCATAATATTATTTAATAACCATTATTAATTAAATAATTATTAACATATTTTCTCATATATTGAAGTATTATATAATATTTATCATTTAAATATAAATAATTCAATTAATTAAGACCAAAAAACATATGTCTTAAAAATTATCCTAAAAACTTATCACTTTTTGACAATGAATATATTTTACCATATACTATTAAAATTAATTATTAATCTTATATCAATAATATTTTATAAATAAATTTGTATCGTAATGAATATATAGATTTTCAAAATTCATAAATATGTATTTAATTATAAATATATTGTAACACCCCAGGCTTCTACAGTACACTTCTCTTTGAATAATGCAATAGCGTGTGTTGTATCCAACATCGAGTTCTAACACACCACAACCAATCAAACTATTTGTTATGAATAGTAATACCTACTTTTTAAAATTTTATAAATTTTATTTTTCAAAATGGACTTCATTTTTGGATTCGGAATATCAAAATTCTCCTTGGGTGATTTTTTGGTATTTTTATGAAAAACTTCATTTTTTGATGAATAGTGAAACCACTATGAGGTAGTTAAAAAAACTGAACTTTTTATGAAACTTAATTTTACCGCTTCTGTGAGTGGAATTTCAAAAATCCGAGAGACATAGTTAATATCAAGGAGTAAAATGTGGTTCAATGAGTTGAAAATAATTTTTGGTGAATAGTAATGTTTTACTTTTATTTACCACGGTTAAAATTAAATAGGGTAATTAAGGGTAAAAATGATATTAATATTACCCTAAAGCATGTCCTAATTCTATTTTACAAGTGTATCTCAACCAAAAAAACCTTAGGAATTAAATATTATCATTTTGGTCCACTTGGATTAGATTAGGACATTTATTATTATTTAATTCAAAGAAGAGTTAAAAGAGTTAAAATCAAAGTTTATTTACTAAAACATTTTTAATATAAGTTTATAAATACGATAAATTTGATTTTAAATATTCATTAGAAAGATAAAACGATTTAATACATAATGGTATTTTATTTATAAAATTTAGACATTAAATAATTTAATTTATTTATGACACAATGGTGATGTAGTAATTACCATAATAGTGAAAAATTAAAATAATTGATATTATAAATACCCAAATAAATATAATTTGAGACTTTTTAAGAATTACACTAATTTTATTGGTTAATATGACATGTTGGTAATGATTTAATTAACTTTTTTAGAAGTAATCATTCTATTATGATTTTTACAGAAATCAATTTTCCAAATAGTCTCAAAATTGACATAAAAGAGTTTTTAAAACAAATATTATGTTATTAATTAATATTCAATTCCTAAAAATATATGGTTCTTCCAAGAGACTTATATCATGATATTTTTATCATTAATGGACCACTTGGGGGTCGCTTGGAGGTATATAGTAAGTTTATTAACTATATAATATAAAAAAAACAAAGTGACTTGGTAAGTGTCAAACTAATTAACTAAGAGTTAAAACTAAAAGATAAGGTTAATATAATGACCCAAACCAGTATAAATTCTATTGGTTGAGTGGTTTTCGACCCATACCCACCTTAACCTTTAAATAATCCACTTTGGAGCCATTATAAACCGAATATTAATTTATTATAAAATAATATTTCTAGCTTTTCCAAAGGTACCCCTCACCCCTCTTATAAAAGGGCACTCCCACTTCTCATTAATTCACATATTCAAATCCATTTGGCTCAGAAAACCTCTTCCCAAATACTCTATCAAATTCCCTCACTTAATCCTAGAGGCATTACTTTAGTCATAAATCCAACCTAAGGATCCCTTTTGATCAAATCAAAAGGAAGAACCCGAAGAAGAGGTAATGATTTCACCACACCTCTTTAAGTTCCTTTCTTCTTCCACTTCTTCTTTCTTTGTTATTCTCATTCTAAAATAATGAATACAGTATCTCCTATATACTATAATATTATTATAAATATGGTACAACCATATTCAGTATTCTATCCATCCTTTGAATGACATGTCACCATACGTGCGTACGTACGACTTACCGTCTCCACGTCCTCGTGTAATTGTTATTCAATATATTATTATTTGGATGGGTATAGTAATGATTTTTAATTAATGTAAATAATAAATATAACATGATAATGATTCTGTATATATGATATAACATCCAATTATATATTATTTTAATATCAAAAGAATGATATTGTCGTTCATGCGTACGTATGGACTACCGTCTCCACGAACGCGATGGGATTCGTTCTCCATCGTATTTATTCAAGTATAATTATCATTTGATGATTTAAAAATAATGTTTAAGGACTTGATATAATTCTGGATATGAATAAGATTAAACCTATCCATGACAAACATGACTTACGTAACAAAACATATAAAAGAAAACGAGTAAGTTAACACCCGAAACAACGATAATACTAAGATATTATTAACAAATCAATGTTAAAAGATCATATATGATATCATATTAATGTATATGATTCTTGTATAATTTAATAAAAATAATTTCACCGTTATATAGGAGGTTAACCTACCCCAACCATGGAAAAGTACAAGGTAAGGGTTTATTTCGCAATCTCTTCATTATCCAAGGTTGTTTATACGTAATAATATACTAGGATTTATTTATCATCCACATCCATGATTCTTAAAAATGTATTTAAATTTTTTTTCTATTTACTAGAATATAGGTTAAAGTCATTTATACACTTGTGGAATTTTATAAGTGGTTTATAAAGGAATATTTCCGTCATTTTCCAAACAAGGTCCTTTTTGACCTTTTCGACAAAATTAAGGTAAAAATGTTTTTTAACTTATACGGCGGGTGCGGCTATCTTCTGCCATTATAAAATCTTCAAAGCTTCCCTTACAAGATTATAAGAATAATTTCAAATATAATGTTTTATTTTGTAGATATATGACTCTGAAATTATTTCAAAATAGAAAGATATATTTCTCTAAAAAGAGTTTTGATTTCATCTATGTCAACATCCTTTGATGGATTTTACGCTTATTTGATGTTTATTTATTATGATACAAAACTTCTATATTGTATTGAAGGTTTTGTGATATGTTTGACTGTGGATGTGTTATTTTTATACCATTCGTGGTTTATGGATGAAGTATTTATACTTCGTATGCTAGTTATAATACGAATGTTTATGTTATGTTTAAACCTTTTCATATGGGAATGCATTAGACTTGATATGTGACAGGGGGAGCCCGCTATAGCTCCTTGATGCATCGGTAGGTCTCACAAGACAAACTAGTGTCTTGGAACAAGGCCTTGGCTATGTGGTTATGATAGTCTGTCATTATGAATTCCATCATTGTGAAAGTGGTTATTGATATTGCATGTGATTATTCGATTAGTAGAATATCCATGTGAATAAGTTAATGGAATTATTTCATTTTATTTTTTCCATACTTTGTTGAAGTTAAAGTTTAAAAGAATTTTGTTTTAGTTATACATTTCCTTAAATGTTTATTCTTATTTATGAAATTTTCCGCTATATTGTTATCCTTACTAGGCATTTGAGCTCACCCCTTTTCTATGCTTTATTTTTCCTAGGATGTGAAGAAGTAATTTATGAATGACCTGCAGGGATAGTATGAGGGGATAAGAGTGTGGACTATGGAGACTATATTGTTGTAGTTTTCATTTTATGATGTAATGTAAACATTATTAATGTATCTTGTTATTCCAAGGCTACTAAACTAATCGATCTTTCGAGACTTGATCTTTGTTGTGATCATGCTAATGTTATGTAACAATGCACCGACTCTAGGTAAATGGGGTCATGGTATTACAGTTGGTATCATAGGAAGTTGAGTAGAAACCGTGGAAGCTAGATTTAGATAAACTCTGATTAGAGCACATATATTTAAGATGGACTTTGGGGATTATTATAGAAGAACTTCCTAGAAATTTGGTATTATAGAGATTTTGTGAGTTTTCCGAGAAATACATCCCTGTTTGGATACGAGCAGGTAGAGGCGTCTCTGGAACAGATGTACCTATGGGTAAAACTCAAAAACACCACTTTGATCTAGACTCGAACGGGAACTGGTGCACAACAATGGGTCTTGCTGTACTCTTGGTTACGACACTCCTGGGGGATATTCTTTGGATAACTCTCATTTTCTTTACAAATCATTATGAAGGGTTTATGAGTATATAATTCCTCAAAGAAAACATTTTTTATGATTATGGATTATATCTATAAATAGTTCAATTTATGTTAAGTTTTTTATATGTATGGAATTATGTATTTTGATTCATAAACTGATCTAGTTTATGCCATTATTTTGAAATGGTTCCTAGTGGACGGAATGGAAACCGTATCAATGTACGCACTCCATGTAGGGATTTCCCTCCTGCTCAAGATAATTATAGTTGAGCTGGTGATGCAACTGGTGCTGATCAACTAATCACCATACTGGGAAAACTCACTCAGGTTATGAATAATAACCTTACCCGTATGGAGCACCCTGATCCACAACATGTAGGATCAATGTTAGATCACTTCATGAGGCATCAACCATAAACGTTCAATGGGAGTACAAATCCCTTAGTAGCTGAGCGATGGATAAATTTCATAGAGAAAATATTTCAGGCTTTGGGGAGTAGTGAAAGGGAAAAAGTTATCACAGAAGTTTACCGCCTTACTAGAGATGCTGATCAATGGTGGTCATTTATTCAAAACACGAAGGAAGATGATAAAGTATCAAATATGGAATGTAGTGAGTTCAAATATCTCTTATTATAAAAATATTTTCCTCAAGACCATTGAGAAGACATGGAAATGCAATTTCTGAGTCTGAGACAAATGGAGGATGAGAATGTCTCAAAGTATGAGGCTAACTCTACAAGGTTAGCAAGGCATGTTGGAGATTATATACGTAACCCAATAAGTAAGATTGATCGTTTCTTTGATGGGTTAAAACCATTTCTACATCAAGCATTAGTCTCAAAATACTTCTCGTCGTACGAAGACATTGTCTCATGTTCTATCAAGACAGAGAAAGAATTCTCTAAGTCATATGACTTTAAAGAAAATCAAGAGAAGAAGAGATCTGCTGATCAATCTGGGAATGGAAATAAAGGGAAGAAGGGAAAAGTTGAATATCCATACTGCAATAAATGTGGGAAGAAACACCACGGTACTTGCTTGAAAGGAGCGGGAGTTTGTTACAAGTGTGGTGAAAAAGGCCACCAAGCTCGTGATTGAAAGGGGAAGAAGGACGCTACTGATGTCCAATGCTACAATTGTAGGGATATGGGACATTATGCAAATGAATGTCCTAAGCGTCAGGGGAACTTACCTCAGAAAAGGCCAAGGGATCAAGGCCAAGATTATGCTATCACTATTGCTGAGGTAGAAGCTCCGAAAGACGTGGTGGTAGGTAATTTAATGGTTTCCTCAAGTTTAGAAAATTCATTATTTGATTCTGGATCATCACATTTTTTAATATCTTCCCAGTTTTCTATGAAAATTAGATATTTCCAATTTGATTTAACAAGGGAGTTGTCAGTTAAAACTCTTAAGGGAAGTATCATTGCAAAGCGTTTTGTGAATCAGTCCCCATTAGAGAACATAAATGTTCTTTATCCGCTGATCTCATCGTCATACCTATGATTGAGTTTGATATAATCCTCAGTATGGATTAGATTTCGGACCATGATGTGAATATTTATTATAAGAAGAAAGAGGTTATGATTTTTGATGATGATGATAAGGAACACCTTATCTTTAGAGCAGAATCGTCACCACTTAATTCTTATCTAGATATACCCCCAGTAGCTCAACTAAATTGATTTATTGGGGAGGAAGAGGATGAAATTACAGTGGGTGAGGAAAGGAATGTTCAAATAGAGGATGCACCTATTGTGAAATAATATGTAGATATGTTTCCGGAAGATTTACCTGGACATCCTCCAGAACGAGAAGATGAGTTTTCCATTGATTAAATTCCTAGATCAAGGCCTATATCGAAGACCCCATTTAGAATGGCCACTGTAGAATTAGTTGAACTAAAGAAACAACTAGAGGAATTGAGTAATAAGGGATTTATTCACCCTAGTGTTTCTCCATGGGGAGCCACTATTCATTTTGTTAAAAAGAGAGATGGATCTACGAGGTTATGTATCGACTATAGGGAGATCAATGCTATAACAATAAAGAACAAGTATACCCTACCTCACATCGATGATTTATTTGACCAACTGCATGGAGCTCAATAATTTTGAAAGATTGACCTTCGATCTGGATACCATCAGTTGTGTGTGAAGAAGGAAGACATTTCGAAGACAACATTTTGAACCAGGTATGGGCATTACGAGTTTACAGTAATGCCTTTTGGATTGACTAATTCACCCTCTGTATTCATGGATCTGATGAATAGAGTTTTCAAGGAATATATCGTTTATCTTGTGGTGGTATTTATTAATGATATCTTGGTATACTCCAAAAGCTACAAAGATCATCAAAATCACTTGCGCATTATCCTGAAGACTCTGAGAAGACATGAATTATATGGGAAGTTTAGCAAGTGTGAATTCTGGCTTCAGGAGATTTATTTTCTTGGCCATATTGTCTCTAAATATGGAATCTCTGTTGATCCTTCTAAGACCAAGGCAATCCAAGAATGGCCAACACCTACGAGTATAACTGAGGTGCGCGGTTTTATTGGTTTGGCAGGTTATTATCGACGTTTCATCCAAAATTTTGCTCGGTTGGCTAACCAATTAACAAAGATCACACGTAAAGGGGTTACATTTGATTGGACAAAAGAGTGTGAAGAATGTTTCGAATAACTGAAGAGAATATTAGTCAATGATCCTATATTAAATCTACCATCGGGAAATGATGGGTACGTTATTTATAGTGATGCATCGAAGAATGGACTTAGTTGTGTCCTTATGTAGAATGATATGGTTATTTCCTATGCATCAAGATAGTTGAAAATTCGTGAACAAAACTATCCTACTCATGATCTTGAGTTAGCAGCTATGATCTTTTCTTTGAAGATATGGAGGCACTACCTCTATGGTGAAAAATGTGAGATTTATACTGATCACAAGATTTTGAAGTATATTTTATCACAAAAAGAACTCAACATGAGGAAAAGGAGATGGCTTGAATTACTCAAGGATTATGATTCTACGATATACTACCACCCGGGGAAAGAAAACAAGGTGGAAGATGCTTTGTGAAAAAAAAGACCATGGAGTTTTGAACAATATGTGAATTGAAAGGGATCCAATTTTCATGGAACTAGTGAAGATGGAAATGGGAATAACCATGGAAGGTGAAACATCAGTGCTTTTTCAAATGGTTGCCAAACCATCTTTACTAGAAAGGATTAAGAGTTCTTAGACCGATGATGAAGAATTTAAAAAGAAGATTAAAGCTGTGAATGCTGGGAGATTGAGAGACTTTGTGTATGGAGAAGGAATTTTGAAATTCGGGAAGAGGCTTTGTGTTCCTGATATACCTGATCTAAAAAGGGAATTCCTGGATGATGCTCATAGTTCCAATTTCTCTATACACCCTGGGAGCACCAAAATGTATAGAGATTTGAAGGAATATTTTTGGTGGGACAACATGAAGAGGGAGATTGCCGATTTTGTGTCAAGATGTATGGTTTTTCAACAAGTGAAAGCTGGAAGGTAACCGCCTGGTGGAGTATTGCAACCTCTTCCCATACCTGCGTGGAAATGGGATAATATCACGATGGACTTTGTCATGGAACTACCAAAGAATCCTAGAAGGAATGATGCAATATGGGTTATTGTTGATTGTCTTACCAAGTCAGCACATTTTCTTGATATAAGAGAAGATCTACCACTGGAACGTCTAGCAAGACTATATATTGATGAAGTTGTGAGAATTCATGGAGTACCCCAATCGATTGTTTCTGATCGTGATCCCTGTTTTACTTCAAGATTCTGGAAAAGACTTTAGAAATTCTTGTATACTGAACTTCATTTGAGCACTGCCTACCACCCTCAAACAGATGGACAATCAGAATAAACTATTCAAACCTTAGAAGACATGTTGAGATCCTGCTCACTTGACTTTCAGGGTATGTGGGATCAATATTTACCTATGGTAGAATTTTCCTATAACAATAGCTTCCATTCAAGT
Organism: Viscum album; assembly: GCA_963277665.1. Lineage (NCBI taxonomy): Eukaryota > Viridiplantae > Streptophyta > Magnoliopsida > Santalales > Viscaceae > Viscum > Viscum album. Next base: position 875,781,907 of record OY728143.1, on the reverse strand, counting down.
ATTCAAATGACACCATATGAATCGTTATATGGAAAGAGATGTCGCACACCAACATGTTGGGATGACATTGGTGAGAAAACTTGTAGGCCCAGAACTGGTGGAGGAAATGATGGAAAAGGTAAAGGTAATCCAAAACCATATCAATGCAGCTCAAAGTAGGCAGAAGAGCTATGATGATAATCGAAGGAAGGATTTGGAATTTCAAGTCGCTGATCATGTTTTCCTGAAGGTATCTCAAGCAAAGGGAGTCATATGTTTTGGTAAGAAAGATAAATTGAGTCCCAGGTACATCGGACCTTTCGAAATTCTAGAACGAATTGGGGCTGTAGCTTACCGAGTGGCAATGCCGCCAAGTCCCTCCAAAGTTCACGATGTGTTCCACGTATCTCTGTTGAGGAAATACATGCCTGACCCAACGCATGTACTCACCTATGAGGAATTAGAACTGGAACCCGATCTATCTTATTGCGAAGAGCCCGTCAAGATTCTTGATACGAGAGAACAAGTACTGAGAAACCAGACGACTCGTCTAGTAAAAGTCTTGTGGAGAAACCATAAGATGGAAGAGGCAACGTGGGAAACCGAGGAACTTATGATGAAGAACCACCTGAGTCTTTTCATGTTTTAGTATTCTAGAAATTTCAAGGATGAAATTATTTGAAGGAGGGGATAATTTAACACCCCAAGCTTCTACGATACACTTCTCTATGAATAATGCAATAGCGTGTGTTGTACGCAACATCGAGTTTTAACACACCACAACCAATCAAACTAGCCGTTATGAATAGTAATACCTTATTTTTGAAATTTTATAAATTTTATTTTTCAAAATGGACTTCATTTTTGGATTCAAAATATCGAAATTATCCTAGGGTGAATTTTTTGGTATTTTTCTGAAAAACATTATTTTTTGATTAATAGTGAAACCACCAAGTGGTAGTTAAAAAAACTAAAATTTTCATAAAACTTAATTTTACTGCTTATGTGAGTGGAATTTCAAAAATCTGAGAGACACGGTTAATATCAAGGAGTAAAATTTTGTTCAATGAGATGAAAATATTTTTTGGTGAATAGTAACTTTTTACTTTTATTTACCACGGTTAAAAGTAAATAGGGTAATTAAGGGTAAAAATGATATTAATATTATACTAACACATATCCTAATTCTATTGGACAAGTGTATATCGACCAAAAACAACCCTATGAATAATATATTATCATTTAGGTCCACTTGGGTTAGATTATGACATTTATTATTATTTAATTTAAAGAAGAGTTAAAAGAGTTAAAATCAAAGTTTATTTACTAAAACATTTTTAATATAAGGTTATAAATAAGAAAAATTAGATTTTAAATATTCATTAGAAAGCTAAAAATATTTCCTACATAATGGTAATTTATTTATAAATTTTAGACATTAAATAATTTATCATATTTATGACACAATGGTGATACATTAATTACCATAATAGTGGAAAATTAAAATAATTGATATTATAAATACCCAAATAAATATAATTTGAGAGTTTTTATGAATTAAACTAATTTTTTAGGTTAATATGACATGTTATTAATGATTTAATTAACTTTTTTCTAAGTAATAATTCTGTTATGATTTTCAAAAAAATCAATTTTCCAAATAGTGTAAAAATTGACATAAAAGAGTTTTTAAAACAAATATTATATTATTAATTGATATTCATTTCCTAAAAAACTAAGGTTCGGCCAAGAGACTTATATCATGATAGGGGTATCCTTAATGGACCAATTGGGGGTCGCTTGAAGGTATATAGTATGTTTATTAACTATATAATATAAAAATACAAAGTGACATGGTAAGTGTCAAACTAATTAACTAAGAGTTAAAACTAAAAGATAAGGTTAATATAATGACCCAAACCTGTCTAAATTCTATTTGTTGTGTGGTTTTCGACCCATCCCCACCTTAAATTTTAAATAATCCACTTTTGAGCAATTATAAACTAAATATGAATTTATTATAAAATAATATCTCTAGCACTTCCAAAGGTTCCCCTCACCCCTCTTATAAAAGGGAAGTCCGCCTTCTCAATAATTCACACCTTCAAATCCATTTGGATCGGCCAAAATCTTCCCAAATACTCTTTCTAATTCCCTCACTTAATCCTAGAGGCATTCATTTAGTCAGAAAGCCAACATAAGTATCCCTTTTGATCAAATCAAAAGGAAGAACCTGAAGAAGAGGTAATGATTTCACCACCCCTTTTCAAGTTCCTTTCTCCTTCCACTTCTTCTTTCATTGTTATTCCCATTCTAAAATAATGAATCTAGTATCTCATATATACTATAATATTATTATAAATATGGTACAACCATATTCAGTATTCTATCCATCCTTTGAATGACATGTCACCATACGTGCGTACGTACAACTTACCGTCTCCACGTCGTGGTGTAATTGTTATTCAATATATTATTATTTGTATGGGTATAATAATGATTTATAATTGATGTAAATAATAAATATAACATGATAATGATTCTGTATATATGATATAACATCCAATTATATATTACTTTAATATCAAAAGAATGATATTGTCATTCGTGCGTACGTACGGACTACCGTCTCCACGAACGCGATAAGATTCATTCTCCATCATATCCATTCAAGTATAATTATCATTTGATGATTTAAAAATAATGTTTAAGGACTTTATATCATTATGGATATGAATAATATACAACCTATCCATAAAAAACACAGCTTACGTAACAAAACATATAAAAGAAAATGAGTAAGTTAACAACCGAAACAACGATAATACTAAGATATTATAATAAATCGATGTTAAAAGATCATATATGATATCATATTAATGTATACGATTCTTGTATAATTTAATAAAAATTATTTCACCATTATACAGGAGGATAACCTACCCCAACCAAGGAAAAGTACATGGTAAGGGTTTATTTCACAATCTCTTCATCATCTGAGGTTGTTTATACGAAATAATATACTAGGATTTATTTATCATCCACATCCATGTTTCTTAAAAATGTATTTCAAAAACCTTTTTTTAATATTTACTAGAATATGGGTTAAAGTCATTTATACCCTTTTTTACCTTTATAAGTTGTTTATAAAGGAATCTTTCTGTCATTTTCCAAATGAGGTCCTTTTTAACCTTTTCGACAAAATTAAGGTAAGAATGTTTTTTAACTTATACGACAGGTGAAACTATTTTTCGCCGTTATAAATTCTTCGAAGATTCCCTTACAAGATTATAAGAAGATTTTCAAAGAAAATGTTTTATTTTATAGATATATGACTCTTAAATGATTTCAAAATAGAAAGATATATTTCTCTAAAAAGAGTTTTGATTTCATCTATGTCAACATCCTTTGATGGATTTTACGCTTATTTGAAGTTAATTTATTGTGATACAAAACTTCTATATTGTATTGAAGGTTTTGTGATATGTTTGACTGTGGATGTGTTATTTTTATATCATTAGTGGTTTATGGATGAAGTATTTACATTTTGTATACTAGTTTTAATACGAATGTTTATGTTATGTTTAAAAATTTTCATATGGGAATGCATTGGACTTAATATGTGACGGGTGGAGCCCTCTGTAGCTCCTCGATGCATCGGTAGGTCTCATGAGACAAACTAGTGTCTTGACACAAGGCCTTGGAAAAATCTTATTTGTAGTCTTGGCACGAGGCCTTAGCTATGTGGTTATGATAGTCTGACATTATCATTCCATCATTATTAAAGTGGTTATTGATATTGAATGTGATTATTCGATTAGTAGAATATCCATGTGAATAAGTAAATGGAATTATTTCATTTTATATTTTCCATACTATGTTGAAGTTCAAGTTTAAAAGGCTTTTGTTTTAGATATACATTACCTTAAATGTTTATTCTTATTTATGAAAGTTTCCACTATATTGTTATCCTTATTGGGCATTTGAGCTTACCCCTTTTCTATGTTTTATTTTTCCCAGGATGTGAAGAAGTAATTTATGAATGACTTGTAGGGATAGTATGAGGGGATAATACTGTGGACTATGGAGACTATATTGTTGTAGTTTTCATTTTATGATGTAATGTAAACTTTATTAATGTATCTAGTTATTCCAAGGCTACTAAACTAAACAGTCTTTCGAGACTTGATCTTTCTTGTGATCATGAAAATTTTATTTAATTATGCACCGACTCTGAGTAACTGGGGTCGGGGCATTACATATATTAAAAATATTTTGAAAAAAAAATAAAAAATCAGGATTTTATATTAAATTTTTTTTAAAGAAAGATGGATATTGTGAAGGTTTTATTAAAAACAAGGAAAATATAGGAACCTGGGAGAGTATGGGAAAAAAGGTAATAAACCATAATAAAAAATCTGGAGACCTAACTTTTCCCATAATCCCTCACTTAGTTTTATTTACTCTTTTCGAATTACATAATAGTCAACCCTTCTGTGTCTGCGCCACCGACCTCTCGATCTCCCCCTACATGGATTAATAGATTTAGTCATATAATGTAGGGTCTTAGAATCAATTTTTTCAGAGGTAGAGATATCCTCTTGCTTATCTTTTTATTTTTCAAGAGAGGTATACCTCATCAATGGAGTCATCATCCCCTCAACCTCCTTTGCTCCAGACTAAGAAAGAATCTCCTGGAGTTTTATCTCTTCATGAAGTGCATTAAAATATCAAAGAATTGTTTCCTATATCTCAATGGACCCATCAATATTATGTTTATATAATGATTAATGGATTCCAACAATCGGTTGCTCATCCACCATTTGAGGAACATATGGAGACTTAAACTTCTTTTAGGAAACAAGATTAAAACCCAAATTATACACAATAGGTTTTAAAGAAGCAAGGAATTTTTTAGAAATTACCTAAGTGTCATATTCTAAAAATTTATTATACTTTTTGTTAATTAATGTTTCAATCCATTAATGTGGAAATGGATGATCATCCTATTTTTGTATTTCCTCATCATTAACTGGGTCAACCATTAAGTCATTATCGTCGCATGTCATTTGAGGAGTCGAAAATATACGAGTTCGCTACATGTAATCCATTCTTCCCTTTCTATGAGTATCTATATTATTTAAATTTACCTCCTTAAAGATGTTTTAATCCTAAGATATCGTATTATTCTAAGAAGTAGTGGAATAAAATTATATGATTCACTTGGATGTCCACCCTTATCATGAATTGTTGGATTGTTTGCATCCTTAATAACAAATCCTTGTGCTTGTATCTTCTATTTTACATTATCAGTAGAAATTCCAATTCCATCATCAATCATACAAGGATCATTCTTGTCCTCTGGATGCTATATCTGAGGAAGAGCATTATATTTTTGAGTAGATGTATTTTTTCTATTCATAAGACAATTTCTTATATCATGTCCATGAAAAAAATAGAAACTGAATACTATAGAACACCTACTGTTAGATGTTTCTTGAACTATAATATTACAGTCCTTAAATATTCTTGGTAATTTCACATATATGATCGTTGAATCCATAATATCATCATAAATTGAAATCATTACCATATCAACTAGATCAAATCACAACTCAACCATTACCAAAAACATGAAAAAGATGATGAATCAAGCCACATATGTTACCTTGTAAATTTTAATTGGGATTCAGGAAGATAGTGAAATAGTATACAAGATTTTGGGGTGCTATGGTATCCAATTAATCACATAAATCCATACCCATATTTCAGTAGTGGTGTCAGAAACCTCAAATTTGTTGATTTTTCCCATTCAGGAAGGTTGACAATACCTTGTTTGAGTTAAATGGAACCAAACCATTAGGCTTGGAATTATAGTTCTTCTAGGAGGAAGAGAATATTGAAGTATATCCATCCGAAAGAGATGAATTTAAAAGAAAAAATATCCCCAAATAAATGAAAAATGATCCTTTAATTAATCTATTTATAGAGTCTGGGAACCTTTAAGAAGAACTAATTGAGCTATGATCATATAACTAAATTTTTTGAGTTTCTTTGAAATAGAATCTGGGTTATCTTTGATGTGTACAACTTTCCCTTTTCATTGAATGGAAGAATTGATCACACCATTGAAGCTGGAAAATGAGTTATTTGAAAAGGTTCCCTTGATCTCAGAAACTCCATGTTCCACCTAGGTCCAATGCTTCAAACCAAAACCAGTTGTATGTATCATTGTATCCTGATGTTCGGATCCCCACAACAATGATTTAATCTGATCTACTAAAATAGTTGGGTTTCGAGCATTCATAAACCAGAAAATCTTCACTTCCACAATACCTATAATAGATCCTTGAATCTGGCCCAATGTGTCCCCCAAAACCACAATTGATTGAAGAGACACATGCAACACCGAGAGATTTTGCAAACCAGTTTGTCAGGACAAGACCACCACACCAACCAACGATGAGGGATTCTCTACCAAACTCCATCCAATGATGATCTCTTCCACACTAGCCTATGAAAGAATAAATGAGGTACCATCATGGGGAAGGGAAACCCTAGATCTAATCACCACCATGGGAAGCTCCCACCTGAACTGTCATCACACAAATAATCCTCATATATATTTTATTTAAACATTAACATTTTGTTTCACTCCAAAAAATATTTAGATTTTTTGAATTATATTTTTTTCAATTATATAACCACATATAAATTTTTGATACATGTATTCGTTATGACCATATACTCAATGCTAATTTTTATAAGGACTATGTATCCAATATCCATATGTATAATGATCAAATTTAATTCTAATATATATCCATTAAAACATCACTGAAGGAATACATTTTATTTATTTACTAATCTACCAAATCATCTATAAAATTGATATTATTTTTCCTTATTTCCATAGTTATATTTTAGAGTATTATATTCTTGGATAACCATGTGGATAATGATTTTATATTGGTGTAATTATTATTTACTCACAGATTTATTCATCTTATAGTTTTATTAATTTTGTTTCATATTTTAATCTCATAATGTATCATTATTTATCTTGATTTATAATATTTATTATCAATTAACTGTATGACATTAAATTTTATTCTCATTTTTCAAGTAAAAAAAGTTATACGTCATAGTATTTATTTAAAGATTAATATGTAAAATAATTAGGGGGTGTAAAATTATACCCCCGTAAAATAATTTACACCTTAATTTTTTGTTACTCTTATGAAAAACTTATTGTAGTGTTGTATCACTACATCTTTAGGTTCCCATGAGAATATATCAAATTTATGATTCCTTCATAGTGAATTATCCTTACGAGTAACATTATTTCATAATAAATTATCATTGGGATCAATAATTAAAACTAGTTATTCTAAATAGATGATATCATGTTCTAATTGTATAACCCTTTAGTATAGTATAAGTAAAATATTGTGTATGTGGTATTTTAATAGTGATATGTGAAACACATCATATATTTTGATTGGTTTTGTTGAAGTGAAAGATGATAAGATTCCATCCCCAAAAAATAAGTTATTTTAAAATGTAAATTGTATCCTTGTCTTGTGCTTCCATACTTACCAAATTTCATAAAACTTTTACATAGTGATATTTGAAGGAATAATATGTCTCAAACTTCTATATCCAAATGTCACTAACAACTACCAGAATAGATTTAACCATAAATTTATATATTTTTTATTTTTTTTTGAATGGGGTTAATATTCACTACCTTATATAGAAAAACAACAAACCCTAGTAAATTACATCTTATAAAATTTTCCCAAAAAATAGGAGTTATACACCTCATCTTATAGGGATCACCATTTTATTTCATTTGAATACTATAAAGTAAGTTGTATCTATACGAGAACACTAATTCTTGAAGGTGTTAATCCTTGTAGGATCGAAATAGAATATGTAGATGCTCAATTGAAAGAGGTGGGGTTAATTTTAGGTTTAAAAACTTTTGATTTTGAACATAAGGAAAATTATGTTTAATAAAGATAAAATTTGTAAATTCATAGATCATATTATAGTTATATGAAAAAAAATTTCTTAGTTTTCAGAAATATGATTCCAAAAATGAAACATAAGAAGAATTTTCATAAAGGAATATTCTAACATAATGCATATAGAGTCTTATTTGTGAGAGTAAATAATGTAAAATAAAGTAAAATAATGATAAAAATTCTTCCTTTATCAAAATAAAGTGAAAATAAAACATGAAAGAAAACAAGTAACATGTAGGAAATATTTTAACCCAAAGAGTAGGGTATCCAAAAACCAAGGATAATGGTCCATTTATTTTTACATTTAAAAAGTATCTATTACCCACACCGGGGTAAGCCCTTGATAGGAATATAGGAATCTGAATTGATATCTCCAAAACTCCTTGATCTTTAAGGTAATTAGCACCTATGTCTACCTATCCTTAGAAGCCCTCAATTTTACTCAGCAACAATTATAGTTGCACGAAGACAGCTAAACAATATGTTCATTAAACACAGAAAGAATGAGAGTCATTCTCTCACTTGAAATCACTTCACAACATCCCAACATGTAATCACTAGGATGATCAACCCATCATGAGATCAGTCAAAGGAGCTCTTTTTTATATGAAAAATTTCAACATTCAACTCCCTCATCCAATAGTCATATTTTTCCTTGAATTTCGGACGGAAAATTACACCGATCTCTCAATCAATGGTTAGTTAGAAACAAATTATAAAACATCATTTTATTTTTACAAAATCATGTGTATGGAAAATTAATTAACTTATGAAAATAATAAAAATCTAATTGTAAGAAAAAATTGATTTCAAAATCTAAATGAACAATAAATTGGATTCTAGAAAACATGAATATTAGTATTTTGTTTTCCAAAGGATTCAGAATATAAACTCTATAGATTCATGAGATTGGATTCCACTGAATTCAGAGTCTAAATTCTGAGGAATTTGGAGTTTGAATTTTAGATAATTCAGAGTCTGAATTTCATATAATTCAGAGTCTGAATTTCAGAGAACTTAGGGTCTGGATTTCCGAGAATTCAGATTCAAATTTCAGAGAATTTGGAGACTGAATTTCAGAAGACTCTATATTCAAGGAACTATAATATTACAAGGTTTTATATTATAATCCAAATTTTTGACATAGAAATAAAATTATTTTAGTATTGATAGGTTTTAAACTGAGAAAATGAAAACTAGGGTGAGGCTAAAAATCGTAGATAAGATAATTGTTTTTTATAAAAATAATCTTTAGAGAAAGATAATTTTCATTAAGATAAAGTGTTTGTGATTTTAATAACATAGAGGAATGGAGAATTCATAAGGAGTCCTTATTGACTCAACAATATCATCCTTTTTGGAAATCACAAACAACATTTTGAAAAGAATATAAGGAATAAGAAGTTTTTTATGAACTTTAAATGAAATCTTATTTCCTTTTAGTCATGAACCATGATGAATATGACTAAATCCCCCTTAGGTTTTGATATTCCTAGGGATCATATTCTTAACTTCATTAGAGAGGTTTACTTTTACTTGTTTATAAAAATTTTCTTTAAGTACAATCCCATTAATTAAACTCCCCCTTTATAATGGAATTATCTTCTTTATACTTAGTATAATTTTTTATCATTCTTTTCTCCACCTTTGTTATTATAAAAAAGGAATGGATATAATGATAAAATTGTACCTAAATAATTATAACAATAAAAAACAAAATAATTAAAGGGAAAAAATATTTATTATGATTAGAAAAATTGATAAAGGGTAAAAAAAACAGAAAAATATTGGAATTTCATTCTCATTATTCCTTATTTTCCTTTGGCATGATATTAAATAAGGTATCATTCAACTTATTGAGCTTTGTATGATCATCCTCAACCCACATGAGCAATAATTCCAGATCTTATTTTTTTGTCCCAGATTATTGGTTTTTTCTTCATAAGACTTAAGAGATTAATCTTAAGACTTCACAATCTATTCTTGCTAATTATTTTTTTCTTGCAACTCTTCCATGAGTTCCCTTTCTCTATAAAAATTTATGGCAACTAAATTCAAAGTCCCATTCAGATCTTTATCTTCTTACATCGAGGTTACTTGTTCAAGGATAAGCTTCTCTGAAAAACATGTTGTATGATTTTTTATTCTAACATTTGACTTATCAAAATCATCTTTCAATGAATCTTGGAAGTCATCATGAATTATCAATTCTTCAATTGTTCTTTTTTATTTCAATAAATGATTTCTTGTGATCATCACAATAGATAAAGAAATATTGGAAATCTGCCACAATCTTGATGAATGTTTCCATGATCATACTTACAAAATATATTTTATGATTAAAAGAGTGTTGAAGAAAATGGAACCTTGAATAAATACTAGGAATCCAGGGAATGGTGTTTGCCAACATTTTCAAAGACTGCACAAAAAAATCATGAGTTATGGAAGATGATGATTTAGAATCTGATTCAGTTTATAGAGAAGATTATTTGTTTAGTTATTCAGATTTTCTCATGGATGATCTTACATCACCCTTCATAACCACCACAACCTTATTATGTGTATCATTAAGTACCTGTTTACCTTTTTAAATTTATGAAATATCATTCTCTTCCTTTTGAGAATCATGTTCACTATCTGAAATTTGAACTATTTTGTCCTCATATACCACTTATTTATCAATATTTCCCTTAAGATCATCAGACTGGATGAATTCATGATATCTGTTTTCTTCATTAGTGATATTTTCAACCTCTTTCTGACCATCATCTTCTTTTCCTGGAGAATCCTTTTTTATTGACTTGACCTTTGAAGTCTGGATAAACATATATTTAGAAGGACTTTCCTTCTCATGATATTCTTCCACTTTCTTTATAACATCATCACTCTCATCTTATTCTTCCTATTCTTGTTATACATCTTCTTCCAAAACTATTTATTCTTCCACATCAGGTTCTTGAAATATGTATTTATTTCCTGGAGTCTCTACTAGTACTGGTTCATTGGAAAAGGATTCAAGTACCTAAATCTGTTTAGAGGCTTTCCCAGCAGCCTTGAGAATTTCGTGAACAATCTCAACTTCATAAATTTTTTTCTTTCAGTTTTTTCTCATTTTCTTACTTCTATAGCTCTTTAGCAGTTTTAATTTTCAAAAAATTTTCCTCATCAGGATCTAGGCCAAAACATTCATCTCCTTCTTTTTTCTAATTATTTTGTTCCATACATTTTTCTTTAACTTCATCATAAAATGTTTTTGCTTCTTCAGATTTTGTGTTCATGACTGACTTTCCAGAACTGTAGGGTTTTCTTTGGTTTCCATTTCCTTCTCTTTTCCCTCTTCTTAAATTTATTGGAAGTCTCTCATAATTCCAGTTTTTTATCTAGATCTTCAATCTGACTTTGTTAAATATTATTGAATTCTGAGGACTTGGTATTGAACCCTAATTTCATTCTCTATAAGGTATCATCGAATAGAAACAAGATCTTGAAATTTATTGGTTTAGAGATACAAGGAATTTTGAACGATTATAATCATAGCACTATGATCAAAGATTTTTTTTTTCAGATACATGATTATCTGGGATTTGAGAGTAACATTCATTATGTTGGTGATTTTTAGAATGATATATTTCTCCATGTTTATCTTCCTCAGTTTATACAAAAAATAAAAAATAAAGATATAATTTTTCCATATGGATTTATTCTCTCCTTTTGTCAGAATGAGAGACCATTATACCCATAATACTAACCATCTGATGTTTTTTTGAGATAATAAATCTTTGGTATTTTTACTCCTTTGATTCCAATGAACCCAATTGACTTCTCCTTCTCAAAACTTCCTGATTGATATAGAAGCATGGGATTATATAAAATTTCATCACCTTAATACGGTACTCTAAGAATATTTTCTATCATGTTGAAGGATAGAGAATATGTTTTCCCATAGCTTTTGAATGAAAATTTATCCGTTCCATATTTCTCATAAAAAATGGAATCATAAAATTCTATAAGCAATTCAGGATAAACTGTATATTGATTTTTTGGTTTGGCTATGCAAAAACATTCCCATATATTCAACATAATATTTTTCGTAATCAAGGAATTATAATTAGCAATGAATTTTGGGTCAACCGAACTATCCTTGTAGATTTTACAATCCTTGTTATCCTTCGTTGAAGGAATTGTTTTCTGCAAGAAGGTTTCCAACAACATTTGGAGTCTAAGAAAATATGAAAAAACAAAACGATCTTTTTGAAGAGAGGCAGAGGTTCCACACGTAAATCATTAAAAACTTATATGGTAAAAGTAATAGGGGGACCTTATATAGGCGTCAAATTGACGATTCAAATTCCCAAAATGATCCAATGGTTTTAATAAGGATAAACTGATCTAACGGTTGAGACTATAGCCAAAGAAGGACTTGGTAGGTTCTGATATTTTTAGGTTTTTAGGAAAATTGGATTTAAGGTAAGTGAATTTGAAATAAAATTTTAAATACCAACAATTAAACAAATTCAATTATAAAAATTTGACTAAGAAAACATACCTTCCCGATTTATTGGAAATTTTTTTACTAATGAAAAAAATTCTTTTTGAAGATGTTTAGGTTCCAACATGTTTTATTAAGTAAAGAAAAAAATATGGTTACAAAAACAAATTGATTAAAGAAAATTTTTGGTTATAGAAAAATAATTATTTAATAAAAATTTTTGTTTCTAAAAAATAATCATTAAGGAAAAAATTTGGTTAACAAGAAAATGTACTACCCCTATGATAAAGATTTTCTTAATGCAAGGAGATATGTTTCAACCACAAGTTAATAAGAAATATTACTATATAGTTATTATTCAAAAAAATAATTAATATATTTAAATCTATCATAGGGTAATGATTTTGTAAAAATATCATCATATTGATCTTGCATTCTGATAAATTGAAGAATGATATCTCTTTTAAGCATGTGATTTATAAGAAAGTGATGCTTAAAATATATGTGTTTTTCACAGGAGTGATGTGTAGTGATTTTTCTTTGGGAAATGGAAGCTTTATTATCACACAATATTTTTTTTGGTAATACTCATGCCATTGTATGGGAGTGTGTGTTGCATCAAAAATACTTGGGCACAACAACTTAAAAGATTTTATATATTTAGATTCAATAGTGGAATGTGCTACTGAGTGTTTCTTCTTGCATGACAAAGAAACTATTGAATCTCTTAAGAAATGAAATGTTCCGAATGTACATTTTCTATCAATTCTATATCAACCAAAAAAAACATTAAGAAAAAATTATAAAACAAATACATTTCTAGAAGTATAAAAAAGTCTTAAATGTATGGTTCCCATTAAATAGAAAAATATACTTTTCACTGATTTTAAATGAGATTCCTTTGGATTATATTGATATCTAGCACATAATAATACAAAAGACAAAATGTATGGTCGACTACATGTCAAGTATATTAACATTCTTATCATACCTCAAAATGATGTTTGATCAATAGGTTTCCTAGATTCCTCAGGATCAAGATAATTTGAGGTACCGATTGGAATGCTTATAGTTTTAGTGTTTCCATATCCATAATTTTTAAGAAGATATTTAATATAATTATGTTGTGATATATATCTTCCTTCTAGTTTTTGAGAATATTTAAAACCTAGGAAAAAAAATTAACTCACACATCGTACTCATTTCAAACTTATATTTTAAGAGACTCACAAATGAATTAGTTAAAAATTTCATTGTTGAGATGAATATAACTACATCAATATATATTTGAACAATCAAAACATCATTGATATCTTTCTTTATAAAATGTATTGGATTAGAAATTCCCTTAACCTATTTTTTTTGTAAAAAAAATAATGTAACTATATCATAATGGGCTCTAGGGGCTTGTTTAAGTCCATATAAAGCTTTGTTATGTTTGAAAACATGTTTATGATTTTTTGTATCTTAAAAACCACGAGGATGTTCCACATAAACATCCTCTTGAACATATCCATTAAGGAAATCACACTTCACATACATTTGAGAATTTTTGAAATTAAATAATGTTGCAAATTATTGTATAGTGCAAATAGATTCAACTATAGATACTAGAGAATAGTTTTCTTCATAGTCCATCCTTCTCATTGATTATAGCCTTTAGTAACTAATCTAGATTTATTTCATTCTATGAGTCCATTTTCATCATACTTATTTCTGGAGACCCATTTCACTCCAATTACAAATGTATCCTTAGGTCTTTCAACCATGGTCCAGAACATATTCCATTGGAATTAATTTAGCTCATCTCTCACGATTTTAATCGAATCATCATCACCTAATGCTTCATCAGTGCTTTTGGGTTCTAATTGGAAAAGGAATACTAGATATTATACTCTATTTTGTAAGGATCTTCTAGTCTATACATGTTGATTTACATCACTATTGATATTATCACTGGTGCAATTCTTAAGAAATAATTAATTTGGGATTTGTAAGACATGTTCAATAATATATTGTAGAAAATCCTCTGGGGTAAATGCTTTAGGAATATTTTTTTTTGGAATTTTTCTTATTAGATGAATATTTTATCAAGGGTTGATAATCAGTTTTTGAAAATAAATCGAGCATGTAGGTTGGGTTGTTAAAAAAAGGATCAGATTCATGGAATTTAACATTAAATATTTCTTCAACTATACAAGTTTTTTTGTTAAAAACTCTATATGTCGTATAATTAGTGTAATATGCTTGGAAAATTACTTTATCATATTGGGTTCTAATTTATGTATGTTATCTTCAGTATTCTGAATGAATACTTTGTAACCAGAAACTTTCATGTAAGAATATATAGGTTTTCGACAAGTCATCAATTCATAAGGTGTTTTTTATGAAAAGTTCTAAATAAAATTAGATTTAATGTGTAACATATAGTAAAAGTTTCTTCATCCCAAAAGTGTTTAGCAATAGGATATTCACTCAACATGGTTCTAGTTATCTCATGAACAATTCAATTTCTTCTTTCAACAACACCATTCTATTGAGTAGTTCTTGGATTTAAGAATTTATTACTAATGACTTTATTACTACAAAATGTTTCAAATTCTTCATTTTAGAATTCTACCCCATGATCACTATGAATTGTTAGCAATAGATGGTTTTCTCAATTTCAACATGGGCTCTAAATTTTTTGAAATAATAAAAAACCTGAGATGTCATTGTTATAAAAAAGACCCTTGTAAATATAGTGTAATCATCAACCAAAACAAATACATTGTATTTTCCTCCAATACTTAAAGTTTTTGTTAGACCAAAAAAATCAATATGCACTAACATTAACAAATCATAAGTTGATACTTCACCGATTTATTTAAAAAATCATTTATGTTTCTTTCCATATTGACAAGGATCACAAAATTTTGATGAATCAAATCTAAGTAATGTTAGATCCTTAACAAGTATTTTCTTAGAGAGTTTTCATAGGATCCTAAGTTTATAGTGTCCTAACCTTCTATTCCATAACCAAGATTGTTCTTCCATTTCACTAAGGCTTGGTAGTTCTTGGTTCATAAGTTATTCTATGTTTAGTGTATCTATATTATCATGCCTATAGGATGAATGGATAAAATTTTCCTTGGAATTGTGTACTATTCATTTATCATTCCTAAAATTCACAAGGTAACCATCATCACATAACTGATTTATGATAATGAGGTTGTTTTTAAGACCCTTAACAAATTAAAAATTTGAATATAATGTTTCTCCATGACGAACAATGTTACCCATACTATCAATTTCCCCCTAATCATTTTCTCTAAATGTTAGATTTATCCATTTCATCTTGATAATATTTTCAAAGAAGTTTTTGTTACCAGTCATATGATGGGAACATCTACTATCCATGTACCATGTATTACTATTGGTAATTTCATTATTTTCTTGAAAATAAATGTGTTAGACTTTAAGAATCAAAAATTTCATGGATCTAGAAAATTTAGAAAGTAATATTTTAGGAATCCACATTTTCATAGAAATATAAGATTTATGAAAATATAAAGAATGAGTTTTATTTAAAGAATAACTTTTCTCCCAATACCCACAACATTGACATTTAGTAAAAAATAGATTACTTTGGGGAATAAAATACTTGTTACTATATACAGGTTTGGAGTGAGTATAACATATTCCTGAACTATTACATAGAGGACTAATTTGAGAATATATTTTATCAAATTTCTTCATTATTGAAGTAAAATTTGACAAAATTTTCTTCTCAGAAAAATTTTATGATTTTTGTCTAATGACTAAATTATTATCCTCAATGTCATTAGTCTTGGAGTTTGAGTTATCCTCTAAAAATGTTTTCATGAAATGACATTTTCAATATCCTTAGAAAGCTTATCCCTCCCAAAAGTAACTTCCATAAGGTTTCTAGAAATAATTTCAAAATATAATTTTTTTTGAATGAGAACCGTAGAAATATCTGATACATCATTTTTTATGTCAAAAATTATAGTGTTTTATTTTTCTATCTTCTTTTTTATCTTACAATTTTCATTTTCAAGAATATTAGAAAATCTAGAAAATTTTTCATAAGAAGGAAATGCATTATCTTCATCAAAAGTAGATTCCTCATCTGAAGACTTATAATATTTATCATCAGTAAAATTTTCATTCAAAGATACATTAGTAATAGATTCGGCATTGTGTACCTTTCCCATTTGACAATGATTTTCAATAGGTAGTTTTTCTAGTAGAACAATATTATTCTGACTAGAATATTCATACTCTGAGTATTCATCAAATGAGTCTCCACCATAGGAACTCCATGTATCATTAGCCTTCAAGACCTTCTTTGCATTAGATTTGTAATACTTTTTTCTATTCATCTCATTATTATTTTCTTTTCCATCTTTTCTTTTGAGCATGAGATAATCTGGCCTGATGTGTCCAACTCTTTTGTATTCATAGAAAATGACTTTTGATTCTTTCTTGAAATTTATTTTTTTCTTCTTATATCTATACTAAATGTCATTCTTTCCAACTATATTTTTCATCCTTTGAGAAATATTAGATAATTCATTATCAGATTGTTCAATTTCACTAGACTCAGATAGAACAATTACTTTCTTATACTTAGATCATGTAACCCTTTTCGAGGATTTAATTTAGTATTATAAAATGCTACACATAAATTTCCATTTTTATTTTTATTTATATCAGCATCTATTCTTATTCTTGTCTCTTTTTGAAGAAGTGTCCCAAAAAGTTTATCAAGAGTAATATTGGAAACATTCATGTTATAATCAATGGCTTTTCTATTAGATTCCCACTCAGTATGAATAATATTTGTAATAATGTCCACAAGGATGTAATCATATAAATATTTTTCTCCCATAGATTAAAGATTATTTAAAAATGGTAATAAGTATTTGTTGCACTTTACAAATAGGTTTTATATTGGGAAAGAACCCCATTACATTCTTCTCGGAGCATTTCTCTTCTTGTTTCTATTACTTTGGATGTACCAAAGTGATTGAATTCTAATTTCGTCCATATAAAATTGGATTCATCAGATGATGATATCTGACAATATAATTCCTGGTCATGGAACAAAACAATGTATTGTGTACCTTCTAATTCAATTGATATTTATGATTGTCTTGGTTGGTGAAAGTTCTGAGATCCTTGTCTAGGATTTTACAATCTCCAGTAATCTTATCAAAGTTATGCACTCAAGTGTTAATAACTAAGGTCTTCATTATGTCTATCTAATATTCATAATAATTAACAGAAAAAATTTAGTGGTCTGGTAGTATTTTTATTATTAGTGGAACCAACATTTATACCTTCCATTTTATAAGAAAATATCTTTACCAAAAAAGTTCTTAGTGGAAATATTTTTTAAGTAATGATAAAATTCTTTAAGAAAAACTTGAATTAGAAAAATTTAGCAAGAAAATAAAACTTCAGGAAGAAAAATTATAAGTGAGTATAATTATTTCAGATACTATCTATAATACCAATATTAGGATTGAAATAGTATATGTAGATTCTCAATTATAAGATGGTGTGAATTGAATGTTAAAAAACATTTGTTTTTAAACATAAGGAAAACTATGTTTAAAAATTTTAAACAAGGTAAATTCATAAATCCTCTTATAGTTCTATGAAAAAAAGTTTCTTTAGGTACATAAATATGAATATGGAATTGAATCCTTAAAACAATTTTCATAAAGGACTATTCTACCTTAAAAAATATACAATATTATTTATAAGATTAATTAATGTAAAAGAAAATATAAGAAAGTTATAATTTCTTCCATTATCAAAATATAATGGAAATAAAACATGAAAAAAACAAGTAACAAGTTGGGAATATTTTAACCCAAAGAGTAGGGTATCCAAAAACATTGTATAAAGGTACCTTGATTTATACTTTCACAAAAGTCTATCTTACCCACACCATGGTAAGCCCTTGATATGAATATCAGAATTTTTCTTGCTATCCTTTAAATCCCTCGATCATTAAGGTAGCCGACACCTCTGTCTCCATATCCCCAGAAGACATCTATTATACAGAGCAATAATCAGAGTCAAATGATGAATACTAAATAAGATGATCACGGATGACCAAGATGTTCATGAAATGCAAAAAGCATGAGAGCCTTTATCTCATTACTAGTCACTTCAGTGCATCACTATATGTAATCTCTAGAACAATCAACGCATAATGAGATCATTCAAATGAGCTCTTATTTATAGGAAAAATTTCAAAGATCAAGTACCTCCTCCAACAGTCTTATTTTTCCATGAATTTCAGAGGGACCTGTACATGTGTCACTAAATCAACGGTTAGTTAGAAACAGATAGCATGACATCATTTTATTTTTTCAAAATCTTGTGTAAGGAAAATTAAGTAACTCATGAAAATATAAAAAACACGATTCTAAGAAAATATATATTTTAGAATCTAAATGTATAAACAATTGGATTCTAGAAAACAATAATATTCAGATTCTGTTTTTCAAAGAATTCAGAATCTAAATTCTATAGATTTTGAAGTCCAGATTCCAATGAATTGAGAGTCCTAATTCTATGGAATTCGGAGTCAGAATTATAAGTAATTAGAAGTATGAATTCTACGGAATTAGGAGTCTAAATTTTGAGTAATTCAGAGTCTGAATAATCAGGAATTATGACATTGAATTATGAGTAATTTTGAGTCTGAATTCTTAGGAATTCAGAGTCTGAATTTCAGATAACTCTGATTCTGAATTTTAGTAAAGTTGCAGTCATTATTTTAGAGAGTTTGGAGTTTTAATTTTATAGTTTTATGATTTTGAATTTTTTAGAGACATAAAGAGTCCGAATTTCAAAAAATTCAGACTTTGAATTTCATAGAATTCAGATTCTAAATTTTAGAGAATTCAGAGTCTCATTTACAGAAGAATATATATTCAAGGAATAATAAGAGTCCAATGTTTTATATAAGAATATAATTTTTTGAATAAGTAATAAAATTAGTTTAGATTAGAGAGGTTATAAAATGATGAAATGAAATCTAGGGTAAGGATAAAAAGAACAGAAAAGATAAATTTTACTTAAGAAAATAATACTTATTGAAAGATAATTTTCCTTACGATAAATTGATTGTGATTTTGAAAACAAAGGAGAATGGAAAAGTCATAAGCATACATTATCGATTCAACAATACTAACCTCTTATGAAATCCATTGAACATGATCTCATAAAATTCCCTGATTTTTGTGTAGTCTTATCAAATCAACTACTCTTTATGTGTGTCAATATGTGTTGATCCACATCTATTTATTTAATTACTATTAAATAATTATCTATGACATTGAGGTAAAACTCTAATCATGATCATATGTAGTTGAGAGTGGTACTCAATGAGGACATTAAAATAATTATATATATCTCATTGAAATTTGATCAACTGAAAAATAATTTTAAACAATAATAAATTATACTGACTACAGGAATCGATAAAATACAACACTGTTTAATGTATAGACTCTAGATGATATAGGAATACCTAAAAGAATATCCTTGGTTATATTTTTCCATTTTTATAAAGGTATTTAAAATAATTGAATCATTTATTTTTTACACTTAGTATACAAGAATAAATATCTGGAAGACTAAATGATAATATATATACTCTAAAATGACTATCTACATGATTTCACATATAAAATGATTCTTTAGTGCAATATATGATTTTTATCATTATGGATAGGTTGGGAATTATGAGCTATGTTTATAATCTGATAATCGCTTCTCTCAAATTATGAATTTTATCATTATGGATAGGCTGAGAATTATGAGCTATGTTCATTAAAATCCATGCAAGATCCATGATGTTGTATTATCTTTATAAACATATATACATAAAAAACAAATATATAACTGATCTAAATAATTTAATTTTATGATCATCGAAACTATCAGACTTCTTAGTCATAACATACTTAAATACCAGCCTTTATAACATAGAAAAGTGAAAAAGGGGTCAACTTAGATTCCAAATATGGGTAAACATAAGAGCTATAAATTAATGAACATAAATTACAATATGATAAATATAATTGTATGAGAACATGAGATTAATAACAAAAAATCCTGATCATAAATTCATAGATCATAGTCAGGACGCAAGAGACAAGGTTTCATTAATAAAAGACATAAAAATTAAGAGCATGGAATCATTAATAATTGATCAAGAGACATGAATACATATTAAATGCATAAAAATATGTTTTTATTATAAAATTAATCAATGAAAATACTTTCATATGTTAAGGTTCACTCCCAAGACTGTCATAGTGAATTGGGTTCACACCTCATTCCATCATTTCCTTATTCAACGATTTATCCCAATACATTCTTATTTTACAAATTCCATTGCATAACATGTTTCAGTCCCCATTCCATTCCATCTCATACCTTGAAATATACATCTTTACCAAATTTATTATATCGTAAATAACTCTGATACTATCTATAACAGAATTAATGCCATACATATGGGTACCATAATATCATAATTCATTCATCATATCATCAATTAATTTCATGTAGAAAGGATACATGTTTCATAAAAATGTCATTGTTATAATCATAAAACATACATGGAAATAATAAGAAATTCAAAATTTTATCATATCCCTAATAAATCATAATGAAACTAAAAGTATATTTTTAAAGATGAAAAATCATTTAAAATATCACTATAACATTGCTATTGGAAAATTCCATTTTTATTTTCAAATAAATTATTTAAAATAAAAAAATTGATAACATATTATGAAAAAAGTTTGGTTAAAAATGAATAAAAAAAGGAAATTCAAATAAAAATGTACTTATGATGATAAGAAAATCTGTTCAGGTAGTCTTTATTAAACTATATATTCCTTTCAAATTTTTGATATAAATATTAATTAATATGATTGGAAAAGGGAATGAGAAATATTTTTTTAACATAGGTAATGCAATTAAATTATAATTAAAAATATATATAATTAATAATTAGAAAATAGAAAAAATAATCTTCAAATTATTGTAACTAAAATAAGGACATGGAAGAAAATATTCTCGATTGAAGATGATTGATTTTACTTGAAATAATTATTTATGTATCAAGATATCATAGAGTGAGGGATTTGAGAGGAAAAAATGACGTATATAGAAAAAAATAGATGAGAATAAAACATATATAATCTAGGAAAAATAGATCATACAATGTAATCATAATTATATTTATGAAAAAAAATCTCGATAAAAATGAGATTGTAATATAAAACCGTTAAAATGATGGATTATATTTATTCGTAACCATCAAGATAGAAATAACTCCAAATGAAACATAAAATAACATTAATATATAGATATTTATGATACAACATATCATAGGGGAATTATATTCATCTAATAAAATAAGTTATTTGAAAAAAATCAAGCATGTATCAATGGAAAAAATTGAGATGATGAAATCTAATGGCTATAATAATTTTTGAAACAATAGTCATTCAAAAAATAGAAATAATGTGGTTCTATTAACACATTTAATTAATTAATTTTTATTCCAAAATACATTACTGGGAGGTATAAAATCCATATAATTGAATAATTTGAGCTTATCAATTGAACGAGTCTCAATGAATATAAATTGAGACAAAACCCTTTCCTCAAGGCAACATTTTTGACTGTTAAATCCATTATTTGTACACTATGTTTTGTTTCAGATGTTATGGTCCTTGAGAATTGATCATGGTTTCTTAATATTAATCATTTTAACAATTTTAAAACTATCATATAAATTTATTCTATCGATAATTATAACTATTCATATTAGACGGTGATGAAAAATAAATTACATCACTACGTGAAGAGGGTAATCTGTTTGTACACACAATTTGTTTTTTCCAATTTTCGATAGATAGAATGAAATAGAAGTAAATAATAATTCATAATTAAATAAGAATTATTATATCTGATATAAAATATAAACTCATTAAATTTATTCTTTATACTAACCAAGTAAATAAAAAATGATAAACAAATCACATCGCGTGGAAGTGGTGGTTATCCATACTTATGCACAACAGAAATTATCATTTACAAATGTATCAAAATATAAAAAGGTATATATTATATTATAATTATAGAAGATTTATTTTTTCTAAAATATAATATATTAATATTTAACTGATCATAATGACCATCCATGTATGATGGTGATGTAAAATGAATTGTCTTATAATGTGGAGGTAGTAGTCCATGCACATTAATGAGAAAAACATTTATATACCATTTGATTGATAATTGGGGATAATTGTTTGTATAATAATAATAATAATAAAATATCACTATATTTATAATTTTTTATGAATTATGTTTTGTTTAGATAGAAAAATTTCAAATCTAGTGTAATAATAAATTTCATTGGATGTGGTTGGATAAGATCTTTACCTCTTCATTCAGAGGCATCCTTTAGATTAAACTCTAATCATTGAAAGATTTGTCATATTAGAATAAAATGATCTGTTATATGAATGTAATTATTCTTCCATTAATTTTTTATGGATTTATAGATTTATATGGACCAAATATTGTGAATATGGGAAGAGGATAGGTTCCCGTTTATATGTGAGGGGAGGCACAAACAATAAATTTCAAAATAGAATTCAATTATATAGGGTAAATATAATTAGAATGTGTAAAAAATTATATGTATTAAAATGTATGATAATATTGGTTTAAAACAATTTTAAAAATAATTATTAGATTGGTTTGGGTGGTAATCATGTACTTATCTTTTGGTTTAACCCCCTCTTAACAAGTTTAACCTTAACCAAGGTAACAAATAATTTACTATATTTACAATTCAATTTTGTCCAAAAAAATATATCCCAATGAAGTTATATTAATAACTATGATTAAAAATACCTTATACCTTTTATCTAATTAATATTCTATATGTAGTATAATATAATTATAAATAATCCCGTAGACCACAATTAAAACACATTATTAAAAAACCATATTTGAGAATAAAATATAATTTAACTAAATTCCATTCCATGTGAAAAAGATAAAATCAATTTTAATATATATTAATGAATATATAACTTAAAAATTTCTTTAAAACATCAATTAAAATTGATGAATTTAATTTATTATGATAAAAAATAATCCATGATTTTTTTATAGTTGTGTTTTCAATCCCAAAAATAACTTTATACCAAATCATGAATAACAATGATTCTAATTTAACTCATTATATTATTTCCAATTATTTAATAATTTAATTTCTCACAACCCATCCTGCGAGCCCCAGCCGTGACTACCCCAAGCCCATCATCCATATGCCAGGGGTTGATAACTAGAACCGGAAAAGTGTATCCCTAAAACGGGAAGGCATTACCTTTAAACCTGTACAAACACACATTCCAAGACCACAACAAGATGCATCCATGAAGTAAAACTGAAGTAGAAGAAGTGTGCATATAAAGTAAAATGTTCATAATACAATCCCAACATAAAGATACAAGTACAACTGGAAAGATACAACAACTCTTGGAATATCTCACCAAGGATCCTACCTGAAGGGTAGGTACATCTCATCTCCAAAGATCTCCATGTCAACCAGTCACCACCGTGTACCACCCGGTCTTAGCTACTACAATATAAGTTGTGCTTATCGTCATCTTCACAAGACACAACAAGTTGTGGGGAATTTCCGTGCATGGGTGAGTATAAAGATACTCATTAGGGACCCCAAGACCCCCAAGGGGTCTCTCCGAATTCCACAAAGAAAAAAAAGGATAATTAAATAGGCTCAGCTCGAACCAGGTATAACATAAGTACAACAGTATAGATGATTAGTCTTATGGATAGATCATATTATTCTATTAAGAGGATCTGCTACTGACCCACACATGATCGATATGTACTAACCCCCTCAGGACCCAAACATGATCGGTAGGTACTAACCCCTGAAAGACCCACACATGATCGGTAAGAACTAACCCCTAAAAAAAACACATGATCAATATAATGTTGATCAACACAGGGTTCTTATAATGATGATCCACACAATGTCTCTATGAATATTATCCACGACAGTCCACTCAAATTCTGGTCCTCCGAGTCGCTATGTGGATGATCTACATAGGGTCGCTATGATGCGGATCCACACAGGGTCGCTATGATGCCAATCCACAGAAGGTCTCAATGATATTGATCCACACAGGTTTCCTATGATGTTGATCCACACAGTGTCTCTATGAAGAAGATCCACAACGGGCCGCTCCACGACTGATCCTCATTGTGTTTCTATGATGTTGATCCACATAGGGTCACTATGATGCTGATCCACACTGGGTGGCTATGATGCTAATCCACAAAGCATTGCTATGAATGCTGATCCACAATGGGTCACAATGAATGTTGATCCAAACAGGGTTTATATGACGTGACATGCATCCACAGGATTCCAAAAAGGAGTAACCCCTAGGACTATCGTGTCATAAGGACTCAAACACAATAGATGGTGCTTAAATTGGACTCTCAGTCTAACAGTTTAAAGCATTTTTGTACTAAGGTCCCAATTAGATTCATGTATGATCTAACCTGACTATACTCCAAATTACTAAAAAAATCAAGTGGAGTTTCTCAAAAGGATAGTCTCGATCCAAGGATCCCAGCGTCTGAGATGGTCCATCAAACAGACATCTGGTTCGCAAGATATAACCTTTTAATGATATCTAGGACCAAAAGGGGTCTGAGTCCAGTCTGACCCATCCTAGACAGACCCGACCTAGTTTGAGTGGAATCAACTCGGTTCGGGTCGACCGACCTAGCCCGGTTGGGCATGGCCGTGGCGGGCGGGAACTGCCAGCCCTCAGACCGGAATGGCCCACCCCGTCTAGGCTAGACCCTGACAACTCAGCCTGTAGGCTGGCGTGACCCGCATGAGGGTTGTACGACCCACATCCCAAATGGCTCAAAGAGCTGTTTGCATCATAATTGGCAGTTCTAGGGGGTGCCACCTGGTTGTCTGTAAGACCCTTAGGGAGCGGGTCCCCTCCCATCGTTGTGGCTACAAAGCCACGGATCTCCTTACCACTGTGTGTGACAGCGTGTCACCTCCGGACTTTATCACCGATCGAGAGTCGGGTGTCTATCTGTCAACTACAGTGGTGCCCCACTTTTGTGACCGGTGAGCGCCAGCCACCACCTTTGTCATCGGCATCGGTCACCTGTTTCGTGCCGATGGATCATCCGCAGGCCGCTGGTTGAGATCCGATGGTCAATTTTACCTTCTGATCATGCCTACGGGCCTCCTTGGATTCTGTCATCGCTACTCGGCTCCAAGATTCAATGTTCTGTCCAAATTTTATATGAGTCCCTCGAAGAATGCAACAAGAACGAAGATTCGGAGGGTCCATGCCTAGTTTGTTTAGCTCGCGCCCTCTGTGTTAACATCTTAACAAAAGGAAAAAAATTCAATTCATCAAAGATAAACATTAATAATAACTCAATATACTGAGAATCATTGGTGAACACTGCGGATGGAGAAGCTTTCACTTTCGATGGTATTACAGACCAACGTGATGATTTTCATGCGTTTTTGTTCATCAACTATCGACCTTCAGATCGAACCCCCAACATGCATCATCAAATCCTCTATTCTTCTTTGGAAGAAGGTTTACTTGCGCTTCATCAGAGATCACCACCAAATTCTTACCTAATATCTCTTTCCCCATTTTTTAATAAAAGAAAGGAAGAGTTAATGATTTAATTCATCGATCATTTAAGGGCCCATTAATTTTTGGAATTAATGAGTCGCATTAATTGAACATGGTATGGTTACACAACAGATGTGTCGAGCCATTAAATCTCTAGAAAACCCAGTGGTCCCACCACTACCGGTCAACTATTGGAGAAAAATAAAACAACAATTTCATGTTATTTTAATATTCATTAAAAGTCCAAAAACTAACCTTATCTCCCGACCTACTACGATTAAAGTGTAGCCTCCTTTAACTGAACCCCGACTTTGAGTATTCAACGAAGTCCTTGGATTTCAATTTTGATCAACATTCCAAAAGTTAGAAAAAACCACCCATATGGTACTAAACAAACCATAAAAAAGTTCAAAATTTCATCCCAAGCACACCAGGCCTCCGAATCATGAACCGTCACTTTTCACATACTCATAATAATCCAAATTTATTTTTTTACATGGAATTTCTGGGTCTTTACATTCTTCCCACCTTAGGGATTTTCATCCCCGAAATCTACAACAAAAACTATGGAAACAAATGGGGGTACTGAGCATGTATCTGAGCCTCCCAATCCCATGCGCTCTCCCAGAGATTCATGTGCGGTCAATGAACTCGCCCTAGATGAATCGAGTGACCATGAAGGACCCACACCTGTCGATCCTATATCTCCATCAAGAACACTGCAAACATCGCCCCATCATCGATGTCCATATCTACCCAGTCAATAACATCTGATGGATCATGCATGTATATCCTCAGTTGCGACATATGGAATACATTATGCACCTGGTGCATCTATTGGGGAAGAGCTACATTGTACTCCACCTTTCCTACTCTGCTGAGGATCTGGAAGGGTCCGATGAACCTCCGAGATAACTTGCATCCTGGGCCAAACCTCTTTAATCCTCATCGGGGTGAGACCCGTAGGAAGACATGTTCTTCCTCCCTAAACTCCAAGGGTCTCTTTCTCATATCATCATAATACTTCTTCCAGATCTGTGAAGTCTTCATCTGCTCCTGGATGATCTACACCTTCTCTGTGGTGGACTATACCAACTCTGGACCCATAAGTAATGACTCTTGAGGTTCTTTCCAGCAAATTGGTGATCTGCATGGTCACCCATACAGGGCCTCAAATGGATTTGTGATTATTTTGGAGTGATAAATGTGGTTTTATTAAAACTCCACCAGGGTTATGTTGTCCTCCCAACTACATTCACAATTGATGACACAAGCAGGGAGCATGTCCTCGAGTGTTTGTATGGTCCACTCTATCTGACCATCTGTCTGAGGGTGAAAGGCATTTCTCAAGCGTATCTTAGTCCCAAAGCCTCTTGTAATCCCTTCCTCATGTGGGATGTAGAACATGTGTTTCAATCTGAGACGATCATCGATGGAACCCCGGGAAGCCGTAAAATCTTCTATATGTAGAGATGTTCCAAGATCTCTACCAATCCCTTCTATCTAATGGGTAGAAAGTGGACCGACATGGTGAGTCGGTCACTGATCACCCAGATGGAATCATGGACCTTGTAAGTACAAGATATCCCTAACATGAAGTCCATGTAGATACCATCCCACTTCCTCTCTGGAACCTCCAGTGGTTAAGCTAAGCCTACTGGTACCTGATGCTCAACATTCATTTGATGACAAGTGAGCCATCGAGATACGAACACTGCCACTGCTTTCTTCATCCATGTCCACCAGTACTAACACAAGATGTCCTGGTACATCCTTTCCACTCCAGGATATACTTCCAAATGGGATGTGAGGAACTCCCTCAACACCTCCTCTCATAGAGTCGCGGGTACTGTGGTGCATGCTATAAAGAGGATGAAGTGCTCCACACCATTAGAAATTCCATCAGGATCTTGTCCTCAGGATATCTGAGCGTGTTGGGAATCGTAGTCTACATCCCCACGTTGTGCCACCCTGACTTGTTGAAGAAGTGGGGGAGTAACTATCATATACTAGAGGTAAGCTTCCCCATAACTATTAATGAAGCATACCCACAATGTGGCTAGCTTCTCTGTCCCCTCACTCAGAAACTGTAAAACAGACCTCTTGCTGAGTGCATCTTCCACTAAGTTCCCTTTTCAGGGGTGTAGAATATCTCAAAAACTTATTCCTAGAGGAACTATATCTATCGTTGATCTCTCGGGATTAGGTACTTCTATGACATGACATACATGAGACTTTTGAGATCATAGTAGACTGTAAAACATTCTCCTATTAGGTAGTGTGGCAACATATTCAGTGCAAAGACCACTGCTTATAACTCCAGGTCATGGGTAGTGTAGTTCTTTTTGTTTTGTCTCAACTACCGTGAGCCATAAGCAATCACCACTCGCTCCTACATCAGGACACCACCCAATCTGGTCAATGATGTGTCGTAGTAAACTATGCACCCAACACCCTCTTCTGGTAGACTCAAGATGGGGCACTCGATATTCTCTTCCTCAGCTCTTAAAATCTATGTTCGAATCTCTCTATCCACACAAAGGGTTGTCCCTTCTTTTTCAAAGATTAGAAGGGTGCCAAAACTCTGGAAAAGTTGGGTACGAATATCTAGTAGTACCCAACCAATCCCATAAAACTCCGCACCTCAGTCAAACTCTTGGATGGATCCCAAGAAAGCATTGATTCTATCTTCTTTGGATACACTACAACTCCAGCCTCTGAGATAATGTGCCCCAAGAAGTGGACATATCGTACCCAGAACTGGAACTTCAAGAGCCTGTAATAATGCCAATTCTCTCTGAGTGTAGCAAGACTTATATGTAGGTGTGTGGCGTGCTCATCCTTCGACGCCAAGTACATCAATATTTCATCAATGAAGACCACCACAAAGCGATAAAGGTATAGATGGAATATCCTATTCTTGATCACAATTAACACTTCAGGAGCATTGGTCATGCCCAAAGGCATCACCAAGAACATGTAATGGCTATACCGACATCTGAAGGTTGTCTTCGGTACATCCTCATTTCGTACCCTGAGATGATGATAGCCTGATCATAGTTCTATATTTGAAAACCATCAAGCTCCCTTTAGTTGGTCGAAGATATCATCTATCCTCAGTGGATGATACTTTTTCTTCACAACCACCTGGTTCAGGCACTGATTGTCCACATAAAGAATCAAGGTCCCATCTGCTTTCGTAGCGAACAAAATTGGGGTTTTCCATGGAGAAACACTGGGAATTATGAACTACTTTCTCTATAAGTACTCCAACTGTACCCTCAAGTCAAGAAGCTCCATGGGAGCCATCCGATAAGCTGGTGTAGATATCGGTGCCATCTCGGTGTACATGTCAATATAAAATTATACCTCTCTGTGAAGAGGCAGTCCCCGAACATAATCAGGAAATACATTATCATACTGGTTAACTATAACCAAATAGCTCAGACTCCTCATGTAAATTGATTTAAGGTTAAGGCTAGGAAAATAATTCGTGATTGGATACACCCTCGTCCATGAAAGACCATCCTTTCTACAAAGGTTTCCTTCTCACCGGTGAAGGAAAACCTGATCCCATCCTCATAGATACACCACAATTTTCACCTAAAACACACAATCTGATCATGGATAGTAGATTGAAAATCCATACCCAATATGATGTCATAAGTCCTCAACGCTATTACTAAGAGATCTTCGCTGAATATCTCACCTCATAGAGTGAGTTCACACTGTCTTCAACAGTGTTTAATAGTTGAATCTTCTCCCGTAGAAGTCTCTAATTGAAAGGATCGAGCCAACAACTCCATCAGAATCACCGAGCTCCGAAAGAGTGCAGTGGAAATGAAAGAGTAACTTGAACCCGTGTCTATAAGTACTGAAGCTAGGGTGGAGTAGACATAGATCATATCCATAATCATCTCTGGAGAGTCGTGGTCGTCGACCACAACTTCCTATAGCTATGTTTTCCATGTCCACCTACTCCCTATAGTCGGGGTAGACCACCTTGTGGTGGTGGTGGTAGAACATCAAACCGATGTCCACCACTTTCTGCAAGACCTACTCATATGCCATGTCTACCAATCTACAGAACTCTTTTCTCAAACCTCTGTTACTGACTCTGTGGTCCCTCGACCAACTACTGATCGTCTGTACAGCGGATCAGGCAGTCTCTAGCCATGTGGCCCTGCCCGCCGCCCGTGAAGC
Organism: Viscum album; assembly: GCA_963277665.1. Classification (NCBI taxonomy): domain Eukaryota; kingdom Viridiplantae; phylum Streptophyta; class Magnoliopsida; order Santalales; family Viscaceae; genus Viscum; species Viscum album. The sequence goes on along the minus strand of OY728143.1, from coordinate 875,751,434 downwards.
ACAACCTGCATCCCTACTGACCTCCTTACCTTGTGAGCCCCGCCCCTCCGACCACACATCCAGTGGTCTCCCTCCAGATGGTCTTTCACGCTTGGACCCCTGCGTCATCTACCTACTACCACTTGTAGATGACGCGACTACCTATCATCTAGTGGTGGATCTCAACATCGGTGTCTACTCATCTAAGATGATCCCAACCAATAATGCTCACTTGATCACTCTAGAATGTGATGGAATATTGCATGATATCATCAATGCTCTGATCTATCACTAAAGACCCTGCTCAATGGTCTGGGACCTGAAGAAAGGGTCTCATACCATGTTAGTGGAGTAGCGTGAGAGTTAAGTGAATCTCACCGAGTACTGGGCCACTGATAGACTGCCCTTCTATAAGTGTAGTATCTCCCTGATACACACTATGTGTAAAGATGCTGGTACGAACTCTGCCATGAAGAGGGTCTCGAAGTCAAACCAGGAGAGTGTCACCTCTACTTGTGTGTAGAGAATCAGACTCCACCATCTCCCTACTATTTCCTAGAATAGGCTAGCAGCTATGATCACCATCTGATCTGCTGGTGTATCAACTAAATGAAAAACTCATGACATCACCTCTAACCAGTCCTCAGCTACCTGGGGATTTGTCTCACCTCGAAACCTCAAGGCCCCCAGTCTCTATAAATCAGGAAACACACTCAACTGGTGTTCACGGTCTTCTAGTGTGCTGGTGTCAGGTGTTTCACTCCAAGTGGTAGTGCTACTGGTACACCACCCAAAGGTGCCATCACAGTAAGAGGGCCCTACACCGAAGCCTCATCGCTCAATGGGATGCTATCGTTAAATCTATATGGAATCTTATCTAGTTGTCTACTCTGATGCATCATGAATACAAACTTGTACACTACGGTAAATAATTTTTACCTGGTGAGATGACTCAAAAGAGATCAAATGTTAAACATTTTCAAAATACATGAAATCAGTGATTTCATGTATCGAGTCAGAAAATAAAAATTCATGGTCATGGTGTATGGATACATTGGCTGGCTCACCAACAATGGACTCCCTAAATTGAAAACGACACTCAAAACACTTAACATTATTGCTCCATTGGAAAGATAAATGTCTTAGATCTTTGGTAGAACAAACTCCTCTGATACCGCTTTGTCACAACCCGTCCCCTAAGGCCCGTTCCATGACTACCCCAAGCCCACCTTCCATATCCCAGGTGTTGGAGACTAGTACCGGAAAGGCATTTCCCTTAAACGAGAAGACAATGATTCTAAACCTATACAAACAAACAGTCCACGATCCCAACAAGATGCAACCACAATGAAAAACTATACTAGTGAAAGTGTGTTAAAAAAGTAAAGGGGTTAGAAAACAAGCCCAACTAAAAGATACAACTACAACTGAAAATATTAAAAAAACTCATGGAATCACCCACCAAGGATCCTACATGAAGGGTAGGTACAACTAATCTCCACAGCACTTCACGTCAACCAACCGCCTCCATGAACCACCTATTCCTCACACCTATAGTCGCAGTCGTGTTGCTCATTGTCTACAGAATACACAACAAGGTGCGGGCGAAACTCATGCACGTGTGAGTATATCAATACTATGTAGGGACCCCGAGACCCCCTATGGTCTCTCAGAATTAAAAAAAACCAAAATGATCAAAAAAATAGACTATGCTCAAACAAGGTATAACTTAAGTATAGAAGTACATACAATTAGTCGTAAGGAAAGAACATCATATTCTGTTATGATGCTCTACTGATAACCCACAAAAGATAGTTAGGTATGAACCCCCACATGACCCACACAGGATCGGTAGGTACTAACCCCCGCAAGACCCACACATGATCGGTATATTGTTGATCCAAACAGGGTCACTATAATGCTGACACACAAAGGGTATCTATAAATCTGATCCATGAAAGGCCACACTAAGGCTGATCCTGGTTGGGTCGCTATGATGTTGATCCACATAGGGTTGGTATGATGCTGATCCAGAAAGGGTCGCTATGACGTGGATCTACATAGGGTCTTTATAATTCTAATCCCCAAAGGGTCTCTATAAAGCTATTCCACGACAGGTCTCTCTAAGGCTGGTCCATGTCGGGTCGTTATAATGCTGATCCACACAGGGTCTCTATGATGCTAATCCACACATGTTCCCTATGATGTCGATCCACACCAGGTTTCTATGAGTGCTGATTCAAAAAGGGTCTCCATGAATGATGATCAGCAGTGGGTCTCTACAAATGATGATCCATACAGGGTTTCTATGATGTGATAGTCAGCCACAAGATTCCACAATGGAATAACCCATTAGGCCACCATGTCGTAAGGGTTCCAAAACCACAGACAACACGTCAATCAGGTGCCCGGTCTGAGAGTTTTATGCATTTTAGTACCGAGGGCCTGGTTGGATTTGGGTATGATCAAACTCGGTTGTACTTGAACATTTTCTAATAATTAGGTTGAGTATATCAAAAGGACTATCTCACTCCATGTATCCCATTTACATAGACGTTTCATAAAACAAATGTATTGTTCACAAGATATGTCCTTTTAAGCGTATCATGTCTATAAAGGGGTCTGGGTCCGGTCTGACCCGGTCTGACCAACTTGACCAGGGCCGGGCCATGGGGGGTTCTGCCCGTTGGCCCGTGGACTGGCTCGACCCGCCCCGGATGGTATGGGCATGAGATGATTGCTCATAGGCTAGCGTGATCCGTGTGACGGTCGTGTGGTCTGCCTTTCGAATGGCTCAAAGATCCATTCAACTATTAATTGATTGCACCGCCAACCGGTCCGCGTGTCACATAGGGAGCAGGCCCCCTCCCTTCATTGTGGCTTTGATGACACATCCTGCATCACTGCGGAACGTGAGGGAACACTTCCTCCCACATCTATGGCTGACCATGAGTCGGCCCCCTGTCTGTCTGCTGTTGTTCTGCGTGGCAGCGTCGCCCTTCTGCGACTGGCGAGCATTGGTCGCCGCATTTTCCGATGGTGTAGGTCGCCTATGCCGCAAGGCCAGTTCTGCAGCAGTGGATCTTATATGGGCCACAAGTTGAGCTTTAGTGGTCAGTTTTCCTTTCCACTCATGCCTACCGGCCTCCTGGGAAGTCTTCATTGCTGCATGTCTTTCAGATTCAAGGTTCTGTCAAAATTGTAAATTCTTCCCCCGAAAAACATAACAAGAACTAAGCTGCGGAGGGTCTATGCCTTGTTTTCTTCTTGAACCCTTCATGTTAACATCATAACAATAATAAATCAATTTAATTGATAAAATACAATCTTTAATAATAACCCCCTACATCGAAAATCATTAGTGACCACTACGGACGGCAGTGCATCCATGTTCGTTGGTATTGTAGACGAAGGAGAAGGGTCACATGCATTGTCGTTCATTTACCATCGAACTCTAGATAAATTCCATAACTATCATCATAAAATCAACCATTCATAATTGGAAGAAGGTTTTTCGGCACTTCATCAGAGCTCACCACCAAATTCATCCCAAATCACACTATGGATTTGTTTTAAAATAAAAATGAAGAGTTAGGGAATTAATTCATCATTCAATTAAGGGCCCACTAATTGGTGAAATTAATGAGTCCAATTAATTGAACGTGGTGTGATTACACAATAAATGATTCGAGCCATTAAATGGATTGACAACCCAGCGGTCCCGCTACCACATCTCAACTGTTGGAGAAAAATACAATAACAACTTCATGTTATTTTATTATTCATTAAAAAGTTCTAAAACTAAATTTTTCTCCCGACCTACTGCGGTCGAAGTGAATCCCCCCTTAAGTGAATCCATGTGCAACATATTCAATGTTTTCATCATATATCAATTCCTAAATCGGTTTATATGTAATAAAAAGGAACCCGTATGTTTACTGAACGTACATTAAAAATGTTCAAAATTTCGTCCTGGGAACACCAGACCTCAGAATCATACACCATCAATTTTCCCAGACTTTTAATAATCCAAAATACTTTTTTACAAGTAATGTAAGAACCCAGTTCTTCTGTTCAAGTATGTTTTTCCATCTTTGTTTAATTGAGGAAAAGGAGGATTCTTTGGAAATTTTAGGAGTACATGCCATGTAATTTTATGTTCCCGCCGTGTACTTAGTTTCCACACGTAGTTGTGTGCTGTCTCAGTGACAGATGAGTGCACAACCATGTGTGGTGAACTAGAGGCCGCCTAAAGTGGGGCCATGTAAGGGAAAGTACATGTCATGTACTTATAAAATACATACCGTTTACTTACTTTTTTTTTCATTAAACAGATCAGGGTCAGGTCTAATCGATAGAAACACCTCATTCTAGGTCCGACTCATCCAGGAGTGTTCGTATGCTGAGGAACATTCTTCAATCCCCCAACTCACCATCTGTTATCTGAATTGAACTCTGTCAGTTGCGTTGGAATCGCATTGTTGAGTTCTCTCATCACCATGAACCTCGTTTCTAGTTTTATTCTCTCTATCACGTTATCTTCAGTTGAACATTTTAGACATTTTTATATATCTAATGAGTTCTAGGATGATCCAAGTGCCAACACTGGAGTATATCTATCATACAACACCGAGGTAGGTGGTTAGTGCTTTTCCATAGGTACTCCTTGAGTTATATATGTAAAAGTTCCCAATACCCTTGAACAGGGTATTTTATGTTTATAGTTTAGCCCCCTTTTTTCTTGTTATGCCTTTTTTGATTTGGATAAAGGTTATTTATTTTTGAATATGGTTAATGCTGATATGCCATAGACCTTTTGACCATGTTTTATTGTTTTGACCATTTCGCCTAGTTTTCCTGTTAGGATGATTCCTTTCCATGCCTAGTATTTGTAGGATAGAGTGATTATTTATGTGACATGAAATGATTTGTTGTAGATTTTTTATCCAAGTAATTCTAGAGATTTACATTGGATGCTGATTATAGTTTGTGCACGATTTCTTGACATGGTGTTGCGGGAACCTAGTGTAGTGAGACCATAAGTGAAATTGATGATGAGGGATTTCCCAGAGTGTCTATTATATTTATTACGTTGCGAGACCATAGGGGGGATTGACGTTGAGTTCTCACTCAAGGTGTATATAGATATGTTACGAGACCACAAGAGGAATTGACATTGATTTATTCCTCAGAGTGTCTGTAGGCTACCATTAATATACTATAGGGGGAATTTACAGTGAGTGCTTCCTCAGAGAGTGATTAATCAGACTTGAATAAAGAGGGAATTGACAGTGAGTGCTTCCTAAGAGTTTCTTTGTTATATCCTTTCTTACATTGTAAAATAGAGGGGTTAGGATATGAGAACAACCTAGAGGGTTTCTTGTATTTCTTTTTGGTTGATTCGATACTAAAAATAAATGTTTTCAAATGAATCTTTAGTACTGTTTACTATTGATTAATTACTTTTTTATTTATTCTTTTACTTATTGCCTGCCATATATATTCACTGAATTATAGGAACACATAATTTGGTGGTTGCCTACTAGGATTAGTATCACCCCCTGTTTGGGTCATGATTTTGGGCCCAAACAGATTATATTGCTGCAAGTATAGATATGGGCAAGCACCCCTCTACATCAGGTACTTGATTGCTGAGGATCTAGGGATCATGGGACCAAGACAGGTCTTGCGATGTTGTTGGTGGTTTTTTGTTTTCTTTTTTACTTTGGTTGATTAGTATTTTCCAGTATTTTGACTTGTTTGGATGTTTCCCTATACATATGCATCATACATCAATTATATATGTTCTCACATTGTTTCTTACTTTATGTCTTCTACTATTTACTATTGTATGGTATTATTACTGCTTTCGCTATTGTTATATGTGTTACATCAACTATGTTACTCTTACAATGAGGAATATATTCCCCACTATCATACCCAAGGCCCTCGTTGCTATTCAACAGCCTCTTGCATTTGGGTAAATGCACTTTAGGCTAAGTGAACAACCGAGTATGGGGTGCCTCTGGGAGGCTTCCAGAACTGGGATGTTACAATGTGGTATCAAAGGGTTTCTTTTCTTATTGACTTACTGTTTGGAGCCTATATCCAGTAATAGGATGGAAATAGGTACTTGGTAATAAACTGTGCCCGGGAGTAGCTAACCCGTGTACAAGGAAAATCCAATTTACCTCGTTGTTGCAGTTTTTATGGGTTTCCAATTTTACAATTGATTTTATTTGACGATTGGGTGATTCACATGTTTTGTGTTGTTATTGATGATATTATTGAGGTTTCATTTCTGTTGAAACCCGATGAGATAAGGGTATCCCATATCATGCATCATATAGGAACTTGTTAGAAATCACATGTCATGCATTCCTGCCATTCCATTTAGGGTGAATTAGTGATTTCATGTTTTTGTGATAGATACTGTGATAGATATGAATTTTGTTGAGATATATTCCCTAATATAATACCTACATTTTGATAGGGTATTTAATTTTGAATGTTTTTTATTGAATGAACACCAAACATTGGGTCTTGAGGAGTTATGGGCCATGAAGGACCAATATTTGGGGAATCTTTGCATTTTTATCCTTTTTAATGACATGTAAAAGATTCCAATATTTGATTCACTGGGAGTATGGGCCCTCACGTATCATAATTTGGTGCTTTAATGTTCATTTCAGTGTTTTCTATGATTCTGGAGTAGTTTCTGAGGCTTACTATCTGAAAAATACCAAAATACACAGAATGTAATGATGAACACACACGATGTGTCCTTCTATTCAGGAAGGAACTATTTTTCATAAGTTCGTGGAATATATTTACACACCGTGTATCATTTAACTGTGTCACGAGATGTGTGTGGGAGGAGACACGGGGGTCGGGAAATCTTGGTAGAACATGCCATGTGCTGGACGTACATGTCGTGTTATGGAGACCATGTGTCCACCCGTGTGACTAATGACACAGAGGGATAACAACTTAAGTTATAAAATCAATTTCAAGGTTGAACATGCCATGTAGTGAAACTTGAGTATCCAACCGTTTATTGAACAACACAGGTGGTAGAAATCTTTGTAGTACATGCCATGTCTGGCATAAACACGCCTTGTAGAATCAGTTGTGTAACCAGCCATGTCACTAACAACATGGGTTAGAAAAGTTTATCGAGTACACATCATGTATGGCACTAACATTTCATGTAGTCTTGTTCTAGGAGAACCATTTGGCTTAGTCGTGTAGAAGAACTCAGGTAGGGGAAGCGGATTAAATTACAAAACATGTGTTAGGACAACACACAGTGTGTATGGAGTGTTACACGACAAGTTTTGGCAGAAGTACACACCCATGTGGAGGCCTAAAGGAACATGCCTTGTAGTCATTATACACACCATGTATACATGTTTCGATAAACATGAGTGCTTTATTTATCATGGTCCCTTCATACACTTGTATGTTTCATTCCTTGATAATCTTGATCTAAAGGGTGTGCTTGACCTTGCAGAGAGTCATGCCACTGAGACGTCATCCAGTTGTCTGCTAGTTATTGGGAAGTGATCAGAAATAGAACATGAATGATCAGGGACTACCAGCAGATCCTCCATTTATGCCAGTATAGGCCCCAGCCGTTATTCTGGGCACATGTGTTGAGGCACAGTTTCGAGAGGGCTTTATGAGGATTATGCAGACCTTCCGAGGAGTACCACATCCTACCCAGCCTATGGTAGAGATAACATGGGGTTTTTAGAAGAAGAAACCTCCCACATTCTCAGGAAATGGAGGAACCTAGGCTTTAGATTCATGGATAGAATCCATGATGAAAATATTCGAGCATCTGGAGGTGCCTCCGGAGAAGAGGGTCAAGCTCACTACATATATGCTTTGGGATTCGTCCAAGAGATGGTGGGATGTGATCTTACAGGAGGGACACCAGAAGAATATGTCTTGGGATGAGTTCCAGTGTACCTTATATGAAGACTTCGACCTGAAGACCTTGAGGGCCAATCAAGCCTGAGATATCATGTGTTTGGAGCGGGGAAATATTTCTGTTATGGAGTATTCCTTTCTCTTCATAGTGCTGCAGCACATTACAGCCTTTCTATGTGGAGATTGGTTGTTCCTAGAAAGGAAGCATGAGGTTGGTCTCAGGAATGAAATTCAGGATCAGGTGAATATATTCAGGTTGACATCCATCACTTTGATAGTCAACCAGGTGCTGATAACAGTTGGTAATCTGAGGGCTTCTAGAGATGTCAGCCAGGGTGGTTTCGCAAGCAGTGTTAGTGCCTCTCTGGATGATAGTAGGAGGCGCTTTAGGGAGTATACATGTGGAGATCCGTGTAGGTGGGATGCTCCTTCATGTATCCATGTGGTTTATACCAGTGTGGAAAAGTCAGGCATACGAGGCCACATTTCATGGGGGACTCGGTGGAGTGCCGCTCTTATGGTATGATGGGTCATCTACAGCTCTTCTATTAGATCTTATCACAAGCAGCTGGTGACATAGGATCTTATATGACTCTGTGTTCAGGAGTAGTACCACCATTTTCGCACCAGTTAGGGAACTGGTGTTCTTCCGGCCATTCAGGTCGAGGTGGAGGCCGCGATCGTGGTAGTTAGTTTCCAGGATTTTAGCATCAAGAGGGTGGATTGGGTCAGAGTGGTTAGACAGGGTCACAGGGCCGCGGTGCAGGCCATACATTGGTAGTGGAGAAGACCCACTAGGAATAGTATCCCAAACCCTCTACAGTTCAAGTTACGATTCTAGTTTCCTCTGTTTTAGCTTCTTCTCTTTTCGATAAAAGGGTTTCCCATAACATTATTTTTGTTGTTGTTTTGGAGAGCTTTGGACTCTATATCTTTTCTGCTGCCGATATCTTGATTCTAGACACTATGTTGCAGACGAGAACAACTACTGTATGTCAGTGCAAGGAGTTCCCTCTTGAGGTTGGTGGGTGTCACTTTTTATGGGACCTCAATGTATTAGAGATGACATGCTATGATTTCATTCTTGGAATAGACTGGTTAGTTCCATTCCAAGCTGTTGTTGATTCCTATCGGCGTAGTGTGAGTTTTACATCATCAGAGGGTGGATCGTTTCATCACAAGGGATAATGGGATGTCCAGGAAAGCAGAGCATAACCAAAGAATTATGGGTTGGGAGGAGTTTTAACCCAAATTTCTAGTCTATATCTGGATGACCAGGGATTTTCATAGATAGAATTTCCTCTAGTGGTGGATCGTTTCATGGACATCTTTCCAGCGGACTTTTCAGGTATGCCTATAGATCACGAGGTAGACTTTTCTATTGATCATGGGCCAGGAGTGGCAGAAGTGTCCATTCACCCTTACAGGATAACCACACTTGAGTTACATGAGCTCAAGAAATAGTTGGAGGAGTTGTAGGAAAAGGGTTTCATTTGACCTAGTACTTCTCCTTGGTGTTCTCCAGTCATGTTTTCAAAGTAGGCAGACAACTACCTCAGACTTTTTGTGGATTATCGGAAGTTGAACCAGTTGATAGTAATGAACTGATATCCATTGTAGAGGATTGATGATCTCTTTGATCATCATCGAGGATCACAGGTGTTCATGAAGATTAACTTGAGATATTATTATCATTAGTCACGCGTTTGATCATAACATATACCTCTTACTGCCTTTCAGAACACATATGGTCTATACATATATCTGTTTATGCCATTCTGTCTTACGAACACACCGACAATTTTCAAGGCCTTGATGAACTGGGTGTTCCATCAGTACTTTCATTCTTTCATGGTAGACTTCATGGATGATATCTAGGGGTACTCTAACACTCTAAAAGACTATCCTACCCATCCTACGATTGTTTTGTGTACACTGATAGAGAATCAGTTATATGCTAAGATCCCAAAATGAAACTTTTGGAAGGACTGAATTCACTTCCTAGGTCATGTTATCTCAGAAAAAGAAGTATCAGTAGACCTAGATAAAATGAGCGTAGTGGTTTCATGAGAGAATCTAGAGAATGTATTTGAGGTGCATAGTTTTATAGGGATGCATGGACACTACAGATGTTTCATACATAACTATTCTCTCTTAGCAGAACCACTATTGGGTTTGACTAAAAAGGGTGTGAAGTACTTATGTTCAGATTATTTTGAGTATGCCTTTTAGGAGATAAAAGTGAGGTTGACTTCAGCACCGATACTACTATTTCTTGATCCAAGAAAGAACTATACTGTTTACTATGATGCATAACCTATTAGGCAGGGAGTTGTTCTCATACAGGGGGAAGGAGTTGTTGCATAGTGGTATTGGATATTGAGGCCACATGAGAGGAACTACATGAAACATGATCTCGGTTTTGTTGTTTTTGATCATGCTTTATGATGTTGGAGACATCATCTTTTGGGAGATCATTTTGTGGTTTTCACTAACCAAAAAATTCTCAAGTACAACTTCACTCACCATGAACCGAATTTGAGATATTGATGGTGGGTTGAGCACCTTCAGTCCTTTGGCTTTGAGAATTCTTAAATGCCTAGAAAAGAAAATTCAGTAGTTATTGTGTTTGGAAGGAGGAATCAGAAACAAGAAGTTTAAGAGGCTAGTAGTGAGTGGAAACTTTAGGGTCTGTTCTCTGAGATGCACATGGAGGTGAATGACAGACAGGGGAAAACATTTCTTTCTTCTGTGGCTATTACCTCTACTCTTCTTGATCAAGTGCGAATGAGGCAGCTATCAGATTCAGAAGGACTAGCCATATTAGAGAGTATATCAGGAGAGGAACCCATTCCTGGATGGACAGTGGGCAATGATGAGATCTTACATTTTTATGGGAGTATGTGTGGTCCAACAGACCAAGGTGAAGAGGTGATGTGGGACTTTCATTCCTTAGTTTGGGCAGTTCACCCTCATGTCACCAAGATGTATCGTGATCTACACTGTCATTATTGGTGGCCATGTAGAGGGGACATGTTGCTGATTTTGTCATGACGTGTTCAACCTGTCAGTGGTGAAGGCGAAGCTTCATCGACTATTAGGGATTTTTCAACAGTTACACATTCCTATGTGGAAGTGGAATTATGTCAAGATGGATTTCATGACATGTTTTTCTAGGTCGCCTCAAGGGAATGATGAAGTTAGGGTTGCCATTGAGAGACTCACGAAGGCTTCTCATTTCATTCCCATCATAGAGGGATTCAGTGTTGATGATCAGGGAAGGTTGTACATCCGAGAGATTGTATGTTTACATAGAGTTCCTAACTCCATTATTTTAGATAGGGACATCATTTTACTTCTCTGGTATGGCAGGGATTAAAAAAGTATTTATTTACAGATGTACTTATGAGTACAACATACCATCCCCAGACAGATGCCCAGTCTGAGCATACGATTCAGGTTCTTGAAGACATGTTTGAGCATGAATCCTGAATTTTCAAGGTTATTGGGTGAAACACATACCTCTCATGGTGTTTTACTACAATAATAATTTTAAAACAACTATTCAGATAGAAATATATGAGGCTCTGTACGATAGGCCATGCCGATCACCCTTATGCTAGCTAGAGGTAGGAGAGGCAGCTATGCTGGGACTTCGTCTTGTCCAGGAGTCCACATAGCAGATAGAGTTGATTAGGAAGAGGATGGATACTGCACAGTCACTACAGATGTCTTATGCTGATCGGTGGAGATGATCTATGTAGTTCATGGTCGGAGATCAGGTTTTCCTACGTGTCACACCAAGGATGGGACAACATAGGATTAGGTGACAGGGTAATCTTTCGTCGAGGTATGTTGGGCCGTTTGAGGTTTTGGGGAGAGCCAGGATGGTTTCCTATTGGTTGTAGTTACCTCAGAGGTACCAGGATATGCATGATATCTTCCTTGTCTCACAACTTCAAGATTAATTCTAAGACCAATCTCATGCTTTTCTACCTGAGGAGGATGAGATCAAAGTGGATGCAACATTCGAGGAGCGTCCAATCTGGATTTTTGATTGCAATGTGAAGGTTCACTGTGGCCGGTCTGTTCCTCTGGTAAGAGTGCTGTGGCAGCACAAGCGGGTACAAGATGAGACTTGGGAGAGGGATATCGATGTACGACCATAGTTTCCAGGGCTTTTCGAGGATCCTTCTTCTATGACGTTGTGCTAGGAAAATTCGGTGATGAATTTCTTTAAGGGGGGATGTTCGTAAGAACCAATATCTTCTTTTCAGGTATGTTTTTCCTTCTAAGTTGTTTTTGAGAAAAAAGATGAGTTTTTGAAAATTTTAAGAGTACACACCTATACTTTTATGTACACTATGTGTACTCTGTTGCTGCACGTAGCTGTGTGCTGGCCGTCTGATGGCTGAGCACATAGCCATGTGTGGTGACCTAGAGGCTACCTAACGCTGGGCCTGGTAAGGGAACATACACACCGTGTATTTATAAAATACTCATCATGTAATTTCTTTTTTTTTCATTAAACGGACCAGGGAGGTGTCTAATCGATAGAAAAACCTCCTTCAAGGTCCGACTCATCCATGAGCATCCGTACACTGATGAATATTTTCCGAGCCCTCGACTCGCCATCCATTCTCCAAATCAAACTTCTTCGGTTGTGTTGGAATCACATTTGTGAGTTCTCTCTTTTTCTTGAACCTTGTTTCCTGAATTCTTCTCTCTCTCATGTTATCTTCCATTGAACGCTTTAGATTTTTTGTAGATATTCTATATTCTTGGTCGATCCAAGGGCTGACACCGTAGTATATCGATCGTACTACGCTGAGGAAGGTGGTTTGTGCATTTCTGTTGGCATTCTTTGAGTTATATGTGCAAAAGTGACCAATACCCTTTACCTAGGTATTGTGTGTTTACGGTTTAGCCCTGATTTTTCTTGTTATGCCTTGTTTGACATGGATAGAGGTTATTTATTTGGGAATAGGGTTAGCGTTGATATGTCATGGATGTTTTCCCTTGTTTTTTGACTATTTCGTTTAGTTTTCCTATTAGGTTGTCTCCTTTCCATTCCTAGTATTTATAGGATAGAGTGATTATTTATCTGGCATGCTATGATATATTTTATATTGTTTATCCATGCAGTTATAGAGGTTTATATTGGCTTCTGATTATCATTTTTGCACGATTGCTTTACATGGGTTTGCGGGAACCTGGTGTAGTGTGACCATAGGGGAAATTGATGTTGAGGGATTTCCTAAAAAGTCTGTTATATTTATTATGATGTGAGACCATATGGGGGATTGACTTTGACTGCTCCCTCAGAGTGTCTATAGTTATGTTACGAGACCACATGAGGAATTGACATTGAGTGCTTCCTCTGAGTGTCTATAGTCTACGGTTAAAAGACTATGTGGGGACTTGATAGTGAGTGCTTCCTCAGAGAGTCTTTAATCATGCTTGACTATATTGGGAATTGACGGTGAGTAATTTCTTAGAGTTTCCTTGTTATATCCTTTCTGGAATTGTAAACCAAAGTGGTTAGTATATGAGAACTACTTAGAGGGTTTCTTGTATTTGTTTCTGGTTGATTATATACTTAGAAATAAATTTTTGTAAATGAAACTTTAGTACTGTTTACTATTGAGTACTAACTTTTTTATTTCTTATTTTACTTATTGCCTTCCATATATATTCACTGACTATTAGGCATAGATCTATGGGTGGTTTCCTACTAGGATTAGTCTCACACTATATTTGAGTTATGCTTCTGGGCCCAAACAGATTATATCTATACAGGTATAGATAAGGGAAAGAGTCCTTCTACATCAGGTACTTGATTGATGAGGAGATGAGGAGCATGGGACCAAACCGAGGCTTGCGATGCTGCTGGATATTTTTTGTTTTCTATTTTAATTTGGTTTATTATTGTTTTCCATCATTGTGACTTGTTTGGATGTTTTCCAAAACATATACATCATGCATCATTTATATATGTGCTCTCGTTGTTTCATACTTTCTGTCTACCTCTCTTTACTATTGTATGGTATTATTACTACTTCCACTATTGTTATCTGTGTTACTTCCACTGTGTTACTCTACCAATGAGGGAATAGTTTCCCCACTGTCACAACCAAGGCCCTCGCTGCTAGTCAGTAGCCTCTGGTGTTCAGGGAAATGTTATTGAGGCCATGTGTCACAGTTGATATGATTCACCATTGAGAAGAGTCGCCATTGAGATGAGTCACTACTAAACATGAGTCACCATCAGACTTGAATCACCAAAAAACATTGCCTACCATTGATGTTGAACTATTATAAAACAAGTCACCATGGACATGATTCACCAATATGGATGATATATCATTAGATGAGACTCCATTGATATGAGTCACCATTGAGACGAGGCCCCGTAGATAGGAGTCCCCATGAAGATTAGTCACTGGGGAATTTGGCTCACCACCAGAGTAGACCCACTTCAAAATGAACAGCCACTAGCCTGACTCACCATTGGAAAAACTCACACACAACACATTAATCACCATTAGAACGAATCACTGTTTCTATTCTGGGTTTTTTTGAATTATATATCTCTAATAGGTATATTATTAAATTTAATAATAAGGAATACTTTAATGACTATTCAAAGTCAATTGTAGTGTAATTTAAATGTTACGATAGAGGTAATTATGAGGTTACAGAATACCCAGTTGATTATTACTTAACTGGTGTCTAAATCATTTAGTGTTATATAAATATTAGAGTCACCCTTATGTCACACAAAATAATGGTGGAATGAGTTCACACATTTCATCCATTTGTGAATAGATGATCATGTGTTCCATTTAGTGGTTAACATTACATGGTGTATCTTCCATACACCAGACTGTGAAATATTGATGATTTCATAACATATAGATTCTCTCTATAGTAAGAACAAAAAGGGATATGATTAACTATTTTATTGTTATTTTATGAGAAATTACTCTATCTTCACTCCAGGACAAAACCTAGGTTACTCAACATTTTAGAGCACATTATATTGAACAACACTAAATTATCTACATGTTTATACATACTTTCTTGATTGTTACATTTAATTCCTATCAGTGTGTGTTTTTCCCTATTTATTTAAAACACACATTCTTCTACACTATAAATAGAATATAAATGATGTATTCAATATTCAATTTACATTTTCTTACCTATGGTGTTGTGGGAGTGGTCATTGTGCGTACATTATTTTTTTCACAGTTATTGTAGAAAAGGTCTTTGGGTTGATTGAAATTTGTTTAGTTGTTGTTTTTACACTAGATCCATGTTATGAATCAAGATAATATTAATATAATATACTTGTAAGTGGGGGATTTTCAAGTGGATGTGATTATGAATTGACATGATATTGAACCTACTGTTTTTAATTCCACTATTTGTAGTGTTCTTTTTTGTTTCATTTAAATTCATTAAAATAAATTTTTCTTAAACTATAAAAAACCCACTATTTTGATAGTTATTCATAACAAGTTTTTATATATGGTTTTGATAAAGAAATTTTATTTCAATATTTATAATTATATCCAAATATTGTATTAACTATGACCGATCATTCTTTGTGAAATATTTTAATATATCTGAATTTATATGGAGTTGTTGTTTTGATTAACTATGAAATTTTATTTCTCATGGGGAGATTTTCTTTGAGATTATTTTTATCAAACCATATGTTAGATAATCAATTTACCCCTATTAAGATACTCATTATAACCAAAATTTGGTATCAGAGGTTATTCATATTCTTTTCATATGTGATTTGACTTATGTATTAATGTTTTTAAATTTCAGTAAATTATAAATTTAATTCTCTAAATGGATAATAGAAAGTAATTTTATAGTGCCAATAACCACATCTATTTAATTGAAATATTTATTCTCATTGTAAAATAAATATTAAAATTTAAATAGAATTTATGTGTTTTGAAATATAGACAGCTATAGAGGAAAAATATAAAATACCTATATCTGCTAGATCTATATAGGGAGATACTTCCAAAACGTATTATATTAAAAATTAAAAATTCATTAATTATATATAATGTGATTTAGTATATACATAATTTAATAGTATATATACTTTTAAAAATAAAAATGGAATATGGGTCTCATTAGATATTTCTCTGAATGGAACAACTTATCTGATATAAATGTGATTGAGTAGTTATACAATTAAATGTTATACATTCATGATGAAACATGATGAAATAATTTATTATTTGTATCTTACGTTTAATGATATAGTTAATACAACGACATCCATGGGAAAAAGTGTTTTAGAAAAACATAAAACCAAGTGACTATTGAGATGTATTATAGATAGATGGAGGTGAACATCTATTTCAAAAAGATAATCATATGATATTTGAAGACTACCTATTAAGGAATCGATTAGAAAGGTAATGATGTATGTGGAAGTGATTAAAGTTAATAATGAAAAGGAATATCAACCTATTATATAATCTTTATCCTTCCATTACACAACATCAATATAGAATGAAGACTAAAATGTACAAGATAAATGATATAATAACGAGAAATCACTGGCTGAAAGTGATAAAGAGATGGAGAATTGGGACAGAAGGTTTATGAAAATTTATGATAATGAAAAATCATTTGGAAACTATGTCATAAAATAAATTATGATAATATAAGTAATTTTATAAAATAATAGAATATATATTATAATTTCAATGACATTACATGTTAGGAGTGTAAAAGAAAATGAAATTTTAAGGCCAGATGTCTAAAGATAATGTGAACAATTAATTATGAAAATAATGATTGAAAATATAAGAAATCCATGATATCCACATCAGGTACCTCTGAGGATAGATCTAGTGACTTAGTCTCAACCCATGATGAAAATACTATCAGATCAAATATTTGCTTCATGAAAAACATTTCTCAGCTATCTACTATCTCACTTGTATATATTTATAGTCGTCATAGAGATGGAAAAACTGATGATGATACGTCAAAAGAGGAAATTATTTAATATTGTAATATTTATAATCATAACATCATTGAGTAAAAATAATAATTCAAAATTATAAACAGAAATCATGTTTTATTTACTAATATTAAATCCGGTTTTTCTATAGAAAAAGAAAAGGGCACTCAATCGTATAAAGAAAACAATAAAATGAAATTTTAGAATGAGAAATTATTAAAATAATTAGAGAAGATTAATAATGGTAGTTAAAATCTCACTCGAATACTATAGAAAAAATTACACCTACATATACTACCAGCTTAGTTTATCCACCAGGATAGAGAAGAATAGTTATAAGAAATATTTATACCCAAATCCAATTATGGGAATTCTACAACTAGTTATTGTTTGAGTGGACATAGTAATTTTTTCACTCTAATAAATTTTTAATCAGATTTTAAGAAACCCATAATTAAAATATTTGTTCATAATGTTCTAATCACTAACATTTGTAGAAAAAATAATTTTTGGGTACCCAAATCATTTTTGGTATGATTGTTTTATAGATAAACTTCTTGATGAGCTCCAGTAGAAGACTGTGGTATTTGAAGAATGATTACATAGATATATCATATATTATTACTCAATAATTATATAACTTATACGGTTTTATGGATTTCTTGACCCCATAAGAGATAATGCTAAAGGTATTATAATTTTCCTTTCTAAAATTAGTAACTCTAACTAAATTTTTATATCTAAATTAATTTTTATTGATCATTTAAAATACAATAGGCATTTAATATTAATTTTTGTTGATGATGGATATTATGTGAAATTTTAAATGATTTATTATAATGTTTGTACTTTAAAAATTCATTCCTTTTTACTGCATTGTGAAATAAAAATAGGCTTTTTATTAATCATTATTATTTAATTTTACAAAAAATTTATTACATAAGTGTCTTTCATAGGGAATATTGGATTTTACATAAGAGACTAAGCCACTATAATAATCACTATCATATAAATATTTATATGATAGGGTTAGTTAGAGATGTACATAAATGTGGATTCCCAAATGACAATTTTTTCAACCTAAATCAAAAAGGGAAAGAACACAATATATATATATTAAATTAAAAAAATGTTTCAAATTATCAAAATTTTGATTTAGTTCACAGTAACAGGTTTATACCATCTATAGTTTCTAGTTTATAAGGGATATACTATGTCTATGTACATGAAGATGAAATATCAAGGAATAAATGGGTAATCTTTTAGCTCAAAATACTGAAGCATGCTATCATCTTCACTAAGTATGATTTATCTGTAGAAAACCATAATGGACTTACAATAATGCATTTAAGAAATTACAATGAGAATGTGTTTTAAAATAAATAATTAAAATAAATTTTATTATAAAATGGATATAATCATATCTTCTATGCTCCATGGACCATTAGGAATAATGGAGTTATAGAGAGGAGAAATAAAACAGATCAAGAGGTAGGCAAATAATTATTAATGAATATGAAATAAATATTTAATTTTGGGAAGATACAATGAATAAATAATATTTTATAATTAAATGTGATTTATTTTGACTTATCATGAAGAAATACCCTTATGAACGTTAGAAAAGTAGGAATCCTAAGGATAATTAATTTAGAGATTTCGGTTTCAAAGTCCTTATTCATAACTTTATGGATAATTTGGAAAAGGATAAACTCCAAAAGAGTTGAATGAATTTTTCTTGGTTATTCAACATATAGAAATACCTATAGAGTGTTTAGAAAAACAACCAAGACTATGGAAGAGTCTGTCCATGTAATGTTGATTAGATAGATCCACATGTGCCTAAAACCCGCTTTGAAAACCTTGAAGATGATTTAGAAAACCTTGATGATGATCTGTCAGCTTTGAACATAAATAAAAAATGTACTAATAATTTTATAAAATAATTTGAAAATTCATTCAGTTTTGAGAAACTTCAAAAACCTAAACCTAAAAATATATAAAACCATGAGATTATAATACTTTAATTATAGATCATATAGTACACATAAATACAACCAACTAGATTATTTTATTATAAAATTATATATAGGTATATAAACAAGAGTCTCTCTAAGATATCGGGTTGAAAATAAATATTTCTTGTCACATCATGAACCCAATAAAATCACTGATGAAATAAATAATTAATTTTGGTTAATTGATATGCAATAAAGACATAATCAGTTTAAAATAAATAAAGTTAGATAACATGTTTATTGACCCAAAGACACCTTAAATATAGGCACTAACTTTTTGTTTAGAAAAAATGTAGATAAATAATAAATAATAATATGAAATAAGGATTGACTAGTTAGATTAAGATATAGTTAAGAAGAGGGTATAAACTATGAATTTTTTTACTTATATCTGGACATAAATAAATCAAAATTCTTATATCCTATATAGAAAACATATATTTCAAACTATATTAGATGAATGTCAAAAGTACATTTATGAATGTCTTTATAGTTGATGATGTTTCTGTGGAACAAACCCTAGTTTTAATAATCCTCATTTTCCAAATATTTTTTCCAAACTAAAAAAATATTAATATGGTTTAAAAAAAGATGTATGAGTTTATTATTATAGGATCAACCATTTTCTTATTTGAAATGGATTTTCAAAATGAATATAAGATCCAACCATTTTTATAAAAAAAGTCAAAATTTTCTTAATTGTTCAAATAAAGGTATATGATATTCTATTTGGATTATCTAAAAACTACTTGTGTACTGATATTTCAAAAATGAGGAAACAAATTTGAAATTATTTTAATGGGTGAGATAAAATTCATTTTTGGTTATTATATTCTTCAAAATAAATAAGAGATTATTTTAAGTTAATGTAAATATAATAATGTCCTTTCCAAAATTATTGGTTTGGATGACACTAAATGTAGTGAATCTTCTATGAGTACCACATATATTTTGGTACTAGATTAAGTAGGGAAATAAGAGGATCAAAACTGTTATTGAGGTATGACTGATTTTCTTCTCTACTTAACCTTAAGCAAACCAAACACTATATTTAGTGTGTGTATGTGTGTTCCTTTTCAATCAAACCCAAAAGAGTCACAATTAGAGACTGTAATATAGAATTTTTAATGCCTCATGTATTAAACAAATTTAGTATTATTCTTCCACATATGTCAAGCCTATGAACTTGTTAATTATTAAGATGTGGATTTTTGTTGTTACATGATAGATATAAAATTAACCAGTAGAACATGTCATATTTTTGGTAAGGATGTTGTTTCATAGGGTAGTAAGAAACAATATTCAGTTTCATTTTTTTGTATAAGTTGAATACATATCTTGATGTAACTATTGTACTAAATTTTTTTCAATGAAACTCACTTTTATAGACAATGGAAATATATTGAAACATGTCCCTATAAATTGAGATAACATAAGTGGTATAAATATTTCTAAGATCCCAGTATCTCACTCTAGGATAAAACATATTGATGCAAGACATCACTTTTTGGGAGATAATTTTCCAAATGGTGATATGAATCTTAAATACGTTGGAAATGAACATCATATTTATGTTATTTATAGTCGTACATTTTATTTTTATAGAATAAAATACATCAAACATCAACTATTATTAATAAATTTTGGTTAATTTTTTTTTGCGAAGCACCATTGAATTTTACCAACTATTTGAATTATAGCGACCATTGGGAGTTTATCCAACATTGACATTTACTCACTATGAGATTATACCCACTCTTGGATTTTACCCAATTTTTTTGTTTTCCAAATATTTTATGTTTACCCACAACTGGAAGTCTACCCACCATTGGAGTTTACCCACTATTGGAGTCTATTACCTATTGGAGTATACCAACCATTGGTGTTTACCCATTGTTGGAAAAACCCACTGTTGGTAATAACTACCCATTTAAATTATGTCTATGTTGCTAATTTTTATTTATGGGTTATTTATTCAATTTATTTTAGATTATCCATTATTAAAATCCAAAAATGTTATAAAATAGACCGCTACACCAATTTTTATGCTCTCAACCATCCCTCCAAATTTTCTCCATGACAATTTCCCTCTTGGATATTATCCCTTCCTAAACGACATCCAAAACATACACATTGTTTTCAATGGTTCAAGTGAAGTTAGTCGTATTTTTATCTCTAGAGGATTCATGTTTGTAAATAAACTTGTAGGATAATTGGGCAGTCTATCTGTCAAGCCGCAAAAACCATAACATGTGAAGAATATAGTTATATATAAAAAATAATTTAATGGTGAGTGGTTGCGGATGGGATGATATTTGGTTCATAAAGTAAACTAAGATAGGTGAAGGTTATAATGATTATCAAATAATTAGATGTCGTTATATCAAAGGATAATACAATAGTTTTATCAGAATGCAAAGTTTATCTTTGGGGATAATAAAGTATGGTAAGAAGAATGATAAATAGACAGAAGATAGTTTGCTCATCATGTCAATGGGATATATGTCTTAGGGTTCCTCATTAAGGATATTAAATTGATTATCTAGGACCGATTTCCAGTAATAGTGATACTTGTAAATATGAGGATTCCTTAGATGAGATGACTGGATGTGGAAATTTGAGAATACCAAGACTAGTTGAGTTTGTTGGTTAGTTTCTCCTTCTCGTCACATTTATTCAGTAAATACCTTTCCCAATTATAGTTGGTTTTGGGAAAATGAAATATTCAAATAAATACCTACATTACATTAAGAAAATGGGAGATAAAATGAAATTGTGTTTGTATTTGATGGCTCATATGATGGAAATGGGTAAAAAATAAACCAATTAATCTTTTATAATTTATGCAATGTTTATTTCTACCATGATGGAGGACAATGTTTTAGTTTCAATGGATCAAGAATTTTAAGTGAACTGTGGAATTTGTTTTACCAAGGGAATTTAAAAAAATTGTAAATTAATTATAACCCCTTGAAGAGGTAATGGGTTAATGATGATGATAATATTTATGAAGATTTCAATCCCTTTGATCACCTTACAGGGCCAAAAAGTGTAGTGGATCTTGGATTGGAGCAATATTAAGAGTTAGATAATTTTGGTGAGGAAGATCAATAAGTAGATTTGGTTGATGCTTCTTGATATGGGGATAAAGAATTATCCGTTGATTAATTTAGGGACCTTATCATCTCTAAAATCCCTCCTACTATTAGGTTAATTCCATACATTCCTCACGTTTCTCTCCTTATGGATGATACTCTCTTGATAGAAGGAAGTGATGATGAAAAAACTAAGGTTTTAGAATAATAATAGTATAATAGATATTATAGATCTTCTGCTGATGAAACATGAGAAAATGGAAGTTATAATGAATATGGAGATAATGAAGAAGAATAAGAAGAATATGAAGAATATGATGATAATGATGATGAGGGTGATTCCAAATAAGAATAAGATGATGAAGGAATAGATAAGGAATATAGGGATGTAAATGATGATGGAAATGATGTTGATGATCCTAAGAATGATGGTTCTGACCATGATAGGTATGATTATTATGAGATCTTGTAGCTAGTTGTTTCTTAACTTGAGATATTAATTGATTATAGGTGTAAGGAGACACCTATTTTAGTTTGAGATGTTGATAGGGATGAACTAGATGTGTTGGGATCATATGTTTATGGGGATTAATTTACAAGATTTGTTAGTCATCTTGTTAACATTCTATATGGTCAATTTATTGGGCCTTCAGTTGTTGAGAAGATAGTTGTTAAACTGATATTTGATGAGTAGATTGTTGTTGAGATTATAATTATTGAGCCTATTATTATTCTTTATCAGAGGTTAGGGGACTTAACTATTGGATAATGGGAATGTTATATAAGATATTTGAGTCTAGGCCTTGACTACCACCACTCAGATTATTATAGTAGTCCCCCAAATTATGGTGGACCTTCTATTCCATTTCCATTAGCGATGGATCGTAATGGATAAAAGGTGGAATAGATTGATTCTTCAGGGGAGTTATATATTTTATATATATTCTTACCACATCTATGACAACATAGGTTTCTATTCTAGATACTATTTATTGTGAACAATTTATTATTTCTGCTGCTACTACCTTACGACCACTTGATGTTGTATCTTGAGATTTCCCATAGTCCTTCAAAGAGAGTCTTCTATTTGATTTCAATATGATGGTAAGAAACCATGAACCTCTTAGAATAATTCAAATTGAGAAATATGATGTATACTTGTTTGAGAAAAAAATACCCCACCTCCAACCTAAGATGATGCATCATATTCAAGATGAGGAGATAGAGAAGATAAGATATTCCAATGAGAAAGATTCTTTGAGATTAGTGATAGAGGGGATATAGATATCATTTTTGTGATTATGGATACCTTGTTTTAAAGGATGAAAAATATGCATTCTAAAACTTATAATTCTTGTTCTTTACCTCCTCCTAATGTAATGAGTTTATTAGATCAGTTTTTTTGAAAGAACATATAGCTAATTCAGGTGATGTTCTTGATATCCCTTAAGATAAATTTTTTCTAGCATAGGCATAACAATGATCATGTCTACAATATGGTAAGAGAATATGTAAATGATTTCAGATTCAATCTAGAAAAAATTATCAAATATGTAAAGTATTCTTTTTTAATTCATTATACTAATAATGATATCAAATTGAACTTTATGTTGTTGAATGAGAACCTTAATATGTGAATTTTGTTTTATCTCATTATTGATGTAATACAATTTATTTTTTCCTCAAATAAAAAATAACTTATTATTCAAATTTTGTTTTTTTTCTATTTTTATATTCATTATTTGATCATCTAAATAGTTAGAAAATGATTATGGAATTTCTAAATTTCCCTTATCATATCCTTGATACCTTTAATGAGGTTATTCATTGATACCTTACCATTGATTCTATATGAATTTAATCGTTTACATTCATATAGTATTTATTAAATACATATGATACACTTTTTACTTAATAAATTTGAAAACGTTTTGTTTAAAAATATGTGATCATGCCCTTACATAATTTTTTTAGGATGTTAAATATATATATTAAAAGGAAAATGTCATTCTATAAATGGTGTATAAAATTTCACAAATATTCAAACATAAAAGGGGGATATTATTCATCCCTTATTATTTTAACATTCAAAGATCATGATTATTATGTTCATAATAGTTTTATGTTTTATGATAGAATTTTATAATATCAGTAATTTTGGAAAAAAATTGACTATGTGTTGAAAATTTTAACCACTGACGACGAGTCACCAACACAATGATATGTTACTATTCAGATAACTCATATCTAAACATGAGTCACCGTCAGACCAGAATCATATATTTACTTCACCTATTGATGATGATAAACTACCCTCAAATTATTCACCGTTGAGATGAGTCATCATTGAGGATGATCTATCATCAGATGAGTCACTATTTAGATATCTCACCATTGAGAAGAGTCACTATTTATATGAGTCACTATTGAGACAAGTCACCATAGAGTTGAGTCACCATTAAACATGAGTCACTGGGAGACTTGACCAACCACTGGATGACCTACCATCATCTTGATTCACTGTTGTCCTAAATCATGTCTATAAATTAGTCACCACCATAATGACTAACCATCATTTTTTTATATTTTTGAAATAAATATCTATAACAGCTAAATTATCATATTTAATTATTATGATTATCTATATTAGTATTATTAATCTATTGCATAGAATATTAAAGAGCATGTAAGATATAAGTACAAATATGAAGAATACCTGGATTTTTTTTCCTCTAATGTTTTCTTTGTACTATATAGATATATATTTAAATAATTCACACTTATGTGACATAAAAAATGGTGGGCTGAAGGCATACAGGTAGGCCATGTGAAAACAGATGATAATGTGTTCCATTTTGTGGAGACCATTTCATGGAAAATAATCCCTATAACTAAATATGGAATATTTTATTTTAAAGAACAAATAGATCCTTTCAATGTTCAGAACAAAGAGTGATTACAATGCTCTATTTTACCTCAATTTTCTGATAAACTACTCAAGATCCTCTCCAAGAAACGTCTGAGAAGACTCATGATTTTCGAGCACATTAGATCAAGAAACCCTACTTTATATACATCATTATAATTTCAAGTTATATTTTTTGAATGCAATTTCTAGTAGTGTGTGGTTTACACTATTTATTAATCATCCAAAGTCAAATGCACATTCAATGGAAGATACTTGACATATTATTCACTATCATTACATTTTTTTACCAAATTTGTTATGGAAGTGGTCTCTATGCATTATGCCTTTGTTTTTTCCCAAGGTTATTACTGAAGAGGTCCCTACGTATCCTGGATAGCTTGTATCTATGATATTTTACTTGATCCAGGTTTTGGATTAGGATTATATTTATATAATTTTCTTAGAAGTGGGCAATTTCCAAGTAGTGAGGATTATGTATCGACTTAATACTGGACCTCTTGGTTTTAATTTTATGGGGTATTGTGTATTATTTTAGTTAATATAAAATAATTATACAGAAATTATTCTAAACTATAAAAAGCCACTACTTTGTTAGTTAGTGCTAACAAGTGTTTATATAAAGAAAATATTATGTCATTTTATTTCAAATTATAGAATAATATCAATATTTTTTTAACTGAGTCATAATAACTCATTTATTAATATTTTAAAAGATTATAATTTATATCAATCTACTATTTTTATTAGGTGGACAATTTTATTTTTATTTGGTGAAATTTATTTAACATTATTATAAGTAGAAATTTTTATTGGGAACTCAATTAACCATCATATTTAGATACCCACTTAGAACAATTTTAATAATATGAATATTTCATGCTTGAAGTATTAAAATTAACTTTTAATAGATCATTAGATTCATAAAATAATTCAAAGTCATTTCTTTTTTCTCAAAATTATTACAAAAAAATGTTTACCACAACTTATAAAATATGGATAAATCATCTTATTATGAAATAAAAAATTAATTTCTAAAATTGTAACAATAACATCCCAATATCAATATAACCACCCCATAAATTATTAACCTAAATTTTTCTCCAAATTATTATTGAAAAAATTTTAAACCAAAGAAAAATATCGATTTTTTTTCAAAAGTTCCAATCCATGATGACTTTAATCCCAAAAAAATCATAAATGAGATTTTAATATCACATACCAATCATGTGAATACCATGATAATATATTCTTCTACAACATGTTAATAACCAAGATCATAATAAAACATCAACGGAAACATATATTATCAAATTAAAATTTTACTATAGAATTAATCCTTAAATAAAATCCCAGACCATCCAATATATTCCATAAATCCAAATTTGTAATAATCTTCACCAAAGATTACATAAATCACTTTTTCACTAAATAATTGTTAATTTTTATGTCTAAAAATACTATCCAATACAATTTATCAAAATAAATCATCTATTTATCTAGAATAAACATTATTATATCAAACATAAGGACTTATTAATACTTATATATCGATCAATCATAATTTTTTAGAAAAATTAAACCTTACCAATGAATCAATATTCTAGGTTATTGGTACTATTAAATTTATACTAGAAAATCATTAATGAAAAACTATAGTAGAATAATACATATAATTTTCATGATTATTATATCAAAAATATAATTAATAAAATAATTTTACAATATAACAATAATATCCATTATTATAAACCATTAAAATATTCAACTTAAACAATTGGAAAATTATATTCCTCTCCCTTGATTAAGAATTATTCTATAGATAATTTGTTGGAAAATACTATTATAAAGGTCTCCACACATTCTAAATTAAACAATAAATTATACCTTGGGATGTTAATTATTTCCCTCTACTTAACTCTTTATTTTCCCCTAGAAATTACTTTATATATGCCCTTATTTTTGACATCTAATTCAACTTCTTATACCATTGAAACATTTACTTATGCGATTCATTCCACATTATCAACATATTGGAATATGAGTCTTATTTCCTCCATGATATTTTCGAAATTAAATTTTTTTATGATATTTTTTATTCAGAAAGTAACGTCATCTCATTTTAAAAGCATAAAAAAGGATAGATGATTAGGCATAATAACACGGTTTCTCATTCCTTATCCAATATAATATGGTTTCTCATGAGGAAAACAATTAAAATATCCTATCACATACACTTTTTATATGATTCCTCATGGTTTTATCCATTAACTAAAAACCAAAGGATAATGTGAGATAGAATAATGACTAATAATATAATCATGAAAAATAATTTGTAGTTTATCACAACCATTGAACCATGTTTTCCACCTATTAAACCTAATATTTCACCTATCTAATTCATGGTCATTATCTATCCATGTCCATCATAATGATAGATTAAAAAAATGTGATCTTCCCTAAGAATATCTCCTGGGTATACCACACTAGGTTTTCAGTAAGGTCTCATTCATAGTGCACCAAAACAATTGATGAGATATACATGACCATATCTTTTCAATAATTTTAGATCTATATGAATCTATTTCAAACCCACATCCACTTATATTATGATGATATGTATTTACTACAATGAAAACAAAATATTATCTACCATATAAAAACATTAAGATTTTATCCAATACATATGCTTATGAACAGGGTTCTTACTAATGTTTATGCATCATAGTTTTCAAATGTCACAAAACCTTACTCTCGTTCCATATATAGTGACCCAAACTTTATATGAAAAAATTTTACATCATATTTTTGGAAATATTCATCATATTTCTATTATACGTATTCCATGACATTAATGTATTAGTATATTTTAAAACATGGATACCTAAAATAACAGTAAATAACCAATATACAGAATTTTCTATTATGTTATTTATAATGAGAATCCATATTTGAAATAAAATACATAAAAAACTTGTCCATAAACTCTAGAATGGAATCTTAAGAAGGAGTGAGCTGAAATTCTCAGTAAGGGTAAATATAAGAGATACCAATACATGATCATAAGTTAGTATAAAATAAGAATAAGATTATGATAATATTGTCTTAGAATTGAAAATAATCCCCATCAATTAATATATCATAATCAGGAAACATAAATAAATATTTAATCAATAAAATGACAAAATACATTAGAGTGTGGGACTATTAATAATCAATTAGTATTCCCGAGAACATATCATAAACATAAAAAATTTATTCTAGTAAACATATAACATTAGAAAACTATATCCTTAGTCAAGGGTCACATTCAAGACAATCATCGTGTATTGGATTTACATTCAATTCCATCATTTCATTTCATAAGGCTCACTCTTGTAAGTATCTCATTAAACAAAGTCCATTTTTAAATTGAGTTTAATCCATATTCCATCACTTATTATATTAGTAGATATATGTATTTACCCAATGAATTTTCAGAATATATAATTTTTTCCCCAACCATAGAATATTTAATTCCATACATATGTGTTCAATATGATCATAATAAATTAAATATATCTTCAAAAGAAATTTCATTGCAAGGATACCGAGTTCACAAACATTTCACCATCATAATCATAAATCATATAGAGTAGAAATAATTATGGTAACATTACATAATATCCATTGTAAATGATAATAGACAACAATTTCTGTAATGATAGATGAGTGTACCTCTAATATATCAATAAAATAGACAAGTTTCAATTATAGTTAACTTTTCTATGAAAGAAACAATATCGCAATACATGTAGTTTTTGTAAAGCAAGTGAGAAAAATATGAATTTTATCATTTTTCAATTTAATTAAAGAAAATAAATTTCACTTTTGAAATAATAATAATAATAACTTGGTTTTAATTTTTTGTATTCTTCTAAAATAATATATTTTTTTTGAATAGTGAAAAATAAGAATTTAAAATACTATCATTTATTCTCGTTAAATTGAGTAAATTTAAAGTACCATTAAATTTAATATTTTGTATTAAATTATTAAATGATACATTTTTTTTAAATAATCAAATTTTAATAAATAATTTTCATAAATTTGATATAAGTTAACTTTTATGCGTAACAACATATACTCTATAAAATATTAATCGACTTTTATGCATTTATATTAAAATTAATTTCATCCAATCCTAGAATTTAATAATGAAAAATTAATAACAAGTTTTTAATCAAGAGATTAAAATTTGGTAAATAGAACAATTTAATTTTTAAGAATTATCAATAGAAAACATAATAAATATTTGTTACTTAGGTAAGGGTAAAATGGTAAAACTGAGTTAATAAATTTGGATGAGGATTTAAAATTTATCTCAAACATTCATTTATCATATTGGATGATTTTTTTGTCCCTTTTCATCCTATGTGAGAATATGTGGAATCTTTGTTCTTTATTTCATTGAATTTGACCTTTATAATATGTATATATAAGATAAACAAAAAAATGTTATTAAATTACATTTATTTTCTATAATTTTTTGTGATATAGATAAATAAATAAAATGTTTTGTCATAAAAGGTTATTGTAAATATTACTTAATTTTATTTATAATTCTATTTTATTTAATTAAAATTACTATTTTAATAATTACCCAATATGCTTATTCAATACCAACAAGAAGTTTATTAGAATAATAAAAAATTATTCATATATATGTTAAAAGTAATATACAATTTACAAAAAATTTTGTTACAAATAATTTATAGAAACATATGGAATTTAAATGGATTTGTAAAATGAATAGATATAGATTCCCATTTTTCTTGGTGTATATATGGTCAAATTAAATAAATTGTGTATAACTGAAATTTTATAATAATTATAATAAATAATATTTCATTAAATTATTTAAAAATAATATCCTTATAAAAATCAATGAGATACTATTTTGAACACCAACCATGTTACATTTGTGTTTTTTTGTAATTTTATGGTTATATTATTGTCCCTTAATGGGTAGAAAAAGTTAATATTTTTGTAATTGTCAAAAGCGTAAATAGCGTTAAAAACTAAAATATTAGGGTTAATGCAAAACCAAAAAAGGTGAATGTTTTATTCAATGATAAGATTTATAATCATTAAAAATGTTAACCTAATTATATCAAATTCGAACCATTTGTAAATAATGAAACAATTTATATAAATTTTTTATTCTATTAAATTCCAAGAATGACTCTCCCGTCACTTTTAAATAGAAGATCCTTATCACTATTTTTTACACAACTTTGAGAATCCATAATTTACCCAAACTTAATAAATTATATTATAGAAATTATTATCCAAGATAAAGAGTTTCTATAAACACAAACATTTAATCCCTATGTCTTTTAAGCAGATTTATAATGGATGTTTACCGAAGAATTGTTAATCCTCTTACTGAATCATTTAAATTTATTTCTTATTCTAATTATTATTAATGTTTTCCGCCCATCATAAAATAAAAAAAAACAATGGCATAAATTTTTATATATGTCATTATTATTATTATTGTAAAACAATATTCATTACCTTTTCCATCCCCTAAAATGTGAAAACTTCACTTGTGCATACATATAACTTACTGTCTCCACATTGCATTGTAATTCAGTTTTCATCCTCACATTACATGGATTGTTATAGATATGTAAATAATTAATGTACGTGTGGATTATCACCAC
Source organism: Viscum album (assembly GCA_963277665.1). Taxonomy (NCBI): domain Eukaryota; kingdom Viridiplantae; phylum Streptophyta; class Magnoliopsida; order Santalales; family Viscaceae; genus Viscum; species Viscum album. Next base: position 875,720,769 of record OY728143.1, on the reverse strand, counting down.
CATGAAACGATGCAATCTGTTTGTCAATTGAATATTTAATTGATGACACTAAGGTTATATTTAATGAATATAAATTATAGATATTATATAAAAATTACCATGTACTGGGAATTTATTAATTACCTTTCTTTTGTTCCATTGATTAGAAAGTGAAAACTATATTTATTGATACACAAAACCTACCGTCTCCTTGAATGATTTAAATCATTATTCTATATCTAAATATTATGGATGAACATATATATATATATATATTATATTATATTTATATCACTTATAAATTCTAGATATGATTGAACTATGATCAAGATGTAAGGACCAAAAATATCAAATCAAAACATTGATGAAAAATATAGATGTGAACACCTAATATAATTATAATAATAAATGATTGTTGACCAAAAAGTGAAACAATGTCATAATAAGATCATATAGTATATTATAGATATGTATACAGTTCATGTTTTTAATTCTAATAAATGTAAATTTATTATAAATTAGGTTATAAGAACAAACATGTCACATCAAACGTGTTGTAAGTGAATTTATATCAATTACCAATAAATTGATAAATATTTGATATTATATAGAAATTTACATTTATATGTTGTATATAAATACCCTTTTGGTATGTAATATTGACATATATTTATTAATGATGATTAATGATTCAATTCAAGTTACCCTTTCATGAGAAATAGTTAAATGAAAAATCTGATCTTATTACGAATTTTGAGCAGCTATATATTTCTTCCATGTAAATATTCTTCAAAATAGTTATACAGATATACTTTTATTTACTCAAATAATTTATGAAGTAAATTTAATTTCATATTATAAATTAAATGTTTCTGAAAGTAATCCTTAATTTTTTTCCCTGAAATTTCCATTTTTAAATTTCATTACATAATTTTATAAAGATTTTATTAACATATACTGTATTGAATGATTTTATGACCACCATAACCATCTGATTGTATTATATTATTCAATTAGTTTTCTATTTTATTATATATAAATATATTTAATGAAATATTATATTAACTTTTCTCTTATATTTATTATTTCTCAAAAGCACATAGTTTAATTAAAAATAATAATATTTTTTATGAATCGATTGCAATCTCCTATCGATTAATTATTTTTTGGTAGTTACCATTTAACTGATAAATTTACATTATTTTGATAATTATAGATTTTATTTATCTTAAATGTATATATTATTTGTATCATGGATGTTATGATTTCCTACAATATATACCATTTCTATATACATCACTTTATCATGAATGTTATATGATAGACTAGGAAAATATTGACATTCCAAATTATTTACTAAATAAAAATATTTGTTGATAAGACATATTATTTTGAATTAATTTCAGTATATAAGAAATATTATGGACTTTTAGTCATGTGTGAGATCTATAATTATATAGTCCCTTGATAAATTGATGGGTCTTGTGTTAAAAACCAATTTTCCAAATTAAATGGGTTTTTAGTGTATGCCAACACATTGTTTAATCTATCATAGAACCAGGATTTTATGTTCGAGATATTAGGATGTTTGATTCCATGAAATCATTATATAATAATTTAAACTATTAAGAATTTAGTTATTATTATCTGTGATATTACTACTTTGATATTATCTGAGGATGTATTTTTTACCCAAGTTATTGATTATATGGAATTTTTTCTTCTTCATTTATATTTCTATATTGATCATTAATTATTTACCCATGATATATTTGGTTGTAATCAACCATTATAGAGAATATGATATCACACTTTAATTTTTTTTTTCCTTATGATATACAGTAGGATGATATGAATAATACCATTAATGAATTACTATTTCATATGCTATATATTTTATATTACTAATGTCAAATATGAATTCTATATATATCTTTATCATTGATACGGTTGGACTAATCAATCCATCATGGTGAGATCTCTTATATCTATTAGAAATGTAATAATTTAAACTATAGCTCTAGGTTTATAGAGTGTGGTTCTTATAGTTTGTTCCAGTGATAGTTTTAATAGACACCATGGTATCTGGATTTTAAATAATTAAAATTAACATGGGAATAATGATAATCCCTTATTTTTGTTTTGAAATTTTACCATTATTGAGATTTAATTTTATATCTCTATAAATTTGATTATTATGAGCTAACATAGTGCATTGCACTATTCGGTTTTGGTACCAAACAAATGAAAGGGAAACAACACTAGTAGATAATGTATGGATGTTCTTGTAGAGAAAACCAATATTTTTATTATTGTATCGAATCATATAATAGCCATATTATAGTAGATAAATTGTGTTGTGAAAAGTAAAATTTCATAAATAAATAAATATATTGTTTTCAGTGAAATTTTCCTACATTTGTTATATTTTTATTAGAAAGTCCTCTATCTTTTAGTGGAAAAACTAATCCATTGGATTATAAGAGATGGAATTAATATCTCAAAATGATATTACTAATAATGGGAGTTAATAAATGTGAAAATGATATTTTGGTTGTATATTTTTTGATTTCATTTTTCGTTGATTTTGGGATATTAATGTAGAATCATAAAGAGGATGATAAAATATAAAGAATAGAATAAGGAAAATTTAATTTGATATTAATTGATAAATATTTCAATAAATAATGATGAGATAAAATAAAAGGGGCGAGTTCCCCAACTTAATGTAGGAGGAATCAGAATGCATGGTGGAATATGAGGTTAAATACACAAGATTACTCTGGCATTCCTCAGACTAAAACTGTAACCTTGAATGAATGATTGAACATTTTTATGGCATTCATAAGATGATTATCTAAAAGAAACTATTTTATAAATCATATTCATCATATGATGATATAGTATCTATAGAAATTTGGATGGAGAAGGTAGTTTTGGGGTCATATATCTTTAAAGGGAGTAATGTGATTAAGAGGTTGACAAAACACTACGAAAACTATAAGGTCTGACTGATAATTACTTTTTTTATTATCATAATCTCTTTTTAAGGGGTAATGAAGAACCCAAAATGACCTAAAAGTAGCTACCAACAAATATGTATCCATGTAAAAATTTCAGAGCCAAACAAACCACTCAAGACTACAGAAACAATCCCCTTACCCAGCATCAAAAACATGAAGACCAGTTCCACCAACCCATCACTATATGGCTAGCTGATGCGTACAAAAATGATCGGGCCCAGTACCGATGGAAGAGACATACCATCTCAAACATCCAAATACATATAGCAATGAACCGATGAAAATCCTTCTCTGAACCTCATCTGGAGCTGTCCCAAGTAGATGAACAGGTTGCAAAGGGCCTTAAACCATGAACCATAGGACCACAAAAAACACCACAAAAAAAACATTTCAAGAAGGAAGAAATTCATCACCATAAAGAATCAAACATTAAAATAATCCATGAAACCTTCATGAACATCTGCACCTCCACCAGAGCTACCACTAAGCTCTTCCTCATTCTCACAACAACCATCGGTCTCCGAATTAGGCCAACCACAAAAAGTCAGGATAGGCCCGCAAGGAGCGATATAAGCATGTGACACCACAAAACACATCTAAAACCCCCCATATTCATCACCAATTCATAAAAACAACCATAAAACCTTCAAGATATGCCTAGAAACTAGAGGTAAATAATCCATCCTCCCTCCGAAAAACTCGGAAGCTGCATGCCACATTAGAAGAACACGATGTAGTCATCGCTAGTTCGAGTCGTCACCCAAGCCAATCAGAGCACAACAAGACCATATAACTATGCCGAATCTTCCAAGCCACACCTGATCCATGCCGTAGATACACTCCATAGAAAACCTAAGATGCACGAGAACACAGAGGTCAACTATCTATGCCAAAGCCGCTGATGCTGTTGGGCAACCCCGAGTCCACCGATGAGGTGTGCTAGAGTCCAGAGCCACACTACCTCTGAAGAATGATAGAGGAAACTAATGCTGATCCGTCGAGGAATTCCACATGAGGGAGGAGGATAATGAACCCCTTGAAGAAACCCCTAGAAGAGAGTCACTCAAATACCCATGCTACTTAGAGGCCCTCATGAGAATCAAATGGAATTAATGAAGAATAATGGAATGAATAAATTTCAATCAAGTGAAAATATTTTAAAGAAATATCCTGTAAAATGATTTAATGGCAAGACGGTATGTTACAACGATAGAGATAAGGTAAATATTGAAAATGAATCTATGGGGATGAATGAAATCAATGATGTATATTGTTTCAACTATATAATAATATGGAATTATTCACAATAACATCCCAAGATTCAATGGAATGTTCCACATAATAGTTGAAGTGTAAAAGGTTAATCTTATATGGTCACTATAGCTAAGGATGAATTTCATAAAGATACAGTGGAAGGAATTATAAATATATAGTAATATTTTTTCAACGATTTTTATAATTCATTATATTCACATACATTTAAATCACTTATGTTTTCCATGAAATTAATTTTTCCCTTGCTCCAAAAGAAGAGAGTCCTCAGTAATTACACGTAGTTAAAACCTCATCACAAAAAGGATATGTGAGTTCATTCCCATTATCATAAATCAATATTCCATATATGTAAAATTGATTAAAATTGACACTGCTGATTTTTTATAAAATCCATTTTATTGTATGATTTTAAAATATAATGAAAAAAATTATTCCATGTAATGGAAATTGTGATTCTAGATGAAGATGCATAATTCCATATCATAAGAGGTGATACATTATCATTAGACTCATATCTATATCCAACACCAGTATCACTTCTGATTGATAATTCTATGGAAGAATGGAAGGAAAAATTTATGGATTAAAATGAAATATAAAAATTGATGATGTACCAATTTTAAATTAATACACTAATGTATTTGTGGAGAAAATGCGTAGACATTAATCTGAATTTGATGTTTAATTTTCCATTTCTTTAATACCTAATGTGTGACCTATATCAAATACTTGCTATAGAATTTACACTGTGGAATTTCATTAATTTTTGAGAAAATAATTTCAGTGTGAATATGCATTTATATTCCCTTCTATTCAACTTGGGGGTCCATTTTTCTTTTTAAAGAAGAGTGATAAATCTATGAGACTTTAAATTTATTATCTAGAAATATGTTCTATTAATATAAGGAAATAGTTTCATGTTCCTCACATTTATGACTTATTTGTTCAAATTTGTAGTGTTCAATATTTTTCATAGATTATCCTTCACTACGAGTATAATCAATTGTGAGTAAATAAAAAAGATATTCTATATAAAAAATTTTAAAAGTGATATATACATTATGATTGTGCATTAATGTTATTATGATTGAATAATTAACCATATATTTTTATAGATTTAATGAACATACTATTAAAGAAATATCCTGATAATTTTATTGTGTTATTTATTTATTATATCTTGGGGTACTCCAATAATTATTAGGATCATGAGAATCACTTCCAAATCATTTTTTAAACTCTTATAAAATGGATTTATATAATAAATTAAGAATTTTGGAATTAAATATTTAGATACTATCTTTTTATATCTACATTTTCCCTAATTATGGAATATATGTTGATCCTATAACGAATAAGGATCCAATTAATGGACTATATAGATGAACATAATCTAAGTGTGTAGTTTCATTGGATTGAATAGTTATTACTAGTAATTTGTTCAAAATTTATCCCTTTTGACTAACCTGTTAATCAATATTACACATAAATACGACATTTATGTATAGATAATGTAATGAAAATAATGTTTTTAAGAACTTAATAGAGTTCTTATAAATGACCTTATTTTGACTCCACCATCAAGAAGTGATGTATTTGTGATATTTCTTGATGTGTTGGGGAAGGGACTTGGATGTCTCCTAATGGTGAATAATTATTTTGCTGCATATAAATCAATTCATTTAATGACTCAATAGAAGAGCAATCCCACTTTGGATATTTAGATGGAATCCATAATAATTTCATTTATAATATTGATAAATTATATCTAGGGTGAAATATCTGGTATAAGAAAATATTATAAGAGACTAAAACAATCATTTTTAGGGAGATAGCTCTATCTGAGGAAAAGGTGATGGCTCTAGATATTTTAGGATTATGATTTTTCATTGCACTAGCAACTAAGGGAGGAAAATAAGGTAAAAGATTAATTCAGTAGGAAATATATTGGATTCCTTACCAAAATGATTATTGATAGGTTTCATATGTTCATGGACCGAGTGAATATTGTTACTATGATTAATTTGGAATTTTAAACATAACTCAAATTTTCAAATTATTTTGAAACCATATTTGTTGGAAAAAGAACAATGTTATCATCTTGAGGTTGAGAATTTTGAAATGATAATTAAATTATGAATTATTGGGGAATTGGAAAACATCATTTTTGAATATTATGTACTAAAATTTTGAATGTGGATTTCTGTTACATGTAAAACTAAGCTGAAAAGGTAATTATTATATGATTCTCAAAGATGAAATTTGTTTATACACCATAGTAACACCAAGATGTTATGATATTTTAAAGAACCACTTTTGGATAATATGTAGTGGAAAATTATTGATTGTGTGTGTAGAATATTTTTTTTTAAATATGTGAAAAATTTGGGAAAACAGTGTATAGAAGTCATGAATCATATACCAATTACAATGTGGAAATGGGTTGAAATTATTGTGCAGTGCTTCAATACATGAAAATTGAATTCACGATAAAATGATGCAATGTTGGTTGTTTTTAATTATAATACCATATATATGAATTTCCTTTATATTAGATATTATTTACCTCTTAGGAACCTTACAAAACACTATATTTTTAATGATTTAATACTCAATGATGTATCTCTTTAAATTGTGTCTAATATTAATACCTTGTTTAAATTGATATTCCCGAATAGTATTTTAAATATCTAAATACTATAATTCATTTGAGAACCACCTACCACCCTTAAACTGATGGATAGTCTAAAATAAGTACTCAAACATTATAAGAAATTTTAAGGATACTCTCACATTACATTCAAGGTATATGGGATCTCAATTAACTTTTAGTGGAATGTTCATATAACAATAGCATCAATAGATGTTTTCAAATTGTACTGTATAAAGTATTATATAGATAGATATTTTCTACTCCAATATGTTAGGATTAATGTGGTGAAATAATTCTTGTAGTTCAATAACATTTTGACGATGCAATGATGATGGAAAAGAATATTCAAATCCATATTAAAGCTACTCAGAGTAGGAAAGAGTGCTATTCTAAAAAAAATGGATGATTTAGAATTTCATGTGGGAGATCATGTTTTATTGAATGTATCCCCATGGAATGGTGCTAAAAGTTTTAGTGATAATGTAAATCATATCTCATAGTATATCAGATCTTGTCAAATTCATGAATGAATTGGAACCGTGACTTATCATTTGGAAATTCCACCTAGACTATCTAAAGAATATGATGTGTTCTATATCTCATTATTGAAGATGTACATTCCAGACCATAAACATATGACCACTATTAAGGAAAAAGAATCAGATCATAATTTATATTACTATTATTAGCATATATAGATTATGAACACCAGAGAACATGTTTTGATGAATCAAACGACATAGATAGTAATGTTACATTAGAGAAAGATTAAGATAAAATTAGTAATATTAGTACCAAATGAGATTATGATTATGAAATTACAAAATCTATTCATGATGTGACATTATGGAAAATTCAATAATGAATTTTTTAAAGTATGAGATAATGTAACACCTAAGATTCAATTATCATAATCTTTTATTTAAACGAATCAATATAAAAATAAAAATAGTTTTATTCATGGTTGGGAATAAAAGATAAACACTCATCTTTCAAAAAATTAATTTTATAAAATTAATTTTAATTTTCAAATAATCATATAATAATTATTAGAAGGGGAAATATTGGAATTTATCTAAAATAAATGATTTTTTAATAGTGAAAAAATAGCAATGTTTAAAATAATTTCATAATTTCAATTTATTTAAGTAATTTAAAATACCCTATATATTTTTTATTTAAAAAATATTTATCATATTATAATTTATTTTAAATAATCTAATATTAATGAATATGTTTTAGGAAATTTATATAAGTTTATTTTGATGTATAAAAACATAATTTTTAAAATATTTTCAATTATATTTTACAAATTTATATTGGTATTAATTTTTATAAATTATTTATATTTAAAATTGAAAAAGGGATAACATATTTTGAATCATTAGGTGAAAATTTTGAAATTATCCTACTTTTAGTTTTAGGCATTATTATGTGTATGCTTAAAAAATATTTGTAACTATAGTAAGGGTAATATGAGATAACCAGTATAAAACATTGGTATGGGGCCTTAATATTTTCCTAAATCTATCATTTATCCTATTGGATTAATTTATTTCTTCTATTTAAATATAATTTTCCATAATACATCAACTTTGTGAAATATTTATTTGATGTTGGCCTTTATAACATTTATATAATAGATAAAGCTGAAAATGTTTCTTTTTTTCTTTTAGTATCTATATTTTTTATATAAATAAATAAAAATAATGGTGGTTTATAAAATGTTATTTAAACTAGAATGAATTTTTTATTAGTGTTAGTTTATGTCAATTTTTTTGATTTAATAATTATCTGTAATACTTAGTCAGTTAATAGACACAAATAAATGATTTTAAAAATAATTAAATTAATATATATTTTTGAAATTATTATGTGAAAAACATTATATATACATAACAAATGATAAGGTTTTTTTAAGAATCATTGATGAATAAAATTATTTTATATATGTGTTAAATTTCAAAATAAATTAATAGTGATAAAAATGATATTAATGATTATTTATGACAAATAATATTTTATACAAAGATTCAAACATATTATCATCTTAAACATGAATGGTATATGATTTAAGAAATAAATCATGGCCCATATATATTTTTATTATTCTTATAGGGAGACATTATTTACCCTTAAATGGTTGAAAACATTAGTATTGCAGTAATGATGAAAATGGTTAATGAGGGGAGAAACTAAAAGATAAAGGAGAAAAAATATTTTTGATCCAAATAACATTGTATAAAATTTTTTAAACTCAGGAAAATTTTATAACCAACCTATATATATTTATATCCATTTGGTGATAAAAATAATAATTTTTATTAATTTTATACATAATGAAATTCCATGAATGCCCCTCGCCTCACTAATATAAGGACACAATTTCTATCATTTCCTTAAACAAAATTGAATAAATTATCATTACCAAAAACTAAACCATTCCTTGATAAACATAATATTACATGGTATCACGTTTATTTAACTTCAAAAATATCAATACAATGTAACTTATGAAGAAAACAAGTGGAATTATAATTTATAAGTGTTCATCATTTCGCCGGTTCATTCAGGTTTATTTCTTCTTATACTTCCTTTTAATATGTGAAACCCATCGAAAAATAATAAAACCAGGGACATAATTATATTAATTTTCTATTATTATTATGGGAAAAATATTATATCTCTTTTCTATCCCATGAAAATCCAAAACATCACTCATACGTTTGTACGACTTACCGTCTCAACATAGTGATGTTATTCTTTTTTCATTAATAATTTACATAGATGGTTATAATGATGGAATTAATGAATATATATGATATTAATTAAATAAATATAGCTATTTAATTAAAATATAATATAGACCTTCTTAAATTAAAATATTTTGGAAAATTATAACGTCGTTAGAGCATACCTGTGGATCACCACCTCCATAAAGTTATGTGATCAGTTTTTCATTGCTGATTTTCTTATATGGTAATAAGGATTGATTTAATAAATAAATAAGATATATATTATATAATATTTATCTTTTAAAGGTGAATTATCTTTTACATTTCATTTTTTTCCTCTCATGATAACTGAAAACAACATTCATGCATAGTTATGGCCTACCATCTCAATGAATGTTGTAGTTAATTTATATATATATATATACAGATTTTATGGATGATTATAAATATCTATATATTGAATATATATGATATTTAAATCATTAATTTCATTCTTGTGAGGATGGAACAATTATCTAGATGAAAATATGAAAAATACCAAATAAAAACTTTCATTAATAATAAAGTAGTTATCACATGAAATAATTACAATAATAAAATAATACTAAAAATGGTAGAATAAATGTTATAAATGGTTCATAAATAAGATTATAGATTTTAATATGTTTATATAATTAAACTATAATTAATATAAATTTATTATAAATCAAGTTATGTTCACTTATATGGCAGGTGAAACTTGAGGTAGGGGAATTCCCCTCATTTCTATTTAATTGAGATATATTTTGTATTATACGCATGTATAAAATTATCTGGTTTATAAAATTTACTAGTGATTTATTTGGTATTAGTATATTTCATTCTTCATTATTTATTATTCTATCATTTTTCCACTTTTAATAGAATTGTCTAAAAGAAAACCCGACCTTATTTCCCTTTTTCATCAGGTATCGTTTTCTTCTATGTCCATTTGTCTTCAATTTTTTTTAAAAAATTATATTTATTTAGCCAAAATATTTATTAAATAAATTTTATGTCATAATTTTAATTTTTAATGTTTCAAATTATCTTAATATGGTTATTTGGAAATTTTCATTTTTTATGTTATTTACAAAATATCCACGATATTTTTTTAACATATATGGCTTTAAGAGATTTTTCTGCTACTATAAATATTTTATCAACTTATCATCTTTTAAATATTATAAATGGGTTAATTAAGGAAATTTTTTAATGAATTTTAATTTTATTTTTTCATTTTATTTTCCCTCATTTATCCGATGGCCTGGATGAAATTACCAAAACTATATTTATGATAAATCAATAGTAAAATCTTGTTCCTTAGTGATTTTGTGGCAATAAAAATTCTAATGAAACATTCAATTTATTGTGATATTTTTAGATTAAATTTTTCATAAATAAATATTCTTTTATCATTAATACGATTATTTATGGAAATTTATACAATTTATACATACATTATTTTATATTGAATATTATTTTATTGGCTGGGAAAATATTGATATTTATTATTCTTTACACAATATAGATATTTGATGATAAGGTATATTTGTATGAATAAAATTATATATGAGAATAGAAAATATACATGCAGTAATGGGTGGTTGTATAAATTATATAGAACCATGTTGTATTGACTAGTCTCAAGAGATAAATCAACTCGACAAAATAAATGGGTTTTTAGAGTATTCCTACTAATAGATTATATTATATTATCCAAATGATTTTATGGTTGAGATATCATGATTTATAAGATTATGATATAAAAAATTAAGAATTTAGTAAATTAATAATTTAGTTATTATTATCCATTGTATTTCAATATTGATATTATCCATAAAAGAATTATTTTCTCAGTTTTTTGAGTAAGCACCATATAACAACATTGTTTTTACCATATCATTTTGATTTCCCCTTATTCAATAATGATTATGAATTTAGTTTTTTTCTTTTAAATAGGATATTAAGATGAATATTCTATATAATATCGTGAATACAATAACACTTTTATGCTTTTAAATTAATTTTTAGTGTAATATAGGGATCATGCATGAAAATTGTTCTTCAAAACTCCAAAACTGATCAATAATGAAAGATGAGATCCCTTGCATCTTTTACAGATGAATAAAATTAACCATAATCTCTCAATCATTGGTGTTGTGGTGTTACACCACTAAGATATTTCTTGGGGAAAATTTCAACTTGATTTTGAATTTACATATCTAAAATCTAAATTTTTTGAATATATTAAAGAAACAATTATCCTTGAAATAAAAATCAATATTAAAAATGAATATTCGATGAAATTTGTATTCATTATGTATGGGAAAAATATAATGACCTGTACATTAAACTAAAAATTCATTTAATATTTTGGTAAAAATATAAAATAAAATTCTTGAGAAATGAAAATAAAATTATATTTAATCCCTGGTAAATAAATATAAAATAGATAAATATGAACATAAATAATCTTTAGATAATTATCAAAAAATTATTGAAATTATTTTATTTAAAATTTGGACATTGAGAAAATGATTACCAACTGAATTCAAAAACATCGTTGGTTTTCCTCCAAAACATAATTTTTTCTCTTTTGTACTCAAATAGATGGAAATGAAAGGAAAAATGAAATATAATTAAATGAATATATTATAATTAAATAAATATTATTTGGTAGAGATTTGTCATAAAATATCTTCGGTGAAAAATTTAAACATAACCAATTTTGGGAAAAGTTATATTGTCACATAAAACCTTATACAATGTGGTATCTTATAAATCATAAACCCCTTGAATAGAATAACATTAAATGAAAAATTAAATACCATGAACATAGATATATTAGTAAAAAAATTCAATATCGTATTATGTAATCCTCATAAAATAAGATATATGTATAACATCAAACATGTCTCATTGAAACAAAATTGACACAAATAACCCTTATGACTTTAGTAATTTTTGAAACAAATGTCCTAAGAGAAATAAAAATAATATTTTTATATAAATACATTGAATTAAATCCTTTATTATGAAATAAGACTTTTTTAGGTAGTATATTTGTAATGTCCTAGATTTAGGGGCTCCAAAAGTTTCCCCATATTCTATTGGTAAAATGACCAGAATTGAATTTACTAAAACTCTAGAGGCAGCTGACTAGAAATGAGGGAGATAGTCAGATAATGGGGAGACTATTCCACCATTGGAAGAGTATACAAATCGGAAAATAATTACAAACAATAGCAGATGCATTAATACCCAATAAAAATAAATAGTGGAAGACTAAATGTAAATCCAATAGAATCCATAATTTATATATGTGATGCATGGAATATGTAGTAAATAAAATAGCCAAATAAGTCACAATGCCTGAAAGAAATACAAGAAAATAATGTACAAAAGAAAAATTAAACTCTAGGAGCATTTCAAGCCATATTTTTTCCCATGCTCTCTATATCTAACAACAATCATGTACCTGATGAAGAAGAGAGATTTAACTTATCTATACCTATAATCATATAATCTTCTTTTGTCAAAAACATGACCCCAACATGGTGTGAGACAGATCCTAGTAAACAACCACCAAATGATATATGCATATCTGTTAGTGAATATATATAGTATGTAATATGCAGAAATGAGGTTATAAACTAGGAGTTTCTCAAAAGTAAACCACCCTATTGTTTTCACTTACATTATTTCACATTTATTGTTCAACCTTTTAAACAAGAAATATTTTCATTTGTCCTAACCTTTATAACCCCTGTGTATAGGTTATAAAACAGAAATCTCATAAGACCATCTAAATAATCATGTAAGACCAAGGCCAAGCTTGTTCTTTGTTTTGGAAGACTCGTTATAATATTTCAATCATTCAGAAACAACCCTCTAGGAATTATCTCACGGTCTAACCCCTTTCATATATAATAGAAGTAATCCTTTACAAACGACGACCTATGAATCTCTCACGGTCAATACCCCCTAGATCAAAATGGAATCAATAATTTATAAAAGACCTCTTGGGTATCTATCGTGGTCAATACCCCTGGGTTTACATTGTCACGAACCAGTCCTAGTTGACCCCGAACCGGTCCCCCAGGCCAGCCCACGACAAGTCCTGAGAGGCATTCCCAATCCTCCCAGGATGGTGAAAAGCACAAACGACATCAATAGAGTACAAAAGGGAATGATTACACCCATATATAAACAATTAAACAAACAACGAAAAGAAATTGACAACCCCAAATCCATTAATATAAAAATAGAACTGAACATTATTTATACCAGAAACTAAAAGTAAAACTTAGCCAAAAAATCAACTGACCAAACCTAATAACCAACTAACTCCATGTGACCCCGCTGGTCACTCTCCAAAAAATGATCACACATCACCCAAGGCGATCAAACTCAAACTGAAACCTGCACAAGGGATAAAAATAGAAGAAGACTATTGGCGTGAGTATTACAACACAGTAGGTTATATCGATAGTGTATTCCTAATGAACATACTTTAAAGTAAAATAAACTTCAATTTAAAGTTTTATATACAAATATTAAGTTATTTCTTCCAAATTAGGTCCCATTCTATTAAAAATTTACCAGCCAAAAACATGCATGTTTTATAAACAAGAATGCAAGTAACAACTTTCAAAGCGGTGCAACTTCAAAATGAAAATAGTTTACAAGAGGGATGAATTAAAGATTTTTAACATTTAAATAAATCACACACACTATTGAATTTACCATCCAATCACACCATATGCCGATGGTGAGTACAAAAGATCTAATGAACACAAGTCGTAGGAACACCCCTAGTCACTAGGCAGTTGTGAGCCTCAGGTACCTCGTATCTCGGTGAAAGTAACCATAATAAATATCTATTCTCATGAATACAAGACACTAGTAGGGAGCATACCCATAACCTAGTGGTCCCAAAACATCATCATCATTATTTTTTAGTTAGTGTTATCATCTTCAAACATGCTACGTGAAACAGGGGCCAAACCCCACATGATCACTACCATACTAGTACACAAATGCCCCCTTTGAAACCCAAGATTCCTTTTAGTGCTCAATCAAGTTACAAATATAATCAAATACTCATTTCACATAAAAATTTCATTCCCAAACCATAAACACACAAGAATCCCACAAATATTATTCACATTTATTTCACAAATAAACAAACCTCTAAATATTTTTGTAAAACAATTTCATGGAGTATATTGAGGCTTTGCACATAAAACTCATTCAAACACACTCTTTAAATTATAAAAACACATAAAAACCATACCAAAAAATATTTGGAATCCCTAAAAACATATAATATAATAATTTCATGACCATAAAACAATCCCAATTGCACAACTTTGTAGATACAAGTAAAACACTCATTCTTCATTTTTAGGAAAGGCCAAACGGGCCTTTAAACATTTTCTCGAAACTAACATTTGACAAAGTTATGAATTTTAATTTTTTTAAGGAGGTGTGTACACACCATTTAAATAATTAAACCACATTCATAAATCCCTTAAAACACTCAGGTGGCATATTCAAAACACAAACTTTTTATAAGAATTTCAAACGGGCCATTTTCCGTCAACTCGTCCATAACACGTTGAAAACAAAAAAACCAATTTTTTGTAAAACCAAATACAAATTTGAAATCCCTAAAAGGATCCCAAAATAATGTTCTTATATTCTTCAAATGTATTTATAAATCCAAACAAATTATTTTAAATTGCACTATAAACATAAAATCCAACCGGGCAAATTATAGAACACATGACATGCACTCTTTAAAAAACAACTTCTGTTAAGAACTTAAGAAGGGATAAAACACCATTTTAATGCCATAATGTTATTCATGACACTGATACATATTCAAAATACGATAAACAAAGTGTGAAATTTCATGGAATAATTTATTAAACAAGATGAGTGCACATTTATACCAAAACATATATATTTTTAACAAAATAAGTCATAAAACATAATTTTCACACAAAACCTTTAGAACCAAAGTTTCACAGCAGAACATATCATATAAATAAGGTTATAATAGAATTAAAAAGAAGAAACATAAATTATAAAGTCTTGTTCAAGATATATCCTACCTCCAATCCTTGGCATAATGGAAACGCACACCCGAAATCACCTGTAGTGGGTTTATAAACCCTAAAACATGAAGAACAGACCTAAATGAATATAAACTCCATAAAAAACCATGGTATAATAAAACCCTAGGTATATTATGACTAGGGGAGACTATAAAATCATGAAGTAATGAAAGGAGTTAGAAGAGGGAGGATAAAGGAGATGGAATCTCACCTTTTTCCACTAGAAAACTATTTGTATTCCATTAGATATGCACCAATAAAGAACAGGTAATGTGATGAAACATTGTGGAGATTCTCTTAAGGTCTCTAAGAACCAGTAAAGGAAGATATTTTTTTAAAATACCACGAATAGAATGAGTTATGTATAAAACAATGTACATTATCGATTCTAGGTCGATTTGAGGTTACCAGAGAACTTCCCCCACATCCACGACACATATGATCTCTAAAAAGGGTAAATAGATATTTTGGGTGAGGTTAGAGGTCTTTTATTTGATGGGGAGGTGGAATCACCGAAAAATATTAAAAACTGAATTAGATATAAAAGAAGCAATTATATGTTTTTAAAACAAGAAATGGACCCATAGGCTGGCCCAATACCTAAATAAGTAACCCAATTCACCATGATTATGAATTTATATAGGGTCCAAAAGGATAAGTAAGTTGTAATATGTCATCATAGGACAACTAGGAAGTGGAATGGGGGAAAAAATATGAAAAACAAAGGAGTTATAAAAGAAACAATTTTGGTTTTGTTAAAACTGGAAATGGGCTCAAGGTAGGCCCAAATCATAAAGTAACCACCCTTTCTTCAAAAACTCCTAAACACGCAATGGGGAACCCAAATTAGGGTGAGTATACAAATATGAAACTTCAAAACTCAAGATTCATCTCACCAAATACCCGTTAAAAGGATCAGGATTTCCAATGGACCAGATCAATACAATGAAAAAAACCAGGTGTGATAATTCTCCCCACCATTAAAGCTTTCCACCCCCGGAATGCCATAACACTTTCGGGATGAAAAATAAACAACTAAGTATTACCTATAAACATGATACAGCCTATCAAGAAAATTAAATATCATCAACCATCAATGTATGTTAATACTCTGGCTAAAAAAACACACACTACTCACAACCACTTCCGGAAAATCATTGGAAATATCAAGCCACCACCTCTACAACCAAGACAAGAACCCAATTGTTGGGCCTTCTCCCAATGAACACAGCCATCACCCAAACCAAAGAGAACTCACAAAAACCAAATGTTCCAGGGGAGTCCAGAATTTACTCCCTTCCATGAATACACAACTAGCACAAGAAATGTTTTTAGGATGAAAATCCATGAGACCCATGGTGGGTCTCCCCACTATTAGAAACAAACTAGTAACGAACAGACAATAATTCAACATGATCTAGAATTGGGCCTCACTCACACAATCCCAACAAAACCCTCCTACAAAAACCTAAAATACTATGTTAATAGGGTTACAACATGAACATATAAACTACCCACTCCCAAACTGAGGGAAAAAAGAACTGGTCCAAAACATTCAGCAAAGATCTGGACCCCCACCACTCTGTGATAGGAGGGAAGAAGACCCAATAATTTGGCCACTGAAACCAAAAAATAAACAAAGGAACTACCCAAAAATATCCACCTACAAATAGGTAACACCATAACCGCACCTGATTTTCACTGGCGGTCCACACAGGGACGTTGATTGAAAACCCACATCCATGAAGGCATAACCATAGGCATTGTGTGAGGGGTAAGTCCACCATGCTTGTTGAGACATAGATAAATTCAAATAAATGATGAACAGAAACATTGAAATAGAAACTATCTTACCAATAAAGGAGGAAGGATCCTAATCGAGCACTCCACACCTCTGGATATTTTCTGACAGTGTGAAAAGATTCACTCTGTGGCCTCTGGCTGGAGCCCTGATTATTGATGCATTTGTTGCGCCATAGTCTGGTGATAATTTCACACCACTCAAAAAAAAACTCACTTTCTCACAAGAAAAACCTTCATGTAAATAAGAACTGATAGATACATATAAAAATTCTGTTTCACTGCAAAGGAGGAGCAGAATATACAAGGAATATGGCGAGAGACATCAACATCACCGAACACAACAACTATGTCCAAAATAATAATCAGGACCTATAAGCACTTTTAATCAATACAAAACAACTCTATATTCCAAAAAATAGTTTTAGGAATCATCCAAATAGGTGGATTTAAAATTTTTAATTAATCCTTAGGTTGATCAACATGAAATATTTCCAACAGAGAACTATCCATGACCACATCACAACATCAAACAAATATTTTGGAACCCAATGACCATTACTCGAAAATCGATCCACCAACAAGATCTCATCTAAAGATACAACAAGGGTATGAATTCTAGATCACAAGGTAGATTACTGAATAAAAACCGCTTCTAAAACATATAAAAATCAATCCACATAACCATTGGTTTAAAAAAAAGGCCACAATTTTTCAGCTGAAAACACTTTTGGAAAACAAACAAACATGGTGGGTTTCCACATTAACCTATGGTGTTTCATCATGTCTCACCCACATGCACATTTCCATGCCACCCCAGGCACCCAACCACCATTCCATATAGGCCATCCTTCCAGATATCAATAAAACCATTCATGCGGGAACCAATGAAAACACCAAAGGCTAAAAAATTAACATCATTCCAAAAATCATATACCTTCAAATGGAACACAAACCACCAAGTCAAAAACCCTTTTCATATTTCACAAAAAAAAACAATAATTCATTAAGAACCACTTTCTATAAAACCTACACATTTTCATTTTTACCAACTTTTAAAATAACCAAGCCACTCCAAACAATACCTTCCCATTTTTTTTAAAATTCAACAAGGTATATTTTCATAATCCAAGGTCCATTGAGACCAATAACCTTTCTAGTAAAACACCAACCGATCAAAACCAATTTCCAAAACTAATTTATCCGATTAAAAAACCCATTAACATCCTAGAATACCCCATTTAAAACAAATATTCAGAATTACCATAAAATGATTCACAATTTGAAAACATTTTATTCCAATAAACCAAAAGTATAGATTATGGATAATCCAATCCCGTTAAATCATTTCCACTTCCCTCCAATTTTTTTTTTCACAAAAACAAAACCTTCTAAAACCACTCTTATATTTAATTTTTGAGAACCCCCTATTTTTATTTTAAAAATCCTATCCATCCATTAAAACCAATTTCCACAATTCTAACACATGTATTTTTAAAACAAAAATTCATAATTCAAGAAAGGATCAAGAGTCCCAAAAAAAGGAAGTAGTGTAAGTGGGGGACTTGACCATATGTTTGGAAGCCATATTTTAAACACAAAACCAACCCATAGAGACTTATTAGGACCATTCCTCATCTATACATGTATTTTCAGGACCTGAAAGCTCACAGAGGCCATTAGTCCGACTCCCCTTGTCATATCACAACACAAACAATCAACAAGAACAATGGACACTAATAAAACCGGACATCCCATGGAATCCTGAGTATTAGAACGAGAAAAATTTTGTGACACTCTTCCTACACATAATACTCAAGTCCCAAAAATCCTACTCCATATACCTATACATCCCTAAAATAACACGGTCACTCTAAATATAAAGGTCTGTTAAGAGGCGACCTCTTATGATACCATTTTGTCACGAACTAGTCCGAGTCGACCCTGAACCGATCACCCAGGCCAGCCCGCGACAAGTTCCAAGAGGCTTTCCCGATCCTCCCGGTATGACAACAAGAACCAAGGCCATAAATACAGTACACAATGGAACTATTCCACCAATATATGAACAATAAATCTAATAGAGTAAATAAATGGACATGCCAAAATACATTTATATAAAAATTGAACTAAACATTATTTGTACAAGAAACTGAAAGTACAACTAAACCAACAACTCAACTGACCAAAACATATTACTAAATAACTCCATGTTACACCACTTGTCACTCTCCAAAAAAATGATCACACATCACCCAAGGCGATCGAACTCAAGTTGTAACCTGCACAAGGGCTGAAAACAGAAGAAGACTATAGGCGTGAGTATTACAACTCAGTAGGTTAGCCTGAAATTCTATTCCCAATGGACATCCTTTAAAATAAAAGAAACATAAATTTCAAATATTAAATAAAAATATAATGTTATTTCTTCCAAATGAGGTCCCATTTAATAAAAATATTACCTGAAAAAACATTCATGTTTTATAAACAAGAATGCAACTAACAACATTCAAAGCGGTGCAACTTCAAAATGAAAATAGTTTTCAAGAGTTCAGTATTAAGAAATTTTAACTTCTAAATAAATCACACACACTACTTAACTTACCAACAAAACACACCGTCTACCGATGATGAGTAAAAAAGATCAAATGAGCACAAGTCACGGGAACACCCATAGGCACTTTGTCAGTTGTGAGCCCCAGGTACCCTGTCTCTCTGTGAAAGTAACCATAATAAATATCTGTTCTCATGCACATGATCCACTAGTAGGGAGGATACCCATAAAAACGTTATCTCCAAACATCATCATCATCATAGTTTAGTTAGTGTTGTCATATTCAATCTTGCTACATGGAACTGGGGCCAAACCCCACAGGATCACTACCATAAAAGTACATGTCCGCCCACCTAGATACCTGAGATCCCCTTTAGTGTTCAATCAAGTAACAGATATTTTCGAATACACATTTAACAAAAAGAATTCCATTACCAAACCATAAGCACACAAACATCCCACAAACACTCTTTAAATTTCTTTCACGAATCAACAAACCGCTAAATATTTTCGTAAAACAATTTCAAGGAGTGTATTGAGGCTTTACACATAAAACTCATTCAAAATAACACTTTCAATTATAAACACACATCAAAACCATGCCAAAACATACATGGAAGCCCTAAAAAAATTTAATAAGATCATTTCATTGACCTTAAAACAATCCCAATTGCACAACATGGTATATACAAGTAAAACACACATTCTTCATTTTTAGGAAAGGCCAAACGGGCCTTTAAACATTTTCTCAAAACTATCATTTGAAAAAGTTATGAATTTCAATTTTTTTAGGGAGGTGTGTACACGGCATTTAAATAATAAAACCTCATTCATAAATCCCTTAAAAATACTTAGGTGACATATTCAAAACACAACCTTTTTTATAAGAATGTGAAACATGACATTTTCTGGAAACTATGGCCAAAACATGTTGTAAAAAACCATTTTTTTAACCAATTCCAAAATAGAAACCCATAAAAGTATCCAAAAATAATTTTATTACTTGTTTAAAATATATTTAAAAATCCAAAGAAATTATTTTAAATTTAACTAGACACATAAAAGCCAACCGGGTAATTTACCAACCACATGACATGAACTCTTCAAAAAAACATATGTTAAGAACTTAAGAATGGATAAAACACCATTTTCATGCCATAATGTTATTCAAGATAATTCGACATATTCAAAATATCATAAACCAAGTGTGAAACCTCATGGAATAATTTATCAAATAAGAGGAGTGCATATTTATACCAAAACAACTATATTTTTAACAAAATAAGTCATAAAACATAATTTCCACACAAAACATTTAAAACCAAAGTTTCACAGAATCACATATCATATAAATAAGGATATAACAGAATTAAAATGATGAAACTTAAAGGATAAAGGTTTTTGCAAGGGATATCTTACCTCAAATACTTGGAGTAATGCAAATGCACACCCAAAATCACCCATCGCGGGTTTATAAACACTAAAACTATGAAGACCACACCAAAAATGAATATACACACCATTGAAACGATGGGATAACAGAAACCTAGGTCGATCATGACCAGGGGAGATTATAAATCCAATAACTAATGAAAGGAGGAAGAAGAGGGAGGATAATGGAGACAAAATCTCACCTTTTCTACTAGAAAAATCATCGTATTACATTAGATCTGCACCCCTAGAGAAAAGGTAATGGGATTAAACTTCTTGGAGAGTATCTGACGGTCTGAAAGAACCATGTAAAGATTATTTGTTTGAAAACTAGAAATAATTGATTGAGTTAAGTATAAAAAATTTTACCTTATCAATTCTGGGCAATTTGAGGTAACCTGAGAACGTTCCCCCCATCTGCATCACATATGTGCTCCAAAGAGGGTACATCGATAATGGGGGTGAGGATAGGGGTCTTGGATTCAATGGGGAGGTGTAATCACAGAAAAATATTAAAAATGGAATTTGATATAAATGAAACAATTATATTTTTTTTAAAACAGGAAATATGCCCATGGGATGGCCCAATACCCAAATAATTAACCCCAATTCACCATGATTATGAATTTTTATGGGTTCAAAAAGGATGAAGAAGTTTTAATATATTAGATAGGACAAGTGGGAAGTGGAATGGGTGAAAAAGGATGAAAAACATAGGATTTATAAAAGAAACAAATTTGGTTTTTTAAAAACTGGAAATGGGCTCATGGTTGGCCCAAATCATGAAGTAACCACCCTTTATTCAAAAACTCATAAAAAATGGGGAGAAAAAATTAGGGTGATTAGACATATATGAAACTTCAAAACTCAAGATTCATCTCACCAAATACACATGAAAATGATCGGTATTTCCAATGGACCGGATCAATAAAAAGACAAAAAAAACCGAGTGTGACATATATAGAATCAAATATTTATAAACGACCTACTGGGTAGATCTCATGGTCAATACCCCCAGCTCAATCATCTAAACCAAGGATATCACGTTTTTAGATAAATAAGATTTAAACACCTATAGTTTCCTGGACAAAGACTCTCATGGTCCTCTCAAAATACATGGAAACCTCCCCAGTTTTCTTGTCCAAGGATCTCACTGTCCCTTGGAAAAAATTGCACGCATAACGTACCAAAGAAGATCATGTAATCTAATAAAACAACATGGATAATAATTTACGATGCATATCAGATTAATTTCACATAATCAGTGAAAATCCATCTTATTCAACCATGTCTTGGAAAACAAGGCATGCATAACAGGCATTCAAGACCCAGAAGCAAGAAATTAAAGAAATAAGGGAAACACACTGACATGATGTCCCAGAAACAGGGTATCTATCCTTAAACAGAAGAAACTAACCTTTATCAATCAATCATCCCATTAAATGTGATAAAAAAGGTTAAATTCCAAAATAATCAATATCCCAATCATGGGTATGGGGAACTTTTGGCATCTATAATCCAGAGACGAACCAAAAAACACCAAAACTACCTACCTTGATATAGTATGATCCATATAATTGAACATTGCCCTTTGAATCAGCCTATATTTTCATAGATAAACAAAAAGGTGAAAAATCCCATCCATGAATAACTCTCAAGAGAGGAGTAATAATGAATAATGGATTAAGAGAAAATGATAACTCACTGGTGGGATTCCAATGCACCAGACAGTTTATCAACCAGATCTTAGATAGAGAATAGGGGGGTTTGATCTTTTTTCATCATTCCAGAGTTCCCTTGTATGTAAAAATTGAAGAAGATGCTGATTTTGAACATTATCCATGACCCCAATCTAATATATAAATTAAAAATAAAACTACATGCCATGTGAATTAAATGTACACGCCATGTAGTTGCCTGAACAGGCCCTTGAATTAAGCAGTATTCTACGTTACTACATGACCATGTATTCGGCTGTTACATGGCTAGTACGTGGCTGTATGCGGGAACATAGTACACAGTGTGTACTTAGAAGTACATTGTGTGTAAAACCCCATTTCATCCATTTCCTAAATAACAACAAAAAAAACAAGACCCATACCTGAAATAAAGATCTAGGCTCTTAAAACCCCCCCACCTAACGAAATTATTTAGCGAATTTCCCTTCCATGGGTGGTGAAGAAGAATCTGTGAACAACTCAATCCACTCTGATTGTACATCATTGTCTCTCTCCCAAGTCTTGTCTGTAAATCTCCCATGCTTCCATAGATCCCGTACTAGAGGAATAAATTGGCCATCGAGAATCATCACGCTGTGATGCACAATCCGAATAGGGTTCTCCTTGAATGATGCATCCAACTACAACCCAAGCTCCTCAGCTTGAAAAACATGATACATGATTGAAAAATAAAACTGTAGCTAAGAAACATAAAATAACACTTACATATCCAGATACCTATGAGGTACCTTCAACCCATAAGAAATCAGCCTGACTCAGTGTAAACCCTCAGATGTCCTGATGTATCTCAGTGAAGGTTATCCCAATCTCATAATCCTCATGTTTCCTATCCTCGGTGTGACACATATGAAAACTTGATCTCCATACTCGAGCCCCATTGTATGTCTCTATCATTCATCATATGATTTATGGCGTGATTATGTGGTAGCCATATTCTTCTGAATCTTCTCCACCTATTCAGTGGTCTCCTAGACAAGACAAGGTACCAACATACCTACCTCTCCTACCTCTATCTAACATAGGGCGGATCAGTATGTCCAACCATACAAATCCTCATAAGGTTCCATCTAAATAATTTCATATAAACTATTATTATATGAAAACTCCACCATGGTTTTGTGTCTCTCCCAATAGCCCCTGATATCTAGGACGCATGCTTGAAGCATGTCCTCCAAATCATGAATCGTGCGCTTGGAATAGACATCTGTCTGGGGAGGGAAAGCTGCACTCAAGAGTACTTTTGTACAAAAACTACTTTGTAGCCCCTTAAGAACATTATAAGTTTACCATTTTTCCCTTTCTGCAATGATAGAGTGGGAAACCCCATTGAAACCTACAATCTCTCAGATGTACAATTTTCAAAGATCATCAACACTGATGGTATCCTAGGTTGGAAAGAAATGTGTAGCCTTAGAGAGTCTATCAACAACAACCCATAAAACATCATTTAATCTAGGATACCTTGGTAAACCTATCACTAAATCCATCACGACATCATTCCACTTCTACTCGGGAATGGGTAACTCTTGTAAAATCCATATCGGTCGCTGATGCTCTACCTTGACCTTTTGACAGGGGAAAATCTCATAATAAAATCAAAAATATCCTTCATCATGCCTTGCCACCAATTCTGATGATGGATATGTCAATACATCTTGGTGACACAAATATGAACTAACCATACTGAGGTATGAATGTCTCACAAAATATCCTCTTTTATGTCTACTAACACACATACGAATCCATGAATACGCAAAACCTCATCATCACCAACAGTCCATCTAGGAGTAAGGTCTTCACATAACACTCTCTCTTTAAGAAATAGGCCTTCAGAATCTGATAGTATCCTCATTCACACTCGATCCAGAAGAGTAAAAGCTAACAACTATAGAGGAAATAAATCTCTTCCCTTTTCTTTCATGAACCTCCTAATGTATCTCAGAGTACAAATCCATAATCTTCCACTCACTACTGGTCTCCTAAACTACCAATATCTGAGTCCTCATGCTCAATGCATCAGCCACTACACTTCCTTTCCCAAACATGTAGGTAAGATCAATGTCAAAACACTTAAGGTAATCAACCCACCTTCACTATCTCAAATTCAGATCACATTGAATAATTACATTCTTGAGGTTTTTGTGGTAAGTGTACACTGCAAAATGATCTCCCAAATGATAAACTCTCCAACATCACAAAGAATTCACAAATGCGTCTAACTCAAGATTTTTTATAGATTAATTCCTCTCATGTTGCCTCAACATACAAGACCCATATGCAATGAATCATCCCCCCTACATAAGCACTTCTCCTAGCCCGATAGCTGATACGTCACAGTAAACAGTGTAACCATTGCCCGACTTCGAAATAATCTATATCAGTGCTGAAGATAATCTCTCTTTCAGCTCCTAAAAAGCTGAATCGCATGTATCTATCCAAATTTACTTTGTACACATCCTTGTCAGGCCTATCATTGTAATTTCTAATCAGAAAAAGTTCTGAATAAAGCATCTTTAGTAACCAACCATCCTAGAAAACTTTTTACATCAATGATGTTTTCAGCTGCTCCCTAGTAACTACTGCTCTCACCTTCTATGGGCATACTATTAGGCTTCTCTCTAAGATGACACGACCCAAGATGTGAATCCGGTACATCAAAAAGTGTTGCTTTGATAGTTTTTCATATAAATGATTCTCCCGCTGTGTACTCAATATGATCTCAGTATGGGTGGCATGGCCATGTCTAGTGTGATAGTACACTAAGATATCACCCATGAAAACAACCACAAATGAATCCAAGTAAGGATGGGACACTCAGTTCATATTTCCATGAAAATGACCTGTGAATTTTTGAGACCGAATGGCATAACCAAATTCTCATATAGAACACAGTTTCTCTAAAAGGCATTTAGTAGAATATCTGATGTTGTAACGTGCAACTGATGATAACCTGGTCTCAAGACAATCATTGAGAACACCCAGGCTCCATGAATCTTATAATATATATCATCAATTATCAACAAGGGATATTAGTTCTTGACTATTGACTGGTTTAGCTTCTAATAATCCACCCAATTTTTGAGGGTCCCAACCTATTTTTTCACAAAAATTACCGGTGAAACCCAAGGTATAGTTTTGGGTGATATAAAATCCATATCCTGTAACTCCTCCAAATTCTTCTTGATCTCCTATTACTATGGCGTAGCCATCCTATAAGGAGGATTGGACAATAGTTCCTATCCTTGAACAATATCAATAGAGAAATATACCTCTTTATTCATAGGCAAAACTTAATATTCATCTCGAATGACATCTCTGAAATGATATAACACTAGAATAAATTTTATATTTAAAGTCCCCTAGTCATCCATATATAAACTAGGAATATGGGATGTAATTAATTTCAATCCATGATGCTCATGTCTCTCTCTACTCTTTTGGATAACCCATTTTCCCTTGTATAGAAAAGACCCTTCCTTTGGTGATATGAAACTCACCATGTGGTGATATTAGTCAACAACGGAATGAAAAGAGATGAACCAATCCATTAAATGAATGTCATCTAAGCCTATCATCATGAATACATAGAGGTACCACAAGATTGACACACACCAACCTCAAGAGGGAACTCCTTTCACAGACATACATTAGTCATCATAATCCCGAACAGAGTGTCTAGCTTCATAAAATCATCAAACGTAATGATACAGAGCCGAAGGATCTCCACAATGAAAAAATATATAAAAATATGGGAATTCACTACATGACAATGTGAAGAATATAAAACTAAGGTGACTAGAATCATACCTCTAACCATAGAGGGTCCAAGATCCTGATCCCACAGGATCTATTCCACTGCAAAGGTATGGACTATACTATGGCCCTGTGACCCTGCCTGGCTACACTGAGCTGGTCCACCCTGCTATCATTTAGAACCTATCATCTGGTTACAAATCCCATGACTTCCTCCTCGATGTGAATGGCTTAATGAGCTCCCGTTTCTAGACTAAAGAGAAACTGGTGGTCCTGCTCCTAAACGTGGAGTCATAATAGGTCCCCTCTCATTAGTTTATGGTGATAACATCCTACAAAAACGTTGAATGTGGACCATATTTCTTCTAAATTAGCACAAAAATGGGTCTCTCGGGCACTAAGTTCACATATTCCCATTTTTCCGCACTGGTAGCACACCACTGTAGCAGACCACTTGGATACCAAAATAAACATCCATGTTGCTGGAAGAACCATCGCATGTAAAATTCCTACAACTCTTTATGTTATCAGTTGAAGTAGTACTATCCCTGGATGTGAACCGCCCGATCTTGCAGCTCCAAACTCACTAACATTGTGCTCAGAAATATATTATTGATTTACTATTGTAGTCACCAAAGTTATCATGGAAACATTCACATGATATCAAATGTTGTACATTAGACCATCCTTAAATCTCTAATCCAAAGATAACTCATCACCTCCCAAAATAGGTGAAAAGCACCGAAGCTCTATAAAATAAGAAGAGTAATCCATCATGGAAAGAGAGCCCTTCTCCAAATCCATGAAATCATGGGATCGGTTGGACCTCAACGTATCAGGGTAGAAGTAATCATAGAAGGTCCTATAAAAACCTTACTAAGTCATATCTCGATGATCTCCCACTTGTGAGAGAACATATTAATATCTCTTGGTGGAATCACGTAACATATACATTTTTAGATTTACCATCACCTTAAGAGGTGTCTCCAGATTCTCAAAGATAGAAATAATGGCATCCATTCATGAATTTGCACCATGTGGTCCTCCATAACCTGAGAATGTGGGAGGATGATGCTACTAGAACACCCGCGTCAACTCTTCCATAGTCTGGGAAGGATGTGGCATTCCCTTAAAAATGTGATTCATCCTTCTAAAGCCTTCACATAACTATGAATCAGCACTTGGGTTCAATATAATAGTTTGTGAGAAGAAGGGCATGATAGGAGGATCTACTATAGTCCCTGATCTACTCTGTTCAATGTATGATCATCTCCTTGTACCCAACATTCGATTGGAGGATTTCATGGTGGAATGAATCTAAAAGGTCAATCACACCCCATAGTACAAGATTAACAGAAGTACAACATAAAAGTGCAATTATGGAATAGGTGATGGAAAGCATTCTTGTTTTACAAGAAAGGGTTACACTGCGTGTATACCTAATACACGACATGTTCCTGTAAGATTTTGACATGGGCATGTACCTCTGCCAAAGTGGTCATGTAACACCACACACACATAACATGTTCTTATTGAGACAAAATTTGTACATAAATATCCCCTTATACCCAAATTCTTTTACATGTCTAGAACTACACAGTTCTATCCTAGTGTAACCCAACACAACTTTCACACTCTAGACATGATGTGTACCATATATGTTCCATCCACCAGTATCATTTGACATGTGGTCGGAGACACTGTTGATTACTACACTGCGTAAATAATATAGACATAGTGTGTACAACCGATGTTCAATCCACCTGTGTTGTAAGAACCCAGATCTTTGATTCAGGTATGTTTTTCCTTTTCTGGTCGTTTTTGAGAAAAAGAGGAAAATCTGGAAGTTTTCGAAGTACATGCTGTGTACATTATAAGTACATGCCGTGTACTTTGATGTAGTTCCAGGCCGTGTTCTGTCCATGTTCGAGCCACACACACGGTGTGTAGGGGCGATGTGGAGGCTGTTTAAAGCGGATTACAGAAAGGCCGAGTACACGTCGTGTACCCCAGAAGTACACGCCGTGTAGTTTTTTTTTCATTAAACGGACCGGGGACACCTGTAATCGACAAAAACACCTTCTTCTCCAGGTTCCTCGACTGAGGGCAACCCGTACGACTATGAACTTCCTCTGAGCCCCCGAGCCTTTGTCTATTTGCCAAATTGTCCACCATGGATTGTGTTGGAACCACATCGGTGAGCTCTTCCTTCTTCTTGAGTTTCATTCCATTATTCTCATTCTTTCTCAAGTTATCGTGGGTTGAAATTTTTGTTTGTTTCCATAGATCTACACTGTTCTAATGAGAATTAAGCCTCATGGTCAAATTATATTGACCTCCTAGGATCAATGTAGGTGGTTTGTGCCTTACCGTTCGAAGTCTTTTAATATTATGTGCAAATTACACCAATACCCATCAACGGGCTATTGTGTGTTTACCTTTTTGCCCATGTTGGTTTCTTGCCTTTCTTGTATTCATGTGTAGAGGTAATTTTATCATGGTTGTGGATAATTGTTGTTCTTGGATGTTTTTCCCATGCCTTATTCTTTTCACAACCTTTGGGTCTTGTTAGCCTTGGGACGTTATACTTGTTTTCCATGCCTTGTGACCGTAGGATGGAATGATATTCTTGTCATGCTTGTTATGCTGTGGACAGGTTAGCCATATATCTCTGTAGGTGTACATTGGACTTATATCATTATTATGAACTGATTGGTATGGGACCGTGAGAACCTGGTACTATAGAAAACAAGGGGTAGAACGAGTGAGCTTCCTAGAGAGTCTTGGATATTATAGACTACATGAGGGTTGACCGGGTGAGCTTCCCAGAAAGTCATGAAATTATAGACTAAAGGGGATAGAATGAGTGGGCTTCACAGAGAGTCTTGGATATTATAGACAACAGAAGGGTAGACCGAGTGAGATTCCTCAGGGAGTCATTACATTGTTTGAGTCTCTTTAAAACCATTCCAGGATAGCGAAGGAATTGACTGAGTGAGCTTTCTTAGAGAGTCTGTGATAGACCAGAGACTATAGGAGGAATTGATCGAGTGAGCTTCCTCAGAGAGTTTCTAGAACTTGGGGCAATAATAGGGTTAAACCGCGTGATCTTCCTCAGAGAATTACGACTACCCTATACTATAAGGTGAATGGGCCGAGCGAGCTTCCCCAAAGAGAATAATGATTTCGTATTACCAAACCAGAGGTGTTAGGGTGACTGCACTATCCAGAGCGTTGTTGTTTCTTTTTGGATAGGACCAGAGGGGTTGGTTGTGAGTAATTCCTAGAGGGGATCCTATTGTGGTTAGCTATTTTCTTCTTTGCTGCTTGTTGTTATATGGATTGATTACTATTGTATATCATCATGTTACTACTAACAGTTTACTGCCTGATGTTTACTATTATTTTTTACTGCTTACTGTACTAATACCTGCCATATACTCACTGACTGTTAGGCACATATCTTCGGGTGGTTGACTACTGGGATATAGTCTCACACCCAGTTTGGGCCTTTCTTTTAGGGCCCAAAAAGGCTATGTTGTTTCGGGTATAGACAAGGTAAATCACCCTTCAACTTATGGTACTTGATTGCTTTGGAGCAGGAGAGCATGGGACCAAGCCGAGCCTTGCGATGCTGAGGTGTGGCTTCTTTGGTTTTTTTTTGTAGTTTGGTTTAGTATTGTATTCAGTATTGTGACTTTTTTGGCTACTTTCCTAGACATACATATCATGCATCATTTCATATATACATGTGTGCTCCAGTTGTTTATTGTTGTAGTCTTCCGATGTATATTGTTGTTTAATATTTACTACATCTGCTATTTGTCTTCTTTGTTTACATCAGTTGTGTACTCTGCCAATGAGGGTATAGTTTCTCCACTATCACACCAAAGTCTCTTGCTGCTAGTCGGTAGCCTCTGGAATTTGGGGAAATGCACTTGAGGCCATGTGACCAACCAGGTACAGGGCGCCTCTTGGTGGCTTCCGGAACCGGGACGTTACAAAGTGGTATCAAATGAAATATTTTTTATTGGTTTACTGTATGGAGCCTCTATCCAGGGATAAGATGGATTCTGTACTTGGTAATAATCTATGACCGAGAGTAGCTAACCCGTGAACATGGGAAATCTAATCTACCTCATTTATTGCAGTTTTCTGGTTTTGAGACTTTACTGTTGAAGTCATTTCACCTAGAGTGATTCACATGCCCTGTGTTGTTATTGTTGTGCTGTTGCGGTTCTATTTCCATTGCAACCCAATGAGATGAGGGTATTCCATCTCATGAATCATATAAAAACATTTTAGAAATCACATGCCATGCATTCTTTCCATGTCATCTAGGGTGCATTAGCGATTGCATGTTGTTGCGATAGACGTTGTGTAGATTATGCATGATGTTGTGATAGATGATATGATATAATCCCTATAGTTTGATATAAAAATTGTTTTTATTATACCTTTACATAAATGAATGCTAAATTTTGATTCTTGAGGTGTTATGGTCCCTCATGAATCAGAGTTGGTGGATAATTGACTTGTTTCCCTTGTAAATGATATGTAAGAGATATCAAGCTTTGATTTGCGGGAGTATGTGCCCTCACAGATCGGAATTGGGCACCTCCATGTGTGTTTTTCAGTGTTTTCTGGGCTTCGGTGATGTTTCTGAGCTGCTGCTCAGAAATACCAAGAATACATGGCATGTACTTGACTACACGTCGTGTAGTTTTAAACAGTGTCACTGACTGTGTGAGAAGAAACATGGGGCGGTGAAAATGTTTTCAGAAACACGCCGTGTACGGTCGTTACACGCCGTGTAATAGTGACCTGTGTACCCGACCGTGTCACTAACAACACGGGTCGGGGTGGCTCGCATAGTACATGCCGTGTTGGGTATGAACAAGCTGTGTAGCCTCACTCTAGATACCCGGCCGTGTCACGAACAACATGGGCCAGTGACATCTTCTCTTATACACGATGTGTTTGTTTGGAACACGATGTGTAAGGGTCAGCCGTGTAGCCGACAATGTGACTAACAACACGGGTAGCCGAAACCTTGTCTAGTACACGCCGTGTCCTTAGTGAACATGCCGTGTAGTCTAGGGTTAAGAGGACCATGTGGGTTATCCATGTAAAGAGACTCGGGCAGGGGAATATAATTCAGGTACACGCCGTGTGTGGGTATAACACGCCGTGTAGTTTGGGGTGTTACACGACCAAGGGTGGCAGAAGTACATGCCCATTTGTTTGGATTAAGAGGACACACCGTGTAGTTTTATACACACCGTGTAGTCGTGTTTTGTAGAACTTGAGAATTTCTTTCTCTTGTTCTCGTTTTGTACTCTTGTGTTCTCTGTCCTTAATAATCTTGATCTAAGGTGTGATTTTGATCTTTTAGATCTATGCTTCTAAGACGTCCTCCTATTGTACATCATCTTCCAGACAGTGATCAGACACCAGATATGGCCGATCAGGGACCTCCTGCATATCCTCCTGCTGTGACAGCCTTGCCACCAGTAGTTATACCCATTGCAGGTGCCGATGCAGAGTTCAGGGAGGACTTCCTAAGAATGATGCAGACCTTTCAGGGAGCGCCGCCTCCTACCCTATCAATGGATGAGCTGATGCGGGTTTTCCAGCAGCAGTATCCTCATACTTTCTCAGGGGATGGAGTACTCCAGGCAGCAGAGTCGTGGATAGAGGACATGCTGACGATTTTCGAGCATCTGGAGATACCTCCAAAGAAAAGGGTAAATCTTGCTACTTATATGCTCTGAGACACCGCCAAGAGGTGGTGGGAGGTGACCTCACAGTAAGGTCACCAACAAAGTATGACATGGGATGAGTTTCAACACATCTTCTACGATTAATTTTATCCAGAGACCTTGAGGGCCGATCGAGCCTGGGAGTTTATAATTCTCGAGCAGGGTACTCTTTCTGTTATGGAGTACTCGTCTCGTTTTACCGAGCTGCATTGCTTCATGCCGATTCTAGTAGTTGATGAGTTGTTCCTTGCTAGGAAGTTGGAGGATTGCCTCAGGAAGGGGATCCATTCCTAGGTGAATATCTTCAAGTTTACTTAGATATCCTCTATCATCAACTAGGCGCTGATCACTTTGCGCAATATGAGGGATTCTAGAGCAGTGAACCAGGGCAGTTTGACATCCAGAGCTAGTGTTCCTCCTACTGATAGCAGGAAGCACCAGAGGGAGTCTGCTCAAGGAGATCAAGGTAGGCCGAATGCATCTTCGGGCAGCCAGGTTGTATGCTACCAGTGCGGTAGGAGCGGGCATACTGGGCCTTAGTTCTATAGAGACTCGATGGAGTGCCGATCTTATGGCAAGATGGGCCACTGTCAGCATTATTGTCAGATATTCTCACCTACAGCTGGTGGTAGGGGTTCTTCTATGACCCCGCGTTCAAGAGATGTATCGCCAGATTCTCACCAGTCCGAGAAATAGAGTTCTTCCAGCCGTTTCAGCCGAGGTGGAGGTCGTGGAAGTGGTAGTCAATCACCAGGTTACTAGCGACAATAGAGTAGATCAGCTCAGAGTGGTCAACCAGGGGCACATGGCCACGGTAGAGGCCAGTATTTCGCTATGGAGAAAACCTATTAGAAGTAGGATCCCGACCCTTCTACAGTCTGAGGTATGATCTTAGTAGCCTCAGGTTTATCTTAAGATCTTTTCAATACTGGTGCTTTGCATAGTTTTATCACTATTGCTGTCGTGGAGTGTATTGGGCTCTGTATATTTTCATCTGCCGACATGTTGATTCTTGATACACTATTGGGAAAGGGGACTTCTAGCGTACGTTAGTGCAGAGAGTGCCCTCTTGAGGTTACATGGTGTCACTTCTTATGAGACCTCTATGTCCTAGAGATGACAGACTATGATGCCAGTCTCGGTATGGACTGGTTAGTTCCTTTCCAGGCAGTCATTGATTTCTATCACCGCAGAGTGAGTTTTGTATCACTAGAGGGAAGATATTTCCTTCATAGAGGCACATGGGATGTATAGGCAGGTAGAGCTGGACCCGAGCATCGTGGGCTAGGATGAGTTACCGCCCAGATTTCTAGTCTTTATCTGGATGACCAGGGGACTTCGCAGTTAGACTTTCCTCTAGTGGTGGATCATTTCAGGTATGTCCTTCTAGAGGACTTTTCATGTTTTACTCCATAGCGTGAGGTATAATTTTCTATTGAGCTCGTGCGAGGAGCGACACTGGTGTCCATTCCTCCATACAGGATGGCTACACCTCAGTTGTAGGAGCCCAAGAAGCAGTTGGAGGAGTTGCAGTCAAAGGGTTCCATTCGACCCAGTACTTCTCCTTGGGGTTCGCCTATCCTGTTTGCGAAGAAGGCAGATGGAACCCTTAGGATTGTCTTGGATTATCTGAATTTGAACTAGTTGACGGTCAAGAAACGATATCCCTTACTGAGGATTGATGACCTCGTTGACCATCTTCGAGGAACTTGGGTGTTCTCGAAGATCGATTTGAGGTCTGGTTATCATCAGTTGCATGTTAGAACATATGATATACCTCTTATAGATTTCTGGAGAAGGTATGGTCTATATGAGTATACAATCATGCCATTCGGTCTCAAGAATGCGCCATCCGTTTTTATAGCACCGATGAGCTGAGTGTTCCTTCCATACTTGGATTCCTTCGTGGTGGGTTTTTTGGATGACATCTTGGTGTACTCTCACACTCGACACGACCATGATACCCATCTTGAGATCGTTTTTATTACACTGAAAGAGCATCAATTATATGATAAGATCTAGAAATGCCACTTTTGGATGGATCAGATTCACTTCTTGGGTCATGTTTTCTCAGAGACTGGAGAATCAGTTGACCCATAGAAAGTGAGAGTTGTAGTTTCTAGGGAGCAGCCAAATAATGTCTTTGAGGTGTAGAGTTTTCTAGGGCTAGCTGGATACTACAGGTGTTTCATACATGAATTTTCACGCCTTGTAGCACCGCTGACAAGTCTGAACAAGAAAGGAGTGAAGTTCTTATGGTCAGATTCTTGTGAGACAGCCTTTCAGGAGATGAAAGGGAGGTTGACGTCAGCACCAAAACTAGTCTTTCCAGAGCCGGACAAGAGCTATATGTCTACTTTGATGCCTCGGATGTTAGACTGCTAGCTGGGCTTATGCAGGGAGATGGAGTCATTGTGTACAGGTCTCGGCAGTTGAGGCCACACGAGAGGAACTACCTGACGAATGACATGGAGTGGGAAGCTGTTGTTCATGCCTTACACTATGGGAGAAATTACCTTCTAGGAGTGAACATTGTTGTTTTCACTGACCACAAGAGTCCCATGTACATATTCACTCAGCGTGATCTAAATCTGTGACCACGCAGGTGGGTCGAGTATCTTCAGTCCTACGACTTTGAGATTGGCTATATGCCGGGAAAGGGCAACGCATTGGATGATGTGATGAGCAGGAGAACTCAGATTTAGGAAGTTCCATAGGGAAATAGTGAGTGGAATCTTATGGCTCTGTTCTCTGAGATACATTTGGAGGTGCAAGACAAACATGGGAATAATTTTCTATCTTCTGTGGCTCTTACTTCTACCCTTCTTGATTAGGTACGGATGAGGTAGCTATCAGACTCAGAAGGCCTAGTCCTGCGGAAGAGTGTGTCAGGAGAGGACCCTCTTTCTGGATGGAAAGTGGGCTAGGATGAGAACTTTCATTTCTAGTGATGCGTCTGGGTTCCAGTAGACATAAGTGAGGAGGTGATGCATGATTTTAATTCTTTAGTTTGGGCAGTTCATCCTGGCATCAACAAGATGTATCGTGATCTACACTTCCAGTACTGGTGGCCAGGTATGAAGATAGATGTTTCTGGTTTTGTCATGAGATGTTCTACTTGTCAGTAGGTGAATGCAATGCATCAGTGACCAGCTGGGCTTTTGTAACAGTTACCCATTCCCAAGTGGAAGTGGAAAAATGTCTCGATGGACTTCGTGATCGGGTTACCGAGGTCACCTTGTGGTATTGATGCTGTTTGGGTTTTTGTCGATAGGCTTACGAAGGTTTCTCACTTCTTGCCGATCAAGGAGACTTTCAGTGTTGATGATCCTGGATGGTTGTACATCTGAAAGATTGTACGTCTACATGGAGTTCCACTCTCCATTGTTTCAGATAGGGATGAATGCTTTAATTCTCTATTCTGGAAGGGGCTTCATAAGGCATTGGGTACACAAGTACTTTTGAGTTCATCATACCATTCCCAGATAGATGGCCAGTCTGAGCGTACGATTCAGGTGCTTGAGGATATTTTCCAACCATTCATTCTAGACTGTTTGTTCTTAGGAGAAGAATATTCCTCTTGTGGAGTTTGCCTATAACAACAGTTTTCAGGCGACTATTCAGATGTCACCTTATGAGGATTTGTACGGTAGGCCACGCCTATCAACATTGTGATGGCTGGAGGCAGGAGAGGTAGCTTTGCTGGGACCTCATCTTGTTCAGGAGACCTCAGAGTAGATAGAGTTGATTCAGAAGAGGATGGCTATAGCACAGTCTCGATAGAAGTCTTATGTTGATCAACGTAGACAACCTATGGAGTTCAGGGTCGGGGATCAGGTTTTCCTGCGTGTTGCACCGAGGTTGGGATACAAGAGGATTCAGATATAGGGTAATATTTCACCATTGTACGTTGGGCTATTTGAGGTTTTGAAGAGTGTTGGGCCTGTTGCCTATTGGTTGCAGTTACCTCAGAGGTACCGAGCTATGCACGACGTCTTCCACGTTCATCAGCTCCGAAGTTACTTTTCAGACCCGTCTCATGTATTTCAACCTATGTAGGTTGAACTTGAAGCGGATGAATCATTTGAGGAGAATCCTATCTAGATTTTGATCGCAATATGAAGGTTCTCCATGGCCGGTCTGTTCCTCTGGTATGGGTGCTATGGCAG
Organism: Viscum album; assembly: GCA_963277665.1. NCBI lineage: Eukaryota > Viridiplantae > Streptophyta > Magnoliopsida > Santalales > Viscaceae > Viscum > Viscum album. The sequence continues at coordinate 875,683,753 of OY728143.1, read as the reverse complement.
CACAGGCGAGTACAGGATGAGACCTGGGAGATGGAGGCCGATGTACAATTGCAGTGGCCAGATCTGTTCGGGGTTTCTTCTTCTACGCCTCTCTAGGGAAATTCAGGGATGAATTTCTTTAAGGGGGGATGTTTTTAAGAACACAAATCTTTATTTCGGGTATGTTTTTTCTTTTCTGGTCAATTTTGAGAAAAGAGGAAAATCTGAAAATTTTATAAGTACACGCCGTGTACTTTGATGCAGTGCTAGGCCGTGTGCTAGCCGTGTTCAGGCCATATACACGGTGTGTAGGTGCGACGTGGAGCCCTCATAAAGTGGAGTAAAAAAAGACCAAGTACTCCCCATGTACCCCAGAAGTACATTTAGTTTAGTTTCTTTTATTATTAAACAGACCGAGGTCGTGCCTAATAGATGAAAACACCTTCTTCTCCAGGTTCCTTGACCGAGAGTGACCTATACAGCCACGAACATCCTCCGAGCCCCCAAGCCTCTGTATGTTTTCCAAATCGACCCCCATCTATTGTTTTGGAACTGCATCAGTGAGATATTCCTTCTTCTTGAGTTTCATTCCATGATTCTATCGATTTCTCAAGATTTCGTGTGTTGAACGTTTTGTGCGTTTTCATAGATATATGTTGTTACAAGGAGAATCAAGCCTTGTGGCAAAATTATATTGATATCCAAGCATCAATGTAAGTGTTTTGTGCCTTTCCGTTAGAAGTCTTTGAATTTTATGTGCAAATTCCACCAATACCTGTGAACGAGGTATTGCGTGTTTACCTTTTTTCCCCTATTGTTTTCCTGCCTTGCTTGTATTCTTTTGTAGAGGCAATTTGATAAATTTTATGGATAATTATTGTGCTTGGATGTTTTTCCTAGGGATTTTCAAGTTTCAACCTTTGGTTCTTGTTATCCCTAGGCCGTTATACCTGTTTTCTAGGCCTTATGACCGTAGGATGGAATGATATTCTTGACTTGCTTGTTATGCTGTGGACTAGTTAGCCAAGTAGCTCTGTAGGTGTACATTGGCCTTATAGCATTATTATGCACTAATTGGCACTGGATTGTGAGAACCTGGTACTATAGACTATAAGGGATAGTCCGAGTGAGATTCCTAAAGAGTCTTGGATATTATAGACTACACGAGGGTAGACCGAGTCAGCTTCCTCAAAAAGTCTTGGACATTATAGATTACAGGGGATAGACAGAGTGATCTTACCATAGATTCATTGATATTATAGACTACATGAGGGTAGACCGATTGAGATTCCTCAGAGAGTCTTTACTTTGTCTTAATCTCTTTAAAACCTTTACAGGCTAGAGAAGGAATTGACTGAGTGGGCTTCCTTAGAGAGTCTATGATAGACTAGAGACTATAAGAGGAATTGACCGAGTGAGCTTCCACAGAGAGTTTCTAATCCTTGGGCCTATGAGAGGGTTAGACCACATGATCTTTCTCAGAGAGTCCCTGACTACCCTAGACTATAAATAGAATTGACCGAGCGAGCTTCCCTAGAGATTCTTATGATTTTGTATGACCAAACCAGAGGGGTTAGGATGAGTGCACTACCCAGAGGGTTATTGGTACTTCTTGAATAGAACCAGAGGGGTTGGCTGTGAGTACTTACCAAAGGGGCTCTTATTGTGGTTAGTTGTTTGCTTCTTTGCTTCTTATTGTTCTGTGGATTGATTACTTTGTATATCATCCTGTTACTTCTTACATTTTACAGCCTACTATTTACTGTTAGTGTTTACTACTTACTGTAGTATTACCTTCCATATACTCACTAACTGGTAGGCACAGATCTTCAGGTGGTTGACTACTAGGATTTAGTCTCACACCCTGTTTGGGCCATGCTTTTTGGGCCCAAACAGACTATGTTTTGTAGGTATAGACAAGGGAAAGCGCCCTTCGACTTCTGGTACTTGATTGCTTTAGAGAAGGAGAGCATGAGACCAAGCCGAGGCTTGCGATGTTGAGGATTTGATTATTTGTTTTACTTTTGTACTTTGGTTTAGTATTTTATTCAGCACCGTGACTTTTTTGGCTGATTTCCTAGACATATGTATCGTGCATGATTTCATATATACATGTGCACTCCTGTTGTTTATTATTGTAGTCTTCCGCTATTTATTGTTGTTGGATATTTACTGCTTCTCCTATTTGTCTGCTTTGTTGACTACCGCTGTGTAGTCTTCCAATGAGGGCATAGTTTCCCCACTATCACACCCAAGGCCCTCACTGCTAGTCGATAGCCTCTAGGTTTTGGGGAAATGTGCTTGAGGCCATGTGACCAACCGGGTACGAGGCACCTCTGGGTGGATTCCGAAACCAGGATGTTACATGTGGTGTTAGTCACATGGTCGGATACATGGCCTTCAATAACATTGCATATACTCATAGTACACACTGTGTTCTTCCGAACATTTATCAATCTCGTTTTGCTTCTCACATAGTCAGTCAAATGGTCAACAACTACATTGAATGTACATAGGGTACACGACATGTACATAAGAAAATTAATTTCTTATAGAATAGATGAACATGGGGCGTGTTTTCATAACATCACATGTCATGTTTTATTGGTTTTCTAGACAGTAAGCCTCTAAAACTTCTCCAGAACTCCAAAAATTATAAAATTTTGTCCAAGACATGCCATGTTCTGAATCGTGAGATCCCATACTATCATTGAATCAATTTTTTTCATCCCTTTTGACATTATAATTTAACATAATAAAATTAATGTTCATAGAAATGAAACTATACATATACAAATACACAATTAAAATAGATGGTATTTCTATCTTTTCATCCATCATAACAACATACATATCATGCACAATGTCTATAAAAACAACACACAATCCGTAATTCTATCTAAATGGCATGGTAAGAATGCATGACATGTGATCTATATCAAGTTCCAATACAATGCGTGAGATGGAATATCCTCAACTCGGTGGGATGAAACAGAAATTGAACCACAATGATATCAATCATGACATCACAAAACAAGTGAATCACCCAACAGTGAAATCAAATCAACTGTAATAATTGAAAAAACATAAAATTACAATATTATAGGTAACATGAAATTTCAATGTACACGGGGTAGCTACTCCCATGAAAATCATATTACTGACTACTAATTCCTTCATATCCCAATATATTGGATCTAAATATTAAGGAAATTTAGAATATAAAACTCCTATGATACCACTTTATACCATTTCGAATCCAGGTGCCACCCAAAGATTCCCCATACCTAGTTGGTCACATGACCACAAGCACATTTACCCAAATGGATGTGGTTGCCGACTAGCAGTGAGGGCCTTGTTTTGAAAATGGGGAAACTATGTCCTCATTGGTAGAGTATACACAATGGAAAAAATAGTAAACAATAGCGAAATTAGTAATACCAAACAGAAATAAATAGTGGAATGTTGAAAGTAAATCCAATTGAAGCCATAATTTCTTTATATGATGAACGAAATATTTATCTAAGAAAACAACCAAACTAGTCACAATGTTCGAAAGAAATAAAGAAAAAAATTACAAAATAAATAGTATGATCCAGCAGCATCACAAGCCTCAGCTTGGTCCCATGTTCTCCAACTCCATCAACAATCAAGTACATGATGAAGAATTCAACCTTCCATTATCCATTCAAGAAATCATTTAATCTTCTTGGGTCCAAAACATGACCCAAACAGGGTGTGAGACGATTCTAAGTAGGAAAACACCAAATGATCTGCGCCTTTCTGTCAATGAATATATATAGTAGGTAATATGTAGAAATGAAGCTATAAACCTGGAAGTACTTAAAAGTACACCATCCTATAATTTTAAATTACATTCATTTTAATTTATTATTCATCATTTGAATTAGGAAATTTTAGGATCTGGACTAATATCTATAACCCCTATGTAATAATAACAAAATAGACATCCAAACACACCATCTAAACAATCATGTAAATCCGAGTACAAGCTTGAGCTTTGGCATGGCACACTCGTCATAATATATCAATCATTAATAAAGATCTCTCTAGGAAGGCTCTCACAGTCTAACCCATTTCGTCTAACACATAACTAATACAATACAAACGACCACCTGGAAAGCTCTCGTGGTAAATATCTCTAGGTCAAAATTTCATGAATAATTTACAAATAACCTCTTGGGTAGCTCTCATGGTCAATAAACCTGAGTCTACATAGCATGAATAATTTATAAACAACCTCCTCAGTTGCTCTAATGGCCAACCCCTAGGTCAATCATCTACACTAAGGATCTTAGAGTCTTAGGTAAATAATATTGAGACTGACACAGTTTTTCTAGACAAAGGCACTCACTGTACTTTGTAAATACAAGGAAACCCCAATAGTTTTTTTGGTCCAAGGCTGTCACAATCCATTGAAAAAAAGAGCACATAACATATCATATCATCTCATGTAATATGATACTACTGCATGGATAATCATTAAAAATTCATATCACATGCATTTCACATAATTAATGAAACCTCATTCCAAGCAACGAAGGCATGGAAAACAAGGAAATCATCACATGGATTCAAGACCAAACAACCAAAAAATAGACAAACAAGGGAAAAACCTGCATGGTGTCCCCTAAACATGTTATCAAACCTTACACATAAGTAACTACACTTTATCAATCAATTAAACCATATCAGGTGATAAAAAAGGTTAATTTCCAAAACAAGCAATACCCCAATCATGGGTATGCAGAAGTTTTAGCATATATAAGCCAAATATGAAAAAAATGAAAAAATCACCTACCATGATAACATATGATTGATATACTTGAACATCGTCCCTTGAATCATCATTGATCGACGTAGATCTAGAAATAGGTGATAAAATCACAACCTTGAATAACACCCATGAGGGGAGGAATCATGAAGAATGGATTAAGAAGAAATGATAACTGATTGGTGGGATTGTAACGTACATGACAGTGTCTCTATCTAATATCAGGTGGAGAATTGGGGGTTCGATCTTCATTTGTTGTTCCCGAGTGCTCATGTACGTAAAGAGGGAAGAGGTTGATGTTTATGAACATGAGATGTGACCCCACTCCAATATATAAACTAAAAGTAAAAATACACGGTGTGTTAATTAAATGTACATTCCATGTAGTAGCCTTAACCGGAACACTAATTTAGTGGTCTTCTAGATCAATACACAACCATGTACTCGGCCATTACATGGCCATTAAGGATTTGTATGCGGCAACTTGGTACACGTCGTGTAATCAGAAGAAAAAATCATGTAGCTAGAAAAAACCAATTTTTTTTCTTTTTCCTAATAAAACTGAAAAAAAGATCCATTATTGAATGAAAGATTTGGGTTATTAAAATATACACTATATAAAAAATAATTAGTGTAAAATATTAAAACATGTCTCAATGAAAATAAATTCAGGCTAAACCATTACCTCAAGCATGAATTACATCCAAATCACTCTAATAACATACAAAATAAATATCAATTTATTATAATTATATAAAAATACAATATGAAAACATATAATATAAACTTAAATAATTTAACACTTATTTATTTACAATTCAATATTATATCTGTCATTTCATGTGTTAACGACATCATTTTTAATACATGTTTTAGTTTAAAAGATACAGTGTTTAAAAAATGATCATAGATCCTACATATTCAATATTTTATTTATCTAATAAATATCATATCTATTAATGATATAAATACATATTTCCATTCATATTAAGGGTGATATAAACGAATTACATCACTTTAGGGAGACAGTATTCCAAACATATACACGAGTGTTGTTTCCACTTTTCATTGGATGTGAAGAAAGTAAGTTAAATGATAAATAAACTTCCCCGAATCATTAAAATATCATAAATATAATATATTATTATCAAATATATTGTATTTTAAATCTATGTAATGGAAAATGATATAAAAAATCATATCGCTTTGTGGAGGTGGTAGTACACACAAACAGATTTGAGACATTATCATTTACTAATGGACCATAATGTAAGAAGTTAGATATTATATTATCATTATATAATTATAATTATTTTAAAAATAATATATGTTAATGGTATAACCATCATAATATCCATATATGAATGATGAATAATGAATTGTATCACTACGAGGAGGGGAAAGTCCACACATATGCATGAGAAATACTTTCATCTGATGTTTGATGTTAATTAGGATAAGTAAATATGATCTCAGATGAATGGAAGGATTATAATAATGATATTAATTAGTTATTTTTTGATATTGAATGCTGAAGTGATATGAATATAATTGGATGAGATGTTTCTTTTTATATTTGATGGGAGAGACACACATGAAACTTCATAAATGATTTTAGATATATGGTTTCATTCATAAGAATACAGCTCCAGATGGATAGATATTTGAAGGTATGTTAAAATAATGTTTAAATAACTTGAAAAAACAATTATTAGATAGGATTATGTGGAAATATGACCATACACATGTGGCTTAACCCTCTGTAAACACGTTTTAATATTAACCATGTTTACAAAATTTTACTGTATTTTCCATTCGGTATGTTAAAAATTAAATTGAGCCCATTATATTTTATTATTTTTTCATATTTTGAATATGGTATCCAATTTAATATATGAAATTTCTTAATTTTTCAATATTTATGTTTAAATAAGTTTTCAACATCTAATAAAAACCTTTTTAGGAAAATAAATCTATGGGCATACAACAAAATTTACATACAATACATTCTTTATAAAACACTTAAAATGAATTTTAAAATTCATAAATGCATATGAAATATTTGTTCCATTAAACTCATTAATCATTAATTATTAATTAAATTTATTAATATCAAAACACATTGTATGAAAAACAATTATTTCTAGAAAAACCTATTTTGATGCCCACAAATCAACTTATACCATAGTCAATAATAATGATTATTATTTTGTAATAAATATGATTATTTATAATTAAATTAATATAATGTTACTTTAATGTCAAATTCGAAACAAAATTTATAAGACACAATGATTTTATGGTATGTATCCTATTAAATAAATTAAAATCATTTGATAGCCTACAATGAACACAAATTTATTTCATATAGAATAAATAATATCAAATCACATAGATAACACAAAACAAATTTATAAAAGAGTAATGAATGAAATAAGAGGAATTTTCTATAAATTAGGGAATATATGTCATAAACTAGAAACTTGACCTTTGTAATAGTAATTAGACCATTAAGAATAATAGTTCCGCCAATAGAATAATAAACCTTCAAATAAAAGTATAAAGAAAATATAGGCATCTTGTAAATGGTAATATTATATAACTATATCGTAGTACAAGTAAATAAATATTTACAAAGTTATTAATTAGGTGTTGATATATTTTATAAACATATCTATTTATATTCAATTTTCCTATTAATATTTTGATTTTGATGAATATTTCATTTCATAAGATTATATTTTGTTTTCTTATAACTATAATATAATTTTATGAGACCATAATTTAATTTTCAAAGTGTTATAAAATCAGTTATAATTTTTAAATTGTTATTTTCTAAGAAAACGATGATCGTAATAAAAAATTGTATTTCTCATATTTAGAAAATAATTATCCGAAATTCAATTTTATTTTGAAATTATATATATTAAAATATTGTTTGGGATAATTTTTGGGATTTTTCTAAAGTAGTCAAATTTTTTATTTATACTGAAATATAGTAATTTACGGTATTTTCCATTTTGTGTTAAACATGTGAATTAAAGCATAATGCATTATGTAATATACCATTATATAGAACTAAATTTTACTCTTTACATTATTTAGTCACAATAAAAAAAATTTCATTTTCTTGATCCAAAATAACTAACGAATGAATAAAATATTCCCAAAACACCCTTATCTGCACAATAAATATCACCCTCACAACCTCATCTCCTCGTACCTCTTAATTAATGAATATTGACCAATTCTTACTCAATACTATTCCATGTCTCTCTCCACACATCCATAAGCCTTTTTTCACACAAATAATCTACACCCAAGACCCTTAAGGAGGTTCTAATGAATAAAAAATTATGAGGTAAAATCCCCTTTTGTTTTCCTTCATTTTCATTCAATCTCATTACTTTTCTTATCCTTCCATAAAATCCTCAATCCAAACATTAATTATAACTCTATTATCTTATATATAATATATTATTATTATTTAAATCGAAAATATATCATCATACCCCTTATCCTATTCATTTTATAATACAAATGAAAATATCAACCGTGACACGTCAATTTACCGCCATCATGGATGATGTGTTTCCATTTTCTAATACCTCCATCAAGGATGGTCGTAAATCCATTATAATGGTTAAAATAGAATTTAAAATTTATCTTAAAAATTATTTTCTATTCTATAATTAGTATATTTATACATGATACTTATTAATAAAATAAAACTTTTTTGTGAAAATGGAAAAACACAAAAATAATCTAAACCATTATCATTATGATTTTATCTAATTAATCATCCACTTTACATTTAAATAAATTATGTATAAGAATATTTCATATTATGGAATATAATTAATACTAAATTATTCATGTTTTTTAGTTTTTATGAAATTTTACATGAGTTCCCATAATTATATACTGTAAAACAAATAACGACAACCAAAGAAGTGAACACATCTAAATGGAAAAATTGATTCTTATTACTCATATAAAAAGACATAATTTACCATAATAAAATTATTCTAAATAAAAAACATGTTTAATAGCTAATAAATTAAACTATTAATGAATATAATTTCATTATCCAGGAAATTTTGTACAATTGAAAAACACTTTCAGACATAAGTTGAGGGATTCTCTACGAACCCCCATTTTTGATTCCGGTTATGGTTTCACTCTCTATTTATTTATCGAAATGTAATCGGTAATTATTCTCATATAATCAACCAAAATTATATGTTTATATTCAAAAAATATTTACCTAAATAAATTCCTCTTTCATTTAATGGGAAATACATTTTTTATAAGGTTCTCATATCAAATCCTTTTGACAAGCAAGCTCAATTTAAGGGAACATCCTTGTTTCTTACCCATTTTTTTGATCACACTATAATACACTATAAGAATCCATTATTTTTCTAAATCACACTATTTTACCCTTAAAAACTAAATTTTATCATTTCTTGTTTTATAAAAATAAATATTTAATTTCCATTTTAATATAATATTTGATCTTTTTTCATAAACCACACTAAAGTGTTACTTTTATACAGTTTTATAAACACACTTTTAACATGATTTAATTTTAGATAACATTATTTATCATAATCTATGCATTATTCAAAAGTTATTCCTTTTGATTGGTGTATGTATACTCTCCTTTTATTTATGATCATCATTCATTGATGATTTAATTACATATCCATTTTTCATTTTTCATGGAAATAATTAATACCCTAGTCTTTATTATTTTTAGATGTGGTATTTTAATTTAATTTTGTTGAATTGAATGAATGTATGAAGAATGATTTGGAATTGTTGTGATGGGTGGGGCCCAGTTATATATAGACTCTGGATGAATCAACATTTTTTATGAGACAAACTAGTTAGTGACAAATCCTACGTGTTTATTTCCTAAGACAATTTGACAGGTTTTTATCCTTGTATATAAACTGTATTAATGGTATAATGGATTATGTGCATATTATATGACATCCAAAAAATAATAATTTCTTCATTTAGTTTCTCAATTGTTAATTTCCACAAGGTTTTCATTTTGAAAAATTCCACGGTTTTAGTTTCATTCTCAGTGTATTGATTACATGTGTTTTTTAGATTTTGTACCTTTCCATAATATCTATGACTAATTGAATTTTATTCATTTATTATGGTATAATATATTCCTTACTGACCATTTGAGCTCACCCTTATATTTGTTTTCCTTCAACAAGTTGTGAAGATGAAATCAATGAATAAGTGACAAGAAGAATTTTATTTTGTTTTGTTATGTTGCGTGATTAATTACCAATGTAAAAAAGGAAACTATGTATTTATCAAATTTTCATGAATAATAAACTGATCCATCCTTGGTGATGTTATCTCCTGTATCTATTTCATTATATAAAAACAACCACCAAATCTGGGCTAAGGGAGTTGTGGTTGTTACAGTTGGTATCATATAATGATTAGTCGAAATCCTAGTAACTAGATGTGAAATTAATATGTAAATTATAATAACTCTATGTGGTGAATTTTTGGATCAATAATCATGATTATTATGTGACAACTTAGTGTGTTCCATTATTCAGAGATGGTTCCTAATGGATGGAATTTAATTAATACCCATAAAATATGTAGGGATTTCTATATTGGGAAAGTCATCATTGTAAGAGTTGAAACCTAGTAGAAAATGTTTATTTTAGAAAACATTACATAAGTTATCATAAATGACCTCACTACACCAATGTTTAATAGTTTCATGTGGAAAAGTTCACTAAGATTTAGTGGGACTACTTTTCTATTGTAATGTGAATAGTGGGTGTAGTCCCTAGAAATGATATTTCTAGTATTGGAATGAAATTAAAAGGAAATGATAGTAATTTAATTATGTTGTATCTAGGGAGATGTTAATAAAAGGTGGTCATTTATTCATAATAATAAGGTGGAATATGAAATATAACACATGTAATAGAGAACATCTAATGTAATTTTGTTTGAAAAATATTTATCATTTGAGCAATGAACTTAAACAAAAGAAAAATACAAAGCTTAAAGAAAAGGGAAAGAGTGATTGTTGTATATTACATGGCTACCATCATATATCTAACTATATTTTATTTATATTACATACATGATTCATAAGACATGATTGATCATTTCAATGATGGTCTTAAGAAATTAATCCGAAGAGCATTAGATTCTCAAACATTTTCATCATATTAGGATATAATATTAAGTTCCATTAAAATGAATAATCATATTTATAGATCTTATATGTTCAAGGGGAATAATGGGAAGAATAAGTCTTCTTATTACCATGGAGAAGGTGAAGCATAAAATAAGAATAATGGAATGAAGTAATTTCCATTATGTGGAAATTGCGGAAATAATCTTCCAAGTAAATGCATGAAATGCATTGGGTTTTTCTATAAGTGTGGATAAAAATAACAATGAGATAAATAATGAAGGGGGATTGGAGATACAAATAAATTATTATCTATAAATCAAATGTAATTAAAAGAGTCATTATTCAAATCAATTTCCCTAGCATCAGAGGAGTCTACCACAGAAGATGCCAATGAGATATTTTTAAGCGTATGCAATCACTATAGGTAAAGTAAACATACAAAATGATGTGATGGTAGGTACAATAATCCTATATTCAAATTTATCCAATGCTTTATTTGATTATATATTGTCAATGTCATTTATATATATGTAGTTTCCCAAGAAAATTATACACATATATTTTGATTTAACTATGTAATTATCAATCAGAATTGCTATGGGATGTCTCAATGAATGAAATGTTTCAGTTAGCCCCTATTATGACAAATAATGGTTACTTAGTTATTGATATGATCAACTTAACCATGTTTTTGATTAATATAGTTGTTTGTATGGATATTATTTCAAAATATTGTATGTGGATTTATTTAATGAAGAATGAAATTATGATATTTGGGGAAGATGTAGAATACATTATCTTTATAGAAGATACCTAATCATATTATTCTTATATAGATTTCCCCATGAGTTCTATATGGTAAAATTATTGGAAATGATGATTACACATCATCTGGGGATGAAGAAATTAATCTGGAAATTGAAGATGTGCCAATTGTATAGGAATAAATTGATGTATTTCATTAGTAATTACATTGACACCCCCTAGAGCATGGAATTAAGTTTAATATTGGTCTAATACATGATGTAATACCAATATAAATTACTCCTTATATAATGGTCAATGTTAAATTAGTGGAGATGAAGAAATAAATAGGGGAGTTTAGTGACAAATGATTTATTCACTATAGTATTTATCCATAGGGATCAACTTTTCATATTCTTATGATTAAATATGGATCATTGAGGTTGTGGATTGACTATAGATAAGTAAATTATATTACAAAAAACAAAAATTGTCCTCTTCCTCACATTGATGATTTATTTGATCAACTTCATAGGGCATAAGATTTATCAAAGATTTACCGTTGTTCGGGGCATCATTAGTTTTGAGAAAATGAGGAATATATTTCAAAGACAAGTTTTTAGATGAGGTATATACGTTAAGAGTTCATAGTAATTACATTTTTATAGACTAATTGACCCTATTTTTTAATGGATTTAAGGAACATAATTTTAAATTAATATCATGGTGATTATGTAGTGGAATAGATTAATAATATTATGATATATTCTAATAAATATGAATAGAATAAGAATCACATACATATAATTTTTGAGACTCTCAGAAGGAAATAATTATTTTATAAACATATCAAGAGTGAATTATAGAATCAGGAAATTTATATTCATAGACACACTATCTATATGGATGTAATCCCAATTTATCCTACTAAGATAAAGGTGATCCAAGAATGTCCTACACCAATGAACATAATTGAGGTATGTAGTTTCATTGGTTTAAGAGGTAACTATAGGTATTTGATTCAGAATATTGCATGATTGGTTTACCTACTAACCAAGATCACACTTAAAGGTATTTTCTTTAAATTTATAACAGAATGTGAAAAATCATTTAACACATTGATGATAAGATTAGTCAATGATCCATTTATGACTCTACCAACCTGAAATGATGGGTTTTTGATATAGATTTATTACTTTAATGAAGATAGGGTTTTTTCATTACGAAAAATGATAATGTTATTTCATATTCATCAAGGAAATTGAAGACTCATAAACAAAATAATCTAACTCTTGATCTTCAGTAAACAATAATTTTTTTTAATCAAGATACAAAGACACTATATCAATAGTGAAGGATGTGAAAAATCAATGGATCATAAGAGAATGAAATACATAATTACTCATATCTAAATCAATATGAGGCAATGGAAATGGATTTATTTAATCACATATTTTGACTTTTCAGTACACTAAAATATAAGAAATGCAAAAATGGTAGTACATACATTATGTAGGAAAGATTATGAACATCTTTCCCAAATGAGAATTAAGAAAGATACTACATTCATGGATTGTGTAAAGAAGGTAATGTTTTTTTGGGAAAAGGAAACATCCCTCATTTTTCAAATGATTGTTAAACCATCTTCACTAAATAAGATAAAAATAAATTAATGTAATGATAATAATTTTCATAAGAAAATTATATTTTTTATGGAAGGAATACTAAAATCATGTATGAGGATAGAGTTTTGAAATTTGTAAAGAGTATATGGGTTCCATAAATACATGATCAAAAAATGTTAGTATTAGATGATCTTCATTGCTCAAATTTCACTATACACCCTGGTAGTACCAGGATGTATAGTTACATAAAAGTTATTTTTTGGGTGTTAATATATAAAATTCAATTGATGACTATGTGTCAAGATTTTTGGTTTTCTAATAAGTAAATGATGAGATACAACATCCCATAGGATTCATGAAATCTATGCCTATTCTAATGTAAATGTGGGTCAACATTATGATGCACTTTCTTCACAGGAATAACAAGGGAACATAGAAGGAATGATGTAATATGGGTTATTATTGATCGTCTCACAAAAAAAAAAGAAAATTCTCTCTTTTATAAGAAAATATTTAACTCTTTAGTGCCTACAAAGAATCTATATTAATGATTTTCTAAGTCGTCATGATGCAACTCTATCGATTGTTTCTGATCCAGATCCCGTAGTTATATCAATATTTTGGGAGAGACTTCAGAAGTCTTTGGAAACTAGGCTTCATCTAATTATTATATATCACTCTCAAAGTAATATAATGTATAAAAATACCATTCAAATATTATATGAAATGTTTTGATCATTCTCACTTTACCATTAAGGTCTGGGCATATCAGTATTTACCACACATGGAATTTTCCGACAATAATAGTTTTCATTTTTGTTTTAATATTTTTTCAATATAAAGAATTATATGGAAAATGATTTAATTCTATAACGTGATGGGATAAAGTTAGTGATAGGAAACATATTGTCATATAAGTTATTGAAGAGGAAATAACAATGGTAATGACTATTCCGAATCATTTTAATGTATTTAAAAGTTGAAAAAGAGTAATGCTGACAACCAAAGAAAGGATTTGGTATTTCAAGTGTGAGATATTGTCTTTAGGAATGTATTTCTGAGGAAGGCTGTATAAAGGATTTTTAAAAAATGGAATCTAAGACACATGTTCATTAGTACATTTGAAAATCTGGATAGAATTGGAGATGTATCTTACTAACTTGCAATGACACCAAGTCTCTCCAAAAGAGCATGATATGTTACACATAGAATTTTTAAAGAAGTACATGACATAACCAATGTGCGTACTCAGTTATGAGAAAATATAACTATATGGTAATTTTACTTATTATGAAGTGCCTAACAAGAATATTGACACAAGTGAAAATTTATTGAAAATTTGGATGACTCGATTGGTACAGGTTTATTGGACGAACTATAAAATGGAAGAAGCAATGTGGGAACCTGATGATGTTAGGAAGAAGAACCGCCATCATTTGTTTAGAAGGAAATATTCTATAAAATTTCATGTAAAAAACATTCGAAGGAGGGTAGAATATAACAACCTTAGATTTTGTGGTATGTATAATATTCAATAAATTTAACACATTAGATATATTACATTGGAAAAAATTTATTTCACAAAGGATAAATCATATAAAATCACATATATAACACAACAAAAACATTAAAAATGAATAATGAATAAAATAATTTGGGTTTTATAGAAATTAAGAAATATATGATAATGAGATATTAACATGACATTTGTAATATTAATGAATCCCTGGGGAATAAAAATTAATCCAATACAATTGTAACCTAGCCTATGAAAGTATAAATAAAATATATTAATCCTATAAATTTTAATATGATATAATTATATCATAGTAAAACTAAATTAATGTTTGAAAATTATTAATTAATTATTGTGGTTTTTATAAAAATAAGTGTTTATGTTCAAAATTTTAATTATTCTAATGACTTAAAAGAAAAATTTTCTTCCTAAAATTTATTCATAAATTAAAATCTTGATTTCTTATGATTATAATATAATTTTATGAGACCATAATCAATTCATCAAAGTGTTATAAAATAGGTTATAATTTTCAAATTTGTATCTTCCAAATAAATGATGATTTTAATTAAAATTTACATCTCCTATATTTAAAAAATAATTTTAATAATATTTAAATCATTTTTTAACTCTATACATCAATAAATGGTTTGGGTAAATTTTTGGGATTTTTATAAAATGGATGAATTTATTATTAATAGTGAAATATTTTAATTTACGGTATTTAACATTTTAGACCAAATACATGAATTAAAATATAAAAAATGACGTAAGAAATCATTACATAGATCTAAAATGAACTCGTTAAAATATTTATTCCCTTTAATGAAATATATTCATAGTATTTACCCACAATAATAAGCAAATGAATGAAATATTAAATAACACCCCTATCCTCTACTATAAATACCACCCTCACCACCTATTCTCCACACACCTCTTATTCCTTGAATCTTGTCAAAATTTCCCCTGAATAAAATTCCAAATTCCCTCACTCACGTGTATGAGTCTTTGGTCTCACTAGAAGACAAGACCCAATCCCTTTAAGGAGGTTCTCAAAAAGTAGAAATTCAAGAGTTAAATTCCTCTATTGATTTCATTTATTTCCTTTCAATTTCATTTGTTTTTGTATCCTTCCCTAACCTACTCTATAAAAACATGCATAATAACTCCATTATATTATATATAATATAATTTTATTATTTTAATGGAAAATAAAACATCAAAACCATTCTCCAATCTGTTTAATTCTAAAAATGAAAATATCGTCCCTGAGGTTTTGATTTACCACCATCATGGAAAATGATTTTTAATTTTATAATACCACATTCAAGATTGGTCATAAAAATATTATAATGTTGAAACTAAAATTTAAATGTCATATTAAAACATATTTATTGATTTAGAAGAAGTATATATAGATACATAACATTAATTAATAAAAAAACTAGTTTATGATAATCGAGAAACGCCTAATTAAACTAAACAGTTATATTTAAGATTCCAACAAATGAGTCGACCTCATTACATATAAACAATTTATTTATGAGTCCATTAAATATTATGGACGCTTATTAATAGTATATAATTTCACTTTACGTTGTTTTATTCAATTTTATATTAATTCCAACAATTAAATGAAAGGGAACCAATCATGAAAACCAATGAAATGAACACTTCCTAATGAAAAAATTGTATACTATAACTCTCAAAAAGAAAATAAATTAATTTAATAAAACTATAATAAAATTAAATTCATTTTTAAGGGTAAATTAATTAAATTGTTAAAAAAATCTGATTTCATTATCTAATAAATTAAGTACATGTGCAAAAAACATTCAGACATATGATATTGGATTATCCCCAACCCTTCATTTTTCATTTGGGTTTTGCTTTATCTCTCCATTTACCCCAATTTAGTTCTTATTTATTCTTATATACTCCTCATATATTTTTCATTTATGTACCAAACATATTTAACTAACTCAATTATTATTAATTTTAGGGTAAATAATTTTTTACAAGGTTCCCTTTTCAATTATTCTCGATAAGAAAACCAGATTTTAGGGAATTTCCCAATTTCCTACCCATTTTAAAGTGCAATCCTTAATAATTTTTAAGACTCCATTATTTTTCTAAAATCATCATTTTACAATGATTTTTTTTATCATTTCCTTTTTTATAGACAAAATTATTATTTTTCCTTTTTTAAAATACTCTTAGATCTTTTTCCTCAAATCATACTAATGATGATCATTTCTTGTTATTATTAAACACAATTTTTATATGTTTTCATTTCAGTTGGACAAAAGGTATCATGATCTATTACTTATTCAAAAATTATTCATTGTTTGTGTTGTATGTATACTCCCATTTTATTTATGATCAACATTCATTAATGATTTCATAGAATATCAATATTTCTTTTATAATGGATATGATTATTTTCTTACTCGTATACCATTTGTACATACAATTTCTTATTTGAGTTTTTTAATTAAATTTAATAATGAATAATTATTTGGACTTGTAGTGATGGGTGGGGCCTAATTATAAATATCCCCTTTGATGCATCAAAAAATCTCATGAGATAAAATAGTTGGTGACAAACCCATTTGGCTTGTTTCTAAACTGAATCAGAGGGGGTTTTACCCATATACTTAAACTATCTTGACGATTTAATTTTTCATGTTCTATATACATGAAACAAAATAAATACAAATTTTATTTATTCAATATTCATTTATTACTTTTCTAGAGGATTTAATTATGACAAAACATGTGGTTTCATTTTCATTCCTAGTGTATTTATGTCACATGTTTTTCAAATTATTTCCCTTTCCTTATTGAACATTCCTTATTGACGATTATTCATTTTTATTTTCTCATAAAACCCTTACTGATCAGTTAAGCACTCCCTTTTGTTGTTTTCCTTCCCCATACTGTGAATATAAAATCTTTTAATAAGTGATAAGAATTAGGTTGTTTTATTTTTCTATGTTCCATATTTAATTAACATTATAATAAGGAAATCATGTATTTATATAGGTCTTCAGAACTACAAAATTTATCGATCCATAGTGATGTGATCTCTAGTTTCTAGGAAATTTTAATAAAGTGAAAACTAACTATGGTATACTAGTGTTGTGATTTTTACATAATGGTAATATTAATTGAATGTAATTAACATTTTTTTATAAAAATCAGTATTTCGCATTATTAAATAATTTTTTTTTAATTTTTTTTTAAAAATTACATCAATATAATATTGTCTTTATGATTTCAAAAATTATATTAATTTCATAAAATTATTTTTTCAAAAATGTTATAATTTAGTTATAATTTAAGTGAATGTAAAATGAAATTAATATAAATGTTTTATGAATTATTAAAAAATCATTAATTAAAAAATAATTTTTTTTCATAATTTAGTAATTAATATTCATTACATCCAATTTAATGAAAATATAATAATAGTTTACTATATCAAAACTCCTATAAACTAATGTATTTTTAAAAAAAATACTGAACGTTTGTTTTTTTAATATAAATAAATAAAAATTATTAAATCTAAGAGTATTACAATATTTCATACCATCTTATGTATAAACTAATAATCTTATGAACCTATTTGATCATTGAATGGATGTATGATTGTGAAGTTATTAGAAAAAATATACTTTTCCCCTTCCATTAGGATTTCAAGTTCCATCATCATAACTTTTTTTGTATTGAGTCCATTTTAACGTTTATATTGTTTAAAGTAGATTAATATTTCATGATAAAAGAAGTGATTAACTTTTTCACCTTACTAAGATGTTAAATTACTAACTAGTGAATGTCCTTGAAAAACTTCAGTCATATCCTTTAGAACATTTTCAACTCCTCTTATGTGTATAAATACATTATGATCTTTTTATTATAATATATTTCCATAATTCCACCACCTATATAATTCCTCCATGTAAATAATGAAAATATTACAACTTCTATCTCATTTTTATAAATTAGGTATTTTTCAAATTATTATTGAATTAATGTGAGGTATAATCTACCATCGTGTTATTTATTATGATGTTATTTCCATATACCTTTTTTGATACATAATTTTATGTAAGAAACCATTCTCCACAATATGATAGTGTGAGAATAAGTTCCATGATAAAAAATTTCCTAAGAAGCATGAAATATTCATCACATTAGTATATCAAGAGTAAATTGATTCTATTTTAGGATAACTTTGATTCTGTATTTGACAGTCATAAAGAATTTCTCACAAAGCACCAGTATCATGAAACCAGTCCAACTGATCAACGAATCTATATTATAGTTGTTAGAATAAGACATTTTTTATCACCCCATCATGGATATATCCATATATATATCTAAATACTGTATAAATGACCTAATACTTACAATATTTAGAGAAATTATTCAGAATATCTGTAAAAATAAAAAAAATTATCCTTTATCTTGGTGTATATAACTTAATTCAAATGATGCCAAAGATATTCATTTCACATATAATATGAAAATATATAATAAAAAAATACTACAATAATTTGTTTAATTTAATCTCTAAAGACATTATCCATCATATCCGTGAAGATGATATAGGAATTTGTATGTTTTAATGAAATCAAAATGAATTCATATATTCTAAATCTAATATGATAGGTTGTATTATGTACATACTATATTTTCATAATAAATTTATGATATTCATATAGAAGGTCAATCATTGAGATAAATTAATCCTCTAATTATTAATATAACTAGTCTTATATTAATGGTCGAGGATACTATTTCTTGGAAAAAATCATTTTATATTTATCATATTCAATGATGACATACATTATTTCATTTTCATTTACAAAAATGAGGACTAGTGAACACCCACAGTGAATCACTTAGGCATATAAAATATTTTTAGATTCACCAAGAGTTTCATGTTTAATTAATTTGACTCACTCTAGGAAAATATAAAACGATTCATTGATATAGGTATAACACCGAGTATGAGTTCTTCTAGAAAATGAACAGTAATATATATGTAAAGGATGTGAAACTCTTCAGCAAAAAAATTAATTTATTCATTAACAATAACCATAATATTTATTTTCCCCAACTACTTGAGCTAAATATCCTTCATGACTGGGTATTAAGAGCCATATATTTTTATTCATTTCCATAAAAATTTTATAGTCAAATTAATTATTATAGATCATCATTGCTGGATTTAGTATAGGGAATGAAACATACATAACATTCATATTATTATGGTCTATATGTATAATGTAATGACTACAAATTCTAAAATTGGAAAACATGATGTTATGATCGATAAGTTACATTAGACTTATATCTAATGTAAATGAGCCAAACTATATTAGAAAATAAATAATTGATAAAGATAAAATAAACAGTAATACATAAAGTAATTATTATTTTTATTAATTTGTAATATTAAATTAATATGAGTTAATATCGCGAGGAGTTAATTTCCAAAATACTAAATGTTAGTATTTTATTTTATTTATTTTAAAATATAAATTACAAATTTTAAGATTTAAAATACTGTATATTTGAACTTTTTTTTAATTTCTCACATTAAAATTCAATTAAGAGTAGTTTTTTATTCTTTTCTCAAGAGGTTGATTTCTAATTGAAATTATTATTTAAAAAAACAACATTTTATGTCATTTAATCCTTCTATAAGAATATCCTAGAAGATTAAAAAACCGTTTATATAATTTAATATATATTTAATGAAAAATATTATGTATTTTCCTACATTTTTTATTTTATCAATCCAATGTCCTTCATTTTTAGTACATAATTAAAATATTTCATTAATAAAAAAGTTTCTCTCTTTTCTTCTAATTAATTTTTTGGATTGTAAAATTTTGTCTTAGCATGATTTTAAATCCCTAATAATTTTTTTTATGAATCAACTTCTGTCATTAAATTATTGTATATATGATAATAGGATATTTTAAATATTTTTTGAATCTAAATAACAAAACTTTCCTAAAATACTTTATTTACATGCTATGTGTATTTATTTTAAAATTTAAATTTCCTAAACATAAAAAATTCACATTGAAAATAATTAAAAAATTTAAAATAAGAATTATAAAATTATGTAAAATTACCCATCCTACATTTTTGTTAATATTTATTATTAATGTTAAAAATAATTCCACGGTATAATTCAATTTGGAAAAAATTTAAAACATAGAAAAAGAAAAAGGATACAAAAATCTTGGTTGTCTCTATAATTAGTGTTTGATGTGAACATATACCTAAAAATGCATACTAACCCTCCAATTATTCCATTTTGGGTCCATTGAATATTTAATAGTATCATATCATCGTGGATAATGTAATCATTTCATCAAAATCTACCAATATCTTCACTTGTAATAATATAAAATTTATACCACTTCAGGAATCACCAGTACATTGAATATCCTAACGAAAATATTCCACATTACTCCTTATAGAACTTTATTCCACATATATAAGATTATTTTTAACTTTTGTTTTCTTATTAACATATTTCCAAGGAGTTTTCCAAGAGAATACACAAGCAAACATAGTGAGTATTACATTATCATAGTCAATTATTTTATAGTACACAGTCCAATGTCATCTATAACCATATAAAAATAAATAAATTAGTTTAATTATTATACTAAAATACCATTATATTATTTTAAAATCCTAATTAAATCCTTTAAATCAACAAATAAAATAAAATAACATGGATTGTGTGTACTTTTGGGCTACCACTTCCATGAAGAATTGTTTTTGATATTCATAACTTTTTATAAAGACTATTATGGTGGAAGGAAATGATGAATAAATATTTTTTCTATGTCCTAAATAATTTTTTTAAACTATAATTTTTTATATACCATCATTCCATATATTTATTGTGAAATGTAATTATTAATTGTTTATTTGGTGGACTATCGCATACACGAACATAGAATATAATTTTAAAACAACACCCATAATTTTTATTTAAAAAAATATGTTTATATGAAGAGATATTATTCATATGAAATTTAAAAAAATTATGTGACTTTACTAATATCTAAATACATATCCATACAGATTAAATCATTATAGCATGTTACGATTTCACTGGATTTAACTATCTATGGAAAGGATGTTGTAATTAATATGTCTTATGTTATTATGGGGTGTCATATAATGATTATTTGAAAATTATAATTAAGTATTAATTAAAAATAAGTGTTACTCTATCATGAATGGTACTTGAGTGATAAACTAGAAACCACTTAGGGTGAATTGATCTCATCTTCATGATTTCTTTATCAAACCCAAAATTTAATTTTATAAAAAAGCATATTGAAATTAAATATTATTGTTTTATTATATTTTTAATATACGGCTGTAAAATAATTATAAATAATGTAATATATTTATACTCATGTTATAAGAGTAGTTATTAATTTATTTATGTTCAGTATACCAGATTTCAGATCACATTTAATAAAGATGTAATATAATATAATGGATTATATTATCAATATCCATTTATTATTATATATATTTTGAATTATTCATATATTTTAATTTATTTCTTTTTTATACTACCTATTTGATATATTAATTAATGAATAAATTATTTATTCATTTTATTTGAATTATAATTTCATGATATTTATCCTTTAAGATCTATGATATAAATGTTAGTCATCTTATAAAGATTAATTTTTAACTTCTATATAAAATTCCTAATATGAAAAAAATTTATAATCTATCATGTGAATTTTTTTGATCAGTTATTTTAAATATTATATAATTTCAATAAACATTGTATATCGTTGGTAAACATCAATTTACTTATACCTAATTTAAATTTTTTATTTTTAAAATCACTTATGTGATGTGGTATTCAAAAAAATAATAATTTTAAATAATATTGACTATTAATTAAATTTATTTCACATAATGTTATCTTCCAATCCATGTTTTATTGATAAAAGTATATTTTTTACTAAATTTAAAAAGCTTATGTTTCACTACCATAACATTCAATAAAATTTTTTATAATAAAAACGATTTAAATTTTTTTAATGAGTCATTTTCATCATTGTATGAAAATCAATTCTCTTTTTCATTTTTCTTTTGAACATACCATTCAATTATATATATCATTTTATATGAATCTTATACCCTTTGATATAATTTTTTTCTAAAATAAATGATTTATTTCATAGTTTTATAAAATATTTCATTTAAAATTATTTAAAAAGATCAATGATATTAGTTATTTACAAAGTGATTTTTATTAAAATCTAGAAATGAATTTTCCTTTAAGACATTGTCCTTTGATATTTATTTTGACCAATCAAGAAAATTTCAAATGATGAAATCCACATTATTTCTCAAGAATGCTTATCTAATGTTATACTACATAATTTATATGATATATTACTTCCCTTTTTCTTGCCTAATATTCATTGATGTATAAACATAACTTTTCCCTCAATACGTTTCATTTTGAATATCGTATTTTCCATTTAATTTATAGAAGTTTATTCTATGAGACTCTGTTCATCAATTTAGTTGATTAATTACTATCTTAATCGTATAACCTTCATCAATATACTAGAAATAAGCTATTATATATTACCATTATTGAATTGTATTTACAAATAATTTTACTAGATATATTTCAACACCACATTATTTTTTTGGGTTTTTCATGTAACAATAATTGATATTATTATTAATTTTTTTACATATGTGGTTCCTTTCTAAAAGTATATAAATCCCATTTTGATTCCTAAGGTAATATGTGATCTTAGTAATTTTTTATGGGAAACACTGTAATGATGATGGGTGGGTTCTGATATCTCACTTCAATTAATTGGTATTGTTTAAATAGAATGAGCTCAAAAGGGTAAATGAGTGGATTATTACCATGAAAAATGGTAAAAACGAGGGTTTATCCAATGAAAAATTGAAAACATATAGATTTAACCCAATACAAATGGAACCCAAGAGTATTTATCCCAATACAAAGGGTACACGTGAATATTTATCCGATGATAAATGGTACATATGAGGATTTAACCCTAGGAAATGGGTATATATTCGGCCTTATACAAATATTTTACATGGGAGGATTTTTCTAGGGAACAATTATACATGAGAGATTTTATCCCCAGTAAAATGGTATAGTAGGGGATTTATCCCATGCTAAAGGATACATGGGAGGATTTATGTCAAAAACCTACTTGGGTCGACACTGAATCGGTCACCTGAGCCGGACCGTGATAGTGCCCGAGAGGTGTTCCATGTCTTCCCAAGGCTGGTGAGCAGCGCCAAAGGCACTGAACGGGTGAAAAGGGAAATGATTTTTCCCAATATTAATAAACAAAAAATAGTAATATAAAATAATAGTTTCCCAAAATAATGAAAAAAAACAAAATAACTAAAAAAGAACTAAAACCAAACCTGATGACATCTAAATTCCAGGTGACCCCGCGGGTCACTCTCTGATCCCAAGACCCAACATCACCCCGATGATCAAGATCAAACTGAAAACACTAATTAATACTAAAAACAAGAATGATGTACAAGCTTGAGTATTAAAATTCAGTAGGTGTGCCCATGTAATCTATTCCTTATGCATTTCCTTTAAATAAAGAAACATAAATTTTAGGTTTGAACTAAAATATATAAAAGTATGTTATTCATACATTTTCCCCTCCAAATAAAATCATGGTCCATTTCCCTTTTAACCATTAAAAACTATATTATTTCCCTAGAATTATACATATATATTTTTGAAAGAGATATGACATTCTAGATATAAAGGGGAGAGTTAGTATAAATTAATTCCAAAAAATTAATCCATAACCATTTGAATACTCTTTATCATTTTATTTATAAACCACACTATTATAATATAATGCACAACAATTATACAACAAGGGCAATGGGGAATAACACACAAGAGTAACACGTCAAAAAATTATCGAAACATTTGTGCCATTAGACATGGGTGAAACCTAGGAACTCGTGAATAGTCCAGAACATAATATACATGTTACTCATCCCGAAGGCATGCCCTACCCGATGACATCATAACGCCCAAACGCCCTATCGTCACCCTACCTGGCCTGATAGAGGGTTCCAATCCCATAAAAATAATAACAAAAATACCCCATACTAAGTGCCACTAGTATAATATAAACTACTTCTACAATCGTTCATCAAATATTCACTCGCTATTCTAGGTTCCCATGTTTAATCTAAAAAGGGAGGGTGAGTCAAAAAATACTAACCAATAAATCAAAAAAAAAAATGAATGTTTATATTGCACCACCAACACATACACCACAAAATCAACACCGAATAACTCTAATGGATTTTTTCCCTCCTTCCTTCAACCATTAGCACACGAGGGAAGTCCCATCAGAGGGCCACCCATTCCCATCAACATCCATCAATCAAAAAGGTGCATCCCAAATAGGGATTCAATGTAATTAATTTTACAATGTACGAAATGGGCCTTATGAAATCACATAACACGTAATAATTTTCAACAGAAGAAACCCATTCCATTATTTTGAAATCCAAAAAAGAACTTGGAAAACCATTTAAGAACCACAATTCACCACAATAAATCGAAAGCACATTTATATGGTCCAAAGGGTAATTTCTTCAAAAAATTAGTAAAAAAAATTAATAAAACAATTTCACACAATTCAAATTGAAATGGTATTACATCATATAACAATAATAAATTATTATAAAATCGATAAATTATTAACTATAATTAAAAAATGGTTCTAAAAACAAGAAATAAGTAATTCTTTAATTTAAAGGCTTATTAATAGGGAAACCTACCTCAATGTGGAACCAAGCCGTCCAATTCGGTCTTGGTTCTTTCTAACTAAAAGCTACTACTCCCCCACTAATTTTATGCGCCTTCACATATATGTAAGGACACCTATCCACTATGCACATTCCCACATAACCATGAACATATGCACGAGGATACTTAAATATATTCTTATATGCATATACTAGTCTTCACTATCCTACAAGTGCATTTTAAAATATATAAGTGGGCACACCAAGACCCTACATGTAGATTCACTACTATGGATGACAATATATGTAAATAGGGAACCAAAACACACAGACACAGACACAGACACACACACACACACACACACACTTATATATACTTATCTATGTACATGTAGGTGAGTATCCATAGACCAGGAGACACCCACCAATGATGCAAGGACCACGTACTACACATATAACTTAATAAAACAATTAAACACTTAAACAATTTATAAAACATTTCAATATAACATGAAAAGGGTCTGTACCAATAACACACACATTTATTATATCACAGGAATCAATCACATAAACCATAATCTTTATCATCAATATGAGGGCTCAATAAGGGATATCGATATCACATTACATGTGCCAACCTGGCCTTCACCCATTTCATAAACATTTGAAAATCCATTTCCAAAACAATCTAAAATTTCAAACACATCTCTAAAGGAAGGAAAAAATTTCCAATTATAACCACATAAATCAAGGGAAACCCCATTCCTATATTATAAATCTAAAAAACCAAAATTTTACTTGGAAACTCCCTTTAAACAAAAAATAATTCTACTCCTATCATTTTTGGCCTAAATCCCAATAATCAAGTGAATTTCTCCAAAAGGAAACATCCATGGCTATTTTTATCAAACATAAAGGATGCATCACAACCCATTTCCATCAAACCACTTTAGAAGAATCCACCATGTCACTTCCAGAGGAGATAAACCACTCATACCTTTTAAACCACCATTTGGATGAAAAGTGAAATCCCTAAATGATGTGGTATGAAACACCCATAGAAAACACTCAATTTCATGTTAAAATACAACATTAAAATTAAACACATCATCAATGCTACCAAAAATAGTTTTTACACTAGAAATATCATTTAATAAAACATTTTAAAATTTATAAAAATAGACCAAAGAAACACTATATGCCTTTACATCAAAAACACCCAAAATCCCATTTTATGTTAAATGCACACCAAATCCATACAAAAATATAATATGCAGTCCATTCTTGATCTAATAAAGAAAAAACACAAGTTATAAAACACAAACATGCTTTACCAAAAGAATTTATGTCCATAATTGAACTGATTTAACATAAGCATTCCATATAAAAATTGAAAACAACTTAATCTATTTAAAAAATAGCTTTCACAACCAAAAAAAGACAGAAACTCAAAAATCAAAAAAACCCTAAATTAAAATTAAACCAAAATGATGATAATGACGAATCCATACCCAAAAAACATAGATAAACCACTGCCCTTGATTGATGTGGCTAAAACTGGCCTTGATAGAACCTGATAAAACCTAAATAATATGAATCAATCAAAAGAAAAACCCCAAAATCATTAGGGTTTGTCCAAACCTATGCCACCCAAAAAATAAAGGTAAAACCAAAACCATGTGGAACACACTAGAGGATGGTGCAGCCATCAGAGGGAGCGCCCGTGGAGAGGAGGACTAACTGGTGATGTGGGGGTCATAAACCAGGAGGCCGCGTAAGAAAGGGTCCACACAAGGGAGAGGTTCCTTGGGTAGAGATGGGGAGGTGTCAGTATTGTCTAGTCGGAGGAGGGTCACACGCCAGAGGAGGAGGAGGAGGAGGAGGAGGCCCTTGGCCAGTGAGGGGGGGGGGGCATGCAGATAGCACAATATAGGGAGAGGGAAGGGAGGTCGATCTGAATCAGGCAGAGGAAGGTGAGGGAGAAATAAATAAGGGAAAATTATATAAAAATGATGCAAATAATATAATATAAAATAAAATAAAATAAACTAAAATAAAATAAAACATTAATAAATAATAAAATATCCAAAAATTATTATAATAAAGTCCAATAATAAGATTAATATTCATAACAACTTAATAATAATAATAAACTATATAATAATAATAATAAATTTTTTTCGAATTATTTAATTTTATTTCATTTTGATTTTAATTTAATAAATTTTTAAACATTATGAATCCAAAGTAAAATATAAATAAATAAATAAAAATTACCTCAACTGCAAGATACTGATTTGTGGTGTGACAATTTATCCCAAAAAGACAATATACAGGGGGATTTGACCCAAGATAGGGGCACATGAGTAGATTTATCTGAAGATAAATGGTACAATGAAGGATTTATTGCAATGAAAAATGGTATAGAAAAGGAGTTTTACAAAGCAAAGCAAATGATTTCATTAGAGGATTTATCCGAATCCAAATGGTATACATGAGGATTTTCCCAAACTAAATGGGAAAAATAGATGATTTATCCTTATCTCAATGTTAAATTGGAGGGTTAATTAAATCTACAGAAGGTATATTGGTGATTAACCAAATACTACTATGTGATGAATGTCTTGGTGGGTGTTCTTGGAATATGATTTCAATTCTTATGTTTCTGCTACTATTGAAATAGATTCATTTTTATACTCATTTCTATTCTATGATCCCATATCTCATGTTTATTAACAAGTGATTCAACAAACATTTTATGCATGTATTATGTAATGTTGGCCATTATTTTAGGAATACAAGATTTTTATTTACATTTTATTTGGTAATACTTCATATGTATCTCAATTATAACCATAAGGAAACTTAATCTCAAATATTTTCATTCATAGTTTTCTACTGTATTTTACTTTATAAAATAATAGCATCACTACTTAATTATAATTCTTCCCTTGGGTTATGAAGACTAGTTTATGTTATGAGAATTATATAAGGGTTCTATTGTGGAATGGTTATGGAGAAATTATCGCAGGTTTTGTATACAAATATTCTCATATAGCTGATCCTAATAGACTATAAACAATTCCTTCTTGGGATTTTGAGTTTCATTATGAGTTTTAATTATTTTCCATTGGTGATGTTGTGAAATAAATATAGGTTCATATTACATTGAATCAAATCTATTATTTAAAGAATCTGTTATTCTCAATAAATATGGATGTCTAGGTTTAGGAAACATCAATTGGTTTAAATCACCAATTTATATATTCTTGAGGATTTGTTTAGCAAGTTTTATTGAATAGGATAATATAATTTATTAAAATACTTAGTGGTATGTCTATGGTATTAGTCTATGTTTTTGAAAACATTTATATGTTTTGGTAAAGTTGATATTACAAATTTCACCTATAAATTAAATCCCTATACGGATTCTACAGTTGTATTTAGGCTTTGGAATAAATGTACCTTGTGGTAATAACCCAAAAAAGTGGGTGTTGGGTTTTGAATCAATACTCGCATGGTTCACATTAAATACACCATACATGAATAATGATTTTATACTCATGGGGGATATTATATGGTTAATCATATATTCATTTCAAGACATTATGATGTGTTAATAATGATAAAGAATTATGTTATGATGTATACAAAGAATTTTCCTAAAGAAACATAGATTAATCAAATAGTGTTTTAGGTTGAACAAAAAGATAATATAATGGTTTCAAAGAGTTAACATTTGAAGGATTATTTTCTCATAAATCAATTTTGGTTTAAATACCTATCAATTATGATTAAATATGATGGGTTTATAAATTTATAAAGAAAGGTTAACCCAATAGATTAATGTCATTGGAAGAAAATATTTTAGTATTTTAATGAGACACAAATTGGGAAAAAATATGGTATTTAAAATCATGTTGCGATGTTTGACTATATCAAGTTACGACTAATGAAATAAGTCTTTAAAACTTATGTATACCCCATCATTGATAAGGTTATATTATCAAAGAATATCATTTAGTGGTGATGATGATGAAATAAGACCCAAGTTATTACATATAGAAAATGTGGGAAGAACCCCCCCCAAAGGATCATCACATAGAAACAAAAAAGTTTTTAATGTATATAATTATTGTCCATCATGCCCATGATTGTCGATATTGGAATAATAAACTAATTAAAAAATATTGGGGAATAATTTTCAGTGACATAAATTTATAGAATTTGGTAATTATGAAAATTGGTTTCCCAAATTGTGAGAAAATGTAGAAAAAATCAGAAATTTCCTATTCAATATATACCATAGAAATACTATTATATCCCAACTGAAAAATTTAGGTCATGAAATGGAAGAGTAATAGGGACATTCAATCACCACTCAATATTTGTTGATATCCAATTGTAATGGGGTTCTATATACCATAGTAGGCCTAGTATGTTTTTAAAGAGCATAAAATTAATACCCCAATGATTTGATAATATCTTGTATTATTATTATATTTCATTTTGAGGATTATGGAAGAATATTTAAAAAATTATTATTATCTCTAATTTATAGGAATTTAATATGATTGTTGAAATATATTTTCCATCACCAAATAAAATATTTATGAAATAAATTTTAAAATCACATTTCATTATAAAAACCAACATATGATCATTGATTAGTGTAATGATTACAATGACCCATCTTTTAAAAGTAATAAAATAATATGTGTTATGTTACATAGTCAAGATTGGTGTTCACCTCGAAAGATTTGAGAAAATCTCAATATTATGATTAATAGATTTTGAGGAAAAATGATATATTTCAAAAAATTTGTTGAAACACTCAATAAATTATATCTTTATTTATGTATGTATCTTAGGATATCATTGGTTAGATTAAATTTTAAGTGATAATTAAAATTGATTGGAAAAACAATATTTAGGGGGGATGTAACTACCTGAAATGTCATCCCATGTAATATTGATGTTATGATCAATAACAGGTGTTACATGCTACAACAAAGGTTCAAAAAACCCAACATATAAAAATGTCATTATTAGAAAATTAATAGTAAATAGTAATATAATAAATCATTAAAATTTAGTACCTTTTGATAATAAATACACAATATTAGTCAATGTTGATTTTTTTTATTTTCAATGAAATTATTATTTTTTATATTATGTATTTCATTTGAAAATTTAAATTTCAAAATTTTAGAATTTAATTATGATAAAATAAAAACCATTTTTTAATAATTCATAAAAATGTATAATTTCATTTATTTTTAAGTTTTTTCCAAAAAAGGTAATTTTTAGTTGAAAAATATACGTCGTGTGAAAATTATATTTTTATGATTTTATCATTATGTATTTGTGTCATCGAATATTGAAAAACATTTTAAATAATAAAATATTCATTACAGGAAATAAATTATTAATTTTCATATATCATTTGAACTTATAAAACCCTTATCCAATAGTTTTAAAACTAAATTAAAATGTTTCTTTAATATAATATTGTTTTTGATATATTCTTATAATTTTGTTATTTTCGATGGTGAAAATAATTTTGTATTTATTTTAAATATACATAACTTTTATTTTTTTATAATAAACCAATTTTTGTCATAAAAAGAAGTATATATGATAATATTATTATATACATTAATATTTTACACATAATAATATATTATTCTTTAAAAAATGCATTTACATGTTATGTGTGATTATTTTAAAATAGAAATATTAATCCCATTGAAATTTTATTTTATAAAATTATTTAGAAATTTCAATATAAAAGATTAAATTAATGAAAAAGGAAAAAATTAAAATTTTTCCATTAATTTTAAATACTAAATTTAAAAATTAATTACCAAGGTAAAAGTATATTACTATAGATGTTAAAAGTTAAATGAAAAGGGATAAAAATAAAATGGGTTATCTCCAAAATGAGTGGATATAGATAAAATAAATCCAACTAAACTTTTACTAACCATTATTATTTTTTTGTGTAGTCAAAATTTTATTGTATCCTTACATTATTGAAGATGTAATAATTTCTTCCAAAACAACCCATTAATTCACATATAGAAAGGTAACACCTACAACACATAAAGACTAAACTGTCATTAGAATTTTTTATTTAAACTCTTGCACTTGGATCGGCCTAGATCCCTCTATCACAAAAATAAGATGTTTCAAACCATTACTTTTATTATGGCCTACATTTACAAGGAGTATTCTTCGATAAAAATCAATATTCAAATGCGCGTATTAGTTTCTATAAGTTTTTATTCAACTCTACTAATTATTAAATAATCTATAAACTAATGAATTTAATTAAATATAGATGTGTATTATATTTAAATTTCATTATTTTAATGGGTTAAAAATTATTTAATCCTTCCACAAACCAAGAAAAAAATATTGATCGTGCATAAGATCTTACTTACACCCCCCAAAAGTGACATTGCCTGTTTTTCATAAATACCACTACATGATAGTATCAAATATGAACTTAAAAAATAAATATACTTTACAAGTAAAAAAAAAATTCCAAAAAATAATTTTTCTTGTACCGTCATTTTATTCATTCATTGAGAATTGGAATCGTTGATCATGCATTTGAGGGAACACCACCTCCATGAATGACGAATTTAATTAATCATCACTAACCATCATTTATGTTTTTTATAAATTATCAGATGATGATATATGGTGTTTATGAAATGTTTAATCTTCTACATAAGCAACATTATCATTATTTAATCACATACACTAAAACGTTATATCATTATCAAACCATAGAATTTGGGTTGATTTAAAATCTTATATAAATGATTTTATAATGATTATTTCAAATATTTTTATGAGATTTTAGATAATATTAATATCATATAAGAATGATACATTTAATAGATTTTTTAAATGTATTGTTAATACATAATATATTTATTAATATATCATATTTTGACCGTTAAACATGTAGACAATAGTTCATTATGATTACAGTTTTTAGAAGCGGAATTCATGTCATTGGACTAATTAATGAGGGACATATGTAAAGATTTAAAAAAATAACAATATATTGAATGATATAAGAATGATGAAATTCAAATACATTAGTAAGAGTTGATCCCATATTCATGTATTTGGTAAGGATCAAGGAACTTAATGTTCTAACACATGATAATTAAAACAACCAATAATCAACTAATATATTAGTTGTATGTAGTATTAAAACAAATATATAAATATTAGAATATTTAAATTAATTTCATGATATAAGTGATTTGTTAGAGTTTGGGATATAGAATGAACCATTTGAACTTTTTATACATATATATTAGAATATCTGAATATTAATAAAACATTATATTAAATGTTGTTTAGTGTTTTTACTCACATTAGTGTAATAATTTCTTAGAGTTATATCATATTAATATGGTCATAGAAATTCCCAACAATTCTGAGATCCAAGAAATTAAATGGTGTTATTATTAAATATAGTTCAACAGTCATTTAACAGACAATGTTGTGACCCATATAATGGTTCTTATATTGTATGATTACTCATAGGTAGATTAGATTTCATATCAAGAAGTTTTCACTTA
This sequence comes from Viscum album, assembly GCA_963277665.1. NCBI lineage: Eukaryota > Viridiplantae > Streptophyta > Magnoliopsida > Santalales > Viscaceae > Viscum > Viscum album. The sequence continues at coordinate 875,650,431 of OY728143.1, read as the reverse complement.
TTAATATTTAATATGATTGATTTTGAGAATAGATCCACCATTAGGAATTCCCCATATTCTGGTGTCATGGGATTTTTCTCTCTATGAGAGTTTTTAATGGAGCTTATAATTTTAGTCTATTATTAGTGGATGTTATGACTCACACACATTGATGTATTTCATGAAACTTGATGACCAAATTTAATATTATGTAAGAAACTTTGGGTGTATCATGAGTTAAATTTTAATAATAGTTATGTCATGGAATGATTTTTTCCATTCATATTAATGGAAGTTTATATCTGTTACCATTGATTGAAATATAAAAATATACATAAGTTATCATGCAATGATGTAATGAAATTTTTATTTCACATAGTCAAAGAAGTATGTATCAAACATATTTGTTGATGATATATATGTGAATCCTGCTTCAAGATATTTTGAGAAAATGTGGATATATTACACACTAAGTGTTATTATTTGGTTGTTAACCTTGTGACATTATGTTATTTCTCATTGATTCCATGAACAATTTCTAGAGAGTAATCTTATACTTTAGGCAAGATAACAAAATGAAAATGATAATGAATCCTAAATGTTGATACCCGGATTTCTTTTATTGATCTTGATAAAATTATAATTTAAATTTATTAATGGATTAAATATTATTCTCATGAAAGAGGAATAATGTTATACATGTTTTATTGATCGCAAATATTGATTGAATATTTTTAATAAAATAATTCACTGTATTTTGAATATTTAATTCATTTATGAATAAAAATATTTATTTGAGTTTTGATCAATGATAAAAGGGGTGAACAAACGAAGATCATTTTTGGTGAGAAATAATAATTTACAATCAGGAAAAATAATATTTATTATTACCCTAGTTAGTGAACACCATAAAATAATAATAATAATATTATTATATGGAAAAGGGGTTGTTAACAAATTATTATATTATTTAAGGGATGATACAAAATTAAATAATACTTTAACATAAACAATATCTCTATAAATAGATGGTAATGTATATTATGTAGGGTTAATAAAAAATTATATTTGGGAATTCATATACATATCAAAAATCACTATCCATTCCCCCTCTCTATTATGCTCAATAATAAGAAGAACTCCTTCATGATTAAATGATCTTGAAGTTGTTCTGATTAACTAGACAAGACAATTGATTCGACACTTATGCACCATCAAATAAATTGGTGTTATTTGGATATAATAAGAACATGTGTGGATCAACTATAGAGGTATTATACACATGGATCCTAATATCACCACAATGGTCATCCAGAAAAGTTTGTTCAGATGATTAAAATCATCTGTAAAGAATGATCCTTGGACTAGGTATTCATTATATAGAAATAATATAAATTATGTGGCATATATAATTTTTATTTGATATATTATATAAGGAATAACTTATTTATTCATTATATTTGAATCTCAATTTCATGGTATTTATCCTTAAATTGTTTTTATTTAAATTTTACTCATGTAATATGTATCCTTTTTTAATTTCATTCTACAAATATATATCTCCAAACTATGATAATCAATCTCTGTAATTTTTGTAATAGTTTAATCTAAATCGTCTAACATTTTCTTCTCCTCTAGATAACATTTGTATATTTATATTTCATTTTAACAAATTTAAAATTCTAAATTTTAAAATCATTATTTCATGTGATTCCAAATTAATTATTTGAAAAATATAAAAAAATCATTTTATATTTCCATTTTTATAATTTATTCTACAATTTTTTGGTATCTATATATTTGGTTAAAAATTTTAATAAGTTAATTACTCTATGTTTTCATTATTTCAGAAATAAATTATTTCCTTCCATGATTTATAAATAATTTTATTTAATATGATTTCAAAATATCTATGATATTAAATATTTTGAATACAATTTTTCTAGTACTTGAATAAGGTGTTTTTAATATAAGTCCTTTTCCATTGACATATATTTTTCTTAATAGGTGAAATGTTAAAATGATACAATCCACCTTCTTAATTTATAATGATTATTTAATGTCCATTTATTTTTTAATTATTAATAATTATATATAAATATGTTAAAAGTTTATTCTAATAACTTCTCTTTCTGAAGTCCTTATTTTACATTTCATTGTTTGAAGGGTGTTCACCAAGATTTAATTCATCAATTGATAAAGGAAATTACTATATTAACCTTATATGATTTATCTGTACAGTGGAAATATCTTATTCAATGATATCATGTTTTAATGGTATTTATCACTAATGTTATTGAATACCATTACGTAAAAATTTATTTTTCATAGCTATATCATCATATATTTTATTTTTTTAATTATGAATTATTTCATTATATAATTCTATTTGAAATGTATAATAAAACTATTTTACTTATAGGGGTTATGTTTGAGTAGATTAATTAGACAGGGAATAGAAAATTTAGGATGATGAAATGTGGGGTCCTATATCTCCCTTCAATGAATTGGTAATGTTTATATCTCATTAGATCAAAAAGGGTATAAGGGAGTATTTATCCCCAAGAAAATGGTACATTATTGGATTTATCCCATAACAAACTATAGGTGCGAGGATTTATCTAATCACAATGTGTACACATTGGGATTTATGCAAAGTGAAGTTTTACATGGGAGAATTTATCAAATGAAAAATACTACATGTGTGGATTTATCTGAAGAAAAAGGGTATACATGAGGATTTATCCAAAGCCAATGGGTATTTGAGATGATTTATCCCAAGAAAAAAAATTTCATGAGAGGATAAAAAGGACTTGTCACGACCAAATGAGAGGGGACTAATAAGGAATTATTGTATCCAAATCCTACACATGCTAATTTACAACAAGAAAAAGTGTAAAAAATTGGTTTTATTTCCCTTAAAATGCTATATGTGAGGATTTACCACAAGCCAAAGGGGTACATGAGATGATTTATCCAAATTTAAAGGTTTCACATGAGGATTATCCCAAGACCAATAATTTAAATGATAGATTATTTCAAGACTCACTTGTGATGAATTTATTAGTGGTTAGTGTTTACATATGATTTATAAACATATATTTATAGTAATGAGAATATATGTCAGAACATTGTGTTTATAATTATATCTATTTTATTGTCTCCTAGATCATGTAACATGACTATTACTTCTACAATATTTTTTTAACGTATTATATTATAATAATACATTTTCTAAACTCATGAATTTTTATATATTATTTATTGGGAATAATTTCCTTATTTATAATGATTATATACATATGAATACCTTTTAATCAACTTTGATATTTGTTTTTTATCAATTATATTTTTATTTATAGAGAAAATATGATCACCTATTTATAATGTTTCTATCACCAAGGTTATTAAGATGAGTGTAACTTAAGAAAATCTATGGGGGGGTATAGTGTAGTTCAATGTTGGAGAAATTATCACAAGTTGTGTAAAATATGTTTCTTATGTAGTGGATACTCAAAGACAATACACCCTTAATATATGGTATCATGATATGATTTATAAGTTATAATATTTATCCTATGGTAGTGTTATGGAATTAATATAGGTTAATCTCACTTTGTATCAAGGATAATTTTTAAAGACATTGTTAATAACACTAGATTTGGGAGTGCAGGTCTGGGGAAAATGATAATGAAATCAAATCCATTCCTCAAATAAAAATAAATTTAACTAAGGGGAGAATTATATATTTTTTAATAGACCATTCACAAAAACTTTCATTAGGTATGATTTATAAACATGGGATGAAATATTTATACCACACTAAGTTTCCACCAATAATTCAATATATAGCCATTATGGTGGTGATTTAATGCACATTTAAAGTATCCTAGATATAATCAAGTGGGTATATATTGAAAGAAATAATAAATTTTTAGTTTATGTGTAGAGGATGTGTGTACCCATATGAAATTTTTATGGACCAATTAATAAAACATGATTTTATAGGCTTTCCCTTCCTCCATCTCCATTAGAGGATGCTAAAACTGATTCATGTAAATATATCTTGTTTTGGTGTACTTTTTGGAATAATATCTCTTCTCTTTAATAGTTATGAATTTTAATGCTGATAGTGAATTATATTGATCATTATTTTGATATTTTTTTTGAATTTAATATTAATTCTCTAGATGTTATTCTATCCCAAAATTTATAATTTTATATATTTAATTAATAAAGTTCCCTCATGATACTCATATATCATCTTTAAATAGGATGATATATGTTCTTTACCCATTGAGTTTTATCATCTAATTTTCCATGAAACTCGATTTTTCGATTCTTTTTCCGAAAATAGTTAGATTAAGTGGAATATCACATTTCAATTTATATATTGAGAGAACATTCAAAAATATATTTTTTTATGACACCCATTAAAAATTTAAATTTTCACTCTAGATTAATGGTAAAAACATAATAAAAGTATAAATTTATCATGCATTTTAGTTTTCATATACTAATGGAATCATCCACGTTTTCATTATCAATGTAAATTGTCTATCTATTTTAGTGTGAATATTTTGGGGAAATATTTTTTAAAAAATATATTCCTGTAACACACCCATTTTATATTTTAGATTTATTCCCCTTGAATTATATTCATAATTATATACAACTACATTAACCATTACCTTCCAAATAATAAAAAACTAAAATAGAAAATATGTGATAAGGTTACTAGGGAATGGGAAATATCTTCTCTTTTATATCGATCCACTTAATGGTAATATTTAGATTATATTATGGGATAAAGGATTGTGGAAGTTTAATCATGAAATAATCAAGAGTGGTTTATTCCTTCAGTGGAATGTTTCAGATTTAAGTATGGTTCTTGTTATTTTTATTATCTTGAGAAATATTTGTGAAAATTTAAAAAAAAATTTCCACTCCAACACCGATCCATTTTGGTTTATAATTGGATAAATTTATTAACTAATAATCATGATTTTTGTTAGATCTATTACAAATGGATACATACATTGAATAAATCCAAAAGGGTAGTATGCGTATCTATCATCAATAATTATACAATGTAAAACATATGATAATGAAAATAAATATTATTTTTATAAATTATGGAACCTTTTATTCAACATATTTCATTTCAAGCTCATCAATCATCATGTTTTGTTAGATGTAGTGTTTTATGTTTTGTCATTTTATTCTATATAAAACAATAAAAAAATAAAAAAAATATTATGTGATATCAATTTTCATGACCGAAACATATCATAAATACATATTACATCATATTACCTGAATATTCATTACAACTCATAAGAAATAATACCCAAGATATTATTGGATAACATGTTAATATATTAGATACATGAAATACTTATTTTACAACACTATGAAAATTTCTCTATATTCACACCATACTAGACCCCCTTCTAGACATATAATATGTTATGTGCCTCTTCATAATATATTGAATATAATCATAAGAAAGGGTTGAGATCATATGTTTAGCTATGGTAAACATAATTGATAAATAATAGAGATTATAAGTGAGAATGAGATATACATGTTGTCATGAGAACATAATAATTTTATATTATGTTAATAATAATGAAATCATAAAAAAAATGTTCCATGAAATATTTTTTTGTATATAACATAATAAATTATTTGTTTTAGAGTGGATACATGACTCAATAATGGGGACATAGTTAAATTTTTCAACATAAGAATGATGTATAAAAATAATCATATAAATCATAATATATGTTAGGGGTAGAAACAATTGAAATCATACCATAATGGACTAGAAAACCCACCTACCAATAATATATTTTAGGTGGGACAACAACCCACAACCCATATTTATTTCTATATGGGATATCCACCTACAACCCATATCCTTTTGGACTTGGACTAAGCACTCGTGTCCCCAAAATTACCATTAGATATAAAACTTTTCCCAATGCATTGATAGAATATAATAAACCCACATTTGAAATAATGATAATCTATAAATATAAAAAATTTATAATTCCATGATATATTAATTAAACCCTGAGACATAAATAGGTTTTATTAATATTAACATAAAACATCATTTTAATCCATCATGAAAAATAATGCAGATAGTATTACTAGAGTATATACCTAGAAAAGATTATTAAAAATTAATTTATGTTAGAAACCATAACAATACCTTTAACAAGATAATTATAAATTGTTTTTAAATATATGGTGTAATAACCTTTACATCACATATATTTTCATTTAGACATAAATAATTAATAAAAAATGGAAATATAAATCCCCATGGAAGACAAGGAAAACATGGAGGTAAAGATGTATAATGAAAACTAAAGAGCTATATATAAAAATGAGTTCATGAGAAATACATTAAAAAATGATTGCTTTCAAAAATTATTAACAAAGGATAAATATAGTATATAAATTATCATACTAAAAATGTAAAAAAACAATTCGATTCAATATTTTTTAAAAAAAGTTAAGGCCGTAATAAAACTACATTAATAAATTATTACAATATTTATAAATAAATACACAAAACCATTATCTTGAATATACTCATCAGAGAATTTTTTATTGAAATTAAAATAATAGATATGGCCGGCCTTTATTAGAAGCATCCTTTCCATATAATTGTGAACCATATTGAGGTGAAATAGTAAGATAATTTTTAAACTCTAGTTCAACCAAAGGATAAGAAAATGGTGGGGTTTAGACATAAAGAATAAGAAATTTATCATAATATGTGAATATATAAAAAATTAAAAGTTTAAAGTGATATTAGGAAATAAACACTCACCATTAATCTCTATTTCCATTAATTTTTCTTATCCTCTTTATTATCTTTCTCTTAAACAAAAATGGGATCTTTTAAAATGAAATATTTAGGCCTCGATCCTGGGACCAGAAGAAACCTAATGTATTTAGTTAATTTAATATCATAATCATGAGAATATTATCATGATATAACTAATGGAAAACATGTGTTTTGGAGTATACTACTAGGTTTACATTTATGGGTGAATTTTTAGAGAAATTTTCACAAATACACATCTCATAATGAAGAGGGTGGTAAATTTAAAAAGGAATGTGAACAAACTGAACAAATAACATATTAGGGATGATGGGAGGTTGAAAATTACCATATCCAATAATTTCATGACAATGTTATATTATATTGTATATCATTACCCATAGTTTATCCAATTTACTATATTTTAGCTATATTATTGCAACTTGATCATTACATCAATAACTTATTTAATTTTACAAAATGAAATTGCACATATGTTATAATTTTTATGTGATTGGAGAAAAATTAGTATCAATTTATTCATATTTAATATCTAATTATGAGATCATTAATTTTATATGAATACATAATATATAATTCTAAAAATATTTATGTTTTTGGGGGATTACACGAGTGGTAATGTCTCCCAATAATTGTGCATCAAAATCAGGATAAAATTTATGTGGGAGAGAATTTATTATAGGAGTCAGTGATGTAGGTATGATGTATTCTCGTAGTGATGTAGGAATGATGCATGAAAATGGTGATGCAATCATGATTCAGGCATGACACTACACTGGCTCATCTACCCAGTTTATGGGAATTTGGGCCAGGAAATGGACATCATTCCTAAAGGGCCTAAATACTATGTACTAAAGAAATAGGTCTTGATAGGTGGGTTATCCGGGGGGCTATGACCTACCTTTCCAACATGTGTTTGTGGTGTTACTCTATTTAATGTAATTGAACCCCGAATCAACTAATATATATAGAAAAAAATTTATAAAATACAACCATTAAAAATTAAAGGATCTTTATAATATTTCACATAAATTTATAATTAAATATGAAATATTATTATTTTATACATTGAACCATAATATTGGGGAAATAATTTAACTGTGATCAATTTTTATTTAGGAAGATCAAAATAGATAGCACATAATAATTTTTAAATATCCACTTATAAAACTAACTGATTTTGAATGCATCCCATTAGAGATAATATTTTATCACCAATATATTGTATTTTTTAAATTCATTTTTTATATAAATGTTATTTTAATTTTGTAAAAATTACAAATCATTCATTAATAATAAAATTAATTAACCAAAAAATTAAAAAAGTACTATAATTAATTTTTATATTTTTCTTTTATTCCAAATATTTTTTTTATTTTTAATTAAATTATTTTTGAATTAGAAACCATAATATACATATTGAATACATGTGATCACAATTACTATATATCCAATAGCCATATATCAAATGATCATATATATAATGATTACGTTTCATTGAAATATAAAGCCTAATATCCAATGATAAAACCATTCATCTTATTGATTTCTGTCCCAATCAACATGACTATATATATCCAAAAATTATCATTCTTTTAACAGTTATAATCAATGAGAATGATCTTCTTATAAAACCATTAGGTTACATATTTGAGTTTATTGTCCTTTTTATTTACTTGTGGATTTATTCCTCTTGAATTTTTCTTCATTATTATTGACATTGTTTTATTATAATATATTAATATTTATATTTTTTGTAATATTTTACCTCATTAAAATGTATCATCATTAATTTTTATTTTGGAATTTTATATGAAAAAATATACATAAAATGTAGTTATTTAAAGGGAGATACATTGTGTGAAAGTGTTTTTTTGGGTCACCAAGGATGAATCACCTAGCTATATGTTCATTAACCAATATTAGGCATAGCCTATATGGAACCACTTTAGGAGTCTTTCTTAGAACAATGTTCTATATAGAAATGGCATGAATTATTTTTATTCTATGATTTATGTGGTGGAGTTGACTGCTTTGGAAAATAAATCTCATTCTATATTGACTGCGACTAGTAGATGGTGTATTAATAATTCATGGAATAATGCTAGGATCGAAGAATTTTTATGTTCTTGTTTAACTTTGAAGAAGGGGTCCAGTTTCATAGTGGATGATCTGGGATCTATTAATATGAATTGGAAGAAATCATACTCCCTGTGAACTGTTATGATGTGAATAAGAATTGAACCCTCTAAATCCATGATTTTATTAGGCAAATAGGTTTGGTGGAATACTCTAGTTATTAACATCAAACATAACTCCAATGGATCCTGTAGTCTTGGGATCACGAGAGGGGGAGGAGTTATATGAAAATCTAAGGGATTAATGATTTATTCCTTCTATAAATCATACAGAAAAGGAAATACTATTATGGTGGAGGCTATGGATTTTCCTAATGGTATGGAGAATTTTCAACCATCTAACATTTCTCGAAGGGAAATTGAAACTATTTACACTATCATTTTCTACTCTCTACGTAGGAAGATCAGTTCCCTATAGGCCATTGTCTATCTCATCGAAGATTCCATTCAGATCCATAATTGTTGTGAAGGTCACTATTTCATGGACTTACTTTCTTCAAATGGTAATCTATGTACCCCATCATTTATTATTCTACCATTTGTTCCCTACCACTGGAGTGTAATTAGTTTTTTAGAAATATTGCCTTGACCTTCACTACATCAACAATCGTTCACATTTTTATCACATTTAATTCAATGCTTATTAATGTCTTATATTATCAAATATTAGGTTCCATATGTCACTAAATTAATTAATGTTTTCTCATCCATATGAAACTAAAATTTTTAACCCCAGAAGCATTAATAAAAGACACTAGTCACTAAATTTCAGGCTAGTTTTATCAAATATTAAACACATGCGGCATTATAGAATATATATATATATATATATTAGTATAGATCATAATTCATTATTCACCTAGTAATATATATTTTAATACACCAATATAAAATATGACCTTATTGATTCTTATTTTGATCCCACCACTACAAAAATAACCTAACCTCACCTTAGCAATCCAAATTCAAGTAGAAACCATGTCCCAATAATGTTTCATGTTCCAAATCCCTTAGCTAACTAAATATAAGGATCATAAACCCATAACAATGATTTTTCATTTAATTAACCATATATATATCATTTATTTGAATTTTATGGACATATTTTCATCAGTGGATAACTAAAAAAACTCATAATTAAACGTTCGAAGATCCACTTTTAATTTATGCTCCATGTATTCAATATAAGGATCATACCAGTTTTTTTGGAAATTCAAGTTACTCTATGGTTGAAGCTGATGAATTAAAACCACATATATTTTAATCCAATAAATGATTCAAAATCAAGATTGAAAAATATTGAAAAAAACATGTTTATAATGCCTACCAATTTGGTCCATTATTTATAGGAGACCCAATAAAATAGACCCCCAAATCATAGAATGCTAAATGTATGAAAAATTAAACACGGACTAACTATGTTCTATTTAAGGATATAAAAAATTGTGACTTCATCCTTTTTACCAAATAGAGGTATTAATTTACAAGTAAAAAATGTTTGAATTCAATTATATAGTATATTACAAAGAATTTAATTATACTAGAGATGAAAAATAGTTAACCAAATAAAAAAAAACCATTATTTAAGAAATTGTAAAGAGGTTGATCCTTTTATGTTTCACACAATGAAAATTATTTTTAATAGTATTTACAATATTTTATCTATATGGATGTAAACGATGATTCAATAGAGTGGATTATATTTCACAACACAACCTTGATATGAATTGTAATGTTTTTTTGATTAATTCTTTTAACTCAATGTTTAAGGGTATTCATATAATAGAGATGCGGGATTCAGGGATGAATTGTGGTCAACTAATTTTATTAAATTTATAGGATGACCACTCCTTCTTTAAGAAAGTTTGTATTTTGATTATTTTATTATACAATTTATACTAATTCTATACTTGAGTAGGGGGATAAACCAGATATTATCCTTTGTTCCAATGAGAATAATCTATATGGATCTATTATGTATTTTATTATAATATTTTTGATTATTTAATAAAAATTAATTTTTTGAGATTATTAATTGAGTAGTTAATGATGATGTATGTTGTGTTTGTTCACTAAAATATTTTTTTTCCTGAATATTGTTCTTCTTCTTATAATTTGTGAACATCAATTTGATATCATTATTTTAATGTTTTATTCTTAAATATTAAGGGATGTAAACTAAGATAATACTTATTATAATTTTTGTGTTGTGTGATCTAATTATATTAGAGACACTGAGTTTCCTCTCACTTATAATGTAAATTATATTTTTTCACATAGAAAAAAAAAAGAATTTTTCATTTTTTTCAAGGATGTGTAAAGTCTAAATAAAAATAATTATTAGAAATTTGTTGTGATTTATCCTTATAAAATCATTTATATGTACTCATTATAAAATTTTATTGATAAAATAGTGTTTATCTAAGAAGCATATCATTGGGATATTATCCTAAGAGTGACCTATAATACTATGTGTGGGTTAATGTTGATTTTATTTTTATATGATCATTAATTTGATTTAACTGACCGCTGTGAATGAAATTTTTTATTTTAATTTATACTAAAATATAAAATAATAAAAATTTATATAAATGTAAAGTTGATTTAGAATATGCCAACATGAGAGACAACTGATGTTCTATACTACACCATGTTATCTTGTAAAATTGAAATATAAATTTTGGCGATCCATTAATTTTTTTACTATTATCAAGGAGTCTTAAATACTATTTATGTATTTCATTTATTTACCATTTTTATTTATATTATTTATAATTTATTTTAATACGTATCCCAAAAACATAATAAAAAAATAACAAATAATGATCAGGATATTTAGTGAAATTTTACAGATATATCAATATATGAGATATTATTTAATAATTTTTAGAGTGAATTTGTTAACAATACATTATCTAACTCTATTAGTTCTTCTGTAATATATATATAAAATTTACAATTTAAACCATGTATGTAAAAATTGATAATATATTTCCAAGAATTAATATATATTTTAACATAATTTCATTTATCTTAAAATTAAAATTTTGATTTATAATAATCATGTAAATTTTGATTTAAAACATGAATTTTTATAGCTATAATTATAGATTCATTGACATGTAGTTGAAGAATACAAAGGAATATACATTAATTTAGTATTATGTGCTTAACATTGAAGTCAAAATGGGTATTTATATATCAGTATAAATGAATGGTAATTACTTTATAATTTTAAGGGATAATAAATGAGTTTCTTTTATAACATGTATCTATGACAAGATATAATATAGGTAGAATTACATGAAATTTTATTATATAAGTTCTTTCCATCCACATGGAGTACATGTTTAAGGAATATAAAATAATAAAAACCAAAGAGGAAAAATTATACAAGTATTGGTGTTAGTAAAAAAATTATATGTGAATGATATACAAAACAAGTGATAATGAATAATCACTCATTAATATTCTTATAATAGGTATTTATCAATCATGACTGAAAAATCATATTTTATTCATTAGGAGGATTTATCATTAACATATCTAGAGTAATATGTGAACTAATGAGTTAAAATATTGATCAAAATTAATATTAATTTATTCAATGTAATATTATATAACGAGGTGTCCATGAGGGAAAATATTCCAACACACATTTACATGATCCTCATATTCATGAACTCACTTATATTATGTGAGAAATTGAACATACCCTGAAAATCAAAATATCATCTAATAAACAAAAAATATATTGGGTTTTTAAACATTAAGAACACTTTATGGATTATTGTCCACAAGTTCAAGACCCTATGATTTGAGATTTAGTATACCATAAAATAAAATTTTAATACTTACATATAATAAAATAATGGAAGCGGTACAAAAATTTAATATATTTATTAAAATATCCTCAATAATAAGCCCTAATTTCATATATGGTTAACAAAAATCATACCAACGAACACCAATCCAAATATTAAGGAGTGATTTAAAAACATCAACCAATTATTTTTTATATATGTAAGATAAACCTAATGAATAATTTAATTATATAATATACATCAAGAAATCATATCAAAATTAAATGAATATAATAAAAAAAAATTTATAAAAAAATATAAAATGAAAATTCATTGTACTAATTTCATGAAATTGAAATGTGAGTTTGAAAAATTATTGAAACCTTGAATAATTATTCAATAATTGATGCGGTAAAATTCCATTGGATTGTATCTGTAACCCAAATAAGGAACAATAGCGACATTTATTTGAGAAGTGGAGTACAATATCAACATGTCATGACAGACCCATAGGAATATGCTGAGTCTGATCATAATAATGGATAAGAGGACGATACATTAAACTAATGAGTTTAAACTCCCATGAATACAAAATCAAGGATAGAGTATAATAGAGAAAGATTTTAAGATGAATCATTATGACCAAAACTAATATTTCTATCAATGATGAAGCCACTAAAGAAGTACATGGATGAAAATTTTCAAAAAGGTGTCTGATATGTTATAAAAGGTGTAAATAATATTTCCCTTCATAAAGCCGATCAAAAATTCAAGGGTAAAGCATCATAATTAAATTCTTATTAATATGAGAAGAATACATGTAGATTAGGAAATATTGGGAAATAAACATTTATTCTATAATTTTATTTAAACTAGGGGTTATATTTCATATCATGGTGCATTTTTTATCCATTTTATGATATAGATCTTGAAAACAAATAATTCTTTTTGTAATGTAGGAAAATATATTAATGATTTTTGAAATTTTTATCCTAGTAGGTTACGAATCTTATATCGATGTCAGTAGTTGTATAACTATAATTTTTTTCCATATTTTATCCTATAATTATTTTGGAAAAAATGTTGACAGGGGTAAAAGACTAGTTTTCCCCTATTGATTTTTAGTTTTAAATATTGATTATTATTGAAAAAATTAACTTATACCCAAAATTTTGGAAAAATGATCCCTTATAACTAGTATAATAATATAAATAATAAATATCTTTAACAATACACTTTTTGTTTAAATTTGAAATGATATGTTGTGTTTCAACATTATCAAATCAATGAAATATCTCTTAAATGATTTTTATATATATTTCATTTCACACCTTAATAAATAATGATTTTCAAATATAGATTTTTACCACTAAATGAAATCATGATTGTGGTTACTAATATGATTTCTCAACCATATCCTCTATGAAATATATATAATGAGACTAGTTTTCATAGCTATTTGAGTATAAATTTGACACATAATTGCTTGATAATGATTATATTAGGTATTTTGGAATGGATATTTTTTTTCTATATCTACTAATGTAAAATAAAATCATATTAAAATATTCACATATTTATGAACTGAATCACGATCAATCAATAAAAACACCACCAATATTAAATTAATACATCTACCTTTGAACCTTATATTTTTTAACTGGATGAGTGGAGATAGAAAACATGTTTTCATTAAAAGTAACCATATGGTAAGCCAATAAATATTAAAAATTTATATCTTGAGAGAAATCATTATAACCCTATCATATACCAATGTATATTTTCCAGCACCACATCCCACTATTTTTATGTATATAATATTACATAAAGATAAAACAATACCTATTTAAAAAACCCTAAATAAGATGAAACATATACTATCTGAATATTTATAATGGAAATGTAAAATATTTTAGAGGGTTAAATCAGGTATATAATTTATATTGATAATGGGATATCCCAGTTATGCTTAAACCTATGAAATTATTCCTTAACAATGACTAACCGAGAAAAATGGGTTATTACCTATTTGAATTTTGAATAACTAAAATGTTATTATTTACATCATGATGTAAATCCATGTCCGTATAAGAAAATTATTATGTTACTATTCAGAGAATAATCATTAAGGATAATTTTTGGTTGGACACATTATTTATTTTTCAGGTTTTTTTTTCAATAATTCTATTTTACTAAAAGAAGGTTTCCATCACAAACTTCTTTGGTGTGTTTTCGCACAAAATAATATAATTCATATTACATAACATTCCAAGTAAATTTATAAAATATTTATTTTTCTTAGTGACTTTATAGTATTTTGATTATCTTTTAATCACTTCCTTTCAAATTTAAAAAATAATCCTAAAAAATATGAAATGATTGATTTTTTTACACTTAAAAGGATTAATTCAAAATAGGATAATGCATATAATTAGGTCATTTAATGTTATGCATGGAACATAAGATTGAAAATTTTAAATTTAAATAATTTCATCATTTAAATATCATATTTTTTCATCATGATATATCTTTTTTTGGACTTTTTATTTTATTTTGGATATTCACGATCGATTGTAGAAAAATATTCTCACCCGAAGATAGGTTCTTAAAAACATTGATTTTAAATATGAAGATTCATGTAAGAATTCATTTGATGAGATGACAGAATGTGTCATAATATTACTATGTATTTAACCACTAAACATGGTGGTTCCCTTTGTATAGATTTGTGATTAAGTTTATTTGGATATTACTGATATTTTGTCACAATGTGTTTATATCTAGACTCATATATTTGATTTTTATTTTAGAACATTAAACATGACTGATGTATGAAATATAATAATATGGGTGGACTTTTTTATAAACATCATTTCATTAGAAAAAATTGTATTCTATTTTAATTGGACATAAAGTAACCATATTTTATGAACATTAATTTATTGTATTTAAAGAAGAAATAGGATGTAAAACAATATATTTTGGGGTGATTTTTTATTTATTGTTGATTAATAAAGTGTTCATGGATAAAAATGGTTTATAAAATAACATGGATGCTCAATTTAACCAAATATAAAAATCCAATAAATATAACATTCTATGGAATAATATTTTATGTTATTTACACTTATGTGTGGAGTTTTAATAATTTTCAAATAAAAAACATGGTTATATTTATTTAATAAATTTTCAAGTAACTTATACTGTTTGTTTGGGTATAGATATACAAAAAATATCTAAATTGAATTTTTTATAAAATAATATTTTGTTGGAAGACATGAACTATTGGAAAATTAATAATGATAGTTTTATTAAGAGTTTAATTCCATATAATAAAGCATAAATTTTTTAAAATTCTACCACACACTAGAATATAGAGAAATTTTTTTTTCTGTGGAGGATAGTATGAATGGTTTTGGATCCAATAATTTTTTTTCATGAATAGTAGAAAAATAAAATTGATTTCTAAAAAAACTATGTGAAATATAAAAAATGAAAATTTTCTTATGAGGCTAGAAGTAAATAAAAACCTAGGAAATTTTATGATGTATTCTATTTTTTTATAGATTTCATGGATGAATTTATTTTTATATGTTTATATATTTTTTATAATTTATTATATTTAAAAAATTGGAAGATAATTCCACTCAAAATAATGTATCACAAGTAGTAGTATACTTAGTTATATTAAATATTTATTTAAAATTTTCATTTTCAAGGTTATTGGATGGGACCCCAGAAAAAAAAATTACAACATGGTCATGTACTCTTTGATTAAGAATTATAATGTCACACACATGATTCCACCCTATACCAGACAAAAACTATTGTATTAGTTGAATTGTACATAGATAATTTAATAAAATACTAAAACAAATCGATTTTACCAAACCCAAAATAATAGAGTAATGGGATTGGGATGTTATTTTGGAATAAAATAATTCATTGGAGGGTAAAATATTTAGATCAATAGATAAGATAATATTTGGGAAAAGTATTAACATACCTGTGGAGTTTGAATATATAGCCAACTATGTAGTAAAATGAATAAATTTGGAGCTACATGGTGTTAGAGAATGGAGGTTTTTTATCTATAAGTGAATTAATAAATAAGAAAATATGACTAATATAACATAATTTTTTTCAATGGTATAAATTTTTTTTCCCATGATATAATTATTTTCCCATTGATTTCATGATTGTAGTTAAATTACTCCATTTGAAGTCTATATTAAAACTGGTACCTATAAAAAATCCCGATTGAATGGGATCCTTGACAGTTCCTAATTATTTTCAATGGGAAAGGTAAAAAAATTAGAGAAGATACATAAATGATTTTTATATTAAATTTAAAATGATTCATTTTTTTCTGATGACTTTTGAAGAAATTAGTTGATGATCTAAAAATATTTATAAATATCTAAATGGGACAATAAATCATCCTTTCCCTTTGTTTTATATTCAATAATTTATTTACCATAAATTGTTTTCTATAAATTTCATGATATAAATGAAATGGCATCAAGAACGGTTTGTAATTTTTTGTCAATGACGAATTAAACAAACTTTCCCTATTGTTTTTTACATAGTTTCCTTTTATTTTTATGATTTTTTTATTTAAAATAAGAATCCTTCTAATATACTATTTATTTTGAATGATTTTTTGGTGATATTATTCCTGAAATTACCTTGATGTGAATTACATATTCAGACTGAACATTCAAATAGGTTACTCTATTTTATTTTAAAAAAAACTTAGAAGGTCACTTCAGGGGAATAAATTATTTCGAAAAATATTACACCAGTCCCCCAATACAAATGATATAAGGATCCAAAAGTTTTTATATTCAATACATGGAGACCATTTTTAATATGTGTATATTATTTGAGAAGATATAGGTCCATGGATATTTTAGAAAACGATACTAATTATTTATGATCACTTATTATGGATTAAATAGAATGTTTTATGTGGTATGCTCTTATACCTTTAATTTTTTTTGAAAAGATAAAATTTCATTATGAAATTTTTAGAACCACATCATGTGAAAAAAAAATTATTGTATAGGTTACTAGATTTTAATGTTTATAAAAATAACATAATAAAAATTGCGAGTTAGAAATCACCGTGTGGCCTTACTGGACAGATCAGGGATTGATATCATTCTCAACATTATTGTATTATTCTATAAATTAAAGATTACATCTAATCAATCAATGGAATACTCATAGATTGAAATTTCATATAAATAATTATTTAAAATGAGTTTCATAATCATCTAGATTTTCATATAAATGGGTTTTTATAGAAACACTTATCCCACCAATGGAATTTAAAATAATGAAATCATTTCATGTCATTGATTTTGAATATTGTTTTCCATGAATTTTTAGTTTATAATTTCTATAATGGTTCACATATTACTTGTAAACTGTTATTCCAATAATTCAAAAATATTTTGATGTGATTATGTGGTACATCATTAATTTTTTAAATCAAAGTCATAAATATTGATAATAAGTTTTTCATATATCCTAATTATTAATTTCCATCATTTTTATTTTTCTCAACAAATTATTGAAATATTAAACAAAAAGTGACTGAACGGTACTAAAATCTGAGTCCAAAGTAGCATTTGGATCCTTTTTAAAATTATATTTCTTAAAAAATCATTTTCTTTCGTGAAATTTTGATTTTTTTCATGACGAAGGAAATTTATTATAAAATATTTTAATGTTTTTTTGAGATAAAAAAGTGTAAAAATGATTGAGGTGAATTCCGAAAGCCTTTTTTTCATATATACTTGTTAAAAACTTCCATAATATATGATTGTATGTTTTATACCTTATTATCCATGATTTGTCATTTTAATTAGCAACATTACACTCTGAAATTAATAATTTCCATTCTCTAAAGTTAAATTATTTACCGTGGTTGATGTAAAATGTGGTGGAATGCTATTTTGTGATCCTAAATTCAGAAAACCACCAAACTAAAAAGGTAAATTTTTTAAGTTTATCAATTATATTACATGAATGGATATTCAACAATATCATTAATTTATAGATATTATAATATTCCTCTGTATAATATTATATATATATATATGGGAAAACCAAGATTGAAAAAATTACATGAATAGAGATGAAATATTCTAATAATTATAATTTATAAAATTATTATTACATATAATAACTATTTGTTTTTAAAAAAGGTTATTATTTGGTCAAAAATACCAAGGAATATTTATTAGAATAAACAAATTTGGTAAAAAACATAGAAAAAATTAAATTTTAAATCAATATTTTTCATAAAAAAGAATTACCAATAGATGAAATTCATCTAAAAAGGTCATATAGGTGTGGAGTCATTTGATGGATTTTTTATCAACCGCCAATTTTTCCTTTAGGAAATCATGGTTGATTATATGGTTGAGTGATGATAGAAAAAGTTAACAATCCATTCATCTAGCTATGTTTTTCCACAAAAGGTGGGTGATGCCATTGTATACTAGTTCCACAATAGAGGAATAATAAATTTCATGTCCGATATTAGTCCATTTTTTTAAATATTTAATGATAATTTAAATAATACTATAGGAATTTATTCTTAAAATGAATATGAAATATCATATGTTCCATTATAACAACTATGAATCTATATCAATTATTGCCCCTATAGATATCTCCCCAATACGAAGAACCTAGGTACCCATTTGGGACATAATAAATATTGGATTTGATCCATCTTTGTACTAGGTATTTAAAAAAGATTAAAAATATACATATATGTTGGTTTTATTTTCTAAAAACTCTCAATCAATGAAAAATAGTGAAACCCTGAAATAAATCGTGGAATGGGTCATATTGTAGTAAGTATTCCTCCTTAACAACAGTGTGTATTCTCACTTCTGTTGCATGGTGGTTGAAAAAAAAATTATTATATATAGATGAATTTCTCTAAAACCATATAATTTGCATTAATTCATTTATTTTCATATTAAAAATATATTAAATTTGTAAAGAATTATAGACAGTTGTTCACAATTGAATAATTGTGATTATTAGGGGAATATTATGATAAAATAATATAAATAAATCCCCCTTCTAAAATATCAATGATTTAACATCATAATGAAACATAAATATTTGGGATGGGATAATAATTTTTGAAGATAGGGTGTGGTAACATTGATAGTTCTTTTACAATTGTCAAATTATTATTACATCACAAGAAACCAAAAAATATTTCCAGTCTATCATCGATCAAACAACATGAAATAGTGAACAAAATTGTTACATACATACTTGAAATTTAGTTTTCTCTACCTTTATTGAACATAAAAGTGTTTTTTTGATTCTAATTACCCAGTAATATCTAATGTACTTTCACATACATAGAGATACACTAACCACTATAATCCTAGTTTTAATGAAAAGACCCTATCATATACTATGACATAATAAAATATATTTTGATGAAGATTGAAGGTGAAAAAGATAAATATATTTTACTTTTTTCTTATTATTATAATCTATACCTAGTAAAGGGTTCATATTACTTTATATAGGATATCTATATTAGATGACAAGAGATGATCATAAATTGTGTTTACATAGTAGCCTATATGAATTTTGATAATGCAGTTTTCATGTGTACTTAAAAAGAATTTCAACCTTTCACTCCATCCATCCAAACATACATATATATATCCATATATGAATATTCACAATGATTAATAATTAAAGTAAAATATAAAGTATATGTGGTATCATTTATTCACTCGATCCCCAGAATATGATTTTATCATATTCTATGATAGAGGATTGTGATGAAAACATTCCAAGCATATAATAGGTTTCATAATTACTGAAAATATAATTAAGGATATACATATTTTAAAGTATTTCATAAAATATCCCACATTCTCTTAAATTTTATAAATACTACATGAAAAATATTCATAAATATTTATGGATATATCGAAACACTTTGAGAAATATTTTATATTACCCTTTTTCTTTGCGAACAAATACCTTGTCCAAAATTTTATTATATTCAAAGGCCTAATTATGTGACCCTATGGTACATTCTAGTCATAGTAGAAAAATAAAATATAAATTTTCTTGTAAATTCACAGAAATGTCAAGGAAATATTTTTCTTAATTCTTTGGAATTTTACAAGTCCGCTATTTCTGACGGAACCTGATTCTGAGGCACGGTGTGCCCAGAATCAATTTTTGATGTTTTGTTCAGGTACGTTCACTAAACATACATGCATGTTTTTCTATCTTTTGAACCGGTGCTCGGAATCAAAAACCAAGGACACTGATGACCTCGTAGCCCCGGTATTCGCTTAAGGGGACCATTACCATAGTTTCATTATATACAGTTTGAAAGTTAATTTTAGGGGTTTAATAAAAAGGATAAATAAAATTGTTGCAAACTATTTTATATATCTTGGGAAGTTAAATCCTACATGGGGAAGTTAATGGTGGGGCCCACACCCACATAACTTCCCATGTGAGGACATTTGTGAGGTGGGGCCCACATGAGCCTTAACTCTTCATCTTCCCATAACTCCTCTTAAACCCCTTGTTTAATTCTTGACAACTTCCCTCTTTAATTGGTAAACCCTCCACCTTCCACTTGGTCATTAATATGAAAACACCATGAATTTATTATTTTGGGTGGATTTGAATCTTTTTGAATGTTCATGGCAACTTTATATTATGGGAGAATAAAATAATAGCTTAGGCTATTATTTTATTTTGGGACGTATTGTGTAGGAAGAGTTTGGAGAAAGCTCTGGAAGAATAGAGAATAGTTATCTTCTCTCAACGAAGAACACTCCACGTCTCAAAGAACGCGAAGACGCCGGCGACGACGCTTCTTCATAGAATTCTTCCATGAAACCCCTTCTGACGCGGGACTTCTCTTACAACTCTTTTATCTTCCCCTTCGTCGTCAACGGACAGACGCATGATCTCAGAAGAGGAAGCGTACGACAAATGATGAGAACCTCATCTTCCCCCGCGATGCCCAACCACTACGACGTTCTCTTCCCCGATTCGACGACGTGTGACGTCTTTTCTAGGTAGGGGAAATATTGTATAATTTTCATTAATGTGATTTATACCCTCGATTATGGGAATTTATTTGTTGGGTGATTATTTGAACCACTAACATAGTGGGTACGGACTAACGAACAAGTCCATACCCATCGTCGTATCATTCTTGATGCGTGGAATGTTTGCCGATGATGAAACTGGACCGCAACAGCGATTTGGAGCATTCGTAGTGGAGTTCAGGTCCTGAGATGATCTTATGTGATGATGAGGGTGAAACGGACCACCAGAGCGTGTCTAGGGGTCCGCGGAAGGCTGCGGTGGTGCGCCGCAGGAGCTGGCCAACACGGCTGAGCCGCGGCAGTGGGTGCAACCAGAACGCCTCACCCGTTCTGGAATTAAAGAGGCGTGACTTAATGCTACGCCAGCTGGTTGAGGTAGCGCCCCCCAGTCGGGCCCGGGTGGGCCACGCGGGCTGAGCCGGGCCACTCCAGCCGGGGCGCAACGCGCCGCAAACTGCTGGGCTGGACCCGTGCCAGGTCGACTTGGTTCGGACCGACCCAGGGTGGGTTGGGCCGGGTTGGACAGGGCCCAGACCCCCTTTTCGGACCATTTTAGGTCATTCTCCCATAACATGAGATACAAACCTCTGATCGATGCACCATTAGTTTTGTAGGAATCCTTGTATCAATAAGGTAGTTTCGGTATATTACACTCAAGGTTTCGGCGAAGTTTGGGTACGACCGGTTTGGTTTGAACCTGAAACTAACAAGGCCCTTGAAGCAGAAATGCTTATTACATAAGGACCAGACGTCCGACTATAATTCCGTCAACTATTTTGGACTTCCTTTAATGAGACTGTTCTTTTGGCATTATCCACACAAGGGTTGGTCACAGTTGGTGTATGGTCAGGTCAGTTTTTTCTTAAAAACCAACCGGGCCCCTGGAACGGAAATACCAATAACTCTCAGACTGGGCATTTGATTGGCACGCCATCTATTGCGTTGATACCCCTATGATATGGTGGTCTTTTGAGATACTTCCACCAGAGACATTGTAGAACATGGATTATCGACCAGTAGCTCGTGGAGTGCATCCTCCCAGATATGAGCATACGGAGTACGGAGACCTAATAGATGTAGACATGAAAGCTGCTTGTCCGATTTGACTCGGAGTGATTCAACTATCCTAGTGGACGGAGCGCCTGGTTTGGCGACAGACCCATGGAAGACGGAGCCCCTGGATTGGAAGCAGACCTATGGTACTTGACAGGAGGAGTACCTCTGACGGCTACTAGGGGGAGTGCCCAGTTTGGCGGCAGACCCATAGCGGAGGAGCACCCGGTTTGGCAGCAGATTGGCGGTACTCGACAGGACAAGTACCTCAGCAATCAAAGGTTAGTGAGTAGTGCCTCAGAGTCGCAACATAGACACTATACTTGATAGAGGGGGAGTTCTCCAACAGTTGTTGTTTCAATAATGAAAATCCTGGTCTGAGCTAAGTCAATGAACTTTGTGTTTTCCTCATGATTGACATGTATTACTTGATAACGTAGGTATATGTATGGGCATATACCTAAGTAAAGGTTATCTGTTGAGAAAATTATTTGTGGTTTGTCCTTTTTGGATTTTGTGAGACCTTGAGGGTCTCGAGGTCCCTACTGAGTATCATTATACTCACCCTTACACAGGCTATGCTCGCACCTCATTGTGTTGGATGCAGACGAAGGACAGTGCTGACCGAGGCAGAGTGTACGAGGACTGGACGATACCCGGAGGTGGAAACTCAGTGTGATGGCACACTGAGCAGACTGAATGATGTGGAGTGATAACGAGGATATCTGTACCTACACATCAGGTAAGAACCCGGAGGACGATCCAGGAGCTACTTCCATATTCCAGGTTTTTGTCTTTTCAGTTGTTCTTTCTTTCAATTGTAGTTGTACCTTTCTGTTGGGCTTGTATTTCAAGCCCCTTTATACATTTAGCACACTTGTTATACTGCTTTATTTAGTTTTTTCTTCATCTTGTTCTCTGGTTGTGTGTGTTTACATTTTATAAAGGCAATGCCTTCCCAGTTTTTTGGGAGTTACACCTTTAGTGCTAGTCGCCAGCCCCTGGCCTATGGAAGGCGGGCTTGGGGTAGTCACGATATGGGCCCCGAGGGATGGGTCATGAGAAATTAGTATTAAAGGACATTAGTTCTACCGCAGAACTAGGACTCTAATATTTTATTTCTGTGAAGAAATAGTGTTAAAGGTACTAAGTGTGGTTTTCAGTTCAGGGAGTCCAGTGTTGGTGTGAGCGGCCAACATATCCATACACCAGGACCCTGACTTCTGATTTCTGACTCAGTGCATGAAAACACAGAATGCGTGTGTGTTTTCAAATGTTTTCTTTATGTTAGCTCAAACTAGGTCAGCTCACCAGGTATAGCCTATGACCATGTCACATCTGTTTCTTTTAGGATGCCTCGCCACGGACGACCAGCTAGAGCCCCGAGAGTTGTACGTACTGACAGCCCACTGAGCAACAATGCCTCAGTATAGGGACCTCTTTCAGTTGAGGCAGTAGAGGAGGCACCAGCGATACTACCACCTGTTGGGCCACCGATACCACCAGCCCCAACAGTAGGTGATGCACACCGCTTGAGCGCGCTGCACGAGTTCCAGTGCCAGAGGCCACCCAGGTTTAGTGTAGAGACGAACACGCAGGCGGCTAAAGACTGGTTGGAGGCTGTGGTGAGAGTCTTCAGGCTGGTAGGGACACCAGAGGACTTCATGGTGATCCTTGCTGCCAGCCTCTTCCAGGAAGCAGCAGGAAGATGATGGATCTTGATGCTCGAGATGCATGATGAGGTGACGCTACTCTGGGCAGACTTCGAGAGCCTGTTTCGGGTGGAGTTTGTCCCATCCACCCTTCAAGCGGTGCAGATACAGGAGCAACTGCATCTTCAGCAGGGTTGCATGACTTTGGCACAGTACTCAACGAGGTTCACAGACCTCTCAAGATAATCTACAAATATGGTACGAGACCTGTTATTTAGGGCTCGGACCTTCGAACAGGGAATCAGACAAGATATTACAGCTTCATTTGTCTCCCACAACATCCCGATGCAAACAGGGGTGTTGGGGAAAGCCCTCCAAGTGGAGAGTTTCTTTGATCAGCAGTCTCCAGCAGTGAGACCCACCACTAGTCAACATGCAGTAGAGTCTTCTGCAGCTATTAGTAGACATATGACACAAAGGTTCAAGAGGACCAGACCTACAGGTGCTCGACTCCATGACTCGGGATCGGTAGTGTAGGGCACCCAGGTTGGAGACAGAGCTAGGCTTACTAGGAACGGACAGTGTTACTCCTGCGGTGGGCTTGGTCACATGACACATGACAATCCTACTCACCATACAAATGACCAGTACATAGATGAGGGACCTCCCATGTAGACGCAAAGGTTCGATCGAGGTGGACCGCAAGGAGAATGACACCGAGGTACAGGAGCTAGCTGTGTAGCTGGTGGTGGAAGACGCTTCACGGTGTTTCCACCACCACCACCAGGAGGTCCACCCCCGACTGTAGGGAACATGTGGACATGGGAGAGCACAACTTCAGCCATCTGAAGCATATTACTATGGAGCTCTGGAAGCAGGTGGACAAGAGAGGGACTAGTTCCAGGCAAAGATGCCATTGTTACTGATGTTTTTAGCTTCGTTAATGTCATTATTGTAGTTGCTTTGTGTTTTTGTACTTTGAGATATATAAATAAAAGACAATTGTCCTTGTGACATTTACTTCCCTTGCTTTCTGTGTGGTCAATACTAAGAGGTTCCGGTTTAAACTATTGACTTGACCCTCACTTTCAAGATTTCTACTCGAGGAGACCCAGTTACCACACATTGATGCCAACAGTGTGACACAACCCTTAGAGTTGAGAGTAACAAGTTGGATCTATTTATAGTAGCTTCAAGGCGTTACGACATCATTGATATCATGAATTAGTATCATTCATGTTAGGATTTCCTGTATTAGGAGAAGGATGTGGTTCATCCAGGGGATGAGACCGGATTTCCCTTTTTGGAAAAGGAGAAATCTTAGCAAATTTTATGGAACATAATCGAAGAAGGGTGAAGTCGAGTTCTTAAAATTGGCTAGTCTCACCCATAGCTCATCGAGCGAACAGTTTATGGTTTACTCTAATCTAAATAGTCTTGGCTATATCTTCTTTAAGAAGGACCTAAACCTGAGATAGCAGTGTTGGTTTGAGAACTACTGGGACTATGACATCGAGATAGTCTATACTCTTGGGAAGTGGAACATAGTAATGGACGCTCTCAGAAAGAGTTATGGCATTCAGCTGCTAGGAGAGGCAACAGAGCAGTTGGCCGCGTTGCTGATATTCTTTGTGGATATGGATGGTGGAGTCTATCATCAGTCCCTCCTCCAATTCTTCAGTAGAGAAGGTGAGGTGGCTTACCACTGGGCACTTCCACCTCAGTTGCACCGGATGCACGTCATTTTTCACATATCTTAGCAGAGAAGATGTGTGCACGACCCAACCCACATCATCGAACATGGGGAACTGGACATCAATGACGAGACGACTATCATAGATGTTCCATTAATGATTGAACATCGATAGAAGCAGGTCCTCTATGGATGGTCGATTCCTCGAGTGCACATTCGATGGCAGCACGTGAACCTCCAGGAGAGCACATGGGAGCGGGAGGCTTATACACATGCTCAATACCCTATTTTGTTTCCCTAGTGTATGTTGTAGCTTTATGGGGATGTAAAGCCCGGAGGTGGGTGTAATGTAACAACCCGGAAATTTCAAGGAAATTTTTTTCTCAATTATTTGTAAATTTACGAGTTCGCAGTTTCTGATGGAACCTGATTCCGAGGCCCGGTGTGCCTGGAATCAATTTCTGAAGTTTTGTTCGGCTACATTCAGTAAACGTACGTGTGGTTTTTTCTATCAATTGAACCGGTACTCTGAATCGAAAACCGAGGACACCGATGAACTCATAGCACTGGTATTTTCTTAAGGGGACCATTACCTCAGTTGTGTTTTATGCGGGTTGAATGTTAACTTTAGGGGTTTAATAAAAAAGTCAATTAAAATTGTTGCAAACAATTTTATATATCTTGGGATGTTAAATCCTACATGGGGAAGTTAAAGGTGGGTCCCACACCCACATACCTTTCGTGTGAGGACATTTGTGAGGTGGGGCCTACACGAGCCTTAACTCTTCATCTTCCCATAACTCCCCTTAAACCACTTGTTTAATAATTGAAAACTCCCCTCTTTAATTGCTAAACCCTCCACCTTCCACTTGGTCATTAATATGACAACACCATGAATTAATTACATTGGGATGATTTGAATCTTTTTGAAAGTGCATGCACATGTTATATTATGGGAGAATAAAATAATAGCTTAGGCTATAATTTTTGTTTGGCATTCATTGTGTTGGGAGATTTTGGAGAAATCTCTAGAGAAATAGAGAATTGTGTTCGTCTCTCCACGCAGTACCCTCCACGTCTCGAAGAACGCAAAAACGCAGGTGACTCCGCTTCTTCCTCGTCTTCTTCCTCGGAACCCCCTTCCAACACAAGACTTCTTCAACGACTCTCCTATCTTCCTCTTCGTTGTCAACGGACTGACGCAAAAGCTCGGAAGAGGAAGCATATGACGAACGACGAAAACCTCGTCTTCCTCCATGAAGTTTGTCTTCCCTGATTTGACGACGTGCGAGGTCCTTTCGAGGTAAGGTATTTTTTGTATAATTTTCATTTATGTGATTTATACCCTCGAGCATGGGTTTTTATTTGTTGGGTGATTATTTGAATCACTAACACGGTGGGTACGAACTAACGAACAAGTCCGGATCCATCGATGTATTGTTCTTGATGCGTGGAATGTTTGGCGATGATGAAACGGGACCATAACGGTGATTTGGAGCTTTCGCAGGGGGTTTCAGGTCCCAAAAAGATCATAGGCGTAGACAGTGGGCGAAACAGACCACCGAAGCATGTCTGGTGGTTTGCGGAAGGCGGTGGATGTGCACCACGCCGGCACGGTGGCGCCAGCGTCCGGCTGCGGCGACGCGCAGTCGGAGCGGGCTGCCATGGATGAGCGATGGTGGAGGGTGGAACTGGAATAGCTCAGTCGTTCTGGTATTAAAGAGGTGTCACTTAATGTAGCTCCAGCTGGCTAAGCCAGCGCCCCCCCCCCCCCCCCCCCCCCCCGGCCGGGCCGGGTCGGGCCACGCGGGCTGGGCTGCACCCGACCGGCCGGGCTGGTCCGTTCTAGCCAGGCTAGGCTGCACCATATCGGGATGAATCCAGACCTGGGTCGGGTCGACCCCGGTTCGGGCCCACCTAGGGTGGGTTGGGCGGGGTCGGACCGGGCCTAGATCCCCCTTTTTAGAACATTTTTGATCATTCACTCATAACTTGAGCAACAGACCTCTGATCGACGCAATGTTAGCTGTGTAGGAATCCTTGGATCGATACGGTCGTTTCGGTATATTACACTCAAGGTTTCGGTGAACGTTGTGTACGACCGGGTTGGTTTGAACCTGAAACCAACTGGGCCCTCAGCGCGGAAACACCTATAACGTAAGGACTGGACGTCCGATGGACGTGTCGTCAACTACGTTGGATTCCTTTTGATGAGACAATTCTTTGGGAAAACTTCCCCTAATTTTTGTACATAGTTGTATTATATTTGGTTTGGTTTTAGCTTAAAAACCAACTGGGACCCTAAAACCGAAATGCCAATAACTCTCAGATAGGGCATCCGATTGACGCGCCGTCTGTTGCATTTATACCCCTATGATATGGCGGTCATTTGAGATATCTAAACTAGATATTTCATGGCACTTGGAGTATCGACCACTAGCTCGTGGAGTGGATCCTTTCAGAGATGTGCATACAGAGTGTGGAGACCTAGTTGTTGTAGACCCGACGACTGCTTGAACGATTCGACTCAGAGTGATTCTACTAGCCCAGTGGATGGAGCGCCCAGTTTGGCTGTAGTCACACGGTGGACAGAGCGCCTGGTTTGGCACCAAACCCATGGTACTCGACAGGAGGAGTACCTCTTACGGCTATTAGGGGGAGGGCCCGATTTTGCGGCAGACCCACAGTAGAGGAGTACCCAGTTTGGCAGTAGACCCACGGTACTCGACAGGAGTAATACCTCAGTAGTCTAAGGTTAGTGAGTAGCGCCTTGGAGTCACGACAGCTACACTGTACAGAATAGAGTAGGAGTTCTCCGGCAGTTGTGCTTTCGATAATGAAAGTCCTGGTTTGAGCTGAGTCAATGACCTTTTTGTTTTCATCATGATTGAGATGGGTTACCTGATAACCTAGGTATATGTATCAGCATATACCTAACTAAATTTTATCTATTGAGATCATTATTTGCGGTTTATCCTTGTTGGATTTTGTGAGACTTTGAGGGTCTCGGGGTCCCTACTGAGTATCATTATACTCACCCCTACACAGTATATGCCATCACCTCGTTGTGTTGGATGCAGACGATGGACAGCTCTGACCGAGGCATAGTATACGAGGACTAGATGGTAACCGAAGGTGGACACTCGGCGTGAATACACATAGAGCAAACTGAAATATATGAAGTGCTGAGGAGTACATCTATACCTACCCTTCAGGTAGGAACCCGGAGGATGATCTAGGAGTTGTTTCCATCTTCCAGCTATTTGTTTTTTTAGTTGTAATTTCTTTCAATTATAGCTGTACCTTTCTGTTGGGCTTGTATTTCCGACCCCTTTTTACTTTCAGCACACATTTTATACTACTTTACTTAGTGTTTTCTTCCACTTATTCTCTGGTTGTGTGTGTTTACGTTTTATAAAGGCAATGCCTTCACAGTTTTTATGGAGTTACACCTATGGTGCTAGTCGCCAGCCCATGGACTATGGAAGGTGGGCTTGGGGTAGTCATGATACTAGCCCCGGGGGACAGGTCGTGACATTTTTATATAATAAATTAGTGTTTCCTAGAAAAATAGTAGTGATCCAAAAGCTATAAAATGGTCTTATGTGATGTGGATCAAATTTACTCATATCGTAAATTGATTAATTATAACAAAATATGGTTCATATAAATCATATGTTGAACTATATAATCAATTTCTTGAATAAAATCAATTGAGAAATAAACATACAACATTTAAATTATTTTTCTTTAAAACCATGCATTCAAGAATCTCCAAAAATATGACCACATCTACTAATAAAATACATGTAATTCATCTATTAGATGAGCATATCACATGTCACTCATCCATGTATAATAGAAAAAAATATTTTGCTAAGCTATGAATGACTATAGATTTCCTCAGTTCAAATTATCAAGAGAACATAATTTTTTACTCATAATAAGAGTAGAAACTTCCCACCATGGATGGGCTCAAACTAATGAACTTTCCAATAATATACCCATCCACACCTAACATTCTAAACCTAATTGGATTTATAATAATGCAAAATATTATTAAAATATCTCATGATATGTATTAATATGACCTCATTTTATGGGGATTATTAATAATAATATACCACATTCCATAAAATATCCATAAGAAATTTCATGTAATATATTTTTGTGGTTCATTCGAAATTCAAATTCTTAACCTATTATATCCTTATCCTATTCTTTTTATATTTTATACAAATCATGGATTCGAGTATAAGATTCTACCAACACCAATATTAACATATCATCAACAAATATAATAATCCATGATGATAATCTATTTGGGACAAGCCAATGTCTAGATTTTTAGGGATATTATCTTTCAATAATTTCTGTAATATTAATTAAAAATCACATTATTGAATGAAAAATTGAAATTTCCTTTGTAATAAAATCACGATACAATTAGAAATTACTAAATCCAACCAATATTGTACCATATATAAAAATACTTATTATGATCCTCGCGTTGTTTCTTATTTAAGGGTTTAGTTAATTAATATTCTACATTATCTTGTATATCAACCCAAATGATCGTTATATCTCCCCTCTCAATTAACTATGAAGATAGATGGTACATACTACATATGTGTTTGATATTTTGGTGTGACTAGTGTTTTGGGACCGAATAATTATCTCAATTTCCATCATAATAACAATCAATTGATTCTTTAATTCTAGGATCCACCATAAGTTTAGTTATGAAATTATTAATCTAATTAGCCTATTTCACAACTTCTAATATAATGATTCACTCATACATTTTTTTGAGTTCACTATAGTGGATTGTTTTGAAATCTTCCAATTGATAGATTAACAATTTATGGAAACAAGAATCTAGATTGGGATCACGTGTCATCTTTATCAGATTAGATACTGGTGTATATAAAACTATTTACACTAATCACATCATATCCTCTATTGATAATTGATGTATCATTTCATCAACTTAGGTATTCATGGATATTCTTGACATGTATATAGGAAATATCATTAGTATTGGACAGATATCTACTTGTAATGCGGGATGCACAAGAGACATCCAGTCGTGCAAATAACCTAGAATACATGATAGATCATATTATATAAGAATAAACAACCATATCCATACATTATAATTAATTTGGATGATCTTTAATTTTCCAAATATTTTTTTCCAAACAACATTGATAAAGTCCCCATTTTAGAGTTCTCTACGCTGAATTGTATTATCACATTACAAATATATGTGTTTTGACCTAGCCCGGATAACCACAAAGATATAATTATAATGATTTCTATACATAGTGTATATGATGATTTATCCTTTTATTTCATTGAGAGTCAATTTACAATCTACAAATTCATTGAGTGTAAATTCATGTCAACATTCAATATAAGTATTATATCATCTACATACAAAATAAAAAGACCACCAATCTACCAGTAATCATACAATATACACAATAAGCATAAATATAGTAATTTTAATCCATGTTCATTAATTATACCATAAAATTTTATATTATAACATCAAGAATGTTCAATACATAAAATAGTCATTTCCATATTAAAAACATAGCATTCAAATTTGGAAATTTGAATCCTTTGAGTTGTATTATATACATGACATTGATAAAAATGCCCATTAAGGAAGGGTATTTTGATAACTATTTTATATATATTTTAATCATAATTATTATTTTTGGAATGAAAAATATGAATCGAATTTATCATCAAAACATGATAAAAGTTATATTTATATTCATTTCCATAAACTATTTTGAATCTAATTTTCACTAGGTTGGATTCATAGGCATACACTCAACTACCGTAATTTACTTTTCATTCTGAAAACCCACATTATTTATATGTGTAAAATCCCAAATCTAATATCCCAATCCATTTTTCATATTTTACAGTATTAAAATATAAAAGCGATAACATCATAAATGATCAGATAATTTATTAGGATAGGGAGGCAAGATGTTGATATTGATTCCATATTCTATTGGAATCACAGAACATAGTATCTAAACATCATGAAAAATTTCCAATTCATATTAATAAATTCTTTCATTCTTTTATAGATCCCTTTTTAGTCCCCATGGGAAAAAATAAAAAAAGGGTAAGCTAAGATGTCGAACAAGGGGTTTTAAACAATATATGAGATCATGAATAAATAAGGCATAAATAATAAGGAAGATTAAATGATTAAAAATATTTCCATATAAGAAACAACATGAGCATGAAATATAGCCATCGATAAAAAATACATACTAATAACATAGAAATTTATAACTTAATCAAATGAAATGTCAAAAAATACCATTTTCATAATTTCAATTCTATAGAATGAAATGAGTTTATTTGTGAATAAAATTATATATGCACATTTTATAATCATTATAAATCTATAAATAAAATATTAATATATTAAATAAAATTTTTGAAGATTCCATGAATGATAGTGACTAAAAATGAAATGCATTGTTCAATGAGGCTACAATATGCACAATCACACAACTTCCATCAATAATTTTCAATGATTGTAAATAAATAATTATGGAAACTTATTTGTATTTACAGTCATAGAATTATTTCATATATATAAAATTAATAATTAAATATATCTTTATAGCCATTTTTGTGAGACAATGATAAAAAATGAAATACATCATTCTTGAGGAGGTTGTTTTCGTGTAAAAATGAGTGATGTTTTCATTTTACAATTGATATAAATGAGGACGAAGTTGGTGGTTATATCATTATAATAAAATTTAAATAAAATTATGATGATAATTTATAATATTAGTAAGGCAATATAATATTTCTAAGAGGATTAATTGTAACATTCCATGTATTTATAGAATAATACTTTTTCATATCTATTAATAGTTAGGAATAAGATATTAATTTTACATTAAATATGACACTTTTTCTAATAGCATACTTGACAAACAACAACTGGTTTCTCCAAAATCATACGCTGTACAGAACATTGAGTTATACTATAAAATTATACAATAATAATATAATTTTTTTAAATGGTAGTTAACGCCTAGATTTTGTATTGAAATGAATGAACATAACTTACTAAAATATGAGTACAAATGTTTTTTAGTGTTTTAAATTTTATCAAATAAATCATAGAGGATTAAAATGAGATTGAATCAAAATTTAATCATAAAATACTACAATATTTTTAAAATCTCATTTTTCCACCTACTGATGGTAAACCCTTTACAAATGTAGTTTTTCTCAATTTTATGTGTTTCATTAAAAAAAACCTTTTTAGAATAAGGACATCACAATTTACTTTGGATGAAATTTCGTAATGAATAGTGAAAAATAATGCATTTTAATTCAAAATTTCATTTTCATCTAATTTATTTATATAGTTTTATTGTCCTTTTAATTGGGATTAAAGCTTAATTGGATTAAGTTTTTATCATTTAATCCAAAGTTGGTCATTATAAGTAGTATAAAATTTAAATTGGATATAAACACATTTCAATCTTTTGATAATTTTTACTTTGTAAAAACCCATTTTCTGGTTTTGATAACAGGAATTAATTTCAAATAATTACTACAATTTTGGTGTTTCAAATATTTAAAAATTGATTCTGTGTATTGAATCAGAAGTTATAAATTATGTAAATAGAAACCTTTTAATTTTGGTCAATATGAATAATAACTTGAGTAATTATTTTCATTTACAATGGTTAAATGGTAAATTAGGAAAATTAGGGTTAAAAATATTATATTAATATAAAAATACCCTAACATGTGTTCTAATCATATTTTTTGTTTCATGGGATGCCATGAAAATCCATAGGCTGAATTTTTGGAAGTTGGGAGCCACTCGGGAGTGAAAATGACATTTTATAATAATTCATTTAATGTAAAGAGAAATATAACATAAACATGTATATTTTTACTAAAAAAATATCAAGGTCTTGTAAAATATTTGATATATTTGACTATAAATAGTAATTATAACTATAATAATATTTTATTAATCATGGTATTTCTATTATAATTTTTAAATATTAAATAAAGAAATTTTATTATGACACATTGATGATACAATTATTACCATATTAATGAATGATTCAAATAAATGATATTAAAAATATTACAATAAATGCAATTTGAACATTTTTATTCCATACATGGTTTTTTGGATGATTATGACATGTTATATTTGAGTTAATGTGTTTTGTTTTATGTAATCAATATTTTATGACTTTAACAAAACAAATTACTAAATAGGGTCAAAATAGAAATAAGTGTGTTTAAAAAAAAATACTATTTCATTAAATGATATAATAGTCCTAAAAATATAAGATTTTGGAAAAGGATTTATATCATTTTTCACATTTCATTAATTATCCATTTGTGGTTTGATTGTCATTTTATAGTATCAATTGTAACCATATATTACTGAAATACAAGAAGACATGGTAATAGTTAACCTTTTTATCAAATGGTTAAGGAAAAAAGACAAGGTTAATTTTATGCAATAAAATTGTGTAAAACCTATTAGTTTAGAGTATTTAGACCCATCCTAATATTATCCTCTAATTATATTACTTGGGAGCTATTATAATTCTAAAATCAATTTTTATGAAAGTAATATTTCAAGACTTACCTAAAGTGCCCCTTCCCCGTCTTATAAAAGGCCACAATCTATACCCACTTACTCACACATCTAAAGCACCTAACCTCATAAAAATTATGCTCAAATAAAATCTCAACATATCTCTATTCCTCCTATAATCCTTAACATGAGATGAATATTAATCAATAAAGCATCTTAGCTTAAATCAGAAGGAGTTTTCTGATTTATTGGTATCGTCTTCTCTCATGTTTGATTATTCATTTTACATTTCCACTACCTATTTTCGTTATATTCTATTATTACATAAAACAACTGGTATCCTCAATATACTAGGATGTATTTATGAGAATTTTTTGAACTACACTTACACACACCTCTTTCTATTGGATACAGACATACTATTTTTGTGTACATTGAACTACTACCTCATGAAACAACTGTTGTTCAATTTTCTCTTACCACATCTCATGGTGCCCATTATGATGGAATCATATATATTATTTATTTATATTATATTTTTATTTTCTCTATACTTTTTAATTTTTACTTACAACATACCTTTATGCTCTTCATAATATGTAAATATGATAATTTCATTTGAGGAAGTGTGGACAACCTCCCCTTCAATGTGATACAACTTGTTCAAGCCACATGTGGAATGTATAAATGATGGATTTAATGAAATTATGTAATATATATAAAATAGATATTATAATAGAATTATAATATACCTAAGTATTATTTGGTTTTTTTCTTTAATATGATAATGACATTAAATTAGAATTCATGCACATGTACGTCCTACCCTCTCCACGAATGTTTCATTTAATTTATTATCTAAAAATGTTATGAATTATTATAAATAAATATATGATGGATAAATATGATATTTAAATCATGATTATCGTTCTTTAGATGATCTACTTTTGGCCACATGGATAATTTTAATCAAAACAACGTCATTTGTTACTCATGTACCAAACATCGACCAAACGTTGATATGAACTAAAATAATTAAATAATTGTTATAACATGATAATAAGTAATATAAAATGTATAATAAAAATTAAAAAAGTTATTACAGTTGTAGAAATTGAAAAATATTTATTATTTAAAAAATTAATGAATGAACGAGATAAGTAGGACTCAAGATTAGGGAACCTCTAAACTCTATTTCCATTCATTGGATTTTATGTATACTTCATTCAATATATTATGTCAAGATTGTGTGTGGAGTCACTATTTATCTATTTATGTTTTAATTTGAAAATTCATTTATTTGGATATACTATTTTACCCATAATCACTGCATTAATATATTCTTATTTCATTTTTACGAAATTTGTTTGGGAAATATTAACTAAATCTAATTTCATTGAGTTAAATATACATGTCATTGTTTTATTCATGAATATATTTGAATGTTCTATGATTATATTATTCGGAATATGAATTTTTATTTTGTGTATTAATATTTTTCACACATAATTATGTCGTTGATTTATTTTTAATATAAGAGTTTGATATTTATAATGTATTTTATCTCAATCTAATTTCATTGAGGCATATCTTTTTTTATGTACAATTATTATCCAATAATGTGTACAAACAACCCTTTTTACTCTTTATATCACGACTTTGTATATTTTCATGAAATTAAAATTTATGTTTAATTTTATTAATTAATTATTATTATTCGTATTTTTATCAAGTGTTAAGGGTATCTTTAACTAAAAAATCATTTTAAATTGTTTAAATATGTATTAATTCAAAACCATATAATTCATGTCTATATTTTCTAAAATGATTTTTATGAATTAATTTATATTTACATGAATTTTTTAAAATGATAATTTATTTCAAATGTTTCAATGTGGTATGGGGAACATTGATTCAAAATTATCGCTGTTAAATTTTTTAAATGGTTTGGAAATTAATTTAATATTACAATATCACGAAATTATTTATTGTGATTTAAAATGAAATTTTATGAATTAAATGTTCATATTTTAAATGTTTTATTTGTCATGATTATCTAATGGTACTTGGAAAAAGGATGGGTGGTTACATGATTGACCATATATGGGTTTTTGGGTAATAAACTAATGATGGGTGCTTCTGTGATAAACCAAGGATGGGTGGTTACATCATTACCTCTAATGCATTTGGTGTGGAAGTATCTTGTTTGGATATTCCATTTAGTTATATGTGTGGAAGTCGATCTTATGGTTATTCAATTTAAATATGTTTATGACCCAAGTTATAATTATATGTAATATGTTGTTTTCTATGGGATTTATTGGAATAATTTTGTGACAAAAATGATAAGAAATGAGATTATGTTTAGTAAAGTGTTTTCGATACTTCTTAAAGGTAAAACATACAACTTTATGATAAACTATTCATGTTTGTTATGTTTTAATAAGACTAACAGATTCCATTATATATGTATCCCTTATTGAGATTTTTATGCTCAATCGATGGTTTGAAATGTTTCTCACAGGACTTACAGAAGAAAAGAGTCAAGGATGGGATGAAGTAAAAGTTTTTATGTTTAAACATGAAATGAGACCATGTTTCCATTTAAATGTTTTTTTATAAAAAAATTGATATTGAGTAGAAGTGTCTAATTTTTAATATTTAAGTTGTTATTTATATGTTATGACCTAATTCTCTATAACACTAAACTTGAAAAGATTGTCAATTTTAACTCTCAACTTATCTCATGATTATGTAATGTTTATGGATGGGGCCTTATAGAATTTATGAGAGGATGGTTTAGACAACTTTTGATATTATGATGTTTTCTTAAGGGTTTGGGGTATCTTCATGGGTTTATAATTTTAAGGTAAATCATATGTTCAATGACTTATAAACTGCTTTTGAGGATTTATGATTCGAAATATTAAGGTGACTAATGGTATTATTGGAGACATTCACCTTTGACGATACTACAGGTTATTAGTTTTTCGGATGAAAAATGTGAGGAATGTGATATCCTTTGAGGTTAAAATTCTATATAGTTATTTTAGAGGATTTTACCTCATTTTTCGGAATTTTATAAAGTTATTTTTTATTTGAAAAATGGAATCAAGCAGACTATTTGAAAACTCATCACATCAGACAATCTACTGGGAATTGAATCGAAAACTGATGTGCGGTTGGGATTTATTGCCTACCACTGGTCTACGTGAAGTCCCTGGTTTGTATGAGTTATTCTATTTAGCTAAATTTTTTATGGATTAAAAATAAGTATATTTTCAGAACATATTTTTTTATGAAATGGGTTTCCTTATTATAAGAAAATGACTTGGTGATTAAGTGATAATTTTTATCTTGTGGTACGTTCACTTTTTTTGGGAACACTATATGCCTATGGAAAATAGAATACTATGGGAGTTTATTTCAGGTGAAATGGGTGAATTTTATATTAGAAAAATCCATGTTTTTATTTTGGAAAATGGATATTTTGGTTATTTTTGGAAATGATTAACTGATCATGGAGAAAAGGTGATTAAATTCATTACATTTTGGTATGAGACATTAAGAGTGGTTGATGTTATTTGGAGGTCAATGTTAAAATCTATCTTCGAAAAATATGTGATCAAATAATTCTGAGTTTTGAGTCTCAATATTAGTTGGATTATATTTATAAATTTTGAGGACCTTTGTTTGTTTAATTTCCTATGTAGAACATGTGAATTGCTATTGAATTTTGGAGATTAAAAGTAGTCCTTATCATTATAAAGGATTATTATTTTCCTCGTGTTATATGATTTTGTAATACACATTTATGTTTTTGTTAATCTCTAAAGACAATGAAATATATAGTTCGTATTTTTTTCATTTTATGGATCTCTATAATTTTATTCTAGTAATTTAAGAGTGACCAAGTCATCATGAATACTCATTGTTTGGAGAAATGATGATTGTGTTGTATAAATTTATTAAAGGATGAAACTTCATCTGACAAGTAACTATATTTCCTTTTATTCTTATTATGAGTTGTAAAATATTTCCTCAACATCATGAAAAGGATCTTAAAACAAAAAAAATCCATTTATATTTCCTACTGTGAAATTAATCACCATTATACCCATCACATGTTTGTATTTTTATGGTTGGTAGCTTTTTTCTAATCATGTTTTCTATCACTCTCAATCCGAACAAACAGTTTATTTTTTCTTACATATCCATGTTTCCCTAAATGGAATAATAGTATATGTTATGTTGATTGACCTTTGTACTTATCTTTCATTCTTTTAATGTAGTAGTTTTGTTGAGAGGTTTTTTGATGTGGGAATTATAATGATGTTACCTAGCCAAATTTTAAAATTGCGATGATGCAATTTCCAAAAGGGGGAATGATGCAAACTCCCAGATATTTATAGAATAATTTAATTTCATTTCATATTATTAATATATATCAATACTATATTAATTTTATATTAAAGGGGGGTGATTTTTTCTGATAGCGTACTTGACATTCAATAATGGGTTTCTCCAAAATCTTATGTTGCACAAAGCATTGAGTTATACGGAAAAAATAATAAATATCATTTTTATTTTAAATAGTAGTTAACACCTAGATATTTTATTGTAGATAATGAAAAGAACTATCTAAAATATGTGTAAAAACTTGTGTTATGTTTTTAAACATTTATACAAAAAAAAGATTCATAAAATGCGATTGAATCTAATTTTTAAACGTAAAATACTCTAATGTTTTTATAAGACTATTTTACTACATAATGATGGATAACCCTTTTTAAATTTAGATTCTCTCCAATTTTATATGTTTAATTTTCATAAATAAACATATTATTTAGAATTATGACATAAAAATTTACATTGGTAGAAATTTTTTTATTTTTCAGATAAAATTCAAAATTTAATGAAAAGTTAATATTGCTGCATATTCATTCAACACTACCTTTTCATATAATTTATTTTTATAGTTATATTGTCCTTTTAATTGGGTTTAACATTTAATTGGAATATTTATTTATCATTAAATTGAATTTTGGTCATCGAATGTAATTTCACATTTAAATTGGACAAAAACACATATCAATCCTTTGATTATTTTTACTTCTTTAAAACCCGCTTTGTGGTTTTGAAACTATAATTAATATTAAATTAATTAGTAAAATTTATGTGATTTTAATTTAGAAAAATGTATTCCATAGTTGGAATTTGATGTTCTAAATTTTTTAAATAGGTACCTTTTATTTTTGGACACTACGAATAGTAACTTCAGTAATAATTTTTATTTACAATTGGTAAAGGGTAAATATTATAAATAAGGGTAAAAATAATATTATAATAACATAAAACATTCCAAATATGAATTAAAATGTTATTGGTTGAGTCATGGGAAACCAAAAAATATTTAGGTAGACCTTTTGGAATTTGCGAGTCACATTGGAGTGAGAATGAGATGTTATAATAATTAATTTAAAGTAAATAGAAACATAACATAAACATGTGACATTTTACTAAAACAATATTAAGGTTCAGTTATATAAATGATCAATTTCACAATAAATATTCATTTTAAATCTAAAAATATTTTACACATCATGGTATTTTATTTAAAATATTTAGACATTAAATATATAATTTTTTTTACATAATGATGACACAAAGATTATATTATTAATGAATGATTCAAATAAATGATATTAAAAATACTGAAATGAATGTAATTTGAAAATTTTAATTCCATAAGGAAATTTTTTGGATGATT
The DNA here is from genome assembly GCA_963277665.1 of Viscum album. Taxonomy (NCBI): domain Eukaryota; kingdom Viridiplantae; phylum Streptophyta; class Magnoliopsida; order Santalales; family Viscaceae; genus Viscum; species Viscum album. The sequence goes on along the minus strand of OY728143.1, from coordinate 875,609,727 downwards.
ATGATATATTATCTTTGATATAATTCTTTTCATTCTATGGAATCATGTTGTTATGACTTTAAAAAAATCAATTACTATATACTGCGCAAATTTACATTAATGAGTTTTTTAAACAAATACTATTTTATTAAATGATATAATAGTCCTAAAAATATAAGATTCAACCAAAAGACTTGTATAATGTTAAAAACTCCATTAATGATCCAACTTTGGATCACTTTATATTTTATAGTATCTATAGAAATCATATATTATGAAAATATAAGAAGACATTGTAAGAGTAAATGTTTTTAACTAAGGGTTAAATCTTAATGATAAAGTTAATTTTATGACCTCATCATGGATAAAATATATTGTTTGAGGTGATTCTGACCAATCATCATCTTATCCATTAAAAATATCACTTTTTTTCTATTATAATTCAAAAATCAATTTTTAATAACTAAATATTTCAAGACTTCCATAAATTTCCCATCCCCCTCATATAAAAGGAAATAATCTATACCCACTTACTCACACATCTAAAGCCACTTTTCTCTTCCAAATTCTTCTAAATTAATCTTCATAATTCCCTCCATTCTTCTTATAAGATAGTAATTGGGTCGAATGTAAGTCCAGAGAACATTTTGGCTCAAATCAGAAGGAGTTACTTGATTTAGAGGTAGCGTCTTCTTTCAAGTTAATTTCCTTTATTTTCCTTCTCTACTACCTATTATATTCATATTATATGATTACATAACAACAACATTATCCTAAATACCCTTGGATGTTTTTATAATATGAATTTTAATAACACTTACACACATCTACATCTAATGGATACAAACATACTTTTTTTGTACGACGAACAACTACCTCATGAAATAAGGATTGTTTAATTTTATCATACCACCTATAACGGTGGATAATATGATAGAAAAGAATTTATATATGAAATATGTTATATTTAAATTGTCTCTAGGCTTTATAAATTTTTATTTTCAACATACCAGTATTCTTTCCATCATGTGTAAATATGATAATTTTATTTGGGAAAATGTAGACTACCACCCCCTCAGAGTGATATGAATCATTCATGACATACATGGAACAAATAAAATATTTATTTAATGAAAATATATAACATATATATAACACATAAATTTTAATATAATTATTTTAAACCTTTTTATGATTTATTATTCATTCTATTAATATGATAATGAAAATAATGTTGTGTTCATGCGTATAGACGACATATAGTCTCCATTATTGGTACATTTCATTTCATATCTCAAAATATTATGGAATATTATAAATACAAACTTATTAGATATATATGAGAATAGAATCAAGAATATCATTATATATATGATGGAATTATTACCCCATGGTATATTTTAACCAAAACAAGTTCATTTTTAACTCAAATTCCAAACATTGACAAAATATCTAATGTGAACTAAAATAATAAAAATAATTGCTATCACATGGTAATAAGTGATAAAAAATACATAATAATCTTTAAAAAGGTTCTTAATAAAGTAAAAATTAACATAAGTTTATTATTCTGGAAATTAAAGTACGAACATGAGAAGTGAGAATCAAGGTAAGGGAATTGATAATCTCAATTTCCATCATTAGGTTTTACGCATTCTTTATGGATTATATTATGCCAAGATCATGTGTGGAATCACTATTTATTTATTTCTGTTGTAATTTCCTCTCTGGTTTCTGTCGATATACTGTTCCTACACATAATAAACCCATTAATAAATTCTTAAGTCCTTTATACAAACTTTGGAAGGCAAATATTAACTCAATCATATTTCATTAAGTTAAATTTTCATGTAATTGGTTTTCTCCTAGAATATGTGTGAATGAACTATCATTGTGTTACACTAAATACCCCATTATATAATGTGTATTTATATTTTTCACACAAAATTATATCACTGATTAATCCTTAATCTAAGGATATCATCTTTTTAAGGGATTTCATCTAAATCACTTTTTATTGAGGCATCTCATGTTTTTATGGACACTTATTATCCTATAAAGTATATATAAAACACTTTTGACACTTTATATCATGAATTAGAATACTCTCATTATATTTAAAGATCAAATTAATTTTATTCATTTATGATTTTTGTTCTATTTTTTCTCATGTGTTAAGGGACTCCTTAACTAAAACATTTTTTTTAAATTGTTTAGATATGTCTTAACATAAAACTCTCTATTTCTTGTGCATGTTTTAGAAAATGGTTTTTCATAATTTGTTTTTATGTAAAAAATTGTTTTAAATGATAATTTATTAAAATTATTCATAGTGTCATGGGAAACTTTGATTCAAAATTCTCTTTATTAAATGTTTTAAATTGTTTTGGAAATAGATTGAATATTTCTACACCTGAATTGATTTCTTGTGATTTCAAATGAAATATTTTGATTTAAATTTCGATATTTTAAATCTTTTATATGTTATGATTATGTAATGGTACTTGGACCTTTAATGAGTGCTTAATTTTTAAACCAAATATGGGTGGTTATGTGATATACCAATGATGAGTGGTTTTATGAAAATTCTTAGATAGATGGTTTTGATATAACCTACAATGAATTGGGTATGGAATTTGGAGATATGGATATTCTATTTAGTGATAGGTGTGGAATTAGACCATATTATTATTCCATTTATGTATATTGATGTCCAAAATTTACCTTTATATGTTATTTGTTTCCTTCTTTGGGATTTATGGAAATATTCTGGTTACAAAAAGTTTTACCAATGAGATTATGTTTAGTGAAGTGTTTTTTCTGCTTCTTAAAGTCTAGAAGTATTAATTTATTATAAATTATTCATAGTTTAATTTTTTCCCAAGAATAATAGTTTTCATTCTCTATGTATCCCATACTGAGCTCTTTATGATAATCCCAAGTTTTAAAATGTTTCCCACAAGACATACAAAAGAATAGATTCAAGGATGGGGTCATCGAAAATTCATGATGTTTAAACATGAAATCAGACCATGTTTCTTTTTATATTTTTTGTTTTATAATAAAATTGATAGTGATATTAAGTGTTTATATTGTAATATTTATATTTTAATGTATGTGTTATGCCCTATTTCTCCAAAACACTTACCCAAAAAAGATCCCCAATGTGAATTTTTTAATTTTCACAAGATTATGTATTGTTTAGGTATGGGGACATATATTAATAATAAGAAAACATTCAAGAACTCAGTTATAAAAATTACCTCTTCCATAGATATCATCCATTGTATCTCTCATTAAGAACTCATTGGTGATCATTTTATTAAGGGATGGACCATTATGACATGTATATGGTTTTTTATAAGTGATATATGTATATATATATATATATAATTTATGCTATTGTTCCCAATGAGTATGGTGATGTGAGGTGATGTATGTATCTTTTTAGATTTGAGTGGATTTTCACTATTGTAAATACAATTTACTTATATAAAAAACGATTTCATTTTTTTATGAAAGAGAATAATAAATAAAAAATTAATGTATGAAAGACGATGTGAGGTCATAAAATCCATAAAACACCAAGTGGAATATGGTGTTTTGTGATATTTTATGTCTTTATTATTTATCCAAAGGATTTTTTACATCATATTTCCCTTTATAGTGAAACTCTATCATAGATGGAAACAAGGTTTATAAAAACTATTTTTAACCATTAGTATTTTTGAGAAAATCCTTAGTGTGGACCATACTAATGGTTCACCCAATAAATGTGAGAATGATAAGTTTTATAGACCTATTCTAATTGTTTCTAATAAAATATGTATATTAGTTAGATGGTTGTATAGTATACCAATGGTTCCTTTAAAATGTGGTTATAACTCTATAAGAAATGGTTTTCAAACCATTGGTATTGAAATACCTTACCCTAGATATAAACTATAAAAAATTCCATTATACCATGTGTATATATCTATATTAATGGAGTTTAAAACCTTTTGTAAAGGATTCCCTCACATTGGTAGGATATAACCCCAATTCTTGGCATAGTTCCTATAGACATAACATCTATAATAAACACCAAATCACAATAAACTAAACCACTACCAGCCAATATACAGAGTTCAATAATACAATTGATAATTTCAACTAGTGATTTTTTTTAAAAACTCACATATCTAAATTCACATACAATTATAAAACATTATGTGTCATTAATATTAGTCAAACCGGTAATGTATCAATATATCCCTCCTGAAAACAAATGTCATCACCATCATTATCACCACCACCACCACCACCACTATCATCATCACAATGATCCTTAACATCATCCTCACTGTAACCATCATATGCTTTTTGAAATTCATCATCCCAACCACAATTCAGACCAACATCATCATCACCCAGTTCATTATATAACAAACAAATCAATGATATGAAACTTTCAAAAACTATGGTGGACTGTTGTGGATGTGATGGATATAAGGCTTTGATAAATTTCATAAATTTATCCTTTGAATTTTGAGTCCATTCATGATCCCGCGTGATTACTTTTTTGGCCTATACATAGACTATATGAGAATTTTTTTCATTTATATTTTCCTGTGCTACATCTAAATGAGCTATTCCTAATTTTTGGTACAAGAACACGCACCACAAGTGGGAAGAAAAATCCAGTGGGGGAAATACAATTCCACTTTTAACAATATACCCTCCCATAGTGATAATCTCCCAATACATGGTGCAATTGATCATTTAGCCGAAAATTTTCATCTTTTTTTTCATAAAGGACCTCTAAAGGACACTATTTCAAATATAAATGAACTACTTAGTGAAAAAATAAATATTAAATTTGAAATCAATAAAATAAATCATATAAATTGTTGTTTATTAATTATTTAACATGCTTCAATCTTTCTCCATTGTAATAGAGGATTAAAATGTCTCAAGGGTAAAACATAATAAAATATTCAGTATCTCTGTATTAAATGAATTTGAATTTTTAAAACCATTATTCAATAATAATATATAATTTAATCAAAATATATTCATTGTAACCAATAAAATCAATGTGAATGGGGAAGATAATTTTATGTAATATATAGACATTATTAAATAGTGTGATATAATTACAAAAAACATATTATTAATGAAATTTTTTATATATGATATAGTCAACGTGTCATGAAGCTGAAAATTTAGTGAAAATAAAGATTAAATATTTTAAATAATATAATTAATTAAATGAAAAATTATCCCAATCGGATATGAATTTTACACAAAAAATCTTCTTAATATTCTCATACTAAAAATATAAATAATTATTCTTTTACAAAAATTACTTGTTCTCAAACTAAAATTTGAGGAATATAGGTTGCACAAAAGCATAAGAAATATTATTTTACATTAATAGATATAGGATAATCTTAATTATGAATAAAACCCCAAATAAAATTTAAAAATGACAAACAATAATAACTTTGGATATCAATTAACATTATTCGAATAAATACTCATATATAAATGTGAGATCAAAAGTAAGAGGTTGTTTTTTATAACCTATAATCAATATGTATTAGGTGATTGTATTGAATCCAAATCAACAACAAATTGGGTATGAGAGGTATAAATGATAGTTCCCTCACTAAACTTATGTGGGTGTTAATATAAATGGGGAGTAGGAGAGAGTCCCACCATTATATTATTATTAATATACTACTAATAATCGTTAATGACATGAAACATGTGTTTGTATACAATCTCATATTTTGAAGAATAATTATTAAATAAAATAAAGAGGGTATATAAAGGAGTTCATGAGGGGTAATTATCATGAAAAATAACCATGGATATGATATATATAAATGATTTCCAAAAAGGTATTATGAATGTTTCTACACATGTGCGTGTGCATGTAGTGTATTGGGTTCCCTTTCTTTAGTGATGTGTGCATTACTTGTTCACTATTTTATTTGTTATGTTAGTTATCAAAATCTAGTATAATCTATATGATATTATTTACTAATCTTGTCATTATTAGATCATTCCATGAACTAGTTCATCTTAATTAATTACCTTATTTTTCAATTATATTTTTTACCCTTCAAGAAAAATAAGTCCACTATAAACATAATATGCTAGTTTTACCTTATTTTAGACTGTAGTAACACCATTCCCTAATAAAATTACATGAGATAATTGAATGAACTATCCAATGAACGTATATAGATGGAAATGATGTTGATAATTAGAGATATTTAAATAAATAATTAAAGGATACTACAAAAAATTCATGCCATATATAAGGATTTATTTTAAATTATACATAGATTAGGTAAAATCCATATAGGAATAAACAATGTAATAAATGATATCAGGATCATACATTCAAGAAACCTATTAATCTTTCTATGAAATCCTAAAAAATATAATTAAAACCAATCACGAAGGAATAGTAAAATCAAAATCTAAATCATTTTAGGAAATGAAGTTACATAATATAATATTGCATTCACAACCACAATTGTGATCCCAGAGAACACCAAGTAAGAGGAAATCAAGAATCATTATGGTAGGTAATCTAATATCTGGAAATGATGACCCCAATAAAGAAGTTATTTAGATTATTTTTTATTTGGAATGAGTTCCAAAAGAGATGTTCATTTCTCATAAATACAACCACTTTCTTCTAAATCAATACATTATGTCTATTTTAATGAAATTAAATATTTTAGAAACTATATTTACTTGTCATATAGAATCATAGTCACATTTTGAATCCAAATAAACCTAAATTTGTTTCCCACAAATTCACTATTTTTTCAATTGATTGATAAAAATGTTATAATAATTCAATAACTGGATATCAGGAGAATATCTCATCCCAAAAGTTTTATATTCATTTCTATGGGTATATTTAAAATCTAAACAAAAATTTTCTATATAACTAAATAAATTATAAAGAAATATTTATAATTACATAAATATGATAACAGTTGGTGATACCCCACCATAGGGATAGATTCTCGATCCACTTTAGGGTGTTTCATTGCCTCATTTGAATCATTTAATTATTATAGGCTTCTGATAGGTGGAAAATGATACAAAATATCCTCAGAAAATATTTCCCCTCTAAAAAATATGATTTAATGTATGAGTATATAATTACATTATAAAAGGAAACATAATTTATGTCATGTTTTTAAAAGTACCATTAATGAAAATAAATTTCTAAAAACTAGCACTTAATTTAAAAACTAAGATCTAAAGGAAAATTGTATACCCATTTGGCACAATGAACTAAACTATCCCATTAGCCTACTACTCCTCATAAATAACCCATACAAGAATATTTGACTGTTATACACTAAAAAATGCTGAAACATTCCTCTAACTACATTAAATCTTACCCGACATATCTTTCCACAAATGTGCACACATAGAGGATAGTACAATTCCCATCACAATAATACATGGAATATAAACCGACCCATGCATATTTTGATAATGAAAAATGTAATCAATAATGATAATAAATTTTTTTGAGAAGATTGTAGTAAACCCAAATCATTTTAAGATACATTAATGGTTTTAAAAAGAATAAAAATTATATAAATAATTTAATTTTTTCTTGATATTGAAGGGATATGATTTCTTAATGAGATACTTATTAAGAGAACCCACATGGGGAACCTAATTTATCATGTGTGGGGGAAGTGGTTAGTCTCCCTTTTATGTCCATTATTAATGATGGTAAAAAATTATAATATGGTAAAATTTGATGAATAATATTGGTAATATAAATTAATGGGACAAATGTCTTATTTAATGGGCTATATATCCTTTAAAAAGTGTGTACATAAGATTAGATATTTTAATGACATGATTCTCATTGATAAATAACATAGTTGTATGGAAAATGTTTAATGTGATTTAAAGTATTAAAGGGTGTTTAAAAGAATAACATTGATTAAGTCATTAGAACATAATATGATCATGAAACCAATTAGTTAAATACTTTCTAAAAAATTGATATTTATTATAATAACTTAACATAATATTAATTTAAATTATACTTAAATACATCAGAAAACTATCCATCTATTTTTTATTATTAATACAATGTTGTGTTCAAAAATTCAATTGTATATCAATATAGTTTTTATGAAAATAATTTTAATGAATGAATATTATTCATGATTTAATAAATCTTTTTCCTATAAATAATTTTTAATAAATAATTATAAACCAGTGATGAATAAAAATATATATTTCCTGTCATGTTTTTGAATCATAGTCTATTATATAATTTGGAGTAATTTCATAGTAGTATTTAATAAAATAATTAAGATAAATAAATTGAGTGACCATGGAGAATATAAAGAAACTATAATTTAATAGAATTATGGATAAATATTGTTTCAATAGAACAAATGTGGCATGAAATATCTAACATCAGTATAGAAGTCACAATAAAATTAAGCCCATCCTAAAAACTAATACCATCACCCAAAGTGAGACAACCATATAAAAATAAACAAATCCACTGACCCCTTATAACTCATACAATAACCATTCGAAACAACATCCACCTAAACCAACACATAATCATAAAAATTCATATAATATTTACCACTATCGAGGAAAACTCTAATAATTTTATGGATAAATAGAAAAAAACATATAATAAAAAATTGATTACTACAATGTATGAGTAATAGTACAAAATCTTTTTCAATCAATTAGGATGTAAACTACCATAAAAATCTCTTTTAGTGTATCATACTAGGAAAAAATAAAAAATATTATAGGCAGAAGATAAGAAAAATATTGAACTCAATAGTTTGATGTTATGTATTGAATAAATTAAAACACAAATTGGGGAAATGTCCTTGTGGTCAGGGAAGAAAATGGAATGTTCTCGTAGGGTTTAATTTTGACTAGAGCTATAACAATGGGGGGGGATATCATGTAGCTAGGATATGTGATTATTTCTACATCAATAGTTTTTCAATAACATTGTTATAGATTATCTATAACAAATTATAACTAAAACAAATGATATATACTTAATTATATCTTTCTATAAGAATAGTATATATAACCATTTTTATAACATTCTTTATACCAAATGTTTAATTAAACTATTGGTACATCATTCACAATGACTGCTCTATACCAATTGTTTAATAAAAATAATTAGTATATCCTCCACTGAAATAGGACATCACAACATTTAATAAAAAATGTTTGAATAGTGGGATATATACCAATAGTTTTGAAAACAATTTTTATAGTTCCCTTTTCTGCTTGTTCATTATTAACTAGACAACTTATTTTTATTAATAAATATAAAAGAGAACTAATTACTAATATACGATAAATAAATTCAAATTATGGGAAACATTTTTTATATATTATTTAAAAAAGTGGTAAATTATAATTTTAAACAAGAAAAAAATAAATTTAAAACATGGTTTTTTGAAAAATGTGTTTTCTGTGCATCGAAATGTTTTTATAGAATTTTTTGGCATTAATTCCATTAGTATATATTAGTATATTTTTAAAAATATAATAGATTTTATAATTTTATGTCAATTAAAAATTAAATTAATAGTTTTCAAAAATTGATAAAAGGAAAGGAATGGAAATTGTTCTTTAGAAAATATGTATTAGCCTCAAAGATGTCACACATAGATTGATAAATTTAACACCATATTTTGAAATTAATTATTTTATTATTTAAATAAACTTTTATTTGATAAAGTTATGTCATATAATGTTAATTCATGCTAATATCATGATGATGTAATAACAATTATGGTATTGTAAAAATGATATTTTCAACATTTTTGTAGACATTAACTATTTCATAGAAAATCTCATAAAATCACCATAATATAATTATTAAATTATGAATCAAAAAATTAATTTAGTTCCATAAAATTCAAAATCCCACATTAATAAATTTATCTCATTAATGAATGAAAATAAAAATTAAAAACAACATTTTCATAAAAATGATCATTAAACTATAAGGATATTAATATTATTTCATAAATGATAATATGTTATCTAAAATATTAATATAAATAATGTTATTATGTTAATAATTTTAAATCATGAAAAATTAAAATAGTTAATATAAGATATAACACTTTTTATAATGTTGTTCCATAAAAAACAATCATTTCTATTATTAAATCAAATTAACTATTTATCCTCTAAAAGTATGAAATTTTAGTATATTTTTATATTTTATTCACTAGGGGTTTTCATAGTCTTAAATTTTTATAATGGTAATCTAATATTGTGCAGGTCATTTTAATTTGATGTTGGGTGAAATATGTTAATGAAAATAATGATTAAGCGAAGAAGAATTGTATTTTGAAATATATTGGTTTTCCATTATACCCTTATTACTAAAATTCCATCCCTGTAATTCATTTTTTCTTTCAATATTTAATATATATTAACAAAAACATGATATATATATATATATCATGATAAATATTTTTTATTTTATTAATAGTAAACATAATATTTCTTAGTTAATATATTCTAAAATCAGGTATATTCCATTACCAGACTCATAATTGTGAATGATTTTCCAAAAGAAAACATTAAATGTTGAGAGATATTTTCACCTCAAAAGATTTATCTTCCCCATTCACGTGGTTTATTAAACCCATGACTATAAAGATAATAATAACAAAAAATGTATTGACCAAATTTCATTCCATTATTCATGCCTAATTTCATATTTTATTTGTGTTTTGATAAATTTTCCACCACTGCATTATCACATATTTTTAATAGAGATACATTGGGAAATTTTTTTCATACATAAGGAAAAAATAAGCCATTAATGAATCATATGATCTCTAAAATAATGAAAAGTAATTCCTTATATCCAAATACATTTACTATATCCATCATTGAGATATTGGGGAATGAAAACCCCCATATAATTTCATTAATACTTTAACCGTATAATTTTTTAATGCTAAATACTTTCATTATTTAAATATAGGTTATTTTAAGATTCATAATGTAATTCCTCATCATCTTGTCCTTAAAATAATGTAAATAAAAAAATTAGGATTATGTCAAATTCAACCATAGATATTTTAACCATGTCGAAAACTTAGGAATATTTTTTGCTATAACTGAGATTTCATGATAGATTTTATATTCTGACATATTTATACTAGATGAAATGATTAAATAAATCCTTCCAAAGCATGCTATTGGTAGATATAATAATCACAAAATACATGAAAGATAGAAAATTATAATTTGATCATATATTTAATAAGTTATCATCTATAATTGAGTTTAAGATCAAATTACATTATGTTATATCATTATACACCTAATATTTTTCAGTAGCAATGTTCTAAAAATTCACATGAACTATTAGAATCTTCTGATATATATATCCTTGACACTTCATGAGATAAATCAAATAGTTCCCCATCCCATAATAAATGAAGGATATATTTTGGGATATTGTTTTTTCTCTTGAATATATGATCAACTAATCCTTTTTCTCTATACGTTTAATTGACTAAAATTCCTTTTAAGAATGTTCCGTTGTTATTTTTTCATAATTATTATTTTTATGAATCTCTACATTTCCATTATCGTTATTTTCTTAATTTTTTCTTTTTTAATGCTCGGCCATCAAATAATTCAATTAGTTTACTTTGAAAATTTAATCCACACAGAAATGAATCTCTTATGTAATGGGATATTATAACATGACATGATATAATGGATTTTTTTAGAGACTAGTTCCCTTCCTAGTGTTGACTTAGGACCATAAAAAAATAATCACATTTTTTTATATATATAGATTTATGTAAAATTTAATGTTCATATTATAATTTTTTCATCATAATGAGAAAATGAATTACAACCTTTTTAAAATTAAAAAATATCTATTCGACATCCTCATATTTCCCTTGAGGAAAGTATTTCTCAAAAAATATGTCCTTAAATGTATTCCATTTCATACATTCTATCCCTGACCCATTCATAGTATTTTGAATCAATGTCCACTATTGACCAGTAACTCATATTAAAAAAATATTTCCAAAATAATATTCTCTAATTGAATACTCCCCAAAGCTATAAATATCAGTTCAATGGAATTTATTCACGGTTAAGCTAACAATAAATTAGTATTTCCTATAAAGGATACAGGTTTCTAAAACATGAAGTTGTTCAACAACATTTCTTTTAGATATGTAGGAATTTTTCATTCTATATGGGATATTTTATTGGATATAAATTTTATAAAGTGACTGAACATATCAGTTAAAATATTATCTCCTACACTATCCATTTTGGATTTCACTAGTAGCAAATCCATACATTGATTATGGGTATGGTCAGAGTTCATATTCATTTTAATAGTCTCCATTTATATATAATGGAAGGAAATTAATTACCTCGTTATATTATGAATGTATAGATAAATTAGAAATATTACATGAAGGAAAAAGATTCATTGGAATTTTAATGGTTCATAACAGTACTTGTAATGTCTATTTTCTTTCAAATAAAATTAACCATGGCTTCTTAAAAACTCATTTTTATACCATCTGTAACAACAACGACTGCATTATCCCAAAGATAGTGATTAAAAATTTATATCGGTACAAGATTTAATTTATTTCATCACACTTCATGAACTATTGCAATTGTTTTAGGAGTCTAGATATATAAATGATTACAAAATTGAAATTGAAACATCAACCATATTATCTAAACAACAAATAACAATTTGTATTCATCTTAATAAGTTGTTTAATTCATTCATGAATCCCTTCAATGTACCATAGGGAAAATAAAAAAATAGAGAGATCCAAATCCAAGTAATGGGTTTTTTATAGTGAAATATATCAATAATACATAATTCATAAAAAATATGTTTAATTAAATAGTCAACAAATATACCACATAACAAATAAATTTAGCTGCACAAATATCAATATAAAATAACATTATAGTAACCCAAGAAAAATATTATCTAATTTTTTAATTATGGAATTAAAAATAATTGACATATAATTTTATAATGAAGTCCTCACACTGAAAAATTATATATTCCATTAATGTCGTATTCCAATACATTTTAATTTTATGGATTAAAATGTTCTGATCGATACATATTATTTTTTTTCTTAGGACAAATACTCAATTATTTGATGTGATATATAATTATAGGTCTTTATCATTAATAAATTATAATTTCTAGAACATCCAAATTATATGTGTAGGAACACCCCAAATAATACTTATTCTTATTTGTCTCATAAGACCTACCAATGGATCAAGGGGGTGCATAATTTTAGAACCAACCCTACACTAAATCATGTTCAATGAATTTTCCATGTATTGAAAGGTAAATAAAATATATGAAAACATGATTATGTAATAAATTTAAGTCAATTTTCCATCATTTAAGTAGAATTGAAATACACTCTAGTCAATATAATAACTCTATATTTATGCTCCATTTTAAAATATTTTAAGAATTTTTTTTTCATTTGATATGTAAACAACATAATGGAATATTGGTAATATTTTTTACATTGTAAGAAAAAAACATTTAAAGGAAGCTAAATAATGAATTATTTTAAAGGAGAATGATAAATTCATTCATGTGGAAAATAATAAAAATTAGATTCTATTCTATCCTTTATAACGAAATCTAGAATGATTCTTATAGAACATATTTAAATTATTCCATATTAATTGTAATAAATTCTATAAAAAAAGAAAATCAATTAATAAAATATTTTATTTATATGGATGAATATTTTTTATGTAATAAGAATAAAATATACAATTATGAAAATGATCCCCAACCAAAAAGGGTAAATATGGTTATATTTATTTATGATCAGTATTTCCATTGATTTTGAGTACCAAATATTGAAAAAATGTAAGAATACATAGAAACCATATAAATAACCAAAGTATAAAATATATATATGTTTTAGGGGAGATATAATACATATAATGCTCAAATGGAAATTTCAAAATAAATAACCCAAATTAAAAGTGAGATAGGAAAATAACCCCTTATATCAGTTACTATCTTGGTCAAACATATTATACAATCAAATATAATAAGTTAATATTAGATAAACATCTAAGTAAGTACCAAATTTTCATTTATATTACTATATTTCATTCAGTTATTATATATTATTTTCCACTTAGTAATCATTATTTGCAAAATTAAATATTTCTTTGTTAACTAATTAGTATCTAGGAAAATTTTGAATCATTTTTTCCAATACATTAATGTTGGTCCTGTATTCGACATTTTAAGGATTGAAATAATGTTTTATGGTAATTAGTTGATATCATTCTGGTGTTCCAATGTGTAACATCATAGGGAAATAAAAAATATGACATTTTTATATTTATTAATATTTTTAAATTAAATACTAATTTCACTTTAAAAGGGATTCTATGTTTGATGGTGTACCCGATAGGCAACAAAGAGTTTCTCCAAAATCTTATGTTGCACACAACACTGAGTCATACTGAAAAATAATAATATAATATTATTTTAAATAACAGTTAAATCATAGACGTTGTATTGGAAGGAATGAACAGAAATAACTGCAATAGGATTATACTAATTTTTAAAATATCTCTACATTTATCCAATAAAATTTAGTGGCTTAAAATGGGAATGAATCTGATTTTAAGAATGAAAAACTCTAATATATTTTAAAATGTCGCTTTACAGCCTTATGATGAAGAACCCATTTTAAATATAGTATTATTCAGTTTTATATGTTTTGTTTTAAAAACTAATCTTCTTATTTAGAATAGGGACATCAAAATTTATTTTGGGTAAAATTTTAGTATTTTTATGATAATTTTTTTGATGAATAGTTAAAAGTAATGCTTTTTAATTCAAAACTGCCATTAGGTACAATTTATTTATATAGTTAGATTATACTTATAATTGGTTTTAATGTTTAATTAGAGTATATTTTTAACATTTAATCCAATTTTTTTCTTTATATGTAATTTCACTTTGTAATTGGACATAAATGAAAATCAATCTTTTCATAGTTATTATTTCGTAAAAAACGCTTCTTGGTTCTGACAACAAGAATTAATATTAAATTAAATTCTCCAACATCTGTGTTTTGAATTTGGAAAAATGGATTCTATATATGGAATTAGGAGGAACAAATTGTTTAAATAGGTAACTTTAAATTTTAGACATTATGAATAGTAACATGAGTAAATATTTTATTTACAATGGTTAAAGTGTAAATCTGTTAAATAAGGGTAAAAATTAATATTATAATAATATTAAATTACCCTAAAACGTGTCCAATACCTATTGGAAGAAACATTTCCGACCATGGAAATACTTGGGTAGATTTTGGAACCCCGTGGAGCCACATGTTTTCGAAAATGACACTTTATAAAAATTAGGTTAAAGTTAAGGAAAATGTAACATAAACATATATCTTTTAGTAAGAAAATTATTATATAGGATTATATAAGTGATATTTTCGAATATAATATGAATTATATATCTAAATGATATACTATATCATCTTATTTTATATATAATTTCTAGACATCATATAAATAAATTTATTTATGACACAATGGTGATGTAGTGATTGCATAATTAATAAAATATTTAAATAAATGATATTATAAATATAAAAATAAATTTATTTTAAAACTTTTGATGACATCCCAAAATTTTAGAGACACCAATTACTTTTTTTATTTCAATTAATGAAGGTTTTTTTAAATAATCATGTTTTTTTATTTTTAAAAAAGTCATGATATGAAGAGTATATAAATTGATATAAATGAGTTTTTTTAAAAAAATATTATTTTATTACTTGAAATAATAATCATAAAATATAAGATTAGTCCAAATTCAATATATGATGTTACAAATTTTATTAAAAATCTTTTCTGGGGAACTTGGCAATTTATAGTAAATATATTAACCATATAGTATGAATATACAAGAAGACATATTAAAAGTTAAATAAGTTAACAAGGGGTTAAAGAAAATGGATAAGGATAATAAAATATCCAAAACCTCTCCAATTCTTATTGGATGATTTTATTTAGACTTATATTCATCTTATATTTTAATTTAATGAGTTTTTGTCCTTTTTAAATTGAAAATTATTTTTTAATAAAATAATACTTTCTAGCATTCCTAAAGAGTCCCTCCTCCCTCTTATAAAAGGACACCACCTCTATCCCATTAATCAAATCTCTCAAGCCCCAAGGATCATCCAAAATCTTTGAAAATAAGATCCCAACATACCTATAGTCAAAATAGAGTCCTTACTATTGAAGACGACAATTTAGTAAAGTATTTTGATTCAAACCAATGGGAGTTACCCGATTTAAAGTTAACACCTTCTATCAAGTTCTTTTATTTTATTTTCCTTCTCCATGGCCATAAACCCTCTTTATTAAATTATTTTATAACAAAACCAGAATATTAAATATAATTTGACATTTTTATGTGAAGGGTTTTAACTATAGAACCACATACCTACACCTAATGGATACAAACATATAGTTTCTGTGGACGGCAAACTGTTGCCTCACGAAACGATGATTGTTCAAATATCTCCTACCACCACTCATGGGGGCCATTATGGTGTAAGTGTAATTATATATGATTTTTGTGATATTTATTTTGTCTCTATGATTGTGTAACTCTCATTTATATCATACCTTCATGGTTTCCATGTTGTATAAATATGATAATTTCATTTTAGGAAGTGCGTATTACCGCCCCCTCAAAGTGATATGAATTGTTCAAACCATACATGGAATGTATAAAGGATATTGTTAATGAAATTATATAACATATATAAAATATGATATTATACTAGAATAATAATATAACTATGTATCATTTTTTTCATTCCTTTAAAAATTAAAAAATGAAATGAAGGTTGAATTCATGTGTACGTACAACATACCATCTCCATGAACAATGAATTTAATTTCATATATCCAAATGATTTGGACTATTATAAAGACATATATAATGGATATATATTATATATATATTATATTTACATTATTAATACCAATCTGGATATAATGGACGTTTTAACACTTTGACAATTTGAAATTATAAGAAGTTCATTTTTTATTCAAGTTACGTTTGTTGACATAATGTCCGATATAAACTCAAATAATTAACTATTTTTTTGAGCAATATAATAAGTGGTATAAAATGAATAATAAACTTTAAAAATGTTATGAATAAATTATAATGTTTATAAATTTATTATTCAAGAATAATAAGGAATATACATGATGAATTGGGCTCAAGGTAAGGGAACTTATTAACCCAATTTCCATTCATTTGGTTAATCATCTACATAATGATTATTTCATGGTATGAATATTTTGAATGAACAATGATTGTTTTAAAAATAATAACTACTTATATTGGGTGTATTTATATTTAACACACATAATTATTTCATTTGTTTATCCTTATTGTAATGATACAATCATTATAAGGGAACATTTCACCCTCTTTTTTAGTCAAAGACTTATTATTTTATGTCTTTTAATTTACATTTTATTATTTATGGATATGTTTTTATATATAATTATAGTTGTACATTTTTTTCCAAGTTATGAGAGATCCATTTATATATCGTCAACTAATTTTTTAAATATTAATGTGATGTCGTTAGGCTACTGAATTTTCATAAGGGACTATGTCTCAATCTCCATTCATTTGAGGCATATATTGATCTTGAGCACCTTTATTATCTTATAGGGTGTATATAATTCCCATTGAAATATTATATCATGAGTCTCCATATTATCATGATATTATATGTTTTGTTTAATGTTATTCTTTAACTATTTTTCTGCAAGTATTTTCTCAAGTGGTTAGGTACTCTTTAACTAAAACATTATTTTATGTTTTTTAAAAAATTAATCATTAAATAATTCTTATTGATGTATATGTTATCCAAATGGTTTTATAGATTTATTTATATGTACATTAATGAATTAAAATATTAATTCCTATAAAATTTTCAAAGTGGTATGGGACACATTGATTGAAAAATATCTTTCTTAAATGTTTTATATGGTTTTCATAAGGAATAATTCTCTACATAGTATTTTAGTAGATAGAAAAAAGAATGTTTCTTCTTAATGTACATAGGGAAAATGAATTTTCCACTACCATGAGTATTATTTGATATTTGGATTACTTAATAAGATGAAGTGTTTTTTAAAAGAAAAATAAACACTATATGCTCTTTTTACGTATTTTGTTTTGAAAATGGTTTTGAGAATGGATTGATTATGTCAATATATTGAAAAATTATTTTGATATAAATGTTTAAATATTATCTTTTATGTATTCTTGTTTATGTGTTTTCATTATTGATGACAGTTGTCACACACACTCTCAAAATATTTTGTGATTTAACAAAGTGAATCACAGTGGCTGACCTAGGTCATTATCTCAAGGAGTAAGTGAATTAAACAACCCTTAATAGGCTTGAAGAAAACAAATAAATGAAAATAAGGGAAAAATGAAACACAATATGTGGGTATGGTTTTGTTACTTTTGAACAATAAACTAAACAACAAACAAGAACAAACAAAGACACAGTTTCATTAAAAACACTTGTATGAGAAGACATAGTTAATCTAATAAAACCCATTAACCTATAATTTATCATTACAACATATAATTATAATTCATTCAATTATGATCTACTAACCTTGATAACCACTGAATTCTATGTAAATTAACAGAACCACTAATATTTGTGAAAATTGGCCCTATGTTAAATTCGGGACCTCTAATCACAGAACCCTATTTTGATTGTGATCCAAAATCCAACTTATGAAAAGTGGATAATTCCGGAAACATCTATACCCTGAAGTGGAGAATTAATTGTGTTTGGGATGAGACTTGAACCCTACAATTCTATCCCAAGATCATTAGATTTTTCGATTGAGGTTTCTCTCACACGATTTACACAAGCCCAACCACGTGGTCACGTGCATGTATATCGAGTAACATTGAAATTAAAACTCAATTAATTGATCATATTTTTTGAATTAGAGTATTTTGATGGATTTAAAATAAATAAATTAAGGGAGTAGGGATTAGATCAAATACATAATAAATCACTCTACCATGGGTGAATTAGTAATCATGGAGAGTTTTTCAAAAGTAATGGATTTATTGGGGAACACCCAATCTTGTATCCACTATTAGATTCCATCCAACTATGAAAATTAAGAATATTAAAATATAGTAATACAAAATATTTACCAACAAAAATTCATGTTACAAGCATAAAAAGAAAGGAAAACAAAGAGGAGATGGGATATAATAGCCTTCTTGGAAGAGAACTTTGCAATAGGCCTAACTTCTTCCAAGGGTTTTGAGGTGTTCCCAAGAGACACCCTTTTGGAAACACGTTCCAAAATCCTGAACCATTCCTCCCAATGAGTGAAATCCTCTTTTAAATATAGTTGGGGAGGACTAAGGTTTCATAAAATTAATAAATTTAAAAGGAAAATTCGACCAAATAATTTATTCCCACTTTCACGGCATATTTGGCCTCCAAAACGCACTAATCATCTGCCCTTATAGAAACATTATTCGTTAATAATCATTTCTCTAAGATTTCATCAAAATTTGGGCCCACTCAAAAACTGGATGAAGACGATACGGCTCAAATGGTGAAATGATGTCCAATCTTGATAGTTTAGTACATCATTGTCATCATGGACCATTTACTCTACTCAAATGCAGGATCCATCTCTCATTGTTTAATAGATTTGTATCCCATTAAGTCAGAAACACAATTACAAAATTTTATGTCCAAATAAATTACATAATAAGATTTATTCCCAGAATACTACAGTGATGTTTAAAAGGGTAAAACTGGAATTTTCCTCAAATTTACGAATGAAAGATCTAATCCCAAATATTCCATAATTTATCATATTTAGCATAATTTTATCGAAATTATATCATTTATTATAAAAAAAATGTCAAAAAAATTTCGTTTTATCAACCCCCCACACTTACCATTTTATACTCCTGGGAAAAATGTCAAATCATGTATTCGAGAAAATTGTCACAAGATATGCATGTTTATATTTCTCAATCCACCATTGGAAATGTTAAAAAAGTAATAAACCCATCTAAAAGTCAATATTAATAAATTTTAAAGTCATTGTCTCATAAAATGTGTCAAAACAAAATCCAGTGAGTTTCATAACACTAATAACAGTGAAACAAGTCATGGGTCTACCATGCCAAAAATTATCCACGTGTGTGAGTGTGTGTGCCAACCATTATAAGCTCTTAAATCCACCATTTATTCAGTATAATGAGGACATATAAAATAATTCTCTATAGTTGGTTTAATTGACCGAACTGGTTCTGCATTCCTTTGCAATCGATTTTAAAGACACACTCATTTAAGCATTCCTGAAAGTCAAACATTAAGATCACGACCTAGATATCCTCATATGTTGTACATTTCATCACTCCCCTCATTTATAATTATTATTTTTTGTTTTTTTCAGTTTCACATGGAACAAATATCACACTGAACTATCAAACAGTGTTTTATCTCTTCCCAACACTAATTGTAATAGTTATAAGAACATCAAAGGTCAAAGAAAAGTGGTTTTTGACATGTCTTAGACGCAACCCATTTTTTATGGGTGTACAACAGTCTAATAACCGGTACACACGCATAGTTCAATTCCGTATAGTAATGAAACCAATCATAAGAGAAACAAAAGTATGTATCAACCAATGAAATTTTTTACCTAACTTACTATACATTCAATTTATTAGGAAAAATTTCACAAGTAATGGTTGAGTGATTTTTTTTGAGAAATCAATGACACAATTTAAAATGAAAAAATATCACAAATAATGATGTCAAAATATAAAAGGCATTATAATGAAAAAACCATTCATATCATCGATGAATTCATTTTTTATAAAAATGAACCCTTGATGATGAAATATTACTCATGCTTATCATTCTACCAATGAATTTTGAAGACATTAATTTTCTATATCTTCCACTTGAGAATTTTAAATGATATATATATATATATATTTGATTTTTTTGTTTTAAAAATTTTAACCAAAAATATATTAGAAAATACCAACAAAAAATAGAAATTAAAATCATAAATATCTACCCCAAAATCTTGTCCCCTCCACCACACATAAAATACTGAATTTTCCTCAATGCGATCCTATGAGATGATATGTACACATGTAAAGAGGAATTTTAAATAGGATAAATAATATAAATTTGAATGGGTTAGGAATAGCCTGATATGCTCAAGTGACAATGGGGTCACACAGTGTGATGAAATCCACTACATCAGTAGAATCCCCTCAATGTATTTCTTCAAACGTCGCATGTTGACTGTAACGCTCCTTACAGTTTCCTCTTGTGTGATCTCTGCAATGGGGGTCTTGTATGCTGTACTATAAGCCCAAAGTGCATCATCCAATCATTTTCTCCAATCCCTCCTATTCGACTGCACAGTTTTCTCCAAAAATTGTTTCAACTCGTGATTTCAGTCCTTGGTCTGGCCATTTGGTTGGGGTGGTATGGTGTTGAAGTTTGGTTTGTTACCCCATTCTTCCAAAGGAGGGAATCCAAATTCCGATTGCAAAAGTGTGTCCCTTGGTCACTGATGATGTCCATTGGTACTCCAAACATACAAAATATGTGTCATCATAATGTCTACTACAAAATGATAATAAATAGTCTTGGTGACCTTATCCTCCACCCATTTACATAGATAATCAATACCAACCAAAATATTCAAAAAAACCAAATGAACTTGTGAAGGGAACTATAAAATCAACGCCCCACAAATAAAAAATATCACATAATAATATCGGTTGTTGAGGCATCTCATGTCTTCTAGAATTGATTCCCTTTTCTTGGAAACATGAGAATGACTTACAATATTCTTGAGCACCATGGAATGAACTAGGACAATACAATATAGAGTCTAAAACATTCCTAGATATCCGTTGGGGTCCAAAGTGTCCACCCCAATCATGTGAGTGACAGAATTACAGAACAAACTAAAACTCTTTATCAGGAACACATATCCTAATAACCTGGTCACTGCACATGAGTTGTATGTAGGGATCATCCCACCCAAAAAATATAGACTCGCCCTTTAACATTTGGACTTGATGTTTCATTAAATTTGCAGGAATTTCATATGCAACAATGTAGTTTACTAAATCAATATACTAGGGATGTGTACTTATGATGGAATAAGGATTCCTATCGGGGAATGTGTCCCGTTGTGGTACCTAGTCAAAGGTTTTATCCTATAGTGTGTGAATAAGCCTACTCAAGTGGTTCGCCACTTGGTTTTATGACCCCTTATTGTGATTTATCTCAATATCAAATTCTTGAAGAAGGAGAATCCTTCAGATTATCCTGGGCTTTTCATCTAGCTTCTTCAATAGGTTCCTTAGAGTTTCATGGTCAGAAAAAAACATCTACTTTAGAGCCTAATAAATATGAACAGAATTTATCTAAAGAAAATATAACTGTAAGAAACGTCTTTTTTGTGGTTGTGTAGTTTGATTGGGTCAAATCCAATGTACTTGATTTATATGCAATGAAATGTGATGGTCCCTCCACCCTCTGAGATAAGACATCTCTGACTGTAATGTCTGAGATGTCACACATAAGCTCAAAACGAAGATCCCACTACGGGGGATGTATGATAGATGGAGTGGTCAGACACATATTTATCTCATAAAAGGATGTCCTGCAAGAATCATAAAATAAAAAATAAAAATCCATTTGAAGTAATGATGACATAGGAATAGAAATATTACTAAAATATTTGATGAATCGAGAATGTAATTGTGCCTGACCTAGGAAAGATCTAACATCACGCACACATGAAGGATATGGTAAGGATAAAATGATATCTACCATATATCTATCAACCTCTATCCCATGTTTTCCTCTACATTCCCTAAGACAATCTCATGCTCTACCATGAAAAAACAATTTTAAAAGTTTCATACTAGATTCTTCTCAAAACAATGATTCAAAACCATTCCCAAACTTGAGATACAATCATCAAATGAAGACCTATACAATGTAAAATCATCCATGAATACCTCTATGTAGGTCTCAATAAAATCAGAAACAATACTAAATATGCATCTCTAGAAGGTACCTGGGGCATTGCAATATCCAAATGGAATCCCTTGGTAGGCAAACATACCGAATGGACAAGTGAATGTTTCCTTCTCTTGATCCCCCTAAGAAATAGGTACCTAAAAATATCCAAAAAATACATCCATGAAATAGTAGTTTGTATCCCCAGTTAGTCTCTCAAGAATCTGATCAAAAAATTTGAGGGGGAAATGGTCTTTGCGAGTAGACTGAATTATTTTCCAATAATCAATACACACACGCCAATTGTTTTTCACCCCCATTAGAACTAACTCACCATTCTCATTTTTAACAACTATAACAAAACCTTTCTTAGGCACAGCGTGAATAGGACATACCCACTGAGAATCTGAAATGGGAATGATTATACCTGCCTCATGCAATTTTTCAACCTCTTGTTTAACAACCTCCAAAAGTGTTGGATTGAGTCTCCTTTGTGGGTGCCTAACTGGATTATCCCCATCATCCAAAATATTCATATGCATGTAAATGGAGAGGCTAAAATATGTTATGTTAGTAAAAGTCTACCCAATTTCCCTGATTCCCTTAAAAGATTCAAAAGTATTCAATAATGTTCAAATGGGAGATTATTAGAAATGATAGCATGTAATTCATCACCACTCAAAAAGTATGAGTATTTGAGATTTTGTGGAAATTGATTGAGTTCTAGTGTAGGGGGTGGTGTATGGATGGAGAATTTGAAGGAACTAAAATATGTTAATAATGAAAATTATTATCAGAATATACATCATCAAAATAGGATAACAAAGTATCAAATCCATTAGCATAATCCACATCCATGTCATAATATGAGTGAACATTATCAAGATCAGAATATTAATCCATTTCAAAATAAAATCTAAGAGAGTCTTTTGCATTCAAAATAGGTGTGGAAGTACTCTAAGACATCAAAATTGAACCAATGGTCATAATCTCCCTAATAATAGGAAAATCAAAATCCATGCGGTTTTTACATTTTGGTTCAAAATAGGAGATAAGAAATGCAGAATAGTCATCTATGGGGTTCTTCATGGAGTCCATAACATTAAATATCACAACTTCATCTCCAAACTCCATGGAAAGTGTATCCCCATTAACATTGATGATAGTTTTTCCAGTTTTGAGGAATGACATACCTAATATAATGGGAGCATGTGATATTACCTGATCATCCTCTATTTAAAGCACGTAGAAATATGATGGGAAGATCATGTCTCTTACCCGAACAAGTACATCTTTAGATACTCCCACTGGATATGATGTAGCTCTATTATTCAAGTACACCACTACTCTCATCGGCTTCAACTCACCAACCTATAAATAATTGAATACATATTGAGGCATCACAATTATGAAATCTCCTAAATCATAAAGAGAATCAGAAAACTGTAATTCCCCTATGGTTCATTGGATGATGAATATCCTAGGATCCTTAGACATTGTTGGAATTTCTAGAGTTCGTGTAATGAGTGCCGACACATTCCTTCCTAGATGGATCCTCTCAATTCCCTTGAGCCCTCTTCAATTGGTACAAAGTCATACTAAGAATTTGGCATACCTTGGTATTTGTTTAATGACTACATGTAAAAATATGTTTATCTCCACACTCTTGAATGTGTCCAAAAATTCATTTTGCATCGACTCTTCTGCAATATTCTTGGTCTGCACAACTCTATTTGTAAATGGAAGGGTTTTAGGAGGAACAACATTAATATTATTTTACCTTTATCTTTCTCATTGGGTTTCTCATTAGTTGGTATGGAATGGGGATTACCCAAAGTTTAGGTGAATCCCGGTGGAATGATAGGTGCAGATGTATTAGTTTTTTTCATCCCACTTCTCAATGTGATGGCTCGAACATTACCTTTGGGATTTATAGTAAAATGGGAAGGAAGATTTATAGAGTTCATACTTACCAGTTCATGGAGGGTAGTGGAAATCTGGGTCATTTGGGTCTTCAACTCCCTCATCTCTGAAAATTGACTCTTTAGCTCATTCTGTTGATTAAGAACAATCTTTTTAAAAAGGTCATTAGGGTTAAAATCTAACATGTGTGGGGGGATTCCCTTGTTCTTGGATTTTTAATTATTCAGCTTCAAATCTCCTTTGGAATTGTTGGAATCCATGTTGGTAAGGTGGAGGCTACATGATGTTTTGTTGAAAAGGTGGACTTTTGTTGTCCAAAGACATACCTCATGTTTGATTGATCTTTCAACCTTTGGTTGTATGTTGGAGTAACTGAATCAAACTTATTTTGGGGATTTGTCTGTTGTTGCTACTGATATTGTCTCCCTGGGAGTACTGTTTCACAATATTATATCTCTTGTAGTGGTGGGAAACAGTCAGATGGGTGGCTTGTCTCAGTGCAAATTCCACAAGGCTTTGAAGGAGGGAGTTGGGGTATCTTTTGAGATAAAGCAATCTATCTAACCATATGGGTCAATTCATGTATCTTTGTATCAATTAAATGACTCTCAAGAGAAGGAATTACATAATGTACTCCATTGACACGCGGTTTAACTTGATTGGAAAATTGTTGGGATTTTTTGGCCATCATCCATTTAATGCACGTGTAGTTATAGGTGTCTTTTCCACCAATGATATTCTATCCACAACATCCACCATGCTCCTCTCCATAGGTCAGAGTTCTTCATAGATGTATTGAATAAGGAGTTTCTCCCTAATTTGGTGATGTGGGTAGCTTTCGCATAACTTTTTGAATCACTCCCAGAACTAATAAATTGACTCCCCTTGTTCTTGCTTGATCCCCGAGATCTATTTTTGAATGGATGTGGTCCTTGATGCTGGTAAAAATATCTGCAAGAAAAGATGTTTCAAATCATTCCAACAAGTTATTTCTTCAGGTTTTAAATAATAAATCCAATCCATTGCAGCTCCATCAACTAAGAGTGGGAATTATATTACTTTGTTTTGATCTTTAGAAAAATTTATTTCATTTTAGGTTGAAAAAACCACATTAAATTATTTTAAATTTTTGTTTAGATCCTCACCAGATAATACATGAAATTTTGGAAGATGGTGAATTAACCAAGATTTTAGTTCAAATTCTGATTCAATATTCAGGTATGAAATACAATTTGGTTCATAGTTAATATTAGGTGAAACCAATTCTCGAATGGTTCTATTATGTTTATTGTTAGTGTCTTCAGCCACTGGTTCTTTATTTAAGTTGGACATATAAGTGTTTACAATCTCAATGTTATTGTAGTAGAGGAATTATCTAACTTGTTTAATGTTGAATCTTCCCGTAGAATGAGAATGTCTAATTCGAGCTTGAAGGCTACGTTCAATTTTAGGGTCAAGATCTAAATTATCCTTGGTATTAGTTTGTGTCATAAATCCAATAAAAATTAATATATGTAAAGTGGAACATAGTAAAATAAAAATCAAATGCTTGAGTTGGTTGTTCAAAAATTAGTATAAGAAAATAAAAGAAGAAAAAACATTTATCTTGGGTAAAGAATGAATAAATAAGAGAGGAAGCGAATAAAATGTTAAATAAAATAAATATCTCTAAATGGTTGAAATAATTACTTGTCTCCCCAGAAACATCTCCAATTTGTTGAGACTTTCCTCATATGCTATCAAAAAATGGTTGTGATTTAACTAAGTGTAGCACAGTGTCTAACGTAGGTCATTCTGTCAATGAGGAAGTGAATTAAACAACTATTAATAGGCATGAAGAAAACAAAAAAATGGAAAATAAGTGGAAACAAATGAAACACAATATGGGGGGTTTTTTGTGATTTTTTAACAATAAACTAAACAACAAACAAGAACAAACAAATACACAATTTATTTAAAAACACGTATATGAGATGACGTAGTTAATCTCATCTAACCTCTCCATCATTCAGTTATCATTATCCCATATAATTAGAATTCATTCAATTATGATCCCATAACCATTTTAAAATCCGAACCCTATAAAGTTTAACACAATAACAAATATTTGGGAAAATTAGCCCTATAGTAACTTTGGGACCTCTAATTGTAGCACCCTACATTGATTGTGATACAAAGGCCATCTTATGGTTAGTGGGATGTTAGGGAATCATCTCCTCCCTGGATTAGAGAATTAATTTAGTTTTTTATTATACTTGAACCCTACAATTCTATCCCATGTTCATTGGATTTTTTGATTTAGGTTTCACTCACACGATTTACACAAGCCCAACTACGTGGTCAAGTGCAAGTCGTTCAAGTAACATTGAAATTAAAAATCAATTAATTGATCACAATTAATGAATTACAGTTTTTTTATGTATTAAAAATAAACAAATTAAGGGATTAGGGATTATATAAAAAATAAAATAAATCACTCTTCCAATAGAAGAGTTTTCATCATGGATATATTTTGCATAAGCAATGGATTGATTTGGGAATAGCCAATCTCATCTCAACTCTTAGATTCCAGCCCAAGAAGAAAAATAAGAAGATTAAATAAGAATAATACATAATATTTATTGAATATAATTCACATTACATGCATAAAAACAAGGAAAAGTAAATAGGAGGTGGGAGTGGAGAGCCATATTGGAAGAGAAATTTGCACAAGGACTTACTTCTACTAAGGGTTGTGAGGTGTTCCCAATAGACAAAATTTTGGCCATACCTTCCGAAATCTTCGAACAGCCCTCCCAAATAGTGAAAAATTCCTTTAAATAGAGTTGGTGAGGGATAGGGTTATAAAACATTTTTAAATAATAATGGGAAATTTAAAAAAGTTATTTAATCCCTCTTCCACTGAATATTTATCCTCCAAAACACACTATTTATCTAGACTTCTAGAAAGATGATATGTCCATAATCATTACTCCAAGCATCCATAAAAATTTTGGCACAATCCCAGCCCGGATGAAGAATATAAAGCTCAGATGGTGAAGTGATGTCCAATCTGGATAGTTCAGTCCATCTTTGTCTTCATTGCCCATTTAGACCACTCATATGCATTATCCAATTGTCATTTCATGAATATAATATATAGCCCATTTATTTAGGAACACAGTTATAAAATTTTAAGTAAAAATAAATTATAGAACAATATTTATGCCTAGAATAATATATTCAAGTTTAAAAGGGTAAAACTATAATTTTCATCAAATTCGAAAATGAATGATCTAATCCCAAATATTCCATAATGGATCATATTTAGCATATTGTGAGGAAATTATATCATTTATTATAAATAAATTACTCAATAAAATTGTGTTTTATCAATTATGTTATGGTTCTTGGGAATTATTTATGTATATGGGCGGTTTTGTGATAATTCTATGGTGGGTGATCCCGAGATAGCTCTCCAATGAATTGGGTAACATGATGGAGGTGAACGTTATTGTTTGTCCTAAGAGATTTAGGTAAAATAATATGATGGTTATTCTAACATAACTCCCTAAGTATATGTGAAAGCAACAATGTAATTATGATATTGATGCCCCAAGTTATCATTATGATTTCTATACGTAATTCATAAATATTATGATTTAATGATGTTTGTTAAAGAGATTATGTTTTGTATGTATTGATGAACTAATGTTTTAATTACTTTTTTATTACCTTTACTGATATTTTTATGCTCATAACATGTTTTTCAAATGTTTTTCATAGGGTACAAGGAAGGGGAAGAGAAATAAAGAATTCAAGAATATTTATATCAAGAAAATAATTCTCGTTTTATTTTAAGAGTTTTTATTTTATGACAAAATGGATACTGAGTAGAAGTGTCTACATTGTAATATTTGAGATGTAATGTAATAGTTATGGCCTAATTATATAAAGTTCTTAACCTGAAAAGATCCTTAATGTGAATTATTAACTTAATTCAGGATTATGTAATGTATAAGGTTGGGTCCTTATAGTTGGTATCTAAGGTCAGTTTAGATAAATTTAGAGGTTTGGGAGTTATTTAAGCATACATGAAATAACTATAATGGTTAACATGTTAGAAAGAGTCATAGTTACTTTAGATAAATTGAATGAGTTTAAGATAACATAAATAAGTATATCTTAGTGTTCACCCACATCATAAGATATTATATGATGATTTTAATAATATACTCACAGTAACTTTTTTTGTTTTAGTAAAAGACTGGATCTAGTAGGAACCAATGTAATAATGGATGTGAAGAAAACTATGATGATTTTATAAATAAGAAACTAAATGAAATGAAATCTTCAATAAGAACACTTGTGGTTATTCTCAACCAACTATCTGGAGTCATGATTGACCACCTGAACCTTGGTAATCTTTATAAGGAATCGTATATACAAGAAACAAATCAGTACGGAAGATCAAGTAATAATCATAAAATAATGTATTTTTGAAAACCTATGTTTCAAGGATGAGGAAGTAAAATTCTAGTAAAATGATTTAAAGGGATCGTAAAACTCTATATATGTTGTAACAAATTTCATAAACCAAGAAAATCCAATGGAAAGAGGAAGCATCCAATTTACTCTAGAAAATGATAATATGTTCTTTATAAAGTATCAATTTAATGTTTTAAATGTTGTGCGAATGACCATTACAAAAATATATGTCTTACAAATAAGGTTAGAGAATGGGATCAGTAGGATTTTACAAATACATGTTTTCCAATTCCTAATGCCATTCCAATTGAAGATGAGGGAACTAAAAATGACATATGAAAGCTACAAATTATTTCTTTTCTCAGGTTTTCACATTGTAAAATCATTGGACATTATACATGATTTTGTTTTTAGGAAAGAAGAATAATAGAATAAGATAAAAACATGGATAAAGGATCATGAGTAATGTTTAATGATTAAGATGTCTACATTTTAGGAATTTAATAGTTATGTTGGATCTATGGATGATGATATGATTAAATTTATTAATGATAAGATTACATTGGGAAACTTCTTCTAGTATGTTTAAACCTGACATTCGACATCTGAAAATGATATTCAAGGAAAAAATATCTTTTCTTTTGTTGATATAGTTATAAAGAACCATTTTGGTTTGAATGATCCTTGAATTTGAGGCAATAATAGGTTATTACATTTTGGGATGAAAATTCGAGGTATGAGATAACATTTGTTGTTAAAATATATTATGGTTATTTTGGAGAATTGAACTCATTTTTGGGAATGTTAGAAAATTATATAATTTTTTAAAAAGGAAAACACACTGACCATTTGACAAGCCATGGTGTCGGAAAAAGCTATGGGAATCAAACCCCCAACCAATGTGTAATTGGGATTTATCGCCTACCACTGGACTACGTGATGTCCCCGGTTAGTATGGCTTATTATTTTTAGTTCGATGATTTTATTGATATATAATAAGGTTTTTGGGATATTATTTTTTTTCAAATGGATATCCTTAGTATAGGAAAATGGTTTGTTAATTAAGTGATAAAGTTTAATTTAGAATACATTTTCTCGTTTGGGAAAACTATATGCTTAGGGAAAATAGAACACTATGAGATCCCATTTATGGAGTAATGGTTGAAATTTAATTAGGAAGAATCTATGTATTTATTGTGGACATATATAAATTTGTTTTATTTATATAAATGATTAACCTATCATAGAGAATATGTGATTTGGATAATTACATTTTAGTATGATACATTAAGAGTAACAGATGTTATTTGGAGATAAATGTTATTATTTTTTGTGGAAGATTACATGATCAAATCCTTCTGATATTTGGATTTCAATCATAGTTGGATTATTATAAAAATTTCATTACGAAATTTTTTTATTGAATGTTATTTGTTGATCTTTGGGTATTTTTTTTGAATTTTGGAGATTAAGAGTAGTATTTCTTTTTATAAAAGATTATTCTATTTGGGGATTATCTAATCTAGTACAAACGATATTGGTTTTAGTTAATGTCTAAAGGTAATGAAAATATATAGTTCTTCATTTTTGGATTATGTGGTTCTCTAGAAATTGATTCTAGTTCTTTTTATGTGACCATGACATCTTGAATACTATTCATCTGGAAAATATATGTGTTTTGGTAGAAACTTTTTAAATTATGAAACTCAACTTGAAATGTAAGTATATTTTATTATTTCCATAGTAAATCTCATAAATAAATTCTCCAACTATATGAAAGGGAAATTAAACAGAGAACATTATCTGTTTAATTTTTCTACTGGGAAACCAATGACTATTTAACCCAACACATGTTTGTGGTTTTATTGTTGTTAACTTCCTCTTGATCATGTTTTCTATCACTCCCAATCAGAACATGAGAGTTTGTTTGTCCTCCGTATCCACATTCTATTACATGGATTTTTAGTATGGGTTATCTTGGCTGACCTTTTTACTACTCTTTCTTTCTTTTAAAGTGATTTTTTTGTTGACTCATTTATCGATTTGGGAATTTCAAAAAGGTTTCTGATTCCATTTTTAAAATTGTGAGGAAATACTTCCCAAAAGGGAGAAGGATTTAACATCCCTGGTAAATAGTGATTATGACATTTTATTATTCGTTAATATTTTTGAGTTAAATATTAATTTAACTTTAATAGGAATTATAGGTTAGATGGTGTACCTGGTATGCAACAACAGGTTTCTCTAAAATCTTATGTTGCACACAAGGCTCAGTCATAATGAAAAATAAGAATATTATATTATTTTAAATGGTAATTAATTCCTATCCATTTTATTGGCAGGAATGAATTGAAATAACTAAAATATTATTATACAAAATATTTAAATGTCTTTACATTTATCCATAAAAATTAATAGGCTTAAAATGAGAATGAATCTGATTTTAAGCATGATAAACTCTAATATATTTTAAATGGTCATTTTAATGCCTTTTGATTGATAACACCTTTTAAATCTAGTTTTTCCACTTTTATATGTTATATTTGAAAAAATTAACTTATTCTTTTGAAGATGGACTTTATAATTTACATTGAGTAAAATTTTGGTATTTTTTTGATAAAGTGCATTTTTTGAGGAATAGTGAATAGTACTGCATTTTAATTCAAATATACGATTTAGACTAATTTATTTATATACATAGAATGTAATTTTAATTGTGTTTAATGTGTAATTGGATTATATTTTTACTATTTAATCCATTTTTTCCATTTGGATTTAATTTTCCTTTTAAATTGGACATAAATAAATGTCAATCTTTTGATAGTTATTATTTCATAAAAACATGATGTTTGGTTCTAACAACGAGAATTAATTTTTAATTAATTTCTCCCACTTATGTGTTTTTAATTTTGAAAAAATTGTTTCCATATTTGGAATCAGGAGGTCCAAATTGTGTGAATAGTTAACTTTAATTTTTTAACATTGGGAATAATAACTTCAGTAAATACTTTATTTACCATGGTTAATGGGAAAATCAAGTAAATAAGGGTAAAAAATAATATTATAATAATATTCAATTACCCTAAAACATGTCCTCACCATATTGGCTGATACATGTATGACCACAGGAATCTTTGAGTCGATTTTGGGGCCCCAAGGAGCCACTTGTAAGTGAAAATGACACTTTATAAAAATTAATTTAATGTTAAGAATATTGTAACATAAACATATATCTACTAAAACAATTTTTATATATGTATATATAAGTGACCATTTCAACAATAAATATTCATTATAAATACTAAATGATTTAATACATCATGGTATTTTATTTATAATTTTTAGACATCATATATATAAATTTATTTATGACAGAATAGTGATGTAGGGATTTCCTTATTAATAAAATATTTAAATAAATGAGATTATAAATAAAATAATAAATTTATTTTTAAACTTTTTATGCCATCCCAGAATTTTAGAGATACTTATGACTCTTTATATTTGAATTAATTGAGTTTTTTTTAATAATATTTTTTTGGATTTTTAAAAAGTCGTGATATGAATATTATATAAATTGACATAAAATTGTTTTTTAAAAAATATTATTTTATTAATTTATATAATAATCCTAAAAATCTATTATTCATCCAAATGACATATATTATGTTAAAAATGTTACTACGGATCCATTTGATGTCTCTTGTAATTTTATAGTAAATATATTAACCATAGAGAATGAATATACAAGAAGACGTGGTAAAAGTTAAATATGATAACAATGGGATAAATAAAAAAGATAAAGATCACAAAATATCCAAAAGCTGTACAATTCTTATTGGATGATTTTATTTCGACTTATATTCATATTATATAATAATTTAATTATTTTTTTACATTTTGAAACCAGAAATCATTTTATAATAAAATAATACTTTCAAACTTTCTTAATGAGCCCCTCTTACCACTTAAAAAAGGACACCACCTCTACCCATTACTGACACCTCTCAAGCCCCTTGTCTCACCTGAACAATTCAAAACAAAGCTCCAAAAATCACTATATTGCACCTATATTCCTTACTTTTGGGCAGAAGTTATTTCAATAAAGCATTTTGGTTCAATCCAAATGGAGTTAACTGCTTTAAAGGTGATGTCTTCTCTCAAGCTGTTTTATTTTATTTTCCATCTCCAACCCCTAACTCTATTTATTCAATTAATTTATAACAATAAAAGTATATTAAATATACTAGGATTTTTTATGATAAGTATTCTAACTGTACATCCACACACCTCCATCTAATGGATAGTAACATACTATTTCTGTGGATGGCGAACTACTACATCATGAAACGATGATTGTTCAATTTTATCCTAACACCACTCATTGTGGCCATTATGATGTCACTATAATTATATATGATATATATGATGTCTATTTTATCTATATGTTTCTATAATTCTAATTTATAACATAACTTTATACTTTTCATATAGTATGAATACAATAATTTCAATTGAGGAATTGCGGACTACCGCCCCCTCAAAGTGATATGACTAGTTCATACCTAAATGGAACATATAAAGGATAATGTTAATGAACTTATTTAATATATATAAAATATGATATTATATTGTAATGATAATATAAATATGTATCATTTGGTATTCATTCTTTAAATATGAAAAAAATGAAATTAATGTAGTGTTCGTGCTTATGTACGACTTACCATCTCCATGAACGGTGCATTTCTTTTTCATATATCCAAATGATATGGAATATTATAAATAAATATATACCAGATATATATGATATATATGATATTTAAATCATTAATAAAAATATTGATATAATGGAATTTTGACCACATGGACAATTTGAAATTATAATAAGTTCATTGTTTAGTCAAGTTCCGAACATTGACAAAATGTATGATATGAAATAAAAAAATTAACTAATGTTTTTAACAATGTAATAAGTGAAATAAAAGTAATAATAAACATTAAAAATGTTAGGAATAATTTATAAATTATCTTATGTTTATTATTCAGGAAGAATAAGGAACATACGTGATGAGTCAGACTCAAGGTATGGGAACTTTTTAACCCCATTTTCTATTCTTTGGGTTAATCTTCAACTTATTGATTATGTCATGAATTGAATATGTGTCAAATACATATGATTGATTTAAAAATAATATATACTTATATTTGGAGTATTTATATTTTTCACGCATAATTATTTCATTGTTTCATGCTTACTGTAAAGATACAATCTTTGTAAGGGGAACTTTAACCCTCATTTTAGTCAAAGACTTATTTTATGTTATGTCTTTTAATTTCCATTTTCTAATGTTGGAATATGTTTTTTATCATCCCTAAATATATACATTCTATGTTCAAGTGATGAGATATCTATTTCTCTATCATCAATTAATTTTCTGAATTTTTAAGTGGCGTAGTTAGGCTCTCGAATTTTGATAAGGGATTATGTTTCAATATCTTTTCATTTGAGGAATATCGCTATATTGTGCACCTTTATTATAATATATGGTTTATATACTTCCCATTGAAATATTATATCATGAATCTCTATATTATCTGTATATTATATGTTTTGATTAATGTTATTCTTTCACTATTTTTGTTCAAGTATTTCCTCAAGTGGTAGTGGACTCTTTAACTCAAACATTGTGTTAAATGTTTCAAAGAACTAATCTTATTAATCATTCTTATTGATTTCCATGTTTTCAAAATGGTTTTAAGTATTTATTTATATGGACATTAATGTTTTAAAGTGTTAATTCCTATAATTATTTCAAAGTGGTATGGGACACTTTGATTCAAAAATAAATTTATGAAATGTTTTAAATGTTTTTCAAAAGGAATATTTTTCTATGTTGCATTTTACTAAACAAAAAAATGAATGTTTATTTTTTACATACGTGGTGACAAAAAAATTCCCACTTCCACATTTATTACTTGATATTTGTATTCCTTAACAAGACTTAGTGTTTTTTAAAATAATAATAAAAATCATATACTCTTTTTGCGTATTTTGGTATTGAAAATGGTTTTGAGAATCAATTTATTATGTCAATATATGGAAAAGTTATATTGGGATTGCAATGTGGAAATATAATCATTCATTTATTCTTGTTCATGAGTTATGATTATGTTATGGTACTTGGGAATTTTTTACATATACGGGTGGTTCTGTTAAAAACCTAGGGCGGGTGATGCCGATATAGCTCACCAATCCATTGGGTAACGTGACACAGGTAAATGATAATGTTTTTTCTAGGAGATTTAGGGAATATACTATGATGGGTATTCCAACGTAACTCCTAATATATCTTTTAAATCTATATTATAAGTATGATATAGATTCCACAAGTTACATTTTATTATTTCTATATGTTCTTCATAAATATTATGATTTCATGAGTTATGTTAAAGAGATGTTTTTTTGTATGAATTGATGAAATAATGTTTTCATTCTTTATTTTATAACCCTTAATGATCATTTTAGGCTCATCCTATGTTTTTGAAATGTTTTTCACATTGTATATGTATGGTTAAGAGAAAAGAATAATTGATGAAGATTTATATCAACAAAATAATTCATGTTTTCTTTTAAGAGGTTCTATTCTATGAAAAAATGTATACTTAGTATAAGTTTCTACATTGTATTATTTGAGATGTAATGTAATAGTTATGGACTAATTCTCTAAAACTCTAAATTTGGAAAGATCGAAAATGTGAATTATTAAATTAATTCATGATTATGAAATGATTAAGTCTAGGTCCTTATACAAGGTCACTTCCTGGAACTAATAATGATTTTTCTCATGGAGATAATAAAAGATTTTTTTTTCAAAATTTGTATTTCATTGAAATTTTTGATTTTATTATTGAAAGAAAATATTTATACAAAATATACACAAAAATTTTCATGTTATATATATATATATAATTTTATATGTTATATAGACTTTTATAACCATATATGTAATACAATGACTGAAAATGGGTTATCTCATTCATGGGGGTGGTAGTGCACTCATACACATAAGTGATGTTTTATTTTTTAAATGGATGGAAATAAAGAGGGTTGATAATGTATTATAGTAAAAGATTAATAATTGATGAATTTATATGTTATTTATTCATTTAATCTATATTTTAAGCCATTTATGTTAGGGGAGAATAAAAATGTTATATTTCATTCATTGAGGTAGTAGTCTGCATGTACACACAGGAGACATTATCATTTTTGAAGGGAAGAAATGTTGGATGTTGATGAATATTACATGAATATAAAAAATTTAATTAATTAAATGATACTAATATAATTATTTTATTCAAATTATATATTATTTATTATAGGACTGTGAATAATGTAATTTAAAAGAACTTGGTTAAGAAAATTACATCTTCATCAGATATAATACATTGGATATATCCTTATGATATCCTAGTTCGGTATTTCTGGGAGAAATAAACCTCAAATACATGGATAAATGTTTTTGTAAATGGTTTTTCTAAATTTTTATTAAAAAAATGTCATTTGTAGTGTTTAGAGTTAATTGCCGAGGGGATCCTTTTATATGTAAGTGGGGCGACACTATGGAAAATATAATTTCTTAATATAAAAAGTGATGTCATTATTAAGGAAACATGCACATAAATTTATAATTAATGTTATAAGAGTATGTTTAAACTATGATTTTATACCCATGCCTTTATTCCAATGGTTTACTAAAATTAATTTTATAATATTCATTCCCTGTTTCTATACCAATAGTTTGGAAATAGTTTTGGGATATATAATCCTATACAAACGGTTTTTAGAATACATTTTTATAGGAAAACATATAACTATAGTTTTTTAAAAACGTTGGTATAAACACTTCAAATTACACCAATGTCCTCCCATACTCCCCTCACATGAGAATAATAAGGTATCTTCTCCTATAGTTATCACCCCTCATTCATTGTTTTTTGATGTTATTATTTTACAAAATCATATTAGTGAGTTTAACCTACATCAACTCTTCTACTAAAAATTTTCTTCCTTTTAATCTAATGATAAATAAAATTGATATCATATTATGTAAATATTATTTCATTTTATTTGGATAATGTAATTTAGATTATTTGTAGAGTATTTCATAACAATATTTTTTAAATATATTTGTTTTTATAATTTTTTATTATCTAATTTTAAATAAATCCAATTTAATGTTTTTAATATATATTAACCGATTATGTAATTAATAAATTTTTGGATTTTGTAGTTTTTTAATGTTTTGGGGGTTTATTGTATATCTTGTTATTATATAGAATAACTTATGATAGAAAATTTGGATACTTTTGATGGAAAATATGATTGGTACTTGGTTAAAAATCCATTTGAAATTTGGATTGATATTAGTTATATAATATTGTAGAGTTTTATGATGATACGTAACTCTTATTGAGTAAATAATTTTTTAATGTGATTCTCCCATCAAAATTGAACCATATAGACATGGTGCTCCCATGAAAATATACCCCAATGATATTGAACTCATATATGAAATTAACTATGTTATCATGGTTATCTAATGAAAATATAAACAAATTACAAGACAAATAAATATTTATATTGTTTCTAAACCTTAGATATCTTGGTACTAACCAATGATCCTTATTATAAAACATTATGATGGGATATACCATTAACATGTCCCTACATCATCTAACTCCTCTCACATAATCTAATTGTCAATATTTTAGTTAAATTTTTAATCATAATGGTAATATTTATTATTGATTCCTATAGATTTTATATTCAATATGTATGAATATAAAATGGGATTTAAGAGGTATATCATTTTACAACATTCAGTTACATTGTGTATAAGATGATATTTTATTTGAAATTAATATGTCCATTTAAATATCTAAAAATAAATTGGAATTTATGTTTTCAATGTGGATAAATTATATGTATTCAAAAAATTGAAGAAATCTAACTTCTTTGATGCTTTTATATTTTATATATAACTAAAATACAACATTTATAGTTTTACATCATGTTAGTACAACATAGATTATATTATAATGGTAAATAATGGAGAAATTAGTTCAATCTAATTAGAAGATAATTTTTTTCACAATATATAAAAACTCAATTTTTATTTAGACTAAATTTACATTGATGGTTGGAGATGAATGATACCATTTGAATTAGTGAATTATATTCGAATATTTTGTGGGAATATGGAAGGAGACAAGTGATAATGTTTTTAATTTTACATGTAGGTGTGGATTTTTTTAAATAAAAGTTTTATAACATTTCATATATTATACAAATTTGTTCTTCGATCTACTTTTTTGACCTATTGGATATATTTTTACTATTTACTAAATCTATGATTATATATTTTTAGGAATGGATGATTAATAATTTTCATATTAATTATGTATATTACGAAACAAATTGATGTAATTTCATGTATGATACTAATTTATAACATTCAATGACAATGCGAGCTATGATTACCACCTATAGTTTCCATTGTGAGTATAATAATTGTAGTATTTTTACTTTATATTACATTAATCATAAATATAATCATATTTATAAACTTTATTTTAGGTAAATTCAACTTAACTAGAGTTGAACTCTCCATAGTATACATGTAGTGTTAAGAAGAATAAAAATTCTGGTGGGGGAGTTATTTTAGATAGACGGATTTCCCATTATACTGAATCACAACCATAATGGCCAATAGGAATCCCATCTATCCCACTTATACTCCATAACTTTATCCTCAAATGATATTCCCATGTATTCCTCAATCATCATCTAATTTTGTCTCTACTTATCATATACAATTTAAATATTCTATGATGTATCCTCATCCCATCAATCATTATCCAACCACTTCTATAATACCTATATTTACTACTCATATCTGTCGATGATTCGATTATTTTTATCATTCAACTTATAGTCCACCACATGTAGATGCCAAGTTCATGCATTGGAATAGACACATCCTTTAGAGGAACCTAATGTAAAACAACCCACAGATCCATCAGAACCTAATGATCATCATGGAAAAGGTTTTTTATTTATTATTATAAGAGGGTAGACATTTTCCATAATTTCTATGGTTATATTATTAAATGTACAAATTAAATTATTTTAAAATAAGGTATATTATAGATAATTTAGTGAATATGGGAATAAAGTCAATCGGTAGCTCATCTATCTAGAAAAAATAAATATAGTGAGCTTCATTATTGGAAGGCCCACCTGCTAGTGAATTTGCATATCGGGCCAATGTTTTTTATAAGTGTGTCAATATATATCAAATAAGATTTTTTCATTTACACTATCAATTTAATATACTTATTTAATTAATTTATCATATTCAAGGGGATATTATAAAAAGTTGTGTGGGAACCCGTGTATGTGTTATTATTAGAACCAGTAAACACAAAAAATGGTAGATTAAAATGAATACAATCAAATTATGGATAAAAATTAAAAACAATATAGTAGTTTCATGGAAACAATTTTCATGTTCAATGATATATTTTTAATCAAACCAGTCTCATGGAGGTATATCAGTAATAAAATCAATGATAATTCCTTGGAGGATGTGTGGGAAATAAATTTTTTTAAATTCATATCTATATTATTGTTATATTTAATTGAATTAACACGTTTATCACAGTGTCTATTTAAATTTATTAAAAGTAATGTCTCTAAAGTAACACGGTTGATGGAAGTTAGTGAATTTTGGTGATCATATATGTATGAGTTTTAGGTGGGTTGGAAGAGTAGAGATAGATCATAGGTAGAGGGAAGACTAGTATTCAATGACATTCTAAGAACAGAATACCATGAAATGTTCTAAATTGCAATAGTAATGAGTTTAAGGTATTCATATAAATTAATGTTTTGTATTAAAAATTTAATTTTTTCTATTATAAAGATATTTTGTTTCCATGATTCATTAGAAAAAATATTAAAAGGATAATATGATGTATATGCACACTTTGGGTAATGATACAATACAATAGAATGAGAGGAACTAGTTATGTTCTATCACCATCTGAGGTTTATTAAGCATGTACAATATTGAATGAATAGAAATATTTAGTGAACATAACAAAATATAAGTTAATAAAAGTAAATGGTTAAAATAAAAACACATAATACCAACTAAATAATCATGTTCCTAATAAAATAACATCCCGTAAAAAATATAATCAATCTAAATTGAACGAGATATAACTCATATAAAGAAAAATGAATAAATTATGTCCAAAAAACAAACAGTAAAATGAGTTAGTCCAAACCAAACATGGTATACCAGAACAATATTGAACAAAAAAATAGTGGTTAATAAATTTAAAATGAATGAAACCAATAATGAGATAAACAAATATATGATCATTTTCGTTATAGAATAATACTCACTTAAACTAAATAGTTCAAATTGAAACAACCATATCTAATGGTATATCATTAAGTATAATATATAATCGTCTTACTTTTATAGATTATGATCTAATAATTTTTCACAAAATATAATATTCATTACATGTATGAATTGAGTATTTATATCTATGAATCATAGAGTGATGTTAAACATATATTATATTTATGTCATTATTTTTCAAGATTAACAGTACACATGTTATTTTTTTATATTGGGTATTGTATAGAATAAAGAAAATTTCATGTTTAGTATATGTATTTATTCTTTTTTAACAAATTATGTCGACTCATAATTAGGTTGATACATTTGATAAGTATATTATGTATTTGACCTATTCAACCCTAACAGGAGTTGTCACCCTGTTAGTTAGGCTAGAAAATCTTATTCTATTATAATATATATTTTTTACAATGTAGTGGATGCCTTCTATAAAGGAATTAATATAAAGTCTTAATTTTTATGATATACACATCAATATATATATATATATATATAATTTTCATAGAGTTTATATTAATACTTTAAGGGATATATATTTAATTCATTCAAGTATGGTTGTATGTGCTAAAGAATATGTAGTAAAAAGAAGATTACATATCATAGATTTGAGAACCAAGGGTAGTTGACTACAATATAGTGGATATAGTTAGATTAACTTAATACTTCAAGCTTAGTCAAACTCGCATACTAATAATTTTTTCTATTAAAAATCTATCACTATGTTTTAAACTGAGTTCCTTCAATTAAACTGATCAACATATAATGAGGCCAATGGTCCCAATGATGCCACATGCCAATTTACATTTTTATATAATGAGTTTAATGGATCTTTGAAATGTGTGTTCCTTGTGTCTTTTACACCCATGAACTTATTTTTAGATTGAGGTTATTTGGATGTGTGGTTTTTCAATATTTACATGGGTAGTTTTTATAGATACACCACTCTTATTCCAATTTTAGTGTCGAAACCATTTATTATTTACATCCCAACCTATTAATAAATTATGGAATTTAGTTTTTACATATATTTATCCGAATGATTAAATTTTGGACACTACATTTCTATTATTTGAAATATTAAATTTCCCAAATTTCACTAGTCAGTTCAAAGCTAAATAGAAAAGAAAACTGTATTAGTTTTTCTATTACTACTCCTTCTATTTTGATCAGAACGTATAAAAATAAAAACTAACACCAACCCTAGTTCACACAAACATCATTTATATAGAATTTCCACTACAAAAAACCCATGGAATACTCTACCACTCCCATAGGGTGTTGATTATTGACCATGATTTGGATAGAAAGTCACGGTTTATGAGAGTTCCAGTTTCTCCCAATGGATGTTCTATGAGTTCCAATAAGGGAAATAGAAATTTTGATGAGTCTCATGGTGTTTCCCAACTGTACTATTTTTCTAGACCTTATGTTTTGTATGGAAGAAACCCTTCGATGTTCTTCCAGTGTGGAATGCCTAGGAACTCGAACTGAGTTTACACTGAGTTAGAAAAAGATATTTGGATTATATGGATAGTTAGGTCACTTCTAAAAATTATAAAATATATTCTTATCCTCAAAGTGGTTTGTCATCATCATCACCTACAAATAATAATTTATAATCAAGAACTTCAATATCTTAGTGGTTCTAGCCATGTACATCCAAAATAATTCTTCACCACATAGTTGAAGTGTCTCCATAGGCAGCACTTGTAGGTCCAATGACTATGAGAGTTATAATAACTATTGATTCATCTCAATTTAATACTTTTTTTGTTAATACTTCTTCTCATCATTTCATATCAAAAAATGTTTTGAACCTAATAAAGCATCTCATGAATATTTTTTCATATGTAATGGATATTACCACACCGCTCGGAAAAAAGTGGGAAATGGTTGTTCGTCATCTTTATTTAATTTTCTCTTTATTAGATATTGATCATACTTTGAATTTTATCATTATTTACATGAAACCTCTTTATATATTTTTTTGGGATATATTGGATGATTTCCAAAAAATCATAAATTCATTGTAATCTTTGATGGGTCTCCATTACTGTACCCTATGGGATGTGCTTTATATTTTTGGTATAATGGGAACCACGATCGAGTAGATAAGGCCATTAATATATAGATCTGGGGAATTTAATATTAGTATTTAATTTTTGATATATAGTGTTTATCTTGGTGTGGTGATCTCCCTCAATATTGGGTCATGTTTTTGGATTTTTTCTTTCTTACATCCATCATTTATTAGTGGTAAGAGATGATGACTTATTTATTGATTTAATATTAGGTACAAGCCCATATACATTCCCTTTTATCTCATTGAACAAGAATATAAGAATTATTTGAAGAATCCATTGAATAAACATTTAGAAAAAGACTTTATAATCCCATGTGTGTCACCTTGGGCGGTACATATTATCGTTGATAAGAAAGGTGATGGGTAAATTTTCCTTTGTGTTGATTACCATAATCTTAATTGATCATAAAAGAATATGACAGTTAAAAAACTTCCTTCCAAGGAATTTATGGCCATTATGAGTACCTTTTAGTTCCATTTTTTATATTAATTGCTCCAACCATATTTATTTGTTTAATGAAAAAGATCTTACATGAGTATCTTTATTCATTCAAGGATGTATTTGTTGATGGAACCATTGTTTCATATAAGTATAAAGGGGATCATGCGTGTCAATTGAGATCTGTTATGGAATTGTTGAGAAATCAATGACATTATTCCAAACAATTGAACTGGAAAATCTAGATTTGTGATGTGATTTTCTTGGGACACATGGTATCAGAAGATGGTATATCTATTGATCCTGAGAAGAAGAAAGCTGTTATGAAATGGTAGAAATAGCTAAATTTTTTCATGATTCAGATCATCCTGGGTTTGGCTGGATATTATGACCATTTTGTGAAGGATTTATCAGAGTTGGATTATTTCATGACCAACCTATATTGGAAGGTAAGAATGTTTATTTGGGTTGAGAAATGTTAGGATTATTTTATTGATATGGAAAGAATTTTAACTAATATATCGGTGTTGAATCTTCTAGAGTCGAAGAAGGTATATGTGGAAGTCTACGACGCATCTTGTTATAGTCTTGGTTTTGTTCTTATATAGGGTAATAACAGGGTAGACTATGACTCCCAAATACATGTAAAATATGAAAATAATTATCTGACCATTGACTTGAAACACATAGTTATAATTCATATTTCTAAGAGGTGGTGGAATTATCTTTTTGGAGAATGGTTTAACGTGTTTACCAACCACTAGAGATTTAGTTATATATTCTCTAAAAAAATAAATCTTCACTGGTGGAATTGCATGGATTCGTTGAAATATTTTAATTCTGATAAATCCTATTACCCAAGGAAAAATAATTCCATTGATGATGTTTTGAGTAGGAATATTTTGACCCAATCTGTGTAAGAATCAATGAAATAGTGGAACTTGATGGCACTTATTTTGAAAGTAGAAATTTGGAGATTGGGAAACACAGTCCAATGTTATTTAGGTTAGTGTTTAGTCAACTGTTACTATTGATGTGATTCTTATTCAAAAAGGACAACATGATGATGAATTGTGTACCTTTGGTGACTTTCTATATAGTATGAATAAATTTCTA
Organism: Viscum album; assembly: GCA_963277665.1. Taxonomy (NCBI): domain Eukaryota; kingdom Viridiplantae; phylum Streptophyta; class Magnoliopsida; order Santalales; family Viscaceae; genus Viscum; species Viscum album. Next base: position 875,564,985 of record OY728143.1, on the reverse strand, counting down.
TGTGGTTGTTCTCTATAGTGGTTTCCACAAGTTTTCGTAATCATTTTTTTGTGTCGTGATCCATGAGAAATCCTGCGATAGGTGGTTTCCAAAATTCATAGTGGTCTATGAATGAATGAACCAAAAATGATTTTAATGATATATAGTGATGATTCTATTTGATAAGTATGATACACAAAATTGGTGATTTTTCCTCTCACTATTATATTTTTCAATATTTCAAGGCTTAGAATCAGAGAACATAAAGTTTGCTTCAACCACTTCATGTGTTGACTTGGAGGAGGGATGAGATCTCGATAAAATTGTTTCATGGTTTTATTATACCTAGATAAATAAGAATGTGATATGTTATTTATTTGTTAGGTTGATCAAATTGGCACATTTTATACCCACATATGATACCAGTAATTTTGTGGTGCTAAAAAATATCTATGTGAGATAGATTGTTTATTTTCACCAAGTTCTATATTTTATAGGATTCTGTAGGGATCCCCATTTTAGTTCACTATTTCAGAGAGGCCTTAAGGAGGCACTGTGATATCATGTTCATTTGAGTATGGTATACCATCTGTAGATGGATATCCCGATAAATACTGGTATATAGATTTTGGAGGACATTATTGAAGCATGCATTGTTGATTTTAGTGTTTCTTAGGATGACCATTTGGGGCATGTTTATTTTTCATATAACAATAGTCAAAATTCCTTAATTTATGAGTCCTTGTTTGACCAACCCTATAAATATTTGTTGTTTTATTCAGATATTAGTGAATGTTCCTTGGTTGGGCCATTCTCAGTTCAAGGATTATAGTAAGGATTAGGTTTATTTATTGTTGATATTTTATGGAATATATATGGTAAAAATATTATGTTGATCATCCTCATATAACATTGGAATTTTCATTTGGTGGTAAGGTGTTCCAGAAAGCTTCACCTCATTTGATACATCATTGTAATGGGAGGAAAGGAAATCATGGAAATTATTTATTTTTTCCATTATATTTTGTTAAGAAGCTAGGTAATTTTCTATACCATTTAGATAATTGATCAAAATAGATGTCGATAGAAAAAATGTTCCATACATCACATATAAGAGTGTATCTTTCCAACCCATCTCAAAATCTTACATAGAGTGATCATGATGTTGATATTGATTTATTCATGACTAATCATATAGTAAGGTTAGTTGATTAAGAAACCAAAATATGTCATTAGGGGGTTATACCTTTGAAATGAGTGTTATGACTCCATGGATCTGACATGCAAGATTCACGGGAGAGAGAGGAACTTGTGAGACATCAATTCAATTTTTTTTTTATATGGAAACTTATTGACATGATTAATATGTATTTGAGGTTTCTATTGTGGGGAGGTTGTCACATCCAGTTACTACTTTTAGGTTCTCAAAACCCCTCAATTTTTATCATTATTTGTTTGGGTTTTGCTTAGGATGCTTCAGGTGAAATTTTGAAAATTTTAGAAGACTTCATGCATGTTCATGTATGGTGAAAGTATTCAAAAATTGTTCACCTACCCTGTGTAAATAGTGAGAGCATGGACATTGGTAATTTTCATAGTTTCCATATTGTTTGATAAATAGTGTCCACCACGTAGAAATAGTGCACCCTAGTAGAGTGGCACACGGTTCAGAAGAATATTTTTTCTAATTTTGCTGACCTACCCATCTAACTATGACAACATAAATTTTTTTAAAACAAATTTAAAAATAATGGACAACAATTTATTATCCCACTCGACCCTAACTTGGGACAATCAAAATAAAAGGTCTTGGAGGCTCTCAAAAACTAATTTTTTCTCCCCTAAACCCCTTTATTTGTGTATCAATGTACAGAACATATCATTCGATGCCCTTCTAGGGAGTAATTCTTCTCTCATTTAATCTATCCCAATTGGTTTTTCTTTCCATCATAAGGTTTTTCAAATCATCATGATTTTGAAGGATCTGAAACACTTTGTTTTGGAACATGATCTAGGTTTTATTTCTTCGTATATGTTGTTATTTTTATTCATTTTCAATTCATGTTGTGGGAGTTGAGTTTCATGATACAATGATGAGAGGTTGGTGGTTCTATTGAAATTATCCATTTAATGAACCCTTATTTATCTTAATTGATTTATATTGATTTCAATTAAATTATGAAAACTCAATTATTGTGTGGATAAGAATTTAAAATGGGATTGATATGAATTTTGGGGGAAACCCCATTTACTAATGAAATTAGAAATAGGGTGTGGTTTTTATTTTAAGGAATTTGTGAAATTAATTTTTGGAATTTAATTTTTTTATAAATTTATTAAATTGACATTATAAAAACTTATGATTGTTTTTATCTTGAAAAATGAAGCAATTTTTTAAAAACTATTTTTTTAAGTTGAAATTGGTATATTGAAACTTGAAATGATGTTATTTTATTTTAAGATGTTTTGAAATAAGATTCCAATTATTAATTGGATGATTTAGCACATGCGAGACTTGGTAGATAGCCATTTATATAGTACATTCTTGATAGGGGGGTGTTCCCTAAAAATGTATTAATAATGAAAACACAATTTTTTCAACACGTAATTTTCCCTTAGTTCAGAGTGGCTGATTTTTATTTAACATGATTTGGGATTTTTTATTACAATGATCATTGAAATTAGAGTGTGATAATCCTTTAACTATGAATTATCATACTAGAGGGCAGATATCTATTTTTCTTGTTTTGATTACATTAATATATATTCCATTGATTATGAAACATATTTACTCATTCATAGAGATTTATATAGATTATTTTATATAAAATGTTTACTTATGAAATTTTTTGAAATGCATCCATCATATTAAATTAAATAAATGTTTTTTTGAATATGGAATATTTAAATTAATGACTGTTTTATTTGAAATTTAAGTAATGATTTGATATATATTGAATGGAATAATATTATAGAAACTTTGTGATCCCCTACTTGTATTCTGAGCTCACACCCTACATTTTCCATTAGGAATTCATAGATTTTATACTAATATGATTGAATAAAGGGAAATAACATCTTAGTGGGGGTGGATGTTATTAACCCATTTGTATTGGAGTGTTGATACATTCAGAATGATTGATTTTTTTCATCTTTGATTATTATATACTTTGGATGACATGTTTTTTTGATATAATGGATTGGTTTATACTAATGAAATTGTTGGGTGGTTTCTTTGATCATACTGACTTGTTTATTTATCTTCCTCTGTCATTTGGAAAAAATGATCCATATTTTATCTCTTATGTTGCACGGTTCTGGTCAACAACCCATGGGGATCATGAATGTCCTTTGTGCTATATTGGTTCCATCTCAGGTATCAGGGTTTCATGGTATCAAGGCTGGTTCATGTTATATAGGTTCACATTATGGATTTTCAATTTATATATTGTATTTTATATTAATTTTTATGGTTTATAAACCTAGTCTGCAAAATAAACTAGGCCTGTCAATCCATGGGTTGTGTATAATGGGTATTTGTGTCACTAATCATGTAATAATATGAGATTGATTAAATGGTTGTGGTAGTTTGTGTTATAGAATGGTATAATAATATTTTTTGGATTGAGGGAACATACATCAATAAAGACAATATTTATATGTATAAATATAATAATACCCCCATATTTTTTTGTAAGGTATAGAGTGAGTGTTTTCCAAGAAAGGAAATCCATATCTAGATACTTCATGTGGATGTGGATTTTAAGTATATGTATATAATGGTCATATCCCTAATAATGGATTTCTAGGTATTAACATGACCTTTCAACAGTCTATGAAAAAATTTGGCCTTTCTAAACAGTTATTTTGAAAAAAAGGTGATAATATTTGAAAAAAATAAAACAATAACTACAACCAATTTTAAAGGACATACATATACTTTTTGGTTAGAAACACTAATTGAAAAATCACAATGGTTAACCAAAATTTTATCTAAAAACTGATAAGAAAAGTTATACTTTTAAATTATATATTATTATTTATAATTTCTTACTTTACCCTATATATTCTTATCTTTTTTATTATTCGCATCCCTAACAATCCTTTATTTAGTTTAATTGTGGGGAATAGAAGGAATTATGAATACAAATAATTTTATAGGTAATGAAATGATTGATCTAATGAGATATTAAACCTTATATGTGATAGATGTGTGATATTCATGGAATTACTTCCAGAATTGACTCAAATAATTAATTTTAACATGAATCTTATGGAACAATATACTTATTGTAAGAAATTTAAATTATAAGGTGAGTCCTTTATATCATAAATGACTCATATTTTAGTGAATATTTTGATGTCCGTATCATAGAAAAATGTATTCTGTCTATTTATGAGATATTATTTGGTTGGAAATGTTATAGAAAAGACAATTTGGAAGTAATATTCTACCTTCTATAAGAAGAATATGAACAATATCTTAATATAATATAGAACACGAAGGCCAAAGTGTAATTCAAATATGTGGAATGTGAAAGATTTATGAAAAAAATTATTAAATTATTCTATAATATACTCTCCCTTAAAATAGGGATGGAATTATTAACACAGATGATAAATACAAATTAGTCAATTAGGTAATATATTTAAAAAATCATATGTCCTCCAAGGTATTCCTTTAGCACTGTCGTAGAAACTGAATGTAAGGAGAGACACTACCTTATTGGGCTAAATATGACTCTAAAAAACAAATTAGATATTTAATACTTTGAAATAAATAAGGATATTATCTATTATATCCATTAGGTCTATATTGAGATTAGTGATTATCAATTGTATCAAGGAATGGAGGTGGAAAAATATAAATTAGTGTTTAATTTATATTGATCAATTGGTAAATCACGTGGGGGAATGATAAACCAATGGATCACCTACCATTGTGTGGGAAGAAGAATCTTGAAAACAAATTCAATGGAACATTTAGATGCTTCCAATACTAAAAAAGGAACCCTATGATTGTTAACCATAATGGGAGGTGATGAGTAAAACTAATGAAACCTAATAAAATAATAAACCAATAGGCAAGAAGATATTATTCCAAGTGTTTAAAAAAAATTGAATCAAAAATTATGATATATAATGACTTATGCTTAAGTTTTTCATAGATAACAAATGATAGAAACATCTAGGTCATTGAGAGAATGTAAGGTATTATTTTATCACTACTTATAAGAACAGACATGATAACTATGTAGTTATAGGAATTATAGTTTTTCATTGATGATTAGAGAATGAATTATTTGATGTTGTTTATACACATTATTTAATATTATTCTTGATTGGTGTAGTTCATCAAAAACCACATCCAAACATGGATGGGGAGATATCTATGAGAAAAAATTTAGAAATCATTTAATACCATGTATATAAATCCTACAAATTATTTTTTTATTGGAGCACCAAGAAAAAAATTTCATATATCCTTTAGTGGGATTTGTTACTATAATTGGAAAAAATTTTCTCTCTGTATATAAATCTATTATCAATGGCATTGATTGGAAAATTAGTCTCCATATCCTGAATCACTCTATTGCAATTTATACGGGATTTATGCAGATGAATCTCCAAATAAATATTCTTCTGAATCCTATACATTATTACTTTATGAGGTATTATATATAGAAAAAAATATTTAGATTATGGAGACAATCACGTGTGAAGACATGTTCGTTGTGAGGGCCTATATAGTTGTATTCCCAAAGGAGTTTTCTGGTATTCCTTCTATCTATGTGGTTGAGATCTAATGTTAACTTATACACAGCTCCCTTCACATATCCAAAACTCGCTATAGAATGGACATGATAAAATTTAAAATATCTAAAGATGAAATTACAAGAAATTATGTACAATTGTGTTATATGCCTATGTTCTTCACAATGGGGCACACATGTCCTCTTTACAAAGGTGAATGGTTGTTCTATGTGCCTCTAATATGGATTATCAAGAAATCAAAAAATCACAAATATTAACAATTATCCCCATAAATATATGGATAACTAGTTCAATTACTTAATTGGGGAAACGTACTTCACTATGATATACTTTAATTTGGGATCACCAATTAATGTTGAAGAATAAAAATATTCGTAGGGGTCATTTTTCAACATGATATTGAATTTAAGAGTACACAGTGATGACCTTTTCACTCACTAATTATATAGGAATCTTCATGGACATATTGATAATAGTTCTGAGATATTTCCTAAAAAATTTTAGGGTACTATTTATAGATGTAATTTTGAAATACTCCAAATAAAGGGTATCAGGAGGATAAATTGAGTAATGTGATAAAAATATTATCAAATGGAAATTATTTTTGAAAATCATAGTAAATTTTATTTTTAGATGATTATATTTTATAGAAAATATTTTATCTTAAAAGTGATTTAATTATATTTATTAGGAAATTTATATTTTATATTTTACAAATTAGGTTATGTATTTTTTCTAAAATTGATTGAATAAATTTTTTGCCGGTTAATTTAAAATTTCTTTCTGTATCATTTTGAAAAGGAATATATTAAAAATAATTTTAAAAATGGAAATATAAATCCCAAATTATTTTATAGGGACCATTTAATTATAGGTTATAAAATACATGTCACTATGGTAAAACACATGTTATGGTAGTAGAAATCCAGAATTTTAAAATAGGGTATTCTAGGGAGTAAAAGTAATAACAAGGTACACAAATATTTCATATAGAGTGTTTGAGGTGTGAATATTACAAAACATATATCTAAATAATTTTAGGATATTTTTTTGACACTTTACATGTCAAAATATTTCTAAATTTATATTAATTGGTTATAATTATAAAAATTTCATTCTTTCCACTTATAAAATTGGCCTCTCACCAATACATTACGGCCACCTAAATAAATCATTTTTCCTTTGATACTCTAACCATTATCCTTTATTTATAACTCTATCCCATTTCATTGAGCCTTGGATCATAATAAATTATATTATGACCTCCATTTCCATATATTCTTCCAAAGGAAGTCTTACATTATCTAAGAGTTCAATCCATTTCTATAGAAATAAGAAATAAATGGTATGGTGTTTATTTACTAAAATTTATTCCATTGAGTTATAAGAATTATTTATGAATTTATTTCCCCTATATTTACTACATTGAGTGATTTAAAATTTCAAACGATGGTCTCTCTAATATATTTACATAGAAAAATTGTTTTTTATCTAAATATAATTCCATGAAGTGTTATATTCTCCCTTATGATTATAAAAATGATAAATTTTTCAAATATATTCATGATTAAGACAACATCATAGATTATTAAAAAATGTTTTTTTTTTCAAAAAATAAATGATTGGTTTTAATTTTCATTATTATCTCTATAATTTTCAATATCAAATTGTGTTAATTTTCACAAGTATCCATCTATATTTATCCAATTATGTGATTAATTTTGGATCATCATGTTTTTATTATAAATTGGTTAATTTCAGTTTTTATACTATTTTATAATATTATAAAACCAACATGTATTTTCATGGATTATTTATTCTTTGGAAGGAGAATTATTTTCATTTAAATGATTTATGAGACCCATTTTTATTTCCATAGGTTGTTAAAAACATTAATTATTTTAAATGAATAGTTATGTAACCCCATCTATTTTCATGGCATCATTGTGATGTAATAAGTGAATTATTTTCATGTGGAACTCATTAGTACAGATGATGACTAATGGATCCTATTTTTCCCTCACATGAATTAGTCAAATGTATAAATCAATTGGGACATTTTTACATGAGAACAATTTATTTTCTCTCAAGTATGGGTGAAAGTGTGTATCCCTAAAATTTATTGCACTCATGCTTAAAAATAAATTATCTTGAAAAAGTGATTGTAGGTCCGTGATTTAAGAAATTTATTTTTCTATATGAAAATTATTTTTCCGAAGATGAATAATTTTATGAATTATGATCTTTTAATCTAATGATTAAAATATTGTATTAATTGTTTTTAATACATGTCATGGACATTATGTTTCCCTTATTGTTCTATTTTTTGTTTAATTAATTTACCATTTTCAATTGAATATCAGTTATTTTCTATGATTTTAAATCCAAATGATGTGATATTTTTTATTTTATTATAATATTATCTTATGGATCATCCTTGATAACATGATTATTTACACCTTTTTGAGCATTTATTATAACCCAATTCTTATGACTTCATTCCCCAAAATTATGCAGAAGAGTGTCCCAAAAGATAAATTTTTATTTTCATCAAGTATGGTGAAATTAACCATAAATTGTTACATGCATTTTACAACAATTATATTACGCATATTGTCTTTGAAGAAACTAATGCTATCATTCCATGGGATATTATTACTATTAATTGTTAATTTTTATGTACCTATATCTATCTCATGGGGTTTTTATGATGAAAATACTCATTTAGACTTCTAATAAATTAATTTAGTCTTTTTCATATATATCTTTTAAATTCAAATACATAAGATTAATGAACCTTGATTACATCTTGGTGAACAAAAATAGATCCCTTATAAATATATTTAATAGAATAATTTATCACTTTTCTTATATTAATATAATGGGATGAATATTTCCAATAATTTTATGTCATTATATAAATGAATTATGGGATATAAATGGTGATTGAGAAACTTCATGATAAAATGGGTAAAAGATATAGGGGAATGAATACATGATTCCATGTGTACATAATATGGGTTTCCTCATTAAACACATTGGCTACCTAGGGCATGATATAACACCCCAATAATTTTTTGTTGGTATCTCCATAATATACTTCAATTATTTTATATCTTACATTTCAAGAAACATAGATTTCAAACAAACCATGATATACTATTAAATATTAACATGACTATTAGAATAATAATGTGACCGTTGGGAATAGTAATCATTGCATTATAATAATAACCTCACCTATGAAATTCAAAATAAAATTTAGGTATCTCATAAATTAAAATATGTTATATTTATATCACGGAATAGGTAATTTAATGGTTTTAAAATTGATAAATAAAGTGTTGATATTTTTTCTGAAAGGTAAATGTTTATTTATAATTATATAATTAATTTTAAAAATTAAAAAAAACTAATTTTCATAAAATATTTTCATATATTAATATTTTATTTCATTACAATTATAATATAATTTTATGAGACCATAATTAATTTCACAATGTGTTTTAAAATCAGTTAGAATATTAAAATTAGTATTTTCAAAAAAAAAATTATGATTTTATTTAAAAATTAAATTTCCCATATTTAAAAATTTATTTTCCTAAAACGGAGTACTTTTTTTAAAACTAAACAATGAAAAAATTAGGGTTTATTTTGGTGATTTTTTTAAAATTAGTTGAATTTTTTATGAATAGTTAAATACTGTAATTTACGATATTTAAAATTATAAGTTAAATACATGAACTTTTTATTCATTTATATTTTATTAACCAATAAGTTAAAACTAAAATTATCTATTTAATTTACTTACTCATAATAATGAACACTATTGATAGTCTTTTGAAAAAATAAGAAATAAATGAACAAAATAATTAAAAAACATCCCTCTTCGCCACTAGAAATTCCACCCCTATAAATACCACTCTTTCTCCTAGCACTATATAAGACATAAAGAATATTTAAATTCCTCCCAATTACCCTTCCAAGAATATTTACCAACTCTAAGATATTTGGGTCATAATAAATGGCCAAATTCAAGTGTCGTAAGGAGGTTTCCAAAGAGGCAATATTCAAGAGGTAAAATCATCATTCATTGTCTTTTATCTTATTTCAATATCTTATCCTACCATCGTTTCATATATAAAATGATTCATGGAACCTCTTATATCATATATATACTAGAATTTTATTTTTCCAATGTATGATCTATAAACTAATTCATTCCCCTCTACTTGTATTTTAAATATGAAAACATCGTTCGTGACATGTCGATTCACCACCTCCATGGACGATGAGTTTTCATTTTCCATTACCACATTCAACGTTGGTCATGAAACCATTATTATGATCAAATAAGATTTTTAAGTGCATATTTTATGTTATTTCATTTTTGAAAACAAATATATGAAAATAAAATTAATTAAAATGGAACAAGATCCTGATGGTCGTTAAACAACCAAAACAATAATACATTTTGATCAACATTTTATCTAATTAATCAATGACATAAAATATAACCAAATGATATATAAGTCCATTTAATATTATGATATTTTATTAATACTAAATAATTTCACTTCTGGAGGAGTTATTCCCATATTAAATAAACTCCCATATTTAGACTCAAAATAACCAACCATAAAACCATGAAACAAACGCTCCACGAACAACAAAATTTAGCGTTATAACTGATCAAAATAACCATAAATGATCTTGATATAATTTTAATAAATAAAATAAATCATTAAGAGGTTATAAATTAAGTAACCAATTTATATAATTTGATTACATAATACATTAATTATAACTTCATAAAACTTTCAATCAAAAGATTATGTTTTCTCTTCTAACATTTACTTATATGATATATATTCTTTATTCAACCCTAATTTCTTATGTGTTGTGTACATACTCACCATTAATATATAATATTAGGGATATATTTATATTAATTTAATTAAATGTTTCATTTCATTATTAGTAAATTTATGGGCCATATATTTTGATTATTTACACAGTTGTTTGGGAAATCATACCTGAGTTTCTATTATTTGGTTTAAACAACTTCCCCTTTGATTATGTAACTATATGATTATGTGTTAATTTTTTTTATCATCTGATGATGTATTTAATCATTTTTAAGGGGATTTAAATATCATACACATAATCTATCAATTTGGTTAATTCTGACACTTTCTTCTAAAAATACATATTTAAATGATTCTTTTTCAAAATTTGAAAGGAATGTTTTTAACTAATATGGAATGAGTTGATTTCCTACTTGCATGATGACTTAAAGTATATTAGAATAATTAGTTTATAGGATTATATTAAAATGTAATTTTTTTAATTTATAATTGCACAACTACTTAAATAAATGATTTCATCGTAAAGTTGTATTTATATCAATAATTTTATAATGATTTTATTTGAGTTTTTTCATGTCTATCAACATTGGATGAATTTTTTATTTTATTTTATTATAAAATAACTCTTAAGGGAAAAGTGAGAAACCACCAAATCCAGAAAAATAACTAAAAGAAATTGTATATAAAATCTCATAAGAAAAATACAGGTTCTGCTTCTCCCCAACAATTACATCATGATAAGGATCCTCACCAAAGCATGTCCACTCAACAAACAGTCTTGTGAAAAGATGGACGGCCACGTAACCAATGTCTAAGCCACACCCTCTCATTATTCCACTCAATTTTGCATAATTATGTGATAGCCTCATGCTTTTAACCCCATCTGAAGCAAAACCATATAAAATGATAGAAGCGAAACACCCAATATTCACCTCAAGACACACAAACCACAGATCCACAATTGTACTCCCTTTGATCTAGAGAGACATCCAACCCGTCTAAAAACCCAATTTCACTCGAAACATCAAATATTAATTTAATAATTCCCAAAGCTGGTTCCCTAGACTACTCCCATGAGATAGTAGTTACCTGAATTGTTTGATCCCCCATTAACAGATTTTCAAACTCCCAGGCCAGCTAGTCCAAAGGCTAGACGTGCTCCTCAATGTTAATAATACCTATGTTGAACCCCCAACAATAAAAATGTATTCTTTATCAATATAATAATATTTCTCCTCATTAAGTGTCTCACTTAAGGGAATCCCCATCATTTCAGTTGCCTCCTCCTCAGAGGTATTAAGAAGCATGACATGTTCAGTTATTTTTTCTCAGATCTTATCTATGGGTCCAAACCATGGTAATTTTAATCCTATGAACATTGATGGTTCACATGCTCAATGATATCGTTTTGGTAATGGCCTTCCAGGCCAAATGAGTTTCAAGGGGGAGGTAAAGAGGAATAGTCCTTCCACCCCATCCTTTTATTATTTCTTCTGTATCTCCTCAGACATGTATTTTCACTAGCCGAGTAACTATGATCCTCTATAATGTTCTCATTAATTCATTCTATAACTTCATTAGGTGTAAAATGGTAAGAGTTCAAACGGGCCTCTACAAGTCCTTTATATCTATTTCTCAAAGGGACTAAAGCCCAGCCCCTTAATTTAGGTCCCCATGATTTTTAGTACTATTTTGGTGTTCCACCTCCAAATCTAGCCCTTTTCTCCCCTTCCTCAAGAAACCATGACTAGAGCCATCCATGTCCACTAGAATCCTCACTTCAGATACCTCCATATTCACCATGAAATTTTTACTCTGAAACCTCATGTCCCTATCACTAGCTGCAGCCTGCTGAAACTTGTCTTCCACCCGGTCACTATCCTTGTGAAGCAAAGTGTTGCAAGATGATACATGTACAGATCACTGATAAGCCTATTAATAAAACTAGACATAGTCAAATTTTTCTGAGTCACCAAGACCTACTTCATAGGTAAATGCACTAGAGGTGTTCGACCAGTTTCAGTCTCAATTGACTTTAGAATACTGGCAGATCAACTTCCAACTCTTTGAAGTTCAACCAACCAAGGAGGCCTCTGCTCCTCATTCTTGGGATGTGCCTCAAACTCTCTGCATCCTCTGTATCCCATATTCAAAATGTTCATCAGATAACTCCAATGACAATACTCATTATAATGTCCCATCAGCTTTCATTCAGAGTATAAATTGGTTCGTGTTTAATAAACCATGAATTGATTATAGCGGTACACTTCACCCACCGTGATCCAGACATATTCGAATGACACCCTAGACACATGAATTTCAACACAAATATGTGGATTCACAGGAAAACAAAGGGACGATGTGAGGCAATCCGAAAACATGTATCTACCTAACATATTCCCTATCATATAAATATTAGAGGAATTTTGGAATGTTAGAGGATGGTTGGGTAGACTTACCCAGGTTTCCATTGAGGGGTGATCATGTATCATATGAAAATTGAAGGGCCACTGAAGCAGATAAAATATGAATTTGTTGAAGCTGCGGGGAGCGCATGACAAGGATTTGATGAGATAACCCTCTGAGAAAAAGAAGACCATACTATTTCATTTTTCCAAAAGTCCCACTGTCACACTATATTGCAGGTCCCAATATTCGAAGATGTGCATATTGAACAAGTATACTGAGGGTAGTCTGGGATTAAACCTCTCCACCAGAGCTATGTTCATAAGATCCGATGATTCCATGAATTATGAGGCTGATAACAAAAGACTAGGGAAACCATAATGAGATTCTAAGGATTTCGGGATGAGAAAGATATGAGGAAAGGACGGAAGTAAAACAAGGTTTGATATGGGGATGAAGGATTATGAAGAACCTTTGATTGATGAAAAAAATTTCATACCCCTTCGGTGGGGGATGGACCGGCGCATTATCCACCGCCGTCGGGAAGAAGAGGTGTCACGCAGGGTTCCTCCTTAGCACTCCCACCCCATATCTCTATATCAAAATCAATTGTTTCATTGTATTATTAATTGATTGTAAACTATTTTGATACCATGTAATATATTTTATTTAATTTTTTATCATTATATTTGTTGTGTATATGCTATTTTTATACAGTTCAATATAATACTCTTATTGTCTTAGGATTATGATTATTTTTCAGGATAAGTTTTTTACATTTGATATGCTAGTTCCAATATGAATGTATATCTGGATTATGTTTCACTGATTTCATATCAGGAATGCATTGGACTTGGAATGTAAAGAGGGGTGCAATTATCGCACCTTGATGCATCAGTGGGTATCAAGAGACAAACTAGTTTGGATATTGGATGATGTCTTACTCGATTATATATAGTGTCTTGGACGAAGCCTTGAAATAATGTTTTCATGTTGCGCATTACGAATTCCCTCATCATGAGATAAGTTATTGATAATCCATGTTATTATTTTTCTAGTAGAATATCCATTTTTATGTTTCATTATCATGTGATTATTTATATTGAATTATTTGATCATATTTTATTCATACCATATTATGCTTAATAGTTTGTTTTAGTGGAATGGGTTGTTATTTATTCACCTTGATTTATTGTTTGTGTTTATTTATAATATCTTATGCTTTATTCTTTCCCTTACTGAGAAAATAACCTCACCCCTTTCTTATGTTTTATTTTTCGAAGGATTAAATGATGTATATTATATGTACAAGGATAATCTAAAAAAATAGTGGTATTTCCATTAGAGTAACTATGATGTATTTAATTTCATGTTGTAATATAGTACTTATCTTTTTATGTATATTTCCAAAGAAACTAAACTATTCAATCCTTTGGAATGCAATAACTTGTAATTTGTACCAATGTAATAAAATAACCACTAACTCTGGGATACTTGGGATGGGGTGTTTATAGGTGGAATCAGATTATGTTTAGTAGAATCATTTGTAACTAGATTTAGGACAATTTAGATTAGGGAATTATAACCCTATTTCTGAGTTTCGTAAAATTCCCAAAGTAACTATTATTATAATTTTTAGATTATTCATAAATATATTTTTTAATTATTTCACTAGTTTTAAAATTTCGTAGAATAATATAGTGTATTCCATTGTTTATAAAGGTCCCCGTGTGGAAGGAATGGAAACCATATCAATACACATATTCCATTTAAGGATTTCACTCCAATGAATGATCTGATGTTGGATCTGGTGATACAACAAGTGATGAACTACTTATAACTATACTAAGTAAAATATATCAGGTAATGAGAAATAACGTTACTCACATAGAGTATCACAATCCATAAAGCCTAGTAACAATATAATAACATTTCATGCAACAACAACCTATATCGTTTAATTGGACTACAAACCAATTTCTCACTATAAAATTCATAATTTCTTTAGATCAGAGATATTTTTTAGAGAATTAACAGACTGGAAAAAATTACACTTTTATTTTATCATATCTCAAGATATATGGATCACTAGTGATCATTAATTCAATAAAAATAAAAATTATGAAATCAGAAATATGGAATGGAAGGATTTTAAGGAAATTATCTTGGGGAAAAATTTCTTTCGTGAACATCTAGTATATATAGAGGTTGAATTTTTGAGTCTCTGATAGAAAAATGATGAAATTATCTCAATTTATGAATACATCATCACATGGTGATGATGTATTCTAACAACTATATATATAATTAAAATAGTAAGATTCACCATTTTGTTATTGGTATTAAGATAATTTTATCAACACCACTAGTTTGCCAAAAAATCTCATCATACGATGATGTAGTATAGTGTTCCTTTGATGGAATTAAGAAAATTTTATAAAGGCCACTAGTCTTCCCGAAATTATCATCCTATGATGATATATTTTAATGTTCCATCAAGGGGGATAAATAATTTTCCATTACATATGGATTTGAGGGGAATAAAGATAAGAAGAGGGATGTTGCATATAGAAAAAAAATGAAATATGGAAAAAGGTAATAAGAGAGGAGTATAATTTATATTTCTTAGTAAATATTGAATATAAATATAATGGAACATGCCGATTGGGAATGGGATTATGTTATAAGTGTCGATAAAAATGAAATCAATCATGTGATTTCAAGGGAAATAAATATTTCATCAATGTCCAACGCATTGCCTATAAGGAGAATAGAATATATGAATATGATTTTACCAAAGGTCATAGAGGTAGTCCCTATAAATGACCAAGGGAACAAGTCCATTATTATATAGTCACAAGATTTGAGGTTGAAGTTACTAATGATGTGGTGTTAGTTATATTAATCATATCTGAATAATTATGGCAAATCTCTATATTATTCTAGATAATTATATTATTTTATATTTTACATGTATCCTAGAAAAATTATATATTTCCAATTCACCTTAACAGTGGATTTACTAGTCAAAACCCATAGTGGAAACCTTTTAGAAAAAAATATGTATCATGGAGTTCCAATAATGAAACATAAACATACTCTAATTACTTTTTTTATTAACATACATATGGTTGATTTGGATGTAATCCTTAATATGGACAATCATAAAAATAAAATGAAGAAATTTATTAAAAAGATAATGAAATTATGATTTGTGAAGATTATATGTAATTTATCCTCTATTGATGGAATAATTAATCATCTGATTCATATTTGGATCAACCTCCAACAAATCATGTATGTCATGACCCATCCTCGGGGCCCATGTCGTGACTACCCCAAGCCCGCCTTCCATAGGCCAGGGGCTGGCAACTAGCCCCAAAGGCGTAAATCCCAAAAGGGAAGGCTTTGCCTTTTTAAACAGTAAACAAAAACACAACAGAGTATGCAAGTGAAGTAAGCACTAAGTACAACTGGGTACAAGGTAAGTGCTGAAAAGTAAATGGGCCAGTATACAAACCCAACTGAAAGTACAATACACCTAAAAAAAAGTACAACAACAGTAAGTAAAGAAGAAACACCAAATCATCCTTCTAAAATCCCACATGAAGGGTGGGTACAGTTAGTCTTCTCAGCTCCTCGGGTCCGGTTGCCAGCTCCGTGTATGTCCCGCCAAGTGGTCCACATCCGAGTACCATCCAGATCTACAAGCCTTCACCTCGATTAGTGATGTCAATCATCTGCATCCAACACAACGTAGTGCGGGCATAAACCGTGCAGGGGTGAGTATACGATACTCAGTAGGGACCTCGAGACCCCGGAAGGTCTCTCAGAATCCATGAAGGATAAAACACAAAGGAAAGGTATAATCACAAAGTATCAAATGACTCTACTAAGGTATATTCCCATACATATTCCTAAGTCACCAGTTAAAAAACTTCTCCAACTCTCGAGCCCAAGCACAACCCATTCCACACAGGAAAAGACAACCCAGAGCACACAAGAAAGAAAGTAAATCACATCGATGATAATGATTGAGAATCAAGACTCAGCTCACACACGTATACACTTCGTAAGGCGATAGAGATGATCAGATGTAGCCACTGATTCATCTAATCTGTCGGACCCACATAGGATACAAGACCACCTATGCTGACAGACCCACAAAAGATACAAGACCAGCTACTCTGTCGGACCCACACAGGATACAAGTACAAAGGTCAATACTGTCGGACCCATAATGGATATAAGAATAGTAGTCATTGCCATAGAACCCATAGAGGATTCTAGTATGGTCTTTGTCGCTGCCGAACCCACGGGGGCTCCTTGTACAGTTGTCCTTGCTGCAGAACCCACGATGGATCAAAGTGCAGTCGTCATCGTCGCAGTTGCAGTCAGCTCTAGGGTTCCCGCAAATAGCATGCTCCATTCTAGGAGGGTCCGCCACTCGAGAAAAAGAGTCGATACATCAACTGTGATGAAGTCCAGAGTTTATGTATCCTATAGTTCCGTGTTGACATAAGAAACCTAACACGACAGACGGTGCGTCAATCGGACGCCTGGTCTGAGAGTTATTCGCTTTTCCATTCCAGGGGCCCGGTTGGTTTTTAAGCTACAACCAACCCGACCGTACTCTAGCTGCATCAAAACATCAAGTGGAGTAATCCAAAAGAAAAATCCCAAAAAAATGGATCCCAACACAATTGACGGCACGTCAATCGGATGTCCCGTCCTTGAGATATAAGTGTTTCCGCTCCAAGGGCCAGGTTGGTTTCGAGTTCGAACCAACCCGGCCGTACACAAACATTGTCGAAACCTCTAGTGTAATATACCTAAACAAATGTCTCGATCCAAGGATTCCTACACAACTGACAATGTGTCGATCGGAGGTCCATAGCTCAAGTTATGGGAAAAATACCGAAAATAGTCCGAAGTGGGGGGTCTGGGCCCGGTCCGACCCGGCACGACCCCCCCTGGGTCGGCCCGGTCCGTGCGACCCACCCCATCTTGGATGGGTGGTGCGATGACTTGGACAGTGGGCTGAGCAGGTGGGACGCGGTCCCCCCTTTGTGTTCTGCGGACACGGCGACCGACGCCGCGTCTCCCCCAGATCCCGCGCGGCTGTGGGATCCAATCCCTCGCCGTCGCGGCTGAAGCCGAGGTGGGCTCCTGCTAGAATCGCACCGGGGTGCTGCCGATGACTTCCGTGAGCCACTGGTGTCATTCCGGTGGTCCGATTTTGCTCCCATATGCGCCAGCGATCGTCTCGAGTCCCGTACATCACTGCAAAGGATTCCAATTGCCATTTCGGTCCTGCTTCGTCATTGCCAATTATTCCGCACATCAAGAACAAATGAGCAGTGGGTTAGGACTTGTTCGTTAGTCCACACCCACTGCGCTAGTGGTTCAAATCATCACAAAATAAATAAAATCCATACTGAGGGTATAATTCTCATAAAAAAAATTACAAATTCATTCCCCTACCTCAACAAAGAAGATGATCGTTGGCATCGCGGTAGACGGCGTCGCGGGGAAAAGGGTTCATAGGCGTCGTTGGAGTGCGCCGAGGTGGAAGCGGCGTCTCCTCTCTTGTCCCGGGGAACATGATTGGTGGGGTGTCTTTGTTCTTCAAGGAACTAGGATTCTTCGTCATTATTCAATGAAGAACGGTTCTCCTGCATTTTTAATTCTTTCCAGAGCCTTCCTCAAAAGTGTTTTTCCAACCAAAAGTTTAAGGTGGCTCACAAATTAATAAAATTGTCATTCAATTCTTATTAATCTTAACGTGGAGCCAAATTAATTTACGCTGATATAAATTAATTAGTTGGAATGTTTAAATGGATTAGGGAGGTAGGAAGGATCCATCATAATAAATATGTGGAGTTACCAAAGAATTAAACAAGGGGTATTATTGGGGGAAAAGTCAAAGGAAATAGTAGGGGAATAAAAGAGATCAGAGGAAATTAAATGGCGCGGCTCGTGTAGGAACCACCTCTCAAACATCCACACTTCGGTTGTTAATTGGATGTGGTCCCCACTCTTAATTACCCATGGGATGGAAAACAACATTAAGAAATAAAAATTGTTCCTGCAATTTTTATTTACTTCTTCAATAAACCCCCAAAATTATCTTCTCCTCCTTTGCGAACACAACTACGGTAAGTGTCCCCATAAGCAATTATCAGCACTACGAGTTCATCGGTGCCCTCTGATTTTAATTCCAAGCACTTGTTCAAATGTTTGAAAAACCCACATGTTCGTTCACTAAACATACCCGAGCTAAATTTCAGAAATTGATTCCCGGCACGCCGGGCCTCGGAATCAAGCACCGTCAAAAGTCGTAGACTCATAAAATTCCAAAGTATTTTTTTTAAAAAAAATACTTCAAATTTTCGGGTTTTTACATCACTACCACCTTAGGTATTTATTTCCTCGTAAAGCTACAACATAAACTAGGTATCCAAATGAGGGTACTGAGCACGCATCTGAGCCTCCCTCTCCCATGTGCTCTCCTGGAGGTTCCCGTGCTGTCAACAAATACACACTAGAGGAATCGACCATCCGCATAGGACCCGCTACTGTCGATCCTCGATATCAACTGGGACCTGCATAAAAGTCTCCCCGTCATCGATGTCCACCTCCCCGTGGTCAATCATATGTGTTGGGTCATGCATGTATCTCCTCAACTGAGATATGTGGAAGGCATCGTGCACCCAGTGCAACAGAGATGGAAGGGCCAGGTGGTAAGCAACCTCGCCTACCCTACTGAGGACCTGGAATGGTCCGATGAAGCACGTATATAACTTTTAACCCCATCCAAATCTCCACAATCTACGTCGAGGTGAGACCCGTAAGAAAACATGGTCGCCATCCTCAAACACCAGTGGTATCCGCCTCCTATCAGCATAGGACTTCTGTCTACTCTGTGCAGTCCTCATCCACTCCTGGATGATCTTCACCTTCTCTGTCATAGCCCGAACCATCTCTGGTCCTATGAGTGCTGACTCCCTAGGGTCTGTCCAGCACAGAGGCGACCTGCATGGTCGGCTGTACAATGGCTCGTATGGTGCCATCCCAATGGTAGAGTGGTAGCTGTTGTTTTACGCAAACTCCACCAAGGGTAGGCGATCCTCCTAGCTGTGACCAGAGTCAAGGACACATGCACGGATCATGTCCTTGAGTGTTTGAATGGTCCACTCCATCCGTCCATCCGTCTAAGGATGAATGGAAGTGCTCAGGCGTAGCTGCGTCCCGAAAGCCTCATGTAACCCCTTCCAAAGCTGGGAAGTAAATCAAGCATCTCGATCAGAGATGAAAGAAGATGTCACACCATGAAGCCGTATGATCTCGTGAATGTAGAGGCATCCCAAGCTCTCTACTGAGCCCTGATATCTGATCGGTAAGAAGTGTACTGACTTGGAGAGTCGGTCTACAATCACCAATATGGTGTCGTGTCCTCTAGAAGTACGTGGAAGCCCCATCAAGAAATCCATGGATATCCCATCCCACTTCCACTCCAGGACCTCTAAGGGTTGTACCAAGCCTGCTGGCACCTGGTTCTCTTCCTTCACTTGTGACAAGTGAGGCATCAGGAAACGAACTCTGCCACAACCTTCTTCATACCCAACCACCAGTACTGTCGTCTGAGCTTCTGGTATATCTTTTCTACCCCAGGATGTACCGCTAGAGGGGAAGTGTCGAACTCCCTTAGCACCTCCTCATGTAGTGAAACTGGTACCATGTTACGTTCCCACAAGAGGAAGATCTGATCCGTGTCTATAGAAAATCCATTAGGTGCTAGCCCTGAGAATATCTGAGCATGTCTCACCTCACAGTCAACGTCCCTATGTTGTGCCTCTCTGACCCTCTGAAGTAGTGGAGGAGTGAATGTGAGGGACTGTAGATAGGCTGCCCCATCTCTATCCATGTAGGATATATGCAAAGTGGATAACTGCTCTGTCGCCTCCCCAAGTAGCTGAATGCCTGATCTCCTTCTAAGAGTATTTGCCACAACATTCCGTTTCCTAGGATTATATAAAATCTAAAAGTCATAATCATGGAGGAACTCGATCCATCACCTCTGTATCTGGTTCAGGTCCTTCTACGAGAAAATGTACCTAAGACTCTAGTGGTCAGAGTAGACTCTAAAGCGCTCGCTCATCAGATAGTGTCCCCACATATTTAGGGCAAACACCACTGCTACTAACTCTAGATCGTGGGTAGCATAGTCTTCCTCTTGCGGCATCAACTTCCATGAACTGTAAGCGATCATTTCCCACTCCTGCATCAGGGAACACCTGAGTCCGGTCCCTGATGCATCGCAGTAAACTACGTACCCTATGCCCTCCTCTGGCAGCCTCAAGATGGGTGCACTGATCAATCTCCGCCTCAGCTCCTGGAAGCTCTACTGACATATGTCTAACCACACGAAGGGTTTCCGATTCTTTGTCAAATCTGTAAGCGGTGCTGCAACTCTGGAGAAGTCTGGAAAAATCTTTGATAGTACCCAGCCAGACCTAGGAAACTTTGCACCTCTGTCACGCTCCTGGGAATCTCCCAAGAAAGTACCTCTTTGACCTTCATAGGATCCACTGCAACTCCCTCCTCTAAGATGAAATTACCCAAGAAGTGAACCTCTCGAATCCAGAACTAGAACTTATTGATCTTACCATAAAGCTGGTGTGCTCAGAGTGTATCTAGTATAACCCATAAGTGGTAGGCGTGCTCCACCTCGGTAGTTGACTAAATCAGTATATTGTCAATGAAGACTATGACAAACTGATTAAGGTAGGGCTAGATGATTATATTCATGAGACTCATGAACACTGCTATAGTGTTGGTCACACCGAAGGTCATGACCAAGAACTCATAGTGGCCATATCGACACCTGAAGGTCGTCTTCTGCATATCCTCGTCCCAAACTCGGAGCTGATGATATCATGACCTGAGGTCTATCTTCAAGAACAAACGTGCTCCCTTGAGCTGATCGAAGAGGTCTTAAATCCTTAGAAGCAGATACATGTTCCACACAATCACCTAGTTCAAGCGATGGTAGTCGACACACAGTTTCAAGATCCCATCCTCCTTCTTGGCGAATAGAATCGGAGAAGCCGAAGCTGAAACACTAGGTCGAATGAAACCTTTCGCTTGTAAGTCCTCCAGCTGTACCTGCAGCTCATGAAGCTCGGTAGGAGCCATATGATATGATGGTGTGGATAACAGTGATGTCCCGGGGTACAGTTCTATATAGAAATCAGCCTCCCTGTGAGGAGGTAGTCCTGGGACATCGTCCGAAAAAACGTCCGCATACTGATCCACCACAACAGGAAATCCAGGACTTCATATGTCAACTGCTCCGAGGATGAGACTAGCCAACTGATGAGTGATCGTCTGACCTCTCTTTTGCGTAAGTCCATCCTGTGCTGTGAAGGTTCCCTTTTTGCCGGTGAAGGGGAACCTGGTCCCATCCGTGCAGACACACCGTACCTTACGCCTAATACAGTCGATCTGAGCATGTACTGTAGATAACGAGTCCATACCCAAGATGACATCGTAATGCCTCAACGCCACTACAAGAAGATCCCACCTAAAGTTCTAACCTCCTAGAGTAAGCTCACACTACCGAAACCGGTTCGTAAATGTCACGTATGCTCCCGTAGATGTCTCTAGCTGCAAGGATCGAGCAAACGACTCCGTCGAAATCTCTGAGATCCAAACCAGGGAAGCAGAAATAAAAGAATGACTCACACCTGTGTCTATAATAACTGCATCAAGGGTGGAGTAGACACAGATAGAAGCTCGAATCATATTGGGTGTGTCGTGGCCAGAAGCCTCTGCTACCTGGTGCTCAGCCTGCCTCTGCCCGCCAGCTCCTTCTGGTCGGGGTGGACCTTCAGGGGGTGGTGGTGGTAGAGCCTCGAAGCGTCGTCCACCACCCGTTGCTCAGCCAACTCCTCTTCCTCATCCGCCTGCTCCCTACAGACCACTACGGTCAAACCTATGCCTCTGCCTGGGAGGTCCCTACACTGTCTGCTGCTCATCTGCATGGCGGGTCGGGCAGTCACAAGCCATGTGGCCCTTACCACAGCATGCATAACACTGTCTGCTCCTCGTAAGGCTGGCTCTGCGCCGTGTGCCCCGCACAGTCGAAACTATGTCCTGAGGTCGTCCACCAGACATCCTGGTCCGCATGGACCCCTGTGTCATTTGTCAACTGCCAGCTATAGAAGACTCTGCTATGTGACATCCTTTCGTGGGTCTCTCTGCTGATGGCTGCTCGGCGAGAAATCTCTCCACTAACAGGGCTCCCTCCAGCACCCCTCCTATGTCGGGATGCTGAGTGGAAACATAAAATATCTAATCTCATGCCTCATTTCTTGCTCAAAGGTCTGGGCCCAGAAGAATGGGTCTCGTACCATATATGTGGAGTAGTGCGAGTGATCGGTAAATCTCGCTGAGTACTGGGCTGCTAACATGCTGCCCTGCCACAGCTGTAGTAACTCCGGGATGCGCACCGCACGAAGGGTGGCTAGAATGAAATCTGAGCAGAAGAGACTCTCGAAGTCCGTCTAAAGAAGAGATGCCTCATCATGCACCTGGATCATTATGCTCCACCATCTATGTGCTGCCGTGTGCAGGAGACTCACGGCAAGGATCACCATGAGGTCGGCTAGTGTCCCAACCAACCTGAAGACTCTGACGATAGCCTCCAGCCAATCCTCGGCTTCCTGAGGATCCTTCTATCTATGGAACTTGGGCGGACTCTGTGTCTGAAACTCATGCAACGCGCTCAGGTGGTGTGTACTCTTCGCCGCTGGGGCAGGTAGCATCGGTGGCTCAGTGGGTAGAGGTACCACTGGTGCCTCCACTGTAATGGGTCCCTGTAGCAATGCCTCACCGCTCGGGGGGGCTCTCATCCCACATGTAACTAGGAACCCCAGCTGGATGCCTCAATGGGGCCATCCGTAAAATGAAACAGGTGTTCCACAGTTGTTACAGTATACTTGGGGAGTTGACACAAAGTAATCACAAATAAAACTTTTGAAAGGAAACACACACACAATCAGTGTTTTCGTGCACTGAGTCGAAAATCAGAAGTCAGGGTCCTAGTGTATGGATACGTCATTCGCCACACCAACACTGGACTCCCTGGATTGAAAACCACACTCTATACTCTTAACACTATTGCTTCATAGAGAAGAAATTATCACAGTCCTTAGTTCTGTGGTAGAACCGACTCCTATTATACCAATTTGTCACGACCCATCCTCAGGGCATGTGCCGTGACTACCCCAAGCCCACCTTCCATGGGCCAGGGGCTGGCGACTAGCACCAAAGGCATAAATCCTGAAAAGGGAAGTCTTTTCCATTTTAAATAGTAAAAAAAACACAACCGAGAACACAAGTTAAGTATACACTAAGTAAAACTGGGTACAAGGTAAGTGCTGAAAAGTAAATGGTCCAGTATACAAACCCAATTAAAAGTACAGTACAACAACCAAGTAAGTACAACAATAGTATGTAAAGCAGCAACACTGAGTTGTCCTCTAGAAATCCCACCTGATGGGTGGGTACAGTTAGTCTCCTTAGCTCCTCGGGCCCGGTCGCCCGCTCCATGTACGTCCCGCCAAGTGGTCCACCTCTGGGTACTGTCCAGCTCCACAAGCCTCCACCTCGACCAGTGATGTCTGTCGTCTGCATCCAACACAACGTAGTGCTATCATATCCCATGCAGGGGTGAGTATACGATACTCCGTAGGGACACCGAGACCCCCGAAGGTCTCTCAGAATCCACAAAGGATAAAACACAAAAGAATTATACAATCACGAAGTATCAAACCACTCTACTTAGGTATATGCCCATACATATACCTAAGTCATCAGTCACAAAACAACTCCATCTCTCGAGCCCAAGCACAACCCAGTCCACACTGGAAAACACAACCCAGTCCACAATGGAAATCTAGTCAATCACATCGATGATAATGATTGAGAATCAAGACTCATCTCACATTGGTATACACTTCGTAAGGCGATAGAGATGATCAGATGTAGCCACAAATTCATCTAAGCTATCAGACCCACATAGGATACAAGACTAGCTAAGATGTCGGACCCACAATGGATACTAGACCAGCTACTCTGCCAGACCCACACAAGATACAAGTACAGAGGTCAATACTGCCGGACCCACATAGGATACAAGAACAGTAGTCAACGCCGTCGAACCCCTGGAGGATTATAGTATGGTAGTCATCGCTCCAGAAACCATGGAGAATCCAAGTACAGTTGTCCTCGCTGCAGAACCCACGGAGGATCCAAGTGCAGTCATCATCGTCGCAGTCTCAGCCAGCTCTAATGTTCCCGCACAGAACATGCTCGATTCTGGGAGGGTCTGCTCCTCGAGAAAAAGCGTCGATACATCAACTGCCACGTATTCCATAGTTGATGTATCCCAAAGTTCCGTCTCGACATAAGAAACCTAACGTGATAGACGGTGCGTCAATCAGACGCCCGATCTGAGCATTATTGGGTTTCCGTTCGAGGGGCCCGGTTGGGTTTTAAGCTAAAACCAACCCGACCGTACTCTAGCTACTTCCAAACCTCAAGAGGAGTAAGCAAAAAAGACTATGTCAACAAAATTATCCAAACGCAATTGACGGCACGTCAATCGGATGTCCGGTCCTTGAGATATAAGTATTTGCACTCGAAGGGCCTGGTTGGTTTCGCGTTCAAACCAACCCAGCCATACAAAAACGTTTCCAAAACCTCAAATGTAATATACTAAAATGACCGTCTTTATTCAAGGATTCCTGTTCAACTGAGAGTGTGTTTATCGGAGGTCCATAGCTCAAGTTACGGGAAAATGACCGAAAACAGTCCGAAGTGGGGGGTCTGGGCCCGGTTCAACCCTGCCCAACCCCCCCTGGGTCGGCCCGGTAGGGCGCGGCCCGGCCCAGCTTGGCCAAGGGGTGCACTGGCTCGGCCAGCAGGCCGAGAAGGGGTGACGCAGTCCGCCCTTTGTGTTCCGCGAACGCGGAGACCGATGCCACGTCTCCCCCGGATCCCGCGCTGCCGCGGGATCCAATCCCTCGCTGTCGCGACTTCAGCCGCGGCGGGCTCCTACCGGGGGCGCGTCGGGGCGCCTCCACCACCTCCGATAGCCGGTGACT
The DNA here is from genome assembly GCA_963277665.1 of Viscum album. Lineage (NCBI taxonomy): Eukaryota > Viridiplantae > Streptophyta > Magnoliopsida > Santalales > Viscaceae > Viscum > Viscum album. Next base: position 875,538,785 of record OY728143.1, on the reverse strand, counting down.
TTTGCGGGCCATAGGAGTCATTTCGGTGGTCCGATTTTGCTCCCGTCTGCGCCAACGGTCCTCTCTGGTCTCGTACATCACTATGAAGGCTTGCAATTACCATTACGGTCCTGCTTCACCGCCGCCAATTATTCCGCATATCAAGAACAAAGATGCGGCGGGTTCAGACTTGTTGGTTAGTCTGCACCCACCGCGTTAGAGATTCAAAGCATCAACAAACAAATACATGCCATGTCTAGGGTATAATTCTCATAAAAGAACAATATACAAATTGTTTCCCCTACCTCATCTAGGAAAACAATCGTCGGCGTCTCGGTATATGGAGTCATGGGGAAAGGGGTTCGTAGGCGTTTCTGTAGTGCTCCAAGGAGGAAGTAGCATCTCCTCTCTTGTCGCGGGGAAGAGGATTGGTGGCGCGTCCTTCTTCTTCGAGAAACTGGAATTCTTCATCGTTCTTTATTGAAGAATGGTTTGCCTGCATTTTTAATTCTTTCCAGAGCCTTCCTCAAAAGTGTTTTGCGACCAAAAGTTTAAGGCGGCTCAAAAATTAAAAGAATTGTCATAAAATTCTTATTAATTTCAACGTGGTGCCAAATTAATTTACGCTGATATAAAACAATTGGTTGGCATGTTTAAATGGATGAGGGAGGATGGAAGGCTCCATCATAGTAAATATGTGGAGTTACCAAATAATTAAACAAGGGGTATTAATGGGGGGAAAGTCAAAGGAAACAACAGGGGAATAAAAGATATCAGGGGAAATTAAATGGTGGGGCTCGTGTGGGCCCCACCTCATTAACATCCACACTTGGGTAGTTATGTGGCGGTGGACCCCACTCTTAACTACCCATGGGAGGGGAAAAACACCTTATGAAATAAAAATTGTTCCGAAAATTTTTATTTACTTTTTAAATAAACCCCCAAAATTATCTTCTCATCCTTTATTAACGCAACTACGGTAATTGTCCCCTTAAGCAATTACCGGTGATGTGAGTTCATCGGTGCCCTTGGGTGTTAATTCCGAGCACCAGTTCAAAATTTAGAAAAACCCACTTGTTAGTTAACTGAACATACCCGAGCTAAACGTCAGAAATTGATTCTAGGCACACCGGACCTCAAGCTCAAGCACCCTCAGAAGCTGCATTCTCATAAAATTCCAAAGCATTTTTTTAAAAAATAATTTCTTGAAATTTACGGGGTTTTACAATGTAAATGGTATTCTTGGAGAACAAGGAGAAGATAAATCCTATTAATCAAAAAGGTAATCATCAAATTGAGGATGTACCTATTATACATTAATAACTTGATGAATTTCCTGAGGATATACTTGGACATTCTCTTGCGCAGAAAGTTGAGTTCTTTATTGATTTAATCCCAAATTCATGACCTATAATAGGAAATGCATATCGAATGGTAATGATGTTTTTAATAGTTTTAAAGATACAACTAAAAGAATTTAGTAGTGAGGTATTTATATGCCATAGTGTTTCACTATGAGATCTCCTGTTATTTTCATTATAAGAAATTATGGATCTATGAGGATGTATATTGAATATAGATAGATCAATACTATAATGATATAGAATGTGTATCCCTTAACATGCATTTATGACTTATTTGACCAACTTTGTAACGCCCCGACACCAGAAGCCCATAGTCAGTGCATTATTACATATCATTGGAATGATCACAAAAGGTCATGTCTCGAAAAAATGATTAGTTTAGTAACCTTGAAATTACTATATACATTCATAAGGTTTACATTACATAATAAAATAAAAAACTATAACAACATTGATTCCATAGAAAACACTGAGATACATTAGACTATATTTGTAGGTCAGTCATAATATACTTCTTCACATATTGGGAAAAATAAATCATAGAAAGGGGTGAGCTCAAATGCTCAGTAAGGATAACAATATAGCCGAAACATTCATAAATAGGCATAAACATTTAAGGAAATGTATAAAACTAAAACAAAAGCATTGTATACATAAACATCATCATAATATGGAAAATATAAATCAAAATAATTCCATTTACTTACCCACATGGATATTCTACTAGTAGAATAATCACATGCAATATCAATAGCCACTTTCATAATGATGGAATTCATAATGCCAGACTTTCATAACCACATAGTTAAGGCCTTTTGACAAGACTAAAAATAATATTTTGTCAAGGTATTCTTCCAACACACTATTTTGTCTCATGAGACCTACCAATGCATCGAGGAGCTATAGCGGGCTCCACCCGTCACTTACTAAGTCCAATAAATTACTCATATGAAAATATTTAAACATAACATAATCATTCGTAATAAAAATAGCATAATAAATGTCAATACCTTATCTATTAACCATGAATCGTAGAAATAATAGAACATCCACAGTCAAACATATCACAAAACCTTCAATACATTATGGAAGATTTGAATCATAATAAATCAACTTCAAATAGGATTACAATCCACCAAAGGATTTTACCATAGATAAAATCAAAACATTTTTTTGAGAAATATATCTTTCTATTTTGAAATCATTTAAAAGTCATATAATTATAAAAGAAAAAATTTATTTTGAAAATATTCTTATAATATTATTTGGGAATCTTTGATTATATTATAATGATATAAAATAGCTGCACCCACCGTATATGTCAAAAAAACATTCTTAACATAAATTGGTCGAAAAGGTCAAAAAGTACCATGTTTGGAAAATTTCAAAAAGATACCTTTATAAAAATATTATAAAATTAAAACAAGGGTATAAATGACTTTAAACCATATTCTATAAAATAATAATAATGTTTTGAAATAAATTTTTATGAAACATGGAAGTGGATGATAAAGAGGCCCCCATAGATAATTACGTATAAACAACCTCGTATAATGAAAAGATTGGTGAATAAACCCTCACCTTGTAATTTTACTTGGTCGAGGGTTGGTTATACTCCTGTATAATGGTGAAATAGTTTTTATTAAATTATACAATAATCATATACATTAATATGATATCATATATGATCTTTTAACATTGTTTTGATAATAATATCTTAGTTTTATCGTCATTTCGGGTGTCTACGGATTCGTTTTCCGTTATATTCTTTGTTATGTGAGTCATATTTGTTATGGATGGGATGTATCTTATTCATATCCAGAATTATATCAAGTCATTAAACATTATTTTTAATCATCAAATGAAAATTATTCTTCAATGGATACGATGGGGAATTAATCTCATCACGTTCATGGAGACGATAATCCGTACGTATGCACAAGCGAAAATATCATTTTTTGATATTAAAATATAATATAATTGGATGGTATATAATATATACAGAATCATTATCATTTTATATTTATTATTTACATGAATTAAACATCATTATTCTACCCATTAAAAAAATAATGTATTGAATAACAATTACACCACGACGCGGAGACGGTAAGTTGTACGTACGCACCTACGGTGACATGTCATTCAAAAGATGGATAGAATAAAGAATTTGGTTATAAAATATTTATAATAACATCAATGTATATATAATATACAAGAGTTATTATTTTATAATGGAAACAACAAAGAAAGAGGAAGTAGAAGAAGAAAGGAACATGAAAGTAGTGACGAAATATTTACCTCTTCTTTTGGTTCTTCCTTTTGATTTTATTGGAAGGGCTCCATAAGATGGCTTTATGAATAAAGGGATGACTCTAGGATAAATATAGGACAGTTTAGAGGGTATTTGTTCTGGGGTTGGCTAATCCAATTGGATTTAATGATGTGAATTAAAGAGAATGGGGAGTGCCCTTTTATAAGAGGGGTTGGGGTCACCTTAGGAAAAGCAAGAAATATTATTTTATAATAAAATCTATATTGGTTTCTAATGGAAAAAAATGGAATATTTAATGGATAATGTGGGGATGGGTAAAAAACCACTCAACCACTAGGTTTTAGATAGGGTTGGGTTACTATATTAACCTTACCTTTTAGATTTATCTATTAGTTAATTAGTTTGACATTTACCATATCTCTTTCTATTTTTATATTATATGGTTAATAAACATACTATAACTACTAAGAGAACCCGAAGTGGTTTATTAATTATACACATATCATTATATAAGTATATTGTCCAAAAGATATATTTTTTGGAATTGAATATCAATTAATAATATAATATTTATTTTAAAAACAATTTTATATCAATTTTGACAAAATTTGGTATTTGGTTTTTTCTAAATTCATAACAGCATCATTACTTCAAAATAAATTCATATAACAAACCCTAAAATGTCATATTAACATAAAAAATTAGTGTAATTCATAAAAACGTCTCGAATCACATTTATTTTCATATTTATAATATAAATTATTTTATTATTTCATTCATTAGGTAATTACGACATCAACATTGTGTCATAAATAAATTAAATTATTTATTGTCTAAAAAATATAAATAAAAAACAACAATGTAGGAAATATTTATATCTTTCAAATGATTACTTATAGTCGAATTTATCTTATGTTTAACCCTATATTAAAATGGTTTTGTTATTAAACATTCACTATAACTTTTTAAACTCTTCTTTGAATAAAATAATAATACATTTCCTAGTCTAATAAAAGTGGACCTAAAGGAACATATTTTATTCCTATGGGTTTTTGGATGAATTACACTTATCCAATAGAATTACGACATGTGTTAGGGTAATAATAATATCATTTTTACCCTTAATTACCCTATTTAGTTTTAATCGTGGTAAATAAAAGTAAAAAGATAATATTCACAAAAAATTATTTTCATCTTATTGAACCACATTTTACTTACTGATATCATCTGTGTCTTTTATATTTTTTAAATTCCACTCACAGAAGTGGTAAAATTATGTTTTATGTAAATTTGAAAATCCTCTTAGGGGGTGGGTAAAAGACGGTAAAAAGTTAAATAAATTTTTTATATATCTAAATTTTTTATAAAATGTCTCTAATGAATTAAATTGAACTTATATAGTTATTATGTATCTATTTGGACTTAAAATAAATTTAAACAAAAATTCATATTTAAACTATAACTCAGTGTTTTCATTATTCATCAAAACTTGAAAATTTTTAGAAAATTTCCAAAAAATCAGCCTAAGTTAATTGTGATATTCCGAATCTGAAAATAAAGTCCATTTTGAAAGATAAAATTTATAAAATATCAAAAAGTGGGTATTAATATTCATAACGACTAGTTTGATTGGTTGTGGTGTGTTAGAACTCGATGTTGCATACAACACACACTATTGTATTATTCAAAGTGAAGCGTACTGTGGAAACTTGGGGTATTACATTATCCCATCCTTCAAATAATTCTTTCCTCAAAATTTCTTTAATATTACAGCATAAAAAGACCTGTGTGGTTCTTCATCATAAGCTCCTCAGGTTCTCACATTGCCTCTATCATCTTATGGTTTCTCCATATAACTTTTACCAGACGAGTCATTCGGTTTCTCAGCACTTGTTCTCTTGTATCAAGAACCTTGACATGATCTTTGCAATAAGATAGATTGGGTTCCAATTCTAATTCCTCATAGGTGAGTACATGTATTGGGTCAGGCATGCATTTTCTCAACAGTGATACATGGAATACATTGTGAACTTTAGAGATACTTGGAAATAATTCAAAATGGTAATCTAAAACCCCAATTTGTTCTATAATTTCAAAAGGTATGATGTTCATGTGACTGAATTTACCCTTCTTACCGAAATGTATAACACAATTTCATGGAGATACCTTCAAGAAAACATGATCTCCTACCTGAAATTCAAGATCCTTCCTTCAGTTATCAGTATAGCTCTTATGTATACTTTGAGCTTCCAGGATGTGGTTTTGGATTAACTTCACCATTTCCATCGGTTCCACCACAAGTTCTGGGCTTATGAGTTTTTTTTCACCAACATCATCCCAACAGGTTTGTGTGAGACATCTCTTTCCGTATAACACTTTATATGGTGCCATATGAATACTTGAAGGGAAGCTATTGTTATAGGAAAATTCTACCAGAGGTAAATATTGATACCACATACCTTGATCATCAAGTTAGCTTGATATAAACATGTCTTCTAATGTTTGAATAATCCATTTTGATATTCCATAAGTTTGGGGGTGGTAGGCAGTGCTCAAACAATGTTCAGTATCCATGGATTTCTAAAAACATTTCAAGAATCTTGGTGTAAAATGTGGATCATAGTCACAAACAATCGATAGGGGTACTCCATGAAGTCTCAAAAAATCATTAATATATTTTCTTTCTAGACGTTCAAGTGGTAAATCTTCTTGTATGGAAAGAAAATGTGCTGACTTGGTAAGATGATCAAAAATGACCCATATTGCATCATTCCTTCTTGGAGTATTTGGTAGTCCCATGACAATTTCCATTATAATATTATCCCATTTCCACTCAGGTATGGGGAGAGGTTGCATGAATCCTCCAGGATGTTGCCTTCCAGCTTTCACTTGTTGACAAGCCATACACAATGTCTCTTCCCAAATTTCAAAATTCCACCTTCATACACACAGTTAGTCAATCTCTTATCATTCATAACTTTAATCTTTTTTTTTGAAACTATTCATCATTGGTCTGAGAACTCTTTATCATTTCTAGTAAAGATCATTTGGCCACCATTTGAAATGGTATTGATGTTTCACCTTCCATGGTTATTCCCATATCCGTCTTTACTAGATCCATGTATATAGGATACTTTTAGATCTGGTATATCGGGAACACAACGTCGCTTCCCAAATTTCAAAATTCCACCATGATACACACAGTTTGTCAATCTCTTATCATTCATAGCTTTAATATTCTTTTGAAACTATTCATCATTGGTCTGAGAACTCTTTATCATTTCTAGTAAAGATCATTTGGCCACCATTTGAAATGGTATTGATGTTTCACCTTCCATGGTTATTCCCATATCCATCTTTACTAGATCCATGTATATAGGATACTTTTCAACTATCATCTTTTTTAAAACTCCATAATCCTTTCTACTCAAAGCTTCTTCCACCATATTTTCCTTCCTTAGGTGGTAGTGTATAGTGTAATCATAATCCTGGAGTAGTTCAAGCAATTTCTTTTTCCTCATGTTGAGTTCTTTTTGAGATAAAATATACTTCAAACTCTTGTGATGAGTATAAATCTCACATTTTTTCGCCATATATATAGTGTCTTTATATCTTCAAATAAAAGATTATGACTGATAACTCATGATCATGATTTGGATAGTTAATCTAATAAATTTTCAGCTTTCGTGATGCATAGGAAATAACTCTATCATTCTGCATAAGGACACAACCAAGTCCTTTATCGATGCATCATTATAAATAACAAACATATTATTCCCCAATAGTAGATTCATGATAGGAGAATTGACTAATATTTTCTTCAATTGTTCAAAACATTCTTCACACTCTTTTATCCAAACAAATTTAACCCCTTTTCGTGTGATATTTGTTAATGGGTTAGCCAACCGGGAAACTTTTTTGGACAAAACGTTGATAATAACCTAGTAATCCAAAAAAACTATGTACCTCTATTATACTCATCGGTTTTGGCCATTCTTGGATTGCCTTGATCTTAAAAGTATTAAAATAGATTCCATCCTTAGATATAATATGTCCAAGAAAAGAAATATCCTAAAGCCAGAATTCACACTTGCTAAACATACAATATAATTCATTTCTTCTAAGAGTATTCTGGATAATGTGCTAGTGATTTTCATGATCTTCGTCGCTTTTGGAGTAAACCATGATATCATAATTAAATACCACTAAAAAGTCATCAAGATATTCCTTGAAAAATCTATTCATTAGATCCATAAAGACATAGGGTGCATTAGTCAATCCAAAAGCCATTACTATAAACTCATAATGCTCGTACCTGGTTTGAAATACTGTTTTCGGAATGTCTTCCTTCTTCACACACAACTAATGAAATCCAGATCGAACGTCAATATTTGAAAAGTATTGAGCTCCATGAATTTGGTCGAATAAATCATCAATGCGAGGTAGGGGATGCTTGTTCGTTATTGTTATAGCATTGATCTCCATTTAGTCAATGCAAAACCTCATAGATCCATCTTTCTGTTTAAAAAATGACAGGGGCTCCCCATGGAGAAACACTAGGGTGAATAAATCCCTTATTACTCAATTACTCTAGTTGTTTCTTTAGTTCCATTAATTCCACAGTGGCCATTCTATAAGAGTCTTCGATATAGGCCTTGATCGAGTAATTAAATCAATGGAAAACTCAATTTCTCGTTATGGAGGATGTCCATGTAAATATTTTGGAAACACATCAACATATTCATTCACAATAGGTACATCCACTTTTTGAACATTATTTTCCTCACCCACAGTTGTTTCATTCTCCTCCTCCCCAATAATTGAATTTAGTTGAGCTACTGGGGGTTTATCTAGATAAGAATTAGGTGGTGACTATTCTGATCTAAAGATAAGTTGTTCTTTATCATCGTCATAAAAAATAGTAACCTCTATCTTCTTACAATAAAAATTTTCATCATTGTTCGAAAGAAAATCCATATCGAGGATTATATCAAATTCAATCAATGGTATGGCGATGAGATAAGTAGATAAAGAACATTTATTTTCCCTAATGGGGAGTGAATCACAAAACATTGTTGCAATGAAACTTCCCTTAAACGTTTTGATGGACAACTCAATTGTTAATTCAAATTGAAAATATCTAATTTTATTATCAAACTAAGGAATATATGAAACAATTCGATGATCCAAAATCAAATAAATCATTTTCTAAACATGTGAAAACCATTAAATTACTTGACACCACGTCTTTCGGAGCTTCAAAGTCAGCAGTAGTGATAGTATAAGCATGGCCTTGATCCCTTGGCCTTTTTTGAGGTAAGATCCTCTAACTCTTAGGACATTCATTCCCACAATTTCCCCCTTTATCTACAATTGTAGCATTCACCCTTGATAGCCTCTATCTTCCCCTTGTAATCACAAGAATGGTGGCCCTTTTCACCACACTTTTAATAGACTTCCATTCCCTTCAGGGAAGTACCAGGGTGTCTCTTCCAACATTTATTGCTGGATGGATATTCAAATTTTTTCATGTTCCCCTTATTTCCATTTCCAGTGTGTTCAGTAGATCTCTTCTTCTCTTTCTTTTCTTTTAAGTTGTAATACTTAGAGAATTATTTTACTGTCTTGATATCACATGAGAAAATATCTTCATATGATAAGAAGAATTGTGAGACTAATGATCGATGGAGAAATGGATTTAACCCATCAAATAAATGATCAATATTACTTATTGGGTTATGTATATAATCTGCAACATGCCTCACTAACCTTGTAATGTTAGCTTCAAACATTGCGACATTATCATCCTCCTTTTTCCTCAGACTCAGAAATCGTCATTCCATATCCGCTCAATGGATACGAGGAAAGTATATTTCTATGAAAATTTCTGTAAACTCCCTCTATTACATGTTTGATACATCATCATCTTTCTTTGTGTTTTGAATCAATGACCACCATTGATCAACATCTCCAGTGAGGCAGTAAACTGCCATGACAACTTTTTCCCTTTCACTACTCCCCAAGGCGTGGAATATTTTCTCTATGGAATTTATCCATTGCTCAGCTACTATTGGATTTGTACCCCCATTGAATGTTGGTGGTTTTTCCTCATGAAGTGATCTAATATTGATCCTCTATGCTGCAGATCAGGGTGCTCCATACATGTAAGGTTATTATTAATAACCTGAGTGAGTTGTCCAAATATAGTGATAAGCTGATCAGCACCGGTTGTATCACCAACTCCACTATTATTATCTCGATCATGAGGGAAATCCCTATATGGAGTGCATGCATTGATACAGTTTCCATTCCTTCAACTAGGTGCCATTTCTAAACAATGGCATTAACTAGATGAGTTTATGAAACAAAATGCATAATTCCAAACTTGTAAAACACTTAACAAAAATTGAACAGTTTATGGATATAATACATAATAAAATAATGTATTCTTAGAGAAGTGTATACACATAAACCCTTCATAATGATTTTTAATGAAAATGAGAATTATCCTAAGCATATCCCCCGGGAGTGTCGTAACCAAGAGTGCAGCAAGGCCCGTTGTCATGCACCAGTTCCCGTTCGGGTCTAGCTCATAGCAGTGTTTTTGAGTTTTACCCCTAGGTAGGTCTGTGCTAGAGCCACCTCTACCTACTCGTATCCAGACAATGATTTATTGCTTGGAAAACTCACAAAATCTCTATAATGCCAAAATTATAAGATGTTCTTCTATACTAATACTCAATGTCTTTCTTAGGGTAATGTGCTCTAATTAGAGTTTATCTAAATCTAGATTCCACAGTTTGTACTAAAATTCATCTGATACCAACTGTAACATACCAAACCCAGAAGCCCAGATTCGGTGCATTATTACGTATAATTGGCATGATCACAAAAGATCAGGTCTCGAAAGACCAATTAGTTTAGTATCCTTGAATGTACTAGATACATTCATAAGGTTTACATTACATCATAAAATGGAAAGCATTAAAAAAATTGTTTCCATAGACAACACTGAGAACCCAAAGAATATCCCTATAGGTCAGTCATAAAATAGTTCTTCGAATCTTGGAAAAAATAAAACATAGAAAGGGGTGAGATCAGATTCTCAGTAAGGATAAAAATATAGCGGAAACTTTCATAAATAAGAATAAACATTTATGGAAATGTATAAAACTAAAAAAAACCTTTTCACCATAAACTTCATCATAATATGGAACATATAAATCAAAATAATTCCATTTACGTACTCACATGGATATTCTACTAGTCGAATAATCACATGCAATATCAATAGCCACTTTCATAATGATGGAATGCATAATGCCAGACTTTCATAACCACATAGTCATGGCCTTGTGCCAAGACTAAGAATAATATTTTGTCAAGGTTTTTTTCCAACACACTAGTTTGTCTAATTAGACCTACGGATTCATCGAGAATCTATAGATGGCTCCACCCGTCACTTACTATGTCCAATGCATTCCTCATATGAAAGGATTTAAACATAACATAAAAATTTGTATTAAAACTACCCTACGAAATGTCAATACTTTATCCATAAACCATGAATGGTATAAAAAAAGCACATCAACATTCAAACATATCATGAAACCATAAACACAATATGGATTTTTGGTATCATAACAAATCAACTTCAAATAATCTTACAATCCATCAAAGGATGTTTACATTGATGAAATCAAAACGTTTTTTGAGAAATATCTCTTTCTATTTTGAAATGATTCAAAATTCATATAATTATTAAATAAAACATTTATTTTTAGAATATTCTTAAATTTTTTTAAGGGAAGCTTCGATGATGTTATAACTGCATAAAATAGCCACACCTGCCGTATATGTTAAAAACATTCTTACCTTAAATTTGTCAAAAAGGACAAAAAGTACCTTGTTTGGAAAACGACAAAACGATTCCCTTATAAACTTCATATAAAAGTCAAACAAGGGTATAAATTACTTTAACCCATATTCTATAAAATATTAATATTGTTTTGAAATACATTTTTAAGAAACATGGATGTGGATGATAAAGAGACCCCTATAGATAATTACGTATAAACAACCTCAGATAATGTAGAGATTTTAGAATTAACGCTTTACGTGTACATTTACTTGGCTGGGGGTAGGTTATCCTCCTCTATAATGGTAAAATAATTTTAATTAAATTATATATGAATCATATAAATTAATATTATATCATATATGATCTTTTAACATTGCTTTGTTAATAATATCATAGTATTATCGTCGTTTCGTGTGTTAACAGATTCGTTTTGCTTTATATTATTTATTATGTGAGTCATACTTGTTATGGATGGGATATATATTATTAATATCCAGAATTATGTCAAGTACTTAAATATTATATTTAACCATCAAATTAAAATTACTCTTGAATGGATATGATGTGGAATGAATCTCATCGCATTCGGGGAGACGGTAATCTATACGTACGCACAAGCGACAATATCATTCTTTTGATATTATAATAATATATAATTGGATTTTATATCATATATATATATAATCATTATCATGTAATATTTAATATTTACATGAATTACACATCATTATTATACCCATCCAAACAATAATGTATTGAATAACAATTACACCACGACTTGGAGACGGTAAGTCATACGTACGTACACATAGTGGCATGTCTTTTAATGGATGGATAGAATAATGAATTTTGTTGTACCATATTTATAATAACATCACAATATATATAAAATACAAGAGTTAATATTTTATAATGGAAACAACAAATAAAGAGGATGTGGAAGAAGAAAGGAACTTGAAAGAGGTGATGAAATATTCACCTCTTCTTTGGGTTATTCGTTTTGATTTGATCAAAAGGGCTTCTTAGGATGGATTTTGGACTAAAGGAATGCCTCTATGATGAAGGGAGGACTGTTTAGAGGGTATTTCAGTAGGGGTTAGCCAATTAAAATGGCAATGAAGGTGTGAATTAGAGGGAAGGGGGAGTGCCCTTTTATAAGAGGGCTAAGGGGAACCTTAGGAAAAGATAGAAATATTATTTTATAATAAAATCAATTTCGGTTTATAATGGATCATAAATGGATTATTTAAAGAATAAGGTGGATATGGGTCTTCAAACACTAAACCAATAGGTTTTAGAGTGGTTTTTTACTATATTAACCTTATCTTTTATATTTAACTCTTAGTTAAATAGTTTGACATTTACCATGCCTCTTTGTATTTTTATATAAAATGGTTAATAAACATACTATAAACTTCCAAGAAAACTACAATTGGTTCATTAATGATACACCTATCCTTTTATAAGTCTTTTGGGCTAACCTTAGTTATTTAAGAGTAGAATATCAATTAATAATATAATATTTATTTTAAAAACTCCTTTATGTAAATTTTGACAGTATTTGGTATTTTGATTTTAATATATTTATAAAAGAATACTTAATTCTAAAAAAATTCATATAACCAACCCTAACATGTCATAGTAACCTAGAAAATTATTGGAATTCATAAAAAGTCCCAAATTACATTTATTTGGATATTTAGAATATCACTTATTTTAATATTTCATTAATTAGGAAATTACTTCGTCATTGTTGTGTTGTAAATAAATTAAATTATGTAATATCTAAAATATATAAATAAACTATAATTATGTAGGAAATATTTTTATCTTTCTAATTAATATTTATAGTCGAATTTATCTTATGTGTAACCCTATATTAAAAATGATTAAGTTATTAAACTTTGATTTTAACTCTTTTAACTATTCTTTGAATTAAATAATAATAAATGTCCTAATCTAATCCAAGTGGACCTAAAGGATCATATTTAATTACTAAGGTTGTTTTGTTTCTAATTACACTTATCCTATATAATTAGGGCATGTGTTAGTGTAAAAATAATATCATTTTTACACTTAATTACCCTATTTACTTTTAACCGTGGTAAATAAAAGTAAAAAGTTAATTTTCACAAAAAACTATTTTCATCTTATTGAACCACATTTTACATACTTATATCAACCGTGAACCTATTATTTTTTAAATTCGACTCACAGAATTGGTAAAATTATGTTTTATGAAAATTTTAAAATACTCCTAGGAGGTGGGTAAAAGACAGTAAAAAGTTCAATAAAATTTTTATATATCTAAACTTATTATAAACTGACTCCAATAAATTACATTGAACTAATATACGTATTATGTATCTATTTTTAAAAAATATGAATTTAAATAAAATAAATAATTATTTATAAAAAAATTTGGTTTTAAACTATATCTCAGTGTTTTTCACTATTCATCAAAAATTGAATATTTTCAAAAAAATACCAAATATTCACCCTAAGCTTATTTTGATATTCTGAATCCTAAAATTAAGACCATTTTTAATGATAAAATTTATAAAATTTCAAAAAGTGGGTATTACTATTCATAACGGCTAGTTAGATTGGTTGTGGTGTGTTAGAACTCGAAGTTGCATACAAAAAACACTATTGTATTATTCAAGTGAAGCGTATCGTGGAAACATGGGGTGATAAAAAATTCAAATATATCAATATTTTTAAATTATTTATCTTCATTGTAGATATCATAAATTTCATCTCATAAAATATTATATTCCAAATATAGTGTTTTGAACAAGATATGTTCATTATGAGTTTATTGTCATTCCATTTTGAATGAATAATACACTCTCTAAATTTATGGGACTAATGAATTGAGTATTCATGGATATATTGATTATTTTTTGTGGTCTTAATTGATGAAATATTTATGTACTCCAAATTCTATAAAGTCCATGATAACTACTTGTCAATTATTCTAGAGACACTTAAAAGAAAAGTCTTATATTGTAAGTTTAGCAAATGAGAACTCTAGATTCAACCAGTTTCATTTTATGGTCATATTTTCCCCACGAATAGAATATAATTACACAAATGGAAAACACTGATGAATATAACTAAGTTATGTATTTTAATTGGTAAATTTTGTTTTTCTCTATTTCCTACATATTTCTTCCTCGTTAGAAATCCCAGTGACCAAGATTACTTGTTACATGATTATTTTTGTTTGTAAAAAAGGGATGTGAATAATTATTATAATAAGAGATTTGGTGATTAGTTAATGATCTGATATTGACTATACCATCAAAAAATATAATATTTTTGATTTATAGTGATGAAAACATGAAAGGACTTGGTTATTTATTTATACAGAATGATATTGTTATTTTCTATGTAATTAAGGTAGTGAAAAAATCATTAATAAAACTATACAAATAATGATATTGAGTTAGTAGATATATCATTTTTGTGAATATATAGAGACAATAGATATATGGTGAATTATTTGAAATATATACATATACCAACAATAGGAAATATATCTTCTCATAGAAAGGAATCAACATGGTTAAAAATGCTATTGATTAATCTAGTCAAGGATTATGATTGTTCAATACACTACCACCCATGGATTGAAAATAAGGTCGTAGATGTATTTAGATAGAATGATTAGTTCCTTTTGACCAAGATGGGGATTGATATGGGTTGTGTTTTTTTAAAGGTTGGGGCCAAAGCCTCAATTTATTATTAAAGCAAAGACCTATTTAGGCTGGGTAGAGGGAGACCCATTATATAGCCCGAAGGCCCAAGGCCAAGTGGCATGAAAAAAAGGCTTGAAAGCCCATTTTTTTCCACAAAGGACCCCTCAGTGAATTGTACAACTATAGTACCTGCACTGCTACACTACCTGCTATATTAAAGTCGCCGCTACATTACCCGCACGATCCCTCCACCGCTACAGTGCTGCCGCTGCGACAGTCTCTACGCTACAACAGTCCTGCTACAGTACCACGCTACAGTACTACTACAGTACCCCTGGAAATTTTCCCCTACTCAGATTTGATCTTGGGTCTTTTGGATGCCAAGCAAGAGCTTCTACCACAAGGAAGGTGGAATATCATTGTTGTTTCAGATGGAGGCCAATCAATCTTTATTAGGAAAGATAAAACGTTTTGAGTCTGATGATGAAAATTTTCAAAGGGAAAATAATGTTTTTAATGATGGTAAATAGGTATTCTTCATTTATTAAGATATAATTATGAAAATTGTGAATATTATTTCTATTCCCTTAATACCCAAGCTAAAAAACTAAATTGTTTGACAATTCTATAGCCCTACTTTATCTATGTACCCTAGTAGCACTATGATGTATAGATATTTTAAGGATAAAATTTGTAGGGGTAATATAATGCAAGAAATTGATTACTATATATCAAGAATGATCTTTTTTCATCTGGTTATGGCTGAAGGACAACATCCTAGAGGATTCATGAAACCTATAACTATTCATACATGGAAATGGGATGACAATACTATTGATTTTTTCACTACATTACTAAATAATTCAACAAATAATGATGTAATTTTTTTAATTGATGATAGACATACCAAATATACCCATTTCATCTCTATATGGAGGATTTACCATTAGAGAACATTCTAAGACTAAATATTAATAATGTTATAAGACATAATTTTTCAACACTATCGATATTGTATGATAAAAATCCCTATATTACATCAATATTATGGAATATTATTCAAGAGTCTCGTGATAATGAGTCTCATTTGAGCATGGATTATCACCCTCAAACTAGTGGGTTGTCAAAAATTATGATATGAACTTTAGAATACATGTTGAGGTTATAATAACACGACTTTCAAGGAATGTAGGATCATTATTTACCTTTGGTAGAGTTTTACTATAATAATAAATTCCATTATAGTATTGAAATAGTTTCATATGAAGAAATATATGAGAAACGATTTTGTAATCCAAATTTTTGTGATAAAAATGCTAAAATAAACCTTATAGTCCTTAAACGTGTGGATAAAGCAACAAAAAAGTTAAAGACTATTTGAACCCAGATGAAAGTATATGAATGTTGGAAAAGGAGAAATGTCAATAAATGAAGGAATTATTTGGGGTTTAATGTAAAAGATAGTGTTTTACAGAAGTTATCTCCTTGGAATGGTGTTATATTATTTCTAAAGAGGGGGAATTTTATCCCTAATCACACTGGAACATTGTAAATTAAGGAGAGAATTATAGTTGTGGATTATCATTTAGCAATGCCACCTAGACTTTCCAAAGATGATGAAATATTCCACATATCATTGTTGATAATGTATATGCTTGAAAAAAGGAATGAACTAGCCTATGAATTAATATATCCATAGCATAATTTTTCATACAATGAAGATCCTATAATGATTTTTGACACTCTAGAGATAGTATTTATAGATCATATGACTTGACTTTTAAATTTTCATTGAAGAAATGATATAATGGAAGAAGCAATGTGGGAAAATAAGGACACATTGAAGAAGAACAACCATCGTCTTTTTAGAGGCTAATAATCAATAATATTTGGATGAATAATTTTTTCAATGTTGGGATTATCTAATACCACAATATATAAGGTATGTATCTCCTTAAAAATTTTAATTTATTTGATATCTTACATTTCTTGCAACAAGGAGCTTAAACGAACAATGATTTACTATTAAATATTAACATGATTATTGAAGTAATAATGTGACCATTCGTAATAGTTATATAGACATTAGAATAATAAAATCACCTTTAAAATTATTAATCTAATTTAGGTATCTCAAATATGAAAATATGATATATTTCTTTCATATAATAATTAAATAAATGTTTTAAAAATGATAAATTAAGTGTTGTAGTTTTTGTGAAATGTGAATTTTTATTACCAATTCCATAATTAATATAAGGATTTAAAGGAAAATTTAAGTAAAAAATATTTCAATAAATTAGTATTTTGTTCCATTATAATTATATGATTATTATATGTGAACATATTTAATTTTACAAAGTGTTGTAAAATCAATTATAATATTAAAAATGGTATTTTTTTAATAAAATTTGATTTAAGATAAAAAATAAATTTCTCAACTTCTGAAAACTATTTTCAAGAAATGTTATCCACTATTGATATCTACATATGGAAAAATGGAAATGGTGAATTTTTGGGCATTCTCAAAAAAAAATTAACTTTCGATAAATAGTGAAATATGGTAATTTATGGTATTTAACATTATAAGTTAAATATATGAATTTTTTAGTCATTTATAATGTACGATATAATTAGTTCAAACTCTGATACACTATTTACTATATATAGTAACAAGAATCAACACTATTTATAGTTTGGATCCATAATATTAAATAAATAAATAAAATAATAAAAAAACACCCCTCTCCTCCCCTATAAATACCACCCACTCTACTCAAAGAGTTTTATTCTTGAATCTTGTATAAATTCTACCCAATTATCATTCCAAGCCTCTTACCAATATCTAATATCCACTGGACTTATCCAAAGTCCAAATCCAAGTGTATTTAGGAGGTTCCCAAGGAGACAATATTCAATAGGTAAAATCCTCCTCCTTTCTTTTTCAATTTATTTATTTATGCTATACAAAAAATCCCCTAAACATAGTGGAATGGAAACTTGATTATCATTTATATAATATAATTTTATTTTTCTAATGGATTATCCCTCATTATTTTCCATCCCCACTCTTAAAAAATGAAAACATCATATGTGATGTGTAATTTCACCGCCTTTGTGGACGATGGGATTTCATTTTTCGTTACGACCTTCAAGGATGGTCATAAAACCATTTTTATTATGTAATATGATTATAATATATATATATATTATGATATATAATGCATTCAATCAAATATATAAACATAATATTAAATAAAATGGCACATGGCCATGATGGTTGTAAAAACCACCAAAATAAATTACATCATTTTCATCGATAATTTATCATATAAATCGTACTCATACAAAATAACCAAATGATATATGAAACCATGTAAACTTATATTAGTTAATTAATATTAAATAATTTCACTTCAAGAAAAATTACTCTTATTTGAATAGAAATCCCACATATTAACACAATGGAACCAACCATAAAACTATGAAGTAAATTCTCCAAAAAAAAATAATTATACATTATAACTCATCAAAATGGCCATAAATAAACAAAATAAAATTATAATTATTCAAATATATATAGAATTTTTTCTGAATTAATTAATTAATTAATCTAGTTTCATTATCCAAGATATTAAGTACAACCGAATAACTCTTTTAGACATAACATACGGGTTTATTAGCTAAATTTTACTTCTATGAGATATTTTCCCTATTTGACACTTATTTCATATGTGTCTTGTACATACTAAGATTATACAACAACGATTGAAGTATAAATGATAGGGGGAGATGTTTAATTAGTAATATCATTTTATTTTTTATATCCTTACTTTAGAAACAAACTTCACCTCATATTATTGATTTCACTCATTGCTGAAAACAAATCAAACAGACAACCACAAGAACAAAAGAATATGTATGGTTCACTACTGAACAAGAGTATCTATTTTGGGTTCTATTTTAGAAATAATCTAAACCACACAATCCAAAAAAATTCTTTTGTGGAATACAATATATATGATATTCACTTACACTCATGTAGCACTATGTTCAATACAATATTTCATGTTATTAATGTATTAGGAAATAATGAAATACAATTTCTATAACAATCATGTTACATTTATTCTTGATCAACTTTAAGAAATAAGATCTTTCAATATGATTCTTTAGTTCTTTCTTATAATCTTGTAAGAACATCTTTGATATTGTAATAAAACTTAATATGATTTCCCAGTATGATTCCAATGTCCAATTGCTAAATATTAAAATATTAATTTGTCAGAATACCACTAAAACAATCGATGACTTATTCTAGTTAAATATGAAAAATACTATAATGATTACTCAGTCTGGTCTAGAAACTATGATTATGATCTTCTTCCATATTTTTCTTCTTTTATTCGGCTTACTTATTCACGAAAAACACTAACAAAAAACATCTACATGCTTAAATTATGGATCTTCTCTCTCTTGTTTCATGAACAATACAACACTATGAATACACATAATACCCTCCTACTTTTATAAGAACACAAAAATGGTTAATGAATGATTCTAAAAAGGTTTTCTCCCTTCACCAAATATCTTAAAACATTAATATTCCTTAAATTTCTTATATCTCTTTGACAAAATCAACTCTCATGTAAATTAAAATCTTTCTTTAACTTAATCAACCTTTATTAAATTTTGTATCTTCTGTTCTCTTCATATCCCCCCATACTTTCGAAAAAATATTCAATACAGTCTTGAATTTTCAATATTATTTCCCTCTACGATACATCATTAAGATGGTCGTCCTAATTTCTTGAACAACATGTAAATCTCTAACTCAAGTCTTCTTAATAAACTATTGTCTGATTCTACTTCTTGATTCGGATTCCCTAATATGATATCTTCCTTATGATAAATGCAGCTGGTCACTCCAATTTTCAAGACAAACTTGAAAACAAATGAAAACGGAATAAACCTAATTACATTCCTATAAACCACCTAAAATACCATCATCCCGTTATTATGTTCTCAATATGATTGATGAATATATTTAACAAAAGTTTCTTTAATATGTTTCTATACACCAAAATGTAATATAGAAATCAAATTTATTATTATTATTATTCTCATAACCAACCCTCATTCTGATTTTGTCATTATGATGAAGACAACATATTCTTGAATACGTTTCTTTATATCAATTATGAATAAAATTATGTCTTGACATTATGATGCTCAATATTATTTGATAAAATCAATGGTAAAAAAATTCTTGGAACTCTAAGGAAGCTTTCACCCCCCCTTGACAACACTCTAAAAAAGAACTTAAAAATATATTTCTTTTTCTTCTTTACTATTATGATTATGATAAGAATGAAATATTCATAACCAATTACCAATTTCTAAAAAAAATATATTATTATAAGTTCAAAAACCATCATGACTATGAATATGTTGAAGATCATATTTATTATCATCTAACATTACCGATGAAAATATTATAACATCACTTTCTTAGATATTTTTTTTCTTTCCTACTCACCATGGATAAAATTATCCTGAATACAATTTTCTTGAATATGATTTGATGCATCTTTTATCCCAATATGATGCTCAATATTAATTTCATCACATGTTCCCTCACTTTATTTTATCAATACTGAATTACATTTTTCTCAGAAAACATATAAAATTTTTTAATTACAAAATGGAAAAGGATTGATAGAATTATATTGGATCTATGCTGAATCTGATTTTTTTTCCTCATTATGATTAGAACCTCATTATGAAACCAAGGTGAGTTTGATGAGGCTTCTCTTCTATAAAACATCTTCTCAATTCAAAGTACTTTTTTAAGAACTATGATCTGAATTTCATGGATATGATTTTTGAGTCAGATCACCAATTTAACAAAGTGAGGTGAATTTATTTCCTCGAAATAAATTATAATAATATCCACATAAACTTATTCTAGCATCAATAAACATTCTTCGGCTATGTTGGTCCAAACAATCTCTTTAACTAGATTTTGATTTCAACCAAGATTAATAAATCATATATCCATGAAACTACATGATATAGATTACATATCAATAATTCAAAGCAAACATGAGATAAATATTTGTAGGGAAAAAATCATTGACGACAAAACCATGCTACTTAATATTAATAACTCATGAAAAAAATATGTAGATTTCTTCCATGGGTTTATTCCTCATATTTTCTTCATGGGATTTCCTCCTCATCTTTATTTCTAAGATTTTTTCCTCAACTTTCTTCCTCAACTTGTCAAAACTTCTATAACATCCCTTGAATAAAGTAAAAATTCCTATAACCACTCAAAAAATGTTTGAATTGTTCACACACTTATATGCTGAAATCATAGCTTTCCCAAAACCACTCCTTTGTTCATACATCCATAATAATATATTTATGAAACAATTCCCCCCCACCATGAAAAAATTATCCAATTGTAATTTGAGAGTGGGGGGATATACCTAAACCATGATGAGAAATAGGATAGACACCGATGTTTGATATAAATTTTTAAAAAGGTTCCTTTGGTTGAGGTTTTGTGAATATGCCAACAAAATATTCCAATTTAAGAACATATTCAATAATTACGTCCTTCAACTGAGGTTTTCATCCACATAATTTGGAGAGAATAATGATTTACAGTAAAATAATCAGCGTGATTCGTTATGAAATTTGATGAATTTTTTTCTTTTTATGCCAATTAACAAAAAAATTTCTATTTGAAGAAAAATCCATTTCATGTGGATCGTATATCATTATCATTTGCAGGAGAATAATCATCAAAAAAATAATGTTAATATATTTTGAGATATCATTCATAATCCCTAATTTTTTTAACCATTGATATATCTGATAATTATTTTTCCATCATGAAAATGCGATTCTTTTGGATAACTCTAAATTCATGAACAAAAGGATAGAGAATAAACAATGTTAGATAATGAAGTAGTTAGATATAAAAATCATCCAATTATATTTCAAAACACTTTCTGATCAACGTCCATACTTTCTTTATATTTAGAAAACATCATTCCTATTGAAATATTTGTGGAAACTAGTTTCAAATCATCATTTCCAAATATCTTATGATTTTTATAGCCTATATTTCATGAGATAGATAAATAATTTTTTGTAACATTATAACTCATGAATATATTTCATTTCATAAAATATATACATTTCAAACAACTATTTCATCTGTAAACCACATCTTTCAAATGTTCTTTCATCATTCCTAGGAAAGATAAATTTAATAATATAATAAATTACAATTGGAGAAAACTCATAACTTTCATTGATGTAAATTTTCTTATCAACTATTCCCTTCCTGAAACCAATATTCCTTAAGGAGTTATCCAATTTAGAAAAAAATTCCCTGATATCATGTTATAATCCATACAAAACACTATTCAATTAGCACACTTAACTATCATCTTTTCATACAATAAATAAACATGTTTTTTTAATGAAAAAGTCTTCCTAAAGATCAATGTTCAATAATACAAACTTCACATCCATTTGAATGATTTTATAAATTCATTTTGCATCAATTGCAAGAAAAATTATGGTATTTTCTATCATTCCACTCGAGAAAACGTTTCATCAAAACTAACACCTTAAATTTTTGAGTAATATATTCACTCTAATATTGTCTTCTTTCTTATCACTTCACCATCTTCGTTCAACATGCTTCGGAACCCCACTTTGTTCAAAAAAAAATTTATTACTTGGTTGGGTTATGAGTTCCTAGGTATCATTATTTTCTATCTAATTAATATATTTAATCATATAATGAATTCATTCTGAATGATCAAAATATTTATTCAAATATTTTGTCTCAAATTTTGAATAAATGATGTATGTGAAACAATTTTTGATGATCTTCTGGTTTGACCCTTATGATGTTGATCACCAATAACTATTTAATCCTCCAATAAATTTTTCATAATAGAATGAGTTATTTTTGTTTTATATGAATCACAATAAATAGATTAGTTCGATTACTCTTCTTTTGTAGGATACCAGTTTTCTCTAGCATATTAGAAATGTTAACAAAATAGTCCTTATTCGACTCAACTTCCTTATTTGTATGATTATGTTTATCATCCTTAACATTTTCAATAAATTTCATATCAATCAAATGAACAATTATTTATATTTTTTATAAAACTCATGTATCCTCTTTATCCTGGAGCATATCCAAGGAAAAATACACCTTCACCTATATGCTCAAACTTTTCAAGTTCTCCACCTTTCATATATATAATGCATGTACTCACAAAAACATATAATTTTTTTCAATCATGTAGTTTTTTCCTAAATAAATTTTTATGGATTCGTATCTGAATATTCCCTATAGAAATATTTATTTTAATTATAAATATAATTACTCATGGAATTCATCTATTATTAACGAGAGAGTCCATGTTCATGTAACATAGTTCATCCCATTTCAACCAGGCTTTTATTCTCCTTTTCCGCAACACCATTTTGTTGAGGACTATATGGCGATCTGAACTAAAGCCGAATTCAATGATTCTCAACATATCTTTAAAATTATTTATTCTTATACTCATTAACATTATAAGTTATTAAATTATTCATGGAATACACAAATTCCTTATCAGATTTCCTTCTGAAATTTTTAAATATTTTCATATAATGTGACTTATGTTTTATATATATAAAAAATTTAATTCAATTAAATTAGTCAATAAAATTGATGAAGAAATTATCACTATTAGTTTATTGTTTGATCATTGGAGAAAAATATCAGAACAAATAATATTTAGGGGTCATTTTAAAAAAATTTAATCATTCATAGGCATAGAATTTGTAATCATTCCTTTCTAACAAATAAACACCAATATTTTATTCAGGACCTTTTTTGAATATATTGGACACTACTTGTTTCTCTAATACATTCGTCACAATCTTTTATACCAC
This sequence comes from Viscum album, assembly GCA_963277665.1. Taxonomy (NCBI): domain Eukaryota; kingdom Viridiplantae; phylum Streptophyta; class Magnoliopsida; order Santalales; family Viscaceae; genus Viscum; species Viscum album. Next base: position 875,514,623 of record OY728143.1, on the reverse strand, counting down.
AACTAATTATCTTTCACCATTCCTAAGTAATAAGAGTTTTGTATATTAACAGCATGCAATATATTTTGTTTTCTATATTGGCTTCTTATAACAATATTTCATTCCTACTCACTCTACAAAAAAACCCATCTTGTTATAACATTATTTATTTCCATGATCAAAATGTTGTGAAACAATCAAAATGAAATGTTTTATTCCTTAAAAATTAATGTCTCTCTTGAATTTCAACTTTTCATTCCAAAATATGTTCGATCCAAAACCTTTTATTCATTTAGGTTCATCATTTCAAAATTTTAAAATTCTTTAATTGAAGTATTTCACATTATTCAAAAACATTAAGTATCTTTTCATATGATAAGAACACTCTTACTAATGAATCCATGGTGGTTCTCATTTTATAGATTTTAATTGGTTTCAATAAAAACAACTTTTTATTCTACACTTTATTTTTTCATCTCACGTTTTTGAGAATTGTTAAGAAACTTGTGTTCTATAAATAAAAAAACAAGATAACCCTTAACATTCTGTATATGGTTTTTACATCATTCATAATCATTTCCAGTGATTGGAACAAATTCCCAAAATTCACACCAGTATTCTAATATTTCATTCAAACATCCTTCCCATACTACTTTTTTCAGAGGATAGAGTCCCTATCGATCCTTGCCTTGCATAACATATAGAATTGTAGTAATGATTTTGGTTAATACAAAACCTTTTTTGCAAATTTCGAAATAAAACAAAATAAAATGATTATCCATAGAAATATTTGTTTAATATGTAACATTTGGATTGACAGGTTTTGTGAGTATGTTTCTAAGTAACCTTCTTAAAAGAAATTTTTTGACCACCAACCTTTCTGTTCTCAAACAAAAATTTCTTCATTAGATCAGAATTCATTCCATATTTATTGTAACTAGAAGGATGAGAAGGTTTTTCATATTTAGAATGTTTAGATACTTTTTAACTTATAACTTTTACAAACTTATAACTTCATGACATTGTTTTTCATGGCCACATACATTACATTCCCAGTTTTCTTAATTTTAGAAAAATTTCTATATTTCTTTTCAAGAACAACTTATGATTTATTTTAAACATTTTATGCTAAATTTTTATTCTTATCAAGTTAATAATTATAGATAATTTAACCAAATTCATAGATATATTTTAAAAATCATGTACCTCTCTATTTTTATTTATAAATTCTATGTTGGATAATTTTCAATTCGTAAAAAATTTTCCTTCTGTTTTACTTCTAGATTCTTAATATTATTATTTTATTATAAAAATATTTATTAATGTCATCAACCTATTTAATTATATTGAATTCTCATCTGGAAAACCTTCTTGATTATTTTTTATAGATTTTTCATTCTTCATCTTTATAATTATTTTCTCTTTTATTATAATCTTTCCTAAACACTCTTTCAACTCTTCATCAATATGAAATTATAATTGTGATTATTCTTCTTATTCATATCTACTTCTTAAAAACACTTCATTATTCTCTGTTGTAATAAATATATTCTCTATATTTTTTTCAGATTTTTTTTGACTTATCTTCACTTTCTTCTTCTTCTTCAAAATTATATTAGAAACTCATACATTTGGATTGGAATAATTTTTTATATTTCCCTCTAGAAAAATGTTTACCCTTATTACATAATTTATTCCATGACCTTATTTTCCTTATTTATTATTCCTCAATATCCACTTTTTTAATTATTTGAGTAAAATTAGTCATAAATTGTCCAACATATCCAAACTAAAAAAACATCAAGGAATGTTTTCCTTTGATTTTCATGTAACTCTCTTAACATTTTTAGAAAACAAGGATAATAATTTAACAATATTTTTACATACCTCATATTTGGAGTAATAGTCAGTAATATCTTCTTCATCATTAAACTTATTAGTATTTTCTTTCATGGATTCTTTGAAATACATTTCTCTATCAGCTTTTGTTTTTCCCTTCAAAACGGCTTCCCTTCTAATTTCATATGTAATAAGGGATCTATGAAGATAATCGACACATTGAGTTATTGGATCTCTATCTTCTAATGAGGTTACTTTTGAATCAAACTTGTTTGGAATTATTCTTAATATTTTTTCAAAAAAATAGTACATGCTAAAATTTTTCCATGACATATGATAATGTTGAAAATGTCATTCACCAGGGTAAAGAAGTCCCCAACAAATTTATATGTTAATATTTTCATATCATTATACTTCACCCTCTGTATTTTTATTTTTTCCTTCTATATTATTTTAATGACTTCATAAATATTTTTACCCTAATACCAAATACCATTTATAGATTAAATACCTCCCACTCTTAAAGAAACAACTTTCATATTGTGATGATATTAAATCATTTTTTTCTCTTCCATCATTATCATGATTATTATTATTGATAAGTGTGAGAGGAACCTGGTCATAAATAGGCAGAAATACATTAATAGTAACTTTGAAAATTTCATTCCAATGAAGAATAATATGACAAAATATTCAATCTTTCTATATATGATAGTTCATAACATTGAAGACTAGAAGAGTGTTACTATTCACACAATTTAGATTCTCCATCACATAATTTCTTAAAAACATTATGAAATTGTAAATGTAGGGAACCTTCAGCTATGATACCAATTAATAATAACCATTCATTATTTAATTATCACTAATATGGGGGATGGTGAATTAGTACTATATTTTTCCTTTATATTTCCATACATAGGAAAAAACTTTTCCTCATGTTAGATATTTTTTTCACTATTGAAAACATATCAAACACACAACCACAGGAACACACTAATTTTGAAGGTTCACTAATCAACATGTAGCACGAAATTATGTAATATAATTTTTTTAAGAAACTTTATATGGTTATTATTTAACAACAATAAAAAATATAAGATTTGTAAGCAATTATTCACATTCTTAACCGTAAGATGGTAATAAATTCATTGAATATGTAATAATACTCAGTCTGATTCCCACGTCTAATTTCTTAATATAAAAATTATACTCTTTTAGAATACAATTGAAACCATCTTGGGAATATTCTTCTTCAGTTTTTAAATACCATTGTTCTTTGCCAGTAGGGTCTGGAAATTATGAATAAGATCTTAATCCTTTTTCATCATCTTCTCTTTTCCATATAAGTTATTCAAGTAAAAACACAATCCAGAAACTTGTTCATCCTAAAATTTCATAGATTATCTCTCCTCTCTCATTAATAATGAAATTTAAGAATACATATATTATTATCCTCCTTTTATTGACCAGCCAAAATGGTTTATAGAATATTCTAAAGAGGTTTTCCCACTTAACAAAATTTCCCAAATCCTTAATATTCCTTAAATATCATACCACTATTTTACTCAATAAATTAACCTTAAAATTTTTACATTTACTTTAATTTATCAACCTTACTTGATTTTTGGATCTTATCTTTACTTTAGACACCTTTAGTCTTTCAAACAAATCTTCAATCCGATTTAGATGTTTCAATCTGGTTATTCCATTACAATTATCCATTTTGATGTTCAACATAATTTCTTGAACAACTAGTAAATATGAAAGAAGTACTTCTTAAAAAAAATTAGTCTAATTTTCATTCCTCATTCGGACTACCCAATAAAATGTCTTCATTATGATAAATGAAATTGGTCACCCTGATTTTATTGACCCCTTGAAAACAAATTAGAACTGAATACATCTCATAATGTTTCTCTAAACCACATAAAATACTATATAATCAATTTAATTTACTCAATAAGGTTTAAGAACATGTTTAATAGTAGTATCTTAATTATGTTACTCTTTACCAAATGTAATAAGTAAAATAAATTTCCTCAAATTATGATTGTCAGAACCAACTCTCATTCAGATTTCCTCGTTATATGGTAGATAAAAGATTACTTAATGCATTTTCCAATATCAATCCTGAAAAACATATCTCTTCCCATTGTGATGATCCATACCGATTGATAAAAAAGGAAAAAAAATTGTACTTCAAGAATGATTCCTTTCTCCCTTTTAAAACACAATAAAAAAGTTTTTATACAAGACTATTTCTCTTTTTCCTTTCTCATTTGATTATGATTAAAATGTAATATTTGTAACCACTTATTTATTTCATTCACAAACATAATATTGTAAGAGTGATATCCATAATTAATTTGAATACCAATATGGTCAAAATTTGGAATCATATGAATTCACTAAGGAATTTATTTTGACATCCCAATCTTTTAACAACATCTATCTTTCATACTCAGCACAAACATGATTGTCCTGAATTTTTTTTTAATAAATATGATTGGAGGCATCTTTTCTCCCAATCTGATTCTCAATAAGGTTGTTAAAACCAATTATCCACCTTTATTTCATCAGTCATTCATAATAAGTTTCACATACAAGTTATGATTTTTTTAATTGCAAAACTGAAAAATTGTTATCAGATTAACATTAGCTCCATAATGAATCATATTCCCATCCTCATTTTGAATAGAATATAATTCCGGACACAAGGTGAGTCTGATGAGACCTTTTTTCAAGAATACAACTTCTCAATATAATGTAATTTCTTAAGTGCTATGAATTCAATGTCAAAAATATTTTTTTCGATATGATGACCATTTTTACAGTGTATGGTTATTTAATATCTTCGAACAACAAAAGAAAAAACAATCAACACAACCTTCTTATAACTTTCAAAACCTATACCAAGTTAACATGTCCCAACACATACTTCCATATAATATATCATATAATGAGTCTCATTATATTCGTGGAATTCATTGTTTCATTTAAAGATCACTGATTTTATGGTGCATATGGATTGATTATTTATAATGTGGCAAGGGATTTTTTATCCAAATTTCAATTTTATGTTTAAAATTCAACTCCATTGAATATTTCGTGACATGATTATATGTGAAACTACTTTAGATCATATTATGTCAAATTAACACTTTTTATATGGGTTTATATATAAAACAGATTATTGAAATTTTTGTTTAACACTGACACACTATTAAAAATACTCTCTTAAATGATTATTTTTTAAAATTTCAAATTAATTTTTTTTCATATATGGAATAAGAACCTTTCACTCTTTTGTTGCACGATAAATTATCTAGGAATCCATTACAAATTGAAAACATTATTTAAATTGTAATTTTTTTCTATTGTAATTAAAAAACGATGTAAATAAATGATTTCAAAGTAAAGTGGTCTACATCTCATGATTTCCATAATGATTTTACTACAACATTTTCATTTATGTGAACACACATTGTTCGATCATATTCCTAATTGAGGCTGATCTATTGTGATAACAATTACATTTTTTATTTAATTTTGTTGATCAGTTTGACTGCAGATGTGAATCTTCGACACCGATCATCATATAACACCAGTTGATTAATGATTGAGTTCAGTGTTTAGATAATGTTATTATCATTAAATATACAAGTTCCAATATGATTTTATATCTTAATAATGTTTCACCCCTTTAATATGAGGAATTAGTTGGGCTTATTATGTGATGGGAGGGGCCTACTATATCCCCCTACTAAATCTGCAGGTATAATGAGAAAAACTATTTTCGTTATTAGTTGATGTCTTACCCAATTATGTATGGTTCCTTGGATGAGTCATTTATCGAGTGTCTATGATTTCCCATATTAATAATTCCATAATTTAGAGATTACTTATTTAAAATCCATGTGATTATTAGACTAGTATAATATATATGGATATGTTTCATTCTCATGGGGTTATTTATATGGAATTATTTGACATGTTTTTATTCGTTCCATTTTATATTCAAGATTATATTTTAATGGAACATGTTTATAGTTATTCAGGTTGGATATTTTTTATTTTTATTTATGATATATTCTGTCTTATTCTTATCCTTTCTGAGAATCTGCGCTCACCCCTTTTTTATGTTATATTTTTTCTAGGATGCTATGATATATAATATTCTTGGAGGGATAATCAAGGAAAATATGGGTTTTTACAACGTATTTACTATGTTTTATTACATTTAATGTTTTAATGTAATAATTATGTAGGTATATAATATTCCATATCCCATAAACTATTCATTACATTGCGATGTGATCACTTGTACTTACTACTAATTTAATAAATTAACTACCAACAATGGGATACTAGGGTCAAGGTCTTAAGAGAGGCACACTTGTAGTTTGATGGAAGTTTCTAGAATTAGTATTACTATAAGAGGTATGCCAGAAATATGGTAGATATAAGTGTCCACCTAGTTTCATTAGGTTAGTGGGGTTAAGCTCCGAGATTCCCATTGTTCGTCTATTGAGGTACGCTGGCATGCAAGTGGTGCATAATCATCAAGTCAATGTTTCAATTTTTTAGACCATATGGATCTTAATAGGAAAATGACATGACTTAATGGATGATAATGATTTTATAATATACCATTGAATATTGTAGGCTATAAATATAGGACCATAGATTCATTGATGAATAATGATATATTGATCAAAGAATTAAAACATCAATGAAGAAGAACTAGTGATTTCCGTACAATATCTTCAATCATTTAAGTGAAATATATAATTCCTAATGAATTTATTTATCTCACATCTTCCATAATCTATAAACCTACAAAGTTAATTTTATAAATTCATAAAGGAGATTTTGGATTTGTTTGTAAATCACTTTTACTCAAAGAAAACATTAATTATCTCATTTCCTTTAACATTGTTTGCTCATTATCCCAAAAATGAGGGGTAGAATACATGACTAAAAACAAGGTTTAAGAGGGTTATCAAACCCCAATATGGATGATGGGTTTCTTGGTCTCTAATAATTTTATGGTTGAAATAAAACAAGCCTTTCAACCTAAGGTTAAGAGATGTATGTGATAAAATTAATCTATTAATCTTCGTTATTAATAATTGTTTGTATTTATTTTTTATTTTATACATTGATAATTTTTTTAATATAAATCAATGTCAATACACATAATTTTATAAATGAGATAAATCCATTTTCTATGGGAATACACTTTTAATATATTTTGAATTTTAATTTATGATACCTATCATAATAATAACATTATCTTATCATTTTAGTTTACTTTTGAATATAATTTTCTTAAAATTTTAAGAGAATTTTACTTCCCTAACATCATTACCAATGAAAATTATCATATTTATATCATGACATATATGTCAAAAAAATCATTTTTATATTGGTTCAAAATATTTACTATCAGAGTAATGTATGTTTCTTTGTTTTATAGATATTTGGGAATAAATGTTTTTGAATTTGGGTTAAAAAAACATAGTGGAAACCAATGATATGAGACAAAGTATAAGATAATATCCTAATAATTTGATAAATAATTGATAATGTGGTTTTTCTAGTAACTAAAACCCTTTCTATGTAATGTAATGTATATATGGAACCGAATAGATGCATCTTGTGGATATCACCCTGAAAAATGATGATTGATCATTAACTTGATCATTACTATGGTGCATGATGAGTATGACTAAGGCTATAACCCCTACCATATAATCCATGGGGATACACATTCGGGATTAAAATTATAAATATTAAAGAAAATAAAGGATTTAAAAACATTGTTATTATATGTGTTGGGATCTGAATTGGTTGTATACAATGAATAACAATGATTGAAGACATAAAATTTTTATTTCAAAGAACACATTCTATTTATAATTCCTTACATTAAAGATAACCTTTTTATGATTATATATTATTTTCCTTTAATATTAATTATTTTTTAAATGGATAGGGAAAGGTGAGACTAGGTTAAAATGGGTTTAATGGGTTTGTCAATAATTTCACTAATGTGCAATAAAAAGGATTAGAGTTATATAAATTATCACTAAAATATTAAAATCTATCAATAATAACAAAAAAACAATGTTGAATCCTAAATTCTTAAAATAAGGGGATTCATGATATTTATTCTTTCAAACGACAAATCACACCACCTTTAGTGGATATAAATATAAATTTATTATTGAGAAATGGGTGAATTAGTTAGAACAAATATTTATAATTCTGATGTTTTAAATAAATAAATTGTTGTTGCAGATATCTATAATTTTAATAAATATGTTGGATAGTTGTAGATTCTCATGATGAACACAATAGAGAAGGATTGCATAGAAACTATGTAATGGGAAGTGTTCAAAAATTATTATTCACCAAGAACATTACCTAAAGACTTTTCATGATGATGGAGTATGAATTCTTAGAGCTAAAAAATAAGGAAGATATATATGTTATCACATACAAGCAAAATACAACAAGGACTTTGAGGTATGCCCCTTATTATATCTCCAAATATGAATGAAAAAATGATAGTGTACATGGTGTATTAGAAACAATTAATTTAATATTATTTTAAATAAGTGACTTAGAGAGCTATTAGGGTATTGTTTGATGTGCATTAAAGGTGGAGATTTAAACTAAAAACTATATTTATATAATGGAAAAATAAATAAAGGTTGAATATAAATTGAACAATGAGTGTATGTCACGTGTCTAGAAGAAATTTCAACTCCTTACATTCCATAAGTAATGTAAGTGAAACATAGGAAGTTACCTTAAAGGATTTGGGAAGTGATTTTGATGTGGTAATGTTTTTCACCATGACCAAAACTACTGGAAAATAACTAAGAAAAATAAAATAAAATATTGTTATAATAAAGGTCCTAAATAATGATCCAATCACATTATAATGAGTAAAGTTATAATATTTTCTATATTATGTGAGTCAATCCCCCAATCCATATGACTGTGACAAATGTAGGCCCCAACGACCTCCCAAACGATGGGAAAAAGTGAAGGTATTCAAGAACACTTCCACTATGGTGGATCACAATAACAAAGATATTTGAGGTAAACATTATATACTCTCTTGATCTAATCATACCTTGTTTTTATTTTGGTTAGTCAAATTATTGTAATAAAACATATTTTTTAAAAATGAAGAATCTCCGCCTCAAAAAATGGATGCTAATATATATATAAACAATTAGTGACATAGTGATTCTTTCTAAAGTATATAAATATACATTATTTACAATTTTTGCGATAATAATTACTATAGATATTATTCATCTTACTTATTTTGAATTTGATAGAATATTGGGTATGGAATGGAATTCCCTATATAAATAATATATCACTTTTTTGGGAATATAGAGCTCCTTTCAAACACTAAACAATATTGTTATAAAATTTCAACTTATGAATAATTGGGGAATAATATGGAATAAAATTCAATAATATGGGTATTTATACCAAACAATGATATATTTCTAACTCAAATTATTATAGATAATGTCAAAAGTGATGAAATATGTATTGTATAGAGTATACTGATGTATTTATTGAAACATTTTAACTACCTCTACAAAATTTTAAGTGTGAGACTTCAATTTAAGTCATACCAAGATCCATTCCTATCTAAAAAAGTATGTATATAATACCCCATTGAATTAAGGAAATTGAAAATGAAAATTCAAGAAAATATTTATAAGGGATTCATATTCCAATGTGCATAACTATAGTGTTCACCAATCACATCTCCCAAAAATAAGGATAGATCAATTCACATTTTTATGTTCATTACGATCATATAATTAAAAACTATAAAAAATATACTATAAACCATATTAAACAGTTCTTTGACCAATTATTAGGATCATGATACTTCTCAATGATTGAAATTAGACTCGATATCATTAATTTGTGGTCAAAATGGTTGATATTTCAAAATTATATTTCTATAAAAGTAAAAAAAAATATGAATTTATAATGATTCTATTTGGCCATTGAATTCTTTTCATATATTTATTAATTTTACAAAATAAGTCTTGAAGGATTACCTTGAAAATGTTTACATATTATATATTTAAAATATTCCCATATATTCTCTGATAAAGGAAGTTTATTTTGATCATTTCAATATTTTGTTGAAAACCTTAACAAATGATATCTTATAGGAAAAGTTTAGCATGTCAGAATTATTTCTAAATAATTTATTATAATTTAGTGAGGTAATCATAAGAAAACTCATATATAAAGATCCATCAAAGACAAAATTTATTGATAAATGTTTTCAAATAACTATTGAATCCAATATCCTCATTCTGCATTGGTTAGTTTGAAATTAACGATGATTATTTATAAATATCATTGGAATTTAAAATATATTAACCTAGATAACACAGATGGGAATGATGTTTCATTGAATAGAAGAATTTTAATAATTTTTAGGTAATTAAACAAGATTTTTATCACTTCACCTTTCCATACATTACTCTACTATTGTAAATGGATTAATATATTGTTCCTTTCATTAAAAAAATCTTTGGATATGTCCACATGAAGAAGGAAATTGTATTTACTTAGGCCTCAAGTCAGTCAAAGGCTCTTGGTGAAAATTACCAAGTTCATGATTTGTAGTTGGTTGATGTGATATTAAAATTAATTATTTAGATCCATTATCACTATGGAAAAAAGTAAATGTTAGATATATATACATATATTAAGAGATTGAAGTATACATTCACCTCGAAGAAGTTAAATATGTGGCAAAGGTGATGGTTGGAATTGATAAAATATTATCTCTATTTAATAAATTTCTATTTGCATAATGAAAAAGGTGGTTCATTATCAAGGAATGAAATACAATAATTCTATGTTCATTATAAGAATTAAAGTCTGAATAATCATGGATTTTTAGAATATGAATCTTAAATTCATAATAGGATGACTGAAATAATATGTTTCCAAAATGAATTCTCTACCAACTCTTCAAATTAAGATCAATGAAGACATTAATGATGATTCATAACCATAGAAAAAGGTAGTGAATATTATAGAGTTCAAAATTGATAACGATAGGGTTAGAAGGGTTTGAAATTAGGCATGTGTTCCACTCAAAAAAAATAAAGAGGTAATATTTTAGTGATGATAATATCATATATTTATCCTTTTATAGAAAAATCATGAAGATGTATATTGAACAAAATAAAAACTTCTGGATGGACAACATGATGTGGGTGATCATTGAATACTTACCTCAATTCATGGTATGCTTGATATTTAAATGAGAATCATATAACTATAATGTTATGTTTCACCCATTTTCTATAATAGTATTGAAATGGTAAAAAATTATCATGGATTTTTTCGTTAGAATCCTCAAAGTGTCTAATTTCCATAATACTATTTTTCATGTAGTCGGCCAGTATAAAATGTTATTGCATTTTGTTTCGATCAAAGATGATTTCTCTCTTCACAAAATCGTGAATATGTACATAAGTTTTGTGGTAAGGATTCATGTTGTACTTATATCCAACATACCTAGTTTTTTTGTTAGGTTTACCTTGTGGTTCATATGATGTAATAAAAATGGATTGGATTTAATTTTGAGTTTCATCACTTATTATTAACCTCATAATGATGCTTAGTATCATAGGGTTATTCCAACATTGAGGTATATAGAAATATATTATTCTATGTAATTTAAAGGATGTTGAAGTCAAAAAATACACTTGTAAGTGTTTTAAAATAACAATATTTTCCATTAATGATATATTATAGAACCAAATGTGGCACTTTATGGGATGATATACTGGACTCTAAAATAAAGTGATTAAGATTGAGAGAGGATGATGAAAGGTTCTAACCATGTCTAAGAAAAGATGTAGAGAGCTCAAAATATTTAGAAGATTATAAAAGCAACCTAAAGTCAATATAATATTTATGTATATATTTTCCAATGATTTACAGTGTTTTATGATTGTGAAAAGGTGTTCCAATTGATATCTCCATCGAAATGGGTAATTCAATTTGGGTAGTAGAGGATGTTGAGACCTAGGTACATAAACACCATAAACATCTCTGATCAAGTATGGTATGTTTAATATAACTTATAAATCCCTCCAAACCATCTCTAAGTTCATGAAGTATTTTATGTATCACAAAAGAAGATGTAATTAACATATCCATCATGTTTACTGGACTTATAATTAGGAAAACTAGAATATAATCTCACATTCAAGAGATAAGGTGTTCTGGAATAGGTCAAATAATTTGATAAATGTTATATGGAGGAATATTATGAAAAATAATGTATTACAAGATCTTTGGGATGTTACCAGACAAAATGTTCCTCACTTGTTTTCATATGAGTAGTTAATTTTTGAAGATGAAATTATTTTTAATGGTCATAATATGTAATAATCTGTTATTTTAAATAAACTTTCCCCAGTCAATAAAAACAATGATTAATTTCATGCCTCATATACATATCAATTCACAATTGATCCAGAAACATTTTAATAAAGTAGATATGTTTCACAATATGATAAATGTTAAATGAATAAGTAAAAATTGCTGTAAACACATTATCAAATAATGGTCTCTTTTAATAAAACATTAACTAGTGTACCTAAATATTAATAACATCATTATGAACAGGACATTTATCTTAAAAATGGGGAAATTTTCAGTTGTTAATTATATTTTGTGTAAATAATAAATTGACATGAATTTTTGAAAAATGGTTAATGTACCTAAAATATTCCTTCCCATACAAAATAATTTTTTTCAAATCATTCTGATTTCATTAAATGTTGAATTTAAGAATTATATAATGAAAATTCGACAAATTAAATAATTTTTTTACATAACATGATAATATCTCTTTAAGATTAATTTTTGAGAGTTTTAAAAAATATTGATATTTAGGTTAATATAGGTGAAATAGGTTTTCTACCAATATCGTCAGTTTAAGAACAATATAAATATATAAGCATAAATTAGAAATTTATGAAACTATTTTATATAAAAATTATTTATTTTAAAATAAAATTTATTTATATTTTTTAAAAAAACTATATTTTAAATATAATAACATAATTTATATTTTTGTTCAATAATGATTTTAGAACATTATAACCTTGTTATTTTAAAATTCCATTCTATCACTTTTTGAAAATTGATATAATAAAATTGATTTCATATAAAGAATTATAATGTCAAAATGATGAAATAAATACCTTTTAATTTAATGGTGTAATGTGTAAGAAACCTTGGTAAAAAACCAGTTACCATAGTAGAAAACCAAAATGGTAAAATGGTGTAGCCTAGGGTGTAGAAAGAATATTATGTTAAAAATTGTTTTTAATTTAGTGTTTGAGTTTTGGATTAACTAAACCATATGAAAACTCAATTATTTTCCATTATTTGATCCCCAAAACCTATTTAGCATGTCCCCCTTTATATTTAGTAGATATTTTTACAGTAGTTACATTATCCTCACTTATAAAAGGTTCCCCAAACCAACCCATCAATACTACTCAATTAATTTAGTTTACAACTGAATGTTCTCCCATTCTCCTTCATTTATAACAGTATTATTTTTTAGCCTATTTTCATAAGATATTGGATTAAGAACTCTACTTTTATGGATTATTCCATGTGAAGTCCTATGTTTCCAACTAGGTTAAATCACATTTGTGAAAATCATGAGAAATGTTAAGGGATTTAGTAACTACAATTTATTCCATTGAGTTTTATTACATATTAATGAATTTATTTCCACTATGATCACCACCATCAATTATTTTCCATTTTAAATTATTTTCACTCTTATATGTCTAGGGAAAAATAGTTTTAAATTGAAACCCACTTCCAAGATGTGATTTTATTTCAGTTATTTTTATCAAAATAATGGATGCTTTTTGAAAAGATACCAGTGACTGCCATATTTACATTGAATATTAATTTTATTAAAGACAAACTTAAATTGGATTAAATTTTCCCCACAATATTAATGGAGATAAATTTATAATTATGTTAAGTTTCTATATCTCACCAACTATTTTTATTTAACTACTTTAGTATTTTTTGCAGATCAAGTTCAAATGTTAGTCACTTTAATTCATGCATTTATGCTATTGTGAAATGTTATGAAACCCAAATTATTTTATATTTGATATTTATTATAATAATTTTAATGCTTTTCATTTGAAAATTTTATGATTTTTTTATTTGTGTGATGTTATTATGAAAAGGGATTTATTTTAATATAAATATATTATAAAACTAATTTTATTTATGTGGGTTCATTAAAATGTGAATTGTGAATGATTTTATATTTGAACTAATAAGTGTGGATAATAATATATTAATTCAATTATCACTTTTTAATGGATTTTATAAATGTGTAAATATAATGAGATAAGTATACATAATAACAATATGGTTATTTACAAGAATGGTTATAATTGTGGTACTCAAAAAGGTGATATATACATAGCTAAAATTATTTTATCTCACAGTTATGGGTGCACATTTTTCAATTATAAAAATAATATGTCAATATCATATTTTTTGTACCAGAATAAAATTATTTTAAGTGTTTTGATATTATTCACCAATGACTCACAATTTAGGTTTTTTTTAAATAATTTTCCAAACATTTTTCTTATATTTTCATTTTGTAATAATTCATGTTCTTATTATGTATCTTTTGTTTGTCACATATGTTTGATTATTTTCCCTAAATATGATATGAAGTTATTATTAAAAATAGGCTTGATAAAATCATTATTCATCCATTTATAAGTAATTAAGATTACCCTTTTCTAATATTTTTATTCCCTATGTTAATTGGATGGGTTTTTATAATGATAAAATCTTAGGATGGTCTATTAGGTTGTACATAAAAAGAAATAGTCCGATGAATTGAAAAATCAAATGATTTTGTATCCTGTATCAAACTAAAATAACCTTATTATTCCTAGAGATATTATAAATATTTGTTATGAAATAAAGTAATTGTATCATGAAAAATATTTAAAATAAGTTGTGTTAATATTGGAAAATTATAAGCCATGTTATATCATATTATCTTAAAAATGATGATTACTTTATTTCTATTTTGGTTCACTACACACATAATCAAATTTTTAGGATATAATTTAAGAAATTGATAAGACTACATGGGACAACACGACAATTTAATCTGACTGGGATATGAGATTCATCTAATAATTATGAAAAAATTATTCATCATTTTATTCAAAAAAGCAGAACAATATTAAAAAAGTATGACCCTAAAAATTATTTCAAATATGAGGGGAACATACATACACTCCAAGGTATGTTGATTTCTTCCTCAACAGACATCAAATGAAGATGAGATCAATATATTCCTCTTCTTGAGTGGTTATAAAATATTAGTTTCTACTAAATGATCCAAATGGGTCCATATTAATCCCTATAAGGGATGATATATAGGACACAAGTTTGTCTGTATGAAGTTGACTCATGCAAGTTGTTATGAAAAAATAAGGTTGATTAAATGTTAATGTATAAAATACCATTTGACAATACACTGGGATTTATCAATGTTGACAAGATATATGAACTAATAGTCTTGAAATATATCGAATAACTGTTTTTTAAGAAAATGTGTTATAATTAATATCTTCTAAAAAGATTCATTAGATTTTTGATGAAGGGAAAATTATGTATTATATACATCGACCCCTTTAGATTCCTGATTTCATCCAAGTTGCGGGCTACTGAACAATAATCCAAATAACCATGTCTTATGTACATAATAGGTTCTATGTATCATTCATGGGGAAGTAAAAACTAGATCTCTCACACATTGTAAATTTAGAGGTGTTATTGTTAATGTGTGATCTCTCATATGAGGAGAAACTAGTGCATATACATTTCTATAGAGAGAATGTTCTACAAAATAACACTCCTCACATTGTCAATGAAATATATAAGAACTATATGTAAGAGGATGATACATTATAACTAGGATAAAAAATTAAATAGAAGTAGCTACATATTTTTTCATTAACATGGGTGAATTAAAATTTTGAAGGTTAAAATTATTAACTGGAAAAATGTAAGGGCATCAAATTTTATAAAAGAATTTTCCTTTCTGAATTCAAACATGTTTCATATTTAGTAATTTAGTATTTTATAATTCACAGTCACCGAAAAATAATATATTCATCATTTTAATAATTTCTTTTGAACATTAAATTTTGAAAATTAATATAATTATTGAAATTAAAAAATATTAATTGAGAAAAATAGATCAAGAGGAATGTGTAGTATAAAATTTTGGTTTTATTTATTTCATTAAATGATCACACCGATGAACCATAATATAAAAATGAAACATAATTTTTTTTACTAAATTACCTATTTTGAAAATGAATATATATAAAAACGTGATAGAAAAGAGAAGTTAATGATGAATGTATGAAATGTGCAGTATTTATTGATGGTAGGGAACACATATAGAAATTAAAATTCGGAATGTTGGAAGAGTAATCAGACTATTGGAATAACAATATAACCATTACGAATAGTAACTTGGATGTCAGATTAGTATCATCACTTATGTAATTGTTAGATGATATTTATTTATCTTATTAAATGCAAATATGTGAAAATTATATCATGATACAAATAAATAAATGCTTTATAAATTTTAAAATATATGTTTTGATTTTAATAAAACACAGATATTGTATTAATTTTTTTTTGACCAATGTAGATTTTTTTTATAAATGTGTTTGTAAATAGATATTATGTTACATTATAATGATAATATTTTTTATGAAACCCTAATTAATTTATCAAAGGGGCAGAGAAATGTTCATAATATTAAAATTGATATTGTCTACAAAATATTAATTTCATTTATATATTAAATTTAACTTATTATATAATTGTTTTGGATAAAAATGATTTAATTTTGGTAACCAAATATATTAAAATGATTAGATTTAGTTTTTTTGGTTTCTTCAAAAAAATATGATTTTTTAATAAATATAGATATAAAGAAAATATTTATAAATTATCATTATATATAGAGTACATGAATAAGTGAGTCTTAGAAATTGTAGAAAAACAATTTTTTAATGTGAAAAGAACTAATTTTTTTATCTAGTTATTATAATAATTTATATTTATATTATTCATCCAAAATAATTAACTAATAGGAATTATATTCAAAATCTCCCTTTTCCTCTCCATTAAATATCACCTCATCTCCTCATATCTTATAAGACTTAGTGTTAACCTAAACTCTACCATTTTCTATCCCAAACCATCCTCCTCATGTATGATGTTTTATGGTATTATGAAAATACCATTATAATGTGCACTAGGGGTGGCCTAAGGGGAGGCATAAAATTTAGAAAGTAATACTCAAAATGGATATTTTTTCATTTATCCCCTTATTCCTCCAAACTAATTCCATCCAACATTCCATAATAACTCTAGTATCAAAAATATACAAAATATTTATTTTGATAATTGAATATGTAATATAAAAACTCTTCTAATTTATTTCTTAAATTAAAACATTGTCCACATTATGGTTTTGATTCACCACATCTTCAAACAATATAATTTATTTTCCACTAATTTCCTCCTACATTGATTAAAATCACTCATTATAGTTTGAAATGTTCCTAATTAGTATGTTATATTTTAATTCCTATTAATGAATGTATATAAATTTATAATTATAAAAATATCCAATTTTTTCATCATGGTTGGAAAATTCACATAAACTAACTATGAATTAACGAATAAAACATATAATATATGATTTTTTAATATATAATAATATCAAATATTTTCTAAAATTTAAAATTATGGATACTACAAACCATTAATCATCTAGTGTTACATTTATTCCCCATAATAATTCTCATAATTAATGAAAAATTAATCTGAAATTTGAACCATGAATCGATTGACCATGTGATTGTAGAAAAAATGATATCTAAAATAAATAACTATAAAATAACATTAAGTTTTTGAACTAAATAACAAATATATGATTAAGCTTCTCAATCATGTATTTAATAAATATAATTATATTATGAATGATGTCAGGTGAATGATTGGAGAGTGTCTGGATAAAGCATAATGGAACTCTCTTTCCTTTGGGTTATACATTTTTAATTTATTCCACAGATTATCCCTCTATTTATTTTTTTGGAATGATTATAGATTATTTATATATGTAACATAAATGTATACCCATATTATTCTCCATTTCATTAACTATTTTATTCATTCCTTATATAAATTTATCAATTACTTATTTAAATCAAAAATAAATAATGGGATATTTTGTGAGGACCCGAATTGTTATAAATAAACTTCCCCTTTTGTTTCATTAAATATCTTATTATATAATATTTTTATATAAAAACATGAAGAGATTTTGATTTATTATATCCAATTGGTTTTAGAATACTGTTATGAATCATTACTATTGATAATATAATCGTTTAACTATGATCACATGATTATTGTTAATATAGGGTTTTGATATATCGAATGGAAAAAGACACAGGATGTGATGTTATCAACTAGTAAAAACATACCCTTTGAGTGTAATTTATCAAAGCTACTAAGAGATATAAAATCCCTGGGATTTTCGCGTGACCAATCCCATACTAATATCCATCAACTTAATCAAGAGCAAAACTATTTACAGGAGAAGTTCAAGCTCATTGAGATCATTCCCCAATCAATGTTCGCTCAATCACTCCATGAAAGTCCCACCATTGTGCACCTTAATCATAAGGTATTTTATTGTGTATTAATGGTTGATGTAACAAGACCTTAGAAATATGAGTATGTAAACTATTTTTGAATAGAATAATGAATATATATTTGTCCTATTATCGTCTCATTATAAATGATTTCTCATTGATATAATAAAGCACAAATTGTATTTTTGTTTACTTTTTAAATTCAATTAATGAATTTTTTGAATCAATATATCATTGAAATAAATAATATTTTAATACTATTTTGAAATTTTTTTATCAAACAAAATGATCATATAATATTTATGAGGATAAATGTAATTTTTATAAAAATTCAAAAACTATTGTTTTCAAAAAAACCAAAAATTTCTTAAAAATGGCCAATTTTATTTTAACAATTATAAATTAAATACTTGAATAATTATTTAGATATAATAAATATTATCTTTTGAATAATAATGTTGAAATTTTCAAATTGTGAATTTTCCATAATTTTCTTTGACAATAAAATTTTTGGGTAAAAATTTAATATCGTATAATATAATTTTTATTTTATGACATCATAATGACCCAAATGTGTTGTAATTATTGAAATAAATATAATCCCTGAAAAAATAACAGATTTTACTTTATTATAAAGTTTTTTATGTTAAGTTTGGTTATTTTATTATCCATTTATGAATCAACCAAATCTATTATTATATTTATTGGTTTTAAAAAAAATCATTAGGATTAGGACTCATCTCCACATATGAAAATGAATTATTTTAATATATTACAACCATTTACATATAATATAATAAAAAGAACTCTCATTAGGATGTGAATATATAAAAACCAATTGGATTGGTTTGGTTTTTGTTTTTTAATTATGAAGAGTCCAAAACATAAATAATAAATAAATCCCCCTCATTTCCAATATAATAACACCCAAGAAACACTTTATCATCACTAAAACCCATTGAAGAATGTCCATTTTATTCCATCCACTCTTTAGAGTCCTCCCAATGTTCCAAAAATCTATTAAGAATCCCCTGCAAATCATTTGATGTCTCACACACATGTAAGGGAACCTCACCTCCCTATCCTCCTTTCAATTAAAAACTCATTTCAATTAGTCTTTTTAATTTCAATTTGTTACATTTGAATTAATTTAGAATAATTATCTTCTAGTTAAATTTATTTTATAATAATGAGATATCAGTTATCTTGTCTCATTTTGACCATTACCTAGGTCTTTACTATGCCGAAATTCTGTAAGGGATCTTCCACTCTCATCTTTTGTGAAGCACTAATTCAATGTTTTTTTCTATCAATTTCAATTTTCATAGGTTTTTATATGTTATTAAATATAATAATTAATTTTAAATTGACATATACATAATGATATACCCTTTCACTCTAATTTATCTCTACTGTGATCCTTTATGTACACCCATTACCAAGATAAAATTTTGTATAGGGCCTTCCTCTCCTCCTTTCAATTTAGGAACATTATTGGAAATTAGTTTGTTGAATTTTATTTTTTATATTTTATTTAATATATAATAATTTAATTACTTTATAATTCACTTTTTTCCAATTAGGGATAACTTATACTCCCTAATTTGGACCCTTAATTAAGCTGTTACCCAACCAAAATTCCATAACAGATCCTCACATTCTCTTATTTATTCAAAGTTATTTATAAACATTTGTATTCTATTTCCATTACATAATGTTTTGACATATATTTTCATGTCCTGAATAATACAATTTTATATCCTAGTGAATATAGATCCATTTTACTATCATTAACATGTTTTAAGAATTTCTATGTAAGGTTGTTATGCTATAGAAATTTCACCACAATTTTCCATTAAAAACAAATTTATAGTGAATATCATAACCATTTTTCTATCTAGGTATTCCCATTAATGCACAGATACATATTGATTAGGGATTTATATGTATGTATTCCACATTCATAGATCCTTTCATGAATTATCAGGATGAATGAATCATATTTTTGGAATCTATGTGTTACACTTAAGCATGAAAATGAAATGAATATGATGGGTTCACCTAGATAGTGCTCCAATAAATTGGATAATTTTTAGTATCAAGACACTTCAATTTAAGATTGGGAGTGAACCTGATTCCTTTATGGGGAATTTTCCACCATGATTCTTTATCATGTTTTTCTGTGACATGTGTTTATGATTTAGTGTATTAAGTTGTTTTCATATGTACCATGTCATGATTATCATGCTCTATAATGTATTCTTATTCATGTTAATTTTATTCTCAATAATATTCCTATTTTCTAACATGCATCAATTATTCCAGGATTATACTTTTATTGGGATTTATATCTCAGGATTTTTTATGAAATTTTCCATGTTATCCCGTTCCATTTTATGTGTGAATGAATACTTTGATCAGATTAAATAAAGTTTCAATAAATATTTCATGTCCCATGTTTTATGTTGTTATGTTATATAACCAATTCAAAAATACACTAGATTTATCATTCATCCATGTTGTATTAACTATAGACTTATTTAATAAATCCATTATTAACGTGTAACAAAGGGAAGGGTATTTATAAATGGTATTTGATGAAATGTTTAATTATTTTTGGGATGATGATTAGAAAACTATGAAAAAAGTCTTAGGGATAAGACCATGTATAAGAAAATATCCAAAAATTATTCTTAGTATAAAGTAATTGGTTTATAAAAAAATACTTCCCTTTCTATATAATACAAGTGGAAATGGTTTTAGTTAAGATGTACCTAAGAGTATGTGTTTCAGGCCTGACTCGTGGTAACCTGGTAAATGAAAATGGGCCCTACTACACTCCTAATTTGACACTCATGGGGATATGAATTGGGGAATTCATAAACTCATTATGAACCATTATGTTGGAAAAAATTCATAAAGAATATACGTTATGAAATAGATCATGGATAACATATATTTAAGCCTAAAAAATAATATTTTAAGGAAATAAATGTTATTTTATGTTATCCCATTACTGTCACGGTATTTTCTATTATCTATTTAATAGTTTAAAATAATCATCTATAATTTTACACTTATTCTATCCAATTCCCAAAAATAGGAGGAATCGGGTAAACAATCAATGTGACATGCAACATTATGACATCCCCAATTTGATTCCCAACATTATGGGAGCTTTAATAATGACCTTTATAATGATACTATCAAAGTTTAATCTAGTTCTGCATATAAAAATGGATCACACAGAGTATTAAAACCCCCCTAAGAGAGAGCAAGCTATCATTGAAATCTTTTTGCGACAATTCCCTCAAACATTCAATGAATCATTTGATACCTCAATAATGGAACAATGGATCAACTCCATTGATAATCTATACTTTAATGTTCTGAAAAGGATAAATTTATTCTTTTTATTTATCATATAGAGGTAAAATTTGATTAGTGGTGGAAATTGATCAAAATTACTGGGCCTGCACTACAAAACAATGACCACTTTATAAGGGGTTATTTTTTTACATTAGAAGGGTTTATAACCCCTATTAAAGAAATTAGCGGCAGTTGTGGGAAACCATTGCTAATGTGCCTGACTACTTTTATTAGAGGCGTTTGTGAGAACGTACTGCTAAATTTATAGTGAAATCAGTAGAGTTTATATTAAAGGTGGTTTAAACACCCTCTTATGTTGCTTGAAATTTACCTCGTTGGATGTAGTTATAATAAACACCACTTCTAATGTATAGATTTTGGGGCGGTTTGAACCGCCCCAAATGGTGATTGAATTCGAGGCATTAGAGATGGTTTTCAGAAAACTGTCCCTAACCCCTTAACACCCCTGGACACACACCCCAGGACACCCCAGTGCGAACCCTTGGCACACACCCCAGGACACCAAAATGCACCCCCTTGACACCCCTTGACATCGCGCCCCCATGACACCATGTGCTCCCCCTTGAGACCCCTTAACACCCCATGCACCCCCTTGACACCCATTGAAACCCAATAATGGCCCCTAAACACCCATTGAAATCACACCCCCTTTAAACCCCTTGACACCTATCACACCCCCTTGACACCCCATGACATCGTGACCCCTTGACACCCCTGACACCCGAGCAGACCACCTTGACAGCGCACCCCCTTGACACCCGAGCACCCCTTGACACCCAACCCCAGCCACTTGACACCCCATGACACCCAACATGCGCCATTAACACCCCTTTACACCCGATCACACCCCCTTGACACCTAGAAGGCCCCCTTGACACCCCTTTATACCAAGCGTGCACCCTTGACACCGTAGCATGAATCATTGATACCCAAGTTGGCCCCCTTGACACCCCAACGCGTCCCTAACACACCCCTTTACAGCCCAACGCACCCTCTTGACAACCCATCATGCCCCATGACACCCCGAGACACCCTAGCACGCCCCCTTGATACTCCTGGACACACCATCTCACCCCCTTGAAACCCCATGACACCCCACGTGGCCCCTTGACACCCCTTGACACCCGAACATGCATCGTTGACACTTGAGTAGGCCCCCTTGACACCCCAGCGCACCCCCGACACACCCCTTTACACCCCTCCCCCCCCCCCCCCTTGACACCCCGGCATGCCCCATGACACCCCGGAACACCCCAACGCGCCCCCCTTAACAACCCTAGACACACCATCACGCCCCCTTGAAACCCCTTGACACCTTGAGCGCCCCCTTGACTCCCCTTTACATATGAGCACACCCCCTTGACACCCCCTTAAAATTGTGCCCCCTTGAAACCCCTTGACACCCGTCGCACCCCCTTGACACCCCATGGCACCGCGCCCCCTTGAATCCCGAGCACACCACCTTGACAGCGCGTCCCATTGACACCCCAGCACACCCTTGACACCCGAGCACCCCTTGACACCCGAGCTCACCCACATGACACCCCATGACACCCAGCATACCCCATTGACACCCCTTGACACCCGATCAAATCCCCATGACACCCAACTGGCCCCATTGACACCCATTCACACTCAACATGCCCCCTTGACACCCGATCATGCAACCTTGACACCTGATCATTCCAACTTAACACCCCAGTGCGCCCTCAAAACACACACCTTTACACCCCAGCGCGCCCCTTGACACCCCATCATGCCCCATGACACCCCAGCGCACCCCTTGACACCCCGTGACACACCATCACACACCCTTGACACTGTTTGTCTCCATCAGACTCCCCAATGTGTCCAACACATGCCCCCATGACATCCCCATTACACCCCTTGACACCGCTTGACAACCCCGGCACGCCCCCTTGACACCCCTTGACACCCGAGTGCACCACCATGACACCCCTTGACCCCCTAGCAGACCCCCTTAACAGCGCTCCCCCTCGACACCCGGGCACACCCTTGACACCTGAGCACCCCTTGAGACTCGAGCCTACCCACATGAAACCCCTTGACACCCAGAGTGCCCCCTTAACACCACTTGACACCCGATCACACACCCTTAACACCCAGGGCCCCCCTTGACACCCCTTGACACCCCTTGACACCCCCCGTGACACATGAGCATGCCCCCTTGACACTCGCGCATGCCCCCTTGACACCCTAGAGTGCCCGCAACACACCCCTTTACACCCCAGTGCGCCCCCTTGACACCCCAGCGTGCCACATGACACCCCTTGGGATTTATATCTCAAGATTGTTTATGAAATTTTCCATGTTATCCCCTTCCATTTTAAGTCTGAATGAGTAATTTGTTCATATTAAATATGTTTTCAATAAATATGTCATATTCCATTTTTTATGTTGTCATGTTATATAAATAATTATAAAATACACTGGATATATCTTTCATCCATGTTGTATTAACTGTAGACCTATTTAATAAATCCATTATTAATGTGTAACAAAGGGAAGGGTCGTTATAAATGGTATTAGATGAAATGTTTAATTATTTTTGGGATTAGGATTAGAATATTCTCACAACATTCATAGGTATAAGACCAAGTATGAGAAAATATCCAAAAATTCTTCTTAGTGTAAAGTAATTGGTTTATCAAAAAAAAATACATCCCATTATATATACTAGAAGTGGAAGTGGTTTTGGAAAATATGTACCTAGGAGTAACAAATCTGACTAGGTGTTCTGGGCCTGACTCGGGGTTACCTGGTAAATGAAAATGAGCCGTACTATAGTCATAGTTTGACACTCTAAGGGGATATTATTTGGTGAATTCATAACCTCATTATGAACCATTATGTTAGGAAAAAATTCATAAATAATATATGTTATGAAATAGATCATGGATAACTTATATTTTAGCCTAAAAAATAATATTTTAATGAAAAAAATGTGATTTTATGTTATCCCATTATTGTCATTGTATTTAATATTATCTACTTAATACTTTAAAATAATCATCCCAAATTTTAAACTTATTATATCGAATGCCCTAAAATAAGAGGAATCTGGTAAACAATCAATGTGACATGCAATGTTATGACATCCCCAATTAGATTCCCAATATTAGGGGTGCTTGAATAATTAGCTTTATAATGATACTCTCAATGTAGAATCTAGTTCTAGATATAAAACTGGATCATGCAGAACATCGAAACCCCCCTAAGAGAGAGCAAGCTATCATTGAAATCTTTTTGCGACATTGGCCTCATACATTCAATGAATCATTTGATACCTCAACCATGGAGTAATGGATCAACTCCATTGAGAATCCATCCTTAAATGTTCTGAAAAGGAAAAAAAATATTCATTCTATTTATCATATGGAAGGATAATTTTATTAGTGGTGGAAATTTATGAAAAATTCTCTGCTTGCACTACAAAAAAATGACCACTTTATAAGGGGTTATTTTTTTACATTAGAAGGGGTTATAACACCTTTTAAAGAAATTAGCTGCGGTTGTGTGAAACCGCTACTAATGTGCCAGCCTACTTTTAATAGAGGTGGTTGTGAGAAAGCACTGCTAAATTCATAGTGAATTTATCGGTGGATATATTAGAGGGGGTTTAAACCCCCTCTATTGTTGCTCGAAATTTACTGCATTAGAGGCGGTTATTAAAAAAACCGCCTCTAATGTATGGATTTAGGGGATGTTTGAACTGCCCCTAATGGTGATTGAATTGAGGGAATTAGAGGTATTTTTCAGACAACCGTACCTAACCCCTTGACATCCTTGGACACACTCCCCAGGACACCCCAATGCTACCCCTTGAAACACACCCTGGGATACCATAGTGCGCCCCCTTGACACCCCATGACACTCGGCGCACCACCTTGACACCCCTTGACACCTGAGCGCACCCCCTTGACACCCCTTGACATCATGTCCCCTTGACACCCCGCGTGCCCCCTTGTCACCCCTTGACACCCGAGCGTTCCCCGTTGACACACCTTGAAATCGTGCCCCCATTGAAACCCCTTGACACCTAGCGCCCCCCCCCTGACACCCCATGGAATCGAGCCCCCTTGACACCCCTTGACACTCAAACACACCACCTTGACAACACGTACCCTTAACACCCGAGCACCCCTAGGAAACCCATCACACCCAGTGGGCCCCCCTGACACCCCTTGACACACCATCACACCCCCTTGACACCCAGAAGGCCCCCTTGACATCCCGGGATACCCAGCATGCCCCCTTGACACACGAGCATACATTTTTGACACCTGAGCAGGCCCCCATGACTCCCCAGCATGGCCCTGACACACCACATTACACCCCAACGTGCCCCCTTGACAGCCCAGCATCCACATGACACCCCGAGACACCCCAGCATGCCCCGTTGACACCCCGGGACACCCCAGCACACCCCATTGAAATTGCACCCCCTTGAAACCCCTTGACACCCGGCACCCTCCCCCCTGACACCCCATGACATCGCGCCCCCCTTGACTCCCCTTGACACCCGAGCACACCACCTTGACAACACGTCCCCTTGACACTCGAGCACCCCTTGACACCTAACCCGCCCACCTAAAACCCCATGACACCCAACAGGCCCCCTTGACACCCCTTGACACACCCTCACATCCCCTTCACACCCAGCAGGCCCCATTGACACCTCGTGACACCCAAAATTCCCCCTTGACACCTGAGCATACATTTTTGACACCCGAACAGGCCCCCTTGACTCCCTAGCGTGCTCGTGACACACCACGTTACACCCCAATGCGCCCCCTTGACACCCCATCATGCCCTATGACACCCCATGGCACCCTAGCATGCCCCGTTGACAACCCGGGACACCCCAACACGCCCTGTTGACACCCCTGGACACACCATTGTTGGAGTTGGTGGTCTAGAACCAACTAATTTGTACTTTATTCATTAAATAAAATCCTTATCACATCTTGATTGTTATTCTGCGTGACATGTCATGTGAAAATGTCCTAAGGACAGCTGTTGCATTAAAAGGTCGTAGAGGATCCCTGCAATGATTAGAACCTGAATGTTCCATAACATTGTTCTTGAATGTATGTTCTATGGCCGGATGATATTATTTGAGGGACACAAATAATACAGGTCATTAGGGGTGAGGACTCATAAAACTTTGAGGCACCTTCTCATGGCGTGCGCCCTTGGTAATATCCAGGAGGATATTATGAGAATGAGACCCGCCAGTAGGAAATCCACATTTCATAGTTTCATTGGATGTTCCTATCTACGGACGTGTGTATTGATCCGTAGACTTTAAGATTATTATTAATGGGTATTACAACTCGCGCACTTAGATGTATTGACGAAAACTGTGATGACACACTGTTCGCAGAAAGGTAGGATACGTTGGGTGCGTCATGAGTAATACCGCATTAATAGATAATACGAGAAAGGATTTGTCCCTTCCATTCCATAACAAAAGTAGTTATCTCAGGCCCTTTGATGGAATTGATATAGCCTAAATACATCAATGGCTATGGTAAGGTATGGGCAAGTTCAATTCCGGGAAGTCAAAGAAAGAATAATCAAGCACATGGGTTGATGGCACTAGCATGCAACCCGCTTGATTGGAGATATCGAGACAAAGGGATTATATTACACGGTAAGCGTTCGTAGGAGGTGACACGTCATTGCGGCGTTAACTTCTTTCTCTATGGGTGCCTTGGCGTGTTGTTAGACGCTAACCTTGGACTTTAGGCAGGCTCAGCCTAATGCCACTGAGAAAGAGGCCTAGAGGGTCACACACTAAGTGTGTCCATGTATCTTAGTTAAATATTAATTTAACAAGTTAAATAAATATTATTCCCGACTGTGGTTTAATAATTATTTAAAGATGTCTGATCGCATTTATTTTGACTCTAGTTATTCGAGAGAATATACTGTGGATAAAATAATATATTTATTAGCGAGTAATGCAGTTACATTTATTTAAGAAATAAATAGTCATTACTCAAGGTCTAATAAATGTGGTGGAGAAAAATGGAAAATAAAAGTACACACCGTGTATATTAAATATACACGCTATGTAGTTTTATGGAAAACAAGTACACGCCATGTATTAATTATTACACGCCTTGTAGTTTTTCCAATTGGGATTTTGAGGATTTAATATTGTTTTATTAAATGATATTTATTATAATCAGCGTGGGTGCATTTCAAGGAATTAATAATTCGACATGGGGGTTTTCAATAAGAGTTAATGAAATAAATAAAACGTGTAACGCGTTTATTTGCTGTCATAACTCTATTAACCTCAAACCTGAATATAAATATCCTCGCAACCCCAACATTTTTTTGAGAGCCATTGTTGTGCACAAGGGATTTGGAAATACTCTCAAGCCAAGAGAGAATTCCCTTTCCACCAAGAACGCCCTCAAGTTACGAGAGCAAGATCCTCCACCGGATCAAGGCAGTCGAAGGCGGACATCGCAAGAAAAGGTTCTTCCACGATAACACCTGGAGATCTCTTCGGTGATGTCCGGAGATACGTGACACACGTGTGGATCACCGCTAGAGGAATCCTACACTTGGATTCTACGACGCAACGACGGATCACAGAATCGTGACCGGACACATCAACGAAGAAAGAATTCCAACAAGGTAATTCTTATACATTAATTAAATTAATTATAATAAACATATGATGATCCTCCTCAAGGGATCCGGGACTCTTCTTTTCTTTTCGTTCTTCAATATATTCCGAATATTCGGCGTTTTATAATGTGACGGATCTCGGATTGAACGTTGTTTAACGTTAAAATTAATGTTGGGCAAACCCACCAATGCGCTTCCGCAACGCCCAGAACCTACAAGTGGTATCAGAGGGGTCATATTGTTGGTTATAATTTTTTATTTTTTTGTTGGTGATTTACGCATTTAATAATTTAGTAATTTCAATTCATGTTTAATCATTCTGGAAGTCTGAATATCGAGATCTTTTCCTCTTCTCTTGTATCTCATTCACCTCACAGAAACAGATTTTTCTTTTAATTTTGATTAAAATAAAATAGAAGAACTCATCCGGAGGAGACAAATGTTTCTGGCCGTATAACCCCAGAATACACGGCGTGTATTCGGAAGTACACACCGTGTAGTCTAGGTTCAATGCATTGACTGATCCGCCAAATTAGGCCGTGTATTGGATTATTTCTAAGAATTTAAGACACCGTGTGTTGACCAGAAACAGGTGGCACATGGTTTCCGGAATACATGTCGTGTGGTCCAATGAACACGGCGTGTAGTCCCTTTGGGTTAGGGTTGGGTCGTGTACTCCGTACATAGCCTGCCCGACTGGAAACCGTGTAACGCGGAAACTACACGGCGTGTGTCCCACTGTACACGCCGTGTACTCCGAAAATTTCCGAAGTACATTAACACGCCCTATCCCTGGGCGTGTACTTCGGATGGACGGTGAAGAAAACGTACACGCCGGGTAGTCGAAACTACACGCCGTGTACTCACCCAAATTATGCAGATTTATTAAAATGTATTATTATATTATAAAAACCCTTGAGACGTGTACCATGGTGCAGGCGTAAAGTTGAGGCACAACATGTGATAGGTGTTTTATATATATGTGTTTAATTTAACATCTGCGTAATAAATGGGAATTCGCCGGGTTGCCTCCAAGGTACAAGTTGTGTACAAGGATAATTTTAAATGAATTTATTTGTTTTAAATTATGATGGATGAAAATCTCAAAGAAATTCAGAAAGGGGATTTGAGATAAAAGGATTGATTAATTAAAGATAATTAATTGATTCGAGCGTGATTTATCTTAAAAAAGAACGATTAATTAATTGAATGCTAGTTTTATTTATGTGTAAATATCGTTTCATGTATGGATGATCATGAGCTAGACCGAGACCTTTGTATGTGAATGGTTTCTTTTAATTTATTTATTTAAATTAAATTTGTTGGCTTGCGAGCCATCTCCTCATTAATATGTAGGGCTTGCGCGCCCAAGGATTATTTTATGTTAAAACCCCTTTTTCCCCCTCACCTGCATGTGAGATAAATGCATATGTAATTGATGGAGCTCCCAAGCTAGTGGAGGCGGCTCAAGTCAGGAGCCAAGATGAAATCAATCCAAGGAGATACAAAGGTTGACAGGTGGAAAGATGTAAACACGAACCCGAAAGGTTCAAGGTGTTTCTCCCCTAGGTCTTGGGTTAGTTTATCAACCTCTAGATAAACTAACCAATAGAAAAGCTCATGATCATACCATTTATTTTATTTCTGTCAGTTTCATGGTTTATTTATTGTGGGTGTGTTGTCACGATCACACAATTAATGAATTAATCGAGCATGGAAGATGGAACTAAAATAAAATTGGCTTATACGTAAATATTATCTTAGACATGGTTAATCACTTAAGTATATCCCACATAATATTAACAAGCATGTAATCAAATATAATAAAATGGAAATTTATGTATAAGGATAAAATCCCTCAAAATAAATATTAAGTCGGCATAGCCTTCCATAATCTTGGTTAGAATCGAACCATAGTTCAAAGTGCTTGACCAACCCTAGTTGGGGTGCATTCAATAATCGGGGAATTCTAATTCAAGGTTTTGGGTTGACTTGACTTGGTTCGCATCAAGGGTTGACAGCCACAGCAAGAATTGGTGTGACCAAGAGGCAAAGGTTGAGGAAATCCAAAAAGGATTTCAGGATTGGGGAGTCCACTCAGCGGATCAAGGAATTGCGAGTTAATGCAGTTGGCATTTGGAATGCCTACCTAAAACCATTCAAGTTGCTTGACCAACCCTAGTTGGGGTAATGCGAAGGTCAATATGGATCCTTTCCACTAGAATATTCACGCAATAGAATATTACGTAGTCAATGGTCAGGGCTATTGGATTTCGATAAAATAGTGGGAGACTAATAAGTATTAATTTATTTATTTGACTCAATTTTAATAATAAAGTACTAATCCTTTGCTCATCTTAAATTGTATAAATGGAAAGAAAATTAATTCAAACATATCATTGCGCACCATACTCGAAAAAGAAAACCTTCTCACAGGCCCCAATTTCCAAGAGTGGCAGAGGCGTTTACGCGTCGCCCTTCGCCACGAAAGGAAATTATATGTGCTGGAAGATCCTATTCCAGTTTCGCCTGGGAAAGAGGCTAGTGATGAGGAATTATCTCTCTACATGAAACACATGGATGATGCCACATATGTCCAGTGTTTCATGCTATCGGCCATGTCTAATGAGCTCTTGAAGCAACATGAAAACATGGATGTGTATAGCATGATGTCTCACCTTAAAGATCTCTACCAAGAGAAGGCGAGACAGGAGAGGTATGAGATCTCCAATGCTCTGTTTACCAAGAAGCATTGAGAGTCTGCACCAGCTGGGCCTCATGTGGTCAAGCTTATTGGAAACATTGAACGCTTGGATATCTTAGGGATTAAATTCCCATATGAGTTGCGTATAGATCTCATTCTATCATCATTGCCCAATACCTTCTCTAGCTTCATTTTCAACTATAACATGAGCGAAAATGAGAAGAATCTATCGGAGATTCTGACCTTGATTCGCCAGGTAGATAAGGACATGGGGCGTGACAAACCCACGGTCCTTATGGCGAACAATAAAAGGAAGGACAAGGCAAAGGGGCCAAAGACTTATAAACGGTCTGAAGCCCCAGAGCATCGTCCCTCCAAGAAGGGGAAGATCCAGAGGCAGGGCAAGGAATGGGAAGCAGTGTGTTTTTCATATGGAAAGCAGGGCCACTGGAAGAGGAACTGCACCCAGAAGCATGGGGACGCTAAAGGTGCGTTCGTTATCGAGTGCAATATTTCTATTTCTACACATTGGGTATTAAATACAGCTTGTGGGGCTCACATCTGTATTCAAATGCAGGAACCAAGTAGATTTAGAAAGATCGCCAGAGGAGAGGTGGATCTTCGAGCTGCGAATGGTGCAAGGCTGGCTGCGTTGGCTATTGGGGACTATCACCTCTCATTGCCAACTGGCATGATTTTGCTTTTAAAAAACTATTATTTTGTGCCTAGTGTTACCAAGAACATAATTTCTGTATCTTGTTTGGATATGGATGGATTTATTTTCATGTTTGGAAATAAGGGTTGTCTCTTTTATAAGAACAACGTATGTTATGGTATGGCACATTTGAATAATGGTTTGTATGTATTAAATTACGAAAACCAAGTGTTGGAAATCGATAACGAAACAAACTCACATGAGTCATACATCACCCAGTTATGGCATCACCGCCGTGGTCATGTGAACGAAAAGCACTTGACAAAGCTCTACCAAGATGGCTATTTAGACTCTACTGAGCTAAAACCACTTGATATATGTCACGCTTGTTTACAAGGAAAAATGACCAAGCCGCCTTTTGGTGGACAAGGTGAAAGGGCCATAGAGCTTCAAGGATTGGTACACACAGATGTGTGTGGACCATTTCCAGTAGAAGCTAGAGGTGGATATTCTTACTTTATTACTTTTACTGATGATTTGAGTAGATATGGCTATGTCTACTTAATGAGGTATAAGTCAGAGTCCTTAGAGAAATTTATGGAATTCAAGAATGAAGTAGAGAATCAACTTGGTAAGAGGATAAAGATGCTTCGATCGGATCGAGGTGGAGAATATCTGAACCAAGAGTTCATCGATCTTCTACGGGAGTCTGGGATTCTATCTCAGCTCACTCCTCCTTATACACCACAATGGAATGGTGTTAGTGAATGGAGGAACTTCACCTTGTTGGACATGGTGAGGTCGATGATGAGTCATGCGGATCTTCCATTATCCTTTTGGGGATATGCATTACAAACTGCAGCATTCACATTAAACAGAGTACCAACTAAGGCGGAAAATGGAATTCCATCTAAGTTATGGAATGGAAGGAAACCCACTTTGTCACACACATGTGTATGGGGATGTGAGGCGTTTGTTAAGGCCTTCTCAGGAAAAAAACTAGCACCACGGGGCATAAAGTGTATCTTTATAGGATATCCCAAGGAAACGAAAGGATATTAACTATATAACCCCCAAGACAAGAAAGTGACTGTCTCCAGACAAGCCATCTTTCTTGAGAGGGAGCACATCCTCAAGAAGGATAGTGGGAGCAGGATTGACTTCGACGAAGTTGATGCTCAAGATACACAGGAGTTGGTACAGGAACAAGTTCCACAGGTCCCCATGGAAGAGGTTCCAGAAACACAAGTACTGCGTAGGAGCTCAAGATAGGTAAGGGAACCAGAGAGATTTGGTTTCCTAGTCACAGAGGACGGTGAATCATTATTGTTGGACAATGATGAACCTCTATCCTACAAGGAAGCAGTAGAATGCTCATAAGCTACAAGATGGCTAGAAGCTATGAATTCTGAGATGGATTCCATGTATCAGAACCAAGTTTGGGTTCTGGTCGATGAGCCAGTTGATGTAAAGCCTGTTGGATGCAAATGGGTATTCAAAAGAAAGCTGGACATGGAAGGTCAAGTTAGCACCTATAAAGAAACGCCAATGGCTAAAGGATTCAGACAGTGTCAAGGAATTGACTATGATGAAACCTTATTGCCATTTTACATGTTTAAATCCATAAGAATCATACTTTCCATAACAGCTTACCATGACTACAAGATTTGGCAGATGGATGTCAAAACAGCATTCTTTAACGGGAACCTTCAGGAATATGTCTATATGACACAACCAGAAGGGTTTGTGACACCAGGTGAAGCCAAACGGGTTTGCAAGTTGCAGAAATCCATTTATGGATTAAAGCAAGCATCCAGGTCATGGAACATTCGATTTGATGAAGCCATAAAAGAATTTAGTTTCATTAAGAATGAATGTGAGCCATGTGTTTATAAGCGGTTTAATGGGAATGCGGTCGTCATCCTAGTGGTATATGTTGATGACATATTTCTTATTGGAAATGACGTACCGACCTTACAGTCAGTTAAGGACTAGTTGAACAAGTGTTTCTCCATGAAGGACTTAGGAGAAGCAGCCTACATTCTAGGGATCAAGATCATTCGTGATAGATCCAAGAGGCTGCTTGGACTATGTCAGGGTACATACATTGACCAGATACTAAAGAGATTTAGTATGGAAAAATTCAAGAGGGGATTGGTTCCAGTGTCACATGGCTTACATATTTCTAAGAAAATGTGTCCCCAGACACAACAGGAGAAAGATAGGATGAACAAGATCCCATACGCTTCGGCTATAGGATCCATCATGTATGCCATGTTATGTACCAGGCTTGATGTTGCCTATGCACTTAGCATGGTAGGATGATATCAAGAAGATCCAGGAGAATAGCATTGGACTGCTGTTAAGACTATCCTTAAGTATCTAAGAAGAACTAAGGATATGTTCCTGGTGTATGGAGGAGACGAGGATCTTGTCATAAGAGGGTATGCTGATGCTGGTTTTCAAACAGATCAGAATGATATGAAGTCGCAATCTGGATATGTTTTCTGTCTCAATGGAGGAGCTGTGAGATGGAAGAGTTCAAAGCAGCCAGTTTTCGCCTATTCTACAGCGGAGTTCGAGTATATAGCGGCTTCTAATGCAGCCAAAGAAGCCGTTTGGATTCGGAACTTTGTCCAGGAGCTTGATGTGGTGCCTAGAAGTAAAGATCCCATTACATTGTATTTTGATAATACTACAGCAGTGGATCATGCAAAAGAACCAAGGTCACATCAACGGACAAAGCACATAATCCGGAAGTATCACCTCTTGAGGGATTTCTATCAAAGGGGTGAAGTTGCAGTGAGTAGAGTGTCCATGGAAGAGAACGTGGTGGACCCCATGACTAAAGGACTATCTCATCAGAAGCATTAATATCATGTGAGAGCTAGCGGGTTAAAGGTTGTTAGCATTTGGCTCTAGTCAAAGTGGGAGTCTGTTGGAGTTGGTGGTCTAGAACCAACTACATTGTAATTTATTCATTAAATAAAAGCCTTATCACATCTTGATTGTTCTTCTGCACGTGATTTCATGTGATAATGTCCTAAGGACAGCTATTGCATTAAAGGGTCGTAGCAGATCCCTGCTATGATGAGAACCCGAAAGTTCCATAACACTGTTCTTGAATGTATGTTCTATGGCCGGATGATATTATTTGAGGGACACAAATAATACAGGTCATTAGGGGTGAGCACTCATAAAACTTTGAGGCACCTTCTCAAGGTGTGCGCCCTTGGTAATATCCAGGAGGATGTTATGAGAACGAGACCCGCCAGTAGGAAATCCACATTTCATAGCGTCATTGGATGTTCCTATCTACGGACGTGTGTATTGATCCTTAGACTTTAAGATTATTATTAATGGGTATTACAACTCGTGCACTTAGATGTATTGATGAAAACTGTGATGACACACTGTTCGCAGCGAGGTAGGATACGTTGGGTGCGTCACAAGTAATACCGCATTAATAGATAATGCGAGAAAGGATTTGTCCCTTCCGTTCCATAACAGAAGTATATATCTCAGGCCCTTTGATGGAATTGATATAGCCAAAATAAATACATGGCCATGGTAAGGTATGGGAAAGTTCAATTCCGAGAAGTCAAAGAAAGAATAATCAAGCACATGGGTTGATGGCACTAGCATGCAACCCGCTTGATTGGAGATTTCGAGACAAAGGGATTATATTACACGGTAAGCGTTCGTAGGAGGTGACACGTCATTGCGGCGTTAACTTCTTTCTCTATGGGTTCCTTGGCGTGTTGCTAGACGCTAACCTTGGACTTTAGGCAGGCTCAGCCTAATGCCACTGAGAAAGAGGCCTAGAGGGTCACACACTAAGTGTGTCCATGTATCTCAGTTAAATATAAATTTAACAAGTTAAATAAATATTATTCCCGACTGTGGTTTAATAATTATTTAAGGATGTATGATCGCATTTATTTTGACACTAGTTATTCGAGAGAATATAATGTGGATAAAATAATATATTTATTAGCGAGTAATGCAGTTACATTTATTTAAGAAATAAATAGTCCTTACTCAAGGTCTAATAAATGTGGTGGAGAAAAATGGAAAATAAAAGTACACTCTGTGTATATTAAATATACACGTTGTGTAGTTTTATGGAAAACAAGTACACGGCGTGTATTAATTATTACACGCCGTGTAGTTTTTCCAATTGGGATTTTGAGGATTTAATATTGTTTTATTAAATGATATTTATTATAATCAGCGTGGGCGCATGTCAAGGAATTAATAATTCGACATGGGGGTTTTCAATAAGAGTTAATGAAATAAATAAAACGCGTAACATGTTTATTTATTGTCATAACTCTATTAACCTCAAACCTGATTATAGATATCCTCGCAACCCCAACATTTTTTTGAGAGCCATTGTTGTGCACAACGGATTTGGAAATACTCTCAAGCCAAGAGAGAATTCCCTTTCCACCAAGAATGCCCTCAAGTTACGAGAGCAAGATCCTCCACCGGATCAAGGCGGTCGAAGGCGGACATCGCAAGCGAAGGTTCTTCCACGCTAGCACCCGGAGATCTCTTCGGTGATGTCCGAAGATACGTGACACACGTGTGGATCACCGCTAGAGGAATCCTACACTTGGATTCTACGACGCAACGACAGATCACCGAATCGTGACTGGACACATCAACGAAGAAAGAATTCCAACAAGATAATTCTTATGAATTAATTAAATTAATTATAATAAACATATGATGATCCTCCTCAAGGGTTCCGGGACTCTTCTTTTCTTTTCGTTCTTCGTTCTATTCCGAAGTTTCGGCGTTTTATATCGTGACAGATCTCGGATTGAACGTTGTTTAACATTATAATTAAAGTTGGGCAAGCCCACCAACGCGCTTCCGCAGCGCCCGGAACCTACAACCATTGCACCACCTTGAAACCCCTTGGCACCCCGCACACCCCCTTGACACCCCTTGACACCTGAGATTGCATCCATGACACCGAGCAGACCCCCTTGACACCCAAGCATGCTCCCGACACACCCATTTACACCCCAGTGTGCCCCATGACACCCCGAGACAACCCAGTGCACCCCCTTGACACCCTTGGACACACCATCGTGCCCCCATGAAACCCCTTGAAACCTCGTGTGCCCCCTTGACACCCCTTGACAACCGAGCATGCATCCTAGACACCCGAGTAGGCATCCTTGACACCAGAGTCGGGCCCCTTGACACCACAGCACGCCCCCGACACACCCTGTGACACCCCAGCGCACCCCCTTGACACCCCAACATGCCCCATGACACCCCGAGACACCCCAATGTGCCTTCTTGACACCCCTTGACACTCCATCGCGCCCCCTTAAAACCCCTTGACACCCCGCGTGCCCCTTGACACCCCTTGACACACCATCGTGCCCCCTTGAAACCCCTTGACACCTCGTGCACCCCCATGACACCCCTTGACAACCGAGAATGTCCCCTTGACACCCTTTAAAATCATGCCCCCTTGATACCCCTTGACACCCGGCACACCCCCTTGACACCCCATGCCATTGCACCCCCTTGAAACCCCTTGACACCTGAGCACACAACCTTAACACTCCATGACATTGCGCCCCCTTGAAACCCCTTGACACTGGAGCACACCACCTTGACAGTGTGCTCCCTTGTCACTCGAGAAACCCTTGACACCCGTGCTCGCCCACTTGACACACCATGACACCCAGTGTGTCCCCTTGACACCCCTTGACACCCAATCACGACCCCTTGACAACCCGCTATCCCCCTTGACACCCCTTCACACCCAGCGCGCCCCCTTGATACTAGAGAAAGCATATTTGACACCCGAGGTGGCCCCCTTGACACCTGAGCATGCCCCATGACACCCGATGAGGCCTCCTTGACACCCGAGCATGCCCCATGACAACTCAAGACACCCCAGCGCACCCCCTTGACACCCCGAGACACACCATCACGCCCCTTGACACTTTTTGGTCTCCATAAGACACCCCAATGCGTCCAACGCCTGCCCCCATGACACCCCAATGTGCCCCCTTGACACCCATTGACCCCCCCAATGTGCCCCCTTGACACCCCTTGACACCCGAGTGCGCCACCATGACACCCCTTGACACCCGAGAAGACCCCCTTTACAGCGCGCCCCCTTGACACTCGAGCACACCCATGACACTTGAGCGCCCCTTGACACCCCTTGATACCCAACACCCCCCCTTGACACCTCTTGACACCTGATCACACACCCTTGAAAACCACCCCCCCCCCCCCGACACCCCTTGACACCTAGTGTGCCCCCTTGACACCTGCCCCTACCCCGTTGACACCTCTGTGCTCCCCCTTGACACCCATTCCCCCTTGACAACCCAGTGCATCCCATGACACCCCGAGACACCCCAATGCACCCCCTTGAAACTGTTTTACTCCATCAAACACCCCAGCGCACCCCCTTGACATCGTTTTACTCTTTCATATACCCCAACACATCCCACGCGATCCCCTATTGACACCCCCATGCGCCACGCCCAAGCCTGCCCACTTGACACCCCTTGACACCCGATAACACCCCTTTGACAACCAGTCAGCCCCGTTGACACCCCTTCACACCCAGCGTGCCCCCTTGACAGATGAGCATGCATCGCTGACACCCACGTAGGCCCTCTTGACACCCCAGTGTGCCCCCAACACACCCCTTTACACCCCAGTGCGCCCCCTTGACACTACAACATGCCCCACGACACCGTGGGACACTCCGGTGTGCCCCCTTGACACTGTGTGTCTCCATGAGACACCCCAATGCAACCAACATGTGCCCCCACGACACCCCCAGTGCGCTCCCTTGACACCCCTTGACACCCCCGGTGCACCCCCTTGACACCCCTTGACTCCCAAGTGCCCCCCACGACACCCCTTGACACGCGATCAGACCCCCTTAACAGTGCACCCCTTGACACCCCAGCACACCCTTGACACCCGAGCACCCCTTGACACCCGAGCCTACCCACTTAAAACCCCTTGTCACCCTACGTGCCCCCTTGACACCCCATGACACCCAATCACACCTCCTTGACACCAAGGAGCCCCCCTTGACACCCCTTGACACCCAGCATGCCCCCTTGACACCCGAACATACCCCCTTGACACCCAAGCAGGCCCCATTGACCCCCCAACACACCCCTGACACACCCCTGTACAACCCAGCGCACCCCCTTGACACCCCAGTGTGCCCCATGACACCCCAGGACACCCCATCACGCCCCATTGAAACCTCGGGACACCCCAACACACCCCCTTGACATCGTTTTACTCCATCAGACACTCCAACGCATACCACAAGATCCTATGTTGACACCCTCATGCACCATGCCGGTGGCGTAAAAAGGTTTCTCATGGATTTTGAACCCTGCACCTGTTTCATCCAACACACAAATATAGAACCACTAGGCTTTGCGTGCTCATGTGTATAATATACGCTGCATTATATTTAATTAAATCTGGATGTATTATATTATATATATATCTGTGTGTGTGTGTGTGTGTTTATAAATATATAAAATATAATATAATTTTAAATATATAATATATTTCTCTATAATATAATATATATTTGTGTATAACATATATATATATGGTTATATTTAATATATATAAATACATATTTATACATATATTAATAAATATATTTATATTTATGTGTGTGTATATATTTTTTGTATTTATTGACATAATATAATTATAATATATAATATACATATATTATATTAAATACACTTATATTATATATTAATGTATTTAATTATATACATTTATTTTATATGTCCACCACACATATATATACACAAAAAATTACATGCGTTCATATAATTGGAAATAAATAATATAATTAAAATATATATATATATAAATTTAATTTTTAATTAATATTCTATACTACAATATACATAAAATAATTACACAATACATATAAATTTATTCATAACAAAAAATTTATAATACAATATAATAAATAAATAAATAACATAATTATATTTACTTTTAATTTAAATTTTAATTTTGTCTAAATTATGTAAATTAGTATACATAAACTTATATAAATGTATTTATACATATGTATACAATACAAATGTATTTAGGAATGTGTGTGTGTAACAATAATAATATTAATTATTATATGATATATATATATATACTAAATTAATTTATAATTAATAGGCTATAATACAATATTCATAAAATAATTATATAATACATATAAATTTATTTACTATAAAATAGATATAATATATAATATAATATAAATAATTTATTTATATTTATATGTAATTTTTCTAAATTATGTAAATTAGATTAAATAATCTAACATAAATGTATTTATACATAAATATACAACACAAATGTATTTATATACGTGTGTGTAACAATAATATTATTAATTATTATATGATATATATATATACTCAATGAATCTATAATAAAATTGGTATGATACTATATATGTAAAATAATTATATAATATATATATATAATTAAATGTTTATTATTTATATATAATATATTTTTATAAAATATATATGTTTATGTATATTTATATTTAATGTTCTCTATGTAGTTGGGGTTTGGCTTAGTGGTAAGAACCCCGTAATCCTACATAAAAACAGAGGGTTAAAACCCATTGGGCGTAGGTACTGTAGCGTACTGTAACTGTAGCGGCATTGTAGAAATGACGGGTACTATAGCGGCGGTAGGTAACTGAAGTGGCGGCAGAGCAGTGTATCAGTGGCAGGTACTGTTCGATATTGTAGCAGGTGGGTACTATAGTGGTGTTATTCACAATATGAGCCTACGAGACATGTAATGGGATAAATGCCTACTAGGCCTTCCTGATATGTAATGGGTCTCCATATACCCAGTTAAAAGTGGTTTTTTCTATTCTTTTATAATATATGATGCTTCGGCCCTAACTTATTTTTAAAATATTTAATATTTTCTATATTATATATATTTGTATACATAATATAATATATATGTATTTATACAAAAATCATTAAAAAATGTATTTAATATAATATATTTATAATATAAATCATTATATAAATGTATAGTATTTATAAAACCATATATAAATTTTAGAAATTTTGAATAAATATATTTAAAATTGAATTTATATTATATATATTAATATTTATATTTATGAATACATTTTTGTTTATATGTATAAGTATTTATTTGAAATATTTTTTTAATTTCATTATTTATATGTGTTATAATGTATTTAAATACACTTATATATTGTGTTTATGTAATATATACATACACACACATGTACACACCAATATATATATTAATTTTTTTGAATTTATATGAGATTTATTTTTGAAAATAAATAAAAATTTATATAGACTTTTAAACTCCCTCTAATCAAAGGGATTTCCAACGGTTCATAACCCCCATCAAATTTCATGAATTATAGGGGGTTCAAAGCCCTCTCTAATGTCATCAATTATAGGGGATTCGAAACACCTCATAATTTCTTAAATTATAAGGGCTTCAAAACCCCCTCTAATTTAAGGGATTATGGCCATTCCATGAACCCCCTCTAATATCTTAAATTAGAGGGGGTTGTGAACCCCCACGATTTTATTTAAAAAATTAATTAACTATATACATATATCTAAACGAGTGTTATATATATAGCTTCCCTAAAATCCAATAGAATATATATTTCCACTAATTATTAAATTAGTAGTTGTATTGATATAACCAGATCTAAAATCAAACAAAATATTAAAAATAATGCTAAAAAATTTAGATGGTGTTGTGCATAATCTCTCTATATTTTTTATAGAAAATGAATATATAGGGGGTTTATAACCCCCTCTAAATTTTATGATTAGAGGGGTTTTGAAGAACCCCCTCTAAAAACCCCCCTCTGATGTACAATTTTTTGTAGTGTTGAGGAAGTGATCTAAGAAATGAAGTGAAAGGAAATCCAGAATAATGTGTTTTGATAAATATTTTAATCTCACTCTTAAACATAAAATGGAAAATAATTTTTCTTTCCATAACATAAAAAGATGATGAATCTGTTGGGGCATATGGGGAAACATCTCAAGCCTTTCATGATACGCCATTAGCTTTATCTTTACCCATTAAAGCAAGGTTCGCCTATTATTTGGTGGGATAAAACCTAGTATATGAAAAGCCCTAGAGATTCATGAAATTGATCTGTATAAGAAATTTTTATGATATGCATTCAAAGTAAAAATGGAGATCCATGAATCTCAATGGAATCACATGGATAAGAAGCATAATGTGGTATTTAATTTCCTATGTCTAATAGAGAAATGAAATAGTGCCAAAATATTTCAACATCCAACTTATCAAACTTACGGGAAGAAGCATCTCAGAAATTTCCTAAGAAAAATGAAGAAATACATTCATTGCAGGAATGATGGACACCTGGATTAAAATTTTCAACTTGAGAAATCAACTAATGTGACGGAGGAATGGAATGTTTCAATCAACCCTCAGTGGTTTGTTAATTGCTTCAACTAAAAAGAGTAAGGGAACTTTGCAAAACACTTACCTATGTTAAGAGTTTTTAGAGACATCCAAAAACCTCCAAGGTAGTAAGGGAGAAAATGTTCAAGCACAACCACTGAGGTGGATCCAAAAAATGAAGTTGTGACAGGAACACTGGTTATTCATTTAGGAATATCGAGCATATTTTTTTTATTCTTGTTCTATAAATTCCATCATATCAAGAATGTTTATTTGAACTATTCATACACCACCACAAAGCATATAAGTATATCTATTGGTGAATATGGAAAATGGAGATATTTTTTTATTCCAAGTATATAACCCCCCCCCCCCCAATAAAAGTTTCCATGAAGAAATTATCTAAGAACCTTCTCCTATTACTACTAGTTGAATTTAATGAAATATGAAGAATGGATTGTCTTTACCTATACAGTTCTAACATAAATTTCTATGATAATGAAATAACTCTCCATATTATGAAACTACCCCCAATTCTATTCCAGTACATAGAGGTGGATCAATATTCTTTAGCACCATAATATCATGTATGGATATTATTTCTCTATAAGAAACATATATTATTCAAGTAAATGAGTGTAAGAAAATACACATTGTTTAAGACATAAATATTCTTAGGGAATGTGTTTAACTCTTTCCCGATGAATTTTGTGGTCTTACTTTTAATCGAGAGGTTCGATTTTCAATAGAGAATATACCTAGCACATTGACATTATATAAGAATATATATATAATGGATGATGCGAACCTTGATAGGCTAAAAAATAGGGGAATTTTGATAAAGGGTTCATACAACCAAGTGCCTCACCATGGGATACACTAGTCATCTTCCTTGAAAATAATGATGGGTTATTGTGACATTGTATTGATTATAAAAATCTCAACAAGACCACGATAACGAAAAATTATCCTCTCTATCATATTGTTGATTTTTTTAATCAGATACATGGATCACAATACTTATCCAAGGTGGATCATTGGTCAGGATATCAGAATGTAATGGGAGGGAAGGAAGATATCCACAAGGCTTCTATTGATATAAGGTATGGGAACTATGAGTTCATATTATTCTATTAGGACTCAATAATTATCCAACAATCATCATGGACTTTATGAATAATGTATTTGGATATTTCCTTGTCAAATTTGTTTTCATATTAATATATGATAATATAATATACTTCGAAATAAAAGAGGAGAAGAAGGAGCATCTGATCACTATGCTAAAGACCATATCAATGTCGAATCATTACGCAAAACAAATTAAAAATGAGTTCTGGTTGAAGGAAGTCTATTTCGTGGGGAATGTGATTCGGAGAAATGGGATATCTATGGAACATTCAAAGATGGAAT
Source organism: Viscum album (assembly GCA_963277665.1). Taxonomy (NCBI): domain Eukaryota; kingdom Viridiplantae; phylum Streptophyta; class Magnoliopsida; order Santalales; family Viscaceae; genus Viscum; species Viscum album. Next base: position 875,470,627 of record OY728143.1, on the reverse strand, counting down.
AAATTGGTGGTGGGTTGAGTCCATAATCTATAATACTAATCATTAATTTCCTCTGGTTACCTGATTATTTTCATGAATTTGTGAGAAATTTATCATGATTTTAAAACCCTCTAACCAAGCTAACTCAGAATAGATTCTAGTTCTCTTGAAATATTGAATGTAAAGATATATCCATGGAGTTAATAAGGAGGCTCATCAAAAATCATGTTCTCAAACTACCTGAAATTGGATAAATTATCATAGTTCTTAGTGATTAACTGATTAAGTGATTGGGTTGTGTGTTAATTCATAATGAAAGATTCATATAATATATATCATGGGACTTGAAAGTTCATGAAAAAAACTATCCCATGCATGATTTGGAGTTGGGTGTTCTAATATTTTCATTGATAATATTGATGCATTGTCTCTATTGGGAGAAGTGTGAGATACATAATGGTTACAAAAGCTTTCAAGTATATATTTAAACAAAATTAAATTAATATGTTCCAATAATGATGGTTAGAGTTCATCACGGATTACGAATGGTTTATCAACTACCATCCTTGTAATGAAAATAAGATATTGGAAACTCTAAGAGGAATGGATCCCTAAATTATATCATTTATGATAATTGAGTGGGATATCATCTTCATGGATTTGAAATGGATGGACATGGGAATCAAAAAGGAAGGAACATCATCAATCGTTTTACAAATGGCTTCTAAATAGTATATTTTGAAGAGGATACATTATCATGAATGAGGTGAAGTGGAAATTCAGAAGAAATTACAATCTATAATTAATGGAAAATCCTCAATGTTCAATGTTATTGAAGAAAGAGTTTTGATATTTTGTTCAAAACTATGTGTACCATAAAATCCCAAGTTAAGAAGGAATGATTGGATGACACACATAGTTCAGCATTACCTGTTCACACAAGTAGTAAAAATATGTTTCACTATATTCATGAGAACTTTTGGATGGAAAATATGATGAATGAGACCTTGAATATACATCAATGTTTCTAGTATGTCAGTAAGTGAAGGCTGAAATGTGGATGTCTAAGTTGGTGATGTAACCATTACCCATACTATCATGGAAATGGGAGAAAATCACCTTGGAATTTTTCACCGGTCATCTAATGATATGTTGAGGAAACAATGATATATTGGTTGTTGTGGATTGTCTTCTAATCATATACCACTTTATCATAATTCAAGAGGAATTCTCACTGGATCAACTTTCACAGATACAAATCTGGGATGTGTTAATTCTTCATGGAGTAATGCTATCTATTGAATTCGATAATGATTTTAGATACACCTCTATGTTCTGGAAAACTCCCCAACATGCTCTAAAATTTGTGTTTGTTATCATAATGTCTTATCAACTTTAAAAAAATTCCAAATATAAGTGTACTATTCAAACACTAGATACATGTTTAGAGCATGTTATATAAACATAAAAGGAGGATGTGACCAACATCTTCCACTAGTTGTGTTATCATACTATAATAGTTTTCACTCGAGCATCCAAATGGATCCTGATGTAGCCCTTTATGGTAACAGGTGTAGAACACCAGCATGTCGGGATATAGTTTGGGAAAGAAAACTAATATGTCCTGAAATTGTTGGGGAAATGGTGGAAAATATAAAGAACATTAAGAACCATATCTAGGATACTCATAGTCAATAGAAGATTTATAATGAAAATCATTGATGAGGCCATGATTTTTATTTTAGAGACATGGTATTCCTCCACATAAATCCATTGATTAATTTGATGTTATTTGAGATAAAGGGAAATATTAGTAAAATATAAATCCACCCCTTTGAGATCCTTGATTACATTAGATTGGTGGCTAATTGAATAGTACTCCCACTAATCAATGGCCTATTGACTAGCACTCTTGAACCCTCACATGTACTCCATCTTGAGGTGGTACCATTAGTGAATGACCATTTCTGTGAGGGATATCCAGTAAAGATCTTAGATTATGGGGAATGTTTTCAAAGAAAACATACAATGAACCTTATAAAAGTGTCTTTGAGAAACAAAAATATTAAAAAATGAACATGGGAATCAGATGACGTGATTAATTAGAGTCATTCTCGCCAATTTGAGTGTTAGAGAAGACAATTTCAAGGGAAAAATTTCTAAACTGGATAAGATTGTTATGACTAGAATTATTATACATAAAATTCCCCTTTTTGTTTAATTAAATGTTTTATTATGTGTAATAGTTATTAAAAAACATGAAATTATATGGGATTATTATATCCAATTGGATTTAAAGATTCATTAAGTATCATTTTCCTTGATAATGTTTTTGTTGAACTATGATCACGTCATTAATATAAATATAGAGTTCTATCAAATCTAATTGGCATAGAAAAAGAAAGTGAAGGCCTCAAAAAGTTGCTTCATACCATATTAATACCTTTTATCAGTGCTTCCGAGGGAGATAAAATCACTATGAATTTCCCATATCCAAGAACAATAAGTGATCCATTAAATTAATCATTAGTGAAACAACTTTCCAGAGAAGTTAAAGCTCATCAAGATCAAGACCCAAATCATGTTTTCTAGACCTCACATTAAAAGTCTCTCCTCCCACACCATTCTCTAAAATAATTTACTGGTTTATTAATGGGTATGTAAAACCTTTCTTAAAATATTAGTATAAACATTATTTTTTATAAAATAATGAATAAAATTTTGTTCTGTTATTGTCACATTATAAAATATATTTATTATATTAAATAACGAAATTTTTTGTTGGTATTAAAATTAAATTAATGAATTTATGAATTAGTTGATTTATGAAATAAGTAATATTATCATATTATTATTAAAAAAAATTTACTAAATATAATGAGCATATAATTTTTATTAATTAATATTTAAATTTTATAAGGGTTTGACAATTGTTATTGTCCAAAAAATGTGGTATTTATTAATAAATCTATGTTTTATTTTCAAAATAAAAATACACATATTCAGAAAATTATTCGAATAAAATAAATATTATTTTCGGAATAAGAATGAAAAAATTCCCCAATGGTGATTTTTCCATAATTTTCTGAGAAAATATTATTTTGGGTAAAATCTAAATATCATAAAAATATAATTTGTCTTTAATGACATCAGAATGACCCATATGTGAGTTAATAATTAATAATAATGGGTTCCGAGATGAAATATTGTTTTTACATTAAAAATATGTGATTATTATAATATATTATTCATTTTAAATATCCATTAATAATCCTCCAAATCCATAATTATATTTCATGGTTTTGAAATCATTTCATTAAGAGTGTGAATCAATAAAAAATATGAAAGTGAATTACATTAATAATTTATGTACATTGAAATATTAATAAAAAAACAATTCCATTTGGAAAACCTAATAGAAAAAATCAACGGATTATTTGAGTTTTTCAATAATTTACTACGTGGAGTTCAAAACCTAAATAATAAATAAATCCCCATCTTTTAATATATAAGGCCACCCATGATACCATTACTCTTTACAATAAATCTTTTAAGAATGTCCATACTCTACCCAAAACCCTCTATAATCATCCAAAATTTCCCCCAAGCTCTCAATAATACTCTCCTATGCTTTTGGATTCACACACTAGAGTAAGGGATCATCACCTCCCTATCTCCCCTTCAATTCAAACAAAATTATTGAAAGTAGTGTTCTTAATTAAAATTTATTACCTTATAATTCATATATAATTATTCTGTAATTATAAAATTTATGTTATATTAATGATATATCATTTATCGATTCTTATTTGAACAATTTCCATATCCATTACTATGCCAAAATTCCATAAAGGGTCTTCCACTCTCCTCTTTTATCAAGAACTCATTTTATATCAGGACATTTAATTTCAATTTTCATATATTGGAATTTATCCATACATATCCAAATTATTGTTCATTTTATATAAAAATTATGTGATTCTATTGCAATATCATTTATCCCCCATACCTTTCACTATTATTTATCCCTTCTATGATCCTTTATGTACACTTGTTACCATCCCAAAATTCGATAAGTGACCTTCCTCTCCTCATTTCAATTCAATCAAATTATTGGAAATTAGTTATTTTAGATCCAATTTGTTATATTTTTATTCATTTATAATCATTCCATAACAATCCAATGGATGTTATTTGAATTAGTTATCATTTATCCTCCCTCATTTGGACCCTTTCCTATGCCCTTACTATGTTGAAATTTAGTAAGGGATCCTCACATTCCTTTCTTTATTCAGGCTCCAATATTAACTAATTTGTTATATATACATTTCAGAAAGTTGAGACATGTCTTTACATGTCATTATTACCTCCAATTTTATTTATAAATTATGAGAGTCACCTTTCTCTATATCATCCATTTTTTTGAATTTTTAACTAAAGCCTTTATATAGCCAAAATTTCAATGCAATTTTCCATTACAAAATAATTATCTAGTGAATACCATACACATTTTTATATCAACTGTATTACCTTTTATGAACCTATACTTATTGATTGGGTACATACATGAATTTATTCAACACTACATGATTTTTTAACTAATTATAATGATTAATGAATCCATATTATAAAATCTGTGTGGTATACATAATAATTCGAATGAAATGAATATGATGGGTGTGCCCAGATATCACCCTAATGCATTGTGAAATTTTTAGTATAATAATTTGTCATGCTGCGATGGGGATTAAACCTAATGCATTTATGGTAATTTTTCCACAATGATGTCTTCACAGTTTTATCATTTAAATATGTTTATGATTTAGTGTTATAAGTTGTTTCCACATTTCCAATGTTATGATTATCATGTTAAATCATATCTCATTATTCATGTATAGTTTATCATCATTTCGATCATTATTTTATAATATGTATCAATTATTCCATGATTATTCCATTTATGTTATCTATAGGTAACCTCTTTCTTATGTATGTCCCAATGTTATTCCATCTAGTTTTTTTATGCTGGGGTATTTTGATCATGTTAAAAAAAATTCAATAAAGATGTTGTTTTCCCCATTTTATGTTGTTATATAATGTACCTAATTCCCAAATACACTTGTAATATCGAGAATCCAGGTTTTATTAAGTCTATTCCTATTTAACAAATCTTTTATTGTTGTGAAATAAATAATAGGGTTGTTATCACTCTTCCATACTTTAATCCCTTCATGTAACACAATGTTTAATTTATTTTCCAGAAATTTATTTCTTAAATTACGAAAATATATTCATTAAATGTTTTCATATATCTTCGGTTTGAATTAAAATTTCATTTCTATTCTATATTTTATGTTATTACATAGATTCCTTACAGTAAATTTCTGAATGTTAATTTATATACCCAATTATATACTCTTTATCATAAATTTTTAAAATGAAATCTATATTTGATTAACTACGACTATTTATTCAAATATGAATGTAAACAATATTAAATTCCTTCTAATATTTTCAATATTTATGAACTATCCGATATCATTAATTGAACCTTGATTTTGTAACATATTACTTTCCTTGTGTGTAAGGATATTGAACCTCAAGTCGAGGAGGTTGAAATGAGCCCGTAATGCACACTCTTCGCCAAACCCTTACTCTCGTCACTACCTCCTCTGTCTATGGTTGGTGCGGTGCCACCTCCCTCATGCTCTTTGAATTCACGGTGGAGGATCCTCGGTTGTGGTGGCGTCGAAAACTTGGAGTCAACCTTCATCAGTTGTAATGCGGCTGACCTCTCCTCACCCTAATCCCTCATCTCTAGTTAGGGTCTCTCAGGGTAGCATGTTGTTGGCCGGCAGCCAAGGTCTAGCTTCAGTAGCCTGTATGTGATGCCACATCTTCTGTCTGTACATCGGGTGGTATGTCGTGGTCTTCGCGTGTGACAGGGATGGCGGCAATGGGATCTGACATGCGGAGGGTCTACCTGTAGGAGTACTGGTGATGTTTTCCTGTTTTTTTTTCAATAGTTGATCCTGGTTTGGAGTGTGTCTTCATTGTTGTTCTGGCTTCAGTTTTGTTGATTCATGATTGGGATGAGGTGATCGATATCAATCCTTAATTTCTTGAATCAGGTTAAGGTTTTGGATTCAAATTGGTGTGTATCATGCGGTGTGCTGTGTGACTAATCTGTTTTGAATCTACTTGTATTGAACCTGTTCTGTTCATGATTTCAAGCAGATGTTGTGCATCTTCTTTTATTGATCTGGTTGGTCTACTTTCTTGGAATATTGTACGTGGTTCTTGATTATCTGGACTTGGATGTCTCCATTAACTCTTTCCAAATGAGTTTATATGTGGACCAGAATTTGTGGTATGCAATGGAAACTTAGAGTCTGCAAATTGAGGCTGCATTAATGTAATTGATCGATTGTTGAATTTTGGATATGTTTATTACCAGCACACTACATGGATCTTCTTCAGATGAGGATCAGAGTAGGAATATTTCTCTTGAGCATGTCATTCGGATTTGGAAGTTTGAGAGTGTATGGCTCTACCATCGGTACCATGCTTGTGCCTCTTTGCACGGGTCAGCTAGCCGAGTGATCATGTGATGGTGAAATCTTATAATCACAATGCAGTCTCTAGGGAGGATCGGATCGTTTAGGCTTGATCTGGTTTATCAACTTTCATGGTTATAATTTTTTGTAATGTATGAATCTTGTGGTTTCTCACATTTACCTCAAAAGTGTTTTGATAATAAAAAAGTTAATTTTCAGTGTACTCATACATTTTATTTGATATGTTTATGTGGAAAACACATGAATGTATATATTATGATGGGTTATCCATATATTGATCCATTTCCCTGTGTAATTTTTATCTTTCCTAAGATGATATGATTTGGATTAGGGTGTAAACCATATCAATTATGTGACCTCACCAACATGTTATGATGTATCAGAAGTTCGACTGTATATATTCTTCGAAAGATAGAAATTATGATGATTCCACCATACATTCATGTCATGATTTTATGTTTCCGTTTTCATTATTCATTGAATACATATGATTACTCAATATAATTTTTCTTTTATGATGAAAATGGTAATCTATATAACTCATATTCTATAATTAACTAAATTGATTATTCACGTATTTGGGTTTATATCCCCCTATTTTTCTATCTATTACCTATGATAACCAATATTTTTTTAAAATACCACATGGATCTATGAACAAATTTTGTATTTAGAAATAGTGATGTTGTATTTAAGACTCATACTGATGTTTTATGGAGCAATTCTCCCAAATACACTATTCCATTAGATACTTGGGGAATGTTTAATGGATATTTATATTAGAACTATTATAATAACATGTATTAGAGGATTGGGCCAATGTAGAAAATCTACCATATATCTATATTTTATCAGTTATCAAAATAATCATTTATAATGAAATGACCCTAAAATATTGTATTGTATGCATCAACATTCTACCCACCCACAAAATAATAACAAAGAAAATTATATCATAAGCTATGATGGATTCATATCAATTATATTCTATGAGTGAGTCATATCCCATCATATATCCTATCTTCAATTAATGAATTTAGTAATGTGATAGATGCCATCAAATGGTTATTGATGTGAATTTTGACAACACTTAGTCTGTTGGTTCTTTATTATCACTTCCTCATTTAGAAATATTATTATATGAATGTGGATTCATAAATTAATCAACCCATTAATTCATAACCAAATGAATATATATGGCCAATTATATAATGGATATACAATTGATGCCCATATCGTAATTCAATCTTATTCAATGATAGAGTAATCCAAATCATTATATAATAATATGATATCATAATTGTTGATACATAGCACATGAATTACATAGGTTATGAATTTGGGGATATAATACAACATGATATACCTATATTAGTGAGGTTATCATAGTTTTATTTTAACAAGAAGAGTTAAATCCTGTTTTTTATTTTGAAAATTTCTGAAACTCATCCTTAAAAACATGATTTAGCATAAATAACTACAAACCCTTTATCATCAAACAAACCAAAAAATGCATCTTTATTGAAATAAATATACATAACTCATTAGTGGAGAAATTATAATTGGATGTGGAATTATACCTTTATAAATTAAAATATCTTTAGAGAGGATTGGTTATGAATTCCCTAGATGTTAAGTAACAAAATGATTATAATATTGAAAAAGAAGTGTGGGAATATATTTAAATATGAGGAATCAAGTCTTAATAATTAAAAAATTAAAAAATTAAGAATGATTAATTCCTTTTGGAATTAATTGGAAATGTGTCGTCATTCATAAAATGTATGTAGCGGTATTGTTTGAGTATGTATTTTCTTATTCCTTGATTGAATTGAATAATAATTTTGTTTAAAAACAATTCTAGATATGATTTCATCGAGATAGTTTTTAAAAAGAATTTATAATTTTTTTAACTTGATAATGAATTTATAATGAGTTTTTTTCAACTTTTATGAAATATAAAATATTTTTTTATAATAAAAAATTAATCATTTATTAATTATATTTAAGAAATATAAATTTTCATGTAAAATAATATAATTTTTTTTTTATTTTTTTGGAATTATATTATTAAACATAAAAAATGATTTTTTATATAGTGATTATTGGATTTTATAAATTATAAACATTTTTTTTTGTTTTAATAAATGTTTTGTATTGAGTGTAATTTGATGAGAACAACTAGTTAACTAAAAATTTTGTGTTAATCTAGATTTATTTTTCTACATGTAAAAATACTGATTTATTAAAGTATGTATATATTTTATCATTTTTATAATAATTGATATCTGAATCCAAATTTTGAACTCAAACTTATTTGAATATACTTTTCAGTATGAACTTCTAAAAATTGTGAGAATCATTAAGTATTCTCAATTATTTTCTTGTATTTTTTAAATATTACAATTTTTCATATTAGAAATTGAATGTGTGAAATTTTTGAACTTTACATAGGAATTATTGATTTGTAAATTAAAAAATTGGTTAGTTATGGAATTCATGACTGAGGGTCGATAGAATTTTCATTGTTTACTAATTGAAATATTTTGATGATGAATTCCATGAAGTATATTTTTTAGTTTTGAATTATTGAAGAAAAACATTATATTTTCAATTTAGGTTTATCAATAAATACCACCCAAATCAGTATATTTTTTATTTATAAGTCTATTTTATATTTTTATATTGAAAATTTTAATATATTTCATTTCCCCTTTATTTCAATTTTAAATATATCTACTCAAACCCCATTATTATTATTTTACCATGAAAATGTATATATTTGAATGCTATTTTTGGGACTTCATTGGTGATAAGATTAGAAGAAAATAATAAGGAACATTTAATTCTTCTGACCATCCAAAAAATTATTTTTTTATACATACTCGTTACTAGATTGAATCATTTTTGTAGCCTATATAAGCCATCAAATTTATATATTTAATTAATATGTATCGATATAAATGTTTTTGGGTTTTATATGCATGGAATGGGTTTCTCTCATCAGGATATCATTGTCACTTTTCCTAGAAACACTCAATGTTTCTCCCATATATAGCTTTGTACAGACTAACTTTCAGAAGTTTGGCAATAATATAAGTTTTTAGGCCCAATGACTGTTTAGGGCTTGCATTGGCCAAGATAATGGGAGGTCAGGATCATTACACAATTTTCCGAGGGATTTATTGTATACTCTATGAATCTCCTACTGTTTAATGTTATGGTCTTGTAGCTCTTCCTAATATCGATATGGGTTTGGTCACCCGAAAAAATAGTCTCATTGGTTAATTCTCTCATTAAATTATGAAATAGTGCTTCATTGATGAACTGAGGGGAGTAAGGTCACATTAGTGAATCTGCCTATATGTTTTTGAGGATATCCATACATCTTTTTAATAGTGAATAACTACTTTATGTACTTAATCCATTTGACCAAATGCTTCCGATTGTGCTTCCACATGGGTAGTTTGTTAATATTCTATGGTTGGTTGAGATAATATGAGAAATCCTACATATACTAGATATTTTTTAAATCAAAAAACATGTAGTTTTTTAATCACAATTAGTTTTGAATCATGCGAAGAATAAATTTTTGTTGGTATTAAGACCCCAAGTGTCATAGCTTGGGTCTTAGAGATACATCATACAAATCCTAGTTATAGTAGGAATGAGAGTAATTATAGTTAAATATTACCCTTGGGATGGGTAACAATGTTTATGCCCTATTATAAAGGATGTTCATAGCATACCACTCATCCAAGATTATGTACTAGAATATATCTACGTAGTGAAAATTCATGATGCCTAATGTGGTTTTCATTATATCTCACTAAGGTCAAATGAGCTATGGTCAGTGTGTGAATCAAGGGGGAATAGATGATCAGCCTCATAGAATGTAGACAAGGGACTTGTGTATTAGGACATTCCATGGGGTTTTTGGTATAGATCTGAAGCCATGACAAGGATTCTTTTGTATCCTAAGTATGGAAGGAATCAGAGTTCTCATAGTACACTAGTCCCTTGACCTGCTAATAGGCTAAGGTGGGATGATCATAGTCGAGGACATTATGAAAATACATGAGGTTTTAGGAATATTATGGGCATGTAAAAATATTTAATCCAAAATTATTGGGGACATACTATATTATTTTGGTTATTAGGGATTATGCACCGAGGACACCCTTGTAACTTTGGGATGATAGTATAGATGACATGATTGGTAAAATTCCTTAATTCCATTTGAACCAAACTCATTGTAAGAAAAAATGATTGTCAAGTGATCAATGACATTTCTATAGATAATGTATTAAATACTAGGATCACAATGTATAATCATTTTGGAGCTCAAACCTTAAAGAGGTTACCAATGTATCTTGAATATGGTAGTAATCAGAGTCATAGTAGTTCACTTAATTTTGGGGAATACACACAGAGGTTTCCCTATTAATCAGGTCTTACACTCTGGGTATTACCTTATGGTCTATCCTACTTTTCTAGAGGGTGTCACATGAGCAATTATCACCTTCCCGGGGGACACTGCATGACCCGGTTGGCTTGTCCTAGAGGCCATCACACGACCCATCTGGACACATATTGGGGTGTCATAAGAGTTAGTTCTACATGGTTCATAGGATGTCATGTGCCTTAAATAACATCCCTAATGGTCATCATGAGACATAATCGTGATGTCTGGAGGCTGTTGCAGGTCTCAGGTGTCATGCCCGGAGGGTGAAACGAGGGCGCGGTTCTCATGACAAGATTACTCAATTAGACTTGATTTATATGAGGGAATGTTGTTATATGAGTCGGGTGATGTTTTTAAGTACATCGTATGACTTAGGTTATAAACCTATAAGGTTTCATGAGGCTATGTTGGTCAACCCAGGGAAAATGTGTAACTTTATTTGAAATGTTTGATTACCATAGGTTTTTTCAGTGTCATTTTATTTTGAGTATTGCGTGTTATGGTAGACATGTGGTATATTCTTCATGAACCATTATAAGATCCCTTCATGTTATTTTGATATATAATGTGATTTATCACATGTATGTAACATGATTAATCCATCCATTCTTCCATAAATTACCTGATGGATGGCTTTCTGGTTGCGTTATTAGTAAATCTGAGAAGTCCAATATGATGCTTAGGAATTTTTCACAGAATATTTTCCTCCATATTGTTGTTAATGCATTTCTCATGCTACGATGGGGAATTTATAGGCCTCCCCAACCCATATGCTCAGTGACTTGCACAACGTATATAGTAAAGATCTTGGATGGAGTTAGTAATGTGGGTTGGGACCATGCAGTTTTGTGAGTCTCTGTAAATGGTCGTTCTGAGCGTGTTGTCTAATTTTCATTGGTCGCAAGTCTCTTACATCAATGATTATTTAATCGTATTATTTATGATTGATGAAAACTTCACTTTTCACTATGGTATATAAAATGACTTTTTATATTGTCTCATGGACATGTCCAAGGGACTTCATGATATAGATGGTGCCTATAGAAAGGGGTTCGCGAGATGCTTAAGGAATTGTTTTGGACTTTTTATTAGACAAGGATGGTTTTTTCTTGGTGTCTCATGTGACTATCTTATAGACCACTATATCATGTCACCAGCATTTTATGACCACATGTACCTTACAACTCGTCCCCTTATATTTCATTTTTTATGTGAAAAAGGTTGTGAGTAATGAGTCATTTCATAAGTAATGTCAAGGATGATTATTCTATTTTTTTTATGATGCATTGCATGCCCAAAATGGTTCATATGGGTGTGCATGAGAATATTGTTGATAAATCTATCTGTTTTCCCTAGAACATAGAATGGGATTCAAAATGTCACATGGACATACCTGAGTACTTATGTGGAGTCATGGTAACAAGAGAAAAGGAATTTGTGAGATGAGGAAAACATGTTGATTAGGTTTTTGCATAGTCATGTGGGTCTCTATGGGTACATCACATGTCTTTCAGAAATTGTAAATACTTCTCACCTCCCCCTTTATATCCTTTTTTTATACTACAATGTTTTGGGAGTCTTGAGAGTTTTCAAAAGTAAAGTCAATGATACTTTCATGACATTTTGATGATGCCTTGTGTGACTAAAATAGATCATATTGGGTTGCAATAGCATGTCATGGAAAAATAGTTTTGTTTCTCTATATAGAACATAAGGGAAAGGGAACATTTGCATTGAAATACTTTATTACTTTCTCATGATGAGGCTAAGAAAGAAAGGGATTTTGTGAGATAAGGGAGAAATGTCTCTGCAGTCATACAGTGTCTGGTGGGTCACTAGGGTAACATCTCATGTCTTTTAGTGACCACGAGTACATTTAAACTCCTCCAAGTTATATCCTTTGTTTTATTCTACAATGGTTTGGGGGTCTTCGTAGTTTTCATGTATATCTTCCAAAAAATTTATTCTTCACAACAATGATATGGTGCATGAGTATTACTATCACATGGGTTCCCTCCCTTAGTATATTATTGCTCCTTATTATAGGAATAAAATTTTTGGGTATGTTAATGAAACACCAATGGAAAACCATCTGGCTTGGGGGAACTCATTAGGTTTTCTAGAGATCCTTTTCAAGAGTAGGATAGTTCATTGAAGGGGGTGGGGGCTCTTTGGGATTCCCTGCTAGTTATGTGATGTGCATGGAGTCCTTTCATGACCATGAAATGGAAGCATTATTGCGAGTACACAGGTTTCTCACAAAATCTAACAGTCTCGACTCATTTAGTTTTTTGTAGATGGTAACACCCTTATTCATGCATTTCTAATTTTTTTATTTTTTTATGCTTATTTTATGGGTGTAAAATCTCCCCCCCCCCTCGGGAGAGACATTTTTTGGGACAAGGTCTCGATTCTAAGTAGAACTAATACCTACCCAATTCATTGGCGGTGTTGTTATATGATTATCAGACGTGATGTTTAGTATACTATGAGACATATGGTACACTATAAAATTTATTTTATTTAGTGAGGTGAGGAAAATTCATTCCCCAAGCCACCCCATTCTCTAGAGTGCTATTGTTATTTTCCTTCGTCACATACTTCCGTTGAAAGATTGCACTAAAAACCCTAATCAAAAGTATCATTCATGAGTCTGCATTGAATTTCCATATTTTTGGATATTTTCCAAAAGATAATTTCCTTCATACATGGTTTTTTTTATTCAACCGTGAATCATACCTTGTAAACTTCTTGAACATATTCTATGTGGGATGTGGTTGTCTTGAGGACTTCATGAGCACAGTTTCCCGTATCATTCTATCTTTTTTGACTCATGTGACCTTGTTTTTGTCATGTTTTTGGGTGTCTTATAGGGGGTCATGTAGTTTACATGATTCCTTACAGGGGTTATGTAACCCCAGAGTCCTCTAGAGGTTCGGTGATATGCGAACTTATTATGTCATTCATGAACCCCTTATCGATTCATGCGATGTGCCTGGAGCCACTGGTTCTCATCATGATTTGAAAATATTTATTTTATTCTTCTAATATGTTCCATATACCTAATCTCATATGGATTCCAGTCATCCTCAAGGTCCCTTGGTTGTATACAATCAAAGGGACCCGATTTCTAAAAATTGTAATTTTGATCCCTACTACCATGTCTATACCACTTATGAGATTCTAAAGGGTGTTATATAACCTAGGATTAGAGAATAAACTTCTCTCATCTACTACCTCTATATAATTTTAGCTTTCTAGAAGAGGCCTCCATACCTTGCAGACTTTAATCATCCATCTCACTAGGTTTATAGTATGGAATCCCACCTTTTTATTATATAACTTTTCATTACATTTTACATATAAGGATATTTAATGTTTATTGTCTTGGAAATAAGGAACATAATACATGAAAACAACATAAAAAATTCTTATAACCCACTATTATGGATTCATCATAGGTTCATCCATTGTAAAATTTCTGAATCTCATATCCGGGAGACATACCTCAAAGGAAAGGGTGAGCTGAAGGCCAAGTAAGGAAAGCAAGGGAATCAATTTACTTGTGATATAAATAAGAACTTGATGAAACAAATAATGACATGTGAAATCAAAGAAGAGGAATTACATAATAAAAATATAATGAATCATAAATTGAATATTTTGGTACAACATTTATTTTATACCTTCATGAACATATCACCAAGGTTCATCCCCATGGTGTCAAAAACATTTACCAAGGTTATTCACCAAGGTATCGTGAAACTTGTCATCAGTAGAGAATAATTCATTACCCAATGCATTTGAGTGCTATCAGGGATCAACCTTAATATTTATTTATTTTCATTTGATCAAAATAGATAGTAATCAAACATTTCATAAATAACCAATAGAGAATAAAATAAATGGGTTTAATTTCAAAATCTTGATGTTTTAAAATTTCAAAAAAATAAGATCATTATGACATTTATAACCCACAGAAAGGGAGTGAGGGTTATATGTATGTCAATTATAGAATATAATATATAATTTTTTTGTACTTACGAACACCCATTTAAATGAAATTGTTTTGGGTATTCACATAAATAAAAAAATAGAGTTTCTTGATAGAAAGAGAGAGATATTTTGAGACGAAATTTCTGTAGCATAACGACTATATAACATGGTTTTCGAAAATAATAAAAAAAGTGCATACAAGTGTCTCCCATCAATAAATGAATAATTTTACATTATAGGTACATAAATAAAAGAAATAAGTTCAAGGTGTGGAAAATTTAATGACATACCACATGAAAAGTAAACATGAAAGGAAATAGAGAACACAATTTCTTTTACGAAAATTCGGCTGCCAAAGGGCATCACATTAAAATTCAGAAAATAAATTGATTATAGAAGAAAGGGTCTATAATAATTTAGACAGAAAATGAGAATTAATAAGAATATATATGAACATACCCAAAAATAATAATATGGAAACATTAAGACATATCTTAAAGGAAATCCTGACTAAAAGAAGTGGGTGGAAGGTTCCCTTAACGTGAAAAGTAACTTCGAAAGCATGATGGTTGGGACCTTGGGGGGCTTGAGGGAACCTTGGGAGGACTTATTGGGAGATAAAAAAGAATATAACTTCATTGAGGAGGATCATGTAATGAATATAAAGAGGTAATGCCTTGGTATTTATAGCAATAGTGAGGGAATGTTATAATAATTTCCAAGGGACACCTCATAAGTGGTTTTTGCAAAACCATGGGTTTGCCCATGGTATTTTCCCATGGTATTTTCCCATGGTATTTTCCCATGATATTTTCCACACGGGTCACCAAATAACATATAATACTATTCAAAAGTTGACCAGATTTATTACATCATTATTATATCATCAATGATGTCATTAAACACCGGAAACTCAAAACTGTATTTTTACTATTCACCGAAAATTCAACAGTTTCCGAAAAATCCCAAAAAAATCACCCTAAACTGATATCGATGCTTTAAATTCAAAAATGAAATCCATTTTATGAAAATAATTTTTTAAATATTTTTAATTTAATATTTAAATAAAATCATTATTTATTCCAAATAATCAACATTAAATCTATAACACATTCTGTAACAACTTGAAAAAGTAATCATGGTCCCATAAAATTATCATATAAAAATATATCAATAAAGTAAAAATAAATGATTAAATTTCATGAAAATACATTTTCATTTTAAATTATTAAATTAAATATAAAATTTTAAATAAAATATTTACAACATACAAAAATAGCAAAACTAATTTTCTGATCATTTTTTTTCACTTTTAAGATTTCTAAATTGTATTTATACATTCATGGGTGAAGTTTCTATTTTTTTGGCTAATTTACTATTCATTACTATTCATAAGGGTATATTACAATTCATACATTACTATTCACTCAAAATTATGTTGATCTTATTAAACTCTAAATTTCATACCAATCAGAACTATTGATGACCATTTTTTGGAAATCGTTTCACATAATTAATTATTTAATGACTACATAAATATTTCAAAATACCCTTTTCCATATTTAATTATTAATATGAAACTATAAATCTATCTGACATTTATCTGGATATTTGAAATTCACCAACATTTCCATAATAAAATATAACAATTGTATTTTTAAAAAAGGTTTACACAAGTAACTAAGGTCATGTTACATAGCCCCTTGTAACACATGGAGAGGACCTAAGTGTACGGTGTGTTATGGTGATAGAATCTTGGGGTGGCTTGGACAAAATTGCCCTAGTGGTGATTTCTATCACTTTGATATTCTCCCTTAGGTGATTTCGTTCAAGCTTCACAAGTTAAAGCTCTGTTTGGGCTTGGTCCAGAGAAAATCTGAGAGATACTACCTCCATCCCAAGCTTTGACAGATAGGATTCATATAGCCTGAGTCTAATGGATGTGTCTGTTAACTCTTTTTTTAATTAATTAACAAATATCACTTGTATACATAAACAATAATTGTAACGTTTAGAGTATAGTTTCCAATAGTCATATTGACCAACGATTATATAATATTTGAAAACCAACAGTATCACTTCATTAATTAAAGGATTTAGTTTTGTGGATTATAAAATGAAATAACACACAACTTCAAGAAAAAAATATTAGTCAACAGTTCGGGTCATTGCATCTTGTTCCCCCAAATGAATTCAGATGAAAATTAAAAAGGATCATCAATTGGTTACAACACAATTCTAGGCTTAATATTCTCTGTTGGAAAACTCTCACCCGAATATACATGGTCGTAACTTCACTCCACAAACTATTGGTAAATTTTATTCGAGTATACTTTCCTCTTATCTAGAAACATCTGTTGGTAGATAGTATTTTTAATGGGGTCTTCACCCTAGAGTAATTATTTCCAAAGAATCAGCAAGTCTATTTTGGGGGAGGCAAAGTAGTTTGGATATTTTGCACTGATTCGTATGGGGTTCAACTTTACGAAGCCATCTAGGTCTCTCAGTTATTCATTTACTACCAACCAAAACTCTATCAGGAAATGATTATCCATTGGTGTTATAGGACTATAAAATTCCATCTTCCTTATTATTTTGTGGGTATAAGGTTATAGGATATTCACCAACTAGGTAGTATCCCTCCTATTGGAAACATATAAAATGAATTTCTTGCTGTTTTAGATGCATGGGATTATCCTCTACATACCTCGGTTTTGGTGAGGGATGTGATTATTTTCCGGAATTATTAATTTCAATGAGAGATGATGGTGAGCTCAAATATTTCTTTCACATAATGGGTCCTTATTTTTCTGTATGTCAGTGGGGTAGACCAATTGTTATTCATCTACGTGGGTGCCCTACCCATGAGTCCATTATAGTGCTAGCTCAAATTGGGACTTTCTAGAAGCTGGGGACTATACCTCATGGGGATATCAGGTTTACTCAGAGGTCTATCAGTACCTCAGGTTTATAGGCTCTCTGGATGTGTTCTTAAACTGGTTTATTTTCTTGAATGGGGATGCCTGCTCAGGAATCCGAGTTAGGGAATTTTTAATGGCAGTGTGACTCATGAATGGGAGGTGTTGTAACCTTACAATACTAGTACCTTCATTCAGATACCAAATGCTAGATCAAATCCAATATGGAAACAATCCCTAAATTATCATTTGTCCTTTCCGATTCCCATTTAGCTAGATAGGGTAGAACTTCCATTGTGATGAGTATTACAATTCTTCTAGCATAAGATACACCCAATCCTTTTCAATATTGATGAATATTTATGGGATTGGGACTTTTCTCTAAGACCTGATGAGGTCGAAGGTGCACGTATTTAATCTGATAGATTTTACTTCCCTATTTTTAGTGCATCGGGTAGTCCAATTATTGACGATGACTTCTGTCAGATTGATGAAGGATCTTTAATGATCACATATCTGGATGGGTTTCTCAAATTAAGGTTGGATGATCTGGTCATATGTGATCCATACACATAATATTGATTGTCTCAATAGTTTGGCAATGTTCAGAGATTTTATCCCACCAATTGTTTTAGTGTTAGAGTAGAAAGACATCCGGATGTCATTATTCAATTCTAGAATACACTGTCACATGAGGATATTGGAGTCAAGATCATACTTCAACATCCACATGCTTCCACTTTCCTCACCTGAGATTATTTCTAGGCTTGGGTAATACCTTATCCAAATGGTGTGTTAGTCCAGCTGGTCTCCCTTGTGGACATTCCATTTGTATCACTAACTCCATTATCATTATCATTAAGGGAATTTAGTGAATAACCTGGAAAGACATCAAGGATGTGACCCCTATCTGATGATTATTATTTGGATAGTGGATTAAGTTATGTTGAGGAGATCAGTTATCTAGTATAAGATATGGAAATTACTCCATCTAAGATAATTCCAATGGGGATACCTCTCTTGTTTTTCAATGGTTTGTATAATTAATACTCCATCCATATAACCTATTACTTTGGTCATGAGAACATCAACATTATTTAGGCTGATCAATAAACGAATTCATCTTTGATCACTAAAACCCCATGGACATATTTCATGGCCTAGGGGAACGCATTCACCTATTATTTCATGTGTTTAGATGGAAGGTTTTTACCATCAGCCTCTGTATGAAATTATTATGAATTTTTTATTCCCCATGATTTGTACATGATTGATTAGGATCTTCAGGACTTTTTGGACGAGGTACCCTTTTCTTGGTATATGAGGGAGACGTCAAAGGCATTGGAGTAGGGCCATCAGTTGATATCTAAATTACAATCTCATATGGATGTGTGGACCGTATAAACATAGTTATTTGAAGAAATCATTACTTTATTGAAGTATGGCCTTTCTACATCTTCATCCTTAATGAATGCTTCTCCATAGAGGATTGAATAGACAACTACCTTGATCAAGGCTCTTTGTCCTAGGGTGGAGGTGGATGAATTGTGGAGAGAGGCACTATAGTTTTATATCAATACTTCTCGTCAGAGTGTTACTAACCTTATCGGTGTAGCTGATCATATTTTTTCATAGTTTGACCATTATAATGCATCATGTTTTGGTTGAAGCTTCATAGAGACTAAAAAATGTGTAGATTCCACCACCCTTTTTTATAATACAAATAGACATTCATAAATTTTATTTTTCCAATACAAGTCCTCTCTTTTTATGATATTCTTATCTTCCAATTATTCTGATACTATGTGAGTCACCATGGACACCGATCCTATATATAATATCAAGAATGTATTAATGTCTATTTTTTTAAATTTTATTAAGAAATTCTAATGAATTCCAACAAAAATTGCATCCCTTAATTTAAAATATATTTGTGTTATCTTGTAAAATATGTGTCTTTGAGGGGGATTGATCCATCATTTTCCAAATAATATTGTCTTGGTGAGCATAGCCTAAGGCCATATGGTGAGCCTTTAAACCAATTTTAGACTAGATGAATGGTGTGCATTGGTTTAGGGTCTTTATATTGGATGGTATATTGCTTATTTTAATGAATTTTATCTCGAAGCTGATATCACTTAATGTTTAGGGTATTTTGGATCAAAACATCTATCAAATTAGTTTTAAGTATTTCATCTGGGAATTTATGCTTATTTTATCTTAGGGTCTTTGATCATGGAAATTCTAACTCTTTATTTAATGGTCTTATAGCTCCGAACTAATGTTTCATTCAGTTTTGGGTCATTTAGATCAGAAATTCTATCTCTATAGTTTAGGGGTTTTTATCATACCCATTGTATCTATTAGTTTAGGTTATTTTATCACATAAATTATATTGCTTTAGTTTAAGGATATTAAGAAAGAACATAATGTTTCTTTATTTTAAGGCCTTTTAGATCATAAATTATATTGCTTTATTTTAAGGAATTTCTGCTTGAAAATGATATTTCATTAGTTTATGGTATTTTAGCTCTGAACCAATATTGATTTAGTTTAAGGTTTTTTTAGATCAAACCTAATATTTCATTAGTTTATGGTATTTTATATTGGTCCTGATATTTTTGTATATAATGGTATTTGAAATCAATCCTACTTTATGATCATAGGATATGGTGTATACATGCCTGGTATTACATAAAACACACTAAAATGCTGGGTTTGTTCTATGGTGATGTTGATTCTTGTAAGGATCAGAATTTGCTTTTTACAAAGTGACACATTTGGATGAAAACCATGGCTGCCTACGGTTGATCCACATGAATTCATGAATATTCAAGATAAGGGTCCTTAAATATGAGTATCATTTCTAGGGGATAAAGTATATTTATAAACTGAATGTGGTTGAAGAAAAAAATATTAGGGAATCTAGGACCGCCTGGATAGATGGACTGTGGGTGATGTAAATCGTAACCTGAAAGTTTGAGTCCATGAATACGAGATGGGGTAGAAATGTTGGTATGACCCATGACATTTTAATATTTTCAGTTCCACTATGGCGTTGCAATGTCTCACAAGTATTGGATCTCTTTTCTAGCAAGAATAAGATACCATTAGATTGTGGGTGAAGGCCCATATGTTTCAGTAGCATACCAAGAAAAAGTTGCTCTCTACACCTCTACAAGGTCCATGAAAGTTTTTCAAATAATATAACATCCATATGTTGATTTTGTGTAGGGAAATGAGCCTATCAATTAAGTGTTCAATCAATATAGTGAAATTATCTCTTAAATCATAATTATTGAGCCCTATGCCATGTTGTCCTGCAGTCCATCCTTGAGAAAAGGATAAAAAGGTGATGTAAAAACATGGATATTTAACCCACTTGGATAGTTTTGTGTTGGGATTTTAATTCACTAACTAGAGTACTCATATTAGGATAAAAATATGGGACAATCATATAGGGAGTAGTTCAGACTTGCTGATGTATTAAGTGATTCTACGATGTTGTCTGGGCTCATAACGATTGAAATTTCCCTTTTTAGCATGACACATTTGGTTGGAAGTTGTATGAACATATCAAGGACTCATATCCTTGAATTCATAGTAATCAAAAGGTACAATGAAGCTAGATATCCTTTCCAGGGGCCCTAGAAGGCTATGGTGATCTAAGGTACCCCAAATAATGAAGTGTGATATGTGGAGATCATATATTCCAAGGAGGGTTCAGGTACCCTAAATGTTGTTCCACCACATAATGAACATATTCTTATGGATAGGATATTTTAAAAACCATTACCCTAAAATTATTCTGGACCATGGGGTTGTGTAAGCATTTCATTCATTTTACTAGGGTTACATGGAAGACCATATGAGATTTATGCCTTATCTATATAGTCCATAATTTTTACCTATACTCTGTGAATGAGGAGTTTAGTGGTTAGGGACTTAAATTTTACTTATATCTCCCTTTGTGGGTATTCTTCCTGACAATTTTTGTGTACCTTTCATTAGTTGATTAAGGCCTTATGAATTGGTCCATTATAGGATAGAGTTTCAAGGAATTATATATTTGACCACAGTATGTGCAGTTTTTGGCCATGACACATAGGGACCTGATATAGGAATTGATACTCATGATCCTCATTAGGATGACCATGGACAATAATAATCCAAGATCTTTAGAAGCTAGAGGTGAAAGTGTTCTAAATAATGGATCAAGGTTCTCACATTTGATTGATGTTGTAGGAAATTCATATCTGGAGTAGTTCTAATACATCGAGGAATTGAGTTCTATCACAATGTAGTAATGGCTCATGAGGATTGGAATGTACCTCTTTAGAGTGAAATTTTTTGTTGATGTCCATAGGCACATATGCCGGAGACATGAGCATGTATGTATAGTCATGAAAATTGGCCTTGAAGACAGATATCCTTTCTATGGGCCATGGAAGTTTATAATTATCTAAGGAAACCAAATATTTATGTGTGGATTATGGATTGATGTGCCTTAAAATTTGGCATAAGCACGCATAATATGGTTGAACAAGTTATGTCTCTTTTGGTTATTTGATAAGGAATGTGAAACTGGTTATGGATTTCCCCAATTTTATGTCATGTAGTGCAGACGTACTTGCCTTTCGGTAATATTGAGATCATTCGATAAAGATGAACTTCCATTCAGTTTAACATCATGAAAAAAGGATGGAATTCCATGAGGTTTAATGTCATATGGAATCGATGGACTTCCATAAATTTTAACATCATGAGGTAAGGACAAACTTCCATGTCGTTTAACATCATGTGGTAATGGTAGATGTCTATGTTTTTTAATATCATATGATAAGGATTCAATTCCTTGTAGTTTAATTTCATTTGGTAAGGATAGAATTCCATGACGTTTAATGTCATTTGGTGAGGATAGAATGCCATGAATTTTCACATCATGTACTAAGGACAGACTTCTGTGCAGTTCAACATCATATCGTAGTGACTGACTTCTATGAAGTTTAACAAACTGTGGTAAGGATGTGGGAACCGACTTGAAAGGGTTTAACCATCATGGATATTCCTAAATATGGAGTATTTGGAGTCACTACATATCGCATTAGGATTTTAATGAAGGCACATGTAGTAAGAAATGAATTCTTCTGTGTCGATCTGACCCATATATAAGGAGTGGGTATTTTTATATTTTTTTGTGACAAGGACCAGTGATGGAAATTAGAGCATTACTATGTATTCTATGAGAGAAGGTATCATGTAACATATATTTCATGAACTGTAAATTCTGTACACAGGTCTAATCCAGACAAATAGGTGGGTGTTATTTCCATTGACCATTCCATCTAGGCTAAGGATTGGAGATCCTTTTCTCACTATGTATCCTATGATTGATATGAATCTATACCCAAATAGTTATTGATGTTCAATATAGTTTATTAAAATAATTTGAGGACAAGGGTGAATTGGAATGAATAAATGGAAATGTAGGTGTTGGGACAATAGATGGTTGTTTGGGCTTCACTACACATCTCATGATGATGAGAATAAAACCACCTATAGTTCATGATATCCCATATAGTTTATGTCATGTAGTGAGGATGATGGTGAACTAAGATGAATTGATAGGAATATTCATGTCAGGCCCAAGGGTGAAATTATGGGTTTCACTGCATATCTCAGGGGAAAGAGAATAAAAAAACATGTATTTCCAAAGAACTACGTAGTTTAATGTCATACAGAAATTACATGGACAATAAATTTTAATGTCATGCAATGAGGACTCATATTATGAAATTAATGATCACGCATATATGAAAATAATTCACAGGTTTTGTATGTTTATTCCTCTCATGCACGGGTAATTTCCTTCCCAATTCCATAAGCTCGTATGATGTATTCTAGTTGTGAGAAACAAGGAATGGAATGTGTTTCTCAACAATGCATAGATAGTTGAGGGTATAAAATGGGAATTTTGTATCATGTTGTGGTCGAACAAGATATAGGTTTGACTCATCCACATATATCTCATTTTAAATGAGAATTAATACATATGTAAATATAAAAGAATAATTTAGTTTAGCATTGTGCAACTAGGACATATGTGACTCGACCTGAATAGAGATGGATATATAAGATTTATTCTGTTTTATGTCAAGTTGTAAGGACATCGGTCGTTTACATTAATTTCATGTGATAAGGATGAAAGGTTTCGTGCATTTTTACATCATGCTTCCAGGATGAATTTTCTCATTTTAACAACATGTAACATGGAAAATAGATTGGACATAAACTGATGTGGATTCCCTTTTTCTAATAGCTATGCAATGTATTTCTTGAGAAATTATTCATTGGTGGGTGGTGTGACATGCTCCACATCCATTTTGTCCAAAGAATATTCCTCATTGTGGTAGTCCTTATGAATTATGTAAGTTCACTACCATTTAGGTTCCATATTTTGGGGATTCTTACTGGGTATCATTAGAGTTATGAGTACCAACACCAATTTCACTAGGAGGAATGAATAATGGGAAATTTTTTAATTGAAGGCTCATACAATATGATTTTGGTGGACCTCAATGTTGTACAGTGTGTGAATCCTATTCTAAACATGATCTTCCAATTCATCTAGTCACATTTTTTATTTCCCATCTTCTGAGTGATTTCCACGGATGGATACTAGAAGTGAGGGAAACTAGACCTTGATAAGTTACACTTACTAGGTCTCTTACACCAATTATTATGGGGTTTCTTGTGTAGAAGTGTGCATGGTATTACGATAGTCCCACAAAGTATGTAGGTTTGTTTATACCCAAAATTCTTATCCATGATCACCATCCTCTAGATTATATTTTACATATTCTTATTGAAGGCCTATATCTGTCAATTTGTTGGTGATTGATATAGAATGAGTGATTGGACTCGATATTGTACTCATGGTACAAGTTTATCAATTTTATAGAATAGAAACCGGTGTTGTATTCCATAAATCTCATGTGAGGGTCCCCAAATCTAGTTATGATAAGTGAAATTATGATGATGATGATATTATTCATCCTAAATTCCATGTGGTGTATCTCTTAAACCGATTTGAAAAATAAATCAGTAGCAGTAATGATGTACCTGAGTTGCGTGGAAGGGGATGGATGAAATAGCCCCATGACATAAATCCCCCAAAAGGAAAATGGCCTATAATATTTAGCTATATGTATATATTTTTGAGGTTGAGGGATGATGTTCTCATGTATTTTGAAATCATGACATTTCATGGTGATTTCTACGTAGTCATGTATCATGAATTTCTAGAAATAGCCTAACCTATTGATATAGTGGGAGATACTAGTCCAAGATTGATGGGTTCCACAAGGGATCACATGGAGTTATTCCATATCATTATAAATATATCCTTCTGATATGAATTTGAGGACGATTCCATCTAAGCAACACATTTATTGGGTTTTATTTTAATTTAGGCCATCTTGATGGGTAATGTTTTTTTTCATAGTGCCGAATCTGTTCCCTACGAATCTTTATCTGTTGGGAAAGTCCCATTTTGTAGATATCCGATTATGGGCTCCATCCATCAAGTAATGATTATTGGTGAATCATGCTCTGGGGGTGTGTTGAACTGATTGATCTATTGCATATCACAACTGATGTTTTTTGAGACCATTCACTGATGTGTGATATAGAATATTGATTTTTTCTAATTAGGTTTTTCCAAGATATTTGTAAGAAACCAGAACTTCTTTTCAAGTATGTTTTCCTTTTCTAGTATTTTTGAGGAAAAATAGGAGTTTCTGGAAATTTTTTAAGTACACGCTGTGTACTTTTTGAGTACATGACGTGTACTTAGTTACCAGGGGTAGCCGTGTGCTGGCCGTGTAGCAGCGTTGCACACGACCGTGTGTGGTGAATTGAAGGCCGCCTAAAGCAGGGCTCGGTAAGGGAAAGTACACATTGTGTCCTTCAAAAGTACACTCTATGTATTTTATTTTTTAAATTTTAATGTATTGGGGTCGCGTCTGACAGGAAAAACATTCTTCTTCCAGGTCTGGTTCATCTAAGAGAACTTGTATCGCCGTGAATCTTCTCCGAGCCCCCGAGGGAGAATCCGTTCTCTGTTTGACCTCCATTGATTGTGTTGAGATCGCCTCAGTAATCTCTTCCTTCTTCTAGATCGTAGTTTCCTGATTATTCATCTTTCCCATGTTATCTTCAGTTGAACGTTTTAGACGTGTTTGTAGAACTATGGTGTTCATGGGTGATTCAAGGCCTGAGGTTCACATATATCGACCTCCCAACACTGAGGTATGAGTTTTGTGCCTTTCTGTTGAAAGTATTTGAGTTATATGTGAAACCTTGTCCAATACCTTTGACCAAGGTATTGCATTTTTTACCGTATTGAACTTGTTAACTGTATGATATGTTGGTACGCTTGAGTATAGGTTAATTGTATGTGAATATGGTATATTATTATGCCTTGGATGTTCTTTCCCATGTATGTTATGTTTACGACTGTTTGGTCCAATTTAGCCTGTTAGGCTTCATTTCCGGTATTTCCCATGCCTAGTGTTGAAGGATGGAGTGTTGTATTCTGACATGTTGTTATGCTGTAGACTGTTCAGCCAAGTAGTTCGTGAGGTTTTCCTTGGCCATTTTTGCATTGCATTGATCGATTGACTTACCCAGGGCCGTGGGAACCGGGTGTAGTAGACTATAAGGGGAATTGACGGTGCGAGCTTCCTCAGAGAGTCTTTAATCAGTTTTGGCTATATGTGGAATTAATAGTGAGTGATTACTCGTAGATTCATTATTATATCCTTATTACAGAACCGGAGGGGATAAGCTGTCTGTACCTCCCAATGGGTTACATGCTATGATAAGCTGCTTATATGATATGTGGAATTGAATGGTTTGAAACTGTGGAACTGGTTAATGCCGTGTACTTCCTTGTTTACTACTCTTTTAATTAATGCTTGCCATATATATTCACTGACTGTTAGGCACAGATCATTTGGTTGTTTTCTACTAGGATTAGTCTCTTACGCTGTTTGGGTCATGCATTTGGTCCAATAAGATAATATTGTAGCAGGTATAGATAAAGGAAAGCTCGCTTCTTCTTTAGGTACTTGATTGTTGTGGACTTGGAGAGCAAGGGACCAATCTATGGATTGCAATGTTATGGAGTTGTTTTCTTGTTTTTCTTTTGTAATTTGGATTTGTACTGTATTTAGAATTGTGACTTGTTTTTTTGTTTTCCTGGATGTATGTGCCATGCATCATTTTATGTATGTGCTCTAGTTATTTATTACAACTTTTATCTACATATTTCTTGTCTTACTACTTATGCTATTGTAATATGTTTACTACCACTGTGTTACTCTGCCAATGAAGGCATAGTTTCCCCACTAGCACACACAAGGCCATTGCTACACTTCTGAGAATTTAGCCTATAACCATGGTTTAAGACTATGTCTATTTGTCCTCAAACCCTTGATATAGGTAAAAGACACATTTTTAGGAACTGTGGATAAGTTTGGCATGGCTATTGGCCTATACATATAGCCACAGTTTAAAACCATTGCTATAATTCTAGAGCCATGGTTCAAAACATGGATTTAGGTATACAGCCACGGTTCTAACCGTGGTAATATCTCTATAGCCATGGTTTGGAACCATAATTATACTAGAGGAGGGACAAAAATTATTTCCACGGTTAGAAACCATGGCATTAGACCTATAGCCATGGTTTTTAACCATGGAAATAGCCCAATAGACACTGCTAGAAATGATGGAAATAGGGTCTGAAAAACCATAAAAAATAGCCCCTCATCCCCCTACACAGCCCCCTACAGCAGCCCACCCCTATAGAATTCTCCCTCCTGGACACTAGACACCCCCACCCTACATAAACCCCCTCTCCAAGACAGACCCCTCTCCCCAGGACAACCCCCCTACAAATCCCCCCTCTTGGACAGACCCTGGACACCCCCCAAACATGCCCTATACACCCCCAAACCCTGGAAACCCCCCAGACAGAACTTGGACACCCCCCAGATAGACCCTGGACACCCCCCCAGACATACCCTAGACACCCCCCAGACCCTGGACACCCCCAGACCCTGGATAGATCCCCCTGGACAGCCCAGACCTCCACTCCCCTGGACTTCCCCCCCAACCCTCCTGGAAACACCCTAAAACCACCACCCCCCCAGAACCTGGACACCTTCAGACCCTAGATGCCCCCCAGAACCTAGATAGATCCCCCTGGACAGCCCAGACATCCACTCCCCTGAACAACCACCCCCCCAGTCCTACCCCCCCTGCCTGTTTCCCCTCCCCCTGTCCCCGCTAGCCCCCACGTGCACCCCCTTACAAGCCCCCAATTGAACAAACCTACTAGTCCCCTCCCCCTTCCAATTTCCCCCCTGCCCCTACAAATCCATTCAAAAATAAATAAAACACGATGGATACTTACATAATAAAAATTAAACAAATGCAAATATAAAAAAACACATAACTGTACATACATGAGTCTCCCTATAAGACAAACTATAAAAGAAGTCTGGAACCAGCTCAAACGTACCTACAAAACAAGGTAGAACATAGTAGTGTGTATCCCCTAAAATTATGGTAATACAAAACATATTATAATATTCACAAAGAACATAAATCGATATACAAGAATAGTGAAGCCCCCTTCTGGACCCCCTAAACATCAGACCCCCTACAGGACACCCCTAGACAACAGCCCCCCTCCCTGCTGGACCCCCCTGGACTGCATCTCCCCTAGACCCCCTAGAAAGAAGCCCCCCTACTAAACCCCTGGGACTAAATCCCCCCGCTGTTGGACACCCCTGAATAGCTGCCCCCTGTTGGACCCCCCTGAATAGCTTCCCCCTACTGGACCCCATGTACAGCAACCCCCCCCATACATCCCTTGCACACCCCTTGCCCCCCTTGAACCCCCTTGGATAGCAACCCCCCCCCCCCCCCACCACACACACACATACCTTGCACCCCTTTCACACACCTCCATACAACCCCCTTACACCCCCTGCATGGCCCCCCCTTACACACCCCTTGCACCCCCTGTAGTGTGGCTAGTTATATGGAGGTGTATAAGTGTGTGTTTTTGTTCTTCCCGATTTCAGGTTGGGTGGGGAGGGGCTACACAGGTGGAGGGATGTATGTTCATAGGGAGTGGTATGCATGTTACTTCAAATGCTTCTTAAGGTTGAGGATGGGAGATGCTGGGTTTATCCAATAGAGACTTACATAGATACTCATAGTGGGGTTATAGGTTTCTTGTTGAGGATTTAGGAGGTGGGGTTGTAAGTTTCTTATTACTGTTTGGAATTATAGGACCTTTGAGGATGGGTTTCAACTAGGTGTGTTGCTATTTGGATTTTTCTACATGGTGTAGTATAGGATACACTTAAATGGTGCATGGCGCAGGTTTGTTTGTGATTTCTACTATGGTTGGTAACATGTTTTGGGTGCATCGGGGTTGGCTTTCTGGTGTTTCTTCACTGTTTTGGGTTACTATTATAGGCTTTTGGTTCTCTTGATTATCTGGTGTGGTGGATATTTTTTAGGATGGGTCTTCAGGTGGTGGTTTGGAGTAAGCTCAGTTGGCTTGTGCTCAGTTTCCCCATCTTGTGTATTCTGGTTGTTGAGTGTGTAGGGTCTTCTATGGTGGATGTTCAAAAATTCCCTTGAGATACTGGATGCTACAAGTTGGGAGGCATGTTTCTGGTATATGGGTGGTTCTCTTTCTAGGGTGGGTGCATGTTGACTACTTGGTGGGTCTAGACGTGTTGGATTCAGGGTGGGTATTAGCTCACATTTGGATCAGGGACTACTTTGGGATTCATGATGTTGTATGATGGGTTAGGTGTGGGTGATGCGGGGTACTTCTGAAGGATGGTACAAGTTTAATGTGGGTTTTTAAACATTATTATGGTTGGGTGGTCCATTTTTATGTAAGGTGTTCAGATGGTGATGGATGGGGCCAGATGGTGGTCTGGGGATGATTTGGTTTCTATCTACTATTTTGGGTGTTGTGTCTACTATAGGTTCTTATTGTGGTTGGATCTGGAGTGGATTAGGGTTCTTATGCAAGTAGGTGTTGGTGTAGTGGCCATTAGTTGGAATGGTTGTCTATAGGTCATTCACTCTAGGGGTTGTTTGGATTGTGATGATGGTCTGGTTGGTTGATGTTGGCTACGGGGCTGGGGGTTCAGTGGTTCTATTTATTTGGATAAAGCTAGACTTTTGGATGGGTGATGAATTTTGGAAACTTGTGTGTGGGTGTGTGTGGGGGGGGGACGTTGTGAGTGATTTAATGAATGTATGTGTGTTGTTGGTTTCTATCATTTGCGACTACTTATTTTTCGGTTTTTATATTTCTCCTTCAGCCGCCTTGTTTCCTTGGTTATACTTCCCCAAGGAGTGCTTATAGGTATTGTGCATGAGAGCTTCTGCGATTCCTTCAGCTGGTTTGTAAGTGGTGCATATGCTGGGATCATATGATATTTGGTGGGTTTATAGTGTGTTATTGATATGATACAATATATATATGGGGTATTCATTAGATGAAATGTGGAAACACAAGTGATTGAATTTGTAAAAATGGAAATTAAAAGAAGTGAAAAAGAAATAAAAGGGGAAGGGGGATAATCAATTAGGACCCCAAGGATACTTTCTCCATAAAACCCTAATTATAAATCACCAAAAGGATGATCACTCCATTTATAATCCTTGCATTAATTCACCTAAGAACACATGAAACATAAATATAATAATGTTAGAAAATCTCAAAATTCATAATTAACATTCAATGGGAAAGAGGTGGCTTAAAATAACCAAATGTGGGGGATACAAGTCAAAATACATGGCCAAAGAAACATCTAAACCCATAACCACGATTTTGAATTTCTTTACACATGTTCATGGATTTAGGGGAAAATATATCCACAGAGAAGACTTTTTGAAACAACAATCAAAACATTGGAGATTCCCACCATGACATTGGAGGTCAGGGGCTGGTGAGGGCTGGAACTGGTGGCTTGGGCTGTTTTGTAGGTGGAATAGGGCAGGAATGAGTGTATTTCAGGAGGCTAGGCATGGTGGCTGGTGCATGCGGAATTCCAGGTGGCTGGGGGCTGGTGCGGGCTCGAAAGCAGGTGGAAGGGGGATAGAATACTGTTGGAAGGGGACTGGTTACAAGTGTTGGGGGGATGGTGCAGGATGATTCGATGGTGGTGGGGGGGCTATTGCGGGCTGGATTGATGGTGGGAGTGGGATAAAATGAAGGTGGAAGTGGGCTGGTATGGGATGGATGTGGCTGGAGTATGGACAAATCATTGCATTACAGCAACGTGACCGCAGCGTGTAGGCCCTGTCCTGTGACATCCATAATACAGTATCTTCCAGCGAGGAGCGAAGGGAGGAGGAGGAGGTAGGGAAACATCCTGGTCATCACCCCGCTGACAGAAATTGGGATTATTCAGTCTCAACATTGATCACAATACTCAAAGAATACTATCACTAGGAACTTCCACCAGGTGTCGTACTAGAAGAGGGCCAAATCACGGAATTACCACGACATGACCATGGCGTGATCAGGACATGACCGTGGCATGACCGTGGCGTGACCGTGGCATGACCGCGGCATGACCGCGGCATGACCGCGGCATGACCGCGGCATGACCACAGCTTGACCGCGGTGTGACTGCAGCGTGACTAAGGCTTGACCGCGGGGTGACCACGACGTATTGGCCCGGTCCAGCGACATCACTGGGGTAGCATATTCTAGTTACAAGTGAAGGGAGCAGGAGGAGGTGGGGAAACATTATGTTCATCTCCGCACTGGCAGAAATTGTGATTAGTCAGTCTCAACAGTGATCATAAGACTCATAGAATTCTATTACAGCGAACCGTCGTGGGGTGTCATCTTGAAGCAGGAAAAATTCACAGCATTACCGCTGT
Source organism: Viscum album (assembly GCA_963277665.1). Lineage (NCBI taxonomy): Eukaryota > Viridiplantae > Streptophyta > Magnoliopsida > Santalales > Viscaceae > Viscum > Viscum album. The sequence goes on along the minus strand of OY728143.1, from coordinate 875,438,696 downwards.
GTGACCGCTTCGTGACCGCGGTGTGACCGCTGCGTGACTGTGGCATGTTGGCCCGGCCCAACGACATCCGCGGGGAAACATCTCCCTGACTGGATCAAAGGGAGCAGGAGGAGGTGGGGCAACATTCTGGTCGTCGCCCTACTGGCAGAAATTGTGATTAGTCAGTTTTAACATTGATCACAAGACTCATTGAATACTATCACTGCAAACCTCCACGATGTGTCTTCCTAGAGAAGGGCCAAATCACGGCATTACCGCATAGTGACCATGGTGTGACTGTGGCATGAAAACTACATGACCACAGCGTGTTTTCCCGGTACAGTTACATCTGCATGGTAGTATCTTCCAGCCAAGAGTGAAGGGAGTAGGAGGAGGAGGGGAAACATTCCAATCATCATCCTGCAGGCAGAAATTGTGATTAGTCAGTCTCAACATTGATCACAAGACTCATGGAATACTATCACTGCAAACAACCACGGGGTGTCGTCCTGGAGTAGGGCCAATTCATGGGAATACCGCGGCGTGACCGCGGCGTGACTGTGGCATGTTGGCCTGGTCCAGCAACATCTGTGGGGCAACATCTTCCTTTAAGGAGTGAAGGGAATGGGAGGAGGCAGGGAAACATTCCGGTCGTCGCCCCACTGGCTGAAATTGTGATTAGTTAGTCTCAACATTGATCACAAGACTCATAGAATACTATCACTGCGAACTGCCACGAGGTATCGTCCTGGAGCAGGGCCAAATCACGACATTACCACGTCATGACCGTGGCGTGACCGCGACGTAACCACGGCGTGATCGCGGCGTGACCGCGGTGTGACCGCGGCGTGACCGCGGTGTGACCGTGGCATGACCGCGACATGTTGGCCCGGTCCAGTGACATCCACATGGCAGCATCTTCCGGCTAGGAGCAAAGGGAGCGGGAGGAGGCGAGGCAACATTCCGACCATTAAACCACCGAAAAATGATACAATAAATCAACTATTTAATATGCTATAACAAGGGATCTAAAAAGAAGGTTGTAGGGAGTGGCACAATGATGCAACGCCTAAAGGGAAACAAAAATACGGAAAAGAATCATACACCCTACCCAAACCATGTACTAGTTTATTCACTTTTCCTAAAGATGGAAATTTTATTTATAATATTCAATGTCTGTAAAGTAAAGTGTCATGGTCAAGGAATATCCCTACTCTGGCAATGTCATTTGAGGTAAATGAGTATGATAAGCTAGTTTATGTTATTCAATGAAAAAAATTAACTAGCCACAAAACAACCACCACCAAGAGGCATATGAAAGACTAAAACCAAATCTAAACATGATACAAATAACAATCACTACTCTATGGTTTAGATGACAGCTCACCTTCATTGTAGGTGTTTTATTATAAAATCATGGCATTACTTTATTATAAAAACATGACTTTATTTCTAAAAACATTAATTTATTTATCAAATGAAACAATTATATAACAGAACACTTATTCAATATATGAAATTCAAAATAATTAAGCATAATTAAAAAAGAAGATAAATTCAATTTAAATCATTCTTGAATCAAAGAGGCTAGAAGATGGATCCTACCTCAAGGGGGAACCAAACAGTCCTCTTCAGCTCTTGGAGCATTCTAACTATAATTTTATGCTCCCCCACTAGGTATACGGACCTTCAAACACTTTCAAGGACACCTAGCCCCTATGAACACACCCACATGGCCATGATCATGTTCAAGGGGATCCTTGCACATCTGATTATATGCATATAACAGTCTTCACTCACCTATGTATGCATTTATATATATATACATGGGTACACATAGCCCCATATATGCATAATCACTTCCATGACTAATTATATCCGACTTTATTTGTTGGGTCAAAACTAATTATAGCTATGATAAAGGGAAATTTATACCATCTCAAGGAAATTCCCAATGCACAAGACGTAATCAATCGGTGAGTTCATCAAGTTGTGAACTATTTCTCCCAATATGTGATCAATCGATGTACCCTACTTAACATACATTCAAAATTAAAAAAATGAATATTGCAAAGTGAAATTCTAAGGCCCATTTAGTCATGAAAAAACAATAGTGTTTTTTATTTGAATTTAGAATAATTAAATAAAACATTTATAGGTTTAACTTGAATTGAGCTAGGAGAGAGATTGAGTCTCACATTAAGTGAAATATTATGATTTTAATTGGTGTCTCACCAATGAAGGCAGTTAAAATAAACCATTAAACAACTAAATAACATGTTTGATTAAGTCCAATTACCTTCGTAACACCCAATGGTCACACCTTAATACACCTGTTTCCCCGGACAACGTCAATTGAGGCATTTGAGATTGGGCATGTCCACATATGTTGCAAAACACCCCTCTCTTGAATCCTTCCAAATTCATAATATGCATTGAAAAAGGGAAAAAAGAATAATGTCGGGGGGGGGGGGTGATGAGTCAAGCTGCATGTTAAAATGATCTTCAAAACCATTCTGAGTTGTACCTACATACTTGAAGTTCCAAACAACAGAGGTTTCCAGAGGGTCAAGAACTATTCTAAGTGTTAGATCAGTAAAATACCAAAAAACATAATGTAATGGTTTTCAGAACATTAGATATTAAGATATAAAAACTAATGCCTCATTCAGAATATTGGAAGTTCTTTCAATGGAAGGGAAAGAGGTGTGGCGTGGAAAAGTGGAAAACAATAAGAAAAATAAGTATGGTTTTAAAAATGAATTTGGTATAAAAAAAATATGATGAAAAAAAACAAAATAACCAAAACATTAAAAACAGGAAGGTGGGCATGCTAATGAAAATGGTTGTTTGGTCATTTAATGTCACTCCTGCACGTATTTCATAGGATGCAAGTGATATCAAGCTATTTTTATAGAAATGGATTTCTTGGATTAAAAATTCATGTAAACCCTAAAACCATAAATCTTAAAAACCCAAACCCTAAAATTCTAAAATATAAAACCCTAAACTTCAAACCATAATTTTTAAAACTAAAAATCCTAGAATATAAATCCTAGAATCTAAATTTAAATAAAGCTAGAGGATAAACCCCAAATCTCAAAATCTTAAAACTAATGTTGGATTAGTGTAGCCCCCCTACACCCTTCCCCCTGCCCCCTGCCCCATGTCCCCCTCCACCTTGCCCCCTACCCCCTGCCCCTTCCACCTGCCCCCTACCCCCTACCCCATGCCCCCTTCACCCAGCCCCCTAGCCTGCACAGCCACCTGCACCCCCCCCCTGCACTCCCCGACCCCCTTATCCTGCACCAGCCCCCTGCACCAACCCCTAGCCTACACCACCCCCCTAGCCTGCACACCCCCATGTGAGTGAAAAAAATTTTGGAGATTCCCATGGTATCTCAAATGAGAGGAGTAAGGATTAAAATTGAAAACAGAAATGCCATAATATCAAAACAATATATATAATCAAAAACTACAACTATGAGTTATCGCAGACAGTGCACCTACATTGGAGGGGTTTTATTATAAAACCATGACTTTTTTATAAAATGAAAAAATTATTTTAACTAACACTTGATCAAGAATTTAAATTTAATAGAAAAAGGAAGGAATCTTGAAGGCAGATAAATGAAATTTAAAACATTCTTGAATTAAAGAGGCTGAGAGAGTGACTCTACCTCAAAGGTGTCAATCCACACACAAGAGGATCCATATATATATATATGCTCACATGCATAAGAATGAGCTTTGGTTTGTTACTGGTTCTCTGCAAAGTATGAATCCCTATGCACGGACACATCCTATCATGTAAAAGCATACACACAAGAAATCCAGTTCTTGTGAAGACATTGAGTGAAATAAAACCTCATAAAAATATATTGTGAATGATTTATACTTATTAAAGGTATGATAAAAATGCCTAGGGAGGAAGATGTTTAAAAAGGACCATCAGCATTCGAGAAATAATGTTGGAAAAATGAGGTCTAATGGCAATGTACTCCAAAATCCTATACTAAAAACAACAACATAGTGGTTATCAAATGAAAGTACCAAAATTAGTATTGCGTTGAAATTGATTGTAATTTACTCTCAATGTCATCAAGTATTATGATTCTTAATTGTGACTTATATTCATCCTCAAATACCTGAAAATAACATGTTTAAAAAATTATTAAACGTATTAAGTATACAAGTTGAAAATTCAATAATCATAATGAAATGGAAACCTAGTTGATTTTAAACCTTGACAATTTGAGCACAATTACTAGCCTCGCACACCCCAATTATTGATTCAGCTGAAACCTGGCCATATAGAACCCAAAAAAAATATGAAAACACAAATAGATGCAAGTGCATTCATGCGAGAATGATAGAAAAAAAACGAGAATTACTAAAATGCAATTACAATATTAACATATGTGAAATCACATTCAATACCAATGGTGCCTGCAAATCCACTTTCCCCTGCACCCCCCCCAGCCCCCACTGCCCCCTTGCACCCCCTCCCACCCCTAGAAAACACCCCCACTTCCACCCCCTGCCCCCTTGCACACCCCTCGGGCACAACCCACCCCTTTCCCCCTACCCCCACTACTCCTTGCACACCCCCAACCCCCCTACCCCTTGTAATGGAATAGATTATTTAGACCCCAAAAACAATTTATCACATGATTTCCATGAAAAAACAATAAAAACACAACAAATGGTTACTATGTCATTCAAAAAATTGTATAAAATAACTATTACCTCATGAATTTTATATTCAAATCAATTCCGAATGCAGGTCGTGGGAGAAAATCAATTGCATCAGCTATGTTTTCTTGTTGGTTCTCTTCATAGCATGCATCCCTATCCTCCACAACTATACAAGTCATCAAACACAAAATATGATCAATGAAACTAATAGAGGGGATACCTCAAGAAAAAGATGGAAAATTGGACTACATACCATTGCCAATTAGAAACATGGGTTAGTTATGTTAGTGCGTAGGGATGAGAGATCATTCCAAATAGTTCTTCTTTCTTGGTATCTATTTTTAGAATTGAAAAATGAGCATAATTTTTGTGTTCCATAAATGTTAAAGTTGAAAGTAAATATCCGGATAGAGATATTGAAAACACTAGCATTGTGTAAATAAGAGTGAGAAAAAATATATAAAGAATCAGCATTGAGTGTATTATTGGTTGCACCAGTAATAACATAATTATGTTGGCATAAACGTGATTATATTGAGTAAAACAAAATTTCAGGTTTATCGATGGAAAATAACATAGGATGATAGTTGTTAACCATTATTTTTAAAATAATGAACATGTCATAGTTAGCGATACCCTGGTATTTCCAAAAGGGGATCATCATTTAAACCTGAATTTGGAGTTAGAACACCCTTTCTCTTTATTCCATAGCATTTTTTACTAGTAGTCCTTCTATCCTATAGGTTATTTTTAGAGGCATGTTCTTGTTCATTCCTAGATGTGACTAGAATCTTTTTCATAGGTTTCCTAATTGGATCATTCATAGGTGAGTCTAAAGAATTCATAGAATAGATCAGCAAAGAATTGATATTATGATTAGAATTCATGTATCCAAATTTCAAGGAGAAATCATCATTAATTATAGATGTACACATAGCAGTACCTGAAAACATTGAAAAATCAACTGTCTGTTGTTAGGCATTATCCAGATCTGTTGGATGGTACTGATTTAATGGAAAGGAAATATTACGTGCCTACATATTTTTAGGGTCCTATACCAAGGATGTGCAAGTAGTTTTGATAGGTAATACATCATTTTAAATATTTTTAGATGTCATGGTATGCGTCTCAGTTGAAACAAACTGAAAAATTCTCATCTGTCTCCCTGATTCTACATAACTGGTAATAGATTTAGAGTGTGCAATGGTAGAATGTGCTAGATCCTTCTCTAAATTTTTGGTTACCAACTTCATTTCAAGAGTAATATTATTATTAGATATGATAGAGAAGTGATTAACAGATCTCATAGCAGCACGAATTGATGATGTTTTAATGGTTGGGTCTGTAGGATTAAATTACAATGCAATAGATAAATAATGATATCAACACTATTAACAGGTTGCGAACCATAAATGGAGTATAAAGTAGAAGAAGAAGTTTTAACTGGATCCTTTTTTTTCTCCACCCCGATATCCTCCATGGGCTGAACCTTCTTAATGAATCAAACGAGATCTTGCATTTTAGTCACATGTACTGAGGATGTACATACCTTCATTGATTTAAGAGTTTCCAAATCCTTGGAAACGGTTGCATTCATACTAGTAGTTTGTGTGATATCCTAAGCAGTTTTTGGGATATACAATAGATTCCCAAAATCTATAGAATGGATAGTTGAATTTATCATTTTAGAGTAATTATCAGGTCCATTTGTTTTACTGTTGGTCTGAATCTTTGTCCCTAATGAAATAGAGTCATTTAATAGGGAGGGGTCCTTGATTTTTCACATACTTAAATATGAGGAGTGTTCATCCACATATTGAATAGGAAATGATCTAGTGCACTCATAGTTATAAGGGGGTGTTGTGTATGCATTTCATTCATTGCAATTCATGTTTTTACCTGGGCTATGTTCATAATTTTGGTTTGATTCTGAAATTTTCTCGGCTGAGCATGTATTAGATTCGTTTTTATTGGATATCCTAATAGTGTCTAACAAAAAAATTTCAATTTCTTCAAAGAGGCCTTTATCTTTAATAGAGTTTTCTTCTTATTCATCCATACCATCCCAGTCAGTACTTGAGTTATGCCCAATCTGCATCACTTTGTTTAACTATTTCACCTAACTTTTAGATTTCTTTGATGGGGGTAAAATTATGTCTATCATAGGGGATTTATCCTTTTTATTTCTCATAATTTCCTTCCAATAATTTTCAGCTGGCTATTTTACTTGTTTTCTTATTTCTCTAATATTGAAAATTGTAAGACCAATGATCTTACAATATTAGAAAAAGGGAGGTATCCTCTCATATTGAATTCTAATTTCAGTTTTTTTGTCATTTGAATTGAAATTAATTGTGGTGGGTAGCTTTGAATCATGTTTAATTTCCACCATAACTCTAGAAAATAGACATAAGTCAACATTTAATGTTCTATGATCAATTTTGAGGGGAGTTCCTATTGAAGAGACAATATCACTCAGAATTTTTGGGTTCCAAAAGAACCAATTAAGACGATGTAGTTTGACCCACACTTTGGCCAATGTATTCTTATGTGTGTGTGGATTTATTTTAGAGTCCCAATTAGAAATTATGAGTAAACCAAATTTTATGATTGTGATTTTCAGTCCTCCAAAATCATTATAGATCCTCTTGCAATTTCAACAATATATGAAAATATCCTTTGCCTAGTGGAATTAATTTCTTGTTTTAAGAATTACAGCAGAGATAAATATGTGTATGTAATTGACATAAAGGCCAAGGGTGATCAACTTTGAGGTACGAGATGTGGCCCATTCCAGAATACTAGTATAGTTTCATGAGTTTTTGAAGAGAATCCAGGTCTACTTCCACAAAAAACATGTAGTCATCAAGCCTTTCTACAAGTTTTGGCTTCATCGTGATGTCCTTTCATAGATCCATGATCTTCAGTGCATCCATAAATGATATCCCTTAGGATCTACCTGAGATGGAACAGAAGTGAGATATTTCTTCTGAGACATCCATGTTCTGCGTTTCCTAAACAGAATCATGTACATGGGACACTTTATTCATCTGAGAAGCCTTGAAGATGTGATAATGAAACCTCATAAGTGTAAGGAACTATTTCATGAGTTTTAAGGTCGAAGGATCGAACGAGGAATCCTTAATCACTTTAGGGTTTTAGAGAGAGAAGGTATCCCATCTCTGTAGATCATATTCCATATTTAATCATATCTCATAAGTTAGAACCACTTCTTTATGAAGGGTGGAAGCCATATCAACCTCAACGAGAATCTATTCATAATGCGCAAAAGATATATTGTCCATATACCTGTCCATAAAGACTCTAAATTAACCATATATATCAACTATTTCACAAAATTCACAACATGCTCATAATAAAACCTTCAAATTTAAAGAAAAAAACCATCACTTAGAAATAATAATAAACTGGTAAAACATGTCAAAACACTACATTAGATAATCCTTCCATCCACATAATGGAAAACTTAAATATGCTAGTTGCATAGATGGAAAAAAATAAAAGAGAATAAGAATCCCATACATGGAAGTAAGCTTCAAATCATACTAAACCAAAAATAGGGGGATATATGAAAAATTTTCACTACATCAAAGTGGTACACAATGCTGTAGAAAATAAAGGATGGATGGGGGATGTGAACATGCCTATAATCATGAGAAGGATGGATTTTGGTGGAAGAATGAGACTATCAAAGTTCAATAATAAATTTCACTTGTACATGCTTGATAGGTGAGATGTTACCACGAAGGAGACCGGGTTGCCTCATTAGGTGGTAGTGATTGGAAGCGTCATGAGGGGGATGAGGATGGGGTAGTGTCGTGAAGGCTGTACAGGAACTATTGTGGGATGAGGATCGGGGAGAGGAGAGGTCACCAAGGCCATCGAGGAAGAAGGGTTGCCGCTGAGAGGAGGGGTTGCCGCTGAGAGTAGAGGTCTTTGCCGGGAGAGGAGAATTTGTAAGGGTGGAGGAGGGTGGATGGGAGGAGAAGTCTCACCGAGAAGAGAGGGTCGTGGTCACTGGTATAAGGTGGGTCACGAGGGGTCAGGGGAGGAGAGGAATCACGGAGAGTGGGGAGGAGGAGCCCAATAGATGGTCAAAAAAACATAGATACATAATTTTTTAAGCGTGTCTATAAACATTGATTTAGCCATAATTTTAATAGAAGTGTGTCCATAAACTAATCTATAGCCACGGACTTATAAAACCATTGCTATATGTCCGTTTCTATAGCCTTTTTTTTAGTAGTGCTACTAGTCGGCAGCCTCTGGCATTCGGGGAAATGTGCTTGAGGCCATGTGACCAACCCGGTATGGGGCGCCTCTTGGAGGCTTTCGGAATCAACACTTTAAAAAGTGGTATCAGAGAATTCTTTTCTTCTTGAATTACTATTTAGAACCAACATCCAGGGATAGGAATGAATTAGTACTTGGTAATAAGTTGTGCCCGAGAGTAGCTAACCTGTGTACATGGAAAATCCCATATACCACATTTATTACTTTTTTCTGTTTTTTTTTCATTTTACAGTTGATTTGATTTCATTGTTGGAAGATTCATCTATTTTTTGTTGCTATTGTTGATGTTATTGGGGTTATATTTCTGTTGCAACACTATAAGATCAGGGTATTCCATCTCATTCATCATATAAGAACTTTCTAGAAATCACATGTCATGCATTCTTTCCATGCCATTTACGGTGAAAAAACAATTGAATGTTGTTGTGATAGAAGTTGTGTTAGATATTTATGCTGTTGTGATAGATACTTTTATAGAAAATCAGTTTTGATAGGGTATTGTATTATGTACTGTTTTGTTTGAATGATCACCAATCATTGGTTCTTGAGGTGATATGGGACCTCATAAATCATAATTTGGTGGATCATTGGCTTGTTTTCCTTTTTTATAACATGTATACAATTTGAAGCTTTGATTCGCCGGGAGTATGGGCCCTCACGAATCGCAATTTGGCACTTTAATGTTCATTTTTGTGTGTTTTTGGGTTCCAGAGTAGATTTTGAGGCTCAAAGTCCCAAAAAACCCAGAATTCATGGTGTGTAATGTTGAATACACGCCTTGTGTTCTTCTGTTCGGGAATAAACTATTTTCCATAAGTACCCCCCATATACTATATGTACACGCTGTGTAGTCTCTAACCATGCCTCAGACTATGTGGGTATGGACATAGGGTTTGGAATCTTTGGTAGGACATGTCATGTACTGGATGTACATTCCATGTTGTATAACCATGTAACCGGTCATGTCACTCACAACACAGGTCAATTGAGTCTTTTCTAAATACTCACAGTGTCCATCTGGAACATGCCTTGTAGTGTAACTCATGTACCCGGCTGTGTAACGAACAACACGGGTAGGCAAAATCTTCCTAGTATAGACCATGTCCATCAGGAACACGCCGTGTAGTGTGAGCCGTGTATCTATCCATGTCACCAACAACATGAGTCGGTGTAGCTCATCATGTACATGCCGTGTCTGGAATGAACACTACGTGTAGCATAGTTCTAGGAGAACAGTGTGGCTTAACCGTGTAGAAGAACTCGGACATGGGAAGTAAATTAAAGTACATGCCGTGTTTTTGGAAAACACTTCGTGTGTTTGGGGTGTTAGAAGACCTATTGTGGTAGGAGTACACGCCCATGTGAAAGGCTTAAGGTAACACACTGTGTAATCATTATACACGTAGTGTATCCGGGATTCGAACAACCTGAATTCTTTCTTTCTCTTGTTCCCTACATTCACTTATTTGTTTCAGTCTCTATTAATATTGATCTAAGGTGTGCACTCGACCTCGCAGAGTCAGGCCAACGAGACGTCCTCCGGTTGTTCGCCAGTTATAGTGCAGTGATCAAACACCATATATGGCTAATCAGGGACTACCAACAAATCCTCCAGTTCTTCCAGTCTTGGCACCAACAGTTATACCTAACATAGGTGACAATGCACATTTCTGGGAGGGCATTATGGCGATGAAGCAGACCTTTCAGGGAGCACCTCCTCCTACCTCGTCGATGGAAGAATTGACACATGCCTTTCAGTAGTAGCATCCTCCCACCTTCTTAGGGGATAGAGGACCCTAGGTTACAGAGTCATGGTTAGATGTCATGTTCATGATCTTCAAACATCTAGTGAAGCCACCAGAGTGGAGGGTCAACCTCACTACCAACATGCTTCAAGACTCTACCAAGTAGTGATGAGATGTGATCTCACATGTGGGATGCCATCAAGTCAGGGCTTAGGATGAGTTTCAGCACACCCTCAACAATTACATCAATCCAAAGACCTTATGGCTGACCGATCCCGATAGATCATGAGTCTGGAGCAGGGTACTCTTTCTATTATAGAGTATTCTTCTCGCTTTACCAAGCTGAAGTGCATTACACCCTTTCTATGGGGAGATGAGTTGTTCCTTGCATGGATGTCTGTGGATGGTCTTATGTAGGATATCTGATCCTTGGTGAACATCATTAGGTTGACTTTGATATCATCTATAGTAAACCAGGCGCTGATCACATAACATAATCTAAGGGATTCTAGAGTTGTGATATATAGAGGTTCAACATCCAAGGTTAGTTCTTCATTGTCCAATATTAGGAAGCACCGTATGGAGACTCCACGAGGATATCCGAGTAGGAAGGATGCATCTTCTAGTATCCAGGTGGTGTGCTACCAATGTGGGAAGAGTAGGAATACAAGGTCACATTGCCCGAGAGACCTTGTCGAGTGCTGATCTTGCGGGAAGATAGGTCACCTTCAACACTTCTGTAAGACCTTTTCACCAGCAGTTGGTGACAGGGGTTCTTCTATGACTCCTCGTTCAGGAGTTGTACTTCCAGTTTCCCATTAGAAAGGGAAGACGAGTTCTTCTAGCCGTTCAGGCCAAGGTGAAGGTCGTGGGCATGGTAGTCATTCGTCAGGCTTTCAGCGACACTAGGGTGGATCATCTCAGAGTAGTTAGGTAGGGTTATAGGTATGTGGTGTAGGAAAAATTATTACAGTGGAGAAGACCTAGTAGCAACAGGATCCCAAACCCCCTACAGTTTGAGTTACTATTCATGTTTCCTCCTTTTTATCTTCTACATTTTTCGATAAAAGGGATTCCCATAGCTTTATATTTGTTGTTGTTGTAGAGTGCCTTGGGATCTGTATCTTTTCTCCTACTGATATCTTGATGCTAGAAAATCAGTTAGAGATTAGAACGACTACTTTACGTTAGTGTAAAGTGTTCCCTCTATAGGTTGGTGGGTGTCACTTCATATGGGTCCACTATGTCCTATAGATGACGGGCTATGATGTCATTCTCGGATCAGACTGTTTAGTTAACTTCCAGTCTATTGTCGATTTCTATCACTGTACGGTGAGTTTCACACCACCAGAGAGCATATCATTTATTTATAAGGGTGAATGTGATATCCAGGAATGTAGAGCGGGACCCGAGAATCAAGGGATAAGAGGAGTTACAACCCAGATTTCTAGTCTATATCTGGATGACCAGGGGACCCCACAGATAGACTTTGCTCTAGTGGTGAAATGTTTCAGATAAGTCTTTCCAGAGAAATTTTAATGGTTTCCTCCATAGCGTGAGGTAGAATTTCCTATTGAGCATGTGCCAGGGGCTGCACCGGTGTCCATTACTCCTTATAGGATTGCTACATCAGAGTTTTAGGAGCTCAAGAAGTAGTTGGATGAGTTGCAGACAAAGGGTTTCATCTAACCTAGTATTTCTTCTTGGGGTTCGCTAGTCCTGTTTACAATGAAGGAATATGTTACCCTCATACATTGTGTGGATTATCAGAAGTTGAACAAGTTGACAGTCAAGAACTGGTATCCCTTGTCGAGGATTGATGATCTCTTTGATCAGCTTCGAGGAGCCTAGGAGTTCTCGAAGAATGACTTGATGTATAGATACAATTGGTTGCGTGTTAGACCATCTGATTTACCACTTATAGCCTTCCATAGCAGGTATGGTCTATATGAGTATGTGGTTATGTCGTTTGGTCTCACGAACGCACCATTTGTTTTCATGGAACTGATGAACCAAGTGTTCTATCCATACATGTATTCTTTGGTTCTAGTCTTCATGGACGATATCTTGGTATACACTCACACTCGACATTATAATGCTACCCATCTTGAGATCATTCTATGTACACTAATATAGAATCAGTTATATGATAAACTCTGAAAATGCCACTTTTAGATGGACCAGATTCACTTCATGTGTCATGTTATCTCAGAGACATGAGAATCAGTAGAACCAAGGAAAGCGAGAAAAGTAGTTTCCTAGGAGAAGACAAAGAACATCTTTGAGGTGCTATGTTTTCTAGAGATGGATGGATACTAGAGAAGTTTCATTCAAGACTTTTCACTCTTAGCGGCACATATGACGGGTCTGACTAAGAAGGGTGAAAAGTTCTTATGGTCAGATTCTTGTGAGTCATCCTTTCAGGAGGTGAACGGGAGGTTGACATCTGCACTGATACTAGTTTTTCTTGAGCTAATAAATATTTATACTATGTATTTTGATGCATCAATTATCATGCTAGGAGCTATGCTTATGTAGGGAGGAGTCCTTGCATACGGGTCTCGGCTATTGAGGCCACATGAGAGGAATTACCCGACTCATGATCTCATGTTGGCAGCTGTTGTACATGCTTTATGTTGTTGGAGACATTATCTTCTGGGAGATAATTTTGTGGTTTTCACCAACCACAAAAGTCTCATGTTCAACTTCACTCAGCATGACCTGAATTTGAGATAGAGAAGGTGGGTTGAGTACCTTCTGTTTTTTACATTGAGCATGCATATACGCCTGAGAAAGGTAACACAATAACTGATGCCTTGAGTATGATGACTTAAATACATGCAATTCATGAAGATAGCAATGAGTGGCAGCTTATGGATCTATTCTTTGAGATGAATTTGGGGGTGCATGACAAACCGTGGTGGACTTTTCTTTCTTATATAGTTGTTACCTCTACTCCTCTTGATCAAGTGCGAACAAGGAAGCTATCAGATTCTGAAGGGCTAGTCCTGCAAGAGAGTGTGTCATGAGAGAACCCTATTCCCGGATAGACCATAGGCGAGGATGGGATCTTGTGTTTTCATGGACGCGTATGGGTGCCAGCATACATACATGAGGATCTGATGTGGGACTTTCATTCCTCGGTTTGGGCAGTCCATCCTAATGTCACCAAGATGTATCGTGATCTACATTGTCAGTATTGGTGCCCAGGTATGAAGAGTGATGTTGCTGGTTTTTTCATGAGGTGTTGCACATGTCAGTAGGAGAATACGGAGCATCAGCGACTAGCAAGACTTTTATAGTAGTTACACATTCCTGAGTGGAAGTGGAAGAATGTGGCGATGCATTTCATGATAGTTTTTCTGAGGTCTCCTCGAGGGAATGATGCATTATGGGAGTTCATTGACAGACTCATGAAGGTTTCTAACTTCTTGGTGATCAAGGATACCTTCTATGTTTATGAGATGTGAAGGATGTACATCCATGAGATTGTACATCTACAAGGGGTTCCACACTCCATTGTGTCAAAGGGGGATGCCAGTTTTACTTCTCAGGTATGAAATGGGCTACATAAGGCATTGGGTACATAGGTTCTTTTGAGTACAGCTTACCATATCCATATAGATGGCCAGCCCAAGCGTACGATTTAGGTGCTTGAGGACATGCATCGATCTTGTATTATGGATTTTTTAGGTTCTTGGGAGAAGTAAATACCTCTAGTAGAGTTTTCCTACACCAATAGTTTTCAATAAACTCTTTAGATGTAACCTTATGAGGATTTGTACGGTAGGTCATGTCCATCACCCTTATGTTGGCTGGAGGTATGAGAGGAATCTATATTGGGACCTCGTCTTGCACAGCAAACTACAGAGCAAATAGAGTTGATTCAGAAGAGGATGGATATTCCAATGTCTCGACATAAGTCTTATGGTGATTGATGGAGATGAACTCTATAGTTCAAGTTCGGGGATCAGGTCATTCTATGTGTCACACTGAGGTTGGGACACAGAAGTATTAGGAGGCACAGTATGCTTTTGCTGACGTACTTTGGGCCATTTGAGGTGTTGGAGAGATTTGGGCCCGTTGCCTATCAGTTGCAGTTACCTCAAGGGTACCTTGTTATGCATGACGTATCCCTTGTTTCTCAACATCGATGTTACTTATCATACCCCTCTCATGCTTTCCAACCTGAGTAAATCGAGTTTGAGGTGGATACAACATTCTTCAAGAATCCTATCCGAATTCTTGATCAAAGTACGAAGGTTCTCTTTGGCCGGTATGTTTCTCTGGTATAAGTGATATAGAAGCACGAGTAAGTATAGGATGAGACATGGGAGAGGGAGTCTAATGTGCGATCATAGTGTCTGAAGTTGTTTTGAGTTCCTTTTTCTATGCCGCCTATCTAGGGAAATTTGGGGGAGAATTTCTTTAAGCGGGTAAGTTTGTAAGAACTCAGATTTTATTTTTAGGTATGTTTTTATTTTCTGGTGTTTTGTAGAAATAAAGGAGTTTTTGGAAATTTTTGAAGTACAGGCCGTGCAATTTATGAGTACACACCATGTACTCGGTTACCACAGATAGTAATTTGTTGGCCATGTAGCGACCATGCACAAATCCGTGTGTGGTGACCTGGAGGCTGCCTAAAGCGGGGCCTGGTATGGGAAAGTACACACTGTGTAATTGAAAAGTACATGCTGTGTATTTTCTATTTTTCATTTAACTTATATGGGTCGCGTCGGACGAACAGAACTATCTTCTTCTAGGTCTGGTTCGTCAGAGAGAACCCGTACGACTGAAAATCTTCTCCAAGCCCCCAAGAGAGGAACTGTTCTCTGATTCAACCACTGTCAATTGCGTTGGAATCACCTCGGTAAGCTCAACCTTCTTCTAGTGGTTCGTTTCCTGATTTTTCCTCTTTCTAATGTTATCTTCGATTGAATGTTTTAGACGTTTTTGTAGATCTATGGTGTTCTTTGGTGATTCAAGGATTAAGTTTCATGTATATCGATATCCCAACACCGAGATAGGTGGTTTGTGCCTTTCCTTTGAAATGATTAGAGTTATATGTGAAACTTTTTCCAATAACCTTGAATGGGGTATTGTGTTTTTACCGTAGTAACCCTGTTAATTTCCTTCTATGCTGGTATGATTGAGTAGAGGTTAATTGGATTTGAAGAGGGCTGATTCCTATGTCGTGGAAGTGTTTTCCCATGCATGTTCTGTTTACAAATGTTTGGTTATGTTTATCCTGTTAGGATTCATTGCCTGTTTTTCCCATGCGTAGTGCTGTTGGATGGAGTGTTGTATTCTGACATACTGTTATCCTGTAGTCTGTTTATACAAGTAGTTCTGGAAGTTCACTTTTTCCTTTTTTCATTTCTTTACTTGATTGAATTACAGAGGGTCGTGGGAACTTGGTGTAGTAGACTATAATGGGAATTGAATTTCTGAGCTTCCTCAGAGAGTCTTTATCACTTTTGAATATAATGGAAATTGACTGTGTGAGCTTCCACAGACAGTCTTTAATCAATTTTGACTATAAGGGGAATTGATTGTGAGTGGTTCCTCATAGAGGTATTGTTATATCGTAAAAACTAATCTAGAGGGGATAAGCTATGTGTACTTCCCCGAGGGTTACCTTATTTGATTAGATGCTTACTTGATATGTGGAATTGAATGCTTTGAAACTGTGGAATTGGTTATTGCTGAGTAATTTCTTGTTTACTGCTCTTTTACATGTTGTCTACCACATATATCCAGAGACTGTTAGGAACATATCTTTTGGTGGTTGCCTACTGGGATTAGTCTCACACCCAGTTTGGGTCTTGATTTTGGGCACAAATAGATTATATTGCTGTAGGTATAGACAAAGGAAATGGTCCTTCAACTTCAGGTACTTGATTGTTATGGAGCTGGAGAGCATGGGACCAAGCTATGGCTTGCAATGTTGAGGAGTTGTTTACTTGTTTTTCTTTTTTAATTTGGATTAGTATTGTATTCATCATTGTGACTTTTTTGGATGTATTTTTATAAATATGTATCATGCATAATTTTATGTATGTGATCCAATTATTTTTTACTTTTGTCGTCTACGTATTGATTTTCTTACTGCTTCTGCTATTGTTGTTTGTTTACTTCCGATGTGTTACTCTATCAATGATGGAATAGTTTCCCCACTATCACACCCAAAGCCCGCACTGCTATTCAACAACCTCTAGTGTTCAGAGAAATGTTCTTGAGGCCATGTGACCAACCAAGTATGGGGTGCCTCTGGGAGGATTCTAGAACTAGGATGTTACAATAGATGATGAATTTTCCAATGCATAAATAAGAGTATTATGTGATCAGGTAACATGATGATTTTTTGTCTCAAATGGTAGTTATTCAATTAGTCCACTTATGTATCCAATGAGAGGGACTATTTATTCCTTTTTATGGAATATTTTCTATTTACTTGCATTATCACTAACTCTATATCCCATTTTTTGTTTAGGAAGGATATTTTCAACTATAGATAAAATTTCCAGACAATGATAGGGGTTTGGTATTTTGCCTCATTATTTGTCCAACCGTCGAATATTTAGATAGTTTAGGGAATCCTGATTTGTTAGGGGGGACATATACAATCACTAGTACAACCCAATTGAGCTTTGGGATTTCCATCATTATTTTGTCCGTTTTTCATCAGGCACTATCAAAATACATCTCCCACATTTGGGGAGTGTCATGGGAATAGAATTCCTCTTAATCTGGAAGCTTGGCATCTTCCAGTATATTTTCTGGTGAAGGATGTGCTATAAAGAAAATAGCTTGTTCTTTTCCTTTCAGTATCTTCTGTAACACAAATTAAATTTTATATTGCTATAGAATGATCATCCATCAGGCCAAGTGTCCATTCCGTATTAGATGTCCATGGATGTACTTGAACTTATCAATTCGAGAGACCAATTGGGCTTCATAGTGATACAAGTGATGCCGTATATTTTATAATATGAATATGAATGAGGGACGGTTCTTATTGACATAATAGCATATTTTCTAAATATATAGCA
Organism: Viscum album; assembly: GCA_963277665.1. NCBI lineage: Eukaryota > Viridiplantae > Streptophyta > Magnoliopsida > Santalales > Viscaceae > Viscum > Viscum album. The sequence continues at coordinate 875,420,908 of OY728143.1, read as the reverse complement.
TAGCATGGAAGAGGTAATTGAGATTATTATATATCCTCGCATCATTTCATTATGCAAGGAGGGAACCCAATGTGTATTCCATAGTGTCCTCATATAAGATGGGTGGCCTCCCTTCCACCAAAAAAATCTGGACTAGTGGGTGAAATAGGTTATTCTTGAGATTTTCCAATAATTTTTTGAAATCATCATCCCATTCATAGGTGAATCCATTTTTCATTATAATAGTTATGGTGAGAGATTCTTTTCCCAGTCTCGCATTGAACTATAGAATATAAGTTTAGTGACCTTAGATCCACCTCAATTCGTTGAGATTTATAGGAGGTTCAAATTGTAAAATAGAAATAGTCTTCACTGTGTTAACCTCAATACCATGGTGCAATACCATGAAACTAATGAATTTACTTGACAATATTATAAAATATCATTTCACTATATTCATCATTAGACTGTGTGGAAACATTTTATTGAATTTTTTTTGAAGGTCCATGAAGTTATCCCATCACTATTATAATTTAACCACCAATTTATCAACATAACATTCAACTATATTTCCAAATAATTTATTAAAATATGGGAATTGGTGTGATGAAATGTTCCACCATTATTCATCAATCTGAAGGGAATTACGTGATAGAAAAAGATCTAATGGAATTGGCTTCTTCATCGTCAGGGGCCATCCTTGTCTGATTATACACCGAGTACCCATCAGTTAATGAAATTTATTGGAAACCATTAGTTTCATAAATCAAGAGTTCCTTGATCAAGAATGATAAATCATCCTATTGGGGAATACTTATTATATTCCTAGAAATTAATTTAGACCCTAACCTACCTAATCATCTTTTTTATTAGGACAATGTTTTAAATCCATATCAGGTATTTCAGATATCAAATGAGGATAGATTTGATAAATTATTCGCCCTCTAATTATATATTGGTGTCATGAGAGGGGTGAGTCTTCTTGTAATCCTACTTGAAGACTTGATGATCATCTGGTAACACCGAGGTGCTGTATAGATACATCCGAGTTCTATCCAGAAATTCTTGTGTAGTTGAATACATAAAAATATAAATATTTCTTCATAAATGCAATTTATATCTCTTTTTCATTGACTTGAATGCTGTAACTATTCAATTTTGTCCACAAATATTCAATTTTTTTCCCATATTTGTCTTCTTGAGTATATCGATGGTGGTAGAGACACCTTCCTCAAATACTGGGGGGAAATTCATAATGTCAAACTCTTCTTCTTCCATCTATGAATAAATGGAGAAATTTTCTAACTAGATATCAATATTGGGGAACCACTATTATTATTCAGGTGAGTGAGACCGTTTTAAGAGACACTTTCATTACCTATTAACTAATTTGTTGCATAGATATTTCAAGGATGACCGTCTTTGATTTTTTCACTATGGAATGTAATTTCTCAGACCTCTAGGATTATATTTGTGTCATTGAATAGTTTTATGGGGTGTACATAGTCATCATTGATAATAATAAAAGGATTCACATGTTTTGTCCCTAAATAATTTTGAGTGGCCACCTCTACATCATCATCCACCATCGTTCATTTCCTCCAAATTTATAGAAATATTCTTTAGCATATGCGGACCCATAAGTCTTGTAGGATGAACTATCGTGATGTAGTATGCCAAGATTTCCATTAATGTGATACTTTAGACAGCGATGGATTGGTAGAGGTAACAACAGGTGGATATGAAATAGTTCTCTCCGAGCATGACGTTATATACGACGTCTGTATGCATCACCATAAAATCAATGTATGATGTAAAATCCGAGAAATGATATTTGAGCATAATCTTTTTGATATCTATTTTATCATCATTATTATAACTTTGGATGGTTATCTTACTGGGAGACAAATCAACATTTCCATATCCAAAATATTTTTGGGTTTGGACATTTTTACGATGGATCCCATAGCCGTTATCAAATATATCCATTTCAATTTTGACATTATTGAGTCTGCCTGATACATATCGAGGATTGATGTGTCCTTCATGGGACTCTTACTGATCTTGATTTGTAAATGAGATGGCGACTTGAAATTCCGATTCTGTCATCTCCACTCGATAAACCTCGACTACATAAACTTTTTTTATGAACACATATGATCTCTAGAGGGCTTCAACAAGTTCCTCCCTGAGTTATTTTGAAATATAGAGAAAATAAAGAACTATGATTTTGCCAGGGACTGCCACCATCTATTTCAGATTGTAGTAATTTTGGGCTAGAGGCCGGTCCTTCCTGATATAGGGTTTCTCCAAGTCCTGTGGAGGAGGAGTTAAGGAATTTATGAAGGATGAGCCTAGTTCTTGTTCATGGGTTGTGGGAGAATATTCTATTAGGGTAATGGGTCATCCGAACAATCCCTTTTCTCTAGGATGATCGGATTATTGATCACCCAAAAAGTGGTCATGTAGGAAACCCTAGTGTGGACAGTTGTTGGAAGGTTCTGAGATGCCTCCCTGACTATGATGGTATCGCTAAAAGAGCATTCGCATGAGTCTCATATACATATGTATTTTCCATGGGGAAAAGGCCAAAGTATTTTCTCATACCACACCCATATTTTTCATTATATCCTCGGTTCCTTCCCATGCGGCCTCATGTTCACGGGTTTTGTGTAGGAAACTCATGGTTTGGGGAAAACTCATAGTTTTATATGGGGTCTGGAAAGTATAGAATTTTGGAAAAACTGAATATGAGTTCTTCAAATAATAAGGGTTATTTTTGGTGGGGCGGTGCCCATATTTTGGATGTTTTAGGGAAGAATTTAGATGGAGTTAATTCTTCCTATGGAGGAGTATATGACTCTTACTTTTCTATTTATTTCTACTTCGTGTGGTCATGCCCACTTCTGGGAGGCATATTCAGTGTCCCTTTTTAGGGTGGTGAAGCTATTGTGGGTTTTCGCAACTATGCATTCAGAGTGGAATGGGACTGATCATATATTTTTTAGGTCATCTAGTTGTTGAATGTTCATGAATGTTTGGTTAAGACTATTTTTCAATCACCCTCTTCTTTTGGTTGGATCACGGTTATGCAAGGCACCTTCTCTGGGGATTTATCTAACACCACCAATCTAGAATCAATCATTCCTTGAATGATGTATTTTAATATGAAGTAGTTATGGATATTATGAACTAACCATCCAGGGAATGTAAAACAATTCGGATGGTTAGTAAGGTCGACCTCATCAGGATTCATGGGTGTTAGATGATTGAGCGTGTTATTGTCTATCGACGTAATGAAATTACTGGGTACTTGTTACTTCTAGAAAGAGTAAACTACATTAATCCATTCCCAAAATCCTAGATGAACCTAATTTCCTTGTTCTTTTGTGGTTTTCATCACTTGATAAGAGGTTTTTAGTAGTTTGAGATTGTCAAGTATTTGGAATGGTGCCACTGTAGGCTTGGGTGCGACAACAACTGCATCTACACTGTCTAGAATATTCGGTTGTGTTGTGGGCATGAGTTATGTTTTAGATAAATTCAACTAGATGGATTATTCTATATGATGGTATATTTCAGAAAACCTGTGGAATCCACTCAGATATTTCATCGGATTCAGAGGTTTTTATAAATCATAATTTTGATTTTTAACGTAGAGGTCCAACAGTTTCTCATGAGTGTGAGGGATGCTAAGTTAGTAGGTTAAACACTTCCACCATTATATGATGTTAGAAACCCTATAATCCTTATGTTGTCTATAGTTATTCATGTCCATAATCATTATATTCCTTAGTGTATATCTATATTATTAAAGGGGATGGTGAATTTTAGGAAGAAATCAATCAATGTATCATTGAAGCATTTTTTAGGTGATTGAGTTTATTGAAAATGTGGGCCTCAATGTTTTTTTGAAAAAGTAGACCATAATGACCAATTTGTTTACAAAGGGGGTTTACATGGTGTTTTTTGGGGTTAATATATGTTGTTTGAAATCCATTCTAGATAGAGGAACCTCGATAAAGGAATTGATGATATGGAGGTGGTACAAAAAGAGAATATACAAGGTGAAGTTGTTTTCCAAAGCTTTCCAATTTTTTCATACTAAAAGTTAGAAAATGGAGAGATGTGTTTTTGGAAAAGGGATTTGTGCACGACATTAGAATGTTGCACGAAAAAAGTTGGGAGGAAAATATTGAAGGAATTTTTTTTCATGAAAGTGGTGTTTTGAGATCAGAAGCTCTAAAATTGGAAAAGGCATGAGGTGTGTGAAATATTAGAGAAGTGCATGAACTACAGTGTTGCATAGAAGATGTGTTTTTAGTGCTCGAAGTGGATTATTTGATCAAGGAGGATTTTGTGCATAGGGGTTTGAAATGACTATAAATAATAAGTTACCCCCATAATTCTATGTAACTCAAGACTTAGAAAGGATTTGAGCATTGGTGTGTATAAAAAATATGAAAAGGTTGTTGCGCGTAAAATATGGTGTTGTTCATAAGAATTGATGATGTGCATAAAAGTTTACATTGAGCATAAAATGAAGGATGTGCGGAATTTTTGAGGGTGCACAAATAATGATGTTCGGATTGCACAAAAAATGATATTTTGTGTGAAAGAAAATGTAATTACGTGCAAGGCACAGAAAGGGATGCACATAAAATTTGAGGTTTCCTTATTCAATTATGTGGTAAAGCAGTATTCATCTGTGGATGAATGTAGAGCATCAATAGAGAATCTACAAACAATTGATGATGTAGGTATTCATTCAATTGAAGAGTCATACAGGTCTATAAACTCTATGTGAATCTTCTGATGAAGCAGTGAGAACACTTCAATTGAATGTGTAGTGAGATTTCATATTGTGATTCGTTGTAAACCAAAATGGATAGTGAGTCCTCTTAGAACATTATAAACAAAAGTGTGCTTATAGTGGATTTCTTACATCGGCACATCACCAATGTATGCTCCTTAGTCGTTTCCTAATGAGGGTGAACCAAGTAAAAATCACTATGTCATGGGCATTATTTAATTTCTGTTTATACTTTGCTATGGGAAAGAGAGAGAAGAGTGTTTTTATTAATAGGAAAACAATAACAATAGGGGAGGTTGTTTTAATGTTCCATACCATGATTCACCCTCCCCCCTTAGGGTATCTAACCTAGTGGACCTAACAATTGGTATCATAGGGAAAGGTTAATATCGGTGTCTCTCTCCCAATGGAGGTGACCAATCATAAATGTATTCTGATCTTCAACAGGAACAACATTCAGTTATAGAAGATTATGATGCAACACTACATCCGATCATTGGGAATGGATGTTTTTATAGCAGCAGTACATGCTATAATAGTCGATATTAATAGTGGATCACTATCAAAAGATGAACGAAGTGAATTAGATACCGATGCTATGGGAATCAATGTTTTAGGGGGATCCCTATCCAATGCTATATATGCGATGGTGATGTAATGCAAAACATCACATGCCATGTGGGAAAATTTTTGAACATATTTGATGGAGACTCAAAGGTCACAGAATAAGAGATGCAAGTGTTATGGAACAAGTATGAGGATCTTATAATGAACATGAATGTGTATTTTGATGTATTATTTAGAAGGGTAAATGTTGTAGTGGAAGACATGCGAGGTCTTGATGAAGTAATTGAAGACATACATATTGTGAAGCACATCCCGAGGAAACATCCACCTCACTTAAATCCAATGGTTTAGGTATTAGAAGATAAGGACTCAAAATCATTGACATTGGATAACTTGTATAGTACCCTTGTAGAATATGAAATGAGAAATTATGATACTGATGTTGTGGAAAAGGGGATATCTAAAGAGGTATCATTCAAAGACATGAAGAGGCTCAATATTTAATATTCTCAAAAAGAAGAAGAGACATGTGAGGTGATGTCATTCCTTTCCCCAAATCATGAAAGAGGAAAAGGAATATTTAAAGGGAAACTTCCACTTGCTTGTTTTCGATGTGAAATAGTTGGAAATCATGTCGCAAGGTTCCCCATGAAGTTCCAAGTGGACGATGAAGAATAATATGAAATTCCCAAGAAGAAGTCTTCAGCCTATTTGAAAGGCCAAAAATAGTTCATGCTGAATTTCATTAAGAAAAAGAATCTTCTTACACATGAATATCACAATTCAAATGAATCTGAGGTTGAAGAGGATGAAGAGATAGTGAATAGAAAAGATCTTGGAGAAAACATCATGGTGGCAGTTGTCGGTGATACTCATAAATAGGAATAAACCAACATTGATGAATAATAAGAAGAGTTTGAAGGAGTAGTTGATATGCAAGCTGGGTTAGTGGCTTCTCTTGAAGATATAGAATTTTAGAGAGCTAAAACAATGAAATCAAAAAAATAGTTTATGATGCCAAACTCTATAAGCAACTACAAGAAGAAGAGAAGTCTGAGTTGATGGAAGAAATTGAGATACTCAATTCATCAACACCAGAGGACTCAAAATCAGTTATTGAGTATAAAATAAAGGTTGAATAACAAAAATAGTAGATCGATGAATTGAATACCACATTAAAATATAAATTCAAGTGTATCAAAGAACTTGAAGGATAAGTTGGCAGTTTGTGGAGAAAGGTATGGATCAAGTAAAACTCTTGACTACGGCTGCAACATCAGGAATGAAGATCATAATGAAGACAAAAAATTTGAAAGTGGATCATAGTATCCAAGAATAAAAGAAGAAATTTTTTTGTTATCATGTTAAGGGTAAAGTGGGGCTTGACCAAAAATCGAAAACTGGGAAAGATGAACTCATACAGTAAGAACCCGCTCCAAAATTGATGATTGATTTGGGTACGAAGAAAAATCAGAAGATTCAGAGAACCCAAGTGGAAATTAGAAGTGTCGATGTGACACACAAGAATGAACCCTACACCAGTTATGATTTTTGTGGGACGATGGGACATTCACAGAATGTATGCTCCATAGCTAAGAGATAAAGGAGGAGACCAGAGAAATGGTGGGAGCCAAACAGATCACAACATTATAGAACATCTTTTCAGGGTCATTGTTTTTGGTGTGTAGGATTTGATAACATGGATAGATATTTTACCTCAATAATGGAGAGGAATGTAAAAAAACCTATCTCGAGTGGTTGTAAGTAGAAAATCATAGAACCCACAATTGAGATGAAAACACAAAATCGATTTGGATCTCTGCATGATGAAGCTGGTCCATCATACTCCAAGGAAGGACTTTATTTCCAACCCATTTTGTCTATGAATCAAAAAACATGGATCAAGAAGAAGAGAGCGAAGAAGGCAGTGGTGGTAGATATTTCCATTAAAGCATCAGACCGTTCTGATGTATGGATCTTTGATAGTGGTTTCACGTCTCACATGACTGGAATTAAGGATCTAGGTATAGGCATAAAATATGACAAATAAGGAGTTCTCATGTTTGTAAATGATGAATTCCTTATGATAATTGTATCAAGAAAGTCTATGTTTGGGGGAAAATAAATAAGACGTGTTGATGTATTGGTTATAGAAGGTATCAATAAAAATTTTCTTAGTGTCAGTCAACTATGTTACTCAGGGAATTCTATATTTATTACCCGGAAGATGTGAGTAGTCAAGAGAAGAGATGGTATAGTTATCCTATTGGGAAAAGGGAAAATGGGGAATCTCTACCTGGTATGTAGACAAGAAGCCATGTTCTTTTTATCCTAAGAGGAAGAAAACAAGTTGTGTCATAAACAACATGGGCACCTATGTTAGCCATCCCAGAAAGATCTAGTAAAGTGTGAAGCAACAAGATACCTTCATAAGCTATCATGTTATCATACACATATGTGAGATGCCTATAAACAAAGTAAGATCATTAGAAAGACATACAAAGAGAATGAAAATAAATCACAAGAGTGCATGAATTGGGGCATGATGATGTTTGTGGACCCATCTCAGTAAGATCCATCGACAAAAAAACATATCACATTATTTCCATTGATGAATATAGTATAATGGAATTGGTATTTGTCCTTTACCATAAGTCATATTTGTTCAGTTTCCTGAAACAGTATCAGAGGTAATTTGAATGGATTCTTGGGAAGATAATTCGGAATATTCGTACTAACAATCGCACAGAATTCACAAAATTCGGGGGGATGAATTTCTTTAAAAACACGAGATAGGGAATCAAGTTTCTTCTGTATGAACTATCCAACATAATGGAGTGGTTCAAAGGATAAATAAAATCATCAACAACATGTAAAGAATGATTATTATATAAAAAGAAATATCAGAGAAATTTTATATGAAAGTAGTATTAATTTCGGTATACATTTCTAATAGGTTATTATTTTTTCTGAAAGAAGGAAAGACTCCATATGAGATGTGGTACAGGAAAAAGACAACAGTGAAGTAATTTTGAATATTTTAAAGTAAGTACATTATATTCAATAAATATAAAAACAGGATATTTGAGTCATGTGTAGATTAGGGGATATTCCATTGATACTCAGGAAAATGTAAAGAATAAAAATGATTTAACAAGAGGCTGGGGAAAATAGTTGAATGTAATAATGTCACTGTAATGGAAAATGAAGAGAATACTCAACTACATAGTGAAACGTTTCTTGATGAATGTGATGAATAAAAAAGTAATACGTGGGGAAAATAAGTATTACATGTTGACTCAGAAGAATATACTGATGATGAACAAGAAGAAGTAAAATCTATATCTGCAATTAATCTAAAGACTCGAGCTGAAATTGATAGTCAAAATATTATTGGTGATCAGACAACACCAATTCAGACATGAAAAATGATATCACTGCATCATACATCTCTATTATATTAGGTTTAATTTAAATGATTTGCTGATGATGTTGAAGATGTGAACTGGGTTTAGGATATGAATGAAGAGCTATACTAGATTGGGAAGAATCAGACATGGGAGATTATTTTGAGGTCAGTTGATAAGAATATCATCCTAAATAAATGGATCTATCGCATCAATATGAATGAATATGGAATAGTTGTTCGAAACAAAGAACATCTACTATGCAACGGATACTCCCAAATAGTTGTTATAGATATTGATGAGACATTTGTACCAACAGAAAGGCTGGAAGAAATCGGATTATTTTTTTCCATTACAGTGCAACAGATGTTCAATGTGTTCGATATGGATATCAAATCTAAATTCTTAAATGGGGTTCTAGAGGAAGAAGTGTATATTGAGAATCTTGATGGTTTTCTCATTCATGAGGATGAGAATAAGGTTATTTCGGAAAAAGAAGGCATTGTATGGGCTGAGACATGCACCAGGATCGTGGTACTCAAGGCTTTAACCATATTTGAGAAGCTTTGTTTCCTGCGTGGTGGAGTTGATTACAATCTCTATATCAACAATGATAGTAATCAAAGGACGATGGTGATTTCTTATAAAATAATGTTTGGAAGATTAGATGATGCTCAATATAGATAGTTTTCTGAATTCATGAAATGTTAGTTCGGAATGTCAATGATCAGAGAAATTAAATTTTTCCTTAGTTTACAGGTGCCAAAAGGATGAAATGTCACATTCATTTCACAATCCAAATATTACAAGGAGATTTTGAGAAGATTTGGAAGTGAAAATTACAAGGAGATGGAGACTCCAGTTTCCACTAGGATGAAACTGTCCAAAGATGACCAAGGCCGATAGTTAATATCATAGAATACATGAAAAGTATTGGATGTTTACTGTACATGACCGTGATAAGGCCTGAAATTGTTTTCACCACATTCCAAGAAGTGATAAATCAATGTAATCCCAAGGAAATAAACATTATTAAAGTGAAAATAATACTTCAGTACATCAAGGGCATGGTGTATTTGGGATTGATATATAATGGAAAATCATAGTAAATGTAAATGGGATATACTGATGCAAATTAGGCCGTTTCAGCGGATAACAAGAAATTAATGTTAGGAGGTGCATTCTATCATGGTGGTCTATGTATTTATCGGTTAAAAAAGATGAGAGATTTAATTTCATTAAGAACCACATAATTTGAGTATATTGCGGCCACTCATGCATGCACAAAATTATTGGGGATGAGGCAGCAACTTGATGATATGGGAGTTGAAGTGAAGTCTCTGATCGGAATCCAGTGCGATAACTCAAGTGCTATAAATCATAGAAAAAATCCATTCCATCACTCAAGGACAAATCACTTTGAGATAACACATCATTTTATTGAGGATAATGGTGATAAAATGCTCGTGAGGTTGGTGTATGTTCCTATAGAGCTACATGTTTCAGACATTCTGATAAAGGCCTTACCCAAGGATGCATTTGAGAGTCCTGGGCTGGCTCTAGGAGTCCACATGACTCTCCACACTTAAAAAAAGTGTGGATGAGGCAACCCTCTCTCCTCGAGGTATGATGTGTTTTTTCTAATGTAATGATATGTGTTTTTACCCTATTACAGACCCAAAAAAAGTGTGAAATTTGGGTTTTTTGACAATGGGGGGGGGAAACAGAGAGTGTTCAAGGTAGAGACTTGAGAAATCAAGAATGATATGGGGAGAAGCCGACAGGTCGAGCAGTGAGATAGTGGGACATGAAATATGAAGAGGGGTTTGAGTTGTAAGAAGATATGGGGAGTTTTAAATCTGAATATGTTAGAAGTGATCGATCAAAGAATCGATATCCCAATAGATGAGGATTGTGTTAAAAGAAGAAGAGTGGAGTTGGAATGATGTAAGAAGGATTCCAGTACTCATCAATTGGTATTAGTTTGGTATCAACATTTAGTGTCCGAAATGATGTGATTCATTGTTGAAATTTTTATCTAATATCATTTCTCATGATGATAATTGCTCATGTGGGCTTAGAGTTTATGTTGAGTGATTTTACAATCACTATAAAAATCGAAAAATGTGAATGGTATCTTAAGGGTTAGTGAGGTATCATTATGAGAAGAGTTATCAACAAACCCAAATGGGGATATTGTTGAGAAAAAATTCATCATGGTATCATTGAAGAATTTTTTAGGTGATTTTTTTGTTGACAATGCGGGCCTTCATGTTTTGTTTATTGACAAAGAAGACCACAATGTCCAATTTGTTGACAAAGGGGGGTTTCATGGTGATTTTTTGGGTTCAAGTTATTGTTTTCTAGTGTTTTACAAGTTTTTGGTTCTGAAAATAAACAAATGGAGATCCGTGTTTTTGGGAAAGGGATTTGCACCCAAAAATTAGAGAGGTGCGTGAAAAAGAATGTGGGAATCAAAATAGTGAAGGGATGTTTTTCACACAAGTGGTGTTTTGAGATTAGAAGCTCCAAATTTGGATAAGGCATGAGGTGTGTGAAATATTGGATTAGTGCGCGAAATTCGGTGTCAAGAAGAGGATATGATTTCTGCACTTGAATAGGATTCGATGCTCATGGGGGTTTTTGCGTGAAGGGGTCAACAATTCCTATAAACAAGAAGTGACCCCCATCATTCAATGCAGCTCAAGACATAGAGAAGATTTGATCTTTGGTGTGTGGAAAACATACGCAAAGGAAGTTTCTCGTAAGATTTGGTGTCACGCATAAAAATTTATGATGTGTGTAAAAATTTACTTTGTCAATAAAATGAAAGTGGCGTGTAATTGTTGAGGTTGCATGAAAAGTGAAGTTGGGTTTGGGCACAAAAATGATATTTTGTGCACAATGTAAAATAATTACACACAAGGTGTAGTAAGGCCTGCACGTAAAATTTAAGGTTTCCCATTTCAATTTAGTGGTAAAGTAGAATTCCTGTGTGGATGAAAGTATATCTTCAATAGAGAATCTATGTGCAGTTAAGGATGTATGTATTCAGTCAATTTAAGAGACCTATATGTCTATAAACTATGAGTGGATCTTATGAAGAAAAATTTATCTCACTTCAGTTGAAAGAGTAGTGAGCTTTCATATTGTGATTGGTTGTAAACCAGATGGGACAATGATTAAACATCAAACATTGTAACTTGAAGTGTTCTAATAATTGATTTGGTACATCAGCACATTGCTAGTGTATGGTCCTTGGATATAGACCAGTGAGGGTGAACAATGTAAAAATCACCCTTCCATGTGCAAGATTTTATTTCAATTTATACATTGTTACAGGAAATAGAGAGAAGAGAGTTCTACTTAAATTTGAAACAAGATCAACATGGGAAGTTGTTTTAATCTGTCCTACCCCGATTCACCCCCAATATCAGGGTATCTATCCTAGTGTACCTAAGAATTGGTTTTAGAGTTAACGGTTAATATCAGTGTTTCTCTCTCAATGGTGCTCACCAATCATAAAGATATTCTGATCATCGACCAGAATAACTGTTAGTTATGGAAGAATCATATGAAACACTACATCTAATCATAGAAAATGAATCTGTTTACAGTAATAATTCATGGTATAACATCTGATATTAATAGTGGTGCACTATCAGAAGCTGAGTGAATAGAATAGGATGTTTATGCCATGGGAATAAATTATTTAGCTAGAGCCCTATCCAATGATATATATATGAAGCTGATTTCCTGAAAAACATCACAATCCATGAAAGAAAAACACCTGAACATATATTAAATAGAATTTAAGTTCAGAGAAGCAAAGCTATATGTTTTATGGAACCAGTATGAAGATCATAGAATAAAATCAATTGAATCTGTTGTTTCATTTGTTGATAGGGTTAATGTTGTAGTGGAAGTCATGTTATTTCTAGGTGAAGTTATTTAAGACATAAATATCGTGAAGAGAATCATGGGGAAACTTACACCTCACTTCAATCCAAAGGTTTTGGTATTGAATTTTAAGGATCCAAAATATCTGATAGTGAACTGCTATGATCCTAAAGAAAAATCTATGGTGGCAACTATCAGTGATACTGAGAAACAGGAAGAAACAAACATTGATGAAGAAGAAGAAGAAGTTGAACGAAGAGTTGACATGAATTTTGAGTCAGAGGAAACTCTTGAATAGATAGATGTTTGGAGAGCTAAACCAAATAAAGCCAAAAAAAATAGTTCATGACAAATAATTCTTTATGGTGCTGCAAGAAGAAGAGAAGTTTGAGTTAATGGAAGAAATTGAGACACTCAATTATTCAACACCAGAGGACTCAGAATAGGTTTGTGAGTATATAATAATTATTTAATAAAATAAATGGGAGATCAATGTCTTGAATACCACAATAAAAGATAAAGTCAAGTGTATCTAATAACTTGAAGGAGAAGTTGTTGGTTTGCGGAAAAAAGGCTAAGGATCAAGAAAAGTTTTTGACTCCTGATGTGATATCAGGAAAAAAGATCTTTCAAAAGACTGAAAAGTTGAAATTGGAGCATAGTAGAGAAGATAAAAAGAAGAAAAAATTGTGTTCAAATGTTAAGGCTAATGTGGGGATTGACCTAGAACTTAAAACTGTGATAGTCGAACTCAGACAGTATGCACCCACTCCAAAATTAAATATTTTTTTGCGTATTAAGAAAATTCAAATATTCTGAGAACTCAATGGGAAATTATAAATTTATAATTTACACACTAGAATTAACCATACATTAGGTGTGATTTTTGTGGAAATATGGGACATTCACAGTATATATGCTGCATAGCCAAGAGAAACAAAAGGACATAAGAGAAACAGTGGCAACGAAACAAAGCACAATATTATAGAACAACTTTTGAGGGAAAATGTTTTTGGTGTTAACGATTTGGGAACATGGATCGATATTGTACCTGAATAATGCATAGGAATGTGACTATAAAGATCCCGAGTGGTTGAAATATTCAAATCAGAGGACCAACAATTGAGTTGAAAATAGAAAATAGATTTGTAGCTATCCTAGACGAAGCTGGTCCATCATACTCCAAGGAAGGTATTTATTTTCAATCCATCGCTAGTTTAAATCCAAAAACATAGATCATGTGGAAGAAAGCTGAGAAGGAAGTGGTTGTAGAAATTTCCCTTAAATCATCATACCGTTTTGGTGTAAATATCTTTGATAGTGGTTACATGTCTCACATGATATTAAATAAGGATCTGGTTACATGAATAAAATATGAAAAATAATGAGTCTTAATGTTTGGAAATGATTAAGGACAGAAGATAATTGGATTAGGAAAGGCTATGTTTGGGGGAAAAGAAATAAGATGTGCTATTGTCCTGGCTATAGAAGGTCTCATCCACAATTTTCTAAGTTTCAGTCAACTGTGTGACTCAGGGAATTCTATACTATTTACTAAGAAGATGTGGGTCATCAAGGGAAGAGATAGAATTATTATTCTATAGAGATAAAGGAAAAAAGGGGGATCTATACTTATTAACTGGAGAAGAGGAGATGTGTTTTTTATCGCCAGATGAAGAAAACATGTAGTGGCATAAACAACTTGTTCATCTATTTCATCCATCTGTAGAAGATTTGGAAAAGTATAAAGTAGCAAGTGACCTTCCTAATCCATCATTTGGTCATATACATACATGATATTCCTATCAATAGGGGACGATTATCAAAAAAATGTACCAATAGATGGAAAAAATCAACCAAAGAGAATGAATTGGTGTATGTGAATGTTTGTGGACCTATCTCACCAAAAGCCATTGACAGAATGAGGTATTACATTATTTTATTTGATTATTATAGTGTAATGGAATGGGTATTCATCATTTCTAAAAAGTCTGATGTGTTCGGTTTCCTAAAACAATATTAGAGGGAATCTGAAAGGATGCTTGGGAAAAAAATTAAGATTTTTTGTGCTGAAAATTGCATGAAATTCACAAATAGTTAGGTGGAATTATATCTAGAGATACGCGGGATAAGGCATCAAGATTCTCCTATAAAAAATCCCAAAAGAATGGAGTGGTTGAATGGAGAAATTATTTCATCAACAATATGGAAAGCATGATTCTTATAGAAAAATACCTACCAATGAAATTTTGGAAGGAAGAAGTATTAACGTTGGTCTACATTTCTAACAGGGATATTTTGGGTCTGAAGGAAGGAATGAATATGTACGAGATATGGTATTGGAAGAAGCCAACAATGAGGTAATTTTGAATCTTTGGAAGTAAGTTCTTTATTCTAAAAAATACAAATATATGAAATTTAAGTCACCTGGATATGAGGGGATATTCCTTGGATACTCAATGAAAAAACAAAGCATGTGAATGCTTTAACAAAGGGCTGAGAAAATAGTTGATGTAATGATGTAATTGTTATGGAAATTGAAGAGAATACTCAAAAACACAATGAACATTTTCTTGATGAAAGTGATGAAGAGTAAAGTAACAAAGGGGGAACAAATGTAGAAGATGCTGACTCCTAAGAAGACACTGATTATGAACAAGAAGAAGTCAAATTTTTATAGGTAATGAACCCAAAGAGAAGAGCTGAAATTGAGAGGAAGAATATCATTGGTGACCAGACAGCACCAGTTCAGACAAGAAGAATGAAGTCACTATAGCATACATATCATTTATCTTAGGTTCAAACTAAATAATTTCTTGATTCATATGAAAATAAGAACTAGGCTCATGCTATGAATGAAGAGCTAGAATAGATTGAGAAGAATCAGACATGGGATATTGTTTCGAAATCAGTAGGTAAAAATGTCATTGAGAATAAATGGGTCTATCGCAAAAAAGATGAATAAATATGGCATAGTGATTCGAAACAAAGTCTGACTAGTGTGAAAAGGAAACACCCAAATAGTAGTTATAGATGTTTATGGGGCATTTGTAAATGTGGAATGACTGGAAACAATCAGATTATACATGGCCATTTCAGTGCAATGGAAGTTCAAAGTGTTCTAGATGGATGTGAAATCTATATTAAAAAATGGGGGTTTAGAGGAAGAAGTGTATATCGAGCATCCAAATGGTTTAATAATTCATAAGGATGAGAGAAAGGTTTTTTGACAAAAAATGTATTGTATGGGATGGAAAAATCACCATGAGCATGGTACTCAAGGCTTTATCAATATTTGAAAAATACTGGTTTCTTGCGTGGAGGAGTTGATTACAATCTCTATTTCAACAACGACAGTAATCAAAGGATGATGGTGCTGGTTTATGTTGACGACATAATATTTTGTAGATTAAATGACGATTAGTGTAAACAGTTTTCTGATTTGATGAAATATGAGTTCAAAATGTCAATGATCGGAGAACTGAAACTTTTCCTTGGTTTACAGGTGACACACGTAAGAAATGACACATTCATTTCTCAATAAAAATATTCCAAGGAGGTTCTGATAATATTTGGATTGGAAAATTACAAGGATATGAAGACTCTAGTTGCTACTCGGATAAAACTGAAAAAAAGATGTTGAAGGAAGGACGGTTAATATCACATAATACAAGAAAATTATTGGAAGTTTTATATACATGACCATGACAAGGCCTGACCTTGTGTTCACCACATGAAAAGCAGTGAGATATCAAAGTAATCCCAAGTAAATCCACATGATTGACGTGGAAGGAATACATCGGTATATCAAGTGAACAATGTATTTCATCTTGTTGTATAATGAAAATCTCAGTCAGAGTTCTTGGGATATAGTGATGTAGATTAGGAAGGTTCTATGGATGAATGGAAATCAAAATCAGGAGGTGGATTCAATCTCTGTGGTCTAGGTATTTATTGGAAAATAATGAAGAAATAATGTATTTCATTAAGAACTTTGGAATCTCAGTATATTGAGTCCACTGAAGAATTCACAAGGTTATTGTAGATGAAGCAGCAGCTTGATGACATGGGAGTTGAAGTTATGTTTCTGATCCAAATATAGTGTGATAACACAAGGGCTATAAATCTAAGAAAAAATAAAGTCCACCACTCAGGGACAAATAAAATTGAGTTAAAATATAAGTTTATCAAGGAGAAAGTAGATCAATGGCTAGTGAAGTTGGAGTATGTGCTACAGAGCTACAGGTTGCAAATATTCTAACAAATGCCTTACCCCAGGATGAATTTTAGAGGCATTGACTACCTCTGATAGTCTAGTTGTCCCCATGTACATGAAAAAGTATGTATGTGGAAACCCCCTATCCTCAAGGTATGAATTGTTTTCCCTACTATACTAATATGTTTTTAGCCTTTATAATTCTGCAATGGAGTGAACATTGGGTGTGTTAAAAAATGGGTAGAAAAAGTGATTGTACAAGGGGATACTAGAGAAATCATAAATGATATGGGGAGAAGATGAAAGGTGGAGAAGCGAGATAGGGGGAGAAGAAAGCGAATGAAGAGTTGAAGATGTAAAGAGACATAGGGAGTTTTAAATATGATGATTATAGAACTGATTGATCAAATAATAGTTATCATGATACCTGAAGATCGTGATTAAATCATAAGATTTGTGTTGGAATGATTTCAAAAGGATTCCAGCACTCAACAATTTGTATCTGTTTGGTATCGACATTTGGTGTCAGAAATGAAGTGATTTATTATTGAAATTTTAATTTAATATTGTTTCTAAAGATGAGAATTTCTCATGTGGGCTTAGGGTACGTGTTGAGTGAATCTACGATCGCCATCATAATTGTAAGATTTGAATGGTGGATGAAGCATTAACGATTTATCATTATGAGAAGAGTGGTCAAAAAACACAATAGGGGATATTGTTTGGAAAAACTCAATCAAGTTATCATTGAAGAATTTTGGGGTGATTGTGTTTTTTGAAAAATCACGCCCCCATGTTTTTATGTTGAAAAAGTAGACCACGTTGTACAATTTGTTGAAAAAGGGGGTTTACATGGGGATTTGATGAGTTTAATAGATTGATTTCCAATGTTTGCCAAATTTTTAAGGCTAAAAATCAGAAAATTGATAAATGAGTTTTTTGGAAGAGGGAGGTGCAAAAAAAATTATTGTGGTCCGTGAAAAAGAATAGGGGTAGAAAATAGTGAAGGGATGTTTTTCACACAAGAGGTGTTCGGATATTAGATGCTCCAAATTGGAAAAGGCATGAGGTGCTCAAAAAATTGGAGCAGTGTGTAAAATATTTTTTTGTCAAGAAGATGTGTTTTTCATGCTCGAAGAGAATTACACAGTCAAGGAGGGTTTTATGTGCTTGGGTCATCAATGCCTATAAATAAGAGGAGACTCCTTCATTCATAGAATCTCAAGACACATAGAACATCTGATATTTGGTGTGCGTAAAAAATGCAAATGGAGTTGTGCGTTAAATTTTCTGTCACACATAAAAAGGAATGATGCATGTAAAATTTTACATTGCGCATAAATTGAAGGTTGCGCGGAATTGTCGAGGTTGTGCGAAATGTGAAGTTTGGATTTCATGAAAAAATTATATTTTTCATGCAAGGACAATGAATTACGTGCAAGGCGCCATAAAGGCTACGTGTAAAATATGAGGTTGCCCAATTCAATTCGGTGTTAAAGTGTTATTCATATGTGTATGAAGTTATAACTTCAATAGAGCATCTACATATAGTTGATGATGTAAGTATTCATTCAATTGAAGAGAACTACAGGTATATAAACTGCTAGTGGATCTTCCAAAGAAGTTGTGAGCACAATTCATTTGATAGAGCAGTGAGATTTCATATTGTGATTGGTTGTAAACCAGAAGGGATAGTGAGTCATATTTGAACATTTTAAACATTAGTGAGATTATAGTGGATTTGGTACATCAACACATCACTGGTGTATGCTCCTTGGATGTAGCCCAGTGAGGGTGAAAAATGTAAAAAATCACTGTTTCTGGTGCAAGATTTAATTTATGTTAATACCTTGTTAAAATAAAGTGAGAGAAGAGAGTTTTTCTTAACAGTGAAACAAGATCAATATGGTCATTTGCATTATTTTTTCATGCCCTGATTCACCCCCTCTCAGGGTATCTAACCAAGCGTACCTAGCGATTATGAAGGTCTTCCCATCGTACCAGGGATCTTGCTGGATGACTTCTATACTAAACAAAGTTTGGACCTGTTAGACTATGTACAAAACACCTCATCTTTGTTTCCTCCTGTTGTTCTCAAGGGCCCATCATCAACCCCAATCAGGAAATACTGTGCGAATTATGTTTTCAGGGGTTCCAAAACAGAAAAATGGAGATAATGATGGATTTATGAAATTGTGTGGAGGAAAAGTTCCATCCACCCAATCTGGTTATGAATTCCTTTCATGCTGAAAAGGTGAACGTCTCCCATTCATGGATTCCATTTGAGTAACCATTGACATGATGATGTTAAAAAGCTCTAAGGAAACTATTTACATAGTCATATCTTGTCCATATGTAGCCAGTGGGGGTTGATGAGGTTTTCTAATTTATATCTCCAACTGATTTTTTCTTCATCCCATGATTGAATTTTTGTCCTAACAAGGGAGAGGTTGCTGCTAAAATGGAGGGATTTCCTAATCAATTTCAACTTCCTTATTTAAGTGGACTGGAATTATAGATCTAGAACTAATTTGATTCTCACATACTTCTCTTGTGGGAAGATAAATCATGGGAGGGAGAACATTTTTCTCTTCTTTAATATGATACTTGTAATGATTATTTCCACTAAGTAGCTCTTCATTGATTTGTGAGAGTTTTTATATTTTTATCTCATATTGATACAACTGATCATCTGGTGTAGTAACCCTATTTATTCTGGGCTGTCATTACGATGTGTTTGTACCCTTCCCCTTTGTAGTATTCCATCATGCTGGGGGGAACATGATAATCGGAGGTTCCATGTTTTGTAGCTTTCTCTTGTTCCTTGCAGTTGTAGCCGCAATTGGTGCATCAAAGTCAACCTCCTCTAGAAGCATGTTTCCCATGTCGTAACCATATTTACTTGTGTCTTGATCAATATCTTCAATGTTGACAGTGACAACATTTATAGATTCATATCAAGAAATGTGTGTTGTTCCATTACTCTCAACGCAACATGTTGATTCTGCATTATGTTCTTTAGGATCATTATTTTAACCCTTGGACATGTTTGTCCATTTTTTCTTATGTCCCCAGTGGGGTATGATTGTATTCACCATAAATTCCACCCATTTTGGGATATTAATAGTGGCTGTAAGGGATTTTCCTATCATGGGTGCCTAACGTTCCCTAACCAGAATGGGTTTTTCTAGCCGTGGGAGGGGAGGATGGAATGAGGACTGCTGATTGATTCCTTCCAACCTAGACAATACGGGTTCCCTTTTTTGTGGTTATGATGATGAAAATTCATCCATCCCTTTGGGGTTGGGGTCATTCAGTACCACAATTGGTTTGGATTGGTCCAATTTTTTAGAATACAATGACTCTAGCTAGGGACTAGAGAATTAAAGGGGCATACACGAATATATAAATTCCCCTAATTAGTTGGCTGGGTGTGATATAGAATCACAACTATTGTCTCTAGGGTCCTCTCTTGGGATGAAAAACATGGTGATTATGATTGAGATATAAATACCCCTAGAACAGCGAGTTGGGGTTCAATTGTAGCTATCAAGGGTATGTATTGAATACTAAGAGGAATTAACATTCCACGGGTGGAGGTAGTGGTAGATATTATTCTAGACCAGGATTCGAAGTCCACTCCTAGAAAACTACCATGAAAATCGCTTTGCGGGTCACGTGATGTGTCGCAGTTGTGTGCACATAGGATATGGGTGTGATAGAAGGCCTTGGTGAGAACCATTCCTTACAAGGAGTTGTCCGGGTGATCAAAACTTTTGTACAGATTTTTGAAATGACCTCCATATGTATTGAAGGGCCCATTTTGAAATCATTTTGGCTATCCTCTCTCCCTGTCAGTGGTGTCTAGGCACTGTTGTAGTAGGGGAATACTGTTGAATTGACTAACAGGCCCATGTGTTACATGGTCCCCTGATCTTCCCAGGGGATATAAGATTTAAGAATACCATATCCATGGACTTTGATATTCCACGGGAACAAAAAAATGTAATGCTCCATACTCCCCCAATTCTATAATATGGTTTCATGATGTGGCTTCTATGAATAGTGTCCAAAGTGTTGTAATGCAATGACAACAAGTGTGTTTCAGATTTGTGCAGTGGTTATTTGATTATGGATCCTAGGACATGGATAAAGCTACATAGACAAGATGAATACTATGTATATTTATTATCTGTTGGTGAAACACATATACTATATAAGTTAGATGTCTGGCCTTCAATCACTGATGAGTATACAACATATTAAAATTTTGATAATGCATCCAGCCCTTTTAAATCTCATCTAGGACCTCATATTCAATTTAAATGATGATGAAAAACAAGATGGGGATGTTGTTTCCAGATAAATCTATCCATATGTCAATGTCAACCTCATCCTCATTAGACATACAAGCCACCATCTGGTCAGACCATGAAGATGGATCTGCTGGTCACCTGCTGACAGGAGTAGGGTACTGTAGGAATTTGATTTGTAACCATATAATGTTGATCATGATTATTTTAGAACCTCTATATATAATGGTGTAGTTGTTTTTTACACCTCTTCATATAGAGGTGTCTGGATAAAGGTAGGATTTCCTTTCCCATGGGAGATATCACTATGGGGAGGTTGATCATGGCGGATTGAAGGAGTGTGGTCCCTAAAATCTATCTTAGTACTTCCCAGAGGAGGACTATCATGGTAATAAATTTCTTCTACATTTTCTTTGAAGGAATAATTGGTGGAACCTTGTGGTGTTGAGAATGTTTCTTGAACAACCTCAAAAATACAAGAATTTAATAGATTTGGTGTATGAGACATGTTCTAATTCATGGTTGGAATATGTCATCCTTCATTTAGTAATTTTGTATGGATATAAGTCTACTGTGTGATGTTTTTGGGAACATGCATATAACCACCTGGTGATGCAGGAGTCTGATCATGCTTCTGTTAAGTTGTAGGAATATGATTACGATAAATCTCATTATTGAAAGGAATATGAGAATATCCCAGGGCATTTTCTCTTCTAACATGGTGAGACTCGGTCAAGACGAGGATATGTGACTGGTCATTAGCATTGATAATATTATTCTAGTATTTATTGTTTGTAATATGAGAATTCCCTTGGGCACGTGCAGCTCTCATTTGGTGGGTTATGGTTAGATCATGTTTGTGATCCTCGTATGAATATGAATTCCCCATCAGAATTGTCTAACAGACCACCAGAATGGGGAAAATAATATGATCCTTCCCATGTATTTCCTTGGAATGGTGTTAGAAGAGTCATTTTATAACATAAGTATGAATATGTGCCTTGCTTTTGTGATCTATGAGAATATTCGAGGAATATTCACTAACAGGAATATGAGCATGTCTTGAGTACTTTTCCATTATCACTTATTCATCCCTGATCAAAATAGAGATATATGCCTGCTCCATGGCCTTTTATGTATTCCAATTAACATATTAAACATGAATATGAGCCTTTCCCAAGGCTTGTGCACCTATCACATGGTGATCCCTAGCTACAAACGAGATTTGAGCCTGATCTTGGGCCTTTAGAATATGCCACCAGGATTCTTCGATAGGATTGTTCCCCCACCTCAAGGCATGTTCCACCCTCACATGTTGAGATCCGATAAGAATGGGAATATGATCGCTATATAATGAATATCCATTCATTAGATTATGTTGATAATCCTAATGGGTGGGAGAAAGAGTGTGCACTATCTCTAGTACTGCTACTTGTTGATGTTGATCAGAGTGTTGATCTATCCTGGCTATAGGGATAGTTTAATTCACCTATCACTTCATCTATAACCTTGTAAGAACATGAAAGTGGATTTCTTATACTATTTTTAAAATATATTATAATTTTATTAAATTGTGTGATGGGATATGGGACTTTACATTTTCTATCTCGATGATGAACTTTAAGATGTATTCAATTAAAGAGGGGATATGTTCCCACATACTTCTTCCTTGTTCCACCAAAATATGATGATAGAAATCTCGCACAGGGGTAGGATTATGAGCCACTTCCATGCCTATGCCGGGAATATTCTTGTAGGATTGATGTGAATGAGAACGTATATGAACCTCCATGTTGGTCCATGTCAGATTATGTTGGCATTCATCATTGTCATGAGTGGGAATATGACCGACCTCTATGATGTCAAACTCCTTCCTCCTCCAATGAGTCTTCCTTGTAGACCATTCAAGGGCATCGAAAGCCATTGTTTGTTGGACGACACCCTCAGTGGGTGACTACGGGGTACCAACGAGATGGTGTTGGTGACATTGGTGGACAAGTGACCTCCTTGGTGGAACCTCAATCAAATGGAATTCATGTTTTTCCTACTGATCTAACCTTGTCAGATAAGGATGATAGCGGTTTTCATGCTTCATGGATAAGCTCCTGAAGATTTTGGTCATAGCAACAAGGGATTCTTTCAAAACAACATCCTTTCATGAGTAATTATTTCATTACAGTCATCATGATTGGAGAACATCAGAAGCATCTTCCATGGTTGTGATTGTGCCAAGTTGGTGGTAATCTCATACCATCATATATTCTACCTGTCATTGTAGTGTTGGAGTCGGAAAAATTATCTTGTGGCATTCAGAGGTTACAATCACAAATGGTTTTTTTGAAGTGAATGATTTATGATTAATACATTATCTTGAATCGTGATATAATCAATATCTATATTCATGAAGACAATAAGAAACATGGTTACCAATTAGTGCAACATTGTAGGCCTAATATGCTCATTCAAATTTCCATGGATAACACAATTGTCATGATATTCCCTGATTTATCCATTCTTCTTGTTTGGACTTGTCAAAATGAAGAAGGAATTATTTTATTAGAAACTTGGTTATAGAGAATCGTTTTTCAAATTGTTCCGGTCATACTGGTTTGTTTTTATAAACATTTAAAAAATAAGGGGAAAGTCTCATTATTACATAGTATTTATGTTATTTTATATAATCATTTCAGTTTTATAATTCTTGTCGCATATATGGGAAAATGAAATGGCCCAACGGATAATAACCAATCATTTTTTCATTGGATATAATCACGTCAGGGTCACCATTTTGGTTTTCATAAAAGGGAAAATTAAATGTACAGATGAATAATAACCTATAATTTTGTAAATGGAATTATTGAAAATGGTTTTATCATTTTGATTATAGATATGGGATAATGAAATTTCCTAATGGATAATAACCAAACATTTTCTCATTGGAGAGATTCATGACGTGTTGACCATTTTTTTCCAGATTATAGAGGCTTGTAATGGGTTTTTCTAATTGAGCTACCATTGTCACTTCTCCTACAAACATCCAATATTTCCCCCATATATTGCTGTATAAAGACTTGGTTTCCAAATACAGGCAGTAATCTTAGTCTTCAGGCCCAACGAATCTTGGGGACTCACATTGCTTTAGAGAAATGGAGGACAATCTCATCTCACCCATTGGGGGGGGGGCTTATTTCATACTCTGGGACTATCTTATAGATTTTTGATATTTTCATGTATCTATTCCAAATCCTATGGTGTGACTAGTTACAAAGAAAAATGACTCATGGGTTGAATCTATTGTTAGAAAATGAAAGGGATTTTCATTGAAGAACTTAGGGGTGTGTATTCTAAACAGTGAATCTCTCTGTATTTCTCTGAGGTTCTACATTAATCTCCTTAACTCTGAATAACCACATTCTATAATAAAGGAATATATAAAAATTCTTCATAATGTAATACTACATGAGGAGGCAGTTAATTTTTAAGGGGTTAGGGCCATTATGTGGCATCCTATGTATCCTAGTAAATATAGTAATCAAAACAGAAATAATTGGTTAATCCCTTGTAGTTTCGCATCATGTGGAGAAGAAAAATTTGTGGGTACTGAGACACCAAATTTTTGATCTCATGTATCATAGAGACATATAATGTTACATCGTTATGGAAGGAATCAGATTAATCATTGTTAAATAATTCCCTTAGTACTAGGACCATGGTATATACATTATTATGATGGTTTATCATACTATACAACTCATCATTTCATACATACTTGGATTATCAAGGTAAGTTGAAATTCATGATACCTAATGAGATGTCCATTCTATCTCCATAAACCCAAGTAAGATATGAATGGTGTGGTAAAAAGGGTGAATAAATGATCATCCTCATGGAATATATAAATGAGACTTCTGTAATGGGATAGTCATTGGGGTGATTGGTACAGAGTTCGGGCCATGAGAATGCTCCTATATATCATCAGTGTTTAGGAATCATAGTTTTAATAGTTTACATGTCATTTAACCTGATAATAGGATGATTATACACTAAAATAATAAAATTTAAATTTATTATATATTAATATAAATTTTTTCTAAAGATTATAAACATAAACTTTAGTTCACTTTATAAATTGAACATCATTTCACATCATTTGTTTAATTCATGTTTAAAGTGCATATTTCGGTCTAATAAATCATCATCTTTTATAATTAATTATATTCATTATTAGAATTTTAATTTTTTGATATTTCGGATAAATCTATTTGGTTAATTTTATCTTTTAGGATTAATGGATGAATCCTAAGGGAATATGATGATTTTTGTGATGAAATACTGAAATTGACATGATAAAGAATAATATGCCTAAGGCCCATAAATGAAAAGTGGGTCCGACAATAAAATCCCAATGAAGATCGAATGTTATATGTACACAGATACTAATAAGTTTAAACACTATCTGGAGCTAATTTGAACGTTTTCATGGAGATAATGGGTGCACATGTTGACATTTAAATAGTGGGCCAGATTTGAATACGCATAATGTCATTCCACTAGATTCAGCATAACATCCACACACCTAGAAGAATTTTCTTGAAGTATTATTAGATGTAATATAAAATAGTAAATAAGATATTTACATTATATTACCCCTTGGTATTTAGGCATATTCTATTAAAAATTAACATGTCAACGAGGGGGAAGAATCTGGACAATTTTCCTGATCAACATTGAAACATCATATCTCCCTTCATTTTCTCACCCTACTTTTGACCTTCTAAATTAATGCGGAAGGAATTTATTGGTGTTGATTATAACTAAGGCTCTAAATATTCCTATATAAATAACTAGTGGGGAAGGGAATTGGATATGTGTTTTTCATTCTATCTGTGTTTTTATTTCAATTGTAATTTCCCGCTTTCATTTTCTAATTGCACCTTCATTTGTTCAAAGTTTGTTTTCCCATAATTTTTTTCTTAATTAAAGGTTCTTAATATTATATTATTTTAATCTTTTTAATATCACATTTATACCATTGAATCATGTTGTTAACTTATTCACACCAGCACATGTGAATTTTATCACAGAATGGTGGAGTGATCATAATTTGGTTTTTATTCTTCTTCATTTTCAATTCCACCCTCATGAGTATACTACCCAATTCCATTTATATAATAGAATAAATGGACTAATATACTCTAATGGGTTGATCCAAGTGAGTATAACAGTTTTGTATCAAATTTTATTTCATGAAATTAAAATATAAATCTTTTCCTTATTTTAAGATTTCCATTTGATGTGTAATATTTTTCTTTGTCTTCTCCCACATTAAGGATGAAAAATTATGATTGATAGTATGATCCTATTTCTTGGAGTGACCATGAAATTTATCATCTATGTTCATTAGTTATTGGGCATCTAATTTATTAGGGATGAAATCGGTGAATTATTTATTAGAATTATCTAGTTATTTGGATACATCTTGAATAAATGGTATGAAATTTTCAATAAAAATAAATTCATCCAATCCACCTCATGAGAAAGCATGGATAAACCCATCAACATTAAATTTAATAATTTAACTAATTGTGTGGTTTTTTATTTCTATTTAAATTTAATAATTATTTACTCAAATCAGTCAACGCCATAGTTGGCTACTTCATAGCCAATCCACCCGCAAATATGAGTGTCCCAAGGTTTCTTCTTTGGTTCTAGTGGATTCCATCCATACCTATACTAAAATAACAACATATATAATCCAAAAAGTGTATTTCTATTATCCATATGATAGTGAAGAATCAAAATAATTTTATTGATTTGGGAAGTTCATATTTTTTGGATAGAAATTCTCGACATTAAGACATTGTAATAATTTAAAATGAAATTCATCAAATGCACAAAATGCGATAACCTATGACCAAGTAATTTCTTTTAAATTGAATTCACATAAGTATTTAAAAATATCATTTAATAATAAAATCAATTCAAACCCAAGTTGTTAAATTTATAGACAATACACATCTATAGAATGTGTGATTCTTTATGTTTCTTCTTCGATCCCTATCAATTCAATCCCAACCTGTACAACTAAAAATGCATATAAACAATAAGAGTTGGATGATGTGGTGATTTTGTAAAGGAATATTGAGATAAAACATATATATCCAGAGATAGCTATTGAAGGGTTTGTCAATAATGATGAAATTGGTTTTCTTAATTCATATGAGGGTAAGCTATATCAATGGATTGAATCTCTTTTATATGGCTTCACTGATAATTTTTCAAAAACAATAATCCATGAACTAATAAAAGAAATGAAAAACATTGAGTCCATACACACTCATGAAATTCAACTTGAAGCCATTGGGGGTGATTCATATTTTTATATGGAACCAAATCTTTCTAAAAGTTTTGGAGTGAAATTGATTTTGTTTCAAATTTCCATTCTACTTTTAAAAAATTCAATCAACGCAAACTCAATTTTGATTTCATTATTTCCCCACTAGAGTACCCTATCATTGTCAATAGAAATGACCTTGGGACTTTAATTTAATAATCTCATGAAACCAATATAGAAGAAATTATCTTTGATTTCATATTCATTACAACAAAATCAACCAGATCGACTACATCATAAATTTCATGGACCTTTACAGTCATTGTGGAACATGGGATTGTACATGAAAAAAATTCAAATCAAAGACTCAATATAAATCATGTTGAATAGGGTAATAATGCAGTAATGAAAATGTTGAATGTTGGTATTGGTTATGTTGGGGTGTCCAAGTCATGCTAAAAAATTTCAATTAAGCAATTTCCAAGAGACTGTCTGAATTCTGCATTTATTTTATTTTATTTTATTTTTGTGTTTTTTGTTCTGTTAAGGTAACCCATTTTGTATTCAAAATGTGAGATAATGACTTTTTTATGTGTGATATTTTTCATCTGAAGAATTTTCAATGTTCTAAATAAAACTCATTCCTTCCATAATTCAAACACACCTTCATCCTTCACTGAAAGGTTCACTTCTGAAATGAAGCAAAAGAGATCAGTTTCATATTTATGGGACATAAAAAATCATAAATGGTGATTTTATTCATTTATTTAATTTGAAATCACTTTCCCGCTTCTTTCTTCCCAATTCTAAACTCTCTCTTTTCTCTTCTCTTTTAAAACTAATTATAGTTTCACTCTATGTTTGGGGGGGGGGTGAAAATATGTGATTCTGAAAAATATTTATTTTATGATAAAAACTCAATTCATTTAAAATGATACATTTCATTATCATAGGATGTATTAAAATACCTGGAAAAATAGAAAAATTCAATTTCAAATGATTTTGACTTCTTTCATTATGATTTTGATCCATTAGATTTTGGGTTTAAGTTTGAGTTCTTGGGTCCCATTCCTCATAACATATGTTTTCACGTAACATTTAGTTTAATTTGGGTATCCCAAAAAATATTATAAAAAAATTTCAAATAATGACCACATAGAGAATTGTGTTGTCTCAATGTGAGGTGTCTAGCACTTGGGGATTGTAGCTCCATAGTTCTTTTTACCAAGAGTAGGGATGTATATATCTATTTTAGTGCATCAAAACAGGAAATGTGTCTGGAATTCGACACTTGGGGATTGTGACTCCATATTTTTTATAGCCAGTGTGAGTCCTTTTCTTATCTAATGTGGCTCAAAAAAATTAAATAGAAAATTGGATAATCATCTTATGATTTAATGTGATTCCCACCTAACACTTATACTTAATTACCCTTAAACAAGAATGTGGGCCCCATGAGTTTTGTGAGGCATAATAGATCATCATTCTTAATAAAAATTTGATGAAATGGGACGATGAATTTTTAACAAAGGAATTAGCTTGTTCATGGGATATTATTGGGAACATATCTTGTGTGAAATAATTTGTATAGGTTTCATGAATTTTTGGAATGAATATTATTATGAGAAATGTATGCTAAAATGTTTTCTAAAAAGGGTATTCAATTTCATATTTTTGAGATGCGTATTGTTCTTTGGACTAGAAAAACTAAAGTAGGGGGAGTGACTATCCACCAATATAGGAAAATATTAATTGATTATAACTGAACATTTTTTTATCAATGTCCATAAACTTCAATTTTAGTGAATTTTTAAATTCAACTTCATTTTACATCATGAATGAAATTCATGTTTAATGTGTATATTTGGGACCAATAAATATTTTAATTGTATAATTTATTATATTTTTTATTTGAATTTTATATTTTGGTATTTTTTATCACATTTTTTGGAAGATTTTTTTATAGGATTGTTGGATGAATCCTATGGGAATATGATGAATTTTGGAAAAAAAATGAAGTAATTTTCTTTAAAAATAATAATCTGCCTTTGAAAAATCAAACCATTTTGGGGACCACCATCAAATCCATTGAAAGTCAAATATTAATTTTTGAGAGATAAAAATATGGGTATCATTTCATTAAAATGTGGTTGTATCTAATTCTGATGTTATCATGGAGATAAAGGGATCCCATGTTGACATTTAAATGGTGGTCTATATTTGATTTCCCATAAATTCATCAAACTAGATCTAGCATAACATACAAATGAGTGGTACAATTTGAATGAAATTTTGAAAAAATGTTAGAAGATACATGGTTTATGTTATTTTCTATATATGAATCCTCAAGATTCGACCAGATTCAGTTATAAATTCATACATCCATAAGGGGGATGAATCTTGATAATTTTCCTGGTCAACTTTGAAATTTCATATCTCCTATGATATTCTTACCCACATTTTGACACTCTTAATTAATTGTAATGGAATTTATTGATGGTTAGTAGACATAAGGCTCCAAATATTTCATTATATATAGCTGATGGTCAAGGTAATTGGATCCACAATTTTCTTTTCTATCAATGTTTTTATTTTAATTTTAATTTCCCATTTTCATTTTGTAATTGCATCTTTATTCTTTCCATGTATATATTTCACTTCATGTTATTTTCTTAATTAAATGTTTATTATATTCTATTATTTGATTCTTTTCAGTATCATTTTGATACCTTGTAATCATTGTGTGAACATATTCACACCATCACTTGTGAATTTTGTCCCACAATGGTGGAGTGATCGTAATTCAGTTTTTTTTATTCTTCAATTCCACCCTCTTTATTCTAATACCCTCTTCAATTATTATAATAGAACCATTAGAGGGATAACCATATAATGGTTTGAACCAAGTGAGTATGAAGGTGATGGATTGGATGTATATTCACATTTTAGTAATTTTTAATGAATTCTATTTTTGAAATTTTCATTCAATGATGTACCATCTCCTTTGAACCCACTGATATTAGCAATAGAACATTCTGAGTGCTAGTACGATCCAATTACATGGATAAATAACCTAAATAAAATGGTTATTAGACATGAAATTGTGTAGGTGTTAAACTAGAGAATGAATTTTGAGAATAATCTCGTTGTTTGGACATATCTTGGAAAAATGATAAAAAAATTTCTTTGATAATATATACGTCCAATCCACCCAGAGGAAAAAAACTAAGATCAACGCATTAGAATTAATTATTTTAATACAAGTAATTTTTTGTTTCATGTTTGTTCTCTGAATTAAAAAATTAGTTATTCTAATCAATTGACACCATTGTTGGCCACTATATAGCCAATCAATCAACACATCTGAGTGTCTCATGGTTTCTTATTCAGACCAGGTGGATTGGATACCTACCGGTACTACGACCCCACATATACCTATAAGGTATATTTGTGCGCAACCATATTCTATGTTGGATGATCACACTCAGAGATATTTTTTTCTATCCTTGAGGATTCAGAAATGCTAGGGGCATGTACTAAGATAGATTCTGAATTGATTAGGGACAATCTATATGAAGTCAGTAATTGGGGCTTATGCACTAAGGTTAATGTTGTAACCCTAGGGTGGACAACGCCTATGAAATGATCAGTGAAACTCCATACACCCACATGATCCCTTTTCATTGAACGATACAAGGGATATAAGGTGATAAATTTCATTTTTATGGATAATGAATTAGATATTGGGATCGCCCTGGATGATGGATTTGAAGATCGAAACCAAAAATGGAAGACTATATATCCTTAATATGGAAATAATTAGAGTCTTTATAGTTCCCTTTAATATTGGGGATTACACATAGAGGTTTTCCAATGGACTAGGGAAGCATTTTGGGGTTTCCCTTGTGACATAGTCAGCTTTTATAGAGGGTGTCACATGACCTAGTTTTACTTTTCCGAGGAACACCACATTACTTGACTGGATTGCCTTTGAGGCCATCAGATGGAATACCTTGAAACATATGTGTGGTGTCACAAGGTTCCATGAAACTTAGTTTAAAGGATTCTACATGTCTTGGGGAACATTCCTAATGGTCATCATGAGACATGGCTTTCATGTCTGGAGGGCATTGTGGGTCTGATTTGGCTTGCCTAGAGGCTGCCATATGAGATTGGTTTTCATGAATAGATGCCATAGTGATACATGAATGACATGAGAGTACATTGTTATATAATTCATGTGACGTATTTTAAAGAAATAAAATGACTTGCTTGATAGACCCATAATGTATCACGAGTCCATGGTGGTGTGCCCCTGAGGACCATGTGACTTGCTTTGACATGTTTTGAGGACTTCACATGTCCCAAATATCATGTCGAAGGAATGTCGCAATATCTAGGTGATGTGTCTTGGCACTATCGTTTGTACTTTAATGAATCACATGGAGAATATGAGGGTTAGTGAGAATTTATTTCATTTAATTTTTCCAATTTTTATCTTTGTTAAAGCCTATGTATTGATAATTCGTTAAATTTGTTCAGTATCTGTTTATTTTGAGTCTCATGTGATCTGGAGAACAAGTGGAATGTTCTTCGGACGTCCTACGAGCATCACATTTCATGATCTATGAACAATCACAATAAATAATTTACATATGGTGCATGATTCTTCTGGTCGTTCTATATTATATTACATTACGAAATACATTATATGCTTGTGATTGGTCTCTTTGAGATGTATGCATCAATGCTAGGTACTTTGGTGCCCATCTGTTCCCTTCGCATTGTAGTTATCAAATTTTTAATTCTTGGGTGGGGAATTTATATCCCTCTCCATCCTATATGATTATTGATTTGAATGAAATATCTATAGCAGATACAGCATTGGGTTGGGAAAGTGGGATGGCACCACATAGTTTCGTGTGTCTCTGCCTTGGGTCGTTCTGAGCACATCGCCTCATTTTTAGTAAGTGCATGTAACATCCACCAATGTCTCTTCTATCATATAATTTTGATATATGATGGAATTTCTGATCATGTGGATATGAAAAAGGAAACTTCATCTTGTCCCATGGTCATGTCAAAGGTCCATCACAATATCTAAGGTGACTTTTGAATGGAATTCATGAGATGCTTTATGACTTTTTTGGGGCCTTCTGTGAGATAATGATAGGTTTTTGGAGGGTGTCATGGGACCAAACTGTAGACTTACATAGCACGTTTCATGTGTTTTATAACCGAGATTACCTTCCCCATATTCCCTATTATATTTTTATTTTTTTATGACAAAGGTTAGGATTCATTCCTAATTTCAAACGTAATTTTGAGGGAAAATACACTATTTTTTATGATGCCATAATTGACCATTATGGTTCATATGGTGGAGTTTGGTAATTTAATGAAAAAATATATCAATTTTTTCTTATAATTCCAAAGGGAAAACAATGACTCACATGTACATTCCTTAGAAATTTCTTTTTTTTATGCTGACAAGCAAAAGGTCTTTCACGATATGAGTTAGGCATGTTGTCAAGGACTTGTGGTGTCTTCAAGGTCACTAGGAGAATGTCAGATGTCTTTCATCACATTGAATATATCTCAGCATCTCCCCTTTAGATGTATTGTTTTATTCTCAAAAGGTTTGGGTGTATTTCGATTTTGTATGAGTAATTTCAACGATATGTACTCGATTTTTTAATGATGACTCATGTGACCAATATGCGTAATACGGGGGTTCACGAGCATGTTGTGGAAAAATATTTTCATTTTTCCTGAGAGTTCCGAAGGGAAAGAAAATAGTTGAGTAGACATACCTGGTGAATTCTGTGTGGAGAAGAAAACAAGACAAATGAATTTCAAAAGATGTGGTAGCCATGTATCTATGGTATTTCGGTGTCTTTAAGGTCACATGGGGATTTTAGAATGTTATTCAGAGGTCATGAGTACCTATCACCTCCTCCCCTTTATTTTCATTGTTTTATTCTAAAAAGGTTTTGGGTTCTTCCATGTTTTCATGGATATCATCAAGGAATTTTATTCTTACCAGAGATGATACATCAGATGATCTATACTACCACTAGGGTTCTCTCTATTTATATATTACTCATCCATATTCACTAAATAATTTCAGATGGTTTGTTAGGAATATAACAAATACAAACCATGTGGTCTAGGGGTGCACATTTGGTTGTGTGGAGAGCCTTCCAAAGAGATTGAATGTTCATTGAAGGGGGGTCCATGGGATTCACCATAGGTTATGTGCTACTCGTGGAGTCCAATCATGCCCCTAAAATCATGTTATCTCCATATACGTGTTTGACTAGCAGACATACCTTGTACCATGTTTCGTAGAAAGTATGGTATATATAAGTATATGTTTATTTCATTTGGTCTGACGAATGCTCCAGAAATTTTCATGGCACTGATGAACTGAGTGTTCGATATTTACATGGATTCTATTATGGTGGTTTTCATGGATGATTTCATGATGTATTCTCTCTATCGACATGACCATGAAAACATTCTTTTGATTATTTTGAATACACTAAGAGAGAATAATTTATACGCTATTCTAAAAAATAACCACATTTTGATGGAAACAATTCCATTATTGGGTCACATTATCTTAGTGACAGTAGTGTTAGTGGACCCATAGAAGGTAAGGGAAGCAGTTTCCTGGGAAAATCCCAAGAATTTGTTTGACATACAATGTTTCCTAGGGATAAATAGATACTACATGTGTTTTATAAAGGACTTATAATGCATATAATCACTGGTGATGGGATTGAATAAGAAGGGCGTGAAGTTTGTGTGGTTGATTCCTTATGAGGCAACCTTTCAAGAGATGAAGGGGAGACTGAGATCAGCACTAGTCCTTATACTGCTGGAGTAGGGCATGAGTTATACAGTCTATTGTGATGCTTCATATATTGGGATGGGGGGGTAGTACTGATGCATAGAGATTGAGTCATGGCGTATGAGTCTATGTAGTTGAGGTAAAACGAGAGGGATTACCATATCCATGATTTATAGTTAGCATCTTTTGTACATGCATTGTGCTACTAGAGGCACTATTTACTTTGAGAGAATTGTTAGGTGTACACAGACCACAAAATCCTCAAATAAATCTTTAACCAAGATAACGTAAAAATGATATAGTGAAGGTGGGGGGAATACCTTCAGTATTTCAATTATGAGCATGCCTACACACCAAGGAAGGGAAATGTAGTGGATGATGCATTGAGTAGGAGGAATATGATACATGTGGTGTTAGAGCCAGTGGTGAGTGGAAAATTATGTCCTTTCCCTCTAAGATTCATTTAGACATCCACGATAGTCAAGTACATACTTTCTTTCCTTCTTTAACTATCACATATACCCTCCTGGATAGAGTGAGGATATGAAAACAATCAGATTTTGAGGGAATAGTCCATTGAGAGAGTGTATTAGGTGATTATGCACATACTAGTTGAATATTCGGTAATGATGATATCTTGCAGATCAATGTATGTGTATGGGTTCCAGTGGGCATGTGTGAGTATTTGATATTGGAGTTTCTTTCTTCATCTAGGGCAGTGTATCATAGAGTAACCATGATGTAACGTGACTTGTGCTATTAGTACTGGTGGCTGGGTATGAAGAGAGAGGTGGATTATTTTGTTATGCAGTATTCCACCTATTAGCAGGTGAAGGTGGAAAATCACCAGAAAGTCTGGATTTTACATTAGTTATTCCATAGTGGAGACGGGATGATGTCATGATGGTCTTCTTACATGGTTAATCAGGTCACCTAGAGGTAATGTTGTAGTGTAGGTGGTGGATGGAAGACATACGAAGTTTTCTCACCACTTTCCGATCAGGGAGACCTACAATGTTGATGTTCTTTGGATGTTGTATATTTGTGAGGAGGTATGAATTCATGGGGTCCATCATTCCCTCACTTCAGACCGAAACTCCCACTTTATGTCTTGTTTCTGGATGAGTATTTAGAGTGTTTTTGGTACACAGGGTCTTCTGAACAAAACATACCACCCTCAGACTGATGTCCTGTCAGATCGTATGATACATGTTCTTGAGGACATGCTGAGGACATGTGTCATCCAATTTGGGGGATCCTAGGAGAATCATATTACCATAGTTGAATTTTCCTACCATAATAGTTTATAGGAGATAGTAGAGACGACACCATATGATGCTTTGTTCAATTGGCCATGCCGATCACCCCTATGCTGGATGAAGGCGAGTGAGGCTTCTTTACTCGGACCATGACTTGTCCTGGAGACCACTATGTTGGTTCAGTTGATTTGGAAGTAGATAGATATGAAATATTCTTGTATGAAATCATATGCCGATCTCCACAAATGAAATTTGGAGTTTGAAGCCAGGGATCAAGTTATACTACATGTTGCACCGAGGTTGGGACATAATGGGATTTGGAGATAGGGTAATCTTTCGCAATGATATGTCAGATCATTTGAGATTCTGGAGAGGGTCTATCTGATTTCCTATCAGTTCTAGTTACCTCATAGGTACATGGATATGCAAGTTGTCTTCTATGTTTCTCTTTTGTAGTGTTGTCACGACCCCCTCCCCACAATGTGTACCCCTCCTGGGATGGCAATGTGAGAAGGAAGATAATGACCCCGAGTCCCACCTCCAGTAGGCCCCAGGTTGGCGACTAGCATTGATGGTATAGTAATGCACAAATGGGAGGCATTACCCTCTAAGAGAACACTTGCGGGAGAGAGAGATAAGATAAACACCAACCAACTCCAATTGAAATTATAAAAGAAACCCAGGTACATATATGAAATGCTAGGCAAAAGGTACAACAACTGAAAGGGAAACTACAATTATCCAAAATAAAGTAAAACAACAACGACCATAAGCCCGAACAGCTTCTGGAACCACAAGCTAGTAGTAACCAGCCTGATCTCCAACCTGCTCCAAATGGACTGAAAAATATTTTATATACATGAAGGGTTAGTATAATAGTATACTCAGTAGGATCCTCCCTAAAGAATCTCTTACGAATGTAAAGAAAGCCTGCTAATGCACAATGAACAGCAAGTGGAACTAACTCGTCACTTAAACAGGTATACTATGTTCCCAACATCACCATGGATACTCTCACCAAGTAATGCATAAAATAATATATCATATAGTAATGAATATCAAGGGTACCCGATACTACTTCCCCATTGGTTTTCCTCTTTTCCCCAACGACATACGACATATGCATCTCTCTCCAAAATCTTACCTATATAAACTAGGGCTAAGCTCCACAATCTGCACCACGTACACCAAAAAGGCTTTCCCGCAGACATCTGGGCTAAGCTTCACACCATCCTCACAACCAAAAGTAACCAGGAAGGTTCTGGGAGCCACTACAGCCCGTATAACGTATATTATACATCGGTTATTGTACCTCAAGCCATTATAGCCCATTCACCGAGTAAGGATCCTCCAGCCATCACGGCCTATACACGTTACACCTATAGTAGTCCATAGGATACTATATCCAGAATATGTGTTGAAATAACCACAATCCCTTATAACCCTCTACACACATATATTGGGAAAACTAACTGTTGTTCCCACGACACTAGTATCTACCAAGAGAAGAGAGTGGGGTCAAAGGGGGTAGTCATTCATTAATCCTCCCATTAGAATGTTGGGGAAACCACCCCCAGGGCTCAAAATCCTCGGTGTGTTAGTTTCCACTACCGACAGGGTGGAGTAGAATATAGAAACACAAAAATTATAGAATATGTATAACTCACAACCACACTATGGGCATAACCTAGTCTTAGCCTCAACTACAGCTAATGTCTCTCGGACACCGGGCTGCTATTTCTAAGACTAGGCATCCCATATGCATACAACCGGTTAAAGAGATTCATTAGGTTACTTCATTACCTTTTTCATCAATTCCACTTTACGTTAATTAATTCTTTGAATGTTAATTAACCATGAAAAACCCCACATTTAAACCTTCTTGGCATCACATTGAAGATTTACTATTCCTTTAATGTTACAACATCACCATTAAATTCCAGCATCTACATCCACGTGGATTATCATCATTAAATCAAAATTTCATTTTATAATTACTTTCACATATTCCCAGGAATTCTAGAAAAGCATCCTAAGCTACTAATCACAAGGGGGCTCAACACGGTGAGTAGATATACTACCCCTGGAGTATTTTCCGCCTATATAAATTGCGTAGGCCCATTCTCCATCTAGAGGCTAAACATGGAAAGCACGTGGAATACCCCACGCGTCTTCGGCCATTTTGGAAGAAGGGTAAGAAAAACCAGCTGCCTTGAGAAGTGGGGGAAAAGTAAAGTAGATAACAACCAATCAAATCACCAAACATCTGGCCAACACTTCTATTCCATACCATCATCCCTAGTGTCCTCCCAGACACCCACATGCATAAACCGATACATCTCTCCACTCTAGGTGTCATCCACTACCACAACCACAAGGCCTCCCTACCTCCACATTTCACAAAAACCTCCCAGGGTCACGTCACAACACAAGCAGCATGAAAACAATACATTACATCAATTGGGCTCTCAGCCCTAATTCACAACAAGAGGGTAACTCAGAACCCTTCAGGGAATTCAATCGATCATGATCATAGATCCATCTTGAATTAACATATTCATTTTTCCGGTTCCAAAATAATGAACCAAAATAGTAATCTATCACAAAGATTAAACATGCTTACTATACCAACTTAATCAACATCAAATTACCAAATGAACCATACACTTTTTCATGCCTCTTTATTTTTAGCCAATTAATTATCAATTAATTCCAGCTTTACATTCTTTACCAATTCATCAAGAACAACATGCTTACAAGCAAGGAATAGATATCACACAATCTAGCAAACATGAGGCAACAACATTCGTTCAAAAAAAATTATTAATCCGATTAAAATATTATTTAGGTCAATTCCATTGTGATCCAAATGCATAAATCATATTAACTCTACGATTGAACATAATGATATATAGAAGCCACAAATCCCCAACCTCAACGGTCAAGGAACACTCAAGCAACTCGGTTGATTCTCCAAAAATCCTCCATAGATCTCCTCTCCTAACACAACCAAGACCAAAGATCATCATTTTTGACATCCAAATACCTAGATCTACCAATAACCAGCATAGTTCAAAGAACACGAGAGAAGAGGAGGAGTAGATATAAGTAGATCTAATAAATCAAACAAGAATGAGGAAGAACGACCACATACCTCAATAATTAGTCTTTGATTCGCCAAGATAAGACTCCAGATCGCCTCCAAAACGCTTGGGAGAGGTTCTTCTACCTCCAAGGTAGGGTAATATTGAGTTATGGCCAATTAGGGGATTAAACGAGGTGATTAAAGGCTTAAAGGTCAAGATCCTAAAATTTAGGATCTAACATTATGTACCCGAACGGCCTAGTCTCACGGTTAAACAAACGGTGTGATAACCTTGCGGTCACCACTGCCTTAGCCACTCAGCTCGCACGGTTTGGTGGCATGGTTTAGACAAACCATGCGCCTCCCATGCGGTCTCAACTGCCATCAAGGCCTGCCATGCATGGCTTGGCCGCACGGTTTAACAAACCGTGCACCAACCATGCGAAAGCTACAGGACTTCCAGTTTTCTTTAAAAAGGTCACCCAAACGCACCTCCAAGCCACCTTGATCCACCGGGACACCTCTAACACCACATTTCACAAGGGAATAAACCGGAGAGGTCCAATTCATTACCTCATATACCTCTCAAAACATTATCTTCCTGAGAATCCAAAACCCACCTAAAGAGAAAATGGAACAGGGTCTGAACAACCACCCACCGAGATACCTCTCAAAAGAGAGCAATCTACAAAAACAATGAAGGGGCCATCTCATAAACATGAAGGTTTCATAACCACACCAGTTACATTTACACACGAAAAGAGCTAAACATCGAACAACTCTAGGTACTGAGCACGCATATATGACTCATGTTCCCAGGTACTCTCCTCCAAGCCACCATTTCTCCAAAAGACATGAAACAAAGGAATAGAACGCCCACACAATACCTTCTCCATGTGGTCCTGGATTTCTACAGGTCACTCCTCAAAGGTTGCATCATCATCGGCATCGATGTCTCCTCAATCAATGATGTGAGATTCGTCATGAAGGTAACGATGGAGATGCGATACATGGAAAATGTCATGTATCTGACTCATTTGTGGGGGATGTGCTACTCAATACGCCACAACTCCAACACGTGCTAACACCTCGAAATTCCCAACAAATAGGAGAGAAAACATACTTTCACAACCAATCATTTGCTGCCCACGACGGGGAGTTACCTTCATAAACACATGATCCCAAACATTAAACTCTAAGGGTATCCTCCTTTGATCGGCATAGGATTTCTGACGATCTTGTGCTGCCTTCATCCTCTCAAGAATCACCTGAACCATCTCTGTTGTATTTTGAACTAGTTCCGGTCCGAGAATTGCAGACTCTCCGATCCCAGTCCAACACAATGGAGAATAGCAAGTCCAGCCATACAAGGCTTTAAATGGCGCCATACCGATGGTAGAGTGAAAACTGTTATTATAAGCAAACTCCACCATGGATATGTGCCTCATCCATGAGCCTCCAAAATCATGAACACAAGATCACAACATGTCTTCAAGAGTTTGGATAGTTCACTCTGTCTGACCATCCGTTTGAGGATGAAAAGCAGTGCTAAGGCATAACTGAGAACCAAAATCATGCCGGAGACCTCTCTACACCATGGAGGTAAAACAAGGATCTCGATCAATAATTATCGTCCTTGGAACTCCATTAAGTCTCACCACCACCTAAAGATACTGCCTCGACAAAACTTCCACTAGGCTCGACTCCTTGATCGCTATGAAGAGGGCCAATTTTGTTAAACGATTCACTACCACCCAAATAGCATCATGTCCTCTTGGAGCTCGAGGTAAAACTGTAACAAATACCATTGAGATATCCCCCCACTCCAAATAAGGAATCACCAATGGCTGAATAAGACCACCAGGAACATGGTGTTCAGACTTCACCTTCTGGCAGACTGAACATCGAGACACAAACTCCGCAACTGCATGCTTCAGCCCAGGCCACCAAAACTGACTCTTCAAGGATCTGTACATCTTCATCACGCCAGAATGTAATTCTAAGGGAGAAATATGTAACTCTCTAAGAACCATATCGCGCATCACCAAGGGAACAAAAATCCTTCCATGATACAACACTTTGTGTTGTTCATCCTCAGACCAACCATCAGGGGCATCACCATAAACAACTCGGTCTCTCCAGACCTCCAGCTCAAGATCCCCCAACCGGGACTCTTCCATCTTCTGCACAAGGGATGACTGCATTTTCATCTGAAAAGGACAACCTCTACCCCCAAATTCTCCCATTTCACAATGCAAAGCTGATAGTTCATCTATTACTCTCCAAGAATCACCAGATTCATGCACAACATTACTACGTTACTTTCGGCATGGCAAATCAGCTACAAAATTCCCCTTTCTAGGTGTATACGGTATTTCGAAGTCGTATTCCTGCAAGAACTCCATCAACCGACACTGTCGTAAATTCATGTCATGTTGGGAGAAAACATACCTCAAACTCTTATGATCGTTGAAAACCACAAAGCCCTCACCAATGAGGTAGTGTCTCCACAACTTCAGAGCAAACATCGCAACTGCCAACTCGAGATCATGGGTGGCATAGTTGCATTCATGGGGAAATAACTTTCGAGACCCATAATAAACAACTAACCTCTGCTACATAAGAATACAGCCTAACCTCAGATGTGAAGCATCACAGAAAACATCAAACCAAACTCCTTCAGCTGGAAGACAAAGGACTAGATAACCTACTAACTTCTCCTTTAGATACTCAAAATTAGTCTGACACTGATCAGTACATATGAATGGGTGATCATTCTTAGTCAATGATGTCAGAGGAGTCGCAACCCGTGAGAAATTGGCCATGAACCTCCTATAGTAGCCTGTGAGACCAAGGAATCTTCGCACCTCTGACATTGTCTTGGGGGATTCCCAATACACAACTACTTCTACCTTCAATGGATCCACATAAACTCCATGTTGGGACACCACATGCCCCAAGAAACGGACTTCCCAAGCCCAAACCGCACACTTAGGCAACTTCTGAAACAGCTGATGTCGACGGAGGACTCCCAAAACGGCTCGTAGATGTTCTGCGTGCTCCTCTTCAGATGTGGAGTAAACAAGTATTTCGTCTATGAAAACTACCAAGAACATGTCCATAAATTCACGGAACACAACATTCATCAAACCCATGAACACAGCTGGAGCATTCGTCATGGCGAACAAAATTTCAATGAACTCATAATGCTCATGACGACAACGGAAAGTAGTCTTCGGGATATCCTCATCCTTCACATGCATATGATGATATCCTGACCGCAAGTCGATCTTTGAGAACCAACTTGCACCCTTCATTTGATCAAATATGTCATCAATCCGTGGAAGAGGATAGCGGTTCTTTATTGTCAATTTGTTTAAGTGACGATAATCAACACACAACCAAAGACTACCGTCGGCCTTTTTTACAAACAAAACTGGCGCACCCCATGGTGACACACTTGGACGAAAAAAACCGCACTGTAAAAGAGAATCAAAAAGCATGCATAGCTCTCGTAACTCAGAAGGGGCCATCCTATATGGAGACATAGTGATAAGAGACACTCCTGGCTATAGCTTGATCCCAAACTCAATTTCTCATCAAAGGGGTAATGCTACAACCTCTTCTGGAAAGACATCAGGGTACTCCTCTACGACCCTAGGAAACACCAACTGCCGAACCCTTGAAGAACTCAGCATCATCTCAGCCATCAAGGATGATAAGGGTGGAACGCTCCTATGACCCATCCGAGGATCTCGCTCTCGAAAAAACACCACATGTTATCCATCTGCACCGACGAAGATGACCTTCTTCCTGAAGCAATCCACGATAGCCTGCACCGAATACAACCAATACATGCGGAGGATGAAATCATATGGTTGTATCCGTAAAAATAGGAAATCTCCCCAAGAGTGGTGCTGCCCCAACACTAGCTCACAGTCTCTAAATACTTCAAACAAGTCAGCTCGACCTCCAACTGGTGTAGTCAACACCAAGGGCACTGGAAGCCTCTCTACATCATGTCCCAAAGCATGGACAAGGGTAGGTGATATGAAGGAGTGTGTCCTTCCTAAATCAAACAAGGAATACACCGTGGTAGAAAACAAGAAAATGTTACCTCGAACGACATCTGACTCGTCTGGTGCTGGAAAAGCTAGAGCATGAAGGTGACCACAGCCTCCTCCACAGCCTCTATGACCCTGATGATGACCTCCAGAACAGCCGTGCTCTACTCCATGAGGACGGGGATCGTCATGGGGTTGTCCTCTTCCTGCTCCGTCTAACCTCTGGTGATCAAAAGCTAGTTCAAACTGCTATTGTTGCCTCAGCTAGAACTGTCTCAAAGGAGGGTCCTGGAGCGAAGTGACCGGTACACGATGACTGATCTGAAAGGTTGGGCACTCCCGCTACTGATGGCCATGATCACCACAAGAAAAAAAAGCACCTGATCCCTTGGAAAAGTCTTGAGAGTTTCTGCCTCCTGAGAAATGAGATGGGAAGGGCTGGGACCTACCCCCGGCTGAACGAAAACTCTTCTATCCTAAAATCCGGGAACCCCGAACCATAGCTCTACTTCGTGAGGAATCGTGATGATTCCCCTCTCATGACAATCTGGTCCTGGCCAAAGTCCTCTCAACAACCTCCTCCCTCTCCAGAACCTCGATATATGTCATCAACATAAATGGGGTGACCTGGCGATGGATCTCTGGACGCAAAACCTCTTCAAAATGCCTCACTCTGGCCTCCTCATTGGGTAACAGGGCCAAATCATATTGTAAAAGGTTCCTGAAACGGATTACAGAACCTCGAACACTGGAGCTCCCCTGTCGAAGGGTAAGAAGCTCCTGGCGACTGGATGCTTTCACAGTCGAAGAAAGGAACTCAACCCTGAACTTGTCTCGAAACTCCTCCCACGAGATTGCTGATTTCTCACGATCACCGAGGAACAAGAGCCACCACTACCTCTTTGCTCCACGTAGCATTGTCACCACCAAGGACACCCAGTGCTCCTTCCAAACATGAATCGA
Organism: Viscum album; assembly: GCA_963277665.1. Classification (NCBI taxonomy): domain Eukaryota; kingdom Viridiplantae; phylum Streptophyta; class Magnoliopsida; order Santalales; family Viscaceae; genus Viscum; species Viscum album. Next base: position 875,377,152 of record OY728143.1, on the reverse strand, counting down.
ACTGAAAGCGATCTAAACCTCCTCCAACCAGTCTTCTGTGACTATATCTGAAAGGGATCCCTCATACCTCTGCAGACTCTGGCACTAAAAATCTTGGAGTGTCTTCCTCCAAGTGTCATATTCGTCAACCTCTACCCTGCGGTGACCTGTTGGAATAGCCTGCTAGAGATATTCTACGCAAACCTAATGTGGACGTCGACCTGGAGCCATACCTGCAAAATAAAAAACACTTAGAGCTCCTATTCCAGGAATATGGAAGACTTATCATTAATTAATTAATTGTTTTCTTTCATTCGTTTTAGGTTAACCTATCACAATGTCTACCCATTCAAACACATGCACAAAGAAGAATGATGCATGATCCTTTCCTAGGTATCTACCCTGCAACTAGTATCACCTTGTTTAGTAGACACTTTAAACTTAAAGGTCCGTGCAGTAGATTATAGGGGGCCCTAAACACCTATTTCTCTGCCGTTATCCAGTGTTTACCCCACTTTCTAAACATGAATGAAACCATTAACCTACCAACCCATGAAACCTCACTTGTGCCTAACTTCAATCCCCATCCTGTCTCTCAACCAGACCTTTGATACAACTCTGTCATGACCCCCTCCCCACAAAGTGTACCCCTCCTAGGCTGGAAATGTGAGAAGGAAGATAAGGACCCCCGAGTCCCACCTCCAGTAGGCCCCGGGTTGGCGACTAGCACTGAGGGTATATTAACACACAAATGGGAGGCATTACCCTCTAAGAGAACACATGTGAAAGAGAGAGATAATATAGACACCAACCAAGTCCAAATGAAATTATAAAAGAAACCCATGTACATATATGAAATGTCATGAAAATGGTATAAAAACTTAATGGGAAACTACAAGTACCCAAAATAAAGTAAAACTGCAGCTACCACAAGCCCGAACAGCTTCTGCAACCACAATCTAGTAGTAACCATCCTGATCTCCAAACTGCTCCAAGTGACCTGAAAAATAGTTTATATATATGAAGGGTGAGTATAATAGTATAATCAGTAGGATCCTCCCTGAATCCTCTCGTGGAAAAGTAATGAAAGCATGCTAAAGCAGAGTGAGCAACAAGTGAAACTAACTCGTCACCTAAACAAATATAATATGTTCCCAACCTCACCATGGCTAATCTCACCAAGTAACACACACAAGAATATATCTTATAGTAAATAATATCAAGGGTACCCTGCTACTACATCCCCACTGGTTTTCCGCTTTTCCCCAACGACATACGTCCTGTGCATCTCTCTCGAAAAGCTTACCCGTATAAACTAGGGCTTAACTCCACAATCTGCACCACGTGCACCACAAAGGCTTGCCCACAGACACCTAGGCTACGCTCCAAACCATCCTCATAACCAAAAGTAACCAGGTAGGTTATGGGAGCTACCACATCCCGTATAACAGATATCATACATCAGGTATTGTACCTCAAGCCATTATAGCCCATACACCGAGTACAGATCCTCAATCCATCACAGCCTATACACGTTACACATATAGTAGTCCATAGGATACTATATCGAAAATATGTGTGGAAATAACTACAATCCATTATAGCCCTCTACATACATATATGGGGAAAACTAACCGTTGTTCCCATGACACTAGTATCTACCAAGAGAAGATATTGGGGTCAAAGGGGGTAGTCAGTCATTCATCCTCCCATCGGAATGTTGGGGAAAACACACCCTAGGGCTCAGAATACCTGGGGTGTGAGTTCCCCTTACCAACAGGGTGGAGTAGCATATAGAAACCCAAAAAGTACAGAATATATATAACTCACATCCACTCTATGGGCATAACATAGTCTTAGCCTCAACTGAAGGTAACGTCTCTCGGACTTCGGGCTGCTATTTCTAAGACTAGGCATCCTATAAGCACACAACCGGTTAATGATCTTCATTAGGTTACTTCATTCCCTTTTTCATAAATTCCACTTTACGTTAAATAATTATTCCCATGTTAATTAACCATGAACAAAACCCGAATTTAAACATTCTTGGCATCACATTCTTGATTTACTGTTCCTTTAAAGTTACAACATAACCATTAAATTCCATCATCTCCATCCCCATGGATTAACATCATCTAATAAAACATTCATTTTAGAATTACTTTCCCATATTACCAAGCATTCGATAAGATCATCCTAAGCTACTAAACACAAGGGGGCTCAACATGGTGAGTAGATATACTATCCGTTGATTCTTTGCCACCTATCGCAAGTGTGTAGGCCCATTCTCCCTCAAGAGGCTAAACAGAGAAAGTATATAACAACCAATCAAACCACCAAACATCCGGCCAACACATCCATTCCATACCATCACCCCCAGTGTCCTCCCCGACACCCACATGCATAAATCGATGCATCTCTCCACTCTAGGAATCATCCGCTGCAACAACCACAAGGCCTCCCTACCTCCACATATCACAACACCCTCTCAGGGTCACGTCACAACACAAGCAGCGGGAAAAAAACACATTACGTCAACTGGGATCTCAGTCCTAATTCACAACAAGAGGGTAACTCAGAACCCTTTAGAGAATTCAATCAATCAAGTTCATGGATCCATCTTGAATTAATATATTCAATTCGTTGGTTCAAACATAATGAACCAAAACATTAAGCTATCATAAAGATTAAACATGCTTACTATGCCAACATAATCAACATCAAATTACCACAACAACCAGATTCTTTTTCATGCCTCTTTATTTTTATCCAATTAATTATCAATTAATTCCAGACTTACGTTCTTTACCAAATAATCAAGAACAACATGCTAAAAAGCAAGGAATAGATATCACACTATCTAGCAAGCATGAGGTTTAAACATACGTTCAAAGAAAATTCTCAATCTAGTTCAAATATTTAATTAGGTCAATTCCATTATGATCCAAATGGATAAATCATGCCAACTCTATGATTTCTCTTAAAAAATAGATACGCCACAAATACCCAAACTCAATGGTCAATGAACACCCAAGCAACCTGGTCGATTCTCCACGAATCCTCCTTAGATATCCTATCCTAACACAACCAAGAACAAAGCTCATCATTTTCAACATCCACAAACCTAGATATACACATAACAGGAATATATCTAAGAAGACGAGAGAAGAGAAGGAGTAGATCTAAGTAGATCTTAGAAATCAAACAAGAACGAGGAAGAACGACCACATACCTCAAGAATCCAGCATCGATTTGCCAAGAGGAGACTCCGAATCACCTCCAAAATGCTTGGGAGATGTTCTTCTACCTCCAAGGAATGGTAATACCGAGTTATGGCCGATTAGGGGCTTAAACAAGGTGATTAATGGATAAACGGTCAAGATCCTAAAATTTATGATCTAACTTTAAGTGCCCGCACAGCCTAGTCGCACGATTAGACAAACTGTGCGCTAATCGCGCGGTCACCACTGCCTTAGCCACTCAGCTCACAGGGGTTGGCGGTATGGATTAGACAAACCATGTGCCTCCCGTGCAGTCTCTTCTGCCATCAAGGTCAGCTACGCATGGCTTGGCCGCATGGTTTATCAAATCATGTGCCAACCGTCTGAAAGCTTCATGACTTCCAGTTTTCTTTAAAAAGGCCACCCAAATTCACCTCCAAGCCACCTCGATCCCTCAGGACACCTCTAACACCCCATTTCACAAGGGTATGGACCGAAGAGGTCTGAGCCATTACAAGTATAACGTTTCAGACCCATTTCATACCATTCCTCCTGTGGATGTGATATTGTCGGAATATTTTACTTTTGTGGAACATCTCATTCATATTGTGGATCGTAGCATGAATGTTCTTTATGGATGTTATGTTCCATTTGTATGGGTGCTATGGCTACACGGCTGAGTGTAGGATAAGACTTGGTAGAGGGAAGGCCAATGTATGATCATAGTGGCTAGAGTTGTTCTTAGAAAATTCTTCATCACACTTGGAAGGGAAATTCAGGGATAAATTTTATTTAGGGGGATGTTTTTAAGAACATGGTTATTCCATTTTGTTATAGATCAGACCATTTTATAGTTACGAAAATGGGGGAAATAGGTCAAGTCCTGGAGGCATGCCAATTACACCATAACACCCCAAGATTTTATGAGATATATAACTTTTTAATTTCTTTGATGTCTTATATTTTACACTACACCAAGATTAGCTTGTACTATACGCAACACCATATTATCTTGCAGTATACACACCACTATTCTTGCCTCTTGTTACACACAGTTTCACATCGTTTTGTAGAAATTATTCTACGCAACATTAAGTATAGATATTGTTTAATCTATAAATGAAATAAGTTTTGATTATGTTATACGCAACACCAAATGGAGCTTGCAGTACATGCAGCCTTGACTTGGCTTTAATTACATGCAAGAGCGACCTTCCTCAATAGCTTTTGTTGTATGCAATACTGAGTTTCACTAAAAAAAGATATATTGTTATTACAAACTAGCTGTTATGAATAGTAGTAATTAAATTTTCAATTCTATGAAATTATAATTCATCTTACACATTTTATAAAGCATGTTATGAGAACAAAATACATTTTTTGGGTAAAATATAATTTTAAAAAAATGGAGTTTTCTTGCCTTTTGATGGTGCACCAACATTAAATCTTGTTTTTGACATGTTTATAAGTTCAGTTAGGAAAAATAAGCTTATTTAATCAAATATGGATATAAAAATTTACTTTGGATAATTTTTTTATATTTTTTTGTTATATTTCATATTTTGATGAATAGTAAAAACATGATAAATTTTACTTAAAAACAACAATTTTCATCGAGATAATTTATATTGTTGAATTATAACAGTAAATTGTTTTAAAGTATAAATAGAATATATTTATACCATTTAATATAATATATTTCATTATCATTGATTTTACATTGAATTCATGGGTAAAAATATTTCAATCTTTGACAATGTTTGAACTTTTAAAACCTGTTTTCTTAAAAAATTTATTAATTTTAAATTAATTACTACAAATTATGTGTTTAGAATTTGGAAAAATGGATTCAATATTTGGATTCATTGAGTCCAAATTTTGTTAATAGGTTACATATTTTTTATTTTATGAATATTAACTACGGTAATTTTTATTTACTACAGTTAAAGATAAATCAGGTAATTATGGGTAAAAATAAGATTATAAAATTACACTAAGAACATCCAAAATTATATTGGATAAATAAAACTCGACCCATATCACATAAGGGTCATAATAGATTCATTTCACGGACTTTTTACCTTGAAAATGATATAATTATTATTAAAACCAACGAAAGTGACAACATGTCACTCTCTTATATCTCATAAGTGAATTAATTTTAATTTAGTGATAAACCTCATAAAACATCGAATATAACTAGTTTCCCAAAAGATAATAATATTATCTACATCATGAGAATTTGCTTATAATTTTTAGGAATTAAATAATTATCATTAATGATGACACAATAGTGATATAGAAATTATTTTATTGACTGAAATTTCAAATAAATGGTTTTAAAAATATTAATATAAATATTATATGAATTAATTAATTTTCTCCACAAATTTCCTAGATTAATATGACATGTTAGGATTCTATTTAATATTTTGGTTCAAATATATCCTCTATGTGGATTTTATTTAAATTCAAATAAATGATTAGGGTCAAAATTGACACTATTGTTATTTTATAAAAATAACATATTATAAAATTGTCTAAAATAAAAAATTTATTTAAAAATAATAAATTGAAATTTATATGGTCTAAAAGGTCATAAAGTATCCAATTATGAAAAATTCACAACACAGAAGTAATTATTTATAACAATTTAAAATTTAGAATATTTTTACTACAAATAAAATTAAATAGATTTAATAAGGATAAATCGTGTTGATAAGGTTTAAAATAAATTTACAACATGTCTAAATTTTATTTGTTGATGATATTACAACCCCATAGCATATAATCTTCGTATTTGAGTCATTTTGGATATTTTTATGTGGGGTTTGATTTTATTATAAATTAATATTTTATAGGTTACCAAAAGTGCCCCTCTCTTCTCTTATAAAAGGAAACTTCCTACCTCTCATCCTCAAACCACATTGAGCCTTAAAGCTCGGCCAAAACCTGCCCATTTATCTTCTCCACTTTTATAGAAACATACTAGAGGTCCTGGTTTTCTTCAAAGACCATCTTTAGTACCCTAAGAGGAGGTTTAGAAGAGGCACGTCAAAGAAGAGGTAATATCCTTTACGGATTCGTTCAAGTTCATTTCATCATCTACTTCCTTTTATTTTTTTGTTTCATAATAAAGTAATAACATCAGTATCACTCATATACTGATATGTTATTATAAATATGAACCAACCCTACTTCACCTTCTATCCATCCTATGGAAAATGAAATCACCGCACGTGCGTACGTAGGGAATACCATCTTCACGCCGTGGTGTAATATGTTTTTCCACCACCAACTTACTTGGATGGATATAATGGTGTAATGAATAAATATATATGGTTATTATAACATGATACTAATTCTGAGATATTATATCATCCATTCTAGTTCTATTTAATAATTATGGGAACAATATCATCGCTTGTGCGTACGTCCTGATTACAGTCTCCATGACACGATGTGATTCATTCTCCATGTTAACCATTAAAGAATGATTATAATGTATATTGATTATAAAATCATGAAATATATGACATGTTAATGATACTGGATTTATTTATATGTTATTTACTTACTTCCATTCAATTTAATATGGAAACGAAAACATCGTGCATGCGTACGTACGACCTACTGTCTCAATGAACAGTGTATTTCCTTCCATTTATCGATATATTATATATATGTATATTCTGAATATATATTATATATTAATCATGTTTTACAATCTTGAAGTTAGTAATCATGATCTATGTCATCATATGAATAATTTCAAGTCAAAACACAGATGATAAATGAAACGATTTTACCCAAAACACTGCTTTAACATGGAATTGGCAAATGAACGGGTAATATAAATTCTTAAGTGAATCATATATGATATAATAAATATTATTATGGTTATGTTAAAAGTTAATAATATGTTTAAACCCACTATACATGAATCTCATACACATAGGGATGAAATTTGAAATAAGGTAAGGGATAATTTGGCAATATCATTTTTATCTGAGATTGCTTATACATAAGTATTTACTGGGATTATATTTTTCAGCCATTTCAATAAAAATGTTTTTAATAAAGTCATTAATATTCTTCCATGTATTTTTAAAGTCATGTTTACCCCTATTTGACTTTTACATTGTGTTATGGATGGAATCATTGGTTTGTTTACCATACAAGGAACTCTTTGACTTTTCCGGAAATTGTATGAGGAGAATGTAATTTTAACTTATACGGCATGAACAAATATTTACAGTTTCCTAGAACCTAATTTTTATGAAGCTTCCTGTACAGTATTTCATGATTAATTTCAACAAAATAATATTCATTTAAGACTTTGTGGAATTTTATGAAAAGAAAATGATTTTGAAGAAGAAAGGATATTTTCCTCAAGAATTAATTTCTTGTGTTTTATCAAAACGATTTTCCATCTAAGATGAAATTATTTAGAATGTTTATGTTTCCAGTATAATGTCTCTATTATTTAAAGGGATTTATTTTTTTTATGATTAAATGATATATATTTGTTTTATATGGATTATGTCACGATGGTATGATGTTTATGAAACCCATTTTATTCTTTGGGTTATGATGGGTGATTTATGATTATTTTGTATAACTTGTAAGAATGGTTTCAATATGATATAGATGGGACCAATATATCCCTAAAATGCATTGGGAAAAGAATTATATCTCATGATATAAACATGGATGTAATGATAAGTAAAATCATGTTCAGTAATACAGGGCTGGAACGGAAAGTAAACACGGTTCAGTAATGGAATGTTTCCACTATGATGGTCTTGGCAGCAATGCCTTAGCTACTATGGAAATCATAACATGTTATTAATGGTTTTCACAATTACATGTTTTATTCCCAAGCTATTTTATCATGATTAATGTTACTTTATGATCCATGCCTTATGTACTGCCATGATTTATGTCATTACTCATGATTTTGATGTTTATGTTCATGGTTTTACGTTCAAATTTTTATGTGTTGTTTTATGCTCTCCATGTTTTCCCTTAGGGTAAATTTGAGCTCACTCATTATATGTTTTCTTTCCCCTGGATTTAAATAAAGGCTTTAGATAAGGAAAAAAGGGGAAGATTGTTATGGGAGATGTTGAAGATCTTTCAACATGATTAGAAGATTACGTTCTGAGTTTCCAAAAACACTAAACTAATACGGTCTTTGGGCGTCTGGTTTTGTTATGTTATATGTATTTCCGTAAAAGTAATGTAATGTCATTGTACTTCAATCTTTGGGTCTCTACAGTTGGTATCAGAGATAAGGTTTAGTCAACCTTTGGAAACTAGGATGCGAAAACTTTAGTGAGATCCCTAGAGATATATCTAAGGTATGTCTAGGGATGTCCCTAAGGTTAAGTATAAGTATAGGTTACAATCCTAGAATTATTATAACGATCATGAATAACCTATGATTAAACCTAAGATGTCAGAGATTGAAAGTACTCCCCTTGATTATGTTGTTTTCCGAGCATGATTTTTTCCTCTCACACTATTCTTTTTGGGTTTTAGAAAATAGCTGGAAACATGAAGACTCATGTTAATGGAGAATATGATGGAAAATGGAATGATGTTCTTCAGGAGATACCAAATGAAACAGTATTTGGAAGGCGAAACATCATTATTATTCCTAATCAACAATCTCATAATATGATCAATAATATCAACTTTGGTAAGATTCTTGAATCAGCTAATAAGGGAAAGATGGAGTTTCATAATGATAATAGAGGAAAGAATGTTTAATTTCCCTCACGTAAGTCATGAGGGAAGAGGAATCAAGGAGAATGCTTCAAAGGAACTGGAATATGGTTAGGCTGTGGAAAAGAAGGACACAAAGCCCGTAATTGCAAGGGAAATGGTTCAGTTAACACCATGGACAAGGATAATGGTATTTCTAAGACATCAAAAACAGTTAAATGTTTTAAATGTGGAATATACAGGCATTATGCAAACCAATTCTGTAAGGGAAAATCTCAGGATGAGAATCAGCATGGTCGTATGGGAAGTATTTATGTTGATGATGATTAAGAGACTACAAATGATATATGAGATGAAATAAGTATTGATGAATAAAATGATGAAGCTCGGTCAATGGTTTAAGAAGGTAGTGGAATGATTGTATGTTTATCAAGAGTTAGGTTGTATGTAACGCCCCGACCCCAGTTACCCAGAGTCTGTGCATTATTACATAACATTGGCATGATCACAAGAAAGATCAAATCTCGAAAGACCGATTGGTTTAGTAGCCTTGGAAACACTAGATATATTCATAAGTTTTATATTATATCATAAAATGAAAAACTACTACAACAACATAATGTTTCCACAGTCCACACTATAATCCCCTCATAATATCCCTGCAGGTCATTCATAACTTACATCTTCACATCCTGGGAAAAATAAAACATAGAAAAGGGGTGAGCTCAAATGCCCAGTAAGGATAACAATATAGAGGAACATTCAAAAATAAGCATAAACATTTAAGGCAATGAATTACTAAAACAAAAGCCTTTTAAACATGAACTTCAACATAGTATGGCAAAAGTAAAATGAAATAATGCCATTTACTTGTTCACATGGATATTCTACTAATCGAATAATCACATGCAAAATCAATAACCACTTTCATAATGTTGGAATGCATAATGCTAAAATTTAATTACTTTTCAAGGCCTCGTCCAAAGACCTTGGTGCTAACTGTAACCGGAACCCAACCCGGAGTGCCTCTAATAACCGGACAGCAACCCGGAGTGCCTCTAATAACCGGACACCAACCCGGAGTGCCTCTAATAACCGGACACCAACCCGGAGGGCTTACTTTTACCAGTCCCTAACCTGGAGGGCTTACTTTTACCAGTCCCCAGCCTGGAGGGCTTACTTTTACCAGTCCCCAACCTGGAGGGCTTACTTTAACCAGTCCCCAACCTGGAACATACTTGTCCAACACATTCATATGAAGTAAAGATTGAAATATAACATAAACATTCTTATTGGAACTAGCATACGAAATGTCAATACTTTCACCATAAACTATGAATGGTATAAAAATAGCACATCCACAGTCAAACATATCACAAAACCTTCAAAACAATATAGAAGTTTTGTATCATAATAAATCAACTTCAAATAATCTTAAAACCCATCAAAGGATGTTGACATAGATGAAATCAAAATTCTTTTTAAAGAAATATCTCCTTTTATTTTGAAATCATTTAAGATCCATATAAAATCAAACATTTTCTTTGAAAATAATCTTATAAGCTTTTAAGGGAAGCTTTGACGATTTTATAACGGCGGAAAATAACCGCACCCGCCGTATAAGTTAAAAAAACATTCTTATCTTAATTCTGTCGAAAAGGTTAAAAAGCACCTTGTTTGGAAAACGACGGAAAGATTCCCTTATAAACCTCTTATAAAAATTAAAACAAGGGTATAAATGACTTTAACCCATATTCTTTTAAATATTAAAAATGTTTTGAAATACATTTTGAAGAAACATGGATGTGGATGATAACGAGATCCCAGTAGATTATTACGTATAAACAACCTCAGATAATGAAGAGATTGTGAAATAACCCTTACCAGTTTGGTTACTTATGAAACATACAACCCATGAAAGAGGTATCATACAATGAATATGTAAGTACACATAAATTAGAGTGTATTACACAAAGAATATAATTATGAGCAGTACATACACCACACAAAAGGTAATGGTGGCAATATGGCATGAATCTCATGAGAATAAGGAGTGAGATGAAAACCCCTTACCACGTTAATCAACTGAGTCGTATGGCCAAAAGTTAATAACCACCAAATGATTTACAGAATAACATGAATATAAATAGAATCATGATAATATATATCAAATGGCAGTACACAATACACCACTTTCAATAATTTAGTGGCGAACAATGGAAATCTCACGGAATTGAAAGTGAGATAAGAAAATCCCTTACCATGTACTTTTCCTTGGTTGGGGTAGGTTAACCTCCTGTATAATGGTGAAATAATTGTTATTAAATTATACAAGAATCATATATGTTAATATGATATCATATATGATCTTTTAATATTGATTTGATAGTAATATCTTAGTATTATCGTTGTTTTGGGTGTTAACTTACTTGTTTTCTTTTGTATGTTTTGTTACGTAAGACATGTTTGTAAAGGATAGGTTGTATATTATTCAAATCCAGAATGGTATCAAGTCATTAAACATCATTTTTAAATCATCAAATGATAATTATACTTGAATGGATACGATGGAGGATGAATCTCATCGCGTTCGTGGAGACGGTAGTCCGTACGTACGCACGAACGCAACTTCCATTTAATTTTTATTTTAAAAGAATTGAATCCAAATGATAATTAGGTATATTACTATTACAGTATAATATAATATTTTATATATGTTACTTATGTTCATTAACACCATCCTTTATACGTTTCATGTGTGGTATGAACGAGTCATATCATTTTAAGGGGGCGGTAGTCCGCACTTCCTCAAATGAAATTATCGTATGTATATAGAACATGAAACGAATAATGGTATGAAATAAAATGGAATTAAAGAAGCTTATATATAAAATATATATCATTAATATAATATTTAATTACAGTGCCATCATAATGGCCACCATGAGAGGCGGTAAGATGTATTTGAACAATCATCGTTTCGTGAGGCGTTAGTTTTCCATCCACAGAAACATTATGTTCATCATCCATTAGATGGAGTTGTGTGTATGTGTAGTTTTAATACTTCTTATAACAACATCCTATTATATTGAGGATACTGGTGTTGTTACAAAAGAAAGGAAATAAAAAGAGTTTGGGGGTTGGAGAAGCAAAATAAATGAAAATAATTTAAGATAAATCGTTGCCTTTAATTTAGGTAACTCACTTTGGTTGGAACCAAAAGACTTCTTGAAATGCTTTCTGCCTAAGGGGAAGCTTCAAGGAGGAGAAGAGGGATGTGGGGAGCTTAGTTGGGTAGAGTTTGGACGAGCCAAGTGGCTTGAGAGGTGTGAGGAATGAGTAGAAGTGGTCTCCTTTTATAAGGGAGAGGAGGGGCTCTTTAGGAAAGAGTGAAAGTATTACTTTATAATATAATTATATTCGGTTTATAATGGTCCAAAAATCATTGAGGTCGAAGCTAAGATGACTCATATTCTAAATAACATCAACCAATAATAATTGGACAGGTTTTAGATAATATTTTAATCATTATAATCTTATTTATTTAAATGATTTATTAATGAGGTAAACATTGCATCACTATTGTGTCATTAATAATTTAACTTATTTGATGTCTAAAAATTATAAATAAAATATCATTATGTAGGAAATCGTTTTATCTTTCTAATGAATATTTATAATCGAAAATCCAACATGTATAACCCTATGTAAAAATTGTTCTTCTAAAAGATGTAAGCTTATGCCATTTTTATTTTTATTTTAACTTTATTAATATAAAGTGTCCCTACCACATACAAGTGGCTCCAAGGGGTCCCCAAATTGACCCAAGTATGCTCTTGGTCGGGTATGTGTCCACCAATAAGGTTAGGACACGTTTTAGGGTAATTTGGTATTATTATAATATTATTTTTTAACCCTTATTTACCGGATTTACCCTTAACCATGGTAAATAAAATATTTACCACAGTAATTATTCAAAATGTCTAAAAATAAAAGTTACCTATTTACACAATTTGGACATCCTGATTCCAAATATGGAATCCATTTTTGTAAATTCAAAACACAGAAGTGGCAGAAATTAATTTAAAATTAATTCCCGCTGTCAAAACAAAAAGCGTGTTTTTAAGAGATAATAACTATCAAAAGATTGACACTTGTTTATGTTCTGTTTAATTGTAAAATTATGTCCAATGACCAACATTATATTAAATGGTAAAAATATATTCTAAATATACTTTAAAACTACTAAAATTCATAATTTATCACTATTAATTATTTTTATTAAAAAAGTTGTTTTTAATTGAAATTTAGTAATTTTCACTATTCATCAAAATATGAAAGTTATCCGAAAAGTACCAAAATTTCATCTTAGGCTAAATTCGATATTCCGAATCCAAAAATGAAGTCCATTTTAAAATATAAAATAAATATAATTTCAAAATTTAGGTATTACTATTCATAACGGCTAGTTTGATTGGTTGTGGCGTGTGTTAAAACTCAAGGTTGCGTACAACACACGCTACTATTTTATTCAAAGGAAAGCGTACCGTGGAAGCTTGGAATGTTTAATTTAAAATTTTTTTGATGTCCCAATTTATTCAGATAGTTTAAAATATTTTATTTAAAAAGGTTTCACTATTAAAGTTGATAAAAGTGCAATACTGAAAATGAATCTGTTCTTGCATTATGACTAAGAAACTCATAATAGGGATTCTAAAATTATAAGGATTATATAAAGTTCAAAATGTTGTTAATACTATTCATGACCTCTTTTAATGGCTTTTTTTTGTACGTCATGGTGTGATTGAACTCGGTGTTGCGTGTAGTGCAAGTTATTGAATTATTTTTAAGAAATAACACACTATGAAATCCTGGGGTGTTACATTATCCCCTCCTTCAATAAATTGTGTCCTCGCAATTTGAAATTGTTCTTCGAAAATAAATGGTTGAAAATAGAAAATATCTTTGTGGGAAAACCCACATCGGAAATTAGGTTACTAAAATTTAGTCTTAATATGAGGAAATGAGAAATGAAAGAGTCACCACCAAATTATGATCTCGATTAGGAGAACATTGGTGGCAATTAGAGACATATAATTGGAGGAAAAACGTAAATATTTATAGGTAGTGATTGAGATCATCAATCACAAACAAGTGTATAATTGAGGTCCTTAAATTCATCAATCTATGATGATTTGAAATACCATCGGTTCAACAAAACATAGGGTATTAGGATAACACATTTTTGACGTTTCAAAATATCATAGTTGAAATCCCACATCGAAAAATGAATTAACGAGGCCTCTATTTAAAATAAAGAGTAGAAAGTATGAAGATTACCGAAAATAACACATACTAGGGTTCCATGTTGGAAAATATGGATATGGAAGAGAAATCTAACCATCAATTATTTGATGGAGAGTGGTAGAGAACATGGCTATGAAAAGGCCAACAATCGCAAAGCCATGAATTAGTGATGATTTAAGGTACCATCTAGGACAACATTTTTGTTCTAAGTTCCTTTTATTAATGTTGAGGAATATATTTATGAGATTGGATAAGATCATAAGGAGATATACTTACTTTATAATTATAGTTTTATCCATTAATAAATTTCTACCAAAAACTCATCTTTCACTCTAAAAGATAATAGAATGCAATTTTTTTATTTATACTATTCGTACAGGGTTCCAAAATAAATGAATTTATAATTCATCTACCAGATCTTTAAAAAAACAACATTATTTAATCCAGGACATCTCGTGGGCCCGTGGTAGGTGATACACCCTTGTCGTCCTTCGGTTGCGGGTTCAAGTCTCGCAGCCTTGCCGGACGCGACGGGTTGCCGCCCGACCTCTGGGTTGTCCTTTTATGGTAATCCAAAATAATCCAAACTATAACTATCCAAAATACTTCTGTCCAAACTCACAGTCCAACATTTATAAGGAAGGTAAACATAATATAGATCCTTTTTACCCCGTAATAGCATATGAATACCTTCATCTTGTATTCTTTTAATAAACTGAAACATCTTGAATTACCATATTCCTTATTGATTACATTCATGCCCCCCTATTCCATATAGAATGCTGGATATACTTCATCAATCCAAAAATGTTTTAAACCCCAAAAAAAATGATGGAATATACAAATCATTAATCAGTTTCAAGGTAGTCAAGAATATCCAACATAATTTATCCAAATCAATCATGTATTATTCTAAAATCACTAACTCGGTATCAGAACCATATTATGGTTTATCTTTCTCTCAACCATATATTTTCCAAAAATTTATCCTGCTATTGAGTCACTTTTCTTTGTTCCACACAATCTCAAGTCCTTAATGAAATAGTACTGTAGTACAATCCTTATATACTCCATAATTATTATAACAAGTACATTGTTGATACAACACTCAATTGACATAATCAACATAAGAACTCTAATCATTCTTCTTCATCTGTGGTAGTATCATAACTTGATTATTATCCAATAGCATCATTTGCGGCATAGTCTGATGACTGGGGAATAGGTTCGCATAGTGTCCAAACTCCTTGCAAATGAAGCATTGTACATTTGAAACCATTTTCTCACCCTTGTAGTCACGTACTTTGTGCCCTTTTCCTCCACACTTATAACAAACTCCCATTCCTTTCAGGCAAGTTCCAGGGTGTTTATTCCCACAGTTACCACATATGGGAAAATTCTTCTTTTCCCTCTTCCCTTTATCCATTTTTCTCTCTTCCATCCTTTTCTTCTCTTGCTTCCCTTCAAAGCCATAGGACTCAGTAAACTCTTTACTTATCTTATCAACACATGATATTATTTCTTCATATGATTATAATACATGGGAGACTATTTCTCTTATCAATTCTAGCTTAAGACCATGAAAGATATGATCCTTCCTTCTCTTTGGATCATGTGCATTTCTGGAGTTCTCATTCCTTCTACTGGGCGCCATTTCTAAACAATGGCATAAACTAGATCAGTTTATGAATCAAAATACATAATCCCATACTTATAAAACACTTAACATAAATTGAACTATTTATGGATATAATCCATAATCATAAAAATGTTTTCTTTGAGGAAGTATATACTCATAAACCCTTCATAATGATTTGTAAGAAAATGAGAGTTATCCTAAGCATATCCCCCGGGAGTGTCGTAACCAAGAGTGCAGCAAGGCCCGTTGTCGTGCACCAGTTCCAGTTCGAGTCTAGCTCAAAGCGGTGTTTTCGGGTTTTACCCCTAGGTACATCTGTGCCAGATCCGCCTATACCTGCTCGTATCCAGACAGGGATGTATTGCTCGGAAAACTCACAAAATCTCTACGATACCAAAATTCTAGGAAGTTCTTCTATACTAATCCTGAAAGTTCATCTTAGGTCTACGTGCTCTAATCAGAGTTTATCTAAATCTAGTTTCCATGTTTTGTACTAAACTTCCTCTGATACCAACTGTAACGCCCCGACCCCAGTTACCCAGAGTCGGTGCATTATTACATAACATTGGCATGATCACAAGAAAGATCAAATCTCAAAAGACCGATTGGTTTAGTAGCCTTGGAAACACTAGATATATTCATAAGTTTTACATTATATCATAAAATGAAAAACTACTACAACAACATAATGTTTTCATAGTCCACACTATAATCCCCTCATAATATCCCTGCAGGTCATTCATAACTTACATCTTCACATCCTGGGAAAAATAAAACATAGAAAAGGGGTGAGCTCAAATGCCCAGTAAGGATAACAATATAGCGGAACATTCAAAAATAAGCATAAACATTTAAGGCAATGAATTACTAAAACAAAAGCCTTTTAAACTTGAACTTCAACATAGTATGGCAAAAGTAAAATGAAATAATGCCATTTACTTGTACACATGGATATTCTACTAATCGAATAATCACATGAAAAATCAATAACCACTTTCATAATGTTGGAATGCATAATGCTAAACTTTAATTACTTTTCAAGGCCTCGTCCCAAGACCTTGGGGCTAACTATAACCGGAACCCAACCCGGAGTGCCTCTAATAACCGGACACCAACCCGGAGTGCCTCTAATAACCGGACACCAACCCGGAGTGCCTCTAATAACCGGACACCAACCCGGAGTGCCTCTAATAACCGGACACCAACCCGGAGGGCTTACTTTTACCAGTCCCTAACCTGGAGGGCTTACTTTTACCAGTCCCCAACCTGGAGGGCTTACTTTTACCAGTCCCCAACCTGGAGGGCTTACTTTAACCAGTCCCCAACCTAGAACATACTTTTCCAACACATTCATATGAAGTAAAGATTGAAATATAACATAAACATTCTTATTGGAACTAGCATACGAAATGTCAATACTTTCACCATAAACTATGAATGGTATAAAAATAGCACATCCACAGTCAAACATATCACAAAACCTTCAAAACAATATAGAAGTTTTGTATCATAATAAATCAACTTCAAATAATCTTAAAACCCATCAAAGGATGTTGACATAGATGAAATCAAAATTCTTTTTAAAGAAATATATCCTTTTATTTTTAAATCATTTAAGATCCATATAAAATCAAAAATTTTCTTTGAAAATAATCTTATAAGCTTTTAAGGGAAGCTTTGACGAATTTATAACGGCGGAAAATAACCGCACCCGCCGTATAAGTTAAAAAAGAACATTCTTATCTTAATTCTGTCGAAAAGGTTAAAAAGCACCTTGTTTGGAAAACGACGGAAAGATTCCCTTATAAACCTCTTATAAAAAGTCAAACAAGGGTATAAATGACTTTAACCCATATTCTTTTAAATATTAAAAATGTTTTGACATACATTTTGAAGAAACATGGATGTGGATGATAACGAGATCCCAGTAGATTATTACGTATAAACAACCTCAGATAATGAAGAGATTGTGAAATAACCCTTACCAGTTTGGTAACTTATGAAACATACAACCCATGAAAGAGGTATCATACAATGAATATGTAAGTACACATAAATTAGAGTGTATTACACAAAGAATATAATTATGGGCAGTACATACACCACACAAAAGGTAATGGTGGCAATATGGCATGAATCTCATGAGAATAAGGAGTGAGATGAAAACCCCTTACCACGTTAATCAACTGAGTCGTATGGCCAAAAGTTAATAACCACCAAATGATTTACAGAATAACATGAATATAAATAGAATCATGATAATATATATCAAATGGCAGTACACAATACACCACTTTCAATAATTTAGTGGCGAACAATGGAAATCTCACAGAATTGAAAGTGAGATAAGAAAATCCTTTACCTTGTACTTTTCCTTGGTTGGGGTAGGTTAACCTCCTGTATAATGGTGAAATAATTGTTATTAAATTATACAAGAATCATATATATTAATATGATATCATATATGATCTTTTAATATTGATTTGATAATAATATCTTAGTATTATCGTTGTTTCGGGTGTTAACTTACTTGTTTTCTTTTGTATGTTTTGTTACGTAAGACATGTTTGTAAAGGATAGGTTGTATATTATTCAAATCCAGAATGGTATCAAGTCCTTAAACATCATTTTTAAATCATCAAATGATAATTATACTTGAATGGATACGATGGAGGATGAATCTCATCGCGTTCGTGGAGACGGTAGTCCGTACGTACGCACGAACGCAACTTCCATTTAATTTTTATTTTAAAAGAATTGAATCCAAATGATACTTAGGTATATTAATATTACAGTATAATATAATATTTTATATATGTTACTTAAGTTCATTAACACCATCCTTTATACGTTCCATGTGTGGTATGAACGAGTCATATCATTTTAAGGGGGCGGTAGTCCGCACTTTCTCAAATGAAATTATCGTATGTATATAAAACATGAAACGAATAATGGTATGAAATAAAAAGGAATTACAGAAGCTTATATATAAAATATATATCATTAATATCATATTTAATTACAGTGCCATCATAATGGCCACCATGAGAGGCGGTAAGATGTATTTGAACAATCATCGTTTCGTGAGGCGTTAGTTTGCCATCCACAGAAACATTATGTTCATCATCCATTAGATGGAGTTGTGTGTATGTGTAGTTTGAATACTTCTTATAACAACATCCTAGTATATTGAGGATACTGGTGTTGTTACAAAAGAAAGGAAATAAAAAGAGTTTGGGGGTTGGAGAAGCAAAATAAATGAAAATAATTTAAGATAAATCGTTACCTTTAATTTAGGTAACTCACTTTGGTTGGAACCAAAGGACTTCTTGAAAGGCTTTCTGCCTAAGGGGAAGCTTCAAGGAGGAGGAGAGGGATGTGGGGAGCTTAGTTGGGCAGAGTTTGGACGAGCCAAGTGGCTTGAGAGGTGTGAGGAATGAGTAGAAGTGGTCTCCTTTTATAAGGGAGAGGAGGGGCTCTTTAGGAAAGAGTGAAAGTATTACTTTATAATATAATTATATTCGGTTTATAATGGTCCAAAAATCATTGAGGTCGAAGATAAGATGACTCATATTCTAAATAACATCAACCAATAAGAATTGGACAGGTTTTAGATAATATTGTAATCATTATAATCTTATTTATTTAAATGATTTATTAATGAGGTAAACATTTCATCACAATTGTGTCATTAATAATTTAACTTATTTGATGTTTAAAAATTATAAATAAAATATCATTATGTAGGAAATCTTTTTAGCGTTCTAATGAATATTTATAATCGAAACTCCAACATGTATAACCCTATGTAAAAATTTTTCTTCTAAAAGATGTAAGCTTATGCCATTTTTATTTTTATTTTAACTTTATTAATATAAAGTGTCCCTACCACATACAAGTGGCTCCAAGGGGTCCCCAAATTGACCCAAGGATGCTCATGGTCGGGTATGTGTCCACCAATAAGGTTAGGGCACGTTTTAGGGTAATTTTGTATTATTATAATATTATTTTTTAACCCTTATTTACCGGATTTACCCTTAACCATGGTAAATAAAATATTTACCACAGTAATTATTCAAAATGTCTAAAAAGAAAAGTTACCTATTTACACAATTTGGACATCCTGATTCCAAATATGGAATCCATTTTTCTAAATTCAGAACACAGAAGTGGCAGAAATTAATTTAAAATTAATTCCCGCTGTCAAAACAAAAAGCGTGTTTATAAGAGATAATAACTATCAAAAGATTGACACTTGTTTATGTTCGGTTTAATTGTAAAATTATGTCCAATGACCAACATTATATTAAATGGTAAAAATATATTCTAAATATACTTTAAAACTACTAAAATTCATAATTTATCACTATTAATTATTTTGATTAAAAAAGTTGTTTTTAATTAAAATTTAGTAATTTTCACTATTCATCAAAATATGAAAGTTATCCGAAAAGTACCAAAATTTCACCTTAGGCTAAATTCGATATTCCGAATCCAAAAATGAAGTCCATTTTAAAATATAAAATATATATAATTTCAAAATTTAGGTATTACTATTCATAACGGCTAGTTTGATTGGTTGTGGCGTGTGTTAAAACTCAAGGTTGCGTACAACACACGCTACTATTTTATTCAAAGGAAAGCGTACCGTGGAAGCTTGGGATGTTTAATTTAAAGTTTTTTTGATGTCCCAATTTATTCAGATAGTTTAAAATATTTTATTTAAAAAGGTTTCACTATTAAAGTTGATAAAAGTGCAGTACTGAAAATGAATCTGTTCTTGCATTATGACTAAGAAACTCATAATAGGGATTCTAAAATTATAAGGATTATATAAAGTTCAAAATGTTCTTAATACTATTTATGACCTCTTTTGATGGCTTTTTTTTGTACGTCATGGTGTGATTGAACTCGGTGTTGCGTGTAGTGCAAGTTATTGAATTATTTTTAAGAAATAACACACTATGAAATCCTGGGGTGTTACATTGTATAGGTAATTTAATGGTACTATGGAATAATGAAACATCTAAGGATTGTTACACTATTGTTTTTCCTAATGTATTAGAATGTATATGTTGAATGGTACCGGTAACCATGAAAGGTTACTCAGATATTTTTGGAAAGAAGATGATATGTGCATAATGAATCGATGAGGAGAAAATAATATGTTTGATAATAAGCTCATGACTGATATAAGGACAAAGTGCCATCATGGTTTGAGTATATAGAAATTTAGAGATTTTTGGTATATGGAAAGAGTTACTTTTGACAGAATTCATGTTTTCAAAAAGGTTCAATGGGTATTCATTTTTAAAGAGAATGCATGATTAAGTTATTCATATGTCTGGAACATGACAATCAATAACTACATTATGAGATATGATAGACAAATTTTATGTAGATTTAGTTCACCTCCTTCTAAATTTTTATATTTTTATTTTTGGAAGGATTTTAATGTTATCCATTTATCGATAGTATATGTTATTTTCTGTTTAAAGATTAATTTATTATCACACTATAGGTGGACTTATGCTAACATGTTAGAACATTTTTGATGAGAACAGATGAAATGACCTATCATTCTATCACATGATCTTCTAACACTTAACGAATGAAAAATTCAACTTCATTTCTTTAAGATGTGAAGTATAAATTGTTCAATGCACGAACAAGGGTGATAATGTACCACAATAAAATAATTATTTCTTCATATAAAAAACTAATAAACTTTAGGGAAATGATCTTGAAAACCAAAAATATTGTCCTAGTAACCTCATACCCGATTAATCAAATGGTACCTTATATCATCGAAAAATTATGGCTTTGTGATTGTTGGCTTTTTCATAGCAATGATCTCTACCACTCTCCATCAGAACATGATTTCAAGATTTCTCTTCCATATCAATGTTTTCACCTATGTTCTTCTATGTGAAAACCCAGTGATGAGTTAATTTTGGTAACCATTATGTTTCTTACTTGAGTTTTTAAAATTATGTTTTAGTATTCCTTTTTACGATGTGGGTTTCTATGAAAGAAACTTTCAAGCCGAAAACCATTTATAACCATGACGAATTTCAAGGGAGAAATTTATTTTAAGGGGGTAGAATTTAACATCCAGAGATTTTATGAGATATATTATTTTTTAATTTCTATTATGTCTTCTATTTTACGATACACGAAGATTATCTTGAACAATATGCAACCCCATATTAGCTTGCAGTATACACAACACAATTATTGGCTCGTGTTACACACAATTTCAAGTTCATTTTTTAAAAATTATTCTATGCAACATTAAGTATAGATTATATTTAATGTATAAATGAAATTACTTTTTATTATGTTATATACAACACCAAAGGGAGATTTCACTACATGCATCCCTGACCTGGCTTGCATTACACACAAGTGCGACATTCCTCAATAGCTTGTGTTGTACGCAATACTGAGTTCATATGAACAACAATATATTGTTATTATGAACTAGCCGTTATGAATAGTAGTAATTTTGTTTTTAATTTTATGAAATTATAATTCATCTTACACATTTTATAGAACATGGTATGAGAACAAAATATTTTTTTCGGGTAAAATATGTATTTAAAAAAAATGCAGTTTTGCCACCTTTTGATGGCGCACCCACATTAAATCTAGTTGTTGACACATTTATAAGTTCAATTAGACAAAATAAACTTATTCATTAAAATATTTATATAAAAATTTACTTTGGATAAATTATTTATATTTTTCTGTTAACTTTCATATTTTGATGAATAGTTAAAACACGTTATATTTTACTTAAAAACATGGTAAATTTTACTAAAAACAACTTTTTTCATCAAGATAATTTATATGGTAAAATTATAATAGTAAATTTTATTAAAGTATAAATGGATTAAAATTTTACCCATTAATATAATGTATGTCATTAGCATTAATTTTACATTGAATTCATGGGTAAAAACATTTCAATCTTTGACAATGTTTTAACTTTTAAAACTCGTTTTCATACCAACAACATTAATTTTAAATTAATAAATAAAACTTATGTGATTTGAATTTTGAAAAATGGATTCCATATTTGGATTTATTGGGTCCAAATTATGTAAATAGTTTACTTTTTTTGGATGCTATGAATAGTAACTACGGTAATTTGTATTTACTACAGTTAAAGATAAATTGGGTAATTAAGGGTAAAAATAAGATTATAATATTACCATAAGAACTTCCAAAATTATATTGGATGAATAAAAGTCGACACATATCACATAAGGGTCGGAATATATTCATTTTATGAACTTTTGACCATGAAAATGATATAATTATTATTAAAACTAAAGAAAGTGGCAGCATGTCACTCTCTTTTATCTTATAAGTGTATTAATTTTAATTTAGTGATAAACCTCATAAAACATCAAATATAAATAGTATCCATAAATCTAATAAAATTATATAAATCATGATAATTTATTTATTATTTTTGGGAATTAAATAAATATCATTAATGATGACACAATAGTGATGTAGAAATTATTTTATTGTTTGAAATATAAAATAAATGGTTTTAGAAATGTTAAAATAAATATTATATGAACTAATTAATGTTCACCACAAACTTCATAGTTGAATATGACATGTTAGGAGTCTATTAAATATTTTGTTTCGAATATATCCTCTATTTGTATTTTATTTAAATTCAAATAAATGAATAGTGTCAAAATTTACACTATTGCTATTTTAAAAAAATAACATATAATATAATTGATTAAAAATCACCAATATATTTAAAAATTATCAATTAAAATTTATATGGTATACAATGTCATAAAGTATCTAATTATGGATAATTAACAGCACATAAGTAATTATTTATAAAAATTTAAAATTTAGAATATTATTACTACAAATAAAATTAAATAGATTAAATAAGGATAAATCAAGTTGATAAGGTTTAAAATAAATTTAAAAAATTTATAATTTTATTGGTTGATGATATTACATCCCTATATCATCTAAGCTTCGTATTTTATTCATGTTGGTGGTTTTTAAGTGGGGCTGGAGTTTATTATAAATTAATATTTTAGTGGTTTCCAAAAGTGAACCTCTACTCTCTTATAGAAGGGAACCTCCTACGTCTCCTCCTCAAACCACATTGAGCATTCAAGATCAGACAAAACCTACACATTTCTCTTCTCCACTTTCTTAGCAACATACTAGATGTCCTGGTCTTTTTTAAAGACCAACTTTATTGCCCTAAGTGGAGGTTTAGAAGAGGTGTGTCGAAGAAGAGGTAATATCCTTTACCGATTCATTTAAGTTCATTTCTTATTATACTTCCTCTTATTTTGTTGTTTCAAAATAAAGTAGTAACATCAGTATCACTAATATACTTATATGTTATTATAAATTTGAACCAACCCTATTTCACCTTCTATCCATCCTACGGAAAACGAAATCACCACTCATGCGTACGTACAAAATACCGTCTCCACGTCGTGGTGCAATCTATTTTTTCACCACCACCTTACTTTTATTGGAATAATGGTGTAAAGAAAAAATATATATGGTTATTATAACAATATACTAATTATGAGATACTATATCATCAACTCTAATTCCAGTCAACAATTATGGGAACAATATCATCACTCGTGCGTACGTACGGATTACCGTCTCCACGACACGATGAGATTAATTTTCCAAGTTAATCTTTCAAGAATGATTATAAATTATATATATTAAATAATCAGGAAATATATGAAATATTAATAATAATTTATTTATTTATATGTTATTTACTTACTTCCATTCAATTTAATTAGGAAACGAAAATAGCGTTCATGCGTATATACGACCTACCGTCTCCCTGAACGGTGTATTTATTTCCATTTATAGATATATTATATATATTTATATTCCGAATATATATTATATATAAATCATTTTTTACATTCTGAAAGTATGAAATCCTGATCGAAGTAATCATATGAATAATTACAAGTCCAAACACGAATGACCAATGAAACGATTTTACCCAAAACGTTGCTTTAACATGGAATTGACAAATGAATGGGTAATATAAAGTTTTAAGTGAATCATATATGATATCATAAATATTATTATGGTTTTTTTAAATGTTAATAATATGTTTAATTCCACTACACCGGGGTCTCAGACACGTACGGACGAAATTGGAAATAAGGTTAGGGATTATTTTGCAATCTTGTTTTTATCCGATATTTCTTATACATAAGTATTTACTGGGGTTATATTTTTCATCCATATCAATAAAATTGTTTTTCATAAAGTGTTTAATATTCTATCATGTTTTTTAAAGTCTTATGTACCCCTATTTGACTTTTAAATTGTTTTATGGAAGGAATCTTTCCTTTGTTTACCATATGAGGAACTTTTGGACTTTTCCACAAAAGTACGAGGGGAATGTTTTTTAACTTATATGAAATGAACAGATTTTTATGGTTTCATAACACCTAATTTTCATGAAGCATCCTATACAATATTTCGTGATTATTTTCAACAAAATCATTTTATTTTAAAATTTTGTGGCATTTTGTGAAAAGAATATGATTTTGAAGAAGAAAGGATATTTTCCTCCAAAATTCATTTCAAATGTTTTATCAAAACTATTTTACATCTGAGTTGAAATTATTTAGCATGTTAATGTTTCAAGGATGATGTATTAACTTTTTACATGGTTTAATTTTTATTATGATTAAATGATATCCATTTGTTTTATATGGATTATGTCACGTTGAGATGATGATTATGAAACCCATTTTATTCATTGGATTATGATGAATGATGAATGATCTTTTTGTGGAACACGTAAGAATGATTTCAATATTAGATGGGTGGTACCTATATCTCCCTCCATTGCATTGGATAATGATTTATATATCACGATATAGACATGGCTGGAATGAAAAGTAAAATCTGCTTCAGTGATATAGGGCTGGAATGGCAAGTAAACTTGGTTCAATATTGGAATTTGTCCACTATGATGGTCTTGGAAACAATGCCTTGGCAACTATGGGAATCATAACATGTTCTTAATGATTTGCAAAATTACATGTTTTATTCCCATGTTATTTTATCCTGATTAATGTTCCTTTATGATCTATTCCTTATGTACAACCATGATTTATGTCATTACTCGTGATTTTGAGGTTTTATGTTCATGGTTTTACATTCAAATGTTAATGGGTTGTTTTATGTTCTCCATGTTTTCCCTTACTGATCATTTGTGCTCACCCTTTATATGTTTTCTTTCCCTAGGATTAAATAAAGAATTTTGGTAGGAAAACAGATGGGGAAGATCGTTGTTGGAGATGTTGAAGATCTTTCAACATGATTAGAAGATTATGTTCCGACTTTCCAAATATACTAAACTAAAAAGGTATTTGGGTTTCTAGTTTTGTAATGTTTTATGTATTTCTACAAAAGTAATGTAATGTTCATGTACTTCAATCTCTGGGTCTCTACATTCACGAGATGACTAGGGACTACATGTTGTGTACTTTTATGGACACAATGTGTAGATAGGACTACACTCTATGTAATCCTAGTACACGATGTGTAGTGGTCTGCCTAGAAATTATATGGGCATGACATGATGTTTTATGTATAAGACGGGTTATTTTTGTTTTGGAAAAATAGGTAGCAACCTCATGTTTCATCATACTTACTGAAGGCTTTCCCCATCAAATGAACAATAGTTCCAAATGGGATCCCCCCGAATCTCCATCCATCCTCTGATTCGATTGTTGTAAGAAACATGTGAAACCAATCGATAACACCTTGATTCCTCTTAATCCATTATTCATGATTTTTTCTATTGAACTATTTATTTATGGTTGACCATTTATATTTTTTTTTGTAGATGTACATGATTATAGCTTGAATCACAAGTTGAGGCTGGACAAGGAGAGTCATACTACGACAGGTTGGTGGAATTTTTCTTTTCACTCAATGTCTAGTTGTTTGTATGTGTCTTATTGTTGTTATCCAATGTTTAGGGTGTATACTTGAATTTTAATTAACCCTTTTTTATGCCTAATGATTTTTATGTAATTTATTATGTGTTATTTTTCATGGGTAATATTGATTGCGATGAATTGGGGGAACTCCATGGGTGTGATTCCCTTGATTTTTCATTAGGGTCATTTGTCCTAGGTTTCCTATGTGGAAAGAAATGTTTTTTCTTTTTGGGTTATTAAAAATGAATTGATTTATAATGGGACAAAATTGGTCTAAATATAAATTGGATGGATTAAGGGATATGGATTAGATTTTTTCCATTTTCCCATATTATTCATATTATTGTTTAAGACTTATGATAGTTTAATTCAATTATTTCTTATTTTTTAGGATGCCCTTGTGAGTTGTTATTATGTTAACCATGTAATATTCAAATTTAATTGTGTTGTCTTCCATTCTAAAATGTTGATATTTCAGGTTCACACTTTTTGACTATTATTCCTCCAGGTGAGGATTTGTTATACCTGCGGTTGAGGATTTTTTATACATGTGGTCGAGGATATAATATGCCTTTGGGTGGGACTTTTCTATATATATGGGTGAAATTTTGTTTTTAATTTTGAATTGGAATGAATTATGACATGTCTTCTAATACAAACAACAATATTGGATTCAATATACAATTTACTTGTTTACATAAAATTCTAAGGTATCTATTGAGAACTATATATATGTGGGATTGATGGGATTAAGATGTACATAAATAAATATATAGTTCAATTTAATTGAATATTTGAACTAAACAAAATGAATGAAAATGGAAAATAAGACTTGTAGGATTGTTTTATTTTAAGTACTTTCTTATTTAATGGTTTCATTTTTTTAAAATACCTATTGCATATACTAATTGAAATATAGACATAGATCTAGTGTGGATTCCTACTAGGATTTATTTCTCACTCCCTATTGGGGTCATGCTTATGGGCCCAAATAAATTATATTTTTGCTGGTGTTGATAACGGAAAGTTCTCTTCAATAGGTACTTGAGATATTATTCTAGAGCCGGATAGCATGGGGCTGAGCTAAGGCTTGTGATGCTTCTTAGTAACCCTTGTTTCTATTTATTTTGGATCATATATTGTATACTTCTACAATGTTCCTATTTTTGATTTTCACTTATAAGATAACCTTTCGCATTATCTTTTGATGGAATTATTCATAGTTTTATTTATCTCATTAGTATTAAAAATATTTATTTTATGTGTATGTTGTTTACAACTCCTGTTATTGTATTATTATTAATTCTGTTGTGTTACACTCTACCAGTGATGGAATAATTTCCCCACTATCACGTCTTAGGCCCTCACAGCTAGTCGAAAGCGATAGTCATTTCATGATATGCACTAGAGGCCATGTTACCAACTGGGTATAGGGTACCAGTTGAGTGGGATCCTGATTTGGGATGTTACAAGTGGGAATGAAAAATGCCACTAGAGTTGTAGCCCATGTGCATTTCATGGGGTGGGGATATATTTTAATGTCATGTGTTGAGGGTGATGGAACCAGACAGTTTTACGCCCAGTATTTTGGATGGAGGGGAGTCAGTCGCTACCCCATGGGCTTACATAACTTACACTCATTAACCCTTGTGTAAGGGAAGGCACTATGAATTCTAGAAGGCATGGGAGTGGAAGAGTCGTCACTCATGAGGTGCATGTTATCTTATATATGTTGAATCAAAAAATCCATTGGTGTACCATGGAAGGAAAGAAAAAGTTAATGAAAAACAATTGGGGAAAGCTTGTGAGGGACCATTAATTCCCTATGAGAAATCCTGGAGGGAAACACAAAAGAGGTTCTCAAAAATTATGGGGCCCTTTTGGGAAGTGATCTCAATGATTTGGGTCATAGTGGAGGATAAGGGTTTTTTGATGGAAAGGGCCTCACAAAGCCTGGAGGACCTACCTCAGCATGAAGTTATGAGCTGGAAAATGTGTGCTTCGCAAAAGATGAGTACTATACAAAGCCTTAAGTATCCCTGAGGGACACTATACATGGAAAAGTGTTTAGTCCTTCATGAAATTCATCCCCAATATAGGTGGAGGTGAGGAGGAAAAAGGTGAAAAGGTTTCTCAATGCTCTAGTACCTTATATGATTCATTTCATAGTCTTGGATCATGGTGCTCACGTTCATTGTGAAATGGGACATCAAAAGATGAAAGGTCATGGTATCCATTCCATTTAGGAGGAGGTATCTACTAATTTAAACGAAACATGGATTCAAAATTCTCGTAGATGCTCTGTGAAGAAATGGAGGGACCCATGAAAGGTTGTGGCATCATCAGACTCAACGGAGTATTTTCATATAAATTAGCATAATCATTGAGGGCTTTGAACTCAAGGGAGTCCCATCAGTGCCTCATGAACATGCGGTGGTGAAGGGTGATCTATGATGGTGCTTCATGAGGAAGGTCATTTGGATGATTTTTGTGACATTTGAGTTTGGATAACATCCCAAACAGCTATGGTCCCCCAAATGTTATATCAGGGCACATATTTTGTAACAAAAAATGAATCCCTCATAATGGGAGCCATTGGGAAAAGGAGGGTCAGATTCTGAGGGAAAATTTATGAACAAGCTGCCTGATTATGAATCTAGCTCATGATGATGGTCGCACGATGCACACAGGTGAGGAGGCCTTGGTAAAGATCAGTTGACCATGCACCTATAAATAACTCATGGGAGATTCGATCCTTATTGGATTTTTATAATGAACATAAAAGATCTCTATTTTTGTGAAATTAATTAGCCCTTCAAAAAAATATTTTTGGAAATGGGTTTCTAGGATCCTTGCTCCCTAAATACTTCTTAGAGAACTGGGCACTGTGATCAAGTATTTTTTAGTGAAGTTTTCTGACTATGTGGGGCCTCTATGATCATGTACTACATAAACATCCTTTATGAATGATCTCCATGAAAAAACACATGAATTTTAAAAAATCATTGATCTAATAGCTTCACAAGATTAAGATCAGTAATTCCTTGATGTTGATGCGTGAAGGATTGAAATGGTGAACACCATCATGATCATATAGTACGTCCAGAGCCACTCTCACCACGAATTGCTGCATTCACTTCTCTCAGAATCAAAAAAGGACTATACTCTATGAAATAGATTACCACTGTACAATATTTGTTTGAGGGATGACGTCTCCATCCCACTAACCATCTATGATGAATTGGGATACTTATTTTGGGGAACCCCAGGGCATTTCCCCGTTGGATAGGGCTGTTGATGGCCATATCAAGAAGGATCACCCAAACATTATTGACGACTACCTCTACAACCATACTAATGAAATCAATGGTATGGAACTGAGAGCCGAGGCCTTTGGAAGAAAATATTATACAATCAGCATGTAAGGATTAGGGTTCCCAGATAAGGGATATAATAATATGTAGGACATGTTCATGGACCAAAATATAATAAAGGAATGATCTTGGGAATGCACGTCTTGCACTATGTTCTTGGTAGATCTAAGGAAAGTAGTAATATTTTAAGATGGGTGGGCTTCCCAATTCCATACCTACAAACTCTGATAGATCATGTTGTATAATATTCAAAAATAGATATATGGTACCAACACTTTCCACCTTCATCCTAAGCAGGTCACTATCATTCATTAAGATCTGCATCATATTTCTAGGACCCGGATTGTAGGGGTTGTAAGTGATGGGTTCCTCCATAGAGAGAATGTGCTAGTAGATCAAAAGCAGTTACATTGTCGACAGAAGGTTCTATTGGATCATGTGAAATGCACATATAAGGACATGTATGAGATGATCGATGACCACTTCATGAATTGGTTCGTTCATTTCCTGAACATTCTAGTGGAGGATCTCATTAAGGTGGAAGAGGGGGGAAAGAAATATCCAACAAGGTCCCACACCTAATTAAGAGTATACTAGTGAGGCAAGGAATTGTATTAATGGAGGATCATCGAGGAGATATAATGGAAGGATTGGGGGTAAATCCTCATGAATGAGCCTCAACCAATAGTTGGGTTGTATGAGTTCATTGAGGAAATTATCTTCTATTGGATACTACTGGTGAGAGATGTTCAAATATACTTCATGCTGAGCACATTCAAATAGATAGGATACTTGAAACAAGACAATGAATATACCATGGTATCTTAGTGTTGATGAATATGTTTAATGTTATCTAGAATATCATGGAGGGAATGAATATATTGCATGTGTCCAGATTACTTCATTTTCTTTTACAACTGGATGGGTGAAGAAATTTGAGGTTATGAATGTCTGAATCCCATACACCCTTGAGAAGAACTTTTGTCTAGAGATCCTGAATACTATAGGATGATTCCTATTAAACAAGGGCATTATGATGGTGCAGAACAATGTCAGACTAGAAGATCACATTATGTTTCATCTGTTACCCCTATAGATGGGGTAATAACCAATAGATGTATGGTAACTAAGGAAAAGTGGTAATACCTCCTATTGTATTTAATATGTGTGTTGGTGGCATGAAAGTACTATGAGATGATCTGCAAACTGTATAACTCACACAAATTCATGGGGTAGTTTACGTGTCGGTAGAGGCCCCAAGGTATACATATGAGTAAATCATAAAGACTACCCATGCGTGATGAGGTAGCTTTCCCTAATTTTCACACATGAAGATGAAAATATACCGAATGAGATGCCTCCATCCACTACTGCATACATGCAAGTTTATTTATATGGGATGAGCTGAGAGGTACACAACATAGGATAAATGTTGAGTCATTAGAACATCCGGGACAATGAAATGGTATCTAATGGATGACGCTGGATGGTGCCAAGAGAGAGCCATAACAACAAATTTGGGGTATACTGTCGTGGTGGAGCTATAGTAGCAGAGCCAATAGTTTTGGGAACTATAATAACTTGTACTGAATGAGGAGAAGTAGCCCTAGTCCCAGTGCTCCCTGTTGGGCAGTCTCAGGAGGAAGGGTAACCAATAAGAGGGTTCTACAATATATCTTCTCAATCATCCAAGAAGTGGTTTCACAATGTGGTCATCAATGATGATTTTGTCTACCCTGAGGCATTTTTAATCTCATAGATCAATTAGAAGTTCCAAAATACTTGTATGATGTGGGATCACCTCACAAGGAATAAGATAGAACATGATGGGATTGGTTATGAAATGGTTGTCTTTCTCATGTCCTAGAAAGAGGGGGATGGTATGGGAAGAGATGGTGGACCTAGTGCACTCCAAGTCATTGTGAAAATAATGATGGAATGGGTGATGGTACTACAAGATTTGTCCTCTCCCAGACTAATGGTTGATTATGAGCAAGTGGTGCACTATCCAATGACCACAGAATTAGACGGATCCTGTGGGAAGATTCCAATGTTGGTATTCCACAAGATATTGGTGAGACTAGATTCTCCATAGAGGAATTCACCAAAAAGATCGAAGTGATCTTAAACTCATTATTCTATGTATTTACATCCTCTTGATTCTTCGCTGAAATTTATTTCATGTAAGAGGGTTTGGCGCAAGATACCTCTATGGATAAAGAATAAGTCACAAAGAAACATGTAGAGGAATATGATACAAGATCATTATCATAAGAAAAAATGGTTATTTGGTAGAATCAGAGATTAGGTGGCCATGCTGGCCACCTTGAAATCCCTGTAGCTCTTATTAATTTATGGGTAAAATGACATGGTGTCCCGATGTTCATAACACAAGAGAATGACATTCCACTACATGGATTTCATATGTCTCCTACCTTGAAGAGACATATCTTTTTCTTGATAAGGTTTAAAAAAATTTGTTATATGAATATTTTTGTGAGTAGTGGGTACTCTATTAAGGGAAATTGTTGGAAGGTACATGATCCTTTTCCCAATATAAGATTCAATCTATAAAGAATTAGATTCACACATTAACCAGGCCATGGTCTCTATTGAATATTCATTCGTGGTTGTTGGTGACACTTCTTGAAGGGAGACACAAGGGGAAAACACCGATGACTTTATTGGGGTGGTGTCAACTATTGATGAAATTTCTCATTACATGGAGCCCATCAAATTTGATAGGGTTCCAAAGGAAGATCCTACGACCAAACTCTTAGATTCATTTTTGGTGTACAAACCCATAGATTTGGAATATCAGTATTTCTCCGATTTGAATGTGGAAAAGGGGAGATGTATCATTAGACTCTGGGATTAGAAGTGCATCAATATTTTTATTTACAACCTCATAGAGGTACCATGGGTGATCTAGATGAGGTCACTCCATCACTCGATGCACTGCTTATGTCTTGGAGGGGAGGAATTTCATGATCTCCATAATTTATTCCATGTTAATATTTATGATAAGATGCGGGAAAGAAGATAACACTTGGATGCTACCTAGTGACCGGAGAAGTGTAACACCCCGAGATTTTATGAAAAAATATTCTTTTTAGTTTCATTAATGTCTTGTGTTGTAAGCTACACCAAAAGGAGCTTTCACAAAATGCGTCCTTGACTGGCCTTGCATTACACGCAATCACGACCTTTCACGATAGCATGTGTAGTACGCAATACCATGTTTCACAAAACAACGATATGCTATTAAAATATTATTAAAAATAGTCATTATAAATAGTAATAACCACTTTTTGAAATTTTTTAAATTTTATTTTTCAAAATGGACTTCATTTTTGGATTCGGAATATCGAAATTAGCTTAGGGTGAAATTTTGGTACTTTTCGGACAACTTTCATTTTCTGATGAATAGTGATAATTACTAAATTTAAATTAAAAACAACATTTTTAATCGAAATAATTAATAGTGATAAATTATTAATTTTAGTGGTTTTAAATTATATTTAGAATATATTTTTACAATTTAATACAACGTTGGTCATTGGATGTAATTTCACATTTAAACCACACATAAACAAGTGTCAATCTTTTGGTAGTTATTATCTCTTAAAAACACGCTATTTGTTTTGATGACGGGAATTAATTTTTAAATTAATTAATTCAACTGATATGTTGTGAATTTGGTAAAATAGAAATAATTTTTGAGTTCATAATATCAAATATAGCTTAAGCCTAATTTTTGGTATTTTTCTGGAAACATTCATTTTTTTTATGAATAGTGAAACCACTAAGTGGTAGTTAAAAAACTGAATTTTTCATATAACATAATTTTACCGCTTCTGTGGGTGGAATTTCAAAAATCCGAGAGACAAGGTTGATGTCAGTAAGTAAAATTTGGTTCAATGAGATGAAAATAATTTTTGGTGAATAGTAACTTTTTACTTTTTTTAACCACGGTTAAAAGTAAATAGGGTAATTAAGGGTAAAAATGATATTATTATTACCCTAACACATGTCAAAATTCTATTTTATAAGTGTAATTCGACCAAAAATAAGCTTAGGAATAAAATATGACCATTTAGGCCCACATGGATTAGATTAGAACATTTATTATTATTTAATTCAAAGAAGAGTTAAAAGAGTTAAAATCAAAGTTTATTTACTAAAACATTTTTAATATAGGGATATAAATAAGATAAATTCGATTGTAAATATTCATTAGAAAGATAAAAGGATTTACTACATAATGGTATTTTATTTTTAATTTTTAAGCCTTAAATAATTTAATTTATTTATGAGACAACGATGATGCAGTAATTATCTTATTAATGACATATTGACATAATTGATGTTATAAATACTCAAATAAATATTATTTTAGACTTTTTATGACTTACACTAATTTTCTAAGTTAATATGACATGTTATTGTTTATTTAACTAACTTTGTTGGAACTTATCATTCTGTTATAATTTTCACAAAAATCAATTACTAAATAGTGTCAGAATTGACATAAAATAGTTTTTAAAACAAATATTATATTATTAATTGTTATTTTATTCCTAAAAATATAATGTTCGGCCAAATGACTTATATAAGGGTATATATATTAATAATAAACAATTTGGGGTTCGTTTGGCTTCTTATAGTAAGTTTATTAACCTTATAGTAGAAGAACACAAGAAGACATGGTAAAAGTAAAATTATTTAACTTAATGTTAAATCTAAATGATAAGGTTAAAATAGAAACCTAAACTTGTCTAAATTCTATTGGATGAGAGTATTTCGACCCATCCACACCTTATCCTCGAAATAAATCAATTTGGAGCTATTTAAAACCGAACTTGACTTTATAATAAAATAATATTTTTAGTTATTCCAAAGGTGCCCCTCTCCTCCCTTATAAAAGGACACCTACTCCCTCTCTTCCTCACACAACTTTGAGCCTTCAAGCTCGGACAACCCCCGCCAAAATCTCTTCTCCACTTCCCTAGAAACATCCTAGAGGTTCTGGTCTTCCTCAAAGACCAATTTTAGTGCCCTAAGAGGAGGTCTCAAAGAGGCGCTCCAAAGAAGAGGTAATTTCCGTTACCAATTCTTTCACCTTTATTTCGTCTTCCACTTCTTCTTCTTAGGTTGTTTCATTATGAAGTAATAACATCAGTATCACTCATATACTGATATGTTATTATAAGTATTAAACAACCCTATTTCACCATCTATCCATCCTACGGAAAACGAAATCACCGCGCGTGCGTACGTACGGAATACCGTCTCCACACTGTGGTGTAATCCGTTTTTCCACCAACACCTTACATGGATGGGTATTATGGTGTAAAGAATAACTATACATAGTTATTATAACATCATAATAATTCTAATATATTGTATCATCCACTCCAATTCAATTCAATAATTATGGAAATGATATCATCGCTCGTGCGTACGTACGGACTACCGTCTCCACGACGCGATGAGATTCATTCTCCATGTTAACCATTTAAGAATGATTATAAAGTATATATAAGCAATAATAATGAAATATATGAAATTATAAATATACTGGATTTATGTGTATATATATGTATGTAATCTACTTAATTCCATTCAACTCAATAAGGAAACGAAAATAACGTTCATGCGTACGAACGGTCTACCGTCTCCATGAACGTTGTATTTCTTTCCATTTACTGATTTATTATATATATGTATATTCTGAATATATATATATATATATATATATCATGTTTTATTTTCTGGAATTAAGTAATCATGATCTAAGTAATCATATGAATAATTACAAGTCAAAACACGGACGAAAAATGAAACAATTTTACCCAAAACGCTCTTTAACATGGAATTTACAAACGAACGGGTAATATAAAGTCATAAGTGAACCATATATGATATCATAAAAATGAATATGATTCTGTAATAAGTCAATGACATTATTTAAATCATTATACAGGAGGTTCGGACACTTACGAAGCAAATCGGACCTAAGGTAAGGGAAATATCACAATCTCATTTTTATGAGAGATTGTTTATACTTTGGTATTTACTGGGGTGTATTTTATCATCCACATCCATGTTTCCTCAATATGTAATATTATCCACCTAAAATTTTTTAAATCCAATTTTACCCTTCAGTAAGTTTTTAGTAAAATATATGATAGGAATCTTTTGTTGTTTTTCATACGACGTACCTTTTGACTTTTCTGACAAAAGTACGAAAAGAATGTTTTTTAAACTTATACGGCATGAATGGATTTTAAAAACATTATTTCCAAGAAGCTTCCTTTACAAGTTTTCATGTTTATTTTTAATCAACTTCTCTTAGTTTATAATTGTATGACATGTTAATAAAGGAAAAGTGCTTTTGAAGTAGAAATGATATTTTCGTCAAGAATGGAGTTCAAGTGTTTTATCAAAATTATTTTCCATCTAAGATAATATAGGGGTCTGTTTCTATACATATTATTACATGGATTTTATTATGTTGTGATGGAAATATTTTTATGAATTCCTTTATCTTATATGAATTTTTTTATGATGTCATGTTGTTTAAGAATCCCATTTTTACTACATGGGTTATGCAATGATGTATGATTTATGATTTTGTTGGACACATAAGAATGGTATCATTATGAGATGGGTGGGACCTATATCTCCCTCCAATTCATTGGGTAATGATTTTATATCTCATGAGATAGACATGGCTGGAACGGTAGGTTATACCGGTTCAGTGAAACAGGACTGAAACGAGGGTGACTCGGTTCAGAAGGGGAATTTGTCTACTAAGATTGTCTTGGAAATGAGTCTTGACTAACAAGAAATGATTTTCTATGATTATGTGTGTATGCCACAAAGTTTAATGTTTTATGTTATGATTATTGTGATTATATTTCACTGCCATGAGTTATCCCAGGTAATGAAATTATGATCTCTTTTACAGGTTAAGATATCCAAAAGTTATGTGCTTATGTATATGATGTGATTGATATTTATTTTGTTTACCCTTACTAATCATTTGAGCTCACCCTTTTATGTTTTCTTTTCCCCAGGATATAAAGAAAGGTTTTAGGTTTAATAAAAAGGAAGATCGTTATGGGAGATGTTGAAGATCTTTCACCAGGATTAGAGGATTATATTCCGAGTTTTCAAAGACACTAAAATATTACGGTCCTTGTGTGTGTGTTTTTGTTATGTACTAAGTATTCCGCAAATGTAATGTAATGTCAATGTACGTCAGGCTTCGGGTCTCTACAGTTGGTATCAGAGGGAGGTTTAGTCAACCTTTGGAAACTAGGATGCGAAAACATTAGTGAGATCCCTAGAGATAATTCTAAGGTATGTCTAGGGATGTCCCTAAGGATAAGTATACGTATAGGATATAGTCCTAGAACTATGGTAACCATATTAGATTAAACCAAAGATGTTAGATATTGAAGTTACTCCCCCTTTATTATGATTTTTTCCTCTCACACTATTCTTTTTGGGTTTTAGAAAATGGTTGGAAACAAGATGATTCACGATAATGGGGGATATGATAGAAAATGGAATGATATTCTTCATGAGAAACGAAATGAAATGGGATTTGGAAGTCCAAACATCATTATTATGCCGAATCAGCAATCTTATAATATGATCAATAAAGTAAAATTTGGAAAGTTTCCTGACTCGGCTAATAAGAGAAAGATGGAGTTTCATGATGATCATAGAGTAAAGAAAGTTCAATTTCCCCTATGTAAATCATGTGGGAAGAGGCATCAAGGAGAATGTTTCAAAGGAACTGGAAGATGCTTTGGGTGTGAAAAAGAAGGGCACAAAGCCAGTAAGTGAAAAAGAAAAGGTTCAGTTAACACTAGGGATACGGATAATGGTATTGCTACGACATCAACAATGGTTAAATGTTTTAAATGTGGAATGTAAGGGAATTATGCAAACCAATGCCCTAAGGGAAAGTCTCATGAAGAGAATCAGTATGGTCATATGGGTAGTATTTATGTTGATGATGATGAAGAGCATACAAATGATATGTGAGATGAAAGAATTGTTGAAGCTCGGTCAATGGTTTAATAATGTAGTGGAATGATTACATGTTTATCATGTGTAATGTTCTATAAGTAATCTCATGGTACTATGGAATAAAGAGACATCTAAGGATTGTTACACTGTTGTCTTTCCTTGAGTTTTGAAAGTGTATGATTAATGGAACCAGTATCCATGAAAGGTTATTTAGATATCTTTGGAATGTAGATGATATGTGCATAATGACGGGATAAGGAGAAAATTAAATGTTTGATAGTATTCATGAGCTCATGAATGATGTAAGGAGAAGGTTATATCATGGTTTGAGTATATAGAATTTTGAGAATTTTGGTATGTTAAAAGTGTTAACTTTTAACTGCATTCAATTTTTCACTATGGTTCAATGGGTATTCAAGAGAATACATTATTAAGGCCTTTGAATGATTGGAATTTGACCAACAAGACATATCTTATGATATATGGGGATCAATGATGATATTAAATCTCTGGTAATCATTTTCACTATATTATGAGAGCGGACTACAGTATTATGGATAAGCCTAAAGATTGGAATGGATTATGTTGGACATA
Source organism: Viscum album (assembly GCA_963277665.1). Taxonomy (NCBI): domain Eukaryota; kingdom Viridiplantae; phylum Streptophyta; class Magnoliopsida; order Santalales; family Viscaceae; genus Viscum; species Viscum album. Next base: position 875,338,265 of record OY728143.1, on the reverse strand, counting down.
AGTTAGTATTGTTTTAGGATAAAAGTTTTTTCTATATTATTGAAGGGATTTTATAGTAATATAGTTTTAGAAAAAGGACAACCTGCAGGACGGGCGACAACCCATCACTTCGGACAAGGCTGTGGGAATCGAACCCACAACCGAAGTGAGATTGGCCTTTATCGCGTACCACTAACCTACATGAATTCCCTGGTTAGTAGAAACTAGTTTTATTTTATTAAGTGGTATGATATATGAAGTATAAGTTCATTTTTGGAACCATATACGATTAACCATAAGATGGACTTATAACTTTTTCTAACCTTTTGTTTGGAAGAGATGGAATGACCCATCATTCTATCACATGATCTTCTAACACACCACGAATGACAAATTCAAATTCATTTCTTTAAGAGATGAAGTGGAAATTGTATAAAGAACGAAAAAGGGTGAGACTATACCAAAATCACGAAAGTATTTCTTCTAATTCCAATTTCATCAACTTTAGGGAAACGATCTTGAAAACCAAAAATGTTGTCCTAGTGCTCTTATATCTGATTAATAAGATGGTACCTTAGATCATCACAAATCTATGGATTTGTGATTGTTGGATTTTTCATAGCCATGTTCTCTACCACTCTCTATCAGAACATGATGGTTAGGTTTCTCTTCCATATCCATATTTTCACCTATGTTCTCCTATGTGGAAACCCAGTGATTAGTTAACTGTTGTGTTTCATACATTAGTTTTTAAAGATTTTTTTTTGTTATTCCTTTTTACGATGTGGGTTTCTATTAAAGTAACTTTGGAGTAGTAAACCATTTATAACCCTGACGAATTTCGAGGGCGAAATTCATTTTAAGGGGGGTAGAATGTTACACCCCGAGATTTTATGAAAAAATATATTTTTTAATTTCATTAATGTCTTGTGTTGTATGCTACACCAAAAGGAGCTTTCACAACACACATCCTTGACTTGCTTGGCACTACACGCAATCACGACCTTTCACGATAGCGTGTGTAGTACGCAATACTATGTTTCACTAAACAACGATATGCTATTAAAATATTATTTAAACTAGTCGTTATGAATAGTAATAACCACTTTTTGAAATTTTGTACATTTTATTTTTCAAAATGGACTTCATTTTTGGATTCGGAATATCGAAATTAGCTTAGGGTGAAATTTTGGTACTTTTTGGATAACTTTCATTTTCTGATGAATATTAAAAATTACTAAATTTAAATTAAAAACAACATTTTTAATCGAAATAATTAATAGTGATAAATTATTAATTTGAGTGGTTTTAAAGTATATTTAGAATATATTTTGATAATTTAATACAATTTTGGTCATTGGATGTAATTTTCACAGTTAAACCAGACATAAACAAGTGTCAATCTTTTGGTAGTTATTATCTCTTAAAAACACGCTATTTGTTTTGACGACGGGAATTAATTTTTAAATTAATTAATACAACTGATATGTTTTGAATTTTGTAAAATAGAAATCATTTTTGAGTTCATAATATCAAATATATCTTAAGCCTAATTTTTGGTATTTTTCTGGAAACTTTCATTTTTTTGATGAATAGTGAAACCTCTAAGTGGTAGTTAAAAAACTGAATTTTTCATAAAACATAATTTTACCGCTTCTGTGGGTGGAATTTCAAAAATCCGAGAGACAAGGTTGATGTCAGTAAGTAAAATGTGGTTCAATGAGATGAAAATAATATTTGGTGAATAGTAACTTTTTACTTTTTTTACCACGGTTAAAAGTAAATAGGGTAATTAAGGGTAAAAATGATATTATTATTACCCTAACACATGTCCAAATTCTATTGGATAAGTGTAATTCGACCAAAAACAAGCTTAGGAATAAAATATGACCATTTAGGCCCACTTGGATTAGATTAGGACATTTATTATTATTTAATTCAAAGAAGAGTTAAAAGAGTTAAAATCAAAGCTTATTTACTAAAACATTTTTAATATAGGGTAATACATAAGATAAATTCGATTGTAAATATTAATTAGAAAGAAAAAAAGATTTACTACATAATGGTATTTTATTTGTAATTTTTAGACATTAAATAATTTAATTTATTTATGTCACAACGATGATGCAGTAATTATCTTATTAATTCAATATTGACATAATTGATGTTATAAATACTCAAATAAATATAATTTGAGACTTTTTATGACTTAAACTAATTTTATAGGTTAATATGACATTTTATTGTTGATTTAATTAACTTTGTTTGAACTTATCATTCTGTTATGAGTTTCACAAAAATCAATTATTAAATAGTGTCAAAATTGACATAAAATAGTTTGTAAAACTAATATTATATTATTAATTGTTATTTTTTTCCTAAAAATCCAATGTTCGGAAAAATTACTTAGATAAGGTTATATATATTAATAATAAACAATTTGGGGTTCTTTTGGCTTATTATAGTAAGTTTATTAACCTTATAGTAGAAGAACACAAGAAGACACGGTAAAAGTAAAATTATTTAACTTAATGTTAAATCTAAATGATAAGGTTAAAATAGAAACCTAAACATGTCTAAATTCTATTGGATGAGAGGATTTCGACCCATCCCCACCTTATACTCGAAATAAATCAATTTGGAGCTATTTAATTCCGAACATGACTTTATAATAAAATAATATTTTTAGTTATTCCAAAGGTGCCCATCTCCTCCCTTATAAAAGGACACCTCCTCCCTCTCTTCCTCACACAACTTTGAGCCTTCAAGCTCGGCCAACACCTACCAAAATCTCTTCTCCACTTACCTAGAAACATCCTAGAGGTTCTGGTCTTCCTCAAAGACCAATTTTAGTGCCCGAAGAGGAGGTCTCAAAGAGGCGCTTCAAAGAAGAGGTAATTTCCGTTACCAATTCTTTCACCTTTATTTCTTCTTCCACTTCTTCTTCTTAGTTTGTTTCATTATGAAGTAATAACATCAGTATCACTCATATACTGATATGTTATTATATGTATTAAACAACCCTATTTCACAATCTATCCATCCTACGGAAAATGAAATCACCGCGCGTGCGTACGTACGGAATACCGTCTCCACGCCGTGGTGTAATCTGTTTTTCCACCAACACCTTACATGGATGGGTATTATGGTGTAAAGAATAACTATACATAGTTATTATAACATCATAATGATTCTGATATATTGTATCATCCACTCCAATTCAATTCAATAATTATGGAAATGATATCATCGCTCGTGCGTACGTACGGACTACCGTCTCCACGACGCGATGAGATTCATTCTCCATGTTAACCATTTAAGAATGATTATAAAGTATATATAAGCAATAATAATGAATTATATGAAATTATAAAGATACTGGATTTATGTGTATATATATGTATGTCATCTACTTAATTCCATTCAACTCAATAAGGAAATTAAAACAGCGTTCATGCGTACGAACGGTCTACCGTCTCCATGAACGGTGTATTTCTTTCCATTTAATGATTTATTATATATATGTATATTCTGAATATATATATATAGATCATGTTTTATATTCTGGAATTAAGTAATCATGATCTAAGTAATCATATGAATAATTACAAGTCAAAACACGGACGATAAATGAAACAATTTTACCCAAAACGCTATTTAACATGGAATTTACAAACGAACGGGTAATATAAAGTCATAAGTGAACCATATATGATATCATAACAATGAATATGATTCTGTAATAAGTCAATGACATTATTTAAATCATTATACAGGAGGTTCGGACACTTACGAAGCAAATCAGACCTAAGGTAAGGGAAATATCACAATCTCATTTTTATCCGAGATTGTTTATACATTGATATTTACTAGGGTGTATTTTATCATCCACATCCATGTTTCCTAAATATGTAATATTATCCACCTACAATTGTTTAAATCCAATTTTACCCTTCAGTAGGTTTTTAGTAAAATATATGAAAGGAATCTTTTGTCATTTTTCATACGAGGCACTTTTTGAATTTTCCGACAAAAGTATGAAAAGAATGTTTTTTTAAACTTATACGGCATGAATGGATTTTTAAAACATTATTTCCATGAAGCTTCCTTTACAAGTTTTCATGTTTATTTTTAATCAACTTCTCTTAGTTTATAATTGTATGACATGTTAAGAAAGGAAAAGTGTTTTTGAAGTAGAAAGGATATTTTCCTCAAGAATGGAGTTCAAGTGTTTTATCAAAATTATTTTCCATCTAAGATAATATAGGGTTCTGTTTCTATCCATATTATAACATGGATTTTATTATGTTGTGATGGAAATAGTTTTATGAATTCCTTTATCTTATATGAATTTTTTTATGATGTCATGTTGTTTAAGAATCCCATTTTTACTACATGGGTTATGCAATGACGTATGATTTATGATTTTGTGGAACACATAAGAATGGTATCATTATGAGATGGGTGAGACCTATATCTCCCTCTAATGCATTGGGTAAAGATTTTATATCTCATGAGATAGACATTCCTGGAACGGTAGGTTATACCGGTTCAGTGAAACAGGACTGAAACGAGGGTGACTCGGTTTAGAAAGGGACTTTGTCCACTAAGATAGTCTTGGCAATGAGTCTTGACTAACAAGAAATGATGTTCTATGATTATGTGTGTATGCCAAAAAGTTTAATGTTTTATGTTATGATTATTGCGATTACATTTCACTGCCATGAGTTATCCCAGGTAATGAAATTATGATCTCTTTTACAGGTTAGGATTTTGAAAAGTTATGTGCTTATGTATATGATGTGATTGATATTTCTTTTGTTTACCCTTACTGAGCATTTGAGCTCACCCTTTTATGTTTTCTTTTCCCCAGGATATAAAGAAAGGTTTTAGGTATAATAAAAAAGAAGATCTTTATGGGAGATTTTGAAGATCTTTCACCAGGATTAGAGGATTACATTCCGAGTTTCCAAAGACACTAAACTATTACGGTCCATGTGTGTGTGTTTTTGTTATGTACTAAGTATTCCGAAAATGTAACGTAATGTCAATGTACGTCAGGCTTCGGGTCTCTACAGTTGGTATCAGAGGGAGGTTTAGTCATCCTTTGGAAACTAGGATGCGAAAACGTTTGTGAGATCCCTAGAGATATTTCTAAGGTATGTCTAGGGATGTCCCTAAGGATAAGTATACATATAGGATATAGTCCTATAACTATGGTAACCATATTAGATTAAACCAAATATGTTAGATATTGAAGTTACTCCCCCTTTATTATGATTTTTTCCTCTCACACTATTCTTTTTGGGTTTTATAAAATGGCTGGAAACAAGATGATTCACGATAATGGAGGATATGATGGAAAATGGAATGATATTCTTCATGAGAAACCAAATGAAATGGGATTTAGAAGTCCAAACATCATTATTATGCCGAATCAGCAATCTCATAATATGATCAATAAAGTAAAATTTGGTAAGTTTCCTGACTTGGCTAATAAGAGAAAGATGGAGTTTCATGATGATCATAGAGGAAAGAAAGTTCAATTTCCCCTATGTAAATCATGTGGGAAGAGGCATCAAGGAGAATGTTTCAAAGGAACTGGAAGATGCTTTGGGTGTGGAAAAGAAGGACACAAATCCAGTAAGTGCAAAGGAAAAGGTTCAGTAAACACCAGGGATACAGATAATGGTATTGCTACGACATCAACAATGGTTAAATGTTTTAAATGTGGAATGTAAGAGCATTATGCAAAACAATGCCCTAAGGGAAAGTCTCATGAAGAGAATCAGTATGGTCGTATGGGTAGTATTTATGTTGATGATGATGAAGAGCCTACAAATGATATGTGAGATGAAAGAATTGTTGAAGCTCGGTCAATGGTTTAATAATGTAGTGGAATGATTACATGTTTATCATGTGTAATGTTGTATAAGTAATCTCATGGTACTATGGAATAAAGAGACATCTAAGTATTGTTACACTGTTGTCTTTCCTTGAGTTTTGAAAGTGTATGATTAATGGTACCAGTATCCATGAAAGGTTATTCAGATATTTTTGGAATGTAGATGATATGCGCATAATGACGAGATAAGGAGAAAATTAAATGTTTGATAGTATTCATGAGCTCATGAATGATGTAAGGAGAAGGTTATATCATGGTTTGAGTTTATAGAATTTTGACGATTTTGGTATGTGAAAAGTGTTAACTTTTAACTGTATTCAATTTTTCACTATGGTTCAATGGGTATTCAAGAGAATACATTATTAAGGCCTTTGAATGTTTGGAATTTGACCAACAAGACATATGTAATGATATATGGGGATCAACGATGATATTAAATCTCTGGTAATCATTTTCACTATATTATGAGAGTGGACTAAAGTATTATGGATAAGCCTAAAGATTGGAATGGATTATGTTGGACATAAGTTAGTATTGTTTTAGGATAAAAGTTTTTTCGATATTATTGAAGGGATGTTATAGTAATATAGTTTTAGAAAAAGGACAACCTGCAGGACGGGTGACAACCCATCACTTCGGACAAGGCTGTGGGAATCGAACCCACAACTGAAGTGTGATTGGCCTTTATCGCATACCACTGGCCTACATGAATTCTCTGGTTAGTAGAAACTGGTTTTATTTTATTAAGCGGTATGATATATGAAGTATAAGTTCATTTTTGGAACTATATATGATTAACCATAAGTTGGACTTATAACTTTTGCTAACCTTTTGTTTGAAAGAGATGGAATGACCCATCATTCTATCACATGATCTGCTAACACATCATGAATGACAAATTCAACTTCATTTCTTTAAGAGATGAAGTGGAAATTGTCCAAAGAATGACAAAGGGTGAGACTATACCAAAATCACGAAAGTATTTCTTCTAATTCCAATTTCATCAACTTTAGGGAAACGATCTTGAAAACCAAAAATGTTGTCCTAGTGCTCTTATATCTAATTAATCAGATGGTACCTTAGATCATCACAAATCTATGGATTTGTGATTGTTGGATTTTTCATAGCCATGTTCTCTACCACTCTCTATCAGAACATGATGGTTAGGTTTCTCTTCCATATCCATATTTTCACCTATGTTCTCTAATGTGGAAACCCAGTGATTAGTTAACCGTTATGTTTTATACATTAGTTTTTAAAGATTTTTTTTGTTATTCCTTTTTACGATGTGGGTTTCTATTAAAGTAACTTTGGAGTAGTAAACCATTTATAACCCTGACGAATTTCGAGGGCGAAATTCATTTTAAGGGGGGTAGAATGTAACACCCCGAGATTTTATGAAAAATTATTGTTTTTAATTTCATTAATGTCTTGTGTTGTACGCTACACCAAAAGGAGCTTTCACAACACGCATCCTTGACTTTCCTGGCATTACACGCAATCACGACCTTTCACGATAGCGTGTGTGGTACATAATACTATGTTTCACTAAACAACGATATGCTATTAAAATATTATTTAAACTAGTCGTTATGAATAGTAATAACCACCTTTTGAAATTTTGTAAATTTTATTTTTCAAAATGGACTTCATTTTTGGATTCGGAATATCGAAATTAGCTTAGGGTGAAATTTTGGTACTTTTTGGATAACTTTCATTTTCTGATGAATAGTGAAAATTACTAAATTTAAATTAAAAACAACATTTTTAATCGAAATAATTAATAGTGCTAAATTATTAATTTGAGTGGTTTTAAAGTATATTTAGAATATATTTTTATAATTTAATACAATGTTGGTCATTGGATGTAATTTCACATTTAAACCAGACATAAACAAGTGTCAATCTTTTGGTAGTTATTATCTCTTAAAAACACGCTATTTGTTTTGACGATGAGAATTAATTTTTAAATTAATTAATACAACTGATATGTTTTGAATTTGGTAAAATAGAAATCATTTTTGAGTTCATAATATCAAATATAGCTTAAGCCTAATTTTTGGTATTTTTCTGGAAACTTTCATTTTTTTTGATGAATAGTGAAACCACTAAGTGGTAGTTAAAAAACTGAATTTTTCATAAAACATAATTTTACCGCTTCTGTGGGTGGAATATCAAAAATCTGAGAGACAAGGTTGATGTCAGTAAGTAAAATGTGGTTCAATGAGATGAAAATAATATTTGGTGAACAGTAACTTTTTACTTTTTTTACCACGGTTAAAAGTAAATAGGGTAATTGAGGGTAAAAATGATATTATTATTCCCCTAACACATGTCCAAATTCTATTGGATAAGTGTAATTCGACCAAAAACAAGCTTAGGAATAAAATATGACCATTTAGGCCCACTTGGATTAGATTAGGACATTTATTATTATTTAATTCAAAGAAGAGTTAAAAGAGTTAAAATCAAAGATTATTTACTAAAACATTTTTAATATAGGGTTATACATAAGATAAATTCGATTGTAAATATTCATTAGAAATATAAAAAGATTTAATACATAATGGTATTTTATTTGTAATTTTTAGACATTAAATAATTTAATTTATTTATGACACAACGATGATGCAGTAATTATCTTATTAATGAAATATTGACATAATTGATGTTATAAATACTCAAATAAATATAATTTGAGACTTTTTATGACTTACACTAATTTTCGAGGTTAATATTACATGTTATTGTTGATTTAATTTACTTTTTTCGAACTTATCATACTGTTATGAGTTTCACAAAAATCAATTACTAAATAGTGTCAAAATTGACATAAAATAGTTTTTAAAACAAATATTATATTATTAATTGTTATTTTATTCCTAAAAATCTAATGTTCGGCCAAATGACTTAGATAAGGTTATATATATTAATAATAAACAATTTGGGGTTCTTTTGGCTTCTTATAGTAAGTTTATTAACCTTATAGTAGAAGAACACAAGAAGACACGGTAAAAGTAAAATTATTTAACTTAATGTTAAATCTAAATGATAAGGTTAAAATAGAAACCTAAACTTGTCTAAATTCTATTGGATGAGAGTATTTAGACCCATCCCCACCTTAGCCTCGAAATAAATCAATTTGGAGCTATTTAAAACCGAACATGATTTATAATAAAATAATATTTTTAGTTATTCCAAAGTTGCCCATCTCCTCCATTATAAAAGGACACCTCCTCCCTCTCTTTCTCACACAACTTTGAGCCTTCAACCTCGGCCAAACCCTGCCAAAATCTCTTCTCCACTTCCCAAGAAACATCCTAGAGGTTCTGGTCTTCCTCAAAGACCAATTTTAGTGCCCGAAGAGGAGGTCTCAAAGAGGCGCTTCAAAGAAGAGGTAATTTCCGTTACCAATTCTTTCACCTTTATTTCTTCTTCCACTTCTTCTTCTTAGGTTGTTTCATTATGAAGTAATAATATCAGTATCAGTCATATACTGATATGTTATTATAAGTATGAAACAACCCTATTTCACCATCTATCCATCCTACGGAAAACGAAATCACCGCGCGTGCGTACGTACGGAATACCGTCTCCACGCCGTGGTGTAATCTGTTTTTCCACCAACACCTTACATGGATGGGTATTATGGTGTAAAGAATAACTATAAATAGTTATTATAACATCATAATGATTCTGATATATTGTATCATCCACTCCAATTCAATTCAATAATTATGGAAATGATATCATCGCTCGTGCGTACGTACGGACTACCGTCTCCACGACGCGATGAGATTCATTCTCCATGTTAACCATTTAAGAATGATTATAAAGTATACATAAGCAATAATAATGAATTATATGACATTATAAATATACTGGATTTATGTGTATATATATGTATGTCATCTACTTAATTCCATTCAACTCAATAAGGAAACGAAAACAGCGTTCATGTGTACGAACGGTCTACCGTCTCCATGAACGGTGTATTTCTTTCCATTTACTGATTTATTATATATATGTATATTCTGAATATATATATATAGATCATATTTTATATTCTGGAATTAAGTAATCATGATCTAAGTAATCATATGAATAATTACAAGTCAAAACACGGACGACAAATGAAACAATTTTACCCAAAACGCTCTTTAACATGGAATTTACAAACGAACGGGTAATATAAAGTCATAAGTGAACCATATATGATATCATATCAATGAATATGATTCTGTAATAAGTCAATGACATTATTTAAATCATTATACAGGAGGTTCGGACACTTACGAAGCAAATCAGACCTAAGGTAAGGGAAATATCACAATCTAATTTTTATCCGAGATTGTTTATACTTTGATATTTACTGGGGTGTATTTTATCATCCACATCCATGTTTCCTCAATATGTAATATTATCCACCTACAACTGTTTAAATCCAATTTTACCCTTCTGTAGGTTTTTAGTAAAATATATGAAAGGAATCTTTTGTCGTTTTTCATACGAGGCACTTTTTGAATTTTCCGACAAAAGTACGAAAAGAATGTTTTTTAAACTTACACGGCATGAATGGATTTTTAAAACATTATTTCCAAGAAGCTTCCTTTACAAGTTTTCGTGTTTATTTTTAATCAACTTCTCTTAGTTTATAATTGTATGACATGTTAAGAAAGGAAAAGTGTTTTTGAAGTAGAAAGGATATTTTCCTCAAGAATGGAGTTCAAGTGTTTTATCAAAATTATTTTCCATCTAAGATAATATAGGGTTCTGTTTCTATCCATATTATTACATGGATTTTATTATGTTGTGATGGATATAGTTTTATGAATTCCTTTATCTTATATGAATTTTTTTATGATGTCATGTTGTTTAAGAATCCCATTTTTACTACATGGGTTATGCAATGACGTATGATTTATGATTTTGTGGCACACATAAGAATGATATCATTATGAGATGGGTGAGACCTATATCTCCCCCTAATGCATTGGGTAAAGATTTTATATCTCATGAGATAGACATTCCTAGAACGGTAGGTTATACCGGTTCAGTGAAACAGGACTGAAACGAGGGTGACTCGGTTAAGAAAGAGACTTTGTCCACTAAGATAGTCTTGGCAATGAGTCTTGACTAACAAGAAATGATTTTCTATGATTATGTGTGTATGCCACAAAGTTTAATGTTTGAAGGTATGATTATTGTGATTACATTTCACTGCCATGAGTTATCCCAGGTAATGAAATTATGATCTCTTTTACAGGTTAAGATTTCCAAAAGTTATGTGCTTATGTATATGATGTGATTGATATTTCTTTTGTTTACCCTTACTGAGCATTTGAGCTCACCCTTTTATGTTTTCTTTTCCCCAGGATATAAAGAAAGGTTTTAGGTATAATAAAAAAGAAGATCTTTATGGGAGATGTTGAAGATCTTTCACCAGGATTAGAGGATTATATTCCGAGTTTCCAAAGACACTAAACTATTACGGTCCTTATGTGTGTGTTTTTGTTATGTACTAATTATTCCGAAAATGTAATGTAATGTCAATGTACGTCAGGCTTCGGGTCTCTACAGTTGGTATCAGAGGGAGGTTTAGTCATCCTTTGGAAACTAGGATGCGAAAACGTTAGTGAGATCCCTAGAGATATTTCTAAGGTATGTCTAGGGATGTCCCTAAGGATAAGTATACGTATAGGATATAGTCCTAGAACTATGGTAACCATATTAGATTAAACCAAAGATGTTATATATTGAAGTTACTCCCCCTTTATTATGAATTTTTCCTCTCACACTATTCTTTTTGGGTTTTAGAAAATGGCTGGAAACAAGATGATTCACGATAATGGGGGATATGATGGAAAATGGAATGATATTCTTCATGAGCAACCAAATGAAATGGGATTTGGATGTCCAAACAACATTATTATGCCGAATCAAAAATCTCATAATATGATCAATAAAGTAAAATTTGGTAAGATTCCTGACTCGGCTAATAAGAGAAAGATGGAGTTTCATGATGATCATAGAGGAAAGAAAGTTCAATTTCCCCTATGTAAATCATGTGGGAAGAGGCATCAAGGAGAATGTTTCAAAGAAACTGGAAGATGCTTTGGGTGTGGAAAAGAAGGACACAAATCCAGTAAGTGCAAAGGAAAAGGTTCAGTTAACACCAGGGATACGGATAATTGTATTGCTACGACATCAACAATGGTTAAATGTTTTAAATGTGGAATGTAAGGGCATTATGCAAACCAATTCCCTAAGGGAAAGTCTCATGAAGAGAATCAGTATGGTCGTATGGGTAGTATTTATGTTGATGATGATAAAGAGCCTACAAATGATATGTGAGATGAAAGAATTGTTGAAGCTCAGTCAATGGTTTAATAATGTAGTGGAATGATTACATGTTTATCATGTGTAATGTTGTATAAGTAATCTCATGGTACTATGGAATAAAGAGACATCTAAGGATTGTTACACTGTTGTCTTTCCTTTAGTTTTGAATGTGTATGATTAATGGTACCAGTATCCATGAAAGGTTATTTAGATATTTTTGTAATGTAGATGATATGCGCATAATGACGGGATAAGGAGAAAATTAAATGTTTGATAGTCTTCATGAGCTCATGAATGATGTAAGGAGAAGGTTATATCATGGTTTGAGTATATAGAATTTTGAGGATTTTGGTATGTGAAAAGTGTTAACTTTTAACTGCATTCAAGTTTTCACTATGGTTCAATGGGTATTCAAGAGAATACATTATTAAGGCCTTTGAATGTTTGGAATTTGACCAACAAGACATATCTTATGATATATGGGGATCAACGATGATATTAAATCACTGGTAATCATTTTCACTATATTATGAGAGTGGACTACAGTATTATGGATAAGCCTAAAGATTGGAATGGATTATGTTGGACATAAGTTAGTATTGTTTTAGGATAAAAGTTTTTTCGATATTATTTAAGGGATGTTATAGTAATATAGTTTTAGAAAAAGGACAACCTGCAGGACGTGCGACAACCCATCACTTCAGACAAGGCTGTGGGAATAGAACCCACAACCGAAGTGTGATTGGCCTTTATCGCATACCACTGGCCTACAGGAATTCCCTGGTTAGTAGAAACTAGTTTTATTTTATTAAGCGGTATGATATATGAAGTATAAGTTCATTTTTGGAACCATATACGATTAACCATAAGATGGACTTATAACTTTTTCTAACCTTTTGTTTGAAAGAGATGGAATGACCCATCATTCTATCACATGATCTGCTAACACATCACGAATGACAAATTCAACTTCATTTCTTTAAGAGATGGAGTGGAAATTGTCCAAAGAACAACAAAGGGTGAGACTATACCAAAATCACGGATGTATTTCTTCTAATTCCAATTTCATCAACTTTAGGGAAACGATCTTGAAAACCAAAAATGTTGTCCTAGTGCTCTTATATCTGATTAATCAGATGGTACCTTAGATCATCACAAATCTATGGATTTGTGATTGTTGGATTTTTCATAGCCATGTTCTCTACCACTCTCTATCAGAACATGATGGTTAGGTTTCTCTTCCATATCCATATTTCCACCTATGTTCTCCTATGTGGAAAACCAGTGATTAGTTAACCGTTATGTTTCATACATTAGTTTTTAAAGATTTTTTTGTTATTCCTTTTTACGATGTGGGTTTCTATTAAAGTAACTTTGGAGTAGTAAACCATTTATAACCCTGACGAATTTCGAGGGCGAAATTCATTTTAAGGGGGGTCGAATGTAACACCCCGAGATTTTATGAAAAAATATTGTTTTTAATTTCATTAATGTCTGGTGTTGTACGCTACACCAAAAGGAGCTTTCACAACACGCATCCTTGACTTTCCTGGCATTACACGCAATCACGACCTTTCACGATAGCGTGTGTAGTATGCAATACTATGTTTCACTAAACAACGATATGCAATTAAAATATTATTTAAACTAGTCGTTATGAATAGTAATAACCACTTTTTGATATTTTTTAAATTTTATTTTTTAAAATGGACTTCATTTTTGGATTCGGAATATCGAAATTAGCTTAGGGTGAAATTTTGGTACTTTTTGGATAACATTCATTTTCTGATGAATAGTGAAAATTACTAAATTTAAATTAAAAACAACATTTTTAATCGAAATAATTAATAGTGATAAATTATTAATTTGAGAGGTTTTAAATTATATTTAGAATATATTTTTATAATTTAATACAATGTTTGTCATTGGATGTAATTTCACATTTAAACCAGACATAAACAAGTGTCAATCTTTTGGTAGTTATTATCTCTTAAAAACACGCTATTTGTTTTGACAACAGGAATCAATTTTTAAATTAATTAATACAACTGATATGTTTTGAATTTGGTAAAATAGAAATCATTTTTGAGTTCATAATATCAAATATAGCTTAAGCCTAATTTTTGGTATTTTTCTGGAAACTTTCATTTTTTTGATTAATAGTGAAACCACTAAGTGGTAGTTAAAAAACTGAATTTTTCATAAAACATAATTTCACCGCTTCTGTGGGTGGAATTTCAAAAATCCGAGAGACAAGGTTGATGTCAGTAAGTAAAATGTGGTTCAATGAGATGAAAATAATATTTGGTGAATAGTAACTTTTTACTTTTTTTCCACGGTTAAAAGTAAATAGGGTAATTAAGGGTAAAAATGATATTATTATTACCCTAACACATGTCCAAATTCTATTGGATAAGTTTAATTAGACAAAAAACAAGATTAGGAATAAAATATGACCATTTACGCCCACTTGGATTAGATTAGGACATTTATTATTATTTAATTCAAAGAAGAGTTAAAAGAGTTAAAATCAAAGGTTATTTACTAAAACATTTTTAATATAGGGTTATACATAAGATCAATTCGATTGTAAATATTCATTAGAAAGATAAAAAGATTTACTACATAATGGTATTTTATTTGTAATTTTTATACATTAAATAATTTAATTTATTTATGACACAACGATGATGTAGTAATTATCTTATTAATGAAATATTGACATAATTGATGTTATAAATACTGAAATAAATATAATTTGAGACATTTTATGACTTAAACTAATTTTCTAGGTTAATAAGACATTTTATTGTTGATTTAATTAACTTTTTTCGAACTTATCATTCTGTTATGAGTTTCACAAAAATCAATTACTAAATAGTGTCAAAATTGACATAAAATAGTTTTTAAAACAAATATTATATTATTAATTGTTATTTTATTCCTAAAAATCTAATGTTCGGCCAAATGACTTAGATAAGGTTATATATATTAATAATAAACAATTTGGGGTTCTTTTGGCTTCTTATAGTATGTTTATTAACCTTATAGTAGAAGAACACAAGAAGACACGGTAAAAGTAAAATTATTTAACTTAATGTTAAATCTAAATGATAAGGTTAACATAGAAACCTAAACTTGTCTAAATTCTATTGTATGAGAGGATTTCGAACCATCCCCACCTTATCCTCAAAATAAATCAATTTGGAGCTATTTAAAACCGAACTTGACTTTATAATAAAATAATATTTTTAGTTATTCCAAAGGTGCCCATCTCCTCCCTTATAAAAGGACACCTCCTCCCTCTCTTCCTCACACAACTTTGAGCCTTCAAGCTCGTCCAAACCCTGGAAAAATCTCTTCTCCACTTCCCTAGCAACATCCTAGAGGTTCTGGTCTTCCTCAAAGACCAATTTTAGTGCCCGAAGGGGAGGTCTCAAAGAGGCGCTTCAAAGAAGAGGTAATTTCCGTTACCAATTCTTTCACCTTTATTTCTTCTTCCAATTCTTCTTCTTAGGTTGTTTCATATACTGATATGTTATTATATGTATGAAACAACTCTATTTCACCATCTATCCATCCTACGGAAAACGAAATCACCGCACGTGCGTACGTACGGAATACCGTCTCCACGCCGTGGTGTAATCTGTTTTTCCACCAACACCTTACATGGATGGGTATTATGGTGTAAAGGATAACTATACATAGTTATTATAACATCATAATGATTCTGATATATTGTATCATCCACTCCAATTCAATTCAATAATTATGGAAATGATATCATCGCTCATGCGTACGTACGGACTACCGTCTCCACGACGCGATGAGATTCATTCTACATGTTAACCATTTAAGAATGATTATAAAGTATATATAAGCAATAATAATGAATTATATGACATTATAAAGATACTGTATTTATGTGTATATATATGTATGTCATCTACTTAATTCCATTCAACTCAATAAGGAAACGAAAACAGCGTTCATGCGTACGAACGGTCTACCGTCTCCATGAACGGTGTATTTCTTTCCGTTTACTAATTTATTATATATATGTATATTATGAATATATATATATTGAACATGTTTTATATTCTGGAATTAAGTAATCATGATCTAAGTAATCATATGAATAATTACAAGTCAAAACACGGACGACAAATGAAACAATTTTACCCAAAACGCTCTTTAACATGGAATTTACAAACGAACGGGTAATATAAAGTCATAAGTGAACCATATATGATATCATAACAATGAATATGATTCTGTAATAAGTCAATGACATTATTTAAATCATTATACAGGAGGTTCGGACACTTACGAAGCAAATCGGACCTAAGGTAAGGGAAATATCACAATCTCATTTTTATCCGAGATTGTTTATACTTTGATATTTACTGGGGTGTATTTTATCATCCACATCCATGTTTCCTCAATATGTAATATTATCCACCTACAATTGTTTAAATCCAATTTTACCCTTCAGTAGGTTTTTAGTAAAATACATGAAAGGAATATTTTGTCGTTTTTCATATGAGGCACTTTTGGAATTTTCCGACAAAAGTATGAAAAGAATGTTTTTTTAAACTTATACGACATGAATGGATTTTTAAAACATTATTTCCAAGAAGCTTCCTTTACAAGTTTTCATGTTTATTTTTAATCAACTTCTCTTAGTTTATAATTGTATGACATGTTAAGAAAGGAAAAGTGTTTTTGAAGTAGAAAGGATATTTTCCTCAAGAATGGAGTTCAAGTGTTTTATCAAAATTATTTTCCATCTAAGATAATATAGGGTTCTGTTTCTATCCATATTATTACATGGATTTTATTATGTTGTGATGGAAATAGTTTTATGAATTCCTTTATCTTATATGAATTTTTTTATGATGTCATTTTGTTTAAGAATCCCATTTTTACTACATGGGTTATACAATGACGTATGATTTATGATTTTGTGGCACACATAAGAATGGTATCATTATGAGATGGGTGGGACCTATATCTCCCTCTAATGCATTGGGTAAAGATTTTATATCTCATGAGATAGGCATTCCTGGAACGATAGGTTATACCGGTTTAGTGAAACAGGACTGAAACGAGGGTGACTCGGTTAAGAAAGGGACTTTGTCCACTAAGATAGTCTTGGCAATGAGTCTTGACTAACAAGAAATGATTTTCTATGATTATGTGTGTATTCCACAAAGTTTAATGTTTTAAGTTATGATTATTGTGATTACATTTCACTGCCATGAGTTATCCCAGGTAATGAAATTATGATCTCTTTTACAGGTTAAGATTTCCAAAAGTTATGTGCTTATGTATATGATGTGATTGATATTTCTTTTGTTTACCCTTACTGAGCATTTGAGCTCACCCTTTTATGTTTTCTTTTCCCCAGGATATAAAGAAAGGTTTTAGGTATAATAAAAAAGAAGATCTTTATGGGAGATGTTGAAGATCTTTCACCAGGATTAGAGGATTATATTCTGAGTTTCCAAAGACACTAAACTATTACGGTCCTTGTGTGTGTGTTTTTGTTATGTACTAAGTATTCCGAAAATGTAATGTAATGTCGATGTACGTCAGGCTTCGGGTATCTACAGTTGGTATCAGAGGGAGGTTTAGTCATCCTTTGGAAACTAGGATGCAAAAACGTTAGTGAGATCCCTAGAGATATTTCTAAGGTATGTCTAGGGATGTACCTAAGGATAAGTATACGTATAGGATATAGTCGTAGAACTATGGTAACCATATTAGATTAAACCAAAGATGTTAGATATTGAAGTTACTCCTCCTTTATTATGATTTTTCCCTCTCACACTATTCTTTTTGGGTTTTAGAAAATGGCTGGAAACAAGATGATTCACGATAATGGAGGATATGATGGAAAATGGAATGATATTCTTCATGAGCAACCAAATGTAATGGGATTTGGAAGTCCAAACATCATTATTATGCCGAATCAGCAATCTCATAATTTGATCAATAAAGTAAAATTTGGTAAGTTTCCTGACTCGGCTAATAAGAGAAAGATGGAGTTTCATGATGATCATAGAGGAAAGAAAGTTCAATTTACCCTATGTAAATCATGTGGGAAGAGGCATCAAGGAGAATGTTTCAAAGGATCTGGAAGATGCTTTGGGTGTGGAAACGACAGACACAAATCCAGTAAGTGCAAAGGAAAAGGTTCAGTTAACACCAGGGATACGGATAATGGTATTGCTACGACATCAACAATGGTTAAATGTTTTAAATGTGGAATGTAAGGGCATTATGAAAACCAATGCCCTAAGGGAAAGTCTCATGAAGAGAATCAGTATGGTCGTATGGGTAGTATTTATGTTGATGATGATGAAGAGCCTACAAATGATATGTGAGATGAAAGAATTGTTGAAGCTCGGTCAATGGTTTAATAATGTAGTGGAATGATTACATGTTTATCATGTGTAATGTTGTATAAGTAATCTCATGGTACTATGGAACAAAGAGACATCTAAGGATTGTTACACTGTTGTCTTTCCTTGAGTTTTGAAAGTGTATGAATAATGGTACCAGTATCCATGAAAGGTTATTCAGATATTTTTGGAATGTAGATGATATGTGCATAATGACGGGATAAGGAGAAAATTAAATGTTTGATAGTATTCATGAGCTCATGAATGATGTAAGGAGAAGGTCATATCATGGTTTGAGTATATAGAATTTTGAGGATTTTGGTATGTGAAAAGTGTTAACTTTTAAATGCATTCAAGTTTTCACTATGGTTCAATGGGTATTCAAGAGAATACATTATTAAGGGCTTTGAATGTTTGGAATTTGACCAACAAGACATATCTTATGATATATGGGGATCAACGATGATATTAAATCTCTGGTAATCATTTTCACTATATTATGAGAGTGGACTACAGTATTATGGATAAGCCTAAAGATTGGAATGGATTATGTTGGACATAAGTTATTATTGTTTTAGGATAAAAGTTTTTTTGATATTATTGAAGGGATGTTATAGTAATATATTTTTAGAAAAAGGACAACCTGCAGGACGGGCGACAACCCATCACTTCGGACAAGGCTGTGGGAATCAAACCCACAACCGAAGTGTGATTGGCCTTTATCGCATACCACTGGCCTACAGGAATTCCCTGGTTAGTAGAAACTAGTTTTAATTTATTAATCGGTATGATATATGAAGTATAAGTTCATTTTTGGAACCATATACGATTAACCATAAGATGGACTTATAACTTTTGATAACCTTTTGTTTGAAAGAGATGTAATGACCCATCATTCTATCACATGATCTGCTAACACACCACGAATGAAAAATTCAACTTCATTTCTTTAAGAGATGAAGTGTAAATTGTCCAAAGAACGACAAAGGGTGAGACTATACCAAAATCAAGAAAGTATTTCTTCTAATTACAATTTCATCAACTTTAGGGAAACGATCTTGAAAACCAAAAATGTTGTCCTAGTGCTCTTATATCTGATTAATCAGATGGTACCTTAGATCATCACAAATCTATGGATTTGTGATTGTTGGATTTTTCATAGCCATGTTCTCTACCACTCTCTATCAGAACATGATGGTTAGGTTTCTCTTCCATATCCATATTTTCACTTATGTTCTCCTATGTGGAAACCCAGTGATTAGTTAACCGTTATGTTTTATACATTAGTTTTTAAAGATTTTTTCTGTTATTCCTTTTTACGATGTGGGATTCTATTAAAGTAACTTTGGAGCAGTAAACCATTTATAACCCTGACGAATTTCGAGGGCGAAATTCATTTTAAGGAGGGTAGAATGTAACACCCCGAGATTTTATGAAAAAATATTGTTTTTAATTTCATTAATGTCTTGTGTTGTACGCTACACCAAAAGGAGCTTTCACAACACGCATCCTTGACTTGCCTGACATTACACGCAATCACGACCTTTCACGATAGCGTGTGTAGTACGCAATACTATGTTTCACTAAACAACGATATGCTATTAAAATATTATTTAAACTAGTCGTTATGAATAGTAATAACCACTTTTTGAAATTTTGTAAATTTTATTTTTCAAAATGGACTTCAGTTTTGGATTCGGAATATCGAAATTAGCTTAGGGTGAAATTTTGGTACTTTTTGGATAACTTTCATTTTCTGATGAATAGTGAAAATTACTAAACTTAAATTAAAAACAACATTTTTAATCGAAATAATTAATAGTGATGAATTATTAATTTGAGTGGTTTTAAAGTATATTTAGAATATATTTTTATAATTTAATACAATGATGGTCATTGGATGTAATTTCACATTTAAACCAGACATAAACAAGTGTCAATCTTTTGGTAGTTATTATCTCTTAAAAACACGCTATTTGTTTTGACGACGGGAATTAATTTTTAAATTAATTAATACAACTGATATGTTTTGAATTTGGTAAAAAAGAAATCATTTTTGAGTTCATAATATCAAATATAGCTTAAGCCTATTTTTTGGTATTTTTCTGGAAACTTTCATTTTTTTGATGAATAGTGAAACCACTAAGTGGTAGTTAAAAAACTGAATTTTTCATAAAACATAATTTTACCACTTCTGTGGGTGGAATTTCAAAAATCCGAGAGACATGGTTGATTTCAGTAAGTAAAATGTGGTTCAATGAGATGAAAATAATTTTTGGTGAATTGTAACTTTTTACTTTTTTTACCACGGTTAAAAGTAAATAGGGTAATTAAGGGTAAAAATGATATTATTATTACCCTAACACATGTCCAAATTCTATTGTATAAGTGTAATTCGACCAAAAACGAGCTTAGGAATAAAATATGACCATTTAGGCCCACTTGGATTAGATTAGGACATTTATTATTATTTAATTCAAAGAAGAGTTAAAAGAGTTAAAATCAAAGGTTATTTACTAAAACATTTTTAATATAGGGTTATACATAAGATAAATTAGATTGTAAATATTCATTATAAAGATAAAAAAATTTAATACATAATTGTATTTTATTTTTAATTTTTAGACATTAAATATGTTAATTTATTTATGGCACAACGATGATGCATTAATTATCTTATTAATGAAATATTGACATAATTGATGTTATAAATACTCAAATAAATATAATTTGAGACTTTTTATGACTTACACTACTTTTATAGGTTAATATGACATGTTATTGTTGATTTAATTAACTTTTTTCGAACTTATCATTCTGTTATGAGTTTCACAAAAATCAATTACTAAATAGTGTCAAAATTGACATAAAATAGTTTGTAAAACAAATATTATATTATTAATTGTTATTTTATTCCTAAAAATCTAATGTTCGGCCAAATGACTTAGATATGGTTATATATATTAATAATAAACAATTTGGGGTTCTTTTGTCTTCTTATAGTAAGTTTATTAACCTTATAGCAGAAGAACACAAGAAGACACGGTAAAAGTAAAATTATTTAACTTAATGTTAAATCTAAATGATAAGGTTAAAATAGAAACCTAAACTTGTCTAAATTATATTGGATGAGAGGATTCCAACCCATCCCCACCTTAGCCTCGAAATAAATCAATTTGGAGCTATTTAAAACCGAACTTGACTTTATAATAAAATAATATTTTTAGTTATTCCAAAGGTGCCCATCTCCTCCCTTATAAAAGGACATCTCCTCCCTCTCTTCCTCACACAATATTGAGCCTTCAAGCTCGGCCAACCCCTGCCAAAATCTCTTCTCCACTTCTCTAGAAACATCATATAGGTTCTGGTCTTCCTCAAAGACCAATTTTAGTGCCCTAAGAGGAGGTCTCAAAGAGGTGCTTCAAAGAAGAGGTAATTTCCGTTACCAATTATTTCACCTTTATTTCTTCTTCCACTTCTTCTTATTATGTTGTTTCTTTATGAAGTAATAACATCAGTATCACTAATATACTGATATGTTATTATAAGTATGAAACAACCCTATTTCACCATCTATCCATCCTACGGAAAATGAAATCACCGCGCGTGCATACGTACGGAATACCGTCTTCACGTCGTGGTGTAATCTATTTTTCCACCAACACCTTACATGGATGGGTATTATGGTGTAAAGAATAACTATACATAGTTATTATAACATAATAATGATTCTGATATATTGTATCATCCACTCCAATTCAATTCAATAATTATGGAAATGATATCATCGCTCGTGCGTACGTACGGACTACCGTCTCCATGACGCAATGAGATTCATTCTCCATGTTAACCATTTAAGAATGATTATAAAGTATATATAAGCAATAATAATGAATTATATAAAATTATAAAGATACTGGATTTATGTGTATATATATGTATGTCATCTACTTAATTCCATTCAACTCAATAAGGAAACGAAAACAGCGTTCATGCGTATGAACGGTCTACCGTCTCCATGAATGGTGTATTTCTTTCCATTTATTGATTTATTATATATATGTATATTCTGAAAATATATATATAGATCATGTTTTATATTCTGGAAATAAGTAATCATGATCTAAGTAATCATATGAATAATTACAAGTCAAAACACGGACGACAAATGAAACAATTTTACCCAAAACGCTCTTTAACATGGAATTTACAAACGAACGGGTAATATAAAGTCATAAGTGAACCATATATGATATCATAACAATGAATATGATTCTGTAATAAGTAAATGACATTATTTAAATCATTATACAGGAGGTTCGGACACTTACGAAGCAAATCGGACCTAAGGTAAGGGAAATATCACAATCTCATTTTTATCCGAGATTGTTTATACTTTGATATTTACTGGGGTGTATTTTATCATCCACATCCATGTTTCCTAAATATGTAATATTATCCAACTACAATTGTTTAAATCCAATTTTACCCTTCAGTAGGTTTTTAGTAAAATATATCAAAGGAATCTTTTGTCATTTTTCATACAAGGAACTTTTTGAATTTTCTGACAAAAGTACGAAAAGAATGTTTTTTTAAAATTATACGACATGAATGGATTTTTAAAACATTATTTCCAAGAATCTTCCTTTACAAGTTTTCATGTTTATTTTTAATCAACTTCTCTTAGTTTATAATTGTATGACATGTTAAGAAAGGAAAAGTGTTTTTGAAGTAGAAAGGATATTTTCCTCAAGAATGGAGTTCAAGTGTTTTATCAAAATTATTTTCCATCTAAGATAATATAGGGTTCTGTTTCTATCCATATTATTACATGGATTTTATTATGTTGTGATGGAAATAGTTTTATGAATTCCTTTATCTTATATGAATTTTTTTATGATGTCATGTTGTTTAAGAATCCCATTTTTACTACATGGGTTATGCAATGACGTATGATTTATGATTTTGTGGAACAAATAAGAATGGTATCATTATGAGATGGGTGGGACCTATATCTCCCTCCAATTCATTGGGTAAAGATTTTATATCTCATGATATAGACATTCCTGGAACGGTAGGTTATACCGGTTCTGTGAAACAGGACTGAAACGAGGGTGACTCGGTTCAGAAAGGGACTTTGTCCACTAAGTTAGTCTTGGGAATGAGTCTTGACTAACAAGAAATGATTTTCTATGATTATGTGTGTATGCCACAAAGTTTAATGTTTTATGTTATGATTATTGTGATTACATTTCACTGCCATGAGTTATTCAGGTAATGAAATTATGATCTCTTTTACAGGTTAAGATTTCCAAAATTTATGTGCTTATGTATATGATGTGATTGATATTTCTATTTTTTACCCTTACTGAGCATTTTAGCTCACCCTTTTATGTTTTCTTTTCCCCAGGATATAAAGAAAGTATTTAGGTATAATAAAAAAGAAGATCTTTATGGGAGATGTTGAAGATCTTTCACCAGGATTAGAGGATTATATTCCGAGTTTCCAAAGACACAAAACTATCGCGGTCCTTGTGTGTGTGTTTTTGTTATGTACTAAGTATTCCGAAAATGTAATGTAATGTCAATGTACGTCAGGCTTCGGGTCTCTACAAGAAGTATGATAGATTCCATAAGCTCGAGGAGGCTTACGAGGAGATAAAAATAACGAGAGAAAATATTAATCAGAATTCTTACTTCATTGCCCATAAATCAAAACTTCTCATATGATTTAGGTTCAAGATGATAGAATCCTAAGAGAAGGAAAGACATGCATCATGTCATGGGGATGACCTCCAAGCTGAATGTGATCAGGACAAGATCAAGTGTGATGATCTCTATCCTAATGTTTTTTATGTGGAAATGGAGATCAGTAAATGATAGAAAATCTTAGTTACAACATGATAAATTTTAGCAAAGATGAATCACTCAATTGAATAGGTATATCCATAAGGTTTTTTTAGGATTCAAGTGTCGCTCCATCATGTGGGTTTCTAGGCCATTTCCCCAAATGTAGATCAATTTTTGATGCTTTCATTGTGTATAGAAACATTTTTTCTCATGTTTTAATTAACTGATATAAATCATATTTTAGAAATAACCAATGTTTAATCCCTAAGCTCACATGGGTCATTCCCGGTGTGTGATACAAGGGACGATCACATAATTTTTTTCATCATATGATATTTTCAGATAACCATCAAACATTTGATGTCTTTTATTTTTTATGAAAAACTGGAGTGTTTGGGATGTTAAGGTATTTGGTTAAGAAAATGGCTCTAAGAATATCCAACCTACATTCTGATTATGCATTAGTGCATGAACTGGATAACACCAGAGGTGATACAATCAACCCGAAAAAGTGGAATGGGAAGTGTGAATCGTAATTCACTGAATTAAGAGCACAATGGTGATGGTGTCACAATATAGGAAACTCATTGACCAAGATATATATAAAAATTCCATGTTTCTTATCTATTATTGGTGACAAAAAAATAAGGGTCAACTGTAGAATATATTCAAAACAGGGACCTATCTTGAGGTGTCATCTGTAGTCCTCTAGAACGGTGTACCACTTAGTAGGTGAGACATGGTAAAACACCATTATTTTATGTGGTACGTTAAGATGTGTAAGAGGATGAAGATCTAAAGGAGGGGAATGTGAATTGTGAGAATGGAGTGAATGAATTTTCCAATGGATTCCTACATTTTCATAATTACACCACCATAGCATAGAACACATTGGGGTAAGCATATTGGTCTAAGAAAAGATCGAACATATATTCCATGGTAGTTTCATATCTAATTTTGAGGGAAATTAGATGATCTAAAAAATATGATAAGTGACCAGTAATGAGGGTGAGGCCCTCTCAAGCGAGGTTCATGGATGCCCTGTTATTTTTATGGTGTGAAAATGAGGATAATTAGCACACAACATAACATCATTCATTGAGGAAGATAAAAGTAAAATTTAACATCGTTTGATAAGGAAATATTTCATGGTTTAATATAAATTTATTTGGTCCTAATATATAGTTTAAACCAACAATTCATACACCAGGAAAATAGTTTAAAGTCATTTTTCCCAGATTAAGAATGACTATTCCTTGAATATTTTTGTGGAATAGAGGAAATGAACCCAATTTGAATGATTTAAAGTGTCTTGAGGATCATAAAAGGATCAGGGAACGAAAGTGGAAGAGGTCATATGTGATGTCGAAACGGAAAAACCCAATGTGAATGAGGGATAAAGAGCCCATGTACCACAACACATATCCCTATGAGGCTCCATGTTTAAAGATAAAGTGTTCAGATCGGGAACCCCTTTTATGGCTCAACCACATCAGTAACCACCATACTGAAAACACTAATCCAACATGATGCATGATTGGTGTCGTAAGAAAGGAATTGTACATGGTATTTTTAACGGACATGTGGGACTGCACATTTGGAGCGACACTAAGAGTGTAATCCCTCTATAATACATGAACATAGAAATAAGGTAATTACAGAATTCAAGTTATATATGAAGGGGTGAATGGAAGGTAAGGGATGAAATTTGACCATGTCCAAAACACATGGACCATAACCATAACAATCATGATTGGGGTTAGTGAATGCAGTATCAACTATTGACCCAATTAGAAACACAAGATCCACTAATTTTAAATAGTGATCTATTAGGGAATTGTCCCAGGATAAGAGTTGAGACAAATATGGAATCATACCATCAAATTTAGAGGTCCCATATGGATATGAAATATGTTGGGGATATGATCATGGAAACACTCAGAGTGTTATATGGGAGTGTCAGGGAGTGGGAATCAAAGATGTGCATTGGAAATTTTTTAATTTAATACTGTATGGACCATGGAAAAATACATAAGGTCATGTTTCATGGAATATAAGATCTTAATTTATGGTCATATAACCTATTCCATGCCCTCATAGAGTTTAATATCATGATGCTTGAACTACATGTGAAATGTTAATTAAAACAGTATATATGTTTTATGCAAAAGAAAATAAGAAACATAAATGTGGGAACATGAATCCCATGAACCAAATAGATACCTTGAAATAAACAATGTACAATTTAGGTTCATGGTGCTTTGACTAGAATCAAGACCAATGGGTTGATGATTTAATGGAGATTATGGTTGGTCTCAAAGATGAAATGTGTTGGAATCTCTACTTATCATATGTTAACATGAATAAAAAACTACCGAGTTAATGATATCATGATATGTTATGTCATCAAGTAATTATGAAGATGAATAATCATGAAAAAAGGAATCATCACTAATAATCTCGAGATTAATGATCTAGGTGTCACCATGTATCTTGATAGAGCAAGAATCAATCCACACATAGTTCCTGAGGATAGTGCAATATAAGAACAACAATGGTAGGGTAAATCTTCTCTGGTGAGGGGACTCATACTTCCTATGATTATCCTGGGGAATAATAAAGTTATTAAGGTAATGGAAGTTGTTTAAAATCATGAATTTATGGAATTAACTAATATCTTAAGGTCATAGAGTTCCAAACATGAATAATGGTGTCTCAAATGTGCATGTGTAGTGTGGTGTTATGATAATCCTGACATGAATGAGGGAATGAAAGCATTAATATCACAAAACAAAATCCCAAAAAAAGACATTAATATAGATTAATGTCTTGTTTCTTGTAATAAATGATCTTATTTTATGTTCATGGAGTTTAGAAATCGGGGAGGGTGCTCTCAAAAATTTACATGTGTGGTGCGAGGTAGTAGAAAATATAATATGGAGGAGGAACTATTAGCCCTGATGGTTCACCATATTTTACCATAGGAGGAACATTTGAGATCGTCCCAAATGAAATCAATATGGAATGGATGAATGAAACTTCTAATGTGGGTGATCAAAGGAGGCCCATGTGCCATATACTGGCCTATGGGATATGGAAAAAATGGGAAGTGAATTTTCCTCTTGAACCAAATATGATGTGTGTGAGCATCACTATAAATGGTAATTAAGAAACACGTATTAGTTTAATAGAGGATCTATCAACATAGGTATGACCCATATAAAGGGAGAGAGAAACATTTTTTGTTATGCGTTGTTTCGAGTGGCTGGGCTAGGATGAAAAAACTGGGTGTTGATACATATCCTTTTAGGAGGAGAATCAAGCCATATATAGTTCCTGATAAGAGGCATGATGGATGACTATGACCAATGGTTATATCCTCTCAGAAGGGAATAAAAAAAAGTTGTTCAATTTTTCATTCACGTGTCTTGGATGATGATGCCACATTATAATGTCATGTGATGTGATAGGTCCATAGAATTTAACATCATGAAAATAGGATGATGATTGTAACAGAGGAGATCATCATGCGACTAGAACACTGGGGGATATCGGTGACAAAGGGTAAGTGGATATAATTTTTGTTATAACTCGATGTGAAGGAGAAACATAAAGGCCCACCCCACACCACACACTTCAAAGGGTAAACTATACATAATATAAAATCAGGATGTGTGGACTTGGGAGACCATTTTAATGTAACATGTCTGGGAAATTAGGTAATTAACATTTACGATCATGTATAAAGGACCATAAATGATATTCACATTAACATTTTCCAGCTAGGACACTGATGCTACGTAGTTGGAAGTCATACATCTCAGACTTTAGGGTTCGTATTTTATGGTCATAAAATTCAGATCATTGATTCTTATTTTAAGGTCATATAATTCAGAACATTATTTCATAGTTTATAGACCTAGAATTTGGACCATTGGTTATTAGTTTAAGGACATATAATTGGTACCTTTCAATCTATTTAATTTCGTGTTCATGGGATGAGAAACTCCACATACGAAGTGTTTATTGAGAATGTTGGAAATGCATGGAGAATCAATGTGCTCCTAATCCCTGGTGACCAAATAGTTGAACGGTTGAGTTAGACCTTGTGATTTTTATATCATCCTTACCACATGAGTTCCAAAATTGGTGTCTTCTTTCCAGGTATCATTGGAATTTAGAGAAAAAAATTGTATCACTTTAGAGGAATGAGAAGATGAAAACATTCCTATTAACAGATGTGGATATATTATTCTGGTGCCCCTCTAGGTTCTTCAAGGCCGAGAGAATATTCTCACTGAGGGGTTACGATTCTTCTAGATGGACTTCAGGTATCTTTCCTAACATCTGATGATCGTAGATAGATATTCAGAGAGAAGGTAGATAGATCTTGATGGGAAGGACTACCTGAGTTCTATGTAACATGGAACATGGGGTCCCCTCAGTGGAATTCAGAGTCATCGTCTAAAAATACAAGAGGCCATTAGAGATATTTTCCATCAAGATTTTCTTATTTTTTCCAACCAACTTCATTAAAATGATTCAAATTGTTTTATTGAATGCCCTGCTCTATCCATTCTCACTCACATGATAGCTGTAAGTATTTTTGGATTAGATGGTGTACTTAGAGAACAACTTTTACTTGAATGATGGTGTTGTTTATTGTGATAATAGCTTGAAGTACTCTGAATCAATAGATGATATTATAGATCATTAATTGAACAATTGATCAGTCCTTGAATTCTTTAATTGGAATTAATTCAAACCAGTCGAAAAATAAATCGGTTGTGGTTAGAATGAACCTACACTAGAAAGCTATTACTGGGAGATATGGTCCAATGACATCATGTCACCAGACCACAAATTGATAAGTATTCATGGAGGTATATAGGTTATATGGAATTTGAAGAACTTATTTTGAATGGGTTTGACATGCGTGGACCATATTGGAGAACTCAATAAAGGCATATACCATGGTGGGATAGAAATAGCCCATCTGGAAAATCAAGTGGGAGAGATTCATCCCTACCTGATGAGAAGCACATGAACTGTAATGAACATATTGGATAACCTAGGGAATATCATATCCATTAATTAAATGGAGTATAATTCAATTTTACCCATGCCTATTGGTAGTCTTCATGATGCTGGAACCGCTTTATTGGGTGAACTAGAAGTTCACCGATGGATTTTCTCAAGTTCGACTCGATTTGACGAGAGAACATCATGTTGGAGATACTCAATAAAGGGGGATGTCTTAGTGAAGTCTTATTTTACAATAGTTTTATCTGGAGGACCTACTATTGAATAAATTATTTCTTGGATGTTTACATGTTAGTACTCATCTCCATCCAGAGTGATGGGAGAAATGACCCTTCAATGCGCCATGTGGATGAGTAGATCATCCTGGTCAGGCTCTATAAGGGTCGTAGATAGACTGGATTGGAAATTTTCATAAACATTCTATAAAAAAGGAAACATGGGTGACCATTTGATAATAAGGGAACTAGGACATTAGATGTTGAGTGCGCTCCAATAGGGGTATGTTCTATGAAATCTTGACAGTGTAGTCACCATTGATCTACATGATGACTAACACAGATATTCCCTTGATGTGTGGGTTGGTAACATCAATCTCAGGGGATATATCAAGACTATTAAGGGCATCATGATACTTTGTCTAATTATTCATGAAACATTCCAATAGTATTAAAGAATATGGTAGGACAACACGTGTTATTGTGATGAAGAAAATATCCAATACTACTCTATAAAGCCTTGCATCATTGATACTTCTACCGGTTGGGCTTCAGGAGGAATCGTTGAACTGAATTTTTTATTATGGCGTAGCCATGTCTAATGACAGGATGGTCCCATTTGTTAAATCTACATCTAGATGTGATTCATCAGGAGCTGAGTGGGTGGATAGGATGTCTAGCATCTCTCGACCCTTGATTTCCATATGTGGAAAAATTATGATGTTGAACTGCTAATGAATTAGTATCGATATTGTGAGTCATCCAGTCAATATAAGGAGGTTTAGGATATACTTTAGCTGTTTAACACAAGACAACAAGTATATATCCTGATATTGTATATTTTTCCACAACATTTTCACTAACAAAAACATGCATGAGGAAACTATTCTCGATTTGAGAGTATATGTACGTGGTTTCAAGGATCATATGAATAAGATAATACAAAATCCACTATTTCCATTCTTTATTCTTTTGAGAGACAAAGTCATCGAGCGATCACTCCAGGGATATCACATAGAATATGTGAGGCTTCCTTCAAATGGATGGCATCATGACTGTAGGATATAGAAAATACTACGTTATTTCCTCAATTTTAGTCTTACACCCCTCATGCCACTGGTATAAGACATGTTAATCATTATCCAGAAAAATTTCTTACACCTTACAACTAGATTCATGATTAATTGATGTATGTATTCTTGGTGTACATGATGGAAATTGATCTCCCAGAGGTTTCTCATAGGGGGAATCCTACTTATAGACATGAAATTCTATGAATCAATGTCAATTTCATAATTTCTACTGGCATTTCCAAGAAACCTCTCTATGGTAAACCTGAAGGAAGAATTCAAATCTTTCATGTTAAGTTGTCAGGAGTAGAGGAAGCTAAAAATTTTCTCAATATATTTGAGAAGGTCCTAAAAGTGGTGGGTTTTGACCACCAAATTATCCACTTATGATTCCCCAAAAATCTCAAGGATCAATTTAATGATGAGGTTCATAGCATGAAAATATGTGCCTCATGCATTCTTCAATCCAAATGGCATTACCTGCTAGGAGAAGCCTTCTTATAGAGATCTAAAGGCAGTGTAATTTTCATTTTCAAGGGCCATTCTTATAAAATTTTATCTAGAATACTCACCCATTAATGAGAGATCCTGAAACCCAGTGGTGGAATCAATTAATATATCTACCATATGAAGTAGGAAATCATCAATCTTACAATAGTGTTTGTGATTTTGGATGTTGATGTAGACTCTGTTTTTTCATTTTTATGATTGATTTGAATGATTTTGGTTAACAAAATGGTGCTATGAACATCATTGATGAGGTTTTAATTAATAATATTATCAACATCTTAATCAACCATGTAAAAATGTGTGTGGTTCATCATCTAGGGAGGCTACATGAATCGGTGATGACTCACCAAAATACCATGATGGTAGAAAAAAACCTAAGGGTCTATACTGTCACATCAGCATAGATCCTACAAAAATTGTCATGATGTTGCTACATAAAATACAAATACTTCATATCATAACTAATTGGCATGGTAACACAAATTACTGTTGGCATTATGACTGAATTATTGCAAAGATTCATGTAAACCAACTCAATGAAGGTTGTGGATACACCTACTTCAAACACAGGAGGAGTGTCTTAAAAATCCTCTTCTCCCTATGAGTTAGGGTCATCATTGAGAGGAGAAATTTTTTCATGCCTTATGATTCAAGAGGAAAATTGGTACCCACTTGGAATGATATATAATCCTCACTATGGAAATCCTTCTCTTATAAAACTATTGTGATTGCAGCTATAGAAAAAATCATATCAGGACTTCAACCGAGGGGTGTACATTTGATATTAAAGTAGTTATGGATGGTCAAATTGTGTTTTTTGAACACATATTAAAGGAATAGACAAGTATAGTTTATAGTGTTAGCCATGGATTTATCATACTAATACATCATCAATGTAGGGGGTTTTGGTATCAATCGATCCTATCTGGTGTAGGAGTATAAAGTAATATTCTTACATTTCCATCCTCAAATACTGGATGAGTGTCTTAAAAATAATTTTCTCTATCTGAGGTATAGTTATTTGTTGGAGGATAAATTGTTCTAAATCCTACAAATTCTAGAGGAACATTGGTACCAACTTGGAAGGATATACAAGCCTCAATAGGGAAATCATGATTTTCAGAATCCATGGTGATTTCAGCTATAGAAACTAATCTATCATCCCTTCAACCGAGGGGGTCCAATAATGATTTTAATAAATTTGTGGTGTGTTGAATTGTGTATGTTTAAAACATATGGGAGGAAGATAAGTATATAATATAGTTGTTTACATGACATTATCATCCTGCTACATGATCAGGGTCGGTGGTTCTAATATCACTTTATCATGTCCTGTGTAGAAGTATGAGGTAATATTATGATGTTCCATTAACAAATGAACACATATAAATTACTTCTTAGAATCAATTTAGCAGTTTCCCATGTTTGGCATCATGGCCTCCAGCAGGGGAATCAGAAGGATAAATGTGATAACTAGGACTCAATGATAACACATATTTTGTATCACAAATTTTTCATTTTTTTCATTTCATTCTTCTTATACATCAACATGATTTATAACAAATATACTAAAATAATTATATTAATACCATTAGTAAACTATTTTTTATTAAATAATAATTTATACCATCCTCCCTCAGTTATAAAAATGAAAATTTCACTCATCCATACATGTGGGCTACTTCCTCAGTGGATGATGTGTTTTTTTCATCATTATATTAAATGGATAGTTTTAAAAATACATTTAATGTATAAATATTATATTTATGAAAATATTATAATTATAAAAATATTTATCATTAATTTAATTCTTTCCCTTCAATTAGTTTAAAGATGAAAACTTCACTTGTGTGTACATTCATAAGACCTCCTCCTTGGATGAATTTTTTTTCATAGCTACGTTTCATGGATGGTTATAAAAATTATTTTTTAGAATTTATATGAATTTAATTAATAATATAGTTAGTTAATATTATTTTTTTAAGGGTAAAACAATAATTAATTGATATTATAGTGTAACATGTTGATATATGTAAAATATCTAAAACATGCTCAACATTCATTCCATTCTAGATAACCATAGACATATTTTTCATAAAATAAAAATCTATATTGATAATTATTTAGAAAAAAATGATTTAATAAATTTCTATGATTTGGTAATGATTAAATTTTTATCAATTTGAAGGGTTTAAAATTTCTATTAGTAAACAAATATAAAACAGTCGAAATTACTAACATCTAAAGATAAAAATAGACATTGAAAATGTATAATATGTTTACTAGATGAATATAAATTAAAAAATTATTTTTTATAGATAAGAATAAAATTCACAAAAAATTGATTAATATAATTATGATTATTATACATTAGTTTTTATAAATTTCATAAAATATAGGATTAAAAGGTAAATGTTCTTTATCTCAATTCATAACTCCATGAGACATGTTTCTTATTATGAAGTTTGTTTTACGTATATAGTAAATACACTACCATATTGCTTCCATATATGATATGATATATATATATATGTATATATATATATATATATATAATTTTTTGATATTAGAAATCCTACTTCATGATCTATCCTCATTTTTATTTTGATTAAAATGTTATCAAATTCAAGATGATTATTCATACCAAATTCCCTTCTCTGAGACACATATTGTATTATGAACATTTTATCATTCATATTTTTTATATATTTCCACTCTGATATATTTTATAATGAAAATAATTATTCATTCTTATTAAAAATATATTAATTTTCTCCCTTCAAGATATTTTGATTCAAATGTTAACAAATTCCAACAGATTACATTTTTAATTAATTTTTATCAAAAATCATTCACTTACATTAAAATATATTTTTTTACTTCCATTGTTTTCATTATTATTTTTAAATAGAAATATATATTATTTATTATGACCCTTATATTTCACTGTATCTATTTTTAAATGGTAGTTGTATTACTCTTTTAATTTTGTGGGTTTCCATAAATTTCATTTGAATACTATTCACATTGGTATCTTTTATCATCCAATCCAAAGAGATATAAAAATCCATTAATTATATTCAACATTCCATTATTTTAGATTTATATTTTTAATTAATATTTTTTTTAAAAATTATTAATATTTTTGAATATTAAACTTTCATGTGACCTATGGCTTCTTTTTCTATTGACTTGTAATTTCTATAAAACATGTGATTAGAATATTATTTTCAAAATTATAGGGAGAACCCATTATCTGACATCCTTTATTGAATTTATATAAGAAATTGACTCTATAATTTTTCATGTTTTATTATGGAATTTCTTATACCTTATATTTATAATAAATTTTCAAAAAAGGATATAAAGACATTAATAGGTATTTATTCTTCTTTTTCAATGTAATTTATTATTATTATTTTGAAGTTGTTTTTTATATGGGTAAAAAATCATTACATGTTCTAAATTTTCATTAGGGATATTTTTTAATGATACAATCCACCATATTTCAATGGATGGATTATGATTACATTATTCCATTTGTGAGATGTGGAAATTATTGAAATAAATTTTTTTATTCTAATTGGATGTTTATTGATTACTAAGGAATGTTGATTATGAATAGTATTTTTTTATTAATTTCAATTGTATAGTGAAAGAATAGGACAAAATTAAGTGATGGTGGGTGTCAAAAATATTCACCCCTTGAGGTATTTTTAGGTCTCATTTGACAAACTATGTATTTTATGTATGTCTTCCAAATTATTAATGATTCTTTGACATGAATCCTTAATAGTAAGATCAATATGTCCATAAAATGAGACCTCATTGTAACATAATGATGTATTTAGAGGTTCATTGATAGTAATTCCATAATATCCTTGAATCTGGGATTGATGGTAAGATCTCGATGTCATAAAATGATGTATCGATGTTCATATTGTGATGTATGATTATATATATATTAAATTATTATTATTTTACTTTTTGATATACATGTGTTTATTTATTGGCATTATATCCATTGACTTATTGTATTGTTTCATTGGGTTTCAACATAAAAAGTGGGATGTGATTCATTTTGATTGTAGGATTAAGCGGTATTTTCTGGCCTCATTAAATCATGCACATCAGTTTTTCAATTTGATCCCACTTCCTTGGTTACTCCAAATGGTTACTTTTTCCATATATGGGTACAAATCTGTTTCCCAAAGGCCGGTGGTAATCTAGTTTTTCAGGCCCATCAACTCTTGGAGACTCGCATTGGTATAGAGGATGGGGGTGCGATCATAAAACCCTTGGGGAGATTTGTTCCCACTCTGGGACAATCTTATATATTGTATATTTGCATTTTAATTTCTTCATAATTTCTATTCGGGACCGGTTACCCAAACAAAAATATTATAGGTTAATTATCTATTATATGAGAAATATATGGATCTCTTTAGGGACTCCATTTGTATATATCTGAGGTTCTCCCTTATTTTCTAGTAATGGGTTGATACTTATTTGAAGAAGTTGTATAACTATGTGATTTAGAGAACTATTCCATGCAAAGAGTTAGTTAATTATATGGGGAGTGGATTTAGCCATTATGTGGAATCCTACGTATCTTGGTTATTGGAGGAATCAAAACCAAGATAGTTCATTTTCATCATTGGGACATTCCATAAGGTATATACCTGTATATAATGTTGTCTGTTATGTTTCCCTGGATGATGGGTATGCATGATTCACAAAAAGGTGTTCTTTTTTTCTGTCTCATCCCACATGATCTATTCATGATTTGATTAATAAGGGTGTAGCATGTGATTTACCTCAGGGAATGTAGATACAGAACATGGTTATTCATGATTCACAATGAGTTGTTCATTTTTTTTCCTAAGCCCACGTGATCTATTCTCGATGTGATAAATAAGGGGGGTGTAGGTGATTTTCCTCATGGAATGAAGATACAGAACATGGGTATTGGAATAGTCTTTGGGGTGTTCGATATAGAGCTCGGGCCTTGAGAAGGTGTCATATGTATGCTGGGTATGGTATGAATCAGAGTCACAATAGTTCGGTTGATATTGGGGGTCTATATATTTAGGTGTCCATGTACTATTGTAAAGGTTTATAGTGAAAATTTCATGATCATTGTGATTATGTAAGCCCATGTGAGCCTTGGTAATTGTCATAATCATGGTACAATATGTAATCAATGTAATTTATTTATGTATTCACCTTAGATAATCAGATTTCCCTTGATGATCAATATGTGACTCCAACCTAAATGAGAGGTAGCCAATATATCATGCATATGGAAGTAATGAGTGTCATCGTAGTTACCTTTATTCCAAGGCTTACACACTGAGGCTGACCTATGAGTCGGGGAATACACATTGAGGACAGACAATTATTTTCATGTCCTGGTATGCCCTATAGACATTTCCTTCTTGTTTGGAGGGCATTACAAGACCTAGTTAGCATGTCATGGGTTCCATCTTCTAACCTGGCATGACACATATAGATGGATCTATGGAAGCCAATATAGGATAACATGAGGGGTATCTCATGTCTTGGAAAAAACCTCTGAGAGACATCGAGAAACCTAATTGAGATGTTTATAATCCGCAGAGTGTCTTATTTGACTTTCATGGAGGGCATCACAAGAGAATGGTTATCATGTCCAAATGATTTTGTGAGACTCTCCTGACATGGGTAAGCAATGTTATATGAGTTAGGTGATGTGTCCTAAGGAAGTCATGAGACATGGGGGATTGACCTAGGGGGTTCACAATATCAATTTGTTTCCCATGGGAGTACCACCTAAATTGTTTCGCTATGTGTGGTGTATTTACCATGTTATACATGGTATATCGAAGGAGGTTTTTGTGTTTTTGGTAAAATTTCTAGGTGTTTTCCCATGTATTTGTTCAACACACACAATTCTCATATGGGTCAGAAATCATGTATTCCACTTTAGTATTCCACTCCAAGCCTTGGTTCTCACACATTTATTGTGAATGGATTGGTTTTATATGATGTCATATTTTCTTGATTCTCATGTGATCTTGTGGGATTATTGGATGTTTTTCATGTAACCAACAAGGGGACCTTCATGTGATCTATGGATGATCACAAAAAGTGCTCTATTCCTAGAACATGACTACTTCGAATTCCCACTAATACATTACCTAACAAAATACTGGCCAGTGGCGTGATCACTCCAAGAAGTTTATATAATTTTTGAGTAGAATCGTATAGAGTCTAGGGGTTCATCGTTTATTTTATAGATCCTAGTAGAAACCTACCTTTAAGAGGAATGATGAATTTATAGGCATCGTCACCGTTGATACTTTCCAATTTGTGTGCCATATCTGGCACAATTGTAGGCTTGAATTAATGAAGGTGTCTAGTGCCACATAGATTCAGGAATCTCTTTCATGGAATGCTCAGAGTCAGTGGCCTTATTTTTAGAGATCTCATATCTCTTACATCATTGCATCCATTATCAGTTTATTTACTATTATTGATGACTTTATTGATAATGTGATTGTGTTGAATTACATCCATGATGTTGTGCTGACATTAATGAGGGATTTCGCAAGATCCAAATTCCTATTGAAAGACACTCGTGAGACCTTGGGTGACTTGTCTTGGAGTCACACAGGACAACACTGTGGGTGTGTTAGGAATGCCACATGTCATTCAGCAACGGTGTACCCCTCTTCCCTCCCACCCTTTATCTCTATATTTTTATGTGATGAAGGATTACAAGAATTTTGGGTTGGCTCAGATAAAATCAATGGATTTTATTCTTACCAGTGATGATATGGTGCATGGTATTCATTTCCAATAGGGATATCTTCCATTGAATATCATCCCTTTATATTTTCAAATGGTTTTGGGTGGTTTGTTACGTGCTCTTAATAAACAACTATGCACCATGGGGGAACTGATTTTATTGTCACCCTATGGCCGTGGTTGTCTATATACCCTTCAAGAGGAAGGCTCGTTGAAGGGGGCTTGATGGGACATACTGTCGGTTATGCGTCACATGTGAATACTTTTCATGGCCATCAAATTTTCCCGTGATCAAGAGACCATTAAAGCCTCCAAAAATCCTTGACCATCATATTCATTAATTTTTTGGGGAAAATGATACCCATATTTATGTATTTCATCCTTTATGACTATTAAGATATTTATTTAGTGAGTGTCAACCCCACCTGATGCAATGTCCTAGGGGAAAATGACTCAGTTCTATGGAATGTAATTGCCTGCCATAGTCTTTGATGGTGTAAAAAACTCATGATTCAAGTGAATTTTGCTCTACTGAGAGATCATTGGTATTCTATGATCTTCCCTATATATGGGGGGGGGGGGTGTAGTAAAATTCATTCCACCATCACCTACTCCCCAGAGTGCACCCTTTTTATCTACCGTCTCTAGGTGTCACTGCGAACTGTGATCGTGAAACCTATATGAAAGCCTCCGTTGTGAATCCAGATTACTATAACACTTCAAAAAGAATTATTTCAATTTATAAACTCATCTTCCTCTACCGAGAACTATTCCTCAATGATCCCTAGGACATATTCTATGAGAAGTGTGGTTTCCTCAAGGGTTTCTTGTGATTTTCTGACCCACTGGATTGATTGATTTCAATTTTTGTGACCATGATTAGGTCTTGTGATTTTATGTCTCTAAGTGGGGTCAACCGATACATGTGATGCCTTTCATGGGTTATACAACCTGAGAGACATCCATTGTTCAAGTAATACACAAACTCTTTTATGCAGTTCACAAACCCTTAACTGAGTTATTCGATGCACATGATGCTATTTTCTCATATCATATATTTATTTTTGTCAATAATTTGTGTTATATATCTAACATGTACCACTTAATTAATATAAGATGGATTATAGTTACCACCATGGTCCCTCACCTGTAGACAACCAAAGGTCCATGTTTTCCAAGAATCACAATGTCGATCCCTGCTATCGTGTACATGGTGATAATGTGGTCATACATAGGTTCATTTCATCCAATATACAAAATAATATTTTATCTGATCGACATACACAATGTGAGTTTGTCTTGATGGATGATGCTACTATACCTCCTACAGATTTCAATCTACCACTCTTCTCTGTATCTATTTCCCCAAACTATGTCTAGGTGAAAATTATCGAGGACTATTGGCTTGTTACAAACCAATCATAGGGCTTGAATTATCTATTGTCTAATTCACCATTAATAATTATAGCCTAAGATATCTCTCAAAATATTATTGATCAGATCTATTCAATAATATTACCATCTTCTCTTGATCCCCTTGGTGATCTATGGTTAAAAATGGGATCTTCTTCTTGGTGGCAATTTCTCCGATGAATGGTCATGGTCATTATGGTTCATGAATAGTTGGTCATAATTTTTGATGACCTACATAGGGTTCATATCCTTGAATCCATGAGGATATATCATTTTATTATTTTATGCATGCCTGAACTCCATTGAAAATTATCAACCATTAGTGTCCTGGGGCCTACACATTCCACTATCCTCACTGCGAGGTCGGTATCATATTATGGGATATCCATCTGCTGGGTGGTGTTCCTCCTATTTTTGATATATATGAATAATTATTCCCTGATTTTAATAGTTTGATGATCCTTTATAGACACTGGTCCTATAAAAGAAAATGGTCATCATTGTAAGGAAGAAATTGGGGATTGAGCGGATAATGACTTTTCTTATATTCTTTTCTGACTGTATCAATCTATTAATGTTTCAGTGAGGTTAAAACAAATGTTATTAATTCTCAATAGTACCCCTCCCTATAAGAATTTTATATCACTAGCTCATATTAGGCCATTATAGATTCTCGGGACTACACCTCGTTGGGATATTGGGTGAACCTACACGTTTATTTGGGCCTTAGACTAGCAGATTTTCATACTATGTCCTTGAACTGGTGGATTTTCTTAATTAGGGATGCGCGCATCAGCATTCGTGTTAAAAATATAGTAATAGTGGCACAAATCACATAATAGAGGTATATGAACATGGAAGTACCAGTCCATGCATGCCCCTAACAAATTAGGGGCGATATCCCACATAGAAACACCCCCTACGGGATCCAAGGTGTTATCTAGTTCATGTTTAGCCGGATTAGATAACACTTTTTTTGCTATAGGTACTAAAAAACTTCCAAAATCTCATAAATCATATTATATCCTAGACTGTTGTACATATACGGAGTAAGTCCTATGTCCCTCACCCCTATTGATGTCAAAGGTGCACTACACCAATCTGATCATTTTGAATATGGTACATTTGTGCACTCGGAAGCCAGATTATTGATGATGGAAATGGCTATCCTAATGAAAGAACTTATATGATCTCGCTTCATGATGGGGTCCTAGAATCCATGGTGTTTTATCTAATTATATATGATCTATACATGAAATATTAATTTTACCAACAACAGAGTTTCGTTCAGATAATATTTTCCATTATTTTGGCCAATGGATGAGGGTAGAGACATCCTGGCATCATTCACCAATTTTGGAAGATATTATCCCCTAAAGACACTAGAGATGTGATAATATTTCCTCCTATTGATTCTTATTCATTCCTATCCTGGGATTACGCTTAGGATTGGATTAAAACTTATCCTAATTGTGTTTTAGAACAGCTGGTCCTACATGTGGAAATGCCTCTTATGTCAGAAATTCCCCTATATTTGGCATCAATGGAATTGATTGATGACTTGGGAGAGGATTCAAAGAAGCGACCTCTATCTGATGATGATTATTCTAATGGTATGTCCATGTAGTTTGAAGAGATCAGTTATTCTACACATGCTATGGACGATACTCCTATTGAGATAAAGGAATATGGGGCTTATTATACTATTTCATCATTTTTCTGACTGGTTAGTGTTTCTATTACAATACCTACTTCAACAGAAGTTGAGTTTCTATCAAATCATAGGGTGATATGGCAGTGTATCCACGTCTGGATTACTAATACCCATTTAAAGACATTCTGTCATTAAGGGGTGTGGCTTCTCCAGTTATTCCATGATCTAGTAGAAGACAGTTTGGATCAGTAGCATATGTATAAAGTTATAATGTGAAACATATTACCCCAAAGAGACTTGAAAATAATGGAAATTTGTTTTTACGATATTGCGAATAAGGCCTCCCTTACCAAACAAATGAGGGAGACCATAAAGGCACTGGAGTAGGGTCTTTAGTTTCTTTCTTAAAAGAAATCCTGGAAGGATTCTTAGAAATAAAAAATATGGTTGTACGAAAGAATAATTGTTCATATGATGTAAAATCATTTGACATCATCAACCTAATTTTCCACTTCTTAGTGGAGGGTTTAAGAGTTTACCAATCTAGTCAAAGATCATTATGTTGAAACAGAGGTAGAAGAAGTAGGGAGGGTGACAATCCACTACTTGATTGACGCATATTGACAAACTCTTTCGTATCATTCTAGTAAAGCTTACCATATCTTTCAATGATTCAAATTTTTTACTACATACCATAAATATTCACTACACTCCCCTTTTTATGAGGTTTTATATATAATAAAAAATGTGGAGATTCCTATTTTTTTGAAATAATTAATTGATGTGTTTTGTGAGATCGATATCCAATTTTCTTTCATGAATGATATCTTTCTATTCTTCCATTTATAGAAATTGTTGTTGATACCTATCCACAAATGTATCATAAATGGACTTGAATTCCAAGAATCATATTTTGTAAATTTTGATGGATTTCCTTTGAAATTATATCATTAAATCATACTTAAACAAGGTTCTATATTGGAAATATGTTCCACCTATATTGTGATATGCTG
The DNA here is from genome assembly GCA_963277665.1 of Viscum album. NCBI lineage: Eukaryota > Viridiplantae > Streptophyta > Magnoliopsida > Santalales > Viscaceae > Viscum > Viscum album. The sequence goes on along the minus strand of OY728143.1, from coordinate 875,296,075 downwards.
AGACATAGAGGGATCATCTGGTTTGGAGATTTGTTTTGATGAATGATTGATTTTAATATATTTACCAAGAATCTCAAATTTTGTAAGGCCATGTAGTGGGATGCACAATAATTTCCAGGTTCTTCAGTTTATGGTCCTTTAGCTCGGAACATATTTGTCTTTAGTTTATGATCATTTAGCTCATTCCATTGGTTTATTTAGTTTATAGTCTTTTTGCTCATACTATTTGTTGCTTTAGATTACGGTCTATTATCTAGAAAAATCTGTCACTTTATTTTAATGTCTTTTATCTTGGACTACCTATTTCTTTAGTTTATGGTATTTTATCTCGGGTCATCTACCGCTTTAGTATTAGTTCTTTCATATCAGACCATCTATTGCTTCAACTCATAGTATTTTTTTAAAAAAAATCTATCACTTTAATATAAATTATATTTTCATGAACTATCTATTTTTTTATTTAATGGTATTTTATTTTGGACCATTTACTAGTTTAGTTAATGGTATTTTAGCTCGGACCATATGATCATGCGATGTGGTGCAGATGTTCTAGGAATGATCTAAAACACTATGAGGTGTTGGATATAACTATGGTGTTGTTGAGGATCATGAGGATCAGAATCCCTTTTTTATAGTGAACCATTTCTCTGACATCCATAAGCACATATGAAGGGTCCATGAGCTTGTATTCATATTCAAGAAATGGTTCCATTAAACCAGGAAACATTTATGTGGGCTATGGAATACTCATTGTTGTAATATTGATGAGGTTTTTGTACAAGGTTTACACGGCCTGAATAGATAGTTGGATCATATACGATGTAAATCATAACTTGAATGTTTCTGTCCATGAGTATGAGGTAGTGCAGACATGCCAGGTATGTACCATGATATTATGAAATGTTATGTTCCCACATGACATTGAAAAGGATCACACAGATTGAATGTCCTTTCTTGAAATTAGAATATTACATTAGTAGGTGCTTCAATGACCTTATGAATCAGTATCATTCTAAACTAAAGACGATCTCCAACTCTTTATGGGGGGACATGGATGATTTTCAAAGACACAAACATCAATGTGGTGAAGTTGGGTATGGGGAAAAGGATATCCAAGAAAGGTTTTTCCACCCGAGGGTAGCAAGCTTATAAATGAAACACGAGCTCTACACCGAGTGGTTTCAATTCATGAGATAGTGGAATACAAAGGTCAGGTAATGAAGTTTCACAATCCATCCATGAGTAAAGGAATGAAACAAGGTGACGTAACACTAAGGATATTGAATCATCCTAGATCGTTTGGTGTGGGGACTTGTAAGTCACGATATGGAGTGCTTGAGTCAAGATAATGTTATGGGATAGTTCTAAAAGTAGTGGTTCAGAAATGATGAGATTTTGAGTTCACCCGTGATGGTGTTAATTCTCATAAGAATTGTAATTTTATTTTTTAGATTTACTCCTTTTGTTGATAGGGATAGGTACATATATAAAATCCATGGGAATGTATACATAGTCATCTGAAGGGCCCTTGAAGTTGGATGTCCTTTCCAAGGGATATGAAAGGTTATGGTGATTCAAGACACCCAAACTCACAATGTTTAGTTTGGGAATAGATGTAATATCCAATGAGGGTTTGAGGAACCTATTTTTTTCTTACCCACCTAGTGAAAATCATCTCAAAATGAAGTGATATGAAAAACACTACCCTAATTTCTTCTAGTACCAGTTTTTATTGAGAGAATAGAATGCATTTTACTTGTGTTATAGACACTATGATATTTATCCCACTTATATTCACACCCAAATTTATTCATAAACATAATAAATGATTAGTTTTTAGGGCTGAGACTCAAATTATTCCTAGGTCACCCTTTACGTGTTTTTCTCATGATGAGTTTTTTCTGTATTGTCATTAGTTTACATTCTTTCAATTTGTACTTTTATGGGATAGAAAAAAGGTCATAAATTTTTGACCAAATAAAAACCAATTTAAGGTCATTAATTTCATAGATCTTGGATGGATGATGTTACATAACAGCTTAGTTAGGATACCCAATGCCAAGATCACTCCAACATATTTGTATGATATGGGTGGAGGATTTATAAATCACAGATTGAGTTCCTCAAATGATGAGTACTGATGTGGGATAGTCAAATATGGATTAGTTCAAACATGATGGGATGATGAGTGCTCCCACTATGATATTTGGACTAATGAGAATTGGAATCGTCATTTTCAGAGTGGTTCCTAGGATTAACATTCAGAAGTGCATATATAGCAGCCTTAGGCATGTATTCAAAATCAAGAAAATGTTCCTTAGAGATATATATCCTTTCCTTGGGTTATGGAGGGTTGTAGGTGACCTGGGATGCACAAGACCTGATGTGTGGTATATGGGTATGATGTTCTCTAAAAATATGGTGGAACGACCTTGTACTCTAGTTGATCGAGGTATGTCTCTTCAGGTCCTTTTGATATGGAATATAATTTTAGGGATAGTCTTCAAAAATTAATTTTCATTTATGGGGTATGTTCATATTTGTGAAATTTAACTTCATGTAGTGAGGATGTATTTATATGCAGTTTAACCTCATGTGGTGAGGACGTACTTCTGTGCAGTTTAACTTCATGTGGTGAGGATGTATTTCTGTGCCATTTAATATCATGGGATAAGGATATAAGTGATGTTAGATCAGTACATGGGAGTTTTGTGGATGGGACCAAGGATAGAGATTGTGAATCACTATGTATTTAATGTTAATTAGATTCCAACCACACATAGTTTTGGAAATCATTGCAAGTTAATGTTTTGTAGTAAGGAAAAAGGTGAAACATCATGAATTGATGGGGAAATAGTGGTTGGGATTGAGAGTGGAGGTCTGGGTAACATTATGTATCTTATAATGGTGAGAATCAAAACACACATATTTTTTGGGAGGATGTGTAGTTTAATTCCATGTGGTAAAGACCCATGTTAGGCCTTTTATTTTCATTCTTCTAAGATAGTAATTCACCTATTGTGTACCATTATTCATTTTGTGTGAGGATTGGTTCTTGCTACAATTCAGAAGATTACATGATCTTTTCATTGTGTGAGAAATAAGGAATGATGTGGATCTTCCTACAGTATAGGGAGAGAAAAGACATAGAATAGAGGTATTTTGTACCATGTAGTGTATGGACCAAGACATAGAATCATTTTTTCCCTGTGTATCCCATTGTAAATTGGAATCCAGGCATTGGTAGTTATAGAATTACCGTGTAGTTCAACATCACGTGGTGAGGATGTGAGTGTAACAACATTAATAGATGGGAAATCTACAAATTGGTGCAGATTTATATCATGTTTTATGAAAATTGTCTTACTCGTTTTGGGAGGGAGATAATAATATCGATATGATAGAAATTAGAGGTTTGTGTGTCAATAAGAATCCTATGATGATAATAATTAACCCAAACATTATTATTTGGAGACTGTGTAGTTTAATGTCTTGATGTTTGGATGATACCCCATATAGTTTAACGTCTGGGGGTTAGGGTGCATTTTTATAGCTCAAAATTATGTATTCATAACGAGTCATTCTGTGTTGTTTAATTCCATGTGGTGAGGATAATTTGTGTTACATACTCCGATTTGGAAGTCATATTGCTGGTATCTATGAAAAGTATTTATTAAATAATCTTATATTGGAGGGTGGTATGACACAATCCCCAACCATGGTTTCTAGTGAGTAGGCTCCAATATGATAAACCATATGTATGATGTAAGGTACTTCCAACTTGGTATATAATTTCTAGGGCTTCAATCCTAGTATCATTGGGGTTCTGAGAGTTAATACCAGTTTTCCATAGAAAAAACAATTGTGGATAATTTTTTTATTAAAGGCAATTGCTATCCTATTCTAGTGGACCTTCAGGTTGTGAAATGTGTGAACCATTTTCTCACCTAACCATTCCAAGTCATCTAGAAAACTCTGGGACTGTTCATAATCTAATAGATTTTCTAAAATGGATATTCATAGTGATAGTAGAAAGCCTTCAATCTTTAGCACATCCATGAACGTGTACACCATTGAGTACGGTGTTACCTTTGTTGCAGTAAGCATTGGGGTATGGTAGGTCCATAAATCATTGAGGAGTTTTTCCAGCTATTACTTCTTATCATTATTCACTATCTACTAGAGAATATTTGATAGCGTCTTACTAAAGGAATCTATCTCTCCATTACATACTAAATTTTAGTGAGAAGAGTGTTTATACATGATTTTGTACTCTTGGTAATGCTTCTACAAATTCAAGGAATAGAATTTTTTGTCATCTTCCATCAAAAATGTGTGAGGTGATTTGAGCCTAGTGATGATATGGTATTTCTTGATTTTGAGGATATTATTTAGCGTATCATTTTGAGGGGCATAGCCTCCACCCATTTGTAAAAGATGTTGGTAGTAGTAGGGATGTACATGAACTGCTTAGTTGTGGCCGGGTGATATGGCCCCACAACATCAATCCCCCATAAAACGAATTTACAGGAACATCTAGAGACGTGAAGCAATTATGAGGGATGATGGATTATGTTTTCATGAATCTTGAATGCATGATATTTTCTTGTGAATAGTATGTAGTCATGTATCATCATTTTCCAGGAATACACCAGCCTCTTGATTGGGTGGGAGAGCCAGATTCAGGATCGGTGGGCTCTATAAGAGCCTACCTAAACTTCTTACGTGGTGGAATGATCGTCTCCTTTTATTATGTACCTGATGAGAATTCCATAAAATCCAAGATTGTATGGGATTTAATGCTCATTTAGACCATCCAACAGAGGGATGTTTGTTTCCTAGTGCCGAATATGTTCCCTTCGAGCATGGTCTATCAAGGGAGTCCCATCTTGAAGAAAACCGACTATGGGATCCATCCATCCATGGACTGTAATGGTATAATCAAGATCTAGGATGATGTTAACCTGAATGATCTCTTACATATCACATTCTATGAATGATGAGACCACTCTTCAATGTCTAATATAAAATTTTACTTCTTCCAAACAAGGGTCAACAGGGATTACTACTGCATTAGTCAGTTTTTCAATATGAGCATTATGTGATTGAGGAACATAATGCAGTATGGGATTAGAGAGAAATTGTGACATCAATCCCCTAACATAACAAGTAATAGGCTCCATTTCATCCTTCTTAAAGGAATATTCACAATTGATATGCTCTATCACTAGTTTCAAGTCCCATTTGACATCAAGTAGGTGCTGTGAATTTGTAGGGAACGTTCCAATCCAGATATGATGGATTTGTACATTGCCTCATTATTTGTGGAGCCTTTGGACAATATGAAAGTTTTAGAAAAACTACATTGTCTAGAGAGACAAATACAATCCTTAGACGGCCCTGATTGAGTTTCAGGTATTCCATTATTAATCTGACAAGACTTCGAGAGGCCCCATAAAAATACATCTCCCATGTCTGGGGAGTGTCATGGGCATATAATATCTCTTTATTAGGAATCTTTATGTCCTTCGATGTATTTTATGTTTCAGGATGTGATGTGAGGTAGTTAGCTGGGTCATTCCCTTTTAGAGACATCTGAGATATGAACTAAATGTCATATTGCTACATAATGTCTGGTCGTTTATTCATGTTCCTAATCATCATAGGGATTCCAAGGATGTACATGAGAAGATCAATATGAAATACCAAGTGGATGTTGTGGTGCTTCATGAAATTCCTTATATTTTTCCTTCTAAATATGAGTGGAAGGAAGTTCTGTTTGACATCATAATTAGTGTCTTAGTACCTAGCATGGCCCGAATGAGGTTATAGAGACTACTCTTGCTCCCCATTTCTTTCTTTTAAGTGAATATGGCTCCAAATGGGAAATATATGGTTTCCACGTATAATATGAGTGACCTACAATCCACCTAATAAATTAAAATTGATCGATGAAGCAAGTACTACTTGATACATTTGAAGGTTTTTTGAAATTTATTGTCCCATTGGTAAGGGATTACCTTCTTTATTAGCCTATTGAAGGGGGGATATTTTCTGAACAGGTTGGATAGGAATCCCCAAATGTCAGTGATGTACCCTTGGAGTCCCCTCAGTTTGATGAGATTTATTGATGAGAAAATTATAAGATTGAACTGGTGTTTTCTGGGTATACCTCAATGTCCCGATGGCATATGAAAAATCCAAGGAATACACCTGAGGTCACCATAAATGTACACTTCAATTTATTCATCTTTTTAATGTGCCTTGTAGCTTGTCAATGATTGCTCAGAGATCTGTGGAGTGATCACATTGTTGTATCAATTTGATAGAGAGGTTATCGACATAACATTCGGCTATCCTATCTTGGAATGGCTAAAATATGTGATGTATGGTTCACTAATATGTGTTACAGTAGTTTTTAATCCAATGGTAATTACCTGGATGTAAAATATCCCTCGGGCTCCCTTAAGGCCAATGATTCATCATCATCGGCGGACATTTTGATTTAATTGTACCCCAAGTACCCATCCATGAAAGAAAGGTCTTGGAAGAAAGAAGTTACAGCAATCATGAGTTTTATGATTATAAATGGGAAATTGTTCTTTAGGAACTTCCAAATAAGGTATCTGAAGTCAATTGATACCATAATATTCTACATCTTATTCTTGATAAGGATGCTATTTGAAATTAATCTCAGATATTGAAATTATTAAAAAATTATTTTATTTGATCAATTTGAAGATATCAACATCTACATTGATGGAATAATTGTGGTGTATTATCATCTCTGCCTACTTCAAACCTCAAATATCACCATGTAGTTAGAGATGGTGTGTAGCCACCTCTAGATTTTATGAGGGCATTTTATAAAACATTTAGGAAAACACATATTAGTGACACCTTAGAAATGAAATGTAAATCTTGTTCTCTTGGGGGGAATGGAGGCACTAATCAATGTAGGTTGTGGATATTCTTTTACCACGAGGTTTATTTTCATGAGTTTATTTATGGTGGTGGAAACCCCATCCTCAAATGCTGGAGGGGAGCTCCTATTATCATCCTCATCATCCACCCTTTCTGAGTCTATGGATATGTCTTCAAGCAAGGATTGAAACCAGGGGGCTCTCTGTCACTATCTAGCTGATGGAGGCCATGAGAAAAACATCGTCATCCATTTCCATTAGATTTTATACAGATAGATGTCAAAGGGAATTATTTTTTAGGAAAGGAGGGGCTTAGACTTCTTGAAATGGATACTCTATTATGAAGATGTTTATTGGGAGATAATATTCATTATCGAGAATGCCCCATGGATTTTTAGTGATGGTACTAAAGGTATTGGGATCTTCAACCTATATATCATTATTCATTATTAGTTTCATACCTTATAATTATAGAAGTAATATTCAGCATATTTTACACTACAAGTCTCTAAGGGGATACTAACACCATGTAGTATGTCGACCATTCCATTGATGGGGTACTTCAATCATTGATTAAATGTTGACTATACTACCATGTGGCCATGGAGACAGGGACATCCAATAAATACATTGTATGTGGTGTCATGATAGATAAACATGAACTTGTAATCAGATGTGAGATCCTCAAATTGGGCCTCAATATCGATCTTCCAGAGGGCCCATTGCTCACACTTATCATACACATGAATCGTCAACTTTGAATGGTATAAATCCCCTTCAACATACAACAAATATAGAAGTGTTTGAGCTTGGATGAGATTGATATCATATCCATTGTTGACCATAAACATTTATAAATTGAAAATATTGAGTTTTATGGAAACTTATAAGTGCCAGATGTGACCTTGGGTGTCCTCCGCCTAATCATGATCAGTGAATGTGATCAAAACATGACATCTTAACTACCTAGTCTCTACTCAACACACATTGGCTGCAGGAAATTCTATCTCAAATTCATGTAGGCTACAAAAATCATCAAAAATTGATTCCCTATGTAATTTTTAAATTACAATAAATTAAAAGATTGAGATCTTGGCTAGAACACAGCTAGCAATTTTATCCCATCATTCATCAGCTCTAGGGGATGGTTCTTCCCATTGTGGGGATGCTTAGGGGAATGTGTCTTAGGGGTTGGAGCATGTGATTCAGGAACTGAAGAAACTAAGATAGATGTACCTATAAATTTTTTGGAGGTTTAGGGTTTGTCTACTTCTAGTTCTCTAGGATGATATGGTCTTCATCATTGCATGGGATGATTAGCTTGAAACTCTAATAAGTGATCATGCTAGAAAATCGGGTGAGGGTTAATCCTAGAGGAATCAATGAATTTCCCTGCCACTTTTCAGACTTCTGGAGTGCTTTCCAATGAGTCTTGACTACATATACATCCTCTGGGGAAACATTAATGAGAAATTTAGTCATTCCATTCTTATGATGTCCATTTTATCCTTCCCATCGACTTATGAAGCCACTTGTTCCACTGTTATATGCAAGAAACCCATATTTTGGGTGCATAGACATTGTTAGAAAAGGTGTTTATCGAGTGTATTATGTAGAAAAAACCAAATATAAAATCCTCATATGATTAAGATTCTATTTTGTGAGGTGGTGCATATGTCTGAGAAATTATATGGAGGAAATATGAAAGTGTCATGGGTAGAATTATAATAGAATATAGATATTATTCTTCTATCTCTTCATGTTTCTGATGGTCAATCCCACACTTAAGAGGAACATATGATGACTCCATCATGTGTGGTTGAACTATTTCTAGTTTTCAAAACTATTATATCAGAGTGTCCTGAGCTCTATCAAATGTTTTCCAATTAATATAGTTGTCAATATTTTTTTGTTCACAAGGCCTATTTTTTCCAACATTCCTCTTCTTCTAATCGGATAGTGGTCATGTAATTCATATATTCAGGATAAGTTTCGAGCACCACCTGTACAGAGTCGACCATGCCTTGAAGAATTTCCGTGAAGATGACCCCAATCCAGATTTTATAACCCATCCTTTTATGGAAATAGTATTAATTAGGATAGTCTGTGAGGTTTGCTTCATCAGGCCTCTAGGGCTATAGGATACTGATCATGTTATTATCCATGGATACCAAGAAATATCCCCAGACTTGTTCATTTTGGAAGGAGTATACTATTTTCGTCTATTCCTCATATCCCAAGCGACCTTGATTTATCTTTATATTAGGATAAGGGAAATTATGTGGTTGTCGCCACATTATAAGAGGTATTGGGTGGTCCAAAAAATTGTTGGGTACTTGGATTGGAACCATTACAGGATTCATAGTGATAGCTATAACTTATACTCTACCTGGATTTTCACTCATGTTTGGGGAATGAGTCGGGGCTTGTCTTGATTCTATTGAATGGCATCTTCATGACATTGTTCTATATCAGCAATCTCTTGGATACCGCTTCGAAATATTATGGGGAGTAAGGGAATCAACAATCCATCCCTGATATTTTCACCCCAGACTTATAAATATTCTTCCAATTAGAGGGGGATGTGGAATTAAAAGGTTAAACCTTTCCTTATGGTTAAAGAATCAGACACCCTCTCATTCTCATGTTGGATATAGTTTTTCATGACGATGATCATCTTGTTTGTTTGTGTCAAACTAAACTATATATGGAATTTATGATGAAGGACTTCCCATCCTATAACAGATCCCTATGGGAGACTATGATACCAAATAAAAGATATACTTATCTGGGTATATATGATTCACCACAACTTTTCACCTCCTATTGGTATCAAACACTCAAATCAGTCACATCAGGAGATAAAGTGTGTGAGATTTTGGTCAGGGTCACATGATCCATTGAAGGTAGAAAGGTAATGGTTTCTGATGATGGGTTTAGGAGGGGTTTCATCCATCCATTTGGGATATGTATACCTCTCAGGCTTCATAGGTTCACATCACCTCTCCACGGATTTCATCTGATTATACAAGGATTAAATTGTGTTATGTAGCTATGCGGGAAATGATATCTAAGACACCTCTTTTATGTAGAGAGTTGGTGTGGGCGGATGAGGTGGTCCCACATTCTTCATCTCCTAGTCCATGATTCGTCCTATTATTGAAGGATTAACCTAGAGAGTAGTGTAACTCCCATGAAAAGAAGAGAATTCCCTATCATATTCAGAATCCTCATTTTTATAGACATGATTCTTAGAACTAGATCCATTCTAATTTTCAAATTCTACTCTTTCTTGTAGATTTTTCATGGGGGGAAGAATATTCTTCTCTGACTAGAGATGATACATAGGGGGAATGTTTCCATAGAGTAGCTCTTCATTGAGTATTCAGATATCTCATATTTAACTCTCATATCGTGACAACTTTACTTCCATGGATGTAAAATAATATGTATTTGTGCGTTTCCCTTAATATTTTCTAATATTCCACCGGGGGGGGGGGGTGGAAAATTATTATTTGGAGGTGGAAAATTTAGAAGCCTTATTTTGTTTTGCGTATGTTTACCATGTTACGACCCTCTGCATCCGCATGTTAATGAATGTCTACTGTGTTGATAGTGATGACATTCCCAAAGGAATTTCACTCAATTATGGTTATGTCCTTGCACTCCACAAAAAAATAATAACATGCATGGATTCCATCAGGTTCATTATTCGAACCCTTTTCCTTATTGGGATATTTGGGATTGGAAACTCGATGGGGTATGCTTGTGTTTTTCATATATTTATCTCCTCTTTGTTTATGTACAATGTCTTTGAGGTAGTCTTTGGTCATGATTTTTGAGCGATCCCCAACCAAAAGTGGTTTGGATTATGGTGGGAGGAACTGGAGGGATGAAAATCATTGATTCCTTACTCCCAACCTAGAGAATACTAATTCCATATATGGTGCTGATGATGAAGAATATACCCCACACCATGTGGGGAGGGGTCGTTTGGGTCTGCCATGGGAATTGATTGGTCATGTTGTAGAGCATCCAAAGAATCTGGTCAGGGTTTTGATGATTCCTGAGATGGAAAAGAAAACATATATTCATGTATCCTAGTATTATGGGGATGCAATGGAATCATCATTGAAGTCTCTAGTGTTCTTTTAGGGTACAATAATCAATGTGATTGTTATTGAGATATAAATTCCCATTGCATATTGGGATGGGGTTAAACACCCTCTTCTGAAGTTATGTTCAGAATTCTTTTAGGAATTGATGACTCGAGGGGTGGAGGCCGTATATGATATTCTCCTATTCCATGGCACTGAGTCTGCTATTTTATAGCTCCTATAGAAACTTGTATTACAGTATCAATGATGTGAAGAAGATGCTATTTCTAGGAATATGGGTGTGATGGAAGCCCATGATGTGGATCTTTCGTTGCGAGATGTTATCTGGGTGATCCCAACTTCAATCTTTGTGTTCATAACATCCTTTTATTTTAATCATGGGACCATTTTGAAATCCTTTTGTCTATCATAACTACTTTTCTATGGTGTTGGGGAACCATTAGAGGGGGGGATTCTGATGTAGTGTCCAACTTGCCCGAGCATTACTGGGTCCCCTGATTTTTCAAAATGAAATAATATTTCTAGAAACTATATCCAAGGTCACTACTAAGCTTCAATGTATAAATGTTCATACAATCCCCATCCATGAATGAAGATTCCAACCATGTATTCAGAGATCAGTTTCCGAAGTGTCACGATGCAATGATGGCAAGTGTGTTGCAAATTTGTGTTGTGCTTTTCTGTTTTTGATCAAGATCCATAGAGATATATCTAGGTGATTCATGAAATATAGCATCCTTATTATATGAAGGCAACACTCATATCCTATATTAGGGAGATATCAATATTTCAGTCCGTAATGAGTATCCCATATATTCTTGCATATATAATGAATGCACTACTTTTCCAGCTCGTTTAGGATATCATAGTTGGATGTAGCGAGGATGCAGATCATGATGGGGAGGTTGTTTCCAGTTAACTCACTCCATATGTAAATTTTGACCTCCTCCTCAATAGACTTACATGAATCCATTGGGTTAGATCATAAAATATGGTTCTGATGGTCTCTTACTGATGATATTGGAGTGTTACTAGAAGATAATAGGGAGTTATATATAGTTGGTCCCTATGTTTTGAGCACCTTTCTGTATAAATGTGTTAGAGTTTGAACAACCTTTCTATATGGATTATCTGTAAAGGGTAGGATCTCATTTCCAATATGAGATATTTCAATGGGGAGGTTAACCATAGTGGTTTTGAAAAGTATTTTTCTTGAGATAAATCATTACACTACCATGATGAGGATGATCATGGTAATAAATTCCTTATGATTCCCCTTTGATAGAATAGATGACAGACCCTTGTGGTATTGACAGTGTCTATTGGATATCCTAAAGGAAACTAACATTGAGCATATTATGAATATTGGTCATTTTCAATGTCGTGGTAAGAATATATTGACCATCCTTTTATGATTGTATAGGGATATGAGCATTATATATGACAGTATCCAAAACCTGTATATAACAATCATGCACTGTGGGAGAACAGACCCACTACTAGAATCTATAGGAATATGATGATATGATTTCTCAGTATTGGATGAGATATGAGCCTATAATGAGGAATGTTCCACTCTCACATGGTGATCCTCAGTCAATATAGGAGTATATTCCCAATCATGAACATTTGGGATACACTTCTGGAATTGCTTTTAAGAAGCATGACCTTTCCACGAGGTTCCTGGAACTCTCACCTAGTGATACACGATTGGAATGAGATTCTAGGCCCGATAAAAATATGAATTCCCCTGCAGAAGGTGCCGAAAAAACACTATAATGTGATGAGGTATATGAGCCTCCCCCAGTGTTGTTTTTAAATGATGTAGGTGCAGTTGTTCGTTGGCGGATGTAAGGATATTGGAGGTTCATTTATGAATTTTTAGAATATGTTGGGTAGATTCACTAAACAGAATATTAACATGTTCTGAGGATTATTCTACTCTCACATAGTTATCCTTATCCAGAATAGGGATATATGACCGATCCTAATCCATTGGAGTACATCCTCAGGATACTTCAATAGGAATGTGCCCCTATCTAGAGGTGAGTTCATCTCTCACATGGTTGGCCCCAATTGGAAAAGGAGTACATGCACGGTCCAATGCTTCTCCCTTCATTGGAATATTGCTATAATACTCAAGGGTGATAGTAAGAATGTGAGCTTTCCCTAGTACAACCAATTGACCATGATTATCAGAGTGTTGAGTTGTCTTAGCTATATGGATAAGATTATGCACATGTCCCTTTATTTAAAACTGTGCCAAAATATGCTGGTGGAGCACTTCAGTTATTGCTAAAATTTATTGGCATTTTAGATATTTCTGTCTAGGGACATACTACTGCATGTTTTTGACTTCATTGTATATTGATAGAAATATTCTATTGAATATGGGAAATGTGCCAACTTCAATTCTCCTTATACCATCAGATTATTCCGATGGACTTCGGGTATGGGGGTAGGAGTATGAGCCTCTCCCATGCCTGTTATGGTAATATTCCCATAAACGTATTTTGAGTGAGAAGGGGTGTGAACCTGCTTTCTAGTCCTGACCATATATTATGGTAGGAATTTTTAATAAGTGCAGAAATATGATCCCTTTCTTTTATGGCTTTTTGAATATTCCCAATGATTTGTTCAAAGTCAGTGCAGGGATATGAGGATACTTACTAGCTACAAGTGGAGTATGTTAGTAGGAATCATCTGTTTGAGTGGGAATATTAGCCCTCACTTGAATGACCAATGCCCTCCTCCTCTGACGAGTCTTCCTTATATCTCATGCATTGGAATCAGTGGTGGTCGTGTGTCTGACGAAACCCTTAGTAGTTGACTGATGGGTACCAATGGTATAGTTCTAGTGATGGAGGTCAATAGGTACCCCCTTAGTGTCACACAGATCAAAAGGGATCCAAATTGGCATTTCTATCCCACCTTTATCAGATATGGAATGAAGAGGTTGTCACAGTATGAGGATAAGCTCTGGAAGCGGTTGGTCGTAGTGATGGGGGATACTATCTTAGAAGTAGCCTTCGTCAAGCGATTTGAACTCATAAACTATTGTGCTTGAAAGATCTCATATGCCACTTCCATAGTTATGATTGTACCATATTGATGGTACTCCTAGATCATTGTATTTTCTACATTCTATTGGAGCCATCTGCTAGGTAAGATCCCTTTATGACCTGTTGGGGTTGAGCTGCTGATGAGATACCTTGATGAGTCCTTGAAGTTGAAGCTTTTCTATTATCGCATGATTCTATCATTAAGATAAGTATCTGTAATCATGTAAACATCAAGTGAAAAAGACAAAAATTAATGCTCTATCATATGCATGAAAATTATCAATCATATATGCATGGTTAAAATAATATTCTTATATTCCCAATCTAGCCATTATATTCATGTGGACCTGTCAATGGGGGGATGTACATAATTGAATCATTGTTTATGATGGTCAAACTGAAATGTTTTTATATGGTTTTGAATAAAAATTGGATCAAGAGTTTCTCATAAATCATATCAATGTTGTTTTAATATAAGGGTTAGGAAACATGGATTAATGGATTATATACCATTTCTCTGTTATTTGAGTGATTCACGCCAGGTTGACCATTTTTTTAATCAAGTTTTGATATGGAATTTGGACTAGTTTTCCATTTTATGGATTTATGTAGGGGTATTTTATGGCATCATTAAATTATGCACATATGTTTTTCCATTTTTTTCATCCCAAGACACTGGAAAAAGTTCCTTAATCCACAGCAAGTTATAGACATACGTTTCAATGACTAGAGATCATCTAGTTTATCAGGATTAGGGACTCTAGGGGACTCGTATTGGATGAGGGGATGGGAGTTCTGTCTTATCACACCCTTGGGGGAGTGGTTTCCTACTTCAGTACTCTCTTATAATTTTAAGACTTGTTTGTGAATCTATTCCTAGTCTCGATACCAGACATGGTACCCTAACAAAATTATGATAGTTTACTTATTTATTATATGAAAAATATGGGGATCTCTTTAGTGAATCCATCCATATGTATATCAGGTTCTCCATCATTTTTCTGTAACAAGTGAATAATTATATCCTAAATTCATATAAATAAGTTCATTAGATTATGCCTCCATGTAATGAGGTAGTTAGTATTTTAATGAGGTAATTGAGCCATTATGTGGAGTCCTTAATATCTTGGTTATTATAGGAATCAAAATCAACATAGCTAGTTCACATTCTTGGGACCATCCCCAAGGAATATACCCTTTTATAAGGGGTCTCCATACCGTTTAATAAGTTTTTGGGTATTCATGATGTTAAATTAGGTTTTCATTGCTTTTCCCAAAGCCCATGAGATTTATGCGCATTGTGAGAAACAGGGGGTAACATGGGATTAGCCTCATAAAATGTATATATTAAACATTGGTATTTGTAATGTCCATGTGGGTGTTTGGTATTGAGCATGATCCATGAGAAGGCATCCTACCTATCCTGAGTTTTCACGACACATCCTCGGGACTCGTGCCATGACTACCCCGAACCCGCCTTCCATAGGCCAGGGGCTGGCGGCTAGCAACAAAGAAGTAAATCCCGAAAAATGGAAGGCATTGCCTTTATATAGTAAATAAAAACACATCAGAGTACGCAAGTGATGTAAACACTATGTAAAACTGGGTATAAGGTAAGTGTTGAAAAGTAAATGGGCCAGTATACAAACCCAACTAAAAGTACAGTACAAATGAAAGGAAGTGCAACAGTAGTAAGTAAAATAGAAACACCAAGTCATCCCCCAGAAATCCCACTCGAAGGGTGGGTACAGATAGTCTCCTCATCTCCTCGGGTCCGGTCGTTCGCTCCGTGTACGTCCCGCCAAGTGGTCCACCTCCGAGTACCGCCCTACTCCAGAAGCATCCACTTCAATCAGTGCTGTCCGTCGTCTTCATCCAACACAACGTAGTGCGGGCATAGCCTGTGCAGCGGTGAGTATACGATACTCAGTAGGGACCCCGAGACCCTTGAAAGTCTTTCAGAATCCACGAAGGATAAACCAAAAAGGAAAGGCACAATCACGAAGTATAAACCAACTCTACTTAGGTATATTCTCATCCATATACCTAAGTCATCAATTAAAAAATGGCTCCAACTTTTGAGCCCAAGTACAACCTAATCCACATAGGAAAACACAACCCATTCCACATATGAAAGCACAACCCAATCCACACTGGAAAGCAGGTCAATCACATCGATGAAAATTATTTAAGTCAAGACTCACCTCACACAGGTATACACTTCGTAAAGCGATAGAGATGATCAGAAGTAGCCCCTGATTCATCTAAGCTGTTGGACCCACATAGTATACAAGACCAACTATGCTGTCGGACCCACATATGATACAAGACCAGCTACTCTGCCGGACCCACTCAGGATTCAATTATAGAGGTCAATACTGTCGGACCCACGTTGGTTAAAAAAACAGTAGTCATCACTGTCGAATCCACATAGGATCCCAGTATGGTCTTCGTCACTGAAAAACCCATGGAGGATCCAAGTACAGTCGTCATCTCTAATGAACCCACAGAGGATCCAAGTGTAGTCGTCATCATCGCAATCACAACCAGTACTAGGGACTCCGCACACAGCATGCTTGATTCTGGGAGGGTCTTCTCCCTGAGAAAGAGAGTTGATACATCAACTTTCATGAAGTCCATAGTTGATGTATCCCAATGTTCTGTCTCATCAAAAGAAACCCAACGTGACAGACGGTACGCCAATCGGACGCCCGGTCTGAGAGTTATTGGCTTTTCCGTTCCAGGGGGCCGGTTGGTTTTTAAGCTAAAAGCAACCCGACCATACTTTAGCTACATACAAACCTCAAGTGGAGTAATCCAAAACAACCGTATCATCAAGAGGAATTCAACTCAGTTGACGGCACACCAAACGGACGTCCGGTCCTTAAGTTATAAGTGTTTCCGCTCCAAGGGCCCGGTTGGTTTCGGGTTCAAACCATCCTGGACGTACCCAAACTTTGCCGAAACCTCGAGCGTAATATACTTAAACGTCCTTCTTGATCCAAGGATTCAAACACAACTTACGGTGCTTCGATCGGAGATCCGTAGCTCTTGTCATGGCCAAAAGACCGAAAACTGCCCGAAGTGGGGGGTCTGGGCCCGATCTGACTTGGCCCAACCCCCCATGGGTCGGCCCGAACCGGGTCGACCCGACCTGGGTCTGGGTCCAGCTCGGTAGGGAATGGCCTGGTCCACGCAACCCGCCTCGGCCTGGCTAGGGGGGGAGGGGGTCCGCTGGCTCGGCCAGCGAGCCATGCGGGAGGCGCGACCCCCACTTTCTGCGGATGCGGTGCCAGGGTGGCGCCGCAGCTTCCCTACATCTAGCGTGGCCACGGGATCCGGACCTCGCCGCTGCGGTTTTAGCCGCGATGGGCTTCTACCAGTGGCGCACCGGGGCACCACCGCCTCTGGCCGCTGGCGCCGCCGGGGGCTTCCGTGGGCCACTAGAGTCATTCTGGTGGTCCAATTTTTCTCCCGTATGCTCCTTCGGCCGTCTCGGTACCCACACATCACTGCAAATGCCTCCAATCACCATTTCGGTCCTTCTTCGTCATCTCCAATTATTCCTTACATCAAGAACAATGTAGCAGTGGGTTCGGACTTGTTCGTTAGTCGGCACCCACCATGTTTGTGGTTCAAAAACATCACCCTACAATTACACACCATGCCGAGGGTATAAATGACATAAATAAATTTATACACATTACACTACCTCAACAATTGAAGATGAACGTCAGCGTTTCGGTAGACGGTATCGGGGGGAAAAGGTTTTGTAGGCGTCTTCGGAGTGTGCCAAGGAGGATGCAGTGTCTCCTCTCTTGTCACGGAGAAGAGAATTTGTGGTTCGTCGTCGATCTTCGAGGAACCATAGTTCTTTGTCGTTCTTCGTCAGAGGCCAGTATTCTTCCTCGCATAACGAAAGCTCCCCCCCTTAATAAAATTATAGGCTCCTCCTATTATTTTATTCACACCCATAGAAAATATTCCAAAATTAAATCACCACATTAAATAAAATTTGATGACAATTAATTAAAGAAGAGGGAGGGAAGGTTCCCATTTATTAAACGCGTTGGTAGTTAAATAAAAATGGGGGAAAGAGGAAGGATCCTCATTAAATTCTGGGTTGACAGAATTTAATGGATTGAGGTGGAGAGATTGACATTTAATGGGTGTTTTCCAATTTAATGAGGGGTTCTTAATGAGATTAGAGGAAAATAAATAGTGGGGCTTGTGTGGGCCCCACCTCTCTAACATCCACACTTGGGTAGTTAGGTGGATATGGGCCCCACCCTTAACTACCCATGGGAGGGAAAAACCTCCTTATAAAATAAAAATTGTTCCGAAAATTTTTATTTACCTATATAATAAACACCCAATAAATATCTTCTCCTCCGTTATGAACTCAACTACGGTAAGGATCACGTTAAGAAATTACCGGCATTGCGAGTTC
The DNA here is from genome assembly GCA_963277665.1 of Viscum album. Taxonomy (NCBI): domain Eukaryota; kingdom Viridiplantae; phylum Streptophyta; class Magnoliopsida; order Santalales; family Viscaceae; genus Viscum; species Viscum album. Next base: position 875,277,522 of record OY728143.1, on the reverse strand, counting down.
ATCAGTGCCCTCAAATTTTAATTCTAAGCGCCGGTTGAAAATATAGAAAAACCAGCTCGTCCGTTCACTGAATGTACCCGAGCTAAACATTGGAAATTGATTCCGGGAACATCGGGCCTGAGAATCAAGTGTCGTCCGAAGCCACAGACTCGTAAAATTCCAATGCATTTAGAAAATGAATTCCCTGGAAACTTTGGGGTCTTTACATTACTCCTACCACAGGGCATTACGTCCCCATAAAGCTACAACATAAACCTGGGAATCAAATGGGGTTACTGAGCACGCATCTGAGCCTTCCGCTCCCATGTGCTCAGGTGTAGCTGCATCCCAAAATCCTTTTGTAACCCCTTACAAAGACAGGATGTAAAATGAGCGTCTCTATCAGATATGATAGATGATGGCACACCATGAAGTCATATGATCTCTTAGACGTAGAGGCATCCCAAGCTATCCATGGAGCCCTGCTCTCTGATCGGTAGGAAGTAGGCTGACTTGGTGAGTCGGTCTATGATCACCCAGATATAGTCGTGTCCTGATGAAGTACATGGAAGTCCCTTAATGATATCCATGGATATCGCATCCCACTTCCACTCTGGGACCTCTAAGGGCTGTACCAAGCCTGCAGGTCTCTGGTGCTCTGCCTTCACTTGCTGGGAAGTGAGGCATCCAGAAACGAACTCTGCTATAACATTCTTCATACCCAGCCACCTTTACTGTCGTCTAAGGTACTGGTTCATATTCTCTACTCCAGGATATACTGCTATTGGGGAAGTGTAAATCTCCCTAAAAAATCCACCTGTAGTGAAATTGGTACCATGGTACGACCCCTGAAGAAGATGACATGCTCCCCGCCTTAAAAAAAATCCATCGGGTGCCAGCCCTGAAGATATCTGAGCATGTCGTGCCTCACAGTCAATGTCCCCATACTGTGCCTCTCTTACTCACTAATGTAGTGGAGGAGTGACTGTGAGGGACTGTAGATAGGCTACCTTATCTCTATCAACGAAGGATATCTTCAAAGTGGCTAACTACTCTGTCACCTCTCCATGTAGCTGAATGCCCGATCTCTTGCTGAGAGCATCATCCACAACGTTCCCCCTCCTAGGGGTATAGAAAATCTCAAAGTCATAATTCTAGAGAAACTCGAGCCATCACCGCTGTCTCAGGTTCATTTTCTTCTGTGGGAAAATGTACCCGAGACTCTGGTGGTCAGAGTAGACTGTAAAACGCTCGCCCATCAGATAGTGTTTCCAAATCTTCAGGGCGAAGACCACTGCTAATAACTACATGTCATGGTTTGCGTAGTTATACTCGTTCTTCCTCAACTGCAATGAACCATAAGAGATCACTACTCGCTCTTGCATCAGGACACACCCATGTCTGGTCCCTAATGTGTCACAGTAAACTACCTACCCTATTCCCTCCTATGGAAGCCTGAAGATGGGCGCACTGGTAAATCTCCACCTCAGCTCCCGAAAGCTCAGCTGACACCTGTCTAAAAACACAAAGGGTTTCCCTTTCTTCGTCAAATATGTAAGTGGTGATGAAACTCTGGAGAAGTCTATCACAAATCTCCAATAGTGCCCATCCAGATCTATGAAACCCGGCACCTCCATCACGCTCCTGGGTGGCTCCCAAGCAAGTACCGCATCCACTTTCACGGGATCCACTGCAAATCCCACCTCTGAGATGATCTTCCCCAAGAAGTGAACATATCGAAGCCATAACTGGCACTTCGAGAGATTACCATAAAGCTGGTGCTCTTGGAGTGTATCCAGTACAACCCGCAAGTGGTAGGCGTGCTCCTCCTCGGTAGTCAAGTAAATCAGTATGTCGTCAATGAAGACTACGACAAACTGATCGAGGTAAGGCTGGAAGATCCTGTTCATGAGACTCATGAACACTGCTGGAGACTTGGTCACACCAAAGAGCATGACCAAGAACTCATAGTGGCCATACCGACACCTGAAGGCCGTCTTCTGCACATCATTGTCCTGAAATCGGAGCTAATGATAGCCCGACCTGAGGTCTATCTCCGAGAACCATCGTGCCCCCTTGAGCTGATCAAAGAGCTCTCCAATCCTTGGAAGCCGATACTTGTTCCTCACAGTCACCTGATTCAGGCGATGTTAGTAGACACACAGTCACAAGCCCCCATCTGCCTTCTTGGAGAATAGAATCAGAGAAGCCCATGGTGAAACAATAGGTCGGATGAAACCTTTCCCCTATAAGCCCTCCAGTTGTACCTGCATCTCACGAAGATCGGAGGGATCCATCCGATATTCTAGAGTAGATATCAGTGATTTCCCTGGGTACATGTCTATGTTGAAGTATACATCTCTGTGAGGAGGTAGTCCTAGAACGTCGTCAGGAAAAACGTCCACATACTGATCCACCACTACAAGAAATCTCAGACTCTGCACATCAACTGCTCCGAGGACGAGACTAGCCAACTGATGTGGGATCTGCTTCCCTCTCCTCTACGTAAGTCCATCCTGTTCTATGAAGGTTCCCATCTCACAGGTGAAGGTGAACCTAGTCCCATCTGTGTGGAAACACCACACCTTGCGTCTAATACAGTCGATCTAAGCATGGACTGTAGATAACCAGTCCATACCCAAGATGACGTCGTAAGGCCTCGACGTTGCTACACGAAGATACCAACCGAAGATCTAACCTCCTAGAGTAAGCTCACACTACTGGAACTAGTGTGTAATCTTTGAGTCTGCTGGAGTAAGAGTATCTAGCCATATGGATCGAGCCAACAACTCTATTGGAATATCTAATCTCTGCACAAGGGCAACAACATTAAAATAATGACTCGCACCTGTGTCTATAAGAACTGCAACAAGGGTGGAGTAGACACAGATAGTACCTCAAATCCTCTCAGGTGCTCCGTGGTCATAAGCCTCTACTGCCTAGAGCTGATCCTGCCTCTGCCTGCCAGATCCCTATGGTCGGGGTGGACCTACTAGGGGTGGTGGTGGTAGAGACTCAAAGCATCGTCCACCACCCGCTGCTCGGCAAGCTTCTATGTCTCGTCTGCCTACTCCCTACGGACCGCCATGGTCGAACCTCTGCCTCTATTTGGGAGGTCCCTCCACTATCTAATACTCATCTGCATGGCAGTCCGGGTGGTCACGAGCCATGTGGCCATGCCCGCCGCATGCATAGCACTGTAAGCTCCTCGTAAGGCTGGCTCTGCACCGTGTTCCCCGCACAGCCGAGCCCGCATCCTGAGGTTTCCCACCTGACGGCTTGGTCTGTTTGGACCCTACGTCATCTGTTGACTGCCGGCTATAGAAGAATCTGCTCCGTGCCATCCTGTGGTGGGTCTCGCTGCTGATGGATGCTTGGCGAGAAAGCTCTCCACTAACAGGGCTTGCTCCAGCACGCCCGCCTGCGTCCGGATGCTGAGGGGAATCATCGAAGCTCTGATCTCATGCCTCAGTCCCTGCTCAAAGGTCCGGGCTCGGAAGAATGGGTCCCGTACCATATCTGTGGAGTAGCGCAAGATGTCGTTAAATCTCACCGAGTACTGGTCTACTGTCATGCTACCCTACCACCACTACAGTAACTCCTGGATGTGCACCGCACAGAGGGTGGCTGGAACGAACTATGAGCGGAAGAGGCTCTTGAAGTCCAACCAAATTAGAGATTCCTTATTGTGCACCTGGAGCATCAGGCTCCACCATATAACTACTGTTGCGTGCTGGAGACTCGCGCCAAGGATCACCATGAGGTCTGCTGGAGTCTATACCAATTTTAAGACTTTGACGATAGCCTCCAGCAAAACCTTGGCTGCCTAAGGATCCATCTCTCCGTGGAACTTGGGCGGCCTCTGTCTCTGAAACTCGTGCAACGTGGTCAGGCGGTGTGAACTCTCCGCTGCTGGGGCAGGTAGCATCTGTGGCTCAGTGGGTAGAGGTAATACTGGTTCCTCCGCTGTAATGGGGCCCTGAACCGAGGCCTTGTCGCTCGGTGGGCTTCAATACCGCATGTAACAAGGAACCGTGGATGGCTGCCTTCGTGGGGCCATCTTAAAAGGAAAAAGGTGCCCCACAGTGAAATAGTATACCTGGTGAGCTGAAACAAATTATTCAGAAAGAAAACTTTTAAAAGGACACACATGCAATCATTGTTTTCGTGCACTGAGTTGGAAATCAGAGGGCAGGGCCCTACTGTATGGATACGTCGGCCGCCGCACAAACACTGCACTCCCTGGACTGAAAACCCCACTAAATACTCTTAACAGTATTGCTTCCCAGAAAGGAAAGATCAGAGTATGGAGTTCTGCGGTAGAACCGACTCCTCTGAAACCAATTCATCACGACCCGTCCTCAGGACACATGCCATGACTACCCCAAGCCCGCCTTCTATAGGCCAGGGGCTGGCGACTAGCACCAAAGGCGTAAATCTCGAAAGAGGGAAGGAATTTCCTTTATATTGTAAATAAAAACACATAAAAGTACGCAAGTGAAGTAATCACTAAGTAAAATTGGGTACAAGGTAAGTGATGAAAAGTAAATGAGACAGTATACAAACTCAACTGAAAGTACAGTACAACTGAAAAGATGTGAAAAAGAAGTAAGTAAAACGGAAACACCGAGTCTTCCTCTGGAAATCCCAACTCAAGGGAGGGTACAGATAGTCTCCTCGTCTCCTAGGGTCCGGCAGTCCACTCTGTGTACGTCCCGCCAAGTGGTCCACCTCTGTGTATCTCCTAACTACACAAGCCCCCACCTCGATCAGTGATGTTCATCATCTGTATCCAACACAACATAGTGCGGGCATAGCCCGTGCAGGGGTAAATATACGATACTCAGTAGGGACCTCGAGACCCCATAAGGTCTCTCAGAATCCACGAAGGATAAACCACAAAGGAAAGGTACAATCACGGAGTATCAACCAAATCAACTTAGGTATATTCCCATACATATACCTAAGTCATCAATTACAAAATGGCTCCAACTCTCGAGCCCATGTACAACCCAGTCCACACAGGAAAACAAAACCCAGTCCACACAGGAAAGCACAACCTAGTCTACATAGTAAAGAAGTTCAATCACATCGATGAAAAATATTGAAGTCAGGACTCAGATCACACAGGTATACACTTTTTAAAGTGATAGGGATGATCATATGTAGCCCCTGATTCATCTTAGCTGTTGGACCCACAAAGGATAAAAGACCAGCTAAGCTTTCAGACCCACATAGGATACAAGACTAGCTACTCTGCCAGACCCACTCAGTATACAAGTACAAATGTCAATACTGTTGGACCCACGTATGATACAAGAATAGTAGTCATTGCCATCGAACCCACAGAGGATCCTAGTACGGTCATCATCACTTCCGAACCCATGGAGGATCCAAGTACAGTCATCCTCACTGCCGAACCCACGCAGGATCCAAGTGCAGTCGTCATCGTCAGAGTCGCAGCCAGCTCAAGGGTTTCCACACACAGCATGCTCAATTTCAGGAGGGTACACTCCTCGAGCAAGACAGTCGATACATAAACTGTCATGAAGACCAGAGATGATGTATCCCAATGTTCCGTATCATCAAAAAAACCCAACGTGACAGACGGTGCGTCAATCGGACGCCCAGTCTGAGAGTTATTCGCTTTTCCATTCCAGGGGCCCGATTGGTTTTTAAGCTAAAACCAACTAGACCGTACTCCAGCTATGTCCAAACCTCATGCTTAGTAATCTAAAAGGACCTTCTCATCAAGAGGAATTCAATGCAGTTGACGACACGTCAAACGGACATCCGTTCGTTAAGTTATAAGTGTTTCCTCTCCAAGGGCCCGGTTGGTTTCATGTTCGAACCTAATGGGCCGTACCCAAACATTGCCTATACCTCAGCTGTAATATATCGAAACGACTGTCTCAATCCAAGGATTCCTTTGCAACTGACGGTGCATCGATCAGAGGTCCGTATCTCATGTTATGGGCAAATGACAGAAAATGATTCGAAATGGGGGGTTTGGGCCCGGTCCGACCCGGCCCAACACCCCCTAGGTCGGCCCGAACTGGGTCGACCGAACCCGGGCCCGAGTCTGGACCGACCTGGCCAGGGGGGGTGCGTGGGGTCAGCGAGCCCAGTGGGGGGCGCATCCCCCGCTTTCTACAGAAGCGGTGCCAGGGTGGCACCGCAGCTTCCCTTGATCCCGTGTAGCCGCGGGATCCGGCTCTCTCCACCATGGCATCAGCCATGGCGGGCTTATGACAGCGGTGCGCCGAGGTGCCACCACCTCTAGGCGGCCGTCCAGTGTCCGCTGCAGCCTCAGGCCACCGGCAGCGCCGTGCCAGCGACCCGCGCCGCCAGGGGCTTCTGCGGGCCACCAGAGTCATTCCGGTGGTCTGATTTTTCTTTCGTCTGTCCCTGCGGTCATCTTGGGACCTATAAAACACTATGAAGGCCTCCAATCACTATTTTGGTCCCTCTTCGTCATTTCTAATTATTCCGAAAATTAAGAACAATGTAGCGGTGGGTTCAGACTTGTTCTTTAATCCCCACCCACCGCGTTAGTGGTTCCAAAACATCACCCAACAATTACACGCCATGCCGAGGTTATAAATAACATAATGAAATTTATAAAAATTCCGTTACATCAAAAATTGAATACGAAAGTCGGCATCATGGTAGACGACGTCGCGGTAGACAACGTCATGGGGAAGAGGGTTCGTAGGTGTCGTCAGAGTGTGCCGATGAGGAAGCAACGTCTCCTCTCTTGTCGCGGAGAAGTGAACTGGTGGCGCTTCATCAATCTATGAGGAACTGGCGTTATTTTTCATTCTTCTTCGGAGGCCTGAATTCTTCCTTGCACAACAAAATCTTTCCCCCTTAATAAAATAATAGGTTTCTCTTATAATTTTATTACACACCAAAAGCAACTCTCCACAAATTAAATCACCACATTAAATAAAACATGATGACAATTAAGTAATAAAGGGAGAGGGAAGGTTCCGATTTATTAAACGCATTGGCAGTTAAATAAAAATGGAGGGAAGAGGAAGGTTCCTCATTAAATTTTGGGTTGACATAATTTAATGGATTGTGGTGGAGAGATTGGCATTTAATGGGTGTTTTCCAATTTAATGAGGGGTTCTTAATGAGATTAAAGGAAAATAAATGGTGGGATCGTGTGGGCCCCACCAATCTATCATACAAACTTGGGTAGTTAGGTGGATGTGGGCCCCACCCTTGACTACTCATGGGAGGGAAAAACCTCCTTATAAAAAAAAAATTTCAGTCAAATTTTATAAACTTCTTAAATAAAGCCCCAATAAATATCTTCTCCACCATTGCGAACACAACTATGGTAATGATCACGTTATGAAATTACCAGTGTTGTGAGTCCATCGATGCCCTCGTATTTTAATTATGGGCACCAGTTCAAAAGACAGAAAACCCACTCGTCTGTTCACTGAACGTACCCAAGCTAAACTTCAGAAATTGATTCTGGGCACACCGGGCCTCAAAATCAAGTGTCGTCAGAAGCCACAAGCTCATAAAATTCCAAAGTATTTAAAAATATTCCATGAAATTTCCGGGTATTTAGATGAGTATTATAGGAATCAATGTAGTTGTGCTTTAGTTTATATTGGGGGATTACACACTGAGGCTTCCATGTACCATTATTAAGGATTATAGATCTGATTTCATGATCTGTGTGATTCTCTATTCCCATGTATTCCATGATAATTGTGAGAATCATGATATTAAAATTAATATATGTAAATGATTGGAGTAAGGAACATAACTAGCACAATTCCTCTAGATTATTAATATGAAACATCATACTAAAAAGAGAAGCAACCTATATATCCTACACATGGAAGGAATCAGAGTCACTGTAGTTCCCTTTTTGTTGGGGCCTACACACTGAGGCTTCCCTATTGGTTGGGTCTTACACACCGAGGATAGAAAATGAATTTCAAGTCTTCTAATTACCTATTGACATGGACCTCTTGTATGAAGGGAATCACATGACCCAGTTGGCATACCCTAGAATCCATCGCATGATCGAGCTTCACACCTATGGAGGGTTGTGAGGGAGCCTATATGGCATTGTCCTAGTGGTATCACATGTCTTTTTTGACACCACTAAGATACATTGTGAGACCTAAATGAAAATAAGGGATGGAGGCGTGAGGCTTAGATTACTTGTGAAGAGGTAACCACAAGATGTTGGTTATCATGTCCAGATTCTTTTGCGAGACCCGATTGAAATTGGCTATCAGCATTATCTGAGTCAATCGATGTGTCTAAAGGACACCTCATGTTCTAGGTGGTTGTCCTACGAGGTTTTCATGGTAAATATGATTCTTGTGGGAGAAAAACATGAATTTTTATACTATGTATGTATTATTTCTCATGTCCCGGATGGTAAATTGGATCAGTGTTGTGAGATATAGCTGATGTGTCCTAGTTCTATCACGTGTATTCATTTGACATACATGATGCACATAGTGGCCACTGATCATGTGATTTTTTTAGTTTTCCACGAGGATTCTCTATTCTAAACCATGTATTGTGAATTCCTAGGCTTTATTCAGTGTCAGTTTATCTTGAGTATCTTGTGATATAGTGGCATTATGGGATGTACTTCGCATATCCCACCTGATTTCTTTCATGTTATATATGGAAGTCTATGTGAATTGAACTATAACTAGAGCATTCATACTGAGGCTTCCCTCTAGAACATTACTTGAATGAAATATGGACAATTTTTTATTCTCTATGAGAAGTTCATAGAATTAGAGATTCAAATCCTATAGATTCTGGGTGTCCAGTGTGTGTAGTGGCAGTCATAGTCCAACCCTTCATCATGTTGGAATAGGGAATTTATAGGCATCTCCACCCATGATACTCGATTATTTGTGCGGCGTATCTGGAATTAGTATATTCTGGAATCAACTAAGTTGTCTAGCAAAATGTGAATTCATGAGTCTCTACCATGGGCTACTCCAAGTGCATCATATAATTTTCAAAAATCTCAAGTCTCTTCCTAGAATGATCCCCTTATCAGATTATTAGTGTTTATTCATGACATGTTTGATCATGAGGTTGTGTCGAAGGACTTCCATGTTGTTGTGATGGAATTACTCAGTGCCTTCACATGATCTAAATTCATTTTGAAATACACTCTTGAGACCTTGGGTGTAACACCCCGAGATTTTATGAGAATTATTAATTTTAATTTCATTGATATCTTTTGTTGTACGCTACAATGATATTATATTGCACAATACACAACACCATATTAGATTGTAGTATACGCACAAATATTCTTGGCTTGCGTTACACACAAGAGTAACCTTCCTCGATTGCTTTCGTTGTACACAATACCGAGTTTCACTAAAAAACGATATTTTATTAAAATAGTATATAAACTAGCCGTTATGAATAGTAACACACACTTTTTTAAGTTTTATAAATTTTATCTTTCAAAATGGACTTCATTTTTGGATTCGGAATATCAAAATTATCCTAGGGTGAATTTTTGGTATTTTTATGAAAATTATCAATTTTTTATGAATAGTGAAAACATTGAGTTATTGGTTAAAACCTAATTTTTATTTAAATAATCATTTATTTTATTTAAATTTATTTTAGTTAAAAATAGATACATAATACATATATATGTTCAATGTAATTCATTGAATTCATTTTATAATAATTTTAGATATATGAAGATTTTATTGAACTTTTTACCTTCTTTTACCCACCTCCTATGAGCATTTGAAAATTTACATAAAACAAAATTTTACCCTTTCTATGAGTTTAATTTAAGAAATCAGAATGACATGGTTAATATAAAGGAGTGAAATGTGGATTAATATGATAAAAATATTTTTTCAGTGAATAGTAACTTTTTACTTTTATTTACCACAGTTAAAAGTAAATAGGGTACTTAAGGGTAAATATTATATTATTATTTATCCTAACACATGTCCTAATTCAATTTGATAAGTATAATTCGGCCAAAAAAAACCTTAGGAATAAAATATTAACCTATTTTTCCACAATAATTATATTAGGAAACTTATTATTATTTTATTTAAAAAAGAGTTAAAATAGTTAAAATAAAAGATTAATAACTAAAAAATTTCAATATTTGGTTATACATAAGATAAATCCTACTTTAAATATTCATTTGAAAGAAAAAATATTTCCTACATAATGGTATATTATTTATATTTTTTAGATATTAAATAATTTAATTTATTTATGGCACAATGATGATGCATTAATTACCTTATTAATGAAATATTAACATAATTGATATTATAAATACCCAAATAATTGTAATTTGAGACTTTTTATGATTTAGAATAATTCTATAGGTTACTATAATGTATTAGAGTTGGTTAGTTGAATTTTTTCTCGAAATATTAATTCCATTATTAATTTAGAAAAAACAAAATACCAAATAGTGTCCATATTTACATAAAAGAGTTTTTTTTAATATTATATTATTAATTGATATACTGGTTATAAAAATATATTTTTACCCAAAAATACATATATAATAATATATATAATACTTAGGAACCAATTGGGGTTGTATTGTATGTTTATAATATGTTTATTAACCATGTAGTGTTATAATACAAGATGACATGGTAAAAGTTAAATTATTTAACTAAGAGTTAAATCTAAATGATAAGGATAAAATGGTAACCAAAACATGTCTAAAACCTATTAGTTTAGAGGATATTGACCCATCCCCACCCTACCCTAGAATGAAGTCAATTTGGATCCATTATAAAACAAATATAAATTTATTATAAAAGAATATATTATGTTTTTCCTAAGGTTCCCCTCACCCCTCTTTAAAAAGGACACTCCCCCTTCTCTCAAATTCACACTTCCAAAGCCATTTTTCTCGGCCAAAACCTACCCAAATACCCTCTAAACTCTCCTAAATTCATCATAAATGTCTTCCTTTAGTCAGAAATTCATCCTATGGATCCCTTTTGATCAAATCAAAAGGAAGAACCCAAAGAAATGGTAAATATCTCACCACCTATTTCAAGTTCCTTTCTTCTTCCACTTCGTCATTCTTTGTTGTTTCCATTATAAAATAAAAAATCCAGTATATTATAAATAATTTGATGTTATTATTAAAATGGTACAACCATATTAGTTATTTTATCCATCCTATGAAGGAAAAACACACCACACGTGTGTACGTACGACTTATCGTCTCCACGTCGTGGTGTAGTATGTTATTCCAACATTTAATTATTTAGACTGGTATAATAATGTGTATAAATGATTAAATAATATTTATAACATTATTATTATTTGGTATATATGATATAACATCAAATAATATACGATTTAAATATAAAAAAATGATATGATCGCTCGTGCGTACATACGGACTACAGTCTCCACGAACGCGATGAGATTCGTTTTCCATGATTAACCATTATAGTATGATTATAAAGTATATATAATAAATAAGCTTGAAAGAAATTACATAATAATGACACTGTATTTATATACACATATTTTTAATTTACTTAATTCCATTCAACTGAATAAGGAAAACGAAATTGTGTTTATGCGTATGTGCGGCCTACCGTATCCATGAACGATGTATTTCATTCCATTTATCAATATATCATATATATTTATATTCTGAAGATATATTATATATAAATCTTGTTTTAATGTCTATAATTATGTAAATCAGTATATAAGTAATAATATCAAGAACAACAAGTCGAAACACGTAAGATAAATGAAACGATTTTACCCAAAATGCTGGTTTAACATGGAATTTACAAAAGAACAGGCAATATAAAGTAATAAGCGAACCATAAAAGATATCATAACCATGAATATGATTGTTTAGTAAGTAAATGAAATTATTTAAATCATTATACATGGGGATTGGATACGTATGAATCATATCGGACCTAAGGTAAGAGATAATTATTCAAATCTCATTTTTATATGAGATTGCTTATACGTAAGTATTTACTGAGGTTACATTTTTCATCCAAGTCCATAAAAATGTTTTTTATAATGTGTTTAATATTATTCCATGTATGTTTAATGTCATGTCTACCCCTCTTTGACTTTTACATTGTGTTATAGAAGGAATCTTTCTTTTGTTTACCATACGAGGAACTTTTTGACTTTTTCGGCAAAAGTATGAGGACAATGTTTTTTTAACTTATACGGAATGAACATATTTTTACTGTTTAATAATTCCTAATTTTCATGCAGATTTCTCTAAAAGATTTCATGATTATTTTCAATAAAATATATTTCTTTTAAAATTTGGTGTCATTTTGTGAAAACAAAATTATTTTTTAAGAAGAAAGTATATTTTCTTTAAGAATTAATCTCAAGTGTTTTATCAAAACTATTTTCCATCTAAGATGAAATTATTTAGCATGATAATGTTTCAATTATAATTTCTCTATTATTTACATGGTTTTATTTTTATTATGTTGAAATGATATCCATTTTTTATATGGATTATGTCATGATGGGATGATGTTTACGAAACCAATTTTATTATTTAGGTTATGATGAATGATTGTTTTGTGGCACACATAAGAATGATTTCAATATGAGATGGTTGGGACCTATATCTAACTTCAATGCTTTGGGTAAATATTTATATCCCATTAGATAGACATAGATGGAAGGACAAGTGAATCAAGTTCATTAATACAGGGCTAGAACGAAAAGTAAACCTAATTCAGTAATGGACATTGTCCACTATGATGGTCATGGAAAAAATTCCTTGGCTAAAATGGAAATCATATGATGTGCTTAATTGTTTCCAGAAATTCATGTTTCATTCCCATGATATTTTATCATGATTAATGTTCCTTTATGATCTATTCCATATTTAATGTCATGATTTATGTCATTACTCATGATTTTGATGTTTTATTTTCATGTTATTATCTTTAAATGTTTATAGATTGGTTTATGTTCTCCATGTTTACCCTTACTGAGCATTTGAGCTCACTATTTTTATGTTTTATTTTCACCAGGATATTAAGAAAGTTTTTCAGTAAGAGAAAAAGGGAAGATCTTTATGGGAGATGTTGAAGATCATTCACCACTATTAGAAGATTATGTTCCGAGTTTCAAAAGACAGTAAAATATTACGGTCCTTGGGTGTCTGTTTTTGTTATGTATTAAGTATTCTGCAAAAGTAATGTAATTTCCATGTACATCAAGTGTGGGTCTCTACATTGGGTGACTTGACTTTGTGCCTCATGGGACTATGACATGGGTACTCTGGGTGCACCACATGTCATTCATTAACCTCGAACCCCTATTACCTCCTATCCATTATGTCCTTCATTTTTTCGGGATAAAGTCTTATTGGACTTATGAGTTCTATTGGATATCATCAAGGCATTATATTCTACAAAAATATTATATGGGGAATTAACATCATGGGAAATAGGGATCTCTACCTTTGAATATCACCGCTCCTTATTTTAGAAGGGTTTCATGTGGGGTTTTAGGAGCATTCCAACGATAAACCATGCTGCCTATGGGGACCATTCAGTTTTCACCATGTGTCCATAGTTGGCTGGAGAGAAATTTTGAAGAAGTAACGTTGAAGTGGGTCCATGAGATCTATTTCAAGGTTATTCTCCATGCATGAATACTACGTATGACCCTAAAATGGTCATGAAATCATGAGTCCATTAAAGGATTCTTGAGTCTTCAATCATCCTCTTCTTCATTCCTTTTGTTAGGAAAATTATACCCATATTAATGAAATTCCTAATTTGTGATTTAGCCAATGTTTATTTTGAAAGTGTCAACATATACTCACATTTTCTTTTTAAATGTATTATTTAGGATGTTTTTCATAATATATTATATCTTATTGTATATTCTACGATAGCTGTTATTTCACACTATCTATTATTGAGTATTTTAGATCACCCTTATTAGGTATCAATTTAACTATGATTATGAAGAGGAGTATTATTTATCAGTAATATAGATGAGTATTATGTAAAGATAATATTGTGGGAGATGTTGAGGAATTATTATAAGATATTAAATTCTTGGTTTATTAAGGGAAATTACTATTTTATAAGAAACAAATGTGTTTTCATTTTTATTATTTATATAAAACTATAAAAATAAAAGTTCATTGGTTTGTGTGAGACTCAATATTTTTTGTATATATTGTAATTATGTATATTTTGGTTTGGATTGTTTTGTTTTATATAGAATTTATCTTGGTCCTTAAAAAATATGATTATTATCTCCAGATCCAAGAGTGTTTGACTAGGGAATTATAGAGAATTACTGCCAAATATTATCATGGGAGATGACCTTGATCTACCGATATAAATATATATAAAAATATAAATAATATTTTATACCACCCTAAATAAATTGTTTCATAATCCTCGGATTAAATCCATGAATATATATTCCCACTCCAATTATGGAATTTATAATGGTTGGAGTATTCCATTATGATTCAAGCATTCAAATTTTTTATGTTGAAACATTTAACATTTAATGGTAAAATTATCATTATCATTAATAATTCCTAGCTAGAAAAAATTATTCACAATGATATATATATATATATATACATATTCTTCCTCAATGCATTTAGTATTTATATGTGTAAGAATAATTGAATAAATCAATTTTTAACTAAAGCATATTCTGTACACATAACCAATTTCTAAATATTATGATACCTTTTCCCTCAATTTTAATGTAATGTAACATCCCTTTATTATCAAATTTATCATCTCTTATAATATAATATCTTATTTTGGAGAATTTTATTTTTTACACCAATAAAATTAAGAAATGTCTAATCTTATGTTCATTAAGTCAATAATTGGCAGCTTAGGATGTTACAATGGTAAATTTTCATAAAACAATTTACATAATGAAAATTATACCTTGCATTCATTTCAATTATGAAATTGAATCTTATAATAATTTTATTTGATCAATTTGATCCACCACAATAGCCATAGTTTTAATTTTATTGAGTGAATATATACATAAATAACTTATGATCTATATATATGTAACATTTATCCCAAAAAAATTATTCCACACAATTATTAAATCAAAACTAATTAGTAATAAATTCTCATGGTCTTTCCTGGGAAACTTTTCTCCCCAATTTTCTACTACGGTAATGAATATGTTGTCACCTGATCAATTATCACAAAAAAAACCACTACTCTTTGTTGACTAATTACTATAAATATTAGATTAAATATTTCATAATAAAAATTATAATATTGTATATTTATTCATAATTACATGTAATTATTGAAAATGTTTTCAAATTTACTTTTCCTAAATGAAATTAGGTCCCTTTCAAGTCAAATTTGTTAATGGGTTATCTAACCAAATATAGTTTTTTATGAAACCGTCAATAATAATATTTTTATCTAATAAAACTATAATTGTCTATGGTATTTGTTGGCCTGATCCATTTCACCACTACTTTACATTTAGTAGTTTCCGCTACTATAAAATCTATAGTTATCTTTTTTTGATAAGGATTGAATTTTTTGGATCCAAAAGACATATTTAATAAAAACTCAATATAAATTGTTTTACCCTTAAGTATATAGAACAATTCTAAACAATTATTCATGATCAATATAACTTTTATAATACAAAAGGTATTATTAATAAATTCCATCATTAAATTTCCCAAATGGTTTTTATATAAAATATTCTAAAAATACAATAATATTATTAGGTAATTAAGTAACCCAAATAGGTCAACAAGAAACTCATTGTGTCCATAACGCATTAAAATTTATCTTGTAAATATATTTATCTTTTAATAAATGTTAACAAAATTATGAAATGATGTTAGTTATTGAAAAGTATTAGTAAACCTATTGCAAATAAAATAATTCATTTGTATGAGGAAAATGATACTTATTTTCTATTATCTGCAATAAATTTATAAACTCATAAGACAATATATCTTTTTTTAAAATAGTACTAGATAACAATGAGGTGATTTTCTAGGATAACTTAATCCATTATTAATAAAAACATATAATTTATATTTTGGTTCCAATATCTCCAGAGGAGATATTTAATCAATGTGTTCAAAAATTGGCTTGTCCTGATGAATCAAGTCAGTGGAAATTTCCACGTATTATTCAACAATAATAACCTGCAAACAATCAGGTTAAAATTAAAATATTAATTTACCACTATAAAACCATTTAGTTATAAATTTTCCATCATATTCATGATATGTGTTGGAAACTTTTTACATTTATATTGTATTAATATATCTGTTTCTTGACATGTTATACCTAGTGTGAATTGATTTTAAAATAATAAAATAATTTTTTTGTAAAATTTTAATATCTCATACTTTATTATATACTATACATTAACTTGATTCCCTAAAATACAATACATATATAAAATAACATAAATATCTAATATAATTTTGTCATCACTATATAAAGGAAAAACAATGCCACATATAATAACTGAATGATTCGAATAAATAATTATTTCTTTACTATCCCCGAACAAATTTTTACCAAGTAGTCAGATTCATTTAATGATTTTTCTTATTTTTGAAATAAATTTCCTATTTATGAAATAATGTGTATATAATAAAAAAATACATCATAATATTTTAGTGAACAAATAAAGTATTAGTCACCACATCACTAAATTGAATAATATTTATGCAAGTAAAAAATATAAACCTTAAATGGACAACGAAACTGAAGTAAAATATAACCAGCAGTCATATATATGATGATGAAACATCTCAATGATTCTAAAAAAAGCATCCAAAATAGGATACACTGCAATCAGATTTAATACAGCACAAAGTACAAAGTACAAAAAAAAAAAAGCAAAGTAGTGCAACAAGAATGCAGCAACATTGCAACCCTATGATCGGTCCCATGATATCCTACTCCAATAAAAAAATCACATACCTATGTAGGGACTCATTCCCTTATCGACACCTATAGCAATATAATCTGTGTAGTCCCAAGACATAACCCAAACAGGGTGTGAGAAATAAATCCTAGTAGGTAACCACCAAAGGCCCGTTCCCAACTGTTAGTAAAAATGGGCAACAACGGTGTACAATAATGAAATGCAGTAAACTAGGAAGTACTAAAAAGTATCTATTCATACTAGTTACATATTCATTTAAATAATTATTTAATAATTCCAAGACTGTGCTTTAGAATGTTAGGTGCAACATAAGAAATAACCACAGTGAATATTCAAGAAAACATTGTCCTCACACGTGTGAATCCTTACCCTCAGGGAAACTAAAACGAAACCCTCAGGTGACTGCCCTCAGGAATAATGACTATTTCCCTCATGTGTATGAATATTTCCTTAAGTTGTATGAGATATTTCCCTGAGGCGAAATAAAACCTTGCACTCAGTCTAATCAAACATTGCCCTCAGGCAAAATAGAACCTTTCCCTCAGGCTAAACAGAACCTTGTCCTCAAGATAAAGAGAAGCTTTCCCTCAGGATAAACAAAAGAAGACAAGGTAACTAGGCTGAGCCCAATTCATATGCATGAAATTTATATATGTTTCCTCTAACGAAAACTCAAAACATGCTCTCATTACAACATACTCGTGGGTATCCGGCTGAAACGACTAAACACAGAACCACACCATCGGGGTGGCCCTCAATCAAAGCAACGATCCCATACAGCAGTTTATACATGGTCATTAGATTACCTATGAAATTATAGGTATCTCAAAAGTCAAGGCCTTAGACATATGACTCCCTAAACATGGTCGCGTAGCACAATGGTACACAAAATCAACTCGATAGTTGGAAATAAACACAAGACCACCTACCTCGATCTCCTTTGACCGATATACTTGACTAGAGCCTGCTGAAACAAACAATAATGGCATAGATCTGAGATAAACATTTACCCTCTCAACCCCAGATAACACCCCTGAGGTAAATAATTGGAACGAAAGACTCAAGTAGAGAAAAGGCCTTACCCGCACGGTCCAAACGAGATCATCCACAGAAGAATCAGAGTCTCATAGAACAATCGGGAGCTCCTCCAAGTCTCGACCACCTCTCACGATGATCCTGGATCATTCTATTCTTTCTCTTCTAAATAAGGAGGCTACTTCCTATTTTTAATGAAAAACATAACTACAGGGTGTGTACTCTTAGATACAGGGTGTGTACTATCTTTTAACCTTTCCTCTGGCGTCTACCTTGAACAGACACGTTGTTCATCTTATGACTGATTACATGACATGTATTACTATGTACACGACGTGTAGTTAGTTTTTTACACCCTTAATCACTGACAATACTATACGCCAAGTATTCTCATCCCACAAAACCAACGTACACGGCGTGTACACAAAATTACACGGCGTGTAGTTAGTTATTACACCCAAGCCTACACGCCCTGTATTCTCATCCATACAACCAATATACATGGATTGTGTGCAAAAGTACCGTATTTTTACCCATGAATTTCGGATTTATCCCACATTTCCCTTGTTTCCCAATGTCACTTAAGGAAAAGGGAAATAAAAAACTCATATGTCATGAATAATAACCGGGTTCTTACAAAAATCCACCCTTAAATAAATTCATCCTGGAATTACCCTTCCAAGGGTGGTGAAGATAAAACTGGGAACAATTTTGGCCACTGAGCACATATGTCGGTCTCCCGCTCCTAGGTTTTGTCCTGCACTCGGCCATGATGCCATAACACCCGTACGAGGGGAACTGACCGGCCTCTGAGAACATTCGTTCTCCTATCAACAGTATGAATCAGATGATCTTAAAAGAATGCATCAACCAGATGTTCAACCTCCTCGGGCTGAAAGATGTGAGACATGTCTGAGTGATAACGGTGCAGCTGATATATGTGGAAGATGTATTGCATGGCTTTGTACCTGTATGGTAACTTCAACTGATAGGTAACCTACTTGACTCTCTCTAGAATCTCCAATGGCCCTACATACCTCAGTGAAAGTTTACCATGTCCTCTGATCCACCTGTGTCCCAACCTCGGCGAAACACAAAATAAAACCTTATCCCCGACCATGAACTCGAAGGGTCATTTCTGGAAATCAACATATGATTTCTGAGGATACTGGGAAATATCCATCCACTTCCGAATCCACTGGACCTGCTCTGATGTCTCCGGAATAAGGCATAGTCCCAATAAGGCTGCCTCACCTGCCTCCAACCAGCACAAGGGTGATCAGCATGACCTAGCCTATAAAGCCTCGAAAGGTTCCATCTCAATAGTTTCATGAAAACTATTATTGTAGGAAAACTCAACCAAGGGTATGTGCTTCTCCCAAGAGCACCCAAATTCCCGAACGCATGCAAGCAACATGTCCTCTAACACCTGTATCGTATGATCTGATTGGAAATCGGTCTGAGGGTCATAATCTATGCTCAGAAGAACCAATGTACCCAGTTCCCTTGGAAAAATCTACCAGAAATGAGATGTAAAATGGGAATCCCTATCTGAAACAATAGTACAAGGGACCCCATGAAGACGTACTACCTCTCAGATACACAACTTTCTGATCTTGTCAACATCGAAGGTCTCCTTGATCGCAAAAAGTGAGTTACCTTTTTAAGTCTGTCTACAACAACCCATATAGCATCATTTCCTCAAGGTGACCTTGGCAACCCGATCATGATGTCGTCGGGAAATCATCCTATTTCATATCTGGAATGGGTAACTATTTTTATAGTCCAACAGACCTCTGATGCTCTTCCTTCACCTGCTGATAGGTGGAACATCTCATAACAAAACTAGCTACCTCCCTTTTCATTCCCAACATCGAATACTGACGTCTCAAGTCACGGTACATTTTGGTAACTCCAGGATGCACTACCCAATATGAAGCATGAAATTCTTTCATCAACTTCTCATGTATATCCCCTGGATCCCACACTCGTCCATGGATATGCATTACCTCATCATCACCTATCATCTAACTAGGAGGAGGGTCCTCACATGCCACAGAATCCCATAGAACTAGGCCTTCTGAATCTGATAGATGGTGCATCCTTATTCTATCCAAGAGGGTAGAAGTCACTGCTAAATATTAAAGATAGGTTCGCCCATAACTATTGTGCAAATCCAAATGCATATTTGAGAACAAATCAATAATCTACCACTCACCACTGGCCTCCAGCACTACCTCTATATGTGTTCTCCAACTCATTGCATCAGCTACTGCATTAACATTACCTGGTGTATAGGCAAGATCGAAGTCGAAGGACTATAGGTAATCAACCCACCATCGTTGTCTCAAATTCATGTCATACTTGGTAATGATGTATTTAAGAATTTTTTTTCCTGTAAACACCACGAAGTGTTCTCCCAAGAGATAATGTCTCCAACAACGTAATGCATGAACAAATCCAGCCAACTCAAGATCATGCGACGGGTAATTCCTCTCACGTGGAATCAACTGCAGAGACCCATACAAAACTACTTGATCACCCTGTATTAACACTGATACCATCCCAATACCTGATGCATCATAGTTAACTATATATTTCTTCCCTTGCTCTGGAAGTATCATGACTTTTTCTGATTTCAACCTTCCCTTCAGCTTCTGAATGGCTGTCTATCATGATTATGACCAAAAGATCTTCATACCCTTCTTAGTCAAACTCTTCAATGGCGCTGCTAAGCGGGAGAAGTCCTGTATAAATTACCTGTAGTAACCATCCAATCCCAATAATCACTATATTTCAAACAAGTTTTTAGGTTACTCCTAGGAAACTACATCTTTCACTTTTTTTGGGTCTACTGCAACTCCATCATTTGAGATAATATGTCCCAGGAATTGAATATAGTCCATCCAAAAGTGGCACTTTGAGATCTTCGCATATAAATGATTCTCTCATAGTGTACTCAGTACGATGTCAAGATGGGTGGAATGGTCGTGTTAATTGTGAGAGTACACCAAGAAATCATCCACGAAAACAACAACACAAGAATCCAGATATGGGTGGAACACACGATTCATCAGAGCTATAAAAACTGCTAGCACATTTTTGAGTCCGAACGACATGACCATGTACTCGTATAAACTATATCTACTCCGAAAGGATGTAAGCGATATGTCCAATGGTCTAATGCACAACTGATGATATCAGGATCTCATGTCAATATTCAAGAACACTATTTTTCCTAGAAGGTGATTAAAAAGATCATCAATCCTCGGTAAGGGATATCGGTTCTTAACTGTAAATAGGTTCAGTTTTTGATAATACACGCAGACTCTGAGGGTACCATCTACCTTCTTCGCAAATAGGACATGAGAACCCCAAGGAGAATTACTGGGTCGGATGAAAACCATTTCGTACAACTCCTCCAACTGCTTCTTGAGCTCCGTCAATTCTAGCGTAGCCATCCTATTAAGGTGAATGAACACTAGTGCCGCTCCTAGCACAAGTTAAATAGAAAAGTACACCTTTTTCTGTAACATCCCAAGGTTTTCTAAAAATAAATTGAAAATGCTTGAAATTTTGTTTAAGGTATATATTTATAAGTATCCTTTAAACATAATTTTATTTCTTCTATGTTTTGAATTTCAAGAAACTATCATCTACAATTGTGTTCACTATGTTATTTCGAGTCTGATGGAACAAACTTGTTTTTTTTGGTGAATAGTAACATGCCCTTATGAATAGTAATATGAATAGTAATATGAATAGTAATATGAATAGTAATATGACCTCATGAATAGTAAATAATATTATTATTTTATTTTCCCATGGCAATAGGATAATGGGATCTTAATTAATTTTCCAATGTCACATAAAACTAATTGCACTTCAATTTTGTTATTTTTCGAATTAACTGTGACCTTATTTTAAAATTAAATTAATAATATTTAGAAAATTATTTTTGAAAAATGTAGTTCATTTTTGAATTCTACACGTCGAAAAATGGTTGGGGTAAAGTTTTGGTATTTTTCTGAAACTCTTGAATTTTCGGTGAATAGTGAAATACGGTAAAATACCGTATAATCAATTTATCAGTAAAAATGCACTATTTATGACATCATAAGTGATGCAAGGCCACTTGCTTCGAAATCAGATGATATTTTCACTAATTAAGGCCACTTGATTTGAGATTATTCATAGCCTTGATAAAAATATTATAATAATAATTAAAATAATCTAAAATACCTCCCCTCCTCCACTATAAATACCACCCTCACTCCCCTCTTCCTCCCACACCTCTCAAGCCTTGAGCATTGTCTAATTTCTGCCAAATTCCATCCTCAATCTTCTTCCCCACGTCCTAGAGCTGCTGGTTTCACCAAAAGACCAAAATCAAAGCCCTTAAGAAGGATCTCAAGGAGAAGAGATCAAGAGGTAAACATCCTCTTTCATTTTCATTCTTTCCATCCATTTTATGTTATTCTCTTCCTTTCCCTTTGTCTTTTGTTGGGATATTTCATTAAATATTTTCCCTTACAGTCCAAATTTTGTATTATTGATGAGATATTCTATTCCTCTCATCAATCTTGTTTTTATGAAATTTTTAGAGGCGCCGTTAGGCTGCCGAATTTTTTGTAAGAAATTTCTCATGTTTTCTTTATTTCATGATTACTTCCACTTCTTTCTTCACCCCCTCTTATCCAAGAGGCATGAAATCTCCAGAATCATGTATATTCTGGATGTTTTCATGTTTATGGAAAATTACAAATCATTATTCCTCTCCTCTTTCACTTATTTAAAGAATCAAAAAACATTGTCCATTTGTGTCGAATTACCGATATCATGGACGATGTATTTTCAATTTCCATTAATTATTTCAAGTCTGGTCATGAAACCATTTATATGGTTGAACCAGGTTATAATATATGTTTTATGAATCATATAAGGTTCTGTAATTCTTTTGTACTCATGATTCAAACTTATAAGACTAAATGAAATTGTAATTATCAAAGAACCACTTAAATTATCTAAACGAACATAATTAATGTTTTAACTTATAAATCATCATCATATAAGGCACCAAAGTGATGAATGGTATAATTTATGGTACTGGAGTTATGTAACTAATACTCCATTCCAATTCTGGAGTTTCACTTCCAATCAACAAGAACGATTCATCATGAACCGATCGTGAAAATCACAAAAGACCTCACCCAAAATAATGCAAGGAACAAAATACTAACAAATAAGGGGTGAAATGAGGTTATGAAATGACCATATAAGATGTTATAAACATGAACAAGTTTCTTTAAAATCCTATTAACACTCCTTTAACCATTATACAGGAGGTTCAAACAATTTTGAAGTAGGACAAGCCCAAGGTAAGGGAATTTTTAACCCGATTTCCATTCTTTGGGTTAACTTTCTACTTTATAATTTATGTGCTATTTAAATTGTTTGTGTGATGGGTTCTGTTTATATTATGTTTAATTATGTGTATTTACAGAGTATATACATATTCCATCCACTCAATTAAGTATCACTTCAAGTATATGATGTTTATAAGGGACTTTTCTTCTAAAATCCTCTTTTAAAATTCTGTTTTATAAGATTCAAAGGCAATGTTTTTATGCTATTATTTATGTTGAATGATTATGTTTTGGCTATTGGGCATTGTTTATGATGAAGGGTGGGACCTATATTTCCCTCCAATGCATTGGGTATGAGTAAGTTGGAGGTCGGCCGTATGGTTACTCCAAGTGTAACTGTGATGGTTACACAAAGTAAGGTAGCCGTGAGGGTTACAAATTTTAAGGTAGCCAAGATGGTTACAAGATTATGTAAGTAATGCCCCAATATACCTTTATGATTATAATTATGTTTGTATGGATCTTGTGTAAATCTCATGTTACGCTAAGTAAGATTTTATGGGTGTAAATCATGTATTTTGAAAATGTTTCCATATGTCTTGTGTATTCATGGACTAATGAGATTTTTTCCTTCTTTTTCATACCTTACTAAGCTTTTGTGCTCATCCCAAGTTTTTAAATGATTTTTCACAGGTTAATGGATGAATAATACAAGGAAGGAAGACATGTTAAATGCTGAAGAATTGTCAAGGAGTCTTGTTTTATGTTTTAATGTTTTATATTCTGAGGAAAATGGAAACTGATTTTATGGTATCCACTATGTAACAATGTGTAATGTTATGAATATTTTGTCTTAATTCTCTAAAGCTCTAAACTTGAAAAGATCCTCAATGTAAAATGAAGTGTTTTCTTGAATAAATTCAAGATTATGTATGAAATAAGTGTGGGTCCTTACAGTTGGTATCAGAGGATGGTTTAGATAACTTTAGGGGTTAAGGTGATGCTAATAGAATACCATAAATAATTCTCACCCTATGTTTAATTTGTTATAGCATTTAAAGATTACCATGTTGCTTCATCTAAGAAATGTTTGTTTAGAATGGTTGTCCGCAGAAGGAACATGGATGCTGAAGAGGATAGGCACCGACAGAATGACATCCTTCCTGATCAACAGCCCGGAATGGTAGGGATTGGAACCGAGCAGTTTGTGACAGTAATGGCTCAGCTAACACAGGCAATAAATGGTGGTGGCATCCATGCAAGAGGACAAATAGATGTACCCCAACGGAACATGACAGTGGTAGAACATTTTATGAGACAACATCCTCCTGCATTCAGTGGATCTTCTGACCCAGTGGCAGCAGAAGGATGGATTAAGGCCCTTGAAAAGATATTTGATGTTATGGGATGTTCAGACAATCAAAAGGTATGTCTTGCCATTTATCATTTTGAAGGGGAATCTGATCAGTGGTGGTCAATGGTAAGGAATATCAGGGGTAGAGAGGATTTTTATACCTTAGTATGGGATGAATTTAAAAGTCTTTTTCTTGAAAAATATTTTCCTAAGGTGGTGCGACTTAGAATGGAGAAACAATTCCTTGAACTGAAACAAAAGGAGGAAGATTCAGTGGCTATGTATGAGGCGAACTTCACCCGACTGGCGAAGTATGCTCCGAATCTTATTCTGGATCTCGATAGCAAAATCAACCGCTTTTACTCAGGATTGAAGCCAAGGTATCGAAGGGCGTTGGCCTCCCGTGAATTCAAAAGTTATGAGAAACTTGTCCGATGTGCTGAGAGGGTAGAGATGGAGTTTGCTGACGATCACATGCAATTTGGAAACAAAGAGAAGAAGAGGTCAATTTGGAAAGCAATGGGTAAGAATCAACCAATGAAATCTGATGGTAAGAAAATACAGTTTCCAGTTTGTGAAAAGTGTGGCAAGAAGCACCCTGGGGAATGTCTTATCAAAACTGGGAAGTGTTTTAAATGTGGTAAGTTTGGACATATGGCCCGAGATTGCAATGAAAATGATCCAAAGACTAATCCTGATAAGCAAACTATAAAGTGTTTTAAATGTGGTGAGATGGGTCACTATGCAAATGCCTGTCCAAAGAGGGATCCAAATGATGCAAAGAAGCCAGACTACAAGCAGAAAGGTGTAGTGAGATCCTTTGCGACTACGTCAGCAGATGTTGGGCCACCCAATGAAGTTGTATCAGGTACTTTGTTTGTTCACTCAGATTTTGCTAAAGTTTTGTTTGATACGGGGTCTACACATTCCTTCATCTCTGAGAAATTTTCTAGTAAATTGGAAATATCACCTCAACAAATGATACATGAACTTGTTGTTAAAACACCAGGGGGAAATGTTATAGCAAAGAGGAATTATAAGAATATTTCTATTGTGGTATGTGGAAAGACTTTACCTGCAAACCTTGTTGTTTTACCCTTAGTCGAGTTTGAAGTTATTCTGGGGATGGACTGGCTTTCTGGTTATCATGCTAAGATTGACTGTAGAGCTAAAGAAGTTGTTTTTCAGAAAGAGTTTCAGTTTGTATACAAGAATGAACCCATACAATTGATAACATATCAAGAAGCTGAGAAACTACTGAAGGATGGAAATGAAAGTTATCTGGCTCATATTGTTGAAAACAAGGGAACTATTCAAATCAATGATGTGCCAGTAGTAAATGAATACCTTGATGTTTTTCCTGAGGAGTTACCCAGTGTCATACCTAAACGAGAAGTTGAATTCACAATTGACTTAGTCCCTGATGCTAAGCCAATTTCAAAACCCCCATATCGTATGGCTCCAATAGAACTTCTTGAATTGAAAAATCAGTTGCAGGATTTGCTTGTCAAAGGCTTCATTCGTCCCAGTACTTCACCATGGGGAGCCCCTGTTTTGTTTGTTAAAAAGAAAGATGATTCCATGAGACTTTGCATTGATTATAGAGCTTTGAATAACATCACTGTTAAAAACAAGTATCCTTTGCCTCATATTGATGACTTGTTTGATCAGCTCCAGGGAGCTCAGTACTTTTCCACGATTGACTTGAGATCCGGATACCATCAGCTGAAGGTGAAGGAGGATGACATCCCGAAAACAGCCTTTCGTACTAGATATGGGCATTATGAATTTGTTGTTATGCCATTTGGGTTAACTAATGCACCTGCTGTATTCATGAATCTTATGAATAGAGTATTTCATGAGTTCTTGGATAAGTTTGTGGTGGTATTTATTGATGACATTCTGGTTTTTTCTAAAAATAAAGAGGAGCATGAAAAACATCTAAGGGTTGTTTTACAAACATTAAAAGAAAAGAAACTATATGGAAAATTCAGCAAGTGTGATTTTTGGTTGCAACAGATTTCTTTTCTTGGGCACATTGTAAATAAGGATGGAATAACAGTTGATCCTGCCAAAACAAAAGTAGTTGATGAATGGCCAAGACCCACAAATGTTACAGAGATTCGTAGTTTTCTGGGCTTAGCAAGTTATTACCGACGCTTTGTTGAGAACTTTGCACGGTTATCTAGCCCAATAACTAAGTTAACACGGAAAGGGGTTAATTTTGTTTGGACAGAGGAATGTGATGTTTGTTTTCAGGAACTAAAGAAGAGATTGGTGAATGCTCCAGTTTTGGCCTTACCTTCCCGGAATGGTGAGTTTGTCATCTATAGTGATGCTTCTTTGAAGGGACTTGGTTGTGTTTTGATGCAGAATGGTCAGGTAATTGCCTATGCGTCGAGACAACTTAAACCTCATGAGATGAATTATCCCACACATGATTTGGAATTGGCAGCTGTGGTTTTTGCTTTGAAAATATGGAGGCATCATCTATACGGGACCAAATGCCAAATATATACTGACCATAAAAGTCTTAAGTATATATTCACTCAGAAGGAATTAAACATGAGGCAGAGAAGATGGATAGAACTGATAAAGGATTATGACTGCACGATTAATTACCATCCTAGAAAAGCAAACAAAGTAGCGGATGCCTTAAGTCGGAAAAATCATGCATCATTAACCATGCTACGTTTGGAACGTGATCCCTTGATTAATGATTTGATAAATTTTGGCTTGGAAGTTGTTGGTGCAGGGAATATATCTGTTTTGTTTCAGGTTTCAGTGCAGTCTTCGTTGTCAGACAGAATTATGAAAGCACAGAGGGAAGACCGTGAGCTACAGAAAAAGGTAGAATTGGTTAAAATGGGTAAGTTTCCAGAATTTAATCTTGATAAAGATTGTGTTTTAAGGTTTGGAAAAAGGTTGTGTGTGCCTTGTGATTCCCAGCTGAAGAAAGAATTGTTGTGTGAAGCTCATAGTTCTCCATTTTCTGTTCATCCTGGAAGTACTAAGATGTACAGAGACCTTCGAGAGTATTACTGGTGGAATGGGATGAAAAGAGATATTGCTGATTTTACAATGAAATGTTTGACATGTCAGCAGGTTAAAGCAGAGCGACAGTTACCGAAGGGGATGCTTCAGCCTTTGCCGGTGCCAGAATGGAAATGGGAGAATATATCCATGGATTTTGTGGTGGGACTACCAAAGACTTCTCGAGGTAACAATGCGATATGGGTTATTGTTGATCGGCTAACAAAGTCTGCTCATTTTCTTTCTATTCGAGATACAATGACATTAGATCAGCTTTCTCGATTGTACCTCAAAGAGATTGTCAGGTTACATGGAGTTCCTCTTTCCATTGTGTCTGACCGAGATCCCAGGTTCACTTCTAAATTTTGGAAGGGACTTCATAAGTCTTTGGGCACAGAGTTGAATTTCAGTACAGCTTTTCATCCTCAATCAGATGGGCAGATAGAGTGAACGATTCAAACTTTGGAGGATATGCTTCGAGCTTGTTCAATGGACTATCAGGGAAGTTGGGATCAGCATCTTTCATTAGTTGAGTTTTCTTATAATAACAGTTTCCATTCCAGTATTCAGATGGCACCTTTTGAGGCCTTGTATGGAAAGCGGTGTCGGACTCCTGCGTTTTGGGATGAAGTCGGTGAAAGAAAGTTGATGGGGCCAGAATTAGTAGAAGAAGTGGCTGAGAAAGTGAGGATGATCCAGCAACACATGAGGATAGCTCAAAGCAGGCAGAAAAGTTATGCAGATAACAGAAGGAAAGACTTCTCTTTCAAGGTAGGTGACCATGTTTTCCTTAAAATATCTCCTTGGAAAAGTGTGATGCGTTTCGGTAAGAAAGGGAAACTAAGTCCACGGTTCATCGGTCCTTTTGAAATCTTGGATAAAGTTGGAACAGTTGCGTACCGCGTAGCTTTGCCTCCGAGCTTGTTTCAGGTACACAATGTTTTTCATGTTTCGATGTTGAGAAAGTATGTTCCAGATTCATCACATGTCTTGAGGCCAGAAGAAGTTCAGCTAGCAGAGAACCTTTCTTATGAAGAAAAACCGGTTCAGATTCTTGATCGAAGAGAACAGGTATTGCGGAATAAGGTAATCCACCAGGTAAAGGTTTTGTGGAGAAACCACATGGTTGAAGAAGCAACATGGGAGTCTGAAAATGCTATGAGGGAAAAATACCCTCAATTGTTTAATAAGTAAATAAAATTGTGAGGACGCAATTTCAAGAAGGTGGGGATAATGTAACATCCCAAGGTTTTCTAAAAATAAATTGAAAATGCTTGAAATTTTGTTTAAGGTATATATTTATAAGTATCCTTTAAACATAATTTTATTTCTTCTATGTTTTGAATTTCAAGAAACTATCATCTACAATTGTGTTCAGTATGTTATTTCGAGTCTGATGGAACAAACTTGTTTTTTTTGGTGAATAGTAACATGCCCTTATGAATAGTAATATGAATAGTAATATGACCTCATGAATAGTAAATAATATTATTATTTTATTTTCCCATGGCAATAGGATAATGGGATCTTAATTAATTTTCCAATGTCACATAAAACTAATTGCACTTCAATTTTGTTATTTTTCGAATTAACTGTGACCTTATTTTAAAATTAAATTAATAATATTTAGAAAATTATTTTTGAAAAATGGAGTTCATTTTTGAATTCTACACGTCGAAAAATGGTTGGGGTAAATTTTTGGTATTTTTCTGAAACTCTTGAATTTTCGGTGAATAGTGAAATACGGTAAAATACCGTATAATCAATTTATCAGTAAAAATGCACTATTTATGACATCATAAGTGATGCAAGGCCACTTGCTTCAAAATCAGATGATATTTTCACTAATTAAGGCCACTTGATTTGAGATTATTCATAGTCTTGATAAAAATATTATAATAATAATTAAAATAATCTAAAATACCTCCCCTCCTCCACTATAAATACCACCCTCACTCCCCTCTTCCTCCCACACCTCTCAAGCCTTGAGCATTGTCTAATTTCTGCCAAATTCCATCCTCAATCTTCTTCCCCACGTCCTAGAGCTGCTGGTCTCACCAAAAGACCAAAATCAAAGCCCTTAAGAAGGATCTCAAGGAGAAGAGATCAAGAGGTAAACATCCTCTTTCATTTTCATTCTTTCCATCCATTTTATGTTATTCTCTTCCTTTCCCTTTGTCTTTTGTTGGGATATTTCATTAAATATTTTCCCTTACAGTCCAAATTTTGTATGATTGATGAGATATTCCATTCCTCTCATCAATCTTGTTTTTATGAAATTTTTAGAGGCGCCGTTAGGCTGCCGAATTTTTTGTAAGAAATTTCTCATGTTTTCTTTATTTCATGATTACTTCCACTTCTTTCTTCACCCCCTCTTATCCAAGAGGCATGAAATCTCCAGAATCATGTATATTCTGGATGTTTTCATGTTTATGGAAAATTACAAATCATTATTCCTCTCCTCTTTCACTTATTTAAAGAATCAAAAAACATTGTCCATTTGTGTCGAATTACCGATATCGTGGACGATGTATTTTCAATTTCCATTAATTATTTCAAGTCTGTTCATGAAACCATTTATATGGTTGAACCAGGTTATAATATATGTTTTATGAATCATATAAGGTTCTGTAATTCTTTTGTACTCATGATTAAAACTTATAAGACTAAATGAAATTGTAATTATCAAAGAACCACTTAAATTATCTAAACGAACATAATTAATGTTTTAACTTATAAATCATCATCATATAAGGCACCAAAGTGATGAATGGTATAATTTATGGTACTGGAGTTATGTATCTAATACTCCATTCCAATTCTGGAGTTTCACTTCCAATCAACAAGAACGATTCATCATGAACCGATCGTGAAAATCACAAAAGACCTCACCCAAAATAATGCAAGGAACAAAATACTAACAAATAAGGGGTGAAATGAGGTTATGAAATGACCATATAAGATGTTATAAACATGAACACGTTTCTTTAAAATCCTATTAACACTCCTTTAACCATTATACAGGAGGTTCAAACAATTTTGAAGTAGGACAAGCCCAAGGTAAGGGAATTCTTAACCAGATTTCCATTCTTTGGGTTAACCTTCTACTTTATAATTTATGTGCTATTTAAATTGTTTGTGTGATGGGTTCTGTTTATATTATGTTTAATTATGTGTATTTACAGAGTATATACTTATTCCATCCACTCAATTAAGTATCACTTCAAGTATATGATGTTTATAAGGGACTTTTCTTCTAAAATCCTCTTTTAAAATTCTGTTTTATAAGATTCAAAGGCAATGTTTTTATGCTATTATTTATGTTGAATGATTATGTTTTGGCTATTGGGCATTGTTTATGATTAAGGGTGGGACCTATATTTCCCTCCAATGCATTGGGTATGAGTAAGTTGGAGGTCGGCCGTATGGTTACTCCAAGTGTAACTGTGATGGTTACACAAAGTAAGGTAGCCGTGAGGGTTACAAATTTTAAGGTAGCCAAGATGGTTACAAGATTATGTAAGTAATGCCCCAATATACCTTTATGATTATAATTATGTTTGTATGGATCTTGTGTAAATCTCATGTTACGCTAAGTATGATTTTATGGGTGTAAATCATGTATTTTGAAAATGTTTCCATATGTCTTGTGTATTCATGGACTAATGAGATTTTTTCCTTCTTTTTCATACCTTACTGAGCTTTTGTGCTCATCCCAAGTTTTTAAATGATTTTTCACAGGTTAATGGATGAATAATACAAGGAAGGAAGACATGTTAAATGTTGAAGAATTGTCAAGGAGTCTTGTTTTATGTTTTAATGTTTTATATTCTGAGGAAAATGGAAACTGATTTTATGGTATCCACTATGTAACAATGTGTAATGTTATGAATATTTTGTCTTAATTATCTAAAGCTCTAAACTTGAAAAGATCCTCAATGTAAAATGAAGTGTTTTCTTGAATAAATTCAAGATTATGTATGAAATAAGTGCGGGTCCTTACATTTTCTATAGACATAGACCAAAAAAGTCATCCATGAAGACATCCATGAAATGATTAACCATTGGAGGGAAATCCTTATGACAAGTTCCATGTTCATCCAGATATAAAATCGCAATCTAGTTTTTCACTCCACCTCACCCACGATGCTAGGGTCCATCTCATCATCCCTAGACATCGCATTCACCCTTGTATATAAACTCTCCACCCTCTGGTGATGAGAAACTCACCCTGCAACGATAGCAATCAACAAAGGCTTGAAAGGGTAAAAACCAGTCCAACCTGAGAATGACATCATAGGAATTCATCTCTAAGACATAGAGGTCCTATAGAAAGTGATACCCACCGACCTCTAAGGGGAACTCCTTGCACATGCGCATACCTGCCGTTATAATTCCCAACAGAGTGTCATGCATTATGATATATGAAGAAGAAGAAACACAGATCCCAAGGCCTTCCACAATAGGTACAAATATAAATCTACTTGTAGCAACTGTATTGAAAAGTACCGAAGATAAAATAGAACCAACTAGAATATTACCTCTGATCATGGATGGTCCAAGATCCTGCTCATGTTGGATTTGTTGCACTACATATGTCTGCCCAGTGTAGCAGCCCTCTGACACAACCTGGATAACCTGAGTTGACCCGTCCTACTGTCTCTCAGATCCTGGTGTCTTACTACCAAACACACGACCACCACCTCGGCCTGAACGTCCTGACGTATTCCAATTCCATGATTGGTAAGAAGCAGCTGGCCCTGCTCCTGCACGTGGAGTCTACACAGAACCCCAATCACTAGTCACTGGTGGAAACACCCTACAAAAAACGCTTAAGATGACCCATCTTGCCACAATCTTGGCACTCCACTGGGTCACGTGGACACTGAGGTCTCTTGTGCCCCTGTTTACCACACCGTAGCACAATATCTAGCAACCAGAATAATTCTTCTAGATAGTACTTCCATCATGAGAGAAATCCATATGCCTCTTCCTCTTGCTAATAGAAATAGTACCTAAGACCAATGTCGAACCATCCTGGTCCACACCCCTAGCTTCCCATAGGTTCTGCTATGTAATCAATGTATGGTTCAATATATCATGCACAATAGGCATCCTGAAAACATTCACCAGCACCCGGATGTCATATTGAAGACCATCCTCAAAGTGTATAGCCCTCAACATCTCATTACCCACCAGAACCGGTACAAAACAATGTAGCTCTGTGAATCAGGAAGAACAGTCCATCACTAAAATGGCGCCCTGCTGCAGACTCATGAACTCTCGAGCTCAATCTCCACATAGAGTCTAATGAAAGAAAAAGTCATAGAAAACTGCATAAAAATATTCCCATCCCATGCCTTAGTGATGCTCAGTCTAGGGGTAACATCCCACCATCTCTTGTAAGAATCACGTAGCATCTAAGTAGCGATTTTGACCCTCCTCCCAGGTGGTGTCTCTAGATGCTCGAAGATTATCTGCATAGAACTCAGCCATGACTCTACAGCATGTGGTCCACTATCTCCTGAAAACGTAGGCAGATGCTGCTACTGGAATATACGTTTCGACAGTTCCATAGATGTGGAAACCAGAGGTACTCCCAGAAAGGTCTGCAAGAACCACATGATGCCTTCCCGGAACTGCGCATATGCGCATGAGTCCAATATAACGGTTGGCACCGCATCAAGAACTGCTGGAGGATCCATCGATAGCCCATGGCCTACCATATCTGGAGTATAATCATCACCACTATATTGGAGAACAACATGTGGTCATCTAGGTGGAATGAATCTGCAAATCAAATGCACACCATAGATAAATTTACTGTTGAGATTTCTTTTGTCCGTTTAAGAGTTCCAATGAAAAGGGGAATGATGCACAAGAATTGGAAAAAAGAGACTACACGACGTGTATAAGGTCTGCATAGTGTGTACCATTAATCCCTTACATGGTTGTGTTATGATGCTATCCTGGGTGTGTCTTAACACAAGATACACGGCGTGTTAGACCCGCACACGGAGTCTACACCACCTAATCTCCCTAGCCACATAGCCAAGGCTACATGGTCTGTCATCGATAAAGACAACACAGTGTGTTTCACAGGTACATGATGTATACTAGATGAGCTCCACCAACCCATGTTGTTCACGACATGATCAAGTTCATGGATCACAGTACACGCCATGTTCCATATGGTCATGGCATGTATGAGAAGAGGTAACACCAACTCGTGTTGTTAGTTACATGGTCAGTTACCTGGGTTAGAATACACTGCATGTTCAATCCTGACTCGGATGTATAGATTAAGGTTTACCCGTCCGTGTTTTTAGTTCCACGGGTGGACACATGGTCAAAACTCCACGGCTTGTTCAACAGGTACATGTCGTGTTCCCACAAAACATCCCTATCCCGTGTCTCTATCCACACAACCTATGACACGGTTAGAGACTACACAGCATGTACATAGAGTACCAGGTGTGTACTCAAATTTTTTTCATTTCTTTCCGAACAGAAGAGTACATGGAGTGTAGTGAAAACTAAATGGCATATATTCTGGGGTTTTCCGGACAGTAAGCCTTAGAATCTACTCCAGAGTCTAGAAAATACTAAACGAACAACAAAATACCAAATTCTGATTCATGGGGGCTCATACCCCCCCGCAAACCAATGCTTGGAATCTCATACATGTTATAACAAGGTAAAAAAGTAGATGATCGACCATATTTCAGTTGATGAGGGCCCATAATACTCAAGAACCAAAGCTTGGCACTCATTCAAAAACCTTACATAACAATACACTATCAAATAGTAGGTATTTTATCAAGGCATCTGTCACAAAATCATGCATTGGCTATCAGAACAACTGGTGATTTCTAAATGATGCATGTGATGGAATTCCCTCATCACATCGGGTTGAAACTAAATAAAACCCAAGTATAAAGTATAAAGAGAACACCACAAGTGCATCTCCCAACAGTGAAAATCAAATCAACTGTAAAACTGAAAAACCAAAAAAAATTGCAATTAAACGAGGTGGATTGGCTTTTCTTTACACACAAGTTAGATACTCCTAACCACAAATTATTACCAATTACCAATTATATCCTATCCCTGACTATTGTCTCCAAATAGTAAGTCCAAGAATGAAACTCCTCTGATACCACTTTGTAACATCCCGGGTCCGGGTGCCACACAACGGGTGCCCCAACCCGTTTGGTCAGATGACCTCAGGGGAATTTCCCCAAACGCCAGTGGTTTTCGACTAGTAGTGAGGACCTAGGAATGATAGTGGGGAAACTATGCCCTCATTTGTCAAAGTGTAGCAAAGCAGAAAAAAATATAAACATAAAAAAGAAGAAGCAGTAAACAATATAAACCTGAAATGGGCAACATAACTAAAGTAAAAGATAACCAATAGTAATATATATGATGATGAAACATGTCACTGATTCTAAGAAAGCATCCAAAACAGGATAAACTGCAATCAGATACAATATAGCACAAAGTTTAAAGTACATTCAAACAAAACCAAAGTAGTTCAATCGGAATGCAGAAGCATCGCAATCCTAAGCCCGGTCTCATGCCCTCCTACTCCTCTTAAACAATAATGTACCTATGTTGGGACTCTTCCCCTTATTGACACCAACAACAATATAATCTATTTTTTCCCAAGACATGACCCAAACAGGGTGTGAGAAATAAATCTCAGTAGGAAACCACTGATGTCCCGTGCCCCAGTGTCAGTGAAAATGTGCAACAACAATGTGCAATAATGAAATGCAGTAAACTATGAAGTACTCAAAAGTTACTATTCCTACCAGTTACATTGTAATTTAAATAATTATCTAACAATTCCAAACCTATTATTTAGGTTAGAAGGTACTACATAAGAAATCAATACAGTGAATATTCAAGTAAACATTGTCCTCGGACATGCAAATCCTTACCCTCAGGAAAAATGAAACGAAACCCTCAGGTGACTGCTCCTAAGCATACCGGATATTGCTCTCAGGCGTATGGACATTGCCCTCAGGCATACGAGATATTACTATCAGGTGAAATAAAAGCTTTCCATCAAGCTAATAAAAAATTTCCCTAAGGCTAAACAGAAATGTTCCCTCAGGCTAAACATAACCTTGCCCTCAGGCTAAACAGAAGCTTGCCCTCAGGCTGAACATACAAAAAGAAAGTAACCGGGCCGAGCCCAACATATAAGAAAACAATTTATATATTTTTCCTCTCAAGAAAACTGAAAACATGCTATTATAACGGCATACCCCCGGGTATCCTAGCCAAATGGCTATACAAGGGAACTGCACCCTTGGGGTTCCCTGGATCAAAGGAACGATCCTAAATAGTAGTTTATACTTGTTCATCAGATAACCTAATGAATTATAGGTGTCTCAATAGTCAAGGCCTCAACCATACGACACCCCGAACATGGGCGCATTGCACAATAGTACACAAAATCCACTCAACAGTTGAAAATAAACACAATACCACCTACCTCGATCTCCTCTGGTTGATATACGTGAAAGTTACCTTCCGAAACAACCTTGAACAATGTAGAATTGAGATAAAAATTTACCCTCTAAAACTATAACACCCCAAGATTTTATAAAAAATATTCTTTTAATTTCATTTATTTCTTCTATTATACACCACACCAAGTTTATCTTGTCCTTTATGGAACACCGTATTAGCTTGCGGTATATGCAACGCTATTCTTGGATCGTGTTACACATAATTTCAAGTTCGTTTTATAATAGTAATTCTATGCAACAATGAGCGTGTGTGTATATATATATATATTCAATGAATAAATGAAATATGGTTGGATTCTGTTATTCAAAACAATGAAGTATTCTTGCATAACACGCAACCCTGACATGGCTTGCATTACACACAATCACGACTTTCCTCGATGGTGTGTGTTGTACGCTATATCAGGTTTCACTAAAAAATGATATATGTTTATAATATTATTATGAACTAGTACTTATGAAAATTATTAACTATATTTTTAATGTTATAACATTATTATTCCATCTTACACATTTTCAAGAACATGGTATAAGAACAAAATAAATTTTTCCGGTAAAATATGTATTTTTCAAAAAATGCAGTTTTGTCTCCTTTTGATGGAACACCCACTTAAAATATAGTTTTTGACATGTTTATAAGTTCAATTTTACAAAATAAAATTATTATTTGGAATCAGGATATAAAATTTTACCTTGGATAAAATTTCATATTATTCTGATAACTTTCATATTTTAATGAATAGTAAAAACACACTATATTTTAATTAAAAACAACTTTTTCCATCGTAATAACTTATGTGGTTAAATTATAATATTGAATTATTTTAAATTATAAAGGGAATATATTTTTACTATTTAATATAATTTATGTCATTAGCCTTGATTTTACATTGAATTCGTTGGTTAAATAAATTCAATCTTTTGCAATGTTTTAAACAAAAACCCGCTTTCTTTCGACAACATGATTAATTTTAATTTAATTTATGCAACTTCTATGTATTGAATTTTGAAAAATGGATTCTATATTTGGAATCAGTGGGTCCAAATTATATTAATAGACTTATTTTTATTTTTGGTCTTTATGAACAGTAACAACGGTAAATTTTATTTACCATAGTAAAAGGTAAATTGGGTAATTAAGGGTAAATATAATATTATAAAATTATCCTAATACTTGTATCAATACAATTGGATGATTATAATTTGTCCTAAGTCATATTTGGGTCGAAATGTAATCCATTATAACCCACTTGGAGGTGATTAAGACCTTTAGTTTATTTTATTTAAAGGAAAGTGAAATATGTCTCACTCAACATTAATAATTAATGTATTTTTAATATAAGTTTATACAGAATATAAAATCGGTTATAAATAATCATATTAAATATAATTTTTTTTTTATTTTTCATGGTAATTTATTTGTAATTTTTATGAATTATTTAATTACCTTATTATCTTATACATTAATGATGAAGAAATTATTTATTTAGTGAAAAATCAAAAATATAGTTTTTACTGAAATAGTAATACATATCAAAAGGCCCCAAAATCTGCACAAAACTTATTATTAGTGTATATATAAACCCTAATCATCCACTTACCGATTTTTTGACCATTTGGATCCTTACTAAGGCGATTATGACACTTATGTTATTTTATTTTAAATGATGCCAAAGTTGTCACCTCCATAATTTAATAAATATAACAATTTAAATATTGTGATTTTAAGATGATAAATTCGAGTAAAAGTATTATTGTGAAAGGTAAGAGATTTATATTCATCATAGTATTTTTGTTATATTTTTTATGCAAAAAATAATTATATTAAATAATTATACAAAAATGTTGTAGTAAATATTTTATTAAGAGATAAAACAAATAAATGGTTTTAAAAATAATATACTAAATATTATATGCACTATTTAATGTTATACAATAATTTTTTAGACACATATAACCTGTTATTAATCTATTAAAGCTTTTATTTTGAACATATATTCTCTATATATTTTATTTAAATTCAAATAAATGAATAGTGTCAAAATTGACACTATTGTTATTTTATAAAAATAAAATATTATAAAATTGTTTAAAAATAACAAAAATATTTAAAAATTATAAATTTAAATTTATATAGTCTAAACTGTTATAAAGTTTCCAATTATAGACAATTCACAACAAATAAGTAATTATGTGTTATAATTTAAAATTTAGAATGTTATTACCACAAATAAAATTAAATTGATTAAATAAGGATAAATCAAGTTGATAATGTTTAAAATAATTTCCTAACATGTCTAAATTTTATGGGATGATGAGATTACAACCCTATATAATCCAATATTCGGATATGAGTCATTTTGGAAGTTTTTAAGTGGGTTTTGGATTTAATATAAACTAATATTTCTTATATTTCCAAAGGTTCCCCTCTCCTCCCTTATAAAAGGGCACCTCCGCCTTCTCCTCCTCACACATATTTGAGCCTTCACACTTGGCAAAAAACTGACCATTTCACTTCCCCACTTCCTTATAAATATCCTAGAGGTCCTGGTCTTCTTCAATGTCCAATATTAGTGCCCTAATAGGAGGTCTCAAAGAGGGGCTTCAAAGAAGAGGTAATGTCTGTTACCGATTATTTCAACTTTATTTTTCTTCTAATTCTTCTTATTTAGTTGTTTAATTATGAAGTAATAAAATCAGTATCACTGATATAATGATATGTTATTATAAATATGAAACAAACCTATTTCACCTTTTATCAATCCTTTGGAAAACTAAATCACCGCGCGTGCGTACGTACGAAATACCGTCTCTACGCCGTGGTGTAATCTGTTTTCCACCACCACCATACATGGATGGGTATAATGGTGTAAATAAATAAATATATAT
Source organism: Viscum album (assembly GCA_963277665.1). Classification (NCBI taxonomy): domain Eukaryota; kingdom Viridiplantae; phylum Streptophyta; class Magnoliopsida; order Santalales; family Viscaceae; genus Viscum; species Viscum album. Next base: position 875,238,361 of record OY728143.1, on the reverse strand, counting down.
TATTATTGTAAAGTGATATTGATTATGAAATATTATACATACACTTCTATACAACCCCATGATCATGGAAATGATATTATTGCTCGTGCGTACGTACAGACTACCGTCTCCACGACGCGATGCGATTCATTCTCCATGATAACCATTAATGAATGATTATAAAGTATATATACTGAATAAACATGAAATATATTACATAATAATTATACTGGATTTATTTATATATGTATGTCATATACTTAATTCCATTCAATTCAATAAGGAAATGAAAACAGCGTTCATGCGTACTACGACCTTCCGTCTCCATGAACGGTGTATTTATTTAGATTTATCGATCTATTATATATATGTATATTATGAATATATATTATATATAAATCATGTATTAAATTATGAATGTAATTAATCATTATCTATGTAATCATATGAATAATTACATGTTAAAACACGAACGACAAATGAAACGATTTCACCCAAAACGCTACTTTAACATGAATTTACAAAAGAACAGGTAATATAAAGTCATAAGTGAACCATATATGATATAATAAAAATTAATATGATTCTGTAATAAGTAAATGACAATATTTAAATCATTATACAGGAGGTTTGGATACGTACAAAGCATATCAGACCTATGGTAAGGGATAATTTTGCAAATCTCATTTTTATCCGAGATTGCTTATTCGTAAGTATTTACTGGGGTTATTGCTATCATCCATGTCCATGTTTTATAAAAATGTATTCATGTAGGTTTAAAGTCCTTTTTACCCATTTTGACATTTTCCCCTTGGTATGGAAGGAATCTTTCTTTTATTTACCCTATAAGGTACTTTATTGACTTTTCCGACAAAAGTACGAGAAGAATGTTTTTTTAACGTATATGACATGAAAGGATTTTTACGGTTTTATAAAGCCTTATTTTCATGTAGCTTACTCCAAAATATTTCATGACTATTTTCAACAAAATACTTTTCTTTTAAAATTTCATGACATTTTGTGAAAAGAAAACAATTTTGAAGAAGAATGGATATTTTCCTCAAGAATTCATTTCAAGTGTTTTATCAAAACCAGTTTTCATCTAAGATGAAATTATTTCATATGTGTATGTTTCAAGTATAATGTATCTATGATTTACATGGTTTCACTTTCCTTATTATGAAATGATATCCATTTCATTTATATGGATTATGTAATGATGGGGTGATGTTTATGAAACCCATTTTATTTATTGGGTTATTATGAATGATGTATGTTTATTTTGTGGCACAAGTAAGAATGATTTCATTATGAGATGGGTGGGACCTATATCTCCCTCAAATTAATTGGGTAAAGATTTATATATCGTGAGATAGACATGGCTGGAATGGAAAGTTAAACCGGTTTAGTAGTACAGGACTGGAACGAGGAGTGAACTCGATTCAGAAAGGGACTTTGTCCACTAAGATGGTCTTGGTAGAAATTCCTTGGCTAATATGGAAATAATATCATGTGCTTAATGTTTTCCACAATTACATGTTTTATTCCCATGCTATTTTATCATGATTGATGTTCCCTTATGATATATGCCTTACGTACTTCCAAGATTCATGTCTTTTCTCAAGATATTGATCTTTAGATTTTATGTTCAAGTTTTTGCATTCAAATGATTATGGATTTTTTTATGTTCTCTATGTTTACCCTTACTGGGCATTTGAGCTCACCCCTTTCATGTTTTCTTTTCTCCAGGATATAAATAATGGTTTTAGGTAAGAAAAAAATGGGAAGACCTTTATTGGGAGATGTTGAAGATCTTTCACCACGATTAGAAGATTTTATTCCAATTTTCCAAAGACACTAAACTATTATGATCCTCGTGTGTCTATTTTTGTAATGTATTAAGTATTCTGAAAATTTAATGTATTTTCCATGTTCTTCAAGATTTGGGTCTCTACAAAAACCCAAATAACTCCCCTTAGGGAATGAATTGGAAGGAAGGACTCTATGAGAGGAATGGCCTTACCCGCGCGGTCTAAACGAGCTTGTCCGTGGAAGAATCAGAGTCTTGGGGTGCAATCGGGAAATCTTCCAAGTCTCGGCCGTCTCTCCTAATGATCCTAGTTCATCCTATGCCTCCTATAATGAATGAGGAGGCTACTGCCTATTTTTAATGAAAAAACATAACTACACAATGTGTACTCTCAAGAACATGGGGTGTACTATTTTTTAACTGTTCCTATGGCGGATACATGGCACCACCTCACTATTCAGTAGCCGACTAATTACACAACATTTGTTACTATGTACACGGAATGTAGTTATTTTTTTACACCTTTAATCACTGACAAGCCTACACTCCATGTATTCTCATCCCACATATCCAACATACACGACGTGTATACAAAAGTACACGACGTGTAGTTAGTTTTTACTCCCAAACCTACATGCCCTGTATTCTCATCCATACAGGCAAAGTACACGGCATGTGTGCAAAAGTACACGGTTTGTACCCATAATTTTGGGATTTTTCCCACAATTTCCCTGTTTTCTCAAATGCACTTAAGGAAAAGGGAAAAATGAAACTTGTACCTTAAGAATATGAACCAGGTTCTTACACATATGTCATATTACCAAATTTTACACATCTATAAATCCCACCCAATACAAAATACACTCCCAAAAAATTATTTTACAACACTTAGATCATGAGAAAAAATAAATCTATTTATCATCATAGTTCCTTATTGATAGTTTTATCATTATTTTCCACCTTGGCCCACTTTTTTCATTATTGTTAAAAGATTAATAAGAGGTAACCAACATAATTTCATCCATATTTATATAAATATATAATATTTTCATATCTTCTAAATTTGTGAGTGACTTATAGAAATCATAATCAGGGTTATGAAACAATTTAAATTCATTATATTTTGATTTCATTGTCCAAAATTTGATTTGGTTCACACCTTACAAATCGTTTAAAATTCACTTCATCAGATGAAACTATGTTAGATTTATTTTTACTTAACACCATAATTTAACTTTTCGTTCACTGTATAAAAAACCAAGGAGGTTATTTTTCATGAAATATATCATTAAGTACCTTCCATTACATTTTATAAATCTCATTCTTCTACTTATTTTTCTTAAACTGAAACCACCACTATTATTATTTACCAGTACGGTGATCAATTACAAGAGTTAACTATTTATGACCAAAAAACCAAAAACATCAAATATAATTTCAAAAAATTTTATGATTAATCTATCACAAAATATATTGTTCTACTAAATTCTATAAGATATTTTTATATGAAATTATTCAGTATTAAAGTTCTCCTATGTGGGAAATTTTGTTTCCCCAATTTAATGGTGTTATACTTTATTGTTTGCGTTATTTATGTTATAAAATAAAAAAATTGTCTCAAATCATTTCATGTTACTTATTTGTAATATTTTTATCCCATTGAAATAATACTACTACATCCACCATGTTATCATTATGTAAAACCATTAAAAAATAATCATGAATTAAATAAAACCATTTATAAGCTCTCTTGAATACCCCATCTGATTATTGATAGATAAAAATTGATTTATCCATATATAAACCACATTAGTATCCCTAAATTATAATTTTGTTTATCTTTACTATCATCCAAACATTAATGTTATATGAAACCTACATTATACCAACCATACCATCCAGAACATAAACATCCCAGAAGTACTAAATATTTATCAAATAATAGAATAATCAAATTTAAAATACAATTTGGATTATAGTTATTGATATTAGGAAATATCATGCCTATGATGGGATTTTCCAGAGATCTCATTTCCCATTAATATCAAAAAAATATTAAATCTCTTCATAATATCTGACAATGATAAAATGATGGAATAAAATGACAAAATCAAAATACTTGTATACCAAACCTTCCAATATTTTAATCTTAATTGACAATAGGTCTGATAAATATCTCTTGACAACAATCATTGTGTCTTTTCCTCCAATGGTATCCACATGCCATTGGGATTTCCAAATGACTTGGTCGGACAACAATTCTCTAAATTGTGTATCAGTCATTCCACTAATAAAAATAGTGAATCATGATTTTTTTTGGTATTTTACTATCTATGAATGAAATCCAATATGAATATTATGAGACCAAACTATTTTATATAGGAGACATGCATCAAATAAAAATTCCCATTATATTTATTTGTTTAAAAAATGGTGGGGACTTAACACAATTTTTAGATATCCCATTATAGAATATAATGAGATATGAAATAATATTGAAATTTAGATTATGTTTAGACATCAATAGATGATATTTATAAAGATAAATAATACATGATAGTTTAATTAGAATAATATTCAATATGTATCAAATTCTACTATCATATTCACTATAATGTGGTGTAACACACCAAAAATAAACCAAACCACATCATGGTGACCATAACATTGTCATTGGATATTCATTAGTGGACATTTCATAATAATATCTAGCATCAACTAAATAATTATAGACTTTATTAATGTCTTAAAACTACTTTATGAACATATATAAAATCAATTAGATATGAGTATCATAATCACTAATAAATTCTTCAAAATCACATTATAAAAAAAAATCTTCATATTTACACCTAATATGTAAGACTATATACTTTTGTATTTAAGAAAACAATTATTGATTCCCTAATATATGATTATACCCAATGATATGCCTAATGGAAAAATGATCAATATAACTTAAAATACAATGGGTACTGACATGATCTTGATCAAATAGACAAATATATCAATATGAACATGTCCATTGTAAGATATATCATATTAATTTAATGGATGATTATATAAACCCAGTATATTTGAAATCAAGTGACCCCTACACATGGAACTTGTTAATCTAGAATTTTTAGACTCATTCAATTATGATTATCTAAAATACCCTTACTCGTTTGATTGAATACATCATAGCTCATTGATCTATGTAATTTAAAACATTAAATGTCATGGAGATATGACTTTCCACATATTTATTCAGATTAATTCAATATAAAATTTATTTTTTTACTTTTATTACATTCCTAAAAAAACCATATTGGTCAATATAAAGAAAATACAAGATATCCCAAACCACCAGAAGAATAGATTATCCTTATGGTTAGAGTAAGAAAGTGTTTCCCTCTAGAAATGGGGATGACCTAATTTGTTTAATGTTCAAACATTCCAATCATTTTCTAAGGAGTTTGTTCTTAGAACCGGAAAAATCCAATGATTCTATATCCATTTGGACCTACTTTCCAAAGGAAGGTGCTCATTAGTTGTGGAACGATGAGGCTTAATAATTTTCATTGGTCGGGAGGATAGGAGGTCGGACCTATCACACACTTTTTGGGGGGAATTATTGTCTACTACGGGACTCTCTTTATATATTTATGTTATGTTCGTGAATCCTTATTAAATTACCAAGTATGAAAATGAGCTTTCCTTTAGATATGAGAATCAATGATTGGTATGTATGAGATTTAGAGGTCTTTTATATGTATTTGATGTTCTTTATTGATAGAGAATCATCTTTATTTGTAAGAGATTCTTAATCAATGGTATCCTTAAATACATTATATTGAGGTCTCTTGGTCATTATGATATCCATACTGGTTTTAAAGCCACTCAGTGGGGCACTCGAATTTTATTGTCATTCAGAAGGACATGTATTTTTTCACAGTTGAGATTGTACCCACAGATGGGCTACCTATCTATCCTTGTTTAGAAAAGGAATCAGAACCAACGTAGTTTGAGTAAGGAAGTATGAGGTTTGTGCATGATTGATTTCCCAATGAAAGATGTCATAATTAATATTATTCTTCAAGATCACTAGAGTCATGCTCGGTGTGAGAAACAATAGGTATCAGTAAAACCTGATGATTGTGCCACGAAAGATGAAATTATAAGAAATGATGCGGGGCTTATGTATGTATGACTGCCTGGATAGATAAATATAAGGATTTAATTCATTGAAGAAACCCATGAACAAGGTCCATAATGGTATATGTGCTTTATGGAGATTTGGATACTTAACATAGGACTTAATCTTGAGAAGGATGCCCATGTTAGTGGGGACATAAGATTGGGTTTTATTTCTTAGAAGGAAGCCCAAAGCACAAGTAAATTAAGACTAGGGCTTACTCCTAAAGAGGAGGCCCAGGTTAGAGGAAAATTATGATAGGGGATTACTCATAAGGATGAGGCCTAGGTTAGAAAACTAGGAATTTGGGGATTACTCTTGAGAAGGAGGCCCAAATTGGTGAACTTTTGACTGAGGATTACTCCTGAAAAGGAGGCCCAAGTTAAGGGGATTAAGAATGGGGGCTTACTTTTGAGAAGGTGGCCCAAGCTAAGGAAATTAATACTGAGTCTTACTCATGAAAAAGAGGCCCATGCTAAGGAAATTATGACTGTGGCTTACTCCTAAAAAGGAGGCCCAGGTTAAAGATCCATTTATCTTAAAGGATGAGGTTGAATGAATGAAATCTCCAACCTTAGTGCCATAAAGATATGTAAATCACTAGGTTTTAAGATATTTTCCAAAGAATTCCTTTCAGATAAGGAATCCAAGTAAGGAACCAAGCCAAAAATGGCTTTGAATAGCGTTTTGAAGGCTAAATCTTGAAGGGGAAGGGTGGATTTGAAGAAATGAGTTGAATAGGTAGAAGAGGAACCCAAAAAGAGGTAGGCGCGGAAGTCCTGTTGGGGCGTACAGGTCCTGGTCACGTAAGTGTACTTACGCGGAACAAGTTTAAATGTGTACTAGTTACCCAATAGGGTAATACATGGGCAAGACTTGGCTCAAGCCCTTAGTATTATCCCTAAAGGATTGTAAAAGGGTGGCGCACAGGTTCTGTTGAAGAGATAAGGTGCCACGTAGGTGTGACCATTTACCTTAAGGTTTAGACACTTAGGAGCGCAATTTTTTGTGAATTCAAACACTTATGTCATGTTCCCCCTCTTTTGATATTCCATTATAGGTATGAAATTACCTTATAAGTGTTCAGAACACTTTAACAAGAGACTAGGGTGCTGGGAGCTCAAATATGGCTTTTGGAATTTTTCATCAATGAAATGGGGGGCCAACAAGGGGTATTTATAGGCTGCTAAAGACCATGGGAGAAAATCAAACTGGGAGCTTAGGTCACCTGTGCACCCAATATGTGGTGCACTGGTATACAGGAACGACCATCTCGGAACTTGCGCGGCCCATCCTTAAAGATATCCATGTTCATGCCTTTCTCAATTTTTGATGTTTCTTAAAAGGATGAATCACTTTGTGTTTTAGGTATTTCCCTTTCCATTCATTAGACCCTGTGACTGAAATGAGCGTAAAAAAAATCCTCCCCTAATATTTGGATCCGTAAGGAAGGAGGATGTAACTATGAGGTAAAGGAGAAAACCGAGGAAGGGTGGCACATAAGTTTTGAGCGTGCAGATAGTGGCGCACAAGGGTGAACCGTGCAGGCTTCGACGCGCAGGGGTGTGGCCATGCCTATAAATATGCACTCCATTATCGCGCAAAGCACTCGGCTCTCAAACATTTCATCTCTTGCCACACAATTTGTCCTCATCGCGCAGGTTGCTGATTTTCCGTGGTTTCATTGCTTCTGTTCGTGTTGCGTTTCTGAAGAGGTATTTGGACCTTCACGGTGATACCTGTGTGCCCAAAACATGCGCGACCGTATGAGACTTGCGCGCCAACATTTGGACCTGTGCGCCTTAATTCCTTAGCCATTTTTTCACTTTCTTCTCATATTTTATGAAAAATGAAATTAGTTAAGAGATAATTATTCGACCTTTGTGCGTATTCAATGGCTCCTAGAAGAATCAGAATGGCTGATGAACTGGCTAGAAAGCGGATTTATGACATGATGAACACTGTGGGCCATGATTACTATGATATCTGTGACATCACTCTTCCATATTTGGCCAAGTACGTGAAGAAGTATCATCTTAAATTTTCACAGAGCATCTAATTGCCTCTGTATGGGCATGGTCATCTACAAGAAGTCAACATTACAGAGGTAAATAATTATCTCCCGCATTCTTGGTTTCAAACATACACCTATTTTGCTTCAGCAAATGTCTCAATGGAAGGATCATTTATAAATACTGGAACAGTGGAGAAGGCCTACATAATGCATCCTAGACCTTGTGCCCCAGATCTGAAACCTCACAAGCCTGAGCTGCAACCCCATTGTTATCCTTCTATCTTCCGAAATTCTCAGATGGATCAATCCAAAGGATGGAAGAAGAGTTGGGACACTCGTCATGGAGGAGGTGTGAAGCCAACATGGACGTGGGCATATTGGGTGCGACAAAACTGTGCATATTTTGTCGAGGATCTGAAAGGAGCTGCAATATATGAAGTCGTCTGGGTTGGGCAGACATATTTTATAGGAATGGTGACTCTGTGTCGGAGCTAATCAGCCGTTGGATCCCAGAAACAAATTCATTCCATCAGACTCATGGAGAAGTAGGCATAAGTTTGTGGGATTTCTACAAGATCTCGGGGGCTCCAATTCTGGGTGACATGTATGATGAATTCATCCCTCCAAAGGCGGCTTGGAAGAATTACGAGAAGACTCCGACTTTGGATCGTGAATTATTGAAAATATTCAACATGATCAAGAATTCCAAGACCTCCAAAACTCATTCCAGAATGGATATTCATCCAGAGGAGTGGATGTATGTGTTTCTTACCAGGAAAGAGGGGGAGTGGCCCAGCTTTACTCATCCTACTATTTTCCCCAAAATAGAGAAGAGGGGTGCTTCTGGCACATTTTGGACGACTCTAGAAGTAGGAGAATTTGATAATCGGGGGTACAGAGTGGATCAGAGAATACCAAAAAAGATCTGTTTGGCGGGATATTTAGCCTTGTGGCTCTGTGTTTATCTTTCACAGTCAGTGAATCAAAGGGAGGCATTAGGATAGAGACCTTTGTTGTGGAAGCCAAGTTGGATGAGAAAAAATTGTTGGGATGACCACCCCCATTTTGTCAAAGATTCACAGGAGGTTACTCCGTGTCTTTAAGGGCGTGTCTCTTTTGAGAATGGTGGGACCATTCAATGTTTTGTGGGGATTGATCACCACTATTTCAGGACATATTTTTTACAGAACAGAGTACAGGTTCCTGGAATCTCTTTTAGGCCATCAGTGTAGGCATTTTCTAGAGTTTCTCTGTTAGCTCTAAACATCTATGATATGACGGTGAGGCTGAGCATGTTCAAGGAATTCAATTTCATTTCTTATGGAAACCTTCCAACCAGGCAGTTTGTTGATGATGGTACAACTGACCTGGAATTGAGGTCATACTTGCTAGCCTGCAGAGATGGTGTATTGGCTGCTAGGATTGATGGAGAGATTATATGCAAGGCCTATGCACCATACTGATTTGTATTCCAATTCAAGTTTCTATAGTATATTTTTGTATCCCCTCCTATGCATGTCAGGTCAGAGAAACATCTGATGGTTTCTTGAAAACTATGGTTGCTGACATCTATGGAGAAGATCAGGGCAGTGTTTGATCTACCAGCTGATAAAGCGACGAGTAACATGACAACACAGTATTCTGAGAACTATATAGCATCATACCCTAAAGGGGTGTCGAGTCATCTAGTTTATCATGTGGGGAAAAAGAAAAGAACTTTAGTGAAAGAAACCCATCATCTGGATGGTGATTCTTCCCCACTTGGAGCTGATTCACCAGGTTCCTCACCCAGGGATGACTCGCCAGATTCCCAAGATGAGGATGATGAGGCGCGACATGTCTCAAAGCGGTTCTGGGCCAGATATAATCCTCCAATAAGAATGAAGAGACCCACTCCATATAATCCTAGGGAGTTACTTCATTGGAGCAATTTAATCATCATTACTTAACAGAGAAATAAGTATTATTTTCTTATCCTTTATCTATAGTATCAAATGCTGGGAAGAATCTAAAATCTAAGATTGTAGGACCCTCCTCGCAGCCTTCTGGTACACACACTGAATATCTGTGACCAAAGGCTATCCAAACATGGAGAATTATACATTGTGATGCTGAAACTGCCTGGATTGATCTATGCTAGGGGATACACATCCCTGGAATAGGGAATCTTCGGGCCTCCACCGATATCCTTTTCAAGGATAACCCTGATGAAGCACGAGCTTACATCAGAGAGCTAGAAATTCTCATATATTCCACCGATGATTCCATTCCTGTCACCAAGTGGGCGGAGGAAATGATAGATCATGGCACCACTGAGGGGACTGGTTCTTCCAGAGATGAGGAGTGGCACAATTACGATGCTACGGAAGATGTTAGTCTCTTTCCTTATTTTCTTTTTAACATGATTCAGTTAAAGCTTTGTTACTCAAGGAAATTACTTTCATCATCCTGGAACTTGCGAGGAAAGGAACTGTTGAGGTTCCTTCACCACTGTATAGCCCTGGAGGTACTACCTTTGGGGCTATTGAATCTCCTCGCGAGCCGGGCGAGATATCTCCAGGCGAATAGGCAATGGAGGAGGAGTTAAACATGGATATTCATTCTCCTATTCCTGTATTTGGAGATGATGATTTCATCACTCCCAAAAAGCCGATTAAACAAAGACATCAAATGAAGAAGTCCACAGATCAATGCTACATTAGTAGTGGTATGTCCTTTGAGTAGTCATGACTCTTAACCCATGAAAGGATTTCTCATACTTTTTTTTTGGATTGGAGGTGCTTCTTGAATTTCCCCTTTGAGGGAGAGGACTGACCCTCCTCTAAGAATGACATAGGATGCTAGTGAAAAGTCACAAATTCATGTTGACTTGGCTGCTCTTGAAGAAGATCTAGACTCTGGTAAATTAACAATTCTTCATTAGATTTTGAATGATATCATCAACTGACTTCCATTTTGTGATAATTTAGGTTCATCCTCGACAGCAGAACATTTAGCTGCCACTTCAACTGATGCCGCAATTTTATCTGAAGAAGATTTCCGGGGTCAGAGGTGGTAGAATGAGGGTTACCAAGAAGATATATCGAATGCTCCCACTAGTGATAATAACAAGGAATCTGAGATAACATTGGATGAAATGATGGAACTTGGCGTATCATTCGATGATTTTTTAGATCATGTTAAATTACCATGTAATTTAGATGATTTTGGATGTGAGTGTTATCCTCCGTCCTATTAAAATAACTTCTTATTACATATCTGAACATGATTGGTTCAAATGTGCAGTTCCATCTGAGAAAGATGTTGAACATCCAATTCCTGAAGGGGGTACAGACAACCCTACTATTGCAGAGACACTAGCTCAAGTGGATCTAAACCCGGTAGAGCTTCCTAAAATTCAACCTGAAAATCCTATTGAAGGTAGGAAGGACAGGGAGGAGCCTTCTCATGTTTCTGATCTACCGTTGGGTAAGGGATAAAATTATTTGAGATTGTACTTAATTTGCATGATATCCAATCAACATTTGTTATCCATTGACACTAACCAAAGCTATCAATTGATTATATAGGGAAATAAATTTTAGTGGCTAGATATGGAGGTGAAGCCTCAGCCTCTACCCCAAAAGGAATAGAAAGTGAAGTAACAAGGGTCAGGGGGAAGAAGAAGAACATGGAACTTCATTAAGTGCATTAATTCCAGATTATATTCCCCCTATGATAGTGATGCTGAGTCAGATTCGGAGGTACAAAAGGCGCTCCAATTTTCACATCACAAGGTATGTCAGAACATATGGAAGGTCATATCTGAAGTGACTCTTGAAGATCTATCATCATAGATCCCCCAACTGTCATTCATGTTCATCGTGTTGGGACATGGTGGTTTTGGATATCAAGAGATCCATGCCATGGTGAAAAAAGTCTTCTTAAGATGGGACATGATAAAAAGTACCATCAAGATTTGACCAGGGTGAGGCTGTTGACCAATGTTAGTGAATATGAAGCTGCGGTGTCCCGAGCATAGGCTTATCATGCTTCCAAGTTAAAGGAACTTAAGCATAAGATCGAATACAACGTTCTCCAGTAGATTCACCTTCCGCAATAGCTAGATGTTGTTACTGGGTAACTTGTCCATCTTAATAATTCACTAGAAGGAGTTCAAATTAATGGTATGAAAGCCATTGAAGATTCCCAAAAAGCACTCTATCGTGCTTAAAATAGTGATGCTGTTCGAGTGCTTGAGCTTCAAGTGGCTGCTAATGAAGCTCGAGATTCCATGAATCAAGTGAAGAGTTATGTTGATAGCCTCTTGTAATTATTGGAAAAGAGAAGAGACTCGAGACAGTGGATGTCCTTCTAAATCTTGTTCATCAATGAAGAATACATTTATCTTAAATCATTTATGCCTGCATTCTTTTTCTACCTGCTTTAAATTTTAACCTAAGCCAATGGGCCTAGTAAACATAGATTGATTTTTACTAGGATTATAAAAATAACCCTACAAACTTTTAATCTTTAATTGATCAATATTACCTAAATCATACAAAATGTAGTTTTAGTGATATGGGACTTGACTTTTGTTCAGAGTTCCATTGTCTTTTGTGGGAAGTTTAAATTCATGCACATCAGACATAAACTGGATAATGTTTAAGGTCGATATATCTTTGACCGAACGGATTAGAAGTAACTCAATTCCTTGATAATTTATCTGAAAACACATTACCATATTCAAGTGTGGGGGAAAACATGTAAACTATGATGTAAGAAATTTAGATTCTTAGGAATGATATGAAAAGGGCTAAAAGGAATTAGAAGAATCATTTTCCATTAATGAGGTTACCATTATTTAACAAACTTGTTAAGGGTTTGAATTATGCAGGGCCACCTAAGGGCATTTGCTGTATAGTCAAATAATAGTATCTTTTGGCTAATAGGTCTGTTATGTAGACTACTTAGGCAAGGCCTCCTAAGGGAATGTGCTACATAGTCAGGAAGAATAACTCTCAGAAATTTACTTTTCTACTGCTAAAAACCCAGTGAATGTTTATGGAGATTCAAATTTTCCAAAGCATAGAGTATGCTATATGCAGAGAGGTACGTGAATATGATGAGGATATTTCCAATGAAGGTGGTCTAAGAATTAGATGAATGTGACTCCAGTGAAGGTCTGACCCAACCGCAGGGAAGGGAAATATAGTCCACAGACTGGAATACTTTCAAATCATGAAAACTAGTATGGGACAAATATGTTAGGTATGGATATTTTTGCGGATCCCTATATGTTTTCATTAAGAAGAATAAGGACAAAAAGAGGTTTTTCTCCCAAGAATGAAGTTACAAATATTTTTCAAACCTGTTAGGGGGTTGAATTATGTAGGGCCACCTAAGGTCATTTGCTGCATAGTCAAATAATAGCATCTTTTGGCTGACATGTCTATTATGTTGACTGTTTATGCAAAGCCGCCTAATGGCATGTGCTCCATAGTCAGGACAAAGAACTCTCAGGTATTATACATTTTGTGACTAGAAGTCATGAAGGGGTTTGAATAACTGAAAGTATTTAAGTTTAGGAGTTTGACACATCAAAATGGGAATTTTCCAACATATGTAAAGATACACATGACAATGCTGACCATAATCATGTTATGGCTGGGTCCTGAATTGAGGTGCTGGACTTCACTACATATCACATATTGATGGGAATCAATCCATACGTAGATCTTGAAATACAGTTTAACATCATGTGTTACGAGAGTGTATGAGATCTTAGTTTAGGGTCATAGAACTCGGACCATTATAAGGAATACACAGTGTGTGTTTGTTATAAACCTGGTGTGAATGAAGACCAGGGTTTTCATACGACATTCATGTTTTCACAAGGGGAATTTTCAGCCATGGGACTGAAAGTGGATTTTGGGGTTAGGCCCAAACACTTGGGGATGGATTCGAGGGACACTTGAATGTTCCTACGTATCCCATAAGAATGGGAATAAAGCTACACGTAGTTCTTGAAATACCATCTGTATAGATTTGGATCATAAAAGTGAAGGGTGAAAGGGGAGTTTAGTGCGATGATGGTTTGACCCAAGATAAAAGGTTCGGGAATTGACAAGTATTCACATATTCTTTAGAATATAACATGATTGGAGATCAATGTAAATAATTATTCCCTCTTAGGTTATGGTGTCAAATAATGTTGTAGTTTATTGTCGTACAAGACAAAAGTGTTGTACATTTTAACGTCATATAACAAGGAAAAAGGTAAACCAATGTGAAGATATTGATTAGGGGGGCGACTTCACGAATGAACATCGCGTGAGATGGAGGTGAAATGATGTGAAGAGATTGGTTTGGGGCTTGAAACTCGAGAGGTTTCATGTGTACCTAGTCTAGAAGGCAAGGATCAAAGTCTACGTAGATCAATTGAAGAATGAATTGGTGATCATGTTGTTTTTTAGAACAACGACCCAGAAAATGGTGTTGAGACTTACACATGGTTAGTGACATAGAGAGGGTGTTATGGTTGAAGTTTAATCTAAGCTCACGTGATCCATACTCAGTGTGAGAAACTAGAGGTAGTAACAACCCTAACGATGCACCTTTTATTGTCATACTGGATGAATGGGGAACAATATAGTTTAACGACATGTTGGACTATGGGGGACTATGAAGTTTATTGTCATGCAGTAAAGACTTTGGGGACTATGCAGTTTAAAGTCTTGCAGCAAGGAAAACACAGTTTAACGTCATGTTGGATGAAAGAGTGTTGTAAAGTTTAGCGCCATGCAGCTAGGACGTATTAGGGAATATTTTTCACAGTTTAACGTCTTGCTGGACGTAAGGGACTTCTGTACAGTTTAGTGTCATGTAGCTAGGACTTCATAGTTTAACAACATGTTGGATGTATAAGGGACTATGCAGTTCAAAGTCTTTAAGCAAGTACAACACAGTTTAATGTCATGTTGGACGATGGCGTAATTGTGTTACAAAAAATACTTCTTCATGAATCTGGAATTGGTTGGAGTCGTGAAGAGTTATCCATCCATTGAGATCAAAGAATAAGCTCTATTGGAGTAGACCTTATGTATTGAGTAAGGTCTTTCCCACTTTGGCTCAATCATGGGAGGTTTGTTTCCTGTTATCATTGGAGTTCTGAGAACCAATACCAATTCCCCCAGAATGAATGAATGAACATGATCTTTTTTGTTGATAGCTCGTGTTATTCGATTCTTCTAGACTTCCACGTGATGCAGGGTGCACAATATTTTTTCATCTAATCATTCCAATTCATCCAATCACTTTTGGGATTGTTTATCTATAGATTACTGATCACAAATAACTACTCAAATCAAAGGTAATTGAACTTCATTAGGCCAGAATGCTTCTGTTCCATATACCAATGAATATGGAGTTGACCACATTGCAGTGCGAGTGGAGGTTCAATAATCCCATAAAGAATGAAAAGTCTTATCAGGCTATGACTTATTATCTTTATCCACCATCTATTGTAGTATATTTGAATGAATATTATTGAAGACTTCTATTTGGCCATTGGCCGCTACATGATACTGAGATGAATGGTTGGATTTTTTGTTGTATTCTTGATACAACTTCCTTACATTGATGAACAGAAGTTGGTGCCATTGTCCCTCAATATGGTGTGAGGGACACCAAATCTGGTTATGATGTTAGTCTTGATGATTCTAACCATGCTTTTAGAACGAAATTCATTGTGATGTATTACCTCTTCCAATTTTGAAATGAAGTCAGTAGCAGTAAGAATATACTTAAACTGCTTGGCTGTAGTTGAAGGGTAAGGACCCACTACATCCATTCCCCAGGTGGAAAATGGCCATGAGTGTTTAGCTGTATGAAGCAACTCTGGGGTTGATGAATTAAGTTGGCACATACTTGGAATGAATGACACTTCTTCGTGAAAGCAGCACAATATTGTATCATTGAAGGCCAAAAGTATCCAAGCCTTCGAATTTGATCAGATCATCTATATCCAGACTGGTGGGCATGACAGACTCCTGCATGTACTTCTTTCATGACAACCATTGTATCTTCACCATCAATGCATCTAAATAGAACTCCATCAAAACCACTTTTCTATAGAATTTTTTCAAGGAGATATGGGCTGTCATAAAGAGTAATATTGACCACACGTCATTGGATTTGTTCTTTCCCGGCTCTATTAGGTGGAAGTGTTCCATTTGAAGGTATTCCCTGACAGGTGTCATCTATCCTGTAGTATGACAATAGGGGTCAGAAATGGGACTAATTTCATTGATTTCCTATGTTCTGGTTTGAACATAAGGTGAAACTATACGACGGTGGGAAATACTGATGAATGTCTCGTCCCGATATGAATATTCCAGGGCTGTGGCTATATTAACCATTGCATCAGCTTGGGCATTTTGTGAGCATGAGACATAATAAAATGTTGGTTCTGAAATATATTCTGCCATTAAATCTCTGACATAATCATACAAAGGGATTAACTCTTCTTTTTTCGATGGCATAATCCCCATTGACTTGTTTGATTACCTGGTCTGAATCACCTTTCACCTTTAAGTGATTCACTTGTTCTTGAAGCACCAACTCCAATCCTGTGATGAGATCATGATATTATGCTTTATTATTGGTACCGCCTTCCCACAATAAGAAGGAATAAGGTAGCACTACCTTTTCCGAAAAATGAGCACAATTCATAACCCAACTTTATTGAATTTAGTATCTCCCATTTTTTCCCTATTGGACTTCTGGAAGAACCATCAATGTACACTTCCCATGTTTGAAAATTATCTTGAATAGAAAAGACATCTTCATCAAGAAGTTCAATATCTAAAGATGCATCTTCTACTGAAAGATTTACAAAAAGGAAATCAGATAGAGCTTGTCCCTATATCTATTTTTGAGACACATACTGGATATCAAATTGCTACAAAATAACTTCCCACCTTGCCAGGCGTCCTGTATGCATTGGAATACTACGAATGAATTTGAGCGGGTTATTGCGAGATACCAATTGGACCTCATGATGTTGCTGGAAGTGTCTCAATTTTTGAACTGCAAAGATTAATGCTAGGAAACACTTCTCAATACTTTAATATCAGGTTTCTGCATCAAGAATAGTCCTACTGAGATAGTAAAGGTTGTTTTCATTCCCAACATCATTCTTCTGGGCAAGGAAGGCACCCAATGATCGCTATAAAGCTGTCACATAAAGAATAAGTGGCCTTCCTTCAATAAGTGGAATTAATACTGGTGTAATCAAGATATATTTCTTTAGAATATTGAATTCTTCTTGACATTCTTCAGTCCACTAGTAAGTGACTCACTTCTTCATCAATTTGGTGAATGGTAAACTTTTGCCTGCCAAATTGGTGATGAAACACCGAATATAGGCCAAGTATCCTTGAAGTCCTCTCAATTCATTCAAATTTCGAGGAGGTGAAATACCAAGGACTGAATTTGTCTTCTAAGGATTGACTTCGATACTATGATGGTGTACAAAAAATCCGAGAAATTTTCCTAAGGTTACCCCGAAAGCACATTTTAAGGGGTTCATCATCAAATTGTGTTGTCGAAGTTTGTGGAATATGATTTCATAATCAGCCAAGTTATTAGAACGTTTTTTGGATTTAACCACCAAATCATCTACATAACATTCAACAAACATGCCTAAAAGGGTTTGATGATACGGTGCATGGCACGCTGATATGTTGTGCTCACATTCTTCAGGCCAAAGGGAATTACCCGATATCAAAACACACCCTGAGTGGCTCTGAAGGCTGTAGATTCCTCATCTTCTAGAGCCATTCAGATTTGATTATACCCGGAATATCCATCCATGATGGAATGTGCTTCATAGTCAGTTGTTTCATCAATTATGATTTCTGTGATCGGAACTGCAAAATCATCCTTGGGACAATACCAATTAAGATTTCTGAAATCAATACAAAATCTAATTTTTCCGTTCTTCTATTTCATAGGGAAAATATTAGCCAGCAATTTGGGATATTGAACATCTCTGACGAAGTGAGGTTTGATAATATTATCCACTTCAGGTGCAATTTTGGAAGCATATTTTGGGTGTGTTTTTCTTTTGGCTTGCTTAAATCCTCAATGTTCTTCTAGAAAACCCAAATGACGAGTAGCAACATCAGGATCAAGACCTGGAATTTCTGTATTGTTCAAAGAAAATATATCACAATTTTTCTTCAAAATGAAATATACATCTATTGATCTTCAAGAGTCATGGCTGCACTAATTAATGTGGTACGTGGATCTTCTTTTGTACCCAGATTTATTTCTATGAATTCATCCACAGTGTTAGAAATACCCTCTTCAAAAGATGGAGGAGCATTCTTGAGATCTTCCTCTTCTTCTACAACAGTTGTATCTTCTTCTGTTTCTACTTGCATAGTAGATGATGAAGTAGAATTTCCATGATCAAGGGGGATGTTATAATTTGAAAATCTTGAAGAAGAGGCTACCACTTCTGACCCTATTCACGATTAAGGGTCTTCCTTGGGTAATAAAGAGGAGATGATGGACTGAGAATCGACATCATCATTTACCTCTGACATTGCTATAAATTCTTCTGGCTTGGTTGGTGAAGTATAGACTTTCTGGATTTTAGCGGATGAAATGAAGACATCTCCTTTTGAGATTTCATCATTGCATGGTGAATCACCAATTTCTCCCCTGTTATCTGGATTGATTATCATAATTGACATTATTGAAGTTTCCATAAGAGTAATTGGATTTGGGTCTATCCTGTCAATTTGACTAAAAGGAAACACATAATTTGTACTAACATGTATGAATGGGTTTACTAGAATCTTTTCCAAACCATATGGAGCATTAAATTTGGTAACCTCCCTTGTTGTGGATTTCTCCTTTCCCTCCATGTGATAGAATACCACCTCAATGTATTGAGATTCACATGTCTTGAATGGGGATTTATCACCATACAATGTCCCAATTTGACCATTGAAACAATATTTTAGACATTGATGGTATGATGAATGGATAACCACATGTTTATGTAGCCAAGATCATCCAGGAAAAATGTTGAAATCTGTCTCATGAATAACAACAATGAAATGTGAATTGGATACCAGATCCCCAAACATGGTTCTGAGTGAAATCTCACCCATAGGTTCTTTTTCATTTTTATCATATCCTTGCAACATTAATGTAGAAGGAGATAAATCAGATTCGGTGTGGCCCAATCGACGAAGTGTACGAATGGGGATGAGGTTGAATCATGAACCATTATCAATGAAAGCTCTTCGGATGTCTACATCACAGACCTTTCACAATAAATACAAAGGTCTAATATGTCCATGGACAACATCATCTTCATCTTCATCATTGAATGATATCACTGCATGGCATTCTGTAAGATTATTCTCTACATGGTAGACTTCAGCCGCAGTAATTTCATTTTTTAATTCCTGAGGACATTCCAAATCCTCGATGAGTGACTCCTGAAGATCCTTTGATATATTTAAAGATATCCAGAATTGATAACTTGGCCGGTACATGGGCCAAAATTTTCAAGACGTCATATTTTTGATCCAAGTTCTGAATTTCCAAACAAGAACATGTGGTTTCACATGTGCCTTATAAGTTAATGATTTGGAAGTAGATGCTTGTTGTATCGGTGTAGGAGTTGGAAATACACATGGCTTTGGAAGATTAGACCGACAAGGTCTATTTACTAGCTGTGAGGAAGAAGGTGTAACCTCCAACCGATCATCCAGAATAGTTGTGCCAGGACTGAATCTACCATACATGGAAGAACATTATTGCTCACGTTGAGCCCACCGAAGGGAAATGCAACAAGTTTCTACTACATACACAGTTCTAGCAGGGGTAGAATTGGAATAGTGGCTTCTAGGATATCCAAGTCTTCCTATGTATCCCAGGCCCCTATAACTCCCTCTAATTCCTTTGTTTGATAAAAGGAACTAAGGTTCATCAAGATTGAAACTACGACTGGAATAAGGATATGTTAAGTGAATCAAGTTAATAGAACCAAATATCAACTCTTCATTTGATGAAGACTCTTCCTGATTATCCAATTTAGGTTGTACCATTTGGTGGGAAAGTTCCATGGCTTTAAAGTAGAAGGCATAAAATCTGCCAGAGTCAAATACAACTTGGGCGTTGACACAATTTCATCTACATATGATTGTTCCGATTTCTTTGAATTATGCCACCCCTTTGAGGATTTTTATTTTGATGAAGGAGGTTTTGTTGTGGCATTAATAGTAGAAGACACAATTGGTTTCATCAATTGCATTCGCAAAATGGCATGAGTTCGGTTGATCATTTTCTTGACCATCCAATCATCATATTTCTTTGCATTATTGCTTTTGACTTATTGTCACTCGCCTTATTTCTCTGGATCTGTAGCAGTAAAAAATGCTACCTGAGCTGAAAAACCTTTTAAATTGACTTGTTATGAGTCCACCATTTTTTTCATGAGGTCTTTAAAGACAAAAAACACTTGAATGAGATTCCCCAACATCTGATTAAATGGTAAATAGTTAGGACTGTCTTCATCTACTTCCTTGTTCTTCCTTTTGGGCCTTGTCAATTGAACCAAATTATTTTCCAGAGCCGAAATGATGTAACCAGGAACTTGTTCATTTTAGAATGAATAAACTTTGATCTTTAACTCATCAAATTGTTTCCATATTTTATATCATTGATCATCTTGATGAAACAACCTCTGTTATTGATGCTCAGGAGGTGGATCCCTTTGATAAGATGAAGGTTTTGAAGTGGAAACAGGTATAGGTGCTTGTTTTAGCATAACTGTTGCAGTCTCTGCTCTACCCACTCTACTTCCTGGAGCGGATGGAATTACATGAGTTTTATCCTTAGACTTCTTCATAGAGTCTTCAATCTGCTGAGCGATCAAAGTACGGTCTCAAAACCCTCCTGTGTATTTCACAGGGATCAACGGTGTGCATAATTCATTACACAAATTTTCCAAAATGATTGGAATCAATTCGTCTTGAGGGAGTGCTAATGATAGGGAATATGTTAATCCCTTCCAGTGAGCAATGATATCTGAAACCCTTTCACTCTCACTTTTCTTACAATTTTTAAGATCAAAAACTATTGTCTTTGGAAATGGTGAGCTTAATTTAAGATGGAATATTTAGCGGATATCCTCCCATCCGGTAATTGACCGGGATTGAAAGCTTGTATACCAAACAAAAGAAGGCCCTTGTAACGACTGTATAAAACACCTGAGCTTAACTGCTTCATGTTTCTAAGGGGTTCCCATTATAGGATCACAACAAGAAACAAAATGTGTTAAGTGTTTCTCTAGGTCTCCTGAACCATTAATGATTGGTAATGTGGTACTTGAAAAATTTGATGTGGGAGGAATTACATCAACTCATTCAGGGTAATCACTCTTTTTAGGTTGAATTTGAGCACGTTTTCCCACCATAGCTTCCAACTGAGCTGTTAAAGACTCAATAGTAGTTATTAACTTTTGAGAAACATCTGGTTGAGCTTGGACCTGAGCAGGTGAAATAACTAGAGTTTGGACAAATGTGGTGGCTAGTAATGCAACTGAGGATAAAACCACTAGTTGTTGTTTCACCTGACCCATAGGATTATACATGTGAGGGTGTACTGGTAAAGGAGGATATTCTTGATCCCTTTTTGTAGCTATAAAAAATTCCCTTGATGGACTGACTCTAGCACGCTTAGGAGGATGACTACAGTGAAGTAGTTCTGTATTCAACCTTCTTAATTCCTTCATTTTATCCTCCTGTTGTGCAAATATTTTCTCTAGTGAGAGTGATTAGACTTATCCAGTGGAAGGGTGGAATGTTACTTGATTCTTTCCTTTTCCCTTGTTGGATGCCTTTTAGAGAGGGAGAAGTGGGTTATTTGAAGGAATACCAAGATTCTGTTTAAGCCTTTGATTTCATGTACGCACACCTTCTTCATTTGTGTCTGTGTGTACAACTTCTTGAGCAGTAAATTCTTCATCTGATCCCTCAGAATGAGCCTCATGTTTTGCAGGCTCAACAATAATGACATTGATGACATTAAATGATGAATAACATATTGCATCCCTTCTATCGGCATTTCTGCGATACTGCCTTCTTTCATGTCCTTGATGAGACATTTACTTTTGTTGATTGGATCCCTTAGTGACATCATGATGAACCGTAACTTAGAGGGAATAGCTGGATAATTCGGCTCGCGTTCCTCTTGTAGATTCTTCCCAAATTGAGAGAATACTGACATTATCTGAGGAAGAGATTGGGGATTTGAAAAAGTCCCCAGTCCGGTGGACTGGGGATATTCCTGCTGTTTCTGCTCAACTCCTCAAATCCTATTTGTTTATTTTGAGCGTTGGGTTAAAAGAGTCCCCAGTATGGCAAGATGGGGTGGTTCTTGAGCGGCTACATCTGAGACTTTCATAAAATATCTCCTGATCCTATGGACTTTAGTCCGGAAATTGGCTGGATTCATCAACCTACATCCACTCATATCACCTGGCTCAAATGAACACTAGATTATTTCGGACACTTCTGTCACCTAATGATGTGCTCACTCTAAACGAGAAGCCTATTCGATATTCTCATTTTCCTGATGCAAAAGTAATTCGACAACTTGTTCTTTGTATGCCTAACATTGGGAAGAAATATTTGAGGCCTATTCCAGAGCAAGCCTTTGATTACAAACAGTGCCAATTGGTTGTGGCCGTCCATGGGAAATAACATTGCATGAGACCATTTTTGGAAGGCTTTGTTGACTAGAGAGTATAGTGATATATAGAGCTCCATGAACACCTCATCCCCTGATATGAATACAAGATGAGGAATTGGAAATTAACTGGCGTAATATTTTTAGTGTGCCAAGGCATGAACGCTGAAGGGATCTCTGTTGCTTTTCAGCATCCGGATATCGAGAAACTGAGAGAGATGAAAAATCAATTTGGTGTTGAAACCCATCTATTATGTTGACTGGATTTTCATATTCATCATAAGATAATATTTTCTTTTTCAATTGACAAAGATTTTTCCACATGTTGAGACGAATATCATGAATACAATCTTCCATCAACATCTCTGTAATGTCATAATGAGAGTCAGCCAAAGGCCAAAACATAACTGGAACTTCACATTTTGCCAGTAATTTTCTCATATTCAACACTTCCTCTTTATCATTCAATGAAGATAATTCTACCTAATTAGACCAGACATGGTGCTTCCTTTTTGGCTTCATTAGATTCAACAATATTGGTGGAGAATTCAATTATCAATCTAGAAGATGAATGACCTAGGGGTGGTTCGGATAATGACCTACACCCCGGGCTATCGTCTAATTGAGAAAGTATTTCACCTTCCAGTAGTAAAGCATTAGACATGACTGGCTTCACTTTTGCAAGTGCCTCAAGATAAGAGTGATTTCTCATTACTACATTATCCTTTGAGGAACTTTCCAGGAAATGAGAATTACTACTGTAGAGAGGGATTTCACAGGTAAATTCATCATCATGGGGAGGAACACCATGGTGGGTTACATAAAAAGATGAAACCTTTTTCTCTTTGATCTTCTGGCCACATAGAGGGTTCTTGTGACTCTCATCTGAAGATGAAACTTCAAGATTGACCGAACTGTCATGAAGCAAGCCTTCATGAAAAAGTGCCTAATGAAGACCTTCAGAATTAATGTTCCCACTATTGGGAAATGAGTGAGTAGAATCATCAATTTCAACAAATAATTGTCTGAGGGATTTAAGAACTCCAACATCGAGAAAGGCCTTATTACAGATTGGCTCTTGATTTTTTGACTATGCTGGAAGGGTCTTCTTCATTGATTCCTTCTTACTCAGTTTAAGACAACTTGTTGAAAAAAGTGGTTATTATGGGCAGGTATATGTGCCTGCTCAGAAGAAATAGTCAGTTTAGGCTGATTATATCCACTCAAATCAGGTGTGTGTGTCTGACTTGGTTGTCCGTATGCCATGGGGGAGTATACCCCACAACCCTCTTGGACTGGGCCAGAGCTATTTATATGTTCCAGAGTGATATGTGGATGTGTCACTCCACAGGTAGGGACATATTTTCATTTCCATCCCTATGATGTTGTTGATGCTGTTATAATATTCTGACAGGCATCCAAAATATGAGCAGAGATTTGCTTATTCTCTTTAACCATTGTTAGAATGTGAATGGTTACGTCAGCTACCGGAATGGGAATATATGTCCATTACATGCATGTAGTAGGTGTGTTTTTATGCTCCTGTACTCCTTTTCATGTCAGTGAATTCTGAAAGTACTCCTGTGTGGTGGCAGGGAGTTGAGTCTGCTCAATATTTGTCGTCAGAGATTTTAGATTGACTTCTCTGGAATCTACCAAACAAGACTATTGGATGTCATGATGAATAGTGGCAGGTGTATTTGCCTGCTATATATTCCTCATCAAGTACAGTTGAAAATTTTCCTTCAATACTGGCAGACGAGACTACTGACAGAATTGTTGATTGTAAATAGTTGTATGTTCATGTTTATCAGTTGCCACCATATCAAATTGGGGACCTTATTTGGTTGTAGTCAGACAAGCCTGATGACTATCTAATGAGTTATAAACAGGTTTATATGCCTTCCTATAATACTCCGCTGGAATTTTCTAGCCAGAATGGCGTGTTGCTACGAGATGTGTCTGCTGGGCAGTAAAATCAGGACAGATGGGTGTATGTACCTGCTCATTTCATGTCATCAAGTTGTCTTGATGGACTTCTCTGGAGAGGGTTGAAGTAATAACATGCTCCATGTTGACCAGATTTCGCCTCTGGCGGTTCATCTTGTGGACTCGGGTCAGAGGAACCTATATCTAAGCCCTAAAGGATATACCCTCATCATATTGAGGGTTCACTACCGCATGAATTTGGCAGTGATTGTTGATGGGAGCCCTCGAGAAGGACTCTAGTCTCCTTGAATTAAGTCCTTGAGTGACCTTCTCATTCACCTCTGCATAATTTGGGATGGAATGGTGACTGTGTTCTAGGGATAACGACTCGAAATGGTTGGAGACGGTGGTTGGAACCACTTGCTTCTTGATCGCTAATCGTCACTGTCCGGACAACCATGGTGAATTATTAACTTGGAGGGCCCTTCGAGCGGCCTCCAGAGGTGGAATGGTACCATGTTGAAGATATTCCTTAACCAATTCCTTTGAAACCCTACGTTGAATATGATGAGTAGGCGATGTCGTCCTCAGAGCAAACGAAGATCCAGCAGGAGTAGCAGCAGAGGTATTCACTGGAGAGGTATTCACAGGGTTGAACATTAGAGAAGCCATTTCTATAACACAGAAGGTATTGGAAAAAAGTTCCTTTTTGATATAACAGACATAATCCCGATATGTTCGGCCACACATCTTTTGGATGAGAACATATGTTATTGATTATTTTGTTGTCCCTCTCATTGAGTTTAAATAGGGGCCTAACAAATAAGTAAAACATCATTTTAACTTGGTTAAGGATTCACGTCGGGTTCACCATTTTTTGTTTCCCTCTGGAAATGGGGATGGAATCATTTTTTTAAGGTTCAAATATTCTAATCAGTTTAAAACGGTTTTGTTTATTGAACCAGAAACATCCAATGATTCTATATCCATTTGGACCTACTTTTCAATGGTAGGTGCTCATTAGTTGTCGACCGATTAGGCTTATGAATTTGCATTGGTCGAGAGGATGGGAGGTCAGACTCATCACACCCTTTTTGGGGGGAATTATTGTCTACATTGGGACTCTATTTATAGATTTATATTATGTTCCTGAATCCTTATTAAATTACCAAGTATGAAACTGAGCTTTCATTTAGATTTGACAATAAATGATTGGTATGTATCATATTTAGAGAGATTCTTTTATATGTATTTGAGGTTCTTCATCGATAGTGAATCATCTATATTTGTTAAATATTCACAATCAATGGTATCCTTCAATATATTATATAGAGATATCTTGGTCATTATAATAACCATAATGGTTTTAAAGCCACTCAGTGGGGCACTTGAAGTTTATTTTCGTTCATAAGGACATGGATTATTTCAGAGTTGGGACTGTACCTGCAGATGGGCTACCTATGTATCCTTTTTTAGAAAAGGAATGAGAACCCACATAATTCGAGTAAAGAAGTATGAGTTTTATGCATGATTGATGGCCCAAATAAAGATTTCATAAATACCTTTATGCTCTAAGATCACGTGAGTCATGCTCGGAGTGAGAAACAAGAGGTATCAGTAAAACCTGACGATTGTGCCATGAAAGATGCAATTAAAAGAAATGATGTGGGGATTTTGTTTGTATGACTGCCTAGATAGACAAATATTAGGATTTACTTCAGAGAAGAAACCCATGAACAATGTCCATAAAAGTATATGTGCTTTATGGAGATTTGGATACTTAACATAGGACCTAATCCTGAGAAGGATGCCCAAGATAGAGGGGACTTATGATTGGGTTTTATTCCTTAGATGGAATCCCAAATGAAAAGTAAATTATCAATGGGGCTTAATCCTAAAGAGGAGGCCCAGGTTAGAGGAAAATTATGACTGGGGATTACTCTTAAAGAGGAGACCCAGGTTAGAGAACATGGAATTTGGGGCTTACTCTTGAGAAGGAGGCCGAAATTGGGGAACTTGTGACTGGGGATTACTTTTAAAAAGGAGGCCCGGTTTAAGGGGATTAAGACTGGGGGATTACTTTTGAGAAGGAGGCCCATGCTAAGGTAATTAAGACTGGGTCATACTCTTGAAAAGGAGGCCCAAGCAAAGGAAATTAAGACTGGGTCTTACTCTTGAAAAGAGGGCCAGGTTAAAGATCCTCTCATCTTAATGGATGAGGTTGAATGAATAAAATCTATAAACATAGTGACATAAATATATGTAAATTACTAGGTTTTAAGATATGTTCCTCAGAATTTCTTTCAAAGAAGGAAGACAACAAATGAACCCTAAAGAAAATGGCTTTGAATAGAGTTTTGAATTCTAAATCTTGAAGAGGAAAGGTGGATTTGAAGAAATGAGTTGAATGGGTAGGAGAGGCATCTAAAAAGAGGTAGGTCCGCATGTCCTGCTGGGGCGTGCTGGTCCTTGCCGTGCAAGTGTACATTCATGACACATGTGTCCTTGCACTCTGGTTAACCAATGGGTAATACTTGGTCAAGACTTGGCTCAAGCCCTTAGTATTTTCCCTAGAGGCTTGCAAAAGGGTAGCACACATGTTCTATTGAAGGGATAAGGTGGCGCATAGGTTTGACCATTTCCCTTAAGGGTTAGACACTTAGGCGCACAAGTGTTGGTGAATTTCCACACATTGGCCTTGTTCCACCTCTTTAGATCATCTATTCTGGGTAATATATTAACTTAGAAATGTTCGTAAGACTTCAAAAAGAGACTAGGGCACTGGGAGCTCAAATCCGACTTTTTGAATTTTTTTGTCCTAGAAATGGGGGGCCCACAAGGGGTATTAATAGGCTGCTGAAGTCCTTGGATGAAAATAAAATAGGCCATATAGGTCAGCTGTGCTCCCAATATGTGGCGCCCAGGTATACCTTGGTGACTATCTTGGAAGTTGCACGGCCCATGCTTAAAGAAATCCATGTTCATGCCTTTATCGATTTTTTATGTTTCTTCAAAGGATGAATCACTTTGTGTTTAAGGTATTTCCCTTTTCATTTTTTAGAATCTATGTTCGAAAGTAGCGTCAACTGAAAGGAGAAAAATTATGAATGTTCATATACTATATATCATTTCAACCATAGGTTACAAGGATTTATATTATGGATAGACTCCAATATAGATAAATGATCACATAATCTTCCAGAGGGCATATATTAACTAATTATTTTAAATAATATGTTTTTAATTTTTATATGAAGAACTTATTGACAAAAAAAATTAAAAAATTGTTTATTAATTTCAATATATATTTGACATATTTTTCATTTATTTATTTATAAAAGTTATTAATCATGGAGTAATGTGAAGGAATAATATATATGATAAATGTATGAAATAATTAGTTTTAGTGATTCATTAATTTTGTAGAATAATAGAAAAATGCCAACATTATTTTTTGGTTAGATGATTAAAATATTTTTAAGAGTGTGTAATTATGATTTTCATTATTTTATATCAATTATTTATTAATTTAAACAAATCCTAAATCTGGTTTGATATTATCATATTTTAAGCCCACTTGCGAAAAAAATCAATTAAGTACTCTATGTAGACATCACCGAGAACTAGATAATAAATTTATATTCACTATGTATGACAACATCCATTTTCATTTAATTTATGTGATGAGTAATCCTCTTCATATAGGACATTCAAATAATTGTATAATACTTTTCCATGACATCATACTCCATCCATCAAATAATACTTCCACAACCCATATGACTTTTATAGCTCATATGGAAATTTTTTAAAACCATTTGAATTCAGTTCCCAAAATTAGACTTCCAGGGAAACATATAAGACTTTAGTTCCATATTAAAAAAGTTTCTTATACATGTACAAATTTAGGAATTTCCAAATTTTTTATCCACATGATGTAAATTATAATATTTCGAAAATACAAATGGTATAAAAAAATCTATTTTTTGTTCCACTAGTATACCTAAATTTAGATTACCTCATCCGAGATTCTATATAGTTATCATTCTAAAAGATAGAGAGGAAGAATATCATGGAAGGGAATATTTATTATGGAATATTTTAGAGGGATATAACCAAATAGAATGTTGTCACTCTACTAAGACACATGGATTCTATATAAGGAAATAAAAACTGGGAACTGAAATATAGGAGGATTATGAAGCATGTGGTATTGATGAGAAAATAATAGAAGGTTATTCCTAATCATGTGTTATAAGAATAATCATAAACATGTGAAAGATCAAATATTCATTATACAACTTTTATCATGAGGAAAAATGTTTACTAAAGTTAACGGGGGTCAATCAAATGAGGTAGAAGATCATACTAGTTATTTTATTTTATTTTTTAGAATAATTATACTTTTTTGATGACACACTCTAGATAATACTAGAAGAACATCCACACCAATATTAATGAATTATATTATTAATAGTTATGTATCACCTATTTTATCTCTTTAAAACTACTTGATCTCATTGATAATGAGAGGTTTACATTATTTATGTTATTTTAATTTCTCATCCCTTATTTACTTGTCTCTAGACAAATACCATCCATAACATCACCACAACCAATATTACAGTAGCTAGATGGTTGAATCAAGAGTGATTGGGGATATTTTATTACTTAAATGAGAAATTATAGTGAATGTAGTGATTATTATATTTCATTATTCATGAAAAATTTAACATGTGAGGTTGGTAAAATGAGGTTTCATCTAATTAAATATATTTAGAAGGATATTTGAATTTAATTATGATTATTAGGTTAGTGAGGGGACTATCTGAGGCTGTTACACTCCTTTTAAAACATAATTCAAACACCATTTTATCTACATTCTCAACAAAAACTAATTCATATTTTAAAAACACACTGAAAAAACTCATGGAAGGAATGTAAAAAATAATGAAATCACCTCCCCAGATAAAACCCAATTCAAAATAATTAATACATTTATATGATTTTAAATTTATTTTCATTGTTATGAAAACTACTGCATTTAACAGATGATATTGTAGGGGTGTTCGGCCAATATTTTAGTCATTTTTTTAATTTTTGGTTTCTTTAGAATTTTTTTGATATAAGATCATTTATAGATCTAATCACCTATTTGAATTCTATCTAAATTTAAGATAAAATCAATATATTGATTTAGAAATCTATAAATATCAGTTATAGTGGATTGTGAGATTTTAATAATTCCATTAACTAACTCTCTATCCACGTTATGTTTATTTACTAAAGTTACAATAAGAATTGAATACATATAAGAAAATTAATGTAAAATAAATATAACTTTGATATATTTACACAAACCTAAATTTAATGGTAATAAATGGCTTTAACAAAAATGAAACAATATGTCATAGAACCTAAAAATGGAATTATCCAACTAATTTCCCATTTCCTATCTTGGTTGGAGATAACACTATTCGGTATCTAAATGAATTTGGGAATGTTAGTAGTAAATTAAAACACAAATGATTCCTAGATTCTATGAACATATGTACGGTTGTACCCTTCTCCATGAAGTGATTATCTATGGAGTGGATATAAAAATTACATTCTATATATTTCACTCCCTAGGTTGAACCGCAGAGGGCCATCCTAGGTAAATTGTTTCCTCTTCAAATAAGTACCTTAACATGTAAGTATATCTATGGGATCACATAAGATATTAGGTAAAATCTATATTAGTTTTTGGAGAGATTCAATAGGCTTGAAACATTATTCTAAAAAACCATTTGATGACCACAATATCATGGTGATATTTTACAAAATGATATTGGATAATGAAAATATCCCATTGGATGGATTTTCTAATGGATCCATAATTGAAAAATATCAAGGTGAAAATGGATAATTATAAATGAGGATATCACAAAACTAAAAATATTTCAGTATATGATCTAGTAATAAAGGCATACATTAGATAAAAAGATACCAACCCATTTACTTTTAAAAAAAATTTAAGGACTAACCAATCAATAGAAATAGTTATCAATAAAAATGTTTTATAACCCATCCCCATCAACCCCATTTGTAGTTAGTTAGTTTGAAAATTCCCTAAATCATTTCAATGATAATTTTTCTCTTGTTAAATAGGCTGACATATGAGATTTATCAAAAGAAATTTAATTAAAAAACGAATATTGGGCTCAAAGAATACTCAACAAGCCCACATGGAGCTAGGAACCAGCAACTAATAATGCCACCCTTCCAATATCCTTTTTAATAACCATACCAACACTAAAAAATATAGAGAAATGTCTCTATGGATTTTATTGTTTTCCTAGCTAAAAGAAGAAACTTTTACCCATAATGGAATTAATTCCAATACAACTAGTGGATTATCAAAGTAATAAAAATTATACCCTCACCACTCGTTGGTCAATGCTAAAGGATGTGAATGTTTATTTTAGACAGATCATTTCCAGTTGGAATATCATAGTAGATCAAGGTACGTGTAATCCCATCACATAGTTAATTCATAACCATAAATGAAATGTTCGTTAAATCAAAATAAAAAGTGGCATGGATATAAAGACAAATAAAGAACCAGTCATGGAAACTAAATATAAAATATTAAATCCTTGTAAAGAAAATTCTACCATGTGAAGGAATAAGATTATTTTTGTTCTTATATAGATATATCGGGTGAACAATGACATGGTAAAATCTAAGATTGAAGGTGTGCATCAACCATAAACACCCTTAACATCACGAATGAAACCATCTAAGAACCCCTATTAAGAAACCATTTAATATGATATATTGGGAACATTCAAGGCAATAGCAGTTGATAACCCTTTATTGGATGAAATACACCAAATCCCAATGTCTGAAAATTTTAAAACTGAAATGTGTTCTATGAAAAAAAATGAGATGAACAGTTAATCCTATGAGGAATGTTTTAAACTATAATAACCATTCTTATACTAATTAAATTTCATGTCACATGAAATATTTTTATCCTCTATCACATATGTGAAATAAATTCTTTATGATGTTTAGTTTTACTTTAGAAAATCAATTGAGTTAATTCCATACTCGATTTATTATTCAATATAGATAGGAGAATTGAATTTATTCAAAATGAGTATATAATAAAATTAATGAATCACTAAATACCACATAGGTGTTTTAGAGGTTGTATCAGTAAGAGTTAATGGACTGTTATATAAAAGTTATTTTTATATCATAATCATAGAGAATGGAAGAGGTACAAACCCATAAAACATAATCATAGGGTAGAAGGTTTTTAATAATGGAAAAAATATTATAAATATTTCTAAAATAAAACATTCAATTGATTTTAGAGAATAAAAAATTGAAAATAGAATAACAGATTCAACAAAATTTCTTCAATAAGAAAAATCATTTTCACTCTATCTCATTCAAAAAATCATTATTTTTCTATGGAATAAATTTAAATGTTTGATGACATGATAAAATTAAGAGATTCTTTAGTATTGGAAAATATTTTGGACAATTACTTTTCTGAAAATGAAATAAATTTATATTCTAACCTATTAAATGGATATATTGAAGAAGTTGATAATGTATATTTTTATGATTTAATGAAATATATTATTCACACTTCCTTTTGAGTGCATTGGTTATAATCATTGGAAAATGTAATGACCCAAACATTCTAAATGATATTTTTTTCTTGAATAAATGTTTTTAGAAATTATATAATTTTATAATTGTACAAAATAAATCTAAACCCAAATTTTTTATAAATACCATTACATTATGAAGATATGAAACTAATTAAAATTTCATGCATTAAAACTCAAAAAATAATATAAAATATAAAATATATAATGGGAAAATAAGGATCTCCCCAGTGCAATAGAATCATTTCCCCTAAATTTTATTTATAAAAATAAAACAACATTTAGTATAACAATCAACATATTATAAAAAACAAAATATAAACATAAGATAAATTTTATTGTATATTATTTGACTGAATAGAGTGGTATTTACAAGTTATAAAATGAAATTTGACCACTAAGATTCTCCCTTTATATGACCATTGGTCATTATGATGGTTGGTCAATGTGATCATTGGAAACTATACCCTCAGTTGATAATTTCATTATTAAAATTAGTATTTATATGTATTAATGTCCAAGGATGATTGATCCAGAAATATGAATCAATGGACTCAACCAGTAGACTGATTCCATTTGAAACTCATTTTTCAGAACTCGAAAGGGTGGAATCATCACTTTGATTCCACCTTTACCAAGCCCAGGTTGAACTTCAACAATTAAAGCGTCAATCAAGTCACCCATGTGATAATTTCAGGTTATTGAAGATTATAAATCTATCAATGTTAGAAAATTCACACCATAAAACTTCAACCATCACCCACCTTACACACTGAGAATATATGTGTGTAAAAGGGGGCCTTTTGTCCAGACCTTATTTAAATAATGTTTGTTTTCATTTCATTGAATAAAATTCAAATTCTGTAATTCTCTTTTAATACTATTTTTTCTTAACAAAATAAATTTTTAATTGATTTGAATTTGATAAATTATTTTAAAAAACCAAAAAAAAACATATTTTTTTTCAATGAGATATATATATTTTTATATAAATTAAATTATTATCAATAACTTTTTAATAATTTATTACGATTTTTTTATAAATTATTCACTTAAAATTATTTCCAATTAATATAAATGATAAAATAATTTTATAATGGACTAGGAAATAATTTAATATGGGTTAAAATTTTGGCTCAATTAAAAATAACAATTTTAAAATAAATATTTATTATTATATTTAAAAGAAAAATTATCATATCTATAGAATATTAATGTTCAAATAGACATATATTTTTTAAATCATAAAATAAACATTAGATTCAGCTAAGTTTTAATATTTTTTTAAAATACTATATTTTTTCATAAATAGTACGAAATAAATTTTTAGTGTCTCGATATATTTTGTGACATAAAATTTATATCATAATGACTGAATAATTAATTAAACTCAATCCAACCCGAAATGAAGTTATTTTACTAATATTAATTATTTTAATATTTTGAATCAATTTAAAAAAACTGTAAGTGACTTTCTAATGTCTTAAAAGGTATATATGATTATTAAAAACATTACATTCAGGAATAATTTCTTTTTCATTCCAAAAAAAGTAATAAAAAATATTTTTGGTTTTTTTATTAAAATAACATAATTTTTTTCCATAATGTTCAAAACCATTAGAAAAACAAGGGTAAAACAATTTATTCCTTTTTTTTACAAAAAAGATTTCATAACCCTATATTTGGAAATTAATAAAAAAATCCTCCAATTATCCAATAATGACCCCCACCCCATTCAAACATTCCATTAACTCCCAATCCTTCCTTTGTGAATTTTCGGTAATCATTTCTCCCCTGGATCCCCGATGAGTCCTCATCCCCCAAGGTTCCTTTATGAATGTTTTGGAACAACTCTTCAAGGTATGGAGAATATCTACATCTTCTTTCCATTCATTTTAACTTTTAATGTTTTATGCCTTCTAATAACATAAATAAATTCCTTTTTTCACATTATTTTATATAAATTCAATAATAATTCTTGTATTTGTAATGGATACCCTTGTCCCCTCCTATTTTCCCCGATTCTAAAGGCAAGTTTTTATACCCACCATGCAATAAATATTTCTTCTCAATTTTTCATATTTTACATGAGAAATTATACTTTCAATTTTATTTGAATGCCCAAAAACATTCCTTTCAATGGGTATTTGAATTTATTTAAAAATTACATTTTCATTCCTAGATTTAATAATATAGATCCCACATTTCCATTCCTGGGTTAAAAATGATGTCATGATCATGTATTTATGCTATTTTTTATAACATGTTTTTTATAAGAACTACATTGTTCATTATCAATAGATTATTAATGATAATATCTATTATTAAATATTTATATCACATGAAATAAATACATGTTAATGGTGCACCCTAATAAAATCCCAATGAATTGGTTAAATGATTTAATAACTAGAAACGAAATGTTTTACATTTCCATGGTAATTTTCATTTATGTCACCTAGGTTATATGTTTATGAATGTATCATTTAAAGGAAGTAGACACATCATTATGTTTTGGTTAATGTTATTATTATTTTCTTATTTGTCTTGTTCATGAATTATTTCTATGCCTCATGTTCTTTTTGTTATGTACCATGATCACATGCTATATGTCTCTCATTTTTTATTATCTTAATGAGCTACACACTCAAAAATTTCATTTAATGTATATCACAAATATATTAGATGTATTAGAATTAAAATTGAGTGAACCAATAAATATATATATCAAATGTTTCTAGAATAATATTTTATTTTTTCATGTATTATATACATTTTTTGAAGAAACTATACACTAAAAGATCATATTTTTTTACCATAAAATGAAATGATATTTAAAAAAGAGGCTGGATTTCATATTTTCTATAAATTTAATGTTTAGTTATTTATTAAAATTAGGAATTTAAAACATTAGGAAGAACCATAGGAATAATTATAAATATATGAAAAAATAATGGTATTTTTTAGAATTATTATGTGAGTAATTTTTGATAAAATAAATCAATTTATAGAAATGAAAAATGGATGCGAATCTAGAATATATGTACCATGGTGTAACTCCAAAAAACACCATCTTAAGATAGACATGAATTGGAATTAGCGCATAATAATGGGCTTGTTGCACTTATTGATTGACACTCCTGGGATATATTTGGTTAATCACAATTTTTTATGAACCAAATTGAAGGATATATTTAAAATATAATTTTTAATAAAGAAAAATAAATAAAATATTTTAGCCTGATAATTTACGACATAAAATACCTTTTGAATTATAATTTTGTAAATGTAACATGTTTCTAAATAAGTTTTTCTTATTTTATAAAAATGGTAAGAAAAAGGAGGAACCAAATAAATTATGATTGTAATAGATGATGCTATTGTGGTGTTTAAATTTATGTTGGAATGTTAATAATCATGGGTAAGATGAATCAAATCACTCAAGATATGACTAATAACATGGATAGATCCGAGTATTAGGATTTACCTCAAAGGGGAAAATATTCTGTTGATTCCTTCTTGTGTCAACATCAACATTCTTTCCATGGATAAACTGATCCACTTATTAGAGGGAAATGGATAATATCAATAGAAAGTATCTTTTATATAATCCGTTGTTTATAGGAATAGAATGTAACCATGGTAGTATTCCTCTGAGATTGAGAAGTTAATCAGTTGTGGTAACTGATTAAAAACACAACTCCAATAATTTAGATTGATACTCTAGAGTGGGAAGAGTTCATGGGTAACTTTTTTAGTAATTATTTCTCCCATTCGATATGAATGATAAGAGATAATTAATTCATTTAAAAAAATATAATGAAAAGGAATTGGTGGGTATCTATATGATTAAATTTAAAAGAATTTATTAATAATTCCCTAGAATTGTTATGGATCCAAATGGAAAATTTGATAGATTCTCCAGTGGAATTAGAACCCATCAATGGAGTAATCTAGAAAACAGAACCTATATAAATGAAAAAAAGAGATTGTTTTGAGTGCAATTAATGGTTCCTTACAGATTTGATAGATTTTTAGTCACATAGGTCAAATAAGAAGAAGGGAATAATGGAGCCAATATCATGGAAAAACAAATACCAAAGGAGAAGAGTAAGTTAATTGAAACTTCCCACATGAAACAAATGTGGGAAAATAATTTAGGGAACTAATAAAGTGGAATGTGAATTTATACATATAAGAAGAATATGTCTATGAAATTAAAAACATTTTTCTTGAGGTGAAGCTTCAACATCTAAACACTAACAAACAAAGGGATGATGGTGCATGACCAACCAGAAGTTCAATGCCTCATGTGCAGAAAGCTTGTGAAATTCTCCAATCAATGGCCAAATTAGAAGATAATTTATGGGAAGATCCATCATCCAAATATTCAAATATGGGAGAACGGTCAAATATTTTCTATCACAATAGCTAAAGTATAGGCTCTGAATGATTTAGTGGTAGGTATAATCATTGTTCTCTCAAATAAAGTAGGTAATTTCTTTGATTATTCTTATACTCATTCCATTATTTCATCCATGTTTTGAAATAATATATAACAAATACCTATAATTCTAGAATTATAGTTACCACTGAATATCCCCATGGAATTATCAATGTATCAACCATGTTTAGAAATTATAGTATTAAAATTGGAATGTTTAAAATCTTCTAAAATCTAGTAATTATTTCCACAATAGAATTCAACACTATACTAGGGGTGGACTAGCTCACCAGGGATAATTCTAAGATTAACTAGAAAATTAAGGAAATTTTAAAATAATGGAATTCATAGGCTACAATAATTTTTAAATGGGATATATATCATGGCCTAATATTTTTCTAGAGGAACCTATAAATTTCTCAATATGTAGATCATCATGGAATATAGATAAGAAAATGGAAGTGAAAATATAGATAATTCCCCCATCATTTATGAATAAATTGAGGTATTTACTAAAGTGATACCTAATACTTTCCCAAAAAGGAATGTAGAGTTCTCTATTTAACTCGTACATTGATCGAAGCTAATATTAGAGACCCCATATAAAAATGGAACATATTCAGTTTTCGGAATTAAAGAATCAATGTCATGTTATTTTGGAGAAGTGATATATCTGATCAAGTGTGCCTCATTTGAGTGAACCATTTCTATTTTTAAATAATAATGATAGATCAATGTGTATATGGATTGAATATAGATAACATAATGGGATGATAGTTACGTACATGTACCCTCTCCCAAGGATTGACGATTTATTTGACCATCTTAGTAGGGATCAATTCATCTCAAACAATGACCTCTGATATATGTATAATCAATTGGGGTTGAAGAATGAATATATTCAAAAGTCTTCATTCCTTAATTGTTATGGTCATTGAGAATTTTTTTATTACATTTGGAATGATTAATGATATTACCTTATTTATAGATTTTATGAATAGATTATTTAAGGAATACAATTAAAATGTTGTGGTAGTTTTTATTAATGATATTATGACACATTCCAAAAAAAACTAATTATCATGTGGTACATATAGGGGTTGTATAGAAAAACATTGGTGTAAATTGTAACCACTGAAGTAATAACATATAACCTTGTGATGAAATAAGGTTTTAGTGGAGAGGTTGCATCCTATTATAATAATAGATATTTGTATTTTCCTTTTTTTTGCAAGATATTATAGGTTATTTTTGATTAACATTTCCTGAATTTTATAATACACCATCCATGTTCACTATGAAGGGGCTATGTTTAGCTTGATGAAGGACTGTGATGAATGTTTCCAATAAATGGAGAATAGATTTCTTACTGAACTCATGTGAATAGTACTGACTATCGGAGAAGGGTTCATTATTTATAGAGATGCATCTCTAAAGTTTCTTTTCTATGTCATAAAAAAATGAGATTTATTTTTCTATGTGATAGTTAATTCCTCATAAAAAAAATTATCATACGCGTGAAATAGATTTATCTATAGTTGTTTTCTTCAAAAATATCAAGGAACAATATTTATGGGGTGAAATTTGATATATACACAGAACATTGAATATTGAATTATATTTTCATAAAAAAAATTAATGTTACATGAGAAAAATCAGATGGTTAAAGAATCTTAAATACAATGACGGTTGAATTCATTATCACTCTAGAAAGGAAAAAAGTTAGTTGATGCATTAAGTAGGAAACTCCTAGTAATGGTGGAAATGATGAGGGTTCAAGAGTATCCGTTGATCAAGGACATGGTAAAATAGGAAATGGAAATCATAAGGAATATTACATCATCTAAAATATCCCAATTGACTTCTCAACCATCGTTATAAGATAATATCAACAGATCATGACGATAACATCCTTTATTTAAAAATAACCTAGTGTTTGTAATTATAACATCCTTGATCTTTATTTATCATTAATACACAATTTATTACATAAAATTATACATAAAACAACATAGAATTTTGAGAATCCTTGTTTATTTTTCAATAAGGTACCATAAGCAACAATTTTAAATTATAATAAATATTATCTTTATTAAAATCTTCTATAACATACTCACACTTAAAACTATGTTGGATTTCCTTTGGACATAAATAATATTGTGATTTTATATAAATAATAGTAAGGGAATAATCATGGAATGTGGTTGCATTATTATAAAATAATCACATCAATGATGAATAAAAGGAACATGAATAATAAGTAATTATATATAGTGATAATCATGACATGGTTAATGTGGAAACATCTGAAAGAACTCAATCATAAACTTAGGTCAAGGCTAACTGCTAATACATCTTGATAGAATATTACCATATTGAAATAATTTCCAATAAATATCCCAAAATTTATGTATCAGAAGAATATACATTTTCCAATTCATCAGAGCACTATATAATTCTAGGCACACCCCTAACATTCATTTCATTCTCATGCTTAATTTTGACATATTGATTGTATATAATGGATTCATTCATCATAAAATATTATTCCATGGTCATAGAGTGTGGAATAAATACATATAATTACCAATTAAAATAATTATATTTTTATAAATTTGATTACCCTAGATATGAAATGGGTATGGTATTCACAATACAATTATTTTGGAACGGAAAATCAAGGTGAAATTTCGACTGCATAATGGCATTACATAAACAATTAATAAAATGGGATTATGAGAGAGAAAGTGGTATACATTCATTTTGACATTAAACGAGAAGAAAATGGTACATGTAAATACATATTCTAATATTAGTAATTGGAAAATATAAGGCATGAGATAATATAAAAACATTAATAACGATTACAATGAGAGGATCACTTACATAATTTTTTTATGGTAACATGTGTCGATAAGGGTTCATGAGAGAGAATAAAGAGAGTTTAAGGGCTATATCATAATTTATAAGTAAATTTTATTCAATGGGAATATGTTAGAAAAAATCTGTAACAACCCAATATTCCACGATTTTCTTCTCTTTGAGTAATATAGTAGCATGTGTTGTACGAAACATTGAGTTCTAACACACACCACAACTAATTAAACTAACAATTATGAATAGTAATACCCAATTTTTGAAATTTTATCATTAATAATGGACATCATTTTTGGATATGGAATATAGAAATTAGATTAGGGTGACTTTTTGGTACTTTTCTGATACCTTTAATATTTTGATGAATAGTGAAAATTACTAAATTTTAATAAAAAACAATTTTTTTCAGTAGAAATAATTAATAGTGATAAATTATTAATTAGAGTGTATTTTGAAGTATAATTAGATTATATTTTTACAATTTAATCAAATTTTCTCCATTCTATATAATTCCACATTTAAACTGGACATTAGCAAATGTCAATCTTTTGATAGTTAGTATTTCTTAAAAACACGTTTTTTATTTTCACAGCAGAAATTAATTATAAATTAATTACTGCCACTTCTGTGTTTTGAATTTTGAAAAATGGATTCCATATTTGGAATCAGGATGTCCAAATTGTGTAAATAGGTAACTCTTATTTTTATACATTTTGAATAATTACTTGAGTAAATATTTTTTTACCATGGTTAAAGCGTAAATCTGGTAAACAAACGTAACAAATAATATTATAATAATACTAATTTAACCAAAAACGTGTCCTAAAAATATTGGATGATAGATGGCCGACCATGGGAATCTTTGGGTCGATTTGGGGACCCCATTTATCCACTTGTAAGGTATGATGACACTTTATATTAAATAAGATAAAGTAAATACAAAAATGACATAAGCATATATCTTTTTGAAATAATATTTTTAAATAGGGTTCTATATGTTGGATTTTAGAATATAAATATTAATTAGAAATATAAAAAGATTTCCTACCTAATTTTATTTTATTTATAGTTTTTAGACAATTAATAATTACATTTATTTATGACACAATAATGATGCAATATTTTCCTTATTAATTCAAGAATCAAATAATTGTTATTATAAATGTTAAAATAAATATAATTTGAAAGTATTGATGAAATACATTAATTTTATTGGTTAATATGAAAATATAGGATTTTTTAAATTAATATTTCTCGAATTAATAAAGTTTTTAAGACTTTACCAAAAATAAATTATTAAATAGTTTCAAA
Organism: Viscum album; assembly: GCA_963277665.1. NCBI lineage: Eukaryota > Viridiplantae > Streptophyta > Magnoliopsida > Santalales > Viscaceae > Viscum > Viscum album. Next base: position 875,197,399 of record OY728143.1, on the reverse strand, counting down.
ATTGACATTAAAGAGTATTTAAAACAAATATTATATTAATAATTGATATTCTATTCCTAAAATTCTACGGTTCGGAAAAAGGACATAAATAATGGTAGGGGTGTTATTAATGGACCCCTTGGGGGTCTCTTTGATGTATATAGTGATTTTGTTTACTATATAATATAATAATACAATGTGACATGGTAAGTGTCAAACTAATTAACTAAATGTTAATACAAAAAGATAAGGTTAATAAAGTGACGCAAACATGTCTATAAACTACTGGTTATGTTTTTTTCTACCACTACCCATCTTAGACTTTGAATAATCCACTTTGGATCCATTATAAACCAAATATGATTTTATAATAAAATAATACATTAAATTTTTCCTAAATATCCCCTCCCCCCCTTATAAAAGGACACGACTTCTAAACAATTCCTCACACCTCTCAAGACTTTTGGCTAATCCAAACTCTGCCTAATTAAGCTCCCTACATCTATATCCTCCTCCTAGAATCCTTACCTTAGGCATAAGAAACATCAATTGTCCTTTTTTGGTTCAAACCAAAGGGAGTTACCCAAATTAAAGGTAACAATTTCTCTTAGCTTCTTTTGTTTTATTTTACTTCTCCAACCCCTAAACTCTTCATATTCATTTATTTTGTAAAAAAACCAGTAACCAAAATATACTAGGATATTTTTTTGAGAATTATTTTAAATACACTTACACAAACCTCCATCTAATGGGTGAAGAACTTAATGTTTCTGTTGATGGAAACCAAACGCCTCACAAAATGATGATTGTTCAATTATCTTCCACCACCTCTCATTGAGGCCATTACGATGGAAATATAATTAAATATGATATTAATGATATTTATTATATATATAATATTCATTAATTCCATTTTCAATAATACCAATATTCTTTTCATGTTGTATATATATACGATAATTTCATTTGAGGAAGTGCGGTATACCGCCCCCTCAAAGTGATATGATTCGTTCATACTATACATGGAACATATAAATGATGGTGTTAATGACCTCAAGTAACGTATATAAGATATTATATTATACTTGAATAATAATATACCTATGTATCATTTGGTTTTTATTCCTTTTAAAATGAAAAATTAAATGGGAGTAGCATTCGTGCGTACGTACAGATTAATGTCTCCACGAACGTGATGAGATTCATTTCCCCATCATATCCATTCAAGAAAAATTATCATTTGATGATTAAAGGCAATTTTTATGGACTTTATATCATTCTGGATATGAATAAGATACAACCTATCCATAACAAACACGGCTTACGTAACAAAGCATATAAAGAAAAACAAATCAGTTAACACCCGAAACACCGATAATACTAAAATATTATTAACTAAAGAATTTTAAATATCATATATGATATCATATTTATATATATGATACTTGTATAATTTAATAAAAATGATTTACCTATTATATAGGAGGTTAACCTACCCTCAACCATGGAAAATTACAAGGTAATGGGTTTTCATCTCTCTCCTTATTCCCGTGAGATTCATGCCATATTGTCACTATTACCTTTTGTGTGGTGTATGTACGGGCCATAATTGTATTTTTTGTGTAATACACTTTAACTTATGTGTATTTACATATTCATTTTATGATACCTCTTTTAGGGGTTGTATGTTTCGTATGTTACCAAATTGGTAAGGGTTTATTTCATAATATCTTCATTATCTGAGGTTGTTTATATATAATTATCTACTGGGACCTCTTTATCATCCACATCCTAGAAAATGTATTTAAAATCATTATGACTATTTTTCAGAATATTGTTTAACGTCATTTATACCCTTTATGACTTTTTATAAGATGTTTATAAAGGAATCCTTCCACCGTTTTCCAAACAAGGTCCTTTTTAACATTTTCGACAAAATTAGGGTAAGAATGTCTTTTTAAACTTATACGGCGAGTTCTGCTATTTTATACTGTTCTAAACTTGTCTAATCTTACCATACAAGATTATATGATTATTTTCAATTTAAATGTTTTATTTTTTTATTATGTGACTTCTAAATGATTTTAAAAAAGTGATATTTCTCTCAAATAGTTTTGATTTCATCTGTGTTAACATCATTTGATGGATTTTAAGATTATTTGATGTTGAGTTATTATGATACAAAACTTCCATGTTGTATTGAAGGTTTTGTGATATGTTTGACTTTGGATGTGTTATTTGTATACCGTTCATGGTTTATGGAGAATGCATTGACATTTCGTATGATAGTTTTAATATGAATGTTTCTGTTATGTTTAAACCTGTTCATAAGAGGAATGCATTGGACTTAATAAGTAACGGGTGGAGCACACTATATCTCCTAGATACATCGCTAGGTCTCAAGAGACAAGATAGTGTCTTGGAAGAAGTACTTGAAAAAATCTTATTTGTAGACTTGGCACAAGGCCTTGACTATGTGGTTATGATAGTCTGGCATTATGGATTCCTTCATTATGAAAGTGGTTAGTGATATTGCATGTTATTATTTGACTAGTAGAGTATCCATGTGATTAATTTAATGGAGTTAAATCATTTTATTTTTTCCATATTATGGTGACGTTCAAGTTTAAAAGTCTTTTGTTTTAGTTATACATTTCCTTAAATGTTTATGCTTATTTATGAAAGTTTCTGCAATATTGTTATCCTTACTGAGCATCTGAGCTCACCCCTTTCAATGTTTTATTTTTCCTAGCATGTGAAGAAATATTTTATAAATGACCTACATGGATAGTACGAGGGGATATGAAGACAAGATGTTGTTGTAGTTTTTTTCACTTTGTGATGTAATGTAAGACTTATGAATATATCTAGTGTTTCTAAGGCTATTAAACTAATCGATATTTTGAGACTTGATCCATTGTGATCATTCCAATGTTAGGTAATAATGCACCGACTCTGGATAACTGGGGCCAGGGCATTATAGTTGGAATCATAGGAAGTTTAGTACAAATTTGGGAAGTAAGATTTAGATAATCCATGATTAGAGCACATAGACCTAATATGGACTTTGAGGATTAGTATAGAAGAACTTCCTAGAATTTTGGTATTGTAGAGATTTTGCGATTTTTCTGAGCAATACATCCCTATATAGATACGAGCAGGTAGAGGCGGCTTCGACACAGATGTATCTAGGGTTAAAACCCAAAAACACTGCTTTGAGCTAGACTCAAATAGGAATTGGTGCACGACAATGGGCCTTGCAATACTCTTGGTTAGGACACTCCCGGGGGATATGTTTAGTAGAATTCTCATTTTTTTACAAACCATTATGATGGTTTTATGAGTATAGACATACTCAAAGAAATTTTTTATGATTATGGATTATATCCATAAACTTTTCAATTTACGTTGGTTATTTTACATGTTTGGAATTTTTCATTGAAATTCATAAACTGACCTAGTTTATGATATTGTATAGAAATGGTTCCCAGTAGAAGGAATGTGAACTCTAGCAATACGTATGATCCAAAGAGTAAGAAGGATAATATCATTCAGGGTATTAAGACAACATTTATAAGGGAAATAGACTGCCATGTATTCTCAATATATGAAGAAATAATATCATGTGTTAATAAGATAAGTAAATAATTATCCAAGTCCTATAGCTTTGAAGGGAAGCAAGAGAAGAAAAGGATGGAAGAGGGAAGGATGGATAAAGGGAAGAGGGAAAATAAAAATTTTCCCATATGTGATAACTGTGGGAAAAAACACCCTAGAACTTCCCGGAGAGGGAGGGGAGTTTGTTATAAGTGTGGAGAAAAAGGACACCATGTATGTGACTACAAGGGTAAGAAAATGGTTTAAAATGTACAATTCTTCATCTACAAGGAGTTGCGACACGACATGAACCAATTTCCAAATCATCTTAGTATGCCCCAAATGATGCTATTGGATAATAATCATGTTATGATACTACCACAGATGAGAAGGAATGATTAGAGTTCTTATTAGATAATTATGTCATTTGAGTGTTGTATCAATAATGTACTGGTTATAATAATTATGGAGTATATAAGGATTGTACTGCAGCACTATTTAATTAAGGACTTGAGATTGTGTGGAACAAAGAAAAGTGACTCAATAGCTGGTTAATGTTTTGGAAAATATATGGTTGAGTGAAATATAAACCATAATATGGTTCTGATACCAAGGTAGTGATTTTTGGAATAATACATGATTGATTTTGATAAATTATATTGGATATTCATGACTACCTTGAAATTGATTAGTGATTTTTATATTCCATCGTTGTAGGAGTATACAAAATCTTTGGATAGAAGGAGTATATCTAGTAATATATAAGTAATAAGGGATCATGAACGTAATCAATAAAGTTTTTCAGGATGTTACAGTGTTTTAAATGAATAAATGATGAAGGTGTTTACATACTATTACATGGAAAAAATGATCATCATTGTGTTTACCTAACTTATAAATTTTGGATTCTGATTTTGGACAGAAGTATTTTGGATAAGTCTAGTTTGAGATTATTTTTGGATTTCCATAAAAAGGACAACCTGGAGGTTGGGTGGCAACCAGTCGCGTCGCGTAAGGCCGCGAGACTTGAACCCACAACCGAAGGGTGATAGGGGTGTATCCCCTACCACTGGCCCACATAATGTCCTGGATTGAATAATGTATTTTTTATTGGTTCTTCTAGATGAAATATAAATTCATTTTTGAACCCTATACAAATAGGGTAAATAGAAAATCATTTTTAAGTTCTATTATATTTTAGAGTGAAAGATGAGTTTGTGGTAGAAATTAGTTAAAGGATGGGCCTCTACCTCTCAAGTATATATTTTTCATCTTCCCTTATTCAATGAATAAATTAATTCTTATACTTTAGTAAAGGGGATATTAAAACAAAAAATGTGTTATCCTAATACCATGTGTTTTGTTGAACCAATGGTATTTTAAATCATCACAGATTGATGAATTTAAGGCCCTCAATTTTACAATTGTTTGTGATTGATGACCTCAATAACTACCTAAAAATATTTAGGTTTTTCCTCCAATTATATGTCTCTAATTTACACCATTGTTATCCTAATCGAGATCATAAATTGGTGGTGACCCTTTCATTTATCTTTTCCTCTTATTAATACTAAATTTTATTAACCCAATTTCCGATGTGGGTTTTCCCAAAAAGATAGTTTCTATTTTCAACCTTTTATTTTAAAAGAACAATTTCAAAATGTGAGGACGCAATTTATTGAAGGAGGGAAGAATGTAACACCACAAGCTTCCACGGTACACTTCTCTTTGAATAATACAGTAGCATGGGTTGTACGCAACTTCGAGTTCTAACACACACCATAACTAATTAAACTAGCTGTTATGAATAGTAATACCCACTTTTGAAATTTTATAAATTTAATATTACCAAATGGATTTCATTTTTGGATTTGGAATATCGAAATTTTCTTCGGGTGAATTTTTGTTACTTTTCTGATAACATTCATATTTTTGATGAATAGTTAAAATTACTAAATTTTAATTAAAAACAACTTTTTCAATCGAAATAATTAACAGTGATAAATTATGAATTTGAGTGATTTTAACATATAATTAGATTATATTTTTACTATTTAATCCAATGTTGGTCATTGGATATAATTTCACATTTAAACTGGATATAAGCAACTGTCAATCTTTTGAAATTTATTATTTAAAAAAACATGCTTTTCGTTTTGACAGCGGAAATTAATTTTAAATTAATTTCTTCCACTTTTGTGTTTTGAATTTGGAATTTTTTTTCCATATTTGGAATAATGATTTCCAAACAGTGTAAATAGGTTACTCTTATTTTTAGACATTTTGAATAATTACATGAGTAAATATTTTCTTTACCATTGTTAAAGGGAAAATCCGGTAAATAAGGGTACAATATAATATTATAATAATTATAAATTACACTAAAACGTTTCTTAACCCTACTGGTTGATAAATGTATGACCATGGTATTCTTTGGGTCGATTTTGGGACCCCATGGAGCCACTTGTAAGTGATAATGACACCATATATTAATTGAGTTAAAGTAAATGCAAAAATGGCACAAGAATATATCTTTTAGAAAATGAATTTTTAAATAGGGATATATATGTTGTAATTTAGACTATAAATATTAATTATAAAGATAAAAAGATTTAATACATAATTTTATTTTATTTATATAATGTAGAAATGTAATAATTAAATTTTTTATGACACAATAATGATGCAGTATTTTCTTTATTAAATCAAGAATCAAAAAATTGGTATTATAAATGTTAAAATAAATATAATTTGAATGTTTTGATGACATCCATGATTTTTATTGGTTAATATGACATGATAGTATTGTTTAAATGAATTTTTATCGAAGTAATAAAGTTTTTATGACTTTAACAAAAATCTATTATTAAATAGCTTCAAAATAGACATAAAAGACTTTTTAAAACAAATATTATATTAATAACTGATATTCTATTCCTAAAATTCTAAGGTTCCGGCAAAAGGCTTAAATAAGGGTAGGTCTATTATTAAAGGACCACTTTGGGGTCTCTTAGATGTATATAATAATTTTATTTACTCTATAATATAAAAATACAAAGTGACGTGGTAAGTGTCAAACTAATAAACTAAGAGTTAAAACAAATAGATATGGTTAATAAAGTGACCCAAACCTATCTAAAACCTATTGGTTAGGTTTTTTTCGACCAATACCCAAATTATACATTGAATAATCTACTTTTGAGCCATTAGAAACCTAATATGATTTTTTTAGAAAATAATAATTTATTTTTTTCTTAAAGAGCCCCTCCTCCCCCTTATAAAAGGACACCACTTCTAACCACTTCCTCACTCCTCTCAAGCCTTTAGGATCGTCCAAAATCATCCCAATTAATCTCCATACATCTCTCTCCTTCTTATTGAAGCCTTACCTTAGGCAGAAGGCACTTCAAGAGTCCTTTTTGATTCAAACCAAAGGAAGTTACCCAAATTAAAGGTAACAATTTCTCTTAGCTTCTTTTCTTATATTTTACTACTCCAACCCCTAAATTCTTCTAATTCTTTTCTTTTGTAAAAGAAAATCCAAAATATACTAGGATATTGTTATGAGAATTATTCTAAATACACTCACACTCACCACCATCTAATGTGTTAAGAGAATAATGTTTTTGTGGATGGCAACCAAACGCCTCACGAAATGATGATTGTTCAATTACCTCCTACCACCTCTCACGGTGGCCATTATGATGGAACTTTAATTAAATATGATATTAATGATATATATTTTAAATATAATGTTCTTTAATTCCTTTTTATATCATAACATTATTCGTTTCATGTTGTATATATATACACGATAATTTAATTTGAGGAACTGCGGACTACCGCCCCCTCAAAGTGATATGACTCATTCATACCATACATGGAGCGTATAAACGATGGTGTTAATGAACATAAGTAACATATATAGGATATTATATTATACTATAATACTAATATACCTATGTATAATTTTTTTTATTCATTTTAAAATGAAAAATGAAATGGAAGTAGCGTTCGTGCATATGTACGAATTACCATCTCCACGAACGCGATGAAATTCATTTCCCCATCATATCCATTCAAGAAAAATTCTAATTTGATGATTAACAGTAATTTTTATGGACATGATATCATTCTGGATATAAATAATATACAAACTATCCATAACAAACAAGGCTTACTTAACAAAGCATATAAAGAAAAACGAATCAGGTAACACCCGAAAAGACGATAATACTAAAATATTATAAACAAAACAATATTAAAAGATAATATATGATATCATATATATATATATATATGATTCTTGTATAATTTAATAAAAATGATTTAAATATTATACTGGAGGTTAATCTACCCTCAACCAAGGAAAAGAACAACGTATGGTGTTTTCATCTCACTCCTTATTCCCGTGAGATTCATGCCATATTGCCACTATTAACTTTTGTGTCGTGTATGTACTTCCCATAATTGAATTATTTGAGTAATAAACATTAATTTATTTTTATTTACATATTAATTGTATGATATCTTTTTCAAGGGTTTTATGTTTCATAATTTACCAAATTGGTAAAGGTTTATTTCACAATCTCTTCATTATCCGAGGTTGTTTATACGCAATTATCTATTGGGACCTCTTCATCATCCACATCCATGTTTTGAAAAAATGTATTTTAAACTGTTCTAACTATTTTATAGAATATGGGTTAATTTAATTTATACCCTTGTTGAATTTTTATAATATCTTTATAAACTAATCTTTCCATCATTTTCCAAACAAGGCCCTTTTCCACCTTTTCAACAAAATTAAGGTAAGAATGTATTTTTTAACTTATACTGCGGGTGCGACTATTTTCTACCATTATAAACTCATCGAAGCTTCCCTTACAAGCTTATAAGAATATTTTCAATTTAAATGTTTTATATTATAATTATGTGACTTTTAAAGGAGTTAAAAAAGAGATATTTTTGTCAAATAGTTTTGATATCGTTTATGTCAACATCCTTTGATGGATTTTAAGCTAATTTGGTGTTGATTTATTATGATACAAAACATCCATTTGTAATGAATTTTTTTTGATATGTTTGAATGTGGATGTGTTATTTTTATACCATTCAAGGTTTATGGAGAAAGTATTGACATTTAATATGATATTTTTGATTCGAATATTTATGTTACGTTTAACCCTGCTCATATGAGGAATGCATTGGACTTAATAAATGATGGGTAAAGCCCACTATAGCTCCTCGATGAATCGGTAGGTCTCATGAGGCATACTAGTGTCTTGGTACAAGGCCTTGAAATATCTTATTTGTAGTCTTGGCACAAGGCATTGACTTTGTGGTTATGATATTCCGACATTAAGAATTCCATCATTATGATAGTGGTTAGTGATATTGCATGTGATTATTAGAAAAGTAGAATATCCATGAAAATAAGTAAATGGCATTATTTCATTTTATTTTTTCCATATTATACTGATGTTCAATTTTAAAAGGCTTTTGTTTTAGCTATACATTTCCTTAAATGTTAATGCTTATTTATGAAAGTTTCCCCTATATTGTTATCCTTACCGAGCATCTGAGCTCACCCCTTTCAATGTTTTATTTTTCCCAGGATGTAAAGAAGTATTTTATGAATGACCAGTAGGGATAGTATGTGGGTATATAAATACAATATGTTGTTGTATTTTTTTCACTTTATTATGTAATGTAAGGCTTATGAATATATCAGTGATTCCAAGGATACTAAACTAATCGGCCTTTCGAGACCTGATCCATTGTGATAGTGCCAATGTTATGCAATAATGTACCAACTCTGGATAATTGGGGTCGGGGAGTTACAAATTCCCATCATGATTTTTTTTAATTTAAGATACATAACATAAAATAGGTTATTGATAAAAAGAGTACATTGGAAGATCTATTATATGAGTGTGTGACACCAAATGCTTGGGCGGAACTTTTTGATAGCATTGGGAACCATTGAAGGACTCTCTACATGGGATCAAAGAGGAAGGGCATGATCAAAGGATTTTTAGTAGGGATATATGGGATCTTGGGTGGTTTTATATTTATAATAATTATGGATTTATGGATTATTTCTCAAACAATGTATTTTGACTCCCAATAATAAAATAAACAAAATAGAAAACATTCAAATGGATTTTGAAAATGGTTTCTACAAAATTGGTGTTTAATGAATTATATTAAATGGAAAATTGTAGAAAAGAATAATATAACATCCTCGCTTTTGTGGAGGTTAGTCATACTCTTTATGAAGAGATTTGAAGACCTTCAAATATATTAATGGTTTTGGTGGATTCAAAAATTATATATAAAATCAATTATAAAAATTAAATTAGATAATTTTAATTTTAAAATACATATTTGGTCTTCAAAACCATTAATTTTTATTATTTCATAACATTTCGGTCATTATGATGTCATAATACACATCATAAATTTATACAGTATTAAAATTTCACCCAAAAATTCGACTATATCTGAAAATTATGAAAAAATTAGTATTCGATCATTTCAAATTTATAATTCCAAAATTAATATTAATTTTATTTAATTATTTTTATGAATATATTTATATTTTTAATTTTTAATTTAAAATTAAAATTTATTACGACATGCTGAATTTTTAAACAACAACATTTTTTGAACCCTTATAAAAATAACATTACAGTATATAAAAATTATATGGTCATTTATTTATAATAATTATATACTTTATAGTATTTCTTATTTCAAAAATACATTAATAGATCAAAAAAATTCTATAATTGAATTTTAATATTACAATAAAATAAATTATCAGTTTTATTATATTATAATAAAAATCATTTATGAAGTTAAAATAATAGGATGAAAATATATTAATTATTCTCTAAAAAATAATGTACATAATAATATTTATAGGGTGCTGAAACAAATCCTTTTAATATAATAGGAAACCCCCTATGAGTAAGGTGCGTTATGGGGTGACGTTTATGGGGTGGTTCAGTGTACAAGGATTGGGTCATGATCTCGATGAACATGAACATCTCCCATAAATAGTTTCTTTCATGCTTATGTTATTGGATATTATCATTGAATTTGTCATTGGAAAATTCCAGAGGTTTTATCTCCCTAAAAAGATTTGGATTCCTAGTTTACGATGTTATATGTTGTGACAAGGACTTACTTTGTCTATGTCAATGGAATTTGTTAAAACATTGTAATTATAATAACCATATGACCACTGTTCAATGGTTATATTATCAATGGTAATGATGGTTAATTGAATTTGAAATATTATAGGATAAAACCAAATAATTTCATGTGTTTTGTATTACCATAATACATAATAAGGTAATTAATTAAATCATAAGTGGATTTATTTTAAAGTATTTCATGTCGTCACAATATTCCTTCCATTATAAATTTAAACCTCAAAATATTATTTTACCACATTAAAATAGATGTGGGTAACTGTATTTCATCACCTCCTCTAGTTCCAATTTTGTTTCTTCAGTCTTTTGGACTCTCCCCAAAACTTTTTCCATGTGTATTGTTGTATTTATTAAACCATTGTCACTACAATCTATGATCTTCACTGAATACTCCTCACATGAAAGGTCATTCTATAATTGTATCACCATTGTATTGAGTACATGTTATGGGTCCGGTATTTACTTTCTCAAAAGGGAGTCATGGAATACATCATGTACTTTAGATGTGTTACATGGGAGTTTAAGTTGGCAGGCCACCACTCTCATATAATCAAGGATCCCTAAGGGGATGATGAATCATAGACTAAGATTTCCCTTATTCGCAAACCTAATTAGTTTATTCCCTAGATATACGTGTAGGATTATAATGTATCTGTCATCAAAACTAGTTATTGTCGATGATTTTCGGCATAACACTAATGTCAAATCTGAATGTCCTAGATGTGCTACTGAATGGTCTTGAAAGTTTCCACCATTTCCTCATCCATTTCATGACCAAATAGTGTTTCTTCTCCAACTTCATCCCAACATGTTGGTTTTGTACACCTCTTCTTATAAATGTATTCATATGGATTCATTTGGATGATTCAATGGAAACATTTAGTATATGAGAACTCGATTAGAGGATGACGTTAATCCCATCCTGCTCTGATGTCAACTAATAATTCTCACAAAATATTATCAAGTGTCTGAATTTTCTACTCAAATTGGCTATCAGTTGGAGGGTGATATGTAAAGGTGGGATTCAACTCAGGGATTTGATAATTTTGGATAGATTTTATAACATTAATGTCAATCTCATATATAGATTGGATAAAATTGATAGTGGTACTCTATGCAGCCATACCACTTCTCTAACATTATTTGTGAAAGTTGATCTGGTGATAAATCCCATCGAATCACAAAAAAGTTATCTATCATTATAAGTTGGTCCAAAACAACATATATATCACTCTTTCATTTATATGTATTTGGAAGTCCGATGAAAAAATAAATGGAGACGTTTTCCCATTTCCATGTTTATATGGGTAATGGTCACATCATCCCATATAATTTTTCCTTTCATCATTCACTTGCTAACATAATAGGCCCATGGAGTTATATTCCATGATATCATTATTCATGTTATCCCACCAATAGTGTTCTTATAGATATCAAAACATATTTGTGCTTACATGATTGATATATAATGTTTAACTACAAAAATCAACAAATATCTCTTCCTTCAGCTCAGAATTTGTGGTACACATAGCCATGACACAAATATCAAAACTCCTTATTAATTAACAAAAAACATTGAGGATTTCACATATTTTATTCTTTACACATCCTTCTAAACTCACATATCATCTTTTTGATATTGTTTTCACATCTCCGAAATAGAAGGTTGGGAAATCATGTGTGAATAGATTGACGATTTTCCTTGTTTTTTGAATCTCTTGTCAGCCATTTCAAAATAATAAAAGAATGGTTCCCTCTGAAATAGCATCCATGATTGTATTTTTTAATCTTTTATACAATGATAATCATCCACATTATTATCTTTTCCAGTATAGTAGTGAATTCGGTAGGCATAGTCCTTTATCATCTTTAACCGTATTTGTGGGACTATATTCAACTTCTTTAATGATAGTATATAATTGAGGGTTTTTTGATCGGTATATAGTTCAAAATTATCCATAATGAGACAAATATTCTATATTTTCAAGAATAATATCACTACATACAACTCTAGATCATGTGTTGGGTTGTTCTATTCATGAAAAATCAACTACCCTAAATCCTAGGCTATCACTTTTTCATTCTATATTAACACACAACCCCACCCATTCTTCTATGAATTGATAAATACCAAAAAAAATTCTCCACTTATTTGAAGTATTAGTATAGATGTATTGATTAGCCTCAATTTCAAAACCTTAAATCTCAATTCTCATAGAAAATTTCATGCAAACATTTCTCCCTTCCGATTTATCTTGGTTAGAGTGTTATAATTGTGAGAACTTTCTCTGAAATCAGTTGTAATACCCAGCTAATCAAAGGAAATAATAGATATATATAATAGATACTAACCTTAACCTTCCTTTAATAGGTTCTATAGTTGAAGGGTCCATATACATCACATTAATTATGATGATATTATCAAATAAAGATATGTCCTTCCACCAGAACTCTAATTATCTATACGTGGCATAAAGCTTCAATTTCTATAGGGTCTTTAGAAGAGTTCTCAGATTCACATTATGATCCTAATCACATTAAGAGTATATTATGAATAGCATCAATAAATACTTCCACTAATATTTCAACATAATCTCTAAAAAATCTATTCATCATGCCCATGAAGATTTATGGAGAAATATTATGTCTAAATGGCAGTAAAATGAACTCATAGGGCTTGTACCTTGTACAAAATCAGTATTGGGGATTTCGTCCATTTTCATCATTACATGATAACATCTCGACTGAAGATATACATTGGAGAGGATTTTTTCTACATGTAGTTGGTTGAAAAAGTCATGAATCCATGAATGATTATACATGTTTTTATCAAGATATCGTCCTGCTTACAATAATCAATCAAAATGAACTTTAACCCATCCATATTTCTAATGAAATGAATTGGTTCACCCAATGTTGAAGAACTTTTGCGTGTAAACCCTTTATAAATATTCTTCTATAGTTGTGTCTTTATCTTCTCATGTTTGAAAGCATCCATTCTATTCAGAGTCTTTGATATTGTTAATAACCCATTAATAATCACTGTTCAAAAATTCAACCAATCAGCTAAGAAGAAGACTATTGAAATTCCTTGGAAACCACATCAACATATTCCATCACAATGGACATGTCATCAATGATGTATTTTTCCTTATTGTTAGTCATTTGAGCAAGATAAACATTCTCACTAGGAAATAATATCCATTATTGTTTTAGATGTGCTGTATTATATTCATCCTCCTCCTTGAAAATGTATATAATTGAAGGATGATTCATAATACAAATATAGGTTTCTTTCTCATGAAAATATATGTTTTTCTATATAGGTAAAGTCAATCCATTACTAGAAATGCATCAAATTTCACAAAATGGATTATGAAATTTTTTACATGGAAGTCCATCAAACATATTGTAATAGGAGAGATGTTCCATACATGGGATTCAATTGTTTTCCCATTTTCCATTAGCAGGAAAAATCTATACATCCATACTTCTTAGTGGTATTTGAATGGTTATATTAAACCTTCATGATAGGAAGGAATGCGTAGAACTAGAAAAAAAATTACATTTATTATTACTGACTAAATAACAATAGTGCCTATCACCACATCATTGTAAGTATCCATATTAGAAATTCTGATGGAAAAAGATCTCCGTTAATAACTTGGAGGTTGTTGTTTCCTCCAAAATTCGTTTTCTTAGAGAATTGGTTTGAAAGGTTCCCTAGTTCCTTACAGCTAAATCAACAATCAATGCTATGAGTGTTGACTGGAGAATTTCATTAAAATATCACATCAGTTGGTTTATCCTATCGAAAATGGTTTTCTTGGTCTCCTTCTTTCCCACACCTAATTCATTTCTTCATTACCCTTATACAATTTATGGGGTTCTTTATTCCACATTTCTGACATGTTGGATGTCAAAATTTCATGGAATAATTATAATTCTCCATCATACTTCCATAATTAATGTCCATTTTCTATTTCTTATCCCTATTATGACATTTAGATTCACCAATCACAAGGTTGAATTTCAATGAAAATTGTATATTTTCTTCATAGATATCACATTCACAAATTTCTGGTGATATTCATAGAATAGTTTTCATCCCACCAAAGAAGCTTTATGAAATTAATTCGGGGGTAATAAAAAAGTCAAATTCATATCATGGAGATTTGGTAATGTTTTCCTCACACACCTTGATAGATTCATCTACGTTTTTTTCTAGAGGTAAAGGTAACCCATATTTTTATATTATGTATAGTGTGTGCGAAATTTTTTTTATCATTTTTATTGAAATTCCTTCCTCCACATAAATTTTGTATATTATTGTATCTACATGTTTTTTATTAAAATACATGAATGATAATATTCTCCATCCAAGTGATAAACAACCAGAATAACATTCCATTATTTGGAACATTGAAGGACTAATAATATCTTCTCAATGGATTTGATCTATCATTCCATAGATAACAGATCAGATGATCCATTGACAATCAAGGGACATTTTCATATAATGAACAATAATTAAACTTGTTATTTCTTAGTGGGATTTACAAAATCCTCTTGAACATGGCTTGTATTTGTAATGAGAGTTAGGTGATAGAGTATCAACACAATTTTTTTTTGATTCCCACTCCTATTGAGTGGGAAATGTTTTTGGGGTAGTGATCACATTAATCATTTACTTGATTGTAAAACATATTCCTCATATTCCTGACAGTTGTCAAGAATAACAGGAAATATAGGTATGTTTATTTTAAAGCTATTAAACATATAAATTTAAATATAATGAAATTAAAGGGTTAACTTATAACATGCATTTATTTCATTATGTTAAGAATTTATAGGCCTCAATCTATGTTACCCATGACCTATTTCCAAGAATATATTATTTTTAAAAACTTTTCTATTCCCCTATAAATTTTTCATAATTATCTTGGTATTTTACCAAATAATATCCCATAGAAGTGTCAAAAAAGTTGTATAGTAAGGCCATTTTTTGAGTACCAGGCTATGCCGAGTCGGGCCTGATGCACCTTGTCGGAGTTGGAACCCTTAGGTCCATCAATTCCAAAACCTCATCCACACATAGTATCTAAATAAGGATAAATTATCACGATAATCCCATTACTGTATACTTACCAGAATTCAGGTATTTTTTATTCTAAATTTTTTAATCCCTTAGTCTATCTCTATAGTTTTCTAATCATAAAAAAAAATTATAATCATTTTATTTGATACTAACTATAGATAAATTTCACTTTATTTCACATGAATCTATAATTTATTTAAACAAAATCTATATAATACAACCCACATGATTGATAAGTCTAGTTTATTTTGGAATTTAGAATGCTACATAACATTTTTTAAAGAGAATAAAGGATCATCGTTATTGAATGCTTCTATAACATGCTCACACTTAAAAATGAATAAGATAACTTAGGACATATATAAGATATTATGGGAGCTATAAATCCCATTAACGTAATAGGAATGGAATAAAATAATACATGTTATAAAACAGGAATATAAATGGGGAATAAAAGGAAAATAAATAATAAGTCATGATATAGCATTATAATCATAAAATGGGAAATGTGGAAACATCATAAAACACTACACCATAAACATAGGTCATGGATAAAAACCAAGAAATCATCCAGAAAAAATTCCAATAAATGAATGTAGTTCACTCATTGTTCCAATGTAACTTCTCATGAGACTAAAAATCCCCGAATTCATTAGAGAGCATTATAATTCTTGGTATAACCATCACTATCAGTACATTCCCATGATTAAGTACTCCACAAAGAACCTGAACCATGGATTCATTCATCATCATAATTTATTACATGGTCAAGGAGTGGAGAATAAATACATTTAATTACTAATTCAAATAAATATATGGGTATACATGTGAATTAAAATTTTATTAAATTGGTGTGGTGTTCAGTACACAATTGTTTTGGCAGGGAAAACCGAGATGAAATTTTTGCAACATAACGACGCCACATTAAAAATCATAAAATGGGTTGATGAGAGATAAAGAGGTATCAGATCAATAAAAAATAATATTTTATGTCATAGGTAAATTGAAATACATATAAAAATAATAATTTTTAAATTGAAGGCATATGTTAATATAGACACTTTAATAATGTTTATAATGATATGATCTCTTAATAAAATTCAACATGGTAATGGGTGTACATAATGGATCCTGGGTTGGAATAATAAAATATAAAATTATATATCATCATTAACATAAAAAATTATTGTTATTCTGATATATAGGATCATATCCCAACATGAAAAAAATACAATTTAAGATACATAACATAAAATATGTGCATGAAAAAAAGAGGACAATTGTAGATCCTTTAATTGAGTGTTTTCCAAAAAATTATTTGGTGGAGCTTATTGATATATTGATGGGGGGGGGGGTCGACCATGTATCATCCAATAGGGTTAAGACACGTTTTAGGGTAATTTAGTATTTATTATAATATTATTTTTTAACCCTTATTTACCAGATTTACCCTTAACCATGGTAAATAAAATATTTACCATAGTAATTATTCAAAATGTCTAAAAATAAAAGTTACCTATTTACACAATTTGAACATCCTGATTCCAAATATAGAATCCATTTTCCTAAATTCAAAACACAGAAGTGGCAGAAATTAATTTAAAATTAATTCCCGCTGTCAAAACAAAAAGCGTGTTTTTAAGAGATAATAACTATCAAAAGATTGACACTTTTTTATGTTCGGTTTAATTGTAAAATTATGTCCAATGACCAACATTATATTAAATGGTAAAAATATATTCCAAATATAATTTAAAACTACTAAAATTCATAATTTATCACTATTAATTATTCTGATTAAAAATGTTGTTTTTAATTAAAATTTAGTAATCTTCACTATTCATCAAAATATGAAAGTTATCCGAAAAGTACCAAAATTTCACCTTAGGATAAATTAGATATTCTGAATCCAAAAATGAAGTCCATTTTGAAATATAAAATATATATAATTTTAAAAAGTAGGTATTACTATTCATAACGGCTAGTTTGATTGGTTATGGTGTGTTAGAACTCGGTGTTGCGTACAACACACGCTATCAGATTATTCAAAGAGAAGCGTACCGTAGAAGCTTGGGGTGTTACATTCTCCCCTCCTTCAAATAATTTCGTCCTCGAAATTTCTATAATACTACCGCATGAAAAGACTCGGGTTGTTCTTCATCATAAGTTCCTCGGGTTCCCACGTTGCCTCTTCCATCTTATGGTTTCTCCACAAAACTTTTACCAGACGCGTCGTCCGGTTTCCCAGTAATTGTTCTCTCGTATCAAGAATCTTGACGGGATCTTCGCAATAAGACAGATCGGGTTCCAGTTCTAATTCTTCATAGGTGAGTACATGCGTTGGGTCAGGCATGTATTTCCTAAATAGAGATACGTGGAACACATCGTGAACTTTGGAGAGACTTGGCGGCATTGCCAATCGGTAAGCTACAACCCCAATTCGTTCTAGAATTTAGAAAGGTCCGATGTACCTGGGACTCAATTTACCTTTCTTACCAAAACGTATGACTCCCTTCCACGGAGATACCTTCAGGAAAACATGATCACTGACTTGAAATTCCAAATCCTTCCTTCGATTATCGGCATAGCTCTTCTGCCTACTTTGAGCTGCTTTGATGTGATTTTGGATTACTTTCACCTTTTCCACCGTTTCCTCCACCAGTTCTGGGCCTACAAGTTTTCCTTCACCAACGTCATCCCAACAGGTTGGTGTACGACATCTCTTTCCGTATAACGCTTCATATGGTGCCATCTGTATACTCGAATGGAAGCTATTGTTATAGGAAAATTCTACCAGTGGTAAACATTGATCCCACATACCCTGAAAGTCAAGTGAGCAAGATCTCAACATGTCTTCTAAGGTCTGAATAGTCCATTCTGATTGTCCATCTGTCTGAGGGTGGTAAGCAGTGCTCAAATGAAGTTTAGTATCCAGGTATTTCTGAAGACTTTTCCAAAATCTTGAAGTAAAACGGGGATCACGATCAGAAACAATTGATAAGGGTACTCCATGAAGTCTCACAACTTCATTAATATATAGTCTTTCTAGACGTTCCAGGGGTAGATCTTCTCTTATAGCAAGAAAATGTGCTGACTTGGTAAGACGATCAACAATAACCCATATTGAATCATTCCTTCTAGGAGTCTTTGGTAGCCCCATGACAAAGTCCATCGTAATATTGTCCCATTTCCACTCCGGTATGGGAAGAGGTTGCATGACTCCTCCAGGCTGTTGCCTTCCAGCTTTCACTTGTTGACAAACCATACATCTTGACACAAAATCAGAAATCTCCCTCTTCATGTTGTCCCACCAAAAATGTTCCTTCAAATCTCTATACATTTTTGTGCTCCCAGGGTGTATAGAGAAATTGGAACTATGAGCATCATCCAGCAATTACCTTTTTAGATCAGGTAAATCGGGAACACAAATTCTCTTCCCGAATTTCAAAATTCCATCTTCATACACAAAGTCTCTCAATATCCCATAATTCATAGCTTTAATATTCTTTTGGAATTCTTCATCATCGGTCTGAGAACTCTTAATCCTTTCTAGTAAAGATGGTTTGGAAACCATTTGAAAAAGCATTGATGTTTCACCTTCCCTGGTTATTCCCATGTCCATGTTCACTAGATCCATGAAAATTGGATCCCTTTCAATTCTCATATTGTTCAAAACTCCATGGTCTTTTCTACTCAAAGCATCTGCCACCTTGTTTTCCTTCCCTGGGTGGTAGTGTATCGTACAATCATAATCCTTGAGTAATTCAATCCATCTCCTTTGCCTCATGTTGAGTTCTTTTTGTGAGAAAATATACTTCAAACTCTTGTGATCAGTATAAATCTCACATTTTTCACCATAGAGGTAGTGCCTACATATCTTCAAAGCAATGATCACAGCTTCTAACTCGAGATCATGAGTAGGATAGTTTTGTTCATGAATTTTCAACTGTCGTGATGCATAGGCAATAACTCTATCATTCTGCATAAGGACACAACCAAGTCCTTTCTTTGATGCATCACTATAAATAACGAACCCATCATTCCCCGATGGTAGAGTCAATATAGGAGCATTGACTAATCTTTTCTTCAGTTCTTCAAAACATTCTTCACACTCTTTTGTCCAAACAAATTTAACCCCTTTACGTGTGAGCTTCGTTAACGGGTTAGCCAATCGGGCAAAATTCTGGACGAAACGTCGATAATAACCTGCCAAACCGATAAAACTGCGTACCTCAGTTATACTCGTAGGTGCTGGACATTCTTGGATTGCCTTGGTCTTAGAAGGATCAACAGAGATTCCATCTTTAGAGACAATATGGCCAAGAAAAGAAATCTCATGAAGCCAGAATTCACACTTGCTAAACTTCCCATATAATTCATGCCTCCTCAGAGTCTTCAATATAATGTGCAAGTGATTTTCATGATCTTCGTAGGTTTTGGAGTATACCAAGATATCATCAATAAATACCACCACAAATTCATCGAGATACTCCTTGAAAACTCTATTCATTAGATCCATGAATACAGAGGGTGCATTAGTCAATCCAAGCAGCATTACAGTAAACTCGTAATGCCCGTACCTGGTTCGAAATTCTGTCTTCAGAATGTCTTCCTTCTTCACACACAACTGATGGTATCCAGATCGAAGGTCAATCTTTGAAAAGTATTGAGCTCCATGCAGTTGGTCAAATAAATCATCAATACGAGGTAGGGGATACTTGTTCTTTATCGTTATAGCATTGATCTCCCTGTAGTCGATACATAACCTCATAGATCCATCTTTCTTTTTAACAAAAAGAACAGGGGATCCCCATGGAGAAACACTAGGGCGAATAAATCCCTTATTACTCAATTCCTCTAGTTGTTTCTTTAGTTCGACTAACTCTACAGTGGCCATTCTATAAGGGGTCTTCGATATAGGCCTTGATCCAGGAATCAAATCAATGGAAAACTCAACTTCTCGTTCTGGAGGATGTCCAGGTAAATCTTCCGGAAATACATCTACAAATTTGTTCACAACAGGTACATCCTCTATTTGAACATTCCTTTCCACACCGACAGTTATTTCATTCTCTTCCTCCCCAATAATTGAATTATGTTGAGCTACTGGGGGTGGATCTAAATAAGAATTAGGTGGTGACGATTCTGCTCTAAAGATAAGGTGTTCCTTATCATTATCATCAAGAATCGTAACCTCTTTCTTCTTACAATAAATCTTCGCATCATAGTCCAAAAGCCAGTCCATGCCGAGGATTATATCAAACTCAATCATAGGTATGACGATGAGATCAGCAGATAAAGAAAATTTATGTGCTCTAATGGGGACTGATTCACAAAACTTTGTTGCAATGATACTTCCCTTAAGAGTTTTAACTGACAACTCCCTTATTAAATCAAATTGGAAATATCTAATTTTCTTAGCAAACTTGGAAGATATAAAACAATGCAACGATCCAGAGTCAAATAATGCATTTGATAAACTTGAGGAAACCATTAAATTACCTGCCACCACGTCTTTTAGAGCTTCTACCTCTGCAGTAGTGATAACATAAGCCTGGCCTTGATCCCTTGGCCTTTTCTGAGGTAAGTTCTCTTGACTCTTAGGACATTCATTCGCATAATGTCCCATCTCCCTGCAATTGTAGCACTGAACGTTGGTGGCTTCCTTCTTCCCTTTGCAATCACGAGCTTGGTGGCCTTTTTCACCACACTTGTAACAGACTCACATTCCCTTCAAGCAAGCACATGGTGTTTCTTCCCACATTTACCACATGATGTATATTCAAACTTTCCTTTCTTCCCCTTAATTTCCATTCCCAGATTGATCAGTAGGCCTCTTCTTCTCTTTCTTTTCTTTAAAGTCATAAGACTTAGAGAATCCCTTCTCGGTCTTGATAGCACATGAGACAATGTCTTCATACGATGAAAAGGATTGTGAGACTAACGCTCGACGGAGAAATGGTTTTAACCCATCAAAGAAACGATCAATCTTACTTCTTGGGTTGCGAATATAATCTCCAGCATACCTCACTAACCTTGTAAAGTTAGCCTCATACTTTGTGACATTCTCATCCTCCTTTTGTCTCAGACTCAGAAATTGCCTTTCTATATCTGCTCGATGGTCGCGAGGAAAGTATTTTTCTAAAAACAGATCTTTGAACTCCCTCCATTAAATATTTGATACTTCATCATCTTCCTTCATGTTTTGAATCAATGACCACCATTGATCAACATCTCCAGTGAGGCGGTAAACTGCCATGATAACTTTTTCCCTTTCACTGCTCCCCAAAGACTGAAATATTTTCTGTAGGGAA
The DNA here is from genome assembly GCA_963277665.1 of Viscum album. Classification (NCBI taxonomy): domain Eukaryota; kingdom Viridiplantae; phylum Streptophyta; class Magnoliopsida; order Santalales; family Viscaceae; genus Viscum; species Viscum album. Next base: position 875,175,188 of record OY728143.1, on the reverse strand, counting down.
TTTATCCACTGCTCGGCTACTAAGGGATTTGTATTCCCATTGAATGTTGGTGGTTTTTTCCTCATTAATCGATCTAACATTGATCCTCCATGCTGCGGATCAGGGTGCTCCATACGGGTAAGGTTATTATTCATAACCTGAGTAAGTTGTCCCAGTATGGTGATTAGCTGATCAGCACCAGTTGCATCACCAGCTCCACTATAATTATCTTGAGCAGGAGGGAAATCCCTACATGGAGTGTGTGCATTGATACGGTTTCCATTTCTTCCACTAGGCGCCATTTCTAAACAATGGCATAAACTAGATCAGTTTATGAATCAAAATACATAATCCCATACTTATAAAACACTTAACATAAATTGAACTATTTATGGATATAATCCATAATCATAAAAATGTTTTCTTTGAGAAAGTATATACTCATAAACCCTTCATAATGATTTGTAAAGAAAATGAGAGTTATCCTAAGCATATCCCCCGGGAGTGACGTAACCAAGAGTGCAGCAAGGCCCGTTGTCGTGCAGCAGTTCCCGTTCGAGTCTAGCTCAAAGCGGTGTTTTCGGGTTTTACCCCAAGGTACATCTGTGCCAGAGCCGCCTCTACCTGCTCGTATCCACACAGGGATGTATTGCTCAGAAAACTCAAAAAATATCTACAATACCAAAATTCTAGGAAGTTCTTCTATACTAATCCTCAAAGTTCATCTTAGGTCTACATGCTCTAATCAGAGTTTATCTAAATCTAGCTTCCAACGTTTGTACTAAACATCCTCTGATACCAACTGTAACGCCCCGACCCTGGTTACCCAGAGTCGGTGCATTATTAAATAACATTGGCATGATCACAAGAAAGATCAAATCTCGAAAGACCGATTGGTTTAGTAGCCTTGGAAACACTAGATATATTCATAAGTTTTACATTAAATAATAAAATGAAAAACTACCACAACAACATAATGTATCCATAATCCACACTCATATCCCACATAATATCCCTGCAGGTCATTCATAATTTACTTCTTCACTTCCTGGAGAAAATAAAACATAGAAAAGGGGTGAGCTCAAATGCCCAGTAAGGATAACAATATAGCGGAAACTTTCATAAATAAGAATAAACATTTAAGGCAATGTATAACTAAAACAAAAGCCTTTCAAACATGAACTTTGAACATGGTACGTCATAAATAAAATGAAATAATTCCATTTACTTATTCACATGGATATTCTACTAATCGAATAATCACATGAAAAAATCAATAACCACTTTCATAATGTTGGAATGCATAATGCCAGACTATCATAACCACATAGTCAAGGCCTCGTGCCAAGACTACAAATAATATTTTTTCAAGGCCTTGTGCCAAGACACTAGTTTGTCTTATGAGACCTACCGATGCATCAAGGAGCTATAGCGGGCTCCACCCGTCACTTACTATGTCCAATGAATTCCCATATGAAAAGTTTTAAACATAACATAAACATTCGTATTAAAACTAGCATACGAAATGTAAATAATTTCACCATAAACTATGAATGGTATAAAAATAGCACATCCACAGTCAAACATATCACAAAACCTTCAATACAATATAGAAGTTTTGTATCATAATAAATCAACTTCAAATAATCTTAAAATCCATCAAAGGATGTTGACATAGATGAAATCAATATTCTTTTTAAAGAAATATCTCCTTTTATTTTGAAATCATTTAAGATCCATATAAAATAAAACATTTTCTTTGAAAATATTCTTATAAGCTTGTAAGGGATGTTTTGAATATTTTATAACGGCGGAAAATAGCCGCACCCGCCGTATAAGTTAAAAAAACTTTCTTACCTTAATTCTGTCGTAAAGGTTAAAAAGGACCTTGTTTTGAAAACATCCGAAAGATTCCTTTATAAACCACTTATAAAAGTCAAAAAGGGTATAAATGACTTTAACTCATATTCTAGTAAATATTAAAAATGTTTTGAAATACATTTTTAATAAACATGGATGTGGATGATAAAAAGATCCCAGTAGATTATTACGTATAAACAACCTCTGATTATGAAGAGATTGTGAAATAACCCTTACCTTGTACTTTTCATTGGTTGGGGTAGGTTAACCTCCTGTATAATGGTGAAATAATTGTTCTTAAATTATACAATAATCATATACATTAATATGATATCATATATTATCTTTTAATATTGATTTGATAATAATATCTTAGTATTATCGTTGTTTCGCGTGTTAACTTACTTGTTTTCTTTTATATGTTTTGTTACGTAAGACATGTTTGTAAAGGATAGGTTTTATATTATTCATATCTATAATGATATCAAGTCCTTAAACATAATTTTTTTAAATCATCAAATTATAATTATACTTGAATGGATACGATGGAGAATGAATCTCATCGCGTTCGTGGAGACGGTAGTCCGTACGTACGCACGAGCGACAATATCATTCTTTTGATATTAAAATAATATATAAATGGATGTTATATAATATATACAGAATCATTAACATGTTATATTTATTATTTACATGAGTTACACATCATTATTATACCCATCCAAATAATATTATATTGAATAACGATTACACCACGACGTGGAGACGGTAAGTCGTACGTACGCACGTATGGTGACATGTTATTCAAAGGGTGGATAGAATACTGAATATGGTTGTACCATATTTATAATAACATCACAGTATATATATGATACTTGATTTATTATTTTAGAATGGTAACAACAAGGGAATAAGAAGTGGAAGAAGAAATGAACTTAGAAAAGGGTGGTGAAATCATTACCTCTTCTTCGGGTTCTTCCTTTTGATTTGATCAAAAGGGCTCCTTAGGTTGGATTTCTGATCAAACTAAGGACCCTAGGTTGTATTGAGGGAAGTTGGGAGAGTATTTGGGCAGAGTTTGGACGAACCAAAAGGCTTTTAAGGTGTGAAGAAATGAGAAGGAGGAGTGCCCTTTTATAAGAGGGGTGAGGGGCACCTTTGGAAAAGCTAGAAATATTAATTTATAATAAATTCATATTCGGTTTCCAATGGCTCCAAAGTTGACTATTCAAAGTTTAAGGTGGGTATGGGTCGAAAACAACTCAACCAATAGAATTTAGACAGGTTTGGGTACTTATATTAACCTTATCTTTAAGTATTAACTCTAAGTTAATTAGTTTCAGTTTTACAATGTCTCTTTGTATTTTTATATAATATGGTTAATAAACTTACTATATACATCCAAGAGACCCCCAAGTGGTCCATTAATGATGAAACTATCATGATATAAGTCCCTTGGCCGAACCTTAGATTTTTAGGAATTTAATATCAATTAATAATATAATATTTCTTTTAAGAACTCTTTTATGTCAATTTTGACACTATTCAATAGATGATTTTTGTGAAACTCATAACAGATTGATTACTTCGAAAAAAGTTAATTAAATCAATCATAATATATCGTATTATCCTAGAAAATTATTTTAATGCATTAAAAGTTTCATATTATATTTATTTGGGTATTTATAATATCAATTATTTTAATTTTGCACTATTGTAGTAATTACTGCATCATCATTGTGTCATAAATAAAATAAATTATTTAATGTCTAAAAATTAAAAATAAACTATCATTATGTAGGAAATCTTTTTATCTTTCTAATAAATATTTATAATCTAAAATCCAACATATATAACCCTATGTAACAATTGTTTTTCTAAAAGATATATGCTTGTGTCATTTTTGTATTCATTTTAACTTAATTAAAATAAAGTCTCATTATCACTTACAAGTGGATCCATGGGGTCCCAAAATCGACCCAAAGATGTCCCTGGTCGACCATGTATCAACCAATAGGGTTAAGACACGTTTTAATGTAATTTAGTATTTATTATAATATTATTTTTTAACCCTTATTTACCGGATTTACCCTTAACAATGGTAAATAAAATATTTACCACAGTAATTATTCAAAATGTCTAAAAATAAAAGTTACCTATTTACACAATTTGAACATCCTGATTCCAAATATGGAATCCATTTTCCTAAATTCAAAACACAGAAGTGGCAAAAATTAATTTAAAATTAATTCCCGCAGTTAAAACAAAAAGCGTGTTTTTAAGAGATAATAACTATCAAAAGATTGACACTTGTTTATGTTCGGTTTAATTGTAAAATTATGTCCAATTACCACCATTTTATTAAATGGTAAAACTATATAATAAATATACTTTAAAACTACTAAAATTCATAATTTATCACTTTTAATTATTTTGATTTAAAAAGTTGTTTTTAACTAAAATTTAGTAATTTTCACTATTCATCAAAATATGAAAGTTATCCGAAAAGTACCAAAATTTCACCTTAGGCTAAATTAGATATTCCGAATCCAAAAATGAAGTCCATTTTGAAATATAAAATATATATAATTTTAAAAAGTAGGTATTACTATTCATAACAGCTAGTTTGATTGGTTATGATGTGTTAGAACTCGGTGTTGCGTACAACACACGCTATCACATTATTCAAAGAGAAGCATACCGTAGAAGCTTGGGGTGTTACATATTCCCCCTGGCTTGACATACATTATCCAGGAGGAAGAAAATTGGCTTTTTCCAGTGTCTTCAAAATATAAATGTGGTGAAATATTATTCTTCAGATGTAATTTTTTTGACTCTTTTAATGATTTGAAGTTCATAGGTATGAAATCTATTGATTTTCCTGTCATGATGCAACAACATATACCATTTTCACTGCATGGAATATTTACCATCCATGTAAGAATGACTATCATAGAGGTGTGTTATTTTTTCAGTTCAATTTGTAATAAGGTCTTTGATGTGTATTCATTGAAAATTTTGGAAAAGGATGAAAAATCTATACTTTGACAATTGAAAATGTTTTTTCTTCCATATATTTTCATTTAATGGTTCATATAGATTGAGAAATAATGATTTATGGACCTGTATATATTCTTTGGATGTATCCTTTTTAATGGTATATGAAAATATTAAAGGGGTAAGTTACGAATCCATATCGACCTGAATCCTTGATGGTGGAAAAATATATTTCTGAGGGGTTTTCATTGTTTTGTATGAGCTACTTGTCTATGGTGGAGCTCATTGGTTCACCTCCATCTCACCATGAATGAGTTAATAATGTGTCAATGGTATTTTCTCCTTGGAAGTCAAAGCGTTGTCATCTGGATAAATAAAGATGGTACATTTATAAATTTTGAATAACATAGCTGATGATCATTTTTATATTACATTTCATATTAATGAGTTGAAACAATTTCATCGAATGAAGAAGAAAATGTGGATTTTGAATGAGCATAACATAACATTTTTTCAATGTTTTTAAAAGACCCTTCAGGGATGATCCGATACATTAGAGAAATTAAGATGGTTAGTGGATGGTCCAAGTATAAATGTGATAACATGGTCCAACAATGACGTTAATGGCTACACATTTGATATGAAAGCTCATGACATCAGAAGTGTAGTTCATAATAGTGGGATACTAGTATTTCAATAAGCAATTCATTTTTTGAGTTCTAAGGACAAAGACCCAATTTCAACATCAAGTGCATATTATGTAGTGACTGATGAAATATGGGATTATGATTACATAAAAATAAATTTTCTTATTTTGAAATACAAATGGTTTATCAGTAACAACTATGTCCAAAAAAATGATTTTTTAATGAAATTTGTTAATCTAAATAGATTCGAATACACAAATGATTCTTTTATAATGGAAACACCTGAAAAATAGATTTTCTATACTTTTTATCAATCTAATATATATTTTTCTATTGTTTTACAAGAAAAAAACAATATTTTGCTGAGGATCAACATGATGAAGATGATTATTTATATACGATCCCTACATCCATGGAAATATTAGCGGATAATAATTATGAGAATGTTTTTGACATGGTTTGGGCCATAAGGAATGATCATTATAAAAGAATTTGGGTAAACAATTATTTTTTACATTCGCAATATTACAGCTAACATAAGTTTATTTCCTGTTTACATTTATTAGTTCCATAAAATGTCAGATATTATAATTTTTAATATTATTAAAATGCATATTAAAACTAATAAGTCGGAATGTTTTGTTATTTTTATTTTTTCTATTTAGTATACCTTGTTTTCAATTTCAGAAATTATATATTTATTAATTTTGTTGAATGAAAATTAATTTACCATGTTTATCATGTTCACCATTTTTACAATATATTACCATATTTCCATTACATAACTTATATATTTATTGATTTTTTTGAATTCCAATTACTTTACCAAGTATACAATGTTTACTATTTACCATTGTTACCATGATTACCATTTTGATTGTTACATAACTTAGTTCGGTTTTTCATTTTTTTTGTTTCAATACAATAGTAATATTTGAATATGTATATTTGGGAACTCATACTTGATTTTATGATTTGAAGGATAATGACGGATCAATCAGTCGATCAACCACATAATTCTAGAGATGAGAATCATGATCATAGGTCTGGGGAAGAACTTTCACGTGTTATTCATGATGTTCCCAAACATTCTTCATGTTCTCCCACAATGGAAAAGAATAGTTCAAGAGTTGTTAAATGTGGTGGCACACGTTTACCCAAACTATAACTTGCATGTAGTTGGGACCACAGGATAGTCGAAGAGTTTGAGGAGAATGATATTCTTAAAGGTCCAAATTCCTAATAATTTAAGTGTTTTGTATGAAATATAGGTAAAAGAAAAGTAATAAATTTTCATAATTATTTGAAAAGTGTAGATAAAGTGACACTGTCTCAGATGTGGGAGAAAATTATGGTAAGTTATTTTTTTTTTTTATTTGACTAATCATTAAATGTTTATAGTATAATATGTTTTCCAATATTCTTTATCTGATGACATTTGATATTCCTGACACTAGAGGAGTTGGGATGAAATGTTTATCAATTGATGTTTGTAGATGGAGGGATTTCAAATCAACCCACTCATCTGATTTCATTTTTGGTCATAGGAATCATGACAATCCATATCATATATATCCTTTTATTGATGAAGAAATTTGGAATGAATTTGTTGAAATTAGATGAAAAAAATCATTTTTGGTAAGTTCAATGTAAAATTTTATAATTCTTCTTATATTAATAATATTATTAAAGATTTATAAATGATTTCTTATTATTAATTTATAGAAAATAAGGAAATATCATTAAAATATCCAATATAAAAATGCATCCCCTCAAAATTTATCTCAGGGAGGGTAAACTTTATCAGAAGAACAAATGATGGAAAAAATTACAAAAACATAGAGCTGAGTCTTCAAGATCTAGAGAGGTTACCCCACGATCCCCTCATTTATATATAAAAAATGGAACTGGTATTAGATTGGTTAAAGGGGATTATATCTTTCAGAAGAAATTGAGGATTGTTGAAGAGAATATTGTAAGATACTTATTTTATTTATTTAGGTTAATTATATTTTTTATATAATTTGAAACTTTAAGTAATTTTTCTATTAATTAATATAGTATTCTCTTGAGGAGAAGATTACATAGAGGGTAATTACATCTGCTAGGAGGCAAGATATTTTATAGGCATCATTGGGAACACCCGAACACGTGGGTTGTGTATGAGGATATCCGGCAGGTGTATCAGTACGAAAAGTGTTTCACATTATATAGAATATTCCATTGTGGGAATTTAATAAAAATATAATATTTGGAGGCTAATGTTTATAATATTAATGTGATGACAGAGAAAAATATTAGAGAATAGGTACCTTATATTCTTGCAGACTTTCAAAATCAATTTCATAATGTAGCTCCCACTCCTCGGCCTCCCCCTAAATACTGCATTTTTATCCTCGACCTCCGCCAGCAGATCCCACTCCCCCACCTCCAAACCACATCATTTATCCTCCACCTCAGCCTAAAGATCCCATTTTTGTCATACTCTTACACCTCCTCCTCCACAACTTCTTAAGTATTATGAGTTGTATGGTGATGATCCTCACCATAATATAGTTTTATGTGGGATGATATATTATATACGAAATACAGTTCATCATAAAAATAAAGTGCTATATCATCATAAGGTAATTATACTAGATATTGTAGATATACCAGCTCATGTACCATTACATACAGATTAGATGGCGATAGTTGGAAAAATTATCGACCACTTTCTATTTTGGCCATCCAGACATTTGTGACCCATTACAATTGTGCTATGTGTATGTTATATATTTTATTTTATTTTAGTATTTAATTTGTTTTAACATTTTAATGTTAATACATTTATCTATTTATTTATTGGAATACTATAAAGGTAAAGAAATTTTATATAGGAAACAAAAAATATATATGTATATGACAACCGATACAGATTCTAGCAGCCTTCACAGATTTTAAAGATATTAAAATTTTTTGGTGGCTAATTATACATTCCCAATGGATGATCATGTTTGCGGACGTGCAATATAAGTGGGGATTATGAAAATGATATCATTTATCTCTTTACTGAAGATATCATGGGAATCAATGTGGTGCTAATCTATCCCATGTAACTCATAACATAATGAATTCCCGAAGTTTAATTTATTAAATATGTATATTTATGTCTGTTTTTATTATGTATATTTATAACTTTTGTGAGAAGAATTAATAATAATATGTAAATGGATTCATGGTCCCACATTTTATTTTCCCTAAAGTGCATGCATTGGATGATGAAAAAAGTACAATTTATATTACTGAATGATTTGAACAGAATATAATCACACAATGTTGGTTGATTATTTTTTGTTAGAGGTATGAAATATATATCTCATAAATTTTACATTATATTTTAACATAAAAACCACGAACCATAAAAATTAATTTATATAAGAGACAATTAAATGTTAGCTGTTTTTTGTCCAAGGGAGAAAACACGTTATTGGATATGCTCTTTCCATGGTGATGGGAGAGAAACTTTTATTAGTATGTTGGAAAATTAGGTTTCAATATTTTTATAGTTGTTTATATTATAATGAATTTTAAATTTATCTCATTAATATTATTTTCGAATAGTGGATTGGCGTAGTTTCCAAAAACCACAATGAAAAATAGTGCGAAGTTAAAATATGTAAAAGTAAAAGTAAATATACTTTTATAATTTCTACATTTTGGATTTACTACCTAAAAATGATATTTTTTAATTAAAAAACTCATTTAAACCAAAATTTAATAAACAACAGGGCATCATCAAATATGGATATTATGTGTTATGATTAATGTATGATATAATTAAAACTAAAACAATTTTTCAGTTTGACAAGGTTATTTTTCTTAATAAAAAATTCCATAATATTACAGTTGATTTATTAATATACATGTTAACTACATTACTTTTAATATGTAGATATTTTATGACCCTCATCCTTATAGTTCCCAAGAGGTAAAACACATACAAGTGGAATTGTAAAATAATTTTATAGGTTTTATTGGATTTGAGTTTTTTTGTAGTGTAAAATGTATTTTTGAATTTTGTAATTGTAAATGTGTAGTTGGCAGTTGTTAGGTTGATATGAAAGAGCAAGTGGACTTCATGGTGCTGAATGTAATTACTCATGTTTTCACATAAATGATCTATACAAAGATTTTCTTCTCAACATAAGAATACCAATTCATAGTACCTAGAATCATTCCATTGAAATAGTAGAGTATATTTACATTATCCTCATACTTTTACAATATTTTGAGTGTTTCAAGAGATCATTCCATATCATCCACATAGAGTATAATTGTATTTCCTTCTTCTGATGACACCGGGATTAGTTTGGTAATCTATGTACTACATGAGATTCTTGAAGGGTTCATGGAAGTTATTTTTCCATATGTAGGAGAATCCCTTATTTAGTATCTTAGTTAACAGTGAGGGAATATTGCAGCAAGGATGGATTTGAAATACCCAATATAAGGGATGTTTCTATAGAACCCAATAAATTTTATATGATTCTGAGTGGGTGGCATTGCTCAGATTGAACTAAATTTGTCTATATCGGCCTCAATTCCTTGATGGTGTAAAAATATTCTAAGGATATCCTTAAAATTACTCAGAAATTAACCATCATAGATTTTATCTCCAAACTACGCTACTATAACTTAAAGAAAATTATTTTAAAAGAAGTTATTTTATCACATCGCTATTGACAATTTACCACAAGTTTTTTGAAATACCATTCCATGTTTCATCATAATAAGGGTTTAAATATATGATTTATGGGACATTGTTAAGTTGAATTATCATTCATTAATAAACAGGGAATGAACTGGATATAGAATATTTTGGAATGTTCTATGAAGGAATTGACATGCATGTCTTCAGGGGCCATATTTTTATATTATGCACATAATACTATTCAATTACTGAAAAGGCTTGTAATCTAGTAGTTTTATTGATCAAAATTTCTAAAATGTTTAAGGTAAAATTATCTTATATGATGTTTTGCATAAATTATTTGAAGTCAATATATCTCCATATCTGAATTTTGTTCTTATCGGGTGGGATGATGTTGGTGAGACATTTTATAAACATCACCTCTTGGAAGAAAGTGTCTTTGGTGAAATTTGCAACATATAATTCTATTTCTATTGACGATAAGATTTTATTCTGTAGGATACCCTCTTGAAACATAAATGTTTGTTGGAAAGGTGTAGGTGATGAGTATGATCATTAGGTTTCAGCCAATGGTGATTTTTATAATTCCAAGATAACATGTATCTATGATGTTTGAGAACGGAAATGTGTAACAACTAACACTTTAGAGGCATGTAATCACTAAAATCATAGGTGGTGAGTCATCTTATGTTCCCAATTTAACCTACCTAATATCATATATGAGGTTTTAGATTCCTTCTTCAAATGACAGAGGGGAATTCCTGAGGTCATCCATTTCATATTACATCTATACATCCATGAGGGATTCATAATCCATGGTGAAAAATTAATGGGGTTTCCTATCAGTAGCAAGAGAAGAGACTATTGAATCCTGAACTGCAAGGGTCATCACATATAGATTTTGGGGATACCTATCTTCCTTCTCACAACTATTTTGTGTAGGAATTTTTTTTTAATATTTAATAATAGATAATTTTGTGGGGGGGGGGATCTTTGGTATTCTCTAATGAAACAGGAGAATTCCCAAACCTAGAGAGAGTTCTGGTCTAACAACGCATTGATAAATCCATTAGAGATGATATCATTTATATAACATGAACATGGTCCAGTAATTTTATTTTGTTCTCAATATCATGATTGGTGTGAATATTTTACATTTATTAGGTTATTAGGGAACACATAAATTTTGTTGATCGTGCTTTGTGGATTCTCAAGGGTAGTCCCCAATACATTTTTAGTGGAAGCCTTCATATCATCACAAACCATTGGGTTCTTTTATTCCATCTTAAAGAAATATTCCATAGTGTATATGGAATAACAATAAATAAAGAATGTGATTTCACAATATATATGCCAATATTTTTTTGATGGGTTATTTCAATAATTAGCGAAATGTTGAATGTACTTTCACGTGGATATAGAGACAAGGTCTTATCATTAGGGAATTATATTCACAATATTGCAAGATAACCTTGATCATATAATTATATGTGAGATATAAAAACATATCCTTGATATTGATATTCCCATGTTTTCATTTATCTCTCTTCTCATACCCCTGACGGTTAGATTCATTGTGTACAATATCTCATTTTTTATCAAAAAAATAAAAGGATCCAAATCTTGTTTTGGTTGATCCTAAAACCATTTTCAAATAAAGACCATTGTATATAAAAATTATCATGTTTTACTGAAACATACATGGGAATAAAATTTCCATGTATGATATATTCATTTTCCTATTCTATTAACAAGAAGGCAGTATGACATTATGATGGAATATTCACCACTTGATTAACCTCAAATGTAATGAGTTGATTATTAACCTCATTTGGGATATAGAAGGCCTCAATGACTGGATCGTTGAGCTATTTTTAATGATATATATCATAGTATATTGGGTGTTCATATTCTACTACCAACAAATGTTTTCCATTATTATAATTTGGGGGTAGAGTTCTGTAATTTACATGGTGGGGTCCCCCTATAATTTGTATTGGGATATGAGATGTTTATGTAATATGGGCCTATTTCATGAGAAGATTTTAGCAGATACTTTTCTCCAAGTGTCCCATCTCATGATGGATTTCCCTTTTTTATAGTATTTTCAGACAATCACTCCCCCACATGTGAGTCATATAAAATGATGAGGCTTGAACGAATGATGGAGGACACTATTTTATCTCAATGTTTCTTTTGGGGTTGATGAATTTCTTATCAGTTTGTCTCGACACTTTATATTCTTTACATAGTGATGTGACTTAAATTTGGTGGTCAACCATGCCCAAAATATCTAATATATCCTCAGATTATACACCATCAAAATATAGCTCCCTTTTCAGTTATGAATAATGCATAAATAAAAATATATTGTTCATCGATGAATGAATATGTCTAATAAAATATTTTAAAAGATCCAAAAGGCCTCTTAATCCAATGATAGTACCATTTATTGGGGTGGTTAGCATTACTTGTTTGATGAAGGAATTAATATATAATATTTATAGCATGTGTTGGAGTTACGAATGAATATTCTTATTATCACTTTTCCTATGTCTAATGATTAAATATACCTCTAGGTGTAATAGTCAATGATGCATCCATTGGTATGGGGTTTTTTATTGGCTAACAAATCAATGCCCTCAATGTGGTGTGAGCTCGTTCCACTTCCTTCCAAGTCATCCATTTCACAAAATTCTATCCACATATAGCCATAACTTTTGGATAGTCACCCTCTATTTATAGTGGGGTGATAGTTACATAGGTCACCTATGTAGGGTTCTTCTATATTATCACTTATCAATTACAAAATATTCACTAGAGGATGTTGTTGAAACCAATTAGTCATAGATGGTGTTTCATGGTCTCATATAGAAAATGTATTAGACAGTAAATTTAGTGATGCTGACCTCATTGGGGTTCCTATTCCTCAGTATCACGAGTGGATTTTTTTTCATGTTGGTTAGGAAATTACAAGTAAATTACTCATTTTTTAATTAATAAAATTTATTATTCCATTACCCAAATCATGGGAGAACCAAATTTATATTTCTCTACCATCCTAGGGTTATTTGTTTGTTGTTTACTCTCATGGGGAGATGCCATAATTTTGGGCATGCCTAGGTTCTTGGATGGGAACTACAATAGGTTTGACGATAACAACAAAATTATCTTCCTCAACATAACTTCATCAATATTCCATGTATGTGGGATTAGATTTATCCTTTTTTCACTAATGTAAATCTTATACACATTGTGTCGTGTTTGTGAAATCACATAATCCCTTTGGATACATCATTAGGATCAAAGATGTTTAAAACTCATCATGAATATTGTCATCAAAATTTTCTAGTAATTACTATGGAATGATAGGCCTAATAAGTGAATTTGATGAACCATTACATATGGGTATGGAGTCAAAACCCCACTCACAATCATGCTATTTAAAATTTTATAATCCAAAAATATTTATTTTCCTTAATGTAGAGATGTAATTATAATTCAATTGATTACATAGATCTTCCCATCCTATGATGTTCCCTTCTAGAATGATTCAATTCCAACCAAAGGCTAGCCCTACCAGAGTCAATAAAATAGATCATATTTTGGTAACCTCCTACTGATGTTATGGGCCCCTCATCGGGCCACATAAAGATATAATGTACATGAGATATTTTAATGGATATCCCACACCATTAACGGTTGAGAAGATAATATTTCGAAAATTTATTGGGTGAAAACATTCATCCAAAAATTTAGGATATGGATTATTTTTCAGGATTCACAGAGGTGTGTCACCCATCCATAGAATATAGTTGATTAAGAATGGATTAAATGTCATTGAGGGGTTATTGAATTTTTTTGTACAACCTCCCTACTATAGGGATTGAGATAGGAATGACGATGTTGTACCATTTTCAGGTCCCATTAATTCACAATCTTTTCCATGAACGAATGATCACCATGATGTGGGAGTGTCTTTAACCATAATGGAGGAAAATTAGGATTACTTTCAACTTCCACATTTATAAAAACCAATTGAATATATATTGGATCATTCTTCTTCAAAAACTCAACCATTTGTATAGGATCATCTCACTCATGATATAAGGGATGAGGTATATTCGTTTTAGTTTGGAGATGATTAACAACCAAAAGGATTCCCCTAAGTAATTTCACTATGACATATATATGATTCAATATATCATTCTCATATTGATATCGTCAACTGTCTTGGTAGGGAATTTATTCTCATATAGATGGTGGTTGGGATATAGCCACACATTTCCCTTTATCAATGTCTGAGTTCCGCCATGGAGGTAGCCTTTCATCATTCCAAGGTGTCAGCACATGGTTCCTTCATTCATTCTCTATAAATGTAACCGTAGTATGTGAATCCATATCACCTTCAACATGGGGAATAATATCAACATATTATCCCATTAATTTCAAATATTGGACCAGGAAAGTTTCTTGATGGGTGGTGACTAAATTTACTGATGTAAATTTAGAAATTGTAGTTACCACATCCCTCTCCACACAATAGGTTGGTTTTGTACCACATACATCACATTGAATTGATGTATAAAAGACATTATTTATAACCATGGTTACCTTGGAACATTTTAGTTTTTGAACCATATAGGGTTTCTCACCCTTTTTCCAAAATTCATGCAGTCTATGTCTATGAATGGTGACATTAAGGGAGATTATAGTCATAATTTTGGAGTTCTCTCTAAATTAATGGGGTGTCTCTCATTGTGGGAGGAATGGTAGAGATGTTGGATATTTATATTTATATCAATACCTATATATGTTTGATTCCATTTTGGATAATGATAATGATAAAAATTCCCCCAGAACTATGGGATGGGGGTAATTTTGGCTTGTTAATTGTAATTTGATATCTTATTGATGAGGATAAGAGGACACTCATTAAGGATATAAGGGATCCTAAGATGGAAATTGAGATATAAATTCCTTTATCTTAATGGGATGGGGTCGATCTTGAATTTCCTCTGATTTTCTCAGGATCCACTTGGGTGTACTAAAATTGGTGATGGTGATTGTGATTTGATGGGGTTGATCTTGAACCACCACTGATTTCTCTAGGATCCACATTTCTTTTACTGAACCTGGTGATGTTGATTGAGATAAAGTTACCTGAGACCAGTGGGATTTGGTTGGTTAATATATACCACTAATTATTCTATGATCCTATTAGGTTTCAATTACACTAATGGTGGATGTCATGATAAAATTCCCCATACATTGTGGGATGGGTTCTCTCCTAGGTATCTGCAATGGAGGGTTCTATGGCAATTTTTTGGATTAATAATAATTATAGTCATGTATGATCATTGAATAATGGTTTATTATGATGAGAGTCATTTTCAGTGAGATTATATCTGCTAGACCACAACATAGGATTCCTTGTTTGATATGTGTTCTCATATTAATCAGAGGACCAATATTGGAGTCTATTCAAATCCTTATATATGTCTATTAGTAATCCCATTACATCTTCAAGGTGAAGAAGTCTCATTATATTTATCGACGAGAACATATTTTCCCAGTCACATGATTTATATTGTGTCTATAACACGAAAACGTTCCATATTTTGATATATTATCTATTCCAAGGACATAATGGATTTCAATGATCCATACATTCTTCATCCTCGGGTAAATAATCTTATCAAGTAATAAAAATAAGTCAATATTTATTTGTTATGATATAGAGTCAAACAAATAGTAGGAATTTTTATTACCCTTCTAGTCCAGGTATCCTAGCTATAGAAAACAGGGATGTTTCTAGATAACTAAATTGTGTATTAATGATCTACATGTTACCCTCATATCATTGATATGGGAGGCATCTAGAGTTCTACTGCTGATTAGTGGACAACTTGTTTTGGTGCATATATATTACGAAATCCATCCCTCTCTCATCTATGATTTCAAATTTATAAGGTGTTAAGGGAAAGAACATGGATGGGGTATTGTTTCCTTCTAATTGTCTCTATATATTCATCTCATACTCTACGTCATAGGGGTTATATGCATAAATCTAGTAAAACCACGAGGTTTCTTCTCATGGACACCTAATGACCATGTTGAAGTGATGATAATAGTTTCTAGGGTACACTATATGGTTAACGGTGATGTATTGATCATATCTCTATAATAAGATGTCTGTAAAAGGGGATGGTTTCATTTTTAGTTGAGATATTACCATAGGGTGGTCGTCCACATTAATCATTAAGAGTATATTTCATATGATTTATCTTTGAACTTTCGTGAGGATGATTATCAAAGTATTTATTTCTTATACTTCATTTGAAGGGTAGTCAAGCACTTGGGGTGTTGTAGATATGACTTTTACATCCACATGGTCAATTTCAATGATTATATAATAGATATGATCCTCATCCTGCATTGTGGTCGGAATATTCTAAACTTCCTTTTGGGATAAGAAAAGATAAGAGGGAACTATATGAAAATAACTGAAATATGTTGATACATTACATGTCCCATGGGATACGATCCTACCATCTAAAATTTACAGGAGTATGCTAGTGATATTTTTTATCATTACATGAAATATGAGCCATCCTGTATGTGGTTTTCAATGTATGTTGGTCTAAAATTGCTAAATTGAAGTTATGATCCTAGTTCAAATATTCCATTCCCATCAGAATATAATGATGGTCCTTCAAAATCATATAAGGGATATAAGATACCATTTTTATAGCTTCTAAAGTATTCTGAAACTTTATTTTGTTGGTGGATGTATGAATATAATCCCGACTAATTTCAGCTTTTGGAATATGCAGAGATGCTTCATCCTTAAGGGTTTGAGCTAGCCCTTTACTTCCATACTGAATTGAAAAAATATGGTCAGAGAGAGGGTATAATCCTATTCCATTGCATTTGGATTAAATGACCTACTTACCTCATTAGTAATGTTACCATTTCTCGAGGCAAGTACTAAGTTGATGGGGGGAGCCACAATTGAAATTGTAATATGAGCCCAATGATTTTAATTTTTTGTATGTAAATGGATTAATTTTAAAATAACTTGAACATATCCAATGATATGTAAAAAAATAAGTTGTTATTTACCATTCATAATGGGAATATGTTCCTAGTCCTGTTCTATATCCAGTAACAAAATATTTCAAAAAATGCCCTGGATGGGATGAAAAGTGTGTCATTGATCTGGAGTAGCCACATGTTTGAACTAGTCATTGTTGTATGTTTCTATAGCTATTAGATATGGATATTTATGTGTCTTTTTTTTTTCTCATGTTTCATAATAAGACGATGGTGATATTCTATTCTTGGAAGAATATAGTTACAATTATACAAAGTGTTAGTAGGAATATATGGCCACACATTTTTCGTCTCAAAGATATATTTGTATATTTATTCAATTGAAGAGGGGATAGAATCTAACTTCTTATCTACTAATACCATTGGATTATTCAAATATTATTTGTGTGCCAAAAAATGGATATGATATTTAACCATGCATGTTGTAGGAATATTCCAGATGACATTATGTGAGTGTGATAGGATACAAGCTTTATCACTGGAAACTTCTATAATATGGTAAAAGGTTTCCATAGTTGAAGAGATGATTTGATCCCACTAAAATTTGTCCATATCGTTCTTTTCTCTAGGAGACCTCTATGGTACTTATGGATGAGTGTATTGGATATAAATATATCAGCTGGTTCTTACAATTGCTGATTGAGGGGAACTAGTTGCATGTAACATTTGTGGATAATTATTAGGATCCCTCCTAAGTAACTCTGGAAGTAAAATGGGGTTACATTCAACTCCATGGTATAACTCTCTACGTTAAGTATGGTTTGTTCTCCATGCTCTGAGAATAACATTATTATGTAATTAGTGGTGAAAAAATATTCTAGAAGTTTCACAAAAGAATCCTTTAAAAATATAGACTTCATGCCATCACTGTCTGGATACATCTTTATGTATACTGTATGTATGGTTTCATATAATGTCTATGTTATTTGGGGACCATTGTGTTCTCTTCCAAATGATAAAGGCATCACTTGGGTGATTTGTTTTGAAAGTCACAGTGGTTAATTCTAAATATGATGCTCCTGAACATTATCTTGATGAAGACACAATATCTGGACAATGTAGTGTTTGTGAGATAAATATCATTAGCAACAATGATAATGAAGAATAATTTTATTGAACATTGTGTCATCCCAAGTGTGTAACATGTTTAATTAGCTATTAACAAGTAATATATTTTTCATTCATTTTTTCAGATCAGACAATTATTCATGTGTGGAAATTTCATGATACGAATAGAATATTTTCATGGGAACCTTGTTATATTATTGAGGTATTTTACACTGAAATTACATTTGTTTTTCATAAGATACTAAAATAGCATTGCTCGACGTGTGGTTGACCGAAATTCTTTTTGTTACTTTATTTATTAATATTAGGTTCATCATTTTTCATTTCGTTGATGGTGTATTTGAATAAGGGATTAAATGGAACTGGGTAATATATCATTTTTTACATGATAAATGTATGTCAATATAAAAGTATTTCACAACGATTAATTTTTTATAAATTAACATCGTGGTCACAATAAATTCCTCAAATAAAAATAAGCGGCTGATGATAGATTGTGTGGGATTTATAGTATGGTTTTACAAATCCTTCTAATCATGTTTACCATTTTCATCTACCATGAAAATTAACAATGTCTCAAAAAATCACAAAATGGAATAAACCTGATTTCCAAATTTAGGTAATTATTTGAAGATTCAAACCAAAAAATGAATAAGAACTAATATTATATAATAAGATGGGTGATTGAGCACACCTCTCCCAAATTGTTGAGAATTATCATCTATTTGAGGACTCTCTAATATATTAATGATATTTTCTTGAATGACATCAAAATCAGGATATCTTATTAGTTACCATTGAGAATGATCAGGTGTTGAACCAATCTATATGAAATAGGGGATATATTTACAAGTCCATCTATATATATCATAGGTTCTCTATATTTAGCCCATATATTTTCTCAATAATGGATTTCTTCTTGTGTTTTTAATCAATATAACATGTAACTTTTGAGTTTACTATTAATATGGAAGGTGATTATTGTTTTTATGATTTGATTAATCCTATAAAAGGACTCATATATATCACATGATATTATGAATCAAACCTACATAGATCATTTAGTCCAATCTCATTATATTCAACATCATAGAGATGTAATGTATATGTGGAATATGGGCATTGAGTTTGGAGCATGATACTTTGGAAGGTGTCCTACAAATCCTTCTTATAACATGAATGAGACTCATTATAATTTGGTATTCCCGGAACTTGTTGCTGGAAAATGATATATAATTGTTACTCATGAAGGTTAGTTTCTTATATTTTACTACTAAGGGGATGCCTTCGGGAGTTACACCATTGTGGAAATCGATAAATGAAGGCATTTTAATCATTAGATTGAACATGTATTAGACAACAATGAATCATTGATTAAGGAAATTTTACAATACTAGTGACATTATTATTTAAATTATCTAATCCCACATGAGTAGTTATTGGTGTGATAGACTAGGGATAACATGTAATTAGGCTCACTACAAATGCATATGGGACTTACAAACTAGGGAAAACTATTTGTTGTGTTTGATATGAAGATGAAACCATAAGAAGGAATCATACATTCCCTAATTACATATGGAATTGGATTTATCATTATTCAATTAGTTTATCAATGCACTGATGGATGCAGAAGAATGATGGACCCATAGGGGTGGGTCCTATGGAAATAAATTATCAGGGGATATTTCAAAATGGATGTCCATGTATGAGCCCATTACCAAAAATATTTTAAATAATAAAGTATTCTAGGTTCATTAATGTGTTTGGATCACATGAGCTAGATTTTTTGGTATATTGAGGGGAATTCAACATGGTAGATCCCCATTCAAAGATATCTCATGAAAACCCTATGATAGATAGAGGGTGGGGGCATGAGTGGCTGGAGGATCCTTTAATTAGTTCATAGACCTGGTCTATAATTGAAACATCCATTATGATTTGGGAATTATCATCCAAATATTCATATTTTGTGTTTACAAAATTTCAAAGAATATTCCCAAGAATTATTACTTGAAATGACTGAATTTTCATAGGGTGTTTCCTAGAAATTCTCAGGGAATCTGCTTGACATGTCTCGAGGTGTTTTCCAAGTTTGACTATGGATCATCCCGTGATCGAAGCCAGTATGTATGATGGCTGCCAAGTGATCAAGATAACAAACCTAGAGGACTTCTCAAGAACATGTGACTTATTTGGAGGACTTCATATGAAAAAGATAACAATCTTTGGAGACATTACATGATCTTAATGACATACCCATAGGGAATTGTGTGACTATCTATCTTATCTAAGGCCATAATATTATCTAAATTTCATTTTTTATAGAACCTCACATGAACTAGTGAACTTTTCTGGGGAGAATATCATAAAAAGTTTACTTTTCTATATTACTTATCATGATCTTCATGAAATGTATAGAGGGTATTGTGTGACTTAGATGACATATCTAGAGGCCTTCGTATAATATGGATGATTTTATAGAAGACGTTTCATGACTTGTATGAAAATATAAAATTTTATATTTTTTTAGTGAATAAATAATGTGATTTGCACAATACTCTCACATAAAAATAAATCTTGATATCGTCACATGAAGAATCTATCAATTTCAGCATTTATTTTATAAATTCACAATTTTCAATTGATGCTTGACTATTAAGGAATCAATATACCATGTAAACATAGAAAAACTCCTTAACATGATTGGGACAACATGTCTAATTTCCTTCACATGATGAATATTCTTATCACACATTCCATACAGACACACTGCAAAATAACTTAAGTAATTCCACATGCATACATGGTGTAAGACTCTTGAGATTTCATGATTATGCACTTTGGAAATTCAGACCTCACTTAAACAATACCATTCATGTGTTTTTTCTATTATAGGCGGAATTTATAGGAATTTCATCCCCAAATCCATGTATCATTTTATTTTTCAAATATCACATATATGGAATACAATTAGTAGATAGATAATTGTGTCATGTGATTTGTGTGATCACATAGCGGGTTATCCATGGTGTCATCTTCGTGACGTGTAATAAATTGTTGTCACTCCATCAGGCCATACATACAATATTTATTGATCCATTGGATTGTTAACATAATTTCACAAAATTAACTCAAAATTTAAATGGTCCTTTGCAAGAGTAGTTTAACATGACTAAGGCCGTTCAAGAGAACTGGATAGCATGTCAGAGGCCATTGCATGATCAAACAAGACATCATTGGGGGGTTTTGTGGGATTAATATGGTATATTATGTATCCTACTAAATTTTGAGTTGAAATGTAAGAGTCCATTCACATTATTTGTATACTTATTATTAGAATTGAATAACCCCCCCCCCCCCGCTACAGGCACATAGAAATGGAAAAAATCTTAACTATTACACTTATAAGGCTACCATCTTTATCAATTTTTATTTTTTAATTCCCATGTAATTACAAACCATTGACATTAATCTCTTAGGGCCACATGAATCATAAAACCTTGATGCATAATCCCCATATAGACTTTATTGTTTTCTAATCGTATTAAAGAGAAACCAATACATATGATTCAGGTATTTATATGATCATAAAACTATTGAAGTTTAATTTTTGGGAGGGAACACCTACGAAGGGGATTAAAATTATAAAAATACATGTATCCAGGGATTATGAATTTTTGAGAATGAACTAAAATTCTTAATGTCCATTCTCCATAGAGTAATATGATACTAATAACATAATAATTTATATTTATAGGACCAATAAAAGCCTAATATATTTTTGAGTTCATTTAAAGATAGAATAATATTTTGTAGTCTGTTATCATAAATTTATAGTTGATAATAGTTGTATACTCAAGATGAAATCTTTATTCTACAATAATCATTAACTGATAATTCAGTATCTATTCACAGGGGATCATAATTAATTATCTAAGAAATACTTATTGATATAAATTAGAGTATATAATTAGAATCAAATATGAAATATTTTTTTCTTTAGTGATTGAAAAATTTACAATATAAGTCATCCTTTTTTTACCCACATTTCATTTAATAATTATATAAGACATCACTATGTCCCTTATTTGAGGACCATAGTGACATCAATTTAAATCATTAACATGATGGTTAATGTATTTTTTGTTTAATTCTTATACATATTTTAATTTAAGAATTAGATTATTGGTTTTTAGTCATGTTTTCCTCTTACATTATCTATTTCATTTAGATATCCCCTTTTTATATCATTCACATTCATGTTTTTGATGATTTTATCTACCAATATTGAATAATTTTAACATTTGTTGACTGAAATATCGAAGGTACTTACTCCCACACATTACGAATATATTTGAGTTATTTTTTTCATTTCAAAACTTATAATTTGAGTTCCCATGAATAAAAATTTTCCCTTTGTTAATACCAAATCCATGTAAAAAATAAAATTCAGTAGATCTCATTTACACATTACCTCCATATCAAAAATTATCCACAGCTACCAAAGTCCCTTTCAGTCAAGGAATATGGGAGACTTGGTTTTAATAAAATAAGGAAACAGATGAATTTTTATTCATGTACAATGATAAAACCAAAAATAGTTTCCTGTATGACATGTGATTTTTCTTTATATATATCAATTTATAAATCCAATTTTTTCCCAACTCAGTGAACTATATCTTCTTCTTAGTTTAAAGTGTTTAGAGAGAATATTTATTGAAACATAAATATCTAAAATAATACAATTTCAAGGATTAAACTTCTTTATTTGGCCTTAGGTTCTTTAACAAAGTCCATTATTGACCTATATCAACTTCCAAATACTAAATAGCTAAAAGAACCACTTAATACCCTTATAATTAGAGAAAAAAACATATTTCTTATTTTTAAATAGATTTCTTAGTAATTAAAATAGAGAAAGAACCCTATAGAGAATTTATATGACTTTTATATCCATATATCTGATCACATATTGATATTAATTAGTGTAATATTTATTATTTACTAAATTCATCAATGATCTCGACATTAAATTAAAAAATGAAATGCTGAGATGTGTAAATATTTAATTAATAAATGTTTAAAATTTAAACAATAAATGTATAAGAAGAAACTTATAATGGTATGTATTCCTTATCTTATGAATATATAATAATTAATGTAGTTTTACATGTCATATTACCTATTATATTTTAAAAAATAATAATTTATAAATTAAATCAAAAAGTTCCTTTAAATATATCATACTATTACGTAAAGATCAAGGGAAACACCAAATTATATCACATAGGACTTCCAAACAAAATTTTCAATTAATTAAACTTTTTGTACACCAATTAAACATTAATGTAACTTCCAAACAATATTTTTATGTATTTTTACCCCAAGGTGAATCAGTTCTCAATACTACAACAATTTTTCTATCAACGTTATTTTAGTACTAAGAAAATAGACACTCTATAATTTTCCAAAAATTTCTATCATTTTACAATATTTAGGATTAAACAAAATGTTTTAACTAACATTTAATTGACCAAATATCCCAAATTAACTAACCCCTACACTAATACCAATTGAGATAACAAAGATCCACTTTCCTAAGTCGGGATTTAAAAATATATTATTTACATAGTGTCTTTGATAGTATGTGAGACTACCTGAACATACTAAAAATACATCTAATATCATTAACATATTATGTCTCAAAAATAAAAACAAAAGCCCATCACCCAATGGGTTATTTTATTTCAAGATTATCTACATAATAATATTATTTTACAATAAATAATAATCATTTTCAAAAAATAATATTCTCAACACATATTATCCCTGATGATATTTTATACAATAATGTCTTCCTCATTTCCTAGGAAATGGAAACATAGGAATATAATGAGCTCAAATGCACAATAAGGGTAATCATAAATATCACAATTTATCATAAGTTGACTATATAGGATTAAGATAATAATAAATATAAATGGAAATAACATAATAAAATATTAAAAAATATAACATAAACCCCAAATAAAGATTCCTTTCATTCAGATTTTATTATAAAAAATGGGTGTGATGGATATGGAAACAAGATTGCATAATATTCGATAATAATATGGTAATGATGCATAAAATAACAATATGAGATGAATATGAACCTAGAATATGTGTCAATAATAAATTCTAATAAAATAATTACATTATGTTATTGGATAACCACCTTCCCATAATAAAGTGTTTTTTGGATAACAAATCATCCACCCTATATGGGTTTGGTCAAATAACCAATGTTTCCCATTGGTCTTGGGATAATAATTCTTGTTCCATCATGGTTTTGGGATAAAAAACTATGTACCCTATTTTTCATAGGGTAAAAACTTGTGAAGCCTATTAGGATTTGGATTACAACCCATGATTCCTATTATGAGTTGGTTAACAACCCATATAAACACTTAGAATATAGATAAAATCCCATGTTAACTCTTATGATTAGGTTAGCATCCAATGTACCTACTTTGTATTATGAGGTATAAAACATTTACCATTAAATTGTATGGAGTTATTAGACTCAAAAATTAAATTATAATAATCCATAAATATGTGTGACACATTAAATCAATCATTAATCATGTAATAATAATGCCATGGAAAAATGGATTTTTTAAAATTTCAAGTAGGTATCATATGAAATAAAATGAATAATTAAATTATTAGAAAATGAAGAAATCAATATCCAAAATGGATTACACCATCAGATAAATAAATTGGTTATTAATTAAATTTTACAATATTTTAGATATATCACATAGAAATTAATAGTAAATAGAGGAGAAATCAATATATATATTTCATAATATAATTTTACTTCTTCGTTAAAAAATTAAGAGTCTATGTGGAAAATATTTTTCAATAATGATATTGGATGTATTTTTAAAATTTTCTTTTGAAATAAGTATCAATAATGCAAACATTAAAAAAATAATCATTATGTAAAAAATTATATATTGTAAAAAAATATTTAAAAGATGTGAATGAAAATAATTTTTAATATTAAAAAATACACTTATTTAAACCAACATAAAAAAGATAAAATAAACCAACCTTTTGAAAATTAGTCAATAAAATTATTTTTATCTTTTTGGATTATACGTATTAAAATTTAAAAATATGTAAGTAAAACATTTTCTAAATGGTTGAGTTGAATATTGGGGAAAATAAATCTTTGGAAAGGATTGGATTTATTCCTAACAAAATCATATTTTTGGGAAGATAAATCCATCATAGAATATGAATTTTATGTGATAATGTAAATTATAGATAAAAGGAGAAGTTAATACAATATAATATCATAATATGAATGAATAAAATAATCAATTAAGGTTGTAGTAAAATATTAATAATTATGATTCAACGAAAAAAGTTAAATCATGAAAACCCCATACCTTTACATTCATGTCCAATGATAACACATTACCCAGGATGGGAACATGAATCCTCCCAAATAAGTCATTATAGAAATAGAATTTTTTGGGATTCCAAAAAGGACTTACATATTTATATAATGGAAAAGGTCTATAAAAGAGTCTAAATATGTTTATTTTCAAGGTAATTTTTAATGATAAGCGTATCATGATGTGGGTGGAATTGATCAATTTTTATAGGTGAAAAATATGAAAATTTTCATGGAAATGAAACTTAGGTGAGGGGAAATATAGAATCACAATGGAGTCAGGTGGGTTAGGGGATGAAATGATGGTGATAAATTATTTTACCGATTTTATAAATAATAATGTTATTTATGAAGTCTTACATGTCATTGTAATTTCGAAAAAATTCATCAACACATTTGTTCTTTTCTAAATATGATTAAATACTTTGCATGGTAATTATTTTTAAAAAAATATATAACATAAAACCCAATTATGATTTTTTAAAATCTGAATCTTAATTTGGAATCTTTTTAATATTATTTAATTCCTAAATATTCTATAATTAAATTTAAACTTTACTGAAATATATTTATATATATTAAATAATTGTTTTTATAGAAGGGTAAAATTTTATATTTTAATTTTTACTATTATTATATCCTATAAATTATTAATAAAATAAATGTCAAGATATTGTTAATCTCAAAATGTATTTTATTAAAATCATAATTTAAACATAATACATTTATTTTTCATAAAATAAATTCATAAAAAATAAAAAGGTATTGTTTTTAAGATATATTTTTAATCATAAAAATATTTTATTATCTATTTGGATACATTTTATTAATAAAATTTCATTTTCAATAAAATTATAAATTAATAATATATATTAAAACACATAATATATTTAATAGATTAATTATATTGATAATTTCATATTTAAATAATTCTAACTTATAGATACAACCCCTGCTATAATAACCTTGAATTTCATAAGGATAAGATAATACATCATGGTTATGGAAATTTGTGGTTCAACTAACATGGATCTATTATAAATACTCAAGATCGTGAATTTATCCACTAACCAATTTATTTCAAGAATAAATTTTTGGAGTTCAGATTGATGTTGGTCTTGGGAGTACACAATTGAATTTACCATTTTTCCTATATTAAAAAAATAATCCCCATATTTAAGTCCTATACTAGTTGAATTAATTTATTATAATTTTTCTAATATATATTGTAATAATTTACCTCTTGTTATACCCATTAATTCAGTGATTATGTAAAAAATAAATTTTAATTATAAAATATTTATTTCTCATTGTTTTTGTGTGATATAAAGTATGAATGACTTAAAATATATATATGATAAGTACATACTAAAATATTGGGGTGTAACAAAAATCATTTATTGGTTGTTTAATGTGGATTATTCATATCTAATTATTTTAAAATTACCAAATTATTAAAATACTAATATAATATTAATTTCAACAGATTAATATATTTTTTAAATTCTTATCATTTTTATGATTCATTAGATAATTTCCAAATTTTCATATAAACATCATACATAATCAATACTTAAAAAAATAAACATAAAATTAAATATTTTTTTAAAAAATTGACCTATTATTTTTCAACATACCATAGAAACTTATATTTATCATATTTAATAAATTGTATAACGAATAGCATAAAATTATTCACTATTTTATGTATTATATCACAACTTCATGATGATTATATCCTATAAAATCAGCAACTCAACATTCGTAAAAGAATTATTTTGATTCTAGATAACATTTGAAGAGTTAATGTTTATCATTGATGCTGATATTTGAGAATTTTATTATAAATAATTTAGACTTTTATTTTATTAGATACTTTATAAAAGGTCTAACAAATTTATAATTTAGTGAGATATTAATATTTTGATTTTTATTATTCTACCATATATTGTGGATGACGATTTAATTCATAAATGGGTGAATGGTCATTATTTTGTGTTTTAATTATGATATAGATTTATAATCATTTCAGATATCTCCTCAAGAAGATGATATTTGAGAATAATAGAAAAATATGTTTTGAGCAATATTTGTGAGTTCTGGATAAAATTTACTGAATGAAGAATCACTAGAACGAGGCATACTAGACATGGGATCATTAGGAAGAGGTGAATTAGAAATATTTTCTTGAGAAAATCATTTCAATGAGGTTTCCCTAATATAAATGTATAATCTTATGACATACTAGATAGATAGGTACTAGATGGGGTGATACTGGATGGATCAGTACCACATAGAAAAAATAGAAACATATTTTATAGTGAGAAGAATCCAATTTTTTAATACATGACTTTCTCTATATATGAATTAAATTTTCTAACTGGAGAGACCTAGTAATATTTTATATATGGAGAAAATAGTATAATTACTAGAGTTGGATCATTTATATACCCTTGGGCTATATTGTGGCTATCTATTAATCAATGGGAGTAAACCCGTAATGTATTAGGTTCCCACAATAATTCTATAACTCATAAAAACTTTTTCACAATTAACTGTTTTTATCTCCATATACATGTTATGATTAGTTATAAATTTTATAGTATCAAAACATTAACAAGTTATATAGTTTGATATCTAGAGGAAATAAATTATAAAATGTCATCCTTGACCCACCACTAGGTTAGTTAATTGCACTACTTATTATTTTCAATTGATATCTTAGTATAATGTGTCATATATAATATCCATATAATATTTATCATATATAATAACAACATAGTTAATAATATACATTTTTATAGCTTTTATGGAAAAAATTATCAAGGATAAAACAACATAATGAAAACCTATATTCTATCACAAAACCTGGAAGTAATTTATGTATATACTATAGGTTTCTTACTATTATAGAAATATTTTTTTACTATATTATCTAATAGATGTAGTCATGGAGATAATGGAAAATATTAGAAAATAATTTATATATCCTGATCTTGTAATGATTATATGAAGGTGATGAGAATAATAGTAGTTAAAGAATTTTGGAAAAAACAGGAAGGAAGTTTTGAGGGAAATTTTAAATTAAGGACAGAAATGATATAAATATGGAGAATATTGCTTAAAGATGATAGGATGGTGAAATTGGAAACAATTGATTATTTATTTACCTATGTAGAAGAATTATTCTACAATATCATATGATTTAGAAAAGTGTTGGAATATTAAGAAATTGTTTGAAAATTAATTTAGATCTTTCAGGATAGGTGTGATCCTTATTCCACTATATTAGGAGATAAAGAAAAGATATATCTATATGAACATTATATCATGCTTGTTGAGTTATATATGAATATATAACTCGAATTAAAAAAATAAAATTATTGAGGAGTTATGATAGGATAAAATTAAAAGTAATGAATGATAATATGGGAAATTTTATTCTTAGTATAATATTATTATTTTATCCAATATCTAAAAAACATCCATAATGGTATAGAAATTTAAAAAAAATAAAACACTCACTTAAAAGTTATCATTTTAGGGGGAGAATTTTTTTTTAAATAAACTATTCATAGTTCATAGGTGGAGAATATGATAATGATGATTCTAAATAAATACCATATAGGAACAAGAGGGGTGAAACTTTTGATTATGTTACTCAGTATAATCGAAGTAAGAAAAAAATTAATTGAAATAAAAAAATTAATAATGTTGATTAAAAGGAATCATTATGACTGTACCCAAAATGGTTCGAAAGATGTTGAAGTTCAATATAGGATGAAAAGAATTATGGATCATGTAGAAAGTAAGTAATATACTTAAAAATGTGAAGAAAAAAAGTTGAACAAATTTATATTAAATAAATATTACGATCAGATCATGGATCACAATTTTATATAAAAAACACTCAAGAAAAAATAGGGAATATTCAATAAGGAATGTTAAAATGAATAATGATGGAAAATAATAATTTATTAAAAATGAATATATGTATATAAGAAAAAAAATTCAGAAAACATATACTCAAAGTATAGTTATAATGGAAAAAATATAATTGTCTTGATAAAAATTATACCTCTCAGGATGAATACATATGTAAGTCATAATAATCTTGTATCATTATTGAAAAAAATTAAGATACTGACTGATAATTTCAACAACACGATAGTGTTAAAGGATGAGACATATCAAGATTATTGATGAACAAAAACCAATAATAAAGTGAAATATATATCCATTGAATATTAATTTTCATCAAATTATTCTTACCATAATAGTTTATGAATCAATAATGGCAGAGCTTGGGTGATCAAATAAAATGATAAAAACATCACATCAATGGATGATAGAAATAACCACATGATGAATGATTCCCCACGCCATGGGAAATAATATGTTTTAATGTATTTGGTAGTTTAAAAATAATTTCTAATTGAAAAGTCCATAATTTTATTTAAGATCAAGATTCAATGTATATATTATGTATTTTAGGATATTCAATCATAACTAATATAATGTTTGGAAAAAATATATGATGATTGGAGTGAGTAATACTCTAATTATAGGGTATGAAATAAAAAAATCATCTAATGTTAATAAAATTCATAGAAAAACCAATTTTTATACTTGTAGGAAATTTTTGTAGGGTATTACCAACTTGGTCACTTTGATGAAGATTATATGGAAACACATTTTTGTAAAATAATGTGTAACAGAAATGAAATGAAATTATATATAAATTAAAATTAATTAAAAACATTTTCATGGTGAGAATTCTCTAAAATATTAAAAAAAAATATGCCATGGATTATTTAAAATATTTATTCCTCACATATGATAGGTGATGTGAAAATCATTAAAATAATTAAATAACATTAATGAGGAGAAATTATATTTGGATGTGGTAAGATTTTTTAAAAATGGAAAATGGATGATAGTTAATCTATTCCATATTATTGATCAGAGTAATTATTTTTATTTAAGTAATAAAGATACATATTTATTATGTTATCAGAGACATGTAAATATTTTTTGAAATTCATGGTAATATTTTCTTTCGAATATTTTGTTAGATATTTACTAAAACAAAAAAGTGAAGATTATGTTATCTACACATAATGATAGAAATAGAAATATGGTAATCATAATTCAAATAAATGTTGGAATATACTACAAAATTCCTTTTTTCATTTATATTCTTACCCATGTGGACTAATGATATGTAAATTTAAAAAATGTGATTTGAACATTGTTACTCTCATTAATTATTTCTCATAGATAACCAATTTAATGTTTATAAATCAAATATTAGTGGTTTTAGATTAATTGAAGTTCTTTATATGAAATGTCTATTATTATTTCGGTGTATTTATATATATGTTAGAAATGGAATTTGGAAAAGGGTACATCAATAAATCATTCATGTAATATCTGTAGAAACATGGAATTAAATACCAATAAACTTCTCCCAATACCCTTAAATAACGTAATATAATGGTAAAATAGATGTCTACATGATATGGTATGTATCATGTTTAAAGAATATAAAAAATCAAAATACCATAGGATGAAATTTATATGTAAAACTCTAAATGTAATAAATACATTTTTCATGAAAAAAAATAAAAAATATCGCATGAAATTTATATAGGAAAAATTATATAATGAAATAAATGATGGTTTTTGGGATTCGTTTTCAAATAAAGATAATAAATCCAAATTTATGCAAGATTAATAAAATGGTAGAATATGTTATTATCAAGGGATATTCAACCAATAAAAAATATACTTGTTCTAGAAAAAATAACTATATAAATAGGTTGACTCCCTTGATGTAAATTTCATTGAAAAAATTTACACATTAATAATATTTTTGAATATAATTTTTATGGTGTGATGGATGATAGAATGATGAATTCTAGAGATGTTTCTGACGATGAAGATGAATTTGATCTAATTTTCTCATTTGTCGGCCCTGATTAATCCAGTGATGAGGAAATTATAAAACAAATAAAATGTCAACATTTATAGACTTTAAAAAAATATTGAAACAAATAATATTAGCAAAATTTAGAAAGGCCCAATTTAAACTGGATATAAATTAATATTGGAAAATAAAACATTACATATATCATTGGTATAACTTTTTTTACCATTTTAAAGTAGTTGAATATAATAAATGGTCAAATTTGATGAATGAAGAATTGAATTATATTAGGAAAAATTACACATGGGATAATTTCCCTCAAATGGAATGAAAACATATTATAAGAAAAAATGGGTCATTATAAAAAAATCAATAAATAGGGAGATCATTTGAGGAAAAACAAAATAGTACATATTAAAGATTAATCAAAATATGATGGTCTTGATTTTCCAGAAGCATTTTAACTTCTTGAAATACATGAAAATAGAATAATAGTTTTTTGTCATTTCACATTAATATCACAGTTTCTATCAAATATATGTTAATTTAGAATTATTCAATGAATAAACATAATATGATTTTTATATTGAGAATCCTAATTGTTTCATACTTGACAATGATTGAAACATTGTGTGAAAACATAATGAATCATTTAATCTATCAAAACATTCCCCTCATGTTTATTATTCAAGGATTGAATATTGTCTGACGGTGTTAAAATTATATAGATGAAAAATTTATATAAATATATATGAGATATAAATGATTACATTTACTATGTTAGTAATAATTTTTGTTTATAAAATAATATTTTTCATTGATAGTTGTAAGAACCCGGTTCATGTTCTTGAGGTATGAGTTTCCTCTTTTCCCTTTTCCTAAAGCGTTTTTGAGAAAATAAGGAAAATGGGGAAAAATCCCAAACATTATGGGTACACGCAACATACATGTCCACACACCATGTATTTTGGCCAGGTTGGATGAGTACACAAGGCGTGTAGTCATGCAGGCGATGAAAGGTGTAAAAACTGACTACACATCGTGTAGTGGGTATTTACATGTCGTGTAGTCAGTCGGCAAGAAAATAGAAGGTGGTGGCCAGCTGAGCGACAGTACACGCCATTTATTTAGGTATTACATGTCGTGTACTCATGTCTATAGATGATCAGTGCTGCGCTGGTGGAAAGCCGCCAGCGGAACAGTTAAAAATTGAAAAGTAAACGCTGTGTACCAAATAGTACACACCGTGTAGTCTGTTTTTTTCACTAAAAATGGGTTGTAGCCTCTTCTATTCACATAGGAATCCTATAACCAGAGGAGAGATTGTTAGAGATGGCCGGAGCATAGAGGACCTCCCAACCACACAGAGGGAACCCATTTTCTACACCGTCAATCTCCGTGGAACCGCATAGGTGAGTTCCTTTTACTCCTTGCATAGATCTTCCCAATTATCCCTATAAAGGAGGTTATTTGAGTGTGAACAAGGTTATGTTCACCTCATATCTACATCTATCTCAGGGGTTTCGAGGATCATCGTTCACGTATACCGATCATGGGCTATCTAGGTAGGTGGTCTGGTGTTTAAATTTCCAACTGTTGTGTGTTTGTGTGTACCATTGTTCTAAGAACCCATGTTGGGGTGTCTTGTGGCTGAGGCCTTGGATGTTTTGAATAACTAGAATTGTGTGGGTGATTAAATGTAATAATAAACTGTTGTTTGGCATCACTACTTGGATCCAGGGCCACCTCAGGGGTGCATTCTTCTGTTTAGTCATTTGGCTAGGTTACCCGATGATATACCGAAAAATTTAGCATGCTTTAAATTTCCATTAGAGGAATTTTATATAATTTCTTTCTTATCTGTTGGACTCAGCCCGGTTACTTGCGCCTGATGGTAGTTTTCTATTTAGACGAAGGGCAGTGTTCTATTTATCCTTTGGGCAGTGTTCTATTTTGCCTGAGGGAAACACTTCTTATGCCTGAGGGAAGTGACTTCTATACCTGAGGGAAATATCTCGTACGCTGGGGGGAAATATTCGATAGCATGAGGAAAAACCTGGGGGTGTGGTTTTATTATATTATCCTGAGGGAAAGGTTCTAATTGGTCTGATGTCTTGGTTCTAATGAGCAAAGAATGTTATTAAATTGAATGGTTAAAACAATATTAAAATGGAAATTTAGATGGTAAAGTAAGATACTTTTGAGTACTTCATAGTTTATTGCATTTTACTACAACACACTGCTCTTGAACATTTACACTGATAGTTGTGCACATGCCTTTGGGGTGTGCCCACTATGATTTATTTCTCACACCATTTTTTGGGTCATGTCTTCATCCCAAACAGACTATGTTGCTGTAGGTGTGGATAAGGGAAACGTTCCCTATACACGTACCTGATTTTTCCTCAGGAGTAGGGGAGCATGGGACCGAGCTTAGGCTCTAGATGTTGCATGTAGTAATATTTTGTTCTGATGTATCTGTATGTTCTATTGTATTGTAATGTACTACTTTGTAACATGTTCTGGCTATTTTCTTAGAACTAGAGACATGTTGCATCATTATTTATATAACTGTTGGTTATATATAACTTCAGTTGTTCTTTTTAAATGTGTATGGTTTATTTCTTCCACTGTTGTTTAATGTTATTTATCATTTCCGCTGCTCTTCACTTTGAAAAATGGGGTCATAGTTTCCCCACTATTAGACATGGGCCCTCGCTGCTAGTCGGAAGGCTCTGGTGTTTTGGGAAATTCGTTTGCGGTTGTGTGACCAACCGGGTCCAGAGCACACATAGAGTGGCTCCCAAACCTGGGTCGTTACAAAGTGGTATCAATGGGGTTATTTTCTTTGACATACTTCTTGGAGCCATCGTTAGGGATAGGACAGTAATGATAGTTGGTAATAAGATGTGCCCAGGAGTAGCTAACCCTTGTATGGGGAAAATCCAGTAAACCTCGTATTTTTGCAATTATTCTGATTTTGCAAATTTGACAGTTGATTTAATTTTCACCGTTGGGTGACACACTTGTGATTGTGCTATTTTTATTTTATCCAGGGGTTCTATTTAGTTGAAACCTAATGATATGAGGGTATGCCATCTCATGCATCATTTAGGACGATGCTATAAATCACCTTCCATGCCTAGTTCCTTGTCATGTAGGTGCATTAGAACATGTATGTTGTTGTGATAGCTATCAAGATAGAAAAAGAATGTTGTTGTGATAGCATATTTGATAAATACCTATTATGTGATAGGGTATATTTGTGAGCCTGTTGATAGGATGGTTGCCAAACATTGATTTTTGGGGAGTATGGTCCCTCAATGACTGGAATTTGGTGGATCATTGACTTGTTTACTTGTGTATAAACATGTAGAAGATGGAAAACATTGGATCACGGGGAGTATGGACCCTCACAGATCAGAATTTGGCACTTAGGTGTTGTTGTTCAGTATTTTATGGGTTTAGAAGTAGTTTCAGAGGCATACTATCTGGGAAACCTAGGTTACACGCCGTGTAGTTCCTCGGACACATGCTTTGTGTTATCCTATTCAGGAAGAAATGAAAACATTTTTAGTATATTCCATGTATCCAAAGTACACGCCATTTAGTATCTTCTCGTGTCATAGACTGTATAGGAGAGGACACAGGGAAGGGAAAAGCTTGGGAAAAACACACCATGTACCAGATGTACACACCATGTAGTTTTGACCCAGAGTCCGCCTGTGTAACTAAAAACATGGATGGAGGAGACCATAAGACATACATGATGTGTCTGATATGGAACACGCATTGTAGTCTGACTTGGAGACCTGACCGTGCAACTAACAAACATGGGTTGGTGTAACCTCTTCTTGAACACCCCGTGTAACTGTGGGACACGCTGTGTAGTCATTACCGGTTGGAGACCATGTAGACATTGTCGTGTGGCTATGGAAACGGGGTGGTGTACACGCTGTGTGCGGGTGTAACACGCTGTGTGGTGTCAGATGAGTAGTCGGTCGTGTCACTAACAACACAGGCTGTTGGAAATTAAACACTACTTGTCGTGTAGATTACATACATGATGTGTAGTCTTGTTAAAAGTGATCCATGTGGCTTTGCCATGTAGAAGGACCTGGGAAGGGGAAGAAAAGTCAGGTACACGCTATGTAGTTAATATACACTCCATGTAGTCTTTTTTGAAACTTTTGAATGCCTTATTCCTTATGTTCCCTTTTTGGTCCCCTCATTTTTTTTTTCTGTTTTTGATAATTTTGATCCAAGGCATGGTTTTGATCTTGTATAGTCATGCCACCAAGATGACCACATGTTGTTTTCCAAGAGGGAGGCAACGATTATAGTCCAAAGATGATAGGTCATGGGCTACTATTGGATCCCCTAGCACAACCATATGCAGCGCCAACCATTATACTAGACACAGGAACAAATGCTCAGTTTCGTGAAGTCTTCCTGCGTTTCATGCAGAACCTTTATGGAGCAATGACGGCTTCCACATATCCGGATGAGATGACTTATATCTTCCAAAAGCACAATCCGCCTATGTTTTCATGGGATGTCGGACCTCAGGATGTGGAGTCTTGGATGGATTCATTACAGAATATTTTCAAGCATATTGAGACGCCTCCAGGGTGGAGGGTCAAGCTCGCGACATATATGATGCATGATTCCACCAAGAGGTTGTGGGAGGTTACCACTCGGAAAAATCATCACAGAGATATGGAGTGGTAGGATTTTCGTATAGCCTTCTTATGACTACTTCCTCCCAGAGATGCTGAGGGAAGATAGAGCACGAGAGTTCATGAATCTGCTACAGGGCTCTATTTTGGTGAGGGATTCTTCTACTCGTTCCACCGAGCATCAGCATTTTGCGCCCGTTTTGGTGGGTGATGAGACGTTGAGGGGTAGACTCTTTGAGGGTGGTCTTCGATATGACATCCGAGCACTGGTGAATGTTTTCAGGTTGCCAACAGTGCATGATATTGTGAACCAGACACTGATTACTGAGCGGAAACTATGGGAAGCTAGTGGTGTGGGCCAGAGCAGTTCATTACCAGTGTTTGGTACTATTTCTATTTGGAAAAGGAAGTGACAGATGAGTTTCTATCATGGAGGCAGTACTACATAGTCGATTACTTCATGTGGCCCGGTCATTTGCTAAAAGTGTGGTAGGGAGGGGCACAAGAGACCCTAGTGTACTCGTGATCCGGTGGAGTGCCGAGCTTACGGCAAGATGGGACATCTATAGTGCTTTTGCAGGGAGTTTCCACCAATGGCTAGAGAGAGGGGTTCTGTGCAGACTCTGCATGCATGAGCAGGACCAGCAGCTTCTTACCAATCAGGCAAGTGGGATATGTCAGGACATACATGCAGAGAAGGTGGTCGTGGCCATGGTAGCCAGACACCAGGATCTCAGAGGCAGTAGGGCAGGACAACTCAAGGTAGCCAGGCTGTGTCGCAGTGCCACCACACTGGGCATGCATATGTAGTGCAATAGACCCATCACTAGGAAGATCCCAGACCTTCTACCATCATAGGTACTATTCTAGTAGCTTCTGTTTTATCTTTAGTACTTTTTTATACGGGTGCTACACATAACTTTGTATTTGTGCCTATTGTGGAGAGCCTTGGGCTCTATGTTTCTTCTTTTCTCATGTTATTATTCTAGACACACCGTTGGGAACTAGAACAACTTGTGTGTATTAGTGCATGTAGTGCCCCCTTGAGGTTAGTGGGTGTCACATTCTATGGGAATCCTACGTCTCAGAGATGAAGAGCTATGATGTCATTATCGGGATGCACTGGTTGGTTCCCTTATGAGCCTTTGTAGACTTCTATCATCGCAGGGTTTGTTTCACATCACCAGAGGGCAGAGAGTTTCTATAAAAGGGTGAGAGGGATGTTCAGCCGAGTCGAGCTGGACTAGAGCATCATGGGCGAGGTGGAGTCACATCCCAGATTACGAGTTTATATCTGGATGATCAGGGGACTTGTCAGAAGGATTTCCCTATAGTGGTTGATCTTTTCAGGGATTTATTCTCAGACAACTTTCCAGGTCTACCTGTAGAGCGTGAGGTGGATTTCTCTATTGAGATTGTGCCAGGAGCGGCCCCAGTGTCCGTTCCTCCTTATAGGATGACTACACCTGAGTTATAGGAGCTTAAGAGACAATTAGAGGAGTTACAGTCAAAGGGTTTTATCCGACCCAGTACTTCTCCTTGGGGTTCTCCAGTCTATTTTGCGAAGAAGGCAAATGGTACCTTTAGAATTTGTGTGGATTATCGGAAATTGAACCAGCTAATGGTTAAGAACAAATATCCCTTGCCGAGGATTGATGATCTTTGTGATCATCTTCAGGGGGCATGAGTGTTCTCAAAGATTTAATTGAGATCCAGATATCATCAGTTGAATGTTAGAACATCTAATATACCACTCATAGTCTTCAGGAGCATGTATGGTCTATATGAATACTTAGTTATTCCGTTCAGACTTACAAACGCGCCATGAGTTTTCATGGATCTGATGAATCGTGTGTTCCATCCTTATCTGGATTCTTTTGTGGTAGTATTTGTGAACGATATCTTGGTGTACCCTCACACTCGACACGACCATGCCACCCATCTTGAGATCATGCTGAGTACACTGAGAGGGAATTATCTATATGCTATACTCTCAAAGTGTCACTTTTGGATGGACCAGATACACTTCTTGGGTCATATCATCTTAGAGGTAGGAGTTTCAGTAGACCTAGAGAAGGTTAGAGAAGTAGTTTCCTGGTATAAATCTAAGAACATGTTTGAGGTACAATGTTACATGGGGATGGCTAGTTACTACAGACTCTTCATCCAAGAATTCTCCCTCTTAGCAGCTCCATTGACGGGTTTGACATAGAGGAGTGTAACATTAGTTTGGACAAAAGCATGCAAGACAACCTTCCAGGATCTGAAGGGAAGGTTTTCATCAGCACCAATATTGATACTTCCAAATCAAGGGAAGATCTATACAGTTTACTATGATGCATCAGGTTTTGGACTGGGAGTTTTGTTGATGTAGGGTGATCAAGTTGTTGCATATAGGTCATGGCAGTTGAGGCCACATGAGAGGAATTACCCGACACATTCCCTCGAGTTGGCTGCAGTTGTGCATGAGTTACCCTGTTGGAGACATTATCTCATGGGTGAGAATTTTGTGGTTTTCACTGACCACAAAAGTCTCAAGTATATATTTAGTCAACACAACATAAATCTGAGACAGGAAATGTGGGTCGAATACCTTCAGTCCTTCGATTTTGAGCTTTCCTATACACCTAGAAAGGGTATGGCAGTTTCTGATGCACTGAGCAGGAAGACTCTGACACAGGTGGTTCATGAGGCCAATGGTTAATGGTAGCTTATAAATATGTTCTCTGAGATTCATTTGGAGGTTCACGACAGTCAGGGGAAAAATTATCTTTCATCTTTAGCTGTGACTTCTACCCTCATGGATAGAGTGAGGATGAGACAGCTATCTGATTCCAAAGGCCTAGTTATATGGGAGTCGGTGGCCAGTGAGGACCCTCCACCTGGATAGACGAGAGGTGACGATGTGGTACAACATTTCCATGGATGAGTTTGGGTTCCAGGGGATATACACGAGGAGTTTAGGTCAGAGTTTTACGCTTCATCTTGGGTAGTTCATCCCAGAGTTACAAAAATGTACCGTGACTTGAGACGTCAGTATTGGTGCCTGGGTATGAAGAGGGATGTAGTTGGTTATGTTAAAAGATTATTCACCTTTCAGTAGGTGAAGGTAGAGAATCAGAGTCCAGCTGGATTGTTACAGCAGTTACCCATTCCGGAGTGGAAATTTGATGATGTCGCTATGGATTTTCTGACTGGGATGCTGATGTCACCTCGAGGCAATGGTGCCGTGTGGGTTGTTGGGGACAAAATAATGAAGTTAGCTCATTTTTTCCGATCAAGGAGACCTTCGGGGTTGACTAACTTTGGAAGTTGTATATCCGAGATATTGTATGCCTTCATGGGGTCCATCATTATAATGTTTCAGATAGGGAAACCCATTTTATGTCTCATTTCTGGCATGGTTTTAAGAGGGAAATGGGTACACAGGTGCTTCTCAGAACAGCTTACTAGCCTCAGACCGATGGTCAGTCAGTGTGTATGATACAGGTGCTGGAGGACATGCTACGTGAATGCATACTAGACTCTGGGGGCTCCTGGAAATATCATATACCCCTTGTCATGTTTTCCTATAATAATTGTTTTCAGGTTTTCTTGCGTGTTTCTCCGAGGTTGAGAAACAAGAGGATCAGGAGATATGGTAAACATTCACCGAGGTATGTGGGGCCATTTGAGATTCTGGAATGAGTCGTGCTGGTTGCCTATCGGTTGCAGTTACCATAGAGGTATTGGGCCATGAATGACGTCTTCCATGAATCCCAGCTGCACCGTTATCATTCAGACATGTCTCACATCTTGCATCTTGAGGAGGTTGAGCTTCAGATAGATGTGTACTTTAAGGAGAATATGATTCGTATTGTTGATAAAAGCACGAATGTTTTCCGAGGCTTCTCACTTCCTCTTGTACGGGTGCTATTGCAGCATGGACGAGTGCAGGATGAAGCTTGGGAGTGGGAGACCAAAGTACATGCTCAGTGACCGAAGTTTTTCTGAGCATTACCTTTACCTTCCTTGGAAGAGAAATTTGGTGAAAAATTGCTTTAAGGGGGTAATTTTGTAAGAACGTAGTTATTCTTCTTGAGGTATGAGTTTTATCTTTTCCTTTTTCCTAAATCATTTTTTTAAAAATAAGGAAAACGGGGAAAATCCAAAACTCTGTGGGTACACGATGTGAACTTGTCCACCCGTCGTGTATTTTGGCCGTGTCGGATGAGTACACTAGGGGTGTAGTCATGCTGGTGATGAAAGATGTAAAAACTGACTACATGCCACGTAGTGGGTATTTACATGCCATGTAGTCATGTTGGAGATGAAAGGTGTAAAAACCGACTACATGCCGTTTAGTGGGTATTTACACGGCATGTAGTCTGTCGACAAGAAAATAGTAAGGCGGTGGCCCGCTTTGCAACAGTACACGACATGTACTAAGGTATTACTCACTTTGTACTCATGTTGATAGATGAACAGTGCCACGTTGGCGAGAATCCTCTAGCGGAACAGTTAAAAATTGAAATGTACATGCCGTATACCAAATAGTACATGTCGTGTAGTCTGTTTTCCCATAAAATGGGTAGTAGCCTCCTCCTTTCACATAGGAAGCTTAGAACATGAGGAGAGCTTGGGAGAGACGACTGGAGCTTGGAGGACCACCCGACCGCACATCAGGATCCCATTTTCTACCCCATCGATATCTGTGGAACCGCACAGGTGAGTTAATCCTTCTACTTGCTTAACTCTTTCCAATTATTCCTCTAAATGAAGTTATTTGAGTTTGAACGAGGTTATTTTTACCTCAGATCTACATCGATCACATGCGTTTCGAGGAGTGACATTCACATATGCTGATCAAGGAAGATCGAGTTTGCTGGTCTTGTGTTTAAATTTCCAACTACTATGTGTTTGTGTGTAATGTATGAACCCATGTTGGGGTGTCCCGTGGATGGGGTTGTGGCTATTTTGAATACCTAAAATTGTATGGGTGACTAAATATAATAATAAATGGTTTTTTGGGATAACTGCTTGGATCCAGGACCACCACGGGGGTGCGTTCCTCTATTTAGCTGTTTGGCCAGGTTACCCGAGGGTATACTGAAAAATATAGAATGCATCAAATTGCCTTGAGAGGAATTTTATATAATTTCATTCTTATCTGTTGGGCTCGACCTGGTTACTTTCGCCTGAGTTCAATATTCTATTTAGCATAAGGGAGGTGTTCTATTTGGCCTGAGGGTAGTGTTCTATTTCACATGAGGGCAACAAGTCTTATTCCTGAGGGAATTTACTTCTGTTCATAATGGAAATATCTCGTACACCTGAGGGAAATATTCTGTAGCCTGAGGGAAACCCTGAGGGAGAGCCTGGGGGAAATGTTCTGATTGGCCTGAGGGATTGATTCTGTAGACCACAGAATGTTACTAAATTGAATGGTTAAAAGAATTTTGATGTTGCAATATAACTGTTAACGTTAGTTACTTTTCAGTACTACTTAGTTTATTACATTTTACTACTGCACAATGATGTTGCACATTTACACTGACTGTTGGGCACATGCCTCTAGTGGGTGCCCACATGGATTTATTTCTCACAACCTGTTTGGGTCATGTCATTGGCCCAAACAGTCAATGTTGCTACCGGTGTGGATAAGGTGAAGAGTC
Organism: Viscum album; assembly: GCA_963277665.1. NCBI lineage: Eukaryota > Viridiplantae > Streptophyta > Magnoliopsida > Santalales > Viscaceae > Viscum > Viscum album. Next base: position 875,133,116 of record OY728143.1, on the reverse strand, counting down.
CCTATACAGGTACTTGATTGTTGCTGAGGAGTAGTGAGCATGGGAGCGAGCTCAGGCTCACGTTGCTTCTGGCTGTTCTGTTTCTTTCTGTTGTATCTGTACATTCTATTGTATTGTATTATACTGATGTGTAACATGTTATAGATGTTTTCTTAGTAATAGAGACATGTTGCATTATTATCTATATAAATGTTGGTTATGTTTTACTGCAGTTGATCATTTTAAATGTGTATGGTTTATTGCTTCTGCTGTTGTTGTATTCTATTTATCTTTTTCACTACTCTACACTTTGAAAAATGAGGGCATAGTTTCCCTACTATCATACCCGGACCCTCGCTGCTAGTCGGCAACCTATGGCATTTGGGGAAATGTACTTGAGGTCATGTGACCAACCGCGTCTGATGAACCCATTGAGTGGAACCCAGATCCGGGTCATTACATTAAGAATAATTCATGTTATGATTTTTATGAATTTATGAAGAGGATATTTTAAATTTAAATGATCATATAGTTTAATTTCTTTCCGGGAATATGATTTCAATATAAAGGAACTTATATTTTCCACTCTAAAGAATATTATGCCAAGGAGTTATTACAAAAATTTGGAATTTACCCTTCTAAGGAATTATTACACCTATTTATTTTGGTAAAAAGTTAAGAAATGATGAATCTAGGAAATTCATAAATCATAATTCCATATAGATGTTAATCATAACTTTAAACTATCTTATATCATCCAGGTTGGACATCGTGTATGTTATATCGTGGGTGTAATATATCAGAGTGATCGAAACTTATATAAAATTAAGGAAGAAAAAATTATCCACGTGCATGTTAAAGGATCAAAAAATTATGTAATCTTATAAAAAGAAACCTATATTTTAATATTGATTGGATTTATTGAATTTTTTATGTTGTAGATTGCAATGATTTAAAATTGTAGTCAACAGAAACTATCTTCTCGAGAGAATGTTGTGTGAGATTGAATAGTATAACAAAAATCTATAATATATATATATATATATATATATCATTATCTATGAAGTCAGTGGCACTGATTTAGTGATCAATTTGTCTTTTGTAGATCATGGAGGGTATTTTATTTTTTCTGGTGTTTGGGGTATGTCTTATAGTGCTTTATCATATTATTTTACATTATTAGATATGCATGGAATGATATTAAATGTATTAGGTTCGGTTTATTTATTATTATGGAGTTTATTTGAGGATAATTTATATTATCCATGGAATTATGATTGTATATAATCCCATAAGTCCAATTAATATACCCTCACTACTGGTTATAAACTATTGGCCTATTAGAGATAAGTTTTTTCCACACATGTTTTCATTGTTATCCTATGGGGAGTACGAGCAGGGGTGGTTCAAAAAAAAATAGGTATAAATGACCTTGGATGATAGAAAAGATGGATTTTTGGGATATGAACTAGTTTGGGTATCATGTTTTGTTAGGAAAAAATATCAATTTAAAATAGTAAATACCTAAATAAAATAAAATCGATAAGAACATAGTCAATTATGGTTCCATGTGAACTGATGCGATGATTTTGTGTTCATTGAAATTTATAAGAATATTGATATTTGTTATAAGGAAATAAATAACTAAGTAAAAAGTATCATTACTTTCTATACATATTATTTAATTCGGTAGAATGTGGGAAATAAGATGTATAATAATTAATTAATATTAATTTTCATATATTATCAGTTTAAGAAGCCCCTATTATTATTTTTTCCAAAATGGACCCTGGTAATCATCTCTATCAGGCATGTGAATATAATTCACAATAGTTTGAACTAGATAAAAATTTTAGATTTGTGGTTCATAATGATGGTTCTAAGGTAAAATACTTCTTGAGTACCAACATCAGATCTTTTAGAAGTAAGATGGGTATGTTTCCCATAAATATACCATAAAATGGGGTTTGAGGTAGAACTTTCATCCAGTTTGATCCATTAAAAGTTGGAGTTTCAAATTCCATCTCATCATAATATTTGGGAAGTATCATATCTTTAGTGATCAATTTTATTCATTGGTGATCATGAGTATATATAATCTTGGTGGGATATGATTCATTATCAGTTCTAGTCTATGTTCCATTTATCCACTATGATGGTGACACATCTATGTGGGGTTATTTCTCTTTTCCATGGAATATCTAGCATATTGGAGTTTGGGATATATTTATAAAATATACGACATTAATCATCAAAACAATTTCCTATTGGAGAGTTTATAGTGAGGCATTTCAAGGTGGTGTACTGTTTGGAGATACAGTTCAAGGTCACACAATTCACATTTTAGATGTTTCTGGAGGTGTCAATGAATGCATAGGCTATTAAGAATATATTTTACTGGACTATTTCATCTCAATAGCATCATTTACATGATATATTTTGAAGTATATTCACAATATGATGTTCATAGTTTCTTTTTTAGTCAATGATGTAGAGATTGAGGTGTTAGTTTCATCCCTTATTATATAATTTCACTACATATAGAAATTCACTAAAATATTTTTGGAGGTAAATTGAAATTTTATTCAGTTGTGGTTCTCGATCATTTAAATACTTTTGATTAATAATCCCTACATAGAAGTGGGTATATAGATAGTACCATCCTTCATAATTAGATATTATTTTAGTTGTATCCAATATATTGAAAACATCAAAAATTTACTCTCAAAATTGTCCATCAGTGAAGAGTCAGTGTGTGCCAATGATTACCCATTAATGTCCCATTTCCTCAAGTACATAGTTCATAACCCAGTGGTATAATTTTACTACATCGAGGATATATATGTCATTGAGTGTGAAACAAAAAAAAACATGTTATAGATTTTATAATTTAATTCACACTAGATATCATGAAAGTTAGCATTTGTATCATTTATAAATGTGTAAATGATTTATTTCATTCCAAAATAAACATTTCGTAATTTAACATTACTTAGTGAGGGATATTTTAATGTTGGCAGAGAAGCCTACGATGCATTTTGAATAGAATACACCAATTATAGATCAAGAGAGATTATGTGAAATGCATTGAGATTGTGATAATATTTTAGAGAACCATTTTTATTTGTAAGACTTCCATTTTGTATGGATTCAAATAAAATATACAATCCATTTAAAGGAATGGATTATTTTCATTTAGTGATAATGTTGATTTATTTTATGGTATTTTTTATGTTTTTTCAATTATTTCCAATCAACCATTCAATAAAATGGTTCTTTGATAATGTGTGTAGTGTCACTGTGGTATAATCCTTATCAAGGGTACTATTTTTTTTCGATATTTCTATTTGTATTTTTAATGTGGGGTTCATTTATATAGACTAATTAAATTTAATTATAGATATAATTTTTTAAAAATTTGGTAAATATTTAGGTGAGATAATTATTGGGTATTTACTCTTATGATATCAATTAGCTTATCATTGTTTTTCATTATATTAACACCAACTTCACTAGAATATTTTGATCAAAATAACCATGTGTTGGGGATTTTATCCAAGGAATAAATTTAATAGGTTTATAATATAAATAAGTTCATGGTAATGTTATTTTATTTACAGTTCAAATAATATCTTGAATCCACATGTTAAAAAACATTAAATTAATCCACTACATTCATTGTTAAATATACAAAATGTATTCCAAAATAATATTTAACAATAAAAAACTCTCAATGATAAAAATACACTAATGATGACTCACCATAGTTGATTATTTACTCATCCATTGAGATTTTTATTGATAAATTTTATTATTCTTTGATTGATGAGTTAAAAATAAATGATAAATTAGGGTACAAAATTGGATTAGTGCATTAAACACACACAAGAACGATGATGTGAGTTAAATGCAAAATTTTGATTGAAAAATAACGTGAATGAAGGGAATGTTTTTAAAAACTATATAAACCATTTTAGGAACAATAATATTACACAAGATAGTTTAGAATTTTATAATAAATTATTAATAATAAAAAGGCATTAAAATTCAATTAAAATGTAAAAAAAATAACAAGACACAATTTGAAAACTAGAGAAAATTAACATGAAAGTGAAAGTATAGGAGATGTTTCTATTTTTGATAATTTTTTATGGAAATTTATCCTCGGAAGTATTGAATGGTATAATCACTCTCATTATCTTTTTCGAGTTCTAAAATGTTATCATCTTTCAAGGAGAAGAGGGGGTGAATTTATAGCAAGAGGTACTGGATTGTTTACATTCTAAAACAATACTTCATTTATATTGACTATTTCACCATTTAGATAGTAAAATATAGAGATATATTATTCATAAATATATTATATATGGATTTTGACTGTTTAGACTAAAAATATTTATTTATGTTGAATTTTGAATCCAATTTCCTAATTTTTTTTCTAAATAATGGGTTCATATCAATTTTTAGCCATTCTTTTTCAAACTCCGCAATATGAATAGGTTTTAGATGATGAAGATGCACTTGTATCCAAAATATTTATTGAAAAAACATTAGAGATTAAATTTTATATTTGTATCCAAAAAAACTCATCTAAATTGGCCAATTTTGTTTGGAGAAAAATCTACAATTATAGGTTGTAGTTAATTCCCAAACAGAATGAAGGTATATATATACATGCAAAAGTTGGGCGACTTATTAGTTGAATTGGGATATTAATTTTTTTATCAAATATGCAATGGAAGTTTCTTGATCTTGTTTTAAAGGATACATGAATTTTGACTTGTATATAAAACCTATTAAATATCAAATCACTATAGGTTTAATTTCATTGAAATATTATTTTGTCCTCTTTCTCTAGTCCATATGTCCCTTAAAATTGCAAAAACAGTTGATGATATTTTTTAATATTATGTTGTAATATTAATCAGGAATACAAAAAAAATATAACATAATTTGTATTATTATATTTAATGATATGATCATAACAAGAAACTGAAATTAAATTGAATGAATTTTTTCAATTCTCTTCTGATGGCTTTATGATCGAAATATGATCATTGGATGGAAATTAATCAGTTCTATGTAAAAAATAATTAACAAGATAATTTTAAAAGCATGAATTAATATTTAATATCAATTTTTATATTAATATACTTTGTTAAGGAGAATTTTGTGTTCACTATTGAGATGGATCAACATATGAGTAAAAAATTTATTAGAAACATATACTATATAAATAAAAAATTCATTAAGAGTTTAGTATAGGTTCAATTAGAGGTGTTTTTCGTGGTGGTAGTGTAGTACCCAGATGTTTTCCATAATTTTATATTGAAATTTAATTGATGTGAAATAAATTTTTGTATAGAGTACGAACCAATATTCCTTTTGGATAAAAATTATCTTATATTGGATGTATAATTCTATGATTTCAGTGTTATATTAGAATAAATAAAAGGCATAGGTGGAAATGAATTGTGTTGTTTTTAAAAAATACCAAATCAAGAAAAGTTCCTCATTGTGATTTTTAATGTTGTGCAATGGTATTATGATTAAATAAACTATACATGGGAATTAGATAGAAGAGAACTCAAAAAATTTAAATTGGTTCGTGTAAAATATATCCCCTAGTACATTCCACCCATGCTCCCTTGATGTGTATGGTGAATTTTATTAAATAGGTCCTCTTATCTGGAAACCTATTGAATTTATTTCACACAATTTTATCCATTCAATATGTCAGGTTCTTTTACCATAATCCCCAATAACTACATATGAGTATGAGAAGCAAATGCTCCACCATGAATGTGTACAAGCATATGAAACTTAAGGAAAAGGATATTAGATAATTGTTGTTGAAATAAACTCAGAACACAATTTCATTAGAAAATAAAAAATTAATAGTTATATAATATTAAATATAAAATCATCAATGTTCATTCCATTAACTGAATCCCTAATTATTCTTGAGGGAAAAAATTTCTTAAAACACATAGTGGTAAAAACAACATCCATCTAAGAGAAGTTGTTAAAAATGATAATATAATAAACTTTTATATCACCAACATATATCTTTGATAACTACAATTAATAAATATAAAAATAATATTGAATAAGATGCATCATCAGGGAGATGGTAAAAAATTTGAAGATTAATAAATTTATATTGAAAAGGTGTATTCTTTAATAGAACTAGAGTGATTTTTTTAGAAGATGTAAATCTATTTATTTAATAAGATGGTTTATATAATTTAGTTAAAATAGTTATAGAAACGTCACCTAATAAAATATGACCATTTAAAGAACACAACTTTTTAAAAACCATTATTTTAATGACCCATGAAAAATTATGACTTTCCATATAAATGGGAGAGATTTAATATATTCATTAATAGTCTTTGAATCTATCATTTAATATAATTACATATATATTCAAACAAAAAAAACATTTGTAGAAATCAGGATGAATAATAAATATATTAAATCTTAAAGAAAAATGATTCAAACAAATTATTTCACTGTTTAGGGATAATAATCAATTTTACAGTTATCAATGTACAATTGATTTCAAATATTGGGATGATGAATAACATGACAATAAAAAATATGTAGCATTATTCAAGAAATTATAGTACCAAATCATACAATTTAGACAATATTTAATGTTCCAAAAGAAGCTATCCTTAAAGATTATGGTACCCGATCTTAATGTTTATATCAAATATGGTGTTATAAAAACTACTTCTATGATATTTTTTTATTACTAAGAATACCTAAGATAATTAAATGTTAGTATAATTGAAATTAATTTCTTTCTAAAATAAAATAATTATTCTAACAAACATCATTGTGAATTAAATAAAATAACATTAATTATTAATACAAATTTTAGTTTGTTTATCATCACAAAGAATGAGAAATTAATGAAAATTTGTCATCAACATGTTCCATGAAATCCCCCAATTTACCAAGATTACAAAACCCATATAAATATTGAATGGTAAAAAAATAAATTTTAATCCAAGAAAATTTATATTAAATAATATATATTATATATATCCAGATCATTCATTGAAATGATAAACCAATTATTATGAATGATTTGACAAAAAATTGTTTATGATACAAAAATATCATTTCCCCACTTATATTGTAAATAGATATTAATATATTAATATTTTTTAGACAATACAGTATAGAATACCATAGATCTATGAATTTCGGGTTTATAAAAATTTATCCAAAAAATATTATATAAAAAATGTATCACCATATAATTAATGAAAGTAATTTTTTTAAACACTTAGTGAATGTTATATTAATCCAAATATAAAAATTTTCTAAAAGGTCAATAGTCTTAGACATAAAATTAATATAATAATGAAAATAAATTTTTTAAGAACATATAATAAAATTCAACAAAAAACTATTATTGTATTATGAATTTTTTATTATAGAGATTTATTAGATAATAAAATTAAGTTAGGCTATGTTCTATGATTTGAAGAAGTTTTATGATATGGATCATCTAAAGAAGATTTTATGGTTATATAATGCTTAAAAGTCTACTTAATTTCCATTTTCACTACTATCAATGACAACAGTTTTTGAATCATGGAACATTGCACACAACTTCAATAAAAACATTAACTCTTGAACCATATTTAGTTCTTCAATGATGTTCAAATTCAAGAAATCATTACTATATTCAGCTAATTATACAAATATTCTCATTTTTCATCCTTGTGGATTGAATAAAGTACTATCACTAGGATCTATGAATATAATACTTGTAATAATATCATTAAAATTAATCAAAAGAGTTTGTAGTGGAATGTTATCACACTATATGATCTAAAATATATCACTTGTGATAGATACCATGATAATAAGTGATTAAAATAGCCTATTAAAATATGGAAAATTTGTTTAGCTAGAAGTAGAATCCCATTCAGGGCTTGTACTCTCTTTAAATTTTTTAATTTAGAATACCGAAAATTTCATTAAATATCGAAAAATTTATATAGAAATTGATTTAGGATTGATCATTCAAATCTGATCATTCTTCTACCTCATAATAGAATCAAAAGCAATTTTTGTGATTGATTTTTTATTTTACACATTCCAGCTGATCGTGGATGTATTCAAACTATATTCATGAAATTGATAAACTCTTTTGATATTGAAAACATTTTCTAGAAAAATCCATATATCCTTTAAATTGATCATTAACATCCATTAATTTATTGAATCTATAGATCATATCCTCAATATGAGCATCATGAGAATTAGAATATACCATTTTTGGTATTTTTAGAGATTTTACAAAACATCCAAGGAATAAGATTTCACTTTTGTTCTTTCACTATATTGATATAGAAGATATATATGGACATGAATATACTCTATTACATTACTAATATTATTTTTGTTAGAATCATAAAAAATATAAATTATCTTATCACTAATGAGATAAATCGGTTCATCTAATTGGGTGTTAATAATCAAATCTCCACGAGCTTCCTAATTAATATGTTCCTATTTAAGAGCCACCTTCCCTTCGACATGAACCATATGATCATTTTGAATTTCAGAAATTATATTTATTGAAAATAAAATATATGTTTCTTCTATTATTTATTAAAAAATAAATAGAAACATATTTTCCTTAATCTATTTCTACAAAAACTAGTTGTTCTACCTGTCCATCCTCTATAGGGATAGCCAAATACACATGATTTTATACTACAAATGATCTTAAAATAAGATCTTCACTATTTAGCTCACTAGAGGTTTCATAAAATGATCTTAGATTTCATGGAATCCCCCAAACGTTGTTGGGTTAATAATATACACTCTCTATCCCCACATTACATTGAATAGATGATTGGTTGGAATAGACTATAGGCATGTAGCTTCTCCAACTAATACGTTTACTCTTACCCCTTTAAATAATTCACCAAGAAACATCCTTGAACAAGTATACTTCTGCATTTAATGCTCGGTATGATAAGGAACACCATATTGTTCTTCATCTTCATCACCCAAGTCATTACCTTACACATTTGTTTCTATAAAAAAATAAAATTTTCATCTATGTTATAGTTGATAGAATGATTTTATAGGGTCTTCTAATATAGGGTTTTATTTAAAAAATCATTATTTTTTAACAATAAAACACAACAAGATGCATTCATTCTTGATATAATGATATCCATGTATGTATCATATAGTACCGATTCATATATATCAAAACATATTTCTAATACTATATTTTTAAATTCACTCAACATAAAAAAACATGATGTAAATATTTGGGATGTGAATATGTTTATATTTAACTATCATTGACACTATAGTAGTCTGAATAAATTTGAACAGATCCCTCTAGGTGGTTTTAAAATAAGTTACCATTATCTTCCTAATGTGGGTAGTACTAAACATTTAGGGAATTAAATTTTTATAATTTTATGAATCTTATCTTATTGATATTAGACTAAAGTGATAGAATCTATCTCAGGTAAAATGAAGTAATTTATTAACATACAATATAGAAATCATAAATTTCTTTTCATTTACATTATAAGAGAAAAAATCATCAAAATCATCAAAAGTAAACTATGAATTTTCATAAAATTCAACCACTTATACCTAAATAATACACTTGAAGTTTATCATTTAAACATTACCAATAGACCAAGAAAAACATAATTTTACAGTAGCTAATGATTGTTCTTTAATATACATTCATAGTCGATGAAACTCAATTAAACATCTATTCTTTATTAATATTTTTTTATTTACTACTTTAATTTGATCCATCCTTATTCATAATTTATACTATCCACCTCCATTTAGGATATTGAGATTTCAATATGTTTAGAGATTTGGGTATAATTAGATATTGACAGATTGGGACGATGAAAAGGTGTGACTTTGATAGTTAGAGAATGATAGAGAGAGATCATATATGATATTTAATGAGAGGAATTTTGGGTTCTCAATTTGAAAACATTGTGAATTTGTTTTTAGAATTTTTTATTTGATATAAAAACATTGGATAACTCAAATTAAAGAACATATATTTTAAAACCTAAATGGGATAATTGATAATATTAATCATTAAAATAAATTTTATAAATATATTATCCAAGAGGTATTAAAATAAAATATGAGGCTAATTAGTTATTAAAATTCCTAAAATTAAATAAATACAAACCCCCTTAATAATATGTAATCCTTTAGTGGGAATTGGTTTGGTAAAAATATCTGTATATTTATATTTTTTATTATGAAATTCCTAACATATAAATCATATTGAGACCACATCTCTTAGAAAATTATTTCTTATATCTACATGATTAATTTTTCAATGAATCACATTAGTGTTTAAAATAAAAATAGAACAAGTATTATCACTTAAAATAGAAATATAATAAAAAAAATTATCATTTTTAAAAGAGTTTGTTTCATCAAAGACACTTAAGCACATCAACTACCGGTAGAGAAGTATTTTTCCTCAAATCGTAAAAACATAAATCTATCTTTATTCTTACTATACTATCAAATTATATAATTTCATGATATGTGAGAAGTCACTAAGTTTCTTATTCTATCAAACCTACACACTCAAAAAATTAGTATCTGAATAATTATTATAAATAAAATCTAAATATTTTGGATAGATTATATATTTAGAAATATATTAATTCAAATATCTAAAGATTATATTAACAATAGAATGGTGGTTTTAAATTGGGATTTTTTGAAACCGTTAAAAAATAAAACCAAAAAATTTAAAATATGGTCTATTAAAGTAAGATATATCTAACCACCAAACATAAATCTACATAACTTATTTTCAATTAGTTTTTTATATTCATTCACATCGTGTTTTATATTTGTACAATGGGAGATGCATAATAATTAATATTTCTATGTCCCATGTTTTTTAGTAAATCATAAATATATTTACATTGATTCAATACATTCCCAAAATATTTGGGATAAATATAAAAATGAATAAATATATTTAATACACCAATTATACTCAATTAAATTTCCATTTATATATATATTGAGAAAATATTTCATAGATTATAATTTTTTGAACCTAAGATAAGACCATCTACAAATATTCATTATAATAAAATATCATAACGTTAATTTTTTTTAAAATTATATCATCTAGAAATCCGAATGATAAATCATTTTTCAAAATTATGAAACTTAATCTATTATATCTATCCATTGGTGGGTGTGTATGTTCATGAATGGATTTTATAACATTGAAAACTAAATTTAGAAGATTGATGTTTTTAAAACCTATAGGTTTCTCAACATTGGCTTTATTTACTAAATAACCATTAAAAAATAATATTTTAGTTCCTTTGAATATATTTACAAATTAATATAATATGTATAAGATAAATGAATTTTAATGGATTATACTTTTGAAACTCACGTAGTAGTCTGTTCATTATATATTTGTTCCTCCTTTTTATATACTTCAAACAATATCATAGACATATTCATGGGGATTATGACGTGATCATGTTACATGTTTCAAAATTAATGTTGATTTCATATTACCGTATGATTTAAAGGAATATTAACCAACTCAAAAAAATTATTTATTTTTACAATTTTTAGTTATTATTTATTGGATATTTTCATAATTTCAATATCTATGACTTATTCTATAGATTTAGGTTCAAATAGGGACAGAAATGAAGATAATATATCTAGATTTTCAATATTTTGTCTTGATATAATTTTTACATGAAGGACCTCTATAACACTATCTGAAGGGTTGTACATTATGGTTCTAATATTTATAGGTAAGAGATATTTGGGTTCTCTAGTATCATGTTCGTCAAAACCAGATTGATTCTCATTAAATTTTGATTTTTTTTAAAAACATATTATTGTGATCGAGGTAACATGCTCTTTAAATAAAGTGTAACTTCATCTAAATATCTATTTCTTGATCAATATTATCACATTCATTAAGATTCACTATAAAATATTTTTTAACTATCCTTTATATTTTACTAAACTATCTGGAAACATTAAAAGTTGTAGAATATCGAAGAACGATTTATTTTCCATCCTTTAGATCAAATGAAATAATACTATTATTAATTTTCATGATAAATAATTTGAATGAAAAAAATACTTAGATATCGAACATTATTGTTTCGATTATTCTATAACTCTCAGAGTCTCTTTTTATGAAAGGTTCATATTGAAACCAAATTCATTATATTTCAAACTATACTTATTGATTCTATTGAAAAATTGGAAAGAATTAAATATTCATTTAACATAGTTCATAAAATTTCATGAAGAGTTATATTTCTTCAGTATATTATTCAATTTTATTGAGTTTTCTCTGAAAATTATATGTTTATTTATAACCCATTACTAAAAAATAATTGAATTACTAATTATGAATCTCCCATCCTTGATAACATCACAATGAAATTATTTTTGAAATATATTTCATTTGAAAGAAATTTAAAATAAAAATTTAGAAATATAAAAGGAATCACTTTAGGATTTTAAAAACTAATCCTAGGTAAATATTATTAAATCATAGAAAAAAACAATGATTATACTATCCAATATATGTACTCCAGATGGCCTGAGAATCCATTTGTCTGAGTTGGGAAGGATAAGATGTAGAAACCTTGATAATATATTTAAATTATCACTTATAATATAGACGTTTTTGTAATTTATCATTATATATGTTGAGATTAAAAATAAAACTACGAAAATCAAAAACTATAAGTTTCATTGATAATTTATATTGATAAAATATTTTACATTTTCCATGTTTCTTGTTGAAAATCCCTGATTATTTTATTTGAATAGTTATAAAAATCACTTTCTATTCCGAATGGAATTAAGATTCAATTTATAATGATTTTACGGTATAGGTGATTTTTAACTTAATTTGTTTATCTTTTAAGATAAAAAATAAATATAAAAAAAAGAACAAAAAAATCAACATAGATTTCAGGAATAATTATCTGATTTTATATCAACCCCTAAGGATATAGGAATGTATTGATCGTGATATAATTTGGATATCATACTAATCCAACAAAAATTATTTTGAATATCATGTTACCACATAAGTTAACCAATTCCCCATATACTTTTCGTAGTTTATGTATATTAGAAGAATCGCCAATCATGTACGCTGATCAACCACTATCCATATACAACATTAAACCTCATTCCCTATGTCTATTTATCTATAATAACATTAAATAATAGATTTTTCGTGTACATAAATTCTCATGAGTCTAGATATGTCAATATTTACGGATCTCATTAATAATATCTCCAACGTGTTTCTATTTTTTATAGAAATAATATCAGAAATATTTTTATTTATAGGGTAATTATTTATATAACTAAACTTGGTATTTTTATGAAAGTAGTCATCATTATATTGTTTTTTATCTCTATAATAAAAAATAATAATTCTAGAAATGTGATATATTGGACAATGAATGAATTAATTTATTAATATTATTTACATTTTACCATATATCCATATCAGATATTTATCTTCTATATAATAAATTTTTCTAAGAATATGATTTATAGATTCTTCTCCTTTAGTTATTATAATATAAAGACTTGTTAAGGGTTATAAATCATAATATAACTCTTTAATATTACATTATATCATATTAGATCATGAAATTGATTTTAATAAATTATTTTTTTAATTACATGGTCTGTTTTAACGTTGAATTTTTTTAACTAAGATTGCATTTTAAATATTATTAAAGTATTTATGTTTTTTATTTTGGAATAACATTTCCCTTTATGCATAGTAAAGTTATCTTCTTATTATGAATCTTAGAATGTTTCAAAATAAGAATAAAAATCATAATAAGACTTTAAATCATCTTCCAAAACCAAAAATCATTTTTTTCATTTCTATTATTATTGTTATTATTCTATGTCAGTAGATATACTAGTGTCTTCAGAAAAAATCCACATATACATTACCCCTTTCTCTTAATAATCATATTTCATTTGGTAATTGTTTTATTTATGTTAAAATATTTTTTATCTTACATCATTTTTTTCTAATTAGAATTGATATACACCTTATATTTTCATTCTTGGCATCTAACTTCATTTATTCCTAGACTATTTTAATATAAATAATTGAAATACATATTAAATCATTTCGTATTATTATAAAACATTTTTAATCCTTTATCTTAATGATCTATTTCCAATCTAGAATCCAATCATAAAAAATTATTTTCAGAATAATCCTCATACTTATATTTTAGTAAATATTTCTGAAAAGTAAACAAAAATGTAGTATTGTCCCTTTTTATCATTTTTTGATCTTCAACTTCAGCTTAAATATCAACATCATAAATCATAAATTAATCAATATGTTCTTTCATTGATGTATTTTAACATGATTTGTCTATTTTTTTAATAGATTACAATCCAATTAAATTATTGGCATCTCTGCACAATAAATACATGATATTTATTTAGAATTAGGGTTCCTATGTAAGTAAATCCACTTAAACGTTCAATCAATATACAATTCATTAAAACAATAATTTATCCATCATACACATGGACCATAAAAAATATTAATTTGACCATGTTATACCTCATCTATATCACATCATTATTTCCTTCATGTGAGAAAAAAAATTTCTACCATACAAAAGATGCATTACCACATTATGGTACACAATTTAATTCTTTTGGACAAATTACAAATATGATATCATTATAATATTTTGATTTTAAATCATATTAATATTCCATTATTGCATCCCACTACAGATAATCTCTATGGATTTCATAAAATTTAAAAATAATCATATAAAATTAAAAACCAATATTCTTGAAATTAATAATCATTCATTATTTCTGGAAACCTTTTTTTTGCAACGAAATATTCTACTCTAATCATTGAAATTCTTAATTTGTGTTCATCTGAAGACATATTTCTTCTTATATAACATTCACTCATGATTCCTAGAACATAATATAATTTTTCAAGGGTCAGTCCTCTAATAAAATTAATTATGTTAGAATAATACAAAATAAAAGTGTATGATTAATTATTTCTTTTTATAAATCATTAAAATATTAAAATTTACCCCTGTTATTAAATTTTTGGTTTTGAATAATATTATTCATTATATGTATTATTCAATAAGAAACAAAAAAACAAAATCAACAACATTTATAGTTGTTTGAGAAACATAGATCCTATAGTCCATTCCATTTTTCTTTCTCAGAAAGAATAATTAATTAAAAAAAGGTCATATTTTTCAATGAATAGTACAACTACGTGAAAATAGTTATAATATGATAATTGTTGAAATATATATGGTATAAAGATATAGAAAAAACTGAAAAATGTATATTTCTATAGAGGTAAATATAGATTTTTTATTATAATACCCTTCAAAGGAATCTATGAACATGATTTGTGATATAATATTCATAAAACAAATGGTAGTATCAAGAACAAACTACTAATAGAAGTAGACAAAACAATCCGTAGATGATAAATATGTACATCTATATAGTTTATCTATTGTAATTTCATAGATAAACAGTAGTAAATAGATTCCAAATTGATACTTCAATAGTATGATGATCAAACAATATTAGATCAAAATATGCATTTTTAGAATGTGTAGTCAATTAATATGCAATAATGGGTGATTTATATTATATGTAACTCTGGCTATTTTAGTAGAATCTTGATTTACATCGGTTAAAATTGATCCCAAAAATATCCACTGATAAAATGTGACTACTTAAAGCCCATAAATATTTTAAAATATGAATTTAATCATTATAAGAAGTCATGAAATCCCGTAAAAATAATATTTATTTAATCATTTTAATATATTACATTTTATTATTTTTTCAAAATAATTATAGAGTTATTTTATCAGAGGAAACCAATGACAAAAGTATGGAAAACAATCATTATTTTAAATCTCATAGATAATAGTGTCAAGCATAGGGTTTCATTGTATATATGTTATCATCAAAAGTCCAGTTGAAAAAATATTACTTATTTAAAGGGAAGGGTTTATAAACCATTTGTTAAGTATAAAATTGTCGGGTTCTTCAGAAAAGAATTCTTCCTAATCATATCATTTATACCAAATGTTGGATTCATAAAATAGAAATCTTTACACAATTAGAGTTCATGATCCTAATATTTTCAACCAATACAAGGTTATAAAGAGTGATTATAGACTCTTTGAAAATTACTTGTATACATAATAATATTATTAATCAGCATAATTAATACTAAAGTTCTTTTAGAATAAAAAAATTATTCCAATAATCATTATCCTAAAATCCAATTAAGTACATTTCAATAATAATTTATATTTTTGTGTTTGTGAGCATCAAAATCAATGAGAAATTAGATAAATTATTGGATCAACATATTCATAGTAGTATGATCATATTATTTAGATTTATGATCCACTATAGAGTGGTTTCATTGGACCAAGTGTACCTCCCTAGTGTTATTTGGTCTTGTTCATGATGTGCGAAGATGATAGTCTATGACTGTAAATTGATTTTAATTTCTATAATTAAGTGATGTTGAATAATCACAATCCTATTCAATAAATTAATGATATATTGAATCAAAAAATTTTTTTTATCTAGTTCATAAAGTGAAATTAATGGTTGTGGTATCACCAGATATTGGTGAATGATGAGGAAATTATGAATAATCTCTTTAGGTGATTTTTCAGGAACGATATGTTTATTGAAGTAACCATTTATGTCATTAATTTATGATCCATGATCATTAAACAGATGTACTATACAATATTTATGTTTCTTGACAACTTCTTTATGGTGTTAATTTGATGATATCCTTAGGTATTTAGATTAAGGTGAAGAGTATGTAGAGAAACTAATAATTGTATTATATTTTTTCAGTGTCATAAACAAATTATGAAGTTCTATAAGTTTATGTTTTGAATGATGGCTTAATATTTTTCATTAAATAATTAGCGAGGAGTAGTTATATATCATGTTAAGATATAGGTGGGGATTTATTGGTTATATATTTGTATGTAAAATATGTATAAAATTACGATTTTCTAATTGGCCATCATATGAGGATCATTCCAAATTTCACCTAGATTATAACATTTATAAAATATCTTATTATGAAGGATTATTTTTTCTATTGACTTACTTGTTCTAAGACACATCATTATATCGAAAATAAAAATTATTTAGTACCGCTATTTTCTATTTGGTAGAAGAAGGATTTATGTTTGAGTTTTTTTTGAAACATTATTCCATGGATTATGTTTCTATTTGATGTGGAAGGGAGTTGGGTTTCTTGGTCGAAAATGATGATATCACATGTAGAGTCTATATTCCCAAAAAACATAAAGTAGAAGATCAATCCTGAAACTCATATTCTTGCTGTGTTTATTTAATAGTGATATATCCCTCTGTGGATGTGGGAGGATATTTCAATTTATTTGTGTAACTTTATTACCTTGAGGTTGGGGTTGATATGATTCTATATGGGATATACTAGATAACATGATGAATCCATCTCACTTTATGGTGATTAAGTATTCTACTGTACTGTATTTCTTATCAATGTTCTATTTAAAGTAGATTATGAGGCTCCATGGGGTTTTAAGGTTGATAGTCTCCAAATGTAACCCTAGTTTTTCTATTTGAGTGAGGAATAATAACAAATATTTTTTCCTTTTGTTTATTCCTTCATCTATCTTTCTATGTATATATAGATATATGAATATGATTGTCCAAGCATTTTAAGAAAGATTTTGTGTATGTGTTGGGTATTTTGGTGGATTGTCAGTGAATCATCTACCATTGGTTGTGTTTTACTATATTATTAGTTGTAACTATATTATTTTTTACATCCCAATTGATTAATTTTATGAATTACCTTGTTGATTCATTATGTGGTAGGAAAAAGTTTGAGATTTAGTAATTCAAAAATTTGAATTGGAACAAATCATGAATGAAGTGGTTTACGTGATTCACGATTAGCTGATGGAAGTCCTGGATCATTGGTTGTCATATGATGATCATAACACGAGGACTTTATAGTTTGATTTTAGATGTCATTTTTTTAATGTATCTCCTCATCCTGGGAATCAATGGTATAGTCTTCAGAGAAATACTTCAACCAAATATATTGATCCTTTTGAGATTTTTGAGTGTATTTGTGAATATGTTTATTTATTTTAACTCCCTAAACTGATGGATCATACACATTTTGTGTTAATCATGTCAAATAATAATTTATATATTCATGATGTTGTTCATGGAATTAAATGTAGTGAGTTGGATATTGAATATGATGTGACGATCATAGAGTTGACCAATGAAATTAAATACAATAATAGAATGTGATTCATCAAAATGTTATTAAAATTATATTTTTCTATTGGTGAAAATGTGCCTTGAAGTGATTTATTTGTAACATGAATCACAGATTCCCAATCCATATCATAATTTATTAAGGAAATATTTTTTTGAGAAGATATGTATAACCTTGATCTGATTAAAGTAATGTAAATAATTCTATTATATTTTCCCTTTCTCATATGATGATCATATTATAATATTATTATAGAGAGATCCATATTTTAGAGGTATCTCATGGGGTTTTTTAATAATTCCAGTCATTTTTTCATTAGGGTTATTTTATTAATGTGTATGAGAATCATTGGGAGGTATCTAATTTAACGGTTTGAATTTCCCTGAACCCTTCTTTTATAATTTCTTAGGTGATAAGGGATTTTATAGACGTTTGGCGAATTTCATTTATGTGGGGGAAGTTATTTTCAGGTTTTCTTATGTAATAACATATAAATTTAATATCACAACCTCATCATAGTCTTGGTGTGTGACAATAATCTTTTTTTTTGTGTTTATTCAGGTTATAATCTTGGTCAATTATTTGTTTATCAATTATGGAGTGAAGGGTCTTGAAGAAGTCTGTCACAAATTGAAAATAATCTTCTAATAGAGGAAAAAATTATGTATATATTTAATTCTCTTATATATTTCAATTTCCAATTTTATGGACAAGACATGATTTATTTTGATTTCGCTATCATGAACTGATACAAGACATCAATGATTCTGCATCTCTTGATATCATTTAATAGTAATGCATGTTCAATATTAAGAGATCAGATATTGGTTGGAAATGATGATATAGAAGGTTAACATTCACTTTATTATTTTGTGGTGTTTGATTTCTATATATTGACACACATAACCATTATATAAACCTCGTTGTTCTGGATCAAATAATGTTACTTATTTGTGAGGTAATGTGGGATTTATGGGGGGGGGGGTCACATCATTATCTTCATACACTAAACTATTATAGAGTAACAAATCCATTGTAAATTATGATTCCATATTTTCATGGATTACCATCCAATTAAATATTCATATTGATTTTATTTTGTCTCATTCTTATATGCTAAATCACTATAAATATGAGGAATTGTTTTGTCCAGACGTAGGAATTTTTAATTGATCCCTATATTTTTTTGAAATAACTATCATTGATCTGATGTATCATTCTCTACCAAACTCTCTTCTTCATTACTATACTGAATCTTTCCTATTAAGGATTGATCATTTTATCCTCTAAATTTTATGGGTTCATTATAGATTATTGATGTAATATTCATGATGGGGTAACATATATATTATTTATGGGTTCATCATGTAGATTAATTTTTTTATTAATCGAGTATCCTATTATACTTCAATGAACATTGAAGCTTATAATAAATGTATCGTATTCAAGACTCCACGATTAAAAATATATGAAATTGTAGTATTATCATTTTTTTTGTTTAATATAGGTAAATTTTTTATATTCATAAAAGAAAATGAAAAAATAAAATTATTTAATTGGAATATATTGTATTTTTTTTTCATGAAACTATATTTATATTCATCATTATTTCCCATTGATATTTTTTAAATGGTATGATAATGTATTATTATGATTGTTAACACCTCATTTTAATATATAACCATCCAAAAACGGATTAAAAAATTAATTGTAGTATTGAAAGGCAGATAATTAATGGTGCATTCAAATAAGTTTTCATTATTTCTTTTAATTGACTAATATCACAGAGAATTAGATTATCTATTAAATTTCAATGAATATTTTTATATTATTTTTCATTATAATAGTTATAGTTTCATACTAAATATTTCTCACAATGAGTTGGTTTAATAAAGATGGAAAACAAAGATAATTTTAATAAATATTATTAATATTCTACCAAATTCATTCATAACATGGTTGATATGATCTTACATAAATTTAATCATGTAGTATTACTTAATCATTGACATCAGTTCATAAATAATTATAAATTTTACCATAAAAATCATAATATTGATCCCTTGAAATTATTTATATAGAATCCTGGCATGGGACTCATTATAGAGTAGGTGGTGATGTTGTGATATTTTTGTTGTTTCGGCTTGATGTGAATAGTGGTAGGATGGTATGAATGATGTAAAAATGATTTGGGGATGATGTTGGTGTTTTTTCCTAAATTTAGGAGACCTGCTTTATTACCACATGCTTTTTTACTTCTTACTTTTTATTCCAACATATCCATTCTTGAAATGGTTATAGGTTCGTTTTATTACCTGATGTAAGGGAATGTTAAATAATAAATGGATTAATTGTTCAAGATAGTTTTTTAAAATCTAATGACTAAAAAAATAGTTATATAAATTAGAATTATAATATTTAACAAATGCATTGGGATTGAGATGATTAATGTATATATTAGTCCAAAATTAGAAATGGGATATCAGAATATAATTGGTACATGATTTATAGTAAGAGGTCAGATAGTATTAAACCTTCATAAGTATATACATAAAAATAATTAGATTGGAATATCATAGTGATGGTTGATAATTTTTCATGGGGAATTCTAGTTATCATTTTAATAGCGTGTTTTTTAGTTTTATTTATAATGGTTGTGTTTTATATTATTTATTATGTTCAATTAATCCTTATACTCTTCCACATGACTAGGAAAATATATGTAATTCTAATATTTATCCTTTTATAACTAATTCTTTATCTAAATCATGGTTTTCAAAGATATGGGCAATTTAATACTCTTTCTTCTAAGCTCTATCATCTAATATTATCTAGTATTTTGACAATGTGTTCATGTAATGACTTATGGTTATTTGATATATACTCATTCAAGATATAATATATGGATTGTAATGAGATACATGTATATGAGAGCTGTGGTAGATTTTGGTTATAGAATATAAATCTATCCAGGTGGTAATGGAATACATTTATTATGTATTTATGCATTGTTTTTAATAGAATAAGGTATATTGTATATTTACATGGATTGTGATAGATCATGTTTTCACAATGATATAACTTGGATGTGATGGTAACATGGTTGTAATGTGTAGATGTGGTTATAATACGATTGAATAGATTTCCAGTATGACTTATGGATGGGATGTGAGTATTGGGGTATAAGATGTTGGCATTAATGTTACTTTTTTAATGAGAAAGTGTTGGTGGGGAAAATTTACACTATATAAGAATTTTGAAATTATGTTACAGACTTTTGTGCCATACATCGTGAGAGAGACATTGTGATGATGGGGTTATATTTTATTTGATTTTTGTAGCAATTTTATTCCACTGTTTATCCACTAAAGAATTAGTATAATTATTCTATATTTAAAGGAGTGATTTCATGTATTAAGTTTGTATGTATCATTTTATGCTAAAATATACATATACATACATATATATATATAAATATATTCATTTTCACTAGTTATAGTTAGCGATTTAATTGGGCCTTACTATCTAGTAAAGGTTATTTGAGGGTTGTTGGTGTATGTGGTCATAATTGTTGCAGTTTCTCATGGTATTTCTAATTTTAGTCATAAATTTCAGAAAAGTATAAATATTGAAATTAATTAATTTATTATTATGGAGTTCATTAGTGTATTATTTCAAAATAATTGGGAATTATAAAAGTATTATCTCTCATCTCTAAGTGCCATACATGCTCAGTAATAGTTTCCAACCCATGAACTATTGAAGGTGGGCATTGGGGGTTCCTCCATATTTATCTATCAGGCTAGAATTGGTCACTCCAATTTTATCTAGCAGTCCTAGAGGGGTACTCATGGTGTACCAATGTCATGTACATGTTTCTCCATAATGTGAATCATTTACTTCTATAAATTCCCAATGAAATATGTAAGAGTAAAACATTAATATATAAGGGATGACCATTTATATGTTAAGTGGAAAACCCCATTTCTTACAGGAATTAAATTTTTATGAATTATTGGGATATTATAATTAATTGTCTGGGTATCCTTGTTGATATTACCCTTTACTAATGTTATCTTTTATTATGGTAGGATATCTTTCGACTATGGAAACAATATGTGTTTTTCATGATTTCATGGTAATATTTTCATTGTGTTTGTTTTTTTGGGATGCATAGGTTTTACCACTGTCATGGTGATGTTGGAAACGTGTTGAAATATTTTTCAATTAGGAGCTTTGGGAATAAATAAATTTTTCCTCTTTTGATGTTAAGGTAATATCATGTTTGAGTACTATTAGATTTAGAACCTAGGTAATCACATGTGATTCATATAGTAACCTCAAACTGGGAAATAAAGAGTCTGAGACTATTTTCCTTAGGTATTCAATATTCATAAAATGAGGTAGATATTTTGATTCTTTTTGTGTGGTTCATAGGTTAAACTATTTTGGTGAAATTATCACATGTTAAATTCATTTTGGGTATATGTCCATATGATTAATTTTTTGGGGGATACGGTCATCAGTGTAATGTATTTGTGAAAATGTAGAAAAATATATAAAATTTTATGTGGACATGTTGATATGTTTAATGTCTTGGTGGGACATGCTCGTAGGTTTAATGTATTGTAGGGACATGGTCATAACATTCAGGTCTTGTGGATATGTGGTCATAGGTTTATGTCTGGTGGGGATGTTTTCCACATGAACATATCACGTGTTGAAAAAATATGGGTTCATGTTACATGGTGATGTGGAGGTCTTATAGGGACCTTGGATTTGGATGGTGAATTTATGTGTGTTTCTAGAGGTAATGATCACCCATCCGGGTTGTCACCTCCCAAGACTGAGATTTATATATTTAATGGTGATGTTGGGTTGTTGGGATTAAATTGTATGGAGTCATCCTACACACCCTATGTTGAGACAAGGATCAAAACCCCTATATTTCATGTGGAATTAAAAATGTCATGTGAAACATCCATTCAATGTTGTTTAATGTCATGTCTTAAGGATTTATGTTTCATAAATGGAATGAAAATGTGTGATGGTTTTGGTATTATCCATAGGGGATTCCCAGGAGGTGATGTGTCATCTCATGTGATTCATATATGAGAGATGATATTCTGATCACATACATTAAGCCTACAGTATAATGAAATGTGATGAGGAACTTTTCATGAAATTTGACATCTTGTGTTTCAGAAATTCTCATCTGGGTTTATGTCATGAAACCAGGATGTTAGTCTATGTAATTTAATGTATTATATCTTTTTTTGGAGGGGATAAAACCTATGGATATAATTTACTGGTAGGAGATAAGTATTTAACGTTATCCCCCGCATTGGAAAAAATAAGTGGGGTCATGTGATGATACTGATGACAAGGTATTGATGTCTAATGTGTAGGAACATTAAGATTGAACATGACATAAATAACACCATTGTGAAGCGACATATATAGGATCATAATGTAAGGTTCCTATTATTATGAGAAACAAAAAATACTTCTATTCAGGTTGTGCATAAAAAAATGGATCTATATACCAGGGTTGACAAAACCGAATTTATAGATGATTGAGGGATGAATGAAGCCAGTTTTACTTGGTATATGGCCCTCTATCACTAATAACCTATCAAGTTATGTTAAGAAAATGTTTCATCGTGTAGGTTACCATGATATAGTTTTCATAATGGTTTTGGTTATAAAATTAAATGCGTCTTTGGAATGTTAGATCTTTATTAAATAAAGAATCCCATCATAGGGATAATTTCATTGTTCCTAGAGGGAAGGATTCATTAAAATTTGATAACATGTGAAATCCCAAGAGGAAAGAGGTGTTTCACTCTAGCACAATGTTCTTGATCTATCATAATTATCATCTCCACCATTGTATTGGAGGCTAAGGTAATCACGGGAGTTTGTTCATCAATTATGGATAACTATATGAATCTATTTCACATTAAGGTAGTGGATGATGATGTTTCAAAATTCATTTATATTGTAGTAATTAAAAATGATACATTACCTTTAAATGATAGTTAAAGGATGGTATTTATTGGAACCAAATATCTGGATACATATATTTCATGAAATATTTTCATTCATGTGTAATATAAACATTCAGCGTGCCTTGAAACACTTCCCAAAAAAGTCATCATTCGTGAAGGATTCGACCTTCCTAAATCAAGACACCTAATATAATTAGATCCCATTTCAGTATGTATTAAGAAAATAAAATCTGATAATTTCATAGAGTATTACGTTCCATGTGTTTTAAACATCAAAAAACAACCCCACCTAATAAAATGGGAGTCAACACTCAAAAGGATGATCATATAATATGGTGAAATCACCAAAAACTAGTAATATGGTTATACCATTCATGGTATATTGATCAAACATCAATCTATAAAGAGGGGAGGTGGCCTTAGTGGGAAACAATATTCCCACTAAAGATTGTATGATCCTATAAATTCACAAAGCACACAACCTTAAAGAGTGTTTTGTGATTGAAACCCCAAATTATAGAAACAAATTTCACTTTTATGAATAAAACTTCTATGAGAAATTTTCATTATGTATAATCTTCTAGAGGATCATATTTGAAAAATGCCCATTATTTTGAAAAAAACGGCGATAAAATCTTCAAGAAGTTTTAAAAAGGCATCGAGATGGCCATAGATGGTGTTGAAACTGCTACTACCAGATCAAGGGATGTGGATTAGATCATTTGGGTCGGATAGAGATTTCAACATGTGTCAGATTATGAAACACTCATGGATTTTCTAATAGAGGATCAATTGGATTATCCTCTATACAAGACGATTCTTCTATATATCTTATGGATAAGGGATGATGTATTCATTCGTAGTGTCAATCGCAATACCCCTACTTACTGGTTCAGAATCTCTCTTAGGATGAATCAGTGGAATAAAAATATCATGGTTCACTATGTTAAGGACCACTCAAAAATCATTTATTACTATATGTTTAACACTTTCAAAAAACCCTTAAAGGAATAAACTTGTTATAAAGTCATCCCCTCCTCAATATAATAGTATCTTCTATGTGGGTCTAGAGGACCACCCCTAGGGATGGATAGAGGATGCAGACATG
Organism: Viscum album; assembly: GCA_963277665.1. Lineage (NCBI taxonomy): Eukaryota > Viridiplantae > Streptophyta > Magnoliopsida > Santalales > Viscaceae > Viscum > Viscum album. Next base: position 875,107,600 of record OY728143.1, on the reverse strand, counting down.
AACCATATTGGAAATATTATCGATTAATAGGATTAGGAATACTATGTATTACAATTATTATATTAAATTGAAGTAGATATTAAGAGGATTAGACTATATGAATTTGCATGAAAAAACTAAATTCCTTGTGTACTACCACTATGATATCATGCATGAATTACTACATTAGTGGTAATTTTGGAAACTAACCTTTAATATACACCATGGGGAGGGTATAATTATTATTTGGAACCCCTAAAAAATAAATTTTATAGAAATATATTGGAAAAAATAGAATTATTTCTTGCCTATATAGGATTTATTGGAGAATCTGGAGTAACATCCCATCGTATAAAGGGCTACATTGAGCCTAGTGAATGGGTAGAAGATGCATGAGTTAGGGACATAGGACTTCCTGTTTATTTAGTTTCATAGATACTCCTATAATTATCTATTGAATATGCTAATAGGAATAACAATACAATAAAAAGTTCATCAATACACATGAATGCGAACTCATACAGAGTGATCCTAGAGGAAAGTTAGTGACATTTGAGGTTAATTAGTTTGTAAAACCTTACTCCAACACTCTTGCTGGAAGGATTTACTATGGAACTCTTATATGGGTGGAATATTTTATTTATTAAATCACATATGGGGGTTTGTATAAGAACACAATTCGTTGTATAAATGAAGGTAATTGTGTATTTCATCAACCTTTCTGTGTCGGTTCTAGTGAGGTTGTATAAATTGTTTTATAAAATTAATCAGACGAAGGAACATCTATGTGTTTGTGACATGTTCTAATTTATTTATTGTTGTTTTGTCACATACATGTGATGGTAAAATTTCCAAAAAATGGATCTTTACTCCTAGAAATAACATGTGACCATCCATTCAGAACATCCCCAGGAGACTCCCTTTATAGGTGGATAATGATATTGTTCTTGTGCGCATCATACAACTAGATAATATCATGTTTCACTACATCCCCCTCATAATGGTGATGATTTGGTATGATATATCTAGGATAAAGTATATGTGATCATAACTTCATTTCTTTTTAGGAAGGGTAGTGGTGGCTAAAGATGAGTAAATGGTATCCTATGAACTATACACCGTATAACTGTTTACTGGGAAAAATCTTCAACCTTTAGAGAATAATACCAATGGTGTAATCATAGGTTTACATTGAGAAACACCATTAATTCCACCAATAGATTTGGTGAATGTTTACAATATAATAAGACGGGGGGAGAACAGAACTACCATCGGTCGATGCTTGTATGGGTTAATTATTGAGTATCAAAAGTGATGATAGAGTGCATATCATTGGGATATTGTTAGGAGGATAGTAATATCAAAGAAATATGAAGAAAAGATTTTCTGCACTATTGTAATTTTCCTGTAATTACTAGAGAAGTGTTCCACATAGGAATATTTGGATAGGTTAAGGCTGTCGAATCTATCACAATAGGGGTTCCAAGCCCCACATGGGGTGAAACTCTAGTGGAATGTGTAGTGGTTGGCATGATGCTGCAAGAATAACCTCATAATAAGGAAGGTGAATCTTCATGGGTGGTCTCAAGGGAAAAAACTATAGACCCAATATACATAAATTCCTAGTGATGTCATATTATTTAATTCCATGAGGGTCCATGACAATTGTTGATAGTTCAACTCTCTCCTATTTATGTTGTTTATATGTCCAGGATGAGTGGATTCCCCATCCTATTTATCTACATAAAAAGGATATATTACAATCCTCTCTATCTAAGGTATTTCACTATCTTGCAATAATGAAAGATATGATCCATTCAAGCAGTGTAGAATACCCCTAACTGAACAATTGATGAAAATTGTGGATATGACCATAGACCTTCGTGAGGGTTAATACCCATTATCATAGTTAGTAATCTATTTTTGGGGAATTGATTGCTTTTGGGATTCCTTACAGAAAGTAGACACTGGCACCGATTAAAAAAATCAATGAATTTCCATTTTATTTGAACTATGTTCTATTCTTTAGTGATTACAAACTCATTTAACTAAATTGATGCAGATATTATAATATAATAATGATGTGTATATATCTAAAAAATATATAGGAAATGATAACTAGAAAAAAAATCATAATAGAGTGGGTGGAGTAATTTTCCCCTGCACTATGGTCATGCACATCAATCCATATATTTTCAAGGTGATTCAAGTAGTTTAATTGACATATAAACATCCCCATTTGTCACTGTAATTTATAATCCACTCCCATTATTTTTATGTTTTAAATTTTTATTCTAATTATTGTTTTTATATTTTAATCATTCATATAGATCCAATGTATCTGGCTATGTAGAATCTTTAGCCAAGGCAGCAGTTACTATTGAGGTGTTGTTGCTAGGGAAGCCTGCACTTTCTGTCAAAAAACATGATATTATCATAAGTATCTATGTTTCTAGTGATTTTTTAAGTTTTTTACTCCTTATTTATCTAAAAAAATTATCCAGGCTATAAAAAACTTCTATTTTAAAAGATGTAACATTCTAATTCTGTTACTAGGAGCTAGGGGAAATATTTGAGCAGGTGGAGTTTGTAGACAAGGTAGTGATGGCCAATACTAGGACCACAATGTGGGTGGATGATGAGGCTATGGTGGATAAGCCTTTCCTAAAGGATAAAATAGAGGTTCATCAGGATTCCACAATGTGTTGATAGAATAAGTTGAAAAAAATTACTCTAGATGTGATATGTATTATTTCAGAGTGTTTCTTTTATACAATATTGCTACAAATGTGTTTCTGACCTTCCCTATTTATGATCCCCCAACCACTATAATTTTAATTAATCCATCATCAAAATGGTTGATGGGAACCATATTATCTGGTGTAGGGAATGTAAGAGCAGGTGAAAATTCATATCCTTCACCCTATAGGCCAATTAATCATGTAATATGTAGTCCATTTGTCAATGGGTTATGAGCCTAGGGACCTGAGGTGTGGACTTCCATAGCCTTCACCCTCTGGTGATTGAATTATTATTCAAATGAGTTCATGAATAGTTGTAGTATTTAATAGTATCCTTGTGTAAGTATAAATATATAGCCCCCATGAAACTCTAGGAGGTCAAATGGAAGCTTGATTGGATACATAAAAATTCATAGTAGTACAAGGTCATCATCATTGCCAAGGGAGAGACAATCAAGCATTTGATGCTCTCGCTAGCAGTAGTTGAGGATGGGGTAGTAAAGTTGACATTCTGGGAATATTAGGGAATGTAAGAATAGGATTGGATGAGAATATATTCTAATGAACATTAAACATATATCTAGGTGGAAAAAGTGGATGTTTTACAGTGATAGTGAGCCCTTATATCCACCAAATATAGGATAGACATGCAAGGTTAGTCCCTATCCCATGTCAATATATAAGGGGATTCCTTTTAAATTATTATAACATGGAGAATTTATTATCATGTTAGTGACACATCCCAATGAATTAAATTACTTTTTTTATTATAATTCCTTGTCTGTGTATATATATGTTGTCACATCTCATCCATATTAACAATGATAACAAACTACAAACCTAAAAAGTCTCAGGATCCATGGTCAGTGTGACAAATAATGGATATATAGAATACCACTCATTTAGTTTAGAGTGTTAGATATGAATTGAATTATTGGGGCCAAAATGATCCACCAACCACTAGGAGTATTTGTGTCATAAAATTATTGTTTGGAGAGTGGGACTTCATATAGATGAATTACAATCCCAACATTTATAGGTGCATGAATGGGGTGGAAAAACAGTAATTGTATTTTACAAAAATAGGGGGGATGATGGTGGGTTGTGATTCGAGAGGTTGAGGTCTTTGAATAGAATGGGGAGATAGGATGATAGAGTATAACTACTAACCAATATATAAAATAAGGTTCCATCCATATAATTCAATGTGTAAGGACACTTAAATAAAAATTGTTAATTTACCATGTTCAAAAAATGGGACATAAAAAATTGTCATCAAATTTATTTCAAGGTGATTTTCTATGATTAATGATGATTCATTTCATTATGGAGACTTCACAATTATGGGTCTCATGTGGATGTGGAAGATGGTGGGGAACCACGTAAACGAAGACACGATGCATGGGTTGGACATGGTGAACAATCAAATGGAGTTCAATAATTTTATATCAGTACACCATTTATCTATGAAAATTCAGTGGATGTATCTGTGTGAGTAATAGTAACACCATACTTCGATGTGTAGCGCCATCTTGGATTCCAAACTATGGTCAAATAACTTGATTGGTGTGCTATGAATCTAGTATCAAATGACTAAAAGGTCCCCCCAAGTGTAGGACTGAAACATTGTATTAATTTTACATCATGTAATGAAAATAGAAACAATATAGTTTAAAATATTCTTTTGATGATATTTATTGTGAAATTTTATTTCATTTGGTGAGTACATATGTTTTTTTTAGTTTACCGTCATTTTGATCTATCCATGGTGTCTTATAGTTTAATTTAATATGGATTGTACATGAGTAGCATAGTATATCTTGTTTTGAATTAGATTTATGAAATTATATGAATGAAAATGTACTAAATCAAGGCTAGTGAGATGCATCAAAAGGGAACACATTGGGTGGTACCTCATGGAGGGCCTCATGATGTATTGGAGTTATAGATTTTCCAAATAAAGTGGTTAAACTGATAGGTGTTGTGAGTAAATTGTTTTTTTGTACCAGATCAATGATGATTCATGTAGTATTTATACGTATTCCATTAATGAACTCAATTTTTCCCATATCATATGGGTTACTTGGAAAATGAAAATCTGACTTCTGATTATATTCCCTATAGAGGTTTTAATCTGAAGGAAATATGTGCCTCTTTCCTTAGGGAGTTTAGGGTCACACTATTTATAACAAATTAATATTCATTTTGGGGGATATATAGTGATGAATTCACACAATTTGGTATATTGATTCTTGGAACACCTCTATCTATGTGACACTCCACCATAGAATATTTTAAGATTATAAGATATTGTATCGGACATGTGTTTCTAAATCATGGTATGTGTGGATAGAGTATTTATATATGGGAAAAAACTAGGATATAGTGGTTTCTTTATTAATCAAATTAAATAGAGAATCATTACAAATATAGAACCAGAAAAAAAAACGTCATATGATTCAAATTCGGGAAAGGGGATTCCTCTGTTGTGAGAATGTGAGATTTAGGGGGAATTAGATTGATAAAAAACTATAGGTGATGCATATTTGATGACAATTGGGGTCCATGGGTGGCTAGTTTCACGTATTTTATGGTTGTAATTCTTGGAACAAGATTGATACTAGTTTATGTTCTTGAAACATAGACTACGATAAGAATCTACTTTGGGAATGTTTTTGTAGCATATAGGATTATGAATCTGGTGTAAATAGAGGGCCATGAATGCATAAAACTATATGAAAAATACATAAAAAATAGAATTTACTTTGTGAACCAGAATCAGTGACTATGTGGGGGTTTCATTGAGTTCAAATATGTTGAGATTAGACATCTACAAGGGTTTTGGTTGGTGCTGGGATGGTTTAAACCCACCATTAAAAGAGGGGTAAACAGTATGTTGTGACACTAAAATTCCTTTTATTAAGTATCTAAAAATACATAATGTCATGATTCGTGGACCATTTTTGTGGCTAAGATTATTATTTCAACTAAGTATTGAGGAACATATCATAAATAGAGTGACTATTGGCCAAATTCTAGTCAACATGGTCTCACCCAAAAGAGTATTTGTGGATGGGCCCTAGAAATGGGGCTTTTGAAATCACCACATATCCCACTAAAATGGTATCAATCCACCCATAATGGAAGAATGATTTATTTTATGAGACTCAACCAAAATGAAAAGTCCTTTCAAGGGAGGTGGGGATAAAAGCATGGAATTATTTTTCAAAAATTCACTTACTGATGAAAACTAGATTTACATTTGGGAATATGGTGGTAGAGTTTCACATAAATTACGGTCATAATCCTTTGACAAAGGCCACAACCAATTTAAGGTTGTATAGATCATACAATGAAAGGAATGTGTCTGTGGATGTTCATTCATATTGATAAGTACAAACCTGATGTAAATATATGGTCATGATTTCCCCATTCTTCTTAAAAGATCATTGAGGAAACATCACATATTTTAAGAACAAGATTCTCAAATCACATGGGGAATTATACCTATTTATTTTCATAGATCATATACTTCTATAATTATTTTTCTTTTCATTGAGAGATTTTAATCTTATGAGATGAGAGGGCCAATGCGGCCATCATACCCATGAAACACATGTCATTTAAAATTAATATAGTTTTATTATCATGGTAAAAGGAGCATTAACATGGGTGAGATGATTTTCATCTCATTATTGATTAAACTATAATAATATGTGCGTTCATGATCCGAATTATAGTGAAAATAGTCTCATATAATTGGGGATTTTGTTACTATGCCAAATATAGGGGTACATTAATTAATATTTTTCTGAAAAAACACTATTAAATTCACATTTAGTTATGGAATGCTGAATTATATGATACTAATGACGGATTTCTGGGAGTTCTATCCTATCAAGGGAGGCTTAGAAAATGAATTTTTTGTTTTAAATATCATATAATAAGATTCTAACTGAAAGATTTAATTTAATGTTTCTTACACAAAAATTGGATGCTACAAGTTTAATGTCATAGAGCATGGACCATGGGTTCACAACGATTTTATGGTCACGATTCTTATCCCACATTCTGGGATTCTTCACATTTTTTGTGGGGAAAAGTAAGCTAACATGTTTCAAAACTAGTGTGAAGAAGGCAAGGATAAAAAAACGTATCACCAAGGCAAGTACAATGCATTTTAAGGTCCCTATGATTAGAAAAAATAGGGGTTCTAGTAATTTGAATATAATTATCAAGGATTAATGAGGTTTACATTCCATTTCATAATTCTTTTGAATGCCACCATGATGGGAATGATTATAGAAAAACTCTTAAGTGAAAATGATCAGTGCTTTTTGTGAGAGAAAAATTGTCGATTAGAGTTCCAATCATAACAAGAGAGGGAATGAAAAGGGGAAGAGGAAACCCACATTAAAAAATTCTAATGAAACTAACATGCTTTTTCGGCATGCAAGAATTTATGGGGGGATGACACCATGGGAAATGTAGCTCCAACAAAACACAGTTAGGTTGAATTGAAGGTAACTCTTGACTTCCAAGATTTGTACTGAAAAATGGGATTAATAATTTTTGTGTAAAACAATTGATAGAGTTTGAAACAAATTTCCCACAAACACATCTATTTAGGGTGGGTTTAACAAATTTCCAATTGAACACTTTGAATACTGAAAGCATGTGAACCCTCATATTTTAAACAATATAAGTGAAGGCATTTACCCAAGACTAGAGGTGAGACCTTTTGGCTAAGAACCATTTTTTGTTAGGGGCTTTGTTTATATATGGGTAGTTACGTTGTTCCAAATTGGAAATGTTTTTTGTTAATAGTGATATGAACAAATATGGAGATAATGACTATGGGGTCTATTCTACAATGTTTAAGAATGTGGTGAATGGATATATCACCATGTAAATATTGAGCTTGTTCCCAGTGGGATGCCCTGAAATATTTTCTCTAAACTAGGGGTAGGATATATGAACTAGTTATCTCAATATATCATGCTATATATAAGAATCATTCTAATTACATTAATAAAACATGGGTTGGTAGATGACTGACACCAGGTGGTCTATCTAATGTTTGGAATGAGGGAATCACATAGATTATGTAACATCCTATGATATTATGAACCTTTTTTCAAAAAAATTAAATTATTATAGAGGTCTTCCATTTAATGATATAGTAGTAAAACATTCATTATATGATATAATTATTTCGTCATTCACTACATGGAACACCAACATGGCATGCATTACATGCAACATTATGTTTCTACGAAATAAATTTTTATTATTATAATTATATAAGTGGGATGGTAATAACATAGCCATTAAATATAGTAATATTAATAATAATGAATTTTTTTTACATATTATTTATAATGATTTCATACAAACAAAAACTGTTTATAAAAAAACTTATAATATTTGGTAAAGGTTTTATATGTTTTAAAATAATATATTCTAAAAAGAACTAATTTTTATATCATTCAAAAAATAATAATTATATTATTTTTATAAATTTATGAAATTTAATTTTATGAAATAAACATCATTATTGAATTCATTATTCTCAATAATATCTTAGGGTGAATTTTAGATATTTTTTAAGAAAACAACCTTTTAGAGGAATGGTAAATAATACTAACTTTTATTTAAAAACTACTTTTTCATATAATTTATTTATATAGATAAGTAATATATTTAATTTTATTTTAAATATTAATTATAATAATTTTAATTAAATAGATATAATTAAGTTCATTTTAACAAATTTCATATTTAAATTGGATATATAAACATACTATGTTTTTAAACATTATTTTCAAAAAAAACTCACTCTCACGACTCGTCAGTATGATTAATTTTAAATTAAATTCTTCCAATTATATCATTTTAATTTAGAAAAATGGATTACATTTTTTGAAAAATTATAATATATAATCTATAACAAGATAAACTTTTTTTTTTACCAAAAATATTAGTCCAAGTGATTAAAAATAATTAAATTGATTGAGAGAAAATTTATATTAATAGTGTACTAAAACATAATCATAATGCCCAAAATGACATAGAAACATGTAAAAAAGTTTTATATATATATTTCAACCCTTTATTCCCTATTATTTTATTTTTCCCATTATTGGAGCCACATATCATACGAAAAATGTCAGTGGAAATTGTTTTTAAAAAATATTCATTCAGGGCCCACTTCCTCTGATATGAAAAGAACTCAACCCTCATACGTATTGACACCTCTCAAACTCTTTTTTATAGCCCATAATATGATCAAATAATCCCAAGAAACCATCCTCTCATCAAATAATACTCTTTTTGGATATAAATTCATCTGAGAAATCCGTTTGGTTAAAACCAAGAGGAGTTATCTAATGAAGAGGTAACATTTTTCATCAAGATCCTCTGTTTTTTTTTCATTATCTGCTGGCTAAAATATTCATATTCAATATTTATATAATAAAAAAAGTATCATAAATATAAATATATGTTTTTATAATAATTTTACAATCTAAAATGAGACACACTACCATCTAATCATTTAATAACATATTATTCATGTGGAAGGAAGACTACCGCCTCAAGAAATAATGTTGTATTTTTTCCATTACCACCTCACTTTGGTGGAAATTATTATGAAGACACTATTTTTATATGATATATATGATATTTATTATGTCTTAATTATTATATATTATTATATAAAACATACATTCATGCTTTCTAATTTTTTTAAATACAATAACATTGTTTGTGGAGGTGTGGCCTACCACCTCCTCAATTCATTGTGATTTGTTCACACATTACACGGAATTTATTAAGGATGGATTTAGTGATATTTTATTATTTATAAGACATAATAATCAAAATGAATTTATATTATATATATTCATATATTTTAATTACATTGGTTCTTAAAATTACCCTAAAAAAATAGAAACCTGGTTTATGCGTACGTGTGTCCTATTATCTTCATGAACGGCGTATTCAATTGCATCTATTGATATTTTATTGATTATTACATTTATAATGAATATATATTATATTTATATAATTTTTTAAAATAATAAAATATGTAAATAATTATATATGTAAGAGTATGATGAATAAAAAGTCAAAACATGTATGAAATACCAAGATGATAGTACGATAAGTGTAACATTAACATAGAATTGTTCAGAAATAGTTCATATAAAGTTGTAATAAAATAATATATTTTATTGTATATAATATTGGTTCTTTAATATATTTATAACAAACTTATATTTATAATAAAATATGTTTTTTTTTCTGTATGATAAGAATCAATACATATGGTAAGGGTTTTCTCATGTCACTTTTATTTCTATGAGATTTATTTCTTATTAAAAAATCATTTATTTTATGTTTTTTATATAAATACCATGAATATATTATATGAATCTTAAATTTTAATTTATATCTCTTTATATATCCATTTAATGAATTATTTTTCACATGTTTTTTTCTCCAAAATATAGTTAATCTATAATGTAGTTTTGTATCAATATTTCTTCTTAGAGAAACATATTTTAATATGCACCTATATTATTTTACAAGTAATTTATACCTCCATTTTACATATTATATAATAATTGTCATATGTTTCATGATATATTCTTAGTAACATTTTTTTTCAATAATCTCATCATTTATAGTTATTATTTATGATTGTGCTTCCACTAATAAAATATTATGATATATATCGTAAGATCACTTATGAATCTTATTCGCCTATAACTATCCATTATTTATTAATTTAATATTATCACTTTTCCCCATTTTTTATTATGATATTTCAGAATATTTTTTTCATGAAAATCTGATCTCATTTCTCTTTTCAGTTAGAAAACAATTTTTCTCAAAATAATATTTTCACATATGTTTCTAAAAATATGGTTAAAATTTTATTTTAAGCTCATATTCAATGAAAATATATTTTAAATGTTTTTTTAGGATTTTTAAATCATCGTTTATATTTTTTCAAAGCTATTTTTCAATGAAAATTATTTCTAAAAATGTTTTATGTTTAAAAAAAATATTTTCATAGAATAAAAGATATTTTTATAAATAAAGGTTTGTAAAAGGATATTAACAAATAAATTTCAATATAATTTGATGTTTGATGTTGTTAAACATTACATTCATTAAAATTATTCGAAGTCCATTCATATTGTTTCTATGAATGGTTTATATTTGGGTAACATGATTTTTATGAAACTCGTTTCCCTTTGATGTGCTAAAACACACTTTTTTCCCGGGTTATTATTTGTTGAGGTGAATATTAAACATGTCTATTTTCCATAGTTTATGATATGATTATATGTTTATGATATACATTTCATTTCATGGTAATTGATATTATTTTTATGAACTTTTGGTACATGTTTTTATAAATTAATAATGATATGTGTGAGACCTATATCTAAATACAATTAATTGGGTAAATATTTATATATCCAGAGATTGGAATGGTCGGAATAGTGAGAGAACTCGATTCAGTAAAAGAATTTAAATTAAATTTTTCTATAGTTAACATTGGATAAACTTGAGGAGTTGTTGTTTCTTGATTATATGGATTCCATTTATTCAGACAACATATATATGGTTTTTCTTGATTTTGTGGTTTCTCTCTATGATTATTGGTGCTTTATATGTGACTTTTTCTTTTAGTCAATGGATGACATAGAGGAACAAAATCAATGATGAGTGTAATGGAAAATGAAAAGATTGTGCTCATGGTCATCTTAATGATATGGGAGATAGAATATAATATATCATTTCTATTCTCACTAAACATTTTAAATATATGAATCATTATAGGCATCCCAATGAGAAAATGGGGGAAATTTTCAATTGAGTCCTTCAAAAGGAAATTTCTATCTTTTTTAGTAGGAATTATGATCTTCTTATTGTTAAAAAAAATATTAGCACCACTGAAAATATATTTTATATTTCCTAATGTTTAGAACATGAGAATGTTGATCATGATTTTATCAGGTAGAAGGTAAATTAGACCATTAATGGACTATAATCATGAATATGAGGCATCAACAGAAAATTGAAACCATAGACTGTCACAGGTAAAGGAACATATTATTTAATAAGTAATTTCCTATGATTATTTTAAATAATATGGAAATGTATTTAATTAAGTTAATGTAAAGGGATTATTAATGTTTGGTACCTTAAAGGATAATTTCAAAAGGCTTTTGATGTACGATTTTTGAATTATCATCCAATATAAAATAAATATTGATAGATCTTATCTGCATTAAAAGAATGAAACAGATGGGAATTGGCCATTAGAGTGTTTTTTTGCTATAAAGATAATTTTAGTTGAGAAATAAAGGATTAAATTATGTTTCATGTTACGTATCAATCTCATTGATTTGACAAAAAATGGAAGAACGATTTCAAAGGATAATATAAAAACAAGGATGAGAAGAATATTAGATTTAATATAATCTCTATGAGTAGAAATAGTCATTGAGGAAATTGTATTAAATGGTCTAAATTGTTTTATGTCAAAAGGATGGTAATCGAAAATTTTAATGTCGAATTGATCAGATGTAGTTATCTAATAATGTGAATGGAGGGAAAACTACAAAAAATGAACCTCCCCATCTTCGTTGATAAAATTTTAAGGAGAATTGGAATAATGCTCACTAGTGGAAAACCCCATGAGTTACTGCTGATGAAATTCATAAAAAAAATAAACCAAGGTACAAGGTAAAATCACATGTTATCACTATTTATGATGAGAGGTGTGTTAAAAACTTGGTGAATGCTAAACTTACCATCTACTATAGAACTACTAATGAATTATTTGATTCTGGATCTAACGACATGTTCATATCTAAATAATTTAATAAAGGTACTATCATACCACTAAAACTATATGATGTTTACATAGAATTCCAAACACAAAATGGTTCAATGACGGCATATCAAGTATATGATTCATCTCTGGTTCATGTTTATGGGAATGTGTTTCTTAAAAATATTTGAATTCTTCCTTTAGATTAATATTAAGTCATATTAGTATTATATTGGATTGTTCTTCATTAATCAAATATAAATTTTCTAGGAAGGTATGTTTTATTGGATATTTCAAACCAAACTATTTCCATTTATCAATGTGATGATATGTATGATTTATATAAGGTTTTTACATTTAGTGTATGGGTCTAAATTTCCATTCTAATGGGTCATGTGTCTCAAATGGTTGGGGTGAAAATTGACATTGTTGACATGCCTATTGCTTGAGAATTTATGGACGGTTTTCTATAATAGTTTCATATCCTTCTAACAAATGTGACGATCAGATCCTGATAGATCCCATACCTTATTCAACATATATTTCAACGACTCCCTATAGAATCTATCCAATTGAGTTATATTAATTAGAGAATATAATCCATTAAAACTAGTAAAAGTTATCCATTTTCCCAACTCTATTAGTTTGGGGATCCCTTGTTCTTTTTTAGAAGTGGAAAGATGCATACACGTGACTTCACATTAATAATCGGGAGTTGAACAAGATCACGATCAAGAAAAAGTACCACCTTCCCCATATTGATGATTTTTTTGGTCAAATACACTGATATCAATACTTTTCCATGATTGATCATCATTCTAGATGTCATTAATTGATATTATAAAAGGAGGATATACCGAATATATTATTCATTTAAAGGTATGTAAACTATGACTGTAAAGTGATTCCTTTTAGTATTACTAATCCCATACTCTATTCATGGATTTAATGAATATAGTATTTTTAAATTGCCTTGATCTGTTTGTGGCAGACTTTTAGATGATATTATTATATATTAAATAGGAAAGGAATAATATGAAGAAAACTTTATAATTATACAAAGAGAAATATTAAAGATACGTTGTATGAAAAATTTACAAAGAATTAATTTTGGAGGAAAAAGGTTCATTTTTGGTTCACATAATCTCATATGATGGAATAATAGTTGATATATCAAAGATAGAGGATATAAACTGTAGGCATGGACCAACAATGGTGAATAATATATGATGTTTTTTGGATTATAAGGATATTATTTATGGTTTGTCGAGAATATATGATGATAATTAAATATTGTCACCATGTTTATATAGAAGTGTTCAATGTTCTTCTATACTGACGAATGAGAGGAAATTTCCAAGGAACAGAAGATAATTTTAGTTATCACATCTTTTCATACATTAAACTATATTGGGGAATGGTTTTTATTATATAGAGATTCTTCCATGAGGGGATTGGGATGTGTTCATTTTGAGAATTACATTGTTATAGCCTATGCCTTACAATAGTTAATTATTCTCAAAAAATTACCCAACTTTTGATTTGGAGATTACTATTGTTTTATAATCATTAATGATATGGAGGAATTATATTTATGAATTAATTTTTGATATATATACAGATCATAAAAGTATAAAAAATAAATTCCCCTTGAAGGAGTTGAAAATGAAATAGAGAAGATTTTTATAGTTGATATGGTATTGTGACATCTTAGTACATTACCACCCTGGGAAAGCAAACTACGTGGCTGATTCATGGAGATGAATGGATAATACTATCTTAACCATGAAAAGGATTAATAAAGTACAATATTAAAAAAATTTAAAAGGAAGAATCTAGAAATATAAAATGGTGGGATAAAGCATATCTTTCTCATTTTAATAGTCAACACTCTATCCATGTGAATATTAAAGAGGTGCTGAAGGAAGATGTAGTAATAAAAAATAAAGATAGAGTTGTTCTAGAGTTTTACCTTGATCAAGATATAATGATAAATTTTAAGAACTAATTATATATTACTTTAATATTATAATTTAATAATGAGCTATTAGAGAAATAAAATAGTTTATAATTATCTATTCATCCTAAATGTTGGAAAATTTATAATGATTTGAAATTATACATATGGTGGGATTACATAAAGAGGGATATCACAATGATGGTATTGTGGTTAAAATTATTCCAGAATTTTATGGCTAAAAGACAATAGTCATAGGGGATATTCCATCCATTTCCCATACAAGAAAGTAAATGGGATTACAACAAAACTGATATTTTCATTAGACTCCCGAAAACAATTAAAGATGTTACCTCTATATGGGTGGTAATTGATATCATTACTATGTCAGTAAAATTCAATTCAATCAAAGAATAATTATCTCTGAATTAGTTTTGTAGGATATAAATTATGGATATGGTAATGTTTTATGGAGTACCACACTCTATTGTATATAGTTGGGATTTGAGGATTACCTCTCTATTTTGGTGAATTCTTTAAATAAAACATGATATTGAATTGAATTTCATTACTCCCTTTCATTATCCAATGGATGGTCATTCTAATTGATCAATTCAATCCATATAAGGTATTTTGGGATCACTTTCATTAGTTTTCAAATATGGTTGGGATCAACACCTTACACTTATTGAGTTTTCTTACAACAATAAATTTTACTCAATAATTCTATTTTCTCTTTAGTAATCCATCTATGGGATGAAATGGAGAGCTCAGACATGTTGGGATGATGTTGGAGAAAGAAATATATTTGGACCGGAGAAAGAAGATGAAATGGAAAATAAGGTTAGAACCATTCATCATCATATTAAGGAAGCTCAAAGTCAGTAGAAAATTGTGTGGATATCTATCATTGTTATCATGAATTGGAATTTTGTGAGAAGCATTTTCTATGACTTTCTCCCCTAATTAATTTTATGAGATTTAGGAATAAAGTGAAACTAAGGCCTAGTTATATCAATCCCTTCAAAATTCTTGATCATATCAAGATGGTATCATATCGCTTGGAAAATCCTACAAATCTTGTTCATGTCCATGATGTGTTCCATGTATCTCTACTGTAGAAGTACCTAGAAGACAATTAACATGTACTAAAATCACAGGTCAGACCACTAGAGAAGTATAATTCTTATGAGGACAACTAGTTGAAATTATGGACCATATAGGGAATGTTCTATTAAACAAGACCACTTACCTGGTCAATTTTGTTTTTTGGAAACAAATAGTTAGAGGAGGCAATGTGGGATCTTGAGGATATGATGTGATAGAACTAGATTAATCTATTTGTATCAGAATGATTAATTTCAATGACAAAACTAAATTTAATAGGTGTATAATGTGACACCCTCAGTTTTTATGAGCCTTTTTTGAATAAATTAATTTTTTTTTGATTTCATTCATTGCATGATACAGAGATTCAAATATTAGATATATGATAATTTTTTTAATTTTTTAAATACATCCAACACTAAATTCGGTTATGTGACACACAACACTAAGTTTCTATGAAACATAATTTTATTATTACATCTATTTAAGTGAGATAGTTGTAATATATCCATTAATCATATTAATATGAATAGTAATAAATAGTTTTGAAATATTAGTGTATATATATATATAACCTTTTGATAACAAAACATAGAATTTTGTGTAAAGTCTTTATATGATTGAAAAAACTATTCTCTTAAAAGAACTACTTTTTTATGTCAATCTGTTAATAATAATATAATTAATTTTATACAGTTATAAAAATTAAATTTGATAGAAATAAACATTATTTTTGAATTAAAAATATCAAAATTATATTAGGATGAATTTAAAATATTTTTCTGAAAAAACATCATTTTGGATGAATAGTGAAAATAATGAATTATAATTCATAACTGCCTTTTCATATAATTTATTTTTATAGATAAATAATATTTTATTATTTTTTGAAATATTAATTATAGTAATAGTGTATCAATTAACCTAATTTAGTTCATTTGATTTAATTTCACAGTGAAATTTGATATAAAAACATCTCATAGTTCTAGAAATATTTCTTAAAACCATGATGTTGTGGCACCTCTGCAGAAATTATTTTAAAATAATTTTTTCTTATTCTATTACTGTAATTTGGAAAAAAGAATTACATATACATATTAATAATCATTTATAATTTCATCTTATTTCAACAAAGGTTTGACCGAAAATATTATCGAAAATTGGTAAAAATTAATTACAATAATTAAGAGAATAACTAGCTTAACAAGGGACCAAACCGTAAACATAATGCCCATAAAGACATATAAACTTGTAAAAAGTAAATTATATGTAATTAATATGACTGTATGTTATTTTTGATAAAATATGGACCATTATTGGAGCCACATTACATGGGAAAACATGAGTATAATAACCTTTGCATAAATTTACAAGAATGTCACTCCTCCTCCACCATAAGAAGGAACTCACCCCACCAACTTCTTCTCACCTCTAAATACCATTGGATAAAATAAAATATTCTAAAATAATATTTCAAACTAACTCAAATAATCTTATATTACTCTATTTGTTAATAAATCCAACCAATGATTCCATTTGATGCAAACAAAGTGGAGTTACCAAAAGAAGAGGTACCATTCATCCTCAAGATCCTTTGTTTTATTTTCATTCTCCACCCCAAAACTATTCCTATTAAATGATTTTATAATATAATCTATATAATTAATATAATAATAGGTTATTTTTTTTAAACATTCACTTACAAATAGAAACAAACATATTAATCATAATACAATTAGTGGAATCCTAGAAAAATTTAACATAATAAATTGGGGAGTTTAGGCACTCAGTAATGGTATTCATACACCAGATGATAATAAGGAATGAATAATATGAAAAGAATAAATAAGGACCAAATAAATATATATAAATAATTACATGAGTGAGAAACATATACATGGATATAATATCTATTTTTATAACTTATTTGACCTCAATAACTAATTTCATTATGATGGAATTCATAATGGAATACATCTTAAACATACCATCGAGGCCTCTTACTAATGCATCTAATATTTATGGGTATGGCCTTAGAAAAATACCCAGTCTAGTTTTTCTCCAGAAACCCAATGATGAATCAAGAGGATAAGTGACTTTGGACACCCATATCTTAATAAGTGCAATGAATTTATCATATGAATTAAAACCATAACAATGTAATCATCCCTTAAAAATCAATTAATGTACTTATTAGAAGATGTGGAATAATAACTTTAAACAAAAACCCAATACAAGATTACCATAATCTAACCAGATAAATATGGTAGATGGTATTATATGAGTATATCCTTATTAAATCAAAATAATCAAGATAATATTTTTATATAGATGAAAATAATTTCAAACACACACTGGAAAATGTATTGCTGAAAATAATAATTTCAAATAGAAATATGTTATTTAAAAAAAATTCAAAATGAAAATGTTTTTATTTAAATTATCATTGTAATATTTCAAATTAATCATTAAAAAATGGGCATCTATGACAGTGGTAAATTGTATTAATTTCATTAAATATAAAATAAAATTTCTTTCACAATTTTGTAAAAATGTAAAACACTTACACCCTTAGGAAAATTAAAACAATATTTTTTTAAAAAAATAGAAACTAATAAAAGTGAAAAAAATTATTTAATTTATCATTGGAAAGTGTTAAAATATTCATTATATAATACATTTGAAAAATTCTGACATGGAAGTGATGGATTCCTGACCAAGTAGAAAAAAGCTGGTTTTTATTAAATGAATTATTTCATTATAATGGGAACATATGGAATGTTAAATAATAGAAAAATATATAATTTATTAAACTATCCAAAATATAATTAAATAAATTTATCTTCATATAGAAATATGAAATATTCATCCTATGTATTACTTAAATATAATGAGTCTTGAATAATGTTGTGATTGTAAAATAAACCCCTACCTCTTATTCGACTTCATTCACAAGACTCTTAACCTCTTATATAATAATTAAATATTTATTAAAAATATATAACATAACCATTATCATATATATAATACCATAAATTATTAACCTTAATTATTTTATATCATATTTCCTTATATATGCTTCTTGAAATCACGGTTCTGTATAATAACTTTCTCGTCATCGATATATGTTTTTTGGTAGTATTTTTTCCGTTTTATTTATTCACATTTCCATTAAGTCCATTATATTAATTATTATATATATATCATAATTACATAATATATATATATAAATTTAATTATATTTATAAAAAAAATTATTTTTATGTATAGAAAAATTAATTTTATTATTTGATGAGATGGTAGGCCATATATATGCAGGAACGATGTATTCAATTGTTAACTGATGTAGTGAAAGAATGCTAAATAATTATTAAATTTTAATATATAATTATAATATAATATATATATTTTTATATATATTAAATATAAATTTATTTCCATACAAATAATGTGGAATTGAAAAATTAACGGAATCTCTTCATCGAGGTGGTATGCCACATGTATGCATGATATATGTTATCAGGTATTATTTTTTAAAAAATAAAGTGGTGAATGATGGTTTATCAATCATAAAAATATTTAGTATAGTTAGGGTAATTAATTTTTTATTTCAGGATAAATCACATAGATTTATAGGTATTAATATAATAAGTAAAACCTATGGTGATCATTTAAGGATATTACATATTCTTTGAAAGAACGCCTTTAGATCACTTCTTAAGGATCATAAAGTTAGTATTTAATAAATAAATGAATCTATTTAATGTCTATAAGGACGTTTATATTATATATTTCTAGATATTGGTGTCTCTATATTTCTTCATGTTTTGAAAAGAATATAGGGAAAGGGTGTCCTTCAATAAGGGAGCGAAAGGATAAACTTTTAATTCACAATAGATTACAATATAACTGTGTCATTCCAAAAAAAAATTATTCAAAATGTCATGATCATAAAATAAATGGAATTATAATTATTGTATAACATCTAAAAAGTAAATATGGTTCGGTTTATGTTGTATTCTAAACAATATATTTTGGTTTAATCACTTAGATAACAAATTTTAACCTCAACCATGGTATGGAATTTTTCAATATTATTGTACTATAATTTTACATAGAGGGAGAAAAATAGCCAATAAATGGATAAAGGTTGATATTTTAAACCATATACTATCCTAATTATCATCTCTTACTTTTTATTCATTTTAATTAATTCAATAAAATATTGATTTCAAAAAATATCAATATTCTTGTTTCAGACACTATGCTTTTAATTTGGCTAGAAGTACATCAAAACAAAGTTGAAAACAATGTAATCCTTTAAAAAAAATCCCAATTCCGATATATTAACCTATAAAATTGATGTCAAACAATAAGTCCTCCAGATTTTATTACTATTAATATTCTTAAATCCTATTATTTTTTTATTAAATAATTTAATAAATAATTTTTTAGTTTTATACAAGAACATAAGGTCATTATATAATCAATAAAATTCTACATATATAAAAATAATATAAATAATATCACTTTTAATAAAATTTAAATTATGATCCATTCACAAAATATTTATATCCATACATGAACATAAAAGTGATGTTTAAGATCAAGAGATTGACATTTTGTGTTTTTTATTACATAACATTATATAAAGTTCAATATCAATGAAAATTAGATAAAAGTGGACATAGTTTTGAGGCATTGATGTAAATGGATGAAATACATTCTATAGAAAGGATTATTGAATGTTTTAGATAAATTTTATATTCATATCACTTTTTTTTTAAAATATATTACTAGATATAATATTTATTGAAGTGATAAATTTTTCAATTGTTACCATTCATAATGCAAAACAACAATTGGGAAATATTTACCAAATTTTAACCCCCCTAATTTAAAATATAGATTCCAATTTTCATGTTTCAATTTCAATAAATAATGGAAATTAATGTTAATATACTTCTATATATCATGATAAAAATTGATATTATGATAAATTCATATTTTAAGCATAAAAAATAATTTATTATAATCCCTTTACAATAAAATATTAAATGGATGTTAAAAAATATTTACGGTTATAATATATTTGTATCATTAAAATAATTTATGAGTCGTTTTTAATTTTATTTATTGAGATAAATATTCATTGTGATCATAAAACATTATTTAGAAAAATAATACATTTACATTGAAATGATTATTATTTTTATTAAAATTAATTGATTATTGATGAATTCAAGTTATTTTTTTCATAATTTAGTTACTCCTTTTGTATGACCCTAGAAAACCATAAGAGGGGATGGTGAATATTGTTGTCAACTTTTTCTATAAAGAAACATATCTTGTCCCCACATTGGTAGGATCATTTTAAACCTATATAAATTATTCATGAAATTATAGAATGATCAAATGTAGAAATAGAAATACAAAACTATAGTTTTTTACATGGATGACCACTATGGTATGTCCCAATGAGCATATACTGATAGTTTTTAAACAATACAAAAATACAGAGAGCATCAATATTTTTTCTGGATGAAAATTGTTCCTGAATGATCAATATGTTCCAGGCCCACTAACATTAAATTAATATTATTGATATCACACTAAGTCCCTTGGATCACTACTTCTAACTACCCTTTAATCACTACCTTCAGATATGTCTTACCCAGATTATCTATATGAAGGTCACATCAATATATTATGATCATACATATTTATCCTTGATTAGAATGAACATATTCCTTCAGTTTAGCCTAGAATTGATGCACTTGTACTCATTGGACAATCCAAAGTGATGTCTAGAAAAAACTAGTTTCACAAATTTACAATTCTGGGAAAACTTTGAAATTTCATAAAACATTTTTCCTCACACAAAAAATTTTCAATCATGTTTAACTTTATCACTCATGCACATCTTTCTCAATTTTTCAATAAACCTTAGTTTCATGCATCCTACTATTACTTAGTAGGAAAATTCCATAATATTTTCAGAACTCTAATTCACGCAACTATAAAATGTAAAACATTACATCATGAAACTCTTTCAAAAATCAGATGTTCCAAATATTGTTTTAATAGTTTTTAGTTCTATATTGGTGGGTAACTTCTTATTTATACATTTTATTTCCATTTATCCCAACTATCTTTCACACTTTCCACATTTCTCTCAACGTCCTGGTTGGATAAACATTAGTATTTTTCTATTTTACATTGTGAGATAATCTATCTGTATTTCACAGGAACATGCATCTATGATCTTAATGCAATTTCTAAATTTTTTCAAACACTTTACTTATCTGAACATTGATTCGATGGTCTTGAATATCCCTTTGAGCGCTAGTCTAGAACAATCCTTTTCTTTTTCACAAAACTATTGTATTTTTTTGACAATATTTTCTTTTCTAAAAACATTTCTTTGCATCCTCTAAAACATAGACCCAAAAATTTGGAATGTAGTAGAAAACTGTGACACCTTCAATATTGAATTCATCTACATCGACTTATAACCACAACTATGAACTCATTATTCAACCAAGTGTGTATTGACATCAAATAGAAAAATAAATTCCATTTTCAGCCATAAAACCTTGGTTCAAACAATATCTCCATTTGGTTTTGTCAGAAATATTTATATAAACTAAATAAGAACCATCCTCAACCAAAAAACTGATATATGTGAAATAAATTATCCATCACCCAATGTCTACATAAAAAGTGATTTGTGTTTAATACATGAGTTGTATAAGATAATTTCATCCCATAATAGACCACCGATAAATCTATTGGGTTTCACATAGCAACCAATATACTGAATTTAACTTATATCCCTCATTATAAATAACCCAAATTACATATATTTGTACTTTTAGTGCTTAAAAAACACTCATGGATCATATCAAACACCAATACCTATAATACATGCACAAAGAGAAAAAAATATTTCATATATATATGGATTGGGGAACAACCTAAACCTACTCATGCAGTGGGATGTGGCTGAACCCTAAGATTCAACTTATATTGTTGAATATCTTCCTCACCAATGGATTAGGAATAATTTCATCCTCTTGATCATTAGTTCTATAAGGATTAATTTTAATCATACAATGTTCAACCTTTCTATTTTTTAATTGATATCTTACATTAATATGTTTGTTACTATAGTTTAGAACATTATTTTTTGTGGGATTTATCGTTTTCTTATTGCCCAAATGTTTCACCATAACTTGTTTCACAATATCACCAACCTCAGAAAGTTTCTACTTTAACCACAATAGTTATGTTCATGACATTTTCCTCGATAAATACTCTTCTCATTCCATATTAATAGAATTTATTTCTTGTTTCTTTGTATAAAATCTCACACAATTTTTTAAAAATAAAAATGAATCCCCACTTATAGAATTTTGATTCACCACATCTCTGTCGTAGTCATCATCAAAAAATGATGAGCACTCATTATCTCCTCTTACAAAAATATATATGGAAAAGTTGAAACTACAATTAGTATATCTCAAGTTTATTTTAACTGGTAATGATAGTCTTCCTTTTGATTACATTGTACGAGAATATCTAATGATGTTACAATGAAAATATATGTGCTTGTTACAATCAGATATAAAAATCATATAATGATCATCCTATATAAGGTGGGATCCACATATTACCAGGCCTCATACTTTCCAGGTTTACATAATGCAATTGGAGTTAACAATAGCTTCAAATTGTGTGAATAGAATTTTTTCAAAATATATCTTTCAATCATTTTGTATGAAATGACAGATTTTTCTTTATTTTAATTATACTTAATCTATGTAAATAATGTGAGTTATAAAATCATATAAATTTCAAATTCTGATTTCTTAAAATTATAATATTATAAAAATTATCCCTGATTTCATCTTCCAAATATAATATCATCTTAATACACAAAAAATATAAATTGATCCCCTTGATAATCCATCACTTTTATATTATGATTGACATATCCTATTATTAATTTTATCTTCTTAAGATAATCATTCAGCTAGAAATACCCATCTCATGGTGCCTTTTTAGACTATAATGATTATTATTTAATCTATAATCATTTTTTTAATCTTTTCCAATAAAAACATTAACTGGTAATTCAACGCTGACTTCTTCTTCACTAAAACAAATTAAAAATTACATTTTTTTCATCCATAAAATAAACATTTTACAATATTTTAATTTCCATGTATATGAAGAGCCTAATTGACTATATTCGAGCTACTATAGAAAAATTTTCTTCCATATCAATGCCTTAAATATGCATGTATCCTCTACACACCAATATTTCATTATTTCCGATTAAATTTCCAAACTCAAATAAGTTTTTCATGAATATTAATATTATTAAAATAAATTTTTGATTTAATGGCCTCCTGAAAATATGCCATATGTATTTTTTTCAATTAGATCCAGTTCATCATTAATGGAATAAACCATGATTTATCCATAATGACTTATTGAAATGTGGTATCTTCTATAATTGATATGTGTGAAAAATATTCTTTGATAATCACTCTCATTGCATGTAAAGGTGTCGTCTAATCCCCAATGATTTTGGATTGGTCAACTAATCATCTTGAATTTTTTCAATTTGGATATGATATAGTAACTTCATATGTGGATATCTCTTTAAATTATAACTCTTAATAATTATCATTTTGAGTAAACTGAAGGATAGAAAGATTCCACAATTGTAAATTTTTAATCTATTCCTCTTCCACATTCTTTATCATCTCTAATCATATGAACATCTGATCTCATTGAGTTATTTAACATTTTATCATCAATTATTGTGACAACATTTCTTTACACAATCTTTGTAACATGATTATTATAGAATTTTTATGCTTTATTCTTTACTGAGTATCCAAGGAATATTCCATCATCTATCGAATCAAAATACATTCCATGATTTCCCTATTTAGTTGATATAGTTATTTAAATATAAATTATCTTTTGTGAGGGATTTATTCCATTCCCTTTATAATATTGTTTTCTAACTTTCACAAAAAAATGGCCCTATTTTATTTTTAGTCTACACTACCACTCAGACATCCTATTTCTTGAATGTAAGGGAATAACACTTCTATATATGTAGTTTTTTGGACATATTATTCACTTGTAATTTTCTATGTTAAAGAACCCCATTTTCTTGATATGTTATCATTGAATACAACTCATTATTAATCCCATTATTGTCTTGGTAATTTTTAAATTCAATTTATGCAAATTCTATTCCATTGTTAGATCATAATATCAATATTTTGAAACCAGTTATATTCAAAAAAAATTGATGATGTCACTTTATGTAGTTAATCACATCTCATTTATTTAACCTAAAAATAAAAAATTCTCTTTAACTATTATAATAAATACACATAATGAATTACCTATATCCATAAATTCTAGTCATATTAAATTGACCCCAAATATCTCTATGGAAAATATCAAGTATAATAAATTCCCTTTTCTACTTTACAAGATATTACTTTCATAACACCATTCCTCTCATTCACACATCACATACCTTTTTTTGATCACACTAAAAATTTATAAGGTAAAAAATCCTATATCTTGGATAATTTTTTCATACTCTATTGATTAATGTGACCCTCATGTCAGTTCCATAAGTTTTTTTCCTCTTCAAATGAAAGAAACAATTTTCCTCATTACTAGCATCCTAGTGTAAATTTTAATTTATTTCCTCCATCCATTCATGCTATAATTTGATGTTTTTACCTTAATGGTGAATAATTTTTGATTAAATTTCACTTCCAGTCATAATTCATTGAGTATAGTCACACTCAAGTGATTTTGATGAAATCTGTCCAACTAAAGGCTTATGTTTTTAGGTCATAATTTTATAATTCCCTATTTTCACTTTCTTTGATCATTAAGGAACCATCATTTCCAAATACAACTGTTAGATCAATAGATTTTATTATATTTTAAAAAAAATATTCATTTTCTGTCATGTGATATAAGCATCCAATGTCATGAATTTAGGTTCTAAATGATTTTTTATTTGTTGTCAAAAAATTATAGTCAACATTTTCCCCTTTAAGATGTACCAAATTGGTGACCATGAGATTGTCTCATGCGGAGGTTTCAATCTGGTATCTCAAACTGCTACTTTTTAAATTTTCTCGACTAGGTATCAGAATTAAGAATGGGTATTTAATTAATTTAAAGTATGTTAAATGAAATAATATAAGAATTCAATTACAAATATATGTTTCTTATTTTTAATAATAATCATACAGTACTGAAGAAAACAAACTAAAGAAGGAATTAGTGAATAAACTACGATCATCAGACACTCCCTTTATCATTTTCAAAATAATTATTTCATGTAAATTATCCAATGTATAACCCATGATGTCAATTTGAACACATATATTGAACAAAAACCATATAAAGACCCCAAATATATGTGTTTATCCACTTGAAAAGATGATATGATTTCTTAAAGACCTTCATGAAGTAAAGACTAATTGAACCTGTTGAAATCAACTGTGAGACCTCACCCGATGAATATTACAATATTTATAAATTTTATAATAAATATATGATAAAAATTATAGAAAAAAATATAAGAAATTTAAATCAAAATAAAATAACACCACCTTCAATAATGAAAACTAGTTCTCTGATAATTTAAAAGAATATAGTTTACAATGATAGAGACAAACCTAAATGGGAAATTATTTAAGATAATATCTACCAACCACCCCATGGAATCCAGCATTTCATGGATTAACTATCTTCAATGTTACTCATAATTTTATAGCATATATTCACCAGTATAGAACCATCCTTCAATCCAACACCTTGAAATTAACAGGAGATAGAAATATACCCAGAAGGGGTACTGGAAATATTCTTTCCAATTTCAATACATTAGAAGTTTCCTAATTTTAACCTCTATCATGGATGAATCTCCCTATTTAAACTAATAAAAAGTTTTTCATAACAATATTATATTTTGCTTCACACAATATAATATTGGAAGGATTTTTTTTAATTTTAATAATTAAATAATTAATACAACTATTTCTACCTGAAATGATCTTCCATTTCTAATTTCATAAATTTAAAGAATTTATTAATGAGTAAATTTATATTGAGCTTTATCTTGAATCAACACCATTAAGGTTTGATCTACCATTGTGGGGAAAATTTTCTTATTATTTGTTTCCATTGGAATAAAATAATTAGGTGTTTTCAGGGCCGAGTTATGCCACTTTGAATGAGGTGGGGTCCACCATGCCCTCTAGATCAAAATTACCCAAATAATAATTTATTTTTTACATATATATTCAAATAATGACATTTCTGAGTTTAAAATTATTTATCCCACAAACATCCTTCAAAAAATGGAATCACTTGAGTTGGATCAATAATGAAAAAGATAATCCTAAAATACAGATATGATTAAAAAGAGTTAAGATTTAATTCTATGCTCAAAACACCCCTAAAATATAAAACAATTTAATTAATCAAAAATAATAAAATGGTGGGGTTTGAATCCTTAAAATAGAAATTAAAAAATAGATATATTAGATCTATCAATTCGCCACACATAGCACTTTGAATACATGATAAGTGAGAATCAAAAATAAAATCAAAGAAATTTCAAAAATCATACCTATGAGGTTCAATAATTTATTATTAATAATCAAAATATATCATGAAACATTAAAAACAAATATTTCATGTCCTTAGTTTATCTCATTCAATCCATTTCCACTTCCTTTCTCCTTACATGAACACAACACACATACCTCACATTAATTATCCATCAAAACACAAATATGGATTATCAAAAAGGTGTTTCTCATCCAAAATCAAGAAATAATCACCATAAGCTTGATAAATATCTACATATACACTTGATTTGGGCCATGAAAATGTGACTATCATGAGAAATTTTCATTGGTGTTCTATGGATTAATGTTGTTGGGTTTCCAATGTGAATATTTATTAGGATGAATAAAGAGGATTTATATATTTTTGAAGAAAACATTAATGATTATAATTTTCACTCAGGCATGGTCTCCTCCTTACTCTCCTCCCAAAAAATAATCACTTAACATCATTGAGAATAAATTTATATCATATTCCATCAATATTTCATCATAAAAAGATATTTTTCTTCACTTTTACATTATCATTTTATTGTGGAACCGTTGATATATGGGTAAACATTTTTCAAATGAGAGTGACATACATGAAAAAATTCATTTCATTTGAGAGATTTAGAGGGGGAAACTAACAAAAAATCATTTTATAATAAAAAAACCTCTTAAATGATTTAATCTTCACCCAATGAAACACCAAATGAAGTAGCATATCATAAGTAATCCCCCCCAAATTATGATTAACTAGATCATTAATTTTCAATTCTAGAGAATTTTGGAAAGGGAAAATTCTCAATATAATTTGGGGAACCTAACATGGATTTCATGTCTAGTAATTGATATTTAAATATCAATTTTTCAGTGAAGGGAAAATTAAAAATGATTCATAGGATAGGGGGTTCAAAATCCAATGATTTGTATCAGTAATATAAATCACAAGAACCTCATACCCCATGTGTTGAATGAAATAAATCATTTTATAGTTCAAACAAGCATGGATTGGTTCTCTCAAGATGTGAGGTAAAGGTGAAGAATATTTAATGATAATTTTAGAAGTCTCATAGGAATGGTAATTTTAATGAGTAAGATAGTGTGATATTTCATGAGATTCAATAAATATAGGTCATTTCATGAAATTGTGAATTTTGTTGACTTGAAACACTATAATCCTCATCATTATTTTATATCCTGCATGAAGGGGACAATTTTTTCACTCATTGAAATCGGTTTCAAATGTGACAAATTTAATCATTTAATATCCCAAATGTTTTTAAAATATATTTTAAATACAACAGAAAAAATCTGAAAAACAAGTAATGAAACACAAAAAAAACATTAAAGAAAAACAGGAAAAAAATTAAAAATGAAGGGACAACAAATCATAATCTACCCAGCGTGTTCCTCCCCCATGATTATGTTTTGAAATTTCATCATTTTGAAAAAATAATATGAGAAATAAATTAAATTAATTAAATATATAACAAAGATAATTAATATGGAATGTTAAAACATTACATTTATTCATAAGAAGCAGTATTTATTTAGCCTTCTAAAAGATGGTACATGACAAATATATCCATAAAAAAATAAATAATATCATTTTTTCTATTGAAATCAGAGAAATAAAAATAAAAATATAGACATCAGAAAATAAACATGGTATGAACCCCACAATTGGACCTAGGATATCATAACCCCTAATCAGATATTTGCTACTTATCATCCCCAATCTAAAGGATGTTGTAGCTTCTTCCATATGAATTGTGGAAAGGAAATTCCTCTAATTTTATTCAGCTCTGATAACTTGTTATAGATCCCAAAAATATATTTCATTAGGTTCACCTCCATTCTATTCGTAATCTAACGATATAGTGGATGAGGAAAAATTTGTAGATTAAACATCCTAATAACTTATCCTCACAAGAAATCTCTAATATTTAATGAAATATAATTACAATATGTGGTTCATCTTTAATTTCATATTACAGAAAATTTCTTCCTTAAAAATAATCTAGGTAAAACCATCCTTATATTTTTAAGTGTACTCCAAAGATCACATCATTTTTTCTTCAGTTCCAGCATTGACATAGTTATCGATTGAAAAATCAATCCACTTAGAAGAAATGGGAACTAAATTTGTATAGGGAGACCCAGTTACGAAATTAATTTCAAATTATAAAGGAAAAACTAGATCCTAAATCGAGACATCTTTACGTGGCTTATCTAGTTCGAAAACTTTATAGGAGTTAAATATAGTTATATTGAATGTGACAAGCAGCCCATGTTCCTCCATATTCTCCTCAAAAATCAATTACTCATATTTACCTTCCTCATTATCAAATGAATCATTATAAAGTTTTTAATTTTCAATTTCAAAATGTGGGTCATCACTTGGAATTTAATTTTCAAAAAATTCAACCAAATAGTTTTCAAAGGAGTTTTGATTTCCAAAAGACACATCAGTTGGTTAATCAGTGACTATTTCTTCATTAAATTTTGAAAAATTAGATACCAAATTAGTTTCAAACATACCCACAATATGATATTACATATCAAAAGTGGGGGGTATAATAATTAAAATTTCTTGAACATCTTTATGAGTTTTTAACTCAATCAAATATTTGAAGTTATTGGAAATAATATACATTTTTTCATAATTCTCGAGTCATGGAAGTTCAAAGTTGAAGATCCAAATAAATTTTTTAAATTTTTAAATAATTTTGTTTGAGTTGAAATTTAAGAAATTCATCATTAATAGTCACAAAATATAGTAGCTAATCATTCCAAACATAGGTTTAGTCAATGTATGAAATCCATTTTTTTTGTTTTTTAATCCTCTAAATTGGTATTTAAAATCTTAAATAGTCAAAAATAGATAAAAAACATAAGAAACCAGAACATAAGAGGTGTCAAATTGATGTTGGGTTTTTTGTTGTGAAACTATAGTCAATATTTTTACCAATAAAATATAACATAGTGGTGACCATTACATAGCCTATAATAAATATTTTATTACTTTTTTAATCATAATTGGGTTTTATGACCAACAATGAAGGCATTAATGGTAAAACAAATTTCTTCCTTAAATGAGACAAATTGACACCTCACGAGTTTCATTTTCAATTTTATAATAAATGTGATAAGAGGGGGTCTTTATAATGGATTATTATAGTATCATAATAAAATTATATAATATTTGAGGTATTTTTGTTATCATAAAATTTTTATGAGGTGAGGCTAGGATAGAATAAGAAAATAACATGAAAAGAAATTAAATGAAAATAAAATAGGAATTTACATCACTAATTTCTTCTCCCTGAAAACCTCCATAGGGAAAACATATTAATTGTTCCATAATACCAAGTGGTTATGAACATGGGGGAGTGTCTTGGGAAGAGTATTAGGTATCATTTAGAGAGTGATCAAAGCCAAGATGTAGTGAGAAGAAGATATGGTGAGCGTTAGTATTTATAGTGTAGAAGAGGGGAGTTTTCTCATTATTTTAGTATTTAGATTATTATTTTCTCTTAAGAGAATAAAAATTATTTATTCTTGTGACTAAGTACAATAGAAAGTTCATTTTAATTCACATTAATGGTTTTTTCCTTAACCTTATATAAAAAATAACCTAAAAATCATTTATTTAATTTGAATTGTAAATTATCGTATTGTAGTAATAACCCATCATTTAGTTATTTTAGAAAATAATAAAATAACCATTAATTTTTTGAAATTTAAAATAAAAAACTATAATCCATTTTATAATTATAATTTTTTAAATTATAGAAATTTGATTTTGAAATAAAATTATCATTTACTTGAAAAATAAAACATTTAATATTCCAATACTTAGTTAATAATATTTAAAAAATTTATTTACTTATACAATGATATAATTATATGATACATTCATTTATAGGCTACCAAAATTATATTCAGAATTTTATTGGTATGCCACTACTCTATTTTCCAGTTTACTATTCATAATGGTCGCTTTAATTTTCCAATGTTCAAGTAACTATTCAATTGGTAAAGGTTCGTTAACTTATAGAAATATATCTTATTTCATTAAATCAAAATTTATAATTTTTTAGAATATTCTATATTTTATTTTATATGATTATACTATATGATCTAATTATAAGAAGGGAATTTTCATCGATAAATGTTCGGGTCGTTACATTCTTCCCAATTATGGAATTTCACCCTTGAAATTTAATTTTTCATTTTATGTTTAATACATGTGTGGTTACATCCCCTTCATTTCTTTTATAGGTTACCATGTTGCCTCTTCTTATTTGTGGTTCCACCATAGTACATTTTCCAGGTTAGTGGTCTTGTTACACCTACATTTATCAATGTGATCCAGGATTCTCAC
Organism: Viscum album; assembly: GCA_963277665.1. Lineage (NCBI taxonomy): Eukaryota > Viridiplantae > Streptophyta > Magnoliopsida > Santalales > Viscaceae > Viscum > Viscum album. The sequence continues at coordinate 875,075,904 of OY728143.1, read as the reverse complement.
TGGATTCTCCTTGTATGAGTGATCATTCTCTGACTCTACCACCTCTGAATTAAATACAAGCGAGGGATACAATATGTACATCATACCAATCAATAAATGGATTGAATCCTGTAATTGATATGTGGTAGGTGTAAGTTCTAGTTAATAGGCCACATCTCTGACCCGATCAAGGATCCCGACAGGGATGATGTACCAAGGAATTAAAATTCCATTTTCAAAAATATAATTATCATATTCCTGGGATATATTTGGAGTAATACCATGTCTCATGTCTTAAACTCATGGTCCTATCAATGATTTTCTGTATAGATCTTTTTTAATTTGGGATACCTTGATGTGTTGTTGAATGGTTTCCATCTTTCATTCCCAGACTTCACCCCAACATGCTGGTGTTCTGCATCTTTTAACATAAACTACATCATATGGATCCATTTGGATGCTCGAGTGGAAATTATTTTTTGTCTATGAAACAAACAATAGAAGATAATGATCTCATCCTTCTATGAATATCATATAACATGATCCACACATTTATTCAACTGTATGAATAGTCCACTCATATTTAGCATCAATTTTAGAATGTTATTCCATAATGAATTTCATCTCAATGCTTAGAACTTGTTAGAGTCTTTTCTAGAACATGGATGTGAATATCAGATCACGATCGGAATCAGTTGATATTGGTACTCTATTCCTTATTAACACTTCTATGATTAATATCCATGAATGTTATAGTAGTGAGAATTCCTCTCGGATTGAGATAAAGTGAGATGTATTTCTAAGATTATTCACAACAACACAAATTTCAATGCATCCTATGGATGTCCTAGGAATTACAATGATAATTTCCATGGTAATTTTCTCCAACTACAATGTCAGTATGGGTTGTGTTTTCATCACCCCTTTCAAAATTTTCTTCCATACATCATAAGATGACATAATAATAACATTAATGAATATTTAACAATCTCATTTTTAATATTTCCCCACAAACAGTTCTCTCAGAGACCTCGATACATCATAATTTTTTTATGTAAATAGATATTTTTGAGCTATGTGAAAAATTCCGAATATCCTTATATATCTATGGATTGTACAGTTCATACAATCATGACCCAAATATTATGACTCCTATCTTGTCCATTTTTAACTATGAGGATTTCACAATTCTCATGGTTCCATCTTCTTCAGAATTTACACATACTTCCTTTGACAATCGTTTATTTTATCCATATGGGATGGTTTGGAAGTCATTTGAGAACGGATTGATGATGTTACTTTCATATGGATATACATTTTTGTACATTGAAAAATTAAAAACATTTGATCCTTCTAAATTCTCAACACTGATAAATATATAGGATCCTTTCTACATAGAGTATCATATGCCCTATTTGCCTTACCAGGTTGCTAAGGGATTGAGATATCATATTACATGATGAGATCCAACCATTTTCCCAGTGAATATTCATCTCTTTATGTGTTAATATATAAATCAGGATCTTATGATTAGTATATATCTACCCATTTCCCCATGGAGATCTTGCCGCATAATTTCAATGTAAAGATCTTGGCCTCCAACTCCTAATCTAGTATGGGAATAGATTTTGTAATTAATCATCAACTACATTGAGGTAGAGGCTATAAATTTATGAATATTACACAATACAAATCAAAATCCCTTCGTTAGAGCACCATTATAGTCTACAAATAGTTCCTCACATATCGTTAGTATCAGTAATGTTGTAGTGTTAATACTATTTTTAAACACTTTAATGCAGTATTCACATTCACTGGTCAGAAAAAATTTCTTCTTTATGATTCAAAATTGTTTGTGGATTCAAAATTCATGATATTTTCTTCAAAATTTATTTGTAACACCTATCTAGTCTGAGTAAACAATGTGTCTCCATTACAAATTTTGGGTTGGGCCACTATTCAATTCCATTTTTCATAGAAGGATCCACAAATATCCCATTGATGGTGACAAAATCCCCCAAGAATGATACTTCATTTACCTATAACATATATTTACTGTAATTTTCAAATAGATTATCCATTTACAATTTAATTATTATAGTATTCAAATGCTCCTCGTGTTCTTCCCTTCCCTTAGAGTATATAAAAATTCCATCAATAAATACCACCAAAAAATTGATATTGAAATATGTAATGAATATATTTATTAAATCCATCAGCATTGCTAGAAAATTCTTGAGTCTGAAAGGAATCATTATGAACACATAGTGTCCATGTCTCCTTACAAAGGTCGTATTAGGAATATCATTCTTACTAACCTTTAATTGGCGATATTCCGACTGAAATCACACCTAACAGAAATAATTGTCCCCACAAATATGATCAAAAAAATTATCTATCTATGGTAATGGATACATGGTCTTTATAATGATTGTTTTGATCATTTAAACATAAAGGCATAGAAACATTGATCCATCATTTTTAATAGAAAATAGGATTGGTTACCCCATATTGAATCGTTCAGGCATATAAAACTGTTGTACAGATTCACCTATAAATTATTCATTGCTTCCTTCTCACTGATGCCCATTCTATAAGGTTTATTTTATATAGGCAGAGATATAAGAATATGTTCAATTGAGAACTCAACCTATTGATCCTATGGAAGAAAATAAAATTCTTGAAGGAATAATTCAGTGTAATACCCTATGATGGGCATGTCATAGAGAATGATTTTCTACTTTGTCTCAATTATTTTATCTAGATTTTATTTCTTATATAGTAACAATATCCACACTTGAGATGATGATTTTGAATGATATTCATCCTCTTCCTTACAGTTTTACAGAATTGGAAGATGCTTTGGGATGTGAAGAGTGATCTCCCTTTCTGGATAATTGATATTATATTTATATAAAGATAGCCAATCCATGCCCAGAATACCTTCAAACTCTACCAATGCAAGTATTAGAATATTTTTAGGAGGTTTAATCCCTAAAATTAACGGAGTATACAATATATACATTGGTTAAAATAATTTCCTCATTTATTATTCTTATTGAAAACTCAAACTCAATAGTTTTATATAGTGACTGAATAGTTATACTAAATTTTCATGGTATGAAAGAATGAGTAAAACCATAATCAAATAGTATGATATATATTCTTGAATTAATAACTATACAAATCACCAAATCATTTTTAGGTTCCACCTCAGTAGTTGTGATATCATATGCCCTTCCATGCTATTTGGATGTTATTATTGTTTATTTCATCAAACAAAAATTGTATAAGGTAATGGATGTAATAATGATAACTTTTCTTCAATAGAATCACTACACTTCGAATGTGTGTTGATCTAAACCTTCCATTATTCTTTTACATTAGTGGTATTCTTCATATCCCATTGAAATTATTATCCATATGACCTTCAATACCACATGTTCAGTATCTATTTGTCCCCTTTGAGATGTTTTTGTGATTATTATTCCCACAATTTTGACACATAGTATGATGGGACTTCATTCCATCATGGGATTTATCACCCATTTTAAACTCATTTTTCATCCCCTTTATTCCCAAGCCCATTAGACCACTATGAGTATCTGTTATTCATTACATCATTAAGGGATCAAAGGGAAATCTCCCCATATATGTAAATGACTCAAATTGCTAATGATTTTAGTAGACTCAACTTTAATCAACATAGGATTTGATCCACATTAATTTTATTGTTCATTTAAATTATAGAGTTGTATATTGCAAGCCTTGTGATGTTTTCATCGTACACTCAAATAGTGTATTTTTTATTCAGTATGAGGAACTCCCTTTCCATTTTATGAGGAAGGGATCAAGGAAAATATTAATTGAAAAATATTTTCTTAAAACTATCTCATTCCATGGAATCAATTTCATATTTTGATTTTTTTCTATTTTCCACTATTTATCATATTCCCTATCAAAATGATAAATTGAAAACACAACTTATTTATTCTTTTGGGAACCGTAGGATAGAGAATATATTCTTAATAGAGATAATACATTGATCAATGAGGCAGGGGTTATAAGATCCACAAAACATGGTAGGACATTTCCACATAATTAATTTGACTACAACATTCACTTTCCTAGGAGGAAGGAGCTCCACACAATTCATTTTATTTTTCAAAACTCGATCTAGTTGATCAAGTAGTACAATGATGTTTTGAGCTCCTATTTCGATCATATATGGAATTTCATTATGTAAATAGTCACATTTCCTGTCACAATTATTATTTCATGGGATATTATTTTTCCACAAATTGACTATGAAAAATTATGTACAATTATATACATGAATACTTATCATAACATCTTAATAGAAGGAATCCTTTACTATAACAAGATATAAATGTAATAGAAGAGTATATCCTATGTTGTTATTCTATAGGTTTCTAAATAGGTTATCCATGATATGTTTCCTAAAAAAATATTCTTATATCATGTATTATTCGTTTAATATTGGATCATAATGAGATTATTCATTTACTAAAGATTATCACTTAGGAGTGTCAATCCATGTGCAAAATAAGGCATCTTTTCATCTACCAGGTTACCTCGAGTTAGGCTTGAAATGCCATTTCGGATTTGTTTCTACTATGTGTTCTAGAATCACATCCACATGTAGTATCTAGATATGGACGTAATTTATTAATAAAAAAATGACTATATACAAAAAAAAATTATTGGATGTTTTCATATACTAACTATTTTCCATATGGTTTTGAATAGATTTTTCTAATAATAATATCTTAAATAACTAGACCAATCTCGATTACCAAAAATAGGGACCCAATCCCATTAAATATATTATTACATTATTAACAAGAAATTATAAAAAATGGATCATATAGTATAGTGTCTTTAGAATAATATGTAAATAATCAAACAACATGAAATAAAAAACAAAAACCTCTTTTATTTAATATTCATAATGATATACTAACATCTATTAAGCTCACATATCTACATAAGATAACCTACTGAATACATGAACAAAGGGATGATATAAAGATCTCAATAATGGACTAAGCATAGGAATAAAACATAGAATATAGGTTAGATGGAATAACATGGTGGTATAAATGGAATGGAAAAAAGAAGTAAAATAATGATTAATAACAGGTATAATCTAGGAATATATAATAAGGGAATCATCAGATTTTGGTAGAAACATATAACATGTCGTAAAAACGAGTCAAGGCTAACTTCCAAGGATGTATAACGAGGTAGAGAATGCACCATTATGGAATACATCAGTGTAATAAATCTTTATGGGAATAACATATAGAATGATTTTCTCCTTAGTATCAATTATTTTAGCAAGATATTCATTCTCATAAGGCAATAATATTCACACTTGACAAGATGATTTGGAATTAGATTCATCCTCTTCTTTATAGTTTTACAGAATTGGATGATTCTTGGGGATGTGAAGAGTGATCTCTGTTTCTTCAAATTGAATTTGGATTTATATAAAGATAGTCATTCCATGACCAGAATACTATCAAACTCTACCAATGTGACTCTAAGAAAATTTTTTGGGAGGTTGAATCCATAAAATTAATTGATTATGACATATATACATTGGGTGGAATAATATATTCATTATTTATTCTTATCAAAAACTCAACCTTAATAGATTTATGTGGTGACTGGATAATTATACTAAATTTTCAAGGTATGAAATAATGTGTAGAACCATAATATAGAAGTTTGTTATATATTCTAGAATTAATAACTATACCTCTCCCCGAATAAATTTTAGGTTCAACCTCAGTAGTTTTGATATCACATGCCCTTCAATGCTATTTGTAGGTTCTTATTGTTGATTTCCTCGATGGAAAATTTGATTAATGTAATGGATGTAACAATGAAAATGTTTCTTCTTATTGAAACACTTCACAACAGAATGAGTGTTGATCTAAAAATTACATTATTCTTCGACATCAGTGGGATTATTAATATCACATAAAAATTTATTATCCATATGACCTTCTCTACCACATTTGTAGTATCTATTTATTCTATTTAAGATGTTTTCATGATTCTTTTTCCCACACTTTTGACACATAGTAATATTGGACTTCAATCCATCTTGTGATTTATCACCAATATTAAACTCCATTTTCTTCCCTTTATTTCCCAAGACCACGAGACCATTGAGAGTATTAGTTATCCATTACAAAATTAAGGGATCAGTGGAAAATATCCTATTATATGTAATTGTCTCAAATTTCTAATGATTTTAGTATACTCATGATTAATCAATAAGGATTTGATCCAAATTTATTTTATTGTTCATGTAAATGATTGAGTTGTATAATGCAGGACTTGTGATATTTTCTTCATACACCCAAATAGGGACTTCTCCATTTTTATTTAGTTTGAGGAACTCCCTTTTAATTCTAATAGGAAGGGATTAGGGAGAAATATTTATTGAAAAATATTTTCTCAAAATTATCTCATTCTATGGAATCAATTTCATCCTTTGTTTTTTTCGTTCATTGTCCATTATTGATCTGCTTCCCCATCAAATTGATAAACTAAAAACACAGCTTTATTCTTCTTTTCGGAACTGGAGGTTAGAGAATATATTCTTAATATAGATCATCCATTGATCTATGAGGAGGATGTCAGAAAATCCACATAACATGGTAGGACTTTCCTACATAAATTATTTGACCACAATGATCACTTTATTAAGAATAGGGAGTTCCAAATGATTAAAATTATTTTTTAAAACTTGATATAGTTGATCAAGTACTACCATGGTGTTTTGAGCTCTTATTCTGATCATATTTGGCATTTCATTAGGTAAATAGTCATATTTCCTATGACACTTATTATTTCGTGAGATATTATTTTTTGAGACATTGACTAAAAAATATAATGTAGAAATATATACGTGAATACTTATCTTAAAAGAATAATAGATGGAAACTATTAATATAGAAGGATAAGAATGTAACAGAAGATTATATCCAAATTTTTTATTCCCTAGGTTTCAATATAGGTTATTCATGATATGTTTCTTAAAAAATATTCTAATTGGCATATTTTATTCCCTTAATAATAATTCATAATGAGATTATTCATTTACTAAATAATATCACACAAGAATGTCAAACCATGGGCACAATAAAGAAAGTTTTCATGTACCAGGATTCCTCTATTTAGCATTGAAATACCATTTTAGAGTTATTTGTACTATGTGTTCTAGAACGGAATCCAAATGTTGTATCTAAATACGGATTTAGTTTCTTAATAAAAACATACTCTATAATAAAAAGAATTTAGGGATTTTTTCTTATACTTACTGTTTCCCGTAAGGTTTTGAATATATTTTTCTAATCATAATCCCAAAAATAACTAGACCATTATCGATTACCAAAAATAGGGACCCTATCCTTTTTAAGTTATTATTATATAATTAACCAGCAATTATAAGCCATGTATCATATATTCCAGTGTCTTGGGAATATTATGTAAATAATAATGAAACTTGAAACCAAAAATAAAAACACCTTTTTTTAATCTCCAAAAGGATATACTAACATCCATTAAGCTCATATATCAACATAAGATAACTTGGGGAATACATGAAAAAATGGATTGTATAATGATCCCAATAAGAGATTAAGCATAGGAATAAAATATAGAACATGGGTTAGATGGAATATTATGGTTTCTTAAATGTAATGGACCAAGAATAAACATAAGGAATAACAACATGTATAACCTTGGAATCTATAATAATGGCATCATCTGATTTTGGTAACAACATATAACATGTCTTAAACATGAGTCAAGGGTAACTTCCAAGGCTGTATAATGAGGTAGAGAATTTACCATAAAGTAATAAAGTTCGCTCCTAATCCCAACATGATGCATCATGAGGATAAAAATTTCCCAATGCATTGGAGTTCTATCTAGGAACAAAAATATTTACATTTTCATGAATATGTGTTCTAGATGACAAATAAACATAAGGGTTATCCATGGAAAGTGATGGGTATCATAATCCTGTCTTAAGGGATAAAAAAATAAGGATATCATTAATGTTTCCATGAAATAATAGATTAAAAACACACATGGAAATTCATAATGGAAAATAGTCACGGACCAGGGAATGTTATTTCCAATTGATGTGGAATCATTTAAATAGAGTGTTTTATGAAACATTAGAGATTAAACATTTTACGTAGTTTAAGGACAGTACTAAAGAAAGTTTAATGCAGCAAAGTAATTTTTAATTTAATAAAAACATAAATAAACCAAGATATTTCATTCCTGAAAAAATCATAGATTTTATATAAATAATGGTGAAATAAAATAGATTATTGGTTTAACTATTATGTGGTATAAATTTGGAAGTTCCCTTGAATTGGCCCTCCTTATCAACAATAATAGAAAAGGGAACCTTTACCGAACACGTATAACCCCATAAAATATGGATGATATTATTTAGTACATGATTATAGAACATATACATAGAATTTAGAAGATTTATATAATAATAAAGATGATTTAGATTGTGGTAAGGAGATAGAAAGAGTAATATAATGGATAAAATGGTGGTTTGGGAATAATCCATTACCTTATGTCTGAAACAGTTCAACCCTTGCTCTTAAGGTGCTGGATAATAAAATTAGATACATTAATTAACACTTAAAGAAGATTTTAAACATTTAATAGATTGATTATTATTTTATTAATTTTATTTATGGCCTTTTTGATGAGTTGTTTGGTTCAATTTCATTGTTCTGTAGTGCTCGTTTTCATAGATTTCATGATCTGTTCTGCTGTATAAGAGTATGACGGTTCATATAAAAGGGAATTAGAAATAATGAATTGAATTATAAGATTTTAATGAAAACAAACATGGTTAAATGATCGTATATTTCATTTGGGTATTTTGGGTGAGGATGAATCATTAGTGATAATCGTTTTGATTACATTTGGGAGTTTTGACTTAGAAAAAACATGTTTTATTTTATTAATTATATTAATGTTTATATATTGATTCTATAACATTTCATTTTCTATATTACATATATTTTAATTTTTTAACCATAATAAGGCTTTTAGCACCATCCATTAAGGCGTTAATGAGAAATGTAATGTTTTTTCCTTTGTTGTGATATATTAACACCTCACGAATGAAATTTTCATTTTCGGAATGGACAAGAGAAGAGATGGGTTTATTGATGGATTATTCAATTAGTAGAATAAAATTCTACTATATATGATCCAAAATAGTTTTCATTATATTTGGACAAGGGTATGTTGTGAGATAATAAGAAATGAACTTGAAGTATTGGATATAATTTGGACAATTATACAGGCATAGATTTTGTGAGGAGAATAGGTGGTGAGGGGTGCTATTTATAGTGTAGGAGATGGGTGTTATCTCATTATGTGAATCATTAGTTTCTTATTTATGCTCAGGAAAAGTAATAGTATTGTTTCATGTGAATAAATAACAAAAGTACTGAATTTATTTTTACCTATTTATTATTACCTTTTCCTTACATCATAAATACCTAAAAAATCCATGTATTGAGTATTTATCATACATTATCTTATTTGAATATTCATAAAAATTCATGTATTTTAATGATATTGACAAAATTGATCCTCACCATTTTTTGATTTGTCAATTTCAAAAATGGAATGCATTTTTTGATGTTTTTTTAATAGATATGAAAATTTTAATTTTTAATTATAATCCTCATTTATATGAAAAGTTCCAATTTTACAATTATTATAGATTTTATAACACTTAAAAAAAATAATCTCTTGAAAAATTATCTCTAAATCATATAAAAATAGAATATTACTATATGAAATAATTTTTGGATAATAAATTTTTTTAAATCAATTTATAAATTATTACATTGTAATTAAATATTGATAAATTATTAAAATAATAACACTTAATTTGTAATTTTTAAAACATTAATTAACATTTAATATGATATAATTATATCCTAATTTATTTTATTGGATTCATAAATTTTGTTTATACATTCATAGGTGAGTTTACAATTTGATTGGTCAGTTTTATATTTATATGGTTCACATTATTATTAAAATGGTTGAGTTACAATTCAACATATAAAGGTTCCATAACATCTAGAAATGACTCTTATTTCATTTAATATACATTTATAAAATTTGTATTATGTTCTCTATTTTATTTTATATGAATATTTTATATAAAATATTATAAGAAGGGGATTTTCGTTGATAAAATTTTCAGTCATGAAATTATTGAAAATTGGAAAAGACTATATATGTATCATGGATCAAAAATTATTTTAAAACATTTTTAAATCGTAATTTTAAACTACATAAGAACCACTGTAATTTCATTCATTTCTTTCTATAATCACATCATAAAAAATGAATCCTATGATCATTGAAAAATTAAAAAATAAAGAATCATATAAAATAGTTCTCGCCTCAATATTTTTATTTTGATACCTATTAGAAAACTGCTACATAAGAAGTGACAAATTTGGATGGAATCCATAATGAATAAATAGTTACATAGTAATTGCCTACATGTTTCTGAAGTTATATTAGGTTTGTGGGATATTCACAAGTGTAACTCTGTTATTTGAATATTTATTCATTTACATCACCATTATGCTACTTCATTTTTATGAAAATGGATATATAAGTAAAGACAGCTATAACAATTACAAGTTTTGATACATTGATGATTTGGATATGTGGATCATTCATATTTGTGGTTCAATCAGCTATACAGTTCAACTTTGTAGTTGAATTGGATACATGATTATACCCTTTTCGAAATCAACTATATAGATCTTGAAACGACTCAAAATAATACATATCCACTTCATCCAACCTTAATCCCAACTTAGAAATAGTTTCCAATATAATGAAATTTACATCTGTCTAATATGTTACCTTATAAACTAGATTGAACACTATTGTACTTATGAGATCATAAGATAAGGATGTCAAAATATAAAAAAAACAGGCTTTCCAAGAACCATTGGATATTCAAGATTTTCCAAAATAATCCACAAATTCATGTTGTTATACTTAATAGAACATTTTAATAACTGAAATCCATCCTCTAAATTCTAAATGGGGTGTTTCCCTTGGTCTATACAATGGTTTAATTATAAGAGTTTCACTTATAACCCAATGGATTAAAGAAAATAAGGTATTCATGTGATGGATACTAACAAGTTACTTATATAAACACCAATTTAAATATGATTCTTGAACAAAGATCATGAAAAGGTTTTGAAAACAATCTTTATGTCAAATCATGAAATTTTGAAAATATAAGGTGTTCCCAAATGGGGAAGCCTCCAAATTTGAAAGCCTATAGTATTAGTTTTTTAATCTAATCCTTTTTTCATGATCCTTTAAGAATTTTCATATATAATTACTGGTATATTTTTGAGGATTTATACTACTATTATTTACCATAATTGAGAAATTAAAATCAAGAATATATAAGATAATGGTTGTTGTAAAAAATTGAGCCAATGTGAATTTGTTTGAATAAAATGGTTACAACTATTGGTAAAGGAACATTCTATAGATTTGGTTTTGGTCTCTCAGAATCTTATCCTATTAAAATCGAAGGAATATTTAGGATTTATTCATCTCGTAAGGTTTATTGATATATTGTGTTGGGATACAAGATATTGATGCCCCATTTAATAACATAGAGTACAAAACAATATGAAATATTAAGATACTTATGATGGACATATTCCAAAATAAATCCAATTGTAGATAGAGAGATTGATATGTCCTTTAATGAGCAAAAATCACGTGCAATTTGATAACATAATAAATTATTTCAAAAATTGATATTTTTCACACTCTATTTTTCATTACATTTGATAATATGACATAATAAATTCTTATATTAATTGTTTTATGTAATTTATTTTTTTTCCAATATAAATATATTTAATATAGAATCAATTGAAATAATATTTGGATTATTTTAAATATATATTTTTAGAGTTTGATTTATTCTTTATTGACATATATACATAGTATATATATATATATATATTACATTTCAATGTATCATTTTGTTATAAATGAAAATTTATTTCCTTAAAAAAATTTCAAACATATTTTTTAGTATTTAATGCCATAATATTAAATTTTGAATAATTACAGGCATTATAGATTTAAAATGTATTAAATTTTTGGATAATATCAGTCATGTTTTCATATTATTTTTATAGTATTTAATTGACATATTATTTTGGAAAAAAGGTTAATTATTTAACAATTAATTTTAATTATTTGTAATTATACATTAGTTTGTGAATTATATGATTTTTTGAACTGATTTTGTTTGGAATGATAATTTTCTCTCTCTTGAATTATTAATAAGATTGATTTTAAATTAATTTTCCAAGTTGTAAATTTGAATACAATATTTCAATATATCCTATTTTAGGGCTTCGAGACACATGATATGTTCAGACTTCTGTGAAAATTAAATTTTAATAACATCAAGCGATTTACTTTGAACATTGACGTACTATTCAAACCAATTACTATGAAATACAGTTTTCATATTGTGGACATATTTTTATGTATTGAATGAAAACGTATAAAACATATATTAGTACCTTGAAAGGACAACTGAATACATTACTCAATAACCATTATCAATTACCCCTATTAAATTACTTATTTTATCTAGATTTATTATTTTATAACAATAAAACGTATCTATCTAATGTGATCCCAAATTTTTGTAGTGATTGTACTCTGAATATAATTATTTTTTTCTCTATAAATTATAGCTTTCTCATTCTACTGTCAATACCATTTGGGTTGTAAACCATATAGTCTAATGTCAGGGTTTGAATTGGGCTATGAATCTCCATTAAAATTATTTATTAGTTATAACTCTACTAGAAAATGTAGTATGTAATTGGGTTATTATTCCCCTTAATACCCCAATTTAGCGTTTGATGTATCTCTCATAGAGTATGAAGGTATAAGAGAGACCTATGTTAAATTTAGAATAATCAAGAATAAAAATTCTATGTGTTATTTAATTTATTTTATCCTTGCTAATTAACATTGATAACAATTTAATTTTTTCAAAAATTGGATCTCACACATTCAACATACTGTAGTCAATCTATCATCCCCATTTTCAAACAAAAATATATTATCTTTTCAAAAATATCATTAAACATAGGACCTGAAATCCCACCTAAAACCATTCTTTGATTCCATTTACACATAGAATTGGTATCGATCAAGATGGAAATATGTCTCATAGATGATGATATATATTTTTTCCTTCTATTTAAGGGAATAAACAAAGAAATGCATGGATGTTAGATTCCCACTACAGGGCTACACACAAATGACAACCAATTCAATTTCCCAAACTGGATTAGCCTTGTAAGTATTAGTGATGCACCCTCTAGCTACTAATATCACACCATAAAATATATTGTTATATGGTGAATTATACTACATTGATAAAGGACATGCTGAAATAAATAAATTAAATAATGAAAGAAAATATTAAAAGAGTTATATTAAAATAAATAAATGCAATGAGAAATAAAATGAAATTGTCTATTAGTTATATTATTGGTTTTATTTGGATTATGATAGTTCAATGTAAGGAATATAAAAAATAAACAAACTATTTGAAATAGTTAAAACAATGAAAAATTAGTAATTATTATATGATCATGATCCCAATATATTTTAATAGTGAGAATGACTATCTAATTCCCTCAATGTTTGGTTACCCAATAATTACTTACATTAAAAATAAATGAATTACATATTTTCTAACATAGATTCAAATTTCACTATATTTACTATTATTTCAATAATAAATACAGTGGACACAAATAAATTTTACGTGGAAAATAACCAGTCAAATATTGACCATGACCCCCCTTAATTTGATTATGTTATATTTCATATTCATTGAGCTAGATCATCTATAGTTTTATCATAAGGAATCATGTGGATGAAGCATCAATATTCATCCCATCAAACACAAGACCAACAATGATTTTTTACCTCAAAAGTACAAAAATTCCTTGAAATACATTCCATTATAGAATGAAATTCTTTAGTGGACCCATTAATAATTCAATGTTGTAAAACCAAAATTACAAACTTTGTATCCATTATTATTTATTCAAAATACAATAAAATCAATACACAACATCAACATCAGAGTATATATGACCCTAATATGATTTTTCAGCCATGAATCACACAAATCATGTTGGATTTCCTAAATCATAGAAGAACTATAAAACCATCATGGTTAAAAAAATACATAATTAATCATATAGTAACAATATAGTCCAACCAATATTGATGATATAGATGATGGGGAAGGGAGAATCTTCCTTAGTATAACCCAGTAGGTGTGCCAATTGGGTTAAAGTTAAAGGACACATTAAAAGTTGAATCCATTTTCTCTCACCATCGTCAAATCTTATGAAACATTCAAAATTATCCATTGTAATATTTGTTTTTCAATTTTTTGTAGCAATCATCAACTAAAGAAACAATCACTTCATTTCTACGATTTGGTTACACCACCATTTTTTATTTTTTATGTAAAAAATTAATATCATTTCTTATTAATTTATTGATTCTCGTAATTTTTAATTTGTTTTCATTTGATGTTAAATTTAAATTAATTGATTAAAAATTTATTATAGTATTATTATATTGGTTATATATTTTTCGACTTCAAGTTTATGTTTTTAATATTTTTATATAAAATGAATTATGTATTTATTTTTAATATATTTTTTCACTATTATTTCATAAAATTTTATATAAATTAGAAAATTGTTTTCCTTAATATGATAAAGGTTAATACTTAAAAATAAATATAAAAATTTTATATAAAATAATTATTATTATTTAAGTGTAATTGAAATGATAATTGTTAATCGAAATCGATGGATACAATTGAAAAAGAAACAATAAAAAAGAATCCAAATTGAAATATCATATTAGGAAAACACCTAATTCTCACAACCTAGTAAGAATCTAATTTTTTCCTCACTCTAAAAATGATAAATGAAAATGAAAATATATATATATATATACCAAATCTTATCCAAAAGGGATCTCAAAACTGTAAAAATAACTAAACAATATTTAACTAACTAGATGAATGATATGAATTCCAACTCTAAAAGGGATCACATTATGATCACTCAAATTCATAGTCTCATTCATATTATATGTTGAATGTAATATTATTGAATGGTGAATACAAATATAATTAGAAACATTCATTTTATTTAAATACAATTTGTTACACTTTATCTAGTTTAACAAAGAAATAATATGTAATCTTCTTGAAAGTAATCTTCTTGAACAGAGATCACTCTTCACCTCAACTCGCCATGTTGGGGCAATCTTCCAACATCTCTCCCAAATAGAAACCACAATATTAAAATAAAATATGTAATACATATTTGTCTCAGGACACCCATTAAAATATAGAGAAAATAATTTTAAATAATGTACCACCTCATTAATATTTCTATAACAAATAACAATATAGTAATAATTTACACCTAAAATTCCACAACCCTTTGTAAATTTAGAGTATTTTATATTCATTTAAAATGAATCCCTTATATTTTCATGCATTTACAATGCTAAAAAATATCAATATTACATAGAGTTAAAATATTTCAGCATAAAATTCTCGAAATTTATATCTCCACATAATCTTATAAAAATTGGTATTTTTAGAATCCATCTTATATCCCAATAAATAAAATAAAAAAACCTTATCAAGACACCAACAAGAATTTATGTCTTTAATATTATCTCAGATGATGTATTTTCAATTATAGATATAATTGATAATGAAAAATAACAACATTTGCCTCCCAAAAACATGGTTACATCAAAATAATAATTGAATTGACATCAGATATAGACCAATTAGAACCATTTAAAATATGTTCCCTTAATATCCAAGTACTACAATAAAATAAAATATGTCATAGATAAAGATAATCATGGATAAAATTAGTCTATGGAAATTTGTTAATTCTTATAATCCTTTCAGATACATAATTAAAACATGTCAATAATATATAACACTATATTGTATAAAGAACATAATTATAATATCTCATGAGACTGAATTATTTCCCACCAACACTTATAGAATGAAAAAATGTTTCCCAAAAAACTCTACATATCATCTTATATAATTCCACTATATTCCTCTAAAAATATATAAACATGGAATGTTATTTAGAAGAAAGGGTATATAGTAACCTAAATATAGTCATAACATTACAAAGAATAACTCATGGAACAAATTAAATAAAAATAGACTTCAAAACTCTTGAGAGACACATCCCCCTACAACCACAGAAATGCTTTTTCACCCAATCAAAAATACATCCCTTTGTGATCATAAATTAATAATATGGAGCCCTAAATATTATTATTTTTATCCACATATAGAATGTAGAGAATAATGCTCAAATAATCCTAAAAATCATTGGAAAAAAATTTACTAAAGGAAACCTCGTATTAAACGAAATTTTTATTCTATCCCAAACATCTAGTATATAAATTAATAAGACGATAAATATGAGGTCAAACTTCCAGATAATCCCAAAAAATAAAAAAAAATATTTTAAAAAATAGATGTTAGATGACTGGATAAATTTTACTAATCCTAGGACCATTGATTATTCATATCCCAATTTCATTTTAAATTAATTTAGAGAACACTTCAACAATAATGATAAATATATAGCAAAAATTCTAACCACATACATAATAAATTTTAAGGGTTGTAATGATATATATAATTATCATAAATCATGATCCAATAATAGACTATCGAGACACACCAAATAATATTTTGATTAAAAAATTAGTGGATTCCATATTTTGTGATGATGTACAGAATAATTCTTCATTCTAAAAAATTATATGCCTTCATAATATAATTAGTAAAATCCATTGATTCCGTCCATGAAGAGGATCATATATTCTTCTAATAAAAGGCATCATATGAAATAATTTCATTATATATATTCGAATGGCGTGAAATGAAAGTAGTTCGAGCATCATAAATAATATAATGATAAATAAGAGTTATTCTATATGTTAAAACATTTGTAAATTTTAATAAATAACATCACATTGGTTAAGGGTTAGTGATATATCCCCATCCATGAACCCTCAACCAAAAGAATCCATGAAATTATAGTTTCAATATATGTTTTAATCATTCAGGTACCCTTCCAGAATTATTCCACAAAATTTTATATATCTAGACCGAAAATGTACCAAAAAAATATTTTCAAATATCACATTATGGTCACCCACTCCAAGGGCCATGTTAGAATGTATTAAATTGAAACCATTTAAAAATATTTTATCCTAAATAACACTGATAAATAAATAATTCAGCTTTAAAGATAAACCAAAATGAAAACAAAATCCACATCATAAGATGTCTGCATTTGTTTAGACATAAAAAGTTATAATAAAAAATTAAAACATAAATTTAAAAACATAATTATTATGTACTTAAAACAAAAATGAATATCTAATATTATGAATAAAATTATTCCACCACCTAGAAGATTTGGTTTGATGAAGGAAATTAGTTTCTTCATCTCCATATTGATGAAGCACCACACTGTGTAAAATATTTCAAAGCATCATATTTCTTACAAGTAATGTATCAATATTTTGTTACAAAGAGAATAATCTCTCAACATGAATGTTGAGTGGTATCCTTAAATAATCCAGGACATTATTCTTATCAAAAACAATGATTTCATTGCCAATATTTTGATATATTCTGTCTCCATATTGCTGTAAATAAGAAGACACACATTGAATTTTATTCAAAATGCTTTCACCTCCATGAATCCATTCACATATGGTTATTGACTCATAGTTTTCTTCATTAACCCACATAGTTTCATACATAAGAATAATTTTCCATGGCTAAAAAATTACACTATTAAATGAAACCATAAATTTTTTTTGTGATGAAGTAACTGGAGGAAAATCATTAACCTTAATGTAAGGGAATACTTCCAACCAATCAATAGAATCCAAATAAAAGTACAAATTTTCTAAGATACGAGTACTAGGACTTCGCCACCTGAACTATGTAAAGGTATCACCCTCAAATCCTGAATCATAAAAAATTGTATCACCAAAATCCCTCTAAAAATATTTTATAAAGAAAACACCACTTAATTCTCCACCACACTTATCCTTATAAGAAAATTTCATTAAAATCGTCTATAATGAGAAGAGGGCATGAAAATTATCATTTAATTCATTGGAGAAACAACCATGTTCTCCAATAATTATTTTCAAAAATACTCCACTTGATGTGTCCTTCTAATTTATTATAAATAGATAACATAGATATTTAATTTGAACATATTCTATTTTCAAAGCATATTAAATAATATTAATAATCAAAGAAATTATATTTACAATTAAATTAAGTATATTTAAAATATATTTAAATTTTTATATTTAAAACCATAGGTGATAAAATTTATTTTAAATAACCGTGTTTTATTTTTTAATATATATTATATTTGTAACAAGTTAAATGATTTTCAAATTAGAGAATAATATTTTAAAAATTATAAATAAGTTAAATATTTGTTGATAAATACTCGATAGGGTTCCCCGACCCCCGTTTATATCAACGTTCACTAAAAAAATAATTTTGACGGACTAAACTGCGCCAATATTATTTATTATTTTTATCACATACTGTTAATATATATGAAATATATTACCTAATAAAATTGGATCGATTTAACTTGACTCATTGTCTCGTATAACATTAAACAAACCTAGAATATTAAAATAATATGCGTTCGATTAATATTTTTCTCATATTTAATAAATTTTTAAGTACATTAAACAAATTCAATCCTAAATATTAATAAGTTGAATATTAATGAATTTATTTTATTCTTTTGGTGATTGAAAACTTCAACAAATCTCGGACCCCATGGTGGGGCCCACTATGTCCATGTACCTATTCCACTGAATAGGGAAGATTCTTGAAAACGCTATTGTGTATGACCCTCTAGGCCCTTACCTCGATAGTAGTGAAGAAAATCCAAAGACCAAGATCGAAGTATAGAAACCCATCATGGCCCCTAAAGAGATAAGGATTGTCATAACAATGACTACCATCCTACAAACACTGACTATGTAGTATTATCACTTTGTCATTAAATATCTCATAATACAGGACACACTCTTGTGTCATTGTCCATATATTGCTTTATTATTTGTTGATCTATCTTGATGGACATGCCTTTCTAATGATTTGGCAAAAGTCTTATGAAGGCGGCACCATCCTGATAAACCAGGCCGGAGATATACAACTTCCCAAACATGGAAGTGTAAAATCATTTCTTGACCATTTAGCCATTGTCATACCACCAACGATGCACCCAACACAAACTAGCTCGCCACAACATCACTGCCATGGATTTCGTCTTGCATCAACGTACATAATCAAATGATATATATTGGTAATGGTCTCAAGTCCTGAGACCAATACACATGTACATAGATAGAAAAAACCAATGACACCCAAAACATGTGGTGTTCCTATTGACGAGTCTGTCCTCATGATCTCACTACTAGAGATCACCAAGTATGAACATCATGAGAATAAGTATTAATGCTTATGATCCCCTGGCACCTGAAAGTCAGACATCTATTGTATCCAGTCGGTAAGATGAATATAGACTATAGAACATATATTTAAGATCAATTTCATTGTATGTCGAGGTTCACATTATAGCCTGGGATCTCTTATATCCTCTCTACACGACAATTAAACTTTTGAAATTACCATTATTATAGTGGACGAAGAAAATTCTTCACTATAATAGTAAGATAAAACCATTCATAGCTAACTATACACATGATATGGTAATAATAATGTACTGCATAGTTGGGTCTGGGGACCCACTATTTCAACAGTCACAACTTCAAAAGATATGGATATTTCATAGATTATCTCACACTTCCTCCTGCAATAATTTGTATAATATTGTAAAATATGATAACCCAATTTCATTTTTTACATATTCCTCATAGATTCTACCCACATATGAATTTTTATTAACATTCCACCATGATATTATTAATCCAGATGTTGTATTAGAAAAAATATCTTAATAAAAATTATTGTCTGGGGTTTTTTTGAATAATCTGATTATTGATGTTTTTTCTGTAAAGATTAATTTATTAGAATTGACAATATTTTGGTATATTTATTAAAATTGGTGTGGTGGGGCATCACCCTGTACTATACCCTATAATTATGGATTCATCTATTTCATTCTGAAAATTATTACAAAAGGAGTCTAGAAAGATGACCGCAATAATAGGAATTTTGTTCTGGGAAGTATCCTATGTGAATTTACCATGATATCAATAGTTATAATGTTGATTGTGGTGACTTGTACATATACCTATTCAATATGTGTATCCTACTATATGAATGGTAGATACCATGGTTAAACCATTCTAAATGATTTTCTTAAGGTCCCATGGTCATGTCGAAAAAGATGAGGGTCTTTTTCTCTTCATGGTGTAAATAGAATGATTGGTGTTAATTTACTAGGAAATCATAGTTTTCACTATTTATTTTCATTGGGAATGTTCAGGAAATATTCTGATGATTTTTTTAGGATGGTGAATCTAAAAAATATGGGATATATTCGATGTTGTTTTAGGGAATCTATGAAAGTTTCATCTACCATTTTTATGAACATTTATGGTGTATATTAAATTCATTAATTTTGTTTATTCAAACGAATGGAGTAAATTAAAATGAAACTGATGATTTGAAAGGATTTTTTTGGGATTAATATGTGACAGATAAAAATAGAGATAAATAGAATGGGAAATTATATGTTTTATTACATATTTAATAAATTATTCTATGTCTCATCTAGAACGAAAAATATGAAAATTAATGTATTCCATGAGTTCCAATACTCTATAAACTTTTGATGAATCTATGTCTAATATAATTATCCCATATAGTGTATATTTCAATCTAAATTGATAGAAGGCTCGGTAGATAATATTATGAGATGTAGTGAGTTCCTCAGTGTGAGTGAACAATGATATTTCAAAATGTTTTTTATGTGAACATGGATGGTCAGTGAAGTCCATCCAAACATGTAAATAATGAAGCAGTGAGGTTATATTGTGTTTAGTGAGCATGAAAATTGGGTCTCAAGCTATTTGGATATATCCATGTACATGTGAACTAATTAAAATCACTCATGACATATACTTATGAATTCACCTAGGAGAGTATTGAAGGAAGAGTTTGATTTGTTAATTGATTTCAAAGTACAATATCAATAATCAGGGATCAAACTACAATAACCTAAATCAACCATAGAAATTAAAGATTTATCTACAATTAATGACAAGGAATTAGTATCAAAGTATTATTTTATTTAGGTAATGGTCGTTCTCCCAAAAGTATGATAGTGATTTTCAACCACGATGGCTTTCCAATCAATGAATGAAGTAGTATTTAATTATGGATGATCCATCTAATACATTTTTACCTATTATTGAGAAGAGAAGTTTATATCAATACAATATCTGGTATTTATATAAGAATTAAAAGTCTAAATTACTATATGAATGATCATAGATAAATGGATTTGAATGTGAATGATATTTGTACCATGTTTAAAAATAATATTGTTTTTTAAATAAGATGATGTTTGTCATACGAGTGTATTGGCTACTGTTTTCATAGAAAATAAATTAATTAACTTTTTGAAAAAAATTTGGCAATTGGACTGACCAACATAATAAGTATTTTTGACTCAAAATTCCTAAGAATGTCCATCATATTTTGGAGAAATGTTTCTATATGAAATGGCTCTTTAAACTAATGTTGGAACTAGAATTATGTTATAATCGTAGCAAGGAATATAATTGGATTCAGCATGGATCAGACAGAAATATGATGATCGTTTACACTACTAGAAAGTTGACATTTAATAATGGTTCCCAACCCTTGGGAAAGGCCTGAAAATCATTGGTATAAACTATATCAATGGTTGCTCAAACTACTAGCTAGTTAGCCATATGGATAGAAATATACCAACAATTATAGATGGATCATCCATAATTATAAAATGTTAATGATTCCATATATATGTATACCATCAAATTACATATTATTTCACCATCAATATAATGATATTGTCGCTCGTGCATACATACGGATTACCGTCTTCATGAACGTGATGAGATTCATTCACTATCATAACCATTCAAGATTAATTTTCATTTGAGGATTAAATATAATGTGTACGAACTTAATATCATTTTGGAAATGAATATGGTATATCTTATCCATAACATACATTACTTACGTAACAAAACATACAATGGAAAATGATTATTTAACAGACGGAACAATGATACTGCTGGAATACTATTAACACGACAATATTAAGAAGATCATATAAGATATCATATTTATGTATATAGTTATTTTATAATTTAATAACAATTTTTTAACCAATATATTGGAGGATAACATACCATTAACTCATAAAAATTACAAGTTAAGGGTTAATATTACAATCTCTTTATTATCCGAGGTTGTATATACGTCACTGTCTACTGGGACATCATTATCAACCACCACCTTGATTCTTAAAAATATATTTTAAAACATTTTATACTATTTCCTATAATAGGGGTTAAATTCATTTATACCCTTTATTGTATTTTTATAAAATATTTTTAAGAGAATATTTTAATCATTTTCCAAATAAGGTACATTATGACCTTTTCGACAAATTAAAGTAATAATGTTTTTTATATTATACAGAGTGTGAAGCTATTTTTTGCCTTTATAACACCTTTAAAGCATCCCTTATAAGAATATAAGAATATTTTCAAAATTAATGTTATCTTTTATAATTATGTGACTTTAATTGATTTAAAAATATAAATAGATATTTCTATCAACTAGTTTTTATTTCATATGTGTCAACATCCTTTGATGGATTTCACAATGGTTGATATTGATTTATTATGATATAATATTAAATATTTTATTGATGTTTTTTTGGATATGTTTGACTATGGATGTATTATTTTTATTCCATTCATGGTTTATGGTTAATGTATTAACATTTCATATTCTTGTTTTAATATTACTGTTTATGTTATGTTTCAACCTTTTCATATGAGGAATGCATTGGACTTAGTATGTAATGAGTGGATCCCACTATAGCTCCTCAATGAATCAGTAGGTATCAAGAGACAAACTAGTGACTTGGAACAAGGCCATGAAAAAATATCATTTTTAGTATTTGGAACGAGCTCATCACTATGTGGTTATGATTTCCGACATTATGTATTCCATCATTATAAAAATAACTATTCATATTACATGGTATTATTCGACTAGTAGAATATACATGTGAATAAGTAAATGGATTTATTTGATTTATATTTTCCATATTATGAAAAATATGTTGTTTAAAAATCTTTTATTTCAGTCTTATACATTTCATTAAAAGTTTATTCTTATTTATGATTGTTTCTGTTATACTGTTATCCTTACCGAGCATCTGAACTCACCCCATTCTTATTTTTTATGTTTCTGAGGATGTGAAGAAGTATATTATGATAATCCTGGATAAATAGTCTAATTGAAATGAGTGTGTTCAAAGTGGAAAAAATGTTCTTGTTTTCTATCGCATGATGTAATGTAAAAGTTATGTATGCATCTGGTACTTCCATGGATACTAAACTAATCGGTCATTAAGACTTGATATCTTGTGATCATACCAATGATAAGTAATAATGCACCGACTATGGGTAACTAGGATTGGGGCATTACAGTTGGTATAAGAGAAAGTTTAATACGAACATTGGAAACTAGATTTAGAAAAAATTTGATTAGAGCACAATGACCTAAGATATGCATTTAGGATTAGTAGATAATAATATCCTAGAATTTTGGTAATGTAGAGAATTTTTTTATTTTTCAAGAAATACATCCATATATAGTTATGAGAAAGTAGATGTGGATCTGTTACATTTTTACTAAGGAGTGAACACTCTGACATGGTGATTCGGACTTGACCTGATGTATCATGGTACACAACAATGGGTCTTGCTGCACTCTTGGTTATAACACTCCTGAGAGATATTCTTAGGATAATTAACATTTTCATTAGAAACCATTATTAATGATTAATGAGTAAATACTTCCTCAAAGAAAAAATTTTTATGATTATGGATGATATATGCATAAACTATTCAATTTATGTAAGGTATTTTACTTGTTTGGAATTATGTATTGTGATTAATAAACTAATTTAGTTTATTTAATTGTTTAGAAATGGCACCCAGTATTAGGAGTGGAACTATATCAATGAATGTCACCCATTTAGGGATTTCCATCATATTCAGGATAATCACAGCGGAGCTGGTGATTCAACTGGTGCTGATCAGCTTATAACCATACTATGATGACTCACTCTGGTTATGAATAATAACCTTTCCCGTATGGATCACGATAATCCACAATGTAGAGGATCAATGTTAGACTACATCATCTAGAAAAAACACCAATATTCAATGGGACTACAAGTCCATTTTTAGCTGAGTAATAGACATGTTCTTTAGAGACGATATTGCATGCCTATGGGGAGTAGAACAGGGGAAAAAGTTATTATGGCAGTTTATCACCTCATAGGAGATGCAGATCAATGGTGGTCATTGATTAAAAACACAAGGGAAGATGATTAAGTATCAAATATGTAATTTTGGGAGTTTAAAGAGAATTTATTAAAAAAATTGATTCCTTGTGACCATTGAGCGGATATGGAAAGACAATTTCTAATTCTAAGGTAAAAGGAGGATAAGAATGTTTCAATGTATGAGGATAACTTTACAAGGCTAGAAAGGCATGTTTCCGATTATACGCATACACCAAGGAGTAAGATTGATAGATTCTATGATGGGTTAAAACCATTTCCCCATCTAGAATTAGTCTCAAAATCCTTCACATCATATGAAGATATAGTCTCATATGTAATGAAGACAAAAAAAGATTTCTCTATGTCGTATAACATTAATAAAATAAATTAAAGAAGAGATCTGTTGAAAAATCAAGAAA
The DNA here is from genome assembly GCA_963277665.1 of Viscum album. Lineage (NCBI taxonomy): Eukaryota > Viridiplantae > Streptophyta > Magnoliopsida > Santalales > Viscaceae > Viscum > Viscum album. The sequence continues at coordinate 875,050,640 of OY728143.1, read as the reverse complement.
TTTAAATCAGGGGAAGAATAGAATAGTCGAATTTCCACCTTATCGTAAATTTGGGAAGAAAGACCCTAGTACTTGTGTGATGGGAATGTGAGTTTGTTACAGGTGTGTTGAAAAATGCCATCATGCTCAAGATTTCAATGGAATGAAAGAGACTCCTAATGTTGAAATATAAAATTGTAGAAAAATGAGGAATTATGACATTTAATTTCCTAAGTGCCAAGGAAACATACATCAAAAAAGGAAACGGGAGAATGTCCAAGCATATGTGATCACTACTACTAAGGTTGAAGCTCCGAATGATGTGATGGTATGTACATTAATCATTTACTCAATATTTGGAAATGATTTATTTGATTCTGGATCATCACATTCCTTAATAACTTCCACGTTTTCCATAAAAATTAAATATTTCCACATTTACTTTTCAAGGGAGTTGTCTGTCAAAACTCTAAAGAGATGTATCATTGCAAAAATGTTTTATCAATTAGATACCATTATGGTATATAAATATTATTTATCTTTTGATCTTATTGTCATACCTAGTAAGAAAAGGAGGTTACAATTTTAAATGATGATAAGAAATATCATATCGTTAGAGAAAAAATATAACCATTTGATTATTATCTTGATCCACCTCCAGTAGCTCTACTAAACTCAATTTTTGGGGAGAAATGGAGTGAAAGAACTATGGGTGAGGAAAAGAATGTTCAAATAGAGGACGTACCTATTGTTCAAGAATATATTGATGTGTTTCAAAGGGATTTACATTGATATCCTCTAAAATATGAAATTGAGTTTTCAATTCACATTATTCTTGGTTCAAGGATCCTATCAATGACCCCTTATAGAATGTGAACTGAGGAATTATTTGAACTAGAGAAACAACTTGAGTAATTGAGTAATAAAGGATATATTCTCCCTAGTGTTTCTCAATGGGGAGCCCCAGTTCTTTTTGTTAAGAAGAAAGACGGAACTATGAGGTTGTGAATTGACTATAAAGAGATCAATGCTATATCAATAATGAAAATGTATTCCCTACCCCGCATTGATGATTTATTAAATCTAATCCATGTGGCACATAATTTTTCAACGATTGGCCATCGATCTAGATATCATTAGTTGTTCATGAAGGAGAACGAAATTACAAAGACAACATTTCATACCAGGTATGGGAATTATGATATTACAGTAATGCCTTTTGGACTGACTAATGCACCCTCTATTTTCATGGATCTAATGAATAGTGTTTTCAAGGAATTTCTTGATGACTTATTAGTGGTATTTATTGAAGATATCATTGTATACTCCAAAATCTATGAAGATCATGAAAATCACTTGCACACTATTCTAAAGCATCTTTGAAGAAATGTATTATATGAGATGTTAAAAAGTGTGAATTATGGATTTAGGAGATTTCTTCTCTTAGCCATATTGTCTCTAAGGTAGGAATCTCTATTACACCTTCAAAGACAATGACAATCCATGAATGGCCAGCACTAACATGTATAACATATTTACACAGTTTTATTGGTTTAAAAGGTTGTTATCAGTGTTTCGTCAAAAATTATTCTCGATGGGATAACCTGTTAACCAATATCACATGTAAAAGGGTTAAATTTTATTGTTAAAAATAGTGTGAAGAACGTTTTGAAGAATAGAAGAGAAGATTATTCAATGCTCCTATCATGACTCTACCATCAGGAAAGGATGGGTTTGTTATTTATAGTGATGCTTCAAAGAAAGGTATTGGTTGTGTCCTTATGCAGAATACTAGTGTTATTACCTATCATTAATGGCAGCTAAAAATTAATGAAAAAAACTATCCCACTCAATACATTGAGTTAGATTCTATAATAATTTCATTGGCGATATGGAGACACTATCTCCATGGTGAAAAAATGTGAGATTTATACTGATAACAAGAGTTTGAAGATTATTTTCACACAAAAAGAACAAAACCTGAGGAAAAAAGATCGCTCTAACTACTCATGGATTATGATTGAACCATACAGTACCACCCTGAGAAGGAAAATAAGGTGGAATGTGATTTTAGAATAGAATGAATAATGGATTTATAACCAAGATGAGAGTAAAATAGGATTCTATATACAAGGATCTAGTTTAGATGGATATGGGAATAACCATGGAAGGTGAAACATCAATAAATTTTCAAATGGTTTCTAAACCATCTTTAATAGAAAGGATAAAAAGTTCTCAGACTAATGATGAGGTGTTTTAAAATAAAATTAAATCTCTGTATGATTGGATATTGATAGAAATCGTATATGAAGATGGAATTTTGAAATTTGGGATGAGACATTGGGTTCCCGATATACTTGATCTGAAAAGGGAATTGTTTGATGATGCTCATAGCTCTAATTAAACTATAAACCTGAGTAGCACTATGTTTTATAGAGATGTGAAGAAACATTTTTGTTGGGACAACATGGATTTTAAGATCACTGATTACATGTCAAGATGTATGGTTTGTCAACAAATGAATGAAGGAAGACAACATCCTAAAGGAGTCATGAATCCTCTTCCCATAACTGAGTGGAAATGGGATGATATTATGATGGACATTATAATAGGGCAACCTAAGACATTTAGAAGGAAAGATGAAATATGGGTCCTAATTGATCATCTTACCAAGTCAACACGTTTTCTTTATATAAGATAGTATTTTCCACTTGAATGTATATTAAGACTATATATTATTTAAGTATTAAGACTTAATGGAGTACCCTTGTCAGTTGTTTATTATCATGATCTTCGTTTTACTTCATGATTCTGGAAAAGTATTCAGAAGTCCCTGGATAATGATATTCATTTGTGCACTTCCTACCACCCTCAAACAGATGGACAATCATAAAAAAAATATTCAACACATAAAAGACATGTTGAGATCTTCCCCACATAACTTTCAAGGAATGAGGGATCAGAAATAACATCTGGTAGAATATTCTTATAATAATATCTTCCATTCAAGTATTCAAATGGAACCATATCAAGAGATATATGTAAATAGATGTATCACACCAACTTGTTGGTATGATGTTGGTGAAAGAAAACTCGTAGACCCAAAACTTGTTGAGGTACCATTGTAAAAAGTGAAGATTATCCAAACCCAAATCAAAGCATCTAAAAGTAGGAAAAAGAGATATGGCATTAACCTAATGAAGGATTTGGAATTTCATGCAGGGGATCATGTTTTTATCAATGTATCTCTATGGAAGGGTGATATACGATTCTGTAAGAAGGGAAAATTATGTCCAAGTTACATCAGACCTATCAAAATTCTAGAATGAATTGGAGTTGTAGATTAACATTTGGAAATACAGCTAAGTCATTCCAAATTTCATGATGTGGTCCATGTATCACTGTTTAGAAAATACATGTCATACACAACACATGTACTCACTTTGTGGAAATATAACTATAACCTGATCGTGTTATTGTGAATATCATGTCAATATTCATGATACCATAGAACAAGTTTTGAGAAACTGGACAACTCATTTGGTAAATGCTCTATGGAGAAATCATAAGATGGAAGAGGTAATCCGGGAACCTAAGAAACTTATAATGAAGAACCACCCAAATCTTTTTATGATCTAATATTCAAGAATTTTTTAAGACGAAATTAGTTGAATGAGAGGAGAATGTAACACCCCAAGATTCAATAATATGTATCCCTATGAATAATATAATAGCTTGCGCTGTACGCAACATCGAGTTGTAACGCACCATGACTAATCAAACTAGCCGTTACGAATTGTAAAACACACTTTTTGAAATTATATAAATATTATTTTTTAAAATGGACTTCAATTTTTGATTCGGAATTACAAAATTAGATTATTGTTATTTTTTGTTATGTTTCTGAAAAATTTCAATTTTTATGAATAGTGAATCAAACTGCATTATTATTTAAAATCTAATTTTATTTAAATATTAATTTTTTTATTTAAATTAATTTTAGAATCAAATTAGATACATAATACAAATATTAGTTTAATTTAATTCTTTTTTTCATTTTATAATAAGATTCGATATATAAAATTTTATTGATCTTTTTACCGTATTTTACCCATCTTCTAGGAACATTTTCCAATTTCCATAAATAATAATATTACCGCTTCTGTGAATTGAATATAAAAAATCCAAGAGATTCAGTTGAAATAAGAAAGTAAAATGTTGTTAAATAATATGATAATAATTTTTGGTGAATAATATGTTCTGAATTTTATTTACCACGGTTAAAAGTAAATAGGGCAATTAATGGTAAAAATGATACTTTAATTATCTTAATGCATGTCCAAATTCTTTTAGATATTTTTATTTCCACCAAAATAAACCAAAGGAATAATATATGATTCTTTTTATCAACATTTATTATATTAATACATTTATTATTATTTTATTTAAAGGATAGTCAAAAGTGAAAAATTTTAATGTTTAATAACTAAACCGTTATTAATATTTGGTTATACATATGATATATTCAACTATAAATAATCATTAAAAATTTAAAAATATTTATTAAATCATGGTAATTTATTTATAATATTTAGAAATTAAATAATTAAATTAATTTACAAAAAAATGATGATGTAGTAATTACCCAATTAATGAAATATTAAATTAATTGGTATTATAAATATAAAAATAAATGTAAATTGATACTTTTAATTCATTACACTATTTTTCATGGTCAATATTTCACGTTAGGGTTTATTAAATAATTTTGTTCAAACAGAATTTTTTTATGACTTTAACAAAAATAAAATACTAAATAGAGTCAAAATTGACATAAATGAGTTTTTAAAACAAATACTATTTTATTAATTGGTAAAATATTCATAAAAAATATGGTTCTTCCAAATGACTTAGATAAGGTTATATATTTCAATAATGAACCACTTTAGGTTATATTGTAAGTTTATAGTATGTTTATTAACCATATAATTTTAAAATTCATGGAGACATGGGGAATGAAAAACTATTTAAATAAGTATTAATTCTAAAATATAAGTTTAATATGGTGACCTAAACATTCATAAAACCTATTGGTTGAAAATATTTAGACCCACCTCACCTCATCCTCAAATTAAATTTATTTTTATCGTTTATAAACTGAAAATTATTGTATAAAAAAAATTTCAATATTTTATTAAAGTGACCCGCAACTCTCTTATAAAAGGTCACTTATCCTTCTATTTATTTCACACATCCAATTCCATTTTTCATGGCCACCCCCTACCCAAATATCATCCCAAATTCCATAACATATACCTAGAGGCCTTAAATTGATCATAAATCCATCTTAAGGATTCCTTTTGAGGAAAAAAAGGAAGCACCCGAAATAGAGGTAATAATTTCATAACCACTTTCAGAGTTATCATCTTCTTCAACATCATCTCTATTATTTTTTTCCATACCAAAATAATAAATCATGTAACTTGTACAGACTGTGATTTTATTATAAATATGTTACAACCATATTAATTATTCTATACATCCCATGAATATAAAAGCCGACACACATGCGTACATACAACTTATCGTATCCACATCATGGTGTAGTTTGTAATTCCACACTTCATTATTTGGTGGGTATAATAAAGAGTATAATTGATCTAAATAATAAATATAACTTGTAAATTATTATATATATATGATATACCATCCAATTACATTTGATTTCACCATCAATAGAATAATATTCTCGCTCGTGCATAGGTACAGATTACTATCTCCACGAACATGAGGAGATTCATTTCCCATCGTAATCATTCAAGAATAATTTCCATTTGATGATTAATTTTTTTAAATAAATTCATATAATTCTGGATATGAATAATGTATATCTTATCCATAAAAAACATTACTTATGTTACCAAACATGTAAAAATGAATTAGTTATCAATCGAAACAATGATACTACTGAAATATTATTAACAATGAAATAATCGAAGATAATATTTGATATCATATTTATATATATAGGTATTGTATAATTTAATAACAATGTATTACCCATTATACAGAAAGTTAAGATACCATATAATAAGGAAAAGTACAAGGTATGGGTTAATTTTACAATCTCATTATTATCCGAGGCTGTTTATATATGAGTATCTAGTGGGACTTCTTTATCATCCACCTCTGTGTTTCATAAAAATGTATTTGAAAACAATTTTTTAATATTTACTATACTATGGGTTAAATTCATGTAATACATGTTTAATTTTTTTTGAATATTTTTAATGGAATCTTTTTTTCATTTTCAAACAAGGTACTTTATCTCCTTTTCGACATATTAAGGTAAGAATTTTTTTATACAGTGGGTGCAACTATTTTTCACCATTATAACACCTTCTAAGAATCCGATAAAAGTGTATAAGAATATTTTCAAACAAAATTTATTTCTTTTATAATTACATGGATTTTAAATAATTTCCAAATAGAAATATATATTTCTATCAAATATTTTTTATTTCATCTATGTCGACTACTTTTGAAATATTTACACTTGTTTGAAGTTGATTTATTATGATACAATCTTCCAAATTGTATTGAAGTTTTTGTAATATATTTGAATGTGGATGTATTGTTTTTATACCGTTCATGGGTTATGGTTAATGTATTAAAATTTCATATGATAGTTTTAATACGAATGGTTTTGTTATGATTCGACCATTTCATATGAGGAAATCATTGGTCTTAGAAAGTGATGGGTTGAGCGTGCTATAGATCCTCGATGCATCAGTACGTATTATGAGAAAAACTAGTTTATTGGATGAAGGCCTTGACAAAATCATTTTTTTAGTCTTGGAATGAGGCCATAAATATGTTATTATGATGTCCAGAATTATGTATTCCAACATATTGAAAGTAGCTATTGATATTACATATGATTATTAGACTATTGGACTATCCATGTGAATAAGTAAATGGAATTATTTGATTTATCTTTTCCATATTATCTTGGAGTTTATGTTTAAATGTCTTTTGATTTCATCTTAAACATTTTTATTATATTTCATTCTTATATATGATAGTTTCTATTATATTTTTATCATTACGGAGCATCTAATCTCACCCCTTTATTCTGTTTTATTTTCCACTAGAAGAGAAAAGGTATATTATGATTAACCAATAAGAATAGTCTATGGGAAATGAATGTGTTAAAAGGGGACAAAATGTTGTTTTTTTATTTCATGATGTAATGTAAAACTTATGTATGTATCTAGTACATCCGAGGATACTAAACTAATCAGTATTTTGAGAATTTATATGTTGTGATCATGCCAATGTTATGAAATAATTCACTGACTCTGGTTAACTAGGGTCGGGGCATTACACAAAGGGGTGGGGGTGTCCAAAGGGGGTGGGGGTGTCCAAGCAGATGGTGCTGTTCAGGGGGATGGGGCCAGTCTAATGGTGTGGGGCTGTTGGGTGGGGGGGGGGGTGTCCAGGGATAGTGGGGATGTCAAGGGGGCTTGGGGAAATCCAAGGGGGTGGGGTGTCCAATGGGGTGTGGGTGTTAATGGGGGTGGGATGTCCATGGGGTGTCAAATGGGTGGGGTGTCCGAAGGGGGGGTGTCCAAGGGGGTGGGGTGTCCAAGGGGGGTCAGGTTGTCCAAGGGGGTGGGATTTCTAGGGGTGGGGGCATATCCATGTGGGTGGGGTGTCCAGGGGTCCGGGGTTCTCCATGGAGGGGGTTGTCCCGGGGGTGTGGGTTGTCCAAGGCTGTGGTTTTGTGTCTAGGGGGTGGGGGATGCCCAGGGGGTTGGGGGGTACCCAAGTGGGTCAGGGGTGTCCATGGGATGGGGGTGTCCAGGGGTGGTGGTGTCCAAGTGGTTTTTAGGGGGTTTGGGGGTTCTCTTAGGGGGTGGGTCTATCTAGGGGGTGGGGGCTATCGAAGGGGGTGGGGGTGTCCAGGGGGCTATCCATTATAGGGGTCTGTCTGAGGGGTGGCTGTCTGGGGGGCTTTCCAGGGGGTTGGGGATGTCCACAAGGATAGGAGTGTCCAGGGGGTGGGGGTGTCGATGGAGTAGGGGCTATCCGGGGGTGGGGTGTCCAGGGGTGGGGGTGTTGGGGGGGGGGGGGGTCTAGGGGGTGTCAAGGTGGTGTGGGGTTTTCCAACGGGGTGGGGTTGTCAATGGTGTGGGGGTTGTCCAGGGGGGTGAGGTGTTCTGGGGTGGGGGAGAGCTGTCCATTGCGGGGATCCAGGGTTGGGGTGTCTAGGGGTTGGAGTATCTAAGGGGTTGTGGGCTGTTCAGGGGGTGGGGTGTCAAGTTGGGTGTCCTGTGTGTGGTGGTTGTCCATAGGGTGTGTCCATGGGGGGAGGGGGCTCTCTAGAGGGTTGGTGTGTATAGGGGTGGCAGTGTCAAGGCGGTGGGGGTTGTACAGGGGGTTCGGGTGCTGCCCAAGGGGTGGGGTTTTATAGGTGTGGGGGTTTCCAGGGGGTGTGGGGGTGTCTAGGGGGTTTGGTTTCCTAGGGGGTCGGGGTGTCCATGGGTTGTGGGGGTAGTCCATGGGGGTGGGGGTGTCCACGTGGTGGGGGTGTCTAGGGGTGAGGTGGTGTCTAGGGGGTGTGGGTTCTCCAAGGGGGTGGGGGTGTCCAGGGGGAAGTTGTCCATGTGGAGGGGGGGGGATATCTAAGGGTTGGGGCATATCCAAGGGTGTAGCGGTTATCTAAGGGGTGGTTGTTGTCCATGTTGGGGGTGGGTGTCTAGGGGGGTGTCCAGTGGTGGGGGTGTCTATGGGATGGGTGAATCATTCACATAAATATTCAGTCACAAAATATCATCATGTAATGTGTTATTATTTATAGATAAATAAATAAACATATTGTGACCTATCAAATCACACATATATTCAGGCATGACAAATCATCATGCATAAAATGTTTGTAATATGAGTCAAAAATGTAACGGATCTATCTATACCTCATCACCATCACAATCATCAACGTCATCATCAGCCACATGCCCATCATCATCTTCACACTCATCATCATCATCTCCCTCCTCAACACCCTCATCCTTTCCCTCATACTCTGCCTCAGACGTCTCCTCTCTATCATCTTCCGCCTCTAACTCCTCCTCACTCTCAACCTCTATATTTGAATCCTCCATGGCCTGCTCCTCCTTCTCAGCCTCCACCTCTCCAACATCATGACCAGCACAATAACTACCACTTGATGCACTATTTATACAACATATAGAATAAATATATTCATCATAATCAATGATGGCCTCTGGGGGGAAGTTTTGTACATTAAACTTCCATCAGTTTTATAAATGCATGGCTTGCCCTTGCAGACTGTTCTGTCATCTCGGTGGCCCTTTTTTCAGCATGTTCTACTTATGCCTTAACGTGCTAGAACTTGATGACACTAAAACTCATACCATAGGGGGAAAGTACCTTGTTTGGACAATACTATTCATATGTCGACAACATACTCTTCCAGGGTGATCATCTCCCAACACTAGATGTAACTGATCATGTAGTCTAAAAATATCAGGTTCTTGTGAATCAAGGGAATTAAAGAATCTTGTTACAAATATAAATAGATTATTAATATAAAAAATAGATATTAATATTTGAAAGCATCAAATTAAAACATACAATCTGCTACTGAGTCAGTTTGTTAACCGCACTTCCATCTTCCTGTATTTAACTCAAGAAAAATAGATTTTCTTGAGGAACCCATCCTTAAATATTCAATGTTTTCTTCTATAATGACATTTAATGTAGGAATCCACAATTAAAAATATATTACCAATAATTAATTTCATAAAAAAATTATATTACTACATTAGAAATCAAATAAATTATGGACGAAATAATTGAATGTGAAAGTCTTAACTAAACAATATAACAGCTGTCATTCCATCTTCCTCTCATGATATGACATCATAGTATGTCCCAATGTGTGCAGTTATTTTTTGCATAATTTTTTTTGTTATTCTCGATGATTCCTACATAAAATTTAATAATACAAAAAATATTATTAATTCAAAACCCAAAAATGTTCATTTAAATACCTCAAATGTGATTAATACCTTAAACAAGATAATCGTCCAATGTGTAACCATCTGTTGATACGGTTATATCAGAAAATCTTCCATGATAGCTACCACATCTAAATCTATTCCAAATCTAGTATGACAACAAATATAGAACTCATGTTTATAATATCTCCAAATATTACCTAAATCTTTTAGATGTGCGGGCCATGCACCCTCACCATCGGGGAAATTAAACGGAAGATGAAACCAAAATTTTAATTCATATAAATAAAAATAATATATTTCCTTAAACAAAACATAATTTTTTTACCATTATCTTTTTCCAAACATTATCATTAACTTCATTTGGAAACTCTCTACTTGGGAGCTCATGGACAGGAATGATGTTGGAGTATTTGGAAAGCATCTCCAAAACTCTCTGACATTTCATCCCTGTATTTTCAATCATTTGAATATCTTCATTATAGTCAACCATCAACTGCGTGGGGTTATTCCACACCACACAGTTGTATGTACGCCCCCTCCCTTGCCTCTTATAAATATATGTATCCGTTATGAAGGAATAAATATATTTTATCAATAAATTTTATAATGAAAATGAATAATGGTATATTAATTTGTTAAGGTTATTAAATAAACCTGTAGTTGTCTGATCAATGAGAACTGCTGGATTCGTAGAAACTAAAGGAAAAACCTATATAGGATGAGTGGTTCCCCATGTTTTCTCTGTAGGCCCATACTTTGGTGTAGTAGGAGTCGAAGAAGACATGATATAGAATATTGGAGAGAAGTAAGTATAAGTAAAATGTGGCATGAATGGCTAACCAAATGATGGATGGGGAGTGGGAACCATCATCAGATATGGTAAATATGGGTGAGTAGACATAGATGTAATGGGTGGTGAAAACATGGGAGGATTAAACATCCTCTGTGTCCCTAACGACACACCAGGATAAGAATGTGGGATAGATGGTATGTCTGTGTGAGAGGAAGGGTCTAATTGGGTACGTTGAAAAGATTTCCTACCTCTCAACCTCCCACCCCACTGTACAAACACCCAGAGTACTAGGACCACTACTAGACAACTCATCAAATAATTGTCACCTAAGAATTGGATCATGCAATTTTTTTTAAAATAATATTGATTTCTTGAAGATATATATTATTTCAATATAAATATATTAAAAATAAAATACTCTATACAGGCACTAGTGGTGGAACACCCATCATAGCCGAGTGACGATTGTTTTCCATCATCTGGTTCCTTCACCTATCTTCAACTAGTTTCATTTCCTGCATTTCAAAACAGATATGGCTGTAATTAGAAATGGATAACTAATATTTCTACCAAAACACAAAATATATGAGAGGTAAAAGGGAAATTCAGGGATAGATTAACTATCCATTATTTTAGGTGAGATGGAATGGATTTATAATGATTTCAATAAAAAATATGAGATATAATAAATAAATTTAATTTTTAGTGGGATAGTTATTTAAAAAGTGTCAACTGTCAATTAAAATCATGGATCATTGATTCTAAGTCTTTATTTCACTCAACATCAAATAGAGAGGGCATACTAGAAATATGCCTCTAGAAAATTCAGCAAGGTATATGTTATAAATAATTAAACCCTTAATTTTGATTGAAATAATGATATAAACATATAAATAAGGACACAATATCTAGAATATTCATAAATAGTACTTCACTTGTTGAAATTATGGAATATTTTAATTTCCTCAACCCAGGTAGATGATGCATGTTTCTATACATGTTTTGTAGAAGAAGACAACCCATCATGTTCATTATATAGTGAAATTTTAATGGGAGTTCATAGAGTTGTACTAGTTTTATACATGGTCAATAATGAATTGAAATGTTCAACAAGATAGAAATGTTTGTTTTGTAGGTTAGAATATAGTTCAATTCCAAATTAGAGAATGCAATTGAATGATAATTTCAACCAGTAATCATTGAAAATTAACATAATGGTCAAGTTGGATACAATATATTTGTAATCAATATTAAATCATTTTGAATAGTAAAAACCATAACAACCCATATCGATCTAAACAAAACGAATTTAGAACAAGGATGTATGATTCCAAATATGTCCCATTAAAACTTCAGGTTCATAGTCAACTCTGAATATTCATCTATTGGAGTCATTAAATGTAATAAATGGATTGTTTATAATGGATGTAGGGATGGTTGATATTATTTTATCAACTTCATAAAAAATTTGTCTTGGATTAAGATAAATAATGACACCAAATTTTGGTTGAAGATGGTGTTTGACATAAAAAACATATTTCAGCTTTGATGCCAATACATATGGTTAGTTGGTAGCAAGAGTGCAAGTCATATCAATTGAAATCCATTATCATTAACAATTGTACCATGCCTCGTCATCAAATTAAAGAACTGTAATTTTATTATTGTGACCGGTCCGTGAGTGTAATAATATTATATTATTATTTTTTCAAAAACATCACAATAACCGACTATTTCAAATCCTGTTCAACTATCTGATGCACTAGCATAACAGTCTATTGTGGGAGTAACCATAACACCATCATGGTGTGATCTCTTATTCCTTACTTGTTCATTGAATATAAATCTATAACCATTGATAACAATTTATTTCCAATTACGAACCTTGGTATTAAGACCGAAATCCAAATCGCTTATTTCCCTGGTGATAGGGTCAGTAGGAAAACACAATACCTGATATGTAAATTAATTAATAAACTTAAAAAAATATTGATTTATTTATTTTATGAATCCATATTTTTATCTTCAATTTTAACCAAGTGGAAAAATCATTTCTATGAAATGTTTCCATCTATCTCAATGATAATGAACGATTCTATCTATTTATCATTTATTTATGTTCCCTATAGATAAAAATAAGAATAGTTTAGCAAATATATATGTAAGATATAATTATTAAATTTACTTACTAAAAATAGTTATCAAAAAAATCAATGTTGAACAAAACTATGTGAGGTTCCATATCCTACACTTCAAGGCTTAATGTCGTTAATGTATATGATCCAGAAATTCCTAATGTTTGAGGAAGTGACAAAAAACTGGTTTCAATTTTCACATAATGTTCTTATTAATTTTTCATATGTCTATTCCTACTTTTAGTAAGATTATACAAATATATAAAGTAGAAATCCTTACATTCTTGATCCATGTAACCATTCATGATACAACCATTGAGATGATTCCGATTTAGGACATAAGAATTTAATGTGTACATATTTATTTCAGTTGGATACACCCAATGAATAGTAAAAGATCCTACAAGAAGTATTTTAGATGGAATATGGAAAGTCAGATATGACATGCATGTGAAAAACAATGGAGGAAATATTTTCCCTAACTCAGAGGAAATTAATGGGGCATTTGCCAACATTTTTTGCAAGAAAGACATTGAAAACTTCGTAGCCTCAAAATCCCTAGAAAAATGGAACAACTAGATAACATCCACCCATAGATTATTGTATAGAAGATGAAAGATTTATATTGGAATTAACTCACGAAAAAGGATGTGGTAATCATGAGTCTTCAATGTTTTTATCCTCAACTCTATTCTATTGACCAGTTTTGATATGTTGCTAGAATATACATTAGGAACATTAATGTTCTCTATTATTTTTGTAAATTGTTTTTTATGTGTAATAACATAAGAATCACATGGAACATCCCATTTATTTTCACTGATATGCACAAGATGAAATTATTATCTGATGCCCCAATCCACCAAGCCATTCCTAGATCGTAAATCATCTTTTGTCTACCCCATAACATTTGTTGAGTCAATAAGATTTTCCTTATAACTTTTCCATTCCTTCAAACATCGGTGATATTGCTATGTCAATAAGTTTTCATTATGACTTTACCATTTCTTCTTGTTTTAAAAATCACAAACACCTTATCTCAAGGAAATTCTATTTTTATCCTATGTTTTACATGTAATGTCCAGGTCTTAGAAGCTACCAAGAGGTGCCCCGTACCCGGTTGGTCACATGGCCTGATGCACATTTCCCCGAACACCAGAGTCTGCTGACTACTAGCGAGTGAATTGGGTGTGATAGTGGGGAAACTATTCCCTCATTGGTAGATTACATAGCGGAAGAGATAAGCATGCAATAGTAGAAGTAGTAGATAACCAACAATACAAAACAACAAACAGCGGAGGACTACCTATAAACAACTAAAGCACACACTCGCATATACATAAAATGATGAATGGTACATAAGTCTAAGAAATCATTCAAACAGGTCATAATTCCGAATAAAGTAATAAAACAAAGTGCAAAAGAAAAACTGGAAAAGAAATCAGCATCGCAAGCCATATCTTTGTCCCATGATCTCTAGATCCATAGAAAGTCAGGCTCATGAAGTTGAAGGGTGATTTCCCTAATCTATACATGCAACAACATAATCTGCTTGGGACCAAATGCATGGCCCAAATAGGGTGTGAGACAGAGTCCCAGTAGGCAACCACCCAAAGATCTGTGCCTAACAGTCAGTGAATACATGGTAGGTAAAGTGCAGTAAGTAGTAACCATGATTATACACAGTAGTAACCCTCCACAGTTTCTAGCATATATTCTATAAACAAAAATTATCTAGTCAAGAAAGTAGAACAAAAAGGGAACCTCTGTGTAGTTCTGACATCCTAACCCCTAATTATCATCCTACATGTACTAGAAACCCTCTAGGAGGCACACAGAGTTTCACCAATATAGTTGAGTTATAAAAATAATAGACATTCTGAGGAAGCAGTCACCGTCAATTCCCCATATAGTCTCGTATCATACTAAAGGCTCTCTGGGGAAGCACTCAACTTCTATTCCCCTTGTGTCCCACGTCGAGGAACTACAGACTCTCTGAGGAAGCACTCAACGTCAATTCCCCATGTGGTCTCACATTTTAATTAAAGACACCCTAGAGAAGCCCATATGTCCATTATCCCTATGGTCCACTACACTAGGTTCTCACAGCCCTGTGTATAATAAACATGTATAGCGTGCGTATCGGCCCAAATAAACCTCAATAACTACTTAGCTATCATTCTAAGGCACAACAGCAACACAGTACATCGGTTCCACTATCCTAAAAATTGGAATGGCAACTAAAAAAATGTCGAAGAAGCAAAACAGCCTGGAAAAACATCCAGAGTATAATACAATTTACCCTATTCACAAGAAAATACCTCTACTGAAGAAATTAAGCAAAGAATGCAAACAACAAGGGAAAAATAGGAAACAGGAAATACCTTGTTCAAGGGTATTGGTGAAATTGCACATAATATTCATCGACTTCCTACAAAAATGCACAAACCACCTACCCTGATGCTAGGAGAACGATATACCTGAACTACGATGATTAATTCTCATTAGAACATTGAGGATTTGAGAAATCATAAAATGTGATCAACCCACGGTATCTTCAGAATGATGGGAATTTTGAAAACAATGCTCTAGGAGAAGAGAGAAATTACCGCTGTGATTCCATCGCAATCGACAGCGGCTGAAATGGAGATCATATGGAGGCTCAGGAGTCTAGATAAGAAATGTGGCCTTACGGGTCACTCATAGATGAAGAACCTGAATAAGAAAGATGTTTTTTCCGTCAGGCGCAACCCCGGTGCGTTTAATGAAAAAAAAAAGAAAATACATGGCATGTACTTCTGGGATACACGGCGTGTACTCTGTTTTTCCGTACTCCACTTCAGGCGGCCACCACATCGCCTCTACACAAACCGTGTGTGTTTACCAGACACAGCCAACACATGACTTAGAGAGGAAAGGGAGTACACGGCATGTACTCAGAATGTACACAGCGCGTACTTCAAAATTTTCCAGAAACCCCATTTTTCTCAAAAACTCCAGGAAAAGAAAAAAAAACGAGAAAACGATGATCCAGGTTCTTACAAACTTCCCCCCTTAATGAATTTTTTCCCCAAATTTCCCTAACGAAGTAGAGAAGAAGAATCCCCGAACAGCTCTATCCACAATGATAGTACATCGGCCTCCCTCTCCCAGGTCTCATCATGAACTCGCCCATGCTACAATATCACCCGTACTAGAGGAACATGCCGCCCATGAATAATCTTCTTACTGAGATAGGAAATCTTAATAGGATGCTCCTCAAATGATGCATCCGCTTTGAGCTCTACTTCCTCAGGCTGAAAGAGATGAGACAGGTCTGAAATGTAACGTCAGAGTTGAGAGATTTGGAAGACTTCGTGCATGGCCTAGTACCTCTGAGGTAACTGAAACTAATAGGCAACCAACACAACTCTCTCAAATACCTCAAACAGCCCGACGTACCGCGGTGAAAGCTTACCACGTCTCTGAATCTTCTTGTGTCACAATTTCTGTGCGACACGCAGGAAAACCTGATCCCCGACCTCAAACACTCAAGATCATCACCACTGATCATCATAATACTTATGTTGAGACTGAGTTGTAGACATCCTCTTCCTAATCCAATCTTTCTACTCAGAGGTCTCCGGAAAAAGTCGAGGTCCCAACAAAGATGCATCTCCTACCTCCAGCCAGCATAAGGGTGATCGGCATGGCCTACCATACAAATCCTCGTAAGGTTCCATCTGTATAGTCACCTGAAAATTGTTGTTGTAGGAGAACACCACAAGAGGGATATGCTTCTCCAAAGAACCGTCAAAGTCTAGGGTGCAAGCTCGGAGCATATCCTCAAGCACCTAGATTGTACGCTCGGACTGGCCATCTGTCTGGGGATGGTATGATGTACTCAAAAGTACATGTGTACCCAAAGCCTTTTGAATCCCCTGCCAGAATCGAGAAGTAAAATGTGCATCCCTATCTGAATCAATGGATTGTGGAACTCCATGTAGACGTATGATATATTGGATGTAAATTCATCCCAAATAATCAACACTGAATCTCTCCTTGATTGGAAATAAGTGAGAATCCTTCGGAAGTTTGTCGATGACAACCCAAACAACATCGTTCCCTCATAGTGATCTCAGCAATCAGGTCATGAAGTCCATTGCGACATCGTTCCACATCCACTACGGAATGGGTAACTATTGTAAAAGGCATACTGGTCGTTGATGCTCCGCCTTCACCTGCTGACAAGTTGAACATCTCAAGATGAAACCAGCAACATTGTTCTTCATACCTGGCCACCAGTACTGGGGATAAAAATCGTGATACATCATGGTGACGCCAGGATGAACAGCCCAAACTGAGGAATGAAAGTCCCACATCATCTCCTTGCGTATGTCTACTGGAACCCATAAGCATCCCTGGAAATGCAAGATCTCATCCTCTCCCATTGTCCATCCAAGAAGAGGTTCCTCTCTTGACACACCCTCTTGCAGGACCAAGCCATCTGAGTCTGATAGCTGCCTCATCCATACCCGATCAAGAAGTGTAGAGGTAAGAGCTACAAAAGATATGAAAGTCTATCCCAGTCTGTTGTGCACCTCCAGATGCTTCTTAGAGAATTGAGCCATAAGCTGTCACTCACTGCTGGCCTCCCAAACTGCTTGAATCTGAGTTATCCTACTCAACGCATATGCCACCGCGTTTCCCTTTCCCGGTGTAATGGAAAGCTCGAAATCGAACGACTGAAGATACTCGACCCCCCTCCGCTGTCTCAGATTCAGATCACGTTGAGTGAAGATATACTTGAGACTCTTATGGTCAGTGAAAACCACAAAGTGCTCCCCCAGCAGGTAATGTCTCTAACAACGCAAGTCATTAACAACAGCTGCCAACTCTAGATCGTGCATTGGGTAGTTCCTCTCATGTGGCAACAACTACCAAGACCCATACACAATGACTCCATCACCATGCATAAGCACAACACCTAGCCCGATACCTGAAGCATCACAATAAAAAGTACAGATCTTGCCTGGCTATGAAAAGACTAGTATCTGTGCTGACGTCAACCTTCCCTTCAGCTCTTGAATGGCTGTCTCACAATAATCTGACCATAAGAACATCACCCCCTTCTTTTCCAGACCTGTCAAAGGTGCTTCTAGGTGTGAAAAGTCCTGAATGAAGCATCTGTAGAATCCAGCCAGTCCTAGGAATCTCTGCACCATAAAAACGTTCTTCGGATTCTCCCAGGAAACTACAGCTCTCACTTTCTATGGGTCCATAGATACTCATTCCTCTGAGATGACATGACCCAAGAACTGAATCTGATCCATCCAAAAGTGGCACATCGAGAGTTTAGAATAAATCCAATTCTCTCTCAGTGTACTCAGAACGATCTCAATATGTGTGTCATGGTTGTGTCGAGTGTGAGAGTACACCGTGGTATATTCCATAAAGACCATGGTTAAGGAATCCATGTAAGGATAGAACACTCGATTCATCTGTGCCATGAAAACTGCTGGTGCATTCGTGAAACCAAATGACATGACTTTATACTAGAAAAGACCATACCTGCTCTTGAAGGCTGTCAGAGGTATATTTGATGGTTAACGCGCAACTAATGATATACGGACCTCAAATCGAACTTCGAGAACAATTGGGCTCCTTGAAGACAATCAAAGACGTCATAGATCCTCGGCATGGGATATCAGGTTTTGACCGTCAACTGGTTTAGCTCCCGATAATCCACACAAAGCTGAAGGGTTCCACCTACCTTCTTCGCAAATAGGACAGGCAAACCCCCTAGAGAAGTACTTGGTCGGATAAAACCATTTGCCTACAACTCCTCCAACTACTTCTTGAGCTCCTGAAACTTAGGTGTCGCCATCCTATAAGGAGGAATGGACACCAGTGCCCCTCATAGAATGAGCTCAATAGAAAATTCTACATCACACTCTAGAGGAAAACCCGAAAATTACTCTGGAAATACGTTCCTGAAATGTTCCACCACTAGAGGAAAGTGCAACTGTGAAGTCCCCTGATCATCCAGATAAAGACTAGAAATCTGGGATGTCTCCCTTCATATCCCATGAGGCTCGCGTCCGTCCCGACTCACCTAAACATCCCACTCACCTCTATGAAGAAAATATTCACCTTCTAGTGAGATGAAACTCACCCTGTGGTGATAACAGTCGATGAATTCCTAGAAGGGAACCAACCAGTCCATCCCAAGAATGACATCATAGCCTGTCATCTATAGGGCATTGATATCCCATATGAAATGATACCCTGCAACCTCGAGAGGGAAATCTTTGCACTGATTTACACTAGAGGTCCGCGTCCCCAAACATGTTTCTAGTGTTAACATGTCGGTTGGAGAAAAGATGCAGAGCCCACAGATATCCACTACAGCAATGGAGATAATGCTATTCATAGAACTAGTATAAAAAAATGCTAAAGATAAAACTGAGGCTACTATGATTGTACCACGAACTGATGAAGGTCTGGGATCCTTCTCCTGATAGGTCTGCTCCACCGCAAAAGTCTGGCCTGCCTCGCGGCCCTATTACCCTACCTAACCACTCTGAGATGATCGTCCCTATTGGTGCTGAAGGACTGGTTAGTGACTACCACGACCACGACCTCCACCTCGGGCCAAATGGCCGAAAGAACTCCAGTTCCCCGATTGGTGAGAAACTGGTGGTGCTTCTCCTGAATGAGGAGTCATGGAAGAAACCCCGTCACTAACTACTGGTGAGAAAACCCGAAAGAAATGCTAAAGGTGACCCATCATTCCGCAAGATCGGCACTTCACTGGGTCTCTTGGAAATGTGGCCTCGTGTGCCCAGCCCTTCCACACTGGTAGCATACCACCTGACTACCTGAACATGTATTTCACCTCCTTGGATCACCACGCGTAGATTCCCTACATCACTTCTTGCTGTCAACTGGAGGAACACTAGCTCTGGAATCAAAACCGCCCTGGCTCGCAGCTCTGGAGTCTCTCAGATTGCGCTCCGCAATTAGTTCCTCGTTGACTATAGAAGTGATGGAATTCAACTATATTTTATTCACCTGCGAGCAGATCTCCCACCTTAGACCATCATCAAAATTCCTTGCTATGAACACCCATATTTTATCATGGAGGGGTGTGAAACGGTGTAGCTCAGTGAAACGAGAAGAATACTCCATGACCGAAAGTGTACCCTACTCTAGACTCATGAACTCCTGGGCTCGGTTGGCCCTCAGGGTCTCCGGGTAGAAGTAGTATTAAAACATGTGCTGGTACTCCTCCCAAGCCATAACATGCTGATTACCCACTTGTGAGATCCCGTCCCACCAACTATTGGCGGAGTCTCAGAGTATGTAGGTAGGGAGCTTGACCTGCCTCTATGGAGGTGTTTCCAGATGATCAATGATTATCAGCATGTATTCCATCCAAGACTATGTAGCATGTGGTCCTCCTTCCCCCGATAAAGTAAGAGGATGCGGCTGCTAGAAAACCCGGGCCATGTCTTCCATATCGTGGTAGGAGGTGGTGATCCTTGAATGGTCTACATCATCCTCATAAGGACTTCCCGGAACTGTGTGTTCATGCCTGCAACTGGTATGACAGCCGGTTCCAGGAAGGGCCCGACTAGAGGATTGGGAGGAAGTCCCTGATCATATTTCTGACATCTGATCACTGCGTGATGACAGACGTACAACCATAGGATGTCTCAGAGTCATAGCTCTGAAATATCAAAATCATACCATAGATTAGGAATACAAGGACAGAGAACAAAGGAGTGAAAAATGGAAACAAGAGAAGTAAACACTCACGATTTAAAAAACACGACTACACGGCGTGTATAACAATTACACGGCGTGTCTTCTTAAACCATTTACTTGGGTGTGTACCCCCACCCTACTGGTCATTCAACACCTCATACTACACGGCGTATTTTCCCCACACACGGTGTGTACATGAACTCAAAACCCCTACCAGAGTCTCTTTACATGGCTAACCCACACGGTCCAACATAACCCAAGACTACATGGTGTGTTCCGAACAAACATGGCGTGTACTAGACAAGGCTTCGGCGGCCCGTGTTGTTAGTTACACGGCCCTCTACACGGTAGAAACATACACGACATGTTCCAAGAAAACATGGAATGTATAATAGAAGGAGACACCGACCCATGTTGTTCGTGACATGGCTGGGTACCTGAATAAGACGGAGCAACGTGTTCTTTACAAACACGACGTGTATAATACAAGGTAACACTGTCCTGTGTTGTTCCTGACACGGTTGGGAACCTGGACAAGACTACATGACATGTTCTTTTATAACACCGAATGTTATACTCATGATTCCCTGCCATGTGTTATTAATGACATGGCTGGCTACATTGCTCTAAACTACACGACGTGTACCGACTGTACACGACCTGTTCCCGGTGATTCTCTACAACCCGTGTTTCTGCTCACACAGTCAGTGAAACTGTTTAAAATGACACGGTGTGTATATATAAAATACACTCCGTGTATTATAGGTTTTTCCAGGCAGTAGCTTTGATACTACACCGAATCCCTGAAAACACTGAAAAACGAGCATCAAGGTGCCAAATTCCGATCCGTGAGGGCCCATACTCCCCACGAATCAAAGCTTGCCATTCTATACAGCCATATTTAAGGAAAAAAAAGTTAATGATTCACCAATTTCCAATTAAAGAGGGCCCATAACACATCATGAAACAAAATTTGTCATTCACTTAAGAAAATTATAATACAAACAACCTCTCGGTCAAACACCAGAGATTCTATCAAAGCATCTATCACAATAGCATACATAATCTAAACAGCGTCTATCACAACAACATGAAATTGATAATGAACCCTAGATGACATTTCAAGAATGCATGGCATGTGATTTTTATCAAGTGCCTATATAATTCATGAGATGGCACACCCTCATCTCATTGGGTTGCGAGAGAAATAGAAACACAATAGAAACAACAATAACAACACAAATCATGTGAATCACTCTAGGTGAAATCATATCAATTGTAAAATATGAAAACCATAAAATTGCAATAATCGAGGTAGTATGGATTTTCCCTGTACAAGGGTTAGCTACTCCTGAGTACATCATAATACCAAGTACCCAATCCGTCATATCCCTAGGTAAAGGCTCCAAACAGTAAATCAAGATAAAATAAGTCCTTTGATTCCACTTTGTAATGTCCTGGTTCCGAAAGACACCTAGAGGCACCCCGTACCCGGTTGGTCACATGGCCTCAAGTGCATTTCCCTAAATGCCAGAAGCTGCCGACTAGTAGTGAGGGCCTTGGGTGTGATAGTGGGGAAACGATGCCCTCATTGGAAGTCTACACAGCGGAAAAGATAAACATGCAATAGAAGAAGTAATATATAACCAAGAATACTAAACAATAAATAGCAGAAGACTAGCAGTAAACAACTGAAGCACACACTCGCATATAGATAAATTGATTCATGGTACATAATCCTTTGAAATCATCAAAACAAGTAACAATTTTGAATACAATAATAAAACAAAGTGAAAAAGAAAAATTAGAAAACTCCTCAGTATCCCAAGCAATAGCTTGGTCCCATGCTCCCCAGCTCTACAACAATTCAAGCTTCTGATGTAGAATGGCACTTTCCCTTATCTATACCTGCAACAACATAATCTGCTTGGGCCCAAAGGCATGGTCCAAATAGGGTGTGAGACAAAGTCCCAGTAGGAAACAACCCAAAGATATGTTCCTAATAGTCAGTGAATACCTGGAAGGAAAAGTGCAGTAAGTAGTATACAGGATGATACATAGCTGTAACACTCCACAGTTTCTAGAATATATTCAACAAACAAGAAACAACCACTCAAGAAAGTAGAACAAAAAGGTAACATCTAGGTAGTTCTGAAATCCTAACCCCTAAATTTTAACCTACAAGTACTAGAAACCCTATGGGAGGAACACACAGTCTCACCCCTCTGGATCACCTATAGAAATAATAGACTTTCTGATAAAGAAGTCACCATCAAATCCCCCATATAGTATCATATCGTACTAAAGGCTCTCTGGGGAAGAACTCAACATCTATTCCCCTTGGGGACCATGTCGAGGAACTATAGACTCTCTGAGGAAGAACTCAACATCAATTCACCATGTGGTCTCGCATCGTAATTAAATACACTCTAGAAAAGCCCTTACATCCATTCTCCATATGGTCCACTACACTAGGTTCTCACAGCCCTGTGTATAATAAACATGCATAGCGCATGTATTGGCCCATGTAAACGTCAAGAACTACTTGGCTATCATTATAAGGCACAACAGCTACACAATACATCAATTACACTATCCTATAACTAGGCATGGAAGTTGGAAAAACTCCGAACAAGAAAAATAGCATGGAAAAACATCCAGATTACAATACAATTTACCATATTGACAAGCAATTACCTCTACTCAAGAAATTAAGAAAAGTAGGAAAACAAAAAAGAGAAAACAGGAAACATGCAATACCCCGTTCAAGGGTATTGGTGGAAATTGCACATAATATTCAACGACATCCTATAGAAAGGCACAAACAACCTACCTCAATGATAGAAGAACGATATACGTGAACAATGATGATTTATTCTCCTTAGAACGTCAAGGATATTTGAAAACGTAAAAAGAGATCAACCCTTGGTATCTGGAGGAATAGGGGAAATTGGAAAACAAGGCTCTAGGAGAAGAGAGAACTCACTACTGCGATTCCAACACAATTGATGGCTTCTGAAATAGATATCAGACGGAGGCTCGGGGGTCTAGAGAAGAAACGCGGCTGTACGGGTCACTCTCTGACGAAGAACCTGAAGAAGAAGGTTTTTCTATCCATCAGGCATGACCCTGGTGCATATAATAAAAATAAAATAAAATACACGGCGTGTACTTCTGAGATACTTGGATTTTACTGTGTTTTTTCGTACTCCGCTTTATATGGCTGCCACATCGCCTTTACACACTGTGTGTGTGGACTAGACCCGGCCAGCACACATCTTTGAGTGGCAAGGGATTACACGGTGTGTACTCATAAAGTACACGAAGTTTACATAAAAAATTTCCAGAAACCCCAATTTTCTCAAAAACTCCAGGAAAAGAAAAACATACCTGAAAACAAAGATTCGGGTTCATATTTTACATCTATAAGAAAAAATTTCCATTCTCATGGAAACTTATCCTTACCATGTTTTTATTGTTCATACCATAATTTTTCATAGTGTAAAATTCGGGTTTTAACCAAAACCTAAGAATCCTATAATTACTTAGATATGAAGCATTCTGTTTTTGAATCTGAATTCTAGGAATTCTGATTACAAACTCTTTTGAGTTTTGACTCCAAATTCTGAATACAAATTCTGATTACAAACTCTTATGAATACTAACTCTGAATTCATGTTATGAATTCTTCTGGGTTCTGACTCCGAATTTAGGTTATGAATTCTTATGAGTTCTGACTCTGAATTCTGAATACGAATTCTGGTTACGAACTCTTCTAAGTTCTGAATCTGAATTCTCATAATTCTGATTATGAATTCTTCTGTGTTCTGACTTCGAGTTCTCTGAATTTAGACTCCGAAATATTATTCGTACTGACTCATAATTCTCATGAACTCTATCTCCGAACATTTTATGTTTGGGTTTTGAATTTTTGAGAATCCAGATTATGAATTTCCATGAAATTCAGACTCCAGAATTCTATTGAGATCACGTTCTGAATTCCTAGAAAAAATAATCTGAATATCCTTGTATTATAAACTCTGAATTCGTTTTTTATTAAACTCCAAACCTTCATTTTCTTACATTCTTAATATTGTATTTTAGTTATGTAACCCTTGTTTTTTTACTTTTTTTATTATAAAACGATGTTGTGCATTCAGTTACTAACTAACCAATGTTTGAGTGACACGTGTATAGGTCCCTCAAAAATTCAAGGGAAAATATGACCATTAGAGGAGGGAGATGGTTGTTGATGTCGTGCCTATAAAAAGGAGCTTATTTCAGAGAGCTCAAAATAATTTTGAACTGTTCTATGACTCTAGAGATTGGATGCTATTGAAGTGATTTCTTGAGAGATACTCTCTTGCTTAGTGTGTACTGAACTACCAGTTCAGATTTGCATTGTCTGATTCTGATTGTTGCTAAGTACAATCGAGGGCTTTTGGGGATAGGAAGACAGAGGTGTCGACTACCTTGAAGTTGAGGGCTTCCTTGCTAAAGAAGATAGAGATGCTGACTAACTTGATGTTGAGGTCATGCGGGGATAACAAGATAGACTCTGATCTTCTTATCGATGGCTTACCCTGGTGTGGGTAAGATAGACATTCTTGAAAGTATAAATCAAGGGACCTTTATCAAAAGTTTTTGGATAGCATTTTCTTTGAGTAAGAAAATTTACTACTTATTACCTGTTTTGGTACATGTTTTATGCTACATTTTCATTATTGAGGAAAGTATAACTATCTTATACTTCCATATACTTGTACTCTGATTTAGTTAGATTCTAGATGCTTTAAGGTAGAATCTTCTTCTTTTTAAACTTTCATTATATTTCATTTTTTAGGAACCATCATTCCGGATTCACTTTCACGGAATCATATTTCTGAATCAAGAAAGTTTGTAGATCTAGAGGTTTTGTGAATTTCCTTCTTTAACCTTGTTAAACAATAGGAAGGTTTTTAACCATCTTTAAAAGTTCTTAAAGAATTTTTAAAGTATACAATTCACCCATATTGTTTTTGAGCATCATTAGATACCCTATATAGTATCTCTATTAATTTGGTCCTACATTTGGTATTATAGAGTATATCATACTCACATTCCATCTCAAAAATTGGTATCATATCATTGGTTCAATCTGAATTAATATCACGATTAGATTCAGAAGAGAATTCATCTTATTCATTTCTCGGAATCAGTTTTTTGAACTCATATAATTCGGATTCATTTTTTCTTAGGGATAATCTTGTTCTATATTTTCCTAGTTTAAGAATATTTTCCTTGTTTACAAAATTTTATTATTAACAAGTTTGTGTGGAATGATTTTATCTATAAGATGGAAGGTATCAATGTTGGTTCAATAGATAATCTCAATCCAACTAGACCACCTATTTTTGAAGGAAATGGTTTTGAATATTAGAGAGATCGAATAGAGACATTCATTATCAATACCGGTGTTGATAATTTTCTTAGGCTTACTGGAGAATATAAAATCCCGGAAAAGGAATTTAGTACCTTTACTAATCAAGAAATGCATGAATATCAACTCCTTTACAATGTACACAATACTTTTCTTTGCTCCATGACTAGAAATATATATAGTAAAATTTCATCATGTGAAGCATAAAATTGTATTTGGAAGAAACTTTAAGTTACACACTTTGGAACTTCAAAAGTTCTTGAAACTATAAGAGCTATGCTCAAAGCTGAATATCATGGTTTCTTCTTTCCTTATGGAGTAACCATATGTAAGGTTTAACAAAGATTCATGACTAGTGTGAATAATTTACAATCTATGGGTGAGAAAGGATAATATGATGAAGCTCAAATTTATAAGATCATAGACATCATGCCCAATGAATGAGAATCCAAGAGGTCTGCAACTGATAAAAATCGAAAGGTTTCTCAGATTACACTTGAGGAACTGTTTGGAAATCTTCTTCAACATGAGACGAGAATGAAGGGAGATGCTAATAATGTAAAGAAGAATAATTGGAATGGAATTGTTTCTTTTGCTACAACTTCAAATCATATAAATTATAAGACTCCTGAGAGAGTTACTAGATCCAAATCATAGAAGTTTGTTATCCAATCTGAATATAGTGGAAGTGAATCCTCAGAGAATGAATTAGCAAATCATGCTTGAAGAATTAACAAGATAGCTAGATAGAGGAACTTTCAATCAAGATACAAGATGAAAGGATGGAATTATAAGAATGATTCAGAAGTAACATGTTATTAATGCAAGAGAGATGGACATATAATACATGATTATCCTATGCTTAAGAGAAAATAAATAAAAGAAAAGCATTCTGAGAGAAATAGGAAGAAGTTCTACGAAGCATAATCTAAGAATCTCCTGAAAGCTAATGACACATGGAGTGCCAGTGGTGGTGAATGTTCATATAAATCTTCAAATTACGAATCTTCTAGATAGAATAATCTTGGTCTAATAGCCAGACTACCTATTGAGAATAATTTCTTAATGGCTAAGGTACACAATTATGAATTAATGACCAATGTATCCTTAAAGGAGAATTATAGTAATAATAAATACTATAACTCTATGGATGAAGAATATTCTATTGATTAAGATAATACATTCCCTAACTATGAATAAGTTTCTAGGTTTTCCAAACTTCTTGAGATTGAGAATTCAAAAATCATGAAAACCATCATAAAGAAAATCCTAGGAATGATATTATTACTAAGGAAATATCAGATATTTCTAAAGATCTTGATATGAAAATTTATATTTTGAAAGTATTTCAAAAA
This sequence comes from Viscum album, assembly GCA_963277665.1. Lineage (NCBI taxonomy): Eukaryota > Viridiplantae > Streptophyta > Magnoliopsida > Santalales > Viscaceae > Viscum > Viscum album. The sequence goes on along the minus strand of OY728143.1, from coordinate 875,023,161 downwards.
ATCTTGAGGAATTAAATTCTGAGAAGAATAAATTTTCTATGCTGCTAAAAAATGAAATTTCTAAGAAAATTTTTTTCGTGCCTAACTCTAGTTTAAAATAAAATTTTTTTAAGACAAGAACATGGATATAAAAATGAAATCCAAAATTTTTTCTTTGAGGAAGAGTTTTTCAAAAATAACTTAGTTAAGGAAAATTTTGATTAAATGTATTCTCAAATCCGACCTCTATGGAATAGTTATGGTTTTGGTTATACTGGTTCTAAAACGATTTTTAGTAACAATTATTTTTTTTCGTCAAAGTGCTCCATTTTGTACTAACTGGATGTGTGGTGGAAATTGGGAAACAAATTTGTCCTTAAACATAACTTAGTCTTTTTTATTTCATAAAGCATATTTCTCTAAAAATATGTGGTTGCCTAATGTTTTGCATTCTGTAATTTCCGGATCAAAGCATGATTGGATTCAAAAAACCTAAATTTTTCTTATTTTCCAGAAAATAGAGAAAGTACCAAATGAAATACATGGTAGATGGATAGTGGATGTTCTCGACATATAACTGGTAACATAAACTACATTGAAAATATTATCAAGACGAAACGAGGAAAAGTAACTTTCAGAGATAATGCTCAGGGGGAAATTGTTGGTATATGTAACATCGTTATTCTTGGAAAAACATTGATTTAAAAGGTTTTATTTGTTATGTGTCTTAAGAAAAACCTCATTAGCTTAATTTAATTATGTGATTGAGGTTACCTTTTAAATTTTAGGAATGAAAAGGGATTAGTATAAAATTCCAAGGAAGAGTTTATTCTTTCATCCCAGAGGCAATAGAATGTTTACATATTAAACTTAAAAGACATTAGGTGCTAAGATCTACCTTGACTTAGTGCAATAGAGGATCATTATGTTTTTTGGCACATAAGTTTGGGACAATGTATCCTTAGGAGCTTATGAAAACTTTCTATGAAAAGATTATATAATGATATATTGGAGATTATATTTGAATATTCAGAAGTTTGTGACACTTGTCAATATGGAAAGAAACATAAATTATGTTTTAAATTAGGTGGTGAAGTCTCAACTACTGATGCATTACACTTAGTGCATATGGATCTTTTTGGTCCTACACAAACTGGAAGCATTGGAGGAAATTATTATGTTTTTGTCTTAGTTGATGACTATACTAGATTTATATGGGTATATTTTCTAAAAAAGAAATTTTAAGTTTTTTATTATTTCAAAATATTAAGAGTCCAAGTTAAAAATTAAAAAAACCATCCATGGAAAACTATTCATAGTTATCATGATGGAGAATTTCAAAATTCTGATTTTGAAACTTCTTGCTGTAGAAAAGGCATTACTCAGAACTTCTCAGCACCCGGAACACTTCAATAAAATGGTGTTTTTGAAAGAAGAAATTGAATTCTTCAAGAGATAAATAGAACCATGTTGAGTGAGTATTCTGTAGCCAAATATTTTTGGGTTGATTCTGTAAGTACTACTTGTAATATTATAAATTGAGTTACGATTAGACATTTTCTTAATCAAACTCTTTATGAGTTATGGAATGGTAGAAAACCTAGAATTTTGTACTTTAAGGTTTTTGTTTGCAAGGTATTCATTCTGAATACTAAATATAATCAATACAAATTCTCACCAAAATATGATGAAGGGATTTTCTTAGGCTACTCCACAACTTCTAAGGCTTATAGAATTCTCAACAAAAACCCTTATACTATTGAAGAGAAATTACATGTCAAATTTGATGAAACTGATCCCTTTGTTTTTAAAAAACCCCAACCTACATCTTTGGTTGTGTTTTCATAAAATGATTTTCAACCTTTAATAGAAGATCATTTTGATATGGAAAATGTCCAAGAAGATAATTCTGAGACATTTACCTCAGAAGATTTCCTACCCTATGTTGACGAACAAGTTTTACAAAACCCAAATCAGTTGTTTCTAAAGAATCATCCCAATGATAATATCATTGTCTAAGTGAATCAACCAGTATGGACTAGAAGTTCCCTAAGAAACGAAGTAGAACATATAGGATTCCTTTCCCAATTAGAACCAAATAGCACTGATGAAGCTTTAGGTGATGATGATTGTATTAAAGTCATTCATGATGAACTAAATTAATTCGAAAGGAATAAAGTCTGTTCCTTGGATGAAAGACCTACGGAAACGTCTGTTATTGGAGTAAAATGGGTCTTTATAAATAAGTGTGATGAAAATGGAATCATTTTAATAAATAAAGCTATATTAGTTTCTAAAGGCTATAATCAACTAGAAGGAATATATTATGAAGAATCCTATGCTCCAGTAGCTAGATTTGAATCTATTCATTTCTAACATGCCAATGCAGCATTCTCTAATTTCAAACTTTTTAAAATGGATGTGAAATATTTTTTCATTAATGGTTATGTTCAAGAATATGATTTTTTGAACAACCTCTAGGTTTTTAAGATTCAAAACATCCTGATCATGTTTTTAGACTTACCAATGCTTTGTATGGACTTAAGCTAGCCCCTCGAGCTTGGTATGAAATACATACATGATTTTTTCTTCAAAATAATTATGTTAAGGGAAATTTTGATCCAACCCTTTTTATAGATAAAGATTTGAAAAATGTATTGATTGCTCAAATTTATGGTCAAGTCATTATATTTGGTTCAGCCCAGTAATCTTTAACTGATTCCTTTGAAGATCTAATGAAATCTGAGTTTGAAATGAGTATGATGGGTGAGTTAACATTTTTCTTGGTTTTCAAATATCTAAAACACTATAAAGAATCAATATATCCCAACATAAGTGTATTAAAGATATTCTTAAAAAATATGGATACGAAAACACTATAAGTATAAGTACTCCCATTGGAATCTCAATTTCATTTGATCTTGATGAGGCTAGGAAACTAGTAGATCAAGCAACTTTTAGAGGTATGATAGGAAGTTTAATTTACCTGACAGCTAGTCATCCAGACATAATGTTTTCAGTATTCTTATGTGCAAGATATCAATCCAATTGTAAGGAATCAAATTTAATGGCATTGAAGATAATTTTTCGCTACATAAAGGGAACCATGAATTTATGACACTTTTATACTTATAAAAATGATTTTGTTTTAAAATGTTTTTTGGATTCTGACTTTGATTGATGTAGAATTGATAGAAAATTACATAAAGAACTTATCATTTCGTAGGATATTCATTAGTTTCTTGTTCATGCAAGAAGCAATACTGAGTAGCACTTTCCACTGCTGAAGATGAATATGTGGCAGCTAGAAGTTGTTGTGCTCATGTGTTGTGGATGCAACAGACACTCACATACTATGGTATGAGTTTTAGCAAAACACAAATTTTGTGTGATAAAACATGTTACATTGACCATAGTAAAAACCCTACACATCACACTCATGAAAAACACATAGATATTAGGCATGACTTTTTTAGGGATAACACATAAAAAGGAGATACCATTCTTCAATTTATCTGAACGCAACATCAACATGCTAATATTTTAACTAAATCTTTACCCTACGATAGATTTGAATACATTAAACAGAAGTTAGGAATGATAACCATAAGGTAATATTCCTTGTTAACCTTCTCTTGAATCAATCTCCTTATATTAATAAACTCCTTTTCATATGGGGAGTACATTTTCTTGTTGAAATTTTTCATATTTTTTTGTAATGAAGTTTTTCAAATTTTTTTGTAATGATGTTTTTCCTATTTTTCATATAAATGTTTTTCATGTTTCTCAAAATGATATTTTTCATGTTTTTGGTAATGAAGATTTTCTCAATGAATATTTTTTGTAATGAATATTTTGGTAATGAATATTTTCGTACTCAATTTTTTTTGTAATAAAGTTTGTTTTTCCTTAGTCATGTTTTTTCACGGAATCTAAAGTTATTCAAAAATAATTTTACCTATTACGAATAATATTCCTAGTTATCTGAAAGTCATTATTCTTTATTTTTTTCCATAATCACCTTTTACTTGATGGTAGTTTCTTTTGAAATTTCTCGGATTCTAGTCTCCTTAAATCTGAATATTTTCCTTTAAAAACATCAAATGATCGGATCCTAACAAATTTTCCTTGAAGCTATCATTTCAACCGTCATATATGATCAGTATAATTCTCAACCATTGGATTAAAATGGGATGTCAAACCATCACATCAAACACCTATATAAAGGACCCCAGAAGGGTTGTCCCACATCGATCTCAAATCTTTTCTTGTCAAAGATCTTCCCCCCTTTCAAAAGACCATTCCGAACTTCACAGAGTTTTCTCAAGTCTGAATGTCTTGTGAAGTTCCTTCTTAAGTGATGTCTTCTGTCAAACTGATTGCGGATTAGAAAGTATAAAGAGAAAGGCCGGTGCATCCGAAATTCATCAACAAGTATGACTCCATTATCTCCAAGAACATCATGCTTAATGGATGGGAAATTGTTTCCATTTCGAAGCCATGGGCTTAAGACTTGGTGTATCTAGATCTACTTATTGAGTTCTATGAGCCGGACTGTTTCATTAAGGAATAAGGGAGAGATAATTTTTCATTCATGAGTAATGAAAAAACCTATGCCCTTTCATACACCAAGGCTACTAGCTTGATGGGGATGTCTTATTATAGGTAAGTTGAGTTCTATTCCCACAAGATTCCAGATGTTCAAGGAAGTATTATAAAGGTGAAGGCTATAGAATGTTTTCAACATTCTGATGTCATGACTAGAAGAATTTCTAATTTTTCTAAAAATAATCGGATCCTTGAGTTATGGTTTCAAGGATTTATCATTCGAAGGAAGGGTGACAAAGACACCCTGAAGAAGAGTGATATGTATATCATGGATTTCTTTGGTAAATCTAAGGAAGATCAATTTGATGAAGAATATTCTCATTATGATAGAGAATTTCAAGAATGGGAATTTGAAGGATCACATTCTTATGTACCCGGTCATTCATTCCATGCTTATTGTTTGGTGCGTAGAGTCCTTCAAAATCCCATGGAGCTCCAAGTCGAGGAATTGCAAAGTAATGTTGATCAGTGATGATACTAACAAGAGGATGAAAGCTGGTTTCTCTAAAGAGACAATAGAATTATATGACTAACCAGAGAAGGAATCTGAAGCTGTTCCGAAGGAACAAGAGTTTCTAGAACCATCAAAAAAATGGGGAAAGAAGAGGAAGTTGAAGGAAGTGGTAGAAGAAGGAAAATACCAGAAGCTAAAGAATCTCAATCCCCACCTCCAAAACTCAAAAATCAGAAAGCCTATCATGATGAGGTTGTATCCAAGTGGATGGTGGATCAGAAGAATCAGAAGGAAGTAGATCCATAGTTTTTCTTGGATCCTGTATAGGCCAAAGCATTGAAAGGGAAGGAAGCTAATGAGCTTGAGAAGAAAGCCAAAGAAAATAAGCAGAAGAAGAATATGTATGAGGCTGAAATTTTTCAATCCCTTCTGAGGGATACTGAAATAACGTTCGAGAATATCCCGCTACCGAAATAATTTTTGGTTGAACCATTACCGAAGGCTCCGGAGAAGCAGTTATTCACTTTAAAAAAAGCCATAGAGTTAGTTGTTGGAGAAAGGGTAGATGAAGAAAAAGTATAAGAAGAGGTTGAATGTAGTGGTGGTACTGAATAACTTATAAATCAAGGTAAATATTATCATTAAAAGAAAACCCCATCCGAGAAACAATCAATCTGAACATCAGAAGCAGGTTCTTCAATGCTCCCAACTCCTAGGAAGTATGAATATTGTGTAGATGAGAAAGCTAAAGATGATGTGAATAAAGTCTTTGAGGAAGAAAGATATAATCATCGCTATATTCACCTATAGGAGGTTGAGGATGGAGCTGAGAAGGTGATGGTTGATGTAGACAAAATTGTTCAACTCTCTAACGGTGAACATGAGTCTCTATATGAAGAAGTTGTTCCGATATCCAATAAGGGGAAACATGTGTTATTTGACACACCTACCAAAGTAATTTCAAAGAAGAAAGGAGAAGCAAGATATTCTAAGAGGAAGAATGTTGATCTAGAGGAAAAAATGATCACCAAAGAATGTGTCAGATTCCAAATCATCGGCTCTAGGACATGATTTTTTCATTCAATCACTGAAGAAGCTTGTTGACACCATTCCGATATTTCCAACCATTGACTCCAGATATCAGATGCTCTAACATAGCATGAATCAAAAATCGTATTCTGTATCTAGGGTGATGGATAGGTGTGTAAATATTGAGACTGTTTACAAGAACATCCTTATCAACTATGATGCCCACATAAAATATTGTAAGAAACTGGTCAGATGGTCAAAGAATATAGTTGAATATTTGAGAGAGCTTGATGATTATGAAGATGATGTTAAGGAAGATTTAGATATAAAAGATACAAAAAACAAGGATCTCAAAAATATCTTTGAGAAAAAGCTAACTCTTGAGTAGAATACTAGGATTCAGGTGGTCAAGGATCCGAATAGGAAGTTGAATTATGTTTCCCAAAGTTGGAAAATAGAAAGGGATCTTTGGATAGAGATTGAAGAGAAGCTAGTCAAGCAAGATGAATTAATCATGGCTCAAGAAGAAGCTCTCAAGTCTCAGTATGATAGGATCACAGCCATAGAGAAGCAAGTAGTTGAAGATCAAAAGGATCTAATGAAGCTAAAACCCATTGTGATGAAATTATTACCCATGGAAAACGAAGGAATATAGATCTAATCCGATCTTTTGTTTTATTTACTTTACTTGTACAAATTCATCATATCTTAATGAATTTGTGGTTTCTCATTTTTGTTTGGATGATTGTACTAATATTTCAGGTACCATATTTTTTTCCATTCCCATAAACTCTTTTTGAAAATCACAAAGTGGGAGAATGAAAAATAAATCTAATTAAAAAAATATCCCTCTGTGAGGGGGAGTAAATCTAAGGGAGTTTTTTCATTACAGGGATTTACATACTCAAGATAATGAAAAATATCATTATGGAAATCTAGAATATGATCTTTAGTGTTCCATAGCCTAAGTTTGAGTTATCCGTATTCAATTTTTCCTATGTGAAAAGGGAGGTATGATTAATTTCAATTTCTAGAAAAATATTTCTATGTCCTTATATTCGTTTTCATAAGGATGTTTGTGCTTTACACAAAGGGGGAGATTTTTGAGTCAATAATGTTTTCCTTATGACATTTACATTCCTTCATACTTGGGGGAGATTTTGAAGTCAATAATGTTTCCTTATGAATTTTCCATTCTTTCTTGTTTTGGAAATAACAATCACCTTATCTCAAGGAAAATCTCCTTTTCCCTGTGTTTTACTTCTATAAAGAAAATTTTCATTCCTCATGGAAATTTATCCGTACCATGTTTTTATTGTTCATATCATAATTTTTCTTAGTGTAAAATTCATTTTGTAAACAAAGTATCAGAATCCTATAATTTCCTAGATATGAAGCATTCCTTTTTAGGATCCGAATTCTCAGAATTTTGATTACGAACTCTTTCGCATTCTGACTCCGAATTCTGAATAACAATTCTGATTACGAACTCTTATGAATACTGGATATGAATTCCAGTTAAGAATTCTTCTGAGTTATGACACCAAGTTCTTCTTACAAATTCTTATGAGTTTTGACTCCAAATTCTGAATACGAATTCGGGTTACAAACTCCTCTGAGTTCTGAATCCGAATTCTCAGAATTTGGATTATGTATTTTTCTGAGTTCTGACTCCGAATTCTCAAAATTATAATTATGAATTCTTCTGAGTTTTGACTCAATGTTCTCTGAATTCAAACTCTGAACTCTTATTAGTTCTTACTCCTTGTTTTCATGAACTCTGACTCTGAACTTTGTAGGTCCGGGTTCCGAATTCGTGTGAATCCAGATTCCGAAATTTCTTGAAATTATTACTCCGAAATTCTATTGAGTTCTGATTCCGAATTCCTATAAAAAATAATCCGAATATCCTTGTATTATAGACTCCAAATACATTTTTTGTTAGACTATGAACTTTCATTTATTTACATTCCAAATATTGGATATTAGTTATGTAACCTTATTTTTACATAATCATGATTTTTTATAAAATGATGTCTAGCATTCAGTTATTAACTAAATATTTTTTGAGCGTCACGTGTACAGGTCCCTCCCAAATTCAAGGGAACATATGAACATTGGAGGAGGGTGCCGACCGTTGAAGTCGTTCCTATAAATAGGATCACATTTTAAAGAGCTTAAAATACTTTTGAACTATTCTATGACTCTAGAGATAACTTTTTTTTGAAGTGATTTCTAGAGGGATACTCTCATGCTTTATTTTTACTGTACTATTAGTTAAAATTTTCTTTGTGTGACTCTGATTGTTGTTGTGTACAATCAAGGGATTCTGGGGATAATAAGACAGCGGTTTCGACTACCATGAATTTGAGGGATTCTTCGTAGAGGAAGACAGTGGTTCCCACTACCTTAATGTTGAGGGCGTGCGGGGATAACATGACAGACTCCGATCTGCATATCAAGGGCTAACCTTGGTGTGGGTAGCATAGACTTTTTGAAAGTATAAATCAAGGGACCTTTATACAAGGTTGTTGGATACCCTTATCTTTGGGTAAAAAGATGTTCTACTTGTAAGTTGTTTTGTACCATGTTTTCTGCTGCATTTGTATTGTTGAGGAATGTATAAATATCTTATACATTTTTATACCTGTTCACGAATTTAGTTAGATTATATACGCTTTAAGGTAGAATCCTCATCTTTGTAAACTTTCATTATGTTTCATTTTTTTGGAACCATCTTTCCAGATTCACTTTCTCGGAATCATATTTCTGGAATCAATAAAGTGTGTAGAACCAGAGGTTTTTTGAATTGCCTTGTTTAACCTTGTTAAACAATAGGAAGGTTTCTAACCATCTTTAAAAGTTCCTAAATAATTTTTTAAGTATAAAATCCCCCCCCCCTCTTGTTTCTGATCGTCATTAGATACTCCATACATGATATCTATTATTTCGATCCTATATTTGGTATTATAGTGTATATCATACTCACATACCATCTGAACAACATTTAGAAGAATTGAATGAATTATTTCACATACTTTTTTTCAATGTGCATTATATCTAAGAAATGACGTAACAAATTGGCTGACCAATAAGGAAATTCAATGAAGACACTCCTCTTCATCCAGTTGTAATAGGATTCAAGGGAATTATTATTTCTATTAATAAATTTCATTTGACCCTTCTTGAATGAAAATCCAAAATATTTCAATTAATTAAGATCATTAGTTCCATACATAACATATGATGGATCATCAGTCTCCATGGTATTGTCAAATATTTGACGATTATTTCTATATGGATGGTCTATTGGAAAGAATCGCCGAATTCCCATAAAACTGAAACTGCATTGATATTTTAGTCTTCTGTATTGTGTATTCTTCATAAAAACATGACATGATAATTTTCCCAACGTTCACCATTCAGAAATATTTTCATAATAATGAAAATCATTGATCATCCACATAGTAACAGCACGCAACTGAAATATGTCTTCAAATCAAGCATCATATGTTTTCACACACACATCACAGAAAAGATTCAATTCTTTTATTAAAGGATTCTTGTATACGTCTATATCATTATCGGGATCAGAAGGTCCAAATATTAGTATACTCGTGAATTTAAATGGTTTTTTCCTGAATAACCATGGGGGAAGGTTATAAATGTGTATAAAACCTGACCATGTACTGTGGAAATAATTATATTCCCAAACAGATTAAAATAGTCACTTGAATGACCCAAACTCACATTACAGACGTCATCTGAAAAATCATAATATAGAGCATCAAATTCTTCCAGGAAAATCTATCTGTAGGGTAAACCAACTCATTATTAGTCTTATTTCACTTGGTATGATACCATCACAATTTTATTGATATTTCATCAGACATAAAATGATTTTGAAGTTTGTGGATTAATGGAATGTGCCATATTACTTTATTTAGCACACGAGATAGTGTCCCATCAACTTGGATTCTTTTGGGATGCGCCCCATTTTATACAATAATTTCATTCAGCATATTTCTCCCAAAATAAAATATAATTTTTCAATAAAGCATGAATTTTGTTTCCTGAAAGTCCATGTTCCTCAAAAAACGCACATGCCATATAGTGGGTTCATTAAATATCTTCATCATCTAGAAGTAAGTCCTTCAAGAAGGTACGAATTTAATTGATGAGAGTAAAATAAATCACATACATAGTTTCCCCATGAATCAATTGTATTAAAAAATCCTTCTTTTTCATTTTACCACATTGTCAATGTACTGGAGTCAAGGCAGCATAATTCAATTTTTTTCACCTTGAAAACATCATCATTTTCATTAAAAGCATCATGGGTTCTCCTAAAAATTTATTCTTAGGTCTGAATAATTTATTTCTCATGTTGATGACTAAACCTAAACTGGTCATATAAAAATTCTCCAATCCATTCCTATCATTCAAATCATCAGTAATTTGAGATCTAATTTTCTCCACATTGTGATACCACATATATTAGATTTCCTAAAAAAAATATTTTGTTATGTGGTAGCTTAATTATTCACTACTATACCAGGGTATTCCAAAGAAATTGTAACATGTGAAGTGTATGAGACTAATATATAATGCTTTGTGAAATGAAAAATCTAAGAATATCTCCAAATATTTTTGAAAGTTTCTTGAGATCTAATCGATTTCAAACATCCAAATTCTATACATTTTGTAAAAACTGTAACAAGTCATTTCGTCAAAAGAAATTCAATAATATTAAAGATTCATAAAAAATATATTTATGTAAATTATAATTGTTCATTTTATATTAAAACATAACTCAAAAACCACTCTATTTGTGAGTCATAATATATCAGAAAAAAATATTATATTTATTACAAAATACTATAAATTAATATAAATCCATGATATTGACATCAATTATTAATATAATACCATGACAGTTGTGAATATTTAGAGAACATATATATTCTATGAGAAAATTTTTAGAGTCCTATAAAAATTGTGTCAAAGAGAGGGATAGATTTTGTAACCTTGAGCCTTTGAAGGAGAAGAATCCCATTATTCTCAAATATTCGGTGAAATAACTAATAATTTGATCATGTGATATATGGAGTGTGTTTTGAGGCCAGAAAAATGTTAAATAAATTTTTTGAATACCATTGAAGATCTATACAGGAGTGTACAAGATCAGGTACACTTATAGAGGATAATTATTCACCTGTTGAGTAAATTTTTGATCGAAAAACGTTTATATTTTAGTAGATTATTTGGGTGACATTCACAATTTCTATTCTAAATAAATGTGAAATATAATATGTAAATGAGAGTAAAATGTACCTCCGTGATTGAAACATCAGGGTCATACATGTGGATCCTGATCCAAGAATGATTAAATGGAACTAAGAGTATTTTGATGTCATAAGATGAAGGTTCCACAAGGAAAAGAAGCATGATTACATGTACACGGTTATTTCAAATGATGAGATTGATATTTATTTTCTAAATGGAAAAAATATATCCCCATTTTAGATATCCATTAAGGAATGTGTTTCTAGTTTATGTACTGAAACATTCTAGTGTTGATACCTTATTATAATGATAATGTGAAGATATAATAATTATGTAATGTGTGCCTAAATTTTGAGGTGAAATTTGTTTTAGAATTTTTTCAGTTATCACATAAAATAAGACACTACGGACTTCATAAAACATTGATCAATATATTACAATGTGATTTATTTTCATGAATGATGCAGAATGAGTAAAAAGAGTTTTTAAAATATGTTGTTGATGCTAACATATGGAAATATTTTGAAATTTTTGGTGGTTTAATAACACTGAATACCTACTGTCAAAGTATTAATTATGTGGGGGCTTCTAGGGGGCCGAATGAGGAGTGGGTGTCCATGGGGGTGGGGTGTCCATGGGGTGGGGTGGTGTTAGAGGGTGGGGGCTGTCCAAGGGGTGGGGCTGTCCAATGGGGGTGGGTGTCTAGGGGGTGGGGGTTTTCCATGGGAGGGTGGGGGTTGTCCACGAGGGTAGGGATGTCCAAGTGGTGGGGGTGTCCATGGTGGGATTTTCAAGGGAGTGTAGTTGTCCATGGGGGCTATCTAGGGGTGGGGGAATGTCCAGTGGTGGGGTGTACAGGTGCAGGGTGGCGTTAATGGGGTTTTCCCAAAGGTGTGGGGTGTCAAGGTGTTGGGGTGTCCAGAATATGGGGGTGATCAGGGGGTGGGGTGTCCAGGGGGTGGGTGTTTGTCCACAAGTTTGGGGTCTCCAAGGGGTTTGGGGTGTCCATGGGGTGGGGGTGGCATCTATGGGTAGCAATACACAGGTGGGGTTGTCCATGTGGGTGAGGGTGTCTAGGAGGTGGGGCTCTAGGAGTGGGGTGGTGTCCAAGGCGAGTTGTCTGGTGGGTTGCCCATGGGTTTAGGGGTGTCACGGGGGGGTGGGGTGTCGAGGGGATGGGGTGGTTTCCATGGGGTTTGTCCAAGGGGCGGGGCTGTCCAGGGGGTGGGGTGTCCAGTGGTGGGGGTCGTATAGGGGGGTAGTCCAAGGGGATGGGGTGTCCAGGGTGTGGGTTGTCAATGGTGGGGGGTGTCAATGGGGGTGAAGGGTGTCCAGGGGGTGGGTGGGATGTCCAATGGGGGTCCATTGGGGTGTCCATATAATACCATGAAAACTACCTATACACAATGCAGCCAACATCACAATTCCAATCCATCACCAAAACCACATCCAATTCATCCTCAATATCACTACCATTTCACTTATTCCTCAAACAAAAATATTAAAAAAAATTCAATTCAAATTTTCAAATAAACTATAGTCCATATAAACAACCATTTCTCCCCACTAAAAAAGTAAAACCACCTACACCACTACCCAACCCATCCCCAATCCCTTCACATAGAACATCCTAATATCCATTACCAAGATCAAGAACATATGAATAAACAACACCATTGCCATCTTTGAGTGGGGATACACCTCACTAGCACCTCCATTAGTTCATATTGTTCACTGACTCTACACAGAAGGAGTGTCTATGAAGACTTCAAATAAAGGTGATTCACATAATCATGACACTAGTATTGTAGAACAGAATCTGAAAACAAATCGAAGTGTTTAGTATACAATTCTATATACTACAAAAAACCTCTTCATTAGGCCAAATCAAAAAAAAAGAAGAAAAATAGATACATACCATTAGAGAAAGGAATAACTTACAAATGTGAAGTGTATGAATTTTTTTTTCATAATTGAAGATGGATCTATCAAGTGGAATGAGTTTTACAATCTATGTTAAAGATTGAGCTTTAGGATCGATTCAGTTTAGGGAAGGAATCACGTGGATGGCAGAATTGGGTTTGCTTTTTATTTGGGGAAAAATATTCCAAATTGTTTTCATAAACTGTTGTTATAACATAGTAAAGTTAAATATGTCACAACGGTTTGAGTAAACCATTAGGAATGCTTGATTCTAAAAATAGTATACCAATGGTTTCAACATACCATTGTTAAAGGTACCTTTTAAAACATTATACCAACATCCTTTTCAAACCATTGTCATAAACATGTTGGGAAAACCACCATTTCCAATAGTGTTAGTATTTGGGAATCATGAAAATAAGAACTACTTTTTAAAACTTGTGATTCTAGCATGATGAATGAATGATAGATTTATTGGTTGTCTAATCATATTTAGGGTTAAATGGAAAGAAATATGTTTTTGGTAGAATTTGAACTTATAATAAATTCAATTATAAGTTAAAATATTCTAAATATTCTCACCAATGTAATCAATGTAATGAAGGAAGGAGTGATTATAACAGAAAGTTTGTTTGTGAAGGAATATTTCAAATGTAAAATATTTCAAGGCTCATATCATCAAATTTAGAATTATATGACAGTTTGAAAGGTTTGAAAAAAATTCGATAATCCACTGCTGCTAGTTTTTAGTAAGAACACAAGCAAAACATATTTAAATAATTTTAGAAATATGTTTATCTGTTTCAAATTCATAATGGAGAAATAATTTATGCACTGAAATTTCATAGGTATAATTTATAGGAAAGAATAAGTTCTTCAAGTTGATGTTGTTGATACCAGACCATTAGATTTTTTTTGTTATCGTAAACATGATATGCATAATTTATTTTTATGGTGTTTTTAGTCCAATTGAAAGGAAAGTTGTTGTAATTTTTTGGGATTCCTATATAAAAAGAATGATATAGTTCAATCAACTATGTAGTGAACTATTACCATGAAGACGAATTGCTGGATTTCTTTCTTAACAAGTTGTCAAATAGAAATAAGAACTCTAATTTTATTTAATGTATTTTTATTTTCATTTCGGTCCGGGAAACTTTTATTGAATAATTATCCTCGTAATGAAGAAGAAATAATGAGAATATTGGTTTTCCAATTTGTACAGGAAAATGTAATGGGATTTTTTTCAGTTCTCAATTATTTGTAAGTTGGATAAGAAAATCATCATTACCAAATACCCTCATCATAATGAAGAAATAATAATGGGAAATCAATGTCAAAATCAGACTGATTTTTTCAAATAAGATTTAAGATGAATATTTATTTATATATTCTTGTGGTATGGAGAATCATAATTAGGAAACCTTACTGGGAAATGGGAATGGAGAATCAAAATCAGACTGATGATTGTTAAGGATGTCAAAATATATCTGATGTTTCTAGAAGTCTCAAGAATGTTTAAGAAGAGTTGTTAAGAATATAAGATGTCATAATTGTACCAGAAAATCACATAAAATGTCTATTTTTAGGAAATTTTGTCGATATGTATGTATTTGAGAAATCCATCCCAAACAACATTTTGGTCCACCATAAAAGGTGAAAGTACATTATAATTTCTGACATAGATGTGCATGTGAGAATAATTGAGGGAATATCTTAATTTATTTGAAGGTGATGTTTCTTTATTGTTTGGACCTAATGAAGGTTTTCAGACTAAATTAGAAAGAAGAAGATACATAATCATAATAAGGGATTCTATACTTGATTGTGATATTATATGGGAATTTCTAGAAACACATAGAGGTTGTTAATTATATTTTCAATGGTATTCTGTTAGAATTTAATTTTATATATTGAGATATTTGACTGAGATATTCGACTGAGTGTCATTACAATTTCTGTGACGTTCGTAATAACATTGGGGTAAGAATGTGAAGAATTTATTCAAAAGATCATATTTGAGAAATTTTACCCTGATGCACCATAACATGTTTGTTACCAAAATTATGTAACATTATTTCATGCTACATGAGAGACATGATCTATTTTATTTATCATAGTTCGACAGGAGTGTAAGGGGATATCCTACTCATTTTATTCAAGACAAATATAGCTTTTTCAAGTGGATTGTGGGGTATTAGATCATTTTCAAACAATACCAAGGACAAAGGTACTCCTATTGAGTAGTAAACCTAGAAAATTATTATGTTCCTATGGATGCGTGTTGGAATTGACTTCTGTAGTGAATCAAATATTTAAAAAAAGTTAAAGGTTGTTTCATATATAACAAAACATAAAAGAAAAATATATCACTAATACACCCTCCCCTCTTAATTACACATTGATCCTTCCTTGAAACCTACTTGTGGAACTATAGGCAAAGGTTCCATTAATTTATTCTTTACTGATTTTTTGAAGATAAATTTAGGGAGAATTGAAAATGTGTCAATAGTAAAGGTATTCATGTCGTCTATGGTTAAAACTGTCATATCTAGTAATATATAAGGTTTCATTACATTATTTCTCTTGGGTATAATTTCCCTGATGTTGCAATAAATGTATTTACTACTATTGATGATGTAGTTCCTCTAACATATGTTGATAAAAATAATCTTGAGATTGATGGAAGGGATATAAATGACATACTCTCATAATTTCTGAATGTAATTTTTCTATGTTGAAGGATATTTTCACTACCAAATTTATTTGGAATAAGTTGAAAACATGTATGAAGGAAATACAAAAGTAATGAAGGAAAAATTGAAAAAATTGAGGCAGAAGTATGAATATAATAAAATAGGTGAGTATGAATCTGATGTGGAATTATTTACAACAGTAAATAACATTTTCAATCATATCATATGTCTTGGTGAAATTTTTGCGGATTATACTATTGTTGACAATATCTTATATATAGTTCCACTAAAGCATGATTAGAAATTCTCTTTATTGGAAGATGTATATCCTGAAACTCTATCTTTGTATTATACTCATAGTACTCACATTACATATGATATTAAAATAGATAAATTTATAATGGTAGATAAATTGTAGAGAAGTGTCATTTATGTAATTCAAAAAAGTATCTAAAATCACATTATGAAGATGATATTGTTGAATCTGACTCGAAAAATGAGGTATGTACAATATATGATGATTTTTATCATTGCTTCCAAATAATGTGACAAATTTTACTTTTAAATTTAATGGGAAACATTCCATGAAGTGTTTTGAAAATGAATCCATTGAGAAAATTGTAGATAATTCTCCTCCAAGAATGATAGAAGAGCATAGTGATTATAAAGAATGAAGTCTAAAAATGTAATGGATTAAACAAGACGATAAGTACAATATTATGCCAGAGGGTTTGATAAAAAATACCCAAATATAAATGGTGAAGACTCTTATATAAAGATGTTAATGAAGAAGATTGTGAATATGAATAAAAATAATCTACTAAGCATGATGGTGAGAAACAAATTTTTGTAATAGTGCAGAGTTTAGAAACAGCATTTTTGAGAAAGTAGAAAATCAAATAGAATATAATCATAATGAACAATTAAAATATTTTCCTAGAATGATTGAGAGGCATCAAAAAATCAATAAGTTAAAAAATGAATATTCCTTATAAAAAATCAAGAAATATTCCACAAAGGGAAATTCATGCTGATGGAAGGGTTTTTTTATTTGAATAATTATCTTGAGAATGAATAGAATAGTAATGGACAACTAAAATTGAACCTAATGAAATAATATAAATTGTTTGAACTTGTCCAAAAAAATATAAAGTTATATAGGGGTATATAAGTTTAAAAAATTCAGTCTGTGAAGTTTGTGAATGATCTAGAATGTGTATAGTTGAGAAGGAAATTTTTTTACCACCAATTGTTTAAGAAGAATGAAGTAGTTGTTCTTGAGATGAAGAAATATGGAAATGATTATGAAAAGAATAACATTGGGAAATTTATTTATGTGGCCAAGACCAACAATGTTGAGAATTTATAATTTTTGAATAATTATGTGTGTGAATAATTTTCTATTAATTCTGGTTTCGATAAGTCTGAAATGACAAATGTCATGAAAAAGATAAATCTATATGATATTACAAAGGATGGTGGTCAATAAATTTCTAATAAGAAAGATAAAAATGTTAATGATAATCATGTTCACATCTCTATTTATTATGGGAGTTTCATAGGAAAATATTATTGCTATTGATACTGATGGTATTGTGGTGGATTTTATACAATGGATAATATTTTTTGTTTAATGAAAAACATTACAATTATTCCATAAATTTTTTACAACATAGTATCAAGGGGATTAAATATCCTAAATCAATGAATTCTAAGAAGGATGTTTGGATGAATCCTTAGAAGGGTAATGTGAAAATTGAAAATAGGTTCCATCCGATAAAAACTATTTTTGAATGGTTTGAACAACAAATAAACCTATAAAAAGGATGTCTTATTTTTTTTCAATAAAAAAAATGTATTTTAACAATTATCAGAAGCTAGAGTTGAATAATGATGTTGGTAAATAAAAATTTTATAGTTGTAGAAACCTTTTTGAGAGCTACAAAATGGTAATGACATTGGATCTTGTATAGTTGGTGTTCTTGTCATATGAATGAAGGATTTAAATATTTATAGAATGTGAAGGAATTAAATGATGGAATAATGACATTTGAAAATTATTAGTCATTGAGAACCAATGTTCTTGAAATATCCATCACTGGGAATGAAAATATAATTCATAAGAAATATTTTTTTGATGATGAGTTAAACACAACATTCTATGTTTTTAAAAATCCGATGATGAAGGAAATAAATTTGATTTCATAAAATATGGGTTTTTTTGTGAAGAGTAAGGAAAATGGAAATATACTTAGAAGAGTCCCATGTACAAAAAAAAAATTGTTTCATGTTGGAAAAATAATACACTATTGTTACTTGGTAATGGAAGAAGAGAATCAGTTGTGGAATAAAAGGCTAGTACACAAGTGTCATAGAAACGTGAGAAAGCAATAAATGTACGAAAATGTCTTTAGAATTCTGGATTTTCCATGAAAAAAGTGATTGCTGTTGAACTATTTTTAAAAAATGAATGATTATAAATTCAGTTCATAAGAATATTAAGATTTGTTAAAAAAGGAGCATAGGTAATCATTAGTTCAGATATTTATGGTCTATTGGGAAATAAAATCAACTAATGGAGATAATTACATCATTACAGTCATTGATGATTTAACATGCCTCACTTTTGTTATGTAAAGGAAAGAAAAATCATATGATTTGAAATGGTATTAAATATTCCGGAGGAGGGCATAGATAGAATGTGAGTATTCAGTAATGATGTTTAGAACCTGAAATGGTGGAGAATAAAAAAATGAATAAATTAAAAATTATATTGAGAATTATGTTTTTTGGGATAAGTTCATTACATCTTATACTCCTCAAAAAATGATGTTTCCGAGAGGAATAGTAGAAGTCTGGAGGAAATGGGGGGAACTATATTACATGAACATGGTATTTATCCTTACTTTTGAAGTCAATCCATGAGAACTACTGTGTATATTCATAATCATCGTTTCTATAGTCCAAATTTCGATATTAATCCATATGAGTTTTTAAATTTAAAAACTCAATGTTTAAAAAATGTAACAGTATTTGGGAGTCCACACATCATAAATAACAGTTGTGAAAACCTTGGATTATATGACCATAGAGGTGAGGATGTAATATTTCATAGATATTCAATGGAAGTAAGGGATTATAGATGCTTCAACAAAGATTTATAATGATTATTTGAATCTGTTGATGTGAATGTATTTTGAATAAATAAAGGAATTTAAATACACATGAGAAGATAAGAATGATGATCATGCTTAATGATTCTATGATAAGAATAAATGAAATAGTAATACTACTCTAGAAGAAGAATTAGGCTCAACAATATGTAGTGATGAGTATGAATCATGAAAATCTAATTTTCAGATGAGGAATCATGCGCATACTAAAAACATTATTGTTGATCAGAATTAAAGGGTTCAAACAAGAAGAAAATTTCAACACACTTCTTTGTGATAAAATGTTGAACCGGAATATGTGAATGGTCCTTTTGAGCATCCAGAATGGGATATGGATATGAATGAAGATCTTGATCATATTGAAATGAATGATACCAGAGGTCTTGTACCTAATAAATATATAAAAAACTTTATTGATAGATGCTAGATTTTCTAGAACAACGTGAGTAAAAAGGTTGAAGGGAATAGGAACAAAGAAATATCAGTTTTAAAAGTTTAACCAAATATTTAATGAAATGACATTGATGAAACTTTTGTATCTATGGAAATGATAGAATCTATCATAATAATTGTTTCTATTTCAGCTCAATCAATATAATTTTTTTTTCAAATAGATGTGAAATTCAAATTTTTAAATGGTGATCATGATGAAAAAGATTACATTGAACAACAATGTGGCTTCATTATTGGTTAAGATGACTTTTATGTGTGTAGGTTGAATAATGTCGTATATGGGATAAAAAATCAAATGTTATTGTATTCGTAATTTGATACTTTCACAAGGAAGTTGATTTATATTGAAGTAAGGGTTGAATGAAATCAATAAATGGAAGAATGTGAGGAGTTTCCCTCATCGTAATGGTTTATTTATATGAAATTATCTTTTATATGAATGACTAAAAATATTTTAAAAGATTGGTCTATGAGATGAAAATGTTTTTTGGGATGTCTATGAGGGTTAAAATGAATTACATTCATGGGATAAAAATCTTAGAAAAGAATATACATATTTTTTCCGAAGAAAAAAAATGTAATGATCTCATTACAATGTTTGACATAAGGAATTGAAAACCGATTTCCACAACAATTTCAGTGGTAACCAAGTTGATTAATGATTTATTTTGTAATGAAGCGGATTAGAAATAGTTTTGGAAGATAATAGGATGATTTTTTTATTTGAAAGACTAATGAACCGATATTATTTATATTTATACCTTATGTGAAGGATTGTAGAGTACTCCAAAATAATAACACTAATTGGTAGGGAATGGAATTCTTAGGCAAATCAATGGAAAAAATTCAGAAATAGGTATGATGGATCCGAAAGTATTGTTCTATATGGGTATTCATATGCTAATTAGGAAGTAAATGATGTTGATAAAAGTTCAAACTATGGTGGATTTTCTATCTGGGGAAGACTTTTGTTAATTTTTATAAAAAGAAAAAAAATAATTAACACTATTTATGACACTAGATAAGTAAATCTCTACCCCTCAAGATGCTACTATACTTCTATCGATGAGGACTCGGTTAGAAAACATGTTGAATTAAACTTTTCCTTTCTCTTGGGTAGTGATAATTTAAGTGCAGTCGCCCTTATAAGGTTTATGATGAAACATTATCATTCAATCAATATTGATATCATATATGATTTCATCAAAGAGCTTGTGGAGAAGAATGAAATTAATTTAAAACATGTTCTAACATACAGAAAATATGATGAAATTATTAGAAAACCATTACTAAAGGAAGATTGTTCTAAATTGATGTTGAACATGGGTGTCCAACCTCATACTCATCAAGGTTGAGGTATGTGTTTTTGTCCCCTATCTCATATTAAATTTTTATAGTGTTTTCAAGGGAGAGAATATTTTCATTAATAAATCCTTATCCAATATGTATAAAGGTGGAATTTTTTTTGCTTTGAATCCAAATCAATACTGTGTGAATTATTATAAATGTTTTTAGGAGTGGTGTATCATTGGAATTTAATGTGGATGTGGGATGGGCTACCATTAATGAGTTGATTGGGGTATATTTTAAGGACTTTATCAATAGAACACATAAGGATTACCATATATTTCATCTTCTTTTGAATTTCATAAAGGTTCCCTCATCTATACCTATATATAGAATTGATTTTAAAAGGGTGGGCATCGTTTGGGTTTTTAGCCGCATTGTATCTTCAGAACACGCATTGGTCGAGATGATCGATGGTTGGGATCATTACACCAATTTGGGGGGAATTATTTCCTAATATGGTACTCTCTTATTTTATTAAGATATGTTTGTGAACCACTTCCTAATACCAATATGGGACCGTTTACCATAATGAAATGAAAATATGTTCATATTATATCATATGAAAATACTGAGATCACTTCATAGAATCCATCTGTATGTAATTTAGGAGCTCCATCATTTTATAGTAATAGTCAGTTGCATATATACAAAATATGTATAACCAAGTTCTTCAGTCCATGATTCCATCTAAGGAGGTAGTTAATAATTTAAAGAGGGTATTGATGAATTATGATGTGTCCTACGTATCTTGATTATTATTGGAATCAATACCCATATAGTTCCTTCATCCAGCAAATTTTAATTTCACGTGGTGAGGAAGATTTTTTGGGTACTAAGACACTATATATTAGAGATTCAACCCTAAGTGGGAGTCCAACATATCTCGAGTTTGTTAGTTCTCATTTATTGGGGGTTTCTATGCCATTATAAAGGCTCATTGTGCATATTATATGATAATTTTGAATACTTATTGTCATGATATACAGGTTTGGTGGGAAAAATATTGATGAAAAATGATCATTACACTGCTCATGATGAAGGGATTATGTTCTAGGAATTCCTTGTATTGATTTTTATGGAACTTTAGTCTTGGAGAGACATATTACATATCCTGGTTATTATATGAATCATTATAATCATAGCTTGTTGGGATTCGTAGATCGCTGATGGATGAGATAAGTTGCTCATATTTGGGTAAGAATTGAGTCGTACTGGTAGAGACGTTAGAGTCGTGGAAGGAAATATACCAAAAGGGGAGTTTTATTTTTTCTTGAGACATAGGAAGGATTCTTATGTATCCTGGTTATAGTGGGAATCAGGGTCATTATAGTTTATATTATATCAGGTATTACACACTATGCTTTTCATGTACCAATTTGGGGTTTTATAGTGTAGAATATATGATCATCACTACTCACTAATCCTACATGATCCATTCTAGTTGTGAGAAATAAGGGGTATGAAAAATCGATGTTCTTTCCTTGTATAAGGGACTCAGAATCAAGGATTTCCCAATGTGATCAATATAGGGCGTGAACATCTAGGATAGGCAGTATATGTATCCTCAATATGGCTGGAATAAGAGTCAATGTAGTTTTCTTTATGTCGGGGACTACCCACTCAAGATTCTTTACTGACATGGAAATCTTATTAGGAGGGTTTTGCATGACCACATTTGCAAGACCTGGGAACCATCACATGCCATGGATTTCCACCAATGGAGGTTATTGAATGGTTGAGTTGCCATGTCCTAGGATCCATCACATGACTTGCATTGACACATAGGTAGAATGTAACATGACCTATTTAAAATATCCCTAGATCCATCACATGACCTGTCTTGACACATAAGGAGGGTGTTGTAAGAGTTGGTGTTAATCAGTCTGAAGGGTGCTATGTATCATGGTTGAGACTCATTGGGAGACATTGAGAGACTTGTTTGGCGGGTGTCATAAGTCCTAGATGGCCTTCTCAATAGGTGTCTCAAGATCCTAGTTTTCTTGCCAAGGGCGTTTTGTGAGTGATTAGTTAGTATGTCCTAATACTTTCGTTAGACTCAGATGACATGATAATTCACCATTATATATGTAAGCCGATGTTCATGAAGGATGTCTCATATATTGGGTGACAAACCTATAGGGTCTCACATGAGATTATTTATTAGGTTTAGATGATTGTGTGACACTCAACTAATATGTGAAAACACCATTATATGAGTTAGACGATGTATATGAATAAAGTCACATGTCCTTAGTGACAGACCTAGAAGGTCTTTCGATATCAAAGCGGTGTCTATGGGGGGGAGCCATGTGACTCAATAATACATGTCTAGAGTATTCTATGTGACCCATATGGCATGCGGGATGAGAGATGCAAGATCTTGATGACATTTCTGGGGGTTGTTGTTTGTCTTTGGGTGACTCACGCAGAGCACAAGATGGTCATTGAGCATGTCATTCACTTAAGTCATCCACTTCTTTTATCGGTTATAACCATTGTGTGGAAAATACCATAGGTTTATTAAGAAATAGTTCCTTTGACTCTCTTATTATCTTTAAGAAATGCAGTATTTTTTCTCCTACCTCTCTATTAATCCTTCCCATGATCTATGAATGATTATGCGAAAAAACTTATTTGTGGAACATGATTGATCAGGTTGTCTACCGATGTATTACCTGAAAAAAATTTATCTAACATGTGATCAGTTTCCCTAAAAAATACAAAAAGGATTAGAGAATAATCCTCCAGTGTCCATGATTTTAGAGTTTTTTATTCTGACTTACATGATATTCATGTATTTTTCATGCCAGGTGGAATTTATAGGCATCAACACCATAATTTTTTGGAACTTTCCTCAAATTATCTTCCATGGGTATATCCTAGAGTTGGTTATGGGGTCTAGTGCTACAAGTCATCGCGAGTCTCTTCAATTCACTGATCCTAATGTGTTGCATAATTTTCAGTGCTCTCAAGTATCATCCATCAACACTTACATTATCACAATATTGACGATTAATGTGGAATAGTTTGATCATGGGGGTGTCTAATGACATACATATTGTTGTGCTGACATATCTATGGACCTTTGTGAGAACCAATTTCCAATAAAAATACACACTTGACACCTTGTGTGACTTGTATGGGGGTCTAGCGGGACCATTCATGGAGTTTGATGGGTGCACCACATTCATTTAAATGAACGTGAACACCTCTCACATCCTCTATGTTGACCACTATTTTATCTAAAAGACGCTAGGAATTATATGGTATTGGATGATTTTTCATGAGGATATTTCTTCGATTTTTTGGTGATGCATCATTTGAGAGCTATGGTTCATATTTGTGTTCACAATAATCCCATGTGAAATTGTATTTTTTTATCCTTAGAGTACCACATAGTTACATGGAGTGCTTCACATGGATCAAATGACAAGCTAAAGGGCTCTCGTGAGGTGAGGTGGATGCGTTGAAAAGGAATTGTAGCTTCTTGTATGTGGTCTGTGGTTTGTTGTATGTACTTCAGTGACCAATAACACCTCTCACCTCATTATATTTTATATTCTATGTTTTAGTAAAAATTGACATTTATTATGAGAGTTTTCACAAGATATTTTGGAGATTTTTTTCTTGTTTTTTATGTTATTTTATACTGGACAATATGGGGCATAAGGAGTGAATGCGTGCATGTACGGTATAGATCTATTAGTCTCTCCATAGAGCGTAAAAGGTGTTACCTATAAAAACCTGATGATTTTTATGTGGTTAGGATAAAAATGAAAACCATTATCCCATGATAAGGTGGACATGTCACTAAGGCCTTGTGGTATTGCATGGGTCATGAGGGGAATGTTCCGTGAATTCTTTTGAAACCATGAACACCTCTTTCCTCTCCAAATTTATATCCTTGTTTAATCTTACAATGTTTTATATTTCCCGTGAGTTTTCCATGATATCACAATGGTATTTTATTTTTCCCAAAGATGATATGGTGCATTATATTCATGACCATTGGTTGTCTCTATCCTTTACTACCATACCTAATTATTTTTAGATGATTTCAGTTGTTTTTTCATGAACTTTCCAAAGACAAACCATTCAGAAAGGGGCACTCATTCGGATGCCTAGGGAGCCTACACAAGAGAAGTATAGTTGTTGGATGAGACTCTGCGGGACTTCACGGGGGTTATGAGACATGCATGGATCCTTAGCATTATAATGAAACAGTCATGTGATCTTGAGTCCTTCAGAGGATAATGCGATCCATAGGTCTCCTCCATCCTCTCCATTATTTTCATTTATGAGGAAAAAAGAACCCATATTTAGAGATTTATTCATTTGTAATGTTTTTGATATCCACCTAGAGAGTATCACTAAATTCCCCCATCATTAGCCTAGTTTGAGGGGATGTGGATTCAGTTTTGAGGAAAAATAAGGCCCACTAAAGTCATTAGTGGTGTTGCAGCCTAGTGCATCAGGTTATGTTTGGTCTTCCGAGCCTCATTTGGAATTCCAAGAAATGAGCTATATATAGGGGGTGGAGATAAATGCATTCCATCTTCTACCTCCTTTCTCCAAAGAACTCCCTTTTTCTCTTTCAATGAAAAACTATCACTATTCATGCTCTTATTGTTAAATGTCTTTTTTTGTGAGGCATCTTTTGTACTGTGAACCACTCTTTTGATGAGGAATTATAGAGACTCTTGAATGTAGATATTACTCCCAATTTTTCATTCTGTGAATGGTTAAATCTTGTGAAACTTCTTTGATACTATTTTATTTTCTTTCCCCCATGATGTGTTGGATATCTTGGTGCTCCACCAATTTGGAAGTCTTTGTAACTTCCTATTTCATTATTATTATAATATTAACATGATTTATGGGAATTTAATGTTGAAGTTATCACAGATTCCCATTTGTTTATGCTCATGATTTCTGACATACATGAGATTCTGTATCAGTAATTTGTTCAATCTATCTTGAGAAAACTAGATCTATAGAGGAATCAAATAGTAAGGAGATATGTCATAGAGGGTGAATTATTTATCACTTTCTGTTGTTGATAGGCTTAGAAAGAATAGATTGGTGTCTCTAAGACAATATGGATAGCCTTAAAACCTTCTTCAGAATAGACCGTTCTGATGATTTAGTTTATGATCATTTAGTATAGATATAACATTGTTTATGTTTAGGACCTTTTATATTGGAACTAAAATCATGTTATATAAGGGTATTTTAGCTTGGAGGTAACATTGTCATGTATGTACCATGACATATTGGAATTATAGGTTCCGTCATGGTGTTGGTAAGGCGAAAAAAGATGGAAGATCCTTTATGGAAAGGATAATTTTCCTTTAGTTGGAGTGTCACTACACTTCTGAATCAGTATAATTCATAGAGAACGATGATATCCACTTCTTTATAAGGGATATGAAGATTTTCAAATAGAAAAACATCTAGATGATAGTGAAGGGGATGTGAATAAACCTATCTTTGATTAATTGTAGAACCCTACCAATGTTTATATCATAAAGAGAATCTGAATCCCTATTAACAATGTTTTGGAATCATGAAGTGTGGTTCATCAACAGTTTGGGGATGAAATTTCACATTATATCCTTTAGAAAGGTTATGAAACATAGTGACATAAGTCAAGGATTTCGACTCTTCTTGGATAGTTTGGTATGTGGATTTAAAATCTTGATCTATAGTGCTTGAGTTAAGAAAATGACCTAGGAAAGTAATATCAGGAGCGGTTCAGACACATTGAGGTGTTGTGTGCTGCTTCGGTGATGTTAGGTATCATAAGAATCCGATGAATTTTTTCAGAGTGACCTCTTCATTTTATGGCCATAGGAATACATGTAGGCTCCATGGCATGTTTGTATAAGAAAGAGAAGGGTTGAAGTTGGATATCCTTTCCAAGGGACATGGAAGATTATGGTGATTCGATACACCCCAATACATAATGTGTGATTTGTGGGAAGTGAAAAATCCAAGGAGGGTCTGAGTACCGTAATAGTTGTATCACCACCAATCGAACCTATTCTCGTGGAAAGGAAATTTGATAAAAAATTATCTAAATTGTTACCAGGCCAGTGGTTCCATCAAGCATAACATGGATATTACTTGGCTTAAAAGGTGGGCCATATGTGCATTAGGAATGTTATTTTTTCCACTAATTTTTTCATAAACATTATGGATGAAGAGTGTAGTAGTTGGAGACTTGAATTTCTATCAGGCCTCCCTTTACGGTATTTCAACATGGAATGTCTTTTGGCTCTTTAATTAGTATTTTACAGTCTTGTATCTTGGACCATTATGGGATATATTTTAAGGTTGTTCATATTTGATCAAAGAATAGGTAGCTTAGGGTCATTACTCACATGGACCTAATATGGATGATGATACAAAATAGTTTAATAATGATATATTAGGTAAATACTACTCCAAAATATTCCTTATCATGGGACGGTAATATAGTAATTCAAAACTTGATTACTCAATTTGTAGGTCTTGATATGGGATATTCATACTATGAGTTTTTTAGAAACACTGAGTTGTTGATTTCATCCATAGTGGTGTCAAGGATCATGAGGATTAGAACATTCTTTTTTGGATTGACACATTTGGTTGACGAATATATGCACAAATTTGGGATCCATACTCATGTATTCATAATCATGAAAAGGATCCTTGAAGTTGGATATGATTTCCATGGGTTCTATAAGATAATAGTGACTAGAGATGAATGGGACATGAATTCTAGTATATGTATTTTAGGTTCTCTTAAAAGAGAGCCAAAGAACCCTGTACTCTGGTTGTCGAATGTATGATTTTTCTAAATTGAAGTTGAACATGGGAATCCAACCTATTACTCATCAAGGTTGAGGGATGTGTTTTTTTCCATCTCGCCTATTATAATTTTACTGTTTTTTCCTGGGAGAGAATAATTTAATTAATAAATAATTATGAAAGTATGTACAAATGGGGGAATTTTTGGTATGTTGTGAATCCAACTCATATCCGTGTGATGTATTATAAATGTTAGTTGAAGTGGTGTTTCAGTGGGTTTCAATGTGGATGTGGGATGGGCTACCCTTGATTACTTGATTGAGGGATATTTAAAGGCTATTCTCAATTGAAAACATCCATTTTACAATCTATTTATTCTTCCTTAAAATGTCATAAACGATCCCTAAGACATACATATGTATCGACCTGATTTCCAAAGGGTGGAAATCATTTGGGTTTTCAAGATTTGGGGGGAATTACTCCCTACTTCGGTACTCCATTATAGTTTTAAGATATGTTCATGAACCTCTTCTTAAATCCAATATGGGGCCGTTTACACTAAAGAAATGAATATATTTTAATATTTGATCATATAAAAATATTGGGATCCCTGTAGTGAATCCATCTGTATTTATCTGAGGATCACGATCATTTTCTAGTAACATGAGGTTTCTTATATACTGAAGTTGTATAACCATGTTCTTTGGATCATGATTTCATTTAAGGGTGTAGTTAATATTTTAAAGAGGAGGATTAAGGCAATGTGAGGTGTCCTATGTATCCTGATTATTGTAAGAATCAATACCCACATAGTATGGTCATCTAGTTCAATTTAATGTCACATGGTGAGGAAACATATTTGGGTACAAAGACAAAATATATTTGTGCATCAACCCTAAGGGGTTGTCCAACATATCACAAGTATAGAAAGAATCATATTTTTCATAGTTCATATGTATTGGGGTTTCCAATTCCATTATAAAGACTCATAGTGCAGATGATATTACTATTGTGAATCCTTAATATCATGTACGACATGCTAGGTGTGAGAAAATATGGATCAAAATGATCATTTCCATTCTCATGATGATGGGATTATGTGATGGTATTTCATTTCGTTGAATTGTTATGGTACTCATGTATTGGTGAGGCATATTATGTATCCTGGTTATTGTAGGAATAAGTGTCATCATAGCATGTTGGGTTTATCAAAAAGTTGAATACTAAGATAGGGTGCTCATGTCATGGGACGAATTGAATCATACTGGTATAGACATTAGAGTCGTGAAGGAATTATAACAAAGGGGGTGTTTTATTTTTGCTCGAGACATAGGAAGGAATATTATGTGTCTGGGTTCTAGTGGGAATCAGATTCATATTAATTGAGTTTTTTTCATCTATTACACACTAGTAATTACATGTACCATTGTTGGGGTTTATAGTGCAGATGATATGATCAACACTACTCCCTAATCCCACATGAGACATGCTCATTGTGAGAAATAATGGATAGGAAAAAATCGATGTTGTTTCTTTGAATAAGGGACAAAGATGCTAGGATTTCCTGACATGATAAATATAGGGCTTCAACCGCATGGAGATGCATTATACGTATCTTCGATATGGATGGAATTAGAGTCAATGTCATTTTAATTATGTCAGGTCATACAAACTCAAGCTTCCCAATTGACTTAGAATTATTGTCTATAGGGTATTGCATAACCTAGTTGGCAGATCATGGGAACTGTCACATGACATGGTTTTCCACCGATGAAGGGTATCGAATGAACAATTTGGAATGTCCTAGGAACCATCACATGACTTGGATTTACACATATGGAGGGTTTCACGTGACCCATATGGCATATTCATAGAGCCATCACATGACCAAGCAAGAAACATATAATGGATGTCGTAAGAGTCGATGCGAATCATTCTGAAGGGTGCCATGTATCATGGTAAAAACCCTTTGGGAGATATTGAGATACATTTTTGGAGGGTGTAACATGTCCCAGCTAGCCTGCTCAATAGGGTTCACAACATCCTAGTTGCCATTCCCAGGGTGTGTTGTGAGAGTTTAGTTATTAGATCATGTTGCATTCATGAGACTCTGCTAACATGATCATGCACCGTCATATTAGTCATGTGATGTGTCTGAAGGATGTCACATGTCCTGGGTGACAGACCCATAGGGTATCACAAATGATATTTTTTAATGTTCATATGATTTTTTGAGACGCATATAATTTGATAAAACAACATTATATGATTCAGACGATGTGTCTGATGGAAGTCGCATGACCATGGTGATAGACCACGAGGGTCTTGTGAGGTCAAAGTTGTTTCTATGGGGGGGATTGTTTGACTCACTCTTACATATATATAGTATTCTATTTACCCAAGATGTATTGTGGGAGGAGTTATGAAAGATCTAGTGACATGTCAGGGTGATGTTGCATGTATTTGGGTAACACACGCGAAGCACATGATGGCCAATGAGCATGTCGTTCGCTTGAGTCCTCCACTTTTAATCTTATTAATTACAACTATGTTGCGAAGGCCATAGGTGTATTATGTACAAGTTCCTTTTACACTCACATTATCTTTAAGAAATGAGGTATTTTATTCTCATGTCTATCCAGAAATATTTCCCATGATTTATGAAGGATAATGCGAAAAACCTTATTTATGGCACATGATTGTTCCGACTCTCTATTGATGCATTACCTCAATGAAATTTGTTGGTATTGTGATCAGATTGCCAAATAAATTTAGAAGGCTGAGAGAAGAATCGTCCATATTCTAAGTTTCAATAGTATCATAGTCTCTTTTGTTGACTAATTTGATCATGTTTCATAATTTTAAGTGATATCAAGTATCTCTATCCATGCATTTATTATCAGAATATTTCTGACTAATGAGGTCTTGTTTTATCAAGGGGACATGTCGTATGACATAAATATTATCATGATGACATATATATAGACTACTGCAAGACCCAAGTTACTATTGGAAGACACTATTGAGACCTTGGGGGACTTGTCTCGGGGTCTCACTATTGACCCCCTTTTATTTGAACAATGATAGGAGTCATATGTGATGGGAATATTTTTCATGAGGATGTTTCTTATATCTTTTGGTGATACCTCATTTGACTATTATGGGTCATATGGGGTTGCACATACATCCCATTTAATATTTTATTTGTTTTTCCTTAGAGAACCACTCAGATACACAGAGGGATTCACATAGCACAAATGAAAAGTTATAGGGATCTCGCGAGGTGAGCCAGTTGTGTTGCAATGGACTTACAACATCTTGTATGTTGACAAGGGTGTGTCGTATGTCATTTAGTGACTGATGACACCACTCAACTCATTCCTTTATATTTATATATTATTTTTCAGTTATAAATGTTCATTGATTATGAGAGTTTTCATGATAAATTTTTGTGATTTTTTCTCATTTTTATGTTATTTTATCATGCCCAATATGGGTCATATGGAGTGCACAGAAGCATGTATTGGATAGATCTATTAGTATATCGTTAGAGCATAATAGGGGTTACCTCTACATACTTGATAACTACTGTGTGGTAAGGCTGACAAACCAAAAAACTGTCACGTGATTAGGATGACATTTAATGGTGGTATTTCAATATTTCATGGGTCACCGGGGGAATGTGTCATTATTTCTTCAGCAACTATGAACACCTCTATCCTTTGCAATTTTATCTTTGTTTTCATCCTACAAAGGTTCAATGGTCTTGTTATTTTTCAAAGATATCACTAAAGAATTTTATTCCCAATGATGATATGATGTATTATATTCCTGACCATTTATGGTCTATAACTTTTAATATAATTCCTCCTTATTTTTATAGGAGTTCAGGTGGTTTATCATGATCTTTCTAATGAAAAACCATGTAGCTAGGGGAAGTCATTCAGTTGTCTAGGGAGCCTTCAAAAGAGAAGGATAATTGTCGAAGGGGGATCTTTGGGACATCGTGTGGGTTATGATCCACGCATAGAGCCTTTTTGTGACTAAAAAAATGGTCACATAGTCATGAGTCTTCAAAGGA
Source organism: Viscum album (assembly GCA_963277665.1). Classification (NCBI taxonomy): domain Eukaryota; kingdom Viridiplantae; phylum Streptophyta; class Magnoliopsida; order Santalales; family Viscaceae; genus Viscum; species Viscum album. The sequence goes on along the minus strand of OY728143.1, from coordinate 874,991,337 downwards.
TCATGTGATCAATAGGTGAAACCATCCTCTCCATCCTTTTCTTTTATGGGGAAAACAATACCCCTATTCATTTATTTATTCCTTTGTAATATTTCTGATATCCATTTAATGTGCGTCAATAAATTCTCCCCTTAGGATCCATGTATGATTGGATGAGGATTCAGTTTTGATGAAAAATACGGTCTTCAAGATTATTTGGTGGTGTCACAGACCAGTTCACCATGTTATGGTTTTTCTACCAATCGTCATTTGGAATTCCAGGAAACAACCTATATATAGGGGTGGAGATAAAATCATTCCATCAGTCACCTCCTTTCTCTAGATCACCCCCAATATCTATATCATTTCCAAACCTTCACTGATTGTTCCTCAGTTACTGAGCGTCTTTTTATTGTCACTCATCATTTTTACATCACACATCTTTTTTTGTGGCTTTATGGAGACATCAAGAGGTGGATATTCCTCCTATTTATTCACTCTATGAATGGATATGTTTTTTCATCCTTCTATAATACTATTTTATTTCCTTCCCCTCGTGTTTTGTTTGATATATTGTCTCTCTATCTTTTTTTAAGTCTTAGTAACAACATATCCCTTTATTAATACAATATGAACCTGAATTCGGCGAATTTAATGCTGAAATTATCACAGATTCCATTTTTGTGATGCTCATGAATGCCCACTCACATGAGATTATGGATTGGTAAATTTTTCCAGTAATATTGAGATAACGTGATCTATAGAGGGATCACAATGGAAGGTGATATGTCTTATAGGGTTAATTCATTATCTCTTAATACTGTCAATAGGCTTGGTAATAATATATTGGTGTCACTATGGAAATTTGGAGAGCCATACATCCTTCTTCAAAATATAAAACTCATGTGCTTTAGTTTAGGGTTTGTTAGCTTGGACCTAACATTGTTTATGTTTAGGACCATTTAACTTGGACCTAATATCACGTTAGAATAGTGTCTTTTATATTCGACTTCACATTTTCGGGTATCTACCATGTCCTATTTTAATGAGCTATTCTGTCATGGTGTTACTAAGGCTCAAAAATATGGATTCTCTTTTACAGAAAGTATAATTTTCTTTTATTTGGAGTGTCTGGGCTCTTATGCAATAGTATAATTCCTAGAGAAATATGATATCCACTTCTTTATGAGGGCTCTTAAATATTTTCTAATTGGTAAACTTCCAGATGATTTTGTTTGGTATGGGAAGAAACCTATCCTTAAAGAATTCTGAAACCCTATGATGCTTATTAAAAAATGAGAACCTCTATCCTTGTGAACCATGGTTTCAAAACATGATGTGTGGGCCATCAATGGTTAGGGGATAAAATTTCACATTCTAACCTTTAGAAATCGTACAAAACACAGTGACGTAATGTCAAGGATTCCTAATCTGGTTGGACAGTGTTGTATGGGGAATGAAAATCATGATATGGAGGGCTTAAGAGAGATAAAATACATAGGAAAGTCATATCAGTAGTATTTCAGAAACATTGATCTGTTGAGTGCTGCTTCGATGATGTAAGGTCTCATGATAACCAGAATGTATTTTTTTAGAGTGACCCCTTTTTTGAAGGCCATAGGAATATATGTATAATCAGGAGAAGGGTCCTTGAAGTCTGATATCCATTCCAAGGTACATTGAAGGTTGTGGTTATTTGAGACACCCCAACTCATGAAGTGTGATTTGTGGGAAGTAAAAAATCCATAAAGGGTGTGAGTACCGTAAAAGTTGTTTCACCACCCAGTGAACCTATTCTTGTGGAGAGGAAATGTGACAAACAATGCTATAAATTTTTTCTATATTAGTTGATCTGTAGATCATAACAGGTATTTTTCTAGGTCTATATGGTTTTCCATATGATCCTTATGCATGTTATTCTTGTCCCCTAATGTTTTCATAAGCTTTGAGGATGAAGAGTGTAGCAGGTGGAGATTTGAATTTCTCTTAGACCTCCCTTTGCGGTCTTTTGACCTGATAATTATTGTTCCTCTTTCATTACTATTTTAAAGTCTTCAGGCTTGTACCATTCTGGGATATATATTAAGGTTGTAAATATTTTACCAAATAATCTGTATCTTAGGGTCATTACATTCATGGACCTAATATGGACGATGATACACACTTGTTTAATCAGGACATATAAGATAAAAAGTACTCCAACATATTCCTGATTATGGGATGGAAATATTGTAAATCAGTACTTCAGAACACATGAAATATGTAATGATATGGGACAATTATACTAGGAGTGGTTTACAAACACAGAGGTGTTGAGTGCTTCCATAGTGTTGTCAATCCACATGGGGAGAGGAACATTCTTTTTCAGAGTGACCATTTTGGTTGACGAGCATAGGAACATATTTATTATCCATATGCATGTATGAATATTCAAGATAAGGGTCCTTGGTGTTGGATATGATTTCCAAGGGCTCTAAAAGATTAATGTGACTTGAGATGTACGAGACATGTAGACTTTTATATGGATATTTGGTTCTCTTAAAAGATAGTGGAAGCACCACGTACTTTGGTTGATCGAGGTAAGTATCTCATGGATCTTTGATGAAGTATAAAAATTGGGAGATATTATACATTGTTTATTTTCTTATAGATAGTAATTTTTTTAGGTAGAATAAAATAATTTGGTATAGAAATTTTCCATGCAGTTTATCATCAAAAGGTAAGAATGTACTTCCTTATTGTTTAACATCATTTGATAAGGACATAATTCCATTTAGTTTATTGTAATGTGGTAAGGAGGAAATAGTCAATGTGAATTTATACATTTGTTGTGTTTGGGACCAAATATGGGGACATGTGTGTCACTTAGTATTTAATGCGAATTAGAATGAAGACAGACACAGTTACTGAACATGAAATAATCTACACAGGTTTGACCTGTATATAGAGGTGGGCATTATTTCCAATGATGATTGGATATGGGCCTGTAAATAGAGGTCCATGTGTCACTAAATATCCTATAATGACATGAGTCTTGATAAACACACTTCATGATGTTCCATGAAGTTTAATGTCATCTGTTAAATATGATAATGAACCTTCATGAATTTATGGGAACATTACAATTGGGCCCAAAGGTGGAAGTCTAGGTATCACTACATATCTCATGAGAGTGAGAATCAAATAACACATAGTTATACAAATTCCATGATGTTTAACATCTATTGGTGGAGACTAATGAAGGAAGATGTCAATAATTTGATATGTCGCATTTGGGACCAGAGATAGAGATTGGGAGTCACTACGTATCTAATGATAATGACAATCAAATCACACGTAGGTATTAATAGCCATGTAGATTAGATTCTTTTAGTGATACCTAGATCCTATCAAGGCTGATATGCCATGTTCATGGGTGAACTAATTTTTTGTAATTTGAAAACCCAAGTGAGACATGATAAGGGTGAGAAATAAGGAGTGCCAGGGTCACCAATAATGGAGAGTGGTATTGTGCATCTTGTGGTTGTTGGTCTAAAGAAACTAGATCGAGGTTTCCCTAGATATCCCATTTGAAAATTAGAATCAAAAGTTAAATATTTCTAGAAGAACCAATAATTTTCACATTATGATGAATGGATGACGTTGAATTAATATGAATGGGTATGTATATCACATATCTATGATGTTTTTGGTCATGCAGTGAGGATATTGTGCCACCCATCTTGAAGGAGGATGTTCTTGGTATGTTAAGGTAAATTTTGTATGGTAAGGACACTAGATCACCCATCCTTAAAGGAAAACAATCTTAGAGTTGAAAAAATATGCATTTGGGCATCACAACTCATATTGTGATGATTGGAATCAAGTCACATGTAGTTCTCAGGAATCCATGTAGTTCAACATCTTGGCACAAGGAAATAATTCTTAAAGTTTAATGTCATTTGATTAGAGAAGCATGTATATATTAACATCATGAACATATGATGAATAATGGGACTTATAGTGATGTTGAAACCATACTTATGGTAGTTATGAAACATATTTCTTATGAAATCCTACAATGGTGGGTGGTGTGACATGCTCCCCACCCATTATAGTTGTTGAGTAGGCTCTATTATGATAGACCCTATATATGATGAATGGTCTTTCCATATTTGGTTTTAATTTCAGGGGTTTCTTTTACAGTATTATTGGGGTTATTAGAGCCATCAACAGTTATCCTTGTAGAAATGAATGGAGGTGTTGCTTCTTATTGAAGGATCATTCAATCCATTTATGATGAATTTCTAAATTCCCTAATGTGTGAAATCAATTCTTATCTAGATGTGAAAAATCATCCAGACGATATGGAGATTTGTTTTCATACGATATTTTTCATAAAATGGCTGTTCAGAGTTAGGGATGGTGGACCTATATGTGAAACACTTCAATGGTGACATACACTAATGAGTTAGTAATTTCCTATGTAGCAGTACACATGGTGGTACGGTTGACCCATAAAGCATGGTGGAGGTTTTCTAACCATTACTTCATAAAATTATTCACCATCATCTTGATAATATTTTATTGATTCTTATTGAAGGCCTCTTTTAATCTATTTTCCGTTGCATGATAGTGTGGTGAGTGACCGGACTCGATGTTGTACTCCTGATAATGCTTCTCTATATTTGTGTAATATAATCTGGTGTCATTTTATGTCAATTTTTTTACCTACTATGGATATTGGACTTCACGAAGTTTATGGTATTCTTCATTTTGAATTCTTTTAGGGGGTATATCATTTTTTTCATTTTGAAAATAATTTAGTTGCAGTAAGGATGAACTGGAACTACATAGTTTTGACTTGGTGATATTCCCCCACAACGTCCATACTCAAAATTACAAATGACTTGGAATATCTAACTATGTTTAAAATTATAGGGGATTATGGTTGATGTTTTCATGGATTTGGCACACATGTCATTTCTTAGTTAATTCCACATAGTCCTGTATCATGGTTTTCCAATAGTGTCCCAACCTCCTGATCTGGTGGGAGTGCCTTGCTTTGGGTATATGGGTATTTCAAGAACCTAAAAATACTTCTTACAATATGGTTCTAACTTCTCTTTATTATATACACCCTTTGATAATTCTGTCAAATATACATTTTTAGAGCACTTTTACCCATTTTGGATCACCTTATTGAGTGAATTTTGCAGCCCAGTGCTGAATTTGTTTCCATCAGGCTTGATCTGGAAGGAGAGTCCCATATTTCAGATAACTCATTATAGGCCCTATCTATACTGGGTTGTTTATCAGTTCATCACACTCTAGGGTGGTTCTGACCAGATTTACCTATTCTATATAAAATTATATGATTGATGAAACCATTATTTATAGTGAAATGTGGAAGGTTGCTTCCACCTGATTAGGGCTGGCTAGGATAGAGGCAACATTAGCCAGTGCATTAGTGAAAACATTCTATGATCTGGATACATAATGAAAGGTTGAATCAAAGGGGAATTCAACCATCATTTCACTAACCCAGCCAGTGTGGGGGGATAGCTCTTACTTTTGAATGTAATATTCACCACTGATCATCTTCATCACTAGTTTTGACTCCCCTTTGATATTATGGTAGCCTATGTCTAGATATATTGATGGTTATAGTATACAATGAGGGATTTGTGCTTGGGATGGTTATTTTTTCATCCTCTAGACACTCAGAAATAGTAGGGATACAAACTTATTCTGGAATGAAACACACAATCCTTAGACCAAACAGTTTGAGCTTTGGGGTTTCCATTCTTGTGCTAACAGGACTCAGGGAGGCGCCATAAAATTACATCACCCATGTCTATGGAGTGTAATAGGAATAGAATACCTCTTTATGTAAGATCTTAGTTAAATCTTGTGTATTTTTTGCAGTAATATGTTCAATGAGAAAATCATCAAGTGGGTTTCCTTTTACTAACCTCTAAGAAATTAATTGAATGTCATATTGATGTGGAATGACCACCCATCATTCCAAGTGACTATTCAACATGGAGAAGCCAATGATATACATGAACGGGTCAACACAGAGGACTATGTGGACTTCATAGTGCTACAAGTAATACCTTAGTTTTTATACCTCAAAAAATGAGTGCAATTCAGTTATTTTCTATATTTGAATATCTAGTCTCAATACCTTGCATGGTCTGGCTGAGGTAATAGATAATATTCTCGCTTCCCACATCATTTTTCTACAAGAGGAGGGATCCCAAGGAGCACTCCATGGTTTCCAAATATAATATTAGAGACCTCCATTCCACCAAAGGAATTTGAACCACTGGGTACAACATGTATTGGATTAATATTTTGAAGGCTTTCTAGAAATAATGGTAACAATGGTAGCAGACTCCCTTCTTCATTATCCTGGTGAAGGGAAGATATTTTCTGGCCATGTTGGCTATGAATCGACAGATGTATGTGATTTTTACATGGAATCATAGAAGTTCTTTCATATTCCTAAGGGGTGGCATTTCTAAAATAAAAATTCTCTTCTATGGGTCCACCTCAATGCCGCATGGGCGTACCATAAATCCCAAGAACATTGTTGATGGTACCACAAAATAACACTTTAGAAAGATTATCAATATAATTTGTGGTATAAACTTGTTGAAGATTGTATGGAGATCAATGCTGTGATCACATTGATGTATGGATTCAATGACTATGTCGCCGACTTAACTACTGGTTATACTTATTAAATATGGATTAATGATTTGATGCCAGGAACATTGATATGTGGATTCTACATTCTTTAATAAATATTCGATTAACTAATAGTAGAAGATAAATTAGGTGCACTAAAGGAAGGGCCTTACTTATCTTTATGGGCCAGACTGATATGATTGTACCCCAAGTACCTAACCATAAGTGAAATGTATTTAAAGCCAGTAGTTGCATCGTTCAAGAATTTGTGACCAGCAATGGGAAGTCATCTTTTGGGAAATGCTGATTATGTTTCATGAAGTCACTATATAAAATAATGTTAACATTATATTTAATGATGGGGATGATGAATGAAATTTACCTTGGATATTTCACTTATCTTATGAAGTTGGTTTTGAAAAAATGTAAACTTCTTCTTCTACATTGGTGTCATGAGCGTAGTGCATTCTCCTGGCTAGTTACATAAAGAGTCAATGCTCACCAGGAGGTCCAAGATGATGAATATCCGCATCTAAATTTAGTACTATAATTTTTTATAATTCCAAGTAAACACATATCTATAATTATTTAGAAATTAAAAGAAATTTTTTTTCTATTTTAGGGGAATGTGTCACTAATCAATGTAGGCCAATTGTATTCTCATATTCCAAGATTTATCTTCCTACTCTCATCTATAGTGGTGAATATACATTTCTCAAATATAGTATTGGTGTTCCTGAGATCATCATTATCCATTTTTGAATCTAATGTGACATATTCGGATGAATACAACAATTTGGGGGCATATCCATCACTATTTGGGTGAGGGAGGCTATTATAAAGGAAATGATAATCCCTTGATATCTGAGTTCTTGAAAAAGGATACTAGATATGGTTTTTGTCACTAAGGATAGGCGAGGGTTGGGAATCTAGTTTTAGATCTTCCACGTCAACCATATTTATGGGGAGTACAGGATCATCATCGAGCATGCTATAAGGATTCATAGTTGTGGTCCCCAGGCCATTTGGAGCATCAACTTGTATATCACCATCTAACATTGGTTGATTCCAACTTTTCATGTTGAAATATTCTTCAAAATATGGGGCTCCACAAGTCTCAATGGGGGAACTGTCACCATGTAATAGGATGCAATTTTAATTGATGGGTGTAATTCATGAATTGATGGAATTTTGATAGTACCTCTATGTGGATACTGATCCAGGGCCTTCTATGTTGGTAATTGTATAATGTTTCCTGATGGATATCCATAAACATGACATCAGATGTATGTTCCTAAAACTAGTCCTTGAGTATGATCTTCCTAAGGAATTTTTTTTCATTCTTATCATATCCCGGAATGGTTAGAATTTTAGCGGATAAGTCACCATCTCTATACCAAAAGTTTTAGTGGGATTGAACTTAGATGAGATCGATCCTAGATCCATTATCAATCTGTACCGTTTGAAAACTGAAATTATTTTATATACATGACATGAATAAGGGCTTAATATTTTATTGGATGTACTCTTCCCAATCATGATCAATGGATTAGATGGAAACAAAACAACGTAAAGACTTAGTATCCACTCGATATAACTCAGCTATAGAGAATTCTATATCCAATTATTGTGGGATTTGATGGACTTAAAAAAGTTCCTCCCTGAGTTATATAGAAAGACAATGATTCCCAAGATTAGGGGCATATCTAGGAAGGAAGATAGCTAATTTAGAACATTATACTTTTTCCCCAGAGGTTAGGACTTCTCGATATGGGGCTGCTCTAGGGAAAGCAATTCAGGATATGGAGAATCTTAGGAAGATGTTCATAGTTATTTCATGGAGGATAAAGAATTATCTTCTTCGAGGTGTGTATGTAACACAGAACTTCCTCATTTCATGGGTTGACCAGATTAAACCCCCAATAGCCAGTCATGTAATACAATCATTTATGGGTTCTTATTAGAGGGATCTGCCATACCTCCTTGCCTCTTTTGAGTCTTATTGAGATAATTACCAGGTCCCTTAGATGCATATATATCTTCCATGGTGATATGGTTATAATATTGAGTCCATCCACAACCACTTTGTCCCCTGTGTCTTAATATCTGATGCATGCAGTCGCATGTTCTGCAATTATGAGCATGTAAACCATACCTGGGGAACACTCATGATTAGATAAGGGGTTTTTCATGTGTATTGTATTGATATAACTTAACATTAACTTCAAATATAATGATGATTATATTTGGTGTGGTGTTTCTCATGTTTTAGATGTATTAAGGAAGAAATATGCAAGCGTTAGTGATTTCTTTGGACCAAAATATGTTTTTGCCTCCTTTGTCTCTTCATGAGATCAGTTGTCATTCCCACCTATAAGAGTAACATATGAAATCTCCCTTTTATGAGGTTTATCTATCTCGAGATTGTAAAATTGTGCTTTCAGAGCATTAGGAGCTCGACCAACTATTTTCGAGTCATCACATTTTCAAATTTTGTGCTTGCCTAGCCAGAACATTATACCTACCATACTCTTATTTAGAATAGTTGATTATTATGAAATCACCATTCTATAAATAATTTTCTAGTATCATTTTTTCAATGCTGAACATTCCTTGAATGACACCCTTGAAGATGAATAAATATTAGATATTGTGACCCATACTTATATGGAAAGGGTTGTAGTCATGTTGTTTGGAAATGATTAATTCATCAAGCCTACTAGGTTGGGGAAGTGTGAGAATGTTATAATCCATGAATTATAACAAATAATTGGGGAGTTGTTAATTTTGTAAGGATTATACTTTCTTAATATATTCCACAAATCCTGGGAAACCTTAATTTCTCTGTACTTCAGGACGAGATTATGTAGTGGTGGATGCATGACATGAGGTGCTAGGTGGTTTGGGGATTTCCTAATATATTGGATGGGTACTGATTCATTATTGAGAGCAATATCTATTTCTTCTATTCTCCCTAGGTTTTATCCATCTATTGCATGAATGAGTCATGACATGGATCAAGTTTTCTAAATAGCATCATGAAGATGTCGCTCCATTTAAAAAATATCTCGGAACACTACTGGATATTTCATGCACCATAGGTGTGTCTACAACTCATCATTATTATTTTACTCAAATGGATCCACTAGGTTATCCTATTAAAGGGGGTGCCGATTGAATATATCAATACTTTTCAACTTATAATGAAATCTAAAACCCTACTATTTTCATTATGATTGTAGTTCTTTAGACGATGATTGTTGTGTTCCATGATGTTGAACATAATTGATAATGGAACTAAAAATTATGGTCATACCATCATTCAATTTATCCCACTTGGAGACTATTGTATCAATACCAAGTTTTTCCCTCTTAGAGTCTATGTGAAACACCTCAGTTTTGATACCTCCTATTGATCTCGCAGACCCATCATCGGCCTAATTTAAGATAAAATGTGTGTGAGATCTGATTTAGGGTCAAATGCACCATTAAAGGAAGAAAATGTGTGGTTGTCAACATTGGGGGGAGTTTGAGTGTCATCAATCCATTCAGGATATAGATTCCATTGATATTTCACTAGTTAATTCATTCCTTCCCTTGATTACATTCATGTGGATATGGATTCAATGGAGGTATGTAAAACTAGCAGAACTGCTATCTAAGATACCTCTCATCCACAGGGTGTGGGTGGTGGCTGATGAGGCGGTCCCACTTTCATCTCTTATTGATCCTTGATCTATTCTATGAATGAATGACTACCCTTAAGAGGGAGATGTTTTCTCCATGAGTGAAGGAAGACCTAAATACTATTGGAATCCTCAATTATGTAGACCATAGGTATATATCTTATGCCAATATAATGCACAGATACCTCCCATGCTGGCAGAACGTTTATGGGGTGAATATTCATCTATGTATAGAGATGATATACAATAGGAATATTTCCTCTAAGTAACTCCTCATTGAGTTGTTAGAGATCTCATATTTCACATTAAAATTATAAAATTTGATCCTCTATTTATTTCAATTGAGATTTAGTCATGTATTTTTCTTTTTTAATGCCATTATTTTGTCGAGGAGGTGGTAACTCGTTGTTTGGCGGTGACAATTTTTGAAGATTTCTATCGTTCCGGGTGCACGTAACCTCATTTCATGCATCCAAATAACCCTCCTAATGGGGCACTTGTTCCACATTATGGTCCTATGAATTGTTATCTTGATCATCTTATATCATGTTGAAAATAATATAATTTAAAGAGGCATATCAAGAATCGATGGTTATGACATTTCTTTCTATGAAACAAGTTAATTCTGCACAACTTCCATTGGGTACATTATTCAAATCCCACGGTTCTGTTGAGCCATTTTTGATTCTTCCCCTATCGGGTTATGATTTCTACTTTTATACGCTCCTCTTGTATCAAACTATGATTAGTTAATGTAAGGGAGTTTCGATCATGGTTGTTGAGTGAGCCATGACAAATAAACGTTTGTCTTCTAGTGGGAGAAATATTAGTAATGTTGACCACTGGTTTCTTCCTCCCAACTAGGAAAAGATTGAATACCTCTATGGTGAGGATGATGATGAAAAAACCTCAATCATTGTTTATTGGCTATCATTTTGGGCCGCCATTGGCACTGATTGGTCCTCTTGCTAAGGATCCAATGGCATCAATCAAGGTATGGATGATTCTGCATATGGACATAAATATATAAATACCAACAATCATGTTTGGTGGGGATGACCATGAATCATCATTGATTTCTCTAGGGTCCTATAGGGGAAAATAAACATGGTGATTATGAGTGAGATATAATGTCCCCATGCCAGATTGATTGAGTTCACCAACAACAATCAAGGGTATGTCTAGAAACCTATCGAGGGTTGAAGTCATGAGGGGTGGGGGAAGTGATAGATATTGTCTTATCACAGGGGTAGGTCTTCTCTTGGAAGGCCATTGTGTATTCTTCTACTATAGTATGGGTGACGTGGTGTAGTTTTTCTCACATGGGAGTTGGGTGTGGTGGAAGCCTATGGTGAGAATTTTCATTATGGGTAGTTTTCCATATGAATTGAAAAATGATTATCTGTGTATGGAAAGTACTCCTATTATTTTTAGTTTCCCAGTTTATTTCCAAGTTATCTATCCTCTCTCCCCATCCATGGTGTCTGGGTTATATTTAAGAAGGGGAATCCTATTCTTGTGACCAACTAGCCTGAGCATTTCTTTATCACGTCATTTCGCCAAATGCTATAACATTGATGGATGTTGTATCTAAAGGTATATAATATTCTAGGGGAGAGGAAAATTTTAATGCTCCATACTGTCTCTATCAACAAATATTAAATCATGATGTGTATTTGGAGATCAAATGTTGAAGCATCATGATGCAATGGATGTAAGTGTGTTTCAAATATGCACTATAATTTTCTAGTTTTTGGATCTTAGGCAATAGAGATAGCATCAAGGATAAGCTTACAACAGAGTATCTTGATCATCTGAAAGTGAAATTCATTTATTGGATAATGGAGATATAAATCCTTTTTTATCGGATGAGTAGACAAAATATTTTTTCATAATTAAGGATATCACTCCATTTCAAGACCATCAGATATCTCATAGCTGGGAGTAGAGAGGGGCCAGAACCTGATGGGGTGGTTGTTTGCAACTATCTCTCTCCATATGTCAATTTTTTCCTCTTTATCAATGAACATAGAGGCCTCCATATGGTCAAACCATAGAATATGCCTCTGATGGTTGCCTGCTGATGGGAGTTGATTATTGTTGGAGGTTGATGAGGAACTATATACGATTTACCATAGTGTTTTGAGCACCACTCTATATGAATGTGTCAGTGTTTGTTTAAACTATCCATAAGGATGTGCCTAGATGATTGGAGTATTTTACCTCCCCATGATAGATATATTTGGGGGGGGATAACCATGGTGTATATCAAGATTAGAATCCCTGTGATCCATCTCGACACTACCAAGAAGAGTAAAATCTTGTTAATGAATGTCTTCTGCATCTACATTGATAGAAGAGTCGATAAACCCCTGTGGTGTTGATAATTTTTATGGAATGGCCCCAATGACACTGGTATTTATCATATTAGGAATATGAGACTATTTTCTCAATCATGGATGGGATATTTTAATTTTCCATTCTAGATTATGTAGGGATATGAGTCTGTTGTGTGATGGATAATGGAACATATATATAACCATCTGGTGCTTTGGGAGTATGATCATAATAATGAGAATATTTTCGAATATTGCAATAATAATTCTCATTATGGATAGGTATATGAGCATGTCATGAGGAATTTTCCATTCTCACATGGTTATCATTATTCAAGAAGGGAGTAAGATCCCGATCGTGAGCCTTCAGTTGATGTTGTTTGTCCTTTATGACTTGATTATGAGCCTTCCCTGAGGCATGTGCCACTCTCACAAGGTGAGACATTGTTGGAATAAGAATATGAGCCACATATGTATATTCATTGAATAGTAGAATATACTGACAGAACTCTGGAATGGGAGAAATAATATGATCATCCACCTATATTTACCTAAAACTATGCAAGCATAGTTGTTCTTTGGTGGATGTAGGGATATGCACCATGCATTCGTGATCTTCTCAATTAAGCTAGAAAGATTCACTAATTGGCATATGATCCTTTCTAGATACTTGTTCCATTCAAAAATTATAATCCTCATCCATAATGTGGATATATAACCAATATCTGGCCTTTAAAGAATACATATTAAGGTTTTCTACATAAATATGATCTTGTCTTGAGGTTTGTGCCCCTATCGAGTGGTGAGATCAGGCCATAATGCGGGTGTGAGCCTGATCCTGGGCCTTCAGAATATTATGCCAGATTTTTTACAAGCATCTTCCCCTCTATTGATTCATTACAATATCACATTGTGATCCCCCATTAGAACAAGAGTTTGTGCCCTGTCTGATGCATTTCCCTTTTTTGAAATATGCCGATAATTCTATTAGGAGAGAGAAAGAATCAATTACGGTTCAAGCATAACATGTTTTTCATTATGATCAAAGTGTTGAGTAGTCCTCGTTGTAATGATTGGATTATGTGCATGTCCATTTATCTGTAATAGTGATGGAATATTCTAGAATATCTATTATTCTATTTATAAAATATATTGGATTTTTAGAAAAGTGTGTTAATAGAAATAATAATTCACATTCTCCATCTCCATTATCTATTGATAGATAGCTTAGATCAATGTGGGGATATGTTACTATAAATTTCCTCTTTATTCCATTCGTGTTTGATGATGCGCTTCATTCACGAGGGTGAGAGTATGACCCTCCCCATTTTTTCTATAGAAATATGCCTGAAGACTAGTTCTAAGATAGTAGTGATATGATCTTTATTGCTGGGATCTGCTAGAGTATTTGGGAATAAATCATTATCATGAGTGGGGATATAATCCCTCTATGTGATATCAAATGGATACCTCCACCAACAAGTCTTCCTTATATCCCATTCATGGGCATTAGAGAAGTCATTGATTCAAATGGAATCTCTTCAGGTGATTGATGGGTATAGGCGAGGTGGTGTTGGTGACAGATGTTACCAGGTTCCCTCCTCAGCAGCACCTGAATTAAAAAGGATCCATATTCGCCCTCCTGGTCTACCTTCATTAGATATGGAATGGGGAAATTATCACAATCTGAGGATATTCTCCCGAAGTGTTTGGACGTAACGTTGAGGGATATCAGCTTTGTAGTATCCTTTTCTAGGTAATGTGGAATCACTGGTTGTCATTCCTTTATAATATCACATGTATCATCAATGTTCAAGATTATACTATGTCATTGGTACTCCCAGACCATAGAATTGTCCACCTTCTATTAGACATGTAGATCAGGTGACATTACTTTGTGACCCATGAGGGTCATAGAAGAAAATGTGTTACCGAAGTGGATGTTGGATGATGATGTCATTTCCTCAGGTTGTGATTCTTTCGATGATGGTAGCATCTACAATCATGTAGACAATGAAGAAAAAGGGTACCAGTCTTTGCTATATCATAAGATTGAAAATGATCAATCAGATATGAATTGTTAACAAAATTTTCATATATTCCCTTTCTAGAGATTCTTCTCTTTTCAACTTGTTAGTTTGAATAATGAATTATAAGAATATATGTTTATCTTGGTCATACTACTTTGTTTTTATATATGGTTTTAAAAAAAAATCAACTGAGAGATTTATGTCAGAGCCTATCATTTTTTTTCTAATGTGTAGTATGAAACATGGATTGATATATAATAACCCAATCATTTATTATTCGAAATATTAATGTCGGTTTCGTTATTTTTTTCATCATGTCTGGACACAGACATGGTATCTGACCCCCTTTATGGTTTTATTGTGGAACGTATTATGTCATTGCTCAATTTCACACTTCAGTTTTACCATAATATTAATCTTCCATATAAACACACAATGGTTCTCCTATCCATAGCTGGGTACATACCTTCTTTCCAAAGGTTGGCAGTTATCTGGGTTTTCAAGCCAATCGACTCTTGGGGACTCGCATTGCCCGAGAAGATGGGAGGTCAATCTCATCACAACCTTTTATGTGGATTTACCTCCTAATCTGAGACTCTCTTATATATTAATGATATGTTCATGAATCAATGAATAATCTCGATATGGGACCAGTTACCCTGATATAACGACTATAGGTAAATTATATTTCATATGAAAAAGATTAGAATATCTTTAGTGAATCTATAAGTAGGTATTTGAGGTTCATCATCATTTTATGGGAATGAGTAGTTGCTTATATACATAAGTTTTATAACTAAGTGATTCAAATCATTCTTCCATTTAAGTAGTTGGTTAATATTCTAGGGTAGAAAATGACCCTTTATGAGTGGTCCTACATGTCCTGATTATTATAGGAATAAAACATCATGTTGTTAGTGCATCCCATGTAATTTAATGTCCTGCAATGAGTACATATATTTGGGTAATGATACAAAAAATATATAATCTCCAACCCTAAGGGTGTGTCTTACATATCCTTAGTATAAATTGAGTTTGAGTTTTCATAGTTCTCATTTAACGGGTTTTCCCGTGATATTATAGAGACCCCTTTTATAGATGATAGGACTATCGTGAACACCAAAGGCCACACTCTCCATGATAGGTGTGAGAAATAAGGGATAAAAATGATCATTTCATTACTCCTGATATAGGGTTTATGTGATGTGACTTCCTTGAGATGATAAATTATGGGACTCAGGTATGGGAGAGATGTCTTATGTATCATTGTTATGGTAGGAATCGTATTCATCGTATTTTGGTTGGTTTCTCATTCCACTGATGGATGGGATAGGATAATCATCTAATGGGACTAATTTTCTCATGTTGGTTGAGACATCAGATGTGGGGAATGGCTTATAATAAAAGGTGTTTCTTAGTTATTCATGGGACATAGGAAGGTATCCAATGTATCCTAGTTATGGAAGGAATCAGATAAATCATATTTTTGTTTGTGTTTCTTCTTACAAACTAAGGTTTCCTTGTACTATTTTTTTGGTTTATAGTTCGGATGATATGATAATCACTACTCCATAATCCCACATTATCCATGCTCATTGTGAAAATCAAGTGATAATAAATAATCAATGAAATTTCATTGAATAAGGGACATAGATTCTAGGATTCCACTGGATGACCAATATTTCATTTGAACCTCTGGGAGAGGCAACCAACATATCTTGAATATGGTGGGAATAAGAGTCGTTTTAGTTCCCTTTATGTCAGGACGTACACACTTTGTTTTCCATTTTAACATGGCCTTCTTGTCTAGAGGGTGTTTCATGACCCAACATACTTATCCTGGATCCCATTGAATTATAGATGTTGAAAAATATGTATGGTGTTTCCTGAACCAGTGGGCATGTCATGGGATTCATCAGATTACCTAGCTTGACACATATAGAGGGTGTCGTATGATTCAGTTGACATGTCATGGAAGCCATCACATAACCTACCTGAAACATATGGAAGGTGTCTCATGGGACATTGTGAAGTGGTCTGAAGGATTTCATGTATATTGGATAACACTTCTTTTGAGACCTTATAAGAAATGTCTAGAGGGAAATGAAAATACTTATTTTCCTACGCATGTGGTGTTATGAGATCCTAGTAATCATGCATAGGGGGCATCATGAGGGCTTGGTTGTTTTGTCTAGATGATTAATTGGGACTCAACTGAAATGATAATGCACCATTATATGAGTCCGGTGATGTGTTCAAATGATGTAACAAGTCGTATGTGACAGACCAAGAGGGTCTTGTAGGATCTTGGTTATCTTGTCTTTAAGATTTCATGAGACTCAACTGATATTAGAAAATGTCATTATATGAGTCATGTGATGTGTCTGCAATACGTCAAAAGTCTTTAGTGTCATACCAAGAGGTTTTTGTGAGATTATGTTCATGTTCGTGAGGGGAACTGTGTCACTCGCCCTGACAAGAATGGTGTATTCTGTTGTTCCCAGATGGCTTGCTGGAGGACTATAGCGAGATCTAGGTGAAATGTCCAGGTCCTATCATGTATCATTGGGAGACACGCGTGGAGAGCATGATGGCCATCAAGCATGACTTTCCCTTATTTTTTCAACATTTAATCTCATTTCTAACCCATGTGTTGTGAAGGACTTAGGTTTATTCATTAATAGTACTTTTGATTCTCGGGTGATCTACATGACATGTGTTATGTTCTTCTCACGTATTTCTGTAAGTCCTTTTTATGATCTATGTAGGATCACTAGAATAACCTTATGTGTAAAACATGATTTCTTTGGTTGTCTGTTGGTGTATTACCTAACAGATTTTTTTGGTGCATGGTTGGTTTCACTAAGAAATCCATAGAGGCTGATATTCGAATCATCCAGAGTTCAAGTGTCCAATGTTTCCAAATCCAACCATTGTGATAGCCATGATTTCTCATTATTTTTTGTGGAGTTTATTATAATCAACATGACAAGTGTTTAGCTCATTGTTTGGAGTGTCTGGTGTGAGTCCAAGATGGAGTCAGTGAAGGGGTCTAATGTTATGGGTCTTCATGAGTCTCTAATGAAGACTGATCTGAATGTGCTTCCTTTTTTATTAATTGTGTGTATGATCCATCAATTTATCATTTATCATATTATTTTCAATTAATAGGGACTTTTTTATCATTAATACATTTCAAATGACTTCCATATCGTCATGATGACATGTCCAAAGACCTTTACAAGTCCCACGTTCGAATTGGAGGACACATGTGATACCTTGGGTGACTTGTATTTGGATTTTTTGGATTGCGATGTGGGTGCTCTAGGTGCATCAAATTACTTTCAACAACCATGAGTACCTCGTTCCAAATCCCTTTCAATCCACTTTGTTTTTTGTGATAGTGGTTGGGAGTCATATAGGATTTGTTGAGTTTTGATGAGTGCATTTTATCTATTTTTTGGCGATGTGTCACATGACCAATATTTGTCATTTGGTGGGTGTGTGATCATACCATGGGCATATCAATTCTTTATTCCTTAGAGTAATGTGGATTTACCTTCTGTGCTTTTTATTGGGAGGGATATAAGATAAAGGGATCTCGCGAGTTGAGGTAGATGTGTCACTGGGGACTCGGGGCTTTTTATGGGTTGCCATGGGAACGTCACATGTACTTGAGTGACTTCAAACTCCTCTTGCCTCTACCCTTTATATATACTTTTTTTATTTTACAAAGGTAAGGTATTAGGGGAGTTTCCATAAACTATGTCTAGGATTTATGATCTATTTTCTAGTAATGTTTTTCTTTAACAATATAGGTCATATGGATTGTGTAAAAGCATGTAGTGGTCAGAAATATTCATCCTTAGATATAAATTCATTGGATTTTCCAGGACATACCAAGGGACTATTTTTTGAAGAGGATGACAAACTACTATGATCCTATGAGATGAGGTTGACATGCCCTCGAGGTCTCACAGTATCTACCAGTTCACCTGGTAAGTGGGTCACATGGCCTTCTTCTATAGTAAAAACCTATCTCTTCTGGCCTTATATCTCCCTTGATTCTTCATATAATTTTTTAGGTATTTAGAGTTATCCTGTATATCACCAAGGGAGTTTATTATTTCCAATGATGATATAGTGTGTGATCTCCATGACCTCTTTGGGTATTTAACATTGAATAACATCCCTCTTTATTTTCAAAAGATGTTCAAGTGGTTTTTTGGCAGATCAAACGACAACCCATCCGGCCTTGGGGAACTCATTCAGTTGACTAGGGAGGATTTGTGAGAGGAGAACAATTTTGAAAATGGTTCTCCATGGGTCATCCTGTAGGTTATGCACCATGCGGGGAGCTATTTGGTGTCCTTGAAATTGTCTTGCGTTCGCAAGTCATTCAAGGGATCATGCGATCTGCAGGTCTGGACCATACTCTCATTCATTTTCATTTGGGTGGAAAATAATACCCATTTTTGAGTATTTATTCCTTGTTGATTTTTATAATGTCTATCTAGTGGGCATAAAAAATTGTTCATAGTTATATTTCCGTTATTAATAATGTTTATGAAAAAAATTTGAAGAAGAAAATAGTGGTAATGAAAATTTCATGCAGTTTTATGAGAAATTACGTTCAGATAACATTGTTTTTATATTAATAATTATTTTATCCAATAATTATATATATTTTATAGGAATATAATTATTGTTAATTTATTCCATCTATTTTGGTTATAAAGTTCAGGGATTTATGAATTTTTTTGAAATTAATATCTAAATGGGGATATTTTTTGGACCATTTTTAATTAATAAATTTTGTAGGTAAGAAGAAGTATGTTTTACAAGTGTGTTATATTTTTTATTCAAAGATGATAAATAAACTCACTTTATAAATGTGGAAAATCGGACTGACCATCATATTTTGGATATTCGGATCAAAATTAATAATAATTTCCACTGTATTTGGAAAAAGTTTTTCTAGATGAATAGAATGATTAGAATCACATTGGCCCTGGAATGATGTTCTGTTCATAATGTGTAATATAATTATATTCTTGATTGATCAGATATAAATTTGACTGTTTTTTCCATTTTAAAATTCAAAAAATCACAAGTATGTTGTCAAACATGTGATGTTATCCTGATGAAATAAAGGGGGAGAATGGTGCTCCAAATTGTATTCAATGATGGAACTAATGAATTATTTTGTAGGAAGATTGATAAATTATAATAATTCCAATTATAACTAAGTTGATGGTAAATTAAATATTTAACATAATAAACGTCATAAATGAATTCATGATTAAAATAATGCATTTGTGAAGAAGGAAGACTGATAAATTAAAAGATTTTGGATCTTAGATATCAATACCCCCAACCCACAATGTGTACCCCTCCTGTGCCGACAATGTGGGAAAGGAGGTAATGACCCCAGAGTCCTGCCTCCAGTAGGGCGTGGGTTTGTGACTAGCATCGAGGGAATAGTAAACACAAAAATTGGAGGCGTTACCCACTAAGATAATACATGTGAAAGAGAGAGATAAGACAGACACCAACCAACTCCCTCTCAGACCACCATATAAATGGAATCCCAAGTACACAAATATAATTTCATGAAAAACTAATACAACTGAATGTGAAAAAATATGAGTACACAAAAGAAAGTAAAAACAACAGCAACCCTGAAGCCCAATCTGATCCTGTAACCCCAATATAGTAGAAACCAGCCTGATCTCCAAACTACTCGAACTGAACTGAAATACAGTTTGTATAGACATAGGGTGAGTATAACAGTATACTCAGTAGGATCCTCCCTGAAGCCTCTCGTGAAAATGTAACAAAATCATTCTAAAGAATGGTGAAAAATAAGTGAGACTAAATAATCACCTAAATAGGTATACTATGTTCCCAGCCTCACCATGGATAATATCACAAAGTCACACATACAAATTATATAATATAATAAATAATATCATGGGTAACCCACTATAACTTCTCCAATGGTTTTCCGCTTTGTCCCAACATCGCACATCCTAAGAATCTCCCTCGAAAAAGGATTTCCTGCATACACCTGGGAAAAGCACCAAAACATAAACCTCATGAAACCAAACCACCACGTCCACACATGAAAGTAACCAGGTAGTTGATGGGAGCCACTATAACTCGCATAACGTGTATCATATGTTAGGTATTAATCCTCAACCCATCAGAGCCAATACACTGAGTAGCTGTCCTAAAGCCATCACAACCTATACACGTTACACATATAGTAGTCCATAGAAATCAATATTTATTATATATGTGTGTGAATAACCACAAGCCATAAAATCCATCTACACACATATATGGTGAAAATAACCATTGTCCCTACCAGAAAAAGTTACTACCAAGAGAAAAGAGTGAGACCAAAGGGGGTAGTCAACCATCCATCCTCCCACTAGAATGGTGGGGAAAACACCCCCAGGTATCATAATCCTCAGTCTGTTAGTTTTTCTAACAGATAGGGTGGAGTAGAGTATAGAAACACAAAATGTAAAAAATAAACTATAGCTCAGAACCACACTATGGGCGCAACCTATTCTTAGACATGACTGTAGCTAACATCTCTCAGACTCCCGACTTCCAATTCTAAGACTATGTATACTAATAATACACTACAATTTAATGATCTTAATTACATTAATTCATTACATTTTTATCAATTTCACTTTACGTTAATTAATTCTTTAAACATTAATTAAGAATTCACAATATCCACATTAAATTTCTTTAGCATCTCACCCAAATTCAACTATCCCTAAAAATTATAACCTCAGCATTGAGTCCCAGCAAGCTCCAACCCCATGGGGTTACATCATTTATTGAATAATTTATTTACATCATTTCTTTCCCATATTCCCAGGCATTCAATAAAAACATTATATGCTAGAAAACACAAGGGGGTCCCACCACATTGAGTAGATGAACTACCAAAATAACTTTTACCACCTATAGAAAAATCGTGAACCCACCCTCCCTTGAGAAACTAATCATTGAAAGCACATCACATACCCTACGAGTCTTTACCCCTTTCAGAATTAGGGTAAGAAAGACCAGCTTCCTTGAGTAGTGGGGAAATTAAATTAGATAAATAACCAATAAGAATCATAAAAAATTCAACATTCACATCCTACCCATTTCATTATCCTTGGTGTCCTCCCAGACATCCACCTGCATAAACCGATGCATCTCTACACTATAGGCATAAACTACTGCCACAACATGTAGGCCCCCAACCCCAACATTTCACAACAGCCATCCAAGATCACATCACAACACAAAAACTAGGAAATAACATCCTAACAATTGCGACCATGGTCCTTTAATGAGCAAGATGGTAAATCAGAACCCTAAAATGTATTATCTTTTATCAAACAAAAAAATCGTTAATCCATTTTGTATTAAACAATTTATTATTCATAGGTTCCGAATTCAAGAGACATATATAGCAAGCTATCAGAAATAATTAAAAATCATTTATGTGCCAATTTGATTGAAATCAAATAACAATATGAAAACCCAGATTCTTTTTCATTCCTCATTATCATTACCCAAACAATTATCAATTAATTACAGTGTTCCATTCTTTAACAATTTCCATCAATAACAAGCATAGATATCATAGTAGCTAGAAACTTTGAAGGAAGTGACAAATAATTGATATAAATTTATTTATCCAGTTAAAATATTTATTAAGTCAATTCAATTGTGATCTAGGGGGATAAAACATGATAAATATATAGTTCCACATAAAATAAAAGAGAATCAATGAATCCCCTACCTAAAATAGTTCTTGACGTTCTTTATACAAGAACGAGCCACATTACGGGTTACGATCTCCCCGTATGACAATTGTGTCCACATGAGGATGCAGAGACACGACTACTTCATCCTACACCCAAGAAAATACCATTACGATCATGGGGGTATAATTCCATAAAAGCTAAATGAGAAACAGAGGGGGATGAACCCTAAATAATGATTATAGACCATACATTATATCGAAGATTGATCGATACAGCTTGGTAGCACCAAAAACAGAGGGGAACCAATCCAAGGAGGAAATATTGATTGTGCATCTCCTATGTGATTGAATGAATGGTTCGAGTTTCTAACAGTTGAGAACAAGGAGGAAGAACTGTGGAGGAATATATATCAACCCTTTAGACGATCTAACAGAGAAGTGGTTTAAGATATGCTGTATTTTCCATTAAATGAAGATTGCATTATACCATGCGGTTTGACCATGTAAAAACATCCCAAGCCTTAGAAAAATTAATATATGAGTTATGGACTTTGAATAGGCATTAGAGAACTTATAAAAGTGCTTTAAATGCATTTTATGTCAAAGGGAACATCATGGGGATGTAACTGTAGAAAGTTAGAAACACTGTTCACGAACTCAAAATTTGGTAACGGAAAACACTATTCATGACCCTAACCATTGGAACCAAACCATTATCGAAACACTATTCATGAACATCACTGTTAGAACATCACCGTACTGGAAACACTATTCATGAACCTCATAGTTGGAACCTCAGCGTTCTAGAAACACTGTTCCTGAACCTCACCATTGGAACCTCACTGTTGAATCCTCACCGTTTTGGAAGCATTGTTCAAGAACTCGATATTTGGAATAGGAAAGAGGTCACCATTAGACCCTCATCATTCTAGAAACATTGTTCACAAACTCAAAATTTGTAAAGGAATGTGGTCACCATTAGAACCTCACCATTATGGAAACAATGTGCAAGAACTAAAAATTTGGAATATAAAAGCGGACATCGTTGGAACCTCACCATTCTGGAAACAGTATTCATGTACTCAATATTTGGAAGAGGAAATAGAGGTTACCGTTGGACCTCACCGTTGGAAATATTCACATAAGCCTACTGATGACAATGTTCTCCTGAGGATACAGATTAAACTGTTCACATAAGGATACTATTGCACTATTCAACTAATGTTACAGTCGCACTGTTCATCTAAGGTTATAGTTGAACAGATTAAACTGAAGCCTATCTCATCCTCCTCCGACCAGTCTTCTATGACTGCATCTGAAATGGATCCCTCATACTTCATAGCCACTAGCACTGAATCTATCAGAGTGTCCTACTCCAAGTGATTTCGTCACCAACATATACCATGTGGCGATCTACTGGTACATTCTGCTAGACATATTCTATGCGATTCTGATGAGGACGTCGACCTAGAGCCATACCTATAAAATTTCAAACATTTAGAGCTCCTAAAGCTAAAATATAGAAGAATAATCATTAATTAATTAACTATTTTCTTTTTTTAATTTAGGTTAACCTATCCCACGATCTACCCATTCAAACACAATCACAGCGAAGAATGATGCATGATCCTTTCCTTGGACTCCACACTGAAACTTGTATCACCTCGATTAGTAGCCATTGTAAATTTAAATGTATGTATATCAGATGATAGGGGGACATAAACACCTTTGTCTCAGTTTGTCTCCAATGTTTACATCACTTGCTAAACATGAATGAAATCATTACCCTTCCATCCCTGGCAAATCACATGTGCCTAAATACAAACTACATCCTATCCCTCAACCAGACCTCCGATACCACTCTGTCATGACCCCCTCCCCACATATTACACCCCAACTGGGACGACAATGTGTGAAGGGAGGTAATGACCCCCCGAGTCCCACCTATAGTAGGCCCTAGGTTAGAGACTAGCACAAAGGGTATAGTAAACACACAACTAGGAGGAATTACCCTCAAAGAGAATACATGCAAAAGAGAGAGATAAGAAAAACACCAGCCAAATCTAACTCTGAAAACAATATAAATGGAATCCCAAGTATTGAAATGTAATGTCATGCAAAAATACTATAAATGAATGTGAAAAACTACATGTAACCAAAATAAAGTAAAAAAATAGCAACCACGGTGCCCAAACTGCTCATGTAACCCCATTCTAGTATAAACATGCCTGATTTTAAACCTTCTCTAAGTGACCTGAAAAACAGTTTATATAGTCATAGGGTGATTATAACAGTATACTCAGTAGGATCCTCCCCAAGGCCTCTCATTCAAAATTAATGAAATCATGTTAAAACATAGTGAACAACAATTGAAACTATCTCATCACATAAACAAGTATTCTATGTTCCCAGCCTCACAATGGATACTCTCACCAAGTAACACATACATATTATATAATATAACAAATAATATCAATGGTACACCGCTACTACTTCTCCACTGGTTTGCCGCTTTTCCCCTATGTCGCACGTCCTACGCATCTCTCCCCTAAAGGGTTTTACACAGTCACCTGTGCGAAGCACCACAACATGCACCTTGTTCAACCAAACCACCACGTCCACACATGAATGTAACCCGGTGGTTTCTGGGGGACACCATAGATTGCATAACATGTATCGTACGTCAAGTATTAAACCTCAATCCATCATATCCCATACACCAAGTAAGGGTCCTTGAGCCATAACAACCTAAACACATTACACCTATAGTATTAAATAAGAAACTATATGCAGAATAAATGTGTGTGATTATCCAAAAGCCATTACAGCCCTCTACACACATATAAGGGGAGAACTAACCACTGTTCCTACCAGTAAAAATAACTACCAAGAAATGAGAGTGGGTCCAAAGGGGGTAGTCATCCATCCATCCTCGCACCGAATGTTGGGGAAAACACCCCTAGGGCTCAGAGTCCGCATGGTTTTAGTTTCCCTAACTGACGGGGTGGAGTAGTGTTTAAAAACAGAAAATGTATAGAATATTATATAGCTCAAAAAACACTATTGGGACAACATAGTATTAGACACGACTGTAGCTATTGTCTCTTGGACTCCCAACTACCACTTCTAAGACATGATATCCTATACAAACACAACCATTTAAAGAGATTAATTACATTACATCATTCCCTTTTTATCAGTTGAAATTTATGTTAATTAATTATATAAACATTACTTAACCATTAAAAATTTCCTCATTAAATTTCATTAGCATCACACCCAAAGTTCACAATCGCTTTAAAACTGTAACCTCAACATTGCGTCCCGACAAGCTCCAACCCCATGGGTTAACATAATTTATTCAATTATTTATTTACATAATTAATTTCCCATATTCCCATGAATTATAGAAATGCATTCTAAGCTTCTATGCATAATGGAGATTAACACGGTGAGTAGATGAACTATCTATTGATGCATTTCCAAATATAGTAAGAGCATAGACCCATCCCCCTTTGATAAGCTAATCACGGAAAGCACCTTAAATACCCCTTGTGTCTTCACCCCTTTCAAAATAAGTGTAAGCAAGACCCGTTGCGTTGAGAAGTTGGGAATGTAAAGAAGATATAAAACATATAAGAATCAACAAGAATACAACATTCACATCCAACCCATTTCATCATCCCTAGTGTCCTTTCTAACACCCACATGCATAAACCGATGCATCATTCCACTTTAGGCTTCAACTGATGCCACAACTAGTATGCCTCCCTACCATCAATTATCACTATAGCCATCCAGGCTCACATCACTACACAAGCAGTAGAAAAAAACACCATACCAATTGGAATCTTGGCCCTTTAACAAGAAAGATGGAAACTCAGAACACTATAAGGAATTATCTTTTATCAAAAAACCTCATCATTAATCCATCTTGAATTAATCTATTTTTTATTCATAGGTTCCAAAATCAGGAAACCTAACTACCAAGCTATCACAAATAATTAAACATGAAAACTACACCAATTTAATTATCATCAAATTACAAAAATTGGAACCATATTCATTTACATGCCTCATAATATTTATCCAAAATATTATCAATTAATTCCAGAATTATGTCATTTACCAATATCCATCAAGAACAAGAATAGATATTAGACTATCTAGAAAAAAAGAGGTAGTAACATATGATCGATATAAATATATTTATCCGGTTCAAATATTTACTAATTCAACTCGACTTTGATACATGGGTATAAAGCATGAAAACTATACAGTTTGACATAAAAGGAAAGGGAAGTAATTAATCCCCTACCTCAAATAGTTCATGATGTTCTTTTTAAGAGAACGAACCCCACAATGGGTTACGATCTCCCCCTGTGATAATTTAGTCCACCCGAGGATGTAGAGACACCACCACATCGGCCAACACACATGAACAGTCCACTAGGAACATGGGGTAATATTCCATCAAAGGGAAAGGAGAAACAGAAGGAGATGAACAAAAAAGAATGATGATATATCATACCTTATATCATAGATCAATTGATACTACATGGTTGCACAAAAAATATAGGAGAACCAATACATGGAAGAAATTTTTATTGTGAAACTCAAATGGGTTGGAATGAAAGGCTCGAGCATCTCACAGCTGATAACAAGGAGGATGTTCTAGGGAGGAAGATATATTGTCTCTTTAGAAGATCTCATAAAGCATTTGTTTAAGATAAAGTTGATTTTCCATTAAAAGTGAATCCAATTAAACCCCATTTTTTTGACAAAGTAAAAACAACCCGAGCCTTAGGAAAATTAATATAGGAGTTATGGACTTTGAATCGGCCTCATAATATTTAAAACAAGGCAATAAATTCATTTTACCTTAATGGAAACATCATAGTGGTGAAACTGTACGAAGCGGGAAACACTTCTCACGAACTCAAAATTTGGAAATAGAAAAGTACAGTTTATAAACCTAACTATTAGAACATGACCGCTCTGGATAAACTGTTCATGAACTCAAAATTTGGCCATAGAAATAGGTCACTATTGGAACCTCAGCATTCTGGAAACACTGTTCATGAACTCAAAATTTTGAAAAGGAATGAGGTCACCATTGGAAGCTCACTATTATAGAAACACTATTCATGAACTCAAAATTTGGAAAAGAAATGAGGTCATCGTTGGAACCTCAATATTCTAAAAACATTGCTCATGAACTCAATATTTGGAAAAGGAAAGAGTGGTTACTGTTGGAGCTCACCATTGGCACTATTCACATAAGCCTACCGATGACACTATTCACCTAAGGATATCGATGACACTGTTCACATCAGGATACCATTGCATTGTTCACCTAAAGTTACAGTTGCACTGTTGAAAGAAGGTTACTGTTTCACTATTCACCTAAGGCTATTGATGACACTATTCACATAAGGTCACCATTTCACTGTTCACCTAAGGCTACTAAAGCACTATTCACCGAATTAAAAATTTGGCAATGTTTTCGACATAAGTACCCTTGACCTCCCAAAACACCTCCTATATGAGATTTTAGCAAAGGAAGGGACCAAAGAGGTCTGAGTCATTACATTAGATCATTGGATAATTATTTTTATGAATGATTGAATGGTTTTTAGAAAAAGTGAGAAATTGAATGTGATGGTTTTCAGTCAGAACAAAATCTGACATATTTAAATCTTCAATGTTTGAAGTTGAGGAGTTAGATAATAAGAAAATAGGAATATTTTTAATTTTGAAATTTCATTGGTATAATATTTAGAAGGGAATAAATTTGATTATATCGAAGATGCTGCTATTGGTTTATCAGATTTTATATGCTAACATAATCATCGAAGGAAGAATTTTTAATTTAGTGTGTTTTGGAAAAAGGAAAATGGAAAGGTATTAATTTTTTAGGGGCCACTAAAAAATTAATTTCAAAGGCCAATAAACAATGCAGTTAACCATTTCCATCAAGATGAATTATTGGCTATCTTTCATAACAAATTCATAAAGAGGAAGAATTACTCTGATTCAATTTCATCTATTTGTGTTTACTTTTTATTCAAGATACATCATATTGATTAATATGTTGTCTTTATCATAATGACCAAATCAGAATGAGTTGATTGGATTACCAATTAGTACGGATCAATGTAATCATATGTACTCAATTCTATTTTTTTTGCTTGTGGGTCAAGATATTCAAAGTGAGAAAATGACCTCAATGGAATGAATAAATTGTAATAGAAAATCATAATTAGAATTAGAATAATGATTTATAAGATGAATGAAGTTGTAAATTTCATCATACAAGAAATTTTTATGGATAATCATAATGGAAAAATCTTATTGGTATATTGGAATGGAGAATCAAAATCCTAATGAAATTTTAATGAAGTAAAAAGTGACATGGAGTTGTAAGAAGATTCAAAAAGGTTCAAAAAGAGTTGTGATTAATTGGGGAAGAAATTAATGAACAGGATATTCAAAGAGAATAATTATTTTTGGATATATTTTTTTAAGTCAGAACCATTTTTTGAATCCTACCCAAAACTATTTTGGGACTACAATAAAATTAAAATGTAATTTGTAATTTATGAAATGGATGTACTGTTTTGAATAAGAGATATAAGATCTGAATTTATAGGGATAAGAGGTTCGTGGATTGAAATTACCCATGGAAGGTTTCAATACCAAAGAATAAATAATAATATACAAGATATTAATAAAGTTTTGAAATCAATATTAAAGGAATATCCAGACTCAAGTCGAATTGTTTTAGTATTGTTTCAATAATGCATTGATAGATGGATATTTCCATATTAAGAATTTAGATTGTGAAATTTGAATTTGTCATTACGAATTCTAGAAATTTTTTACCATCTTTTATGTAAGAGATTGAATAATTTATTTGAAAGTTCATATTTGTTAAATTTTATTATGAATCACCATAAAATGTTTGTTAAAAAAATTACTTACACCATTTTTGGCAACTTGGATCACATGCACTATTGTATTAATAATAGTACAAAATGAGTGTAAGGTAATATCTAGCTCTTTTTATTCCATATAAATGGATAGTGTTCTAGTGTATATTCTGATATTGGATCATTTACCAATCATAGGATGAGCCTAGCTACTCTTTTTGAGTGGTGAAGAATGTAAATAATCGTGTTTATATAGATATATTATTATATATTTTTTAGAGTAGAATGAAATATTTAACAAGAGGAAAGAAATGTTTAATATGTAAGGAAATATAAATAAAAACAATATCATTAATTCACACCCACCCACTCTCTGGGATACATATATTCTTCCTGGAAACATAGAAATAAAATAGATTCCTTAGTAAGAACACTTTACAATACCATTTATTCAAGTGTAATGTCATATAAGACCCTTTCATATCATGTGGTAAAACCTATTACTATATATGAGGGCGATTCAAAGGATTATAATTCCATGTTATACATTTTCTATTATTAATATGGGGATTTAAGAATTTTTTCAAGGAAGAAGGTGGATTCATTTTTCAAGAAACTAAATTCTATTGTTAAATACATGAAAAATATTACCGATGAAATAAATGATGAGATTATTATAATGAGAGTAATTAGATGACTCCCTCTATTATTAAATAAATATTTTTCCTTTATAGTTGTAGTTGAACAAATGGAAATAACTTTGGATAGAACTCTCACTTTATATTAGATGAATAATAAAGAAAAATAGTCTAGTGGGAAGGAAAACTCTCATCAATTTTATTGTAAATAGAAGAAGAAAATTTCCATGAAGGATTTTTCTAATGAATTATATATTGAAAAGGGGATTTTTTTATTAACAATATCATTTTAGAGGAAAAGTAAATTTTAATGGTATGATTCAATAGGTTTGATTAAAATGTGGATAGGTGGTACATACTATATCAAAGTGTCAAAATAAATTCAAAATTGATAATTTGGATGATATGAATGGAATGAAAAATTCGTGTAAAAGAAAAAAAATCTCTCATAGGACGATGTTAAGTAAAATTTATGTGATTCCAATAATGATTGGGATTGTAAGGGTCTCAATGAAGATCCTTTAGGTACTGAAAAAAAAATAAAATGATTTTGATTTTGAAAATATTGTCCATGATGGAGTTGATCTAAAGGTTGATCATTAATAAAATATTCAATACATTGATGTATGGAGTGCCAATATATCAACACATATAAATAAAATATATTAAATACATCTTATGATATGAATAATAATTACTTATCATAATGATTCATGTTAGAATCATATAGTTTTAGTATCTTTGGAAACATTGATACATATATAACTAGTTCATAATTGAACTACTTCATATCCCACAATTTTCTTCATAAACAATGCCATTTATTGAAACATAAAACCTAAATCATTTTATTATAAAAAACCGAATGAAGATATAAGAAACGATGCCCTATGATTCTCAATAAGGGTCAAAATAGTGCTATTAGTTGACACATAAATATAAAATGAGAATACAGGTTTGAGAAAATCATATTAATATTTTAATAACATACCATATAAATAATATATCATAATTTGAGTCATTTAATATCTCTTAGAAATACATAACACATGAATCATATCGAATCAAAGAACATGATCCATGACAGAATATCATGGGCATAGTTCATATGTATTGAGAATACACATAATTATAGAGAATTATTTAAATATTCATCATTGCTCATTTCCACGTTAGTTCTTGGATTTTGATTACTCCCCAAACCATTGTATTAGTCAAGGACCACTCCAATATCTTTTATAGTGGACACTGTCCCTTACGGATCTGGGATCACTCCCTGCTCTAGTCTAGTTCTTTTCAAAAGATAACAATCATTTATATTTAAATTTATAGGATATATAATTATTCTCCCACCCATCACATAATTAAATTCATATAGATGTGTTTCGTAAGACCATAAAATATCCATAATATAATACACCTTGATAATGAAAAAAGGTTCTTAAAAATATAATCATATCTTGACCAATGGAAATGGTATGTGTTTCATAAATTTTTTAGCATCATGATCATATAACATAAATCGAATGAATAAATATTTTATAATAGTATGATATCTCAAATAAAGAATAAGTATCATAAAATTATGTTTTATTATATGAGAATTCCATCAAAATACATTTGGTATATTTAATGAGTATTATAATGTAATATTAAATTATTTTAATGTCCATGATATATGGAAATCTTGTTCATTCCATGAATGTTAAAATAATATTCCCTTCATATTTATAGTAAAAATTTAAATTTACCCCATTTAGAAAATGATATTAATATTCCATTAAAACTATTTTTATAATGAAATCAATTGATAAAAATGGATTTAAGAAATCATAAAATAATATAATAACATTCATGAAAACATTTTGGTTAAAACATAGACATAGAGGAGAAATTATGTCTGATTGAGGAAATAAATAATGTCGATTTTTCATCAAAAATTCAATTGGCCTCTTAAGTTATTAAAGGGGAAAAATGAAAATAAACCATATATCATATATAAATGAAAATATTATCATAAATGTTATAACATTAATGAGAGTTATAACATAAAATTTCATCATTTGAAACATAATCATTAATAATCATTAATAAACATTGATATTATTTACTTATAACATTTTATCATCAGTTTTCTAAAAATTCATTATTTAGATAACTATTCGGGGTGATAACAAATTTTTTTTTCATGTATGTTTTGATTATGTAGTTTGGGACTTCTTATAATCATCATTGTTCATTATCATATATAATTTTATATCATGATATGAATATAATAAATATTCTTTATATACATATTTATAATCTTCAATAAATTTTATAGGTAAGAAAATGAATTACATCATTCATGGAGATGGTGGGATGTAGGTAAACATTTACACTATTTTCATATTCCAATGGATAGAAATAAATGAAGGTATATAATAATTTACCTTCCCAAAAACATGATTTTATATTATATTTAATAATAATTCATTAAATGCACCCTTATTACCATCCATTTAGAATGGAAACAGAAAATGAATCGAATTGTTTCGTTACAGTGGTAGTCCACACAAATAAATGTCCAACATTATCATTTTCAAAAATATTAGAAGTAAACATATTATATTAGATATTATAATTTTAAAAGAAAAATTATATCAAAAACAAAATAATATATTATTATACCCATAACAAGACCCATCCATTGAATATGGTGATGAAAAATGGATTGTATAGCTATGTGGAGATAACAATTCATATGTACGCATGACAAATACATTCACATAACATTTTATTTGTTAGTGCGTTGATAATGGTGGTTTCATAATCATAATATTATGAATTTTCATTTTGGATTAATAATTTATTATTTTATGATATATAAAACATATATTTAGGTGGTTAAAGAAGATGTATTAAATATAATGTGACCTGT
Organism: Viscum album; assembly: GCA_963277665.1. Classification (NCBI taxonomy): domain Eukaryota; kingdom Viridiplantae; phylum Streptophyta; class Magnoliopsida; order Santalales; family Viscaceae; genus Viscum; species Viscum album. The sequence continues at coordinate 874,958,358 of OY728143.1, read as the reverse complement.
TATGGAGATTACAACTTTATTGAAAGAATTGCTTTCGATATCCTCTTAAATACTATATGGATGGGAGTTTTCAAATACCATAACTATTACAACGTGTCTAGGGATGTTTAAGAGACAATTTATTTTGAATTTGTTTCAATATAGAAGGCTCAATGTGATATAAATAAAGGAAAGGAGGGGTTTCTTTTTATAAGGGAGGGAGAGGACATACATGTAATTTCTGAAATTATTAAAATATAATAAATTAATTTCCAATCCGAACGATTCTAAATGGATATTAATTTGAAATAAAAAGATTTACATCTATGATAATATATTCAAATCAAATATATATTGGATTTGATGTCAAGTTAGACCATATCATTTTTATTTACTCATTTGTTAATCATTTTTACCTTAACCGCCATAACAACTATTTAAATAATAAAGTGTAAATAATATTAACATAAAATTAAAAATGACTGATGAATATAAAATTTATTATATTATAAACCATATTCCATTCACTTAGCTAAAAATAAAATTTTAATGAATTTGAAAACATTTAAATAAAATATTATTTATCATTAATTGTTATTGATATCAATTTTGGAACTATTCTTTTAATTTGATATTAATGACTCCATGAAAAAGATTGAATTAAAATATAATATTTTAGAAAATTAATAATATGTTAAATTTATCTACAATATTCATGGAACGAAATTTTTCTCTCAAATTTTATTAATTTAAATATTTTTAAATTAATTTATTTCTGAATTAATTCATGAAATACTATGTTAGTGTTGCATAAGAATGTAAGATAATTATATATTTAACAAATATTAAAATAAAAATAAAATGATGAAAATGATTAAATTTTTATAAAAAATAATGATTATAATGTTTTTAACATATTTATTTTATCATTATACGAAGACATACTAATTATTTAAAAGAAAGAGAGAGAAATTTGATTTATTGCATTAAATAGTATATATGTCATCTTCATGAACTAATTTACCCTAAAAATTATACATATATATATCCAAAGATGATGAGTTTCAAAGTATCTTCGACATGTAGGTATTAATATTGAGAAATTCGTGCCCTAAATTTTAGTTTTAACCAAGTTTATCCTGATTTACCAATTAACGAGGAGATAAATTTTACCATGGTTACTACAAATAATTACTAAAAATAAAATAGAATTATTAATAAAATTTTGACTTCATAAGTTAAAAAACGGAATTCAATTTTCACAATTAAATTTCTATAATTTCAAGAAATTACATTATAAAACCTTGAAAAATGTGATGAAATCCTCGTTTTAGATTAACACCTTTTTAAAGCATATCATTATTTTTATTTTTATATCCTGAAAAAAATTAGGAAAGTAAAAATAGATTATTAAATATAATATATATATATATATATATATATCATTAAAATGAATCATTAATAGTAAAAAAACAAATTTCATAGGATAAATATACAGTCCACGTTTGAAAATAACTTTTTTAGAGAAACATAAATTTTACCTTCAAATGATTTCATTTTTAGTTATAATAAATTTATAACCAATTATTTTATTTTATAAATGTGTATACAATAAATTTTTTATAATATAAATATTTCTATTCATGAGTAAAAATTTAATGGATATGTAATAACACTATACTATATTCTATTTTATTAATACTCGATGTTACATTTATTGAAAGCTATCAGAGATATTAAAATTATTTGAAAATAAATATATCGAATAATAGGAGGTGTTACATTCTACCCCCTTAAAATAAATTTTTGTTAAACTTATTTTAAATTGATGAAAATAAATATGAATATAATTTTATCATTACATCCTCTTGTTATAGAGTATCTTCTTCAAATTTCTAGTTCCCCTATATATTTTTAACATGGTATGTAGTCTTGTTCCATTTAACATTATATCTATGACAAAATATTTTCACATATTATTCTCCATATGAAATTTCATTGTTCATAAATATGAAATCTATGTTTACTTCATATAAAAAACATGGTATGTTCTTCCTCAATAGAGATACATGGAAAACATTATGTACTTGTGTGGGGGGTTTTTTGGAATCACAATGCAATGAGATATAATCCCTACTCAAAAAATAAACTTGAAGGGGATAATATACAATGGGAGAACATTATCATTCTTCCCAAATTTCATAACCTTATTCCTTTGGTAAAATCACAGAAACAACTTCTCACAAACTTTATACTCCAAATCACACTGACTATTATCATGATACAATTTCTATCAACTCTGAGATACCAATATGGGATTTTCCATGAATATAATTTTATCAAACATTTCTAAATTACATAATGTCTTAATATATTTCTTTCTCCAAATTAAACCCAATAACTTTGATGTTTCTACTTAATTTCATATTGGACTTCATAAAAAACCATTTTAATGCTCGAGTGAAATCTATTATTGTATGAAACCTCAACAAATCAAATGGGTCAATCAAAAAAACCATTTAAATCCATAAACCATGATATCAATATATCCTATAAGTATTTAATGGTTCTCTCAAACCAAACACCTATCTGAGAATGATAATCAATACATAAACAAAACACTTTATCCAGACTATGTTGCCGTGTAGTCCAAAAAATTAACCTAAACAATATATGCAAAAATATACTATAAAATTTGGTACACTTTGTAAATATAAAAAATCTATTTTATATATTTTTGGGATATTTTTAAGAGATAAATATTCTATGATATCAACAAAGTGTTTTGAATTTGTAGGGAGATTGAATAAAACCAAAATAACATTATATCATTTAGATTTTTTTTGGGAGGCCTAGGAAAAAACCATAGTGATGGTTTCACATTTCCATTCTTGTATGATTAATTGTTATAACAAACCATTAGACTTCCGTCTCTAGACATAAAATTATGACATATCAATCACTAGGAAATATACACTACAACACTACTCTTTATGATGTTCCGCTGTAAAAAATCATTAGATCTCTTTCCACATTCATTATTCCATGATGAATATTTAATTATGAACTATTACCTTTTTTCAAAAAAATCTTTCATAAAATATGGTATGGATAGAACACACAAATAGTTCTTTAACAATAACATTTCCTCAAAATTAGGGTAAAACTCTAGAAAATTTATCACATTATTTTTTAGTCACAAATATTTCTTTTTTACCTCTTCAATCATAAAATTTATATATAGTTAAACACAAATTTTATAAAGATACGATATCTCATGTTCCATCAATATTTTTATATCCAACCATTGAAATCAATAAATATTGGATTTTTTGTGATCCTTATCATTGATGAGAAATCATGATCCTTTCTTATTATATCATCTTCCTCTTTGATCTCTTTCCATGGGAGATAAATTATTGAGAATTCATAATCCATTATCAACACAAAAAATATTCTCTATCACATATTATGATATATTTTAGTGAAAATGTACATCAAAATCATTGATTATTATATATATCATCAATATATTTAAAATATAAAAAACCATAGATAACTTAAAATCTGGAATTTTGTATTTTTTCTCAGTAATATTTTATTATTATGATGGATAAGTTATAACCATATCATTCTTGAAGTTAATGCATCAAATTTCCTTCTTTGATTAATTTTCATTGATCAGAAACAATAATTTATTATAGGGTAACATAAGAACATGTGAAATGTATAACATTATTTTTTCCATAATGAATTTCTCATATTCGAATGTCCAAATGAACATGGCTCCCTTTAGAGATACTGTGTTGAATGGATTATACATTTATGAGAAATTCTATACAAATCAATGATAGTATCAAGAAAAAATAACATAACAAATGATATCATACATAGTGTTTGGTCTAGTCCTAAGATCACTAACATCCATAATTGATTGATCCACTAATATACCATATCCTGAAATTATATGACAACAACATTAAACTTTATCTAGAAAAAATTCACGCATGGTAAATATTTAAAACAATATCTAATTCCATATAGTTTTCTATATAATAATTAGGTGATCATATTTTTATTCCATTATTTTTGAATCAATAATGATATCCTACATAAATTCTACAAAAAATATAATGTTTATGATTGAAGAATATGTTAATTAAATATCTGAATATCGTTTGGAAATTAATTTGAACAAATGGAATCATAATATTTTTATAGTGTCCATTACTTGTATAAAATTTTGACTTAGGTAAATCCTACTTATTTAAAATCATTTAATAAAATATATATTTATGAAAAATCACTGAAAAAAGTAGTTATCTCTATGGAGTTGACCAAACTATCCATCCATTCGAGAAATAGGATATGAATTCTTTAGTAAGATCTTATTATGATCCTTATAATGAATTTAGTGTTTCAATAATCCATATTTCATCTAATTAATAATAGTAGGTGCACCCAAAGGTGATGAATATGGTCAATTTAATTACTTTTCAATATTATCATGTAGTTTATTCTCCAGTTCATGGATCACAATCGGGGTCATTCTATATGATGTCCATGAAATCAGCATTTAAATAGGTATGTGTTTCATTGCAAACTCGACAATATTGTTCATTAAATGTCTAGTAAATTCTTCAATAAGAGAGTAATAAACTCCCACACAATAAGAATATTACCAATGATGGGTTTCTACTATATCATATTATATAAACACCACTTTATAATTGGAAGAAGTTCTTAAATAATTGATGTGATTTCAATCAGATTATAAGATTTATTATCACACAATCTTGAGTTCATAGGTTGGTTCAATATATCAATGGTGACTTCACATACTTCAACATTTATATGGTATTTTTATATATAATACCAATCCATGCAAAAAATAACCAAACATTCAATTATTGGGAGAATAATATGATTTATCAGAAAAATATTCAAAACAAATCAACTAGAAAAAAATTATATGATTAAAATATTAGTAGATGGTATGTATAACTTTCACCATGTCATTATAGTACCCCTCATATTAAAAATTTATCAGATTATACTTCCCATTATCTCCAGGATTAATAGGTTATTGAAATTGATCATAACCATCAACCTACTCAAATGACAAATGTATAGTATAATCCCCATAATCCTTCAATCCGATACAACAGTGTGTGGGTGGTGAAATAATTGGATCTTTCTCTCTACTCAAATAATTTTATAAATTCTTCTCATATATTTATAATTTCATTTCTAAATTAAATTCCTTTAAAAAAATAAAACATTCACCAAACTCATTATGATTATTTCATGTATTTTTTCTTCCACATATCGAGCATGAAAAATCACATCTTCTCCAGTCCCTGTGTTTCATAATTTTTTTTGATTTTTTTCATTCCTTTAATATCAAAACCATGATATTGATATGTAACACCAATAACTATTTACAAAAGAAATAACCTAAAATATTTCATCTTAGAATCTAATTTCACTTCTAGACAACCCCACTAGAGGAAACGTTTTTAATCCATTACAGAACAGATTAATATAACATTTAGTTTGGATGACAATACCAGAAGTGTTCCTCATAATTTTTAGAAATGTTTCATCATTTTAACTAATAGATTTATAAAACTTATAATTTATATCAATGGAATTTATTCTCCATTTTCCAATTAATAATATTATCCATGTATTATCTTAAAAATAATCTCATAAAATCGTCATACTAGATAGAGTTAATTCTATCACGTCTTATCATATTCATGATATGAGTCCACCATTTATCCAACAAACCTTCCAAATGATCGATAACTAAAATGATTTAATTAATTTTATAAACACCAGAAAAATGGAAAATATAATACTATTGTTCTTATCCATTTCTCAAGAAATAGGGGATTAATGGACCCCCAAAAAGAAGGTGGATGTGGTCCCACAGAGGACTAAATAGTACATTTTCCACTAATTATCTCAATTTGATTTAATGTTGGATTCATAGCTTGAGAACATTGTCTTATAATTTCAATAATATTTTTTATTATATATTCCATAATGGTTGGTTTATTTGGATTTTAATCCTTTAATTTTACATCAGATTACTGATAATCATGTCTCATTAGGGTTACTTGGTTTTAATAAATGAAAAAATCAGTTTATGATTAATAGTAATAATATTGGAAGATCAAAAATATTAATGGAAAATAATTTATAATATTTCTTAATAATGTAAGACATATTTCATTCTATGAAACCATAATTTAAATCTAATTCATTCATGATTATAGTTTATTGAAATCCTTTGTAATTCTTTCAAATGAAAATTTCAATTTACCCAAAGTGGTTTTTATCAAAAACCCATACTATTTTAATTACAAAATATTAGGATATTATCCGATATCTAGGATTATCATATTTTTTCCTACTAAATTTTACTCATCATAGTTTCTAATGTATAATTAAACCATTATTTTATACTAAAAAAATCACCCCATATATTTCATAAAAATATATTTCATTTTATTAGACACATATTAATTACATAACATAATGATCCAAGCCAGAATCATGGCGATATCGTATATTTGGAAACATTGAGATATAAACTAATAGTTCATATGTCACCTATATCATCTCCCACTATGTTCCTCATAAAAATAATCATTCTTATACATATCATAGCTAAAAATATTATTTATAACCTTTTGAATTGAGATATAATAAAGTATGAGCATAGATTTCAAATAACGGAAAATAAGGGACATATCAATTATAAATTAACCATAGAATTTTCCCAATGTTATAATAAAAAGAGAATAAAATTTAATAATCATAACACACATATCCTAGATTATAATTTGATTCATTGAATAATTATTTATAGTTCATAAGTCATGAATAATAAAGGAATCAATGAATATGTTCTATAATAGATTAACATAAGCAAACAACATGTGTTCATTTTATAAAAATATCTATAGATTATTATTTAATTAATATTTTAGGATCATTTCCAAGACTATCAGAGTTTATTGATTTCACTCCCAAAACTATCAAAGTAGTCAAGGTTAACTCTTGAAACAGTAATATTAGAAAAATTGCATTACTAAGATGGGTCCACTCCCCTTTATAGTCCTATTAATATTAGGTGATGTCCATATAAACGTAATTTATTAGAGGAACATATAATTTATACTCTTCACATAAAATAATTAATTTCACATAGATGTGTGCAGCAAGATCATAAAACATTCCTCATATCATATCCCTTGAAAATGAAATGGGTTTTATAAATATTTTATAATGGTATAACCAGTTTAAAAGAGATGGGATTCATACAAATCCAATCATCATAATAATAAATATTTATTATAATTAGTATGGATATAATAATTAGATCATTTCTCTAGTAAATAATAAATAAAATCAAAGGGAATCATGTTATATGATAATCTCCTTAATATATTTTTGGAATATTTCGTGAGGACAACATCATTTAGTTTTCAAATAACCTATTTAAAATCTATTTTTTTTTGAAATATTAAGGAATGAAAATTAATTTAATATAAAATTAAAAAATATATAAGTAATATTTAAATAATATAATGGTCCCTACAATGGTATATTATGTTCATATAAAGTTTGATACGACAATTATTCCATTGAAATTGTCAATATGAAGTAAAAACTACCTCATTCAAAAAAATGAAAGACAATTCCATTAATTTATTTAAAAAACAATAACATTGGTAAAATTTTCATTAAATATTTATACGATAATATGAAAAAATTATTGAATATTTTTTCTTAAACAACAGACCTTGATAAAAATATATTTTTGTCCGAAGAGAGATGTAAATTCCATTTTCAAAAAAAAATTATTTATGTCTCTCATTTTTTTAATGAGATGAAAAATAAAGGGAAAAATATATTCACAAGAAATAAATATTTTCGAATTTAAATCATTATTTTATTTAGATTTAAAACATGAAATTTAAATATATATAACATAATCATAAAAAATACTGATAAATCAATGAGACTGTACCTAAATCCCATGGAATTAGGTTTTACATCCTTTAAAATGTTAAAATGCAATATATAATAATTATAGATTTGTATACATTTATTATAGAACCATATTATATATATCATAACATATATTATTTACTTGTAAACATTTTTAACCACTGTGTTAACAGTTCATAAAAAATGACAATTCAAGGTGATAACTGCATCATTTTTCATGTATGTTTTGGTTCAATTGATTAGGTTATATTCATTGATCATGGTTACATCATCATAAAATTTTTACCATTAATATAAATATAATATATAAGAATTATATATATAATTTTATCCATCCTTTAAATTTATACATAGAAATTTGAATTTCACTATTCAAAGAGACAGTTGGTCGCATATACACATGAACAACAATTTAATTTTTAAAAATTTAGAATAAAGGAAATTTAAATAATAAATAACCATTACAGAATGATTATTTTTATTATATATCATATAAATTTATCTATCTATCATTGTTAACATACAAATAAAATTAAAATGAAAAATGTATCACATAATATTGTAGAAGTGGTAAACCACATGCAAGCATTAATGATTTTATCGTTGTCTAGGAGTTTAGAATATAAGAGGTTGGATACAATATTTTCAATCCAAAAGATTAATTACATCATAAGTATGAAATGTCCAAATTATATACATCATAATAACCTCTATAATATTTGGTGATGAAAAAGGAATTGTGTCATTATGTAAAGAGTGTATGTCATACAAACACATGAGTGATTCATTAATATCTCATTTGAAATAAAAAAGGTGGTTAATAGTGTTTTAATAATATTAAAAACATTAAAATATATCAATGAAATTGATATAATTATTTGATTCTTAATACCATTGATTTAGAGGAGGTAAAAGAATAATTAAATAGAAAGTGATCGGTTATGGTGATGACATCCTCTCTAAAAGAACTCCTTTTCATATCCTCTTAGAGAACCTAGGTTTGGTATTTTGGGGATAATAGAATTGTTATAACATGGTTTTTGTAAGAATAAAGGAAAATAATATATTCATGGGTCATGAAATAAGGCGTATGGTTTTGTAAAAATGTTTATGGAGGGTGTCCTTTTATAATCGAGGGAGAGTACACCCATGGAATTTCCTAAAAATTTAAAATACAACAAATTTATTCTCAACTAAATTTACTCCAAATGGATATTAATTAAAATAAAATAGTATTGGATCTAAATAACAATATCCAATGACATTTAAATAGGTTTTTATATAATTTTAAACATTATATTTTTTATTGACCCCTTTATTAAGGATTTCTGACCATTATAGTAATAACCAACATTTAGGACAAAAATGGTAACAAATGATACCATAAGTAGAAAAATGTCCCATAAAAAGAATTTTTTGTAATATTAATCCATAATCCATTCAATTTTCCAATGATAATATTTTTATTAATTTTAATCCTTTTAAAATATAATATTATTCTTATAAAATATTATTAAATTTAATTTTTTAATTATTCATTAAATATATATTTAAAAATATCAATAAATAATTTTCATTGAATATAATCTACTAAAAAATCCATTATATTTTATATATATCTAAAAAATATTGAATTAAATATCTACATAAAATCATTTTACGCTTAATATATTTAAAATAAATTTTTTTCATTTTTGATTAATTGACGAAAAACTCTATTGACATTTCATAAGAATTTAATGAAATTGTATAATTACTAAAAATAATAAGTAAATTAGAATCAATAAAATATTTTTATTATGATAAAAATAACCATAATTATTTTACTCAAACCTTATTTTCCCTTATGCGAACACATAAGATATTTTTAAAAGCAATAGTGTGATATATTATATATATTTTAATAAGTAATATATATGTCATTCTCTTGATCTTATTTCCCTTGATATGTTTTATTTTATGTTTAAGGGGATAGTTATTGAATTTCATTCATCTAATATGAATCTACATAATTTTTTTCCCAATTGAGATTCAACATAGGTGATCTAGATTTACCCTTTTCTAAGGTGATTCATTTTACGATGGTTACTACTCTTAATCTAAAAAATGAAGGGGATTATTAAAAATATGCACCTCATTATTAAAAATATGTAATATATCTTTAAATTTTCATTTTTAATTTTTGGAAGAAATTTGTTTTACAATATTTCTGATAATGAGATGAAAAATGATTTTTAGAAAAATTTATTTTTATGCCCAATAATGTATTTATAATTATTCGATGACTATAAAAAATATAAAATTATAGTTAAAATTATTTATTTTGTATATAATATAGAAATTTAATTTAAAATTTTCACTAATAGTGAATAATTTAAAATATTATTAGAAAAGGTCATTGTGTACATAATTTTTTTAACAATTACATCTCTATTACTTTAAGGTTGTTTCATTTTTTGATTTTATTCAACTATTAACCAATGAGAATATTTTATATATATGTAAAAAATGAAAATTTCAAAATTTAGTTTATTAAATTCATAAAATCCAATTTATTTTCATGGTTATAAAGATATAACCTATTACAGTTCTTCTTTATATAGGATACATGTATCACACGCTATCAAAGAAATTATATTTATTTTATGTGAAATATATCATAAAATCTAAGGGTGATACAACTTAGAAAAATAAGGCTAGTCTAGTTTTTCAGGAATCTAACCTCTTTGTAAAATAACCAGAAGAAGAATTTTCAACATTAAAATATTAATTAATAAATTTCGTATATGAAAATTTTGGAAGATAAATGAATTAAATTGACGTGAAACTAAATGATGGGGAGAAATTGCTAATAATTCATGGGATAACTATTAATGGGAATGATAATTCAAACTAAATTGAGGATATGTCAAGAACCGAATCTGGTCGACACCAAACCCCACCCCATACCCAGCCTGTGACAAGGCCCAAAGGGCGTTCACAATCCCCAGGGGCTGGCACAAGTTCCTGTATATCATATAATGAGAATTGGGAACGATTTACCTGATTTTATAAACATTAAACAACAAAAAAACTCAATAAAACAAATCAGGATTTTTAAACTAAAATCACCTTTTAAAAAATTTCATAACTAAATTAAATTAGTTAAAACAATGTTTAAATACCATTACAATGTTAAAAAACCAAATAATTACAACCCAATAACTTCCACATGGCAAGAGGCACCTCCCTCAAGCCATCATCACAAGACTTCAAAACCAAGGACCTGCTAGAAACCTGAACCACTGGTACAAAAAACTGTACCCAACCTGCGAAAAAAATAACCATGTCTACCTAAACCCAAGGGATTAAGTAGGGTGTCTGCCAAGGCCTAGTATGATACCACCACTAAGAGATTCAGTGTGATAAAAATTTAATGATGAAAAGCATGGAAGTTTTCAAAAACCTGAAATGCTAGTTACAATTTCTGAAAGATGCAACATTAAATAAAAATAGTTTTCATGTGGGATAATTTCAAGAATAAACACTTTTAAAATAAATACGAAATACACCAAATTTAATATCCACTCATACCGTATGCCGATGGTAAGCACAAAATATCTCGTGTAAACAAGAAATGGGAAATAACCCCTAGGCACAAGCTAGTTGTGGGTTATAGGTACCTCGTATCTCGGTGAGGGTAACAATCACAAATATCTATTCTTGTACACGACCCGCTATTAGTGAACATACCCATAACCAAGTAGACCCTAATCATTATCATCATCATAGTTTAGTTAGAGTTGTAAACGTGAATCTTGCTTTTTGAAAATGAGGCCAAACCCCACAGATTCATTATCGTAGTAGTACACGTCCACCCACATAGATACCCAGGTTTTCCCTTTTTTCTCAAACAAGTTAAACAAATAAATTAATATACTTTTCACATGAAAATATCATTTCCATATCATAAATTAATCAAATATCCCAGATGTATACAACACAAGTCATAAAAGTCCACATTCCATTAAAATTGATTTTGAAATCTGACTCACACCAAAATAGTCTACAACACTTTTCACATTTCTTTAACACTTCCACAAATCCATAAAAAAATTTTATAAAACAATTATAATATATTAAAACTCTCATAACAGACCACCCACATGTTACATAATACCCTTTTTAACATCAAAATCATTTTCTCATCAAACTTACACAAAACAGCGCACAAACAAGTTTCGCACCAACATCACAATTTAATAAAACATTTCAGAAATTTACAAAACATTATAGAAATGTTTCATATCTAAACACATAACTTAACCATTAAAATCCCCATAATAGGTGAACACACATACCAAACAGTACATATTCACCATTTTCCCTCTTTTTGTAACCAACTAAAACATTTACAATTTTCATAAAAAGAACCCAAGTGTTGTAAATATGTCTTACACACAAAACTCATTTCAAAACCCCATTTTAAGACAAAAAACAATACCAGTTCCTATACAAAACAGAATAGGATTCCCTAGAGACATTTATAAATCCATTTTCATGTTTTATAAAAACACTTTGAATAATACAACAAGTGATCCAAATGAAAACACACATTTTCATAAAATACTCTCAAGAAGTATAACAATGTCTTATACATAAAACCTATTAAAAAACCCTCATTTTAGGGCTACATGACACTAATACATTACCAAAACAGAATTGGAAGTCCAAATAATATTTAATAAAACAATTCCATATGTTATAATATACAGCAAAATAATACCCCATGAGTTACACATGAAAACACCCAATTTCATGTTAAAATAAAACTATAAAATTAAACACTTATTCAAATTAATCATAAATAGGTTTTTTCACAACACCAACCATATGAGGATTATGAAAAACGAATAAATATAGAAATATAAGTCATCAATAATTGTTTATACATGGAACCACCTATCGAAAGTGTCGAATCCCTCAAAACATGGTGTGAAACATCAACAGCACCACCACCGCACCAAATGGAAGATAAATCCGGCCCTAGAGAAAAATATTTGACCAAAAAACACCAAATCAGACCCTATTTTTCAACCCTAACTTCTATACATTCTATGAATTCATGAAATAAGGAAGAAACCCTAAGGAGAAGGGAGGAATTGAAGAGAGAAACACTTACCTAAAACAATCATGAAGAAAAAGTCCCAACATCCACTAGTATATGAATTTGAAAACATCCAAACATTCATGGGAGGTTCTAAAAAGGAATAATAGATCTTGTAGGAACTGTAATGTTGGAAAATGAGTTAAAATAGAAGGAGTTATGGAAGGATTAATTTACCTCTCCATATCTGGGTGATTTCTGAAATACAGAGCACTTTCGACCACTTTCGTGAATCTATTGAGCTCCAAATTGTGGAAGGATGGAATGGGGGCGCGCCATAGGTATGTGGGATTGGTGAGATTTGGAATCACTGAAAACATGCAAATAGTGAATGAGATATTAATGAATTAAAATTTATTTTTAATACAGAAAATGGGCTTTCGGGAAGGCCCAATATCTTAAATATAAACTCATCTTCACCATTATTATGGATTCTTAAATGGTCCAAATTAATATGATGGTGTAAATAGGTCATGGGATGACAATTAGGAATTGGAAAGGATAGAAAATTTTGAAAAATGAAGGAGTTATAAAGGAATAAAATTTTAATTTTAAATCTGTAATTGGGCTCACCGTTTGGCCCAATTCATGAAAACTCACCCATTACTCCATAAAAGCTTGGGAAAACCTCAAAACAAAGCATGATTGGAAATTAAATATAATTTAACATTAAAATAAGTCATTTATGTGACAATTTCCCAACCATGAAAACATTCCTCCCTGGAATGTCACATTATGGCCAAAGTAACAACCAAACCGAATTGAGAAACCAAGAGGTACTCCCTTGTCAGGTTTCACCCCTAAATGACAAAACACCTTCCGTGATCTATTAAGGAAGATTACTCTCACAACCAAGACATACACCACTTTCCTGAAATGGTCAATCACATTCAACCTTTATCAGAAAATAAAACTATTTAAACACTTTCTGAACAAGAATCAAGCAATTCACCCAAACGAAAAACAATATTGTACAGGGTTACACTTACCTTGCTATAACTAAACCATTGGGCACTCTCCAATCTCAACGTTTACACAAGGAAGATATAGGTAGATTGATATCTCCAAATGTGACTACCTATCACCAAGCCAAGATCATGGATAAATCTGATTTACTGGTACGGGGGAAAAATAATAGGCTTCGCACTGTAAGAGACAACCTATATTTTTCCCGAGATAGAATCCGGACACTAATAGGGGGAGGCCAGAACGGACTCCCCAGTACAATGTGTATAGTTCCATCGGACCTTTACAAAAGAACTTTTATAAGACTCATATTGGGTCTCCCCATCATAAGAACCAACCATCTTAACCGACCAGCATGGGACGATACAGAAAGACCCCAAAATTTGAAGTGTTGGGAAGGTCACATGGTCAGTCCACGTGATTTGGGAAACCATGCGCTAATAGTTTGGATCATTCTATCCACCTAGTTTTCTTGGGCTTGGTCACTATTAACCAAGTGAAAACCGTGTTCATACCCAGTCTAGCCAAACATCGAACCTTTCTCCAAAGACTCAGTGGAAACCAAAGGGGGAGGTAATAACATTGGGCGATGACATGGGTACACGACCCTCCACCAATTTCAACCGATCATGAACAACAGAAGAAAGATGATGACACCATAGGTTTAAAATCTTCCTAACATTCATAATGAGGATATGACTTTGTACAAGGGTTTAAATAACCATGTGATTTCTCCTAACTATGAGCCAGCTTCACTCTGAGACCAATGAATGGAGCTCAAATTATTGAACCATCTTCGGCCTCACAGTTAGGCTTTGGAAACCCCATGAACAAGAATTCTTCATTCGGTGCAACCAAAAACTACAATTCAATCCCCGATAAGTTGTCCAAGAGACAACACATTCCAAACTCACCTTACCCTAACTCTATATTTCACTAAAACAAGGGCTTATAAGATGCAAAAATATCACACCTTGTTTATTCGGGTGAGAAACAATAGAAGTAAAGAAAACCTATACTCACCGTCCTCTAAAATGGAATATTTTTATGTTTTTCCATGGGATACATTATCCCAACATAATAGAGACTCTCAGATGTTTTCCCAACTATCACCATTATGGTCAATCGACACAAGTCATCATAAGGCATCACCGAACATGACCATTGTGACTGATATAAACAATGCCTGGAGAGGGACCTTATACAACATCACCAAACAACACACAATTTTAGAAGGTGGCCAAAATATCCTATCGTGACCATATTTCCTACACTTATGTTTTAACATGAACTAATGCTTCATGGAAACTATGAAGAAACCAGAGGCCGTCATAGACACCATTGAGATACTCATCCCCACTAACAACCCTAGACCTCTTCCACCTTCAACGAATTATGAATCTTAAGAAACTATGGTCCCATTCAACCTTCCATGTGAACTATGCCACTACAAGATGATCTAAAACTAAAATACAAGAATTGGTGTAGACTCAATAAACAAAGATTGATAAAATATTCCTTATATTGATCAATTGGAGGATCTTCCGATGGAGAAAAAATCCCAGTTGAACTTAAGTTATGCATTATCCCTTATTGGGGGGAAAACTTATCCAATGAGAGAACCCAGGGACCCATCTAAGGTGGTACTTTGGTCAAAAAATCCAAAAACAAAATCCAAACACATGAAGGGAACCACCATAGAGGTGTCCTGAAACATATCTTCCAAGAGACAACTAAGTGGTCCTTCTACCCAGCTTATCGACCAAACAAAAACACAAAACACAGTTCAAATAGGAGGGGTTCTTAGACTCAAAACATCCCACAACATCAACATTTTCCAAAAAAACATAATATAAGATAGCCCAAATAATTCATAAAGACATCATGTATTTAATTAAAAACATTTCTTGAAACAAATGGTTCAGCGGTTAGCATATCCACCAATGGTACCCCATGGGACTTACACATGCATGTTTATGTGCCACACCGGGCACCCTCCTCAAATACATCCCAACACTCGTCCAGTCGTTCCATCAACCATAAATCATCCCATATAACCCCATGCATGTGGTTTATCATGTAAATACCAAAGTTTAAAAAAAATCATTCAACTTTTCAAAACTAAGACGGTAAACCAACACATCATTTTTTCTCGAAATCGCTAACCACAAGATCAAAATACCAACTCACAACATAAAAAAATTTCAGAAAGACACAAGAATTTTGGAAATAAATCAATTTCAATATATTCACATCAATTTCAAAACATCTCATCCCATTGAAACACCCTTGGATTGTTTAGAAAACTATACTGGAAACACTTTCCAAAACAAACATCAATATAGTTCCTGCTTTAAAAAGAGGTGTAAGCACAACATTTTCCATTTCAAAAAAATTCTTAAAATTCAGTTCCATCATTTCATTAACAAAAATATTCCCTCATTATTTGAAATTCATTTCAAAAATAACTTTATGCTTCTTAAAACCAAGTCTCTTTAAAACCAATGTTCCAAGATTTCAAAACTAAAGAACACAAGACAATGTGAGAGGAAACTAGTTTCAGTGGGTGACTTAGAAATATGGTTTATGGCAACATTCCAATCACATAACTATCAAATAGAGTGTTCTAGGGAAGATCACCGGCTCCACATGGCTTTCCAGGCCCTGCGAGCTCATTGAGACCATTAACTCAACTCTCTTTTCATTTCCCTTAACCATCATCAAACCAAGTAAACCAAATGATTTGATAAATCCCGACTTCCCCTGGAAACATGAATCCTGTCATGAGGTGTGGTGATCAAGCACACTATCCATAACTAGAATACTAAGTCCCTACAATCCTACATCAACACTATCCTGACTCTTCAACAAATTACATGACCCAAAGAGTTAACCTGAGCCTCCTCTGATACCATTTTGTCACGAACCGAATCTGGTCGCCACCAAACCGAGCCCCAAACCCATCCTGTGATAAGGACCAAAGGGTGTTCTCAATCCCCATGGGCTGGCACAAGTGTCTGGGTATAATATAATGAAAATTGGTAATGATTTACTAGATTTTATAAACATTAAAAAACAAACAAACTCAATAAAACAAATCTGGATTTTTCAACTAAACAGTCTTTTAAAAAATTTCAGAACTGAATTACATTAGTTAAAACTATGTTTAAAGACCATAAAAAATTTTCAAAACCAAATAAGGACATCCAAATAACCTCCACATGGAAAGAGGCACCTCTCTCAAGCTATCTCTTAAAGACTTCACCACCAAGGACCTGCTAGAAACCCGAAGCACTGGCACTAAAAACTGTACACAACATGCGACAACAAAAATAACCAAGTCTACTTACAACCAAGGGTGTATGTAGGGTGTGCTCCAATTACATGTAGGATACCACCACTATTAGATTCCATGTGATTAACAATTAAAGATGAAAAGCATGCATGTTTTCAAAAACATGAAATGCTAGTTAAAATTTCTAAAAGATGCAACATTAAATAAAAACAGTTTTTATGTTAGATAATTTAAAGAATAAACATATTTAAAATAAATACCAAATATACTAAACTTTACAGACACTCATACCGTATGTAGACGGTAAGCACAAAATATCTAGTGAGCATAAGCAATGGGAAATTACCCCTAGGCACTAGCTAGTTGTGGGTCCCAGGTACCTCATATCTCGGTGAGAGTAACCGTCACAAATATCTATTCGCGTGCATGATACACATGTAAGAAACATACCAATAACCTAGTGTTAACCAATCATCATCATCATAATATTTTTGTTAGAGTTGTAAGCGTTAATCTTGCTAAGTGAAACTGAGGCCAAACCCCACGGATTCACTAGCATACTAGTACACATCCACCCACCTAGATACCCAGGTTTTCCCTTTGTGAAAAAACAAGTTCCACAAGTAAATGAATATAATTTTAACATAAAAATATAATTTGAATATCATAAATTTACCAAATATCCCACATGTATAAAACACAAGTAAAAAAATTCCTCTTTTCATTCAAATTGATTTTGAAATCCGACTCACACGAAAATAGTCCACAACACTTTTCACATTTAATTAACACTTCCAAAAATCCATAAAAAATTTTAAAAAGCAATTAAAATATATTAGAACTCTCATAACATCCCACTCAATTTTTACATAATACCCTTTTTACCTTCAAAATCATTTTATCATCAAAGTTACATGAAACAGCCCACAAACATGTTTCACTCCAACATCACAATTTAATAAAACATTTCAGAAGTTTACAAAACATTGTAAAAATGTTTGACATCATAAAACATCACTTCACCGTTGAAAACCCCATAATAGGTGAGCACACATAACAAACAGTACATGTGTACCCTTTTCCCACTTTGTTTAACCAATAAAACATTTACAATTTTCATAAAAAGAAAACTAGTGTTGTAAATATCTCTTGCACACAAAACTCATTTCAAAACCCCAATTTAAGACCAAAAACCATACCAATTCCTATCCAAAACAGATTTGGAATCCCTAGAGACATTTATAAAATGAATTTCAAGTTTTATAAAATCACATTGAATAATAATACAAATGATCCAAATGAAAACACACATTTTCATAAAATACTCTCAAGAAGTATAACAATGTTTTACACGTAAAATATATTAAAAAACACTCTCTTTTAGGCCCACATGACACAAATAAATTAGAAAACAAGAATTAGAAGGCAAAACAATATTTATTAAACCTATTCCATATGTTATAAAATACACCCAAATAATACCCCATGAGTTACACATGAAAACACCCAATTTCAAGTTAAAATGAAACTATAAAATTAAACACTTATCCAAATTAATCATAAACAGATTTCGCACCACACCTAACATATGTGGAATAAAACTAACAAATAAATACAGCAATATAACTCATAAATAAATGTTTACACACGGAACCACCTACCAAAAGTGTCAAATCCCTCTAAACATGGTGAGAAACATCAACCGCAACACCACCGCACCACAAGGAAGATAAATCCAGACCTAGAACATAAAATTTGACCACAAATTAACCAAATAGAAGTCTAGTTTCGAACTCTAACTTCTGCACATTCTATAAATTCATGAAATTTGGAGGAAACCCTAAGGAGAAGAGATGAATTGAAGAGAGAAACACTTACCTAAAATAATCTTGAAGAAAACGACCCAAAATCTACTAGTAACTGA
This sequence comes from Viscum album, assembly GCA_963277665.1. Classification (NCBI taxonomy): domain Eukaryota; kingdom Viridiplantae; phylum Streptophyta; class Magnoliopsida; order Santalales; family Viscaceae; genus Viscum; species Viscum album. Next base: position 874,939,023 of record OY728143.1, on the reverse strand, counting down.
ATTTGAAAACATCCAAACATTCATGGGAGGTTCTAACAAGGATTAAGAGATCATGTAGGAATTAGAATGGGGGAAAACGAGTAAAAATAGAAGGAGTTATGAAAGTATTAATTTACCTCTTCAAATCTAGGCGATTTCTGAAATCCAGAGAGGTTTCGACCACTTTTGAGACTCTATTGAGCACCAGATTGTGGGAGGAGGGAATGTGGATGTGACCTAGGTAGGTGGGCTCGGGTGAGAGTTGGAATCACTGAAAACACGCCAATAGTGAAGGAGATATTAAATATTCAAAATTTAATTTTAATTCATAAAATGGGTTTCGGGCAGGCCCAATCTCTTAAATAAAAACTCATATCAACCATGATTATGGATTACTAAATGGTCCAAATTAACCTGGTGGTGTCAATAGGTCAGGGGATGACAATTAGGAATTGTAATGGATGAATTTTTTTGAAATATTAAGTAGTTATAAAGGAATAAAAATTTAATTTTTAATCTATAATTGGATCACGGTTTGGCCCAATTCAGGAAAACTCACCCATTCTACATAAAAGCTTTGGAAACCCTCAAAAGAAAGAATGAATGGAAAATAAACAGAATTTATCTTTAAAATAAGTCATGTATGTGACAAGATATATAATAATAAGTCTTGAAATGGAAAATTAAATGTTAGTAACAATAGATTTTTCTTACACCTGGTATGTAAACATATATCTAAACATACGGTTATCTCCTCAATGATATAAATTTATAAGAATAATTCACTCATGAATGTATTCCCATTACAAAATTAAAACTCTTTAAATATAATGTTAAATATGTTATTGATAATAATTTCATGAACATGATTGGTATGGTTGGTTGTAAAACATAATCTCTATAACATTGATAGATTATAGGTATTCCAAGAACTCAAAATGGTAGATTTGGATAAGTAAATGCCAAGATGAAGATTCAAATAAATAGATGATTTTAGTATGGAAATATAGGAATCAAACAATATATATGTTTTGTTTTTGAGATACATTTCCAATATAAACATTAAATATATTATAAAAGAAATATTTCTACCTTTATATATGGATTTAATGGTCTTCATTTTTGATATTATGTTTTTTATGAATTAAGAAACCTATTTTTCATCAAGAGTGACTAAAATGGTTGCAAGATAATCTGGTAAGAGTGATAATTAATAGCTGGAATAATTTCTTAATAAAATTATTGTAAAAATGATATTTTAATTATTACATTATGAATTAGATTAAATGGATCTAATAGAAAATATTGTTCACCCATGATCAAAAAAATGAAGATTGTATATCTTGGGTAAAGGGAGGAAAATCTAACAAGGGTAATCTAGGGGTGATTTCATTTAGAGATACCTAAAAGTTAATTATCTATATTTTTAATAGTGGATACAAATCCCACGTTAATAGAATTAAATACCTCATCACAGGAATCAATTACAATAAAAATGGATTATTCATTTTGGAAACTATGAGGGTCTCTAGATTTTATAATATTTGATATTCCAAGTTGGTGATAAAGAACATATGCGATCATATGTTCTCTTTGTTGATGGCGTCATACAAAATCACCGTAGAATCCGAGATTTATGAGACTAAAGGAATTATATATAGTTTATAAAGGAGGTTTTAAATGTTAGATAATGATTATGATTGATTATTCTATATGGTAGACAAACAAAATGGAAACATACCGTGTTGTTGAAGATTATTGTTTTAGTTTTTCCAAGGAATAAAAAAACTATGGCCCAAATGAATTCACCATTTGGGATAGAAATACATGAAATATATACTTAATATTCATAGATCTCAACACACCCATAATATTATTTTTTTTATCACAATCATAACTGACTCTTATAAAAAGGGAAATGATTAGTCAAAATTATTAAAATACAATGACCTGGGAGTTATTTTGATTTATTGAGCTCTTTATTATAAATGTATGTGGGATAATGGAAGAAAATAATTTTATATAAAAGGAACTATGTATTTTTTTTTGATTAGTTCAGTAGAATGGTAGTTATTGTTGTAATATATCAACAAATGTTAAGTGTGTAATTTTATCAAATTATATATGTGTGTGGATGAAAATAGGTTTTGTATAAAAAATTTATAAATAATAACAAAAATACAATAGAATTTATAAAAGACAGTAGTTAAAGAAGAAATTAAACTATATGGGATTTAAAACCATTTTTTATTGTATAGAACTGTTATCCCATATTGAAATTTTGTAATGAATCTAGAGGGATGGGGGTTGAGTAGTGTCATTAACATTTTTCCAATTAGTATAACCCTATAACAAAGAATGAATGTTTGTTATCTTATATTACCTCAAATAATGAGTTGAATGATGTTCAATAATTGAAATGGTATATCACATAGGATTTTTAGTGTTTTGGGTAAAAATTATCCAATATTTCCCTATGCCAACACTATTATCCTTGAATTTTGAGATTTTCAGTACACAAACAATTCTTAGGTGGATTTCTATATGATTGTAAGTTGTTTTTTATTTTTAAAATGGTCCAAGTGATTTTAAAAAGAACTATCCTTCATAAGAACAATCCATGATCAAATAATTCTAAAAACCCAGAGATACAATTTTACCATAAATAAAATAAGAGAATAATGTGGTCTCAACACATAGATTAATATATAAACTCATATTTTAAGAATAGATGTACAAAGGGATAGAATATATTCAAATAATATCCCTATAGGTTCTCCAATTTATTTATATTGTCTTCTTAAATCATAATAATATTAAATGACCATATTTTGTTCATCTCGACATATTTAATATAAATTGAAAAAAATGAAAAATAATTTACACATAAAACTATATTCTTCAGTTGGAGATCCAAAATAATTGAATTTAACTCATCCCATTTGATAAATTTAATTGTAATGAAAATATTAATTGTGAAATGTTAAATGAAAATATCTCAACTTCTAATTTTTGTTCTTCTCCAAACATAAAAAATAAATATATCATTGGTTGTAGCATATTATGTATTAATCTAAACATTCTATTCATAGAAATCGGTACTTTATTTAAATATTCCTTTCTCTTTTTAGAATTATTATTTTCTTACATATATAAAATCCTCTAGTGTCCTTTTTAATGAATTTGTAATGGTATTACATGTCCCGAACTAAATATAGAAATTGATTATTCATAAGACAATTTAATCATATATGATAATTGATCATGATTTAATTCTCTTGAAATACAATTCAATAATAATATGACAATAATAATCAATAAGATATATGATTTATCAGATGTTTTACTACAATATTGATCAAGAAATTTCACATTTTATGTTTGTTTTTAGAGGATAAATTATTACACATTTAAGAGGAAAAAATACATGAATATGTTTTTTGTATGATTTATGAGATTTACTACATTCCATAAAATAACTACATTAAACAATATGGTAATTTAGTAATAAAATCATTCTGTAAGAAAAAATACAATAAGAAAAACAACATTTAAGCTTACATGATGATACTTTCTATACTATAAATTTTTAGGATATATGATAAATGACTTTTCTAAAATGTTAAATCCATATATTTAAAATATTTTCCATCACAATAATAGTCATGTAATGTAATATATTTAGGGAATTTTTCATCGAGTTAATAACACACAAAAAATGTGTTATGAATATTTTGATGAACTTGAGAAATAATCTAGAAAAACATAATATAATCATATCATAAAAAATGGGAATTTTCTAGGCATTAAAATATTTAGAATTTTATCACATATGATGGTAGAACATAATTTTTTCAAACAATATCCACCTTTATATAGTAAAATAACCCGATTAAAAATAAAAATACCAACATTATATTAAAGATAAATTAAAGGAATAATTATAAATGAAAATGATGTATTGAATTATAAATATTTCCATAAATACTCCCCCTTTTTATAGAATTTTTTTTAAAAATGATATACAATAAAAAATTAATATATACCATTAATACATATAAATGGTGAAAATAAAAACAATTGAATGTTATAATGAATGTAATGGTGTTATAAAAAGTAAACATGTAATGAATGAAATGAAAAATAATTATTGATGTAATAAGAACACATTTGTGATAAATTATCTAATGAAAAATAATATAGATGACGTATAGAAAAGTATATGATATCTTCCGTGTTATCAGAAGATTGATTTTTTCTAAATGATTATTTAGGGATTATCACTAACCATGTGGTGAAGAAGAGGGTTATAGAGGAGGGATGTTACATTCTCCATAGAGTTTCCAATCGCGACATCTAAACTAATCTTTATATAGTGTCCATTTCTATCATACATATCTCTATTTTGTGTCCCCATCCAAAATTGTAGAAAAATAATCATGAGAATTTATTATTTTGTGCTTATCTATTGGATTTAAGCCTGTATGTTATGACAAAACAAGAGAAGTATCAGAGGATGAGGCTTCATAAAGCGTTTTTTAATTTTATTTTTCATAGAAGGAAACTAGATAAAAAATATATTTCACGAGTGGTGAAGCGGCGGGAAGATGATCTATAATGCATTGTCTAAATAATATCAATAAATCAAATTCAAGAGTGAATATATAGATATTAATATGATCCACTATGTTACTATGAATGAATCCTAGATGTGAATTAAATCCTTTCCATGATTTCTAGTAAATAAAATTATGTAGATCTAATTATCATACAACCTAAAGAAACTATTGATCATCCTTTTCCAAAGGTCCACATGTGAATCTGTGTTACTAGAAGTGCTAGAAATCTTGTTAGTGATCTGTGATATGATTTTAGGAGTAATCTCAAAAAAAAGTTGATTTTGTTTCTGACTAGAACAGTTCTCTATATGCTCAATAAATACATCTTCGTTTGATGGGGAAGTCCCAAAATACATAAACCAAGAAAAAAACTGTTAATTATCTATTATCATATCCTTTATTTATAAAAAATATTTAGCATTGGTATATATAAATAATTCTATAGATAGTAAAAATAAATATTATGTACTTTAGGGACATAGATGATGTGTCCTTAACTGATGGAACATTTCCATGAATGAAACTACTCAACTCATTCAAATTATTATCAAACAGTGTATTTTAGTCCACGGTAAACATAGAAATATCCATATATAAATAAAAAATACCCCCTAAAAGAATGAACACATACATGAATAATAATATCAAAATGGATATATGTAATCCTTACTATCTGAGCATCAATAGAAGGAGAGAAACTACTTCTATAAGATAATCTCTAGTAACATCAGAAGTCGATCCATTCATAAATATCCTAGTTAATGGTGTACCTTTAGAGGCATAAAATTCAGATTAAATCATATATTTAAAGCCTTATAAATAAATCTTGGAGAATTAATTTTATTAAGCCTTCAGTATCGTTTTTATATACCTTAATTAAGATACAATTACATTCATTAGAAAATACATATCCTCACGTTAGGATAAAATATCTATAAGAGTTTGTACTTCAGCTCTAGATTTGGTGAAATCATCTTCTAAACAACTAACTTCTGTTATTAGATCATAAAATTTTGAAGGAGTGTATTCATAAAATATTTGAGCTCATTTGGTGTAGACATTATAGATATAGCTGTTAACATCAACATAAATAGGGGATGTCACTTCCCTACATTCCTCTCTGTGAGGGGATATAGAGGAAGTTCTTTTCTTCTTCATCATATAAACTAATCGATAATCTTCTCCAGCTACTTATTCTTCACCCGATCAATGGATTTAAATTTTATGAAATAAACTTTGTGCCTTTTTAAGGATTATTTCTATAAAGTCCAAATCCTTATTGCCTAGATCTAGTGGTTGTAACAGCCCAAGATTTTATGAAAAATATTCTTTTTAATTTCACTAATGTCTTGTGTTATACGCTACACCAAAAGGAGCTTGCACAACACGCATCCTTGACTTGCCTTGCATTACACGCAATCGCAACCTTCCTCGATAGCGTGTGTGGTACGTAATCCTGAGTTTCACGAAACAATGATATGCTATTAAAATATTATTAAAACTAGCCGTTATGAATAGTAATAACCACTTTTTAAATTTTAGAAATTTTAACTCTCAAAATGGACTTCATTTTTGGATTCGGAGTATCGAATTTAGCCTAAGGTGAAATTTTGGTACTTTTCGGATAACTTTCATATTCTGATGAATAGTGAAAATTACTAAATTATAATTAAAAATAACTTTTTTAATCGAAATAATTAATAGTGATAAATCATTAATTTGAGTGGTTTTAAAGTATATTTAGAATATATTTTTACAATTTAATACAATGTTGGTCATTGGTTGTAATTTCACATTTAAACCAGACATAATCAAATGTCAATCTTTTGATAGATATTGTTTCATAAAAACACGCTATTTGTTTTAACAGCGGGATTTAATTATAAAATTAATTAATGCAACTTATATGTTGGGAATTTTGTAAAATGGAAATCATTTTTGAATTCGGAATATCAATTATAGCTTAGGGTGAAATTTTGGCATTTTTCTGAAAAACTTCAATTTTTGATGAATAGTGAAACCACTAAGTGGTAGGTTAAAAACTGAATTTTGCATAAAACTTAATTTTACCGCTTCTGTGAATAGAATTTCGAAAATCCGAGAGACACGGTTAATATGAAGGACTAAAATGTGGTTCAATGAGATGAAAATAAATTTTTGGTGAATAGTAACTTTTTACTTTTTTTACCACTGTTAATAGTAAATAGGGTAACTAAGGGTAAATATGATATTAGTATTACCCTAACACATGTCCTAATTCTATTGGACAAGTGTAATGCGACCAAAAACAAACTTAGGAATAAAATATGACCATTTAGGCCCACTTGGATTAGATTAGGACATTTATTATTAATTTATTTAAAGAAGGGTTAAAATAGTTAAAATCAAAGTTTAATAAGTAAATCATTTCTAATATGGGGTTATACATAAGATAAATTCGATTGTAAATATTCATTAGAAAGCTACAAATATTTACTACATGATGGTATTTTATTTGTAATTTTTAGACATCAAATAATTTAATTTATTTATGACACAATGATGATGCAGTAATTATCTTGTTAATGAAATATTGACATAATTAATGTTATAAACACCAAAATAAATGTAATTTGAGACTTTTTATGAATTCCACTAATTTTATAGGTTACTATGATATATTAGTGTTGATTTAATCAACTTGGTTTGAACATATAATTCTGTTATGACTTTCACAAAAATCATATATCAAATAGTGTCAAAATTGACACAAAATAGTTTTTAAATCAAATATTATATTATTAATTGTTATTTTATTCCTAAAAATCTAAGGTTCGGCCAAATGACTTAGATAAGGATATATGTATTAATAATATACAATTTGGGGTTCGTTTGGCATGTTATAGTAAGTTTATTAACCATATAGTGAAATAAAACAAAAAGACACGGTAAAAGTTAAATTATTTAACTTAGAGTTAAATCTAATTGATAAGGTTAAAATAATACTCTAAACTTGTCTAAATCCTATTGGTTGATAGGATTTCGACCCATCCCCACTTTAGCTTCGAAATAAGACCCTTTGGAACCATTATAAACCGATTTTGACTTTAATATAAAATAATATTTTGAGATATTCCTAAGGTGCCCCTCTCCTCCCCTATAAAAGGACACCTCATCCCCCTCCTCCTCACACCAATTTGAGCACTCAAGCTCGGCCAACCCCTGCCAAAATCTCTTCTACACTTCCCTAGAAACATCTTAGAGGTTCTGGTCTTACTCAAAGACCAATTTTAGTTCCCTAAGAGGAGGTCTCCAAAAGGCGCTTCAAAGAAGAGGTAATTACCGTTACCAATTCTTTCATCTTTATTTCCTCTTCCACTTCTTCTTCTTAGGTTGTTTCATTATGAAGTAATAACATCAGTATCACTCATATACTGATATGTTATTATAATTATGAAACAACCATATTTCACCATCTATCCATCCTACAGAAAAAGAAATCACCGCGCGTGCGTACGTACAGAATACCGTCTCCACGCCGTGGTGTAATCTATTTTCCACCACCACCTTACATGTATGGGTATAATGGTGTAAAGAATAACTATACATAGTTATTACAACATCATATTGATTCTGATATATTGTATAATCCACTCCAATTCAATTCAATATTTATAGAAATGATATCATCGCTCGTGCGTACGTACGGAATACCGTCTCCACGACGCGATGAGATTCATTCTCCATGTTAACCATTTAAGAATGATTATAATGTATATATAAGAAATAATAATGAAATATATGACATTATAAAGCTACTGGATTTATGTATATATATACATATGTATGTCATCTACTTACTTCCATTTCAAGACAATAAGGAAAGGAAAACAGCGTTCATGCTTACGTACGGACTACCGTCTCCATGAACGGTGTTTTTCATTTTATTTATCTACCTATTATATATATATATATACTGAATATATATGATATATAAATCATATTTTATATTCTGGAAGTAAGTAAATCATGATATAAGTAATAATGATGTCAAGAACAACAATTCAAAACACCTACGATAAATGAAACGATTTTACCCAAAACGCTTCTTTAACATGGAATTTACAAAAGAACGGGTAATATAATGTCATAAGTGAACCATATATGATATCATAACAATGAATATGATTCTGTAATAAGTCAATAACATTATTTAAACCATTATACAGGAGCTACGGACACGAACAAAGCAAATCGGACCTAAGGTAAGGGAAATATCACAATCTCATTTTTATCCGAGATTGTTTATACTTTGGTATTTACTAGGGTGTATTTTATCATCCAAATCCATGTTTCCTCAATATGTAATATTATTTCCATCCACCTACAATTTTTTAAATCCAATTTTACCCTTCAGTGAGTTTTTAGTAAAATATATGAAAGGAATCTTTTGTCGTTTTTTTTGTACGACATGTTAATAAAGGAAAATGTTTTTGAACTAGAAAGGATATTTTCCTAAAGAATGGAGTTCAAGTGTTTTATCAAAATTATTTTCCATCTAAGATAATAAAGGGTTCTGTTTTTATCCCTATTATTACATTGAATTGATTATGTTGTGATGGAATTATTTTTATGAATTCCTTTATCTTATATGAATTGTTTTATGATGTCATGTTGTTTAAGAATCCCATTTTTATTACATGGGTTATGCGATGATGTATGATTTATGATTATGTGGCACACATAAGAAAGAATTCATTATAAGATGGGTGGGACCTATATCTCCCTCCAATGAATTGGGTAAAGATTTTATATCTCATGAGATAGACATGGCTGGAATGGTAGGTTATACCGGTTCAGTGAAACAGGACTGAAACGAGGGTTACACGATTCAGAAAGGGACTTTGTCCACTAAGATAGTCTTGGAAATGAGTCTTGACTAACAAGAAATGATTCCCAATGATTATGTGTGAATGCCACAATGTTTCATGTTTTAAGTTATGATTATTGTGATTACATTTCACTGTCATGATTTATCCCATGTTATGAAATTATGATCTCTTTTGCAGGTTAAGATTTCCAAAAGTTATATGCTTATGTATATGATGTGATTGATATTTCTTTTGTTTACCCTTACTGAGAATTTGAGCTCACCCTTTTATGTTTTCTTTTCCCCAGGATATAAAGAAAGGTTTTAGGTAAAAAAAAGGAAGATCTTTATGGGAGATATTGAAGATATTTCACCACGATTAGAAGATTACGTTCCGAGTTTCCAAAGACACTAAACTATTACGATCCTTGTGTGTGTGTTTTTGTTATGTACTAAGTATTCCGCAAAAGTAATGTAATGTCCATGTACGACAAGCTTCGGGTCTCTACAGTTGGTATCAGAGGAAAGGTTTAGTCAACCTTTGGAAACTAGGATGCGAAAACGTTAGTGAGATACCTAGAGATATTTCTAAGGTATGTCTAGGGATGCCCCTAAGGATAAGTATACGTATAGGATATAGTTCTAGAACTATGGTAACGATATTAGATTAAACCAAAGATGATAGATATTTAAGTTACTCCCCCTTTATTACGATTTTTGCATCTAACACTATTCTGTTTGGGTTTTAGAAAATGGCTGGAAACAAGATGATTCACAATAATGGAGGATATGATGGACAATGGAATGATATTCTTCATGAGAAACCAAATGAAACGGGATTTGGATGTCCAAACATCATTATTATGCCGAATCAGCAATCTCACAACATGATCAATAAAGTAAAATTTGGTAAGTTTCCTGACTCGACTAATAAGAGAAAGATGGAGTTCCATGATGATCATAGAGGAAAGAAAGTTCAATTTCCCCTATGTAAATCATGTGGGAAGAGGCATCATGGAGAATTTTTCAAGGGAACTGGAAGATGCTTTGGGTGTGGAAAAGAAGGACACAAAGCAAGTAAGTGCAAAGGAAAAGGGTCGGTTAACACCATGGATGACGATAATGGTATTGCTACGACATAAAAAATGGTTAAGTGTTTTAAATGTGGAATGTATGGGCATTATGCAAACAAATGCTCTAAGGGAAAGACTCATGAAGAGAATCAGTATGGTCATATGGGTAGTATTTATGTGGATGATGATGAAGAGACTACAAATGATATGTGAGATGAAAGAATTTTTGAAGCTCGGTCAATGGTTTGAGAATGTAGTGGCATGATTACATGTTTATCATGTGTAATTTTGGAATAAAGAGACATCAATGGATTGTTGCACTGTTGTATTTCCTTGTGTTTTGAAAGTATATGATTAATGTTACCAGTATCCATGAAGGTTATTCAGATATTTTTGGAATGTAGATGATATGCGCATAATGAAGGGATAAGGAGAAAATTAAATGTTTGATAGTATTCATGAGCTCATGATTGATATAAGGACTAAGTGATATCATGGTTTGAGTATATAGAATTTTGAGGATTTTGGTATGTGGAAAGTGTTAACCATTAACTGCACTCATGTTTTCACTAAGGTATTCAAGAGAATACACGATTAAGGACTTTGAATGTTTGGAATGTGACCAACAAGACATATCTTATGATATGTGGGGATCAACGACAGTATTAAATCTCTGGTAATCGATGTCACTATATTATGAGAGTGGACTGCAGTATTATGTATAAGCCTAAAGATTAGACTGGATTATGTTGGACATAAGTTAGTATTGTTTAAGGATAGAATATTTTCGATATTATTGATGGGATGTTATAGTAACGTAGTTTTAGAAAAAGGGACAACCTGCAGGACGGGCGAAAGCCCATCGCTTCGGACAAGGCTGTAGGAATCGAACCCACAACCGAAGTGCGACTGGCCTTTATCGCCTACCACTGGCCTACAGGAAGTCCCTGTTTAGTAGAAATTAGTTTTATTATATTAAGCAGTATGATATATGAAGTATAAGTCCATTTTAGGAACCATATATGATTAATATTACTATAGAATGACTTATGTATATTTAATAACTTTTGCTAACCTTTTGTTTGAAACAGATGGAATGACCCGTCATTCTATCACATGATCTGCTAACACTTCACGAATAACAAATTCAACTTCATTTATTTAAGAGATGAAGTAGAAATTGTTCAAGGCACGAACAAAAGTGAGATTGTACCAAAATAAAGTAAGTATTTATTCTAAGCAAATTTTCAACTTTAGGGAAATGATCTTGAAAACCAAAAATGTTGTCCTAGTTCTCTTATACCTGATGAATCAGATGGTACCATAGATCGTCACAAATTTATGGATTTGTGATTACTGGCTTTTCCATAGCCATGTTCTCTACCACTCTCCATCAGAACATGATGGTTAGATTTCTCTTCCATATCCATATTTTCACCTATGTGGAAACCCAGTGATTAGTTTATTTGGATAATCGTTACATTTCATACTTTAGTTTTTAAAGACAAGTTTTGGTATTCCCTTTTGCGATGTGGGTTTCTATTAAAGAAACTTTCGAATAGTAAACCAGTTATAACCCCGACGAATTTCGAGGGCGAAATTCATTTTAAGGGGGGTAGAATGTAACAGCCCAAGATTTTATGAAAAATATTCTTTTTAATTTCACTAATGTATTGTGTTATACGCTACACCAAAAGGAGCTTGCACAACACGCATCCTTGACTTGCCTTGCATTACACGCAATCGCAACCTTCCTCGATAGCGTGTGTGGTACGTAATCCTGAGTTTCACGAAACAATGATATGCTATTAAATTATTATTAAAACTAGCTGTTATGAATAGTAATAACCACTTTTTAAATTTTAGAAATTTTAACTCTCAAAATGGACTTCATTTTTGGATTCGGAGTATCGAATTTAGCCTAAGGTGAAATTTTGGTACTTTTCGGATAACTTTCATATTCTGATGAATAGTGAAAATTACTAAATTATAATTAAAAACAACTTTATTAATCGAAATAATTAATAGTGATAAATCATTAATTTGAGTGGTTTTAAAGTATATTTAGAATATATTTTTACAATTTAATACAATGTTGGTCATTGGTTGTAATTTCACATTTAAACCAGACATAATCAAATGTCAATCTTTTGATAGATATTGTTTCTTAAAAACACGCTATTTGTTTTAACAGCGGGATTTAATTATAAAATTAATTAATGCAACTTATATGTTGGGAATTTTGTAAAATAGAAATCATTTTTGAATTCGGAATATCAATTATAGCTTAGGGTGAAATTTTGGCATTTTTCTGAAAAACTTCAATTTTTGATGAATAGTGAAACCACTAAGTGGTAGGTTAAAAACTGAATTTTGCATAAAACTTAATTTTACCGCTTCTGTGAATGGAATTTCGAAAATCCGAGAGACACGGTTAATATCAAGGACTAAAATGTGGTTCAATGAGATGAAAATAAATTTTTGGTGAATAGTAACTTTTTACTTTTTTTACCACGGTTAATAGTAAATAGGGTAACTAAGGGTAAATATGATATTAATATTACCCTAACACATGTCCTAATTCTATTGGACAAGTGTAATTCGACCAAAAACAAACTTAGGAATAAAATATGACCATTTAGGCCCACTTGGATTAGATTAGGACATTTATTATTAATTTATTTAAAGAAGGGTTAAAATAGTTAAAATCAATGTTTAATAAGTAAATCATTTCTAATATGGGGTAATACATAAGATATATTCGATTGTAAATATTCATTAGAAAGCTAAAAAGATTTACTACATGATGGTATTTTATTTGTAATTTTTAGACATCAAATAATTTAATTTATTTATGACACAAAGATGATGCAGTAATTATCTTGTTAATGAAATATTGACATAATTGATGTTATAAACACCAAAATAAATGTAATTTGAGACTTTTTATGAATTCCACTAATTTTATAGGTTACTATGATATATCAGTGTTGATTTAATCAACTTGGTTCGAACATATAATTCTGTTATGACTTTCACATAAATCATATATCAAATAGTGTCAAAATTGACACAAAATAGTTTTTAAATCAAATATTATATTATTAATTGTTATTTTATTCCTAAAAATCTAAGGTTAGGCCAAATGACTTAGATAAGGATATATGTATTAATAATATACAATTTGGGGTTCGTTTGTCATGTTATAGTATGTTTATTAACCATATAGTGAAATAAAACAAAAAGACACGGTAAAAGTTAAATTATTTAACTTAGAGTTAAATCTAATTGATAAGGTTATAATAATACCCTAAACTTGTCTAAATCCTATTGGTTGATATTATTTCGACCCATACCCACTTTAGCTTCGAAATAAGACCCTTTGGAACCATTATAAACCGATTTTGACTTTAATATAAAATAATATTTTGAGATATTCCTAAGGTGCCCCTCTCCTCCCCTATAAAAGGACACCTCCTCCCCCTCCTCCTCACACCAATTTGAGCACTCAAGCTCGGCCAACCCCTGCCAAAATCTCTTCTCCACTTCCCTAGTAACATCCTAGAGGTTCTGGTCTTACTCAAAGACCAATTTTAGTTCCCTAAGAGGAGGTCTCCAAAAGGCGCTTCAAAGAAGAGGTAATTACCGTTACCAATTCTTTCATCTTTATTTCTTCTTCCACTTCTTCTTCTTAGGGTGTTTCATTATGAAGTAATAAAATCAGTATCACTCATATACTGATATGTTATTATAAGTATGAAACAACCCTATTTCACCATCTATCCATCCTACGAAAAAAGAAATCACCGCGCGTGCGTACGTACAGAATAACGTCTCCACGCCGTGGTGTAATCTATTTTCCACCACCACCTTACATGGATGGGTATAATGGTGTAAAGAATAACTATACATAGTTATTAAAACATCATATTGATTCTGATATATTGTATAATCCACTCCAATTCAATTCAATATTTATAGAAATGATATCATCGCTCGTGCGTACGTACGGAATACCGTCTCCACGACGCGATGAGATTCATTCTCCATGTTAACCATTTAAGAATGATTATAATGTATATATAAGAAATAATAATGAAATATATGACATTATAAAGCTACTGGAATTATGTATATATATACATATGTATGTCATCTACTTACTTCCATTTGAAGACAATAAGGAAAGGAAAACAGCGTTCATGCGTACGTACGGACTACCGTCTCCATGAACGGTGTTTTTCATTTTATTTATCTACCTATTATATATATATATATACTGAATATATATGATATATAAATCATATTTTATATTCTGGAAGTAAGTAAATCATGATATAAGTAATAATGATGTCAAGAACAACAAGTCAAAACACCTACGATAAATGAAACGATTTTACCCAAAACGCTTCTTTAACATGGAATTTACAAAAGAACGGGTAATATAATGTCATAAGTGAACCATATATGATATCATAACAATGAATATGATTCTGTAATAAGTCAATAACATTATTTAAACCATTATACATGAGGTTCTGACACGAACAAAGCAAATCGGACCTAAGGTAAGGGAAATATCACAATCTCATTTTTATCCGAGATTGTTTATACTTTGGTATTTACTGGGGTGTATTTTATCATCCAATTCCATGTTTCCTCAATATGTAATATTATTTCCATACACCTACAATTTTTTAAATCCAATTTTACCCTTCAGTGAGTTTTTAGTAAAATATATGAAAGGAATCTTTTGTCGTTTTTTTTGTACGAGGTACTTTTTGATTTTTCTGACAAAAGTACGAAGAATGTTTTTTTTAACATATACGACATGAATGGATTTTTAAAAAATTATTTTCCTAGAATCTTCCTTTACAAGTATTCAACTTTATTTTTAATCAACTTCTTTTAGTTTAAAATTGTATGACATGTTAATAAAGGAAAATGTTTTTGAACTAGAAAGGATATTTTCCTCAAGAATGGAGATCAAGTGTTTTATCAAAATTATTTTCCATCTAAGATAATAAAGGGTTCTGTTTTTATCCCTATTATTACATTGATTTGATTATGTTGTGATGGAATTATTTTTATGAATTCCTTTATCTTATATGAATTGTTTTATGATGTCATGTTGTTTAAGAATCCCATTTTTATTACATGGGTTATGCGATGATGTATGATTTATGATTATGTGGCACACATAAGAAAGAATTCATTATAAGATGGGTGGGACCTATATCTCCCTCCAAGTAATTGGGCAAAGATTTTATATCTCATGAGATAGACATGACTGGAATGGTAGGTTATACCGGTTCAGTGAAACAGGACTGAAACGAGGGTTACTCGATTCAGAAAGGGACTTTGTCCACTAAGATAGTCTTGGCAATGAGTCTTGACTAACAAGAAATGATTCCCTATGATAATGTGTGAATGCCACAAAGTTTCATGTTTTAAGTTATGATTATTGTGATTACATTTCACTGTCATGATTTATCCCATGTTATGAAATTATGATCTCTTTTGCAGGTTAAGATTTCCAAAAGTTATATGCTTATGTATATGATGTGATTGATATTTCTTTTGTTTACCCTTACTGAGCATTTGAGATCACCCTTTTATGTTTTCTTTTCCCCATGATATAAAGAAAGGTTTTAGGTAAAAAAAAGGAAGATCTTTATGGGAGATATTGAAGATATTTCACCACGATTAGAAGATTACGTTCCGAGTTTCCAAAGACACTAAACTATTACGATCCTTGTGTGTGTGTTTTTGTTATGTACTAAGTATTCCGCAAAATTAATGTAATGTCCATGTACGATAAGCTTCGGGTCTCTACAGTGGTTGTTTTTTTTGAAATGCTACTAGATTCATGTGATCATATATTAATAGACCAGATTGTTTTAGAGTTTTTGAAATATAGGTACATACATAAATTTGAAAATAGATTTGAAAACATAATATAAAATATTATTTTTTTTTCATTTGGAAAATCATTATTATCATTAAAATATCATTTCATATCAATCATTATACACGTCATAGAATCCTTTGGAAAGGAAACATAACAAAGGGGTTATCATTTTTACTACGTAATGGTATTTATAAAGAGTAATTGAAAAAGGAATAAATAAATATTGAATAATATGGAAGGAATAAATGATCTCAATATAATTCTATATATATAATCACATGACCTTGAATCTTATAAATTTATATCATAACTATTATAATTGTCACGACCCGTCCTCGAGGCCTATGGCATGACTACCCCAAGCCCTCCTTCCATAGGCCAGGGGCTGGCGACTAGCACCAATGGCGTAAATAACTATACTGGGAAGGCATTTCCTTTATAAAAGTAAATAAATACAATAGAGTACGCAACTGAAGTAAGCACAAGTAAAAATGTATACAAAAGTAAGTGTTGAAAATAAATGGGCTTGAAATATTAGCCCAATAGTGAGTACAGTACAACTGAAAGACTAGTACAATAGTATCAAAGTAAAGGAGCAACCACTATGTCATCCTCCGAGAATCCGACCAGAAAGGTGGGTACCGATGGTCTACTCAGTGCCCCAGGTCCGTCTGTCCTCTCCGTGTACCTCCCGCAGAGTGGTCCACCTCCGGGTACTATCTAACTCCACATGTTTCTACCACGATCTGTGATATCCATCGACTGCATCCAACACAATGTAGGGAAGGCATATCCCATGCAGGGGTGACTATAACAATACTTAGTAGGGACCCCGATACCCTTGATGATCTCCCAGAATCAACGAAGGATAAACCAAAAAGGAATGATAGAATCACGAAGTATCAACCAACTCTACATAGGTATATGCACATACATATACCTAAGTCATCAATTCCAGTTCGGCTCAAACTCTCGAGCCCAACCACAACCCAGTTCACATAGGAAAGAAGTCAATCACACTGATGGTAATGATTGAAAGTCAAGACTCATCTCACACATGTATACAACTCACGAAGAGGGGTGAAGATTATTATATGTGTCCTATGAATTATCTCCTCTGCTGAACCCAGGTAGGATACTAGTACACAAGTCACCGCTTCTGAACCCAAACAGGATCCATGTACAGTAGTCATTGTTGTCAAACCCACGTAGGATCGAAGTACAGTAGTCATCACTGCCAAACCCACGGAGGATCCAAGTACAGTAGTCAATGTCGTTGAACCCACAGAGTATCCCAGTATGGTAGTCTTCGCAGTCGCAACCAGCTCTAAGGTTCCCTCACACAACACGCTCGATTCTGGGAGGGTCCGCTCCTCGAGCCAAGGGCTCAATACATCAACTATCACAAAGACTAGATTTGATGTACCCCAATGATCCTTCTCGTCAAAAGTAACCCAACACGACAAATGGAGCATCAATCAGACGCCTGGTCTGAGAGATATTGGCCTTTTTGTTCCATGCGCCCTATTGGAAATATGCTCATTCCAAACCCGGAATTTTCCCAAAGTAATCCAAAACTCACATATAGTATTTCAAAATTACTACTTCGTCGCGAAAATCCCAGTGCTGCAGATGTCGCATCAATCGGACGCATGGTGTCTAAGTTATTAACGTTTATGTAAAAGTGGGATCGACCCGTTATTCCTAGTGGGTTGCGGGTCGCCCTGACTCGATTCGGTGGGTCTGACCCAGATGTGGGTCGGACCAGCCTGGTGAAGCGTGAGGCCTGGTCCGAGGGGGCGTTTCCCGGACGGGTGGGGCGCGGCCTAGCCCGGCACGGTGTGGCCCGACCCGGCGCGGGGAGGCCCGACCCTGCTAGTCGTGGCTAGACCCAGCTGGCTGAGCACTGCAGGGGGAGAGGCCCCCCGGTCACCCGAACTGGCAGTGCCCAGTGGCGCCGCACTCCTCTCTGGCTGGCCGAAGCCTGTCGGTCTTCCTGGTGCGAGCATCCCACAGGAGCAGGTCGCGGTTCCTCCAACGTGGCGCCCTCCTGGTACCACTGTTCTTCCCAGCCCGACCGGATGGCTGCCAGATGGTTTGTCCGCCAAGCAGCCCGCAGAACGCGGGCCGCTGTCCTCCATAGTGCAGCGCTGTCATGGCTCCATTGTATCTTCGGTCCGAATGTGTTTTCATCGGCCAAGCGGCCTGCGGTTGCGGGCCGTAGTTTTTCTGAATGCAGCCAACGCGCGGTCACGAACTTCACTCATCACCGCCCCTTCCAATGCGTCTCTATCGCGAATAAATTCAAGAAAAGATCAAAGGGTTTTTGGGCCATGTTTCTTCATGCCGAGCCCTTCATGATAGGTGGTAAAGATTGGCTGCTGTTTTTCCAAAGAAATCTACATAAATTGTATAATTTATTCACTTATAAATTATACGATACCCCTACCTCAAAATAAGGTTCGGGGTAATCAGGTGTCATGGAAGACAACATTTAGGGGAGACAGTTTCAACTCATTAATATCAGGGAATAAGGAGCCGAGGATGGCACATCTTTGGCATTCCTTGCAGGTGGCTCATTCTCCTTTGGCTTTTCCAAATATCGAAGGAGACGATCTTCATTCTTCGGTGGTTCTTCATTGGTTGGACGGTGTTCTTCGTTGAAGAACGAAGCTCTTATAATTCTCCAGATGTTCCCCCACCAAAAATATTTCCTATGAAAATATTAAATCAGACATCTCCAACATTAATGAAATGCCATCCAATTAAAAATAATTCAAAAAGAATAGTTGTGCCATTTTATTAAAAAAGATATTATTTAATTGAGTTGCAAAACATAATGAGTGGGATGTGGAGTGTTTAAATTTAAAAGATAGGAGTTAACAAATTAATTAACGGGGGTATAAGAGATTTAAAGGGAGTTATGTGGAGATGAAAGGTCTAGGGAACGTGTGGGTCCCACCACACTAAATCCTCTCATGGGAGGTTATGTGGGTGTGGGGGCCACCTCCATCTCCCTAAGGGAGGAAATAACCACCATCCACAAATAAAATTGCGTACTACAAGTTTTATTTAATTTATTCTAAATCCCCAAATTTTAACTCTCAACCCGCATAAAACACAACTGCGGTAAAGGTCCCCTTAAGCGAATACTAGCGTTGTGAGTTCATCAGCGTCCTCGAATTTCAATTCAGATAACCGGTTCAAAAGATAGAAAAACCCACACGTACGTTTACTGAATATACCCAAAAAAATCATAAATTGATTTAGGTCACACCGGGCCTTGGAATCAAGTGCTGTCAGAAACTGCAGACTCAAAAAATTTGAAAGTAATTAAGAAAAAAATTTCATTGAAATTTTTGTGTCTTTACATTACTCCCACATCTTGGCTTTATGTCCACATAAACCTACAAAACACACTAGGGAAACAAATGAGGGTACTGTACACGCATCTGAGCCCCCCGCAACCAAGTGCTCTCCCAGAGGTTCTCGTGCTGCCAGCGAATGTGCACTAGAAGAATCGACCGCCCATGTAGGACCCACTCCTGTTGATCCTCGACCTCCACCGGGACCTCCGAGAATGTCACCCCATCATTGATGTCCAGATCCACATGGTCGATGATGTGGGATGGGTTGTTCACGTATCTCCTCAGATGAGATACGTGGAAGACGTCATGCACCAGGTGCAACTAAGGTGGAAGGGCCAGGTGGTAAGTCACCATGCCTACTCTACTAAGCACCTGGAAAGGTCCGATGAAACACGTAGATAACTTGGGACCCTGGACAAATCTCCATAGACCACATCGAGGTGAGACCCGTAGGAAGACGTGGTCACCATCAACGAACTCCAGTGGTCTCCATATCTTATCACCATAGGAATTCTGTCTGCTTTGTGCAGTCTTCATCGACTCCAGGATGATCTGCACCTTCTCTTTCGTAGCCTGAACCATCTCTGGTCCTACAAGTGCTGACTTCCCAGGGTCAGTCCAGCATAGAGGTGATCTGCAATATTGGGCCCTGCATTTCCTCATAAGTTTCCATCCCGATAGTGTAATGATAGCTATTTTTGTACGCAAACTCCACCAAGGATGGGTGATCCTCCCAACTATGACCATAGTCAAGGACACATGCACGAAGCATGTCCTAGAGAGTGTGAATGGTCCTCTCAGTCTAGCCATCCGTCTGAGGATGGAAGGTGGTGCTAAGACGTAGTTGCGTTCAAAAACCCTCATGTATCCCCTTTCATATCTGGGAAGTGAAACAAGCATCTCGATCAGAAACGATAGACGATATGACACCAGGAAGTCGTACGATCTCCCGAACGTAGAGGCGTTCCAATCTCTCTATTAAGCCCTGCTCTTTGATCTGTAGGAAGTGGGTCGAATTGGTGAGTCAGTCTATGATCACCCAAATAGAGTAATTTCCTCTGGATGTATGTGGTGTCCCCCTCACAAAATCCATGGATATCTCATCCCACATCCACTTCGGGACCTCTAAGGGATGAACCATGCCTGCTGGAACCTGGTGCTCTGCCTTCCCATGTCGACAATTGAGGCATCGTGAAAATAACTCTACTACAAACTTCTTCATACCCAGCCACTAGTGATGTCGTCTGAGGTCTTAGTACATCTTCACCATTACTGGATGTACCACTAGTGGGGAAGTGTGACACTCCCTCATCACTTCCTCCTGCAGTGAAACTGGTAACATAGTACGTCCCTAGAAGAGGATGATGTGATCCCCTCCTTCAAACAATCCATCGGGCGCCTACCCAGTGGATATCTGATCACATCACGTCTCCCAAGCAATGTCCCCACATTGTGCCTCTCTGACTCGCTGAAGGAGTGGAGGAGTGACTGTGAGTGATTGTAGAAAGGATGCTCCATCTCTATCCACAAAGGATATATAAAACATGGCTTGCTGCTCTGTCGCCTCTCTTAAATGATGAATGCCTGATCTTTTGCTGAGAACATCAGCTACAACGTTCCCCTTCCTAGGAGTATAGAGTATCTCAAATTCATATTCTAGGAGGAACTCGAGCCATCGTTTTTCTCTCAGGTTTAGGTCCTTCTACGAGAAGATGTTCATGAGACTATGGTGGTAAGAGTAGACTATAAAGAACTCACCCATTAGATAGTGCCGCTATATCATCAAGGTGAAGACCACTACTGCTAACTCCATTTCATGGGTAGCGTAGTTATTCTCATGTTGTATCAACTGCCTCGAACAATTTGTCATCATCGCTTGCACGTGCATCATGACACACCCGAGTCCAGTCCCTGATGCGTCACAGTACACTAAGTACCCAATGCCCTCCCCCAGTAGCCTCAATATGGGCACATTGGTCAACCTCTGTCTCGTCTTCTAAAAGCTCTCCAGTCTTCTATTTGAAAACACGAAGGTTTTCCACATCATCATCAAGGATGAAAGCTGTTCTGCAACTCTGGAGAATTCTGGCACAAATCTTCGATAGTACCCATTCATACTGAGGAAACTTTGCACCTCTGTCCCACTCCTTGGTGGCTACCAAGAAACTACAACCTCAATAATCACTAGATCCACTGCAACTCCAACCTGCAAGATGACGTGTCCAAAAAAGTGAACCTCTTGAATCCAGAACTAGCACTTCGAGAGCTTACCATAAAGCTGGTGCTCTATAAGTGTATTAACTATAACTCGTAGGTGGTAGGCGTGCTCCCCCTCATTAGACGAGTAAATAAGCATCACATCGATGAAGACTACAAATAAATGATCAAGGTAATGCTGGAAGATCCTGTTCATGAGAATCATGAACACTGCTGGTTCATTGGTTACGCCGAAGGCATATCCAAGAACTTGCAGTGGCCATACAAACACCTGAAGTCCGTTTTCTTCACATCCTCTTCTTGAACTCTGAGGTGGTGATAGCCTGACCTAGGTTCTATCTTCAAGAACCATCATGATCCCTTGAGCTGATCAAAGAGGCCATCAATCCTAGGGAGTGGGTACTTGTTCTTCATGGTCACCTGATTCAGGCCACAGTAGTCGACACACAGTTGCAAGCTCCCATCCACCTTCTTGGCGAACAACATCAGAGATGCCCATGTTGAAACACTGGGTCAGATAAATCCCTTTCCATGTAAGTCCTCTAGTTGTAACCGTAGCTCATGAATCACGGTGGGAGCCATCCAATATGCTGGAGTTGAAATCGTTGATGTCCCGGGGTACATGTCAATGTAGAAGTCTACCTCTCTACGAGGAGGTAGTCCTGGAATGTCGTTAGTAAAAATGTCTGCATACTGATCCACCACAACAGGAAAACTCGGACTCCTCACATCAACCACTCCGAGGATGAGACTAGCCATATGATGAGTGATCAACTGCCCTCGCCTCTGCGTAAGTCCATCCTGCGCTGCAAAGGCTCCCTTCTCACCGGTGAAGGTGAACCTGCTCACATCCATGTAGACACACTGCACTTTGCACCTAATACAGGCGACCTGAGCATGAACTGCAGATAACCAGTTCATACCCACGATGACGTCATAAGGCCTCAATGTCACTACAAGAAGATCCTAGCTGAAGCACTCACCTCATAGATTAAGATCACACTACCTTCATTAGTGCATAATCATCTATTCTGCTTCTGTTGGAGTCTCTAGCCTTAAAGATCGAGCCAACGGCTCCATCGGAATCTCCAAACTCCAAAAAAGGGTAGAGACAATAAAAGGATGAATCCCTCATGTGTATATAAGTACAACAACAAGGGTGGAGTAGACAAATATAGTACCTCGAATCATCTCAATTGCACCTTGGTCGTAGGCCTCGACTTCCATGAACTGAGTCTACCTCTATCCGGCAGCTCACTATGGTCAGGGTGGTCCTCCAGGTGGAGGTGGTGGTAGATCCTCGAAACGTCATCCACCACCCGCTGCTCAGGCAGCTCATCTTCCTCATGTGCATGCTCCCAGCGGACCACCACAACGAACCTCTACCTCTACTTGGGAGGTCCCACCACTATTTGTTTCTCATCTTCCCAGCGGGTCGGGCAGTCTCGAGCCATGTGGCCCTGTGCGCCGCATGCATAGCGCTGCCTGCCCCGCGTATGGCTGGTTCTGTTTCATGGGCCCCACATATTCGAACCAGTATCCTAAGGTCGCCCACCTGATGGCTTGGTCCGCTTGGACCTCTGCAAAATCTATCTACTTTCAGCTATAGAAGAATCTACTACGTGTCTCCCTATGGTGGGTCTCACTGCTGGTGTCCGCTCAGCGAGAAAACACTCCACTAGAAGAGCTCCCTCCAGCACCCCCACCTGTGTCGGGATGCTGAGGGGAATCATCTAAGCTATGATCTCTCTCCTGAGTCCTTGTTCAAAGGTCTGGGATCTGATGAACGGGCCCCATACCATAATCATGGAATAACATGAGAAGTCAGTAAACCTCACTGAGTACTGAGCTACTATCATGTTTCCCTACCGCAGATGAAGTAACTCCGGGATTCACACTACACATAGGGTGGCCGGACCAAAATCTGAGTGTAAGAGACTCTCGAAGTCTGTCCAATATACATATGCCTCGTCATGCACCTGGAGCATCAAGATCCACCATCCACCTTCTACTAAATTCAGGAGACTCGCAGCAAGGATCACCATAAGATCCGCTGGTGTCACTACTAATCTGAAAACCCCGACGACAGCCTCTAGCCAATCCTTGGCTTCCTGTGGATCCGTCTCTCCACGGGACATGGGCGGCATCTGTCGCTAAAATTTCTTCAATGCACTAAGGCAGTATGCACTCTCTGCTGCTGGGGATGGTAGTATCGGTGGCTTAGTGGGTAGTGGTACCGATGGTACCTCCGCTATGATGAGGCCCTACACTGAGGCCTCGTCGCTCGATGGTCTACCATATCACACGTAACTTGGAACCCTAGCTAACGGCCTTCGTGGGGACATACTGAAAAGAAACAGGTGAGCCACGGTCAAAACAGTATACCTCGTGAGCTGACACAAATTAATCACAAAGAAAACTATTCGAAGCAAACACACACGCAATCATTGTTTTCTGGCACTGTGTTGGAAATCAATTGACAGGGTCCTGGTGTATGGATACGTCGACCGCTGCACCAACATTGGACTCTCTGGACTGATAATCACACTCAATACGCTTAAAACTATTTCTAAATAGTATGATAGATCAGAGTCCTACGTAATGCGGTAGATCCGACTCCACTGATACCAATTTGTCGCGACCCGTCCTCAGGGCCCATGCCGTGACTACCCCAAGCCCGCCTTCCATAGACCAGGGGATAGCGACTAGAACCAAAGTTGTAAATCCTAATACTAGGAAGGAACTACCTTTATAGAAGTAAATAAACAAAATAGAGTACGCAACTGAAGTAAGAACAAGTAAAACTGTATATAAAAGTAAGTGCTGAAAAGAAAGGGGCTAGAAATACAAGACCAACAGTGAGTACAATATTACTGAAACACTAGTATAACAACAGTATAGTAATGCAGAAAACAATGAGTCTTCCTCTGGGAATCCCACCTGATGGGTGGGTATATATGTTATCCTCATCACCCCCGGTCCATCCGTCCGCTCCGTGTACGTCCCGCTGAGTGGTCCACCTCCGGGTAACATCCAGCTCCATAAGTCTCTTCCACGATCTATGTTGTCCGTCGTTTGCATCCAACACAACATAGTGCAGACATATCCCATGAAGGGTTGAGTATAACAATACTCAGTAGGGACCCCGAGGCCCCCAAAGTTCTCCCAGAATCCATGAAGGATAAACCACAAAGGAAAGATACAATCACAAAGAATCAAAAAAGTCTACTTTGGTATATGCCCATACATATACCCAAGTCATCAATTCCAGTTCGGCTCCAACTCTTGAGCCCAAACACAACCCATTCCACATAGGAAAGAAGTCAATCAAACCTATGGTAATGATTGAAAGTCAAGACTCATCTCACACTGGTATAAAAATCATGAAGAGGGGTGGAGATGGTTAGATGTTGCCTCTGAATCATCTCCTCTGCTGAACCTACATAGAATCCTAGTATAGAAGTCGTCGCTTTCGAACCAACGGAGGATCCAAGTACAATAGTCATCACTGTCGAACCCTAGGTGGATCCAAGTACAGTAGTCATCGCTACTAAACCCACGGAGGATCCAAGTACAGTAGTCATCGTCTTCGAACAAAAGGAGGATCCCAGTATGGTAGTCATCACAATCACAGCCTGCTTTAGGGTTCCCACACATAGCACGCTCGATTCCGAGAGGGTCCGCTCCTCGAGGAAGGGGGTTGATACATCAACTATCACGAAGTCCAGAGTGAATGTATCCCGAAGTTCCGTCTCTTCAATCAGATACCTAGTCTGACAGATATTGGATTTTCTGTTCAAGGGGCCCGGTTTGAAATATGCTCATTCCAAACCCGGCTATTTTCCAAAGTCATCCAAAACTCACTTAGAGTTTCACAAAAGGACCAATTAGTCACGAGGGTCCTAGATCCATAGACAGTGTGTCAATCGGATGTGTGGTGTATATGTTATTAACATTTAAGTGAAATCAGGCCTGGCCCGTTATGCCTAGTGGGCTGGTGGGTCGGCCCGACCCGGTTCGGCCGGTCCGAACCGGCAGAGGGTCGGACTGGCCTAGTGAAGTGCGTGACACGGCACGACTGGCCGTGGCTCGGCCCAGCTGGCCGAGTACTACAGGGGGGGGGGGGTCTCCCGAACCGGTGGCGTCAAGCGGCATCACCCTCTTGTCCGGCCGGCTGAAGCCAGACGGTCTTCCTGGCGTGAGCCGCCCGCACGGTCGGGCCGCGGTTCCACCAGTGATGTGCCCTCCTGGCGTCACGGGTCTTCAGACCCCGGTCGGCCGGCTGTGGGATGGTTTTTCCGCCGAGGGGCCCATGGAACGCGGGCCGCGATCCTCCGCAGTTCGGCTCCGTCATGGCACCGCTGTCTCTGCGGTCCAACTGGCTTAGCGGGCCGGTTTTCATCGGCCGAGCGGCTCGCGGTTGCGAGCGACGGTTCTTTCACATGTTTTCGACATGCAGTCACCACATTCTCTCTTCGCCTCCCCTTCCAACACACCTCTATCGCGAATAAAGTCTGGAAAATATCGTAGGGTCGTCAAGCAGTGTTTGTTCGGTCGGAGCCCTCTGACTAAGGTGGTAAGAAATGGCTGAAATTATTCTAATGAAATAAACACAAATAGGAGAATTTATTCACTTATAAATTATATGAAACCCCATCCTCAAAATAAGGTTCGTGGTAATCAGGAATCGCGGAAGACGATGTCGTGGGGAGACGTTGTCATCTCGTTGACGTCGGGAATGAAGGACCCGAGGATGGCGTGTCGTCGGCGTTCCATGTGGGTGGCTCCTTCTCCTTTTGATTGCATGAAGATCGAAGGAGATGATAGTCGTTCTTCAATGGTTCTTCG
Source organism: Viscum album (assembly GCA_963277665.1). Classification (NCBI taxonomy): domain Eukaryota; kingdom Viridiplantae; phylum Streptophyta; class Magnoliopsida; order Santalales; family Viscaceae; genus Viscum; species Viscum album. The sequence continues at coordinate 874,912,159 of OY728143.1, read as the reverse complement.
TTGGATTGACGGTGTTCTTCGTAGAAGAATGAAGCTCTTCTAATTCTCCAAAGGATCCCCCACCAAAAATATTTTCTATACCAATATTAAATTAGACTTCTCCAACTTTAGAGAAATACCAACCAATTCAAAATAATTCAAAAAGAAGAGTTGTTTCGATTAATTAATAAAAATATTAATTAATTGTGTTGGAAAACTTAATGAGTGGAAGGTGGAGAGTTTAAATATAAAATAGGGGACTTAACAAATTAATTAAAGGGGGTTTAAAAAAGTTAAGGGGAGTTATTGGGAGATGAAAGGTTTAGGGCACGTGTAGGTCCCACCACACTAAATCCTCTCATGGGAGGTTATGTGGGTGTGGGACCCACCTTCAACTCCCATTGGGTGGAAATAACCACCATCCATAAATAAAATTTTGTACTACAAATTTTATTTATTTTATTCTAAATCCCCAAATATTAATTCTCAACCCGCATAAAACACAACTGCAGTAAAGGTCCCCTTAAGAAAATACTGGCTCTATGAGTCATCGGTTTCCTCATATTTCATTTCCAAGCACCAGTTAAAAATATAGAAAAACCCACTTGTACATTTACTGAACGTAATAGAACAAGACTTCAGAAATTGATTCTGGGCACACCGGGCCTCGGAATCAAGTTCTGTCAGAAACTGCAGTCTTGTAAAATAATAAAGTATTTAAGAAAAATATTTCCTTGAAATTTCCGGGTCTTTGAAATAATAATGTCTAGGATATAAATTACTAATTTCATAATGATGAAATGGATAATTCCTAAAATATTAATCCTAGTTTTTATGCCTCACACCTATACATCAATAAAAATTTTTGGGGCCTTATCCACATAACCAACCAATTTTGACTCATGAGACCATAAAATTTTTCAACTGCATGTGATATTTTAGGACACACCAAACACAAACTGATTATACTACATTCATTAAATGAGTAAAAAAATACAACTTTATCAACATGTCAAAAATATCAGCAATCTTCTATTTTTGAAGATATATATTTTTGAATGTCAATACATTCTATTATCAAACAGATCTTAAAAGTACTATACAATGATTATGAATTATATAATTGGTGTAAACCCTCATTGAATCATTCAATTCTTCATAGTATTTTTTCATAGTAGAATATCTTTTGGAAATAAAACATGAAATTTTCTTTTTGAATATATCCATTTGAATTATAAATAATTTATTTAAAATGTTACAATTCTCCAACTATTATGGATATTTTTATCTTTGTAATTATAAATTGAGAATTAAAAATTGATCACCAAATAATTGTGTGTTCGTGATGGTTGTAAATCATATTCATGCTAAGTACATTAAAAAATATTCCATTCACATTTTTGGTAAATAACTAAAAGTACCTTTCTCATAAACTGAAAAAAAAAATTAATAATAAAACATTTTTAGAAAAGAAATTTATTGGTATAATTACCCATAATATATAGTCGGATATAATTAATAATCTTCACTATTGTTTTTTATCGAAAACAATGACATGGAATAAAAATATACCAAAATGACTATAAATTTTTTTTTTCTTTAAAAACATTATTTCAAAATAATGAGTACTTAGAGGGTGTAAATTCAATGATTTTTTTTAGTTTATATAAATATGTTGAGGATAATAATAAATATTTTCAATAATATATAATTTTCAAATAATTCCACCAATGGAATCATAAACATAATATATCCTGAATAATGATGAGATTGTGAAATAAACTATTACCTCACGTGAGAGTTCATCTACATATGTTCAATCATTATGTACTATAAATATATAATTATGAAAAACTATTCTAGAACCATAATAATATATATGAAACCTTAAATGGTTTTATTATATCCTTTTCAAATTTTTATTTACAATTTTATATTAAAATCATTTTTTGAGTGATAAGTTCTATGTTTTCAATGTATTTGTTAGTTCCATTAATTTTTACTATGTAAATTGTTTGTGGTTTAATAATATTTTAAAATATTATTTATTATAGAAATATAATATATATTTATTATATAAATATTTAAAATCTTCTTTAAATTATATAAAAATTAAAATGAATTACATCGTTCATGAGGACAATAGTTCATACATACACATGAATGTTGTTTCCCATTTTCAACAGACAATGAATAAAAAGTTAACAAACTGGTCACAAATAAATAAAAATATTATAACACATATACCATATATATTATTTAAATCTATCCATATTACTATTCTTTTAAATAGTAAAAAAATTAATCACATCTCTTTATAAAGTTGGTAGTCCACACGTCCACATAACAAGCATTATCTTTATTCAACATATTTGAAGATAAGAAAATTGATATAATTTTTCGATTAGAAAATATTTATTATGTAATAAATATCATATATAATAATTAAAAACATAATAAAAATCCATATATGAAGGTGAAGAAAAATGAATATTATCACTAAGTGGGGGTGGTAGTCCACATATATGCTTGATTGACATATTTTCCTCCCATTTATTTGAAGGAAGGTAGGATTATATTGGATTAATAATAAGAATGAATGTTCAATATATTTATTATATATAATCTACTATATTATGATAAAAATTATATAAATATAGTAGGTAAATGAATTAATAAAAATAATTTGATCAGTTATGGTGATTAGTAATTCTCTAAAATAACACATTTAGATCTCTTAATAATAACTGTAGCATTTGTCCTTTAGGAGGACCTGAACCTATAGAACAACACAATATATTTTGGGAAGATACATTGGTAGTGATTTCTTGACATATGGAGATCATATTTGTGTAAAAATGTAAGGGGTTGGGTGTCCTTTTATAAGCGAGGGAGATGAAACACATATAATTTCCTAAAAGACTAAAATATTATATTGTCATTATCAAGAAAATACTTCAGAATGGACAAATTGTTAAATTTGCTATAGTACGATGAAAAAAAATTCCCATATAATTTTATTTATTCATGTTTAATTTTAAAACAAACACTTTTCTATTCCTTTAACCCATAGTAACCATGTTTTAACCATTACCATTGTTATAAGTTTAATCTATTTGTATTTCTCATTGTGAAAAAAAGGAGCTTTTCCTTTTTATAATATTTTTACACGCTGTTGAAAAATATTTAACCCATATTACTAAATAAAAATCACTGATTAACTTTAATTTAATTTAATAATAAGCTTAAAAATTTATATTAATAATGTTTTTATGAAAAACAAACTTCTTATATATAAAATGAATTTATTAAAAAATTCAAAAAATTAATTTAGTCAAAATTGTATTTTTAATGATATTAAGGATTTACAATTAAAATAAAGTAAATTTAGAGTAATTGTAACACCCCGAGCTTCCACAATACGCTTCTCATTCAATAATGCAATAGCTTGCATTGTACGCAACTTCGAGTTCTATAACACCGCGACTAATCATAGTAGCCGTTATGAATAGTAATAACAACTTTTTAAAATTATAGAAATTTCATATTTCAAAATATACATCATTTTTGAAATCGGAATATCAATTATAGCTTAGGGTAAAATTTTGGCATTGTTCTGAAAAACTTCAATTTTTGATGAATAGTGAAACCACTAAGTGGTAGTTAAATAACTGATTTTTCGTTTAAATGAAATATTACCACCTCTGTGGTTTGATTTTCAAAAATCCGACATACATGGTTGTCATTAAGAAGTAAAATGTGGTTCAATGAGATTAAAATAATTTTTAGTGAATAGTAACTTTTAAGTTCTTAATCGCGATTAGAGGAAATTAGTGTAGTTTAAGGTAAAAATAATGTTTTAATAATATGAGATGAGCTTGACACATGTCCTACCCTCATTGGATGTGCCATAGCCGACCAAGACAATCCATGGGTCAACTTGGGGACCCCATGTAGCCACTTTAGTTGGAAAATGACATAAATACCTTTTATTTAATGTTAAAGTAAAAAATGACACAAACATGAAATGTTTTACTAAAACAATTTTTACATTGGGTTATACAAGTAATATTTTTGACTATAAATAGTCATTGGAAAGATAAAAAGATTTCCTACATCATTGTATTTTTTTTATAATTTTTAGACATTACATAAATTAAATTATTTATGACATTATTATGATGCAGCGATGACCTCATTATTTAACTATTTTAATAAAATGAAAAGATAATGTACAATCCATGGAATAAACTTGTCCAAAGAATATTGTATGGGTATATTTAGAACCCTTATCACCTTAGCCTAGAATTATATAAGTGTGGGACCTATAAAATCCGAAACTCATTTTATAATAAAGTGACTTTTCTTTACATTCCAAGAGTGCCCCTACTCTCCACTTATAAAAGGCCCCCACTTCTACCACCTCATTCACACTTTCAAGCCATTTTCCTCGGCCAAACTCTGCCCAAATACTATCCCAAATTCCCCCTATTACTCCTAGAATCCTCACTTTGGTCAGAACGCTTCCCAAGGAAGCCTTTGGCTCAAAGTAAAAAAGAGTTACCCGATTTTGAGGTAATGTCTTCTCTAATGTTGTTTTGTTTTATTTTTCTTCTCCAACCCCCTAAACTCTTTTTATTCATTTATTTTGTAACAACACCATTATCCTCAATATACTAGTATGTTGTTATAAGAATTATTCGAGCTACACTTACACACACCTACATCTAATGGTTAAAGAACATACGGTTTCTGTGGATGGTGACTTTCTGCCTCACGAAACGATGATTGTTCAACACTCATATAACACCTTCAAAGGTGGCCATTAAGATGTAACTATATTTATATATGATATATAATATGTTTATGTTTTACTTATTCTTCTGTATTTCTCATTTATGGCATACTTTATGATTTCCATTATTGGTAAACGCGATAATTTCATTTTAGGAAGTGTGGACTACCGCCCCCTCAAAGTGATTTGAATCGTTAATGCCATATGTGGGATGTATAATGGATGGATTAAATTGTATTATACACCATATTATAATGGAATTATATTATACATTTATATAATTATGATTTCATTCCATTAAATACGTAATAGAAATGAAAGTAGCGTTCATGTGTACGTACGACTTACCGTCTCCATGAACGGTGCATTTCATTTCTTACCTCTAAATGTTACGTAATATTATAAATGAATGTATATACTGGATATATATGATATATATGACATCTAAATCATAAAAATAATTCTGGAGATAATGGATATTCTACCACATAAACAACTTGTAATTATAAGAAGTTTATTGTTGACTCAAGTACCAAAGATCGAAAAAACGACCGTTATTAACATAAATAATTACAAAATGTTCATATCATTGTAATAAGTGATATAAAAAGGATAATGAAATTGAAAATGGTTCTTAATAAGGTATATATTAACTCTATTGTATTATTCAGGAGGTTAAATAACGGTTGAGTCATGTCAGACACAAGGTAAGGGAATTTCATAACCCAATTTCCATTCTTTGGGTTAATCTCCTACCTTCAAATTATGTCATGATATTATTATGTATTATTCTGTATTTTTACTTTCTTTATGTGTACCTATAGTTAATATACATAATAGATCTATTTTATTTTAAAAATAATCTTTTTATGTACTTCGTATCAATCTCCTTTCATTGTGGCATATTTGGTTTTATACAAAACTTTATTTTATACGGTGTATAAACCCCTTTGGATTTTACGTTTATTCAAAAGGAATCATTTTTATATGAAGCGTTTTTTTAAACGACAAAAGGGAATGTTTTTCTTTCTGTACTTATGCGGCGACAACGACTTCTCCACCGCCGTGACCTTTATTTGAGTTTCAGCTTCCTATACAAGCCATCATTTCTTTAATGAAAAATAAATACAAATTATTAACATTATTTTATTTTGGTATTGAAAATGGTTTGGAAAGAATTTTTATTATATCAATGTGTTGTATTGATATCTTGTGATTGAAATGTGGAAATGTTATGTTTCCTTTATGTATGTTTTATGTGATACGATTATGTTATGGTTTATGATATGTTTAAACCTATTCATATGAGAAATGTATTGGACTTAATAAGTGACGGGTGGAGCCCTCTATAGCTCCTCGATGCATCGGTAGGTCTCATGAGACAACTAGACGTGGAATTGGCCGAGGCCCTTTCCCAATTTCATTTATGGTTTTGGCCGAGGCCTTAATCATTTTAGACGTCTTGGTCGAGGCCTTGAAAAAAATTTTCAGAATGTCTGGCATTATACATTCCCTCATTATGAAAGTGGTTAATGATATTTCATGTGATTATTCGACCAGTAGAATATCCATGTGAATAAGTAAATGGAATTATCTCATTTTACTTTTGCCATATTATGTTGATGTTCAAGTTTAAAAGGCTTTTGTTTTAGTTATAAATTGCCTTAAATGTTTATGTTTATTTATGAAAGCTTCCACAATATTGTTATCCTTACTGAGCATCTGAGCTCACCCCTTTCAATGATTTAATATTTTCCAGGATGTGAAGAAGTATTTTTTGAATGACCTGCAGGGATAGTCATAAGAGGATATGAGTGTGGACTATGAAGACTTTGTTATTAGTTTTTTTTTAATTTATGATGTAATGAAAGACTTATTAATGTATCTAGTGTTTCCAAGGCTACTAAACTAATCGGTCTTTCGAGACGTGATCTTTTGTGATCATGCCAATGTTACGAAGTAATGCACCGACTCTGGGTAGCTAGGTTCGGGGCGTTACAATTGGTATCAGAGGCAGTTTAGTACTAACCTTGGAAGCTAGATTTAGATAAACTCTGATTAGAGCACATATCCCGAAGATAGACTTTGAGGATTAGTATAGAAGAACTTCCTAGAATTTTGGTATTGTAGAGATTTTGTGAGTTTTCCGAGCAATACATCCCTGTCTGGATATGAACAGGTAGAGGCGGCTCTGGCACAGATGTACCTAGGGGTAAAACCCGAAAACACCGCTTTGAGCTATACTCGAACGGGAATTGGTGCACGACAACGGGCCTTGTTGCACTCTTGGTTACGACACTCCCAGGGGATATGCTTTGGATAATTCTCATTTTCTTTATAAACCACTATGAAGGGTTATGAGTATATACCTTCTCAAAGAAAACATTTTTATGGATTATATCCATTAATAGTTCAATTTATGTTAAGTATCTTACAAGTATGGAATTATGTATTTTGATTCATAAACTAATATAGTTTATGCCATTGTTTAGAAATGGCGCCTAGTGGAAGGAATGGAAACCGTATCAATGCACGCACTCCGTGTAGGGATTGCCCTCCTGCTCAAGGTAATTATTATGGATCTGGAGATACAACTGGTTCTGATCAACTTATTACCATACTGGGACAACTCACTCAGGTTATGAATAATAACCTTACTCGTATGGAGCACCCTGATCTGCAACGTGGAGGATCAATGTTAGACCGCTTCATGAGGAAACAACCACCAACTTTTAATTGGGGTACAAATCCATTAGTAGCTGAGCAATGGATAAACTCCATAGGGAAAATATTCAATACCTTGGGGAGTAGAAAAAGGGAGAAGGTTGTCATGGCAGTTTGCCGCCTCACTGGAGATGCCGGTCAGTGGTGGTCGCTGATTCAAAACACAAAGGAAGATGATGACGTATTGAATATGGAATGGAGGGAGTTCAAAGATATTTTCTTAGAAAAATACTTTCCACATGACCATCGAGCAGATATGGAAAGGCAATTTCTGAGTCTGAGACAAAAGGAGGATGAGAATGTCGCAAAGTATGAGGCCAATTTTACAAGGTTAGCGAGGCATGCTGCAGATTATATACGTATCCCAAGAAGTAAGATTGACCATTTCTTTAATTGGTTAAAACCATTTCTCCATCGAGCTTTAGTATCACAAACCTTCTCTTTATACGAAGATATTGTCTCATGTGCTATCAAGACAGAAAAGGAATTCTCTAAGTCTCATGACTTTAAAGAAAAGCAAGAAAAGAATAGAACGGTGGAACAAGAGACAGATAAAGGGAAAAAGGGAAAGAAGGATTTTCCATTATGTGATAATTGTGGGAAGAATCATCCTGGTACTTGCCTAAAAGGAATGGGAGTTTGTTATAAATGTGGAGAAAAAGGTAACCAGGCGCGTGATTGCAAGGGATAGAAAGAGGCTATCAATGTTGAATGCTACAATTGTAGGGAAATGGGGCATTATGAAAATGAATGTACTAAGCGTCAGGGAAACTTAACTCACAAAAGGCCAAGGGATCAAGGACAATCTTATGCTGTTACTACAGTTGAAGCGGAATAATTAATGTATTGGTGCTTTTGGACTCATTGATTATATTCTGGTTATTAGAATAATGTGATATATATAAGGATTGTACTACAGGACTTGTTGTTTCAGTAAAGTTTTAATATGATAAAGGTAATCATATTTTATGTATGTGACAATAAGAGAAACTTTACTTTGTTTGGGGAATCTGATAAATTGACTTTGGAATTAAGAGACCTTTTAGAGAAAGTTTGGACAGAGGTATTTTGGATAACTATAAAGGTTGGGATGGATTAAGTTGATCTTTGGACAGTATTTCTTAAGGTTAAAAAATTTATGAAGATAATTTTTGAATATTATAATAGTATAGTTTTAGGAAAAGGACAACCTGTAGGGTGGGGCATAACCCGTCGCGTCGGACAGAGCTGCAGGAATCAAACCCACAATCATAGTGCGACACGCCTTTATTTCCTACCACTAGACTACAGGAAGTCCCTGTTTATTACAAAATAATTTTACTAATCTAAATGGTATGTGTTAACATTTGTAACCTTATACAATTAGGATAAGTATAATATTTTTGAGTTCTATTATCTTTTTGAGTGAAAGATGAGTTGAAGGTTGAAACTCTAATTGTCAAGCATAAATATATATATACCTATCTCTTAATCAATGAATGAATTAATTCTTAAACTTTAGTAAAGGGATATTAAAACAAAAAAAATGTGTTATCCTAATACCTTATGTCTTGTTGAACTGATGATATTTTAAATCAACATAGATTGAAGGCTTTGAGGCCCTCAATTTGACAGTTGATTGTGATTGATGACCTCAATCACTCCCTACAAATATTTACCTTTTTCCTCTAATTATTTGTCTCTAATTTCCACCAATGTTCTCCTAATCGAGATCATAATTGGGTGGTGACTTTTTCATTTCCCTTTCCCTCTTATTAAGGCTAAATTTTATTAATCTTATTTCTGATGTGGGTTTTCCACAAAGGTATTTTCTATTTTATACCTTTTATTTTCCAAGAAAAATTTCAAATTGTGAGGACGCAATTTATTGAAGGAGGGGAGAATGTAACACCCCGAGCTTCCACAATACGCTTCTCATTCAATAATGCAATAGCTAGCATTGTACGCAACTTCGAGTTCTAAAACACCGCGACTAATCATAGTAGCCGTTATGAATAGTAATAACCACTTTTTAAAATTATAGAAATTTTATATTTCAAAATGGACTTCATTTTTGGATTGGGAATATCGAAATTATCCTATGTTGAATTTTTGGTATTTTTCTGAGAACTTCAAATTTTTTATGAATAGTGAAAAATACTTAAAAACAAATTTTTTAATAAAAATAATTTATAATGATAAATTATACTATTTAGTGGTTTAAAAGTATAATTAGAATATATTTTTACCATTTTATCCAATGGTGGTCACTATAATTAATTTAACATTGAAATTGGACATAAACAATTGCCAATCTTTTGATATAAATTATTTCTTAAAAACACGCTATTTGTTGTGACAGCGGGAATTAATTATAAAATAAATTAATGCAACTTATATTTTTGGAATTTTGTAAAATAGACATCATTTTTGAAATCGGAATATCAATTTTAGCTTAGGGTGAAATTTTGGCATTGTTCTGAAAAACTTCAATTTTTGATGAATAGTGAAACCACTAAGTGGTAGTTAAATAACTGATTTTTCGTTTAAATGAAATATTACCACCTCTGTGATTTGATTTTCAAAAATCCGACATACATGGTTGTCATTATGAAGTAAAATCTGGTTCAATGAGATTAAAATAATTTTTAGTGAATAGTAACTTTTAAGTTCTTAATCGCGATTATAGGTAATTAGTGTAGTTTAAGGTAAAAATAATGTTTTAATAATATGAGATGAGCTTGAAACATGTCCTACCCTCATTTGATGTGCCATATCAGACCAAGAAAATCCATGGGTCAACATGGGGACCCCATGGAGCCACTTTATTTGGAAAATGACATAAATACCTTTTATTTAATGTTAAAGTAAAAAATGACACAAACATGAAATGTTTTAGTAAACAATTTTTACATTGGGTTATACAAGTCATATTTTTTACTATAAATAGTCATTGGAAAGCTAAAAAGATTTCCTAAATCATAGTATTTTTTTTATAAATTTGAGACATTGAATAAAGTAAATTATTTATGACATCATTATGATGCAGCGATGACCTCATTATTCAACGATTTTAATAAAATGAAAAGATAATGTACAATCCAAGGCTTATACTTGTCCAAAGACTATTGGATGGGTATATTTCGAACCCTTATCACCTTATCCTCGAATTATATAAGTTTGGGACCTCTAAAATCCGAAACTCATTTTATAATAAAGTGACTTTTCTTTACTTTCCAAGAGTGCCCCTACTCTCCACTTATAAAAGGCCCCCACCTCTACCACCTCATTCACACATTCAAGCCATTTGGCTAGGCCAACCTCTGCCCAAATACTCTCCCAACTTCCCCCTATTACTCATAGTAGCCTCACTTTTTCCAGAACTCTTCCCAAGGAAGCCTTTGGCTCAATGTAAAAAGAGTTACCCAATTTTGAGGTAATGTCTTCTCTAATGTTGTTTTGTTTTATTTTTCTTCTCCAACCCCGTAAACTCTTTTTATTCATTTATTTTGAAACAAAACCAGTATCCTCAATATACTATGATGTTTTTATAAGAATGATTCGAGCTACACTTACACACACCTACATCTAATGGTTAAAGAACATACGGTTTCTGTGGATGGTGACTTTCTGCCTCACGAATCGATGATTGTTCAACACTCATATAACATCTTCAAAGGTGGCCATTAAGATGTCACTATATTTATATATGATATATGATATGTTTATGTTTTACTTATTCTTCTGTATTTCTCATTTATGGCATACTTTATGATTTCCATTATTGGTAAGCGTGATAATTTCATTTTAGGAAGTGCGGACTACCGCCCCCTCAAAGTGATTTGAATCGTTAATGCCATATGTGGGATGTATAAAGGATGGAGTAAATGTTATTATACACTATATTATAATGTAATTATATTATACATTTATATCATTATGATTTCATTCCATTAAATATGAAATAGAAATGAAAGTAGCGTTCATGCGTACGTACGACTTACCGTCTCCTTGAACGGTGCATTTCATTTCTTACCTCTAAATGTTACGTAATATTATAAATGAATGTATATTCTGGATATATATGATATATATGACATATAAATCTTTAAAATAATTCTGGAGATAATGGATATTCTACCACATAAACAACTTGTAATTATAAGAAGTTTATTGTTGACTCAAGTACCAATGATCGAAAAAACGACCGTTATTAACTAAAATAATTACATAATGTTCATATCATTGTAATAAGTGATATAAAAAGGATAATGAAATTGAAAATAGTTCTTAATAAGGTATATATTAACTCTAGTTTATTATTCATGAGGTTAAAGAACGGTTGAGTCAAGTCAGACACGAGGTAAGGGAATTTCTTAACCCAATTTCCATTCTTTGGGTTAATCTCCTACTTTCAAATTATGTCATGATATTATTATGTCTTATTCTGTATTTTTACTTTCTTTATGTGTACCTATAGTGAATACACATAATAGATCTATTTTATTTTAAAAATAATCTTTTTAAGGACTTTGTCTCAATATCCTTTCATTGAGGCATATTTTGTTTTATACACAACTTTATTTTATACGATGTATAAACCCCTTCGACTTTTACGTTTATTCAAAAGGAATCTTTTTTATACGAAGCATTTTGATAAACGACAAAAGGGAATGTTTTTCTTTCCGTACTTATGCGGCGAAAACGACTTCTCCGCCGCCGTGGCCTTTATTTGAGTTTCGGCTTCCTATACAAGCCATCATTTTTAATGAAAAATAAATACAAAGTTTTAACTTTATTTTATTTTGGTATTGAAAATGGTTTTAAAAGAATTTTTATTATATCAATGTGTTGTATTGATATATTGTGATTGAAATGTGGAAATGTTATGTTTCCTTTATGCATGTTTTATGTGATACGATTATGTTATGGTTTATGATATGTTTAAACCTATTCATATGAGGAATGTATTGGACTTAATAAGTGACGGGTGGAGCCCGCTATAGCTCCTCGATGCATCGGTAGGTCTCATGAGACAACTAGACGTGGAATTGTCTGAGGCCCTTTCCCAATTTGATTTATGGTTTTGGCTGAGGCCTTAATCATTTTAGACGTCTTGGTCGAGGCCTTGACCAAATGTTTCAGAATGTCTGGCATTGTGCATTCCCTCATTATGAAAGTGGTTAATGATATTTCATGTGATTGTTCGACCAGTAGAATATCCATGTGAAGAAGTAAATGGAATTATCTCATTTTACTTTTGCCATATTATGTTTATATTCAAGTTTAAAAGGCTTTTGTTTTAGTTATACATTGCCTTAAATGTTTATGATTATTTATGAAAGCTTCTGCAATATTGTTATCCTTACTGAGCATCTAAGCTCACCCCTTTCAATGATTTAATATTTTCCAATATGTGAAGAAGTATTTTTTGAATGACCTACAGGGATAGTCAGAAGAGGATATGAGTGTGGACTATGAAGACTGTGTTATTAGTTTTTTTACTTTATGATGTAATGAAAGACTTATTAATGTATCTAGTGTTTCCAAGGCTACTAATCTAATCGGTCTTTCGAGACATGATCTTTTGTGATCATGCCAATGTTACGAAGTAATGCACAAACTCTGGGTAGCTGGGGTCAGGGCGTTACAGTAATATTTATAATTTATAAACTTTTAAATGAACAACTAATTTTCAATAAGAATCTGTATTTTCAGTGATTCATCGAGATATAATTATTTTCATAAAATTATCAAAACTTCACCCTAACCTAATGTTGGTTTTCTAATGTAAGAAAATTTAATTAATATGTTAATTATTTTTATAGTGGAAAAAAATTATTTAAATATTTTTTATACAATGGAATAAAAAATATTTTCCTAGCAAAATATTTTCATGAAGCATATATAGAGTTTACTATAATTTGATTATTTATATGTAAATATATTTTCTTTTTCTAAAACTTGTATACATATATTTTTATATAAATTTATACTATGGATACCTCATATTTTATCATCTAGTTTATAAAGTCCACATATGAATAATAATATTTTGATATTATAATGTGGTCTTTTTAAGTTGGTGTTTCATGTAACACAAACAATAAAATAAATAAAATTTATTTTCAAATAAATATATTATGAAATATTGAGGTGTTACATTCTATACCCCTAGTGAAAAATTATCCTTCAAAAACCCATCACATCAGTATGAATAATTGAGGGCACTTCTTCCTTATCACATTCTTGGGATCCCAGGCAGTTTTCACAAATTATTGGTTTCACCACAAAATCTTATGTAGGTGATTTTCCTTGTGTTGTAAAACAGTCTCACTAAAATCTACACTGATTTTTCCTTATAATATAGTTTATTCTCTTTTTTTATTAACATTGATTTTAGTACATGTAAAAGATAAAGTATTTACTTCATCAGAGAGATATATAGAAAACACCATTAACAAAAATCAGATTTGGTGTAATATCCAAGAGATATGAAATCATCCCTATATTATCACGAATCAATAAGGGGTATATATTAAAAGGGATATGATTTCCCTTTTCATTAGTATTGTATCCTTAATCCAGCGAGATATTCATAGGAATTCGTTTTCATCGAACTTCAATCTATTGATATCATCAATGATTCTCATCATAAATTTTTTGACAATTCTGAGCAGCCCTTACGGGAAAGTGAAAAGTTATAATACTATCTTACATATCCAATGTTAGGTTTGGTCACAATATTATTCTTTAACTAAATTATTCTAGTATGATTCAGTTATGTATCTCATTCCGTAGGAGGCTTTATAAGGGTCTATCTAAATACTCAAGTGAGTGTTATTATTGTAATAAAATGACACCACATGAATGTGTTCTTCCCAACACCATTTGATATACATTGAAGAAGATATTAGTTTGTATTATATTGTTTAAATGGTCCTCTAAATCTAATCATATTTAAAATGATAACAAATAGTGTTCAAACTCAATTTTTTATTCAGATCATGCTATTGACATCACTATAATTATTAAGTTAACATTGGATCCTAATTATATATTATAGAATATAGAAATCCATTCTACGTAACACTTATTTAATGTATATTCTAGTATTATGATCAAGTGAAAAATATTATCTAATAGCAATTAGTTTTACTTAATTTATATAGATATTGAAGAAAACCATAATAAAATTATGTTTTTTATGATTTGGGGAGTTCGATGATAAAATCCTTGATGATGTTATTCAAAAACCATTCTATTATGGGTATTTTTTGTAACATACCCTTAAACAGTAGACTCATATCCATAACTTACTGATATACTAGGCACCATAATAAAAACTATAAAATATACATTTCTATAATATCCCACAAGAAATACTCTTTTTGAAATATATACACCTTTTTACTTAAAAGTTGAATAATGAATGATGAACTATGTGCTTTATCAAACAATTCATTATTTGAGACTATTATTGATGGGACACATATGTGGTTCAGATCCATATTATTCTATAATGATCATTTTTTAACTCATGGTCTTTACCCAACTTCTTATCGACTTCCAAATCTTCCTTCTTCACCTTCATAATCCTCTTATGGATGGATGGATGAACATTCATATAATAAAAATAAGATATTTCTCATTTACTATTGATTTCTAGATCCATATTTTAAAAATCAATAAATATTTGATCTATTTAAATACTCATCATGGAAAAAATAACTAGTCATTGAGACTTAGTGCTTCAACCAACTTCTTCACCTTCCCACGGTGGTAATGTATGGAAAAGTCATATTATTTTATTAACAACAACCATATTATTTTTGGAATATTAAACTCTTTATGTATAAATAGATACTTCAATATTTTATGATCAATATATATATCATTCTTCACTATATATATAATTTTCCCATGTATTTAATGCCAAATAAATATTTTCTTGTACAAATATTTTACTCATAAATTTTTAAATAATTAAATGACTACGCTATCACTGAAGTACCTAGGTTTTATATACCCATAATAGGTAGATGTGATGAATCAATGAAATCCATTTTAAAATTTAATATTTTGAAATGAAAATATCTATAATAAAATAAACTATTATTCCCTCATTCTTTATGGTCTCACCTCTCCTGTAAGAAAACTAATTTAAAAACTGAAAATCACATATTGTTTTTACAATATTCTTCAACAAATTTTGGTGACAACAGCCTTGAGGAGTACTAATTTATAAGAGAAAAAAATTCTCCAATAATAAATTAGAGTGATGAAATAAAATATCTCCATATACTAAAAAAAACTACAATATTTCCTTATCACTAATGATTAGAGTGGTCTCCTTCTGATAGGATCATTACAATGGAACCCCACAAGTGTAAATTATAAAAACTCTATAAATATGAGATATCTCAAAAGATAGTTGGTTGTTTATATGGGAATATGTACCACTATTAAATAGACTTCCAAAAATCCAATGGATTTATGTTCAACAAATTCTGCACACTAATGTTGGGTGCTTATTGGTTTTGTTAAATTTCATGTCCATATTATTAGATTTTTTTCAAAATCCTTATTTGACTTACTAAAAAACATTATTATAAATTTCCATATTTTGATAGACTATGATATTTTTTAGAAACAACTGAATTTATGTTCTGTGATCCACCTCATACTACTACACTGATGATTTTAATTTATTTCAACTACTCACGTTATTTCAATTTTATGCTTTATGAATATACATTGTATTTTTTCCAAATCAAAAAATTAAATCTCAATATACATTTAATTACTAAAAATTTGTTATTCCATGTATTTTTAAATATTTTTCACGAAGTATTAATATTTATTTATATTATTTTCATAAATTATAAATCACATTGTATTTTATCACCTCACCATTGAAAACCTCCAACCTATCTAATTTTATTCAATTCATGCTCAAAAATTTCATGAATGTGCTTCAAAAAATTGAATATCTATTAACAGTAATGTATCACATTGATGCATCCTACTTCATGAAACATATTCTCATAGTCTACTCACAATATCACTTTCATGATTTCTCAAGCATTAAGTACCCAAAAATTCATCATCAAACAATACAAGAGTTCACAATACTTCTTCTTCTTCATGTAAGGTTTTATACAGGAATGTTGTATTATATTAATGTGAAACAATATATGATGATTAATAATATCTATAATCATTGTTACATGTATAGAATCATTTTAAATACCACATGTATTCCTTGAGAAACACGATATCATAAAACATTCCATACATGATTTGGTTGGGAAGTCTTAAAAAATATGTGAAAATGCATAGAAACATATTTGGGTACATAGAGCTCCCTTTTGTCTTTAATTCCTATTATATATCACTTTCAATATTTAATATGTACATGTCTATCTAATACCCATAATTTATAAGTGTTGAGAGTGTATATAGAGACCCAATCCACTAACATACTCCACCACCATATAATATAATGTGCACTAACACACCTATTCTTGTCCAAACCTCTACATCTTGTACCATTCCTAACTATGAAAATTCCTTATTCAAAAGACATTCCCTATATATTTTAATACCGCACTTTAAAATCATTAAAGGGGGTTATCCGGCATGAAAATACAATTTCCAACATACATTTGATTCCATGTTCAAAAATCACGAAAATTTAATACTCATCATAAAAAATAGACATCAAAAAATATATTTTATTATGTATAAAAATTCTTAAGAGGTTGGGGATGATTATGGTCCATTGAAATTGATTTTTTGGTATAGACTAAACTAATAGTATAGTTATTTTTCATTATGTGACATTAAATGGATATATGAATAAAGTTCTAGGTATCTTTATCCCACATTGGAATTTTGTTTGGCCTTACATGAATTAATATTACAATGGGTCCCCTAAAACATTAAGATGGCCCTATGTTTGAAACCCTGACACACTAACTACACATAATACATGTAGTGGGACACACGCACCTTCCATATTTCATTAATCTCTATGGACCACATAGGTGAAATGCACACCCACAATGCTGGTTCAAGTAGGTCTCTTCAATATTCATCCTCTACCAAATCCTAATTTCTCAATGTTGTTTCTCCCCCACATGTCTGAGTATTACTCCAACACATGTGTGGATGAACTGAGTCCATTTATATTGGGTGGTTAGATGATTTTTTAAAAATGGAATGAACAAAATTTACATCACAAAACAAAATTAAATTCCATCATAGAAAATCCAGGCTATATTGGAATCCTAGATAACTTTTCAAAAACTACCATTTTTGACTCGACAAATCATCTGTTAAAATAATTATAAAAAATCAAATATCATCAATATATTATTTATATCGAACAATTTATTTCTTAATAATAATAATTTTTTTATAATTATCATAAAATATTATCCCTTAAATTATATTATAAAATGTGAATTCTACTAACACTGTTTATATTTGATGGACATTAAGAATGGATCTAAGTTCCTAATATTTAAAGGACATTGAATTTTCCACTAAAATTTTTACTGAAAACATATTTATCCTCATAATAACTCAATATAACAAATTGGGTTCTCAATCATTTTACTTTGATTTCATTCTAATAGTCATTTTATTTCTAATTGTAATGTTATCTTCTCCAACTTATTGAAAATAAAAACCATTATATTTGTATTAAATGTAATTATCATCCCCAACATCTAAATATGATGATAAAATATTCTTCTATAGTGAATGATAATGTCAGTTTATTTTTTGGGTAGGAAGAACTCACTAAATCAAAATAAATAAGGTAAAATTTTCTAACTCTAAGCCTATGACTCCATGATCGGTATATATAAAAAGTGTAATCAAATTTTTCATCATTTATATCAATATGAGAATATCATTAACATACTTTAACGATTATAGTATATATTCATGATAAATTTATCTTATAGAATCTCCAGATACAAACCCTATCAATACTTATAATATTCATGATACAAAATGAGGTCTTCATTTATTAAAGTTATTCTTCCATGTTATCCCTCAATGGGATACAACTTATAATTCTACATTACGATTGAATTTCATGAAGAATAATATATATGAAGCTCTAGATATTAATAAATGTGTTTTTAAAAGGAAAAAACATACCATTGGTATAATTGTACTTCGTGATGATATATTTTCTTGTTATTAGATGTTAATATATTCTATCATGTTCTGTTCTACCATTAAACACATTATTCAACTTCAATTCCATACATATAAAAACAAAAACAATATATACATTCAAATAAAGTGAATATTCAATGATTCAATGTAATATTAATAGGGATAAAATATTATATTCCAACGAACTCTCTCCAATCCTAATTCATATCTCTTCATGAAAGTTCCACATTTGACTTTCCATTTTTCAAAATTTGAAGGTGCAATAACTACCATGATTTTTTCAATATGATCCATAAAATCACATGTATCATCATATTCCTATCTTAATGTATTTTTTCATTCTTATATGTGTATAAAAATATTAATGTCCAATGAAATACATCCATTTTGTCTTCATCATAAAAAATATCTCATGATCATTGTATTTATGAAATTTTCTATTATTCACATGAAAATAACAATAAATAGGTGAATTTTTTGGACTTAGATTATCAAAAACTTTTTCCTCAGTTTCCCTCATCCTTCCCATCTGACATTAATCATTTGGAAATAAATAGTAATTTCTATTTTCTATTATTTGTTATTTATTAACATTATCACCATTTATTCACTATCACATAAGTGTTTTTGTGAAATAATTAGAACACTAATCATTTTTTGTAACATTCAACAATTTCATTTAGAATATAAAATTTATGTTGAGTAGAAAGCCTCGTTGATTTCACAACCACAAAAGTATGCATTCTATAATTGTTCCTCTATTAAAAAGATTTTCTATTTTTCATTCTAGAATTACACCCTGTTACTAATTATGATGAAATGAAATTATCCATTTGTTTTAGGATTTAATCCCAAATATACACCAACACTGGTACTAACATATAATATATTGTGTTCCATTATTATGATTTTTCTATTGATGCTAAACTGCATTATGTTTGGAAATAATCCTACCATTATTTTCCATTATTCTGGGGGAACATTAATTTATCAACTCATTTAGGTTATCACTATAAAAATCATTATATATTGGTTTAGTTTTTAATTTATTAAAAGTACCACTAGATGAAATAAATTTAAAATCACTAGAATAATCAGAAAAAATATATACTTTTTTATTTGGAATGGTATTCATAATATCATTGGATGAATCAGATTTATTATCAAATAGTTTTTTAAAAAACACCTCATCATTTTCATAGTTTTCTTATTTAATAATCCTTAATTTTCTCTCATATGATTTATCTTATTTTGCCGCTAGTTTTACATTATTGTCCTTCAGCATATTATACTATTCAGAAATATTAAATATTGAAGTTTTAATCTCCAATATAATATCATTCTCTACATTTTCTTATATTTTCCCTTTCTAAAACAACATTATTACTTTATTGAGATTAGTTTTTTTATTATAAAATAATATAAGTTAAGATTTTATCATGTACTCATAGTATCTATATTCATCTTTCATATCAATAATTAATGAATATATGTATCTTAACTTGTGATATGAAGGTATTAAGATTTTTAGTTGATCAATCATCTTATTATTCAATCTATGGTGATTAGTATTTGTCGTCTTTAAGACTCATCAAATTTCCATTGTAATTTCTTGGAAACATATTTTTCTATTTAGTATCACTTTTTTTGATCTTCTATCTATATAGTCTTCTTCGTCATCATCACTCATAAAATCAATAGAATCATTCATTTGTAAATCAATTGAAAAATCAGTAATTTGATCATTGTGGATGAATTTTAACTGAATAGAATCTTTAAATATCACATTTCCACTTTTGACCATTTTTTTGAAATTAATGTACAATTCCTTTGTTAATTTGTATCAATAAGCAAAAATTTATCAACATTGGTAAATTATTTATATTTATTTTCCATCATCTTGATATTTTTCAATGAATTTAAAGAATTTTCCCCAAATATATATATATTAAGAACCAAGGAAATTATCTTCTCATTTTTTATAAATGTATTAAAAAAAATTCTATAGCTAGATCTACATTTTATTTCATAGGCAGAAATATTTATATCCTCTATATTATAAAAACTATTATTTAATTTATTAACAAAATATAAATCATATATAGTGTCTTTAAATCCCATGAAATTACATAATATCTTATTAACCATTGTTAATGAAGTAATCTACAGTGTTACCATCACACACATGGATATCATTAAAATTATCTCTCCTTATTATTGTTTGAATTATAAGAAATTTATATTCCTTATATACAAATATCATGTATATAAAACTCACCTTTGTTTATTGGCCCTATTAAATTAGTGAAAATATAGTCCTATAAGGATGAATAAATTACATTTTTCTCATTCCCATATTAAACCATATTTCACATATCAAAATGTATAATTGGATCATCAATTTAATTTAAGATAGAACCCAAATTTTTAGATCAATAATATCAAGGCCTTGTGAAATGATATATTGAAGATATTGGTACATTCATCTATAAAAGATATTATCATCAATGAGTGGAAATATATTATGGATTAATGAATTAAAACACTATATCAATGTAATTTAATAAATGATTGATTTTTTCCTATGGAACCTCATTATTTGATATATATTTATGTACCAAGGTTTAGATATAACAATGAGATGAATAAGGGTGAAATAGTTATTTGTTTTTATAAATTGTATTATTTGAAATAAAAATATGTGATATATTGAGATCTAGATCCATTACTATTTCAAGAATCACATATCCCATATGAATAAATTGGAATAAATAAAATGTAAATTCAGGTTTTTACATGTTCCCCCAATTCAAGGTGAGTAAATCCATTTTGTGTTTGATATTATCTAAGGCACAAACATCACACTAATAATTAAAAGTGGGTACAGATTATCTTTTCTATTTATTTACAACAAAATTATTTTATCATCATATCACAAGTGATTATATTTTACCACCTCATAAAATTATAAATATATTATAATCCAGTGAATGATCTTTAAACAAACTCAAAAAACATAAGATATCTTTGGAAAAGTTCTGGTTTTTTATAATAGATTATTGCGGGTGCATAAATTGTTAAACTAACTTCATGTGAAGAGTTCTTAAACATCTTATTCCTACTAATATAGTGATCATGTTAGCCATATTCTATTTAATTTCCATAAAATTAGATATTTTTGTGATTAACTATTGTCCGGGATCACATTCAATTAACAGAGCTTGTTAGCTACCAATAATTGATGATTTTTACTTGAAACAAAGGAATAAATGTTATTTGATTGACAATACAATAAAACATTGATCCTTATTATTCTTCTTAATTTATCAGTTCGTATCACATGATTGTTACTTTCATATATATTCTACATTCAAAAAATCAGACGAGTGGAGCCCACATTTCATCAAATTACATTCAATTTATTTTGTAATTCATTTTATCAGTATTCTCTTAAAACAATTATTTCATATTTTTATGTTTTTTATAATGACCAACTCTCACAATACTATACAAGTCATCCTTTATGAAGACTTAACCTATCTCACTGTATTTCATTTATGCACACATATTTCATCCATGAGTATCATATAAACTAATCATTGTTAATGAACGTGTATCACCTGGTTGACTCCTCCTTCATGAAATATAATCTCACAATCTAATCAATTCATCACATTTACGATGATTCAGTAAGGCAGTAAACAATCATCATTCATCCCATAACACAAAATTTTGTAATACTTCTTCTTCACAAAATGTTTTATATTTGGACAATATTTTAATTGAATATAAAACTCTCTATTTAGTATAGTGTTATCTCTCAATATAGCTAAATGAACATAATATTCACGATACACATGTGCATCACTTGAATTAAAATGAGTTCATAGAACTTCACATATGTCATGTGGTTGAATATAATTATAAAAAATAGTACAAATTCATGGATATTTATTCATGAATACTTATCTCCCTTAAGTCTATATTTATTTGTCCCTATCTCTAGATACTCTCTAAGTTCATTATTATATCATACCATACATTGTATAGGGTTAAAAGGGATATTATATACCCATTATATAGACATACTAAAAAACATTTTTTGTTGATCACACACTAAATTAACTCTTCTTCTACACAGTTATATATCTTGTCTTCAACTTAATGAAAAATTAATATCCGCACATATATTTCTCACATGAATTGAAATCCTCACTATATAATCATAATAGTGAGTCATCATGCATGTAAATACAATTTTAGTCATTCTAATGATATCAGATTTTGATCCACTGGAAATTAAATAGTCGTCATGATCAATAATTATAACAGAATGTACATTCTAGTGCATGTAATCCACTCAGGCGCCAAAGATGAATATTTTTTTTGCAATCGATCAAGAATCATCGAGCGAACATATTGAATTACTATTGGTATTTATGTAACATTTCAATTATGTATGAACAATGTGTCAAGTATCCTTTTCCCATATAAAAAACTCAAACGACCTTCAATATTTTAACATTACAACACAATTTGGTGACACCTCAAGCCGGTACAGGGGTCAGAAAGAAAACAAACATCAAACTCACAATACACGGAGTGGGATACACCCATCTATAACTATATACTCCATAGTGCAGACTCATAGGGTGTTATGTGTTCCCACCATGCCTACTTGAGAATATTCATTATCCATGTTGTGTTGCTACCTGTTTAAACTCAAAGATTGATCCCTCACGTGTAAGAGGGATTGTCCAACACATCTGATGTTGAAATGGTTCATATGATTGTGTATAGTTGGATTATTTTATAATAAAGAAGAAATAATAATTTAATTATTGAAAACCATGTGCAAGACATCATATGAAATCTGTACCATATTGGAACTAAAAAAATATTTCTTCAACACCCCTTTTAACTCCCCAAATCATCATTTATAATAATTTTTAAACCTCCATGATCATAAAACTATGATCCATATCTAAATTTTCACTTAATAAATATGTTGATTTTTTATAATTAAAATAACATGTTCTTAATTAAATGATGTAAGAAAATTATATTATTTGAATTTAATTATTACATGTTTTGGACATTATGAAGGGCTCGACAAGCATCATATTTAAAAAAATATACATTTAATCTATGAAACATATTTATAAAAAATAAAATTCATTATAAACTAAATTAAAATTAATTGGGTTCACCAATAAAAATATTTTTCCTCATGGGGACACGTCCAATTCCCTTGATTGTGGAATCATTATAGATAACAAACCATTATCCAACATAGTGTTGTATAAGCATGTGTGTGAAAACAATCATTTTCATAAATTCTATAAAACTATATTAATATTCATCTAATGATAATAAAAAATCCCCTATATAAGTATACATGGTCAGTTGATTAAATTTTCATGATTAATCTATCACAACACATCTATAATACCTTGATTACCCACAAAATCTATTAGTTTCATTAATCGTTGTTGGTCATGTACATTTATAAAAATATTACATCTTCTAATGATCTATTAATATACCATCAATTGATATTATGTGACCTATGAATGAAACATTTTGAATCCAATATTCACACTTATTAAATTTACCATACATCTTATCATTCATCATTTTCTTTTGTAAAATTATCAAATTATTGTCATTCGTATGCTCGCTGTTTTCATAGATAAGAATATCATCTTTAAATGATATAAAAATATTATCCAAGTAATATATAAATAATATATTCATTAAATCCATTATGATAACAACAATATCATTATGTCCGTATACCACTAATATAAATTCATAATTACCCTACCTTATATAGATGGTTTTCTTTGGTAAACTGTACTTTTTAATATGTATACGATGATATCCATATGTAAGATAAATATTAGTAAAAATATAGATCTCCTATTAATTTATCAGATAGATATTCCATACAGCGTAGAGGATACTTAATCTTCAATGTAATATTTCTAGGTTCCACATAATCAAAGAAAATATACAATTGCACAGTAGTATTCATAAAAAGGAATATGTTCACCCCATGTTGAATCACAATTCTAAATGAATCCATTATCTACATGTTCCACTAGTTTTTCATCTATTCATGAATTGAAAAATCAACTTCAAAATTAAGGGTATGACTGGAAAATTCATCAACATATTACTAAATTTTTTTCATCAATTTTGTGTGTCTCCCAAACCATTTTATATGGATATTCTTCCAGAGTTGGTTACAGAACCCATATAATGGAACTAATTACCATTGGTTGATCTAGTTCATCCTCACATTGATATATGATTAAATATTGATTTAGAATATTGAATATAACTTTCCATCATCAAGAATTGATATATTTTCAATATAAATAGATATAATCAACATGTTTAATTATATAAAATTCAACTAGTGGAATTTTAATATTATACTTTTGATGAACTTTTCAACTAAATTATCATATATAGAAGTTATATACTTGAGATGTTTTCATCCTTCCATTAGTGTTTTCACCGCCTACTGAACATATATTTATTGAGGTGGTGATGTGATACTCTAAGATAATTATTATTATACAGAAGAGTGAGTATAAAAATAAACAGATAAAAATTTTCAATCATAGAATGGATGATAAGTAAACCTTTCACAATGTTTCTAGAAACATCCACTTTGGATTTTATAATTTCATATCCATAGAATTATCCCCTTATATTCTTTTGTAGTAAGTAAAATTGATGTTTGGGAAATTATATGGAATATTCAATCATCTATATATAGTTAAAATTGTGTATATTAACGGATTCTCCCATACCCTTTCATTAATGATCATGATTAAATTTTTATCCAAACATAAATAAAACACATTCACATTTTAATCATGTTCTGTGGTGTTTTCATCCACATGTATCATATGATGGAAAATTCATGTTTCCCATTTTCCCCCAATAATATTTTTCTATCACCCTATCCAAAAATTTCATTCCTCAATAAAATAGTATATATTTTCGATAAATTTATCCTTAGAATCTATATATAAAAATGATATCAATACTTCTAATATTCGTGATAAAAACTAAAGACTAGATTTATTGAAGCTATTATTCCATGTTCTCCCTCAAAGGGATAAAAAATATTATTCTATATTACGATTGAATTTCATGAAAAATAGTATCAATGAAGCTCTAGATTTTAAGTAAAGAATTTTTAAGTATGAAAAAATATACCATTGGTATAATAGTACTTCGTGATGATAAATTTTCTTGTTATTAGATGTTAATATATTCTATCATGTTCTGTTGTACCATTGAGCACATGAATCAACTTAAATTCCATACATAAAAAAACAATATATGCATTTGAATGAGGTATATCATCAATGATTCTATGTTAGATAAATAGAGATAAAATATTATATTCCCACAAACACTCTCCAATCTTAATTCGTATCTATTCATGAAAGCCCCTCATTTGACATTACATTTTTCAAAATTTGATGGTAGAATAACTTCAATCATTTTTTCAATATGATCCATAAAATAACATGAATCATCATATTCATATCTTAATGTATTTTTCCCTTATTATGTGTGTATAAAAATTGTAATGTCCACTTAAATACTTCCATTTTTCCTTCTTTGTATAAAATTAAATCATGATTATTTATGATATTTGGGAAGCTTCACATGAAATTAACCCTAATTTGGTGAATTTTGTGGTATTCTGTTATCGAAAACTTTTTCATATGTTTCCCTCATCCTTCCATTCTTACATTAATCATTATGAAGGAAATAATATTTTCACTTTTCTGTTATTTGATATTTATTAACATTATCAGCATTTATTCACTATCATATATGTTTTTTCCTGAAATAATTATAACACTAAACATTTGTTTAGTAACATTCACAAATATAATTTAGAATGTCAAATTGGTTTTGAGGAAAATTCCATATTGATTTCACAACAAAAATAAATTATGCATTCTATGATTATTCTGCTCTTAAATAGATTTTCTAATATTCATTTTGGAGTTACACCCCAATATTTGTTCCAACTATAAGGATATGAAATTTTCCATTTTTTATAGGCTTTATTCCCAAATTTACCCCAACACCAGTACTAACATATAATAAACTATGTTCCATTATTATAATTTTTCTATTGATGCTAAACTGCGTTATGTTTGGAAATAATCATATGATTATTTTCCATTATTTTGGGGGAACCTTATTGTCTCAACTCATTTATGTTATCACTATAAAAATATCATATGGAGGGTTAGTTATTTATTTATTAAATTCACCACTAGATGAAATATATTTACAATCACTAGAATAATCAGAAATAATATATCATTTTTTTGGAAAGGTCTTCATAGTATCATTGGATGAATCTGATTTGTTATTAAATAGTTTATCAAAAATAACCCTCTTCATTCTCATTGTTTTCTTATTTAATAATCCTCAATTTTTTCTCGTATGATTTATCTTATTTTTCAGTGACTTTTACATTATTGACCTTACAAATCTTATCCCTCTCATAGATATTAAATTTGAAAGTATTAATCTCCTATATAATATCATTCTCTTAATTTAATTTTCTATTCTCTATCTGCAACAACATTATTACTTTCTGGAGATGATTTTTTTATCAAAAAATTATATAAGTTAAGAGTTTATCATATACTCATAGTATCAATATTCATCACACCCATCCAAAATTAAAGAATATATATATCTTAACATGTGATATGAAGGTATTAGGTTTTTTAGTTAAATCACCATATTATATTTCAATCTATGGTGAATAGTATTTATCATCATTAAAACTCATCAAATTTCTATTGTACATTCGTGAAAATATATTTATCACTTTAGTATCCCCATTTTTTTGATCTTCTATCTCTATAGTCTTCTTCTTCATAATCACTCTTAAAATCAACAGAATCATTCATTAGAATATCAATTGAAAAATTAGAAATTTGACGATAGTCAATGAATTTTAACTAAATAAAACTTTTAAAACATTCATTTCCTACTTTGACCATTTTTTGAAATAAATGTCGCGTAACTTTTTTAATTTGTATCAATAAAAATAATGTCTTCATAATAGTAGAATGCTTTATATTTATTTCCCATCATCTTGAAATTTTAAAAATAAATTGAATGAATTATCGTTCAATTCAATTTTATTGACCACCAAAGAATTTGCCATCCCATTTTTTATTAGTGTATTGAAAAATATATTCTATAGTCAGATCAACAATTTTTTCATAGGGAAAAATATTTATATCCTCAATATTAGAAAAACTAGAATTTAATTTATTAACCAAATATAAATAATTCATAGTGTCTTTGAAAACCCTTGAAATGACTTAGCTTCGTATTAACCATGGTTAAAGTAGTATTCTACAGTATTAACATCACTCATATGAATATCGGTAAACTTATCTCCCCTTATTTTTATATGGATTATATGATAATAAAATTCCCTATATACATATATCATATTTATACAACTCCTCTAGGTCTTTTGGCCCCATTAAATTTGTGAATACATAGTCATTAAAGGATGAAAAAATAACATTTTTATATTTCCCATATTACACAATATTTCACATATCAAAATGAATAATTTTATCATAAATTCAGGGTATGATAAAACAAAAATTTTGAAGATCAATAATATCAAGGCCATATGAAATGATATATCGAAGAAATCAGTATATATATATATGATACTATCATCAAATAGTGTAAGTCCTTTATGGTTTACTAAATTAAAACACTATATCACTAGTCTTTAAAAAATGACATATTTTTTCATATCGAACCTCATGATTGGATATAGAATTATGTACCAAGGTTTAGATATAACAATGAGAGGAATAAGGCCAAACTAGTGAGGCGTTTTTATAGATTTCATTATTTGAAATCAAAATATGTGATCGTTTGATATCTATATCCATTATTTTTTCTTGTATCACATATCCCATATGAATAAATTGGTACAAATAAATCGTAAATTAGGGTTTTTACAAGTTCCACCCATTTAGGGTGACTAAATATTTTTTGTGTTCGAGATGATCTAAGGCCCAAACATCACACTGATAAATAAAAGTGAGTATGAACTATATTTTTTATTTACTAACAATGAAATTATTATAACATAAAATCCCATGTGATTATATTTTTCCAACTCATAAAATTGTCATTATATTGTAATCCATCGAAGGATATTTAATGAAACTCCAAAAAGACAATCTATCTCGAGAAATGTTCTTGTTTTTTAAAAGGATTATTAAGAGTAAAAAAATGGTAAAATTAACCTCATGTGGAGATTACTTAAACTTCTTTATCATATTGATATAGTTTTCATATTATCCTTATTCTATTTAATGTCCATATAATTATATATTGTTTTGATTAACTATTGGCCTTTATCACATTCAATTATCAGAACTTATTAGCTTACAATAATCGATAATGTTTAATTGAAACAATATAATAAATATTATTTTATCTACAATACAATAAAACATTGATCCTTATTATTCTTTTAATCATATAAGTTTATATCACATGCTTGTTAAATTCTTATATATTATACTTTTTAAAAATCAGAAAAGTGGAGCCCACTTTTCATCTATTTCATATAATTTATTATTTAATTTATTTTATCATCATTATATTAAAACAATTAATCCATATTTTTAGGGTTTCTATAATAGAAAACTCTCACAATATAATACAAGTCTTTATTTATGAAGCCTCAATGTATCTCACAGTATTTCATTTATGCACACATATTTCATCTATGTGTTTCATGTAAATTTATCATTTTTCATGAAAGTGTATCACACGGTTGAATCCTCCTGCATGAAAAAAAATCTCACAATCTACTCAATTAATCAAATTTAAAATGACTCACTAATGAAGTACGCAATCATCTATCATCACATAACACAAATGTTTTGGATACTAATTCTTCAAAAAAAATTAAATTTGGACTCTATTTTTTTGAGTATAGAACACTCTATGTTGTATAGTGTTATATATAAAAACATCTAAATGAAAATAATCATCATGATACCCATGAGTATTCCTTGAATAAAAATGAGTTCATATAACTTCACATATGTCGTGTGGTTGAATAGACTTAGAAAATAAGAGTAAAAATTTGTGGATATTTATTCATGAATACATATCTCCCTTACGTCTTAATTTATTTGTCCCTCTATCTCGATACTCCCTATGTTCATTATTATATCATACACTAAAATGTAGAGGGTTGGGAGGTATATTATATACCCATTACATAGACATACTAAAAACCTTTGTATAGATCACACACTAAAAAAACTCTTCTTCAGTACAAATATATATAGTCTGCTACACGAAAAAAATTAATATCCTCACATGTGTTGCCCATTGGAATTGAAATACACTCTATATCATCATAATAGTCAGTCCTCATGCAGGTAAATACAATTATAGGCATTCCGGTGATATCTGGTTCTGATCCCATGGAAATTAAATAGTCTTCGAGATCAATAATTGTAACAGAATGTACATTACAGTCCACGTAAACCACTCAAGGGCCTATGATGAAGATGAATTGTTGGAATTGATCGAGAAGCATCGATCGAGAATATTGTTTTACTATTGATATTTATATAACATTTAAATTATGGATGAATAGTGGGTCAAGAATCCTTATCTCATATCAAAAGATCAAAAGGCCTTCAATATTTTAATATTACAACACGCTTTGGTGACACCTCAAGATGGAACTGGCGTCGACCAAAAAATACACTTCACACTTACAATACATGTGGTGGTATACACCCAACTATAACTATATAATCCACAGTGTACAATCATATGGTGTTATGTGTTACCACCATACCTACTTGAGAATATTTTTTAACTATGTGAAGTTTCTACATGTTTACAGTCTGAGTTGGATTCATCATGTGCATGAGGGGTTTTCCTACACATCTGACGTTGAAATGGGTAATATTACTTTGTATGGTTGGATTATTTTATAAAAAATATGCAAAAAATTTAAATATTCAAGACCTTGTAGAATACATCATATAAAATCGGCACCATATATGAAACAAAAATTTCATCAACTGCTGTTTTAAACTACCCACATCATCAATTCAAGAAAATTGAAACACCCAAGATCATAAACATATGATCCATATCTATATATTCACTTATAAAATATGTTGATTTTTGATAACTAATATAACATTTTCCTCATTAAATGATGTAAAAAAATTATATTACTTGATTTTAATTATTACATGTTTCAGACATTAGGAAGGGATAAATTAGCATCACATTTAAAACCCATATTCATTTCATCATTGAAACATATCTAAAAATAATAAAATTCATCATAACCTCAATAAAAAATAATTGGGTTCATCAATAAGAAATTTTGATCCTCCTGGGGACACATCCCATTCCTTTGATTGATGCATCATTATAGATAACAAACCATTGTCCACTATAGGGTAGTATAAGCATGTGTGTGAAAACCAACAATTTCATAATTTCTTTAAAACTATATTAATATTCATCTATTCATAAGAAAACATCTCACATCTATATATACATGGTCAAAACATTAAATATACATGATTAATCTATCCCAATGCATCTATAATAACTTGATTACCCACAAAATATTTTAATTTCATTAATTGTTGGTGGTTATGGACATTTCTCAAAATATTACTTCTTATAATGGTATACTTATATACCCTCAATTGATATAATGTGACCTATGAATGAAAAATTCTGAATCCAATATTCACACTTTGTAAATATACCTTACATCTTATCCTTCATCTTGTGTTTTAGTAAAATTCTCAAATTCTTGTCCTTACCTTCCCCACTCTTTTCATATATAAGAATATCATCATTAAATGAAACACAAATATTATCCAAGTAATATATAAATAATATATTCGTTAAATCCATTATGTTAACAATATTATCATTATGTCTTTATATAATTATATAAATTCATAATCACCATAACTCATATAGATGGTTTTCTATGGTAAATCATAATTTTTAATACTTATATGATGATATCCATATCTAAGATAAATATTGGTAAAAATATAGAGATCTATTTAATTGATCAAATAGATCATCAATAAAGTGAAGAGGATACTTGATTTTAATAGTTATATTTTTAGGTTCCTTATAATCGAGGAAAATATACAATTACCCAACAGTATTCATAAAAAGGAATATGTTCACCCCATGGCGAATCACCGTTCTAAATGAATCCATTATTTATATTTTCCAATAGTTTGTTCTTCGATTAAAGAAACTTAATAATTTCTATTATATACATAGACTTTGATATATGTATCGTACTAAGTATGAGTTTAATTGAAAACTCAACTTCAAAATTAATGGTAAGACTAGAAATTATATCAAAATATTACTAAAACATAGGAAAATTATAAATTTTGAGTTTCTCTGAAACCATTTTATATAGATATTTATTGATACTAGGTAACAAAACCCATACATTGGAGGTAATTACCTCTGGTTGATCCAGTTCATCCTCTCACTGATAGATGATTAAATATTGATTTGGAATATTGAATATAACATTCCATCCTCAAGAATTGATATGTTCTCTATATAAATAGATATAATAAACATATTTATTTTCATAAAATTAAAATAGAGGAATTTTAATAGTATCTATTGGAAGAAATTTTCCACAAAATTATATTATATATAAGCTATATACTTGAGATGTGGTCATCCTTTCAGTAGTGTTTCCATCGCCTACTCAACATCTATTCATTGAGGTGGTTATGTAAAACCCGGGGATAATTATAATTATATATAAGAGTGGGTATAAATATAATATGGTAAAAAAAATTCAATCATAGAGTGGATGATAAATGAACCTTTCAGAATGTTTCTAGAAACATCCACTTTGGATTTTGAAATTTTATATGCATAGAATTATCCCCATAGCTTCTTTTGTAGTACGTAACAACGATGTTTGGGACATTAGATGGAATATTCAATAATCTCTATATATTTTAATTTTTTTATATTTATGCATTCTCTCTTACCCTATCATTCATGATCATGATTTAATTTTTATCCAAACATAAATAAAACTCATTCTCATTTTAATCATGTTCCAAGTTGTATCCAACCCCATGTATCATATGATATAAAGTTCATGTTTCCCATTTTCCCTTTATAATGTTTTTCAGTAACCCTATCCAACTATTCCTTTCCACAAGTATTATTGTCTATATTCTCGATAAATTTATCTTCTAGAATCACCATATACAAACCTTACCAATAATTCTAATATTCATGATAAAAAATGAGGTCCAGATTTATTGAAGATCTTATTCCATGTTCTCCCTCAAAGGGATATAACTTATAATTCTACATTATGATTGAATTTCATGAAGAATAATTTCTCTGAATCTCTAGATATTAATTAATGTGTTTTTTAGTAGGAAAAAATATACTATTGGTATAATAGTACTTCGTGATGATAAATTTTCTTCCTATTATATGTCGATATATTCTATAATGTTCTATTCTACCATTGAAAACATGAATCAACTTCAATTCCCGACATATAAAAAACAAAAACAATATATAAATTCAAATAAGGTGAATATTCAATGATTCCATGTCAGATAAAGAGGGATAAAATATTATATTCCCACAAACTCTCTCCAATCCTAATTCATATCACTTTATGAAATTTCTACATTTGACATTCCATTTTTAGAATTTTGAGGGTGGAATAAATTCCATCATTTTTTCAATATGATCAGTAAAATCACAGGAATAATCATATTCTTCTCTTAATGTATTTTTCCCTTCTTATGTGGGTAGAAAAATTTTAATGTCCATCGAAAAACTTTTATTTTTTCTTCAACGTCAAAAAAATATCCCATTATCATTTTATTTATGAGATTTGTAATTCATCACATAAACCTAATCATTATTGGTGAATATTTTGGTCTTCCATTATCATAAACTTTTTCCTCAGTTTCCCTCATTCTTCCATTATAACATAAATCATTTTGAAAAAATAGTAATTTATATTTTCAATTATTTTATATTTATTATCATTTATAAAATTTATTCACTGTCCTATTTGTGTTTTCCTTAAATAAAGAGAACACTAATCTTTTTTTCGTAAAATTAAAATATTTTGTTTAGAATATCAAATTTATTTTTTGGAGAAAGCCTTGTTGATTTCACAACAAAATAATTATGCATTCTATGATTGTTCCTCTATTAAATAGAGTTTCAAATTTTCATTTTGGAATTATACCCCATTATCTGTTCCAGTTATGAGGAAATGAAATTATCCATTTGTTATAGGCTTTATGCCCAAATATACCCCAACTCCAGTACTAAC
The DNA here is from genome assembly GCA_963277665.1 of Viscum album. Classification (NCBI taxonomy): domain Eukaryota; kingdom Viridiplantae; phylum Streptophyta; class Magnoliopsida; order Santalales; family Viscaceae; genus Viscum; species Viscum album. The sequence continues at coordinate 874,878,029 of OY728143.1, read as the reverse complement.
ATATAATACATTGTGTTCCATTATTACGATTTTTCTATTAATTCTAAACTACATTATGTTTGGAAATAATCCTACCATTATTTTCCATAATTCTGGGGGAACCTTATTTTATCAACTAATTTTTGTTATCACTATAAAAAAATTATATATAGTATTAGTTTTTAATTTATTATATGCACCACTAGATGAATTATATTTAGAATTACTAGAATAATCAGAAATAATATATATTTATTTTTTGGAATGGTCTTCATAGTAACATTGGATGAATCTAATCTGTTGTCAAATAGTATATAAAAAATAAACCATCATCATTTTCATTGTTTTATTGTTTAATAATCCATATTTTTATCTCATATGATTTATTCTATATTTCAGAAAGTTAAAAATTATTTTCCTTCATTATCTTATCCTGTTAGGAGATATTAACTATGGAAGTTATAATCTATTGTAGAATATCATTCTCTTTTTTTCATTTATGTTCTCTTACTACAACAACATTATTACCTTCTTGAGATTAGTTATTTAATTATAAAATGATATAAGCTAAGAGTTTATCATGTACTCATAGTTTTTATATTCATCTTTACCATCAATAATTAATGAATATATGTATCTTAACGTGTGATATAAAGGTATTATGTTTTTTTGTTGATCCATCATCTTATGATTCAATCTATGGTGATTAGTATTTATCATCTTTAAAACTCGTCAAATTCTTATTTTACTTTTTGAAAGCATATTTATCTATTTAGTATCACCTTCTATTGTTTTCATTGATCTTCTATCTATGTAGTCTTCTACTTAATCATCACTCGTAAAATGAACAGAATAATTCATTTGAAAATCAATTAAAAAGAGAGAAATTTGACAATAGATAATGAGTTTTAACTGATGAAAAGCATTAAAACTTACATTTCAACTTTTGACCATTTTTTGAAATATATGTCACCTAATATTTTTAATTTGAATCAATAACCCCAAATTCATCAGAATTGGTGAATGATTTACATTTATATTACATCATCAAGTAATTTTTCAATGAATTTAATAGATTTTCCTCAAATAAATTTTTATTGTGGACCAATGAAATTCACTTCTCATTTTTGATAACTGAATTAAATAGTATTATATAGATAGATAAAATGTTTTTTATTAGGACGAAATATTTGAATCATATCTATTAGAAAAACTAAGATTCAATTTTTCAACAAAATATAAATCATACGTAGTGTCTCTAAATCATATGGAATGACTTAATATCTCATTAACCTTGGTTAATGTAGTAATATACAGTATTACCATCACGCATATGGATATCATTAATCTTATATCTACTTATATTTTTTTGAATTATTTGATATTAATATTCCATATATATATCAATTATATACAACTCCCCTTGGGGTTTCGGCCCCATTAAATTAATGAAGACATAGACATACAATGATGAAAAAATAACATTTTTATCTTTCACATATTACACCATATTTCACATATCAAAATTTATAATTGGATAATCATTTCAAGGTAAGAAAAAACCAAAACATTGAAGATCAATAATATCAATGCCTTGTGAAATGATATATTAATGATATCAGTACATCCATCTATAAAAGCTACTTCCATCAATGAGTGGAAGTCCTTTAATGATTACTGTATTAAAACACTATATCACTAGACTTTAATAAATGGTAGATTTTTTCATATGGAACCTGATTATTTGATATAGATTAATGTACCAATGTTTAGATATTACAACGAGAGGAATAAGGGTGAATTAGTGATGTGTTTTTTATAGATTTCATTATTTGAAATCAAAATATGTGATCGTTTTAGATCTAGATCCATTATTATTTAATGAATTACAAATCCCATATGAATAAATCGGTATAAATAAAATGTAAATTAGGTTTTTTACAAGTTTCCCCCATTCAGGGTGAGTAAATCCTTTTTGTGATCGAGATGGTATAATGAACAAAATACCCACTAATAAATAAATGTGAGTACATACTATCTTCTATATCTACCACCAAAAAAATAATTTTAATATCATATCACAAGTGATTATATTTTACCACCTCATAAAATTATCATTATATTATAATCAAATAAATTATATTTAAAAAAACTCTAAAAAGTTAAGCTATCTTTGGAAAAGTTCCAGTTCTTTATTATAGATTATTGAGATTACGAAAATATTAAAACTATCCTTTTGTGTAGAGTTCTTAAACTTCTTCTTCCTACTCATATATTGTTCATGTTATCCTTATTCTATTTAATTTTCTGTATAATGATAAATTATTTTGATTAACTATTTTCTTTCACACATTTAATTATCATAACTTATTAACTACCAATAATTTATGCTATTTAATTAAAAGAATGGAATAAATATTATTTGTTCTAAAATATAATAAAACATTGATCCTTATTAGTCTTCTTAACATATCAGTTCATACCACATGATTGTAACGTTCATATATATTCTACATTTCAAAAATCAGACAACTAGAGCCCACATTTAATCTGATTACTTACAATTTATTTTTTAATTTATTTTATCAGTATTCTCTTAAAACAATTAATGCATATTTTTATGTTTTTTATAAAGTCCAAACCTCAAAATACTATACAATTCCTCCTTTATGATTCCTCAACCTATCTCACAATATTTCATTTCTGCACACATATTTCATCCATGTGCTTCATATAAATTTTTCATTCTTCATAACAGTGTATCACATGGTTGAATCCTACATCATGAAATATAATCTCACAATCTACTCAATTCATCACATATACGATGACTCAGTAAGGGAGTACACAATCATCATTCATCTCATAACACAAATGTTTGTGATACTTATTCTTCACAAAAAATTATATTGGGACACTATTTTATTTGATTATAGTAGTCTCTATGTAGTATAGTGTAATCTCTCAAAATATCTAAATTCACAAAATCGTCATGATACCCATGTCTATGCCTTGAAAAAAAGGAGTTCTTAGAACTTCACCTATGTCATGTGGTTTAATATATATATAAAATAATAGTACATATTCATGGATATTTATTCATGATTACTTAATTCCCTTAAGTATATATTTATTCGTATATCTCTCTAGATACACCCTATGTTCTTTTTTATATCATACACTACAATGTATAGGGTTGAGAGGGATATTATATACCCATTACATAGACATACTAAAAAACCATCGTATAGATCACACACTAAATCAACTATTCCTCTGCACACATATATAACTATTCTTCTACTTGAAGAAAAATTATTATCCTCGCATATGTTGCTCACTGGAATTGAATTCCTCATTATATCATCATAATAGTGAGTCCTCATGCATGTAAATACAATTTTTGGATTTCTGATGATACCATATTTTGATCCCATCTAAATTAAATGGTTTTCAAGATCAATAATTGTAACAAAATGTACATTCCTGTGCATATGAACCACTCAATGGCCAAATTTGAAGATGAATTGTTGGAATCGATCTAGAATCATCCATCAAACATATTTAATTACTATTGGACATTATGTAACAATTAATTAATGGATGAACAGTGTGTCATGTATCCTTATCCCATATCAAAAACTCAGAAGGCCTTCCATATTTTAATTTTACAACACACTTTGGTGACACCTCAAGCCGTTATTGGGGTCGGCATGAAAACACACATCACAATAACTATACATGGTGTGGGATACACCCACCTATAAACATATAAACCCCAGTGGACACTCTTGGGGTGTTATATCATCCCACCATGCCTACCTGAGAATATTCCTTATCATTGTTGAGTTGCTAACTGTTTACACTCTATGTTGGATACCTCATGTGAATGAGGGATTTTCCTACTCATATGATGTTGAAATGGATCATAAGATAGGTTATGGTTGGATTATTTTATAATAATGCTACAAACTAAATGTAATTATTCATACCAATGTAGAAGACCACATATGACATTTGTATCATATAGGAACAAGAAAATTATTTATTCAACTCCCCTTTTTATACCCCCAAATCATCAATTCAAATATCTTTAAACATCCATGATCATAAAACTATGATCCATATCTAAATACTCACTTATTCAATATGTTTATTTTTGATAATTAATATAACATTTTCTTCATTAAAATATTAAAAAAATTAGAGTATTTGAATTTAATTATTACTAGTTTTGTACATTATGAAGGGTTTGACATGCATCACATTTAAAACAAAAATATATTTCATCTATGAAACATTTTTATAAAAAAATCATAATTACCTCAATAAAAAATAATTGGGTTCATAAACAAAAAATTTGTTCCTCATGGGGACACATCCCATTCCCTTAATTGAAGCATCATTATAGATCAAACATCATCATCCACTATAGGGTAGTATAAGCATGTGTGTGAAAACCAAAATTTTCTTAATTTCATTAAAACTATATTAATATTCATCTATTCATAAGAAAACATCCCCCATCTATGTCTACATGGTCTATAGATTAAATATTCATTATTAAGCTATCACTACGCATCTATAATTCCTTGATTATCCACAAAATCTATTAATTTTATTAATAGTTGTTTGTCATGGAAATTTCTCAAAATATTACTTCTTCTACTAATCTACTAATATACTATTAATTGATATTATATGACTTATGAATGAAAAATTATGAATCCAATATTCACAATTACTAAATATACCATACATCTTATCTATCATCATGTTCATTAGTAAAATTATCAAATTATTGTCATTCCCATCTTCGCCCTTTTCATATATAATAATATCATCTTTAAATGCTACACAAATATTATCCAAGTAATATATAAATAATATATTCATTAAATCCATTATGTTAACTAGAGTATCATTATGTCCATATACCATTACTGTAAATTCATAATCACCATACCTCATATAGATGATTTTATGGGGTATATCATAATTTTTAATAATTATATGATTGTTTCCCTATCTAGGATAAATATTGGTAAAAATATAGATCTCCTCTTAATTGATCAAATAGATCGTCAATACAGGGAAAAGGATACTGATTCTTAATAGTGAAATTTTTAGGTTCCTTATAATCGAGGAATACATAGGATTACCCAACATTATTCATAAAAAGTAATATGGTCATCCCATGGTGAATCACTATGTCAAATGAATCCATGATCTAAATTTTCCATTAGTTTATTCTTCAATTCCAGAAACACCATAATTTTCATTATATATATAGTCTCTAATATATGTATAGCACTAAGTATGATTTTAATTGAAAACTCATGTTCAAAATTCAGGGTTAGACTGGAAAATACATCCACATATTACTAAAACATAAAAATTATCAATTTGGAGTTTATCTCAAACCATATTATTTGGATATTCATCAAGAGTTGGTAACAAAACCTATACAATGGAGGTAATTACCGTTGTGTGATCCAGTTCATCCTCACACTGATAGATGATTAAATATGGATTTGGAACATTGAATATAACTTTCAATCATCATAAATTGATATATTCTCTATACAAATAGATATAATCAACATATTTAATTACTTCAAATTCAACTATTGGAATTTCGATATTATCTATTGGAAAAACATTTCCAAAAATTTCTATTACATATAAGCTATATACTTGAGATGTGTTCATTCTTCCTTTAGATTTTTCAGCACCTACTCAACATCTATTCATTGAGGAATTGATGTGATACCCTGGGATAATTATTCTTATATAGAAGAGTGGGTATGCATATAATCCGATAAAAAAATTTCAATTGTATAGTGGATGATAAGTGAACCTTCCACAATGTTTCCAGAAACATCAACTTTTGATTTTGTAATTTCATATTCATATAATTATCCCCTTAGAATCTTTGTTAGTAAGTAACATTGATGTTTGGGACATTATATAGAATATTCAATAATATATATATATTTAAAAATATTTATATTTATGGATTCACCCTTACCCTATCAGTCATGACCATGATTTAATTTTTATCCATACATTAATAAAAATCATTCTCATTTTAATCATGTTCCAAGGTGTTTCATTCCCCATGTATCATATGAAGGTAAATTCATGTTTCCCATTTTTCCCTAATCTTTTTTTCTATCACCCTATCCACAATTCCTTTCCTTAATTATTATAGTCTATATTCTCTATAAATTTATCTTCTAGAATCTACACATAAAAAGCATACCAATACTTCTAATATTCCTTATAAAAAATGAGGACTAGATTTATTGAAGTTGTTCTTCCATGTTCTCCCTCAACGGTATACGACTTATACTTATAAATTACGATTGAATTTCATGAATAATAATATCTATGAAGCTCTAGATATTAATTAATGTGTTTTTTGAAGAAACAAATATACCATTGGTATAATAGTAACTCATGATGATAAATTTTATTGTTATTAGATGTCAATATATTCTATTATGTTATTTTCTAACATTGAAGACTTGAATCAACTTCAAATTCCCTACATATAAAAAGAAAACCAATATATACATTCAAATAAGTTTAATCTTCAATGATTCTATGTTAGATAAATATGGAAAAAATATTATATTCCCAAAAACTTTCTCCAATCCCAATTAATATCTCTTCATTAATGTTCCACATTTGACTTTCCATTTTAAAAAATTTGAGTGTGGAATAACATCCATCATTTATTAAATATGATCCATAAAATCACATGAATCATCATATTCCTCTCTTAATTTATTATTTCTTTCTTATATGTGTAGAAAATTTTAATATCTATTGAAATACTTATAGTTTTTCTTCATCGTCTTAAAAATATCTCATCATCATTCTATTTATGAGATTTGGAAAGCTTCACATGTAATTAACCATAATTTGGTTAATTTTTTTGTATTCCATTATTAGAAACTTTTTCCTCGGTTTCCCTCATCCTTCCATTCTGACATAAATCATTTTGAAAACAATTTTCATTTCTATTTTCTATTATTTGATATTTCTTACCATTATCACCATTTATTCACTATCCTATATGTTTTTTCCTGAAATAATTAGAACCCTATACTTTTTTTGAAACATTCAAAAATTTCATTTACAATAACAAATTTATTTTTAGGAGAAATCCTTGGGGATTTCATAACAATAAAATTAGGCATTCTATGATTGTTCCTATAATAAGTAGATTTTATAATTTTTATTCTCGAGTTACACCCCATTATCTATTCCAATTATGAGGATATGAAATTATCCTTTAGTAATATGGTTTATGACAAAATTTACCACAACACTATTACAAAAAAAATGTGTTTAGTTATTATGATATTTTTATTGATGCAAAACTATATTATTTTTGGAAATAATCCTACAAATATTTTCCATTCTTCTTTGGGAACCTTATTTTCTCAACTCAATTATGTTATCACTATAAAAATCATTACATATAGGTTTATTATTTTTTTAATTAAATGCACCACTAGATTAAATATATTTAGAATCAAAAGTAAAATCAGAAATAATATAATGTTTTTTATTTGGAATGGCCTTCATAATATCATTGGATGAATTAGATTTATTATCAAATAGTTTATCAAAAATAACCCTTCATTGTTTTCATAATTTTCTTATTTAATAATCCTTACATTTTCCTTGTATGATTTATCTTATTTTATAGTTAGTTTTATATTAATTTACTTCACTATCTTATCTTTCTTGGTGATATTCACTATAGAAATTTTAATCTCTTATATAGTATCATTCTCTTTATTTTATTTATTTTCTCTTTATACAAAATCATTTTTACATTCACTAGATGAGTTTTTTATTATAAAATAATATAACTTAAGATTTTATCATGTACTAATAGTATCTATATCCATCATTCCGATTTATAAATAATGAATACATTTATCATGACATGTGATATGAAGGTATTATGATTTTAAGTTGATCCACCATCTTATGATTCAATCTATGGTGAACAGTATTGATCATCTTGAAAACTCATAAAATTTATATTATACTTTCTTGAAAACATATATATCTATTTAGTATCACCTTTTATTGTTTTTGTTGATCTTAAATATTTTTATTCTTCTTATTCATCATCACTCGTAAAATCAACAGAATCAATCATTTGAAAATCAATTGAAAAATGAGAAATTTGACAATAGTTGAAGCATTTTAACTGAATAAAACCATTAAAAATTACATTTCAACTTTTGATCATTTTATGAAATAAATTTTGCAAACCTTTTTAAATTTGTATCAGTAACCACAAATTTTTCAGAATAGGTGAATGCTTTACATTTATTATCCATCATCTTCTGATTTTTCAATTAATTGATTATATTTTCCTAAAATTCATTTTGTTTGAGTTCCAAACAATTTCTATAATCATTTTTGATAAGTATATTAACAAATATTATATAGATAGATCTAAATTTTTTATAGGAATAAATATTTATATCCTTTCTATTAGAAAAACAATGATTCAATTTATTAATATAATATAAATCATACATCGTGTCTCAAAATCACAGGAAATGACTTACTATCTCATTAACCTTCGTTAATGTAGTAATATACTATATTACCATCACTCATATGGATACCGTTAAACTTATCCCTCCTTATTTTTTTTTGGATTAAATGATATTAATATTCTCTATATACATATATCATGTATATATAACTCCCCTTGATTTTTTTGGCCCCATTAAATCAGTGAAAACATAGTCATACAAGGATGAAAAAATAACTATTTTATCTTTCCCATATTACCCCATATTTCAGATATCCAAAAGTATAATTGGATCATCAATTCAAGGTATGATAAAACATAAATTTTGAAGATATATAATATCATGGTCTTGTGAAATGATAATAAGAAGATATCGATACATCCATCTATAAAAGATACTATCATTAATGAGTGGAACTCCTTTAATGATTGCTGAATTAAAACACTATATCATTAGAATTTAATAAATGATATATGTTTTCATATAGAACCTCATTATTTGATATAGATTTATGTACCATGGTTTAGATATAACAATGAAATGAATAAGGGGGAATTAGTAATGTGTTTTTATAAATTTCAATATTTGAAATCAAATTATGTGATTGTTTGAGATCTAGATCCATTATTATTACATGTATCACATTTCCCATATGAATAAATTTTTATAAATTAAATTTAAATTATTTTTTTAATCCGTTCCCCTCATTCCGAGTGAGTAAATCCTTTTTGTATTTGAGATGATCTAAGACACACACTCCTCACTAATAAATAAAAGAGAGTATAGACTATCTTTTGTATTTATTAACAAAATAAATCTTGTAACATTAGATCACAAGTGATTATATTTTAAATCCACATAAAATTATCATTTTATTATAATCCATGGAATGATCATTAAACAAACTCCAAAAAGTTAAGCTATCTCTGGAAAAGTTATTGTTTTTTATAATGGATTATTGAGAGTAGAAAAACAGTTAATCTAACCTCATGTGAAGAGTTCTTATACTTATTCTTCGTACTGATATAGTGTTCATGTTAGCCTTATTCTATATAATTTCCATATAATTAGATATTGTTTTGATTAACTGTTGTCCTTGATCACATTCAATTATCAGATCTTTTTAGGTACCAATAATTGATGATATTTAATTGAAACACTCGAATAAATATTATTGGATATATAATACAACAAAACATTGATCCTTATTATTCTTCTTATGTTATCAGTTCTTATCACATACTTGTTACATTGATATATATTATACTTTTCAAAAAGCAGACAAGTGGAGCCCACATTTCATCTAATTATATACAATTTATTATTTAATGTATTTTATCAGTATTCTCTTAAAAATATTAATGCATATTTTTATGTTTTTTATAAAGACCAGCTCTTATAATAATATACATGACCTCCTTTATGAATCCTCAACCTATCTCACAGTATTTCATTTATGCACACATATTTCATGCATGTGTTTCATGTAAATCTATCATTGTTAATGAAATTCTATCGCATGGTTGACTCCACCTTCATGAATGAAAATTTCACATTCTACACAATTCATCACATTTACGATGACTCAGTAAGGCAGTACCCAATCATCATTCATCACATAAGAAAAAAGTTAACGATACTTCTTCTTCACAAAAACTTTTATATTTGGACACTATTTTATTTGAGTGTAGAACTCTCTATGTAGTATAGTGTTATCTCTAAAAATACATAAATGTAAATAATAGTCATGATACACATGTGTGTGTCTTGAATCAAAATGAGTTTATATAACAACACATATGTCATGTGGTTTAATATTCTTAAAAAATAATAGTACAAATTCATGGATATTTATTCATGAATACTTAGCTCCCATAAGTCTATATTTACTCCTACCTCTCTGTAGATTCTCCCTAAGTCCATTATTATATGATACCCTATAATGTATATGGTTGGGAGGGATATTATATACATATTACATAGACGTATTAAAAAACAGTTGAATAGATCACACACTAAATCAACTCTTCTTATACACACATATATATATATTTTGTCTTATACTAGAAGAAAAATTAATACCCTCACATATGTTGCTCACTGGAATTTAAATCCTCACTATATCATCATAATAGTCAGTCCTCATGCTTGTAATTACAATTTTATGCATTCCGTTGATATCAAATTTTGATCTGATGGAAATTAAATAGTCATCAAGATCAATAATTGTAAAATAATGTACATTTTATTGCATGTAAACAACTCATGGGCCAATGATAAAGATGAATTGTTAGAATAAATAGAGAAGCATCGATCGAACATATTGAATTACTACTGCTCATTATGAACCATTTAAATTATGAATGCAATGTTTTTCACGTATCCTTATCCAAAATCAAAAACTCAAAAGGCCTTCTATATTTTAATATTACATCACACTTTGGTGACACCTCATGTCGGTACTAGGGTCGCCAGGAAAACACACTTCACACTGACAATAAATGGGGTGGGATACACCCACCTATAACCATATAAACCATAGTGCACACTCATAGGGTGTAATGTGTTCCCACCACGCCTACTCGAGAATATTATATATTCATGGTGAGCTGCTACATTTTTACACTCTGAGTTGGATCCCTCAAGTGCATGAAGGATTGTCCTACACATCTGTTGTAGAAATGGTTTATATGATTGTGTATGGATGGATTATTTTATAATAATACTGCAAACAAAATTTATGTTTTCAAAACCATGTAGAAGACATGATATGAATGTTGTACCATATAGGAACAAAAAAATTATTTCTTCAGCTCCCCCTTTTATCTCCCCAAATCATTAATTCAAATAATTTTTAAATATCTATGACCATAAAACTATGATCCATATCTAAATATTCACTAAATAAATATTTTTTTTTGGATATTTAAAATAACATGTTCTTCATTAAATGATGTCAAAAAATTATATTATTTGAATTTAATTCTTGAATGTTTTGGAAATTATGGAGGGCTCGACAGAAATCACATTTAAAAAAAATATACATTTAATATTTGAAACATATTTATAAAAATTAAATTCATCACAACCTCAATAAAAATTAATTGGGTTCATCAATAAAAATATTTTCCATATCATTACACATCCTATTCCCTTTATTGATGCATCATTATAGATCAAAAACCATTATCCACTATAGGGTAGTATAAGAATGTGAGTGAAAACAATCCTTTTCATAATTTCTTTAAAACTATATTAATATTCATTTATTCATAAGAATACATCCCCCATCTTGGTCAAAATGGACAGTAGATTAAATATTCATGATTAATCTATGACTGCACATATATAATACCTTGATTACCCACAAAATCTACTAATTTAATTAATCATTTATGGTCATGAAAATTTCTAAAAATATTAATTCTTCAACTGATCTGCTGATATACCATTATTTGAAATTATGTGACCTATGAATGAAACATTCTGAATCTGATATTCACACCTAGCAAATATACCATACATCTTATCCTTCATCATGTTCATTAGTAAAATTCTCAAATTATTGTCATTCCCATCCTCACACTATTCATATATAAGAATATCATCTTTAAATGTTACACAAATATTATCCAAGTAATATATAATGAATATATTAATTAAATCCATTATGTTAACAAGAATATCATTATGTATATATACAATTACAATAAATTCATAATCACCCTACCTCATATAGATGTGTTTCTTGGGTATATCATAATTTTTAATATTTATATTATGATATCCATATCTAAGATAAATATTGGAAAAAATATATAGTGTCCCTTAATTTATCAAATTGATCATCAATATAGGGTAGATGATACATATTCTTAATAATGATATTTTTTGGTTTCTTATAATCGAGGAAAATAAACAATTACCCAACATTATTCCTAAAAAAGAATTTGTTCACACCATTTTGAATCACTATTCCAAGTAAATCCATTATCTACATTTTCTATTAGTTTCTTCTTCGATTGAACAAACACAATAATTTCCATTATATATATATTCTATGATATCTGCATAACACTACGTATGAGTTTAATAGAAAACTGAACTTCAAAATTCTGGGTAAGAATGGGAAATACATCAACATATTACTGAAACATAAGAAAATTTTCAATTTTGAGTTTCTCTCAAAAAATTTTATATAGATATTCATCCAGAGTAAGTAACAAAACCCATACAATGAATGTAATTACCATTGGGTGATCCAGTTCATCCCCACACTAATATATGGTTAAATAATGATTTGAAATATGGAATATAACATTCCATCCCCAAGAATTTATATGTTATCTATATAAAAAGATATAATAAACATATTTAATTACATCAAATTCAACTATAGTAATATTAATATTATCCATTGGAAGAAAATTTCCACAAAATTCTATTATATATAAGCTATATACTTTAGAGGTGGTAATCCTTCCATTATTGTTTTCACCTCCCAGTAAAAATATAATCATTTAGGTGGTGATGTGATACCCAGGTATAATTATTCATATATAGAATAGTTTATATAAATATAATTAGATAAAAAAATTCTATCATATAGTGGATGATAATTGAACCATTCACAATGTTTTGAGAAACATCCACTTTTTATTTTTTAATCTCATATTCATAGAATTCTTCCCTTAGCTTCATTTGTAGTAAGTAACATTGATGTTTGGGACATTATATGGAATACTCAATCATCTCTACATAGTTAAAAAAATTATATTTATGTATTCTCCCTTAACATATCATTCATGATCATGATTTAATTTTTATCCACACATTAATCAAACTCCTTCTAATTTTAATCATGTGCCATGGTGTTTCCTTCCTCATGTATCATATTATGGAAAATTTATGTTTCCCATTTTCAACAAATAATGTTTTTCTATCACCCTATCCAACAATTACTTTCCTTAAAAACCATAATACATATATAATTATTTCTATATATTAATAAGAAATTATACTATATATTATTATTATGAGACTATTTTGGAATTATGGTTCCCATGATGGATTGTCTTAATACCATAATAGAAGTAGTCCATAATGCTCTATGGATTACATAGGTAGTCTTAAACATGGATTTTTAACCCTTTTTTTTATCTTTATCTGAAGAAACATTTTAATATTCCATTTGTATAAGACATATTAATTTTCCCACCTTATCTATGTGTTGTTACCAAGGAATATATTTTTCCATGAAAAGTAACACAAAAAAATAAAATTATTATTGATATCATCTCTTAATACTAAATGTATATAATCAAAAACAAACATAAGTCTACATCACTCGTTATTTGATAAACTACAATGAAAACCTTCTCACTTTCATTACTTATAAAAGAGTGAAATATCTATCTTTAGGAAGATATCCATTTCTCAGCTACTTGGGGATTTGTGGTTCTATTCAATGATGGATCCTTTTTTATATGAAATTGTATTAAGTAATAAAGAAAAATTATAGATTTGTAGGATACTCTATAAAATAATGGTTCTTATTCATAACGCGAGTCAGATTAAGAAATATAGCTTTAATTTGTCTACATACAGCTCTAGTTTCACTATGATTCCTAGATTGGAAATCCCAATACAGCTTACATGAATTAATATGGTTTTCATTCCTTCTACTAATAAAATTTAAATATAATTTTATATAAATTATTATATTATAACATTAATAATCATAATGTATAATTATGGAACTATAGAAACGCATAACATAAATTGGTTATTTATGAATAACTAAAACATAAAATTGATATCATTGGAAACATTCTCAAATCAAAAGAAGTATTTAAAAAAGTATCAATCTGTATTTGAAATAAAATCCTAATTAAACATATCATATTCTTCATGAGCATAATATCTGATTTTTAGTAATATAGCAATCAATGTTCAACTAAATTATGGTTGAGATATACATCACAAACTAATTCATGGGTAACTAATCCTGGATGAATCATAATTGAAACCATGTCCACTTATTGTATCCATTGATGGATTTATATCATGAAAACACACTTAATCTATACCTTAGTATATGATTAAGATTCCATAATATACTTAGACATGTCCTTAATTATAATCATAGTGTTATGTTCCAAAATTTATGATTTCCAAAATCTAGTTCCCAAATTTTAACTTACAGTTCGTTTCCTATGGTTTTAAAAAAAATATATTTGATACCAAATATAAATATCAAGAACCTAGTACCCTAGATAATATGTTCATTTTATTACATTGGTACTATATATTATTGATCAAATATTTTTGGACCAAAGAGTTTAGTAGTATTATAAAAATTTATACATACTTAAATATGACATTGTATATGAAAACATTAAAAAAATTGTATTTTCATTGAGAACGTCATAATACCTCTATTATAACATTCCATAACAATGATAATACAATTCATGTAATCCAGATGAATGTTTACATAAGAAATGAGTTAGCCAAAATGCTCAATAGGGGTATCATATAACATAACCAAATATAGAATCAATAAGGAATATAAAATATAGAAGGAAAAAACTATTATTAAATAATGCCATATAAGTGAAGACATGATCTAGAAAATCCATAAAAATCAATAATAATATCTTATAAAAAAATAGAATAAATAATTCCAATAAGTTATCCTATCCAAATTATCATAAACCATATAGAGATATATAGTTTATGGAATCATTAGTGTATATCATTGATATATCATCATATTCATCAATGGAATCTGACAAGATGAAAATAAATTAAAAGGATTATTGGAATGTTCCTTAAAAAAATTAAACTTCTCATTTTCAAATAAATTATTTATAACATGAAAATTTACAAAATATCAACACAAATATTTCCTTTCAAAGAAACCCTTTTTATATTTAAATTATTTCTTAAAACATTATTATAACAATAATAGAATAATTTTTATCCCTTATAGTATATGTTAAATCATATATTCCTTTATCATTTTTGATAAAAAGTAATAAATAACTCATTCCGAAAAAAAAACAATGTGATTCATTTTATGTTTTTTTAAAATATGTTCATGGGGAAAATAATTTAATAGTATTTTGGTTAATGTTAAAAACATTAATTAATATATATTAATTATAATTATGATATGGAATAAAAATATTCCTCACCATGTAGAAAAAAATTGTTAGTTTTATATTAAACAATATCTAATTATATTGAGGAAATAAAGAGTAAAAAAATAAATATAATTTTTTAGAATATATTAACAAAAATATGATAATAATATATATTATTAAAAATATTGAATTATCAAAAACATTCCTCCAAAGGACAGTTAAAAATAAATAATCCTTTATAATTATGAAATTGTTGAAGAAACACTTACCTATGATTGGAATTACTTGTACATGTTCAATACTCTTGTATAATAATGATAGATTTATTGTAATTATATTTTAGACTCATACTAATGTATACCATACCATTTATGATTTACATATAACCTTTAATCTCTATTTTATTTTAAATTCTTTATAAAAATCGATTTTTCATGTAATAATTACATCATTTTTCATGTTTTATTTTTTTCAAGAATTTTGTTCGATGTACTTCGATTAGGGTCCCATATTTTAGGAAATTTTATTTTTTAATTAAATATAATATATGTTAATTATATAAATATTTTTGATGGTCCATGAATTATATAGATATATAAATTAATTACACACTTCACGGAGACAGTAGGTTGTACGTATGCAAAAACATTATTTTCACTATTTAATGAATTGATGAAAATAAATTGAAACTACAGTATAAAATTTTGAGAATAATTTGTATATCATATATATATATATATTACAAATTTATTGAAACTATACTTATTAATGTCCATTTAAACTTGTAATAGAGGACGAATCACATTGCATCGAAGAGGAGGTAGCCCACATGTATGCATGAGCGATGATAACGTATTTCAATAGATACGAAGGAAGAAGGGATGAAATCACATAATAATACTTTAAGAATTTCTATTTCATAAACATAATATATCAACTTAAAATCACTTATAATTACAATCCATTAAATATGTTGACTTAAAATAATTGAATCACTATGTGGAGATCGTTGTCCACATTTACTCATGGATAATGTATTCACTAACCATCTATTCGAAAAGTGGGAAGAATATGGATGATTCATATTCAGAATAAAATTTTACTATATATTGGATAATTTTGGAATAACATTTTGATAAATACAATATATCAATAGTAGTTAAAATAACAAGTTAAAAATAAAGTGATCAATAAATGAAATTACATATACATTGAAATAACTCATTAAAATCACCTCTTAAGGACCATAGGATTGGTATTTTAAGAATACTATAATCTATAGAACATGAAAACATATGTTGTCGAGATTTTTATATAGGTTTCGGGCAATTTAGAGGGCTCAGTGTGGTATAAATCAGAGATGGGGAGGAGTCAACTTATATGTGGGGGAGACGACACACATGGTATTTCATAAATGGATATAATAATATAATGTCATTATCAAGAGAAAAGAAATAAAAATCTAGAGGTTAAAATTTGAGTTAATTAAAGGTCAAAAGATATCTATCGAATAGGTTTGAAAATTTTTTAATTGGAAGATATACATTTTTATCTTCATTTACCCCCTACTCAATATATTTGCTCCTTAACCTTAGGGAATGTTTTTTTACTAATAATTTAGTCCACAAATGAATGTTTTCACATTAACAAAGTATGAAATTACATTTCAATATAAGAAATCTGTATAACAAAATCATTTCACAGTAACGGTGTAATTTAATTTGAAATTTAATCTCCCAAACGTGGAAAAAAAGGGTATCAACAAAAAACATTACTTAAATAAATCAATTTTTTATACTCAAGGAAATGTATAATTAATTTGAATAAATTTAATTGAATTATTAATGATATATAGGAAGAAATTATACTTTTAAAATAATATTAAAATAAAATTTAACAATGTAAAAATTTATACAAATTCGTAGTTTTCGAAAAAATATGCATTTCCATTATTCCTTGAAAAATTAAACATCTAAGAAAATTAGAATAAATTTCTTGTAAAAAAAATTTCATTTTTATTTCAAAAATTATTCTCATTTTGAAAAAATTATTTTCTGAAAGTCTAAATATTGGTTACATAATATTTCACAAAAACTGATTTAAAACATTATTTATGGAAACATGTATTTTGGAATAATATAAGAACATTATCAAAAATTAAATATTTATATATAAATATATTTTATTTATCTAAAACCATTATATGGATGTTTCAAAATGTGGTTATTACTATTCATAGCACCATTTTTATGATCATGGTTATAATGGACAAATTACATAATAATATTTTAATAGTATATCGGGATTCATTTATAATTTTTATTTTCCTATGATGCAAAACATCAATTAAATGAATCTTTTTTTAAAGAAATATATTCTACAATATAGGGTTTTTAATATAATTCTTCATCAGGTCACGAATATTCATAACGTGGAATGTTTCCATTAATTATAAAATAATTTCTATATAATTCTATAAATATTTGTGATTTTCATAACCAAGCCTTCATGAGTAGAGAAAATTGCAATAATACTATCTTGAGAAGTGTTTTCTAGGTTTTTGTCTCCTAGGTGTCATTGTGAAACAATAAAACCATAAGTTTCTATACTATAACATGAAATGTGAATGATTGATCTTCATTATTTGATTCCAAATTTATATCATCAGTATCTATAGTAATATCTTTGGAAATAAAAACACAAACATATCTTTTATCGTAAAGAGATATATAATCAAAAGTATCATTCATTTCTATATAGGAATCAACTTATTAAATTCTTTTAGTAACAAAACCTTTCTAGTCCTACTCACACTCAACTTGAGAATGATCTGTTTTGATTTCCTTATTAGATATAATTGGAAATAGTTTCTTTATAGGAATACTCAAGAAGTGGACATTATTCATGGGTACTCCCACTCCATGATTTTCTAAACCATGACATCGAGATGAAATTAAACCACATAAATGAACTATAACATTCCAAATCATTAGTATGCATAGTATTTACAATAAGTTCTACAAATATGGAATTTATCAGTGCTAGAAAAGTGGATTTAGAACTCTAAAAAAGAGTTGTTAATTGAGGTGAAGATAAAGGGGTGTCCCTTTTATTAGTGCTTAGAAAAGCGCTAATAAAAGCCCCTTTTATCAGCACTAAAAAATCCCGGATAAAATATCAATTTATCAGTGCGGAAAACTTGCATATTAAAGGGGTCCTTTTGTGGCACTTTTTTAGCATTGATAACGGTCACCTTTGATCATCACTTTTAAAAATCTCTCATAAATGTAAAAAAATTAAAAATATATATATTATGTAGAGGGGGATCTTTTAATAGCGCTAGACACCCTCCATATCAGCAATAAGGAGACCCCCTCCCACTCTCTCATGCGCTGCCCTAGCCCACACATCGCCCAACAAGCCCATGTGCTTCCACCCAAACTTGAACCTGCGACCTCCCCCCTTGCGAACATGCACCTTTACCACTATGCCATTTCATTTTTTCCCTATTTATTGATATATATATATATATAGTTATATTTTTTCAAATATTAATGTATATTCATATTAATTTAAATATATTTAGCTAGATTAATACATAAATATTTATTCATTTATAAATACATATATTTATTCATATATTAATATATTTATATACATATATTTATTTATATATACATATATAGTTATATTTATTCGTATTTTAATATAGATTCATATTAATGAAAATAAATTTAGTTATATTAATACGTATATATTTATTAATATATTAGTATATATATTTATTCATATATTAATTTATATTTATACGTATTAATATTTATATTTTTAGTTATAATTTTTTATCCATTTTTTTATTTGTATATTAATATATATTTATAAGATTATTTTTAAATACATTTAGAAAATAATATTTTTATTTGTGTTTATAAATAAATAAATAAAATAATAAATACATAAATATATAAAAAAACACACACACATTGACACACACACACACAAACACACTCACAGATATATATATATATATATACACACAAATAAATACATATATATGTGTATTTGAAAAATCCATATAATGTTAAAATGAACATAACATATAATACATAAGTCTCTATCAACTCCACAACTAGTAAAATCGAAGAAAATTAAACAATCATCGATAGGATATGTTGTACAGGCCTAGAGGACATCCGGATCAGAAGTTATACATGTTTTAATGATAAAAAATCTGGGTATTCTGGTTAAAAACTCAGTTTTCGAGGCCGTTTAAGCCTTAAAAAATGTAATATAAGGATCCCTTGGATCACTAGTGTATAGAGATCATCGCCAGCATTGATTTGATATGTTGTAGAGCTCACATGGACACCCGGATCAAAAGTTATGGTCGTTTGAAATTTGAGTTACATTTTCAACTGATTTTAGATCTTTTATACATTTTTTTGTTTATTTGTGTGTTTCAATTGTTATTAAATTATTATTAATCAATCATAATTAGAGAACATTTTAATTAATAATATGTTATAAAAAATTTTAAATCCATTTTTATTAAATTTATTATATATTAAATTTAATAGTTTATTTGTACTTATCAAAACATATTTAAAACATATTTATATATATTATATTTATATCAATATAAATATACTTATATAACATTATATTAATTTTTCATTATTTTTTTAAATATATATTTTATCAGCTCTAGGAAAAAGTGTTGATAAAGCCCCATTTATCAGCACTACTAAAAAAAAGTGTTTTAAAGGGGTCCCCTTTATCAACGCTAAAAAAGCACTGATAAAGGGGGGCCTTTATCAATGCTAAAAAAGCACTGATAAAGGGTAACTTTTAACAATGCGTTTATTAGCGTTGTTAAATGTGCCCCTTTATGAGCGGATTTAGGGATGATAACCCCCCCTATTAGCCTATTTTTTAGCATTGATAAAGGGTGGCGCTTCCCTTGCCTATTTTTGTATAAGTGAATTAATATAATTTAATAGACTTATTCTATAAATATCACATGTAACCAAAAAAATATCATTGATGATAGACATGAATATATATTAGGAACAAATAAAATAGTGAAAGATCTTTAAAAATCATATCTCAAACTCACCATAATAAGAGAAATTTTTTATTGAATATACAACATGATAAAATCATGCTATTGATCAGGGTCTTAGATAAATTTATTCAAAATATCCACTAATCCTAAAGGAAAAATCATTATTTCTAGTGGAACAAACTCATTTATTACACTTGAATATGAAATGAAATTATATTTTCCATCATTTTAAATGTAAAATAATCAAGGAATCTTCAAATATGATATTAAAATATCATTTTAATATACTACTGAAGTAACTAGGTATTTTTATTCAAAAATGAAAAACTAATCTTTAAGAAAATTTAAGACATTATCCTATTTAAATAACCCTGTTATTTTTTTTCATTTTAAAAAACATATAATTAGGGATTCACTAGTTCCATCAAAAGAATTTTAGTTCTACCCAACCAATTGAAATCAATTTCGTTACCACTAATCACCTTCCTCAAAACATTTTGCCTCTTCAAACTATAGGATATAATAATTTTTTAGTTCCTCGTCTTTCCCATGTGAGATAAAATGAAATGAAGTGAAGTTCAAATTATTGAAGCTGTGAAGGGTTTTGGGATGTTATAATAATGTAAGATGGATGGAAAGGATATGGGTTTTAACAAAAATGGCTGATTTATTTTCCTCTTTTTAGATAGAAAAAAATTCACCCGCAAGGTGATGTAAATTTTAAAAAAGATGAGAAAGACAACATACCAATTTATGAAATTTCATTAATGAAGAATGAATCTTCATGTATGAAAATTTAAAAAAATAGTATAAAGAGAGTAAAAAAATGATTTTTTATAAAAAAACAAAAGATTTATTTAGATAAATAGAGATACTAATATTGAAACTGATCATTTAAAATCATAAAAAACTCACTTCCAATTAATAATATATAATAAAAAATCCAACAAAATTAAAATTTCTTCTTATTAGTTTCTGTATAAATAAATTCTTACAAGATACTCCAAATAACTGTATGATATTATTAGATTTGATTCCATAAATATTTTTTCATTTTCCATTAATAGTATATCATATTGTTATAAATGTTGATAAAACAATACATTTTAAACATGATTATTACATGATCATAATTAAATCCAATAGCCATCCTGGTGTGTTTCATCAACAAATCTTGTTCACCATTTCTACATACTACTCTATATTTGTCTACTTTAGTTAACATTGAAATAGAGTGTTACAACATTTAAGAACCTGAAACATAAATTTTTCCCAAAACATACAGGTTCTTATGGAACTGTTTATCTTTAACACACACCCATAAAATCAAAATATTAATATAATTTTATATAAAAGTTAGATGTATTGTGGAAGAACCATTGATAGGATTATTATTCCTTTGAAATACCTCAAAATTATTTTACTTACATCGAAATGATATTATTTATGATTTTATTGAATGTTAACACCAATACATACTGAAAAATAATATATGGACTAATTTTAGTGAGATAAAGAATGAGAATAGTTATTCCATTACATATATTTTTAAAAAAAAATCCAGCTTCATCAATGTCAAGAATTATAGGAAGAGTTTCAAACCATGGTTGAGGGTAAAACACAAACAAGCCTTATTTCCATGGTTAGAAACAATGGCTATAGATCAAAGTTCAAAAAAAAGCACAGTAGGCCTACAGGCCTTCCAGCCCCCCCTGCCCCCTACCAGCCCCCCTACAAGTCCCCCCTACCCCTGCTAGTCCCCATGTCAGTCCCCCCTACCCCCTACCATCCTTGCAACTTCCCCCGCCCCTACTAGTCCCCCCTCCCACCCCTTACATTCCCCCCTGCCCCCTACCAACACCCCCATGCCCCCTGCCACCCCTGCGAGTCCCCCCTGCCCCCTACTAGTCCCCCTTCCCCCTGGTAGTCCCCCCTTCCAGTCCCCCCTTCACCCTGCTAGGCCCCCTGCCAGTCCCCTGCTAGTCCCCATGCCCCGTCCCCCCTACTAGTCCCCCTACCTGTCCCCCCTACCCCTGCCACCCCCCCTTTCAGTCCCCCCTTCCTCCTGCTAGTCCCCCTACCTGGATAACCCCTACTGTACATATGTTGGAGTTTTTCAAAGTAGAAACACATAATAATCATGTTAGATTACTAGAATGTTTTCTTAGGTGTGCCAAAGAGACTATGGATGAGCAGCACTTGGTTTTTAGAATAGTGAATAAAGGTTGTAGTTGGGATTCCATTACAGTTGGGCTATCTGTGCTGAAACTGTTTGGTTTTACACGGGATATTGGTGTATTAATGGACATAAAGGTTCAAGAAGCACTGCACCGGATGGAGATCCTCCATGTTCCAGATAATGCTATTATGGAGCGAGAGAAGGATAATGTAGTTATATCCAACAACTGTCTTAAATATGAAATGAGACAATATGATCACTACCCTACCCTAACTGTCACCCCCTGGACATACCCCCATCCCTCCCCTGCACAAACACCCCCACCAAGGACACACACCCCCCTATAGAGACAGACAACCCTGGATAGACAACCCCAGACACCCCCCTCCCCTAGACAGACCCTCCCAGACAGACACCCCCCACCCTGGACAGACAACCCCAGGACAGACACCCCTAGACACCCCGTCCCCTAGATAGTCCTCCCTCAAACACCCCCCTTCTCTGGACAGAACACCCCCCTCGCTGGACAGATACCCATGGACACCCCCCTCCCTGGACAGATACTCTTGAACGGACACCCCCCCTGGACAGACACCCCCTCCCCTGGACAGACACCCCCTGGACAGAACACTCCCCCTCTCTTGACAGACACCCCCTCCCCTGGACAGACACCCCCTTGAGACTCCCCTCTACTAGACAGACACCTCCTGGAGACTCCCCCTCCCTCCTGGACATCCCCCACTCCCCTGGACAAACACCCCCCAGACCCTCCACTCCCCTCCCTCCTAGACACCCCTCCCCTGGAAAGAAACCCCTAAAATTCTAATACAATTGGCCATGCAATTTTAAATCAATGACAAAAACTAAAACATAATACATTGCAAATACCCCCCCTCTAGGACACTCCCGCAACCCTAGAATGTTAATACAATACATCATGCAATTTGAAATCAAAGAAAAACACTGAAACAGAACACATTGCAACCCCATGGAATGCTAATACAGTTGGCCATGCAATTTGAAAAAAAAAGAACGCATTGCAACCCCCCCATGTTACTCATTATATCATTTTTAAGGATACGAAATTCTTAACGGGTTCACCAATCCCTGATTATGATGCCTAACGATTATCATCCTCTATATGTTAAAGGAGAATGAATTCATTTCAGTTTAATCAATTGTTTTTGCAAGTTTACTTCAAGACCATTGTTTTAGTCTACTCTATGATGGTCATGATCCTAGTCTCACATGCCTAATTTTTTAAGGAAATCAACATGTCCCCATAAAAGTGATGATGATGGAACCCTTCTTTGAAATGGGAGGATGGGAGTTTAAAACACATCGTTATGGTTATCATTTCCCAGTCCATATTTCTGTTACGGAATCATCGGGAGGTGAAACAACAGAGGTTTTTTTTAGTGGTAACCCTAGCCCGAAAATGGGCTATAAAATGGAGAAGATGATCACTATTCTGAAAAATAATCCAGCGTCGCTACAGTTGCGGGCCACAAGAATATGGCCCAACTGTATCAGGAAACACAAATCCAACACTTTTTCTTATATAATTAACACATGCCCATGAATCTTGTTCTTGATTCCATCTCCATGTGGACATCGATTAAAAATGTCACTTTATTCCCTATCAAGGTGAAAACCTAATGATTAATATTTACTAGAATTTGAATTACATTGTATATTTAGACAATCCCATAAATATATTTCTCATTTCTGGAAGTGAGGGAATCTTATGATTTCCACATCTAAGTAATGGATGGATCTTCAGTTATGACCTGGGCAGGAAGTTTGTTATATCTTCTTTTGTCAAGCCATATAGACATATTAGGAATACGCAGTCTGTTGACTACTTTGGAAGCTGTTTGTGAGTACCCGATCAAGGAGAGAGACAACTGTGAGACCTTTGTTTTCTATTGGAAAACACCAGCATCATCCAACCAGGAGCAATGCCAAATCAAGGCATTACTACGGCGTGATCGTGGTGTGTTGGCCCGGTCCAATAACATTTGCGGGGCAGCATCTTCTGGCCAGGAGTGAAGGGAACAGGAGGAGGCGAGGCAACATTCCGGTCTTCGCCCTGCCGACAAGAAATTTTGATTAGTCAGTCTCAACATTGATCTCAAGACTCATGGAATACTATAATTGCGAACTATAATGGGGTGTCGTCCTGAAGTAGGGCCAAACCACAACATCACCGCGGCGTGACCACTGCGTGACATACCCCCCCCCCCCACGATAGACCCCCTCTGGAAAGACCCCCATCCCTCCTGGACACCCCCAATCCCCCTTGGATAGCCCCCATCCCCTGGACAATCCCCCCTCCTTTCTGTACAGAACCCCCCTCCTGGACACCCCCCCTCTCCTTCTTGGATAGCCCCCCCTACCTAACAGACCCCCCTCGATAGCCCCCCATCCCTCCTGGACACCCCCTAGATAGACAAAGGAGTCATTCGAATTGGTCGAATTCTAAGTTTATTTTACAATTTTATTACAATCCTTCACAATGTTCGAGGAATTATTGAATCTAAAATGAAGAATATGTTTGTTGTCTCTATTCTTGAGGCTCACCAAAATTGTATGATGATCAGAATTAATCCTAGGTAATGTAATACTAGAGATGGTATTCCAGTTATCAAGATCTTTGATGTTTGTTAAAGCTCTGTCATGTTTACATGCTAAAATTATATTATGTTTCCTTCTATACCAGGTATACTTATCCCCAACCATATTAATCTCAACAAGGTTATTATCATAAATACAGTGATTAAAATATTCAATGGAAGTGATTGAGTGTAAGGGCCCTAGAATTTCACTACTTCCAAGGATACATTGTAATTACCGATAATGACCCAGGGCACTTCAATAGTGTTGTTAAGGGAGGATATATTGTGCAACAAGGTTCTTATGACTTGGTATTTATTGCAGGCATACACAAAAGTACAACAGAAAGTATTATCCTGCAAGTTTGTTTCACTCAGTACTTGCCCATCCAAGAAGGTACCCAACTCTAACCTCACCAAAAATGATGAACCCACACTGGGTAGGAGGGATACAATATCTGCACCTGTTCACATAAAAGGAAATGATTACAGCTTAAGAACTACAACTAAGAACAATGTTGATAATTTTCTACAAGTTGTGGTTGAACCTAGCTGCTCAGATATGATTTCTGGACAGAACCAAAAACCCTCCCTTCTAACATCTACTGCTACTCAAGAGACAATAAATTGGACCAGCAATCAGACAAACGGCTTTGGTTCCCTTCCATCTGTTCAAACAATGACACAATCAAATATCTCCAAGGTTAATTCTGGTACTAAAGCTTTAGAATATTTTAAATCTCTAAATGAGAACACACCTGTAGTGCATGTTCCTCTACAAATGCAAGATAAAATTGACTCCGGTGATCAGAAACAGTGTCCCACAGATGCTTCGGACACTGTCCAGGCACCCTATGTAACAGCTGCTTCTGCTGTGGAAGTGATTCAAGGTACGCTGCTTCCCACTATTCCTCATTCAGGTACTCAAGATGTAGGAAAAGACTGTATTGATCCCTTGATTCCATGTAATTTGACTCCTATGGAATCAACTCTAAATACTTATCACCCTAATCACATTAAATCTATCAACAGTCCTAATGAGATGGAGACCACTGGTTGTACTATAAATTCTGGGAGTCCTAATATTAGTCCAAAGATTGTTCAGGAAAAGACAGAAACCAAACATACTAAAACTGATAAACAAGATGCCATAACACTGGAACCTGTAAAACATACAAAAGAAATCCCTCGATATAGTTCAAATATATAATATTCATTTATACATACGTTGGGGCTAGGACCCTTGCTTTTGTTACCCCCATAATGCTTTCTGCGCTTAGATTTTCTTAATTGCTTGGTAGAATGCTCTTTAGGTGTCGCTGCATTTTTTCCCTGCAGATCTGCCCCCTGCCACATGCACCCTACCCCCTGCCCCTGCCCCCTGCCCCCTACCCCCTGCCCCCTCCACCCACCCCTTTCCCCTTGCCCCATGCCCTGCAGACCTACCCCCCCCTCCCCCCGGCCACCACCACCCTCCCCCTACCCCATGCCCCCTGCCCTACAGACCCACCCCATACCCCCTGCCCCCTTCCCTGCAGACCAGCCCCCTACCCCCACCCCCTTCCCCCTCCCCCCATCCCACACCACCCACACCTTACACCCTTACCCCTGCCCCCTGCCCCCATGCGCTGTAGACCTTCCCCCTACCCCCCTCCACCCTACCCCCTGCCCCCTACCCCCTACCCCCTGCCCTACAGACCTGCCCCCTGCCCCATCCAACCTGCCCCCTCCCCCCTGCCCCCCTCCACTCACACCTTGCACCCTGCCCCCTACCCCCTGCCCCCTGCTCTGCAGACCTACCCCTTACCCCCTCCACCCTCCCCCATACCCATGCCCCCGCCCTGCTGACCTACCCCCTTCCCCCTACCCCCCTCCACCCTCCTCTATACCCCCGGCCCTTCCCCTGCCCCCTGCCCCCTACCCATACCCCTTCCCCCGGCATAAAGTATGTAGGTTCCATATCATGAAAATGAAAAATTGTGGTTGGACCTAATACAATAGATATGGGTTTCACTATGTATCATGTCATGGGAGAATTAAACCCAAGTGTAGTTCATGAACGATTTGTTCCCTATATAGGTCTGGCCCAAATGTAGAGTTTTTTATAGATAGAAATTTGTAGTGATGGATACTGGACTTCAATGGGGAAAACTATCTCAGTTTTTTCTACGGTGTCTCTTGGGTATTATTTCACATGGTGGTATGGTAGGCCGATAAATCATGTAGGAGCTTGTCTGTCTAGGAATTATTCTATTTTTCAACCATATCCTTCTACTTATTCGATAGAGACTTATTGGAGGCCTGAATCTGTCCATTTTTTGTTACATGATAGCGGTATGAGTGTTTAGTGATAGGTATTCAAGTCATAGAGAGAAGAAAAACAGGAGTTTTTGTTGATTTCTACTACAATAACGAGGAGAATTTAGAGTAGGTAAAAGGAAGAACAGTTGAAGAATGAACTCCCCATGGTTGCACCATGAAGCCGATGGCCGCTGGTGTGAGCTATATGTGGCTGGAGTAGGGCCAAATCACGGCATTACTACGGCGTGACCGCGGCATGACCGCAGCGTGTTGGCCCGGTCCAGCGACATCCACGGGGCAACATCTTCCACTTAGTTTCAAATAGGATGACATGGATGGAATTAGAGGCTGTTTCTCAGAATATGTAAAGAAATGAATGCTAATATGTGATGACTAGAGGATTGGATGACCTCTGATATACCTAATTCGGGGAGGGCTCGAATTCTGTTAGATGGGGGCTGGTTGCAGGTGCTGGGGGGATGGTGCGGGCTTATTCGAAGGTGGCAGGGGGTAGTTGCGGGCTGGAATGCTGGTGGAAATGGGCTAAAATGAAGGTGGAAGGGGGATAGTGTGGGCTGGATGTGGCTGGAGCAGAGCCAAATCATGGCATTACCACAGCGTGATCGGGGCAAGACCGCGGCGTGACCGCAGCGTGAACGCGGCGTGACGACAGCGTGTTGGCCCGGTCCA
Source organism: Viscum album (assembly GCA_963277665.1). Lineage (NCBI taxonomy): Eukaryota > Viridiplantae > Streptophyta > Magnoliopsida > Santalales > Viscaceae > Viscum > Viscum album. Next base: position 874,849,479 of record OY728143.1, on the reverse strand, counting down.
GCAACATCTTTGGGGCAGAATCTTCCACATAGTTTCAAATAGGATGATATGAATTGCATGAGAGGATGTTTTCTTAGAATATTTAAATAAATTAATGCTAATCCATGATGAATAGAGGATTGGATGACCCCTGATATACCTAATTCGATGAGGGCTCGAATGCGGGTGGAAGGGGGATGGTGTTGGATTATTCGAAGGTGGAAGGGGGGCTGTTGCGGGCTAGAATGATGGTGGCAGTAGGCTGAAATGAATGTGGAAGGGGGCTGGTGTGGGCTAGATGTGACTGGAGCAGGGCCATATCAGGGCATTACTGCGGCGTGATCGCGGAGTGACCATAGCTTGACCGTGGCGTGACAGCGGCATGACCGTGGAGTGGTCGTGGTGTGACCGCGGCGTGACCACGGTGTGACCGCGGTGTGACCGAGGCGTGACCGCGGCGTGACTTCAAAGTGTTGGCCCGGTCCAACAATATCTTCGGGGCATCATCTTCCTCTTAGTTTCAAATAGGATTATATAGATGGCATGAGAGGATGTTTTCTCAGAATATTTAAAGAAATTAATGCTAATTTGTGATGACTAGAGGATTGTATGACCTCTGATATACCTAATTTGGTGAGGGCTGGAATGCTGGTAGATGGGGGCTGGTTGTAGGTGTTGGGGGGATGGTTCGGGCTGATTCGAAGGTGGAAGGGGAGCTGTTGTGAGCTGGAATGCTGGTGGAGCAGGATGAAATGAAGGTGGAACGGTGCTGGTGTGGGATGGATGTGGCTGGAGCAGGGCCAAATCACGGCATTTCCACAGTGTGACTGTGGCGTGACCGCGGCATGACCACGACGTGACTGCGGTGTGACTGCAGCGTGTTAGCCCAGTCCAGCGACATCCGATGGGCAGATTCTTCCACATAGTTTCAAATAGGATCATATAGATGGCATGAGGGGATGTTTTCTCAGAATATTTAAAGAAATGAATGATTATTTTTGATGAATATAGGATTGGATGACCCCTGATATACCTAATTCGGTGAGGCCACGAATACAGGTGGAAGGGGGATGGTTGCAGGTGTTGGGGGGATTGTGCGGTATGATTAGAAGGTGATAGGGGGGCTGTTGCGGGCTGGAATGCTGGTGGAAGGGGGCTGAAATGAAGGTAGAAGGGGGCTGGTGTGGGATTGATTTGGCTGGAGCAGGGCCAAATCACGGCATTACCACTGTGTGACCGCGGCGTGACTGCGGCGTGACCGCGGTGTGACCGCAGCGTGACCGCAGCATGACCGCGTCGTGACCGCGTCATGAGAGGATGTTTTCTCAGAATATTTAAATTCATTCTTTTTATGGGTCATGTGTTTCACAATGATGTTACTGAAAAAAGTATCAATTTTTCAAAGCCAGTTGTTTGTGTTTTATGAAATGAAAATAAAGATTTTCTTTAAGTTTTAGATTTTTATGAGAATGATGGGTTGATGTTTTCTCAAAATGAGGACACTGTCATCTCTAATGTGAAAGAAATTTCATTTTCTACTATTGAGTTGGCTGAAACTTTCTACTAGTCCACGTTGAAGGGTTAGGGAAATCATGTAAAACATGTGAAAATGTCATTATAAAGAGCCACAACCAATTAGAATAGCATATACAGATTATATAATAATGAAAACATGTTTTTTAAAATACTCGAGCAATTTTATAATTCAAATTAATGGGTTAGGAAAAGGAAACATACAACAACCTCAAGGCGATGCTTTTAATGACAACTCGAATCTTCCTTTTTTTTCTTCTTGAATTCATATGCAACTTCACATATATATAAGGAAACCTTGCCCCTATGTACATATTTGGATGGCTAGATATGCACAAGGGGATCCTTAGAAATATGTGTATACTTCAATATACCCCTTTTCACTTACAAATGTATTCATTTTTCATATCTATATATAGGAACACCTAGCCCCAATATATATAATCATACTACCATGAGTGAATATATATAAAGGGGGAACTTATATATTTATATTCCTACCTATGCATACACATGTATGCTTTCGTCAACGGCAACTCTAATCCACCTCAACAAGATCCAGAAAGCACTACAAAAATATAAAGAACCCAAAAATCACAAATGACCTAATTAAAATTTGGACAAAGAATAAAAACGAAATAAATCTTACCGAAATCCAATGTTGAACTCACTGTCATCGATGGTGGTGTATAGAACTAGCCTCATCATAAGAAACCACCTGCAAAAAAATAGGGGGAAATGAAATGAGATATAACAACTTCTTACATATATGTGATCTGTGAGGATAAATGATACATGAATCCATTACCATTATAGATTCTATAATTCCTTTATATTATTACCACAATATCATCATTTAGTCACTCCCATTGGACTGATAATTGATGGTGGTCATGTCAACACAAAATATTTACAAACACACACTGTAAGAATAAGTGGCCAATGCGATAAATAAAATAAAATAAAAACTAAACTAAAACATATATGTCTATTGTGACTATAAATTTCACCACCCAACATATAAGAACCACAATGCCCCATGGGTCAAATCATGTTCCAGCAAGCAAGGGGGAAATAGATCCATGTTTCAAAATAATACTATCAAATAGTACATTCCTATTAATTAACAATTATTCTTCCTGTTATTGGTATATAATTAGTTTGGCATGAGTTTCATCTTAATTTGGTTTTGTTCGATACAAGTTTTTACCCCACCCGATAATAAAATTTTACTAGAGGACACAATTTTTAATCAAATAGAATATATCATAAAAAAATGGATCCACGCCTATATTGTATTACACCCTGCAAAATTAGTATGAACATAGTGAAATGTGAAACTATAGAGCCGAGAAAAATGACACCGAGATTCTACAGAACAGAAAATACCATATGCATGATTCATCAGGAGGATGAATTTGTGCCTAGGGAACATTTCTACCCTCACGTCTATTTCTATGAAGATGATGGGAGTTGAGTGATGAGATATATTATGTGATAAGTATTAGTCTAGGGCTTTGATAAGGGTAAAATTAGTGGATACATATAAATATGTTGGGCCAGAAAATACATGTGTGAAGATAATTTACTATTTTGAAAGTGGTAAATTACTACTTGTGTAGAGGTAATAAAGAGGTAATAAAGAGGTACATGAGGGAAAATATAGATCCTTGCCATTTTGTACTTAGTAGTAATGTTACATGTGGAACTTTTTTAAGGACATGAATTGATTAGTTGAATGAATTAATATATTTGATTTCGTATTACAAATGGTGTGAAAATTATTAAGGAATCTTCTATACATATCTTTAATTTCCTTTCATGTTTAAAATTAATCCAATGGTGTTCATGGATCTCATGAATGAGATCTTCCATACATATCTCACCTCATTCATTGTGGTTCATATTGATGATATACTTATATACTCACCGACCATTGATATACACATTGGACACCTCTAGATTTGTTTTGTACACTTTGACCACACTATATGTTTTATATGATCTCAATGTGTAACATATGCTTCCATAAAGTATGTTTTCTTAGGCACGTAATCTATAATGTGGGAATTTATTTGGACCCATTGATTGTATAGGTTGTGGGGTCATGAGAAGGAATACGAAACATGTTTGAGATTGTGGGTTTCCTTTGTTTATTTGGGTTTTACATGTGGTTCATTTAAATTTTTTCCCCTTTAGAAGTGCATGTGACTAAGATTACTAAGAATGTAGTCATGTATGAGTGGTCATAAAAGATTATAGAGGCCATCCTAAAAAGTCAATAATGTTTTGATCCTACTGAATTACTATAAATTATGATTCCGAAATGAGGTCTCTAAATTGATCCCTGAGCATGAATTGGACTTATGGACATTTCTTGCATTGGACACAGAGTTGTAGTATCTATGTGGAAGGTTCTATATTGTCATCATCATATCACATATGATAATGTGTCAACATTGGAATGATATTAAATCAAAAATCATATTCAATGTAATATTTTCAAATATTGATAACAATTATCATTAAATACAAGTCTAAGGGTATGATGTTTCTCAACATAATGACGTGTTAATATTGATCTATGATGGATATAACATTATTACATTGCATAGTAATTGTATCTAGTTGCATTATGGATGGGGATTTTCCTTCTCTTACTAGACTCAATAATGGGTCTTCCACGGTATCTACAACATTGATAGTCTAAGTTGGGACATGTCTAGAATTATAGATCCTTCCACGAATGTGCCTTACCTGATATACTCGGGTCCTAAGAAATTGTTCTATAGATCCCTAATTGGCTTCAAGGAACTCATGCTCATCTCCATACTCATCCACCTACCCAAGCCCCCCACTAACCCACCTGCACAGCCCCACTCCCAGCCCCCTCCCCCTGCCTAGCCTAGCCCCCTACACATCCCACCCCTCCCCCACCTGCACAACCACCACCCCCCACCTACAGAACCCCCCTGCCCAGCCCCCTCCCCCATCTGCACAACCCCCCTCCCCCTCTCCCCCACCTGAACAGTGACCTCCAACCCCCTGTCCAGCCCCCTCCTCCTCACCTCAACCCTGCCATCCCCTCCCCCCTGTAGAACATCCCCCCTCCTCCCACCTCATTTGACCCCTTCAATATCAATCAAAATTATTCTATACAATTAAATTACAACAAAACTGCCACCTAAAATGATATATTGCTTGTGTTCATAAAGAGATCATAATAGAAAATACATTGCAGTGAAATGGAACCAAAAAATCAAAAATAAATGAAGGCATACATACTGATTTAATGTGAAAGAAAAAATATTACTTGAATCAAAGATAAGATGACCGGTTGGAAAGTAGATTTAGAACCCTAGAGAGCATTGGGGAGCTGGGAGTGGCGATCGGTGAGCCGCGAGGGGTGGTTGGGTTGGGAGTGGCGGTGAGGGGTGGTCGGTATGGGAGTGGCGGCGAGGACGGGAGGAGTATGGGATTGGTGCCGAGGGTTTGGAGAAGTGCAGCTTAGGGATAGGAGAAGTATCCTGACCGGACTGTGAACCACCACAGGGTGTCATCCTGGAGTAGTTCCAAATCACAGCGTCACCGCGGCGTGACCGCAGGATGTTGGCCCGGTCCATCGACATCCGTGGGGCAACATCTTCAAGTTCCCATGGTAGATGCCTACACCAGAAATCCATGCAAAATGCACATCCCTTCTTTTCATGATAAAGAAATGCAGTTCACTACAAGAAATATTATGTGAATAAAAAATCTAGTAATATACTCTGAGTGGGAAACCTCGGATTTTAAACTGCCTTAATTTTCATGTGCATTAAAAAATGGTGTTTCACATTTATAAATGGGTGTTCCAAATTTATATAACATGAACCATTTAAAAAAATTCCAGTAAATTCAAACATGTATTTCAACTTAATGCTACTAAAATATAAATATATATGATTATTAATACCTTGAGACCAAAAAAAATCAACAGACCTACCTGTTTGGTATTTCACCAGGAAGTTCCATGAAATGAACAGCTCGGTTTAAATAACCAGAAAAAAGAGTCTGCAAATCAATCAGAAATCAATAAGAATTAATATTTTAGATGGAATGGCCAAATATTAGTAATAAAGGTCTAGAATTGCAACATGTTCAACTTCCATTTTCAAAAAAAAACATTATATTTGCATGGAAAGGTTGCATTGCATAAATAACAGTGGAAGCATAACATGATAATTTCATTTAATATCTTCAGAGTGATGTATAGTATGGTATGACAGAAATGTTTCGTATTTTCTAAAACAAGAGTAACAAATTCCAGGTCCCACATGGAGAGGCTAATTAGAAGAGAACTTACCTCAAGAGCTCAAATCCCAGTGAAAGAATATAGTCATATAGGAGTAACACCAATCACATAATATCTAGTCCCATCCGTGAAAACAGCTATTTCCATATGTAAAATGAGACATAATATAAAAGAGAAGCCCAAAGTTTACTTGAAATTGTAAATGTGGTATGGATTTTCTAGCGACATCCAAACCTATCTAGACAGCCACAGCCACAACCTACGCAGCAAGCTCCCTTGCACTAAGGGAATGCGTGGTCTACAAAACTGGGGGCTAGGAAAGGAGGAAGTGGAGTGGGTATGGGAATCTACAAGAAACACCTTTCCAAAATCCAATTATGGACACCCTTTTTCATCCCATTTTGGAAGCAGTCTTTCCATGGAAATGTGATTCCTTCAAAAGAAGATTATATTCACAGGAAACCCCTAGAATCAGCTCTTCCTAAAAGGGTTTCTACAGTGTAGCAAACATCCCCTCTTAGATCCCCTCAACTTATATTCACAATTATAATGGGTTATCACTCTACCATTCACAGGTTTCTCTCTCACCTATACAAAGTACTTTTGACAAAACTCTCTTCCATAATGCTTTTGATATGAAGGAAAACTATAAACCCAAATTACAAGGGTTGAGGATTATGTACCTGTAGACCCATAAAATCCTCTGGAATTTCTTGCAATTCAAATAGAAACTTCATGTACTTCTCCTTCTTATCCTTATCATCCATGACCATCTCATATAGATGTCCATTTTTGGTGCCAAGAACTGTCTCTTTTGTAGAAGTTGTGTTCGACATATATAGCCATGGAAAATATTTTATCAAAATCATTCTTAAACTGCATTAACCAGCAAATGGAAAATATAATAGTTTAAAAAAACATGCCTTCAGTGATCTGCTGCCTATTCCAAGCAACAGATTTCACCCCAAGACCTTTAAATTTGGTTAGAATTTGAGTTTTCCTCCATTTCGCATTCATATAGTATGTATCAACACCCCCATCACCATGTATGATTTCAATACAATGGCTCCCACCAGGATCAACAAAAACTCTATGTATTGATTTTTCTCTAGCTTTCCCAGCACATAGATTAATATCAATGTTTGAATTTTACATGGAATAAAACATAACTTCATCACGTAAGATGTAAAGAGGTAAGTATAGGAAAGGTTCTCCATCAAAACTTCACTTGTAGGCTACATTGAGCGCATAATTCCGGAACTCAATGCATGAGCTCATAAATTCAATGATGATAAAGTCAGCCTCTCATGTGAAACTTAATTAAGAAATATTGACATCCATCAAATTTTTGCCCAGCCTTGCTGATTAGAGGCAGATATTGACAAAAATTTAACCAATACTTAAGCTTAGCATGCATCCAAGAAGTAAAGAATACAATCAAACCAATATATAATTTAATTTTTCATAGGAAAATCCAATCAAAGATGAGAAGATTACCAAAAGCGGTTGCATTTTTTCAATTTAGAATGCCAATACCTATCCTGTCTGGTAGTCACAGACTCCTCTATTTACAGAAGTGATTCATCGTAGTTAAAGATAGATTCTAGAACTTAGACAGTATTCCAGTGTCATTAAGAGTGATAATCTTCTACCTACAAATGGTGAGACCACTGAGCAGAGGTCATCGGGGAGGAGGGCGCCGTTGTAGGAGAGTTCGTCGGGGAGGAGGGCGACGATGTGAGAGAGGGTTGCACGGTGAGATCGTCGGGAAGATCTTCGGGAGGAGGACACATCGTCGGGGTGGAGGGTTGCGCGGTGATATTACTGAAAACCGAGGGAGGAGGAGGAGACGCCGTCGGTGAGGAGGGTGGCGCAGTGATAGGGCTGAAACTCGGGGGAGGAGAGGAGGGCTGTGGGGAGGAGGAGACGTCATCGGGGAGCGGTGTGCGAATTGGGGGAGGAGGAGGAGGGATGCAGATCAGGGGAGGAGGAGGAGCCTAGTACAAATTGGGGAAAAAAACGATGCGCCAGTAATATTTATTTAGCCCCGATGAATGAATTAAACAGTGGAAATATAAAAGCTATAGCCACATACATATAAAAAAGTGGCTATAAGTCTGTGGATATTCCCCAAATTTTTAGTAGTGATCGCTATCTATGGTCCAGGTATTTCTAATAGATGATATACCTGACACTCGTGTGATCCGAGTAGACTGTAAAATGTTCTCCCAATAGATAGTGTCGCTAAATCATCAAGGAAAGGACCACTACTACTAACTCCATGTCATGGGTAGAATTGTTTTGTTTATGTTGTCTTAGATATCGAGAACCAAAGGTCATCACTGATCTCTCCTTCTTTAGGACACCTCTAAGTCTAGTAACTGATGTGACGTAGTAGACTGCGTACCCTACGCCCTCCTCTAGTAGCCTCATGATGGGGATCACTAGTCTGCCTCTACATCAGCGCTTAAAAACTCTACTCACATCTCTCCAACCACATGAAGGGTTGCCCCTTCTACGTCAACACTGAAAGTGGTGCAAAAAATCTAGAGAAATATGGCACAAATCTCTTATAGTATCCGGCCAATCCTATGAAACCTTGTACCTCTGTCACACTCCTGGATGGCACCCCAGAATGTACCACCTCAATATTTGTTGGATCAACTACAACTCCATCCTCCTATATGACATGTCCCAGAAAGTGAACCTCTCGGAATTAGAATATGCAATTTGAAAGATTACCATAAATATGGTGCGCTCAAAGTGTATCCAGTACTACCTAAAAATGATAGTCATGTACCTCCTCAGTAGTCGTGTAGATCATAATGTCATCAATGAAGACTACTACAAACTTATCAAGGTATGACTGAAAGATCCTGTTCATGAGTCCCATGAACACTACTAGAGCATTGGTTATGCCAAATGTCATAACAACGAATTTGTAATGGTCGTATCAACATATGAAATCCATCTTCAACACATCCTCATACCGTACTCTAAGATGGTGATAACATGATCTAAGGTCTAACTTTGAGATCCATTGTTCTCCCTTAAACTGATCAAAGAGATCGTCAATCCTCAGAAGTGGATACTTGTTTTTCACTGTCACCTGGTTAAGGCACCGATAGTCAACCCAAATCCTCAAACTCTCATCCACCTTATTGATGAAAAAAAGCGGAACTGCCCAAGGAGGAACCTTGTGCTAAATGAATCCCTTCCCATGTAAGTCTTCCAGCTATACATGCAGCTCACAAAGCTCCGCGGGAGCCATCCGTTACACTGGTGCAGATATCGGTGCCAACCTGGGGAACATGTAAATGTAAAATTCCACCTCTATATGAGGTGTAGACTCATAAAATCATCAGGGAAGAAATCAGGGTATTGGTCCACCACTACTAGATTTCTCAGAATCTCTACATCAACTGCTCAGAGGGTAGGGCTGGCCAACTGATGAGTAATCGGATGCACCCTCCATTGGGTAAGTCCATCCTACACTGCAAAGGCACCCTTTTCACTAGTGAAGGTAAATCTGGTCCCATCCATGCAGACACAACACGCTTTTCCCCTAATACCATCAATCTAAGCATGAACTTTAGATAACCAATCCATACCGATGATGATGTTGTAAGGGCTCGAGGCTGCTACTAGGATATCTCTGTTGAATCCCTCGCCTCTTTGAGTAAGCTGATACTGCCGACACTAGTTTGTAAACATAGAGTCCGCTCCTATAAGAGTCTCTAGCTAAAAGGATCAAGCCAACATATCATTCAAAATCTATAAGCTCCATATATTGGTAGTGGTAATAAAAGAATGACTAGAACCTGTGTCTATAAGTACTACAGCTAAGGTGGAGTAGACACAAATTGTACCTTGTATCATCTCAGGATCGCCAAGATCGTAGGCCTCAGCTGCCTGGAGCTGAGATCTCACATGTCCTCTTACTCCCGTTTCTCTGGGTGGACAACCTTATAGTGCTGGCAGTAACATCTCGAATCATTTCCAACCAACATGTGCAAGAATAGTTCCACTTCCATGTCTGCCTGCTCCATGCGGACCTCCTCAGTAGAACCACTCTCTCTTCCTGGGTAGTCTATAGACCATATTCTAATCATTCATATGACAGTTTGGAATGTCATGAGACAAGTGACCCTTCCCGCTGAATGTGTTACAATTCTTGCTTCTTCCATGATTGGGACTTCCTTGGGTGCCCCGAACAACAGACCCTGAATCTGGGGATCGTCCACCTGTAGGTCTGGTCCTCTTGGACCTCTATGACATATGACTGTAGCCAGCTATAGAAGAATCCACTACGCGATGTCCAGTGGTAGGTCTCACAAATTGTTACTGCTCAGCAAAAAAAAATCTTTTCTAAGGGGGCACACATTACCACCCCGGCCTGCGTCAGGATGCTGAGTGAGATCATCGAAGCCTGATCTCTCGCCAGAGTCACTTCCCAAATGTCTAAGCCCTGAAGAATGGGTCATGCATCATATTAGTGGAGTAGTGTGAGAGGTCAGTGAACCTCTCTGAGTATTGATCTACTGTCATGCTGCCATGCTGCAGACCATGTAGCTTCTGTATACGCACTACACGAAGAGTCGCTGGGATATTCTCTGCACGAAACAGGTTCTGGAAATCTGCCCAGAGAAGTAGCATCTCGTCATGAAATTAGAGCATCATGATCCACCATATTCATGTAGCTTACTATATATTGATAGTGGTATGAATCACCGTGAGGTCACATTTAGTCCCTCTTAGTCGGAAGACTCTAACTATGGCTTCCAGCCAATCCTCAGCTGCCTGTGGGTCCATCTATCCCCTGAACCTGGGTGGCCTCTGGGACTGGAACTCGTGCAACACACTCAAGTGGTGTGCACCCTCTACTACTCGGGATAGTGGAAATGGTGGCCCAATGGGTATTGGAACCACTGGTGCCTCCACTGGTGCCTCTACCGGATGAGGTCCATACATCGAGGCCTAATCACTTGTTGGGATGTCAGTGCATACTATATCCGGAACCCCAGATAGCAGTCTGTGTGGAGGAATCCTAAAAAGAAATAGGTGACCAATGGTAAATATGTTATACATGGTGATATGACTTAATAGATCACAAATAGAACTATGGAAAACACGTACATAATCAGTTTTTTCATGCACAAGGCCAAAAATCAGAAGTCATAGTCCTGGTGTACGGATACGTCGGCCACCACACCAACACTGGATTCCTTAAATTGATACCCACACTCACTACACGTAACACTATTGTAATTAAATAGATCATAGTTATATGTTCTGTGGAATAACTAACTCCCCTGATACCAATTTGTCATAACCCGTCCCCCGAGGCATGTGCCATGACTCCCCAAGCCCGCCTTCCACAGGCCAGGGGCTGGCGACTTGCACCAAAGGCATATTCTCTAAAACTAGGAAGTAATTTCCTTTATAACCTGTAAACAACCATGACTAAGCACAAAAATAGATACGAACTGATGAAAAATGTATAGTAAATAGTGCGAGTATAGTAAGAAAAAGGGGCCTGAATAAAATCCCAACTAGAAAGTACAAAAAAAATAGAAAGTACAAGACAACTGATAGGTGAAAAACAGCTCATGGATCATCCATCAAGAATCCTACATGAATGGTAGGCACAACTCACGAATGACTGTCTTTGCGGTTCGACATGTCTAACGTCCACCTCCAAGCTACATCCAGTCCAAGTACACTTGTCCTCTGTCATCACTGTCCTTCATCTGCACCATACACAACAAGGTACATGCATAGCCCGTGCAGGAGTGAGTATAACGATACTTAGTAGGGATCCAGAGACCCTGAAGGTCCCAAAAAATAGAAAAAGGATATAGCATGAAAACAAATGGAAAACCTACTTAGTAATATTCCCATTAAAATACCTATGTTATTAAGTAATCCGATCTACATCATGAGGAAATCACAGAGTCCAACACCAAAGCCCCAAGCTCAACCGTTCCACAAAAGAATAAATACCATGAAGGCAAGTTCCACCTAGATACGTGACACAGAAGAATACCACCAAGGTATTACCATGAAGGAAAGTACCACACAATTATTGAATCGGTTGAAAACAGGTATAACTCATGTATAGTAGTAGAGATGATTAGATGTCACTACTGAATCATCTTAATCTATTAATAGGAAGTCCCACGGATGATCCTAAAATCATTATCAGACCCACACATGATCTATAGGTGCTGACCCACATAGGATTGCTTGGTGCAGACCCACGTAGGATCTCTTCGTACTGACCCATACATGATCGATTGGTGCTGACCCACACAACATCTCTAGATGTTTAACTACACAAGATCACTTAGTGCTGACCCATGCAGGATCTCTTATTTGTTCTTCAGGTAGCAAAAATCTATTGGGTTCTCGCACTAAGATTGATCATCTCCGAGAGAGTCCTCTCCTCAAGACACTGGTTGATACTCCATCTTCCATGAAGTACCCAGAGGACTGCAACACCATAGGGGTCTCAATGCAATAGAAGGTGCATCAATCAGATGCTCGGTCTGTAAGTGATTAGCCATTTAGTTCCGAGGGCCCAGTTGAATTCGTGCTCGATCCAACCCAACCATATCCCAACATTATCTGAACCTCAATTGGAGTATACCAATAGGACCGTCTCACTCCAATGTTTTCATCTTCTTATACGGTTCATGAAACGAACGTCTAGTTCCAAATTAATGGTAAAAAGAGTGTAAATGTGTCTATGTGGGTCTAGGTCCCATCTGACCCGGCCCGACCTGGCCAAGGCCGACCCAGTTTGGGTTGACCAGTCTTGACCCGCTGGGTCCAGCCTGGCCTTCTGGTTTTTGTCCAGGCCTGTATTGTGTGGTCCAGCCTGCTCTTGGCCCGACCCACACTGGGCGTCCTGGCCTGGCGGACCTGCCTGGGCATCACAATGTTGGGGCCATGGGGACACAAGAGCAGCGTGAGGCCACGGTCAACCATGAGGTCAGTGCAGAACTGTGGGGCCGCGATGGAGGCGTAGAGGCCATGGGGCCGCATGGGCAGCACGAGGAAGGGGGAGGGAGGGCGGCACTAAGGTTGCGGGGTAGTGCGGGTGCACGCCGCACCTCCACCAGCAGCCGGTTCGGTCGGCCTCTCTTCCATTGTCGCCGTTGTATAAAGTCTCCTTCTTCCATTGTGAGGAACACACCAATAAATAAGAATGACGAAGGGTTAATCCATGTTTGTTTAGCTTGTACCGTATACATTAAAGGGGTAGCAAGCTCCTCAACAAAACCGGGAATGAAAATATCAATCTCTACAACCCCCGACAATGATTATTTCCAAACCCACAAAAAAGAAATCATTTGCGGATCAACTAGTAAGAGAGTTGATCCGTGTTCTTTATTTGGAAGGAGAGAACATAGGAATCCATAATCACAGATATAAAACCTGTACCATGGAGATTTGTTGATGTTTTTCCAAGTAAGGGGACAATGAAAATGGGGATAGATAGACGTTGATGATGTCTGTGATTCATTGACCATTGGTTCATTCGTCATTGGAGATCCTTAATTGGAGTTTGGAGAAATATTCATCAAATGAGAAGAGTTCATCGTTGGAAAATGCTTCTCCAAATTTCTCCCCTCAATCCCCTTTGCCAACAATTTTCCCCAATGATAAAAAATTGAAGATCCAACATAAATTAAAGTAGGTGTATACATTTAATTTACTTTGGCACAAAATTAAATGGCTCAAGAAATTAATTGGTCTGTTGGAATAATTAAAAAGGGAGAATAATTTAAGGGGGAGTTGAGAAGTTTTCCCCCCATTATGAAGGGTTAGGGTCGTCCCCAACACCATAATATATGTTGAGAGGTTTCCCCCCATTTTGAGGGGTTTGGGAGGTCCCCACCACAATAACCTATGTTGAGATGTTTAAGTAGAAATAAAATAATAGTTAATTTTATCTTATTTCTATTTCCATGAAAACCCAAAATTCTAACATTCACCCTCGGCCTACTGCAATTGAGGTGAAAGTCTCCTTAAGTGAATAACGGCACTGCAAGTTCATCGGTGCCCTCAAATTTCAAATCCCAGCACTGGTTTAAAAGTTACAAAAACCTGCTTGCACATTTACTAAACGTACCCAAAATCAAGTTTAGAAATTCATTCTGGGCACTCTAGGACTTGGAATAATGCGCTGTCAATTTTTGTGGACCCATAAAATTCCCATTTAATAAAAAAAATTACATCGAATTTATAGTTATTTACAGACAATATGTTGGCAGCAACAACTTTTATATCTTGTAGTCTTTGAGAAATCTCCCTCATTTGATCATGAAATCAACCACCATTCATCATATTTATACCATTTAGTAAGAATTTAAACCAATTACCTTTTTCCCTCTACATCTCTCACAATATTTCGTGGTATCTTCATATTAGGAAATATTCCCTATTTTTAGGTAGTTTTTTTATCTAATTTCAAATATTCAATCCCGGTTATAATGTTGGGATCATATGATGAGTAATCTACTAATATATGATAGGATTTCTATCTATTCTTCCTAGATGTTTTAATTATTATATGGTACATTATTATGAAACACATTTTAAATTCCATGAAATGCCTTTAAAATTTCAAATAAATTTAACAAAAATTTTGTATCAATGGATTGGTTATCCATATCACCACGTTTCATGACTAATGATTTTATTCCTTTTAAAAACACCCCTTAGGTTTTTTTTCAAAATATATGAGAATTATATACCCTCTTTTGTAACTAAACATCCATTGATTCTAGTTGAATTATAATTTTTATGTCAAACAGATAAAATAAATAGAATTGATTGGTGTGATATAATTCAGTGCACCAATGACTATGAAATGTTATTGAAATTCATTATAATATGTATCGACTCACTTATACATTTTCAGTGAGATAATAGTTCGAATTTATGGTGAATGATATGACCATGTCACCTCACCCTTATTTAGTTATAAATTATTATTATGGATATAATTATGATTTTTAGCACTTGATTATTTATTATTTCATTAATAATTATGGTCACAAACATAAAATACCATATATCCATTTCATACCTTAAAAAATACATAGACACATATTATCACTTTCTGTGGTCATGATCAGTAGATGACCACTAAGTCATTGTTGTGTCTATTATGTAAAATACCACCTTAGATTTGGTATTAATCATATATTGTGAATTCACCAACATGGGAGAAAGTTTTCTTTTATATTTGAAAAAACTAAATTAAATTCAATGGAAGATTCATCTTGATGTTATATACTACCTTGGATAACTTCTAGGGATCATTTCATGTCTCACATTGATCCTACCATGGACATTTTTAAAAGGATTGGGTTGAACTAATGCATTATTGATAATTTCCAAGGGTACACCCAAGTGGATTCACCCAGCTTATAAATAATAAATATCCTAGAAGCTATGGAACCTAATTTGATTATAACTATATATGGACACCTTATTTGTATTCCTAGTGTCCCGAAATTATAAATAAAATTAAAAAAATGGAAAGATCGTAGGGACATTATGACTTAGGCCAAAGAAGGTAGTATCAGATGGATATACCACAAAGAAACTAATATTTCCTAGTTTATATATTTAGTATCCTTATATATTATATATCAAAAATGATAAAAATATATTTCATAGATTTGATATTGATAGACACCGTTGGTGGTCCCCCATTGAGTTTTACTCACACCCTTTTCGGGTTGTTGAATGGCTACAAGACAAAATTCTTGGGTAAAGTTTGTGATAAAGGAAGGTGCCCAACTTTGGACACATGTTATTATATTCTATGATACTATATAGTAGAAGATAAATTATATTTTTATTATGAATCTATTATAGATAGATGATGGTATTATTTCATTTTGATTATTATGTACCTATTGTTTTTTGAATACCATATTTCCCTTTTATCCCACATTTTTTATATATCATCATAACATGATTATTTTAAATATGACCATGATTATTTCTTCTGTCTATTTATATTTATCATGTTGAAATATCTTCCTTATTCTCATAAATATCATTCATTATCAAATATAACTATTATTAACCATTTTCTTGCACTTTAATAAACATGTTATAATCTCCCCACTTTAAAATTTTAGAACCTTTCTTCTCGTCGGTAGCCTCTAGTGTACGTGGATGCATGATTGTGGCCATGTATCCAACCATGTCATGTCACATATGACGAAATATATTCTTTGATATAAAAATGTTGTATTAGATCATTGTTTTCATAAATTATCATTATATGATTATATAAAAGTGATTAGAAATTGTAAAAATTTATAATTGAGCATATTCTTTAGAGTAGCTAACCCACATACACAGAATGATTCATGTTGCAAGGGATAGTAATTGTTTTTCATTTATACTCATGATACAGATGAACTATTTCAACATTAGGTTATGCACATGGGTTTTTACAATTTCTCGGACAATTAACATTTACCCTTGGCCCAAGGTGGAAATGTATTACCATCTCATGAAATTTTATCTAAACATGAGGGTTTATATATCATGCATAAACTATTCAATGTTTATTTTATTTGGTGCATTTCTTGTTTCATAATTATGGTTCATTGGATGTTTTATTTATGAGTGTGAGAATATTTATTTAAATAAAAAATATATTAATAATCGGTTAATTAATTTTTCTACATCAATAAAAATGGTTATTTCCTGTATTACTTCATGGTGGAACCATAGATGTCATATTTTGACATGTTTAAGCTACATAAATGAGGTTAAAAAGATGAAAAGATGAAATTAATAAGATTATGTTGGATTAAATTTTAATTTATAAGTATTATTACTCTATAAATTTGGAATGGTGTTCCAATTAATCAAATCATTATGTTTTCTTTGTCACATATAAAGACCATACATAACATGTCTGGTTGTAGTTACATGAAAATTCATTTTTTACTTATAAATAATCAGTAATCATAAATTGAGAATGTTAACTCATATTAATATAAACTTATATATATATATATATATATATGAAATTAACGAATTTTGATAAAACTAAATGAAATGGATTCCATTAAAAGGGGATTCCAATTTATCTATAAAACGTTTTACCCTCTATGCTGATATTAGAACTATGTATACTGATATCAGTGTTATATGATATAATACCTTGTCATAGACATGAAATTTGATATTGGTGGTGGGAGTGTCACTTTTAAATAAACATGACATTTTCTATTATCAAAACATGTTTTGATCTAGGAAACTGTATTTACATAAATATACCTCTACGATGATGTTGGATCAAATTCCAGCATGTGACGATGGCCATACTCCGGAAGTGGTTGGACTTAAACAACCAGTTATAACTATTGTAATGGAACCTGTTGTACCTCCAGTAATTCTTTATTTGGGATTCAAAACACATATTTATGTGGGTTTCCAATAGTTAGTATACTCCTTGCCTCCAACTCTAGGATTTATATCTACCATTTTATATCTAACATGATAGTTCCCAAAGCATCACTCTCCTACATTTTTGAGGTAAGGTGGTCCTCAGTATATGATTCGTGTATAGAGAAAAGCTAATATATCATTGAAAACATAGATACATCTATTAATATGCATTTTAATCATATAGTTTTCACCCTTAATTTTTATTCCATGAGTTGTGTGATGTTTTGAAAAAGGCTGATCAGCATTAGGATATTTTCTAGATGGATTTCAAAATAGTGTTACAAGATAACTTCATTTTTGATACATTACTGGATGATTGAGCTAGAGATTTTATGATCCATGAGTAGGGAACATTTTTTGTTATGGATGACTGTAATCATTTCCTGAACCTTCTGTTCTATTCTCATTATCGCAGGGTTTAAGAATTTTCTATGCCTAGTCAATTAGAATATGGAATCATGTATTTCATACAATATTAGGTGAAAATGTTTTATTTGACTACCACACTAGAGATAGTGATCTATTCTGTCATCTTATAGGGTAAACTAAGGGAAAATGATGATATAGGGAATGATGGTTCGGTAGCTCGATATAAAAATAGTTAATCTAGTATTAAGAAGATCTGTTTGGAACATTCTTAGATATATTGAAGTATTCCAAGTGAGAACTATGGTCTCTATTAGATATCACACAAATTTAGTACGCTAGGACACATGAAGCGTCCATATGGTGAGGATCTTCTTGACTATCGGGCTAATGGCTAAATGGGACCTTATTCGCGGGTTTACATAAATTTTCCTCTAGTGGCTTATGATATCGGGTTAACACAAAATCTATGTTCTATATTATGATAAGATATACAACTTCATGTAATTATTTGGATTACTATCGGCTAATCATGCTGAGGAGGTAGTTAAAGATGAGGAATCAAGAGACCATTTTTGTAGCACCAGTAGAAAGGACCTATGTAGTTTGTTCTGTTGGTGAAATGGATAATTATATATATATATATATTTCATTATCATTAATTACGTATTAGAGTTCCACTCCATCTATAGTTAGAGTTATGATTTAATTATGCTACACCATAGTCTCTATTATATATGAAATAGGAACTTATCCCTCCTTTATATGTGTGGTTATCATGGAATGTCTGAGGCCTAAAAGTAAATATTTTTTTGTGTGATGACTCTTTATACACCATTGTGAATATGATCAAAAATTGTTTTCCAATACAACGAGTTACCCCTTGACATTAGTGGATATAATTTTTTCCATATCATTTTCCTCAATGAAGTAGTTGTAATTGATATAATTCTCATGATGATATAGTGAACATATTATTATGCTCGTGTCGAGTATTATAATAAAATGGATTATTTCACATCTCTTAAGTGAAGTAATTACATTCATATAGGTGAATATAATGTCCATGATGGTTTAGGTGGGCCTTAGTATCAAGATATGGGTGGATGTTTATCCTAGATTATATTATTTTTCAAAATTATGAGGGTGTGCATCAAAAAGATTTCCCTCATTTAGTGGATCATTTCAGTTATGCATTCAATGAAAAAATTTACAGATTTCCTCATAAGAGAGTGGTGGACTCTACAATTATGATGGTTCTATGAGAAGTACCAATATATATTTAAATTGACAAGATGTATTGAACTATGATTCAATAACTAAATAAACAACTGGTGGACCTAGAATATAAGGGGTTTATATAACTTCATACCTCACCTTGGGGTTCACTGATCGTCTTCAGTAAGAAGAAATTTGGAACTTTAATGAATTTTATGGATTAATAGAAAATTAACCAAGCTTAATGTTAAGAATATTTATCCTTTACCTACTATATAAGACCTCTTCAACATACTCTTTGTAGTTATGGTAATACAAAAAATTTATTTTATGTCGAGATATCATTATGTACTATTTAGGGATTCAGATATACCACGTACAACCTTCTAATGGACATATAGCCTGTATTAGTATTTGGTAATGTAATTCAGTCTAAAAAATCCCATATAGCTTTTATATCATAGATAAATCAAACATTCCTTCTAGACATGGATTCTTTTGTTTTTGATTTGGAGGATGATATATTTTTGTATTATCATACTCAACATGAACATTATATGAAACCTGAAATTGTATTGAAAAAACTGAGGGACTAAGTTTTGTTAAAAAAATATACCAAAATTTAATATATATTTTTATAATTTTCATTTCATTGGTCACATCATAAAATAATTATATGATTCTATAGTTCCAGATAAGATGGTAGCCATTGTTTTATTGGAGCAACATGACGAAATTATTGATATTCAGTGTTTCATTGGGAAATATAGTTACTATAACAAATTTTTATAGTCTTCCTAAACATTTTATAACCCCTAAGGGTCTTTATAAATAATTAATTAAAATTATTATGGTGTTCATTTTGTGATATAGACTTTTATGAATTGGATTGACGAATAACATCAATGTTGATCTTGATCCATCATGATCCTAGAATGGGCTATATAGTTTATTTGAATGAATAAATAACTATTATATGATTATATTTGATACATTTGGAATGTGTTGGGGTGTATGGATCTTTATTTTTTATGCCTCAAAAGAGTAATTACGTGATTAATGAACTCGAACTAGCATCTATGGTTCATTCCATGTGTTTTCATTTGAATTATTTATTGGAAGAGTGATTCAATTTAAACATGGATCATAAAATCCTTGTATACATAATTTCTAAATTTTATTTTAACCATATATAATGGATATGGTTTAAATTATATAGTATTTATATTCCCACATTTCTTATATACTAGGGGAAGGTAATGTAGTGGCTGTTGCATTTAGTTGAATGAATCAGAAATAGGTGGTCTAGGAAGCTAATAGTGAATTGTAGAAGATGGATCTCATTTCTAATATGTATCTAGAGATTAAAGGCCATCATAGACACCATGTTCATTAAAATTTGGTACTGACCTTTTTGCTTTTGGATCATTACAAATGATACACCATTCACATCCCAATGACTTATTCTTGATTGATATTATTTATGTGAGGACCTTTTAGCTGGCCAGGTCATTTATATGGATGGTATAGTGCATACTCATGGCCCTTTTCAATTTTCAATAATCATTATATAAGATATAATATGAGAATATCATTCCAACATGTGGAAAACATATCCATGATTGAAAAATACATCCCATGAATTACAAAACCAAATTTGTTGGAAAGTGATGAATAGTGAGATAATAGAATTTTTTTAATTAGTTTACGATATATAATTACATTAAAGTAGATAAATAACTACAATTTATATTTTTATATTAATTTATCATTCTAAATTATAAATGTAATGAAACCATAATGGATTTTTTGACTATCATTCCTAAATTCCCTCATGGATGAGACATCATATGGGTTGTCATAGATAGGTCAATGAAGTTCACCCACTAATTATATATCAAGGAGACATTATATGATGACAAACATGCAAGGGAATATGTTTAGGAGATTTTATACCTTAATACATCCCCATCTATTATCATTTGCTATAGGGGTTCACTTTTACTTCTCGGTTCGTAAAGGGGTTACAGAAGGCTCTTGGTTCATAAGTCCTTCTCCCAATATACCACCATCATAAAACCAACAGCCAATTTGAGAGTATTA
The DNA here is from genome assembly GCA_963277665.1 of Viscum album. Taxonomy (NCBI): domain Eukaryota; kingdom Viridiplantae; phylum Streptophyta; class Magnoliopsida; order Santalales; family Viscaceae; genus Viscum; species Viscum album. Next base: position 874,828,496 of record OY728143.1, on the reverse strand, counting down.
TACTTGTGTACAAAGACACTCTACAAGCATGTGTCCTTTGTTTTTCTAGTTAATACAGGAAAAATTTACCTCTTTATCAATTTTAGAAAAAATAAAAACTTTTGTGATTCTATAGATATTTCTCTTTAGAATAACCTATATAGTAGGTCATGTCAATCACCTATATTTTAGTTAGAGACATGAGAGGAACCACTACTAGGACCTCATCTCTTACAAGATACCTCATAGATGGAAAAGGTTATTATATGGTAAATTTTTATATATAAATTTATGAAAAATTTATTATGAAGATGACTTATTCTGACCTATAGTGATTGAGGTATGAGGTAAGGTCTTTATGCTTGTCTATCCTAGGCTTAGGAATAAACCGATTGGTAAGAAAGGAAATCTTGAACCTATATTCATTCTACATTTTGAGAAATTTGAGAGGATTGAAATAATAGTTTATTAGATATAACTCCATTATAAATATATAGAAACATATTCCATTTTAGGTATTACTCATTTTCATAATTTTTTTTCAGACCCTTCTCATTTCATTTAGCTATATGAGGTTCAGTTGGATACTAATGCATCTTTTTCAGATTCTCAAATTTTTATAATTTATTATAGCATTAATTCTCTTTTAAGAAGGTTAGTTCCACCAGTTCAAGTTCAACAGTTCCATTACCATGTACATGATCAGGCAGGAATAGATATGCCAACATACATGCTATGAGGATGGAATTATGTTTTGTTGATGATCACACCATTTGGTAAATTTTTGGATGAGTTTTATTGATGGATTTAAGATAGGTGATTCCATCATCATATAGAGGTAAAGATCATTAAATATTTCATTTAAATAATTATTAATAAAATAAGTTTTATATAGGAATAATGAAGGATTTGGGAACATTTGGGTCTTGTTAAAATCCTAGAGAACAATTTTTTCTAATGAAAAGTAAAGTTTCCTATCAGGTCATGGTTAGAGCAAAGTATAAGGCTCAAGAATACTACCCAAAGAGGATTTAAAAAGTGTTTCAAATATTGATGTGATTCCACATGGGTGTATAAAACCAAAAATGATTTTATTTTGTGTCGAAAATTTTTGAAGGGTTCCTCATATTAATCAACCTAGCCATGTGTGGGAGTGGATACGGAAAATATTGTCTATGCATGGGATACAAACGTTTTTACTAACTATGTTCCTATCCATTAATGTGAAAAAACCATTATAAGTATGTGAAAATGATTGGTTTATGATATGGTAAACCATGTCCCCCTTTGAGAAGTGTGAATTTATATTTTCCACTCCTTCCACTTATATCTAAAACCCTCTTCACATTTAACGTTTACATAGTGGAACACATATTTAAAGCTCCATATTTTTAATCTATTATTATTTCATCCATCTCACTAGTTTTATATTTTAATCGACCACTATTTTTTATATTGTATGATCCTTGAAAATACATTAACTATATTACTTTATTTCAAATATTTCTATCTTTATCTTCGGTGTTACCTTCACACAAGTTAATATGACCACTTTATAGAGTGTTTTTATAGTTCAATGATTTTATCCATTCAAGCTCAAATTTAAGGATGATATCGAATAAGGAGTTATCTACCTTTATAAGGTTGATTTCATTTCCCATATCCATATATTATTTGAGGTTTATATCATTTGTATTAATGCCACACATTAAACACTCCATGTGCTCTCTTTTAAATGATAAATTAATTTAATAAATTTTTATCACCATTGATGGGTTCTCCAAGAATTCTTTTAACTTCATTAAAGAGTTAATATCGTGGAAAAAATCGCTCTTTAGGTCGTTTTGAATAATATTTATGCGAATTATATACACTATTTTGTATATAAACCACCCATGAGGATTGATGAGTTGTATTTTATAAATGAAATGGACTAATCTAATTGAAAGGAATGGTTTGATATATTCCTAGGACACTTAGACATGGCTATATAATTAAACCACAATATACATTTTATTTAAATACTTTTATTGGTGAGGAAGACCAATAATTATTTAAGGGATGGTGAAAGGTATAACCATTTAATAGGGACCTTATTTAATTATAATGGTTTATTATGTATATCATTATTATTTGGATAACATTATTAGATATTATATCATGATTTTCTATGGTCATGGAACTTAATTAAAATATTTATTTGGAATTCAATGATCGGAATGTGGAGACCAATATCCATTTTTCCACATATCGACTCATGGGAAAATAGTTCAATTGTTTATGGTTCTACCATAGGAAAGACACTATCGGATTTGGTCTTGAACATTGATTGTGAATGCCACAATATGGCATCAAGGGTTGAAATATATTTCAGATTATAAAATTAAATTCCCTATTTTATCATCCTTTTATTTAGATAGATGTTATAAATCATTGTGGGTTATTATTTGGGATCTATTAAAGTATTGTATTAAGGATAAATAGGACATGTTTATATGGATCAAGTAGAAATTCCCATGAATATTTATTTATCAATGGATACCCCCTTTTTATGTCGCATTACAAATAAAACATAAATACCCTAGAAATTATACTATTTCATAGTATTATTAAAATATCTCATCACATCAGTTGTATTCCCCAGGTCCCATAATTATAAATCTAAATAATATAATTTTCTAAGAGTCATTATGGATTTTGACAATGAAATTAGTATCAATTAAGAATAATAAGAGGATCCCAGAATGACATGGTTTGTTTATTTAATATATTTATTTTTATATACATAGATTGGGAATATTATATTTCATAGTTTATATAGGATTAGAAAACTTTGGTTTTGGATTAATGACTTTTATTCACACCATATTTGGGCTAATGGCTGGTACCTAGACAAACATCAAAGACGAGGATAGTGAAATATAAAAGCTCCCATTGATGGATTAATTATTATATATTATAGAGTTGATTAATAGAGTAGTGGACTGATCTTTTTCTATTGATACTATTAAAGATAGATTGTTTATTCTTGTATGTTCTATATATCATGTAATTGAAATATTCTTACATGGAAATCTCCATTTCATGCCTCATTTCTTATAGCATCAAAACATCGTTATTTTTTATATTAATTGTTATTATGTCTATAATTTTCATTTTATTAGGATGAGTTATCATCACATGATAAATTATTATCTAACATTTTTTGATTATTCTTTTACTGGATAATGTGAACCACTATGATTAAGAGGGTATAATCTCCTCACTATTCCATATTATAAACTCAACACATGTCATAATTCTCTACCATATAGGGAGTCTTGCAGAAGGATATGTGGACAAAAAATTCAGGTCAGTTATGAATGAACTATGTCTGGTATGTAGAATATTTATTTGACATTGGGGAAGAGATATCTTTTCAATAAGAGGTAGTTGGGTGGATATCTGTTAATACGGGAGAGTATTTCATTTTAAATTTAGTGGATATATTATTTGTACGGATTTTGAGGATGATGAGATCAATTCATGACCTCATGAAAATATTTTCATTCAAATATTATTTCTAAAACTAGGTAAGGATAATGTGGGAATTTATTTAGTGATTAGTGAATAATCGTTGCAAGACTTTGAATTTATACTATTGATGATATTATATATTTCTTCAATTATATGAATGTTTTTTTCATTGGTATTTCAAACAACCTCAATGGAGGATATTATAAAGAAAAATATATCCACTTAGACATATTTTGGTTGGGTTTGTAAAAAAATATTAAAGTGGATTTTTTTCTCTAGAATACGATGTAATTTGATCATATATTTTTTTTGAGTTTTTTTCATATTGGTAAAAAATGTCTTAAAAGTTTCATAAAAAACTCCATGATGAATTTATCCAAAACATGTATACAATTATTACAACTAGATATGGTGATGATGGTTACAATTATGGGTTTTTTTATATTATTAGTCAAATTTCTGAAGTAACCATGCCCTCTACAAGAATGTTGTTAATCATTATGTATTTGTTAGCTACCTATGTAACATTGGGAATCTAAAAAATGGAAATGGTAGATAGTAAAGTTAACCCAAAATTTTTTGGTGAATGTTACAATGACATATTGGATAAATTTTGGAAATTTATTACTTAGTGGTGGAACTCAAATGAAAGATGTTATTGTGTAAAATAAAAATTGTGTGGAACTCACCATGTGTCACAACCCGTCCATACCGGTCTCGAGCCACAACTACCCCAATCCTGCTTCCATAGGCCAGGGTTTGGCAACAAGTGCCCAAGGCATAACAATCTCGGGGAGGCCTTTGCCTAAGTACCTATACACATAGACATGCAACCCACTCAATGCAGAAGTGCAGAGTAAAAAAGAAAAAAAGTACAAACAACTATATCCCAATCACAGTCATTCATCAACCTCTAAATAGAAAAATGTTAAGTGCTAAAAAGTATTGAAAAGCTACAAAACAGAAAAAAGGGAAAAACACCCACCCAACATGAAAGGTTCCACAAACTGGAAACAGGTAAACAAAATTAAAAAGATGTTGAGTCTGACACATGAAAGTCCTACTATGAACACTGATCACAGTCCAAGCTCTTATGTCCTCTACGCTCCTCTGTAGTCTCGATCAACCTGTCTGTCATCTGCAAGGGAACACCAAGTGCGAGAAAATTCCAATAAGGGGTGAGTATAATGGTACATAGTAAGATGCCTAGAAATATCGAGGGAGAAAAAAAGGAGGTACTAAAACGGCGAGCAATAGATAGAAAATAGAACATTGTAAGAGTATAATAGAGAGAGTGCAACTCAACCCAGCAAAATAATGGAAGTAGAATCGTCCCAACCAAGAGGAGCTAGACATGGAAAGCATGTAGCATACCCGGCGTGTCTTCTCCCCTCCTAGAAGGAGAGTATCTGAACCCAAGCAGTGGGACAAAAGTAGGGTGCAGATATATATATGCTCAACAAGAATCATGAATCAGTGCATAAGGGGATCTCCATCTCCAAGCTCATCCCAGGATAAGTCGACAATAGTTCTAAGGGTAGCCATCACTGATGCCCAACGGTCCCACACATCAAAGCTGTCTCATCGCTAAACCATACCAACAAAAATCCCATTCCAGTAATCATGGATAAAAATCCACTGAATATCCTCATCGAAAGGTCTGATTCTGAAAGAAGTCACCGGGTAACCCACAACCTAGACCAACTGGGGGGAAAACCCCAAAAGGTCATCGGGTGACCCACTGCCCAGCCGTGCTAGAGGGTAAACCCTAAAAAGTCGTCGGGTAACCCACTGCCCATCCTCGGTGGAGAGCAAACCCTAAAGTCAACGGTAATCCACTGCCCACCACCGTCAGAGGCTAAACCGTAAGGTCAAAAGGTAACCCACTACAAAGCCTCGCTAGAGGGTGTACCCTAATAAGCCGGTGTGTAACCCACAACTAGCCCCGCTAGAGTGTAAACCCGAAACTAGTCCGATATCTCCACACTGCCCCTGCCATTACTGGGTGTCACTATAATCGCTATCGTGTGTTGGTTCAGAGTACATCAAAAGAACCTCTGACAAATTCCTTTTCATGTTTCCACATTTAATAATATCTCGAAGAGGCTTCTCACACCCAAACGGATTACACCGTTATAATCCTCACGGAAAAACATGCGAGATAGACTAGTTTCTTGCTGGAACCAGACTATCGAAGAAATATATATTCAACACCGCTTTATACCCATACGGGGTCTCATGGGGCCCATAGCTTGGTCTCAAAAGAGGTCGGACAAACTGCTCCATCACAGTGCTCACAAAAAAAAAGCCAAAATGACTACCCATTTTCCCCGAACAGACGTCTGGTGAAAGAGTCTCAAAACACTGCTCACAGCATAAAAGAAGTCTCGTGGGGTCTACGACTTAACTCCAGAACCAATGCCTAAATCAACCCTATCCGAAATCTTCTCGACGCTAGGGTTACAATGCTACAGATGATACCTGAAAAGAACTCCAGATGTGTTCGTGCCATCCAAAAAAGAATCTTGGTGCGGTACTTATTGAGCATGTCGCACCACTGATCCCCCATATAGGGAATTTAAAAATCACCAGGACCATCTCAAAAACTCTAGCTCAACCCCTGGTTCGCGCTACCACATGCGGCACACGAATCCGAAACCCGTAGTGAATGATACGGGTGTCCTAAGAAAAGGGGGATAACCCCCCCCCCCCCCAGGGCTGGACCGGCCCGGTCTGGCCGGTCCTCCTAGCCTGGGCTGGCCCACGGCCCTTCCGCGTGGCCCGGTCGCGGACCCGCGGTCCACCTGTGCCGACTGGCGCTCGTTGCCGGTTGATGTCCCACGTGGAGACCCACCGAAGGGGGGTCTCGGTCTCCTGCACGGGGTCACATGCCGCGCCCCTAGACCACCCACGCTGACGACCTCCATGCACCGTCGCCTCCTAGGACCGCCACCGCTTGGGTCCCACCACTTCCTGATGCCTACCACCGCCGCTGGGATCCCGCCCCCTCCATTATTAACCTCTGGACTGCCGCACCGACCTCCAGACAACCATGGAACCACCAAAAAAAAGAATTTTGGCCAGAAAACATCACAGGGACACCCCTGGGTTCCTTGGGATTCAGATTTTCGATCCGAGAAGAGAGTTAGAGAGCTCAAATTGAGCCCTACACATCTATGGTGTTCTCTCAAAATTTTGACAGTATTTTGATGCAATTAATTTAATTCAAGGAAGATTTGGAAATTAAAACGAAAACACAAACTTCCTACCACGCTGGACGTAGCCCGTAGTTTCACCAACAATCTTCCAGAGCTGCGGCGCCTTGGAGAGGTGGGGAGAGGGACTTGATTCTTGTCAAGAGGAAAAACACAAGGGAGAGACTAGGGGGATGAAGGATGAGGGGTAGAGTTGTTTATGTAGATAATTAATTAAAATTTAATTATTTCTTTAAACACATACCAATAGGCCCCATACCCGAACTTTTAGCATGGTCGGGGTTAAGCCGCCTCTAGGTTAAAAACAACGTTCTGAGCACAATGGCATTCTAGGTATTCTAATCCGAGTCTCCATTTAGAAGTTGTAATGTTGAAGCCTGGTGCCGCCAAATTACGAAAACGCCCCTGGTGGCGTTTCCCAAAGAAGGGTCGCGCCCATGACAGTTACACCCCTCCTAGGGTAAACGGTACACTCCGGACTCAACTGTGCATGTATTTTTCCCATACGAGCAACTGTTTAGGATTTATTCTGTTTTTTTGGCAGGACTAGTGTGGAAAAACCTAAAATTTAATTCCTCCCACACCGGGGATCAGAATCAAATATCGTCTAAATGCCCTACTTTGGAATAACATCATGAAAATTTCAAAGTATTACTAGCTCAAAAACATTGGTTCTTACATCATTCCCTTCTCCATGTTTTTCATTATCGAAAAACAAAACTACAAAACAACTCGTGATACTGAGCCTGCATCTAGCTCTCACATTCCCAGGTGCTCTTCTACACCCTCTCGTGCTACCACAACACACAAACCGATGGAATGGTCCGTCCACGTAGTGTCCGCTCCTGCCGGTCCTCAATCGCCACTGGGAGCTCAAAAAAGGTGGATCCATCCACGATGTCTAGCTCTCCCTAGTAGATAACGTGCAGGGGGTCATGCACATATTTCCTCAACTGTGAAACATGGAAGACGTCATGCACCCTCTCCAACTTTGGGGGTAAAGCAATACAGTAAGCCACCTCACCAACCCTACACACAATCTCAAAGGGCCCAATGAACCTTAGGGACATCTTGCCTCCCCAGCCAAACTTCCATGTCCCAAGCTGCATAGAGACTCTCAAAAATACATGGACCCCCTACTCAAAGTCCAAAGGCATGTGGTGAAGATCTATGTAGGACTTATGTCTGCTCTGGGTCGTCCTCATCCACTCACAAATGACCTTCACCTTCTCCATCGTTTCTTGGACCAACTCTCTTCCCACGAGGGAGGTCTCCCCAACCTCCGTTTAGCACAACAGTTAACAAAAGGGTCTCCCGTATAGGGCCTCAAAAGCTGCCATGCTGATAGTAGAGTGGTAACTACTGTTTGTAGGAGAACTCCACCAAGGGAAGGTGATCCTCATAGCTCAGGCCAAAGTCTACCATGCACGCCCTGAACATTTCCTACAACACTTGGATAGTTCAGTTTTCTGACCTTCGGTCTGGGGGTGAAAATTTGTATTCATCTGCAGTTGAGTCTCGAATGCCTCCTACAGGTCTCTCCACAATCGTGACGTAAACCGTGCATCACAGTTAGAGACAGTCATCGAGGGAACTCCATGAAGGCATATGATCTCCCAAATGTACAACTTCCCCAGCATCTCCACTAAACTATGATCCCTAATGTCAAGGAAGTGAGCCAACTTTGTGAGTCAGTCTGCTATCACCCAAATGGAATCGTGGCCCTTTCCTATTCACGGAAGTCCTCTGATGAAGTCCATTGATATGCAATCCCACTTCCACTCTAGGATATCAAGGGGATGCCACAACCCTGCAGAAACATGATGCTCTGCCTTCACCTAATGATAGGTATGACACTAAGAAATGAACGCATCTATGCTCGCTTCTTGCCAGACCACCAAAACATCCACTGATGGTCTCTGTACATCTTCCCCACACCGGGATGTATAGCCTTGGGATAAGTGTGGAAGTCCCGCATCACCTCCTCCCACATCTCCAGTAGTAATACATATCTCCCCTGTAACTAGATATGGTGATTCCCTCCTCCAGAATACCCATCGGTAGTGTTGCATGTGGATATCTAATCACGCAGTAACTCGCTGTCAACATCCTCCAAATGTGACTCTCTCACAGGCTCAAGGAGTGAATTAGTCAACACCATCGACCGTAGAAAATCTATACCCTTCTGCTATACCAAGACCAGCAATAGGGAATCCAACTTCTCTGAAGCTTCTCGCACTAACTGATCCTGGGACTTCCGGCTAAGAGCATTTGCTACTACATTGCACTTCCCTGGATTGTAGAAAATCTCATAATCATAGTCCTGCAGAAACGCCAACTAGTGTCTTTGCCTCAGATTTAAATCCCTTTGAGTGAAGATATCTTTGAGGCTCGGTTGGTCTGAGTACACCGGAAAATGCTCACCCAGAAGGCAGTGTCTCCATAAACTCAAGTACAAGACCACCGTTTTTTCTCCAAATCGTGAGTCGCGTAATTCTTCTCATGGTTCCTCAACTGCCTCTACCCATATGCAATCACTACCCATTTCTGCATCATCACACACCCGAGCCCAGCTCCTGATGCATTGTAGTATACCATGAACTCAACACCCTCCTCTGGAAGCCTCAACACTGGAGCACTAGTCAGCCTATATCTCAACTCCTAAAAGGCCTTCTTGCACTGATCAGTCCAGGTGAACGGTCAACCGTTCTACGTCAATGGTGTCTAAGGGCGAACAATCCTAGAGAAAAATTCCACAAAGCTCTTGTGGTACCCTACCATACAAAGGATTCTCTTCACTTTTGATGCATTCTTGTGTGGATTCCATGCAAGTACAACCTCTATTTTTGCAGGATCTACGGCCAAACCCAGTTCTGAAATTACATGCCCTAGAATGTGAACCTCATGAATCCAGAACTGACACGTCGAGAGCTTCCCATATAGCTGGTGCTCTCAGTGTATTTCTAGGACCATCCTCAAATGCTCAGCGTGCTCCACCTCTGTCATAGATTAGATTAGTATGTCATCAAGAAAGGCAACCAAAAACCGGTCCAAGTATGGCTAGAAGATATGATTCATCAAATCCATGAAAATGGTAGGGGAATTTGTCACGCCAATGGGCATCGCTAGAAACTCGTAATACCCATAATGAAAACAGAATGCCAACTTCGGGATGTCGGCCTCACAAACCAGAAACTCGTGGTAGCCAGATCAAAGATCAATCTTGGAGAACCACAACTAGTCAAAGAGGTCGTCAATCCTCAAAAGGGTACTTGTTTGTTATTGTGTCCTGATTCAGGAGACGATAATTCACACGAATCTGAAGACTCACATCTGACTTTTTCACAAGGAATACTATAGATACCCAGGGGGACACACTAGGCCTGATGAATCGCTTCTCACGATGTTTGGCCAGCTGAATTCGTAGCTCCTGGAGCTCTGTGGGTGCCATCCGATATTCTGCACATCATATCGGGGCCGTCTGTAGCTGCAATTCAATGCAGAACTCCATCTCTCATCTCAGAGGTAGTTACGAGACATTGTTGGGAAAGAAATCCATGTAGTCCTCTACAATGGTAGGGTTTCAAGTGGCTGTAGTGTATGATTCTCTGAGATCCATGCTCTCCAACTAGTGAGGAAAAGGTCGTGGAATTCTGATTAGTGTACCCATCTACTCTTCCATGAGGTCTCGTTCACCAAGAATGGTCAACCTTGTCCCATTAGTGCACGTCTCTGACTCGTCTATGAAAATAGTCGATCTGGGCATGAACCATAGAAAATAAATCCATTCCCATGATGACAACATTAGCTTCCATCTTGATGACGAGTAGGTCCCACATGAAACTTCCTCCTATGAACGATAGTTTGCACTGTATGGAGATAAAGGACACCAATGAGGCACTTCTAGTAGGAACCTTGAGGCTAAGTGAATGTGTCAGCGCCTCTATTGGAAGCTCCAACTCCCATAACAAAAGTAGTGATATAAAGTAGTGGCTACCTCTTATGTCTACTAGTACCGAAGAAATAATAGAGTAAACACAAAGCGTACCTCAGACCATATCATGTGTTGGGGGGTCACGAACACCCATAACATGAAGCTGCCCATGGCCCCTACAGCAATCTCCCTGAGCCTGGAATGGGCCGCCCGGTGGTGGTAGTGGAAGGAAATTAGAACACCACCCCTGACCTCTAGGTCCTTCCACTCTGCCAATGCCGCCTCCCTGAGGACCACCATGTCCTTTCCTGGGAGATCCCATGTCAAAGCGCTGCCTCTACCTCTGCGGTGCGCCCACTACATGACACGGCTTGTCGGTATGCCTGGTCGGGAAGTCCTCTGCTAGGTGACCCTGTCCGTCATAGGCATAGCACTGACTCTCTCCTGACTTATCCAGTGCACTACGGTGCCACTACGGTGTAGGACCTTACCCCTGAGTCTACTAACAGAAGGGTCTCCTCGACATAGGATTTTCCCTCTATCGCATGCCAACTACCGAAGACTCTATTCTGAAGCGGCCACTACTAGGCCTTGCTAGCTGGCATCCCTCAGCCAAGAAGCTCCCTATCATGAGCGCCCGATCTAGAACCCCAGCATATGTAGGGATGCATAAGGGTACTACAATAGCATGAATCTCCCTGTGAAGACCCTGCTCAAACTATTGCGCATGAAAGTAAATATCGCAGATCATATCTTATGAGTAACGTGTGAGAACGGTAAACCAGGACATGTACTACGCCATGGGAATCCCCCCAGATTCAGATCTAGAAGCTCATGATTCCAAACAGAGCGTAATCAAGAGGGGGAGTACTCCTCCCGGAAGAGCTATTGGAAGCTATCCCATGTGAAAGTCGACTCGTCGTGGGTCTACATAACAAACCACTTCCAACACTCGGTCATCCTGAGGAAACGGATGGCAGCTAGGGCTACCATCTGGTCCGCTAGTTTCTGTACCAGCCTAAAAAGTTAGTCCATGGACTATAGCCAGTCTTCCGCTGCCTGGGGATCCGGGTTCCCACGGACCTTCTGTGGCCGCTGATGCTGGAAGTCTCAGAGCACATTCATCCTGCACTCAACCTAGGATTGGGATGCCGGTACTAACTATCTCTCTCCAGGTGGAGGGGCTATGGATGAAACACTATGTGTATGGGGATCATGAGAGGGTCCCTGAACTGACACCTCATCACTCGCCTGATCGTCATCACGAACTGAAGTGGGTTACCTGGATGGCTGTTATCATGGGGGAATCCTGAAAATTATTAAGGATTACTATAATAATATGAGCATATATATATATATATATAATAGTAATCACATAGGGGATCTGACTCAACATGGACTGTCAAAGTCTCAATCCTATCAGATGCATGTTTCAATGTTCCCTATAACAAATGTCTAGCATGCCGAGTCATCAAGTGGGTTATCAGGGTCCTAGTGAATGGATATGTCGACCGCCCATACCATCACTAGACTCACTGGCCTGAGAGTTTCTCTAGAGAGACATAAACAATATTTCCATAAATCCCAAACAATTATCTTTTAGGGACATCCGAACAATGCCCCAAGGAATGAACCACTTTTAAAATCACTTTTTCACGACCCGACCCTACCAGTCTCAAGCCGCAACTACCCCATGCCCGCCCCCATAGGCCAGGGGTAGGCGACAGGCGCCGAAGGAGTAACAATCTCAAGGAGTCCGTTTCCTATGTACCTGTACAAAAACACAACCCAATCAATGCAGAAGTGCAGAGTTATATGAAAACCAATGAAAAAAAACTATATCCCAACCACAGTCATGCATCAACCTCTAAATAGAAAAAAGCAAAGTGTTGAAAAGTACTGACAAGATACTGAGTAGAAAAATGGAAAAACACGCGCCAAACCTGAAAGGTTCCACAACCCAACAATGGGTAAACCAAATTGAACAACAGTTGAGCCTCACACCTGAATGTCCTACTACGACCACTGATCACATCCCAAGCTCATGTGTCCTCTACGATCCTTTGTAGTCTCAATCGACCTATCTGTCATCTATAAGGGCACACCAAGTGCGGGAAAAGCCCAAGTATGGGTGATTTTAAAGGTACTCTATAGGATTACTTGAATTTTTGAGGGAGAAACAAAGGAGGTATGAAAACAGTGAGCAGTAGACATAAAAAAGAACATGGTAAGAGTACAATAGAGAGAGTGCAACACAACCAAACAAAAGAATGTATGTAGACTTATCCCAACCAAGAGGAACTAGAAACGAACGAACATGGCATACCCCAAGTGTCTTCACCCCTTATAGAAGGGGAGTATCTGAACCCTAGAGTGGGAACAAAATTTGGGTGTATATATATATATTCTCAACAAGAAACCCGAATGTGTACGTAAGGGGATCTCCATCTCCAAGTTCATGACAAGATAAGTCGCAAATAGTTCTACGGGTATCCATCAGTAATGAAAAACAGTCCCACTCATCTAAGCTACCTCTTCGTTAAACCATACCACCAAAAGTACAGCTCCGGTAATCACAGTGAAAACTCCACTAACAAGCCTCATCGAAAGGGTTGTGTTTAAAATAAGTCATCGGGTAACCCACTACCCAACCCAACTGAAGGTTAAACACAAAAAGGTTGTTGGGTGACCCACTGCATAGCCCTGGTGGAGGGTATACCCTAAATGGTCATCGACAAACCCACTGCCCAGCCCTGATGGAGTGTAAACCCTAAAGTCAACATGTAACACACTGCCCGGCCCCGCCAGAGGGTAAACACTAAGGTCAACGTGTAACCCAATGCCCAGCTTCCCTGGAGGGTATCCCTGGATATGCCGGTGGGTAACCCACTGCCCTGCCCCTCTAGAGGGTAAACCCGGAACTTGTCGGATAACTCCGCACTGCACGTGCCATAACTAGGTGTCACTTGAATCTCTACCATGTGTTCTTTCAGAGTGCATCAAAGAAACCTCCTACAAACACCATTTCATGTTTCAACATTTAATAAGAACTCGAACGAGGAATTGCACGCCCAAACATATTACACTGTTGTAATACTCATGGAAAAACACGTAAGATGGACTAATTGCCCGCTGGAAACGGACTCCCGAGGAAAAGGTTATTGAACGCCGCTTTATGCCCTTACGACTTCTCATGGGTCCCACACCTCGGTCTTGAAAGAGGTCGGGTGAACTACGCCATCATAATTCTCTCAAAAGAACATGACCAATGACTACTCATTCATCTCAAATGGACGTCTGATGATAACGTCACAAAAAGCTGCTCAATGCTTAATAGACAACCCATGGGGACCATACCTCGACTCCAGCTTCAACACCTGAAACCAACCTAATCTACATCGTCTCAACACTAGGTTTACAATGCCACTGATAGTGCATAAAATGGACTTTGGATGCATCCACGCCATCTGAAAGAAGAATCCCGATGAGGTGCGTAATGAGCGTGTCCCGCCACTGAGCCCCCATCCCAAAAATTTAAAACTCCCTGAGACCCGCTCATAAATTTCATCTCAAACCGAGGATCGCGCTGCTATAGATTTCACGTGAATCCAACACCCGTAGTGAATGATACAGGTGTCTGAAGACAAGGGGGATAACCCCCACCCCACCCCCCCCCCCTTACGGTTGGACCGGCCCAGTCTGGCCGGTCCACCCGGCATGGGCTAGCTGGCCCGGCCCGCAGCAGCGGCCCATGACCCTTCCACGCAGCCCGGCAGTGGACCCGCGATCCACCTGCGCTGACCTGCCCTCGTGTCCAGTTGATGTTTTGTATGGAGACCTGCCGAAGGTCGGTCTCGGTCACCCGTATGGGGTCACGCGCCGCGACCCGATGTCCACCCATGCCAGTGATCTCGGCCCGCCGCCACCGCCTCGTACCGCCGCCTCCTGGGACCGCCACCAGCTGGGACTGCCGCCTCCTAGGACCGCCACTGCCTGGGACCACCACCACCTAGGGACCGCCGCTGCATGAAACCCTCTGTCGCAGCCGCTGTGATCCCTCTTCTATCGTTGGGAACTACCGGACCACCGCGCTGACCACCAGACAACCCCGGAACCACATGAAAAAAGTATTTTGGCTGGAAAACATCCCAGGACCTCCCCGGGCGCCCCGAAACTCGGAATATTGATCTGAGAAGGGAATTAGAGAGCTCGGATCGGGCCCTACGCATCTATGGTCTTCGCTCGATTATTGGATTACATTTCGACCCAATGAATTTTAATCTAAGAAGATGCAGAAATTAAAATGAAAACACAAACTTCCAACCTCATTGGGCGTAGCCCGTAGCTTCGATGACGATTCTCTTGAGCCTCCACACTTGGGATAGGTGGGGAGGGGGTCTTGATACTCATTGAGAGGAAAACCGCCAGGGAGAGACAAGGTGGAAATAGGAGGGGGAGATGTGTTTATGTAGATAATTAAATAAAATTTATTTAATTCATTAAACACTTACCAGTAGGCCCCGTACCTATACTTTAGGCGGGGTCGGGGTTAAGCCGCCTCTAGGGTAAAAACCACATTCTAAGAACAAAAGTTGTCTCAGAATTCTAATTCGAGCCTCCATTCAGAAGTTATAAAGTTCACGCCTGGGGCCGCCTAATAACGAAAACGCCCCTGGACGCGTTTTCCACAGAAGGACTATGCCCACGAAAGTTACACCACTCCTAGTGTAAACGGAATGCTCAAGACTCAAGGGTGCCCTCGGTTTTCCCATCCGAGCAACCTTTTAAGAGTTATTCTATTTAATTGGCATGTCTAGTGTGAACGCACATAAAATTTAATTCTAGCCACACCAGGGCTCGGAATCACATGCCGTCTGAATGCCCTGCTCCAGAATAACATGAAAAAAATTTCAAAGTCATACAGGCTTCAATCACGTGTTCTTACACCATGTCATTGGGTGAGTTGTTATAGAAGTCCAGTTGTGAAATATTGGGAGGACCAATAAGATTGTTGTTCAAGACAAGGTTGTTCAACATTGAATGAAATCTTGAATACAACCATTCCATTGTGAGAAATATATGGTCATGTTTCAATCCATGTCACACATGGAGTCAGTAAAATATGGGAATTATTTCATGTTGATTTTGGGGTATCTATATATGTCATATCATTCATTTATTTCATCTGGTTTTGATATATTTTTAGGTCCAAATATTCACTAATGAAATCTAATTTATTAAAGACACATGTAAGGGGGGATCTAAATGGATCCAATTTAGGTATGAAAGCAGTGAATATGAAAATTAAGAAGGAACGAAACAAAAGTTATAAATTTCACTAAATTGTTATTAGGAGATTCCAAATATCCTATGGAATTAATATTAGTGATAGAGGTATTCAAAAAGATATATTTATCTCTGTAATTTTTGAAAACTTTTTAAAATAATAGAATCACATATTATGTATATTCCCATTACTATTGTTTAAAAATTATGAAGACAATATCATAAGATGAAGTGAGTTCCCTTGAGCATGATAAAAAACATCACAATAAATCATGGAAATGATCTATGGGGCTCATTGAGACTACCCCAAACAAGAAAACATTTAATTAGTTATCATTTATTATGTTTGGCATAAAATATATTTCCATTCAAGAATCTTGGACATAGACTATAGTAGACAAACCATGTAAAATCAACTATTCCATTCACTATATTATTAAATGTAGAGATATATAACGGAAAATATTGAATTGTTTCTCATGTTTATATAATAAGATCAATAATCCAGTATCATACAGAAATACGCTAATATATCCCCACTCATGGTATATTCCAAAATAAAGGAACAAAAAATCATTATGTAACAACCCTAGACATTAAAATATTATCATTTTAATATAATTTTAATTTTTTCCTAGATTTATTTATAAAAAATACCAAGTTAATATTTTGTTACACAAGATATATATATTTTCATTCTCTATAAGGAACACTGAGATTAGTTTGTGTTACAATCAATAATTTCTTCCTATGATGGCATGCATCACATGGAAGGCTGAGTTCTGAAAGACAATAATATATTATTAAAATGTTATTATTTAATATAATAAGACATAAACTAGAAATTAAATAAGTTATTATAAAGAGTTTTACTATTCCATGAGAAGATAAATTTCATTTAATAGGTTACCTATTAATTATAAAGGAATGTAGTTATGAAATATATATAGAACAAATGATTTTATAAAAACTATTTTTTATGAAGAAAATTACGTTTGATACTAATTAATTAATTAAAATTTTTAGGTGAAATTAAATTAATAAATAAATAATTTATTTGAACAAATATTTTTTTTCATCCATTACAATTTATAATCATAATATTTGAACCACCCTAATAACACACATAATATACTATATTTTGATAAAGGCCCTCTTACTACTTCATAATGTAAATAAAAATTAAATCCCATTTTGAGCCTTTTATAAATTCTATATGTCAAAATAATCTTGAAATTTTAAATATAAATATGAAAATTATATTAGAGTAATTTTGTTTTCATTTTTCTACGAGGCCCAACATTTAAATGAATAGTTTAAAATACTGAAATTTAATTCAAAACTATTTTTTCATATGATTTGTTTATAAGGATAAATATTATTTAAATTTTTTTACAAATATAATTAGTTAATATTTTTATCTACCAATCCAATTTAGGGCATTGAAATAAATTTTAATTTGAAATTTGGTATGAAAACATGGAAAATGCTGGGATGTTTTAATTTTAACAACTTTCATTGTCGTCCCATCTATGGGATTAAATTTAAAATAATGTCTCCAACATCGTTGATTGGAATAAGGAATAAGGAATTACATAATTATAATCACCATAATTAATAATTAATAATATGTTCAACATAGTTTTTGACCCAAATATAACTGATTGTAATTAAAATTAATTACAATGATTGAGGTAAAAATAAGTTTAATAAGGGACTAAACCATAATCTTAAGGGCTTAAATGGCCTAGAAACTTCTCCAATAGGAATTTTGTGGAAATATTTCGACCCTATATGAATGTTTTTTGACTGAATACCGTTATTGTTACCCATTAAATAGAACAATCATAGGTGGAATTCCAATTCCCAAAAATTAAAAGAGTGTCATTCCTCCACTGTAAAAATGTTGTTTGTCCTCCTAATAACTCATACCACTCGAAGAACTTTTCATAGACCAAGATATTCTGAAATAACTCCACAAAATTACCCAAATAATCCTATTATCTTAAACATTTTCATAAATACATCCAGGTAATCACTTTGGTTTACACAAAATGGAGTTACCCGAATATGATGTAACATCATTCCATAAGGTCATTAGTTTTATTTCCATTATATACGTCCTAAACATTTATTATTCCATGATTATATAACAAAACTAGTATAATAATTTAACTAGGATTTTTTTCCAACAGGGGATCTACCTACAATGACACACACATCCATCTAATGGGTAAGAGACATACTATTTATGTGTTTGGAGAACTATCATGTCACGAACCAGCCCGGGTCGACCCTGAACCGGTTACCCGAGCCGGTCCGCGGCAAGTCCCGAGGGCCGTTCCCGATCCCCTCGGGATGGCAACAAGTGTCGGGCATTATATCTTGATCGTTGGGAACGATTTCAGACCAAAAAAAAAGTAAATAGAACAGAACAAATAAACACTAACAACGGAAAAGAAATAAAAGTCACACGACCACGTACCTCCATGTGACCTCTCAGGTCACCACCCAACTAGAGAGCAACCTCGCTCCAACACTGAGCGACTCAAAACAGAAGACATGAGCAAGGGAAGACCTGCAACTGAAGTTATAATATAGGCGTGAGCATTAAAAATTCCCAATAGGTAAGCCAAAGTAAACCACTGAATCCAAAAGTTTCCTTTCCCAAGCAATCCGTTGACACAGGTTTGAAAAATACAATTATAAAATATATTTTTCACATTTAAAAATAAACAACATGTTTTCCCCATTTGAAAACTCAACGCACACTATAAATCACTCTCAAAACGATTTCATGTTTTTATAGACAAAACCAAATACCGATGATACTACGACCGTGCTAAAAAGGAACAGGTAAACAGTACAGGCTGAAAGTAAACCAGTGAAACAGAAAGTAACCAAGTAATGCAAGATGATAGTAGTGCAAAAGGACACAAGTAACACTATAAGCTATAAAGAATAACTGAAAGTAAACAATCAAGGTGAACAAGTAACCATGGGTCATCCTAAACATCCCTAGAAAACCCCTGGACGTACTCGGGTTCAGACTACCTGCAGGAGTGGTACTCCATAGTCAATAACCAACTGGCTGCCCTAATAGCCAACCAGTGGCACATCCCTCCTGGCCTGTCTACAACTCCAGGGGGTACCAACCCGTCTAATCAGGGTTAGCAAGCAATCGTCACTCGATACTCTACAAGACGCCCAGGAACCCTTGGTGGTTTTAGTAACACTGTGTAAGTGGGAGGCCCACGCACGCGTGACTCATCTCACCGAACTTGCCAACCCCTTACACGGACATCGCTACACGACAACCCTCGAAGGGAAGTCCCCCTGTAGAGATGCCCTCACAAGTACGCATATATATACATATATGTACAATCACTTCACAATTAATAAAGTGCCAACCGGGCCTTCACGACATTTGATTATCAAAACTATTTTATAAAATACCTGGAGTTGTCAAGAGAGCACATGGTTTTTCAAAAACAAACAACTTTACACGAATATTTCACAGTATCATTTTAAATAACTCTAAACACTGCTTTTGTATTAAGTAAATGGCCAAACGGGCATATCTTCGTAGATTTCTTTTTAAACAAGTTCGATGTGTCTCAAAAAGAGGCGAAAACATTTTGAAACCAAGAACCATTTAGAAAAGTCGAGATTTCGAGAAAATAAAAATAAATAAAAATAAATGGTAACGATTTCAAACACCATCTTCATTTGAGGGCACATCCATGTGTGCACCTGGTGCACCCATGGATGTGTCAACATCCAATGGTGCGTCAAACCTGCAAAGGGGCACGACAACACTTCCAAATGATACTCAATTTTCATAATACTAACCAGCACAGGATAATAAGATCCAATAATGATTCTTTCTTTACAAAAAGAACACACCGCTCAAGATAACCAACGATAACATAAGAGAACAAAAGCATTTAGTTCCACGTTAGCTGGCAACGCCTAACCAGGTGCACTATATAAACAATAAAAAGTGCAGGACAATATCTAGTGCACAACTACCTTGGTATAAAATATAATTGCTTCAAACATAACTTTCGAATAAAAACTATAGATTTTTAAAACACCAAAATAAGCCGTGCAAGGATATCATAAACACGCGAATCATGGAATAAAATTTATTTAAAACAATTCGAGCATCAGCAGAGTACCTCAGAAAGGAAACAGTTGAGTTCGCCTACCTCAAACATTGAGCGGACGCGACGGAAACCCAGCAGAAAGTAGAACGAATCCCTGCGGACTAACTGCGTACGCTGAATAGTGAAAAGGTACATGTTACTCAATCCGTGACAGAAAAAGGATTAATCCAAAATAAATAAAAACGCCGATATTGAATAATGAGAAAGGTAAGTAAACAATAAACAATAAATACAATAATAAATAAATAATCAAAAGAACAAAATAATAAACAAATGAATAAGCAAATAGATAAATAACTAAAATAATACATAATTGAATGAATAAATAAATAATTAAACAAATAATTAATAAATGAAAGAAAGAATGAATAAGTAAATAATTAAATAACTTATTAATTTAACAAGTAACTAAATGAACAAACAAATAAATAAATAGATAATTTATTAATCAATTAATTAATAAACAAATAAGTAAATAACTAAATAATTGGTTAATTAACAAATACTTAAATGAATAAATAAATAAATAGATTGTTAATTAATTAATCAATTAATAAATAATAATAATAATAATAATAATAATAAGATGTTAATAATTAAAATGATAATAAATATAATAATAATAATAATAATAATAATAATATAGTATTAATAATAATAACATAGTAATAATTTTAATAATGATAATAATAATAATATGATAATAATTATAATAATAATAGTAATAATAATAATAATAATCATATTATTATTATTATTATTAATGGAAATAATAATATAATTAGCATAATAATAATATATCAATGATAACAATAATGATAATAATAATATAAATCATAAAAAAATAACGATGACATGAAAATAATAGAATAATAATATTATTATTAATATGGTAAAAATAATAAATGTTTTATAAACATAATATTAACATAAAAATAAAAATAAAGTAAAATAAAAACAAAACAAAACTTACCGCACGGGGGGTGAGCCGGAGGGAGTCGCGGCAGCCGGAGGGAACCGGGTGCGGCCTC
This sequence comes from Viscum album, assembly GCA_963277665.1. Lineage (NCBI taxonomy): Eukaryota > Viridiplantae > Streptophyta > Magnoliopsida > Santalales > Viscaceae > Viscum > Viscum album. The sequence continues at coordinate 874,807,366 of OY728143.1, read as the reverse complement.
GGGACGGGGAGGCCGGGGCGGCGCGGGGCGTGCAGGAAGGCAGCAGGTGGTCGGGCGCGGCACGCGGGGCTGAGAGGGGGATGGGGTGGCGCGGCGCTGGGAAAGCCGAAAGGGGAGGGAGCCGGGACGGCTGCTGGAGTCGCCGGAGGCCGGAGGCTTGGCGCGGCGGGACGGCGAGCGGCGGAGTGGGTCGGGGAAACCGGGACGATGGCGAGGTCGGGCGCGGGCAGGTGGAAGCAGGCCGCTGTCGCCGGAGCGAAGCAGGATCCGGGTAGTGGCGGAACGACGGAGGGAGGTTGGGTGCAGGGGAGAGGCGGCCTGGCGCGGCAGAGGTGCAAAACCAGCGGTTCGCTGGTGGCCGGGAGTGGGCTGCGGGGCAGAGCCGGGCTGAGAGGAGTGGGACAGGGCCGGGAGTCGCGCAGAGAGGCTGGCGACACCGGGACGGGGAGCGCTGGACGAGGCCGGGAGTAGGGAGGGCGGCGCGGAGGTCGGTGCAGCGGAGCGGGAGCCGGGGCGGTGGTCTGGCGCGGGCGCGGTGAGGCGGATCACCGGAGGGGGAGAGCGCGGCCGCGGGGAGAGCCGGAACAGGGAGGGGCAGGCGGCGGGTCTGGCCGGAGGTGAAGCCGGGATGGAGGTGGTGTGGCGGCGGGGAGCGGGGCGCCGGACAGAGGCTGCGGAACGGGAGGCCGGGGCGCTAGGGAGCCGCGCGGGGAAGAGGGTGAAGGGCTGCGGGACGAGAGGAGAGAAGGGAGGGGGGCGGCGGCTGGGTAGAATAGGGTTAGGTTAGGGTCAAATATATATATATATATATATATAATTGATAATCATAATAATAAAAGACTAAATAAAATAATGAAAACTAATCTTAATAATAATAATAATTTCTAACAATAATATTAATAAGACCTTATAATAATAATAATAAAATGTTATGATAATCATAATTGCTTTATAATAATAATAACAAACCTTCATAATAATATTAATAATACTTTATGATAATAATCATAACAATAAAATAATTAAAGTAAATAAAAGTTAGTTAATTATAATAATAACGCAACACAAATAGTAATAATAATAAAATGTCAACGTAAAAACTTTAATATTCAAAAGGTCGGGTGGAGACATCGTCACCCGGGCCGAACGCACGATCACCGCTAGCGATGCGATGACCGCGCACCGGTGCGAAACCATCAATCAATATTAATCTTCGAAAAATTTAAATCGGGACCCAGAAAGGAGAACAATTACTGACATCCGCGGTCGGGGTGTGACAATTCTCCCCACCACAGACACTTTCTGCCCCCAGAAAGTCACCAGGACAAAAGTCGTCAGATTCTGGTCTATGCCCAGACGGAACTAAAGGAACCGAAGAAAACTGAGAATCTCGGGGATGACCTTACTCAGCACAGGTCACACCCGACCGATTCAAGAGAAAAACTGGGGTCCGAGATTGATGGGAGAACACGAAGGGGTTCTCCCCACCACAAGAACTCAACTAGTGCAGAAAAGTTGACCATCTAAATAGACAACCCTAGGAAAAAAAAGGGTCGACGCGGGAACTCCCAACCAATTCAAACCAACTCTTATAGCACGAGTGAAAAACAACACCTTCGTCGAAAACATGAACCCACAACTAGAGTCAACAACTTCAACACCAAGGAAAACCCATAGAAAAACATTTAACCAATATCAAATTGGAGATATGATTCACCGAAGTCCACGAAACATAACCACATCGACAACATAACTAAAACGAGGTCAACCCACACGAGATTCAAACACACTTTTGAGAAGGACACACGATTTAGAAAACTACACTCACACGACAAGTCCACTTAGATTTATCATAGAACAAGTCCATTGTCACTTTTTAGAAAAACAATACATTTACATAAACCAGACTACTTGGATTATAATAGAACAAGTCCATGATAACCCCATGGTAAAACAATGAACAAACAACAACGTCAAAACTTAACTGTAGAAAAACAAGTACTAAAAGATCTTGATTGTTCCGCTGCTAACACGGAACACAAAACCTGGACCAAGGCTTCACACCCCTGGGGACTCCTGACTGTGCGCGAGCTTCACCCCGAGACTTGTGGCTGGGGCTCTGATGGCTGAAGCATCTTCTGCCTCACAGTCAGGTACTGACATTCTCCCATCACAGCGTCCTCTTCATGCGACGCTTCTTGCAAAACTTCTCCAGATGACCCAGACAACCGCAGCGATGACACGTCTTCGGAGGGTTGTGACAAGACGGCTTTAAATGCCCGAAACGACCACACTGAAAGCATACCATCGAACGATCTGATGAACTGGAAGTTGGGACCAAAGGGGATAACTCATTAGAAAGAGGTGTCTCTGGAACCTCTTTCTCACCAGAGGGGGGACTCTTACGAACGACAGGGAACGCTGAAGGATTAACCACCTGTACACCGGAAACTAACTCAGCCAAGAAAGCTTCCTCCACCAGCCTCTCGAAACAAAGGTATTTAGAAGGGAGGACTCGCTCCTTGATCTCTGGACGAAGACCCCCAGTGAAAAGAGAGGCCTTCATGAGCTCATGTGACGCTACATCTGGAGAAAAGGAAATCAGTTCCTTGAAATGGTCAACATATGCCTTCACCGTCCGTTGGCCTTGTTGAATATGCATAAGCTCTCTCTTTTTCTCCAGCTTCACTTCCTCAGGTACAAACCATTGGATGAAAACGGTTCTGAAGACATCCCACGTCATTTCACCTTGCATTAATGATGGGGTAACCCTCTTCCATTGGTCCAGAGATGGACCCTCAATAAACTCCATAATTGCACGAACCTTAACATTATCGGGAGTTCCCAACATTCTAAAGACACGCTCCACTTCCTCGAGCCATTTCACTACCTCTAACGGACCCTGATCACCATGGAGAATAGGCAAAGTCTGAGGAGAACCAAAAACTAGGCATGACCTATCAGAATCCCTAGGGACCTTTCTGGGCGGCATTTCCTGAGAGACATATAAAACACAAGGCCAAAACCAACATCAAATCGAAGCAACATCAATTAAAGCGCCTTCATCAAAACCAGTCAGCACAAGGACCAATCAAATACAACACAACCCAAAACAAAATCTCCTCTTTAAAATTCCCTTTTCATTTTTGATTTCAAAACCACCCTTTCTCAAGATCACTTTCCAAAAACTAATCCACTTTCAAACCAAAACGTTCCAAAACCATTTCCCCTTTAAGACCAATTTAGAAAACAAGGTCAAGACATTAATTTCAAATACACACCCAGGTAATCTCATGAACAGTTGCACATGTCTTTATCCACTTTCCATTCATACTCACACCAACATACACTTTCCATGCATTCTCACACATGTGAAAACGTTCATAAAGAGGACCTGGGGTTTCATCCCAAACCATTCTCAACCAATTCCAAGAAAACAACAGATTTCCAAATCAAGAGATTTCAGTTTTAAAACCCATTTCATATATTTAAAGTCCTTTAAGAGAAACCAGTCTAATTTTCAAAAAACCCTTTTTCATTTCAAACAATGTACTTACACGGACCAAAACAAAAGCAGCATCCAAATTTGCATCAATCACTGAAATGAGGGACTAGTAGTCACACTCAACCTGGCGACATGGTAGTGGGCCATGTCCCAAGTCAGCGTCGAACACTAGGAGAAATTCAAACCACGTACTCGAACTCCACATGGGTCACTACTCCATGTGAAATTACGATGTAATGTTGGCTTGCCTCCATTATCATCTCTCAATCCAAGACAAACCAGGAAAGACAAGGACACAATTCCCGAACTACCCCTGGTAAATCGAGGATCAGTGCGAGCAAGAGTTCGCGACACTCTTCCCGTACCTACCCCTCGAGTTCCGACAGTCCTAATCTCCTTCTACCGGACAACCCAAATAACAAGAACCACCTCTGATACCATTTTGTCACGAACCAGCCCGGGTCGACCCTGAACCGGTCACCGAGCCGGTCCGCGGCAAGTCCCGAGGGGCGTTCCTGATCCCCTCGGGATGGCAACAAGTGTCGGGCATTAAATCTTGATCGTTGGGAATGATTTCAGCCCAAAAAAAAGTAAATAGAATAGAACAAATAAACATTAACAACGGAAAAGAAATAAAAGCCACACGACCACGTACCTCCATGTGACCTCTCAGGTCACCACCCAACTAGAGAGCAACCTCGCTCCAACACTGAGCGACTCAAAACAGAAGACCTGAGCAAGGGAAGACCAGCAACTGAAGTGATAATATAGGTGTGAGCATTAAAAATGCCCAGTAGGTAAGCCAAAGTAAACCACTGAATCCAAAAGTTTCCTTTCCCAAGCAATCCGTTGACACAGGTTTGAAAAATACAATTATAAAATAGATTTTTCACATTTAAAAATAAACAACATGTTTTCCCCATTTGAAAACTCAACGCACACTATAAATCACTCTCAAAACCATTTCATGTTTTTATAGACAAAACCAAATACCGATGATACTACGACCGTGCTAAAAAGGAACAGGTAAACAGTACAGGCTGAAAGTAAACCAGTGAAACAGAAAGTAACCAAGTAATGCAAGATGATAGTAGTGCAAAAGGACGCAAGTAACACTATAAGCTATAAAGAACAACTGAAAGTAAACAATCAAGGTGAACAAGTAACCATGGGTGATCCTAAACATCCCTAGAAAACCCCTGGACGTACTCGGGTTCAGACTACCTGCCGGCGTGGTACTCCATAGTCAATAACCAACTGGCCGCCCTAATAACCAACCAGTGGCACATCCCTCCTGGCCTGTCTACAACTCCATGGGGTACCAACCCGTCTAATCAGGGTTAGCATGCAATCGTCACTTGATAATCTACAAGACGCCCAGGAACCCATGGTGGTTTTAGTAACACTGTGTAAGTGGGAGGCCCACGCACGCGTGACTCATCTCACCGCACTTGCCAACCCCTTACACGGACATCGCTACACGACAACCATCGAAGGGAAGTCCCCCTGTAGAGATGCCCTCACAAGTACGCATATATATACATATATGTACAATCAATTCACAATTAATAAAGTGCCAACCGGGACTTCACGACATTTGATTATCAAAACTATTTTATAAAATACCTGGAGTTGTCGAGAGAGCACTTGATTTTTCAAAAACAAACAGCTTTACACGAATATTTCACAGTATCATTTTAAATAACTCTAAACACTGCTTTTGTATTAAGTAAAGGGCCAAATGGGCATATCTTCATAGATTTCATTTTAAACAAGTTCGATGTGTCTCAAAAAGAGGCGAAAACATTTTGAAACCAAGAACCATTTAGAAAAGTCGAGATTTCAAGAAAATAAAAATAAATAAAAATAAATGGTAACGATTTCAAACACCATCTTCATTTGAGGGAACATCCATGTGTGCACCTGGTGCACCCATGGATGTGTCAACATCCAATGGTGCGTCAAACCTGCAAAGGGGCACGACAACACTTCCAAATGATACTCAATTTTCATAAAACTAACCAGCACAGGATAATAAGATCCAATAAGGATTTTTTCTTTACAAAAAGAACACACCGCTCAAGATAACCAACGATAACATAAGAGAACAAAAGCATTTAGTTCCACGTTAGCTGGCAACGCCTAACCAGGTGCACTATATAAACAATAAAAAGTGCAGGACAATATCTAGTGCACAACTACCTTGGTATAAAATATAATTGCTTCAAACTTAACTTTCGAATAAAAACTATAGATTTTTAAAACACCAAAATAAGCCGCTCAAGGATATCATAGACACGCGAATCATGGAATAAAATTTATTTAAAACAATTCGAGCATCAGCAGAGTACCTCAGAAAGGAAACAGTTGAGTTCGCCTACCTCAAACATGGAGCGGACGCGACGGAAACCCAGTAGAAAGTAGAACGAATCCCTGCGGACTAACTGCGTACGCTGAATAGTGAAAAGGTACATGTTACTCAATCCGCGACAGAAAAAGGATTAATCCAAAATAAATAAAAACACCGTTATTGAATAAAGAGAAACGTAAGTAAACAATAAACAATAATTACAATAATAAATAAATAATCAAAAGAACAAAATAATAAACAAATGAATAAGCAAATAGATAAATAACTAAAATAATACACAATTGAATGAATAAATAAATAATTAAACAAATAATTAATAAATGAAAGAAATAATGAATAAGTAAATAATTAAATAACTTATTAATTTAACAAGTACCTAAATGAACAAATAAATAAATAAATAGATAATTTATTAATCAATTAATTAATAAACAAATAAGTAAATAACTAAATAATTGGTTAATTAACAACTACTTAAATGAATAAATAAATAAATAGATAGTTAATTAATTAATCAATTAATAAATAATAATAATAATAATAATAATAATAATAAGATGTTAATAATTAAAATGATAATAAATCTAATAATAATAATAATAATAATAATAATATAGTATTAATAATAATAACATAGTAATAATTTTAATAATGATAATAATAATAATATGATAATAATTATAATAATAATAGTAATAATAATAATAATAATCATATTATTATTATTATTAATAATGGCAATAATAATATAATTAGCATAATAATAATATATCAATGATAATAATAATGATAATAATAATATAAATCATAAAAAAATAATGATGACATGAAAATAATAGAATAATAATAATATTATTAATATGGTAAAAATAATAAATGTTTTATAAACATAATATTAACATAAAAATAAAAATAAAGTAAAATAAAAACAAAACAAAACTTACCGCACGGGGGGTGAGCCGGAGGGAGTCGCGGCAGCCGCAGGGAACCGGGTGCGGCCTCGGGACGGGGAGGCCGGGGCGGCGCGGGGCGTGCAGGAAGGCAGCGGGTGGTCGGGCGCGGCACGCGGGGCTGAGAGGGGGATGGGGTGGCGCGGTGCTGGGACAGCCGAAAGGGGAGGGAGCCGGGACGGCTGCTGGAGTCGCCGGAGGCCGGAGGCTTGGCGCGGCGGGACGGCGAGCGGCGGAGTGGGTCGGGGAAACCGGGACGATGGCGAGGTCGGGCGCGGGCAGGCGGAAGCAGGCCGCTGTCGCCGGAGCGAAGCAGGATTCGGGTAGTGGCGGAACGACGGAGGGAGGCTGGGTGCAGGGGAGAGGCGGCCTGGCGCGGAGGAGGTGCAAAACCAGCGGTTCGCTGGTGGCCGGGAGCGGGTTGCGAGGCAGATCCGGGCTGAGAGGAGCGGGAGAGGGCCGGGAGTCGCGTGGAGAGGCTGGCGACACCGGGACGAGGAGCGCTGGACGAGGCCGGGAGTAGGGAGGGCGGCACGGAGGTCGGTGCGGCGGAGCGGGAGCCGGGGCGGTGGTCTGGCGCGGGCGCGGTGAGGCGGATCACCGGAGGGGGAGAGCGCGGCCGCGGGGAGAGCCGGAACAGGGAGGGGCAGGCGGCGGGTCTGGCCGGAGGTGAAGCCATGATGGAGGTGGTGTGGCGGCGGGGAGCGGGGCGCCGGATAGAGGCTGCGGATCGGGAGGCCGGGGCGCTGGGGAGCCGCGCGGGGAAGAGGGTGAAGGGCTGCGGGACGAGAGGAGAGAAGGGAGGGGGGGCGGCGACTGGGTAGAATAGGGTTAGGTTAGGGTCATATATATATATATATATAATTGATAATCATATTAATAAAAGACTAAATAAAAGAATGAAAACAAATCTTAATAATAATAAAAATTTCTAACAATAATATTAATAAGACCTTATAATAATAATAATAATAATAAAATGTTATGATAATCATAATCGCTTTATAATAATAATAACAAACCTTCATAATAATATTAATAATACTTTATGATAATAATCATAACAATAAAATAATTAAAGTAAATAAAAGTTAGTTAATTATAATAATAACGCAACACAAATAGTAATAATAATAAAAGGTCAACGTAAAAACTTTAATATTCAAAACGTCGGGTGGACACATCGTCACCCAGGCCGAACGCACGATCACCGCTAGCAATGCGATGACCGCGCACCGGTGCGAAACCATAAATCACAATTAATCTTCGAAAAATTTAAATCGGGACCCAGAAAGGAGAACAATTACTGACATCCGCGGCCGGGGTGTGACATATCACCTCACTAAACCATGATTGTTCATTCTTCCATTACCACCCCCATAGTGGGAATTATTATGGAAAATATGTTTACATATGATATATAATATATTAATTAAGTAATTATTGTTTGATAATTCTTTTATAACACATACCTATATACATTAGAATATGTGGGAATATGATAACATCATTTTTCAAAGTGTGGATTATCGCCTCCTCAAAGTGTTGTGATTTTTTTATGGTATACATGGAACATATTAAGGATAATTTTAATAAATATAGGAAACATATATGAAATATATTTTATAATTTGATTATTATATAAAAATTTATTATTTATATTTTAGTTGTTTTATATGACAAAAAATTAAAGTAGCATTCATGCATATATATGACATACTATCTCAACAAATAGCGTATTTCATTTATTCTCTTCAACCTTTATATATTATTTTAAATTAATATGCACTAAATATACAAGATAATTAAGTAATTTTTTCCATTATATTGTTAAGTAATTAATTATCTATGTAATAGGATTATGAAATAATATGTCCAAGTATACTTGATAAAATTAAGTAATTAACAACCAAAATAGGGGAAATAATGAATTCTTGTTTATAAATGGCTAATAAGATACACTAAAAAGATGATATATGATAATATAAACATTATTATAGTTCATGTATAAGTTATTAACTTATTTTAATCCACTATACTGTAGGATTAAGACCAGAATGCAAATCAATGGTAAATATATGGGATTTCATCTAAATTTAAAATCCATTGAGGCTTATTTATAGATATACTCATAATTTATTTTATATGGTGTATATACTACCATTTGACATTATTAGATCTTGAATATATTTATTATAATGATATTATATGTTAATTTTAATTTTATTATAGAATGTTTATTATGATTTGAATGTGTCAATCTGGTAGGGGACACTTTGGAATGTTTAAATTTTATTCTTCTCAATAACGTTCTTAATGATTATCATTGAAATCACACTTTATTAGTAATTGTTAAATTTTACTTGGAAGAAGAAATTTATTATATTTTTATTTTTTATAAAATAAACTTGATTATCCATAATAAAATTATAAGCCCTCAGCCTTAAACCATACTTAATCATGAGTTATTACAAGATTACACATTAAGGATCTTTTTAGGTTTAGAGTTATTGATAATTAGATCATAAATCATGAATTACATTCCACATTTAAATAAGGTGGTTACATTAAAGAAAATATTCAATTTTCCCATCAACAGAAACATATTTAAAAAAACATGGATTCTTTTGTGACACTTCCTTGACACTATCATCACATCATGTACTTTTCCCTTGACCTGTGGAAACCATTTCAAAATCCTGGGATGAGCATAAAAAGCTCAGTAAGAGATATAAAGGTACGAAATGAAAAAAAATTGTCCATGTATACATAAGAATCAATGAAATCATACTTTACCCATAAAACATAATCACTTTAACATAACTCATCAAATCATGAATAAATCATAAGAATCATAAGTCATAATGGTAACTTGAGGCATTCATAACATAATTACTTAGGGAGTAACCCTCATGGTTACGTTTGGAATACACATCATAGTATATTCTCTAAATCTCTTTGAAGAAACCATAACGTTTAACCCCTTCATGTTACCCAATGTATTGGAGAGCTATATCGGGCTCACCCTCTGTTAGTTTATCACAGGACCACCCATCTTCAGAAGAATGCCCAAGAACCATAACATAATCTTATCATATAAAACATGCATAAAAGGAACATAACATTTCCATATTTCAATCAAAAGATATGAATACAAAACATTTATATAACAAAAACATTATGAAAAACATTTTCAATACCAAAATAAAAGAAAAGTAAAACATGGTATATATTTTTAATTTTTTAAAAAAAATTTATGGCTTTTGAGGAAGCTGAAACTCAAATAATGGTCACGGTGGCGAAGAAGTCGTTGTCGCCACATACGTACGATAAAAACATTCCATTTTTAAGTTTAGTAAAACGCTTCCTATAAAAAAGATTCCTTTTGAATAAACATAAAAGTAAAAGGAGTTTATAAACCATATTAAAGAATGTTCTGTATAAAACAAAATATGCAATGAAAGGAGATTGAGATAAAGTCTCATACCTCGGGTCCGACTTGACTTGATCGTTCTTTAACCCCCTGAATAATAAACTTGACTTAATTTCAACATGCATAAGAACCTTTTTCATGTTCATTATTCCTTTTATATCACTTATTACCGTGTTATTAACACTATGTAATTATTTATGTTAATAATGGTCGTTTTGTCGATCATTGTTACTTGAGTCAAAAATAAACTCTTTATAATTACAAGTTGTTCATGTGGTAAAATATCCATTATATCCAAAATTATATTCATGAAATAGATATAAGATATATCATATATATCCAGTATATAAATGTATTTATAATATTAAATAACATTTAGAGGTAAGAAATGAAAAGCACCGTTCATGGAGACGGTAAGCCGTACGTACGCATGAACGCTACATTCATTTCTATTTCATATTTAATGGAATGAAATCATAATGATACAAAGGTATATTAAAATTATAGTATAATATCATATATAATATCATTAACTTAATCCTTTATACATCCCACATATGGCATTAATGAATCAAATCACCTTGAGGGGGTGATAGTCCTCACTTTCTAAAATGAAGATATCATGTTTACCCATAATAGAAACCATAATGGTATGCCATAAATTAAAAATAGAGAAGTATAAGGAAAAAATAAACATATTATATATCATATATAAATATGGGGACATCTTAATGTCCACCTTTAAAGGTGTTAAAAGAACATTGAACGAACATCATTTTGTGATGCAGAAATTCGCCATCCACATAAACAATATGTTCTTTTACCATTAGACGAAGGTGTGTGTAGGTGTAGATCGAATTATTCACATAAAAACATCCAAGTATATTTAATATACTGGTTTTGATACAAAATAAATTAATAAAAAGAGATTAGGCGGTTGGGGAAGCAAAATAAAACAAAAGAACATTAGAGAAGACTTTACCTTTAAGTCGGGTAACTCCTCTTGGTTTGAACCCAAGGGGTTTATTGAAGAGGTTCCTGCCTAAGGTAAGGATTATATGATAAATATAGGGATTTTGAGAGATTAAATGAGTATATTTTTTCCGAGACAATGGCTTGAGAGGTGTGGGTAAGGTGGTAGAGGTGGGGGCCTTTTATAAGAGGAGAGGAGGGGCACTCTTGGAAAGTTATAAAATGTTACTTTATATTAAAATGATTTTAGGATTTTAAAGGTCCCAAATTGATATATTTCTAGGATATTTTGATAATGGTTATAAATATACTCATCCAATAGGTCTTTGACAAGTGTAAGTCTTAGATTTTACATTATCATTTCATTTTATTTAAATCATTCATTAATGAAGTAATCACTGCATCATAATAATGTCATAAATAATTTAATTTATTTAATGTCTAAAAATTATAAAACAAATACTATGATGTAGGAAATATATTTAGATTTCCAATTAATATTTATAGTATAACAGATCATTTACAAATAAAAAACTAAATTTTTTTACTCGGGTGATGCATTCATTAGTGATATTCTCTTTTCTTTAAAAATGAAATGATAAAGTGTCACTTTCACCCAAAAGTGATTCTATGGGGTCCCTAAGTTTGGCACAAGGCATCCCATGGTCGTCCATGAAACAAAAATTAGCATTAGAAAACATTTTGGGGTCATTTTATATTATTATGATATCATTTTATTATCCTTAACTATTCGATTACTAATTAATCAATATAATTAATGATAATTACCGTCGTTACTATTCATAAGGTCAAAAAAACAAAAGATTATTAATTACATAATTTGGAAATTATTATTCCAAATATGGAATTAATTTTATGAAATTCCAAACATATAAATTTCAATAGTTAATTTAAAAATAATTCTTGTTGTCAAAACAGATAGCCAGTTTTTTTGAAACAATATCTATGAAAAGTTTGGCACTTGTTTATGCCCAATTCCGAAGTGAAGTTAATCCCAATGACCATCATTAAATTAAATGGTAATAATATATTCTATTTACACTTGAAAAAAAATTAAAAAGATAATCTAACCATATAATTAAATTAGTTGAAAAATCTATTTTTATGTAAAATGCAGTATTTTTCACTATTCATTAAAAAATGAACATTCTCAGAAAAATACCAAGAATTTATCCAAAGTAAATTTCAATGTCCCAATAATAAATAATAAGTTTATTTTGACAAATAGAGCTTATAAATGTGTCGAAATATAGACTTAAAAATGGTTCTCCATCAAAAGGCAATAAACAATCATTTAAAAATATTAGTGTATTCCATGCTTAAGATTGGATTTATTCTCATTTAAAGCCTCTAAAATACTATCTAATTAATAAATAGACATAGATAAGAATATCTATTATTAATTACTTACTTGGGATGTTACATCCTTTCCCCCTTTAGAAAATTGCATCCCTGTAATTTATTTACTTATCGAAGAAGTGGGGGTATTTATCCCTAATTGCATTTTCAGATTCTCATGTTGCCTCTTCAATCATGTTTTTTTTCCACAAAACTGTTACTTGATGAATCCGCTTATTCCGAAACACTTTATCCCTATGGTCAGGAATTGTTTCTGGTTGTTCATCATAAGATAGGTTCTCTTCCAACTGAACTACCTCTGGACTCAAAACATGAGATGGATCTGGCATGTACTTCCTTAACATTGAAACATGAAAAACATTGTGTACTAGTGATAAACTAGGATGTAAATCCACTCAGTATGCAACTGATCCAAATCTATGCAGAATTTCATATGGTCCAATGAAAATTGGACTCAACTTTCCTTTCTTACCAAATCGCATCACGCTTTTCCATGGTGATACTTTGAGAAAAACATGATCACCTACCTCAAAATAGAGATCCTTCCTCCTATTGTCCGCAAAACTTTTCTACCTACTCTGAGCTGTTCTCATGTGTTTCTATATCAGCTAAACTGTTTTTCCAACTCTTCTACCAATTCTGGTCCAACCAACATCCTTTCACTCACTTCATCCCAAAAATCTTGAGTTCGACACTGCTTCCCATTTAATGCCTCAAATGGTGCCATCTGTATACCACAATGAAAACTGTTATTATAAGAAAACTCAACCAAAGAACGATTTTCGTCCATACTTCCTTGATAATCCATCGAACAAGAATGTATCATATCTTCTAAAGTATGAATCGTTCGTTCTGACTGCCCATTTGATTGAGGATTAAAATCAGTACTAAAATTTATTTCAGAACCCAATGACTTCTAAAGGCCTTTAAAAAAGTTAGAAGTAAACCCGAGATCACGATCAGATACAATTTAGAGAGGATATCCATGGGACTTGACTATCTCTTTAAGATACAAATGGGAAAATTAATCAAGGGAAAAAGTATCTCGTATAGAAAGGAAATAAGCAGATTTAGTCAAGCAATCTACAATAACACATATTGCATTATTACCTCGAGGTGTCTTCGGAATTCCCACAACGAAGTCCATGGATATATTCTCCCATTTCCACTCTAGCATTGGTGATGGATGAAGTATACCTTTCGGTAACTGTCTCTCTGCTTTAACCTGTTTTCAAGTCAAACCCTTCACAGTAAAATCAGCTATATCTCTTTTCATTCTGTCCCACCAGTAATACTCCCGAAGATCTTTATACATCTTAATACTACCTGGATGAATTGAAATTGGAGAACTATGAGTTTCACATTAAAACTCTATGTAACAGCCCAAGATTTTATGAAAAATATTCTTTTTTATTTTACTAATGTCTTGTGTTATACGCTACACCAAAAGGAGCTTGCACAACATGCATCCTTGACTTTCCTTGCATTACACGCAATCGCAACCTTCCTCGATAGCGTGTGTGGTACGTAATTCTGAGTTTCACGAAACAATGATATGCTATTAAAATATTATTAAAACTAGCCGTTATGAATAGTAATAACCACTTTTTAAAATTCTGTAAATCTTATATTTCAAAATGAACTTCATATTTGGATTCGGAGTATCGAATTTAGCCTAAGGTGAAATTTTGGTACATTTCGGATAACTTTCATATTCTGATGAATAGTGAAAATTACTAAATTATAATTAAAAAAACAACTTTTTTAATCGAAATAATTAATAGTGATAAATTATTAATTTGAGTAGTTTTAAAGTATATTTAGAATATACTTTTACAATTTAATACAATGTTGGTCATTGGATGTAGTTTCACATTTAAACTAGACATAAACAAGTGTCAATCTTTTGATAGATATTGTTTCTTAAAAACACGCTATTTGTTTTAACAGCGGGATTTAATTATAAAATTAATTAATTCAACTTTTATGTTATGAATTTGGTAAAATAGACTTCATTTTTGAATTCGGAATATGAAATATAGCTTGGGATGAAATTTTGGCATTGTTCTGAAAAACATCAATTTTTGATGAATAGTGAAACTACTAAGTGGTAGTTTAAAAACTGAATTTTGCATAAAACTTAATTTTACCGCTTCTGTGAATGGAATTTCGAAAATCTGAGAGACACGGTTAATATCAAGGACTAAAATGTGGTTCAATGAGATGAAAATAATTTTTTGGTGAATAGTAACTTTTTACTTTTTTTACCACGGTTAATAGTAAATAAGGTAACTAAGGGTAAATATGATATTAATATTACCCTAACACATGTCCTAATTCTATTGGAAAAGTGTAATTCGACCAAAAACAAACTTAGGAATAAAATATGACCATTTAGGCCCACTTGGATTAGATTAGCACATTTATTATTAATTTATTTAAAGAAGGGTTAAAATAGTTAAAATCAAAGTTTAATAAGTAAATCATTTTTAATATGGGGTTATACATAAGATAAATTCGACTATAAATATTCATTAGAAAGCTATAAAGATTTACTACATGATGGTATTTTATTTGTAATTTTTAGACATCACATAATATTATTTATTTATGACACAAAGATGATGCAGTAATTATCTTATTAATGAAATATTGACATAATTGATAATATAAATACCAAAATAAATGTAATTTAAGACTTTTTATGAATTCCACTAATTTTCTAGGTTACTATGATATATTATTGTTGATTTAATCAACTTGTTTCGAACATATAATTCTGTTATGACTTTCACAAAAATCATATATCAAATAGTGTCAAAATTGACACAAAAGAGTTTTTAAATCAAATATTATATTATTAATTGTTATTTTATTCCTAAAAATCTAAGGTTCGGCCAAATGACTTAGATAAGGATATATGTATTAATAATATACAATTTGGGGTTCGTTTGGCATGTTATAGTAAGTTTAGTAACCATATAGTGAAAGAAAACAAAAAGACACGGTAAAAGTTAAATTATTTAACTTAGAGTTAAATCTAATTGATAAGGTTAAAATAAGAACCTAAACTTGTATAAATCTTATTGGTTGATAGGATTTCGACCCATACCCACTTTAGCTTCGAAATAAGACCCTTTGGAACCATTATAAATCGATTTTGACTTTAATATAAAATAATATTTTGAGATATTCCTAAGGTGCCACTCTCCTCCCCTATAAAAGGACACCTCCTCCCCCTCCTCCTCACACCAATTTGAGCACTCAAGCTCGGCCAACCCCTGCCAATTTCTCATCTCCACTTCCCTAGCAACATCCTAGAGGTTCTGGTCTTCCTCAAAGACCAATTTTAGTGCCCTAAGAGGAGGTCTCAAAGAGGCACTTCAAAGAAGAGGTAATTACCGTTACCAATTCTTTCATCTTTATTTCTTCTTCCACTTCTTCTTCTTAGGTTGTTTCATTATGAAGTAATAACATCAGTATCACTCATATACTGATATGTTATTATAAGTATGAAACAACCCTATTTCACCATCTATCCATCCTGCGGAAAAAGAAATCACCGCGCGTGCGTACGTACGGAATACCGTCTCCACGCCGTGGTGTAATCTATTTTCCACCACCACCTTACATGGATGGGTATAATGGTGTAAAGAATAACTATACATAGTTATTACAACATCATATTGATTCTGATATATTGTATAATCCACTCCAAATCAATTCAATATTTATAGAAATGATATCATCGCTCGTGCGTACGTACGGAATACCGTCTCCACGACGCGATGAGATTCATTCTCCATGTTAACCATTTAAGAATGATTATAATGTATATATAAGAAATAATAATGAAATATATGAAATTATAAAGCTACTGGATTTATGTATATATATACATATGTATGTCATCTACTTACTTCCATTTCAAGACAATAAGGAAAGGAAAACAGCGTTCATGCGTACGTACGGACTACCGTCTCCATGAACGGTGTTTTTCATTTTATTTATCTACCTATTATATATATATATATACTGAATAGATATGATATATAAATCATATTTTATATTCTGGAAGTAAGTAAATCATGATATAAGTAATAATGATGTCAAGAACAACAAGTCAAAACACCTACGATAAATGAAACGATTTTACCCAAAACGCTTCTTTAACATGGAATTTACAAAAGAACGGGTAATATAATGTCATAAGTGAACCATATATGATATCATAACAATGAATATGATTCTGTAATAAGTCAATAACATGATTTAAATCATTATACAGGAGGTTCGGACACTTACAAAGCAAGTCGGACCTAAGGTAAGGGAAATATCACAATCTCATTTTTATCCGAGATTGTTTATTCGTAAGTATTTACTGGGGTGTATTTTATCATCCACATCCATGTTTACTCAATATGAAATATTATTTCCATCCACCTAAAATTGTTTAAATCCATTTTTACCCTTCGGTGAGTTTTTAGTAATACGTATGAAAGGAATCTTTTGTCGTTTTTCGTACGAGGTACTTTTTGACTTTTCCGACAAAAGTACGAAGAATGTTTTTTTTAACTTATACGGCACGAACGGATTTATACTGTTTTATAAAGCCTTATTTTCATGAAGCTTCCTCTAAAAGATTTCATGACTATTTTCAATAAAATCTCTTTCTTTTAAAATTGCATGATGTTTTGTGAAAAGAAATTGATTTTGAAGAAGAAAGGATATTTTCCTCAAGAATTCAATTCAAGTGTTTTATCAAAATTATTTTCCATATAAGATAATAAAGGGTTCTGTTTCTATCCATATTTTTACATTGATTTGACTATGTTATGATGAAATTTTGTTTATGAATTCCTTTATCTTATATGAATGGTTTTATGATGTCATGTTGTTTAAGAATCCCATTTTTATTACATGGGTTATGCAATGATGTATGATTTATGATTTTGTGGCACACATAAGAAAGAATTCATTAAGAGATGGGTGGGACCTATATCTCCCTCCAATGCATTGGGTAAAGATTTCATATCTCATGAGATAGACATGGCTGGAATGGTAGGTTATACCGGTTCAGTGAAACAGGACTGAAACGAGGATTACTCGATTCAGAAAGGGACTTTGTCCACTAAGATAGTCTTGGCAATGAGTCTTGACTAACAAGAAATGATTCTCTATGATTATGTGTGTATTCCACAATGAGTAATGTTTTAAGTAAGGGTTTCATTTTCACTTCTATGATTTATCCCATGTTATGATATTATGAGCTCTTTTGCAGGTTAAGATTTCCAAAAAGATATGTTCTTTTGTATATGATGTGATTGATATTTCTTTTGTTTACCCTTACTGAGCATTTGAGCTCACCCTTTTATGTTTTCTTTTCCCCAGGATATAAAGAAAGGTTTATAGGTAAAAAAAAGGGAAGATCTTTATGGGAGATATTGAAGATCTTTCACCACGATTAGAAGATTACGTTCCGAGTTTCCAAAGACACTAAACTATTACGATCCTTGTGTGTGTGTTTTTGTTATGTATTAAGTATTCCGCAAAATTAATGTAATGTCCATGTACGTTAGGCTTCGGGTCTTTACAGTTGGTATTAGAGGAAAGGTTTAGTCAACCTTTGGAAACTAGGATGCGAAAACGTTAGTGAGATCCCTAGAGATATTTCTAAGGTATGTCTAGGGATGTCCCTAGGGATTAGTATACGTATAGGTTATAGTAATAGAATTACGCTAACGATCATAGAATTAAACCTAAGATGTTGGATATTGAAGGTACTCCCCCTTTATTATGTTGTTTTCCCTAGCATGATTTTTGCCTCTCACACTATTCTTTTTGGGTTTTAGACGATGGCTGGAACCCGAAGGAACCGTGTTGATCAATGCAATGGACAATGCAATGATTTCCCTCCTGAACAAACAAATGTTATGGGAGATGGAGTGCAAAATCTTATTGCTATACTTACACAAGCTATGAATCATTCTGGACTTCCAAATGAGCAGAGAAGGGAACAATATTCTATTGAGTCCTTCATGAGGCAACGTCCACCTTCTTTCAGTGGGTCTTCTGATCCACTTGTGGCTGAACAATGGATCAGTACTACTGATAAGATATTTTCAGTTCTTCAATGTTCTGATCATGATAAAGTCATCTTAGCAGTATATCGTTTGGAAGGTGAAGCTGATCAATGGTGGAATCTTATCAAGAATACGAGGCCAAGAGATGAAATTGAGTCCATGGAATGGGACGAGTTCAAGAACTTGTTTTTCAGTAAGTACTTCCCTCGTATTCTTCGAACAAAGATGGAGAAAGAGTTTCTTGAACTGAAGCAAAGGGACGATGAATCTGTTGGTACCTATGAAGCAAATTTTACAAGACTTGCAAGGTATGCTTCTGGAATTATCATCCAACCTGAAAGTAAAGTTGATCGATTTTTCTGTGGCTTAAAACCAAGTCTTCGAAGGGCATTAGCTATAAGAGACTTCAGTAGCTATGAAGAAATTGTGCGTTGTGCTATCAAGGTAGAAATGGAAGTTGGTGTTACATATCCATCTCATGGTTTTGACAAGAAACGAAAGATGGAGTTCAAGGAGAAATCTCAGAATAATGGTGAAAAGAAGATGAATGTTTCCTTATGCACAAAGTGTGGAAAGAAGCATGGTGGAGATTGTCTAAAAGGGACTAGAAAATTTTTTAAGTGTGGAAAAGAAGGTCATCGAGCAGCTGAGTGTCGAAGTAATGGAAAAAGGGTTTCTAATGATGTGAATAAAGCAAACACTGCAGAGAACGCACCGCCAACACTTCAATGCTTCAAGTGCAAGGAAATGGGGCATTATGCTAATAATTGCCCTAATCCAAGGGTTAGTGATGATCAACATGAGCAACCACTGAAGGCAAAGGACAAAGGGAAATCACATGCGATCACTATTGGCAATGTTGAATATGACAACGATGTGGTGGAATGATTAAGTGTTTATGTAATGGGATAATGTTTTATCATTGAGTATTGCAATATTTGTTGATGTGGTATTCAA
Organism: Viscum album; assembly: GCA_963277665.1. Taxonomy (NCBI): domain Eukaryota; kingdom Viridiplantae; phylum Streptophyta; class Magnoliopsida; order Santalales; family Viscaceae; genus Viscum; species Viscum album. Next base: position 874,787,715 of record OY728143.1, on the reverse strand, counting down.
AGTGATTGAGATATTTTTTGGAAATAAGATGATATGCGCATAATGAAGACGAGAAAATGAAATGTTTAATAGTATTCATGAGCTCATGATTGATATAAGGACTAAGTGATATCATGGTTTGAGTATATAGAATTTTGAGGATTTTGGTATGTGGAAAGTGTTAACTTTTAACTGCACTCATGTTTTCACTAAGGTATTCAAGAGAATACACGATTAAGGACTTTGAATGTTTGGAATGTGACCAACAAGACATATCTTATGATATGTGGGGATCAACGACAGTATTAAATCTCTGGTAATCGATGTCACTATATTATGAGAGTGGACTGCAGTATTATGTATAAGCCTAAATATTAGACTGGATTATGTTGGACATAAGTTAGTATTGTTTAAGGATAGAAGATTTTCGATATTATTGATGGGATGTTATAGTAACGTAGTTTTAGAAAAAGGACAACCTGCAGGACGGGCGACATCCCATCGCTTCGGACAAGGCTGTAGGAATCGAACCCACAACCGAAGTGCGACTGGCCTTTATCGCCTACCACTGGCCTACAGGAAGTCCCTGTTTAGTAGAAACTAGTTTTATTATATTAAGCAGTATGATATATGAAGTATAAGTCCATTTTAGAAACCATATGTGATTAATCTCACTATAGATCGACTTATGTATATAATTTTTACTAACCTTTTGTTTGAGACAGATGGAATGACTCGTCATTCTATCACATGATCTGCTTACACTTCACGAATAACAAATTCAACTTCATTTATTTAAGAGATGAAGTAGAAATTGTTCAAGGCACGAACAAAAGTGAGATGGTACCAAAATAATGTAAGTATTTATTCTAAGCAAATTTTCAACTTTAGGGAAATGATCTTGAAAACCAAAAAAATGTTGTCCTAGTGATCTTATACCTGATGAATCAGATGGTACCTTATATCATCACAAATCTATGGATTTGTGATTACTGGCTTTTCCATAGCCATGTTCTCTACCACTCTCCATCAGAACATGATGGTTAGATTTCTCTTCCATATCCATATTTTCACCTATGTGGAAACCCAGTGATTAGTTTATTTGGGTAATCGTTACATTTCATACTTTAGTTTTTAAAGCCAAGTTTTGGTATTCCCTTTTACGATGTGGGTTTCTATTAAAGAAACTTTCGAATAGTAAACCATTTATAACCCTGACGAATTTCGAGGGCGAAATTCTTTTTAAGGGGGGTAGAATGTAACAGCCCAAGATTTTATGAAAAATATTATTTTTTATTTTACTAATGTCTTGTGTTATACGCTACACCAAAAGGAGCTTGCACAACATGCATCCTTGACTTGCCTTGCATTACACGCAATCGCAACCTTCCTCGATAGCGTGTGTGGTACGTAATCCTGAGTTTCACGAAACAATGATATGCTATTAAAATATTATTAAAACTAGTCGTTATGAATAGTAATAACCACTTTTTAAAATTCTGTAAATCTTATATTTCCAAATGAACTTCATTTTTGGATTCGGAGTATCGAATTTAGCCTAAGGTGAAATTTTGGTACATTTCGGATAACTTTCATATTCTGATGAATAGTGAAAATTACTAAATTATAATTAAAAAAACAACTTTTTTAATCGAAATAATTAATAGTGATAAATTATTAATTTGAGTAGTTTTAAAGTATATTTAGAATATACTTTTACAATTTAATACAATGTTGGTCATTGGATGTAGTTTCACATTTAAACTAGACATAAACAAGTGTCAATCTTTTGATAGATATTGTTTCTTAAAAACACGCTATTTGTTTTAACAGCGGGATTTAATTATAAAATTAATTAATGCAACTTTTATGTTATGAATTTGGTAAAATAGACTTCATTTTTGAATTCGGAATATGAAATATAGCTTGGGATGAAATTTTGGCATTGTTCTGAAAAACATCAATTTTTGATGAATAGTGAAACTACTAAGTGGTAGTTTAAAAACTGAATTTTGCATAAAACATAATTTTACCGCTTCTGTGAATGGAATTTCGAAAATCCGAGAGACACGGTTAAAATCAAGGACTAAAATGTGGTTCAATGAGATGAAAATAATTTTTTGGTGAATAGTAACTTTTTACTTTTTTTACCACGGTTAATAGTAAATAAGGTAACTAAGGGTAAATATGATATTAATATTACCCTAACACATGTCCTAATTCTATTGGACAAGTGTAATTCGACCAAAAACAAACTTAGGAATAAAATATGACCATTTAGGCCCACTTGGATTAGATTAGGACATTTATTATTAATTTATTTAAAGAAGGGTTAAAATAGTTAAAATCAAAGTTTAATAAGTAAATCATTTTTAATATGGGGTTATACATAAGATAAATTCGACTATAAATATTAATTAGAAAGCTAAAAGAATTTCCTACATGATGGTATTTTATTTGTAATTTTTAGACATCACATAATATAATTTATTTATGACACAATGATGATGCAGTAATTATCTTATTAATGAAATATTGACATAATTGATAATATAAATACCAAAATAAATGTAATTTAAGACTTTTTATGAATTCCACTAATTTTCTAGGTTACTATGATATATTATTGTTGATTTAATCAACTTGGTTCGAACATATAATTCTGTTATGACTTTCACAAAAATCATATATCAAATAGTGTCAAAATTGACACAAAAGAGTTTTTAAATCAAATATTATATTATTAATTGTTATTTTATTCCTAAAAATCTAAGGTTCGGCCAAATGACTTAGATAAGGATATAAGTATTAATAATATACAATTTGGGGTTCGTTTGGCATGTTATAGTAAGTTTATTAACCATATAGTGAAAGAAAACAAAAAGACACGGTAAAAGTTAAATTATTTAACTTAGAGTTAAATATAATTGATAAGGTTAAAATAAGAACCTAAACTTGTCTAAATCTTATTGGTTGATAGGATTTCGACCCATCCCCACTTTAGCTTCGAAATAAGACCCTTTGGAACCATTATAAACCGATTTTGACTTTAATATAAAATAATATTTTGAGATATTCCTAAGGTGCCCCTCTCCTCCCCTATAAAAGGACACCTCCTCCCCCTCCTCCTCACACCAATTTGAGCACTCAAGCTCGGCCAACCCCTGACAATTTCTCATCTACACTTCCCTAGCAACATCCTAGAGGTTCTGTTCTTCCTCAAAGACCAATTTTAGTGCCCTAAGAGGAGGTCTCAAAGAGGCACTTCAAAGAAGAGGTAATTACCGTTACCAATTCTTTCATCTTTATTTCTTCTTCCACTTCTTCTTCTTAGGTTGTTTCATTATGAAGTAATAACATCAGTATCACTCATATACTGATATGTTATTATAAGTATTAAACAACCCTATTTCACCATCTATCCATCCTGCGGAAAAAGAAATCACCGCGCGTGCGTACGTACGGAATACCGTCTCCACGCCGTGGTGTAATCTATTTTCCACCACCACCTTACATGGATGGGTATAATGGTGTAAAGAATAACTATACATAGTTATTACAACATCATATTGATTCTGATATATTGTATAATCCACTCCAAATCAATTCAATATTTATAGAAATGATATCATCGCTCGTGCGTACGTACGGAATACCGTCTCCACGACGCGATGAGATTCATTCTCCATGTTAACCATTTAAGAATGATTATAATGTATATATAAGAAATAATAATGAAATATATGACATTATAAAGCTACTGGATTTATGTATATATATACATATGTATGTCATCTACTTACTTCCATTTCAAGACAATAAGGAAAGGAAAACAGCGTTCATGCGTACGTACGGACTACCGTCTCCATGAACGGTGTTTTTCATTTTATTTATCTACCTATTATATATATATATATACTGAATATATATGATATATAAATCATATTTTATATTCTGGAAGTATGTAAATCATGATATAAGTAATAATGATGTCAAGAACAACAAGTCAAAACACCTACGATAAATGAAAAGATTTTACCCAAAACGCTTCTTTAACATGGAATTTACAAAAGAACGGGTAATATAATGTCATAAGTGAACCATATATGATATCATAACAATGAATATGATTCTGTAATAAGTCAATAACATGATTTAAATCATTATACAGGAGGTTCGGACACTTACAAAGCAAGTCGGACCTAAGGTAAGGGAAATATCACAATCTCATTTTTATCCGAGATTGTTTATTCGTAAGTATTTACTGGGGTGTATTTTATCATCCACATCCATGTTTACTCAATATGTAATATTATTTCCATCCACCTAAAATTGTTTAAATCCATTTTTACCCTTCGGTGAGTTTTTAGTAATACGTATGAAAGGAATCTTTGGTCGTTTTTCGTACGAGGTACTTTTTGACTTTTCCGACAAAAGTACGAAGAATGTTTTTTTAACTTATACGGCACGAACGGATTTATACTGTTTTATAAAGCCTTATTTTCATGAAGCTTCCTCTAAAAGATTTCATGACTATTTTCAATAAAATCTCTTTCTTTTAAAATTGCATGATGTTTTGTGAAAAGAAATTGATTTTGAAGAAGAAAGGATATTTTCCTCAAGAATTCAATTCAAGTGTTTTATCAAAATTATTTTCCATATAAGATAATAAAGGGTTCTGTTTCTATCCATATTTTTACATTGATTTGACTATGTTATGATGAAATTTTGTTTATGAATTCCTTTATCTTATATGAATGGTTTTATGATGTCATGTTGTTTAAGAATCCCATTTTTATTACATGGGTTATGCAATGATGTATGATTTATGATTTTGTGGCACACATAAGAAAGAATTCATTAAGAGATGGGTGGGACCTATATCTCCCTCCAATGCATTGGGTAAAGATTTCATATCTCATGAGATAGACATGGCTGGAATGGTAGGTTATACCGGTTCAGTGAAACAGGACTGAAACGAGGATTACTCGATTCAGAAAGGGACTTTGTCCACTAAGATAGTCTTGGCAATGAGTCTTGACTAACAAGAAATGATTCTCTATGATTATGTGTGTATGCCACAATGAGTAATGTTTTAAGTAAGGGTTTCATTTTCACTTCTATGATTTATCCCATGTTATGATATTATGAGCTCTTTTGCAGGTTAAGATTTCCAAAAAGCTATGTTCTTTTGTATATGATGTGATTGATATTTCTTTTGTTTACCCTTACTGAGCATTTGAGCTCACCCTTTTATGTTTTCTTTTCCCCAGGATATAAAGAAAGGTTTATAGGTAAAAAAAAAGGGAAGATCTTTATGGGAGATATTGAAGATCTTTCACCACGATTAGAAGATTACGTTCCGAGTTTCCAAAGACACTAAACTATTACGATCCTTGTGTGTGTGTTTTTGTTATGTATTAAGTATTCCGCAAAAGTAATGTAATGTCCATGTACGTTAGGCTTCGGGTCTTTACACTCTCTCTTCAACTGTGAATCACAAGGAACACACAATCTCTTCCCAAATCTGAAAACACAATTATTATAAATGTTGAATTAAGGAAACTTACCCTTCTGAACCAGCTCTACCTTTTTCTACAACTCACTGTCTTTCTTTTGTGCTAGATTAGTTCTGTTTAATATAGAAGATTTCACTAATACCCAAAACAAAACATAAGGACATCCTGTACCAACAACTTCTATGCCAAAGTTCATTAAAACCTTAACCAAAGGATCACATTCCAAATGCAACATTGTTAATGAAGCATTACTTTTTCGACTCAAAGCATCATCGACTTTATTTTCATTCCCCGGATAGTAATGAATTGTACAATCATAATCCTTGATTAATTATAGCCATCTCCTCTGTCTCATGTTCAATTCCTTCTAAGTGAATATATAATTTAAAATTTTGTGATCAGTATATATTTCACACTTTACACTATACAAATGACGCCTCCAAATTTTTAAAGAGAAAACAACAACAGCTAATTCCAAATCATGTGTAGGGTAATTTACCTCATGAGTTTTCAACTAACTTCAAGCATAAGAAATTACCTGATCATTTTGCATTTGGACACAACCATGTCCTTTCAATGAAGCATCATTGTAGATAAAAAACTAACCATTCCTAGAAGGTAGTTCCAGAACTGGAGCGTTCACCAATCTTCGTTTCAACACCTAAAAACAATCATCACATTCTTTTGTCCAGATAAACATAACACCCTTCCGAGTTAGCTTAGTCATTGGACTAGATAACCAGAAAAAATTTCTAACAAAACATCAGTAATAGCCTGCCAAAACATGGAAGCTACGAATCTTGGTTACATTTGTGGGTCTTGGCCATTCTTCAACAACCTTTGTTTTTGCAGGATCAACAGTTATTCCATCTTTACAAACAATGTGACCAAGGAAATAAATTTGTTTCATCCAAAACTCACACTTTCTGAATTTACAATACAATTTATTTTCTTTTAAGGTTTAATAAATTAACCCTTAAATGAATTTCGTGCTCCTAATTACATTTAGAAAACACCAAAATATCATCAATGAAAACAACCAGAAACTTATCAAAGAACTCATGGAATATTCTATTCATAAGGTCCATGAATACAACATGTGAATTGGTTAGACCAAAAGACATAACTAAAGATTCATAATGGCCATATCTTGTATGAAAAGCAGTCTTCAGAATATCTGCTTCCTTTACCTTTAGCTGATGATACCCCGATCTCAGGTCAATCATTGAAAAAAAATGAGCTCCCTGGAGCAGATCAAACAAATCATCGATATGAGGCAAAGGATATTTGTTCTTAACAGTGATGTTATTCAAGGTTCTATAATGAATGCAAAGTCTCATTGAACCATCTTTATTTTTAACAAATAAAACAGGATCACCCCATGGTGATGTGCTAGGTAGAATGAAAAGTTTCTCTAATAAATCTTGCAATTTCCCCTTCAACTCTAAAAGTTCAATTTGAGCCATTCGAGAAGAGGGTTTTGAAATTGGCTTAGCATCAAGAACTATGTCAACAGTAAATTCAACTTCTCGATATGGAATTATTCCAGGAAACTCATCAGGAAAAACATTAGGATACTCCTTTACCACGAGCACATCATTAATCCGAACAATTCCTTTGTTTTCCACAATATGTGCAAGGTAACATTAATTTACATCTTTTACAATTTTCTCAGCCTCTTGATATGTTATCAATAGTAAGAGTTCATTATTGTACACAAACTGAAAGTATTTCTGAAATGAAACTTCTTTAGATCTATAGTCAATCATATCATGGTAAACAGAGAGCCAATCCATACCCAGGATAACACCAAACTATACTAGAGGTAAAACAATACCGTTTGAAAGTAGGTTCTTTCCATGGATAAAGATATGAAGATTCTTATAAATTCTTTTTGCGTCATCATTTCCCCCAGGTGCCTTTACCACAAGTTTAGGAGTCATTTCTGGAGAAGGTATTCCCGATTTACTAGAAATGTTTTTAGAGATGAACGACATACACTAAATCAAACAAAACATTGGCATAATCTAAAAAAACAAAGTACATGATACCACATCATTTGATGGCCCAACATCTTCTGAAGTAGTTGAAAAGGATTTCACCACTCCTTTTTTCTTGTAGCTTGACTACTTTCCATCACCTGAGCTCTTTGTTGGACACTCGTTTACATAGTGACTCATCTCATTACACTTAAAACATTTTACTAATTGTAAATCAAATTTTTATTACCATCACCTTGATCATTTTCAGTGCAATCATGAGCCTTATGTCCCATCTTATCAAATCGATAGCACCTTCAAGAATTCAGACGACATTCCCCAACATGCCTTTTACCACATTTATCACAAACTGGAAACATAGTTTTCTTACCATGAGACCTTTTTGAATAATTCTTCCCTTTCTCCTACCACCTCGATCTCTTGTTCTGTTGGTTGTCATAGGACACTTGATCATCGGAAAACTCCACTTCCACCTTCTCAGCACATCGAAAATGCTTTTAATAACTCTTGAACTTGTGAGAAGCTAATGCCCTTCGATATTTTGGATTTAATCCTGAGTAAAAATGATTTATTTTACTATCAAGGTCATAAATAAAATTTGGAGCATACCTTGCCAATCGAGTGAACCTCTCTTCCTAAGCAGCCACTGAGTCGTCCTCTTGCCTCAATTCGAATAATTTTTTTTTCATCCTAAGTCGAACTGCCTTAGGAAAATACTTCTCAAGAAACATACCTTTGAGTTCATCACAGTCGAGAGCATCAATCTCATCAGCATCCCTGATATTTTTAACCATCGACTACCACTGATCTGCTTCACCCTCCAAAAGGTAAATAGCAAGACTAAAATTTTTATTGTCTGAACACCGCATGACATCAAAAATCGTCTCTAGTGCTTTAATCCACCCTTCACCTAGCACTGAGTTAGATTATCCTCTGAATGATGGGGGATGTTGCCTCATGATATGTTCCACCACTGACATGTTCCTCTGTGGTTGATCTAGCTGATCTCGTGCATGGATTCGACCACCATTTATCGCTTGAGTCAACTGCACCATTACTACAACAAAATGTTCAGTTCCAATTCCGACCAACTCAAGATGCTGATTTGGAATTCCATTTCCTTCTGTATGCCTTCCTAGAACTGCTTCCTTGTTTCCTCTACGGAAACCGATTCTGAACAAACAGGTCTTAGATGAAGCAACATGATAATCTTCAAATGCTATATCATTTCAAATTGACCATAAAAAAATATTTTTGGATAATCATTTAATAGAATTATAACTCCTAAAGTTATCTAAACCGACCTCTTATACCAACTATAAGGCCCCATCCTTAAACCTTACTTAATTTTGAGTTATTACAAGACTACACATTGAGGATCTTCTCATGTTTAGAGTTTTATAGAATAAGATCATAAATCTTTCATTACATTCCACATTTAAAAAAGGTGGTTACATTAAAGATAATATTCACTTTTCCCATCAACGGAAACATATTTAAAACAAAACATGGATTATTTCATGACACTTCCTTGACACTATCATCACATCATGTACATTTACCTTGACCTGTGGAAAACATTTCAAAAACATGGGATGAGCATTAAAAGCTCTGTAAAGGATATAAAAGTACAAAATGGAAACATTAGTCCATGTATACATAAGAATTAATGAAATCATACTTTACCCTTAAAACATTAGAACATTAACATACCTCATAAAATCATGAATAAATAATAGAAATCATAAGGCATAAAGGTAACTTGAGGCATTCATAACATTCTTACGTAGGGAGTAACCATCGTGGTTACGTTTGGAATACATGTCATCATATATTCACTAAATCTCTTCAGAGAAACCTTAATCTTTAACCCCTTTGCGTTACCCAATGCATTGAAGAGCTATATCGGGATCACCCTCCCTTTTTTTATCACGGAACCACCCATCTTCATAACAATTACCAAGAACCATAACATAATTGTATCACATAAAACATGCAAAAAGGAAACATAACATTTTCACATTTCAATCACAAGATATCAATACAACACATTGATATAATAAAAACATTCTGAAAACAATTTTCAATACCAAAATAAAACAAAAGTAAAACATGTTATTTATTTTTCATTTTAAAAAAAGTTATGGCTTGTAGAGGAAGATGAAACTCAAAAAATGGTCACGGTGGCGGAGAAGTCGTTCTCACCGCATACGTACGACAGAAACATTCCATTTTTTCGTATAGTAAAATGCTTCATATAATAAATATTCCTTTTAAATAAATTTAAAAGTTAAAGGGGTTTATACACCGTATAAAAAATGTTGTGTGTAAAACAAAATATTCCTCAATGAAAGGAGATTGAGACGAAGTCCTATATCTCAGGTCCGAGTTGACTTGATCATTCATTAACCTCCTGAATAATAAACATGAGTTAATTTATACTTTCTTAAGAACCTTTTTCAAGAACATTATTCCTTTTATATCACTTATTACCATGTTATGAATGCTATGTAATTATTTAAGTTAATAATGGTCGTTTTGTCGATCATTGGTACTTGAGTCAAAAATAAACTCTTTATAATTACAAGTTGTTCATTAGGTAAAATATCAATTATGTCCAGAATTATATTAATGATGTAGATATCTTATATATCATATATATCCAGTATATACATGTATTTATAATATTACATAACATTTAGTGGTAAGAAATGAAATACACTGTTCATGGAGACGGTAAGTCGTACGTACGCATGAACACTACTTTCATTTCTATTTCATATTTAATGTAATTAAATAATAATAATATAAAGGTATATAATAATTACAGTATAATATCATATATAATATCATCAACTACATCCTTTATACATCGCACATATGGAATTAACGAATCAAATCACTTTGAGGGGGTGGTAGTCTGCACTTCCTAAAATGAAGATATCGCGTTTACCCATAATTGAAACCATAAAGGTATGCCATAAATGAAAAATAAAGAAGCATAAGGAAAAAATAAACATATTATATATCATATATAAATATATATACATCTTAATGGACACCTTGAAATGTGTTAAAAGAACATTGAACAAGTATTGTTTCATGAGGCAGAAATTCGCCATCCACAGAAACAGTTTGTTCTTTAACCATTAGACGAAGGTGTGGGTAAGCGTAGCTCAAATACTTCACATAACAACATAATAGTATTTTTATGATACTGGTTTTGTTACAAAATAAATTAATAAAAATAGTTTAGGGGGTTGGAGAAGCAAAATAAAACAATAGAACATTAGAGAAGACTTTACCTTTAAATCGGGTAACTCCTCTTGGTTTGAACCAAAAGGGTTTATTTAAGAGCTTACTGTCTAAGGCAAGGCTTCTATGATGATGATATGGATTGTTAGAGAATAAATGAGTAGGGTTTGGCCGAGACAATTCCTTTAGAGGTGTGGGTAAGGTGGTAGGGTTGGGAGCCTTTTATAAGAGGAGAGGAGGGGCACTCTTGGAATGTTATAAAATGTTACTTTATATTAAAATGAGTTTCAGATTTTAAAGGACCCACATTGATATATTTCTAGGATAAGGTGATAAGGGTTATAAATATACTCATCCAATAGGTCTTTGAAAAGTGTATGTCTTAGATTTTACATTATCTTTTCATTTTATTTAAATCGTTCATTAATGAGGTAATCACTGCATCATAATGATGTCATAAATAATTTAATTTATTTAATGTCTAAAAATTATTAAAAATTTACTATGATGTATTAAATAATTTTATATTTAAAATTAATATTTATAGTCTAAGATATCATTTACACATACAAAACTAAAAATGTTTTACTCGAGTGATACATTCTTTAGTGATATTCTCCTTTCTTTAAAAATAAAATGATAAAGTGTCACTTTCCCCAAAGGTGATTCCATGGGGTCCATAGGTTTGGCACAAGGCATCCCATAGTCGGCCATGACATAACCAGTAGCATTAGAACACATTTTGGGGTCATTTGTTTTATCATGATATCAATTTATTATCCTTAACTACCCAATTACTAATTAATCAAGATAATTAATGATAATTATCGTCGTTACTATTCATAATGTCCAAAAAAAGAGTCTTAATTGCATAATTTGGACCTTATGATTCAAAAAAAGGAATCCATTTTACCAAATTCCAAACATAGACATTTCAATAGTTCATTTAAAAATAATTATCTTTGTCAAAACAAATAACTGGTTTTTTTTGAATCTATATCTATTGAAAGTCTGGAACTTGATTATGCCCAATTCCAAAGTGAAATTAATCTCAACGACCACCATTGGATTAAATGTTAAAAATATATTCTATTTACACTTAAAAAACAATTAAAAATACAATCTAACAATATAATTAAATTAGATGAAAAACAGTTTTGATGTAAAATGCAGTATTTTTCACTATTCATTAAAAAATGAACATTGTCAGAAAAATACCAAAAATTTATCCAAAGTCAATTTCAATGTCCCAATCATAAAGAATAAGTTTATTTTGACAAATGGATATTATAAATGTTTAAAAAGATATATTTAAAAAATTTTCTCCATCAAAAGGAAGTAAAACAATCATTTAAAAATATTAGTGTATTCCATGCTTAAGATTGGATTTATTATCATTTTAAGCCTCTAAAATACTATCTAATTCATAAATAGACATAGATAAGAATATATATTATTCATTACTTGCTTGGGATATTACACACATTCAGGGATATGATTATTTACAAAACTATATACCATTTTCATACGATATTTTCTTCAGAAGTTATTCGATTATTTTTGGTAATACAGATAAATATGCATTCTTTATTTAATTATGATATTTGATAAGGGGTATTATTTAATTTTATTTTTCAATATGAGGAATCCATTAGACTGGTAATTATGGGTGGGGCCTATAAATTATATATCCCCTCGATGAATCTATTAGTTCTCATGAGATGAATAAGTTAGAAATATTATATGGTTTTCTATCTATAGTTTTAAACTGTCTCATGGAAAGAAAATTTATATGGATTTATATCTAATTATATTAATGGAATTTTTTATCAGTTATTTGCCTTTAAATATTAATTTAATGTCATTATAAAATTATTCAATCCACATTACATACCATTTTTAATAATTTGAGCGCACCCATATTATGTTTCGATTCACTATATTAGGAAGAATAAATCATTGAATAAGAGTTCAAGAATGTAGTTTCCTCTATTTTATTACGTATCATGTTTTTATTTTATATGTACCATTATATAATGGGTATTGTTTAAGTAATTTAAATTTAAAATATTTCTAATTTAATCAATCCTTCAAGATCGAGTTCCTTCTTATAATGCAAATGTAATAAAATATTGATGTAACTCTTGGCTTTCGGGGTCAGGGCATTATAGTTGGAATCAAATGATCTTTAGAAGAAACAATAGAAGTAGATTTAGAAAATAGAGAATAAGAAACAAAACCCAATTATATACATTTTATATAAGAATAGAATAACATCCAATATCTTTATAATATATAGATTATGTGGGTGTTCCAAGAAATGAAACCCATTCTGGATACTACAAATGAGCATGGTTCTGTAATAGATGTACCTAAGAGTAACAACTCTAAAAAGGTATGCCAGAACTAAATTGGAGTAACCTGGTACATTCCAATGAGACTAACTACACACGTTTCTTTACACTCCTAATGTGTATGATTAGGATAGTTCGAATTTTCTAGACCAACCATTATGAAGGACTTGAACGTATTGATTTCTAAAATGAATCCCATGTTTTTTATTATCTTATTTATGATGTAATATTTTATGTCATGTTATTTTACATATGTTTATATATACCAATTTCATAATTTTAAGAACTAATACATTATATACCACTATTTATAAATGGTTCTTATAAGGAAGAATGTTATCAACACTTGTGACCATCGAAGAGGATTCCCTAATGAGAAAGTCCATGTAGGTTGTATTAGAACTAGGAATGTTATGGATATCTTAGATAATCTATGTCATGCTATGAAAATATACTTTCCTAAATGGAGAAACCTATTCCTCCAATATAATAACCTATATTGGATCACTTTTTGCGACCGAATCTCCCATCATTTATGGGGACTAGTAATCCAATTATAGTTGAGCAATGGATGATGTGTCTGGATAAAATATATATAACATTTCTATGTAGTGAAAATGAAAAGGTTATAATATCTCTTTACTATCTCAAAGGAGTTTTTTATCAATTGTGGTCTATCATCTATAATATAATAGGGGAAGAAAAAACTGAAAACATGGAATATAGGAATATTATGTATAATTTCTTTCATAAATACCTAACATGTGACCGTAAAATTTAAAAAAAGAGGATGTCAATTAACATAAAATATATGGATGATGAAAATGTTAGAAATTACGAAGCTACCATTACAGGGTTGTCTAGGTATGCTAAAAATTATATACTCAACACTGAGTACATGATTGACCACTTCTTTGAATGCCATATGCCAAGTATCCAAAGGTAATTGGTCTCCAAAAACTTCTCATCATATGCAGAGATAGTTTTATCTTATATCAAGAGACAGAGAGTGTAACAACCCAGGATTTTAGGAGATATATTATTTTAATTTCATTGAAGTGTTATATTACACACAACACCAAGATTATCTTGTACTATACGCAACACCGTATTAGATTGCAGTATACGAAAAACTATTCTTGGCTCGTGTTACACACAATTTCAAGTTCGTTGGGCGGAAACTATTCTACGCAACATTAAGTATAGATTTTGATTAATGTATAAATTAAATAAGTTTGGATTATGTTATATGTAACACCAAACAGAGCATTCACTACACGCAGCCCAGACTTGGCTTGCATTACACGCAATCCAGACCTTCCTCGATAGCGTGTGTAGTACGCAATACTGAGTTTCAATAAAGGAGATATTATTATAATATTATTATGAAGTAGCCGTTATGAATAGTAATACCAAATTTTTGAAATTTTCTAAATTTTATAATTCAAAATGGAATTTATTTTTTGATTCAAAATATCGAAATTAGCCTAGGGTGAATTTTTTGTATTTTTCTGAAAACGTTCAATTTTTGATGAATAGTTACAACACTAGGTTATTATTTAAAAACCGACTTTTTATTTAAATAATTATTTATATTATTTAAATTTATTTTAGGTAAAAACTATTACATAATACCTATATAAGTTCAATGTAATTCATTGGAGTCATTTTATTATAATTTTAGATATATAAAAATTATATTGAACTTTTCACCGTCTTTTACCCACCTCCTAAGAAAATTTGAAAATTTACATAAAACATAATTTTACCGCTTCTGTGAGTGGAATTTCGAAAATCCGAGAGACACGGTTATTATCGAGGAGTAAAATTTGGTTCAATAAGATGGAAATAATTTTTGGTGAATAGTAACTTTTTACTTTTATTTACCACAGTTAAAAGTAAATAGGGTAATTAAGGGTAAAAATGATATTACTATTACCCTAACACATATCCTAATTTTATTGGATAAATATAATTCGACCACAAACAACCTAAAGAATAAAATAAGTCCATTTAGGTCCAGTTGGACTAGATTATGACATTTATTATTATTTTATTTAATGAAGTGTTAAAATATTTAAAATCAAAGCTTAAAAATAAAACATTTTTAATATAGGGTCATACACAAGATAAATTGGACTATAAATATTCATTAAAAATATAAAAATATTTTCAACATAATGGAATTTTATTTATAATTTTTATACATTAAATAATTTAATTTATTAATGACAGAATGATGATGCAGTAATTTCCTTATTATAAAATATTAACATAAATGATTTTATAAATACCCAAATAAATGTAATATGAGACATTTAATGATTTAAACTAATATTATAGGTTAATATTACAAGTTAGTATTGATTTAAGTTACTTTTTTTGAACTAATCATTCTGATATGATTTTCAAAAAAATCAATTACCAAATATTGTGAAAATTGACATAAAATAGTTTTTATAACAAATATTATATTATTAATTGATATTATATTCCTAAAAATATATGGTTCTTCCAGAAGACTTATATAAAAATATATATGCCATTAATGAACCAATTGGGGTTCTATTGGATGTTTTAGAATGTTTATTAACCATATAGTGAGAGAAAACAATAAGACACTGTAAAAGTTAAATTATTTAACTTAGAGTTACTTCTAAATGAAATTGTTAATATGGTGACCTAAACTTGTCTAAAATCTATTGGTTGATAGCATTTCGACACATCTCCACATTATTTTCTAAATAAGAAACTTTAGAGCCATTATAAACTGAACGTGACTTTATTATAAAATAATATTGTAAGTTTTTCCTAAGGTGCCCCTCTCCTCCTTTATAAAAGGACACATCCTCCCTCTTCTCTTTACACTACATTGAGATTTCAAGCATGGACAAACCCTAAACATTTAGCTTCTCTACTTCCCTATAAACATTCTGGTGGTTTTTATCTTCTCAAAATTTTAACTCTGGTTTCTTAAGAGGAAGCTTAAAAGAGGTGCGTCGAAGAAGAGGTAATCTCTTCTACCGATTCTTTCATGTTTCATTCTTCATCAACTTATTCTTATTTAGTTGTTTCATTATAAAGTAATAACATCAGTATCACTAATATACTGATATGTTATTATAAATATGAAATAACCCCATTTCACCTTCTATCCATCCTATGGAAAACAAAATCACCGCGCGTGTGTACGTACGAAATACCGTCTCCACGTCGTGGTGTAATCTATTTTTCCACCACCACATTACTTGGACGGGTATAATGGTGAAATGAATAACTATATATAGTTACTATAAAATCATACTGGTTATTATATATTATATCATCCACTCTATAACAAATAAATGATTATGGGAACGATATCATCGCTCGTGCGTACGTACGGATTACAGTCTCCAAGACGCGATGAGATTCATTCTCCATGTTAACCACTCATGAATTATTATAAATTATGTATAATGATTAATAATGAAATATATGACATGATATAGCTACTGGATACATATATATATATATATATATATATATGTCATCTACTTACTTCTGATCAAGTCAATAAGGAAAGGAAAGCAACGTTCATGCGTAAGTACGGCCTACCGTCTCCATGAACGTTGTATTTCATTCCATTTATCGATCTATCATATATATTTATATACTGAATATATATTATATATAAGTCATGTTATACATTCTGTAATTAATTAAATCAGGATATGAGTAATAATATCAAGTTCAAAAAATTGAAACACATACAATAAATGAAGCGATTTAACCCAAAACACTGCTTTAACATGGAATTTACAAAAGAACAGGTAATATAAAGTCATAAGTGAACCATATATGATATCATAACAATGATTATGATTATGTAATAAGTAAATGACATTATTTAAATCGTTATACAGGTGGTTCGGATACTTACAAAGTATATCAGACCTAAGGTAAGAGATAACATTTCCAATCTCATTTTTACCCAAGATTGTTTATTCGTAAGTATTTACTGGGGTTATATTAATCATCCATGTACCTGTTTTCTAAAAATGGTATCATATATGTTCAAATTCCTTTTTACACATTTTTTAATTTTACTACATGGTATGTTTGGAATCTTTCTATTGTTTACGTTATGAGGTACTTTTTCGACTTTTCCGGAAAAACTACGAGAAGATTGTTTTTTAACTTATACTGCATGAACATATTTTTTACAATTTCATAACACCTTATTTTCATGAAGCTTAGTCTACAATATTTCATGATTATATACAAAAAAAATACTTTTATTTGAAAATTTCATGGATTTTTATGAAAAGGAAATTATTTTGAAGAAGAAAGGATATTTTCCTCAAGAATTCATTTCAAATGTTTTATACAAACCATATTCTATCTAAGATGACATTATTTAATATGAGTATGTTTAAAGTATAATGTCTCAATGATTTACGTGGTTTCACTTATCTTTTTATGAAATGATATCCATTTTTTTACATGGAATATGTTATTATGGGAGGATGTTTATGAATCCCATTTTATTCATTAGGTTATGATGAATGATTTATGTTTATGTTGTCGCACACGTAAGAATGATTTCATTATGAGATGGGTGGGACCTATATCTCCTTCCAATGCATTGGGTAAAGATTTATATCTCATGAGATTGACATGGATGGAATATTATGTTAATCTGGTACAGTGTTATAGTATTGGAATGAGGAGAGAACTCGATTCAGAAAGGGACTTTGTCCACTAAGATGGTCTTGGAAGCAATGCATTGGCTACTATGGAAATCATATAACGTGCTTAATGGTTTTTCTAAAATTACATGATTTATTCCCTTGATATATTATGATGATTGATGTTCCGTTATGATCTATGCCTTACGTAATGCTATGTTTTATGTCATTGCTCAATATTTTGATGTTTAAACATTATGTTCATGCTTTTAAGATCAAATGTATCTGGTTTGGTTTATTTTCTCCTTGAATACCCTTACTGAGCATTTGAGCTCACCCTTTTTATGTTTTCTTTTCCCCCAGGATTAAAACAAAAGTTTTAGGTAAGGAAACAAAAAGGGGAAGATCATTATGGGAGATGTTGAATATATTTCAACATGATTATATGTTTATATTCCAAGTATCCAAAGACACTAAACTATTACGATCCTTGAGTGTTTGTTTCTGTAATAATTATTCCGCAAAAATATTTCAATGAATTTGGTGGCCCAGATGGGCAGGGAGGCCGGTTGGGTTCTTCTTGCAATAAATTTGGTGGCTTGGTCGATAATGTCTCGGGCCATACATGTGGTGTGAAGGAAGTTCAGGATTCTATGAATCCATCAGTGATACAGGTCTTTGACAAGCTGAAATGTGATCTTGAAGTGGAGTCCCGGTCTCCTGTGGAAAAGAGTCCATGTCACTTGCAGATGGATCCTTCCTATGAGGTGCATATGGTTGTTGCAGCTGGTGATCATGGGGGTATAAACAGAAGTAATGAAGGTGATGAGAAGGAGGTAATAGGAACTGGTGCTGTAGTGGTCATTGTATGTTCTTCTGAGGAGATTATGGGCTCTCAGGTGGAAGGGATAGACTGCTCAGTGGTGGAGGAGCAATCAGATCCAGCCTTTTTGCAGGGGGTGAATCGCGATGCTGCCATTGTGGAAGACCCAGCACAGGTCATGGCTGAGGGTGCGGGGCAGATTGGCCAAGAGCTCCAAGTGCATGTTATGAATGGCGGCTCCTTGCAGGCTAAGATGTGGTCTGATACTAGATTGGCCACAGTTTCTCCTATCCCCAGAGCTGTGGGGGATTGTGTTACGGAACAACAGGATGATGGAGATGAGGGAGTGGAGATCATGATTTCCACTGGAAATAGGTTCCTTGAACTGGAGGATGAGGAGGAATTGCATGATGAGGAGATTTCTGTGAGGCAGGAAGCTGGCCATTTTTAGATTGAGACTGACCCAGTGGATGTTGCAACCAGGGAAGGCGGGATGAACGTGATGGTTCACCCACAATGCCTTTCTATAGCTGACACCGACAATACAGTCCAACAAACTTCTGGATTGAAGGATGGCTTCCTGCAGGTAAAAATCTTGGGTAAGTGGGGTGATCTCTCAGATAGTGATAAGGAGAAGGACAGTGGTGAGGTTCGGCCATCCTACAGTAATGTTGTACAGAGAGAAAAGATGAATGTGCATGAGGACGATGGTGCGAGGACTGCCCCTCCACGACGAAGAGCGAAGAAAGATTACTCTTCTCTTCCGAAGCCGATGTCGACTAGATCTTCAATTGGGAAGGAGAGTTGGGAAATGCAGTCCTCGAAGGAATTTCTGGCCTTGGAGAAGTTGAATCTTAGAAGGAAATATTCCAAGGTCCTTAAACACTACGAAAGCTCAGAGTGGGAGACAAATAATGCGGAGGACATAATTTCCAAAGGGGGTGGTGATGAGTATGATTTCTATGTTATGTAGATGCTTTGGACTTGTTTATATTCTTTATGATTTTTCTTTTATTAATAAATGGTCAGAGGCTTCCCTCTGACTGAGCGTTTCTGGCCATGTATCTCATGCTTTGGGTCTCTACAGTTGGTATAAGAGAAAAGGATTAGTTAACCTTTGGAAACTAGGATGCGAAGAAAAAACTTTAGTGAGATCCCTAGAGATATTTCTAAGGTATGTCTAGGGATGTCCCTACGGTTAAGTATAAGTATTGGTTATAGAACTAGAATTACAGTAACAATATTAGAATTAAACCTATGATTTTAGATAATGAATTTAATCCCCCTTGATTATGATTTTGTCCTCTCCCAGTATTATTTTTGGTTTTTAGATAATGGCAGGATACAAGATGATTCACAATAATGGAGGATATGATGGAAAATGGAATGATATTATTCATGAGAAACAAATGAAATTTTATTTGGAAGTCCACATATCGTTATCATTCCTAATTAGCAATCTCATAATATGATCAATAATCTCAACTTTGATATGTTTCCCAACTTAGCTAATTGGAGAAAGATGGAGTTTCATGATGATCATAGAGGAAAGAAAGTTCAAGTCCAATCATGTAAATCATGTGGGAAGAGGAATCAGAGAGAATGTTTCAAAGGAACAGGAAGATGCTATGGGTGTGGAAAAGAAGGACACAAAGACAATAATTGCAATGGAAAATGATCAGTTAACACCATGGACAAAGATAATGGTATTGCTAAGAAATCAACAATGGTTAAATATTTTAAATTTGGAATGTATGGGTATTATGCAAACCAATTCCCTAAGGCAAAGTCTCATGAAGAGAATTGGCATGGTCTTATGGGTAGTATTTTTATTGATTATGATGAAGAGACTACAAATGATAAATGAGATGAAACTATTGTTGAATCTCGGTCACTGGTTTTAGAAGGTAGTGGAATGATTACATGTTTATCAAGAGTAATGTTGTATAAGTAATCTCATGGTACTATGGAATAAAGAGACATCTAAGGATTGTTACACTATTTTATTTCCTTGAGTTTTTGAAAGTATATGATGAATGGTACCGGTAACCATGAATGGTTATTTAGATATTTTTAGAAAGCACCTAATATGAACATAAAGAAGGGATAAGGAGATAATTAAATGTTTGATAGTATTAATGAGCTCATGACTTATATAAGGACAAAGTGATATCACAGTTTGAGTATATAGAAATTTTTGGATTTTGGTATGTGGAAAGAGAAATCTTTTGATAGTATTCATGTTTTCACTAAGGTTCAATGGGATTTAATTTTTCAAAAGAATACATGATTAAGTTATTCACATGTTTGGAATGTGATCAACAAGATATATCGGGGATAAACAATGGTATTCACATGCTCGGCAGATGACATTTCTAGTAATTGTTTTCTTTATACTATGAGCTTTGAAAGATGTATTTTGGATAAGCCTAATGATTGGAATGGATTATGTTGGACACATGTTAGTATTTTTTAAGGCTAGAAGTTTTTTCGATATTATTGAGGGAATGTCAAAATGATGTAATTTTAGAAAAAGGAAAACCTGTAGGATGTGTGACAACCCATCACATCGGACAAAGATGCGGGAATCGAACCCACAACTGAAGTGCGACATGACTTTATCCCCTACCACTAGCCTACAGGAAGTCCCAAGTTAGTAGAAACTAGTTTTATTATATTAAGCGGTATGATATATGAAGTATAACTCTATTTTAGGAACCATATACGATTAATCACACTATAGATGGACTTATGTATATTTAATAACGTTTGATATCCTTTTGATAGAGATAGATGGAATGAACTATCATTCTATCGCATGATCTTCTAACACTTCATGGAAGACAAATTTAACTTCATTTCTTTAAGAGATGAATTGTAAATTCTTCAGGGCACAAACAACAGTAAGATTGTACCAAAATCAAGTATTTACTTTAATTCAACAATTCTTCAACTTTAGGAAAATGATCTTGAAACCAAAAAATGTTGTCCTAGTGTCCTTATATCCGATGAATCAGATGGTACCTTAAATCATCACAAATTAATGGCTTTGTGAGTGTTGGTGTTTTCATATCAATGTTCTCTACCATTCTCTATCGGAATTTGATGGTTATATTTCTCTTTCATATGCATATTTCCACTTATGTTCTTCTATGTGGAAACTCATTGATTAGTTAATTTGGGTCACTGTTACGTTTCATAATTTACTTTTTAAAGTTCAGTTTTGGTATTCCTTTTTAATATGTGGGTTTCTAAGAAAGAAAATTTCAATTAGTAAACCATTTATAACCCCGATGAATTTCAAGGACGAAATTCATCTGAAGGGGGGTAGAATGTAACAACCTGAGATTTTATGAGATATATTATTTTTAATTTCATTGATGTGTTCTATTATACACTCCACCAAGATTAACTTGTACTATACGCAACACCGTATTAGCTTGCAGTATACGTAACACTATTCTTGGCTCGTGTTACACACAATTTCTAGTTCGTTTTGCGGAAACTATTCTATGCAACATTAAGCATATATTTTTTTAATGTATAAATGAAATAAGTTATGATTATGTTATACGCAACACCAAACAGATCTTTCACTACACGCAACACTGACTTGGCTTTCATTACAGGCAATCAAGACCTTCATCGATAGAATGTGTTGTACGCAATACCGAGTTTCACTAAAGGAGATATTATTATAATATTATTATGAACTAGCCATTATGAATAGTAGTACCCAATTTTAAAATTTTATAAATTTTATCTCTCAAAATGGACTTCATTTTTGGAATCAAAATATCAAAATTATCCTAGGGTGAATATTTGGTATTTTTCTGAAAGCTTACAATGTTTGATGAATAGTGAAAACACTATGTTACTTTTTAAAAACCGACATTTTATGTAAATAATTATTTATTTTATTTAAATTTATTTTAGTTAAAAATTGAGACATTATACCTATATAAGTTCAATGTAATTCACTAGAGTCATTTTATAATAATTTTAGATGTATAAAAATTTTATTGAACTTTTCACCGTCTTTTACCCACCTCATAGGAGAATTTGAAATTTTACATAAAAATAAATTTTACCACTTCTGTGAGTGGAATTTAGAAATTCCGAGAAACACAGTTAATATCAAGGAGTAAAATTTGGTTGAATAATATGAAAATAATTTTTGTTGAATAGTAACGTTTTAATGTTTTTGCCACGATTAAAAGTAAATAGGGTAATTAAGGGTAAAAATGATATTACTATTACCCTAAAACATGTCCTAATTCTATTGGATAAGTGTAATTCGACCAAAAACAACCTTAGGTATAAAATATGTCCATTTAGGTCCACTTGGATTTTATTATAACATTTATTATTATTTTATTTAAAGAAGAGTTAAAATAGTTAAAATCAATGCTTAATAACTAATACATTTTTAATATAGGGATATACATAAGATAAATTGGACTATAAATATTCATTAGAAAGATAAAAAGTATTACTAAATAATGGTATTTTATTTATAATTGTTATACATTATATAAGTTAATTTATTAACGACACAATGATGATAAAGTAATTACCTTATTAATGAAATATTAACATAAATAATGTTATAAATACAAAAAAAAATGTATCTGAGACTTTTCATGAATTACACTAATTTTATATGTTAATATGACATGTAATTATTGATTTATGTTACTTTTTTTTGAACTAATCGTTCTGATATGATTTTAACAAAAATCAATTACCAAATAGTGTCAAAATGACATAAAAGAGTTTTTAAAACAAATATTATATTATTAATTTATATTCTATTCCTAAAAATATAAGGACCATCCAAAAGACTTATATAATAATATATATGACATTAATGAACCAATTGGGATTCTAATTGCATTTTATAGTAATATTATTAACCATATAGTGTAAGAAAACAAAAAGACACGGTAAAAGTTAAATTATTTAACTAAGAGTTAAATCTAAATGATAAGGTTAAAATGGTGACCTAAACATGTCTAAAACCTACTGGTTGATAGGATTTCGACCCATCCCCACTTTAGCTTCGAAATAAGTCACTTTTGAGCCATTATAAACCAAATGAGACTTTATTATAAAATAATATTTTATGTTTTTTCTAAGGTGCCCCACTCCTCCCTTAAAAAAGCACACCTCCTCCCTCTTCTCATTACAGAACATTGAGCTTTCAAGATCGGCCAAAACCTTCCCATTTCTCTTCTCCACTTCCATAGAAACAATCTGGAGGTTTTGTTCTTCTCAAAAGTCCTACTGTAGTTCCATAAGAGGAAGCTTAAAAGAGTTGCGTCGAAGAAGAGGTAATCTCTTCTACCGATTCTTTCAAGTTTATTTCTTTTTCAAATTATTCTTCTTTTGTTGATTCATTATAAAGTAATAACATCAGTATCACTAATATTCGGATTTGTTATTATAAATATGAAGTAACCTCATTTCACCTTCTATCCATCCTACGGAAAACAAAATCACCGCGCGTGCGTACGTACGGAATACCGTCTCCACGTCGTGGTGTAATCTGTTTTTCCACCACCACATTACGTGGATGGGTATAATGGTGTAATGAATAACTATATATAGTTATTATAAAATCATAATGATTATTATATATTTTACCATCCACTCCAATTCAATTAAATGATTATGGGAACAATATCATCGCTCGTGCATACGTACGGATTACAGTCTCCACGACGCGTTGAGATTCATTCTCCATGTTAACCACTAAAGAATGATTATAAATTATATATAATGATTAATAGTGAAATATATGACATGATAATGCTACTGGATTTATATATATATATCATCTACTTACTTCCGTTCAAGTAAATAAGGAAAGGAAAATAGTGTGCATGCATACGTACCGCCTACCGTCTCCATGAACGGTGTATTTCATTCCATTTATCGATCTATCATATATATTTATATACTGAATATATATTGTATATAAATATTGTTTTACATTCTGGAATTATGTAAATCTGGATATGAGTAATAATATCAAGAACAAAAAATCGAAACACGTACGATAAATGAAACGATTTTACCCAAAAGTTGCTTTAACATGGAATTTACAAAAGAACGGGTAATATAAAGTCATAATTGAACCATATATGATATAATAACAAATAATATGATTCTTTAATTAGTCAATGAAATTATTTAAATCATTATATAGGAGGTTCGGATACGTACGAAGCATATCAGACCTAAGGTAAGGGATAAAATTTCCAATCTCGTTTTTACGTGAGATTGTTTATTCGTAAGTATTTACTGAGGTTATATTTATCATCAATGTCCCTGTTTTCTAAAAATGGATTCATGTATGTTCAAAGACATTTTTACCCATTTTTTATTTTTACTGCACGGTATGTATGAAATCTTTCTTTTGTTTACGTTACGAGATACGTTTTTGACATTCCCGGCATAAGTATGAGAAGAATGTTTTTTTAACTTATACTGCATTAACAGATTTTTTATGGTTACACAACGCCTAATTTTCATGAAGTTTAATATACAATATTTCATGATTATTTTCAAGAAAATCCATTTCTTTTAAAATTCCTTGGCATTTTGTGAAAAGAAAATTATTTTGAATAAGAAAAGATATTTTCCTCAAGAATTCATTTCAAATGTTTTATAAAAACCATTTTCCATCTTAGATGACATTATTTCGTATCTTTATGTTTCAAGTATAATGTATCAATGATTTTAATGGGTTCAATTTTCTTATGATGAAATGATATCAATTTGTTTTATATGGATTATGTTATCATGTGATGATGTTTATGAGACCCATTTTATTTTTTGGGTTATGATGAATGATTTATGTTTATGTTGTGGCACACGTAAGAATGATTTCATTATGAGATGGGTGGGACCTATATCTCCATCAAATGCATTGGGTAATGATTTATATCTCATGAGATAGAAATGGATGGAACGGTAAGTTAATCCGGTACAGTGTTACAGGACTGGAACGAGGAGTGAACTTGATTCCAAAAGGGACTTTTTCCACTAAGATAGTCTTGGCAGCAATGCCTTTGCTACTATGGAGATCATATAATGTGCTTAATTTTTTTCCACAATTATATGATTTATTCCCATGTTATTTTATGATGATTGATGTTCCATTATGATCTATGCCTTACGTACTGCTTAATTTTATGTAATTTCTCATGATTTTGATGTTTAAACATTATGATCATGTTTTTAAGTTCAAATGTATATGGTTTGTTTTATTTTATCCATTATTACCTTTACTGATCATTTGAGGTCACCCTTTTTATGTTTTCTTTTCCACCAGGATTAAAAGAAAGGTTTTAGGTAATGAAACAAAAAGGGGAAGATCGTTACGGGAGATGTTGAAGATCTCTCAACATTATTAGATGTTTATATTACATGTTTCCAAAAACACTAAACTATTACAATCCTTGAGTGTTTTTTTGTGTTATAAGTATTCCCCAAAAGTATTGTAATGTCCATGTACGTCATGCTTTGGGTCTCTATAGAGAGAATTATCTATGTCATATTGATTCAAATGGTAGAAAGTGAATTTGAGAATGGAATAGAAATTATATGATAATGGGAATAGGTGAAAGAATGATTTTACCACTTGTGATATGTATGAAAAAATCTCCCTAGTAAATACATGAAAGGATTAGGAGTTTATTATATGTTTTTATAAAAGGGTGACTAGAAAATGGAATGAAAATGGAAGAAGGAATACACTAGTATTCAGGGTTACAACTTCATGATGATGGGTGTTGGTCAGAGTAGATTACCCAAGAGTGGGGCGAATTGAGTATCTATAAAAATTTATGTTAAAATTAGTTATCATTGAAACATCCCCACTATTAAAAAATAATAAAAATCAGTTTGTAGTGAATTTATAAATTTTATGAATGTTAAATTAATTTATCATAAGATTGATTAGTTCGAAGCTATAATATTCTAAATATTGGTATAACATTTCAAAACAATTTAATGGTTTAAAATAGATATAAACTCTTTACAAATTAAAAAGAAATGTTCTATTTAGTTGTATGAAATAATGATAAAATATCATAAATATAATGTGTAAAACTAAATATTAAAAAAACTGTGTAAATAAACAATTGGTTCAGACATAAGCTCTGGCCTAGTCCTCCCTACTTGGTGATCAACTACTGCAAAGCAGTGTAAATTAATAAACATTTTGGTCCACATAATGGATCAGGGTTCACAACAGCACACAAGATTGTCCAGGTCACACCTAACCTCTGCCATAATTCTTCATGGGAAAAACAACATGTCACACTTGACATCTTCCACTTTTCTACGTTGGATTCATGAGATAATATTCAGAGTGATTTTGATGATATCATGTATCCTTTAGTTGTGAAATTGAGTAATTGTGTGGGTAACAGACAGTTACACTCACTGATAAAAAATGTAAACAAAATAACACAATCAAGATTAATATGTACAATAATGTTTACATGTCTATGTGTGATTTACAATGATGTTATGGACATGTATGATGTATATATAATGAAGATTGAGTCTGCTTCTTGGAGTTGGCTTCAAAATATAGTATCACAGACTCTGTGATACGAGTTTTTGAAGGAGAGTGAAGTGTTCAACACTTTTGTGGAAAAAAAATTTTTGTAGCTCAGTTGGTCTTTATTATCTTATTGATGTCCTTTTATATTATTGCATTGAGTTCTTGGGAATTTTAATAAATCTCAACTATTTCAGGAGTGTTTTTTCTGTTCCTTTTCTTTTCAGCATATTCCTGATCGCCCTTCAACCAATCCAGTATGTAATTCATTTATACATTAGGATCGACTAGGAATAATGTTCCCCCCACATGTATGTACATCATACTATCCACTAAGAGTCCTACAGACAACATCTTGTAATGATAGAAACATTAAATTTTCTAAATATGACCATTAGATATAAATTTGAATTAATAATAAAAAAATAGATTTTATGATTATCGAGGATTCACAAGTATCGATGACTCATTTTCATTAGTCTTTCATCATTGTTCAGTCACCATAGGTTACTCCGTGTATTGGTGTGTTCTCCCATTTGTATCATTAACTCATTTATAACTATAGGTTTGACCCCCCATCGGTGAATTGCTTGAACAATCAGCGCGACCTATCAACAGAGAGACAAATGATGTAATGTCGACTCATATGACCGGTGAGCCCTTCTTCCTCTTGGTGAGATAGTTGAGAAAAAGGTGATTCATTTTTTTGAGGGTGAGTCATATCATTGGTAGAATCAGTAGCATCGGTAGAATTGGTATCATCTTTCAATGGTTGATCACTTTGACTAATGATAGGTTGTCTGTGTCGGTAGCATGTGCAATGGTGAGTCGTCTGTTTTTGGTGTCACATCCAACGGCGAGTCCTTTTTAAAGGTGTCAGCTTATAATATTTAGAAAATATTCTCGTTTGACCTGTATTCCAAAAAGTCAAATTTAAGACAGTGAGTCGTCTATTTGTTAGTGTTGGTGGCTTATACTCAGACAAGCTTTGATGTTCTGTATGTCTTGAAATTCAACAAAGTTATAAACTGGTAATCCTCTTAATTACACATATATAATAAATTAAAATCATATTTAGACATACACGCACATAAATAGTTAAATTAATGGCATTATCTGATATTCAATAATTCTATGGATTATAATATAATATCTAACATCAAATAAGATATCTCTTAATATATGACATTATTTGTTACAATTAAAAAATGTATAGTTAGAGATAGTGTCCAACTACATCTATGTACCAACAATCTCCCCCTTTTGATAATCATTAATCATGGCATTATTTAATTTCATGAATTTCTCCCCATTTTTGGATTAACAAAAGGAGATATGATAGAAAAACAGGAATATATTAAAGTAGGAACAATGAAATAGAATTCAAAAACTGAGTACTCGAAAATTAAATACAAGAAGGTATCCCTATCAAATGAAAACAAGTCCACACTATAGTATCAAGTGGTAGAGTGAAGGGGTGAATTCTTCCTATCATAAAGAGCATTAGATGGTCTGTCAGGTGGGGTAGGCTAAGAAGAAGGAGGGTCAGAACTGATTTCGAGAGGAGGTAGAGGCCCTCCTTTAGTAACTGTTGATGTAAGGGTAGGTTCTTGTTCAGAATGTACCCAACATGGAACAATTTCTGTTAGGACTGTTCTGATGTGAGATAAGTCCAGAGAAACTAAAATTTGAGGATGGACAACTATAGTACATGTAGGTCCAAACACAACAGCATGAGGTACTACAATGTGTTTTCTTTAGACATGAAGAATCGACTTCAACAACTTGATTAATTCATCAATGATCTCTCCAACTTATTTCATAGCCTTCTCAAAATTATCATTATTCCATTTAAAATTATCCATCGAATGATTAAATTCTATGAGTTTCAGAATATGATCATTAAAGGCCATTGTTACTAGAGGATGAATAATATTTGTGGCTATGTACATGACCAGAATATCAATTGGTGCTTTGTGATGATTATTAATAAAAACTCATTATGCATTTTTGTCAGCTCTTCCTAAGTATTAGAACGACTTATAGTATAATAGTTTACTTGATCATGAAATATATCTTAATATTACTCAACCTTGACCATATGTTCAATATAAGAATCCAACTCCTCTTTGAACATTGAACTAATAGTTGGAAGATCTGCATATGGGAAGGACTGAGCAGGTGGAGCAGAACATGAAGCTAGAGCCAAAGCAGTGAAGTCCTGAAC
The DNA here is from genome assembly GCA_963277665.1 of Viscum album. Classification (NCBI taxonomy): domain Eukaryota; kingdom Viridiplantae; phylum Streptophyta; class Magnoliopsida; order Santalales; family Viscaceae; genus Viscum; species Viscum album. The sequence goes on along the minus strand of OY728143.1, from coordinate 874,758,313 downwards.
ATATTTTCTCATAATGGAAAAATCAAGAGAATTAAAATGAGAAACAAGGTTATAAAGTCCTTTCATGGTTGTTTCCATTGGAGTACTATACACAATGGTCAAATCATTGATCCTAGTTTTCATCTTCATTACTTCATTTCCGTACATGGCATTTCTTGTCACAATTATCTCTGTAGTTGTGATTAGATTTGGGTGTGTCTATTTTTTCCCTAACATTGAAATAAAACCAGCATCATCTTGAGATAGACTAGTTAAAGTAGGAGAAGTGATAGAAGAACCAGTGTTCTATACATAATCAACCACATATCTGAATGAATTAAAATTATTAGTCATCCGATTATTTTGTCTCCTAGTTTTATTAATCTAAAAACTCACTTCAGATTGCACTGAGGGTCTTATAGAGAGACATATTTCTTCCTTTAATTTTTTAACATCGACTTTAGTGACATAATCACTAGATGTGGTATTTTCCATTGGTTCATTTATAGAAAGGGAAAAAATATCATCATAATAATCTTCATAATCCAATCCCATATCTATATAACCGAGATTCCTTATCCATTTATCAAGAATATCATAATCAAAAGGATAAATAGTATAAAGCCTTACACTTATTGTTTGATGATCTTCATTATCTTGATCAACCAGTCCATGAGGCTATCCATCAGTGTAATCTCTTAGGTCATATGTCTCCCCCTTAGTTAAGGTTTCATGGTTAGGTTGCTTTTATATAAGAAGAGTTCTTTTACTAGTGTACACGACTTGAGAAACAGGTTCATCTGGAGAAACATTTTATTCTTGACAAGCACCATCAACGGAGATACCAATATTATCTTTAGTAACATCCATTCTCAGAGCATCTGGATTTGAACTAGGGATACCAGAGTCTCTATAACTTTAAATTTCACTAAGTTCATTATCATTACCATCTTTATTCTTATCGTCTTTGACTTGTTCCTCTCCTTCTTCTCTTCCTGATTATAAACCATTTTCACCACTTCAAGTTTCTTCCTCTTCATCTTCTTCATATTCTTCATTAGATTCACTAACATACTCTACACTTCCTTCAACATCAGTTTATTGACTTATAGAGGATTTTAGAATAGGTTCATGAGAGGGTAGATCCATAGGTGGACTTGCATGTCCATTAGATATTTTTTCGATGGTCCAGTAATGTCTAGTCACTTCGATCAAAAAATGGTGATCTAATATCTCCAGTAGGGGTAAAAAGTTATTCTTCCTAATCTGAAGAATATATTACTTTTTTATTTGGACCGAGATCAGGATACACTAGATCCATTGGTCCTATACAATGATATACTGGAATAAACATCACATACAATCTGTCTTCATCACCAACCCAATTTTTCTTCCAAGGATTCCAATTTATTTTCATCTTTTTATAGATGTTAGAGGATAAGAAGATTACAATACATTAACTAACTAATCCATCTTCAACATCATTTACACAACTCTTATTTTTCAGAATAGCTGTAATCATTCTTGAGTGAAATAGATAATTATACTTACACCTATGTTTTATAATCCCATTAATGTGCACCGTCAGATATATTAAAATATTCCATTTAACATTTTTCTGATGAAAGTAAACCATGTATACATCTTGATACATGAGGGAAGCAATGTACAGTTTTCTAGAAAAAATATGATGTTGAATAAACATAAAAATAATTCAACACTCACCATTCAATCCTGAGGCGATGGATCTTCTGTGTTCTTCATTTCTAGTTAGCTCTCTTAGAGCGGTCTCATGACAAAAAAAATTCATTTACAGGAGGTGAATTACCTTTGTGATCAAAAAACCATCCTTCATGAGGTATCTTAAGACATTTATCCCAATTACTTTAATATATAGACATTCTTTTCCCTTTCATGATCGACTGTTTCTACGAAACATCACTTCCTTCTAGAAAAAGTTCCAGATTCATATAAGACTCATACACAATCTCTTAATAAAAGACTCTATTATTTGTAAACCATTGAAGACATCCCTGATCATTCAACACTTTCTACTTTAATGATTTTATATCCAAAATCCATTAAACTAAAACATATTTCTCTAATGGTACAACATGATTTACCAGATTAGGATTCACAGGATCATATGATATTCTTGACATCGATTTTGGTTTCATGGAAAGATGAGACTCACCCTATTCTAGAGAACTCTTTACTCACGCCATTGCGATAAGTTTAGTTAGAAGGTCAGAAGGTGAATAGTTAGGAGTAGAGAAAGAGAAAGGCATAAAATATATATATAGAGAATAGTAGTAATGAGAGAAAATTGGATTGATATAAATTTATATCATTTGTGTATTTTAATATTTTACAATTGAAAAATATGAACTGGCTTCACTGAAATTTTTGAAATAGTGTCATTTTGATAAAAATAAACAACATATAAATGTGATGAGTTCTCATAGATTTCATTACAGAACACACAAAACATAAATGGTGTCGGCATGACAATGGTGTCGGCATGACCATGGTGTCAACATGACAACAATGTTGGCAGGATAATTGTGTCGGCATGAAAATGGTATCATCATGAAAATGGAGTCTGCATGACAACATCACAAAAAATATAAATGGAGAGGTAAACATATGGTCTTACTGATTGATCATTATTAGCTCATGTATGATGTAATTTATCCTTTAAAAGTTAAATGGATTAGTAAATATATAATCTAGTTTATATTTTTTCTAATAAAAACTAAATTCATACCACCAATTTGATAACAATCTCTCGAAATGTGATGTCTTACATCAATATGTTTGGTTCTAGGGTGAGATACTGCTTTCTTATATATATTAATATCAATTTATTGTTTCATTTTATAGGTACATGTATTATTTAATATCTATAGTCCTGAAGAGTGTGTTTTATCGACAAAATGTTTTCATGACATCTAGCAACAACTACGTATTTAACTTCAGCAGTAGATAGTGAAACAAACTTTTTCATCTTACAATACCATGAAAACAAAAATTTTCCCTAAAAGAGTAATGTCCCAGAGGTTCTCTTTCTACGTAACTTACATCCACCAAAATCATCATTAGAAGAACTCGCTATATTGATTAATTGTCCTTTGGAGTAAAACAATCCTAAATTGATAGTATGTTTGAGGTATTTAAAGATCTTTTAAACAAAATTCAAGTTAGATTATTTTGGATTATATTGAAAATGTTTAGTCATACATACAATAAACATTATATTTATCCTTATAGTAGTTAAGTAGATAAAGATCCCAATCATTCATCAGTAAGTGCATTGATCAACTGATTTACCTTCATCATCCAAATCCAACTTACAAGTACTACCCATGAGAGTGTCACAAATTTTAATGATATCAAAACAAAATCTTTTTAAATTTTCTTTTTTATACATAAATTTATTTAAAGTGATACATTATTTATTTTGAAAATTTTGAAATCCATGAAATAATTTGAGTTCACCTACAAAACTCATTCGAAATTAATTTCGCATCCTTTTATAATATTCAATACATAAATAATTTCATGAAGATCCAAAAATAATATCATTAACATAGACTTGGAGTACTAAAATAGCATTACACATTCTCCGTACAAAAAGATTTGGATCAGTAATTCCTTTTGTAAAAACTTTTGAAATAATAAAATTGCTCAAACTAAGATACCAAGCACATGCAGCTAGTTTTAATCCATTTAAGATTTATTTTATTTAGAAACATGGTTTTCAAGATGAGGATTTTTAAAACCAGCGGGCTTCTCAACAAAAAAATCATCAACTATATATCTATTTAGAAATTCACTCTTAACATCCATTTGATACCATTTGAAATTAAGATGTGCATCATAAGAAAGAAGGATTATGATGGACTCATCTCTAAAAATACATGAAAGGGTTTCTTCATAGTCAATTATTTCCTCTTCACTATATTCTTGTGAAACTATTTTATCATTGTTTCTAACAATATTCTCACCTTCATATACATTATATTTAAACACCCACTTAATTACTATGATCACATTGTCTTTGGGTCTATAAAAAAGTTTTGAAACATTATATCCTTCAATATGATTGGGTTATTCTTATATATATTTCACCCAAAATTTATCATTGATTTCATCATTGATATTTTTAGGTTCAAGCTGTGAAAACATTGCTTGATTTTCAACCTGATTTCCAATATATGCTTTAGTTAGTGTTCCTTTATCTATGTCTCCAACAACAAAATCTAAGGGATGGGTTTTAAGGGTCCATGTTTCTCTAGTAAAGGTAGGACTAGTTATGTCAAATTCATCATTTGGATCTTGTTCATTATAACCAAATTCTCGAGAATTTCTAGAATAGTATGATTTTGCAGATTTCTTGACGTAAGGACTAGATGATTTTTCATTTATTTCTTCATTTTATATATCATATTAATGGTTGTGTAGAAAGGTATTAGGATCATGTGGATATGAATGATCAAATTTGATATGTATGAATTCTTCAATGCACATTTTTCTTTTATTAAATACTCTATAGTCTCTACTAAAGGTTGAGTTACCTAGAAAGAATTGTTCATCACTTTTGGATGAGAATTTTCCCATATTATCTTCAGTGTTAAAAATATTAACATTAAATCTAAACACCTCAAAATAAAAAACTTTTGGTTTCCTATTAATCCCTAACTCATATTGAGTTTTCTTATGGATTGGTCAGACTAAGACTCTATTTATTATTTAAAAATATTTATTAACAGCTTCATCACATATGTTAATTTTTAGTTCATATTCAATAAGCCTAGTTATAGAAATTTCATGTAAGGTTTTATTTATTATTTATTATACTCAATTCTTTTATGATTAATAGGGGAAGAAAAGTTAGACTATAGCCATTGTGTGAGAAAAATGATTCAATGTCTTGTTTTTCAATCTCACGACAATTATCACTTCCTATAGACAAAATTATATGTCCACTAATATTTTTTACAGTTTTATCATACTTTGTGAAGTAAGTATAAGATTCAGTTTTGGGAGCTAAGAAACAAGTACATGTATCCCTATAATATTATTCAACAAGAACATATACATAGTGCTTCGCATTTATTCTAGAGACTCGATATAGTCCAAAAAAAATTAATGTGAACCAAATCTAATGGTTGAGATGTTGACACTTATTTCTTTTATTTGAAGGAGATTTTATGGTACATTCCTTTTCAACATCGATTAAATGCTTTATTGATTGGAAACACTAATTTGGATTGGTCTTTGACTAGTCATTTTCTCATATGTTTTCTAAATGAGTGTACATTGAAATTTCCTATCCGTCTATGCCAGAGCCAATACTCTATATGGAAGTCACTAAGAATAGAATGATTCATTGAGGATAGTGTAACTAAACTTATAACATACACATTATCATTTCTTAGAGAAGTAAATACTATGTTATTATTGGATTAAAAAACATGGCATGATTGATTTTTAAATTTTACATTAAATCCAAATTCAAACATTTGAAATATACTAAGAAGATTATACTTTAATCCATCAACATAGAGTACATAGGAAATTTAAATTGAATCACGGTTACCAATCTATCCTATACCGATGATTTCTCCCTTATATTTATCACCAAATGTGAAATGAACTCCATCAATTTTGTTATGACATTTGAAGCTTGAGTAGTCCCCATTCATGTGTCTTGAATACCCACTGTAAAAATACCAAAAATTTCTATAGGAACTCTTTTGAAATTTAACCTATAATAAAATTTATCCAAAAAACAATTTTGGAACCAATATTTATCATGGTAACACAAACATTAGTAAAAAAACAATTACGAACCCACACCTGAATTATGGGTTTTCAATATTCAGAATATAAATTATTTAAAAAAACACTATTTGGTCTAGAATTAATGGACGTAGAAAAAGGATTTTTAGAGTTGGTGCTTGAAGTATAATTCTAGTTTTTTCATAAAGAATCATATATTCCAGATTTAGACATTAAATGTGTTTTGATAAGATTATTTCTCGTAGTTGATATCCAATTTCAGAATTGTACATAGGATCTATATGTTCACTAATAATTTTTTTAACTATTTTTTTCCATTGATAAACTTTTCAAGATCCTTCTTAAATATATTATTAGATAACATTAATTTTTTTCCTTGTGAAGTTGAGCATTATTTTCTTTTTTTGTATTAAATTTAGATTTCAATGTTATAGTAATAGAATGTTGTTTCATTAAAGATTTATTCTTATCCTTTAGTTCATTATGTGTATCTTCCAGCATGTTCCAATATTCAAATATTTCTTCACTTGAAATATTCTCAGAGTCACTTGCATTTTCAGATTAGTAAGAATGGTGAACGAGAGAGTATATGATTACTTCATATTTGTTTATTATAGAATACATATTTTCCATATATTATTTCTTATCAATATAAGAAGAAGATTCACTCGATATATCGGTAGAGGCACTCTGTGTGGCCTTCATGGCATTATTATATATTCTATCCTTATCATCATACTTACATTTATATATGAGATTTGGATAGTCGGCTTTGATATGTCATTTTATTTTTCATTCATATCATACAATCTCTTCTGATTTATCATTTTTATTCCATCCCTTTTCCCTATTTCCCTTTTTATCATACATTCCATTATAATTGGGCATTCTTAAAAACTTTTTTTCCTATAAAATTTCTTGAATCTCTTGGCCAGTTGGTCCATTTCATCTACACTATCTAAAGATGATTCTTCCCTACTAGAGTTATCAACAATAAATTAAACTTTCTAATTTTATTTATTTCTAGAGGAAATGATATGGAAAGCTATAAACTTCATATTAGGTTCATCATCCTCCTATTTTTTGACTTTCAGTTCTTCATTGTACATAATAATATTTCCAATGAGTTATTTGACATGTAATTTTCTTATGTCACTTGATTCTCTAATTGAGACAGAGGTTCATCTACATCTATCAGGTAAACATCTGATAATCCTCAAGATTTATTAAGTGGTTGTGACTTCTCATCTAAGAGAAATGATTGTGTTTACAATTTTATTAAATCAGAGATACATATGAGAAATATATTAATCAAGATTCATTCTAAAATTATCATATTTAATAGTAGAAGTAATTAATCTCATTTCATTCAAATTAGATGCCCCCTCATGAGAAATAGAACTAGTGTCCCAAATTTAATGTGTAGTTTTACAAGAAGATATAATATTAAAATCATCATCTCCTAGAGCACAATATAGATAATTCATAGCATTACAATTATTTTTATATGCAGTCTATGTATGTTTATTCCATTTGTTTCTAATAGTTTTAGGAATTTCATATTTATTATAAATAGATTTCCAAATTTCAAATCCCATGATTTCTAGGTGTATTTTCATTTTAATCATCCACTTAGAGTTGTTGGTTCCATTAAAAACAGTGGTTCATTAGTAGCATCTCATTCTAAATGATGGTCTATAATATGAATTGAAAAAGGATTTCAATGAGATAAAAATTTAGAAATAACAGAAATTTTAAGATCATTAATAAACAACTATAATCACAGTTGAAAAATATTTCAAAAATCTTTGAAAGATAACATTTTTATAATACCATCTAATACCAAATTTTCATCATAGTATATTACTCTAGAGGTGGGGGGGTTAATTGAATATCTATTAGTTTTTAAAAAAATGGTTATTTGAAAAACATCCCCCAATTTAAATATAATCAATGTCAGTTTGTAGTGATTTTATAAAATTCCTTAATGTTCAATTAATTTCCTACAATAATGATTATTCATCATCTATACAAATCATAATAATGGTATAACATTTGAAACTAACGTATTGGTTCAAAACCTATATAAACACTTTCTGAACTAACTATCAATGTTCAATTTAGTTTTATGAAATAATGATAAAACAGTGTAAAACTAATGATTAAATATAAAGATTAAAACATAGTGAAAATAAACAAGAGGATCAGTCTCAAGATAAGACATAGTCCTCCCAACATGGAGATCACCTGCCACCACATATATTAAATTAATATAGAGTTTGATCCACACCCTGAATCGGGGTTCACAACAGTACACAAGGTTCTCCAGGTCATACCAGACCTATACTATAGTTATTCATGGGGTTCACACATGACCTATTCCACTTTTCTACATGGGACTAATGAGACAATAATTAAAATGAGTTTGATGATATCAGGTATCCTTCAGTTGTGTACATGTGTAAGTTTTTTTGTAACATACAGATACACACACTACACAAAACTGTGAAAAAAATAAAACTACAACGCTGAATATAAAGAATAGATCTTAGAAGTCTTTGTGAGATACATGATGCAGTTTTGGACTGATCTAATGTATAGAGAATTGATATTGAGTCCTATTTTGGAATTCATATTTAAAAAAGTGTATCACAGACTTTGTGGATTAGTTTTTGAAGGAGTGTGACGTGTTCATCACTTTGGTGCAAAGATGTTCGGTGCATCTGAGTAGGTCTTGCTCATCTTATTGATGTCCATGTATGTTATTTCATTGAGTTCATAGGACATTGATGAAATATCATGTGTTTTTGGAGTTTTTTTGTTCCTTTCCTTTTCATCATATTCCTCATGTTCTTTCAAACGATCAACTATGTAATTATATTATACTTTTTTATCCAGAAGGCCTGAAGATCTCACCATCTGTTTGTATCTCATACTGTCTACTGATAGTCCAACCGATAAAATTATTTAATGTTAGAAACATTAATTTATCAAATTATGGCGGTTAGATATAAATTTGAATTAATACTATAAAAATAGTCTTTTGCACTATCAGTGAGTCATAAGTATCGATGATTCATTTTCATCGGTCTGTCGTCATTGGTCAGTCAACATCGGTGAGTCCTTTCCTTCGGTATTAGTGACACATTTATAACTATCACTATGTCAACCATCAGTGAATCTCTAGAAATATTGGTGATACTGATCAACAATGAGAAATAAAAACTAACAGTGAATCATATGAATGGTGAAATCTTCCACTTGTCAGTGAGATAGTTGAGCCAATGGTGAATTGTTTTAAATCTTTGTGCCTCCTTTTATCGATAACATCCTGAAAAGGTTGGTCACTTGAACTAATGATATGTTGTCTGTGTCGGTAACGTGTGCAACAATGAGTCATCTGTCCATTGGTGTCACATTCAATGGTGAGTCCTTTGTAACAGTTTCATATTCACTGTAGAGACCCTAAGCTTAACGTACATGGAAATTACATTACTTTTGCGGAATACTTAGTACATAACAAAAACACACACAAAAGGAACGTAATAGTTTAGTGTCTTTGGAAACTCGGAATATAATCTTCTAATCATGGTGAATGATCTACAACATCTCCCATAAAGATCTTCCCTTTTTCTTACCTAAAACCTTTCTTTATATCCTGGGGAAAAGAAATCATAAAATGGTGAGCTCAAATTCTATGTAAGGGTAAACAAAAAAAATATCAATCACATCATATTCATAAGAAAATAACATTTTGGAAATCTTAACCTGCAAAAGAGAGCATAATTTCATAACATGGCATAAATCATAGTAGTGAAATGAAATCCCAATAAACATAACTTAAAACATGAAAATTTGTGGCATACACACATAATCATAGAGAATCATATCTTATTAGTCAAGACTCATTGCCAAGACTATCTTAGTGGACAAAGTCCATTTCTGAACCGAGTCACCCTCATTTCAGTCCTGTTTCACTGATCCGGTATAACCTACCGTTCTAGCCATCTCTATCTCATGATATATAAAATCTATACCCAATGCATTGGTGGGAGATATAGGTCCCACCCATCTCATAATTATACTATTCTTATGTGTGCCACAAAATCATAAAACATACATCATTGCATAACCCATGTAAAAAAATGGGAATCTTAAACATCGGGACATCATAAAACAATTCATATAAGATAAAGGAATTCATAAAAATAATTCCATCACAACATAATCAAATCAATGTAATAATAGGGATAGAAACAGAACCCTTTATTATCTTAGATGGAAAATAATTTTGATAAAACACTTGAACTCCATTCTTGAGGAAAATATCCTTTCTACTTAAAAAACACTTTTCCTTTTTTAACATGTCATAAACTTCTAAACTAAAAGAAGTTGATTAAAAATAAACTTGAAAACTTGTAAAGGAATCTTCTTGTAAATAGTGTTTTAAAAATCCATTCATGTCATATAAGTTAAAAAAACATTCTTCTCGTACTTTTGTCGGAAAAGTCAAAAAAAAGTACCTCGTACGAAAAACGACAAAATATTCCTTTCATATCTTTTACTAAAAACTCATCAAAGGGTAAAATAGGTTTTAAACAATTGTAGGTGGATGGAAATAATATTACATATTGAGGTAACATGGATGTGGATGATAAAATACACCCCAGTAAATACCAAAGTATAAGCAATCTCAGATAAAAATGAGATTGTGATATTTCCCTTACCTTATGTTCGATATGCTTTGTACGTATCTGAACCTCCTGTATAATGATTTAAATAATGTCATTAACTTATTACAGAATCATATTCATTGTTATGACATCATATATGGTTCACTTATGACTTTATATTACCCGTTCTTTTGTATATTCCATGTTAATGAAGCGTTTTGGGTAAAATCGTTTCATTTATCGTAGGTGTTTGGACTTGTTGTTCCTGACATTATTATTACTTATATCATGATTTACTTACTTCAAGAATATAAAATATGATTTATATATCATATATATTCAATATATATATATATATAATTGATTGATAAATGAAATGAAACACAACGTTCATGGAGACGGTAGTCCGTACGTATGCATGAACGCTGTTTTCCTTTCCTTATTGTCTTGAATGGAAGTAAGTAGATGACATATATATATATATATAAATAAATCCAGTAGATTTACCATGTAATATATTTCATTATTATTCATTATATATACTTTATAATCATTCTGGAATGGTTAACATGGATAATGAATCTCATCGTGTCGTGGAGACGGTAGTCCGTACGTACGCACGAGCGATGATATCGTTCCAATGGTCGTGGAATTGTGTTTAAGTGTATGTATACTATTTCATTATCAATATCACTTTATAATAATCATATATAGTTACTCATTACACCATTATACCCATCCAATTAAGGTGGTGGCAGAAAATAGATTACACCACGGCGTGGAGACGGTATTCCGTACGTATGTACGCGCGGTGATTTCCTTTCTCCGTAGGATGGATAGAAGGTTAATTAGATTTGTTTCATATTTATAATAACATATCAGTATATAATAAATACTGATGTTATTACTTTATCATGAAACAACTAAAGAAGAAGAATTTGAAGAAGAAATAAATTGAAAAAGATCGGTAATGGATATTACCTCTTTTTGACGCGCCTTCACTTAACCTCCACGTAAAGAACTAAGGATGGTCTTTGAAGAAGACCAGGACCTCTAGGATGATACTAGGGAATTGGAAAATAGATTTTGGCAGGGGTTGGCCGAGCTTTAAGTATCAAATTGGTGTGAGGAGGAGAGGAAGGAGGTGACCTTTTATAAGGGAGGAGAGGGGCACCTTAGGAAAATCTCAAAATATTATTTTATATTAAGGTAACATTCGGTTTATAATGGTTCCAAAGGGTCTTATTTCGAAGGTAAAGTGGGTATGGGTCGCAATCCTCTCATCCAATAGGATTTAGACAAGTTTAGGTATTATTTAAACCTTATCAATTAGATTTAACTCTAAGTTAAATAATTTAACTTTTACCGTGTATTTTTGTTTTCTTACACTATATGGTTAATAAACTTACCATAACAAGCCAAAAGAACCCCAAGCTGTTTATTATTAATATATATATCCTTATTTAAGTCATTTGGACGAACCTTAGATTTTTAGTAATTAAATAACAATTAATAATATAATATTTGTTTTAAAAACTAATTTATATCAATTTTGACAATATTTGGTATATGATATTTATGAAATTTATAACAGAATGATAAGTTCAAACCAAGTTACTTATATCAACAATAACATGTCATTGTAACCTATAAAATTAATTTAAGTCATAAAAAGTCTCAAATTATATTTATTTGGCCATTTATAACATCAATTAAGTCAATATTTCATTAATAAGACAATTGCAGCATCATCTTTGTGTCATAATAAATAATAATTATTTAATCCCTAAAAATACTAAATAAATTCCTATGATATCGATAATTGTATTAGCTTTCTGGATACTATTCATGTTCGAAGTTTCATGAAGTTTATCACTAAATTAAAATTATTATACTTATAAGATTTAAGAAAGTGACATGTTGTCACATTCTTTGGTTTTAATAATAATTAAATTATTTTCATGGAAAAAAGTCCATAAAATGAATCTAATCCGACCATTAGGTTATATGGGTCTACGTTTAGCCATCCAATAGGATTTTTCCAAGTGTTAAGGTAATTTTATAATCTTATATTTACCCTTAATTACCCGATTTACCATTAACTATAGTAAATAAAATTTACCGTAGTTACTATTCACAGTGCCCAAAAATAAAAAGTAGCTTATTAACATAATTTGGACCCACTAATTCCATATATGGAATCCATTTTTCCAAATTCAATACAAAAAAGATGCAGAAATTAAATTAAAAATAATCCCGTTGTTGAAAGAAAATGGGTTTTTCTTTAAAACATTGCAAAAGATTGAATTGATTTAACCTACGAATTCAAGGTAAAATCAATGCTAATGACATAAAATATATTAAATGGTAAAAATTTATTCTATTTATTCTTTAAAACCATTCAATATTATAATTTAACCACATAAGATATTACGATGAAAAAGTTGTTTTTAATTAAAATATAGCGTGTTTTTACTATTCATTAAAAAATGAAAGTTATCGGAAAAATATCAAAACTTTATCAAATGTAAATTTTTATATCCTGATTCAAAATAATAATTTTATTTTATCAAATTGAACTTATAAACATGTCAAAAACTAGATTTAAAGTGGGTGTTCCATCAAAAGGCGGCAAAACTGCATTTTTTGAAAAATACTTATTTTACCTGAAAAATTTATTTTGTTCTTATACAATGTTCTAGAAATGTGTAAGATGAATAATAATGTTATAAAATTCAAAATTTAGTTAACACTATTCATAATGGCTAGTTCATAACAATATTATAATAATATATCGTTGTTTAGTAAAACCCGGTATTGTGTACAACACACGCTATCGAGGAAGGTCACGATTGCGTGTAATGCAAGCCAAGTCAGGGTTGCGTGTAGTGCACAACTCCTTTGTTATTGCGTATAACAGAATCCAACCATATTTTATTTGTACATTTAATATATATATATATATATATACACTCAATGTTGCGTAGAATAACTTCTATCAAACGAACTTGAAATTGTGTGTAACAAAAGCCAAGAAAAGTGTTGCGTATACTGCAAGCTAATACAGTGTTGCGTATAGCGCAAGATAATCTTGGTGTGTCGTACAATAGAAGATATGAATGAAATTAAAAATAATGTATCTTTTAGAATCTCGGGATGTTACATTCTACCCCCCTTAAAATGAATTTCGCCCTCGAAATTTGTCAGGGTTATAAATGGTTTACTATTCAAAAGTTTCTTTAATAGAAACCCACATAGTAAAAAGGACTACCAAAACCAATCTTTAAAAACAAAAGTATGAAACATAACGGTTACCTAAATAAACTAATCGTTGGGTTTCCACATAGGTGAAAATATGTATATGGAAGAGAAATCTAATAATCATGTTCTGATGGAGAGTGGTAGAGAACATGGATATGGAAAAGCCAGCAATCACAAAGCCATAAATTTGTGATGATATAAGGTACCATCTGATTCATCAGATATAAGATCCCTAGGACAACATTTTTGGTTTTCAAGATCATTTCCCGAAAGTTGATGAAATTGGAATTAGATGAAATACTTTCATGATTTCGGTATAGTCTCACCGTTGGTCGTTCTTTGGACAATTTCCAATTCATCTCTTAAAGAAATGAAGTTGAATTTGTCATTCGTGATGTGTTAGCAGATCATGTGATAGAATGATGAGTCATTTAATTTGTCTCAAACAAAAGGATAGAAAAGTTATCAAAAAATACATAAGTCCATCTATAGTGAGATTAATCGTATATGGTTCCTAAAATGGACTTATACTTCATATATCATACTGCTTAATATAATAAAACTAGTTTCTACTAAACAGGGACTTCCTGTAGGCCAGTGGTAGGAGAAAAAGGCCAGTCGCACTTCGGTTGTGGGTTCGATTCCCACATCCTTGTCCGACGCGATGGGATGTCGCCCGTCCTGCAGGTTGTCCTTTTTCTAAAACTACATTACTATAAAATCCCATCAGTAATATCGAAAAAAGTTCTATCCTTAAACAATACTTAGCATATGTACAACATAATCCATTCCAATAATTAGGATTATCTAAAATACTTCGGTCCAAGCTCATAGTATAAAGAAAACTATTACTTGAAATGTCATCAACCAAGAATGTGAATACCATCATTTATCACCCATATATATATATATTGTTGGTCACATTCCAATCATGTAAATACCTTAATCATGTATTCTCTTGAAAAACTGAATACCCATTGAACCATAGTTAAAACATGAATGCAGTTAAATGTTAACACTTTCCACATACCAAAATCCTCAAAATTCTATATACTCAAACCATGATATCACTTAGTCCTTATATCAATCATGACCTCATGAATACTATCAAACATTTCATTTTCTCCTTATCCATTCATTATGCGCATATCATCTGCTTTCCAAAATATTTGAATCACTTATTATGGTTACCGGTAACTTAAAATTATTGAAAACCACAATCGAATAATAAAAAAATATTCCAATACACAATAAAAGTACCTCAACAACATTATTCTTGAATACCAATACATAAACACTTCAATCAATCCTCTTCAATGATTGTCCTGGAATAAGTCCTTCCTTGATTTAGAAGTAACTTGTTAGGTCAGGCCATTGAGTTGGGTAATGCCCATGTTCTCCACAAATAATACATTGAACTCCATAAATGTCTGTCACTCTATGACCCTTTTCTCCACACAGATAACATCGGTCCCTCCATTTGATGTATTCCTCAAGGTTCTTCTTCCCTTCTTTAGAAATCTCAATCTTCCTTTCTTTATGCTCCTCAAAATGCGAACATGCATAATAGTCTATCTTCCTCTTATTTTATGAATTAGGCATACCACTAAATTTCACCTTGTTAATCATATATCGCGATGAATGATTCGGCATAATCACAATATCATTTTCTCTAGGCATTACACAATTATTTTGCTCATAGTCACCAATTTGTCCGTTGGATTCAATGTTAACCGAATTCCTTTTGGTTCCCTCCATTAACTAAAACACAAAAAGAATTCTGTGAGAGGAAAAGTCATGCTAGAGAAAACAACATAGTAAAGATGGAGTACCCTCAATATCTAACATCTTAGGTTAAATTATAAGATCCTTAGCGCAATTGTAGGACTATATCCTATACGTATACTTAACCTAAGAGACATCCCTAGACATACCTTAGAAATATCTCTAGGGATCTCACTAATGTTTTCGCATCCTAGTTTCCAAAGGTTGACTAAACCTTTCCTCTAATACCAACTGTAGAGACCCGAAGCTTAACGTACATGGAAATTAAATTACTTTTGCAAAATACTTAGTACATAACAAAAACACACACAGAGGGATCGTAATAGTTTAGTGTCTTTGGAAACTCGGAATATAATCTATTAATCATTGTGAAAGATCATCAACATCTCCCATAATGATATTCCCTTTTTTTACCTAAAACCTTTCTTTATATCCTGGGGAAAAGAAAAAATAAAAGGGTGAGCTCAAATGCTCAGTAAGGGTAAACAAAAGAAATATCAATCACATCATATTCATAAGAACATAACATTTTGGAAATCTTAACCTGCAAAAGAGAGCATAATTTCATAACATGGGATAAATCATAGTAGTGAAATGAAATCCCAATAATCATAACTTAAAACATGAAAATTTGTGGCATACACACGTAATCATATAGAATCATATCTTATTAGTCAAGACTTATTTCCAAGACTATCTTAGTGGACAAAGTCCATTACTGAACCGAGTCACCCTCGTTTCAGTCCTGTTTCACTGAACAGGTATAACCTACCATTCCAGCCATGTTTATATCATGAGATATAAAATCTTTACCCAATGCATTGGAGGGAGATATAGGTCCCACCCATCTCGTAATGATACCATTATTATGTGTTCCACAAAATCATAAACCATACATCATTTCATAACCCATGTAATAAAAATGGGAATCTTAAACATCGGGGCATCATAAAACAATTCATATAAGATAAAGGAAATCATAAAAATAATTCCATCACAACATAATCAAATCAATGTAATAATAGGGATAGAAACAAAACCCTTTGTTATCTTAGATGGAAAATAATTTTTATAAAACACTTGAACTCCATTCTTGAGGAAAATATCCTTTCTACTTCAAAAACACTATTCTTTTCATAACATGTTATAAAATTCTAAACTAAAAGAAGTTGATTAAAAATAAACATGAAAACTTGTAAAGGAAGCTTCTTGGAAATAATGTTTTAAAAATCCATTCATGCCGTATAAGTTAAAAAACATTCTTCTCGTACTTTTGTCGGAAAAGTCAAAAAAAGTACCTCGTACGAAAAACGACAAAATATTCCTTTCATATCTTTTACTAAAAACTCAAAAAAGGGTAAAATAGGTTTTAAAAAATTTTTGGTGGATGGAAATAATATTACATATTGAGTTAACATTGATTTGGATTATAAAATACACCCTAGTAAATACCAAAGTATAAGCAATCTCGGATAAAAATGATATTGTGATATTTCCCTTACCTTATGTCCGATATGCTTTGTACGTATCCGAACCTCCTGTATAATGATTTAAATAGTTTCATTAACTAAATAAAGGATCATATTAATTGTTATTATATCATATATGGTTCACTTATGACTTTATATTACCCGTTTTTTGTAAATTCCATGATAAAGAAGCGTTTTGGGTAAAATCGTTTCATTTATCGTAGGTGTTTGGACTTGTTGTTATTGACATTATTATTACTTATATCATGATTTACATACTTCCAGAATATAAAATATGATATATATATCATATATATTCAGTATATATATATATATTTGATAGATAAATGAAATTAAACACACCGTTCATGGAGACGGTAGTCCGTACGTACGCATGAATGCTGTTTTCCTTTCCTTATTGTCTTGAATGGAAGTAAGTAGATGAAATATATATATAAATAAATCCAGTAGATTTACCATGTCATATATTTCATTATTATTCATTATATATACTTTATAATAATTTTGTAATGGTTAACATGGATAATGAATCTCATCACGTCATGGAGACGGTAGTCCGTACGTACGCACGAGCAATGATATCTTTCCCATGGTTGTGGAATTGTGTTGAAATGTATGTATACTATTTAAGTATCAATATCACTTTATAATAATCATATATAGTTACTCATTACACCATTATACCCATCCAATTAAGGTGGGGGTGGAAAATAGATTACACCACGGCGTGGAGATGGTATTCCGTACGTACGCATGCACTGTGATTTCCTTTTTCCGTAGGATAGATAGAAGGTTAATTAGAGTTGTTTAATATTTATAATAACATATCATTATGTAATAAATAATTATGTTATTACTTTATCATGAAACAAATAAATAAGAAGAAGTTGAAGAAGAAATAAATTCAAAAAGATCGGTAATGTATATTACCTCTTTTTGGTGCACCTTCACTTAACCTCTACTTAATGAACTAAGGATGGTCTTTGAAGAAGAACATGACCTCTAGGATGATACTAGGGAAGTGGAGAAGATATTTTGGTAGGGTTTGGGAGATCTTGAAGGATCAAATTGGTGTGAGGAGGAGAGGGAGGAGATGCCCTTTTATAAGGGAGGGGAGGGGCACCTTAGGAAAATCTCAAAATATTATTTTATATTAAGGTCAAATTCGGTTTATAATGGTTCCAAAGGGACTTATTTCGAAGATAATGTGGGTATGGGTCGAAATCCTCTCATCCAATAGGATTTAGACAAGTTTAGGTTATTATTTTAACCTTATCAATTAGATTTAACTCTAAGTTAAATAATTTAACTTTTACCGTGTCTTTTTGTTTTCTTACACTATATAGTTAATAAACATACCATAACAAGTCAAAAGAACCCAAAGTTGTTTATTATTAATATATATATCCTTATCTAATCATTTTCCGAACCATTGATTTTTAGGAATTAAATAACAATTAATAATATAATATTTTTTTTAAAAACTAATTTATGTCAATTTTGACACTATTTGGTACATGATTTTTATGAAATTCATAACAGAATGATAAGTTCTAACCAAGTTACTTATATCAACAATAATATTTCATATTAACCTAGAAAATTAATGTAAGTCATAAAAAGTCTCAAATTACATTTATTTGGCCATTTATAACATCAATTATGTCAATATTTCATTAATAAGACAATTACTGCATCATCTTTGTGTCATAATAAATGATAATTATTTAATCCCTAAGAATTATAAATAAATTCCTATGATGTAGATAATTGTATTATATTTATAGAGACTATTAATGTTCGAAGTTTCATGAAGTTTATCACTAAATTAAAATAATTATACTTATAAGATTTAAGAAAGTGACATGTTGTCACATTCTTAGGTTTTAATAATAAATAAATTATTTTCATGGACAAAAGTCCATAAAATGAATCTAATCCGACCCTTAGGTTATATGGGTCTACTTTTATCCATAGAATAATATTTTTCCAAGTGTTAGGGTAATTTTATAATCTTATATTTACCCTTAATTACCCGATTTACCTTTAACTATAGGGAATAAAATTTACCGTAGTTACTATTCAAAATGCCCTAAAATAAAAAAGTAGTTTATTAACATAATTTGGACCCACTGATTCCAAATATGGAATCCATTTTTCCAAATTCAATACACAAAAGATTCAGAAATTAAATTTAAATTAGTCCTGTTGTCGAAAGAAAATGGGTTTTTCTTTAAAACATTGCAAAAGAGTGAATTGATTTAACCTACGAATTCAAGGTAAAATCAATGCTAATGAAATACATTATATAAAATGGTAAAAATATATTCAATTTATAATTTAAAACCATTCAATATTATAATTTAAACACATAAGAAATTACGATGAAAAAAGTTGTTTTTAATTAAAATATAGTGTGTTATTACTATTCATTAAAATATGAAAGTTATCAGAAAAATATCAAAACATTATCTAATGTAAATTTTTATATCCTGATTCAAAAGAAGAATTTTATTTTGTCAAATTGAACTTATAAACATGTCAAAAACTAGATTTAAAGTGGGTGCGCCATCAAAAGGCGGCAAAACTGCATTTTTTGAAAAATACTTATTTTACCCGAAAAATTTATTTTGTTCTTATAACATGTTCAAGAAATGTGTAAGATGAATAATAATGTTATAAAATTCAAAATTTAGTTAACACTATTCATAACGGCTAGTTCATAACAATATTATAATAATATATCGTTGTTTAGTAAAACCCGGTATTGTGTACAACACACGCTATCGAGGAAGGTCGCGATTGCGTGTAATGCAAGCCAAGTCAGGGTTGCGTGTAGTGCACAACTCCTTTGTTGTTGCGTATAACAGAATCCAACCATATTTTATTTGTACATTTAATATATATATATATATATATATATATATACACTCAATGTTGCGTAGAATAACTTCTATCAAACGAACTTGAAATTGTGTGTAACAAAAGCCAAGAAAAGTGTTGCGTATACTGCAAGCTAATACAGTGTTGCGTGTAGCGCAAGATAATCTTGGTGTGTCGTACAATAGAAGATATGAATGAAATTAAAAATAATTTATCTTTTAGAATCTCGGGATGTTACATTCTACCCCCCTTAAAATGAATTTCGCCCTCGAAATTTGGCAGGGTTATAAATGGTTTACTATTCAAAAGTTTCTTTAATAGAAACCCACATAGAAAAAAGGACTACCAAAACCAATCTTTAAAAACAAAAGTATGAAACATAACGGTTACCTAAATAAACTAATCTTTGGGTTTCCACATAGGTGAAAATATGTATATGGAAGAGAAATCTAATAATCATGTTCTGATGGAGAGTGGTAGAGAACATGGCTATGGAAAAGCCAGCAATCACAAAGCCATAAATTTGTGATGATATAAGGTACCATCTGATTCATCAGATATAAGATCCCTAGGACAACATTTTTGGTTTTCAAGATCATTTCCCTAAAGTTGATGAAATTGGAATTAGATGAAATACTTTCGTGATTTCGGTATAGTCTCACCATTGGTCGTTCTTTGGACAATTTCCAATTCATCTCTTAAAGAAATGAAGTTGAATTTGTCATTCGTGATGTGTTAGCAGATCATGTGATAGAATGATGAGTCATTTCATTTGTCTCAAACAAAAGGATAGAAAAGTTATCAAAAAATACATAAGTCCATCTATAGTGAGATTAATCGTATATGGTTCCTAAAATGGACTTATACTTCATATATCATACTGCTTAATATAATAAAACTAGTTTCTACTAAACAGGGACTTCCTGTAGGCCAGTGGTAGGAGAAAAAGGCCAGTCGCACTTCGGTTGTGGGTTCGATTCCCACATCCTTGTCCGACGCGATGGGATGTCGCACGTCCTGCAGGTTGTCCTTTTTCTAAAACTACATTACTATAAAATCCCATCAGTAATATCAAAAAAAGTTCTATCCTTAAACAATACTTAGCATATGTACAACATAATCCATTCCAATAATTAGGATTATCTAAAATACTTCGGTCCAAGCTCATAGTATAAAGAAAACTATTACTTGAAATCTCATCAACCAAGAATGTGAATACCATCATTTATCCCCCATATATATATATATATTGTTGGTCACATTCCAATCATGTAAATACCTTAATCATGTATTCTCTTGAAAAACTGAATACCCATTGAACCATAGTTAAAACATGAATGCAGTTAAATGTTAACACTTTCCACATACCAAAATCCTCAAAATTCTATATACTCAAACCATGATATCACTTAGTCCTTATATCAATCATGACCTCATGAATACTATCAAACATTTAATTTTCTCCTTATCCATTCATTATGCGCATATCATCTGCTTTCCAAAATATTTGAATCACTTATTATGGTTACTGGTAACTTAAAATTATTGAAAACCACAATCGAATAATAAAAAAATATTCCAATACACAATAAAAGTACCTCAACAACATTATTCTTGAATACCAATACATAAACACTTCAATCAATCCTCTTCAATGATTGTCCTGGAATAAGTCCTTCCTTGATTTAGAAGTAACTTGTTAGGTCAGGCCATTGAGTTGGGTAATGCCCATGTTCTCCACAAATAATACATTGAACTCCATAACAGTCTGTCACTCTATGACCCTTTTCTCCACACAGATAACATCGGTCCCTCCATTTGATGTATTCCTCAAGGTTCTTCTTCCCTTCTTTAGAAATCTCAATCTTCCTTTCTTTATGCTCCTCAAAATGCGAACATGCATAATAGTCTATCTTCCTCTTATTTTATGAATTAGGCATACCACTAAATTTCACCTTGTTAATCATATATCGCGATGAATGATTCGGCATAATCACAATATCATTTTCTCTAGGCATTACACAATTATTTTGCTCATAGTCACCAATTTGTCCGTTGGATTCAATGTTAACCGAATTCCTTTTGGTTCCCTCCATTAACTAAAACACAAAATGAATTCTGTGAGAGGAAAAGTCATGCTAGAGAAAACAACATAGTTAAGATGGAGTACCCTCAATATCTAACATCTTAGGTTAAATTATAAGATCCTTAGCGCAATTGTAGGACTATATCCTATACGTATACTTAACCTAAGAGACATCCCTAGACATACCTTAGAAATATCTCTAGGGATCTCACTAATGTTTTCGCATCCTAGTTTCCAAAGGTTGACTAAACCTTTCCTCTAATACCAACTGTAGAGACCCGAAGCTTAACGTACATGGAAATTAAATTACTTTTGCAAAATACTTAGTACATAACAAAAACACACACAGAGGGATCGTAATAGTTTAGTGTCTTTGGAAACTCGGAATATAATCTATTAATCATTGTGAAAGATCATCAACATCTCCCATAATGATATTCCCTTTTTTTACCTAAAACCTTTCTTTATATCCTGGGGAAAAGAAAAAATAAAAGGGTGAGCTCAAATGCTCAGTAAGGGTAAACAAAAGAAATATCAATCACATCATATTCATAAGAACATAACATTTTGGAAATCTTAACCTGCAAAAGAGAGCATAATTTCATAACATGGGATAAATCATAGTAGTGAAATGAAATCCCAATAATCATAACTTAAAACATGAAAATTTGTGGCATACACACGTAATCATAGAGAATCATATCTTATTAGTCAAGACTTATTTCCAAGACTATCTTAGTGGACAAAGTCCATTACTGAACCGAGTCACCCTCGTTTCAGTCCTGTTTCACTGAACAGGTATAACCTACCATTCCAGCCATGTTTATATCATGAGATATAAAATCTTTACCCAATGCATTGGAGGGAGATATAGGTCCCACCCATCTCATAATGATACCATTATTATGTGTTCCACAAAATCATAAACCATACATCATTTCATAACCCATGTAATAAAAATGGGAATCTTAAACATCGGGGCATCATAAAACAATTCATATAAGATAAAGGAAATCATAAAAATAATTCCATCACAACATAATCAAATCAATGTAATAATAGGGATAGAAACAAAACCCTTTATTATCTTAGATGGAAAATAATTTTTATAAAACACTTGAACTCCATTCTTGAGGAAAATATCCTTTCTACTTCAAAAACACTATTCTTTTCATAACATGTTATAAAATTCTAAACTAAAAGAAGTTGATTAAAAATAAACATGAAAACTTGTAAAGGAAGATTCTTGGAAATAATGTTTTAAAAATCCATTCATGCCGTATAAGTTAAAAAACATTCTTCTCGTACTTTTTTCGGAAAAGTCAAAAAAAGTACCTCGTACGAAAAACGACAAAATATTCCTTACATATCTTTTACTAAAAACTCAAAAAAGGGTAAAATAGGTTTTAAAAAATTTTTGGTGGATGGAAATAATATTACATATTGAGTTAACATTGATTTGGATTATAAAATACACCCCAGTAAATACCAAAGTATAAGCAATCTCGGATAAAAATGATATTGTGATATTTCCCTTACCTTATGTCCGATATGCTTTGTACGTATCCGAACCTCCTGTATAATGATTTAAATAGTTTCATTAACTAAATAAAGGATCATATTAATTGTTATGATATCATATATGGTTCACTTATGACTTTATATTACCCGTTTTTTGTAAATTCCATGATAAAGAAGCGTTTTGGGTAAAATCGTTTCATTTATCGTAGGTGTTTGGACTTGTTGTTATTGACATTATTATTACTTATATAATGATTTAAATACTTCCAGAATATAAAATATGATATATATATATCATATATATTCAGTATATATATATATATTTGATAGATAAATGAAATTAAACACACCGTTCATGGAGACGGTAGTCCGTACGTACGCATGAATGCTGTTTTCCTTTCCTTATTGTCTTGAATGGAAGTAAGTAGATGAAATATATATATAAATAAATCCAGTAGATTTACCATGTCATATATTTCATTATTATTCATTATATATACTTTATAATAATTTTGGAATGGTTAACATGGATAATGAATCTCATCACGTCATGGAGACGGTAGTCCGTACGTACGCACGAGCAATGATATCTTTCCCATGGTTGTGGAATTGTGTTGAAGTGTATGTATACTATTTAAGTATCAATATCACTTTATAATAATCATATATAGTTACTCATTACACCATTATACCCATCCAATTAAGGTGGTGGCGGAAAATAGATTACACCACGGCGTGGAGATGGTATTCCGTACGTACGCATGCACTGTGATTTCCTTTTTCCGTAGGATAGATAGAAGGTTAATTAGAGTTTTTTAATATTTATAATAACATATCATTATGTAATAAATAATTATGTTATTACTTTATCATGAAACAAATAAATAAGAAGAAGTTGAAGAAGAAATAAATTCAAAAAGATCGGTAATGTATATTACCTCTTTTTGGCGCACCTTCACTTAACCTCTACTTAATGAACTAAGGATGGTCTTTGAAGAATAACATGACCTCTAGGATGATACTAGGGAAGTGGAGAAGATATTTTGGTAGGGTTTGGGCGATCTTGAAGGATCAAATTGGTGTGAGGAGGAGAGGGAGGAGATGCCCTTTTATAAGGGAGGGGAGGGGCACCTTAGGAAAATCTCAAAATATTATTTTATATTAAGGTCAAATCCGGTTTATAATGGTTCCAAAGGGACTTATTTTGAAGATAATGTGGGTATGGGTCGAAAGCCTCTCATCCAATAGGATTTAGACAAGTTTAGGTTATTATTTTAACCTTATCAATTAGATTTAACTCTAAGTTAAATAATTTAACTTTTACCGTGTCTTTTTGTTTTCTTACACTATATGGTTAATAAACATACCAAAAAAAGTCAAAAGAACCCCAAGTTGTTTATTATTAATATATATATCCTTATATAATCATTTTCCGAACCATTTATTTTTAGGAATTAAATAACAATTAATAATATAATATTTGTTTTAAAAACTAATTTATGTCAATTTTGACACTATTTGGTACATGATTTTTATGAAATTCATAACAGAATGATAAGTTCGAACCAAGTTACTTATATCAACAATAATATTTCATATTAACCTATAAAATTAATGTAAGTCATAAAAAGTCTCAAATTACATTTATTTGGCCATTTATAACATCAATTATGTCAATATTTCATTAATAAGACAATTACTGCATCATCTTTATGTCATAATAAATGATAATTATTTAATCCCTAAAAATTATAAATAAATTCCTATGATGTCGATAATTGTATTATATTTATAGAGACTATTCATGTTCGAAGTTTCATGAAGTTTATCACTAAATTAAAATAATTCTACTTATAAGATTTAAGAAAGTGACATGTTGTCACATTCTTAGGTTTTAATAATAAATAAATTATTTTCATGGACAAAAGTCCATAAAATGAATCTAATCCGACCCTTAGGTTATATGGGTCTACTTTTATCCATCCAATAATATTTTTCCAAGTGTTAGGGTAATTTTATAATCTTATATTTACCCTTAATTACCCGATTTACCTTTAACTATAGGGAATAAAATTTACCGTAGTTACTATTCAAAATGCCCTAAAATAAAAAAGTAGTTTATTGACATAATTTGGACCCACTGATTCCAAATATGGAATCCATTTTTCCAAATTCAATACACAAAAGATTCAGAAATTAAATTTAAATTAATCCTGTTGTCGAAAGAAAATGGGTTTTTCTTTAAAACATTGCAAAAGAGTGAATTGATTTAACCTACGAATTCAAGGTAAAATCAATGCTAATGAAATACATTATATGAAATGGTAAAAATATATTCTATTTATAATTTAAAACCATTCAATATTATAATTTAAACACATAAGAAATTACGATGAAAAAAGTTGTTTTTAATTAAAATATAGTGTGTTATTACTATTCATTAAAATATGAAAGTTATCAGAAAAATATCAAAACATTATCTAATGTAAATTTTTATATCCTGATTCAAAAGAAGAATTTTATTTTGTCAAATTGAACTTATAAACATGTCAAAAACTAGATTTAAAGTGGGTGCGCCATCAAAAGGCGGCAAAACTGCATTTTTTGAAAAATACTTATTTTACCCGAAAAATTTATTTTGTTCTTATAACATGTTCAAGAAATGTGTAAGATGAATAATAATGTTATAAAATTCAAAATTTAGTTAACACTATTCATAACGTCTAGTTCATAACAATATTATAATAATATATCGTTGTTTAGTAAAACCCGGTATTGTGTACAACACACGCTATCGAGGAAGGTCGCGATTGCGTGTAATGCAAGCCAAGTCAGGGTTGCGTGTAGTGCACAACTCCTTTGTTGTTGCGTATAACAGAATCCAACCATATTTTATTTATACATTGAATATATTTATATATACACTCAATTTTGCGTAGAATAACTTCTATCAAACGAACTTGAAATTGTGTGTAACAAGAGCCAATAAAAGTGTTGCGTATATTGTAAGCTAATACAGTGTTCCGTATAGTGCCAGATAATCATGGTGTGTCGTACAATAGAAGATATGAATGAAATTAAAAAGAATGTATCTTATAAAATATCGTGTTGTTACATTCACATAGTTAGAAAATATGTTTGTTTGATCTGTCTTCTAAAAAGTGTTATGTATGATGGCGATTCATCTGTTTTTCGATTTTGGTGACTTATATATAGACAATATGGGATGTTTTATCTGTCTTGCAATTCAAAAAAGTTAGAAACTAGTAATCCTCTTAATAACACATATTTAATCAATTAAAATTATCAGTATACTTAAGCACACCCAATAGTTATATGAATTAGATGATATAATAATGAAGATAATTTTGTGTCTAAATATAAGATCTAAAATGAAATAATATATATGTTAATATAAGACATGATTTGTGGTAATTAAAAACTTTTTAGTTATACATAGCTTCCAAAACATACATGGTCCAATAATGGGGAATTACACATATGAATACCAAATGTGTCAAAGTAATATACCTTATAAAAATAGAAGGGATCATGGTCAATCCTAAATTATTGAAACAATTGAATTGGAATTATTAATGTACTTATATATTTTGATCGAAGAAATATATTATAAAAGTGATGTTTTTATAATATGATTTATCAAAAAATTAAGTGTTTTACAATGTTGATTTTTTTTCTTGGAATTGAGATCATATTTTGAATTGTAAAAGAAATGTTATTTAATAGAATGTTAAAATTATTTGAAAACACATGATGGATGGAAAGATAGCACCTAAAATGTTCATGATGTTGAGATAGTGATGAGAAAATGGTAAATTTTCAAGGGTGCCGACTCAATTGGATTTGATTATGGACTTGTATACAATTGTTCTATTATATCAATTCTATAGTTTATAACACATTTTGAATATATACAATAACATATTTATTAAATAATTAATATGGAGGAATGATTGTTTCTAATAGGGTTTTATGGTGATTTGAGTTATTGACATGTTTTAAGAGGATACTAGATGAATTTGTTCAGATGTTTATAATGTGTGAATTTAGAGTTTATTCTTATTGATTGATGAATTATTGAATGTTCATTTTGGAAGTTGAGTTACCCTTAATCTATTGTTCTAGATCATAATCTTGTGTAATGGAAAACCATTTATAAAATTTTATAAGTTGAAATTTTTATCCGGTTATAGATATAGATATATTTTATCACTATACAATGAATAATGTTAAAAAATCTGAAGTAGAAATTGGTCAAACCATGAATAATGGATAATATTGTGTTTATAGAAATCTATGAGGTAAGAATATTTACTTATATTCTAATAGTGTTAAAGAATTGCTCACCTCTTGGAAAAATTCTCTCAAAACCAAAAATGGTTACCTAGTACCTTTGTTTCTGATGAATCAAAAAGCTCCTTAGATCATCATGGATTTTTCGAATTGTAATTTTTAACATTATATTAATCAGGATATCTCTCACACACCATTAGAATATAATAGATGGATTTATCTTCCATTTCTAATATTTCAGTACTGTTATCCTATTTGAATTCCTAGTTTTGTTGTGACCTTCATTTTTTTAATTCTAATATTTTTAATACTATAAGTTATTAACACAATTTATGATTTGGTTCTTTTAGTAATAGTTTATTTTAATTCCTTCAATGATTGATATTATTCATAAATTAGAAGGACACAATTTTACTAAGGGGAAGACAATGTAACACCCCAATAAATTACAAAATTATCCATTTATAATAAATTAAATTTTTTTTCTTAGATTTCATTTTTAAAAACAAAATGTTAATATTATGGTACACATAAAAAAAATTGTTTTTCTCTACATGGATCACCGATGTCATCTTGTGTTACACACAAAAATGACGTTCATTTATGGCATGTGTTGCATGGAAGGGTGAGTTCTACCACACAATAAAATATTATTAAAATATCTTAATTTAATATAATAAGACATAACCTATCTGTATAATTAGTGGTTATAAATATTATTAACTAAGCAATTAAAATATAAGGTGTAATTTATTGGTTTCCTATTAATTATAAATGAATATAGATACCAAATGAATATAAAAGGAATCATTTACTACCAAACCTATTTACGCTCACAATGGTGTATTATCCTTATAAATTAATTTATATTTGAGAATGAAATTAATGAAATATATATATATATATTATCCAATAAAATATATTCGATATTCCTCCAATATTTTTTATATGAATAAGATACGAACAAACCGAATATGACACATAAAATAGTATATTTTTATAAAAGAACAATTACAAAATTTTAATGGTTAACCTATTATATATATATATTTCCCTATTATAAATTTTATATGTCAAAATAAACATCATATTTGAAAGTGAAACATTAAAATTAGCTTAGGTTTAATTTTTGGCATTTTTTTAATGTATATTTTTTAAATGAATAGAGAAAAATAGTGGAATTTAATTCAAAAAAAATTTTCATCTCGTTTTTTTATGATAAAATTATAAATTCCCTAGACATGAAAATTATTTCATTTAATAAAAAATTAGTTTAGGGTCCATATTTATTTATACAGAAAAACATTTTATGTTTATGCAACACTCAAAACTGAGTTTGCATGCATTACACAGAAAACTGAATTTTACCATCTTTTAATGGCGCACATATTTTAAAAATAAATTTTTATAATTTTATAAATTTAATTTTCCAAAATAAATATCATGTTTGAATTAATATTGTCTCAATTTTATTATTGTTAATTTTTTTTGAATTTTATGAGAAACATTATATTTTGATGAATAATAAAAATTACTACACTTTAGTTAAAAGCATCCTTTTAATTTAGATAATTATTACTGTTAAAATATAATTGAAATTATTTTTTAAATGATAAAATATATAAATTATTCAAACATTAATCCTATTTATTTTAATGTAATTATTTATATATTTAAATTTGATATAAAAGCTTAATGAACTTTTGAATGTTTTTACTTTAAAAACCTGTATTTTCGCCACACTTATAGAAATATAGTTAATGTTGATTTTCCCACTTCTGTAATTTTAAATTTTATAAATGGAAATACACAAAAAAATTAACTATAATATTTTTGGTCATATAATATAAGATTAATTTCTTCCAAAATTATTAGTGAAATTGATTAAAATTAATTACAGCAATTAAGTTATGATTATGGTTAATAAAGGACTAAAAATTAAACATGAGGACCCAAATGAACTAGAAACCTGTTCAAAAGCTATTGAATGTCAAAATATAGACAAAAAACATATTAGTTCCAATTTTAGGAGTTTTTTTGGATATTATTAATTGGATGTTCCCTATATGAAAGGTAATATTAAAAATGGAATGTTTCCTTACCTTTGAAATTTATAAAATGTTAGGATATGTAAAAAATGAAATATTTTACATTAAACATATCCATTTTAAATTTAAATGGTTTATTTTAATTATACTAATTTATCAACAACTTTTATAGAGGAATTAGTTATTTAAATCTCATAAGCAATGAAAATGTAGTAATTATTTAATTAATAATTGATAAAAATAAAGGATACTATAAATACCAAAAGTGAAGTATAATGATTGAATAATTGTAATTTAATTTTCTTATATGAATATATCATTTTAAACATATGTAAAACCAGTGTTTATGAATTCAATTTTTATTTAAATTTTTAATAATTCAAATTAAATAAACACAATCAACATTGACATAATTATTCTTTTACAATAAATGATATTTCATTAAATGATGTGAAGTTTATTAAAATCATATATTTTTCAAATTTATTTTTATTTTTTAATAAATATTACGTATGGTATATTAATGGACCATTTTTTAATTTATAATTAAAATATTGTCCCAAAAAATTTAAATACATTTTTTACCAGGACATGTTCTATCTAGTGTTTTAGCGCTTCACATGGACTTGTTGTAAAATTAATTTGCCAACCACATAAGAATTTTTTAAAAATTATATAACATATTAATAAATAATTCGATATTACTATTATAATATAATATAAATTATTTTTTTCTGAATGGTTAAATTAATTCATTTGAAAAACTATATGATTTAAAAAAACCAAAACGATAAAATTTGAGAATCTTAGATGTTAATTAACCATATTTATAAAATGTACATATTTTTGTGTGTAGGAGGTTTCCACTGACCATTATTTACCTTTACTCCAATATTTTTTAATTTTGGGTAACTTTCGTTATTGTATACATCTCATTAATGAATTCCTTTTGGTATTTACAAGACGGACACCCCCCTCCACATTAAAAAAGAAGGCACTCTACCCCTTACTCACATCTCACAAAAAACATTTACTCAAACAATAACTTCTAAAATAGTCCCTAAAAATCCCTCCCATATTCTTATAATAATCACCTTGTTTCTAAATCCATCCATGTAAGCCTTTTCATACAATCCAAATGGAGCTACCCAATTATAAGATAAATAACATCCTCAAGCCTTTTAATTTTATTTCCATTCACCACTCCATATACTATTCTCATTAAATGATTTGATAAAAACTATAGTATAATCAATATAATATTTTATTTTATACTAAGAGTTAGACCTAAACATAACCACACTTCCATTTATTGGGTAACAAATATACTATATGTTTGTACGGTGAAGTACGGCCTCATGAAACTACGATTGTTCATTTTTCTTTTACCACCTCTCACGGTGGTCATTAGGATGGATGGTCATGTTATAGATGTCACATATGATATTTTCAATGTCATTATTATTATTTAATTATTAATATCACATACCATTATAGATTTCATTTTGGGTGAATATGATAACATCGCTTGTGGATGTTTGGACTACCACCCCTTAATGCGATGTGATTCATACACATTGTACATAGAACATATAAAGGATAATTTCAATAAACCTATGTAAAATATATGACATTAATAATATATTTTAATTATAATGTACATATTTAAAAATAATTTTCGTTTTTTTAATATGGTAAACAAGTTGAAGTAGTATTCATGCATAGGTACGACCTACCATCTACATGAATGATACATTTCATTTCATATTTTCCTAAATTATAGGTTATTATAAATACATACATACTGAATATATATGATAATAAATTATTGTTTTAAATTATTATGATGATGAAATACTGATCTAATTAATATTAATAACATTTGAAACTTCAAAAACATACTCGGGAAATGTGGGCTCTTAAAAACTAAAATAGTTAAAATAATGAATTATTGTTAATAAACGAGTAATAAAATATTAAATAATGATGTAATATGATATTATAAACTGTAGTGTGATTTTGTTATTTTTTATAAAAATATTTTAGGCCGCCATAAATTAAGGTAAATACCTAAAAACAAGGATGTTTATGGTATGGGAACTTCTTCTCAATTTACATTACATTTTGAATTATTTGTTATTATAATCCAATTCACTTTTATTTGTTGTATATACTCTTGTTTTCTGGTTATGTAATTAGTTTCATAAATATCATGATAATAAATGTATAATTTAATGTCCCAGTCCTCTAGATATTATAATTCAAATGTTTCAACATGGTATGAGAAGCTTTTGAATGTTTAAATATTATTCTTCTAAATAATTTTCTTAATTATTATCTTTACAATATCACTTACATTGGTGATTGATAACTTTATATTAAAAAATACATTATTTTAGTCATTTTTAATTGATTTGTTTCTTTGAATAACAATATTTTCATACAATGAATACTATTATTTCCTCAACTATATATCATTTTTTGTATGATGTTCACTTTGAAAGTTATTTGATTATTAAGGGATTTATTGATAAAAAAGTCATCATTGTTAAATACAAATATTTTATATGTAATATTATTACTTTTTTATTATATATGATGAATTATTTTTTTTGATAATAAATGGTGGGCCTCAGATATTATATACCCCTCGATACATTGATAGGTTCTCATGAGACAAATAAGTTTGGTCAAATTAAATGGGTTTCAATATATAGTATTAAACCATCTTATAAAATTTCTTGATGGTATAGGTTTTCATGTTACTTAGATCTAACATCCATTAATAAATAACTTCCCTCATTTAGTTTCAATTTTTAATAATCCATGAGATTTTGGGATGAAATTTCTTTGGATTGTAATCATTCTTAGTTTATTAATTCATGGCATGTGTTACATTTTCTTACCATGCCATATCAATTAAGAATTATCTATTTGTGTAAAAGGAATGTTTTCTCTGTTATTTCACATTAAATATAGATTGATTCATTATTTATTCCTCTATATTTACCTTTACCAAGAACATGATCTCACCCTTTTATGGTTCTTTTCCAAGGTAATGAAGAAGATAACTTGGAATAAGCTTTCAAGGATGAAGATTATTTCATGTTATTGTGTATCATACTTTTTATTTCCGCAATTAACTATGTGTATTATGCATCTATTATGGATTTCCAATACTACCATACTGATCATCCATTTTATATTTTATTATTTTTTATAATTCAAATGTAATTAAATAATGCACATGCTCCAGGATTCTCGGGTCGGGGCGTTACAGTTTGTATCAAAGTGTGGTTTAATAGTAACCATGTAAAATAGATTTATAAAACAAAGATTAGAGGTAAATACTAGATGGTAGAAATTTTGGATAAGTATAGAATAATATCCTATAATTTTTGTATGGTAGTGATTATGATGGTAAACATACCAAAACATCTCTATCTGGACACTACAATTGGATGTGGTTTTGGAACAAATCTACCAAGGGGTAACAACTCCAAAGGCCATTTAGGGCATAACCCAAGGTCAAATTCTACAAAACATGGGCCAAACTATGAATATGGATTCACACAACTAGGGGATATTCTTAGGATAACATTGTTTATGTTTACAAATTACACAATGGACTAAAATGTAAAGATAACCCCAAAAACCCTTGTTTAGAATAATGAGATTAGATTTTTAAATTTACGTTAGGTGTTTTAGTAGTTTTTGGATTGTACATTATGTATGAATTAATCCATTTTATTCCATTGTTTTAAAGTTTCACCTAGTAGAATGAATGACAACTCCACCAATGTACATGATACTAAGAGTAAGAAGTGTCATATCATTCATTGTCTATAGCCAACCGTTTGAAGGGAAATAATCTCTAAATTGTTATCATCATATGAGTAAATAGTATGGGATGTTAAAAATATATGTAAATAATTCTCAATGTCATATGGTTTTGATGGGAATGAAGTGTGTAAGAGTATGGTAGAGAAATGATTGATTAAATGAAGAAGGGAAAGAATCATATTCCCCCGGGTGAAAAATGGGGAAAAATCACACTGGTAAATGATTGAGTGGAATGTGATTTTGTTATAAGTCTATAGATATGGCTCACCATGCTAAACAATGTAGAGGGGAAAATTAAAAGGCTAATATTTAACATTAAAAATACAAGGGTATATGACACTATTAAAGTCACTGCCTTAAGAATCAAAAGAATATACACCAAAGGAATCTATTAGATAACGATCAGGTTATTATACTTCCAAAGATGAAGTGGAATGAGTAATTTTCTTATTAATTAATTATGAAATTTGAATATTTTATCAGAAACATACTATTTATAATAATTTTCTATAGTATAAGGATAGTATTTTATCACATTTTCATTAATTATTTGAGATTAATAAAATAGTGGTCCAAAGAAAATATATTCAGTATAAATTTAAAAATTTGTGAAAACAATTGACGGATGGAAATACAACACTAAATATGTTCTTTATATAGAGATAATGATTAAGAAATGATATATTTTGTACATGTTCTGACTCTTTTTGAATAGGTTAAAGACTTTTTGATAAGTAGACTATGACATAATTCATAGAGTTTACAACAGATTTGTATTTTTGAACGAAATCCAATAACATGTGTTAAACATGAGGAATAAGTTGGAATTATTATTTCAATTATTATTTTTATGGTGATATTAGTTATTACCATATGAAATAAGGAAACAACATAATGTTTTTAACATATTTTGTATGTGATGATTGAAGACCTACTCCACACTGGTTGATGGAGAATGATAAATTCATTTCAGAAATTTATTGACCTTCTTTCTGCTGTGTTTGATAAAAATATTTAGGAAGAGGTAAATATATATTAAATGGTCAAATTTTAAATTTCAATATAGTTCAAGACACTGGTATAATAAATCACTATATGATGAATCTTTTTCAATAAGATGTAGTACAAATTGTTCAAGGAATGACCAAATGATAAGATTGTGCTTACATAAACATACCAAGTAAATATATATACAAATATTATTATATAGAAAATGAATTTCTAAACTCTAAGAAAATTTAACTTGAAACCAAAAATTTTGTCCTAGTATCGCCGTTTCCAATGAATTAAATGGCCCCTTTGATCGTCATAGATTCACGGACATGTGATTATTAACATTCACATAACCATTTTCTATAGAACTCTCCATGTGAACAAGCTTATTATATATTTCATCTGTATCCATGTTTTCATTTCCCACCTATGTTATCAAATTATGGAACCTAACTACATGCCTTTTTACTTTCCTTTATCTCTTAATTATAATATATATAATTAACCCTATATATGATGTGGGTTTTTCAATAATAGTTTATGTTTAAATATCAATCCCTTGATAACAAATATGGTGTTCAAATTTCTAGGACGTAGTTTATAAATTATGGGATGAATTTAAAACCACAAGACATTTAAATTATTTAAATTTGAAATAAAATTAACTTTGTTTCTATAATTATTTATACGCAACACCATGTTATGTATATTCTACACACAACACTGAGTGAGCTTGAATTGCACACAAAACAGAGTTTTACCATCTTTTAACTACCCACATATTTTAAAACAAATTTTGGAAATTTTAAAAAACTTATTTTCCAAAATAAACTTAATTTCATTACACGTAATGTCTATGTTATGTTAGGATCAATTTATGGGATATTTCGAGGAACCAAAACTTTTTTATGAATACTAAAAATTACTGTAATGTAATTAAAACAACCTTTTCATTTAAATAATGACTATTGTTAAATAGTAATTTAAATAGGTTTTTAAAGTCTCAATAGAAAATTATATAATATATTAATAAAATTTACTTCATTTTAATCATTTTTATATTTAAATTTTATATATAAAATTATTGGACTTTTGACCATTTTAATTTAAAAACCTGTATTATCATCATGTCTATAATATTAGCATTATTCTTAATTTTCCCACATCAATGAGTTAAATTTCAAAAAATGGTTATTAATTATTTTTATCAGTATTATAATTCTATACTAATAATATGAAATCAGTTTTTTGACCAAAATTATTAGTGAATGTGATTAAAATTATTTACAGTGATTAATGTAAAATTATGCAAAATAAGGGACTAATCATTAAGTTCTAGAGCCACACAAACCTGGATACATGTCCAAACAAGATTGGATTCCAATAGATCAACCACATATGCACCTAACTATAAATTAATGGGTTATTGGGATATTTTTAATTGTATGTGCCACATATAAATGTATGTATGGAAAAAAGACAAAAAAGGGACTTTCCTTACCTTTAACATCTATAAAACATTTAGATACGAAAAAAATAATAATATTTTAGAATATACATATCCTTTGGAAGATAAATTATTTATTGTTATCATATTAATTTATTAAAAAATCAAATTGTTTTATTTTGATTATAATTTTTATGAAACCCCAATATAGTGATTATTTAGTTAATAATGAACTAAAATAAATGATAATATAAATATTAAATGTGAGGTATATTGACTGAATATTTGTCTGTAATTATTTTTTAGAGGAATATATAATGTTAAAAGATATAAACATAATATATTTGAATTATAATTTATTTATATTTTAGAATTAAAATTAAATAAATAATATCATAATTGACATTATTATTATTTTAAAATAAATGATATTTAGTCAAATGATTTAAAATATATAAAAATACTATATACTTCCATATTATTTTTAAGTGTTAATTAATATTACAAATGATATATTAATGGACAGATTTATCTTTTATAATTAATATATTAGACCATATATTGTAAAATCATTATTAACATGGTCTGGTTTTATGTATTGTTTTTGTGTGTCACATTTTCTTGTTTTATAATTAATTTACAAAAAAATAAATGTTTTTTTAATATATTTTATATCGCATTAATAAATCATTCAATCTATATTTATAGTAAATATCACCTTATTTTAGCCATAATGGTTCAATTAATTATGATGGAAAACTAGATACATTAATAAAAACCCAAATGATAAAATTTGAGAATATTAGATGTTAAGGGACCAAATTATAGAAATGATCATATTTTAGTGTTGTGGAGGTTTTCACCAAATATTATCCTCATTAGTATGTTATTTTTTGGGTCACTTTATATAAGGTAAACATCCAATTAATGAATACCTTCTGGTATTTACCTATGTGTCACTCCCTCTCCACAATAAAAAGAAAAATATTATACCACTCAATCACACATATGAAGACACTTTTTATAGAACAATAACATCCCAAATAGTATATAAAAATAACACTCATAATACCAAAATTCCCCCATTTGGGTTAAATCCATCAAATGTGTCCTTTTGGTATAATACAAAATGAGTAACCGATTAAGAACTAATAAACATCATCAAGATTTTTAGTTTTATTTCCATTATTCACTTAATATAATCCTTTTATTACATGAATTTATAAAAAACAAAATATACTTAATATACTAATATATTGTTATACTATGTGTTTGACCTAAACATACAGACAATTCCATCTAATGGGTAACAATCATATTGATTCTGTGTACGGGGAACTAATACCTTATGAAATGATGATTGTTCATTTTTCCTTTAATAACTATCCTGGTGGTAATTATGGTGTACAATTTAAAAATATACATGATATAGGTAATATCAATTATATTTTTATTCTTCTTTAATTATTTTATAACACATGTCTCTATACATTCTATGTTGTGTGAATACGATAACATCACTTATGCAAGTGTTCCCGATCGGCCACAAAATGTGACGTGATTCATTTCTGTTATACATGGAATGTATAAAGGATGTTTATAATAAAACCATGTAACATATATGAAATAGATATGATATTATAATTGTAATATTCATATGTATAATTTAATATGATTATATTTATATAAAAAATAAATGAATGTAGAATTCATGCGTACGTACGCCCTAGAGTCTTGATTAATGATACATTTCATTTCATATATCAAAACATTATATATTATTACAAATTAAAATAAAATTAACATATATATGATAATTAATATATATTTTCTATTATGGATATGATGAAATTATGATCTAATTACTAGGACCAATAATTGATAATTTGAATACATAATTGACATAACTAGGAAATTAACACATTAATAGTGAAAATAATGAACGATTATTAACAAATGCATAATAAGATTTTATAAGAAGGTGTTATAAGATATTATAAAAATTACTATAGTTGTGGTATAATTTAGTAAAATATTATCAAACATTATATAGTATTAAAAAGGCAACACAACATAAAAGAATGCTAAGGTAAGGAGATTTCCTCTCAATTTACATTCTATTGGGACTTATTTTTTATTATTTTCCAATTAAAATTTATTTGGTGTATATACTATATTTTTCATGTTATTTCAAGAAACAAATTATTATAATAATTTTATATATTTCCAAAAATGTAATATTTTACTAGATATTATAATTCAAAAGTTTCATAGTGGTATAGAACTCTTTAGAATGTTAAATGATAATTCTCCTAAAGAATGCTATTAATTATTATCTTTTAAATACAAATACATTTTGTGATTTTTAAACTTATCATAAAAACAACATTTTAATTTAATTATTTTTCATTTTTTTACTTTAATATCCATAATTTAGTACAATGGATACTAGTATTTCCCAAAAAAATATCATTTTACATATGGTGTTCACAATTAAATTTATTTGATTAACTAGAAAATTATTGACAAAACCATATTATTTATTGAATATAGATATTTGATAAGGAATATTATTAATTTAATTATTTGATAATAAGAATTATTTTGACTTGTAATGTTAGGTGGGGCCTAGAAATGATGTATCCCTCAATGCATCGAAGGGTTGTCATGAGACAAATTAGTTGGCCAAATTAAAAAGGGTTTTATCCATATTTTTAAACCATTTTGTGAATGTTACTAAAGTTATATTTTTTCATGATAAACATACTTGAAGTATATTAATAAATAGTTTCCCACATGTAGTTTCAATTATTATTTATCTAGAGGATTTTGTGTCAACATATCTATAGATTTAATTCATTCTTAGTTTTTTAATTTAAGTCATGTGTTTTATTTTCTAATATTTCTTGATTAATTAGGATTTATCTTGTTTTGAAAATTGATAGTGTTCTCAGTTATTTACAATTCCATATAGATTGATTCATTATCACTTCCATTGATAATACACTTACTATGTCTTTGAGATCACCCTTATTATATTTCATTCCCCATATAATGAAGAAAAGAACACTAAAAAATCTTTCGATTGTGCAGTTAATTTCAATTTATTCTGTTTCATGTTTTTTTAAAATATATTTTTTGGTATTATGTTTGTAATATGGTTTTCTGAAAAAAAATAAATTGATCGATCCTTCGGGATTTGATTCTATATAGTAATTATAATTTAATTAAATAATGCATAGACTAAAGACTTAAAGGGTTAGGGAATTATATAAATAGGATTTAAAATAAGTATCAATTTTTAACATGGTCATAATTTTATAATTTAATCCAATTTTTGAAAATTGAATCAATTTCATATTTAAATTATGTATAAATATACATAATTTTTTTGGATATTGTTTACATTCAAAACTTATATTGTTGTCACATTTGAGATATTAAATTTAAATTAATTTCTACCACTTATGTGATTGGAATTTGGGAAAATAGAATAAATATTTGGAATCATCAAAATTTATAATGTCTACTAATTTCAACATAGTTTTTGATAAAAAATAGTAGTGAAAGTAATTAAGATTAATTAAAAAAAATTGATGTAAAAATAAGATTTATATGTTACTAAAACATAATATTAAGATCCCAAAAAACATATAAAATATCCCATGTTCAATTTTCTACACATATTTTGACCCTATAATCAATTTTTCTTATATGGAAAATTATGGGTTCCACTATAAATTGGAAAAACTGGGTGGAATTCCCTTTCGCAAAAATTACTAGAGTACCAATCCTCCTCCATTATAAAAAGGCCTTCTCTCTACCCACATAATCACACCTATAAAGACCCATTATCTCAACATAAATAATAACATATAGATACTAAACCTACATCCCATAAAAATATAATCCTCACCTCAGTCTGATGTACATTCAAGGAAGCTATTTCATTCTAGCAAAATGGAGTTACCCGATTATTAGGTAACATCCTTCATTTAGCTCCATAGTTTTATTTCCATTATCCACCACCTAAAGTCATCGAAATTACATTCTTATATAAAATCATTAGTATCCTAAATGTAATAATATTTTGTTTTAATAATTTATGGAACTACACTCACAGGCACATCCATCTAATGGGTAACAAACATACTGTTTAAGTTTGTGGATAACAATTGCCTCACGAAATGATGATTGTTCATTCTTCTATTACCACATCTCATCGTGGAAATTTTGATGTAAAATATGTTTATATATTATATATATTATATTTATTATGTATTTTTTTAAATATTTTTATAACACATACCTATATATATTCCATCATCTGTAAATACAATAATGTCATTTATTTAATTGTGCACTAATGACTCCTCAAAGCGATGTGATTCATTCTAGGAATATATAAAACGCATTAAGGATAACTCTAATGTTACTATATAAAATATATGAATTATATATTATACATGAATAATAATAAAAAATTTGTCATCTAATTTTTATTCTAATAATATGTAACAAATCAAAATATGGTTTATCTTTATATATGAAAAACCATCTCAATGAATGGTACATTTTAATTGTTATATTCAAACATTATAGATTATTATAAATAAATATTTAATGAATAAAATATAATTAATTCATGGTTTAAATTATATTGATTAAAAAATCATAATATAGGTGATAGTAGTTGCAAAAAACAAGTCAAAACACAACTGTAAAGAATAAGAAATTAACACTTGAAATAGTGAAAATAATGAATGATTATTAATAAATAGGTAATAATATATTATAAAAATATCATATATGATATTATAAACTTAATTATTGTCATATTAAAGGATATTAACCTATCTTAAATCACTATACATGAGGATAATGACCAAACAAGAAAATAAAGGTTATGTTAATGGATTTTGTCTTAATTTATTTTACATTGATACTTATTCTTAGTAAAGAACCTAGTATCATTTATATATTTTATATACTAACCTTGAACATAATTTATCATAAATATAATTATTATCATCATATTATATGTTTTTTAATGTTATTCAATCAAGGGGATTAATATTTAAATGTTTTAATGTGGTATGGAACACTTTTAAATGTAAAAATATTATTATACCCAAGAATGTTCTCAATTATTTCTTCATAGTATCACATACATGGATGTTTTTAATGTTTAAATTTAAATAATTACATTATTATAACACTTTTTTTTGGAAATATACATGAATATCGATAATATCATACATGGATATGATTATTTCTTGAAGCATATACCATTTTCCATATGGTATTCACTATGAATGATATTTGATTACTTGAGGAAGTATTGATAAATATATTATATATATTATATATTGGTATTTTTAAGGAATGTTTTGTATTTCTATAATTCAGGATGAGGAATGATTTTAACTGGTAATGAAGGATGGGGTCCAGAATTTATATATCCCCTCGATTCAATGATATGATCTCATGAGATGAATATCATGGCCAAATTAAAATGGTTTCTATTCATAGTTTTAAATAAAATTTTTAATTCTCATTATGGTATAGGTTTTTATATTCCTTATCAATGATTCCCAATAATTAAAAATTTCCTTCATTTTGATTTAGTTTTTATTCATCCATGTGGTTTTTCGTCATCAAATCTGTGTATGCATGCTATATCCCAAATAATATATTAAATTGATTATTTTTGAGTTTCATCCCTTAACATATTTATTTTTCACTATATAATTATTTTAATGGAATGTGTTGTTAGTTATTTAACTCACTATATTGATTTATTATCATTTATTGTTTATTGCTTCTACTTTTTTTACCCTTACTGAGCATTTGAGCACACATTTATCATTTTTCCTTTCACAATGATATGAAGAAGAAATGTTTGAATAAGCATTTAAGGATACAATTGTTTACCATTTATTATTTATTATTTTTCTATTGTATATTTACCAACAAATTATGGGTATCATGTATGTACTAATTCATTCCAATACTATTAAACTAATTCATCCTACATGATTTGATTTGACGTATCCTGGCCAATGTAATAGAATAATGCACCAAATCCATGATTCTGGGGTCATGGCATTACACAAACCTCCAGATATTTGCTACCCATTGGTATCCATCCATTGACTGAATAATTTATTCCACACAATAAAAGTACCCCAAAATTCACCAACTTGTAACAAATATTTTAGTTATTGAAAATTTAGTACCCCTTCAATTCAGGAAAACATCCATCGATTCTATAATATTTAACAAAAGAAAATCATGGTTTTTTACCACATAATTTAGAATACTAATCCGATCTGAGTTGAAACCCCAAAACAATACATACCATGTAACAAGTATTGTTTAACATATCTTCAATATTGCACCTTAATTCATGGTTTTAAGGACCATCTCTCCATCCTCCAATATTTTCGAGATAAAGTGTAACTTCATCAGAATGTTCTCTATCCAAGAATGAATCATTGTATTATTCTCTATGTGAACAAAAAAAATTTGAAGGTAAAAAATATCTTCCCATAAATTTTCCACCTTTCATGATCCTCCAATTAACCAATTAACAATATCAATTCCGTTCTTCATTTGGTTAATGAATGTATTTATCATCTATTGTTTAAAGATAAACTACTAATTGATGATTTTTTATATCATTGATCATCATTTCAACAATTATGAATATATATTTTTAAAAAATAATGAATATGAATCAATATTTATGTCAAAATTAATAATAAATTATAAAGACTCATCCACTCTAAATAATGGTTCTGTTTTTCATGAATCCTTAATCTATAATAGAATCCATATCACATCCCCAATTATAACTTTATAGGGTTCAGCATGATTATGTGGACAAATCCCACTATATAAGAAATTTCACGGTTATTAAAAACAATGGAACACATAAAATTA
Organism: Viscum album; assembly: GCA_963277665.1. NCBI lineage: Eukaryota > Viridiplantae > Streptophyta > Magnoliopsida > Santalales > Viscaceae > Viscum > Viscum album. The sequence continues at coordinate 874,715,240 of OY728143.1, read as the reverse complement.
TTGTTTTTTATAAGAAGTGTTTTTTTCCATTATATCCCACACTCATTTCATGTTGTGGTTAATTCTCTTTAATTTTTTTGAAATTTTTATCCAATGGCTTTATAACAATTTTAAATTCCATTATTTTTTAGTGTTCCACCATGATTTGATGTTATTCTTCATGATTCCAGTATAGAGTACATGAATATAGATATCCCAAAATCATCACCTATAAAATAAGTTTCTCCAAAGTGTGTTCCTTCACCTCAACCCTATTGGATAACTCCACCTGTTATCATTAATCATTTCTTCCACAAGACCTACTATAATAATATAATTCATGTAAATTAGAAGTATATTGAAACTCCTATCAGTAAAGAACATTATTTAATAATAACTATATTCATTTATTTAAAAGAACATGACATTAATCTAGAAGTTATTCAACATTCACTGTGAATTACTTCATGATTATTTCAGTTCATAAAATCCACAACTATCCCTGTACAAAACATTATACGTAAAATTTTTACACACTCTATTTGTTCCATTAATATTTATTTTTATATGTCTACATGATGAAATTATTCCTTCATATACATCTACTCATGATATTGTCATTGACAAAAAAGAAATATTGACACTATTAAGATAGTTTTGTGATTAACTACAAGAAAAAAACACTATAATTAATTAACTGTTTATTTTTATTGAAATACCTTTCACATCATAATTTCCATGAACTTTAACATATCATATTCCTCCACCATCATTAAGAAACCCACATTCTTGTAATACTTTGTTCCAAGAAATTCACCCCATTAGTTCCTACATTATAGAAACATGGATGTAATCATGTTCATCCCTCATATATATATTTATATACATATATATTTGACAATAAATGTTGGATTCAGATCACACTTCCACAACCATTGTTCTACATCCACTATCGTCATTTATAAAAAATAATTTAAATTTTATTAATATAGTCTCACTTTAATCCTCTCCATGGAAGACCATTAAAATTTTACCAAGATTTTAATTACATAATGTAATCTGATATTGAGGGATTGAACATCCAATATTAAAGAATTCACAATCTTCAGACTATATGATAAAACATGCAGTTTGAATACAATTATAATATGAAATATTTTAATAACATCCTAAAATATTTCATGAACCATCATGGGTCATCCCTATAAAATGACCTCAATCTGTCCCATGATAAATAGAAAAGGGTGTTCCCAATACCTATGGGTTGGAAAAAGGTACTATTATTTCCATGATTCAAATTTGATAATGATATCATTCAAAGAAAAATAATCGAATATATCATGAACATGGGTTACAAAAACCATACCAATAGATAATATAAATAAGAGAATCTCAAAACAATTACACAGTGTAGCAAGACATGTCAAGATATTCCTAATTAAAAGATATATATTCCATATTTTTATTCAAGTACTCATCCAAGGGTATAATGAAATAATATAAAAAGTTGAAACACATATCCTTGTCATTTGCTGTTTAGTATTTCACTATTCCACCACCGTAGTCAGAACACAAAGAAGATAAAATACCCACCACCACCAAGTAGTGACTTTCCCCGTCTTTTATCATACATTACATTATTGAAATATTCCCATTAGGTGTATGTAGAGTGTGAGAGATAAAGAAAATTAGGGACCCCTTATGTGTTCCATATAAAAATATAATTAAATAGGGCATTTGTGATAATTTATATAAATTAAGAATCAAGAGATTTTATTTTCAAATTCCATTGTAAGATAAAGCAAATAATAACTTCATATTATGTTTTAAGGAATTTAATGATGAAAACCCCATTACAATTTTAAACCATTGCACACTAAACAATTATTTCATAACAATTTTTAAAGGATATGTGAATATATCAGTTTGAAAACATGATTAAATAACCAATATTGATTAAAGAAATATTTGAATAGTTTAGAACCATGATAAGGATCCCTATGGTAAATATGATTAGGCATACTTGTTACCCTCAAACCTTAATAAACACATGTAAATAAAAAGTTCACAGTCACTGTATATAACTATCATCTTTCTCCACACCTTACCAATGTTTATTTTGTGTTTTCATATATATCCAATACTAGGTAGGCTAAAGATACATTTTTTCTCTTCCCCAATACAAACCACCTAATACTCAAGAACACTTGGGTTGTCATCATTTATAAATTAAAACCATTTCAAAGGGTCATTTATTAATCAAATTCTTGCATTAAAATGTAATAGAAAAAACACAAAACAGAGCATTAATATGCCTAAATAATCATTTTCATCAAAAAAATTTCCCAATTTATAAAAATATTTTTATTAATTAAAAAAATGACTTAATAAGTTTATATCACTTTAAAAAATATAGAAATAAAACTTCATATGGGAAAGAAATTATGAGGCCACCTACCTTAGGCACTAAAGAAAGGTAACATTTTGATAGAAAATTAAAATTAATGTAATAGAGTTCCATTAAAATGTTAAAGGAATCCCCAAACCAAACACCCATATTAATAATGTTTCGAAAAAACAAACCCTAAACATCAATTTCTATGTAGTTATGTAAAACCACATGAAATAAGTGGAAAAGTCCCGAAATATTAGAGTAACCACCTACCATGATATCCATTAATGATCTAGGGAGAATATTAACTAAAATCACACTGTGGATGTTTAGAGAAGGATTTTCATATGGCAGAGAAACTTGTAGGACAAGGTATATCCCAAAATAGAAAATAAAATACATAAAACAGAAAAAGTTAAAATCAAGAAACATGTTTTTGAAAACTAGTCTTAACATGTTAAAAGTGTCAAACCTGGTTCAAACCATACAAAAATTAATCTTGATCAATTATCAGTGTATTCATGTGGATCTGGTTTCGAAGAATGAAATATGTAACTAAGTATATAATATATCATATGCATATATTATGCCAAAAAATAGTCTTGATGTGAAAATAAGTGACACTCTATAATGAATAGAAATAAAAAACGTTTCACCCCATTTAATGAGATATAATTATAAAATGTTCACCAAGAATAAATACTAGATAGAATACTCAAAAAAGGAATTTCATATATGAACAAAACATGGAATATATCAAACTACAACCCACCATATTTCAATTTATCCATTGGTCACTAAGATGATAAAGGATGTTTAAAAAATTTCTAATATAACAACAACCTCTGAAAGTATTTTCTCTCCAATGTTTCAGGATACACTTACATATGCTCCCAAAAAACTAACAAAATAGAGACCCCATCACTGTTTTTTATGATGAATCCCTAATTTAAACTGGATGTTCAACCATTAAAAAATCTAACTCGTTGTCAATATACACTAATTTAGGATATGATAAGGGTCAAGATGGAAACTCTTCAGCATAGATATATGGAATACATCATGGATAAAAATCATACAATGCATTAATGCTAATATATAATCCACATTTCAACCATAAAAAAATATCAACAGAATGCATGTATCCAAAATCAATCCCCACCTAATTCTTGGGATGTAAATGAACCAAATGAGATGAAAAAATCATGAATACATGTTGACTAAAAAAACTACAATGGCTGGAACTGAATTTATTCATAAAATTATGGTTGCCTTCGTTCGATCAAAACCCAATGATGAATAGTCAAGATCTTAATCATTGTCTCCTGGATAAAAAGTCAAACTGAAAAAAGAAAATTTACAAACCTTTTAAAAAATTTATAAATATACAAGGTTGACTATATAAGAATTAAAATTTAACAATCAAAATTGTATATAGGTACATATCATTGTATGAAAATTTGACAAGTCTCAAATAAAAATCCAAAGTACATATAAATTTCTAGACTCAATAACATATCATATTATCATGTATTTGATTTCATAACTCAGTTTGACCATATTTATGAAGATGTTAGGTTTTACCCAAACAAATGTGGGAACCCATCATCATCTAGAGTCCATTCCAAAATATATTAAAAAATTAATGGTCTCTATCAGATATCATATCTTACAAAACTCTATAAAACCTCCAAATTTAATACGATTAGATATTAACTAACTCTTCCTCCTTATTGTTATCCCAAATAATAATTGAATGACCCTACATGGTTACATGGTAAATAAATTACCATATTGTAGTCTTCCTAGGTGGAGTACATGGTAGTTTTGTGATATAATCTATAGGAACCTCATACAACATTCATATCAGTATAGGGAGTGGTGATAGAACACTTGAAGCATTTTTTTATCATCCTTAACTTGAAAAAATATATAATAATTAGATATGAAATCATAATTATACCTCTTCAAATATGGAAGGGAAAAAATTTATTTAATAAAAAATCTTAATAATTACTAGATGAATGATTCACTAATAGAAATTTCCCTACTCCATTATATCAGTCATCCTATGTGAAAGAACAACATGGTAGTTCTAAAAAAAGAACACCATCTATGAAGAAAGACCTCTCTGAAATGGTATCCCCTCTATTTAAATAATACTTTTCACTCTCGAATTCACCATTCCCAAATTTTTAATATAAAATCAACTTGAGTATTGGTAGTGTTGACTATATTGTAACCAATGAAACATTATTTATTTCATCCATTACATTCTGTAAATCTCGGTGAGATGTTCCATGAGGTTCCATACTTCAATGATATTTATCAATATAAGAGTAGGGAACTATATATAGACTGTTTCTAAAAGAACATTTTGATTTCATAGTAAATATATTATGTTCAAATGTAATCACTCAATATACTCCATTAACCATATCGACATTATATTCAAATCTTTTTGAGAAAATAAATTGGTCAAACACTTATGGATTGAAAAGATAGTGAATTTTACATGAAGAAGTAATTACAATCAACTCTTATGGTAGTTCACACCATCCTTATATTATTTATAATGTGTGAGAAATTTATTCTCATATTGATGAAGTTTTTAGGAACCATATGTTTCCACAAGATCTCTTAAAATAAGAAGAAAACGGAATCCTATGCGTAAAGCATCACAGTACACAATGAATCCTTTTCCAAATAATTGAATGACAAAGGTAGAGGTTAATGTCAAATTACAATTCAATTCATTGATGGAACCATAAAATAATTAATCACAAAATAATTTTTCTCTCATATATCTATGTGTTGTCAATGGTGATGCCAAAATGGATAAATCCTTCAAAAACTACTTGTAATACTATTCTAGACCAAAGAGTATCCAAATCATGCAATTATTTCATCTAACCTACAATGAGAAGATGAATTTATCCATTTTAGGGTTAATAGATATTTCATGTTCTCAAACCACATTTCTTAATAATTTATCATCCTAGATATAGAATTTATCATTCGATAACTTATAATAAATATACATATTTCCAAAAGTTCACAAGATAGGTCTTAGAAGAATTTAATTCCCATCCACATATTAAATGTAAACCATTACACCAACCATGAAAACAAAATATAATAATGATGATACTTTTGAAATTTTTATTAATCTGTGTAAAAAATTATAAGTGTGAGTTATTCATACTGAATGGTATCATGCGATATTCAATATGACCATACCTACACCAAACGGAATTCTATGGAATATCGAAATCTTAAATCCTGAGTTTGTGGTATCTAGATTGAACAGATATTTCATAAAACAATCTCTCATGATTAAATGATCCAAAAAATAATTATACATAAGGAAAAGATCATTTATTATTAATCATCTCTCAAAGGAGCTTATGAAAATCTATATATAAATGAATAGTTACGTTAAACATTATAGAAAAGGGAATTGAGGATACCGCTAATGATTCAAACAGATGGAAAAATCCTTCCAATTCCGAAAAATCCAAATAATCAATATTTATTTCTATTACAAATGATACATATGGTAATATGGTATAGATATTGGTCAGGTACCATTTACTAAATAAATTGAGAACTATAGTAATGTATTTGGAAGTAAATTATGAATATTAATTTGAAACACCTCATGAGACTCATTGAATACAATGGGAGGTTCTCAACAAGATATTTCAAGATCAAGATTATTTTAAAATGTATATAATGATTTACTGATTTCCATTATAGTTGGAAATTCTTGACTGGACCTCTGATACCATTCTTCTTGAATTAATATAGTGTTCCCATCAGGGGGAGTGAATGAAAGACTAAAAATAATAATTTATTATAAATATCTGGTTAATAATATTGCACATTCAAATAATGAAATCAAATAGATTCAGAATAAGAGATAATAAATCGAAATATAACTCATCTCTATATATAGAAAAGGAGAAGTAGGTCAATTATATACATTTTTCTCTTTTCTTACTAAGAGGAATTATTTTATCTATAATATATGGCATGAGTTCAATATGTAGATTTATTTTATTCAAATATTAGGCTGATAAGAAAGTGTGATAATAATAATTATTTAATATATTATTTTCTATAAATGAAATAATGAAACTGTACCTCTCATAGTCAAATGAAAAGCCTCATCCTATACCGGAAAATCATCCACCGCATTAACTTGTTTCACCAGAAAACATCATCCAGTCATTCCCCCATAACTATGGGTCCAAAAAATTATTTCTAGAAGACATTTAATTTTTCCACTAACCCTCCCAGTGATGAAGATCCACAACCTATTCACTAAGAAGAGAAATCCTAATTGAAAAATTTTAGATTACCTATAACGACCCATACTTTACATACATTGTTAATACTTCAAAATTGAAGTACACTTATTACAACATATACAAAACATTGAAGGAGCGTATAGGTATAGTGTCTTTAGAAACTAGGAAACATAAACAACTGGTTCATAAAGCATCTACATTTCCTCCCACTTATTTTGTCATATCTAGAGTACCTTTTGGAATATACTACTTAATAACCTTCTTCTTGACCTGGGGAAAGAAAACATAAAAAAGGGTGAGCTCAAATACTCAGTAAGGGTAAAAAAAATAAATATCAATCACATCATATTAATAAGAACATATCATTTTGGAAATCTTAACCTGCAAAAGTGATCATAATTTCATAACATGGGGTAAATTATAGTAGTGAAATGTAATCCCAATAATCATAACTTAAAACATGAAACTTTTTTTCATAAATAAATAATCATTGAGAATCATTTATTATTGGTCAAGACTCATTGTCAAGACTATCTTAGCGGACAAAGTCCATTCTTGAACCGAGTTCAATCCTCGTTTCAGTCTTGTTTCACTGAACCAATTTAACCTGCCGTTCCATCCATGTCTATCTCATGAGATATAAATCTTTACCCAATTCATTGGAGGGATATATAGGTCCCACCCATCTCATAATGATACAATTATTATGTGTGCCACAAAATCGTAAACCATACATCATAGCATAACCCATCTAATAAAAATGGGATTCCTAAACATCGTGACATCATAAAACAATTCATATAAGATAAAGGAATTCATAAAAATAATTCCATCACAACATAATCAAATCAATGTAATAATAGGGATAGAAACAGAACCCTATATTATCTTAGATGGAAAATAATTTTGATAATACACATGAATTCCATTTTTGAGGAAAATATCATTTCTACTTCAAAAATATTTTTCCTTTCTTAACCTGTCATAAAATTGTATACTAAAAGAATTTGATTAAAAATAAACATGAAATCTTGTAAAGGAAGATTCATGGAAATGATGTTCTAAAAATCCATTCATGCCGTATAATTTAAAAAAAGACATTCTTCTCGTACTTTTTTTAGAAAAGTCAAAAAGTACCTCGTACGAAAAATGACAATAGATTCCTTTCATATATTTTACTAAAAACTCACCAAATGGTAAAATTGTATATAAAAAATTTTAGAATGATATAAATATTACATATTGAGGAAACATGGATGTGGATGATAAATAGTCCCTAGTAAATTTTGAAGTATAAACTATCTCGGATAAAAATGAGATTGCGAGATTTTCCCTTACCTTAGGTCCGATTTTCAACGTAAGTGTCTGAACCTCTTGTATAATGATTTAAATAATGTTATTGACTTATTCCATAATTATAATCATTGTTATGATATCATATATGGCCATATTCTTAGCTTCTTATTATTAATATTTCGTTGCTACTTGTTATTCGGGTGTTTATTACTTTTTGTTCTTATGCATGTTTTGTCGAATAAATTCTTATTATTCTCATTAGGTTATAGATACTTCATTTCCAGAATGGTATTAGTGTGATATATGTAATATTCATTCATTCAATTCATTTATATAATCATTATGCAATGAAGATCATGTAGAACGAGTCGCATCACATCGTGGAGACAGTATTCCGTACATACGCACGAGCGATGATACGTTCCCATGATCGTGGAATTGTATTGGAGTGTATATATACTATTTGAGAATCAATATCAATTAAAAATAATCATATATAGTGTTTATTTAAACCATTATACCCATCCAAGTAAGGTGGTGGTGCAAAATAGATTACACCACGGTGTGGATGCGGTATTTCGTACGTAAGCACGCGCGGTGATTTCCTTTTCTGTAGGATGGATAGATGGTGAAATAGGTTTGTTTCATAATTATAATAATATACCAGTATATTAGTGATACTGATGTTATTACATCATAATGAAACCACAAAATAAGAAGAAGTGGAAGAAAAAATAAAGTTGAAAGAATCGGTAACGGACATTACCTCTTCTTTGAAGCGCCTCTTTGAGACCTCCTCTTAGAGCAGTAAAATTGTTCATTGAAGAAGTCCAGGACCTCTAGGATGTTTCTAGGGAAGTTGAGAAGGGAATTTGTCAGGGGTTGGCAGAGCCTGAAGGCTCAAAGTGTTGTGAGTAAAAGAGGGAGGAGGTGCCTTTTATAAGGGAGGGGAGGGGCACCTTAGGAAAAACTGAAAATATTATTTCATTATAAAGTCATATTCAGTTTTTAATAGATCCAAATTGATTTATTTAGAATATAAGGTGGGGATGGGTCAAAATCCTCTCATCCAATATAATTTATACAAGTTTAGGTTTCTATTTAAACATTATCATTTAGATTTAACTTTAAGTTAGATAATTAAACTTTTACCGTGTCTTCTTGTTTTCTTACACTATAAGGTTATTAAACATACTATAACAAGACAAACGAACCTCAAGTTGTTTATTATTAATATATATAACCTTATATAATTCATTTCTTCTATCCTTAGACTTTTAGGAATAAAATAACAATTAATAATATAATATTTGTTTTAGAAACTATTTTATGTCAATTTTGACACAATTTGGTAAATGATTTTTGTGAAAATCATAAAAGAACGATTAGTTCGAAAAAATTTAATTATATCAGTAATAATATATCATATTGACCTAAAAAATTATTTTAATTCATTAAAATCTCAAATTACATTTATTTGGTTATTTATAACATCAATTATGTCAATATTTCATTAATAAGATAATTACTGCATCATCATTGTGTCATAAATAAATTAAATTATTTAATGTCTAAATATTATAAATAAAATACCATTTTGTAGGAAATATTTTTATTTTTCGAATGAATATTTATAGTCGAATTTATCTTATATATAACCATATATTAAATATTATTTAGTTATTAAACTTTGATTTTAACTATTTTAACCCATCTTTAAATAAATTAATAATAAATGCCCTAATCTAATCCATGTGGGCCTAAATGGTCATATTTTATTCCTAAGGTTGTTTTCGGTTAAATTACATTTATCCAATAGAATTAGGTTATGTGTTAGGGTAATAATAATAACATTTTAACCATTAATATCCCTATTTACTTTTAATCACGGTAAAAAGACTAAAAAGTTACTATTCGCCAAATATTATTTAAATCTCATTGAACCACATTTTAGTTCTTGATATTAACCGTGTCTCTTGGATTTTCAAAATTCCACTCACAGAAGTGGTAAAATTATGTTTTATGTAAATTTTCAAATTCTCCTAGGAGGTGGGTAAAAGACGGTGAAATGTTCAATAAAATTTTTATGTATCTCAAATTATTAAAAAATGACTCCAATGAATTGCATTGAACTTATATACGTATTATGTTTCAATTTTGACCTAAAATAAATTCAAATAAAATAAATAATTATTTAAATAAAAAGTCTGTTTTTAAATAGTATCCTAGTGTTTTCACTATTCATCAAAAATTGAATATTTTCAGAAAAATACCAAAATTTCTCCCTAGGCTAATTTCGATATTCGGAATCAAAAATGAAGTCCATTTTGGAAAATAAAATTTACAACATTTCAAAAAGTGGGTATTACTATTCATAACAGATAGTTTTAATAATATTTTAATAGCATATCGTTGTTTAGTGAAACTCGGTATTACGTACGATGCAAGCTATCGAGGAATGTCGCGATTGCGTTTAAAGCAAGCCAAGCTAGTGTTGTGTGTAGTGAAAGATTCCATTTATAATATATATAACATAAAAAAAATATTTTTCATAAAAGTCTCAGGTGTTACATTCTACCCCCCTTAAAATGAATTTCTCCCTCGAAATTCATCACTTTTTAACAAACAGATGAGGATACCTCTCCCTCGTCATATCCTCAAGCTGCCATGTAGATTCTTCTAATTGGTGGTTCCTCCATATGACTTTAACCAAGCGAGTGGTCTTGTTCCGTAGGACTTTTTCGCTATGATCGAGAATCTCTATCGGTTGTTCTTCATAAGAAAGATCCTGCTCCATCGGTACACCTTCTAAGCTGAGTACATGTGAAGGATCAGGTATGTAATTTCTCAGGAGAGATACATGGAACACATCGTGAACTTGGGAGAGATTCGGTGGAAGTGCCAATCGGCAAGCTACCTTCCCAACACGATCCAATATTTCGAAAGTACTAATATACCTAGGGCTCAACTTTCCCTTCTTTCCAAATCTCATGACCCTCTTCTAGGGAGATATTCATAAGAACAATTTATCACCAACTTCAAACTCCAGGTCTTTTCTTCTATTGTTGGCATAAATTTTTTGTTGACTCTGAGATGCTCTTATGTGTTGTTGAATAGATCTGACCTATTCTGCCATCTCATCAACAATATCAGGCCCTAATAGCTTTCTTTCCCCATCTTCATCCTGGCAAGTTGGAGTCCTGCATTTCTTTCCATAGGGAGCTTCATAAGAATCCATCTAAATACTTGAGTGAAATATATTATTATAAGAAAATTCCACCAAAGGTTGGTGTTGATCCCAACCACCTTTTAAATCCATATAGCAAGCTCTAAACATATCTTCTAGAGTTTGAATTGTCCTCTCAGACTGACCGTCATTCTGAGGATGATAAGTAGTGCTGACACTCAACCCTGTATCCAGAGAATGTGGAAGACATTGCCAAAACATTGAGGTAAACCTCAGATCCCGATCAGATATAATCTAAAGTGGTACTCCATGAAATCTTACCACTTCCTTCACATATATCATGGAAAGATGATCTAGAGAGAAATCCTCTCTAATATCGATGAAGTTTGCCGACTTTGTAAAACGATCAACTATGACCCCGATAGCATTATTTCTTTTGGATTTCTTAGGATGTTCGGTGACAAAGTCCATAATGATGTTTTCCCATTTCCATTTGGGTATGGGTAATGGTTGTAACATCCCCTTAGCCTTCTTTCTCTCAGCTTTAACTTGCTGACAAACCAAGCATCGAGAGACATATTCAGCAACATCTCTTTTCATTCCATCCCACAAGAAGTACACTTTCAGGTCCCTATACATCTTCGTGCTTCCACGATGAATAGAGAATGATGAACTATGAGCCTCATCCAGCAGCTCCTTCTTTAATTCGTGGATGGGAGGAACACAAACCCTATTCCTGAACTTTATTATCCCATCACAATCAAGGTTGAATTCAGGAATATTTATCACATTCTTTTGTAACTCGACATCTTCTTTCTCCGCCTCTTTAATCATCAAATGTATAGATGGTTGAACATTCAATTGAGAAAGATACAATTTTTCCCCTTTCATTATAATTCCAAGATCCATCCTTTGTAAATCCATAAATATTGGATCTTTTTTTATCCTCATAATGGATAATCTAGCATTGTCTTGTCGAATTAATGTGTCTGGAACCTTTTTTGCTTTCCGAGGGTGGTAATGAATTGAGCAGTCGTAATCTTTAATTAGCTCCAACCATCTTCTTTGGCGCATATTCATCTCCTTTTGTGTGAAAATATACTTTAAACTTTTATGATCAGTATAAATATCACACCTTTTTTCATAAAGTTAATGCCTCCAAATATTTAATGCAAAGATTACCGTATCTAACTCCAAATCAGGAGTTGGGTAATTTTGCTCATGGATTTTCAACTGTCATGAGGCATAAGCTATCACCATATCATTTTTCATAAGAACACACCCTATCCCCTTCTTGGATGAATCACTGTAGATCACAGTCCTTCCTCTACTACAAGGAAGTGTGAGAACATGTGCACTGGATAACCTTCTTTTCAACTCCATGAAATTCTCTTCACATTCCTCTGTCCAAACAAACTTAACTACTTTCTGAGTCAACCTGGTGAGTGGATTAGATAATCATGAAAACTATTTTACAAAATGTCAATAATATCTATCCAAACCAAGAAAAATTCGGATCTCGGTTACTGTTGTTGGTCTCGACCATCTTTCTATAACCTCTATTTTTGCTGGATCCACATATATCCCCTCTTTTGAGATTATGTGACCCAAAAATAAAACTTTTTAAAGCCAGAATTCACACTTGGTAAATTTGTCATAAAGATTCTCCTTTCACGGGGTATTCAATTTAATTCTCAAGTGATCTTCATGGTCTTCCATGCTCTTTGAATAGACAAGAATATCATCTATAAAGACTACCACAAACTGATCAAGATAGTCTCTAAAGACTCTATTCATCAGATCCATGAAGATAGAAGGGGCATTAGTAAGACCAAATAGCATCACTATAAATTCATAGTGTCCATACCTTGTAATGAAAGCCGTCTTTTGTATATCCTCCCTTTTAACCCTTAATTGATGATACCATGAACAAAGATCAATCTTGGAAAAGAATTGAGCTCCGTGTAGATGGTCAAATAAGTCATCAATTCATGGGAGAGGATGTTTGTTCTTGATAGTGATCTTGGTATGTTCTCGATAATCAATGCAGTGTCTCATTGATCCATCTTTCTACTTAATGAACAGAGCAGGTGCTCCCCAAGGTGACACACTAGGGCGTATGAATCCCTTATCAAGATTCTCTTGGAGTTGCTTCTTCAATTCCTGCAACTCAATTGGGGCCATTCTATAAGGTTTCTGTGAAATAGTCAATGCAGCCGGTACGAGTTCTATTGCAAAATCAACTTCACGATTTGGTGGAAGACCTGACAATTCCTCCAGAAAGATATCATCAAACTCTTGTACAATGGGAATATTCATAATCGTGAGTTTCTCAGCAACCATTTGAAATAAATAACCTTCATTTAGTGGAATCAAAACCCTTAAGATGGATGAAATTTCCACTGGGAGGTTATGTTCATCCATGCATCGATATATGATCATAGATTGATCTGGAATATGAAATGTGACTTCCCTTCTTTGGAAATTGATATGAGCTCCATATAAAGAAATACAATCCATGCCAAGAATCACATCAAATTCCACTATAGGAAGGATCACAAGATTTGCATGAAGCACATTCCCCCAAACTTCAATCGGAGAAGAATTATAAACTTTTGATGCGACTGTTGTACCATTAGGGGTTGTTACAGCTAACTCAACATCTAATTTTTGAGGTAATACAACGATACCTTTAGAAAATTCTTCAAAAATTAATGATTGGGTGGATCCAGAATCAAATAAAATATTTACAACTTTAGAGTGGATGGTAAGTGTACCTCTCTCCACTTCGTTGTCGTAGTCCACATCACCGATAGTAATTGCATGTGACTTTCCTTTGTATTTGGCCTTAAGAGTTTTTTGACGTCGATCATCATCATCAACCCTTGGATTTGGGAATTTATTGGCATAATACCCCATCTCCTTGCACTTGAAACATTGAAGTCTAGTAGGTTCATTCTGTGTATCCCTTCCTTTGTTTGCATCAGTAGACATCTTCTTCCCATTATTTCGACATTCAATTGCCCGATGACCATATTTTCCACACTTATAGAATTCTCTTGTCCCCTTAAGACAATTTCATCCATGTTTCTTTCCACACATTGATCATACGGGAAAACACATCATCTTTTCAGTGTGCTCTTTCGATTTTCCTTTGAATTCCATTTTACCCTTCTTATCAAACCCATATGACGAATGGGTTACTCCAATCTCCATCTCAACATTGAGAGCACATCGAATGATTTCCTCGAAGCTATTGAAGTCCCTTATGGATAACACCCTTCGAAGACTTGGTTTTATGCCACTAAATAATCGATCGATCTTAATCTACGGTTGGATAATAATACCAGAAGTATACCTTGGAAGTCCTGTAAAATTTTCTTCATAGGTACCAACAGATTCATCTTCCTTTTTCTTTAATTCAAGAAATTCCTTCACCATATTTGTTCGGAGAATATGAGGGAAGTACTTATTGAAAAATAAGTTCTTGAATGGGTCCCATTCCATGGACTCAATTTCATCCCTTTTCCTCGTATTCTTAATAAGATTCCACCATTGATCAGCTTCACCTTCCAAACGATAAATTGCTAAGATGACTTTATCATGATAAAATCATTGAAGAACTAAAAATATCTTTTTAGTGGCACTGATCCATTGTTTATCCACTAATGGATCATAAGACCCACGGAATGAAGGTGGACGCTGCCTCGTGAAGGATTCAACAGAATGTTGCTCCTTCCTTTGATCGTTTGGATGTCCTGCATGATTCATAGCTTGAGAAAGTTTTGTGAGCATGGATACAAGATTTTTCATTCCAGCTCCCATAACGTTTGGTTTCTCAGGGGGAAAATCATTGCATTTCCCATCGCATTCCGCATTAACATGGTTCCTTCGGGTTCCATCCATTTACTAAAACCAATAAGAATAGTGTGAGAAACACTAATTATAATAGGAAAACCACATAATCAAGAATAAAATTTTACACATAAGGTCTTATCATAGGTTATTCGTGGACATTTCTAAAACACTACGATTGTGTTCTATGCTTAGACATATCCATAGGTTTATTATTAAGGCTTTCACATCCTAGTTTCCAAAGGTTGACTATACCTTTCCTCTGATACCAACTATAACGACCCATACTTTACATACATTGTTAATAATTCAAAATTGAAGTACACTTATTACAACATATAACAAAACCATGAAGGACTATATTGGTATAGTGTCTTTAGAAACTGGGAAACATAAACAAATGTTTCATAAAGCATCTACATTGTCTCCCACATATTTCATCATATCTAGAGTCCCTTTTGTCAAATCCTACTTAATAACCTTCTTCCTGACATGGGGAAATAAAACAAACAAAAGGGTGAGATCAAATACTCACTAAGGGTAAACAAAATAAATATCAATCACATCATATTCATAAGAACAAATCATTTTGGAAAACTTAACCTGCAAAAGAGATCAAAATTTCAAAACATGGGGTAAATAATAGTAGTAAAATGTAATCCCAATAATCATAACTTAAAACCTAAAACTTTTTGGCATACACACATAATCATAGATAATCATTTCTTTTTATTCAAGACTCATTGACAAGACTATCTTAGTGGACAAAGTCCATTTCTGAACCGAGTTCACTCCTCGTTTCAGTCCTGTTTCACTGAACCGGTTTAACCTTCCGTTCTATCCATGTCTATATCGTGATATATAAATCTTTACCCAATGAATTGGAGGGAGATATATGTCCCACCCATCTCATAATGATACCATTCTTATGCGTGGCACAAAATTATAAACCATATATCATAGCATAACCCATCTAATAAAAATGGGATTCTTAAACATCGTGACATCATAAAACAATTCATATAAGATAAAGGAATTCATAAAAAAAATTCTATCACAAAATAATCAAATCAATGTAATAATAGGGATAGAAACATAACCCTATATTATATTAGATGGAAAATAATTTTGATAAAACACTTGAATTCCATTCTTGAGGAAAATAACCTTTCTACTTCAAAAACATTTTTCCTTTCTTATCATGTCATAAAATTTTAAACTAAAAGAATTTGATTAAAAATAAACTTGAAAAATTTTAAAGTAAGATTCATGGAAATAATGTTCTAAAAATCCATTCATGCTGTATAAGTTAAAAAAAGACATTTTTCTCGTACTTTTGTCAGAAAAGTCAAAAAGTACCTCGTACAAAAATGACAAAAGATTCCTTTCATATTTTTTACTACAAACTTCCCGAAGGGTAAAATTGGATATAAAAAATTGTATAAGGATATAAATATTACATATTGAGGAAAAATGGATGTGGATGATAAATATTCCCCATTAAATTCTGATGTATAAACAATCTCGGATAAAAATGAGTTTGCAAGATTTTCCATTACCTTAGGTCCGATTTGCTTTGTAATTGTCTGAACCTCTTGTATAATGATTTAAATAATGTTATTGACTTATTACAGAATCATACTCATTGTTATGATATCATATATAGCCATATTATTAGCTTCTTATTAGTAATATTTCATTGCTATTTGTTATTCGAGTGTTAATTACTTTTTGATCTTATGCATGTTTTGTAGAATAAATTCTTATTCATCTATTTAGGTTATAGTTACCTCATTTACAGAATGGTATTAGTGTAATATATATCATATTAATTCATTAAATTCATTTATATAATCATTATGCAATGAGGATCATGTAGAATGAGTTGCATCACATCGTGGAGACGGTATTCCGTACGTACGCACGAGCGATGATATCATTCCCATGACCGTGGAATTGTACTGGAGTGTATGTATACTATTTCTGAATAAATATCACTTTAAAATAATAATATATATTTATTATTTAATCCATTATACCCATCCAAGTAAGGTGGTGGTGGAAAATAGATTACACCACGACGTGGAGACGGTATACTGTACGTACGCACGCGCGGTGATTTTGTTTTCCGTAGGATGGATAGATGGTGAAATAGAGTTGTTTCATACTTATAATAACATAAAATTATAATAGTTATACTGATGTCATTACTTCATAATGAAACAACTAAAGAAGAAGAAGTGGAATATGAAATAAAGTTGAAAGAATCGGTAACAGACATTACCTCTTCTTTGAAGCGCCTCTTTGAGACCTCCTCTTAGGGCACTAAAATTGGTCTTTGTAGAAGACCAGGAACTCTAGGATGTTTCTAGGGTAGTGGAGAAGATAATTTCATAGGATTTGTACGAGCATGAAGGCTCAAAGTGGTGTGATGAGGAGAGGGAGGAGGTGCCCTTTTATAAGGGAGGAGAGGGGCACCATATGAAAAACTGAATATATTATTTTATTATAAAGTCATTTTCGGGTATTAATATCTCAAAATCGATTTATTTAGAAGCTAAGGTGGGGATGGGTCGAAATCCTCTCATCCAATATAATTTATACAAGTTTAGTTTTCTATTTTAACCTTATCAATTAGATTTAACTATAAGTTAGATAATTTAACTTTTACCATGTCTTCTTGTTTTCTTACACTATAAGGTTAATAAACATTCTATAAAAAGCCAAAAGAACCCCAAGTTGTTTATTATTAATATATATAACCTTATCTAATTCATTTGGCCGAACCGTATATTTTTAGGAATAAAATAATAACTAATAATATAATATTTAAAAAAACTATTTTATGTCAATTTTGACAATATTTGGTAATTGATTTTTGTGAAAATCATTACAGAATTATTAGTTCGAAAAAAGTTAATTAAATCACTAATAACATTTTATATTAACCTATAAAATTATTGTTATTCATAAAAAGTCTCAAATTACATTTATTTGGGTATTTATAACATCAATTATGTTAATATTTCATTAATAAGATAATTACTGCATCATCATTGTGTCATAAATAAATTAAATTATTTAATGTATAAATATTATAAATAAAATATCATAATGTATTAAATATTTTTAGCTTTCTAATTAATATTTATAGTCGAATTTATCTTATGTATAACCCTATATTAAAATTGATTTAGTTATAAAACATTGAATTTTACTATTTTAACCCTTCTTTAAATAAATTAATAATAAATGTCCTAATCTAATCCATGTCGGCCTAAATTGTCATATTTTATTCCTAATGTTGTTTTTGGTCGAATTACACTTATATAATAGAATTATGACATGTGTTGGGGTAATAATAATTACATTTGAACCCTTAATTTCCCTATTTACTTTAAACAGTGGTTAAAAAAGTAAAACGTTACTATTCATCAAAAATTATTTTCATCTCATTTAACAACATTTTAGTCCTTGATATTAACCGTGTCTCTCAGATTTTCAAAATTCCACTCACAGAAGCAGTAAAATTTTGTTTTATGTAAATTTTCAAATTCTCCTAGGAGGTGGGTAAAAGACGGTGAAAAGTTCAATAAAATTTATATATATCTAAAATTATTATAAAATGACTCCAATGAATTGAATTGAACTAATATAGGTATTATGTATCAATTTTGACGTAAAATAAATATAAATAAAATAAATAATTATTTAAATAAAAAGTCGGTTTTTAAATAGTAACCTAGTGTTTTCACTATTCATCAATAATTGAAAGTTTTTAGAAAAATACCAAAATTTCACCCTAGGTTAATTTCGATATTCCGAATCCAAAAATGAAATCCATTTTGGAAAATAAAATTTACAAATTTTAAAAAAGTGGGTATTACTATTCCTAACGTCTAGTTTTGATAATATTTTAATATTATAGCGTTGTTTAGTGAAACTCAGTATTGCATATGACGCAAGCTATCAAGGAAGGTCGCGATTGCGTGTAAAGAAAGCCAAGCTAGTGTTGTGTGTAGTGAAAGATTTCATTGATGATTTATATAAAATAAAAACAAAATATTTCTCATAATAGTCTCGGGTGTTACATTACCCATACAACCACAAAGGTGGAAATCCTATGTAGCTATGGACTAACAAAATTTTGTATTCCATGTATTTTTACACTAGTATAATGTTATATGGAAACCAGTTTCCAATTTAGGGGGAATGGAATGATAGTGATACTATGAGATACTACCAATTCCCCTAAAAACAACATTCTTCTAGGTATTCCTGTAATAACAAACACTCTGACTACAACATGACATTGGAGAAATTCTTACCAATCAAAACATACATTTTTGACTAGATTATTTCATTAAGCATTTATCCACAACTACAACATTGGTGGAATTTTTTGAAGGAAGACATAAGAATGAAAATTTATCCATACTACAATCTAAAAAAATTGATACTTTAGCTTTAAATTTTCTAAAACCACTTATGGGAAAAGGTAAGGTTCAGAAAAATAATTTTAATAGTCCATTGATTATTAATTACTGTATTAAAGAGTAAAGAACTCGACAGACTTGTCCACCACCATTTTATCTATATAAACATATTGAGTAATTATTAACCTAAATCCCTTCTAATCATGATTTTCATTCTTCATCACATGTAATAATAATCCCCATCACATTATACTATGGAATTATAGATTAAATTGAAAACCATACACCTTTATAGAATCCATTGTCTCCATGAAGTGAAGGATAGTTTATATTTTCCCAACCTATCCTTCACTTCTTGATGATTAGTCATCCATTAGAATCAAGGTGGTCCCTAGAATAGAAACTATCCATATTTATTCCTATTTACTTATTTATATGGGTGTACATATATAAATTGAAAAAATACAAGTAATTCTCCATGGTTTATAGAATAAATTTTGTGCATAATATCCTTAATATGATTCTGATCAACTGAAGGATTTCCACATGGATGGTAATCCACAACACCCTCATGGGGATTCAATTGAAGTCCCCTTTGCATAATGATAATTCAAAAAAAAAGAGAAATATGATAATATTTCAAAAAGGAACCATAATATAAAAAAAACTATAATGAAAAAAATACTTATGGATATTCATTTCTATACAACCCATGAAAACCAAATACTTTCAATGAAGATATATGGAGAGAAACATAATCACAACCTACCTCTTATTTTCCAAATATCGTATCTAAAGTATACCAAGATAGCCCAAATCATATAAGGAAATAATATTACTTTGAAGAAAATTCATCATGAACCAATGTGTGTAATATCCAAAGAGGAAAACCTTGCTGAATCAAAGAAATGCATAAAGGTAGTTACTGATCCCCAAAACCTCGTTGGGAGTGTATGGGAATCTTGTAATTCCCTTAGAGAAGGATTTCACACCAATATAAAAAACAAATATAGGATATGTGAATAATACATGGAATTAAAAACAACCAAATAGATATCATTAATAAGATAGTATCCCAATAATTAAATAAGGTATCAATATAGATCATGATATAAATTAATAAAATAAATATGTTCCACATAGTTAATATATATATTTGTTTTTAGGTAAAATGAAATAAAATAGATTTCTAAAGGCCATCCCCGCATGACATGTGGGTTTGCATCCCACCATTCCGCCTCCATAACATGAAAATGAACTAACTTAGATATCTAATTCGACTATGATATACATTTACCTTTCCAATATCAACCTTGAAAATTAATACATACACCCATTATGTACATAGAAGGTGTCATCTCAAAATCGCTATAGGGGCTGAATAAGAGTTACATATATAGACATTATTAAATATGTAAATTAATATCAATTTACTGATATAAATAAATGGGAGATAAAATTATAATAATCATACATTATACAAGAAAAATAAAAAATTCGATGTAGATTTAATAAAAAGTAATAATAAAAAATGACACATCTTTAAAGTACAACATAGAATTGAATCCTTTCATTTTAATTTTTAATGAAAATATAAATAATGAATTTCAAAAACATGAATCATTGAACAATGTAGAAATGAAAAACATTTAAAACAATATAGTACCTTGATAACATTTCCTATGGTAAATATAGTTTGGGATATCTACGGTCTTCTACCATCATGTTACAAAATAAAATAAAATAAAATGGAGAACACTCAACAATGATATTTATAATATTACTCACTTCTATTATAATGTTTAATTATAGTTTTCTAATGTATATATCCAATGAATGTGAGGGTGAAAAAACATATCCATGATTTTCCAAGACTAAATACTATATTCATAGTCTCCCGTGGGATGTGGAAATTTTAACAAGTCAAAAAAATTCAAATGGATATTTTATAAATAGAAATATTAATTTGTCAATGAAAATTCAACAACCCTAATACCATGCATAAAAATACTGATTAATCAATTTCATCATAAATTTATTTTCATATTTTAGAAAATATTTTAGGATATAAAAACTCATTCCGAGAAAATTATTAAACATCTTTTCAATAAAATATAGTAATAATGATTGATATAATAAATTCTTTTTATGAATCCACCAAACATATATATATTGAATATAAATCAGTCATAGGGAACCCATAAAGAAATAGATGAGGGAAACCATACGATATGAATGGAATCACAAAACCAAAAAATATAATCATTAATTTTGGGATCCATTAAACATTAGGATGACATAACACAACAATGATTTGAAAACAAAACAGATAAGGGTAAAGATAAATAAATTTGAGAGATACCTCTTACCACAATGCAACATGAATATCTACTGTGATTCCCTATATAAATATCACCTCCAGTGAAGTGAAAATGTACTTTTTACAAGAGATACACTTCAATATTTTCATCTATCAAAATAAAAGGAAATAATATGGTTAAATTACACCAAGTGAAAACAAGAAAAATGAATTTTTAAAAAATATGTTCAATTGATTAGTAACGTGAAACACAATTTTTTTCATTGATAAATTCATCTAAATATGTTCATGGGATAAATAATTGGTTAAATCAATAAACCAAATGTTAAAAAACTTAGGCTCTTCTCTTAGAAATTCCCATATTATTACCAAAATAGTTCATTGACATGAACTGTAATGACCTGACATATTGGGTCCCACATGGTAGGTGTATCACTGAGTCACTACAACCCAAATCTTTCTTATAATATGAAAATATTTATAGAAAGTTATTAGAAGGAATAATATAATATGGGAGGCCTTTAACTATTTTACCTATATCCATACACCCATATATATCCATGAAATTATGTAAATAAATAACGAAAGTTAAAAAATATAGAGCAAACCAGGAACGTAATAACCACTAGAGAATACATTAGAGTGTAAATGAATAAAACCAAAGTTCAAAGGGGAAAAATATATTCCCAACCAGAAATGATGTCTCAGGCATATGAAAACAAGAAATAATGAGAGCTAAGTGATCTAGGCTAATGATCTACAAGCTCAACCATCCTATGTGGTCAATTCACATAGTTATCACTATGATCCAAAAAATCAATACTAATCATACCATAATATTAATAAGACATGACATGTGTGAGGACATCCCATATAAGGGTGAGTATATTCATTCCTTATAAGATACCTTATAAACATAAAGTGTGTGACTGAAAATAAAATTATGTTCTGATCAACCCAATGAAGGAATTTTAGTCATAAAAACTAAGACAAACCATAAACATTCAAATATTCTCAACACATATCCCAATATTGAGGGAAATAATATCACTATCTCCTTACCCTATATTAGATTAATGAGTTTTTCATCATCTCTATATATCAAAATCTAATTCCTTCTATCAAGAATAAATGGAGAAGGATATTTCATCCAGGGGGAAATCCTCACCACTATTCTCCACATCCAATAGAGGCCCAAATTTGAACAATTCATCCCACATAGCCCCACCAGAATTTGTGTGGAGGGTCCAAACCATCGTTTTTTCACTCTACAGTTGATCAATTGAAAGATACCATGGAGGACATGTTCGTTTCTATAGATTGGTGATGGGGGATTGAAACTATTTATAAATATGGATAATGGTCATATTTGTGTAATTTGCATCTCTTTCCATATAATGATTATGTGGAACTCATGCAATAGTTCAATAGTGAATTATCATCCATTGAAACACTTTGATGATATTTCCTTGATCACAACCATCATCAATTATCATTAAAAGAAGCACCATTCTCAGATAATACCACATCATATAATTTACACCATAATAAAGGACATGATCAAGTTATATATGAAACAATACTCAGGTTAGGCTACCCACGGTCCATAATCCAAGTATAATTAAAAGACATATGCGAGGAAGAAATCGATGGGTGGAATACATGGTTCCTACACACGTTCACACGACATGTATTCCCAACTCATTTCCTATATATCTCAGAAGACATGAATTGAAATCCATTTCATCGTAAAATGAACAAATAGATCACACATGGTGTGTCACAACCACTCAGTGATTTCATATTCCCTCTAGGGAATGTATATGTATGTA
The DNA here is from genome assembly GCA_963277665.1 of Viscum album. Lineage (NCBI taxonomy): Eukaryota > Viridiplantae > Streptophyta > Magnoliopsida > Santalales > Viscaceae > Viscum > Viscum album. The sequence goes on along the minus strand of OY728143.1, from coordinate 874,691,630 downwards.
TACCCATTCAACTGAACCATGCCATGTAATTGGATTTGTATAGGTATTTTTATGTTCCCATGTACTCCTATAGTACATTGTTCTTCCTCCTACATGGTTTCCTAAGAATGTTCCAGCAGGTACACATCATAGAATCCCAGGGAGAGTCACATAGTGTATGGTCCTAACCACATGACATGTGATCCTTAACTCGATTGAAAACCCAAAATAAAATAGAAGAGATGGAATCTGGTATGTTCTCTTCAAAACTATATGGTGTTTAATGTGGGGTTCTCAAATAACATCCATAAAATTCATAAGAGTCTCCAAATATGGCCTCTCTGCAACATTCCGCACTGACTAATCACCCAGAATAGTTGGTAATCACATTCTATGGTCGATTTCAACCCCTTGGTGGCTAGAAATATGAACTGACTATCTAGAAAAATATATGTTTCACATTCAGTAAACCTCTCATCACACATGACCATTCCTGATCCAATTACCATTGGGTATAACCAGTGATACAAAAAGATGAATCCAATAAATGACTATCCATTCATCATCCTACAATCATCCATGAATCCAAGGGATAAATTAAACTTGAACCTTCAAAATCAATTTCATACTATAACCCTATGGAAAAATTGAGAATAAAATGATTAAATTATGTGGGAAATGGACAAAAACAAAGGAAAATCACCATTTTTAATCTTATCATGGAAAATATCCAAAATCGGTTATATCTAGTGTGAATATAATGATATTTAATGAATAAATAGAGTACACAAATAAATTGGATCAACTGAAATGAAGATAAAAACATATCAAACGTAGATAAAAATATCCATTCATTAAATATTAATTAATGAGAGAAACATAAATTAATGAGACCAACCTTGATTTGGATCAATTTATCAAGATACACATGTTCCAAATTAATAAAAAAGACCCATTTTATTCACTATCTAATGATCCACCTTGATCTGATCTCCCATTATTTTCTAATGTGATCTTCCAATAATGAATTCTCATATATCCTCTAAAATCTCAGTGTGTTTATAATGATAACTCTTTAGAATTTTTATTATAATGTGAAAATATAGGAAATTATGATGTTGGAATTTCCAGAAAAAAATAAATTTAATTATTTATTTTAATTAAATTCACCACAAACGGAATTATCAAATGGATTTAATATTTTAACCAATCGTGGGTCATGCCTATGTTAAACCCCATGCTTCATAACCAACTATGGTCTCATATTTTTGTTTTGAGTAACCATTAGGTATTTTTTATAAATTTTCATGAAAATTATGTTCACGTTGTAATATTACAATCAATATTTTTTAATATCAATTCGAATATCACTATGCCTTGTAATATCACTTCATATCATTTCTTTTCATTGAAAATATCACAATAAATATTCCAAGGTTATAAATGGAAAAAAGGGTAACTATATTCTCTCTTATATCATAAATTTTCACCCAAAAAAGCTCAAATTATATTTTTTGGATTATGTGTCAGTATCTGATGATCATTCTCCCAGGGTATCTCTTGTATGATCCAATAATTCCATAACACACAAACCTAGAGAATGGTTTATCCTTAGAGGATAAACTCATATCGATCCTCGATCGATAATGGGAATTCTATAAAGGTGGATCAAAATCAATTTATAGGTCACCCTAACCAATGATGTTCATATAATCATGCACATATCTCATCATCTATGAGATAATGAAGTTGTCATGAACCGACACTAACTATAGTGTTATTGCTAAGCATTGAGAAACCTCACCAACACTCTGAAGGATCCCAAATGACTTGATGAACCATATGGATAACTTTCATATTTTGGAAACCCCCATAATAATCAACATGGGTTGAATCATAGGAAAAAAAGATCTCTCTACATGAACTATAAGGTCCTATGATATATATTTATATAATATTTCCGTTGTCTCTTGGAAATCGTTATCCACTCACCAAAAAATATCCATCTCAATCATCGCATGCACTGTCTCTGACAAAAAAAAAATATTTCTCACCGATCTAATTTTATCATACGGATTTCTGATAATATTTCTAATACAGGGATGCGGAATGTTTCATACTGATATTAATTTAATATATTTTTTATAAGAAAAACCCACAAAGGGATATATATCCCCCCTGCTTTAACTGATGTCTAACATTCTAGCCCTCGACATATAATCTAACACCTTGATATTTCGCTCAGTATGACCATCCCTCTATGTGTGAAACTTTGTACGAAGAATATATTTTATCCTCAATTCCTCTTCATGACCCTACAAAAATGTTATGTAAACAATGAGTCATGTTCATCGACAATATTATAGGGTACCACATAAATTCAAATGATCTCTTATAGATATAACTGCCCTAAAATTTCATAATAATTATACTCTATGAGAGAAAGGAATATCTATGAATATTTATGGCAGTAAAATATCACTTGGATATAATCTAGACTTATCTATATCCATGGAAATCCCCTAATGATGTCACGAGATATTATATACCATTTTAGTCTTGTATCATAATTGGTAGTGTCCAACTTACTGAGATTTGGTGCTCAGCCTTTATCCATTGGCATGTGAGGCCCCAATAGATGAAGTCAGCTATGCTATACCACATTCCCTCCCATTAAAATATAAATTGATATTAATTATAAAACGTTTTCACACCTACATGTATATACAATGGAGAAATGTGAAGCTTCATCACCACCTCTCGTATCATGACTGAAATAACCATCCATCTAGAGAAAATGATGTAATGTTCCAATACTTAGGATTTTTTGTATGATGCATCCCCTGAGGATATCTAGAAAATATGAACATAACAATTTATTAATAACTACTAGGAATCTCACACACATTGAATATGTGGAAAATTCAACACCATCAACTGAAGATAGTTTTCACCACTATCATCTACTAGAATCAGCTGCAAAGAACAACATCGCTCAGATGGCCCCTCTACAAAGTGTGACTCATACATTCTAAAAATGAAATCATCCACCATGTTTCCCTTCCTTGGAGTATACATTATCATAGTTTAATTTGCTTGTAGAAACTCTAATTAATTCCTTTATCTCAGGTTAATATCTCTTTGAATGAATACATACCAATGAATCTAGTGGTCTAAGTAAACAATAAATCACTCTCCCAGAAGATAATACCTCTACATATTCAGTGAGAAGACTTCCACTAAAAAATATTTGTAATGGGTAGCATATTTAATATTGTGAGGTATAATTTACCTAAACAGATATGTTATAAATTCCTTCCTCTATAGAAACACCCAGAATAAACCAACATGAAATGAATCACAAAGAACTATGTACTCTACTCCCTCTTATGGTGGTATCAATATAGGAACCCTTTTCAAACTCATCCTCAAATAAATGATATATCCATAACACTACTTGTTCAAGGTAAAATGGATCCATTTCTTAGTTGGGTGGTAAAACATACTATAATCCTGGAGAAGTATTCCATTCCTCTATCAACATATTATGAATCTATGGTAACTATGAACATCTATCACCTTCATGTGTATCCCACAAGAAAAACATGCATCAACCCTTACCATGTGTATTCCCACTCCCATGTCTGATAATGTACATCACATGAAATGGGCTTCAAAATAACTATAACTGGTTGTATGAGAGATTTCCATAAATCTGGTACTCTCAAAGAATGTCTAGAAACATACCATAGATTGTGGAATTCAAGACCTATGATGCTAAGTAGAATTTGACTTTGTCATGTAATACTAACAATAAAGATTCCAATGTGATTAAGGTTCCAGTTTTTCTGTATCATATATACTACAATGGTGTCCAATGAACCGAAGGGAATCACCAAGAACTCAACACAACCATAAATTGTGATAAACCACCTTGAGTTAAAACTCAAAGGACCACATTTCCCCTAACCATTATGTAACATTCCCATCAAACCATATGGGTGGATACCCCACCTTGATAGTAATCTGGTTCTTTTTACACCAGCCCTCACTGAACATGGACACTCATATACCTAAAATTAAACCAACACATGGATTCCCAAGAATGAATATTGGGTTTTACTATTCACAACTATTGTTGATCCTCCAACCATATGTTAAACTATCATATCACAACAGGGTCATCTTATATTCTAGAAAAAACATTAGTTCATCCATGGGAGTAAGTATATACATAATTATACATCTCAGTGGGGTCTTAAACAATGAATATCCTTATGAAATACATCCTCATACTCCTCCACCATTACAATAAATTTATGTCTCTTAACATTTGTTTCTTATCTAATAATACATTACAATTGGTGCGAAATAAGATGTTTCCTCCTATGAATGAGTAAATCATGCTCTTATTGGGATAAATCAATCCATAAATGAGGGAAAATCAATCCCATTACATGGATGACTTCTAAACTCATTAGGAATTCTTACATGAGCATGGATGGTGAAAACTAGTATAATTAGAGGAAAAAACATAGAGCCTCACCATTAGTTATAGAAAGATTCCACATGAGGATCTATCCTCCCTCATAGAGTCAGGTCTCAATTATAGAAATTTTTTTATCATTAATTATATCTATTTCATCCTAGAACACAATGGTAATGAAAAAAAGACTCTACAAGTATTTCAAAGCCATAGATACGTTATATTTCCACTAAAAGTGTCTTTAGACAACATGAAAAAACATTAAATAGATTTTATAAGACATAGGAGGTACATTGATCATACCTATACCCTTTAGGTCACGAATCACTTGTACTCAAAGCCCCCATTCCCTTTTCTCACATGTCCTTCATAAAGAAGGCCCAATATGATACCCTAGCACAAAAAATGACCTGAAATACCCAATAAAAAGAAATTATTCTTCTTAAGCTTCACACATTCCCCTTTAAGAACCAGTGAATTACCCATACAGTTTTATATCATGTCACATGGACAAATCTAGATAGGGTAATTTCTTTTATTCCTTTCATTCATGATGTCACATCTATCATGACCATCACAAGTTTCTATAAATAACCCATATCATCCTATAACAGTATAATCATAAGACTTCATTAATAGTTCTCATATCCATTTATGATTTCCACACCACATGTTCATTATTTTCATCAACAACCAATGAAGGGGGTTCTGGCTCAACATAAAAATTAGGTGGTCTCTATCATTTGACCCACTAATTTACAATCATCACTAGTGAAATGACATCCGGTATATCTGATAAAAACACTTATAATTAATAATGATTGTGAATGGAATATAGTATTGTGTCTATATCCTTGAATCCTGGATTCTTAAGAATTCAGTAATGGGATATAAAAAGTGACACAAAATGAAAGAAAATATCATCCATATATCATGATATGTATCTTCGTGCTGAATTATTTTTCATGGAATCTGCATATCCTCGGGGACAGTGTGTCCTCTATTAATAATCCTATATGAATGTATAAGAAAATAGTATATATGTTATTTGGGTACAATCATAGAATACTAGTGGAGGTTGATATGGTAGCACTTAGGTGGATGAGGTGGTTCTAACAAGAAGGTATGATAGCATAAATATTGAAATTCATTATTAATGGAAGCATAAATGTTGTATTTCATAAATGTTTATTGGGTATTAAACCTCTAAATACAATAGAGACAAGCATTTTTAATTATGCAAGACTAAGGGTCATAATTTTCAAACATGTAAGAAGAGGAAGAAAAAATCCAATATCATTACCACTGACTCACACATTACAATAATTAAAGAACCCTATAATCAATTCACTATTGAATGGGATGTTAACTGGAAAATAAAATATTCTAATATTGATGGTCTCTTCCCTTTAGAATAAGCATTCTATGAGATTGTGATGAAAGAGAAAGAAAATGATAATCTCAATATCTTATGAGTTATGCATGTTCTTTAGGAAATGATAATATATCAAGGGAAGAACTCTCCTGATTGAATGTTGGTTAATTGGGAATAAATTAATATCAATATAGAGAAATATCTATCTTATGGGAATTATGGAATTGATAGTCAATCTTTGATGAATGTAGTAGTATCTAAAATACATGAACATGAATATGAGTATAATTCTGATGATAAGAATGAAAGGTTACCAATTAAGCGTGTTAATGAACATTTATTCAGATATAATTTCAATGCACTTGAATTGTTAGTTGAAACAACCCATCTAGGTTGAAAAAATGATATAAATCAGGACCAAAATTGGTTACATGCTATAAATGTTGTTGTAGATGTGGAATTCACATTTGTCTCCTAATCCATGACATTCAAGAGATCAGTTATTTGAGACCAAACCCCTCAGTAATTGGATTCATGTAATAAATTCACTCCACCAAGTGGAGTAGTTTGGAATGATGAGACTGGGAATGCTCAATTCAATGAGATTCCACTAAAAAGTGTTGATAAAAATAATGTTTAACATGTTGTGATTGGGGATACAATAGTGGAGAAATTTTCAAGGGCGTGGGGGTAAAAATGAAGAAATGATCAAAGGATATCAATTAAGTAAATGTGACAAAATAATAAAATCCTCTAACAAGATGAAAATATTTCAAAAAATGATGACACATTATTGGAATCGGTATGTTCTAGGTTACAACCTAGTGGCCAAGCCCCTAAGATATTATATCGTGGCTAATAATCCCATGAATCTTGAAATTTTGGTATCAAAAAATTTTATTAGAGAAATGTATATCATTTATGAGGACATCCCTTCGATACAAGTTTTCCAATGCAAATCATCCTGACTATAATATGTATCATTTATTGATACTATAACATGACATCATCTGTAATATGAAATGTAAGAAGTATACCCAGTGTATATAAATTTATATTGATACCAAAAGTGGTACTTTTGTCAATTACTTTTTGTATTATTCCACATCACACACCAGAAGTTGTTATATATGGTTGGATTTTGAGAGTCAAAATGAAAACATGAACCATAAAATGCTAATAATGGGAGATTTTATTTTTATTTTTTGAATTGTAAGAGAAAATACATCAAGATTCAATAGTTATGTTGTGTTGGATTTGTTCTCATGAATTGATTATTTCAATATAGTGGATATTCCAATTTTTAAATTAAAGATTACATGGATTATATAAACATTGAATTGAAGAAAATCAGGTAGTCTTGATTGATTCCTTGTCCAAATGGGAGAAAAAAAAAATAAAAAATGGGTACTATAGTTTCAAACTCCCAAAGAATTATTTGGATCACAACCCCACTATTTTATATTTATTAACTCAGATTAAAAGGTTGGTACCTCTTCCATTTCACTTCAATAATGGATGGCTTGACACTATTTCATACAATGATAATATAATGATGTATGGGAAATGAAATCATCTAGGAATTTCTTTTTATTTTCTTATTAATAAAATAGAACACACCAAAGGATTATTAAGAGAATGAAGAATAAAAAATTTCTCTAATATATATATTTTCATCATGATTCCTAAAGAAAATCATGATCATAATAATATTGTAAATCATCATCGAAATTCCCCATATAGAGATACAATGGAAGATCATTAAAAACATTATTGATTTATTATTATAATGTAATGACTTGATTTAAATTTGTTGAATATTAAATGGTTGGAATATGTTGAATGGAAAACTATGTTATATCATCAATAGAAAAATAAAACCAGATTTATGAAAATTAATAATCTAATGAGCATTGAGGGACACCTACATACCTCTAAAAATAAAAATGAAAAGGAAATGGTGGATTATTTTTGGGGATTGTATTTAAATGATCAAAGGAATAGAACATATTGATTGAGTGGCAACAGAATATCCCTTATAGAGGTGCATAAAAATGAGGAATTTATTTAGCACCCTCAAAGGATGATTTCAATGTGGATATTTTTTATTTGATCTATATAGTGATGGTAGACAAGATGGTTTTACAAAAAAAATTATGATGTTTTCTTTTGATATTTTTCATGATGAAGTGACCAATGTAGTGAGGGATTATCTCACTAATTTTTTCCTATAGTTTTAACTCACATATAATAGAATTAATTATCAAAGTGGATGGAGAAATTGACATAAAATATTTCAAGCCAGTTTCCATTGTGAAAAATATACCCAAAATCATTTTCTAAATTATCAAGATTATAATGGGTGAAATAGTTTAAGAACACGTTACCACTAACCAACTTGTGTTTTTACGAGGTATTATCATAAAAAAATATATATTCATGGAATCATAAATTATTAATATTCAGAAGAGAATAATTAAATAAGGAAATTTTTTAATGAATAATAATTTCTCCATGAAATTAGACAATTTGAATTGGATCATTATTTTTTTGTTCTTAGTATATATGGATTCCCTAATTCTTTCATAAAATGATTCAACATAATTCTCACCTCTTCAAGGATATTCCTACTCATTACGGGAGAACCAAGGTGTTTTTATTAATACCCTAGTGGTGTTAGATAGGGTGGTCCAATCTTATGAATTTTGTTTTCCATTACAAAATATTATATGAGAAGATGTGTAATTGATCTTGTAAAACATATCAATTATAGGTGTATAAAGGCTGGATGAAACGACTTCACCCCCTTACATATCATCTTTGAAGATGTAATTATTCTCTTTAGTTAAGCTTCCATGAAATCTGTACATGAAATTAATGGTTTGTTTTAACATTTTGAAAAAGTTTCCCTAGAGTACATCAGTTTGAAAAATCATTCTTTGTTTTTGGAGAGGGAATTATGGTTTTTTAGAATAATGAGATCCCTAGGAAATTAGAATTTTAAAAAGGGTCCCCCATTTACTTACCATGGATTACCCTTATTTTGGAGAAAATTAATTATAATAACCATAAGAATATATTATCATGAATTATTTATATATTGGATAGTTGTAAAGGGAAATACATGTCCATGGCAGGAGGGGTATTCCTTATTAACATGTCAATTACATATAAATTTTATTAATTCTCTATTTATAGGTTTCCAAGATGTCTCATCAATGAAATTAAATGTTTATTAATGAACAACAAATAGACCATGTTTGGGGATCATAATATGTTTATTACGGTGGAATAGAAATATTGTATTAATGCCATCGAAATGGGAGGCCTTTGAGTTAATTATCTATGGATATTAAATGATTCCCATACTGGAAAATTCACATGGATTCTTAGGAATCATATTGACTCTTCTTGTGAATTTTTTTCATAGATAATAGAAACTAGGTTCATAGAAGAATATAAAAACTACCACTCATCATTTGTTTGGGAAAATGTTTGGAATTATTTTAATAAAATATTGAAAAACCCAAAATGGTTGGTGATGAGGAACTATAATCTCAATAGTTGGAGAACATTAGGGTGTGAAATATCACTTATAGAATATTAATATACTATTGGATTGGGATGAAATTTACATATCTGGTCATTTGATGTGGATAAGTACCCATTATAGAATAAGGCCTTTGTAAAAGAAAGTGGAGTTCCATATTTATGGTTTCATAGACATTGATTATCTAATATCATGACCCAATAGGAATGGGATGTTTAAATGAAATTATTAATATAATATGCATTTTGAATGAATCAACCTATGACCATCATGGTTCTTTAATGTTAATGTTACCAATTATACAACACTAATGATTTTATTTCCATAGGAGGGTATGGAAAAGGGACTTCCCACATTTGACCAATTAAATACGGAAATCCATTTCATTGTTTCAGTATGTCCTTTATATTTGATCTATGAAGAGGATATATAAATCATATTCATGGGATATATTTTTTTGCAGATAACCTATGAATTTATATAGGGAATATATTTGAAATCTGTTATTGCACTAATTTTTAGCTTGAAAATCAAATTGATATGCTCTGTACAACTGGGTAGAGTCAGAACATTTCCAATTTGATTCTGGATGCAGTACTTGTAGTCATTTTTTTTGATTTGGAATGTAATAAAAAAGAGGAATATTGGTGTCCAAACACATTCCATACATACTGCTATATTTTTTGTAAATAAAGTGATACATGATGCATGTGAGGCTAAATTTGGAGATATGAAAAAAACTTTAGAAGTTATGAATATATTTTGAATGGTTCATGTCCGTAGAAACTCAATAACCCCCTTCTTTTTATATGCATTTGATGGAACCCCCATATCATCCCATGGATCAAACTCAACACTGATGGTATGAACTCGGATACACCAAGGACCTCACTTTGTCGATGTGTTTTCAAACCCTATTGTGGATTTGTTAATGGGTGTTTTTATCACTACATTATAATTATAATTTCTTATGATTTTGTATTATGGGCCATAATACATGCTATAAAACATGATTTCATACAAGACTATAACTCATTATGGATTTAATATGTTTTTGAAATTTCTTTCAGGGCCTTAATGTACATAAGAAGGGATATTCGTTGGAAGAATCTACCTTATTGTAATGATTTCATTCAACTTGTTATGTTTCTCAATCTGAAATTTCCTCATGACTATGGGGATTATAATCAAGTGGAAGATGCTCTATCAAGGAGGAGGATCATTGTAATGAGATCAATTTGGTAATTCAAAAACATAACTACTGTGAACCAATTGTGGATGTAGATATGTGGGAAGTGATCTGCTCTCATATTATTTTAAACACCTTATGCCAAATGATTTTGTATGAAATTTTTCTCAATTAATTCTTGGAATGGGTAGGGCCAGATCCCAGAGATTCATTTCATTAGTAGAATTACATACTTGAAAAATATAAAATGCTAAAAATGTATTATATAGTTAAAGATAATTTTTGGGGAGCTAAATCAATATGTATATCCAAATGGATTCCATATTATATGATGCATGTACCATGGTTCCATATAACCAATGTGTCGGTATGCTGATTTGAAAAAAAGGTAGTAAGAGATACGGTTAATGGATACATTGGCTGCTTCACCAATGATCGATTCCCTAGAACGATTTTAAAAAACAAGAAACTTTTTTATTTTTCATGATTTAATGACCAATCTATACAGGTGCAGATGTATTAAAATTATCCCATGAAATGAACTCAGTAGATACCACTCTTTAATGACCTAGCCAATTGAGGCACACCTGGATAGAGAATGTCTTATCCCATATAACCCCAATCAATCTTATACTACACAGAAGGATATAAAGAAGCACCATGAAGGCATGGCATAAAGGAGGAGGTGTTTTCCAAATGTATGTGTACATAATCACCCATCCATCTAAATCAAACAGTGTAAAAGGAGAAGGTTTTACAGTAACATCTAGTGTAATCCATACTTTAAATAACATGTATGGAATAAATTATAGCATGATAGAAGAAAACAAAAATGTAATGTGAAAAAATAGACACACATCCTAGATTGATGTCCAAAATGAAAAAAACATGGAATAAGTTACTCTTAGAGATACTAACACATTATCTATATGCTTGACCATCATATGCATTTAATCCGACATCGTATCAATGTGCTCTACCAATGTCATTTTTGATCTATCCATCATCAAAATAATAAATGAAAAATTATAGGAAAACACCATCATTGGGTGTGTGTGTGTGTGTGTGTGTGTGTGTATACATACCCATTAAGATGACCCAAATATCAAAAGAGAGATATATGAAGATACATTGATAAAAATCCTAACTGAATGAAGCCATGTCAATCAGAAATTGAGAAAATAACTATAAAGAACTAGATATTCCTAATCATCATCCAAATTAAATGACAAGTGGGAAATCCATATCCAAATAAAATATAAGAAACATGAGTCATTATATAGCACAAATATCCCATCTTCATTTCCCATAATCTTGTACAACCGCATATGAATCCTTGTGGAGGGGCACACACCTCTCTCCTCTATTCCAAAGCTGACTGATCCATATATACGAACCTTCCATCCCACAAAACCTGGCCAACATTTGTGTGGAGGTTCCTATCCATCACCACTATTCTCTATGACTAAGGGAACAAAAAATCCCATTAATGAATCACTCACCTCCAGATCATGATGGTGGGGGGTTCTAAACCTCTAAACTAATGAACAATTCATTTCATAGGGGTCTAATAACATTATCTATAGAAATGGTCTGGGGAAACTATTACATAGTGTGGTAGGGGAGTATTAACCCAATAAATTATCCGATGATCCTGCTCTAATCATTGTCATAATCCAATGTCACCTAAAGAGATTTCAAGATTGGGAAAACTCACATAAAATCACATACTCAATTAAAAAATGCCACCATCATATTATACTTAGAATAAAAATCAGGATATGTTACACACATTCAATAATCTGAGTCCAAATGAATCATATATGAGATTAATAATTCCATGGAGGGAATAAACATTATGTTTGGGGAGAAAAAACCATTTGACCCCACTTAGTCACCTAGTTTTGATCCCTTCTATACATATATTGGATTCTATATCATTGTGCATGGAGTGTATGGATTTCACACAACATGTCTATATTACTCACGCCCTTCTTATGTCCTCTTGGCCCTGCCCATGTATATCAACCAATATCAGCATACCTGGCCATGTACCTTGCCTTGAACCTTGAAATTCCAATGTATTTTCTCGTGCCTACATACACCTAGAGTACATGGCATGTACTCCCTCATAGGTTCTTGGGAATGTGCCATCTGACAACAAACATGGACACTCGGGCCGCGTCACACAACAATTGGACCCAACCACACGATTTGTGACAATTAACATGGTTGAAAACCATAGCTACTTTTGAATATAAGGCACGTAGAATGTATTCTTCCTAAAGAAATAGAAAATACTACAGTTTTTAATTGAAGATCCAGAATCCTCATGGGGTCTCCATATGTGGCCTCTCTAAGTCTTTTTTCAATGATAGACCACCCAGAATTGGGGGAGATTTCACCCAACCCATTATTCTTTCCATCTACTGGCCATAAATGAGAATCAGCTAACCACAAAATGATCATCCATGTGTTCCTCAAACCTCTCATCACCCATGCCCACTATGGATCCCATATCCACATATTATATCCCATTATACATACCTATCCATCCACAAAACACTTATAATTTCGTTAAATTGTGTATCACTACAAATTCAGGGGTTCAATCATTCTTTGACCCACCCCAACAACGTCGAACCACGACCTCGTGGCCATATGGAAGAGAACACAAATAATAGGTGGGGTAAATGCACAATAAAAATGGTGAAATCCTTATTTCTAAATCATTAATGGAAAAAGATCATAAATATGGGATATAGAAGGTGAATATCATAAAATATCAAAAATAACTAATATAAAAAAAATTTAATAGTCTCATGTGAATGATAAATTAACATAGAGAAAAATAGATAAGAAAATACATTCTAAATTTTTTATTCAGGGTTATGCACTAGAATTGACTAAACCTACCTCAATTTGGATCCATTGATGGTGAATAAGATGTTCACCATCATATAAGACGACACAATGTGTTTTTTTCACATGATCCTCCTCTATCTGATCACCCATTATCCTCTAACGTGTTCCTTTGATGAACAACACTCATAGAATCACACTATTCTCACTGGGATAATTTTACTAACCATATATAATTGTTATAATGATGTATAAATTACCGAAATTGCATCATCAAAATTTAAAAATAAATAATTACATTTAGTAATTATTTTAATTATATAGATCTTTAATTACTGGATCAACCAAAAATCCAGAATTGACAACCTTAGTGCATTCCTAGGGTAAAACTCGTGTTATAGACTCAACAGATGAATCATATTTATAACATGAGACTATTTTTGTTAGATATCCCACTTATTCCGTAATACTCACACATGAGATGATTATATATTCAGTATTTTCATAATAACAATTCCTATTTCACCAGGCCTCTAAATTACATGCATTTATTATTCCTAGATATAAATAAATTCTTGAAAAATTCCAAAGTATTATAAGTGAAAAAATATGTCACATTAACGATTTTTTCATAAGATGAAACACTATAACATTAGGGATACATATCCTACAATGGGGTAAAACCAAATGATGTTTATGAGGACACACCAAAATACATAAAATAAAAAAAAATATTTATCTTAACATAAAGACACATTATGGATATGACATAGTGGTATTGTTGTTTACAAAACTATCATTCTTTCAGGATTTTCTGGAACATTAGTTAAATATAAAAACTATCCATTATACCAATATTTTTATGATACATTGGACTTATTAAAATATTACTAGTTGTTCTGATCCTTCCACAATATATATTTATTCACGCCCATATTTCAATTTCTTATAAACACACAGGGATCTTTATCGTATATTAAAAAAACCAAAACCACAATTAGTGTATCAAATAAATTAAAATGACTGTTATGGAGCATCTATCATTTCATTTTCCATCACTTGATTATGGACATAATCTAGAATATCGATTACTTTGACCGTGTTGAAATAAAACATCCCTTTACACTAATAGGATAATTATCGTTGATTCCAATGTGGAATGTATGGAATATGGATGATTATATATGCACAATAATTCACAATTTCAACCATAAAATTGGGTTAAACTATATGATTCTTCATTCCACATGATTTTCCCACAAAATCTGATTCATTCATTCCATGACTCCATTATGTTTGGTAGTAACTTGTATAGTAATCTCTATATAAATCCCATTAAAAGAACCTCTACAATTCCCTTCCTCTATCCTCATCATGTTATAATAAAATCCTCTGAAATTCAATTAGGGTTGTATTTACTGTTCAATTTGATGGATGCTATTCTATTGACAGCCAAATGAAGGAAGTTATCTCGTTTTTTAAGTATTGATTCACCATGTCTATAAAAATACTCAGTAATAGGGTATGGTGAAGTTAGAAGATTAACCTAGAGGACCAAAACCATATCCAAGTTCATGTTATGAAGGGATTTTTCCAAAATAAGAAAGTTACGAGGGACAACAATCATGGTGTTCCCAATCATGGTATATCGATTTTCCATTAAAAACAATATATGTACATTACTAAGACTATTTTGATTGTAACTATGGTGAATATGAAGATATCTAGTACAAAATTTCCATCATGGGCGGATTATTCTTTTTCACATGGTTTTGTAATCATGGTGTGATTATGTGATACTATATATGATAAAAAACAATTATTTCAGTTGTTTTGGTTAGGATGATATGGACCTATGTTAAATGGATTTAGTGGGAGGCTAAACTCATGTTTTTGATCCATTCAAGTGAAAAAACTAAATTATTTTCACCATAGCACGGTGCGTGTAATTTCAAAATTCTAATTTATATTCCTTGAAAAGAGTATGTTGTTTACTCTTAAAGTTTATGGTAGTTGTAACTACCTCATAGTGGAAAATTATCATTTTTTTAACTCGTCTAATCTTCTCATTCAAATAATGGACATAACATTAGTGAGGATTTTAATAAAAATTTATAGAGTGTTTTAGTGAATAATTAAGATCTTCTACATGTATATGAATACGTAGAAAGGATGAAGAATGTGGTATCATTATAGATCATATTTGGATGGTTAAAGTCTAAATAATATTATATTCTAGAGGTTCTATCCCTTTCCAAATGTAATAACTATATCTGGTGAATATTAAAACAATAAATGGTGTTTATTTTCATTTTCGTTACATGGGAAAGAAAAAAGACCACAATTAGGTTAGTAACATCTTTATATATGTAAAGTATTTAGTTCAATAGTTTTTCCTGGCATTCAAATATGTGGTTTAATGAGATCACTCCCAATATTTTTATATAATGTACTGAGATTTATTTTCATATTGTTGCACAATCATATTGTTTTGAATACTCCTTGGATATAACCTATTGTAGTTGAACCAAGTAAAATACATAATATAAATTACAACATTTATAAGCCAATTAGATGAAAAAAATATAAATCAATGTGTTCCCCATGGTGAAATTGAAAGATCCTCATTCAATGAATAACTATTATAAACATAAATACGAATGATTCCATCATCCATTCTCAAGTTGTTATCCTCTATAATTATCTAATAATATGTTCAAATTAGTGTATAAAATTTTTCTATCTTAGAAGAATAAAATATTTTTTCAAGCACAATTATATCCCCATCTTTGATGTATGAATTTTAAATTCATAAACAATATAGGTAAAACATTATTTCATATCATCAGGATTCAACGATTACATATTTTCCATGTATGGAATCAGTAAGGAATATATAGTTGATTTTGGATGGAGAGATATCATTGAGAATGGGATTGAATTTTAAATATATAAATTCCTTATTTAGGTCCCTTTAGATTCATAGTTTTAAAAATTTAATGTAATGAAAACTATGTCGGGTTATGTGGGGAAATCATTTGAATATTTAAGAGGGAGATTCAATGGTTTTAGGGGTTATGTTCAGGTTTTCTTGAATAAATATGAATAATAAATGCGGAATTCAAATGATATAGTTGATCCATTTATCAGAAATGTAACTATTTTTTTAATATATTCATGGACATGGATAAGATCTCAAATATGAGACGATTGTGTAGGGGATCTTGTGAATAATTCCACCATGCCTCAATGTAAAAAATTTTATTTCTAGGGGAAAAGGATCTGAAATAGATTTTACTCACTAGTTTTACTAGTATTATTATGGATTAGGATATGATATATGAATTACTCAAGAACGAATTAAGGTGCCCAATAGGCATCCTTTACTTCATTAAATAAACCCTCATTCTAGGATGATTCAGATGAATATGAATTTTATGAGCATATTTCATTATTTTCAAGTAATATTATGAGATGAAGAGGAATGATAAAGGTTAAGAATTATCCCACCTTCTTCAAATATGGTTATGTGGGACATATTGTGGATAAATTTCTTAAAAACAACCAAGAATATGGTGAGAAATAGAAATATCCCATGAATATGAAAAAATAAGGCACACCAAATTATCAATGGAGATCCTTGATATCAATTTTTTTTCTAAACAATATGATTGTTCACGATAAATTAAATAAAAAAAAAGATAAAAAAATTAATGATGAAGATGTGTTGGTGTCCATTGAAAATAATCCATGAGATAATGAACATGATGATTAAAATGATTAAATCATTGTAAGGTTTAATATATAAGAATCCCATGAAGAACATGATGATTGATGAAAAAAACATAAAAGGAAAATGTAGGTGTTCATGATTATAATATATGCATTAAAAATAAGAATATGTATATATATATATACATATTATTTATGATATTAAAAAATCATTTATTTTTGGAAATTTTGGAGAACATGTTTTACTAAAAAATGGAGCTTAAGAAAAAATTCGAATCATTGATCATTTAAATAAATCATTCAAGGGATGAGATATGATAGTTTTGTAGTAACAAGAAGGTGTTTTTAATTTGTGTTAGATGTATAAAAATCATGTATAATTAATGAATCATAGTATGATGATGGTGAACTAAAATACATCTGCAAAAATTCTAGATGAAGGAATTCCAAAGGAATAATGTTTACGTATTCCTCATTTATAGTTGTTCAAACATAAAAGAAAATATAAGATGAGGAATGTTGACGAGAAGAATAAAAATGGGGTTGTTAAAACCACATTATCTGACTCCATCAAAGATGACATATCATCACAAAAATAGAAAGGAAAAAATATAATTTTTCGATGAGAATTATAATTCATCAATATTTTACATTAAAAAGTTAAGACCCGATTAGAATGTGTTCTCTATTTCCCTGAGGTCTTACAAGGTGAAACATAAGCTGAAACCATATATAATAATTTATAATAATTTTAAATTTTATTTATATTTATTTTTTGGCATTTCCATGGGATTAAGTAAATAAATTTATATTCAAAGGTGCAATAAATTCAATAACGAATGACTCAGAGTCGAAGAATGAAAATTATAGAATATTCTTAAAAAATAATTGAATCTAAAATTTTATTTTCATTTTAGAATATGTAAGAATCAATCATGTATACAATGGTTGTGGGGTTACATTAATATCCTTCATGGGTCCTGATGGGAAATTAAAAAATATCTACTTATGATTAGATTTCCTTGATCAAAGTAGTGGAGTAATGTTTGTGTGAATTGGTTTGCTGATTCACATCACACATAACAAAAAATAAATGTTTCATTGTGAATTTTAGTAAAAATAAATATGGTTTTTTCATTTTAGTTGTGATTTTGGTCTTAAAATTTATTATTTCTAAAATTACTAGATATGGTAAATGATTTGAGGATGACGATCATTCTCTTTGTCGATGGTATCTTTCATAATCTTCTATGTTTCATCCAATTATATGACAAAAAACATGATGCATAGTTAAATTAAAATGTATATACAATCAAATATTAACAAGGATAAATAATTCTATAGGGATGAATAACAATGGAAAACTGATACCTTATCTGAGATGGAAATTTCTATTTGTTGATCATGTGGGAGTAGAAGAGTCTATTCCATAGGCCGCATAGCCTTTTGATCCAAAAATATTTAAAATGGTTGGAAGCTTTTAATGGAGAACATGATATTACATATTTGTTGTGTGATCACACTCAAATATGTGACATGTGTCAATAAGGGAATATTATTTGGATGTCTTGTATGAAAACAAATTGAAATTCACCATGTTTTCTATAGATTTTTCTTGTGGATGTTCGGGGGACAATACCACCAAATGTGATGTAAGGAAAATGTTATTATGTGTTGTATTTTAATGAATTTATCAAGATTTAATGGATTATTCCTATTACACACAACACTATGGTGAACATATTTCACGCTCTATATTGTTTTAGAGATGAAAATATGCTTGGTGTAAATATTTACATAAAATTAACTGAAAATGGAGCCACATTTCAAAAACATAAATATGAAGATTATATATAGGTGAATGGAAATTATAATCATTTTTATAACATTATAACACTCCCTAAATTGGTTAATGGAATGAATAATTATTATAATAAAAAACATGACATGGACAATGGTGACAGATAAGTATCTTCTGTTATGATATTTTAAATAATCTAATCTTATATTAGTACTCATAAAAAATAGGGAATTTTAATTTTTTAAATTGAAGGTAAAAATCCATTTGATATTTTTTATGGAATATAACTACAATAATGTACTTATATTTTCACGTGACTAAATGTTTTATTCTCAAAAAGGAGAAGAGTAAAAAAACATAAGATGAGAAAGACAGTTAAATATTTCATTGAGAGTAGTAAATGTATTAATATTACATGATTTACCATAGGAGACTGAAAAATATTATTTATAGAAATGAATTTTAATTATAGTACCACATGATAAAATTTTTAACAAAAATGAACCAAATTTAAAAATCAAAAATTGATGATAATTACCAAGGTTTAGGAATTGTTAAAATGAATAGATTGAACTCTGATGATGACTCATATTTTGATGAAATTACATAAATTATAGAATGTTCAAAAAATAACTATTAGAAATAATGATAAAAATTTACTGTAGCATTTTTTAATACTGAACAACATGATTAAATCCAGTCGAGTGAAGGATCAGTTGTGGGCATCATTTTTGTTTTCTTTAGAAACAAAATTATTTAAATAATATTATATTTATTATATTTATTTCATGGAAATAAATAAAGATTCTGATCAATGAAATAACAATGATATAATGGTTTTTTCCATGTAATTGTTTTAATATTTTCTTATTTACCATGTGTAGGTTACAAAATAAAAATTAAAATGGTGGAAATTCCATTTAGAAGAAATCATGGACTATGTGATGGGGGTATTCCCAAATTATATGATTTAATATTTCTGATACATGTATGCCTATAGAAGGACATAAAACTATTCCATTATTCAAATCTATTTTAATTAAAAATATTTAGAATTTATCTTAAATGATAATATAATCTACCATTTAGAATGGTTTCATAAATAATTCATACATTTTAAAATTTTCATTTACCTTCTAATTCTTTAGGGTATTTATTAAAATTTTAATGTGGTCTTCAAGCTCTTCTTTTACTTTTGGATAAATACTAAAAACATCTATAAAGACTAACAAAAACATATTTAGGTAATCTGTATAGACTCTATTCATAAAATTTATGAAATTAAAATGGGAACTACAAAGAATTAAAGATATAAATATTTATTCATAATGTCCATACCTTGTATAGGATTATATGTATGGTGTATCCTCCTTTATGAACCAATATTTATTTTATATAATTAAGTTCAGTATTGATGAATTATTGAGCTTCTCAAAATTAATCAATAATGTCATAAATAGATGGAAGTGGATATGTACTCAAGATCATGATCTATTTGAACTCCCAATAATCAATGTAGAGTCACATTGATCCACCATTATTTTTTTAAAAATGTCGAGCTCACCCCAAGGTGACACATTGGGCCAAACGAATCACTTATCAAGGATTTCATGGATTTTCATAATCAACTCATAAAACTCAATTGTGTCCATTCTATAGGTGGTTTTTAAAATTGCTGTAGAAACATGTATGAGCTCTATCCAAATAAAAAATTCATGTTTTTATGGAAGTCTATGAAACTATACCTGAAATACATCCATGATTTCATACATAAAAATTCATATAATCAATTTCAAATTTATCCACAACTATTGGAGATAAAAAGTGTTTAGAATGGGAATTACGACCCATACACATTATGCAATCTCCATATGAAGTTTATACACCACTTATAATTGATAGAAAATCATTGGATGGTTTTAAATAACAAACATAAAATCAATTCCTTGACAATTAATTTTTTATTTTTGAAGATAAAGCTAATTCATCCTAATATGAAATTAAATTAACGAAGCAATAGATTCAGAAGATTCGCAGGAAGCACATTCCCTTAATCATCAACCGGTTGGGAATCATAAACATGAGATGTAATAAATAAACAATAATAAATTTTCACTATTAATTCCCCATCTAATAATTTGGGTGGAATATTAATAACCTTATAAAATTCATTATATATCAATTAGTGGGATGATCAAGAATGATATAAGACATTATGAGTTCTAGAGTTGATAGAATGTCTACCATTCCCTATGATATTATAACACCCCTCTAATTAAATAGTTATTTCATGTGGGATCCCTTGTCCCTTAGTATAAAATGTTTCTTATGAGGATCATCATCACCAATCCTTATGTTTGGGAAATATTTATCAAATTTCTCATTCTCTTAACACTCATAGAACTGACATGGGGGATGCACATTTTGTGCAGTTTTCCCTTCATTAGCATATTTAACAATCTTCTTCCCATAACATCAGAATTAATATTCTTGATGAAACAAATTTACACACATAAATCATTAATTTGACCCATTTAGAAAATTTCTTATATCCTTCTTTCAACACATAGAGGATAACACAAATCTCATCATTTTCTTTTCTCAGTTAATTGGGTTTCTATTGAACACCATATTATTCTTTTTATTAAACAAGAGATTGGTATATAAATCCAACCAGTATTTGAAACATTATTACAAAATTATAAATCTGTTCATTGCTACTAAAGTCTCTTATGGATAAAACCCTTCTACGACATATCATAAATTCACTAAAGAACCTATCAACTATATTTTTGGGTTTGATGATAATTCCATAAGTGTATCTCACAAGCGTTATGAAATTGGACTTATGGATACAAAAAGATTCATCATCCCATTTAATTAACTCAACGATTCCTTTATCAATCATTGTTTGAAAAAATCCAAGGAATGTACTTATTTAAAATTAACTTGATGAACTCATCCCAGTCCAGGAATTCAATTTTGTCAGTATTCATTTAATTCTTGACTAATGTCCACCACTAACCCGCTTCTACTTCTAACTAATAGATATCTACAATGAATTTGTAATGTTTCAAACACTATATAATGGATAATATATTTTCAATCGTACTGATCCATTATTTAGAAATAATTAGATGATAATAATCATGGAATGAAGGGGGGCACTATATCCTGAAGGACTCAAAAAGGGTTTGTTCACTCATTTTCTCATTTGAATATAAAACATTATTCATATATCGAGAAATTTTAGTGATCATAGAAATATAATTTTTCATTCCATATCCCATATAATTCATATTCATAGGATAATAATCACTCTAATGCTCGTCGCACTCAACATGCATCTCCTTCGGGTATCATGCATTAACTTAAACCCCAAAAAATAGAGTATGGTATTGTATTCATGGTGATGAACAAAATAACCATGAAAAAATACTTATTAGATTTATAAATTATTAATTCATCATTAATCTATCACACCTTAGGTTTATCTGAGGATATCCATATCCATATTATATTTAAATCCATCATGACTGTTTGCGAAGAGTTTGTAATTTTTCAAAGCATTTTCCCTGGGGGTATCATACCAGAAGTGCTCCAATGAATGTTTTCGTACACAAATTACTAATTGATTCTACCCCAATATATTCTTTTCAGGGTTGTTACCATTATGTACATCAATTCTAGATCCATATCAACTTTTAGTAACTAAACAAAGATATATTTCAAGGAAATAACTTACTCTATTAGCATAATTGTATGAAATTTTCATATACATTTTCTTCTCCTTAGAATAATACTTATACATGTCCTTCTGGTTATAAATATGGTTTTCTCATCATATTTTATAGAGGATAACTAAAATTTTATCTAATTAAAACTATTTAAATCCTCACATTTTATACATTAACACTACCTCAATTTTTTTTGAAAAAATTATCATCTTACTATAAAAAAAATCAAAGACCCTATTAATCTAATGCATTTGGAAACATGGAAACATAGACACATGTATATATGTAAGCTAAATTATCAACCACTATGTTCATCTTGACTATCACCCTTTATAGAAAAACCATACAAAATAAATATCTTTATAAACTGGGAAAAGGAAGCAAAAATGGTTAGAAAAGATTCTAGCTAAGGGTAAACAAAATAGATATATAAGAATAAATGTAATTATAAGGGGATGAGACTGTGATCATGACATTTGATTAACATACCCTGCATAAATAATATCATAAACATGAATCGTGGAAAAATTATTGAGTGTTAATAAGACATGAATCGAAAGGGAATCTAGAGCATAAGCACTGAAATCATGACATGTGAATATATCAGGGAATTGTGCTGGGCACCTAAGCATTGATAATTTTTTCCATAGTAGTTACTGAATAACTTCCATGTTTATATTATATGTATGGTTTTATGCCCTATACTATCTTGATAAACATGGTTGACTCCCATTACCATATTATTAGTCATGTTTCACTAGTAAGAAAATATTCATTGAAAAATTCCTTTACTGAATTGAGTTCACTCCCAATTATATCCATGTCAATATAATGAAATAAAAATCATTAAAAAATGAATTAGAGGGGGATATTGTTCCCACCCATGTCATAATGAAATCATACACACATGTTCCATAAGAATGTTAAAATTTCTTATCATAGCCCATGAAATGATATGGTTATCATAAATTTTTTTTCATATCATAACATGTAGAAGATAAATGTGTATCCTAATAATTTCATCAATGCATAACCCCTAAAAAGAATACAGTTTCATAACCATATAACCCATGAAATGGAAATGGGGTTCATGAACAAAATTCCATCAAAACACAAGACATTCATAGAGAGAATATCAGTGGAACCTTTTGATCATTTCCCATAATGTGATGGGTAACACCAAAGGATGTCATCATAGATGGAAAATAATTTGGAAATATCATTTTGAAAATAGTTCTTCATGAAAATATGATTTAATCATTGGAAAACACCTTTTTTATACATAAAAAAATAGAAAACATTTCTCCAAAAATTGATTGAATTATTTAAAATGGATGTTTCAAATAATATAAAACATTTCTAAAATACATTCTTATTGAAAATACGAAAAAAAATATCCTTAATAACAGTTTTTATAATAATTTAAGAAAAATTATCTTCGTATAGAATGTGTTTCTAATCATATATATAAATAAGTTCAGATTTACATAAAAGAGTTTTCATATTTATAATATGTACCAAAGAGTGTATAAATTATAATTATACAAGAAAAAATAATAACTAACACCAGGTAAATAAAATTAATTAATTTTGTTCATATATGGATCATAATATTTCATAAATTAAAGTGTAATAAAAACAATTCCAATACATTATGATTTTATTACAGTAAACTATTACCCCTAAAAACCTTGATATAGACTCCATGTGACCAAATTAAATTAAATGAATCCTAAAATATCCTGAAAATAAGGATATTCATGATATAACATGTCAAAGGATAGTTTATATGCATCAGAGAAGGATATAGCTTGATATCATCGCATGTGTCTCAAAAAAATCAAATTGAGACAAAAATAAGATTCTAATTTTGTAACCTTTTAAATATAAACCCTATGAAAGAGATATCATAAAATGGATATTTAAATACCAATAAATCAATGGATAATTAAAATTGAATATATTCAGGTCCAGACTATGTATTCAAAAAAAATATAAAATCATCATGAAATATTAACATTAATACTCTTCCTTTCACACATGAGTAATCTTCACATTAATTATTTTTTTATTTATATTTAAGGTGATAATTGATATATATATATATATACAAATAATAATTTCATCAAGTATATATTTACAACGAATGATCATAATATAAACCAATAGTGAAGGTTAGATCTTATCATGGATTATGAATGTACAATCAATCACCATATAGGGAAGTAAAATAAATCCTCACATATACTAATTAAAAATGGATCCTAAAACCATATCCACTTTTATGATTTAAAGGTATCATATACTCTATGACATTATATGAATGGACATAGGAATCATAATTGAAATATTTTCATCATTCCTTTCATAATTAATATCACAACCATTCATTATAATGAAGATAATGTATGACAATAGGAATTATTTTGAAATACATAATATATATATATATATATATATACAAGAATAGATAAATCCTATGATTTTAAAATTCATAATGAATTCATTTTAATAGTTCTTTCATGATTATGTGTACCCTATAATCTTGAGAGAATAAATGAGTTTCTGAATGATGAACATAGATCGACCTACTCCATCAACCCAGGGAGGTAAAGATGTTTTGATATATCATGGAGGTAAATTGGAGGGAAAATATAAAGAAAGAGATTATAGAATATACAATAAATTTTCATTTATTTTATAAAGTGGAAGAATAAAGTGAAAATTCTAAGTTGATATTCTAACCATTATCCATAACTTCATGGAAGAGAGAAAACATCACCATCGACATTGTCACTAGTATCCTAAAGTCATCAATTGGAAATAATGTTATATATGGTGTGGAGGATCATCTTACAAAGATAGAAAAAATAATTTATATTCAATAGGGCTCTCATATGATAAATTTTAATGTATATACATTAGATATTTGATGAGGCTACATGGAATAATAATGTCAATTGTATCTGATCGAGATTCAAGATTTTCTTCCAAGTTCTACAAAATTATACAGCATGATATAAACACAGTTTTAAATACATTTGGTCATATAACCATAAAATTGTGGATTAATTTGAGTGTACAGTAGATAAATTAGAGGATATGTTGATAATATACTCAATGTACATTAATGGAGGATGAAACTACCATATTTTTCTGGTCAAGTTCTCGTAAAGTAATTCATTTCACCCCATAATTAAAATGGATCTATCATCATCATCTTCATTTTTTATTAATATCAACCAAAATAAAATAAAAAAACAAACATGAAGCAATAAAACCTTGGTGATGTAATGAAGTTTCTGAAATCATGCTTCCAGTAACTGAAATGATCAATGAAATGATACAAAAGGTCAAAACCATTAAGTATTAATTCAAGGTTGTTTAGAGTTGATAACATAACTATACTGATAGCCATCAAATAGTACTAGAGAGAGAGTATACATATAAGGTGTAAGTACACATATCTCCATGGGTGAGATTATTGTGATTTTAGGAAAATGGAATGCTATGTGTTAGGTACATCACCCCACTTTGTGATCCTCTTTCACATTTTAGCTATTTTTTTCGACTATCACACCCTCTAACCTTGTCTTATGTACACGAACAATTCAATATATCCTTCTTGAGGAAGTACATACCAGATTCCTCAAATGTATGGAATTTAAAGGTGGTATAATGAAAAAATTACTTCTATTGTGGGGATAAATCAGTGAATATATTAAACCATAGAGAAAATGTTCTATATAATAAGATGAATCACGTAGTCTATATTTTATAGAAGTAGCAGAAGAGTGAGTAGGTGACATGGGAACCATATCAAGAATTAAAACAAAAGTACCCTCAAATGTTTTAACTTTAGTATATAAAACAATATTTCTAGGTTAATGTTTCCTAAGGGGGGAGAATGTAACAAAACATAATTCAGTCAATCAAATTTCATTTATATTTATATAATATTGTATATTTAGTTATATATAATTATATAAATAACATGAAACACGTGATAGAATAGAAAAATAATTTTATTATATTAATTTTATCATTACATTTAGGGATTTAAAATATCTATAAGAATTTAATGTATTACAATGGGATTAAGTATTTATTATATTATATATATAATAAAAAATAGTACATGATTGATTCCATTTAAGGACCATAATCACGAATAACATTGAATTAATAAAATAGAATATCACTAATGAAATATTATTTTTGAAAATGAAAATACATATACTCATGAGGGGAATATTAGTGAATGAATAGTTCCAAAAAATGAGATATTTATATTATATAGGAATCCCATATAATCATTATAAGTCTTATAATAGAAATAGTGATCAGATTTTTGGAATATTAATCATTCCATTGGAATAGTAAGTTGGCTAATTGAATAGTAACATGAGAGTTAGAATTTTACCCTCACCTGTAGATGTGTTAAATAATATTTATGAATCTTATACAGTAAAAATATGATATTTTTACATCATGATAAAATTAAATTAATTATATTAAAATGATAAAATTAGCCTCTGTATTTCTCTAAAACATACATGTTTAATTTTCATTTTTAGAAAAATAATTATTAATTTAAAGAATAAATATTTTCATAATATTTATTTATATTCCAATATTAAATAATATTATGTTAAATATCTATTTTTATGAGACCATAATATTTTACGGGAGTCAGGAAAACTTATCATAAGTTTTAAAATAAAAATTTTAAAATAAATATATATTTTATTATAAAACATAATATCATATTTATAAAAATGTTTTCTTCAAATGGATTCTATTTTTTGAATCTAGACCCAAAAAAATTCATAGTGTTTTTTATAAAAAATATATTACTTTTTGGTGAATAGTAAAACATGAAAAATATATGATATGGTTACATTAAAAGTGAAATGCCTCATTAATTGGGTGATGGGTCATGTAAGAAACCATTATTTAAAATTCACAATTGCCATTTATTATATATATTCATGAAATTCATTATTATTTGTAGTCTTGATCAAAAATTATAAACTAATGAATATAATATTCACAAAACACACCTATCATCGCCTTTTAAATATTGCCCCTCACCATCCCCTATCATCACACAATATAAGCCATTATCATAAAATAACATTTCACAAGTATATAATCACCTCTATCCAACATCCCTAAAATCCATAGTCTCATCAAAAATATAATCTATGTTTACTTAAGGGGAATCCAGATATGATTCTTACAAATAAGATAGTAATACCCTCAAATTTGTCTTTTTATTTTTCTTCATCCCCATCCTCCATTTACAATTATAAATATAAGGAAATAATGACTATATTTTCATATAAATTTTATAATTTTATTTTACTAATCAAATATCTATCATCCATCCTCTTATCTTTTCATATTATTCTAAAAAAGAAAACAACATTCACATTATTATTGTCCACCGACACCAAGGACGATGAGTTTTTGTTTTCTATTATCACTATTCTGGACAGATTAGATTATCTTAAAAATGGTTTGAAATGATCTAAATATGTTTATTATATAAATTCTCACATTTTTTAATTAACATATAGATATAATATTAAATAAAAATAAATAATTTCATGATACTCTTTAAAACCACATAAATTAACTAATTTTATAATGGGAACATTTTACTAAACTAATCATCCCAATATCTATAAAATAATGGTATTTTGGGAAATTTAAATTTTCATAAAATATTAATATAATTTCATGTCACTTATAAAATTATACTCCAATTTGACTAAATATTTATAAATTATTCACAAATGGTCAAACATTGGATCTATGTAACGAATTCCCATAGAACAAAAAAATCATTTTAACTAATGGAAATGGTTGTAAATGAACATAATATAATTATATTATATTAAAAATACATAAAACACATCGAAATTAAGTAATTCTAAAATATAAATTTATTTTTAGGGATGTTACAATCATGTGGAAAACTAAATCAAACAAAATGTAAACGAACACCCTATCAACCACTCTTTTTTCATTATGTTAAAATTTCCCTATATTTATATAAAATTATCTCTCTGTCATTCATATATTATTATTATACATTATATATATATACCCCACACATATTCACCCAGTATAATTAATCATTCCTTGAAGGGTATATTCTTCTTTTAATGGTTCCCTTCTAAATTTTTATCATTTAGAATAATCGATTAAAGAGAACCTCTAAATTTTCCAGAAACAATTAAATTGTCCATCAATGAAAATTTTTAAACATATTTTATTTTTTAGAAATAATTTTTATATTTAAACTAATATTATATCATTTTTGATTTTATGGAAGTTTTTATTCGCTTACCCTACATAATGATTCTGAATCATATTCTCTAAAACCCTACATAACTCGAACATTTCCAAAGTGATTTCTGAAAACATTTTATTATATTCACCTCACATGGAAATAATTATACATGTAATATTATATGTTAACCCAATTAAAATAAATTAATTATTTAAAATATTATTTCATAGATAACAATATGATATTTAATCTGGTTATTCTATATAATATAATTATGAAACCCATTTTTTAATGTGTTATTTGTATGTTAATTGCTTATGTTTTATATCCTTGTGCATTAAAATAGAATCTAAATATTTTGGTGGGTTCATCAAGATATATATTCAATTCATTGGATAATTTTTAGGTCTCATTATACCATATTTATTGGATTATATAGAAAAACAAATGCATGGTGGGGATTAGTCCACCTTGTGATGTTTTTATGAGGGATATCCTTGACTTATGCTCATGTAATGATTTTATATTTCCCCCACATTCATATTTTATCATTAAATTATGATTCAGTTTTATTTATAACATGCTCCCACATGATTGTTCATGATACTCTTCCATTTCCATATCATTTGATGAATTTCAATCATATTTTACGGTTCATCATAATGTTTTTAATCTTTCAAGGATTTATAGCTCATCTGTTTTTCTTATGTTTTCCCATGGTTATCATATTCATTTTTTTGTGATCAAAGGGATTTAGGATCTCATTATGTAGAAAAAAATAATTTTTTATGTTTTAGTACCCTTTTTATGTATTATATACATATTCATACAAAGACAATAGGAAATTTGATCTTTATGTTATGTTTAATGGATATTAAATGATCATTAAGTATCTTTCCTGTTGAAATTATAGTCATTGAACAGTTATCACATCACTAGTATATATATAGGGTCTTTACAAATCCTTTCAACGAATATGAAAGAGGTAATGGATTCATCCATTAGGACCATTCCTTATGAAGCCCATTTATCAGAGCATCCAATGGAGATGGAATTTTTGGGGATTTATATATACCAATCTCATGAAGAGATCCAACAATTTATGTATTATTGAAACTGTTTATGAGAGAAGTTCGAGCTCATCAAAATCACGACCCAGAACTTTTTCACTGAATGTCCCCATTAAATCCCCACCATTTACAGCCTTAATATTTGGGCGTATTCTGGTGTAATGATGGGAAATGTATAAGTACCCTAAAATTACTGTTATGTACATTTTTTAATAGAAAATTGAATGTAATTTTATTTTATTTTTTATTGCACAAATAGAATTTTTCGTCAATATTAAAATTTATTTAATAAATATATTGTGATGAATTATTGAATAATTATTTAATGTAATATTTTCATTAAATTAATTTTATTAAATATAAATTATCAAATAATTTTCATGAGGACAAATGTAAATTTTTAAGGATTAAAAACTGTTTTTGTCAAAACTAGTTAATTTTTAATAAATATAGGTTTTTATTTTAAAGACTAAAATTGAAATATTTAGAAAATTATTTGGATAAAATGAACATTATTTTTGGAATTAGGATTCCAAAATTATCCAGTGGTGAATTTTGAAAAAATTTCTGAGACTGTCGAATTTTTCGGTAAAAATTAAATACCATATAAATATATTGTGTTTATGACATCATAATGACCTAGTAGAGATGTAATAAACACTATAAAAGGTATATCCTACAACATAAATGTGTTATTTTTTAAAATAATGTTATTGTATATTTTTTTGACATATGTTATAAATCCTTCGTGAATCCTTTAAAATGTATAATATAGTTTATGATTTTATGTTCATTTCATTAATAATATAACTCACCTCCACATAATAAATGATAATATATTAAAATTTTCAGCCCTTGACAATATTAAAAAATTATTTCCACTCATATTTGGAAGAAACCATGCACACAAACCATGATATGGAATGGGTCTTTGAATATTTAATTATATAGATTCCAAAACCTATGATTGTAAAATATTAAAAATTTCGCTTCTAATTTCCTTTAAATATCACCCAATATCTGACATCTATTCACTCAAAATACATGATTAATTTATTTACTGTGTCCTAACCTCTCTATAATCCCCCCACGACACCCCATGCTCTCATGAATTCCCTCTTCAAGCTTTGGAGATCACACACTCACGTCATGGTTATTTCTATTATCATTTTTATACATGTTCCTTATATTATTACACCATTTAAATTTCATTTAAAAATGATGGGTTGTGATTTATAACCTCCCCCATAGTTCCCTTATTTTGTTTTAATGATTAGATACCCCTTTCACTTTAATTAATCCCTCCCACATACACTATTTACTATGCTGATAATTCATAAGAGTTATTTCATTTTCCCTATTTCTTCATGTATCTTTATTATGATATTCCATTTATTTACAAATTCATTAAGTGTTTACATGTATTTATATGACCCTAATAAATTCAATTTCATTTTTTTATTATGATATACATATTAATCTCCCATCAACCCTTTTATGAATTTTTATGTCACGCTGTTGGCTGCCGAAATTGCACTATGAATCTCTATTCCAAAACAACTATATATATGAATATTTTATCCAATACCTAGCATATGTTTTCACTTATATACACTTATAAATAATTATTTAGGACTTACATGTATTTATTTCACACCCCATGATCATTGAATAAATTATGATAATAAATGAATCATTTCTTTATGATCGATGTGGAACTCTTACACATAAGAATGAAATAAACGTGATGGGTGAACCCAGAATTATATATACCAACTATGAATTGGATAATATTTATTATCAGGATACATATGTTGGGATATGTGTTTACCTAATTCTATTATGGGTCATTTTCTACTATGATGCCTTGACAGTATTGCCTCCACCAATAATATAATGCTTTAAGTTGTTACCACATTTCCATTTTTTGATTATCATTCTATATCATTCCTTTATGTTCATGTTTCATTTATGATACATTTATATGACTATTGTATAACATGTGTTCTCTTAATCAAGTTATTCCATGTTTATTCACTATTGAGATTAATAGGTCCCCCTTTCTTTGTACGTCCTCGTCTTATCCCATGTAATGTTAAGTACGATGGAATATTATGGTCATGTAAAGGATGTTTTCAATAATTACGTAGTATTTTCATATTTACAGTTTTTTTGTAATGTAACTAATTTATAAAGCCACTAAACCACTTGATCTTCTGGGTTATATTGTGTTTATGTTATGTCCTTGAATCATGTGTGAATGTAAAAAAAATAACATTGTTGTTTTAGGGACCACACTAGTTTTTTTAAACTAAATATTATATAAGATTACATAAAATATGATACCCAAGTTTGTAGTGATAAGAGATATTATAAGTATGGATTATATAGTGATCATGAATACTAAATTCAAAATTAAACCCATTATATGGATAACCTAATACATTCTCCATCCTTTTTGAATTCTAGTTGTATCATTGGTTCTAGGAGATAATGATTTATCTTAACCAAGGAACACAATCTCATGAACTCTATATGTATATACACAAATATGTTTATGGAGATGGATATCTATTTTCCTATATTAAATCCCCTTTTCTCTTGTTAATTTCAATAATATTTTGTATTTTTAGAGTCTTTATGAACATTTGACTATATTCCTTTTTCAACAACGCACTTTATCGATGACCGATCATACATTTTCAGTTTTGAAATTATTCACATTTTCAATTGGATTTTGATGTATTTCAAAAATCTATTTTATTTATATTAATATAACTTATTTTTTTTATTTAATAACATTAAATTTTTATTTAAAACTTTTTATTACAATTGATTAAATATTTTCTATAATATATTAAAATTAGCCACATTAATTAATTGATTTTAAAATATATGTTAATTAAATGAGTTTAATA
This sequence comes from Viscum album, assembly GCA_963277665.1. Taxonomy (NCBI): domain Eukaryota; kingdom Viridiplantae; phylum Streptophyta; class Magnoliopsida; order Santalales; family Viscaceae; genus Viscum; species Viscum album. The sequence goes on along the minus strand of OY728143.1, from coordinate 874,658,630 downwards.
TTTCCTTTCAATATATTTTAATTTTCTAATTTATGAAGAATTTAAATATTATATTTTATTATCATTTCAATTCATTCAATTGTTTTATAATAAATTACAAAAAATATTCAGAATAACACAGGCACATATATTATTTCTAAATAAATATGTTATATATTTTGTAGTAAATATTGTTTTTTTTATTTAAAAAATATATAAATGAAATAAATTAATTTGATAGATATAATAAATAGGTTAAATAATTTTTGTAATATTATAAAATAATAATATTTTAAAAATTGAATTCTGTATTACTTTAATTTTGAATATAATATGTGTATAAATTTATAAAAATTCAATGAAATTAAATATAAAACATTAATGAGAAAAATAAATTGAATATAATATTTTATTAAATTATTTTATTTATTAAATTTATTTCACGTGCATTTAATTGCTTAATTTATATTTCTAGTCTTCAAACAATATTATAAAATAAATTGTACAATATTATATAGAAATTATATAAAGATAAAAACTATAGATGATTTTCATTTTTAGGATCATGTGTCAATTAGTATAGATAAATTGTATCTAAATTCATTAAATGGAGAATGAAATATAATTTATCATAATCTAAAAGAAATACACGATGTAATTATATTAGATATAACATATTTGTTTCCCCATGGTTGAAAAAATCCATTTTTATCCATTATAAATCTGATAACGATAATGAATTACCTAATATAATAGAGTCATTTCAACATCCCTCAATACTAAAAATTGTGGCTTAAATTTTTTTTTGTCATTGTTAGGGTGGTAGAACAAATTATTCTAACATAATTTTATTATACTGAACTTTGGAATCAAAACTCAGATGATCATAGATAAAATTTTGTTTAAGATCCATATAAATATATGAAACATTCATAATCTAGAATTTGTTGCATCTAATGTGAATATACAACTGATTTAAAATAGATAATATTCATAACGGAATATAATGGATGATTAAAAATAAGAACATATTTTAAATAAGTATTATTCAATTATTTAGAATGACATGGAAGGTTATGTGGACCTAAATCAAAACAGTTTTCATCAAAAATTTTAGGAACGACATGGGTTTTTTGAGTTGATTTATATAGAAACCATGAATATAGAGTATCTTGTAAAAAAATATGATAGAGATTCCATTATATATAAAAATTCATACGTCAATGGATTCTATGAAAATGTTCAAGTATAAAACAATTATCTTGGGATGGTATTTGACAAAAAATGGAGTTGAAAAAATCTGTGAAGTAAAAACATCTATAATGGCATTATAGTTTTCATGTAGATGTGTAGATAGCTATAATGGTGAATATTCAATGTGACCAAAATAGGTACATCATTAAAATGTTATCATTACACATAAAGGAAAATGTATAGAGGATTGAAAAATTAGGAGATATAGGAATCCACATAACTATGTAAATCTAATGTAACAGAAATTATAAATGTATATAGGATTGTTATAATTATTAATAGGTGAGATGATAATATTTAGCCAAAATGATACACCAAATCTCATACAAGAGTCAATTCAAAATAAATTTGAATGATAAATCTCAAAATAAATGGCATGACATTAAGAAAAATATATTATTATTAAAGTAACAATGAAATTTTATTTGAGGTATTGTTATAATGGTTTATTAGAATTAAAAAAACTACTAAATAGTGTTTCAGTAGTAAACAATCAAGTGTGTCACAAACCATCCGTAGGTTGTCCAAACCATATTTGCATTTAAATAGATATTTGGGCATTAAATGCATGCATTATTGTATTATCACATTCCATTATATGTATATTTCTTTAATCAAACATAAAAAATAAAATTTATAAGTTATTTTTCATAATTAAAACATTAAAAAAAGAAATAAATTCATAATTACATTGAAATTTTCAATTATTGAAAAATTAAATATATAATTTCGAATTTTTCTTTAAATAATATTATTATTGAATCATTTTACCAAAATTACATCTTCACGATTCATTGATTTTATGAACCACAACACAGAAATATTTTGTATTATACTTTTTTTGAATTTTAAGTGTTATTTTTGTATAGTTTGTTCACTTCCAAATCGCATGTCAATGAAGAGTATTTTCGGATCCATGTTTGTTATTTAATATTTATAAACTCTAGTTGAATACTTAAAATTGATGATAATTTTAAGCCACTGATTTTGATAGAGGGAAAATTTCTACCAGAATAATATAGTTTTTACTATTGGGATGTTTTTATTCCAATTCCAAAAACATAGATACCACCACTTTGGGGAATAAATTATTCTTATACTGATGTTTTTGGAACACTGTAACGAAGGATTTTATTGAATATAGAGGTTCTTCAAATCTTCTTTTTTATGAGTTATTTAGATTGTTCGTAGATATTTTCATATTAATGAAATAAATTGTAAATATATAAGATATCCTATTTTAATTTTTACATAAAACCATTTGTGGTTGAAGGGGTTTTGGAGATTATAATCCATGCATCCAAAACTTGTAGTTAAATGAATTTTGGGTAGAGAACAAGATGCCCATTTTTTATAACAAGAGGATCTCCATGCTAGAGATTTATGTTGTCAACAAATATTGATGAATTCTAGTGATATGATTACATATTCTAGAATTTTTTCAATTAGGGTTATAATTTTTTAACCAATTATATCAATTAAGTTTGGGTTTTTATCCTCCTAACTCTTTAGATCAAAAGGGAAGCGTTTTATTGATTGGAAGTAGTTCTTTTATTTCATAATATCTTCTATAGTAGTTTTCATTGTTATTGATATGAACTATACTAAATGGTTTCATTTTATGTATATTCTCATTAAACATGGTTTATTCACATTATATAGTTCAATTAAAAGCTGAATATTTCCATTAAAATTATAATTTTTTTCAGAAGAACGTACAAAATTCACAACATCTGAAGTAAATATTCTCTGTGGTGGGAGAAATTATTGTTTAAAAAATCTATAATTCATCCCCTCATATTGGTTCTATATTTGTGATGATAATTTATAACATAGAATGTAAATTTAATTCATTAAATATAATTTACTAGGAAAATTATTATTTTTCTCTTGTATGTTCTACTAGTAGGAACATTATATATCTTAAATCCTAGTTTTCATTATTTAGGTAAAGGTTCCATTTATGAGTACCAGAGAGATGAGATAGATTCTTTTGTGACTTATACTTGGTTCATAAAAATGTTATGATGATCCATAAATACTTCATTCATGAGAAGGAGACTCTCAAATTTACTCAAGATGATGTTTTAGAATATTAAGGAAATTATTATGTATATAATATTGTATTATGGTCAATTAATTAAAAACTATATTGTGAGATATATTACTATAAAAAACTTCTTGAATTTATTTTAAAAAAACCATAAAGCACTTTATACCTTGTATTTTTTTGATACATGGAGATATATTCACTAGGGCATTACAATTTGTGTCATTCTCTGATAGGAGAAAAAATTTCTTAGAATAATCATCAGTATATTAGAATGATGAACTAACTAAAACCACATTTTTAATATCATATTATGAATTAAAATATAGTGGACGAGGTTATTGAATAATTTATTAGTTATTTAGTGTCTATAATAATAATTATTAATGAAATAAAACATCATAATTAGAGGAGTTTTAATTATTTATTCTTATTATCAATTTTGTATATGATTATATTTGAGTGATATGTTTAGAATGAAAAATAAATAATAGGGTTTTTCTTACTATGTAGATTCTGTAGCTAATTACTCAATGCCTCCAATATTTTAGTGAACAATTAAGCATCATTTATATAATAATGATTTTGATTTTATTAAAGGTAAATTTTTTCCTGAAATTCATATAAATTGGATAATAAAAATATAAATTCATGATTAATTATTTGAATTATATTATATTGAAAGATAAAAAGTATATATGAAGAAAATATTAAATAGATGAAATTTTTTTGAGTAGCAGTGGTCATGTCATATCTTTGTAGATTATCAGATATTAAATATAAATGGTAGGAATTATAGATGACCATAAAAATATAAGAGGATGAACATTTTTAGTGATACTGCAGAAACGTGGTGATATAGTGAATACATGTCTCCAGAATTTATTGATTCTGAAAGTGATGACATATGAATGATAATTAGTTTCTTTAAACATGTTCCTAAAAATTATTTTTTTTAGTGGAATATTAATTCTTTAATATCTTATGAATTTTTTTAGATGTTAATTATTTATATTAATATGATGAAGAATATGATACTTCATCATTTTAGGTGGTTCTATAATTTGTTTTTGTATTTTAGAAATGATTTCAAAATTAAAATGAAGACTATTATATAAATTAATAATCCACTATATATACTAAAGCTGGGTATTTACCAGATTACGTGTCTGATCACCATGAATCCATGTCTCCTAAAAACTATATTGCTTCCAGAATTAGCCCCACGATATTAGGCTCCACCATAATCACGTTTACAGCATCCTACCGCTTACCTGTAATTTCCTCCTCATCCTTCGTGGCTTAGGGTTTCCAGTATGCTAGGTTATTCGTGCACTTCATCCCAGACCACATATCTGACCTCGATTCCTTCCACTTAGCTCCCCCCACATTTCATCTATTCTCGTTTCATCCAGCACTGTTCGATTCCTTCGTCAGGATCATCTTGCGACATCTTTTATCCGAGCTCTGAGGCGACTACTCGCATCACTAGAAGTTTCTCCTCCTCCGACCGGATTTTGGGTTTCTACTCAGCGGTGTTCATTCGTGGATATCATTCTTATTTATCTATAGGAGTTCCTCTCCATCCTCTAATCTATCTCCGCATTTTCTGTAGCCACATTTCATTCTCCGCTTTTCAATTCCTCCAATCTCCCCCCGCATTTCGTACGGTGTTCAATTTCTCAAATTTCCAGTTGTGATTGAGGTATCCAATAATCACTTCTACCCGCTCGATGCATTCATATCAGAACCCTGTCTATACCGTCTTGTCAGGGCACTAATAGGTTTTCATAGAAGCCCGATTCAATACTCTGTTGTTCGATTCTGGGTTTCTCCTCCGATATACCCTCCCCAGAAGCATCGTTGTTTCCATCACCATCCTGGAAAACAATTTCGGGCATACCATCACTGACATCCCAAAGCTCTATTTCATCCCCAGCCTCGCGAGTACAGTTTCCTTTTATTCCATACAGATCTGTTGTCTACTAACAGTGTAATGTATTCTCTATCACACTACACTACATATTTTAGATATTTATTGCGACTATAATAAGAGTATATCATGTTCAACTATCATTAGATCTCTAGTTTTAAGACCGGTTTTGGATATCTGCAACTTAATCAGTACATTGACTCTGCATTCTAGAAAATATAACATCACATACAAACATCAAACATTCTGACACTTGTATGGTAGCTACTATGAAATAGTTCCTTATATATTATTCACCCACCATTGTTGGCGTACTTATTTTCTTCTCAAGTATATAGAAATACTAATCCCACGTGACATTGAAAGTTTAGTTTCATAGATAGATATTTGTTTTTTTGCATAACAGTTAACTAATATTACTTCCACTTATACAATTTTTGGATATGTGAGATATTTTAATGCTCCATTACATCGTTGATACTAAACTCATATAGGTGCATTCTTGTTGGTGATAATATACGGCTGCTTTGGCAATAGCCTTTTGCGTCTATCATCAGTGGGGCATCAATTATTTTCACACAGGTATCGCTTCAAAAATTTGGTTGAAAACCAATATCTCTACATTCTGTTTATCGTTACTTGGTCATTATATAAAAAACTTTTTTTTAATGTATGGTAGCTCCAATGAATATTTTCATGTCTATTGTGTTAATATTAAACATTTAAACTGAGCTACAAATTTAAATAATAACACTATTGTCTGCCTATTTATAAGCATTTTATATTAAATTTTCAACTCTTCAAAATATATTTTTTTCATGCCACCTACACAATTCTGTACAAAGAAAACCAACAGAACCATGCAAATGCCTTCCAACTCTAGGGAATCAATGATCCACAGAAGACTACTCATGTAGAAACGTCAAGAAAATCGTGAGTACTATCATATTTTTACAATAACATAAATACTAACTATACTTCTATAATTATATGAGTTGCATGATAATCAATATAGTAACAATACTGTTGTGTATTGTGGTTTCTGCAATTCTTTCTACCATATCCACCGGTGGTCCAAATATTCATACACTATCATCGAATGTCGTCAGACATACAAACCGAAGATTACCATTGTCACCTATATGTGTTAATGGTATGTTCATTTGATAAATTCTATGCAATGTTTATTGTTTCCAACGTTGGAAGACTACTCATCATTGATACTATTTTGTTCATAGTACCACGTTCAAGTCGTACGGAGTCGACAATGATTGCCGGAAAAAACAAACGAAAACATATACATAACACCCTCTCTCATGTACATTTTAGTAAGTCTGCTGTCTGTTAACATTTATGACCATAAAATGAGTCAAACCATTAATTACTGACCATCAAACACATCAGTCAATTTTCCCATTAGGTCTACTGAATGAGGACTACATTCTCACTGAATCTGTAGTACTCAACTCGACAGAGCATGCATGACTAATACACTTAAATATGACATGTCAGTTAAATTTGAGTTCTTACTCTATCTTATGTGTACTGATTAAGTCTTCAAAATAATGATGTACCACAATACACTACATCATCATTGAATGGTATATAATAAGTTTTTTACGCATTAATATAGATTTCTTCATTTGTTTATCGTAACTACATAAAGTTAATGTAACATGATATTCAATTCAACAATATTTTCCTTCTCATATTTCATGAATGTCTTCAAACAATAGAGATTGTGTCAGCACAGATGAACAATCCTTGGTGTTGTTGACTAACCAATAGATGTTTAAATATTATTACATTATATTCATTATATCACACACCGTATTTACATTTCATCGACTTCTGCATGAAAATTCATTGAAAGTGGACATTGTGTAGAACACAAGTTATTGATTTTAGTACTCCAGCATTATTAATATCATAAATCAAATAATATTCGAGTACAGTCTCTGCAAATTTAATATTGTTTTAAATTATCTTTTCCCCACCGTTCTTGATTCTCAGATATCAGAGACCCCACATATGTATCCTAGTACTGTTACTCAAATATGTGGTATGACGGGAGAAATAGAAAATGCAGCAACCAAAAAATCTCACGATTTGCTCTATGCTACTCTATGGGAAAGATTTATTTGGATTTTCTCCTGTCACCTCCTCCGTACTTACAGATGTTGGATTTCAATCTAACTTCTTCACAAGCATGAGCATTCCAAGAACATATATACCTTTATAATTCCATGCTTGCATTCACGTATTTGGGTGGGAGTGTTGATAAGTCTTTGAACAATGCTAGTGCCCCAACAATATTCAGATTAAATGGACAAAACTACCATTTCATAGGTAGTTTGTGTCCGGTAGAAAGACAACCCCCAAGGTTTTCCCAACTATATGTGTTTGACACAGAACATGAGTGCCAGAATAGAGTTAGTAGTATGAGGTATTTCAATAATTCATTTCTATAAATATACAGCTGATGCAATTCATTGTATTTTTCTAACGCAAATATCTCTTCCAGCTCTGATGGAAGGAATCTTCAGTCAATTATTAACATCTATATTTTTGAGAAGTTGCAACATATGCTACACGAGAACAATGCTTTAGATCAACAATTCATATCAGCAAACGATGTACTAAATTGTGAAGATGTTCCACGCATAAAGCCACGCCTTCTTAGGGAAAGAAATACACATGAGGCAACACATAACTTACCGACAACATCTGAAATTTCTATTCTTGTTGTCGGAGATGTGCAAGATCTAAACCAAGAACGTGACATCATCAGTCAAACTAAATGTGGTGTGTTGAAATCAATTGATGAGCTACACCCTTTGTATCTTCCATTACAGTATCCATTGATTTTCCCTGGTGGCCAGGATTGATATGTTGACAACTTAATGCATCGCTCTATAACATTCACTACTAGTGCTATGATAAGTAAGGTTACAATGAGAGAATATTTCTCTTTTCACCTAAAATTCTGTGACATTGAACCATCCATTTTTTTACATTCCAAAAGACTACTGCAATAGTTTATCATCGATGTTTACATAATGATTGAGTCTCATAGACTATCGTATATTCATTTCAACCAGAAGCGGCTGCGGGTCGAACTCTACAATGGATTGCAAGATGCATTCCTTCGAGGTGATCGAGAAGGGTCCTCTTGTGGGAACCGCGTCATTTTTCCCTCTTCTTTTACTGATGGTCCAAGATATATGATTCAGAATTATTAGGACACAATGTCAATTTGTAATTGGGCAGGGTATCCAGATTTGTTCCTTACATTAACATGTAACCCATTGTGGCCAGAAATCAGTAGATTTGTTAGACAAAAGAATCTCCATCTAGCTGACTATCCACAATTACTATCTTGAGTATTCATTATAAAGGTAGATCATCTTCTAAAATATTTAAGAGAACAATTTATATTTTGGAAAATCATGGGAAGGTAAGATAGTATATGGCGGTTCATTATGTTTATGTAATAAGATCTGTTATTAGTGTTTATTATTTTCAGCTTATTCTTTCTTATTACATCACCTATTATAAAGTAGAAAAAACATATTTCTGTTTTTCCATTACAGTTGTTCGAACCATTTAATTCAAAAAACAAGGATTTCCTCATGTCCACATTTTATTTGTTCTTTGTCATGAATACAAACTTATCACTCCATCATATTTTAACAAAGTTGTGTCTGCTGAGATTACAGATAAAAATGCCTTCCCATCACTACATGAAGCTGTTAAAAACAATATGCTCCACAGCCCTTGTGGAGAAGCCAGACGATATTCTCCCTGTATGAAAAATGGAAAATGCTCTAAGTACATTCCAAAAAAATTGGTTATACAAAAATAGATGACGACGGTCATGTGATATATCGTATAAGGGATAACATTATATCAATCCAGAAAAATGGTGTTCAGTTGGATAATCATTTTGTGGTACCATACAATCCAGTTTTGCTACTCAGGTATCAAGCACATCTAAATATTGAGGTCTGCAACCAGTCATCTTCTATCAAGTACCTCTTTAAATATATAAGCAAGGGATATGATTTTGTAATGGCATCACTTTATGAAACCCACAGAAAAACGGGCGTAGACAACACTACTGATGAAATAAATATATATTATGACACTCTCTACATATCACCTTGTGAGGCGTCCGGGCGGATCTTCTCTTATGATATACATTACAGATATCTAACTATCGACAGGCTTCACTATCATTTACTGGGGAAACATACTGTGACATGTAGAGATGATGACAGAATTGAAGATGTCCTAACTGGCATAATTTTTGCTGAAACTATTTTCACTTCTTGGTTTAAATCAGATTTGGCATCCCTAGAAGGTATATATTTAACTTTCACAGAATACCCGACTATGTTTGTCTTCTGTAGTCAGGATAATAAATGGAATCCCCGAAAAAAAGGTTTCCGTATTGGTCAAATCTAATATGTGCCTCCTACCACTGGAGATCTATACTACCTGTGGATCCATCTAACAAAAATCAGAGGATCCACATCATATGATGATTTGAAAACTGTCAACAACATTATTTATGGCACCTTTATGGAGTCATGTTCTACTATGGGTCTTCTAGCGGATGACAGAGAATTCATTGATTCTATTAAGGAGGCATCACCATGGGGAATGGGCCACTGTCTACGCAGACTATTTTCAAGCATGCTAATCTCAAATAACATTTCTCATCCAGATATAGTTTGGAATGAAACTTGCAATATTCTCTATGAATATATCTTATTTTTTGCAAGAAAAAGGCTTCAAATACAAGGTATATTTCAAATTAACAAACACAATTTCTAACTACGTCAATAATTTAGTGTTTTGTTTCTATACTATTTACAAGTCATTTTACTCTTCCAGTAAGCTATTAACATCACTAACGCTATTAAGGAATATGCGAGCTGTTAGTTGAATTAATACATGTAGCTATTGCTGTAACAATATTTATACTCTTAACTATGACTATCTTTGAACAAATATGTCCTACGTGAACAATTATAAAATGGTATACACTTTCGTATTCTATTATTTGACACGGTAATAGCTGGATTATATACTTATACTCAAGTGTTCCATTTAGTATATGTCTATTTTTAATTAGTTCAATGTATCTAGCATCTGGAATCCTTTGATATGTACTCATACTCTTTCGTTTACATATGGTCAATGAAGATATATCAATACAGTCTGCAAAATATGTTAGTATACATTAAAAAACTGAATTTATTTGCAGAACTGTAAATGACATGGTTCTGCATGCATTTTTTCTGCACTAATCTACAATTTTTTCTTTAATCCATTTTAAGTTCTGTTCATGTTTATGCATATTAATATGAAAAAACTGCATGTCTGTCATGCAATTTAAGTAGTCCCTGTTATGTACGGACAACGATTTGGTGCATTTCTATGTTACAATCAAATGGTTGTGCTGCTTTTGTAATGATAGTTTTCTGTATTACGTAATTATTTTTTTTCCCAGAACAAATTATAATTCAGTTTTTACTATTATATTCGGACATCTCTTTAAATGTTTCAAATTTTCAATAGATCTCACTCTCATTGATGAACAGAGGCACATGTTTTCTCTGCAAGAAATAGACGACATTTTACAAAGCAATGGCAGGTCTCTTCAGAGTTTTCCCCCTATTCCTGTTCAAGATTTTGTAATTGACATTATTACAAATCGTTCAATTGCGGAGGAATTAAACTACAACAGAGAGGGTCTTCGAAATGATTACATTAATTTAGAGATTATGCTTACCAGTGAACAAAAAAACATTATAGATGTCATTTTGTCTTCAATATCATCAATGTGTGGGGGTTTCTTCTTCTTGCATGGATACAGAGGGACTAGTAAAACATTTATTTAGAGAGCACACACATATTTGTTGCGATCAGTGGGTAGTATTGTTCTGGCAGTAGCTTCAAGTGGAATAGAATCATTACTAATTCCTCGTGGAAGGACGTAACATTCTAAATTTTGTATTCCAATCTCTATTAATGAGAAATATATTTTCAATATTCAGCAAGGGAGTAACTTATCCAAGATATTACATGTTACAAAATTAATTATTTGGGATGAGGAATCCATGGTTCACAAGTACTATTTTGAGGCTCTGGACCGTACCTTGAGAGATATAATGGAAACTAAAAATCTCAATGCTACGTCTTTACCATTTGGAGGGATCACAGTTGTATTGGGTGGGGATTTCCATCAAATTCTACCAGTTATTCCAGGTGGCAACAGAAATGACATTGTTCTTGCAAGTATCAAGTCGTCGTATCTTTGGAAAAAATGTAGAGTCTTAACCCTACCAAAAAACATCCGACTGCAATCTGGGACTTCAAATATAGATTCTGATTACTTACAAACCTTTTCAAAGTGGGTGTTAGATATTGGTGATGGTAACACAGGAAAACCTGATGATGGTGAATCGGCAATTCTTATACCAGAAAAATATCTTCTGAAATAAACCAATAATAAATTGGCAGAAATTGTTGACATCACATATCCTGCTTTCTCAGACCATTACGATGATATCTGCTCTCTAAAGGACAAAGCGATTCTAGCTCCAACACATGATGTTGTTCAAGAAATCAATGACTACATGCTATCTCTCACAAATACAGATGGCAGAGACTATCTCTCCTCTGATAGTGTTTGCAATGCCATTTTGGATTTATATAGGCCTGAAAATATATACACATCTGAGTTTTTAAATGGAATTAATATCTCTGGATTAGTAGCACATAAAATTAGTCTATAGATTGGTGTTCCTGTCATGTTTTTAAGGAATTTGGATCATTCAGTTGGTCTATGTAATGGCACTCGAATGAATGTTACATACTTGAGAGACCATGTCATTGGTGCAAAAAGTTTAACTGGCTGTCATTCAGGGTACTGTGAATTCATTCCATGACTAACAATGACACAATCTGATGTTAGATGGCCTTTCAAATTACAAAGAAGACAATATCCTTTGATAGTTTGTTATGATATGACTATTAATAAGAGTCAAGGAAAATCATTCTCTTTAGTTGGGTTATTTCTATGTAGGCATGTGTTATCGTACGTGCAATTATATGTGGTTGTTTCTAGGGTCACCTCACCGAATGGTTTGAAAACAATAGTTGTATATAGCCATAACATAGCTGCTGATTGCACACACAATATTGTCTATAAAGAAATATTTGATAACCTGTCTTAGGTATCATTTAAATTTATCTATTCATGTTTTAATTTTTCTATATAATGTGATCTATGTAACCCTGTTGCATCCTTATCTTATGATTTAGTTGTCTTTTTATACTAATTATGAATGTACAGAATAAAAAACTGATGTTTAGATCAATAACCCCATTGTGTGAGATTTCGCCAGAGTCAAATGAAACTCTAAAGATACATGTATGTGTGTTGAACATCTGGTGCAATTATTCATCTTAAAACTCCAACAATGTTGTTTCTATCGATTTTTTAATTGAAGATATAGAGGTTCATGCTTCAAATCATTACACCATAATTCTTTTATCTTATTGTAATACAATAATTTCATTAATATCTATGTCTTCTGTCAAATATTATATCTCAATTACAACCAAGATTATATTTTATCTTTTCAGGGTACGATGGAACAATGTTCAATTACTAACTGTCAGCTTATCAATAAGTTCAAAGATATCACGCGTGAAGGATTCTGTTATTACATTCAAAACTTTCAAATTGCTCCAAATTAAGGATGTTACTTGGAAACTCGACATGCATGCCAATTTCTATTCATGTCAGCAATGGTTCTTCATCCATCTGATGCAGAACTCCCTCTGTTCAGTTTTAATTTCACTTCATTTAATGACATTTCTCAGATAACTGTACCACAATATAATCTAATTGGTATACTTCTATTGCAGTGCATTGATATAGTTGTGTATTCAATGTTATCATATTCAACAAGATAGTGTTTTCCAAATTAGTCTAACACCCCCTTCATTGTTTTTATTTCTTTGTTTTATGATTTAGTAATCCTTGGGCTTCTCTGATACTCCCAACCAGTGCAATCAATGGGAAATTTGAGCATTAGGATGCAAATTATTCTTGAGGATGGAAAGTGATTCAAAAATAGCACTACTGTGTCGTTTAATATTCATATAAAATTTATGAATAATGAAATTTTTTTCTTGCAGAGGATTGAAAGTTTACTATAGCTTATGAGTAAATTATGCTACTGAGATGTTAGCTTATTTGGAACAATATAAGGACTTACCTAACAATCTGATCTTACAACTCGTCTAAGTTAAAAATTTCAGCAATATAGTATCTATCCACATCTATCCTGATTTTCATTACTACATCTATTTTTATTTTTGTAATCTTCAACCAAGTTTTCACTAAAATTATTTTCATATAATTTCAAGGAGCTGGTATTGTGACAACTAATATTCAGTCATCGAAAATTTGTACAACCTAGACATTGCAGAAGTTGACCACTTTAGAAACATGTTTAGTACGTATTGTAAATATTTTATAATATAAATAGCTACTTGTATTTTTATTCCATTATTATAATACATTTTATGATTCCTGTTTATTTTTTCCCAATTACAAATGACTGTAGGTTTGGGTACATATTGTCATCCCAATTATACAGTCCCCCATAAAAAAACCAGACCCCTCTACAGAAGTACAATATTGGAGTAAGATAAAGTACATTGCTGATGTAAAAAACATTGAACATGTATGTACTATGTTCTTATCATATGTAAATATTCATTTACTTTTATCTTCAAATTTATCTTTGTTTCATTAATTTTTCTAAATATACCCAATCTACTGTAGCCTACAAGATGCTTAATTTCAGCAATAGTACTAAAAATTCAAAGCACCCACAGCTGGTTTTATGAGTCATGTGACTCTTGCATTAAAAAGGTTCACAGTTTAAATGGAACATTGTGGTGCCACAAATGAAAATTATCTCCAAATACTACCACTTCCAGGTCAGCAACAATTTGATTTTAAAATATTCTAACATTACAACATAGTGTTGCTGCTGGGATACACTTTCATCCACTCATTATGAAATCTTAATAATTTATCGAATAGGTTTGGGGTACAGCTAATGGTTGCAGGTAAAACAAGATCATTTTCAGTTTTTATGTTCGATAAAAACGTTATGCAGTTCATCCATGAAACAACTTCTAATTTAAGAGATACTCTGATACAGGTAGCCGCATCTTATTATAACATTGGATTTTATTTTTGAAAACTGATAACTGACATTTGTTATCTTAATAAAAAGAGGATGATGATGAGTGCGGTTTCCCTCAACAGTTGGAATTATTCTTGTCAAATAATTATTTATTCTCAATTGATGTAACTACTTTAAATATTCAAAACCGTTATCATTCGTTTGAACAGAATAGCTATAATGTACTTTCTATCAGCGATAATGAGATGTACATTCATAGCATTAGTGACACCTTTGATCAATAAGAGGTGATATTTTATAGCACTCTCCACATACTATACCAATGATTATACACAACTAATTTGATCTGTTTGAGACAACACAGACACATCAGAACAGCGGATCTACAGAGTTGGGTAGTGGGATTGAAAATAACATGGTGCTTTTTAGTTATATTGATTCAATTTATATGAACCAAAACATGAAACACCTTTGTCTAATACTCTTTTCTACTTCCACTTATAGAAACATCATGATGGTGGGTGTTCTACTTCGTACGGTATCTCGGGAATAGCTGTATCAGGGTCAGATATGGCATCTACTTAATTAAAGAAAATCTTAACCATACCATTTATGAAAATATTTCAAGAATGATTTACTGAAAATAATTCTTATTAGACAGTTTTCCATCTGCTTCACCAATTACACATCTCAAGAAATGTTACCTACATATTAATGTCCAATTGTTCTACATGTAGAAAAACCTCCTGTCTGATTTTGAAAATGAAGAACAAATTCAACATAATCTGAAGATATGTGAAGACAACATGAGATCATGACGTTGTGGTACTCTCCTCGACAAGCCATAGATGGATAAGTGAGCACAAGGGGACTACCTGCAACGAATAAGTGCTGATACAAGGGTCTATCAAGGCCTTGTATTGGGAATTTTCCTATCACCATCTATACTATTAATGACCTATCTGCAGATCCTGCCAACCTGGTTCCCTGTTACTTTTGTCAAACTTTTATGTATTACTAGAACAGAATTTCATTTATCCTCCCATCATTATGTAGACATCAGACTTTCTATACATTTGATGAAATTGATTATATTTTATGTAACCCTAATATTGTTCTGTTAGAATGTCTCTAAGTGTATGTTTCTTTTACTTTAACTATTCATATTTTTAATTTCTATATTTCATTTTAAGAGAATGTTAAATTCAGCATCTGTAGTTTTCGTTTTTTATGAAATAAAGATAGAGTAAATTAGTTACACTTTTCTGGGTACATTGGATCTTCCCCAATACTTTGATATGTGTACATGGATCCTGTTTAATGTTGCGACGTATGGAACCTTTCTGGGCATAATTTCTGAAACTGAAACATCACCCACTGATACGATGAATATCACTGTCCAGGTAAGACTATAGTTCCATGAATTTCCACTTTTGAACAAGTGCATTCCAAATTTTATAGAAGTCATAGATAGCAATAATAAAAATGTCAACATAATATTTTACTTCTCATTTTGGTAGGAAAGCTATGGTTCGGTGGAATTTGGGTTGAATGCGTCTTTTAATGTTGGTCTTCTCTTGCTGTAACAGACCATATCAATGATTTTATTTCAGATAACAGTTTGGTGCACTTCCATGAATATGACGACATCTGAGACATATTTAATTGCTTTAAGACTCCAAAAACTTATCTGATTCAAGGTTTTGGACAGCTTGGAACTGAGGGAAGGGGAGGTGAAGGTGATGACAAGGGGGAGGGGGCTCTAGGGGGAAAAGAGGGAGAGGAGATGGGAAAGGAGGGCCAGGGTTTATGAGAGAAAGAAGGTGATGACAATATGGAGGGAGGGGAGGGGAGGGCTAGGGGTTGGGCAGGTTGGATGACAATGGAGAAGAGGGTATGGGAAGGGTCCGGAAAGATGGAGGGAATGAATGGAAAGAGGAGGATAATGGCATGAATAAGGCAGGTGCAGGGAAACTAGGTGTAACTTTCTGTTGTTATTGCAACAATATGTATATTTCAGTTCTGTTTTGACAATGATTCCTTCTCACAGCACCCTTGATGGGGTAAACAAACATACCATCAAGAATGATAAATTGTATTTTTTTTGTTATAATCTATTTTATTCAAGAAATGGTGGTTCTAAAAAATGTACATAGTACTACAGAACATCCGAAGAACCCTATATATCTATATAATAGATACCAAAACCAGTGTTCAGATCTGTAACATCTAAAAACATGTGAAAATGTTGAAGATGAAACATTCAACGCTCAATTTCATTACTTTTGTTCCAGTTATTTAGTAATTCTGTTACATATATGTCTTCATTACAAACTCGACGATGGTCCGAGTGGAGGAAGATAAGAATACTTTTGTTCATAGGCACCCTATTTTCTGTACAGTTGATACACATTCCATTTAGGTGCTCTGCAACAACTTATTACAATAGAAACTTCTCAATATGTAAACTTCTGTACTCATTTTCTAAACTTATGTTTTCTGTTTTTTGCATTTCTGTAACATTTTTTATTCAATTTTTAATTGATATATATGGCTGATCATTATGTTATTCCATTTCTATAATATCTATTTCTGCAATTATGATATAGACGTATGCATGAAATATTTTTGGTTTATTGTATCACACTCATTACAGGTTTTCCAAATCAATTTCAGTTATTTAAAAGGTGGTCATTTTATAAAGGCGTGAATTGAACTTGATCTATATGTTTGGTATGCCCAGTTTTTCTAGTTTTTAAGCATTTTAATGAAATTTATTATCTTTGTAAATGTCTAAATATACTGGTTATTTTCATTAATAATTTTATAGATTTGAAAAGTGGTGATTTTATACAGGGTTAAATTGAACTTGATCTACATGTTTGGAAATATTTTACTGTTTGGACAAGAATGTAGTCATCTTCAGATTATATTTGAATTAATGTCATTCATCATTATTTTCTTTAGATGAGAGTGAGATTCATGTCAGTCATTTTTTTATTTTTCACTTTCAACTTCTGTGTCCAGATTCTAAATGCAGATTTTTATAACAAAATTCTTTTAGTGTGGTTAGTTTTAGGTTATGTGATGCCACATATTTTGTACTATTTTGGTATTTCACATTGATATCATTTACAATACATTCATATGGAATATTTTTTTTCAATTCTTATAAATATCTGCGATGGATATGTACTCTATTTCGGTGTTGTTTTGATTGTATTTATTATGGAGTTTTATCTTACATTTTTATTGGTTTCTTTCTCACATTGATTTCACAGCAATAATTTCATGGGGATTACATGAGGCAATTAAATTAAAAGTGCTAATATGTTATTGATTTTTGTTTTCAATTGTACACTATTGATCCAGGTACATCACAGCCCAGGGACTTTGGGAGTAAACAGCAATAGGGAATCTAAAATTGCTACAACAAATAAAAATATATCATCTACTCAGGTACATGTTTATTTCTTTCAATGTCATTAATTTTTATTATGTCATTTGAGTAGAAAATATTAATTTTTTCCACTCCGTTTATAATTTGGAAAATAATTTTGATAATTTAGTTCCTGGTGGTGCAGTGGGATGATTTTTTCACGGCACTCTTAGTGGAAGCAAAGTGGTGCATCGGCAAGTACATGCCGTCCCTCGAAGAATATCTTCAGAATGACTCCATTTCATCTTCTGGCCCTCTTCTCTACACCCACACCATTCCTGTAGCACTGCCTGTCCACTATAGGAGTCAATCAATCCATTACTAGGGGGATTTAACCAAAACATCAAAAAGGGACACCGGTTCCTGTTAAAAATAATAGTAAATAACTGATTTTAAACCCACCTTTTTCCAGATGTAACCATTTCTGAAACATGAAGTTCTATTTTGATGTTTTTAAATCGTAACTCATCGATCAAAATGGGTTTATTTATTTGAATGTTTCATTGATTTTGATTCCTTTTATTATTCTAAATGTATGTTGCTTCAGGTTAACTATTTCCATTTGTTGAGAATATATTTTCAATCATGTTCCAATATAACTTATGCTTTCTACTGTTATATAACGTCTTAGAACAATAACTTCATGTGTTTTATTCAAGTATTTTATTTGTGTCTACAATCTCCTCTATATTTATTTTCGATATTCAAAGACTTTATTGGTGTCTATAATCAATTGACTCCAATACCATTATAATGTACAATACTTGGGATTACAAATTTATAATTATTACTATTATTAGTGTGTCCATTTTTTCCAATTGTACTCCAACAATAAGAATCACTATTTTGATATTTCAAAATATTGAATTTTCATTCTCATTATTAATATTGAAATATTGTATTGTATCTATAAAAGTATTGAACCATATCGTCGTGAGAACACATGAACTAATTTTTTTATCACCGTGAAAATGCACGGGCGAGTACTGGTATCATTATAAAGATGGGGATATAACATCTAAATGTACTTATAATATTAATCAAAACCCTATTTATGATTCAATTTCTAATTGTCATAATAAATCATAAAAACATAAGTATAATCTTAAATGTCTTCAAATGTTTCATTTTATTTTTTACATAGGGATATTAGTGTTTGATAAAATTTTAGGATAATAGAAAACATATTAAAAACCTTTGAAAATTGATATTACATCTTATAGAAATTTAAAATTTCAGAAAAAATATTTTATTTATAAAAATGTCACTAATATGTAGTAAATATTAATGTTCAGGTCAATGGAAGAATTAATGTTACCTGAATATGGTTCCATAATTCAGAACTAAAATAAATTACATTTAAAATAAAATAAAAGATATTTAACACTATAGTTTTTGGAATATGATTGTTTCTAATGTATTGTCTTCAATCTTTTTAATACCTAAACGAGATTGGGTACCTAATTTGTATTTCATTTTAGGTAGGAATGTTGGGATCGAATGGTAGAAACACTAAATTCTACTTCTTTTCTAAATGATATTTTTTTGAACCAAAATTAATATAAAATTGTATTGGATCATTAAAAAAATATAAAATAGGTTGAAAATTTTATTTTTTCTAATTTGGTATCTTTTCTTGAAAGAATTACTCAAAAAATGATGATATTTAAATAATATCATTTTATTTTTCAATCGTATAAATTTATTATTTCTAATAAATTTTTTAAAAAATTATATAGATATTGGTCATGAATTTCTTAAAATTAAAATATTCTTTCTAATATATTTACCAAATCTAATGATTAGAAATATTTAAATAAATTAGACATTTATTTGGTCTGGTAAATGTTATGTGAGGATATTCTATTTCATATCAATTATTCTACTCATATAGTCAAATTAAATATGAAAGGGGGAAATCATAATTTGTTCATACATATATTTTAAAACGATTGTACATGGAAATAAAATATCCATAATGAAAATTGAGTGTATATTATAATGCATGAAATTAATATATTATGGATCTGCACTTAAGGTAACTATTTTAATAGATATAAAAAATGGAAGAAATTTTTTGAAATGTATCATTTACATAATATTTTTTAAAAATAGTTTCTTATAAATACATCACAAAATTTTGATTTATTCTTACATGGCCATGTATTGATATATTTAATCATTGATAAAAAATATTATTTATAGTGTGTTGTTACGAGATAATAATATTAATATTATTATTATCATTTGAAGATGTTATTATATATTTTTTATGGATCTAGTTTCTGATAAAATGGAATCTCATTATTTCCCCAATAGTATTACCCATATTTTATTACCTAGATTATTAATTTTAGTAACCCTCTAGGATTTCTTGTTGATCACCCCAAAGGGGTAGAATCTATTGTAATCGAAATGGGGGGGGGGGGGTTAAGGAAGAGAATTTTTGTCACACCCCATCCTGTGTAATTATATTGTTTCATTATTTTGTTGGATTTGAATAACTTTTGTTTATGTTCAGGTAGAGTCCCATAAAAAATTACATTATGTAAAAAACATTACGTTTTAGGTTTGATGTTGTCAGGAACATGAGCGGGGTGCGATACAGCACAACTTCGCACAAACAACTGCGAGACTTGCTTGTCTCCATAAAATTAAAATGGGTAATTTTTTATCTTGTTCTTAAAAATGAATGTTAACTATTTTTTCGATAAAAATTTTTTGTTAATAATTTTATTAATATTAAAATGAAATAATTATTTTTATTATTTCTAGTTTTATCAAATAGATTTTATAATTATTATTATTATTATTATTATATTTCCCTTATTATTAATATTTATTATTATTATTATTATTATTATTATTAAGTTATGATAATTTGTAATTATCTTTTTTAACTTGATTTTTACCTTTTCAGGGTTCTAGGATAGCCCCCCCTCTCTCCAATATAGGGGCTACCCCCTTTTTCCCCCATGCAACACTCGAGCATGTCGTACTCTGCATGTGCCATCGCGAACCAACCCCCCAACCTTTGCACTCCCTACTTGCCTCCGGCCTCCCAGCCTCTGCCCTCCATGTTGCGTGCCACGCAGCTAGCCACTTCGCCAGCCCCTCATATTTCCTCCTGCCCTTCAGCACCTCACCACCCTAGATGACCCTCAACCTCTGGTGCCCTCATCTCCAGCATGCGAAACCCCTTCAGAGAACACCCCTGCCAAAGTGAACCTCCTCTAGCCACAAACTCACTTTCACACTCCTTCTAAAGTTTTTCTATCCACCAAACACCTCTTAAAACCCTCATCCGGTGTATTTCCCCTTCCTCCTCTAGTTTTGTTTTTTTCCCTTGGTGATGTTTTTAATTTGGCCAATCCATAGTCGTGGGTTAATTCAATTTTTCTGTTTTTTGATTGAATTGGGTGAGTGACATGTCTCACAGGACCCATTTAGGTGATTTTTAGTGATCTCCATCGAATATGAGAGGGTTCAAATTTTTTGTTTTGTTTGTCACCCTTTGAGGTGAGTGTTTTCGCCCCACCTCTTGGTTTCACAAACATTAAATGGGTTTTTTTGTTCTGAGACTGTAGTGTTAAGTTTTTAGGGTGTTAGATCTTCACATGATGTATTGGTCTTGCTTTATTCCATTTCATCTTGGTTCTATGGTAGACCTACCTTGTACTCACCTTAATAATTTATGAAATTTAGATTTCATTCCCTTTTCACCTTACTAATATTCTAAATATGTGTCATATTATCTTATGATGATTTTATTATTGTTAGATGGTGATTTATTCATTGTCTTGTAATGTTATTTTTATTTTATCGGAAATGTGAAAACCCACCATTTGAAAAAAAATCGTTGGGATTCACACATAGTTGATAACAAATAAAAAATGAGTTTTTTCAATTTAAATAAATTTAAGGCCTAAAATTGGTGTTTTAAACATTTTTGAGTCTTAATTAGAAATTATTTCATAAATTTTTTCATGAGATTTTGATAAATGGTATGTTTGGCATTTTCCTAAAATATTTTACTTAAGGGGGTAATGAAAAATGTTTTGGGGAGTTTTTGTGAATGGTTTTAAATTGTGTGTTTTGATGAGTTGAGGATACTGTGTTTTTATACTTGGTTTTGTATTAAATAGAAATTTATTTGGTAAATTATCATGTCTTGTGTCTTTTTATTTTGCTTATAGAATGCCTTGTTGGATTTTTCGAGTTAAGTGTGAATTAACAAATGGTTGCTTTACATTTTTAAAGGTGGTGAAAACATGAAAAAGGAGGTTTGGGTTCCTTATATGGTTCACATAATGGATTGAGATTTATAATGGAATGTATTTAAGAATTCTAATAAATGTATTGTGTAGAAATAGTGTGCTTGACACCACTTTTTTAAAAAGTGTTTGTTCTTTTTGAGAAATGGTTTTTTTTGTGAATGTTTGAGTGCCATTTTTGTATATATCGTGAAATTTAATAAAAGTATTTATTATGAAACCCACCATTGGAAGTCTCTCATGAATCGGTCATATGTAATGGGTGAGATGTCTTACTTATGGGATTATCAGAATATATTTTTAGGGTTCTTTGGTTGGAACCCATTATAACTTTTTTTATTGAAAGTCATGAGAATGGTCCTAGTGGAGACTCGGGCTGAGACATATTATGAGTTATTATTATATATATATATATATATATATTTATTTATTAGATGCTTGTCTATCATAGGTTGGCTCACCCACTTTCAAAATACTTGAGACATGTGAATATGTCATAATGGGATAATATTATATGAATGATGGCCGCACTGGTTGGTTATGGTACTGACTAGTGGCCCATAATAGGCGGATATAGTGGGGTTCATTGCAATGGGATTTTTCCTTGGCCTGCCTGAGGAAGGATGGCCAAGCATTTAATTGTTTTGATTTCATCATGTCTGACATGCCAACAAGGATGAGGTCTCATGTGTTGCTGTCTTCTGGATTAATCTTGATCTCCTAGGTTCACCCATGACTATTTGGGAATTGTTGATTGTAGTAGTGATTATGATGCTTGTTTGTATACCTATAATTCCCTTGCTGTGTGATTTCTATTTTACCATCACGTGTTTTGTTTTCCTTGGAATGTGGTGAGATGACAATGAATTGGATTTCTTGAAATGGATTTCAAATGAATATTTTTTTCCTCTATTTACAATTATGAAAATTTAAACACCCCATTCCCTCTAAAAATTTCATTAACACCAAATGAAACAAATCTTGTATTGGACATAGTTAAGGCAAATAGCTCACACATTGTTTTCTAGTAAATTTATTAGAAAAACATAATTTATATATTGCAGTTCAAATTTGAAAAGGAGTTTCTTTTATTTTAATGGTAGTGCATTATGAATGGATATCATGCTAGCCTACTGAGTTTTAATACTCACACATATAGTTCTTCTTATGTTATTAGTACTTGTGCTGGTTACAACTTGGGTGTGTTTTCCTTGGGTGACGTTTGATTGTTGAGTAAGAGAGTGACACAAGTGGTTACATAGAGTTAGTATGGACGTCATGTTTGGTTAGTGTTATATTCTTCATTTATTGTTTTGTTGTTTGATTGGTTTACTAATTCAGTGTTTCCCTTTATTATTTCCTCATCTTTTATTTATTTGTATTGGGATAAATTGTTCACATCACCTCGGTTGATTCCCGGGTACTTTTTGCCAGCCTGGGTGGATCCAGAATTATTCTCGGGCCATACCGAAGATTGGCTCAGGTGATCAGTTCAGGGTCGACCTGGGTTTGTTAGTCATATGGTTTTTAGATGATTATTGTTTTAATTGAAAAAAAAAATTTATGGCGACACTTTTGTTGTCCTTGATATTTCTGGGTATTATTTATAAATTTTATATGGATTTAATTCGAGGCTTGGCATTGTGAAAGTGTGTGTTTCTGAGACCCGGCGTTCCTAGAATAAATTTTTAAAATATATAAAATATATTAAATATGGTGAGTGATTGGTTTTCCTGAAATAGTGAAATAGATTCTAAATGGTTTCCCATGTAATAAATTTTTGGGAAATGATGCATTCATTATGGAAACATTACCTTATATGATCCCTACTATATTCCATCATAGGTTGGGTGTGAAAGTTAGTTTATGGACATTTCAGGAATAAAATAAAAAATAATTTATTTTATTTTGACATTTTGGTAATGTAGTGATGTTTTTATCTTTTGTAATGAAATTGGAAGGTACCTAGGGTTTGAATTCATTACTCTATTAATCATTGGAATCTTTATAAAATATTCTTGCCAAAAACTCTCCACAGACGACTATGAGATGGTGTATCAGGATATTTATTGGAGGATCATAGATCGAAGATAAAAGAGAGACATTCTTGATGAATCATTCCAATGGATATGATGTGTAAAATTATATTTTTTTCATTTAATGATAGAAAAACTAGGTTGAGATTATTTTTATAATTCCATATTTTCCATGTTCTTGGATTTAACAATGAACATCGATCAACCCATGGATAGGTTGATCGATGATTTGATCATTCTTGTATAAGAGTTTTGATTGCCAGTATAGTTTGGGAATGATTATGATTTTTATTGTTATATTTTCTAGGAAATAATTTCATAACGTATCAAGGATGGAAAAAAACAACGTCCCATGATCTATCCTTGGTATGTTTAACTGTGTTGTTCTCCGCTATCTTCCTCCTCCTCCTCCTCGCATTCTTCAGGAAATATGAACAAATGATCATTACACCTCTGTATCTAGGAACAACAATATGTACCCAGATAGACAACTTCATGACGACCTCGTAGAGGTTCCACAATGATATAAGATGATGAATTGATGCATTTCTATAGATACCGTTATCAAAGTGTCTTTGGATCGGATAATCCGAATCAGTTTTATGAGTCGATGGTAGTCCTGAAACCCACCGATTCAGTGTTTTCATGGAGGTACTACCCCAGATATACAGTATTGCGGTGAACGGATCCTAGGATCAATCCCTGTAGAATCAAACAAGACACATGTATAAGGAACCTATATTCTATAAAATCTTGATGAAAACTGTGTGTATCATGGAATACACAGTCTGTAGAAGCCATCCAATAGAGGATAGAGTTTCATGTAGTGGAGAAGTGTCACACGACGTGTCAACGGGGTGTGGTCCCATCCTCAAGGATTGGAATTTATCTCAAAAGATACACAGACATGGGGTGGTGTACACGGATTTCATAAATTTCATGTACCCTACCATATGACCAATCCCATTCCAGATACATAGTTTACCACATTTACTGGTACACTTGCAGGGGAACATAGGTTGACACTATGTACTGGCACATGGACAGTGTACACAGCTAGACCTTTGATAGTAGGACAAGGAGTGTGAGCCATTCTACATTCCTTGTAAACCTCTTTTACATGACATTGTTTGATGACACAGTCCGTTGAACACGTTCAATGCCTGGGGTCATAGGTCACAATATGTGACACTACTACTCATAATTTACCCATTCTTATGTGTATTAAATATCTTGTCCACTATATCTAAGACATGTTTCATTGGGTTTGGTTCCATTTATTTTTTCCATAAAGGTTATTTTGTATCATATCCTTTTCACAATAGTATGGTCCGTTTAGCCGAATTTTACTAGTTATAATCAGGAATATCTATTGAGAGGACTGGAGAAGGATAATATATCCATTATTATACCCTAAGTATATTCATGGTATCAGCATCACCAAACCATCCAATCATCATCCAACAGACCGAAGTCCTTTATTTTTTATTTATTTTTATAATCCTCCTTTCATGGAGTGAGGTGGAACCATTACAAGGCATGTAGGAGTAAGTATTAGATGACATGTATGCCTTAGAGGAATTCATTTCATGTAGTATTAAAAAATTATAGACAACTTATTCTAATTACTTCGAACTGCACCTCCTCAGCATCATCATTGTGAAATCACCTCTCCACCTTCGCATGGTTGTTCGACTACGCTCTCACATTAATGCACAGGCCTGTCCCGATGGAATGATCGCTACCCTCTCATTCTTGCAACCCATTTTTTTTTGGCTTCTACTATGGTGAAAGCTCCTTGCTTATCCCCCTTCTAGATATTGTTCATTTTAGTTTTTCTGGTATTTATCTTCACCAATGGTGTCTCGAAAGCCTTGATGTGTCTTGAAGGCTTTACTGACTCGAATTCCTGGGTGATATGAAGGTCTTAAAGGACTCAAGGGCCAAATCTGTGGCCCGAAGGCCCAAATGGGTGAATAGTCTTGGCTGCAACAGTACTCCTACAATTCATCGATCCTTTACTTTTCATATGAATTTGGATGAGTAGTGGTATCACCCCATGGACCCAACAAGGATCCTTTTCTATGTATTGTTATATTCCCCAATTATGGAGTGAGTTATCATAGAGTGAGTTTATCATATCACTCATTAGACTGATTTGTGTGTCCCTCTAATGATGGTTCCTGACGAATATTACTTCTCAAGTGGATGTTATTAGTGCTATCAGACTAGATATTGTTTGATCCCAGATGAGTTTCTTTATGGAATCATCGGGAATATCATGTGTTTCAATGTGGTAGTTGTAACATACCACTATACTATAGGTTCTGGTTTGATTATATCTTGATATGTTCTTGTTACATGTAATGTAGACATATACCGTGTAGAGATGAATGTACCATTACTTTGTGTTTTTCTTTTGGGTTTGGGGGTTTCCTATGGGGTATAGTTGTACTAACCCATACACAATATTCTACCACTCATGACCTGTCATGTGAAGATAGAAAACCTTTTGACCAAGCCGAGGGAGGACTTGGACCAGACAGAGCTTTGTGTGTTCAGACATGCCGAGGTGTTCTTACGACTTTGAGCAGCAGTCCTAGAACCTTTTTTTATAGGATATACATTTTTTAGACTCATTCATTTGGGTTCCTTGTATTCAAGAGCGGTTTACATTACTACACATTACATTCATTTCAGACCTCTTTTATTAGGTTTAGTTTTATGAATTCATTTTGTTCTTGACTCTATTTAACATTCCATCATTTGTGGATTAGAGATGTATACATGTGTACATGTACTAAAAAACGCTCCCCTTGTTTTTGATATTCTTACTCAGTGCTAGTCACTAGCCACTAGCTTATTATAGGAAAGCTAGGGGAGTCATGACGTGGACCCCAAAGGGACAGATCCTGACAGAGTGGTATTATAGGAGTTCAGTTCAACAATAGGATCAAGAGTTTGTGAGATTGGTTTAGGGAATCAATGTTATGTGTTCTGAGTTTGACATTCAAACTGGGGACTCTAGTGTTGGTATAGGTGGTTGATATATCCAAACACCATGACATTGATAACCTTCTTTTCAACTCGGTATATGAGAATTATGGTAGTAGGGGAAATAATTGTACATGAATCATATATGAATATGTCTTATTTCCATGTCCTTCTTAATTCATCTCTTCAAATTTACTCATTGACCATGGTATATATTTCTTCTTACATTATTCCTCTAAGATTAAACCCAGCTAGGAATCAGTGGCTTGATCATGATTATGAATGACTCAGTGATGAGGCTTCATTATAGGGACTGGTCTCCTGGATGTTACTTTCAGGTGGCGCACCAGCTATACCACCATAGGTGGAGCAACATGTGGGACCTACATTACAAGCTGATAAGGATCACATGCTTAGCGTGCTCCATGTGTGTCCAATAAAAATACCATTCAGGTTTTTATGATATCCATACAATCATGTGTATGAGGATATTCTTCAGGTGGTGGCCATTGTATTTTGTCTAGTGAGGGAACATGTGGAACAAATGGTGATCCTTATAGAGATCCTTATTAAGGGATTGGAAAAAAAGATAGTGGATTTTGACCATGAAGACTCACACCAAGGTAAATATTATGTTGATTAAGATAAATCCACTATTTGAAGATGATTTCTCTCTGGTCACTCTGAGTGAAGTGTGTATATACGGAGCTTCATCAGCTATAACAGGGTAGCTCCATGGTGGATGAATATTCCACGAGGATCAAAAACCACTATGGGTAATCGATGGATATGTTCATGGATCATTACTTTATGAATAGAACCTTCAAGTGAGGTCTATGTCAGGAAATCTAGGCTAGAATTATACCTAAATGAGTTTGGTCAAATGTGGGTGGGCTTGAGTGAGCTTTGGTGGTCGAGAGTTTCTTTGATGAGTTGAGGCAACCACTTGAATTAAATAGTAGACAGATAGGTGAAGAGACCATGGAAGTGGTTATTTGATGTCATTCAACAGGAATTGGATATAGGAGATGTTATAAGAGGTCATGTGATAGGGTTTCTATGGGTCAGGGCTCTCAGGGAAGATCCAGTTTTCCATGGTAGAGACGATTCCACACAATCGATGGCAGGAGACATATTATAGAATATTTCCCATCCCATCGAGATGCTAATAGGTGGGATGATTAATTGACCAATAAGGTAGATGCAACGAGTGGAGAAGGCAGATTATCCAAGCAACATATGTGGCATAGGAGCTGGGAGAGCAGCTTGAGTTGGAAGAAATTTTGACAAACTACCACCCCCACCCCAATGAGGTCCACATTTGGCTGAGGGAGGTGGAGGATAAGGGGGGGGGGGGGGTAGCTACATGCAGTTAAGGTGTATAGTATCGGGACTCCATGGGGGATCCTATGTGCGATCTGTGCATTTTCTGCCATAACAGATATACTTATAGTCACATGTTTCAGTCATTCTTTTCTTTCTACTTACATTGTAAAATATCATGCGATTCTAGTATAACCATTGAATCGACCCTTATGCATGGAGATAGATATAGGAGGGGACTATATAATCACACACTTGTTTTGAGAGTGTGATCAAACCCTTGGAGGTTAGAGTTTTTTCGGATCTGCTTGGTGGAAGTGTTAGGGCCCCATGACGTCATTCTCAATATTGATTGCCTGTCTTTGGTTCATGCCTACATTTATTGTTCTACGAAAAAGTTACGGTGTGTCTGTTGTGATGGGAAGAGGATTTACTTTTTTTGTGGTATGGAAACCCAAGAAACATAGAATGAGATCATCCATAAGAGCGTGTTGTCGATTACTCATGACTTGTCCAGCCTACCCTTTGGAGAAACATATGTTATGACCTTATATGTCCCAACAGTAGTGGAAATGTATGAGGACGACATTCCAAAATATGTTCTAGGGTTACCTCCATATATATAGATGACTTTTGAATTGACATACAACCCGATATGTCATTGATGTCTTCACCAACATATCAGATGGCTCACATAGAGCATTGTGAGATGAGGGTGCAATTGGAGGAATTAAAGAGGAAGGGATTCGTGATTACCAGTGGTTCACCCTACCATGCCCATGTTTTATTTCCATGTAGTTAGATGGGATATTGAGGTTGTTTGTGGATTATTGGAGCATGAACCAGGTGAATATGGGGAATAATTATCAAGTAATTAGGATAGATGACAACTTTGATTCGTTGAGAGGGACATGATGGTTTATGAAGGTTCACCATTGATCAGGATATCACCAGATGCGATTACATGATTAGGATATACCAAAAACGCCTTTCAGATGCCGCTATAGTCACTATGAGCACTTGGTGATTCCTATTGTCTTGGATATTGACCCATAAATTTTTATAGGACTCATAAAATGGATATACTAGTCATTACCTAGACTTGTTTATGGTAGTCTTCATTGATAACATCCTTGTCTACTCGTCATCTATGGAGGAGCATGCGAAACAGATATAGATGGTATTGGATTTACTTAGAGAAAACCATATTTATAGGAAATAATCAAAGTGATAATTATGGATTCAAGAGATCATCATTATGGGACATGTTATCTTATTAGATGGAGTGACAGTGGACACAGACAAGGTGGAGGAAATTTTAGAATGGGAGCCACCTAACAGCATGATAAAGGTATAATGCTACCTGGGATGGCCTGATATTACAAAATATTCATGCATGATTCCTCCAGGAAATAATCACCTATAATATATTTGACACAAAGGGGTTTCATTTCGTATGGATAGAGATGTTTCAGAAGGATTTGCAGTAGTTGAGTTAGAGTTTGATAAACAATCTGATCATGAGTTTTCAATAAGATGGTGTTGAGTAGATAATATTCTGTTATGCATCAGGGACTAGATTGGAATGTGTCATACTATAGAGGCAAGAAATTATTTCCTATGTTTTGCACTATTTGAGACCACAAGAGAAAAAGCACTATACCCATGATATGAAGTTACCAATGGTTGATTTCAAATTGAGGATTTGGAATCACTACCTAATGGGAGACCAGTTAATCATATACTCTAATCACAAGAGCCTCTAGTATATATTCTCTCATAAGGATCTGATCATGAAATAGTTGATATGGAAATATTTCCTCTAGGATTTAGTCATTGATAATGTCTATACTAATGATAAATGGAACGTGGTGGTAGATTCTCTCAGTAAGAGATCTAGTTCACATCTTCTGAATAAGTCGTCATAATATTTGTCTTCTTTATAGTAATCTATCCTTGATGGAGTTGCAGCATATTAACTCCAGTTGATGGTTTTCACCCATATTCTCTTGCAATGAGTTAGATAGGCACATCATGGGGACACCAACTGTGTGATCCTATGTGGTTATATGTCCATAAAGTAGTTGTCTAATGTATATTCACAAGGTGGGAACCATGACTTCTGCTTCAGAGGACACACTATCATACTTGTGGAGTTGTGGGAGGATGTTCAAAGGAAGTCTTGTACATCCCCATTTTCAGTATACCCTATTGTAGGGAAGATGTTACAGGACCTACGAAAATAGTTTTGGTGGATAAGGATGATAAATATGGCCATAGATCTTCTTTCTCGATTACTTATGTGATAGTAGGTGAGGATAAGCACTAGGTTCTAGAGGGTTTGACTCAACCTCATGAGGTGCCAGAATGGAATTTGGTGGGATATTTATGGACTTTGTGATGTGATTATCACATATGTCGAAGGGACTTGATACCGTATGGGTTATTGATGAACAACTCACCAAGTCAGTCCACATACTACCTATACAATATCATAGATCAGTAGAGGGCATGAGATGTATCTATGTTCAAGAGATAGTTCAACTCCATGGAGTCCTATTGATGATAGTTTTAGATGGTGACACTCATTGCACATCACTATTATGGAAGGGATTGCAGGTGGTGTTTGAGACTTAGTTACTCCTAGGCATGACGTTTCATCCCCATATGGATGGCCAGATGGACATGACCATTCTTGTTTTTGAGTACATTTAATGGCCTTGCATCTTTGACATTAATAGTATTTGGGATGACCACATTCTACAAGTACAGTTTTCATAAAACCACATCTACACCTCCACCATTATTATGGTTCTATTCACGGATTTCTATGGGTGACCCTATTAGTCACCACTCTACTGGACTGACCTCGGAGAGTCAGCACTCATTGCCCTGTAATTGGTCTGACCTACTACTGAGAAGGTACAGATCATCAAGGATCAGATGAAGACTACACAGATCCAGCATATGACAACCCTGATTTTATTACAAACTTAAACATGATTTATTACATAAAACATCACTTGATACAACAATGAAGATTGAGAGGTTTGATGACTTTGGGGCTTAGGATGATTACATAAAAACTTAAAACATGAAATACAACATCTTTATTGAAATCATACTTTACATGACCACTACATTCCCTCGTACTTAGCATTGAATGGGATAACCTGAGGACAAGCATAAGAAAAGGGTGAGCTAAAAATCCTAGTAAGGGAATACATATGGAATAACATGAGGAGTACAATACATGTTAGAAAATAGGAATATAAATAGATAACATGAGAAACATGAACATAAAGTCATGATAAAGCATGATAATCATAACATGGGAATGTGGCAACAACACTTAACATGGAATTAGCATGAACCAAGGCTCATTGCACATAGAGCATGAGTAAAGCCTCATTGAACATGACGCACGAGTAAACCATAATTGCACTTAAATTATCATGAGTCAAAACTAATTGAACATGACGTATCATGATACTATACTTTACCCAATGCATTGGAGCACTATAAGGGTGCACCCTTCTTAAACATTTCATTTCATGCATAAGTGTGCCACATGGATCATAAAACATGGATTCATAAAACAAAATAATTTATTCCACGATGAAGTAATGTGAAATTCATACATGAAACTTTACAATAAACAAGGAAATGTGCATAAATGTGAATTCCCTTGATGGATAAATGGGCATGGTATTCACTACACAATGGCATTGGCCTAGAAAATCGGTGCGATTTCAACAGCCTAACGGTGTGACATAAGAATTCCTAAAAATGGTTGATGAGAGAGAAAGGGATTCCTAATCATATCTAAATGAATTGGACATTAAGGAGGTCATATAGATACATGTCCCAAAAATTTAATGGAATTTAGATTCATGATACAAAATAATTGCTTGAATTTAAAAGAGGAGAGAGAAGTTCCTTTCGGAATTTCGGCATAGTAATGGGTGTACATGGGAGGCATTTTAATGAGAGAGAAACGGTCTCACATCATTCAAATATAATGAGGGAAGTATGATGGAGGTGAGAAACCATACCCCAACATTCATAATTTAAATTAAAAGGGAAAAACACCTTAAAGAAAATTGGACAAAATGAGAAAGGAAGACAAAACCCTTACTTGGAAGTGTGCTTCCAAAGGCTAGAGAGAGGCTTGTGAGAGGCTTATTGGGAGCTTGGGGAAGCATCGGAGGATTATAGAGAGAGTAGGGAAGAGGTTGGATGAACTCAAAAGGCATTGAGTGGGGAGGAAGTGAGAGATTGGGTGGGTTTATTTAGGAAAGGTGAGGGTATTCTTTATTATTTAGGTTTGGGACCCCTTAGAGTAAATTAATCCAAACCACAATCCATCCCATGGTTTTAACCATGGTTTTTGGAAAAGGGAAGAGGAAAAAAATATTTTATAAGTCCAATGTCCGAACTTCTTAAACTATTAGGGTTGTTTATATGGAGGTGAGTCACACTCCCCTGGAAATTAATTTAAAAAGCCAAGGTGTTTAATAAGTCTTGAGGGGTCCATTAATACTTTGAAAAGTAATTAAAACAAACCCAAAATTACATTATTTTAATGGTAATACATATATTGTCCGAAAATATAGATTATAGTGTTTTATTACATCACTATTGGGTCATTATGATTCCATAAAACAAATTATATATTAAAATGGTATTTAGTTTTTACCCAAAAATTTGATTGACTTAGAAAAGTATGAAAAATTCACCATTGGATAATTTCGATGTCCTGATTCCAGAAATAACATTTATTTTATATAAATAATTTTCTAAATATGTTAATTTTTACTTTTAAAATAAAAGCCACTATTTATAAAAAATTCACAGGTTTTGACAAAAATGGCTTTCAAAACATAATAAAATTTATAATTGCATTAATAAAATTTTAAGACAATTTATATTAAATAAAAATTAATTTAATAATAATAATAATATTTTATTAAAATATTATTTAATTCAAAAATTCCTTAATTTAATAAAATATAATTCTTAATTAAATAAAAACTAAAAACACTATTTGTACATTGAAAACTATTTACAATGTATCAATAATGACTAGAAATTATATTAATTATTAAATAAAAAACAATTTACATGAACATAGTACTATTTATTTGTTACATAACCCCTTAAAACAGCCGCATACGACCTAATGGTGAGGTGTGAGATGGTGACAGACTCTTGGGGTGGCTCATATAACATTGCTCGAGTGGTAATTTCTTTCAACATCCACTTTTCCCATAGACGGTCCCATTTGAGCTTGACTTTATGAAGCATAGCTTGGGATTGGTCAAGAGTGAAGCCCGAGGATACCACCTCATTTCCGAGCTCTGAAAAATGGGCTTCGTATGGAGCAATTCTACTGGATGATGACATCGCTTCTTTTGTCTGAGTAAATTAGATTTCTTAAAGTCCTACATTTATACTAATCATTTGATCACTGTTCAATGGCTATATTAGAAATAGTCAAAATTCTTATCATAAAACCAAAGTAGTTGACAACTTATATAAACATAAAGAGTCATTTAATTAGATGAAGAGGGATTTCCATTAATGAATCTTTGGGTTGTTATAATATTCCCCCCTTCAGAAATTTTTCCCTGAAAATATTCCTTTTCCAACACTAAAACTAATGTGGGTAACTCACCATCATCATTTACTCTGATTCCCAAATCGTTTCTACAAACATGTGGTTTCTCCACAACACCTTGACAAGGGGAATTGTCTTATTTCATAGAACTTTTTCTCTACGATCTAAGATCTTCACTGGTTTCTCCTTATAAGAGAGATCATCTTCCAATTGTACCATCTCAGAAGAGAGTACATATGAAGGGTCTGGTATGTACTTATTTAAGAGGGATACATGAAAGGCATCATGCACGTTGGACATGGTAGGTGGAAGGGCTAGTCGATAGGCCACAACCCTGACACGATCAAGAATATCGAAGGGGCCGATGTACATTGGACTTAACTTCCCTTTATTTCCAATCCTCATGAACTTCTTCCATGGAGATATGTGTAGAAACATCATGTCTTTAACTTTAAAATCAATGTCTCATCGACGATTATCTTCATAACTCTTCTATTGACTATGGGCTCTCTTGATATGCTGCTGAATGGTTTTCACATTCTCCACCATTTCCTCGACCATTTCTTGTCCAAGAAGCTTATGTTCACCAACCTCATCCCAACATATCGGTGTTCTGCACCTTTTCCCATATAAGGCTTCATATGGTGACATTTGGATGCTTGAGTGGAAACTATTGTTATAAGAGAACTCAACTAGAGGAAGATGTTGATCCCATCCTCCATTAAAGTCCATTGAGCATGCTCTCAACCTGTCCTCAGGTGTTTGGATAGTCTGCTCAGACTAGCCATGAGTTTGAGGATGATAGGTCGTACTGAAGTTCAGTTCAGTATTTAGATCATGTTGATGACTCTTCCAAAACATAGAGGTGAATCTTAGATCTCGGTCAGACACAATAGATAGTGGTACTCCATTCAGACTTCCCACTTCCCTGATATATATCCATGCCAGTTGATCCAAAGAAAAATCCTCCTGAATAGCAATGAAGTGTGCAGTCTTTGTAAGACGATCCACAACAACCCAGATTGCGTTGTTACCTTTGGATGTCCTCGAAAGTCCAGTTACAAAGTCCATGGTGATGTTCTCCCATTTCCATTCTAGTATGTGAAATGGTTGCATCATCCCCTTAGACTTCTACCTCTTTTCCTTCACAAGCTGACACACCAGGAACATTGATGTATATTCAGCGATCTCCTTCTTCATATTATCCCACCAAAAGTTTTCTCGGAGATCTCAATACATCTTTTTTCTCCCTGGGTGAATAGAGAAATTTGAACTATGTGAATCATCCAAAAGTTCCCTCTTCAGCTGCAAACTTGATGGAACACATAGTCTTTTCCCAAACCTCACAATTCCTTCCTCATTAACATTAAACTCTGATGATTTCCCTTTTTCGATAGCTTCCACTTTTTATTGAATTCCCACATCATTCTTTTGAGCATCCTTTAACCTTGCCAAAAGAGACGGTTGAGAAATCATTTGTGAAAGGATTGATGATTTTACCTTCTATATGATTCCCATGCCCATCTTCATCAAGTCTATGAAGATTAGATTCTTCTCAATTCTCATCATTGATAGAATC
This sequence comes from Viscum album, assembly GCA_963277665.1. Lineage (NCBI taxonomy): Eukaryota > Viridiplantae > Streptophyta > Magnoliopsida > Santalales > Viscaceae > Viscum > Viscum album. Next base: position 874,622,910 of record OY728143.1, on the reverse strand, counting down.
GCTGGATCCTTTCTACTTAGGGCATCTGCCACCTTGTTCGCTTTCCCAGGGTGGTAATGTATTGAACAGTCATAATCTTTGATGAGCTCTATCCATCTTCTCTGGCGCATATTAATCACTTTCTATGTGAATATATATTTAAAACTCTGGTTGTCAGTATATATCTCACATTTCTCCCCATAGAGATAATGCTGCCATATTTTCATGGAAAAGATCACAGCAGCCAACTCTAGATCATGCGTTGGATAGTTTCGCTCATGGATTTTAAACTGCCTTGAGGAATAGGATATCACTTTATAATTCTGCATCAGCACACAACCTCCTTTTCAACTCCTCGAAGCTATATTCACATTCATCACCGCAAGCAAACTTTACTCCCTTCTGAGTTATCTTGGTAAGAGGGTTGGACAATCATGATAAATTCCTCACAAATCGTCGATAATATCCAGCTAACCCCAAGAAGCTACGAATATCCGTTACCGATGTTGGCCTCAGCCATCCCTCAATTACATCAGATTTATAGGGGTCCACAAATATCTCATTGCTTGTGATGATATGGCCCAAGAATGAGACCTCCTTCAACCAGAACACACACCTGTTGTACTTTGCATAGAGCTTCTCCTTGCGCAATGTCTCTAGTAATGTTATTATATGCTCCTCATGCTCCTCCTTGGTTTTGGAGTATATTAGAATTTCATCTATAAAGACTACCTCAAATTTTTCAAGGTAATCTCTAAATACTCTATTCATCAAGTCTATGAAGATTGTTGGAGTATTAGTGAGTCCAAAAGGCATTACTATGAATTCATAGTGCCTGTATCATGTGCAAAAAGTAGCCTTGGGGATATCTTCCTTCAACAACATTACTTGATAATATACCGACCAAAAGTCCACCTTGGAGAAGTATTGTGCTCCACACAGCTGATCAAACATGTAATCAATTCACGGGAGAGTATACGTGTTCTTTATCATTATTTTTTTAAGTTTACGATAATCGAAGCAAAGCCACATTAACCCATCCTTTTTCTTGATGAAGAGGATTGGTGCACCCCATGGTGAAGCACTTGGGCGTATAAACCCTTTAACCAGATTCTCCTGTAGTTGTTTCTTCAGCTCTTCAAGCTCAACAACATCCATTCTATATGGAGTCTTGGATATTGGTAGCACCCTATGTATGAGTTCAATTGAAAACTCAACTTCTCTTCTAGGAGTAATACCATGTAGTTCCTCAGGAAACACATCTGTGAATTCCCTCACAATAGGCATTTCTTCAAGGATGGTTTCTTCCTTGGACTCAATCATCTGAGCCAAATACCCATGATCCTAGGGCATTAATATACATGATTGAGATGATGGAGCTAAAAGAGATTCATCATCCTCCTGAAACATGTAATGAATTGGCGGTCGATTCTCCATATGGAGTGTGATTTACCTCTCCCAACAATTTATTTTGGATCTATATAAGGAAAGCCAATCCATGCCATGAATTGCATCAAATTCCACCAGAGGGAGTATGAAGAGGTTCTCCATGAAAATCAATCCACAGATTATAACATGGGAGGACTTATACTCATGGGATGCAATGATTTCCCCATTTTCTGTACTCACCGACAACTTCACATCCATGATTTGTGGTGGTGCTGGGAATGTTCTACTAAACTTTCGAGATATAAAAAATGTGTAGAAACTATATCAAAAAGATTGATCGCTATTATTAAATGAATTACTAGTGTACCTATCACCACTTTGTTGTTGGGGTTCACTTCTGCAGAAGTGATGGAAAAATCTCTTCCTTGCTGTCTTGGAGGTTGTTGGTTGCCTCTGAAAGCCCTTGGATTAGGGCACTGATTTGCAAAATGACCGGGTTATTTGCATTTGTAGCATTGAACAACGTGTTGAAGTTCGAACGGAGTATTCCTATCCTATATCGCAGTTGCGGGTATTTCTTTTCGACAGTTAAAAGCTAGGTTCTCTTCCATTCCACACCTAAAGCATTTCCTCGTCCTCTTAAGGAAATTTCCAGGGTGCTTCTTTCTACACTATTGGCAAGTGGGGTGATGGATCTTCTTAGCACCGTTGGATTTATCCATCAGACCGCTAGCATTGAATTCCACCTTACGCTTCTTGTCCCCATGATACCCCTGTTATTCCTCGATCTCCATTTCGACCTTGAGGGCACATCAGACAATTTCCTCATAGCTGCCGAAGTCACAAATCGCTAATGCTTTCTGTAGGCTAGGCTTCATCCCAACAAACAAGCGGTCAACTTTTCATTCAGGGGTAACGACAAAGCCGGAAGCATAACATGAAAGCCTTAGGAAGTTTTCCTCGTACGATCCAACATATTCTTCAACTTTTTTCATGAGGGAAAGGAAGTCCCTTTCCATATTAAGCCGGAGGGTGCACGGAAAAATTAATCAAAAAACATCTTCTAGAAATCCTTCCATTCCAATGCCTCGATCTCCTCCTTAGGTTTCGTATTTTTGATCAACGTCCACCATTGATCAAATTCACCCTCCATATGATACGCCTCCAGGAGAAGCTTCCCTTGTTTAGAACATTTAAGGATGGAGAATATCTTTTCAATGGAGTTGATCCATTGTTCAGCAATCGTGTGATCCGAGGATCCACTATAAGTAGGAGTCCTTTTTCTCATGAATATCTCGATAGCGACTTGTTCTTTCTTAGGGGGGTTGAACGTTCCTCATGACTAGTGTTTCTATTCAAAACTTGAGTTAACTGAGAGAGAAGCTTGACAAAATTCACGATTCCCACTCCCATTGGATTGGGCATCTCGTTGGGACAATCATCACACTGATCATCACAACGGTTGTTAGCCTGAGTCCTCCTATTACCAGCCATTGGCTGGATTAAAAGGAAAGTTAGGGGTAACACATAAAGGGTAATTCAAAGACAAAATATGATTACTTATAAATAAACATTTATTTCCTTAACTCATGAGTCTATAGGCTTAAATCTTGGCTTTTCATGGACTACTTTCTATCATATATTCTTAGGGGCATTGTTTTTAATTCCCCTAATAGGGGTTCATACTAAGCTTGTGAATTTACCAAAGAATATCTCCCAGGAGTGTCGTAACCATGAGTGCAGCAAGGCCTGCGGTCGTGAACCAGTTCCCATTCGAGGCTATCTCAATGTGGTGTTTTCTGGTTTGACCCCTAGGATACATCTGTGCCAGAGCCACCTCTACCTGCTCGTATCCAGACAGGGATGTATTTTTTTGATAACCCACTTACTCAATACTCACCAAAACGTAGGGATTTTTTTATTATACATAGTCTTTTCCCTAAGGCTTTACTAGGGTTTTCTAATCCTAATCCTCAAAAATAACTAAACCTATCCTCTGATACCGACTGTGAAAACACTGATTTTATTACAAACATAAACATGATTTATTACATAAAACATCATTTGATACAACAAATAAGATCGATAGTTTTAGTGTATTTGGGGATTAGGATCATTACATAAAAACTTAAAACATGAAATACAACATCTTTATTGAAAACTTCTTTTACATGACCACTACATTCCCGCGTACTGAGCATTGCATGAGATAACCTGAGGACATGCATAAGAAAAGGGTGAGCTATAAAGCCCAGTAAGGGAATACACATGGAATAACATGAGGAGTACAATACATGTTAGACAATAATAATTTCAATAAATAACAATAGAAACATGAACATAAAGGCATGATAAAGCATGATAATCATAACATGCGAATGTGGCAACAACAGTTAATATGGAATTAGCATGAGCCAAGGATCCTTGCACATAGAGAATGAGTAAATCATCATTTCACATGAAGCATGAGTAAACCATTGTTGAACTTGAATTAGCATGAGTCAACACTCATTTCACATGACGTATCATGATACTATACTTTACCAAATGCATTGAAGTGTTATAAGGGCACACCCTTCTTAAACATTTCATTTCATGCAGAAGTGTGCCACATGGATCATAAAACATAGATTCTTAAAACATAATAATTTATTCCACGATGAAGGAATGTGGAATTCATACATGAAACATTATAATCAACAAGTAAATGGGCATAATGTTTAATGCCCTTGATGGATAAATGGGCGTGGTATTCACTAACAATGGCATTGACCTAGAACATCGGTGCGATTTCGCCAGTGTAATGGTGTGACATATGAATTCATAAAAAAAGGTTGATGAGATAGAAAGGGGTTCCTCATCATATCTAAATGTAATGGAATGTAAGTAGTTCATATATATACATTTCCCAACAATTGTAATGGAATTTAAATTCATGATACAAATGTATTGCTTGAATGTAAAAGAGGAGAGAGAAGTTCCTTTGGGAATTTCGACATTGTAACGGGAGTACATGGGAGGCATTTTAATGAGAGGGAAAGGGTCTCCCATCACTCAAACATAAATATGGCAGTATGAGGGATGTGTGAAACCATACCCAAATATTCATAATTGAAATTAAACGGGCAAAACAACTTAATGAAAATTGGACAAAAATGATAAAAGAAGAAAAAACCCTTACTTGGAAGTTTGATCCAAAGGCTAGAGAGAGGCTTGTGAGAGGCTTCATGGGAGCTATGAGCACCTTGAGAGGATTCTATAGAGAGTAGGGAAGAGGTTGGAGGAACTCAAAAGGTTTTGAGTCGGGAGGAAGTGGGAGCCTGGGTGGGTTTATATAGGAAAGGTGAGGGAATTCTTTATTATTTAGGTTTGGGAACCCTTACATTTAATTAATCCAAATAACAAACCATGCCATTATTTTTGCCCATGGTTTTTGGAAAAGGAAAGAGGAAAACAATATTTTATAAGGCCAAAGTCGGAAATTATTAAAATATTAGGGTTTCTTATGTGGAGGTGTGTCACACTCCAATGGAAATTAATTTAAAAAGACAAGGTGTTTAATAAGTCTTGTGGAGTCCATTAATGCTTTGAAAAGTAAGTCAAATAAACCTGAAATCACATTATTTTAATGGTAAAACATATATTGGCCGAACATAAAGATTATATAATTTTATTACATCACTATTTGGTCATTATGATGTCATAAAACACATGATATATTTAAATGGTATTTAATTTTTACCCAAAAATTTGATTGTCTCAGAAAATTATGAAAAATTCACTGTTGGATAATTTCGACATCCTGATTCCAGAAATAACATTTATTTTATATAAATAATTTTCTTAATATGTTAATTTTCACTTTTAAAATAAAAACCACTATTTTTCGAAAATTCACGGGTTTTGACAAAAAATGGCTTTCAAAACATAATAAAAATTATAATTGCATTCATAAAATTATAAGATCATATATATTAAATAAAAACCAATTTAATAATAATAATAATATTTTATTAAAATATTATTTAATTCAAAAATTCTTTAATTTAATAAAATATAATTCTTAATTAAATAATAACTAAAAACACTATTTGTACTTTAAAATCAATTTACAATGTATCAATAATGACTAGAAATTATATTCATTATTATATAAAAAAATAATGTACATGAACATAGTACTATTTATTTGTTACATAACCCCTTAAAACAGCCGCATATGACCTAAGGGTAAGGTGTGCGAAGGTGAAAGACTCTTGGGGTGGCTCGGATAACATTGCTCGAGTGGTAATTTCTATTAACTTCCACTTTTCCCATAGACGGTCCTGTTCGAGCTTGACATGATGAATCTCAGCTTGGGCTTGGTCAAGAAAAAACCCCAAGGACACCACCTCTTTTCCGAGCTCCTACAAATGGGATTCGTATGGATCAATTCTACTGGATGTTGCCATCGCTTCTTTTGTCTTAGTAAATTAGATTTGTTAAAGTCCTATATTTATACTAATCATCTGATCATTGTTCAACTCCTATATTCGCAATGGTCAAAATTATTATCATAAACCAAAAGAAGATGACATATTATATAAACATAAAGAGAGATTTAATTAGATCAAGAGGGATTTCCATTAATTAAACATTGGGTCGTTACACATAATATATATTAAGATAATAGTTATCAGAGACATTTAGAGTTTTATTAATGATACCATGTTTTCCTTTGAAACTCAAAATGATGAATGTTATAGGGATCTTTCTTGGGAGACATGTTATTTATGAGGTTTAACTACCCTTTTTTGATACTTAATAGAGTTGGCGAGGTGTCATATCATTTAGTTGTAACCCTACAGTTGTACTTGGTAGATGAAGTCTTACACATGTCACAACTGAGCTGGTGTGTGCATGATCCATTACACTTAATCAACTAGGGAAAGCATGACATTGATGATGGAGGGACTTTTGTCAAGTACCCAATGCAGATCAAGGATCAGAAGGAGAGGATACATCATTGGGGAGATATTCATTTCTTGTGTGTTTGGTGTTACCTTGAAAAACTCCATAAGAGCACAAGGGAGTGGGACACTTAGATTCTTGAATAGTACCCACATCTTTTTTTATAGACATTTTTTTTGTGTTTTTTTGTATGCAAATCCCTATGGTGAAAAGAATGTAATGTCATGGATATTTCTGTGTATTATTTTTTAAGATTATATAGAATTAATTCGAGACCGGGCCCTTTGACCACATACGATTCTGAGGCCGAGTGTTCCAAGAATAAATTTTTGAAATATATTAAATATATTAAATAGCATGCTCAATAAATTTTCCTAAAATAGTGAAATAGAATCTAAATAGGTAACCATATCATAAATCATAGGGCACAATTGCTTTTAATGAAATGACTTTACCATTGGAGATCTGTAATATTGCTCAGTGCGGGTTGGCCGTGAATGTAATATTTTGGATGTTTAAAGAATAAAATAAATAAACGATTTATTTTATTTTGATGTTATGGCGATGAAACGACCAGTTTATTTTTAATAAATAGATTTTCAGGGACCTGAGGTCAGAATTCACAACCATATAGAAATCCCTAGAATCTCTGGAAAATATTCATGGAGAATCCTCTCGATGGGTGATGATGAGACTACATATCATGATCGTTGTCAATATATCATGGATCTGAGATTTTTGAGCACTATTCTTGGTGAATCTCTCTATTGGAGATGACTAGGTGATGAAACTTCTTTAATGAATGATCCAAAACCCAGATAGGTCATGGTGTTTCACATATGAATTTTCCCTATTCTCAGATGTAATGACAAGTTCCGATCAACTCACAAATAGGGTAAGCTTTGGTTTGATCAATTTTGATAGAGGGGTTTGATTACTTGAATTTTTGGGGATGATTACGATTTCAATTAAATCATTATGTTGGTAACTATTATATAATTGATAAATGATAGAAACTAACAAGATACAATGTTCTTTCCTTGGGTTGTTCAACTATCTTATTCCCCCTATGTTCTTCATGTTCTTTGTGTTCTTTGTGAAATATTTAGGATGATCATTGGGATTCTATTTCTTGGTGGAACAATCCAAAATCGGCGATCCATCCTCGTGATGAACTAGTTGTGGTGTGAAGATGAAGAAGGATGATGGTCGATGTATTTTGGGAGAAAATAATTGTTTGAGAGTCAATCTAGAAAATAATTAGAATATATTTTCAGAGAAGATTAAATGCCCAAAACCCACTGATTTTGTGTTCCTAGGTCTAGATAACCCCATATCCTCAGTTAATAGGTGATCCAGTAATCATATAAAACACTGTATAATCCACCAAGGCACATAGGGGGGGGGGGGTGGAACCAACATTCAGGAAAATCCAAATTAACACGCCGTTTGTCTCGGAATACATAGGGTGTGGGAACTGTTCAACGACAACAGGGGTGTTGAATAACAGGGAAATACCACACTACATCGTGCAATTTTTACAAGGTGTGTGGGATCTTCCATGAGGTTAGGATTGTATCATGGGAGCTTCACAGACACGTGGTGGAGTACATGTCTTACCAACACAGCATGTACCCCACCACATGTACTAGGCCAGACCTGATACATGATTTACCCCATGTACTGGTATAACGGCAGGTGAACACATGTTGACACCTTGTACTAGCACATAGAAAAAGTACACTAGTGGACCCCAGATAGTAGGACACAAAATGTGATCCCTTCTACACACCATGAATACCTCTTATATATGACTTGTTCTAATGACACGGGTCGTCGAACACTGGTAGTACCAAGGGTTTAGGGACAAAAAGTGTGACACTACTACATGCCGTGTAGCCATTTCTACATTGCTAAAATCTATTGTCCACTATATCTCAAACACATATTGTTATGGTTGGTTCCCTTCCTTATTCCAATGAAGGATAGTTTATATCCATTCTTATTCACAAGAGTATATACCCTTTAGATGGATGTTATATGATATAGTCATGAATCCCCTGTGAGTGGGGCAGATCAGGGTCTTATATCTATTATTTTACCTTATGTAGATTCATGGTATCAGTGTGTCCAATACTACCGTACATCGACCCTCTCAGTACCAAGTGAATATAGATGAGTCATGGTATCATCCCATGTAACTGGAAGTGATCCTCATCTATTTATCATGTACTTATCCACTCGTGGAGTGAGTACTCTCTCGGCGTGTGTATTATGTCTCTATTCAAAATGATCAATGTATCTCTCTCATGATGGTTCTTGTTGGATAACAATTCTCATGAAGACATCATCAGTGCTATCAGAATTAGGAGAGTGTTTTCTCAGTTGAGTTGATTTGTGGAATCATCATACTGAATCTCCAAAGTTGTTATGTGGTAGTTGTAACATACCTCTAGAAAATGGGTTGAGGATTGATTATATCTTGATATGTTTTTGGTGTATGTAATATTGACATATATTATGTAGACCCAATTTTACCATTAAATAGTGTTTTTCATTTTGGATTCGTGTCTTCACACTGAGTATTGTTATACTCACCCTTTTATGGACTTTACCCACACATGTCGGGTTTTGTGCAGATAATGAACCCTTTGATAGAGTCACAGGATGTCCTGAAAAAACAGTGATTTGTTAGTTCCTACATCTTTGAGCTGTAATCTCAATAACCTTTTGTTTAAAATTTGGAATTTTTATTTTTCAGACTCTTCTTTTTGGTGGGATTGTATTCTGGCCCACATTACATAACATCACATTACTTTCATGTCAACCTCTGTTGGATGGGTTTAGTGTTATGCATGAATATTTTCCTTGAGTGGTTTTTATTTTTCAACTCTTTGTCTTGGAGAAATGTGTTTGAGAATATAGGTACATAAGAAATTCCTCCCATGAAAGTGATATGACTACATTGTTCTAGTAACAGGGCCCTATCATATTAGAGGTAGGCTAGGGGAGTCATATTTGGGGCCCCAATGGGACGAGTCTTGACCATAATGGATTTTTTGTATATGTTATTTTAGTAAGAGGGAATGGGAAAATAAATTGGTGTATATTTATTAGGAAATAAGATATTTGGAAGGACAATGTGTTTTCTACTTCAAATAATTTACAATAAATTTTTTAATTTGTCAACTTTTTTTGGATTACCTAGAGGGGGATATTAATGACTTATTTTCACAAATTGACATATCATAGATCTATTATTATTATGAAAGAAAAGTTACTCTTTGTAAGAAACATACAAATTTGGTAACATTGGTGTTTTTTATATATATTGATATTATCATATTAATAATGTGTTTAAAAAGAAATTATTCTAAACCATCATTAATTTAGAACATTGTAAATTTACATAGAATAATTTCAAAATAAGATCAATTTATACCATTAAATTCTATTAGAAGTGATAGCTATACTTGAATTGTATTATTCATACCATTATAGAGTTTGTAATACAAATTCCATCAAATAATGTCCATGGATCTGAGGAAGAAATGATTATTTTCATATTTTTTGATCACCATTATTCAAAATATGTTCACTACCTCAGTGATTGATATATTTCATTTATATGAGTTTTTCATATTATTAATAGATATTTTGATAATAATAATTACATTTCTAATGCTATATGACTTCTTACAATAATAATAATTAATAAAACATTTGATATTGAACTAACTCTAATAATAAGAATCTATTCTATTAAAATTCTATTTTAAATAATTTTAGGGAGAGGGAATGGCCATTATCACATAATTAAAGATTATCTCAATGATATCGTTGATACTGATGCCATTTTTAAGGAATACTTGGGATCAAATTTAAGATTCCAAACATCATTAAATGAAATTTAAATTTTCAAAACCTACTATATAATTTAGATATTCGTATTAATCATCCCATTACTATGGATTAAAATAAAAGTAGTCATTTTATTGAAATTGATCACAACTTGTAGTAATATATTTAAGAAAATATAGTGAATTTTCTTCTAGAACTCCAAAACATTTTCACACTCTATGTTTTCCCCAATCTCCATGATTCTAATAGCGCGTTTTCAAAAAAATTAATTTAGAGTATTTCCAAAATATATATATATACTACTCTTAGAGTTTTGAATCTATTACCCTATAACTCCTTATTATATGAATTTATAGAAATTATTAAATATGTAAAACAATTAATTCATCCCTAATCAATATAACATATTTGAGTTAATAGATATTGGAGATTGATTGAAAAAATTTCATATTTTTTAATAACACTTCACCATTGTTAAATTCAGGAAGTTGTTGACCATACATGGTTGGGATGATAAACACATTCTAACTAACACTGTATTTCATTTTTCATATTAGAAGAAACTAAAAAACATTGAATTTGAATGCATCATGAATATCATTATAGGAATTTCCAAATGGTAAAAATTAATTTAAAAATTATTAAACATTTAACACTTATTATAATGGTTTTCATGATCATTTTACAATTCAATATATAATAAAATGACTTATGTTGAGTATAATAGAATCATTTCATAATTCGGAAGAACCAGTAAACAATTATATGATGGAAATATCACATGAAAAATGGCCATTGAAATTTTTTTATATCATTTATTAAGTCTATATGAATGAAAATATATTCAAATTAATGAATTTTAAATGGAATGTGGAAATTTATTATTTCAAATTTAGTGAAATAAATATTCTTCAATTTTGTGATATACAACACAACTATAGGAATGGATGAAGACCCTTATATAAGAAGTGGGTGGTGATATATGAATTAATTCAATCAATAATATTTGAGTTATCGAATGTGAGAATCTATATTTTCACTGTAGTGATTTCATTGGTAGAACTCAATCATTGATATTAGGGAGGCTAATGATCATGTCATAGGTGTTTTTGGAAAGGTATATATTGTAGACATACAAATTAAGATGAATAAATATGGATTAATTTAGGCATAATACTATCAATTTTTTCTTGTACATACTATATATTATTTCATATATGTTTTTATTTAATAATATATATATCTAAAATATTGTTTGACTTGATTCATCCTTATTACCACCAACTTAAAAGGATGGTGGATAATAAAACATACCGGTACATTCCTAACTCGTTTTTAATGTTTCCAAATTTGTATTATAATGCATAAAAGGTTCGACAGGGTCCTTAAAAATTTTATATTACATTTATGGACCTTCTAAGTTTGGGTAAACCTATTGATGTTGTTATTGAAACAATAATTTCCACAGTCAATCCATATTCCCACAAATTCATGGAAGTTCAACATATTCTTCATGATGTTTGTAATTATGTTTTCATTTATTTATATCTTTTATTTTTTGGATGTTTTAAAATTGAATAAGAATTGTCACATAAAAATGTAATATAATTATTCACATATAACATTTTTATATATAAAATAATAAATCATTTATTTGTTCTAATAATCGATTAATATATCATTTGGGGGTTAACATGGTAATTCATCCTTTCATGGTCATATTGATTCACATAGGTTGAGAATTTATCACCATCGTGTATCAAATTGTGTTTAGTATAGAAATGACCATATCATGATGGTTCATCAAGCTAATCATTATCAATATAACCAAATATTCAAGTTGATTATCTTAGTATTTTATAAGTAAGTATTTTCTCAGTTGACATAAAATAATTGTTGATTTTGGTTCCCTAAAAACCTACTTATAGAACATTATGAAAAACTTATTTAAATTGTATGAATATTAACAAAATACTAATCATATCATGATTGTTCCTCTATGTGAATAGTATTTCATAGTGTTTTGTGAATAGCGGTCACATTCAAAGGTCCTAGAAGATTCCTACATTGATGAGAAACTAGAAGTTCCATGACACTATTCATGAATATATGTTCTATGGCCGGATGATACCATTTGAAGTCACGAAAATGATATATGCTATCAGGGTTGGGGAATCATGAATCATTGAGGCACCTGCTCATGGTGTTAAGCCATAGTAATATACAAGAGGATATAATGAGATCAGGACCCGCCAAAAATAAATCCACATTCATATGTGACATAGGATGTTCCTATCTATAGACATGTGTATTGGTTCTTAGAATTTAAAAGTATTATTAATAAGTATTATCACTCACACACTTATACATATTGAGGAAAACTATTATGATAGGTCTTCATGATAAGGTAGTATATGTTGGGTACATCATGAGTAATAGTATATTAATGAATAATTCCTGAAAAGATTTGTCACTACTATGAAAGTAGATATCTCAAGCCCTTTGATGGAAATGATATAGCCAAACTAAATCCTTGGCCATGGTTATCTCTTGGAAAGTTGAGTATCAAGAAGTCGAAGAATAATAAATATAGAACATGGGTTGATGACACATTCATGCTACATGTTTGATTAGATATATCAGGAAAAAGGTATTTTATTACACAGTAAGTGTTCGTATTTGGTGACATGTTGTTGTGAAATTATATTATTTCTCATCGGTTCCATGACCTGCTCATAGACTATAATCTTGGACATTAGGCAAGCTTGCATAAGGAAAATGGGAAAGAGGACAACAACGTCACACACTATGTATAACCAGTATGTCAGCTTAATAATTCACTTATTTAACAAGTTGAATAAATATTATTCTTGGTTGTGGTTTAACAACTATTTATATATTTTATTTCAAATTTATATCATCGCAAGTTATTTGAGAGAATATATTGCGGACAAAATGTTCATTTATCGGTGAATAATTTAATAATATTTATTTAATAAATAAATAGTTATTATTCAAGGCCCAATAAATATTTAGGCAGATTGGAAGACCATGTTATGGGTCCAGTAAGAAATAATATTGAATATTATTTAGAAAAATAATATTTAAATATAATGTGAAATTTATTCACTTCACATGGAAATAATAGCATTGTATTATTATTTGACATGGAGTTTCACATGGAATAATAAATTATGTAATTCAAATAGTGTTAATTATTTATTATTTCCCTTTAAATTAAATTCCTCATTATATTATTATTCTCTAAATTAGTTGTGAAGTCATTCAACTAGCTAACCAATCGTTGTGTGAATAACAACCATGGAGAAAATATCTCGAGCCTATTGACCTCTTCCCTCTCTAATAATGCTCTTAATAATGAGAGATATCCCCTCTATTAGATAAAGGAGAATTATTTGGAAGCGATTCTCAAGGTGATCGAAGGCGGGCATCACAACCACAAGGACCATCTACACTAGCAACTAGAGAATCCTTCGTTGATGTCTAGTGTTTCATTGAGAACATGTGGATCACTACTAGAGGATTATTATATTTATATTCTACAAATTAATAATGAAGAATCTCATTACCATGTTCGGACGCATTAATGAAGACAGAATCACCATCTCAATAATTCGATATTTTAATTAAATTAATTATAAAAAATTATGATGATCATATGTTCTCTATTCTAGGATATCTCCTTTGTAATTTATCCTTCATTTAGTTCCATGGATAGTGGCTTTCATCATCATATTATCCCAGATTAATCATCGAATATGAAAATTTTCAATGTTGGGTACCCACCCATCCTACACTTCTGTTGTGCCCAGAACCATTACATGGTATCGTAGCGGTCATATTTTTATTTATAAATTCATAGATAATTGATTTATGATTTTCAATTTAATAATTTAGTTTTCAAATTCAGGCTTAATTGTTCTTGAAATCTGAATTTCATGAACTATTCCCCCTTTATCATTTCTAATAGATCTAATAGAAACAAATAATTTATAATTAAAATTAAATCCATGATCTCATCGGGAGGAGGTGATGGTTCTTTCTAGCTAACAGAAAAATAGACGCAGTATATCATATCTACATTATGTATATTTTTGTTGAAGGCATCTGGAATAATTCAGTAATTACTTAAGCCATGTGCATTAATGATATGCATTGTAGTTAATTCTTACTCCGCATGTTGACCAGAAAAGACGGGTGCATGGTCAGCTAGACTACAAGACACGTGGCCTCTTGGAAATGGACTATTGTCCCTTTAATTTAGGTTCATTTCATTTATCCCATACAATGATTTCCGGGAAGGTGACAGTGTAATGTGTAGTCTACACGGTTTGTGGCCTAATAGTCACTTCGTGTACTCTCAATATTTATGTAGAACACATCACATCACATTCCATTTACCTAGGAGTGTACTTATATTTAAGGATGAGGAGGGTACATGTCATGTAGTTATATAGGCACACTATGTTCTGTTTCCAGATTACTCAGATATAAAAAATTATTATAATATTATGAAACCCTTGATTCATGTACCATCGTGTGGTTGTCATGCTGGGACACAACATGTGATTGATATTTGGTATATATATATATGCGTGTGTGTGTGTGTGTTTAATTAACATCTTTGTAATGTTCATAGATCTTCATATCTTGTATGAGTTTTATTACAATTAAAATTCTACTTTGATTCTATATGTCAAAAAGGATAAATTGTATAAAATTATAAATACATTATGGATAGTTTTGGATGGCTATTCACTGGGATTCTTCCGATGTACAAGTTATATACTATTTTATGGATGAGAATCTCATGGAAATTTACAAAAGGATTAGGAAAAAATGGATTGAATAATTAACAATAATTATTAATTTATTCGGGAATAATTTATCATAATAAGTTAAATTAAATATATAATTTTTGTTTTTTTAATGTATAATTTGTTTCATTTTTTTGGATAATAAGGTGCTAGACCATAACTTTGAATGTGATTGGTGATCCTTTAATTTATCTATTAAATTAAAATTGTAATCGTGTGTTCCTTTTCCTCATTAATATGTTGGGACTGCATTCCCATTGCTTCATTTAGGTAAACCCCATTTTACTCCTCTCTTGTGTGTGAGTTAAAAGTATATGTAATTGATGGATCTCCCATGATTGTAGAGGTGGTTAATGTTTGGATCCATGGTGAAACATATACATATAGATACCATGGTTGACATGAGGAAATCTAGAAACATGAACCCAAAATGGTTCAAGGTGTTTCTCCCTTAGGTTAGGTTTAGTTAATCATGTTAACATGACTCATATTACACACAATTGTGGCATCACCACCCTGGTCAAGTAAAGAAGAAGTGCCTAACAATGGTCTATCATTATTTTTATTTATATTATTCTGAGCTAAAACTACTTGATTGATTTCACGATTGTTTACTAGGGAAAATGACCAAAAAACCATTTGGGGGACTGGTTGAAAGGGAAAAAGATCATCTAGAATTGGTACAAACTGATGTGTGTGGACCATTTCTAATGGAATATAGAGGTGGATATTCTTACTTCATTACAATTGATGATTATATGAGTATATATGGATATAAATTTTTAATATGTTATATGATTGAGTCCATTAAGAAATTCATGGATTCAATGAATGAAGTAGAAAATCATCTTGGTAAGAAAATAAATAAGTATTGAATGGATGGAGGTAGAGAATATCTTATCCAAGAGTTCATTGACCGTTTACAGGACTATAGGTTTCTATCTCAACTCACTGCACCTTATACAGCATAGTGGAATGGAGTTATTGAAAGGATGAATTATACCTTGTTGGACAAGGTAAGATCAATGATGTGTAATTCTGATATACCATTATCCTTTTGGAGATATTCATTGAAAATTGTGGCATACACATTAATTCATGTA
This sequence comes from Viscum album, assembly GCA_963277665.1. Taxonomy (NCBI): domain Eukaryota; kingdom Viridiplantae; phylum Streptophyta; class Magnoliopsida; order Santalales; family Viscaceae; genus Viscum; species Viscum album. Next base: position 874,606,790 of record OY728143.1, on the reverse strand, counting down.
CCAAAAATGGCGGAAAATTGTATTCCCTTTGATCTATGGAGTGTGATGAAATCAACTTTTTTGCATACATGTGTACGGTGATTTAAATAATTTGTTACGGATTTCTCAGGAAACAAACTACAACCTCAGGGCACATATTGTATCTTTATAGGGTATCAAAAATAAGCAATGGGATACTACCTATACAAACCCTTCGATAGGAATGTTAATTCTTTAATACATGCTGTCTTTCTTGAGAGGGATCATGTCCTCAAAAAGGATAGTGGTAGAATGATTAACTTTGATGATGTTGATACTCAAGATACCAAATAGTTTGTAGAAGAATAAGTTCCACAGGTCCCTGTGGAAGTGGTAGTTCTTGAAAGACAAGTACTACATAATACCACAAGATAGGTAAAGGAACCAAAGAGATATAGTTTCCTCATAAACGAGGAAGGTGACTCATTATTGTTGGAAAATGATGAACCTATCTATTACAAGGAAGATATATAGATATTAGAAGAAAAAATATTGCTAAAATCTATGAATTATAATATTGATTTCATTTATCAAAACCATGTCTTGGTTCTGGTCGATGAACCAATTAATATAAATCATGGTGGGGATAAATGGGTATTCAAAATGAAATAGCACTTGGAAGGTAAATTTTGTATCAATAATGAAAATATAGTGGATAAAAGATTTAAAAAACAGCAAGGAAATGAATATGTTGAATTCTTTTCAATATTTCCCATGTTTAAATCTATAAGAACCACACTTTACATAGAATCATTCCAGGACTATGTGATTTGTAAGATGGATGTCTAAACACCATTCCTTAATAGGAACCGTTAGGAAGATGTCTATGTGAAAAAACCAGATGTTTTTGTGATATAAGGTGTATTTAAAATGGTTTTCAAGTAATAGAGATCCACTTGTGTGTAAAAGAAAGCTACGAGATCAAGGAAAATTAGACTCCATGAAGCCATAAAAAAATTTTGTTTCATTAAAAAGGAATGTGAGTCATGTGATTACATGTGGTTTAATAGGAATGTTTTTTATACTAGTAGAGTATGTTAATGACATATTTCTTATTAGAAATGTCTGACTAGTATTGTAGTCAGTTAAGTACTAGTTGAGTAAGTTCTTCTCCATGAATGACTTAGGCGAATGTAACACCCTGAGATTTTATGAAAAATATTCTTTTTAATTTCATTAATGTCTTATGTTGTACGCTACACCAAGAGGATCTTGCACAACACGCATCCTTGACTTGCCTTTCATTACATGCAATCTTGACCTTCCTTGATAGAGTGTGTAGTATGCAATACCGAGTTTCACTAAACAACGATATGCTATTTAAATATTATTAAAACTAGACGTTATGAATAGTAATAACCACTTTTTGAAATTTTGTAAATTTTATTTTTAAAAATGGACTTCATTTTTGGATTCAGAATATCGAAATTAGCTTAGGGTGAAATTTTGGTAATTTTCGGATAACTTTCATATTTTGATGAATAGTGAAAATTACTAAATTTTAATTCAAACCAACTTTTTCAATCGAAATAATTATTAGTGATAAATTAATAATTTGAGTGGTTTTAAAGTATATTTAGAATATATTTTTACAATTTAATACAATGTTGGTCATTGGATATAATTTCACATTTAAACCAGACATAAACAAGTGTCAATCTTTTGATAGTTATTATCTCTTTAGAACACGCTATTTGTTTCGACGACGGGAATTAATTTTTAAATTAATTAATGAAACTGATATGTTTTGAATTTGGTAAAATAGAAATCATTTTTGAGTTCATAATATCATATATAGCTTAGGCCTAATTTTTGTTATTTTTCTGAAAACATTCAATTTTTGATGAATAGTGAAACCACTAAGTGGTAGTAAAAAAAACAAAAACTGAATTTTTCATAAAACTTAATTTTACCGCTTCTGTGAGTGGAATTTCAAAAATTAGAGAGACACAGTTTATGTCAGTAATTAAAATGTGGTTCAATGAGATGAAAATAATTTTTGGTGAATAGTAATTTTTTACTTTTATTTACCACGGTTAAAAGTAAATAGGGTAATTAAGGGTAGAAATGATATTATTATTACCCTAACACATGTACTAATTCTATTGGACAAGTGTAATTCGACCAAAAACAAACTTAGGAATACAATATGACCATTTAGGCCCACTTGGATTAGATTAGGACATTTATTATTATTTAATTCAAAGAAGAGTTAAAAGAGTTAAAATCAAAGCTTATTTACTAAAACATTTTTAATATAGGGTTATACATAAGATAATTTCGATTGTAAATATTAATTAGAAATCTAAAACGATTTCCTACATAATGGTATTTTATTTATAGTTTTTATACATTAAATAATTTAATTTATTTATGAAACAACGATGATGCAGTAATTATCTTATTAATGAAATATTGACATAATTAATGTTATAAATACCTAAATAAATATAATTTGAGTCTTTTTATGAATTCCACTAATTTTATAGGTTAATATGACATGTTAGTATTGATTTAATTAACGTTTTTCGAACTTATCATTCTGTTATGATTTTCCCAAAAATCATTTACAAAATAGTGTCAAAATTGACATAAAATAGTTTTTAAAACAAATATTATATTATTAATTGTTATTTTATTACAAAAAATTTAAGGTTAGGCAAAATGACTTAGATAAAGTTATATATATTAATAATAAACAATTTGGGGTTCGTTTGGCTTCTTATAGTATGGTTATTAACCTTATAGTGTAAGAACACATGAAAACACGGTAAAAGTAAAATTATTTAACTTAATGTTAAATCTAAATGATAAGGTTAAAATAGGAACCTAAACTTGTCTAATTTCTATTAGATGAGAGGATTTAGACCCATCCCCACCTTAGCCTCGAAATAAATCAATTTGGAGCTATTTAAAACTGAACTTGACTTTATAATAAAATAATATTTTTAGTTTTTCCAAAGGAGCCCCTCTCCTCCCTTATAAAAGGACATATCCTCCCTCTCTTCCTCACACAACTTTGAGCCTTCAAGCTCGGCCAACCCCTGAAAAATTCTCTTCTCCACTTCCCTAGAAACATCCTAGAGGTTCTGGTCTTCCTCAAAGACCAATTTTAGAGTCCTAAGAGGAGGTCTCAATGAGGCGCTTCAAAGAAGAGGTAATTTCCGTTACCGATTCTTTCACCTTTATTTCTTCTTCCACTTCTTCTTCTAAGGTTGTTTCATTATGAAGTAATAACATCAGCATCACTCATATACTGATATGTTATTATATGTATGAAACAATCCTTATTCACCATCTATTCATCCTACGGAAAACGAAATCACCGAGCGTGCGTACGTACGGAATACCGTATCCACGTCGTGGTGAAATCTTTTTTCCACCACCACCTTACTTGGACGGGTATAATGGTGTAAATAATAACTATATATTATTATTTTAAAGTGATATTGATTAGGAAATAGTATACATACACTCCTATACAGTACCACGATCATGAGAACGATATCATCGCTCGTGCGTACGTACGGACTACCGTCTCCACGATGCAATTAGATTCATTCTCCACATTAACCATTCATGAATGATTATAAAGTATATATAATGAATAATAATTAAATATATGACATGTTAAATCTACTGGATTTATGTATATATATATATGTATGTCATCTACTTACTTCCATTCAAGACAATAAGGAAAGGAAAACAACGTTCATGCGTACGTACGGACTACCATCTCCATGAACGGTGTGTTTCATTTCATTTATCTATCTAATATATATATATATATACTGAATATATATGATATATAAATCATGTTTTATATTCTGGAAGTAAGTAAATCATGATATAAGTAATAATAATGTCAAGAACAACAAGTCCAAACACCTACGATAAATGAAACGATTTTACCCAAAACGCTTCTTTAACATGGAATTTACAAAAGAACGGGTAATATAAAGTCATAATTGAACCATATATGATATCATAACAATGAATATGATTCTGTAATAAGTTAATGACATTATTTAAATCATTATACATGAGGTTCGGATACGTACAAAGCTTATCAGACATAAGGTAAGGGAAATATCACAATCTCATTTTTATCCGAGATTGTTTATACTTTGGTATTTACTGGGGTGTATTTTATCATCCAAATCCATGTTTCCTCAATATGTATTATTATTTCCATCCACCTACAATTTTTTAAATCCAATTTTACCCTTCGGTGTGTATTTAGTAAAAGATATGAAAGGAATATTTTTTCATTTTTCGTACGAGATAATTTTTGACATTTCCGACAAAAGTACGAAGAATGTTTTTTTTAACTTATACGGAATGAATGGATTTTTAAAACATTATTTCCAAGAAGAATCCTTTACATGTTTTCAAGTTTATTTTTAATCAACTTCTTTTAGTTTGTAATTGTACGACATGTTAAGAAATGAAAAGTGTTTTTGAAGCAGAAAGGATATTTTCCTCAAGAATGGAGTTCAAGTGTTTTATCAAAATTATTTTCCATCTAAGATAATAAAGGGTTATGTTTTTATCCCTATTATTACATTGATTTGAATATGTTGTGATGGAATTATATTTTTATTAATTCCTTTATCTTATATGAATTGTTTTATGATGTCACGATGTTTAAGATTCCCATTTTTGTTACATGGGTTATGAAATTATGTATGATTTATGATTTTGTGGCACACATAAGAATGGTATCATTATGAGATGGGTGGGACCTATATCTACCTCCAATGCATTGGGTAAATATTTTATATCTCATGAGATAGATATGGCTGGAATGGTAGGTTATACCGGTTCAGTGAAACATGACTGAAACGAGGGTGACTCGGTTTAGAAAGGGACTTTGTCCACTAAGATAGTCTTGGCAATGAGTCTTGACTAATAAGATATGATTCTCTATGATTATGTGTGTATGCCACAATGTTTCATGTTTTATGTTATGATTATTGGGATTTCATTTCACTACTATGATTTATCCAATGTTATGAAATTATGCTCTCTTTTGCAGGTTAAGATTTTCAAAATGTTATTGTCTTATGAATATGATGTGATTGATATTTATTTTGTTTACCCTTACTGAGAATTTGAGCTCACCCTTTTATTTTTTATTTTCCCCAGGATATAAATAAAGGTTTTAGGTAAAAAAAGGATGATCTTTAAGGGAGATGTTGAAGATCTTTCACCATGACTAGAAGATTATATTCCGAGTTTCCAAAGACACTAAACTATTACGATCCTTGTGTGTGTGTTTGTTATGTAATAAGTATTCCTCAAAAGTAATGTAATGTCCATGTACGTCAGGCTTTGGGTCTCTACAGTTGGTATTAGAGGAAAGGTTTAGTCAACCTTTGGAAACTAGGATGTGAAAACGTTAGTGAGATCCCTAGAGATATTTCTAAGGTATGTCTAGGGATGTCCCTAAGGTTAAGTATACGTATTGGTTATAGTACTAGAATTATGATAACGATCATAGAATTAAACCAAAGATGTTAGATATTGAAGGTACTCCCCCTTTATTATTATTTTCCCCTACCATGATTTTCCCTCTCACACTATTCTTTTTGGGTTTTAGAAAATGGCTGGAAACAAGATGATTCATGATAATGGAGGATATGATGGACAATGGAATGATATTCTTCATGTGAACCAAAATGAAATGGGATTTGGAGGTCTAAACATCATTATTATGCCGAATCAGCAATCTCATAATATGATCAATAAAGTATGATTTGGTAAGTTTCATGACTCATATAATAAGAGAAAGATGGAGTTTCATGATGATCATAGAGGAAAGAAAGTTCAATTTCCCCTATGTAAATCATGTGGAAAGAGGCATCAAAGAGAATGTTTCAAAGGAACTGGAAGATGCTTTGGGTATGGAAAAGCAGGACACAAATCCAGTAAGTTCAAAGGAAAAGGTTCAGTTAACACCATGGATGAGGATAATGGTATTACTACGACATCAACAATGGTTAAATTTTTTAAATGTGGAATGTACGGGCATTATGCAAACCAATGCCCTAAGGGAAAGTCTCATGAAGAGAATCAGTATGGTCGTATGGGTAGTATTTATATTGATGATGATGATGAGACTACAAATGATATGTGAGATGAAATAATTGTTGAAGCTCGGTCAATGGTTTAAGAAGGTAGTGGAATGATTACATGTTTATCAAGTGTAATGTTGTATAAGTAATGTCATGGTACTATGGAATAAACAGACATCTAAGGATTGTTACACTGTTGTCTTTCCTTGAGTTTTGAAATTGTATGATTAATGGTACTGGTATCCATGAAAGGTTATTCAGATATTTTTGGAAATAAGATGATATGCGCATAATGAAGGGAAAACGAGAAAACGAAATGTTTAACAGTATTCATGAGCTCATGATTGATATAATGAATAAGTGATATCATGGTTTGAGTGTATAGAATTTTGAGGATTTTGGAATGTGGAAGGTGTTAACATTTAACTGCATTCATGTTTTCACTAAGGTTAAATGGGTATTCAAGAGAATACATGATTAAGGACATTGAATGTTTGTAATGTGACCAACAAAACATATCTTATGATATATGGGGATCTACGATGGTATTAAATCTCTGGTAATCGTTTTCACTATGTTATGAGAGTGGACTACATTATTATGGATAAGCATAAAGATTGGAATGGATTATGTTGGACATAAGTTAGTATTGTTTATGGATAGAAGTTTTTTGGATATTATTGATGGGATATTATAGTAATATAGTTTTAGAAAAAGGACAACCTACAGGACGGGCGACAGCCCATTACGTCGGACAAGGCTGTGGGAATCGTACCCACAACCGAAGTGCGACTGGCCTTTATCACCTACCGCTAGCCTACAGAAAGTCCCTGGTTAGTAGAAACTAGTTTTATTTTATTAATCGGTATGATATATGAAGTATAAGTTCATTTTTGGAACCATATACGATTAACCATAAGATGGACTTATAACTTTTGCTAACCTTTTGTTTGAAAGAGATTGAATGACCCGTCATTCTATCACATGATCTGCTAACACATCACGAATGACAAATTAAACTTCATTTCTTTAAGAGATGAAGTGGAAATTTTCTAAATAACGACAAACGGTGAGACTATACCAAAATCACGAAAGTATTTCTTCTAATTCCAATTTCATCAACTTTAGGGAAATGATCTTGAAAACCAAAAATGTTGTCTTAGTGCTCTTATATCTGATGAATTATATGTTACCTTAGATCATCACAAATTTATGGCTTTGTGATTTCTATCTTTTCCATAGACATGTTCTCTACCACTCTCCATCAGAACATGATGGTTAGATTTCTCTTCCATATCCATATTTTCACCTATGTGGAAACCTAGTGATTAGTTTATATGGGTAATCGTTACGTTTCATACTTTTGTTTTTAAAGATTGGTTTTGGTATTCCTTTTTACGATGTGGGTTTCGATTAAAGAAACCTTCTAATAGTAAACCATTTATAACCCCGATGAATTTCGAGGGAGAAATTCATTTTAAGGGGGTAGAATGTAACACCCCGAGATTTTATGAAAAATATTCTTTTTAATTTCATTAATGTCTTGTGTTGTACGCTACACCAAAAGGAGCTTCCACAACATGCATCCTTGACTTTCCTTTCATTACACGCAATCGTGACCTTCCTTGATAGCGTGTGTAGTATGCAATATTGAGTTTCACTAAACAACGATATGCTATTAAAATATTATTAAAACTAGACGTTATGAATAGTAATAACCAATTTTTGAAATTTTGTAAATTTTATTTTTCAAAATGGACTTCATTTTTGGATTCGGAATATCGAAATTAGATTAGGGTGAAATTTTGGTAATTTTCGGATAAATTTCATATTTTGATGAATAGTGAAAAGTACTAAATTTTAATTAAAAAAAACTTTTTCAATCGAAATAATTAGTAGTGATAAATTATTAATTTGAGTGGTTTTAAAGTATATTTAGAATATATTTTTACAATTTTATACAATGTTGGTCATTGGATATAATTTCACATTTAAACCATACATAAACAAGTGTCAATCTTTTGATAGTTATTATCTCTTTAAAACACGCTATTTGTTTTGACAACGGGAATTAATTTTTAAAATAATTAATGCAACTGATATGTTTTGAATTTGGTAAAATAGAAATCATTTTTGAGTTCATAATATCAAATATATCTTAGGCCTAATTTTTGGTATTTTTCTGAAAACATTCAATTTTTGATGAATAATGAAACCACTAAGTGGTAGTAAAAAAAACAAAAACTGAATTTTTCATAAAACTTAATTTTACCGCTTCTGTGAGTGGAATTTCAAAAACTGAGAGACACGGTTTATGTCAGTAATTAAAATGTGGTTCAATGAGTTGAAAATAATTTTTGGTGAATAGTAAATTTTTACTTTTATTTACCACGGTTAAAAGTAAATAGGGTAATTAAGGGTAGAAATGATATTATTATTACCCTAACACATGTCCTAATTCTATTGTAAAAGTGTAATTCGACCAAAAACAAACTTAGGAAAAAAATATGACCATTTAGGCCCACTTGGATTAGATTAGGACATTTATTATTATTTAATTCAAAGAAGAGTTAAAAGAGTTAAAATCAAAGCGTATTTACGAAAACATTTTTAATATAGGGTTATACGTAAGATAAATTCGATTGTAAATATTAATTAGAAATCTAAAAAGATTTCCTACATAATGGTATTTTATTTGTAATTTTTATACATTAAATAATTTAATTTATGAATTACACAACGATGATGCAGTAATTATCTTATTAATGAAATATTGACATAATTAATGTTATAAATACCTAAATAAATATAATTTTAGTCTTTTTATGAATTCCACTAATTTTATAGGTCAATATGACATGTTATTATTTATTTAATTAACTTTTTTCGAACTTATCATTCTGTTATGATTTTCCCAAAAATCAATTACTAAATAGTTTCAAAATTGACATAAAATAGTTTTTAAAACAAATATTATATTATTAATTGTTATTTTATTACTAAAAATCTAAGGTTCGTCCAAATGACTTAGATAAAGTTATATATATTAATAATAAACAATTTGGGGTTCGTTTGGCTTCTTATAGTATGTTTATTAACCTTATAGTGTAAGAACACATGAAAACACGGTAAAAGTAAAATTATTTAACTTAATGTTAAATCTAAATGATAAGGTTAAAATAGGAACCTAAACATGTCTAAATTCTATTAGATGAGAGGATTTAGACCCATCCCCACCTTAGCCTCGAAATAAATCAATTTGGAGCTATTTAAAACTGAACTTGACTTTATAATAAAATAATATTTTTAGTTTTTCCAAAGGAGCCCATCTCCTCCCTTATAAAAGGACACCTCCTCCCTCTCTTCCTCACACAACTTTGAGCCTTCAAGCTCGGCCAACCCCTGAAAATTATCTTCTCCACTTCCCTATAAACATCCTAGAGGTTCTGTTCTTCCTCAAAGACCAATTTTAGAGTCCTAAGAGGAGGTCTCAAAGAGGCGCTTCAAAGAAGAGGTAATTTCCGTTACCGATTCTTTCACCTTTTTTTCTTCTTCCAATTCTTCTTATAAGGTTGTTTCATTATGAAGTAATAACATCAGAATCACTCATATACTGATATGTTATTATAAGTATGAAACAATCCTTCTTCACCATCTATTCATCCTACGGAAAACGAAATCACCGCGCGTGCGTACGTACGGAATACCGTCTCCACGCCGGGGTGAAATCTTTTTTCCCCCACCACCTTACTTGGATGGGTATAATTGTGTAAATAATAACTATATATTATTATTTTAAAGTTATATTGATTCTGAAATAGTATACATACACTCCAATACAGTCCCACAATCATGAGAATGATATCATCGCTCGTGCGTACGTACGGAGAACCGTCTCCACGATGTGATTAGATTCATTCTCCACATTAACCATTCATGAATGATTATAAAGTATATATAATGAATAATAATTAAATATATGACATGTTAAATCTACTGGATTTATGTATATATATATATATGTATGTCATCTACTTACTTCCATTCAAGATAATAAGGAAAGGAAAACAACGTTCATGCGTACGTACGGACTATCGTCTCCATGAACGATGTGTTTCATTTCATTTATCTATCTAATATATATATATATATACTGAATATATATGATATATAAATCATGTTTTATATTCTGGAAGTAAGTAAATCATGATATAAGTAACAATAATGTCAAGAACAACAAGTCCAAACACCTACGATAAATGAAACGATTTTACCCAAAACGCTTCTTTAACATGGAATTTACAAAAGAACGGGTAATATAAAGTCATAATTGAACCATATATGATATCATAACAATGAATATGATTCTTTAATAAGTTAATTACATTATTTAAATAATTATACATGAGGTTCGGATACGTACAGAGCATATCATACATAAGGTAAGGGAAATATCACAATATCATTTTTATCCGAGATTGTTTATACATTGGTATTTACTGGGGTGTATTTTATCATCCACATCCATGTTTCCTCAATATGTAATATTATTTCCATCCACATACAATTGTTTAAATCCAATTTTACCCTTCGGTGAGTTTTTAGTAAAAGATATGAAAGGAATATTTTTTCGTTTTTCGTACGAGATACTTTTTGACTTTTCCGACAAAAGTATGAAGAATGTTTTTTTTAACTTATACGACATGAATGGATTTTTAAAACATTATTTCCAGGAAGCTTCCTTTACATGTTTTCAAGTTTATTTTTAATCAACTTCTTTTAGTTTGTAATTGTACGACATGTTAAGAAAGGAAAAGTGTTTTTGAAGCAGAAAGGATATTTTCCTCAAGAATGGAGTTCAAGTGTTTTATCAAAATAATTTTCCATCTAAGATAATAAAGGGTTATGTTTTTATCCCTATTATTACATTTATTTTATTATGTTGTGCTGGAATTATATTTTTATTAATTCCTTTATCTTATATGAATTGTTTTATGATGTCACGATGTTTAAGATTCCCATTTTTGTTACATGGGTTATGAAATGATGTATGTTTATGATTTTGTGGCACACATAAGAATAGTATCATTATGTGATGGGTGGGACCTATATCTCTCTCCAATGCATTGGGTAAATATTTTATATCTCATGAGATAGACAAGGCAGGAATGGTAGGATATACCGGTTCAGTGAAACAGGACTGAAACGAGGGTGACTCGGTTCAGAAAGGGACTTTGTCCACTAAGATAGTCTTGGAAATGATTCTTGACTAATAAGATATGATTCTCTATGATTATGTGTGTATGCCAAAATGTTTCATGTTTTAAGTTATGATTATTGGGATTTCATTTCACTACTATGATTTATCCCATGTTATGAAATTATGCCCTCTTTTGCAGGTTAATATTTTCAAAATGTTATGGTCTTATGAATATGTTGTGATTGATATTTATTTTGTTTACCCTTACTGAGCATTTTAGCTCACCCTTTTATGTTTTATTTTCCCCAGGATATAAATAAAGGTTTTAGGTAAAAAAAAGGATCATCTTTAAGGGAGATTTTGAAGATCTTTCACCACGACTAGAAGATTATATTCCGAGTTTCCAAAGACACTAAACTATTATGATCCTTGTGTGTGTGTTTGTTATGTACTAAGTATTCCGCAAATTTAATGTAATTTCCATGTATGTCAGGCTTCAGGTCTCTACAGTTGGTATCAGAGGAAAGGTTTAGTCAACCTTTGGAAACTAGGATGTGAAAACTTTAGTGAGATCCTTAGAGATATTTCTAAGGTATGTCTAGGGATGTCCCTAAGGTTTAGTATACGTATAGGTTATAGTACTAGAATTACGCTAACGATCATAGAATTAAACCTAAGATGTTAGATATTGAAGGTACTCCCCCTTTATTATGTTGGTTTACCTACCATGATTTTTGCCTCTCACACTATTCTTTTTGGGTTTTAGAAAATGGTTGGAAACAAGATGATTCATGATAATGGAGGATATGATGGACAATGGAATGATATTCTTCATGAGAACTCAAATGAAATGGGATTTGGAGGTCTAAACATCATTATTATTCTGAATCAGAAATCTCATAATATGATCAATAAAGTAAAATTTGGTAAGTTTCCTGACTCATCTAATAAGTGAAAGATGGAGTTTCATGATGATCATAGAGGAAAGAAAGTTCAATTTCCCCTATGTAAATCATGTGGAAAGAGGAATAAAGGATAATGTTTCAAAGGAACTGAAAGATGATTTGGGTATGGAAAAGAAGGACACAAAGCCAGTAAGTGCAAAAGAAAAGGTTCAGTTAACACCAGGGATGAGGATAATGGTATTGCTACGACATCAACAATGGTTAATTGTTTTAAATGTGGAATGTACGGGCATTATGCAAACCAATGCCCTAAGGGAAAGTCGCATGAAGAGAATCAGTATGGTCGTATGGGTAGTATTTATATTGATGATGATGATGAGACTACAAATGATATGTGAGATGAAAGAATTGTTGAAGCTCGGTCAATGGTTTAAGAAGGTAGTAGAATGATTACATGTTTGTCAAGTGTAATGTTGTATAAGTAATCTCATGGTACTATGGAATAAAGAGACATCTAAGGATTGTTACACTATTGTCTTTCCTTGAGTTTTGAAATTGTATGATTAATGGTATTGGTATCCATGAAAGGTTATTCAGATATTTTTGGAAATAAGATTATATGCGCATAATGAAGGGAAAACGAGAAAACGAAATGTTTAACAGTATTCATGAGCTCATGATTGATATAATGACTAAGTGATATCATGGTTTGAGTATATAGAATTTTGAGGATTTTGGTATGTGGAAGGTGTTAACTTTTAACATCATTCATGTTTTCACTAAGGTTAAATGGGTATTCAAGAGAATACATGATTAAGGACTTTGAATGTTTGGAATGTGACCAACAAAACATATCTTATGATATATGGGGATCAATGATGGTATTAAATCACTGGTAATCGTTTTCACTATGTTATGAGAGTGGACTATAGTATTATGGATACGCCTAAAGATTGGAATGGATTATGTTGGACATAAGTTATTATTGTTTATGGATAGAAGATTTTTGGATATTATTGATGGGATGTTATAGTAATATAGTTTTAGAAAAAGGACAACCTACAGGACGGGTGATAGCCCATCGCGTCGGACAAGGCTGTGAGAATCGAACCCACAACCGAAGTGCGACTGGTCTTTATCGCCTACCACTAGCCTACAGGAAGTCCCTGGTTAGTATAAACTAGTTTTATTTTATTAAGAGGTATAATATATGAAGTATAAGTTAATTTTTGGAACCATATACGATTAACCATAAGATGGACTTGTAACTTTTGCTAACCTTTTGTTTGAAAGAGATGGAATGACCCATCATTCTATCACATGATCTACTAACACATCACGAATGACAAATTCAACTTCATTTCTTTAATAGATGAAGTGGAAATTGTCTAAAGAACGACAAACGGTGAGACTATACCAAAATCACGAAAGTATTTCTTCTAATTCCAATTTCATCAACTTTAGGGAAATGATCTTGAAAACCAAAAATGTTGTCTTAGTGCTCTTATATCTGATGAATCAGATGGTACCCTAGATCGTCACAAATTTATGGCTTTGTGATTGCTAGCTTTTCCATAGAAATGTTCTCTACCACTCTCTATCAGAACATGATGGTTAGATTTCTCTTCCATATCCATATTTTCACCTATGTGGAAACCTAGTGATTAGTTTATTTGGGTAACCGTTACGTTTCATACTTTTGTTTTTAAAGATTGGTTTTGGTATTCCTTTTTACGATGTGGGTTTCGATTAAAGAAACCTTCGAATAGTAAACCATTTATAACCCCGACGAATTTTGAGGGAGAAATTCATTTTAAGGGGGGTAGAATGTAACACCCCGAGATTTTATGAAAAATATTCTTTTTAATTTCATTAATGTCTTGTGTCGTACGCTACACCAAAAGGAGCTTGCACAACACGCATCCTTGACTTTCCTTTCATTGCATACAATCGCGACCTTCCTTGATTGCGTGTGTAGTATGCAATACCGAGTTTCATTAACAACGATATGCTATTAAAATATTATTAAAACTAGCCGTTATGAGTAGTAATAACCACTTTTTGAAATTTTGTAATTTTTTTTTTCAAAATGGACTTCATTTTTAGATTAGGAATATCGAAATTAGCTTAGGGTGAAATTTTGGTAATTTTCGGATAACTTTCATATTTTGATGAATAGTGAAAATTACTAAATTTTAATTAAAAACAACTTTTTCAATCGAAATAATTAATAGTGATAAATTATTAATTTGAGTGGTTTTAAAGTATATTTAGAATATATTTTTACAATTTAATACAATGTTGTTCATTGGATATAATTTCACATTTAAACCAGACATAAACAAGTGTCAATCTTTTGATAGTTATTATCTCTTTAGAACACGCTATTTGTTTTGACGACGGGAATTAATTTTTAAATTAATTAATGCCACTGATATGTTTTCAAATTGGTAAAATAGAAATCATTTTTGAGTTCATAATATCAAATATAGCTTAGGCCTAATTTTTGGTATATTTCTGAAAATTTTCAATTTTTGATGAATAGTGAAACCACTAAGTGGTAGTAAAAAAAAACAAAAACTGAATTTTTCATAAAACTTAATTTTACTGTTTCTGTGAGTGTAATTTCAAAAATCCCAGAGACATGGTTGATGACAGTAATTAAAATGTGGTTCAATGAGATGAAAATAATTTTTGGTGAATAGTAACATTTTACTTTTATTTACCACGACTAAAAGTAAATAGGGTAATTAAGGGTAGAAATGATATTATTATTACCCTTACACATGTCCTAATTCTATTGGACAAGTTTAATTCGATCAGAAACAAACTTAGGAATAAAATATGACCATTTAGGCCCACTGGGATTAGATTAGCACATTTATTATTATTTAATTCAAAGAAGAGTTAAAAGAGTTAAAATCAAAGTTTATTTACTAAAACATTTTTAATATAGGGTTATACATGAGATAAATTTGATTGTAAATATTCATTAGAAATATAAAAATATTTCCTACATAATGGTATTTTATTTATAATTTTTAAACATTACATAATTTAATTTATTTATGACACAACGATGATGCAGTAATTATCTTATTAATGAAATATTGACATAATTAATGTTATAAATACCCAAATAAATATAATTTGAGACTTTTTATGCATTCCACTACTTTTCTAGGTTAATATGACATGTTATTATTGATTTAATTAACTTTTTTCGAACTTATCATTCTGTTATAATTTTCACAAAAATCAATTACTAAATAGTGTCAAAATTGACATAAAATAGTTTTTAAAACAAATATAATATTATTAATTGTTATTTTATTCATAAAAATATAAGGTTCGGCCAAATGACTTATATAAGGTTATATATATTAATAATAAACAATTTGGGGTTATTTTGGCTTCTTATAGTAAGTTTATTAACCTTATAGTGTAAGAACACAAGAAAACACGGTAAAAGTAAAATTATTTAACTTAATGTTAAATATAAATGATAAGGTAAAACTAGGTACCTAAACATGGCTAAATTCTATTTTATGTTAGTATTTCGACCCATCCCCACCTTAGCCTCGAAATAAATCAATTTGGAGCAATTTGAAACCGATCTTGACTTTATAATAAAATAATATTTTTAGTTTTTCCAAAGGAGCCCCTCTCCTCCCTTATAAAAGGGCACCTCCTCCCTCTCTTCATCAAACAACATTGAACCTTCATGCTCGGCCAACCCCTGCAAAATTATCTTATCCACTTCCCTAGAAACATCCTAGAGGTTCTGGTCTTCCTCAAAGACCAATTTTAGTGTCCTAAGAGGAGGTCTCAAAGAGGCGCTTCAAAGAAGAGGTAATTTCTGTTACCAATTCTTTCACCTTTATTTCTTCTTCCACTTCTTTTTCTTAGGTTGTTTCATTATGAAGTAATAACATCAGTATCACTAATATACTGATATATTATTATAAGTATGTAACAATCCTACTTCACCATCTATTCATCCCACGGAAAACGAAATCACCGCGCATGCGTACGTACGAAATACCGTCTCCACACCGTGGTGAAATCTATTTTCCACCAGCACCTTACTTGGATGGGTATAATGGTGTAAATAATAACTATATATTATTATTTTAAAGTGATATTGATTCTGAAATAGTATACATACACTCCAATACAGTCCCACGATCATGAGAACGATATCATCGCTCGTGCGTATGTACGGACTACCGTCTCCACGACGCGATGAGATTCATTCTCCACATTAACCATTCATGAATGATTATAAAGTATATATAATGAATAATAATGAAATATATGACATGTTAAATTTACTTGATTTTTGTATATATATATATGTATGTCATCTACTTACTTCCATTCAAGACAATAAGGAAAGGAAAACAATGTTCATGCGTACGTACGGACTACCGTCTCCATGAACGGTGTGTTTCATTTCATTTATCTATCTAATATATATATATATATAATGAATATATATGATATATAAATCATGTTTTATATTCTGGAAGTAATTAAATCATGATATAAGTAATAATAATGTCAAGAACAACAAGTCCAAACACCTATGATAAGTGAAACGATTTTACCCAAAACGCTTCTTTAACATGGAATTTACAAAAGAACGGGTAATATAAAGTCATAATTGAACCATATATGATATCATAACAATGAATATGATTCTGTAATAAGTTAATGACATTATTTAAATCATTATACAGGAGTTTTGGATACGTACAAAGCATATCGGACATAAGGTAAGGGAAATATCACAATATCATTTTTATCCGAGATTGTTTATACTTTGGTATTTACTGGGGTGTATTTTATCATCCACATCCATGTTTCCTCAATATGTAATATTATTTCCATCCACCTACAATTGTTTAAATCCAATTTTACCCTTCGGTGAGTTTTTAGTAAAAGATATGAATGGAATCTTTTTTCGTTTTTCGTACGAGATACTTTTTGACTTTTCCGAAAAAAGTACGAAGAATGTTTTTTTAACTTATACGGCATGAATGGATTTTTAAAACATTATTTACAAGAAGATTCCTTTACATGTTTTCAAGTTTATTTTTAATCAACTTATTTTAGTTTGTAATTGTACGACATGTTAAGAAAGGAAAAGTGTTTTTGAAGCAGAAAGGATATTTTCCTCAAGAATGGAGTTCAAGTGTTTTATCAAAATTATTTTCCATCTAAGATAATAAAGGGTTCTGTTTTTATCCCTACTATTACATTGATTTGATTATGTTGAGATGGAATTATATTTTTATGAATTCCTTTATCTTATATGAATTGTTTTATGATGTCACGATGTCTAAGATTCCCATTTTTATTACATGGGTTATGAAATCATGTATGATTTATGATTTTGTGGCACACATAATAATGGTATCATTATGAGATGGGTGGGACCTATATCTCCCTCCAATGCATTGGGTAAAGATTTTATATCTCATGAGATAGACATGGCTGGAATGGTAGGTTATACCGGTTCAGTGAAACAGGACTGAAACTAGGGTGACTCGGTTCAGAAAGGGACTTTGTCCACTAAGATAGTCTTGGCAATGAGTCATGACTAATAAGATATGATTATCTATGATTATGTGTGTATTCCACAATGTTTCATGTTTTAAGTTATGATTATTGGGATTTAATTTCACTACTATGATTTATCCCATGTTATGAAATTATGCTCTCTTTTGCAGGTTAAGATTTTCAAAATGTTATGTTCTTATGAATATGATGTGATAGATATTTATTTTGTTTACCCTTTCTGAGCATTTGAGCTCACCCTTTTATGTTTTCTTTCCCCCAGGATATAAATAAAGGTTTTAGGTAAAAAAAAGGAAGATCTTTATGGGAGATGTTGCAGATCTTTCACCACGACTAGAAGATTACATTCCGAGTTTCCAAGGACACTAAACTATTACGATCCTTGTGTGTGTGTTTGTTATGTACTAAGTATTCCACAAAAGTAATGTAATGTCCATGTACGTCAGGCTTCAGGTCTCTATAGCAAATCTGCCTACATTCTATGGATCATCATCCTTCGTGATTGATCCAAGAGGCTTCATGGACTACTTTCAAGTACATACATTGACCAAATACTAATGGGATTTAGTATGGAACAATACAATAGGTGATTGGTTCCAATGTCACATTGTATACATAATTCCATAAAAATGTGTCCCCTGACACAACATGAAAAAGATAGGATGAGTAAGACTCCATACTCTTCAGTGATAGGATTTATCATCAATGTTATGTTATGTACCAAACTTGATATTACCTATATATTGAGCATTGTAGGAAGCTATCAAGAAGATCGAGGAGAACAACATTGGAAAATTGTCAAGACTATCCTTATGTATATGAGAATATTTAATGATATGTTCCTAGTCTGTGTAAGATATGATGAGATTTTTGTTAGAGGGTATGCTAATGCTGGTTTTTAGATAATTCATAATGATTTGAATTCACTATAAGGATATGCTTTCAGTGTCCACAGAGGCACTATTAGCTGGAAGAGTTCATATCAGCCATTTGTCACTGATTCAAGAGCATGTTCCAAATAGATAAAGGTTGACGATTATAGTAAGGAAGTAATTTTTATTTGGAAAATGTCCAGGAGATTGATGTGGTTCCTACCAGTAAAGATCCCATTACATTGTATTGTAATAATACAACAAAGGGGGATCTTGCAAAACTTCCAAGGCCACATCAATGAAAAAAGAACATACTGAAAAACTGAAACCTCTTGAGGGACTTTTATCAAATGGGAAAAGTTTCATTAAGTAGAGTTTCCACATAAGAGTGCTTCATGGACCCCTTAACTAAAGTCTTATCTCAGTATATGCTTGAATATTTTTTGGTGCTAGTATACTAAATGTTTTTGTAGTTTGATCTAGTTTAAGTGGGATTCTGTTAGAGTTTGCAGCCTAGAAACCAAATTCATTGTACTTTATGATAATCCTATATTCGTTGGATGAATATTAATAACCAACTTATTACATCATACTTTTTCTTATGCATGACATAGTATTTGAAAATGTCAGAAGAATAGTTGTAGTATTAAAAGGTCATAACAGATACCTGTTATGTTGAATACCCATATGTTCCATGAAATTCTTATTGAATATATGTTATATTGTCATATGATATCTTTTTAAGGGACACAAATGATATAGTATATCATGATTGGGGAGTAATAAAACATGGAGGCACCTTATTATAGTGTTCACCCTTGGTAATATTGATGAGGAGATTATGAATACAAGACCTACATGTACGATATCCATATTCATATGTGTCATTGGAAGTTCCTATCTATGGATGTGTGTATTAGTCCGTAGGAATTAATATTAGTATTAACGGTTATTATGAATCACTTAGATAGATTTGTTGACAAAAACTATAATGAAATATTTTAATGGTGAGGTAGGATATGTTACGTGCATGATGAGTAATATTTTATTAATTAATAATGCGATAAAAGATTTTCCACTTCAATGGATGTAAATATCTCATTCCCTTTGTTATAAATTATATAGCCTAACTAAATCATCACAATGGTTTTCTCTTAGAATGTTCAATTCCAGAAAGTCAAGGAATAATAAATTTAGAACAGAGGTTTAGGGGGACATGCATGTAAACTACATGATTGGAGATATCAAGATAAAGTGATTATATTACACATTTACCATTTGAATGAGGGGATCAAGTAATTGTGACATTAACTTCATTCCGTTGGGTTTCAAGACCCATTGTTAGACAATAATCTTTAACTTTAGGCAATCCCGCATAATCCCAACAAGAAAGAGTCATAGAGGGTCACCCACAATGTGTAGCTGGAATCTCTGTTAAATAATTTATTTATTTAACAAGATGAATAAATATTATTCCCGATTGTGGTTAAATAATTATTCAAGAATGTCTGATCACATTTATTTAGTAAATAGTTATTTCAAATAATATATTGCGGGCAGAATATTTATTTTTCAATGAATAAAGCAATTATATTTATTTAAAACAACATGAGACTATCTAGTGATAAACCCCAACTAACACAAAAATTTCCCAGTAAATCCCATGTTGTTTCCTTAGTCTCCCCATGGATTAATAAAGGAGGTGGTGCATGAATAAAAAATAATCATCACCATAGAATTACAGACCCCATATGGGCGAATACCATAATCACATTATTCCCACATCCCACATCCATTAGACTAATTCCCAAAAAATAATCACATCATGAATAACATCAAAACATCAAACACATGGACAATGAAATACCATCAATAAACTAACGTTCTAAACAAAGGGAACAATCACATCACATCACATGTTCTAACAGATCCTTTAGTTTCATACATGTATTTAACATATATATTCAGAAATACATTTTTTAAACAATTTTGGAATCAAAAAAATACCAAAACACATAATAATCCACGGAAAGAATTATAATCAAACTAAGGTAAATTTCATCTTACATAACAAAACCATAATTCCAATTTCTAAAAAAATTATTTTTAACAAAAAGGAAACCCAATGTTTTGAAAACTCTATTATGCTTTAAAACACACCCAAAAAAGTAGTTTTACCATTGCGAACCACCATATGATTTTTATTAATGATGTGAAATAGATAAAACACCAATTTTACATAAAAGATCCTTTAAAAATAAGAAATTCAACTGATTTTCCTTGTCATACCCCATTAAGATTTAATAAATATATAAAAAATTATATAATGACCCCTACGAGTATTGGATTTGTAAAAGTAGGGAGAAATAAATATGACGAGGATTTATGAGCTCAAACTTCTTTAATGTGTAAGTATCCACTAAGAAATAACCTATGAACAACTGCATATGAGCATCGATAGAGGAGTAAAATGATTAGAGGCATGGGGGTTTTATGATTAAATAATGAGGGCTTAGGGGAGAGTGATCAATTAATAATAAAGAGAAATTTAAAAACACCCCAAACCTAGACAGGTTGCATGGTTTTGTGACAATTTTTTCCAAACCATAAATAAACAATTCCTCATCCAATATCCATGGTTGAATGCTTACCATTAATAGTAACATGGATTAAATAACTATGATAAAAATATGAAAAACCTTACAGGCACCAACTAAATAAATTTCTCATTACTGATGTATGGTTTCCCGAACTGTTTTCTGTAATCACCCCATGAAAACTCTCCAATACTAAGACAATTTCTCTTAAAACACATGGAACCTAAAGGGAACAAAAACATCTAGAAAACATAAATATCCAAGAAAACATTGTTTGTTAAAAAAATTAATTCCATTTCAATTTATAACCCTATAATGTTCTCATAACCCTAGAGAATGTAGAAGAAATCGTGATAATTTTCCCTTTAAAGAGAACTGGAACACATACCAGTATACCAAAAACTCAAAAACATGGGAACAAGGTATGAACAATATATCCGTAGGTTTACCAACACTGAATAATAAAGGATCACTAATATAAAACACAATAAATTATTTAAGAATAACAAACCTTTATAAACAAATGGAATGAACCAAAATAGAATTCTATCATTTCCACTACTATAAAATTTGTTAAAATATTGAGTATTTAAATATCCACCATTTCTCATAAGAGGCTCCTAAATCCATAAATGAGATCATAGGAAAAAATATCAATAGTACCTCCAAAACACATGAGGTCACATAGAAAAATGATAGTACATCACATCCAATGTATCCTAATGGATAACTCTGCAAGAATAACAAATATACATGGAGAACTATAATATGTCTCCCCGCTATTTAGAATTTCTATAATATGGAAAAAAGAAAGGATATATTATTTCAATGAATTAATAAAATTTTATGTGAAACCAAATTCCTAAACTCTCAATATAAAATTTTTAAAACCCCAATTATCATTATGAGATTAGTATTAAAGCATTAATACGAATGTATAGGGATCTAACATCATTGTTTCCAGTAAATACAAAAATGTCTATATCCAACCCCTAAAAACACCATCATAAGGAAATACTAATTTATAGAAAAACCTATTAGAACCCATAAAAAATTATAAATGAAACTATAAATAATGTATCTACTAATGTACCCTAGGTTCATCACATTTACAAACACTTAAATCACAAACAATAATAAGTAATGAGATTTAACAAGGAATGAACATTATAAAAGATATAAAAATGGGTAAAATATATTTTATTCCATTATACACAAATGATATGGCTACCAAAAATATGGGGATTTGACCAAAAAAAATAAAAAAATTACAATAGAGGATACGTACAAAACAATTATTAGCTTCCAATCTCCGAAATAATAAACAAAATAGAACAATATCTTGATTTAAACAAGGCTTGGTCCTTCTTAATGTGACTATAAAATCCCCCTAGATGATATGTTATTTATTATTATGGACATGAATATTGAATCTGAATTGATATCCTGCATTGTAATCATATAAATGGATTCTGGTTTATGGAAATAGGAATAGAGGTTTATGAAGTTGATTTCTTATCAACACCCCCTCCCTATATCCCCTTCTTGTTATCCGTATCACATTTACCAACTCTAGTTGGAATCAAAGGATCACCTTATGTTGGGTTACCTACAATGATTTCCTCATTGATGATGCAATTATAAACATATTCCATATAAGATTACAGACCAAACTGAATAGCCAATGTATGTCAAGCATCAAAAAGGAACTATAACATTCTCTAATAAAATGGTGAATGTTTTAGGGAGAAGGGAACTTGGCCAATGAAAAATTTAACCTAGTTCTTTACTAACAGATCACCCTTGGGGATGACCAAAAAACGCATCTCCTCCCATTTCTATCCCCCATGATAAAACTACTAAAATAAATCAACGATGAAACATACCCAATATACATACTCTTATTGTTGGGAATTTATAGTGAACCTACACTAGTCCAACACCAAACCATTCAATTAGGGTATGGAAAACCTCAAAATATAATATTTAGGAGTGAGCGGAATTTCAAATATCTATTCAGCCTTTTCTAGACACACAATCACCACAATTGATCACTGACCACCCTTGAATACTATATGATAAATGTTAAATAACTCTCATGCAGGATCTAAATGCTGAAATGATCACGATAGTAACACCCATCATGAGTCTTGGAAGAGTTACTGACCATATTGATTAATATTGGAACACTAGAAAAACTACTTGAGGCTTCCCTTTATTCACCCTAAAGATATTTTCTAGTGTACACATTCTAAAACATAATAGGTAAAATCACTAATTAAAACCAAGATTAAATTATCTCAATACATGGTTTAAGAACAAAAACAAACCAAACAATTTATTGAATATCCTAAAATCATCCACCCAAGGGAAAAATTATCTCTAAACAAAAAAATGAATGTCAAAACACTTTTCAAATTTTCACACAAATCATATAAAACATTTCATACCACACAACCAATAATTTTTAAACTAACAACCATTAAAATTCACTTACATTACAACAATGAAATTATGTTAATATCATAAAATTAAATTCATAACACTCAAAATCTCCTAATCCATTTCAATATCTATACCACCCAATAACCTATGAATTTATTTCATTGAAAACCAATAATTTCAATAAAAGTGTTGTAATGTTCCAAAAACATTTCACTCTAAATCCACTCAACCAACAAAAAAATGGTTTTCAAAAAATATTCAAATATAGTGAAACTAATCCTTGATTTTAATAAACATTCAAAACCCACAAAACATCTCTTATAAATATAAAAAACAATCCATTCAAAAAATATGAGGGATAAAAAATGAGGGAATGCAAAAAAATATCTGAAAATTCTCAAAAGAACATGAATTGGTTTTATTGTTTTATAACAATCCTCTATGTGTGTGTGTGCCACAAGATTCTTATCTAGATTGGTCTGAAACTCCTACAGATAGTTTTAAAGATCAGCCTAATTAAATATGATCCCCCTAAAATACTTCTGATATCTCTTATAAAAAAATTTAAATTCCTAAATATATCTCATAAAATATTCTTGAAACTCAGAGTAATAGAAAATCACATAAAAAAGTCAATAAAAATACTCAATAACATAAAATGTTGAATCAAGGATCACAACCATATAAGGAAACACAAGATCAAACACAATGAAGAGTCTGTCATGAACCTCGCAAGACCTACAACCAAAGTCCAGATAGACATATCTCATTTTTTCAACATAATCTTAAATAACAATAATGTTAATATCAAGAACCTGAGATCCTTTTTAAGAACCTAGATTCAAGGGAACCGGTTAGTAACAACCCAAAATGGGATATCAATCCATCAGATTCCTCATCTAGCTCACTACATGACAACTGATAGTCCTTGATCATCCTTGGATTACAAAAAGAGTCATGAGTATCAATCATTACTGTTTCAGATAGATTCAACCACAAATAAAAAATTAAATCATCCATATATGGAATATTATTAATTATAAAATTATGAATTTCATGATATAAATCACCTAAACAAACAGCCAAAGAAAAATTACATAGTAATAAGGGAATTTAAAATAATCAAAATGGAAGACCATGGAAGGAAAATTGAACTACATGCATCATATTTCCTTGAATGTAAAGGATTGATCACCAACATTATGTGACACTCTGGCCTCCACCATCTTTTTTTCAGCTCCTACTACCAAATAGATAGAGTTTATGAACAAACCTAAATATAAATTCACGGAACATGATGACTATATACCCACAATCAAGATTATATAGGGTTTGAACAAAATCTCGTAGGATAAATACATGATTCCTTTTCATTTATTTAATAAAATAAACTAAACATTATATTTTTAAATCAAGTCATTTTAAAATAGGTTATTATTTTCATTTCAAAACATGGGAATAACAAAGGATATAGTGAACTCACTTTTTCAAATTGACCCATTTTTAAAACCATTTCTCAAATATGGTTCTTAAAAAAACATAATTTCAAAGGGAATAAATCCTAAATTTTTGAAACATCATACATTTTAAAATAAACCAACAATTGGTTTCTAATATTTCAAATGTTACCTTAATGGAAACCCCATTAAAAACCATTTCCCCATTTTCAATTCTAATAAATTTGACACCCATCTCAAGTGTATACAAGGAAACAAGGAAAACTATTCTTAAATGACACCATATAAGGATACAATAATTCTAATTGTAAGGTATAACAAAACTATCCAAACTCATTCACATGACCATAAATTGATATAATCATCATGTAAGACCATCCAATAGAAGAACCAGATCTTCCAATATGAAATAAAGGAATCAAATGGGATACAAAGAATGAATGCGTACCGTATGATTAATTGCATGAGACAACACCTCACAAATAATTGAACCAGGAGACACAGGTACAGGTTGACCTACATATAAAAGGTTAAATTTCAGATACCCTTCAACCAAATCATGATTACTAGTCTCCTTAGAGAAAATCCCCCTAAAAAGGTTTTACATACAACTAGGGGGACTAACTGATGCTAACCCTCAAATGTCCAAAAAATTCCCCGCTACATTGAACATAATATCCAATGTTTCCCCCATGTAATAATAACGAATATGGGCCAGGAATAAACAATTTTCATCACATGACAATAACAGATCCCATAGAGGATAATACTAAAATCAAATCCATATTTTATTCACATCCCTTTGATCATGCCCCAAACCAAAACCTAATAATGAGTGACATAATAACATACATCACATGGATTAAATAACAACATCAACAAACCATGGTGATTAATAAGGGGGTAAATTTCATTTCGTCAAAACTTTTAACCACTCCACCACTTTCATACATTTATAAAACATATAAATTTGGAAATCCAATTTTTAAAAGGTGGAGTCTAATCACAATTCCAACATAAATACGAATCATTGAAAACCATGATCAACAAAAATAGTGAAATTATTTCTCATTTTATAAAATCACACCACCGTTTTTTAAGTAACACATTTCTAATATAAAAGAAAAACTCTTGGGAAAACATTGATTTTATTTAGAAAACCCAAAAAAGTTCTTTTCTCCATTAAAATATGCTTAATCTTTTTATCATGAATGAGAATTTCATAAAACACCCATTTACACAAAAACACAATTTTAAATTAGAAATGACACATAATTTTCCAATGAAACCCAACCTAGAATTGAGAAAAACATCCGAACCTGAATTATATGACGGAAGAAAATGATTATCTTGGATAATAATGAATTTAAAAATGTTGTCCAATAATGTGACTCTTAAATAAATTGAAATACAACAGTAGTAGATACCTCAAGTGGTTCAATCAAGTATCCATCGATGAAATCCACAAGGAAATAACTCATAAGGGAAAAAATACATTCCAATTAAGAATCCAAGATTTATACAATAATACAAAATAAAATTCGTCAATAATAACCTCAAGAGTAAGTAGAGTGAATGAAAATGATAGAATTCATGGGAGGAGTTTAGATGAGATCATACATATTGAACTAGGCAATAAACCTCCAATAAAACACCTATGAATAATAAAACATGAGCATAGATGGTTAAGGATACACCATGTGTGGTGTGGTGTAGGGTGTGGGTTATATTATTTAAATGGGGTGGATAAGGGGAGAATAATCAATGGAAAAGAAAGGGGAATAAAAAAATAAACCCATCCTTGACATACCACATGTTTATCTAACAGATTTTTCCAAACCATATGAAGACCACGCATCTATCACTATTTAATATTGAACTCTTACACATAGGGTGTATGAAAAATTATAATAAATGAAAATTCATTAGTTAACCCATTCCACCCACTTAATCCTATATACATGGCCTACACATAGCTTCCCAAATTGTTCACCATAATCGTGAACCCCTAAAGAACCCTCCAAAACTCAATTTTTTTACATTAAACAAAAAACCCAAATAGAAAAAGGGAACTGAAAAATAAACATAAAAAAACACCTTGGTTTTTCACTAATTATAATTTTTGTGTCTGAGGTTATTACTTAGTTTTTTTACACTTTTTTTTGTGGCTGAAATATTGTATGAGTTCTTGAATCATAACATATAGAGATACACAATCATGACCCTACCTAGAGTGATATGTCTTTATAGAGGGTTGATATAATATTGATTCCTATTAAGATTCTATTTATTCGTTGTTCGTTTATGAGCTATTGATTAATATACTAGATATGTAGGATCATACACATTGAAGAAATGTGATGAGGTTGAATGGTATAGTTGTTATAGTTTAGTAATTCCATTGATGAGTAAGAATATAAAACTATTTATGATTATGTAGGGATAAATCATGCATTTAATTTGATTCATGTTTGAATGTTTTTTTATATTGTAATGTTTGGATTTTTGTTGGTTACTATTTAATTTCATGTTTATTTTAATTCAATGTTCATATTTATATAATTTAATAGAAATGAGAGATATTTCTCATAGAGTTGATGCATCAGTTGATTTTTATTTCCCAATGAGTGTGTTGAGACTGCTCAAAGCCATCTATAAAAGGTTTTTCTTGGGGGTAAATTAATACATCCAAATCCATCCATGAGTTATATGTGTATAATTACCATGTTTTGGGGGTGATATAGGGTTTCATGATACTATTTTTTTAGAAAATGTCATATTTTTTATTGAGTGGATTGGAACATATAATGTAATGTCGGTGAATATTAATGTTTTTGAATTAAATTTTGGGGATTTTAAATGGCAGAATTCATCCATTTATAATGTGAATAATGAGTTTGTGTCACATATCTTGTTTCATTGCAAATTTTATGATATATATTTGAAGATTTACTAGAATAAGGTATGTTTAAAGTGTTTGTGGAGTTGTAGAATTGATAGAATTCAATGATAGAAAATATTGATGAATTTTACATATTGTCTTTCATCTTGTAATATGTTTAATAGAATCGGTTTTTAAGGAATTTACATTTGACTTGGGATTTAATTAGTCATTACAATTTTGAGTGAAATCCTTCTATTAATAACTAACCTATATGTTTTCCCGTGGCATCCATTAAATAAATTATAAATTTCAATTATTTTTGAAAAATTTTGGAGAAGTATTTCACCAGGGTAAAAATTAATTTTAGTTAATCGAATCAATGTTAATGTAGTAGATCCAGTTTTTTGGGTAGTTCATCACCTTCATTTCTAAAGATATAGGGTATCAGGGTGTTTTACTAGTGTAGTGGGGATGGGGAAGTTCATTAGTAGTGTCTAAATGAAATGCTGAAATTTCATTTCTATGATCATTTTGTGCATTGTAAGATATTTTTCATAAAATCTTTTAAGACATACTGGTAATAGTTTTATTATCACCATTTTGTTGTAATTCATCAACGATAGTATTTTAATAACATTTTCTACCTAGTAAAAAAGTTTAGAATATTTTTCTTATTTTTAATGTGAAATATTTTTTTAAATATGTTCAAACATAAAGCTATTATAATTTTATGTTCATTATACAATACCCATATATATATTGATATGATTTTACTCTAGGGGAACATCTGTTTGGATATAGGCCTAATTATAGTATAGACATTCATTTAGCAGGGAGTGTACTATTAATATATTAATAAACAACATAGAATTAAGGGGATATTGATTAATATCAATGTTGGAGATTATATATGATTAGCTAAGGTGTATATTTATTCTATTTTTTCTATATTTTATGTTAGATAAATAATATATGGTTCTTGGACTATACTATATTTGATAATTTTCCAATATTGGATAGTAAAATTAGTGTGTTACATAACTAAATAAGAGTATGATTTTGAAATGGGTTTGTAGGAGATCGTGTTATGGAATCAACTCATTTATATTTAAATTTCAGGTTTTGGATCAAGATATGATGTCACATCATGATATTGTGGTTTTTTAGGAATTTGGTACATGATAAATTCAACAAATTATTTTATGTATCATTTAATTTACCAAGATTGTTTTTGTATTATAAGTGTCATTAGAGAACGTTGTGTCATGTATTTAGTATCACACCATGAGTTTTTAGAAAAAATCCCATCATTCTAGATCAAATAATAGGTGATACAACCATATTTATTAAAAAATTGGAATGGAGTAGTAGTGTGGGATATTTATTTATGGATCAAGAGTTGGGGGATCATTATAGTTGAATATTACTTATGGAAATACATAAGGTGGTTTATTTTAAATGAACCACATTTTTTTACGTCAATGGAGTTGGATGGAGTTTTGAATTTTGTTCCCTGGATTTTGGTATGTTTTGAGAATTCAGTTTTAAATTGTAATTTCAGGAGTTTTGACACCACGCTGGAGTTTTTTATGTGTGACTAAGATTCTTGGTTAATAATAAAATATTTATATTAAATAATTATGGGTTGTTATTCTTTTATAATGAATTATATATAAATTGGGTACCCAATATGGTAGCATAGTGTACATGGAGAGTTTCTAGGGTCCAAGAATCCCCTGGGTGGTCTCAATGTATTTGGTCACATCCTAACCATGTTGTCTCTCTCCTCCCACTCTCTTTTCCCCTTTATAACTCTCAATATCTCTATATTTCACAAAATCTCTCACTTTCACTATATAGATAAATATATATCTATATATATTTGTTAATATTTAGTTAAATTATATTTTTTTTAAAGTTTAAATTTGTTACCCTTTTATAGAAAATTAAACATAAACTCTCTATCCCTTATCGCCCATATTAATCCCCTTTTCAATTCCATGGTGATTAGATCACTAACTCCTAGTACATAAATTTTTCATTTGTTAAATTATTTTAATACATGAAATGATAAGATATAAACTATGATACATCTTCCAGTTTTCAATATCTCTTCATTATTTCTATGTAAATAACATTAAATTCCAATATTTAGGATTTATAAATATTATGAAAACAAGCTTCAATAAATCCATGATATATAAAAAATAATTTCATATATATTCATATGAATAGTTTCCATTTATAATTAACTATATGTGTAATTGATGTATGTTATGTTCATGTTTATAAAATTCCTTTTGGGTTTAATAATTCCCTCATGATGTGGGAAGAGTCTTCAAGTGTGTCAAATGATAGGGTAAATCCTTGTAAAAGTGAATTGGTTATTTCATGAATGATTTGAAAATGTAAGTGTTTCTTGAAGGATATTCTTATATCAGTTGAGGCATTTAGTTAGGTTCAATAGACCATGATGTGGTCTTGACTAGTGTAGAAAACGATAAATGTATTTGAGTGACACATTTTGAGTCGGTACCTAGTTTATTGAGGACAGAGGTCCTTGGATAGATGTCATATTGATTATGGATCTACTCTATTTTATGATAATAGGTTTAGTTATGATTTATGGACCTTGAAAACACATATATTAGGGAACTGTGATCATGATGTGGTCTCATTGGACTCAATAATTTCTTTCAAAATGGTAAGTACTCATTGTAGATTGAGGGCCTTGGGGAATTTAATATTATGTTGGCGTGAAGTGGAAAGTGTGTCATGATTTTCTGGATATGTTAATTTATTTTTTCACAAACCATACTCGGTTTACCTATCCCTCCACCTATTATTGATAATGATAATTACACATGTGAAAAACAATATTTTCTAAAGGATACAAACTTGTGATGAAGGCATAATATCATACAGTGGGATGAGTATTCCCTTGGACTAAATTGAAATAACAAGGGAAAATAACTAATAAAAAATATTCAGAAACATTACAATACATATTAATAATTAAATTTAATAGATACATTCTTTGATAATTGTGAAAAATATATATGCTCAATAAAATCCATGACATACTAACTTTGTCTTATGACTCATTTGACCACATATCAAGAATAAAAAATGAAAATAAACTAAATACAAGGCTATACTACCATAATTGAGCCACATCAAATACCCAGACTATATTACGGTAAGACTAATCTAAATCAACACTTATATTCCAAATGATTTATCAAGATTTTTCAAACAATATTTTGTCCTCTGACCGATCCACTTTTAATCTTACACTAAACTTGATTTCTGACATAAGGCATTCATGCACACATAGGTTCACATACAATTAGTCATAAATAAATCATTTTAGGCCACAACCAATTGGGTTCCTTCATAAATTTGAATAATTTTTTTATGAATCACTTTATATATAAATCATATATATAGAATGGACACTGACATTAAATTAAATAAAAAATGTTAGTAAAAAATTGGATAAACATTGAACCTCTCATTCTATCCTAACACTCGAGGTGGTTCTAATGCCACATTGGCCTATGGTAGTTGAATTATATCTAGTAGATATCCAGGACACATATCATCAACCATTCCAACTAGATCCAAAATTAGATCCAAAATTCCAATAAATGTAAATTCATGAATTCAAGACCCTATTATTTCAACCAAGTAGTCAATAATAGTAGATCAAAATGACTAGGATCTAGGACTCTAATAATATTTTCTAAACTACGTATAGGAATAAATATTTTGACACAACAAGAGGATTATCCAAGTCCACATAGTCCATTTGAACTAATTTATCAAAAATATCTTGATCCACCATTAGTGTATTTGTTCATGAATCAGTCAATCATATAAAATATACATCCATGGAAAATATGACCTACAACACAAGAGACTCAGTGTCTCACAATCCGGAAGCCACTAGCTAGAGTAGCCTCAACTCTAGAGGTAGTGATTCCTTATCATAATTTTCTATTATCTCCCTATACATATATCATAAAAACCTCCAAAAAATCATAGACTCTAATAAAAAATCTAGATAACACTTGATATGATAATAACACAAATCTCAACTCTCATATGTAGATCCCAAATAAGAACTGACCTAATAAACTATTCCACACCTCAGCCCATGAATAAAGTGATATGAACAAATTCTAGAACTATTATCAATACTACATCTTCCCCCACCTCATTTCAATAAACTCTTCATAAACACTTATCCATCCATTGAACATTTAGAAGAATATAAAATTACATGGTATGGGGATCCACAACAACATTAACCACCATAGGCCTATATTGAAACCATAAAAACATATACCATCAACTAAACAACCAACCATTAACCAAAAACCATTTTACCTATATGGGAATTAGTCAAATACTTCCTTAAATATATCCCAAAATCTATTATATCGAAACTATAAATTATTGACATCCCAAAATGTTGTCACATCTTGAAGATTCATAATGTTCTATACCTCAAGTGATGGGGTCTAAGACATCAAAAATGAGAAACTTGTCTTCACATCTACGGACTATCTGAAAATATCATCCATGAAACCACTCAATCCCTAATTTCAGTATTTATCCAAATAAACTCATAAAATTCACTTGGAATCCTCAATACATGTTATCCTCTAAGACCAACATCCTCACTATGGCCTCAAGGATCAAATATCCCAACCCGAAAAATGATTTAGAAACCAAAACAACATGAAATCCTTCATACTATAATTTATTGATAAAAAAATAATTCATAGGGAACTTAATTGCAGGAAGGATTCGTCTATCATTAAATACATAAAAAATAACTCTTTAAGGAGTACTCAAAGGTCAAATTCTCACATCAGGGTGGAAAAAAATAGAGAAACATGTCTATGTATGGACTACACAACTTGTAAATATTGTAAATGACATGTACCACTAACATTCCTATAATGATGTGTATCGTGGACCAAATTTGCCAAATTATATGGGCGTCCTACCTAATAAATAACATTTACCCTTCATGTGGCACCTAAATGTGCACCTCATCCAGACGTAGCTTGCACAATTCCCTACTACACACCATTTTTGGGCCACAGAAGATGTATCTCCCACAAATGGTACATGGACATTTTCATTGATGGGGTCATTCCTAGTACCATACATAACATGAGGTTATATATGACACATGGGATATAGCTTCTTACATTACATGGACATGCAACTCAGCACATGGGGTGTCTGGCCATGAACTCATCCACAACTTGAGACACTGTACATGTTGTTTCCTAAATATTTCTTCAATATAACATTCAGATTAAAACCATAAACCAAAAATAGAAACATGATGTTTATAAATCATGAATAAACAACTTATTATTTACATTTTATGAATTTCAAACCTTTGTGACCTTAGTAAATGATCAACTCATACAAAAATTTCTAAAAATTGACTTTTTATGGGATGCTAAGAACCCAAAAATTATTTTAATATTAAAAAAAATACAGTATTATTATTTTAAGAAATCATTAATCAATGGAACATACTCAAATAAAAAAAAAACCATTGATCGTGGATCTACATGTCGCACCCATGGCATTCTCATCTCCAATTGGACAATGATCCAGGTGAAATCATGAACACTGTACTCTCAACAATATATTGGTTAAAGATCGAAATGGTGGAAACACCTCTAATGAAGTATTAAAAAATAAAAGGGGGTAGTTTCAGAAAAATAAAATAAAAATAAAAATAAAGGAATAGGGTACATGAAACCAACCTTTGAGCCTATATAGTGTTTATAACCCTCTTCAGAAAAACCATTTATTCTAGACTCAACCAAAAAAACATAATTTCAAAATAATAATCTAAAATGATGATATAACTATTTGAACATGTATGAATAAATAAAATTTAATTTACTAAATATCAAATATTATATAAAAATTTAAATGAATTTGAATTCCATGAACTCATAGCCTTTGGTTAACTCCATATTTTGATACTAACAAAGTGGTAAAAAAATAATTTTTGATACTATGATGGAACAAATTTCACTTTTCCCCTTATATCCACCTGAGAGGAAAGTTAATTTTACTATATTTCGTCAACTATTAATGAGACTGTTCACCACCTACTCCAAACATGAATTATTCTATCCCAAGAGAGTCTTTAGTGGTCAACTAA
The DNA here is from genome assembly GCA_963277665.1 of Viscum album. Lineage (NCBI taxonomy): Eukaryota > Viridiplantae > Streptophyta > Magnoliopsida > Santalales > Viscaceae > Viscum > Viscum album. The sequence continues at coordinate 874,572,544 of OY728143.1, read as the reverse complement.
ACGCTAAGAATCACCTAGAATAGTGTCTCTTCCAACATCAACTCAACCATCCCCCAAATTCTTCTTGAATACCCATAACATTATTAACGTGAGAGAGACTTGTACATACAAGATAAGACGCTCCCCACCATAGGAGTATCCATATCATCACCCTGAAACTCAATAAAACCTCATTGAACACACTCAATACATTATCATACATAATTATTAGACGTGTATAATTAAATTACACTTGGACACCATCCTGAAAAACAAACTTATTTTGTGACACACCTACATGAACATGCATTGAAACAATAATGAACCTTGGATAACCTGAATAAACCACTAACCCGTATCCACACATAACAATTTTCCAAAAAAGTAAATATATTTTTAAAAGGTTGGGGTGAAGCCTTATTTTATTATTAATGAAAATCAACTACCTCTTTTCACTGGGTAGAGGGAGACCCATTACATAGCCTGAAGTCCCAGTGGGTCTTTATCCCATTACATAGCCCGTAGGCCCAAATTTTTGGTGAAATTGTCATTCTATGAATAGTAACCATGCTGCAACAGTACCGCACAGTACCGCCGCTGCTACAGTGCCCTACTGCTGCTACAGTACTTTCCAATCTACAGTACCACTGCTGCTATAGTACCGCTACATTACTGCTACAGTACCTGCGCCCCATGGGGTTTGAACCCCCATTTTTCATGTAGGATTACAGGATGCTTACCACTAAGCCAAGCCCCAACTACTCCAAAAAAGTATATTCATTTCAATACTCCCCTAGAATAAAGTAATCTACCTCATTCAATGATTAACCAAATGAGAACCCTCCAATCAGGGGGGTCAATCTAGAAATATAAGACCCATACCACACCCTCAACATGACACCAAAATTTAAAAATGAAAAAAAAACTATTGGATGAATATAACCAAACCATTAAGCATAAAATAATGATGAAACTAAGAGCACCCCCAAAACACAACCTCTCAAACTCCATGAAATGATAGACTAATCAAAACATGGTGATAGTATAACTCAATGGCCCCACTAAGGAAAAACTACCACGCCTGCCTACATTCGTCCTATTAGATATCATGCCATGATTCGCAAGCTATAAGACCAGGTAGATGAAACAGAGTAGAACAACATATTCTATTTCATCCAAAATGGAGAATATTTTCAAATCCCAGTCCTCATGGAAATATTATCAGGATCAAAAAAAACTGTCAAGTATCCTTTCATTTATTAATCAGCACTCTACACATAAATTTACCTAAACCACACATAAGGTTCCCACACATCCCTTGATAAATGGACGTCATTTTCACCAAAAATATAACACTTCACCATGATATCAACATAAACTTACTTTCAATTAATTTCATTAGAACTCTAGAAATATGTTATATTGGAAAAATTAGAATAATTTATTTCTGACATTTTAAACAAATGAACCATTATTATTAATGAATCCACATATATAAATGAACATGTAATGTGAATTATTCATACCTATAATGATGAATTAAAAAGGGTATATTTCCATCATTACAGGATATAAAAACCCATATATCAAAACAAAATAATCACAAAAATCAATGTCTACCACACATGTTAATAGTGAAAATACATAACATCTAACAACAAGAGCAGAATTCTTGTAAACCTTATAACCTATGATCCCTACAAAATAAGGTGCTCAAGAAACTCTTGACCAATATTCACCACAATACCTGAAAAATTCTTAATACACATGCCTACCATCCCAAAAAAATTATGAAAACGAATAGAGTTCTCTGATACCATTATATTATTTACCGACCCAGGTCGGCAAGACCCGCTATCCAATCCGGCGCATGAAAAGGCATCAGGTGAGACTCTCCATAAACCAAAGGATTATGATTAGTGATAAGAGTATAATAATATATTTTGTGTATGATATACTATCATATAATATTATAATAATAGTGAAAATTATCCAATCAATGTAAACATCCATAAATAATAGAGTATACATAAATAGATGAATGAAACAGAAACAATCTAAAATAAATACAATGTGGAATAAATCATTAAAGAATGTAAAAACATAAATACATTCTTCCTCTACTGGGTAGACCATATTTCATTATTTATACTGGAAATGAAAAAAATATATTTCACACATGTAATCCCAGATCCACATAACATATAAGTTCTCCATGGTGGTTGAAATGAAATATGTTTATCCTTATACTCCTCAAAAGTGATCTAGCTTTAATAAGAAATAATATTCCTCCACTCGATCTAGCGAGCGTCTTGTGCTCATCCCTAAAGTATAAACCTGTTTTCTATGAACATCAATGTTCACATATAATGGGTGATAATTAAATTTTTGAAGGCCACCCAAAATAGCATTTGTAACATCTATTTTCATAACATGAGTATGAAATATTTCGTATATATTGTCATTCCAATGAAAAAAATACTAGAATTAGAATGAAGAAAAAAGTAAAGTGTTTTTACTTATATAAAATAATGAACCTCCTCTTCTATAATGACATCTATATTTGATCAATCCATAATATATCCTAGAATATACGAATTATAGATCATGGCTCTCCTAACCATATGTCATCAAGAATTTCCTCCAGATTAATAAAGAAGATCGAAAATTTGCACAAAGTGACATGAATTAATTTTAGGCCATGATATGGTATCCTAGGATTGTAAAATAATATTTAAAAATCACTAGGATTTAGGATTTATAAAAATAAAATATAAACAATGGATCATAATCCTTAGGTTGAGACAACTTTAGAACCTTTCAATTTTTTGTAGTCCTACAGATCCACCTGAGCTAAAATAACTAGATCTATCTCTAGTGTATAGGCTGATGACCTGGTCACCCATAGATCACACACATCAATAAAACATATAACCCATATAATGTGTACCGCAACATATCATGATCATGAATACCTATAATGAATATCAACATAACTATAGTGGTGTTCCCTATTCTAGTTCATCCATAAGATCACTAGGAATTCGTAAAAAAATACTCCAACCAACAGATTAATGAATAAGTTCTAAATCATGTCCAACACCTGGTCCAATAATATCCAAAATTTATCCAATCACATCCTTAACCAGAATTTGAACTTTCTCAAACAACTCATCCACAACCTAAGCCATAAAAATTGGGGGTTGTCCTAGTGATGAACCAATTATAGAAACCGACACTAATAACTATATGGTAAAAATAATATAGGTGCATAGTCAGAGGTTCTATTAATATTATAGAGAATAGGAAAACCTTCAATGGTCTCCCCATGATAAAGAAAACCCATATGCCAAGCCCGCTTCATGAAACCACAACCAGCCACCTCATAAACAACCAATAAGCAAGTGACCCCATACCCATGAGGGAATTCTTCAAAACAAGTCCCACACACCAATATCAAAGTCTCATCAATGAAACCTAACAATTACCAACAACCGATTTTATATTCCCAACCCAAAGTATTAAATTTTCCTAGACCATAATCAAATGATTCTATGATATTAACGACTCCAACCATAAGCAACTAGTCAGTATATTTAAGGACTATCCAGTGGCCTCATCTATGAAATCACTCAAACCCAATTTATGGGATCTATACACTAAATATAAATCAATTAACTTAGAATCATCAATCCAAATAGGAATCAAATTTTACAACACTATATCATGCCTCCTATAAGTCACATTCAATCCCATTGTATGATTTGGAATACAATCGTTAAAGCAATCATCCCACCCATTCTTTCATGAACCCAATCTCCATCCCGAATGAATATGAACCATAAAAGGATTATATCATTATAATAAACTTGTAAACACACTAATAATGGTCTAAACTCATGACTAATTATGAATCCTAGTTGATAAAAAATTGTGAAACACCTATACAGAGGGATTAAATTATGTGTACCTATGGTACTTGACATGAATCAGTAACATGATTCACAAACCATATTTATTTTACCACAATTTTGAGTACATTCCAAATTACATGAAATTCTTATCTACTACATGAAATATACCCTACACAGCATGACAACTATTGTACCACCTCCCGATATGGTGTTTATAATAGCTGGATACAATCTGTGTACTGAACACATATGGTGTTCAACCACATGAGGTACCTAGACATGTACACTACAATGGGATTCGATATGTTACTTATATGAACTAAGGAAATGAATGAGAAGTTGTCTCTGACTATGTATTTTACATGGAAATGTTTCGGTAGCACATATGGTTTCTATATAAGCACTCAAACACACCCCGATACATTTTACATGGTGTGTGTTAAATACACATTCTACACATTCTATATTTTCTACCATTTTACAAAAACATTTAACACCTACTGGGAGTCACTAACAAATTCCATGTGATTATGTTATCTTGAATTTAAACCCCTTAGGATCCCCTAAAACTCTAAATTTAACAAAATAGCACATCAAGTCGATTCTTTAAGTGTCCCAAAATTCACAATTAATATTAAAACATAAAAAACATCAATATGAGTATTCAAGGATAAATAAAACAGTGTATGTCTTGGTGAAAATACCCATTATCAAATGTTGGATCCATAAGTTGTACCGACTATAGCTTGAACTCCCTCCAAACAATGATCTCATCAAGATACCCCCTTGTTACTCTCTCCTCTCTTATAATAATGAAAATTAGGTATCCCACCCATAATTAAGTCATGAATTAAAAGTGTATTATGAAGGATATGAAATAAAATAATGATTAAAAATTAAAAAGAAAAAAATACGAATATGGGGCTTAGTTCCAGTGACATTAAACACATCCTCATGAAAAATACCATATTTTGGAATAAACCATGGAGAAAAAATTCCATCTTACATTCCTAACTGAATTATCACCATTGAAACATTCATGGAAAAATAAATTTATAATAAATTTAATATTAAATATTTAATGAAAATTTGAACGACCCTGAATTCAAATATTCTCCTACCCTAAATACAGAATTTTGCAACCAATATAATGATTATAAAATTTAAAACAAAAAATATGATAGTAAAAATTACCATTTCCTCCTAAAAACAACACATGAGAAGAATTAAAAATTCCTATTGAATCCCTTAAACTATCACTACACTATCTGTGACATGCTAGGACTTGGTTCATCCACAAACACTAACCATGTGGTACTATATATATAAGGCTTGAAGGATACAATTAAGTTTATATATTATGTGAAAATTCATATGATTAAAATTTGTGGTTTTCCTTAACATGCATAATGAATGGGTAATATTTGGTAATGGAATGAAATTTACAATGAGTTTGAATATAGGGGTGGGAAAGTGTGATGTCTTCTTGTATATATGTGGGAATATTAGTGAAGTGTAATATTTCATAAATGATCTGTTGTTAATCGAAATATCTTTAGGGTATCATTTTGGTTCATTTCGATATGATATGTGGTTATATTTAGTTCATGAGGCCTTATTGTATGGTATATCCCTTTTTAAAGGTACAATTATGTTATGAGATTATTTATGACTGACAAATATGGTGTTTTATAAATTTTAAAGCCTTTGGGATTGCGAAAAAAAATTAGTTATTGCCAATGAAACATGTCCATTTTATATGATTCAGTCGAGTAGGAAATGTTAGGGTAGATTGTATTTTTGTTGGTTGGGTATTACCCTATTCTGGGGATTCATGTATGGTGTTTTTGATAGAATATAGCTAGAACATGGGCTATAATTTTCACGTTCTACTATTAATTTCTCTTGATGACATTTTTTAAATTAAATATTTGGATGTGTTCTATAAAACAATAGATTTGTTTTCAGAGATAAACTTCCCATGTGCACATCATTGTGGAGTTATATAAAGATCTATAAAGAATGAGATGATCATTAATTACTATACTATGAGATTATACATTTGTTCTTATTATTCGTAGTGAATTTATTATATATTATTATAATGATGGTGTGGAAATTTTGAATGAAATATTGAATGGGGATCTGGGATTTGGGTTGGGAGTCACATCATCATGTTTTTTTGTCCATTGTCTTCGATAGATTACAATTGGTTAAGATTATTCTCAACTACTTGAGGTTCATGGAACTAACTATGTTACACATTTATATAATGGGTTCCATCTTTGGGGACTGGTCTATATAGTATCAATCCAATATAAATTATTAATTATATAAAATTATGATTGATCTATTTTCGACCATGAAAAAATTTGGTGGGGTTATGTGTTGGGGTAGCTTGGTTAACACCAAAAAATGTGACATGATTTATTTCATTCTATCTATTATAGTTTTATTTAATTTCAATGAATAACAACATTAAATATTGATGCATATATGAGGTAAACTATTTGAATTTCCCTACTGATTTTTATTTCTCACAGATTCTATAGTGACCTTCATGCATGTGTAGACCTTATGTTAATATTTCAGGTAATTTTTTTATAAGGGATCATTTTGGATTAGCTAAATAATCCATGGGTGTCTAGACTACAGATGGAAATTTATATTTTGCTTATCTACCCATGAATTGTTTTTATTTTTCTTATTTGATAATTTATGGAGATGGTGGATTTTTATTGTTATGTATGTATGTAGGTTCAATATTAGAAACATTTTTATATAACATTTTTTTATCTCAAGATATTGGTTATATCATAACTATAATTCCTTGAACATAATCTGATGACATGTTAAAATTATTCTTTTAATATATTAATTCTTTTTATGATACTGAGAGTATGGTCTCCCCATGTAAAATATAAAAATTCACTTTTATTTGAAATCTTTTAGTGTCTAGGAAGGCACACCAGAGGTTCTGTGATATATCTAAATCAACATTAATTTATGTATTCAAGGAATTGGAATGTAAATATTTCTACAATAACATTAGATTCCTTTGAATAAATTTTTTGTTTAAATTTATTCCTATATTTTTGGAAATTGAAATTAATTACTGTTATTTTTATTATAAATTCACTCACAATTTATTATAGTCATATTTTACTCTTATTTATTCACAATATAAACATATATAATAATTATTTCTTCACGATATAAGAGAATATAATTTTATTAATTTATTTATAGAATATGTGTATAATATAAATATATGATCATGAGTTAAATGAGTATAATATTTTATATCAAATAAAAATAATTTTATTCTCCAATGTTTGATAATATCTATGAGAGAATTTTTATAAACATACTAATCTAGTATATATAATTATCTATATTAGTAAAGTAAATTATAATTTTGTTATTTGAGAGATTATAGTACCTCAATATGTGTATTATAAAAATATTATTAATACAATTTATGGGGAGGATACATGGTATTTTGTTTGGATCGAATTAAAAAAATTATTTAGGAGAAAATATTTTAATTTTTAACTATGTATATAAAATTCAATATTTTATTTATATAAAATTTTATTATATTTTGTATATAATTAACCCTCCCAAAACAAAGATGGTCAATTTTAATTAATCCTTCCATATATCTAATATTTTTTGAGAGAGAAAGTAAGATATTTATACATATGATGTATGATGATTGACATTAGAAACATGATTACATTTGACTAGAACCAAATAAATCAAGAATGATATTCAAAATTCTATATATCAGATGTTTTTTTGTCCTGAGGGATTCTCATTTGGATTCTAGAAGTAATAGAAACCCCATTAAGATTTTTGATCATGATGATGATATAAAAAAGAATAAAATTTCAAATTAAAAATATGTTATTTGTAATTGTTTCAGATTTAGTAGCTTATGGGATAGTGGGAAATTTATATTTCTTTAGATTCGATGTATTGTTCTCAATTTACAAGAATTGAATGTTAGGGAAATTGTAAATTTTTCTTAATAAAATTTACCGTGGTATTTTGTAAACTAATAAGAGTTAATTTTCAGATAAATTTTCTAATTAATTTATGTATAATGAGATTGATTACATCATTCAATAGATCTATATTCATTAAGGGTATTATTTTTTAAAAAAAGTGATGTCGCATCAATTTTTTCATGAATCTAAAGTAAATCCCCTCTAGTAGTGTTCCATACATGATTCTTCGATATCTGAACAATACTAATGAATGAATAGTTTCTACCATGAAAAATTGAACATCATTCTCTATTAAACAATGGAAATTTAACATTTCATGAATCATGATAGTAACTATTTATTCTTATAATTATTGAGAGTATTAGAGGATGTTGTTAATTCCATAGATAAGTATTGCGAAAAATCATTAAGCTTTTCAATAATATGATAGATGTGTATTTATAGATCTAGTGCTTGTATCTAATATTTCATTGATCGCACAAGGTCCCTCAAAAAAAATTTAAACCTATATGAGATCCCACAACATGTTATAAAATTGTATTATTATTATTTACATGGTGTGTGCTAATTGGTATAAGGATAATTATTATATACTATTTTTGGAATCAGTATTTATCATTCAAGTTAATATCAGTTAATTATTTCCCCTTATAATTTGTAGAATACCAAATAAATATTTTTATCAAATATTTATTCATTTAATCATTATATAAATAATATATTGAGAAACTAGATAAGAAATATATATCTAATATATAAATAATTAAATAAAATATTTAAGATGTAAATAAATATTCATTATTGTATAAATAACAATAGATAAATTAATATTATATATTCTTGTAATTACTGTAAAGACCTGAACCGAGTTTCATGGAGTCGGTGACTTAAATAATTACATTGGCATGATTACATGATATTTTTATCCTCGAGGAAGAAATACTTCAGGAGTTTTTGAAAACTAGATACATACTTAAGTTCAAAATTACAACATTAAAGGAAAAATATATATAGAAATTTCGTTGACAATATCCATAACTCCTTGGTGATCCCTATATCCCCTTCATAATATACTTATTCGTGTCCTAAAAAACTGAAACATAATAAAAGGGTGAGCTCATATTATTTTTAATGGTAAGAAATACGGTGGAAGTTATCATAAAAATCAATATTCCTTGATAATCAAAAAAAACATGTTCCTTTTAAAAAATAAACATGAACACATTATTGCAAGAATAAGAGCTCAATAAGTAATGCCATAATAAAGAATAATCATTTCTATCATACTACTCAAATAACCATATGAACATTCAATTTCAAGTTTCATAATGGGTAAATTCATTATGACAGACATCATAATCATACATTCGAGGCCTTGTCCCATGACCCTAAATAAGCATTTTTTCATGGCCACGTGCCAAGACTCTAGTTTCTCTAATTAGACATATCAATACACTGAAGGCCTACAGGGGGCCCACACATTACACACTAATGACAACTCATTACAAATTTCAATGAGGATAAATATTAAAAACATGTACAATTATATTCAAACTAACATATATAAATTAAATAACATTCCTAGAACATTAAGAAAAAACACTAACCATTATGATTAAATAGGTTAATGGTTTTTTGAGAGCACATCCACAGTATAACTAATCAATAAAAATTAATTAATGTTTTTTAGATTGTATCATAAAATATTTATCCTAATAATATATCTGAATCAACAAGAGTGTTGAAATTTATGAATATACTATTATAAAATCATCGAGTAATTCGTGAGATAAATACTCTTTTACTTGGAGAAGAAGAGTTTGTTTGTAAAAATATTTGTATTAAGATAGAATTAAATTAATATATTATATTAATAAAAAAATGTGTTATTATAGAGAGATAATTGTTTTTAAAAATTATTATAGACTTCCCTTGAAAATTTGTTGGAATTTGAGAAATTCACTTGAATCTAGCATGTATTTCAGGATTAATTTTTTTGAATGATCCATTTTAAAACGTATAACTCAAAATAAATAGAAGTAGGATTATTGTTGGTAAACATACATTGAAAATTCACAAATAAACTATAAGGGATAAATATGAATAAATATTTATTTAAATGAGGTTTGTATAGAATATGAATAACATGGATGAAAATAGAGGTTTGAGTAGAAAACCATACCATACGTCTGATATTGTTGTTAATGTTATCTTAGTATCCTTTATAAACAAATATGATTCATTAATTAATATTTACAGAACCACATATTCATGTAATTGATTTATTATAGACCTAATAAGTTCATTATTGGCCATCATTATGTGGTAAAGAGGATCAATTTTATGGTTTGGTAGCATTTTATTAATTTGTATTTATAACCAATTTACGTATATACATGCTAGGGTAAACATGTTAGATGATAATGGTGGTAAAAAAATAAATTTTTAATTTTTAATTTTTGACATCAATAATATTTCATGGTTATAAAATTCATTTTCTTTCTGGGAGTTATTTTTAATCATTATATAAATCATTAACTATAATTGTATGGGTTAATTCAGTATTTTTCATCACAACAAACTCATTTTGATTTATAAATAAATATCGTGTGCACGCAATGATTATAGAATCATAAATAAATTTTAATACATATATTATAGTCTACTTCATCCATCAAAATAGATTGATGTATAGAATTGAAGTTGAAAAAAGAAATTGAAAACACATCATCTTTGAATGTCATAATTTAGCACATCTCTGATAGTTTTTTTTTCATTCTCTTTTAAATGTTTGGGAAAGGAGTGTTGATGATGATTTATTCGATTGTCATAAAAAATTATAGTAAATTTAAGGTACAAGAGTTTTCAGAACATTTTTTTCAAAGGAGGTGAGAAATGAAAAAATAAAATAAAGGAACTCGAAATAAAAATGAAAAGAGTAATTAACCTCATGCTGTTTTATTCCTTGAGATGCGCTTTAGGAGATAAGTTTTGGCCACTTTCTGAGACCTAGTGTTTATAGAAGTGGGGGTGGAAAATTGTAGGACATTTGAGCATAATGTAGACAAGGAACAAGGATCTATATAAGTTAAGTGAAGATGGTGTGAGGGGGTTTTATATTGGAGAGGAGTGATTTTTTATTATCTTATTCATTATTTTTTATTTTCCTCAATATAACCAATATTTTTGATTCATGTGACCCATAATAGTAACGAGAAAATGTTTTTTAACAAAATTTTCTTACATCATCCGTGGTGGTAGTAATAGTGAATTTAACTAATAATTTATGTATATGGTAAATTATTGTATTTTACAATTCATCAAGAAATCATGTATTTTAGAAAAATCCATAAAAATTCATTGAAACTATTTTTTGATGTGTAGAATTTAAAAATAAAATCTATTTTTGAAATAATATTCTAAATACGATTAATTTAATTTTTAAATAAAATCATAATTAATTCAAAAAATAACAATGTTAAAACTATTTTTCTTTTTATAACACCTTGAAAAATTAATCAAGATATCATTATCTTATAACCATAATATAATAAAATAATAATAACATTCAGTATTTATATTTCTTTTTTCTATTTCTTCCCAAATCTAATAATACCCTTCCATGGAGATACAATCATGAAAACATGATCTTTTACTTGAAATTCCAAATACTTCCTTCGATTATCAGCATATCTCTATTCCCCACATAGAGCAACAAAACTATGGGTTTGAATAGTATTTACCCTTTTTGTTGATTCCTCCACCTGCTCTGGGCCCAAAAGCATCCTTCCACTGACTACACACAAACATGTTGTTGTACGTTATCACATTCTGTAAAATGCTTCATATGGTGCCATTTGAATGTTAGAGTGGCAATTATTATTGTAGGAAAATTTCAACAAAGGTAAATAATCACCCCACATAACATGAAAATCCTATGAAAATTATCTCATCATGTATTCTAATGTTTGGATAATACATTTTAATTTCCAATCAGTTTGAGGGTGATAAGAACTACTCAAATGATTCTCAGTTACCAAATATTTATAAATAGTATTACAGGATTTTGATTTTAATTAACAATCGTGATCAGATACTATTGAAAGATGTTCTCTATTAATTCTTACCACTACATTGATATAGAGTTTTAAAGGTTCCCTAGTTTAAAATTCTCCCTTATAGTAAGGTAATGTAAAGTTTTGATAAATCAATCCACAATTACCCATATGTTGTAATTGTTTTTTTGGATTTTTGGGTAATCCAGTGATAAAATCCTTGGTGATGTCATCCCATTTCCATGTAGAAATAGTTAGAGGATTCATTACTATGCTAGATTGTTGTCTTTCAACCTACACCTATTGACAGTCTAAATATCTTGATATATAATCAGAAATTTCCCACATCATGTTGTACCACCAGAAATGGTCCTTCAAATATCTATACATTTAGGTACTACCAAGGTGTATAGGTAAATTTGATCTATGGGCATTTCCAATAACTCCATTTTCGTCCTAGGTATAATGGGAACACATATAATCTTCCCAAATTTCATAATTCCATCTCCACACACAAATTCATCAAATATCCAATGATTTATGGAATAAACTTTCCTTTTATGGTTCTTGTCATCATGCAAATAAAGTTTAGTCCTTTCTAATAATTATGTTTGGGAAAACAATTAAAAATGTAATTATGTTTCACCTTCCTTGATAATTCCCACATCAGTAATTTCTTTATCCATGAACACACAATCTCTTTCAATCCTCCTTTTTGGGGCCCCATGATCCTTTTTGATTAATGAATCTAGCACCTTATTGGTATTCCTCGAGTTGTAGTGTAAGGAAAAATCATAATCATTGACAGGTTCAAAGAATCTCCATTTCCTCTTGTTGAGTTCTTTCATTGATAATATGTTTCTTAAAATCGTTTGATCCATATATATCTCTCACCATTCTCCATAGAGATTGTGTCTCCATATCAACAGAGAAAAGAATATAGCTGCTAACACAAGATCATGAGTTTGATAGTTCTGGTCATGAATTTTTATCTCCATTGCTGTATAAGAAATGACTCTATAATCATTTATAAGGGCACAACCAACTCCATTGATTGATGCATCACTATAGAACTAATATACACCATTCCTCGATGGTTGATTCTGGATCAGAGTGTTCAGTAGTCTCCACTTCAATTCTTTGAAACATTCCTCACATTCCATTGCCCATATAAATTTAAGACCTTTACATAAAAGCCTGGTCATTCTATTGGTTAAATAGGAAATGTTATAAATGAAACACCGATAATAACCTTCTAAAGGTATCAAACAACATAACTTAGTTATGATCGTCAAAGTAGGGAATTCATTAAAGACCTTTGTCTTTTTAAGATCAACAGGTATTTCATCCTTGCAGACAATGTGGCCATGAAAAGAAACTAATTAATGAAAAAAATTACACATTCCAAACATCCCATATAAATCATTTCTTCTAACAATCATTAGAATAGTGTGAAACTAATTTTCATGATTAGGAAGATATTTGAGTATAACAATATATCATTAATAAATACCACCTCAAATTCATCAAGACATTCCTTGAAAACACTATTCAAAAAATCTCTGAAAATCGAGGGTGCATTATTTAGACCAAAAGGAATAAATGTAAACTCATAATACCAATACCTAGTTCAAAATACTATCTTTGGAATATATTCCTTCCTCAGTCACAACTGATGATATCCATATCAAAGGTCGATACTTAAAAAATAGTGGGTTCTAGAAGTTAATCAAATAAATCATCAATGCAAGGAAAGGGATACAATTTATTTATTGACATAGCACTGGTCTCTCTATAGTAAATGAACAACCTCATAGATCCATTATTCTTATTAATGAATAGAATATGAGATCCCCATGTAGATGGACTAGGGAGAATAAATCCTTTATCACTCAATTCCTCTAGTTTTTTATTTAGTTCTACTTATTACATAGTGGGCATTCTATATGATGTCTTTGATATAGGACTTGAACCAGGAATTAAATCAATAGAGAACTCAACATCCCACTATGGAGGATGTCATAGTAAATCATCCAATGAAAAACAATATATTCTTTCATAACAGGTACATCCTCAATTTGAATATTCCATTCCATGCTCATAGATATTGAGTTCTGATCCTCTCGTATAATTATATTTAGTATTGTTTTTGGTGTAGAATCTATATAAGAATGAAATGGAGATGTTTCTGCTCTAAAGACATGGGATTCCACATAGTTCACCAAAATCAAAACCAACATCTTCTTGCAATAGATATTCGCATCCTGATTCGACCTACAATCCATAGTGATGATTATATTAAAGCTAATGAGTGGAATAATTATAAAATCATCTAATAAATGATGTTTATAATCCATAATGGGGACTTTATAACACATTATTGTTGAAAGGATACTTACCTTAGTAGTTTTGACTGAAAACACCATTATTAAATCAAATTGGTAATATATAATTTAATCTTCATACTGGGAAGATATGAAAGAATTAGATGATCCAGAATCAATTAAAACATTGGCTATGGTTTAGGAAATAATTAAAGTACCTACAACCACATGATTAGGAACATTAATATTATCACTTGTGATCAAATAATCTTGGCCTTACTCTAATGTCCTTCTTTGGGGAATGTTTACTTGAAGACTATAACTATATTTTTCATAATTCCACCTCTCCATGAAATTTTACCAATAGATATTGATAGCTTATTTCTTCCCTTAGAAATATTGGGATAGGGGGAGTTTTTTCTCTACACATGTAACTAACACCCATACCCTTCATGCAAGTACAAGGGAATATCTTCCACTAATTATCACATGGTGGAAGGTCAACTCTTCCCTAATTTCCCATTTTCTGGTTTCATTATCTAGATATTTTATCATCCATATTCATCTTTTTCTTTCCATTAAAATCACATGTCTTAGAGAATTCATTTTCAATCTTGATAGTACAAGAGGCTATATCATCATATGATGAGAAACTCTGGGATACTAGAGAACTTTGGAGTAATGATTTTAAACCATCAATTTATCAATCAAATTTTCTCCCTGAATAACATATATAGTCTATCACATGTATTTCTAACCTTGTGAGGTTAGCTTCATAATATTTTAAATTCTCATCAACGTTTTACCTCATATTCAGCAACTATCGTTCCATATATACTCTTTGTTCACAAGGGATGTATTTTAATAAAAAAATTTACCTAAAATTCCCCCATTCCATTTATTCTATTTCTTCCTCCTCCTTTGTGATTCGAATAGACAACCACCACTAATTTTCATTTCCCGATAGATATTAAACTGTTATTACAAACTAATCGCATTCTTTACAACCCAATGTGAGAAATATCATCTCTAATGAACTTATACACTACTCTGTAAAAAATGGGTTTTTAGTACCATTAAATGACAGATGTTGTTGATTCATAGAGAGTTCTAACATAGATCCTCCATTTTTTGGATTTGGATTTTCTATATGGGTAATTTTATTGTACAAAACAAGAATCAGTTATCATAGTATAGTTATAAGTTTCATAGAACCTATTTCAAAAATAGATCTAACTTCATTATCCTACATCTAAGGGAAATACCTACATGAGATACATGGGTTCATGAATTTAACAATCCTTCCACTATGTTCTATTAATAAATAATGGAATACACAATATTAGGTTGTGAATCATTATATATAATCTCAATGTATAAATATTCATAGCATAAATTGAAATCCTATACATAGATAATCTCATAATTATAAACATGGTTTCATTTAGAGAAATTTTACTTTTAAATAGCTCATTAATTAGTTGTAATGAAATTTTGAATTATCCAATACTTTTCCCCCAGGAGTGTCAAACTAGGTGCACAGTAAGTCCTATTTTCGTGTACTAGGATACCCTAGGTCTAGCCCCAAACTCTTTGTTGGATTTGTTACTCTTAGGTACATCAATGACAGAACCAAATCCACTTGTAATATCCATACATATATGTATTTTCTAAAAATATCCACATAATCTATTCCTTATAAAAATTCTAGGATGTATTTGTACGTTTTTCCTCAAAACATATCATAGGTTTTGGTTCCAAGTCTACAATTTATAAATCTAGTTTCTATGATTTCTTCTAAATATCGTATGATACTACCTATAACGACCAAACCCGTATTTTCCGAAGTCCATATCGTAATTAATTTCATTATCAACATTACGAGAAATTAATATCATGAAGGAATAAATTGTTTTGTCGTTTTGGAAAACTAGATGCATTTATATGTTCATTATTACGACTTGAAACGAATAACAATATAAAAATTCCATTAATAACATCCATAACTCATAGGATATCAATGTATTCCATTCATAATATACCTCTTCATGTCCTTGGAAAATGAAACATAAGAAATAGGTGATCTCAACATTTCAGTAAGGGTTTGAAGTATAGTGGAAGATATCACAAAAATTAACATTAGTCATGATGAATAACTTAAAACACATTTATTTAAAAAAACATTAACACATTATAGTAGAAATAAGAGCACAAAAAAATTCATAACAGATAATAAACATTGTTAATATACAAGATGAATAACCACATGATCATTCACTTAATTTTTACATAATGATGTAATTCATATTTTCGGCAATCGTAACCATATGGTCAAGGCCTTATGCCAAGACCATAAAAACCATTTTCTAAAGGCCTCATGCCAAGACCGTAGTTTGTATCATGAGACATACCGATGTATCGAGGGGAAATAGCAGGCCAAAACCATCACTTACTATGTTAAATAAATTTATCCAATGAATTTGGATAAACCTAAACAATGTATACATTCATATTGATACTAACATATGAAATGTTAATAATGCTTCCTCAACATTAAGAATAAACACTAACAATTATGAGTAAATTGGTGAATGGTTTTACGATTGAATATCCACAGTAAAACTAATCAGAATAAATTAATTTAAATATATTAGATGATATCATCAAAGATAAATCTCAATAATACAGATGATTCAACAAGTGTTTTGAAATAGGTGAAGATAATATTATAAAATCATTGTGTAATTTTTGAGATAAATACTATTTTATCTTGAAAATAAGATATTTTGTGGAAAAATATTTGTATATAATTATATGTTACATTTGATTGAATTTTTATAATAAAACTAGATATTTTATAAAGATAATCGTTGATAAAATTATATTATAGATTATTGTTGAGAATAGTTAAGAATGTGATAAATTCCCTTGAATCGGGCTTGTATTTCGGGAAGAATTCTTAGAAAGATCCTTTTAAAACATATAACTACCAATAAATGATAGTATGATTATTTTTTGTAAAAATATATTTAAACATCCAAAAATTATGAATAGTTAATATGAATAAATAATTATTTAATTGATTTAATTATAGAATAAAAGTAACTGGAATAAAAATGCAAGATCGGGTAGAAAACCCTTACCTTATGTCTGATGGTGTTCATCGTATGATATTGGTGGCCTGGATAACCAAATTAAATTCATTAATTAATATTCCAGAACATATTATTTATTTAATTGATTTATTATATCTTTACTAAGTTCATTAATGGCCTTCATTATGGGATTATGTGGTTCAATTAAATTTTTGGGGAACATTTTCATCCTTCGTATTTATGATTAGTTTACTAATATACATGTAAGGATAAACATGTAAGATGAGAATGGATATCTTAAGTGTAAGTTTTATTTTATTTTTTAACATCCATAATATTACATGGTTATGAAATACATTTTGTAATTGGGAGTTAATATGACTCATTATATAAAAAATTAATGATAATTGTTTTGGTTACTTGGTTGTTGTTAATACCAAAGAAATCATTTTCATCTAAAAAATAATATCATGTGTGAAAAAAGATTATATAACCTTACATAATTTATAATAAATATAATATAGTTGGTTCAACTATCAAAATGGTTTCATGACCATACTTGAAATCCATAACATAAATTGAAAACCTGACATCCTTGAATGTGATAAATTAACACATCACAGATGGTGTTTTCATTTCTACAATAAAATAAGGGGAAATGATATGTGATTATGAATTATTCCATTAACATTAATAAATTATATTAAATTTAATGTATTGTAGTTATCATTAAATTTGGATGAATTATGGTTAGAAAAGGAAAAGAAACAAAGTAACACTATATAATAGAAATGAAATGATGAATTTACATGTTCAAGTTATCATCCTTGAGAGCCTCTTGAGGGGATTTTTTTTACATTTTATTATACCAAGGGATGATGAACATGGTGGAGGATCTTGGGATAATATTTGAATAAAATTTAAATAAGGAACAATGCTTTAGAGGAGTGAAGAGAATAGGAAGTGAGGAGATTTTTTGTAGTGGCAGAGAAGAGTGATTTTTGAATATCTTATTTGTTATTTTATTATTTACCTTAAGACAAAAATAGTTCTAATTCATGTGACCCATAGTAGTAATTATTTAATTTTAGTTCTAAAATTGTTTTATTACATCATTCATTATGCTAGTAATTATGAATTTAGCTAGTAATGTATATTAATGGTAAAAAACTGTATTTTACTATTTATGAAAATTTTGAGCATTTTAGATAAATCATAGAAAATAACCCTTTTTTTATGCCTACAATTCAAAAATTAACTTTATTTTTTTAAAATAATTATCTAAATATTATTAATTTCATTGATAATAAAATCATAATTTAATACAAGAATAACAATTTTAAAACAATAATTCGTTTTGTATCACCTTGAAAAATTAATCAAGATCTCATTATCTAATAATGTTAGGATAGTAAATTAACAATGGGATTTACTAGTCATAGGGTTGATATTACCATTCATATAGGTATGTTATTATTCAACAAAAATTATGTTTGTATTATCAGACTCTATATATCTTACTTAACGTGACCATTTTATGTCATTTTTTTGAAATTCTAGTCACAGTGGTGGAAAAGTTCGGTTCACTGGCTATGTTATAACAATGTCGTGTTTTTAGAGACTTAGTTTATCATGCATTAAATGAGAAATTTATTTACAAATATTTGGTGTGTTATAATAAAACAATACTTTTCAAATAAATATATATTTAATATTTGTTATCATTTAATAAAACATGAATAAATATTGACTATTAGTCTGGAGAATAATATTCATTCTCTAAGTTAGATATATAAAATAATTTCCTAATATTGAAGGAAAATGTATTTGTGTTCCAATCAAGGTCACTTCATCAGTAGTATTAGGCGAGCTTGGCTAAATTCTATGATTTTTATATAGAAATAGTTTGGGGAATAGAAATAGGGAAAAAACTCAATTGTAAAACAAAAAAAACACAAAATGTGTTACACAATACCTTTATCATCACATATCATCAATAATATTTCACTAATTTGTCATCAACCTATATGAATTATATGTATTTTATTTACTACCGGAAATAAACTCATCATATCACAGTGGGAATTGAATTTAATGTGAAAATTCTAGTTTAATCACTTGATAGAGATATCAAATTTCATAAATATAGATGTGGAAGCTTCACTGTTGATATATTAAATTATAACATATCATTTTTGGAACACCCAAGACACTAAATATTACCATGATCTATATCATCATGGTTTTTTATAATTCATCAAAATTCATGACTGATGAAATGAATTAACTATAATCTAAATGTCTAAGGATCATTAAAAACAATGAAATTGGAAAATTAAATAAAATATACATATGAGGTTTTAATAATACCTAGCCTATTCTCGTAATATATCATCTTGGGTATTACCACATGGGATCTTCATGAGAAATTTCTCATCTATGTATGAGTTCTCAGACCTAACTATAAACATACTATGTGCCCTATCTTACATTGTTATCGGGCTATAGAATAATGTTTATGAATATCATCATAACATTTCAATATTCTCATAACAGTGGGATACTTCATTTTCATTTCCAGTTATGTAGAAATCTATGAAATTATTGAAATGATGTAATATAGAACAATGAATGATATATAATAAGAGATTTTAATTAATATTCACTTATTTGAATATATATTTATTCTAATGTTAAAACTAGAATTTCATGGAAACTATCTCTGAAATAATCCCACTTGGACTAGAGCCAACATCCAATTCCATTTAATCTACTATTTATGACATGGGGATCCTGTTTATAATGAGATAAGGGTCTATTTATGGTGTCCACCATGTTATATTCTATGATAACTCCTATTATATGATATCATCTCTCATAGAATAATCTCTCAATAAATGATACTTCAAATGTATCTACCTCAATTACTGATGTTTCCTTGAATCCGTTGAATGATATACCACTACATTCATTCAAAAATATAGGTGGAATATGTCTTTACTACTAGGAAATATTTCATGCTCTTTCATTGAGTTGTGTTTCAAAATTTCAACATTAACCACCACATAATCTGAAATATATAAATATTCAATTAGTTAATAAATGTCCATTCGAATTTCATGTTCTTCCAAATTCGAAAAGTCCACTGAGAAGGAAACCATATTGTCTAATTATATTTTAGATCATCTATAAATATTTAGAAACATGTATATGTACATCCTCTTATGACTAGTTTTGAATTTACTCCACACACATGGATCATATCCATTGTAAGACACAGATACTAAAGGGTAATATTTTTTATAATCTAATAGAAGTAAATTAGGTAATTTTGATATCTTTATTATATTACTAAGTCATAATAAACATCTATCCCTATACATAGCATAAAAATATGACAATTCCAATTATGTATGTATATGAAATTTTTTTAATACTTCTTCATTCATCATGTGATTGATGAAATTTTTTTATGGAAAGTTTAATTCCATGTTATAAAATAAATTATAGTCTATTGTATAGTTCCATAAAAAATATTTTTAGTATCATTTCCATGAATGTACTTTGACACAGTCCAACAAGCCTCTTGGATCTGTCATGATGGATCCTGATCCATATAATATATGAAAATTTTACTATTTTTTTCAGGGAGAAGCATGTATTCAACTAGGTTTTAATAGTTTATAATATTGGAATTTCATTTCTAATATGTATCATTAAATATACATAAACAATTTGAAGAATAACCACATTTTCCCTAAAACAATTATTTACAAAAACCTCAAATTTATTCATTAATAAACAAAATTATAATATGGCTTCAACAAATTCAATTTTCCATTTCCTGGATTCTTTATTTAATCAATAAATTTATCTCTATAACTTTGAAAACATTTCTGTAATCGTTTCGAGGCAAAAATCCCCACAAGTTGTTTTATATATACTTCTCCCAATTTTTCCCATTAAGGAAATATAATTTTTCATGCATTTTATAAATCACATAGACATGGTTAGATACTATGGAAATCGTAATTTTGGTTGATTTTATCATAGAACCTAGTGAAAGGGGTTCATCATAGACGACCTCATCTTTTTCTTAGATCATATTTTAATTTTTTATTATTTTTAGGTACTCACTTTTCCACCATTTTTTACATTGATCATGAATAACCAATTAAAATAAGAAGACATTCCATACACAAAAGGATCTACCAACAATGTATATTGATTTTTGTATATAGAAACCAATTTAAAACTCGTAGTTTATTCTCATTTCCCACTTATTTTCCACTTACTAATTATTTTAGCTCCCAATTTCATTATTACCAAATAAAACTTATTCACCATTCTCTATGAATAGGTTTTTTTGTTCAACAGACTCTCTCTTTCTCCAATTAAGTACTAGTATCACAGGAATTTACGCTTCCATTAGTCTTTGTGGGATCTAATTTTTTGCTTACTAATGTGTACATGGAAGCTAGAATTCATCAATTTCAATATCTATTTCACTACTTCCTTCAGATATATAATCAATTTTAGTAAATGTGGGCAATATTTAAATAATAACATTCTTATTTAATTTATCTTATAGGTAATTCACTTTTCTATTCTTATGATACCCATTAAATATACCCTTAGTTCTACATGTTTCTTATTGTTGCTAGAAATAAACATAAAGTATTATATTGAAACCCACACTCATAAATGAAGGAAAATTAATTTTTTATCATAATATAGATGAAATGGAATACCATTTAATTCATTAGATAGTACTCAGTTTACTATAATTTTTTATGTCTTCAATTTGTATCCCTAAATGGATTTTATAATTCCTACTAACTAAATAATTATCTCAGCATTTCTACCAAGGTATAGTTACTCCTTTCACTTACTCCATTATATTTTGGTGTATTATGAGGAATGACATAGTATAAGATGTAGAAATTATATAGATAATCAATGAAGAATTTTTAAAAATTATATCAACCATAGTCTATGCATATTTTCATAATATATTTCCCAATCTATTTTTATAATTCATTTTTATTTCAATTTATTTTTTCAAATAAATATCACTTCTTCCTCATCATGTATACATATTCATATCTACAAATGTTATATATAGATATATGTGTGTGTGTGTGTGTCTTTCTCTCTCTATGTGTGTGTGTTATGAATATTGAGTCTCTAGACATGGGTTTAATTGGAAATGGTCAACACACATTACTATGAACCAAACCATGTAGTTTAGCGGATCATCCACACTTTCCATTAAGTGGGGATTTAGTAAAATTTGATAAAAATCATTAATTAAATACTATAAGTGGTTCTATTTCAAAGGAATATGAATATATATCTTCTTTTAATTTGGTAAAAAAAATTTTATTTACATGATCTTGAAAGTGATTCAATAACAGGTTATGGTATGCTCGGTGTAAAATTTATTCATTATAAATTTCCATTAAATTTATTGTGTAATACATTATGAAAAGTTAATTATTTAAATATTACTAATTATAAAAAAGGATTTCATTATAAACTAACCATCAGTAATTCCAAAATTAGAAAATAAATAAATTTTCATGAAGTTGAGACATAGAAATAATGATTTTTGTTAGTGTTTGAACATAATAATAATATTTTAAAACTAGTATCATTATAGTTTGAATTTTCAGGTGGAAATATCCATTATCCATAGTAGTAATCATATATTTTCTGTCTACTCATAAATCTACCCAATATGGAAATATTCTGAAATATACATGGATCTTATATTTGAATACATATGTTATTACTAAATTCAATATCTATTACCACGTTTTTAGAAATTCATATATTATACATAACAAATTATTCACCAAAATAATTCCTTTACATATTTTTATTTGTGTAGTTTATTTCTAGTGGCCCTTCATTGTAAATATTTGAGAGATAGTGTCTTTTTTTTCGTTTTCCTTCATTAATCCAAATTTTTAGTGAGGATAATTCTGAAGAAGTTTTATATATTGAGTTCTACCTAAACCTCATCATATATCCTTTCCTTTTATTTACTATAAGGGAACAAGAATTATCATTCTTAATGTCCTTGTAATCCTACTGATTTTGAGTTAGAATATTAAGTTGAGTCGTCTCTATGATCTTCATATTAAAATTGAAAATGATATGGGAGAAACTATAGCATCCCGCCTTTTTATAACATAAAATTTCATTACATTACACAAAAAAGAGGATCTTTAAGGTTTAGTGTCTTGGAAACCAGGAACATAATACATGAAAACAACATAAAACATTCTTCTTAAACACTTGAAAGGCTTCTCCTTAATTTCATCCTAGGTTCATTAGTGTATCTCATAACCTGGGGACATACATCAAAAGAACGGGTGAGCAGAAGGCCCAGTAAGGGAAACAAGCGAAACATTTTACATATGAACTTGAGATACATCAATAAAGTCGTGAAAAGAACATTAAGGCATGATAAAGAAATCATGAGGCATATCATAATAAAAATAATATTTTTCATAACTTGAATATGTGTCTACAACATTTCATATTGACAATAATTTCGTTTCACCAAGGTTCATCCCCAAGGTGTCATTAAAAATTACCAAGGTTATTCACCAAGGTATCAGTCTAAAAGTCATCTCTAGAGATTAAGTCTTTACCCAATGAATTGGAGCGCTATCAGGGCGCACCCTTAAATTTTCCTTTATTATCATGTGATCCACATATATCATCATCAAAAATTTCATAAATAACCCATATAGCATAAAATAAATGGGTTTCATTTCATAATCATAACGTTTTAAAAACTGCTTTAAAGACATGATCTTTATGTCATTTTAAACCCACGGAAAGGGAAAGCGGGTTTCATGTATGTAAATCCCATAATTTAAAATAGAAAATTTTTATATATATGTGAATACCCCTGTAGAAATAATAGCTTTGATTATTCACTTAATAACATAAAATAATTTTGGGATAAAGAGGGAGGCATTTTTTAGACGAAAACTATGCAGCATAACGTCTATGATACATGGTTTTAGAAAACATTGAAAAGGGAGGGGATATGGGTCACCCACTCAAAAATGATACCTAAAACAGTAGGGGAACATAATATATAGTATTTAAGAACATGGAAATGAAATTTGAAAGACATACCATATGAAACGAAAAACTTGAAAGGAAGGCAAAAATAAGATTTCTCTTATGAGAATTCGGTAGCCTAACGTCGTCACTTAAAACTTCCAAAAATGGATTGACGAGATAAAATAGGGTCTATCATCATATGAACATAAATGATAAGTATGATATATATATAAATATCATACCCCAACATAATAAAAGGATGTTACAAGACATTACATGGAATTAGAACTTTGAAAAGGAGAAGGGTGAAAAAATCCCTTAAAAATTCGACAGCCTAACGGCGTAACTTAAACTTCAACAAAAAATGAATTCATGAGATCAAATAGAGTCTCTAATAATATGAACATAATATTACAGTATTATAGATATAGATATCATACCCAAACATAACAAAAAGTAATTTGAAAGAATTGACATTAATGTAGAACTTCAAAACGAGGAGGGTGAAAAACCACTTAAAAATTCGGCAGCCTAACGGCGCCACTTAAAACATAAAAATACTGAATTGAAGATACCGAATAGCATCTCTTACCATATTAACATAAGATTCCAGTATTATAGATATAGATATCATACCCCAACATAACAAAAATGAATTTGAATGAATTTACATGAAAGTAGAACTTCAAAACGAGAAGGGTGAAGAACCACTTAAAAATTCAGCAGCCTGCCGGCGCCACTTAAAACTTCAAAATACTGAATTGAAGAGATAAAATGGGGTCTCTCATCATATGAACATAAGAGTCCAGTATGATAGATATACAGATCATACCCCAACATAACAAAAAGTAATTTGAAAGAATTTACATGAAAGTAGAACTTCAAAACGAGAAGGGTGAAGAACCACTTAAAAATTCGGCAACCTAACGGCGCCACTTAAAACATCAAAATACTGAATTGAAGAGATCAAATGGGGACTCTCATCATATGATAATAAAATATTATTATAATAAATTTAGAGATCATAACCCAATATAATAAAAAGGAACTTGAAATACTTTACATGAAAATAGATCTTGAAAATTGAGAAGGGAGAAAGAACCCGTTACAAAAATTTCGGCAGCCTAACGACGCCACTTAAAACTTCATAAAACGAAATGATGAGAGTAAGAGGGGATCTCTCATCCTATAAAAATGAAAAGGGCAGTAAGTGGAATATAAAAGAACATCCTCCCACATTAGAACATGGAGCATAAATGGAATGACATAAAAGAGATTACTTGAAAAGAAAGAGAGAGGTCGGATCCCTTACCTTAAAACGTAACTCTTAAAACTCAATTGTTGGGATCTTGAGCACTTGGGGGAACCTTGGGAGGACTCCATGGGAGGTAATGAGAGCAGAACTTCATTGGGGAAGAGTGGTGAGTCGAATGGATGAGAGGATGGCTTGGTATTTATAGGGAAAGTGAGGGGACAAGGCATTACTGGCCAAGGGACACCTCATTAGTGGTTTTGGCAAAACCATGGGCTTGCCCATGGTATTTTACCATGGTATTGGCCACTTGGGACACCTCATACATTATATTACTATTCATAAGTCGATCATATTGATTACAAACTTAATACATCATTTAATGATGTCATTAAACATCCGTAACTTAAAAACTGTATTTTCACTATTCATCGAAAATTCAACTTTCTCAGAATAATCCCAAAACTTCACCTTAACCAAATATCAATGCTATGATTTCAAAAATGAACCCCATTTTATAAAAATAATTTTCTAAATATTTTTAATTTATTTTTTAAATAAAAAGACTATTCACCAAAAATTCATTTTTTTCAGAAAAACCCCCAAAAATTACCATAACATAATATCGGTGCTCTGAGTTCAAAAATGAAATTCATTTTATAAAAATAATTTTTTAATTTTTTTTAATTTAATTTTTATATAAAAAACACTATTCACTTCAAAAAACTAATACTTGAATAATAATCTATGAAATCGTTATTTAACCATTTTGTTGAATCACATTACTTAATCTAGGTGCCTAGATTATATTAATACTTTCTTTAAGTGAGATTACTAATCCATTTGGACACATTACTAATACTAATCATAAAATCACTATTCATAATTTACTATTCCTCAAAAATTAAGTTGATCTTATTAGACTCTAAATTTCGTACTGAGTATAATTGTAGAAGACCATTTTTTGAATATCATTACACATTTTTAATTATTTAAGGTTTACATAAACATTTTTAAAATATCCTTTTTCTAAAATTCATCAAAAATATACATTCTATATTTATGCGGTCATTTAAAAATTCATAAACTTCATCATAAGAAGAAATTCCAATTTTTATTTAAAACAAAGGATTACACAAGGCAGTTATGATCTCCTTACATATCCCCTTATCACACCCGCATATGACCTAAGTGTATGGTGTGCTAAGGTGAGAGAATATGAGGGAGGATCGGCTAACATCGCACGAGTAGTAATTTATATCAGTTTGAACTTCTCACAAAGGCGATTCCATTCTAGCTTCACACGATGAAGTTCGGCTTGGGTTTGGTCCAGGGAAAAGCCTAGTGGTGCTACCTTCTTCCCAAGTTCTATTAGATGGGCTTCGATCGGTCCAAGACTATTGGGTGAGGCCATCAAATCGTCTTTCTATAATAATTAACCAAGATTACTTGTATTTAGATACAATAATCAAAACGTTTAGTTTCCAGGGGTCATATTGACCAATGGTCATATAACAGTCAAAACCCAAAGGTCTCATTTTAATTATACTCATGTTATCAAATGAAACAGTTTTGTTGAGTATCAAAAATAAAATAACACACAAAATTAGGAAAAAAATTTATTCCAAATTTTGGGTCTTTAAAATCTCCCCCACCTTAGGAAATTGCGTCCTCACAATTTTTAAAAATTGTGTTTTGAAATTTCATTGAAAGTCCCACATCGGTAAAGGAGTCAGAAAAAGTATTACATTAAAAGATAGAAAGGGAAGTACAAAGGTCACCCGAGTTAACCCATAATAGGATTTCACGGAGGAAAACATGGATATGGAAGAAAAAAAAAGGGTCATGTTCTGGGGGAGAGTGATAGAAAACATGATTAGGAGAAATTTAACCATAAGAAAATCCAAAAATTACGATGTGTGTAAATGGTCTTTGATTACCTAGTCAGAAACGTAAACCAACAACGTTTTTGTTTTATCTTCCTTTTAATAATTTTGAGGAATTGATTTACTACATAGAATAAAAACATTAGAAAATATACCTACCTTCCAGTAGAGTTTCATCCTTTAATATGTTTCTACCAAAACGAATCTTTTCTCCAAATGATGAGAATTCAAAAACACTTGGTCTCATGAAAAGAACAAGAATCATCTATTAGAGAATCACATAATCCACAAAAGATTAACTATATATTTCTTATATCTTTAGACATTATCCCAAAAAAAGAATGGGTAAGGTAAAACAACTCTTCAAAAAGAAAGAATCCCATAGGAATGGAAACTCATTTTAAATATTCAAAGTTCCATGGTACTACCCAAAGTTCATCATAGACCATTCCATAAATAACTGTTCTTAAAATTTCTCAAAATAAACCAAACTAAGATTGAAACCCAAATACAAGAAGAATTTGATAACATAGTCTGCCAAAATAAACTTCATTGTCTATCTCCAAAACACATCAACCACTCCTAACATCTTATAACAAAATTAGCTAACCTAAACATATTTTACCCAAGATAGGTTAATCATTTCCATAGGTAACCTAAACTACTATTAGTCCACCATAAATTCATTAATTATATAAGTCAAACTTACTCCTCAATGAAAATAACGTAGTAATCTATTTACCTCGATCATATAGGGTCCACAAATTAGTGAACTTATTCAAAAATAATAATCATCCTTTAATCCCCTAATCATATCTGTCATATTAATACGGCAATCATCGCATTTCCTATCACATTGGTTGTTGGGACATGTTCTTCCATTTCCCACCATTAACTAAGAAGAGAAAGTATAATTAGAGGCTTAAATTCTTAACCAATAATCATGAAAAGGAGCTTAAAGCATATAAGGATAACTTGTAGAAGAAAAGTATACCCTAACTTGTGATCCTCTAGGTTTAAAACTAGTTTATCCATGATCATATATTCTTATATGAATCTTTATTTTGTTTTATCCTTGTTCCTTTAATAATTGTTCATACTAAGCGTATTAATTTACCAAAGCATATCCCCCGGGAGTGTTGTAACCAAGAGTGCAGCAAGGCCCGTTGTCGTCTACCAGTTCCCGTTCGAGTCTAGCTCAAAGCTGTGTTCTCAGGTTTTACCCCTATGTACATCTGTGCTAGAGCCACCTCTACCTGCTCGTATCCAGATAGGGATGTATTTGCATGGAAACCCCTTACTCAATACTCACCAAAATACCCGGATGATTTCCTATATTTAAACTTTTCTATAGGGTTCTTCCTAGAGTTTTCATATCCTAATTTCCACAAATAACTAAACCATCCTTTGATACCAACTATATCATCCCGCCTTTTTATAACATAAAATTTCATTACATTACACAAATCTGAGGATCTTTAAGGTTTAGTGTCTTGGAAACCAGGAACATAATACATGAAAACAACATAAAAAATTATTCTTAAACACTTGAAAGGCTTCTCCTTAAGTTCATCCTAGTTTCATTACTGCATCTCATAACCTGGGGACATACATCAAAAGAAAGGGTGAGCAGAAGGCCCAGTAAGGGAAACAACCGAAACATTTTACATATGAACTTGAGATACATCAATAAAGTTGTGAAAAGAACATTGAGGCATGAGAAAGAAATCATGAGGCATATCATAATAAGAATAAAATTTTTCATAACTTGATGATGTGGATACAACATTTAATATTGACAATCATTTCGTTTCACCAAGGTCCATCCCCAAGGTGTCATTAAAAATTACCAAGGTTATTCACCAAGGTATCAGTCTAAAAAGTCATCTCTAGAGATTAAGTCTTTACCCAATGCATTGGAGCGCTATCAGGGCAAACCCTTAAATTTTCCATTATTATCATGTGAGCCACATATATTATCATCAAACATTTCATAAATAACTCATATAGCATAAAATAAATGGGTTTCATTTCATAATCATAACATTTTAAAAACTGCTTTAAAGACACGATCTTGATGTCACTTTAAACCCACGGAAAGGGAAAGCGGGTTTCATGTATGTAAATACCATAATTTTAAATAGAACATTTTGACATATATGTGAATACCCCTTTAGAAATAAGAGCTCTGATTATTCACTTAATAACATAATTTAATTTTTGGATAAAGAGGGAGGCATTTTGAGACAAAAACTATGCAGCATAACGTCTACGATACATGGTTTTAGAAAACATTTAAAAGGGAGGGGACATGGGTCACCCACTCATAAATGATACATAATATAGTAGGGGAACATAATATATAGTATTTAATAACATGGTAATGAAATTTTAAAGACATACCATATGAAACGAAAAACATGAAAGGAAGACAAAAATAAGATTTCTCTTATGAGAATTCGGTAGCCTAACGACGTCACTTAAAACTTCCAAAAATAGATTGACGAGATCAAATAGGGTCTCTCATCATATGAACTTAAATGATCAGTATGATATATATAGATATAATACCCCAACATAATAAAATGAACTCGCAAGACTTGACATGGAATTAGAACTTTGAAAATGAAAAGGGTGAAAGAATCCCTTAAAAATTCGGCAGCCTAACAGCGTCACTTAAACTTCAACAAAAAAAGAATTGATGAGATCAAATAGGGACTCTCATAATATTAACATAAGAGTCCAGTATGATAGATATAGATATAATACCCCAACATAACAAAAATTAATTTTAAATAATTGACATGAAAGTAGAACTTCAAAACGAGGAGGGTGAAGAACCACTTAAACATTCTGCAGCCTAACGACGCCACTTAAAACTTCAAAATACTGAATTGAAGAGATCAAATGGGGTATCTCATCATATGAAAATAAGAGTAAAGTATGATATACATAGATATCATACCCCAATATAACAAAAATGAATTTTAACGAATTGACATGAATGTATAACTTCAAAACGAGAATGGTGAAGAACAACTTAAAACTTCGGCAGCCTAATGGCGCCACTTAAAACATCAAAATACTGAATTGAAGAGATCAAATGGGGTCTCTCATCATATGAACATAAGATTCAAGTATGATAGATATAGAGATCATACCCCAACATAACAAAAAGGTATTTGAAAGAATTTACATGAAAGTAGAACTTCAAAATGAGAAGGGTGAAGAACCACATAAAAATTCACCAGCCTAACGGCGCCACTTAAAACATCAAAATACTGAATTGAAGAGATCAAATGGGGTATCTCATCATATGATCATAAAATATCATTATGATTAATTTATATATAATACCCCAACATAATAAAAAGGAACTTGAAATACTTTACATGAAAATAGATCTTGAAAATTGAGAAGGGAGAAAGAACCCGTTACAAAAATTTCGGTAGCCTAACGGCGCCACTTAAAACATCATAAAACGAAATGATGAGAGTAAGAGGGGATATCTAATCATATAAACATTAAAAGGGCAGTAAGAGTAATATAAAATAACATCCTCACACATAAGAACATGGATCATAAAAGGAATGACATAAAAGAGATTACTTGAAAAGAAAGAGAGAGGTCGGATCCCTTACCTTAAAACGTAACTCTTAAAACTCAAAGGTTGGGACCATGAGAGCTTGGGGCACCTTGGGAGTACATCTTGGGAGGTAATGAGACCATAAATTCATTGGGGAAGAGTGCGGAGTCGAATGGATGAGAGGATGGCTTGGTATTTATAGGGAAAGTGAGGGGACACGACATTAATGGCCAAGGGACACCTCATTAGTGGTTTTGGAAAAACCATGGGATTTCCCATGGTATTTGCCCATGGTATTGGACACTTGGGACACCTAATACCTTATATTACTATTCATAAGTCGACCATATTTATTACATACTTAATACATCATTTAATGATGTCATTAAACACCCGTAACTTAAAAACTGTATTTTCACTATTCATCGAAAATTCAACTTTCTCAGAATAATTCCAAAATTTCACCTTTACTAAATATCAATGCTCTGATTTCAAAAATGAACTCCATTTTATAAAAATAATTTTCTAAATATTTTTAATTTATTTTTTTAAATAAAAACACTATTCACCGAAAATTCATTTTTTTCAGAAAAAACCCCAAAAATTACCATAACATAATATCGGTGCTCTGAGTTCAAAAATGAAATTCATTTTATAAAAATAATTTTTTAAATTTTTTTAATTTAATTTTTATTTAAAAAACCCTATTCACTCGAAAAAACTAATACTTGAATAATAATCTATGAAATCGTTATTTGACCATTTTATTAAATCACAATACTTAATTTTGTTGTCTAGATAATATTAATACTTTCTTTAAGTGAGATGACTAATCCATTTGGACACATTACTAATACTAATCATAAAATCACTATTCATAATTTACTATTCATAAAAAATTATGTTGATCTTATTAGACTCTAAATTTTGTACTGAACATAATTGTAGAAGACCATTTTTTGAATATCATTACACATTTTTAATTATTTAAGGTTTACATAAACATTTTTAAAATATCCTTTTTCTAAAATTCATCAAAAATATAAATACTATATTTATCCAGTCATTTGAAAATTCATAAACTTCATCATAAGAAGAAATCCCAATTTTTATTTAAAACAAAGGATTACACAAGGCAGTTACGGTCTCCTTACATAGCCCCTTATCACACCAGCATAGGACCTAAGTGTAAGGTGTGCTATGGTGAGAGAATCTGAGGGAGGCTCGGCTAACATCACACGAGTAGTAATTTCTATCAGTTTGAACATCTCGCAAAGGCGATTCCATTCTAGCTTCACACGATGAAGTTCGGCTTGGGTTTGGTCCAGAGCAAAGCCCAGTGGTGCTACCTCCTTGCCAAGTTCTGTTAGATTGGCTTCTATCGGTCCAAGACTACTGGGTGAGGCCATCAAATCTTCTTTCTATAATAATTAACCAAGATTACTTGTATTTAGAGACAATAATAAAAACGTTTAGTTTCCAGGGGTCATATTGACCAATGGTCATATAACAGTCAAAACCCAAAGGTTTCATTTTAATTATACTCAAGTTATCAAATGAAACAGTTTTGTTGAGTATCAAAAATAAAATAACACACAAAATTAGGAAACAAGATTTATTCAATATTTTGGGTCTTTACAGAAACTCAATGGGAGTGATGATAGAATGAGATAAATGTACATCTATTCTAGATTTTTCATCCATAGAGACACTAACCTCTCATATTAGATAATCATTTTGTAAATGTGATGCCTTACTAACACACCACATCCAAGATTTCTCATAAAGTGATATTTGGAAATCTAAATCCATTCCAATATTCCTCATTCCTAATAAATACCATGAAGATGATGGGACATGAAATAGGCATCCATATTTTAATCCGACTTCTCGAGTTGATTATAAAATAAAAAAACATTATACAATAAACATATAAAACATCATTGACGATTTTTTCAAATACCATGAACTCCTCATCACTCATCCACTTTTTCGATGAATCTGGGATTTTGGATTTTGGAATTTCATATTTTCATTCGTGGAACATATGGGTCTAAAACATTTCCTGAAGTTACATACATGTGTGATATTTTAATTTTTGATAGTTTATCAAATGGATAAGGTTTCCTATGAAAAAATAATTATTTAAAATAATTGGGATATTGTTAGCAATTTTGTAGAATAATGAAATATAGGAAATAATTATAATTATTATAATTTTATTGAGTATCTCACAAATTTTATCATGTCTTAATATACATCAACATATAACATTGAATATCATATCATATTATACATTTTAAAGTAAATAATCTATATTTCCCTCTTTATGATCGATTCTATGGGCATAAAAAACATTAGAAGGTGTTTAGGTAGGCGGTCTTTCCCACTATGGTTTTGAAGTTCTTTATTTTGTTGAGTGGACTCCCAAATCATAAATTTTTGACACAAATTTCATTAATTCCAGCATCCAATTTTATATTTAATAGATTGGGTAAAATAATCTAAATAAAAGTTTGATTAAGTTTAACCATCATCCAAGTTACGAATTACTGATAATTAATAGTTCCCCCAACAATGCATTGAATAGAATCATTCGCTATTGTTTTTCTAAATTTCGATCATTGGGGCATAATGAATTAATATTAACTTGTGTTAATTAGTTTATAATGGCTATTTTTTTATTTTACATCATATATTCTTTAGTAATATTATATTCATTTTATTTAGGTGATTAAATATGTACCAATAAAAGAGTATACATAATGATAATTATTTTAATTACATCATTTCATATTGAACCATTTATTTTTATAATAATGTTCTTGAATTAATAAAATAATGCATAAATAATATAGACATAAAATAAATATTAAATGATGTGATCATGGGTTTATGTTAAGGATGATATATTATGAGAGAAATAAAACGATATATTTCCCTTGGGGGAACCCCCTAATTATACTATCTACATGAGTAATATAATTCCACATGTTCCCCAATGTATCACCCATATGTTTTTCATCCTGGATCAAACTTGAATTGATTCTACCTATTTTTTTCATTAAAAACACAATGATTCCTATGATAATCATATTTTTATATAAGTTTTATCAATTATATATATGTAATGGGAAAAAAGTATTGGTGAAGTGAAATAATATAAAAAATATATTTCACCCAAATTTCCAATATAATAATAGTTGTGGGTTGTTTGATGAAAAAGGTGATAGATATGGTAAATTCATTTTGGATTTATAGTTGATTGTGGGGGATTTGATTTAGTTAACAATAATTGAAGTCAGTTAAAAAAAATCATTATATAAAACCCCAATGTTTCCAAAGTTCTTGACTTGATATAGGCCTACTTTCCAACGGTATAAGGTCGATTGGTGTTTCAGACCCAATGATGTTTAAGAACTCACACTGGTAAAGAGGATGGAAGATTTGGTCCAGCACACCCTTTTGGGGAGCATTTTTTCCAAATACGGGACACTATTATAGAATAATGATTTGGTTGTGAATCACATCTGAATCATAGTCTAAGATCAGCTAACCTAATAAAATTATAATAGGATAAAAACAATTTTATGAAAAAATAAGGGGATCTCTTTACATAATCAATATTTATTAATCCAAGGTTCTTCATTCATTTCCCAGTAAGGGGTACATGATTATATATTGAATCTAGATAACCATGAACAATGGTATCTGATACATTATAGATAAGAAATTAATATTTCGTGTAAGTGATTGGTCCATTATGAGGAATCCTATATATCCTACTTATAGAGGGACTTTAAACCATTGTACGTAATTATAGACGTGTTCAGTTTAATTCAAGAATGAAAATTCATCAGAGATAGAACATGGGAATCATGAATTTAGTCTCACTTCTAGAGTAGAAAACCAATTTATCATGATTATTATAGGTATTCGTGTTATTTTTATTCATTCATTCCCTTGGTTCTCCCCAAGGAAGACTCCCTTATATGGGATTATTTACACCATGTTTCTCATCTTGTATTATAGACTGAGGTATACCTACCTGCTGGATATTAATGATGAAAATAAAATGACCATTTCAACTCTCTAACCCAACATGAGCCTTGATCGCTGCGAGAAACAAGTGACAACAACTAATATTTATCACTATGTAGGAGTGTAAGACTTATATAATAGGATAGATATTGGTATTCATAATATGTATATCATGAAATAGGAATGCGTCCAAAATACCCTAGTTATTGAAATAATTCGGGTGATTGAAATCTAGTTGGCTTCTATGTCTGTTGATGGATGAGGTAGAACAATCAACCCATGTGAATTATTAGGTCTCAACTATTTAAATGTGGGATATATGATGGGAATTATTATTGAAGTGGATGCCTATTTTATCTCAGACCATAAGAGGGAATCATATATATCCTAGTTATTTTCGGAATCAGAGTCCCCATAGTTCAATTGATTGGTTGTTACAGACCAAATAATTCCTTTTTGAATCTAATAATCATTGAAATTTAATATTCTCTGATGATCTTTAGTAGGTGGGGAAAATTAAAGATGGAAAATGACATGTACCACTATTTTTATATGTGGGAATTACATGTTTGAACAACCCTTATAATGACATAATATAAATCTTGGTCTTCAATAAGGAATCTTACAATTATTTGTTATAGAAGGAATCTGAGTCTTCATAGTTAAGTTGTTTTGGAATTCAACACCTAGGATTCCCATTATGAAGCCGAGACAAAGTTATCAATTCATGTAAGGCCTGATTGACCCGATATTCTTATTTTCATTACTTGAAATATTTTTTTTCAACATGCCATGATTATCTTCTTGAAATAAGATATTATGTCTTCATGAAATATTAAAATATAATTGCATGATTTAGTTGACTTGTATAAGGGACATCCCATAATCTATATGTCATGTTGGAAGGATGATGCATGGCAAAGGGGGTCCTTCCTAGAGGACATCTCAAGACCTAGCTGGCATGTCCTGTAATCTATATCATGGTCTTAGGTAACTTGTTTATAGGATGTTACATTATCTAGCTAAATTTACCTTGTTTCATCATGATATCTAGCTGATATTATTGTAGGGAATCAAGAGAGTCATCACACCCTGCCTATAGGGTGATGCATGATGTAGGATTAAATGTATTGATGGAGGCTTTAATTCTAGTTGATATGTCTAGAGGACATCAAAAGATCTAGATGGTTTTATCAAAGGATGTTACGAGAAATATTTTCCATGATCTAGTATAATCAACTGACTCAACTGACATGTATCGATGCCTTGATATGATTAAGGAAACATGTCATAATGGCACCGCATGGTGAGTATGGAAAGCTTATAGGACTTTTTGATACATAAATGGGTTTCCTTTAGGGAACCACATGACTTTCTTGGACATATCTAGAGGACTTTGAATTATCCAAATAATATACTAACTGCATGTCATGACATCTAGGTGACATTTACTAGTGATGTCTTGTGACATGGGTGGGTAACTCAAACCACATGTGGATTAACATATAAGTTTTTCTTATAATATCCCTTCCTTAAAGTCATTACTAAAACATTTTATTACATATTCATTACACATGTTCTGTGTTATATGGTTTATGTCTCACATGATCTAGAAGATATGTGGGATTTCATTGAAATACCATAAAGAATTATTTTGTATGATATTTGTAATCACATGATGTTAATTTTCATGTTATATGATCACTGTAGTTGTTCTCCAAAAAAATCCTATTGGTATGATTTGGTGGTTAAGAGATCATCAATGTTTGAGAAATCAGCTCTGATTCCTAACTATGTTGGTGCAGGGTTCAATTGAAAAGTCAATATTTTTTCATGATGTGGTGGGAGATTAATAGGAATGCCACCTTAATTATTTTTTTGCCTTATGGAGTTTGTATCCCACATAACTGGGATGGGGTTAGTGGATGGGTTTGAAATCATGTATTTCATGAGGTCATGTCATAGGACATTCTAGTGGTGTTTTATTATTTGGAGTGACCATGATATATTCCCATCACAACTCATTTATTGGATTATATATAATTAATTTTATCTTTCATAGTCATACAAAAATATCAATGGACTTCCATGATTTGAAGATGATATGTATGAGGGCCTTTGAGAGAATAGAGTTCCTATTCCGAGGGATTTTCATGTTCTTATATGCCTTCTTTGGTGTCCCTTATGTTACAAGGATGGCTTTCCAGGGGGTTCTATGAGATTATCTCGTCAGTAAGATGTGATTTTTCTAGGAGTATCTTTTCGGTCAAGTGGTACTCTATAACCATTCTAATACATCGTAGGAGTTTTACGACTGCAAGAATTCCCCCTATTTTCCATTTTTATTTTCCTTTTCTATTTTAAAATGGTTTGAGATCTCTTATGGTTTTATGAGTGTTTTCAAATAAATCACTCTACCTATCAGTGATGCATCAAATTTCCAATAAAAGGTCACGTGGTGTTGTGCAAGCATTATCATAGACAAGTCCTCTATTTCAATGGAGCCTAGGGGGTCATAAGATCACATGGACATGTGTGAGGTCATTCACATTATGAGGGCAATATGCCAGTGTGCTCTTGCATGGTGAGGCATACATATCACTAGGGGATTGAATTTTCATTCAAATTTCCTCAATTATGTTACATAATTTTTTACAACCACAATATTCTCTCGACTTTCCCGTTTTTATTTCCATTATTTATTTTTCAATGGATGGGGCTATCATGAGGTTCTATGAATGTTGAAAAATAAATTTGTTCTACCTATCATTGATTCATCAAACAATATTTTTCACCCCAAGATGATCCCACATTTCAAATAATTTCCTCTTTGTTTTCAACGGATTTTCTGATGGTTTCTCAAGAATCTGACGGTTGACATGTTTCATGATATAGGAGATCTTATCTGTTTGTTGTCAAATGACCATAGTTCATCTAGGAAAACATCTTATGAATATGAATTCTTTTTTAATGAGTCTTTTTATCATATTTATTAGGATATGTATTTTTTGTGACCGTCCTCATGGACATCAAAAGGACAAGTGATTCTGTGTCACATCTAGTATGACATGATCCACATGATTATAAACACCTTCTTTAATTTCCATATGATGAGAAAATAATTCCAATGTTCAAGTATTTATTCCCTATTGAAAATTATTATCCTAATTTGGGGTGTGTCAACCCCCCCCCCACCCTACACTATTAGGGGTGACTTCATTCAGGAAATGGTATTTTTTCTATGGAAGTTATTTTTCTTGTCTAAGGCTTTGGTGATATTGCTAATCGGTATATTGTTCAATGCATAGTATCCCAAGAAATGTTTTCCATTACATTGAATAGCCTATAAATAGTTTAGTAGAGAGGTCTTCATTAATCGTCTACCCACTTCCCTATAGTATATTTGTCGTACTTCCCTCATGTGATCTTCCCTCAAGACATTTCCACTAGGAAAAATTGCAAAGATGATTACAATACTTATTCACAAGAACTAATTATAAGGAATTTATTTTCCTAGGAACATGTTTGAGTCAACCATGAAAAAAAAATTGTAATTTTTTCGAACATGGTACATGGGGATGCATGATAGTATTGAGAGTTTACAATTATCTATTGTCCTGATAACATAGTACTTTAACAATTATGCAGCTCACTAGATCATATCAGGGTCACTCGATCACGAGTCTGTTCAGGGGTCATATTGTTTCCTGATGCATTTCAGGGTTTATGTGATCCATTATATATTTAAGATTCATGTTATTTTTGAGCCCTTTATGTGATCCTTTAATCCCATTCATAATTCATGTGATGTGTATGACACTATTGATTAATTCATTTTATTTGATAATATTTTATTAGATATATCTCATATAAAAAACAAATGATTTTTCATATGGACTCCGGTTTTCATTTTAGTTCATATATTGTGGCTAATAAATGGGCCATGATTGCTAGAAACCCCAATTTTGAGCCTCAATACTATGTATATTCTGATAATTTGGTTCTAAAAAGGATAATTCCATTTCAAGATCCAAAATTAACTTTCGTCAAACCAAATTCCACAAGATGGGGTTTTACTGCTGGAGGAGGTTTACATTCCTCCTTCAGACTTCAATCATCCATATGTTTTGGTGTCAACATTAAATGACTATATTCAGAAAAAAAGTCCAAGGATAGACGAACTATATATATCAATACCATGGTTTATCTTATATGTTGGAAAAATATCCCTTGGTCCATAACGTTGTGTTTTTATTCATCATCCCATCACTAAATGAAATTTGAGTATATTTATCTCCTCCCTGAACAACCTAGGTGGCAGATGGAGCTCAAAATGTGATATTCATCATAGTGGTACCTTTTCCAATGAATGGGAATGGTAATTAAGTCATAGGAAAAATTTATTGTATTTTGATGACCAATTATATGATATCCACATTTCTGACGTAGTATGGATTTCAAATTTTTTTATCTCAATTCTGGCCCTATTAGAGATTTTGTTTTCCATTCGCATCTTAGCTCCAACCCAGCCCTTTTTTTTCAATTATTACATATGAATCTGCCTATGGTATATCTATATATTGGGTGGGAATCCCCCACTCAAAGTGATGTACTATGAGTTCCTTCCTTCCATATATTCTGGGGATGACCCTGTTGACAACCCCTATCCTCGTGAGGGATATTGTCATTCCTTTTTCCTAAAGATGTTTTGCTTTGTGACCTGGGTCATATGGTGGTCCATCCAATTTTTTCCTTTCTTGAAGACTAAATCTCAGTTTCTCTATTATTTAGGGTATTTTAGAAAAGACCATTTATCACAATAAATTAGGGTCTTTTAGTAAAAATCCTTATACCACTATAGTTTGGAGTCTCTTAGCTAAGACCATCTATCACTATATTTGTGGGTCTTTGGGATCATAAATTTTTTCACTGTGATTTAGGGTATTTTAAAGTGGGAATTATATTGTTGTATCATAAGATATTTTAACCTGTACCATCTACCACTATATTTTAGTGTCTTCTAGCTCAGACCTTCTATTGCTGTACATTATGATATTCTTTCAAAGACCATAAATTGATATAGTTTATGGTAATTTATCTTGAACCATGGTATTCCATACAGTTTAAATTCATACTAATAGGAATTGATCGATGACCATTGAATATGGTGCATGCATTCTAGTAATAACTGAAATAACCCAAGGGTGTTGAGTTATGTTGTGGTCTTGTCGATGCTCAGGAGGATTAAATCTCTTTTCCTTCGAGGAGGATATACATATATTTGGTTAGTCAACCCCCTTATATATTGGTATCATTTTCAAACATTGGTGGATTGACTTTATTCCAAGGGTCATGGAATATTTATAAGAGTAATTGTTTCTAAGGGAGAAACACTAGGGATTCCTGGTCCACCGTGATAGTTGTAATATGGCAGATACAATTCCAAACCGAAAATCCTGAGTTAGTGAATATGGGATGGGTTAATCATGGTGGTGATTACAAGTAATGCTCTATAATTCTAGTTTCCAACACGGTGCTTCTAGAGCCCACAATGTTCTATGTCTCTTTCCTAAAAAGATAATATTCTATTAGTAGGGTGGTCAAGAACCCTATGTGTCCATACCATGGTCTAAAAAAAATATGATCTTACCTACTATCCAAGGTATTTGAAATAATCTAGAAGTCTAAAATTTTTAGATGATTATATTTGGTATGAGAGGAAAGCAATACAAGATGTGTTCTGGCTCCCATTGTATATTCACCACTTAATTATAAATCTTTGTCCCTACCCAATGTGGCTTTATGTGAGGTGCTGTTGACCATTACATTTTCTCTAATGAAGTATTTCATTCATTCTTTGAGAAAAGTAAAAAAAATTGGTGATGTAACATTGAGGGTTTTGATTCCCCTTGGATATTCTGATACATGAATGTTAAATCATAATCTAAATTTCACACGTTAGGAGGTTAATATAGGAAAATGATACCTATAATGGAACATAACACAATGAGGTAATGAGTTCATTCATGGTGATGTAATTACTCACAAAGTATAGAAATACCTTTTTGTAGAGTGACACATCAGGTTGATGTCCATTGTAACACATGTAGGAGCTGTTAGAATAAATAAATTGTCAATCAACAGTTTCATATAACAGGGTATAATTTTCCATGGGCCATGGAAAGTTTATGGAGATCCAAGGATTTATAAACATAAATTTGGATTTAAGGAATTTGTAATATCCATAATGGAATTGAGAATACTAATAGTTGGTCACCACACTATGATCATCATATTCTAGTGAGGAGATGTAAAAAATCATTGCTATATCATTTTTCAGAACCATAGGGTCTAGATAAAATAGCTCAGGTTTTACTATTGGTATAGAGTAGGACCTATGAAATTTGTTTCTTAATTATTTTCATACTATTGTTTGAATAAAATCAAAATCTGAACAGTTTAGTGAGTGAAGATTTAACATATACAAAGGATTCACTTTGTGTGTTTTCAACCAGAAATGTTTTTGTAACATTCACATGTATTTTATGATCATGCAATTTGGAAATTAATGGGTAGAGTTTACGATTGTACATCATTGTCCAATGTGCAGGAATTTTATGGCCATAACAAATTTGGACATAGAATGGGGAAAATGTTACACAAGGGTCTAATTAGTATTCCTCGGGAAAAGACCACTCTAATAATCTTCTGATAAGGAGATCAAAATGATGAAAATCCTAGTTTGTGGTTCTCATGTCATGAGTAATGATATAGGAAAATCATATCTGGAATGGCTCGGAACACCATTAGGTGATGGGTTATGGCACAATGATGTCATTCTCATTAGTAATTGACTTCCCTCCATACAGAGCCATGAATTATTTGGTTGGTAGTAGTAAGACCGTATGATTTGTTAGAATTTTCAATTATAGGTATGCATATTCCTTTCCATGTACCTCAAAATATTTTCATAAACTTGAGGTTCTCGAAAAATGATGTCTGATTTAAGAATCGAGGAGCATTAAAGATGGTGGAATCACTCTATACTCCGAATTAATAGCGTAATGATCTTACGGTCCTTTTATATGTGATGAATATGGGTGATGGTCTGCATAGTTTAATGTTTTGTAGTGAGGAATTTTTTTTACTTCTAATGTCATGCGCTAGTGACATTTTTAATGTAGTTTTATTTCATGTGGTACCGATGTATTTTATCCTTGTAGCTTAATTTCATTAGTAATGGATGTGGGAACAGACATGGAAATTGTGCAAGATATAATAAATGTAATAGAATTTGTATGTATATTCGAATCATAGGTAGTAGAAATGGTATTTTTTGGCTCATTCTTTTTAATGTTGGGGATCATTGTTTATTGGTATTTGTATATGGGACTAGGAATGGAGATCCATATGTCACTAAATATTTTTACAATGATAGGAATCGTTCCACATGTAGTTCTTAAACGATAAACTCATATCGCATGTCAAACCCATACAAAT
Source organism: Viscum album (assembly GCA_963277665.1). Lineage (NCBI taxonomy): Eukaryota > Viridiplantae > Streptophyta > Magnoliopsida > Santalales > Viscaceae > Viscum > Viscum album. Next base: position 874,529,813 of record OY728143.1, on the reverse strand, counting down.
TAGTTGGAATTATTTTTGTTGATTGTAGTAGCTAGAGAATGGATTGGAGATCCAGGAAACATTGTCTATCCTTTTATGATTGTAATCATGATATAAGTATTTATCATGGAATAGTGCTAGTTAACAACATACAGAAATGATATAGGGGACTTGATGTGAAAAATGGTATTGATTCTAGAAATAATAATTGGGATCCGGGAATCACAATGTATCCTACATGATAGGAATCAATCCTCGCATTGTTTTTTATGAAGGATATTCTTGCACAATTCTGACATATACATCAGGAGGGGGAAAAGTAATGCTCATTTATTGTGAGTGGACCCAAGGTTTGAGATTCATGTGACACTATGTATCCACCAATTTCAGGAATAATGTAAAACATTGTTCTCGAATGGATTTTTGGTGGGATAATAATCACCAATAATAGTGGACCACTCAGGAAAGGTCCACAAGAATGTGCAATTTTATCTAAGGAAATAGACATCAACCTTTTATTTAAATTCCAAGTGGATAGGACTCATGATATTTCTATTAAGGACTGGAATTCAGGACAATGATGAACAAGTCATGAGCCATTATTCCTTTTTTCATGTCATGACCCGTCCCCTGGGGCCCGTTCCATGACTAAGCCAAGACCACCTTCCAAAGGCCAGGGGCTGGCGACTACCACCAGAAGGTGTATTTCCTGAAACCGAGAAGGTATTTCTTTTAAAACCAGTAAACTCATCCAACCATGAACATAACAAGATATGAACATGAGTAAAATGAACAGAAAGAAGAGTTTGTATAGTAAGTAAAATGGGCCAGAATACAATCCCAATGGTAATGTACAAGAAAACTGATAGGTATAAGTAAACTGGAATAGCTCTTGGGAACACCTGCCAAGGATCCTATCTGAAGGGTATGTACAGGTCACGAATGGTCATCTCTGCGGTATGCCTCATATAAGGTCCACCCTCAAGCTACCTCCAATCCTGGTACCCTCATCCTTAGTTAGTGTTGTCCGTTGTCTGCACCAAACACAAAGTGGTGCGAGCATAGCTCATGCAGGGGTGAGTATAATGATACTCACTAGGGACCCCGAGACCCTCATAGCTCACTCAAAATCCATGAAGGATAAACCAAAAATCATGAAATCAACTGAAAAAAATAATTAAGTATATGCACAAACATATACCTATGTTATCATGTATACACATCTCATTCATGAGGAAACATAAGTCCCAAATCCTTAGCCAAAGTACAACTATTCCACAAAGGAAAGAATACCACGACGGTAACCACCACGCAGGTAAGTACCACAAAGGTACGCCTCATAGAAGAATACCACAAAGAAATCACCACTAGGGAAATTACTAGAAAGGTACGCCACACATTAGAATACCACAAAGGTATATCAAAGTAGGTGAGTAACACAAAGGAATTCCACACAGAAGATTACAAAAATGGAATAAACTCCGCTCACCCAAGGTATAACATATGTATGGTCGTAAAGATGATTATATGTAACTATTGAATCATCTTACTCAGTTAAGAGGCAGACCCACGAAGGATCCTGAATCATGAGCCCAACATAGGATCATAATATAGTAGAACCACGTAGGATCCTAGTAATGCAGACCCATGTGGGATCCTAGAGTAGTCTCATGTGGATTCCTAGAGTGGATCTAGGTGGAACTATCGAACACATACCCATGTAGGATCCCAAATTAAATACCCACCTAGGATCCCAAATCACTGACCCACATAGGATTATTTTCTCATGTTACAGCCATATACAGGGTTCCCGCACTAGGAACGCTTGATTCCATGAGGGCCCGCTACTCAATCCATAGTTATAATAATCCAAACCCCATGAAGAATTATTCCATAGGACTGCACCTTAATAGGGGTCTCAACACAACAGATGATGTGTCAATCGGAAGCCCGATATGTATGTTATTGGCCTTTTAGTCTCGAAGGCCAGGTTGGATTCATGCTCGATTTTACCCGGTCGTACCCAAACATTAGCCAAAACTCATATGGGGTATACAAAAAGGACAATCTCGATCCACATTTCTGGAAGCATAGACGGTTACTCAAATGGATTCATGTAGCTCAAGATATGGCTATAAGAATGGAAAGGGTTGAAGTTGGTCTGGGTCTGGTCCGACATGGTCGGACAGACCCGGCCATGTTCGGGTTGACCCAGCCCGACCCATGTACGGCTCGTAGGCGCAGCCTATGGTGGTGGCCCGTAGTGGTAGCCTGCAGTGGCGGTATGCGGTGCAGCGATCTGTGGTTGGATGAATGGCCAGCGCCCTCCTCCGCGCGGCGCGATCGCTTTCTACGCCATCACAAGCATCTGGAAGCAAGCTAGTTTCCCTCCATTCGCTATCATAGCCCAAATCCATGGCTCCTGCACACCCGATGACATGGATGCACGCTGCTAACTCCCTTTCATGGGGCCATCTACCACTGGCCGCCGCCCTTGCTCTACCGCGGAAAATAGGCCGCGAATCTTCTCTTGCAGCGTAGTTGCGCCGCTGCTTTCTTTGTGGCCGGTCATTGTGCTGGCCACCACTCCAATGTCGCACCAGTACCAATCATCAGCAACTGTCACCATCCTCTTCAATCTTGAAGATCATCTTAAAACCACAAATGTTGTGGAGAGGGCATGCCATGTTCGTTTGGCCCACACCCTCCGCATTAGAGCGGTAGAAAGCGATTCATGGGGAGAGGTTCAACATAAATGAAAATTAACAAAGTAAATTAAAATCATCCCCTAACTCATGTTCATTGGAGAGCGTCCATGTTTGAGGAAGTGTCGTCGTTCATTGTATGCACAAAAAGCCTCCATAAATGTCGCTCAATCGTCTTTCTTCTAATCATGGTTTTGGGGTCACTCGTCATCGCCCACTGGAACTGGTTTTGTCCTCCATGTGTTGGGAGTCGCAGCGCATTACCAGAGTTTCATCACTTGGTGATTCTAAGACAATTCCCACCCCCAAACTCCATATAAATAAAAGAGGGGGATGTAATGTTACTATCATGGAATTTATGAAGGTTAATTTAATATGAAGCTTTTTAAATTCCAATGATGATATTACATAGTATTTGAAAGTTAAGAAATTTAATTTACATTAATGCAGTTAAATGAAAGGATTCCAAGGGACTTCCACAAATAAAAGAGGGGTTCAAGTGGTCCCCACCTCCATGAATTCACAAATGGAGGTTTTCTAGCTCAGGCGGTCCCCACCTCCAAGAATTCAATGGGGAGATTAAAAATAAAAATAAATTTTTTGTATTATTTTATTGTTATTTCCATGAAAAACATGAAATCTAACTTTCACCCTCGACCAATTGTCGTTGAGGTGAAAGTATCCTTAAGAGAATACTAGCTCTGCGAGTTCGATGGTGTCCTCATATTTAAATTCTGAGCACCGGTTCAAATAGTACAAAAATGTGTTCGCATGTTTACTGAACGTGCCTGAAATAATGTTCAGAAATTCATTCCAAGCACACCGGGCTTCAGAATCACACGCCTTTAATTTTCACAGACTCATAAAACTTCCATTCAATAAAAAAATTACATGTAATTTCCAAGTCTTTAAATTCTCCCCAAATTAGGGATTTGCATCCCCAAAATCCACATTACAAAAACTAAGAAAACAAGGGGGGTACTGAGCACGAATCTGAGCCTCTCACTCGCATGTGTACTCCTAGAGGTTCTCGTCATACCAAAAAACATGCTCCAAAGGTATCAATTGCCCATGAAGGACTCTCTCCTATCGATCCTCAATCTCCAATGGAACCTACATAAACCTCGCCCCATTTTTGACGTCCATCTCATCAGGGTCGAGACGTGAGATGGGTTGTGCACGTATCTCCTCAGTTGGGATACATGCAAAAATTCATGCACCCGATACAACTGAGGTGGAAGTTCTAAGTTGTAAGCCACCTCTCCAACTCATTTGAGGACCTGAAAGGGTCTAATGAACCTCAAAGATAACTTGCCTCCCCAGCCAAATCTCTACAAACCTCATCAACATGAGACCCATCGATAGACATGGTCATCATCCTTGAACTCTAGATGTCTCTACCTTTTATTGGCATAAGACTTATGTCTGCTCGGTGCAGTCTTCTTCTGCTCCTGATTGATCAGCACCTTCTTCGTGGTATCACGTACCATCTCTATCCCATGAGTTCTGACTCTTCTGGGTCAATCCAACAAGAAGTAAATCTGCATGGTTGGCCGTACATAGCCTTGAAAGGTTCCATCCCAATGGTGGAGTCATATTTTTTGTTGTAACAAAACACCACCATGGAAAAGTGATATTCCCAGCTACGACTGAAGTCGAGGACGCAAGCTCGCAACATGTCCATGAGGGTATGAATGGTCTGCTCTGTTTGGCCATCCATCTGAGGATGAAAGGAAGTGCTCCAATGAATTTGTGTCCCAAAATCCTCCTACAACCACTTCCATAGCCGTGGAGTGAAACATGCATCATGATCAGAGACAATCGTCGAGGGTAATCCATGTAGGTGCACAATCTTCTTCAAATAGAGATGTCCCAAGATCCCTACTGAACCCTACTCTCTGATCGGTAGGAAGTGGGTTGGCATAGTGAGTCAGTCGACGATCACCCAAATAGAAACATGACCCCTGGATGTACACGGAAGTCATGTCACGAAGTCCATGGATATCAGTTACCACTTCCACTCTGGGACCTCTAAAGGCTGAACTGATCCTATTGTTACCTGATACTCCACCTTCACTTGCTGACAAAAACGGCGAAGCGAGACAAACTCTGCTACTGATTTCCTTATTCCCAGCCACCAGTGCAATCATTGTAGATCCCAATACCTATTCACAACTCTTGGATGAAACGCTATAGGGGATGTGTGGAACTCCCGGAATACTTACTCATGAAGTGACATTGGTACCTTGGTACGTCCTATCAAGAGGATTACATGTTCCCCACCTTCAGAAAATCCATCAGGTGCTAGTCCTTTGGATATCATAGCACGACAATCCCCGTAGTCAGTGTCCCCATGTTGTGCCTCCCTAACTCGCTGAAGATGTGGTGGAGTGACTATAAGAGACTGATGAAAAGCAACTCCATCTCATTCCACAATTGATATCTGTAGAGCAGCCAATTTCTCCGTCGACTCACCTAGAATTTTTATACTATCTCTCCTACTAAGTGCATCTACTACAACATTCCCCTTCCCAGGATTATACAGTACCTCAAAGTCATAGTCCTAGAGGAACACAAGCCATCATTACTGTCTCAGGTTTAGTTCCTTCTGAAAGAAGATATACCTGAGACCCCTGTGATCAGAGTAGAATGTAAAACATTCGCCCATCAAGTAATGTCACCATGTCTTCAAGGCGAAAACCACTACTGCTAACTCCAATTCATGGGTTGCATATTTCTTCTCATTTTGTCTCAACTATCTTGAACCATATGCAATAACTACTCGCTCCTTCATCAGAACACATCCAAGTCCGGTCCATGATGCATCATAAAAGACTACTTCCCCAACACCCTCATCCAGAAGCCTCATAATGGGGGCACTAGTCAGTCTCTACACCAGCTCTTAAAAAATCTGCTGGAATATCTCTATCCACACAAATGGTTTCCCCTAGTTCATCAATGCTGATATAGGTGCTACAACTCTGGATAAATCTATCATAATCCTCCTGTAGTATCTGGCCTAACCCATGAAACTTCATACCACTATCACAGTCATGGGTGGCTCCCAAGAAAGTACCGCCTCAATATTTGCTGTATCTGTTGTAACTACTACCTCTTAGATGAAAAGTCCAAGAAAGTGAACCTCTCAGATCTATAACTGGAAAATATAGAGCTTACCATTAATATGGTGCTCTCAGAGTGTGACTAGAACTATCAACAATTGATAGGCATGCTCCTCCTCAGTAGCTGAGTAGATATGAATGTCGTCGATCAAGACTACTACGAAGCCATCAATGTATGGCTGAAAGATCATGGTCATGAGTCCCATGAACACCGTTGGAGCATCGGTCATGCTGAAGGGCATGAAGAAAAACTCATAATGGTTGTACCGACATCTAAATTTTGTCTTCTTCACATCCTCGTCTCGTACTCTGATCTGGTGATAGCATTATCTGAGGTCTATCTTCGAGAACAACCATTCTCCCTCTAGCTGATCAAAGGGGTTTTCAATCCTCTGGAGAGGTTTCTTATTCTTCACGGTCACCTGGTTTAGGCGCCGATAATAAACACAATGTATCAAGCTTCCATCCTCCTTCTTGAAGAACAAAATCGGGGCTTTCCAAGGAGAAACACTAGGCCGAAAGAACCCCATCCCCAGTAAGTCCTCCAGCTGTACTCGTAGCTCACAAAGCACCACAAGAGCCAGTATAGATATCGGTGTCGTCCCGGGGTACAAGTTAATTTAAATGTCCACATGTCGGTGAGGAGGTAGACCCGGAGAATCATCAATGTAGACATCTGTATACTGGTCCTCCACTACAGGATATCTCAGACTCTCTACATCAATTGCTACGTGGGTAAGGCTTTCCAACTGATGAGTGATCGGATGCACTGTCCTCCAGTTAATTCCATCTTGTGTTGGGAAGGTTCCCTTATCAACAGTGAAGGTAAACCTTGTCCCATCCGTGTGGACACACCACACATTGCGCCTCATACAGTCAATATAAGCATGGATTGTAGATAACCAGTCCATAACCAAGATGACGTTATAAGTCCTCGACGCCTCTACTAGGAGATCCCAGTGGAAGCTCTCACCTCCTTGTGAAATCCTGCACTATCGACACCAGTGCGTAATCATTAAATTCAACCCCGTATGAGTCTCTAGCGGTAAGGATCGATCCAACGGTTCCATCGGAATCTCTGAGCTCCGAATGAGGGCCATGGCAATAAAAGGATGGCTGACACATGTGTCTATAATTACTACAGCAATGGGGGAGTAGACACAGATCGTACTTCATATCATCTCTGGAGTTCCATGGACATAGGCCTCAACTTCCAAGAGCAGGGCTCACCCTTGTCTACCTACTCCCTGTAGTCGAGGTGGACCACCTAGTGGTGGTGGCGGTAACATCTTGAATTGTTTCCCACCGTAGGCTGCATGACCACCTACTCTACCACGTCCACTACCTACCTGCGGACCTCCTCAGTCAAACCAACTTCTCTGCAAGGGCGGTCCTTTGACCACCTGCCGATCATCCGTTTGGCAGTTCGAACAGTCATGATCCATATGAACCTCTCTGCCGGATGTGTAGCACTTTCTGCTCCTCGCATGACTGGCTCTGTCTTCGGTGCCCCACACAACTGACCATGAATCCTGTGGTTGTCCACCTGTAGGTCTGGTCTTCTTTGACCTCCGTGACATCAGTTTGCTGGAAGCTGTAGGAGACTCCCCTATGTGATGCTACGTGATGGGTCTCATAGCTCGCGATGTTGAGCACAAAAACCCTCCACTAATAAGACTCGCTATAACACACCCATCTACGTCGGAATTTTGTGAGAAATCATTGAAGCCCCGATCTACTGCCTGAGTCCCTGCTCGAAGATCTGGGCCCTGAAGAATGGTTCCCACACCATATCCTTGGAGCAGCGTGAGAGGCAGGTGATCCTCGCTGAGTACTAGGCAACAGTCATGCTGCCCGGCTGCAGATGAAGAAGCTCATGTATGTGCACTACAGGAAGGGTTGCTGGAACAAACACTGCATGAAATAGGCTCTCAATGTCTTCCCAAAGAAGTCTCACCTCATCATGAACATTGATCATCATGCATCATCATATTCCTGGTAATTCCTTTATAAGACTAAGGTCAAGAATCCCCATAATATCAGCTAGTGTCCCTACAAGTCAAAATACTCTCACCACAGCCCCCAGCCAATCCGGGGCCACCTATGGGTCTGTATCTCCCCTAAACCTGGGTGGCTGATGGAGCTGGAACTCATGAAACGCGCTCAAATGGCATGCACCCTCTATTGCTGGGGCTGGTGGCATCAGTGGCCTAATTTATAATGGTACCGCTGGTGCCCCTACTGATGAAGGGCCATTCACAAAGGCCTCTTTTCTCGGTGGGTTATCATCACGTACTATACCCGAAACCCTTGCTGGATGTATGCATGGAGGCCTTCGGAAAAGAAATAGGTGTTACACGGTCAATAAGTTATACCGGGTGAGCTCGCTCAAAGAGATCAAGAATAAAACATCTCAAAACCGACATGCAATCAATGTTTTAATGAACTGAGTCAGAAATCATAATTTAGGGTCCTGGTGTATGGATACGCTGGCTGCTGCACCAACACTAGATTCAGTAAACTGATAACCACTCTCATAACACTTAACAATATTGTTGTTAAAAGATCAGAGTCCAATGTTCTACGGTTGAACCAACTCATGTGATTCCAATTTTTCATGAACCATCCCCTGGGGACTATGTCGTGACTACCCCACGACCGCATTCCATAGGCCAGGGGCTGTCGACTAGCACCGAAAGGCATATTCCCTAAAACTAGTAAGGCATTTCATTTAAAACCTATATACTCACACAACCAAGAACACATCAAGATATGAACACAAGTAAGATGAATATTAAGAAGAGTGCGTAGAATAAGTAAAAGGGGCCAGAATACAAGCCCAACTTGAATGTAAAAGAAAACTGAAAGGTACAAGTAAAATGGAATATCTCTTGTGAACACCCTTCAATAATCCTACCTTAAGGGTAGGCACAACTCTCAAATGGTCGTCTCTACGGTACGACTCATCTTATGTCCACCCATGAGCTACCTCTAGTCTAGGTACCCTTGTCCTCAGTCAGCGATGTACATCATCTGCACCAAACACAATAAGGTGTCGGCGTAGCTCATGGAGTGGCGAGTATAACTATACTCAGTAGGGACCCCGTGACCATCAAAGGCCCCCCAAAAACCATAAAAGATAAAACCATAAATCATGAAATCAACTGACAACCCTACTTAGTTATATGACAATACATATACCTAATTTATCTAGTATACCCATCTCATTCATGAGGAAACACAAGGTCCAGATCTCTACCCCATGTTCAACTATTCCACGAAGGAAAGAATACCACAAAGGAAACCACGACGAAGGTAAGTACCACAATGGTACACCACAACTAAGAATACCACAAAGGTATCACCACATAGGTAAGTACCAAAAATGTACGCCAGACAAAAGAATACCACATTGGTATCACCTTGGAGGTAGGTACCACAAAGGTACGCCACACAGAAGATTACCACAAATGTAAAGACTCATCTCACACCTGGTATAACAAAGGTATGGTAGTAAAGATGATTAGATGTAACTAATGAATTGTCTTACACATTTAAAAGGCAGACCCACAAATGATGCTAAATCATCAGACCCACATATGATCCTACTACAGTAGACTCACGTAGTATCCTAGTAAATTATACACACGTAGGATCCTAGAGTAGTCCAATGTGGATTCCTAGAGCGGATCCAGGTGGAAATCTCAATCACATACCCATGTAGGATCTCGAAGTACATGCCAACATTGGATCCCAAATCACAGACCCACATATGATCCTTTTTGTAACACACAAAGCTTCCACTGTACGCATCTCTTTGAATAGTACAAGAGCGTGTGTTGTACACAACATCGAGTTCTAACACCCCACAAGAAATCAAACTTGTCGTTATGAAGAGTAATATCTTCTTTTTGAAATTTTATAAATTTTATCTTTCAAAATGGACTTCATTTTGGGATTCTTAATATCGAAATTATCATAGGGTGAATAATTTTTATTTTTATAAAAACATTCAATTTTTAATGAATAGTGAAAAACACTGAGTTATAGTTTAAAACAAAATTTTTATTTAAATAATTATTTGTTTTATTTAAATTTATTTTAGGTGAAAATAGATACATAATACCTATATATGTTCATTGAAATTAATTAGAGTTAGTTTATAATAATTTTATATATATTAAAATTCTCTTGAACTTTTTACCGTATTTTACCCACCTCCTAGGAGAATTTGTAAATTTACATTAAACATAATTTTCTGCTTCTGTGAGTTGAATTTCATAAATCAGAGAGACACAGTTGATATCATTAAGTAAAATTTTGTTCAATAAGATGAAAATAATATTTGGTGAATAGTAGCTTTTTACATTTATTTACCACGGTTAAAAGTAAATCTGGTAATTATGTGTAACATGATATTATTATTACCTTAACACAAGTCCTAATTCTATTGGATAAGTCTAATTAGACCAAAAACAACATTAAGAATAGGATATGATCCTTTAGGTCCACTTGGATTTGATTAGGACATTTATTATGATTTAATTCATAGAAGAGTTAAATGAGTTAAAATCATAGTTTAATAACTAAAATATTTTTAATATAGGTATACACATAAGATAAATTCAACTATAAATATTCATTAAAAAAGATAAAATTATTTCCTACATAATGGTATTTGATTTATATTTTTTATAAATTAAATAATTTATTTATTTATGACACAAGGATGATGTAGTAATTACATAATTAATGAAATATTTAAATAATTGATATTATAAATATCCAAATAAAGGTAATTTGAGAATTTTTAGGAATTCCACTAATTTTATAGGTTACTATGACATGTTAGGGTTGGTTATATGAATTGTTTTCTAAGTAATAATGATTTTATGAATTTAGAAAAAACAGAAAAACAAATAGTGTCAAAATTTACATAAAAGTGTTTTTAAAATAAATGTTATATTATTAATTGTAATTATATTTCTAAAAACCTAAGGTTATTCCAAAAGACTAATATAATGATAGGTGTATCATTAATTAACTAATTGTGATTCTATTGGAATTTTATCGTATGTCTATTAACCATATAATATAAAAATACAAAGAGACATTGTAAATGTTAAACTATTTAACCAAGAGATAAATCTAAATGATAAGGTTAATATAGTAAACCAAACCTATCTAAAACCCATTGGTTGAGTTTTTTTTTGACACATCCCCACATTATACTTTATATAATCTATTTTGGAGCCATTAGAAATAGAAATTTATTATATTATAAAATAATATTTCTAGCTTTTCCAAAGGTTCCCCTCACCCCCCTTTTAAAAGGGAAATTCCCCTTCTCTCTAATTCAGACCTTAAAGTCCATTTGAATCTACCAAAATCTTCGCAAATACCTTCTCAACTATCCTCCCTTAATCCTAGAGTCCTTACTTTAGTCTGAAATCCAACATAAGGATCCCTTTTGATCAAATAAAAAGGAAGAAACCGAATAAGAGGTAAATATTTCATCACATCTTTCAAATTCCTTTCTTCTTGCATTTCCTCTTTCTTTGTTGTTTACATTAAAAAATATTAAATCCATTATAATCTATATACTGTGATGTTATTATAAAAATGGTACAACCATATTAATATTTCTATCCATCCTTTGAATGACATGTCGCCATACCTGTCTTCGAACAGCTTACCGTCTCCACTTCATGGTGTAATTGTCATTCAATACATTATTATTTGGATGGGTATAACAATGATGTGTAATTGAGGTAAATAATAAATATGACCTGATAATTATTCATAATATATGATATACCATCCAATTATATATTATTTTAATATCAAAAGAATGAAATTGTCGCTCGTGCGTACGTACAGATTACTGTCTCTATGAACACGATGTTATTCATTCCCCATCGTATCCATTCAAGAATAATTTTCATGTGATTATTAAATATAATGTTTAAAGACATAATATAATTCTAGATATGAATAAGATACATCGCATCCATAAATCATATGACTCACATATGAATGATTATAATGAAAAAGAAATCTGTTAACACCCGAAACGCCGATTATACTAAGATATTATTAACAGAGCAATGTTAAAATATCATATAAGATATCATAATAATGTATAAGATTCTTGTATAACTTAATAACAATTATTTATCCATTATACAGGAGTTTAACCTACCCTCGACCAAGGAAAAGTACAAGGTTAGTGTTAATTCTACAATCTCTTCTTTATCTGAGGATGTTCATATGTAATTATCTACTGGGTCTATTTATCATCCACATCCATGTTTCTTAAAACTTTATATCAAAACATTCTTACTATTTTATATACAATGGGTTAAATTCATTTATACCCTTGTTTGAATTTTATAAGATGTTTATAAAGGAATCTTTCCATCATTTTTCAAACAAAGTACTATTTGACCTTTTAGCCAAATTTAAGGTAAGAATGTTTTTTAACATATACACCGGGTACAACTATTTTATGCCATTATAATATTGTACAAGCATCCCTTACAATATTATAAGAATATTTTCAAAATAAATGTTTTCTTTTATAATTATATGACTTTTAAATTATTTCAAAATAGAAATATATATTTCTCAAAAAATGTTTTGATTTCATCTATGTCAACATCCTTCGATGGATTGTATGTTTATTGGAAGTTGATTTATTTTGATTCACAAAATCCATATTTTATTGAAGGTTTTGGGTTATGTTTCAATGTGGATGTTCTGTTTTTATACCATTCACAATTTATGGATAAATTATTGACATTTCATATGATAGTTTTAATAAGAATGTTTATGTTATGTTTAATCCATTTCATATGAGGAATGCATTGGACATAGTAAGTGATGGGTGGATCCCGCTATAGCTCTTCGTTGCATCGGTAGGTCTCATGATACATACTATTGTCTTGGTACAAGGACTTGATAAAATATTATTTGTATTAATGGCACAAGGCCTCAACTGTGTGGTTATGAAATTCTGGCATTATGCATTTCATCATTATGAAAGTGGCTATTGATATAGCATGTAATTATTCAACTAGTAGATCATCCATGTGTGTAAGTAAATTGAATTATTTTGATTTATATTTTCTATATTATCATGATGTTTATGTTTAAAAGGATTTTGTTTCTATTTTATACATTTCCTAAATGTTTATGCTTATTTATTAAATTATCTGCTATATTGTTATCCTTATAATGCATTTGAGCTCACCTCTTTCTATATTTTATTTTTCCCAGGATGCGAATAGGTATTTTATGATTGGCCTACAAGGATAATCTATGGGATTTCATAGTTTTTTATGGAAGAAATGTAGTTATAGTTTTCATTTTATGATTTAATGTAAACCATATGAATGTATCTAGTACAGTCACGGCTACTAAACTAATCAGCCTTTCGAGACATGATCTTTTGTTATCATGGCAATGATACATAATAATTCCCTGACTATGGGCTTCTGGGGTTGGTTAATTATATTTGGTATAAGAGGATGTTTAGTACAAGCCTTGGAATCCAGATTTAGATAAAATATGATTAGAGCACATTACACTAAGAAACACTTTGAGAATTAGTATAGTGGAACTTCATAGAATTTTGGTATTGTAGAGATTTTGTGAGTTTTGCAATAAATACATACCGGTTTAGATATGAGTAGGTAGAGTTGGTTCTGTCATATATGTATCTAGGGGTAAAACCCAAAAACACCACTTTGAGATAGAATTGAACTGGAACTGGTGCACGATAACAGGCTTTTTTGCACTCTTGCTTATGACATTCCTGTGAGATATTTTTAGGAAAATTCTCATTTTCGTTACAAAACATTATTAAGGTTTTATGAGTATATACATCAACATAGAAACCATTTTTTATGATTATGGATTATATCAATAAACTGTTCAATTTATGTTATGTGTTTTACAAGTTTGGAATTATTTATATCGATTGATAAACTAATCTAGTTTATGCCATTATTAAGAAATGGTTCCTAGTGGATGGAATGGAACTATATCACTACACTCACTCAATGTTGGGATTTCCCTCCTGCTCAAGATAATTATAGTGCAGGTGGTGATACAATAGGTTCTGATCAGCTTATCACTATATTGGGACAACTCAGTCAGGTTATGAATAAAAACCTTACTCGAATGGAGCACCCTGATCTGCAGCGTGGAGGATCAATGTTAGATCAATTCATGAGGATAAACCCACCAACGTAAAATAGGGGTACAAATCCACTAGTAGCTAAGTAATGGATAAATTCCTTAGATAAAATATTCCATGCCTTGGGGAGTAGCGAAAGGGAAATAGATGTCTTGGAAAATTATCACCTCACTAGAGATGCTGATCAATGGTGGTAATTGATTCAAAACACAAAGGAAGATAATGATGTATAAAATAGGAAATATAGGGATTTTAAAGATGTTTTATAACAACAATACTATCCTGATGACCATTGAGTGGATATAGAAAGACAATTTCTGTGTCTGAGGAAAAAGGAAGATGAGAATGCTGCAAAGTATGATGCTAACATTAAATGGTTAGTAAGGCATGCTAGGGATTATATACGTAACCTAATAAATAAGATTGATTATTTCATTGATGGGTTAAAACTATTTCTCCATCGATCATCAGTTTCAAATCCTTCTAGAACAATGAAGATAGTGTCTCATGTGCTATCAATATAGAAAAAGAATTCTCTAAGTTATACGGATTTAAAGCAATGCAAGAGAAGAAGATATCTATTGAACACTCTAGAAATGAAAATAAGGGGAAGAAGTGAAAAGTTGAATATCCATCCTGCAGAAAATGTTTGAAGAAACACCCAGGTACTTACCTGAAGTGAATGGGAGTTTGTTACAAGTGTGATGAAAAAGGACACCATGCTCGGGACTACATGGGGAAGAAATAGGATGTCGATGGTGAATTCTACAATTATAGAGAAATGGGGAATTGTGTAAATGAATGTCCTAAGAATAAGGGGAAATTACCTTAGAAAAGGACAAAGGATCAAGGCCAAGATTATGTTATCACTACTACTGAGGTTAAAGCTTTGAAAGACGTAGTGGTAGGTAATTTAATGGTTTCTTCAAGTTTAGAAAATTATTTATTTGATTCTGGATCATTGCATTGCTTCTTATTTTCCCATTTTGCTAAGAAATTTAGATATTTCCAATTTTATTTAACATGGGATTTTTCAGTCAAAAAACATAAGAAAAGTATCATTTCCACACAATTTTGTGAATCAGTCCCCGTTAGAGCACATAAATATTTTTTATCTACTGATATCATCAGCATACCAATTATTGAATTTGATATAATCATCAGTATGGATTGGATTTCTGACCATGATGAAAATATTTATTGTAAGAAGAAAGAGGTTACTATTTTTGATGATGATGATAAGGAAAACTTTATCTATAGAGCAGAATCGTCACCACCTAATTCTTATCTAGATTGACCACCAATAGATCAACTAAATTAAAAAATTTGGGCGGAAGAGAATGAAACAACTGTGGGTGAAAAAATAATGTTAAAATAGAGGATTGACCTATTATAAATGAATATGTCGATGTGTTTCTAGAAGAATTACCTGGACATCCTCCACCACAAGAAATTATGTTTCCCATTGACATAACACCTAGGTCAAAGCCCATATCAAAGACCCCTTATAGAATGGTCACTATGGAATTAGTGGAACTAAAGAAACAACTAGAGGAAATGAGTAATAAGGGATTTATTCAGCCTATTGTTTTTTCATATGAAGACCCGATCCTTTTTTTAACAAAAAGGGATGGATGTATGAGGTTTTTCATTGACTATAAAGAGATAAATGCTATAACAATAAAGAACAAGTATCCCCTACCCCACATTGATGATTTATTCGACCAAATTCATGGAGCTTAATAATTTTAAAATATTTCCCTTCGATCTAGATATCATCATTTTTGTGTGAAGAAGAAAGATATTTCAAAAACATCATTTCGAACCAGATACGGGCATTACGAGTTTATAGTAATGCCTTTTGGATTGACTAATACACCCTCTGACTTCTTGGATATATTGAATAGAGTATTCAAGGAATATCTTGGTGACTTTCTAGTGGTATTTATTGATGATATATTGTTATAATCAAAAGGCTAAAAGATCATGAAAATCACTTGCGAATTATCCTGAAGACTCTTAGAAGAAATGGATTATATGGGAAGTTAAGGAAGTGTGATTTCTGGCTTCATGTGATTTCTTTTCTTGTCCATATTGTCTCTAAGTATGTATCTCTGTTGATTCTTTTAAAATTATGCCAATCCAAGAATGTCTTGCACTGACGAGTATAATTGAGGTACGTAGTTTTATTGGTTTAGCAGCTTATTATTGACATTTCATCCAAAAATTTTCCCAGTTGGCTAACCCATTAACAAATCTCACACGAAAATGGGTTGAATTTTTTTGTTAAAAGATTGTGAAAAATATTTTGAATGACTGAAGAGAAGATTAGTCAATGATCCAATAAAGACTCTACCATCGTGGAATGATGTGTTTGTTATTGATAGTGATGTTTCATAGAAATTACTTTGTTGTGTCTTTATGTAGAATGATAGGGTTATTTCATATGCACCACGATAGCAAAAAATGCATGAGAAAAACAATCATACTCATGATCTTGAGTTAGAAGCTGTAATATTTTCTTTGAAGACCTGGATACACTATCTATATGATGAAAAATGTGAGATTTAAACTGATCACGAGAGGTTGAAGTATATTTTCACACAAAAAGAACACAACATGAGGCGAAAGAGATTGGTTTAAGTACTCAAGGATTATGATTTCACTATACACTACCACCTGGGGAAGGAAAATAAGGTGGTAGATGCTTTGAGTATAAAGAATCATGGAGTTTTGAACAAGTTGAGAGTTGAAAAGGATCCCATATAAATGGATCTAGTAAATATGGATATTGGAATAACCATCGAAGGTGAAACATCAATACATTTTCAAATGGTTGCCAAACAATCCTTACTTGAAAGGATAAAGAGTTCTCAAACCGATGATGAAGACTTTCAAAAGAATATTAATGTTGTGAATGATTGGAGATTGACTAAATTTGTGTATAAAGATGGTATTTTGAAATTTGGGAAGAGACTTTGTGTTCTCGATATACTAGATATAAAAAGGAAATTGTTGGATGAGTTACATAGTTCCAATTTCTATATAAACCATAGGACCACCAAGATGTATAGATAACTGAAGGACCATTTTTGGTCGGACAACATGAAAAGGGAGATTGCTGATTTTGTGTCAAGATGTATGGTTTTTCATCAAGTGAAAGCTGAAAGGAAATAGTCTGGAGGATCCATGAAACCTATCGCCATACCGAAGTGGAAATGGGATAATATTATGATGGCCACTATCATGGGACTACCAAAGACTCCAAGAAGGAATTATGCAATATTGGTCATTGTTGATCTTCTTACCAAGTTATCACATTTTCTTGCGATATGAGAATATTTTCCACTTGAACGTCTAGAAAGACTATATATTAATGAGGTTTTGAGACTTCATGGAGTAACCATATCGATTGTTTCTAACCATGATCCACATTTTAAATCATGATTCTAGAAAGGTCTTTAGAAAGACCTGGATACTGAGCTTTGTTTGAGCACTGCCTACCACCCCCAAACTACTGGAAAATTAGAATGAAATATTAAAACCTTAGAAGACAGGTTGGGATCATGCTCACATGAATTTCAAGGTATGTGGGATCAATATTTATCTCTGTTAGAATTTTCCTATAACAATAAATTCCATTCAAGTATTCAGATTGAACCATATGAAGTGTTATACAGAAAGAGATGTCGCACACCAACGTTTTGGGATGATGTTGGTGAAAGAAAACGCGTAGGGCCAAAACTTGTGGAGGAAACGATTAAAAAGGTGAATGTAATCCAAAACCACATCAAGGAAGCTCAAAGTAGACAGAAGTGATATGATGTTAACCAAATGAAGGATTTGGAATTTCAGGTAGTAGATAATGTTTTCTGGTAGGTATCTCCATGGAAGGGTGTAATACGTTTCGATAAGAAGGGTAAATTGAGTCCCAGGTACATCAGACCTCTCGAAATTCTAGAACGAATTGGGGCTATAGATTACTATTTGGAAATGCCGCCAAGTCTCTCCAAAGTCCACGATGTGTTCCACGTAACACTATTGAGAAATACATGTCTGACCCAACGTATGTACTCACCTATGAGGCATTAGAACTGGACCCGATCTGTATTATTGGGAATAGCCTGTCAAGGTTCTTGATATAAAATAACAAGTGTTGAGAAACCAAACGACTGGTCTGGTAAATGTTCTATGGAGAAACCATAAGTTGGAAGAGGCAATGTGGGAACCTGAGAAACCTATGATGGTGAACCACCCGCGTCTTTTTATGCAGTATTATTTTTGAAATTTTATGGATGAAATTATTTGATGTATGTGAGAATTTAACACCCCCATCTTCCATGGTACACTTCTCTTTAAATAATACAATAGTGCGTTTTGTACTCAATTTCGAGTTCTAACACACCACAACTAATCAAACTAACAGTTTTGAATAGTAAAACCCACTTTTTGAATTTTTATAATTTTTATCTTTCAAAATGGACTTCATTTTTGGATTGGTAATATTGAAATTACCCTAGGTTAAATTTTTGGTATTTTTCTGAAAACATTCAATTTTTGATGAATAGTGAAAAACACTGAGTTATAGTTTAAAACAAGATTTTAATTTAAATAATTATTTATTTTATATAAGTTTATTTTAGGTAAAAATAGATACATAATACCTATATATGTCCAATGTAATTCATTTGAGTCAGTTTATTATAATTTTAGATATATAAAAATTTTATTGAACTTTTTGCCGTCTTTTACCCACCTCCAAGGAGTATTTAAAACTTTACATAAAAATAAATTTACTACTTTAGTGAGTTTAATTTAAAAAATCAGAGAGACTTAGTTGGTATTATTATGTAATATGTGGTTCAATAAGATGAAAATAAATTTTGGTGTATAGTAACCTTTTACATTTATTTACCACGGTTAAAATTAAATAGGTTATTTAAGGGTAGAAATGATATTATTATTACCCTAACGCATGTCCTAATTGTATTGGATAAGTGTAATTCGACTAAAGAAAACCTTATGAATAAAATATGATCCTTTATATTCACTTGGATTAGACTAGGACATTTATTATTAATTAATTTAAAGAAGAGTAAAAAGAGTTAAAATATATGTTATTAAATAAAATATTTTTAATATAGGGAAAAAATAAGATAAATTGTATTATAAATATTCATTATAAAGATATAAATATTTCATACATAATGGTTTTTTATTTATATTTTTTAGACATTATAATATTTAATTTATTTATGACACAATGATGATGCAGTAATTACCAAATTAATGAAATTTGAAAATAATTGATGTTATAAATATCTAAATAAATTTAATTTGAGACTTTTTATGAATTAAAATAATATTCTAGGTTAACATGACATGTTAGTGGTGGTTAGATGAATTTTTATTGAATTAATAATGATTTTATGAATTAAAAAAAAACAAAATACCAAATAGTGCAAAAACTGTCATAAAATTATTTTTAAAATATATATTATATTATTAATTGATATTCTATTCCTAAAAATCTAAGGATTGGACAAAAGACTTATATAATGATATTTGTATCATTAATGATCCACTTGGGGTTCTTTTGGAAGTCCATAATATGTTTATTAACCATATAATATAAACATACTAAGAGACGTGGTAAATGTGAAACTATTTAACTAAGAGTTGAATCTAAATGATAATGTTATTATAGTATCCCAATCCGGTATAAAACCTATTGGTTGAGTGGTTTTCTACCCATACCCACCTTATCCTTTAAATAATATATTTTTTATCCATTAGAAACCGAAACTGATTTTATTATGATATAATATTTCTATATTTTCCTAAGGTACCCCTCACCCCTCTTATAAAAGAGAACTTCCCCTTCTCTATAATTAACACCTTCAAAGCCATTTGGTTTGGCCAAACTCTCCCCAAAAAAAGTCTCAAAATTCCTCAATTTATCCTTGAGTCCTGTCTTTAGTCATAAATCCAACCTAAAGATCCCTTTTGATGAAATCAAAAGGAAGAACCCGAAGAAGAGATAAATATTTCATCACCTCTTTCAAGTTCCTTTCTTCTTCCACTTCCTCTTTCTTTGTTGTTTCCATTATAAAATAATAACTCCATTATATTATACATACGATGATTTTATTATAAATATGGTACCACCATATTCATTATTCTATCCATCCTTTGAATGACATGTCACCATACGTGCGTACGTATGGCTTACCGTCTCCACGTCGTGGTGTAATTGTTATTCAATACATTATTAATTGGATGGGGTATAATAATGATGTGTAATAGATGTACATAATAAATATAACATGATAATGATTCTTTATATATGATATACCATCCAATTACTTATTATTTTAATATCAAAATAATTAAATTGTCGCTCGTGCGTATGTACGGATTACCGTCTCCATGAACATGATGAGATTCATTCCCCATCGTATCCATTCAAGAATAATTTTCATTTTTTGATTAAAAATAATGTTTACAGACTTAATATAATTCTTTATATGAATAAGATACAACCCATCCATAAAAAATATGACTCACATAAAAAAATATTAAGGAAAATGAATCTTTTAACACCCAAAATGGGGATAATACTAAGATATTATTTTCAAAACAATGATAAAAGATCAAATATGATATCATATTAATGTATATGATTATTGTATCATTTAATAGAAATTATTTCACCATTATAAATGATTTTATCCTAACCTGGACCAAGGAAAACTATAAGTTAAGGGTTAATTCTAAAATCTCTTAATTATCTAAGTTTGTTTATACGTAATTATCTACTGGAACATCTTTTTTATCCCCATCCATGATTCATAAAAATGTATTTCAAAACATTTTTACTATTTTATAGACAACGGGTTAAAGTCATTTATACTCTTGCCTGACATTTATAAGATGTTTATGAAGGAATCATTCCATCATTTTCATAACAAGGTTATTTTTGACCTTTTCGACAAATTTAATGTAAGTATGTTTTTTTAACATATACGGCGGGTGTGGCAATTTTATGCCATTATAACAACATCGAAGCTTCCCTAACAAGATTATAAGAATATTTTCAAAATAAATATTTTCTTTTATAATTATTTGACTTTGAAATTATTTCAAAATAGAAATAGATATTTCTCCAAAAATGTTTTCATTTCATATATGTCAACATCCTTTGATGGATTGTAAGCTTATTTGAAGTTGATTTATTATGATAAAAAACAACCATATTTCATTGAAGGTTTTTCTGATATCTTTGACTATGGATGTGATATTTTATACCATTCAATCATTATTGATAAAGTATTGACATTTCATAGGGTAGTTTTAATACGAATTTTTATGTTATGTTTAAATCTTTTCATATTAGAAATGCATTGGACTTTGTAAGTGTACGGTGGAGCCCGCTATAACTCCTCGATGAATCAGTAGGTCTCAGGTGAAAAACTAGTGTCTTATCACAAGGCCTTGACAAGATATTATTTGTATTCTTGGCACAAGGCATCGACTATGTGCTTATGAATGTTTGGAATATGCATTCCATCATTATGAAAGTGTGTATTGATATTTCATGTGATTATTCGACAAGTAGAATATCCATGTGAGTAAGAAAATGGAATTATTTTGATTTAAATTTGTTATATTATGATGAAGCTTTAGTTTAAAATGATTTTTTTAGTTTTATACATTTCATTAAATGTTTATGTTTATTTAATAATGTTTCCCCTATATTGTTTTCCTTACTGAGCATCTGAGATCACCCCTTTCATCATTTTATTTTTCCCAGGATGCAAAAAAGTATATTATGACTGACCTATAGGGATGTCTACGGAATCTCAGTGTGGTCTATGGAAACAAGGTTGTTATAGTTTTCCAATTAATTATGTAATGTAAACCTTATGAATGTATCTAGTACTTTCAAGGCGACTAAACTAATCAGTCTTTTGAGAATTGATCTTTTGTGATCATGCCAATGATACGTAATAATGCACCGACTCATGGCTTCTAGGGTAAGGGCGTTACAATTTTTGCAGAGACCTAAATATTGATGTACATGGACATTTCATTACTTTTTTGGAATAATTAATACATAACGAAAACCAACACACAAGGACCATAATAGTTTTGTTTCTTTGGAAACTCAGAACATAATCTTTTAATCATGGTGAATGATCGTCAACATCTCCCATAAAGATCTTCCCCTTTTGTTTTCTTACCTAAAATCATTCTTTATATCCAAGGTAAAAGAAAATATTTAAAGGGTGAGCTAAAATTCTCAGTATGGGTAAGCATAGAGAAAATTAAACAAAAAATATGAATTTGAACTTCAAAACATGAACATTATATTTAAACATCAAAATCGTGAGCAATGAAGTAAAACATGGCAGTATGTAGGGAATAGATCATAATGGCTCATCAATCATGATAAAATATCATCGGAATAAAACATTTAATTTTGGAAAACCATTAATCACATGATATGATTTCCATAGTAGCCAAGGCATTGCTGCCAAGACCATCATAGTGGATAAAGTCCCTTTCTAAATTGGGTTCACTCCTCGTTCCAGTCCTATAACACTGAACCGGATTAACATACCATTCCAGCCATGTTTATGTCATGAGATATAAATCTTTACCCAATGCATTGGAGGTAGATATAGGTCCCACCCATATCAAAAATGAATTCATTCTTACTTGTGCGACAACATAAACATAAATCATTCATCATAACCCAAAGAATAAAAATTGGTTTCATAAACATCATCCCATAAAAACATAATCCATATAAAAGAAATGGATATCATTTCATAATACGAAAAATCAAACCATGTAAATAATAGATACATTATACTTGAAACAAAAACATACTTAATAATGTCATCAAAGATGGAAAATAGTTTTGATAAAACACTTGAAATGAATTCTTTAGGAAAATATCCTTTCTTCTTCAAAATATTTTTCTTTTCTCTAAATGAAATGAAATTTTAACAGAAAATGATTTTTTTGAATATAATCATGAAAAATTATAGAATAATATTCATGAAAATTAGTCGTTATGAAACTATAAAAATCTGTTCATGCCGTATAAGTTAAAAAACATTCTCCTCGTACTTCTTCTGAAAAAATAAAAAAGACTCTCGTACTGAAAACGAAAAAATATTAATTTCATATCTTTTACTAAAAATTCACCAATCAGAAAAATTGGATTTTAAAAAATCTATGAGGATATAAATAATATTACATATTTAGGAATCTTGGATGTGGATGATAAATATGCCCCAGTAAATTCTGAAGTATAAACAATCTCGGATAAAAATGAGGTTGTGAGATTTTCCCGTACCTTATGTATGATATGCTTTGTATGTATCTGAAACTCCTATATAATGATTTAAATAATGTCATTGACTTATTAGAGAGTCATATTAATTGTTATTATATCATATATGGTTCACTTATGACTTTATAATACCCGTTCTTTTGTAAATTCCATGTTAAAGCATCGTTTTGGGTAAAATCATTTCATTTATTGTACGTGTTTAGGCATGTTGTTATTGATATTATTATTTATACCCTAATTTACATAATTCCAGAATGTAAAACATGATTTATATATAATATATATTCAGTATATAAATATATATTATAAATCGTTAAATGGAATGAAAGTTACCGTTCATGGAGACGGTAGGTTGTACGTACACATGAACGATGTTTTCATTTCCTTATTGAATTAATTGGAATTAAGTGAATGAAACATATATGTACATAAATCCAGTATCATTATTATGTAATATCATTCATGATTATTTATTATATAAACTTTATAATCATACTTTTATTTTTAACATGGAAAATGAATCTCATCGCGTCGTGGAGACGGTAATCCGTACGTACGCACGAGCGATGATATCATTCCCATATTTATTAAATGGAATTGTAGTGGATGATATAATATGTTAGAATAATTATGATTCTATAATAATCATATATAGTTATTCTTTAAACCATTATACCCATCCAAGTAGAGGGTGGTGGAAAACAGATTACACCACATCGTGGAGACGGTATTCCGTACGTATGCAAACATGATGATTTCATTTTCCATAGGATGGATAGAAGATGAAATAGGGTTGTTTCATATTTATAATGACATATCGGAATATTAGTGATAATTATGTTATTAATTTATGATGAAACAAATAATGAAGAATAATTATAATAAGAAATAAATTGGAATGAATCGGTAAAGGATATTACCTCTTATTTGACGCGCCTCTCTTTAACCTCCTCTTTAGGCATTAGAGTTGGTATTTTGAGGATACCGGAACCTCTATAATGTTTCTAGGGAAGTTGAAGTTGGAAATGGTCGGGGTCTGGTCATGTATGAAGGCTCAAATTTGTGTAAATAGAAGAGGGAAGAGGTGCACTTTTATAAGGGAGAAGAGGGGCACCTTTTAAAACCTCAAATATATTAATTTATACTAAATTCAAACCCCACATAAAAACATCCAAAATAACTCAAATCCTAAGATTATAAGAGATAGGGTTATAATATCCTCAACCAATTAAATTTAGCCATGTTTTGAATTTATTTTAAACACTATCAACTTGATTTATTCTTATTTAATATATTTAATATTATTTGTGGTAATAATATTCTAAATTTTAAATAGTTATAAATAATTACTTGTGTGTAGTGAATTGTCAATAATTGGATAATTTATGACATTTTAGATTCCTAACATGATATATTCATCATACAAATTCATGGGGAACATTAATTTTTTCATATATGATTTATTTTAATATTTCTAAAACCATTTATTTGTTATATCTCGTAATAAAATAATTACTACAACATTGTTGTATAATTATTTAATATACATATTTTTTGCATAAAAATTATAAATAAAATCCTTTTATGGAAAAATATATAATAAATTTCATAATAATATTTTTAATCGAATTTATCCTCTTAAAATAAAAACATCTAAATTGTTATATTTATTAAATTATGAATGTGACATCGCTGACATCATTTAAAATAAAATATTATAAATGTCCTAATCAGTTTTATAATGCTCCAAATGGTCCAAAAATAGACCCTTGGATGAATAAGGTATAGAAAGACTTGACCAATAATGTTTGGTCAATTTTACGGTCCTTTTGATAGGTATTTTTATTTTCATAAAAATAATATTATTCATTTTTTCAATAAATAAATAATTTCTACATCATTAATGTATAAGATATTAAGGTAATTAAATATTTATTAAAAATTAAAAATAAATTAAAATGATAAATAAAAACACTTCATATTTCAAATTATTATTTTTAATGAAATATATATTCATCAAATCCTAATATTAAAAATAATCTAATTATTAAAGTTTTAGTGAGGCATTTTTCACTTTCTTTAAAATAAAATACATTAAAGGTCTTAATCACATCCAGGTGGGTTCCAATAGATTTTATTTCAATCAAAATATTCCTTAGGACGAAATATAATAATCCAATTATATTAATACAAGTGTTAGGGTAATTTTATAATATTATAGTTACCCTTAATTACGCAATTTTCCTTTAACTATAGTAAATAAAATTTACCGTAGTTACTATTCATAGTGCCCAAAAATATAAAGTAGCCTGTAAACATAATTTGGACCTACTGATTCAAAATATGGAATCCATTTCTCTAAATTTGAATCACAGAAGTTGGAGAAATTAATTTAAAATTAATCTCATTGTTAAGAAAAGGAGTTTTAAAAGATAAAACATTACAAAAGATTGAAATTATTTTACCTATGAATTCAATGTAAAATCAATGATAATGACATAAAATATATTAAATGGTGAAAATATATTCTATTTTTAATTTAAATCTATTTACTATTATAACTTAACCATATAAAATATCTCGATGAAAAATGTTTTTTTATGTAAAATTTAGCGTGTTTTTACTATTCATCGAAATAAGAATGTTTTCAGAAAAATATCAAAACATTATCCAATGTAAATTTTTATATCCTGATTCAAAAAAAGATTTTTATTTTTTAAAATTGATCTTATAAAATTTTAAAAAATTATATTTAAAATGTGTGCGCCATCAAAAGGGGACAAAACTGCATTTTTTAAAAAATACTTATTTTACCCAAAAAAATTATTTTGTTAACATACAATGTTATTGAAAATTATTAAGATGAATGATAATGTAATAAAATTCAAAATTTAGTTAATACAATTCATAATGGCTAGTTTATAATATTATAACCATATGTCGTTGTATAGTGAAACCCGATATTGCGTACAACACACGCTATCGAGGAAGGTCGTGATTGCGTGTAATGCAAG
The DNA here is from genome assembly GCA_963277665.1 of Viscum album. Taxonomy (NCBI): domain Eukaryota; kingdom Viridiplantae; phylum Streptophyta; class Magnoliopsida; order Santalales; family Viscaceae; genus Viscum; species Viscum album. Next base: position 874,503,429 of record OY728143.1, on the reverse strand, counting down.
TCAAGTCAGAGTTGTGTGTAGTTCAAGACTACTTTGTTGTTGCATATAACAGAATCAAAACAAATATCATTTATACATTGAATATATATATACACACACACACTCAATGTTGCTCAGAATAACTACTATCAAACAAAATTGAAATTGTGTGTAACACAATCCTAGAATATTGTTGCGTATACTACAAGCTAATATGGTGTTGCTTATAGCGCAAGATAATTTTGGTGTACCGTACACCACAAGAAATCAATGAAATTAAAAATAATAATTCTCATAAAATCTCGGATTGTTACATTCTACCCCCCATAAAATTAATTTTTCCCATGAAATTCGATGGTGTTATAAATGGTTTACTACTGGAAAGTTTCTTTCACAGAAACCCTCATCGTAAAAACTAATACTAAAACATAAATTTAAAAAGTAAAGTATGAAACAGAACGGCTACCCTAATTAACTCATCACTAGGTTTCCACATAGGAGAACATAGGTGAAAATATGGATCTGGAAGACAAATCTGACAATCATGTTCTGATAGAGAGTGGTAGAGAACAAGCTATGAGAAATCCAACTATCACAAAGCCATAAATTTTTGATGATCTAAGGTACCATCTGATTAATCAGATATAAGAACATTAGGAAAACATATTTGGTTTTCAATATCATTTACTTAAAGTTTAATATTTTGAATTATAAGAAATACTTATTTGATTTTGGTACAATCTCATTGTTGTTTATGCCTTGAACAATTTCCACTTCATCTCTTAAAGAAATGAAGTTGAGTTTGTATTTCGTGATGTGTTAGCAGATCATGCCATAGAATGATAGGTCATTCAAGCTGTTTCAAACATAAGGTGAGAAAATGTTATTAAATATATATAAGTCCTCCTATAGTGAGTTTAATAGTATATGGTTCCAAAAATGGACTTATACTTCTTATATCATTCCAATTAATAAATTAAAACTTAAACAGGGACTTCATGTAGGCCAGTGGTATGCGATAAAGGCATGTCACACTTCGGTTGTGGGTTTGATTCCCACATCCTTGTCTGACGTGACAGGTTGTCACCCGTTCTGCATGTTGTCCCTTTTCATAAACTACACTATTAAAATATTCCATCAATAATATAAAAAAAAGTTAAAACCTTAAACAATACTATATTATTTCTAACTTAAATCATTCCAATCATTAGGCTTATTCAAAATAAATATGTCCAATCTCATAGTACAAAGAAAATGATTACTTGAAATGTCACAAAACAGGCACATGAATACCATCATTTATCCCCCCATATATCATAAGATATATCTTGTTGACCACATTCCAAAGATGTGAATTCCTTAATCATGTATTCTCTTGAAACATAAATTATCATAGAAACATAGTGAAATCATGAATGTTGTCAAAAAGGTAACTCTTTCCACATACGAAAATACCAAAAATTATATATACTCAAACCATGATATCACTTTTTCTTTATATCAGTCATGCGCTCATTAATACTATAAAACTGTTCATCATCTCTTTATCCCTTCTTTATGAACATATAAAGTGCTTTCCAAAAATATCTGAATAAACATTCATGGTTACCGATACCATTCTACATATACTTTCAATAACATAAGGAAAAACAATAGTGTAAAAATCCTTAGATGTATCTTTATTCCATAGTACCATGAGATTACTTATACAACATTACTCTGGATAAACATGTAATCATTGCACTACCTTCTTAAACCATTGACCGATCTTGAACAATTCATTCATCTCACTTATCATTTGTAGTCTCTTAATCACCGTTAATATAAATACTACCCATACGACCATGCTGATTCTCTTCATTAGACATTCCTTTAGGGCATTGGTTTGCATAATGCCCGTACATTCCAAATTTAAAACATTTAACCATTGTTGATGTCTTAGAAATTCCATTTTCCTTGTATGTGGTTTCAACTGAACCTTTTCCTTTACTATTACTGGCTTCATGTCCTTCTTTTATACGCCCAAAGAATCTTCTAAATCCAATGAAACAATCTCCCTGATGCCTCATCCCACATGATTTACATGAGGGAAATTTAACTTTCATTCCTCTTTGATCATCATGAAACTCCATCATTCTCTTATTAGTTGAGCCGGGAAACTACCAAATTGGATATTATTGATAATATTTTGAGATTTCTGATTAGGTATAATAACGATATCTGGACCTCTAGATCCAATTTCATTTGGTTGATCATTATGAATATCAAACCATTTTCCATCATATCCTCCATTATCGTGAATCTTCCTGTTTCCAGCCATTTTATAGAACCCAAAAAAGTGTGAGAGGTAGAAATCATAATCCTGGGGAGTACCATAAATATCTAACATCTTAGGTTTAATTCTAATATCGTTATCTTAATTCTAGGAATATAACCTATACTTATAATTAATCCCTATACATCCCTTAGAAATATCTCTAGGTATTTCACTAAAGTTTTCACATCCTAGTTTCCAAAGGATGACTAAACCTTTCCTTTGATACCAACTATAGAGACATAAAGCTTGACGTACATGGACATTACATTACTTTTTCGGAATACATAATACCTAAAAAAACCAACAAAAAAGGTCCGTAATAGTTTAGTGTCTTTGGAAACACGAAACATAATAGTTTAATCATGGTGAATGATAATCAACATATCCCATAAAGATCTTCCCCTTTAGTTTTCTTACATTAAACCTTGATTTTTATCCTGGGGTAAATAAAACATATAAAGGTTGATCTAAAATGCTCATTAAGGGTATGCTTGGAGAAAATAAAACAAACCATATACATTTGATCTTCAAAACATGAAAATAATATTTAAACGTCAAAATCTTGATCAATGACATAAAACATGGCAGTACGTAGGGCATAAAAAATAATGGATCATCACTAATGATAAAATAGAATGGGAATAAAACATTTAATTGTGGAAAACCATTATGCACATGATATGATTTCCATATTAGCCAAGGAATTGCTGCCTAGACCATCTTCGTGGAAAAAGTCCCTTTCTGAATCGAGTTCACTCCTCATTCTAGTCATGTAACAATGAACCGTATTAACTTACCATTCTAGCCATATCTATCTAGTGAGATATAAATATTTACCCAATTTATTGGAGATAGATATAGGTCCCACCCATCTCATAATGAAATCCTTCTTACTTGTGCCAGAACATAAACATAAATCATTCATTATAACCCAAAGAATAAAAATGGGATTTATAAACATCATCCCTTTATAAAATAATCCATATTAAATAAATGGATATCATTTCATCATAAAAAAAATAAAACCATGTAAAAAATAGATACATTATACTTGAAACATAAACATTCTTAATAATTTCATCTTAGATGTAAAATATCTTTCATAAAACACTTGAAATGAATTTTTGAGGAAAATATCCTTTCTTCTTATAAATCATTTTCTTTTCTCAAAATGAATTGAAATTTTAAAATAAAATGATTTTTTTGAAAACAATCATTAAAACTTATATAATAATCTTCATGAAAATTAGGAATTATGAATCCATAAAAATCTACTCTTGCTGTATAAGTTAAAAATACATTCTCCTTTACTTTTCCCGGAAAAGTCAAAAAGTCTCTCGTACGGAAATGGAAAAAATATTCATTTCATTTCTCTTACTAAATATTCACCAATAGGTAAAATTGGATTTAAAAAATTGTATAAGGATATAAATAATATTACATAATTAAGAAACATGGATGTGGATGATAAATATGCCCCAGTAAATTCTGAAGTATAAACAATCTCGGATAAGAATGAGATTGTGAGATTTTCCCTTACCTTTTGTCTGATATGCTTCGTAGGTATCCGAAACTCTTGTATAATGATTTAAATAATGACATTAACTTATTACTGAATCATATTCATTGTTATGATATCATATATGGTTCACTTAAGACTTTATATTACCCGTTCTTTTGTAAATTCCATGTTAAAGCAGCGATTTGGGTAAAATCATTTCATTTATCGTACGTGTTTCGACATGTTGTTATTGATATTATTAATTATACCCTGATTTAAATAATTTTAGAATGTAAAACATTATTTATATATAATATATATTCAGTATATAAATATATGTTATATATTGATAAATTGAATTAAATACACCGTTCTTGGTGACGGTAGGCCGTACGTACGAATGAACGCTATTTTCGTTTTCTTATTGAATTAAATGGAATTATGTAAATGAAACATATATATACATAATTATAGTATAATTATTATTTAACATCATTAATTATTGTTTATTACATATACTTTATAATCATACTTGAATTGTTAACATCGAAAATGAATCTCATCGCGTCGTGGAGATGGTAATCCGTACGTACGCACGAGCGATGATATCGTTCACATATTTATTGAATGGAATTGGAGTGGATGATATAATATATTAGAATCAGCATGATGTTATAATAATTATATATAGTCATTCCTTACACCATTATACCCATCCATGTAAGGTGGTGGTGGAAAACAGATTACACCACAACGTGGAGATGGTATTTCGTACGAACGCACGCTTGGTGATTTCATTTTCTGTAGGATGGATAGAAAGGAAATAAGGTTGTTTCATATTTATAATAACATATAATTATATTAGTGATACTGATGTTATTAATTAATTATGAAACAAATAAGGATGAAGAATTATAAGAAGAAATAAATTGGAATGAATCGGTGAAAGATATTACTTCGTCTTTGACGCGCCTCTTCTTATCCTACTCGTAAGGCACTACAGTTGGTATTTTGAGGAGCCCAAAACCTCTATAATGTTTCTAGAGAATTTGAGAAATGAAATTGGAAGAGTTTGGACGAGCTTGAAGGCACAAAATTGTGTAAAGAGAAGAGGGAGGAGGTCCCCTTTTATAAGGGAGGAGAGGGGCACCTTTGGAAACCTCAAAAATATTAATTTATAATAAATTCAAACCCCACATAAAAACATCCAAAATGACACAAATCAAAATATCAGATTCTATAGGGAATTAATATCATCATCAAATTAAATTTAGACATTTTTGGAATTTAGTTTAAACATTATCAACTTGATTTATCCTTATTTAATCTATTTAATTTTATTTGTGGAAATAAGATTCTAAATTTAAAATTGATATAAATAATTACTTATGGGTAGAAAATTGTCCATAATTGGATAATTAATGATATTTAGACCATAGAATTTTAATTTATAATTTTTAAATATTTTTGTGATTTTTAAACAATTTTATATTATGTTATTTTTATAAAATATCAATAGTGTCAATTTTGACACTATTAATTATGTGAATTTAAATAAAAACCACACAGAAGATATGTTCTAAAAAAAATATATAATAGATTCCTAGAATTTCATATTCATCATAAAAATTCATGGGCCACATTAATTTGTTCATATATTATTTATTTTAATATTTTTAAAACCATTTATTTGGTATATCTCTAAATAAAATAATTACTACAACATTTTTGAATAATTATTTAATATACTTATTTTTTGCATGAAAATTAAAAATAAAATCTTATGATGAATATAATTATAATACCTTTCATAATAATGTATTTAATCGAATTGATCATCTAAAAATAACAACAAATAAATTGTTATATTTATTAAATTATGAAGGTGACATCCTTGACTTCATTTAAAATTAAATATAATAAATATCCTAATCGATTTTTAAATGCTCCAAATGGTCCACAAATCGACCCTTGGATGCTTAGGGTATAGATATACTCTACCAATAATGTTTTTTTATATTTATGGTCCTTTTGATATGTATTTTTTTTTAATAAAAACTATATTAATTATTTCTCACTAAATAAATAATTTCTACATCATTAATGTATAAGCTATTAAAGTAATTAAATATTTCTTAAAAATTACAAATAAATATCCATGATAAAGAAAAACATTAAAGCTTTAAAATGAATATTTATAAGTGAATTTATATTCTGTATATCCTTATAATAAAAATAATCTAATTATTAACGTTTGAGTGACACATTTTTCACTTTCTTTAAATTAAAATAAATTAAATGTCTTAATCACCTCCAAGTGGGTTACAATGGATTATATTTCGACCCAAATATGACTTAGGACGAAATATAATCATCCAGATATATTAATACAAGTGTTAGGGTAATTTTATAATATTATATTTACCCTTAATTATCCGATTTACCTTTAATTATGGTAAATAAAATTTACCGTAGTTACTATTCATAGTGCCCAAAAACAAATAGTAGCCTATTAACATAATTTGGACCTACTTATTCAAAATATGGAATCCATTTCTCTAAATTCAAATCACAGATGTTGAAAAAATTAATTTAAAATAAATTCCATTGTTAAGAAAATGAGTTTTAAAAGTTAAAACATTACAAAAGATTGAATGATTTTACCTATAATTCAATGTAAAATCAAAGATAATGACATATATTATATTAAGTTGTAAAAATATAATATATTTTTTAATTTAAAACAATTTACTATTATAATTTAACCATATAAATGATCTCGATGAAAGAAGTTGTTTTTAAGTAAAATTTAACGTGTTTTAACTATTCATCAAAATAAGAACTTTGTCAGAAAAATATCAAAAAATTATCCAATGTAAATTTTTATATCCTGATTCAAAATAAGAAGTTTATTTCTTATTTTTTAACTTATTAACTTGTCAAAAATTATATTTAAAATGGGTGTGCCATCAAAGTTGACAAAATTGCATTTTTTTTAAAATACTTATTTTACCTGAAAAATTTATTCTGTTCTCATACCATGTTCTAGAAATTGTGTAAGATGAATGATAATGTTATAAAATTCAAAATTTAGTTGATACTATTCATAATGGCTAGTTTATAATATTATAACCATATTTTGTTGTTTAGTGAAACCCGGAATTGCAAACATCACATGCTATCGAGGAAGGTCATGATTGTGTGGAATACAAGCCAAGCCGGAGTTGCGTGTAGTGCGAGACTCCTTTTTTGTTGCGTATAACAGAAACCAACCATATTTCTTTTATACATTGAATATATATATATATATACACTCAATGTTGTGTAGAATAACTACTATCAAATGTACATGAAATTGTGTCTCACACAATCCAAGAATAGTGTTGCGTATATTGCAAGCTAATATAGTGTTGCGTATAGCCGAAGATAATTTTTGTGTAGCTTAAAACACAAGCCATCAATGAAATTAAAAAGATTAATTCTCATAAAATCTCAGGTTGTTACACTTTTCTCATGTTACATCCAGCTATAGGGTTTCCGCACTAAGATCCCTTGATTCTGGGATGGTCTGCTCCTCAAGCCATAGGTCGAATACTCTGACTTCCACGAAGACCTAGGAGAAAGTATCCCAACGGAACTACATGTAAAAAGGGTCTCAATACAATAGATGATGTGTCAATCAGACACCCAGTCTATAATTTATAAACCTTTTAGTCCAGAGGGCCCGATTAAATTCGTCCTCGATCCAACCCGGCCATAACCCAAAATTATCCAAAAATCAAGTAGGTTATAAGAAATGGAACTTCTCAATCCAAGGATTTTGGCACTATATACGGTTCATCAAACAGACACACGTAGCTCATGATATGGTCGAAGGAACAAAATGGGTCGAAGGTGGTCCGGTTCCGGTCCGACCAGGTCAAACTGACCCTGCCCAAACCGAGTCTTGCATTGGGTTTGACCCAGCCTGCTGGGCTGCCCGTAGTGGAAGCCCGCAGTGGAGGCTGGGGGTACGACAGTCAGCAGTGTGGTGGTCTGCCGTACGACATCACGCAGCCGGCCGGACGACCAGCCTTCTCCTCCGTGTGTTGCGGTCCAGTACTGTGCCATCACCGGCGGCTGGCAGCGAGCTGACTGGCCTCCCGTCACCGACGTGGCACTAGGTCGCAGCTCCTACATGACCGGTGGCGCGGATGCTTACTGTCGCCTCCCCTTCACACTGCAGGCCTCCACCAGCCGCCGCCCTTGATCCGCTGAGGCCAAAGGGCCGCAAACCTTCTCCAACGGTGCGGTTTCGCCTCCATTTCGAAGATCAAATCAATACAACAAAGGTTGCAGAGTGGGCGGGCCATGTTCGTTTGGCCCGCACCCTCCGTGTTAGAGTGGTAGCAAGAAACACGTGGAGAGTGGTTCAATATAAAATAATGTTAATGAAGTAAATCAAAATCACACCCCTACCTCATTTTTGTTGGAGTGTGTCCACGTTTGAGGAAGTTTCGGCGTTCGTTGCCCCCACAACAAGCCTCCAACGATGCCGCTTGATTGTCGTTCTTCAGTTTATGATTCGGTGTCACTCGTCACCGCCTGCTGGAACCAGCTCCGTCCTCCAAGTGTTGGGGGGGTCACTACACATTACCAGAGCTTCGTCTCTTGGTGATGTTATGAAAATTCTTCCCCCCAATCTCAATATAAATAGGATAGGGGGATGGTAAGTAAGGATCATAAAAATTTTGAAGGTTCAATTTATATGAACCTTCTTAAATTCCAAAGACACTGCTACTTTTTATTTGAAAGGTCTAGCAATTTAATTTACATTGGCACAATTAAATTGGAGGATACCATTGGAATTCCCCACATTAATGAGTGGTTCTAGTGGTCCCCACCACAATGAATTTACTAATCATGGTTTTCTAGATCAGGCGTTCCCCACCTCCTAGCATTCAATTTGGAGGTTAAAAATAAAATAAATAGATTTTCTTTATTTTATTTTTATTTCCACAAAAAACACGAAAACTAACATTCACCCTCAACCTACTACGGTTGAGGTGAAAGTCTCCTTCATCAAATACTGGCACTGTGAGTTCAATGTTGTCCTCAGATTTCATTTCTGATCATCAGTTCAATAGTTACAAAATCCATCTCGCACCGTTACTGAATGTACCCGAAAAAAAAGTTCATAAATTCATTTCGGGTACACCGGGCCTCAGAATCATGTACTGTCAATTTTTGAGGGCTCGTAAAATTCAAATATAATCAAAAACAATTACATGGAATTTTTGGGTCTTTATAGTTCTTATGGGGAATACCTTACTATGATATCTAAGCAAACGTCATTTATGATCAATGTGAGAATAAGGAATATTAATATTTCCTCACACTATGATGATATGATTAAGGATATGAGAAGGTAATTTTTATCATGTTGTAGGTATGATTAATCCCTATGTATATCATTGAAATGAGAATCAAGCATTACATTGTTCTAGAAACATGTGCATTTTAATGTTGTATAGTGAGGACATCATCGAGGCTGTTTAACATCATGTGGTAATGATGTGGGGAACTTGATATGAAATGAAAGAAAGACTATTCATAGGATAGTGAAATAGGTGTTTGGGTATCACAATGTATCTTTTTATATAAGTAATCATTCCACATTAATTACTTATATGGAGATACTCACTATGTGGAGATGAATCTCACTCGGGGAAGGGGGAACCTTATCCTTATTTCACATAGATGTTTCTTGTCTGTGATGACATCATAGTGAGAATGAAATTCCTATGAATCTTACCATCACACCATGATGACATTTGATGTGCAGTTTAATGTCTTGTGAAAAGTATGATCTCCACACATTTAACATCAAATGGCCATAATGTAAGATGGTCTGCAATTTAATGTCTTACCACTAGGATCGCACTATAATGTTTAATATCACATGGTCAGGAGGCAATATTCAATGTAGTTTAATGACTAGTTTCTAAGACCTAAGAGGACCTGAATTTTAACTTCTTGTTTTCAGGATGAGAAACCCCATGCATTTTAACATCATTACTCAAGGATGATAGGATTTTAGTGATAGTAATATAGTGTATTTCATTAGAATACAATAGTTAGTGGGTGGTGTGACATGCTCCCCATCTATTGTGTCCTGTGAGTAAGTTCTATTGTGATGTAATTTGTGTACGATGTGTGATCATTCCCATTTGTGTTATATATTCAGAGGATTCATTCATAGTATCAATGTTGTCTTGAGATACAAGACCAATTCACCTTGGAGGAATGACTGTAGGAAAATGTTTTTGTTAATAGGTTGTACCATCTGATTATAATAGACATCAAGTTTGCTTAATGTTTGCAACATGTTCTTATCGATATCCTATAATTCATCTAGCTACTTCTGTGATTTCTTGTCGTCTTAGAGTTTTCCAAAAATTCCTATTTATAGTGAATATATATGGAGCTATATGGGTAACATTTCCTCTACCATTTACACAAATGAGAATGGAATTTTTGGTGTAGAAGTACATGTTGTGGTACAATAGGCCTAGAAAGTTGGGAGGAGCTTATCTGGCCCGAACAACATATCCTTTCTCACTATCTTTGTGGATTATATTTGATAAAATTTTATTGATGGAATCTATATATCTATTTTTCACTAGATAGTATCAATATGTGTGATTGGACTTGTTATTATACTCTTATTACTATTTCATCAATTACGATGAACAGAAGTTGGTGTCGTTGTATATCAATATTGTACGAGGGACACCAATCCTAGTGATAATATAAGATTTTAAAAAGTTGATGATATACTTCATCCTGAATTCCAAGAGTGGTATTTCTTTGAAAAATTGGGAAAAGAAGTCGGTAGAATCCAGGATGTACATGAACATCAAAGTTGTGGATGGAGATATGGCCACAGAACATCCATTCCCTGAATGAAAAACTACCTAGAATATTTATCTGTATACAGAAATTTTGAGGCATTATGGATGATTGTTTCAGGGATATATCATGCATGAAATTTACTGTTCGATTACACAATGAAATGTATCATGGTTTTGTAGTAGTAAACTAGCCTCTTAATTTGGTTCGAGAGCCTGATCATAGTCTAATAACTATAAAAAGAAGATGTATTTACTTCATCCAGGATGGAACATAACTATCATTTTTCTATGAATATGAGGATGGTTCCATAAAATACACTCTTATAAAGGTATTTTTGTTTATAATTTGGGTCATTTTGAAGGGTAATTTTCATTTCCTAACATCGTATCTACTCCCTTCTATATCATTATGTCATTAGAGCACCATTTTGGAGATTACAGATTATGGGTTACATCCATCCAAGGGTGGAAACCTATTCATCATGAACTGAGGGTGTGTTGACTTAATTTATTTCTATATTGAAGATGATGATCAAATAGACCATTGTTTGTTCTGTAATATTGATGATTTCTTCCTCCTGATCGGGGTCGGTGGGGATTGTGGCTGCATTAGCTAATGCATCAGTGCATGAATTCTATGATCAGGGAACATGGTCTAATGTGGGACCAAAAGGGAACTCTACCATCATTACCGTGATATAGCTAGTGAGAGGGGATTTTTATTCCTTTTTTATTCCATAGTATTCATTTATCATTTTTCACCATTTATAAATCCTCTTTGATATTTAGATAGTATATATATATATATAGATATTTCCAAGAGAGTAATGATGGCATTGTATTTTCCCTTATTCATGCATCTTTTAGAATGTGTAAAAGATTAAGGAAGTACTTCATTGTCTACAGAGAAAATTAAAATAAATTATCCATACCAGAAGTGTATTGGTTAATCCATCCTTTTACTAATATGACATTTTTAAGATCCATAAAAATATATCTCCCGTGATTGGAGAGTTTCATTGTCAAAGAAGGCCTCCTCATCTAGGAGGCTAGGGTCGACTGGTTCATTCGCCTGGTTGTGATGTGTCATGGGTAAATCATCCAAGCTTTCTGTTTCACTGACTTTTGTTACAGAAACTAGATGTCATATAATTTTTGAATGTATGACCATTGGGAAAAGTGCCTAGTAATAATAGAACGTAAAAGGATGTAATTGAGATGAGCCATATGATATACCAGATGTGATTCAATGTGGTACAAGTAAGGTCCCTATTTTTCACTATGTGTATGAGATCAAGGTAGTACTTCTCGACATCATAAAACTGGGTCGCAGTACCTAGAATAGTTCGACTGAGGTAGTAGAGACTATTATCTCTCCAGACATCATTTTTCTTTTCATGGAGTGATCACAACGAGCATTCCATAGTTTCCACATATAAAATGATTATCCTCTCTTACACTAGATTCATCAGAATTAGTGGGCGCATTAGATACTACATGATACATTTTATGGATTCTCAAAAACCCACATCCTATTGATATATTATTCCCTTATTCATTATCCTAGTGAAGAAGAGTGTTTTTTTGGATAAGTTGTATATTAAATTACAAATGTACGTGAGTTTCCCATTTAGGGGAATGAGATGGGTGAATCCTCTAAACAACCTGCTTGATGCCTCAATTATCCTCAGATTCTCCATAAATGCACATAAAAAATAAGGATTTCGTTATGGAATTTCTATATAGTTCCATATGAACACATATAATTTTTTATTTTTAAATTAAATGTACATATTTAGCTCCTCAAGAAGCATAATAGGGATAATAAATGTAGGACGTGGATCTTATTATATTCCAATATTTACTTAATTAAGCTCAGTGATGGTGGTAGAGTCTCATTTATCAGATGTTGGAGGGGCGTCCCTGAGGCCATCATCATCTTATTCAACCATTGAGTTTATGGAGGAATTCTTAAACAGAGGTGAAAATATTGGGGAATCTCCATCAAGATCAAGGTGATATAGTCCATATGAAGAGAGATTATCATCATCTAATATGTGAAATTTTAATATAGATTCTAGAACTAATTTTCATTCACAATAAATTTAAAAACTGGTGGGGATTGAGCCATTGAGACAGGGTCTATTACCTGAACAAGATTTATGGGGATCATAGAGTTGATGACAAGCATAATTCCTAGATTTTCAGGGGCAGCCTCATTCCATTGGGTGCTATCACCTGTATATCATCATCCATCATTTATTATTTTCCTTCACTTTTGTGGAAATATTCTTTACCATATGTTTCTTAAAAATTATTGAAGGGGGTACTATCACCATGTAGCATGATATCATTTCTATTGATGGTATCTTTCATACACTAATCAAATGATAAGGGTAACACCATGTGACTATAGATTCGGGGCCATCTGAGTAGAACATTGTATGATGTGTCATGCTAGATAACCACAAACATAGAATTAGATATGAAATACCCAACTGTTTATTTAGATTCATCTTCATAAGAGTACTTTTCAAGCGCTTATTATACCATAGAATTATCAGATATTTGGGATATAGGTCCCCTTCAATATATCCCAAGTATCGGAGGTTTTGAACGTGGATGAGGTTGATCCCATAATTTTTTTTATCATATCCATTTGGGAATCGACATTAATGATTCTTCAAAAGACATGTATGGGCGTGATAATCCCTTGAATGTCTTTTCTTGAACACAGTTAGTGAGAGAAATAGAGATATACTATTTCGATGGCATGGACTCCACTAGAAAACCTCAATAGTAGTTAATTATATCTCAGCATCCTATGGGTTCTAGAGTGCTTCAATGAGTGACTCCTTGAGTTCCATCAAACGATATAGCACATCTAGTATTGATATCTTAGTGGAGATAATGTCTACCAATTCTATAATGTTGTAATTTTGTGCCACAAGTCGGAAATTATCAAGGTGGGGTTGTTACTTACTATGTGGTTTATTAGTTGAGGTATTTGAGATGGATGTGTCTGGTTAGTATATATAAGAAGAGGGGACATATGTTTCCTGGGGTGAATCACACATCGACATTCCCCACTATATATGTTGATTTTCTAATCAAACCCTTTGTACGACGTCATTCTTGACAACTAGGTGTTGACAACCATTGGAGTGTTTTGAGACACCTCAATGTCTTAGGTGGTCTTTTATTGGATTTTTTCACATGGGTATCAGTTCTGTATATGTCCTTGAGTGGAAGTTAGCAATATATTGGGATATAATATGCAATATTTTTCCCCAATGTCCTCATTTCATTCACATGTGGCCTCATATTCCCGATTTTAGTGTGGATAACTCATACTGAGATGACTATTCATCATTGTTGAAGAGGTATACCTAGTGTTTAACATTGAATGAACTGATTATAGGAACTTTGTCTGATGAGGGTCCCCTTTGTTGGGGTGGCTCCCATGATTTGAATGTTGCAAGGAATAAATATACATGATTCAGAACATGTATTAGAGAAGAATATGACTCTTCCAATTATATTTTATCCTTTGGATGGAAACGTCCACCATTGGGAGGAACATCTGATGTTTCCTCTCAAAGTGGTGTAGGTGTTGTGGATGTACACAGATATTCAATTAGGGTTTCATGATCTTAGTCAGCCGCCTTTTAAGTCATATAGTTGTTGAACATTTTCTTGGGCTTTTCTCAAACGTTCTTCCAATTAATATTTTAATTTGATTAGGAAATTTTTATTCAGCCCCCTTCAACAGAGGAGTTATCTGACAATACCATTCCAGAATTGACCATGACTTGAAGGATGTATTTTAGGAAGAAGCATTCCATGATTTTATGACCCAACTATCTATGTAATTGGATGTAGTCATAATGGTGGGTGGGTTTTTCCTCATTATTCTTCCATGGTTGAGTTATCTTTAGAATGGTATTTTTCATAGAATCTAGGAACTAACCAGGGACTTGTTTGTTTTGGAAGGAGTAGAATTTATTCATTCATTCCTCAAATCATGGGTGACCCTAATTTTTTTATGATTCATTACCTGGGAGACATTGTGGTCGATGCCACTCACTATGATTTGGTTGGAATTTTTGTACCTTCTAATGTTCATGGATGGGATCTATAACTGGTTTGAGACTGATAGCATGAGAATCCAATTTTCTTATTTTTATCTCCAGTTCTGAGGTAATGAGTCAAAATTTTGACCTAGTTTGTCTAATGGTGTATTCCATTGTTTATGCTCTTTCTGAGAACTCATGAATCCACCATAATTTCTTATCTAGGATATATGGTTTCTGAAAATCATCATGGAGGCTTTCATCATAGTGTTCCATCATTTAATCCTATAAGAGATGGATTCTATAGGAATAGGTTAAACCTTTCCATCGAGGTATGATTTACGAAACCCTGTCATTTTCATGTTTCTTTTAGTTCGACAGTAAGAATATACATGTTTTTCTTATTGTGGAGATGAATTAATAAATGTATTGATGATGAATATCTTCTCATCCTGCAATGGATATCACTGGAAGAATATTATATCATTCAATGTTAGTCCCTATTAATGTCTCAGGAAAATACTTTATCATGGTCACCTTCTTTTGATCTCATGTGACCATAATAAGGCTCCATTGGGATAAAAATTGTGTGATATGTTTTTCAGGGTAACATGCACTATCAAAGGTAGAGAAAGATGGATTTATGTATTTCAGAGGGGAAAAGTGGAATCCACCAACTCGGGATACGAATTCCTCTCAGGAAACAATGGTTTGTGTTTCCCTTCCACAGATTCCATTCAATTATCTAGGGACTTACTGAAGTTAAGAAGATCTTGAGGTAATATTTATTGAGATTCCTCTCATCTATGAGGATAATTCGAGTATTAGAATGGTGGAAATGTCTTTGTATCTCTTTGAATTTCATCTCATGAATATCCTAATTGATTACCCTAGAGAGGGGGTGAATATCTCTGTAATGGAGGGTATTCAAAATCATTTACACTACCTCAATTATGTAGACTAGTTTTCTAGATCCATATATGATCTGATTCTCAGATACTATGTTTTCAGTTGGATCGGCTATGGGATAAATATATTTATCTCTTACTAAAGCAAACACCCTTGGGGAGTATTTCCCATGAGTATATCCTCATTGAGTTAGCTGAGAGTTTTTCCCCAATCTCAAATTGTGAAAACATATCCTCCATGAAATAAACATAGATCCTCAGGGTTTTCATTGGGATGTATCTAGTCATTTCCATTTATAATAGGAAGTTTTTCTCTGTAGAGGTGGAAACTCGATATTCATAGGTTTTTTATTTTATATCTTTATTTGTTCTCATGAGTGTTCGGCCTTGTTTGGGGCATCAAAATCACCCTCCCCATTGGGGTTTGTTTTCCATGTTGCATCCATATTCATTTTCTTCCTGATACACCATATCCAATGTGTTGATAGTGACAATATTCTCAAAATTATATTAGTAAATTGTAGTTGTTGGATTATATTCAACACAACATGATTATTTTTAATTTTATTCATCACGATCATTTGTCAAACCCTTGTCCATATTGGGGAATTTTTCTATTAACGCTGGTGGGGTCTGAATTACATTGTTTTATGTTCATATTTCATCGGTCCATGAGTAATGACATTGATGATGTTTCTAATAATTTTTTTTATTTTGACCCAAATAACAGAGGCTTGTATTGGGATGAGTGGAATGGATAGTATACCAACCGCCAATTTTTACCTCCCAACTATAAGAAGACTATTTATATCTATGGTGATGATGATCAAAATTACCCCAACCATGAGGACTGAGATTTATTTGGGGCCATTCATGACATTTATTAATCACGTTATAGATGATTCAATTAGTCTAGTGGCTCCTAGGATGGAAATATATATATAAATTCCCCCATCCTAGTGGAATGAAGTTGATCAGGAACTGGTGTATATTTTCCAATTATTTCTTATATATATGATGAAGCTCTTGAGGGATATTGAGATATATGTTCTGCAAGTATAGTGGGATGGGGTTTGACTTCTACTAATACTGATATGCCCTAAATCCTCTCAGAAATTTATAATCTAACAGATAGAGGTTGTAGTTAATATTCCCCAACCTGGATTGTTTGGTTCACTTCTAGATGGATTCTATGGTTGTTTCTACTACATCCAATTTTATTGGGTTCAACTGTTCTCATGTAACCCCCCCACAATAATTTACTATATGTATCTTCTTATATAAATTCAATTTAATTAATAGCTTATGTTTCACACAAAACTGTTCTTACAAAACCACGATATACTATTAAATTTTAACATAACCATTGAAATAGTAATGTGGCCATTATGAATAGTATTTTGGTCATCAACATAATAACATCAACTATGAAATTATAAATAAAATTTAGGTATCTCATACATAAAAACAAGATATATTTATATAATGGAATAAGTAATTCATTTTTTTTAAATGATAAATTAATTGTTGTTATTTTTTAAATGTAAATGTTTATTTTTAATATTTTAATTAATATAATAATTCAATGATTTTTTTAACAAATACATTCATAACATAATTTTTTGTTTAATTATATTTTAAGGATAATTCTCTGAGGCCATAATAAATTTTTAAAAGTTTCATAAATTCAGTTATAATATTAAAATTGGTATTTTTTGAATACTTGATTATTTTATATAAAAATTAAATTTATCATATTTAGGAAATTATTTCCATAAAATAAGGACCAATATTAAATTCTAAATGTTAAAAAATTTATGGGTGAATTATTTAAAACTCTCTAAAACTATTAATTTTTTGATGAATAATGAAATACTATAAATTGCGAAATTTTACATTATAATAATAATAATGAATCATTGAGTCATAGATGATGTATGGTCAAGGAAGGATCTCATTATTTGAAACTCAAAATCTCTATTTACTATAATTATTCTCAATAATAAACACTATTGATATTCTTTAGCCAAACAAATAATTAAATGTATACAATAATTAAAAACACCCCTCTCATATCCATATAAATTTAATCCCTCCCCAACCCTTATAAAAATATCATATAATCCTTGAATCATGTATACATACTTCTAAATTCACTTACCAATATTCTTAGACATGACTATGACCTAATGGTCACACAAAAATTCAAAATCCATGTGTCAAAAAGAGGTTCCCAAGGATATGTTATTCAAGAGGTAAAATCCACTTTCCCTTTTAATATCTTTTCTTATCTTATCCAATCATAACCAGCCTTATAAATTTTGTAATTTTAAATATAGTACCATTGATATATTGTATTTTAATTAATATAATGTAATATCCATATTCAAATTTATACTCTTCTCCTTTTTATGAAGACATCATTCGTGATGTGTATATTCACAACCTTCATAGTTGATGAGTTTTAATTTTCCATTACCACCTTCAAGGATTGTAATAATAACATTATTATTGATAAAAAATATTTTAATATAAATAATAAAAGTTATATAATGTTCTTGAACAAATACATATTCATAATATTAAATATAATAACCCAGGTACATGATGTTTGTAAAAGTCCCCAAAATAAATCAAAACATTTTCATACAAATTTTGCATAATTATTCATCCTCATAATATAATACCAAATGATATATGACTCTATTGAAAATTATTTAATTTCATTCCTCTAGATAATTTAAATTATTTAGAAGTTATTCTCATTTTATAAGAACTCCAATATTTATACTTAAGGGAACCGACCATAAAAGCATGAAAGTAACACTTCCAAAATAATGAAATTAATCATTAAAAATAATATAAATAAACATAAATGAAGTAAATAAAATTATAATAAATAAATTATACATTTAATATGTTATGAATTAAATAATTAATATAATTATATTATCTATGATATCACATAAAACCCTAGAATATATTCAGACATAAATTAATGGTTTCTCATCTAACATTTATTTATTTGATATATTTCTTATTCAAAACATATTTCTTGTGAGTTATATGTATTCATCCACTTGATATATAATATCATAAATCAATCTATACTCATAGTATTGATGATTTAATTTTATTAAAATATAATATTTGGTGTATACAAATTGAATGATTATAATTTTATAAAGGAATTCATAACCCAATTTCATCATTAAGTTATATATATAATAAAATTATTATTTCATCCTTTGAATATGTATGAAATAAATTATTATCATATTTTTTTTGTTTTTACATGTTTTATTTCGAATTATAATTGACACCCAAAATCAACTCATTTGGTTAATTCTAACACATTCATTTAAAAATAGTTCATTTAATGTTTCTTTGTCTTTCAAAATTAAAAATAAATGTTTTTAACTTTTAATTAATGAGAAGATTTCTAACTTTAATGACTCCATAATTAATTATGGAACCATTCACATGTTTAGAATGTAATGTTAAAATTAAATTTTTTCATTTTTAGGTGTGCAGATTTTTAAAAAAATGTTTCCAAAGTAAAAGTGGAAATTTTATAAATAATTTTCCAACGATTTTTTAGTGTATTTTCATTTATGTCAAAAATCATTTTTGGATATTATGGGTAATTTATTATGATCATTTATTATATAATCTACAATATTTTTTTAAATTATTATGTGTTTTTTTCCTGTGGATGTTCTATTTTGATACCATTCATTAAATTGAAATGGATGGATAAAAATTATGTTTATTTTTCTGGCATAGTTATTTCAAATACTACTTTAAATAAGAATGTGTGTGTTGATAATTTTTTTCCCCATTCATAAGAGGAATTCATTGTACATCGTATGTGTTGGGTGGAGCCCGGTATATCCCCTCAATGAATTCGTATGACTCATTGGACAAACTATATTGGGTATTGGATGATGTCTTACCTGATTATTTATTGTTTCTTGGATGAAGCCATGATTGTATGTTTACGACATTATGCATTACACAAATCATCATTGGTAATTATGTTATCAACAATCCATGTGATTATGGAACATGTATTATATCCATAGTTAAGCATTGGTCTCATGTTATTATTTATATGGAATTACATGGTCAACTTTTATTCATGAAATATTATTCTCTAGATTATGTTCTAATGATTTTTTAGTTATTCACATTTCGTGATATTTTATGTTTATTTATTATATATTTAATTGTATTCTTTCCATTAAAAAGAATAACTTTTCAACTCATTCTTATCTTTTCTTTTTCCATTATGATTCGATGATATATGTTATAATTGAAATATAATTATAGGATAAGATATTCGGATGTCTTTTAATTAGGTTCCAATATTATATCTAATACGAATTTAATAAAGAAATGAATCAGATTTGGGATACATGGGTTAGGTTCTTTACAGTTTGTATCATAGGAATTTTTGTATAATATTTGGAAACTAGATTTAGGAAAAAATTTATTAGGAAAAAATAAATATATAACTAACATTGAGAATATCCCCAAGGTAACCAAGATTATAATTCTTTGATTAGTTTTACATAAAATCTTTATATTTCACTATTTTTAAATTTTCAAAATATAATCTAATGTATTCTATTTTTTAGATATAGATTCTAGTGGAAGTACTGAAAATCATTTCAACAAACATATTCTAGGTATAAATATCCCTTATATACAATAGAATTATATTTGAGTTTGAGCAAGAACTGGAGAAAAAAAATTAAAGCTATTAAAGAACAATTGACTCAGGTTATGAAAAATAACCTTACTCGTATGGAGTAACATGATCCATAATACGATCCAACAATGTCAGTCCACTTCCTGTGACAATAACCTCTATCATTAAATGGGACTTCATACTCATTTTTATCTAAGAAATAGATATTTTACATATAGAAGATATTTCTCACATTAGGAAGGAAGGAAAGGGATAGGGTTATCGTGGTATTTTATCTCTTATAAGTAGATGTAGATCAATAGTGTTCATTAATTAAAAAACAAATGACGATGAAAAATTGAGAATATTGAGTCGAAGGAATTGAAGGACATTTTCTTGGAAATATATTTCCATAAAAAATATTGAGTATATATGGAGATATAGTTATCTATTTTGAGATATATAGATGATTATAACATTTCTATTTATGAATTATACAGAACAAGGTTATCAAGGTATTCAATGAACAACATTCATAATCCAAATAGAAAGATTAACTATTTATATAATGATCATAATAAATTTATATGAATGGTAATCGTCTTCCTAAAAGTCTATTCATACAGATATAGTATCACATTCTATTATGAAGGAGGAAGAATTTTACAAGGCATATGTCTTAGAAAGGAAAAAAGATATGAATAGGGATGTGAAGTACTCCCAAAAAGGAAACAAAGAAAAAGAGAATAATGTAAGAATAAAATTTCCAATATGCAATAACTGTAAAATGAAAAATGCATATTGGTAATTAGATTTAGTTATAAGTGTGTATAGAAAACCACTAGGTCCATGATTTCAAGGGAAACAAATTATTCATAAATGTGAAATGCTCCAGCTATTAGGGGATTGGACACTATGTACATAATTTTCCTACAAATCAAAGAAAATTTTCCATAAAAAAGTATAGGGGAAAAAAGACATGCATATGAAGTCCCAATAGCTGAGGTTAAAGATCCAAATGATTTGGGGGAAGGCACATTAATCATTTTCTCAAATTCATCGAAATAATTATTTGAGTTGGGATCAAAACATTATTTTATATTTTCCCAGTTTTATATAGAAACTATATATTTCTAATTCAATATATAAATTGAGTTTTCCATAAAAATACTAAGTAAAAACCATATTGAAATAATGATGTTTCAATATTCTCCTATTTGATACATAAAATTGATCTATTTTATTATTTGATTATCATACCAACGATTTATTTTGATATAATCATTGTTATAGGATTGATTAAAAAATATAATGAGAAATAACATTGCAATGAGAAGGAAATTGTGATTTGGGATAATGATATATAATTTCTTATCATTATAGGGGTGACTTCAAAATCATGGTTATATCTATATCCACTTCTAGTAGCCCTTCAAAATGTTAGTCAATGAAATGAATAAAACATAAAAACAACTAATGAGAATTGAGATGTTCAAAATGAATAGATATCTATTGTACATGAATATTTTATTCCATTTTTAGTGGAATTTCTTGAATATCTTCTTTAGTGGTATTTTGAGTATTATAATGAAATAATCCCTGATGAAATACCAATATAAAAGACATCATATATAATGACCAAATATAGTTACAAGATTTAATAAAATAACAATAAAAATTGTGTTGTAATGGATTTATACACCCATAGTGTGTGACCATGGGGATATTCGAATCATTTCATTAAGAATAAATATGGATCTATGTGGATATTTATTGAAAATTGGGGGATGAATTTTAGTAAGATAAAGCAAAGTATCCTCTTCCTCACATTGGTCACTTATTTTACCAACTTCATGAAGATTAATATATTTCAACGATTGATGTACATTTCTGATATCATCAACTTCATTTAAATAAGGTACATATTCCAAAAAATAATTTTTAGAAATTTGTGGATATTACGATTTTATATTAATTCATTTTTTATCGACTAATATATTCTATTTTTTATGGATATAATGAATTGGGTATTCAGGGAAGGTCTTGATGAATTTTTTGTAACTAATTGATGAAATATTTGTGACATAAAAATTCTAAGGGTACCATGATATCCACATTCAGTTAATTGTGGAGACTCATAGAAGAATAATGTAACATGGGATGTAAATAATGTGTGAATTATTTCTTCAATTAATTAATTTTCATTTCCATATTTTCTAAAAATATATTTTCTCAGTTAAACCTGGGAATAAATAGGCATTCTCATAAGGTACTATGCCAACAAACATAACAGTAGTATGTTGATTAATTGGGTTAGAAGGTTGTTATTGGAAATTCTTTCAAAATATTTCTAGTGTATATAACCAGATAACCGAACATATTCATAAAGTAGATTATTTTATTTCATCAAATAAATGTGATGAATTCATTGTAATATTTAATAAATGATTAGTGAATGATCAAATAATTACTCTACCATATGAAAATGGGGGATTTATGATATATAGTGATTCATATAATAAAATACTTTGTTTTTTCTATATGAAGAATGATAGAGTTATTTCATATGCATCAATGTAGCTAAAAACATTATCAGAACACAACAACTCATGATATTGAGTTATAACCTGTATACTTTTCTCTAGTTATATGGATAAATATATCAATAGTGAAATATGTGTGATATATATATATATATAACATGTGTGTTTTAAATATATATTCTCACAGAAATAATACAACATGACGCAAACATGATGGCTTGAGCTACTCAAATATTTTTATTTTTAAAATACACTACCACCTAGGGAAGGAAAATAAGGTAGAGGGTGCATTGACTAGGGAAGATCATAGAGTTATAAACAATATGAGAATTTAAAGTGATCATGTATAAATGGATATTGAAAATTTGGATATTGTAATTTCTAATGAAGGTGAAACACCACTATTTTTTAAACTGGTAGAAAAATCATATTAATTGGAAAAGATTAAAACTTCTTCTTCTGATTATGAGAATTTTCGAAGGATAATAAAATATGATAATAATGGAAAATTGGTTGAATTTGTATATGTTGATGGAATTTTAAAATTTGGTAAATGGAATTGTTTTCCCACTATAACAAAGATAAAAAGATAATTATTTGATGATTCCAATGGCTTTAATATCATTATATATATCGGTAGGACTAAGATGTCTACATATTTGAATGAACATTTTTTGTAGGATATAACGAAGCAGGATACTGGTGACTATATATCAAGATTTCTTATAATGATGTGAAGGATAAATTAAAATATCATCAAGGAGTCAGAAAATATATACCTTTTCCTACTTGTAATGTGGGAGACATTATTATGGATTTTTTCACTGGATTATCAAATACTCCTTGAAAGAATGATGCAATATGGGTAATGTTTCATTAACATACCAAATCTACACATTTCCTCACTATAAGGGAGGACATGACATTGAGGATCCATGAATGTCTCTACTTTAATGACATTTTAATACTTCGTGGTGCTCCTATATCAATTGGGTCTAATCATGAATGGAATTATACATCAAAATCAATGAAGAGATTTTTTGAAAAAATTGGATACAAAGCTTCATTTGAGTATTTCTAATCATCCATGAATCTATTGATAGACTTAATGGATTATAAAAACTATAGAATAAATGTGGAGATCATTTTGATGTGAATTTCCACCTGTGTTGGATCAGTATCTACCTTTTATAGAGTTTTACCAAAATAATAGTTTACATTCTATTTTACAATGGTGACATAAAAATAAATTTATATAAATAGATGATGTACTCCTACATGATGGGATGATGTTGGCGAGGGGAAGATAGACGTCCTAGAACCAGTAGTGGAATCAATAACAAGGGTAAAGACTATTTAATACCTCATCAAAGAAGGTCAAAGTATGAAAAAGATCTATATCAATAATTGGAGTACATATTTGGAGTTTCATCTGAGAAATCATGTTTACGTAAAGGTATCACCATGGAAGGGTGTCATAAGGTTCAATATGAAAGAGAAAATGAGACCCATGTACATTGAACAATTTAATTTTTTTTGAAATAATTGGATCTTGTGCGTATCATTTTGAGATTCCACCTAGCCTTTCTAAAGTAAACGTTCTATTACACATAACTTTATTAAGGAAGTACCTTCCAGACGAAAAAAATATATCTATTCCATATAAATATAATTTGAACATGATTTATCTTACTATGAAGTGCCTTTAATGATTGTGGATAGTATAGAAAAATTATTGTGAAATCGGATGAGTTGATGGGTATAGGTACACTAGAAAAATATTAATAATAAATGGGGTGATGTGGGATTTCCACAAGGGTTTTTTAGATTGAAAAAATGATGTTTACTACTAATGGGATTAAATTACATAGAATCAATTTATTAAAGGTGGGTAGAATGTAAGACCACATTATTTCACTATATGTATCTTATTAAATAAACTTATATAGCTTATTTTTCATGCAACACTGAGTTCAAATGAACTATTATATATGATTAAATGTTAACATGACCATTTCAATAGAAATGTGATCATTAGGAATTTTAATTAGGACATTATAAAATATTATCATCTTCGAATTTATAAATATAAATTAGTTTTCACCAACATGAAAATAGGTTATATTTATATCATGGAATAAGTAAAAAATTATTTTAAATAAGTTAAATTATGTGTTTTTATATGTTCTAAAAGGAAATTGTTTATATAATTATTTTTATTTAATATCATAATTTAAAATAAAATTTATTAAAATATAATATATTCATAAATTAATATATTATTTCATTATTATTTTGATATACATTTATGAGGAAATAATTAATTTTTCACAGTGTCGTAATATCGATTATAATGTTAGAATCATGCTTATTTGAATTAATGAAGATTTTATTTAAACATTTAAATATAAAATTTATGAAAATTCTTACAATAAAATTGAGTATTTTTTTTGAAATTTACATATTAAAATATTTTCAGGGTGAATTTTTTGGATTTTTCTAACATAGTTGAATTTTTTAGAATAGTGAAATAAAGTAATTTAAATTATTTGACATTGTAATAAATAAATGTATTTGTGAGACATAGATGATGAATAGATGTTTTAAGAACCCATTAGTTCTAAATTAAATTCTCTAGTTATTATACATAGTTATAAGAATCAATTTTATTGATATTATAGTTCCAAAATAGTAAAAGATGAATAAGATCATAAAAACACCCCTATACTATACCTATAAAAACAACCCCTCACCACACCTTCTACTAAGATCTTATAAGAATATATTCCTATCTAAATTATATCCAATTAAATTCCAATTAATACTCCCTATCTACAAGACCACATGGTTTTTCCAGAAGACCGATTCTTATTGTCATAAGGAGGTTCCCAAGGAGATGGTATTCAATAGGTAATATTCTCCTTGTTTCTCTGCTAATATCCTTTCTTCACATAACATATCATATAATCCCCTATACAAAGTGTAATATTAAATAACATATCATATATATTTATATATAATTGATTATTATTTTTATAATTGAATATCTATCATCAGTCATCTATACTTCTAATTTTGTTTGAAAAAATCATACATGATATGTTGATTCAACCTTTTCATGGATGATGAGTTTTTATTTTCTATTACAGCCATAATTTATGGTCATAAAACCATTATTATAGTCATATAATATTTTAATATACATTTTATAAGTTATATCATCTTCTATAAAAAATATATAAACATAAGATTATATAAAATTACACAAGTTCATGGATTTCATAAAACACCAAAGAAGAAAATAATACAGTTTCACAAACATATTATCCAATGAATAAATATAATAACATATAACAAAATGATATATAATTCCAATTAATATTATTTATGTCTAATATTAATAAATAATTCCAATTTTTAAAACTTTATTCTCATTTGGCAAGAAATCCCATATTGATACTCAAGAGAAATGACTATAAAACCATAAAATGAATGCTTTCAAGACAACAATGTTAAACATTATATTTCATCTAAATGGAAATAAATGACAATTATAAAAATAAAATAAATATATATATATTATTAATAGGCTGATAATTAATTAATTAATTAATCTTTATTTATTATCCAATATATTAATTACAAGTGAATTACAATTTGAGACATAGGAAAGTGGTTTCTCGTCTAAATTTTACTTCTATGAGACATATCGTATTCACCAATTATTTATTCTTTAAAGAGTATTTATAAATACATTTAATATATAATATAATTAATTACTATATCTTAATTGTATTCAACGATTCATTTGATGACCATTATTTTTATGGGGCATATGGTTTGACTAATTACAAAGTGGAAAGGGAATTCCAAAGAAAATTTCCATTCATTGGGTTAATCTTATTCTCCAATGATTATGTCATGATATGATTATGTATGAATAAAAGTTTTATTATCATAAATAGTATTGTCTAATTTTCATATGTTTAATTATAGATGATACCCATAATCGACTCATATGGTTAAGTCTCGTTCATTATTTTAAAAATTCCATGTTAATGGATTTTTTAAAACATAAATAACTTTTTTTTAACTTATATATCATTAGACGATTTTATTTTATCATTATTACATTATACCTTGATTAATTCATTAAAATTTTTCAAGGTTATATTAAAATAAATTTTATTCTTTTAATATAATCATGTAATTTTTAATAAAATTTCCATGTAAAAGTTGTATTTCTCTTAATAAATTTTCAATTATTTTATTAGATTATTATTCTCTATACCAACAATAATTAATGGATATTATGCTTCATTTAGGTTGATATATAATGAAATGATGTAATATATTTTATTTATTTTTTATTATTATTTATGTAGTGGATGTTCTCTATTGATACCATTCATTATAATAGGCTTGATGGTTTTTTATTATTTCTACTTCTTGCAGAATCATATTTCTAATAATAGATTAAATATGAATTTATATATTGATTATGTTCCTCCCCATTCATAATTAAAATATATTAAACTTAGTATGTATAAGGCATATCCATCTATATCCCCTCGATGCATAATTATGTCTCATGAGAGGAACTATTTTGGGTAGTTTTAGATATATTACCAAATTGTGTATAGTGTCTTTGTCAAAGATAGATTGGTATGTTCATAATGTTATAGATTATGAATTTGATCATTATGAGATATGTTATTGATAATCTATGTGATTATTTTACTATTATTATAGAAATGGTTATGTTTAATTCACATTTAATAATTTATATGGAATTACTTGATCATATTTTAATTTCTCCATATTATATTCAATATTATGTTGTAATATCATGTGGTTTTAGTTATTCTACTTGACATATTTTTTATGTTTGTTTACATTAACCATATTTTTATTCTTACCTTTACTGAGATTATGATATCACCCAATTATTTTGTTTTTTACTTCACTAATATTTCATGATGTATATTATTATTTATATGAAGAGATATGATAACAAAATATTAGTCTTTCCAATAGAGTTTCTATGGTTTATTTCATTTCCTATTATAATGTAATATATATGTTTTTATATATTTTTCTTATTCTTCTATGATATTCAATCTTATAGTGTGGGATTCATTTCTTATAAAGATAATGTAATAATGTAAGGACAAACTTTGGGTAACTGAGGTAGGTTTCTTTACAACTCTTATAGGATTAGGGTCTTATGGAAGACTAGGAAGAGATTGATTTTCTACAGGATGTAGTTTGGTTGATTAGAAACTTCACTATGATTTATGATATTAAATCTTACCTCTTTCAGGGGCCCATTTTGAAGACAATTTGGATATAGCCACCTTCGAGTCATTATGTCTTGGAACTATTGAGGAGGGGGTATTTTGTTGTAGTAACCAACTAGAAAAAGCATTATTGGGTCCCCTGATATCACTAAATCCTATGGAATTTTTAGATATCATATATAATGGGTTATGTTGTTTCACTGGTGGGGTGAAGTGTGTTTTCCATGTATTCCTTATCCTTTAATATAGACGTTTTACATGTCATCGGAGATCAACGTATAAAGAGTTGTCATGCAATGGTGGGAAGTGTGTTACAGATTTTTTTTTCACATTATTGTTTTGGATCTTGGTCTGTGGATGCAGTAGAATGTTTTAGCTTACAAAAATGTATATTGATGGTCTAAAGGTGGCCCTGATATATCAGATATGGGAGGTGTCTACCATTTTTTAAATGATGAGTAGCCCGTTTTTTGGAGTATATATGGTACAACCAATTTTTCTTTTTCATATAAGTCCTACTAGTAATAATTTAAGGGGCCCTGTAACATGGGGGGTTTGGGCGTGCCTCTCCATATATCAATGAAATCCTACTCTTCATCAGAATTACAGGCCTTCATCTGGTCCGACCACAAAAGATACTTATTGTAGTCACCTTATTCTGGAGTTGAGTGTTGTTGAATGTAGATGGGGAACTATATAGAGTTAGCCCTGATAATTTATAAACCTATATTTATGAATACGTCAGAGGTTTTAATACCAATCTATTATGAGGTGTCTTTGAATGGGAATGATTTCATTATCTGCGGGATATATCAAAATTTGGAGGTTTACCATGACATATGTCTGTATTAGGGTTTTTTAAATCCATATGCACAATACAATGAGGCAGATAATAACTGTGATGATTGTCTTCTAGATTAGATTAATATTTAATTAAACCATAGATTTTTTAGAATGAGTCTGGAACAAATTCAAGTACATTGGCATTAAGAAGATTAAGGATATGATAATTATTTTATATTTTAGTCTATATATGATGAACATCCTTATTTAATTGTTAAAGGATGTGATCCCACTATATGTTGGTAGAAATCACGTTTT
The DNA here is from genome assembly GCA_963277665.1 of Viscum album. Taxonomy (NCBI): domain Eukaryota; kingdom Viridiplantae; phylum Streptophyta; class Magnoliopsida; order Santalales; family Viscaceae; genus Viscum; species Viscum album. The sequence goes on along the minus strand of OY728143.1, from coordinate 874,474,121 downwards.
TATAATTTTGGGGTTATGGGAGTTAGAAACTACTATTGAGAAGATACTGAAATATGCCAATGATGTTCGTCACTATGGATAGGAATATGATCCTATCATAAGGAATGTGGTATTATCACACGAAGAGACTCATTTGGAATAATAATATGATCCTGGATTGAATATGATTTCCAAAAATGAATATCCTAACAGACATATCGAATGTTTGAATAGATATGAGCCTCCTCCTTTATTTCTTGAAATGGATGTTTGTGTTGTCATTCATCGGTGGATGTTGGAATATGTATCTGGATTACATGATCAGTTGAAATATTCTGGGAATATTCAAAGTGAATTATGAACCTACATAAAGGTATCTTCCATACTCACTTGGTGAGCCTTAGCTATGTTATGGGTATGTGCCTGATCACATGCATTTGGACTATGAAAATGGTTATATTCCATGGTAATATGATCTTGTCATGAGGCATGCACACCACTCAACTGGTGAGCCCCTACCAGAACTAGCATAATAGACATACCCGAGACTTTGGAATATTCCACTTTACTTTTTCTATAGTAATTTACCCTTTCCCAAGGAATTTTAAGGTCTCACCTAATAATACCATGTTGGAATATGTGCAATATTAAATAAAATAAAACACTTATTTCTTTCTTGCTCCCTCAAAATTTGTCAATGGTTTTATACATGAGGGATGGGAAATGTAACGACCTAGACTTTTTGAATAGTATAATAATTTACTCTTAACGATTTAATAGAGATGTTAATGGTTACTGCAGAAAGAAGAGTCGATGGCTTCATCCAGTAGACTCGGACCTTATGAAACCCACTTATCAGAGCATGGGAAGGATGTGGCATCATTGGGCTTCGCTTCGGACCGGGGCCAAGCCGAACTCCAGTATGTCATGCTTGAATGGAATCGCCTACGGGGGAAGTTCAAGTTAGTAGGGATTACTAATAGGGCAATGTTATCCGAGCCTCCATCTGATTCTCTCATCTTAGCACACCTTACACTTAGGTCATATGCTGGTGTTATAAGGGGCTATATAACGAGACCATATCCAGTTTGTGAAATCCTTTCAGATAAATAAATTTGTGTTTTCTTCCTATGATGATTTTTTTTGAATTTTCATATGTTCGGATAAAAATAGGATGTATCTTATGGGTGAATTTTGAAAAAATATATATTTTAACATATTTATGTAAATCTTAAATATCTAATGATGTGTAAGGATTTTCAACAAATGGTCTTCTATAAATGTGTTTAGTAAGAAATATACACTAGTGCAGAAAACGTTTTTTACGTCACCATTTTTTACGTCGGTTATATAAAACCGACGTCATAATATGTAAAACGAGGTTTTTTACGTCGATTATTTAATAACCGACGTAAAAACCTGTGTTTAGTACACCTTTAACGTCGATTATTTTTATAACCGACGTTATTAATAGCACGGCTTCGTTTTTTACGTCGGTTATACATTAACCGCCATAAAAAACAGAAGCGGGGGGCGTTTGTTACGTCAGTTATTCAATAACCGACGTAAAAAACGCGGTTTTAAGGCCTTTTTACGTCGGTTATTTTATAACCGACGTAAAAAAAGAATCCGCAGATGTTTTTGAAGTCGGTTATGGAATAACCGACGTAATAAAACGCGGATTTTGAGCCCTTTCTAACGTCGGTTATAAAATAACCGACGTAAAAAAAGAATCCGAGGAATGTTTTTACGTCGGTTATTGAATAACCGACGTTATAAATGTTTTTTAAAAAATTATAACGTCGGTTATTGAATAACCGACGTGATAACTCATTTAAAAAATTACCCAGACCCGTGGATTGTCATTCGCGAGTTTACCTTCGACAGTCGCGACTCGTCTCTCTCGCGCGTAAACCCGAATCGGCTCGTCCATTTCGTTGGTTTAGATTCGTTTTGCGATCATCGTTTCTCATATTTAATCTCCTCGGATCAATCATCTAAACTCGCAGCACTCAGGTAATCCTCCCACTCGTTCGTTTTTTTTCGCGGATAGTATATATATTTGTGTTGTGATTTTTTTGTTGAAACTAGCTAAGATTCTTCGATTGCGAACCCTTTTAACTCGTTTTGGTACCATAATCTTATTTATCATCCCTAGATCTATTAGTTCGACTTGGAATATTGACTAATTTTATTATTTCACTAATTTTTCATCGTTTTCTATAAATCCCCGAGAGGGTTGGGGCGTGTCCATTTGGATGGGGTGTCCAGGGGGGTGTCCAAGGGGTTGGATGGGTGTGGGGGGCTGTCCAAGTGGGTGGCGGCCTCTCCAGAGGGTATTTGGGGTTGTCTGGGTGGGTGGGGGGCTGTCCAGAGGGGTCGGGGGTGTCCAGGGGGGTAGGGGGTGGGGGTGGTGTCCAGGAGGGGCGGGGGGCTGTCCAGAGGGGTCGGGGGGTGTCCAGGGGGTTTACAAGGGGGTGGGTGGGTGTGGGGGGCTGTCCAAGGGTGTGGGTGGGTGTTGGGGGGTGTCCAGGGGGGTGTCCAAGGGGGTAGGGGTGGGGGGTGGTGTTTAGGAGGGGTGGGGGGGGGGGGCTATCCAGAGGGTTGGGGGGTGTCCAGGGGGGTGTCCAAGTAGGTCGGTGGTGGGGGTTGTGTCCAATAGGGGTGGTGGTTCTTTCTAGTGGGGTCGGGGGCTGTCCAGAGGGGTCGGGGGGTGTCCAGGGTGGTGTCCAAGGGGATGGGTGGGTGTGGGGGGATGTCCAAGGGGGTGGCGGCCTGTCCAGAGGGGTCGGTGGGGTGTCCAGGGGGGTGTCCAAGGGGGTGGATGGGTGTGGGGGGTTGTCCAAGTGGGTGGCGGCCTCTCCAGAGGGTATTTGGGGTTGTCCGGGTGGGTGGGGGGGCTGCCCAGAGGGTTGGGGGATGTCCAGGGGGTGTCCAAGGGGGTAGGGGGTGGGGGTGGTGTCCAGGAGGGGCGGGGGGGTGTCCAGAGGGGTCAGGGGGTGTCCTGGGGGGTTTACAAGGGGGTGGGTGGGTGTGGGGGGCTGTCCAAGGGTGTGGGTGGGTGTTGGGGGTGTCCAGGGGGTGTCCAAGGGGGTAGGGGGTGGGGGTGGTGTTTAGGAGGGGTGGGGGGGGGGGCTGTCCAGAGGGTTGGGGGGTGTCCAGGGGGGTGTCCAAGCAGGTCGGGGGTGGGGGGTTGTGTCCAAGAGGGGTGGGGGTGCTTTCTAGAGGGGTCGGGGGCTGTCCAGAGGGGTCGGGGGTGTCCAGGGTGGTGTCCAAGGGGATGGGTGGGTGTGGGGGGCTGTCCAAGGGGGTGGCAGCCTGTCCAGAGGGGTCGGTGGGGTGTCCAGGGGGGTGTCCAAGGGGGTGGATGGGTGTGGGGGGCTGTCCAAGTGGGTGGCGGCCTCTCCAGAGGGTATTTGGGGTTGTCCGGGTGGCAGGGGGGCTGTCCAGAGGGTTGGGGGATGTCCAGGGGGTGTCCAAGGGGGTAGGGGTGGGGGGTGGTGTCCAGGAGGGTCGGGGGGCTGTCCAGAGGGGTCGGGGGGTGTCCAGGGGGGGTGTTATATCTTACTATATTTTGTTTAAAAAATAATATTCAAGCATATTTTTTTAAATACACATCGATTTGTTTTATATTTCAAAATTGTTTACATTCAAATTATGATTTTTTTCATATAAACATATATTTGTCTTATCTAAAAAATATATATATTTTTGCTATTTGTTATAGGTAATAATGAGTCGAAGTTGGATTACGGCACATCGAATGAGAAATGAATATGAGGAAGGTGTTGATGCCTTTTTGGAATTTGCTAAACGAAATGTTCCAAGTAGTGACATTTTTTTCTGTCCATGCCTGAAATGTCTGAATATGAAGAAGTTGAAAAGTAGAGAGATAAAAGATCATCTGATTTGTCATGGTTTCAATCCGAGTTACAACCCTTGGATTTGGCATGGCGAAACTGGACAGAATGTCACTGATGATAATGAATCGCAAGATGGTAACTCCGATGGAATTGAAGAAATGATTTGCGATATTGTAGCAGAACAAATTGAGATAGAACCGATAGTTGCACATCTATATGGTGATGCCGAAAAACCATTATATCCTGGTTGTACAGATTTTACAGTTTTGTCGGCGGTGTTAAGATTGATTAACCTGAAGGCGAAACATGTATGGAGTGACAGAAGTTTTACAGAGCTGCTACAATTGATGAAAGACATTCTTCCAAAAGATAACGATCTTCCAGATTCACATTATAAGGCCAAAAAATATTATGCCCGATGGGATTGGGATACAGGAAAATACATGTCTGTCCGAATGACTGCATTATATATAGGAAGGAATATGAATTTCTGAAAGAGTGTCCTAAATGTGGGATATCATGGTATAAGGTGGAAGAAAAATCACAAGCTGAGGTAGAGATTACAAAGCTCCCTTCAAAGGTATTTTGGTAACTTTCTATAATTCCTCGTTTCAAACGTTTATTTGCTAATTCACATGACGCAAAAAGGTTAAGATGGCATGCTGATGAGCGGGTATGTGATGGAAAAATACGTCATCCAGCTGATTGTCCACAATGGATGAAAATTGATGCCCAGTACCCTACATTTGGAAATGAAATTAGAAATCTGAGACTAGGCTTGTGCACAGATGGAATGAATCCACACCGAACCCTCAGTAGCACACATAGTTCATGGATTGTTTTATTGGTAATTTACAACCTCTCTCCTGAAGTTTGTATGAAGCGCAAATATGTCATGTTGAGTATCATGATATCTGGTCCAAATAAACCCGGCAATGATATTGATGTATACTTGTCACCGCTGATTGATGATTTGAAACTGTTATGGGCTGATGGTATTAGGGTGTATGATTCTTATAAAATGGAATATTTTCAACTGCATGCAGTGCTTCTATTCACTATAAATGACTTCCCAACATATGGAAATTTGTCTGGATACAGTGTTAAAGGGCATAAAGCATGTCCAATTTGCGAACAACAGACGTCATATTGTCAATTGCATCATGGGAGGAAAACAGTGTACATGGGTCATCGAAATTGTTTGCCTATGGATCACCCTTATAGAAGACTAAAAAAGGCATTCAATGGCTCACAAGAATTTGATACTGCTCCAAAACCTTTATCCCCAGATTTGTATTTTGAGAGGGTGAAAAACCTTGATGTGACATTGGGAAAGACACAGAAATCTGGTAATGATAGACATATTTGGAAGAAAAGGTCAATATTTTTTGAGCTACCATATTGGAGGTATCATGAAGTCAAACATAATATTGATGTCATGCACGTGGAGAAGAATATCTGTGATTCTTTGATCGGAACATTGCTAGATATTAAAGGAAAGACAAATGATGGGTTGAATGCAAGGGTAGACCTACTATCAATGGGAATACGTTTGGAGTTAGCTCCCACTCCTAAAGGAAGACGAACATTTGTTCCCCCGGCTTGTCATACATTATCGAAGAGGGAGAAAAGTAGCTTCTATCAGTGTCTTCATGATATCAAAGTGCCTCAAGGTTATTCTTCAAATGTAAAAAATTTTGTCTCATTGAAAGACTTGAAGTTGATAGGTATGAAATCACATGATTGTCACGTCATGATGCAACAAATTCTACCAGTTGCACTGCGTGGAATATTGCCCATCCGTGTCAGAAATACTATAATGAGGTTGTGTTATTTTTTCAATTCAATTTGTAACAAGGCGATAGATGTGAATTCTTTGAACATTTTGGGAAAGGATGCAATTTTTATACTTTGTCATTTGGAAATGTATTTTCCTCCAACTTTTTTTGATATGATGTTGTATTTAATGATTCATCTGGTTCGAGAAATAAATCTTTGTGGACCTGTATATCTTCGTTGGATGTATCCTTTTGAAAGGTATATGAAAATATTAAAGGGATATGTTAAAAATCCATATCGACCTGAAGTCTCCATTATTGAAAAGTATATTTCTGAGGAGGTAGCAGAGTTTTGTACAAGCTACTTGGCTACGGCGCAACACATAGGTTTGCCTCCATCTCGCCATGAACGAGTTAATAATGAGGGAAAGGGGATTCGTGGCTTGAAAGTCAAATCACTGTCAGCTGAACATATGAAGAAGTTAGAATCATACATCTTGAATAACATATCTGATGTTCAACCGTATATCACATTTCATATTAATGAGTTGAAACAATGTCATCCAAAGAAGAAAGAAATGTGGATTTTGAATGAGCACAACAAAACGTTTTTGCCATGGTTTAAAAAGACTTTGCTTGGTAGATCAGATGTATCAGAGACATTAAAATGGATAGTGGGTGGTCCATCTTTAAATGTGATAACATGGTCCGCTTATGACATTAATGGCTATACATTTCATACGAAAGCTCAGGACAATAGAAGTGCAGTTCAGAATAGTGGTGTATTGGTGTTTGCAGAAGCAATGCATTTTTCGAGTGCTAAGGACAGAAACCCAATTTCGGCATCAAGTGAATATTATGGAGTGATTGAAGACATATGGGAGGCTGATTACTTTAAAATTAAAGTTCCTGTTTTTAACTGTAAATGGTTTATCGGTAACAACAGTGTCAGACACGATGAATTTGGAATGACACTTGTTAATCTGAATAGATTGGAAGACACAACTGATTCTTTTATAATGGCAACACATGCCAAACAAATTTTCTATGTAGTAGATCAATCAGATATGTAGTGGGATATTGTTTTACAAGGGAAAAAACAATATGTTGGTGAGGATGAATTTGATGAAGATGCCGATTTATGTGAGATCCCTACTTCCATGGAAAGATTAACAGAACATAATGATGAGTATGTTGAAGACATGGTTTGTGCCATAAGGAACGATCACGACGAAGGAATTTGGGAAAACAATCCAACTGTACATTCCTAAAATTACAGGTAACACATGTTTATTTCTTGTTTACATTTAGTTTTTTCATATAATGTTAGATATTGTAAATTTTTTAATTATTAAAACATGTATCAAACCAAAATGATAAAACAATAAAAACAGTAAAGAGGAGAAGTCCTGGGCGCACCGGCTGGCCGGTGGTGGATCACCGGTTGGCCGGTGGTCCAGAGCAAAGCTCTGTCTGGTCCACCGGCCGGCCGGTGATGAGCCAGCGGCCAGCCGGTGGTCCAGACAGAGAGGAAGGCTCTCTGTCTCGTCCACCGGCCGGCCGGTGGTGATCCAGCGGCCGGCCGGTGGTCCAGACAGAGAGGAAGGCTCTCTGTCTGGTCCACCGGCCGGCCGATGGTGATCCAGAGGCCGGCCAGTGGTCCAGACAGGAAGGCTCTGTCTGGTCCAGCGGCCGGCCGGTGGTGAGCCAGCGGCCGGCCGGTGGCACCAGGCAGTGGGCAAGTCTACTGCCTGGGTCCTCCGGTGGGCCGGTGAGCTCACACCGGCTGACCGGTGGACTCAGTGAGTCCACTTTTCAGCTTTCTTGGGCCAACTCCTTAGAAACCTTTTGCCTAGGTTTACCATGTTTATCATTGTTTAACATGCTTACCATATTACCAATGTTTACTATTATGTAATTTAGTACACTTTTCTATTTTCTGATTAAGTAGTATTACAATATTTGAATTTGTATATTTTTGAACTAATGTTTGTTTTTTTTATTTGAAGGAAAATGATAGATTAATCAGTTGATCAGCCACATGACTCTGGAGATGAGCATATTGGTCATACATATGGGGAGGAACATTCACATGCTCCTATTACGAAAAAGAGTTCAAAGGTTGGTAAGCGTGGGTGCACACGTTTACCAAAATTATCACTTTCCCGTACGAAGGAGGAGAGGATAGTCGTGGAGTTTGATGATGATGATCTTCCTAGAGGTCCAAATGCTAAATATTTTAAGGGTTTTGTAGCAACTCAGGCTAAGAGCAAAGTAATAATTCTCTATGATGATTGGAGAAGTGTGGATAAGGCGATAATTTCTCAGCTGTGGGAGACCATTTTGGTAAGATCTTTTGCTATTATTTGACTGTTCTTTAAATGTTTCTAGTATATATAATATTTTTAACCTCTTTTTTATCAGATGACATTTGATATTCCTGACACTGGAGGAGTTAGGAAGAAATGCTTATCGTTGGCTGCTAGGAGATGGAGGGATTTCAAATCAACCCTCTCATCTGATTTCATTTATGGTCATAGGAGTCGTGAGAATCCATGTCATATATATCCTTTTATAGATGAAGACACATGGAGAATTTTTTTTTGAAAGTATAAGAAAAGAATCATTTTTTGGTAAGGGTAATGTAATCTTTTATAAGCTTTCTTATATAAATGATCTTATTATTGTTTTGTTAATGATTAATTATTCTTAATTTACAGCAAACAAGGAAATATCATCAAGAGATCCAATCTAAAAATGTATACCCTCATCATTTATCTCGGGGAGGGTATGCATTATTGGAAGAACAAATGATGGCAGAAAAATTTCAACAACTAAGAGTTGAGTCTTCAAGCTCTGGAGAGGTGGCCACTCCATCCCCTCCATCTAGACATGAGAAATGGAAAAGTGCTCGGAAGGGCAAAAAAGGACAATATCTTTCGGAAGAATCGAGACTCGTAGTTGAGAGGATTGTAAGATATCTATTTTATTTATTTATGTTTACTATTTTCGTCATATATTTCCAATCATTATAGAAATGTTCAATTAATTATTACAGGACTCTCTTGAGGAGCAGAGTTCACAGGGGACATTTGCACCATCTGGGAGGGAAGATATTTTATCTGTGGCATTGGGAAAGCCCGAACATCCTGGTCGTGTAACAGGATATCCGGCAGGTGTATCAGTAAGAAAAGTGTTGCCACGTTCCTCAACTTCTAACGTTGAGGGAGTTTATAATAAAAAAATAGAATCCTTGGAGGCTGAAGTCCATAATATTAATGCGACAATGGAGGACAAGATTAGAGCATCAGTGCAGTTTATGTTTGCAGACTTGCAAAGACAATTTCAGGGTGCAGCTCCCACTCCACCTCTCCCAGTAGCTCCCACTCCCCCACCTCAGCCTGCGGACCCCATTTTTGATCCTCCTCCTCCGCCGCAGCTACCTACTTATTGTGAGTTGTATGTTGATGATCCTCAACATCATATAGTTGCATATGGGATGGTATATTGTATAAGAGATACAGTTCATCATCAACAGTTAGAGGTAGAGAATTAGAGGGTCACTGTACAGGATATTATAGATAGATCAGCTCGGATACCATTACCTACAGATGAGGTGACGACAGTTGGACATAGTATCGGCCATTTTTTACTTTGGCCATCCATACTTCTTCGACTCATTACCATAGAGGTATGGATGTTATATCTTTTTCTTTATATTTTTATTAATGTTTTATCATTTGAAAACTAATATATTTTTCAATTTATTTTTACAGGAATACTTCAAAGGTAAAGAAATACTGTATAGACAACAACAAAGACAGATAGCTATGACATCAGATGCAGATACTAGCAGTCTTGACAAATTGTCAAGATATTCAAATTTGTTGGCGGATCATTATGACTTTACAATGGAAGCTCATGTCTGTGGACGTGAACTAAGTGTGGGGATTATGAAAACTAATATCACGGAGTTTTTCAATGGAGATAAGTTGGGCATCAACGTGGTGCAAATTTTTATCATGTAAGTCTTAACACCTTTTCCTTACGTTATATTTATTAAAAATGTATACTTATGTCTGATTTGAATTAGGTATCTGTATAAAATTTGTGAGAGGAATGAGCTGACAGATGTATATGGATTCGTGGACCCACAATTGATTTCCCCTGAAGCATGTGCATTGGATGAGGAACAAAGAATGCTTTATATCGCTGATAGATTTGAAAAGAATGTAATCACACAGTGTTGGATGATGCCTTTTTGTGAGAGGTATTAAACACATCCCTCTCAAAGAGTTAATTATCTTTTAACATAAAAAACCACTAACGTTAAATTTCCTTTTATCAGGGATCATTGGATGTTAGGGGTTTTTTGCCCTAGGGAGAAAACACTTTATTGGATATGCTCTCTTCATGATGATGTGCGAGAAAGTTTTAAGAATATATTGGAAACATAAGTTTCAATTTCACAATAGTTTTATATATTATAATGAATTTTAAATTTACCCCATTCGTATTATTTTCTAACAGCGCATGGGTCCACTTTCGAAAAAGCGCAAAGAAAAGGAATTTCAAGATCAAATATGTACATGAAAAGGTAAATATCCATTTATAATTTGTACATTTTGATTTATTACATAAAAATAATATATTGAATTTACACTCATTCAAACAGAAATTTCATGAGCAACAAGGCATCATCGAATGCGGATATTACATGTTAAGATTTATGTATGAAATAATAACAACTGGGACAGTTCTGAGTTTTGACCTGGTAAGATTTCCTCTTTCTCATAATATTTCAATTTGATTTATTCATTATACACGTTGACTACTATCCTTTTCTTTTGTAGCTTTTTGATGCCCTTCAACCCTTTACTGCTGAAGATATCAAACACTTACAAGTGGAGTGGTCAAATTATTTTACAGGTTTGATTGACTTTTAGTTGTTTGTAATGTAAAATGTAATTTTGAATATTGTCAATGTAATTGTGTATTTCGCAGTCATTTAGGTTGGATTTAGTTTCTTTTTTGATGTTGACAGTGTAAGTTTTGAATGTTATATAAGTGAATGTTTAATTTTTCTCTACTTATTGTTTTGGTCTACTGTTGATGGTTTTTCTGGTCTGGATTTTGGTATGGGGGGAGAGGTTCCAAGGGGGTGGGTGGGTGTTTGGGGGGTGTCCAAGGGATATGGTAGGGGGGTCCAAGGTGTGTTTGGGGCTGTCCAAGGAGTCGTTTGGGTGTAAATGAGGGTGGGGGGGTGTCCATGGGGTGGGGGGTGTCCAAGTGGTGGTGGGGGGTGTCCAAGGGATATAGGAGGGGTGTCCAAGGGGTGTTTGGGGCTGTCCAAGGGGATGGGGGGGTTTCCAAGGGGTAGTGGGGGGGGGGGGGGTTCCAAGAGGTCGGTGGGGTGTCCAGGGGGTGGGGGGGCTGTCCAAGGGGTGGGGGTGTCCAAGGGGTGGGGGGTGTCCAAGGGATATGGGAGGGGTGTCCAAGGGGTGGTTTGGGCTGTCCTAGTGTTCAGGGGGTGTAAATGAGGGTGGGGGGCTGTCGAAGGGGTGGGGGGTGTCCAAGGGGTGGGGGGTGTCCAAGGGATATGGGAGTGGTGTCCAAGGTGTCTGGGAGTTCTGTCCAAGGGGCCGGTTGGGTGTAAATGAGGGTGGGGGGGCTGTCCAAGGGGTGGGGGTGTCCAAGGGGTGGGGGTGTCCAAGGGATATGGGAGGGGTGTCCAAGGGGTGTTTGGGGCTGTCCAAGGGCTCGGGGGGGGGGGGGGTGTCCAGGGGTCGGGGGGGGGGGGGGGTGTCCAAGGGGTCTGGGAGGGCTGTCAAGGTGTGGGGGGGTGTCCAATGGGTTTTTGAGGCTGTACTAGGGGTCTTGGGGTGTAAATGAGGGTGGGGGGGATGTCCAAGGGGTGGGGTGTGTCCAAGGGGTGGGGGTGTCCAAGGGATATGGGAGGGGTGTCCAATGGGTGTTTGAGGCTGTACTAGGGGTCGTGGGGGTGTAAATGAGGGTGGGGGGCTGTCCAAGGGTTGTGGTGGGGCTGCACTGTGGTGGGGGAGGGCTGGCCAGGTTGTTAGGTGGGTAAAGATGAGGGTGGTGTTCAGTTGGGGCTTGGGGGAGGGCTGGCATGGTTATTTTTGTTGTTTGGTTTCTGGTTGCTTTTTGGTGAGAGCAGTGCAATTATTTTTAAAAATATATATATCGCTTTCACGTCGGATATTTTAGAACCGACGTGGTAAATAAATCGGTAGGGGTTAATCACGTCGGTTTTTTGAGAACCGACGTGATAAACCGTTCCCGGGCCTTTTAGCACGTCGGTTCTTAATATAACCGACATGCTAAAAGGCCTGGGAATCGATTTACCATGTTGGTTATTGGATAACCGACGTGCTAAAACGTTTCCCAGGCCTTTTTATCACGTCGGTTATTTAAGAAACCGACGTGATAATAGGCCCGGGGAAGGGTTAATCACGTCGGTTATGTCATAACCGACCTGATAAACGATATCCCAGGCGTTTTATCACGTCGGTTTAGAAAATAACCGACGTGATAAACCCCCCCCCCCCCCCTCGCGCATATTTATCACGTCGGTTATTATATGAACCGACGTGATAAACACCGGATGTTATGGATGTTACGTCGGGTTTTAAATAGCTGACGTAAAAAACGTTATTTATAACGTCGTCCGTATTAACGTCGCCTAAAAACCGACGTAAATAATGAAAAATAACCGACGTAAAAAAGGTTTTCTGCACTAGTGATAGAGTCTAATAAGATCAACTTAACTGTTTGTGAATAGTAAATTATGAATAGTGATTTTACGCTTAGGATTAGTAATGTGTCCAAATAGATTATTAATATCAATTAAAGAATGTATTAATATAATTTAGTAATCTTGATTAAGTAATGCGATTCAATAATATAGGTAAACAACTGTTTCATAGATTATTAGTTAAGTATTAGTTTTTCGGGTGAATAGTGTTTTTTATTTAAAAATTATATTAAAAATATTTAGAAATTCTTTTTATAAAATGGAGTACATTTTTGAATTCATAGCATCGATATTATGTAATGGTGATTTTGCGGGATTTTTCTGAAAATTTTTAATTCTCAGTGAATAGTGAATTATCAGTTTACAGTTTCAAGAGTTTAATGACATCATTAAGGATGTACTAAATATGTAATAATAATGGTCTACTTGTGAATATTAATTTAAGGTATGAGGTGTCCCAAGTGGCCAATACCATGGGAAAATACCATGGGCAAGCCCATAGTTTAGCCAATACCACAAATGAGGTGTCCCTTTGCCATTAATGACTTGTCCTCCCACTTCGCCAATAAATACAAATCCATTCTCTCACCCTTTCCATTCCAAAATCCCCCTCAACGAAGCATTGAATTCCTTACCTCCCAGGTAGTCCTCTAAATGTTCCCTCAAGCCTCCCAAGGTCCCAAACCTCAATATTTTGAATTTATTCATCTAGGTAAGGGATTCTTTCACTCCGCAAATTTTTTAAGTTCTACTTCCATGTAATGTCTTTCATGTTCCTTTTTTTCCATGTTGGGTTATGATATCAATATTTATCAAACATTCCTTCTAAATTCACATGATGAGACACCCAATTTAATCTCATCAATTTTAATTTTTATGTTTTAAGTGTTGCTGTTAGGCATCCGAGTTCTTCATAAGAGAAATATTATTTTTTTCTTCTTTTCATGTTTATCATTTAATATGGTATGTCCTTAAAATTTAATTACAATGTTCTTATATCCTTTATATTATGTACCAATATAATTTTTTGGATCATTTTTGAGTGGGTGACCCATGTCCCCTCTCTTTTCAATATTTTCTGAAACCCTGTAACATAGCAGTTATGCTGCCGAATTTTCGACTCAAAATGAATCTCCCTTTTTCTCAAATTATTTTATTTTATTAAGTGAATACTAAAACCACGATATTCTATAGTTTTATTAACATATATATAAAAATTTTCTTTTTTAAATACTAGGATTTACATACATGAGACCAGCTTTCCTTTTCTGTGTGTTTAAAGTGACATAAAGATCACGTCTTTAAAGCAGTTTTTATAATGTAATGATTATGAAATGAAACCCATTTATTATATGCTATATTGGTTATTTATGATTTTTTTGATGATTATATATAGGCTCACATGATTATAATTGAAAAATTATGGGTGCTCCCTGATAGCGCTCCAATGCATTGGGTAATGATGTAATCTCTAGGGATTACAATTTAAACGATATCGTGGTGAATAACCTTAGTAATTTTTTTTAAATGACACCTTGGGGATGGACATTGGTGATATGTTCATGATTTTCTATGTTAAATGTTGTAGCCACATATTCAAGTTATGAATAATGTTCTTTTCATTATGATATGCCTCATGATCATTTTCTAAAGCCTTAATGCTATTTATCATGACTTTATTGATGTATATCAAGTTCACATTTAAAAGTTTCGCTTATTTCCCTTACTGGGCCTTCTGCGCACCCATTCCTTTGATGTATTCTCCCAGGTTATGAGATGATGTAATGAACTTAGGATGAACAATGAATAGGCCTTTCAAGTGTTTAAGAAGAATGTTATATGTTGTTTTCGTATATTATGTTCCTAATTTCCCAGACATTAGACTTTAAAGATCGTTTGTCTTGTAATATGTAATGAAAAGATATATTATAAAAAGGTGGGATTCTATAGTTGGTATCAAAGGAAAGTTTAGTTACTTATGGGAATTATGATATGAAAACATTAGGAAGAACCCTATTGAAATGTATAAATATAGGAAAACATCCTTTTATTTTGGTGAGTACTGAGTAAGTGGTTTACCAAAAAAATACATATCTATCTGGATACGAGCAGGTAGAGGCGGCTCTAGAACATATTTACATATGGGTAAACCCCGAAAACACCACATTGAGCTAGACTCAAACGGGAATTGGTGAAGGATAAGGGGCATTACTGCACTCTTGGTTACGACACTCCGGGGGGATATATTTGGTTAATCTCATGCTTTTTATGAATCATTATGAAGGAATTATAGATAAATATAATTGTTTAAGCATGATGTTTTAAGAAGTAGAAATATTTATAGTTAAAAGATTCATAAATGGTAAAAGTTTCTTAATAAGATTTTATTCTATTAGAAAATGGCGGCCAATAGGAGGAAATGTGCAAATGGTGACTGCAATGGACCATGCGCCGATGGCCCTCCGATGGATGTAGGAATGGAAACATTCATGCGAATGATGAACCAACTGACTCAAGTTTTGAGTAAAAACATGAATCAAGCTGAGATGTCGATCTCACCACAAAGGGAAATACATTATTTTGAGTCCTTCATGCGTCAAAAACCACAAAAATACAGTGGATCTACTGACCCATTGGTTGCGGAACAATGGATAAGCTCCATTGAAATGATCTTTTCTATACTTCATTGTTCGGAACAAGATAAAGACACCCTTGATGTTTATCGCTTAGAGGGGGAAGCTGATCAGTGGTGTTCACTGATAAAAAACATGAATACAAGTGGAGAAATGGAAGCTATGAAGTGGGAAGAGTTCAGTATAATATTCATCAATAGGTATTTCCCTCATTCGATGAGAATGAGAATGGAGAAATAATTTCTCGAGCTGAAGCAGAAGGAGAATTAATCTATTGGAATCTATGAGATGAGCTTCACAAGGCTTTCCCGTTATACCTCAGGCTTTGTCATCGACCCTAATGGGGTGTTTGATTGGTTCTTTGGTGGACTATGACCTCATATATGGAATAATCTAGCCAACATGGACTATGATATCTATGAATAAATTGTTCGATGTGTTATGAAAGTCGAACAGGAGTTTCCTGAGACACAGTTGTGTCGCAAATCTATTGAGAAGAAGGGAGCTCTAGAAGAAAGCCTAGGAAGATTCTTTGATCACAAATGAGGTGGAAAGAAAATGTAACATGCCACATGAAATAAATTTGGGAAGAAGCATTTAGGGAACTGCTTGATAATATGTGGTAAATGCTACAAGTGTGCAAGAGAAGGCCATATTGCTCAGAATTCTCGTAGTGATGTGAAGCCTCAACTCCCCAACACTAACGACAGAGGAAAGATGGTTCTGGCCCTACCTGAAGACCAATGCATCATGTGTGGACAGCATGGACACTTTTTAATCACTGTCTAAATCTGTGGGCAGTGGAGGGGCACCACCATCAACCTTATCAAAGGCCAAGGGAGCAAGGTCGTGCTTTTTCTATCACAACAACTGAAGTTGAAGCTCCGAATGACATGGTATCAGGTACTCTTATTGTCCTTTTAAAACTAGAGAGTACTTTGTTTTATTCTGGTTCTACGAATTCCTTTATTTTCTCCATATTTGCAATGAATATAGAATCAATCTCCAAACTTCTAGAGGTAGAGTTGTCAGTCAAGACTTTAAGTGGGATTATCCATGCATCAACAGTGTTTAGATACTATAGTGTTTACTTTAGTGAGCACAATCTTATCTCAAATATAGTAGGAATTCTCATGATGGAATTCGACCTTATATTAGGGATGGACTAGATCTCAATGTATAATTCTAGGTTCTATTGCAGAAGTAAGGAAATCTCAGTAGTCTTGGATGAAAGTCCTACAATTTTCTTCCAAGGAGAGATATCTCAACTTGATCTTTGTCTAGAGGCACCTCCTATAGACTTCTTGATAGAGTTAATCGGCGAGGATGAAGAAGGGAAAGGGAGTATACAAATAGAGGATGTTCTGATTGTTTAGGAATACATGGATGTATTTCCTGAGGAGTTACCTAGACCTCCCCTAGAAAGAGAGGTAGAGTTTTCCATCGAACTCTAACTTGGATCTGAACTGATATCAATGACCCCGTATAGAATGGAAAATGTGGAGCTAGTGGAGTTAAAGAAACAACTCCTAGACTTTTCGTAGAAGGGGTTTATCTGACTGAGTGTGTCTCCTTGGGGAGCACCAGTTCTATTTGTGAAGAAGGATGGATCAATGCGGCTATGAATTGATTAAAGAGAACTGAATGGGATCATAGTGAAGAACAAATACCCTCTTCCACAAATTGAGGACTTATTTGAACAACTTCGTGGGGATCAATTCTTCTCAATTATTGATCATTGAATTTGTTATCATCAACTTAGTGTGAATAATGACGATATTTCAAAGACTTCCTTCCGATCAAGATGTTGTCATTATGAGTTTACTGTTATGCCCTTCGGCTTGACTAATGCTCCTGCTATTTTCATGGATTTGTTGAATAGAGTCATTATGGTCTACCATGATAACTTTATGGAAGTTTTTATTGATGATATTTTGATATATTCAAAAATTCGTTAGGATCATGAAGATCATATGAGGGTTATTTTGAAAACAATTTGGAAGGAGTGGCTCTTTGGAATGTTTAGGAAGTGTGAGTGTTGGTTACAAAAAGTGGCTTTCTTGGGGCACATCGTAATCAAGGACGGAACCTCGGTTGACCATGAAAAGACAATGGTTGTGGAGGAGTGGCCTCAACACACTACAGTAACTGAGATTCATATTATCCTTCACTTAGTAAGATATTATTGGATGTTTGTCAAAAACTATTCACGACATTCTAAACCACTAACCATGTTGACACGTAAAGGGGTTAAGTTCTTCTAGGTAAAGGAATGTGAAGAAAGTTTCCAAGAGATGAAGAAGATATTAGTCACTGCACCTTTGTTAACACTACTCTCTATTGGATAAGGATTTGTTATTTTTAGAGATACATCTCTAAAAGGACTTGGGTTCATCCTCAGGAAAAATGACAAGGTCATTACTTATGCATCTCTAAATTTGAAGATTAATGAGCAGAATTATCCTATGCAAGATCTAGAGCTGGCGAAAAGTGTTTTTTCTCTAAAGATATTGAGGCACTATCTTTATCGGGAAAAATGTGAAACATACATTGACCACCAAAGATTAAAGTATTTTTTCACATAGAAAGAATGTAACATGAGACAAAGGAGATGGTTGGAGCTTATTAAAGACTGTGATTGTTCAATTCATTATCACCCTGGTAGAGAAAACAATGTCGCAGATGCGTTAAGCAGGATATACCCTGTGGTTCTGGCAACAATGAGGATCCTAGGAGATCCCTTGATTAAGGATCTAGTAAAAATGGACATGGGAATTGTAAGTTAAGGGACATCATCAACCCAATCCCAAATGATTTCTCAACCTTCATTACTAGAGAAGATCTTGATGGCTCAAAAAGAAGATCTTTTGTTGAAGGAGATGTTTGAGGCTGTGAAGGATGGGATGTTTCCTGATTTCAATATTGATCAAGAAGGTGTATTGAAATTTCCTAAAATACTATGTGTTCCATCTATTTCAGAGATACAGAACGAACTAATGGATGAATCTCATAGCTCTAATTTCCCTATACATCTGGGAAGCGCTAAAATTTATAGAGACCTTTGTGATTGTTATTGGTGGGATAACATGAAGAGGGAGATTGCAGATTACACTACAAGGTGCATGATGTATCAACAATTAAAGGAAAAACGACAACTTCTTATGTGGGTATTACAACCTCTACCCATACCCACATGGAAGTGGGATAATATCACTATG
The DNA here is from genome assembly GCA_963277665.1 of Viscum album. Lineage (NCBI taxonomy): Eukaryota > Viridiplantae > Streptophyta > Magnoliopsida > Santalales > Viscaceae > Viscum > Viscum album. The sequence goes on along the minus strand of OY728143.1, from coordinate 874,455,875 downwards.
GACTTTGTCACTTGTATCCTGAAAACATCCAAAGGGAACAATGTGATATGGGTTATAATGGACCGTCTCACCAAGAATTCCCATTTTATCTCTATTTGGGATGCTTTCTCTCTAGATCAACTTACCATGATATATGTAAAAGAATTTGTAAGGCTACATGGGGTACCACTATCCATCGTATCTAATTGTGATCCAAGATTCACATCAAAATTCTAGAGAAGTCTTCATCTTGATATGAATACTAAATTGAATTTTAGTATGACCTATTATCCTCAAACTGATATCTAATCAGAAAGAACTATTCATACACTTCAGGACATGCTGAGATTATGCTCATTGGAATTTAAAGGTGGATGGGATCAACACCTCCCATTAGTTGAGTTCTCATACAACAACAACTTCCATTCGAGTATTCAAATGTCACCCTATGAATCTCTATATGGAAAGAGCTATAGAAAGCTTACTTTTTGGGATGAAGTTGGTGAGAGAATGATTCTTGGGCCTGATCTTGTGCAAGAGATGAAAAAAGGGATCATTCCATTAAACAACACATACATGCTGCTCAGAGACGATAGAAGAGATATGTTGACAACTGTCAAAGGGACTTGGGGTTTGGTATTTTCGAAAAAGTCTTCCTTCGAATTTCTCCACGGAAGATAGTCATGCATTTTGGGAAGAATGGGAAGCTCATCCCTATTTACATTGTCCCCTATGAAATCCTTAATCGCATAGGAGCAGTCGCCTATCGTCTAGTGCTTCCACCGATCCAAGATCAAGTTCATGATTCCTTCCATTAATCTCTCTTAAGGAAGTACATACCCGACCCTTCGCATGTACTGAATCCATAGGTGGTGCAACTGGAACATGAACTCTCTTATGAGGAGCATCCAATTGAGATCTTAGACTGTAGAGACAAGGTTCTACGCAACATGAATTTCCACCTTGTAAAAGTGTTCTGGAGGAATCATAAATATGAAGAAGCGGCGTGGGAGCCTGAGGAAACAATGAAGCAAAATTACCCTCACCTATTCAACTAGGCCACTGGTTTAAAATTTCGGGGCAGAAATTTCTTAAGGGGGAAGAATGTAAAGACCCAAATTTTTTGAATAGTATATTAATTTATTCTTAACGATTTAATTGATATGTAAATGGTTACTTCAGAAAGAAGATTCGATTGATTCATCTAGTAGACTCAGACCTTATGAAGCCCACTTATCAGAGCTTGGGATGGAGGAGGCACCTTTGGGCTTCACTTCAAACCAGGCCCAAGACGAACTCCAACATGTCATGCTTGAACAGAATTGCCGACGGGAGAAGTTCATGTTAGTGGAGATTACTACTAGGGCAGTGTTATCCGAGCCTCCATCAGATTTTCTCACCTTAGCACACTATACACTTTGGTCATATGCTGGTGTTATAACGGGCTATTTAACGAGACCATAGCTACTTTGTGTTATCCTTTGAGATAAATAAAACTGTGTTTTCTTCCTATGGTGATGTTTGCGAATTTTTAGATGTCCGGATAAAAATAGGATTTATCTTTTGGGATAATTAAAAAAAGGATATTTTAAAATATTTATGTAAACCATTATTAACTAATGATGTGTAATGTTTTTCAAAAAATTGCCTTCTACAAATGTTTTCAGTAAGAAAATTAGAGTCTAATAAGATCAACTTAATTTTTTGTGAATATTAAGTTATGAATAGTGATTTTATGATTAGGATTAGTAATGTGACCAAATTGATTAGTAATATCACATAAAAAATTATTAATGTAAATTAGGCACCTTGATTACGTAATTCCATTCAATAAAAAAGGTAAATAACCATTTCAGTAATTATTATTTAAATATTAGATTTTCTGGGTGAACAGTGTTTTTTATTTAAAAATTAATAAAAAATATGTAGTAAATTATTTTTATAAAATGGTGTTCATTTTTGAATTTAGAGTATCGATATTATGTTAAGGTAAATTTTTGGGTTTTTTCTAAAAAAGTTGATTTTTCGGTGAATAGTGAATTTTCATTTTAGTGTTACCTCTGTTTAATGAAATCATTAAGGATGTAAAAATTATGTAATAATTATGGAAAACTTAAAAATATTATGGTAAGGTATGAGATGTCCCAAGTGGCCAGTACCATGGGAAAAACCATGGGAAAGCCCATGGTTTTTCCAATACCACCATTGAGGTGTTCTTTGGGCATTAAAGCATTGTCCCCTCACTTCCGCTATAAATACCAAGCCATTATCTCATCCTTTCCATTAAAAAATCCTCCTCAATGAAGTTCGTGTCTCTTTACCTCCCAATTATTCCTCCCACGGTTCCCTCAAGACTCCCAATGTCCCAAACCTCAACATTTCGATGTTACTCTTCAAGGTAAGGGATTCATTCACTCTTCCCATTTTCAAAGTTCTACATTCATGTCAAGTCTTTCATGTTAATTTTTTTCATGTTGGGGTATGATCACTATATTCATAATAAATTAATTTTATGTTCACAGTATTAATGACCCTATTTAATCACTTCAATTCATTTTTTTGATGTTTTAAGTGACGACGTTAGGCTTCCGAATTCGTCATAAGAGAAATCTTATTTTTGTCTTCTTTTCATGATTTTAATTTCATATGGTATGTCATTAAAATTTTATTACCATGTTCTTATATCCTTTATATTATGTCCCTCTACTATTTTATGGATCATCTATGAGTGGTTGACCCATGTCCCCTCGCTTTTCAAAATTTTCTAAAACCTTGTAACTGAGCTGTTATGTTGCCAAATTTGCGTCTCAAAATGGCTCTCTCTTTTTCCCAAATTATTTTATTTTATTAAGTGAATACTCAAAACTCATTATTACATAGGCATATTCACATATATATCAAAATGTTCTATTTTAAATTCTAGTATTTACATACATGAGACCCACTTTTATTTTTCTGTGGGTTTAAAGTTACATAAAGATCACGTCTTTAAAGAAGTTTTTAAAATGTAATGATTATGAAATTTAAAACATTTAGATTATGCTATATGGGTTATTTATGAAATGTTTGATGATTATATATCGGACTCACATTAGAATAAAGACAAATTTAAGTGTGCACCCTGATAGTGCTCTAATGATTTGGGTAATGATGTAGTCTCTAGGGATTACAATTTTAACGATACGTTGGTGAATAACCTTGGTAATTTTTTTAAATGACACCATGTGGATGTACCATGATAATATGTTCATGATTTTATAAGTTAAATGTTGTAGCCACATATTCAAGTTATGAATATTTTTTCTTTTGATTATGATAAGCCTCATGATCTCTTTCTCATACCTTAAAGCTATTTATCATGACTTTATTGATGTATATTGTGTTCACATGTAAAATGTTTCTCTGGTTTCCCTTACTGGGCCTTCTGCTCACCCTTTCTTTTGACGTATTCTCCTAGGTTATGAGATGTTGTAATGAACATAGGATGAACAATAAAGAGGCCTTGAAAGTGTTTAAGAATAATGTTATATGTTGTTTTCTTATATTATGCTCTTAATTTCCATGATACTAGACTTTAAAGATCCTATGTCTTGTAATATGTAATGAATAATTATTTTATAAAAAGGCGGGATTCCACAAGAAATGTTCCACATTCATGATTACTATAGAAATATTCATGTAGATTATTTTTCAAATAGAATGGATATGTTCATGCTCCCTAGTTTCTACCAAAATATGATGGTGGAAATCATTTGTTCAAGTAGATATATAATACAACTGATGGTAGTCTAGATCCTCCGTCAACTGATGTGTCATCCTTGTTTCTTGGGAACTTGTATTAGAGGAAATAGTTTGACAGGTGGTGACCTTAGAATTTTATTTATGTTTATTGATGGAATTGTGATGGTGAGAGTGGATGAATGGATCCCTCAATGATGGCCTCTAAAGATGAAGGGAACCATAGTTGAATCCCTATTATGACCCCATTAGATACTAAATGTGGTGATTATTGTACACCATTGATAAGATCATGAAGTTGTTGGTTATGGCATTGAGGGGCACTAGATTCTCCATATCCATCATTGGATGATGCGGAATCATTGATTTTATCACATGGATACACTCCCAGGATGATTCAAGGGTTGTAATTGAACAATCTTGATTTTATTCCTAGACCATTATGTTTTCCACAAGATGTTGAAGATGTCGTGAAGGTGAGGGCACTACGAAAGACGTACGTGTTACAACCATAATTGATTTGTCTGAATAGCTACTGGATGAAGAAATTTTCTCAAATCAGTGAACTATTGAAGAGAGAAGTATTTTATTTCATGTACAAAAAAAGTAGCAGGGTCACCGATTATTGTAATATCATAGGATTGACGTGTTCTCAATCAGATATGCATGGTTAAGATAATTTTCCTTTTATTCCTGATATGACCATTATGCACATGTGTGATTATAAATTTTAGGATGGACATATTTCAAGGGAACCCCAGTTATATAGGATCATAAATAAGATTTATGTCAATATTATATACTTTATTTGAGTACACATTACCAAAAATATGGCTTGAAATAGAGAAAATGGACTATCCTTTTATTTTAGGGTTTTACATCTGGCTCATCATTTTATTCATTGAATAGTCCAAGAATAATGTCTTATCACATAATTACCCATTCATTCTATTATAGGATAATTTCATCTCGGGATCACCATTTTTTGTTTCAATGGGAATATTGATGAATAAGGTGAATTTGGTTTGGCCCAATGCATGATTTTGGGGGGATTGATTTCATTCAAAATAATTATCATGGGGTCACTATTTTTAATTCATAATGGAAACTCAAAATGGTTATCACATCCAAAACAGGTAATAGAAGAGCTTTCAAAATGTAGGTGGTTGGCTGGGGTTTTAGACCCAATGATGTGTAGGATCTGACATTAGTCGATAGGATGGGAGGTCAATCTCATCAAACCACTTTGTGGGGAATTATTCTGTACTATGTGAATATATTATATATTTAATATAAGTTTTTGAATCTCTTCTTAAACCTAATATGTGAACGGTTACAATAAAAAAATAATAGCTGTTAAAAAATTTTATATGCTAATGAATGTGATCTCATTAGAGAATCCATCTGTATATATATAAGGTTCTTCATCTATTTCCTTATAAAAAATAGATACTTATATTGTATTTACATATAAGTAGACACTTCATATTTTTCTTCCATGCAGGGAGACATTTTATATTTTTAGGAAGGGAATGAGCCACTGTAAGGAATCCTATGTATCTTGTTTATAGTGGGAATCAAAAACCAAGTAGTTCGTTAAGGCCCTTCTGGTTTAACTTCATAAAGAATGGAAATATGTAAGGTCACATATAAATAGCATATTTAAGATCTAGTCTCAAGGATACATACTACATATCATGATTATCATTGGAATTAGAGTTATCATTGTTTGTTCATTACATTAAGACTATCCCCAAGACAAATTCCCTTATATGGGGGTATTTATATCATCTCACTCATCAGGGATTACAGATAGAGGTTTCATTGGATTGTGGAATTTATGATGCGGATTATATAATAATTGGAACCCCCAAACGACACTTGTTCCATGATCGGTGTGAGAAACAAAGAATAAAAAATAATTAGTTGCACTATATATGGACGTTGGACTTATATATTGGGATGACTCTTTGGATTCTAAATATAGAAATTGGACTTCAGGAACCCATGCAATGTATCATTTTTATTATTGGGATTAGAGTTATAATTGTTATAATGGAATCTCAATCCAATTATGCATGAGTTAGAATGACTAGGACCCTAGAATTATTTGTGTTTGATGGTTTCAATGTAGGATACATGAGAGGACTTACACTTAAGTGGATTCTGATTTGATCTCAGAACATAGTAATACATCATGTGTGTCATAGTTATTGTAATAATTATAAATCACATATACTTTTTGATTAGGGATTACACACTATGGTTTACATTATGATTGATATGTTCATTTCACTTTTCAAAACCCATATAAGCTATACTCATTGTGGGAAATAATGGATTGAAAATCACTAGTCTCACTATTTTTTGATTCATGAATAATTTGATGGGGCTTCGCTTATAATGTTTAAATATAGATATATAGCCTTAATAAGATCTCCAATGTATCATTATTATGGAAGGAATCAGATTCATCATAGTTCAATGGTTCTGGACTAACACACTATGGATTCCCATTCTGAATTCAAAGCAAGGTTATCATGTCAATGTGATGCCAGACAGAACTGGTCTTCCTATCTTCTTAAAATTAATTTATTGCATGTTTTAAATTATTTTACATTTTGATAAACTTGTCGAATTATGTATTTCATACATTTCAAAATAAAGTTTCATGATCCAATTTTATTTTCCAGGGAGCAACACAAAATCTGGATGGAATGTCTTAAGGACGATGCATGACCATGGATGACTTCCCCATAGGACATTGCAAGACCCAACCGACTTGTCCTAGAATCCATCACATGATCTCAGTCGACATGATAATAGGAGGTTGAATGATCTAGCTAGATTGATATAGGGTCATCCAAAAATATAGCTTAAATTCATGTAGTGTATTTCAAGATTCAAGTTGAAATGTATAGAGGGTGTTGCATGATCGAAGCTAATATGTATGGATGGATTAGTGAAATCCATATGACCTATCCAGAAGGCATTGATAGATCAGGATGGATTGCCTGTAGTACATAATGAGATCTGGTTGAAATTCCATGGTGTTATCCCAAATATCAGGTTCCCCAAATGGATACCACCTTTTAAATATGGTGGCATGTAAGAGGTGAATTACAATGTTTGGATGGTGGTCCATGAGGGATTCATGAAACCTGGGTGAAATTTCTGGGGGAACAGTGTGACTTTCTCAAACATTTCCAAATGACTCTATATGATTTGAATACTAGACGAATTGAATATCTTTGGATTTGGGAGACATTTCCTGATGCATTCATGTTATATGGGTAGTTTATGCAAAGCACATGAGGATCAACATATGTGTTCTTCACATATGTATTTAATCGTTGTAGACTTCATTCCAACCATTTATTTCAGATGCCTTAGACATGTACAATGTTAGATTTCTTTATGTCATCAATGATCTAGGATATTTGTTTTCTTTTCTTCACATGACCCACCAGAACTCCTTTGCAAGATCTATATGAAATCAAGATAAGTGAAAATACAAGCTACAATGTCACTCCAGTTATTCCATGAATGTTACCTAATGGTAATATATTTCAATAACAAGGAATGTTTCTCTGAGACATTAGTTATAATACTGTGGTGTAATAGTGAAATATTATAAGGAAAATTACATATTTCTCAATGATGGGTTAAAGGGATTATTAGGCATGTCCATCTGATTATGTATTGATTTGTGTAGCACGAGTCACACAAATTGATTTTGGAGTCACTAGAGGGATTTGGTTCATGAGTTTCATGAGCATTTTTCATTCTCCATTCTTGGTCCATCTCATGTTTTTTAGTGAAAATGATATAATACTATCAATGAAACATTTATTATGTTATATCAAATTAAAGGGTTATTTCAATATTTATTATGCAAGCCAATAGGCTTCCATTTTATCTATACGATATGTCAAGGGGATTTCACAAGATCAGGGTTCTTTTTTATAGGATGTCTTGTGATCTCAGAAGCCTTATATAAGGTCCTTTTCAGTATAATAATGGCTTTCCCAAGGGTTTTTTGATTTGAGGCCCTCATAATGAAGTTGTATTTCACAGGCTTATTGGCCTATAAAAGGGTTTTGTAAGAATGTTCTGGTGATTTTCATGAGTCATACACCCATAAGATTCTCCCATAAATCCACTTTTAATTCAATTGATTATTTTATAATGTTTGGTTATCTCAATAGATTGTGTGAGTGTTTTTTATGACAATAACTCTATAATTTTATGATGTGTCGGGTGAAAAATTAATGTTCTTATAGATATGCCTGATAATTATAATGTAAAACTCCACCTTCTTGTATTTATAGAAAAAGATGGAGTGTCAGGCTACATGGATATGTATAAGGCCTATTTCATGGCGGGGATGATATGCTAGTAGGACCTCATGTGGGGAGGGAGATATGTCACTAGGGGATCACGGTGTCATGGGAATCGCCTAAGGAATATCTCATGATATTTATGATGGAATGAGATTCTCAACATTCAACTTTTCAGTTTGATTATTTCACAATTGATGGGGTTCTTTTCAGGTTGAATTAGTTTCTTCAAAGAAATCAACTATAGATATCAGTTATGTGTATTGTGATATTTAAGTCATCAATAAGATCCTTCCATTTTGATGTTTTCCTCTTTATTTTAGATGGATTTTTATGGTTATTCATACATTTACTTGTTGGAATGTCGTGTGACTTTGGGGAGCTTATCTGGTTGTCATCAACTAATCTATAAGTGTTGGGGATGAAGTCATAAAAACATGGAGTATTTTTCAATGGGGAGTCATGGAATATTCTATAGTCTATTAGCTACATGTGATCATCTGTATGACCTACCATAAGACTTGTGATTACTTGTCTCCTAGGCCCTCATGTGATTCACATTATTATTGGAATCGTATTCGTACTTTTCATTTATTGGGAAAATATTTTCCATATTCATGTATTTATCCACTTGTGAAATTAATGATGCTCATTTGGAGGGTGTAAACTGTTTGATGACATGTATTCCGGCATATTTATGTTAAAAATATATAATTGAAAACTCATGTAATACAATTAAGTTAAAAAAAACAAACACATATATAGAAATGGTAAAATCTTATTATCACTCACAATCATGAAATGGATATTCATTTTAAACATCAAGATAATAATCATTTAAAACAGTTCATTAATAAGATAAAAAAACTTGAATTTTTCTGATTAATTATCTTATTAACATATTAATTAATTTTATAATTTTCTATCTAACGTCCTTGAATATTATGAACCACTATTATTTTAAAAAAAAATAATTATATTATTTTATTTAAAATTGAATAATATAGTACAAACATTGAAACTATATTTGACTCGATAATTATTTATCCCAACTACTCTGTGTGATATTTGTTGTACAAAATTCATACATATGAAAAAACCTTTGGCACAACATGTGTCATGATTTAATGGCATGTATAGTTAAAATAATTACACCTAAAAATTGGGTCGCATATAGTATTAAAAGAATGATATGTTTTTATTATGAAACTACCATACATTACTTGATGTTTTGTGTATTTCAATGAATTAATTAATCATTTAATATTTAATAAAACAAAATTATTATTTTCTATTATCGATTTAATGACTCAAATATCTCAAGTTTTTGAGGTCCAATGTTATAATCAATTTAATTTAATATTTCAAAATAAATAGGTAATGCATATGGCATGTGAATGTTGGCCACACACCATATACTTCTCTTTGTCAAATGTCTATATTTCATGATGAGGGAATCAATGTATAATTCCTATTGATATTTATGAGGCACATTTCATGTATTAAGTATGAACAGTTTGTACTTAATGTTACATGGATATTATTTAAACTTATTCATGCATTAAAAACATAGATATTATTAATTACATGATGCATCATGATCCTGTTATTTCATCCATGAAATCTTGTTGGCTACACAGTGTGTAAGGAATCATCAAGGAATATATTCCACCGTAATATTATGTCACCTGGACTAGTCAATATGTGGTTCATTAATTTCATGTAGTGTGTATTCACCACATGACAACATTGAGTCCACATTGGTTTTTGGGTGTGATGAATATTAATACAATGTGTGAAACAAAGGTGTACACATCCTGTAAATTAGTGATATCAATACAGAGATCCCATAACCTCAAGATTTATTATTCAGATGTGATATTTATTCAGTATTATCCCATCATGGTTTTGTATGTGATTAATATAGAGGTGGATGAAATATCTATGATAGTGAAAATATTGAATAAATATAAAAATGAAATTAATCTATTAAATTACTAATAAATAATATCCTAATCAACTATTATAATTTTTAACGTGACTTCTCAAATACAAATTGAATGTTCTGGACGCTTCCTATGTTCCTTAACGATCAATGGATATTTAGTCTTTTACTAGATTTGATGACTAATTTTTAATGTTCATGACGTAAATTTCATGAAAAATGAATAATACACTAAATAATGTTGATAAAGTGAATTCCAAAACAAATTGATTATATTTTTAAATAAATTTAGAATTAATTTAACCATAAAAGGAAATATTACAATGACCAGGAGATCTTACTTCCATAAGGGATTTGATCATTATAACTCAATAAATGTGGTGGAGTTTCTTTTTAAAGAAATAATTTAATGCCACTATTTCTATGATCAACATGTTGTTCATAGAAATTTTAACATTAATTATTTATCATCATTCGATATAATGTCTAGATGATCATCTTGAGTTATTTAACATTGATCACTTTACATTTATATTTTCCATTATTCCCTCTCTTATTCTTCTCATTCGTTATAGAATGAGATGATGGGGTAAATTCTATTGAAAATATTTATGTCAAACCCTTAGACTTTTCAAAATTGTGTCAAAAATCTATTTATTGACCCATGAGAGAGTTTAATATCATATTAATTTCATAAGGGAGCTTAATAATTTTTTAATCCCATATAAGACCCATGAAATTTAAGAATATATTATTATTATGTTTCTCACATTGTGCACTAACATGTGCTATGATAAATACTATTTTATCATGCTGTAAATAATTATTTATTGCTGGACCTAATCATTGTTTTTCAGCCTTTCAATTAATTAAATTCCCAAAAATATATAGTTATAAAATATTTAATAAATAAATAAATAAATACTCTGTTAACAATCTAGTGAATATATTTACATTGAATACTCACATAAAAGTTAAATTATTTTTTAAAAATAAATTATTATTTCTTACAACATCAATAATAATATATAAATAATTACTATATATTCATGTGACTATACAATTTTCCTATGAAACAATATTTATTTAATTTGTCATATCATTTCATAAATATTGAATAAATATTAATCCATAAATTGGAGAAGAATGTTAATTTAAATTATTAAATAAAAAAATATTTCACTAAGTGGAATGGAAAGACATTTTCTATGGCCAAATATGGATTAAACTCTTTGGAATTAGGTGAACTTGCCTAATTTCCATGCCTATTATCTAGAAATGGGTAACGAAAGACACCAAGGAAGATTATTTGTCACTACAAAAAAAACAACATACGAGCAATCACTAGGTGATAAAATATATTTGTTATAATATCTCATTAATTATGATGCATTACTATATAATCAACATCAATTCTTGACACACCTTTCATAGAATACTCAATAAACACATCCTTACACCATGGCCATTAAATTAAATATTATAGTTCTATTTCAATCAAAGGCCTTAGATGTAACCATCAATGAAAAATTGAATCAATAAATAATTCCTTGAATTATTTATTCATAAAATAAATTTTATAAATCACCCACCACACCCAAATTCTCCATGAATTGTCTCATTATTGTTTGCAAAAATAAGTCATAGTATGTGAGTCATGACTAGAAATAATAATAATAATAATAATGACTAAAGATCATTACACACACTCATATATAGAAAAATATAATGAAAAATAAATATGTCAACTACCTAATAAAGGGTTTTGTTATTATAATCCCCTATATTTGAGATTAGCATGTATGAAAATCATTAGATAAATTCCCATCTTCTGAAAATTACTCACACATGATAGTGGAAATAATTTGTTCCCCATTAAATATTGTTATCATAACATATAATATGGTTTATGAATATCATCATGGAATTCAATGGTTATCAATAGACATGGTAACTATATAACCATTTTCAATGCAATATATACTCTACGACATTATTAAATTAATTTTATGAAAAACCATTAATGATAAGTAATAATATATATTAATAAATATACAATTATATTAATATGAAATATAATGTTCAAATAATTAAATCTTGGTTTGAAACTCCAAAAACTAATGGTACTTATATTATTTATATAGTTAATTATATATCATTGGTGATAATACCAAGGAAGGTGCATGACAAGGTACAGTTCCCAGTCCCGCAAAAATTTATTAAGGAAAAAGGATAATACATAGTAAAAAGGAATGAAATAAAATCAAAACCATACCTCACAACATCATATATCATAAAGCATCAATGTCCTCAGCAACACCACCTTATGAGAATTCATATAGATTTGCTGACTCCAATTAAAATTGCAGGGCATATTGACTTAGCATTTGGATGTATTGCTCCCTTATTAGTAACTGCACTGGGGGCATAATCTCATTGGTCCTACTTCATCCCCTCTTCTGTTCTATGTCTTTCAATTTTTCACTCTTGGTAGATGACGTTGTGGATACAGTCTTCGGCATGTTCGAGTAATCGTTCCTTAGTTTCCTCTTTCGGGGATCAGTGGATGCTCCCCTACATTCATTCTGTTTCACCCCATTCTTGAGAATGTCGTTATAGGATTCCTTCATTTGGCAATTAAAACTGCATTACTAGATCTCCTTCCCCTCATGGGAAGTATCTCCCCACTTCTCTAAAAGGATGGAATGTTCATACACCATTTGAGATCCCTCATGCACCGAGGAGGTTGTGGCCCATGAAGATTCCATGTTACCATCTATAAGAGTCAATCATAAAGAATTCTCCCCATTGTGTTTCATTCATAAATATCAGCATCATTTACACACCCTCTAATCTTATATCATTCATGTTACTCATGAGATGTCACAACAGATTATAATTATTATTATGGTTTTCATTCATAAATTTCAACAAAGGGTTATAGTTGTAGTTTCAATGGTCTAGATGACATTTGAATTTATGTTTTTTTTCAACAATGTTCCAAATATGTTGATATTTGATTCAAAATAAGTAGATAATTTTATTGTTTTAAGATATCTAAAAATAAATAAAATAATACACAAGGGCCTTTTGAATAAGTTATATCAAGGATATTTTTTTCACTAATTTTTAATTAACTTTTTTTGTAAATATATTTTTATATAATGTATATTTTATTAATATATTTTTATAAAAAATTATATATTTTTAATTTATATATATAATTTATTATTTATACATAGAAAATTTATAATTTTAAATCAAATGGGTTATGTGTTTTCCCCACTCTATGGAAAATTTTATTCTCCCTCTGTGAGGAGATATCAATGCATTATATATTTGAATACTTTATTTAATGAGTTATGGATCATTATTTTGACAACCCTCCAGCACATATTCTTCAGACCCCACACACTCTAATGGACCTCAACTAGTAGTAAGAAAAATAATTAAAAATAATTGATTTAGAATTTAATTATTTAATCACTATCATGATGTATTTTTAGTGTTTTATTCACTTTAAAATTTACTATAATATGAATTTTCATATTATAAGAAAAATATTTTTGTTCTGTATAGATATTTCTAATTAATTTTACATAGTTAAAGATTAAATTTTTAATAATTATAGATAAAATAATACTTATTAACAATATATATTCCATCATGATTTAAATTACATATGGTCCTATGTGTCCACATATAGATATTGAATATAATTTTTTCAACTCTAGATATCATCGCTTATGTGTGAGAATAAATATATAAAGATTACGAATATCATATGAGATCATTCAAGTGATGAACAATTGTTAAATTAAAACAATAGTGAATCCTGATGGAAAATAGGATATTGTAACCTAAGGAGATATAAAACTAAGGAGTTACTACACCTTGTGTCAGATTTGGATTATTATCACTTGATAAACTAATGAGTAGTTTTAATCACCTGATCAGATCACAAATATTATTCTTTTCAAAGATAATTATTAAATATGTCAAATCTCATATAATATATAATAATTAAAAATCATAAATAATGAATACATATTGATAAATTAACCAAATTCTGTAAAGAACAAAGTTAGTTATATAGGTAATAATTGAACAAAAATATTTAATGATAATACTATAAAAAATAGATATCATTTTAAAGTTTAGTTTAAACTTCTAAAACAATAATATTAATCCATTAAACACCTTCCTTAATTAGATTTATAATAAAACCATAGATCATTGAGAATATCTAGGAATAGTCATAATGTATTTAATTTAATGAGATTACTAAATGAAAATTATTAACAAACATAAACAAATTAGAATTGGGATAATAGGCCATTAACTTGTTTGAATGTTCTCCATATACAGGGGTGATTGGCATTGCAATAGAGTTAGTGCATGATATCAATAAACAAATTGTGGGTTTGAATGTTGACATTCAAGTCTATATGGACAAGTAATATGATAAAATTGAATTGATATTAATCATTCATGATATGATAAATTTAATGAATGGTTTTGTGGAAGATGTTTTAGATACTACTCCTCCCCATAGACATCATCTCACTATTCGAGAATGTGTTTTTCATCATAAAAAATAACTATGATGTTTTGAAAGGGGAACCATTTTCCCTATTTCGTTTAATTTTGGATCAAGCAGCTCTTTCTAAAAAAATAACACAAATATAGATTATAGAAGGATCCTTCTATACTAAAAAAATTTGGGTAATAGAATCATATATCCCCTTTTGTTTGCATACAATGTTCTCTTCAATATTAATGACAGTCATAGATCTCTACTGAACATCGCAAAGGTTATTTCCATTTATGGGAATTTTAGTGGTCATTCCGTTAACAAAAGTTAGAGTAGTGACTTTATCTCCAAAAGATTACCATGTAGGCGTAGTGGAGACATCTAAGAGTTCATGGTTATTTATATGAAATAGTTTCCTTTGATATACCTTGGTTCACCAATATCCAATGGATGAATAAATAAGTCCGTATTCAATGATATTATCAATAGGATCATTTTGGAGAATTACTAACTAGATGAAATAGTTACTTTCATTTGGAGAAAGAGCCACCGTTATCAATAGTTTTTTATTTCAATTATGATGAAAATTATCTCTATCATCAACCCTCTAAAAGGGACTTTTGGAAGTATGGAGATGTTAATGTCAAGGTTTCCCTGGGGTTCTATTCAAATAGGCCTATGTAACTGGGCTCCCTAGAAGCATATGGAAACACCCATTGAGGAAAGTGGGATGGGTATCGAGTTTAAATCTAAAATCATGCATTCCATGTTATCACATCTTGTATGTGAAATTTTATAAGGGGGTATTTATGAGTATATTTTATTAGATATGTATACGGTGAGCACAAGGATAATTGGGGGAGTAGTATGAGACACCTTTTAAACCATTCTAGATGTATTTTTATTCATTTTATAGACCATAATGAATCAACTAGATGGATTTTGTGGAGAAAATATCAATATTTGGAAATATTAATGGTCTTGTGAGCAACCATTTTTCTTGGGATGAATAATTTCATATATGACAATCATGGATTCCATTAGGTATACAAGAATTATGGAAACAATATTTATTAGGGAATTGAAGGAGGTATTTGATAATACTATCATCAAATAAGAACTCAATAAATGTTGTTTCATAGGCTCGAGCACCAATAGATTTAACGGGAGTGACATCAGCTCTATGTAGCATGTAGATTACGAACAATGGGAATGGACTGCAATGTTATGTTGTAATAATGTTCCCACAAAAATAAATATCTTCATTGGGACATTTATTAACCATGAAATTCCAATTAATGAAAATATTTAGAAAAAAGGTACTTCCTTATATTCGATATTCTAGTGTTGTCATTACCCAAAATGAGAATTAGGTCCCCAATTGTTTTTCAAGAGTGAATAGATTTTTAGCCTCTAGGCTGCCATGAATCGAAGTCCAAGAATCATCTATGTTTGGAATTACATGCATGATGTGATATCTAACTAGTTCCAAGGGGCAGAGCTGTAGGAAACAACGAGAAAGATCTATATCATCATATTTACTTTGGTTTCTTGGATGTTATGGGATGCAATAAAACAATCTAGATTGGTTATTTGACATTAATTGCTCTATATAATGTTAATAATGAGAATATTGGTGATAGAACTAAGATACTTTATTAATGGTGGGGATAATTATCATGCTCTCTATAGTTTTCTCAACATCATTTTTGTTAATCTGAGTATGCTGGGATGGTGGTTGAAATAGTGTTCCCAAAATAGTGGCCTAAAAATCAATGTGGATCATTCCAATATAAACAAGTAGATGAAGGGAGATCGAGTGATCAACAATCATAAAGGATCTATCATTTTAACATTTAGTTATTTTTACAGACTGAGTAATCCCTTTGGGTTAGAGTTAAGAGGTATACATTCTTGTATCATGTAATGCAAAAGGTATCTTATATAGTTCAATGATGTGGAATCTGACTCAAATGTGTTGGTTTGAATTATTCAACGGGAAATTGACTCTTCATTGGAATTAATTTATGTTATTGGAGGCTAAAAATGGGAAATTTACCTAGGGGGTTCGGTTAAACATATATGGAGATTAGGGGAATTTTTATTAGACCACATATCAAGAGGAGGAAGAGAAGATGATCCTCTCACCATCTACAGATGTTTGGGATAACTTCTGATTCATTGTAAGGATAGAATTAAAGGGGATTCCCTTTGTCTTCATAATTATATACATCCTTAGATGGATATAGTTTATTTAATATTTATTGGTGGTTTCACCATCATATTTAATAAAATATTAATTTTAAACCAATTTTTTGGTTAAATTTTAATATATATTTACAATATTTTGGATTCCATTCAACATATCATGGAGTAGTGAAGTAATGTATCTAACAAGATAAAATCCACCAAAAATAATTTCATCAATTTGACCAGCCATCAAGATGAACACATTGACAAATATAAACATGAAAAAATAGTCTCTAGATCATTTAATAGAGAAACAAAACCTTAATAACCAAAAAATATACAATGAACTTCTAATATAAATAGGATCAACCATCCACAATATCCTCTGCAAGATACAATGATCTTAACTACATTATATTTCAATATCAATAAACCCCCACAATAATGGAATCTTTTTATTTCAGAAGGAAATAAAAAAACCACATTACACTATTCTAGTGTGAATTTTATCTCACAATCATAATTTAAAATGATATCAATCAATGACATGATCCTAAAACTATAGTATCAATAAAAGTAATGGAGTTTAGGATATTTAAATAACATAAACACTAAACATTAAAAAAACTTTTTTTACCCTCAATGGAAATACTATAACCACAAAATCAATATCATTGGTAGCACAGTTATACTATTGAGAGTATAACCATCTAGTACACTATTCTGAAATGACACAATATGAAAGAAAAACACATCCAAAAACATGATTTAAATAATTTAAATATCCTCATATAGGTAATACTGCACTGAAAGCATCAAAATTTATGTATAGATAAATATATATTTCAAAAAAAAAATGCTTATTGATAATGTTTCATATAAAAATTGGCACGAACCTTCATAATTAAAATTGATAATGGATTTAGTACTTAAGAAAACCTAAAATTGTCCCTTTAATAATATCCAATTAATCCAAGAATATTTTTCACCTCTAAGAGATTCATAGAAAAAAAATGTATTACACCATTCCATAACGTTCAGATACACCATCCTAATAAATCACATAACCCTACACATACACCAATCATTTCTAGAAATAAATATATGATAACTTATCATTCAAAAGATGCAGATGAAACTTCTATATGAAAATCCAGATATGCCTTTCAGTATTATCTATTTAACTAATATACACTAAGATATCATTTTTAAGGACCACCATTATGTGATTAATATATAGTTAATAAATCATTTTCTATCAGCCGTGTAAAAAGATTTAGGTGTGTTAATTAAACATAAAAACATTGTTTCATAGTCAAAATGTCCTTAACAATGATTAAAATTTATTTTTTGATTATCCTCTTCACAAAACAACAATTGATGATATCAATAATTATGATCAAAATGGAAAACAAACTCACTCCATGAAGATGATAAAAATTATTATATACCATAATAAAAGAATTTAATGTCTTCTTTATAACCAAATTTTACAACTAATAACCTAAATAAATCGTATCATGCAACTTCATATAAATGAATCTGGATATAGCCAATGAAGAAACTTTTTTAATGATGTAACCCTTCTAAAATAAATAGTCAATATAATCTCTCAAATCAGTCAAATTAGATATATTCATCCAATATTGGAATAAAAATATATTTTTTGGTTCCATGATGTAACTATATATAGAATTCCACCTCACTCTATGGAGGAAAAATTATAATATCCTCATAAATACATATAAAAAAACAAAAACTATATGAGGAAAATCTTATACTGTTATCTATGATACTTTAGGTTTTAAATTTAGTGACTAAGAAGATAAAAACATGTATAGATAACATAGAGATATTAAAAACATTAAAATAGAATGGTTACCACTTTCACTATAGAAAAAAACCCTATTCTAAAAAAATAAACATAGGTATGAACTACGAATTGCAAATTCATTCTAAGGATTGCTTTATAAGAGTTCATAATTAGTAAAAAATGATCTCAATATAAATCATCCAACCTCATAAAAACTAAAAATCTAGAAAACCTCTATTAATCCTACATTACACTAATATGAATCAATAATTCTAACTGCTGATACAATCTCTCCACTGATAAACCCAACCTAATAAAATTTAATTGGATAAATATATAATGAGAATCAATCATGTCTCCCTTAATATACTTTTGAATTGAATAATAAAGAGTCATGCCACTAACTCCCAATGGTATATCTCACATATAAACCTCAATATTAGGGAAATTAACTCACCCTCCCTCTCAACCATGATAACCCATATACCTACCATGACCCCTGCCTTGGCCATGCGGTTTATTTTCACCACACTATTACCACCATTTAACATATCTCCATTGATTATGTGGGAATTAATTTATAAGTTAATTACTCTAGATGAATCTATCATGGTAGATGTCTCTATATTTGATGGTGAGGTCCCTCCACATTCTCACATTACATTTTTTATAACTAATATCCAAAAAATAAGAAGATGAATACCTATAATAAAAAAAAATTAAATATTATCAAATAGTTCCCTCAACACTACTAGAAGATCTCATTATACTAAATCCAAATTAATATGAAAATGATAAATGACAATTAAAAAATCACCATGAAACAAAAATAAAGTCATATAATAAAATTCTCAAAAACTAGTTTCAAGATAACAACCACCCTAATAAAGTAAGATTTAATTATTTTATGGAAAACTTTTATCAACCTAAGTATTATAAATCACTTGATCATAGTTTCTAGTTAAAATATTATATAATTTTAATGAATCTGTTGAAAAATTAATCACTAAAAATGACTATATGTCAACACTTCACTATCCAGTAGAATTTTGTAACAGTAAATGAAACTAATAACATTAAAATCAAGTACTCACACACTGGATTCCACTGGAGAATTTTGAAAATCCCATATTAATGATCAACCCAAATGGAAATAGATAGAAATTCCTTTTAAAATAACCCTGGAAATTGATTACATTAAATTAAAGTATCAAAATGCTCTTCCAAAAATAACCTCCACCGCTATATAATTAAATTAATTAAAAAATATCATTAATAAGTGTAAAATATACTAAATTAGTGTTTTCATCCACTAAATATTTATATCAATCTACTACATCTAGCACTATGACTTTTAATATGATATATATACCACATATCATTGTATATCCTGCCACTAAGAAAACTAAAGATGCACTACAAGTTCAAATGAATGTATTAATACTTGATTCTATATAACAATAAATTAATTTAGGATTTAGTTTCTCTTCATCTCATATATAACTCTAGAGAAACCCATGAGGCATCAATTTTGGATTATGAAATCATTTGTCAAAACTCAAGTCATGTATATGAATCCATATATAAATTCACTACCAATTTATTCATACAAGGTCTATCATTCCATAATCACAATATGTTACTTTGACCTTTACTTCCAATGATGCATGTTTTATACCATAATTCATGTTTTGTACCTATAATATTACATTGTTAAAAACACATTATTCGTCAATAATTATCATATGATGATTATGGTCCTCTTATAGGATCACATGGTACAATTGTGACTATATAATGAATTCCTTCTTCTATACATCATACTATGTTCTAGAATAGTGTTATCATACTAGAAAATATTAACTCAAAGTTCCTACTATAACCACACCTCCCAAAAACCCAATGTAAAATGACATTATCAAATCCTACTTCTATCCAATACACCTCCATGGATAACCACCTATAATTATATGTGATACACCAAAAATATATTCTATTGGTCTTGGGATAATCACTGAATATGAGGGTATAAACACACAAGAAGAATGTAATTAGCTCAATAACATGTGATTGGGAGGTAAAATTATTATCAAGTGGAGTATATTTCCGAAAAAATAAATATCTATGAATCATTACATATATATCATCATTTTATGTAGTACAATACAAACAGTATAAGTGATGAATCATTAAGATGGAAAATAAAAACAATAAACCCCAAAAAAAATCCATAATAACCCTATTTATAAATCTGCATTGTGATATATCTACTCATGGCCTTATAAGAAATAATCAACGAAATAAATTTTATTGGTATCACTAACAACACATTCATGAAAATATGAAAAGTAATATAAATTAATGGATGAGTATAAACATACCATGTGGCTCCTTACACTGTCATTTATAATACTAATGTGATAAATGAATACAAATGTATCCATGAATATAAAGATAAACTAGATAACTGGACTACTCATAGGTTGTAGAATAATTTTGGATCTACCCTATATATCACATAGAAATAGTCTCTGAAATCACAAGGGTATAAATTTAATATATCAAACCAAAAAAAATCATTAAAACAAGTTCCCCACCATTTTCATCCAAATACACTTGTATCTCACACTTAACCTCAAAAATCTACCATCCATACCAAAAATAAAAAAATCATATCATTATTTATAAACAATATGATACGTAAACATCCGTTAGTGGAGAAAAAATATTTTACTCAACTAGATATCCCAAAATATGTACACATCGAGGTTGTTATAATACACCCTTCCTTAATATTCTAAAGTGGGAATTCTTGTAAAAAAGGAATATATTCCATCACTCCACAAAATTACCATACAATTGATACATACAGAACCCTAAATCAAAAACAATAATTGTAACATCCAGAGATTTTATGAGATATATTATTTTTAATTTCTTTGATGTGTTTTACTATACACTACACCAAGATTAGCTTGTACTATATGCAACACCATATTATCATTTAGTATACACAACACTATTATTGGCTCGTGTTACACGCAATTTCAAGTTCATTTTCCGGAAACTATTCTACGCAACATCAAGTATAGATTTTTTAATGTATAAATTAAATAATTTTTGATTATGTTATACAAAACACCAAACAGATCATTCACTATACGTAGCCCAGAACATTCTTGCATTACACGCAATCAAGTCCTTCTTCGATAGCGTAGGTAGTACGCAATACTGAGTTTCAGTAAACGAGATATTATTATAATATTATTATGAACTAGCCGTTATGAATAGTAATAACCACTTTTTGAAATTTTATAAAGTTTATCTTTCAAAATGGAATTCATGTTTGGATTCAAAATATCAAAATTATCCTAGGGTGATTTTTTGGTATTTTTATGATAACATTCAATTTTTGAGGAATAGTGAAAATAGTAGGTTACTATTTAAATCCGACTTTTTATTTAAATAATTATTTATTTTATTTAAATTTATTTTAGGTAAAAATTGATACATAATACCTATATAAGTTCAATGTAATTAATTGGATTCATTTTATAATAATTTTAGATATATAAAAATTTTATTGAACATTTCACCGTCTTTTACCCAACACCTTGAAGATTTTGAGAATTTACATAAAACATAATTTTTTCACTTCTATGAGTGGAATTTCGAAATTCTGAGAGACACAGTTAATATCAAGTAGTAAAATGTGGTTTATTAAGATGAAAATAATTTCTGGGGAAAGTAACTTTTTACTTTTATTTACCACGATTAAAACTAAATAGGGTAATTAAGCATTAAAATGATATTACTATTACCCTAACACATTTCCTAATTCTATTGGATAAGTGTAATTCGACCCAAAACAACCTTAGGAATAAAATATGTCCATTCAAGTCCACTTGGATTAGATTATGATATTTATTCTTATTTTATATAAGGAAGAGTTAAAATGGTTAAAATCAAAGCTTAATAACTAAAACATTTTTAATATAGGGTTATACATTAGATAAATTGGACTATAAATATTCATTAGAAATATAAAATGATTTCCTACATAATGGAATTTTATTTATAATTTTTATACATTATATATATTAATTTATTAATGAAAAAATGATGATGCAGTAATTACCTTATTAATGAAATATTAAAATAAATGATGTTATAAATACCCAAATAAATGTAATATGAGACATTTAATGAATTACACTAATTTTAAAGGATAATATGACATGTTAGTATTGATTTAATTAACTTTTTTTAAACTAATAATTCTTATATGAGTTTCACAAAAATCAATTACCAAATACTGTCAAAATTGACATAAAATAATTTTTTAAACAAATAGTATATTATTAATTGATATTCTATTCCTAAAAATATAAGGTTCATCCCAAATACTTATATAATAATATATATGACATTAATGAACTATTTGGGGTTATATTAGTAGTTTATAGTATGTTTATTAACCATATTTTGCAAGAAAACAAAAAGACACCGAAAAAGATAAATTATTTAACTTATAGTTAAATCTAAATGATAAGGTTAAAATGTGACCTAAACATGCATAAAACCGATTGGATGATAGGATTTCGACCCATACCCACTTTATCATCGAAATAAGTCACTTTTGAGCCATTATAAACTTAATGTGACTTTATTATAAAATAATATTTTACGTTTTTCCTAAGGTGCCTCTCTCCTCCCTTATAAGAGGACACCTCATCCCTCTTCTCATTACACAACATTGAAATTTCAAGCTTGGCCAAACCCTGACCATTTCTCTTCTACACTTCCCTAGAAACATTCTAGAGGTTTTGGTCATCTCAAATGACCAAATATATTTCCTTAAGAGGATGCTTAAAAGAGGTGTGTCAAAGAAGAGGTAATCTCTTCTACCGATTATTTCACGTTTCTTTCTTCTTCAACTACTTCTTATTTAGTTGATTCATTATAAAGTAATAAAATAAGTACCACTATTATACTGATATGTTATTATAAATATGAAATAACCCCATTTCACTTTCTATCAATCATACGGAAAACAAAATCACCGCACATGCGTACGTACGGAATACCGTCTCCACACCGTGGTGTAATCTGTTTTTCCACCACCACCTTATTTCAATGGGTATAATGGTGTAATGAATAACTATATATAGTTATTATAAAATAATACTGATTCTGATATATTATATCATCCCCTCCAATGCAATTAAATAATTATGGGAACAATATCACCGCTCGTCCGTACGTACGGATTACCGTCTCCACGACGCGATGAGATTCATTATCAATGATAACCACTCAAAAATGATTATAAAGTATATATAATTATTAATAATGAAATATATGACATGATAAAGATACTGGATTTATGTGTGTATATATATATGTCGTCTACTTACTTCTGTTCAAGTCAATAAGGAAAGGAAAATAGTGTTCATGCGTACGTACAACTACGGGAAAACCGATTATTGCGACGGGGTATTTGCGACGGGTCTTATTCCCGTAGAAACAACTTCGATGAAAAGGGTTTTTGCAACTGAAATATATTTCCCGCACAAATAGTATGTTATTTGCGATGTAAATATAGGGCCTGTCGCAATTTCAATGGCGCGGTTTGCGTGCCAAAACGCGGGAAGGATACTTACGATGGGTAGAAGGCTACCCGTCGCAAGTACCCGGTGGTGGTAAATAGTATTTGTGATGGGGAGATTTCCCGGTCGCAAAAAAATATTCACCCGGTATTTTTTGCGACGGGCCCGATCGCCAATACTGGCCGATGTAAAGCTTATTTGTGACGGTCACTTACAACCTGTCGCAAAATTCCCCGCGGTCGTAAATACGTTTTTGCGACGAGACTATTTACCCGTCGCAACAGATAATCCAACGGGAGGTATTTGTGACGGGTCCCTTCGCAAATACCTGCGGTGGTAAAAAGTAATTTGCGACGGGGATATCCGCCCGTCACTAATGGTGTGGCATTTGCGATGGGCCCATTGCGACAACCCTTTTACCAGCCACCCGTAATTGATGCGGGCGAAGGTATTTGCGATGGGCCTCGTCGTGAATACCGGCGGCAGTAAATAGAAATTTGCGACGGGGATATCCGCTCATCGTTAATGGTTGCTATTTGCGAAGGGCATGTCACTAATGGTGGCTATTAGCGACGGGCCCGTCAAAAAAGTCCTTTTACCCGCTGCCTGTATTTAATGTGGGAGAAGGCATTTGCGACGGTATCTCGTCACAATACTTCGTATTTTCGATGGTCACCCGTCGCAAATACGACCGTCGCAAATAATATAACCTATTTATACACCCCAGCCTTTTTCTCCATTGAAATCAGAGCTCTATTCTTCTCTCTCTCTAATTTTGAGTTCCGAGTAGAAATTTTTTTTATTTTATATTTTTCTTTCAAAGAGGAATGATGGAGTTAGAAGGCGCAAATTACTAAAGGTATTTATATTTTTTTAATTGTTAAATTATTTTTAATTGTTAATTGTTAATTATATTTTTAATTGATAATTTTATTTTTTTAATAGAATTTTTAGTTATATAGTATAATTAGTTTATGTGTTTGTACCAAATAATATTTGTCTGGGTACGAACAAGTAGAGGCGGCTTTGGCACAGATGTACCTAGGAGTGAAAACTCTGACAAGGTGTTTCGAGCTTGACTCGGGGTGACCTGGTACACGACAACGGGCCTTGCTTTACTCTTGGTTTGACACTCCCAGGGGATGTTTTGGTAATAATTAGAAATAAATATATAATTATCTAATAATTAAGAAATAATTAGATTAAAATAAAATAATTATCAAATAATTAAGAAATAATTAGATTTAATTAAAATAATTAAAAAATAATTAGGAAATAATAAGAGTTAATTGATTATAAATAATTAGTAAACAAATAAAATAATTAGGAAAAAATTAGATTTAATTAGAAAACAATCATATTTAATTAGGAAACAATTAGTATAATTAGGAAACAATTAGTATAATTAGGAAACAATTAGTATAATTAAGAAAAAATTAGATTTAATTAGGAAACAATTAGATTTAATTAGGAAACAATTAGTATAATTAGGAAACGTGATTTACCATTCATCAACCTCAATTTTCTTTTCATTTGTGTGTTAAGACATGACATGAAACTTCTTCCTCCATATGTAATATCTGCTTTTACTGTCAAAATTATCAACCTCCTCGCCAATATATATTGGAGGAGGTTTATAATTTTGATAGTAAAATCACATATTATATGTGGAGGAAGAAGTTTCCTGTCAACCTCAACACAAAAATGAAAAGAAAATTGAGGTACATGAGCGGTCAATTACGTTTGTTTTTCTATTCATTGATTGATTAACCACCCGACGTATATGCATATCTTTGCATTTATAATTAATAAAATAATTAGTAACATAATTAGTAACATAATTAGTAACATAATTAGTAACATAATTAGTAACATAATTAGTAATATAATTAGTAACATAAATAGTAACATAAGTAGTAACATAATATAAAATATTATATTCTTCTAATATTAATAGTTAAATTATACTTATAATTTAATTATTTTATTATTATATGTTTAATATTTATAAAAAAATATTAATATTAATAAAATTACAAAAAAATTATAAAATATTACAATTATGAATATTTCCAACAAGTTTCTCTTTATTCTTAATAGTTCAAATCTTAAAGGTTTTCCAATTTTCAGGTCATGCCCAATAAAAAGTTTTCGTCAATTGTGTCCAATGTAAACTCTATAATTGTTCTTGCTTGGTTGATCACCTCACAGGTAGCGTTGCAATAGGACAACCCAAGTCATGTCTTTCTCATTACATTTGTCGTCCTATTGCAACACTACATGCGAGATGATCAACCATGTAAGGACAATTATTGAGTTTAAATTGGACAAGGTTGACCCAAACATTTTATTGGGCATGACCTGAAAATTGGTGACCCTTTAAGATTTGAACATGTTAAGAATAAAGAAAAATCTGTTCGAAATATTGAGATTTGTAATAATTAGTAATAATTACTAATAAAATTAATCAAAAATCAAATAAATTGAAGTACATGGTTATAAATTGGAACAATTTACGGTGGATTGATAGCTACCTTTTGTTCAACGTCTCATATCTTTGCTACTTTCTCCCACTGAAATCAGTATGAAAAATGTGCTCTAACGTATGTCAGAGCAAGTTTTTCATACTGATTTCAGTTGGGAGATAGTTAAAAAGAGATGACCCATCGGAAAAATCAGAATAATTATTAATATAATCTTCACAATGATGATTACAAAATTTAATTTCATTATTCAAGATTATTTCATTTTTCCTAGTATTGCTAAGTATTTCTAAATTAATAATAATTAGTGGGGATGATTACAAACTAAATGTGTCACCTATAATTATTGGTAATTACTAATAAATAACTGTAATTATGTTTCTTCTTTTTTTAGGATATTGTTTCTTATATCAAATTATTTAAAAATAGTAATGGTTTTAAATTTTGTAGAAACATATATATGAATATGGAACAAGGAAATCAACATCAATCATTATTAGATGATCGTTCTTGGATAAATTAGTGCAGAAATCCAAACAGTTCTAATTTAAATCTTATATATGTTAATGGTGTTGAAGCTTTCTTATCATTTTCATCATCAAACCCAGAATTTGTTTCAGAAGGGACAATTAATTGTCCTTGTAAAAAATGTGCTCTGAGAATTTTGGAGACATTTTACATCATTGGGAAACATCTCTTGCGTTATGGTTTTCAATCAAATTATATTTTTTGGTATCAACACGGTGAACGTAGTTCCAGAGAAGATTCTAATAATTTGATTTTGGATCCATCACAGTTTCAGAAATTAATACACGATGTTGTAGGGTCATCCGTTCAACAAACAGAAATTGAGGATGATGTTGATTTACCTCCCGAGTTGGCACCATCTGAATTTGGGGAGTTGTTCAGGTCTGCTGAAGATGCATTATATCCTCGTTCCAAGATTAGAAAATTAGAAGTAGTTGCAAAATTTATGTCTATTAAATCAGATAATGGAATGTCAAATTACTATTTTGGTCAGATATTTTCTTTGGTTAAAACACTGTTACATGAAAGAAATGTGCTTCCTTCTAATTATTATGAGAGAAAAATAATCGTTCGTAATATAGACCTTAGTTATCAGAAGATCCATGCATGTTCAAACGATTGCATCTTATATTCTGGTGTAAATGAGTCATTGGATAGTTGTCCCACATGTGGAAAATCGAGGTATAAAGAAGCTCAATCAGGGATGTCTGGATTGATTTCTGTAAAACAGTTGAGATATTTCCCGCTTACACCCAGGTTGCAGCGTTTATTTATGTCTCAGAACACAGTGACAATGATGTCATGGCACAAAACCAGTATTTCAAATGTCAAAAGATTGATTCATCCATATGATGGGGATTCATGGAAACATTTTGATCAAGTGCATCCGTATTTTGCTTTAGAATCCTAGAACGTGTGATTGGGTCTTTCTATTGACGGTTTTTGTCCATTTGGATATTTTGGTAGTCAGTATTCATGTTGGCATGTCTTTATAACTCCGTACAATTTTCCTCCATGGATTTTGATGAAAGAGCCTTATATCTTTTTGACATTATTAATCCCTGTACATCCAAAAAAGAATATTGATGTTCATTTGAAACCACTAATTGATGAGTTAAATTTATTATGGAGTCATGGTGTTGGTACATATGATGCTGCTGTGAAACATAATTTTCTAATGAAAGTTGCTTTAATGTGGACAATTAGTGAATTCCCAGAATATGGTATGTTATCTGGATAGAGTACACATGGTCCAAAATCATGTCC
The DNA here is from genome assembly GCA_963277665.1 of Viscum album. Lineage (NCBI taxonomy): Eukaryota > Viridiplantae > Streptophyta > Magnoliopsida > Santalales > Viscaceae > Viscum > Viscum album. Next base: position 874,427,450 of record OY728143.1, on the reverse strand, counting down.
TTACTGTATGGGAGACAACAAAGCATTTATGATCATGAATGGAAAAAACCTTGCTATTTTGAATGTCATCGCATATTTCATCCAATCGATAATCCTTTTCAGAGGAATAAATATCATTTCAGAAAAGGCAGAATTGAAAGAGATGAACCTCCAAAAATGATCTCAGGTACATAGTTACAATCAGTTGTATTTTCATTACCTTCCATCACTTTGGGTCCGACAATAAACCAACAGAAAATTCATCGTTTTGGGAAAGAACACAATTGGACAAAACAGAGCATTTTTTGGAATCTTCCATATTGGTCTGATTTGATGGTCCGACACATGTTGGATGTCATGCATATTGAGAAGAACTGTTTTGATAATTTATTTCATACAGTTTTGGATACACCGGGTAAAATCAAATATAATGTAAAGGCACGATTAGATCTTGCCCAAATTTGCAGGCGACCAGAACTTGAATTGTTTGAAAATGTCAGATCACAGAGATTAGTGAAGCCAAAAGCAGCTTATACACTGACCAAAGATAGTCGCTTATTATTTTTTTAGTGGATTGCGGATTTGAGACTTCCAGATGGCTATGCTTCCAACTTGGGAAGATGTGTTAAAAATTGTCATATTACTGGATTAAAAAGTCATGACTGTCATGTTATAATGGAAAGGGTTATGCCTATTGGATTAAGAGGTTTGTTGAATTCTACAATTTTTGATTTGATAACAAATATATCATATTTTTTCCGAGATATGTGTGCGGAGACAACAGACTACGATACACTATGAAAACTGGAAGAAGCTGTTGTTGTAATTATATGCAAGTTGTAAAAAATCATTCCACCGGCTTTCTTTGACTCGATGGAACATTTGATATTACATTTTCTACATGAATCAAAATGTGGAGGTCCGGTTCAGTTTTGATGGATGTACCCATTTGAGAGATGCATGTGGAAATTGAAGAAAAAAGTTCGTAACACAGCATCAGTTGAAGGCTCAATTGCTGAAGCTTATTTGCAAGAAGAAATTTCTTTATTCTTCTCTCATTATTTTGAATCTAAATTTCCCTCACAATTTAACCTCATGGGCCGGAACGAGGGGAATATTGATGATGATATGAACAATCAATTATCGGTTTTAAATCAACTCGAACTTGGCTTTGGTGGAGTTCATGATAGATGGCTTTCAGATGATGAACATCATAGAGCTCATACATATATTCTAGTCAACTGTGAAGAAATGTCAACAATTGTACAGTGAGTGCTCTTATCCCTTATTCTTTAGATTCTCTTACAGTAAATTAATCATATTGTATTTGAAGGTTATACGATGATCATATCAAGAAACAATTTCCACAAATTACAGCAGCTGGCTTTGAAGAACGTCGGCAAAAAAAAATTTCCTACTGGTTTCAAAAACTGGTACCATACACTCTTTTTTGGTTTTACATATAAAATCAATTTATTACCTATAATAGTGATGAATGTTTTACAAATTTTCAGGTATCTGTACATGCTGATAAGATTGATAGTCGATTGCGTATTTTGAGTAGCCCACTATCCAAAATGGTTAACTCTTATAATGAATATGTGGTGAATAGTTATCTCTTTCATACACGTGCATATGGGGAATCAAATAAATCAATGAATAGTGGTGTTTTTTTGAAGGGATCACATCATAGAGATATTGAAGTTGACTTTTACGGCATGCTTGATGAAATTATTGAACTGTGTTATTTGGGATAGAATTATGTAACAATGTTTAAATGTCGATGGCTGGATACTGAGATAGGATTTCGTATTCATCCAACTCATGGAATTGTTGATATTAAAAATAAAGTCTTCTTGCAGTAAATAAACAATTTTTATTGGCTCATCAGGCACATCAAATTTATTATGCAAAATACTGTGCTACTGCAAAATAGTTGGATGATTGGTGGAGTATAATAAAAGTTAAATCTTGAGAAAATTAGTTTACTCAAACTGAATGTGGTTCCACTGAAGTGCAAGAAAATGAAATTTTTCAGGACACTCCTAAAAATACATATTTTTCACAAAGAGACATGAATATTGAGGATGACACCCCACAATTAAGAGTCGATGGTGACGATGTTGTCAATGATGTTACAACTGAATTTGAAATGACAAGAGATGATGGTAGAGAAACTAATATGGAAATCGATGATGTTGATGAGGAAGATGAAGACATTGACATTGACAACTATGAAGATGATGAATAACATTGACACAGTAAAATGCTGGTTTGAATCATAACAAATATATATCTATACATAATAGTTATTTTCAACTGTTTACTAATAACAATCATTTCATGTTTCAGATGGACTCGAAAACGTTTCATCAGTTTCTGGAGGCTAATCTACCTATGGATGATGAGGTTCTTGAGTCATTTGACCCTCATGATGTTGGCACTATAGGGAGAACTCGAAGGGGGCGTGGTCTTGCCAGAATGATGATTCCAGATCCTATCCCAGAGTGACATCCACCACTTAGATTCTATGTGCACAGGTGGTGGTATGGTAACCTATGTATTTTAGTAATCTTTCATTATAATTTATTAATATTATAATTGTTTGATTATTTGTTCTTTTTCCACAGTTTTATCCATATAGCTATTGGACAGGGGAGCACTATCTTGCACAATTATTTTTCTCAGCCCTGGATCACATGGGATCAGATTCCCACTGATGTGCAGGCCGCCATGTTCGATCATTGGCTGGTACGTAATTAAATATTATTTATTTTTAAATTTAATTCATTAATAACTTTATATTAGGTTTTATGGTATCCTATCGACGAGAACATGCGTGCCACTATCCACGCGGCATGGGTGGTGTCTATGCTTGACCATTTCCATTAGTTTTCACATAATTTGAGAAACACGGCTGTGAAGAAAGCATGAGTGACAGAATTTGATGAGTCCTGTAGGGCCCACCGACCAGAGTACATTTCATCTCACGTTTGGGATGGATTATGTACACACCGGTTGGGTGGTGGGTTTCCGAGTAGATCTGCATTGGGTCGATAGAATTGGGGGAGAAAAGGGGTGACACATTGAGCCGGTAGTCGTACATTCAGTGCGCATAGAGAGCGTCTGGTATGTTATTTTTCTTAATATTTTATACAACTTTAAATATAAACAGTTTATTTTATATTCGTATAGGAAGCCGAGCAGCCCGATATTTTGGCATACGACGTTTATCGGAGCATGTACACTGACCTGGCTACTGGAGAGATTAGAGGTGACCGCCAGCGTCATATTTTGGTCAATATTATTTTCTTTTTAGTTTTCAAATTAAATGCATATAATCTTTTCATTATTTTAATTTCTAATTGAGACTTAAGGAGTCATATGAGGTCGTGACCTCTCAGACACAGGCTGAGAGTCAAGACGAGACGGTTGATCAGACTAGTGCCCACCATTTTGATGAGACGACATGGATGCAGGTGACCCAATATGGCTTTGAAAAGGGCTGAGTAGTTGGTATCAAATCTCATTTGACTCCTGCATCTTATTATGGTACTGCTACGATGTCGGCATCCAGCTCGAGAGGAGCTCGTGGAGAGACATCATCTTCTGCCTCATAGTATCAGGAGCAACTGCGTGCTCAGAGTCAGCTTATAGAGGATTTGCGTCAGGGGCAGGAGCAGATGCATCAGCAGCACGATGAGGAGACGCGTCGATGGCAGGAGAAGATGCGTCAGCAGCAGGATGAGGAGAGACATCGATATGAGGAGTAACATCAGTAGTATATGGAGTATATGCGTCGTCTGACTCATAGTTTAGGGATGGAGTTTCTTCCACCACCTCCTCCAGGTCCTCTACGTCCTCCAGATTATCTACCCCTAGTGATTTTTTTAGATGTAATAAACATTTGAGTTCGTAGTTTATTATCATATTAACTACATACAATTCCTCTTTCATATTGGTACGAATATTACGTGATTTAATTTGTTTTTATTTTTTAAATTATATTATTACTTATTATTATTATTTTTAATGTCTGCTTATTTTAGTTATATTACTTTTAATATTTTATATTTTTTGTTAATATTTAGAAGTTTATAATTTTATAATTTTATTAATATTAAAAATATTAATATTATTTTTTTTCATAAATATGTATGTTTATTATAATAATAATAATATTATATTAATTTTTTATATTAATAATATTAGTACTATTATTATTATTTTTTGATATTAATATTTCATAAAATATTATATTATATATATTCATATTATTATTATTTTTTGATATTAATATGTTATAATTATATTATATATATATATTATTATTATTAATATTATAATAATATAATTTATTTGTATTATTAATATTATTATTATTATTATATAGATAGTTTAATAATATTATTATTATATTAATTTTTTATATTATTAATATTAGTATTATTATATTATATTATATTATTTGTATTTATATTATTATTATTTTATATTAATATTTCATAATTATATTTTATATATATTTTTATTTATATTATAATAATATAATTTTATTATATTCTTAATATTCTTATATTTTTAAATAATATTATACGATTTTTATTAATTATTTTATTTTATTTTTTATTTTATAATATTTACGACGGGTACATTTGCATCAGGAATTCCCATCGTAAATATTTTTTACAGTACCATTTGCGATGGGATGAATACCTGTCGGGAAAACATTTCTGCGACGATCCGTCGCAAATATCTTTATCACAAGTATTTTTTTAAATTTCACATTTGCAATGGCATTCTGACCCATCGCAATTAATATATCTGTGACGGCCCGTCGCAAATACATTTTTTATATATAAATGAAAAATTATTTGCGACGGGGGACAGATACCGTCACAAATAATTTTTTTGCAATGGGACCACCGCAAAAACACCTATTTGTGACGCCGTTTTTGGCAACGGTCGCAAATCGCCCGTCGCAATTATTCAGTTTTCATATAGTGTACGACCTACCGTCTCCATGACGATGTATTTTGTTCCATTTATCGATCTACCATATATATTTATATAATGAATATATATTATATATAAATCATGTTTTACATTCTGGAATTATATAAATCAGGATATGAGTAATAATATCAAGAACAACCAATCGAAACACGTACGATAAATGAAATGATTTTACCCAAAACACTGCTTTAACATGGAATTTACAAAATAATGGGTAATATAAAGTCATAAGTGAACCATATATGATATCATAACAATGAATATGATTTTGTAATAAGTCAATGAAATTATGTAAATCATTATACAGGTGGTTCGGATACGTACGAAGCATATCACATCTAAGGTAAGGGATAACATTTCCAATCTTGTTTTTACCCGAGATTGTTTATTCGTAAGTATTTACTGGGGTTATATTTATCATCAATGTCCCAGTTTTCTAAATATTGTTTCATGTATGTTCAAAGTCATTTTTAATAATTTTTTACTTTTACTACATGCTATGTATGGAATATTTCTTTTTTTTACGTTACGTGGTACTTTTTTTACTTTTCCGTCAAAAGTACGAGAAGAATGTTTTTTAACTTATACTGCATGAAAAGATTTTTGTAAAGTTTCATAATGCCTTACTTTCATGAAGCATGATCTAAAATATTTCATGATTATTTTCAAAAAAATCCTTTTCTTTTAAAATTTCATAGAATTTTATGATAAGAAAATTATTTTGAAGAAGAAATGATATTTTTCTCAAGAATTCATTTCAAATTTTTTATAAAAACCATTTTCCATCTAAGATGACATTATTTCATATGTGTATGTTTAAACTATAATGTCTCAATGATTTACATGGTTTCACTTTTAATATGATGAAATGATATCCATTTGTTTTATATGGATTATGTTATGATGGGATGATGTTTATGAAACCCATTTTATTCTTTGGGTTATGATGAATGATTTATGTTTATGTTGTGGCACACGTAAGAATGATTTCATTATAAGATGGGTGGGACCTATATCTCCCTCTAATGCATTGTGTACAGATTTATATCTCATGAGATAAACATGGCTGGAACGGTAATTAAATCTGGTACAGTGTTACTGGACTGGAATGAGGAGTTAACTTGATTAAGAAAAGGACTTTGTCTACTAATATTGTCTTGGCAGCAATTCCTTGGCTACTATATAAATCATATAATGTGCTTAATGGTTTTCCACAATTACATTATTTATTACCATTCTATTTAATGATGATTGATGTTCCATTAATATCTATGACTTACGTACTACTATGTTTTATGTCATTGCTCAAGATTTTGATGTTTAAACATTATGTTCATGTATTTAAGTTCAAATATATATGTTTTGTTTTATTTTCTCAATGCATACCCATACTGAGCATTTGATCTCACCCTTTTTATGTTTTCTTTTCCCCCAGGATTAAAATACAGGTTTTAGGTAAGGAAACAAAATGGGGAAGATCATTATGGGAGATGTTGAAGATCTTTCAACATGATTAGAAGTTTATATTCCAATGTTTCCAAATACAGTAAACAATTATGGTCCTTGAGTGTTTGTTTTTGTTATAAGTATTCTGAAAAAGTATTGTATTGTCCATGTATGTCAAGATTTGGGTCTCTATAGTTGGTATCAAAGGAAAATGAGGTAGGAATGAATCTGATCCTTGGGAACTCTCATATATGAGCGTTGGACGAAGCATGGCTCTCCGCCCACGGGTTTCATGAGGAAATTGCTGCCACTGTGGATGGTGGTGTAGCCCGCCCAGGGGGTGTAGCCACCCAGGGAGTTCCATGATAGGTATCAATTATAGTCAACCGGAATTAATTCCAGAAAGCTATAGTTGGTATCATAGGAAAGGTTTAGTTATCCTTTGGAAACTAGAATGCGAAAAAAACTTTATTGAGATCCCTGGAGATATTTCTAAGGTATGTCTACGGTTGTCCCAAAGGTTAAGTATAATTATAGGTTATAGTACATGAATTACAGTAACAATATTAGAATTAAACATAAGATTTTAGATATTGATGTTACTCCCCCTTGATTATGATTTTTTCCTCTCACACTATTCTTTTTGGGTTTTAGAAAATGGCTGGAAATTGGATGATTCATGATAATGGAGTATATGATGGACAATTGTATGATATTCCTCAGGAGAAACCAAGTGAAATGGGATTATGAAGTCCATATATCATTATTATGCCTAATCAGCAATCTCATAATATGATCAATAATCTCAACTTTGATAAGTTTCCCAACTCAGCTAATAAGAGAAATATGGAGTTTCATGATGATCATAGAGGAATGAATGTTCAATTCCTCTCATGTAAATCATGTGGGAAGAGGCATTAGAGAGAGTGTTTCAAAGGAACTGGAAGATGCTATGGGTGTGGAAAAGAAGAACCCAAAGCCAGTAATTGCAAAGGAAAAGGATCAGTTAACACCATGGACAAGGATAATGGTATTTCTAAGACATCAAAAATGGTTAAATGTTTTAAATTTGGAATGTACGGGAATTATACAAACCAATTCCCTAAGGGAATTTGTCATGAAGAGAATCATCATGCTCTTATGGGTAGTATTTATGTTGTTGATGATGAAGATACTTCAAATGATATGTGAGATGAAAGAATCGTTGAAGCTCGTTCAATGGTTAAAGAAGGTAGTTGATTGATTACATGTTTATCCAGAGTAATGTTGTATAAGTAATCTCAGGGTACTATTGAATAAAGAGACAACTAAGGATTGTTACACTGTTGTCTATACTTGAGTTTTTGAAAGTATATGATGAATGGTACCGGTAACCACGAAATGTTATTCAGATATGTTTAGAAATCACCTAATATGCGCATAAAGAAGGGCTAAAGAGACAATGAAATGTTTGATAGTATTAATGAGCTCATGACTTATATAAGGACAAAGTGATATCTTGGTTGGAGTATATATTAATTTTGGTATTTTGGTTTGTGGAATGAGTTAACTTTTCACAGCATTCATGTTTTCACTAAGGTTCAATGGGTATTAATTTTTTAAGAGAATACATGATTAAGGCATACACATGATTGGAATGCGATCACCAAGATATATCAGGGATAAATGATGGTATTCACATGCTCGGGAGATGACATTTACGGTAATTGTTTTCTTTATACTATGAGCTTGGACAGAAGTATTTTGGATAACCCTAAATATTAGATTGGATTATATTGGACACAAGTTAGTATTGTTTAAGGCTAGAAGGTTTTTCGATATTATCGATGGAATGTCATAATGATGTAATTTTAGAAAAAGGAAAACCTGCAGTACGGGTGACAACCCGTCGTTTCGGACAAAGATGCGGGAATCAAACCCACAACTGAAGTGTGACAGGCCTTTATTGCCTACCACTGGCCTACAAAAAGTCCCTGGTTAGTAGAAACTAGTTTTATTATATTAAGCGGTATGATATATAAAGTATAAGTCCATTTTAGGAACCATATACGATTAATATCACTATATATGGACTTATGTATATTTAATAACTTTTGATATCCTTTTGTTTGAGACAGATGGAATGAACTAACATTCTATCGCATGATCTGATAAAACTTCACAGAAGACAAATTCAACTTCATTTCATTAAGAGATGATTTGGAATTTCTTTAAGGCACAAACAAAAGTACGATTGTACCAAAATCAAGTAAGTATTACTTTTAATTCTACAATTCTTCAACATTAGGGAAATGATATTGAAAACAAAAAATGTTTTCTTAGTGTCCTTATATCCGATGAATCAGATGGTACCTTAAATCATCATAAATTTATGGCTTTGTGAGTGTTGGATTTTTCATAGCCGTGTTCTCTACCACTCTCCATCAGAATTTGATGTCTAGATTTCTCTTCCATATCCATATTTTCACCTATGTTCTTCTATGTGGGAACCCAGTGATTATTTAATTTGGGTAACCATTACATTTCATAATTTATTTTTTAAAGTTCTGTTTTGGTATTCCTTTTTACGATGGGGGATTCTATGAATGAATATTTGAACTAGTAAACCATTTATAACCCCGACGAATTTCAAGGGCGAAAATCATTTTAAGGCGGGTAGAATGTAACAACGCGAGATTTTATGAGATACATTATTTTTAATTTATTTGATGTGTTCTATTATAAACTTCACCAAGATTAGATTGTACTATACGCAACACCGTATTAGCTTGTAGTATACGAAACACTATTCTTGGCTCGTGTTACACACAATTTAATGTTCGTTTTGTGGAAATTATTCTACAAAACCTTAAGTATATATTTCGATTAATGTTTAAATGAAATAAGTTTTGATTATGTTATACACAACACCAAACAGATATTTCACTACAGAAATCTATGACTTGGCTTGCATTACACGCAATCAATACCTTCCTCGATAGCGTTTGTAGTACGCAATATCGAGTTTCAAAAAATGAGATATTCTTATAATATTATTATGAACTAGCCATTATGAATAGTAAAAACTAGTTTTTGAAATTTTATAAATTTTTTCTTTCAAAATATACTTCATTTTTGGATTCAAAATATCAAAATTATCCTAGGGTGAATTTTTGGTATTTTTCTGAAAACATTCAATTTTTGATGAATAGTGAAAACACTAGGTTACTATTTAAAAACCGCCTTAATATATAAATAGTTATTTATTTTATTTAAATTTATTTTAGGTAAAAACTGATACATAATACCTATATATGATAAATTTAATTCATTGGAGTCATTTTATAATAACTTAAGATATATAAAAAATTTATTGATGTTTTCACCATCTTTTACCCACCTTCTTGGAGAATTTGAAAATTTACATGAAACATAATTTTACCCTATCTATGAGTAGAATTTAGAAAGTCCAAGAGACATGGTTAATATCAAGGAGTAAAATGTGGTTCAATAAGATTAAAATATTTTTTGGTGAATTGTAACTTTTTTACTTTTATTTACCTCCGTTAAAAGTAAATAGGGTAATTAAGGGTAAAAATGATATTCTCATTACACTAACACATGTCCTAATTCTATTGGATAAGTTTAATTAGACCACAAACAACCTTAGGGAAAAAATATTTCCATTTAGGTCAACTTGGATTAAATTATGACATTTATTATTATTTTATTTAACGAAGAGTAAAAATAGTTAAAATCATAGCTTATTAACTACAACATTTTTAATATTGGTATATACATAAGATAAATTGGAAAATAAATATTAATTAGAAAGCTTAAAATATTTTCTACATAATGGTGTTTTATTTATAATTTTTAGACATTAAATAATTTAATTTATTAATGACACAATGATTATGCTGTAATTACCTTATTAATGAAATATTAACATAAATGATGTTATAAATACACACATAAATGTAATATATGAATTTTAATGAATTACACTAATTTTTCAGGTTAATATGACATGTTATTCTTGATTTAATTTGATTTTTTCGAACTAATCATTCTGATATTATTTTTACAAAAATCAATTACCAAATTGTGTCAAAATTGACATAAATCAGTTTTTAAAACAAATATTATATTATTAAATGATATTCTATTATTAAAAATATAAGGATCATAAAAAAGTCTTATATAATAATATTTATGACAATAGTGAACCAACTGGGGTTTTATTGGCAGTTTATAGTATGTTTATTAACCATATAGTGTAAGAACACGAGGAGACATGGTAAAAGTTAATTTATTTAACTTAGAGTTAAATCTAAATGATAAGCTTAAAATGGTGACCTAAATGATCTTAAAACCTATTGGTTGAAAGTATTTCGACCCATACCCACTTTAACTTCAAAATAAGTCACTTTGGAGCCATTATAAACCAAATTTGACTTTATTATAAAATAATATTTTATGATTTTCTTAAGGTAATCCTCTCCTCCCTTATAAAAGGACACCTCCTCCCTCTCCTCTTTAAACTACATTGAGCTTTAAAGATCGGCCAAACCCTGAACTTTTCTCTTCTCCACTTCCCTAGAAACATTATGGAGGTTTTGGTCTTCTCAAAATACAAACTCTAGTTCCTTAAGAGGAAGCTTAAAAGAGGTGCGTCGAAGAAGAGGTAATCTCTTCAATCGATTCTTTCAAGTTTCTTTCTTCTTCAACTTCTTATTCATTATTTGTTTCATTATAAAGTAATAACATAAGTATCACTAATATAATTATATCTTATTATAAATATGAAATAACCCCATTTCACCTTCTATACATCCTATGGAAAACAAAATCACCACGCTTGAGTACGTACAGAATACCGTCTCCACGCCGTGGTGTAATCTGTTTTTCCACCACCACCATACTTGGATAGGTATAATAGTGTAATGAATAATTATATATAGTTATTATAAAATAATAATGATTCTTATATATTATATCATCCACTACATCTCAATTAAATAATTATGGGAACGTTATCATCGCTCGTGCGTACGTACGGATTATCGTCTCCACAATGCGATGAGATTCATTCTCCATGCTAACCACTCAAGAATGATTATAAAGTATATATAATTGTTAATAATGATATATATTACATGATAAATCTACTGGATTGATGTTCCATTATGATCTATGCCTTACTTACTACTATGTTTTATGTCATTGCTCAAGATTTTGATGTTTAAACATTATGTTCATGTTTTTAAGGTCAAAAGTATATGGTTTGTTTTATTTTCTCCATGCATACCCTTACTGATTATTTGAGCTCAACCTTATTATGTTTTCTTTTCCCCTAGGACTAAAAGAAAGGTTTTAGTTAAGGAAACAAAAAGGGGAATATTTTTATGTGAGATGTTGAAGATCATTCAACATGATTAGAAGTTTATATTCTATGTTTCCAAAGACACAACACTATTACGGTCCTTGAGTGTTTGTTTTTGTTATAATTATTCCGAAAAAGTATTGTAATGTCCATGTACGTCAAGCTTTGGGTCTCTACAATAATCACAAAAAATGCAGATCACCTCACTATATTTCTTGAATTTGTGTATCCCAACACATCACGTCAGGCCTCAATATATATTGGACAAGGTAACAACATAACACCAATTAAGATAATAGTAAAATCCAAATAAACAACATCAATAATTTACATGAATTTGAATTGGATAATACCCCACTCATGACACTATCGTAGGTGTGACATAATGTAATAAATCTTACCTCTATATAACAAGGTAAGAGGTAACACTTTTATACGCTCAATTACTACACTAACCTCAATATATCATATAGTAAAACATGAATACACAAATCCTTTGAAAAAATAATTGATGATATCAAGAAATTAATGATAAACCATCCATACTACACCCTCCATATCTCATATTAATAAAATAATATTCAAGAATTATCCATCTAGAACAAGATCTACATAAGCTAAACCCGTTAGCCAAATTACCAATCATCACTATTGAAAACATAAAATATTACTAATATTAATGTCTAGAATAAAAAACATATTTAAAAAGATGTATATTATAGAACCCAAATTTTGGCCATATAAAATATTCTTTAGAACTATAAATAAAAAGATATCATCAACATCTAGAACATATAATAGGGAATTAGATATCTCCCTCTGGAACATGCATCTATGATGAAAAAACATCGACTAGATTTTTTTCATTATATCACGAATCCCTAGAACTATATAAGAAAACTAACCCAAAACACCTAAGAACTAGGCACTATGGATATTCCATGAAAAGGCACACCACATGTTACTAGTCAACATCGACTAGTGGTAATCAACAAGTAATAAAATATTAGAATTTTTGAATGGATTCACCAAATAATAATATTACATCACGTTATTAAAACTTACCAAGATCGTAAAAAGACCCTTTTATAAGGAATTTATAAAAAACAAAAAAATAAACAAAATAAAAGTAAGAAATAGGCACATATAGGGAATAAAAATAAAAATATGTATAAAATATACATAACAAAAAAGTGGATAATTCTAGATGATCAAAAATAAAAGAGGAAGAAGTTATTACAAAAACATTATACCATGAAGAAAAATTACAAATACATGTAGAAATGATGATATATGTGTGTCCCATGGTCACCATTCTTCCTAAACATCAAACAATATACACAAACTGAATTAGGAATCGTTCAACTAAAACAGACACATTTTAAAACATGGATAAATCAAAAAATTTATATATGTGTGAGAAAATATTCGTATTAGATATCCTTCCCACACCCCCATGCACAATATTTAAAAATTAATTCATTTTATTTCAGTATTTAATAAATTTTTAAAACATAGACCATTTTAATATTTAAGTAAATCCAAAAATTTAATGAAATAACGAAAATTACTTTATTGAAAATCACATAACATAATATATGAAAACCAACAAGTCTATAAATTTTTAATTTGGTCCACTTAAAAATAAAAAAATTAAAATCAAATTGAAATGTTTGTAAGATAAGAAACATGATTTTGATTCCTATTTTTATGCATTATTTTCCCAATGTTGTTAATATAGTTATCTGATGATGTAAAATACAATACCTAGTATTAGGATCCATAAATAATAATGAAAAGAGATACGGTAAAAATTGATTCACATAAAATTTTAAAAATAAATTGAAATGGATCATATTAGGGGAGATACTGTAATAAATTTAATGATGTGATTTCCTACTCATACAAAATTACTAATTAGTTAAGATCCCTTAATTAATGGAATGGATATGGAACTACATAACTAGATCTATGGGGTACAACATATACTAATTCACTGGCATAACTAGTGGAGGGGGACCTTATCCTATTTATCTTATCCTACCCATATTCCTAGGTTCCAATGAACATCCATATAGAGGTGGGAGAACAAATCATAAATGAAATATCTTTAGATACCAAAAAAATGAATACATTCCTTTAACATCAATGTATAATAAATCCTTTTTAAAATGTTAAAACCATTCCTTGATAACTCATTAAGTGTTCAAAAAAAAATATTTAAAAAAATAAATGAAGTGGTGATTTGAAAATAATACATTGAAACTAATGTGAAACATAATTACATCCAAAGCAATGTATATACTAAAAACAAGGACCAATTAAAAAATATAATTGGAGTCCTCCTTTGAACTTAAAATCATTGAAATAACCAAAGGGAATATCCAAAATAATATATATTAATAAAAATCCTTAATTTTATCTGAATAGATAAATTATTTTAACGAAGTACTATTTACTCTAATTCATAATCCAGAAAATCCCTCATGGAATATAAAAAAATATTGAATGGATATTCATTTATTTAATAAAAATATAGATTTTCATAAATCTATAAAGTAGATTTTAAATTTCACATAAAATTGGAAAGAAATTATCAACCCTTTAAATATAATGAATTCCAACTTATGTTAACATATTGATTGGGAATACAAAATAAGGGTTATAAAATGTTATAAATTAAAAAAGGGTTCGAAATGTTAAGAGATACTCATGGAGAAAACATATTATTATCTAATAGAGGATGAAGAGAATCACAAGAATATAGAAATATGGAGACCTGGAGAATTATTTACGCAACATAAAATCAATAAAAACAAGGGATTAAGACTACTAAACATCCTAGGATTTGGCTAAAATGGAACCACGTAGAAGAAATAGACACAAGATATGATTAAGAATAAAAATATGCACCTAACAATGATAAAACCTATATGAATTAATGAATAAGGGATAAGAATCAATAATAGTTGAAATGGGAGTTTCTTAGGCTCCTATTAGTTAGTCTTGACTAATATTTTTGGGGGAGAACTCAATAGGTGCCTTATTATGAGAGGGGTAGTTGAAATATTTCTTAGATTTTAATATTTTGAAAATAAATATGAATATGATAAATATTATACCGAAGTGCGATCTATCTATAATCTCCTCAGAGGACACACACGAGAAATTGTACACTATGGAAAAATGGTTTGGTAATTTGTGAACCACAAAAATTAAATTGGATATTTTAAAAACCAAAACACTCTAAATGCATGGTTTCTTCAAATTGTTCACAATTTGTGTGCCATTACCCTTACAAACCTAGAGCACAGATGGATTCTCATGGGATATAGATAGTTGGATAAAACTATTCTACACATTATAAAAAATTATATATGAAATTAATGAGCTGAAAATATTATTTGGAAATGGTAACTACCTTGGTTCAGATAAATTCTTCACAGAAACCATGTAACATATAAAATTTTAAATAGTTTCAAAAAAATCAAATGGGTTCAAACTGAAACTCATCTAATGTTTCAAAAACAATATGTAAATAAAATAATATAGAAAATTGAAGTATAATGTGAAAATTATCCCTACCACAACAATTTAATTCTCCATAATGTCAATTATTTAGAGATATACATGGTCAACTGGTCACAAAATAGAAGAAAAAACTTATTTGGAATCAAAACTAGAAAAATCCAAACATAATTAGAACATGTTTTTTTAAAAAACATATACAAACAAAAAAAAAATTTATTGGAATCAACACAATGTCAAACTAAGCATACTATATCTAAAAATATAAAAATTTATTAATCTAATA
The DNA here is from genome assembly GCA_963277665.1 of Viscum album. Classification (NCBI taxonomy): domain Eukaryota; kingdom Viridiplantae; phylum Streptophyta; class Magnoliopsida; order Santalales; family Viscaceae; genus Viscum; species Viscum album. The sequence goes on along the minus strand of OY728143.1, from coordinate 874,411,830 downwards.
TATTAATTTAAAATATTAACAAAAACACAAGAATTATAATGGAGAAAATTTAATTGATATATGAAATTGATAAAGTGTCTCCCCACCAAAAAAATTTCCACTTATATAGGAGGCCAAGAAAACCAAATTATACTCTAAAGGGACATATTATAACCATAATTACATGGTGAATCAATTAAGATCAACTAAAACCTTGAATCAAGGAAACAAAAAAAATTCCATTTGGCCTATTATCTAGTTCTCAAAAAAATATCTTTAAAGGGTTTAAAAAATATAAAACCATAGATCATGAAGGTAGAAATTTTAAAAAGACGAAAAGTATAGGGGTGATAGAGATTAAAAAGGATCACCATAGATATTCTCACAATTATTAAAACCCAAAATTGATGATGAAATCCAAAAACACATGGATCCCAAATTAATATAATTATCATCAAATACGATAGGGATTCAATTAATGTAAGAGTATAACATAGATTACATAATCTGAAATCATTAAATCTTATAATTAAGTTGAAACTCTTGGAAAAGTGGATCTTCACTGAGATGGAAATAAGTATGTTCACCACTCATTATAACATTTCGACTATAACTAAAACATATGGTAGTGATTCCACTATACACTTCCTCAAATGGAGACATTTTATATTATAATACTCATAAAAATATTTTTAATCAATTAAAATATTGAAAAAATAAAACATCCAACAATTTCATAGTCCCCGACTCAAGGATAATGGGTTCACAGAATAAAATAAAATGGAAATCAATGAAAAAATATCAAGTATTTGTCAACCATCAGATCAAAATTCTCAAATTATAAATGAAATTGTTTCAAGGAACATCTTGTGACCCAAACACCCTATAAACTAGAAGTAAATTTCAAGGAATCATTCCAAATAATAAATTAAAATGTAATTTAAATATAGAAAATAGCATTAAACTCATTATAAAAATAGTCAAAAAAGAAATAAAACTAATAGAAGAAAATAATAACCAAAACACAATTATTCTAATAAAAACAAATAATGTATCTTTTTAAAACTCATCCAAAATATTGATTTTCCCCAAGAAAAATTCCATCTGTAATGAATCCCTAATATAATAAACACAACATACAATATTATATCATTTTTAATTCACATTTTAAAATTCCATTAATATTTTATAATTTAAACATTCACCATTTAAATTAATTTATATTGTAAAACCAAAAACAAATCATATATTTATTCATTTTTTTGATTTTATGTATAAAAAAAGTCATACTCGTTTTAAAACAATGAGAGTCAATTTTGAAATAAATATATAATATTCAAAATTACATATTTTATCTCATTTTTAAAATTAAAATATAATTTTTTATTCAATTTATCATAGATTAATTATTTATTACTTTCAAACTAAAATAAATAGAACATTATATTTTCTTAAATCCCATATTAAAAAAATTAGAAATCAATATCATTTAACTAATTATAAATCAATCCAATAAACGTTATATAACTTTTAGAATTAAACAATTTCTATTATACGTGAGTATTTTACACAACGAGTTAATAAAAATAAATTAAATAGATGTTATCTGATGAGTGTGTAAATTCCATTTTGATTTGAAATAAAAACCATTCAAAGGGACTCCACGTGATTTTCTAGACTGTGCATGCTTACCATACACCATATATCTTCCACCCTCTCACCACTAAAATGTTGAAAAAGTCATAAAAACCCAAATCATCTAAAAATAATTCGATGATGCAACCATCCAAATTAAAAAGTCATAAAAAATAAAAATATCATCAAGAATAAAAACCCATAACTTGAATTCCCATGGAAACTAGTGATTCTATGTGGGTATGAGTTTGATACATGTTTTCTACACCTACCTGTCAAGATCTGATTATTCTAGATCAATCTAACAGTATCACATAATATCATAGGTGGATTAAGGACCTGTATATTCATTGAGAACATATAATATCATAAACATTATTCATGAAATAACCTAGGCCACCCATGAATTGGGCACCCAAGCTACACATTTTTTGAATTAAGGCACACTCCTAATCTCCCTAATCTGGATACAAGCACCATGGAATAAAATATTTACATGTGGGAATTTTTTGACAACATTAATATTTAGAGTGCACAGTGGAAACTTATCAAGATTTTGACATGACCTGTTCATATATTTAACATCCATGCACAAAAAATTAATAGCATTAAGATAAAAAAAGAATATAAAGTATTAACTAAAAATAAAAAAAAATTATAAGACATAACAAAAAAGAAGATACAAAATATGGTCATATCAAATAAAATTGTCTAAAATTAAAATATATACAAAATTAAATGATGACAAAATGACTAATAAACTGAGAATAGATGATCTTTGTGTTACCCATCATCACTATACATCCTCTACAACAGACCCAATGCAAATTGGTAAATCAGAAAGGGGCCATCTACATGGAACTAAAGAAGTGAAATAATTAACTTGTGGTATTAGGAAAAAATAATAAGGAAAAAAGATACATTAATATGTATTAATATATATTGTATCTAAATTAATTGATTTTATCTAAGGCTATATCACTATTAATTAGGAATTCTACATTTACTACTCCAATAGAATTGATTTTGGCAGGGGAATCATCCTATGTTGATTCCCGTACAAAATTTCGCATGTTACCCAGACCAAAAACTACTAGAATTTTACACTTTACAAATGGTTCAGAACCATTGGAAAAGTCCTGGAAAATGTTGGTAAATAGTATACCAATGGTTCCCCCATCCATGGCCAAATAAGTCGTGACAATAAGCCTATACCAATTGTTTTATGAAAATCATTGATATATGTGTCAAAATAGAAGGTATACTAATGGTTTCTAAAAATGTTGGCATATGTGTGTTAAAGTATAACATATACCAATAGTTTGTAAAACCGTTGGTATATGTGTGTTACACATATACCAATGGTTACAACCGTTGGTATAGATGGGATATGGAAAGCCATAAGGCTATACCAACAGTTTTTTTATAATTGCTGGTATTGGTTTATACCAACGGTTATAACAAAACCAGTGGTATAGTCATATTATAGCTTCTATACCAATGGTTTAAAACCGTTGGTATAAAGTTTCCCAATTACACACCAGTAGCCAACCCCTATCCCCTCTCTAGACCTGCAAAAACAGCTCCACAACAACACACCTTCCCCTCTCCAGACCTGCAACAACACCAATACAAAATCCCCTTCCAAAGTATTCAAAATTTATAATTCATTAAACAATTTAGAAATTTAGAAATTTATAAATTTAGAAATTCAAATGAAATAACACCCATAATAGAAAAGTCTTACATGTTATAGGAAATTCAATAACACCCATATGTGTATTCCAAATTTAGAATTCATTCTTCACTCAAACCACAACACCAACACATATAAGAGTATTCAAAATTTAGAATTCATTCCTCACTCAAACCACAACACAAATACACAAAAGAGAAAAAACCTACATGTTATAGGAAGAACATGGGATGTTTAGTCATGGTCATGGGTTGAGTATTTGAAAACCAATAGAATAAACATGGGTAGAGTGGACAAGGATCATGATACCCATAAGATAGACAATGGTAGAGGTCATGTTCTTAGACCAAGGATGAGTTATAGGAAGCACATGGGATGTTTATATTCCGCTAATGATTATGTATCCATGTATAAATGATTCCTGATGTGTTAGTGGGGAACATTATTCAATATCGACATATGAGATGGGTTACCAGAATAGCCTAAATGTTTTTCATAGACTTTTCAATTAGAATAAGGGTGTATGTGGCTAATTGTTATTTTCTCTCCTAGGTGTGATGTGAGATGAATCACCATCTTGGGTAGTAGGTATGAATATTCAATTATGTCTTTTTTATTGGGTTCCCAACAGGATTTTGGTTTTTTCATGGAACCCACAGTTTGAATATGGGATTGTGGTGATCCATGGGGCTATGTTGTCACGATATGTATTCCTCACCATTGGGGTATTTTTATGAATTCAAACATTATTTTTCAAGAATCTATTTGTAGCCCTGTTGACCAATTTGTTATATGGTATTCTTGAGTGTTCATAGGTTACCTATGAAATCACAATATGATATTTATATGATGTATGTTATTGTTTGGAATGAATGACCCGTGATTGAGAATTATAACATGAGTGTTGGTGCATGTTCATGATGTGATGTCGACACTCATTCCTAATATAATTCATGTTTTACAATATATACTATGAACAATTGTGTTTCAATTTATGCATTGTGAATAGTTTCTTCTAAATACATATGACCAATAGACCATATTTTATTTTTTATCACTTCATTTAATGAATCTATGTGTATCCTAGTGATGATTTTCCGTATGTCAGTAGTTGTTTTCAGTTAAAATGTTGTCCATTTCAAACAAAAGTGAGACACTTTGAGTGATACCAGTCACATTGTGCCTTGCATTGAAATGGGGTTTACTCTAACCCATCAAAAATGACCCATGGATTGTTGTGCTAAAGTATCATCAATATCCGAATGCGTTTGGTCGTTATTCCATATGTCGGTTGTTGTTTTCACTTAAAATGTTCTCCATTTCAAAGAAAAGTGAGACACTTTGAGTGGTGTCGGACACACTGCACCATGGATTGAGGCAAGGTTGACTCTTAAACGTCAAAAATGTCCCCTGGATTGTTTTCCTACAGTTTCAGTAGAATCTAAATGAATTTTGTTGGTTTTCTGTATGTCATGTGTTGATTTTACTTAAAATGATGTCCATTTTAAATAGAAGAGAGAAATTTTGAGTGGTGTTAGCCACACCATGCCTCTAATTGAGGCGGGTTTGACTCGTACACATCAAAATTTACTCAAGGATCATTTTCCAAAAGTATCAACACAATCCGAATTCATTTGGTTGGTTTTAAGTATGCCAGTTGTAGTTTTCACTTAAAATCTTGTCCATTTCAAAAAAAACAGTTAGACTGTTTAAGTGGTTCTAACCACAGATGCCCTTATATTGAGGTGGGGTTGAATCGCACATGTCACATATGACCAATTGACCGTTTTTCTAATGTTTCAATAGAATCTAAATGCCTTTGGTCAGTTTTCCATTTGTCGGTTTTTGTATTCAATTAAAATGATGTCCTTTTAAAACAAAATAGATACACTTTGAGTGGTTCTAGCCACACCGTGCCTCAGATTGAATCGGGGTTGACTAGTACACGTCATAAATTACCCATGGATCAATTTCTTGAATCATCAACACAATCTGAGTGCATTTGGTTGGTTTTCCGTTAGTCAGTCTTTGTTTTCACTTAAAATGTTCTCCATTTAAAAGAAATGTTAGACACTTTGAGGGGTGTTGGACACATCACACCTCGAATAGAGGTAGGGTTTACTTGTACACGTCAAAAATTACCCATGGATCATTTTTATAATGTATCAGCACAATCAGAATGTGTTTGTTCATTTTTCCATATGCCGGTTGTTTTTACTTAAAGTGTAACCATTTTAAACAATAAAAATACACATTGAGTGGTACCAGCCACACCGTGCCTCGGATTGATGCGAGGTTGACTCATACACATCAACAAAACCCATGGATTGTTTTATTAAAGTATAATGTCATTCTGAATGCATTTGGTCAGTGTTCCGTATGCTAGTAGTTGTTTACACATAAAATCATGTCCATTTAAAATAAAAGTGAGACAGTTTCAGTGGTGTTAGCCACACCGGACCTCAGATTGAGGTAGGGATGTCTTTTACACGTCACATATAACCCATGGATTGTTTTACTAATGCTTCATCATAATATGAATTCCATTGGTCGGTTTTCCATATGTTAGTTGTTGTATTCACTTAAAATAATGTCTTTTTGAAACAAAATAGAGACACTTAAAGTGGTTCTAACCAAACTGCAACTCAGATTGTGGCAGGGTTGACTTGTACTCGTCACAAATGACCCAGGGATCGTTTTTATAAAGTATAATCATTATCCAAATCCGTTTGGTTGGTGTTCCATATGCCATTTTTTATTTTCACATAAAATCCTATCCATTTCAAATAAAATTGAGACAATTTGAGTGGTGCCAACCACATTAGACCTTGGATTGCAGAGTGGTTGACTCTTACATGTCACATATGACCCATGGATCGTTTTCGTAATGTTTCAATATAATTAGAATGCCTTAGGATGGTTTCCCTATGTCATTTGTTATATTTACTTAAAATTATGTCCTTTTGAAAAAAAAAGAGACACCTTGAGAGGTGTCGGCCACACCGCACCTCGGATTGAGGTGGTATAGACTCTACACGTCAATAATGACCCATTGATGATTTTACTACATTATCCACATATTCTAAATGCGTGTGGTATGTCTTCTATATGCCAGTGGTTTTTACATAAAAGAGTATCAGTTTTAAACAAAATAAAGACACTTTTAGTGGTACCAGCCACACCGTGCCTCGGATTGAGGTGGCGTTGACATGCACATATCAAAAATGTCCCATGGATCTTATTCCTAATGTATCAACCGAATCCAAATGCGTATGTTCGGTTTTCTGTGTGACAGTTGTTGTTTTCACTTAAAATGTTTTCTATTTAAAAGAAAAGTGAGACACTTTGAGTGGTGCCAGTGACCCCATGCCTCGGATTGAGGCGGGGATTACTCAAACACATCACAAATGACCGATGGATATTTTTCCTAATGTCTCAACATAATCTGAATGCATTTGGGCAGTTTTCCGTAAGTTAGTTTTTGTTTTCAATTAAAATGATGTCCATTTTAATCCAAAGAGAGACATTTTGAGGGGTGTCGACCACACCGCGCTTCAGATTGACACGAGGGTGAGTCATACACATCACAAATGACTCTTGGATCGTTTTCCTAATGTATTAACACAATATGAATGCATTTGTTTAGTGTTCTGTTTATCAGTTGTTGTTTTCACTTAAAATCTTATACATTTCAAATAATAGCGAGACAGTTTGAGTGGTGTCGGCCACACCGGCCCTCGGATTGAGGCAGCATTGACACATACACTTCAAATAAGACCCATGGATCATTTTACTAATGTTTTAATAGAATCCAAATTCCTTTGGTAAGTTTTATGTATGCCAGTTGTTGTATTCACTTAAAATGATGTCCTTTTGAAACGAAAGAGAGACACTTTGAGTGGTGCCGGCCACACTGCACCATATATTGAGGCAGGGTTGAATCGTACATGTCACAAATGACCCTTTGATCTTTTTTCAAATGTATCAACACAATAAGAATGTTTTTGGTGGGATTACTATATGCCTGTTGTTTTTACATAAAAGCCTATCCATTTAAAAGAATGAAATAATCTTGGAGTGGTACCGGCCACACCTTGCCTCGGATTGAGGCAAGGTTGACTCATACAAGTCATAAATGACCCATAGATCCTTTTCCTAAAGTATCAAAATAATACGAATGCGTTTGGTTGGTTTTATGTTGGACAATTTCTGTTTTCACATAAAATGTTGTTCACTTCAAAGAAAAGTGAGACACTCTGAGTGGTGCCGGCCACACCACGCCTCAGATTGAGGAAAGGATGACTCGTACACATCACTTGGGCATTTTCAGTTCCATCAAGTTTTGATTGAATATCAGGGTGAGTCTATTCCTCTCCTTACTTCGTCTTTTCGATTAGGGTTTTCACTCTTCTATTATCTTCTTCTGAAGCTCTAAAACCCTCTTTTCTATTGGGATTTAGGGTAAAACTAGGAAAGAGCTTAGATTGGGATCTGGTGTCCAGGGGGAAGGTTGTGGGGATATTTGGGGGTTGTACGAAGGGTTGCCCAAGGTCCAGGGAGTATGGTGGGGGGGGGGGCTATCCGGGGGCTGTTCGGCATCCAGGGGGGACGTGGGGCTGTCTGGGACCAGGGCAGAGGGAGGGGTGCCATCCAGTGGGCTGTCCGGGGTCCAGGGAGGAGGGTTGGGGGACTTTCCGGGGGCTATCTGGGGGGATGTCCAGGGTCCAGGGAGGATTGTGGGGGGTTGTCCCGGGGGGGGGGGGGGGCTTTAAGGGGGGGGGGATGTCCGGGGTCCATGGTGGAGGGTGGGGGTGGTGATGTTCGAGGTCCACAGAGGAGGGTGGGTAATGTATCTAAAACTCTTTCTAGGTATCATACATCGAATTCTGAAAGGACTACAAACCGCCACAGGGTGTCGTCTGGGAGCTGGGCCAAATCACGACATTACCGAGGTGTGACCACGACATGATCGTGACGGGACTGTGGCGTGACCATGGCATGTTGGCCCGGTCCAGCGACATTCACAAGGCTCCATCTTCTGGCCAGGATTCCAAATAAATCCTATGCAGTTGTCCTTCACATTATAGAAACTGATCTTATGTTATAAAAAAAACACTTGATTTAGGATTGTGGTATGATAATGATATATATTTTATATTCATTGATTATTAAAGTGGACTAGGTAGTTGAAACTACCGATTGAGAGTCCAATTATCACACCCTAAACTATCACTGTGTGTTTTTGCAGACAGCGCACCTCCATTGGAGGGGTTTTATTATAAAAAATGACTTCATTTATCAAATGAAACAATTATATTAAAGAAAACTTATTCAATATATATAGTTCAATATAATTAAGCATAATTAAGAAATAAGTGAAATTAAATTTAATTCATTGTTAAATTAAGGAGGCTATAAGAGGGACTCTCCCTCATGGGGTGTCTCCCATGGGTGTCTTGTGCTGTGTAGTGTTTATCTAGGATTTTTGTGGTGCTTCCGTGTTGTGGGAAATGTGTATTTATTGGTCATTTTAAAAAATAGATTAGTCAATTAAAAAATAAAACCATAGTAAATAGAGATATACATTCTTTTGATAGAGAATACCATCCAAATAACCAACTCAGAAATCCGAGACCAACATTTTTCTTTACTAATTCCAATTACATAATATATGCAGCACCAACTTATGTATTAATAACCAATCAATTTAAGGGAATGAAACTCCTAAAAATAACCCATACAATCTCATCAAGAATGACTAACCTCAAAAAAATTATAACATCATTAGGCTTCCATATTTGGTCAAAAAAAGAGTTATACTGAATTCAAAAATATCTATACAAGAGTGAAAAACTAGGTTCCAAAATAAAGATTTATACAGAATTCAAAAATGTAATGGATCAATCTTCCCCTGATCACCATCACCATCACCACTTTCATCATTAGCCTCATCCTCATCACCATCTTTGTCCTTGTCATCATCCTCTTCATCATACCCATGCTCATCCTCGCCCTCATCCTCTCTCTTAGACCCATCCTCACCCTCAGCCCCATCCTCTCCCTCGTCCTCATCCTCATCCTCGCCCTCATCCTATTCAGCATCCTCATCATCATCAGGAACGTTATCATATTGAACACCAATAGAACTTCCGCCCGGTGCATTTTATAATGCACCCATCGATGACATATATGTCTGACAAGCCGTGCTACCCTCTAGTGGAAGTGATGAAGATAAAGTTTTGATCTGTTTCATAAATTCTTTCTCCCTCATTTGAGCTTGATCTTCTAACTCAATGACTCTTTTATCAGACTTTCATGCATGCTCCTTGACCTGTTCCAACTTGGAGGTACTAGAATGGATACCTGGAGAGGACCAATACTTCGTCGGGACTATATTCTTACCAGGTCGGCTGCATACTCGACCGGAGTTCTCATCTCCCAAAACCTGATATAAATCATCGTGTGGCCCAAAATTTTTAGGCTCATGGGCATCAAGGGCCTCGAAATCAGCCTATTAAAATTATTAATATATTATTAAATTTCAAAATAGATATAAAATTTTGAAATAAACAAATTAAAACTTACAATCTTTTCTTTTGTCAATTCATTAACCGCAGTTCCATCGTTTTTCCTTCTACTCAAGCAAAACAATTTTCCACAAGGGATACATCCTTCAATATTCAATTTGTGCTTCTCTAATGACATTGGAAAAATATAATGTGAATGTATAATCATATATTCAATATTCAATAAATCACATAATTTAAGTAGGAAATAATAAAAAGGTCATGTCATAAAGAAAAATTACAAACAAATATATCGTACCAGCTGCCTCTCATGATCTGACTTGGTAGTGTTCCCCAAAGTTTGGAGGTAGGGCTTTGAATCAATTATTTTTTATTTTTTTAGACGATTCCTAAATAATGATTAATGATGAATAATAAAACATTAATGAAAAATATGAAAACTATCATTTAAATACCTCAAATGGGATTCATACCTTAAATTTGCAGTCACCCAATGGGAAATCATTTTGTGATATTTATCTATCAAGAAACCATTCACAATAGGTAATGTATCCAATTTTTTCCCACTCTATCAAACCAGCCATCATACAGCTCATGCTTATAAGCTCTCCAATGTTGTCCTTGGTCCTTTAAATGCGCTGGTTGTGCACCTTCACCACCAGGGAAGTTAAACTGAATCTGACACCTGATAGATTAATTTATATAAATATAGAAAAATAATACATTAAATCTAATAGATTTCTTATCCATATTTGTGTCGACGCATTATCCATGACTTCGTGTGGAAGATGTCTCCAAGAGTGAGGGCTGACCAGAATGATGTCATAGTATTTGTCTAGCGTCTCCAAAAAAACCACGACATTCCTACCCAGATTTCTCAATCATTTGTCCATCATCATTGTATTCAACCATCAAATGTGTCTAGAAGTTCTATACATCATGCAAGCGAGTAATCACCCTCCCCCACCTCTTATCTACAAATGAAAAAATTATTAAAGAACACAAAATCAGTACAATTTATAATAAAGATAAATTATAGTATAAAAATATGATAGGGTTATATAAATATACCTGTGTTAGTCAGATCAATGGGCGTCACTGGATGTGTAGAAGCTGAATAATATCATGTACAGGTGGAGTGTCACTCAGTGTACGCTCCTCTGCCACATACTGGGTCAGATAAGGAGTTGAAGAAGGTGGAATATAATATCTCATAGATAATGAACCATAAGAAAAAGATGATGGCACAAATGTATTTCCAACTGGGAGTGAAAACATCGAAGGCCTAAATATATCGTGTGTCTCTAAAGACACGCCAGGATCAAAATGGGTCATAGAAGATACGTTTGTGGTAGGGTCATAGTCCAATCAGGTACGACCAGTGGATCGACTAACTCTCACACCACTAGCCCTCGTACCACCAGCCTCAATACCGAGACCACCAGATGATCATCTAACTCTGACACCACCACCACCCCCACCTACCACTAGCCTCTATACTAGGAGCAATATAGGTCTCCTCATCGGATATCTCTCATATATGGGGTGGATCCTGAAAAAAGATTAACACAAAAGTAAACACATGATATTATAAGTTTTTGAAATATATTTATTTGAAATATAATACTCACAAGAGGGATGAGTGTAGGAATGCCCATCTGTATCAGGCGATGATTAATTTCTATCATATTTTTTCGCCTCCTCTCTTCAATGGAGGTCATTTCCTGCAATGATAACAAATATGTAAGTAATTAGAAACAGATACCAAATGTTTATCCCAAAAAATAAATTAGAGACAAACCATTCTGATAAAAAAACCATAATGAAATAGATGATTTATGGTAGTTTGGAGGTAAGTACTGGGATACAAACTCTGAATGATCTAGGTGAAACATGTAGGTGAGGACATGAATATATGATTCTATATATTTCCCACCACAACTTCAGGTTCACAATAAACTCTAAAAATTGATCTATTGGAGTCATCATAAGTAATAAACGGATTGCAACCAAATCAAGTAGGGGTAGTGTCCACTTCATCATCACCATCATCAAAAACATGTCTGGGATTTTCTTGAATAATCACACTGAATTTTGGATGATGATGATCTTTGACATAAAAAACTTGTTTCTCCATTGATTCCAATACATATAGTTCATCGGCAGCAAGAGTGCAAGCCGAGTCAATAACTCGAAATCCACAATCGTCAATAAAGGTGCCTTACCTCATCAATGAATCAAAACATTGACATTTCTTCATCGTGGCTCAACCATGTGAGTAATTATCCAAAATTTTTATTTTCTCCCCAACTCCATTATAAGCTACCTTTTTTGAACAAGGTCTATTATCCAATAAACTGGCATAACAGTCTATTGTGGAAGTTATAAAAACACCATCATGTTGTGTTCTCTTGTTTCTTGCTCCTTCAATGATAAAAAATTTGTATCCTTTTATCACAAGTGATTTACAAGCACGAACCATGGTGTTAGGACAAAAATACAAAGCTCTTATTTCCTGAGAAACAGAGTCTGCAGGAAAACTTGTTACCTGAAATATAAACAAAGAGAAAACTTAATTAAAATATTTTTATTTATTTATTACATAAATATTTTTACCTTCAATTTCAATCAGGAATAAAATATTTTTCTATGAAAAGTCTCTTTCATTCTCAAAGATAAAGAACGATGATTTCTATATATCAATAAGTTATGTTCCCTGTAGACAAAAATAATAATTGTTTAACAAATATTTAAAAATACAAGAGATAGAATAAGATATACATTTACAATTTACTTACATGATATACTCATCGAACTAATCACAATCGAACAACACGGTGTGATGTTCCATATCTTTATCTTCAAGGCTTAATGTCGTCAATGTTTATGATCCCAGAATTCCTTCTTTCTAAAGAAGTGATGGAAAACTGGGTTCAATTTTCTCATATAGTTGTTCTTCATTTCTCACTAGTATGTTTATTCTCATAGTAAGATAAAACAAATACATTGAGTAGAAAACCATGAATTTTTTAAACAAGTAAACATTCACAGTAGAACCTTCGAGATAATTCCTATTCCGAACATATGATTTCAATGTGTACATGTTTATTTCATTTGGATACATCCAATAGAATGCAACGGGTCCTCCAGGAAGTATTTCAAAAAGAAGATGGACAATAAGATGCAACATGAATGTAAAAAATGATGGAGGGAATATTATCCATTACTCAAAAAAAATAAATGGTGTCTCTGCCAATAGTTTTTTCAAGAAAGACTTAGACAACTTCTTAGAAAAATGATCTATACAAAAATAGCACAACCGAATAACTGATACTCTTACATTATTGGACAAGAGGTGACGAATTATTATTGGAATCAACTCATGAAAAAGGACACGATAATCATGGGTCATCAATGATTTCATCTTCAACTCTTTTCTATTAACAAGTTTTGATATATTTCTTGAATATCCATATGGAACTTTAATAGTCTCTAGCACTACTAAAAATTTATTTTTTTCAGCAGGTGTCATCACATAAGAAGCACATGGAACATTCCATTTATTTTCACTGATACTAATAGGATGCAAGTCTAGTCTCGTCCCCCAATCTACCAAGTCATGCCGATATCATAAATCATATTTTGTATTCCCCTTATCATTTAAAAAAATCGAAAGCAACATTTCACATATATTCTTTTCAATGTGCATAACACCTAATTAACGACGTAACAAGTTGGATGACCAATACGAAAACTCAAGGAATATACTATTCTTCTTCCAATTGTAATAGGTATCATTGGAAACATTTTTTCGTCTTTCTAGATTTCATTACACCCTTCTCAAATTAATAATTGCAATCTTTAAATTAATTAAGCACATCAGTTCTAGACATACACCGAGGTGGATCGTTAGTCTCCATGGTATTGTCAAATCTTCGAAGATTGTTTCTATATTTATGATTCATTGGAAATAATCTGTGATGTCCCATAAAACTTAAACTACAATGATATTTTAGTCTTCTCGATTGAGTATTCTTCATACAAATAGGACATGAATATTTTCATTTTGTGCTTCATCCAGACATCATTGCATAAGTAGGAAAATCATTTATCGTCAACATAAGCATTGCGCACATCTGAAATATGTCTTTTGAACATGAATCGTATGTGGGCACACCCAAATCCCAAAGAAGATTCAAATATTTTATTATAGGTTGCATGTATACATCTATATAATTTCCAGGATCATAAGTTCCAGATATCAGTATAATGAAGAAAGTGTAAGGATTTTTCATACACAACCATGGGGGAAGGTTATAAATGTGTATGAAAACTGGCAATGTGCTATGAAATGTAAGAATATTACCAAATGGATTAAAATGGTCACATGAAAGTCCCAGTCTCACATTATGCACGTCGACTGAAAATTCAGGATACTGAGCATCAAATCTCTACCATGAAAATCCATCTTCATGTTGAACCAACTCTTCATTATTCTTTTTCTCTCAGTGTTAATGCACCACATTTTTACTGATATTTCATCAGAAAGGAAAAGGTTCGATATTTTTGGGATCAATGGAATGTGCCACATTACTTTTTGTGGCACATGAGACGGTGTTTCATTATCTTTTGTCTTCCATCGGGAGTTTCCATATATGATATAATCATTTCATTCAGCAGTTTCCTCCAAAAATAAGTTGAAATCATTCGAGGAAGCATGAATATTTTTTTTGAGAATCCATGTTCATCAACTAACATCCATGCCATATAGTAGTTTGGGGGAATATCTTCATCATCTGGAAGTAAGTAATCCAAGAAGGTAAGAGTGTAATAGATTGCAGTATTTGAAATCCCATACATAGATTTCCCATGAAACAATCGGATTAAAAATTCCATCTTTTTCATTTTACCACATTGCTGATATACTGGAGTTATCGCAACAACATTCAATTTTTTCACCCTATCAATATCATCATTTTAATTCGATGCATCATGTGTTCTTATATCAAAATCTTGTTGGCTGGACATCCTTCCCTTCTCATGATGCTGAATAAATGGAAACCAATCATATATCAAACTCTCCAATTCAGTCATATCATTTGGATCATCAACAATTTCAGATTCCATTTTCTCTCCATTATGACACAACACATAATAGTTTGTTTGGAAACCATATTTGGTTATATGATAGATAACTATTTCACAACTCAACCAAGGTATTCCAACACAATTAGAATATGGGTAGTGTATGCGACCACTATCTGAATCCTTTTCAAATGAAAAATCTAACAACATGTTCAAATTATTTTGAAAATTGGTTGAAATCTGATCAGTTTCGTACATCCAACTTCTATCCATTCTGTAAAAAAATTGAAATAAGTCATTTCAAAGCAATTCAATAATATTGAATTTCAATAAAAAAAATATTTAAGTAAATGACATTTGTTTACCTTTAATAAAATCATAACTGACACATTTCTCTATATGAGAATCATATTAATAAATTAAACAAAATACACTCTATATAAGAAAATAATATACATAATTTCGAATTCCTACATTCTAGCATTACTCAGTAAGATGTTGGAAGTGGATCAAGGAATACATAATCCTTAAGGGTCTTGTTGGGAGTACATGTGTTTTATACTTTAACTTCTTCAGGGAGATCAGGATGAGGAGTAGGAAGAGGATCACATCAAAAGTAGTTATGGCCTCATCATGTTTCACCTTAACCATGGATTAAATGATCCTAGGTTTGGGGCCATAGATCAAAGTTTGGTAGGGTGTATTCATTGAATCATGTCCGAATTGATTTTGTAGAGGGTCCTTCAATAGTTATAGGTATGTATTTGATTATATTAATTTTATTAGTTCCATAATGTACTACTCGGTCTTCACATTCATTTATTTCTGATCTCATTTTTTCTTTTTTGTGGTTCTTTATAGATTTTACCCCTATTTTTAGAGCCTTAATTCAAGCCTTTAGAAAAGGATGGATCATTAATTGAAATAAAAAAATTATCCTATAGGGGTTGTATGTCATAGACATTAGTGGTTTATCATGATCCAATATATTAAGAACGTTGATGTTATTTTTGGTACGAGACAGTTTACATATTATAAATAACACATTTATTTTTATAATAAGTGGATTTATTTTACCCCCCCTAATGAATTTGAGTACATTATTACTTGGGATTAAAACCTAGACGTATACAGAGCATGTCCATGCCTGGCCATGTTTGGGTCAATTATGGCATTGATGGTAGGTGTGGTTCTAAGAATGAGGAGCCACTGATGTCCGGGGTCCAGGGAGGAGGGTGGGGGGTGGCTGTCCAGGTTCAAGGAAGGAGGGGGGGGGGGGTTGTCCTGGTACTAGAAGGGTGGGTGGGGGTTGTCAGTGGTCCAGGGAGGATGGGGCTGTCCATGGTCCAGGATGGAGGGCGGGGGATATCCTGGGTCTAGGGGAGAGTATGGGGGTGGGGGGGGGGGGGTTGGGGCTGTCCAGGGTCTAGAAGGAGGGGGGTTGTCCTGGGTCCAAGAAATAGCGGGTTGTCCTGGGTGGACCTAAAAACACCAAATGGGATTCCACTCTATATTTATGAGAATATATTATCCAAAGATACATAGATTCCACCTGTAATCATGACAACATTAAATCATTGCACAATATAAATTCATGAAATTTAAGGGATATGTGTTTTTTGAAAATCCTATACATTATAGTGATGGTCGTGAATGATGGTTTTTTGCCCATATGTGTATGGAATTCAATAATGAGGATGATTTATTTCATTTAACCAATGTTATAGTGTATTTTTAGGAAAAATTCTTGCATTTAACTAGTGTACTAGTTTATTTTTAGGTGAGGTGAGTTAGAAACCATGTTAGACATGTCATTAGAAAACGAGTTCTTAAATTTAACCATGTAGTCTTGAATTTTAGGGAGGAATGTGTTTTCTCTGAGCTAATTACTACCCATTATATAGTATGGCCAACACATCAAGTGGGCATACCCATGAAACAAATCCATGTGTAAATGGGACGTTTTCAGCACCCCATTTGGCCAAACTTACTTTTCACCATAAGGGATAGGCCATGTATATTTACATGGCTATCCAAGTCTTGTACTGTGTGTACCTTCCCATGTACATTCCTAGGACACTAGATTATTTTAGACACCTTGTCAACCATTATACACACCATGTGAACCATTATACCATATCGTCATTATTACAATCGTTAATAACAACTTATTAAACAACGTCACTTGTCTAAGATAATCAAATTGAACATATATCAGTAATAATATTGGATATATCAAGTAAAATGAATTCATTCAATATTACATACTAAATAACCACCCAAAACCATGATTAATGACCACAGAGATCCCCTTTCGGCCAAATCAAAAGTGAAAACCACATCACTTGTCAAAGAAAATCAAATTGAACATAAATCAATAATAATATTGGATATATAAAGTAAACTGAATTCATACTATATTATATCCTAAATGACCACCCACAACCATGATTAATGACCAAAAATATCCCCTTTTGACCAAATCAAAAGAGAAAACAAAACAACATAATATCAGAACAATAAAATCATGGAATCACTTACAGATTTGATGTGTAGAAGAAAAACATTCATTAATTGAATATGGTTTTGTATGTGGAATATGTTTTCTAGGAGGAAGATTGGATTTATGGCACAAATACAGTGGAGAATAACTGCAATCGAGTTGAGGGGGAATGGATTCCTGATCTGTATTTAAGTAAATTTTTTCCCAATGGTATTTAAAAACTGTTGGGAATGTATTTCATTAACAATGGTTTAAGTAAACCATTGGTAAAAAAGTTATATGGAAGGTCTTTACCAACATTTTTGCAATACCATTTGTAATAGAATGTATACAATCATATATACCAACAATTTTATAAAACTGTTGGTATACATAGCCATTCCCAATGGTTTACATAAACTGTTGGGATGTAAGTGTTGGTAAAAGTGGAATTTCCAATAGTGAACAAAGTACAGGTGAGTAAATAAATTACAATGGAAGTCACATGAAATGTGCAAATATGTATACATTTCATTCATAACCCATTTTATTAACTCCATTGTATTGAAATTAATAATTGTGGAATGATACATTATTAAAGGTTCAAAAAAAATCCACCAACTAAAAAATTGAAGTCATTATCTAAAAAAAATCAAATCTAAAACAAAAACCAATTCCACTGTGAAACATTTTATACCAAAATAAGACAACATTTTAAAACCCAAGTTAGATTTATACATTTTAACACCAAATAACATAAGAAACCACGAAGAATCACAACCAACTCAATATAGTAATCCATTTAATTTAATCCAAGTCTTCCAATTATTTATAATATATAAACATCATAAAATTTTTGTAAAAAAACAAAAATTATGATATATGAAAAGGTTTTAATGGAAAATTGGACATTTAATTGTACACTTGACAGGAATAAATATTTAAAAAATATTTAATCCTTCAAAAAAGGAGAACCCTTCACTATAAATCAAATAAATATAAAACCATATTATTTTATCGAATTTACTATAAATATATAATAAGGGTCATAAAATTTTTAGAAACTCATGTGAGAAATCCCTATTAATCTGTTTTATATATATTTAGAGTTATGCATGGTAAACCCTACTGTAAACTGAGAATAGGTGAGGTGTATCCCATAATTACAAGAAGAAGTATACCCAAAGAATTATCTAAATAACTAAATATAAAAAACCTAATATATTAGGTTGAATATTATCCCTAGTGTTTAGACAAAAAAGAATTATGATGAAGAAATAGGGATAAGAGGGAAAATTATGGAGGAAAACACATACCCTTTAATTAATAGTGTAATATCAATAGAGAATGGATAATAATCATTAGAGGAGAGAAATACTGTTTACTAAAGCTCTAAAAGGGATGTCACACTATAATGGAGAGGGATAAAATCGAAAGCATGTCTAATAACAAAACTGGTATAATAGGTATTTAATAAATTAAAAAATTTAGGCAAATCGAATGGATTGGACACATGGTTTACCAAACCATCCACCATCCATGCACCCCTCACGAGACATAATAAATAAATTGAATAATTTTCCTATATGATTATGAATACCCTGTATTAATTGTTTGAAATTTATATAATTAGATAATTTAACTTTTGGTTACTCATTTCACAGATATTACAAATTATGAATGTTCTATGAACTAGTAATCTAATGTGGAATGAGCTCCCTTGGATTCTCGAGGGATTTAAATTGTTTTCACCCATCTACATTCTACCCATAAAAACCAACCATCCAAAAAATAAAATCATTGAAAAAAATCACAAGATAGTGTAGTCTCAATGTTTTCCTAAAACTGTGTTCACTAATCGTGGAATATAAAAAATTATATTATTTAAAAAAATTGAAATGATGGACCTAAAATAAGACATGATAACAAAACTAAAAAAATAAAAGAATAAAGAAGAATAATGATTGTTTTTAAAAAAATTAAATGAAAATAATGAAACATATACATCATATTCTACATGATAACATCCTTAAAATATACCTCTAAAACCACTAGTAGATTTCTAAATAAAAGGGTAAAAATTCAATGTTGACCAACCACCATCATCAGATATTAATCTTATGATTTACGTCTTATATGCTCCACTAAAAAAATTCATCTATGGACATAAATGAATCAATCATTCTCTAATTGTACTTTGTAGAGATTAGAAAAACAATACCCTTTTACCATTATCTCAAACATAACATCTAAATGCTATAGAATAAAAATAATAAATAATGTTACTATCCTATATACTAAACAAATAGAAACATCATGAAACTCTAGTTTTCAGTGAAAAATATTCCATAAAATCATCATTAAAAAAATATCCTTTATCATCAACAATCATTCATTCATTTATAATTTAACCCAAAAAGACCCTCGAATTCAATATCATATTGGAACTTCTAAAAAGCACCTAAATTATTGGAATAAATGTCAATCACAAGGGTTATTTATTTTCATTACCACACCCATAAATAAATTAATATTAAATCCATGAAAACAATAATCATAAAAAAAATTCAATTTACATATATTATATTGAAAAAACAATTATGATACTCATAAAGTTTGTCATAAATAATAAATATGGAATCAAGAATCTACCAAATGATCATAATCATTAATGTAATATAATACTATCTTGGATTACTCTCACAAATAATAATCTATCCATAAAGATACAAATATACCACACGATTTTATAAGAAAATGGAACCTACAATACTTCAGAGAAAATATTCCCATTAAAAAATAAATTTTAAATTTTTTAATGAATAATTCTATCATTTAACTTTTAATAATAATAGATAGAAAAAATTTATATGGGAGGGAATCGTCCCATAAAGGAGATACTACAATCCATTTTTTAAACCTGAATTATATTTGTAAGTCTATCATATATATTTTCATGGAACATTGGGAAATTTAATACTACCATCAATTAAAATAATATTTGAAATAAATATTATACAGTTTTATCAACAATACTCAAAAAATTCATTTTGATAAAACCCAAGTGGGAGAACCCAAGTGAGAGATCATATTATTAACCTTATTATGACTTCATAATTTATGTGAAAAATGGTCTTAAAATATTCTATTTATTAATTTAGATTTTAATGATTTTCATAAAAACATTGTTATTAGAATAGTTATGACACCTTACATTGACTATTACTTCTGGAAAGATTCAGGTTTTACATATCATCTTTATCAATGTAGTCATGCTTCGATAAAGGAAGATTAGTTATGTTATATGTTACTTAATTTTTATTTTCTTTATTATCATTCCAGAAATACTTTTCTAGAACATGTGCATTGGGTATTTTTTAATAGGATAAAATATAAATGAATATTGTTGGGATTTACTGAAATATTCTAGTTTAATTAAAATTTTCATCTTAGATAGGTTTTTCTTTACTTTTTATTATAAAATTCTTAATTTTTTGACATCTTATTCTTATCAAAGATAATTGATTACCAATTCTTTTTTAGTAATTAAAATAGTTAAAACTATGATAAAACCCTATAGAAACATGTTCATTGCTAATTTATAAATTTTATTTACTATAATAATTAAAATATTGTGTTATTAGAATCCCACACTCAATTAATTTTTTAATTTGTTTACATATTTGTGACTAATTATATTCACCTTAAATCATTTAATTTTATTGTTATTGAAAATATATATATTAAATTGTTTTGTTTTATATAAATTTTTAACTATAAATTTTAATTTTTGATATTTAATATATTTTGAATTCATAAATAGTAAAAATAAAAAATAATATGGAATTAAATTATATATTGTATCTAGATAGTTTCTAAATTCACCAACTAGAAAAATGGATATAATGGTAATGTTATTTCGGTTTTGGATTTTATTAAATTAAAAATATAAAAAAGTGTAGAAAAAATGACTAAATTTTTTCTATGTGTTAAAATGTGATCTTAAATAGTTCCAAAAGGTATATTGACACTTTAATTGGTTTGAAAAATATGTTATATTATCTCTCTGCCAAAAAATGTTATAAAATATATAGTGATAGAATAGTTGAAACCTTATAGAAATTGTATTGATTTTCCATGTGTTACTTATGTGATAACTTCATGAATGTTGTATAGTAAAAAAATAATAATTTATAAATAAATCGTGATCTAAAATATAATTGTTTGAATTGGTAAATTAATAATACCTCATATATGAAAGAATGATTTTGAAAATTCTTAATGAGACATGAAACTGTACCCTTGTCCCATATTAAAAAAATAATAAAATTCTAAATAGGCCTAAATTACATTGTTATTAATAAAGCTGATTAGAATACATTTATTATTTTATTAATATATTTGGTTTATTTTTATGATTGGCTTAGAGATATCATTATATATGGGATATAATATTAAACCCTATAAATTGAAGTATTAGATATTGTATGGCAATTTATATACTAAAAATGGGATGAATTTTTATGGATATAGGTTTAGATTCTGGTTTAGGATAAATCAATGTTCTAAAAATAAGGATAATACTCAATATAATGGGAGTTAGTTTAAACCGAAAAAACAAAATTTTAAAATTTAACAACATAATTTTACATGAAGACACTAAAAATTTTCTATTTAGTCACTCTAATGATAGATATTACCACATATGCATAGTAGATATGATATTTGATAGTCCTAAAGTATATAATTTATTAGGAAATACTTTTGGATAATATTGGGCTTTAAACTATAATTATTAATTCCACATGTACTATTCGTGGGTGTAAATTCATGAGTCAATTTAATATAATGATAGTGGTTATATTTTGGCTAAACAAATGTGTTATAGATTCATGGGTGGATATATAATTTCTTCAAGATATTATAATAATTATAATAAAATTAAAAATCATGTTAGTTGCTATAATATACTCAAATTTAAATATGTATATATTTTTCTTTAAATAAGAAAAGGTTCGATATATTTCTTATCACACACACAAAATAAAATTGTGATAAATTATTAAATTAAATTTGTTGTGTTTAATGTAACATCATGATTATATATATGATATATATATAAGATATAGAATAATAAAATTATTTAAGATAAAAAAATTTTATGAATTAATATTGGAAACACATAATGTCTAAGAAGGAAATTTTTTAATTAAATAAAGTAATAATCATATTTTTCATTATCTATAAAAAGATATGAAATGAAAAATTTTAAATAAAATTAAATAAACTAAAATTATTTTCGAATTTATATGATAAAAATTTACTTAGTCTTAAAATTTATGCATTAATTTATAATGAAAATTTTATATAAAAATTTCATTTTATAAAAAATATAATTTTAATTTCATTATCACTATATAAGAATGAAAGTGAAGGATATAAGCACATTTAAATGATAAAATATGATTCTAATTAATGTCATTATGAATCTAAAAATATTATTTTAACTTATAAAACCCATTCCCATTAATTTTAAAACCAAATTAAATTCATTCACTGAGAGAAAAATATATTTTAAATATTTTCATTTAGTTAATTATTATTTATATAAATTGTTTTATGGATTTATATCGATGGAATATGGCCAAATATTTTAATAAAAATTGAAATATCATCATATAAACAAGATTACAACATAAATTTATTATATATATAATTTTATAGTAAAAGATACACTTACTTATTTAAAAAAAATTCTGTGTTATGTGTGTTTTAATTAGAATAATTGTTATTAATGATAATGAAAATAAATAGGCTAAATGGAGACCAAATTTAGAATCACTTTGTTGAAATTTGGTATGGTTAAATATCTATGTATATTTATTGATTAGTTGGAATGAAATATATTTAAATAAGAGTAATAATTATTTAAATGACTAATATAGGGGGGATAAATTTATCATAATTTAATTCATAATTTAGACCATATATAGAAAATATTTAAGGTTTTTACATCTAACATATATGTCATACATGTATTCCATTACCTAACCCACCCAAATTTCATGAAATTTCATTCTTACCCCTTTTTTACTATGCTTTTACATGAAAATGTCCCACTTCCTCACATATAAAAGTAAAATCACATCTACCATTTCAACATTCCACTCCAATTTAGAATTTTCATATCAAAATTACCTATATTTCCTCGGATTTATGTCTTTTAGATTCCACAGTTACCATTTTCACAACAAATTTTGTGAATTCACTAAAATATAAGGCATTAATCAAGAGGAAGGTCAAGGTGTCAACATATGTATCACATCTTTCTTAATATTTCATTCTTATTCATTCCTTTATAAAATAAACCTTAAAATTCTAATGTAAAAAAATATCATTAATGTGTTTATTTTATATAATAATAATTCTAAAACCATTATTCATTCTCTTCCATATACTATGAAAAATAAGAATCATCAATAGTGCTTGTGATTAGATTACCTCATCCATTAAGCGATACTTTCAGTTTTTCACCACTACAAATCATGGATGGTCTGAACGTTGGTACTGATGAATAAATTTTATTTATATAATTTTTTATGACTCTAAAATAATCACTTACTATCCAACATCACCCCTCTCAGTCATTGAGTAATAGTAAATTCTAATTGTGAATTGGGTAGAATACATCCTTTATGGAGAAGAAGTTTTTATCTTTCTTTTAATTTTCTAGTCATTGCCCAAACATAACAAAATAATCTATTAGATAAGAACAAATTAAAAAAATAATTTTTTTTATGATGATATTATTTCAAAATAAAATTATCCTTAACCAAACACACTAATCGAGTTAAAAAATGTAGATAATATGGTATGTTTGACTACCTACATGATCAATACCATGAAATTATGCAATGTATGATTTTTCAAAAATTAAATATTTGAATAAGAGGATATAAATAATAAATAATTAATTTTATTTGTATTTAATGTATACAATTATATTAAAATAATTTATTTGTGAAAAAACCCTTTGTAAAATAAAAATCACTCAAAAATATCTTCTATTGATTCTATCTTCTAAGATAATTATTATTGTACAAGTGGATGTAAATATAATGTTAATATTTCATTATAAAAAATCCATTCTAAAAAATTCATTGAAATTGAAATGATGAACTTTTAAAGAGGGCAAAATACTGACACCACTGCTAAGAAACTTCTACCAATGGCCTACACTAAAATCATACAATGTAGAAAAAGAGGAAAAATAAAAATATTATTATGATAGTTACTGATTATAAATAGAAATAATAAATTGTTTTTATTATGATTATGTTTCTTTAAATAGTAATTCATAAATTTATTTTTTTTATACAAAACATGTAGTGAATCTGTTTATGAAGGGAAACATGATTAGGGTTTCATCTCAAAACATCAATCTTTAAGACACCTGTTCTATTATTCACAAAAGTTATTTTAAATGGTGTATATGATTAAAACATGATAATTTATATTATGAATTATGCATTTTTATGTTATTTTAACATCAAAATCAGGTTTTCATCCATTCAAGGGGTTCTTATTAGAATTTTATTATGCTTTAAAGGAGTATATTCATAAACTTCTTTCATTGGGATATGATTTAAATTATCAGAAAAAAACATTTGTGTGGTAATTATTTTTCCTTAGTGATGGAAAATTATTTTAATCTCTATGTGGAGGTGGTAGTACACATATAAGAATAAAAAATACATTCACAACCCATTTGATTGAAAAGATGGTGGATACTTGTGGTTTTATAATTATAATAATGTTTTATTATATTTAGGATACCGATGATTTCATTTTATGGAAAATAAAACAAATATTTATGAGTTAAAATTTTAAATAAAAATTACATGTTATTGTTATTACGTCATATTTTAAAGGACACCATTAAATATATTCTTTAGGATTATAGGGTTGGTCTTTTTAGAAGATTATAACCTCTAGAATGTGGCTAAAATTTCCATGGAGATAATTTGGAAGAATTTTTTAGAGCTATAATGATTAATGTGATTTAAATAATATAAGGATGTTGTGCGATTTTATATATCGGGGAGAAGATACACTTGGGATTATATAAAAGAATAAAAACTATAATTAGATTATCAAGAGAAATACATAAAAATGGATAGTGGATCGAAGATCAAATATGATGAGATTTAAATATGTAAACTTAATAGGATATAGAAATTATTATTTTGTAAATATACCCATATATCATGGTTTAACACCTCCACCCCTCCCCCTTCCACACATGATAGTCTTATTTCATACTTACTCATGGGGAAATATTGTTTCTGTTTCTACTATTTATTGTGAAGAAAAATGAGTTATCCTCATTAAAAAATTTCGAACATCTAATTAGGAATTTTTATTCCATTATATAAAATTAATTTCACATAATGGTAGAAAATGAAATATTTTTCAAAGTAAAATTCACTTATAATTAATTTATATTACCATTATTTAATTATTAATGATATAAAAGAAATATGTTTCACTTTAAATAATTTCAAAAAAAAATGTATCATTGTGAATATTTTTCAAAAAATGAATGATTTTAATAAAAATCAGTTTGTTTTACTATTCCTAACAAAATATTTTTAGAAAAGATTCAAAAATTTATTCAATGAGAATATGAAGATGATTATTTAAAAAATAATTCCATTTTTTAAAGTGAATTTACAAAAATTTTAAAATATTATATATAATATATGATCAAAAATCAAAATAAAAAATATGTATGGATCAATGTATTTTTTATGAATATAAGGAAATTACAAAAAATTAAAAAATTATTTCTAAATATATATTATTTATCTAAACAATGTATGAATTAGTTTTAAAATGTGTCTAATATTCTTTATAGAACAAATTTTAAAGGCCAAGTTATAATGGTCATGATCAAACAATATTACATTAATAGTACATCAAACTGTGTTTAAACCCAGTTTTGTGTTTGACACAAAAAATCAATGAAATAAAATTTATTTAAAAATGAATATATTTTAAAATATAATGTTGTTAAAATTATTTCCATAGACATTATAGAAAATTACAAGAGTGGATGTTAACCAAAAAACCTAGTGTTTTTCCTTTTAACTCAATCTCTAGTAGTAATATTCTTTTTTATGGTCAAAACAAATCACTCATAGGTAGAATAAATTTGATGAACATTCATTAGGAGTGTGTTTTCTAGGATCCAATTACCAAGGATTAAAAGTTTGTCAGCATCTAAATTTGGTGTCTTAACCACACTCTGACTAATTATTGATTGATCTCCTTGACCGGCTTTATCATTCATATCAACTTCTTCGGTTGTAATCTCATTAGAAATAAAAACTCCAACTCTTCAAATATTATCAAGGTAAATATCAACTAATAAATATTCTAGTTATATATTGGAATCAACATCTTCTATTATTTTTGAATAATAATTCATTATCCCTACTCCCCCTTAGATATATTAAGATCATATTTAATATACTACTTAGTTTCTATAGAAAATTGTATCTTCAATGAAAAACTCAGGAAGTATACACAAGACTTCAGTAATCACACACCATGATTTTTCAAACCTTGACATCAAGATTATATTATAAAAAGTAATTAAACTAAAACATTCACAAATTTGTGTTTCAAAATTCAACCAAATAAATTGAATTTCACAGACTTAATTTAGAGATGCCTCATATAACCCCAAAGCTATCTAAAGAGGCTGAATCAATACTCTCTGAGGAAAACGTTCAACAATGAAATATCATAGAAGAAAATATTTTTAAACTCACCATATTTATGTTAAAACATAAATTTTTTTAAAAATTAATGAGGACATTCTATTCTGGAACATGTTCATTTAGCACATTTTTTATAACAAACATTACTCCAAATGGAAGTTTCATGAATTCTATATAACTAAATTCATCTATTATAGTGATATAAGTAATAAAATCATTGATGTAATATTTTGGAAATTATATTACTCCTCCAATACCCATGGATAATATGAAAAACTTCTTTAAATGAACCATTAAAGTAACTAGTTCATCATTATCACTAAAATGGAAACTATTATTTATGATAAAATAGTCAGACATCATTATTATTAATAAATTATAGTTCCTTTTGTCAATATAAAAACTCATATATTTGGAAATTCACTACATTCTTATAATTAATATAATTTATTCCCAACCAACATATATTGTTCAATTTTCCCATTTAGAACTTTCATCGATACATTTGTCTCCACAAAATACTAGAAGCTGTTATTTCGTAGCAAATATTATTTCCCATATTTGATAAATTTAAATTAAGGGAAGTTCATATGATTGAGGGTAATAAGGGTTTGATCTCATCAATAGAAATTAATATGCTTTGAATGGTTTGTGGTTTGAACAAAAACTGATAACATTCTTTCTCTCATTTGAGATTCAAAAATGGTCTCCAACAGTGTGATGTTAATTGTTATAAAAAAATAAGACATCATGTAAAATTATAATTCATCAAAAAATAATTAGAAAAATCAAAAATAATCATAAAAATTAGTATGAAAACCTAGTTAAAAAATTTCTATAAATAAATCACAAATAAATTATTTATTTAAATAGATATACTCTCTTAGAATTAAGCTAATTTAAATTAAACAATCCAAACAGGCGTTTAGTAGAATAAAATTGATAATCTGGGAATATATTATTAAATGTTTCTTTTCATATATTTTATATTTGAATAAATTTTCACATGATATCCCTTATTAGTTAATTATATAATAAGATGTGATTCCCTAAATCATGGATCTAATTTAAAAAATTGTATATTGGATAATTATAAATGTTTATAGTAATAGTGTTATCACAAGTCATTAATATATGATTTTCATTAAATACAAGATCCATAATGATGTTTTCATCAAAAACATGTGGGAACAATTAATACTAGTTACATTTTATATACATTTAGTAGTTGGAAATAAAACAATGTTTTTATACTTAAATGAAGATAAAACTAAAGATTTTTTGAAAACTAGACTGGTTCCTAAGGAACTATTTATATCTAACCTAAACCCACAAAATTATAATCTAAATCTATTAATAATTAAATTTAAATAGTTTTCCAAAAATTAATTTATGAATGTAATGTTCCGTAAAAATAAATTAGAAATATTAACAGTAGAAAAATGTGATTTTTTTGGATTTTATTAAAATCTAATACAAATATATACTTTAAATATAATATCTGGTCTACTTATAGGTTGATAATAAACCTCACAATTATGCATATATATAGATTGTTTCAAACTAATTTATAGCATAATCCATGTCATCATTGACTTTAGAACTCATATGAGAAGAATAAGTATTTATTCTAACTAGTAAAAATCATGTAAGATTGTTAGTTATGTATTTTTATTTTCATAAAACATTTTCATGTCCCATCTGTGAAATATGAAAACCATGGGAAATGTTTAAATCTCACATAATTCCCATTTAAAAATATTTTTTTGATGATTTTTGAAATATTAAAACACATTTGTTTATAATGTTAAATAGATAATAAAACTATCCTCATATAATATTAAGAGTAAATTAGTCTTTTATAAAGTTTTATTTTAAATAATGTGTTCCAAAAAATCTCAGATTAAATCTCTTTAAAAAAATTACTCAAACATTAATACAAAACTATAGTTTCTTACTGAAGTCCATACAATGATTTTAAAAAAAAACAAGTTGGAAAATGATGATCATAAAATCCTATAGGTTGTTACACATAATCATCCTCCCTTAAAAAATATATTAAATATGATATAACCAATATATAGAATAATATAAACATTATTTAATATTTATAGGGTCAATGGATCATATTGGATTCTAATATAGAAACCATGGTATAATATTATTCCTAATATATTATTCATATTTATTATATCCTTAAGAAACAAATATA
The DNA here is from genome assembly GCA_963277665.1 of Viscum album. Classification (NCBI taxonomy): domain Eukaryota; kingdom Viridiplantae; phylum Streptophyta; class Magnoliopsida; order Santalales; family Viscaceae; genus Viscum; species Viscum album. Next base: position 874,382,429 of record OY728143.1, on the reverse strand, counting down.
TCCTTAATTCTAGTAATCATTCCCTAATAATCATGTTTAATTCTAAATATCAATTTACTTCTAAAAAATATTTAATTAGAGATTCTATGAACAAACTATACTACAATATTTGTTTTGAATATTTTTAAATATTCTTATTTATCTAATAACCATTGTTTATCTTTAAAAAATTCTCAAATAGATTTTTTTTCAAGTTGAGAAATAATGGAAATTACCTCAAAATGGTATCATATACATCTTATAAATCATACTCATTTATCTAAACAAGCATGTTACGACCTCTAAAGGGATTTATTTTAAGGCTGTAGGCTCTATAAGAAGTATAATATTTAGTTCTTTATAATTAATCCCTTCGGGACAATATTATTATTAATTATATTCCAAATCATCATTTTTTTCGTGTTCAATGAAAGGTACACCTCATATTTTTCCTAAATATTAAATTAAGTTATCTATTTAAGTCTTTTTTGATCAAAAGATTCACTTTTATCAAATTCTACATTTGTATATTATTTAAATATCTCTAAATATTTCTTTAAAATTATCTTATATATGGTAATTGATGAGAAACAAATAAATGTTCATTCAATGGTCTTTAAATCTAATTCCAGGAGATTATCCATTGTTTTCAAGATGTAAGCCTTTCACCATAAGACTTTAATGTATTAAACATTTGGTTTCTTTTCATTCCATCATTTATAGTGTTCAATATTTAACATAATACTTTTTAATACTATATTTATGATGTTCAATGTTGTGTAAAGAGCCTAATTCAAGATGTGAGTGGGAATTATATATTCACATTACAATTTTCTATATTTTTTTAAAACCTAATCCCCCCATTATATATTTCCATTATATAGAGGTTTTATATTATTATATAAGGTATATTTAATATGTTATTTTGAGAAAAAAATAACAATTCATGAATCTTAGTATGACCTCTACTATCTCATACTATACTCAAAATTTTGTCATATTTTTATTTTCTGCAAGATTTTAAAAATTAATAAAAATTTTAAAACAAATAATTTTTAATTCATTAAATGTGTATCAAGGTAAACTAGGAAAAATAAATGATTGAAACATAATGAAATGATTAAGCACTAATTTTTACTATTCTGATATGTCTCAAAAAAATCCATATGTATTAGTTCAAATTATCCATATTTATAAACCTATTTAATTTATTGAACTTTTGATTTGTGTTTCACACTCATATGCCATGCATCATATAGTTGTTTTCCATATTTATGGTTAGGTTAAAATGTTTTCAAATTTTTCATCGATAGCATTTCTATAGAGTAAACCATACAATGTCCAATTCTTCAATTCAAAATCTAAAAATAAATTGTTTTCATTATTTAAATTAGTATTCATTTTTTTACATAAAAATAATTATATATATTTAAAACATTTATGTCCGTGTTTATTTAATCATATTGAATTTTTCATTAAAAATTGAAAAATAATTACTTGAAAATTTAATAAAATAACCCACATTATAGATTTGATATATACTTAAAAGATATATCTTCAAATAATAAACATAAATATACTTATTTATAATCATTTAATTTGGATCACCAAATGTACCAACACCATGGTTATTTCCTTTATTATTGCGATTGAAAGTGATATGCCATCCATTGTAATTATAAAAAGATTCAAACATATGGAATTAACAACCCATAATCCCTAAAAAATCACTTTCAAAATTCCATTTAGTTCTACATTTATTTTGGGATTTTCACTAATAATGGAAATAAAAATATAATAATTGTTTTTAACATAGATTTTCTTGGGTCCAATAGTATTTACTATAAAATATATGGGTGATGAGATCTACTTAAATATTTTAGAAATTTCTTATTTATTCTAATCAAAATTTATATCTATATGATAATATTGAATTCCACTCATTTTAGGATTTCTAGGACTAAATGTAATACAAAAATTTCTAGAAATTACATAACAAAATCATGTAGTATAAGACATTATTTTATGATTTTTTCAACATATAATGTAATATATTTACAATTTGGGATTATAAACATTATGTGTTATGAAAAAATTTCAATTATAAGATTTATTCTATTTATGTATATAATAGAAATATTTATAATAGTCAATAAAATAACTATTTTCCTTTTTAATAGAGTCTACATTATGCAATAATTCGTTAATATTTTTGTCCTAATGTGATCATGTAAAACAAAATTGTTCAAAATCCATTATAATTATAAAAATATATATATGTAAATCATTCCTTTTATTGATAACATCATTAAGAGAATTTTGAAGAGATTCATTTCACTTTTTAGATTAATATTAATTTTATAATATTTAGAATATTCATTGAGTAATTCTATAGAAAAAAATCAGTTTTAAATTAAGAGGAAGAATATAAAATATGTCATACCTCATCTATGATTTCCATAAAGCATGAATTATCTATTGTATTTTATTAAACATATATAATGGTTGATGAATCAGTGCACGCGCCTTATAAGGAACTCCAAGTGGATTTCATTAATTTAATTTCCTTCTTCTTATAACCATATTTTTTGACAACATTATTTTTAGAAAATTTTATATCAGTAATCTTAGGACAATTAGTATTGATATGTCCAAAAAAAAATAATTAATATCATTTGACATATCATAAAATTACATTGATATTTTTATTGATGTTAATGTATTTCCTAAAACATAATATATTTGGATTAAATTTGTGAACTTACATAGATACTAATATATATATCATTATCATATTATAAATTGATTGACTCTTCTCATTAAAAATATTTGAATGGTATTTTTGTCATTTTATTTCTTATGATTTTTATAAGTATAATATTATAAAGTAGTGTTCTAATTTTTTATCAACATATGATCATAAATATCCCCTATCCATTTATCCTCACACAACATTAGAGTCCCTATTAGATCCTCTATCTAAAAAACCTTAACATGAGTTTTTGGATTATTGAAAATTATGATTTTAACCCATTTTCATGTCACAATATTAAGAACATTTATTGAATTATTACATACTGTAATTGGAATTTCTATAGCATCTACATCAATTTCAATCTCAGGATATATTCTATGTAACTTTTTTATTATTTCTCCTTCCACCATTCTAATGGTGTCAAAATTGAGTTTTTCCATGTTGTATGAAATTATATAAAAATTGTTAGTTCCTTCTTAAGTAGCATAAATGGAATTATATAATTCAATGTCTATATAACCTTTATAAACACTATATAACTCATCATGAATGACTATATATATGATTTTATTTACATCATTGGGTTTTATATCATATTTTTTTAGTAGAATCCAAATTTTTATAGATCCCCTTAATGGAATTTATAAGGTAATAATGAATTCCAGAAAAACATTGAACCCTTTACATTCAAATAGATGTTAATTTTATCATTCCAACATCTATAGTTTTTTCTATTGATGTTGGGAGGTCTTATAATAAAAATTACTTATTTGGAATCATCCATTATGATAAATTGATATAAAAACCTAAACTAATAACATTTTAAAACTAAAAAGTAACTTCTCTAAAACTAAATGTTTTATAAGATATTCTCTGTGAAATAACTCAAGATAGTGGGTGAATTTAGTACTTAAATGTTTTTAGTATATAGAATCATATCTAAATATAAGGAATCATATAATAATATACTTTCAAAATTAAATATTAGAATGAAAATGAGTATAATAAAATTTATATCAGAGAATATTGTAATTAGTTTGGGGGTCGAATATCCTCTATTCCACTCCACTAACACACTTATATTGGATTTTAGTTATTTTCAATATACCAAATAATTTTTAAGTGGATACCCAACTGAGGGAAAAAATATATAACATGATACCAATGTCTATGATCCTTTAAAAATTCTCTCAATTCACAAGATGTTCTCATATTCTTATTCCTCTCAAATAAAATTGTGACAATTCTGCAATGAAGAAAATAATAGAATGATGTGAGTTTAGCACAAGATTTAATGTTGAAATATAATTAGGAAGAAAATATGTACATAGAGACAAAAAAAATCCATTTAATTCCTCTACATGTTATTTTATTAAAGGAGGATCAAATATTAAATCATAAAAAGAGTATATTCTAAATAAAATCACATATCATGATTGATCATAAATATTGATATATCAAAAATAATTACAATTATATGATTTTATTTAATAACTGAAAACATTATGAATATAAAATCATCAATTATTATAAATAAAATTTTATTAAGAATAATATTTTTTAAATTTAAAATAAAAATAACATAATTCGAATGTTTCTTATTCTTAAAACATGGAAAAAGAGGATGTAGGTTCAAGAAGAATACATCTGAATAGAGAATTTATTTTCTCATAGAATGTTTATATACTAAAATAATCCACTCCTTCTATGAATAAATTCATATATGGTTCATATAAAAACAAAATATAACATTAAAATTTTTTTTGTAATGTTAATGAGTGTCCTTATACTAAGGATAAATATAAACCCTTTATAATACAAGTTAATTTGAATAATTAATAAGATCATGAATTATTGTTCATGTAAGTCAATTTAATGATCCTCAGATAAATCAACTTATATAATATTCATTATTTGTTATCTTTTGAACTAATTCATTTGTTAATATAATTTAATTACAAATTTATATTTCGTAAGATAAATAGAGATCTATGTAAGAGAAAATACTTCACTAGATATTTTTCATTATTAGTTTTCTTATGCCAACTCCTTTCTATGATATAACTATTTTAAACTATAGGATTATTTATTGATGTCAATAAAAAACTATAAATTTAAAAATAGAGGGATCTGATTATGATGGTGCTCATATATATGTATAGTATTATCGTTGCAGTCTTGAATGACACATAATGAATGCAATTTTCACACATTATGTGGTATTATATTTATATTTCTCGTGTTTTTTAAATTTACATTTTTTTATTTGACTACTATTGATTTTAATAAGGGATATAATATTCATCTATCAATAAATATACCATGGTGGTGTTGAAAAAACATCTGATGGAGAATTCATGAATATTTGAAACTCTGACTGAGACCTAGAAAAAATTATCAATAAATGAATAATTAATTTTTTTTATGAGACACATTATAGATAAATTAATGTAACTTTACTAACTTCCACACTAATGGATATTATTTATTTCAAATGTCAAGCCACATGATATCAATGTTTTCCAAAAAGATTCACATATAATCTCTGAAAAGACAACTTCTCTATATTAATTGTCATATAGAATATGTGATGATTTATAATATTATATCACATTATCAATTATTGTTACATGTCATGTTGGATTGGATTGGTTCACTTGATAACTAAGAATCAATATCTAGTTGTTTATTCTCTAATGGGAGTTCTTAAATTCCAAGGAATAATAACAATAAAACTATAATTTATCATTATGCACTATTATTTTGAAGTATATTAGGTCTAGTAAAGAATCAAATCAATTGATTTGGATGAAAAATATATATGATAGATATTGTAATTAATTTGGAACTCAAATTATTTTCATATCAAATAACTGAAGTTCTATAAAACATAATAGAATTATATAATATCATTTGAGGAAATGGCTAATTAAGGTTATGTTTTTTAATAAAGGATATAATATTATAATATTTGGTAGTATTGGAGTATGTGTCATCTTGAGGGAAATTGGACTATATTATGAAAAAAGAACTTCTTGAGGAGGAATTTTGGAAGAATCGATTGTTTCCTAGTGTCTAAATAAATATATCTACCTAGATTCATTCAGAACTAACCCTAAATCCTATAATAGAGTTTCTCTTAGGTTCATTGTGTGACACTTTATCTCATTTACCAATCATTTTTATAATCCACTAATTTTACCTTTCATAGAAACGATCTCTATTTCTTCTATAGAGTCACAGCTTTCTAGAGTGTTACATATCCTAAAATTTTCGTTTTAAATAATATTTTTTATTTTATAAGTGAAAAAATGAAAAGTGAGGTCTTCATATAATTCATAAGGTATTTGTAGCTTGGACTAGTCAGTTTAAGAAAAACAGAGTGAGGCATAAGATTGGATCACTAATACAGAAAATCATGTGACACAATCATGTGGTCAAAAGATGAGGAGCATAGTTTTTATAACAATGTAAGGGAGCCCACAAGGCTAGGAAAACATATAATTATGTATTTGGGTGTCTCACGTGTATTTTACATGGTTTCTCCTAAAATTGTTCATAGGTGTATAATGTGGTTGAAAATTTGGAATGAGGATACGCATGGGATGTTCATGTTTTTTAAAAATGTGTGCCGAACCATTGTAATCGGTGTCACATTTGGTAGTAGTAGAGAATGGTTGGATCCTAGTTTTGAAAAATATGTGTAAAAAATATGGACTCCATAAGAAGTGTGAAATATCGATTTTTACCTTATTCCACATAAATATAAAAGCCTATTATCTTTTCCCAATTACGTAGCAGATAACACATTAGGAGATTTATATTCCCCATCTTCTAGTATTTTAGGAACCTCCATCATTTGATATTTGAATCAACCATCATTCATCATGATAATTCCAAAATGTCTCAGATTATATATGGGTAATTATACAAATTTATCAAAACAACACAAATTTGTTTTCTCCATTATGATTACATCACTTATCCTTTTTTACTAAAATGTAATTTTAAATTCGAAACACACACTTTGACTCATACTGGTCACATTTTGTATTGGTTTAACATGAGACTAAATCCTACATATCAAAAATTATTTACAAATAATTTTCCTAAAAAATTTTGAAAAACAAATTTGGTTTTTTTGTTTTCAATGAGTGGCACTTTTTGACCAAAAACATCCATTTTAAACTAATAAGAAAAACATCAAGTAATTCTGTACACATAATTTATCACATTGAGGTTTGAATGGTTCATAAAAATAAATAATGTCATATTTATCATTTTAATAAAGTATAAAAAAAATAAGAATTATTTTTCATAAATTTGAGTAGGTTAGTTGTATTTTTAACTTTAACAGATTTCCATTTTAAATAAAAAGACATACTTTCAGTCATTTCGATTACAATTTGTATCACATTAAGGTGCAGAAAATTCTTACACATAAAAAATTATTTATGGATTTTTTTATAAAGTATCCAATCAATTTAAATTTGTTTCTTTAGTTTGGTGAAGGTAATTTTTTTAGTAAAATTTTCTTTTAAAATAGAATCATATAATATGACTCATACTGGTCACATCATATGTTAGTTTGATGTCACACTGATTTGTACATGTAATAATTGACTTATGAATCATTTTCTTATATTAAAAGTCAATATGAGCATGTTTTCATGGTTTTCTAGTCAGTTAATGTGTTTGATGTAAAATTTCAATTTGAAACTAATGACGGAAACATTGAGTCATATTGGGAACAACATGTTTCAGATGATGGTCATGCTTATTCATATGTGTCATAAATGACTTAGGGATAGTATTAATAACTTATAAAAACAATAAGATTGTGTTTTATTTGGTTTTTGTAGTTTACATTTCATTTTAATAAAAGAAATATAATTTTTAAACAAATAGACACACTTGGAGTAATACTAGTCACAACGTGCATCAAAATGAGGTTTGGTTGATTCCTACACATCCCGAATGACTTATGAATCATTCTAAAAAAATTTAAAATCAATCTAAATGTTTTTTCATTGTTTTTAGTATGTCACATTCTTTTTAACTAAAATTTTATTTTAAACGTGAAACATTAATATTGACTCACACCAGTCCGTCATTTTTCATTTTGATAAGAGATGAATTCCTACAGGTCAAAAATATAATAAATATTTTCATGAATTATCAATAAAATACGAGTTTGATTTTAAAATTATATGTGAGTGACACATTTAAAACAAAAATTTTGATTTAAAATTGATAAACAAAACATTGAGTCATACTGAGAATATCTTGTATCATATTGAGGTTCAGGTAATCCAATGATGTAAAAAATTACTTGTGCATCATTTTACTATAGTATTGTACGAATACAAGTGTTTTTTTATCAACTTTATGTATTTTAGTTTTATTATTAAAAATAATTTATTTTTTTTAAATAATAACTTTGAGTTATACCAATCGCATTGTGTGTCAGAATGTGGTGTTGATGAATCTCATATGTCCAAATGCCTTTAAAAATCCATACATGCTATGTTAGAGTACTTACATTGGATTTATTTATTGATCATCCAACACTACATATTTACTCGATGTTATTAGCACAAAAATATTTCAAAAGTTACAAAATAAAATCAATATGAAGTGTTAAAGTTAGATAAAGGAGGAAAATGGAAATCTTGGAATCATTAGAATAATAATACATTTTGAATACTTTGTGTGTTGGTGTAATGTTTTAAAATAAATATTTAGATTTGAAAGATATATGTGAAACAAAAAAAATTTGTATTTGACCAAAATGATGAGGAAATAAACATAAAAATAATGGATACAATTATGATAACTTTGGGTAAATGCTTAGTAGGAATTCACCATTTCATGATGGTATTATGAATTCATGATGTAGTTCCTTTTTATCATTATCTCATTAGTATAATCAGTGTCCAATGTCTCATGTGCATGAGAAACATCGATCAGACCACCAAATCTAGAAAAAATAATCCATTTTTATATGAAAATAATTATTATATGAGTAACACAAAAGATAAATAAATTTATCTTAAATATGAAACAATAAATTAATAAAATGGAAAATAATTTTATCGGGAAAACATCAAGATTAAATCTATTTCATAGTATATGCCACATTATTTCTAATAAAATAAAGGTCGTTGAAGGAACATGAATGAATTTGATAAATTCCAACACTATAGAGGTGAAAATATTTTTTAGGTGGAATATGTATGAGGAAGTTTTCATTTAGAAATTTATCAAAGATAAAATGACCACCCCAACTCTAACAAAATATTCAATCTCTATAAGAAAAAATATATTATATGAGTACAAAAAATAAATTAATTAAACATAAATATGAAACATTAAATTAATTCTATTGACAATGATTTTTCTGTTAATAAATAAAAATGATCTCTATGATTGGGAAGAGGCAATATCATTTCTCATCCTATAAAGATCGTGGATGGAACCTGAAGGAAGGTGATAAATTTTACCAATACAAGGGTGAATAAGATTTGAGGGAGAATAAGAATGTGGAAGTTTTGGTGCCGACTATAATGGAAGATTGAAAAAAATATTATAAACTACATGTAGTCTAAAATGAATGATGAAAAATAAATCCCCACTTCATTATATAATTTTTCAGTAGAATAGAGAATTTATATAATGACATTACCATTAAATCTTCCCAAAGGGATTTGTTCGTTATAGTTTGTTCTTCGACGGGATTGATAACATCATCATCTAAAGAAGAAATTTTCTTCATGAGTAGTCAAACATTTAATATAGATTATTTAAATACTATAGAGAATATATAATATTATGAGAATAAAACATAGTATATTAAAAAAACTTTTACCTTCTCATGGATCTCTATTTATTTTTTTATGGTTTTACGAATTTGGTTACTCTATATATAATTCATATCCTCTTTTTATGGTCCCCTATAATATGAAAATTACATTGTCTACCGAGTTCTATGATTACTAGATTATACACCAAACAGATTTATTCCATCTGTAGATAGCACAAGATGAAATTTTCATCTATCATTTCCAAATTCAGCATACTAGTAATCATATTTCTCTTAATGATGAGAATATTTGTGATAAAATAGGGTCCATATTTAATTTCTTTTATTTTCAATCCATTTCAATTGTCTCATGGTTTCTGAACGTCCATATAGTCTCTAATCCTCTATAATGTTAAGACTGTAGCATGAAATTTTTGATGTACATTATTCATTTTTCATGTATGTATTTGTGCCACACTTTACGAATTTTATGAGTGATTAATGGTCCTAGAGAAAAAATATGGAATAATTTAGACAAGACTATGTTTTGTAGATATCATTCCAAGTAAACATATAATTCGAGTAGCGTTATATACATGACATGGTAGTATATTTTCTTTGGGTATATTATCATTTCAAAGACAAAGTAGTTCATTAAGGGTGATTCCAATCCATATGATGAAATATTTCATGTTAGATAACTTCAATACATCTGATAATGTTATGTATTTAGTAAAACTAGTATACAATGATCTCTTAGAATAGATATTTAACATCTCAATAAAATTTGGATAACCACTGAGGTCATATTCAATTTCCATTTTAATTTCTTCTATGTGATCTCTGTCATCATTTATGCCAGTATTTATATCAAATGATCTATAAACCAGAGTATCATCCCAATCAGTGTGCATGTTCAGTATTTTCCCTTGTTTTGTAGAAAAATTGTTGCTCAGATCAATTTAGTTAGAGATCATATTTTCTTCCAACTCTTCCTGACTAATTTTTCTTGAATAAAAACAACGTAAACAATAGATAATGATTTTCGAAGGGTTGTATGAATTCTCTATTGAAAACATCACAATGTTTTTTACTCCCCCTTCATTTAATTTTATAAAATTATTATCATGAACCAAATTTCAATTCTTATCCATCCTATTGGGTTAATAAATTATTCGTTTTTTATAATAAATAATAAAATAAATATAAGATAATTATCAATAAACATGAATTTTATAGATAACTCTAATAAGTGAAACACAACATTTTATTATTTCAAAGAATTTGACTATTCTATGATAAAAATTAGTTATTGAATTTGAGAAATGAATTATTCCACTATAGTAGGTGTTAACCTGAGAATTTATCCAATGGACAAATTTATAGAAAAATGGAATCCTTGTTAACTTATCTCCTAAATAGTTGTCATTGCATTTGGTTATTTGACACTCGTCCACTATATCTTGTCGAAATTAACTTATGTTTATTAAATACATAATGCATTATAAATCCACGGGATGTACACTAATTATATTATTACATTAATCATAAATGTTATAAGGCATGAGTCTTAAGAAATAAATTATAAAAATAAATATTCTAGAGATCATGTTGATGAGGATGAAAATTATACTCCATTTTGTTCTCAGAAGGGATAATGTCTCCCATTTGTGAGCATTACACAATTTTAATTAGTTACTAACTTGTTTTCTATTGAAGGTTGTATTTGAGGGGCATACATAATCTTTTATGGGATTTAAGTGGTCTTTTACGAGATATATATGATATATGAATCCTTAAGGCCTCTATGAATTATATTTTTATTGGATAAATCCCACATTTAGTATTTTCAATCCTACATTTATTTTTGTCCTACCTATATTAAAATGAAAAATGATTACTCTCTTAAATCCCCTATGGAAATGAAAATATTATATAGGTAATTACGATGTAATAAGATACACAAATATGATAAAAACGAATAAAAAACCCACATTTGATCAACTAGATGATTGAACAACTTTTTGATAAAACATTTTCAAAAATAATGAGTTATTTCATACAATTGGTTGGTAAATAGAAATTTTTACTGGTGTAAGCAATAAACATAAACCACAAATGATTAATACCTAAAAAAATCACATGTGTATTCCTAAAAATATTGAATTTCAAAGCCTGAATTCTATTTTTTAGAATAGGTGATGTAACAACTTAATGAATTATTGCATTTAATATTAATGGTATATCAAATATTTGAAAACCACTCAAAAATATATCTTATATTTCAATTAGAAATCAAAAATTTATAGAAAATATAATTTTATGAAATGAATATATCAAATAATGGAAATGATTTTAAATTTCTCAGAATTCATAGTTGATAAAATGATTCAGGAATTACGTCTATAAAGGATGAAAAAAATAATTATTTTCAAGGCGATATATAGAATTATTAATAATTATATTTTATTTTTCGTGGAAATTATGGGATCATTACTAATTTTGGGAAAATACAATTCAATTTCAGTCAGAATGAGATAAATTATACAAATTATAGATGATATATAAGTTTTTAGTCAATGGGGATCTGACCCACTTAAAAAAATATTTCGAAGTGAGGAAACATTCATAAGAAAAATTGGACGATTAATTTCAACTGTTTAATGAACAGTAACGAACACGTGAAAATAATGTAGTTTGAAGGATACTCATGATTTGATGAAAACATAGATTAATTTGAAGAAAGAATTATAAAATTATTATCTGAAAAATATTGGAAATTATGAGTAATTTATTATTGATTTCTAACTAAAATATTTAAAAAATAAAACTCCTTTAATATTATATATTGGCTTCCCATGTCATGTATGACATGTAAATTGATGTAATTAATGATTTTTTACATATTAAAAGGGTACTAATTATTTTTGAAATAGTGGATCTCATAATATAAATTGTTTCCATATCAATTATATTGGAAATAAAAATTAATGTTAAATATTGACCTGTTTTAGGATAAATTAAATAAAAATAGACATAGAGTTCAATAAGTAATGGAATTTTTATCAATGGTGTGTAGCCCATCTGGCTGTGGCATGAGGTGAGGCAAGGTACACCTGGTTCACCTCAGTACTAGTGATGTAGTGAAACCTCACTGATGTGTGCCAATGGCTTGTGCCTCATTCAACCAATTGAAAGGTGGTTTATAACCGTGTGCGGTTAAGGTGCACCATTAACTACTAAATGTAGAGTGAATAGTGTGTAAGAATTAATGTGTAGAGGGGTGGTGGAAATCTAGGGAAACCCCATGGAAATCGGTGGTGGCGGTATAAATATTTATGATAAAAAATTAAAATATTAATTAGAAAACAAGAAATCAATTATTCAAAAGGAAGAGAAAAACATAACTTGGATTTCTGATTTGAATTATCCTAATGAAAGTAGAGATATTTCCAAACATTGATTTTGATCGAGCCTGAAATTTTTTGGATCCATTATTCTGACCATGATTTGATCATGGATTCGAAAATTAAGAGCATCGATAATAAGATGCTTCCACAGAATGCTTTGGATATCGGGAATTGGTTGACAATGGTTAGGGTTCTTCAAATATATTAGGACACGTTTATTAGAATTTCCAAAAAGGCACTAATAATTATCCCTTTTTTAGTACTATATTAACAAGCACTAATAAAGGATCTTTAATTATAAATATAAATTATATTTTTTAAAAATATTTATATAATTATATATATATTTAGTAAATACATATAATCATATATATAGTAAATATAATCTTTATTTAAATAAGTTTATTGTTATTTTGTTATTATTTTAACATTTAATTATCTTTTATAATGTTATAAATTTTTTTTTCGAAAAATGAAATTTATATCACTATATATATTTATATTGTATATATATATATATATATATTTAATTTTATATAAAATTATATATATAAATTTTTAATATATATACATAAATATATATAGTCAATATATTCATTATTTAAATAAATTTTTAATAAATTTTATAAATATTTAAATATATATAAATATTTATTTATTATTATATAAATACACAATCAATAAAAATATTTTTTATTTATAAATATAAATATATAAATGTATAAATATAGTAAATATACATTTATTAATAAATTTTCTTATAAAACTTTTTGACAATTTTCTTTAGAATTATTAATTAATATTTAATATTAGGTAAATTCATGTTAAAAATTAGTGAAATTGAATAATTAAAAATGAACACTTTAAAATTATTGAAAAAATTGATATGATTTATTATTGAAATATAAATTATTAAAAAAATTGTTCTATATATTGAAATATTAGGTGTATGTGTTGTAATAAAATTATACAATGAATTCTAAAACTTTAATAAATTTCATAAATATTAGGTGTATGTGTTTCTATATTATATTTCATTAATTATGTAATTTTTTGTGATGTGTGTTATATATAAATATGAATCAATTTTGTATATATGAAATTAATATGACACTTTTTTTATTTATGTTACATTTGAAAATCAAATGATATTCAGTTATGTTCATTACTTGATGGAATTAGATAATATATTTAATTCAAATTAAATATTAATCATAAACTATTATTTATTAAATATATTACTATTTATGGTAAGGTATAAATATTTTTTATGATGTAAATTATATTAATATAAATTAATATATATATATATATATTTAATATATTCAATTAAATAATAGTATAAAGAACTACATAATATATAAAATGTTTAATATTTTTCCAAATTTTCTTATTTGAGTTCTCATTTTATAGATATCTATAAATTTAATATTTAAAATTTATTAATATTTATAACTCATATATTTTATAATCAATTTATAAATTATTATCAATTATTATTTAATTAAGACAATTGACGTTATTTTTCTAATAAACTCTTTTTTATTTTTTATTAATATAACAATTTCATTTTATTTGAACTGTTATCAGTGGTAAAAATCAATGATAAAGGATCCCGTTTTCACTATAAAATATAAATTACTGATCAAGGGTACCCTTCATCAGTGATAAGAAAAAATTTAGATAATGAGATATTTTATCAGTGCAAATAATGAAGCACTCAAAATGGTTACCATTAATTATTGCTAAAAAATAACTGATAAAGTGTCACATTTATTAGTGATAAAAAAATTGTTGATAAATGGTGGCCATTATCAGTGATTTTTTACTAATGATAACAGCCACCTTTATGGGTGCTTTTTTCTTGCACTGAAAATGACTTGTACATTTAAAGGCTTGATTTGTAGTAGAGATTTCAGTCACCACACCAGAATTGAAGTCACTAGCCAAAAAGACGAAACAAAAATAATAAATGTTTTCCCCCAAACCAAACACATAGAATTATTTCCTATATTAGAACTAATTTCTCTATAATCACTCTATAAAGACTCATCCAAATGTTCTATATGCATTGACTACACCAATCCTAGCTACAATAGGCCATGGGATGGTGACCAGTATTGAGTAGACATATCACACACTTGGGTGGAAATATCTTAATAAGGGTTTAAGGATTTACACATCTATAATTCTATACAATGCTAAAATGTAAAGCAACTGATAACCATAAATTTATATATATATAATCCCACCACAAGTGTAAAAAAATTTACTAAAAAGAAAAATCACCAAATAAAATTCCACTGTGAATAAACTAAAAACAAGTCCAACCTCTAAAATTAATGAAGACTGATATTAACACGTCGACAAGAATGCACCTCGGTCTATCTGAGTTTGAAATATTTTCAAAATCCTAATCCCTCATGGATATATTCTAATGGTCTATCTTTTGTATAAGACATGACATGTGCTAGAAAATTCAATTCATAGGTGAGTATAAATATACCAAGTATAACCCCCAAAAAAACCAAGCATATAATATCACGAATGATAGTCATCTCATCACAGGTACAAGCCAGTAGTATAATGAAAAATAATATCCAGTTATACTCAACATAGACACATAGTCGTAAGGTGTAGTCTGACCTTCATTCCACCCTAGGATTATAGTTCATTTCTTCCACATATCACTAATCCAATAGAACACACTCCATGACTCATATAGAACTAATGGAATAAATTAGAGATATCATACACATCAGCTCTATCCATAATAAGTATACGATTGAAGTCTGAAAAATTGACACAGAGATGTGTGTCACACCCATGTCCATGGGGTATTCCAACAACTAAATCCATATTTACTCACTAATAAAGGGATTGATTCTTATGAATTGATGTCCATGAATATAAAGGAACCTCACCAAGAAAAATGATGATGATATATTATCTCACTTTAGGTATCACGTACGGATCTGATAATTCATTCGATGAATGAAGTTCCTCAGAGGGGATCCTCGTCCTATGTACTAGATTCAATTCTTTAATGACCCATATGGAATGGATAAATGGAACACACCCTATGGAATATTGTACAATATGATGAGTAAAAGGGTTTCAAGACATAATTGAATGAGTACATGGCTTATCTGTGCTCGATTACTCTTGACCATGTTAATGTACGCGACTCTTCACATTTTCACCCACCCCATCCATGTATTTGTATAAGTACATGGGTTATTTTTGCCCTTGTTCTCTTACCCATGTATAAATACCCTTTTAGGAACACAACAAGCCACCATGGTAGGGTCACATGAAATGTTCCAGCAGTCACCTATTTTGTAACACTTATCTCTTCCACTAAAACCCTAGTGCAGTAGCCTGGCCCTCACATATAATTTATGTTTAAATTACAATCCATGTATATTTGGATTTTTTATAATTTAAAATCCATTTCTTGAATCATCACCTTCTCTTATAATGAAAAATCTAGCCACTAATCATTCCACAAAACATTGACCTTTTCTAGCCGAGCCTCGCAATTTCCACTTGGTAGAATATAGCCAACATGACAACAGGTAAAATGAACATAATTGTTCTATGACAACGTCACATTCCCCAACTCAAACTGGGGGTCTCAATTTCATCCCCAATATATTGCTACCATCCTCATAGCTTGATCCCTATATCAACCCAAACTTGGATTTGCAATATCAATCTGATGTTCTAAGAAACTACTTCAAAATGATTGATTTATCTTCATTTTTGACATAACTATTCTCAAATGAAACAAAAACCATTAATTCAAAAGTTTTAGTGGTAGAAAACCAAGAAACAGAACAAAGAGGATCAACCATTTTATGTGTTCAGGTTGGCCACAAACATTTCTCTTAGAATGATGAATGAATATCCATATTAATAAAAAACAATTTCTCCCTATAATCCCCACAAAAATAATCGCCCACATGCAATACAATGCAACATTGAATCAATATATTGTTATATTGTTTCTTTTTAATCATAGGTTAATAAAATGGGTATATATACACATAAAATAAATGTTCTACCTCATGGTGGATCGATCGCTGATATGGAATGAATCAACATCATTGTTAATGGAGAGATCCTTGAATTTTGTTGTACACCAATCAATAATCCATAATCCTATAGATTTTTTTTATGAGAACAATATGACAATTCGTTATCCAATGTCTCTAGGTTGATACAACTAACATTGTAATTTTTATCATATCCATATATTTTTGCACAAAAAAATTGGTTATTTTTTCACTTAATAAAAAAATAGTTTATTTTATGAATTTTCCGGTGACAACACTAAACCTGAACATATGACATGATCTAATAATATGTCATTCCTAAGGTAAAAAACATTCTTTATACTCTGTATAAGAATCATATTTCTTATTAAAGAATCATTCATGGATTTATTCCATGTTTTCATGAAAACTATTCACATTTGATATTAAATGTATTTCAAATATATATTCTAGGAATAATGGGAATCTCGATATCATGATTCCTTAGTTATTAGATGTAAAATAAATCTATATATTATTTTAAATTAATAAATGGGAAAATTGGTTTTGTTACTAATTGTACAACCCATAAAAATGATGTAGGCATAAGGGAGTAATTACATTCTCTAAAATCCTCATCTAATGTAAGAAAAGATTCCCCCAAGTTAGATATTTCATATTGATAAATCCTTACATATGTGGGATGAATGTTCAGATTATTTTATTCGGCCCACATGAGAACAATGGGGTATGCAATTATAATGTATAATTTATTGGATGATTTAGGTAGAGGTGAATTTTTTTTAAAAAAACAAATTTTATCCCATGAATATTATTTCATATGGATGAAAAATTACTTTTAATAAATGAGAGGTGCCAACATAATGATCTAATATAACAGGTCCCAGATAGGGTCTTCTTATGAGATGTTATAAAGAATACAGAAACCCATCTTTTAACTTCACCGTTTTATTTTTTCCAAAAGTATAATAATGATTTGAAACTATTCTATACTCCTAAAGATGAATTTTAAAAAAAGTTTTAATGATCCCCATTATTGTGCTAATTCTTAATGATCTTCCTTAAAACTTCAAAACTGGTTATCTTAAAATTCAATCAAACTACAAACAGGATCATTAATGTCTATATCATATCCATTTAAGGAGCCATGTCATTCACAATGATCATCAAAAGAATGTTCTTCTACATATTCTTACTATGATTCTTATCTAAAACATTTTATTACCAACTAAAGAAAATTTTCAAATTCCTCCTTCAGAACATAAAAATTATCATCAAAATATCCAACCATTTTTTATAAACACATTATTAAGAAACTAATAAAATATTTTTCCATGAACTAAACTATCATGAATAATTGGTTCTCTTTCCTGCAGTATGGAATCGATTTCATATTGAGACTAATCAATATTCAAAATATATGATTTTAGAGTTATAATCATTTAACTAATTTAAGAAACCATATCTATTGCAATATATTATAACATCTATTTGATCAAAATCACATATTTTAGAGAAGCTTTAGTGGATGTCATCATAACTATTTTGAGAGACACTGCTTCCAACAACGTTTCCATGCTCAAATTTTATTTCTGATGCATATCCAACATAGAGTTTTTACTCATTTTCAAAAAATGATTGCATTAAAAAGATATATTCATGGAAATTATATTTTGAGACAACCATTTTTAATAATTTACCGAGTTTATCTCCGAATTCAACAAACTAATTCTTTAGCAATTCCTCTCCCCTCCTCACATAGAGATATCACATTTGATCTATTTAATATGAATCATACTACTCAGATGTTATAATATTATAGAATGTATGGTGGTAATTAATAGGATAAAACCATTTTTGGTGTAATTAAAAACTATAATCATCATTAGCATGATGACTTTCATCAAAATATGGTACTTTTTAAATTTGAGAGGCTTTAATTGATTATGGTCATTCCCATTTTTAAAACCATGTTTCATCTTCATCATCATCTTCCTCTTAAATATCAACAAAATTTCAACTTGATAATAATACTTAGGGTTTTTTTAACATTCCTACATGACTCCCTAGAGTGCGATACATTAAATAGTGGGATTACACAAGATACTGAAGAAATAAAATTATAATGAAAAATGATTTGTATCCTTGTAATGTCATGGGATAAATATTCATTCATAGATGAGTGTTTTGACCGAGCAATAACAATTTATGTATCCCAAACCAATAAAAGTGATTCTAAAAACACATCTAGGATAACTTTATTTCATTTACAATTTTCATTATAAATAGAAAAATGAAATATCTTTTCGCTATATGAAAGGGTATTTTTCCAGAATATCTATTACAAACATACATCCAATATGTTATTCTACAGAAGAAGGAAAACATTCAAGATGTTGAGATAACATCTCATCAGTGAAATCCATGAGAGATTACTCACCCAATGTTGTAGTTGGGTCTATCTCAACATCTTCTGTTGGAATTACCAGAAATTACATAATCAAAGATGATTTCTAGAAGAATAAAATAAACTTCAGCGTGATATAACTAAATAGTATTAATACATGACAATGTGTGATAATGGTTTAATCCAAACAAGAATAATCTATACTAAAAAACTATGCTGATAAACATCCTAAAGGGTAAACATTAACTGATTATTAGTATGAATAATATAAATCATAAATATCATGAAAAATTCAAATTTTTCTAAGTCATCAACATATACTAATATGTATCATCTCAAATAATTATTTTTTTAAAACACATTAGTTCACTAATTAATTGTTGACAAAATTAAATTCACTAGAACCATTATCTCCGGATCATGGTCTTTTACTGGTTTCTTCTCCAATCCATTATTCCAAAAAGTGCATTTTCTACTTCAATGGATATATATTATCAAGTATCATTCAAGAGGTTTTAAAATTGTATATTACATTATAATGGAATTCATATACTTCATACAATATTAAACATGATATAGAAATATTATTCTAGATCACTATTGTTAAAACCATATCCTCATTTTCACCAAATTGAAATATAACAATTTATTTGAACTCTTATAATTCCATTCCACATAAATAATAATTTCTATTGTTATCAAATACTATCTACAAACCTCGATGGTTTATAAATTTATTATGTAAAATTTCTATACCATTCATCCAACTTAAATAAAGTCATATTCCACTTAGTATCTTTTTGGTCTTTCAGAACATGGATCATCTAAAAGTGGATCCTTCAATTCTATTATATTTCATAATTGTAGAAATAGGTTTAAAATAATACAGTACTATGGTAATAAAATTATGGAATAGAGATAATCATTTAGAGTTTGTCAAGGGTTTTGTATATATAGTTGAATTATATTATTTTATTATACATCAATCAAGGGGTTATTTGGAGCAGAATGCAGGATAATCAAGGTAGACATACATAAAATTCTTATGGACATATGACTAATTCTTTTAATAATATTGTAAAATCTTAGATTAAATAATTAAAATAAAATAATTAATAAATTTAAATTAACAAAAATATAATTTAATTATAAATAAAATTAATTATAATGTAATAATTCCACATTAGATTTGAAAAAATAAAATATGTCATTTTGATGTGATTTAGTAAAAATGTCACCAAATTTAGTTTTAGAGAAAAAAATTTCTAACGTGATGTAAATGTTTTCACATGTTCTCTTATGAAATGATACCTTAAATCATTGTTGTTTTTCTATAATGGTTAATTGGACTATTTTTATATGTTTGCATGACTTGTCTTATCAAATTTGATTAGAACGTGATTAAAAAAGATTCCAACCCCCATTGGGACATGTTTCATCGTCAACACTTTAACATTCATCTTTTAGCTAAAATATATTTATCTTCAACAGTTGAAAATTCCATTGAGTTTTGTTTATTACTTGACCATGTTATAATGTATTTACTAATAATGTTATTTGTTCCAAATGTTTTTTATATCTTGTCTACAAAGAAACAAACATACAAATATGATGTTAAATTAAAATCAGAAGTTTTTTGAAAAGTATAAAAAGGGAAAGAGATTATTTTTAATATATCAAAATAATTTTATCAACATTTAAATGATATCCATTTTTATTATATATAATTTTTTCACAAAAAAAATGAATACAAAATAAATGGCCTACTACCGGTAAGATAATGTATACAAACAATGATACCTCTATATAACTTTTTGGCAATGGGTTTTCCATCTTAAACAATATTATGTTTATGTTTGATCCCAGAGGATTTATATATTTCATAATATTTTAAAGTAAAATTTTTTTATGTAAATCATGAATATATATTATTTTTATTAATACATTTAAAAAGTCTTTTCATTAAATTTTAAATCCATTGAAATAGTTTAAATAACCTATCCTTCTCATGTCAAATTATTTTTCATAATTTTTTAAAAATAATTACACAATTATTGGTTTTTTATAAAAAAATAAAATCATCAATATATTTTTCCATAATAATTTTATTAAATATTTATTAATAAAAATATTTGGTTTTACAAATCCCATATTAAAAAAATTTGACAAAATAAAATAATATAATCATTTATGCCATGTACTATGTTCATGATTAATCCTTAGAGTGCACTAATATTTTGTAAAATAAAATATTGAAAATGAGGGTCTTTGTAAATAGGAGGATTCTAAACATAAAATCCACCATTAAAAATACATTTATTAATTTATATTTGACATTCAAGTAATATTATTTTTTATTCATATAAGATGAAAAATCTAGTACGATGATAATAAATTTCATCCTAGATGTAGGGGAAATGTCTCTTTGTAATCAATTCATTCTTCTTGATTATAACATTATGAAACTAATAAATATTTATTTATAGGGATGGCACCTTTATCATCATGTATTTTCCAAAATATCTACTACTTTCAATAATAGGATATTCATATGTTATATCAACTAAATGTCATACCTTTTTCCACTAGAACTACATTTATTATTATTGCATTCCTGAAATAAAACAATCATTTTCTAGATTTTCTCATATATTTAATGTCCACTATGGGAAAAAAGATTATTTTACAGGGTTTAAATGATTTATTCTTTTCCTAAATCCTTTATCTATACAAAAAATATCTATATCTATAGGATGGTTTTTAAGGATTTAATTTTGTCTTTGTGGAACACATTCTAGTTCACGATTATCTACCATTATGGGATTTTGTTCACCAAAATTGAATTCAAATTGAACATTCGTTAATTTCAAAAAAAAAATGCATGCCTCATTTAATTAAAATAATCACTCAAATAATCATCTTGAGCTATTTCGTGATCAAAATGATTACATACATCCAAAATCCAATGAGACAACTCTTCAAATAATTCCGCATGTAATATTCACGTAATATGTATCTAGAAATTGTTTTCATGTTTATATTTTTCCTTTCACAAATCCCATTCAATTTAGTTTTCATGGTGGAATAAAATTTATGTTTAATACCATATTGGGAGTAGAAGGAATTAAATTCATTATTATAAAATTACCCTCTATTATCACTTTATATGATTTCACATTGATGTTACGAAATGTTACAAAAATTAAAAATGACAAAACACGATTCACACTCAAATTTCATTAATTAAACCATGGAAAATTTTGAAAAATATTTTTCTCACACATAAAAAACTAATTTTCCTTCATATATTTTTTTAGTTAGTCTAAACATAACTATATGGTTATTCACTATTATTCTAGAAGTATAAAACAATTTATTTGGTCTCAATTACAACTTATAAGTTTTTACCATTTGACATGAATAACATAGTTTCTTTTATCTAATTGAGAAATAGGAAAATTAGAAATAAAATATCTATATGATTCGGTTTTCAATGAATAAATTATAATTCTGAACTGTACTATTAAAAATATCATGAAAAATATTAATCATAACAAAAATAAATTACATTTTAAAAAAATGAATTATGATTTAATGTATAAAATTTATATTTTTTGGATATATAAAAATTGAATATTTTAATTTAATAACTCAGATGGCATTGTAAGAGATATAAACCTATTAACTATCATCACAAAGTAAAGTATACTTATCCGGTTTTGATTCAACATTTCAAAATAATGTACATTGTTGAGGATGATATATTGTGGGTTTATAAAAATTAGAATGACAACAATATTTGTTTTTTCATATTCACCAAATTTTTTGTAGCATCCATCAATCTGAGATAGTGATTGAATGATAGATAAATATCCACTTATGTGTCTTAAAAATATACTCTTCATGAACCATTTTTCATTTTTATTTGTGTGGCTTGGTTCATATATTACATAATACTAAAAAATAATACCCAAATACTCGTGTAGTTGAAAATGATAGCTAGACATGACCAGAGAAACCAAATATTTCTTCGTTATCATTATAATCGAATAATTTAGAATGAATATTAATTTGTAAGAAATGACTTTTTGATTCTAAAACCAAGGGATTAAATATTGAAAATATTTTCATGATGTACTGCATATCTAAAATGAAAATAATTGAGCATCAAGAGAAACTTTTTAGAACTATGAAAAACATTGTTTTTATAGAATTTGTACCTCACAACCTGACTTCTTATTTCAAACTATTCACTCTTATGTTTTTTTTTGAGCAAAAAATTATTGTTTTTTTAATTACCCACATAGTAAAAACAAATGAATAATTTTTTTAATTTTTGAAGTTTTTTCTATAGGTTATGAATTATGATATTCCATTCCATGTATGACATAGTAGACTTTTCTACATGGGTTTTCAAGACTAGTTTTTTTATTTAAGACCTATAATTTATTAAAACATTTGATGCTGAGGTTTCTCATAAATTTATTTTTATTTTTAAATGTTTTTTAACTACTTTACATCATGGTATTTTTCTAATTTAGATATTTTATGATTAATTCCCATTTTCGGAATCAATATCTTTTTTAGAAGAATAGTAAGACAGCACCACATCCTGTTGTTATATAAAAACCATATTGGGTTTTAATTAGATATTGTAGTTTCTAATCATGAAGATGAACTTTATCTAGATTATTCTGATGCACTCTATATATCTTTTATATAAATCATGTATTTCATTATGTATTCGGCGTTCTGTAAAAACCATTTTATTCATTTTATTATCATTCAATTGAGGATTGTATGGATTTGTGTGTCATAGCTTTTTCCTTAATTTAATCATACATATAGTGATTATTTTACTTATTTATTGTTCTTTCCAAACATATGATCTTATAATAAAACTTTTTGAATGTTCATCAAAACTATGCATATTAATTTTTTGATCCAAAATTACTAGACAAATCTTCTTCTTTAGATGATTCAAATATCTATATACCCATGTTATTTTTTTCATAATTATAATTATAATCCTTTAAATTTTAACATAATTTCTCATTCATGTTATATTATCCAACATGAGATTTCATTTCTTTCCCATACATCATAACAGTTCCATTGAAAAACTTTAATTTCAAATTCATGGCCTATATATATTTTCCAATTGCAAGTGAGATTCATTTAATAAAAGGTGGTAAAATTAATTAAAAATCCTAGACATACATGGTATTCGTAAGTAGAGTTCAAATAGAAGAAACAATTTTTAAAATGTCAATGATTATTCTATTCAAATGAGTAATGATTATCCCCATCATCCATTTTGACCATGTCAAACTTAACATTGGAAGTATCATAACTAATGTACATCATAGTAATTATACTTATACCGAAAACCACTATTATAGTATACATATCATGGGATATTTTATTTTGAGAAACTCTGTTAAACTCATTTGCACCTTGTATACATAATATTGAATTAATTTCATTGGAATTTATGTGATAGCATGATTTAGTATCTATATCCAAAGTTAATAGTTCTTTTTTAATTTCTTGAGGATGCAATGTTGAAGATAAAAATTTAATTTGAGGTTCATTAAATATATGGTCATCTTCACCTTAAAAAAAATGTATATTCCACAATTAAAATAATGAGATATACAAATTCACATACATTATCTATTATCATACACATCCTCTATTTGAAATAAGATATTTGGTCACCAATATTTGACTGATGTGAAATCCAGTGTCAAAATTTTTGAAGAAAATTGTTACAAGAAATAATTGCAAAAAGAAAGATCATGAAGGGGGTTAAGTGAGTTCCCAAATATTTCATTTCATTATAACCACCAACTACAAGGTATGTAGGACGTGATATTTTCCTATAAAAACAAGGTTGTAGAAATAAAAAATTTCAAATGAAAACCTAAAAATGAATGGAAATTTATGGTGGGTTTAAAATAGAAATCCCATATTTGACTACACCAATACTCTCTTATACATGTTTCTTTATTTTCACTATAAATATATTTTTTTATAATACTCTTAAAAAATATAATGTATAAATTACTTATTATAATGGGCCCTGTGATTTCAACCCATAACTACATTCACATGACGAAATCATTTCAATCAAACACTTAATTATAATGAGTGTAGACAACATAAAATTGTATGAAACATGATGAAAGGATTTTGGACATAGTTTGTAGAAGTAGATAATAGTAGATAAAGACACATCCAGAGAAAATAATGATCATAAAATCATAGAACATGAGGTTGTTTAATTTTAAAAGTTAAATTTGTAATCATAGAACATGGGAGATGAATGATATTTAATCTATATGGCTGTCTCCATTCCATTTCGTTATCAACGTAATCATAAGTAAAAATATATATTTATATCTTCCGTATAGTATCTAAAATTTCTATTTATGTCTCCTCTTATATTTTGGACATAAGAATACATGATAATAATAATGGTCAAATGAAATTTACATTGAAAATTGGATAAGATTTGTTATTAATGAAATACTTCCATTTCAAAATATAGAATAAGATTTGGTGATAGTGATGTTATAAATATTATTCTTCATTTCATTTAATTTTTTTGAAAAAATTTCGCTTTCTCTAATTCAATCATTCCTTATGTTGACAAATCCATTTATAATATTATTAAAAGAAATAAATGACCTATGAATATATTATTCTAAATATATATAATTAATCATGAAGAACCTCTCAATAGCTTATACATTGTAAGATAAACATCTGATAACATTATGATTTATAAGATACTAATTTGTTAATGGGATGGTGTTATAAGTGGAGAATGAATTACTTGGCATTGTCGGGTTATAGGTCTTAAATAAAAATAAAAAAGTTATTATAAACTCACATAATTAAAAGTAAGTTGGTATATGTAATATAATAATTAATTAAGTATAATTATCTCATAAATATCATATATAAAAATGAAATCCATCTTTATATCCAACCATTGTATTTTGTGGTGGAAAATGAAAAATATGAGTCTGTAAAGAGGTAGTCCCTTGCACACATGATCGAAAGATTCATTTCTAATTTGATGGATGAGGATATATATGTAGTTCATTAATGTAAAATAATAATATATAAGTACATGTTATATAATGGTTATAATATATTATCATTTTCTAATAATATTAGATGGAGGTGGAATAATTAATAAATCAAAAACCGAAGAATAATAATTTTAAATCTTCTTCAGAGAACCTCATTAGGTTTGTACCTAACAGCTTTTTTGGATGGATTCATAATAAAACTAAGAACTAAAAAATGTGGGGATGTAATTAGTGAAGGAATTTTTTAGCATTATTGGCATGAAAAATATATATGGATTCGTGAGGTGGAGAGGATATTTGTTGGCCTCTAATATGTGTGGTAAATGACACAAATGGAATGTTAGAAAAGAATAAAGTGTGACCACATTTTTCAGAAAAACAATACCTCCAAAATTGGTAATTATAGATCCTAATTGATGATATTGTGTAAATATATCAATTAAATGGGTTTTTAATTTTTCTTGTTAATTTTACCCCATATATGTTTAGTTTATCCCCTCAGTGGACCACATTTTACATTAATAGCAATAATTAATTTTAAATGTATTTACTATTCATATAGAACAAAAATTAATATAAAATGATATAATATTGATTATTATAATTCAAAATATGTAATCCATTTTATCAAATTCCATAAATAATTTTTTTAAAATTATCATAAAAAATTAGACATGCCAACACGGGGAAAACGTAGGTCTCCAAAGAGAATATCTTCAACGTATTACAAGGTTTTTATATGAAAATAGTATATGTAATTGATTAAAAAAACAATAGTTGATTAAATGAAAATCATAATATCAATGAAAACCAATATTTTTTCACTATTCATCGAAAAGAAAATTATTTTAGAAAAATTCCAAAAAAACCCTAGATAATTTTAATAATTTTATTCCAAAACAGAATTTTATTTTATGAAATAAAATATATATATGTTTTAAAAAATAAATTTTTTTAATAAAAAAATAAAACACATTTTTTGAGAAAAAATATGTATGTTTTCAAAACAAATGAATACATTGTAAAAAATTAAGTACTCTTTATCAATACAATTTCATCATTAAAACCCATTACACATAATTTTTTAAAAATTTGTCATTATTATTATTTAATCCTTTCTTAATGTCTTGGTAATAATTGTTTTATTTTAATAATAATATTTTTTTGTTGTTGTTTGTTAAAACATGGTGTTTTTTATAACACATGACATATAAGAAATTAATTTTTCTAAAAAATATTCCATATAATATGTTGTCATTACATAATTTTATTCGACATGAATATACCTAAAAGTAATAACCATTAAAGTTGTGGATGGATATTAACTAGACATATACCTAGTACATAATATTTATTCCTTATTGCAAACCTGGTTTGATACTCATAGTGGTTTTATCTTGAAAATTCATGAACACTTTTTGAACTATTGTCAAGGACATGACTAGATTGTTAGGTTAGAAATCCAATTAGTAAAATTAACAGTGATAAGATATATTGAAACCTATATACTCCTAACCTAGGATATAAAAGTCTTTTATTTTTTATTCCGTCAATATTTACAATTTTTCTATTAAATGATTTTTATTTTGACGATTTTCATCTCTATTTTTATTTTGGATTTATTAAATTTCTATTAACATTAAAAAATAGTTAATGATTTGGTTATTATCCATTCATGATCCAATATAATTATATTTCTACAAAATATTTTTTATCATGAACATTTAATATAAATTTTCATAGCCCACCTAAAAATATGGGGGTTGATGTATATATGTGAATAAAAAATGGAACTATTATTACATCACCAGTATATAAATTCAACATAGTCAATTATCTTTATTAATCCTCCCCAAATACTCATGACATGTCATTTAGTGTAATTTTAATCAATATTTTTCACAGATTGTATATTCTTATATTAGGATAACATTAAGTGTTAAGAGATGTACATCACTCTTCACATCGGGACTTATACTACATTTTAGTACAAGTGTAAAGAGGTGTATGAATGCACTTAAGAATCATTTTCAAATTTGTGTATAGAATTTTTTTAATTTCTAGTATATCTAGGTAAAATGATTGAGCAAAATATGATACTCATTCTTGAATAAATTCACATATTGGGGGGGGGATGTATTGATTTATTCCATAATGTGTTTTACAGTCATCCTCTAGAATGAGAGGCTCAGTTCACATAAGAACTTATACATTTATCTGATCTAATCCTATATAATTTCCTAGATTTATTTTGATGAACTAGAGAATAAATTATATGAGTATTTGGATGTGGATTTTATACAACTGAGTGATTCATTTATGGGTTTCCAGTTCGATTATTCATAAAGATGGATGGTTTGATGTACGTAGTCATTATCTATCATAAAATCAACAATATAACAATAATGAATAAGATTCCCTTTCCATGGTTTTTTGACTTATTCTATCTACTAAATTTTGTATATAACTTATCTATCATGGACCATTATAATGATATCACAAATTAATGGTGAAGAAGGATGATAATCCAAAAACTGCCTTCCAAACATTGTATTAACACAATGAAATCATAGTCATAACACTTGGACTCACTAATTCTCTAGAAATCATTGTGGACATGTTTAATAGTGTATTTATATATTTTCTTAATTTCATTTTTATTATAATAGAACATATTATAATATACCCTAAAAGTATTTGTGGTGTTACCTGAGTGGTAAATGCTCCCCTTTGTCATTCATTAGACTAGGGTTCAAATCCTGGTGGAACAAATTTCTTCTAGTAGGTGGTGCCATAGGCCTGACATAGGCATGCAATGATGTAGGCATGACATATGCAAATGGTGGCCCATGCATCATGCATGCATGATGTTGTAGTGTCCCTTAGGCCCATTTTTGGGTCTTTGGTCCATGCAATGTGATTCATTCCCACTAGGCCCTCGTTCAATATACTTAATAAATAAGGCTTAATGGGTGGGATATCCCTTAAGGGGATATGGAAATATTTTCTAGCCTTTGTGTACAGTGTGTCATTAATGTAATTGAACCACCCAAGCAGCTAAGATATATATATACAATATATATTCTAATAGAAATGATCAATAAGAGGGTTATTTCAGAACTCAGTTAAATAAGTTGAAACATGAGAATCTATATGAAATGTATTGTAAATGTTAGTTTTGTATAAATAATGAATGATTATTGTGGAATGTATTCAATGATGAAGGGATCACTATTAACGCTTATAAGATAACTTCAAATTAAAATTAGTCATGTATTATATCTATAATTGAGAATCATAATTTTCTTGGACTAGACATGTAATACTATTTATTTGTGAGAAACTATTCATTTTTATCACACTTACCAACCAAGACGACTCAGAGGGGAATAAATATTTTCTACACCAATGAATATGATGTGATATTATAGGAATTTAAAATGAGTGTTATCACTACTCTTGTAATCACACTATTCTAAAATGAGAAATCTTTCCTAGTATACAACAATATTTAAAATAATTTCTTATGTTGCCTATTGATTAAACAATATATTGATAGCCTATAAATCAAGGAAGTTAAAATTTCATCAAATGAACTATCCAAATCCTGATATGGAATTGTATACAGTAACCTTTACATTGAATATTTTGTGGAATTATAATATTGGGGGGATGTTTTAGATATATACTAATTATAATAGACTCAATTACATATTCACAAAGGAAAAGATTAATATATGTTATAAAATATGGTTAAATCTTAATAATGATTTTAACAACATAGTCAATTAACATCTATGGAAGGAATATATTAAATCACATGTTCCATGTAAAATTAATCTTACAACATTATCTATAATGGGGATTGATTGGGATACTATAATCATAGACATGCAATTAATAGTTATGTGAATCAAAAATGAAATTTTTTTATAATTCATTTCACCAATAATATATCAATCATCCCATGTAGAGAATATATATGATTCCCAAAGGTAAGATGTGGAAATAAAAAATAAGGATTAAATTAAAAGTAATTGAAAATCCTTTAAGGTAAAAATTTATGATGAAGTTGTTGAAATGATTAGTTCATGACTTTTTATAATATAAAATCATATGATAAAGAAATATTTTTTGAATGATCCAAATAGTTCATCTTTCTCTATCAACCTTGGGATTATAAAAATGTAGTGATATCTATATGAGAACTATTATGAGGAAATTATGAAGACAGAGAATTTAGAATATACATCAAAGTACATGGAATGTCAGTAAGTTTAGGAAAAGAGAAAATTTAATTGTGATGTTTTAAACATTACCCATACCTAAATGGAAATAGGGAAACAACATTATGGACTTTTTAATTGGTCTCCCAAATAAATTTAGAGGAAATAATAATATATATGTTATATTTTATCATCTTATAGAGACTAATCAATTAGTTAATATTCAATTGGAGTTGTCACGTGATCAATTGGAATAGATACATCTTAGAGATGTTATGAGGATACATAGAGTAACAATTTTAATTATATCTGATTTATATCCATGTTTTACCATCAAAATATATAAAAATCATCAAAATTCCCAAAATACAAAGTCTAACGTCAGTGTAGACTATCACTCCTACATTATGGGCCATTTTGAGCAGATTATGCAAAAAATTGGGGATATTTTGAGATAATTCTAAATTTAATTTAATGAATGATGTGAATATCATATTTTTCTGGTCGAGTTCATGTAAAATACCATTATTCACTCAATCATTCAAATGGATACATATGAATCTTTTTATTGGAAGAGATGTATAATTCATATGTTATAGGAAAATGTTGGTGAATGAAAGCTATTGGGAACTGAAATGGACAATGAAATTTTATAATTGGCCAAGACCATTTAGAATAACATCAATGTAGAACATAGTTTACAGAATTTCTATAATAATGAACATATAAGAGGCCTTTAGTTTGAGGTTTTAGATGATGTGATACCCACATATCTCCTTAGATGAGAGTAACGATATTTTTGGAATTAGGAAAGCTAAGTGGCAGGTACATCATCCCCTTTGTGATCCTTGATCACATCTTAATTGTGTCCTATCCACTATCATCCATACAATCATTTCTCATGTACATGACATGTAGATGTTCTCTATAATGATGATGTACACACCATATTCCTCAATGTTATTGAATTTATAGTTGGTATAATCGGAAAATTACATACTTTTGGGGGGACCTAGTGAATATCTAAAACCACAATGATAATTCTTTATGAATTAAGAAATATCACATAGTCCATGTACTATGGAATAACCATAAGTATTAGGAGGGGACATGGGAACTAGATTAAGTAAGTAATCAAAATTAACCTCACCATTTTGACTATAGTTTGTAAAAAATAGGATGAAATTTATTAAGTGATAATAATGCTGGAATGTCCCGGTTCTGGAAGCCACCTAAGGGCACCCCATACCTGGTGGGTCACATGGACTCAAGCGCATTTTTCCAAGTGCCAGAGGCTGCGGAATAGCAGTGAGGACCTTCTATATCATAGTGAGGAAACTATTCCATCATTGGCAGAGTGAAAATCAGAAGAGAAACAAATAAGAAATAGTGTAAGAAGTAAATAATCCATACACAACTGAATAGCGGAGGACTAAAAATGGTATACAGCTAGAGCACATACATAATAAATGATGCATGAACATATGTCTAGGAAAGAAGCCAAACAAGTCAAAATTCTAAATAAAAATAGTACTAAACCAAAAATACAAAGAAATAGGAAACAACTCCTTAGCATAGCAAGCCTAAGCTTGGTCCCATGCTCTCTATCTCCATAGACATTCAAGTATATGAAGTAGAAGGTGGTTTTACATTATCTATACCAGTAGAAATATAATTTTTTTGGGCTCAAAAGCATGGCCCAAACAAGTTGTGAGACTAAATCCCAGTAGGCCACCACCATGAGATACGTGCCTAACAGTCAGTGAATATATATAGGTAAAAGGACATAAAGTAGTAAACCAGAATGTACTTAACATTAAACAATCCACAGTTTCAAGCATTTAATTCAGAAATATGTAATCAGCTACTCAAGAAAGTAGAACCAAATAGGTAACCCTCTGGGAAGTTCACACAGCCTAACCCCTATGGTTAAACCAACAATTACTAGCAACCCTATGGGAGGCACACACTGTCTCACCCCTCTGGTTCTGCTAAAGTATAGACTCTTGGGGGAAGCACTCGCCGTAAATTCCCCCTATAGTCTTGTAACATACTTTTGGAACTCTTGGGGAGCACTCAACATCTCATTCCCCCCTGTGGCCCGTGTCAAGGAACTACAGACACTCTAAGGAAGCACTCAACATCAATTCCCCCTGTGGTCTCACATCATAAAATTATAAAGACACTCTGGAGAAGCCCTTACGTCCATTTTTTAGGTGGTCAACTACACTATGTTCTCACAGACCTATATAAGTCATATAAGTATAGTAAGAATTAAGGCCAAGGTAAACCTCAAGAACTAATTGGATAGAAGTATATGATATAACAGAATGTCTAAACAATAGTCACACCATCCGACAAACTAGGCATGGAAACTGCCAACAACCTAATATGAAAAACTAGACCAAGCGGTCATAAACCTGAAAAACATGCATGGGAAATACATCCGAACCACATTAAATTACCCTATTCACAAACAATAACAACTACTGAGGCAGAAATGCAAAGAAAGCCAACAATAGGGATAAACTGGTAAACCCGCAATACCTCATTGATGGGTATTGGAAAAATTTGCACAAAAAACTCAATGTATTTCTACATAAAGGCACAAAAAACCTATCTTAGTGTTAGGAGATCTATATACATGAACCACTAGGTTTCAATCATCTTATAACACCATAGATATTAGAAAATACACAAATGATCAACCCACGATAACCCACGAAAGAGGAGAAATTGAAAAATGGTGCTTTAGGAGAAGAGAGAACTCACCTATGTGATTCCAATGTAATCATCGGTGTTCGAATCGATGGACAGATGGAGGCTCGGGGGTTCATTGAAAATCTATGACCGTTCGGGTTCTATCGTATGAGCGGTATCTTAGTGAAGAGTGTTTTGTCCGTCAGACACGACCCCAGTGTGTTTAATGAAAAAAAAATAAAGTACATGGAGTGTACATTTGATGTACACATGGTGTACATACCTTTTCTGTACCCTACATTAAGAATCCTCCATGTCAACCCAACATGGCCATTTAGGTGGTCATGATACGGCTAGCACATGACCTCTAGCGGCATCGCATTACATGGATTTAACTCATAAAGTGCATGGCTTGTACATAGAAAATTTCTAGATTTTCCTCTTTCCTCAAAATCGAATAGAAAAGGAAAAACATTCCATAAAATAATTCCTGGTTCTCAAAAAAATTTCACCTTAATAAAATTTGTCCCTGAATTTCCCTACCGCGGCGTAGAAGAAGAAACCTCGAACAACTCTGACCACTATGCTCGTACATCAGACTCCCTCTCCCAAGTCTCGTCCTGTACCCACCTGTGCTGCCATAGAACTCGTACCAAAGAAACATACAGGCAATGGATAACCCTTGTAATACAATCAACAATTCGTATAAGATGACCCTCAAATGATGAATCCACACCTAGCGCATCCTCATCAGGTTGATAGACATGAGACGTTTCTGAAAAGTAACGACGAAGCTGAGAAACGTGAAAAACATCGTGCATATCCCATTACCTCTGAGGTAGCTGCAACTGATAGGAAACCGGCCCAACTCTGTAAAACACCTCAAATGGTCTGACGTACCTCGGTGAAAGCTTACCATGTCTCCTGATCCTTCTGTGCCCCAACCATAGTGTGACACATAGAAAAACATGATCCCTGACCTCGAACTCCAGAGTTCGTCTTCGTTGATCAGCATATGTCTTCTATTGAGAACGTGCAGTAGAAAACCTCTTCCAAATCAACTCTATCTGCTCTCTGATCTCCTGAACAAGATGAGATACCATCAAAGCTACCTCTCCTACCTCCATCCAACATAAGGGAGCTCAGTATGGCCTACTGTACAAAGCCTCATAAGGTTCCATCTGAATAGTTTCATGGAAACTATTGTTGTAGGAGAACTCCACCCAAGGTATATGATTCCCCCAAGAACCTCCAAAGTCCAGAATGCATTCTTGGAGCATGTCCTCATGCACCTGAATTGTACGCTCAGACTGGCCATCAGTATGGGGATGGAATCCTCTACTCAGAATTACCTCTGTACCCAAAGCCTTCTGAAGCCCCTTCCAGACCCGATAAGTAAATCCCACATCCCTATCTGAAAAAATGGAGTGTGGAAGTCCTCATATACATAAAACCTCTTGGATATATAGTCATCCCAACTCATCAACACTGAAGGTCTCCTTTATCGGAAATAAGTTAGAAACCTTCATAAGTCTTTCAATGAAAACCCATAAAGCATCATTACCTCAAGGTTATCTCGACAACCCTTTCACGATGTCCATAACAACATCATTCCACTTCCACTCAGGAATTGGTAACTGTTGTAAAAGACCTTCTAGTCACTAATGCTCTAACTTCACATGCTGATAAGTAGAACACCTCATGACGAAACCAAAAACATCTCTCTTTATACCTGGCCACCAATACTGGCGGTGAATATCACGATACATCTTGTTGATTCCCGGATGAACTGCCCAAACATAGGAATGTAAATCCCGCATCAGCTCCTCTAGTATATCGGTAGGAACCCAAATGGGCCCCTATAAGCACAAGGTCTCATCTTCTCCTACTGTCCGTCCAGGAAGAGGGTCCTCTCATAACACACTCTCCCACAAGACAAGCGATTCTGAGTCTGATAGATGCCTCATTTGCACACAATCATGAAGGTTAGAGGTAACATCTACATATGATTGAAAAGTCTTCCAATGTCTATCATGCTCCCCCAATGTATCTCGATGAACAGAACCATAAATTGCAACTTCCTGATGGCCTCCTGAATTGCATGTATCTGAGTCCTCCTTCGCAACGAATCAACCACGACATTGCCTTTCCCAGACATGTATCCAAGCTCTATCTCAAAGGACTGTAGTTACTCTACCCACATCTACTGTCTCAAATTCAAATCATGTAGAGTGAAAATGTACTTGAGACTTTTGTGGTTGGTGAAAACCAAAAAAACGATCCCCCAGAAGATAATGTCTCCAATAGTTAAAGCCAAGAACAACAGCTGCCAACTCCAGATCATGCGTCGGGCAGTTCCACTAATGTTGCCTCAACTTTCTGAGACCCGTACGCAAAGACTCGATCAACCTACATAAGCATAGATCCCAGAATGATATCTAATGCATCATGGTGGAAAGTATATCTCTTGACCATATCTGGAAATACTAGTATCATTGCTGAATTAAACCTCCCTTTTAGATCCTAAAATTATGGCTCACATGAATCTGACCATAAGAACATTGCACTCTTCTTAGTTAGCCTTTTTAGCAGTGTTACTCAGCGTGAAAAGTCCTGTATAAAACACATGTAGTATCCAACTATCCCTAGAAAACTCCACCCCACAAATATGTTCTTTAGATGCTCCCAAAAATCTACCACTCTCAGATTATCTAGGTCTACTGACACACCTGTCTCTGAGATAACATGGCCCTAGAAGTGAACACGGTCCATCCAAAAGTGTCACTTCGAGAGCATAGCATATAACTGATGCTCCCTCAGTGTACTCAAAATTATCTCACAATGGTTACAATGGTCATGTCAAGTGTGAGATTACAACAAGATATCATCCATTAATACCACTACGAACGAATACAAATATGGGTGGAACACTCGGTTCATCCAAGCCATGGGAACTACTGGCGTGTTCGTGAGACCGAACGACTTCACCCTATACTCTTATAGACCATATCTCCTCCTAAAAGTTCTAATAGGTATATCTGATGGTATAATGTGAAAATGATGGTAACCGGACCACAAGTAGATCTTCGATAACACTCGGGATCCTCGAAACTGATCAAAGAGATCATCAATCCCCGACAAGGGATACCGGTTCTTGATTTTCAGCGGGTTCAGCTTTCGATAATCCACACAAAGCCTAAGGTTACCGTCTAAATTCTTCTCAAAAAGAATTGGAGAACCCCAATGAGATGTTCTGGGTCGGATGAAATGCTTTTCCTACAACTCCTCCAACTACTTCTTGAGCTCCTACAACTATGGTGTAGCCATCCAATAAGGATTAATGGACCTCGGTGTCGCTCCTGGCACAAGATCAATAGATATGTCTACCTCACGCTCCAGAGGCATCCCTTTAATGTCCTCTGGAATGATGTCCCTGAAACGATCCACCACTGGAGGAAAGTCTAACTATGAAGTCCCATGGTCATCCAGATATAGGCTTGAAATATGGGCTGTCACTCCTCCTAGGCCAGGATGCTCGGGTCCTACTCTGCTCACATGGACATCCCACTCGCCCCTATGAAGGAAAGACCAACCCTCTGGTGATATGAATCTCACCCTACGGCGATAACATTCGAGGAATTCCTAGAAGAGAGCTAACCATTCCATCCAAAGAATGAAATCATATCATGTCATATCTAGGACATAGAGGTCCCATAACAAGTGACACCCAAAAAACTCTTGAGGGAACTCCTTCCACTGACGTACACTTGTCGTCCTAACCCCAAATGGTGTGTCTAACGTCAAGATATCTGTAGAGGAAAATTTACAAAGACCAAGGATCTCCACAAAAGAAATAGAGATAAAGTTATAAGGATCCCCTGTACTGAAAAGAGGAGAAGATAAATATGAGTCTGCTAATATCGTACCTCGAACTGTAAAGGGTCTGGGATCCTACTCTTGCTGGATCTTCCCCACTGCAAAACGTGACTTGTTCCGCAGCCCTGTGACACTGCCTAACCACTTTGAGCTGATCCGGACAACTGTCGCTAAATGTCCCGTTATTAACCCCCACAACCTCGACCTCCACCACGAATCGAATGGTTGGAAGAACTCCAGTTCCCAGATTGTTGAGAAACTGGTGGTGCTGCTCCTGAATGAGGAGTAATGGATGAACCCCTATCACCAGCTGCTGGTGAGAAAACCTGACAGAAATTCTGAAGGTGACCCATCATTCCATGAGATCAGCACTCCACTAGGTCTCTCTGGCACTGCAACCTCGTATACCCAACCCTATAACACTAGTAGAATACCACCTGGCTACCTGAAGATGTGTCTCACTGCCTCAGATCCCTACATGTAGACTTCTTACAGTGCTTCATGATGTCAGCCGGAGAAGCACTAACTAAGGGAGAGGATCCTCCCTAGCTCTCAGCTCAGAAATCTCTCATATTTCACTCTATAATCAGCTCCTGGTTGACGATCGATGCTATGGAAGTCATCCTAATGATTTCCACCATTTATCAGATCTCTCGTCTGAGACCATCCTCAAACTTCCTTTCCAAGAACAACCCATCTCTACCCAGGAGGGGTGTGAAATGCTAAAGATCAGTGAAGCGAGAAGAATACTCCATAACCAAAAGAGTACCATGCTCTAGACACATTTACTCCCAGGCTTGATTGGCCCTCAAGTTCTCTGGTTATATGTAGTCATAGAAGATGCACTAAAACTCCTCCCACGTCATAACCTGCTGATGACCCACCTGTGAGATCACATCCCACCACCTCTTGGAGGAATCTCATAACATGTATGTAGAGAGAATGACCCACCTTTCTAGAGGCATCTCTAGATGATCAATGTTCGTCAGCATGGCTTCTAGTCATGACTCTACAGCCGGAGGTCCTCCTTCCCTGGCGAAGGTTGGAGGATGTTGCTTCTGGAAACCCCGGGTCAAGTATGCCATTGTCTAGGAAGGGGGTGGTGCTCCCTATAAGGTCTGAATTATCCTTATAAATCCTTCCCTAAATTGTGCATCAGTACCTATAACCAGTATCACTACTGGTGCCAAGGCTGGAAAAACATGAGGGTCTTCTAGAAGCTGCTGATCAGCCATATCTGACGTCTGATCATTGCCCTGAAACTGGCGTATAGCTAGAGGATGTCTCGGTGGTATGACTCGGAAAGAAAAAATTCACACCTTCAATTCAATATTATCAAATACTAAAGACTGTAAGGACAAGAAAGGAAAAGAATAATGAAACCATTCAAATTTTTTCAAAATGCGACAGCATGGCGTGTACTTTTTCTACACGGCGTGTTCCCTTAAGCCATTCACATGGGTGTGTACATCCGTTAAAAATGGTTGTGTAACACCCCAAATACAAGGCTTGTCATCCTAACACACGACATGTACTTGAATACTCTTTCCCTGCCTGATTCCTTCTACATGGTCCATCCAAATTGCTCTCTTGAGACAAAACTACATGGCGTGTTCAATGTGGTCACGACATGTACTCAAAAAGCGTCATTGACCTATGTTGTTAGTGATACAGCATGTGTACTCGGGTTACACTACACGGTGTGTGAAATTTAGACACGGCCTGTATGTGAAAAGATAACACTGACCTATGTTGTTCGTGACACGGTTAAGTTCCTAGGTCAGACTACACGGTGTCCTAAACTGGTACACGACATGTGCCGACAAGAATTTACCCATCCCGTGCCTATGCATACACACCCTATGACATGGTTAGAGGATACACAGTGTGTACATAAGTACAAGGGGTGTACTTTTGAAAAAAAATCATCCCAAACAGAAGAACACAAGGCGTGTACTCACGACTACACATCATGTATTCTAGGTTTTTACGGACATTAAACCTCAGAAACAACTCCAGAGCCCAGAAGACACTTCATAGAACAAGGAAGGTGCCAAATTATGATCCTTGAGGGCCCATACACCCTGAAAATCAATGTTGGGAATCTTATACATGTTATAAAATGACAAAGAAGATATTGATCCCCGAAATTCCGATCCATGAGGACCCATAACACCTCAAGAACCAATGTTTGTCATCCATCCAAAGAAATCACTACTCAAACAATGCCCTGTCAAATAGTAGGTGTTTTACTAAATAATCTATCACAACAACATGCATATTCTTACACAACACCTATCACAACAAATTGAAATTCCTAATCCATCCTTGATGGCATGTCAAGAATGCATGACGTGTGATTTATAAAAAGTTCCTATATGATGCATGAGATGGTGTACCCTCATCTAATCGGGTTGAGATAGAAATAGAACTACAATAAAAACAATGGTAATTTCACAAAATATGTGAATCACTCAAAAGTGAAATCAAATCAATAATCAAAATTGTAAACCAGTAAAATTGCAATAAACAAGGTAGTTTGGATTTATCCTTGTATGGGGGTTAGCTACTCTTGGGCACAGCATATTACCAAGTACCTATTCCATCTTATCCCAGGATACAGGATCTAAATAGTATTTCATGAGAAAATAATTCCTCTGATACCTCATTGTAACATCCTGGTTCCGGAAGCCAACCAGGGGAGCCCCGTACTCGGTGGGTCGCATGGCCTCAAGCGCATTTCCCCAAATTCTAGAGGCTGTCGACTTGATGTGAGGGACTTGGGAGTGATAGTGGGGAAACTATGCCCCCATTGGCATAGTACACTGAAGAATAGAAACAAATATGCAATAGAGGAAGTAGTAAATAAACCATACACATGTGAACAACGGAAGACTAAAAATGATAAACAGCTTGAGCACATACATAATAAATGACGCATGATACATATGTCTAGGAAAGCATCCAAACAAGAAACAATGCTGAATACAAATAGTACTAAACCAAAAATACAAAGAAATAGATAATAGCTCCTCAGCATCACAAGCATATTCTTGGTCCCATGCCCTTCATCTCCACAGCAAGTCATGTTCCAGAAGTAGAAGAGCCCTTGCCATTATTTATACATGAAGCAATATAATATTTTTGGGCCCAAAAGCATGTCCCAAACAAGGTGTGAGGATAAATCCGAGTAGAAAACCACCAAGATATATGTTCCTAACAGTCAGTGAATATATGGCAGGTAAAAGTATAGAAACTTATAAATAGGAAAGTACTCAACAGTAAATAATCCATAGTTTCAAGCATTTAATACACAAACAAGTAATCAGCTACTCAAGCATGTAGAAAAAAATAGGTAACCCTCTAGGTAGTTTACACATACTAACCCCTATGGTTCAACTATCAAGTACTAGCAACCCAATGGGAGGCACACACAGTCTCACCCCTATGGTTCAACTAATGTATAGACTCTATGAGGAAGTACTCACCGTCAATTTCCCCCATAATCACGTATCATACTAAAGGCGCTCTAGGGACGCACAAAACATCTCGTTCCCCCTGTGGCCTACGTCGAGGAACTACAATCACTTAGAGGAAGCACTCATCATCAATTCCCCTTGTGGCCTCACATCGTAAAATTATAAAGACACTATGGAGAAGCCAATATATCCATTCTCCTAGTGGTCAACTACACTAGGATTTCATGGTCCTGTGTAAGTCAAATA
The DNA here is from genome assembly GCA_963277665.1 of Viscum album. NCBI lineage: Eukaryota > Viridiplantae > Streptophyta > Magnoliopsida > Santalales > Viscaceae > Viscum > Viscum album. The sequence goes on along the minus strand of OY728143.1, from coordinate 874,341,388 downwards.
AGTATTGAGTATGTAATGGCCAAGTTAAACCTCAAGAGCTTCTTGACTAGCAGTCTACAACCTAACATCATTTCAGAACAAAAGTCACACCATCCTACAAACTAGGCATGGAAACTGGAAATATCCTAACAGGAAAAACTAGACTAAACTGTCACAAACAGGAAAACATGCATGGGAAATACAACCAAAGCACATAAAATTACTCTATTCAAAAAAATAACCACTACTATAGAATGCAAGCAAAGAAAGAAAACAATAGGTCTAAAACGCTAAATGCCCAATACCATGTTCATGGGTATTGGGAAAATTTTCACATAAAACTCAAGGACATTCTACAGAAAGGCACAAACCACCAACCTTAGTATTAGGAGATCAATATACATGAACCACGAGGCTTGAATCATCTTATAGTGCTATAGATCTATGAAAATGAAAAAAAATTCTCATACAACCATAACTTAGGGAAGAGGAGAAATTGGAAAATGATGCTCTTAGAGAAGAGAGAACTCACCGATGCAATTCCAAAGCAATCATCGGTGTTTGAATCAAAGGAAATGTGGAGGCTCGGGGGTCCGTCAATGATCTGTGGTTGTACTGGTTTTCTCGGACGATCAGGGCCTAAAAGAGAACTATTCTATCCATTAGGCGCGACCTCAGTGCATTTTTGGAAAAAAAACGAAATTACACGGCGCGTAATTTTTATGTACATAGTGTACTCTCCTTTTTCGCTCTACTTTAGCCGGCCTCAATGTCACCCCTACATGGTTGTGTGTGAGTCTATGACACGAGAAACACATGGCCTCCAATGGAATCACACTACATGGCATGCACTAATAATGTACACGACATGTACTTCGAAAAATTATAGGTTTTCCCCTTTTCCTCAAAAACTACTAGAAAAGGAAGAAAATTCTCGAATAGAAGATCTGGGTTGTTACCAATTCAATGACCTAGAAGTTAATAAATATAATTTCCCATTGATTCATATAATTATTTTATATTTAGTGATGCAGTATTACACTAATCACATTCACTATATGGAATTTCCAAAAAAAAATTATATTAATTATAATATTAATATTTTTTAATATATATGGAAACAAGAATTAAAGGTATTCTAATTTCACTATAAATTGAAAAGAAGATAATTATATAATTTTTTTTGGTTCTGATGGATCCCTAAGAATGAATTTTCTAAAGAAAAATATTTTTGAAATTCCACATAATATTATTAATGAAATATCAATTTTTAAAATGAAAATATATATAACCATGATAGAAAAATAACCGAATGAATGTTGACTAAAATATGAGATATTTATTATATTATCTGAACCCACTTGATCATTCCAAATATAACCATTATATTATTAATTTGACTATTGTTATACTTATTAGTCTATTAGAATATAAAACAACCTATTATGAATAGTAACATGACTATTAAAAATGTATCATCGCCTATGAATGTGTAAAATAATATTAATGTAAATTAAAAAAATAAAAATATAATATATTTACATCAGGATATATTTAAATTAATATTTTAGCAATCAAAAATTTGAAGTTTGTATTTTTTTAAAACCTAAATTTTTTATTTTAAATATTATAAAAATGTAATATTTTTTTTAAATTTTTTTCATAAATTAATTGTAAAAAATTTATTAATTTGAATTATAATGATTATAAATTTATGATACATTATGTATTTTTTCAAAGGGTCAAATGATAGATCATAATATTTAATTTGTTATTCATATTATAAATGAGGATTTTATTTGAAAATTATTTTTCTTGTATATAGAAATTTATTTTCATGAATTTGCTTCAATTTTTGAAACATTTCATCAAAAAATCATTAAGTTTAATTTTTTTTTCAATAATAATAGTTGAATTTTTTTTTGTATATATAAATATTGAAAATATTATATTTATAATTATATGTTAAATAAATAATACATTTCATAAGGGGTCATATAAAAACCATTAGTTTAAACTAATAAAAACAATTTACAATATTTGGTCACAAAATTAATCACTACTATTATTATTCAACCAAAATTATAATTTAATGAATATAGTATTCAATAAAACCACTCACATCCCCTTATAAATACTATCGATCAACACCCATTATACTCAAACATTTCAATCCTTGAATCTTATAAATTTTTTTCCCAAATATCTTTTAATTTTTCCCTCACATCCCTAGAATCCTTATTTTCATCAAATGACTAATCCATGCTTACATAGGTGGGAACCTTATAGGATAAATCTCGAAGGGAATATATTGCCCTAAAACAAAACATTTTAGTTTTCTTCATACTCATACTTAAAAAATATTTCCACATATAATGGAATAATTACTCTACTAACATATGTTTATATTCTAGAATATTATTCTGTTAATATAAAATCTATCATCCTTCCTCTTATTTTATGATCATATTCAAAAAATAACTACATTAATATTTTGAAAGTTCACCACCTGTGTTGATGTTGAGGCATGTATTTTGTTACCTCCATTATATAATGTTTAATTTCACATATAATGTTATAAAATGATTGAAATAAACAAAAATATAATTTTACAAAATATTGAATGAATATATAGCCATAAAATTAAATACAATGAAACTAGTAAAATATTGTAGTAAAAACCATCTAAAGGACTAAACCATATAATGTTATCATTTTTTACTAAATTATTCATCTATATATCAGAACACCTAAGGATATTTGAGAATATTTAAATTTTTATAATTAATTTAGTATTAGTTTATTTCACTTTTATAATTGTACTCCCATATGAACATAACTTCATTATTTATCTGAAAGTGATCCGACATTGGATCCATTGAATGAATGTCGTATAAATGGTTAAATTAAATATTTTATATCATGGAATGGTTGTAAATAAACAAAATATATTTCTATTTCATAAAATATATATGTAAACGGTTAAAATTTAATTAAATATTTATTTTAAATTTATTTTTAATGATGTTAAGTGAATATAAAAAATGAAATTAGACCTAATGTAAAGGATCCATATGAACCAATAGATTTTGATTGTCTTTGTGATTCTCTCTCTTATGTTGGCACACTAAAATATAACATGAATGAATTGGGTAATTTTTATGTCTCTAGATACCATATGTTTGGATATTGCATTAAACCTAATCCATAATGGGTCTTTTTATTCCATGTGACATTATACTTGTGGCGAGTATTAAGTAATGATTATTCCCTGTTTTATATTGTTACCACATTACTATGATTCCATGATATTATGATTACATATTATTTATATCATTCTACCATATTATTATTCTTATTCATTTTCTATAAGGCCGTAGCCTTAAACCTTACTTAATATTGAATTAAATGAGTAATTCACATTGAGGATCTTTTCAGGTTTATAGTTTTAGAGAATTAGGACATAACTATTACATCTCAAAAGATTACAAAGTAGTCGCTTCTACTAAATTACCATAAAATAAAAACTCTTAAAAAGAAACATGTATAGTTCCATGTTTTAGGTAGCATGACTTTCCCTTGATCCCATCCTTGACCCTATTCCACGCTAAGTCCTGTGAAAAACATTTCAAAAACTTGGTATGAGCATAAAAAGCTCAGTAAGGGATACACAAAGAATGGAAACTATTAGTTTTTCAAAACAACAAGTAAACCATGTATACTTTATCAAAGTAATACTTTTCACCTCTTCGAAGTAGTAAAAACTCTTCGCTGAATAAAAGTTCATTACTTACCCTTTTGTAACACAAATATTACCATAATACCCATATAAAGAACACATAACATATAAAGGTAACTTGGGACATAAACATACTTAAGTGGAATAACCATACGGTCGACTTCTACACATATCACTTAATGGAATAGCCATTCGGCCAACTTCCATACATACTTAATGGAATAGCCATACGGCCGACTTCCATACCCAATGCATTGGAGGTTATAACGTAACCACCTATCCTGGTATTCACGGCACCACCCGTCATATGGTTTATCACGTAACCAACCGTCAAATGTACAAGTACCATAATAAAAACATAAGACATAAAACAAATATAATAGAAAGGAAACATTTCCACACTTTGATCACAATATATCACTCAAATATATTGACATAAAAAATCCATTATAAAAACCATTTTAAATACCAAAATACATAAAAGAGTATATGGTATTTATTTCATTTTAAAAACATCACGGCTTGTTGGGGAAGGCAAAGACTAAATAATACTCGTGGCAGCGGAAAAGGTCATTGCCACCACGTACGTTAAAAGAAACATTCCTTTTTGTTGTTTAGTAAAATGCTTCGTATAAAAATATTCCTTTTGTATAAAAGTAAAATTCAAAGGGTTTTCTACACCGTATAAAAGAATGTTGTGTATAAAACGAAATATGCCTCAATAAAAGGAGATTGAGACGTAGTCCCATACAATGACGATATCCTTGGTTTATGGATAAAACAATTACATAATTATGTGTGATAAATGAATACACCAAATATAGTGGATATTAAGTGTAAAATAATCATAGGTCATTCAAACATATTCAAAGGATGACATATTCAACAACTACATGTTAAACCCAAAGAAATCGAAATTGGGTTAAGAAGTTCCCTTGACAGCCTAACGGCGTCACATCAAAATGAGTTGATGAGAGATAAAAAGTGTATCTCATCACTTGGACATAAAATTTACATCAATAAGGATATATGAGAACATATCCCAACATAAAAATATGTAAATTAAAAGACCCAACAAAAGAAGTCTTTTAAAAAGAGGAGGGTGAAAGGTTCCCTTACCGACTTGGGTATCTTTCAAAACATACACCCCATGAAAGAAGTACAATACATCATTGATGTAAATACTCATAAAAAGAAAGTATATTACAAAAAGAGTCGAATAATGGGCAGTACGTACACCACTAAAAGGAAATTTTGGCAAATGTAGCATAAATCTCACGGGAATAAAAGTGAGATGAAAAATCCCTTACGAAAACTCGGCAGCCTAACGGCAACACATAAAACTTACAAAAATGGATTGATGAGATCTAATACGGTATCTCATCATATTAACATAAAGTTTATAGAAATAGGAATATAAAATAACATCCCCCCAACATAACAAAGTTGATCTTAAAAGAAGTGACATAAAGGAGAGTAGTTAAAAAGAAAGAGAGAGGTTGGATCTCTTACGAAAAATTCGGCAGCCTAACGGCGCCACTCAAAACATCCAAAATGAATTGATGATAGAGAATAGGGTCTCTCATCATATGAACATAAAAATTAAAGTAAGAATAATATAAAAGAATATCCCAATAACAAGAAAGATAAGCTTAAAAGGAATAACATAAATGAGTGTACTTAAAAAGAAAGAGAGATGTAGGATCCCTTACCTCGGGTCCGACTTGACTCGATCATTCTTTAAAGTCCTGAATAATAAACTTGAGTTAATTTATATTTGATTAATAACCTTTTTCAAGTTCATTATTCCTTTTATATCACTTATTTCCATGTTATAAACATTATGTAATCGTTTAAGTTAATAATGTTTGTTTTGTCGATATTTAGTTCTTAAGTCGAAAGTGGACTTCTTACAATTACATGTTATTCGTGTGGTCAAAGGTTCTTTATATCCATAATGAAATTCCTGATTTGGATATCATATATATCATATATATCTAGAATATACATGTATTTATAATATCACATAATCATTTAGAGGAAAGAAATGAAATGCACCGTTCATGGAGACGGTAAGCCGTACGTACGCATGAACGCTACTTTCATTTCTTTGTCATATTAATGGAATTAAAACTAAATGAGAGGTAAGTATATTTTAATTCCAGAATTATATTCATCATTTAGATGTATCATTCATCATATATATCCATTATATACATGTACTTATAATAGTACATTACATTTGGGGATAAGAAATGAAATGCACCGTTAATGGAGACGGTAAGCCGTACGTACCCATGAACGCTACTTTCATTTGTGTCTCATACTTTAATGGAAAGAAATAATAATGATATACAGGTATATAATAATTCCAGTATAACTTCATATATAATAACATTAAATCCATCCTTTATACGCCCCACGTATGGCATTAACGAATCACATCACTTTGAGGGGGCAGTAGTCCACACTTCCTAAAATGAAGATATCACGTATACCCATAATGGAAGCCATAAAGGTAAGCCAAAAATGAAAAATAAAGAAGCTTAAGTAAAACATAAACATATTATATATCATATATATATATATATTGACATCTTAATGGACACATTTGAAGGTGTTATATGAGTGTTGAACAATCATTGTTTCGTGAGGCAGAAATTCTCCATCCACAGAAACAGTATGTTCCTTAACCATTAGATGTAGGTGTGTGTAATTTTAGCACTAATCCATATTATAAAAACATCCTATTATATTGAGGATACTGTATTTGTTACATAAGAAAATAATAAAAAGATTTTAGGTGGTTGGAGAAGCAAAATAAAACAAAAGGACTCAAAAGAAGACATTACCTTATAATCGGGTAACTCCCCTTGGTTTGAGCTAAAAGGCTTACTTGGGAAGACTTCTGCCCAAAGTGAGGCTTCAAGGAGTAATAGAGGGATTTTTAGAGCCAAAATGGGCAGGGGTTGGCCGATCCAAAGGCTTTGGGAGTGTGGGTAAGGACGTATAGGTGGGGGCCTTTTATAAGGGGAGAGGAGGGGCACTCTTGGAAAGTGAAGAAAAGTCACTTTATTTCAAAATGGTATTCGGATTTAAGAGGTCCCACATTGATGTATTTAAAGTATAAGGTGATAAGGGTTCTAAATCCACACATCCAATAGGTTTTGGACATGTTTAGGTCTTATATATTACAATATCTTTCCTTTTTATTTAAATCGTTAAATAATGAGGTCATCGCTGCATCATCATGATGTCATAAATAATTTAATTTATTTATCGTCTAAAAATTATATAAAAAAATAATATAATTTAGGAAATCTTTTTATCTTTCCAATGATTATTTATAGTCAAAAACCGGACTTGTATAACCCCATGTAAAAATTGTTTTAGTAAAACATCTCATGTGTGTGTCATTTTTTACTTTAACATTAAATAAAAAGTTATTTATGTCATTTCCCGACCAAAGTGGCTCCATGGGGTCCCCAAGTTGACACATGGCTTTTCATGGTCGCCCATGACACATCCAATGAGGTTAGGACATGTGTAACATTCATTTCATATTATTAAAACATTATTTTTACCTTAAACTACACTAATTACCTCTAATCGCGATTAAAAACTTAATAAGTTACTATACACCAAAAAATTATTTTAATCCCATTGAACCAAATTTAACTTCTTAATGACAACCATGTATGTAGGATTTTTTAAATTCAAAATTAAATGGTGGAAAAATTTCATTTAAACGGAAAATCAGTTTTCATAAGGACCACTTAGTGGTTTCACTATTCATCAAAAATTGATGTTTTTCAGAAAATTACCAAAAATTCACCCTAAGATATATTTGATAGTCCAAATTCAAAAAATGAAGTCTATTTTAAAAAATTCAAAACATATAAGTCACATTAATTAATTTAATAATTATTTCCCGCTGCCATGACAAATAGCGTGTTTTTTTGAAACAATAAGTATTAAAATATTGACACTAGTTTAAGTCCGATTTCAGAGTAAAATTAATTCCAACGACCACTATTGGATTTTATGGTAAAAATATATTCTAATTTCACTTTAAAACCAATTAAAAATATAATCTAATCATATAAATAAATTAGATTAAAAAGAGGTTTTGAATTAAAATACAACATTTTACACTATTCATTAAAAAAATGAACTTTATCGGAAAGATACCAAAAATTTACACAAAGTAAATTTTGATGTCCCGATTCTAAAGAAGAGTTTTATTTGGTCCAATAGAATGTATAAGATTGAACAAAACTATATTTAACGACGTTTCTCCATCAAAAGGCGATAAGTGATCCTTTAGTGAAAACTAGGGCATATACGCCGAAAATTGATTTCTTTCCGTATTTTAAGCCTTTATCTTTTATTGGATAAATGTAAAAACATTTTAAAACATATATAATCATATTTTAGTTATTTCTATCCATTCCCTCCAATACAATGGCTACATGTTAACTGCCATTTAAAATAATATTATTTTATTACTAGAGTGCAACGTAAGATTCCCAAGAAACATATTATTGCGTGTTGGGTACGCCATCGAGCATAGCGTCCCCTTTAATGTCATATTAATATTTTATTCACAAATATGGATAAATATGAAAATTTCATATTCTTTATTTACCTGGGGTGTTACATCCTTCCCCCCTTTTGGGAATTGCGTCCTCACAATTTTAAAATTGGGCTTGGAAACATCCTTGAATGTCCCACATCAGAAGAAGAGTCGGTAAAACAATCACTTTAAAATAAAGAAATATAAGTACAAAGGTCACCGGAGTTAACCCATACTAGGATTCCATGTATGAATAAATGGACATGGAGGAGAAAACATAGGGTCATGTTCTGATGGAGAGTGATAGAAATCATGTTTAGGAGAAAGTTAACCACAAGAAAATCACAAACTTGTGATGGGTTAAACGGTATTCGATTCCCCAGTAGGAAAAGTTAATAAAAAACATTTTTGTTTTAAGTTACTTTTTTTTGAGGAATTTATTCATAAGGAAACATAATCACTTATCATGTTGACTTTCATCTTTTATTATATTCCTTACACAAACTCATATTTTCTCCAAAAGACGAGTATTTAGGAAGACTTGTTCGCATTAAGAGTACTATAATCAACTTCTAGAGAATCACCTAACCCAAAAAAAAGAACTATATACTTCCCATGTCTTTATACTTTAACCAAAACCAAAACCCAAAAAGATAGTACAAGATCAGATAATCCAGAAAAGGATAACACTTTATAAAAAGAAAATCTATTCTTAATCTCCAAAATTTGTCCAACAAAACCCAAATTTCAAAAAGGATCATTCGATAAACAACTTTTCCATAAAATTCGTCAAAGTAAACCAAACTAATATTGAAACCCAAATATTTTAAGGATTTAGTCACATAGTTTTCCAAGTTAAATCGTAACATTTATCTCCAAACAAAATCAGTTGCTCTTAATGTCTCGTATTGAAAAGTAATTAACCTAATCACATATCCTCGATGATAGGATAATCATTTCCATAGGAAACACAAAATAAATTTACTCTTGAAAGACTCAAATTTACATTGGAGAATGTTTGAGAAATTCTTTTTGAATCCAGAATACCCTTTTTGTTCAACGAATCCCAAATCCTAGAGCAAGATATATTCCTTAGAAATTACTAATGGGAGACACCTGTAGAAAGGAATAAATCAATTTGGAATATATATTTTTATCTACATCAAAATAACTATTCTAAAAGAGGTTTACCATATGATTTATTTTCATTTCAGAGAATAAAATTCTAAAATGAACCAATTTTTTTCACAATGTTGAAAAAATTATATATCTTGTTGAAAAAGAGATTTAGAATTAAATTATTTCAGATAAGAATACTGACACAACTATGAATGATTAAGAGCCTAAAAAATAATTAGTGATTAAATAAATAATCATAATATGATGATTGCTAATGATAAAATTTGAACATTGATATAACACATAAATATAATGATCTAATATATTGATAAACCGGAACAACTAATAGTGTTACTTTTCATCTACAAAATTTGGGGAATATTCCTCAAATCCAACAATATTTAAGTGAACAGTACACATCATTTTGATAATAGTAATGTAGATTTTATTTAAATTGATTTCCTGAAATAGAATGTACTATAAATATGATAATAAAAAAAGATTCTAAATAATGATAACTATAATGGTAGAAAATCTTTTCCTCCAAATTATTGAATAAGTTAAGATTTATATTCTGTAACTTATTTTGATTAGAAGATGTTAGGGAATAACATACATGATTACTAGATATTAAATAAGAAGTCTAGGATGTCATGAAGATCTTCAGAATCTAAAATGAAAAATATTTGGAAATATAATTCTGAAACATTCAATTCTAATGAAGATTCATCTTATAAAACTAATGATATGGATAGTTATTATAGAATCAATATAATTAAACTATATAAAATACATCATCAAAATAAATTTTCTTTAGGGTAATGGATACTCTTGAATCTCTTATGAATCATTCATAGATTTGAATTATTATTATTATTAGGTTGAATAAATTGTAGCCCAACATTTGAGGAGATTAATGAATACGTTAATATGTCATAGAAATTATATGAACATTTAGAAAAAGGTAATGATCTATCTAAATAATATCTTCATAAATATGGTGCTGATATTTGTAAACATAATTTTAATAACAATGTAAAATAAAATTCTGTATCAACTCTTAATGATCAATATGAATTTAAAAACCTAGTTGTGATGTTAAAATTTATAATAAATATTATTCCACTATTATATCAAAATGGTAGAGTTCAGAAAAGATTTAAGAAACCCTAAATCCAAATAAAACCCCCTCTAGAGTAGGTCATGCACATCAATAATGCATCATCTTCAAACAAAATATTTTTTTCTGATGATTTTAGCATTACATAGGAAATATTAAATTGTAGTCCACTGGATTAATAAATTTTAATTGGAGAATTCTGAATAATTCAAAACATATAGACATTATATTTCAAATGAACTAGAAACTATTTAACAATTTTGTGTATGAAATAATAATATGTTGGTTTCTAATTCCAATTTTTGTAGCATTTATAGTCCCATATATGTTTGGGTACATGATTATTATTCTATTTTAGATTGAAATATTGGGTAACATCTATATAATATCTCTTTACATCATATTTTCTAGAAGTTATTTTTTAGAACTACATTTCAATAAGACTTAGATTTGATAATTTATAAAAGATGAATCCGATAGAAAAATATATATTTATTCTTTTATTGTATTGCCCTTAAAAAACTATTCTCAAATATGATGGAATTTTAAAGATAAATTTATATTTTTCTATCATATATATCCTTTTTGATGATGAATTTTTTGTTTACAGAGAATGTACATATTGTTCTTGAATTTATTATAACTAAAAAATATTGTACTAATATATTTCACAATCCTCTACAATATAATATTACTTAAAAAATTATACCTAAAATGTGTATGACCGCTATTATTTAATGATCTTTTTATTCTTATAAATTATTTTACTAACATTTAGAAACTCATTTAGGAATGGGGTAGAAAATAATTTTTTAAAAACAATTGTTTAGTCAATGCACATGAACTTCATATACACCTAAAGAATATTGAATTTATGTTATAATAAATTAATTTAATATATTTTCTATGTATAAATTATATAAATTTTTTATTAATGTAAAAAATGGAAACTAATTTTTTGAAGCTGTCATTTACATCAAATTTTTATTATACATAGTTTATTATAAAGACATCCCCACAATCGATTGATTTATTATTACATGGAAATGTATTTTTGGATTTAACTAAAAATAATTAATATTCATTATAATATATTCTTCCATAACCATGTTATTGTTATAAATGTAATATGAGGATATTCTTTCATTGAAACTGAGGATATAGTTTAATTTAATGTGTCATCTCATTATTACAAAAACGATCTTACACATATTATATATCATTCTTATTAATATTTATTAACACTGTTAGGTTTATTTTTGATACTCCTAATGGTCGAGGACCGTTAGAAACAAAAATGGGGATAATATAAAGAAGATATGATTTTTTTTGAAGACGATAAAAGTTTTAAATGAAAAAATCATTAATGAAGAGACAATTTTTATTTTTAATGTTATTTTAGTAAGGTGAAAACATAAATAAATTTGTTTATACTTTTGAGGAACTAAGTCACTTGTAAGTATTAAGAGTTCTATACTTCATTTTATTTACCCAAAATATTCCCAATTTTCATGTATTGTTATTATAAAAAAGGTGGAGATTATTGAAATATATTAGTAAAATGAAATCTCTAAGATCTATTGTTTTTTATTCATAAAAACCCATTTTTTGACGTGTACTTATATGCTAACATGGTAAGTTTTGTTTATATATTAATTTTATCTTTAGAATTCAATTTTTCAATTAGTATATTCGAACCCATTCTTCAATTAATGAATTTTAAATTTAAATAGACTAATTAAAATAAAATATAATGTTGAAGTGTTCAATTTTATAAGTAGTTACAATTTTACCAAATTTGCATGCAATTTACCATAATGTATTTTTTATAAATACTCCTATAAATAAGAACTGAATGTCTATGGAGATAATGATACTCATGTTTATATATTCGGAACACATGTATTCTAGAGATGTGCACTTACTGACTACATGAGAGAATACTTTTATATGTGTTTTAATAGTGTTCATATATATTTGGATTACGAATAGTTTCTTTATAAAAGTATAAGAAATTTTATTTTAAATATTTTTATTCAATCTAATGAGATCAAATACATTCAAGTGATAACATTATACTATTATAATCATTTATTTTGATGAAGTATAAGGAGGGGGGTACTCTTGATTCCATAATGAAAGAGGAGCTCAAGGTTATTCTTCATACTTCCTCACTTTTTAACAAAATATAAGGATCATATTTATGATTCCAAACATTTTTCAAAGAGATTTAATATTTCAAAACCAATTATATCTTTTCGATATGGGTATTAATCCCCCTTTCACTATGGATTAAAACAAAGTGTTCCATTTTTTATAACAATTTAAATCCTTTTGTAAATTGTTTTAAAGAGGATCGTGAATTTTCTATGATAACTCCATTATATTTGTCCATTACATGTTTTTTCTTATCCTAGTTGATTTGATTATCGTGAATAGTTCGAATCATTCATTTTTTATACCCATCGTAATTATCATTATTATAATCATTATATTTACAACCTAGAATATTTAAATTATATTTTATATAGTGTTATAGAAATCATTAAATATATAAAGGATAAAGTTCCCCCCCCCTAAAGCATCAAAATATGTCTTAAGGGATATATAATATTGTTACACCAAATTCAAATATATATATATATATCATATCACCACAAGAATGTTCAAGATATTATTATGCATCCAGGATTTGGATGACCACCACTTTATACCTACCATAGGTTCTACATTTGACCTAATGGATGAAATATCTAAAAAATCAAATATGATTTCCGCATTAAGTTCATTTTATGTTTTTTCCTATTTAAATTATTATTTTATATATTTATATACTTTAAATAGTTTTTTAATATTTTTTTTATTCATTTTATAACTGAAAAACGTGGATTGTTCCATTTTTTTACCATAATGTAATTAAATAACATGAAAACCCAATTTAGAAAATCGAAATATTATTGGAAAATTGGACATTAGAATCTTATTATAGCCTTTAACAAATCCATATAGCTAAAACATCATTGAACAATGTTATCTACAAATGAATGAGGAATTGTTTTAGATTAGGGAAGAAATAGTATTTTGTTGGAGGACACCCATTGTAAATATAATAACATATAATGACCAAAACACATGAAGTGGGTGATGATATATGAGTCATTATAGTCATTAATTGTCAAGTAATAATATGTGTGAATATATATATTTTCAATTTACATATTTGATATGTATATCAGACAATTTGATGTTTGGAACCATAATAATCATTTGACAGGTACATCTAGTTAGGTATATACTATAAATATTAAAATTAGTATATATAATTTTTTCTATATTCAATTATATCACATTCATTTATTTGATTTACTAACTCTATATTAATGGACACTTTTCTTTATAGAATAATATATAGAACTAAAATATAGTTTGGACGTGGTTCTACACTATTACCACTAATAATAATAAGTGGTGGGTAATTATAATGATTGTTACATTCCTTACTTATCTTTGGAACAGGTTCCAAATATATCATTTTTATATATAATAATTTGTAAAGTGTCCCTAAAAAATCGTAAATTCAATGGATTGACCATAAAAGTGTCAGAATCACTCATTATATAGTTAGTGAAACATTGGATGCTATATTAAATCCACAATACCACAATACCATGAACATGAAATTTATTCTTCATTATTTTGATAGTTCTGGTTCAATTTATTTTTAACTTTCATAGTTATAATTTTATTTATATTGAATAAATAAATCATCTATATATATATTGATATATTTTGGATATAAAATTTTTATATAATTAATTATAAATAAAATATATTCTTTAACTGTGGATGACTTTATAATGTGAGAGTTAACATCACCTTTCACCTCATATATGTCATATTGATTCACAAATGTTGATATTCAAACAACCACATATATCAGAATGCATTTTCGATAGGCATAAAAAAGTCTTAATGGTTCACCAAGATCATCATTATAAGTATCAAAAAATAGTTGAGTGGATAATATCATTGTTGTATAAGTTAATATTTTATTTACTTACATATAATAAATATATACCACTTGATGATAAATCATGGATAGAAGTTTCCCAGTGATAAATGTAGAGACACATATATTCTACATTCCATATAGAGAGTTCAAGGTAACACTACAGGATTTGTCATTCTATTTAGGCCATAATATATATAGCCTTGATGTAATTTGTTCATTATATTTAATCTATAGATCCATTGTTTTTGAAATTTTTGGAGTTGATAAACTTTACATATCTAACATTCCTAAAATGGGTTTATAGATATTTATTTAGATAAAATAACAGTTTCTGAACCCAGATCATTTTTCCAATTAATATTGATGTTCATGCTTTTCCTATTCATATATATTATGATGTACTAGTGGGGGTTATTTCCATAACTATTCAAGAGGGTATATTCATCAAATGTATCTTCAATTATGATCATAATATTAATGGTTTTATGCAAATAGTTGTGGATCAATATTATTTTCCCCCATTTTTAGATAGCTTCATATTGACACTTATGAATAAATTAATGAAATCTAAGGGTGTTATCACCATATGAAACAATGGTAATTGAATATTTTTTTAATAATTCACCATAAATTAATTTAAAAATATTTACCTAAAGGTAATTTTTATTTCATTCCACTAAAATATTTTCATAGAACTTAATAATATATTACTATCATAATTTAAATTACATGCATATTATTTTTAACATATCTAAAACTTTAATTTTAAAGGTGTAATTATTAAAAATATTATATTTTTGTTATGGGAAATAGCCGATGGATGCAACAACTAATTTTTGGATCGATTAAAGAAAAAAATGAATGAATTATTCTATTAATATAAGGTCTAGAAATTTTGAATAGTTAATTTACAACTAGAATGATAATTATTTATTTCCATAGATATTTATGATAAATTTCAATCCTACAGTCATTAAATATCTTCACTATGATTTAAGAGAACGAATATGTATATAAATAATGGTTTATTCTCAGATAAAAATTACTAGAGTTGAATAATATAAAATATATATATTTAAATTTGATTGTTTAGTCATAGAAAAAAACATTAAACCAAAAAAAGAAAACATGGTCTATTAATGGTATCAATATGATCGATTGTTGTAATAAGAATCGACTTACCAAACAAAGATAATATATTTCAGTATTGAATAACCATTATATCCATTGTGTGGATTAATATGAATCCCCATACCATATAGATCTGAGTTGATGAAGAGTATAAATAATGAATAATGTGGTTAGTATAATTGAATGATAACCATTTGACCACTTTATTTTAAATTACTCAATGGGAATACAACATTATTTGTTACCTATTTTATGGGGAGAGGTTTCTCTTGAAATGAGAATAATGGATAATCTCGTTAACTTTATTCCTCTAATATTTCCTCTAACTCAACTCCTAAAAATTATTTAATATACCACTAAAAGACATTAATTCATGGATTTATGACTTATAACCAAATTCATCATGTGCATTCAATTACATGTTTATGTATTCTATTTATACATGTTATATTAAAATTACATATTGATTTTATTTCCTTATTATTTATATGATAGTTTTGATATATTATTCAGCAGTTCAGTGATTATAATAGATTTCATCTATATTAAGAACCCATATATATCATGAAGTTATTAATAATACTATCTATTGTAGTCTATGTAAATCTTTCTGAGGAGGAAATAATGATTTCTAATAATCGAGTTTTATGCTAATCATAATAATTAAGAATTTTTCTCGTGAATTTTTTACTTGGTTGTCTCTAATAAAGGGGTTTATGAGTATATGTTATCTAATAGAAACACCATATAATTAATGTTTCCTTGAATGTATCCATTTTTAGTAATTTTATTAGTCCTTGGACATCACAATATTTTAAATTTGAATCATGATACCCATACATGGATACATCATGAAATCCATGATGTTTAAAAACATGTAAAATTAGTCTAAATCAATTTCATATAGAATTTTATGAAATTGACTAAATGTTCAAGATTGAATTTTCTACGTATAAGTTATAGAAGAATATATCGATAGAATGTTTATTAGTTTGAATGTTTCTAGATTAAGTCCATTGACATGGTAGTTTATAGAATTGATTGAATTTTTAACATAGTGAGAGATAAATTAATTATTAAATCAATATGACACATGTATGCATACTTCTTAATGATATATCTATTGAAAAAGTGATTTAATTACACATTAATTCTCATAGGTATGTTGTCTATTCTATTTTTACATCATAATCTTTTCTTTATTGAGTCCATGATGTGGTATGAGATAGAACTCTTGGTTTGATGGTTAAAGATACTACCACAAAGATATAAATAAACATGATAATATAGTAATTTTATTATAACAAGCATGTTATTATAGCTCATTGGATTTAGAGGAAATTTAAAGATCATTTTTAGTGAAAGAGGTGTTTTGATAATTCGTAAAAAAATTGAAATTTTGGGTGTTAGGAAATCAAAAGATTTGTTATTCTGTGTTCTTGATTATTTTAGATCCTTCAAAATGTGTTCGGTATTGTGGATGGTGGTGTCAGACTATAAATGTATTATAATAAATTTTGGTAATTATTTGGGTAAAACTTATAACTCAGTGAGGCTGGAAAGGGATAAATATACCATTTTTTTTAAATAATTTAATTTTTAAAAAATTAAAACCCCTCATCTGTAAAGACCCGAAAAATTCAAGGGAATTTTTTTCTAAATTTTCTTTGAAATTTTACAAGAGCGCAGTTTTTTGACGGCACCTGATTCCGAGACACGGTGTGCCCGGAATCATTTTCTGAAGTTTAGCTCGGGTTTGTTTAGTGAACGAACGGGCGGGGTTTTCTAACTTTTGAACCGGTGCTCGGAATTGAATTATGAGGGCACCGATGGAATCGCAGCGGCGATATTTTCTTAGAGACGCCTTTTTTAGAGTTGCGTTTGCTCAGGTATGGTTTTTAATTTTTGGGGTTAAGTTTAGAAATAAAATAAAAGTGGTGCAACACTTTATTTTATTTCACTTAAAGCCACATAAAGCTGCTTAAGATAAGTTATGCGGATAGGGTGGAACCCAAAATATCCTACCCACTTGGTAAGATATTTGGGAGGTGGGGATCGCACGAGCCCCACCGTTTCTTCCCTCCTAAGTAACGCACCCACAACCCCATCTTTAATGAAAGTCAGCCGTGTCTTTTTCTGGTTAATAAACGCCCCATTTAATTGGGCAGTTAAGTTGTTACAATTAATTCATCGAATTAATGGTTTGTCTCTTAACATTAAATTTATAATTGTTGGCATAGGAATAAAATAAGACCAACACTTGTTTTACTTGAGGGTGGCTTGTTGAGAGGATTTGGAGAAACTCTAAAGCCTAGAGATCTTCATCCTCCTTTGCGAAGAATGCGAAGAATACAAAGAACGTGAAGAACTCCGGCCTCCGACGAAGGGAGACGAAGAACACCGAACCCTTAGAGATCGACGGCGCGACGCCGTGTACTGCGACGGCGGCGATCCTCCTTCCGAGACGCTTCTTCTACGACGTTCCTTCCCCCGCGACAATCTCCGATCAACAACCGATTCAGGTAGGGGATTGAAGTTCTTTTAATTCTTTGTCAATTATATCCTCAACATGGGTTTACTTGGTGCAATTAAAGCTGTGTGAGTTTAATCCTCAGAGATTGACTACACGACGCCGTGTACCGCAACGACAATGACACCCCTTTCGCGACACGATGATCCTCTTCTTCCACGATGGTCAACTCCGCGATGAACCCAAGTTCAATGAAAACGTTGAGGTAGGGGTTTTGTTCATTTTAATCTATGTGATTATATCTTCGGTTGGTTTAAATATTTGTTGTGAGACTTTTAAAACCATTAACGCGGTGGGTGCGGACCAACAAACAAGTCCAAACCCACCGTCCTTTCGTTCTTGGTGTGTGGATTGGCGGGCGATGGCAGAGTAAGGCGCACGAGTGATGTGAGGTCCTCGAAGTGAAGGAAGGACCCCGGGAGGGCCATTGGCGATCGCAGCACGAAATTCCGACCACCGGAACTCGTCCAGTGGTCCGCGGAGCAGCCCATCGTCGCGCCACGCCGACACGGTGGCGCCGACGACAGGGGGCAGCAGCGCCTGGCGCGCCACTGGAAGGACCCGCCGCGACTTAAGCCACAGCGGAAGGGTGTGGTCCCATGACTGTGCAGGACTGAAGGGGGTGCGGGACGTGGCATCCGGCCATGTCCACTGGCAAGGGCGGCCCCACGCGGGGTCACGGCTCCTTCACGCGGGGGCAGCGAGCCCCCCGCTTTGCTCGGCCATAATGGCCGAGCTGACCTGCTGGCCACCCGACCAACACCAGCCGGGTCGCGCCCAGGTCGGGTCGGACCTGGACCCAGGTCGGGTCACCCGGTTCGGGCAGACCCAGGGGGGTTGGGTCGGGTCGGTCCGGGCCCAGACCCCCCGTTTTTGGACCCCTTTTGGTCTTTTTCCCATATCTTGGGCTACGGACCACCGATCGACGCACCGTCAGTTGCAATGCGATCCTTGGATAGAGACGGTCGTTTCTTTATATTGAACTCAAGGATTCGGAGTACTTTGGGTTTGGCCGGGTTGGTTCGTACACAAAACCAACCGGGCCCTCGGGGTGGAAATGCTTATATCTTGAGCTCCAGACGCCCGTTTGATGTACCGTCAACATTGATATATTCCTCTTAGTGAGACAGACCTTTTGGATTACTTCGCTTGGGGTTTGGACACCGTTGGATTATGGTCGGGTTGGTTTTGACTTAAAAACCGACCGGGTCCCTGGAACGAAAAAGCCAATAACTCTCAGACCGGGCGCCTGATTGACGCGCCATCTGCGACGTTGAGTTCCTGTTGTCGATACAGAACTTTTGGATACATCAACTCCAGACTATGTGTCAGTTGATGTATCATCCCCTTGGATCATGGAGCGGACCCTCCTGAACGAGCTTGCTGTGTGCGGGAACCCTAGAGCTGGCTGCGACTGACGATGAAGACAATCGTACCGGAATCCTATGTGGGTTTGATGATGAAGACTATCGTACTGGAATCCTATGTAGGTTCGATGATGAAGACTATTGTACTGGAATCCTATGTGGGTTCGACGATGAAGAAAATCGTAGTGGAATCCTATGTGGGTTCGACGATGAAGACAAACGTACAGGAATCCTATGTGGGTTCAATGATGCAGACTATCATACTGGAATCCTCTGGGGGTTCGATGATGAATACTATCGTACTGGAATCCTTTGTGGGTTCGATGATGAAGACTATCGTACTAGAATCCTATGTGGGTTCGACGATGAAGACAATTGTACTGGAATCCTATGTGTGTTCGACAATGAAGAAAAACGTACTAGAATCCTATGTGGGTTCTACGATGAAGACTATTGTACTGGAATCCCTTGTGGATTCGACGGCGACGAATACAGTGCCTTTATCCTATGTGGGTCCCAGTAAGATGAATCAATGACTACATCTGATCATCTCTCTTGCTTACAAGTGATGTATACCTGTGTGAGTTGAGTCCTGTTTTGATTTCCTATGTAGATTGTGTTGTGATATCCTGTGTGGATTTACGTTTTGCTTTCCTGTGTGGACTGGGATATACTTGGGCTCGAATGTTGGAGCCGAACGAGAATTGATGACTTAGGTATATGTATGGGCATATACCTAAGCAGTGTCGAATGTTACTTCGTGATTTTATCTTTCCTTTGTTGATTATCCTTTGTGGATTCTGGGAGACCTTTAGGGGTCTCAGGGTCCCTACTGAGTAGCTTATACTCACCCCTACACGAGATATGCCTGCACTACGTTGTGTTGGTTGCAGACGACAGACATTGTTGATCATGGTTGAGGCTTGCGGAGCAGGACTGTACCTAGAGGTGGACCATTGGGTGAGACGTACTCGGAGCAGACGATTGGACCTGAGGAGATGTGGAGGATATCTGTACCCACCCTTCAGGTTGGAATTCCAGTGGACAACTTGACGTTGGGGCTTTACTTTCAGTTGCTGTTTTTCCTTTCCAGTTGTACTTTACCTTCAGTTTGTGTTTGTATACTGGCCCACTTACTTTTCTTGCACTCACTTTTGTATCAGTTTTTACTTAGTTTTTGCTTCTTCTGCTTGCTTGCTCTATGGAGTTTGTTTACTTTACAAAGGCAATTCCTTCCCCTTTTACCAGGATTTATGCCTTAGTGCTAGTCGCCAGCCCCTGGCCAATGGAAGGCGGACATGGGGTAGTCACTGCACAGTCCCTGAGGATGGGTCGGGACAAATTAGTATTAGAGGAGTTCATTTCTACCGCAGAACATGGACTCTGATATTTCTTCTATGTAATGAAATAGTGTTAAGAGTATTGAGTGTCTTTATCGGTCCATGGAGTGCAGTTTTGGTGCGACGGCCGACATATCAGTACACCATGACCCTGACTTCTGATTTCCGACTTAATCCACGAAAACATTGATTGCATGTTTGTTTCAAGTTTTCTTTGTGATGACATTGTGTCACCTCACCAGGTATACTGTTCAGACCGTGGAACACCTGTCTCTTTCAGGATGGCTCCACGACGGCAGCCAGCTAGGGTTACGAGCGTTGTATGCGACGACAGCCCACCAAGCGACGAGGCCTCAATGCAGGGCCCTTTGACAGCGGAGGCACCGGCGGTGCCACTACCCACCGTGCCACCGATGCTACCAGCCCTAGCCGCTGACGATGCATGTCGCCTTAGTGCACTGCATGAGTTTCAGCGCCAACGACCGCCCAGGTTCCGCAGGTAGACGAACCCTCAGGCAGCCGAGGATTGGATGGAGGCTTTTGTATGAGTTATTAGGTTAGTGAGGACACCAGTGGACCTCATAGTGATCCTTGCAGCGAGCCTCTTGCACATGGAAGTAGGCAGATGGTGGAACTTGATGCTCCAGGTGCACGACGAGGCATCTCTCCTCTAGAAGGACTTTGAGAGCATCTTTCGCTCGGAGTTCGGCCCAGCCACCCTCCGTGCGGTGCACATCCAGGAGCTACTACAGCTACGGTAGGGCAACATGACTGTGGCCCAGTACTCGGCAAGGTTTACTGATCTCTCGCGCTATTCCACAGATATGGTACAGGATCCGTTCGTCCAGACCCGGACCTTCGAGCAGGGATTGAGGCATGAGATCAGGGCTTGGATGATCTCCCTCAACATTCCGACGTAGACAGAGGTGTTTGAGAGAGCCCTTTTAGTGGAGAGTTTCCTCGCCGAGCAGACACCAGTGGCAGGACCCTCCGCAAGACGACCCGTGGCGGAGTCTTCTACAGCTGGCAGTAGACAGGTGACGCAGAGGTCCAAGAGGGCTAGACCATTAGATGGACAATCTCATGGTGAAGATTCGGTTGTGCGGGGCACATGAAGAAGAGCCAGCTTCTTGAGGAGCAGGCGATGCTATGAATGTGGTGGGCAAGGTCATGTGGCTCGAGACTGCCCGACACGTCCTGAAGATGAACAGCAGGTAGTTGAGGGACCTCCCAGGGAGAGGTTTGCCCATGGTGGTCTGTAGAGAGTAGACGGGCGTGGTAGAGGAGATGGCCGAGCAGCGGGTGGTGGATGATGCTTTGACGCCTTACCACCACCACCACCTGGGAAACCACCCCGACCGCAGGGAACAAGTGGACAGGGAAGAGCTCAGCTTCAGGCAGCTGAGGCCTACGATCATGGAGCTCCGGGAGCATATGGACCAGAGCGAGACTAGCTCCAGACGTGGAAACTTTTGTTCATGTTGCTTCTAGCTTTGTTGATGTTTGTTTATGGATGCTTTGTGTCTTTGTACTTGAGCTTCTGTAATAAATGTCACCCTTCCATATGGCTTTTACTTTCTTGTCCTATCTTTTTGTTGATACTAAGAGGTTCCGGTTTATAAACCGTTTACTTGAACCTCACTTTTGTGATACCTACTGGTGGATACCCAGTTACCACACACTGATGCGGATAGTGTGACTCAAACCTTGGAGGTGAGAGTAATAGTCGGATCTCTTGGTAGTAGAGTCTAGGCCTTACGAGATCATCCTTGGTATGCATTAGTATCATCCATGTCGGGATTGACTGTATTAGGTGAAGAACGTGGTTCATCTAGGGGATGAGACCAGATTTCTCTTATCGGAAAAAAAAGAATCTTAGCAGCTCTTGTAGGACAAAAATAGGTCCCAGTCACCCAGGAGTGGATGATGTCAGCTCATAGCCAGCAAAGGACTTATGC
This sequence comes from Viscum album, assembly GCA_963277665.1. Classification (NCBI taxonomy): domain Eukaryota; kingdom Viridiplantae; phylum Streptophyta; class Magnoliopsida; order Santalales; family Viscaceae; genus Viscum; species Viscum album. The sequence continues at coordinate 874,318,517 of OY728143.1, read as the reverse complement.
GGATAGGAGACGGATGCCACTAGAGTTCGAGGATGGCGACCACGTCTTCTTGTGGGTATCACCTCAACGTGGATTACGGAGATATGGCCAAGGTGGAAATTTGCCTCCACGCTTCATCGGACCATTCCAGGTCCTCAGCAGGATAGGCGAGGTGGCTTATCGCCTGGCCCTACCACCTCAGTTGCACCGGGTGCACGACGTCCTCCACTTATCTCAGCTGAGGAGATACGTCCACGAACCGACACATATCATTGACCGTGGGGCGACTTTTGTGGAGGTCCCGGTGGAGATCGAGGATCTATAGGAGCGGTTCCTACGTGGATGGTCGATTCCTCTAGTGCGCGTCAGATGGCAGCACGGGAACCTCCAGGAGAGAACTTCGGAGCGGGAGGCTCAGATGCATGCTCAGTACCCACTTTTGTTTCCCTAGTTTATGATTTATCTTTACGGGGATGTAAAGCCCTGAGGTGGGAGTGATGTAAAGACCCGAAAAATTCAAGGAAATTTTTTTAGAAATTTTCCATGGAATTTTACAAAAGCGAATTTTCTGAGGGCACCTGATTCTGAGGCCTGGTGTGCCCGGAATCATTTTCCGAATTTTATCTCGGGTACGTTCAGTGAACGAACGAGTGAGGTTTTCTAACTTTTGACTCGGTGCTCGTAATCGAATTCCGAGGGCACCGATGGAATCGCAACACCAGTATTTGGATAGAGATGCCTTTTATGGAGTTGCGTTTGCTCAGGTGTGGTTTTTAATATTTGGGGTTAAGTTAAGAAATAAAATAAAAGTGGTGAAACACTTTATTTTATTTCACATAAAGCCACTTAAAGCCGCATAAGCTATGTTAAGCCGATATGGTGGAACCCAAAATATCCTACCCACTTGGTAGGATATTTGTGATGTGGGGCCTGCACGAGCCCCACCATTTCTTCCCTCCTAAGTAACGCTCCCGCAACCCCCTCTTTAATGAAAGTCAACCGTGCATTTTTCTGGTTAAGAAACGCCCCATTTAATTGGGCAGTTAAGTCGTTACATTTAATTCATCGAATTAATGGTTCGTTTCTTAACTTTGAATTTCTAATTGTTGGAATAGGAATCAAATAAGACCATCACTTGTTTTACATGAGGGCGGCTTGTTGAGAGGATTTGGAAAAACTTTAAAGCTTGAAGATCTTCATCCTCCTTCGCAAAAAACGTGAAGAACGTGAAGAACGCCGGCCTCCGACGAAGGGCGTCGAAGAACACCGAACCATAGGAGATCGATGATGCAACGCCATGTACCGCAACGCCGAAGATCCTCCTTCCGCGACGCTTCTTCCGCGACGTTCCTTCCCCCGCGAAAATCTTCGATCAACAACCGATTGAGGTCGGGGATTGTGGTTCATTTAATTCATTGTGAATTTTATCCTCAACATGGGTTTAATTGGTGCAATTAAATCTGTGTGATTTTAATCCTCAGAGTTTGACTACGCGATGACATGTACCGTGACGACAGTGATGCCCCTTCTGTGACGCGACAATCCTCTTCTTCCGCGATGGTCAACTCCGCGACGAACTCACGTTTGACGACAACATTGAGGTTGGGGGTTTTTCTCATTTTAATCTATGTGATTATAGATGTGGTTGGTTTAAATATTTGTTCTGAGACTTTTAAAACCACTAACGAGGTGGCTGCGGACCAACAAACAAGTCTGAACCCACCATCATTTCGTTCTTTGTGTGCGGATTGGCGGGTGATGGCAAAGTAAGGCGCACAGGCGATGTGAGGTCCTCGCAGTGAAGGACAGACCCCGAGAGGGAAATTGGCGAAGGCGACACGAAATTCCGACCACCGGAACTCATCCGGTGGTCCGCGGAGCAGCCCGTCGGCATGCCTCGCTGGCACGGTGGCGCTGGCGACTGGGGCCGGCGGTGCCCGGCGTGCCGCCGGAAGGAGCCGCCGCGGCTTAAGCCGCGACGGCAGGGCGCGGTCCCACAACCGTGCAGGACCGGAGGGGGGCGGGACGTGGCAGCCGGCCGCGTCCGCTGGCAAGGGCGGCCCCATGCGGGGCCGTGACTCCTTCACGCGGGGGCAGCGCGCCCCCCACTTCGCTCGGCCATAATGGCCGAGCCGACCCGCTGGCCACCCAGCCAGCGCCAGCTGGGTCGCACCCAGGATGGGTCGGGCTGGGCCACGCCGGCTGGGCTACGGACCTCCGATCGAAACACCGTCAGTTGCGATGCGATCCTTGGATCGAGGCCATCGTTTTGGTATATCGTACTCAAGGTTTCAGAGTATTTTGTGTTCGGCCGGGTTGGTTCGTACCCGAAACCAACCAGGCCCTCGGAGCGGAAACACTTATATCTTGAGCTCCGGATGTCCATTTGACATGCCATCATCTTTGATGGATTCCTCTTAGTGAGACGGACATTTTGGCTCACTCTGCTCAGGGATTGGACGACGTTGGAGTACGGTCGTGTTGGTTTTGACTTAAAAACCAACCAGGCCCCTGGAACGAAAAATTCAATAACTCTCAGACCGGGCATCCTATTGACGCACCGTTTGCGGCGTTGAGTTCCTGTTGTCGATACAGAACTTTTGGATACATCAACTCCTGAATATGTGTCAGTTGATGTATCAGCACCTCAGCTCATGGAGCGGACCCTCCTGAACGAGCTTGCTGTGTGCGGAAACCCTAGAGCTGGCTGCGACTGACGATGAAGACAATCGTACTGGAATCCAATGTGGGTTCGACGATGAAGACTATCGTACTATAATCTTATGTGGGTTCATCGATGAATACTATCGTACTGGAATCCTATGTGGGTTCGACGATGAAGACAATCGTACTGGAATCCTATGTGGGTTCGACGATGAAGAAAAACGTACTGGAATCCTATATGGGTTCGACGATGAATACTATCATACTGGAATCCTATGTGGGTTCGACGATGAAGACTATCGTTCTGGAATCCTATGTGGGTTTGACGATGAAGACTATCGTACTGGAATCCTATGTGGGTTCGATGATGAAGACAATCGTACTGGAATCCTATGTGGGTTTGACGATGAAGACAAACGTACTGGAATCCTATGTGGGTTTGACGATGAAGACTATTGTACTGGAATCCACTGTGGGTTTGAAGGAGATGACTACAGTGCTTGTATCTTACATGGGTCCCAGTAAGATGAATCAGTGACTACATATGATCATCTCTCTTTCTTACAAATGATGTATACCTGTGTGACCTGAATCCTATTTTTTTTTCCTCTGTGGATTGTGTTGTGCTATCCTGTGTGGATTTGCGTTTTTCATTCCTGTGTGGACTGGGATGTACTTGGGCTCGAATGTTGGTGCCGAATAAGAATTGATGACTTAGGTATATGTATGGGCATATACATAAGCAGTTCCGAATGTTACTTCGTGATTTTATCTTTTCTTTTTGGATTATCCTTTGTGGATTCTTGGAGACCTTCGGGGGTCTCGGGGTCCCTAAAGAGTAGCTTATACTCACCCCTTCACAGGCTATTCCCGCACTACGTTATATTGGTTGCAGATGATGGACATCGCTGATCATGGTTGAAGCCTGTAGATCAGGACGATACCTAGAGGTGCACCACTGGGCGAGACGTACTCAGAGCAGACGGCTGGACCTAAGGAGTTGTGGTGGCTATCTGTACCCACCCTTCAGGTGGGAATTCCAGTGGACGGCTCGAGGCTGTGGCTTTACTTACAGTTGTTGTTTTTCCTTTGCATTTGTACTTTACCTTCAGTTTGGGTTTGTATACTGGCCCCCTTACTTTTCCGCACTCACTTTTGTATCAGTTTTTATATAGTGCTTTCTTCTTCTGCTTGCTTTCTCTTTGTCGTTTGTTTAAATTACAAAGGAAATGCCTTCCCTATTTACCAGGATTTACGCCTTGGTGCTAGTCTCCATCCCCTGGCCTATGGAAGGCGGGCTTTGGGTAGTCACGGCACGGGCCCCGAGGACGGGTCGTGACATCAACTCCTATTAAGAAACAAAAATTACCCTACCTTAGGCCCTCTCGCTCCCATTACCCCCACCCCTCATTTTCAATTCCATGGTCACAAAATTGATGTCACCAATAAAATTGACATTTCTAATTAATCATGATAATCCTTTCATAATGGATATATGATTTCTCCCAGATTCATCATCTTTTCAAATATTTATCATAAATTTCATTCTAGAGTCTTTTTTTATATCTAAATTGCACATGATTATGTTTAATTAATATATGATATTCTATAATTATTCACCAATATGTTTAAGGTGGGTGGTTTTATTAATATTTCACTATATTTTTATCATATTTAGGTAATGTGAATTTCCATGACTTGGGTTCTATGTTTGTGGATTATGTGAATCGATTGGGTGAGTATTGAAGTGTGTGATAGATTATAGTAAAACCTTCTAGAAGTGAATTGTGAATTCCATTAATGGTTTCAAGATATTAATTTCACACATTTCCAACGATGTAAAATGGAGAAACATCTTGTTAGATTCAATATAACCTAATTTTTTCTTTGAATACGTATAAAATTGAAAACGTATTTTTTGAGCCATAGTGGGATAGTATATATATCCCAAAATAGTAAGAAACATACATAATGGTTTTTGTGAGTGTAGAGAAATTAGGATACATGGAAAAGTTATTGGTTATACGTTATGGGCCTTGAAAACCCTTGGTCTTGGTAGTCTGATAGTTATGTGGTTTCTTCTTAGTAAACTCATGCTTTCAAGGGGGGTAAGTGTTAATTATAAGTAATTGTCCTTGTGTGAATGTAATGTTGATTTTTTTAAAATGGAAATTGTGTCTTCCATGAATTGATAATTTTATTTTCTAGGTCCTGGTCCATCCAATGAAACTAACCATGTGGGGATATTTTATTAAGGAATGGTAGATACATATATGTGTATGACCAATGGGAAGAATGCATGTGTGTTACGTCTGATGATTCCCCTGGAATTCCTAAATCATAAGTATGAGGTGGGATTTGGTTGGATTGCCCTTGATGTGTGATTCCTAGTTAATAGTATTGTCTAGTGTTCCCATATACATGTGGGAATCATAGGACATTGTATATTAGGGGAAAAAGATCTTTGTCCATCAAATCATCATGGGGATTATTTATGTTTCATTTTAATATGCAATGAATTTATGTTATTTCATGAAGCCTAAGTGGAAGACCTATCTCATATGTGTGTTATAACTATGTGATTGAATCTAGTGTGACTAATGGATTTTTTTATTGATTATGTATATCATAACAGCTTCAAGATCATCATGGTTTATTGGTTAATATATATTTTTTTTGAATGAAAGAGTATAATGGTAATGGATAAGGAAGGTTTTTCATAATTTGTATCAATGATATAATCTCATAAATCATCGGGTGTGGAATTTTTTCTAGATGAGGTCTTGGATATCAGATATTTTTTCAGTGAAATCATTATTTGTTATCATTCCAATGTCTATGAAACTACTGATGAGGCTAAAACAAAGTGAAATGCGTATCAATGTGAGGATTTAAACATCCAAGGTGATAATCCATCTGAATTTCAAAATATTTCACTATAGTGTAAGTTCATTCCCAATTTATTAGCTATGTGGGTCCAGTTTTGGTTCACCTATTCATGATATATTTCCTATATGTTTTTTCAATGTTAAAGATGTAGCTATGAGTCAGGAATAACATGTGTCCCTTAAATTAGAGTGTGGAGTGACATAACTAGGGTGTTTCATTATCCCACTTATAACGAAAATCAATATTCTATGAGATGACTAATATGTTGACTATCTGTGTTGGATTGGATATGTTACGAATTTCATTGATTTGATTCCCTTATGGGGTTGGAATGATGTTTCACCATCACATGATTCATTGTTCAGAAAACATTCCTCATGGTTACATTGTATTAGTTTTTGGTTGATAGTTCTTGGGGACAAAGAATGTTTCCATTTTCAGTTGGGAAGATACAATGAGATTGTTGACTTGGAATGTTCGAAATGATCCATGATAGATGAATGGATGTCGTGGAAGATGTATTGATAATTTCAGACACATGGTGACACCATTTTCCAGTATTTTCCATATTTTTAGGGTCCAAAATTTGGAGTTCAGATAAAATCAATAATGGTGGATTTCAATGAAATCAATATGAAGAATATATGGAAAAATAATTAATTTCATGATGAATTGGCTCCAAAAATGGTGTCTCATTAAGGCCAAAATATTCTTATGGTGTCCTCCATGAGTAAAACAAGCATTTTGAATGGTGAAGGTGAGGAGCATCACAAGTGGTGCACCGCGATGACATGAATACATTTATCATTCCCTCTACAATTATGATAGGTATCCAAAATGAGAAAAATTCAAATATCATCACGAAAAAGAGAGTATTGTGGAGGAATAGATGAAGCATCGCAAAATAGTGATAACGTTGCCAGATGGTTCTGGAATTGGTGGAAGTTCCTATAAGTAGGCCTCGAAGCCCTTTAGAAATGAAGAATGACATAAGAAAGAACATAAGTATTTGGAATCATGAAGGTTTTTTCTGAAGATTCTATGTGAAGGTTTTTCATGACAATAAGATCATGAATGCTATAAAATCCAACCAAATGTTCTGATAGTTATAAATATAATAGAATTCGTGAATGCTAAGTATGATTTGTGAAATAAAGTAACATCACAAAGGCTATATGAGATTCATTAAATTGGTTGGCTTCGAGAATGGAAACTGGGCTTTGAGAAAGGATTGAGCATCACAAAAGCTTTTTGAGGTTCACAAAATAAGAGCTTCATGAAAGAAGTGGGCATCATGAATGTTTTTCCGTGGTAATTTCCCAATAAAGATGAGGTAGAGTGGTATTAATCAGTGGATGAAAATCAGGAATCAATATTTAATATATAAAAATTTTTGGATGTATTCATTATAGGAAATAAAAGGGATAAAAGTGCATAAAATATGTTCCAATTTTTTTGAAGAGTAGTGAGAAAACAAAGAAGAAGATAGTAATCCTTTCCACTAGTAGTGGGACATAGAAGGATACATATGGATGGACCATTGGGAATGTAGGGAAATAAACACAAACATTTTAATGGAATTGAGCCATTTTATAAATGACATCATCCCCAAACCACAGTTCTAGGAAACGATCCTTAGTTTATTTGGTACCCTCACAACATTTTTTTATATTTTCCATGGATGTAGCCAAGTAGGGTAAACCGAATAAAACTAACTATATACACGTACTTTCTTTCCAAAATTTCATTCAACGAATCATCATCAGATAAATAAGGAAATAATAAGATCATTATTTACCTTTGAGTGAAAAATACATGAACCCTGTAATAAATAGGTTAATATATAGTGGGGTAGGAATAATATATAAAATGAATATCCACACTATAATTAACCCCTATCCCCCCTTAGGGTATGTAGCTCCATTTTTGGCCAAACACATGGTCTTCGTCTTTTTGAAATGACTAAAAATCAATTTCTAATGTTGGTCAAAGACAGTGGGGTTGGTTTTCAATATGGAATAATTAATATATAAAGGACCCTCATGAAAATGGAAAATTCACTAATAGGTGAGGGGGATGTATTTTTATTTTAATATTGTTTATATTTATCGTTATAAAACCATTGAAACATGTTGAATGAATAATATCATTGTTCATGTCTCACTTTAAAAAAAATTCACAAACATAGTAGGCTTAATAAATCATGAAATTGTTCACCATTCAAAATTAATGGCTACATCCTTTTCATGATATAAAAAAACTAATGATCACATGATCCATTACATTCAACATGTACAATAAAATTTTCATGGATTATCCAAGAACTCATGATACAAAATGTGTCTCTATATTTTGTTAATTTTCTCCCACACAAACAACCAATGATTAGAAGAAATATAAATAATAATCAAAGTGTTCAACCAAATTATACATTCATGCAGTTGCAATTTTTATTCTCCCTCTTCTTAATATATTATACACCTATAGAAAATATTCTTCGACACCATTTTATGTGTATTGTTATTCTACATACTTGTAATCAAAATGTACTCCAACACTCACACATATATTAGAACATAATACTTCCTATACTTTATTTATGATTCAATTTGAAATTAATATTAAATGAGAAACTATCCTTACTAAATTTCTCCAACATTATTGGGTGCCATTCGATCATTCCATGTATTTATAACACATTTTTATATGATTTTGGGATACTAGAATGAATTTTTAGTAGCTATATATGTCCATAATCAAGGTACAATATAAACAACCTTAGAATTAGGAGTCCATTAGGCACTATTGATATAATAACATAGGTTTCTAAAACAATGATATTAAATAATTTTATATTATCATTCAATAAATTACAAAATCATATGTTAAAGAACCACAATAGTTTCATGTCTTTGGATTCAAGGTAAACAAATTTCTAGTTTGGTGACAGAACATCAATATCCCCAATAAAGATTAGGCACATTGGTAATCATCAGAAATATTCCCTACATAAAACTTTTCATTTAATCTTTGGAAAAGGAAACATAATAATGAGTATGATCACATGCTCATAAAGGGTATCCATAAGAGATATCAATATATGATCATATGAAAGAAAAGATAGTCCTAATGGTTTATAATCCCTATCATAACATAAAATTTTCCAACCTAACCATTCAATGATTATAAACATGAAACATAGAATAAGAAAAATTATTTCAAAAAAATAAGGCTAACAGAGTGAGAGCCATCATAAACCAATCATGAACAATAAGATCACATCATAATTTTAATAACTCGGATCTTCATCTCAGGTATGGATCTAGTTTTCAATTGTTTTTGAGAAAAAAGTAGAATCTAGAAGTTTAAGGAGTACACGTTGTGTACATAGAAGTACAAGAAATGTACATAGAAGTAGACGATGTGTATCCAATTGTCATGGGTAGCTGTGTACTAGCTGTGTAACGGCCATGTACATGGTCGTGTGAGGTCACATGGAGACAGCTGAATGTGGGGGCTAGTTAAGGCAAGTGCGGGGTGTGTGCATTAAATGAACACACTGTGTACTTTTCTTTTTATTTGTTAAATCAGAGAGGGGTCATTTCTAATGGGAAGAAAAACCTGCTTCTCGACTCATCTCATCCAGGGGTTACCATAGGGTGTGATTCATATCTGAGCCCCCGATTAACTATCCATGTTCTAAATCAACCACTTCGGATTGCATTGGAGTCACTAAGGTGAGTTCTTCCTTCTTCTATAGCATGTTATCAAGACATCTACTTTTTTGTGAGATATCATTGGTTTAAATTTTTCGATGTTTTTGTCGATCTACGGAGTTCTAGGTCGATTTAGAGGCTGGTGTTCAACTATATCTAATTTACAATGGCGTGGTAGGTTTTTTGTGCCTTTACAAAGATAATCTTTGAATTTTATGTGAAAAAGTACCCAATGCCCATGATTGGCATAATTTGTGATTGGGGATTTTAAAACTATTGATTCCTGATTTTCTTGTTTTCTTGAGTCAAGGATCTTGTTAGTGAATATGGTTACTTTGACATGCTATAGAGGAGTTTAAATTGTTTGTTTGGTATTGACTATTTCTTCTAGTTTTTCCTATTAGTCAGCTTGTTTTCCATACATATTATTGTTATATTGGAGTGATTTTTTTATCTGATGATGTGTTGTGCTTTTAGATGTTTATCCAAGTAGTTCATGACATTTACTTTGGATGTTGAACTTTATATGTGCACTATTTCTTTACACATGGTTGTGTGAATGTGTTGTAGTGCGACCATATGGGGATTGACTTTTAAGGCTTCCCCAGAGATTCTGTTATAGTTATCACGCTGCGAAACCATAGGGGGGATTGACGTTGAGTGGTCCCCCAAAGTGTCTATAGTTACTGTTATGAGAACACATGGTGAATTGAAATTAAGTGCTTTCTCAGAATTTATTTAGTATATCGTTAATAGATTATAGGGGGAATTGATGGCGACTTCTTCCTCAGGGAGTATTTGTTTGCATGAGACCAGGGGGGTTAGACAATGTCAGCTATCCCAGAGGGTCATAATATCCTTTTGATTAAATGTTAAGCTGTACTAGAGGGGTTAGGCTGTGAGAACATACCCAGAGGGTTACTTGAGATTTATTGGTTAATATAAATGGGATAGGCTGTGAGAAATTTACTAGATGGATTCTTGAGAATGTTTGGTTGAATAATTTGATAAATTTAAATGAATGTAGTTTAAAATGTAGGACTATTTACTTTTAGTACTTCCTTGTTTATTATTTAATTTTTAATATTTTCTAGACATTTATATTCACTGACAGTTAGGCGCAAACCGTTGGTTGGTTGGATACTTGGAATCATCTCACACCCAGTTTGGGTCATGCTTTTGGTCCCAACCAGATTACATTATTGTAGGTATAGATAAGTGAAAGCTCACTTCCACTACTGGTACTTGATTATTGTGGATTTTGAAAGTATAGGACCAAGGTGAGGCTTGCGATGTTGCTAGATTTGATAATTGTTTTCATTTTTACTTGGAATTATAATCATGTTCCATCATTTTGACGTTTTTGGATACAGTCATAGATACTTGTGACATTCATCATTATATATATATGTGTGTGTGTGTGTGTTTCAGTTGTTTATTTACTCTCAGTCGTCCATTGTCATCTTATTTTATTGTATTATTATTAATTCTATTGTTATCTGAGTTCTATTGTATTATGTTAATCATCCAATGAGGGTATAATTTCCCCACTATCACACCCATCGACCTCACTGCTAGTCAGCAGCCTATGGCACTTGAGGAAATGTGCTTGAGGCCATGTGACAAACTGGGTACGATGAAAATTTGGGCGGCACCAAGAACTGAGAGGTTACAAAGTGGTATCAAAGAAATTATTTTCTTCATGACTTACTATTTGGAGCCTATAGATAGTGATATGATGGAATATGTACTTGGTAATAATTTCTAACCATAAGTAGCTAACTTGTATATCGGGAAAAGGCAATTTACGTCGTCTATTGCAATTTTCCTAGTTTTTCAATTATTACAGTTGATTTGATTTCACTGTTGGGTGATTCAATTATTTTTTCATGTTAGCATTGATATTATTGAGGTTCTATTTCATTTGAAACCCTCTGAGATGAGGTTATTCCATCTCATTCATCATATAGGCATTTTCTTGAGATCACATGTCATGCATTCTTGTCATGCCATTTATGGTGCAGTTGTGGTTAAAGGTTGTTTTGATAGATGTTGTGATAAAAATTTATATATTTGTGATAGATTCCTTGATATAATACATGTTTTTTAAAAGGGTATTGCTAATTTTTAAAGATTCAATAGAATGAATTCCAAACATTTTCCCATGAGGTGTTATGGGCCATCATGGATTAGAATTTGGTAGATCATGTGATTTTGTGCACTGTGATTACTTTTGATGTACATGGATATGATTTTATGATTTTATTGGCGGGGAGTATGGTCCCCCATGGATCAGGATTTTGCACATTAATGTTTGTTTCAGTTTTTTTCTTGGTTCTGGAGTAGTTTCTGAGGCTTACTATTTGAAAAAATCCACAATACACGGTCCTTATTGCTGAATAGACATCATGTGTCCTTCTGTTCATAAAAAACTATTTTTCATAAGCACATGTTGTGTACTAAATATACATGTTGTGTAGTCTCTAACTGCGTCAATGGATGTGTGGGCAGAGACACGGGGTTGGAAAATCCATGGAGGAACACGCCATGTATCAGACATAAATGTCGTGTTGTAGGGAATGTTTTTCTACCAGTGTGACTAATGACTTGGATGGATGAAACTTATATTATACACACTGTGTCAATATTGAACACACTGTGTAGTATCCCATGTATCTGGTCATGTGACTAACAATACCGGTCAGCAAAATCCTTATAGTACACACTGTGTCTTGCAAAAACATTTCATGTAGTTTTATTATATGTGAACCATGTGGTTTAGCCATGTAGTGTAAATTAGGTATGGGAAATTGATTTAAGAATGTGTTGTGTCCTTTAGAGGAACATGCCATGTGTTTGGATGTTACACGACCAATTTTGGCATAAGTACACACCCATTTAAAGGCCCAGGGAAAATGTTAGGTATGGGTCATACATGTCGTGTATCCATGTTTTGAAAAACATTATTTTTTTCTTATCTTTTTCCTTTCCTTCACATCCATGTTTTAGTTCCTAATACACTTAAACTGTAGTGTTCACTTGACATTAAAATGTCATTCCACCGAGATGTCCTCCGTTTTTTCAGATACAAGGAAACTATTAGATACTAGACATGACTTTTCCGAGACTACCAGCAAATCCTCCCATTTTTCTGGTCATAGAACTAGCTTTTATGGTGGATATAGGAGAAAAAGCATTGTTCCACGAAGGATTCCTGAGGTGTATGAAGGCCTTCTGGGGATCACAACATCCTGCCTTGCCCTTGGATGAGTTGACACTGGTCATTCATCAGCAACATCCTCCAACATTCTCAATGGATAGAGGACCTCAGGCTATAGAGTCATGGTTGGAAGCCATGATGTTGATCTTTGATCATTGGTAGACACCTCTATGGAGGAGGGTGAATCTCTCTATATATATGCTTTATGATTTCACCATGAGATGGTTGGATTTGATCTCATGGGAAGGATGACAGAAGGTTATGGAGTGGGATGAGTTCTAGAGTTCCTTCTATGATTACATCTAACCAGTGACATTGAGGTCTGATCATCCAAAGAGTTCAAGAGTTTTTAGTAGGGTACTCAATTTGTCATTGAGTATTCTTCTCACTTCATAGAGCTCCAATGTTTCACACCCATTCTAGGGATGATGATGTTTTTATAGCGAGAAAACTCGAGGATTGTCTCAGGAATGAAATCCAATATTAGATGAAAATCATTAGGTTGATGGCCATATCTTCCATAATCAACCAGGAACTAATCACTAAATGCATCCTAAGGGATTCATGAGATGTTGTCTAAGGAATTTCATCATCCAGATTCGGTTCTTCTCTAGATGATAGTAGGATGTGCAGCAAGGAGTCTACATATGTAGATCTTGGTATGAAGGATAAACCTTCATGTAGCCATGTGTTATGCTACTCGTGTGGGAGAGGAAGGAATACACGTCTATATTGCCTGAGATACCCAGTTGAGTGCATATCTTGAAGAAAGATGGGTAATCTTTAGCATTTCTATTAGTTCTTCTCACCATTATCGGGTGATAGAGGTTCTTCTATTACTCCTCGTTCAGGAGAAACTACACTAGTTTATTGTTAGTCTGGGCAATTGGTGGCGGTCATGGTCGAGGTATCCAGTCCCTAGGATTTGAGAAACAACATTGTGGATCTACTCAAGAAGGATAAGAAGGGTCAGAGCGTCATGTTAGAGGTCAGTCCTTTGCTGTCGAGCAGACACAACATGAGTATGATCACGAACCCTTTAGAGTTTGAGGTATGATTCTAATTGCCTCTGTTTTATCTTCTGTACTTTTCAATACAATGTCTTACCATAGCTTATTATCTATTTATATGGTAGAGATCCTTGGTCCCTATATCTTTACTTATATTGATTTTTTCATGTAGGACACACTGTTGGAGACTAAAAAAGCTAGTGTACGTCAGTGCAAGGAGTCCCATCTTGAGGTTGGTGGTTATCACTACTTATGGGACCTCTATGTATTTGATATGAAAGGATATGATGTAATTTCTGAAATGGACTAGTTGGTTCCTAACTATGTGGTATTCGACTACTATCTTCGTTGGGTGAGTTTCACATCACTATAGGGTGGTTTGTTTCTACATAAGGGCGAATGGGATATCCAGGAAAGCAGAGTGGGACCCGAGCATCATGGGTTGAGAGGTTTTACCGGCCATATTGCTAGTTTGTATCTGGATGACTAGGGGATTCACAGATGGACATCCCTCTAGTGGTGAATCATTTTAGGGATGTATTTCCAGAGTATTTGTTTGTATTTCCTCTAAAGTGAGAGGTAGAATTTTCTATTGAACATTTTCCATAAGCTTTAATGATATCTAGTTATCCTTATAGGATGGCTACCCCATATATTCATTAGCTCAAGAAGAAGTTAGATGTGTTACTAGATAAGGTTTTCATTATATACAATACATATCCTTCGGTTTCTCCTGTTTTATTTGTGAAGAAGGTGGATGGTGCCCTCAAAATTTGCATTGATTATCAGAAGCTAAATGAGTTGATGGTCAACAACCCATTTACCTTATCGAGGATTGATTATCTCTTTGATCATCTTTGGGGATCATGGGTGTTTTTAATTATTAAATTGAGATTCAGTTATCATCAGTTCCACATTATTCCATCAAATATACCTTATACATATTTCCAGAGCTACTATGATCTATTTGATTATGTGGTTATGCTGTTTGGTCTCACAAACATAGCTGCAGTTTTAATGGAATTAATGAACCGAAAGTTCCATCCATACTTGGAATTTTAGTGGTAGTCATCATGGATGATATCATTGTGTACTCACACAATCAACAATTCCACACTACCCACATTGATTTTTTTTATTACACTAAGAGAGAATTAGTTATAATCTAAGCTCTCAAAATGCCACTTTTGGATGGACCATATTCACTTCCTCGGTAATGATATCTCAAATACATCAGTATAATTAGACCTAACTAAAGTGGGAGAAATAGATTATTGATAGCATATGAATAAATTCATTGAGGTATGATGTTTTCTATGGATAGCTTGATACTATATATGTTTTGTACAAGACATTTAACACTTAGTAGTTCCACTTTCAGGCCTTACTAAGAAGTGTGTGAAGTACCTTTGGATAGATTTCTACAATAAATCCATTCAGAAGATGAAAGGGTGGTTGACTTCAGCATCAATACTAGTCTTTATAGAACCTTTCAAGAGTTATATAGTTTATTATGATGCTTCAAATATTGGGAAGGGAGAAGTTGTTATATAGGGGGAGGGTGTCTTTGCATACTATTCTTAGTAGTTGAAGGCAAAAGATAGGAATTATCGGACACACGATCTTGAGTTGCATGTAGTTGTTCATGCTTTATGATGTTGGAAACAAAATATATTGGAAGATAATTTTTTGGTCTTCACCAACCAAAAATATCCCATGTAAATATTCATTCCGCACGATCAGAATTTGGGGCAATGAATGTGCGTTGATTACCTTTTCTCATTTTACTTTGAGATTGACTATTTTCCTGATAAAGGTAATTAATGGCTGATGCGTTGAGTAGGAGGAATCATATACAAGAAGATATTGAGTCCAGTAGTGAGTTGTAGATAATGTATCTATTCTCTGATATGAATTTGGAGGTTCATGATAGACAGGGGAAGATGTTTCTTTGTTCTGTGGTTGTTACATATACTCTACTTGATCAAGAACGAATGAGGTAACTATCAGATTCTAATGGTATTGTTCTCCAGGAGAGCATTTTATGAGAGGACAATATACCTAGATGGACCATAGGCAAGGATGAGATCATGGATTTTCATTGGTGTGTATGGGTGTCAGCAATCATACATGAGGAGATGATGCGAGATTTTAATTTTTCAGTACGGGTAGTTTATCCTGGTGTCATCAATATGTATCGAGATCTACACCATCAGTATTTCTAGCCAGACATGTCGACTGATGGTGTTGGTTTTGTGATGAGGTGTTCCACCTGTCAGTAGGTGAAGGCAGAGCATCAGCGACAAGCATGGATTTTCCAGCAGTCACCCATTTTTGAGTGGAATTGGAATGATCTTGCGATGGACTTCTTGACAATCTTACCAAAGTTACCTCTAGGGAACAATGCAGTTTGTGTTTTCACCGAAAGACTGAAAATGGTTGAACACATCTTAACAATCAAGTATACGTTCAATTTTTATGAGATGGGAAGGTTTTAAATCTAAGAGATTTTAGGTTTACATGGAGTTCCACACTCCATTATTTCATATAGGTATGCTCATTTTACTTCTTGGGTCTGGATGGGACTATTGAGGGCTTTGAGTAGACAGGTACTTTTGAGTACAACTTACCATCCCCAGACTGATGGCCAATACAAGTGTTAGATTCAGGTGTTGGTGGAAATTCTACGAGTATGTGTCCTAGATTTTGGAGCTTCATAAGAGAAGCCCATACCTCTTGTGGAGTTTTCCTACAATAATAGTTTTTATGAGACTATTCAGATGTAACCTTATGAGACTTTGTATGGTATTCCATACCGATCATCCTTATGTTGGATGGTGTCCGGAGAGGAAGCTATGTTAGGACCTTGTCCTGTTAATGAGACCATGGAGAAGATATATATGAATCGGAAGAGGATGTATGCTACACAGTCAGGATGAAAGTCTTATATTTATAGTAGGAGATGAACTTTGGAGTTCTAGGTCAGAGACTAGGTTTTCCATCTTGTTGCATCATGGTTGGGACATAGGAGGACTAGGATACATGGTAATATTTCTCCAAGATATGTGAGGTCATTTGAGTTTTTGGAGAGTGTCGTCCCGGTTTTTATCAGCTATAGTTTCCTCAGCGGTATCGGGCTATGCACGACATCTTCTACATTTTTCTTCTATGGCATTACTTATCATACCAGTCTCATTTTTTTAACTTGAGGAGGTTGAGTTAGAGGTGGACGCCTCATTCAAGTAGAATCCTATTCAGATTGTTGATCAAAGCGCGAAGGTTCTCCATGGACGGTCTTTTCATCTGGTATGGGTGATATGATATCACGAGCGAGTATAAGACGAGCCTTGGGAGAGGGATACTGATGCAAGATCACAGTTGATGGAGCTGTTTGAGGATTCATCATATTCTTCACCTTCTAAGGGAAATTTTGGGAAAACATTCTTAAGTGGGTAATGTTTTTAAGATCTCAGATCTTCATCTCAGTATAGATCTTGTTTTCATGTCATTTGAGAAAAAATTATAATCTAGAAATTTAAGGAGCACACGTCATGTACTGGCTATGTAACGACCATGTGCATGGCTGTGTGAGGTGACCTAGATACCACCTAAAGCTGGGTCCATTTAAGGAAAGTAAAAAATGTGTTCAATAAATAAATTAATCATGTACATTACTTTTTATTTGTAAAATAATATCATGGTCACGTCTAATTGGAAGAAATTTCTTCTTCTATACTCATCTCATCCAGGAGTGACCGTAGGGCGCAATTTGTCTCTGAGCCCCCGATCGACTGTCTGTCCTCTGAATCTACCGTCGTCAATTTCATTGGAATAACCACGAAGAGTTATTCCTTCTTCTAGATCCACTTCTCTTAATTTATTTTATTTTGTGATTTATCATTGGTTTAGCGTTCTTGGCTTTTTTATAGATCTATGATGTTTTGGGATGATTTAGAGGCTGATGCTCAACTATATATACCATACAACATCAAGGTTATTGTTTTGTGCCTTTCTGTAGTTAGTATTTGAATTAAATATGAAACATTTACCCATTCCCAAGATTGGGGTATTGCTTGATTAGTGATTTTAACCTTGTTGGTGCCTACTATGATTTATTGCTTGAGTCATGTCTCTTGTTTGTTAATAGGTTTATTTTTCCATACTATAGAGGTGTTTCCCACATTTGTTTATTATTTAACATTTTGTCTCGTTTTTATTGTTAGGATTATTGTTCTCCATTCCTATTTTTGTTAGGATGTAGTGATTTTTTTATTTTATTTTGTGTTATACTTGTAATTGTTTAGCAATGTAGTTCTTAAGGTTTACTTTGGCTACTGAACTTAGTTTGTGCACAATTTCTTTACATTGGGTTGTGGGAACCTCATGTAGTGAGGCCTTATGGGGAATTGGTGTTGAGGGCTTCCCCATAGTGTCTATTATAATTATCACGCTATGAGACCATAGGGGGATGGATGTTGAGTGCTCCCTCATAGTGTCTATAGTTGTCATTGCCAGACCACAAGGGGAATTGAAATTGAGTGCTTCCTCAGAGTGTCAGTAGTTTATTATTAAAATACTATTGGGGGAATTGATGGCATGTTCTTCCTCATAGAGTCTTTGATTGAATGAGACAAAGGGGGTTAGACTATATGAGATATCCTAGAGGGTCGTAATATCTTTTTTATTAATGGGTAAATTGAACTAGAGGAGTTAGCCTATGAGAACATACCCAGAGGGTTCCTTGATATTTATTGGTTGAACCAGAGGGGATAGAATATAAGAACATTCCCTAAGGCTTTCATGTGAATGTTTGGCAGAATAATTTGATAGATTTAAATGAATGTAATTGAAACTATAAGACTTTTTACATTGAGTAATTCCTTGTTTAG
Source organism: Viscum album (assembly GCA_963277665.1). Lineage (NCBI taxonomy): Eukaryota > Viridiplantae > Streptophyta > Magnoliopsida > Santalales > Viscaceae > Viscum > Viscum album. The sequence goes on along the minus strand of OY728143.1, from coordinate 874,300,150 downwards.
TATGTCATTTTTCATATTTTTCTTCTAAATATATTCAATGATAGTTAAGCACAAATATTTGGGTGGTTGTCTACTACAGTTCGTCTCACACCCAATTTATATCATGATTTTGGGACCAAATATATTATATTATAGTAGGTATAGATAAATGCAACTACCCTTCCACTGCAGGAACATGATTGTTATGGAGCTAGAGAGCATGTAACCAAGCTAAGGCTTGCGAAGCTGCTAGAGCTGTTACTTGTCTTCCTTTGTACTTGGATTTAGTATGATATTACAACATTGTGACTTGTTTAGATACTTTAATAGACACTTGTGACATGAATAATTATTTGTATATATAGTGTAGTTGATTATTTACTCTCTGTCTTATACTATTTACTTATTGTATTGTATTACTGTTTCCACTATTGCTATCTGATCATTATTCTGATGTGTTACTCTTCCAAAAAGTGCATAGATTCCACACTATCACACTCAAGGCCCTCACTGGTAGTTGGTAGCCTCTGGAATTTTGGTAAATGTGCTTGATGCAATGTGACCAACTTGGTATAGGGTAGCTTTGGGTGTTATCTGAATCCAAGACATTACAATAATAGTGGGTTTCCATCATAAATATAGAAACCCATTTCATTTTTCATGGTTAAATACCTAGACCATCAACATAGTGGATCACGACTCAACACCTATTTTTTATAGGGGATTATGATTCACCAGTTTCCCATTGTGTATCAGGATATACCTATTTTCCATGGTGGATCTTGACACAACTATTTCCCATAGTTGATCACATTCAAATACATCTTTCTAATAATTATATCATGAGATAAAAATCTTTACCCAATGCCTTGTAGGAAGATATAGGTCCCTACAGTCACATAATGAAATCAAAATTTATGTGTTCTACAAGATCGTAAACATTCAACATATCATAACCCATGAAATGAAATGGGTTTTATGAACATTTCATTATATAAAAACCATTGTAAATGAGACCATTTTGAAAATAATTTCATAAATTCATCAAATAATAAATAATTAAAATAAATTATTTATAAATATTTTATCATGGTTTAACATGTTGATGAAAAAAAATGTTTTATAAACATCATTTCATTATAAACATAAACCTTTCAAGGAAATAAGAAGAATTGTAACATTATTTCATTTCCTCAGAAAAGGATAAGTAACGTCGAAGGATGTCATAGGATATTTTTAATTATTTTGAAAGATAAATAAATTATATCATTAATTGAGAAAGATAACATTTATATAAATTAATTTTAAAATAGAAAAGACTTTTTAATATCCTTTGTATTTAAAATAACTCATAATCATATAATGGAATCTTTTAAAATTGATTAAAACAATTCTTGAGGAAAATAAACATTCCATTTTCACATGGAAATAATTTATTATAAGTTTAAAAAAAATCAAAAACTTTTATTGAAAAAATATTCATCAAAATTAAATTTGAAAAGATATAAAGGCTCTTTGAATTATTTTTTCATTCATGGGATCGAGAAATATTGTTAATGTTTTTCATCATAATAACAATGATTAATTTCCAATTTTTGATACAATCGAAATAGGAAATGTTGGGAAGATGTCATAAATACTACTTTAAAAACTCTTTTGATAAATGAAATACATTTATAAAAATGTATATAATTATTCATTAGTAGATTTTAAAATAAACACATGTTTTTATAAAACATGGTTTTAGATGAAAAATGGGCTTCTAAATAAAGAATTAAATAATGTGAATTTTTCCTAAAAACCTTATTTTGGAAACATAGGTACTTAAAGATATAAAAATGAATGAAAAATGAGTAATACATTGTTATAATTATATTTTAATAAGTGTTATTAGTTTCCAGATAGAAGGATCATAATATTTTATCATCATAATAACAATCATAAACAATCTTGATAAATGATGAGATTTGGACATAAAATAGATACAACAATGGTAACATTGAAACGTATGCCCCATGAAATAATTATATTTAAATATATATTATATTATAATAAAAAATATTTATATTCGTGATATAACATGTCAAGGTGTTGTATATACCCATCATCAAATAATATATGATCATGTTATAACATACATCCGAACGAAGGAAAATTGAGACAAAAATATCTTACCGGTTTGTTAGCTACTGAATATAAACCCCAAGAATGTGAGATCTAGAATTGTATATGTAAAAGAAAATTTTATTCACTATAATAATAATTATATAAATTTATTATTATTATATAAAAATCATAAATAAATATGTGGTGAATGCGGAATGTTTCTCGTATAAGTAATAATGTGAGATGGAAATCCATTAAATTATGTATCAATATCCTTCGTACATGTTCAAAAAACTTATATAATAATTATATGTATTTTATAAATAAATTAATGAACCATAAAAATATATATATATAACCATATAAGATATATATATATGTCATTTTATGACCCATTTATTACTAATTCCTTGTTAAAATCACATTTGAGTAATAAACGCTTTATTTTTCTTATATGTTTTGAATTATTATATTTGGTCCCCTAAGTTTTATCATGGATAAAATATATCATAAATAATAATAATGAAATAATTATGTTAATTATTAATCACTTATAATTTTAATTCCAGTCATGAAATATTGTTTTGTGAAATGATGTGTGTTACGATTTTGGAGATAGTAGGCCATATGTATGCATGAGCGACGATTCCCTTTTTAAAAATCATTTTAAAGGGGACTGGGAAATATTATAACTTTGAATAATGATAATAATGAAATAAATATCTTATTATTTCTTTAAATATACTTATATCTATCATCCTTGTTGTTCAATGATTAAATTAGAGTTGCATCACATCATGAAGGAAACGGTCCACACATTCACAAATTGTATTATCATCTATTAGTGAGGGAAAATTTAAGAAAAAAGGTGGTATATTCTATTTTAAAATGATAAATATATAATTAATATACTAATTTTGTCCTTTAAATAACATATATTTATCATTATTATCATCCATGTAAATCATTAGTGGAAAATGAATCCCATCACTTCGTTAGAGGATCCTCCACCGTACACACGAGCAACGTTATTGTACCCCCAACAGAAAAGAAATTAAAAAGGATTATCTGATATAATTAAAATGGAGGTATAATTATGTTTCAAATATAATATATATAAATTATATCCATCAGCATACAAAACAATTATATGTGTTAATGGAAAAATGTCTTACATCAGTTTGTGAGATGGTTGACTGTTGTACACATAAAAAATGATGTCATTACTCATTTGTTAAAAGAACATATAGGTGGAAGTAATTACCTTAAAAATATCCACATAAAAAATATATTGGGGTTTATATATCATTAAGTTTTAACAATAATTGATTTTGGTGGAGGAATAAAAAAATGTATGTTGAGGAACATTACCCCTTCTTTGGGTAACCTCTAATGTTTTATACCAAAACTCATTCCTTGGATATATTTATATCTAAAATATTGATTATATTATCAGAGGATGTAATTATTGACATTATTTGGGTTCTTATTTTATTAATATATTTTTTATGATGTGAAGTAGAGAGTAGATGTGGTCACCTCATATAAGTGAGGTGAGTGACACTCTTGTAATTTTGGAAAAAAAGGTGTATCAACATTTTAATCAGGTCACCATTTTCCAAAATATATAATTACAAAGACTAAAAGAGTGAAGGGAAACATATCACCTTAAAATGTGTTTTTAAATGTTTTGGTTTATTTTTAACCCTTATTCTTTTATTTTAACACCCATATATATCTATATTTAAATTAAACATGTTAAATAATTTGTAATGTCTTCACTGTTCATTTTTTGTAAAAAATTAGATTTTCTTTATTAGTTTAGATAAATTCTTATGATTCCATATTTGGAATCCATTTTTCCTAATTTTATTTACTGGAGTGAAAAAATTAACATAAAATTTACCATGTAGATGTAATGATAATTTTGGTTTTTAATGAGAATGTTTTAAACTGTATAAAATGTTTTTATATTAAAATTAAATATGAAATTGGTGTCAATATCCGAAATTAGTTTAATGTGTATGTAATTTATCTTATGTTACTTTAATAATAATTTTATATATAAATTTTTTTTATAAAGTTTTTAAACTAAAGGAACTATTCAATGAAAATTCTGAATTATTCACTATTCATAAAAAATTTAACATTTCGAAAAATCCCAAAACATCATCGTAAAATAATTTAGACATATTTATTTAATAATTTAATTTTATTTTATCAATTTATTTTTTTAAAAGTGTGAAAAATTATTTTATTAATCCTCAAAAAAATAAATGAATATCAATTATGGAGAAAATAGTATTTAAAAACATATAAAGGCTTTAACAAAAATTATGTAATTTATTTATCAATATGAATTATTTATAAAAAAATATTATAAAAAATAATTATATATCAATTATTAATATTAGTAATTCTATTTTTAATGTCTAGGTTATAGTGGTCAAGTATAAATAACTATATTAATAATATCTCAATGTTTTGTGAAAACTCAGTGTTATGTGTAATAAAAGATAACTCAGTGTCGTGTTCCATGAAATTTTAACCTAGTGTTCAATATCATGCAAGATATCCTAGAAATCCATTTAATTTAAATAATAATAATTCACAAAAATCTCATGGTGTTACATTTTATCCCACTTAAAATATATTTCCCCTTTGAAATGAATCACTACAATTGTGACGGCCAAAAGATTTAGCTATATAAAATCACTTCTTATAAATAGGTTATATGGTATAAACACATAAGATCAAACAATATAGGCATTATAAATCATGAATGAATTAAACAAGAAAAGTTTCTAGAAGTTGAGGAACACATTCCCATAAAATAGTAACATGAACTTTAGAGTAGTAATGTGAGCCATATGAATTGTAAAATGACCAATTGAATAGTAAACACACAAATAAAAACTAAAGATAAAATTTTCCCATCTTATAAGTGAAAATATGGTATAATAGCATCGTAGTATATGTAACTAAAATTTTTAAAAAAAATTAATTAAGTGTCGTTATTTATATAGGACATAAATATTTAATTATACTTTTCTGATTAATTTAAAAAATTAAAAGAAAATTAATATTTATTAAATTTAATAATAAATAAATATTTTTGTTCCAAATGATTATGAGATAATTTTATGAAACCATAATTAATTTCTCAATGTTTTAGAAACACATTTTTAATATTAAAGTAGGTATTTTTTGAAGAAATTATGTTTTAATTAAAATTAAAATTTCACACGGTTAAAATATTATTTTCATAAAATGGAGGTCATTTTTTAATTCTACACTTCGAAAAAAATTATTCTGGAGATTTTGTTTAATATTTTTAAATTACTTAAACAATTTTTGAATAGTAAAATACAATAATTTACGGTGTATACACATTTTATGTAAAATGTAATATTCATTGAGTCTTCACTATTATAAGAATAATTGGCTCAAAATCACATGACCAAATAATTATATTTATTTTCAATAAAAATATTAATTTTTTAAAAAAAATAACAAAAAATGATTAATATATTCAAAAAACACCCTCCTCATCCACTGTAAATGCCAACCCTCTCCACCTATTCTCCTCAAACATCTCAAAATTTTATATTTCTCCAAATTATAATCAATACTCCTCTTAAACCTATAACTCATTTCTATGTTATTATTTTATTATAAATAGGCCAAAACCAATCCCCTAAGGAGGTTCTCAAGAAGAAGGAATCTATAGGTAAAACCCTCTTCCGTTTTCATTCAATCTATTTTTCATGTTCTTTTATTTTCTTATCTTCTCCTAAATTATCATTTACCAAGTGGAACAAAAACTATTGCATCCTAGATATACTATAATTTTATAATGTTGTTGTAATAATTGTTTATAAAATCTCATCCCCTCTCTCTTTTATTTTAATTGCGAAAAAATCATTTGTGAGGTGCCAATATACAACCTTCGTGGAAAATGTGATTCCATATTTCAATTCCACCTTCAAGGAATGTCAAGAAACCATTTTTATTATTGAACCAGATTATAGTATACGTATTATATATTATATAATTTCTTGGAATTATTTTTTACATATGATATAAATATATGAAACAAAATGACTTTGTTAGATTAAAAAATGCTAATTTAATAGATACAATTATCATTAATGATTTTTATAATGAATCATCCTCACGTCAAAGAAATATGTTATTTTAATAATCTATAATTTCTTTTATAACTTCTAATATCAGTTTTATACAACTTTCATAATTCTAGTTGATTTTACTTACCCATATACAAGTATACACATCATGAAAACAAAGGAAATCAATGCTCCCAATTGGTGAAATTGAATCTATAAACCCAAAAAATTGCCATAAATGAACATTGCATAGTTATAATAAAACAAAAACACATATAAGTTGTTTTTTCATTTTAAATTAATAAAACTAAATATATTTTCTAGGATAATAAGATCAGGTGAAGAACACCTTCGTACTGAAGTTAAGGGAATCTACTCGAACCTCTATTATTCATTCGCGTTACTCCTTCTCTATTTTACCCAAATGAAATTCAAATTTATTTTTATATAAATATTTGAAATTATTTTAAAATATTCCAATATCATTTATCAAGATCCACTCATACATGTGTTTGGGGGATATACAAGTCTTTAAAGGGATCCACGCTCAATTCTTCTTGATACATAAGCCCGAATTAAGGGATCTTCATGAAATCATACCCATTTTCAATTTCACTGCATAATATATTTTATGTAATTATTATTTTAAAAAAATGAACCATTTATTAATGAAAAACTATGTTTGTTCAATTCTAGCTTTATACAAACATATATTCGTTTTATATTTTAATTAATCTTGAATGATTTCTATAAAGTCGTAATAAAATGTTTTATTTCTAAAGATTCTTAAACTCTATTTTGACTTCAGATTGACATCACATATCATGATCTAAATATGTTTTCCATAATTAATGTACATGTATTATTTAAAGACATTATTCCATGGACACCATTATGTTATCCAATTATGTTATGCCTTTTACCATGATTACGATACCCAATTCATTCAATGGGTAACCCTTATGTTTATGTCTGATTAATTATGTATGATTCCTGATGTAGAAATAATATTCATGAATATGATACTAATAGTAAACCAAAATTGAATTTTAATTCATTAGGAAATGTTTTATCTCATGAGACATTATGTGAAATGGTTAAGGTGGTATCCTTAACTCGTGCTCCTCTATGTGTGATGAGATTGAATTGTGATCCTCTATGTGAAACATGCATTGAATCGTGCTTTAGTCTTGTTTTATGTTGCATCCACATTTCTATGATTCCTTGATTATATGTACTCATATTCTTTTTGTTATGATTCCTTATGTTTAATCATATTCCAAGCCTTTTTATATCAATATGTTACGACATATAACCCATGTACTAAGATTTATTTTAATATTTATTCCCTTACGAAGATTTTTAGCTCATACATTTGTTCAGGTTTTCCCATGTTTATCCTATAAATACTTAAGGGATCAAAATGATGATAGGATACCATAATGGATTATGAATAAATAAAATTTTTATTACACCCCATGATTTTAGTTTTATGAACCAAGTCTTCCATGATATTAAACTATACGATCCTTGGATTATCATTTGAAATTCAATTATTCTTAAAAACATTTAATTATTTGGGTAAAAGGATAAGAGCGCTATATTTGGTGTCTGATGATTAGTTTAATTCTTTATAGAGACAATGAAAAGATCACATCAGTAATAACCATATTGATAATACTATTTATGAGAAAGCATCCCTAAATTTTGGTTAGCATATAGTAGTTGTTTTATCAAGAAAATAAATCCATTTCTAGATATATAAGTGGATATGGTTTTGGAATTTATGTACCTTTGAGTAAAAACTCGGAAAAGTTGTTCTGGTTCTGAATCAGGGTGACCTGGTACACAACAACAGGCCTTACGACATACCTAGTTTGACACTCCAAGGATATGTTCGTTCATATAATCATAAGCTCATTACGAACAATTTTTAATAGAAAAAAATTAACCCACAATAATTTATGTCAGAAAATAGATCAAGGATAACCTAGATTTAAACTTAAGGAATAACAAATTAGGATATAATTTACCTTTGTGAGTTTATCCTTTTATGTTTCTTGTTTCCTTTTTATGTGTATCAGCTTGGTATTAAAGCCCCCTAATTGTACTTTATATTTCTCATTTAATGGAGAGAAATATAATAACATCTTCACACAATAATTTTTTTTTGGTAATTTAATGATTTACCAATTTAAATTCAAAATATGATCTGAATTAGTGTCATAATATTATAAAAATAATTTCCCAGCTGGCTAATGTTATGAATAAAAACCTGAATTGTGTGTAACTTAATCTTTATATAAGGAAATATAATGTTGACATCATATGCTTCCTGAGGAAAAGGTCTCATATGTTTATTAGATCCTCTGATCCCCACCTCACGAAATAGTGGAATAAGTTAATTGAAATGATATTCTATATCCTTTACTACTGAGGATGAGAGAATGTTGTGCTGGAAGTCTACCATTTCGATGTGGAGTCTTACAATAGGTGGAAACTGATAAAAAATAACATTTCGAAGGTGGAAATTAATTCGATGGATTGGGAGGAATTTAAGAAAATGTTTTCCAATATATATTTTCCCTGAAAACACATTCTCAAAAATAGAGAGAGAGAGTACCTTAGACTTATGGAGAAGAAAGATGAGTTTATTGGGGCATATGAAGAAAACATCACAAGGATTCCATGGTATGTATCTGGATTTTTCATGAAAACAAAAAACATAGTGGATAACTTCTATAGAAGAATAAAATCAATTCCACCTAATAAATTATTGATGAGATACTTTAACAGTGAAGAGAATATTTTTTGTTGTGTCGTAAAGGTTGAAATATATTTTAGATACTATCAATGGTCTCATGGGTATGGTGAAAAGAAGGCAAATATCATGTGTAATATGTGTGGATCCAGGAGAAAAATCCTATAATGGAATGATGATCCAATATCCCATGTGTAAATATTTTTAGAAATAGAAACTCTAGAACTATCTAAATAGAATTGGGAAATTCTTAATATGTTGATGAATGGGGCATCTAGATAATAACTACTGAGGGATATGTAGAATTCCACTAATGTAGATGAATAATGGATGGTTCATATAAAAACTGATCCTATAATGTTGTTTTTCAACAACATAGATAATGAAAATTTATCAAATCAATTCTTTAAGACTATTAGTTTCTGATGAAATCAAAAATAACCACTAAGGAAATAATGAAGGGCATATGTCTTCACTACTATGTATATGAATTTGGATAACGATGTGGTGACAGGTATTTTAGTAATACATTCATGAATAGAAAGTGTACAATTTTTATTTGGTTACATGCATTGTTTAATATCGTGAATATTTATTACAACTATTTAAACAACACCTCATGATTTGGAAGGTTGAGTTATCTATGAGAACATATAATAGGTAAATTGTTTTATCTAAATTAAATAACTCCTCTCCCATTATAGTTTGTGGAAAAAAATCCCAAAAATCTAGTCATACTTCCTTTGGTATAGTTTGATGCTATTTTAGGCATGGATTTTAAATATTTATTTAAATCCACTAAGAACTATCGAAAAAGGGATATAACTATTAACATCCCAAAGAACACTCTAATTCATTACAAGTGTACTGACAAAGACGATTCAACATCTGAATCATCATCTCATATGTGGATATTACTGCCATGTGAAAAATAATATATCGCTCAAATGAATGAGACGAATGAGATGAACATACTAGATGATATGCCCAGTGTAAGGGATTACACTTATTTATACCTTGACGAAATGGTTGGCCTTCTTCTTGATCAAGATGTTGAGTGTTCAATTGAACTTCTTTGTAAATATCAACCTATATCAAAGACAACTTATAGAATGGAATCTGTTGAACTATAAGAACTGAATAAGTAGTTATAGAAGAATTTGGACAAGGGGTTTATATGAAAAAGTTCTATAATGTGGGGTGTACAAGTCCTCTTCATCAAGAATATGGATGGATGAATGCACCTCCAAATATATTACCATGACATAAATAAAATCATGATAAAGAACATTCAACCCCTTCCATGGATAGATGATGTGTTCGACGAGCTACGTTGGTCAATTTATTTCTATAAGGAGGACCTTCGATTGGGATATCAACAATTCAATGGGAGGAAGGAAAATGTTCCTAAGACTTTTTTCGAATGAGGTATGGAAAATATGTGTTCATAGTGATTACCTTTGTACTCACTATTTCTCTAGAAATTTTCATTGATTTTATGAATAAAGTCTTTAGATATTACCATGAAAAATTTATACCACCTTTATCGATGATATTATGATACATGCTATGTTCTATGGGGATCATTAAAATAATTTGAATATTATGATGAATAGTCTGAAAGGAGAGAAATTATATTAAATGTACAATATATGTGAGTTATGGACAGAATAAGTATCATTTCTAGGGAATTTTATCACCAAAAAATGATTATTCGTTGACACTTCCCAGATAATGGAAATTGAATTGTGTCCTAGGCCAACATCTATAACAGAGATTCATAGACTTATTGTTCTATTCTGGTATTATCAACAATTTTTGAATAATGTATCATGATTTTCAAACCTAATAACCAGGGTTAAAGGGAAGTGTGTGATGTTTCTCAAGACTAAACAATTTTAGTAAAGCGGTAAGGAGCATAATATTATTTTTTCTACTACACTAGTACTCACACCCCCAAAATGTTAAGAAGTCTATGTGGTGTAAATTGATGCCTAAAAGAAAGGATTAGGATATATACTAATTTAAAATGAAAAAATGATACCCCAAAACTATAAAGAAGTTGAAAAATCATGAGAAAAACAATCACACACATGATTCGTAGTCGGTGGTTGTCATCTTTTAATTTAAAATATAGTGGGATTATCTATATGGGGAGAATTGTGAGATATATAATAATCACAAGAGTATCAAACATTTATCCACATATATGGAGCGTAATATGAACCAAAAAATAGGGCTAGATCTCATTTGTATTATGATTTCTCAATCCCCTATAATCCTGGTTTGGAAAATAAGGTGGGGGTTTCTGTAAGTCGAATTGATACTGCATCATTATCAGTGATGAGAATTTCGAAGGACCTAATCATCACTGGTTTGCACAGGAGTTTCATCGGAATAATTATGGAAGGAATATCATCAATCCTTTCCCAAATAATTTCTCAATATTCCATTATACAAAAAATAAAGGATGATCAATGAAATTGTGTAGAAATTCAGAAAAGGGTGGAATCTTTCTGAAATGGGAAATCCTCTAAGTTCAACATCTGTGAGGATGGAGTCTTTTGATTTTTTCCATGCCTGTGTGTCCCATCCAATCCTGAGACAAGTAAATATTTTATGAATGATGCACATATATTAACCTCCTCTACTAACCTTGGGGGAATAAAGATGTATCGAGATCTTTGGGAGTACTTTTAGTGGGACAATATTGGAAAAGATATCGATGAATATACATCAATGTGACTGATATGTATGCAAGTGAATGTGTAAAGGAAAATGACTGATGTGATGATACCAACAAGATCCATACCAATACGTATATGGGAAAACATCACCATGGACCTTGTCAATATAGATTTAATGTTATAAAGAGGAAACGATGATATATGTGTTATTGTGGGTTGTCTTACAAAGACATATCACATTATTTCAATTCGATAACAATTATCATTATATTAACATTTATTGATATACATAAAAGATGAGGTATTGTTACACTGAGTACCACTATCTATTTAATCTTCTCAAGACCAAATATACACATTCCTGTTCTAGAAATGTCTCCAATATACTCCAATAACTGAGCTTAACATTAGAACAACCTATCATCCTAAAACTAATGGTCAATATGACAATACTATTTTGATACTAGAAGACAAATTTAGAGTGTGTTTTATGAACTTAAAAGGATAATGGGACCAACATCCACCACTTCTCTAATTTTCTGGCACTAATAGTTGCAACTTCTGCATCCAAATAGCTCAATATAAATCTATTTATGGGAAAGGGATCGGAACACTAGTTTGCAAGGTTGAATTTGGTGAACATAACTGTTTGGACAAAAATAGTAAAAGAAATGGTGGAGAAGGCCAAAAGAATTTTGAGTCACAACATGGAAGCCCAATTCCGAAAAAATATCTATGAAAACAATCATTGATGATACCTTTAGATTAAGGTTAGAGACATGATTTTCTATACTTATCTCCAAGGAAGTGGAGCATGATATTTAGGATGTAAGGGAAGCTATGTTCCAGGTACATTAGCCCCTTGGAGATCCTTGATTGTTACAAAGTTGTGTCCTGTCGACTAGAACTCCCACAAACTATGTATCAAGTACACGAGGTATTTCACGTATCCTTCTTAAGTAATTACATACATGATACATAACATGTACTAACATCAGAGGTGTCATAGTTGGATAATTATGTTACTTATGGGGATCATCCAATGAAGATCATGGATCATAGAGATAACTTTCCACATAATAAGATTACTCACCTAGTCGAAGTGAATCAGTGGAACCATATGTATTAAGAGGCAACATGTTAACCAATGCAAGAGATGAATGAGAGTTACTTGCACATGTTTACATCTTAGAATGTAAAACGAAATTTCTAGGGAGATATTTCATAAGGGTGGAAGAAAGTAACAACCCAAAGATTTATCTATATATATTCTCTTATAATAATTATTTGATATTGTATAAAAACAAACGATAGAAAAATATATTCATTATAAATGATGAATTAAGGAAATAAGAAGTATTTCTAGAAGTTAAGAAACATATACCAATTAAATAGTAATTTGACCTTTGTTATTGTAAGGTTACCCTTATAGATAGTTCACATTCCAATTAAATAGTAATCTCACCAATGAAAACTATAAATATAATTTATCCATTATATACCTGATAATATGACATAATTATATCATAATATAAGTAATTAAATATTTTAAAATTTTATTAATAAAATATTTCTATTTATATAGGACATCAAAATATAATTACAATTGTTTGATTAATTTAAAATTTTAAAATAAAATTTATTTTAAAAATTTTTATTAATAAATTAATATTCTTATACATTGTTATTTTGAGATAATTTTATGAGGCCCTAATTAATTTTGCAATGTTTTAGAACACAATTTAAATTTTATAATATGCGTTTTTACAGAAAATTATGTTTTTTAATTTGAAATAAAATTTCTCATATTTTGAAAACTATTCTGTGAAAATGGAGTTCAGTTTTTTATTCAAAATTTCAAAAAATGGTCAGGGTGAATTTTTATAATTTTTCAAATATACAAAAAAAATCGGTGAATAGTAAAATATGATAATTTATGGTATATATACATTCTATGTTCAATAGACTATTTATGGAGTAATTTTACATATAATAAAAATTAGAATGAACACACTACTTATATTTTGTATTTACTGTAATGAATCAGCATTATTTCTTGTCTTGAGAAAAATAATTCAATAATTATTAAAATACTCAAAAACCACACACATCATCCACTATAAATACCAACCCTCAACACATCTTCTCCTCACAACTATAAATCCATGATATATGCTATAATTAATCTTAATATCATTCCCAAACCTCTCCCCTATGTTGAAGAGATTTTGGACCTAACAGAAGGCCAATCGCTATAGGAAAACGGAATATTTACGATGTAGCTCCATCGCAAATCGCCCATTGCCGAAAACGGCGTCGCAAATAGGTGTTTTTGTGGAGGTCCCATCGCAAAAATATTATTTGCGATGGTATTTTCACCCGTCGAAAATTGGTTTTTGTTTATATATAAAAAAGGTATTTGCGACGGGCCATCACATATATATTAGTTCTGACGGGTTTCTGAACCGTCGCAAATGGGAAATTTAAATAATATTTGTGATGTAGGTATTTGGGACGGACCGTCGCAGAAATAGTTTTTACGATGGGAATTCTTCACTTTGCAAATGGGATAGTAAACAAAATTACGACGGGGAACCCCGTCGCAAATACTCCCGTCGCAAAAACTAAAAAAAAATTAATTAATACTAATTGTATAAAATTATATAAAAATAATAATATTATTAATAATATAAAAAATTTATATTATTATAATATAAATAAAAAAATATAAAATATAATTATGAAATATTAATATAAAATAATAATAATATGAATATGAATAATATAATATTATATAAAAATACTAATATTAATAACATAAAAAATTAATATAATATTATTATTATTAGATTATGTATATAATAATATTATTAATATTAATAATATAATAAAATGATATTATTATAATATTAATAATAAAAAATATATATAATATAATTATGAAATATTAATATCAAAAAATAATAATAATATGAATATAAATAATATTATATTATATAATAATAATACTAATATTAATAATATAAAAAATTAATATAATATTTATATTAAAATAAACATACATATTTATGAAAACATAATATTAATAATATTAATATTAATAAAATTATAAAATTATAAACTTATCAACATTAACAATAAATATAAAATATTAAATGTAATATTACTAAAATAAAAAGACATTAAAAATAATACTAATAAGTAATAAAATATAAAAAAAGAAAAACAAATTAAATCATGCAATATTCGTACTAATATTAAAGATGAATTATAAATAGTTAATATGACAATAAACTACGAACTTAAATGTTTATTACATGTAAAAAGATCACAGTGGGGGTGGATAATCTGGAGGACCTATAAGAGGTGGTGGAGGAAACTCCATCCCTAAACTATGAGTCAAACGACAAATATACTCCATCTGCTCCTGATGTCGCTCCTCATATCAACGTCTCTCCTCATCCTGCTACTTACACATCTTCTCTTGCAATCGACGCATCTCCTCATCGTGATGCTGATTCATATGCTCCTGCCCCTGACGCAAATCCTCTATAAGATGACTCTGAGTACACTGCTTCTCCTGATACTGTGAGGCATAAGATGATGTCTCTCCATGAGCCTCTCTCGAGCCAGAATCTGACATCGCAACAGTACCATAATAAGCTGCTGGAGTCAAATGAGTGTAAATACCAACTACTCGGACGTTTTCAAATCCATATTGGGTCGCCTGCATCCATGTCGTCTCATCAAAATGGTGAACACTAGTCTGATCATCCGTCTCGTCTTGACTCTCAGCCTGTGTCTGAGAGGTGACAACCTCATATGACTCCATAAGCTTCAACTAGAAATTTAAATAATGAAAATATTATATGTATTTAATTTTCAAACTGAAAAGAAAATAATACTGACCACAATCTGACGCTGGCAATCACCTCTAATCTCTCCTGTAGCCTGATCAGTGTACATCCTCCAATAAACGTCGTACGTCGTAATACCAGGCTTCTCGGCATCCTATATGAATATAAAATAATCTTTTTATATTTAATGTTATATAGAATATAAAAAAAGAATTACTTACCAGATGCTCCCTATGCGCACTGAATGTACGACTACCGGCTCGATGCGTCACCTCTTGTCTCCCCCTATTCTGTCGACCCAATTGTTGGACGGAGAAAGAAGGAAGTGATGGAAAGAGGGGGGGGGGGGTGAATTGCCTTTTAAAAAATTATTAACAAATTAAAAACTATTTATGAATGCAACGGAAATAAAGAGGCAAGACACAAGAATTGATAACGGAGTTCGCCCAAAAACCCGGCCTACGTCTCCGCTCCCAACTCAACCGTTGAGAGATTCTACCGCTTGCTTTTCAATGGTTTTAGCAAGAAACCCACAAGACTATAAGGTTAGTCTAGAACCTATTACTGCTTTCTTTTGATGGTTGAGCAAGAACCCACTAGCCTTTTTACGGGTGAAGGCTAGCTCACCTAAAACTCAAGCCTTTTAAAGGGAAGGCTTGACTAACCTCTTCACACATTAAAGGTGGTGTGAAAACCCAAATGAAAGGGAGATGAGAGAAAGAGGGGTTTGTAGGCACAAACCCAAATTTAAGCTCAAAAATAAATAAAGCAAGAAAAACCGTAATGGGGAAGACTTGGGCGCCAATGGATTGATGGAGCTGATGAAGGGCGCTCCCAAGCTTCTTTGATGGAGCTCCTTGGATGTGGAAGTGTGTTGGAGCAAGTGGGGTTCCCTTGGAGGAATCCGCCGGAGGTTCGCCATATGATGGAAAATGTGTTCGTTGGCTTCACAATAGTTCCGGAAATGTTCCTTGGGCTTCCGGGGGATCAAGGTCCTTTATTTATAGAGGGGGAACCCTCATATGGCCTTAGGGAGTCTTCGGAGCCGTTGGAGAGGTTTTCGGAGCCGTTGGAGGCCAAGTGGACAGGCTGGTCAAAAGCCCAACGGCTAGTTTGACTAGCTCCACCGGCTGACCGGTACAGAGCCACCGGTTGCCCGGTGTGTGCAAAATGGAGGAGGGTTCGAGCTCAGGCTCCACCGGCTGGCCGGTGAGAAGGCCACCGGTTGGCCGGTGAGAAGGCCACCGGTTGGCCGGTGCTTAGGTAGTAGCAAACAATATTCTGCTGGGTGCCACCGGCTGGCCGGTGCTGAGGCCACCGGTTGGCCGATGCTGAGGCAGTGGCTCAGCCTTCTGCCCAGGGTCCACCGGTCGGCCGGTGGTGAAGCCACCGGTTGGCCGGTGGACTGAATTTCAGTCCAGTTTTGCTTCTTGCTTTCTTGGCCTAATTCCTTGGCCACCTGAAATGATTCCTATCATCTAAAAACACTTTAAAGAGGATTAGATAAATAAGAGGGTGATTGTGATCATGAAAATAAAACCACGAGGGGTTCGATAGGTACAACAATCTCCCCCTATTTTGATGATCACAATCACCAAAACAATCAATGTAGAAAATGAAATGAAAACCATGCTTTAAAAGATTTTTCCCCCAATCAACCAAGAATTTCACCCCCTTTGTGATTATCAAAATAGCACGGGGCATAAAACATGATTGAGGGAAACAAGTTTGAAAAACAAGATGGAGATTTTAAACCAATGAAATTTTTCGAAGTTTTGAATTGAAAGTTTTGAATCAAAAATTGAATAACAGTTTGAATTGAAAGTTTTGAAAAGAAAATTGAAATGAAAAAATTTGAATTGAAAGTTTTGAATCGAAAAATTGAAATGAAAAATTTGAATTGAATGTTTTGAATCAAGAATTTTGAAATGAAAATTTTGAAACCAAGTGTTGAAATTGAAAGTTTGAATCGAAAATTTTGAAATTGAAATCAAAAGGGCTTAAACGATCCTAACTCCCCCAACATAAAAAAAACAAAACTCCGAGGAGAGGATTATCAAACCGAGACAAATTTTGGGCTGGTAAGACTCGCTAGAAGGGATTTTTCAATCCATACTTGTCTAGTGGCGGGTCTTCTCCTATAAAATTCATCGTTAAAGAAAAAAGTTTTGGGCCTACCGTACCGGGCATTTTTGCAATTGCACTCATAAATTAAGTGCCTGGGTTTTTTACAATAATTGCAAAATTTGAATTGGGAGATCCCCCTTACAAAAATAGTGGGTGCATGGGAGGAAGAGGCTTGCTTGGTATAGCCAAGCCCTTGGGTGGTCCTAGATACATGTTGGGAACCAAGTAATTTGGTCTGATTTTGTTCCCCTTGGGTGAACTTAGCTAGGGATTCCCTTAAATCTTTGATGGTTGATTCCATGGAATCAACATCGGGAAGGTTTTGGATTTTGAGGGACATCTCTTCCTTCTCTTTGTGAAGTTGTTCTTTTTCGGAAGAGAGTTTTTTGATATTCTTTTTTAAGGAAACAAATTTGGAAGAAAGTGCGTGAAAACCTTCCTCCAATTGATCTCTCGCATGTTGGAGATCTTCATATGATAGATGATTTAAAGAATTTGAATTTGAAGAACAAGAGGAAGAGGAGTCGGAAGATGTTACCTCATGAAATGCCATTAGGCATTTGTTACCATTTTCGCTCGAGGAGGAGGAGGAGGAGGATGTGGAGCTATCACTCCAAGTGGCCTTGAATGCCTTCTTCTTCTTTTGCTTGGCCTTTTTCTTTTTGAGAGGGCAATCGGGCTTGTCATCGCCTTTAGTACCTTCATGGGTTACTTCTAAAAGATTCCAGATATCATGAGAAGATGAGCAAGTAGAAATACGATAAAATTCATTACGGTCTAGCCCACAATGAAGAGCATTCATAGCTTTGCCATCAAGCTCAAAATTTACAATGTCTTCGGGGGTCCATTTGGACTCATCGGAAGAAGAAAGTGAATAACCATGCATGACAATTTTAAAAATAGGATAACCAATGCTTTTAAGAAATGTAGTCATGCGGGTTTTCCAAACAGAATAGTCGGTTCCATCAAAGAATGGAGCACGACCCAAAGAATATCCTTCGGGGGCGAAAGAAGTTGATGCCATCACAATGGATCTTAAACTTGAAATCGGTTAAGGTATTACTCAAATTTTGCCTCTGATACCAATTGTTGGACGGAGAAAGA
Organism: Viscum album; assembly: GCA_963277665.1. Taxonomy (NCBI): domain Eukaryota; kingdom Viridiplantae; phylum Streptophyta; class Magnoliopsida; order Santalales; family Viscaceae; genus Viscum; species Viscum album. The sequence goes on along the minus strand of OY728143.1, from coordinate 874,281,402 downwards.
AGGAAGTGATGGCAAGAGGGGGGGTGAATTGCCTTTTAAAAAATGAATAACAAATTAAAAACAATTTATGAATGCAGCGGAAATAAAGAGGAAAGACACAAGAATTGATAACAGAGTTCGGCCAAAAACCCGGCCTACGTCTCTGCTCCCAACTCAACCGTTGAGATATTCTACCGCTTTCTTTTCAATGGTTTTAGCAAGAAACCCACTAGAATTTAAGGTTAGTCTAGAACCTATTACAGCTTGCTTTTGATGGTTGAGAAAGAACCCACTAGCCTTTTTACGGGTGAAGGATAGCTCACCTAAAACTCAAGCTTTTTAAAGGGAAGGCTTGACTAACCTCTTCACACCTTAAAGGTGGTGTGAAAACCCAAATGAAAGGGAGATGAGAGAAAGAGGGGTTTGTAGGCACAAACCCAAATTTAAGCTCAAAAATAAATAAAGCAAGAAAAACCGTAATGGGGAAGACTTGGGCGCCAATGGATTGATGGAGCTGATGAAGGGCGCTCCCAAGCTTCTTTGATGGAGCTCCTTGGATGTGGAAGTGTGTTGGAGCAAGTGGGGTTCCCTTGGAGGAATCCGCCGGAGGTTCGCCAAATGATGGAAAATGTGTTCGTTGGCTTCACAATAGTTCCGGCTATGTTCCTTGGGCTTCCGGGGGATCAAGGTCCTTTATTTATAGAGGGGGAACCCTCATATGGACTTAGGGAGTCTTCGGAGCCGTTGGAGAGGTTTTCGGAGCCGTTGGAGGCCAAGTGGACAGGCTGGTCAAAAGCCTAATGGCTAGTTTGACTGGCTCCACCGGCTGACCGGTACAGAGCCACCGGTTGGCCGGTTTGTGAAAAATGGAGGAGGGTTCGGGCTCAGGCTCCACCGGCTGGCCGGTGAGAAGGCCACCGGTTGGCCGGTGCTTAGGCAGTAGCAAACACTATTCTGCTGGGTGCCACCGGCTGGCCGGTGCTGAGGCCACCGGTTGGCCGGTGCTGAGGCAATGGATCAGCCTTCTGCCCAGAGTCCACCGGTCGGCCGGTGGTGAAGCCAGCGGTTGGCCGGTGGACTGAATTTCAGTCCAGTTTTTCTTCTTGCTTTCTTGGCCTAATTACTTGGCCACCTGAAATGATTCCTATCATCCAAAAACACTTGAAAGAGGATTAGATAAATTATAGGGTGATTGTGATCATGAAAATAAAACCACGAGGGGTTCGAGAGGTACAACACCAATGCAGATCTCCTCTAAAACCCACCACCCAACCAGTGTGTTCATAATCCATCCCAAACGTGAGATGAAATTTACTCTGTTTGGTGGGCCTTATAGGACTCATCAAATTCTGTCACTCCACCTTTCCTCACAGTAGCCTTTCTCGGATTATGCAAAAACTGATGGAAATGGTCACCCATAGACACCACCCATGCCGCATGGATAGTGGCATAAATGCTCTCGTTGATGGGATACCATAAAGCCTAATATAAAGTTATTAATGAATTAAATTTCAAAATAAATATTATTTAATTACGTACTATCTAATGATCGAACATGGCGGCCTGCACATCAGGGGGAATCTTATCCCGTATTAGCCAGGGCTGTGAAAAATAATTGTGCAAGACAACACTCCCCTATCTAATAGCTATATGCATAAAACTGTGGATAAAGAACAAATAATCAAAAAATTAAAATATAAATAAATTAAAATAAATGATAACTAAAAAACACAGGTTACCATACCACCGCATGTGCGCATAGAATCCAAGAGCTGGACGTCGCTCTGGGATAGGATCTGAAATCATCAGTCTGGCAAGACCATGCCCCCTCCGAGTGCTCCCTGTAGTTCCAATAACCTGAGGGTCAAATGACTCAAGAACCTTGTCATCCATAGGTAGATCAGCCTCCAGAAACTGACGATACGTATCTGAGTCCATATGAAACATGAAATTATTGTTATTTGAAAACAGTTGAAAATAACTATTATGTATAGATATATATTTTTTGTGATTCTATCCAGCATTTTACCATGTCAATGTTCATCTTAATCATTATCTTCATAGTTTTCAATGTCAATGTCTTCATCTTCCTCATCAACATCATCAATTTCCATATTAGTTTCACATTCATCATCTCTTGTTATTTCAAATTCAGTTGTAACATCAATGACAATATCGTCACCATCGACCCTTAACTGTGGGGTATCATCCTCGATATTCATGTCTCTTTGTAAAAAAGATGTGTTTTCAGGAGTGTCCTGAAAATTTTCATTTCCTTGCACTTCACTCGAACCACATTCAGTTTGAGTAAACTGATTTTCTCAACATTTATCTTTTATTATAATCCACCAATCGCCCAACTCTTTTGTAGTAGCACAGTATTTCTCATAATAAATTTGATGTGCCTAATGATCCAATAAAATTGGTTCATTTACTACAAGAAGACTTTTATATTCAATATCAATAATTCCATGAATCAGATGAAGACGCACGCCTCTCTCAGTATCCATCCATCAACATTTAAACATTGTTACATAATTCTGTCCCAAATAACACTATTTAATAATTTCTTCAAGAATGCAGTAAAAGTCAACATCAATATCTCTATGATGTGATCCCTTCAAAAAAACACCACTATTATTGTTTTCTTTGATTCCCCATATGCATGTGTATGAAAGATATAACCATTCACCACATATGCATTATAACATTTAACCATTTTGGATGTCGGGCTACTCAATATATGCAATCGACTATCAATCTTATCAGCATGTACAGATACCTGAAAATTTGTAAAACATTTATCACTATTACAAGTAATAAATTTATTTTATATGTGAAACCAAAAAAGAATCTATGTTACCATTTTTTGAATCCAGTAGGAAATTTTTTTTGCCGACGTTCTTCTAAGCCAGCTGCTGTAATTTATGGAAATTGTTTCTTGATATGATCATCATATAAACTACAAATACAATATGATTAATTTAATGTAACATAATCTATAGAATAAGGGATAGGATCACTCACTATACCATTGGTAAAATTTCTTCACAGTTGAGTAGAACATATGAATGAGCACTATGATGTTCATCATCTAAAAGACATCGATCATGAACTCCATTAATGCCAAGTTCGGGATGATCGAAAAATGATAATTGATTTTTCATATCATCATCAACATTCCTCCCGTTCCAGCCCATGCGGTTAAATTTTGAGGGATTTTCAGATTCAAAATAATGAGAGCAGAATAATGCAAATTCCTCTTGCAAATAAGCTTCAGCAATTGGGCCTTCAACTGATGCTTTGTTAAGTACTTTTTTCTTCAATTTCTGCAAGCATCAATCAAATGGGTACATCCATCGAAATTGAACCAGATGTCCACATTTTGCGTCATGTTTTAAATGTAATATTAAATGTTCCATTGAGTCAAAGAAAGTCGGCAGAATGATTTTTTCCAGTTTCCATATAATTACAACAACAACTTCTTCCAGTTTTCTTAGTGTATTGTAGTCTGTTGTCGCCACAAACATGTCTTGGAATAAATTTGATATATCTGTTATAGAATCCCAAATCTTATAATTCAATAAAACCTCTTAATCTAATAGGCATAAGTATTTCCATTATAACATGACTGTCATGGCTTTTTAATCTGGTAATATGACCATTTTTTACACATCTGCCCAAGTTGGAAGCATAACAATCTTGAAGTCTCAAATCTACAATCCACTGAACAAATAATAAGAGATTATATTTGGTCAGTGTATATTCTTCTTTTGGCATCATTAATCTCTGTGATATGACATTATTAAACAATTCAAGTTCTGGTCACCTGCAAATTTTGGCAAGATCTAATCTTGCCCTTACATTATCGTTGGTTTTACCCTGTGTATCCAAAACTGTATGAAATAAATTATCAAAAAACTTCTTCTCAATTTAAATGACATCCAACATGTGTTAGACTATCAAATCAGACCAATATGTCATATTCCAAAAAATGCCCCATTTTTTCCAATTGTGTTTTTTCCCAAAGACATGAATTTTCTGTTGGTTTATTGTTGGTCCAAATGTGATGGAAGGTAATGAAAATACAACTGATTGTAACTTTGTACCTGAGATCATTTTTGGAGGTTCATCTCATTCAATTCTCCCTTTTTTGAAAAGAGATCTATTCCTCCGAAAAGGATGATTGATTAGAAGAAATCTGCGATGACAGTCAAAATAGAAATGTTTTTTTCCATTCACGAGCATAAATGCTTTGTTGTCTCGCGTAGAGTAAGGACATGATTTTGGACCATGTGTACTCCAGCCAAATAAAATTCCATATGTCGAGAAGTCACTAATTGTCCACATTAAAGCATCTTTCATTACAAAATTCTGTTTTTCAGCAGCATCATATGTACCAACACCATGACTCCACAATAAATTTCACTTATCAATCAATGGTTTCAAATAAATATCAATATTCTTTTTCGAAAGTCCTGGGATTAATAATGTAAAAAGGATATAAGTATCTTTAATCAAAATCCATGGAGGTAAATTCAATGGTGTTATAAAGACATGCCAACAGGAATTCTGATTACCAAAAGATCCAAATGGACAAAAAACCGTCAGCAGAAAGAGCCCATCGCACATTCCGGGATTCTAAAGAAAATGGCGTATGCACTTGATCAAAATGTTTCCATTAATCACCATCATATGGATGAATCAAGCCTTTACCATTTGAAATATTTGTTTTGTTCCATGACATCATTGTTGCTGTGTTCAGAGACATAAATAAACGCTGCAACCTGGGTGTAAGTGGGAAATATTTCAACTATTTTACAGGAACCAATCCAGACATCCCTGATTGAGCTTCCTTATAATTTGATTTTCCTAATGTGGGACAAATATCATATGTATCATTATCACCCGAATATAAGATTAAATCGTTTGAACATGCATGGATCTTCTGATAACTAAGGCCCATATTACGAACCAGTCTCTTCTCTCATAATAATTAGCAGGCAGCACATTTCCTTCTGGTAACAATGCTTTAACCAAAGAAAATATCTGATCAAAATAGTTTTTTGACATTCCATAATCTAATTTAAAAGCCTTAAATTTTGAAACTACTTCTAATTTTCTTTTATTGCAACCGGGATATAATACATCCTCAATAGACCTAAACAACTCAGCAAATTCAGATGGTGCCAACTCGGGAGGTAAATCAACATCATCCTTGATTTCAGTTTGTTGAACGGATGACCCTACAACATCATGAACTAAATTATGAAACCGTGATGGATCTGGAATCAAATTATTAGTATCTTCTTTGGAACTATATTCACCGTGTTGATATCAAAAAATTTAATCTGATTGAAAACCATAATGTAAGAGATGTTTCCCAACAATTTCAAATGTCTCAAACGTTCTCAGAGCACATTTTTTACAAGGAAACTTAATTGTAACTTATGAAAAAAAATCAGGTTTGATGATTCAAATGATAAGAAAGCTTCAACACCATCATCATATTGAGGATTTAAACTAGAACCTTTTGGATTTCTGCGCTGATTTATCCAAGCGTGATCATATAATAATAATTGATGTCGATTTCCTTGTTCCATATTCATATATATGTTTCTAAAAAATTGAAAACCATTAATAATGTTAAATAATTTGATATAAGAAAATCAATATCCTAAAAAGAGAAGATACAAAATTACAGTTATTTCTTAGTAACTACCAATAATTATAGGCAACGCAGTTAGTTTGTAATCATCCACACTAATTATTATTAATTTATAAATACTTAGAAATACTTGACAGAATTAAATATCCATGAATAAGCAAATAAAATTTTGTAATAATCGTTTTGGAGATTATATTACTAATTATTCTTATTTGTTTCCAGCGGATTGGCGACGGCTCTTTTTCATGACGACTCATCTCCTTGCAAGTAGATGAGTCGTCAGGGAAATGAGCCTCTTTTGTCCGACGACTCATCTCTTTCTAACTTTCTCCCGACTGAAATCAGTATGAAAAACATGCTCTGACATACGTTAGAGCACATTTTTCATACTGATTTTGGTGGGATAAAGTAACAATGAAATGAGACATTGAACAAAAGGTAGCCATCAATCCGCTGGAAATTATGCCAATTTATAACCATTTACTCGAATTTATTTTATTTTTGATTAATTATTACTAATTTTTACAAATTATTACTAATTATTACAAATCTTAATATTTCCAATATATTTTTCTCTATTTTTAACATGTTCAAATCTTAAAGGGTCGTCAATTTTCAGGTCAGGCCCAATAGAAATTTTGCGTCAGCCATGTCCAATGTAAACTCTATAATTGTCCTTACATGGTTGATAACCTCGCAAGTAGTGTTGTAATAGGACGACACAAGTAATTTCGTTCTCATCTTTAAGAATCATTTCGCATGACCCTTTACATAGATTATTCTTCCCTAAAAATTTAAGAGAACTTCAGTATCTTTACCTTAATTTTTCATGAAACAATGGTCTATGTAAAAAGCCATGTGATATGATTCTTATAGATGTGAAAGACATGACTTGGTTTGTCATATTGCAATGCTACTTGCGAGGTGATCAACCAAGAAATAATAATTATATAGTTTACATTGGACACAGCTGACACAAACTTTTTATTGGGAATGACCAGAAAATTCGCGACGCTTTAAGATTTGAACATGTTATGAATAGAGCAAAACTTGTTGAAAATATGGATAACTGTAATATTTTATTAATATTTTATATTTTTAACAATATTAATATATTTTTATAATTATTAAACATATAATAAAAAAATAATTATATTATTAGTATTATTTAATTATTAATATTAGATTAATATAATATTTTATATTTTGTTACTATTTATGCTACTATTTATGTTATTATTTATATTAATAATTATGTTACTAATAAGAAATGCAAAGATATGCATATAGGTTGGGTGGTTAATAAATCATTGAATAGAAAAACAAACGTGATTGACCGCTCATCTACCTCAATTATCTTTTCATTTGTGTGTTGAGGTTGATAGGAAACTTCTACCTCCGCATGTAATATTTACTTTTACTGTCAAAAATTATAAACCTCCTCACCTCTATGCTGGCGAGGATGTTGATAATTTTGATAGTAAAAGAAAATATTTCATGTGGAGGTAGAAGATTCCTGTCAAGACACAACACACAAATAAAAAGAAAAATAATGTAGATGAGCTGTCAATCACGCTTTCTAATTTTCCTAATTATTTTTAATTATTTCCTAATTCTTATTATTTGTTTCCTAATTATTTTTAATTGTTTCCTAATTATTTTTAATTGTTTCCTAATTCTTTTTAATTGTTTCCTAATTCTTTTTAATTGTTTCCTAATTCTTTTTAATTGTTTGCTAATTCCTTTTAATTGTTTCTTAATTATTTTAAATTGTTTCATAATTCATTTTAATTGTTCCCAAATTCTTTTTAATTGTTTCCTAATTCCTTTTAGTTGTTTCCTTATTCTTTTTAATTGATTCCTAATTATTTTTAATTGTTTACTAATTATTTTTATTTGTTTCCTAATTATTTTTTATTGTTTCCTAATTCTTTTTATTTGTTTCGTAATAATTTTTAATTGTTTCCTAATTATTTTTAACTGTTTTCTAATTATTTTTAATTATTTCTTAATTATTTTTAATTGATTCCTAATTATTTTTAATCCTTACGTAATTATTTTAAATTGATTCCTAATTATTTTTAATTGTGTCCTAATTATTTTTAATTGTTTTATAATTATTTTTAATGGTTTCTTAATTATTTTTAATTGTTTCCTAATTATTTTTAATTGTTTCCTAATTATTTTCAATTGTTTCTTAATTATTTTAAATTATTTATTTTTAATTGTTTCCTAATTATTTTTAATTGTTTCTTATTTATTATAATTGTTTCTTAATTATTAAAATAGTTTCTTACTTATTTTAATTGTTTCCTAATTATTTTATTGTTTCCTAATTATTTTAATTATTCTAATTATTTCTTATAAATTAAATCTAATTATTTCTTAATTATTTGATAATTATTTTAATTAAATCAAATTAAATATAATTAAATATAATTATTTATTAATTATTTGATAATTATATAATTATTTATAATTAAATATAACTATGTCTAATTATTTCTATTTAAATATATTTATTTCTAATTATTGCCAAAACATCCTCCGGGAGTGTCGAACCAAGAGTGTAGTAAGGTCTGTTGTCGTGTACTAGGTTGCCCCAAGTCAAGCTCGAAACACCTTGTCAGAGTTTTCACTCCTAGGTAAATCTGTGCCAGAGCCTCCTCTACTTCTTCGTATCCAGACAAGGATTATTTAGTACAACCACTTAATCAAGTTATGCTATATAGTTACTAAACATTCTATTAAGAAAAATTTAAATTAACATTTGAAAATAAAATTAAAAATTAAAAATAATTTAATAAATAAAAAATTATAAATACCTACAATATTTTGAAGTAATTTGCGCCTTATAACTCCTTCTCTCCTCTTCTCATAAGAAAAAATTAAAACGAAAGAAATTCTCTACTTAGAACTGGAAGTTAGAGAGAGAGGAAGAGAGATCTGAATGTTTTAGAAATAAAACGGGTGGGGTGTATATATATGTTAGAATATTTGTGACGGTCTTATTTGCGGCGGGATACCATCGCAAATACTAGGTATTGGGACGGTATCACGTTGCAAATACCTTTACCCACATTAATTACAGGTGGATGTTAAAAGGGTTTTTTCGATGGCCCGTCGCCAATAGGTGACTGCCGACAGACTATTGGCGACGGGTGAATATCCCCATCGCAAATTCTTATTTACAACCGTCAGTATTGGCGATGGGCCCCATCAGAAATACCTTTTCCCGCATTAATTATGGGAGGCAGATAAAAGGGTTTTTGTGACGGGCCCGTCACAAATTGCTCCCTGACAACACACCATTAGCGACGGTCGGATATCCATGTCACAAATTCCTATTTACTAGCCCCAGTATTGGCAACGACACCTGTACCAAATAACACCTGCTGAATATTTTTTTACGACGGGAAAATTTACCTGTCACAAATAGTATTTACCACCGCCGGGTAGTTGTGACGGGTAGAAGACGACCGTTGCAAATAGGCTTCCTACGTTTTGGCGCGCAAACCGCGCCATATCTATTGCGACAGGTCCGGTATTTCAGTCGCAAATAACTGACCATTTTTGATGGGAATATATTCCCATCGAAAATACACTTTTTGTCATATTTTTTGTGACGGGAATAAATCCCATCGCAAATATCCCGTCACAATAAGCGGTTTTCCCGTAGTGAATCCCAATCCCCTAAAGAGGTTCCCCAGATAAAAGAATCAAGAGATAAAATATGAATCTTTTTTCAATCAATTTTTTTCATGTTCCTTTCCTTTTGTATCATATCCTGAATTCCCCTCATCCAAGTGGAATGAAAACCCCAGTATCATAAATATAATTTAATTTCAACATGTTTATGGAATAATTCTTCATCAATTCGTATCCCCTACCTCTTTTATTTTAATAATGAAAACATCATTAATAAGGTGAAAATCTATAATCTTCATGGATGGTGTGCCTTCATCATTGAATTCAACCTTCAAAGATTTTGATGTATAAAATATGTTTTTGAACCAAATTATAATATATGTATTATATCTCTTTAAATTTTATGCAATATATTTTTACATATGATATTAATTTATAAAAACAATTACATGATTGTGATCAAAAAATTGATAAATTGATATAAAGGATTATTATTATGATTTATTTATTGGATCATACTCACTTATAGGGAAAATGATATATTATTATTCTATAATATCATTAATAACTTATATATTGTTTTCTTGAAAAATTTCCTCATTCTACACGATTTTCCACACACATATACAAGTAAACTGATCACGAAAACCATGAAAATCAATTCTCCCAAATGATGAAATTCAATCTATTATCCCATAAAAAAGGCCATAAATGATAAAAATGAAGTTATAATAAAACAAATAAATGCATAATTGGTTTTTAAATTAATTATTAATTAATATAATTCTATTAACTAGGACATTAAGATCAAGTCATGAACTCCTTCAGACATAATGTAAGGGATTCTACATGAATATCCATTATTCATCTAGGTTACTCCTCTCTTTTTACCCAAATGGAATAATATTTTATTTTTATTTACATATTTTAAAATCTGAAAATATTTTCCAAAATTATCTATCATGATCAAATCATCATTATTTCTTTGGGATATACAATTTTGTAAATGGTTCCCTACTTATTTCTTCCAAAAATGCTAGCCTATTTTAAGGGAACTTCCCGTATTCATAACCATTTTCAGGTGTGCAACATTATATATTTTAAGATATAGTTATTTTTCTACCATCACTCATTTCCTAATGAAAATATAACTTGGTTAAATTAAGGTTTTATACAATCAAATACTACTTTTCCATTTTAATTAATCTTTGATGATTTTCATTATGGGATACTAAAATGTTTTTGTCAAAAATTTCTTCAAGAGTATTTTCACATAATTTTGAAATAAATCATGATAATATATGCCTAATTTAACTTATTAATGGCCATGTATGATTTAAATCATTTATTTCATATACATCAATTTTTTATCCCCTTATGTTATCACTTTTCTCATGATTATGATACCTCATACTTTCCATGGGTAAACCTTATGATTATATTTAATTAAATATGTATGATTATTTATGTGGAAAGAATATTCATGAACATGTTACGATGGATGTGACCATATAGAGCTCCAATGAATTGGTTAAATTATAGTATCATGATAGATTATGTGCAACAGTCTCAGTGGAATCCTTGAAACCTACACCTCTATTTTCAACGAGCTGGACTCGTGATCCTCTATATGAAACAAGAATTGACTCATGCAAAAGTCATGTTTTATCATTCTTCCACATTACCATAATTATATGACCAAATTTCTTTTATGTCATGAATCCAATTTTTTTATCATGTTCCATGTCTTTTTATAACATTTTTTTATGCATTTTTACCATTATGAAAAGCATTATTTTAACGATTATTCCATTTATGGGATTTTTAACTTTCCACGTTGTTTATGTAATCCCAAGGTTATCATATATAGATGTATGTTTTTGAAGCAATGTTGGATCACATAATGGATGCTATGTAAAAACATGATTTATTAAGTCCAAGGTTTTCATTTTTATGTTCCTAGTTTTCAAGAACATTAGACTTTACAATCATTGGGTTGTAATTTGATGTTTAGTTATAATTAAAAACATGTAATGATTTATGTAAAAGGTTATTGTCTCTATACCAATAAAGAAAAATGAGGTTACTTCTCCCGCATAATATCCCTATATTCCCATGTTGCTTCCTCAAACTTGTGGTTTCACCCAAAATAAATTACATTGTGAGCAGTCTTGTTCTATATTACATACTATGTATGATCCATAATTTCTATTCATTGTTCTTTATAAGAAATATTTTACTCCAAATATATGACCATTATGTTTTGTATATATGATGTGTTATTTATGTAAGTCATATATAGTAAAACATGGAACACACCATGGAAATTAAGTATATTAACTAGAAGAAAATTTTATAGTCTAATATCCAGATACGATCAATTATTTTAAAGTGACCCATATACATAGGGAAAATTTAAACTTCATTATTCTATGAAAAAATTCATAGAAAGAACTTCTCGGCTAATCATAGTCTATATCATGTTGAAAAATATTAGAAGAAATATTTTTTCAAATCATTTCAATAATTACACATTTCAGAATGCATATATCTATCTCTTACATCTTATAATATGGATAGTGACTAGATAGATTTATTTTTGTAGCTTTATTCCATTAATTTACAGCTCTTCCATTCCTTCCATAATGGGCTTCCTAATGATTCAACTGAATTCTCTAGTGAAAGACATTATCATATGAAATTTCAACTCGATAATGTTGTTATTCTCAACCACTTTTGTATTCCAATGAATGAAATATTATCATACCATTTAGGGGTTGAATTTTTATCTTAGAATTATGATATTTCATAGGATGATATGTAGTGGTGAAACACTATAATGTATCATGATATTGTGAAATATCTCACTAAAACCCCGAAAAAAATTTCCCTTCAATATATACAATTGAATATTATAAAACATGATTCCTTATAACTTCATTAATGTATATTCTACAAATTTGATTGAGATAGATATATTATCTAATAATAATGAATTGTGATGAAATCCTTATAAAATCAACTACAACCCATTATTACCTCAATATCAAATATAATATATGTTCTATTGGATAATTGTACCTTTAGTCCAATTTCCAAAAATTTGTAAAGGAATTCCTCCTAATATAACATTGTCACTATATAAACCCCCAAAAGGGATCATTACAATAAATGTCTCCTGAAATATAGTTAATATTGAAAAACACCCATCAAATAAATCCTCTAATGGTGTTTCAATGACATGGAAATTTTGATAAAACTTGAAATCATATCCCATTATGGTATTCATAACTCTAATGTTAATTTTAAATGGAGAAAAAATGATTCCAATTGATAATTCAATAATTTTTCATTAAATGATCATTGATATCATTCAAAAGTAAATCAACTAGAATCATGTGTTCAAACTTCAACTAATAGAATTTAAAATATTATTTTATTATTCCAAATTTCATATAGAGGTAGATAAAAACATGATTGTTCACAAAATAATGAAAAAATATATTTTCATATGGATTATTCATACAAAATAAAATATGGAATTACAAAATAAAGAGGGGGGATTAGTGTTCCATAATTATTATGATTCACTTCAACCATCTGAATTGCAGAAGCATTAATTTTATCATTTTCCTTCAATGTATGTTGTGTCTTATCATCCCCATTATATATTTTAAGGGCGAATTCATTTTTATAATTCAAAAAATTCTTGTACATGAATCACTTGAGTGTGGGTGGTTCATTAGTGGTTCTTATATTCTTCTCTATTAATTTTCCAGGCCCAATAATCACATTTCATCATTTTCAGGTTTTATAACCTACCATTCCATATTTTTATAACCTCCATGTTCTATTCATGAAATTATATTGATGATTCTTCAAATAGTTTAATTATGTAGAGGTATGTAATTTCATTCCACAATATGAATTATTCTAGTTTTCATGAGAGCCAATATTTATTATCTTATCAAAACCATAGAATAATGGGAATATCCAATATTTATTTCTATAATCATTTTACATCGAATGATTTATTCATGTATACTAATGTATATAATGGATAATTATCTATATTAACATTGTTATAAGACACTAAATAATATATTGTCCATACAATTAAAATAAATGATAATACCATATTCATACCTCACAGTTCTTGTAAAATATGCTTTACAGAATCCAAAAGATTCATATTCATTTTTATTTATCTTAAATAAAAAATTTCCCATTATCATACGTGAGGAAAATGGGGCGGCCATTTCTCACAATTCTTAGGATGCTGAGGCTTGCTCTTCAAAGCATTTATTTGTTGTGCAAGAATCCTCCTACTAGGATTTTATTTTTTTCAACCAAGGCACGAGCATGAATTATCCTTTTCAAACCATTGGTTTAGGTCCACCTCCCAATGGGATGTTTCCCAATAGTCCTATTAGGATTGGGTCACATGTTCGGTGGGTCACCTACTGTATCCGCATTTCATAGATTGTTAAAATGGATCGCAGATCTGATGGAACATCTATTTAATAGTTTTCCTCCCATAGTATGGACCTCTCTCTGTCATCGCCCTCATGTAAAATGGTGACATATCTTCCCCAGTATCAATCCTAGGAGATAACATTACCCCTCAGGTCTCTTCTCCAATGTCTCCAGATTCAAGTTTAATGGACATGAAGCATCCCTTTTCTCCATCGACTGCTATCAGGAAAAGGACTAGTGGAGGGTGCACTCTAGAGGTCATCTATAAGAAGGTGCATAGTAGAATGTGCACTCTTTCTCATTCCAAACATAGTGCTTCAGGATCTTTGATCTTGTCTCCCCCTGCCAATGGCCAGTTGTCTAGGGCCAAAACCTGATTCCATATGTTAGATGTCTAGAGTTTCAATCTATAATGACAGAGGTCTAGGAGTGCAGGTGAAGACTGATTTCATCATCTATTAAAATGTTAATCACTTATTTTCTTTTGTGGATATTCTCGAACCAAAAAATCATATAGAAGACTGGAGATATTCACGTAGAGGCTCATAGTTAGAGGATGTTTACAGAGGAATCATCTTAACTCCCATATCTGGTTGTTCAAGAAGGATCATGTCTCAGTTGATTTGTTTAGCGTGTTATATTAGTACTTTCCACAAAGGTATCCATAGGTTCCCGTGACTAGTTTTTCACTTTTTTATTTGTTAAAAACAATTTTTTGGAGAGGGAGAGCATGAGGTGGGCCATAGAAGATCTCATCGACAATTGTACTCCTTGTATTCAGGTGTTATTTTAATACTATAGAATCTCCAAAGGGGGAAATAGGGGTGATTTTACAAGGAGTTCTAGTTAGTCCTTTCATTCCATCTAGGCCCAAACATGTTTAACGGATGTCGGGTTTAAGTGCGATCTCTTACCCTAGAGTAACAACCAATGGGGGGAGAGGTGCACCTAGTGCCATCTTGATCATTTCTTCATGAATGATGTTACTGTATTGCTCTTTCCAAATGTGAAAGCCTCACCCCTAGAAGGGTGCTTATCAGATCACTCACAACTTCATCTTGAACTAAGATTCAGTGCTGCAAGAGTCGATCACATTCAGTTTTCTGGGATTTGGGTGGACGAGATAGGGTTCAATGATGTGGTCAGGGAAGCTTGGATTTGTTCACTCCCTGGGAACCCATGGATTTATCTTCATAATCAGATAAGGTGGCTCCAAAAATGCTTATAAGGTTGAGAAATTCAATTACAACCCTTGATCATGATCTGATTGAGATCATTGAGGAGGTTTATTGCATGGAGGCTAGCCTAGAGGAATAATAGGATGAAAACGTTTTTGATGAACTCAGAACAAAAATAGTTATCCTCACTGATATACTTATGATTAAGGAGATGATTTCTACAGTAATTGTTCATGTAAGATGGCTCTATGAGTGGGACTAAAATACCTTCTACTTCCATACACTCAATAATGAGAGGTGGTGGTTACACATGAAAAATATGCTCAAGGAGGATGGTTTATATTCCAACGAACATGACGAGGTTGGAGAAATAGCCAATGAAACTATCAAATATTTACTTGCAATCCCTAATCATAATATGGAATGATGTTATCCTACTTAATCAATAGACTTCTTCTAAGACATTCCAAGAAGTGTTATGGAGAAGATTTACCAATTCATGAGAAGGTCTCCGGAAGAGGAGGAAGTGTGTGAGGTGGTATGGACTCTGCATCCAGACAGTGCACCAGGTCCAGACATCATACCTGGTTCATTTTATAGGGTGCCATGGGACATAGTCAAAGGGGATTTAGTGAAAGATATGAGGTATTTCTTCCAGGGAGGCCACCATCCACACATAACCATTGCAACCAAGGTAGTCAGGATACCCAAACTAGGTAACCCCTAGTCTGGTGAGTAGTACATGCCATTAGGATTGTGAAACATACCTTACAAGATTCTAGATATGATCCTTAATAAAAATTGGCGCCCCACTTAAATACATGGATGACAGCGGAGTAGCATGGCTTCATCAAAATGAGATCAATTCATGGTGCGATTGGAGTGGTCAAAAAAAATAATCAAAATGATTGACAATAAGATCTTCGAGAATAATCTATTGATTAAAAATGCTATTAGTAAGTAATATGATAGGATGGGATGGGGTTTTATATTAATGGTTTTGGAAATCATTGGATTCTAAAATTGGAACGATGACCTTTTATTTTGTTGCTTCTGCTCGGCATGGATTTCCACCTCGTTTTTGGGTCAGCAGCCTGGATTCATCATGCCTTGTCGAGGGCTTCAAAAAAGGGACCCTATTTCTCCCAATTTATTCATTAAATCTCAAAATGTGCTTATTCACTATATAAATAAGGGTATTCATAAAATAAAATTCAATCCTTATGAGTATATAAATTTTATTGAGGGAATATCTTATCTGATATCTGGGGATGACACTATCCTTTTCATTAATGGCAGTAGAAGATCAGTGGTTTTAATGAATGGTCTTCTTGAGGAATATGGTAAATGGAGTGGACATGTGATTAACATAGAGAAAATCCTTTATTATAATTCTAATGTAATCTCGTTAAAGAAGGTGAGGGTCTTGAATGATACCTTAATTTAGAGGATATGCTATTATCCCATGGATTACCGTGGAGTGTCGGTCAGTTCTTACTCTCTTCTCATTTATCATTTTGATAATATAGTGGGAATGGTTATTGGTAACATATTAAACTAGAAAAATAGTCTTCTTTCTTTTGGAGGGTGCATTACCCTATCAACAACATCCTAGTTTCTATCCCCATGCATCTCTTATCCACCGTGAAGGCCCCCAAGAGTGTCATTTCTAACATAGAGAGGATCATAGTGTCCTTCATATGGGATGGTCAGCTGGACGGAAAACATCACTATAGAGTGGGGAAGTGACTCACAAGGCCTATAGTAGATAGTGGAATCATTATATGGAGTGTATCTTCAACCATGCAATAGATGCCTGTTAAAAATGCATGTGAGGTAATGCAATGCCGCTCTCTCTCGGGAATGATTATGCAAGAGAAATATGGTCTGGATGTGGCGGTGTATAGGTCTCGACCGTTAAGGATATATAAGATTATCCAACTGTATAAAGAGGTCCTACGTCCTCACACCAGTTGTCTACTATGGAGAAGAGATGTGAACTTCTGGTGTCATGATTTGGGGGAAGCCAACGGTTTCCTGGTTTTCGAACACCAGATATGTCCTTCAGTGATGTGTGCGGTCATCTAGGAATTATTTAGGTCACTCTTGATGACAATCAATGCTCTATCATCAATGATATTTTCCTCTGTGACGTACAAGATGGACTTACATTCAGGTATCCCTCCTTAGGTGAGTTCTCAATCAATGCGTATGAAAATATAAGGAGGGACCTGATCACGGGTGATCAATGGGGGATTACACTGGGGTGTAGGGGTATTTCTCCCAAATTTATAATTCTGATATAGTGTTGTAAGGAATAATGTGATTCCAAATGATTATAATATCCAGCATATGGGGGTGTCCATGGACTCTAGATGCTGGTGTTTCAAAAATACCAAACATGAAATGGGGAAGAACCAATTCTATTATAGTGAATGGTCACGATGGACATGGATGGTGTCTAGAGCATTCTCTGGGTGTCATGAACTAGACAATAGTCAACACGTTTTTTTCAGTTGATGGTTTAATGGAGTTGGCATGTACGGTCGAGAGAAAAATGGTCGGGCGATCATCCTTATTGGGGGCTGTTGGATCATTTGGAAATATAGGAATGATGCTCGACACAATTATATATGCGGCACCAACACTATTATTTTCATCAAGATGATGAACACCTTGATGGATTTTTCTGGTGTGAGTACTGAGTTCCATGGTGCTCTATCAGTAAGGGCTTCCAACTCAGAGGCACACAATCAAATATAGAGGAGAGGTTAGGGGAATTGGGTACGCTGACATCCCCAAAGAACTATGTTAAAACTCAAAATGGACGGATCCCTCTTACGGAAAGAAATGAGGCGTGGAGGTATCATCCGGGACTAGAGGGGAAATGTAGGGGATGATTTCTCCGATTTTTACGATAGAAGTGATGCTCTTTAGGATAAGGTAAATGTGATTGTAACAGGGATGGAGCTATGTGAGAAAATAAATGTAAATTTGAAAGTAGTTGAAACAGACTCCTTTATTCTCTATACAGCACTCACTAAAAGTGGTAGTTTCCCTCAGAATATAGAATACTATGTTCGTAAGTGCAAAAATATATTGGGACTCTACATGGAGATCACCTACCCTTGGAAAGAGGGGAATAGGGTTTTTTATTTCATGGCGTCTCAAGCATCTCCAACTCAAAGCCTATCATTCTTCCTTAACATAGGTTCTCTTCCATTTGTAGGAATTTTTTTTATTAATGATGTGTTGGGGCTCCAATACCTTATACATCCATGATGTTCATTTGATTGATGTTTTTTGATGTTTTTATATGTTTTCAAAATCAATAAAAATGTTACATTTCATTTATTATCATACAATGAATACGAGGATAGTACTTATTAAAGAATATTTTCTTAAACTCATCCAAATCCATGAAGTCAATTTTAACTTGATTCCTTATATTCTTGATATTATTCCACCATTGTTTTTACTCATCATCCATATTTTAGAATGGAAATATTTTTTTTCATTTTACAAACACTAGAGAATAAAAAAAATATTTTCAGTGGTGTTCCCTAAATTTTTAAAAAGCATGGATCGAAAGGTCCACTTAATGATTGAGGTTGTTTACACATGATGTACAAAACAAAATTTTGTTCCCTCCTTGAACTTTTTTATGATGACCCAGATTCATAGCTAATAAAGTTTTTTGGTTATAGAAATGAAATTTTATGTTCTTTATCCCATAAATTTTGGATGACCAGGAGGAAAATAATTTCATTTTCCATCTTACATAGTATTAACATTGATCATTTAGGTTTTATCCATTGACTGAACCTAAAAATTATTATGTAAGTAACAATAATCATGATGGGGGACAATATAATTAGAAAAATTAACATTTCATAAGACTAAATAAAGACATATTAGTTAATCTATTTCTTCAATTCTATATCATAAGTCATTCAAAGTCATCATCTACTTAAATCCTTCATTATAGTTCAAAATGAGTTTGTGTATTTCCAAAGAATTTTCCCCATGTGTGTCAAACTAGGTGTGCAATAGGACTATTATAACACACCTTGTGATGATTGATTCCAACTTAATGTTCCATTTTCTGAGTTATTACCCCTATTTACCTTTTTATAAGAGAGATGACTAATTTCACGATCTATACATGGATGTAATTTCATAGAAACCACTTTCTCCAAACATTACAAAACATACATGACATTTTCATATATTTTTTTCATCCATAAACATATCATAAGAGAAAAACCTAGAAATATTATTAGAAATATTCATTGGAATCTCACTAGAGTACTCTCAACCCAATTACCAGAGGTTAACTAAAACTTTACTCTGATACCAACTATAACAACCATGGATTTTCATAAATGGGTATTACATATTTTTAGTTAAATATACAATAAATTAAAAAAAATTCTTATTTATCATACTAATTTATTATCTTCGGTGACTAGGTACACAATAATTTAATATGGAGAATGATCTTTCAAAATCTCCCATAAATATATTTCCCTTTAGCTTTCATCCCATACATACCATACATTAAACCATTCTTCATAATCTGAGGAACTGATACATAAGAAGGGTTTAACTCAGTTTCTCAGTAAGGGTAAGAAAAAATATATCAAACTATAATCCAGTTAAGGAATAAGATATTAATAATAGTTTGTAATCATGAAGATAACATACAAAGTTCCAACCAAGCCCATTATAGATCATAAACATGATTCATGGAATAAAAATTTATCAATTAATAAAACATGGGATAATAGAGTGATAATTATCATAAATAAATCATGAACCATAATAGTAGGTCATAAAAGTTAGAAACATTCAAAAATATAGAAAACCAGTTCATATTTTAAGGTTTTATACTATGACAATCAATATAGTGAATTAAGAGTCATCACACTTTTCCCATAGAGGGTTAGGACCCACTTATCACCCATAGAGGATCCAGACACACATGTTTTCCCTAGCGGATTAGGGCTCACTTATTTCCCATATAAGGTAAATTCCATTGACTTTTCTCCCATCGTTATCTCTTGTGATATAAAGCATTACACAATCACAATGATGGAGATATAAGTCTCACCTTTATCATAATGAAAACAATATTTATGTGTGTCGTAATAACATATAAATTATACATCATAAAATGTGAAATTAAATGGATTTCATAAATATTTTAACATATATTTTCATGTGTAAATGAAACAAGTTTCATTATCATTTTTCCATTTTATCATTGTATTACTCATGAAAAGAAGTGTGGTTCATAAGCATTTTATCATGGCCCAACCTGTGGTGGAGAAATGAGTTTCATAAACACCTCAAATTCGTTAATAATAAACATTAATAGAAAAAATAACAATGGTATTTTTTATTTATATCCCCATCAATGAATAAGTTACAACAAATAATGTTATCTTATATGGAAAATGACTTTTAAAGATAAATCACATGGAATAATTTTTGGGGAAGTTATATTTTCATTGAAAATTACTATTCACAACTAAAAATATATTTTAGGTACTTTTCCATTAAAAGAAACTTCAATTTTATAAATTATGATTCAAAAGTAATTCAAATCATTTCATTAGGAAAAAATTATTTTTTCATTAAAAACAATTTTTTAAAAAAACACTTTCAATGTGATTTTCAATTTGAAATAAATTATTTAAAATATAAAATCATTCCTAATATTAAGGACCAAATATTCATTTAAAATAAAAATGAAATCATATAATGGAATATTGAAATTATTGATTTTTTGTGACATCAAAAATCAGTATTAATGTTCTGCATGTTTAAAATAATGGCTCTATTTACATTTTTGTTAAAATCTAAATAAGTATTTTTTTAAAAATACATTACGATTCCTTCAAAAAATTTGTTAAAATTTAACAATTGAAAAAAAATATCTTAACTAAATAATTTTAATAATTTCACAAATATCGAAAAAATTATTATAAAATATTATTTTTTGAAGAAAAATATGTATTCAATTGAATGTGGAAATAATGATAATTTTTATTAAAAACATATTTTGATATCATGGTTACAAAATGAACTGAAAATTAATGTAAAAATTATATTGTCATTATTTTACTCTATGGAATGAAAATTCATGAGATTAATGAGGGTTCAATTATATAATTTTATCATCAAAATCATAATCATAAACAATTCTTATAAATGATGAGATTGAAACAAAAATTCATTACCACTTTGATAACATTTTAATGTAACCCCCATGAAAGAATAATAATTAAATAAAACATAAAACACCCTGAAAATATTTATATTGATGGTACACAATTTCAATGGGTAGTATATATAACTCATATAAAAATATAGGTGCATAATAATATTTTTCCCCCAAATATAGATAATTGAGACAAAATTCATTTACCGATTTGTTAACGTTAAAACAAGAAAACCCCATGAAATAGAGATAAAAAATTGATATATTGATCGAAATATTTTTCAGTATATTAATAATAATGTACATTCATTGAAATTATATACGTCAAATGAATTAAATATGGGTTGAACATGGCATGTTTCTTATAGATGTAAAAAGTGAGACGAATATCTATTACCTAAAGAATCAATTTTCATAATATATTTTTGAAAATAATTTAAAATTAATATAATTTTCAATTAAATAACAATAATTATAAATCCAAAATTCTTATTATTTTTACTCAGTACATTTTATTACAAGTTTATTAGAAATTCATTGATAAAATTATGTTTCGGGTAATAATTGCATTAATTTCTGTATATGTTTTGATTTCTTATTTTCCATCCACTTACATTGATCATGGTAAAATTTTATAAATAATAATGATAATTACATAGTAATGATATTTATAAATCAATTATAGTTTTAATATGAATCATGAATGTTGGTTTTGGGAAATGAAGTATGATAAGATCATGGAGATGGTTGGTTGTACTTACGCATGAGTAAAGATAAAATTTTCCAATGATAATTATTGAAAATTGCAAAGTAATATAGAATGTTTATAGAATTATCATATTATAATAATTAAAATATAATATAATTAAATATAATTATTCATGTCACCCATTTTTTGTGGTGATTAAAAGAGAGTCACATCCCCTCGTAAAGTTGATAATCCCCATGTGCACGAATGATGCTATAATTTTCAGTGAGTGAAATGGTATGAAATAAAATGATATTTTATCATTTTATAAATATTTATAAGCTACTAATCTAATAATTTTTCAATTTATTTCTCATAAATTTATCTGTATTATTTACCATGAAAAGTGTTAGTGAAAAAGGAATTATATTCCTTCTTGATGAGGGAGTCTGTCGTACACATAAATGATGTCAATATATCCAAAAAATAATTGTAAATTAGAAAGGTATATATTATAAAATAAATTAAAAGTTATTATTATGTTATAATTACCCCACTCACACACAGACATATATATATATATATAATATTCATCATCCTACATACTTAGGATTAGTGATAATGGAAAAATGAATGACTTCGGTTTGAGAGACAATAGTTTTCCTTACACATGAAGGATGAGTGAATAACCCATTTGATAGAAGTGGAGATTTATATAGGTCATGTAATTAAAAATAAAACAAATAATTATATTTATGATTATTATGTTATTATATGTTCATGTTTTAATAATGATTGAATGTGCACGAGGAAGAAATAAAATACAGTTCACATTGCAGAACAATACCTCTTCTTTGGGTATCCTCCTTAGGATAACACCAAAAGACTTAATATGTAATATTTATTGATAAATAAGGCTTATAGTATAATTTTCGAGATTTTGTGAAGTTATTTTTTATGATATTGGTAGAACAAAAACAGATTTATTGTAGGAAAGATAGAGGAGATTGAGTCCCTTTTTAAAGAGAAGTGACTGTCAAACTTGTACTTTTTTAAAAATAAACTGGTGTACCAACATTTTTATCATGAAAAGGTAAAAATATACTATAATATATAATAAAATATATAATGTTTAAATATGACCATTAATTTTTCTAAAAAAATTTAGGTTATTTATAACCGTTATCTTTTTATTATAACCCCCAACAATCCCATATTTACCTTTACAACAATAAATTATTTTTACAGTTTGTAATACTCATCATAAAAAAAATTCTTTTGAACTTATAATATAATATAAATTATTATGATTCCAACCATGGAATCCATTTTACCTAATTTATTAACAACAGTGGAAAAAAATAATTTAAAACAAGGCCAACATACATGATGAAAAATGGATTTTTGAAGCATAAAATGTTTACATGTTTACAAAGTTTTTATATCGAAATTCAATATGAAATTGATTAAAGTGACATAAATTTTATTAATTTACTTATAAATAATGTAATTTTACAAAAAAAAACAATATAAAATATAAATTAACTTTATTAATAAATTAATTTAAAAGGATGTATTCAATTAAAAGTAAATATTTTACACTATTCCTCAAAAAATAAATCTTATTCGAAAATTCTAAACAATTCACCCAAATATAATTTTGACATGATGATTTAAAAAATTATGTTTATTTTTACTAATTTTTTTTAAAAGTTTGGAAAAACTATTTTATTAAAATATATAAAAATAAATAAATAACATCTCTTTTGAGAAAATTATATTTTCAAGACATTTACAGTCGTTACAAAAAATATATAATTTTTTATGATATGTTTCCATTATATAAAAAAATTATAATTGATATAGAAAACTAACTATCTCAATTTATATAAATATGTATAATTTCTAGGTTATATTGATCATGTTTTTATAAAAATATTGATAATGTATTATTGTTTTGTTAAAATCTATGTAGTGTGTAATGATATATATCCTTATCTTTCTTGTAACACAAGATTAAAATACTATTTCATTTAAAAAAACATGTCATATAAATTTAATTTATTTAAAAAATATAACCATGAACTAAAGGATTTGTAATGGATTTTTGGGGTTTATTATATAATGTTTGGAATGAAATTTTGTTTTACTATTTTCAACTACTTCGCAACAACAATAAATTTTCTGAAAATTATAGCCTCTATAAAATCTTCTCTAAGATAAAAAATGAGATTTTTCTATTTTGGTTAATCTATTTCAAAAATAAGATATGTTCAAATTTATCAATTTTTAAAATGGAACATTATTTTCATTAAATATGAACATACAAAATTTAAAAAATTTATTTCTTTTTTTATTCAAAATAATGATTGGATTCATGGAAATTTTATTATGGACACCCATGTAAAATAGAAATGACAAATCCACCTTGAGAACATACAATTTAGTTTTCGACCACATAAATTATATTATAACTTATGTCTTTTGGAAATATTCAACCACAATATAGTCAAGGTAATTTAACTATTACTCTTACAGTGATATGTCAGACACATTTCTCTAGTAATGATTGCATTAATAGATATTGATCTACTATTAGTGAAATATCAAGCCAAAATTTCATATTCATATCCAAAAAATCATTACTTGTATTATTTTTATATTTTAATCCATAATTAATTACACATTTAAATGTATATATCGATCCTTTTTACTGAAACAATGTGATATTATTTGGTTCACTTGGAATTTTGGAACATAATGTACCAATGGATAGTAAATTTGGTCATGAAGTTTCATGTATAGTAAATACCTTTCAGTTGAACTAACTATCTTTAATAAAAATATTTCATATCATTATCATCTAGTGACATAGTTCAAAATTGAATTCTATTAAAATATACTTAAAATATCTATAACCAAACTTCCTCTAAAGTGTTAAAGGATACATATATTATAGAATAAGATATCATCCTCATTTTGGAATATTTAAAATCTCAATAAATAGGTCACATATCCAATAATATAAACCTCACACATATTCATAATTTATATATTAAAATACTAAAAATACATTCATCATTTCAAAAAAATATAAATAATATATTTTATAGAAAATTAAAATTAAATATATCAATTTACCATATATTTTACTGAGGTAATTCCCCACTATTTACTTCTTGAAATTAAGTGACATAAATTAAGTATTTAACATTTTACACTATTACATTGGGTAATATTTTAATCCATATACATCAATACTAGTCATAAAATTTATCCAAAATTATTTCAAAGAAAGAACCCACCTGATTTCTCAAAATATACTTATTCTTCCAAATATATATTGAGGTATTATGATTTCAAATCCATTTTTATGATCATGTATTTTATTTATATAATGATAATAAAAAAAATTATAACTATTTCAATCCTATAAGTTAGTCTAAAAGTCTATTCAAAATTAATGATTTCAATGTCTGAGTATCCTTTATACGCAAGTCCATACTAATTTATCATCATGAATACCTTTTTATTAAACATGATTATAATTAATACTATATCTAGATAGAATTATTTTTATTTTTAATGGGTACCAATTCCCATGTATCATAATTATAAATATCATATATCCCATCATTAAAATTCTCAATCCACACATGATTCACTAAATCATATTCTTTTATCTCAACTTGAGAAAGAAATTTGGTATGTATTGTTTTCCTAAAAGATCTACTACATTTAATTGTATATTCATGGTTCTTAATGATATTTAGTCCTACAAATACATTTTAAAAAAAATGAGTTTAAAAATATTTTCATTCAACACATTTCAATGGTGATTCAATATTTCCAACATGGGAATAAATAGAATTTCTATTCATTCATATAACTTCATCCCATATCACAAAAAAATCAACTACATTATTATTATATTTAGAACATTTTTATTAATGTGTAACTTATTTTATAATTTTATGTCATTTTCACTTCAACATTATCCAAAATATTCTAGGATTATTTGTTATATGAATGAAATCCTATTACATTTGGAGTGTTACTAAGGAGGATATTGTTAAATACTATTTTCTTGAACTACCCCTATTTTTATCATTTAACCTTGATGATATAAGGGATTCCAAATACCATTATGTATATCAATCTTATATTATTACAATAATATAATAGTAATGATGACATATTTGAATTTCGATGATAAATTGAATTTTTTTTAATCTCTCCCACTAAGCCAATAGATTTCATCCAGAACAATCAATATATAATATTCTCCACAAATATGATTCAAGACATTTCAAATAATCTATTCTTATTGGAATTTGATAAAAAATTATATTTGGGTGTATGGTTTACTAAATTAATGATAAATAGTTTGTTTTTAAAAATATTATTCAAATTTACCACTTTTTTATTCAACGTTGGTGTTCATCTACAACTTCTTGAAGCAGTAACCAATCTATTTTTCTATAAATATCTTAAAACCATAATGTTTTTTAGGGAATCCAAATTATATTGTATAAACATAATTTTTAATACTAGTTAATTCATCAATTAATTAATTAAATTACATATCTTAATTGGTAGATTATTCCCACATAATCCTACAAATAACTAAAACAATGATCTTTAATTGGTGAGATGATTGAATATCTACTTTCTTTAATAGTTTTCAATTGTCCCCTATTGTCATGTATATCACATTAAATTTTTTTTATCCTCCTTAGTAAATAAAAAAACCTTGTAATGGTTTACCATATACATTTTTCTAAAGATACCAAGTCTTCAATGCCATATTTTTTCATCATTCATATACTTGTTGCATGAATTTTATCTTCAACAACCTAAAAGAAGTTTCCATATTCTCTCTGTCGTCTAGTAATATCATATCTATGTTTTATCCAATTCACCAATAATTCATAATTTGTGAAATAAGACTTCATTACATTCATTAAATATTTAGGAAACATACATTATTTTTTGTTTAAACCCATCAAAAAATAAGGACTTATTCAACTTTAGCTTTCCCTATCTATTTAACATCAAACCAACTCATTTTATTTTCAATCTCGTATCCATATTATTGGTCAATGAACCATATTCACACATCTCCAAATCCATTAATATATTTAAATATCCTTAAAAATGATTATATAATCCAATATCCCAAAAAATATATGGATGTTCCTTTTGAGAAGCATTGACTGGTAGTTTAATAACATATAACATCAACTTTTCCTTCAATCCATTATTTTTAGACTTTTTATAATTAATATTCATAATCGATTGGCTAGGTAAAATTATGATAAATAATTTATCAATTTGGAAAAGTTTTTGACATATCATATAATATTCATATAATGATTGAAACTTATTTTCAACCGTTTGTATTGAATTTTATTTATGATAGTGATACTGGTAAGCGAACAAACATATCCATTACATATGAAAAACTCCTTCAAAATAGATGAACTATCTATAACATAAGTAAATTCCATTATAAAATTTTTATTTTCAAACATTTATTTCCTTATATTATTCCATCACATGGCCTCTAAAATTAGATACATTGTCAATCAAAAATTATGGTGAACTAAAAAAACTTCATTGTATTATGTATTACTAGAATTCTTTTATCACAACTTATACCCATTTTTTTATTCATGCTAGGATTCTAATAATTTTAATTTATATTATAAATTCTCATTCAATTTAAAAAATTTATTCTATACATCTAATTAAAATATTTAAATAGTTTTATTTTATTTTCAATGAAATTATTAATATAAATTCATAAATGTTAATAAGAACATACCCAATTATATCTCCATATTAATAAATTTCTACTAAATAACATCAAAATAAGTCCCTTTATTTTCCATTACAATATTAAATTTAATATTTTTAGTTAGTAACATTTTTTCAAAATAAATCTCATATCTCAATAATGACTCATTTTCAGCATCAATGTTTTTATTTATGTTCAATGATTAATAGTAATTTATTAAATTCTTTATCTCATTATACAATTTTAAAATAAATGAAAAATATTCCTAGAGTTCCTGATTAAAAATAAAATATATTTTTATTTTTTGAATACATCAACATTTCTATCTCCATCACTAATTAAATGTATATATATACACAAAATCCATTATTTATAAAATACAAATAAGTGAATAGTATATATCAATATAGAAAATCATATGTATATAAAAATATTGGTTACATGTGATGAATGGTTATATCATGAATAACCATTATAGGATATCATAAAAAGACACGGAAAGCAGATTTTCATGCCACAATATTTTTCTACCTTGTAAACTCTATGTTATTATTGGGATATATCATTAGTGTCAGGATTGTGATACCTCGTCAGTCTCTATATTTAGTAGACTACATGTTCAAGATTTATGTTGAAGTTCCCATAGGTTCTTGGCTTTATTTTTGTAAATTATGCTTATTTTATTATCATTTTAGTTACTCAAATAGAATTTCATGTTTGGTTATTTGAATAGTATCCAATCATAATATATGTTTTAATTTTTTATATTATTTTTTATTGAATAAATTATAGGTAGTTATTATACAATCGATAACTTTCTAATAAAATAATTAAAGAGAGATGATTCATGTGTTTTTGGATATTGAAACAACACACACTACATGAAAAATAGAATGAGATCCATCCATTATATTTGAAAGAAAAATAATAAATTATATGATTAGGGATCTAGTACATGTGGATATTATAGGTGATTCAAGCAATAAAAAAACAATACTGAATAAGCTCTTCCAATGTTGAAAACCTATATTAATCAAGATGATGAATATATATTAGAGAGTTATTACAGGAAATATTCTATAATTATTTAACAGGTTCAATATATTTAGGAGAATAGAGATTATTTTGTGGAGTCCATCCTTTGAGTTTATAATATTTTAGTTGTTGTGTATGGTAAGAAACAACTAGGGGATGATTATTCACTAAGGATGAAATAAATATAGGGATTGTAAGGTAATGGAATCATTAATGATACTCTAACAGGAGTATTTATATTTTGTTTAAATTCATTGTAATAGGATAAATGTTATTTGGAATAACTATAAAAATACTTGAAATAATATAGAACGACTCAATAGGTATTGTAGATGTTTTAATGTGTCTTAGAATAGATTTTATTAAGAATGGAACTCATTTAAAATTGATATTGAATTTCAAATCAGGATACATTAAGTTGAAAATGGGAAAAATTATATTATGAATAATGTAAATTAATCTACAAAAAAGTACATTTAGCCATGTGGAATGCCTATATGACATTTTTTATGCCGATAAGTCTATTATGTTTTATGAATTTTCATTAGGGAAGAACCCATGTGACATAGGATATTTTTTCCAATTGTAAGATATTTTATCTATATGTCTTGATTTCTGTATCATGTATGTAAATTATGTTATGTGTAGGATATGGAGAAATTTAAAATGAAAATTCATATATGATGCAGTAAAATGACTTTCACAAAAGAGAATTCACTACACAAGGCACAACCATAAGATATTTAATATATGTGAATTAATTATCAGTGAACCTATAAGATATTTGGAACATAAATTTGTCCAATTCAATAGAATTATAAACCATTTAAGTAAATTCATTTTCATCTAATAGAATTTTTCCTTCATATGAGAATTTAATTATAGAATTTTTTTTGATCATCGATGAGAAAAACTAAATTTATAGCATTTTGATATTTATATGGATGATAAATGGGATTATATTGAATTTATTATTTAGTGTTCTAAACATCATAAAATATTAATTTTTAATCACCTAATCCATTGTTTTGATCATCGATATGGGGATGAATAATATCAACATTTAATGATATCTAGGCTTTAACGACCTGAGTTTTAGTAAAATGTTCATCCTCAAAAAACATTAATATTCTTATGAAAAATTCACACACAAAAACAGGTTATAACAAACAAATTGTATTAATAAAATTATAGATTTTACCTAAATTATATTAATCATCAAATAAGAAACTAAAAATTGTTATAATCAACTTATAAAATAAAGGACCCTTTTAATACTGATTCAACACCTGTGGCTAAGTAACTAGTGATTTTTTTAATAAAATGTATTTTATGTACTATATATTTTTCCAATTTTATATATTTTTGATTAGAAATTATTTCATAATATTTGATAAAATACACGAAAATATTTTCCTATAATCAATTTTTTAAATATGTCTCTATAATATATTAATGTTTAATTTATGTATTTTTTAATATGAAATTGGGATATATAAATTATCTTTTTGAACATATCACTAAAAAATCATAATATTATTTTTCTATAATGTTATAAAATGATTCATTATTTTTTTGAATAATGTAAAATCCTATTTTTATATATAATATGATTTTATTGACATTATTAGTATATAAGTTAGAATTTTAGATTTATGAAAACTATTTAAAAGATATCTTTTTTATTTCATTGTTTAATTCATAAACAAATAAAATGTTGGTTTTTTATTTATAAATATATATTTACAGTTTTATAAAATATGTTGTATTTTTCATAAAAGTTGTTTTTAATACATTATACATTTGTTATTTGAAAATTATATTTCTCACTTTTTCAAATTCAGACGTATAAAATGGAATTATAATTTTTTTTACAAAATTTTATATTCTTTAAAATAATCCATTTTATTTTTTTGTCATCGATAATGAATTTCATAGATAAAAAATAGTTACAACTTCGGTATCCCTCCTTTTTATTACATAACTTTTCATTACATTTTACAAACATAAGATCTCTAAAATCTAGTGTCTTTGAAATCCGGAACCTAATACATGAAAACTATATAAAAAATTATTCTAAACCCTTGTAATTCTTCCTCATAAGTTCATCCTATGTACAATTACTGCATCTCATATCCTAGAGGCATACATCAAAGTAAAGGGTGAGCTGAAGCCCCAGTAAATAAAGAAAGGGAATCAATTTACTTTTGATATAAAAAAGAACATGATGATGAAAATAATGACATGAGAAATAGAAGAAAATGAATGTAAAAATAAAAATAAATTTAATAATAAATTGAATATGTGGCTATAACATTTCATTTATAGATTAATGAACATATCACCAAGGTTCATCCACAAGGTTTCATAAAAATTACGAAGGTTATTATCCAAGGTATCGTGAAACATGTCATCTCTAGAGATTAATTAATTACACAATGAATTGGAGCACTATAAGGGATCAACCTTAATATGACATTATTTTCTTGTGATCCACATAGATCATAATCAAACATTTCATAAAAAACCCATAGATAACAAAATAAATGGGTTTCTTTTCAAAAAACGTGATGTTTTAAACGTTCTTAAAAATAAGATCATTATGTCATTTATAACCCATGGGAATTGAGTGAAAGTTATATTTATTTAAATTATAGAACAAAATATATTTTTTTTTGTAGTTCTGAACAACCATATAAAATAAATAGGTATGTGTATACACATAAATAAAACAAGATAATTTATTGAGATAAAGGGAGACAAAATTTTAGATGAAATTTCAGTAGCATAACAAATGTGTAACAAGGTTTTAGGAAATAATAGAAACAGTGGGGTCAAAGGTATCCCATAAATAAATTAATCATTTTACAGTATAGGTAAATAAATACACGAAATAGGAAAATGGTGTGGAAAATTTAATGACATACCACATGAAAAGGAAACTAGAAATGAAATAGAAAATGTGATTTCTTTTAAGAGACATTGGCAACTTAACAACATCATTTAAAAATTAAAAAAATAAATTGAAGAGATAATAAAGGGTATCTAATCATTTTAAAATGAAATGTACATTAATAATAAAATATAAAAACATACCCCTACATATGATGAAGAAAACTGTAAGACATAACATAAAGGAAATCATGACTAAATGAGGAGGGTGTATGGTTCCCTTGCTGTGAATAGTAACTTTGAAAGAATGATGGTTGGGCCCTTGGGGGCTTGAAAAAACCTTGGAATGACTTATTTGGAGGTAAAAATACTAGAACATAGTTGAAGAGGAATTTGGAATGAAATTAATAAGGGAATTTCATGGTATTTATAGAAAAAGTGAGGGAATATTATAATAATTTCCAAGGGACACCTCATCAGTTGTATTTGCAAACCGAAGGGCTTTCCCAAGGTATTTTACAATGAAGTTGCCTACTTGAGACACCTAATTACATATAATTCTATTAATAATAGTACCAGATTTTTGAAATCATGATTACTTCATCAACGATGTCATTAAATACTCGAAACTCAAAACTGTTTTTTTACTATTCACCGAAAATTCAACTTTTTTCAAAAAAATCCCAAAAATTCACTCTAACCTAATATCGATTCTAGGAATAAAAAAATGAACTCCATTTTTTGAAAATAATATTCTAAATATTTTTTATTTAATTTTATTATTAAATGATTATTTATTCCTAATAAAAAACTTTAAATCTATAAATCATTTTGTAATACCTTCAAAAAGTATTCAATGTCCCATAAAATTATCGTACAAAAATAAGATAATAATGTAACAATTTATGATTTCATTTTATGAAAAGAAATTTTCATTTTATGTTATTAAATTATGTATAAAATTTCAAATAAAATATTTGTGACATAAAAAAACCAAAACTTATAATATGATCAATCTTTCACTTTTAATATGCTTAAATTGTATTTATACATTCATGGGGTGAAGATTCTAGTTTTTTTGAATAATTTACTATTCATTTCTATTCATAAGGGTATATTACTATTCGTACATTATGATTCACTAAAAATATGTCGATCTGAATAGACTATAAATTTCTTACTGATCAAAACTGTAAAAGAGAATTTTTTGGAAATCATTTCACATTAGTAATTATTTAAATTTTTAGAAAATATGTCAAAATACCGTTTTTAAAAAAAATTCATTAGTAATATGGAAATATGATTTCATCCTACATTTATCTAGATATTTGTGATTCACCAACTTTTCGATAATAAGAAATAAATATTGTAGTCATACAATTGGTTTACCTAAGTGACAATGGCTGTGTTACATAGCCCCTTATAACACTTACATTGGACTTAAGTGTAAGGTGTGATATGGTGATATAATCTTGGAGAGCCTCAAAAAACATTTCTTGAGTGGTGAAATCACTCATCTTGAACTTATCACTTAAGAGATTCCATTAAATATTCGCATGTTGAAGCTCTGCTTGGGCTTGGTCTAGAGCAAAGCCTGGAGATTCTACCTCCTTCCCAAGCTCTAACAAATGGGATTCGTATGGCCCAAGTCTACTTGATGAGTCCATGGACTCTTCTTTCTATATTAATTAACCAATATCACTTGTATTTATAAACAATAATTGTAACATTAATAGTTTAGTTTCTAATGGTAATATTGACCAACAGTCCTATAACAGTTAAAACCCAATGATATCACATCATTAATTAAAGGATATAGTTTTGGGGAGTATAAAAAGTAATAACACACAAATTTAGTAAACAAATATTATTCAAAATTTTGGTTCATTAAATTCTTCCCCCCTTTATAAATTTCATCCCCTAAATTCAAACTCGAACCATAGGAAGATAAAAGGTTCAGGTACTTCTGCATCATAGACTCATCTAGTTCTCACGTGGATTTTTCACATTTTTGGTTCATCCATAACACCTTTTCAATGTTGGTATTCATGTTTCATAGAACCACATATCTACGATCCAAGAACTCCACCAAATAATCCTTATAAGAGAGGTCATGTTCAAGTTTTACCACCTCTGAATTTAGTACATGTGAAGGGTCCGGTATGTAATTTTTAAAGAGGGATACGTGGATGACATGATCAACTAGTGGGAGATTTGGAGGAAGTTCAAGTTGATATGCCACTACTCCTACACGATAAAGGATTTCAAGGGAGCCAATGTACCTAGGGATGAGCTTCCATTTCTTCCCAAACCACATGTCTCTCTGACAAGGTGAAATTTTAAGAAAGTCTTGTTCACCAACATCAATCTCCAAGTCCCTTCGACGGTTGTCATCATAGTTCGTTTTCTATCTCTGAGCAGTATTAATTTGTTGTTGGAGGAAATGGAATTTTTTCATCTCTATCAAAATATTAGGCCCACGAAGCATTTTCTCACAAGATTTAGGCTAACAAGTATGATTTCTATATCACTTACCATATAATGCTTCATAGGGTTCCATATGAATGATGGAGAGGATCTTTTTTGTTATAAGGTAACTCAACTAAATGAATATGTTGAACCCATCCATGTTCAAATTCTATTGAACATGTTCTCAACATATCCTAGAGTGTTTTAATAGTCCTTTTAGATTGTCCCTCAGTTTGGGGGGTAGGCCATACTGAAATTCAATTCAGTGCTCAGAGCCTGTTGAAGCCTTCTCCAGAATTTTGATGTGATCCTTGGATCACCATCGAATATGATATAAAGTGGAAGTCCATTCATCCTTACCACTTCCTTCACGTAAATCATGGCAAGTTGATGAAGAGAGAAATATTCCTGATTGGAGATAAAATGGCTAGTCATGGTGAGATGGTCCACAATTACCCATATTGAATTGTTTCCTTTTGAAGTTCTCAGGAGACTAGGGACGATGTCCACATTGATATTGTCCAACATCCATGTTGGTTTGGGTAGTGGATATAATACCCCTTTAGGAAGTTGTTTCTCTGCGTTCACTTGCTCACATACTAGACACCTTGAAGTGTATTCAACAATCTACCATTTCATATTATCCAACCAATAATGATCACGAAGGTTCCTATACAGATTTTTGCTTCCTGTATGTATAGAGAAGATAGATTTATGAGCTTCATCCATCAGCTCCTTCTTTATTTCCAGAATATATGGAACAAAAGTTCTTGAATGAAGTTTTATTACACCTTCTTGATCAATATTGAACTCTCGAAAAATCCCATCCATTATAGCCTCAGGCTTCTTCTGTAATAAAGGATCCTCTTTATGAGAATTCATGATCTTCTGTAGTAATGAAGGTTGAGAAATAATTTGGGATAAGGTTCATGATATCCCTTCCCTTATAATTCCGATGTCCATCTCTAATATGTCATTTATCAAATGATATATTTGAATTCTCATCATTGAAAGAAAAACTAGGAATTTCATACATATGCATCTGCGAATTTTTTTCTCTTCTGGGATGATAATGAATTGAACAATCATTGTCTTTGAGAAGTTCCAAAAATCTCCTCTTCCTCATGTTTAATTCCATTTGTGTGAAAACATACTTCAAACATTGATGGTCTGGGTATATATCACATTTCTCCGCATAAAGATATTGCCTCCGTATCTTCAGTGAAAAAATGACTACAACCATCTCCAGATCATTCATAGGATGGTTCTTCTCATGAGTCTTCAACTATCATGATACATAAGAAATGAAATTGAAATTTTTCATGAGGATGCACCGAAGACCTTTCACATATTTATCGCTAAAAATAATGAATATTTATCCACATGTGGGTAGTGTTAACATAGTTGCAGTAACCAATATCTTCTTCAGTTCATGGAATCATTCCTCACACTCCATTGTCCCGATGAACATGACCCTATTTCGAGTAAATTTGTTTAATGGATTATAAAGTCATGAAAAGTTTTTTTAAAACCTCATATAATTTCCCACTAGTAGATGGAATCTATGAATCTCTATTATTGTTGTAGGCTGAGGCCACTCCTATAAAATTTGTTTTGGGTCATTTATGAATCCTTCATTGGTAACAATGTTCCCAAAGAATGAAACTTGTTGTAACCAGAATTCACATTTACTGAACATTCCAAAAAGCCCCTCCTTCCATAGAGTTTGCAAAATATCACTTAGATGATCCTCAAGCTCCTTGAGAATTTTGGAATATATAAAAATATCATCAATAAATACTATGAAAATGGTCTCATGGTAGTCCATAAAGACTCTATTAATCGAATCCATAAAAATAGTAGGTGCATTAGCCAGTACAAAGGGAATAACAACAAACTCATAATGCCCATATCTAGATCAGAAGGTAGTTTTTAGAATATCTTCTTTCTTCACCCTCAATTGATGATAACAAGATAGAAGATCAATCTTAGAGAAGAATTGATCCCCATAATGTTGTTCAAATAAGACAACAATTCTTGTAAGAGTGTATTTGTTCTTCTATGTGATCATGTTCAGTCCTCAATAATCAATGCATAGCCACATAGATCTATCTTTCTTCTTCAAAAATTGAATTTGTGCTCCCCAATGAGACACACTCGGTTGGATAAAACCCATATCCATAAGATCATGTATTGTTTCTTAAAATCTTCTTGCTCTTCATTTTCCATCCTATATGGGGTATTTGATATCGGATGGGATCAATGTACGAGTTTAATAGAGATCTGTACCTCTATTTCTATGTGAGGTCCGGGTAACTCCTTAGTAAATACATCAACGTATTCCTGGACAATGGTGACATTTTGGATCCTCAAACTCTTATTTAGTTCTCCTTCTTAACTGATCAACTCCATATATAAGGATATAGGATGTTATTCTAGACACAAATCAGGTTGAGATATCTCTCATTGGAAGATAACTGTAGGTTTTCTTTTCAAGAATACTGAGAGTTCATTAATTATGCATTTGATCTTAGCATTATACGTTGAGATCCAATCCATACCTTGTATATTAGCTAAATTCCAGCATCGGAATGACTACTAGATTTGTGATAATGTTGTGCTCACCAAAGTAAATACAAGAGTATCTAAATACAGACGATGCATGGATAATCCCACAATGAGTCTTGACTGACAACTCTACTTTTAGAAAATCAATGGTTTATTCTAAAATAATTGCAAACGTGGAGGAAATAATTGAATGAGTAGAACCAGAATCAAACAAAGTACATTCTTTCATTGTGAGGAAAACCAGATTACCAACCACCACATCATTCAGAACATCAAAATCAACTGTCGTGATAGAAAAAGCATGACCTTGTTCCCTTGGCCATTGTTGAGGCTGAAGGTGATTCCCCTCAAATACCATAGGACTTGGATAGTGATTAGAATAATGTCCTAGTTGTCCACACTTATAGCATTGGACATCAGGTAGGGTTTGAACCATATACCCATTTTCTATAGTGTTGGGATGTTGTGTCTTCTCCTCACTACAATAATTCCTCGCAATGTGGCCATCTCTGCCACAATGATAGAACATACCGCTCCCGAGGAGGCAGTTCCCCGAATGATTCTTCCCACATTTATTACACATGGGACATTTTACATTCATGACTCCTCTCCAATGATTGAAGATCCTCACTAATCATGGATCCATTGATATTTTATTATCGTCGGATTTATGATACCATTGCATCTTACAAAACTCCAGTTTGACTTTCATCACACTTTACACGATCTCCTCATAGCTAAAATAATCTTATTTTGCTTGATTCTTCTAGAGATGTGGTCTCAGTCCTCCGAAGAATCCATCAACCATACCATTTGGATCCATGAAAATGCTAGACGTGTAATGTAAAATCCTTATAAAGTTTGTGTCGTCGCTTCCCACAAATTCATTCTCCTTTTGCTTCACCTCGAGAAACTCCTTCTCCATTCTTGTTCTCATCGATCGAGGTAAATACTTATTGATGAATATCCCTCTGAACTCTTCCCCCTCCATTTCATCAACATCCACTCTTGGCCTTGTGTTTTGAATCAGCTACCACCACTGATCTGATGCTCCCTCGAAGAAATAAACAACCAAGGTAACCTTCTCTTGTTCTGAATAACGCAACATAGAAAATATCTTCTTAGTAGAGCTGATCTGCTATTATGAAATCAATGGGTCATTAGATCTACTGACATTTGGTGGTCTTTGACGAATTAAGGATTCACCAAAAAAAATTTCCTGTCATAGTGATAATGATCTCTTAGCTTGATTCAAGTTATTTCCCATAATATGAGTCATTTGGTTCATCATTCGCATGAATGTTTCAATTCCAGCTTCCATTGGAGGGTCATCAGCGCGTGGTCCATTGCGGTCACCATTTCAATGTTTCATCCTATTTCCCTCCATTTTCTAAAATACTTAAAACTTAGTGAGAAATTTATTTCATTTATGAATATTTTAAATATAATGGATTTTATGTCTTAAAACTTCATGAT
The DNA here is from genome assembly GCA_963277665.1 of Viscum album. Classification (NCBI taxonomy): domain Eukaryota; kingdom Viridiplantae; phylum Streptophyta; class Magnoliopsida; order Santalales; family Viscaceae; genus Viscum; species Viscum album. The sequence continues at coordinate 874,243,299 of OY728143.1, read as the reverse complement.
TTATACAATAAAATTTCCTTATAAATCCATCAAAATGATTCATAAAAATCCTATGATAAACCAAACATATCCCTCGAGAGTGTCATATCCAAGAGTGCAGCAATGCCCATTTTCGTGCACTACGATTCCGCGAGTCATTCCCGAAACACTTTTTCAGAGTTTTCACTCTTACATCCATTTGTGGTAGGGCCACCACTACCTGATCGTATCTAGACAAGGATGTTTTTGCTTAATAACCCACTAAATCATTACACACCAAAATACCAGGATGTTTTCCTATATTTACACTTTTTTTTATGGTTATTCTTAATTTTTTCATATAATAATTTCCATATATAACTAAACACTACTTTGATACCAACGATGGAATCCTGCATTTTTATTACAAAACTTTTCATTAAATTTTACAAACAAAGGATCTATAAAGTCTAGTGTCTTGGAAATCAGGAACATAATACATGAAAACAACATAAAACATTGTTCTAAAATACATTTGAGGATTTATCATAGGTTAATCCTTTGTACAATTACTGTATCTCATATCATAGAGACATACATCAACGTAATGGGTGAGCTGAAGGCCCTGTAAGGAAAGAAACGAAATCAGTTTTCTTGTGATATCGATAAGAACTTGATGAACAACATAAATCCATGATAAATGCAAGAAGAATAATTTCTTAATAAAAATAAAATAAATAATTACATAAATATGAGGCAACATCATTTCATTCCGACATTCATGAACATATCACCAAGGTTCATCGCCAAGGTGTCATAAAAAATTACCAGGTTTATTCACTATGGTATCAGGAAATTTGTCACATATAGAGACTTATTATTTACCCAATGAATTAGAGAACTATAAGGGATCCAATATAATATTAATTTATTTTATGTATTCCACATATATTATGAATAAACCATAGAGAATAAAAAATTGGGTTTCATTTTAAAAATCATTATGATTTAAATGTTCTTATAAATAAGATCATTATATCATTTATAACCCATAGAAAGGGAGTGAGGGTAATATGTAGGTAAATTATAGAATAAAATATATAATTCTAGTGTATTTATGAACAACCATATAAATGAAATATATCTGGGAATTCACATAAATAAAAGAAGTGATTTTTTTGAGAGAAAGATATAGATCTTTTGAGAAAATAATTTCTACAACATAACGGCTCTATAACATCATTTTCGAAAATAATTAAAAGAGTGGAGAAAAGGGTCTAAAATCAATAAATGTATAATTGTTCAGAATAGGTATATAAATAAAAGAAATAAAATCATGGGTTGGACAATTTATTGTCATACAATATGAATAGGAAACATGAAAGGAAATAGAATATGGGTTATCTTTTATGAAAATTTGATAGCCAAACTGCATCACTTAAAAATTATGAAAATAAATTGATGAGAGAAGAAAGGGTATTTCATTATTTTTAAATTAAATGTAAATTAATATGAATATATAATATAATTCCACCACATAAAAATATGGAAACTATAATACATAACATAAAGGAAATCATGACTAAAAGAGGAGGGTGGAAGGTTCCCTTACCGTGAAGAGTAACATCAAAATCATGAATGTTGGGACCTTGGGGGATTAAGGGAACCTTGGAAAGACTTCATGTGGGTAAAAGACTATAATTTTATTGAAAATGATTTTGGAATGAATGGAATGAGGGAAAGGATTTGTATTTATAGATAAAGTGAGAGAATATTATAATAATTTCCAAGGGACACCTCATTAGTGGTATTTGCAAAACCATGTGCTTGCCCATGATATTTTTCAATGGTAATTTCCACTTGGAACACCTCATAATATATATTACTATTCAAAATTCGACCAAATTTATAACATCATGATTTCATCATCAATGATGTCATTAAACCCCTGAAACTCAAAACTATATTTTTACTATTCACCAAAAATTCAATTGTTTTAGAAAAATCACAAAACGTCATCCAAAAATAATATCGATGATCTGAATATAAAATTGAACACCATTTTATGAAAATAATTATCTAAATATTTTTAATTTAATTTTCAACTGAAATCATTATTTATTTTAAATAAAAAACTTTAAATATATAACTTGTTTTGTAACACCTTGAAAAAGTAATCAAGGTCCCATAAAAGTATCATATAAAAATATGACAATAATGTAAGAATTTATGATTACATTTTATAAAAATAAATTTTCATTTAAAATTATTTAATTAATTATGATATTTAAAATAAAATATTTATGACATACAAAAATATCAATACTTATACTATGACCGTTTTTTAACTTTTAAGATGTCTAAAATTTATTTATATATTCAAGGGTGAGGTTTCTAGTTTTTTGGATAATTTACTATTAATTAGTATTCATCAAGGTATATTACTATTCATAAATTACAATTAACATAAAATTAAGTTGATATTATTAGAATCTAAATTTTATACTAATCACAAATATATAAGACCATTTTTGGGAATTCATTTCAAATTATTAATTATTTAAAGATTACTTAAATATTTCAAAATACTCTTTTTTCTAAAATTCATTAGTTATATGGAACTTTATATCCATCCTACATTTATCTAGATATTTGAAATTCACCAAAAGATCCCAAATTGGAAATGAAAATTATATTTATAAAAAAGGTTTACACTGGTAACTAAGGTGATGTTACATAGCCCCTTATAGCACCTGCACATGACCTAAGTGTAATGGGTCCTATGGTGATAGAATATTGTGTCAGCTCTGACAACATTTCTGGAGTGCTGATTTCTATCAGCTTGAACTTCTCTCTTATTAAATTCTATTAATGCTTCACATGTTGAAGCTTATCTTGGGATTTGTCCAGAGAAAATCCCATAAATGTTACCTCCTTCCCGAGCTCTGATAGATGGGCTTCGTATGGCCCCAATCGACTAGAAGAGACCATCAAATCTTCTTTCTATATTAATTCACAATGATCACATGTATTTATAAACAATAATTGTTACATTAAGAGTTTAGTTTCTTACGGAAATATTGACCAATGATCATATAACAATCAAAACCTAGTGGTATCACTTCATTTCTTAATGTATATAGTTTTCTAGAGTATAAAATGAAATTATAGTCATATTTTGGAAAAAAATATTATTCCAAATTCTGGGTCATTACAACAATAGTAAAAGATAAAACGTTATAAGTAATAAACATAGAGAATGTGACCGCAATATTTTTTAAATAATTTGTTTAAATGTATGTTTTCCACTGTTATTGAGTATATAACTTATAGACCCCATTATGTTTCAATTTTTAATCCTCTTTCCTTTATATTTACTTACCATTTTTTAATAATTATCGTTATTTTCAAAAATGAAAATCTATGTACCTTATATTGGAGGAACTCTACTCCGCACATCAACACATAAAAAACCCAAATAGTTTATATAAATATTGACCCAAACTCCATGTAAACCTCATATAGACATTAAATTATTTTTATTATTATCAAAAAACATTCTCTTATAGGATTATATCCTTTTTAAGAGGAGGTAACTCATGGAATGAAGTATAGATTTCTAGCAACTCTTTTATAACTTCTATTTCAATATTGGAACAAATTCTTCTCAAAATAGAATTGAACATTCTTAAATTTATAAGTTATGTATAATTATCATAACTTCATGTCACTATAATTAGTTATAATAAATAAATTCCTTCACCATTTCCTTTAGGAAAATAAAAAATGTTATTCATCTGTATGTTTAGACTACCATCTCCATGTAGATACATGTCTCCTTTTCATTCTCAGACTAACCAATATGGTACAAAAGTATAATAAACTGAATTTATAAGTTATATATACATATATATCATTTTTATGTCTCTAAAATTATATTCTATTTCACTTCCTTCTTTCACTCTATGAAAATAAATCACCCTAAATTCATCTGTACATACTAATGTATCCATGGAATGATGCATTCTATTTTTTAATATCTCTTTCTAGTGTGTTTATAGTTTTTATTTTATGATTATATATTATATATTAATTTTTTATATATCCCTTTTATATTTAATTACACATATTGAAATTTTAATGATCATTATAAGGTAATCAATTCTTATTGATGAAAAACCAAAACTAATTCCTCATTTTTTTTTATAGAAAAAATGCAACTAAAACTCCAATGTAATGAAATTATAATATTATATGTACATAAGAACAATAATTAAGGTAACAATAATTGTTTCTAAATAAGAACGATCAGGAAAATAAGTAAGTATGATTCTTATTTTATGATCCTAGATCAAAACTATAATCAATATTTACAATTGATGTTGAAAATAGATTATTAAAATATAATACATTAAGTGAAGTATTATTAATGAATATTATAAAAGTAAATATATTTGAATATTGTTATAAATAGGTAATTAATTTTCTTAACATTATGATACATGAGTTTTATAAAATTGTGTTGATCAAGGGTAATGGTAAGGGGCTTGGTAATCCAAACTAAATTATATAATTTATATATTTTAATATTATGCTCTATTCATCCAAGAATTATATTTAGTATTATGTAAGATATTTTTTAATGTGGAAATTATTTTTTTATCAAAATAAATTTCCATGATTGGATTTATTTTACTTTTAAAGAAAATATATGAAACATGATGAAAAGAGACACATAACAAAGAATTTAACCAAAAGGTTTTCAAAATATTTTCAAAAAAGAATATTCCATGATTTTGGTTTCATTATCTTCAAGATAATATAACACCAATAAAGTATGATTTCATGTTTCTCCAAATATTTTCTATTATTATGATATAATATTTAGTGATCATGTGTTTAGTATAATACAATTTATTCATGTGGTTATTTTTCAATATTTTAATGTTTTAATAAACCTATATTATTTCCATGGGTTATTTCTAAAGAGTTAATGATTTCCAATTAAATAGTTTGTAAAAAATATATTATTTTCATGGGATTATTATGAATAAAAAATAAATTTTTTCTGTAGGAATATATTTTATTTCCATGGTATCATTATGGTGTCAAAACTGGATGATTTTTTATGGACCACATAAGTATAGATGAATGATTACTGGGCTCCAATATTTTATTTCCTATAATTAGTTAAGTTTTTATATTTCTTGATACTTGTCTAATGGAATAAATTTTTATTTATCATAACCATGAGATGTACTTTTTTCTCATGTATGTAATGTTCCCCTATGTTAATTATAGTTCCATAGTTTGAATGTGGTTATTCATTATGATATTATTCTCTCATGATTCAAGGATTATGCTAAATACTAATAAGACATATTAAATATATTATTATTACATCTTGATATTATCTTTATTTATGTTCTTATTCCATTTACTTTTAAGATAAATTCTTTATTATGATTATTACTCATGATTTTATGATATTTACCATATAATCATGATTTTCTTATATTTTTATTAACTCTTTATTGATGAAATGTTAATTCACCCCATAGTGATTGTTTAAGATCACCACTAATGTTTCCATTCCCTATTTTTTCATAATGAGTTTACATATGATATTTCTATAAGATGGTCTAGTATGATTCCTTTAAGGAGAAACAATTATTAGTTCTGTAAAATAATATTATTATATATCTAGTCTACAAAGAGAATGCATATATTTTTCTATGGGATATAATTATTTTAATATTTTAAAAAATATAAGATAAAATCATGATAATATATGGTTTCCATAAATGGAATTAATAAAGAGGTTTAGAAATTTTTACATATTGGAGATATTTTTTGATAATTACGGTTTGATAAATATTTTGAAATAACTAAATAGGAGTCAAAGTATTTGATGATACCCTAACATATTGGTAATGACATGAATGTTAATTATAATAGAATTTAAATCCATTTTTGTAAATATAATTGGATTAGGATATATCACATTTTGTTCTTAGGGTAGTGTCCCTAAAAATTTATATTTTGTATTAACTTGATCACCACATGGTGCATGAGAAAGAGACCTAACTATACACTTGGTCTGAAACACCTTAAGGGTATATTCCTAATTTACCACAAGATCCTTACAGAATTATAATAATTTATTTATTTCATTCACTTTGGGATTGAGTTATGAATTAAGAGAAAACAATACCAAATGTTGAACCATGAAGGACTTAGGTTAAAATAGAATAATTATATATTAATCTAATAGGGCCAAATAGTAAAATATTTAAGGCCAATTCACTTTTATTCTATTTTCAATTTATTTTATTAATTATTTTCACTCATGGAAACTTTTAATTGGTTGAGTAATGGATGTAACAAAAAGAAACTATGTAAAAATGTTTACGGGGACAAAAAAAATGGTTACCCCCAATGAATTACAAAATAGAATATGAACATGACAAAAATTCATTATAAAAATTATAAAAAAAGGTTTTCAGGAAATTTTTATTAATATAAACTAAAATTATATCTTGAAAAAAAAACATATAGGGAGCTTTATGATATTGATTCTTCAATGAGGTATTGTCCACCCTCATTTAGTGGCTCTTTAAATTCAAAAATTATTAAGTAATGGGTGAATTAAAACGAAGAGTTATTTTCCTTATAAAATGATGAAAATATAATATGATTACTATAAATATTTAAAATTTTTAATTTTATGAAAAGTAATTTTGTACTCTATTTTATTATAAAATGAAAAAATTGTATGTATACTCAGTGGAATGGGATTATTTTGAGAAACTATTTACCAACATTTATTTTCCATAAACTATTCACATTAACATCGAGAAAAAATTAATTGACATGTAATAAAAGGTGGATGATTCCACTAAAATTTATGAATAAAAATTCCCTAGTATTAAAATATATGCGTATAGTTTTATATCTGATCTAGAATGTAAAATTTAACATTTATTTAGGGGAATGAAACCTATTCATTAAATGGATTTTAATATAAGAGACATAGGATTCTATAAAGAAAATGTATGAAGTTTGATAACATTGGGGAGGAAATATAGAGTATTTGGTTGCTGCAATGAAGGAAAAAATAATGTGGAATACCATGTAACAATAGTATTAATAGTTAAATAGAAGGATATTTCAATGAAAACATTTTTAATGAGGTATGGGCCATTTGATTTTAATGAGTTTCCATTTTAATTATCTATGTTCACAACTATATTAATGGATATCATGAACATAGTCTTCATATACTACATTCATCAATTTATGGTTGACTTCATAGGGAAAATTTTTGTTTCTTCAATGGGAAAAGAATATTAAGAAGATCATTTGTGGATTGTGTTGATACAATTTTAAATGTAAATAATGTATTCCAAATTTAGAAAATTTAATTTATTACTATAACTATAGTCTATAATATATGTTCCCACAATGATTATGGGTAAATTATGAATAAGATATATAATGGGGCTTTTGTTTTTCGGTGTGGGGTCCCATCAATTGGTTGTATGTTTTCCCAAAGTGTTTGGTATATTAAAATTGAGTTATTTGATTCACAACTGCTATATATGTCTAAAAGTAACTATTATATGCATTTAATAAATATGTTTCATTCATGTGTGCCAAGTTATATTTTTGGGTTCCTTGTTACACTATCTAGTTTATGAAACTATGAAGCATCCATTACTAACCATGAATGAATTAGTTGGGGTTGGGTGTTTTCATTACATGGTTAGCACAGAAAAACCTGATATATATACTTTCATGATGTATGTTAATGTTTTATTTATTTTCATTGAATAGTTATATTATATATTGTGACATTTATGAGAAACCCTATTCGTAGTTACCTACTGATAATTTAATACACATTGTATGTTTCTTTGGTTTCTATAGACCATATGTTTGGATTTTAGGAAAATTGTGAAATAAGGTATCCACTACGTGTAGAAAAATATAACTTTGGAGACTATAATAATTAGGTACATAGGGTTTTTGGTTAATTCTAAAAAATATTCTATTTTTTATTTTATACATGATCAGACTAATGGGTGATCTTTTTCATATATGTATATATGTTCATCATGGGTTACATTTTGATATAAAACGTTCCCATAACATTATTTTGGTTATCTAATAGTAGTAATTCCATGTACTTACTAAGATTATATACATTGATTATAATATATATATATTATATTTTTTGATGATATCATGATTATAGTCTCTCCATTTAGGATACAGACCCTCATTGATATTCGACAGTTTCTATTATATATAGATGTATATATGAAGCCACATGATATCATAAAACCTATGTCTATTTAATAGGTCATGATCAATGAAATTACATGTATCTATAACATCATTATATTCAATTGTAACTATTTCCATGAATTATTTTATTCAATTGTTTGGAAAATTATTTTTATATATGTAATATTGACTATAAATTCAATCATGGATTATTCAAGTCAAAAAAATGATTTGATTTTTTTTATTTTCCCTCAAGATAAAGAATATAAAATTATATTTTTATTTATATGAATAAATAAAATTACCTTATAAGAGATAATAATAAAATAAATATTATCCCTTGGGTTATGTGAATATATTTTTTTTAAATAAGAAAATTTTATACTGCATTGTTTGATAAAATTTCTATTTTTTATTTGATCAAGTTACTAATAAAATAAATAAATGTGAAAATATCATTAAAATAATTAAATATTGAAATTTTCGAGAAATGATATTATATTAATGAATTTCATCCGAAATAATAATTTCCTAATAATTATTTATGGCCAGCTGACATGTGATTTTTATTACGTTTAAACTAATAAATTGTATTTATGGGGAAACCATTTATTTCATAGCTATTAATAGAATCTAAAATATTTCATTTATATGAAATTTGATTAAATTTTGTTTTCAAAATTATCATCTAAAAAACTAGCAGGATAATTTTCAAGAACCATTTTGTATCTCAAAAAATTGTAGAGATTAGATAATATTTTTCTACATATGATCTGTGATGGATGAAATGAAAAACTTCATACTGTCATGATAACATCAAATATATCAGAAATGATATTCATAAATCTAAATAACTAAAGTCGATATTACTATTTTAATTCCCTTTTTAAATGTAGATTCAATACAAATTCTAAGATGATTGATGACCGGGTTAAAAATTTCAACAATTAGAAAAAATAAAATAAAAAATATGTTACTTCTTCTGGTTTTTGACATAATGGAATAAACATATGAAACAATGCCCAATTCATCATTTTTCAAATTTTATGGACCATTCTCAATGTATAATACATGAATTTAATGAACAATTTATATTTTTCTAAAGAATATTGAAAAATAAAAAGTAGGATGTAACAAAAGATCTTTTCACATAAATTATAAAATTAATTTAAGTATACGAAAAATCATTACCATGATCTATAGATTTTTTTTCATTAAGTTTATTTATAAATATAATAGATCTTTTGTACTATAATTGTATTATAGGGACCCAAATTATATCTGTTCTAATAGTTATCAACACGTTCTTCTTATGTCTCAAAATTAAGCTGCTAAATCACCTTGTACCCACACGAGAAATTTATAATGTCTCAGTAGTAATATTTAAACATTTCGCATTCCTTTGGCTTGATGTAATCTCTCTTTTTAATTTCATTCATGACAGGATTAGGAGATGAGTAAAATTTCATAGTGATGTGTTGTTCGAAAGTATTAACATCTTCTAGAGTGTGATTGCAGTCAATTTATAGACCTGTGGTTAGGTTTTAATATTTTATTTATTCCATAATGGCCCTTTTCAGTTTTTTCAAACCGGCATGATACACTACAACATGGAATAAAATAATAATTTTATTTTCATCGCAATGTGTGCTAACTGGAATAATGATAAATATTATTTTACCATTTTTCTAATTAATATTTACCATTGATCATAATTCCAGTTCATTGACCCCCCCAAAAAATTATTGAATAACAAAATAAATAGTGTTATTAAATATTAATTAATTAATTTAATTAATAGTTAATATTTTCACAGAAATAAATAATCAAAATTTATTAAATATACACATAACTAAATATAATAAATATTTAATAAATAAATAAATTTTATGTATGAATAACAATAGGTAAAAAAATATTATATATTCTTGTAATTAAACAATTGAATTGTGAATAAATATTTATATAATATTAGTGATCCATTAGTAAAACATTAATAAATATTAACAGTTTTTCATAAAAATAATATTTATTCAATTTGTTAAATAAAAATAATATTTTACAGGGATCAAAGGAAACCCTTCGTGTGTACCCCTCTTGGTTGATTACTCGGTGGAATTTGGTAGCCATATATAAAGTCTATTATTACTTTCTAGCAACAATTAAATGAAAATATATAGGAAGATGATATATTTCATTGATTAAACCACTTATGAATAGTAAATATGTAAAATAATCCATTTATCATGATATTTCATCATGCAGGTGTCACTAATTTGTCATCAAACTCTATGCTTGATGGGAAATTATATGAATACATAAAATATTCTCATTATTACACAATGGAGATTAGATTTATTGTGATAGTTCAATTTCATTCAATGGTTTGAGATGACAAGATTCATAAAAATATAATGAAAAAATTTTCCATTTAATTATTCATTTAGAAACTATCATTCATAATTAACCCAACATACCAAACATCACCATGAACTATATAATCATGGATTATAGGAAATAATGAATTTGTTTTATTTATGAAATTTAATAATAATAATAATAAATTATAAGTGTCATTAACACACACACAAAAAATTGGGAAATTAAATGAAAAATAAATATGTGGATTTTCTATAGGTTGATCTTCTGTCATAATTACTCAACATAAAGAATTATGTGTGTGTTATTCATGAGGTAATGTATCATATTCTTATGTGTAATATCACCTAATTGTAAAAATACAATGTTACACATCATATAATGTGAATAGAACATAGAACAAGTTTTAAGAACATCACTATGGCATTTCAAAGTCCCCATCATTGCAAGAAATTTTTATTACCCTATCAATATGATAGATACTATAAGAAATTAGTACAATAAATTCATTCAAAATAGTGAATTATATGTAGTAAGGCATTGTATTTAATAATAACGTTTTTTAATATATATGTAATTTAAAGTACATGTAGTTATTTCAATGACGCCAACTCCAATAGAGTCCCACTTGGACAAGAGAAAATGACTAATATGTTTTAATCCACTAGATCACATGTGATGATCATATTTTTTCAGTGTTAAGGACTTATTTAGAGTGTCCGCCACCATGTCTTCCTCAGAGTATGTGGTCATCAAGACATTACCTTTCTGAAAAAATATAACAACATATAATACTTCAAAATTATTTTCCTCATCCGATGATGTGACCTTCGATCCATTGAAAGAGATACCACTACTGTATTATCACAATATTATCTAACATGGTATTTACTATTAATAACCACTTAAAAATCATGTATTGAGTCGTGTTTCGAAAAATATTCTTTAAAAAAATCAGAAAATAAAATATACTCTGAATCCAATGTTGAATCTGTGAGCATGAATTGTTTGTTATCTTATATCTAAAAAACCATAGGGAAGAAAGTCATATGTGTATTGTTATTTTAGGTCTTCTTGATCTATTTATAAAATAGCATATTTATATCCAATGATGAAAATTTCCTCATTTCCTTTATATAATAGGAACATATTCTTAATATGCCTTAAATAAATAAGAATTTTTTTAATTACATCCAATGTTGATCAACTAGATCTACTTTATATCTTCATTATAAGCTTCATTTATAGGTGATATCTATCATTATTTAATACATAACAAACATGAATTGTCCAATTGATGATGCATCTTCAGTCCTTACAATACATTTTCTTTAATAATGTTTTATAGGAAACCATTTCTAGGAAGAGTTATCTAATTAAGACACTAAAAAAAACCCCTCCTAGACTGTTCTTTAATGATTTTTTTATTATAATGTCAATGTAAATACTGAAACTCCATCAAAATATCCTCTTGGGTTTTTAATGATGGATTTTGATCCCAAGAGTATTTGCCACATTATTATGTCTTTCATGGAAAAGTATGTATTAAAATAGGATTTATATACTATCATATTAGTATTTAATTTCTAATGAGTATCATGACATCAACATAAAAAATTATATAAAATAAATGCATTCCCACTAAATAGTTTATGAAGACAAGTTCCAAATTCATTACTGATGTAAAAAAAATATATTCTGGCTCATAAAACCAAATATATTGTGACCTTAATTATTTTATTGACCAATAAATGTATATTTTTTAATTTTATACTCTTTGGAATACTTTTTAGTCTCAACAACTATTTGTTATATAATATGGACATCATCATATAGTTTCCCATTATGGAATGTTTTATTTACTTTGGTAAAAAGTAAGAGTAATGTTAAGATACTATACAAAGCAGAATTATCATTAATATTCTCATTGAATCTTTTGAAAACCATTCATCATTGTCTATTACATGATGTTTTATTAACCCATTTATAACAATTAATTCTATATAGGTTCTTTGTTTTCCATCTTATCTAGTTTCTTCTTGAATAACCATTTACAAGTTGCATATATTAAACCCACTAGATGATCTACCAAAATTCAAATATTTTTTTGGTACATGGATTTATTTTTAGTACTCATATCATGTTTTAATTTTATATATTCTATGTAATATACTACTTTCATTAATTTTTATGGATTATTATTATATAGGAATATTTATTCAGCTGACGCAATGACTAAAAACTTAAATGTTTCAAGATCTACGACCTCTCTTTTACTCATACATATTACTTTTGTCTTAAAATTTTCTTCATTAATTGGGATTTGCGGAATATATTCTTGTGACAAACATTCTGTAACTAAATTCTAGACGTAATCCTAGTATTTTACCCTCCCACTATACCCATTACAGCATTAATCCTGTTAAAGAATGGTGCTAAATCGGATAACAATGGCTTTATTATCTGAAGTTTCATATAGGTAATACCATTTAGTTTCCATAGGTTACCCAATTTAGATATAGTTATTAAATATAAGTGAATGTTTATTTCAATAAATAGTAACAAAATAATATCCCACGCTTCTATAAGTTTTAAATTAACTATTTATTAATATATTATCTAATATAGTCTACGGGGAACTTTTTCATATTATTACCGAGATATTTCTCAAATTTATTCTTATAATAATTTAACATTCTAAAGTAATATATATCATAACTCATTTTTTAGGCATATACATATCTAATAGATTAATAAATAAGAGATATGAATTATATGTTCCCACCCATTGATTCTATTAGAAATGGTCCACACACATCAGTATAAACTAACTAAAGTAGTTTACTGGCCCTTTCACATTTTCTAAAAAATGTGGATTAATCACCCTTACTTAATATAATGCATGACATATACCCTTTGGTATTAGTTCAAATGAATCCATATATCCATCTTTGTTTAATCTAGTGAATTTATTTCAATTTACATTACCAATATGGGTAATTATTTAATTGGGTGTGTTATGATTGTTGTGAAATTTCATAGTAATATATTTCCTTCACATGGTTTGTGTAATAATATATGTAAAAACAATATCTAAATAATTATTACTATAATAAAGTCTTTATTTACAAAATAATCAATACATATATCAAAATTTGAAAATATATTGATCTGTATAACATCAATACATATAAATAATGAGTTTGGTAAGAAACTAGAACATAATAACAATCATTTAGAACCATGATCATCCAAGATAACAATTTTATGTTGTAATATTCAAAACCCACAATAGTAAGTTGAGGTTTTTGGGTTCTCATAGATCTATATTACCACTTTAAATCTTCAGGAATCTATTTGGATCTTATATTTTAATAAATATGCAAGGATCACATAATATATTTAATAACTAATTTATAAAAAATGTATATTACACATGATAAAAGATATATAATAATGTACCTCTAAATTCTTTTCGAATGTTGTTTTTATTTTAGTGGCCCTTCTTACCACATCTAAAATAGATATCATTTTTTCCCTTGAATTCTCCTTGAATCCTCTACATACTTGAAACATATTTTAAAGAAACTTTTGATTTTGTATAAGTCATGTAGCACATTTTCTGGACATTCCTTTTATTCGCCATAATGACAAAATATTTTTCAATATTCATTCTCTTTTCAACAAGGAGAAATAGAGCTAAATGATCAGGGAGATACTTCTCTCTATCATTCATATTGGAATTGAAAAAAATTATGGGAGAATATATACAGGTATTAAAGTTGAATAAGATCGTGGTATAGTTGTTATGGAGTTTTGGACTCTAGGAACTCGAGATATTCAATGTATCCAATATGTTTAAAAATGTGTTTCCATGATCACACATCATCTTTAAGCCTTCTACTAAAGAGATCCTTAGATATCTCAAACCATTCGTGTCTTCTTATTTTAGGATAAAGGTCATTGGGATATTGGAGCACACTATAGGCGTCCATGTTTTCATGAAAACTCATGACTTCATTAGAAATTGATAGCAACAATCAAAAATAAATATCTAGTTATCATTTTGTTTTTTTCTAAGCTATTGAACTACTCATCAATGCCCTCCTTAAGAGTTGGATCGTGGATTCTGGATTCTTGAATGTAATATTTTCATTCATCGAGCAACGATACCCAGGGGTCTCTAAACCATTAGTAGAAGTTACTACCATTTAAGAAATGGTCCTTACCTATACCTTTTCACATGGATTAGGGGGTTGAAAAACATATAATTATTCTACAAAAATTTGGAATATTATTAGTAATATTCTTGATAAAAAATTATGCGGTACAAAATAATTAAAATCATTATTATATTAACTCTTAGACTAATTTATCATGTTTTAAAATCCCTCTCCATTAATCTCAAAATGTCCCATAACATTAGATATTATAGTTTAATTGATCCATATATCCCTCTATATGATAAATAATATGGTAATGAAAACCATTATAATTTTATTAGGTAGACGTTATTAACATATATGGGTTTGTAATCCATAATTCTATTGATTGGAATCTCAAATCCTAACACCATTACTCAAATTTCCCAAATTCTAGCATCTATATTTTAATTGAATTTATTATGTACATTAAATACAATAATTTTTCAGTTTATTTGACACAAAATCTTAGTAATGACTCCGCAATAATTAAAATTTTCCTTCACTATAGCCTGAATTGACACTTTAACTATTGTTTTCCTTAATTATGATAATTGTAGTCATATTTACTTCATAATACCTTTTTATTTATTATAAATAAATATTTTTATTTTAACACTTACATTTCATGTTAATATTAAGAGGATATTATTTAAGTTATTTACTACTCACTGATAGAATATATTTAAATTAATTTTTAAACATTAATTTAATCATTTCATATTATGACATTTATTTATTTATTTATTTGAAGTCTTTAATCCATAAAATAAATCATAAAAAATATAGAAATAAAATAAATAAGAAATTACAAGGTCATGGGATTTTAATTTGTATATATATTGAAAGAACAACACATTGATATATGAACCTAGGGAAACCCCCTTCTGTTAGTCTCTAGATGAGTTAAAATATTCAACTTATTCACCAATGTATCACCCAAATTGGTTTCATCTCACTTCTATTTTGAACTGACTCTACCTTTTTTTGTCTTTAACAAATAGTATGTGCCTTTTGATACTCATATTATTATATATTTTTTATAAATCAAACATATTTCAGGGAACCAATGAATTAGTTAAGAGGAATAATGTAAAAAAATGTTGGATTCATAGGACCTATATAATATAAGAGTTGGTATGACATGCATTACATCATAATTAAGATAAAATAATAATCTAAACCTCATGAAATAAAACTAATTTAAATAAATATAACACATACAAAGGACTATTCAAATCTCATTCTCAATCACAATAAATGAAATGACTGTCCATTTAAAATATATAGAATTCATTTATTTGAATTCATTCATTGATATGATAAAATTTTCATGAATTAATATTATTTATTGTCATATTAATAAGTAAATTAATTTTATAATATTCAATCTAATGTTCCTAGACATTATAGTCCACAATGATATTAAATAATATAAAATTATTTTATGGTATTTAAAATTTAATAAAATAGTACAAATCATAGTACCTGGAAGAAACTAAGTACTTATCAGAAATACCCAGTATGATCTTTGTTATATATAAGTGACTCACATAAAAAAATATTTACACAACACGTTTCATAATTTTACGATGTTCACTATCAAATTAATACCACATGAAACTGATGAAATTTTATTATGCATGATTTAATGCACCCAATGTTTTTATTATAAAATAAACAAATATGAATTTTAGTTCAAATATTACTTGGAATTAGTTAAATATTTCATCTAATATAAAAGTTGAAGAATAGTGTGTACAATCAATTTAATGACTGTAAGATATCCGATCAATAATTTTTAGTGGTTTAGTTAATTAATTCTAATTTTTTCACAAAAAATGTAAATTAAAGGGCATGTGCATGTTGGAGACACAACATATAATTTTCATCATAAAATGACCAATATAACTCGTTCTAGGCTTGATTATCAGTTATATATAAAATATATTAGGTAAATGACATATATGAAGGATACACGATGTGTAGTTCATGTTATATGGAGACCAGCCTATGTGTGTCCAGCACTAAATACACACAGTGTATTAATAATATGATGCATCTTGACATAGTTCTTTAATCCATGAAAACATGTGGGATACATGTTATGTATGGAATCTAAATGGCATGTATTCCTCTACAATCATATTTTACCCTGGAAAGGCTATATGTGGTTAATGTAGTGAATGAGGAGTTTATTCATTAGATGTTGACCTGAAGTCCACATAGGTGTTCTGGTGTAAAGAATAAGGATACATGACTTGTAAAAAAATAACACATCAAGTAACCTTTTCTAATATGGTAATAGATATATGAACCTCAAATGGGTTCTTTTATTTTTATATTTATTAATTATTTGAAAATCATGGTTCTATAATTGATAAACGATAATGAGAAATAAGATAACTCAGTGATTGGAAAAATAAATAATAAATCTCAAAATAAAATTTAAATTTTAAATACATTACGATAAATTAAAAATATTATAAATTTAAACATAAACTCTATAATACACCTTGAGAGTTTCGGATTCTATGGAAGTTCCTTATGGATCAATTACTAATTCATATTTATACATATTTGATGGATTATTTTCAAAGTTAAAGATGTCAATCTCATGTCCAATTAAATTTGTTCCAATGAATATTTATAAATATAATTCCAAACACAATAGAAACATTTTCACTATAGATTTAAAATTAACATAACAATAATAATATTGATTACCTTGGTCAAGAGATCTACTTTTTTATGGTTTTGATAATTCTAACATGGTTGATGTTGGATACTTATTTTTAAAGAACCTCATGTAGTTGTTATGAACCATATCCTGACGATTTATGTAAAATATGGTAAATTTAAATTTCATTCGCTAGGGTGGATATCAATGGGGAAAGAGTATCTTCATATAAGGACCCATCCTTAAAACGTTACATAATCTTGAATTAAATGAATAATTCACATTGAGGATCTTTTCTGGTTTAGAGTTTTAGAGAATTATGTCATAACTATTACATTACATCACATAAGTTACAAAGTAGAAACATATACTCAGTTTCCATTTTTTCATAAAATAAAAACTCTTGAAAAAAGAGTCATTTCTAGTTCCACGAAATAAACAACATTACTTTTCCATGATCCCATCCTCGACTTTATTCATCTTTATGTCATGGGAAAAACATTTCGAAAACATGGGATGAGCATAAAAATCTCAGTAAGGGTTATAAATCAAATAATGAAAACATTAGTTCATCAATACATACATAACATAATATCTTTAAAATACCTCATGAAATCATAATATTTATGAATAACAAATAGGAAACATAAATCTTGTAGTTAACGTTTTGAATCCATATCATACTTACATTTTATCTATCACAGCTACATTGGGAGTTACATTTGGAATACCCATCATTTTATATTACCTAAATATCTAAGGAGAAACATTAACGTTTATCTCTGTCAGATTAACCAATGCATTGGAGAGCAATCTGATGCTCACCCTCCCTAGGATTATCATGGAACCACCCGTATATATAAACAATGCCCAACAACCATAACATATCTATAACACATTAAACAAACATAAAGGAAATATAACATTTCTAAATTTCAATCACAATATATCATTTAAATATATTGACATAAAAAATCCATTATCACACCCATTTTCAACACCAAAATAAGTAAAAATATTATATGGTATTTATTTTCCTTAAAAAATGATATGACTTGTTAAGGAAGACATAGATCAAATAATACTCATGGCGTCATAAACGTTGTTGTCACCCCTTATGTTAAAAAGAAAAATTTATTATCACAGTTGGGTAAAAAGAATTGTAGAAAAATGATTCCCTTTGAATGAAATGAAAATTGAAAGGTGATTATATATCATATAAATTAATGTCGTGTATTAAAAAAAATATGCCTCAATGAAAGGAGATTGAGACAGAGTACTTTACCTCATGTCCGACATGACCATTTGTCCTTTAATCTACACAATAATAAACTAAAGATAATTTATACATGATGATGAACTTTTTTCAATTTTATTATTCCTTTTATATAACCTATTACCATGTTATAAACATTATGTAATCATTTAAGTTAATAATGGTCTTTCGGTCTATATTTGGTACTTGAGTCAAAAATGAACTCCTTATCATTTCAAGTAGTCCATGTGATCAAATATACATTATCTCTAAATTATATTCATGATATATATATCATATATGTCATATATATCCAGTATATGTTGGTATTTATAATATTAAATAACATTTGGAGATAATAAATGAAATGCACCGTTCATGGAGACGGTAAGCTGTACGTACCCCTGAATGCTACTTTAATTTCTATTTCGTGTTTTAATGGAATTAAAATATAATGATACATAGATAAATTTTAATTCCATTATTATATAATATATAATATCATTAAATCCATCCTTTATACGTCCCATGTATGGAATGAATGAGTCATTACACATTTAGGGGGCTGTAGTCCGCACTTCCTCAAATGAAGTTATTGTGTTTAACCATAATGGAAACCATAATGGTATGATATAAATAAAAAAGAATGAATCATAAAGAAAACATAAACATAATATATATCATATATAAATTCAGTTATATCATAATGACCACTAGAAGAGGCTTTAGGAGATAATTGAACAATCATCGTTTCCTGAGGCGTTAGTTTTCCATCCACTGAAATAGTGTGTTCTTCACCCATTAGATGGAGGTGTGTGTAAGTGTAGTTTGTATACATCTCATAACAACATCCTAATATGTTAAATATACTGGTGTTGTTATAAAAGTAAGTAATAAAAAGAGTTTAGGGGTTGTATAAGTAAAATAAAAGAAAAGAATTTAAGAGAAACTATTTCCTTTAATTGGCGTAACTCCCTTGGGTTTGAACCGAAAAGACTTCTTGAAGTTCCTTATTCCTAAGGTAAGGATTCTAGGAGGAGTATATGGATGTAGGGAGATTAATTAGGTAGAGTTTATATGAAAAAAATGTCTTCATAGATGTGAAGGATGAGTTAGAATTGGGCTCCTTTTATAAGGTGTAGGAGGGGATCTTTAAGAAAGTTTAAAACAATTATTTTATTATAAACATCTTTTCAGTTTCAAAAGGCCCAATAATCATTAATGTCATATATAAGATGTATCATAATTGAAATAAAGTCATCCAATAATAATTGGAAAGGTTTGGGATATTGTTTTAATATTTATAATCTTATTTACTAAAATCATTTGTTAATGAGGTAAATAGTGCATCATTTTTGTGTCGTAAGTAATTTAATTTATTTGTTTTCTAATGATTATAAAAAATTAACATGATGTAGGAAATAATTTTATATTTCCAATTAATATTTATAATCGAATAGATAACTTATATAACCCTATGTAAAAATTAACTTACTGAAAGATATCTGTTTTTGTCACTTTTGTCTTTACATTAAATTAATTAATCTAAAGTTTAATTATAACTCCAAAGTGGCTCCATGGGTACCAAAATCGACCAAAGGATTTCCATGGTCATCCGTGACACATAAAATAAGGTTAGGACAAGTTTTAATGTAATTTATTATTATAATAATATTATTTTTAGCCTGTCTTTCCCTATTTACCTTTAACCGTGGTAAATAAAAGTCAAGAGTTACTATTCACCAAAAATTATTTTCATCTTATTGAACCAAATTTTACTTAATAATAACAACAATGTAATTAATATTTTTGAAATTCAATTCACAGAATCAGTAAAATTTATTATAAATAAAAAAGTTAGATTTTTTACTACTACTTTGTGGTTTCATTATTCATAAATAATTACTGTTTTTCAAAAAAAATACCAAAAATTCTGCCAATCCTATATTTGATATTCCAAATTCCAAAACGATTTCTATTTTACCAAATTAAATAATTATAAGTTTCATTAATTATTTTAAAATTATTTCCCTATTGTCAAAACAAAAAAGCGTGAATTTATGAAATATTAACTACCAAATGATTGTCACTTTTTCATGTCCAGTTCCAAAGTAAAATTAATTCTAATGACCAACATTGTATTAAATGGTAAAAATGTAATCTAATTACAATTTAAATCTAATTAAAAATATAATCTAGACATATAATTAAATTACCTAAAAAATCATATTTGAATTAAAATACAGTATATTTCACTATTCATTAAAAAATGAATTTTATCAGAAAAATACCAAAAAATTACACAATGTAAATTTTGGTGTCCTGATTCTAAAGAAAAAATTCATTTGGTCAAATAGAACATATAATAGTGACCAAAACTATATTTAACGAGTGTTATCCATCAAAAGGCGATAAATCGACCTTTTAGTGAATATTAGAGTATTTATTCTTAAAATCGAATTATTTTCTTTTTTTATGCCTTTAAATTTTATCGGATAAATGTAAATACATTTGACAAACATGTATAATCTTATTTTAGTTAGTTATGTTCATTCCAGCCAATACAACAGCTTTGCGTTAAGAACAATTTAAAATAATAATATTATATTATTAGTGAGCAATATAAGATTTCGATGAAAGTCGTTGTTTTGTATTGGGTAAGCCATCAAACATAGCATCCCCATTAAAGTAAAATTAAAATTCAATTAAAAAATTATAATAGTTATGTAAATATTATATTTCATTAATTACCTGGGATGTTCATCCTTCCACCTTTTTGAAAATTATGTCCTCACAATTTTTATTCATGTATCAAATAAGTGGGGGTATTTATCCATCATAGCATTTTCAGATTCCCATGTTTCCTCTTCAACTATATTGTATTTTTTTCACAAAACAATTGCCTGGTGAATTAACTTATTTTGCAACACTTCCTCTCTATGGTCAAGAATCTAGACTTGTTGTTTCTCATAATAGATATTCTCTTAGAACTGAACTACTTTGGGACGTAAAACGTGAGATGGATTTGGCGTATACTTTCTCAACATTGAAACATGAGAAACCATGTGTACCTGGGAAAAAATTGGGGGTAAATCCCCTCTCTACAAAACTCATCCCACTTTCTCTATGATTTCATAAGGTCTAGGGAACCTCAAACTAAAATTTCCCTTCTTACCAAAACACATCACACTTTTCCATGGAGAATCATTGAGAAAGACATGATCACCTACCTCAAAAGATAGATCATTCCTTCGGTTATCCCCATAACTTTTCATCCTACTATGGGATGTTCTCATGTTCTTCTGAATCAACTGAACATTTTATGCCATCTCTTCAACCAATTCTAGTCCCATCAACTTCCTTTCACCTAATTAATCCTAAAATGCTGGAGTTTCACACTGCTTCCCATATAATGCCTTAAATGGAGCAATCTATATACTAAAATGAAAATTCATATTATAAGAAAATAAGACTAAATAAATATATTGGTCCCAACATCCCTGGTAATCTACTGAAAAAGAACATAACAAATCCTCCAAGGTCTGAATTGATCGTTCTAACTGTCCATCTAATTGCGGATGAAAAGAGGTACATAAAATTAATTCCATACCCATTGACTTTGGAAGGCCTTTCCAAAAGTTAGAAGTAATCATGAGATCACGATCAGATACAATAGATAGGGGAACAGCATAAAAACATGACTCTCTCTTTAACATACAACTGAGAAATTAGATCTAGAGAATAATTATCCCGAATAGGAATGAAATTTCAAGATTTAGTCAATCGATCAACAATAACCCAGATTTCATTATTACCTAGAGATGTATTTGATAATATCACAACGAATTCAATGGATATATTTTCTCAATTACACTCTGGCACCGATAAAGACTGACGAATCCCTTTCGGTAACTGCCTCTCTGCTTTAACCTGCTGACAAGTCAAACACTTCACAGTAAAATCAACAATATCTTTTTTCATTCCATCCCACTAGTAATACTCCCAATGATCGTTGTACAATATAGTACTACCAGGAAGAACTAAAAATGGAGAACTATGTGCTTCACATAAAAACTCATTCTTTAACCGTAAATCACAAGGAACACATAATCACTTCCAAAACCTCAAAACACAATCATTATCAATGTTAAAATCAGGATACATTCAATTCCGAACTAACATTGCATTTTTCTAGAACTCACTATCTTCCTTCTACTTTTTCTTAATTCTGTCTCAGAGAGATGATTTCACTGACTCCCGGAACAAAATATAATAATTTCCTCCACCAAAAAATTCTATTCCAAAGATCATCAAATCAAAAAATAAGATCTCGTTCCCAACATAGTTTGGTTAATGAATCATTACTTTTTCAAGTCAAAGCATAAACCACATTTTTTCCCCAAATGGTAATGGATCATGCAATCATAATAATTGATTAATTCAAAAAACCTCCTATGTCTCATGTTTAATTATTTTTTATTGAATATATACATTAAAATTTTTGGCCTGTATAAATTTCACATTTTACTCCGTACATATGATGCCTTCAAATTTTTAAAGCAAAAACCACAACAGCTAATTACAAATCATGTGTAGGGTAATTTAGCTCATGAGGTTTCAACTGACATGAAGTATAAGCAATTACCTGATCATTTAGTATAAGGAAACATCGTAGTCCATTCAATGAGGCATCAATATAAATAAAAAACTCACCATTCTCGGATGGCAGTGCCAAAACTAGAGAATTCACCAATCGATTTATCAATTCCTGAAAACAATCATCACATGCTTTTATCCAAATAAACATCACACCATTTCATGTTAACTTAGTCATTGGACAATATAACCATGAAACATTCTCAAAAAACCTCTGGTAATAACCTACCAAACCTAGAAACCAACAGATATTGGTTATGTTTGGGGGTCTTGGCCATTCATCAACAACATTTGTTTTAGCATGATCAATTATTATTCCATTTTTTGAAATAATTTGACCAACGAATGAAATTTGTTTTAACCAAAACTCACACTGGGTAAATTTCCCAAATAGTTTATTTTCTTTTATGGTTTTTAAGAAACCCCGTTAAATGACTTTCATGCTCCTCTTTACTTTTTGAATAAACCAAAATATCATCAATGACCACAACAACAAAAAAATATAAGAACTCTAGGAAAATGATATTCATAAGATTCCTAAATACAATAGGTACATTGGTTAACACAAACGACATTACTAAAAATTCATAATGGCCATATCTACTACGAAACACGGTCTTTAGAATCTCTTCTTCCTTTACTTTCAATTGATGGTACCCAGACTGCAATTAAATCTTCGAAAAATACTGAGCTCCCTGGAGATGATCAAACAAATCATCGATTTGAGGAAATGGATACTTGTTCATAATATTGACGTTATTCAATGTTGTA
Source organism: Viscum album (assembly GCA_963277665.1). Lineage (NCBI taxonomy): Eukaryota > Viridiplantae > Streptophyta > Magnoliopsida > Santalales > Viscaceae > Viscum > Viscum album. The sequence goes on along the minus strand of OY728143.1, from coordinate 874,219,109 downwards.
TAATCAATGCAAAGTATCATTGAAAAATATTTTTTTTAACATACAAGATGGGAGCTCCCCATGGTCGTGTGCTAGGTCGAATAAATCCTTTATCTAGATACTATTGCAATTGTTCAGAAACTCTAAAAGTTAAATTTGATCCATTTGATAAGAGGGTTTTGAAATTGGCATAACATAAGGAACTAAGTCAATAGTAAATTCAACATCCCAATCAGGTATAATACCAGGAAACTAATCAGGAAAAACATCGAGGTAATAATTTACCACTGGCACATCATTAATTTGAATTATTCCTTTATTTTCCAAATTATATTTAATGTAAAAATTATTTCCATATTTTACTAGTTTCTTAGATTCCTGATATGTTATAAAATTTAAGGTATAATTATTATACACAAACTAAATATCATTCTGAAAGGAAACCTCTTTAGCTCTACAATCAATCATAGTATGATAAACAGAAAGCCAATCCATTCCCAAAACAACATCAAACTCTACTAGAAAAAAACAATACGTTTTGCAGGTAAATTCATTCTGCACACAGTGACAAGAAGGTTATTATATTTTCATTATTTCTCAACATTTCTTCTAGGTGTTTTTATCATAATTTCAGGATTCATATCATGATAGGTAATTACCAATTTACAAGAAAACATCTCAGAAATGAAAGATTGCATAGACCCTGAATCAAACAACACATTGGCAAATTCTGAATAAACAAATAGTGTACCTGATACTACTTCATTTGTTGGATCAATATATTCTGAAGTTGTTTCAAAGGATTTCACCACCCATTTATTCTTGTAGTCTTGTTTCTTTCCCTATGTTGAGTTCATTATTGGACACTCATTTTATAATGACCAATTTTATTCCACATAAAACATTTTACTCACTTTAAATCATATTTTGTCTTACAATTACATTGATATTTATCAGGTGAATAAAGATCATTTTTTCCCATTTTACTATATCAGTAAAACTTAATAGAATTCAAAAGAGATTCCCCCTAATTATTTTTACCACAATTTTAAAAAAATTCAAACTTAAGTTTCTAACCATCAGACATTTTGGAAAGGTTCTTCCCTTTTTCCTACTACCACGACCACTTATTCTATTATTTTTCAAAGAAAAAATAATCATTGAAATACTTAATTTCCAACTTATCCGCACATTGAACAAGTTTTTCATAACATTTGGACTCATGAGATGCTAAATCAATTTGATACATTGGCTTTAATACTGAGTAAAAATTGTAGTTTTAACTATCAAGATCCCATATGAAATTTTGAGAATTCCTTGCTAGTCGACTGAATTTTTCATCCTAAGTAGCCACTAAGTCATCCTCAAGCCTCAATTCTAGGAATTTGTTTCCATCCTAAGTTGAACCACCTTAAGAAAAATATTTCTCATGAAACATACCTTTGAATTAATCCTAATAAAGAGAATCAATCTCTTCACAATCCCTGATATTTTTCACTATCAACCACCACTGATCAACTTCACCATCAAATGGTAAACAACAAGACTAAAAGTTGATGTTCAAAAAACCCCATTACATCAAAAATACTCTCCCGTGATTTAATCAATCCTTATGATAGAACAGGGTCAGATGATCCTCTGAATTATTTGGGATGTTGCCTCGTGAAATGCTCCACTACTGACATGTTACTATGTGGATGATCTTGCTGATCTCGTGAATGGATTCCACCACCATTTATATCGTGAGTCAACTGTGCCATAACTTCAACAAATTGTTCAGTTGTGAATCTGACCATCTTAGGTTGCTGATGTGGATGGTTTTTTTCCTCATGATGTTTTCCCAACATTGCTGCCTTGTTTCCTCTATGGAAAACCATTCTGAACACATAAATATCTTAGATGAAGCAACATGTTGATATATAAATGCTATATCTTTTCAATATTAACATAAAGTAATTTATGGGTATTAATTTAACAATACCCCACCTCTTAAAGTTATCTAAACTGACCTCTGATTCAAATTATGAGGACCAGTCCTTAAAACATTACAAGATCTTGAATGAAATGAATAATTCACATTGATGATCTTTTTAATTATAGAGTTTTAGATAATTAGTCCATAACTATTACATTACATCAAAAATGTTACAAAGTAGACAATTTTACTCAATATACATTTTTTTACAAAATACAATCTCGTGAATGAAATTGTCATGTCTAGTTTCGTATTTTAGACAGCCTGAATTTTCCAAGATCCCATCCTTGACATTATTCATTTTAAATTTCTTTGAAAAATATTTCCAAAACATGTGATGAGCATAAAAATGTCAGAAAGGATTATAAAAAAATAAAGAAAACATTAGTTCTTCAATACATACATAACATTATATCTTTAAATTTTATCTTGAAATCAAAAGATTTACGAATAACACATGGGAAACATAAATCATGTAGCTAACTTGTGGCATCCAAATCATAATTTCATTGTAGTTATCACAGCTACATAGGGAGTTACATTTTGAAACCTATCACCGTATATTACTTAAATATATAAGGATAAATATTAGCGTTTATCTTTGTCACATTAACCAATGCATTGGAGAGCTATCTCAGGCTCGCCCTCCCTAGGTTTATCACTAAAACTCCCGTATACATAAATAATGCCCAACAACCATTACATATTCATAACACATAAAACAAAACATAAAAGAAAGATAAAATTTCCAAATTTCAATAAAAATATATTATTTAAATATATTGACAAAAAAACCATTATCAACCCCATTTTCATTACCAAAATACGTAAAACGAGTATATGGTGTTTATTTTCATTTAAAAATGCTATGTCTTGTTAAGGAAGACATGGATCCAATAATACTTGTGGTGGAAGAAAGGTTGTTATCACCGCTTATATTAAAAAGAAACATTCCTTTTCTTGGTTTAGTAAAAATATTCATAGAAAAAAGATTCCCTTTGAATGAAATGAAAATTCAAAGGTGTTTATATAGTATATGAAATAATATCATGTATTAAAAGAAAATATTCGTCAATGAAATGTGATTGCGGCAAAGTACATTACCTCATGTCTGACTTGTCCATTTGTCCTTTAATCTCCCAAATAATAAACTAAATTTAATTTCTATTTGATGAAGAACCTTTTTCAAGTTTATTGTTCCTTTTATATAACTTATTACCATGTTATAAACAATATGTAACCATTTAAGTAAATAATGGTCATTCTGTCGATATTTGGTAATTGAGTCAACAATGATGTCCTTATCATTACAAGTTGACCATGTGGTCAAATATCCATTATCTCTAGAATTATATTTATGATATAGATATAATATATATCATATATATCCATTATATGTATGTATTTATAATAGTATATAACATTTGCAGATAATAAATGAAATTCACCGTTCTTGGAGATGGTAAGTCGTACGCACCCATGAACGCTACCTTCATTTCTATTTAATATTTTAATGGAATTAAAATATAATGATACATTGGTATATTATAATTCTAGTATAATATCATATATAATATCACTAACTCCATCAATTATGCATCCCATTTATGGCATGAAAGAGTCATTTCACAATTAGGGGGCGGTAGTCCGCACTTCCTCAAAAGAAATTATCATGTTTACCCCTAATGGAAACCATAATGGTATGGTATTAAAATAAAAATAGAATCATAATGAAAAATTAAACATAAAATATATCATATATAAATACAGTGCCACCTTAATGGACACTATAAGAGGCTATAGGAGATAATTGAATAATCATTGTTTCGTGAGGTGTTAGTTTTCCATTCACAGAAACAGTCTGTTCTTCACCTAGTAGATAGTGGTGTGTGTAATTGTAGATAGAATACTTTGCATAAAAACATTATAGTATATCAAGGATACTGGTGTTTTTTTAAAATAAAGGAACAAAATGTTTTTAGGGGTTAGACAAGTAAAATAAAATAAAATAATTTAAGATAAACTATTGCCTTCATTTTGGGTAACTCCCTTTGGTTTGAACCAAAAGGACTTCTTAAAGTGCCTTATGCCTAAGGTAAGGCTTATAGGAGGAGGATAGGGATGTAGGGAGCTTAATTAGGAAGAGTTTATATGATCCAAATGGATTGATATATTTGAGGAATGAGTTGGAAGTGGTCTCCTTTTATAATGGGGAGGAAGTGCTCTTTAGGAATGTTTAAATTAGTTATTTTATTATAAACATATCTCTGTTTTAAAAAGGTCCAAAAATAATTAATTTTGAATATAAGATGACTCATAATCTAAATAAAGTAATCCAATAAGAATTTGATAGGTTTTGTATATATTTTTAATAATTGTAATCGTATTTATTTAAACGAATTGTTAATTGGGTAAAATAATGAATCATTTCTTTGTCATAAATAATTTTATTTATTTGTTGTCTAAAGATTATAAAAATATATCATAATGTAGAAAATAGTTTTATATTTCCGATGAATATTTATAATCTAATAGATAACGTATATAACCCTATGTAAAAATTAATTTACTAAATGATATTGGTTTTTGTCATTATTGTCTTTACTTTAAATTAAGTATTCTAAAGTGTAATTATCACTGAAAAGTGGCCCCATTGGTCCCAAAATCGACCCAAGGATGCCCATGGTCGGCCGTGACACATCCAATATGGTTAATAGAATTTTTAATGTAATTTATTATTATTATTATATTCTTTTTATCTTGACTTTCCCTATTTACATTTAACTGTGTTACATAAAAGTCAAAAGTAACTATTCTCCCAAAATATTTCATCGTATTGAAGAAAAGTTTTCTTACTAATAACAACCATGTATGTCATATTTTTTAAATTAAGTTTAAGGAATCAATAAAATTCATTTTAAATATCAAAGTTAGATTTTTTACTACTACTTAGTGCTTTCACTATTCATCAAAAAATGAAGTTTTTCAAAAAAATACCAAAAATTCAGCCTAGGATATATTTGATATTCCAAATTAAAAAATGATGTCTATTTTACCAAATTAAATAAATATAAGTTTCATTAAATATTTTAATATTAATTATTGTTGTCAAAACAAAAAAGATTGAATTTAAGAAATATTAACTATCAAAAGATTGACACTTCTTCATGTCCGATTTCAAAGTGAAATTAATTTCAATTAACAACATTGGATTAAATAGAAAAAAATATTAATTAATTACACTTTAAAACCAATTAAAAATATAATCTAACCATATAAATAAATTTGATAAAAAATCATATTTGAATAAAAATACAATATTTTTATTATTCATTAAAAAATCAATTTTATCAGAAATACACCAAAAAATTACCCAATGTAAATTTTGGGGTCTCGATTCTAAAGAAAAATTTCATTTGGTCAAATAGAACATATAAAAGTGACCAAAAAAATATTTAAAGAGGCTTCTCCCTCAAAAGGTGATAAATTGACCTTTTAGAGAATATTAGAGTATTTATGCTTAAAATTGAATTCTTTTCTTTTTTCCTTATAATTTTATTGGATAAATTTAAATACATTAAACAAACATGTATAATAATATTGTAGTTAGTTCTGTTCATTCCAGCCAATACAACGGCTAGGCGTTAACTACCATTTAAAATAATAATATTATATTATTAGTGGGCAACGTAAGATTTTGATGAAACCCGTTGTTGCGTATCGGGTAAGCCATCGAACATAGAATCCCCTTTAAATTAAAATTTATATATAATTAATAAATATTAAATAATATGTAAATAACATATTTCATTATTTACATGGGATGTTATATCCTTCCCCCCTTTTGAAAATTGTGTCCTCACAATTTTTATTCCCTTATAAAATAAGTGTGGGTATTTATACCTCATAACATTTTCAGATTCCCATGTTTCCTCTTAAAACATATGGGTTTTCCCACAATTCCTTTACCTGGTGAATTACATTATTTGAAAAACACGTTCTCTCTACGGTCAAGAATCTGTACTAATTGATCCTCATAAGAGAGATTCTCATCCAACTAACCTACCTCAGGACTTAAAAATTGAGATGGATGTGGCATATACATTCTCAACATTGAAACATGAAAATAATTGTGAACATGGGAAAAAATTGGTGGTAAATCCACCTTGTACGCAACTGATCCAACATTCTCCATGATTTCATATGGTCCAAGGAACATCAGTCTCAATTTTCCCTTCTTTCCAAAACACATCACACTTTTCCATGGAGAAACTTTGAGAAGGACAAGATCACCATCCTCAAAAGATAGATCCTTCCTTCTGTTATCCACATAACTTTTCATCCTACTCTGGGATTTTCTCATGTTCTTCTAAATATACTGAACATTTTGTGCCATTTCTTCTACCAATTCTGGTCACATCAAATTCCTTTCACATAATTAATCCCAAAAATCTGGAGTTTGGCACTGCTTCCCATATAATACCTCAAATGGAGCCATCATTATAATGGAATGAAAATTTTTATTACAATAAAATTAGTCTAAATAAATATATTGGCCCCAACTTCCCTGGTAATCTATTTAACAGGAACATAACATATCCCCCAAGGTCTGAATTGTGCATTCGGACAGTTCATCTGATTGCGGATGAAAAGCTGTACAAAAATTTAATTCAGTACCCAATGACTTTTCAAAGACTTTCTAAAAGTTAGAAGAAAACCTGGTATCATATTCAGATACAATAGATAGGGGAAAACCCTGAAACCAGACTCTCACTTTAACATACGAATGAGAAAGTTGATCTAGAGACAAATTATATCGAATAGGTATGAAATTAGCAGATTTAGTCAATCGAACAATAATAACCCATATTTCATTATTACATAGATATGTCTTCGATAATCCCAAAATTACGTCCATGGATATATTTTCCCATCTACACTCTAGCACCGGTAAAGACTGAAGAATCCATTTTGGTAACTGTCACTCATCTTTAACATGCTGACATGTCAAACACTTCACATTAAAATTGGAAGTATCTCTTTTCATTCCATCCCACCAGTAATACTCCTAAAGATCCCTGTACTTCTTAGTACTACCAGGATGAACTGAAATTGGATAACTATTATCTTCAAATAATAACTCATTCTTCAACTGTGAATCACAAGGAACACATAATCTCTTCTGAAACCACAAAACACAATCATTATCAATGATAAAATCAGGAAAATTTCCCTCCTGAACTAACATTGCCTTTTTCTACAACTCACTTTATTCCTTCTATGTTTTCTTAATTTTGGCTGAGAGAGATGATTTCAATTAAAACTAAAACAAAATAGAAGAATTTACTTCACTATAAAATTCTATTCCAAAGATCATCAAATCAAAAACCAAAAGATCTCGTTCCAAACATAGTATGGTTAATGAATAATTACATTTTCGACTCAAATCATCAACCACTTTATTTTTTTTTCGAATAGGAATGGATCGTGAAATCTTAATCAATGATTAATTATAACCACCTCCTTCATATCATGTTCAATTATTTTTTATTGAATATATACTTTAATCTTTTCTGGTCAGTATATATTTCACATTTTACTCTATACAAATGATGCATTAAAATTTTTAAAGAAAAAAATAGCTAATTCCAAATCATGTGTAGGGTAATTTAGATAATGAGGTTTCAACTAACGTGAAGAATAAGAAATTACCTTATCATTCTATATAAGGAAATATCCAAGTCCATTAAATGAGTTATCACTATAAATAAAAAAACCCAACATTTCTAGAAGGCAGTTCCAAAACTAGGGAATTCACAAATCATTTTCTCAATTCTGGAAAAAAATCATCACATTCTTTTATCCATATAAACATAACACATTTTCATGTAAAATTAGTCATTGGGCCAGATAACCATGAAAAATTCTCAAGAACCCCCCGGTAATAACCTACCAAACCAAGAATCCTACAGATCTCGGTTATGTTTGGGGGTATTGGCCATTCTTCAACAAATTTTTTTTTGCAGGATCAATAGTTATTCCATTTTTTTTAAATAATTTGACTATGGAATGTAATTTTTATTAATCAAAACTCATAATTGGTCAATTTCACACATAGTTTATTTTTTTAGGTTTTTCAGACAACCCATTAAATGAATTTCATGCTCCACATTACTTTTTGAATAAACCAAAATATCATCAACGAACACAACAACAAACCATTATAAGAACTCTAATAAAATGATATTCATAGGATCCATGAATTCATTTGGTTCATTGGCTAACCCAAATGGCATAACTACAAATTCATAATGGCCATATCCAGTATAAAATGCGGTCTTAAGAATCTTTTCTTCCTTTACATTCAATTGATGGTACCCCGACTGCAAATCAATCTTCAAAAATACTAAGCTACCTGGAGATGATCAAACAAATCATCGCTATGAGTCAAGGGATACTTTTTCATAATATTAATGTTATTCATTGATCTAAAATCAATGAAAAGTCTCATTGAACCATATTTATTTTTAACAAAAAAGACATGAGCACCCCATGGTGATGTGCTAGGTCGAATAAAACGTTTATCTTGACACTCTTGCAATTTCTTATGTAACTATAAAAGCTCAATTTAATCCATTTGATTAGGGGGTTTTGAAATTGGCTTAGAATCAGGAACTAAGTAAATAGTAAATTAAATTTCCCAAATAATTATAATACCATGAAACTAATCAGGAAAAACATCATGGTACTCATTTACCACTGGCACATCATTAATCTGAACAGTTCCTTTATTTTCAACATTATATTTAAGGTAACATTAATTTCCAAATTTTAATTATATGGACCTGACCTTATTTAATACTTAATCTTGTCATTTTTTCAGAAAAAACATCCTTTTACCTTGGGGAAATTTTCATATTTAGAGCTTTAGAGATTTAGAAAAAACATTCATAACATTACACATTGTTATAGAGTTGATACCATAAAAACAGATTCCATTTTTTTCAAATTATAAAACATTAAAACATAAAACAAGACTCCTTGACAATTCTTCAACATTTAACGTGTCTCCCTTCCTTGTATTACACTTCCATTAACCTGTGAAAATTCATTTAAAAACATGGGATTTTCATAAAGTCTTAGTATGGGATGAAAAATAATGAAAGTGAATATTAGTCCATGAATACTCGTAACGTATGAAAACATTTTCAAATGACATGATTTTCACCCATATATACTTACTTTGTGTAAAATGATATTTACAAAAAATCTAAACAAAACATGATAACATAAATATAAGCATAAAGGTATCTTGGTGAATTACTTACATAATCTTGCAACCATTCTTGGATACCTTATAATTTGTAACCCTCACAGCTACCTTAATTTGTGTAACCATCGTAGTTACACTTGGAGTAACCATACGGCTGACCTTCAACATAATAATAACCAATTCATTTGAGAGAGATATCGGTCCCCCCCCTTCATCATAAATAATTCCCAAGAACCATAACATAATCATACAACAAGAATAATTCCATAAATACATTAATATGTAATTTCGTAAAACCGAAATGTAAAAGTGGATTTTTAAAGAAAATACCCTTATAAAAATCATACAATTGAAGGGAGACTTAAAAGAGTTTATGTAGTTTGTATATATAATTAAACATAATATAAATGAAACACATCACACAAAAAATTTAAATAGCACATAAATAATGATGTAGAAGGTTTACCTAATGAATGGAAATTAGGTTAGGAATTCCCTTTCCTCGGGTTATTGTTACATCCCACTTGTTTAAACCGCCTTTATAATGGTTAAAAGAGTGTTATTAATATTTTATAGAAACATTTTCATGTTTATAACATCTTATATGACCATTTTGTAACATCCTTTCACCCTTAATTGTTAGTATTTTTCCCCTTTTACTGTTTTTGGTTGAATTCTTTACATGATTTATATGATTGGTTCATGGTGGACATTCTTGTGGATTGGAAGTGAAACTCTAGAATTTTAATGGAGTAGTATTTTAATATAACCAATAAATTAAATTATTCCATTTATAATTTTCAATTCTTATATGAGGATTATTCATAAGTTAGAACATTAATGATGTTCGTTTATATCCTTTTGTGGTTCTTTGATAATAACATCCTCGTTTTGCCTTGTAAATTAGAACCATGAGTAGAAAAGAATTGCATAACCATGGGTGAGTAATAAAACATATATTATAACGTGTTTGATACATATAAATTGTTTCATCACCAGACTTGAAGGAATTAATGGAAATTGAAATCACATCGTCTATGATGTCGATAATTCAACACAAATAGACATTGTTTTTATTCTTTAAATAAGTGGGATAGGAGATGAATAATGATGAATAATTTTTCATAAACATGATAACATAGTATACATGATTTATGAAGATTTGATGCCACTTGGGTAAGGATATATAAATAATGAATAAGGAAGGAACTCAAAATAGAATAAAAGGTGAGAAATCTCTTACAAAAATTTGGCAGCCTAACGGCTACACAACGTGGTTTTAGAAAATATTAATAAGAGAGGGGACACTGGTCACCCATCCATAAATGAATCATAATATAGTGAATATAAATAATAATAATTAAGTAGGAACATCTTAAGGAAACTTGAATATTATACCACATAAAAGAGAATTTCATAGGAAAAAGATATAAATTGAGAATTTTCTTACCATGTAGAGTAACACATAGAACATGAAGGATGGGACATCAAGGGCTTGAGGAAACCTTGGAAGGACTAAGATGAAGGTAAGAAGGCCATATATTCGTTCAGGGAGAATTGGTAATGAATTAAATGAAGGGGAGAGTTGGTATTTATTGAAAAAGTGAGGGATTATTTTAATAATTTTCAAGGGACACCTCATGAGTGCTATTTACAAAACCATGGGCTTGCCCATGCTATTTGCCCATGGTATAAGACACATAGGACACCTCAAATATTATTTAACTATACAAAATTCAATCAGATTTATGACATCATTATTATATCATTAATGATGTCATTAACACACCGAAACTAAAAACTATATTTTTTACTATTCACCGAAAAATCAACAGTTGTAGAAAAATTCCCAAATTTCACCCTAACCATTTATCTATATGTAGATATAAAAAATAAAGTCCATTTTTTTAAAATAATTTTTTAAGTATTATTAATTTAATATTTAAATAAAATCATACTTATTTCAAAAATTATCAATTCTAATTCTGTAAATACTTCTATATCACAATGTAAAAATAACCAAGATGATATTATCTTAATTCTATAATAAAATAAAATAATACTGAAATTTATTAGTCATTAGGGTCATATCACTATTCATATATACTATTAATAATGGTATGTTACTATTCACTAAAAAATATGTTGGTTCTAATAGACTCCAAATAACATACTGGACACAAATGTAGAAGACAGTTTTTTGAAATTCATAACATAGAAGTAGAAATGTTATGTTTTTAAGGATAATTAAATATATCTATTTAAAAAAAGTTCCATGAACTTCAATTTATTTTTATAATAACCTGGGGTGTTACATTATCCCCACTTTCTTGAAATTGTGTCCGCACAATTTTATTTACATATTAAACAACTTGGTGTATTTTTTTCATCATAGCATTTTAAGACTCCCATGTTTCTTCTTCAACCATATGGTTTCTCCACAATACCTTTACCAGGTGGATTACCTTATTCCGCAATACCTGTTCTCTTCGATTAATAATGTGAACTAGTTTCTCTTTATATGAAATGTTCTGTTACAGCTGAACTGCTTCTGGGCTCAAGACAGTTGATGAATCTGGCACATACGTTCTCAACATCGAAACATGAAAAACATTGTGTACCTAAATCAAACTCGGAGGCAAAGCTATGCGGTATGATACTATTCCAACTTTCTCTAATATTTCAAAAGGACACATGAACAGTGGACTTAGCTTTCCTTTCTTACCGAAATGCATCACACTTTTCCAAGGAGAGACTTTAGGGAAAACATGGTCACCTACCTCGAAATAGAAGTCTTTCCTTCTGTTATCTGCATATCTTTTCTGCCTGCTCTGTGCTATCCTCAGGAGATGTTGGATCATTCTAACATTCTCAGCTACTTCTTCAACTAATTCTGGCCCCATCAACATTCTTTCACCGACTTCATCCCATAACACAAGAGTCTGACACCGCATTCCATACCAGGCCTCAAAAGGTTCCATCTAAATACTGGAATGAAAACTCTTATTATAAGAAAACTAAAATAATGAAAGATGTTGATCCCAACTTCCCTAATAGTTCATTTAACAAGATCGAAGCATATCCTCCAAGTTTTTAATCTTTCGTTTTGAATGCCTATCTGATTTAGGATGAAAAGCTGTACTGAAATTTAACTATGTTCCCAACGACTTCTGAAGTCCCTTCAAAAAGATAGAAGTAGACTTGGGATCTTGGTCAGACACAATGGAAAGAGGAACTCCATGTAACCTGAAAATCATTTTGAGGTACAATCGAGAAATCTGATTCGAAGCCATTTTATCTTGAATAGAAAGAAAATATGCAGACTTTGTTATCCGGTCAACAATAACCCAAATCGCATTGTTACCTCAAGAAGTCCTTGGTAGTCCCACAACAATGTCTAGGGATACATTCTCCCATTTCCACTCTGGCACTGGAAAAGGCTGAAGCATCCCCTTCGGTAACTGCCACTCTACATTAACCTGTTGGCATGTCAAACATTTCATGGTAAAATCAGCAATATTCCTTTTCATTCTATCCCACCAATAATACTCTTAAAGGTCTTTGTACATCTTAGTACTTCAAGGATGAATGGAAAATTGAGAACTATGAGCTTCACACAAAAAATATTTCTTCAACTGATAATCACTAGGCACACACAACCTTTTTAAAAATCATAAAACACATTCTTTATCAATATTAAATTCTGGAAACTAACCCATTTTAACCAATTCTACCTTTCTCTAAAGCTCATGATCTTCCTTTTGCGCCTGCTTAATTCTGTCTGACAATAGAGGCTACAGTGAAACCTGAAACAAAATAGAGGTATTCCCTGAACCAACAACTACTAAGCCAATATTCATCAAATCATTAATGAAGGGATCATGTTCTAACTGTAGCATGGTTAATGATGCACGATGTTTCTGACTTATGGAATCTGCTACTTTGTTTTCTTTTCCAAAATGGTAATTGATCGTGCAATCATAATCCTTTATCAGTTCTAGCCATCTTCTCTGCCTCTTGTTTATTTACTTCTGAGTGAATATACACTTTAGACTTTTATTGTCTGTATATATTCGGAATTTGGTTCCGTATAGATGATGCTTCCAAATTTTCAGACTAAAAATCATAGCTGCCAATTCCAAATCATGTGTGTGAGAATTTATCTCATGAGGTTTAAGTTGTCTCAAAGCATAGGTAATTACCCAGTCATTCTACATCAAAACACAACCAATTCCCTTCAAAGAAGCATCACTATAGATAAAAAAATCACCATTCCAGGAAGGTAAGGCCAAAACTGGAGCATTCACCAATCTCTTCTTCAGTTCCTGAAAACAAACATCACATTCCTCTATCCAAAAAAATTTAACTCCCTTCCATGTTAACTTAGTTATCAGGCCAAATAACTGTGTAATGTTCTAAGAAAACCGTCGATAATAACATACTAGCCCGGAAAACTATGAATCTCTATAACATTTTTGGGTTCTGGCCATTCATCATCTACTTTTGTTTTGGCATGATCAACTGTAATTCCATCCATATTTACAATGTTCCCATTCATCAACAATTTTTTTTTAGCGGGATCAAATGTTATTCCATTTTTTGATATAATTTGACCAAGGAAAGAAATTTTTATAAACCAAAACACACACTTGGTAAATTTTCCAAATATTTAATTTTCTTTTAAGGTTTTTAAGACAACCCATTAAATGAATTTCAATCTCCTCTTTATATTTTGAATAATCCAAAATATCATCAATGAACAAAAAAAAAATATAATAACTCCAGGAAAATGATATTCATAAGATCCCTAAATACAATAGGCACATTGGTTAACCCAAAAGAAATTACTAAAAAATCATAATGTCCAGATCTAGTATGAAACGTGGTCTTCAGAATCTCTGCATCATTTACTTTCAATTGATGGTACCCAGACTGCAAATCATTCATCAAAAAATACTGAGCTTCCTGGAGATGATCAATCACATCATTGATATGAGGCATGGGATACTTTTTCTTAATAGTGATGTTATTCAATTCTATATAATCAATGAAAAGACTTATTGAACGATATTTATTTTTCACAAACAAGACAGGAGCACCCTATGGTCATATGCTAGGTCGAATAAAATTTTTTTCTAGAAACTCTTGTAATTCCTTATGAAACTCTAAAAGTTATATTTGATCCATTTGATAAGAGGGTTTTGAAATTTGTATAACATCATGAACTAAGTAAACAGTAAATTCAACTTCGCAATCAGGTATAATACCAGGAAACTAACAGGAAAAACATCAAGGTAATCATTTACCACTGGCACATCATTAATATGAATTATTCGTTTATTTTTTAAATTATATTTAATGTAAATTTTTTTTATATATTTTACTAGTTTATTAGATTCTTGAATTGTTATCAAATGTACGGTATAATTATTATACAGAAACTAAATATATTTCTGAAAAGAAACCTCTTTAGCTCTATAATCAATCATAGCATGATAAACAGAAAGCCAATCCATTCCCAAAATAACATCAAACTCTACTAGAAAAAAACAATAAGATTTACCGGTAGATTCATTCTTCACACAATGACATTAAGGTTATTGTAATTTCTTTTTTTCTCAACATTTATTCCAGTTGTTTTTATCATAAGTGCGGGATTCATATCGTGATAGGTAATTACCAATTTACAAGAAAACATCTCAGAAATGAAAGAGTTCATATACCCTGAATCAAACAACACATTTGAAAATTATGAATAAACAAATAGTTTACCTAATACTACTTCATTTGATTGACCAATATATGATGAAGTGGTTGTAAATGATTTCACCACCAATTTATTCTTTTAGTCTTGTTTCTTTCCCTCAGTTGAGTTCTTTGTTGGACACTCATTTTCTAATGACCCATTTAATTCCACTAAAAACATTTTACTCACTGTAAATCAGATTTTGTCTTACCATTACCTGGATCTTTATCAGGTAAATTAATATCATTTCGTCCATGTTTATCATATCAGTAGAACTTAATAGAATTCAAAATAGAGTCCCACTCATTATTTTTACCACAATTTAAAAAAAATGTAAACTTAATTTTCTAACCGTCAGACATTTTGGAAATGTTCTTCCCTTTTTCCTGCCACCTAGACCACTTATTATATTGTTTTTCAAAGAAAAACTAATCATTGACATACTCAATTTCCACCTTATCTGCAAATCAAACATGTTTCTCATAACATTTGAACTCCTGAGATGCTAAATCAATTCAATACATTGGATTTAATACTGAGTAAAAATGGTTGATTTTAATATCAAGATCCCGTATGAAATTTGGAGAATAACTTGCTAGTCGACTGAATTTTTCTTCCTAAGCATCCACTAAGTCATCCTGATGCCTCAATTATATGAATTTTTTTCCATCCTAAGCTGAACCACCTTAAGAAAAAAATTTCTCATGAAAAATTCCTTTGAATTAATCCCAATCATCAAAATCAATCTCTTCACTATCCATAATATTTTTCACTATCGACCACCACTGATCAACCTCACCTTCAAATGGTAAACAACAAGACTAAAAATTTGATCTTTTAAAAACCCCATTACATCAAAAATATTCTCCAGCACTTTAATCCACCCTTGTGCTAGAACAGGGTCAGATGATCCTCTGAAATATTTGGGATGTTGCCTCATGAAATTCTCCAGCACTGACATGTTCCTCTATGGTTGATCTTGATGATCTTGTGCATGGATTCAACCACCATTTATATCACGAGTCAATTGTGCCATCACTTCAAAAAAAAATTCAGTTTTTAATCTAACCATATTAGGTTGCTGATGTGGATGGTTGTCATCCTCCTAATGTTGTCCCAAAATTTCTTCCATGTTTCCTCTGTGGAAAACCATTCTGAACACATAAATATCTTAGGTTAAACAACATGTTAATCTATAAATGCAATATCATTTGAATATTAACATAAAGTAATTTATGGATATTAATTTGACAATACTCTAACTCTTAATGTTATCTAAACTAACCTCTGATTCAAACTATAAAGACCCCGACTTTAAACATTACAAGATATTGAATTAAATGAATAATTCACATTGTTGATCTTTTTAATTTTAGAGTTTTAGATAATTAGTCCCTAACTATTACATTATATCAAAAAAGATACAAAGCAGACACTTCTACTCAGTTTTAATTTTTTTACAAAATAAAAACATCTGAATGAAATAGTAATGTCTAGTTCCATGTTTTAGAAAACATGAATTTTCCATGATCCCATCCTTGACACTATTCATTTTTAATTCCTTTGAAAAATATTTCCAAAACTTGATATGAGCATAAAAAGCTCAGAAAGGATTATAAAACAAAGAAAGAAAACATTAGTTCATCAATACATATATAACATTATCTCTTTAAAATGTCTCATGAAATCATAAGATTTATGAATAACACGTAGGAAACATAAATCATGTAGTTAATTTACAGCATCCATATCATACTTTCATTGTAGCTATCTGTAACACCCCAAGATTTTATGAAAAATATTATTTTAATTTCATTTATTTCTTGTGTTGTAAGTTATAATGTGATTTCCTTGTGCAATACTTAACACCGTATGATCATGCAGTATACACAATGCTATTCTTGGATTATGTTACACAAAATTTTGATAGTAGGTATTCAATGAATCATTGAGTGTATATATATATATATTCAATGTATAAATGAATTATGGTTGGATTCTGTTATACTAAACAATGAAGGAGTCTTTCAAAACACGCAACCCTAACTTGGCTTGCATTACTAGCAATCGCGACCTTCCTAGATAGTGTGTGTTGTACGCAATACCAGGTTTCACTAAACAATGATATATTGTTATAATATTATTATTTACTAGCCGTTATGAATATTAACTACATTTTAAATATTATAACATTATTATTCATCTTACACATTTTCTACAATATGGTATGAGAACAAAATAAATATTTCGTGTAAAATATGTACGTTTAAAAAATTGCAGTTTTCCCGCCTTTTGATGATGCACCCACGTTAAATCTTGTTTTTTACATGACTATATGTTCAATTTGACAAAATAAAATTATTCTTTGAAATCAGGATATAAAAAATTTCTTTGGATAAATTTTTCATATTATTCTGATAACTTTCATATTTTAATGAATAGTAAAAACACGCTATATTTTAATTAAAAACTACTTTTTTCATCGCAATAATTTATATGGTTAGATTATATTTTTAAGTGGTTTTAATGTGTAGTTAGAATATATTTTTACCATTTAATCCACTCTTGTTCACTGGAATTAATTCCACATTGAAATTGGATATAAACATGTATCAATATTTTGATTGTTTTTGTTTCTTAAAAACACGCTATTTGTTTTGATAACGGGAATTAAATTTAAAATTAATTAATGCCACTTATATGTTATGAATTTGAAAAAATAGACATCAATTTTGAATTTGGAATATCAAATAATTCATAGGCTGAATTTTTGTTATTTTTTTGAAAAACATCAATTTTTGATGAATAGTGAAACCGCTTAGTGGTAGTTAAAAAACTGACTTTTTTTAATTGAAATTATATTCTACCACTTCTGTGAATTTAATTTCAAAAATAAAAGACAAATAGTTAATATCAACGACTAAAATGTGGTTCAATGAGATGAAAATAATTTTTGGTGAATAATAACTTTTTACTTTTATTTACCACTGTTAAAAGTAAATAGGATAATTAAGTGTAAAAATTATATTATTATTACCCTAACACATGTCATAATTATATTGGATAAGTGTAATTCGACCAAAAACATCTTTATGAATAAAATACGAACATTTAGGCCCACATGGATTAGATTAGGACATTTAATATTAATTTATTTAAAGAAGGGTTAAAATAGTTAAAATCAATGTTTCATAAGTAAATCAATATTAATATAGGGCTATACATTAGATAAATTCTATTTTAAATATTAATTAGAAATATAATAGGATTTACTACAAAATGGTATTTTATTTATAATTTTTAGACATTATATAATTTAATTTCTTTATGACACAAAGATGATGTTGTAATTATCTTATTCATGAATTATTGACATAATTGATGTTATAAATACCCAAATAAATGTATTTTGATACTTTTTATAAATTTCACTAATTTTTTCGGTTAATATGACATGTTATAATTGATTTAATTAACTTTTTTAGAACTAATCATTCTGTTATGATTTTCAAAAAATTTAATTAACAAATTGTGTCAAAATTGACATAAAATAGTTTTTATAACAAATATTATATGATTAATTGTTATTTTATTCCTAAAAATCTAAGGTTCGGAAAAATGACTTATATAAGGTTATATATATTAATAATAAACAACTTGGGGTTCTTTTGTCTTGTTATAGTAAGTTTATTAAACTTATAGTATAGGAAAACAAGAAGACACGGTAAAAGTAAAATTATTTCACTTAAGGTTAAATATAAATGATAAGGTTAAAATAGAAATATAAACTTGTCTAAATTCTATTGTATGAGAGGCTTTAGACCCATCCCCACATTATCTTTTAATTAACTCAATTTTTTTCTATTAAAAACCAAATATGTATTTATAATAAAATAATATTTTTTGTTTTTCCAATGGTGCCCCTCTCCTCCCTTATGAAAGGACACCACCTCCCTCTCTTCCTCACACCACATTGAGCCTTCAAGCTCGTCCAACCCCTGAAAAATTATCTTCTCCACTTCCATAGAAACATCCTAGAGGTTCTGGTCTTCTTCAAAGACCAAATTTAGTGCCCTACAAGGAGGTCTCAAAGAGGCTCTTCAAAGAAGAGGTAATGTCTGTTACCGATTCTTTCAACTTTATTTCTTCTTCCACTTATTCTTCTTTTATTGTTTCATTATGAAGTAATAACATCTGTATAAATCATATACTGATATTTTATTATACGTATGAAACAACCCTATTTCACCATCTATCCATCCTACGGAAAATGAAATCACCACGCGTGTGTATGTACGGAATTCCATCTCCATGCCGTGGTGAAATCTGTTTTTCCACCAACACATTACATGGATGGGTATAATGGTGTAAGGAATAACTATATATGTTTATTATAACATCATACTGATTCTGATATATTTTACCATCCACTACAATTCTATTCAATAATTATGGGAACGATATCATCGCTCGTGCGTACGTACGGATTACCGTCTCCACGAGGCGATGAGATTCATTCTCCATGTTAACCGTACATGAATGATAATAATGATTATATAATGAATAATAATGAAATATATGAAATAATAATGATAGTATACTTATTTATATATATATGTATTTCATCCAATTAATTCCATTCAATTCAATGAGGAAACGAAAACAACGTTTTTGCGTACGTACGGCCTACCGTCTCCATGAACGGTGTATTTCTTTCCATTTATTGATCTATTATATATATATGTATATTCTGTATATATATTATATATAAATCATGTTTTATATTCTGAAATTAATTAATCACGATCAAAGTAATCATATGAATAATTCCAAGTCAAAACACGGACGACAAATGAAACGATTTTACCCAAAACGATCTTTAACATGGAATTTACAAAAGAACGGGTAGTATAAAGTCATAAGTGAACCATATATGATATCATAACAATGAATATGATTCTGTAATAAGTCAATGAAATTATTTAAATCAATATACATGAGGTTCTTATACGTATGAAGCATATCGGCCCTAAGATAGGGGATAACTTTTCCAATCTCGTTTTTATCCGAGATTGTTTATTCGTAAGTATTCACTTGGGTTACATTTATCATCCATTTTCCTATTTTCTGAAAATTATTTCATGTTTGTTTAAAGTATTTTTTAACCATTTTTGACGTTAACTACAAGGTATTTAAGGAATCTTTTTTTACCATACGAGGTACTTTTTGACTTTTTCGAAAAAAGTACGAGAAAAATGTTATTTTTAACTTATACGGTGTGAACAGATATTAACGGTTTTATAAAGCCTTATTTTCATGAAGCTTCCTCCAAAAGATTTCATGACTATTTCCAACAAAATATATTTATTTTAAAAATGCATTACATTTTGGGAAAATAAAATGACTTTAAAGAAGACAGTATATTTTCTGAAGAATTCATTTCAAGTGTTTTATCAAAACCATTTTCCATCAAAGATGAAATTATATCATATGTGTATGTTTCATGTGTAATGTCTATATGATTTACATGGTTTCACTTTTCTTATGATGAAATATCCATTTGTTTTATATGGATTATGTGATGATGGGATGATGTTTATGAAACCCATTTTATTCTTGGGGTTATGTTCAATTTTTTAAGTTTATTTTGTGTCACAAGTAAGAATGATTTAATTATGAGATGGGTGGGACCTATAACTCCCTCCAATGAATTGGGTAAAGATTTATAACTCATGAGATAGACATTGATGGAATGGCATGTTAAACTGGTTCAGTAATACATGACTAGAATGAGGAGTGAACTCGATTCAGAAAGGGACTTTGTCCACTAAGATGGTCTTGGAAGCAATGCCTTGGATACTATTGAAATCATATCATGTGCTTAATGGTTTCCAAAATTACATGTTTTATTCCCATGCTAATTTATCATGATTAATATCTCTTCATGATCTATGCCTTACATACTTCCATGTTTTATATCACGGCTCAGGATTTTGATGTTTAGATTTTATGCTCGTGTTTTTTTTACATTCAATTGACTAAGGATTGTTTTATGTTCTCTATGCTTACCCTTACTGAGAATTTGAGCTCACCCCTTTTATGTTTTCTTTTCCCCAGTATATAAAGAAAGGTTATAGGTAAGAAAAAAAGGGGAAGATCTTTATGGGAGATGTTTAAGATCTTTCACCCTGATTAGGAGATTGTATTCCGAGTTTCCAAAGACACTAAACTATTACGGTCCTTTGATGTCTGTTTTTGTTATGTATTATGTATTCCACAAAAGTAATGTAATTTCCATGTAAGTAAAGCTTTTAGTATCTACATTTTTTATCAGAGGAAAGTTATAGTCAACCTTTGGAAACTAGGATGTGAACGCCTTAGTAAGAAACCCAAGGACATGTCTAAGCATAGAACACAATCTTAGTGTTTTAGAAATGGCCATGAATAACCTATGAAAAGACCTTAAGTGTAGAATTTTGTTCATGATTATGTGGTTTTCTTATTATAATTAGTGTTTCCCACACTGTATTTCTTTGTTTTAGTCAATGGATGGAACCCGAAGGAACCATGTTAATGCGGAATGCGATGGGAAATGCAATGATTATCCCCCTGAGAAACCAAATGTTATGGGAACTGGAATGCAAAATCTTGTAGCCATGCTTAGACAACTTTCTCAAGCTATGAATCATGAAGGACTTCCAAACGAGCAAAGAAAGGAGCAACATTCTGTTGAATCCTTCATGAGGTAGCGTCCACCTACATTCAGCGGGTCTTCTAATCCATTAGTGGTTGAACAATGGACCAGTAGCACTGAAAAGATATTTTCAGTTCTTCAATGTTCTGACCATGATAAAGTCATCTAAGCAGTTTATCGTTTGGAAGGTGAATCTGATCAATTGTGGAATCTTATTATGAATACGAGGCAAAGGTATTAAATTGAGACCATGGAATGGGACGAGTTCAAGAACTTATTTTTAATAAGTACTTCCCTCGTATTCTCCGAACAAAGATGGAGAAGGAATTTCTTGATCTAAAGAAAAAGGATCATGGATCTGTTGGTACCTACGAAACAAATTTTACAAGACGTTCATGGTACGCTTCTAGTATTATTATCCAACATGAGAGTGAAATCGATCGATACTTTAGTGTCTTAAAACCATGTCTTTGAAGGGCGTTAGCTATAAGGGACTTCAATAGCTACGAGGAAATTGTTCGATGTGCTCTCAAATTTGAGATGGAGATTGGAGTAACCCATTAGTCATATAGGTTTGATAAGAAGAGGAAAATGGAATTCAAAGGAAAATCTAAAGAGCACACTAAAAAGAAGATGAATGTTTCCTTATGCTCAATGTGTGGAAAGAAGAATGGTGGCGATTGTCTTAAATGGACTAGAAAACGTTTTATGTGTGGAAAGGAAGGCCATCTAGCAGCTGAGTGTCAATGTAATAGAAAAAGGGTGGCTAATTATTTGAATAATGAAAATACTGCAGAGAACGCACCACCAACACTTCAATGCTTCAAGTGCAAGGAAATGGGGAATTATGCTAATAAATTCCCTAATCCAAGGGTTAGTGATGATCGTCATGAGAAACCACTTAAGGAAAAGGACAAAGGGAAGTCACATGCGATCACTATTGGTGATGTTGAATATGACAACGATGTGGTGGAATATTAAGTGTTTATGTAATGGGATTCCAAAATAATGTTGTATATAGAATCGTGGAATATTGGAATATTTATTTATTAGTCTATTGTGGTTTTCAATAATTTTATGGTACCGGTAACCATGAAAAGTGATACAAATATTTTGGATAGCAGATGATATGTGCATAATGAAGGGATAAGGAGAAATTGAAATGTTTGATAGTATTCATGAGCTCATGATTTATATAAGAACTAAGTGATATCACAGTTTGAGTATATAGAATTTGGAGGATTTTGGTATGTGGGAAGTGTTAACTTTTAACTGCATTCATGTTTTCACTATGGTTCAATGGGTATTCATTTTTTTCAAGAGAATACATGATTAAGGCCTTCGAATGTTTGGAACATGACCAACAAGAAATATCTTATGATATATGCGGATCAACGATGGTATTAACATGATTGTTATATGAACTCTTTGTTAATCGTTTTCACTATAATATGAGATTGGATAGCAGTATTTTGGATAAGCCTAAAGATTTCAATGAATTATGTTGGACATAAGTTAATATTGTTTAAGGCTATAAATTTTTCGATATTATTGATGGAAAGTTATAATAATGTATTTTTAGAAAAAAAGGACAACCTGCAGGATGGGCGACAACCCATCGCATCAGACAAGGATGTGGGAATCAGACCCACAACCGAGGTGCGACTGGCCTTTATTACCTACCACTAGCCTACAGGAAGTCCCTAGTTAGTAGAAAATAGTTTTATTTTATAAAGAGGTATGATATATGAAGTATAAGTTCATTTTTGGAATCGTATATGATTAACCTCACTATAAATGGACTTATGTATATTTGATAACTTTTTTAAACCTTTTGTATAAAATAGATGGATTGACCCATCATTTTATCACATGATCTGCTAACACTTCACGAATAAAAAATTCATCTTCCTTTCTTTAAGAGATGAAGTGGAATTCATTCAAAGGACGAATAACAGTGAGATTGTACCATAATCATGCAAGTATTTCTTCTAATTCAAAGTTTTCAACTTTAGGTAAATGATATTGAAAACCAAAAATGTTGTCCTAGTGCCCTTATATCCGATGAATCAGATGGTACCTTAGATCATCACAAATCCATAGCTTTGTGATTGATGGCTTTTTCATAGCCATGTTTTCTACCAAACTCCATCAGAACTTGATGGTTAGATTTTTCTTCATATCCATATTTTCACCTATGTTCTCCTATATGGAAACCCAGTGATGAGTTTATTTGGGTAATCATTACATTTCATACTCTATTTTTTAAAATTACGTTTTTTTATTCCTTTTGACGATGTGGGTTTCTATAAATAGTAAACGATTTATAACCCCGATGAATTTCGAGGGTGAAATTTATTTTAAGGGGGGTAGAATGTAACACCTAGAGATTTTATGAAAAATATTCATTTTATTTCATTGATTTCTTGTTTTGTAAGCTACAACAAGATTATATTGCACTATATGAAACACCATATGACCGTGTAGTATACACAACACTATTCATGGATCATGTTACACACAATTTTGATAGTAGTTATTCTACGAAAAATTGAGTATATATTTATATATATATTCAATGTATAAATGAAATATGGTTGGATTCTATTATATGAAACAATGGAGTAGTCTTGAACAACACGGAACCCCGACATGTCTTGCATTACATGCAATCACGAACTTCCTCGATAGCGTGTGTTGTACGCAATACCAGGTTTCACTAAACAATGATATATTGTTACAATATTATTATGTACTAGCCGTTATGAATAGTATTAACTGCATTTTGAATTTTATAACATTACTATTCATCTTACACATTTTCTATAATATTTTATGAGAACAAAATAAAGTTTTCGTGTAAAATACGTATTTTTAAAAAATTGCAGTTTTCCCATCCTTTTGATGACGCACCCACCTTAAATATTATTTTTGAAATTTCATTAAGCTAAATTTTAAAAAATAAAATTCTTCTTTGTAATCAGGATATAAAAATTTACATTGGAAAATTTTTCATATTATTCTGAGAACTTTCATATTTTAATGAATAGTAAAAACACATTATATTTTAATTAAAAAAACTTTTTTCATCGCAATAATTTATATTGATAGATTATCTTTTTAATTTTTTTAAAGTTTAATTAGAATATATTTTTACCATGTAATCCAATTTTGTTCATTGGAATTATTTCCACTTTGAAATTGGATATAAACAAGTATCAATCATTTGATTGTTTTTGTTTCTTAAAAACACGATATTTGTTTTGATACGGGAATTAAATTTCAAATTAATTAATGCCACTTATATGTTATGAATTTGGATAAATAGACTTCAATTTTTAATTCAGAATATCAAATAATTCTTAGGCTGAATTTTTGGTATTTTTCTAAAAAATATCAATTTTCAATGAATAGTTAAACCACTTAGTGGTAGTTAAAAAACTGACTTTCTTTAATTTAAATTAAATTTTAACACTTATGTGAATTGAATTTCAAAAATCCGAGAGACATGGTTAATATCAAAGACTAAAATGTGGTTCAATGAGGTGAAAATAATATTTGGTGAATAGTAACTTTTTACTTTTATTTACAACAGTTAAAAGTAAATAGGATAATTAAGGGTAAAAATGATATTATCATTACCCTAAAAAATGTCCTAATTCTATTGGATACGTGTAATTCGACCAAAAAACCCATAGGAATAAAATATGACCATTTGGGCCCACTTAGATTAGATTAGGACATTTAATATTAATTTATTTAAATAAGGGTTAAAATAGTTAAAATTAATGTTTAATAATTAATGAATATTTAATATAGGGTTATAGATAAGATAAAATCAAAAATAAATATTCATTAGAATGATAAAAATATTTCCTACATAATGGTATTTTATTTATAATTTTTAGACATTATATAATTTAATTTATTTATGACACAAAGATGATGGAGTAATTATCTTATTAATGAAATATTGACATAATTTATGTTTTAAATATCCAAATAAATGTACTTTGAGACTTTTTATGAATTTAACTAATTTTATAGGTTAATATGACATGTTATTTTTTATTTTATTAACTTTTTTAGAACTAATAATTCTGTTATAAGTTTTGGAAAAATCAATTACCAAATAGTGTCAAAATTGACATAAAATGGTTTTTAAAACAAATATTATATTATTAATTTTTATTTTATTCCTAAAAATCTAATGTTCGGCCATATGACTTAGATAAGGTTATATATATTAATAATACTCAACTTGGGGTTCGTTTGGCTTTTTATAGTAAGTTTATTAACCTTATAGTGTAAGAAAACAAGAAGACACGGTAAAGTAAAATTATTTAACTTAAGGTTAACTCTAAATGATAAGGTTAAAATGGAAACCTAAACTTGTCTAAATTCTGTTGGATGAGAGTATTTCGACCCATCTTTACCTTAGCTTCTAAATAACTCAATTTGGAGCTATTAAAAACCGAATATGACTTTATAATAAAATAATATGTTTTGTTTTTTCAAAGGTGCCCCTATCCTCCCTTATAAAAGGGCACCTCCTCCCTCTTTTCCTCACACTACATTGAGCCTTAAATATCGGCCATACCCTACCAAATTCTCTTATACACTTCCATAGAAACATCCTAGAGGTTCTGGTCTTCTTCAAAGACCAATTTTAGTGCCCTATGAGGAGGTCTCAAAGAGGTGGTTCAAAGAAGAGGTAATGTCTGTTACCGATTCATTCTACTTTATTTATTCTTCCACTTATTCTTATATAGTTGTTTCCTTATAAAGTAATAACATCAGTATAAATCATATACTGATATGTTATTATAAGTATTAAACAACCCTATTTCACCATCTATCCATCCAACGGAAAACGAAATCACTACGCGTGCTTACGTATGGAATATCGTCTCCACGCCGTGGTGAAATCTGTTTTTCCACCAACACCTTACATGGATGGGTATAATGGTGTAAAGAATAACTATATATGGTTATTATAAATTTATACTGATTATTATATATTATACCATCCACTCCAATTCTATTCAATAATTATGGGAACGATATCATCGCTCGTGCATACATACGGACTACCGTCTCCACGACATGATGAGATTAATTCTCCATGGTAACCATACATGAATGATCATAATGTTTATATAATGAATAATAATGAAATATATGAAATAATAATGATACTGGATTTATTTATATATATATTTATGTCATCAAATTATTTCCATTCAATTCAATGAGGAAACAAAAACAACAATCATGCGTACGTACGGCCTACCGTCTCCATGAACGGTGTATTTATTTCCATTTATTGATCTATTATATATATGTATATTCTGAATATATATTATATATAAATCATGTTTTATATTCTTGAATAAACTAATCATGATCTAAGTAATCATATGAATAATTCCAAGTCAAACACAGACGACAAATGAAACGATTTTAACCAAAACGATCATTGACATGGAATTTACAAAAGAATGGGTAGTATAATGTCATAAGTGAACCATATATGATATCATAACAATGAATATTATTCCGTAATAAGTCAATGACTTTATTTAAATCATTATACTGGAGTTTCGGATACGTACGAAGCATATCAGACCTAAGGTAATTGATAACTTTTCCAATTTTGTTTTTATCCGAGATTGTTTATTCGTAAGTATTCACTTGGGTTATATTTATCATCCATGTTCATGTTTTCTAAAAATGGTTTCATGTATGTTTACAATCCTTTTTAACCATTTTTTACTTTAACTACATGGTATGTAAGGAATCATTCTTTTTTTTACCATACGAGGTACTTTTTGACTTTTCCGACAAAATTACAAGAAGAATTTTATTTTTATCTTATACGGTGTGAACAGATTTTTACAGTTTTATAAAGCCTTATTTTCATGAAGATTCCTACAAAATATTTCATGACTATTTCCAAAAAAAATCTATTTCATTTAAAAATGCATTACATTTTGTGAAAAGAAAATGATTTTAAATAAGAAAGGATATTTTCCTCAACAATTCATTTCAAGTGTTTTATCAAAACCATTTTCCATCTAAGATGACATTATTTCATATGTGTATGTTTCATGTGTAATGTCTCTATGATTTACATGGATTCACTTTTCGTATGATAAAGTATCCATTTGTTTTATATGGATTATGTGATGATGGGATGATGTTTATGAAACCCATTTTATTATTTGGGTTATGATGAATGTTTTAAGTTTATTTTCTGGCACAAGTAAGAATGATTTCATTATGAGAGGGGTGGGACCTATATCTCTCTCAAATGAATTGGGTAATGATTTATATCTCATGAGATAGATATGGCTGGAATGACAAGTTAAACTGGTTCAGTAATACAGGACTAGAATGAGGAGTGAACTCGATTCAGAAAGGGACTTTGTCCACTAAGATGCTCTTGGCAGCAATGCCTTGGATACAATGGAAATTATATCATGTGCTTAATGGTTGCCACAATTACATGTTTTATTCCCATGCTAATTTATCATCCTTAATGTTTATTCATGATCTATGCCTTACGTACTGCCATGTTTTATGTCATTGCTCAAGATTTTGATGTTTAGATTTTATGCTCATGTTCTTTTTACATTCAAATGTCTAAGGATTGTTTTATATTCTCTTTTACTACCCTTACTGAGCATTTGAGCTCACCCCTTTTATGTTTTATTTTCCCTAGGATATAAAGAATGGTTTTAGGTGAGAAAAAAGGGGAAGATATTTATGGAAGATGTTGAAGATCTCTAACCATGATTAGAAGATTGTATTATGAGTTTCCAAAGACACTAAACTATTACGACCCTTTGGTGTCTGTTTTTGTTATGTATTAAGTATTCCGAAAAAATAATGTAATGTCCATGTATGTCAAGCTTTGGGTCACTACACTATCACAGCTATATAAGAAGTTATAGTTGGAATACCCATCACTATATATTACCTAAATCTATAAGGATAACCATTAACGTTTATCTCTGTCAAATTAACCAATGCATTGCAGATCTATCTCAGGCTCACCCTCCCAAGGTTTATCCCGGAACCACCTGTATATGTAATCAACGCCCAAAAACCATAACATATTCATAACACATAAAACAAACATAAAGGAATGATAAAATTTCCAAATTTCAATCAAAATATATCATTTAAATATATTTAAAT
This sequence comes from Viscum album, assembly GCA_963277665.1. NCBI lineage: Eukaryota > Viridiplantae > Streptophyta > Magnoliopsida > Santalales > Viscaceae > Viscum > Viscum album. The sequence goes on along the minus strand of OY728143.1, from coordinate 874,190,239 downwards.
AAAAAATCCATTATCAAACCCATTTTTAGTACCAAAATGCGTAAAAGAGTATATTGTGTTTATTTTCCTTTAAAAATGCTATGTATTATTAATGAACACATAGATCTGATAATACTAATGGTGGAAGAAAGGTTTTTATCACCGCTTATATTAAAAAGAAACATTCCTTTTCTTGGTTTCTAAAAAAGCTTCACAGAAAAAAGATTCCTTTAGAATGAAATGAAAATTAAAAGGTGTTTATATAGCACATAAATGAATGTCGTGTATTAAAACAAAATACTCCTCAATGAAATGATATTGCGACAATGTACTATACATCATGTCTGACTTGCCTATTTGTCCTTTAATCTCCCAAATAATAAACTAAAGTTTATTTGTACTTGATGAAGAATATTTTTCATGTTTATTTTTCCTTTTATATAACTTATTACCATTTTATAAACAATATGTAACTATTTATTTTAAAAATGGTCATTCAGTCGATATTTGGTACTTGAGTAAAAAATGAAGTCCTTATCATTACAAGTTGTCCATGTGGTCAAATATCCAATATCTCTAGATTTATATTTATGATATAGATATCATATATATCATATATATCCAGTATATGTATGTATTTATAATAGTACATATCATTTGGAGATAATAAATGAAATGCACCATTCTTGGAGACGGTACGTCGTACGCAACCATGAACGCTAACATCATTTCTATTTTGTATTTTAATGTATTTAAAATATAATGATACATAAGTATATTATAATTATAGTATAATATCATATATAATATCACTAACTCCATCCATTATACATCCCATGTATGGAAGGAAAGAGTCATTTCACATTGAGGGGGTGGTAGTCCGCACTTCCTCAAAAGAAATTATCGTGTTTACCCATAATGGAATCCATAAAGGTATTATATAAATAAAAAATAAAGAATCATAAAGAAAAAATAAACATAATATATATCATATATAAATACAGTTCCATCTTAATGTCCACTATAAGAGTATGTATGAGATAATTGAATAATCATTGGTTCATGAGGCGTTAGTTTTCCATTCACAGAAACAGTCTGTTCTTCACCCAGTAGATGGAGGTGTGTGTAATTGTAGGTATAATACTTCGCAGAACAAAATTCTAGTATATCAATGATACTGATGATGTTACAAAATAAAGGACCAAAATGTGTTTATGGGTTTTAAAATTAAGATAATGGAAAATAATTTAAGATAAACTATTGCCTTTAATTGGGGTAACTCCCTTTGTTTTGAACCAAAAGGACTTATTGAAGTTCCTTCTGCCTAAGTTAAGGTTTCTAGGAGGAGGATAGAGATGTATAGAGCTTAATTGGGAATAGTTTATATGAATCAAATGGATTGATATATGCGAGGAATGAGTTAGAAGTGGTCTACTTTTATAAGAGGGAGGAAGTTCTCTTTAGGAATGTTTAAAACAATTTCTTTATTATAAACTTATATTCAGTTTAAAAAGGTCCAAGAATCATTATTTTTTAATATAAGATGACTCATCATCGAAATAATGTCATCCAATAATAATTTGACAGGTTTTGGATATTGTTTTAATATTTATAATCCTATTTATTTAAATCAATTGTTAATTAGGTAAAATATTGAATCATTTTTGTGTCATTAATAACTTTATTTATTTTTTGTCTAAAGATTATAAAAAAATACCGTGATATATAAAATAGTTTTAGATTTCCAATGAATATTTATAATCTAATAGATAACTTATAAACCCCTATGTAAAAATTAATTTACGGAAAATATTGGTTTTTGTCATTTTTTTCTTTACTTTAAATTAATTATTCTAAAGTGTAATTATCACTAAAAAGTGGCCCCATGGATCCCAAAATCGACCCAAGGATTCCCGTAGTTGGCCATGAAACATCCAATAAGGTTAATACAAGTGTTAAGGTAATTTATTATTATTATTATATTCTTTTTACATTGATTTTCCTATTTACCTTTAACCGTGTTACATAATAGTCAAAAGTAACGATTCACAAAAAAAAAATTCATCTTATTTAACCAAATTTTACATACTAATAAAAACCATGTATGTCATATTTTTGAAATTCAATTCACAGAATTATTAAAATTTATTTTAAATTAAAAAGATAGATTTTTTAGTACTACTTTGTGCTTTCACTATTCATCAAAAATTGACGTTTTTCAAAAAAATCCCAAAAAATCTGCCTAAGCTATATTAGATATTAAAAATTAAAAAACAATGTAGATTTTACCAAATTAAATACATAGAAGTTTAATTAATTATTTCAATATTAATTCCCGTTGTCAAAACAAAAAAGTGTGAATTTATGAAATATTAACTATCAAAATATTGACACTTCTTCATATCCAATTTTAAAGTGAAATTAATTCCATTTACGAAAATTGGATTAAATATGAAAAATATAATCTAATTACACTTTAAAACCAATTAAAATTATAATCTAACCATATAAAAAATTTGATAAAAAATTACATTTGAATAAAAATATGGTATTTTCATTATTCATTAAAAAATGATTTTTATCAGAAAAACACCAAAAAAATTACCCAATTTAAATTTTGGTGTCCCAATTCTAAAGAAAAAATTTATTTGGTCAAATAGAACATATAAAAGTGACCAAAACTATATTTAAAGAGGGTTCTCCCTCAAAAGGTGATAAATCGACCTTTTAGTGAATATTAGAGTATTTATGCTTAAAATCGAATTACTTTTTTTATGCCATTTAATTTTATTGGATAAATTTAAATACATTTTAAAAACATGTATAATCATATTGTAGTTAGTTCTGGTCAATCCATCCAATACAACAGCTAGGCGTTAACTGCCATTTAAAATAATAATATTATATTATTAGTGAGCAACGTAAGATTTCGATGAAACCCATTGTTGCGTTTCGGGAAACCCATCGAACATAGCATCCCCTTTAAAGAAAAATTAATATTTACTTCATAAATATTAACAAATATGTAAATATCATATTTCATTATTTCCTTTGGATGTTATACCCTTCCCCCCTTTTGAAAATTGTGTCCTCGCAATTTTTATTCCCATATCAAATAAGTGGGGGTATTTATCCCTCATAACATTTTCATATACCCATGATTCCTCTTAAACCATACGGTTTTTTCCACAAAACCATGACCTGGTGAATTGCCTTATTTTAAAACACTTGCTCTCTACGGTCATGAATCTGGACTAGTTGTTCCTCATAAGAGAGATTCTCTTCCAACTAAACTACCTTGGTAGTTAAAACCTGAGATGGATCTGGCGTATACTTTCTCAACATTGAAACATGAAATCATTGTGTACATGGGAAAAAATTGGAGGTAAATCCACTATGTAGGCAACTGATCCAACTTTCTCTAGGATTTCATAAGGTCCAAGGAACATCAGTCCCAAATTTCCCTTCTTTCGAAAACACATCACACTTTTCAATGGAGAAACTTTGAGAAAGACATGATTGCCTACCTTAAAAGATAAATCCTTCCTTCGGTTATCCACATAACTTTTCATCCTACTCTGGGGTGTTCTCATGTTATTCTAAATCCACTAAACATTTTATACCAACTATTCTACCAATTCATGTCCCATCAATATCCTTTCACATAATTAATCCAAAAAATCTGGATTTTGACCCTGCTTCCCATATAATGCCTCAAATGGAGCCATCCTTATACTAGAATGAAAATTGTTATTATGAGAAAATTAGGCTAAATAAATATATTTGTCCCAACTTCCCTGGTAATATTTTGAACAAGCACTTAACATATCCACCAAGGTCTGAATTGTTCGTTTTGATAGCCCATCTGATTGCGGATGAAAAGCTATACAAAAATTTAATTCAGTACCCAATGACTTCTCAAGGCCTTTCCAAAAGATAGAAGAAAACCTTGGATCATAATAAGATTCAATAGAGAGGTGAAAACCATGAATCCTGACTCTCACTTTAACATAAGAATGAGAAAGTTGATCTAGAGATAAATAATCTCGAATAGGAAAGAAATTAGCAGATTTAGTCAATAGATCAATAATAACCCATATTTCATTATTACTTAGATATGTCTTCAGTAATCCCAAAACGAAGTCCATGGATATATTTTCCAATTTCCACTGTCAGGACCCCCTCCCCACAAAGTGTACCCCTCCTGGGCCATCAATGTGAGAAGAGAGATAATGACCCCCGAGTTCGGCCTCTAGTAGGCCCCAGGTTGGCGACTGGCACCGAGGGTATAATAAACATAGAAATGGGAGGCATTACCCTCTAAGAGAACACATGCAGAAGAGAGAGATAGAATAGACTCCAATCAACTCCAACTCAAAACTGAAATATAAAATAAATACAAGTACTTATATGAAATGTCATGAAAAAGTACTACAACTGAAAGGGAAAACTAAAAGTACCCAAAAGAAAGTAAAACGGCAGCGACTACAAGCCCAAACAGCTCCTCCTCCAATCACAAGCTAGTAGTAACCAACTTGATCTCCACCCTGCTCCAAGTGACCTGAAAAATAGTTTATATATACATAGGGTGAGTATAGCAGTATACTCATTAGGATCCTCCCCAAGCCTCTCGTGGAAAAGTAATGAAAGCATGCTAAATCCTAGTGAACAACAAGTGAAACTAACTCGTCGCCTAAACAGGTATACAAAGTTCCAAACCTCACCATGGATACTCTCACAAAGTGACACATACAAGAATATATCATATAATAAAGAATATCAACGGTACCCCTCAACTACTTCCCCACTGGTTTGCCGCTTTTCCCCAACAACATACGTCCTGTGCTATTCTCTCCAAAGGCTTGCCCGCAGACACTTGTGCTAAGATCCACAATCTGCACCTCGTGCACCACATAGGCTTGCCCGCAGACACCTGGGCGAAGCACCACACCGTCCTCACAACCAAAAGTAACCAGGTAGTTTCCGGGAGCCACCACAGCTCGCATAACGTGTATCATACATCGGGTATAATACCTCAATCCATTACAGCCCATACTCTGAGTAAGGATCCTCAAGCCATCATAGCCTATACATGTTACACCTATAGTAGTCCATAGGATACTAGATCCAGAATATATGTGTGTGAATAACCACAATCCATTACAGCCCTCTACACACATATATGGAGTAACTAACCGTTGTGCCTCATGGCACAAGTATCTACCAAGAGAAGAGAGCGGGGCCAAAGGGGGTAGTCAACCATTCGACCTCCCATCAGAATGTTGGGGAAAACACCCCCCAGGGCTCAGAGTCCCCGGGGTGTCAGTTTCCCTTACCGACAGGGTGGAGTAGCATATAGAAACACAAAAAGTACAGAATAAATAACTCACATCCACACTATGAGCATTACCTAGTCTTAGATACAACTACAACTAACGTCTCTCAGACTCCATGCTACTACTTCTATGACTAGGTGTCCTATAAGCACACAACCATTTGAAGAGCTTTATTAGATTACTCCATTCTCATTTTATCAGTTCCACTATACATTAATTAATTCTTTAAAAATTAATTAAGAATTAACAATTCCACATCAAACATAATTGCATCACAGTCAAAAACAACTGCTCCTTTTAAGATTCACATCACCTTTAAATTCCAGTATCTCCATCCCCGTGGATTTTCACCATTTAATCAAACATTCATTACGGAATTACTTTTCCATATTCCCAGACATTCTAGAAAAACATCTTATGCTTCTAAACACAGAGGAGGCTCAACACGGTGAGTAGATATACTACCCGTCGAGTCTTTGCCGCCTATAGAAAGAGCATAGACCCATTATCCCTCGAGAGGATAAACACGGAAAGCACGTGGAATACCTCGCGCGTCTTCACCTCCATCGGAAGAAGGGTAGAAAGACCAGCTGCCTTGAGCAGTGGGGAAAAGAAAAGAAGAATAACATTCAAAGAAAACCACGAGCATCCAACAAACACATCCATCCCATTCCATCACCCCTGGTGTCCTCCCCGACACCCACATGCATAAATTGATGCATCTCGCCACTCTAGGAACCATCTGCTACAACAACCACAAGGCCTCCATAACACCACATATCACAACAGTCAGCCAGGCTCACATCACAGCACAAACATCATGAAAACAACAGTCACAACCATGGGCTCTTGACCCTTTGACAAGAAGAGGGTAACTCAGAACCCTTTTTGAAATTCCCACATAATCTGTTCTTTAATCCATATTGAATTATCAGATTTGTTATTCGTAGGTTCCAATTATGGGATACCTAATCAGTAAGCTATCAAAATTAAATAACCATGCTTACTTCCCTAATTTGATTATCCAACAACTGCAATAACCAGATTAATTTACATTCCTCTTTATCTTTTGCCAATTAATTAACAATTAATTTCGGCTTTACGTTCATTATCAATTTCTATCATAAACGAACAACAAATCAAATAAAACATAGATATCACTCTATCTAGGAAAACATGAGGAAAACCGTTATCACGGTATAAAAAAACAACATGCGATTAACCAAATCTTTTAATCCGGTTCAAGTATTTAATTAGGTCAATTTAATTGTGATCCAATGGACTAAATCATGTTAATTATACAATTGCACATATACGATTAGAGAAGCCATGAATCCCCTACCTCGAAGAGTTCTTGACGTCCTTTATACACACAATGGGTGACAAACCTCCTCCCACGACAACTACATCCACCAGAGGATGCCACGGTATGACAGTACCAACCAACCCCAAGAAAAACCCATTAGAATCAGGGAAATTACATGGTATAATATGGAAGGGAGAAACAAGAGATGATGATCCAAAATGGAATGATTATAAAACATACCTTATTGGGAAGATTGACTGATACAGTTCGGTTGCATCCAAAATAGAGCAGAACCAATCCTAGGAGTAAAGATTTATTGTGCAACTCTTACGGGAATGATTGAAAGGTTCTAGCACCTCTTAGCTGAGAACAAAGGGAATTAACATAGGAGAATGATATCTCGTCCGTTTTTATGATTTAATGGGGCGACAGTTTAAGATCTGGTTATTTCTTCATTAAAAACAGATCACATTAACCCACGCGTTTTGACCAAGTAAATACATCCCGACCTTAGGAATAATTAATATAGGATTTATGGCATTTGAAACGGCCTTAAGATCCCTTAAAATAAGGCTTTAAATGTATTTTACGTCAAAAGAAACGTCAAAAGGGGAAAAACTGTAGGAATCTGGAAACACTGTTCACCCACCGTTACTGTACATGAAACCGATCTGTGAAACCGATCTGTCAGACCGATCTGTGAAACCGATCTGTCAGACCGATCTGTGGAACCGGTCTGTGAAACCGATCTGTGAAACCGTTCTGTGAAAACGATCTGTGAAACCGATCTGTGAAACTGGTCTGTGAAACCGATCTGTCTGACCGATCGGTGAGACCGATCTGTGAGATCGATCTGTGAGACCGATCTGTAAGACCGATCGGTGACACCGATCTGTGAAACCGATCTGTCAGACCAATCTGTGAAACTGATCTATCAGACCGATCTGTGAAACTGATCTGTGAAACTGATCTATCAGACCGATCGGTGAGACCGATCTGTTACTGTTCATAAAACTAGAAACACTGTTCACAGAACTTGAAATTTGGAAAAGTGTTGGGGATAAGTCAACTTGACCTCCCGGAACACCTTCAACACCACATTTTCACAAAGTAATGGACCGGAGAGGTTCGGGGCATTACATTAGATAACTCTCAAAACATTCTCGTCCTTGAGAATAAAAAAACCAACCCAGAAGAAAAGAGGGGTCCGAACAACCACCCCATAAGATACCTCTCAGGGGAAAACCACCATGAGTTGTTCAAAAGATGGAGAAAAACTATGACATCCGAGAGTATGGAAACAAACAATCCATATCCAAAAAATTCAATCATAACATCACATTAATGGTACATAAATAAAACATGAAAGGTCCAACCACAATGAAAACATAATTACATGAAAGGAGTTAAACATCAAACATCTCTGGATACTGAGCATGTATCTGTGACTCACAGTCCCATGTACTCTCCTCCATGCCACCTTGTCGCCACATGACACGAACTAAGGGGATAAAACACCCACGCAACACCTTCTCCTTGTGGTCTTGGATCTCCACAGGTCGCTCCTTGAAGGTTGCATCATCTTCAATATCGATCTATCCCCAATCGATAACATGAGATTCATCATGAAGGTAACGACGGAGCTGTGATACATGGAAAACATCATGTATCCGACTCATTTGAGGAGGAAGTGCTACTAAATATTCCACATCTCCATCACAAGCTAACACCTCGAAAGGCCCAACAAACCGGGGAGAAAGCTTACTTCCACGACCAAACCTTCGATGCCCACGACGAGGAGTCACCTTCAGAAACACATGATCCCCAACATTAAACTATAAGGGTATCCTTCTTTGATCAGTATATGATTTCTGACGATCTTCTGTTGTCTTCATCCTGTCATGAATCACCTGAACCATCTCTGTTGTATTCTGCACTAGTTCTGGTTCGAGAATTGCTGACTCTCCGACTCCAGTCCAGCACAACGGAGAACGGAATGGCCGGCCATACAAGGCTTCAAATGGCGCCATAACGATGGTAGAGTGAACAATATTATTGTAATAGAACTCTACGAAGGGTAAGTTATTCATACATTATCCTCCAAAATCAAGAACACAAGAGCGCAGCATGTCTTCAAGAGTCTGGATGGTTCGCTCTGTCTGACCATCCGTTTGAGGATGAAAAGCCATGCTAAGGAACAGTTGAGAACCAAATGCATGCTGGAGACCTCTCCCCACCCTAGAGTTAAAACGAGGATCTCGATCAGAAATGATCATCCAAGGTACTCCATGAAGTCTCACCACCTCCTCTAGATACTGCCTCGACAAAAATTCCACTAATCTCTACTCCTTGATCGCTATGAAGTGGGCCGACTTTGTTAAACGATCCACTACCACCCATATAGCATCATGTCCTCCCGGAGCTTGAGTTAAACCTGTAATAAAGTCCATTGATATGTCCTCCCACTTCCACTGAGGAATCTCTAATTTCTGGAGAAGACCACCAGGAACACGGTGTTCGGCCTTCACCTTCTGGCAGACTAAACATCGAGACACACACTATGAAACCGTACGCTTCATCCCAGGCCACCAAAACTGACTCCTAAAGGATCGGTACATCATCATCACACCAGGATGTACTGCCAAGGGTGAACTATGGAACTCTCGGATAACTGGCTCGCACATCGCCAAGGGAACAAAAAGCCTGCCATGATACAACACTCGGTGTTGTACATCCTCCGACCAACCATCATGGGCCTCACTACTAAAAACTCTGTCTCTCCAAACATCCACATCTAGATCACCCAACTGAGACTCTTCCACCATCTCCATTAGGGATGACTGCACTGTCATCTGGAAAAGACAACTTCTACCCTCAAATTCTCCCATATCAAGATGCAAAGCTGATAGTTCTTCCATCACTCTCCAGGAATCACCAGATTCACGCACAACATCATTACATGACTTTAGGCTTAGTACATCAGCTACAACATTCCCTTTCTAGGTTTATACGATATTTCAAAGTCATATTCCTACAAGAACTCCATCCACCGACGATGCCGCATGTTCAAGTCACGTTAGGAGAAACGTACCTCAATCTCTTATGATCGGTGAAAACCTCAAAGTGCTCACCAATGAGGTAATGTCTCCACAACTTCATAGAAAACACCACGGCTTCCAACTCTAGATCATGGGTGTCATAGTTGCATTCATGGGGACACAACTGTTGAGACCAATAAGAAACAACTGACTTCTGCTGTATGAGAACACATCCTAGCCCCATATGTGAAGCATCACAGAAAACATCAAACTGGACTCCCTCCGCTGGAAGACAAAGGACTGGAGCACTTACCAACTTCTCCTTTAGATACTCAAAATTTGCCTGACACTGATCAGTCCATATGAACGCTTGATCCTTCCTGGTCAAAGTGGTTATAGGAGTCGCAACTTAGGAGAAATTGGCTACAAACCTCCTATAATAGCCTTCGAGACCAAAGAAACCTCGCACCTATGACACGGTCTTGGGGGCTGCCCAAGACACCATTGCTTCTATCTTCGACGGATCCATAGCTACTCCCTGTTGGGACACAACATGCCCCATGAAATGAACTTATCGAGCCAAAAACTCACACTTGGACAACTTACCAAACAACTGATGTTGGCGAAAAACTCCCAAAACGGCTCATAGATGCTCTGTATGCTTTTCTTCAGATGTGGAGTACACAAGGATGTCGTCGATGAAAACCACAACAAACTTGTCCAGGAATTCACGGAACACATCATTAATCAACCCCATTAAAACATCTAGAGCATTCGTCACGCCGAATGGCATTACAACAAACTCCTAATTCCCATGACGACAATGGAAAGCAGTCTTCAGGATATCCTCATCTTTTAGACACATCTGATGATATCCTGACCACAAGTCGATCTTTGAGAACCAACTTGCACCCTTCATTTGATCGAATAGGTCATCAATTCGTGGAAGAGGATAGCGGTTCTTTATTGTCACTTTGTTTAATCATCGATAATCGAAACACAACCGCAAACTGTTGTCAGCCTTTTTCACAAACAAAATTTGCGCTCCCCATGGTGAGACACTTGGCCCAACAAAACCGCAATGCAACATACCATCAATTTGAATACGTAGCTCTCGTAGCTCAGATGGGGCCATCCTATACGGAGACATATATATAGGAGACGTTTCTGGTTATAGCTTGATCCCAAACTCGATCTCTCGTCGAGGGGGTAAGGATACAACCTCTTCTGGAAAGATGTCAGGGTACTCTTCTACGACCCTAGGAAACACCATCTGTTGAACCTCTGAAGAACTCAGCATCATCCCAGCCATCATGGATGATAAGGATGAAACTCGTCTATGAATCATCTGAGGATCTCACTCACCAATAAACACCACTTTCTCTCCATCTGCATCAAATAAAACTACCTTCTTCCTGTAGCAATCCACAATAGCATGCACCGAATACAACCAATCCATGCCGAGTATGACATCATATGGTTGTATTTGTAAACATAGGAAATCTACCCAAGAGAAGTGTTGCCCCAACACTAGCTCACAGTCTCTACATACTTCAAACAAGTCGGCTCGACCTCCAACTGGCATAGTCAACACCAAGGGCACTAGAAGCCTCTCTACCTCAAGTCCCAAAGCATGGACAAGGGTAGGTGATATGAAGGAGTGTGTTGCTTCTGAGTCAAACAAGTCATACACAAATGTAAAAAACAAGCAAAGGGTACCTCGAACGACATCTGGATCGCCTGGGGCTGGAAACACTAGAGCATGAAGCTGACCACGACCTCCTCCACGGCCTCTCTGACCATGATGATGACCACCACCATGGACGTTCTCATCTCTCTGAGGACACGGAGCATCATGGGGCTGTCCTATGCCTGCTCCATCTACCCTCTGGTGATCTAAAGCTGGTGCAACGTACTGCTGCTGTCTCGGCTGGAACTGGCTCAACGGAGGAACCTGGAGCGGAGCGCACGGTGCAAGATGACTGCTCTGAAAAGTCGGGCACTCCCGCTACTGATGACCATGACCACCACAAGAAAAACAAGCGCCTGATCCCTTGGCATAGACCTGAGAGTTGCTGCCTCCGGATAAACGAGATGGAAAGGGTTGGGACCTACTCCCAAGTGAATGGAAACTCTTCTGTCCTGAAAACCAGGATCCCCGGACCACAGCTTTGCTTCGTGAGGAATCATGAAGATTCCCCTCTCTTGACGATCCAGTCCTAGACAAAGTCCTCTCAACAACCTCTGCCCTCGCCAGCACCTCGAGATATGTCTTGAGCATAAATAGGGTGACATGGCTCTGGATCTCTGGACGGAAAGCCTCCTTGAAATGCCTCGCCCTGGCCTCCTCATCTGGTAACAGGTCTGAAGCATATTGTAGAAGGTTCCTAAAATGGATTCCAAACTCCCGAACACTGGAGCTCCCCTGTCGAAGGGTAAGAAGCTCATGGCGACTGGACGCCTTCGCAGTCGAAGAAAGAAACTCGACTCTAAACCTGTCTCAAAACTCCTCCCATGAGATCACTGACTCCTCACGATCCCCGAGGAACAAGAGCCACCACTACCTCGCTGCTCCACGCAGCATCGTCACAACCAAGGACACCCAGTGTTCCTTCCGAGAACGACTCGAACTGAAGCCTATCTCGACCTCATCCAACCAATCTTCTGTGACATCTGAAACAGATCCCTCATACTTTTGTAGACTCTGGCACTGAAACTCTCGGAGTGTCTTCCTCCAAGTGTCATCGTCGTCAACCTCAACCCGACGGCGATCTGCCGGAACAGCCTGCTGGGAATCTTCTGCGCAAACCTGACGAGGACGTCGACCTGGAGCCATACCTGTAAAATAACAACGGTTAGAGCTCCTAATCCTGGAATATGGAAGAACCAACATTAATTAATTAATTTTTTTATTTTATTAATTTTAGGTTACCTATCTCAAGGTCTACCCATTCAAACGCAGGCGCAAAGAATAATGATGCATGATCCTTTCCTAGGTCTCTACACTACAACCACTATCACTTTGTTTTGTAGCCATCGTAAACTTAAAGGTCCGTGCAACAGATCATAGGGGGCCCTAAATGCCTATGTCTCTGTCGGTCTCCAGTGTTTACCCCACTTGCTAAACATGAATGACAGTGTTTCCCTACCATCCCATGAATCCTCACCTGTGCCTAACTCCAAACTCCATCCTATCTCTCAACCAGAGCTCTGATACCACTCTGTCATGACCCCCTCACAATAAAGTGTACCCCTCCTAGGCCGGAAATGTGAGAAGAGAGATAATAACCCCTAAGTCCCGCCTCCAGTGGGCCCCGGGTTGGCGACTAGCTCCGAGGGTATAATAAACATACAAATGGGAGGCATTACCCTCTAAGAGAACACATGCAAAAGAGAGAGATAGAATAGACTCCAATCAGCTCCAACACAGAACTGAAATATAAAAGAAATCCAAGTACTTATATAAAATGTCATTCAAAAGTACTACAACTGAAAGGGAAAACTAAAAGTACCCAAAAAAATGTAAAACGGCAGCGACCACAAGCCCGAACAGCTCATCCTCCAATCACAAGCTAGTAGTAACCAACTTGATCTCCAACCTACTCCATGTGATCTTAAAAACAGTTTATATATACATAGGGTGAGTATAACAGTATACTCAGTAGGATCCACCCCAAGCCTCTCATGAAAAAGTAAAGAAAGCATGATAAAGCCTAGTGAACAACAAGTGAAACTAACTCATCACCTAAAGATGTATACTAAGTTCCCATCATCACCATGTCTACACTTACAAAGTAATGCATACAAGAATATATCATATAATAAAGAATATCAAGGGTACCCTGCTACTACTTCCCCACTGGTTTTCCGCTTTTCCCCAACGACATATGTCCTGTGCTACTCTCTCCAAAGTCTTTCCCGCAGACAGCTGGGCTAAGATCTAGAATCTGCACCTCGTGCACCACATAGGCTTTCCGCAGACACCTGGGCAAAGCACCACACCTTCCTCACAACCAAAAGTAACCAGGTAGTTTCTGAGATCCACCACAGCTCGCATAACGTGTATCATATGTCGGGTATAATACCTCAAGCCATTACAGCCCATACTCCGAGTAAGGATCCTCAAGCCATCATAGCCTATACACATTACACCTATAGTAGTCCATAGGATACTATATCCAGAATATATGTGTGTGAATAACCACAATCCATTACAGCCCTCTACACACATAAATGGGGTAACTAACCGTTGTGCCTCATGGAACAAGTATCTACCAAGAGAAGAGAGCAGGGCCAAAGGGTGTAGTTAGCCATTCGACCTCCCATCAGAATGTTGGGGAAAACACCCCCCAGGGTTGAGAATCCCCGGGGTGTCAGTTGCCCTTACCGACAGGGTGGAATAGCATATAGAAACACAAAAAGTACAAAAGATCACATCCACACTATGGGCATTACCTAGTCTTAGATACAACTGCAACTAACGTCTCTCAGACTCCACGCTGCTACTTCTATGACTAGGTGTCCTATAAGAACACATCCATTTGAATAGCTTTATTAGATTACTCCATTCTCATTTTATCAGTTCCACTATACATTAATTAATTATTTATACATTAATTAAGAATGAACAATTCCACATCAAACTGAATTGGCATCACATTCAAAAACAACTGCCCCTTTTAAGATTCACATCACCTTTAAATTCCAGTATCTCCATCCCCGTGGATTATCACCATTTAATCAAACATTCATTACAGAATTACTTTTCTATATTCACAGATATTCTAGAAAAACATCATATGCTTCTAAACACAAAGAAGGATCAACACGGTGAGTAGATATACTACTCGTCGAGTCTTTTCCGCCTATATAAAGAGCATAGAACCATTCTCCCTCGAGAGGCTAAACACGGAAAGCACGTGGTATATTCCTCGCGTCTTCGCCTCCTCCGGAAGAAGGGTAGAAAGACCAGCTGCCTTGAGCAGTGGGGAAAAGCAAAGCAGATTAACATTCAAAGAAAACCACAAGCATCCAACAACCACATCCATCCCATTCCATCACCCCTGGTGTCCTCCTTGACACCCACATTCATAAACTGATGCATCTCGCCACTCTAGGCATCATCTGCTACCACAACCACAAGGCCTCCATACCTCCATATATCACAACAGTCATCCAGGCGCACATCACAACACAAGCAGCATGAAAACAACAGTCACAACCATGGGCTCTTGACCCTTTAACAAAAAGAGGGTAACTCAGAACCCTTATTGAAATTCCCTCATAATCCGTTCTTTAATCCATATTGAATTAGCAGATTTTTTATTCGTAGGTTCCAATTATGGGATACCTAATCAGTAAGCTATCACAATTAAATAACCATGCTTACTTCCCTAATTTGATTATCCAACAACTGCAATAACCAGATTAATTTACATGCCTCTTTATCTTTAGCTAATTAATTAACAATTAATTCCAGCTTTACGTTCATTATCATTTTCTATCATGAATGAACAACAAATCAATGAAAACGTAGATATCACTCTATCTAGGAAAACATGAGGCAAACCGTTATAATGGTATAAAGCAACAACATGCGATCAACCAATTCTTTTAATCTGGTTCAAGTATTTAATTAGGTCAATTTCATTGTGATACAAAGGACTAAATCATGCTAATTCTGCAATATCACATATACAATTAGAGAAGCCATGAATCCCCTACCTCGAAGAGTTCTTGACGTCCTTTATCCACACAACGGGTCACAAACCTCCTCTCACGACAACTGCATCCACCAGAGGATGCCACGGTACGACAGTACCAACCAACCCCAAGAAAAACCTATTTGAATCATGGAAATTACATTGTATAATATAGAAGGGAGAAACTAGAGAATATGATCCCCAAAGGAATGACGATAAAACATACCTTATTGGGAAGATTGACCGACACAGTTCGGTTGCATCTAAAACAGAGCAGAACCAATCCTAGGAGTAAAGATTGATTGTGAAACTCTTACGAGAATGATTGAATGGTTTTAGCGTCTCTTAGCTGAGAACAAAGGTAAAGAACAAGGGAGAATGATACCTCGTCCCTTTTTAAGATTTAATGGGGCGACAGTTTAAGATCCGGTTAATTCTCCATTAAAAACGGGTCACATTAACCCACGCGGTTTGACCAAGTAAATACATCCCGACCTTAGGAATAATTAATATAGGATTTATGGAATTTGAAATGGACTTAAGAGCCCTTAAAATAAGGCTTTAAATGTATTTTACATCAAAAGAAACGTCAAAAGGGGCAAAACTGTAGGAATCTAGAAACACTGTTCACCCACCGTTACTGTACATGAAACCAATCTGACAGACCGATCTATGAAGCTGATCTGTGAAACTGATCTGTGAAACCGATCTGTGAAACCTATATGTGAAACCGATCTGTGAAACCGATCTGTGAAACCGATCTATGAAACCGATCTATCAGACTGATCGGTGAGACCGATCAGTGAGACCGATCTGTCAGACCGATCTGTGAGACCGATCTGTCAAACCGATCGGTGAAACCGATCTGTGAAACCGATATGTTAGACTGATATATGAAACTGATCTGTCAGACCGATCTGTGAAACCAATCTGTGAAACCGATCTGTCAGACCGATCGGTGAGACCGATCTGTTACTGTTCATAAAACTGGAAACACTGTTCACAGAACTAGAAATTTGGCAAAGTGTTGGGGATAAGTCACCTTGACCTTCCGGAACACCTCCAACACCACATTTTCACAATGTAATGGACCGGAGAGGTCCGGGCCACTACATCCACTCTCGCAGCAGTAAAGACAGAAGAATCTCTTTCTGTAACTACCACGTAGCTTTAACCTGTGACATGTCAAACACTTCACATTAAAACCAGTAATATCTCTTTTCATTCCATCCCAACAGTAATACTCCTGAAGATCTCTGTACATATTAGTACTACCAGGATGAACTGAAAACGGAGAACCACTATCTTCAAATAACATCTCATTCTTCAACTTTGAATCACAAGGAACACATAATCTCTTCCGAAACCACAAAACAACATCATTATCAATGATAAGATCAGGAAACATTTCCTCATGAACTAACTTTAACTTTTTCTACAACTCACTTTCTTCCTTCTGTATTTTCGTAATTCTGTCTGAGAGATATGATTTCACTGACACCTGAAGCAAAATAGAATTATTTCCTCCACCATCAAATTCAATTCCAAAGTTCATCAAATCAAAAACCAATGGATCTCGTTCCAAACACAATATGGTTAATGAATAATTACATTTTTGACTCAAAGCATCAACCACTTTATTTTCTTTTCCCAATTGGTAATGGATCGTGCAATCATAATCCATGATTAATTATAACCACCTCCTCTATCTCATGTTCAATTATTTTTTATTGAATATATACTTTAAACTTTTTTGGTTAGAATATATTTCACATTTTACTCCATACAAATGATGCCTTCAAATTTTTAAATCAAAAACAACAACAGCTAATTCCAAATCATGTGTAGGGTAATTTAGCTCATGAGGTTTCAACTGAAGTGAATCACAATAAATTAACTGATCATTCTGCATAAGGACACATCCAATTCCATTCAATGTGGCATCACTATAAATAAAAAACTCACCATTTCTAGAAGGCAGTGCCAAAACTATATAATTCACCAATAATTTTTTCAATTGCGGAAAACAATCATCACATTCTTTTATCCAAATAAACTTAACACCTTTTCATGTAAAATTAGTCATTGGGCCAGATAACCATGAAACATTCACAAGAAACCTCCGTTAATAACCTACCAAACCAATAATCCTACGGATCTTGGTTATGTTTGGGGGTCTTGGCTATTCTTCAAAAACTTTTTTCCTTCCAGGATAAATAGTTAATCCATTTTGTTAAATAATTTAACCAAGGAATGAAATTTGTATTAACCAAAACTAACACTTTTTCAATTTCTCAAATAGTTTATTTTCTTTAAATGTTTTTAAGACAACCCATTAAATAACATTCATGCTCCTCTTTACTTTTTGAATAAACCAAAATATCATCAATAAACACAACAACAAACCAGTATAAGAACTCTAATAAAATGATATTCATATGATACATGAATTAATTAGGTGCATTAGTTAACCCAAATTTCATAACTACAAATTCATAATGGACATATCCAGTACGAAATGCAGTCTTCAGAATATCTTCTTGCTTTACATTAAATTAATGGTACCCCGACCGCAAATCAATCTTCGAAAAATACTACGCTACCTGGAGATGATCCAAAAAATCGTCGATATGAGGCAAGGGATACTTGTTCTTAATAAGAATGTTATTCAATGATCTATAATCAATGAAAAGTCTCATTGAACAATCTTTATTTTTTACAATCAAGACCTGAGCACCCCATAGTGATGTGCTAGTTCAAATAAAACATTTATCTTGACACTCTTGCAATTGGTTCTATAACTCTAAAAGTTCAATTTGATCCATTTGATAAGGGGGTTTTGAAATTGTCTTGGCATCAGGAACGAAGTCAACAGTAAATTCTACTTCCCAATCAGGTATAATACCAATAAACTAATAAGGAAAAACATCATGGTACTCATTTACCACTGACACATCATTAATCTGAACAGTTCCTTTATTTTCAACATTATATTTAAGGTAACATTCATTTCCATATTTTACTTATAAGGACCCGACCATATTACATGCATAATCTTGAATTTTTTTCCAGAAAAAACATCCTTTTTAATTGAGTATCTTTTCATTTTTAGAGATTTAGATAATTAGGAAAAAACATTCATAACATTAAACATTGTTACAGAGTGTTTTCCATAAAAATAGTTTCCATATTTTTTCAAATTATAAAACATTAAAACATATAACAAGACACTTTGACAATTCATCAACATTTAACGTTTCTTCCTTCCTTGTATTACACTTCCATTAACCTATGATAAATCATTTAAAAACATGGTATTAGAAGAAAAGCTAAATATGGGAAAAAAATAAGGAAAGTGAATATTAGTCCATGAATACTCATAACGTATGAAACATTTTCAAAAGACATGTTTTTCACCCATATATAAATAATTATTGTAACATGAGATTTACAAAAAATCTACACAAAACATGAGAACATAAATATATTCATAAAGGTATCTTGGGGCATTACTTACATAATCTTGCAACCATTCTTGGATACCTTATAATTTTTAACCCTCACGACTACCTTATTTTGTGTAATCATCGTAATTACCCTTGGAGTAACCATACGACTGACCTCCAACATTATAATAACCAACACTTTTTAGGGAGATATAGATCCCACCGTTCATCATAAATAATTCCCAAGAACCAAAACATAATCATACAACATCAATAATTTTAAAAAAATATTTATATGGAATTTCGTAAAACTGAAATTTAAAAGAGGATTTTTAATGAAAATCCCCTTATAAATATCATACATTTTAAGAGAGACTCAAAAGAGTTTATGGAGTTTTTATATATAATTAAACATAATATAATCATATCCCATCACACAAAAAATTTAAATATAACATAAATATTGATGTAGAAGGTTTATCCCATGAATCGAAATCAGGTTAAGAATTCCCTTACCTCTGGTTTTTCTTACATCCAAATTGTTTAAACCCCCTGTATAATGGTTAAAATAGTGTTATTAATATTTTATCGAATCATTTTTATGTTTATAAAATCTTATATGACCATTTAATAACATCTTTTCACCCGTAATTGTTATTATTTTTCCCCTTGCACAGTTTTTGTTTGAATTCGTTACATGATTTATATGATTGGTTCAGGTTGGACATTCTAGTCGATTGGAAGTGAAACTATAGAATTGGAATGGATTAGTACTTTCATTTAACCTATAACATAAAATATTCTATTTATCATTTTGAATTATTATATGATTATTATTCATAATTTAGGACATTGATGATGTTGGTTTATATCCTTTTGTGGTTCTTTGTTAATAACAACCTCGTTTTGTCATATAAATTAGAACCATCCGTAAAAATGAATTACAGAACCATGGGTGAGTCCTAAAACAGATATTATAACCGGGTTCATCTATATAAAGGGTTTCATGACCATACTTGAAGGAATTAATGGAAATTGAAATCAGATCGTCTACGATGTCGATAATTCAACACAAACAGACAATGTTTTTAGTCATTAACTATGTGGGAGAGGAGAAGAATAATGATGAGTAATTTTTCATAAACATGATATAATACATAGTATACATGATTTATGGAGATTTAATTCCACTTGGGTAAGGATATATGATGAAAGAATAAGGAAGGAACTCAAAATAATAGAAAAAGTGAGAAATCTCTTACAAAACTTCAGTAGCCAAATGACTACACAACATGGTTTTAGAAAATATTAAAAAGAGAGGGGACACTGGTCACCTATCTAGAAATGAATCATAATATAGTTAAGATAAATAATATGAAGGAAATAATAACATGGTATGGAAACTTGAAATTTATACCACATAAAAGAGAATTTGAACTGAAAAAAAAAATAAATTGAGAATTTTCTTACCTTGTAGAGTAACCCTTAGAACATGAAGGTTGGGACCTCAGGGGCTTGAGGAAACCTCGGGAGGAGTAACATGAAGGTAATAAGGCCATAGCTTCGTTCAGGGAGAATTTGTAATGAATTAAATGAAGGGAAGAGTAGGTATTTATATGAAAAGAGAGGGATTATTTTAATAATTTTCAAGGGACACCTCATGAGTGGTATTTACAAAACATGGGCATGACCATTGTATTTTCCCATGGAATAAGCCACTTAGGATGCCTAAAATATTGTTTAATTATACACAAGCCAACCAGATTTATAACATCATTATTATATAATTAATGATTTTATTAGCACATTGAAACTAAAAACTGCATTTTTTACTATTCACCAAAAAATCAACAGTTGTAGAAAAATTCACAAAATTCACCCTAACGATTTATCGATATGTAGATATCAAAAATGGAGTCCATTTTTTGAAAATAATTTTCTAAATATTATAAATTTAATTTTTAAATAAAATCATACTTATTTCAAAAATTTACAATTCTAATTCTGTAAATACTTCTATATCACAATGAAAACATAACCTAGATGCTATTATTTTAAAGACTTAATAAAATAAAATAATAATAAAATTCATTATTCATTAGGTTCATATCACTATTCATATATACTATTCATAAGGGTATTTTACTATTCACTTAAAACAATTTGGTTCCAATAGAATCCAAATAACATACTGAACACAAATGTAGAATAAAGTTTTTTGGAATTCATAACATAGAAGTAGAGATGTTATGTTTTAAAGGATAATTAAAAATATATATTTAAAAAAATATTACATGAAATTCTATTTATTTTTAGAAAAACATGTGGTGTTACATTATCCCCACTTTATTGAAATTGTGTCCTCGTAATTTTATTTACTTATTAAACAACTAGGGGTATTTTTCCCTCATAGCATTTTAAGACTCCCATGTTTGATTCTTCAACCATGTGGTTTCTCCACAATACCTTTACCAGGTGGATTACCTTATTCTGCAATACCTGTTCTCTTTGATCAATAATCTGAACCAGTTTCTCATTATATAAAAGGTTCTCTTCCAGCTGCTCTGCTTTTGGGCTCAAGACATATGATGAGTCTGGCACATACTTTCTCAACATCGAAACATGAAAAACACTGTTTACCTAAAACAAACATGGAGGCAAAGCTATGTGGTATGCTATTGTTCTAACTTTCTCGAAGATTTCAAAAGTACTGATGAACCATGGACTTAGCTTTCCTTTCTAACCGAAACACATCAGAATTTTCCAAGGAGAGACTTTAGGGAAAACATGGTCACCTACCTCGAATGAGATGTCTTTCCTTCTGTTATCTGCATAACTTTTCTGTCTCATCTAAGCTATCCTCAGGTGATGCTGGATCATTCTCACTTTCTCAGATACTTCTTCAACTAATTCTGGCCCCATCAACATTCTTTCACTGACTTCATCCCATAACACATGGTTCTGTCACCGCATTCCATACAAGTCCTCAAAAGGTTCCATCTGAATACTGGAATGAAAACTGTTATTATAAGAAAACTCAACTAATGAAAGATGATGATCCCAACTCCCCTGATAGTCCATTGAACAAGATCGAAGCATATCTTCCATGGTTTGAATCATTCATTCTGACTGCCTATCTGATTGAGGATGTAAACCTGTACTGAAATTTAACTTTGTGCCCAACGACTTCTAAAGTCCCTTTAAAACGATAGAAGTGCACCTGGGATCTCGATCAGGCATAATGGAAAGAGGAACTCCATGTAACCTGAAAATCTCCTTGAGGTGCATTCGAGAATGGTGATCTAATGTCATTGTATCTCGAATAGACAGAAAATGTACAGACTTTGTTAGCCGGTCAAAAATTTCCCAAAATTGCATTATTACCTCGAGAAGTCCTTGGTATTCCCAACACAATGTCTAGGGATACATTCTCCCATTTCCACTATGGAACTGGATAAGGCTGAAGCATCCCCTTCGGTAACTGCCTCTCTACTTTAACATGTTGAAACGTCAAACATATCAGGGTAAAATTAGAAATATCCCTTTTCATTTCATCCAACCTATAATACTCCTGAAGGTCTCTGTACATATTAGTACTTCCATGATGAACAGAAAATTGAGATTTATGAGCTTTAGACAACAAATATTTCTTCAACGGAGAATCACTAGGAACACGCAACCTTTTTGAAAATCTTAATACCCAATCTATATCAATATTAAATTCTAGAAACATACCCATTTTAACCAATGCTACCGTTTTCTGAAGCTCACGATCTTCCTTTTGAGCCTTCATAATTCTGTTTGACAAGAGATACTGCACTGAAACCTAAAACAATACAGAGTTATTCCCTACACCAACAACTATTAAACCGAAATTCATCAAATCATTACTTAAGGGATCATGATCCTAATATAGCGTGGTTAATGAAGCATTATGTTTCCGAATTAAGGTAGCTGCTACTTTGTTTTCTTTTCCAGGATGGTAATTGATCGTGCAGTCATAATCCTTTATTAGTTCTAGCCATATTCTCTGCCTAATGTTTAATTCCTTCTAAGTGAATATATACTTTAGACTTTTATGGTCAGTATATATTTGGAATTTGATTCTGTGTAGATGATGCTTCCAAATTTTCAGACTAAAAACCATAGCTGCCAATTCCAAATCATGTGTGGGAGAATTTATACCATGAGGTTTAAGTTGTCTTGAAGCATATGTAATTACCTAGTCATTCTGCCTCAAAACAAAATCAATTCCCTTCAAAGAAGCATCACTATAGATAAAAAAATCACCATTCCAGGAAGGTAAAGCCAAAACTAAAGCATTCACCAATCTCTTCTTCATTTCCTAAAAACAGACATCACATTCCTCTATCCAAACAAATTTAACCCATTTCCATTTTAACATAGTTATCATGCTAGATAACTGTGCAATGTTCTAAGAAAACCATCAGTAATAACATGCTATGCCCAGAAAACTATGAATCTCTATAACATTTGTGGGTTTTGGCCATTCATCAACTACATTTGTTTGGGCAGGATCATCTGTTATTCCATCCTTATTTACAATTTTCCCAAGAAAAGAAAATATTTTGCAACCAAAAATCACACTTTCTGAATTTTCCATATAGTTTCTTTTCTTTTAATGTTTGTATAACAACCCTTAGATGTTTTTCATGCTCCTCTTTATTATTAGAAAATACCCTAATGTCATCAATAAATACAACCACAAAATTATCCGAGAAGTCTTGAAATACTCTATTCATAAGATTCATGAATACATAAGGTGAATTAGTTAATCCAAACAGCATAAAAAAATTTATAATTCCCATATCTAGTATGAAAGTTTTTTTTCAGGAGGTCAACCTCCTTCACCTTTAGCTGATGGTATCCAGATCTCAATTCAATCTTGGAAAAGTACTGAGCTCCCAGAAGTTGATCAAACAAGTCATCAATATGAGGCAAAGGATACTTGTTTTTAATATTGATGTTATTCATAGCTCTATAATCAACGCAAAGTATCATGGAACCATCTTTCTTTTTAACAAAAAGGGGCTCCCCATGGTGACGTTCTAGGATGAATGAATCCTTTGTCAAGAAAATCCTGTAACTGATTTTCCAATTCAAAAAGATCTATTGGAGACATATGATATGGGGGTTTTGAAATTGTCTTAGGTCATGAACTAAGTCAATTGTGAATTCGACTTCTCGATCAGGTATGACACCAGTTAACTCATCAGGAAAAACATCAAGGTATTCTTTTAACACTGGAACATCATTAATTTGAATAGTTCCCTTTTTTTCATCAATATGCTCAAGATATCTGTAATTTCTATCTTCCTATAGTTTCTTAGCTTCCTGATATGTTATCAATTATATGGGTTCATTCTTGTATACAAACTGAATTGTTTTTTGAAAAAAAACTTCGTTAGCTCTACAGTCAATCTTAGCATGGTAATCAGAAAGCCAGTCCATCCCTAGAATAACATAAAACTCGACTAAAGATACAACAAAAAGGATTGAATGAAAAGTATTTTCACAGACCACAATAGAAGGATTTTTATAATTCCTCTTTTCTATAGAATTTCCCCCTAGTGTCTTAACAACAAGTTCATGTCTCATTTTTTGTGGTGATATATCCAATTTAACATAAAATTTCTCAGAGATGAAGGAATGTGTTTACCCCATATCAAACCAAACTTTAGAAAAACATGAGTGAACAAAAAAAGTACCTGATACAACTTCATTGGATGGCCCAAAATCTGCTGACGTAGTCACCAAGGATCTCACTAAACCTTTCATCCTGTAGTCTGGCTTCTTTGCATCATTCAGATCTCTCTTTGGGAAGATGTTTGCATAGTGACCCATCTCACCACATTTAAAAAACATTATAGTTTTCGTATCAGGATTATTCTTAGGATCATTTTCATTTCAATCTCAGGCCATATTTCCAAACATACCATATTTAAAACACTTCCTAGTTTTGGTAAGACATTTTCATGGGTGTTTGTTGCCACACTTTTCACAAACTGGAAATTGGATTTTCTTACCATCAGATATTTTGGGTTGATTCTTACCCATTTCTTTCCAACAAGACCTATTCTTCTCTTTGTTTACAAAATAAACATGATCATAAGTAAAATCCATCTCCACCATCTCAGCAAATTAGACAAGTTTCTCATTACTTTTGAATTAATAGGATGCCAATGCCCTTCGATACCTTGGCTTTAGTCCTGATTTAAAGCGGTTGATTTTTCTACCATGATCAAGAATATGATTTGGTGCATACCTCGCCAGTCGGGTGATGTTCTCTTCATACATAACCATTGAATCTTCCTCCTTATATTTTAATTCAATTAATTTCTTATCCATTCTATGTTGCACCACCTTAAGAAAATACTTTTCAAGGAAAACGATTTAAATTCATCCCACTATAAGGCATAAAAATCCTCTTTACCCATGATAGTCCATACCATTTACCCACAATAATCATCTTCCAAATCAAAACGATAAATGGAAAGACATGCCTTTTGATTTTCTGAACATCACATAACATGGAATATCTTTTCAAGGGCTTTCATCCATCCTTCAGCTGCTACTGGGTCAGAAGATCCATTGAATGAAGGAGAATGTTGTCCCATAAAATGTTCCAGTACTGTCATGCTCCATTTTTGTACCTCTATTGTCCTTCTATCATTAATTCCACCACCATTTATTCCATGTGTTAGCGGAGCCATTACTTTCACAAACTACTTTGTTCCAATCCCTACCAATCCGGGTTGTAGTTCCGAAAGGATGTCATTTTGTCAGTGCCTCTCTTCTTCAGCATCACTGTTCAATTTGCATACAACCATTATGTAAATACATATCTTAGATGAATCACCATGGTAATCTTTAAATGCTATAACAAATTAAACATAGAGTGAAATTCATTTATGGTATTCTATTAACATCACCCTAACCCCTAAAGTTATTTAAACCATCCACTGATACCAACTATAAAGACCCGACCTTATTACGTGCATAATCTTGAATTTACTCAAGAAAAAATATCCTTTTACATTGAGGATATTTTCATGTTTTGAGCTTTAGAGAATTAGGACAAAACATTAACGACATTACACGTTGTTATAGAGTGGATACCATAAAAACATTTTCCATTTTTGTCAGATTATAAAACTTTAAAACTTAAAACAAAGCTCCTTGACAATTGTTCAACATTTAAAGTGTCTTCCTTCCTTGTATTACCCATCCATTATCCTGTGAAAATCATTTAAAAACTTGGGATGAGCAGAAAAGCTCAGTTTGGGATGAAAAAGAATGAAAGAGGATATTAGTCCTTGAATACTCGTAACGTATGAAAACATATCCAACAGACATGCTGGTCACCCATATATACTTACATTGTGTAACATGGTATTTTCAAAAAATCCACAAAAAAAATGAGAACATAAATATAACAACAATGGTATCTTGGGGCATTACTTACATAATCATGTATCTATTTTTGGCTACCTTATAATTTGTAACCATCATGGCGACCATACTTTGTGTAACCATCACAGTTACACATGGAGTAACCATACAACAGACCTCAAACCTAATCTTACCCAATGAATTGGAGGGATATATAAGTCCCACCCTTAATCATAAATAATTTCCAAGAACCAAAAAATAATCATACAACATGAATAATTCCAAAAAAACATTACTTTGGAATTTCGTAAAAATTAATTTTAAAAGAGGATTTTTAATGAAAATCCCCTTATAAATATCACAAAATTGAAGAGAGACATAAAAGATTTGCTGGAGATTGTATATATTATTAAACATAATATAAACATATCCAATTACACCTAAAATTAAAATAGAACATAAATAATGAAGTAGAAGGTTAACCAATGAATGGAAATCGGGTTAAAAATTCCCTTACCTCGGGTTTGTCTAACATCCAACTTCTTTAAACCTCATGTATAATGGTTAAAATAGTGTTATTAATATTTTATAGAAACATGTTCATGTATATATAATCTTATAGGATCATTTAATAAAATATTTTCACCATTAATTGTTAGTATTTTTCCCTTTGCTCAGTTTTTGATTCTATTCTTTACATGATTTATATGATTGGTTCATGGTGGAAATTTTTGTTGATTGGAAGTGAAACACTAGAATTGGAATGGAGTAGTATTTTAATATAAACAGTAACATAAATTATTAAAATTTTCATGTTTTATATCATATATTAGTATGATTCATAATTTAGAACATTAATGATGTTCGTTTAGATCCTTTGAGTGGTTCTTTAATAATAACGACCTCATTTTGTCTTATAAATTAGAAACATGAGTACAAAAGAACTCTGGAACCATGGTTTAGTCATAAAACATATATTATTACCTGGTTCAACCATATTAATGGTTTCATGACCTGACTTGAAATAATTAATGGAAATTGAAATCGCATCATCCACGATGTAGATAATTCGACACAAACAGAAAATGCTTTTATTCTTTAAATAAGTTGGAGAGGAGAAGAATAATGATGAATAATTTTTCATAAACATGATAAAAACCATATTATATATTATTTCAGGAGATTTCATGCCTATTTTTTATGGAGATATGATGAAAGAATAAGGAAGGAACTCAAAATAAAAGAAGAAGTGGGAAATCTCTTAAAACAATTTGGCTGCCTAACGGCTACACAACATGGTTTTAGAAAATATTAAAAAGAGAGGGGAAAAGGGTCACCCATCCAAAAATTAATTATAAAATAGAGAAGATAAAAAATAATAAGGAAATAATAACATGGTTTGGAAACATGAAAATTATACCACATAGAAGAGAATTTGAAAGGAAAAAAGAATGAAATTGTGAATATTCTTACCTTGTAGAGTAACCCTTCGAACATGAAGGTTGGGAAGTAGGGGGCTTGAGGAATCCTTGGGAGGACTAATACGAAGGTAAGGAGGCCAGATCTTTGTTGAGGGAGTTGTTAATGAATTCAATGAAGGGAAGAGTTCGTATTTACAAGAAAAATTATTGGATTATTTTAATAATTTTCAATAGACACCTTATGAGTGGTATTTACAAAACCATGGGATTTCCCATGGTATTTTCCCATGGTAAATGCCACATGGGACACTTCACATATAATTTAACTATAGAAAAGTAGACCATATTTATGAAATCATTATTATATCATTAATGATGTCATTAACATACCGAAACTAAAAACTGTATTTTTTACTATTCACTGAAAAATAAACTATTGCAGAAAAATTCCCAAACTTTACCCTAACCATTTATCGACATGTAGATTTCAAAAATGAAGCCCTTTGTTTTTAAAATAATTTTCTAAATTTTATTAATTTACTTTTTAAATAAAATCATACATAATTCAAAAATTAACAATTCTAATTCTGTAACAACATTATATCACAATGAAAACATAACCTAGAAGTTATTATCTTAAAGACTTAATAATTTAAAATAATAATAAAATATACTATTCATTAGAGTCACATCACTATTCATATTACTATTCATAAGGGTATGTTACTATTCACTAAAAAAAGTTGGTTCCAATAGACACCAAATAACATATATAACACAAATGTAGATTACAGTTTCTTGAAATTCAGAACATGGAAGTAGAAAGGTTATTTTTTAAGGATAACTAAAAATATCTATTTAAATCAAAGATCCATGCACTTCTATTTATATTTAGAAAAAACATGGGGTGTAACATTTCTACTTTCTCAACTTCCTGATATATTATCAAAAGTAAGGGTTAATTATTATACCCAAAATAAAAATCATTCTGAAAGAAACCTCTTTGGCTCTACAATCCATATTAGTAGGATAAATAGAAAGCCAATCCATTAAAAAAATAACATCAAACTCTACTAGAGGAAAAAACAATATGTTTTGTAGGTAGATTCTTTCCGCACACAATGACAAGAAGGTTATTATAATTTCTTTTTTTCTCAACATTTCTTCCATGTGTTTTTATCATATGTTTAGGATTCATATCTCGATAGGGAATTCCCAATTTACTAGAAAACTT
The DNA here is from genome assembly GCA_963277665.1 of Viscum album. Taxonomy (NCBI): domain Eukaryota; kingdom Viridiplantae; phylum Streptophyta; class Magnoliopsida; order Santalales; family Viscaceae; genus Viscum; species Viscum album. Next base: position 874,161,364 of record OY728143.1, on the reverse strand, counting down.
ATCAGAAATGAAAAGGTGCATAGACACTGAATCAAACAACACATTGTCATATTCTGAATAAACAAATATTTTACCTGATACTACATCATTTGATGGACCAATATATGCTAAATTAGATGCAAGGGAGTTCACCACCCATTTATTCTTGTAGTCTTGTTTCTTTCCCTCAGTTGAGTTCTTTGTTGGAAACTCATTTTCATAATGAACCATTTCATTACATTTAAACACATTTTACTCACTATAAATCAGATTTTGTCTTACCATTACCATGATCTTTATCAGGTAAATTAAGAGACTTTTGTCCCATTTTACCACATTGGTAGCACTTACTAGAATTCAAAAGTGACTCCCCCTCATTATTTTACCTCAATTTTAAAAAACTGTATACTTAAGTTTCATACCATGAGACATTTTTGAAGAGTACTTACCCTTCTCCAGCCACCTCAACCACTTATTCTGTTGTTTTTCAAGGAACACCTAATCATCGACAAACTCCATTTCCACCGTATCCGCATATCGAAAAAAAATTTCATAACTTTTGATCTCATTAGATGCTAAAGCCCTGCAATAAATTGGGTTTAATCCTGAATAAAAATGGTTGATTTTTCTATCAAGATCCCGTATGAAATTTGGATCATACCTTTTCAGTTGACTGAATATTTCTTCATAAGCATCAACTGAGTCATTATCCTGGCTCAATTCTAGGAATTTTATTCCATCAAAGATGAACCACCTTAATAATAATATTTCTCATGAAAAATACCTTTGAATTCATCCGAATCAAGAGAATCAATCTCCTCACTATCCCTAATATTTTTCACCATCGACCACCACTTATCAACTTCACCTTCAAATGGTAAACAACAAGAATAACATTTTGATGTTCTGAAAACCCCATTACATTCAAAATCTTCTCCAGTTCATTAATCCACCTTTGTGCTAGAACATGGTTAGATGATCCTTTGAAATATGGGGGATGTTGCCTCATGAAATGCTCCACTACTGACATTTTCCTCTATGGTTGATCATGCTTATCTCGTGCATGGATACCACCACCATTTATATCCTGAGTCAACTATGACAACACTGCAAGAAATTGTTCAGTTTTGATTCTGACCATCTTAGGTTGCTAATCTGGATGGTTGTCTTCTTCCCGATGTTGCCCCAAAATTTCTGCCATGTTTCCTCTTTGGAAAACCATTCTCAACATAGAAATATCTCAGGTGAAGCAACATTTAAATTTGTAAATGATATATAACTTCAATATTAACATAAATAAATTTATCGATATTAACTTAACAATACCCAAACTCCTAAAGTTATCTAAATTGACCTATGATACTAACTATAAGGACCTGGACTTAAAACATTACATGATCTTGAATTAAATGAATACTTCACATTGATGATCTTTTTAGGTTTAGTGTTTTAGAGAATTAGTCCATAACTATTAAATTACATCAAAAAGTTACAAAGTATACACTTCTACTCAGTTTCAATTTTTTCACATATGAAAAACTCATAAATGAAACAGTCATGTCTAGTAACATGTTTTAGATATAACAACTTTTCCTTGATCCCATCCTTGACACTATTCATTTTTAAGTCCTGTGAAAAATATTTCCAAAACATGGGATGATAATAAAAAAGCTCGGAAAGGCTTATAAAACAAAGAAAGAAAACATTAGTTCATCAATACATACATAACCTAATCTCTTTAAAATGAATCATGAAATCAAAATATTTATGAATAACACATAGGAAACATAAATCATGTAGGTAACTTGTGGCATCCATATCATACTTACATTGTAACTATCACAACTACATACAGAGTTACATTTTGAATACCCATCATAGTATATTCAGTAAATCTCTTTGAAGATACATTAACTTTTAACTCCGTCATGTTACCCAATGCATTGGAGAGATATCTCAGGATCATGTACCCTAGGTTTATCACATAACCACCTATATACATAAAAATTCCCAAAAACCATAACATATTCATAACACATAAATCAAACATAAAAGAAAGATAACATTTCAACACATCAATCACAATATACATTTTAAATATATTGACAAAAAAATATTATCAAAACCATCTTTTATACCAATATTTGTAAAAATATTATATGGTATTTATTTTCCTTTAACAAAATACTACGGCTTGTTAAGGAAGCCTTAAATCAAATAATGCTTGCTGTATCAGAAAGGTCGTTGTCACCACTTACATTTAAAAGAAACATTTTTTTTCATTTAGTAAAATTCTTCATAGAAAAAGATTCCTATTGAATGAAATTATATGTCAAAGGTGTTTATACGGTGTATAAAATAAATTCTTGTTTTAAAACAAAATGTGCCTCAATGAATGGTTATTGAGACGAAGTCCCATACCTCGTGTCCTACTTGGCTCATTTGTCATTTAATCTCCTAAATAATAAACTAAAGTTAATTTATAATTTCATAATAATATTTTTCAAGTTTATTATTACTTTTATATTACTTATTACAATGTTATAAACATTATTTAATCATTTATGTTAATAATGGTTGTTCAGTCGATATTTGGTACTTGAGTAAAAAATGAATCCTTGTCATTAAAAGTTGTCCATGTGGTCAAACACCCATTATCTCAAGAATTTTATTCTTGATGTATATATCATATATATCACATATATCTAGTATATGTATGTATTTATATTATTACATAACAATTGGAGAAATTAAATGAAATGCACCGTTCATGGAGACAGTAAGTTGTACTTACGCATAAATGCTAATTTCATTTATATTTAGTATTTTAATGGAATTAAACCTAATGATACATAGGTATATTATAATTCCAGTATAATATCTCATATAAAATAATTATCTCTATCCTTTATACGTCTCACATATGGCATGAACGATTCCTATCACTATGAGGCGGCGGTTGTCTGCACATCCTCAAATGAAATTATCACATTTAGACATAATGGAAACCATAAAGGTATGATATAATTGAAAAACAGAGAATCCGAAAAGAAAAAATAAACATAATATATATCATATATAAATAAAATTCCTTATTAGTGGCCACCATAAGTGGTGGTAAAAGATAATTGAACAATCATCATTTCGTGAGGCGTCGGTTTTTCATCCATAGAAATGGTATGTTTATCACCCATTAGATGAAGGTGTGAGTATGTTTAGTTCCAATAATATTAATAAAAATATCCTAGAATTTTTATTATACTAGTTTTGGTATTAAATAATGAAATAAAAAGATTTTAGGGGTTTTATAAGTAAAACAATAGAAAATAATTTATGGGAAACATTTACCTTTAATTTAGGTGTCACCTTTTGGGTTGAACCAAACAGACTTATTGAATTGTCTTTTGCCTATGGTAAGGCTTATATGAGGTGTATAGGGATATAGGGAGCTTAATGGGGGAAGGGGTTAGATGAGGAATGGGGATTGAGAGGTGTGAAAAATGGGTTATAATTTGTCCCCTTTTATAAGGTGGAGGAGGGTCTCTTTAGAAAAGTTTGAAACAATTATTTTTTAATAAACTTATATTCAGTTTTGAAAGGACAAAAAGTCATTAAAGTAGAATATAAGATGACTCCAGGTCTATTTAATATCATCTAATATGAATTGGATAGGGTTTGGATAATGTTTTAGTATTTATAATCTTATTTATATAAATCATTTATTAAGGAGGTAAATACAACATCAATTTTCTGTCGTAAATTTTTTTATTTATATGACGTCTAAAAATTATAAAAAATACCATGATTTAGGATATCGTTTTAGCTTTATAATTAATATTTATACTCAAAGTGATATCTTATATGATCCTATGTAAAAATTAATTTACTGAATGATATTTGTTTTTTCATTTTTGTCTTTACATTAAATTAATTAATATAAATTGTCATTATCCCTCTCATGTGGCATCATGGGGTCATAAAATGGACCCAAAGAAGAAAATGGTAGGACATGACTCATATAATAAGTTTAGGACAAGTGTTAAGGTAAATGTTTATTATAATAACATTATTTTTACCTTTAATTACCGTATGTATCCTTAACATTGGTAAATAAAATTCAAAAGTTACAATTCAACAAATGTTGTTTTCATCTTATTAAGGAACATTTTACTCACTAAAAACTACCATGTATTTAATATTTTTTAAATTCAATTCAAAAAAACTATAAAATTTCACTTAAATGAAAATTTCATATTTTTGACTACAACTTAGTGGTTTCATTATTCATCAAAAATTGATGTTTTTTTGAAAAATGCTAAAAACCAGCCTAGGATATATTTGATATCCTGAATTAAAAAATTATATATATTTTACAAAATTAAATACATAGAAATTGAAATAATGAATTTGAGATTAATCCACGTTGTCAAAACAAAAAGCGTGTTTTTAAGAAATATTAAATATCAAAAGATTGACACTTGTTTATTTCCGATTACAAAGTGAAATTAATTCCAATGACCAACATTGGATTTAGTGATAAAAATATATTATAATTACACTTTAAAAACAAATAATAATATAATCTAACCATATATATAAATTATATAAAAAGGAATATTTGAGTTAAAATACGGTATTTGTCACTATTCATTAAAAATGAATTCTATCAGAAAAATACCCAAAAATTATTCAATGTAAATTTTGGTGTCCCAATTATAAGGAAGAATTTATTTGGTCAAATATATTGTATAAAAGTGTCCAACACTAGATTAAATTAGGGTTCTCCATCAAAAGGCGATAAATCGACCTTTTAGTGAATATTAGTGTATTTATGCTTGAAATCTAATTCTTTTCTTATTTTAAACCTCTAACATTTATTAGAAAAATGTAAAAACATTTAACAGACATGTATAATCATATTGTAGTTATTTCTGTTCATTCCTTTCAATACAATAGCTATGTGTTAACTATAATTTAAAATAATAATATTATATTATTAGTATAAAACTTAATATTTCAAAGAAACCTGTTGTTCCTTATCGGGTAAGCCATTGAACATAACATTCTATTTAAAGTAAAATTAATATTTAATTTATAAATATTATTAAATATGTATATATCATATTTCATTATTTTCCTGGGATGTTACACTTATCCTTTTAGGATATCTCATATACTTTTTTTACAACATTTCTGGTCCCAGAATAGGGTGATTAATTTATGATGGAAAATAGGTGGTTATGAGCCATTCTAATTTTGTATGTGTATTTTATGTTAAATTAAATAAATATTTTTTTAATGCATGATTTTTTTGTGATAATTTAACTTTTAACATTGTGATTGGAATTTATAATTTTCTTTTTATTCTAGAATTGTGGGTTTTTTCCTTTTTGATCATTAAAAAATATCGAGTGTTGAGGTTGGGTCGAGGCCCCTTTTCATATCAATCCTCCTTTTTTTCGTTTTTTATTTATTTTCTATATATTATTTTTTACTTACCTCCATTGGAGTTTACTTTAAACCCCCTAGGAAATCCTTACACTAATATAGATAAGAAGTAGAGGCAGTGGAAGAACATGAAGTGAAAGAGAATGGGACATCACCCTGGAGTTCATGTCACACCAAATCATCATATGTGTGATTTGGAATGTGAATCAGATCGAATATTTTGTGGTTTTTCCAGAACGAATTCCATCTTTATTTTTTTTGTCTTACATCATCATATAGTAGTTTTTAATTTTTTTTATTATCTTTCTGTTGTTGGAGACCCATAGATGGTTGATCTTATGATTTTTGGGAAAATCGAAGAGTTTCAGGGTGTTAAGAGGGATTTATTTTTGGGAAATCTAGAGCAACGAAATGTTGATTGATGAACAAACACCATGTTTTCTTACTATCTACGGAAGATGAAGTTTATAAAATTACATAACATATAATTTATTTACGTTCTATTTAGTAGATCATGGACATGTACCTAGCCATGTTGTCATGTACATGGGATGGATGATTTTAGGAAGTACATGTTGTGTGCTCGGGGTACACCCCCTGTAGTTAAACATCACCATGTTGTAGTGTACTCAGGTAGAAACCTCATGTAGTGTTACACTACACGAACCCATGTATTCATTGTATATGTAATGGTATATTCTCATACCCCATGTATTCTCTGTAGATGTAGAGTTACATGGATAAGATCTTCTTTGAGAGAAAATGTTGTATACTGGAAAGTACACAATGTATACTATTTCTGTCAAAGGGTTTGTGGGTGTGTATTTACCCTAGCATCATGATTAGGATTTTGATTTGTCTATTCTGTGTTTTTTCTTCAAATATCATATTTGTCACATCCATTCCACATTTTTTAGTCGTATGTTGGTGTTTTAGTTTATTATTGTTTTCGTGTGAATTCCATTGAGGTTTTAGTTTAAGAATCCTTGGGGGTGTGGATTGTGAGCTGTGACATCCTTGATAGATTGTGAAAATGTTTAACAGCATGTATTTAGGATTATAGGTGAGTCTATTTGCGTTTCAAGTGTGAAATTTCGAGAGATATAATAACTTTTCTTTGTGGATTGGATCGTTAGTTAAATTATTAGTGTTTTATGTCTTGATTCATATGGTGGTGGCTGGTAGGTTACATTGAGGTTAGTTAAAATCATTCGATATTTAGTATGGCTAGGATTTATTGATACTAAATGGAGACAGGTTTTAGGGACATGTTTTATGGAATTCCCTTACCCGAGAGGCGTTTATGAGGTTTCCCTTATTGGTGGGTGTTCTGTGGTTTTGATACAGGAGCCTAGTCATCATTTCTTTCAGTGGTATTGGACTTAATGATTGGTTTTTAGAGAGGATCCCCTTGTAGGGTTCTCCTACATTGATGAGGTTTTCTGGATGAGTCCCTTGTTTGTAGTCATTTCATACTATGGTTTGGGGAACAATGGTGGTAGGCATTTTATGTGGCTAATGATGGTTTAAATGGTTTACGAAGGAGGGTGTGGGTATTATCCAACTATAGTGTCTGAGTTGTGTCTTTGAGCTTGTTATTTGTTAGGATTAGATGTGAGATAAGACACCTAGGTGATATTATTGGACTTGGAGATTTCCCTGATATTTTTTATATTTCTATTTGGGGGGGGGTTGTTGTGAGGTGGGATAAAGAGCTAATGAATGATCTAGATAAGTGAAAAATAATTATATCTGATATATTTAAAGGGAAGGTCTTAGTGAACCATGGAATATTTTGTAATCCCAAGGCCTTGATTATAGGTTTTATGCCTACTCACGTAACGTAGAAATGAACTGATAGGTTTATTCACCCATCATTTTATGTAGGACTTTTGGGCATGGTATTGAACCTCGAGGTCTATTGGTAGTTCCTACCATCCGTTTAGATCATTCCATTATATTAATAGTTTCAGATAAATAAATTTGGTTATTTACACATAGTATTATATCCAAGGTTCTTCCATGTGGCCATGTTCATGTATTGCATGTTAGGGATTATTCTTTATGAGGAAGATGCAGTTAATGTCATGGTTGTGTGAGCCACACATCATAATTCATATAGCTAGGGACATAGTGGGGGTAGATTTACATGTGTCTGGTAGAATAGTACCCATTGATTTATTTTTTTACCACTTTTCTATCAATTTTTATTATTTCTTATATTTTTATGACTTTCTGTTGGTAGTCACATATGGTTAGGTTGGATAAAAATCATTTTCCATGAACATGATATGACATTAGATATTAGGACCACCATTTGAGTTTGAATAATAAGATATTTTTCTCACCCATTGAAATGATCATAATTGTATGTGTACAACATATATCTAATTTTATTTTGATCATAGTTAAGTGGATTAGGAATAGATTTAGTGAGCATATTTGAGGGTAATCTCTTGTTGATATTAATTGCTTCTTCCAAGAGATGTTCAAAAATAGTAGAGACTATGTTTTTGGTTAATCTCAAAGTAGCAGAAGAGCCGTGTGTTTTATCTTCATTTTATTCTTATTAGGTCTTCCTAGTGGAAAACTAGTTTATTTATGATTTTCCTCTAGTAGGTATTTATTATGCTATTATTTACAGTTATTTATGTTATTTATTTTTGTGCACATTTATGTTCATGTATATTTACATGTTCATCTTATTTACTTATTTATATCAATTTTAAATAATGAAATATTCTTCTAACTATTCTTTTAGTACATATCCATTAATTGGTAGACACTCGAGTATAGAGTGGAAGGGTGGGGGACTTATTATAGGCCAGATCGTGTGCCAGGTTAGGTCGACCCAGTCCAATTCATGAAAGAATCATATTATTGGATTATTATTATTTATATTAGTATTTGGTGAGTTGGTAGATAAGTGATATATGGATTTATCATATCATGTTATAGACATTAGGATGGGTCATCATGAATACCTATTATAATATAATTTTTGATTTACCAAGGGTGTAAGATTATTTCTCTTGGGTTTCAATGTTACAATTTTGTGATTGTCACCTAGAGTTATAAATTACTATTTTTACATTTTAATATTTCTATGTTTCTTACACATTTAATGAGGGAATTAATCCAATTTTCATGCATAATTTTAGGTACATAGGATACATAGTCTTGTGTTTGTAGGTTTTTACATATGATGAATGTTCAGTTATTTAAAAGTTTTAGTAATTATTTATAAAGTGTTTTCAGGAAAAAGTACATGGTGTCATTCTACACAAAAGAACCGTGACTTTCTTCTTTCCGATGACATGTAATCTGGATCACATGATGAGATGTTCTATGGGGGTTATGATTCATTCACCTCATCATGGGATATGAGGGAACCCTTCTTGATTGGTATAAATGTTTCAATTAGAGAAGGTAGGATCGGTGAGGGCAATTATTTCTGAGAGATTCAGGATTCTAGCTCTAGTTTTTCTAAAGATTTAGTATCCTTGAGACTTTTTGTATTGAGGATTCTGTTTCCATGGGATTTCATGGTCGAGTAATGGTAGTTCATGTGGTTTCATGGTTTTATGGTCAGATTGATTATTTTGGGGTGGGTTGAGAGGAATGAACTGCTTGTTCCTCGACCTATTGGATTTCGTTTTGAATTTGGAAGCGTTGTGGTTTTGTGGTTTGGAATATTTTGTCTCTGTTAAATTCATGTGTTGAGGCTGGTCCTGTTAGTTCTTCTTATCATTAGTGATATTCCATGATTCAAAATAGTAGTGTTGGTATTGCTGTTGATTATTTTGACTGACCACCATCAGGATCACAGTTTGTGGGTTTAGGGATGTAACCCTTGGATCATTATTTCATGGATCGTTTGATCATGGTAGTTTTTTAGTTTTTTTTTCAAAGATCAATCTATATAGAGGAGTTATTTTTATTCGTGTGGATTTTTGGGAGGAAGCCTTGTTGAGAAGACATGTGCACACTGGGTAGGAACATTGTCAATTTGGTCATGTATGTTTAATGATACTTGTTTTGGACTTTTGGAATAATTATGGTGGGATATTCACTATAGGCCAGTGTTTCCTATGGTTCTCATTTTAAGATGTTGGTTGCTTATGAGGTCACTATTCCAGGTGTTTTAGGAATGGTCGGTGGTTGGATTTCAGCGTTTGATCTCTGGAGTGAGTAGTCTAACAATGTCCAAATATTACATTTGATATTAAAATGAGTGTGGGTTGTAGTGTTTGATTTATGGTTTCGGGGAAATGATAATGAAACTCTTATGGTGTGGAGCATCATGTTTTCCATGGTTGAATATCTCTCATGCTGGGAGTGTTGTCAATATTGTGAGAATAGTTGGTGAATGGTTGTGGTTCCTTCATATGAACTGGTGATTGAGGTGAATCATGGTTCATTGTTGACTATTTGCGGTTCTCTAGGGAAAAATCATTTACTTGTGGGATATTTTCAGAATCCACATCATAAAAATTTATGTAAAATATGGTAAATTTTAAATTTTTTTCCAAGGCAGCTTTTGAAGGGAAAATGAAAATTCATTGTATAATTCGATCTCACATAATGTTTTATGGTATCTCTTTATTCTGGGAATAGAGTATTTACCCAAGGATAGGGTTTTGGTTGAATTCCGAGCCATTTGAATTTTGAAGAAATATTTAGTATTTTATTATTTAATTATTATTTATTCATACTTATACGTCAGTGATATCAAATTTTAAGATTTTTTTATTGGAATTCCAAATATTCGGTTGTGTCTATAATGGTTGCTTTTTTCCAATGTATGATATAACATTCTATCAGGTGTTCAAGCAAGGTCAGACCTCGTTTTCTCCCCTCACATCATTTTCTTTTTCTATTCCTTTTTCATTCTTTCCTATTTTTTGTTTTCTCCCTTTCCCCACTTGGTGTGTCCTATATTCCCCCCTTATATATTCCTTTTCTTATTAGATATAATAGGGATAAAAGATATATATATATTAAGGGGGCACTGCAGTTGAGCATGAGTAATACATATTCATCATGTCAGGGTTGAGTAAAATGAATCAGAACAATGTTATGGTGGTTTCACCAAAAATTATGACATTTTTTTTAGTTTAAATAATTAGTTATATGTTTTTGTTATTTCAAAAACATTTTTTTTGTTATTTTGGACCCTTAAAGGTTCGATATGGTGGTTTTTGGGTTAATATAGGTGTTTTCGGGTATCAAGAGGGAATTCTATTCAGGAAATACGAATCACATAGTGTGTGGTTTGATGAAATACACATTGTGTTCATAATATTTGGATAATAGGATGTACATATAAGTAAATTTCATCTACATTTAGTGAACTATGTGTATTTTCCTTGTTTATGTACCCACACATGTTTTCATGAATGTTGGATGGCTGAGTTTGGGAAGTACACATCGTGTACTTTTCACCCACCTCGTAAAGAGTGACATGAACATTTTTCCTTGAACATGGTCAGACACCACGTGTATTGGTACATATATGGATTCCATGTACGCCATGTTCGGTTAAAATTAAATTCTTAGACCCCATGTCTACTCTGGCCACATAGATGTACACGTCCAGTAGAATCATTGTGAGTAATAATTGGGTACTAAAATATGCATTCCATGTAATTTTTCAAGAAAAGGTCCTTTGGGTGTCTTGGTTCCCAAAAGTCCAAATCATATTTTTGATTAGTCCATTAAGAGTTTTCTCATTTGTATTTCATAGTGTTATAATAAATTTATCATTTAGAGATTGTTTGGAAGTTCTTGAGACTATTAGATTTTTCAAGAGCATTCCACATAGAATTTCATTCTAGATTCCTTCTAGGGGTGTTTTTGTTGGGATTTTTTAGACCTGTGGGTGGGTCCTCAATTACTCATCACCATATATTGATGATTAATAGGGAGTATTGTTGATGTTATTTACATAGATTATGGGAGACATAATTAATTGTCTTCTTAGATGAGATTGGTAAATATATTGTTCGAGGTTTTGGTCCAGTTGTATGTTCTTGGGGTAGGTGTTATCCTTCATGGTGATATGATATGGTTGAGTATATGGAATGTTTGGGTTCTATTTAGAATACATGAAGATAGGTATGAGGGACTTGTTTCTGGGAAATAACATCCAAATGAGGTGTTATGGGAAGCTTCCCTTCTAGGTGGGTAATCTATGGGTTTGAGCTGGGAGTGCTTCCATGATTCCTTTGACGATGAGTGTCCTTAGGGTAGGTCTAGCTCTATGGTGCCCTTTTATGGTGTCTAAACTAAGTTGGGGTTTGTTATAGGATCCCATAATAGGGTTTACTATTATGTTTAGGTTTTGGTAAATTGGGTGGTTCCCCTATTTTGGTTTGCATATGAGGTGGTAAGATCTAGTTTCAATGGTTTTGGATCGATGTTGGGTGTGTTATCCAACCCAGGTGTTCATGCTATGGAATAGAGTTACGAGGATTTTATTATTTTAGACTAGATTTGGGATGGGAGACCATTGTTATATTATTGGATCCGATGGTTCCATGATATTTTATCTGTTTCTCATCTCATTATGGTGGATTGTTTTTTTGTGATGTGGGTTTAGGGAGAAAATGGATGATCTAGATGAGTGTAAATTCCTTATCTTGGTTGTATTACCATGGATAGGGTTATTAGACCATGGATAATATTAACCTATTGGAGTCAAATTTATAGATTTTGGGTCTTTCTCAGGTATCTTGCAGATGTCCTAATAGGATCATTCACCCATCATGTTTTTCAGGACTTTTGGGCATGATAAGGAACCTTGAGGTTGACAGGAAGTTCCTACAACATGTTTAGATCATGCCATTGTTTTCATTCTTACTATATGATGTGTTCAATGTTTTTTTTACCAAGGATTAGATCCTAGGGTATGTCATGTTTTTCTATCCTTGTTTTGGACTTTAGACCTCCTTCTTGGTCAAGAGGGCACACATGATGTTGTGGCTGCATCAGCTATGATTCGTAATTCCTATGGTTGGGTCCATAATGATGGTAAATTCACTTTTTGGTGTGATACTAGAACATAGTGTATGATATTTCCATTTTCTATAACCCGTATTGTTACATTCATATTTTTTCTTCGTTTGAGTAGTCACGTTCCGGATTGATGGCCATGATGCATGTTTCATGAAAATATTATGACAACAGATATTAGGACCTCCATAGGTGGGTGCTACTGATATTTTATTCTCACCCACTTCATGTGTACCTTAGTAAATGTGTATACCATATGCCTTCATTCAGGTAGATCATTGTGTACTATAACAGGTAGTGGACCATTGTTTGATGTTCATGTGGGGCTGCTCGTGGGAGTCCTTGGTTCATAATAGATCTATTGACTAGTCCTAGATAACATCTATTTGAATGATATTAGGGTAGTAGTATAGCCCTATGTGTTTGTTTTCATTTGTTTTATTCTTAATGAGCTCGACCTAGTGGGGTGCCCATTCTTGTATGACTGTCTTGGAGTTTGAATGTATAATTACATTATATCAGTTATTTTAGTTATTTATTTATTTATGCACACTATAAGGTTCTTGGAGGTTAATATATTCATTTAATTTCTTATCTTACTTCACACTGATATTATTTCAATGTCTCACCACTATGTTTTTAGTTTCTATCTTCTAGATAGTAGCCTCTCAAGTATAGGGAGGCATGGTTGATGCATTATTGCAAGCCAGATTTGGTGATGGTTTCGGTCCACCCAGTCTAGTTAATAATAGTAGAGCCCCTCTAATGAGGATCTACATATTACACTATGATCTCCAAACAACACCAATGAATTATCATGTAGTAGTGTTGTTGTCTGTTCATCTTGCATTATTTTCCATTAATCATATCATATATATTCTAGCTTGATGAATCATATCTCTTTATTCTCTTTGATGCGAGGTTGAGTAGAGGAGGATAATTCTATATAGATGTTATATACAGAAAGCATTACATTTTCTAGAATCTGAATTAGTATATTTATAGGCACAAGGTTATATTATAACATTATATTAATATCAAAATGTCCCCTAATAGTTTATTAAACCGATATGTCACCCCATTCCTTGTAAAAAATTTATATTATTATATCACTCTTGGTGTGTTCAAACTAGACTACTGATAAATATTATTTTACCTTCTTACAAATTAATATTTATCATTGAACTTAATCTCAAAACGTTCATCCTTATTTCTATTTTTTGTATACCCTAGTAAATATTGTGACCAAATATTTATTAATTCAATAAATTAATAAATATTATATTAAATATTGGTTAATAAATGTATATTTAATATTCACATATCATAATAAATAATTTTTCAAAAAATAAAGAGTAATTTATTTCATCATGAATATAAATAGAAAAATAATTAAAATATATTCATGTTACTAAATAGTTTTCTTATGATTTAATATTTATTCTATATTGTATATCATTTAAAAAATCGTAAATGAATATTAACTCTCTCTATGAAGAATAATATTTACCACAATTTTTAAATAAAAATAAAATTTCACTAATATCAATGGATACATTTTTTTTCACCCCATTGTCCTCTTCCTAAGTATAAATAGGCGTCCTTGACCTAATTCCATGATTAATTTATAGTAATGGGTCAAGTAACTAACAATAAAAGAAGATATGACGCATATAAAAAAATATATGAACACTCACTATGTTATGTAAACCATTTTTTTTCAAAATACCTCATCATATAGGAATCAGACCTATATCATCAACCAATATGATTAATAAATCATTACCCATAACCCAAAAAAACCTATTTTTATATCATGGACATTGAATTTTATATCACTGTTAAATTTTAATACAGGGGTTGAGATATCAATTTCAATAAATATAGAAGGGAGGAATCGTTCCTTTAATTATTCATATACAACATGTCATTCTTGAATCATCCAATGTCCCCAAATTCTCTATGAACTATCTGGTCAATATTTACAATAATACAACAATGTGTGTGATTCATGACAAGAATCAATAATAATATTAATTTGTAAGGATCGTTACACAGTATTATAATTAGTAAAATCCAATGACATATAACTATGAGGATTTCATATATGATGTTATATTTTCATATTCTACCTTATTTAAGATTTCTAATTATAAAATTCATTCAATGAAGTTTGGTCTTCTTTGGTGTTCACTCACATGATAGTAAACATACATTTTTGTCCATCATTTAATGTTATTTGACCATATAACAAAGGTTAAGAATATCATAATGTAATTAACATGTTATCATCATTTTAGGTAAATATTAAGTCCTTTTTAATATAAGAAATGGTACACAACACTATTACATTAAATTAAATTATAACTAATAATGGTATATATTAATTATATGAAATTAATATCCACTTATTTAAATATTGATTCAGTATAATAGACAAAAAAATATTTTTTGACATTGAAACCAAAACATTTATTCTTATTTTACTCAAATAATTAATTATATATCAGGGTGAGAATCATATTAAAGGATTAAAGACAATTTCATTGAATCTATATGAATAAATTTTAATTAAGAATCATCATTACTTCCTCTAAACATGGATCCTTTAATTTATATTCACGTATTCGTGATAATTTATAATTATTTTTTTTTATTTTATTTAAAAACATTAATATACATGGTCGAGTTTTACTTTCAATGGTAGGGACCATATTATAAATTTGGATAATATGGGCATGAATAATCCAAAAAAATAAGGATTGATTCACAAGAACAAGAAGATTTTATTTTAGTAAGATTAAATAAAATAAATAGAACAATACACAATGGGGTGGTTCACTAGGTTATAATGAGGGTGCAATTTTATCATTAATTTTTATTTCATTTTTGGATCCTAAATATATGTAAATATATTCCATATATTATTGTTTTATTTTTATATAAATTAATAATTATGTATATATACATATGTTATTTATTACCCATAAAAAGTTAACAAATGTATAACAAAATGGGGATGTGTTTTTCCCGCTCTATATAATCATGTTCGCTCCCTGCATGGGGTCATTTCAATATTTTGATTTATGTAATGTATACATATTTATAATTTAATTTAATTATTTGTGATTTATTTATAAAATTTAATAATAAATAATATAGTTTATCAATATTCATTTCCCTCTTACTCAAAGATATATAAGGGCCTATATGTTCACATATACCTATTGAATATATTTTTTTATGGAGATATCATCACCATTGTGTGAGTATACCATTATAAGGATGAAGAATAACTGATGATGTGGTTAATGTGATGAAAAAAAGATAAATTAGAATAATGGTGAAGTATAATATAAAAGATTATGTTGTTAATCAAGTAGAGGAAAACTCATGGAGAAACTCCCCCTTTGTTTGATTTTGGTTTATTATCACATGATAAACATAAAAATAGTTTAAATCACTTGACCACGTCACAAATATTTATATATAAGTGGTTGATTATTTAATATGAAAATTTTCTTAATGTATATAAAAATTTACAATAATATCAAAAATGTACACATTTTTATATGTAATAAATATAATATAGTTCATGTTTAATTATTCATGTAAGAATTAATGTAAAATAATAAATGAAAATAGTATGAAAATTATATTTCATTGAATATTTTAGTTTATATCAATCAAAATAAAATATTATTTCAATAATCACCAGTTATACTTCTATTTTCAATGAAACAATATTTCATTGTGATTATCTATATATTTTTATGAAATATTACATTTATCGGGGAGATATAATGATAATGATATTTCAACTTAACCAAATTGAAATTAAGATAAATGTTTATAAACTGTTTGGTTAAATTTGGATATTTGGGGTAAGTAAATTTTCATGTGGAATTTAAATATTTGGGATTCCAATTTATATATCATGGTTCCATTCATTAATATTGATAAAATAGTAAATCCATCCAAAATTTATTCCACAATTATAACAACAATCATGTTCCTCTCCTTGATTAATGAAATATTGGAAAACCTTAGTCTCTATGATTTTTAATGATGTAATTAAACCATGATTTTCTAAATAAGATGTAATTTTCAACTGATATAAATAGGCTTGACCATCCACCATAGCCTCTTTATGATATAAATAAGTTAATTTCATCATCATATTCTATTTTAAATCAACTCACAATCCATGATATCAGATGATTTCCAACTCAAATCAAAACTGACTGAATTAATATTTTTTTGGGTAAATGCTATTGCTAAATCATTACCTTGATGAAAATCAATCAATCATAGTGCCTCAAATTAAAATATCAATAATAAAATATATAAAATAGGGGTTTATGATCTATAAAGATCATAAAAGAGTAAACCATAGAATAATTTCATTATATCCTAAATGAAAACACTAAATATTTAAACTCAATTTCATGGGTGGCATAGTTATTCTTGAGAGAGTTTAAAAATTTAAACCTTTATACTATTATGACATCCTATAAAATAAGAAAAAATCCCAAAACATGATGAAAATCATCTAAATAAACCTCATATTTGGCACCATCCACAGAAAAAAAAATTGTATGCACAAGTAAATCACTATTTTTCAATATATAATATTTTTGATACTTGTTTATTTAATGAATGGAATGAATTTTTGTAGTTAAAACTGGTAAAGTATTCGCTACTAGATAACAACTAAAATTAACCTGTTATAATGTCGAACATAACCAATGAAAATTTTTACCTCTAAAACATTCATATCAGACAACTAAGATAATTTCCATTACCTTCATGTAGTTCATAGAATCACATACAATGAAATAACATAGCGTAATAAATGAACCTAATATTTTATGAATTTTATCAATGATATATTCTCATTCAACTGATACACATAAAATCCACCTAAAAATTCCTCAAATGACTCACATTATTATCCTTTGATCTGAGATACCGAAATATTTCGCTAATAAGGATCATCATAAAGTTATCATGAAATA
The DNA here is from genome assembly GCA_963277665.1 of Viscum album. NCBI lineage: Eukaryota > Viridiplantae > Streptophyta > Magnoliopsida > Santalales > Viscaceae > Viscum > Viscum album. The sequence goes on along the minus strand of OY728143.1, from coordinate 874,143,905 downwards.
GTCAAAAAATATTTTTGATCAACTTATTAAATATTTCATGTGAATTCATTAAACATAATATAATCACCGCAAACTCATAATGACTATTCATGCAATGAAAATTCATCTTTTTTATTTTACTCTTCTCGGATCCATAACTTAATATACATAGATTGATGTTGAAAACTAAAAACCAACTCACACAATGAAGCTGAACAAAAGAATTATATATCATATTTAAATAATTTAATGTCTTCATGTTTACCTAATTAATATAGTAATAATATTTATAAATTATAATATCTGATATCTTAGTAATGATAATTGCTACACCACATGGTAAAATAAAAGGATGAATTTATCTCTTCCGTAAAAAATTATCAATCTTATCTCATGGATTAATAATTTTATATAGGGTCATCCTACACTAGTATAAAAATATTTCATTAGTAGTAGGATGAAACTGAATATTAAGTGAAACCTCACTATATAAGGTAGAATATATAATAATCTTATGAAAAATTATAAAAATAATGAAACCACATATTGAAACACTTACATTATAGTTTATTTTACTCATAATTCTAAACTCACTAACTAAAAATAAAAAAAGTACTCTCGAATACCCATAGGTCTCGATAAATAATCTATATCCCAATAAAAATAGATGGATTTCCACTCTAACCTATAGTGAAACCCATTTCAGATAATAATTTAAATTAGAAGAAATCTACAACAGCTAATCAATACTAAGTATCTTATTATAAAAGTACAATTTGAGTAAAACATGAACCTATGTTAAATTCTCCCACCCCAATTCAAACAAATAAATCTATGAAAACCCTAAATAATAAAGGGTGGCCACCAATAAGAATCGATAATTTTACATACATGCATAATCAATTAAATTATAAATGAAACCCAAGAAAATGTAAGGGAATAAAAAAGTAATGATAATTACTTATGACTATATTTTTATACTTATGAATTGAACATAAACAAGATCATTACACTCACCACCTATGGTCCGCCAAACATATAAACAGAAATATTATGGAACTAACCTCACCCATAATCTCAACGTTGATGACCCTACTATATACCATGACAAACAAATTGGTCTCAAATCTATTATAAAGTAACCAATTACAACACTTGACTTTATCTTCCTTACTTCAGTGGAACCACTAAATGAAAACTAGAATGTGGTGGAAAAAAATAATTGTGGAAGTATCTAAATTTTATGATGTTGTAACTCTATTTTATCACTTCCGATATTTTGTAAATGATCTTATAAAAAGATAGGGTAATCATTTATCTAATACCCAACACCACCATAAAAGAAACAAAATTGGTTCTTGGATGATCTGTGACTTAAAACTGTAGATGACTAAGAAAATTATAATGAAACCCATCAAAACTACGACGAAACTACAATCACCTTTGTGAATAAAAAACAAGAAAACTAGCTTCAATATAACAATCACCCAATTGAACAACCTAATATGTCCTTTATCGAAACCCTTTATAAACTTTGGTATGATCAATCAACTCAGTGTAAGTACTAAACTAAAAATCAGAAAAGTTTTTTTTTGAATCATAGTTGGAATTTAAATTTCAAAATTCATTGATCTAAACCCTTCACAATTTTACATATTTATGTAATAATTAAGGAACCACCTAACTCTAAAAACATGATTTCACACACTGGAGACCCCTAGGTAAATATTTAAAAAACCACAATTAAGATCAACCCACATTGTAACAGAGATAATTTCCTTTTGAAATAAACCTAGATATTGAGTCTATTAAATAAAAATCAACGGACGATCTGAAAAATATAACCTACACTACTATAATGGTTAAAATATTAAAACTCTCACTACCAATGGTTATAGATTCACAATTAATGTTTGAATAAACTAAATTTTCATATGAACCAAGTCTATATGAAAATCAATCTTCTAACATGACATATATCCCACATTTACTTTACTATAATACCACTAATGAACAAAATGTGCACTGTCAATCTCATAAAATACATTAAAAATTGATTCTATGAAAAAATAAATTATTTTGGGTTTTAGTTGATCCTTGTTTTCAGTAAAAACATTTCATTCAACCAAAAGAGTAGTTTTTTATGAACTAGAAACACAAGATGCTGAAAACGAATATTCTAGGGATAATGAAAATTATGTAAAGAAGATTAAATGGATGAATGAAAACATGAATTCTGAAAAATGAAATACTCTCATGCTAATGGTGAATTTTATTTCCCTATATTCCCCCAAATATGAACACACTACCAAGGCCCATGCATGAATAAAATGGGTATTGCATGAAAAAAAAATTCGATATACACAAACATGTCATGAAACCGTCGAGTTTGACACTACGGATGATGCCATTTCAATGTTTATACATGGCTAGTCCCCAATAGGAAAAGGATTAGGGAGTGAAAAAACATGTTTTGCATAAAAGGAGTTGTGTAATACTGGATAAGGATTCTATCTATAATTAGTACATCACTTCCGAACATTGAATCTGTTCATCAGAAGATGAAACATTTAACCCATGTGTGAAAACCCCCATTTCCACAATAGAACGCAACCCCATAGACAACAGATACTCATAAGTATATTAATTTTTTTTAGGACCAGTTATCATGCCAAACATGGAACTTTCATGTAGAATAATTACCATTACAACACTACTCTGATGTTTGGACAGGTTTTCGCAAAGACAATCTTCCTTCACTGAACCCTTATCTGTGTGAAAATCCAATCATGAATGAAACCAGGTCTCTTTAATTAATAATTCACCCTAGTTCAATGACCCCTTAATGGCCCATATCTTGTATTAATCGAGAGAAGTTTGTTGTTAATTACTCCACGTTCCCTTACACGACTTTACATATGATTTTAGTCAAACCCTTACCCAACCACATTCTCTTAATAATATATAACCTAAGCATGTTCCAACTAATTTTAGTTATCCAAAATTATGGACTCCTAATTATCTCTCCTCTAGGATATTAAAAACCCTATGTCATATTCAATGGAACCTATGTAGTGGTCACATATTTTGTAGAGATGGAATCTTTGAGGGAAACTATGTAACTGTTTGTGGGGATTACTTATGAAGAATAAATTCCTTTATTGAAATGGCTCCCATCATGGTAAGAATACAATAAACATCTAAGATACATGTTTTTTGATAAATTTACATGAAATCCTAGTCATACGATGTTATCATGCATCACATCATAATTAGAAAATAATGTAAAATAGTATCCCTACCCTGTGTGATTAATAGAAGATAAATTATGTGTGACTCATATTGGATGACCACACACTTCTTACCTTGTGTGATATTCATATGATGCCCCATGTACAATCATCATGGGATTCCACCTTCTCCCCCACCATGGGAGGATACTCCACACCTATGATCCTTCCATGTGAAAGTCCCACACTATCCTTCCCCCTTAGGGGATGACACTCTCGAAACGTGAAAGTTCCATACCTAAGTCTCACACCATCCTAAATTGACACTCAGTCTATGATGTTGGAATCATTACTTCACTATGTTAATATACATGAATATTTCATGGTAGAAATCCATAAATAATTGAATTGAACTATATGAAATGTGAACCCTACTAACGATGAATGTTATAATGTTTGTCTCTCTGAGGATCAATCCTCATAGTTGACACCAAAAAGTGTAGAATTACTCCCATGGGTGCACACAATCCATCATTTGTGAGTGAAATATTCCCTCCAAAGGACACAACCCCTAGATCCATCTCAACAAATCATTCCAATCTATCAAAAAAAATATGTTAAACTCATTCCTCAATATGTCTAAATTGTATGTTTTTAAATATCTCCACAAGTCAATAAACGTGTTCTTTAATTCATCTCAACAAGGAATTTGGATATGTAAAATTGTTTTGATATATTCCCTCCTAGGGATACACATCAACCCATCTCAATAGGAAATCCTGATCCACCTCTGAAACACTTTAACGACATTCCTTGATCTATCCTAACTGTTTTTTTATTTATAATCCAAGTGTTAAATAATCTCACATTGGGAAACAACCCATCGAAAATCGCAATATGATATTTTGATCCATCTCTTTAATACGTTAAAATTTTACATTGATTAATCTAAATTGGATGTTTCAATCTAGAATATTTTTTTAACTCTTCCATCTTGGGTACACACCCTATCGATCTGACTCAATATAAAATTATATTCTGCATCTATAAATTGTTAAACACATTCACTATTCTATCTCAAAATGAACTTATTCTCCATTATGCTGGTCTGAAATCTTCCATAATGGGGACACACCCCATATACTATATCAATAGGATGTTCTAGCTCATCTCCACTAGATGTTACAGTCATACCTTGATCTATCTCAGCATGACATTATGATCATTCATCGTAGTGTGTAATCACCACTCCTTCGGTGACACCCCCATCTATTCATATCAATAGATAGTTTTGACTATGTCAATATATGATGTTAAACCAATACCCATCCAATCTTCAAAATACATTAAACATTTTCCCATCACCACAAGACATTAAAATTTCAAACAATCCAGAGTCCCTACCCTATCTAATAAAAACATGTCCATGAGGTAAAAATACATGGAAGACTCACACCAGAGGGTTCAATTACATCATGATAGACACATGATCCATTGGGTTTCAAGCTTAATATGCCTCACATATGATATTACCTCTAGTAGAGGATGATTTTTTATGTGTCCAATATACCTAATATCCATACATATCAGGAAGTTCCCAATGTGACTACTCAGCTAGACTGAACAATGCTGGTCTGGCAAGGTGAAAATAGTATAACTAACTAGTGTCCACCTCAAGATGGCATTGGTATTGTGTCCCATAAATATGACATGATCTTTGAGGGAGACTCCAAATTTGTGATGAGATCCATTTAGGAATCCATGGGAAGAGAAAACAATGACACATCATCCAGTTTTAATCAGGAATTCGAAATCATTAATGAAAGTGGTGAATGTAAACTTCCATTGGAAAGTCGGAATATTGGAACACAAGAAGTTTTGCATCACTACTTGGAAGAATGATGAAACTAATGTCCTGGTGGGAGAATGAAAAACATAAAATAGTTAATACTACATGAACTCCTATATTAAAAATGAGGGCTAGTAACATATGGGTCCTTAACGGTTTTTAGGTCACCAGATTCAAACATTCAGGGACCGGTCCCACCAAATATGAGGTAGGCCCAGTCATAAACTTATAACAACACTTCTTTTTATTAAACATTAATACATGATTTATTACATATGATTAAACATAATATAACCTATAATATAAATAAGTATATAGTCTTTGGTAATTAATTACACTACGTAAAAACATAAAACAAGAAATACATCACAATTATTTAAAAGATTCTTGACAAGATTGTACCTAAAAACATGGGATAACCCAGGGGAATCAAAAAAAGGACGAGCTACAAATCCCTATAAGGGCATAACCATGTAATATGATAAAAACCTATCAATTGGAATATCAATGGGGCATAAAAATATTAGTAACTATAAATATGAATAACGAGATATGATATACTGTGACATTCATAAAAGATACATGGTAAATATAGAGATAACTTAACACACTACCTCATAATGATAGCTCAAGGTTAAACCACTACGATATCATGGTGGAAAAAGTCCCATAAAGGAATCGAGTTCACACCCTGACCACAAATGACATCTAATGATACCAAAAATTACCCAATTCACTGGATCACTATATAATATTGGATGCACCCATCACAATCATTTCATTCTCGTGCTTCAGTGTGACACATTTATCATTAAACGAGGTCTCATTCATCATCATATTTTTTTTAATATAAATTATTGTGGAATAAATGCAATTTTGGTCCATGTAAAAAAGTTATAAGAGTATAATATTTAATACCCTTGATAGGAAATGAGACTAGTATTTATAACACAATTGTTTTGGAATAAAAAATCCCGATGAAATTTTGTAAACATAATGACATTACATTAAAATACCAATAAATTGGTTGAAGGGAGTGAAAGGTTTCTATAATAATTTGGATATGAAATTGGTATTAATGGGGACCTTTAAATACATAACCCAAATTAGGGAATTAGAAATACAATTAATATGATAACATTTAAACATAAATAATGAAGATAAGCTGAAGATCTCTTAGTTGAGTGTGGGAATCAAAATTCATGGGAGTGGATTCTTGAGAGATTGGGGGAATCGTGGGAGGACTCTAGTGATTGGATGACAGAGTATTGATGTTCTATGTGGTGTTTGAGGGAATAAAAATGGGAGAATGGGTGTAATTATAAATGAAATGATGGGGATATTATTATTATTTTGGTTATGGACTCTAGATAATTAAATAACCAAAACTACAATACATCACATTGGGTTTTCTCATACATTCTTTAAAATGGTATGGTTTCTAATTATTTTATAATTTTATGTTGAAAATATAAAATAATTAACTTCCTTGTGTGAAGTTCATTCAAACTAAAAAATAAAGGTTTGTAAAACATTAAAATATATTAATGGTTTTAGAGGATTTATAATGGCTTTATAAAAACATTGAAGTTAACCCAAAATCACATAATTTTAAATGGAAAACATATATTTGGTCATTTATAACTATAATAGAATATATGAATTTACTTTTTTGTCATTATGATGTCATAATACAAGGATTATATTTATAAGGAATTTAAATTTTACCTAAAAATTCAGTTATCTCGTAAAATTATGAAAAATTAACCATTGGTAATTATGAAACTATGATTGTAAAGGTAATATTTATATAATCTAAACAATTTTCTACATGTTTGAATTTTCAATTTTAATATAAATTCAACATTTATTGAGAAATCCTGCGGTTTTTTTTGAGAATAACTGTTTTTAAACAATTAATAATATTACATTTTACATCATGAAAATTATATTTTCATTTATATTTAATATTTATTATTTAATAACAAAATTTTATTAAAATGTTGGTATATCATAAATAACTCCCTTAATTGACTTAGAATATTAAATAAAAATGTTATTTGTGTTTTATTGTACCAAAATAAAAAATATTTAACATGTAACAATAATACAGTAGTGAATGAAATGTTTTTTACATCAGGTATTTAGGTTTTTTACATTATTTTTTGGTGATTTTCTTTTAGGCCACATAGAATATCATGTGAATTAACATCAGATAATGTGTGTGATGTAAAAGATATTATTTAATAACTGATGTTAAGGACGCTTCATTGAAGTGTTGTCTTGTCTGTCATTAAATAACCGAGGTAAAAAATAGTTTACCACATCAGTTTATATTAAAAAAGACATGGAAAACTGCATTTCTTATGTATATTATTTTATAATTGATATAAAAAACCTATGAATGTTATTTCTAACACCGATTTTAAAATAACAGATCTAAATGATTATTTTTTAATTAATTTATGAAACCCTTCCAATCCACTATACAACCAAACCTAAAACAACCAAAACCAGACTGGAAACAAACACAAATAGACTTGAAACAATAAATAATTGTATAAAATTTAAACAATCACATTTAAAAAATTCATAGGTTGTAAAAAATCATAATTCCAACAAATAAACCTTCCAAAAACACAATTATAATTACAACATTCGAAATTAAAATATTCACTAAAATACTAAAATCCAATCAAACCTATAAAATAAAATTACCATTCCACATTTATGTGTTTGACCCCTTCTGTACTATATGTTTTATAGTAATCAATTAGATAAAAATTAAAAATAATGTAGTTAACATATATAATGAATTAAACAAATTAGATGTTAATTAATAATTTTTAAGGAAATCTAACCAGGTTGAATATAAAAACTAATTTAGTTATAGTTATTATATACACGAATCTTAACATATAATATCCATATTAAATGATGCCTGTTTGTTTATGAATATTCTATATGAATGGGTTTTTCAATTTGAAATTTCATTTTTATGTAATAAAAAATGTACTAATTATAAATGGATATTAACAGTAATATTTACATATTTCATCATGGAACTCTTTTCGTTTATGGACAATTAAAAGAAATAAGATCCCATTTTAGAAAATAATATGAAGGAAATAAATTTAAAATTAAAAATAATATAAAGATATATTAATAAATAACAACTTTCTTTTCCGACATGTTCTTAATTTTTCCTTACACATCCCCATGGATAGAGAATATCCAATAATGTGTTTCTTCCTTGGATAATGAACACCTAACATTCAATAGTCACTATTATAAATAAAAATTTAATGTTATTGTTTATTATGTTGATTTATGAATAAAATATTTTGATACATTAGTTTCAAACCTCTATATATAAGGAAAAAATCCCACATTGCGTAATTATTTTATGTTGAAATATTTATGCAATATAAACATCTTTTTATTCCTCATCCAATTCATGAACTTCTCATGAAAACAACTATGGGTTTATAAACCCATATATATTAGTCTTCTCATTATTATCACACATTTTATAAATATACCTTATACAAGATTGAAATAAGCGTGTGTTTTAAATAAATTTAATGCAGAGAAATATTTGTGTGAATCTATACATGGAAAAAACATTCACCATGATTGATGTCAAACTTATCACTTGTAACAAGCTCCATGATATCATTTTTTAGAATACCAAGTTATATTTCATGTCCAAAAACATATGCTTCCATTGGAAACAAATAACTTCCAACCAAAAAATTTCAATATCATAATAATCTGTTAAGACTACAGGAATCTGAATCTGATGTCATAACATGTTGTTTTTATAGTAGTCTATATATTATATATTTACCTTTATTGTATTCCTGTAAATAAATTGATAAATTTATTCACTTTCAAATGTTAAAACTAATTTAAGACAAAAATAAAATAAATGATATAAAATACACATAACTTTATAGTAATAGTTCACAAATGTCTAGATGGCCAAACTTAAAATTAGCTGATACTTTGTCCAACAGTCATCACATCATCTGTGTGTAATGACACTAAATAATATATATCTATAATATATTGTATAGTGACTCTATGTGTCTTTTACCCTTATTATTGGTGATGAATTGTATCTATTATATAATATATCATCCCATATGCAACTATATGATGAGGATCATCTACATATAACTCGCAATAACAAGGTAAATGAGGAATAATGGGGTGTGGGAGTAGGATAAAAAATTGGGTTTATATGCAGAGGTGGAGGATAAATAATTGGGTCTATAGGTGGAGGTGGAGGATAAATAACAGGGCCTACATTGGCGGTGGGGCAGTGGGAGCTGCTAGTATAGATGGAGGGGGAACTACATTGTGATCTTCTACTCCATCATCGATTTAATATTATTAACTCCAGGCTCCAAATATTCTATTTTTTAATATAAACACTCCATGTAATAAGCTAAATAACATGGAAAAAATTTCCTATCAATACGCCTTTTAGGTATCCTCGTACATGACCCATGTGCTTGGGCTTTACTAATGTAGCAGATAATATATCATTCCTCCAGTCATCTTTAAATACCCTCTATGTTTTCTTCTCCGCAAGAAAATACTATATGATTTATTAGAAAAATTATTTAATTATTCAAATTATATAAATAATTTAATTGACTAAAATATATAAAATAAACAACAAACAATCCTCATTTCCACAACCCTCGATTAATCTTTATTATATTACCCTATTATCTCATCTGATCCCTATTCCATTTTCCTTGTCTAGATAGAAGGTGGGGAGGGTAAACCTCTCTAGAACTAGAAAAATCATCTCTATGTATTTATAATTTTTGAGCTATAATTTGTTCTTCCAATAATGTATACGCTCTCTATGATAATCTATGAAGGTATGCATATTTTATTGGATGTCCTATTGATCTGTTTTTTATTCTAGTAAAATTAGAATAAAAAATCAATCTGAAGTCATTAAAAAGATCATTAATATTAGAACACTTCTTAGTTTTTATATCGACCACCCCAAAAATGATTCTTTTCATTCACATTTGAAAAAATGATTCCATGAATCTTCATCTATAAAAGGATATATATTACATGTACTATCATGTTGTCTATCCCCAAAAAATGAAATCACATGTGAGGGTTTATATGAAATCCATCCATATCCTTGAATCCATCTTCAAACATTTCCTCCAATCTCCAAAAGTGTTAGGTACATCAAATTTCATCTTATAATGGAGATGGAAAATAGATTATACTATAAACATTTCATTAATAGTCAAACAATATTAAAAGTGATTACTGAAATTGTCTCCCAAAACATATATAGTGTTGTTTTTTCAACAATTCAATAATTATTAAACAAAATTAATACTATTCATTTACCATAAGTTGATACAAAACTCCTAAACTATTTTCATTAGGACATCTTGGAAAATCATTCCCATCATCGTCTACAATTGTCCTCTGGTACTGGCTATGAGCATGTGATAATTTTGGTAAACATGTGATTCCACATTTACCAACCATTAAACTCATCTTTACCATTATGAGAGCACATGAGGAATTTTGGGGAACATCAAGATAAGCGTCTGGGTTTTCCTCCTCAGAGGTATGATCATGACACTCATCTCCATATGTTTGTAGTTGACCATTTGATTGATCATTCCTTATCCTTAAAATCAAGGAAACAAACATTTTTACAGACAATATACAAATCTACATATTAAAATAATAATGTAAACAAAAAAAAGAGAAATTATCAAAAAAAACATAACTAAAAAATAAGACATCATTAATCATATTTGTTATAGCTAAATAACATTCTAACAAGATTAATGATATAATAAATCTCATTCAAATGAATAAAACACAAATCCAAAATTGGTGTAGGAATATTAGAGCTTTTCCAAACTAATAAACAATTTTTTATAGAAAAAAAAAGAATATTTTTTTACATAGTGATTTAATATAATTTTCATTCATCAAAATAAATTAATATATAAGTTATGTAATGGTAAACATGGTAAACAAAAAAAATTGAACTAAAATAAAAAACATTTCTACTTACATTTTTTAATACGTGTTTTAATAAATAAAAAAATATAAAATTTCATACATTTTATTAAATTCATAAAATTAAATGAGAAATAAACATATGTTGCCTATAATATCATGAACGTAATAATGGATTTTTTTCCATATTTCCTTCATTGTGATCATTCCTTAGGGCATATATTCATCATTATTATTTGTTAATCATGTAAGTAGGGTTCTCATATAAAGCATCATCTTCATCAATTTGATCATCACCAACATAATATTTTATTCATTATAAAAAAATAAACCACTTCATATATGATTGATCAAGAACATAGAAAATTTGTTTCGCATGTGTTTCCATTATAAAAGAATCATATGTGTCTTCTAATCTATTCATATTAACAAATGACATTAAAAATAAATCATGTCTGACACTATTATTACCAATAAAAAATATTCATTTAAACATAAGAACCTTAATTTTAATGTAATCAACCTCCCATATTTCTTCATTGACTCTATAGTATAAACATGATGCAAAAATTGGATTGTTTTTAATTATTACTCGAAAAATGTATTGCATTTCAAGACACAAATATACCCCTATTATGAACACAACATAGTTTGTCCTGATATTTCATATAAAATTTATATCCATTAATTTCATACTTAGACAATGTTATCAAATATAAACATGGACCACACACTAAAAATTTTTATGTCTCTGATGCATCTGAGCTACCAACAATGATGTTTTAAAACCATGTCAAAAAAGTTGTGTTATGATCATTCAAAATCCACATTTCATTCTTCATTGGATGACATTGTTGCAACAGATTAATATTCAATGATATATATGGTTCATCATCAGCCATTTTATTTTAGATGTATAAATGTACCTTTTTCATCTGTTCACCTAAAAACCTTTTGTCTTTTAATCCACAAATTCCCTTTCATTTATTATTAACTCATTGATGTTGTGATGGAAGAAAGAAAATGTGCTCCACTAGATAAAAATATCACTTATAAAACTCTTCAACTACCACATAAATATAATATTCAACAATGGAGGATTTATGTCGATTTAGATTCTTAACATTCCCCTTCAGTATTTTCATATACCTATTAAAATGATACATCCAAAATAGATATACTGGAGCACATATCTTTATTTATCAAACCATATTGACCATTAAATGCACAATTATATCAAAAATGAGAAAGGAAAAGACATTTCCAATAGAAAAATTATAGAAATTGCTTCATTTTCTAAAATTTTCAAAACATCCAAATCAATCACTATATGACATGTTGATATTAAAAAATAATACACCTCAACGATAGTATTTCCTAATCATATTGGAAATATTCCACGCAATGAAACTAGTGTATTTTTTTATCAAGACATGAAAATCATGAGATTTCATACCCACGAAATTCAAATCCTTCAAAGATAATTTTTTTATATTTGAAGAGTAACCCTACGACACATTGATATAATCAAGACACGAACTTAATCTAATTTTCTGCCACATAGATAATGTATAAGTAGCTAAGAAAAGAAATGTTCATCTTCCATTGTGAGTGAGAGCTAACTCTAAATGTATTCCCATTGATAGTATGCCTAATATTGATGTCAACCGATCTTTAGTCTTTCTTTTAATATATAATAATGTTCTAATCAATCTATCATAGATATTGGTCTCCACATGCATGAAATCAATGTTATTTTTCACTTTATGATATATCTAATATACTGGCTCAATAAATATTGACTGTTTAATATAAATATGTCTATCATTACCAAATATATTTGCCTTTCCCAATGTGAAATCAATGTTTGGGACCCTATCAAAATACTCACCATTAGTGAAAATTTTTAGAGTAATAACCAATTCCTATTATCCATTCAATGGTTTTTTTAATATTCTATAAGGGTTATCCATAGGGAAATAATATTTGATGAACCATGTTTAATGTTTTCCTCCCATTATGCAATTATCAATATGATGTTGGTTGTTCATAAATTGGATATGATTTATGCCACATATCATTATATCCAGAAAAATTTCCATACACTAGGATGTAATTTATTGTTAACATAATCACTACATGTAGTTGAAAATATTCAAATTTATAAGAATCATAAACCATAATACCATCATCCCATAAGAGTATCAAATAATCAATTTATGGTGAAAGGAAAACATCAATATCAATTCCTAGTTTCTTTGGTCTCGATATCATTAAACTCAACATGTCATATTTATGATCCATAGAAAATTCAAGAGATAGGTTTTAAATTACCAATAAAACGGTCGATGAACAATGTGTTCTACTGAGGCTTTGATATAGATTCATTCCATCTATGCACAACTCAAGTATAATATTTCTTTCCACATTTTGGAATATAGGATACATCTTATAAATTTCTTCCACTATGGATAATCTGCAAGATGATGTATTTTTAAATCACATATCTTCTCATCAGATTTCATTCATAACCTCTTTTCATCACGTGAATTAGAAATTAAACATTTCAAACAACGAATTGTAAGAAGATACCAAAATACCTTGGTAGGGATCTTTGTAATCTCTACATTAGCATGTAATTTTTCTTTCAACTTTTACCATGATATCACACATTTATGCCACTCTAATTGAAATCCATATTACTTCATAAATATTATACAGTCATTCAGACGGGAATATATTTGCATGTATCCCAATCCTATCAGGCATAATATTTTATCGGCCATATAATGTGAATCTATAATATTATTGTCTTTTGGAAGAATGTATTTAAATAATTTTAGTTTCTTTATAAAGCTCATATCACTCCATATGTGCTTCACATTATGGTTACTCAATCTTAACAATGACGATAAAACTCTAAAATCCGTAAAACCAAGATACAATGGTTTTCCAACATCACTATATAGACTCTCAATTTTCCATTATTTCCCATTTTTTTCTTCTTCATTTTCATAAACCCATTCTTCAATTTCATTAGAGTTATAATCTTGTAAAGAATCATTATCATTAGATCTAAAAGACTACCTAGTTTTACCATGCCAAATCCATAGGCAGTCACTCTGATTAAAACACTAAAAAATTAAACGATCTTTAATCTCTATATATTTCAAATTATTCATATTTAAACATTTTAGGAATGGAAAAACTAACATATCATTGTTTATAACATTTATTTTACCACATACCAAAAAAGTATCAACACCTTTCTTATATTCGTCACTCATTTGATATTCCATAATCCAAAATCAACTCATTGTTACCTAAAATAAATATGAAAATTATACAAATTATTTAGATAAGAAAATTTTATATTTATACAAAACATGTCATAATTTGAAAGTAACAGAATTTTGAAATATAAAACAAATACACGTGTCTCCAAAAAATATAATTACAAATTCTACCCAATAACAGAATATAAGTTTAAATATAAATGATAAATCATAAAAAGATATTCATTGAAATAAATTTTAACACAAAATATAGTTAGATAATATAGTTCTATATTTATATGAAATATGTCATAATTTCAATGTAACACAATTTTAAAATATGAAATAGATATATACTTATATGAAAATTATAATGATATTGTTTTTGATCAATAAGATAAAACCCACTAAATTAAAAAAACACCATCCACTACTGTTATGTATTTTTAACCCCTCACATCATTTGTTTTTTTACATAAATGTTTATACTTATTTTCAAAAATATTAACCTAAATGGTCTTAATATTGTATTGAATTGATATATTTTCATTATTTCATGTAATATGTATGGTCTCATTTATGGGTTTTAACATTATAACTTAGTTTGTTATGGAAAATGGTGTTGTTGTAAAAGGTCTTGTGTGAAGGTCTTGAGAAGAACCGTGATTGCACTGGGAAGGTGGGGAAAATATCCGTTAAGCATAAGATGTTCAAATGACTTCATTGTCATGATTCACAACAGTCGTCTAGTATACAAATGATTGTATCATCCATTTATAACAAATCAGTATACGTAAAAAATGTACATTGAGTGACATGGTATGCATACCATGTTCCAAACAAGACAAAATGAAATCAAAATAAAATAATAAAAATGAAACAAAACAAGGAACCATATAATCAATGTAATAAAAGAAATAAACAACATACCAAGGTTATACTCAAGTTAATAAAACCATGGAATTTGATAAAATGAATGATCGTAATACCCTATAACTTCATAAACTATCCCTATGTGTTCGGGGAAACTGAATAGCACCTACGGTGAGATATTCCTAGAAAGTAAAAATATAGTAGAAAAATATGGGATTTTTTTTCTGAACCGAAACACAAACTATCCATCTAGTCCACACATTCATAGTCAGATCCCCTACTTTGGAATCATGTGACTAGGGGAAATAGAACTTGTCATTACAGAACTACTATAGATTAATTATGGCCCTCAATCATAGATCCTTGGGTTCCCAGGAATGTAAATAAATTGGATATGTTAAAATAATTAATCATTAGGTTAGCATATAAAAATAATTTAATATAAATAATTATCCGCTCACCATTAATACCCTTTCTAACACCTTTTTAAATCAACCACATCACAATCTCTATGAAATTTCATCCCCCATGGGACCACAATCCATACCAAGTAAAAAATTTAATATGTCTAGGAAAGGGTATCATCATCAATTTGAAAACACTCTTACAATTTTCTAAATGAGCATTTACCAAAATTAACTATGAATTTCAATTATTTCAAAACATTTTAAGTTACCAAATTTAAATTTTCCACTAAAATGAAGCCATGGTAAAGCACATTTGAAACCATTTAAATTTTAACCAATATTAATTTTATCTATTTTTAAAATCTATCTATTTTATACTTTTCAAAATAATCCATGTAAATAAAAACTCCTCTATTCTAATATCCAAAAAGAGGTTGAACTATTCAAAACATAAATTTCCTTTAGAGAATACATTTTAATCATTTTTATAATCACATATAATTTGAAACATTTATGTAAAAACTTGAAAATCATTAAAATTTTATTATACAAAGTGATAAAAATAGTAAAAATATGATGAAATTCATTTGGACTATCACATATAGATTTGATTTAAAAAATATGTAATTATAAAACATTTATATATAAATGAAATGTAAATTAATGTAATTATACAAAAAAACCTACCTTTATCATGTATAATTAATGATATAAAAAGTATCTTACAATAATTTATCTCAATAAATCAAATAAGATCCCTCTATAATTCCAAAACACCAAAAAACCCCAAATTAGAACCAACCCTAAACCATGTTCCCATCCACTTAACCAGAACTGTTTATAGGGATAGACACACTAGGAATGAATGGGTGTGTGGATGATTATTGATAATGAAAAACAAGAAAAGGGAGTCTGACATTAATAATCCCCTTGAGAGTTGCAAGTCGAGCACATAGATCAATGATTAAAAACACAATGAACAATTCTTTCAAAATGAGTTTGTTGGCCACTGGATCGACGATTAAAATGTAAGGTTTCCACACGAGGGAGACAGAGTGATTCCACATAAAATAAATAATTTAGAATAACATGAAATGGGACTTCATAAATTTTTTTAATGATTTATCATGTAATTATAAAATAATGGACATTCTAAAATGATTTATAACATAGGCTATATAATAACTGACACCATAAATTGGATTTATTATGTGGGTTATTTTATAACTATTGTGATGAAGCCAAATACTTGATTTATCACATCATTTATAAAATAAACGATGTGATATATCATGCTAATTATTTTTTTCAATCTTTTATAGTATAACATATGCGATAAATAAACTTTTTCAACATTTTATACTATCAACAAACAACTTATGTGATAAATCAAGATAATTTATTTTTTACATCGTTTATAGTTTAACCGACATGATAAATTATTATTTTTTGGATTTTTAATTTTTTAATTTTTAAGATCATCTATGATCACAAATAGCTATGGAATATAATTTTTTTCTTCTCAAGATATCATCACCTATGTGAGAGTATACAATTATAAATATGAATATTATTATACGATGTGTTTCATGTGCTAAAAAAGTAAAATTCAAAAACATTTGATGCATAATAGAAAAGATGATGTAGTAACTCATGTAGAGTAATACTCAAGGAGTTACTACACATTGGTGAGATTATGGTTTATTATCACTATATAAACATACCAGTAGATCAAATAACATGACCACATAAAAAATATTTGTATGTGGACAGTTAATTATTTAATATGAACAATTTCTCAACGTATATAACAATTAACATGAATAATAAAATTAAAACATATTGTTATATGTAATAAATATTTTATAGATTATGGATTATTATTTATGTAAGCATTCAAATAAAATAATAAATAAGAATACATAGAAAAATATATTTCATTTTATAGTGTAGTTTAAATCACTCAAAATAAAATATTAATTCAATAAACATCATCCATAATTATATTTATAATGAAACAATTTATCATTATGCGGCTCTATAAATTGTCAGTACATATTACATTTAATGTGAGATATAATGATAATGATTGATCAACATACCCAAATTGGAATTAATATAAGTGGTCATAAACTGTTTTGTTCAATTTATATATGTGTGGTCTGTAAATTTGAAGGTATGATTTAAATATTTGGGATTCCCAAAAAATATCATTGGACCACTCATAAATATATCTAGAAAGTGAAAATAAAACCTAAATTAATTCCCCAATTTTTACAACAATAAATTTAATCAACTTGAATAATTAAATTCTGGAAAACTATGGTCTTTATGAATTTTAACAGATGCATGAACACCTAATTTTACAAAAAAGATGCCATGAACAACTGATATAAATAGAATTGACAATTCTCCATATCCTCTTTATTGTATAAATAAGTTAATCCCATCCTCATATTACATTTTAAATCAACTCCCAAGACATGAAATCAAATGATTCCCAACTCAAATCATAAATAACTGCATTAATATTTTTGGGGGTACATGTGATCAAAAACTAATTATCATGAAGGAAATAAATCATTCATAGTTCCTAAAATTAAAATCTCTATAATAAAATGTATACCATAGGGTTTTAGGATCTATAAATATAATAAAATATTAAACCATAAATTAATTTCCTCATATCCTCAATGAAAACACTACAAATACATACTCAATTTTAGGGGTGGAATTTTTATTCTTGAGAGTGTATAAACATTTTATCCTATAAGTTGTTATGAAATTCTACAAAATCTAAACACATCACAAACCATGATTAAAATCATCGAAATATACCTCATATTTTGAACCATACCCTGAAGAAACAAAAATTTATGCACTATTAAATATCTATTTCTAAATATATTTTTTTTCATACTTGTCTATTTAAAAAAGTTATGACAGTTCTTAGTTAAAAATAATAAAGGATTTAATAATAGAGAAATATTTTAAATTATTCTATCATAATATCAAACTAATAAAAGAATATTTTTTCCCTCTAAAAAGTCATATGAGATAAATATGAAAAAATTCCATAACATTCACGTAGTTCATAGAAACACCATCCAATGAAATCCCATAACCTAAGAAATACACCCAATATTTCCTGAAATAGATATATGATGGTTTCTCTTTCCACTAATACATTTGAAATTAACCAAAAAAATCCTCAAATGACTCATATTCTTATCCATTTATCTTAGATACACAAATATTTCATAAATACGGACCATCATAAATTGATTAATAAATAGTTAGAAAATTGTTTTTCATTAACCTAGTAAACATTTCAGGTGAATTCATTAAATATACAAACTTCTTTGCATACTCATAATGACCAAACTTGTACTTAAATGTCATCTTTTTGTTATCCACTTCTTAGATCCTCAACTAATTATACATCGAATGATGATGAAAAACTAAAAACCAACTCACACCATGAAGCTGACCCGAAGAATTAAATATCATATTAAAGGAATTAAATGTCATTATTTGTTCCTAATTAAAATAGAGAGAATCTGTATAAATTATAATATCTAATATCTTAGTAATGATAATTTGTATAGCCTATAGTAAAATAATATAGATAATTTATCCCTTCCATATAAAATAATCAATCTTATCTCATAGACTAACAATCCCAAATAGGGCCATCCTATACTAGAATATATATATTTTTTCTTTGAAGGATGAAACTGGATATTAATTTAAACCACACTATATAAGGTAGAATATTAAATTTCCTTATGTCGAAATTAAAAAAACAATGAATACAAATAAGAAAACTCTTACATGTGAGTTTCATCTACTTATAATGCCAAACTCACCAACTAAGAAGAAAAAAACGAGTCTAGAATACTTAGAGGTCTTGATAAATAATCTATATCCCTTTAAAAATAGATGTATTTCCACATTAACCTATAGATAAACCATGTGAATAAAATAATTGACATAGTAAAGAATTTATAATAGCTAATCTATACTATGAATCGTATTCGAAAACTATAACTTGTGTAAAACATGACCCCAAGATAAATTGTCCCACCAGAAAACAAGAAAACAAATCTATAACAACCTATAATAATAATGGGTGTCCATCCATAGGAACTGATAATTTTAGATGTGGAAATAATATCACAAATGATAAAGCAAACCCAAGTACATGTAATGGAATAAAAATGTAATTACAATCACTCATATATGTCTTCTAAATATTATTAATGGAATATAAACGGATCATTCCACTAACCGCCTATAGTCCACCAAACATAGAAACATTAATATTATGGAAGTTATCTAACCCTTGATATCTACCCTGATGTCCCTCTTAGACACCATGACCAAAACATTAGTCTCAAATATGTTGGACAACACTCTATCAAAACCATTGTCTTTTTATTCCTTACTTCAGTGGATCTACTAAATGAAAACATTATTGTGGTGGAAAAAAATAATTTTAAAAGTATGTAAATTTTATGATGATGTCCCTCCATTGTATCACATCACATATTTTTTAAATATTCATCTAAGAAGATAGTATAATAATTAGAATTATAAAAAAACCACTATAATTAAAAAAACAAGTCCTTTATCACCACTGGATGATCTGTTACTGCAAACATTAAATGACTATGAAAATGTTAAATGAATCCAAAAAAAATCACGATGAAACAACAATAACCTCTGATAATTAAAATCTTAACAACTATATTTAATAGAACAACCATCCTACTAAAGTACCTAATATGTTCTTTATTGAAACCTCTTATCAACATGATTATGATCAATCAACTTAGTGTAAATACTAACTCAAAAAACTCTAATGTTTTTAAAATAATAGGGGGAATTAAAAACTCAAATTTCTTTTCCCTCAACACTTCACTATTTTACAAATTTATGTACCAGTAATGTAACCACGTAAATATAAATACGTTATTTCACACACTGAAGACCCCTATGTAAATATTTAAAAACTCATACTAAAGATCAACCCCCATGGTCATATAGATAATTCCCTTTTGAATTAAACTAGGAATTTGAGTCTAGTAAATAAAATACAATGGACAATCATAAATATATAACATACACTACTATAATGGTTTCAATATTCAAATCCTCACATCAAAGTGTAATAGATTCTCAATTAATGTTCGAATAACTAAATTTTAATATCAACCTTCCCTATATGTAACTCAATCTCCTAACATGATATTTATCCCACATTATGTTTTATATACTACCACTAAATAAAATAATATGCACTAGTTTCATCCTAAAATACTAGAAAACTTGATTCTAGGAACAAGTAAATCATTTTAGGTTTTAGTCAATTCCTGTTGTCGCTGAAAACATGACACACACTCAAACGAATAGTTTTTGATGAACTAGAAACATGAGCCACTATAAAATAATATTTGTGGTCTAGGGAAAATTATATATAGAATGTTACATGGTTGAATGAAAAGATTAATATTTAGGCATGAAATAATTTCATGTCAGAGGTGATATTTTTTCCCTAGATTCCCCCAAACATGAACACATTCCCATGTCCCATTAATGAAGGATATGGGTGTTTCATAAAACCAAAAAAAATAATTATTCCCAAACATGTCATGGTACCATCCAGCTTCACAATAAGGATGATTTGATGTCGACATTTTTTCATGGACAACCCCCTAGATTAAAAATATTGAGGAGTGAACAATCATGTTTTGCACATAAGAATTTGCGCCATCCTGGTAGAGTATTTTATCTATAAATAATACCTCACCTGTACACCTTGAATTGGTTCTTCCTAATATAAACCATTTCACCCATGTGTGAATCCCCCTATCTTTGTGATAGTTCCCAACCCCATATACAATGGAAACTAATTGGTAGAGTAGTAATGTGGAAGACCTGTTATCATGCCAAACATGAAAATTTATGTTGTATAATAGCTCACACACAACAACTCTGGTGTCTAGTTAGGTTTTCATAAACACAACCTTCCTTCACTCAACCCTGATCTATGTGGAACTATAAATATGAAGGAAACTAGGTCTCTTTAACTAATGCATTTACCCTATTCCATGGCCCTTTAACAGCACTTGTCTTGTATGAAACATGAAAGAAAGTTTCTTAACAACTCCATGGTCTCCTACACGACTTTACCTGTTCTTTTAGTGAAACCATTAACTTAACACTTTCTCTGAATAATATTTAACCAATGTATGTTCCATCTTATAGTTTTTATCACAATGTATGGGCCTCTGATTATCTCTCTTCCATTAGATTGGAAACCCCATGTCATATTCATTGAAACATCAGTGGTGGTCACATATTCCATAGAGATGGAATCTTTGAGGGAAACTAAGTAAATGTTTTAGTGGTGATTTTTTATGAAAAATAAATTCCATCCTTAACATTTTCCCCATCATTGTAAGAGCCATGTCCACATCTAAGATAAATTATCTTTAACTTATTTACCTGATATCTTAGTCATTCGAAACTTACATGCATGAAAACATCATTATAACATGATGTAAAATAGTAGCCATGCCATTTATGATGAACTCAAGAAGCCCTGTGTGTGAATAATATAGAATGAACACAAACTTTTTAACTTCTATGAAAAAGCATGTTTCTCCATGTAAAATCATCATTGGATTCCACCTTCTACCCCACCGGTGGAGGATTATCTATATCTATAATCCTTCCATGTGTATGTCCCACACTATCCTTCCACCTTATGTGACTACACACTGGAAATAGGAAGATTCCATGCATAGGTATCACACCATCATTAATTGAAACACTGTATATGATGCTAGAATCCTTAAATCACTATGTTAAACTACAAGTATAATCCATGGTAGATAACCATAAACTACATAATTACACTACATGGGATGTGAATCCTACTTAAGATTCATGGTACAATGGATGCCTCTCTGAGGATCAATGACGATAGTTGACATCCGCAATTGTGTAATTACACCCTTGGGTGCTCAAAATCTATCATCTAAGAGTGAAATATTACTTCCAAATACACACCCACTGATCCATCTCAATAGGACATTATAACCTATAATTATAATATGTTAAACATATTCCTCAGTCTGTATCAATAAAATGTTTTTATCTATCTCAAAAGTTGCAAAAATTCTTCCTTTATTCATCTGAATAAGACATTCTGATATGTAATACATGTGTGGAATCTTCCTTATTCAAGATACACCATATCAACCCATCTTAATAGGACATCCTAATCCATCTCTGTAAGACATTAACCACATGCCCTGATCTATTTTAATTGTATCTTATGATTTATAATACTAGTGTGAAATAATCCCTCATTAGGACTTACCCCATCGACCATCTCAATATGATTTTTTGATCCTACTCTTAAATATGACAAAAATTTACATTAACCAATCTAAATAGGACATTCTGATTTATAATATTTTTTTAAACTCTTCTCTCTTGGGTACACACCATATCGATCAGGCTCGATAGGATATTATTATCTGTATCTATAAAATGTTCATCTCATTTTTTGACCAGTCTCAATAGAAATTTCTTATCTATAATACGGGTTTGAAATCTTCCCCCCCCTAGGGAGACACACCATATACTGCATGAATAAGATGTTCTAGATCATCTCCTCTAGATCATACAGTCATACCTCAATCTATCTCTACAAGGACATTATAATCATTCATCCTAGAGTGAAATCATCCCTCCTAGGGTGATATCCTCATCCATTAATCTCAAAATATAGTTTTGAACATTTATGTGTATGATGTTATACATATACAAATCCTTTTTTCCAAATACATTAAACCTTTTCCTATCACTAGAAGACATTAAAATGTCGACCAATCCAGAATATCTACCCTATCTAATAAAAATATCTCCCTAAGGTAAATATAATTGGAATACTCATGCCATATGCGTCAATTACATCATGATTGACACTTGATCACTTGGGTTTCATCCTCAACATGCTTCACATATGATATTCCTTATTACATAGCATTAATTTTTATGTGTCCTATATATTCAATATTCACACATGTCTTGTTTTTTCCCATGTGAATACTCACCATGAAAAAATTATGCTACCCACGAAAGATAAAAATATTTTAATTCACTAGTGTCCACCTCAAAATGGAATTTGGAAAGTGTTCAAAAAACATGACATAATCTACGAGGGAGACCTGAAATATGCGATGAGATCCATGGAGGAATCCACGGAAGGATGAAAAAAATGTAGAGACCCCAACCATGATGTACATGGACATTAAATTACTTTTTCGAAATACTTAATACATAACAAAAACCAACATTCAAGGACTATAATAGCTTAGTGTCTTTGGAAACTCAGAACATAATCTTAAAATCATGGTGAAAGATCTTCAACATCTCCATAAAGATCTTTCCCGTTTGTTTTCTTACCTAAAACCTTCCATTATATCGTGGGGAAAAGAAAACATATAAAGGGTGATCTCAAATTCCCAGTAAGGGTAAGCATGGAGAAAATAAAACCAACCATATATATTTGAACTTAGAAACATGAACATACTGTTTAAACATCAAAATCATGATCAATGAAATAAAACATCATAATGAATAAGGCATAGATCATAACGGAACATAAATCATGATGAAATAGAATGGGAATAAAACATGTAATTGTGGAAAAACATTGATCACCTGATATGATTTCCCCAGTAGCCAAGGCATTGCTTCCAAGACCATCTTAGTGGAAAAAGTCCCTTACTGAACCGAGTTCAATCCTCGTTCCAGTCATGTATCCCTTAACAAGATTAACATTCTGTTCAATCCATGTATATCTCATGAGATATAAATCTTTACCCAATGCATTGGAAGGAGATATAGGTCCCACCCATCTCATAATGAAATCAATCTTACGTGTTCCACAAAATTAACATAAATCATTCATAATAACCCAATGAATAAAATGTGTTTCATAAACATCATCCCATCATAACATAATCCATATAAAACAACTAGATATCATTTCATCATAATAGAAGTGAAACCATGTAAATCAAAGAGAATCTATACTTGAAACATATAATTATGAATTAATTTCATCCACGATGGAAAATGGTTTTGATAAAACACATGAAATAAATTCTTGAGGAACATATCCTTTCTTATTCAAAATAATTTTCTTTTCACAAAATTCATTTAATTTTAAAAGAAAAGGATTTTCTTGAAAATAGTCATGAAATTTTGTAGAGTATGATTCATGAAAATAAGGTATTATTAAATCGTAAAAATATGTTCATGCCGTATAAGTTAATAAAAACATTCTTCTCGTACTTTTGTCGAAAAAGTCAAAAAAAAGTACCTTGTAATGTAAACAAAAGAAAGATTACATACATACCATGTAGTAAAATTAAATAATGGGTAAAAATGACTTTAAACATACATGAAACCTTTTTTAGAAAATATGGACATGGATGATAAATATAACCCCAGTAAATATTTACGAATAAACAATCTCAGATAAAAACGTGATTGGAAAAGTTATCCCTTTACTTATGTATGATATGCTTCGTACGTATCCGAATGACCAGTATAAAGATTAAAATAATACCATTGACTTATTACATAATCAGATTAAATGTTATGATATTATATATGGTTCACTTATGAATTTATATTACCAGTTCTTTTGTAAATTCCTTATTAAATCAGCGTTTGGGGTTAAATCGTTTAATTTATCGTACGTGTTTCGACTTTTTCTTCTTGATATTATTACTTATATCTGAATTTAAATAATTACATAATGTAAAACATGATTTATATATAATATATATTCTGCATATAAATATATATTATAGATTGATAAATGGAATGAAATACACTGTTTATGGAGACGGTAGGACGTACGTTCGCATGAACGCTGTTTTCGTTCCCTTATTGAATTAAATTGAATTAAGTAAATGAAAAATATTTGTACATAAATCTAGTATCATTATTATGTAATATATTTCATGATTATTTATTATATATAATTTTTAATTATACTTCAATGGTAAATCATTGAAAATGAATCACATCGCATTCGTGGACACGGTAGTCTGTACGTACGCACAAAAGATGATATTGTTCCCATAATTATTTAATAGAATTGGAGTGGATGATATAATATCTCATAATTAGTATGATATTAAAATAACCATATATATTTATTATTTACACCATCATACCAATCCATGTAAGGTGGTGGTGGGAAAACTGATTACACCACGTCATGGAGAACGTATTCTGTACGTATGCACGCACGATGATTTCGTTTTTCGTAGGATGGATAGAATGTGAAAAGAGGTTGTTTCTTATTTATAATAACATATCAGTATATTATTTATACTTATGTTATTAATTTATAATTAAACTACTAAAGTATAATAAGTTTAAGAAGAAAAAAACTTGAAAGAGTCGGTAGAATAGATTACATCTTCCTCGACGCAACTCCTTTAAACTTCTTCATAGAGCACTAGAGTTGGTATTTTGAGAAGAACAAAACATGTATGATATAACTATAATGGTTTATAAGAGGAATGTTTAGGGGTTGGACGAGCATCACGGCTCAAAATTGTGTGAAGAGAAGAGGGAAGGGGTGCCCTTTTTATAAGGGACGAGTGTGGCACCTTTAGTAACATAAGAAATATTAATTTACAATGTATTCAACCTCACGTAAAAAACTCCAAAAATGACTCAAATCAAAAAATTAGATGATATAGGGTTGTAATATCATAAAAAAATAAAATTAAGCATGTGGAGAACTTATTTAAAACATTATCAACTTGATTTATCCTTATTTAATCTATTTAATTTTATTTATGGTAATAAGATTCCAATTTTTAAATTGTTATAAATATTTACATATGTGTTGTTAATTATACATAATTGGATAATTGAAGACATTTTCGACCATATTATTTTCAATTTATAACTTTTAAATATTTTTGTGATTTTTAAACAATTTTATATTATGTTATTTTTATAAAATAACAATTATGTCAATTTTGACACTATTAATTTATTTGAATTTAAATAAATTACTCACATAAGATATGTTCGAGCTAAAAGATTTAATAGATTCATAACATGTCATATTTATCTATAAAATTAGTGGATCTCATTAAATAGTTCATATAAAATTTATTGTAATATCTTTAAATCCATTTATTTGATATTTCAATCAATAAAATTATTTCAACATCACTATTGTCTAACCTTTAATGATATTTATTTAATCCCTTAAATTTCTAAATAAATTTACATAATTTAGATAAATTTATTAAATTTCTGGAGAATATAAATGTTTGACGTTTCATGAATTTTATTACTAAATTAAAATTATTATATCTACAAGATTTAAGAGAGTGACATGTTGTCACTTTCTTTGGTTTTAATAATAATTAAATTATTCACATTGAAAAAAATCCATAAAATGAATATATTCTAACCCTTATATAATATGAGTCGATGTTTTGTCATAAAATAGAAATTTTTCTGGTTTTATGGTAATTTTATAATCATATTTTTACCCTTAAGTACCTGATTTACCTCTAACTGCAGTAAATAAAAATTATCGTAGTTACTATTCATAATTTTAAAAAAATAAAATTAACCTATTAACAAAATTTGTTCCCACTTAATTCAAATATGGAATACATTTTTCAAAATTCAAAACGCAGAACATGCAGTAATTAATTTAGCATTAATCTCATTGTTATGAAAACAGGTTTTAAAACTTAAAACATTGCACAAGCTTGAAATGTTATTACAAATGAATTCAATGTAAAATTAATGGTATTGAAAAAATTATATTTAATGTTACAAACATATTCTATTTATATTTTAAAACCATTAAATATTATAATTTAACCATAAAAATTATAGTGAAGAAAAAAGTTGTTTTTACTTAAAATATAGCGTGTTTTACTATTCATTAAAATATGACAGTTATCAGAATAATATGAAAATTTTATCCAAAGTAAATAATTATATCCTGATTCCAAAGAATAATTATATTTTGTCAAATTTAACTTATTAACATGTCAAAAACTAGATTTAATGTGGGTGTGCCATCAAAAGGCAGCAAAATTGAATTTTTTTAAAAATACATATTTTACCCAAAAAATATTTTGTTCTCATACCATGTTCTAGAAAATGTGTAAGATGAATAATAATGTTATTAAATAAAAAAATATTTAAAACTATTCATAATGGCTAATTCTTAATAATATTATAACCATATATCGTTGGTTAGTGAAACTCGGTATTGCATACTACACACGTTATCAAGGAAGGTCAGGATTGCATGTAATGCAATCCAATAATTGTGTTGTGTATACTTCAAGCTAATACGGTGTTATGTATAGTACATTCTAATCATGGTGTAGCATACAACACAAGAAATCAAATAAATTAAAAAATAACAAATTTTCTCATAAAATCTCATGGTGTTACATTCTACCCCAATAAAATGAATTTCACCCACGAAATTCATCGGGGTTATAAATTGTTACTACTTGAAATTTTTTTCATAGAAACCCACATCGCAAAATGGAATACTAAAAAATAATTTTAAAAAGTGGTGTATGAAACATAACAGTTATACAAATTAACTCATCACTAGGTTTCGACATAGGAGAACATATGTGAAAATATGGATATGGAAGAGAAATATATCCATCAAGGTCTGATGGAGAGTGGTATAGAACATGGCTATGAAAAATTCAACAAGGACACAACCATAAATTTGTGATGATCTAAGGTCCCATATGATTCATCATATATGTGGTCACTAGGACTACAATTTTGGTTTTCAAGATCATTTCCCTAAAGTTGAAGAATTTTAATTAGGAGAAATACTTACTATATTTTGGTATAATGCCACCATTGTTCATGCATTGAACAATTTACACTTCATCTCTTAATGAAATGATATTTAATTTGTCATTATTGAAATGTTAGTAGATCATGTGATAGAATGATGGGTCATTCCATCTGTCTCAAACAAAAGAGTTGAAAAAGTTATCAAATATACATAACTCCATCTATGGTGTGGTTAATCGTATATGATTCCAAAAATGGACTTATACTTCATCTATCATACCTCTTGATAAAATAAAACTAGTTTCTACTAACCTGGGACTTCTAGTAGGTTAGTGGTAGCCGAAAAAGGCCTATCTCACTTTGGTTGTGGGTTTGATTCCTGCAACCTTGTCCGACGTGATGGGTTGTCGCCCGTCCTGTAGGTTGTCCTTTTTTGTAAAACTAAATTATTATAACATCCCATCAATACTATCGAAAAAAGTTACATCCTTTTACAAAACTAATTTCTGTCCAACATAATCCATTCCAATCATTAGGATTATCCAAAATACTTATGTCCAAGATCATAGTATAAAGAATACTATTACTAGAAATGTCATCTACCGAGCATGTGAATACCATCATTTATCCTAGATATATTTTTTTATCCCATTCCAAACATGTGAATATCCTAATCATGTATTCTCTTGAAACATAACCAACCATAGAACCTTAGTGAAAACAGGAATGCTATCAAAAGGTAACACTTTCCACATAGAAAAATCCAAAAATTTCTATATACTCAGACCATGATATAACATTGTCCTTATATTAGTCATCAGCTAATGAATACTATCATACATATTATTTTATCCTTATCCCTTCATTATGTGTATTTCAACTGCTTTCCAAAAATATTTCAATCACTTTTCTTGGTTACCAGTACCATAAAATTATTAAAAAACACAATGATCCAATACAATGATATTCCAATATTCCACGATACTTTAAATGAGATTCTACAACTTTATCTCGAAATCCCGTTACATAAACACTTATTCATTCCACCAAAATGTTGTCATACTGAACATAACAAATAGTGATCGCATGTGACATCCATTTATCCTTTATCGTAGGATGTTTCTCATGTCGATCATCATTAACCCTTTGATTATGGAATTAATTACCATAATGCTGCATTTCCTTGCACTTGTAGAATTGATGTGTTAGTGGAGCGTTTGCTGTAATATTTTATCTATTCAAATCATTAACTAATTTTTCCCATTACATTGACACTCAACTGCTCGAAGTCCTTATTTTCAACACTTAAAACATTTCTAGTACCTATTAGACAATCTCCACTATGCTTCTTTCCACACATTGTGCATAATGAAACATTCATTTTCATTTCACCATTATTCTGAGATTTCTCCTTGAACTCCATCTTTCTTTTCATGTCAAAACCATGAGATGGATATGTAACACCAACTTCCAGTTCTACCATGATAGCACAACGCACAATTTCATCATAGCTACTAAAGTCTCTTATCACTAATGCCCCTCGAAGACTTGGTTTTAGGCCACTGAAGAATCAAACAACTTTACCTTCAGGTTGGATGATAAATCCAGATGCATACCTTGCAAGCCTTGTAATATTATCTTTGTATATACCAATAGATTCATCATCCTTTTGCTTCAGATAAAGTATCTCCTTCTCCATATCAATTCCAAGAATGCGAGGGAAGTACTTATTGAAAAACATGTTATTGAACTCGTTCCATTCTATGGTTTCAATTTTATCTTGGGGCCTTGTATTTTTAACTATAGTCCACCACTGGTCCGCTTCACCTTCTAACCGATAAACATCCAAACTGACTTTTTCATGCTCTGAACAAAGAAGTATCAAAAATATCTTTTCAATGGTAATAATCCATTATTCAGCAAAAAGTTGATCAGAAGACCCACTGAAAAAAGGTGGGTGTTCCCTCTTGAAGGACTCAATAAAATATTGTTCCTCTCTCTACTCATTTGGAAGTCCAGAATGATTCATAGATTCTGTAAGTATAGCAATATGATTTTTCAATTCGTCTCCCACGACATTGTTTTGTTCAGGAAGACAATCATTGAATTGTCCATTACATTTATCAACACAGTTCCTTCGGGTTCGAACAATCGTCTAAAACCCAAAAATAATAGTGCGAGGAAAAAATCATGATAGAAAAAAACAACATAATAAAGGGGGAGTACCTCCAATATATAACATGTTATGTTTAATTCTAACATAGTTAACATAATTCTAGGACTATTACCTATACGTATACTTAACCTTAGGGGCATCCCTAGACATACCTTATAAATATCTCTAGAGATCTCACTAATGTTTTTGCATCCTAGTTTCCAATGGTTAACTAAACCTTTCCTATGATACAAACTGTAGAGACCACAAACATGATGTACATGGACATTACATTTGTTTTTCGGAATACATAATACATAAAAAAACCAACTCTCAAGGACCGTAATAGTTTAGTGTCTTTGGAAACATGGAACATAATCTTCTAATCATTGTGAAAGATCTCCAAAATCTCCCATAAAGATCTTCCCCTTTTGTTTTCCTACCTAAAACCATTATTTATATCCTGTGGAAAAGAAAACATATAAAGTGTGATCTCAAATTCCCAATAACGGTAATCATTGAGAAAAAAAAACCAACCATATACATTTCAAGATAAAAACATGAACATAATGTTTAAACATCAATATCATGATCAATGAAATAAAACATGGAAGAACGTAAGGCATAGATCATAATGGAATATCAAACATGATAAAATAGTAGGGGAATAAAACAGGTAATTGTGGAAAACAATTAATCACCTGATATGATTTCCATATTAGACATGGCATTTTTTCCAAGAACATCTTAGTGGACAAAGTCCCTAAGTGAACTGAGTTCACTCCTTGTTCCAGTCCTGTATCACTGAACCAGATTAACTTGCCATTCCAGCTTTATCTAACTCATGAGATATAAATCTTTACCCAATTCATTGGTGGGAGATATAGGTCCCAACTATCTCATAATGAAATCATTCTTACGTGTGCCACAACTAAACATAAACCATTAATCATAACCCAATAATTAAATGGGTTTTATAAATATCACCCCATCATAACATAATCCATATAAAACAAATGGATAAAATTTCATCATAAGATAAGTGAAAAAATGTAAATAATAGATGCATTATACTTGAAACATACACATATTAAATAATTTCATCTTATATAGAAAATGGTTTTGATAAAACATTTGAAATAAATTCTTGAGGAAAACATCCTTTCTTATTCAAAATCATTTTCTTTTCAAAAAAATCCATGAAATTTTAAAAGAAATGGATTTTGTTGAAAATATTAATGAAATAATGTAGAGTAAGAATCATGAAAATAAGTTATTATGAAACTTTAAAAATCCGTTCATGCTGTATAAGTTAAAAAAACATTATTCTCGTACTTTTGCCGGAAAAGTCAAAAAAGTACCACGTAACATAAACTAAAGAAAGATTCCTTACAAACCATGTTGTAAAAGTCAAAAATTGGTAAAAAGGAATTTAAAAATACATGAAATTATTTTTAGATAACATGGGCATGGATGATAAATATAACGCCAATAAATACTTAAGAATAAACAATCTCGGATAAAAACGAGATTGGAAAAGTTATCCCTTACCTTATGTCTGTTATGCTTCGTATGTATCTAAACCTACTTTATAATGATTTAACTAAGGTAATTGACTTATTAAAGAATCATATTCATTGTAATGATATTATATATGGTTCAATTATGACTTTATATTACTGGTTCTTTTATAATTTCCATGTGAAAGCAACATTTTAGGTAAAATCGTTTCATTTATCATATGTGTTTCGACTTGTTGTTCTTGATATTATTACTTATATCCTGATTTACATAATTCCATAATGTCAAAAATGATTTATATATAATATATATTTAGTATATAAATATATATATGATAGATCGATAAATGGATTGAAATACACCGTTCATGGAGACGGTAGGCCGTACGTACGCATGAACGCTATTTTCGTTTCCTTATTGAATTATATGGAATTAAGTAAATGAAACATATATGTAATTAAATCCAGTATCATTATTAGGTAATATATTTCATGATTATATATTATATATACTTTATAATCATTCTTTAATGGTAAATCATGGAAATTTAATCTCATCGCGTTCGTGGAGACGGTAATCCATACGTACGCACAAGCGATGATATCGTTCCCATAATTATCTAATAGAATTGGAGTGGAAGCCATAATATCTCAGAATAATTATGATTCTATAATAACCATATATTGTTATTATTTTTACCATTATACCCATCCAAGTAAGGTGGTGGAGGGAAAACTGATTACAACACGGCGTGGTAACGGTATTCCGTACGTACGCACGCACGGTGATTTCGTTTTCTGTAGGATTGATAGAAGGTGAAACCATGTAGTTTTATATTTATAATAAAATATCAGTATATTAGTGATACTGATAATATTATTTTATAATTAAACAACAAAATATAAAGAATATGAAGAAGAAATAAACTTGAAAGATTCGGTAGAAGAGATTACATCTTCCTCGACGCACCTCGTTTAAACTTTTTCTTAGGGCACTAGAGTTGGTCTTTTGGGAAGACCAAAACCTCTATGAAATAAATAGAGAGGTTGATAAGTCTAATTTTTAGAGTTTTTCTGAGCTTAAAGGCTCAAATGGGTGTGAAGAGAAGAGGGAAGCGCTTCCCTTTTTATAAGGGAGGAGAGGGGCACCTTTGGTAACATAAGAAATATTAATTTATAATAAATTTAACCTCAGTTTAAAATTTCCAAAAATTTCTCAAATACGAATATTAGATGATATCGGGTTGTAATATCATCAACCAATAAAATTTAGACATTTTGGGAATTTATTTTAAACATTATCATCTTTATTTATCATTAGTTAATGTATTTAATTTTATCTGTGGTAATAAGAATCTAATTTTTATATTGTTATAAATAATTACTTATGTGTCTTTAATTTTACATAATTCGATAATGTATGACATTTTAGACCATATAAAGTTTAATTTATAATTTTTAAATATTTTTGTGATTTTTAAACAATTTTATATTATGTTATTTTTATAAAATAACAATTGGGTCAATTTTGACACTATTCATTTATTTGAATTTAAATAAAATCCACACAGAATATATGTTCAAAATAAAAGATTCAATAGATTCATAACATGTCATATTTGTCTATAAAATTAGTGTAGCACATTAAGTAGTTCATATAATATTTATTTTAATATCTTTAAACCAATTTATTTGATATTTCAATCAATAAAATAATTTCAACTTCACTATTGTCTCACATTTAATGACTATTTTTTAATCCCTAAAATTTTTTAATAAATTATCATGATGTAGAAAATTTTATTATCTTTCTGGAGACTATTAATTTTTGATGTTTTAATGTAGTTTATCACTAAATTAAAATTATTATACTTATAAGATTTAAGAGAGTGACATGTTGTCACTTTCTTTGGTTTAAAAAAAAATTATTTTCATGGTCAAAAGTCCATATAATGAATCTAGTCTGACCCTTAGGCGATATGGGTCTACTTTTAGTCATCCAGTAGAATTTTGGCAGGTGTTAATTTTATTTTATAATCTTATTTTTACACTTAAGTACCTGATTTACCTCTATCTGTAGTAAATAAAAATTACTGTAGTTACTTTTCGTAATATAAAAAAATTAACCTATTAACATAATTTGGACCCACTAAATGTAAATATGGAATAAATTTTTCAAAATTCAAAAACACATATGTTTCAATAATTAATTTAAAATTATTCCCACTGTAAGGAAAAAAGGTTTTAAAAGATAAAACATTTCCAAAGATTGAAATGTTTTTACCAACAAATACATTGTAAAATTAATGGAAATGACATACATTATATTAAATGGTATTAACATATTATATTTATACTTTAAACCATTCAATAGTATAATTTAACCATATAAATTATTGCGATGGAAAAAGTTGTTTTATTTAGAAGATAGCTTGTTTGTACAATTCATTAAAATATGAAAGTTATCAAAATAATATGAAAAATTTATCCAAAGTAAACATTTATATCCTGATTCCAAAGAAGAATATTATTTTTTAAATTGAACTTATAAACATTTCAAAAACAATATTTAATGTGGGTTCACCATCAAAAGGCGGAAAAACTGCATTTTTTGAAAAATACATATTTTACACAAAAAGTTTATTTTGTTCTCATACCATGTTATAGAAAATGTGTAAGATGAATAAAAATGTTATAAAATTCAAAATTTAGTTAATACTATTCATAACTGCTTGTTCATTATAATATTATAACTATATATCATTGTTTAGTGAAACCCGGTATTCCGTACTACACACGTTATCGAGGAAGGTTGCGATTACGTGTTAGGTAAGCCAGGAATAGTGTCGTGTATACTTCAAGCTAATACAGTGTTGCATATAGTACAAGCTAATATTTTTGTAGTGTACAAGACAAGACATCAATGAAATTAAATAATAATAATTTTTCTCATAAAATCTCAGTGTGTTACAAAACATCTCATCATAACACTTCAATCAATAATAATACATCACTGATGAAGGTGGTGAATGTTGGATACCTTTGGAATGTCGGAATACGAGATGACAAATTTTTTGGTGTCACCTCCTGAAAGATTGAAGATATTGTGTCCTTGGTGAAAGAATCAAAAATATAAAATAAACAAAATACCACGAACCTCTATTAAAAAAGGGGACTATTAACATTTGGTTCATCAACCGATTTGTATGTCACCAGTTTCAAACATCTTGGATAGGACACACCACATATGAGGTGAGGCCATAATGAATATTATAACAACACTTCATTTTATTACACATTAATACATGATTTATTAGAAAATATTGAACATACTATAACCTAGAATATCTATAAGTATAGTGTCTTTGGGAATTAGGTACAATACACAACATCTAAAAAATGAAATATAGTGCCATTATTGAAAACATTCTTAACAATATTGTACTTAACACTGCAACGGAAAACCAGTGGAGAATCATAAAAAGGGGGTTAGATAAATATCCCAATAAGGGAGTAAACCTGGAATATTGTAAAACATGTCTGACAATAGAAATATTAATGGGGCATAAAAAGAGTCGGAACCATAAACATGAACAATTAGACATGATAAATCATGGGAATCATAAAAGAGGCATGGAAACTATGGAAATAAATTAAAATGATGAATCATAAACATAGTTCAATGCTAAACCATGAACACATCATTATGGAAAAAGCCCTATATATGAATATGGTACACTCCCAAACCCAACATGGAATCTAATGAAACTAAACATTACCCAATGCATTGGAACGATATATAATTTTGGATTACCCAATCACATTAATTTCATTCTCATGCTTAAGTGTGAAACATAGATCCTTCAACATGGGTTCATTTGTCTTAATATTTTTTTTAATTATCTAGGACTCCTCAATTCATACATGTATGTTCCATGTAAAAAAGGTATAAGATTATAATAGTGGATTCCCTTGATAGGAAATGAGAATGGTATTAACAACACAATAGTTTTGGAATGGAAACTAAAAGTGAAATTTTAGTTACATAATGACGTTACATAAAAATTCATATAAATGGGTTGATGAGAGTGAAAATTTTCTATAATCATTTGGATATGAAACTTTTAGTAATGGGGACCTGTCAATACATATACCAACATAAGGAATTATAGATACAAGGTATATGATAATAAAGAAACATGGATAATGAAGATAAGGTAAAGATATCTTAGTTGAGTGCAGGACTCAAAATTCATGGGAGTGGATTCTTGAGACACTGGGGAAATAATGGGAGGACTCTAGATATTAGAGCACAAATATTGGAGATTCTCCATGGAGTTTGAGTGAATAGAAATGGTTTACTGGGTTGTCTTATAAATGAAATGAGGGGAATTTTTTATAATTTTGTTTTTGGAATTTAAAAAATAAAATAATCTAAAGAACAATACATCCCATGGGTTTTTCATGTGGTATCGTTAAAATGTTAGTGCTTCTCATTATTTTATAATTACATGGACTGAATAAAAAATAATTCATTTCATTATGTGAAGGACATTAATACTCTAAAAGAAATTTTTTTAAAACCTTAATATATATTAATAGTTTTGGATGATTCATAATAGCATTATAAAATTGCTGAAATTTACCAAAAAATGCATAATTTTAAATGGAAAGCATATATTTTTTCCTAAAAAACTATTATAGTATATATTACATAACTATTGGGTCATTATGATGTCATAGTACAAAAAATATATTTATAAGGATTTTAATTTTTACCAAAAAATTCAACTATCTCATAAAATTATGAAAAAATCACCATTGGATAATTTTGACACTCTAATTTAAAAAGTAATATTTAAAAAATCTAAATAATTTTCCAGATTTATGAGTTTTCTATTATAATATACATTCAACATTTATTGTGAAATGCTGGGTTTTATTTGAGAATAACTGCTTTCGAACCATTATTAAAATTACATTTGTCATCATAAAAATTATATGATCATTTATATTTAATATACATTGTTAAATAACAATATTTTTTTATAATATTAGGTACTTCAAAAATAACTCAGTTATTTGAATTTGAATATTATCCAAAAATAGTTTTTTTATTATATTAAAAAATCTATTATAATGTTACAATAATACAGTAGTGAAAAAATGTTTTTTGTATCGGGTATTTTATGTTTTTTCACATCATTTTTATGGTGATATTATTATAGGTGAGATAAAAAATCAAGTGGTTTACATCAGTTTATATAAAAATGTTAAAAATATTATTTCGGTGATTTTTCATATCAGTTTTTTAAAAACCTCCATTAAAGACGGTTCTATGAAGGTTTTTCATGTCTATTATTAAAAATCTGGCATAAAAACAATATAAGACATCATTTTATATTCAAACTGACATTGAAAATTTCATTTTTTACTTTTGTTATTATGTAACCGATGTAAAAAACCCATGAAATCTATTTTTAATGCTTGTTATAAAACAATTGATGTTAAATATGTTTTTTTAATTAATTTATAAAACCCTTCATATCCACTGTAGAACCAAAACAAAAACAACCAAAGATAGACTAGAAAGAAGATAAAATAGACCGAAATCATGCCATCCTAGTAGAAAAGTTACACATTCACCTTATCAAAATTCATAAATTTCAATATTAACTAAAAAAAACCAAATTCAAACCAAAAGTACTACCCAATACACTGTTATAATTACAACATTCATAATAACAATATACACTAACAAAATAAAATCCATTCAAACATAAAAATATAATTTGAAAATTCCTCTTTTATTTGTTTTAACTGTTGTGTACTATAATGTTGAGGATCATCAAATAGATACAAATTAAAAATAATGTAGTTAGCATGTATAATGAATAAAAAATGTGATATTAATAAATAATTTATAAGGAAATCTAACCAGGTCAAAATTTGTAACTATTCTGGTTGTAATTATTATAAATATAAATAATAACATATAATATCCATATTCGATTAAACCTGGTCGTTTATGAAAATTCTGTTTAAATGGGGTTTTCAATTCAAAATATCCTTTTTATTTTATAAAATATCTACAAATTATAAATGGATATTCACCTATAATTTAACATATTTGATCATGGCACTCTATTCCATTGTGGATCATCAAGAAAAAGAAAATACCCATATTAGAAAATAATATTAATGAAATAAATTTAAAATTCATTCTAATATAAAAAGATATTAAGAAATTAAAACTTTCTTTTCCAATAGGTTCTTAATAATTCCAAGCACATCCCCATGGAGAGAGCATATCCAATAAAGTGTTTTCTCCCTGGAACAATGAACACATAAAATAAAGTGGTCACTGATATAAATGAAAATACAATGTTCGTTGTTATTATGTAAAATGGTGAATAACAATTTATGATACATTTGTTTCAAATAACTCAACAGAAGGAAACATACAACACTCTGTAATTATATTCTGTTGAAATATTTCTAGAAGATAAATTTATTTTTTTTCTTCATCTAATTCATGCCCTTCTGGTGAAATAAATAGCAGGTACATTAATCCATATACATCTGTATTCTAATTCTTCCGACAAATTTTATAAAGATACATACTACAAAACATACATAAGTACAATTTTTTATTAAATTTAATATGTGGAATTATTTTCGTTAAGACGTACATGGGAAAAGTATTCAACACATTGATGCCAAAGTTATCTCTAGTAACAACCTCCATGATATAATTTTTCAGAATCCCTCCTTTTATTGCATGTCCAAAAACATGAGCTTCCTTTGGAAACGTATAATGGACCACCAACAAATTTGAATATCTTGAAAATCTATCAGGACTACAGGAATCTGAATCTGATGTCATATCCCTTTGTTTTTATAGTTGGATATACATTATATATTTACCATTAATGTATTCCTATAAACTAATAGATAAATTTATTTTCTTTAAAATGTTTAAACTAATTTAATAAAAAAATAAAAAATATATATATAAAATACGAATACCTCTATGGTAATGGTTCACAAATGTCTAGATCACCAAACTAAAATGTAGCTGATACTTTTTCTAACAAATCATCACCTCATCTATAGGTAACGATACACCAACTAATATATCTATAATATCTTGTAAAGTAATGCTATGTGGATCTACAACTAACTATTGATGATTAATTGTATCTCGTCTATAATATATCATCCCATATGCAACTATATGATGAGTTTCTTCTACATAAAACAAAAAATAATTATAAAAGTTAGTAGGAGGGGGTGTGGGAGTAGGATAAAAATTGGGGTATAGAAGAAGAGGAAGTGGATAATTAATGGGGTCTATAAGTGGTGTTGGAGGATAAATAATGGGTACAATAGGCGGAGGTTGGGTTGTGGGAGCAGCTGTCAGAGGTGGAGTATGAGCTGCGGTTTGAAATTGTTTTCGCATGTCTGCAAACATATTTTTTACCAACGCTCTAATATTATTCTTTATTATTTCACAAATATTATAATCCTTTGCATCCAAATATTCTATGTTCTTTAATATAAACCCTCCATGGAAT
Organism: Viscum album; assembly: GCA_963277665.1. NCBI lineage: Eukaryota > Viridiplantae > Streptophyta > Magnoliopsida > Santalales > Viscaceae > Viscum > Viscum album. The sequence goes on along the minus strand of OY728143.1, from coordinate 874,104,110 downwards.
AAGCTGTTGAATTTGGTAAATAATTTTTTATCAACACACATATCGGGTATCCTCAAAAACGACCCCGGTGATAGGTATTTTCCAATACAGCAGATAAAATATCAAGCCTCTCTATATCTTTAAATACCCCTATGTGCTCTTTTTCTGAAGATAATAATTTATCAATTATTTGAAAAAGTATGTAATGAATCAAATTTTATAAAAAAATTGATAGACTTAAATAAATAAAGTAAACACCATAAAATCTTATCTATTACGTCCCTCGATTCATCTATAAGATATTTCCGTTTTTCCTCATCTAAGCCCTCTTAAATTTTTCATGTCTAGATAGAGGGGATGGAGGGGAAACCTCTCCAAAATTAGAATACTCAACTCAAATATTTTTAAATTTTTGTGTTATCATTTTTTCTTCCAATAAAATATACCCTCTGTGAGATAAAAATTGAAGGTATAATTTTTTTGATTGGATGTCATGTTGATCTCTCTTAAAATATAGAGAAATTAGAATAAGAAATAATGAAGAATTCATTAATAAGATCATTAATATAAGAAAAATTCTAAAATTTTATATTAAACTCACCATAAAACCATCATATCTTCTACATTAGACAAATTTCTTCTATGTGTATTCATATATAAAACGATATATATTCCATGGACTATCATGTTGCTTATCCCCAAAAATGAAATCAGATGAGAGGTTTGATTTGAAATCCCTCCATCCCATTGAATCCAATGACAAACATTTCCTCCTGACTCCTAAAATGATAGGTATATCAAATGTCATCTGATAAATGAGACAGAACACATATTATACTATATTAAAATCTTGAATAGTCAAACAATAGAAAAAGAGCTTACCAAAATGGCCTCCCACAACTAATATACTTTTTTTCAACACTTTTCCAATTATTAAACAAAACGATGAATTTTCTTTTACCATAATTTTATAAAATACTTTGAAACTTATTTTTATTAGGATATCATATGACATAATTCTCATCAAAGTCTATAACAATCCTATGGTCCTAGCTCTGAGCAAGTGATAATTTTGGAAAATATGTGATGCCACATTTACCAACACTTGAACTCTTCTTTGATGTTTTCGGAGAACATTGAGATGCTCGGGGAACATCTAGAGAAGCATGTCGATGTTCCTCCCCATAGGCATGATCATGAAGCTCATCTCTATATGTTTGTTGATGACAATCTTATTGATCTGTTATTATCCTTTAGTTCAATGAATCAGACATTCAGTACACATAATAAAAAAATTCACATTTCACAGTAGTAATGTAAACAAAAAAAATTATGAAACAAAAATGATAACTAAAAATTTAATCATTATTAATCATATTTGTTATATCTAACTAACTTGCTAAAAATTGTATTGATATATGAAATTTCATGAAAATAAATGAAATAAAATCCAAAATTATTGTAGGAATATTAAAATTGGTCCATTGTAATAAATCGATTTTTTACACAACAAAATAATATTTTTTAATATATGGATTTAAAATAATTTTCATTCAACAAATCAATAAATATATAAGTTATAAAATGGTAAAAATGGTAAATTAAACAAAACAAAACTAAAATAATAAAACTAAACATATTTGATTTAATATGTGTTTTAATAAAGAAAAATGGATTATCGAAAAAATTATGAAATTAATTATATTAAATGAGAAATAAAAATATGATAAATGTAATATTAGGAATGTACTAATGGATTTCTTTCTGAAATAACTTTATCATGATCATTCCATATGGTACAGACAATGTCTACAACATGCTCGGTATTATTATCTATTAATCGATCCATGGATGTCCATGTCTCACATAAATCACCATATTTATCAAGTTGGTCGTCACCAACTTATTTTTTTGTTCCTTGAAAAATAATAGACCACGAAATGTCGGATTGATAAAAAATATAGAAAAATTCTATTTCATGTGCTTCCTTTATAAAACAATCAGATGAGTCTTCCAATCTATTCATATTAACAACTGCCCTTACAAATTCATCATTTCTGACACTATTCTTACAAATAAACCATTTGTAGTTAAAGACACGAACAACAATTTAAATTTAATCAACCATCCATATTCCATCATTGACTCCATAGTATTCACTTGATTTAGAAATTTGATGTTTTCCCATAGAACTAGATTAATTTATTGCATTTTCAAACACCAATACACCACTATTATAAACAAAAAATTTGTTGTCCAGAGCATTCATATAAAATTTATATCTATTAATGTTATACATAGACCATGTTATCACATTTAAAAATAGAGCACCCAATATCCATTTGGATGCCTCCAGTGTATCTGATCTACCAATTGTGGTCTTTTTTAGTCATGTCAGAACATTTTTGTTATTCCCATTCAAAATCAACATTTCATTCTTCTTAATATGAAATTTATTCAACTCATTAATATGTAATGTTATATATAGTTGAGTATCATACCTATTATTCATGTTGAATAAATGTACATTCTTCATCTGTTCACCTGAGAATGATTTGACTTTCATTCCATCTATCCCATTTCCCACGTTATTAACTTGTTCATGGTGTGATGGAGGCAAACCGATGTGCTCCACCAGAGACAAATAACTCATAAAAAATGTTCATCCACTATAGAAATATAGTTTTAACCATTAGAGGGTACACGTTGATATGTATTCTTAACAATCCCATTAAATATATTCATATATTTTTCAAAAGTATACATCCAACATATATATACAGTTCCATAAAGATTTATTTCTCGAAATATATTAACCATTAAATTCACCATTATATCAAAAACGATGGATGAAAATACATTTCCAATTGAAAAAGTATAGCAATTTCTTCATTTTCCAAAATGTTCAAAGAATCCAGATCAATCGCCTAAATAAAAATACAATTAAATAAATAACATACCTTCATGATAGTCTTTCTGAAACAGACTTTCAATATTTTATGCAGTGGAACATAGATGTTTTTTCATTAGGGTGTGACAATAATGATATTTCATACCTATCAACTTCAAATGCTTAAAATAGAATTTTCTAACATTTGAGGAGTAACCCTACAACACTTTGATATCATGAAACACTAAAAAATATAATTCTATCACTCTTGGATAATGTGTGACATGATGAGGGAATAAATGATCGTCTTCCATCATGAGTGGGAACTAACTCCAAATGTATACCCACTGATACTAAGTTTAATCTTTCATTCAACCGATATTAATTATTTCCTTTAATTTCTAACAATGTTCCAAACAACTATCATCGATATTCTTCTCCACATGCATGACATCAATTTTGTGTTTCAAATTATGATATCTCCACTATGGCAGCTCAAAATAAATTGGCGATTTCCTCCAAATATGTCAATCATTATCATATTTATGTTCTATTTCCAATGTCAAATCAATGTTTTGAAGCATAACAAAATACTTATCCCTAGAAAAAGGATTGGGAGTAATATCATATTATTGTGAGCCATTTAATTACATTTTTAATCTTAAATAAGAGTGATCTATAAGAAAAAATATTAGATAACCCATGTATATTGTTTTCCTCCCATGTTTAAATTGACAATATGATGTTTGTTGATCGAAAATTGGACATGATTTATGCCCTTTAGCACTGTATTAAAAGTTATTTCCATACACTGGGAAATCATTTATAGTGAACATAATCACTGTGTGTAGTTGAAAATATTGAATTTTATAAGAATCACACACCTTAAAACCATCCTGGCATAAGAGATTCAAATCATCAATTAATGGTGAGAAGAAAACAACAATATCATTTTGGTTATTCTTTGGTCCCGAAATCTGTAAACTCAACATGATATATTTATGCTTCATACAAAATTCAGGATATTGGTTTTAGATTACCAATAAAATAGGCCACACAGTATGTATGCTACTAAGCCATCGATATGGATTCATTATATCCAAGCACAACCCAAGTATAATATTTCTATCTTCATTCTGGATTGTAGGATAACTCTCATCAATTTTCTTCCACTATGGATAATCTGCTCGATGATGTATTATTCCATCACATATCCACTAATCATCATTCCATCCTATCATTTTTCACCATGTAAATTAGCTTATAATCATTTCATGTGAGGAATTATATGAAGACACCATAATACCTTGGTAGGGATCTCTATAATCAATACATCATCCTGTGATATGTCTTTCAACTTATACCATGATGTCCCACATTTAGGTCACTCTAACATAAATTCATATTCATTCCTAAATTTCACGTAGTCATTCGGAAAGGAATGTATGTTCTTTAATCCCAATCACAATGGGCATAATATTTACTTTTCCATATAATGTTAATCTATAAGATAATTGTCTTTAGGAAGGATTTCATTAATTTATTGTAGTATCTCATTAAAACTCTTGTAATTCCATCCACAATTCGTATTCTAGTTATTCAATCATAAAACCGATGATAAAACCAAAAAATCCATACAACTAGGTTACAATGGATTTTCAGCATCACTATCTTGATGCTCAATTTTATGTTTATTCTCACTTTTTTCTACATCAATATCATGAATCCATTCTTTAGTTTCATCACAGTTATCATATTTTAATGCATCATCATTATTAGATCTGAAATCTATCCAGGTTTCACCATATGAAATCTGAGGCCATTAACTCTGATTAAAACCTTGAAAAATTTAATGATATTTGATCTCTAAAATTTTATTACTTTTTCATATTTAAAAAGGTCAGGCATGGATAGAAAACATGTCTCTTTTTGCTATAATTTATTTACAGAATCCCAAAAAAGTAAAACCTTTATCATATTCTTCACTCTTTCAATTTTCAATAACCAAATATCGAAGCCTTATTACGTATAACAAGTATTAAAATTATTCATGTTGTTATGATATGTAAATTTTATCTTTATAAAAAATATTTTATAATTTGAATGTAATAGAATTTTGAAATATAAAACAAATATATGCACATTTGAAAAATATAATTACATATTCCACACAATAATGGATGATAATTTTTAATATAAATAAAAAATCCTAAAAATATATTCATGGAAATAGTTTTAAAAAGAAAATATAGTTAGATATGACATGTTTAAATTTAAATGAAATATGTCATAATTTGAATGTAACACAATTTTTAAATATAAAATAGATATATTCTTATTTGAAAAATATAATGATATCATTTTTGAGAAATAAGATGAAAACCCACAAAATAAAAAACACATTCCACTACAGTGATGTTTTATTAATTCTTTACATCATGAGTTTTTTACATGATATTTTAAAAAAATATTCAAAAATATTTACCTAACAGGTCTTAAGATTTTATTGAATTGAAATATTAACATTATATCATGTAATTATGATGGTCAAATTTATGGGTTTTAACATTTTTATTGAGTTTTTTTGTGGAAAATTGGTATTGATGAAAAATGTCTTCTATAAAGGCCTTGAGAAGAACCTAGATTGTCTGAGGAAGGTGGTTCAAATATCCATTGATCATAATAATTTATAATGACTTCATTATCATGATGTAGAACTATCATATAGTATCCCATTGATCATCCCATCTATTCATAACACATCATGATACATCAAAAATGTAGATTTTGTTCCATGTTATGCCTACCATGGTTCAACACAAACCAAAATGAAATGAAATTAAAATAATAATAATTAAACCCAATAAGGCACTATATTATCAATGTGACAAAGGAGAGAAACAACATATCGTGGTTCCACAAAAGCTTATCAATCTAGGGAATTTAATAAAATGAATGATGTTAATCCCCTATAATTTCATCAACCATCACTAAGTATTAGGGGACAATAAATAGTACCAAATGTGAGATTTTCCTATAAAGTAAAAATATAGTATAAAATTGTCTGTTATTTTGTGTCTAAAATGAATCACAAGAAATCAGTCTAGTCCGCACAATCATAATCACACCCCCCAGCCTTGGTATCACATAACTAGGGGAACCACAAATTTTCAAAACTGAACTACTAGAATAAATATGAACCTATATCTTAGTTCCCAGGGTTCCCATGAATGTAAATAAAGTGTACATCTGAATATTATTAAACATTATATTAGCATATATAAATAATTTCTTATACATAATTATTATATCCCCTCTAATTACAATGATAACCCTTTTTCAAATAAACCACTTCAAAATTTCTAATAATCTACATCCCCCTTATGGACAAAAATTCATATCAAGTAAAAAAATAGGTCCATAAAAGGTTCTCATCATTAATTTGACTACTCTCTTACAAATATTTAAATAATCATTTACCAAAATTAACTCCAAATTTCATTTCATTCCAAACATTTTAAGTTCACAATTTTAAATTTTCCACTAAAATAAAGCCATGGAAATCCACATAAGATACAATTTAAAGTGTAACCCATATTAATTTTAATCATTTTAAAAAGTTTATACATTTTCTAATTTAAAAAAAATCCATGAAAATAAACCCTTTTATATTTTAATAACAAAATTGAGTTTAAACTATTCAAAAAGTAAATTTCATTTGGAATTTTTTTTATAATTTTTACAAACACTTGGAATTTGAAACAATTATTTAGAAACTAGAAAATCATTAAAATTTTATAATACCAAGTGATAAAAATAATAAATTTATAATGACATGAATTTTTACAATCACATATAGATTTAATTTAAAAAACATGTAATTATAAACCATATATAATTAAATGAAATGTAATTTAAAGGAATTACACCCAAAACACTACCCATACCAATTATAAATAATGATATGGAATGTATACTACAATTATGAAGCTTAATAAATAAAGTAAGAGTCCTCTATAAATCCAAAACACCAAAAAACCCCAAAATAAACCATATCAAATCTCTATTCTCATCCACATAGCTACTAGGATTTATAGGGATAAACATATCAAGAATTAATGGGTGTATGTAAGATTATAGATGATGAAAAAAATATAAAACGGATATTGACCATAAAGAATCCTCTTGAGAATTTGATGTCAAGAAGATAGATTCTCCGATTAAAAACATGATGAAAAAATATTTCAAAATGAGTTAAAGGCCACAAGATCAAGGATTATAATGTACAGTTTCCACATGAGAGAGACCAAGGCACTTTCACAAGAAAGAAATACAGCGTAATAACATGAAACAAGTCATTATAAAAAATTTAAATGATTTACCACATTGGTTATTAAATAATCGACATGATAAAATGATTTATAATGTCATTGATATAATTAATGACATCATAAATGAGATTCATCATGTATGTTATTTTAAATATGATGTGATAAAGCTAAATACATGATATATTACGTCTGTTATAAAATAACCATTATGATAAATCAAGCTAATTAATTATTTATGTCGGTTATAGTATAACTAATGTGATAAATCATTTTTTTATTTTCACACCCGTTATAAAATAACAGATGTGATAAAACAAGCTAATTATTTTTTACATCGGTTATAGTATAACTGACATGATAAATATATTTTATGGATCTTAATGCTGGTCAATTATAATGGATGTAAAAAATGACGATGTGGTATATAATTTTTTTACTAGTGATAAGATTAAATTTTATTCTCCATTCTAATGAAATAATGTACATACTCATTATTATCGTGTCTTTATACACATACATTTTATTCACCAATTAATTCCCTAAGAGTAAGTATAGTGACCCAGCCAATATATACATTACTATTACATTATTATAATGATAAAAACATAATATTATTAAAAATAGAGTATCTAAAGGATTAGTGTCTTGGGAAAACTATGATGATACATAAAAATTACAACATCAAGGATAAAAATTTATTTAATTCCTTCTTCTCTAGCTTCTTATTTTCACATGACTTCTCCTTAGTACATGTAGTCACCTGTGGAAAAACATAAAAAGCAGTGAGCTAAAATCCCAAAAAGAAGATAGATAAGAACAATATAACAATTGGTTAGAATAACAACAAAATAGGAAAAGGATCATGATCAAGAGAGAAATCATTAATAAAAGACTTGAAATGTGTCAAATCATAAAAAATGAGACATCAAGTCCTAGTGGTTAACTACAACACATACATATGAACAAATATAGAATCTTGTTCTGACATTATTTCTCATTAACTAATGAGATTGATCACTTTACCCAATGAATTGAAGATCTATAAAATTCCAAGTGCACCCATCACATTGAAACATTCATATTGCACTATATAATTCCGGGTGAACCTGTCACATCATAACATTATAATTTATAATTCCTGCCACAATGAACATATTAAAAAAGAACATAAATAACCCATGATAATGAATTGGTTTCATCTCATAAGAACACATTCAAAAAAAATTGGGTTCCAAAATGAAAGAGGGAATAACATAATTGATATAAGAACCATCCACCATTACTATGAGGTAAAAGTTGTGTTTTTGAATGAAGAGTTATTTTGGAAAATATTGTGTTTGAAATAAAATCTAGTGAAGAACATGTATTTCCAAGAATAGGTAAGATAATTTAGGAAAAAATTTTAAGGTTAAATCATACCAAATATAGAGTGAAAGATGGAGAACCCAAAGAAAGAAAGTTGGGTTATATAATTTCCCCTTACCTTGAATCTGAATTCTTACTCCACATTAATTTCATGTACAACCACATTATATTCATTAATTAAAAAATCAAAAACCTTTTTTACATGAATATGGTTCATTATGGTTTCATTATGTTATTTTATAGGCCTTTGGATGAGTTATAAAGTAAAAAAACGTTGTTCAGGAATGTTCGTTTTTATGGTTTTCTTAAGAGGTTCACATGTATTCATAAATGGAAGTTCATGGAGAACATGGTTAAACAAAAAAAAGGATATTTCATGTTATTAATGATATTTCGTAATTTTAAATAATCTTATAAGGAATTATATTATATACCACGTGGATGAATCATTGCACATGAAATAAATAGGGATTTTTTGGGTTAATTTGGGTGGTCTTTTTTTGACCATGGTGAAGTTTTTTTGTTTAAAAATTTACTAATATGTATCTAAGTTAGCTATATAACAAGGAATAATATATAGTACATATAAAATATTCTGGTTCAACAATAAAAATGGTTTCATGACCAGATCTGATGGATGAAATGGAAAAAAGAAAACATTTTGTTCATGAAGATGATAGATTAACAACTCGCGAACAACATTTTCCTTTATAAAATTAAAGGATAAGGATAAGAAGGTTGGATGATATAATATCCCATTATTATCATAAAATTATATTATTTTTTTATACTAGAGTTATCATACCGTTTGGACAATGATAGGTGGGGTGATAATAAGAAAACAACTTTAAATTGAAAGGAAATTAATAAAAAGTGGGGGGAGAAATTACTTCTCGAAGCCTCCTCTTGATATCCTTTTTAAGGTCCTATGCTTGATTTTTTTATGATACCCAATGCTCTAGGACATGGTGGAGGGTCTATGGATGAATTTTCGGTAGATTTTAGAAATTGATTCAATCTTGAGAGGTATGGGTTAATGAGTGTGTGAAGGGTAGTATTTATATTGGAGGGGAGATGGTTTTTCTTAATATAACATTCATTGATTTATTAATATCCTCTAAGACAAGAAATAGTGATGATTCCATGACCAAAATTAGTAAATATGACTTGTGTGTTTGAGATTTTGGTGCTTACATCACTTGTGATATCAGGAATTGTGGGTTTAAGTTATAATTTATTTATACAATAAATTAATGTATTTTACTATTCACAAAAAATTCATGTATTTCATAAAAATCCCAAAAAGTCACCCTAAACACTTTTTGGCATGTATAATCCAAAAAAAAGCCCAATTTTCAAAAATAATTTACTGAATATGATTATTTTTTTTTAAATAAAATCGTACTTAATTCAAAAATTAACAATTTTAAAACTAGAACTACTTTTATATTACATTGAAAAATTAATCGAGATGTGATTATCTCAAAACCATAAGAAGATAAAATAATAATTCAATTAACTATTCATTATGGTCATACAACTATTCATTTTACTATTCATAAGGGTATGTTACTATTCACCAAAAAACATGTTGGTCCAATCAGACTCTGAATTACTTAATGAGCTCAAGTGTAGATGACTTCTTTTTGGAAATTCAAAACATAGAAGTGGAAAAATTATTTTTAGTGGTAACATAGTATTTATTTTCATAATATTTCATTGTACATCCTAATGGTATCATACTCTATGGAATAATTATAAAAAGTTAATTCCACTGATAAAACTTTGTATCATCACATTCTACCACCCTTATGAAATTTTGCCCTCGAAATTTAACTTTACACAAACAAGTGAGGGTACTTCTCCTTCGTTTCTTCCTCTAGTTCACAAGTAGCTTCATCAAACTTTTGGTTCCCCCACAAAACGTTGACAAGGTGGGTTTTCTTGTTGCGTATAACCTTATCTCTTCAGTCCAAAATCATCATTGGCTGCTCCTCATGAGAGAGATCATCTTTCAGTTGCACCACCTCTGATTTCATTACATCTGAGGGATTGGGTATGTACATCTTAAAGAGTGATGTGTGAAACACATCATGAACTCAACCCATATTCATTTCAAGTTCAAACCAATAAGAAACTACTTTTATAAGGTCAAAGATCTCAAAGAGGCTAATGTACATTGGGGTTAGCTTCCCTTTCTTTCCAAAACACAAGAATCTCTTCCATGATGATATTCAAAGGAATAATTTATCTCCAACGTCAAATTCCATGTCCATTTGATGGTTTTCAGCCTAGCTCTTTTACTGGCATTAAATAGTTTTGATGTGTTTCTAGATGAATTGAACCTTTTCTGTCATCTCTTTCACATGATCGGGTCTAATTAGCTCTCTTTCTCCAACTTCATCCCAAATGTTGGAGTTATACATCACATTCCATTCATATCTTCATACAGGGACACCAGAATACTCGATTAGAAGCTATTGTTGTATGAGAATTCAACAAATGGGAGATTATGATCCCACCCACCAATAAATTCTAGAGAGTAGGCTCCTAGCGTGTCATCTATTTTTTGAAAAGTCCTTTCATATTGGCCATCGGTTTTGGGGTGATAGGTCCTAGTAAAATTCAATTCAGTACTGAATGCATGTTGAAGGATCATCTAGAATTTATGTGTGATTCTTGGATCATGATCAAAGACAATTTATACTGGACCACCATGCAGTCTCACCACATCCTTCACATATATCTTTTCAAGTTTTTCAATTGAGAGTTCTTCCCGAATAGTGATAAAATTGGAAGTCTAGGTGAGTCAGTCAACCACACCCCATATCACATTATTTCCCTTCGACTTCTTCGAGGGAACCATGAAAACGTCCATTGTGACATTCTCTCATTTCCACATGGGTATAGTAAATGGTTTCATCATCCCATTGGATTTTTTTCTCTCTTCATGAACTTGTGGACATTCAAAAAGCAATGATATATATTTTTAAACTTCTTTCTTCATGTTATCCCACCAGAAGTGTTCTCATAGATCACAATACATCTTGGTACTCCAATGATGGATAGAGAATGTTGAGCTATGTGCATATTCTAATTAATCCTTCTTTTCACTGGTGATGATGGCACAAAAATTCTCATTCCAAACCAAATCACACCATCATCATCGATTTGGGACTCTTGCACCTTCCCTTCAATTACTGCATTCACCTTCTTTTGTATCTCTACCTCGTCCCTTGGTTCTTCATTTATATTATCTTAGATGGATAGTTACGTAATAATTTGGGAATGGTTGGATTTATCCCCTTCCCTTATTATTTCTAAATCCATCCATTGAATATCCATGAAGATAGGGTCTTTCTCAATTCGTAACATTGATAGAGTAGAAGGATATTTTCTACTTAGAGCATCATATACATTGTTTACACATTTAGAAAGATAGATAATAGAGATATCTTAATATTTAATTAGCTCTGACCATCACCTTTGATGCGTGTTGAGATCCTTTTGTGGAAATATATACTTTAGTCTCTTTTGGTCGTTCTATATGTCACACTTCTCACCAAAAAGGTAGTGTTGCCATATTTTCAAGGAAAAAATCATGGTTGTCAACTCTAAATCATGCATTAGGGATTTCTGCTCATGGATCATCAATTTCAATGAGGCATAGGCTATCACACTATCAATATTCATGAGTACACAACCCAATCAATTCTAGGAACCATCACTGTATGTCACAAAACATTCTCCACTTTTCAATAATGTGATTAGAGGTGTAGTGATAAGCCTTTTCTTTATCTCCTTGAAGCTTCCCTCAAATTCTTTAGTCCAAACATACTTTACCCAATTCCTTTTCAATTAAGATAACATGTTGGAAAATCATGAGAAATTTATGACAAAACATCAATAGGACCCAGTTAATTCAGGAAAACTACAGATTTCAGTGACACTAGAGGGCCTGGGCCATTCCTTAATCGACATTGTTTTTGAAGGGTACATATAAATTCCCTCACTTTTGATCACATGTCCCATGAACATGAATTAAGTCATCCAAAAGTCACACACACTGAACTTGGGTTACAACTTCTGCATTCTCAATATCCCCAACACAAGTCTTAGATGCAATTCATGTTCCACCATTCTCTTGGAGTAGATGATAATATAATCAATAAACACAACCACAAATTTTTTGTGGTAATGTCTAAAGAGTCTATTCATTAAATCCATGAATATTTCAAGGTCATTATTAAGTCTGAAGGACATCACCAAAAACTCATAGTGGCCATAAATTGTACGGAATTAAGTCTATTGAATATCTTCCTTCTTCACCTTTAGCTGATGATATCCAGAATGAAGATCCAACTTTGAGAAATATTGAGATAAACTTAACTGATCAAGAAAGTCATAAAATCTTAGGAATATGATACTTGTTATTTATGGTGATCTTGTTTAGTTCCCAATAATCGATACACAGCCACGTTTTCCCATCATTATTCTTCACAAAGTGCACTGGCACACCCCAAGGTGGTTCACTAGGGCGTATGAAACCTTTATCCAAATGCTCTTATAGATGCTTCATTAAATCCACCAGTTCAATAGGATCCATCCTATAATGAAACTTTGAGATAGGAGTTTCTCCATGTATGAATTATATTGATAACTCTCCCTCACGATATTGGGGAATTCTGTGTCACTCTTTGGGAAATACATCACTGTATTCAGTCATGATGGGAATTCCCATAAGGTTGGTACTATCCTATGAATCAACCATTTGGGCGGGGTATTCTTCGTCATATGGAATCAACACCCACACAACTAAATTATTTTTCAAAGGAGATTCATGATATTCATTGAATTTATAGAGGATCATGGGATGGTTCAAAATTGGAAAAGAAATTTCCTTTTCCTGATAGGTGATATGTGCTCTATATAATGAGTGCCAATCCATTCCCATTATAGAATTGAATTCCACAATGGGATGTATTATGAGATTCGATAGAATAATCTTCCCACATATTCCAATAGGATAACAGTCGAATACTTGAGTTTCAATAATTTCACCACTTGCTGTTTTCAAAAATATCTCTACTTCAATTTTTCAGGGCTTCAATTTTACAGTTCTATAAAACATGCAAGATATAAAGGAATTCATAGAAGCATAATCAAATAAAACTTTTTCCATTCATCTGTGAATAAGAAATTTTCTATTTATATCTTTATTATCTTATCTAATTTTATGGTTTTTATGGCATAATCCTTCCCTTGTTCCATTGACTATGGTGGCATCTGACACTGACTACCATCAAGAATTCAAGGTTTCGGCACTGTCTTGCATAGTGACCTAGATCCCTACAGTTGTTGCATTGAACCATGGGTGGTTGTATCCATTCATCCACCACATTATCCTTCATTTTCATGTATTTATTACACTCTTGGGCATGGTGTCCATATTTCCCACACTTGAAGCACATCCCCATCCCCTTGAGGTATTTTCCATGGTGAAAATTCCCACATTTTTGGAATGTGTGTCATTGAGTTTTCTTCACACCATTTTCATTAGATCCACCATCAATGAACTCCCTCTTTCATTTCTTATCACCATATCTATGAGACCATTCTCAAAACTCCATCTCCACATTCATAGAACATCGAAAAACTTCTTCATAACTACCAAAGTCTCAAATTTCATGAGCATTTCGATGGTGGGGTTTTAATCCACTAAAAAATATATCAATTTTTCTATCATTGTGGATAACTTTTCCCAAAGAATACCTTGCAAGACTTTTGAAATTAACCTCATATGTTGAGATAGATTCTCCTTATTTTTTCTTGAGATCTATGAATTCTGTGTCCATCATTGTATGAAGAGTTCGTGGGAAATACTTGTTAAGAATCATTAACTTAATGTCAACCCATTCTATCTCTTCAATTTCATCCCTTGGCTTGGTTTTCCTAATCAAATCCCACCATTGATAAGCATATCCATATATACAACAAACAGTTACTCTCACCATCTCAATCTCAGAATAGTGAAGCACAAAAAGATCTTCTCCATGGAGATGACCCACTGTTCTGCAACTAGTGGATATGAAGATCCACTAAATGTTGGTTTTCATTGCCCCGTAAAACATTTTATATCCATTCTCTCCCACTTTGGTGAAAGATTACATTCCACATTATTATGGAAATGGTTCATACCTTGAGATATTTGGTTAATCATTGCCATGAAATTTTGAACTCCACCTCCCAAATCAATGGGGATGGAATTGGGTAAATCATTTCATTGGCCCTCACATGAGTTTTTGGCCTAGTTTCATTTGGTTTCCACCATTTTCTAAAATAGAAAAGATTAGAACAAAACATAAGTCCACAAGTCATGAATAACATATTCATTTGTACAATTTATACTGAAATCATAACACATGGGATCTCTATGAAATGATTTTTTTGTGCATATTATTACTTAGTCTCATACTAAAGGGTTTCTCTAGGGTTCAATAATCCTAATTCCCAAATCAAATAATCCTTTCCTCATATACCCACTATAGCGACCCAACCAATTCCAACATTACTATTACGTCATTTAAAATATAAAAACAATAATAGTATTACATGTAGATGATCCAAAGGTTTAGTTTCATGGGAAAACTAGGACCATATATAACAACTACAACATAAAGATTAAATATTTATTTAATTCCTTCTTCTATTGCTTTTTATTAGCACTTGACCTCTCCATAGTACATGTAGTAACCTAAGGATATACATCAAAAGTGTCGAGATAAAACCTCAGTAAGAGGATAGATAAATAAAATATAATAATGTGTGATCATAATAATGACATATTCAAAGGATCCTGAACATAAGAGGAATCATTAATAAAAGACTAGAAATGTGGCAATGCATAAAAAATGAAACCTCATGTCTTAGTGGTTAACTACCGAAAATACTTTTGAACAAATATTGAATATTGTTAAAAAACAATGGCACATTAACTCATGATATTAATCTCTTTACCCAATGAATAGGAGAGATGTATAATTCTAGGAGCATCCATCACATTGAAACATTCATATTGTGCTGTATAATTTTGGGCCCACCTGTCACATCATAATATTATCATTTATCATGATTTCCACAATGAAAATATATCAAAAATGAACACTAATAACCCCTAGAAATTAATTGTTTTCCTCTTGTAATAACACATTCATAAACATTGTGTTCCCAAAAGAATGAGGGAATAACATACATTATATAAGAACCATGCACCTTTAGTGAGAAGTGAAAGGGTTGTTTTGGAAAGAAGAGTTCTTATGGAAATTTTTTTTTGAAAAAAATCTATTGGAAAATATTTACATCCCATAATATGTAAGATAATGATTAAAAGTTATTTTTAAGGAGTAATCATACCAAAAATGGAGTGAAAGTGGGAGAACTCAAAGAAATACTATTTGAAGAACTCTGACCTTCTTTTCAAGTATGTTTTCCTTTTATGTTCGTTTTTGAGAAAAAAATGGTTTTTAGGGAGGTTGTGGAGGGGTGAACAGTTGGCGCATTGTCTGAAAAAACCTTGTGACCAACCCAGGAAACATTGCACCCTTGAGAGTGGGCTCTGCACGAGCAGTGTAGGGTTTGTCAAATAGTGCGGGCTAGCCGTGCGAAGTCCCTGTGTGAGACAGTGGAAGCTGCACGGTTGGCCCACAGTTTTCCAAACCGTGTGGGGAAACAGTGTAGCCACATAAAGTTATGTTTTTTAAGTCTTGGGCCACTCGGGATTTCCCTTTCCTCAAACATTCTTCCTCACACTCGTGGCTCATCTGGGAGTAGCAATTTTCTGAGGTTGGGGGAGCTCCTTGGATCGTTTTGGAGGCACATCAAAGTGGTTTCATGGTGGATCAAAGGCAGTTCTCATTGGTTAAGACCCTCTTCTGGATCTTTGAGGTTTTGGTTAGGGTTATCCATCTCTCTCTCTCTTAGTTTCCAAGATCTACAAGGGTTGCATGTAGATCTAGGCTTGCGTTGCCTTTGCATATTAAAGGTTGAATTTGTTGTTTATATGGATGAGTTTTTGAGGTGGTTTCGAGGAGGCATTCATCATTTTTGGAGTGCAGTTGGGTGAAGGGTTTATTTTCACCAAACCATAAGAGGTAGGTGGATTGTGTCTTTCTATTAGAACTCATTTAGTATTATGTGAAAATTACACCAATACCCTTGAACGGGGTATTGTTTGTTTACCATTTTACACTTGTCGATTTCCTTCCATTATTTTATGCCTTTTTAGAGGTTAATTGGATATGAATATGTTTTTTCTATGCTTTGGATGTTTTTCCCATGCATGTTCTGATTACAACTAGTTGGTCCTGTTTATCCATTTTGGTCGCCTTGCCTGGTTATCGTTCCTGTTGATGTAGGATGGAGATTTTTTACTTCTGAAATTATTGATATTCTGTAGACTGATTATCCAAGTAGTTCTTTAGGTTTATTTTGTTCATATTTCATTGCTATGCTCATTGACGTACGCAGGGTTGTGAAAACATAGTGTAGTTGACTTTTAGGGGAATTGACCAAGTGAGCTTCCTCTTAGAGTCTTTGAGCACATCAGGCTATAAGGGGTATAGACTTATTGATCTGCCTCAGAGAGCCTAGGACAACTTTGGGATATAATGGCAATTGACAGAGTGAGGTTCCACAGAGAGTCCATGACTATTATGACAATACAGGAAATTGACCGATTGAGCTTCCTTAGAGAGTCCTTGATTTTATTCATGATCTGTATAGACTATAAAGGGAATTGAGAGTGAGTTGTTCCTTAGATATTCTGTGAACTACCTGGTATATAAAGGAAATTTACCAAGTGAGCTTGCTTATAGAGTCCTTGACCTTGGGGAGATAAGAGGAATTAACTGTGTGAGCTTCCTCAGATAGTTCCTTACTACCTTAGACAATAAGGGGAATTGAATGTGGGTTCTTCCTTAGAGAGACATCCTATATAGAACCAGAGGGGTTAGATTGAGTGTTATTTCCAGAGGGTTTCTTGTTCTTCTTAGGTAGGACAAGAGGGGATGGTCGTGACAATTTCTTAGAGGGTTACCTATATGTGTTTAGCAGTTTTTTTTTGAATAATATTGAAACTGTGGATTGTTTACTGCTGAGTAATTTCATGTATATTGTTTTATGTACTATTAAATTCCATATATTCACTGACTATTAGGCACAGATCATCAGATGGATTCCTACTAGGATTTAGTCTCACACCATGTTTGGGCCCAAACAGATTATATTGATGCATGTACAGATAAGGGAAAGCACCCTTCTACTTCAGGTACATCACTGGCTTGGGAGTTTGAAATCATGGGACCAAGATTATGCTTGAAATGACGAGGTTCTATTTACCTTTTTCATTGGTACTTTGTTTTAGAACATGATTTATTTTTATCATTATGACTTTTTTTTGGCTATTTTCATAGAAATATTTATCAGGCATAATTTTATATACATATGTTCACCAGTTGTTCATTATTCCAGTCTTTCGCTATTGAATGTTGGTGGATATTTACTTCTTATACTATTGTAAGTATTTGGTTACATTCGCTGTGTACTCTGGCATTGAGGGCATAGTTTCCCCACTATCAAACCCAAGGCCCTCACTGCTAGTCAGCAACCTCTCACATTCAGGGAAATTTGCTTGAAGACA
Organism: Viscum album; assembly: GCA_963277665.1. Lineage (NCBI taxonomy): Eukaryota > Viridiplantae > Streptophyta > Magnoliopsida > Santalales > Viscaceae > Viscum > Viscum album. Next base: position 874,085,848 of record OY728143.1, on the reverse strand, counting down.
TGTGACCAACCGGGTATGGGGCACCTCTGGGTGGCTTCCGGAACCGAGACATTACAAAGTGGTATCAGAGGGTTCTTTTATTCATGAATTACAATTTGGATCCTTTATCCAGTAATAGGATGGAATATGTACTTTCTAATATGTTGTGTCTGGGAGTAGCTAACTTCTGTACAGGGAGAATCTAATCTACCTAGTTTATTGAAATTTCATCTGGTTTTGCATGTTTACGGTTGATCTGACTTTCACCATTTGGGTGAATCACATGTTTTGTGTTACTAATGTTGAATTTATTGAGGTTCTATTTCTAGCGCAACCCAATGAGATGAGGGTGTACCATCTCATGCATCATATATGCACTTGCTAGAAATCACATGTCATGCATTCTTACCATGTCATCTCAGATTCTTTAGCGATTACATGTTGTTGTGATATATGTTGTGTAGAATATTCATGCTGGTGTGATATATTCCTTGATATTAATACCTTCTATTTTGATTGGTTTTTGTTTTTTAAGGTTTTTTTTTGAGTGAATGCCAATATTTGGTTGTCAAGGTGTTATGGGACCTCGTGGACCGGAATTTGGTGATTCATTGCGTTGTTTGCCTTTCTATAGAATGTAGAAGATGCCAAACATTGATTCACGGGGAGTATGGGCCCTCACTGATCGGAATTTGGCACATTTTTTTGTTCATTTCAGTGTTTATTAGGTTTCAGAGTAGTTTATGAATGTGTAGTGTTAAATACATGCCATGTGTTCTTCGGTTCGGGAAGAAATAGTTTTTCCTATTTACATGTCATGTACTCTCTGTACACACCATGTAGTATTGTCTTAGGAGAGCCTTGTGGCTTAACCATGTAGAAGGACTCATTCACCAGAAGAGGATTCATGTTCATGATCATGTGAATGAATTAGGGGAACACAATGTGTTGAAATTTTACATGTTTTATTGTAATGTTTTCTAAAACATGAATTCCTTCCTTCTCATGTTCCCTTTCTTGCACTTCTATTTTTCAGTCCCTGAAATCTTGATCTGAGGTGTGTGTTTGACCTTGTAGAGTCAGGCCACAGGGACGTCCTCCAGTTGTATGCCAACCACAATGTAGTGATTAGATGTCAGATATGGCTTATCAGGGACTTCTAGAAGATCCTCCTATCGTAACAGTCTTGGCACCAACCGTTATACCTAACCCAGGTGTTGATGCAGAGTTTAGAGAAGGCTTTTTGAGGATGATGCAGACCTTTCAGGGAGTTCCTCCTCCAACCCCATCAATGGAATACTTGACGTGGGTCATTTAGTAGCATCATCATCTTAATTTCTTAGGGGATGGAGGACCCCAAGTTGCAGAGTCATGTCTAGATGCTATTCTGATGATTTTCGAGTATATGGATATAACTCTAAAGAAGAGGGTGAAACTTGCTACCTATATGATTCGAGACTCCACCAAGAGGTTGTGGGATGTGATCTCACTGATGGGACCCCAACAGAATATGGATTGGGATGAGTTTCAGCACATCTTCTATGATTACATCTATCCAAATACCTTGAGGGCCGATCGAGCACGAGAGTTCATGAGTCTAGAGCAGGGTACTCTTACTATTATGGAGTATTCCTCTCACATCACATAGATACAGTGTTTCATGCCTATTCCATGAGTTGATGAGTTGTTCCTTGCATGAATGTTTGATAATGTTCTGATGCAAGACATCGTCTCGCAGGTGAACATATTCATGATGACATTGATATCTTCTATTGTCAACCAGGTGCTAATCATAGAGCGTAACATGAGGGGTTCTAGAGCTGGGAGCCAGGGTGGTTCAGCATCCAGAGTTAGTGCTCCGCTAGCTAATAGCAGGAAGCATCATAAGGAGACTGAATGAGGAGATCAGAGCAGGCGAGATGAATCTTCTAGTATCCAGGTGGTGTGCTACCATTTTGGGAAGAGCGGGCATACAAGGCGACATTGCCCGAGAGACTGAATGGAGTGCCGATCTTACAGAACGATGCATCACCCTCAGTGATTTTGTTAGTTCTCCTCACCAGCAGCTAGGGACAAGGGTTCTTCTATGGCTCCTCATTTCGGAGTAGTGCCACCAATTTCTCACCAGTCTGAGAACTGGAGTTCTTCCGGCCATTCAGGCTGAGTTGGATGTCATTGTCATGGCGGCCAGTCACCGGGCGTTCAGCAACAGTAGGGTGGATCACCTCAGAGTGGTTAGGCAGGGTCACAGGGCCGCGATACCGGCCAGTACTTTGTAGTGGAACAGACCCAGAAGGAGAAGGATCTCATACCCTCTATAGTTTGAGGTACGATCTTAGTAGCCTCAGTTTTAGCTTCTACACTTTTCAATACATGGGATTCCCATAACATTATCTTTGTTGCTGTTGTGGAGTGCCTTTGTCTCTGCATATTTTCTTCTGTTGATATCTTGATGTTGGACCCTCTGTTGTGGACTATAACTGCTAGTGTATGTTAGTGCAGATAGTTCCCACTAGAGTTTGGTGGATGTCACTTTCCATTATACATCTATGTCGTAGAGGTGACATGCTATGATGTCATTCATGGAATGGACTGGAAAGTTCCATTCCAGGTAGTCATAGATTGTTATTGTCGTAGGGTGAGTTTCATATCTCTAGTGGGTGGATCATTTCTTCATATGGGAGAATGGGATGTCCATGAAAGTAAAGTGGCTCCAGAGCATCATGGGATAGGTGGAGTTACAAACCAGATTGATAGTCTGTATCTAGATGACCTAGGGACTTCACAGATGCACTTTCCTCCAGTGGTGGATTATTTCAGGGATTAATTTCTAGAGGACTTTTTAGGTTTTCCTCTAAAGTGACAGGTATGATTTTCAATTGAGCATGTTCCAGGAGCGGCACCAGTGTCCATTCCTTCATATTGTATGGATACACCAGTGTTTCAGGATCTCAAGAAACAATTGGAGGAGTTACAGGTCTAGGTTTTCCTCTGACCCAGTACTTCTCCTTGGGGCTCTCCTGTCCTGTTTGGAAAGAAGGCAGACGGTAACCTTTGTCTCTGTGTGGATTATCGGAAGCTAAACCAGTTGATGGTCACGAACCTATATCCATTTCAAAGGATTGATGATCTCATTGACAAGCTTCAAGGATCCTCGGTGTTCTCGAATATTGACATGAGGTCCGGTTGTCATCAGTTGCGCATTATAACATCTGATATACATCTCACAACCTCCCGGAGCAGGTATGGTCTATACAAGTATATTTTTATGTCGTTCAGTCTCACGAAGGCGCCTATAGTTTTCCTGGCACTGATGAACCGAGTGTTCCATTCATACATGGATTCCTTCATGGTTATTTTTGTGGTTGATATCTTGGTGTACTCTCACACTCGACACGACCATGCTACACATCTTGAGATCGTTCCGAGTACAATATGAAATCATCAGTTATATGCTAAGCTCTCAAAATTCCTCTTTGGGATGGACCAGATTCACTTCTATGGTTATTTTATCTTAGAGACTGGAGTATCAGTAGACTAATAGAAAGTGAGAGTGGTAGTTTTATAGGAGCATCTGAAGAACATCTTTGAGGTGTGCGGTTTTATAAGGCTATATGGATACTACAGATGCTTCATACAGGACTTTCCATGCCCATAAACACCACTGACGGGTCTGACTAAGAAGGGTGTGATCTTCTTATAGTCAGATTCTTGTGAGTTAGTCTTTTAAGAGCTAAAGGGAGGCTAACATCAGCACCGATACTTGTCATGACAGAGAAGGGAAATTATTATACTATTTATTGTGATTTTTCATGTATTGGTCTGGGAGTTGTGCTTATGCAGGGAGATGGAGTCGTGGCATACGGGTCTCAGGAGTTGAGGCCACATGAGGGGAATTACCCGATGCACGATCTCGAGTTGGCTGCAGTTATTCATGCATTATGTTGTTGGATACATTACCTTTTGGGAGTTAATTTTGTGGTTTTCATTGACCACAAGAGTCTCAAGTACATATTCACTCAGCATGATCTTAATCTGAGACAGAAAAGGTGGGTTGAGTACGTTCAGTATTTGGACTGTGAGCTTGCCTACACGCGTGGGAAAGGCAACACAGTGGCTGATGCATTGAGCAGGATGACTCAAATAATGGAAGTTCAAGAGGCCTGCAGTTAGTGGTATTCCATGGATCTGTTATCTAAGATGCATTTTGAGGTGGAAGACCGAAAGGGCCATACTTTTCTATCATTTGTAGTTGTTACCTCTACTCTTCTTGATCGCGTTCAGATGAGCCAATAATTAGATCCAGGAAGCCTAGTCCTTAGGGAGAGTGTGTTAGGAGAGTAACCTAATCCTAGATGGACCATAGGCAAGGATAAGATCTGGGGTTTCTAGGGGTGCATTTTGGTGACAACAAACACATGCAAGGAGAAGATGCGGGGTTTTCAATCATTATTTTGGGCAGTTCATCCTGGTGTCACCGAGATGTATCATGATCTAAAATGTCTATATTGGTTTCCAGGTTTGAAAAGAGATCTTTCTGGTTTGGAAATGAGGTCTTCCATCTGTCAGCAGGTGTTGTCAGAGAACCAGTGACCAGAATGTCTTTTACAACCATAACCAATTCTTGAGTGGAAGTGGAATGACGTCGTGATGGACATCATGACCGGTTTTTTTATGTCTCCTCGGGGGAATAATGTTGTCTGGGTAGTCATTGAAAGGATCGCGAAGGTTTATGACTTCTATCCAATCAATGATTCTGTTATTATTTATGATTTGGGATGCTTGTGCATTTGAGAGATCCCATGTCTTCATGGATTCCGCGCTCCATTATTTCATACAGGTATTCACGTTTTACTTTTCTGGTCTGATAGAGGCTTCAAAAGGCGTTGGGTACAGATGTACATTTGATTACAACTTACCATCCACATACAGATGGCCAGTTTGAGTGTATGATTCAGGGGATTGAGGAGAGGCACCAAAATGCTTTCTGAATTTTATAGGTCTTTTAGAGAAGCATATTCCTCTTGTGGAGTTTGCATACAATAATAGTTTTCAAGAAACATTATAGATGGAATCTAATGAGGCTTTGTATAGTAGTCCATTCTGATCACCCTTTTATTGGACGGAGGTAGGAGAGGTAGCTTTGATGGGACCTCGTCTTGTTCAGGAGACCATAGAATAGATACAGTTGATTAAGAAGAGGATGGATACTGCACAGTCTCGATAGAAGTCTTATGCTTATCCGCAGAGATGACCTCTAGAGTTTTGGTCGGGGATCAGTTTTTCCTGCGAGTCACACTGAGGATGGGACACAAGAGGATCATGAGACATGGTAAGTTTTTATTGAGGTACGTCGGGCCGTTTGTGGTATTATAAAGTTTGTACAGTTTCCAATCATTTTCAGTTTCCTCAGAGGTACGAGGTTATGAATGATGTCTTCTACGTTTCAGAGCTTCGACATTATATTTCAGACATGTCTCATGTCTATCAACCTGAGGAGGTTGTGTATGAAGTGGATGCATCATTGAAGGAGAATCCTATCCATAGTGTTGATCACAGTACAAAGGTTCTTCGTGGACGGTCAGTTCCTCCGGTATGAGTGCTATGGCAGCATGGATGAGTACAGGACGAGACTTGGGAGAGGGAAGATGACGTACGAGTACAGTGGCTAGAGCAGTTTGTGGTTTCTTCTTTTGTGCCATGCTATGGAAATTAGTGGATAATTTATTTAAGGGTGGAAGTTTGTCAGAACCTACAAATTTTTTTAGGTATTTTTTCCTTTTCTGGCCGTTTTTGAGAAAAACAAGGTTTTTCGATAGGTTGCGCAGGGGAACACGGTTAACGCACTTTCTGAACAAACCGTGCGACTAGCCCAGGAAACAGTGCACCCCTAACAGTGGGCTCCGCACAGCCTATGAACGGTTTTTCAAACCGTGTGGGAAAGCCGTGTGAAGTCCATGGGTGAGAAAGTGGCAACCGCATAGTTGGCACACATTTTTCCAAACCACGTGGGGTAACCATGAATCCAAATAATGTTAGGATTTTTTATGTCCCAAGCCACTTGGTATTTCCCTTTCCTCCACCATTCATCCTCCCATTTGTGGCTCACGTGGGAGATTCATTTTTGAAAGGTTGTGGAGCTCCTTGGCTCATTTTGGTGGAAAATCGAAGGGGTTTTTTGGTGGATCAAAGGAGGTTCAACATTGGTAAGTTCATATATTTGTTCTTTCAGGTTTTGGTTAGGGTTAGCACACACACTCTCTCTCTTGGTTTCATAGATCTACAAGGGTTGCAAGTAGATATAGGGTTGTGTTTCCTTTGTGTGTTAAAGGTTAACCTTTTTGTTTATAGGGATGATCTTTTGAGGTGGTTTTGAGGATGTGTTCACCCATTTTGTGGTGCGTTTGGGTGAAGGGTCGATTTTTTTCCAAACCCTAAGAGGAAGGTGGTTTGTGCCTTTCCCTTCGAAGTTGTTTAGTATTATTTGAAAATTCCACTAATACCCTTGAACGAGGTATTGTGTGTTTACCTTTTTACCATTGATTATTGTCTATCATGCTTGTAAGCTTGTGTAGAGGATAATTGGATATGAATCAAGTTGTTTTTCTATGCTTCAGATGTTTTTCCCATACATGTTCTGTTTACGACTGATTGCTCCTGTTTAGCCAGTTTGGCCGGCTGGCCTGTTTTCCATGCATGTTTCTATAGCATGGAGAGTTTGTATTTCGGATATGAATGATATATTGTAGACTGATTATCCAAGTAGTTCTGTAGGTTTACATTGGCCATATTGCATTGCTAAGCTCATTGACCAACACAGGGCCGTGAGAACCCGATGTAGTAGACTATATTGGGAATTGACCGAGTGAGCTTTCACAGAGAGTCTTTTATAAATTTAAGATATACGGGGGATATACTATGTGATAATCTTCAGATATCCTAGGACCACTTGGGGATATAAGGGGAATTGACCGAGTGAGCTTCCTCAGAGAGTCCTTGATAGTTTAGACTATACGGGGAAATGACCCATTGAGCTTCGTTAGAGAGTCTTTGATTTTATTCCATAATTTTTTACACCATAAGGGGAATTTATGTTGAGTTCATCCTAAGTGTGTCTATGAATGACCAGGTCTATAAGGGAAATTGACTAAGTGGGTTCCTCAGATAGTCCTAGACCTTGGGGATATAAGAGTAATTGACTACATGAGCTTCCTCAAGGAGTTCCTGACTACATTAGACTACAAGGGGAATTTATTGTGGGTGCTTCCTTAGAGAGTCTTCATATACATAAGAAGAGGGGTTAGACCAAGTGTACATCCTAGATGGTTGGTTGTACTTCTTAGGTAGGACCAAAGATGATGGTCGTGAGTACTTCCAAGAGGGTTACCTGTTTGTGTTTAGCTGTTTGTCTAACCATTTCTTGATATTGAAGTTGTAGATTCTTTACTGCTAAGTACATTCAGGTTTACTGTTTTCTGTACTTTTACCATCCATATATTCAATGACTGTTTGGAACAGGACTTCGGGTGGTTGCCTACAGGGATTTAGTCTCACACCCTATATTGGGCCATGATTTTGTCCCAAAAATATTATATTGTTGCAGGTATAGATAAGGGAAAACACCCTTATACATCGGGTACATGACATGTTGTGGAGCTAGATAGCATGGGACCAAGCATATTATTGCGATGTTGTGGAGTTGTTTAAATTTTTCTTTTGTACATTGGTTTAGCACTGATTGTATTTTCTATATTGTGGCTTGTTTAGATTTTTTCCTAGACATATAGATCATGCTTCCTTTTATATAAATATGTGCTCTATTTATTCATTATTCCAGTCTTATACTATTTACTATTGTTGGATATTTAATGCTTCCTCTATTGTATGTATTTGGTTACTTCCAATGTGTATTCTTCCAATGAAGGCACAGTTTCCCCACTGTCAAACCCAAGTCCCTCGCTACTAGTCAGCATCCAATGGAATTCGGGGAAATGCCCTTGATTCCATGTGACCAACTAGGTACGTTATGCCTCTGGGTGGTTTCCGGTACTGGGACATTACAACTGTTGGGTTCGAGAATATCCCCTTACCTTGTATCTAAATGATTCCGTCAATTTAATGTATTGTATAACAACATTAGATTCATTAAATAAAAATTCCAGAACCTTTTGTACATGAATATGATTCATTATGTTGTCATTAATTTAATTTTATGGCCCTTTTTATGAGTTATATAGTTTAAAAACATTGTTCAGGAATGTCTTTTTTATGGTTTTCTTATGTGGTTCACATGCATTCATAAATTGAGGTTTCTGTTGAACATGGGTAAAAATACATAACTGATATATCATGTTATTAATTATATTATATATTTTTAAATTATATTATAATGGATTATATTATATTCCATGTGGATGAATCCTTATACAATAATTAAATGATGATTTTTGGGGTTAATTTAGTCTTTTTTTATCACAGAGAACATGTTTTGTTTAATCATTTAGTAATATGTATCTAAGATGGAACCAGATCATGAAATAGGATATAATACACATAAAATATTCTGGTTCAAATATTAAAATGGTTTCAGGACTAGATATGAAATTATAAATTGAAAAATAAAGCATGTCGTTTTTTAAGGGGATAGACCAACACCTCAAAAACAATTTTTTATTTCTTAAAATAAAAGGAAGAGGAAAATCGGGTTGGATGGTATAATATCCCATTAGTATCATAACATTCTAGTATTTGTAATATATTGATGTTACCATACCATTTGGACAATGATAGGTGGGGGTAATGTAATAAAAGAACTTGAAATTGAAGAGAAATTAAGGTAAATGATGGTGAAAATTACCTCTTGAATCCTCCTATTGAGATCCTCATAAAGGGACATAAGATTGGTCTTTTGATAAGACCAGAATCTCATGGACATGGTGGCGGGTTTAGGGAATACATTGTTGCCACTTTTAGAAAATTATTGATGCTTTAGAGGAGTTTGTAAATGAGGTTCTGAAGGGTGGTATTTATATTGGAGGGGAGTGGGGTTTTCTTAATGTAGTATTCAATAATTTATTAATTTCCCCTAAGACAAACAATATTGATGAATCCATGACCAAGAATAGTATAGAGGGAATTTGACTTTGAGATTTTGGTGCTTACATCACGTGTGATTTTAGGAATAGTTGGTTTAAATTATAATGTATTTATATGGTAAATTAATGTATTTTTTTATTCACAAAAAATTCAAGTATATCAGAAAAATCCTAAAAATTCACACTAACCATTTTTCGATGTGTATAATCCAAAAATGAAGTCCATTTTTCAAAAATAAATTTTTAAATATAATTAATTTTATTTTTATATAAAATCATAATTCATTCAAAAAATAACAATTTTGAAACTTGAACTGCTTTTATATTACATTTAAAAATTAATCAAGATTTAATTATATCAAACCCTTAACAAGATACAATAATAATTAAATTTAATATTAATTAGGGTCATATTACTATTAATATTACTATTCATAATGGTATGTTTCAATTAACCAAAAAAACAATTTTGTTCAATCATTCTCTGAATAACTTATTGAACACAAGTGTAGAAGATCGCTTTTCGAAATTCGAAACATTGAAATCGGAAAAAAAATTGTGATCACATAGTATTTAGTATCATAATATTTCACTTGAAATTATAATGGGATTATACAATAAGGCATAATTATAATAATGGTTTTACATTTATAAATACTTGGTACATTACAGTAAGGTTTATAATGGTGAGACATTCATGGGGCAGTTCGGTGAACATGTTTTGGGTCATGATCTCCCTGAGCTTAAACTTCTCCCCTAAATGGTTTCACTAAATCATATGTTATTGGATATCGAGTATTTCATAGTTAATGGAAAATCCCAGAGATCATATATTCCTCATAATCTCTAATAAATGGGATTTATTGGGTATGTTCATATTGATTGAAGGTATCATTTCCTTTTTTCTATCAATTGTATTTGTTAAAATATTATATTTATACTAATCATGTGATAACTACTCAATAGATATATTATCATTGGTAATTATACATAATGGTCTTTTATATCTAATTTTATATAATAAAACAAAATAAGTGCATGTGTTTTATATAATTACATTTCATAATATGACAGTTAATTAAAAAAAGGTTTAATTTTATATCTAGCAGTCCGAGATGTTAAAATATTCCCCCTTAATACACATAACCTTAAAAATATTATATTCCCACATTAAAAAAAAGTGGTTAACTCTGATTCATCACCTCCTCCAGTTCCCACATTGCTTCTCCAAACATCTCGTCTCTCTACAATACTTTGACAATTAGCATTTTCGTATTCTGGAGATCATTATTTCTATGATCTATGATCTTCACCTAATGATCCTCGTAGGAATTTTCATTCTACAATCATAATACATCCGGATTGTGTACATGTGATGATTAGAGTATGTACTTGCTTATGTGGGATATAAACAATACATCATGTACTTGAGATAGGTTATGTGGGAGTACAAGTTACTAGGTCATAACTCCAATGTGATCAAGGATCACATAGAAGATGAAGTATCTAGGACTATGATTTCCCTTTCTATCAAATTTCATCATTTTATTCCATTGATACATTAAGAGTAATTTCATGTCTACAAATTAAATATCTCTGACTCATCGACAATTGTCTAAATTAATCATCAATCGAATATGTGTATCCTTGATGTGATGATGAATGATCTTATTCTTTCCATAATTACCTAAACCATCTTAGGACCAAGAAGTTTTCCTTCCCCAACACCATCCCTTCATGTAGGTGTTTTACACACCACCAAACATGGGATTTATATGTATACATTTGGATGCATGAGGGGAAACAATTATTTTATGAGAACTAGAACTTATATAGATTTTTGTCCCATCCTCCAGTGAGGTACATGGAACATGCTCACAACATGTATTCTAGTATTTTAGTAGTCTTATCATATTGGCCATCTGTTTTAAGGTGACAATTTTCTATGATGTTAAAATCGGTTTTTTGAACATGTTAGACAGTTTATCAACACATGGTAGTGATTCACAAATCATTATCTGATTTAGTCTATAGTGGTAATACATATATCCTTACAACCTACTTTATGTACATATATGCATGTTTAATTGGAGATAAATCTTCTCAAATTGCAATGATGTTTTCATTCATTATTAGATGTCCAACCAAAACTTATTTGGTATTATTTCCTCTGGACGTTTTTTGTTGTCTGGTCACCAATTACATGGTGATGTTTTTTTGTTTTCATATTGGTATGAAAAATGGGTCTTTCATCCCCTTAAACATTTTCCATTCATATTTCACTTTCGGACATACCATGAACTTTGATTATATTTAGAAATCTCATTCTTCATATTCCCTTGCCAATAGTGTTCTCAGATATCTTGATACATCATTGTGCATCCATGATGGATATATGAGGTTTATTTACATGCATCATCCATCAACTCCTTCTTTATTATTATATTTAATGGTACACATAGTCAAAAACCAAATATTGAAATACCTTTTTCATTAACATTGAACATCATAGATTTACCATTTCTTATAGTATCCATTTTCTTTTGAATTCACAAATCATATATTTGATCATCATTTAACCTCTTTAAAAGATATGGTTGAGAAATAATTTTTGAATGGATTGATGATTTCCTTTCATTCTAATTCCCAAGTCCATAATTTCAAAATCTAATAAGATCAGATCCCTCTCAATTCTCATAAATGATATAATTGATGGGTCCTTTAAACATAGAGGGTATACACTATTATCCACCTTCACTTGATGGTAGTGAAATGAATAGTCATTTGACATGAACAGATTTAACCAAATTCATTGGCATATAATCAGTTAGTTTTATGTAAATATATACTTGAGGCTCTTGTGTTCTGTATATATTTCAAAGTTCTCACCAAAGTGACTATTTTGAAATTCTTTCTAAGTGAAGATCACTACAGACAACCCCAAATAAACTGTTGGGTAGTTTTGATCATGAAATTTCATATTCCTTGAGGTATAGTCTATGATTTAGTAATTTTTTACTAAAACATATCCCAATCCCTTCTTCAAATAATCACAAAATACTATGAAAAGTTCACCAATTTTGGTTATCTTTTTCTTAGAGGTACTGATAAGCCTTCTTTTCAGCTACATGATTCTCTCTTCACATTCATCATTCTAACAAAACATGATCACTTCTGAGTTTTCATGGTATGAATTTTTGAAAACTAAGAGAAATTTCTCACAAATTGGTGATAATTCCTACTTAACACAAGGAATCTGAGGATATCAATCATAGATGTTGGCCTCAACCATCCTTGAATTTCTTCTATTTTTTTTAAGGGGCCAAAGATATCCTATTAAATGTAATAATATTCTCCATGAAAAAGGAATCCTTTAACTAAAACTGACATTTTCTGTACATGGTATAAACTTCGCTTTTCATAGGGCCTTTAGCATAGTGCTGAGATGCTCCCCATTCTCCACCATGCTTTTGGTGTTTATTATAATATCATGTATAAAGACTACCACAAAATTTTCAAGGGAATCTATAATGACTCTATACATCTAGTCCATGAATACTTATAGAGAATTAGTGAGTCTAAATAGAATCACTATGAACTCCTAGTCCCAATACCTTGATTGAAAGTGGTCCTGGAGATATCCTCCTTCTTCACCCTAAATTGGTAATATCCTGACCATAGAACCACATTTGAGAACTATTGTTCTCCATGTATCTGATTTAACAAGTCATCAATCATTGGAATAAGATACATTTTCTTTATTGTGATCTTTTTTATCTCACCATAGTCAATTCCAATGTGCATTTACCCTTCCTTCTTCGTGATGAATATGATGGGAACACCCCATGGGGAAGAACTCCATCAATGAAATAATTTATCCAGAAAAACATATAGTTGTTTCATTATAACATCATGTTTCAGAACATTCATTCTCTACGGTGTCATTGATAATGGAAACAACCAATGGTGAGCATGATACTCTTTGTCAAAGAAAAATAATTTCCATTCTTAATATGTTGGTGATAAATAATATTGCTTCTTCCCATCCCAAATGTATAGTGTTTGGGGTTGATTCACAATAAAAACAGTTATTTACTAGTCATGTAAATTTGTTTTATCCCTATATAGTGAATTCCAATCCATACATTTAATTTCATCAAATTACACTAATGGGAGTATGACAAGGATCTCTAGGAATTTCGGCACACAGATTTTGATAGGAGTGAATTTATATACATGGGATGCAATATTTCCCTGATTTTCTAATATCACTGACTACAATAATTCTATGATTTGTTTTTGTGTTTGAATAGTTCAGATAAAATTTCATGATATAAAGGAATTGATAAAACTATAATCCAATATAACATTCTGTATTCTTGAGTGAACAACTAGTGTACATTTAACCACTTCATTTTTTGAGATCCAAAAATTCGATTGTGATGGAAAAAGATAACCCTTGATGCCATGGAGGTCATTGGTTTCCTACAAAAACCATTGAATTAGTTCAATAATTTGACAATTTCATTGGTTCCTTATAGTTCAAGAAATTATTAATGCACTGAGTGTTGATTTGATAATTCATTTCCTCTACAACATTAGTGGGTTTTTTCAATTGGATATCACTAGATAGGTTTTCTTCCTTCCCGAATGAAAAAAATTTCTCACCCAAATTAGGTAATTTTTGTGGTGCTTATTTACACTCCAATAAAAATGGGATGTTCATATCACATGGAACTATATTATTTCTCCATCAGACCACAATAACTAAACTCCACTTTCTACTTCTCATCATTGTAATGCCCTTGATATTCTATAATCTTCATTTCAAATTAAAGGCCACATCATACAAGATCCTCATAGCTATCAAAGTCTTAAGTCACCATAGATTTCAAAGAATAGGTTTTATCACAACAAATCAGAGGTAAAACATGTATTTGGGGTTAAACAAATATCGGTAGACTATTGTATAATTATTGTGATATTTTTATCATACGCCCAGATAGATTATTCGTCATTTTTCATGAGGCTAAGGAAATCCTTTTCTAATTATATATAGAAAGGGAGATGATAATATTTATCAAAAATAATTTTTTTTGAATTCCATCAACCCCATTTCTTATTTATGTCCCTTAGGATCCATATTATTGATAAAATTACAACACTAATCATCTTCTCCATCCATATGAGATACTATAAATTGAAATATCTATTGCTGAGAACATCGAAGGATGGAAATTTACTTTTCAATGGAGTCTATTCATTGTTTCATGATAATGGGTGAAATGATCCATTGAAATTCAATGGACATTGTTTCATAAAGGACTCAATTGTGGATTGTTATCTATTATGGGGATTTGGATGCTCCTCCTATGCCAATTTTCTATTCAGATCCTTAGTCAGCTGAAAGAGGATCATCATGATGTTCATGATTTGTTCTCCCACATAGTTGGTAATCTCATAGAGTTAGTCATTAAATTTTTCGTCACATTTACTATTTACATGAATACTCATATTTATGGCCATTAGATAGAATGAAAGTAAAATTAGTGATTAGTATATTTAAACTATTAATCACATAAGTGGTAATCTGATGACATTAATGGGAGAAAATATAAATTACACTTATTTAACATCTTATTAATTTAATTCCTTAGATCCATGTTATTTATGATCTAATTCCTTACATATATACTTTTTGGAATTTTTATCCATTAATAATTCTTTATAATGAGTTTATGAATTCATCCAAGCATATCTCCTAAGAGTGTCAAACCGGGTGTGCGGTATTACTCATTGTCGTGCACAAGGTTACACTGAGTCATGGCTGACACACCTTGTCAGAGTTGTTACCCCTAGGTAAATTTGTGCCAAAAGAACATTCACATATATTATCTAGAAATTGCTATATTTTCATTATAACCACTTACTCTATACATACAAAATATTGAGATTTTTGCTTATATTTAGACTTATCCATATGGTTTATCTATAGTTTTACAATCCTAATACAAAAAAGAACTACAATTTTACTTTGATACCATCTATATCAACCCTTCTCTTAATTACACACTAATAATTGATTTATTAAAAAATATTACACATAGTACAGCCCAAAGAATTTAAACTACATGTTTATTTTTGAAATTGGTACATTACAAAACAACATAAATTAGGAAATACATCATCATTATTAAAAACATCCTTAACAATTTCATTCATAAAACAACATGGGATAACCTGGAGAAAAACATAAGAATATGGAGGTTTATAAAACATAGTAAGTTAATAAAATTGGAATAATGTAAAACATATTAGATAATAGGAGTGTAAATGGGTTATAAAAAGTATTGGAACCATAAACATGAACAATGTGATATGATATAACAGGATAATAATAAAGACAGCAGGGGAAATGTGGAAACAATATAAAACACAACATCATATACAAAGGTCAAGGATAAAATAACAATACATCATGGGGTTAAAAGTTCAAAAAAGTAATTTTGGTTTTGTACTTTTCCCAAAATGATGTATCATGAGACTAAAAATTACACAATTCCATATAGCGCTATATAATTAGGGGCACACCCATTAATTTCATTTCATTTTCATGTATAAGTGTGCCACAAATATTATAAAACATGGGTTCATTCATCATCATAATTTATTCAATAATAATGTATTTTGGATAAAATACAAGAATATACCATGTAAAAAATAATATGTTTATAAATGAGAATAACCTATATAAGAAAAGGGTATGGTATTAACTAAAAAAGTTATTTTGGCATTAAATATCACAGCGAAATTTTGACAGCATAATAGTGTCACATAAAATATTCATAAAAATCACATTAGGAGAGAGAAATTGTTTTCTAATAATTTTAAAATAAAATGGGTTGTAATAGGTTTAGGGAAATATATGTCCCCGTATAAAAAATTCTAAATAGAAGGTATTAGATAATAAGGACTCTTGAATAATGAATAGAAATTGATGAACCCTAACATGAGTGTGTGAATCCAAATTATTGAAAGGGGATTCCTAAGAGATTTTGGGAACATATGGATGGCACTAGATAGTTGAGTTCAGAGTGTTGATGTGTTATAAGTAGTTTAAGTGAAATTAATTTGGTGCATATATGTTTTTATATTGTAAATGAGGGGGATTTATTTATTATTTAGGTTTCAGACTCCACATAAAAAATAACCAAAACCTAAAACTGTCCCATGGGTTTCTCCTTGGTTATTCACATGGTATATACCAAATGGGATTGATTCTCATTATTTTATAATTACACAGGCTAACATAATTAAAAACTCCCTTTCTTATCTGGAGGTGACTCATACTCATAAATAAATGAATTTAAACTCATAAAAATATTAATGGTTTTGGAGGATTTATAATAGATTTATAAAATTAATAAAATATAGAAAAAATAAAATTATTATAAAGGTAAAACAAAGGATTATTCGTTAATATCCTCTTTAGTATTTATTACATCATTTTTATGTCATTATGATGCCTTAATATATAAATTATATTGATAAGATATTTAATTATTACCCTAAAATATGACTAACTCAAAAAATTATGAAAAATTTACCGTTGGATAATATATATGCACTAATTCCAAATATAATTTTTATTTAATCTAAATAATTTCCTATATATATTTATTTTAACTTTTGAAATAAAATCATCAATTATTGAGAAATGTTTGTTTTTTTACAATAATATTTTTCAAACAATTATGAAAATTACTTTTGACTAAATAAAAATTATATGATAATGTATATTTAGTAAA
The DNA here is from genome assembly GCA_963277665.1 of Viscum album. NCBI lineage: Eukaryota > Viridiplantae > Streptophyta > Magnoliopsida > Santalales > Viscaceae > Viscum > Viscum album. The sequence continues at coordinate 874,068,966 of OY728143.1, read as the reverse complement.
AAAATATTAAATAATAAAATATTTATAAAATATATTATATAAAAAACATTCATTATTCATAAAAATAAATTACTTAATTGAAATTTAAACATTTTCCAAAATATAATTTTTTTTGTTGTATCAAAATAAAATCATTTATAAAGTATCTATAATAGAGTTACAATATATTATTTATTATATAATAAATAACATGCATACTCAAAATTATAGGGTCTTGATTCATATCCCCTTAGTACACTAGTTAATTTCATAATAGTATGGTTCGCGATGGTGAGACTTTCAGGGGTTGGTTTGGATAACATGGTTTTGTGCATGATATCTATAAGCATGAAAATTTCTAGTAAACAGTTTCTCTCTTACATGAGATGTTGGATCTCATCATAGGCTTGGTCAATGGAAAATCTAAGAGATTCTATCACCCTCAAAATCTTTGGTAAATGGGCTTAATAGGGTAACATCATATCAATTGATTCCATCACTTTTGTTTTCTATTTAATTGGATTTTTAAAACACCTATATTCATAATAATAATGTGATCATTGTTCAACAACTATATTATCAATGATAATGTTACATAATGATATTTTGAAGTTAATTTTATTTGTATCTGTTGCGTCATTAAAAAACTCACCTAAAAATAGGGACAATTAATAATCGGAAACATCAGTAAGTAACATTGTTAACATGGATCCATCTCCATGACCAGATTATTGGATGAAATTGGGGGATTTAAAATTACATTCACTACGTTAATAATAAATGTAAAATCTACATGCTTTACAAGAATCAAGCAACATGAAGTCATCAACTTGGATCATTCTTACAATGGGGTAGGAGAAATGAAAATCCAAAAATCCTTCCAAACTACACCTCTTCCACGACTTCTACCTCACCATCATCTATGAGGAACATGCACCCAATATCACCTATTAAGATCATCTATAGTGGTGTGATTGACACCCTGGTGTTCAAATATGTGAAGGATATTTTCATTAACATTAGGGATACGGATCATAAAAAACATGGAGGCATAAAAAATCTCAATCATCGCTACCATTGTGGACCACATATGGCAGAACCTCCACCATATTTTGATGAAAAAATTATTAGGAAGTCTCTACCCAAAGAAATCTGACAAATAAATACCCTATTCTATGTAGGTATGGGACATTCATGCTGTACCATAAACAACTACAACCTAAGACAACCCGAAATTGGATCCCACTATGCATTTTTAGTGATAGAATCGACCAATCTAACAATTCGATGAGTGGGATACCTCTATACATGCTCCATGAGCAGCTGTCCATAAAACCCAATCCCAATTTCGTGGGAAGGCTTAGAATGCTAACCAACAACATGAATTTTCTATAGATAATGTATCCCATATCACCATAGCATGTCCCACCAGAACCCAGCAATTGGTAAATGGGGATCTATAGTTCTCCACTTCAGATCGAGACTCATGCAAGCTGTGTTTCTCTCTGATTAGATGAGTATTTAAGTGACATGGTGTCCAAAGACCCATGAAAAGTTTAATTGATGGCATCTTTCACTGCAATATATGATGATATAGAAACACAATTTGTGTAAATCCCTATTAATGGAAATCTATACCTAGTGGGGGTGATCTGTTTCTAAGAATGAATGGTGTTTTGAAACCCCATAATCACCCCATTCAGTTGGATGAGTGATCCAATAAAGCACCTCGATGACATTTAATCAATATGTGGACATATTATTTACACCGTAGAGTATAAGAAGGCCAGTAAGATTTTATGTTTCTCCCAGACATTAGAAGTATTCATGTTATTTTATAGTCAGCTTACCACAGGGTCCATTATTCGTTTAGAGGAACTTCTTATAAAATTTCTCTATTATTTCTTCTCCACTATAGAAAAGACTTGTATTGATGATCTATTAATGTAAAACAAGTATTAATGTGTGGGTATGATACTTTATCTCCCAGTGGAATGGCCTCATGTAATTACTCAACATGTAATTGTCCTATTAATGATTGATTGCAATGTGTTTTGGGAACAATACTAGTTTACGGGTCCCTACCCTCACAACAATAAACTGCACAGGTTTATTATGGGAGTTCTCCTAAGTAGCTCAGTTTCGTAAAAAATTATTATTATAGATAGGAAAATAGTCATTTCTATTGCCTCTTCTAGATCCCGCGAGAAGTCCTACAAAAATAGCTATTAACTCTACCATGTATGAAAATGCTCCAAATAAGGTATTCATTCTGGATCCTTTACCATAAGAGCCTCACTAAGTTCACACCTACGAATAATATAATATCACCATGTAGAAACGCTATGAACAACCTCACTAACTACAACCGCCTAGAAAATAAAATGTTGATCTACCCCCCCCCCCATCAAGGCCATACTCTAATAGTACCCTTCCAATAAAGAAGCAAATGAACATATTTTATTCATTTTTTCATATGTCCTATGATACCTCACATGTTACATAAAGAATCGAATTCATAAATTTATAGAGTGTAATACGCCATTGGATGCAAGGGAATCCTGTAGTACCAATCATTTCAAATACCACATGATCCACTGACCTACAATCATTGAATGATACATGTTAAAATATTGACCCTAGGACCATTTTGTTTATGGAAATGTAAAGTTGGATGATGTTCACATGGTATTATTTATGACTATTTTGTAAATCCAAAAACTCTTATTGTTTCATCACCTCCTACACTCACTAGATCCAAATCCTAGTCTCAACCATAAAATCCATAGAAAAATAGTTATCAATGGGACTAGGACAATTTTATTCCCCTTACAGTGCAAAATCCATCTCAAACTATTATTGACTTCTGGCCTCTAATTTTTGGGGATTCCCCCAATGTAAATCATTTTTTAGACTATTCCACATATGAGGAATAGTATTATACCATTGTGAATGTCATGGAGATATTTTACTTCTTTAAGATTCTCTATAACAAGGAATAGCATCTAAACTATTTAAGTGCCTCTCGCTAATGAGAATGAAGGAATGGTCAATGACATGTCATCCACTATAATGATGGGTCCATTTTACCATAAATAAATAAATTCCTGAAACTAATTCTAGGAGAAGGTTTTTTAAAGAGATTAATATGTACTATTCTCCCAATGAAGTTCCTCAGGTACTCCTCCGTAGTCCACAATGTTAGTTGATTGTGAAGGTCATCCATGAGCACCCTATGATATTTTTCATCTACTTTGGGTATGAACTCATATAACAAACAGTTAGAAAATATTTTTTTGGTTTTGTACAAATAATCAATAAAAGAATATTTCTAGAACATTTCAAACCCTATTTTTTCATCACCGAGAATCCTCTATGCCCCTACCATGGAAATACAATACACATGAAATAATATTCTCTTGGGATGAATGTACAGTTATTTGATGCACCAATTCACATTTTTTTGAGGATTTTGATTATCATGAATCTCCTATGGTAAAATGAAATGCATAATGACAATTAATAATCCTAGAAAATAAATCTTCAATTTGAAGCAAATGTTTATTCTATAGAGACCTAATATTTGGATGATCTCGAATAAGATGATTGTTGACTCACCAGCTCATTTTATAGGGCTGTTGAGGGTGTCATAATTAATGTGTACATATGGAAATTGTATATCTTATGTTAGTTTAATGGCACAGAGATAAATTGTTTCCTAATGGATTCTAGTTCTAGGATCAACCTCATCCCGAAACAAGCACAACATAATATGGGAAAAATGAAAGCTATATGACTATGTCCAACCTGATGATTTAGGGTTATGATAATATAATTTAAATATACTTTCAATGTTTTGTCTGAGGTCCCCATTTTTTGGATTTAAATCATGAATTGAATTCATTTCTGTCTCACAAGATACTATCTATAATGCACTGTTGGGTACACAATGGCTTCATATTCATATAGTGTTCCCTTACATGTATCACCAGTTCATCAAATACTCCTTAAATGGTTGAGTAGGGGGTACTCCATGGTGATTCACCCCCCATTGACTATTTTGAAGACCTCTATCTATATTCAAGGTGTTACCAAAGGGAATGGAAGTAGGTTCAGACAAACATGGTTAGGGGAATCAATGCTCCAAATGATTTGATGGCAACTATGGTTAGTTTATGGAAATACGAGAATGACATTTTCATTAACTGAATTTATCAATTTTATGCCAAAATTATAACCCTAGGATTAATTTCATTTTAATAAATAAATAGGGTTTTTATGCCACTAAGAATAAGTAACTCCCATCTATTACCTCGTACTCATACAGTAGATGGTATCTCATTATTTCAGAAGACCCTACTTATGTCATGTACCTAGAATATACCCCCATGACATCCAATACATGAAATTAACTGCTATACCAAATAGTTGGTCTAAATCAAATGAAGCCAGCTCACCACCATTTTTCTAACATCAATATTGTACATCACAGTAAAAGTCGATATGGAATCAGATATGAGGCTTATTTCACCGTATTCTTCACAGAGAAGGAACACCTTAGAATGGATTCATTGTCCACTTAAGAATGATATGGTTCTTCCCCTATGTAGAGTGGCCTATAAGATATTCCTCCTCCAACTAATTCTTCTATTTCTGATGTAAATTAATAATTCAATGACACCCCTCCAACATTTGAGGAGGGTGTCTCCCTCATTGTTTCTAATTTATCTCCGGTGAAACATGGTGTTTTGGTAGATCTGAGGCCACACTGATATGGGAATCCATGTGTCAAGAGGAGAAGAAGTAGTGTGTGGACTTCTTGAAATAGAATCCTGATATGTTTTTTGTAGTGGTATGATAGGATTCTAGGGCTGGATACTTCGATCTCTATTAACCATATTGTTCTCCCATCATGTCATTGTGGATTCAAGAAAAATCCTATATTTTTTCACCCTTAAAATGGTGTAATGTTCATTTACGATGTTTATAGTATTATCAAAGAAAAAAACATTAGAAATGTCTGCTACCCTAGATATATAGTAAACAACATCACATTCATGATAAAGAATAGGAAGATCAGATTCTATTTTGACATCTGATACCTCAACCTCTATTTCTCAATGGATTATTTTTCCATTCCTTTTATAGAGTAATGTGTTGATGAAACAACAATTTTTTAGTCCCTATACTTCATGGATGCATACACAAGGAAGGTTCTGATCTGTATGTCCCTCAAAGATGAGTATTCCATGACCTTCAAGGCGCCTCAAGGGAATTTCTTTTGTGATGTGATAACTCTTAGCCTAAAAGAAAAAGGATACACTTATCTGTGGGAAATGCACCACATTTTCTATCTAATTATCATGAAGTTGGTTCAATTTTATGTGGATGATCTAGTGGCCAAATCCATTTACTTTGAAGACCATCTAAAAGATCCTGAAAATGTATTAAATTTTCTCTGCTCCAAAACATGAAGATGAACCCCTTGAAGTGTGAATTCCACGTTATATCTTCGAAATTTCATGGATTCATCATAAGGTACAATTGAATCAAGATCAGCCCGATGAAGGTCGTGGCCACCAATCATATGCCTACCATTAGTTATCTTAGGGAGTTTCTTTGTCTCAAATTCCACTTAGCCAATATACACCAATTTATTTTGAATCTATCTGAAATGTTTATACCCTTATCAAGGATCATGATGAAAGGAACCATTTACATGTTGGACGATAAATTCCTTACCATATTAGTGGATATATTGTTGTACTACTACATCCTCTGGTTATGATGACACAATTTTCGAGAAATCCAATCATCATTTATATGACCACCCCGAATGAATCCCTTGTCACCCCTCTAGCCTAGATAATAAATACATGTAGTGAAAATAGTTTTTATTATCTCAATCAAATTATCCTCAACACAGTCTAAATATTCATCTAATAAAAAGTATTTATTTACCAAAATTTTCGCATTAAAGGAGTTATGGAATTATCTGTATCATCATGAGATTCATATAATGCCATAATTGGACACAGAAAATTATGTCATCAATTTTCCAATGTTTATTGGATGATTATAATGATTGGTAGAAATACTTTAGTGGTTCAACAACAAGTTTTTTCCATAGAATGACATCAAAGGGTATCTACGGATAGATTTTCTAGACACCCATTGGGCCCTTGATGAATTGACCCATGATGTTGGTTCCCCAAATGAATCAATCCTTTCATCAGTTCATGGAATTAAACTATGGATGATTAATTTTAATGGTTCCTCTCAAATCCTAAAAAGTAGAATTTACAAAAATCCCAAGATTAATATAGTATGTCTGTAAATCATATTCCACACTTCTGTAGAAGCTCTATGGTAGTACTCATTCTTGTTGTTAGATGGCTTCACCCACAATGTGGTCGAGTATCATGTCATCATTACTAGTCTCAATATATCCCATGATTTTGATTTCCCCAGTTAATATGTGAAGGGATATTCTAAATTATTTATCAAACAAATTAAAGGTAACTACATCATTAGAAAGAATGATCTTATTCCCGTACAAGAGAATACCTATTACATAATGGACTAGTTCACTTACTAACAGTTGGTGACTCATTTTCCTGAGTCACAATTTTTTTGATTTGATTCCTTTTCCTGACAAGTAATAACCCTTTTAGTTCCAAAAAAATATTATCTAATTATTTATGTGGCAGACCATTGGGTCATCGCCCCTTACACTTAAGGTGATGGAGGCCAACATGTAAAAAATATATCTTATGTTGATTTTATTTAGTAAAATATGATTCCCCCAACATATAAAAATTATTTATTAGAAAAATAAGATAGTTAATTATATCAATCCAAGTATTCTACCCCTAGACAGTGTTGAGCATGAAAGAATATGCAGGCGTGTAATAGTGTTTTCCATCCATAGTAGGAAAAATTGACCCAACACACAATAGACATGGGTCAAGTACAATTATCCTATATTTAATGTAGGGATATGTGATACCTTATGTTATATAGCATATGAAATTTGAGTCTTGTAGTACCCATCAGGTGGGATTGAACCTCACTTACCAAATTCAAGGGTTGGGCTACTTCTACGCCACTTAGGTCCAAATTTTTTTTGAGTTCACCAAGATGTGTCACATGTTCCAGATCCATGAAAACAATTTCCATTGAATACAGGGTCTTCTCCACACCACCATGTATCCATTTCCCTATGTTTTATATGGTCTCTACATCATGGGGCCATACCTACCGATGATTTCTCACCAGTAATGGTTAATTCTGTCTGAAATAGACATACTCTCTAAGAAAGAAGATGTGGTTTCCCTCAAGGAATTCAAATCCCAACCCTTAATTGAGTTCATGAGATCCCATATCTTCCATTTTTTTTCCTCATGAAATTATCATGGAAAATGGAACCAACCAATGGGATGTAGAATAGATGAAATTGAATACCAAGTAAAATATCCTTTTCAACCATACATATAATACCATATGAAAGAAAATAAAATGATTTGAGGTAATCATCAAGACACTCTCTAACATCTTGAAAAAAATTATGGCCCTGAACAATAAAACATGGATGGAAAGGGTCCCCAATTCCCTATGTTCCTACCAGATTATGACACAAATTTACACCTAGGTGACCCCATATTCCCTTGTATAGGGAAAAAATGATTCCTTGTCCTTGTAAATTTATTTCCCTCACTCTAATAAAAAAGTTTAGGTCCATCATATACTAGATGTAATTAGTGAAATATCTATTATATGGGTTGTAATCCTTATTATATAATAGGCTTTAGTCCTTGAATAATCTAAAGAAGCTCTAGAACAGGATATTGGGGGTGTTCAAAAATGAGGGGTACCTACACTCCTTCCTCAAAGGTGACATGATACTACTTCGTTAAACACTGGTGATGCTTGGTAGAATCCCACAATTGATGTAGTCTAAGTCAGAAGGACCTTTCATCGTCCATGAGGTCTATTGTAATTGAGAATAGTTTCTTACCACCGTGGATAGAGAACAATTTAAACCCTCACAAATTCCATGTTTCTCAACCATTACTTCATGTGAGGAACCCAATCTTCAATGCGACATAAAATTAAACTATTTACAAGTGTCTATAGGTACGATCCTAAACTATCTATAATTGGAATGGGATTTATGACTTATAAATAATATCATCCATATATTCTAGTTTGTAAGCCCTTAAACTATTCTCAATCATTTCAATAATTATGAAATTAAAATATTTCCAACTCATACATTCCTATATTTAAGACTGTAAACTAATATCAATCATAGACATTGTTTTATGAATTTAAACTTCAAATTCTAACATCCTTAGAGACTAACATTAAACACCGATCATACCCCAAATAAAATTGGGATGTTTCTAATGACATGTATGGGATGGTCAAAAAAGTAATATCCCATATATAATAGGGATTCTACATATGATAAGATTATGTTGTTCGATAACCGTACCTCACAAGAAATCAGGATTCCTTATATGGTAATATATTATCTAGAACCAATGTCTTAAATACATGAAATTAAAATATATGATTAACCCATTCCATAAGCATGTGATTCCCCAGGAAAAACATTGGATGCCTCAATTCCCTTTTCAGAGAGTATTCCCTTGTGTTTAGTTGTTGGTTTCATAACTTGTCACATTTTAGAACCGTGTGTGATTTTACTTCGATTCCAATGAGGTATGTAGTGATTCCTTGACATCTGTATCAAGGCCTAGATTTAAATTTATCACACCATTGGCCTCTTGGTCTCATTTAAAATCCAATAATTATGATATTAATCTTTTTGTGGTTTATGTCATGGTATTTACATGGAACGCATACCTATATTCCCTCCTATCACATCTGGTCTTACCACATATGTATCACACACATTCCCTTGCGAATTAAATATTACAAGTCCAGAAATCATGACATTAAACTATTGTCCACTTTCATCTCATTCCAAGAATTATGACCTTATCTTATGTTCCATTTCCTAAAAAGTGTTTATTTTATACATGGACTTCTCCAACACTTTTAGGCTATATAAATTCCATCAGCCCAAATGTTTCCCTTTTCCATGAATCAATAAATTATACTTTTTTGTGTTCCTTGAGGTACGACCTTAAAATATGTTAAATCAGCTTCACGATCACATCATATTTTGTTTTTTGCCTCCTTGGATCCTTTCGTGTTGGGTTTTAACTCTTTCTCAACACATGAACATTATCGAAGAGTGTCACATACAAGACATATTTTAAAGGTATTTTATTCATTTAATTTACATCCTTGGTTTGTTTTGGGGGTTTACCTAGGTTTTAGGGAGGAATAGATGAGTATTCATGAATTGGGCCAAATAGTGAGACTAATTTCAGATTAAAAAATAAATTTTGTATCTTCTACAAATTTTTTATTTTTCAACTTTTTTCATCCATTCAAATTCCTACATTACCTCCCTTAGCCCATTAACACCACCAAGGTAATTTGGAGCTTTTATAAATCCATAACCAGGGTTTATTTGGGTTTTTATCTAAGGGGTTGGGCCTGCCCGAAAGCACAATTCCTGTTTTAAAAATAAATCGTGATTATGTTATATCTTATTCATTTTTTGGGATTTTTAGGTGATTCCAAGTGGATCCCAAGACCACTGAACCCATCCACGCGACCCGTCTCTCTCCCCCCTCTTTGGAGCTCTGGTTAATCGCGATGTGGTTCCGAACATCATAGGCTTCCTCAAATCATCCAGATTTAACGAGGTAAGTTCATTCCTTCATATCTCTCTCAATTTATACTCTTTTTCCACCATTCAATTTCTTAAATGATCTCCATATCCTTTTTAGAACCTCACTTAAAGGTTTGATTATTTTTAAAATCAGATACTGGTATTTTTGGGGGAGATTTCTACTATATATTTTAAGTAAGTTGTTCTCCTTCTTTCTTCTTTCAATTTGTTTAGGGTTACATCCAATTTACATAGGGTTTATTCCCTTATAATTGAGGTTTCTAATGTCCATGGATTAGAGTTTAAAAATTAGGGTTCTATCTTGTATTTCATGGTATGAAATTCTGGTTTTAGGTCTGGTTTACCTTCCTTGAGGTGCGGCGGTGGTGCGTTTGAGTTTTCGCACAAACTGTTCAAGGGTATCCTTGTTTTTGGTAGGTGATTCCATTTTTTGTGCAATTTTTGTGAATTAGATTTCTGTGTTCATGGTACCTTATTGATTATTTCCCTTTAACGTCTCTGTAAAAATTGGTTTTTGTCTCACTTATAATGAAAATGAATTTTAAGTTCCAATTTTTGGTGAAATTGGGGGTCTTTCATTCGAATATTTCATTGGTTCATTTTGGGCGGACCTATAATTACATAGTAGATTTTATTGAACTGTATTATGACTGAAAATCTTGTTTTTAATTTTAATTTTTTTTTGTTGCTGTGAAAGTTTTCTTAAATGGTGTTTGTGTAGCAAATGGGCTTTAAGTGACATGTTTTTGTGAAAATGGTGGTTTTTAAAAGATATAACTTCATGGTTCACATTGGGCTGCCCCATAACTGAATTGTTGGTTTCATTAAATCTTATTGAAATGAATTGTTTTTAATGACTTAAAACTGTTCACATAGGGTGCAAAGTGGATACCTTAAAGAGCTTTGGGTGCAAAACAATGTGATGTTTTGAGAGGTTGTTTTATTGAAAATAAAATTATTTTATTGTGTGTTTTAAATGGTATAAAATGTGTGTAGCTACTGTACTATTCGTTTGTGACCAGTAGTGAAATTTTATATGCAAATGTATGTGTGTTGTTTTCTGAAATTGTTTGAGCACAAAAGGGGAAGCACAGGTACCTAGGTGGGGCGGATTTGTACTAGTACGGCTAGTGGATCGGATGGGTTTTGTCCCTATTCCACGTAGCATTTGGATAACGACAACTCTAACTAAAATATGTGGATGATGAATGGGAACAACTAGGTTATGGGTATGTTCCCTACTAGTGGATCGTGCACGAGAACATATTTTTCTATGGTTACTCTACACTGAGGTACGTGGTACATAGGTTCCGAGACAACCTGGTGTTAGGGGTGTTCCCGATTTTGATGCTCATTGGATTTGTGGTATTTACCCTTGGTGTGGGGTGTTTTGGAAGTACTTTACAGTATAAAATATGTCTATTTAATGTTTTAACATACTGGAATTCTTGGATTGAAAACTGTTTTCATTTGAATGTTGCATTTCTTTGAATTCTTACACTATTTCACCTTGTGTATTAAAATTTCTTGTTTTGTTCACATTATATTGCATGCCCTTTGGAATCATCTGGTGGTATCCTATTGGGCTTAGTCTCACACCATACTTACACCCCTTGGGTGTAAGTAGACCAGCTTATGCTTGACTCGGGTAAAGGTAAGGCTAAGGGTGATGGCGGTTCAGGGTGTTAGTCCCCATCGTTGGGGCGGAGTTGTAGAGAAGGCTTGTGGGTGATGAACCCATTGTCATGTGGAGTCCATGGGGTTGTCTTTATGTTGTCATTATTTTTTTTAGACCACTTTTAGTGTCTTTAAAAATATGCATTCAGTTCTGGTTTTGTTTAAACATAGTTTTGTTTACATTTTTTAGATTCAGTTTATTGATTGTTTTTAATGTTTTATGCCTTCATATTCAGGTAAATCGTTCCCAAAGAAAAATAAATGATACACGGGCACTTGTGCCAGCCTGTGGGGATAGGGAACGCCCTTCGGGTCATGTCACGGGCTAGGTTTGGTCCCGTTTTTGGCAGCGACCAAATTTGGTTCGTGACAAAATGGTATCAGAGGAGGTCCGCTCCTTGGGCCATGTTATTTGGGAATAGTGAGCATAGTCTGGAGCTAGGATTTTTGGGACTTAACATTTTAGTCATGGTTAGTGTGCATGGCCAGCACTCCTCATGACGGGATTCAAGTCACCATGGGTGGTATGGATTTATCTGAGTCCTTCGATTTTCATGGTTTAATGATGACTATGGGAAATGAAAAGAGAGTTGGGAGAATAATCTCAGCGAGCTCGCAGGGAATGTAAAGCCTTGCAGAGCTGTGGATATTTTCCTAGAATACTCTCTATGACGGTGAAGTGATTTGAATATGGCTGCCAACCATATGTCTAGGTCACCCACCGAAACTAGTTTCCTCTCACATTATCTTGTATCTATTTGTTTTGGAATCTTGGAAACTTGGTTTTTTGAAGCAAAAAAAAATGAATTCACTTTAAGGAGGGTGAATTTTTGTGAAGTTATTTTCTAGTAAATTTCAAATGGTTTTATGTTTTTTTTAATGCCTATAAATGAAATTTCAGAATTATTTCAAAAGGGTAAATTATGTGTTTACACCTCTTTTGAAAGTATGATCTATGTTAATTGGGGTTTTGAAAATATGTTTCTAATGGATTTTTTTAAACCGTGGAAAAGTGTTTTGGATTGAATTAAGTGTTCTAGAATTTTTGTTTGGGGGTTGTAGATAGATTTTGGTTTTGGTCACTACTGAACAAAAAAAAACTTATGAACATTTATAACATTTTCTTGAAATGAGAAGAATCGAGTTCTTAATTAAATGGAGATTTATGAAATGGTGTTTCTCATGAAATTAGATTTGTTTTGAAATGGGTTGAAATTTTTTGAAACAATTGTGAAAGTCATGTATATGTGCTTTTATTGAATTATAGATTCTTTTCTAAATTGGTTTGTGAGATGAAAAATTGGGTTTTGATATTATGGTTATTGTTTTTGAGAAAGGGAATGTGTGGTTAAAAGTTTTGATTTTAAAAAGAGTAAAGGTTTGATTTTTAGTAATTGGTGCTCTCAAGGGTGACCACATGCAAAGGTTTATTTGGGAATATGGATGGATATGAGGTGGGTTCCCAGTGTGGCATGTAAACATGCATGTGTGAGGCTCATGAGATACCATTACTAAATGCACAACCCACCAACACTATTTTTTTTAAATAAATTTTCTTGAAGGAAAGTGTTGTGTTTTGATAATGTATGGCTGGGAGGTATGGATTATGTGTTTTCGGGATTATTATCATGGGATGTTTCAATTTCAATAACCCCTCTTGTTTGAACGATGTTTTGGTTTGGTGTTTCATTGATAAGTTGGAATGAAGTGTTGGTCAGTGGTCTCTTTTGAGGAAAAGTTTGGGAGGCCAATGTTGTGGTTCCCATCATGTGTTCGGTTCAGGTTTGTGGTCGTTTGTGACAAATGACCAGATCGGTTGGGTCCTTGGGTTTTCTTTTAGGCAAGGTTATGCCCCCATAATGTTTTAATGTATGATTCATGTTTGGCCTATGGTGATTCACCGTTAGATGATCCTCCTGTTGATCAACATAAGGAGTTTTTTCTTGAGGTTTGGAGATTGAGTTTACCCCTCTTCCTTTTCAATTATGTGGATCCCCCTATATTGGGAGAGTGTTTGTGGGAGGTTGAATTAGACCATAGTTTCTTATGTTTCCTAAGTTGTTGAAGGTCAATGAAGTTCAGGGTTGTCATTGTAGAATGATGTCTTAAAGGGCCTCTGGGTCTTTCGTTAGTATCATTGAAGCAAGAGATCATGTTAGGCCACCAGTGTGCAAGATCTGGACAAGAGTGGATATTATGGACACTTGCTGGAATAATGTACTGTTTGGGACTCAGTACAAGGTCTCTCTCCTTGTGTTTTATTTTATCCACAATGGTCATGTTCAGTGATGCCTTGCGATGTCATGTGTTCATTTGACTATAAGGGTGAAGATTAAGCAATCTTATGATTGTAACTATTTTGTTGGATGTGTGTTTCCCTATAGGAAATTCTAAATCCTATGTTCTAGAGGAATGTGTTTCTATATGTCCTTTCATTCCGCTGTTTAGAATCCGAATAAAAAAAGGGGTGATGTGTGTGCATCCTCTAAGTTCTTGTTTTGGTAAAATGATGGGTTGTGGAAAAGCGGGTTTGAAGTGTGTCATGCCTCAATGAGACCATCTGAGATTACAGTATAATTTTTTTTGGCACTAGAAGAAGATGTTCAGTTTAGGGGTTTCCAAATCCTAACTGCGAGGCCATAGATTCTTTAATCCATTGAGCTCCAGCCATAGGCCCCGGATAGAAGTTGGTGCATAGTTAGGGAAAATCCAAGAGTCATTCAAAATTTTGGTCAAGGTCATATCCTCAATATGAATGATAGGAATAGTTTAAACCTCTAGTGTCGTCATCTTATTCCAATTTCTCTCATTTAGTGGAAAGAGGTGTGAGTACCTTGTTCCCATGTCGTACCCTAAGTTGATATTTTCCCCTTTGGGTTCCCTTGTGTTTTTTGAGAAAAGTTTAAAATTTGGGTTAGGCAGGTTGAAGTGCATTGTTTGTGCACAGTTAGTAGTAACTGTGTGCCAACCCAAGGTACCGTGTGATAAGAGACAGTATCTACCACATGGTCTTCGCATGTCTATGATCCTTGGCCAAGGAAACAGTGTGAAGTTTCCTCTTTGGACAGAATGATCCGCACAATGAACCCACGGTTTCCCAAATCGTCTGAACCAACCGTGTGACCATGCCAGCTCCTTAAAATTATTTTGCTTTTTTTGTTGTTGTTATCCCATAATATTTAGTTAAGATGGTTGGGTTTTGTTTGGGGTATACCCACAATGGGACTCATGTAAGTTTGATTGGATGAATTCTGATATTAATCTACCCCTAATGTTGGGAATTCCGTTCGAGGCCCCTGTTAGTGTCTTGATTTTGTCTTAAGGAAAGTTGTGTTCATTATTATATTGGGGAGACCCATCATGGGTATCATGTATTTTTTCTTGGAAAAGGAATAATTTTAGTTTAACCCTTATGATGGGGAGACCGTTCGTTCTTTCCCCAATTGTTATCCTTATTTTTTCTTAGAAATTGAGTTGTCCCTGGTGGTGGGATGTCCGGATTGGGTCACCCTGTACTAGTGACTCAGTTTTCTCCATGGTGTATTCTAGGTAGGAGGTAGTATTTTTCAAGTCTATCTATCGACAAATTTATTACATGGGTATATTTGGGGTTCGAGATAACCCAATGGTTTTGTTTACGTAAGGTTTTGGTAGCGTTATTTTAGTCCATTTTTCGTTTCAAGTGGATTGCTTGAGCGTCGTCTTGTAGTGTTTGAGGTGTATTGTTTTGGGATGTGTTTTGAATGTGGTTCAGAATTTTAAGTATGTGGGGTTATTTTTGGTTAGTGAGAGTATTATATTTCTTTGTTTGATCAACTGGAGATGTTCGTCCTTTTTTAAGCGGGTGAAAACGTGGCAAGGAAGTCTGTCTTGGTCTATCGTTTCGGCTTTGCTTTTGCATCTGGTGTTGTTGTGGCATTCCAGGGGAGGAATGCTTTATGGTGGGGAGAATTTTCACATACAAGACATATTTTAAAGGTATTTTTTTCATTTAATTTACATCCTTTCATTGTTTTTGGGGTTTACCTAGGTTTTAGGGAGGAATAGATGAGTATTCATGAATTGGGCCAAATCGTGAGCCCAATTTCAGATTAAAAAATAAATTTTTTATCTTCTATAACGTTTTCATTTTTCAACATTTTTCATCCATTCAAATTCCTACTTGACCTCCCTTAAACCATTAACACCACCAAGGTAATTTGGAGCTTTTATAAATCCATAAACAGAGTTTATTTGGGTTTTTATCTAAGGGGTTGGGTCTGACCGAAAGCCCAATTCTTGTTTTAAAAATACATCTTGATTATGTTATATCTTATTCAGTTTTTGGGATATTTTGGTGATTCCAAGTGGAGCCCAAGACCAATAAACCCTTCCGTGCGACCCTTCTCTCTCCCCCCTCCTTGGAGCTCTGTATAATCATGATTTGGTTCCGAACTTCATAGGCTTTCTCAAATCGTCCAGATTTGAAGAGGTAAGTTCATTCCTTCATATCTCTCTCAATTTTTACTCTTCATCCCCCATTAAAATTACTAAATGATCTCCATATCCTTGTTCGAACCTCCCTTATTGGTTTGAATATTTTTAAAATCAGATACTAGTATTTTTTGGGGGATATTTGTACAAGATATTTGAAGTAAGTTGTTCTTCTTCTGTCTTCTTTCAATTTGTTTAGGGTTACATCCAATTTACATAGGGTTTATTCCCTTATCATTGATGTTCCTAATGTCCATGGATTAGGGTTTAAAAATTAGGGTTTTATATTGTGTTTCATGGTCTGAAATTCTGGTTTTCGGTCTGGTTTACCTTCCTTGAGGTGCGGCGGTGGTGCGTTTGAGTTTTCGCACAAAGGGTTCAATGGTTTCCTTGGTTTTGGTAGTTGATTATATTTTTTGTGCAATTTTTGTGAATTATCTTGTTGTTTTCATGGAACCTTATTGTTTATTACCCATGAATGTCTCTGTAAAAATAGGTTTTAGTTGCATTTATAATGAAAATAAATTTTAAGTTCCGATTTTTGGTGAAATTGGGGGTTTTTCATTCAAATATTTCGTTGGTTCATTTTGGGCTGACCTATAATTACATATTTGATTTTATTGAACTATATTATGACTGAAAATAAATTTTTTAATGTTTATTCTTTTTTTGTTGTTGCTGTGAAGGTTTTCTTAAATGGGGTTTTGGAGGAAAATGGGCTTTAAGTGCCATGTTTTTGTGAAAATGGTGGTTTTTAAAAGATATAACTTCTTGGTTCACATTGGGCTGCCCCATAACTGAATTGGTGGTTTCGTTAAAGGGTTTGAACTGAAATTTTGTTTTAATGACTTAAAAGTGTTCACATAGTGTTCAAAGTGGATACCTTAAAGAGCTTTGGGTGCAAAACAATGTGATGTTTTGAGAGGTTGTTTTATTGAAAATAAAATTATTTTATTGTGTGTTTTAAATGGTATAAAATGTGTGTAGATACTATACTATTTGTTTGTGACCAGTAGTGAAATTTTATATGCAAAAGTATGTGTTCTGTTTGCTGAAATTGTTTGAGCACAAAAGGGGAAGCCCGGGTACCTAGGTGGGGCGGATTTGTACTAGTACAGCTAGTGGATCAGATGGTTTTTGTCCCTGTTCCACTTAGCATTTGGATAACGACAACTCTAACTAAAATATGTGGATGATGATTGGGGAACACTAGGTTATGGGTATGTTCCCTACTAGTGGCTCGTGCATCAGAACATATTTTTCTATGGTTACTCTACACTGAGGTACGAGGTACATAGGGCCCGAGACAACCTAGTGCTTAGGGGTGTTCCCGATTTTGATGCTAATTGGATTTGTGGTATTTAACCTTGTTGTGGGGTGTTTTGGCAGTACATTACAGTAGAAAAAATGTCTATTTAATTTGTTAACATAATGGAATTCTTGGATTGAAAACTGTTTTCATTTGAAAGTTTCATTTCATTGAATTTTAACAGTATTTCACCTTGTGTATTAAAATTGCTTGTTTTGTTCACATTGAAATGCATGCTCTTTGGAATCATCTGGTGGTATCCTATTGGGCTTAGGATAACACCATCATTACACCCCTTTGGTGTATGTAGACCTGCTTATGCTTGAATCGGGTAAAGGGAAGGCTAAGGGTGATGGCGGTTCAGGGTGTTAGTCCCCATCGTTGGGGCGGAGTTGCGGAGAAGGCTTGTGGGTGATGACCCCATTGTCGTGTGGAGTCCATGGGGATATCTTTATGTTGTCATTATTTGTTTTTAGACCACTTGTAGTGTCTTTTAAAATATGTATTCAGTTCTGGTTTTTTTTAAACATTGTTTTGTTTACATTTTTCAGATTCAGTTTATTGATTGTTTTTAATGTTCTATGCCTTCATATTCGGGTAAATCGTTCCCAAACAAAAATAAATGACACCCAGGAACTTGTTCCAGCCCGTGGGGATAGGGAACGCCCTTTGGGTCATTTCATGGGCTAGGTTTGGTGCTAGTTTTGGCGGCGACCAGATTCGGTTCGTGACAAAGAGCCTTCACATTATTCATTCATTATGACCTTAAGTTATTTTCAATAGGTCCACACTCTATGTCCTAAAACATGGAGCACTAGTCCTAGAATTGTGACAATAAACTATGTTCATTCCTCCCACATTCATAGGGTTTTTCTAACCCCTTATGTTTCATCAATCTTATGAATCCACCTCTTTCAATAACTATATGTGGATTGATTCCCACTTTAATGAGATATGTAATGATGCATAGACCTATTATCTTTGATCCCATCCATTGATTCACCATAAGACCATTTGTTGGTTCTATAACCCTAAAATTCTCTAGTGGGCCTATTTCTAGGTATAAACCATATTTTTTTCATCATCCAAGTAGAGGGATGAGATTCCCTCAAGTCCCGAAATAAGGAAGAATAAAATGGGCATCTCCATGTGCATTTCCTAGCAACCCCCCCCCCCCCAAATCATGTTATTCTCTTTCCCTACCCTGTAAAAAATGGTATTCATCATAACGTTGATGATTTACATTGAATAAAAGCTGGATTCCCCATATTATTGATACATGTTTAATAAAATTCATTTTCCTCAGCACAAAAATCCAATCATTATACTTACCCCATGTCGAATTTGGATTCATAATATCCTAATATAAAAAGGTTCAATGTCCTCATTCGAGAGGGTAGACCCTTATGAAAATGGGGTTTTACTATGCTACTTCTTATAAAAATATATACCTTGATTCGAATCCATATAGGATAGATAGAGTCACTTGGATATTTTATAATGTGCCTAGCCCTATCATCAACTCATTTATTGGTCTTCATTCCATAGTATCATTGGGTATACCCGAGGGTATTTTCTGTCACATTTTTTTTGGAAAATCGTACCTTTGGCCCTCATTTCGCATTTTTCATCAGTATTTAATTCCATAAAAGAACCATTATTATACCGAATAATCCTTTTGGAAAAATATATCTAACAATAAACTATAAATTTTCCCTATAATATGAACTCTTTGAACTTAAACTAGTAGCGTCCCATGTAAGAGTTATAAAATAGTAAACATTCATGCCCATTGTCCTCAAAACACGATGTTAAACTAAAACATTACCCTATGAAAAGAACACGAGATTATTTATATGATACTTATAGGATGATGATAGAAAAAATTAGCAGGTACAAAACCAGGATGCCCTATATGATTAATATGTGAAGAACCAAAAACAAACGTCCATATAACAGGATGATATCTTGTAATTATACCGCTTAAAAAATCGGGATGCCACATAAAATAAGTATAGGATTGTGATAAAAAATAATGTTCATGAAATCAGGATTCCTCAAATGATAATTGGGGGTTTTCATTAAATACCCCATATAAATTCAAGATGCCCCATATCCTAATATTAGATGGTTTGATATCCTCGCCGAAGAAGATGTCACTACACTAACATTGGCATTATATAGCTATGTGAACATAAAATATGTGGGGATATATTATCATTGTCATGGGATACATAATGACACATGGATATTTTAAATCGGGCCTAACCCTATAACACAATAGAATTCTAATGTATGAACATTAAATTCAATAGTGTGCATGATACACGACACGAACAACTTAAGGAGATATAATACCCTATAATTTTACAATATTTTACAATTTAAGCATATATGTGATATATTATATATTTCTTAATGCACTAGATAATGAGTTAGCCTATGTTATATTCCTTATCAACTATCTTCAAAATATTACATTACATGCAATCCTGAGTTTTACTAAATAACAATAAATTATTAAAATATTATTCCATATAATAAGATATAACCTAGAAATTAAATTATTATTTATGAAAAGGGGTAACTAATTAAGGAAAATATATGTCTTACAAAAATTTAAAATTTTTACATTTATTATAAATTAATTAGAAATAAATATGAAAACGGATTGAATATAGAGGGAAATATTTTTATTTTTATGTTCACAAAGCAGATTTACCCTAATAGATTTAATTAATAATAATCTATGGGTAATATTAATGTAATAAATATATTATATATTCAATAGAATATTTTTTTAATTTTCTTCTAATGGGTTTGATATGAAAATGATAAGAACAAACCATATTTTACACATAAAAACCTATATTTTATTAAACCAATTTTACCTCCTTTTACTTGTTAACCCATATTAAATATGAATTTTGAAAAAATAACTTATTTAATAAATAAAAATAAAAAATATATTTTATATATAAACATAATAATTAGGTTACAATATATTTATTTCAATTTTTGTGAGACATTTCATTTTTAATGAATAGTAAATAATACTGAACATTAGTTCAAAACATCTTTTTCCTCTATATTTTTTATAAGTGTAAATTATATTTTTAATTTATTTGGATGATTAATTAGAAAAAAAATTATATCAGTTTAGACAATATATTTCATGTGGATCAATTTCACTTTTCAATTGCATATAAAACTAGAATACCATTAGAGATTTTAACTTCAAAAACATCTATTGTCATCCTACCTCCAGAATGGATTGTATATTAATTTCAACTAGTTACATAATTGGAATTTTGAAAAACGAACTCCAAATTTGGAATCAGAATAATTTATAATGTATAATAAGACCAAATTTGTTTTTGTTTTTTCAAAACAAGCATTTGAGTCATTTTCCATCCATATAAAATGCCACCACTTCTCCCTATAACTCACACCTATAAAAACACATTGGTTTTTGAAACATTCTACACAAATATATTCTCAATATCCCAACCATATACCTTTATACCTCCCTTTGGACATGAATCCTTCCTAGTAATCCTTTTTGGTACAAACCAAAAGATGTTACTGGATTAAGAGGTAGCGTCTTCTCTCAAGCTCTATAGTTTAATTTATGTTATCCACCCCAAAAATATATTTATTAACTAATTATATAAATAAAACAATATACTAAATAGAAATTGATTTATTTATTTAAATTGTTCACCCAACACTAACACACACCTCCATCTATTGGGTAATGAAAATATTGTTTCTCTATATGGCGAACTACTGCCTCACAATGATTGTTCATTTTTCCATTATCACCTATGATGATGGCCATTATGATGGAAAATAAATTTAAATATGTTATATATTATATTTATAATTATTTTATTATAATTTTTAATTGTTATTTAGTTCATTTCATTATGCTTTCCATCTTTTTTAAATACCCAAATTTCGTTTGAGTGTGTGTGGACAACCGCCCCTCAAAGCAATTTGACACGTTCATTCAATAAATGGAATGTATAATGGATGGTTTAAAAAAACTATGTAACATATATTATGTATATATTGTAATATAATTATAATATATGTATTCATCATTTATTTTCCATTATTTTTGTACAACAATGAAACGAAGGTTGTGTTCATGGGTACGTACAAACTACCATCTCCATGAATGGTGCACTTAATTTCAAATATCCAAATATTATACACTAATAAAAATACATATGTACTGAATATATATTATAATGAATACCTTTTTACATTATTTATATGATTTTGTGATTATTTAATTAATGACAAAAACAAATAACAAGTTAAAACATACTCAAGAAAACTAGGCAATTAACACCACAAAAAGTAAATTACAGAATGGTGTAAACTAACATGTAATAAAATATTATAAGGAGTTAATATATGATATTGTAGAAAAGTTTATTATTTTGTTATAATTTAATAAAGTATTTTTAATCCAATTCACTATTATATTGTGTATATAATACCATTTGACATTATATAGAATGAATATAATTATTCTCATGATATTAAAAGTTTCATTTAATTTTTTGGGGATTGAGATTTAAATATTTTAGTGATATGGGACACATTGAAATGTTCAATGTTTATTTTCCCTCAAGAATGTTTTAATGTAAACAACCCATGTTATTACTTATCCAACATTGAGGATTTATTGATAAATAAAAATTCTTTATTTAATAAGGATATTGATAATTTAAATTGTTTATTTAATATTTGAGGAATGTTTTGGAAGAAAAATATATAGGATGGGGACCGTGTATGGCAAGAAAATATTGTTTGGGGAGAAGTTAATGAAAGATAGTCGATGAATATGTAGTCTAATAAGGAGAATTAGTTGGAAGATTTGATTAAACGGTCCTATGATATGAAATAGATCATGATCTTAGGAAACATTATGTCCAATTATTAAGAATTTCCTCTGTTAAGAATTTATTTATTTTTTATCCATGATATTTTTCTTCAACATATTTATGGATTCATTTTCTTAGTTTATTTATATAATGGATTGTGTTTTCAGTTCCCAAAATTAACATATTGAAATTGCCTTATCTAGATAATTTTATGGAATTTATAATCCTTTGTTTTCCTTTCCATGTTAATTTATTCATGTTGATTCATTATTACTTCTTCTTTACATACCCTCACATATCATTTTTTATCACAGTTATTGTATTTTCATTCCAATGTTATCAAGAAGAAATATTTCAATAAGCGTTCAAGGAAAAAATTTATTTCATTTTATTATATATCGTGGTTTTATTTACTATTTTAAAATTTACAATGGGTATAATGTATGTAATATCAGTTTCTTAGACTACTAAATTGATCGTTCCGTCATTATAAGATTCCATGTAATCATTCCAATTTAAAACTATATTGCACTAGGTCTAGGCCTATGGGGTCAGGGAAATATAATTTGTAATAAGGAATGTTTAGTAGGGAAATAGGAAAAGGATTTATAAAACATGGATTTGGTAAAATAACCCTATTATATAAATTGATTATTAGTGTAGAATAACATCCAAGAATTAATGTAATGTAGATACCATGTGTAAATTAATATCAATACATCACTATCAGGATATTAAAATTGAACGTTATTATACAAAATGTAACAATGAGTAATAACTCCAACATTGTGTTCTGGGACTTACTCTTGGTGACCAGGTCCACGAAAACAGGCCTTATTTCCAACATATTTTGACACTCTCTGGGTATATTCTTAGGATAATTCACATTTTATTTCCCTATCGTTATAAAGGAGTTTAAATTAATGATTACTCCAAAGTAACTTATGTTTATGATCGTAGGAGTCATGAGGTATAAATTTATGTTATATTCTATTCTGTATTTAGGGTTATAAAATGTTCACAACATTATGAAATAATAAATTGTATTCCAATGTTTTGAATTGGTTCATGGATGGATGAATGAGATCAATACTCATGGAAAATATAGATATTTCCTTACAGAGGGAACTAATGCAACATGTTTTGGAACTAAGAAATTTGCGGATATGTTAGGTCAACATAGCTAGTTTATGAAAAATATCCTTTCCCTTATGGGGAAACAAATTCCATGTAGAGAATCTCTTATACTGTATCACTTTTTGTTGTGGAATCCCACATCATTTAGTGGGACTAATAATCAAATTATAGCTGAGTAATGGATTGAGTCTCTAGAAAGTATATTTATAGCCATGGAATCTAGATAAAAGGAAATTGATACCATTGTGGTCTATTGGAACCAAGGTGATGCCAAACAGTTGTGGAATCTAATCTAGAATACAAGGGAGGAAGAATAAATTAAACTCATGGAATGGATGCCTTTTAATGATATATTATTTGATAAATAGTTTCCTCCTGATCAATAAATTGACATGGAGATTATGTTACTTGGCTTCAAGCTAAATGTATAAGAAAGTGTTTTAGATTAATAATTTAACTTTACATGGTTATGTATGTATGATACATATTATATACCCAACACTAAGTGAAAAATAGACAACTTATTTGAATGAATTAAGACATGACTATGAAAGGATCTAGTGACTATATTGTTTTCTTCGTAAGATAAAATATTTTTATATTCAATCAGGAATTAGAAATAATTCTCCTAGTCTTATGGATTCAGTGGAAACAAAGAGAATTATTGGACTTCTAAACACCATGAAAAGGATAATGTGTCAAAGAAGATGAATGGAAAGTATGATTTTCCAACTTTTGATAACAATAGAAAGAATCAAAATTGTAAATTATTAAAAGGATTTAGAGATTATTATATTTTTGGAGAAAAGGGTCACATAGAAAAATAATTAATACTATAGAAGAAGAATAATACTATTAAATTTTACAACTACAAAAAGATGGGGAACTATGCAAACGAATTCCCCGATGATCAAAAGAATATACCTCAATATATGCTAAGGTATCGTGGTAAATAATAGGGTATTCACACAACCAATGTGAACTGATTAATATACTTCTTTATTTGGATATATGAAATATGTAGTAAAAGTATTTGTTTATGATGTTTTCATCTTATAGTTTTTGGAATATGTAAGAATTGAACTACTGTAGTTTTTTGTTAGGGAATTTATGTCATATAATTAATGGTACAAAAAAATTATTTTTACTAGAAGGTTAATAATTTTTAAAACACATGATTGAGGGAAATAAAATCCTTAATCTGTTTTTGCTGTGAGATAATGTTGAAGAAATCCTTGATTTGGAAATGTGTGGACTACCTTTGAACTAATTAATGACTGGTCGACAAGTGGTATATATTATCGTTGATGTATTTTAAAACACTATTTAATTTGAAGAATATATCCAATAATATGTGCATTACTTAATAAATAATGAAGGTTGCATATTTTTAGCATGTTTTCTTGTAATTCAAGTTATTAAAATATTTAAAAAGGAGAGCTGATGAAGTTATTCACATGTTTGGAACGTGAAAAAATAGAGATACATCATTTTGATAAAATTCAATGGATATGTTCTTTAACATTCAATCTAAAGTATTAGATCGTAAATTTTTTGAAAAGGTAACCATTTTTGAAATAGTTTATATTGATCTTTGAAAAAGGTCTAATATATTGGTTTAATACCTCACCATATGATGCATAATGTGTTAAGAGATAAATTCTAAATGATTCAAGGTGAAATAAATTGAAAATATTAGGTTTATAAAAATCAATATTTACATATATTGTTAGAGGATGATATAATTCCTCAACTCAAGAAAAAATTATCTTCAAACCAATAATGTTGTCATATACCATCGTTTCTGATGAATTGAATGGCCTCATATATAATGAAGGATTTATGGACTTCTAATTGTTAACATTGTCCAAACCATGATCTATCACACTATCCATCAGTACAATATTGTTATATTTTTCTTTTATGTCCACGTTTCAATTCCTTCATATGTTCTCCTACTGGAGGACCTTGTTATGTGGCCATTGTACTTTCCATTCACTCTTATTAAGAAGAAGTGATATTACCACTTTTTTTGTTTTTATTTAAAAAATGGTTTATTTTCAATCCATATATCACTGAGATAGAGTCTAACATGTGAGGATACAATTTATTTGATGTCACGACCTATCCCAGTGGGGCCCGCACCATGACTCCCCAAGCCCGCCTCCAATAGGCCAGGGGCTGGTGACTAGCACCGAGTAGGCATATTACTTACATGGGATGCATTGCATATGTACTTGTACACACACACACACATCTCTAAGCCCACATAATGATGAAATGTAAAAACCACTAAGGAAAAACGAATGCATGCATACAACTAAACACAACCAACAGAGTACGACAAAAGGTAGAGTACTGTAAAAGTAAACTGGGCCAGAATACAAGCCCACCTAAAACAAGAGTCTGAAAACTGAAAATTCCAACCTGTATGCAAAAAAGGTACATGGACTGCCTCTTGTAGCCTTAGGAATGCCTTGGCCTATAGGAAGATAGAAAGATCTATCTTGTCCTAGTCCACCCTAGACTCTGTCAAAATGCTACTCATCTGCACAAGACACCAGATGTTCATGAAAATCCCGTGCTGAGGTTAGTATAACAATACTCATTAGAGGACCTCGCAAACCACAAAGTAGTACACAAATTTAAGGTACATTAATCTATTCACAGTATATGTCTACAAAACATATAGATCAAACCAGATATAATCAAAACCCATACCCATTTTCTAGAGACAAGTCGCAAAACCGCATACCCCTGTGAGGGATTCAGTTTGAAGATTCTGATGATGCACTCGTTCCAGGAGAACAAACTCCGCGAGTCTTATAGCTCCGAGGACATCCTTCCGAAGTGTGCTATTCTTCAGGAACTGTCATGAGAGATATCTACACTCATTACGGGAGACACACTCTTGAGTGGAAAGGTTACGCTAGATAGAAACAATCATTATGGGAGACTCACTCCTGAGTGGGAATGATCATGATACACAGATGACGATCACTACCCGGGCCTTGCCGGATACCGCGACTCATCCGGATTCACTAGTTATGTGATACAACATCTAGGTAGAGTATCAACGCCTAGTAAAGTTGGTCACGTCGATGCCTGATGCTACCTAGGGTCAAGAATGGATAGAGGATCTCGACCCAGGCCTCTCGAATGGATGCCTGACTCTATCACAGAAAGACCAGCTGAAGGGATCATATTTATGTGTGATGGAATGATGCCTGACCATCAGGGGAACAAGAAGAAAGGTCACTAACCCAAACAAAAGATGTCCAAAACACGGTGAAGAAAAGGACCATGCTATTTTCAAAAAAGTACAAGGTGTGTAAAAAGGATACACGTTGTGTTGTCTGTCCCCTAGTATTGCCCACGTACAACGGCCTATGTCGTGTGGCTGGTCGTGTAGGAAATGTAGGACCCCGGGACACCCTGAGAGGGGAGGGGTGAATCAGGGTGGCAACTTTTTCTTCTTAAAGTTGTGGATCTTGTTCCCACGTTGGTAGGAACTACTTAAACCTGTATGATGGATATGATCAGCAATTAAACATTCACATGCAGAGACAGATGACACAGCTATTTTTACTTGGTTCACCACTAAGGGCTACGTCCAAGGAGTATACGCCGATAGGTTGCCGGTCGTACCTAAATCCACTATGCTTCACTAGCTGCGGATACAAATGTTCGGGTACAGACACTCTGTCCCAGGCTCACTGCCTTTACAATTGTTTAGGGATAGCTCACTGCGTCCCTCGGGTCACTCCCGTTGACTCCCCCTGGCTCACTGTCGTTGGTGAAGTCTCACTCAGTTTATAGACGTGAAGGTCTCTTCAATAGATATGCATTGAAGTATTTGTCTCCTGTTCAGCATGAGACTTTGCTTGCATCAGAGTCCTGAGTTGATGCTCTTTTGAAATCAATCTTCTACTTCAGTGCAATACCTGAATGCACTAAATCTCCTTCTCTTCCTTCAATTCCCAATTCTGACACCTGAGTGTATCGATATATTTCTCTCTCTGTGCAGATCAGATTTTGGTTGCCCGATCGTTCTTCTTCTCTTCGCAAAGCAGATTTGAGAGTGCTAAGCACCTATCAAAAGGCCTGCGGGACCCCCAAATTTTCCGCGCACCCTTCGCGGGAGCTTGCGCATAAAATTCAAACCTTGCGCGTAAAAATAACTTTTGTCGCGTAAAAGGCTTTTCGCGCTACTCTGATTTTTCGCGCAAAACTTCCCTTTTTCGCGCAACGCCCTCTTTTTCGCGCAACCCTCTATACCTTAATTTTTCCGCGCGCCGGAGCTCAGGATTTGTCTAAGTGTCGAGCCTCTCCGAATGAGAGGGGTTCACCTCATATTTATAGACGTTTTTGATCCTGCGCGTAAAACCCCCCTTCTTGCGCGTTAAACTCTCTCTCAGTTCTTTGAATTACGCGCACCTTCCTTTTAATCTCGCGCAGCACCTTGGTTTTTCGCGCATCTTATTACTTCTCTATTTATCATCATTTAGAACATGAATCCTCTCGTGTGCGTAAAACTTCAAACCCACATTTCGCGCACAGCCAACATTACGTGCAACAGTTCGATTTTTCCGCGCACATGGTGCGAACATCTCTGATTTTTCGCGCGCCTCTTGCCTTTGCCGATTTTCAGTATTTCTGATTCGATACGCTGATTGCGCGAAAAATTCACCCAGCTATTCTGCGCATAACATTTTTCGCGCACATTCCCATTTTTCTGCGCACAGCTCTGGTTTTTCGCGCAGCCCATGCCTTTACCATTTTTCAACGTTCTGATTCTGAAACACTGTTTACGCGAAAAACTATTTCGCGCATCCCGCTGTTTTCCGCGCCCAACTTAAGTATTTCGCGCAAGCCTCTTATATTCCGCGCACCACTTCCTCTTTGTGCGCACCTCCTTTTGCAGACAATCCATGTCTTCATTTTCCGATTTTGAGGCCCTAAAATTTGGCAAACACTAGAAAACAGCGCCACCTTGTATCTGCTCTTTTTGTACCGCCTCCAGATCATCCATTCCTCTGTCGATGTTCTTGAATAAACCATAGGTCGTTGACCACAACTCTTGAACTCGACATGTCACCAGGGAATCTCCTTTGTCAACAAATTTGTATGTCGTTTGTTTGCTTTGTCGACAAGCACGATCACCTCAACAACACTTCTTCTTGGTGATCTGTATCCTTCAGCAATTCTTTTTCTTTTATCACAAACTCCACCATTGTGATATTTATTCTTTGAAGGAACAACTTTAGTACCATCATCTTCTATGACAGCATGATGTGCATGGCCATTTCATCAGTCAGCACATTGACACATTGCCTCCTTCATCAACCGTCATAGAAGTCTCTAGCATGGTTCTCACGCAATCATGAGGAATTGCATGGTCTTCATCAAAGCCCATGGCCTTCATCCAAAAACACCATCCTGCCTTAATCATCCTTGGATGGATTACTCCTCACAATATTCATTGTTGTAAACAATGTATCACCTTTGACACATGTTCTTTGAACTTACGAACTGTACAACAATCATCTGAATCACCACTCCTCTACTTCATCGGAGTATTTCATGATCACCTTCATTTTGATCTGCATTGACAACTATTGACAACAAATACAACCTTATACACAGAGTGGTTCCAACAATCTCCCCCTTTGTATTTTGTTGTCAATACATTAAACATCTTCTGAAATGAACCCGTCAATGTCAAAATGAGAATCTTCTGCATTTCACTCTCTCCCCCTTATTGACAAGAAATAAAAAGCGCATGGTAGGGAGGGTATCAATCCTCACTTAAGCAAAGTTTCATTAATCATTTCACTCTAAGTCTACTTGAGAAATGCTCGATGTAGAAAACAAGAGGATTTGATTAAGTCAACAAGGCTGTCCATTACCCACAGATCATGATACCAACATGAGATGATAACTCATTTATCTTGTCTTCAAGGGTTTACCACATTAATTCCAGGTAGAAGAAGATCAAATATGATAGATAATAATCAACCTGAAACTCCTGCACTCACTTCAGCAAATAGATCAAAAACATTCAAGTGCAATCGACAGGATAAGTGACCTCGGGGCACTTCCATTCTCTTTATGTCACTGATCAATTCAGTTACTCCCCCTTTGTAAAATAATATTTAATCTGAGAAACCAAGGGATAGAGATTGAGAAATGACATACCTTCTCCATTGGTGTGTTCTTCAAGAAATTCACAGAATAATTGCTTTTGAGTCCACCTGGAGTTGATATTGATTGAAACAATGATTATGGAAGCTTCTTCATTTTTCTCCCCCTCAAGGGAAACACTCCTCATCATCTTCATCAAGAGTGATCCTTCATCATCATAATCCTTGAATATCAAGAGTTGACAGTATTCACTACTTCTCAGGTTCTCCCCCTGAGAGTATGCTTCACCTTCAATTCCCTGCATTGTTAGCACAAATACAATACACAAATGATTACGGGAATAAGGTGGATATTTCTTGCTTCATCAAGAAGACTTGCTTGGTTGAGGTTCTTTTCTCAACCAAGTTCCTCTGTTCATTCCAGTCTTCATGCCTGCTCCTCTGAACATATGTTCTGACATTTGTTGGTGTGGCATGGCTCTCTTCACACTCTCTTCTAC
The DNA here is from genome assembly GCA_963277665.1 of Viscum album. NCBI lineage: Eukaryota > Viridiplantae > Streptophyta > Magnoliopsida > Santalales > Viscaceae > Viscum > Viscum album. The sequence continues at coordinate 874,039,078 of OY728143.1, read as the reverse complement.
TTTGTGTGAGGAATTGTACTGCTTAGCAGCTAACATGTAAGATAACTTCTTACTCCCCTTAATGACTGCTTCTTGCTCTGGTATTAAGGTTAGGAAACCTTTTGCAATATGACCAGATTTATTGCATCTCTCACACAGAACTTCTTTGACACGTGCATTTTTCTTTGTTTGCAATCTCTCCTGCACTGTGCCTTCATCATGTGAAAGTTTCCCTTTTCCTTTGTCACCAGCCTTGGCCTTTTCAGCTTCAAGTTTCCTCATTCTATTCAAATCTTCTGGCCAGATGACCAACATGTCATTGGGAACTTTTGTAGCTGGTTTGGGTCTTCCACATGGGTTCATCTGAGATTCATCCCACTTAGTGTTTCCTTTGGATGAATGACCCTTCAATTTCATGGATCTAAAATCCTGGGTCTTCTCAGCTTTCCTACTTGATATCTTCTTGGGGAGAGGTGTGTTCTCCATATTCTTCTGATTTCTTCCCAAGGTACTTTCTTCGTACTTGGATGGTTTGTGTGGTCTTCTGTTCTTATCAGCTCTGGATATCTGTTGACCTAGGCATGCACCATTCTTGTGACCACTGCCATTGCATGCATCACAGATGTTATCAAGAATTCCAAATCTGTTTGCTGTAAACAGATGCTTCTGGACCTGTGGATGTTGCTTCTTCTTCTCCGGCTTCCTCCCCTTTGATATAGGCTTTCCCTGTGATTTTCCATGAAAGGGATTATAAAAAAAATCCAGTGCACAGTGCCCAAATATATTGCAGCACCAACATTGACCCACAAATCTTTTCTTCTTTGTGTCTTCTGTATTAAGTTGTTGGGCCATTTGCTTAGTTGTTTGTTCTCTATTTGAGGAAGAAGCTTCCTCCTTTTTCTTCCCATCCACCCTAGTCATGGTGGTAGGTTTCTTCTTCTCACCTATCCTCATCCATACTTGTTTAGAGCTTTTCTTCCCACCTGCACTGATTGTCGGACTGTATTTAGAAACATGAGTGCAAGATGGTCTGGATGGTACCTTCACTTTCTCAGTTTCCTGTGATAGATCGATGAGAGAAGTCATGATCTTCTTATCACATGTTGGAGGTCTTTTGAAAATAGAATCCTCCATTGAGCATTGAGTACCGGTAGCAACTGAATCTTGATGTGGATAATCAAGAGTTGTCATAATCTTCTTATCACATGTTGGAGGCATTTCAGCTTTAGACTCCTCCAATGAACATTGAGTGCAAGCATCACTCATTTCATTCTTTTGTGAAGTCTCAATATGTGTGTTCTCAATCTTGGTCAACTGAGCTTCCAATTTTTGACTCACAATATTGAGGATGATCTTCTGATCTTCAATAGTGATCATCTTCTCTTCACAGGTCTTCTTCAACCTTTCAACCTCATTTTCATGCATCTTAACTTTGTTTTGTAACAAAGAGTCAAGTTCCCTGAATTTAATGGAAGTTTCTTCCAAACAAAAATTCTTGACTTCATTGCTCTTCTTCAACTTAGCTTCAAGTGCATGGATCCGTTCTTCCAGAGTATTGCTGACTTCGCCTTTTTCTTCAAGGGCTTTCACCCGTTTGGGGAGCTTCATACTTTCCATAATTTTTCCTTCCAGCCCCTTTTCCATATTGTCTGCTTCTCTTTCAAGTCTAGTGATCTCAACCTACATAGATTGAAATAGGCTACAGATAATAGAAACCCTTTCTTCTGGAATATCATGCAGATATGTTCTGAGTTTTTCCTGAAAGCTTGAATAGGGGGTGTCATCCTTTCCTCTGGAAGAATTCTGAGCCACCTGCTCGATACTTTCCAAGCTCGATGTTTCTTCATTATTGGAATGGCATGGAGAACAAGACATTGCATCTTCTTTGGATATGAGGGACTTCTTCAGCTGCTTTTTCTCTTTCTTTTTCCTGTTTGTCATGGTCTTGCTAGATGTAGACGTCTGCTCAGAAACTTCATCAAGACTGCTCTTCATTGTTGACTTTAGGAAAGAAACTCAAATCCTCTTCTCAATAGAATTACTGGAGAATATCCAACATACGTTAACCTTTCCCTTTGATACCACTTGTAGGACCCCGGGACACCCTGAGAGGGGAGGGGTGAATCAGGGTGGCAACTTTTTCTTCTTAAAGTTGTGGATCTTGTTCCCACGTTGGTAGGAACTACTTAAACCTGTATGATGGATATGATCAGTAATTAAACATTCACATGCAGAGACAGATGACACAGCTATTTTTACTTGGTTCACCACTAAGGGCTACGTCCAAGGAGTATACGCCGACAGGTTGCCGGTCGTACCTAAATCCACTATGCTTCACTAGCTGCGGATACAAATGTTCGGGTACAGACACTCTGTCCCAGGCTCACTGCCTTTACAATTGTTTAGGGATAGCTCACTGCGTCCCTCGGGTCACTCCCGTTGACTCCCCCTGGCTCACTGCCGTTGGTGAAGTCTCACTCAGTTTATAGACGTGAAGGTCTCTTCAATAGATATGCATTGAAGTATTTGTCTCCTGTTCAGCATGAGACTTTGCTTGCATCAGAGTCCTGAGTTGATGCTCTTTTGAAATCAATCTTCTACTTCAGTGCAATACCTGAATGCACTAAATCTCCTTCTCTTCCTTCAATTCCCAATTCTGACACCTGAGTGTATCGATATATTTCTCTCTCTGTGCAGATCAGATTTTGGTTGCCCGATCGTTCTTCTTCTCTTCGCAAAGCAGATTTGAGAGTTCTAAGCACCTATCAAAAGGCCTGCGGGACCCCCAAATTTTCCGCGCACCCTTCCCAGGAGCTTGCGCATAAAATTCAAACCTTGCGCGTAAAAATAACTTTTGTCGCGTAAAAGGCTTTTCGCGCTACTCTGATTTTTCGCGCAAAACTTCCCTTTTTCGCGCAACGCCCTCTTTTTCGCGCAACCCTCTGTACCTTAATTTTTCCGCGCGCCGGAGCTCAGGATTTGTATAAGTGTCGAGCCTCTCCGAATGAGAGGGGTTCACCTCATATTTATAGACGTTTTTGATCCTGCGCGTAAAACCCCCCTTCTTGCGCGTTAAACTCTCTCAGTTCTTTGAATTACGCGCACCTTCCTTTTAATCACGCGCAGCACCTTGGTTTTTCGCGCATCTTATTACTTCTCTATTTATCATCATTTAGAACATGAATCCTCTCGTGCGCGTAAAACTTCAAACCCACATTTCGCGCACAGCCAACTTTACGCGCAGCAGTTCGATTTTTCCGCGCACATGGTGCGAACATCTCTGATTTTTCGCGCGCCTCTTGCCTTTGCCGATTTTCAGTATTTCTGATTCGATACGCTGATTGCGCGAAAAATTCACCCAGCTATTCTGCGCACAACATTTTTCGCGCACATTCCCATTTTTCCGCGCACAGCTCTGGTTTTTCGCGCAGCCCATGCCTTTACCATTTTTCAATATTCTGATTCTGAAACACTGTTTGCGCGAAAAACTATTTCGCGCATCCCGCTGTTTTCCGCCCCAACTTAAGTATTTCGCGCAAGCCTCTTATATTCCGCGCACCACTTCCTCTTTGTGCGCACCTCCTTTTGCAGACAATCCATGTCTTCATTTTCCGATTATGAGGCCCTAAAATTTGGCAAACACTAGAAAACAGCGCCACCTTGTATCTGCTCTTTTTGTACCGCCTCCAGATCATCCATTCCTCTGTCGATTTTCTTGAATAAACCATAGGTCGTTGACCACAACTCTTGAACTCGACATGTCACCAGGGAATCTCCTTTGTCAACAAATTTGTATGTCGTTTGTTTGCTTTGTCGACAAGCACGATCACCTCAACAACACTTCTTCTTGGTGATATGTATCCTTCAGCAATTCTTTTTCTTTTATCACAAACTCCAGCATTGTGATATGTATTCTTTGAAGGAACAACTTTAGTACCATCATCTTCTATGACAGCGTGATGTGCATGGCCATTTCATAAGTCAGCACATTGACACATTGCCTCCTTCATCAACCGTCATAGAAGTCTCTAGCATGGTTCTCACGCAATCATGAGGAATTGCATGGTCTTCATCAAAGCCCATGGCCATCATCCAAAAACACCATCCTGCCTTAATCATCCTTGGATGGATTACTCCTCACAATATTCATTGTTGTAAACAATGTATCACCTTTGACACATGTTCTTTGAACTTACGAACAGTACAACAATCATCTGAATCGCCACTCCTCTACTTCATCGGAGTATTTCATGATCACCTTCATTTTGATCTGCATTGACAACTATTGACAACAAATACAACCTTATACACAGAGTGGTTCCAACAGGAAAAACTAAGTACACAGCGTGTAGTATAGTGTACACACCATGTTTGGGTAACCGAGGTTGGCTTTGATTACTCTGGCCATGTGCCCATACACGGTCATCACCCCATGTACACCAACCCGTCTAATCGCCACACGGGGTGACCCACGTTACTAGCCTCACTTTGTCGTGTGATGGAGTACACGGTCGTGTACTCCATCCCTTGTTTGTGTATCACTGGGATACATGCCGAGTCCCGCATAGCCACTTCTGTCATGCTCTACACCCCGTGTCGCCTAAAGCCATGTAGATCATCATGTGTCCATGTACTACCCAAAGTACACACCATGTTCGGCGTAACCGCTTTCGTCACGCTGTACACGCTGTGTCGCCTGAAGCCATGTAGATCATCTCGTGTCCGTGTACTACCCAAAGCACACACCGAGATTTGGGAGAAGTCCAACATGCTGTGTGACTGGGGTCACATGTCGTGTTATTCTTATTTAACACCGAAACCCTAGCCACCGCCGCTAATACTACACGACATGTTCTTCGTAAGTACACACAGTGTATTCTAGAAATTTCCAAAAAGGAGGACCTCCGCCATTGCGTCTCCGGTTAAGATCCGTTTGTTGATCCGGCCACCTGATCGCCACAAAACCTTATGGTTTTGGTCGTCCCATCACCACGAAGATCCTTCCAGTGTTTATAGACCTCCAATCGGCTCCAAAAACGTGTTTTGATAATCCCGCATGAAGAATGCTCGATGAACACCCTTTCCCGATCCAGTCCGATTCGTCGTATGCCATCGTCGCTGCACCTCCACAAGGTCATTACGGTGTAGAACCTTCGATTTGGGATTGTTGCGTCTCAGAACGGATGCACAATGATCTGTTGTTCGTCGCCCTGTGAATAACGTGAAGAACGAGCGAGAAAAGAATTGGGGAGAAAATCCAATAATCAAATCATGGAACGGACCTCCGCCTTCATTTGTCACGACATTGATCTTATCCCGTTAATAGGTTTCAACAGAGCAGAGATCAAAATAAATAAAATCATGGATTATATCCCCAAAATCAACCCAATGAAAACCCTCCCACAAGAACGTACCAATCTGTGGATCAACTTGTTTGTGGTTGATCTGCGCTCGTCATTTAAGCTCAAAAATGGGAAAAATAAATTGAAATAACAAACCCCTACCTCAAACCAGTTTAAGAGAGAACGTCACGACGCATCCACCAAAGGGATTTTTCAAAAACCGAGGGGTGTCGACAACTCACGTCGTCGTCATCCGTCAACACATCCTCCTCCGCCCAAGCTCCAAGAAAACATATCTATCTCTCTCACAACTAGAAGGGTTATGAGGCTAACCCTGTGAATTTTCTATAAGCATTTACTTATAGGGGAAGATTAGGTTGCTTCTCAAAAAATGGAAATTTTTTAAATTAATAAAATAAATTATTATTTTATTTTATTCCTTCTAAAGTGCTTCCTCTACTTTTTTTAAAAAATGTCAAAAACTAACCATTGAAACCGACCTGCGCCAGTCAAGGTTAGAACCGCTTTTAAGTAAATTCATCGTCCCAGATGTAATGGTGCCCTAATGTTTTAAATTCAGGCACCCATTTGAGAACTGTAACAACCGTGCGCGAGTGCCGACTCACATAACTAAAAAAAGTTCAAACCACCATTCCGGGCTCACTAGACCTCATAATGATGTTCCGTCTTCGCGCCCGGTCTTGAAATAACTCCATATAATATTTAAAAATAATAAACGAAAAAATATGAGACATTAAATTCTCCAAACCTTGTGTCATTACATACTCAAAAAGCCAAAACAAGGGCTACTCAAAAAGATGTGGGTATTGGGAACAAATTTGGGCATCCCGCTACCCTGTGCTCTCCAAAAGATTGTTGTGCTGCCACCAGACGCGCACCAAGGGAATCGATCGCCCATAAAGGATCCTCTCCTACTGATCCTCGATCTCCACCAGGTACTTGGCAAAGGTCACTTCATCCTCGATGTCCTGCTTTCCCGAGTCGATGACGTACGATGGGTCATGCACATACCTCCTCAGCTACGACACGTGGAAGACATCATGTACCTGATGCAACTGTGGCAGTAGGGCTAGGAGGTATGCCACCTCACCAACTCTTCACATAATCAGGAACGGTCCGATGAACCTTGGCGATAGCTTACTGCCCCAGCCAAATCTCTGCAACCGTCATCGAGGTGAGACACGAAGAAAAACGTGGTCTCCCTCTTCGAACTCCAGAGGTCTCCGTCGTCTGTCATCATAAGACTTATGCCAGCTCTGTGCAGTCTTTATCTACTCTCGGATGATCTTCCCCTTCTCTGTGGTGGCTCACACTAACTCTGGACCCATGAGTGCCGCCTCTCTAGGGTCGGTCCAACAAAGTGGTGACCAGTAGGGTCACCCATATAAGGCCTTGAACGGTGTCATACCAATGGTGGAGTGGTAGTTGTTGTTGTACGCAAACTCCACCAATGGTAGGTGGTCCTCCCAACTATGACCAAAGTCTAAGACGCAGGCTTGTAACATCTCCCCCAGAACCCAAATGGTTTTCCCTGTCTGACCATCCGTTTGGGGATGAAACGATGTGCTCATGCGTAACATAGTCCCAAAAGCCTCCTGCAATCCCTATCACAACCAGGATGTGGAGCGGGTGACTCGGTCTGAGACTATAGTCGAGGGGACGCCATGAAGCCGAACTATCTCATGCATGTAGAGGTGTCCCAAGCTCTCTACGGATCTCTAATCCCTTATAGCTAGGAAGTGGGCCGACCTGGTGAGTCGGTAAACGATCACCCAGATGGAATCATGCCCCTTGGACATTCGTGGTAAGTGGGTCATGAAGTCCATCGATATTCCATCCCACTTCCACTCTAGGAATTCTAAGGGAGAGTTAATCCTACTGGAACCTAGTGCGCAGCCATCACCTACAGGCATGTGAGGCATTGAGAAATGAATTCTTATACTCCCTTCTTCATGCCTGACCACCAGAACTGTTTTCAGATATCCTGGTACATCTTTTCCACTCCAGGATGTACCACAAAAGGGGATGTATAAAACTCTCTCATGACCTCCTCCTGGGATTTCACTAGTACAAAAGTGCGTCGTCTGAAAAGAAGTATGTGTTCCCCATCTTTTGAATATCCATCAGGGGCATGTCCTTTGGATAACTGAGCATGTAAATCCACACAGTCGACATTTCCAAGTTGTGTCTTCCAAACTCTCTGTAAGAGTGGAGGGGTGACAACCATCGACTAGAGCTAAGTTGTATCCACTACATCCATGAATGATAACTATAACGTGACTAACTACTGTGTCGCCTCACTCAAATGTTTTGAGCTCGAACTTCTACTAAGGGAATATGCCACCTTGTTCCCCTTTCTAGGGGTATAGATGATCTCAAAATCGTAGTCTTGGAGGAACTCTAGCCAACACCTCTGCCTCAGATTCAGATCCTTCTGTGAGAAGATGTACTTGAGGATGTTGTTGTCAGAGTAGACAATAAACTGCTTACCCATAAGGTAGTGTCGCCACATCTTCAATGCGAAGACTACCGCTACCTACTCAAGATCATGGGTCACATAGTTCTGATCATGTGGCCTAAGCTGGCGCGAACCATAAACAATAACTACATGCCATTGCATCAGGACACAGTCGAGCCCGGTCCCTGATGCATCGCAGAAAACTACGTACTCGACACCCTCCTCTGAAAATCTCAGGACTAGGGCGCTCGTCAAACTCTGTCTCAACTTATTGAAAGCCTTCTGGCACTTTTCCTTCCACACAAAGGGTTACCCCTTTTTAGTTAATGCTATCATCAGTGCAAATATCTGGGAGAAGTCAGGAATGAATCTTTGCTAATATCCTGCCAATCCAAGGAATCATCACACCTCCATTATGCTCCGAGGTGGATCCAATGCTAACACTGCCTCCACCTTGGCTGGGTCCATAGTCACTCCATCTGCTGAGATGACATGTCCCCGAAAGTGGACCTCTTGAATCTAGTACTGGCACTTCGAGAGCTTCCCATAAAGATGGTTCTCCCAGAGTACGTCCAGAACCATAAGCATGTGTCTCGCGTGCTCCTCCTCTGACGCTGAGTACACAAGGATGTCATCAATGAAGACCACTAAGAACCTGTCCAAGTACGAACAGAAGATCTGGTTCATCAGTCCCATGAAAAAAGCAGGCGCATTCATCACGCCTAAAGGCGTTACCATGTACTTGTATTGACAATAGCGGCATCTGAAAGTTGTCTTCGGTATATCCTCATCCCGTACTCATAACTGGTGATAGCATGATCGACAGTCAACCTTCGAGAACCACTATGCCCCTCTTAGCTGATCGAAGAGGCCATCGATCCTTGGTAGTGGATAACTGTTCTTCACCGTCACCTGGTTTGGGCACCGGTAATCCACACACAATCTCAGACTTTCGTCTGCCTTCATGGAAAACAAGACTGGGGCCGCCCATGGTGAGAGTCTGTGTTTTACGAAACCCTTGCTCTGCAAATCCTCCGACTACACCCTCAGCTCGCGAAGCTCTGCGGGATCCATCTGATAAGCTGATGAGGAAATAAGTGATGTCTCGTGGTGTAAGTCAGTGAATAAGTCAAATTCCTAATTGGCAGGTAATCTTGGAACATCTTCAGGGAAGATTTCCTCATACTCCGCCACCACTACTAGGAACTGAGAGCTCACAACATCTAATGCTCTGAGGGTAAGGCCAGCCAACTCATGTGTGATCGGCCAAAACCTCCCATCCCTGAGCCCATTTTGTGCTTCTTGGGTTTCCTTTTCTCCGACGAAGGAAAAAGATGATCCATCACGATGGAAACACCGCTCCCTTCTCCTAAAACGGAAAATCTTGTCATGGACCGAAGATAACAAATCCATACCTAGAATGACGTCGTAAGGCCTCGACGCTACCACCAAGAGGTTCCATCTAAAACTCTCACCTCCAAGGGTAGGATCACACAGTCTAAAAAGGTGCGTGATTGTTGAGTCTCCTCCCGTAGGTGTCTCCAAGCATAAGGATTGAGTCAACCATTCTACCAGAATATCGAGGTTTTGTACAAGATATGTGGCTATAAGGGAATGATGGGTACATGTTTCTATGAGTAAGGCAGCTAAGGTAGAAAAGACATAGATCATACCTAAAATCATCCCTGGAGCCCCTGGGTCATATGCGTCGACTGCATGTAGTTGTCATCGTCCATGTCCCCCATCTCTCTGATTCTGGTTCGGACCACCTTGGGGTGGTAGTGGATATAAGTCGAAGCATTTTTTACCACATGTAGCCCTCCCTACTCCTTTGCCATGCCCACTGCCTGGCCGGTCTTCCTGTTTCGTTCTCTGCCTCTGCCTCGGTCGTCCATCCACCACTTCCCTGTCAGCAGCTCAACGGGTTGGGAAATCTCTAGAGAGATGTCCCCTATTCTTTCATGTGTAGCATCACTTCTCCCTAGGGTGACGAGATCCAGCCTGAGAGACATGGAATTTTGATCCCCTATACTGGGTCCTCTTCCGACATCTCTTACGTCCTGATCCCGGCATCTTACGCCAGCTCCCGGCCACCGAGGTCTCCGCACCTGTCTGCCTACTGCTGACTACCGGCAGCTGTCTCTGCTCCGCCAAGAAGCTCTAGATCACCAATGCCTGCTCAAGCACCCCTGTATAAGTCGATATTCATAGTGGTATGACACTAGCCCGGATGTCTCTTCGTATACCTCGCTCAATGTTCCGATCTCTGAAGAACGGATCCCTGACCATATCCATCATGTATCGGGCGAGGTTGGTGAACCACAATGAATAGTTAGCTACTGTCATACTGCCCTGCTGGAGCTGAAGAAGCTCGTGTATGTGAAGATCTCTCAACATAACCCAAGAGAACTCCTCCCTCAAGAGTTTCTCGAACTCCATCCACGAAAGAGTCTCCTCTTCGTGAGTATTCGTGGTCAGACTCCACCATCGTCCCGCTGAACCCTATAGAAGGCTCGCTCTTCGGACCACCATCTGATCTGTTGGTGTCCTCACTAGATGGAAAGCTCTAGTCACCACCTCAAGTCAGTCCTCATCCGCCTGAGGGTCAGGCTCTCCTCGGAACCTGAGGGGTCTCTGTCTCTGAAACTCATGGAGCACGCTGAGCCTACTCTCCTCACCGGTCGGTACTGCGGGTACCACTGGCTGCTCCAATAGTGGTGGTATAGAAGGTGCACCACCTGGTGGAAACTCCTGGGGAGATGGTCCATGTATCAAAGCCTCGTCTCTGAGGGGGTCATCCTCGTGATCGTGCTGCTGAATCCTAGTAGGTATGCATCACGGAGGCATCCTGTAAAGAAACAAGATGTATCATGGTCAATGAGTATATCTGGATAACTGACACAAAGTACATGGAAACCACAACCCATTCCTATATTATGCATGTACCCTTTTGTTTATCTCCCTGCAACCAGTGTTTTCGTGTACTGAGTCCAAAAGTAGGTTATCAGAATCCTAGTGTATGGATACGTCAGCCACCACACCAACACTGGAGTCTCTGCCCTGAAATCTGAACCCGAAACACTTAACACTTTTTCCATAAACCAAAATCACAGACTATCGGCCCTAAGGTAGAACCAACCAGCTCTGATATGGGCATGCTCCGTGACTCCACACGCCCACCTCCAATATGTCAGGTGCTGGTGACAAGCATCGAGTAGGCATATTACTAACATGGGAGACATTGCCTTCGTACCTGTACACATGCACACATCTCTAAGCCCACAATATGATGAAATGTAAAAACCACTACGGAAAAATGATGCATGCATACAGCTAAACCCATCAAACAGAGTTTGAAGAAAGGTAGAGTACTATAAATGTAAACTGGGCCAGAATACAAGCCCATAACAAACATGATTATAAAAACTGCAAAGTCCAACATGTAAGCACAAAAGGTACTATGACTGCCGCTCGTAAGCGTAGGAACACCTTGGCCTATAGGGAACATAGAAAGCTCAGTGCTGTCCGGGTCTGCCTTGAACTCTGTCAAAAGGCTGCTCGTCTGCACAAGAAACCACACATGAGGGCAAAGCCCGTGCAGGTGTGAGTATAACAACACTCAATAGAGGACCCCGAAAACCACAAAGCAGTACACAAAGTAAAGGTACAGTCATATATGCACAGAATATGTCAACAGAACATATAGAAAAAACCAGATATACTCAAAACCCAAACCCATGGTCTAGAGGCAAGTCACACAACCGCATACCGCAGTTAGGGATTCTATTCGAAGATACTGATGACGCACTCGTTCCGGGAGAACACAATACAGAAGACTTATAGCTCTGATGACATCCATCCGAGAAGTCTTGTTCATCGGGAACCTTCATGAGAGATAGCTACAATCATTACAGGAGACACACACCTGAGTGGAAAGGCTACGATAGATAGAAGCACTCATTACGAGAGACACACTACTGAGTGGGGAAGATCACGATACATATATGAGGATCACATCCAGGGCCATGGCGGATACCATGACTCATCCAGATTCACCAGTTAGGTGATACACAAGCTAGGTATAGGATCAACTCTTGGTAAGGTTTGTCATGATGATGCCTAGCTCTACCTAGGGTTGGGAAAGGATAGAGGATCTCGATCTGGGCCTCTCGGATGGATGCCCGACTCTATCACAGAATGTCCTACGGAAGGGATCATAATCCCACGTGAGGGAATGATGCATGAACTTTAGGGTAACAAGAAGACATGGAAATAACCCAAACAATAGATGTCCAAAACACGGTGAAAAAAGGACCATGCCATTTTCAGAAAATTTCATGACCTGTATAATGGTTACACATCGTGTAGTCTGACCCCAGTTACTGCCCGTGTACAATGACCTGTGTTGTGATGCTGGTCATGTAGGAAAATCTAAGTACATTGTGTATAGTATGGTGTATAAGCCGTGGCTAGGTAAATGGGGTTGGCTCCATGTACTCTGGAAATGTGCATGTACACAGTCCTCAACCCTTGTACACCAACCCGGGTAATCGCCACACGGGGTGACCCGCGTTACTGGCCTCAACTGGCCGTGTGATGGAGTACACGGTCGTGTACTCCATACCATGTCCACGTATCCCCGAGATACACGCTGAGTCCCACGTATCCTCTTCTGTCAAATTATACATGTCGTGTCTCCTGAATCCGTGTATATCATCCTATGTCCGTGTACTACCAAAATTACAAGCCGAGTTCCACGTAGCCACTTCTGTCACAATGTACACGCTGTGTCGCCTGAAGCCATGTAGATCATCTCGTGTACGTGTACTACCCAAAGTACATGCCGGGTTTTTGGGGAAGTCCAACACATCATGTGACTACGGTCAAACACCGTGTTATTCCTCTCTGACCCCAAAACCCTAGCCTCCACCGCCAGTACTACAAGGCGTGTTCCGTGGAAGTACGTGAAGTGTATTCTGGAAATTTCAAGAAATGATGACCTTCACCGTTGTTTTGCCGGTGATGATCCATTCATCGATCTGGCCACCCGATCGCCACGAAACCTTCAGGTTTTGGTCACCTCGTCACCATGAAGCCGCTTCCGATGTTTTCGGACCTCCGATCAGCTCCAAAAACGTTTTTTGATCTTCTCGCACGAAGAACGCTTGAAGAACGCCCTTTCCCGATTCGGTCTGATTCATCATCTTCCATCATCGCTGCACCTCCACAAGGTCATTGCGGTGTCGAACCTTTGATTTGGGAAAGTTTTGTTGTTGAACAGATGAAAAATTATCCATTGTTCATCGCCCTGTGAAGAATGCGAAGAACGTGTAAGAAAATAATGGGTGAGGAAATACAAAAAACAAATCGAGGAACCAACATCCATCGTTGTTTGTCACGGCGTTGATCTGCTCCTGGTAATCGGTTTAAACGGAGTAGAGATCAACATAAATAAAAGCATGGATTATTTCCCCAAAATCATCCCAAATAAAACCCTCTCGCAAGAATGAATGAATCTGTGGATCAACATGTTTGTGGTTGATCCGCGTTCAACATTTAAACAAAAAAAACGTGGAAACGAAATTGAAATAACAAAACCCTAACTCAATCCAGTTGATTAGAGATCGCCGCGACGCATCCGCCGAATGGATTCGTCAAAATCCAAGGGGCGTTGATTGGTCACATCATCATCATCCGCCAACGCATTCTCCTCTACCCAGGTTCTAAGAGAAATATCTCTCTCTCTCTCAACTTGTAGGGTTATGAGGCTAACCCTGTGAATTTTCCATAAGAGTGTACTTATATGGGAGGATTAGGTCACTACTCAAAAAATAGAAACATTTTCAAAATTATAAAAGAAATTATTAATTTATTTTATTCTTTCAAAAGTGCGTCCTCTTTTTTTTTAAACACCCAAAAAACACCTTTGCAACCGACCTGCGTCGGTCAAGGTTAGAACCGTTCTTAGGTAATGTCATCGTCCCAGACACAACAGTTCCCTCATATTTTTTATTTAGGCACCCATTTGGGAAATTCCACAACCATGCGCGAGGGTCGACTCACTTAACTAAACAAAGTTCAAACCACCATTCCGGGCTCACTAGACCATGGAATGATGTGCCGTCTTCGTGCCCGATCTCGAAATAATTACATATAATATTTAAAAATAATAAACGGAAAAATCCGAGACAATACATCTGAGTTGGGATGAATAAAATACTATGATATTTTAAAGTAAGATCCTTATATTCAATAGTGTTCATGACATGAGATAGGAAGATGGTAAGTGGATATAATACACTATTATTTTAAAAAATATTTACTATTTTATTCATATTAGATATATTATAGATACTTATTTACCTTTCATTACACGTAAGAGAACATTTTATTGAAAGATTACATTACACGCATGTCCGAGTTTTACAGAATAATGATATATTATAAAATATTTTTTATATAAAAAAATATAACATAGAAATTAATTTAGTTGTTATGAAAAGGGATAAATAATTTATAAAAATAAAATATTTATAACAATTTATATTTAAATATTTGGATATAAATTAATTATAAATTAATATTAAATCTTATTGAATATAAAAGAAAATAATAATATTTATACTTTCACAAATTTGTTTTACCGTAATATATTTAATTAATAAAAATTAGGGGGTGATATTAATATATTTATATTATATTCAATATAATATATTTTATTTTCATACAATAGGATTGATATGCATAAGATAAGAACAAATCTATTTTTATACATAAAAACCTATTTAACTATAAAGGAACTTTTAATGATATCAATGGAAAAACAATTCTAAATATGAATTTTTGAATTTTAATTGATTTATCATGTCAAAATGAAATTAATATTTTCAATAAAACATACTAATTAAGTTCGGGTGAAATTTGGGTAAATTTCTGAAACATTTTATTTTTAATGAATAGTAAAAAATACTAAATTGTATTTCAAAACTAATTTTTCATCTAATTTATTTATTAGATTTTATTAGATTTATTATATTTTTTAAAATATAATTAGATAATATTGTATTAATTTAATACAGTATATTTCATTGGGATCAATTTTAAATTGAAATTTCTTATAAAAACATATAGAACATTTCACCATTTTTTTCATTAAACCCCTTCATGGTCGTCCCACCTGCGTGATAAATTCTAAATTAATTTCGTCCAATTTTATGATTCGAACTTTTAAAAATTTATGACATATTTTAAATTATAATAATTTATATTTTATAACATGACCATAATTTTTAACCAAAAATATAAGTTTACATAATTAGAATTTATTATAATTATTAATGAAAAATTATGTTTAATAAAGGACTAAACTATTATCTTAATGGCCCAAATGAACTAAAAACTATTCCAACTAAAATTTCATAGAAATATATCATCCATAAAATTTATATTACTAAGTTTTGGTGGTTTGGTATGACTTTTTTTACGTATAACATTTGTACACCTAACTTGATTTGAAAAATTCCATTTAAGTCCTTATCCATCCAAATAAAAGGCTACCACCTCTCCCCATTCCTCACACCTCTCAATAATTTTAGGATCACAATGTATCTGTTAAAATTGATTCTAAAATTCCATACCCTCTATTTTGAAGACTCCCTTTGTAAAAAATTCCACATATAGAATCCTTTTGGTACAAAACAAATGATGTTATTAGATTAAGAGGTAACATCTTCTCTCAAGCTCCCTAGTTTCATTTCCATTCTACCCACCCTAAAATATAGTTATTCCATTTATATAAAAAAAATAAATATAATAAATATAAGAGGATGTTTTTATTTAACTGGGTTTCCCTAAACATACTCACACCTTAATATCATGCGTAATAAACATATTTTTTATCTGTGTGGTGAACTACAACCACACAAAACGATGTTTATTAATTTTCTCTTTTACCAACGATCATGGTGTAAATTGTGATGTAATATATGTATATATGTGTGTGTTATGTATGATATTTATGATTTCATTATTATTTTTTAAATTTTATAGAGATCATACCTTTATGCTTTACATCCCGTGTAAATATGATAATTTTGTTAAAGGAGCTGTGGACTACCACCACATTGAGAGATATGACTCATTCATGTGACACATGGAATGTATAAAGGTTGGATTTAAGAAACCAATGTAATATATATATAATATACATGATACTAGAATTATAATATACATATGTATTAATTTGTTATCATTCTTTTTATACAACAATGAAATCGAAAGTAGTGTTCATTCCTTTGTGCGGCATATCATCACCATGAACGGTAAACCTTATTTTTATCTAAAAATATTATAGGCTACTAACCCTAAAAATTTCCATAATTTATATGATAATTGATACATATTTTACATTATATAAATGATGAAAACTCGATCTAGTTAATGATAACAATAAATAACATGTTAAAAATTACTCGAGAAAACTAGACAATTAATATACGAAATAGTAAAATTAATGAACGTTGTAACTAAAAAGGTAATAAAATATTATAAGGAATTAATATGTGGTATTATAAAAATGATTATGGTTCTGGTATAAATTAGTAACATATTATAAACAACTATACAGACGGATACATACCAAAAAACAAAAGGATGGTTATGGTAAGGGATTTCGTCTCAATTTGCATTCCATTAAGACCAATTTTTATGCACCAATTCACATTAATTTGGTGTATATATTTCCCTTTGAAATGATATAACATGAATAAACATAATATTATTGTATTATAAGTTTTATTTCATTCACATTGAATTATTTTTTTTATGTTTCAAATGGTATGGGACACATTGGAATGTTTAGAGTTTATTTTTCCTCAAGAATGTTTTAATTTCAACTACATTTTTTATTCCTTATACTACTTTGATATATTATTGTTACATATATAATAATTATTAAATATATATATTTTATCAAAAATATTTTTTATTCAATATATCAACAATTCTTCAGATATGAAATATATGGGTTGGGGACTATTTAAGGTAAGCCATACAGGTTGGGGAATGGTTAATGCAAAACCCTCGATGCGTCAACTATCTTATGAGATGATTTAGATGGAAAAATAAATTATAAAGTATCATGATGATAAATCTATCTTGTTCCTAAGATTCATGGCATCCAAAAATTGATCATTTCCTTAATTGAGAATTATTTTATTATTTATCCATGAGATTTTTCATTGACATATATATGGATGAAATTCATTTTCAGTTCATTGATATAATGGAACGTGTTTTAGGTTTCATACATTTCCATTTTGATATTACCTTATCAATATATTTTTATGGAATGGGTTATAAATTATTTACCTTTCCATGTTTATATCTTCCTATTGATCCATGTTTTATTTCACTGTAATTACCCTTAGTGAGCCTTTGAGCTCAACCTAACTATGTTTCCATTCCCCATGTTATGAAGAATAAATCATTGAATAATAATTCAAGATTGTAATTAATTTTATTTTTTAATGTATCATGTTTTTATTTACAATTTCTTATTGTATTATGGGTATCAAATATGTAATCTAGTTTTCAATGACTTCTAAACTCTCAATTCCTTCGGTATTGGATTCTTTATAATCATTCCAATGTAATAAAATAATACATTTACTCTGGGCTTCTGGGTCAAGTAATTACAAGCGCTTCACGATTTCTAATATTTGTATTAAAACAATTCTACCAATATTAAAAGGATACCTAAAATAATGGTCTCAAGCCACATTGTCTAACCAACCCTCCAAAGACTATTACTCGAAGGATCATTGGAAACATATAGTGGATCCCATGTTTCAAACTCATCATGGGGTAGTTCTTAAATTTGGTCACCCGATCATTATCTATTGTCGGTATAGAACCTATGATTCGTTCATTTTCAATAGTTATTATTCCACACACATCAGTCAAACTCCTTTCACTATCCAAGTCATGGAAATCTCAATATCCTTCAAGGGAGTCATTGGTCACATCTTACTCTTATTTGGTTCTCCCATTAAAGAAATAGGAACTCTTCCAATATACCCTATGAAAATTATGAAATCCATACCTCTCCTTACTTCCTATAATGAGAATGGTTCTTAGGATCATATGAGTTGAGAAGGGATTTTATCAAGTAGGTTTGACATTAAAACATACACATTAGTCCAAGAATCATGACTATACATTGTGCAAATTTTATCTTGGAGACATTTTTGGTGTCCTCGGGTGGCCTAATAGTCCCCTCCATTTATATACTGAAAACTTACATTTATTTAATATATTTTACATCGTTTAATGAAACCCTATAGTCCATGTTTTATGATCATAAATTAAGAGTCATAGTTCATGTATCACAACCTTAAAACACTTTAAAATTTTTATTAGTAACGTTCTATGTTTTGTAAGGTGGCCTCCTATGATCCTCAATAATTTCAGTTAACTTACCGTTAATAATGAAAACATTCATCAAATGTAAAAAACCCCACAATTGATGTATTTTTAACATAACCTGTTTGATTTTTTTACCTCTATAACCACAAACTAAGCGACATGGTCCAATCAATGTTCCCTTAAACTAGGACCAAAATTCTAAGCATGATGACCTTAAAACAATTGAATCTTGAAACTTATGATTTACATGGAACACAGAATCCCATGGGCCCCCTTTTCTGTATTTCCCAAAACACATTAGTGCCCACATGGTCTTAATTAAATGACCCTAAACTAGTATTCCAAGTGCAGACATCATGGCATTAAATTGTTTGTAATCCTCTTTAAGAATTTTTTTGTATGGATTCAGGCCTTTATGGACCTCAATTCACATTGATTTTTCACTCTACTTCACTACACATATATATTTGGTATGATCATCCTATTATATTAGATTAATGAACTCAAACTAAGTGTCACATTTTAAGAAAAATGACCATAAACAATGTACAAGATGCCTATGGGATATCCATTTATGTAGTGCCTCTTAGTCCAATAACATAACATTGAGATACCTCTCTTTTTTATAGACTATTTACATTTGTGAAATACTACTGATTAGTTTAAGAATCATTACAATAAACTATGTGTGATTTTCCCCAAAAATAATTTTTTTTCATATGGTCTTCTAATCTCATCTTTTCCTTATAGGACCCTCTAGGAACTACCTCTATTGTTAAACCCTTGTACCCATACTACCACTTCAACGTGAATGGTTCCATTCACAATGGTTTACATGTTCTAGTCAGAAGATGTTAAATGGTTCAATGATCATTCCAATCCCATGATGATAATATGTACAATAAATTTTCCTCCATGTATTGAGTTAAACAATGTGTCTATCATCCATATTGTATGACATAAATATGTATATCATATTAGTACCTTTAATAATAATGCCTTTCCATTGGTTACAGTAAACTACCAAAACATTCATGTTCTTCGACCATTACTCTACATCAAAAACGATGCTCCCCTTGGAAGATTAGTTTGACCTTTTTTCAGACCAACAGACCAACACACATGCACCAATGTGCAAAATTTAACAATGGAATAATTTCAAGAATGTTGAAATCCATTCAAAAATTCCATCAAAAAATCTACATTCATAGTGTATCCCTTTATATGGATCATATTCCTCCTCCACGTGTGAAATAATCCCCCTTGAAGACATTGTCACATTCCAAACTAGATCACTTACCATATCTGGTACACATCTCTGAGGAGTTTTTAAGAAATTCTTTGATAATTTCCATGTTTAAAACATGGTCACCAGTGAAACCCAGTTATTTCCCCATCATTATCTGATTTTTAATGCATACTGTGTTACAATCATGATCAATAGTTATCCACAATTTTCAGGCCATCCTGACGTGTTTCAAACCATATGCCACTTGATTCATTCTTCTCACACCCATTGTTCAAGTATACTAAAATCCTTTTTTTATTCAATTGGTGAACTATCCCATGTTCAAAATTCTATACACTTATTCACACATAAATTTTCACTACACATATCCCCTCACATCCTGAACACACCTTGTGGTAAGTCAAAACATGATGACCCTCAGTGTTCAATGATTGTCTAAAACTCATATAATTGAGAAATTTCATAATCTTCCCTTGTTTCCCACACTGAGTACAGATCTTGTGACCTTATGGAATTTATGTTGGTTGTCTCATTATAATTATTGTATCCTGATAGTTTAATGATATATGGTAAAAATGTCTTTTTTTTTGAGAATGTATTAAATAAATAATATTCAATAATTGGAGTGGGTCACCCACAAATTTGATCCTCTCTTATGTCTAAGAAAAATCATCCACAACACATAATATATTATTTAGTGATGCTTAATATGTTTTCATCGGGGTTCTTACACACTGAATTTGACCACATATTCTATTTCCCCACATTACCACTTTGCAATGGTCAGTGTCTTGCATCACTTTCATCAACAATGTTTCCTCCTTGATTGAATGTTAATGATTAGATGTCGATTCCTCATTCAATTGATTCTTAAATGGATATCATTACCTAATATGGTTATACCTCATAGGCATGATTAATTTTTTATAAACCCATTCATGGTTCCATCTCTATGTGGATTTTTGTTAATTAAATTCCTTCAATCAGGATAGGGCTGCAATCTTGGGTCACTAGAGTGGTCACACTTGGAATATCTGCACATTTTGTACATTGGTAACCTATAAATCATCATATTTGGAGGGAATATCATATGAGTCTTCTAAAGTGCAGAACCCAAGGCATCCCATATTGATCGTATGCTAATTAATGTCAGGGTATTATGTATTTTAATTATTTTTACCTAATGCATTGCATGTTTGTTTCAAGGGTTAGTCATTCTGGGATAGGTTAATGGTTTTAAATCCTATAGATATAGATTATAATGACCTATTGAGACATATCTGGGAATGAGTGAAAATTCTTATGGAGATGGGATTGTCTTCTTCATAACACCAAATTGAGGTGGCTCTAGGTGATCTTCCCTTGGGAGTTTAGATCTAAATCCTATGTTTAGAAATGGTTAGATCACAATGACCCACGATGGTTGATTTGGGAGGTGCATGACAATTACGGGAATACTTACCACATGGGATGTATATCATAACATTCCATGGATGCTGATCTAGGAGGTGAATTGCTAGTATAGAAGATGTCACGTGTATGTTTGGGATCCAAAAACTCTTTAGAGGTGGTTCTGGGAGGTGTATATCTAAGAGGGAAAAATTCATATATCAGTTATGGATATGAATTCCTTATAGAGGTGGATATGGGAGGTTAATCTATTGGTTGGAATATGCAACACCTGGGTTGTGGATCAAAGTGCCCCATGGACACTAACCCGAGAGGTGCATCCATAATGGGGATGATGTTAGCCCTGGGTTATAGAGTAGAATTATCAATGGAGGCCTATCTAAGTGGTGTATCCCTTGGAGGGAGGATGTCACACATGTAGTGTGGATCAAAAAACCCCATTGAGGTTGATCATGGGGGTGCTCCATAGTATGGAAGAATTTATACATTGGTTTTGGATCATAACACCTCATGGTGGTGGATTTTAGAGGTGAGTCGCTAGGAGAGAAGATGTCATCCCTATTTTTTCAAGCTGAATTCCCCTTCGATGTGGATATAGGAGGTGCATATCAATGATGGAAGTTGTTAGACATGGGTTGAGGATATTAATTTCTAATGGCGGTGGATCAGGGGGTGTATCCAAATTAGGTAATATATAACTCCTAGGATTTATATTTTTTTGATTGAACCACAAGGGGGAATCCTACATAACTTATTTATAGATAAGGATCAATAATAATGTAGTTATATGTTATAGTTTATTTTAATGTGTCATGATCGATCCATGAAATTTAACATCATGTAGTAAGGATTATCATTTCATTGAAGGAATGGGGATGACTCAGGGTGTCGGGATTACCAATTATTGCTTCCATTTTAAAGAGCATCACACTTTACTGATGGATATGGGGATTTTTCTTGGGAGAATTCATGTGGTGGTGGATTCTACTATGTGGTGGTATAGGGTGGAATCACATGTTGACCATTC
Source organism: Viscum album (assembly GCA_963277665.1). Lineage (NCBI taxonomy): Eukaryota > Viridiplantae > Streptophyta > Magnoliopsida > Santalales > Viscaceae > Viscum > Viscum album. Next base: position 874,017,167 of record OY728143.1, on the reverse strand, counting down.
ATGGGTAATCATATGTTTGTTAAATAGAACAAGATTGAAGTTTTACATCATTTTTTTAGGATCTGGTCGTGGAATTTAACATCTTATAATTATAATGTGAAGTTATGTAGTTTAATGGCATGTATCTCTGGCATTATCAGTGTCACTCATCTAGGGGGACCATGTCAACGTGAGGGAAATATCCATCATAAGGGCCCATAACCAAGATCGTTTCATAGTATCCCTTGATCATTCCACCCTTGGGGATTACATAACAATAGATCATGCATATCTGGGAAATCAAATGAATTGGAACATTTGTGGAGGGGTGGTAAATCATGATACTTAAATTGTGGTGATTATTCATAGAATAAATAGGCATTAAAGAAGCTATTATTATTAAATATAGGAAGACTATAGGGCCATGATTAAATGAGAGTGAAGTGGTTTTATGTTGGAGTGGATGACATTATTCATATGGGGACTTATCATGTAACTGAACTGGTCTTGTTTTGATATGGAGAGAATAGCCACTCAACCATCATGAATGGTTGTAAACTAAATAGAGAACCTTATAGAGGACCAGTAGTGGAACATTGAAATCACTACTAGAAAAACAGGTATTTGCGACGAGCGATTTACGACGGGATCCCATCGCAAATGGCTTTTTGCGACGGGGGCCCGTCGCAAATCGCCCGTTGCGGAAAACGCCGTCGTAACAACAACTATTTGCGATGGGCCCGTCGCTAAAGCTAGTAGTTGCGACGAGGATACTTCCCATCGCAAATCTTACTCCGTATTTTTTGTAAAAACTTATAAAAGAGTAATTGCGACGGGCCCCGTCACAAATAGTGGTTTTTAGAAAAAAAATAAAACACTATTATTAAATTATTTTAATGAATATAATAATAATAATATTTGCGACGGGCATAGTATCCCGTCGCAAATACTATAAAAAAATAAAAAAAAAATTATTAATAAAATATTTTAATTAATAAAATAATAATCCAATTATAATTCAAAAATAAAAAATTATAAAATATTAATAAATGATTTTAATTAATATAATAATAGAATTATAATTCACAAATAAAAATATAAATTATTAATAAATTATTTTAATTAATATAATTATAATAGAATTATAATTCAAAAATAAAAAATAATAGAATATTAATAAATGATTTAATTAATATAATAATATTAGAATTATAATTCATAAATAAAAAAAATATTAATAAGTTATTTTAATTAATATAAAAGTAATAGAATTATTTTACATTCAAATATTAAAATAATTCAAATATTACAAAAAAATATAATTAAATTATAATATTATAAAATTTTAATATATATATATATAATTTAATATAATAAAATATAAATAATATTATCATTCATATTAATATTGTTATTTCAAAATATAATATTATTAATATTTTATAATGAGACAGAAACTACGAATAGAAAAAAATTCATATTTGATTTTACAAACTTTATAACATAAAAACAAACTCTAATCTGAAGGAGGGGGAGGGGGATCTGCAGATGTCGGTGGAGGAAACTCCATCCCTAAAGAATGAGTGAGTCGGCGCATGTACTACATCTGCTCCTGGTGCTGCTGCTGACACCGACTCATCTGCTCCTCATACAGCTGCTGCTGGCGTCGACGCTCCTCCTCATGATGCTGCTGCTGCTGACGCATCTGCTCTTGCTCATGTCAGAGACTCTCTATCAGTGCAGTCTGAGATCGCAACTGATCTTCATACTGTGTAGCAGAAGAAGATGCACGATCCCCTCTCGAGCTGGACGCCGACATCGCAGCACTGCCATAATAATCTCCGGGAGTCAGTCGAGAGCTAATACCAACTACCCGGCCCTTCTCGAAGGCATACTGGGTGGCCTGCATCCATGCCGCCTCATCAAACTAACGGCCAGTGGTCTGATCTGATGACTCGGCCTGACTCTCAGGTCAGGTCTGTGACGCTGCGGCCTCATATGACTCTTGTAGTTGCAATTTAAAATTATAATTGTGAATATATTATATGCAGTTAATTTTTAAACATGAAAACACATATTACTAACCACGATGTGATGCTGACGATCACCTCTGAGCTCCCTAGTAGCAGGATCACTATACATCCTCTGATATACGTCGTACTCTGTAATATCGGGGTGCTCGACAGCCTATATGAATTAAAAATAAACAGTTAATATTTATAGTTATATAAAATATTTTTAAATAATGTACATACCAGATGCTATCTATGAGTACTGAAATAACGACTCCCAGCTCGATGAGTCACCTCATGTCTCCCCCGATTCTGCCTCCCCACCGATGATCTCCTCTGAAAGGCACCACTCAACCAGTACGCACACAATCAATCCCATACATGGGATGAAATGTACTCTAGTCGGTGTGCTCTACATGACTCGTCAAAATCTGACACTCCTGCTTTCTTTGTGGCTGCTTTTCTTAAATTGTGCAAAAACTGAAGAAAGCGATCCCGCATGGCCATCTCTCATGCCTTGTGGATGGCGCCACGCATGGTATCCTTGATCGGATACCATAAACCCTTTAAATAAATCAAAATATCAAGTTAGAAATGAAATAAGTTTCAAAATAAAAATTATTTATTTACGTACGTACCAACCAATGGCCGAACATGGCCTGCTGCATATCAATGGGAATCTGCTCCCATGTGGTCCACGGCTGAGAGAAATAGTTGTGCAAAATAGTGCTTCCCTGTCCGACTGCTATATGCGAAAAACTGTAAAAATAATAAACATTAATTATGTGAATAAATTAATGAAATCTTAGTCAAATCCACAGATTATCACACAGGTTATCACACCTCTGTGTGCGTGGATCAATCCCAATACGTGGACGTCACTCGGGGACGGGGCCAGGAATCATCAATCGTGCAAGACTGCGCCCCCTCCGCGTACTCCCTCGAGCGCTGGTTGCGCCCAAATTTACCCTACTGGTAAAAGCGGTCGATGTAGTACATGTAGGGGTCGAATCCACAGGGACCGAAGAAGAAACCTTGAGACACTTTGATTAGATGCGGGATTGGCTATGAAGTGGCCAACTATGGTGTTGAATTGATTTGAAGAAATATTTATTTAAATTAAAGAACAAAAACAATAAAATTACTTGAATGAAAATAACTAATTAATGTGAGTTGATCCTAGGTTGTCTCTTGGGCTTGATTGGATGTATTTGTTTTTCATTTGATTTTATGTTCATCGGTTCAAGAGGTATCCATTAAATGAAATAATTCTTCAATATCATTATCCGATTTAATCCTTACACAATTTCAAGGCTAATCACTAATTCACTTATAGGATCAATTAAATGAGCACTCCAAGGAATTGGATCATACTAGCACTCAAAATGTATCGTCGTTAAAGTCGGTGAAGACAAAGAAGAAGATAAATCAAAGAAAGGAACTCTTAAAAAAAAGAACAAATTTAAGAATTTAAGAACATCAAATAACATTCAATCCAACTAATGCAACTCCCTAGGATCAAACCATACAATTTTAGCCCTCCATTGATGCTATTCTATCAATGGAAGAGGGTAATTGACTTAAAGAAGCGGGGTTGAAGAAGAAAAAAAACATTAATCAAAATTAACACTCCACCGTTGTGTGATGAACTCACAAGTGCGGGTGTGAATAAATTCACACTACGATTCAACGGTATCAACGTGTGAAGAAAAGGAAAATAAAAAGTGAAGAAGAAGAAGAAATTTTATTAAAATACTAAATGTGAATGAAAAACTTACCTTAGAGAAATTGACGATGCCATTACAAAACGAAAGCGGGAAATTACAATTGAAAGAAAAATATAGATTCAAAGGAAAATGTTAGATTCAAGGAAAAATATTAGATGATTATTTCCTTCACCACCATCTCCTTATATAGGCATATTAAGATCCTTAGGTCCACCCCCAACAATTGATTCACCCCCCAACAATTAATAGAGTCAAAAGGAGGGTGAAGAATCAAAAGGAAATTGACGTTTCGAAGTTGACCCGGAAAACTGTCCAGATTCGTCCACCACATTGACGTGTGAATTCGAAATTGAAAAATGCAGAATCCGGAGGGGCTGTAGAAGAGAAATATCTTCATCCATCTGTCCTCTATGAGCTGTAAAACGTTCAGGAAATTTCGCTCATCCGTTTGGATGTTATAGTCAAAATGGTGGGACGGATTTTTGAGCATTAATGTCATGTCCACCATTTAAATCTCAACTTCAGATCCCTTTATCATCATGATAACATCAGAATTAGCTCCAGCCACCGTTGAATAAAATGATCCTCATATTTTTATCTTTCTAATGTATAAATTTGAGCTTCATTGGGCTTGGTTTCTGGGCCCCACATTTGTTTGATGGGCCTTAGGGCCATCATGCTTTTTCCAGCAAGTTTCTGCCTTCAGGCGCAAAATTCTCCATCATCCTTTGGGATTCATCCATCAGACCTAAAAGATAAAATGTTCCAAACAAAGTGTTAAATAATATCCAAAAATTTAAAATTAAAATGATGAATATTTTAATTTACACAAGCAAATTATTGAGTGGGACCAAATTGACATTTTAAGCATGAATTGCACAATGATGGGAAATGAAGTTCAATTTCTGAATTGGACTAAAATTGATGTTTATGAACTTTTAAAAACATTATTATTAAGAACATAACAATGAATATTAGCCACTTTAAGTGACTAATCACACCCCCCAACTTGAGTTTTGCTAGTCTCGAGCAAAATAAATTACAAATATGAAATCCAAATACCCTTTTCCAAAAACATTTAAATACACATTGCTCACTCAAAAGACCTCATATCAAAAAAATTATGGAACCCATCAAAATAATTTAAAACAAGATAGGTCCATAAGCATATCCCAAGCCCAAGCCCATTCCTTTGTTCAAATTCATTGCCACATTTCATCCAATTCTAATTAAGCATGATAAAGTGTTGTGCATCATAAAAGATATGGGGCCCATTTTATTGTTCAAGGGGAAAAAATGGAAGCACTAGGTGGGAATCACATTAAACCTTAATATGAGTATCCATTTTTTTTGATGATTTTTTTATCCACAATAGATATGAAAAGACTAACTCTGGGCAAGACAACTATGGAGTCACGATCCCCAAGTGCCGGACGCCACACATATTGTCAATTTCATGCTCTACAATAGAGATATAAAGCCTAACTCTGGGCAAGACAACTATGGAGTCACAATCCCCAAGTGCCGGATGCCACGCATTTGGACAAAACATTGCTCTATGTGGTCATTTTTTTGTTTTTTTTTTGTTTTTTTGTTTTGTTTTGTTTTTTGTGTTTTTTTTGGATACTCAAATTAAACTAAAAGTGACCCCAGAAGCCTTTGCTATAATGAAAGGGACCCAAGAACTCAAATTTACACCCACGATCCAGTAGACGTGCATTGTGGCATTTTTATTAAGAGGATAAAAATTTAAACATTGAAAAATCACATTGGACAACCGCACTTTCCAAAAACTATGCTCATGAACTTAAACTTGCATTAAAATCAGAATCAAGGCATGAAAAATTTATTTGATATCCAATTTTAGAGTTTGCAATTTGTGTTTATCATGTTTATGGTTAATGGAATTTTTCATTTCATGCATGTTTTTATAAAAAAAATCATTTTTTATCTCCCCCCCAACATAGAATGACACTGTCCCCAGTGTTTAAAGAAAAGAAAAGTTAGAAGTGGGTAGGAGAGGAGTTCAAAGATGAAATTGAGAATTATAAACATGGAACAAATTCACCTGGTGGTTGATGATGATAGTGCATGCCATAGTCTCCGTTCAATCCTGGATTTGAGTCTCAGCGGCTTGGATGGTGGTGAATGGATTTTCCTTATGGATTTCAACATGTCCTTTTATTTTTTTTAACCTATAAAAAAATAAAACAAAACAAAATAAACTGATGATACATTGTCTTCTTTATATTTTCTGGGTAAGGTATTACTCAGAGATCACACCACGTGACACGAATGAATATGGTGCTCCCCTTTCATACCCATCCTTACTCATAAAATAAGAACAGGTCAACAGCTTATGGTAATTTATTATATGAAAAAAAATGATTCAAAATAATTGGAAAACATAAAAACCATGGGTTGCCTCCCATGCAGCGCTTTTGTTTAACATCATTGGCTCTACTTGTACCGCCCAACTTATCCAATTCCAAATTTCAACATGTTTAGGACCCCATTTTTGTCCACTTCAACTTGATTAAGATTGATTTTCTTGAGTTCGGAAGAAAGTAAAATAATTTGGAGCTCGGTTTCATTGAAATTTCCTAAAGGAGATTGACAAATTAAATCAAAATCAGTTTCTTCTCCAAAACATTTAGAAAGAATTGGTTCATTTTGAAAATAAGATTCATCTTGAAAATTGTCCAGTTGAATATCAGAAGTGTGCATGGGATCAATGTTTGATATTTCTCCCAATTTTTCAGTGATTAGTGTTTTTGAAAAATCATTAATGGACTTATATTCAGGAAACTCAATCCATGATGTCAAATTTTCCACTTGTGAATCCATAAAATTAATTTCCTCTTGATTTAATCACCCATCAATAATTCTTTTATTATCTTCAACTATCCCAAATCCAATGATTGGTTCTTCAATAAAGGCTTGAGGGGTTTGTGTGTTACAAGATTCTTCTATCAATATTGATTAAGGGATGGTTTGAGTGAGAATGGGGTCCACACAAGTTTTAATGATTTGAAGTTCTTGTCTAAAACTTGATACCTCTGAATTCATTTTTTCCATTTGTTCACACAATTTTTGAAGAATTGTTTCAAGATTAGGATTGATAGATTTTTTGACATCATGGACTTCCTCATTATTCATCTTTTGAATCATTCTTGATAGGTATGGAAATTGTTCTTTTAAACCTTCATCATTACAAATTTCGTTCATGTTATCAGGGGTGGGGTATTCATTCAAATATTGATTAAAAAAGGTTGGTGATTCCCAATGTGAATTTTCAAACTGATTCCATCCTGAGTTTGTGAAGGGATATTGTTGATTATACTCCATTGGATTTATTTGAAAATTTGGAATCATGATTTTCAGGGGTCAAAAAAAAGAAAGGGGAACAGATAAGATAAATGGGGATGAGAAAATAGAAAAGAGGCAGAATAGAAAGATGTTCTAAGGTGACTTACTTGGTCCCCGGCAACGGCGCCAAAATTTGGTTGCGCCCAAATTTACCCTACTGGTAAAAGCGGTCGATGTAGTACATGTAGGGGTCGAATCCACAGGGACCGAAGAAGAAACCTTGAGACACTTTGATTAGATGCAGGATTGGCTATGAAGTGGCCAACTATGGTGTTGAATTGATTTGAAGAAATATTTATTTAAATTAAAGAACAAAAACAATAAAATTACTTGAATGAAAACAAATAATTAATGTGAGTTGATCCTAGGTTGTCTCTTGGGCTTGATTGGATGTATTTGTTTTTCATTTGATTTTATGTTCATCGGTTCAAGAGGTATCCATTAAATGACATAATTCTTCAATATCATTCTCCGATTTAATCCTTACACAATTTCAAGGCTAATCACCAATTCACTTAGAGGATCAATTAAATGAGCACTCCAAGGAATTGGATCATACTAGCACTCAAAATGTATCATCGTTTAAGTCGGTGAAGACAAAGAAGAAGATAAATCAAAGAAAGGAACTCTTAAAATAAAGAACAAATTTAAGAATTTAAGAACATCAAATAACATTAAATCCAACTAATGCAACTCAGTAGGATCAAACCATAAAATTTTAGCCCTCCATTGATGCTATTCTATCAATGTAAGCGGGTAATTGACTTAAAGAAGCGGTGTTGAAGAAGAAAAAAAACATTAATCAAAATGAACACTCCACCGTTGTGTGATGAACTCACAAGTGCGGGTGTGAATAAATTCACACTACGATTCAACGGTATCAACCTGTGAAGAAAAGGAAAATAAAAAGTGAAGAAGAAGAATAAATTTTATTAAAATACTAAATGTGAATGAAAAACTTAAATTAGAGAAATTGACGATGCCATTACAAAACGAAAGAGGGAAATTACAATTGAAAGAAAAACATAGATTCAAAGGAAAATGTTAGATTCAAGGAAAAATGTTAGATGATTATTCCCATCACCACCATCTCCTTATATAGGCATATTAGGAGGCTTAGGTCCACCCCAACAATTAATTCACCCCCCAACAATTAATAGAGTCAAAAGGAGGGTGAAGAATCAAAAGGAAATTGACGTTTCGAAGTTGACCCGGAAAACTGTCCAGATTCGTCCACCACATTGACGTTTGAATTCGAAATTGAAGAAGGCAGAATCCGGAGGGGATGTAGAAGAGAAATATCTTCATCCATCTGTCCTCTATGAGCTGTAAAAATTTCAGGAAATTTCGCTTAGCCGTTTTGAAGTTATAGTCGAACTGGTGGGACGGATTTTTGAGCATTAATGTCATGTCCACCATTTAAATCTCAACTTCAGATCCCTTTATCATCATGATAACATCAGAATTAGCTCTGGCCACAGTTGAATAAAATGATCCTCATATTTGTATCTTTCTAATGAATAAATTTGAGCTTCATTGGGCTTGGTTTCTGGGCCCCACATTTGTTTGATGGGCCTTAGGCCCATCATGCTTTTTCCAGCAAGTTTCTGCCTTCAGGCGCAAACTTCTCCATCTTCCTTTGGGATTAATCCATCAGACCTAAAAGATAAAATGTTCCAAACAAGGTGTTAAATCATATCCCAAAATTTCAAATTAAAATGATGAATATTGTAATTTACACAAGCAAATTATTGAGTGGGACCAAATTGACATTTTATGCATGAATTGCACAATGATGGGAAATGAAGTTCAATTTCTGAATTGGACTAAAATTGATGTTTATGAACTTTTAAACACATTAATATTAAGAACATAAAAATGAATATTAGCCACTTTAAGTGACTAATCACACCCCCCAACTTGAGTTTTGCTAGTCCCGAGCAAAATAAATTACAAATATGAAATCCAAATACCCTTTTCCAAAAACATTTAAATACACATTGCTCACTCAAAAGACCTCATATCAAAAAAATTATGGAACCCATCAAAATAATTTAAAACAAGATAGGTCCATAAGCATATCCCAAGCCCAAGCCCATTCCTTTGTTCAAATTAATTGCCACATTTCATCCAATTCCAATTAAGCATGATAAAGTGTTGTGCATCATAAAAGATATGGGGCCCATTTTATTGTTCAAGGGGAAAAAATGGAAGCGCTAGGTGGGAATCACATTAAACCTTAATATGAGTATCCATTTTTTTTTATTTTTTTTGATGATTTTTTTATCCACAATAGATATGAAAAGACTAACTCTGGGCAAGACAACTATGGAGTCACGATCCCCAAGTGCCGGACGCCACACATATTGTCAATTTCATGCTCTACAATAGAGATATAAAGCCTAACTCTGGGCAAGACAACTATGGAGTCACGATCCACAAGTGCCGGACGCCACGCATTTGGACAAAACATTGCTCTATGTGGTCATTTTTTGGTTTTTTTTGTTTTTTTTGTTTTGTTTTTTTTTTGTGTTTTTTTTTGGATACTCAAATTAAACTAAAAGTGACCCCAGAACCCTATGCTATAATGAAAGGGACCCAAGAACTCAAATTTACACCCACGATCTAGTAGAGTGCATTGTGGCATTTTTATTAAGAGGATGAAAATGTAAACATTGAAAAATCACATCGGACAACCGCACTTTCCAAAAACTATGCTCATGAACTTAAACTTGCATTAAAATCAGAATCAAGGCATGAAAAATTTATTTGATATCCAATTTTAGAGTTTTCCATGTGTGTTTATCATGTTTATGGTTAATGGAATTTTTCATTTAATGCATGTTTTTATAAAAAAAATAATTTTTTATCTCCCCCCCAACTTAGAATGACACTGTCCCCAGTGTTTAAAGAAAAGAAAAGTTAGAAGTGGGTAGGAGAGGAGTTCAAAGATGAAATTGAGAATGATAAACATGGATCAAATTCACCTGGTGGTTGATGATGATAGTGCATGCCATAGTCTCCCTTCAATCCTGGATTTGAGTCTCAGCGGCTTGGATGGTGGTGAATGGATTTTCCTTATGGATTTCAACATGTCCTTTTATTTTTTTTAACCTATAAAAAAATAAAACAAAACAAAATAAACTGATGATACATTGTCTTCTTTATATTTTATGGGTAAGGTATTACTCATGGATCACACCACGTGACATGGATAAATATGGTGCTCCCCTTTCATACCCATCATTACTCATAAAAGAAGAATAAGTCAACAGCTTATGATAATTTATTATATGAAAAAATGATTCAAAATAATTGGAAAACATAAAAACCATGGGTTGCCTCCCATGCAGCGCTTTTGTTTAACGTCGTTGGCTCGACTTGTACCGCCCAACTTATCCAATTCCAACTTTCAACATGTTTAGGACCCCATTTTTGTCCACTTCAACTTGATTAAGATTGATTTTCTTGAGTTCGGAAGAAAGTAAAATAATTTGGAGCTCGGTTTCATTGAAATTTCCTAAAGGAGATTGACAAATTAAATCAAAATCAGTTTCTTCTCCAAAACATTTAGAAAGAATTGGTTCATTTTGAAAATAAGATTCATCTTGAAAATTGTCCAGTTGAATATCAGAAGTGTGTATGGGATCAATGTTTGATATTTCTCCCAATTTTTCAGTGATTAGTATTTTTGAAAAATCATTAATGGACTTATATTCAGGAAACTCAATCCATGATGTCAAATTTTCCACTTGTGAATCCATAAAATTAATTTCCTCTTGATTTAAGCACCCATCAATAATTCCTTTATTATCTTATACTATCCCAAATCCAATGATTGGTTCTTCAATAAAGGCTTGAGGGGTTTGTGTGTTACAAGATTCTTCTATAAATATTGAGTAAGGGATGGTTTGAGTGAGAATGGGGTCCACACAAGTTTTAATGCTTTGAAGTTCTTGTCTGAAACTTGATACCTATGAATTCATTTTTTCCATTTGTTCACACAATTTTTGAAGAATTGTTTCAGGATTAGGATTGATAGATTTTTTGACATCATGGACTTCCTCATTATTCAGCTTTTGAATCATTCTTGATGGGTATGTAAATTTTTCTTTTAAACCTTCATCATTACAAATTTCGTTCATGTTATCAGGGGTGGGGTATTCATTCAAATGTTGATTAAAAAAGGTTGATGATTCCCAATGTGAATTTTCAAACTGATTCCATCCTGAGTTTGTGAAGGAATATTGTTGGTTATACTCCATTGGATTTATTTGAAAATTTGGAATCGTGATTTTCAGGGGTCGAAAAAAAGAAAGGGGAAAAGATAAGAGAAATGGGGATGAGAAAATAGAAAAGAGGCAGAATAAAATGATGTTCTAAGGTGACCTACTTGGTCCCCGGCAATGGCGCCAAAATTTGGTTGCGCCCAAATTTACCCTACTGGTAAAAGCGGTCGATGTAGTACATGTAGGGGTCGAATCCACAGGGACCGAAGAAGAAACCTTGAGACAGTTTGATTAGATGCGGGATTGGCTATGAAGTGGCCAACTATGGTGTTGAATTGATTTGAAGAAATATTTATTTAAATTAAATAACAAAAACAATAAAATTACTTGAATGAAAACAACTAATTAATGTGAGTTGATCCTAGGTTGTCTCTTGGGCTTTATTGGATGTATTTGTTTTTCATTTTATTTTATGTTCATCGGTTCAAGAGGTATCCATTAAATGAAATAATTTTTCAATATCATTCTCCGATTTAATCCTTACACAATTTCAAGGCTAATCACCAATTCACTTAGAGGATCAATTAAATGAGCACTCCAAGGAATTGGATCATACTAGCACTCAAAATGTATCGTCGTTAAAGTCGGTGAAGACAAAGAAGAAGATAAATCAAAGAAAGCAACTCTTAAAATAAAGAACAAATTTAAGAATTTAAGAACATCAAATAACATTCAATCCAACTAATGCAACTCCCTAGGATCAAATCATAAAATGTTAGCCCTCCATTGATGCTATTATATCAATGGAAGCGGGTAATTGACTTAAAGAAGCGGGGTTGAAGAAGAAGAAAATACATTAATCAAAATTAACACTCCACCGTTGTGTGATGAACTCACAAGTGCGGGTGTGAATAAATTCACACTACGATTCAACGGTATCAACGTGTGAAGAAAAGGAAAATAAAAAGTGAATAAGAAGAAGAAATTTTATTAAAATACTAAATGTGAATGAAAAACTTACATTAGAGAAATTGATGATGCCATTACAAAACGAAAGCGGGAAATTACAATTGAAAGAAAAACATAGATTCAAAGGAAAATGTTAGATTCAAGTAAAAATGTTAGATAATTATTCCCTTCACCACCATCTCCTTATATAGGCATATTAGGAGCCTTAGGTCCACCCCCAACAATTAATTCACCCCCCAACAATTAATAGAGTCAAAAGGAGGTTGAAGAATCAAAAGGAAATTGACGTTTCGAAGTTGACCTGGAAAACTGTCCAGATTCGTCCACCACATTGACGTGTGAATTAGAAATTGAAGAAGGCAGAATCCGGAGGGGCTGTAGAAGAGAACTATCTTCATCCATCTGTCCTATATGATATGTAAAAATTTCAGGAAATTTCTCTCAGCCGTTTTGATGTTATAGTCGAAATGGTGGGACGGAGTTTTGAGCATTAATGTCATGTCCACCATTTAAATCTCAACTTCAGATCCCTTTATCATCATGATAACATCAGAATTAGCTCTGGCCACAGTTTAATAAAATGATCCACATATTTTTATCTTTCTAATGTATAAATTTGAACTTCATTGGGCTTGGTTTCTGGGCCCCACATTTGTTTGATGGGCCTTAGGCCCATCATGCTTTTTCCAGCAAGTTTCTGCCTTCAGGCGCAAAATTCTCCATCTTCCTTTGGGATTCATCCATCAGACCTAAAAGATAAAATGTTCCAAACAAAGTGTTAAATCATATACCAAAATTTCAAATTAAAATGATGAATATTGTAATTTACACAAGCAAATTATTGAGTGGGACCAAATTGACATTTTAAGCATGAATTGCACAATGATGGGAAATGAAGTTCAATTTCTGAATTGGACTAAAATTGATGTTTATGAACTTTTAAACACATTAATATTAAGAAAATAACAATGAATATTAGCCACTTTAAGTGACTAATCATGCTCCTGCAGGCTGAGGGTCATCTGCCAGCAACTCATTCGCATCAAAAGATAGGTTAGCATCCGCCAACTCACGAAATTTGGCGTCATCCATCTGAAACAGAAAATTTTAATGTTGTTAGCAAGTAATTGATAATTACTATTATATATACATATATACATATTATGATTCTATAGAAATACCATGGAATCCTATCAGTGTTCATCTTCATCATCATCTTCATATATGTCAATGTTGTCTCCATATTCCTCCTCAACATCATCGATATGCATTCGAGTTACAGTTGCTTCATCTCTTACCATTTTAAATTCATATGTGACATCATTAACATCGTCGTCATCACCGACTCTTAAATGTGGGGTGTCGTCATCGATACTCATGTCTCTTTGTAAAAAAGATTTATTTTGAGTACTCTCTTAAAAAACATCAATTCTTTTCACATTAGTGAAAGCACATTCACTTTGAATAAACTGACTGTCTCGAATTTTGATTTTTATTACACTCCACCAATCAGTCAAGTCTCTTGATGTAGCATAGTACTTTGCGTAATAAACTTGATGTGCCTGTTGAGACAATAAGAATGGTTCATTTACTGTGAGAACACTGTTATATTTAATATCGATGATTCCATGAGTCGGATGGACACGCACGCCTCTCTCTGTATCCAACCACCGACATTTGAACATGGTTATGTAATGTTGTCCAAGATAACAGAGTTCAATGATTTCATCAAGTATGCCATAAAAGTAAACTTCATTTTCTCGATGATGAGATCCTCTCAAGCTAAATCCATTGTTCATTGTTTTTTTCGATTCCCCATATGCATGTGTGAGAAATCGAAATCTATTCACCACATATGCATTATAAGTTTTAACAAGTTTGGAAGGTGGGTTACTCAATATACACAGCCGTTTGTCAATTTTATCAGAATGTCGAGGCACCTGAAAATTTGTGAAATAATTATCAATATAGTAAAGTATACATTAAATGAGTTGCTAAAAGATAAATAATTTATGTTACCATTTTTTGAAACCACTGAGAGAAATTTTTCAGTCGACGTTCTTCGAGAGCAGCTGTTGTAATTTGTGGAATTTATTTCATGATATAATTATTATACAACCTATAAAAACCAAAGTTATTTACTGTAACATAAATTATAGAATAAGTGATATAAACACTTACAGTACAACTGATGTCATCTCTTCACAGTTGAGAAGAACATACGTATGAGCTCTATGATGTTCATCATCCGAAAGCCAGCGTTCATAAACTCCAACAAAACCAAGCTCTGGATGGTTGAAAATAGATAATTGATTGTCGATTTCACCAAAATTCATCTCGTTCCATCCCATTCGGTTGTGTTTTGAAGGATACTCAGACTCAATTTAATGGGAGCAGAAAAATATATTTCCTCTTGAAAATAAGCATCTGTAATAGATCCTTCAACAGATGCTTTGTTACGTACTTTTCTTTTCAATTTTTGCATGCATCTTTCAAATGGGTACATCCATCGAAACTGTACCGGACCTCCACATTTGGCTTCATATGGAAAATGTAACATCAAATGTTCCATTAAGTCGAAGAAAGACGGTGTAAATATTTTTTCCAATTTACATATAATTACAACAAAATATTTTTCAAGTTTTCCTAGAGCATCATAATCTTCCGTAGCCGCAAAAATTTCCCAAAAAAAATGAGACATGTCTGTTATGGAATCCCAAATCACATAATTCAACAGACCTCTTAATCGAATGGGTAGATGTCTTTCCATTATAACATGACAATCATGAATTTTTAATCCAGTAATATGCCCATTCTTTACACATCTACCCAAATTGGAACCACAGCCATCTGGAAGTCTCAAATATGCAATCTACTGACAAAATAATAAACGGTTTTCTTTAGATAGTGTATAAGCTGCTTTTGGTTTCAGTAACCTTTCTGTTCTGACATTCTCAAACAGTTCCAATTCTGGACGCCTGCAAATTTGGGCAAGATCAAAACGTGCATTTACATTGTCTTTTCTCTTTCCTGGCCTATCCAAAACTTTATGAAACAAATTATCAAAACAGTTCTTCTCAATATGCATGACATCTAACATGTGTCTGACCAACAAATCAGACCAATATGGAAAATCCCAAAATATGCCACGTTTAATCCAATTGTGTTCTTTTCCAAAACCATAAATTTTCTGTTGGTTTATTGTGGGACCAAAAGTGATAGAAGGTAATGAAAATACAACTGATTTTAACTCTGAACCTGATAGCATTTTTGGAGGTCCATCCCTTTCTACTGTTCTTTTTCTGAAATGAGATCTGTTTCTACGAAAAGGATGATCAGCTGAAATAAATCTGCGATGACAATCAAAATAACAAGGTTTCTTTCAATGAATGAGCATAAATGCTTTGTTCTCTCCCATACAGTAAGGACATGATTTCTGACCATGTGTACTCCAGCCAAATAACATCCCATAAGCCGGGAAGTCACTAATTGTCCACATCAATGCTGCTCTCAGTATGAAATTCTGTTTCGTTGCAACATCATATGTACTGACACCAGTACTCCACAATAAACTTAATTCACCAATCAATGGTTTCAAATAAAAATCAATATTTTTCTTCGGATGTCCTGTAATTAGAAAAGTCAAAAAGATATATGGCTCCTTCATCAACATCCATGGAGGTAAATTGTACGGAGCTAAAAAAACAGGCCAACATGAATATTGACTACCATAAGATCCGAACAGACAGAAACCATCAGTGGAAAGGCCCAGTCGTACATTTCTAGATTCTAAAGCAAAGGATGGATGCACTCTATCAAAAAGTTTCCATTAATCACCATCGGCTGGATGATTCAAGATTTTATAGGTCGAAATATTCTCTTTATGCCATGACATCATTGTCGCTGTATTCTTAGACATGAATAAACGCTGAAGTCTGGATGTAAGCGAAAAATATCTCTACTGTTTTACAGGAATCAAACCAGACTTCCCATGTTGTCCTTCTTTATATCTCAGTTGCCCACATGTTGGAAAACTATCCAACGACTCATTTTCCCCAGAATATAAAATGTAGTCATTTGAACATGCATGAATCTTTTGAAAAGTAAGTCCCAAATTTCGAACCAGCCTCTTACTCTCATAGTAATTTGCAGGCAAAACATTTCCTTCGGGTAACAGTGTTTTAAGCAAAGAAAATATCTGGTCAAAACAGGTGTTTGACATTCCGTTATCTGATTTGATAGCCATAAATTTTTCAACTTCTTCTAATTTTCTCATCTTGCAGCCAGGATATAATACATCCTCAGCAGACCTCAACAACTAATAAAATTCAGACGGTGCCAACTCAGGATTTGAAGCTATATCAGCCAGAGTTTATGTATGTTGAACAGATGAACCTGCAACATCATGTACAAAATCTTGAAACTGGGATGGATCCGTAATCAAGTTGGTATCACCTGCTCTGGAACTGCGTTCACCGTGTTGATACCAAAAAACATAATCTGGTTGAAAACCAAAACTCAAGAGATGTCCCCCCACTTTGTCAAACTTGTCAAACGTTCTCAATGAACATTTTCTACAAGGGCATTTTATTTTGCCTTTTGAAACAAATTCTGGATTTGATGCCACAAATGATAAAAAAGTCTCCCCACCCTCTACATATATTGGATTTAAACCAGAACTATTTGGATTTCTACGTTGATTTATCCATATGCGGTCACCTAATAATGATTTTTGACGACCTCGTTGTTCCATATTTTTCTATAAAATATAAAAGCATTACTGGTTTTGAATAATTTGTTAGAAAAAACACTCATGCAAGGATAATTATAGAGTTTACATCATACACGACTAACGCAAACTTTTTATTGAGATAGACCTAAAAAATGACCCTTCAAGAATTGAATATGTTTAGAATAAAGCAAAACTTATTACAAATATTGATAATTTTAATATTATATAAATTTTTTATTATTTTCATAGTACTAATATTATTTGTAATTATTACTAAATATTGGTAATTATTACTAATTATTGGTAATTATTCCTAATTATTACTAATTATTGGTAATTATTCCTAATTTTTGGTAATTATTCCTAATTATTGGTAATTATAGGTAATTATTGGTAATTATTGGTAATTATTACTAATTATTGGTAATTATTACTAATTATTACTAATTATTACTAATTATTACTAATCATTACTAATTATTGGTAACTATTACTAATTATTGGTAACTATTACTAATTATTACTAATTATTAATAATAATTGGAAATTATTACTAATTATTGGTAATTATTACTAATTATTACTAATTATCGGTAATTATTGGTAATTATTGGTAATTATTGGTAATTATTACCAATTATTGGTAATTATTACAAATTATTGGTAATTATTGGTAATTATTGGTAATTATTACTAATAATTACTAATTATTACTAATTATTGGTAATTATTACTAATTATTGGTAATTATTACTAATTATTGGTAATTATTGGTAATTATTCCTAATTATTGGTAATTATTCCTAATTATTGGTAATTATTCCTAATTATTGGTAATTATTCCTAATTATTGGTAATTATTCCTAATTATTGGTAATTATTCCTAATTATTGGTAATATTACTAATTATTGATAATTATTACTAATTATTACTAATGATTGGTAATTATTCCTAATTATTACTAATTATTACTAATTATCGGTAATTATTGGTAATTATTGGTAATTATTCCTAAGTATTAGTAATTATTACTAATTATTGGTAATTATTACTAATTATTGGTAATTATTACTAATTATTACTAATTATTACTAATAATTGGTAATTATTACTAATTATTACTAATTATTGGTAATTATTACTAATTATTACTAATTATTACTAATTATTGGTAATTATTACTAATTATTACTAATTATTGGTAATTATTCCTAATTATTCCTAATTATTACTAATTATTGGTAATTATTCCTAATTATTGGTTATTATTCCTAATTATTGGTAATTATTCCTAATTATTTGTAATTATCGGTAATTATTGGTAATTATTACTAATTATTGGTAATTATTTCTAATTATTGGTAATTATTACTAATTATTACTAATTATTGGTAATTATTCCTAATTATTACTAATTATTACTAATTATCGATAATTATTGGTAATTATTGGTAATTATTACTCATTATTGGTAATTATTACTAATTATTGGTAATTATTGGTAATTATTCCTAATTATTGGTAATTATTCCTAATTATTGGTAATTATTCTTAATTATTGGTAATTATCGGTAATTATTGGTAATTATTGGTAATTATTACTAATTATTGGTAATTATTACTAATTATTTGTAATTATTCCTAATTATCGGTAATTGTTACTAATTATCGGTAATTATTGGTAATTATTCCTATTATTGGTAATTATTCCTAATTATTGGTAATTATCGGTAATTATTGGTAATTATTGGTAATTATACTAATTATTACTAATTATTGGTAATTATTACTAATTATTACTAATTATTGGTAGTTATTCCTAATTATTACTAATTATTAATAATTATCGGTAATTATTGGTAATTATTGGTAATTATTGGTAATTATTGGTAAATATTACTAATTATTGGTAATTATTACTAATTATTACTAATTATTACTAATTATTACTAATTATTGGTAATTATTCCTAATTATTTGTAATTATCGGTAATTATTTGTAATTATTGGTAATTATTACTAGTTATTACTAATTATTACTAATTATTTGTAATTATTACTAATTATTACTAATTATTGGTAATTATTCCTAATTATTACTAATTATTACTAATTATCCGTAGTTATTCCTAATTATCGGTAATTATTACTAATTATTGGTAATTATTACTAATTATTGGTAATTATTACTAATTATTGGTAATTATTGGTAATTATTACTAATTATTACTAATTATTACTAATTATTTGTAATTATTACTGATTATTACTAATTATTACTAATTATTGGTAATTATTACAAATTTTTAAAAATTATTGGTTATTATTCTTAATTATTACTAATTATTACTAATAATTGGTAATTATTCCTAATTATTGGTAATTATTCCTAATTATTGGTAATTATTCCTAATTATTGGTAATTATCGGTAATTATGGATAATTATTTGTAATTATTACTAATTATTGGTAATTATTACTAATTATTCCTAATTATTACTAATTATTCCTAATTATTACTAATTATTACTAAATATTGGTAATTATTCCTAATTATTACTAATTATTACTAATTAGTGGTAATTATTAGTAATTATTACTAATTATTACTAATTATTGATAATTATTGATAATTATTACTGGTTATTACTAATTATTGGTAATTATTACAAATTATTGGTAATTATTACAAATTATTGGTAATTATTACTAATTATTGGTAATTATTAGTAATTATTACTAATTATTCCTAATTATTGCTAATTATTGGCAATTATTCCTAATTATTGATAATTATATGAATAATTACCAATAATTAGGAATAATTACCAATAATTAGGAATAATAACATTATTAGTATATTTTATTATTAATATTAAAATAATATAATTTTCTATATTATATACAATTCTCCTTTCATCTGTTTGTTTTCTATCTCCACATACAAATATTACATGTGGAGACAGAAAACACACAGATGAAAGGAGAATTGTATATAATATAAATGATTATATTATTTTAATATTAATAATAAAATATACTAATAATGTAATAATGTTATTATGCCTAATTATTGGTATTTATTACTAATTATTAGTATTTATTCTTAATTATTGAAAATTATTACTAATTATTCCTAATTACCATTAACTATGAACAATACTAATAATTTAAATTTAATAAGTAACAAAACAATGTAAACATAATTAAATTACAACTAATTAAAAATAATTGAAACTAATAAAAAATTTAAAATAAATATTAAATTAAAATGAAAATAAATACCTTAAAAATTGATCTGAGGTTGATCTCTGATCGTTCTTGAAAACTTCAATATCAACTCTGGAGAAAAAAATTAAACTTAAGAAACGCTGAACTCTAGAAATATAATTTTGAGAGAAGGAGAAGATGGAGTTTGAGAATGAGTTGAAAAAAACAAATGGGGGTATTTATAGGTTAGATTATTTGCGACGGGTTCATTTGCGACGGGATACCCGTCACAAATAATATTATTTGTGACGATACCCGTCGCAAATACCTTAGCCTTCATTTATTACGGTCAACGGTAAAATAGTTGTTTGCAACGGGTCCCGTCGCAAATAATAACCTGCCGACATACTATTTGCGACGGGGGTATACCACCGTCGCAAATACCTTTTACCGCCGCCGGTTATTTGCGATGGGCAATAACCACCCGTCGAAATACGTATCCCGCAATTTGGTGCGTAAAGCCGCCAGTTCTTTTGCGACGGGGAAAGCTAACCCGTCGCAAAAGACTACTTATTTGCGACGGGCAAATACCCCCGTCGCAAATAAATTTTTAACGGGGCTATTTGCGATGAGATTTATCCCCGTTGCAAATACCCATTTTTCCCGTAGTGAATGAATTGTTCTTCAAAAGGGTGTATATTGTGAATATCATGTTTCTCTTAGAGGTCAAGGGATTTTCGAATGACTGTTGTTCACAAAATAGGGTGACACTTCCTCAATGTTTCGTTCTAGTTCCCATAGGAATAGCTTAGTGAATAATAGATTACATTTGAAGAATAAAGTTATAAGATGGTATTTATTCTACTAAAAATGTCAAATATCATCATTATAGGAATATATACTCTATGTGTAGGCTCTTATGAACATAATTTTGTAGGTTTCTGGAAGAATAGAAACCTTGGGGATCCATTTTACCTTTCACCCTTGAGGATTAAGAGTTTCGTGAATGGGGATCATTTATCATAAGTGAAAATGTCATGTTCTACTCGAATATATGGAAATTAGGGGGTATTCATAGGGTGTAGGGATTATGAATATTGGAGTATTTTTGAAAGTTTTAATAGCTTTGTGAGTTGAAGGGCTCTGTATGTACCGATGATTATAGCACATAGATTACCGTCAAAACTCTATATAATATAAACGTGATCTACGACTCATCTTTGATGTTACACAGAGGTTACTATCATTCCATTTCAAATTACCTAAGAGCATCACAAGATTCATCCATTTGTTAATGTGGTTGGATTCCATAATTATATCCCTAAATGGATTTTGGGCCATTTTTTATTGTATTAACTTCACAACAGCCATTCTTTTCTTAACAGTTCCCATGACTTGAGTATCCCTGAGTAAAAAATTACCCCCAACCCCAACCCTTATAGTTTGAGAAACTAGGGAAATTGAGGGTTGGATTCTAAGTAAAAATCACTAATTTTTTGTATTAGTCCCAATTCGGGAATCTCCATTGTAACTCATGTCGTAATGTTGTTTCTTGATGCCTTTCCTTGAAACTCATTCATGAGACCCAAGTTCTTACATCTATAAATAATGTTGGGGACCCTTAGATAGAACATGATACTATCACAAATATATAATTTGGATGAAATATTTTTGAGAAACTCACCTCATTCAAGAGCATTTGAGCAATGCTCATCCTTAGAAATTGTGAATCACATCGACTCATCAAAATTAGCTCTGCAAACTACGCTCTGCGAACCAAACATCCATGAGCCAAAATTCACGAACCTGACATATATGAACATAAATTTTCAATATTACCTTCACGAAACAACATCCATGAGTAAAACATCAACAACTAGAAATACAAAAACAAATAATTCCATAACTAAATTGATGGTGAAGGTGCCAATGCCACAACAACTTGTCAGTGGAGATGGATGGGAACCTTATGATTTGGTATAAAATATTGAATTCCTTAGACCATGAATCATTGGATACATTAAAAATAGAAGATCGAATCGATAACATTTAGTGTATAATGATTCATGTTTATGGATTTAGAATTAGGGATGTCGTGGTCATCCCTAGGTTGACAAAAGATGCACCTGCCTACAGGATCAGGAGCTCACATGGAATATACGAGTGAAAATTTGTTGTTAGAGGAAACATTTAGAACAATTAAAAATTTCTAATAGTAAAACATATATATAACCACATCAAATATATCAATGTAGATAACAAATATGAGGATAGATCCCCCTCCCTATAATATTAGATGCTTCTCACAGTGGATTTGGGGTATCCACTGTTGTGGCGGACCAACAACTCTAATATACTTAAGGGAGTAAATATCAATGATGAATGGGATTGGGATTTTTTGTCACACGGAGAATTACATGAATTCTTGGATGAGATGAAGAAACTTGGTGTTTAAAATGAATCATTTTCCTTACTGTTTCATTTATACCTCCACCAGGACATCACAACGGAGTTGTTAAGCATGTCGTTTCTAGGGAACACCACATTCTATCTTCATCATGGGGAGGTTGGAATCATATTAGGAGATTTCCATCACATCTTTTGGATCCCAAATAAAGGAGAAATATTTTAATAAGTCATTTCTTTATATAATGTTTGGGAGGAACTATATGTGTTTTCGACCTTAGCGAAGGCATTGCTGGATTTGGTTCAATGTACCAGTGAACAGAAAATGAGTTTTGTGAACATAACTTTCTTGCAATATACTAGAAAATTATGGAATGATCCTATATAGAGGCTACATAGAAGGAAATGTAAAATACCTGGGGAGTTCTAGTTGATCAAAGTGGAATACTAACAAGGGATCATGGAGCTGAGGCAATGGACATTATAGGGGAACAATGTAAAACTGAATGCTCCCATGGTCATATTTGAAGGGGTTATCATTGCAATGATTTTTGGACAAATTCTCTTCGTGATAGAGTCACACATGGGGTATGGATATGGAACTTCATTATGGAGGGATTATATATATCAGGAAGTGTGTCTACCTTGTCATCCTATTAATGGTGAAGCTGTATGAGGCACTCCAAAACATCAGCAAAGGGAAGCCATGATTTTCATGTGTGGTCCCCTTCATTTCTTGTATAGTTAGGTGGCCATAGACATCAGAGGATATGAATATCTAAACCCGATTTTCGTTTTCAATATGAACTTATGTCCATGGATTCTACATATTGTAGGGATTATTCAAATCCAGTTAGCCCTAGTGGATGTGCTGGATAAGGAGGAGCTAGTAGAGAAAATCATGTTTCACTCAACGCAACTTAATATGCGGATGGTGACTGATTATGGAATGGGGAACATTTATAAATGCTAATAACTACATGAAATTAGAGGCATGGTACTTCTAGATGTACTTGACTACAATATGATATATGAATCGTTCAACCTGTATTGGTAGGGAAGGATGTTCCAATGATTACTATAGAAATCCATAAATGTGTACACTGAGGTGCACCATGAGTTACCTCCCTTAGGTCATACGGTAAATATGTTTCATGTTTATATACAAGGATGGGAATTGGGGGACCAATTTTCCCCCACATACTACCTCCTACATGCCCATCCATGAATATATCATATGATAGAAATGTTAAAAACTTATGAAACATATTGGGGAATCAAACTACCCAAGAAGATGAAGGACAATACCAAAAACCATTGGAATGTGGGAGAGTGGTGGTCAAATGATACATTGGATGTATGAATATGTTTATGGGTAGAGTTGAAATTGCATGTCCATCGGCACATGACCAGTTATAGGTTGAGGATTGAGGGAGAGGGGTAGCAACATGCTGAGCTCCACTATGAAATAAATCTTAAGAGTACATCATCCCTTCCGATATATCATGAGGTTTCATGTCCATGACCAAGAGAAGTTTATGCACCACCAAGATGTTCTTAGAAATGTTTTTTTCCAAATGCATGGGAGGGTTGGGAAATCCTCAAGCATATCACCACCCCCCGCGAGGTGTGATAATATCTCATCACAGATGGGATATTCCTCATGTGATTGGGTCACACAAGGTTAAGATTCCATAAAACTCATGTTGAGGAAATGATGTATATTGTAGAGTTGGATGATATGTTCTACTATCGTGGAATGGAACATCGAATGTCTGACTGATTAAATATTCTTATTTTCATATTTTACCCTTTTGTTGTCCATATGGGTCATAAGATAAATGAAAAGTCCGAGGGTGATTGATCGAGAGAGTCTTGGAGGAGTTATTCCAAATGGGAATTGATTAGATATTTAATTTCTAATATAAACCATGAAACCCTCTTATCAATAGTAATTTTTTTTGTATATTACACCCCCTCAATCTTTTTTCATAATAAAATCATCCACTTTTTTAGTAATCGATTGGTGTGGAAAAGTTTAAGGTTAGTGATGAGTCTTAGGAGAATGGTGAGGGATGTGTAACCCTCATAGTGTTACTGTGGGGCCCTCCATTACCTATAATACAATTGTTTCCAACCATCGATCGAAGAAACACCTATGATTGTGGTGGTGGCCACTCGGGAAATTCCATTTTAAGGTGGATTACACATGAATATGAAAGATCTCACCATTGATCTATATTGTTCACATAATCCTATTCCAACATTACATATGTTTTTCTTCATAATTTCATTTCAATGATTGAGTGACTTATATTTGATTGGTCGTTGAAACTACACTCAAGGATCAACTGCCAACATCCACATCTATGATTTTGGTTCCTATAGCTGAGGTGGCGACAACCGGTGCCATTATCAAAAAAAAATTTCCATGGAAGATTGGGTAGTCATTCCAACCATAGTGGTTCTACTAGACACGGATTTTGGGATGGTGCCCTCGATGGAGAGTTATAGATAATTCCTAGGATGGGGTTGGTTCATGAAAATGTGGTGTTTGAGTCATTCGTAGATGCCCCACTAGATGAGGCTATTGGAGCGAAAGAAATAATTTATAATAATGGCCTTTTGTCAACTACTTGAGTGACTGTGGATTGTGAATATGATATTCTAGCCCCAAAATATCCTCTACTGGTGGCTGTAGGAGATAAAGTAAACATTTCACCCCTAATAGTGGGATATGAGGATGCTAGGATGGTTGTTTTCACCTCCTTGGTGACTCAGGGGGCAGTGGAGGGTCCCAGAACAAGTGATGGGAAAGATGATGATTTTTTCCTTATTTCCACCCAATAGAACCTAATGATATTCTAATGGATGTTCCAACAACTAATTTTTTGGAAATAATACCCACTTCTAAGCCCATTTTTCCTGAATATTTCAAGGATTTTTTCTTAGATGATAATGAGGAGATCCATGTTGTGCATTTCAAAGCATTAAAGTATGTCTAGAAAATTGTCACCAATATTCCAATGTATGAACTTCTATGTCAGGTAAATTATCCACTACACCATATATTCAACTAGGGACAGATGGGTTATATTCCAAAAACATTTTTGCAATGGATTATGATTTTCTCATCAAGATAGAAAACACAAAATAAAATAAACAAGACATTTCATAGAAGAAGAACATGGATGAGGGATCCATTACACTCAAGATAACAGAATGGGAGATCTCTAACATAGATGTGTTGGAGTAGGAGCACACATCTTTCACTACTACTCTGTCTAATTTCATCAATATTTTGAAGGACCAAATGGCAGTGGTGGAGGGTACGGTGCGGAAACTGACATCCTTAGTAGCTAAATTTTGGCCTGGTAGAACTAGATGTGGATAAAGGGCTAAATGATTCTTCAAAAACCATGTGGTCAATTTTTTGGAGTAGTAGTGGGCTCTAGAGGCCACTTGAAAGGGGATGGTTGATCTCAAATTCATGATTTATGTGGCTGATCACTATGGTTATTCATTTATGAAGATGATCTATTTTGTGGATGAACATTTAAAACATCACCTTATTTGTATAAAATATGTTTACACTGAACATATTTATTTGATTAAATTTTATTATATCACTTATATCATGTCTATTAGATAAAGAATGAAAAATACCTAAGATCCTGTCAGTCATTATCAGTATTATAAATAATGGAAAACTATGTGAGAAATTATTTATGTAAGAGTTTTAGACAATCACTGAACACTCAGGGTCTACATTTTTTGACTGACCATCGATAGTGTTTAGGAATAGAGTTGTATGGATGGAGAATGGGATCTCTAAATAGTTCGCTTTTTTTTCTAACATTCCCTTATGCATCAATGGGGTAACTCCCTGGGTCTTTAATTCTAATTAATAAATGGATAATGGAGACTATGAATCATAATGTCAAAATTCAAGAAGATAATGGGAGTTACACGAGGTAAATGATAATGTATGACTACGTTTCCAACATATAATCATTACATTTATCCAAGGATGGGGAAAACAACATAGGGTTTACTTTTGAACATGTTCAAAACATGGGACCAATCTTATAATGTCATATAGGGTGTTAAGGTGTGTGGGCACAAGATATTAAGTGAGACAGTGTTGAATAATACCTTGTTGTTAGGTGGCTCATCAATATGAGTAGGATGATGTGGATTCAATGAAGCAAAAAAGAAAATTTTTCTGATGTGTAGATGGAATATTTGATTATATTCCAACATTATTGTAATTAACCCATCATGAATTTTAGCGCATTTGGTAGGTATATCGGTTTGAACAATGGTTGAACTAATTTTCTAGGGGGAGATTCATCTCAGAATTCGAGTTAGTATTGATGAACATGAACGATTTGGATTGGGATCATCATTGAAGTAATGTGCTTCTCAAGAAAGTTCCTAAAATACTCTATAGTTTTACATCATGAAATAGGGTTGATAGATATCAATTTAAATGCCATGTGATGAGGAATATGGTGTTTTAGAATAAAATAATAATGTTAGTACATGTGGAGTGACATGAATAAAACATACCCAACCATAATGTCTAAGGGAATAAGAGGGTATCATGAAGGGTTCTCTACCTATAATGGACAATATGTTATGGGAAGTTTAGAAGACCTTGTTCCATGAAAAAGAATATGGGGTGAGCCACACATTGGTTTTGATTAGGATGCTTGGATGATGGGAAGATAAATAGTTTATGGTCATAATGATCATACCATTGGGTGAAATTCATAAAAGGATATGTGTATCATGTTGGAGTGAAAAAACAATCATTAATTCAAGGTCATGGGAACCGAATTCCATACAAAAAATTCTTGAAAGGAATCACATACAGTTTAAATATAAAATTATTATATTTGAGATCTTATTTTATGGTTATATATTTTGGACATTGAACCACAATATTTGTATCACAAAATGATGTAGTAATGACCAAATATGAATAGAGAGGCCTGTGAATGCCACCTGATGCCATACAAAACACATGGGGAAGGTTTCACATAGTTTATGGTCATGAAGCATGGATCAAGGAGTCCAAGTTTATGGTCCTAGAGTTCTGAGTAATTGAAATCAGTTTAAGGTCATAAATATTAGACCATACTATGGACACCCGAGAAGAACATGTACACAACAATAAAGTTAAAACAATATGTGTATTTAGGTAAAATAAGGACTAATGGAACACAACGAATCATAGAGGATACCTTCACCTTTTTTAGAGTGACGATTTATGGACTCTATCTGTTAGTTTATGGTTATAGATCATGTACCATGTGATATTCTATGCCACGTCTATTATTGATAACACCCCCTCCCAACTCCTAATACCACATGATCTATGCTTCTTGCAAAGAACCAAGAGTAGTATGGAGTTATAAGTTCATTTATGTCAGAATACAATGTTGGGTGCAAGTGGCCAAGAAATCCAAAAATGGTGATTGTGAAATTCATTACCTATAATGAAAAAGGAGAATAACTATTTAATGTGGAATAATTATTTAACCACATTCAGCATACTTTTTCTATAACTACACCAATTAAATGTCGGGATAAAATGTAGGATCAACCATTTACTGGCTTTGAATCAATGGATTTATTGTTGTTTCTGAAGATCATTCAAGGAACGATCTAAGTGCGGTAGGTGAGATAGTGTCTAAGGAGGACATTACCTTAGGAAGAATATTCATATCATAAGGGTGATGGTTATCCCAAATGGAGAAAGCATAAAGAACATATGAGTAAGTAGTAAATTTCTTAAAAATGAATTTATGGAAGGTATAAGCCTCATATAGAATATTCGTGCATAACTAAATATTCCATGGGAGTGGGAATCAAACAATACATAGTTATGAAAAATGGCTTGGTCGAAGAACAAAAATAGTATGGTTACATCGATTTTTTCAAGGATATCATTTCACCTCTTGTAAATATGAATCCCCATTTCCCATTGGGTATCATCGCGGTTTAAAATTGTTATGTAAGGAATTTTTTCTTGGAAATTTAATGCTAAAAACATGTAATGGGGATGACAATAGCATAAATCTGTGGGGTTGATAGTGTGAGGAAGGTTTCTAGTTTAAGATCATGTAACTCTGACCAGGGGGAACGAGTATCTTAAAGGGGTTTTCACGAGATGAAATTTTGAAATTAGATGTGAAAATATTTGTTAAAGGGACCCATTCAAACAAAAAACTCAACAAAACATACCCTAAATTGACAACATGACATTGTGAAAAGAATCATCCCACAACGATCCAATAGAGGGGGTTGGGATTAGGATGAGATATCTAGGTTTTACACTGTGTCACATGAGAATGAGAATCAAACCTGACATAGTTCTTGAACATGAAATGTTAAGAGGTCAATACTATAAGGGGGTACCCTCTAGAATGAGGATATTGAATCATCTCATATTAGGATATACAGAATCCTAAATTTATATGGGGTAAGGATATGTTTTAATGAAATGTATTGGGAATGTTAGTCAGGATTCCACATTGAGATTACAATCCAATCCTTCCCTATATTATGATATGATGGAATCTTATAAAACTAATGGATAAAGGTAAATAAATTGGTAATATACATAAATGGAGGCCCATGGGAAATTATGGGTTGATATAATTGTAGGTAATGAATGGTTTCTCATTTAATATATTTTTTAACCTGTAGAAAAAATTCATCGGTGTCACTAAATATCCCATGAGGATGGGAATCGATCTACATGTAGTTCTTGAATGAGGGTGGATGAATAGGTTTGTTTTAACATGAATCAAATCATGTGAATGAAGGGTGGATGATTATACTTTTGGGTCATAGTACTTAGACCATGGCTCTAGTTTGAGGTCTTAAAGCTTTAACCTACTGCAAAAAGTATATGGTCATAATTATAGGAAAATGGTTGGGGTTTTAAGGATGTTCATGAAGTGTGAATGTTTTAAACCTTGATGGGTATGGGTATAAGGAGGAAAATGTACAATATAGAGTGATGATGAGTCCGATTAAACATTTTTTTATGGTCATGTAGAATGGAAAATCAGAAAACATTTTAATTTCATAATGGTTGTACTATGGAAATCATTTTTAAGGGAATTTGAATGGTATGAAAGAAGCAGAATCAAAGTTGAATAGAGAGACTAGGCCCAAATTGCGCACAATTTCTACGAATAAAAATATAATGGGTTTAAAATCACCATGAATGGAATGTAGAGGTAAATATAGTGAGCTAAATAGTTTTAAGGTCATGATTCCTTGAGTGGTCAGATGATGGTATAAATTAAACATATGTGGAACAGAAGAGGTAAAACCTGACATGTATAGAACCAAAGAGGCCTCCATACCACATACACATCTTTATATGAATGGTATGTAGTTTTACATCATGATTACATGATCGTAAATTGAGAAAGGGGCCACAGGGTTGATAAATTTGTAGCTGGGGCAAGAGACATTATGTCCAGGTGTCCCTACTTATATAAAGAGTATGGGAATCAAACCACACCTAATTATAGAACATGGTAATGTAAGTGGATGAATCCTGTATGGGAAATCCTCTATAACGACGCAATTAAGGTATCGCAAAATTTTTTTGTGTAATACCATGTTCAATTCATGGGGTAAGGTATTTTTACCGTCTCATACATATCATAAGATTCATCCTAGTTATATATGGGATCATAATTATTGGATATTCTCATACTTATGATATGATTCCTCCATGTTTTATGGGGTAGATCAACTCACATTAAGAGGTATTCTAGGATAAAATGGGGTAAAATAATAGTTTAACATTGTGCACAAATGAATGTTATAATATTTTGTTTCTATTCATAAAACTAAAATTATAGGGGCTAAAAATAGTTTATGGTCTTAATCATTTTTATTATAGAAAATATTTTAAGTCTATATTGCATGGGCTATGGATTTTTGTTTAAAGTCATATTTCGTTGAAAAATTCTGCTGAACATCAAAAATGAATATGTATAGTGTGGTGGACTAAAACCCCTAACATGACTATGATTAATAAGAGGCCCAATTCCACACACCAAAAAACTCAAGAGGTCAATAACATAGTATTGAGACATTAGGCATGGAATTGGACTCCTCATTTGAAGTACTGATTGAGAAAATTTGCTTTTGGGGAGGTGTAAAATGATCTCCATCGACGGTAATCAAAGAGTTTTCACTATTGAATATAACATTTGAATGATTAAGGTTACATCCCACATAGGATTCTTAATTGGTGGATTTTATTTTGGACTCATTAATTTTTTTATGCACAATACCATATCACCTTGGAGGAAAGACAAGAGGAAAAACATAATGTTTAATTTTACCACTATCCTATTATGGAATCCCTCTAGATTATGCAATGCATAGAGCATATTTTCTTCAAGGTATTCTAGCTCATCTAGATGGATTTATTCTGATTTTATAAAATCTTAATCGTATAGACCACTATTAAAAATTATGTAAATGGGACCCTGATGGGCATGACCACATCTGTTCAATACATTAGGGAGTTTTGGGACACCTTGGTGGGATCTTGAGTTTTCATTATGTTTTAGTGGTCTTTTTGAATGCCTAAATATATCCATTTTCCATTTATTGGTGTGGGACGTTTGATTAGAATAAATTTTGTACTTGGAATACCATTTTTTCATCTCGAAAACTTATATGTTAGTGTTGTGGTCTGTGAGAATATCATGTGGAACTATGAATTGGTGGATGATATAAGATATCACGAATTTGATTACATACTTTGATTTCACTTCCTTGAATGGAATATCTTAATCCCACTTAGTGGATAAGACTATCACCATCATAATGAACTTATATGGCTAAGATTTTTCTGTTACGTAAAGCCCCATGACATCATGTCCCCATACAGTAAAGGGGCTAGAATACCTGGTGGTGTAGAGGATCTCTGGTGGTCGAAGAAAAAAGTGGTTATGTATATTACACACATGGAACCTCTTAGTAAAATTGATATAATCATGGAAAATGGTGGGAAATGTAGCTCAATCTTCAGACCGGGTGGGAGAGTATCAATCCATACTAATGGGTGCATTGGGACCTGATATGAAACTACATCATGTCATGGGGATCCAATATCCTTTAATGAAACATAGGATAACTCCATTAAACCCATATATATAGATATTATGGTCAATGTTAGGAATTATATGGATTATGGAATGTGCCTCATGCCGATTGATGTTGTCATGCAGGGCCTAGTCTAAGAGGAGAACAGCATACTGGAGGTACTTTTTGAAAGGTGTTTTCTAATTTTGTGTTTCCACTATTGTGGGGGAAAATGAGGTTTATATTATAGAAACATCAAAATCCAATTGAATTGACTATTTCCTATAGTCATTATGTGAAATAGTGTGGGTGATTACCCTTTTATGTACCACATTAATGGCTATATCTTCCAAGTCAGGATATTTTAGGGATACTACTAAACTGGCCTATGCATTTTTTAACCATTTTGTGATTGGAGGATGTGCATCACATCTATCGGACAAGTAAAAATGAATATCATATGAAATGTGGGATTTATCAAGGAGGATATCTCTTACTTTATGATGATGTAGCCAACATTGATTTGTTTGATGGTTAGGTCAGATCCTCTATTCACATGCTAGTGGGGGACAACAATATAGAGTAAATGATATAGATTAATAATGAGATCCAGATATAATAAATCACTATTTGTGCAGCCTTATAAAAAAATAATGAGTATGGAAGGACAACCTATGTTATGGTTATGAAAATTATCTCTTAGTTTACTCTGTTGAGTTTGTGATTATTGAAAATTATAATGATCATGTTCAGGAAGGATCATTCAAAATTATTCACCCAACAAGGAATAACCTAATCCAAACAGATGATAAAATAATTTAGTAAATCAATATCTTGGTATAGATATTCATTTTCTATATGGGTAGCTAGGAATTCCACGTATGCATGTCCTTTGAGAATCTTCTATGAGAGGAACCATATTTCATACTTATGAAGGATAACTACCCAGCATGCAAATTGTCCTATTTTTGTGAGGAGACTAAGAATACAAATTAGTGGGGTTACATGGGATACCACTTATATCATAGTATACTATAGATAATGCCATAACATCTGAACCTTAAAATCCAACACAAGTTATCTCTTTACCATTAGATATTATCTATTCTCCATGCCGAGTGGCATAATGTTTAGATAGTATAAGTTTATTCTATTTTGTCACTATTCTTTAAGGTGAGAAGGGAACCAAGTGACTATTTCATGGTGGTCGTGTAGAGGAATAGAGGATTTCCATAGATGAGTAACATCAGAATCAGAGGCTATAAAATATACTTCATGATATCCTCAAATGCAGTCTAGAATATATAATCCAATTTATAAATGTTACGATTCTTCATAAGTCATGAAAAACTCTAACACTATCCACAATAATTCACAATAAATAAGTGTATGTTCTATAAGTATCCATGGAGAACCTGTAACTACCATAGGTTTCTTAGGGGAATCATTTACATGATTACATTGTTCTTATATGGTTGATCTTGATACCACTTCATTTTATGATGATGCTGAGAAAAATTTCAGAGATAACACCGATATCACATTTCAAGGGGTTCATCATCAAATGATTTGAGATGAAAAAGATAAACACTTTCTCATGTTCATTGATTTGGTCGTGATGATGGAAATATTTGAACACCATTTCATCAATGTAACACTCAACTAATTTCCCAATTTTTTTTTTGAAGTTTTAGATAATGTCTAGATGATAAGAGGATTATGAATTTTTGAAGACGAAGGGAATAACTTGATAGAAAGCGGTCCCTATGGTACCCTAAAGGTGGTATACTCCCCATCCTAGAGATCTATATAGATCAATTTTTACCGAGATTAACCATTAAAAATGGAGTGGTTTTAGAACCATATTTTGTAATTAATCAACAACTCTATCACTAAATGGGTGTTGTGTAAATATTTTTCCGTATGACTTTTTTTTTGTTTTTTATGTTTTGAAAATCACAAACACATTTTCCTAAGGAAAATTATCTTTCTCTATGATACTTTCACTTAAGTAATATTTTCATTGTATATGAATTTAATTTTCTCAACCTATGTTTTTATGCCTTATCTAATGATTTTCTAACATAACCTACCAATATTTTTTATAAGTCAAAATTAGGATCCTAATCTACGTCAAAACCATAAATATCATGTGACTATGATTTTTCTAAAAATCAAACTCAGATTTATCATGAAATCAGACTATGATCTCCCAAGAAATATGACTCTGATTTCTTTAGAATTAATACTCTGATTTCTCTTGAAAACTTGCTCTACTTTCATATGGAATCAGATTTTGATTTCTTCATAAATTCAACTTCGATTACTTCAGAAATAAGATTTATATTTCTCCTAAAATCTGACTATGATTTCTTCAGAAATTAGACTCTGATTTCTCTTGAAATCATACTCTTCTTTATCCTGAAATCATACATCAATTTCTCTAGAAATTAGACTCCTAATTGTCCTAAAATTAGACTCTGATTTCATTAGAATCATAATCATAAATCATTAGAAATCAGACTCTGATTTCTTCAGAAATTATAATCTGATTCTGTATTATTTTTTAATCCAATTGTTAATATTTTTAGACTATGTTTTTCACTATCCGAATAATATAATTAAGTAATTTTTTTAATGTTATCATATTACTATACCGTAACAATTCATTTTATTCAATCCTTAATTTGATAATGAGTCTTAACAATAGTAATGTTTCTCATATATTGTTATATAAATCAATTTCATCCAATCTATTTTGACTTAACTGTTGTACAAGTACTATGCATATAGGTCCCTCTAAAATTTAAGGAAAAATATGAAAATTGGAGGGGAATTCGACCATTGGAATCCATTCCTATAAATACCCATTCATTTTAATGTTTGGGATACAACACAACACTAGAGTTTTCATTGAGAGGTGTTGTATTTTGGAATGAAGTGATACTATAATAGAGCTCCACTCAAACCTGCATTGTGAGAATGCGATGAACAAATTGTTCAAGATGATAAAACCTTGATCAACCAGCCTTGTGTGGTTCTGATTGGTGTTGATAAATCGAGGGCTTCCAGTGATAAGATGATATGGGTACTGATAAACTTAGAGACTGAGGGATTGCCAGGATTGAAAGATAGATTCTGATCGTTGTTTCAAGGGATTACTTTGGCATGGGTACGAAAATATTTCAATAAAGTATAAATCAATGGAACTTCGTCCATGGTTTATGGATAGCCTTCTCTTTGTTTAAATTTTTTTTATACTTGTCCTACATTGTTACAAGTTTTATTTCGGCTGTATTTTATTAGAGTTAGGATGCGTAACATTATTATTCTAATATACTATGATATAAATAAGATAATAATTGCTTTAAGGTAGAATTTTTCCCAAATTTCATTTATCTTATGTTTCATAATTAGGTTTATATTATTGAATCATAAGAATGTTAGTTTCTTTTTTATGATACAGAGAGGTTTTGTGAATTAATATTGTTTAACATTGTCAAAAAATGATTTTCTAAAGTATAACAATGACATTTATTAAACATACAATTCACCCCCCACTCAAGTAATTGATCAATATACATCCATATTTCAATCCTACATTTGGTATTATAGGAGGTCTCTAAAATACTTATACTTTAATATAATTCTTCCTTCTCAACATTTCGTACTTAGCTTTACTTGTTTATGTTTTTCTTAATGATTTTCATTATAAACATTTTGTTTATAATCGTTTTTACTAATCCTTTTAGTTTAAATTATCTTTATATTTTATTATAGAATGGGAGGAATAAACGTTGGATAAATATACAATCTAAACCCACCCACACCCCCTATTTTTTTGATGAAAATGACAATGAATACTGGAAAGATGGGATGATGTGTTTTGTTATAAATACCAGTGTGGAAACGTTTTTATGCTTAACAATGAATAAAAAGTCCCTGAAAAGGAAATTATACAATTCACAAATCAAGGAAATTAAATGTATCCTCTTAACATTAAGGAACAAAATAATTTATTATGTTCTATGACCAGGAATATCAATAACTAGATTTTGTCATGTGAAGATGATAATAGAATCTGGAAAAAATTGAAAGATAATCTTTTTTCCACATCCATGGTCATTAAAAAAATAATCTCTCTACTTAGAGCATAATTTCATGGTTTTATAAATCCTTATAGAGAACCTATAAGTAATTTTTAACAAATGATGATGACTATCATCAATAGAGTTTTATATATGAATGATAAATGAATTGATGATGATATTCTTATAGATATGATAATAGATATTATGCCAAATGAATGGGAATCCAAATGAAGAAACATTGATGAGAATATGAAATTTTCAAACATCACTCTTGATGAGTAATTATTTATTCTTCTGCATCATGAAACTAGAATGAAGAGAGATGAAAATATTGATAATAAAAAAATAGTAATTGAAGTGTTTCATTCACTAATACATAAAATCATATAAAATCCAAGACTCCTAAAAGATTCACTTGATAAAAATATAATAATGATACTTTTATATCTAAATCAAGTGAAAGTGATCATTTTGAGAATGATGTTGTCAGTATTTCTCTATGAATGAACAAGATGTTGGGAATGAAAGATTTCAAATACAGATACCATAATAAGGATGGAAAGGATGAGAAATATTCATAGGTAACTTGTTAGGAATGCAAGAGGGCATGTCAAATCAGACTATATTGTCTTAGGCCCTAAAGGAAAGAAAGAAAAGATAGGCATTCATAATGAAATGAGAAGAAGTACTAAATGTATAATCATAGAATGTACTAAAAGCTAGTGACACTTGGAGTGATAGTGGTGGTTATTATTCTGATGAGCCATCTTATATTGTATCTTATGGACAAAATAATATTGGTTTTAAATACAAAATTAAAACATGAAATCAATGTCTCATGAATAAGGTAAATATTTCGAAATCATTAACCAATATTTAATTAAGTTCAAATTATCCTAATAAATAATGTTATGAATCTTCGGATGAAGAATCTTCCTCCTCAGAAGATAATAATTTACCTTATTTTGAGGAAGTTTCTAGCTCTATGATGTTACTTGAGAATGAAAAAAGTAATATCAATATGACACGTGATAATGAAAATTATAGAATATATATTTAATCAAATGAAGTGTCAGATATTTCAAAAGTTCTTGATTAGAAAACCCTTGATTTCAAAAATATATCCAATAACTATAAGGATGTAAATTCTAAAAAGTAGAAACTTTAAAAGGATCTTGAAAAAGTAATTTCTAAGAATAATTTTTTAGAAACGAACTCAAATTCTAAGACTACTGATTATGATGATAAAAATTTAGTCAACAGACTAAAATAAGAAATATTTTCCTTAAAAAATATATATCAAACTTTACTCAAGGAATGGATGTTTTGAAAAAATTTATTCAAAAATTCTGCCTCTTAAGAATAGTTATGGATTTGGTTATCCTCATTAAAATATTTTTTTAGTCATAACTATTTTTACCCCGATGTGCTCATTTTTTTAGAAAGTGAAAATCTGGTTAAATTTTGGGGAAATGTTTTTGTTTGAATAAAAGTAAATCATTAGACTTTTATAAAACACATTTTTCATTGAAATTTTAGATATGTAATATTTTACTATCTAAAATTTATGGATCTATGAAAATTGGGATTCCGAAAGAATAAATATTTTATTTTCAGGAATACAAAAAATGTTCCACAAACAATACATGGTACATGGATATTGGTTGATCCCGACACACGATGTGTAACAATAACATATTTGAAAATATTATCAAGATAAAAGGTGATAATGTAACTTTTAGAGAAAATGTTCAAGGGAAATTTTTTGGTATAGGTGACATTTTCATTCTCGGAAAAGATTTAATTTCAAATGTGTTATTAGTTAAATAACTTTATGAAAACCATATAATCATAATCTAATTATTTGATGAAGGTTTCCCTGTGGATTTTATGAATGAAATGTGTCTAGTACAAAATTCCAAAGAAGTGTTTATTCTCTCTTCCCATAGTCATGAGAATGGTTATACACATAAATTAGAAGAGCATAGAATCCAAGAAATAATTTTCATTAGTACGATGGGAGATCAATATTTGTTATGGAAATGAAGACTAAGTCACAATAAATTTAGAACTTATGAAACCTCTCAAGAAAAATTCTTGTTAACGATCGACCAAAACATAGCTTTAATTATTCAAACATATGTGATACTTATCAAAGTGTCATGAAACATAAGTAATTATATAAATCAATTAGTTCGTATCATCTGATTACATATTAAATCTAGATCATATGGATATTTTTGTTCCATCAATGACCAGAAGAATTTGAGGAAAATACTATGTATTTTTTATGTCAATGATTATACTTGATTTACTAGGGTCTATTTTCTCGCAAATAAATCTTAAGACTTTTCTTATTTTAAATAATTTTCTTCCGAAGTTAAAAATGAGAAAAACCTTCCATTGATAATTATTCAAATTGATCATGTGGTTGAATTTGAAAATTCGTATTTTTAAACTTTTAGTAGTAAAAATTCATTACTCATAACTTCTCAACTCCAAGAACTCCTCAACAAAATATTTTTGTACAAAGAATAAATTGAATTTTTAATGAGATAAAAAGAACCATGTTGATTGAATACTCAATTGATAAAAACATTTGGGATAAAGATATTAGTACTACTTTTTATACAATAAATCTTATTTTAATCAGACTTTTTATCAATAAAACACATTCTGAATTATGGACTAGATGAAAACCTAATGTTTCTTTCTATGTTTTATCTGGATCCAATGTATGCATCTTTAATAATAATGATAACTTACATAAATTCACCCACAAATCAAATGATGGTATTTTCTTTTTCTATTATGCTACTTATAAGGATTATATTGTTTTTAAAAAAATTTCTTATACTGTTAAAGAAACATTACATGATAAATTTGACGAAACTGATCATTTTGTTTTTAAACAACCATTACCTACATATTTGGATGTGTTTTTATGAACTGATTATCATCCTTTGGTGGAATATTCTTCTAATCAGTAAACTTTTCATGAAAATGTTTCAGTTGTATTTACCCCAGAATATTTTTTACCTTATGTTGATGAATAGGTTTTACAAAACCCAAATAATTTATTTCTTAAGAAGCATCATAGTGGTAGTATCATTTGGGATGTAATTCACAATTTAAAGAGTAGAAGATAATTACGGAATGATATAGATAATCCCAAAATTCATTCCCTTGTAAAACCAAAATGTATTAATGAATCATTAGGTGTAATTATTAGTTTAAATCAATGCAAGATAAACTAAATGAATTTGAAAGGAACAATGTATAGACCTTGGTTGAAAACCCTAAAGAATCTTATGTAACTGGAGTAAAGTGTGACTTCAGAAATAAATTTGATAAAAATGGAATCATTGTATGAAATAAAGTAAGATTAGTTTCTAAAGGAACTAATATACATTAAGGAATAAACTATGATGAAACCAATTCCATAATAGATATATGTGAATCTATTTAGATTCTACTAGCCTTTATAGGATTTTTCAATTTCATGACTTTTCAAATGGACATGAAGTGTTCCTTTATTAATGGATATATTAAAGAGGATTTTTATGTTGAACATACTCCAGGTTTTGAAGACATAAAAAATCATGAAAAAGATAACAAATTCACCAAAGCTTTACTTGGACTTAAACAATCCCATATTGACTAATATGAAAGGCCTATAAGATTTTTTTACCAAATGATTATGTTAATTGAACTTCTAAAACAACCCTTTTATAAATAAAGATAATAAAAATGGTGTGATTGTTCAAATTATGGTTGATGAAATTATTTTCAATTTAACTCAGATATCCTTAACTGATTCATTTGTGAATATCATTAAAACTAAGTTTGAAATGAGTATGATGGGTGAGTTAACATTTTATCTTATCTATCAAAATTATCCCAAACAAGATGTTACTATTATATCTCACAATTAGTATATTAAATATCTTCTTAATATGAATAGACATGAAAAAACTAAAAGAATAATTACTCTAATAGGTACCAAAAACACCATTGATCTTGAGGATGCAAGGACACCAGTAGATCAATCATTATATAGGGGTATGATAGAAAGTATATAATACTTAATAGCTATTCATCCAAACACAATGATTTAATTATTCTTATGTGGAAGATATGAATATAATAAAAAACAATCACATTTAAAAGCTGTGAAATGAATTTGTCGTTATTTACATGGAAGCATGGGTTAAGAATTTATTGTTCTTTTAGAAATGATGTTGTTTGAAAAATATTTTTAGATGCTAACATTGGTGGATGCAGATTCTATATGAAAGGTACATTAGAAACATGATATTTCATAAAAGATTCATTAGTTTCTTGGTCATTAAATAAATGACACTCATTAGCACTTTCCAGTTCTATTGATGAATATTTGGCAGCTAGGATTAGTTGTGCTCATGTGTTGTGGATTCAACACACAATCATATACAATGGAATGAGTATTTCAAAAACATGGATAATTTGTGATGATGAAAGTTCAAATTACCTATTAAAAAACCCTGAACATCACTCTCATTCAACACACATGGACATTAGGCCTAACTTTCTTAGGGATCACACATTTAAAGGAGATATAATACTCCAATTTATCAAAATGAAAGATCAACATCTGAATATTTTTACAAAATCTTTACCATCCGATTGATATTAATACATTTCCCAAATGTTAGGAATGATAACCATAAAGTAATCATCTATATTATCTTCTTTTGAAACCTATATCATAAAATTAATAGACTCCTTTTCATAGAGGGAGTACATATGTTTATTCATTTATATTTTTATTGCCACATTTTTTTGGAACCAAAATGTTTTAGAACCTAAAAGATTTTAATTTCTCTAATGAAACTTTTTAGAACCCAAGATTTATAAGAGTGACCTTGTCAATGCTAAAAAATCTTTCTGAGAAATTTAGAAGGTATGTTTCTTTACTTGTGTCCTCATAATTGTATTTTTTGTTTGTTGATGTTTCAAAATTGTTTTAATAAAACCATATCGGATTCACTTTCCATAAATATTATTTTTCCTTAAAACCTCAAAAGATTGGATCTTTTACATTCTTCTTCATAATTAATATATACTTTTAAATCTGCTCAAGAAAATCTCAAATGATGGATTATCCCGAGAAGTTAAACATCAACAAAAAGACTATAGAAAGGACCCCTTATTCACATCCCACTTCAGATTTCACTGTGTTTTTTTTGTCGAAGCCCTGTCTCCCTACATGTCTTCCGTTAAATTTTCCCTTCTATTTAACTCTAAATGTCTCTCTAGGTTTCCTTGTAGACTATGATGGGTTCAAAAAATAGAATAAATTATTGGAAAATATTAATAGTTTGGTTGGTGGACCAAAATTTATTTTCTAAATATAACTCCTTGATTTCAAATATCATCAATCTAAATAAATTAGAAAGCCTTTGTGTTTCCATAGAGAAGAGTCATGATCCTGTATAAGATGATATTGTTATAGAATTATATGATATTGTTTATTTTTATAAATATGGATGGAAATAAATATTTTCCATTTATAGTTATGTAAATACTATTTATATATCGTTTAAGAAGGAAAAATTAATTTTTAATATACTTTATGAATGTGAAGAAATATTCTGCTCAGACAGACTGCCCGATAAAGAAGGATATTTTGATAATGTTAAGGATATTGAGTGAAGTGGGCTTAATGAAGTGAATACACCAAAGATCGTTCAACTTTTAAACAACCAAATATTACTATCCCTTTGTATTAATGGATATCTGATTCCAATAAAGGGATAAAAGGATTCTATTAAGATATTTGATATCATCGTGATGAGATTTTTGTTGAATGTAAGGTTGGTAGTACTTATTTTGTACATTATTTTGAACATCTAAAATATTATTAATGGACCCATAAATTCTCAAATAATGATTCATCATGCGATCTAGTCTTAGATCATTTTATTATTCCTATAATCCATAGAAATATTATGCATATCAAAAACCAAAACCATCAATATAATGTTTTTATGTGATGATACTATGAGAAAAATGAAGATCATATTTAGTGTTAGGTCAAGATAATTCATTGACCTAATTGATAAGGATGATCAAGCTTCCAGAAATAAAGGATATATTTGAGAAATATATAAGTAAAACCCTATTAAAATAAAAGATAGGGATCTGAAACATCAAGAGAAATCACTAGCCCTTGAAATAGTATATACTCTACCAAATCCTAAGAAGAGAAAAGAAACGTTTTCCGATTCAGTTGTTTTCTTATGAAGAGAGAGATAAAATAGAAAATTAAAGAATGTAATGAAATTCATGGATTATATTCAGCCTAGTCTTAACCCTTAATTATTCAAGGAGAAAAATCGTTTTAGAGGAATGACAGAGAAAATAAATTGAAGAAGAAAATTCAGAAGCTCAAATCATCGCAGCTTTGATTAGTGACACCGAGAAGGCATCTGAATAAGATCTGCTACCAGAATATTTTTTGTAAGAACCAGTGGAAACCAAGACCCTAGTAATAGATAAATTAAATAAATATATTTAAATTCTAGAACATATAGAATTAGAGGTTGATGAGGTGGAGGAAAGAGATGATGTGATCATAATGGTTGAAGAATATGAAGAGAATGATATCCCTTCTAAAAATCAATCAATATGAAGTTATAATGTTGACTCCACTAAGATAATTTTTGAAGGGTAGTCTATTCAAAAATATGATGTTTCTAATGATTATGTAAATAAATATCATTAAAATGATGAAAAATATAATGCTGATATTATTCAGTATGTTGAAGACAATACTGATAAATTTGTTGATGAAAAAGATCATAATTTTGAAAAAGGTGTTAATAAAGAAGTTGATGATGATAATTATAGAATAATAAAATTTTCTGATGGAGAGAATGAATCTCATTTTACTGAGAATAAAATTTATATGAATGATAATGGAAAAGAAGTTTTTTGAGCAATAAAGACCGATTATGTTGAAATAAAAAGAAGGTTTTTGTTGTAACATCCAAGGGGAACAAAGATAACTAAGATGAAGTATCTTCTTCAATAAGAGAATCTATTACGGGGACTCCGCCTTCTTTAGGTCATGATTTTGTGTTCAATACATGAAGAATATTTTCAACACAATCAATTTCTTTCCCACCATTGATTCAATATCTAAGCCGATTCAAGAAATATTTAATAAGAAGTTAGATTCAATAACTATTCATATTTATAAGTTCATCAAACCTGAATTAGAGTTCAAAACGTTTTAGATCAGTTATGATTCTCATAAAAGAGCTGTTAATGAAATATATACGTGGTTGAAGTTAGTTATAGATGATATTAAAATTATTGATGACATAACCAACCCATTAAAATAGGTATTTGGTAAGTCTAATGAAAATATAATGGATTTATCAGCATGTTTTTTCACAAAAACTGAAGATTGAGAAATCTATAATCCTTCCAGAAGATAAATACATGAATGGGAAATTGAATCCTATTTCACCCAACTTGAAAATGGAATGAGAACTCTTGGACGAAATTGCTGACAAAAATAAAGATCTAGAATAATTGGTAAAGTCTCAAGGAGAAATTCTTAAGTCTCTAGAAGACATAATCAAATATCTCAAATGGAAAATGAAATATTACTAATAGTTGATTAAGAAGATTGATAATGATCATAAATAATTGAATATGTTTAAATCTTCCTTGAAAAAGATTATACTAAAGGAGAAAAACATAGATGAATAATTTTTTCTCAAATCCTATCTTATTTTGTATTAAACATTATTATATTAATGAAATTTTATATCATTCAATTTCTTCATTTTGTTTGTTTCCTAATATTTCAGATATATCTTTTTATTTCCCTACATTATGTTTTTAAAATTGAAAAGTCGAAGAAAATAATAATCGAAAAGAATTTTGAATTAAAGAAAAAACTCCTAAGTTATGTGGAGATTACTTAAAGAAAAAATTATTAATTAAGGGACATTTATTTCTCTATGGAAGACAATAATACGATACATAGGGATTTTATAACCTAAGGAGGAGTTATTGATATTCACTATGAGATATAAACAAAGGGAGATATGAATTTCATTTAATCTCTAAAATGAAAATCTCATATAATTATATTATTTTATATAGTGTTGTTTGTGATTTCTAAATAGGGGATATTGTTAAGTCAATAAGTTTCTTTATAAATGTTTTCATTCTATTGTGATTTAAAAATTACAAACACATTTTTCTATGGAAAATTATCTTTATCTATGAAACATTATCTTTTGGAAAATTTTTATTTTATATGTAATTTTTATATATATACATATGTTTTACAATTCCATATCTAATGATTTCTAATTTAACCAAACTATCGGTTTATTATTTAAAAAAATAAAATGCTTTTCTATCTCAGAACATTACAGTTCATGGGAATATGATCTCCTTGAAAATCAGACTCTGATTTCTCTAGAAATCATTCTCAAATATCTCAAAAATCAAACTCTGATTTCCCTTGTTATCACACTCTACATTCTCCTAAAATGGAACTCTAATGTATTCTAGAATACAACTCTGATTTCTGATGAAATCAGACTCTGATTTCTCTTGTAACCAGAATATGATTTATCCTGAAATTTGACGCCGATTTTTTAGAAATCAAATATTGATTTATACTAAAACAAGACTCTAATTTCAATTGCAATCAGACTATGATATCTCTAGAAATCAAAATTCAA
Source organism: Viscum album (assembly GCA_963277665.1). NCBI lineage: Eukaryota > Viridiplantae > Streptophyta > Magnoliopsida > Santalales > Viscaceae > Viscum > Viscum album. The sequence goes on along the minus strand of OY728143.1, from coordinate 873,972,563 downwards.
TTTCTATTGAAATAAAACTATGATTTCATCACAAATCAGACTCAGAATTCATCATAATTTAGATTCCAAGATCATTAGAAATAAGAATCTGATTCTCTACTATCTTAGAAACTGGATGTCAATATTTTTAGATTCCTATTTTCACAATCATATAAATTTGATAAAACAAATTAGTACATTAATCATGTTTATTTAATATAACGGTCCATTTTATCTGATCCATAATGATATAATGTTTCTAATATATAGTAATGTTTCTAATAGTTTTTTATATAAAATAATGTCGTTCAATCCGTTTTAAGTTAACTATTTCATGAGTGCCACATGTTATGGACCCATCTAAATTTAATGAAAGATAAGATTGTTGTATTAGAATTTGAACGTTGGAATACATGCCTATAAGTACCAATTCATTTCAAAGTTCATGATACAACACAATTCTAGAGATTTCATTGAGTGTTTTTGATCTCTGGATATGATGTGATAATCTTTGAGAGCTTCGCATTATCACGCCTTGTGTGAATGTTGTGAGAAAAAAAATCAAGCTGGTAATATTTTGTTCAACAATCATAGGGAAATTTCAATTTTTCTGATCAATTGAGCCATTTCAGGGATAGGAAGAAAGAGGTACTGATCACATTATAGAGAGAGGGATTGTGGGGGTAGTAAGAAAGATACCAATCATCCCATTGAGGGAATATCCAGGTGTGGGCAAGGAACAATTTTTTGAAAATATAAATCCAGCTAACATTATCCAAGGTTGTTGGATACTCTTCTGTTTGGATTAAAATATTTCTTAAAATTTTCATGTTTTTTAACATGTTTTATTTCCACTGCATTTTGTTATATTAATTATATGTAACATTATTACACTTTTTAATTCATTTATACAATGATATAATTAAAATTTCATACACTTTAAGGTAGAATATTTCCTTATGTAAGCATGTCTCAAGTTCCATTATTGGATACATATTATTGAATTCTAAGAATGTTAATTTCTTTGTTAAGAAATAAAGAGGTTTTGTAAATTAATATTGTTTAATGTTGTAAAAAATAGAATTTCTTACAAAAATAATGAATGTTTTTAATCCTATAATTCACCCCCAATTATAATTGGGCATTTAAAATCTATATTCGAATTATACAAGCGGAAAATCAACCTTAGTAAAGTCGTTGTTGAGGTCCCGAATGTTGACCTTGAATTTGATAGGCCTTTTCCTCTTCCTAAATTGGAGGATGTTGGAAAGCTATTTATGATACTAGTCTTCCATTCAGAATATGTATTTAGTAATCTTATCAAACTCACCCTCAACCATGACACCGTGAGAGGGGAGATCTTTCTAGGATGCTTGTTAAATCTATGATGACTCACTGGGTGGCCTAGATGTTGAATAGTTACTTGAGGGTCTAGTCCTGGAATCCCATCATATCTTCAAGTAAAAAAATCCTGATGATTCTATGGTAATTCCATGTAATCCTTATATTACATTAGAAACATGAATGTTTTTATCAAGATTATCCATAGATCATCCTCAGTATCAAGATTAACTTGAATTTACTTATCAACAGTGGTGGAGAATCCCTCTTCAAATACACTAGGATCAGTCTCCAAATATATATCATCATCTGGGATAAGAGAAATAGTGGAAAGAGGAATCTATTCTATGATAGTTGACTAAGGGAAACCACTAGTGCATGTTTTGGTGGAAAAAACCTCACTAAGAGGTTCCCAATAGACTCATATTGTGTGGAAAAAAGTTTTGAGGGAAATTATATATTTCCTTCAACTATGAGTTCCATGCATGATGTTACAGAAGTGGTGGTGATTTCTCTTATATCAATTCATCCCTACTTAGTGGAATGAGTTGGAATTCCATTAAATGGTATACATAGGCCAAGCCTCGTGATAATTCACAAGAGTAGGGGGCTCTAGTATCGCTAGGTCTTGTCCATTATAGGATTATTATGTAATATTAAGATGCTTCTTTTTCTTATGGATGTTTAAAACCTTTTTCATAGAGAAAAAAACCAACCATTTATGGAGTTGTAGGATTTAACCAGTGAATTGGGATAATAAAGGCATCATTTATAAATGACAGTGAATTCACTGCAATGATTTTCAGATCATTGGGATCATTGATTCACTCGTCACCATCATTATAAAACTATATTCATTATCTCTTTTAGTATTCGTTATCTATATATAGGGTTTTACATTAGTCAAAGTGGGGAACTTCACCCCAGAGTACCCCTACTTGACCATTAAGGAAGTACATGAGGATCTATGGATATAGAGATGTGAAAAGATTATGAAAATGAATCCATGTCCTAACTAGATTCACATTTTAGGCAGAATAATATGAGGTTACCATGAATTTAGTTTTTTATATTAATAAACAAAACTTATTTTTATCCAAAACCCGCCTCACAGTTTATAATATCACTTGTAATTCTACTAAACTGAATGGGTAGATGGAGTTAGATCTTCCTTTTTTAGTCCTAGCTCGTGGAGTGTTCATCCTTGGATGAGGTTAACCAATGAACCAGTTTCCACATTGACGTGTATGTTTTCTAGGACATTTAATTGGATTGTAAACGATAGTGGTTGTATATAATCCTTCATGATAAAGACTTCATCCTCATTGGATAAATAAATAGATTCTTGAAATTATTCTCTCTCAACCACCTATTCCTAGAAGGCCACTATGGTAGCTTTATATGCATAAAACTGGATAGGGATTTTAATATTTCCTAAAATTCACTCGATAAAATATTTTGAAAATAAGAGGACCCCGTGGATCGAAAGCCTTGAAGGATTTCCTTTGATAATATTCAACACAATATAATTTTGTACCAAAGGTATATTTTTTCCCATATAGGGGTTCTCATTGGCAGGGGCGCAATGGATGCTATTGAATGAACTAAAATGTTATGAAAAGTGATGGAAACATTATCCTACTGACTAATTGACCACATTGAACCACTTCAAGATTACTATCTATTGGATGAGTTCTAGCTAGGGATTCTAGATGAATGTCCATTTCTGATGGTCTGGCTCTGTCTGGATTCAGATGATCATAGTGAGGGATTGACTAAGTTGTTCAGTAAACTGACAAGGTCAGCTATGGAGGTAGCCCAAATAGAGAAAAATGGGAGGATAGTTCTTTTTGAGATCAATATAAAACATCCCCCCTAGAAATAGTACTATGAATGGTCTAGTTGGACTGATAATTATGGAATCCCACATGTCCTCATATGTTCCTACACAAGCATTGGATGGTGACACTAATGTGGTTTTCATTACATTCATCACTATTGGACGTCCTAAAGATTTCTACCAATATGAGGGAGTTCACTGTGGTGTACTTCTTATTATCATTTTTTATTTCTTTCAATTCTAGGAAGATCCTTACCACATCTACCAACATAGGAAGAATAGATTCATCTAGAGTATGAGATATCTTTATTACTGGAGGGGGATCTTGTTTCTCATGCTTCATCGGTGCCTATTTTTATGATATTTGGAAGGTTGTGATATTGATACATATGTAGTATATAGTGGTGGATATACAATCATAGGATGATCTTTCCTTCGTAATCATGTTTTAAATACACCATGGATATTGGAAACAACCATGTGATCCAACCAGTCACGTTATTCGTACATCTTCTGACTAGAAGCAAGATTCTATTCACCATAGCCCACATTATCATTATTGGGGTTAGTGGAGATATTTTTCACCTAATTCATAACATCACAAAACATTAAAAAACCAAATTCTATGTAACACCCCGAGCTTCCACGATATGCTTCTCATTCAATAATGTAATAGCTTGCATTGTACGCAACTTCGAGTTCTAAAACACCGCGACTAATCAAACTAGCTGTTATGAATAGTAATAACCAATTTTTAAAATTATAGAAACCTTATATTTCAAAATGGACTTCATTTTTGTATTCGTAATATCTAAATTATCCTAAGTTGAATTTTTTTTAATTTTATGAGAACTTTAAATTTTTTATGAATAGTGAAAAATACTTAAAAACAACTTTTTAATAAAAATAATTTATAGTGATAAATTATACTATTCAGTGGTTTTAAAGTATAATTAGATTATATTTTTACCATTTTATCCAATGGTGGTCATTAGAATTAATTTAACATTGAAATTGGTCATAAACAATTGTCAATCTTTTGATATAAATTGTTTCAAAAAACACGCTATTTGTTGTGACAGCGGTAATTATTATAAAATAAATTAATGAAACTTCTATTTTTGGAATTTTTTAAAATAGACATCATTTTTTAAATAGGAATATCAATTATATCTTAGGGTGAAATTTTGGCGTTGTTCTGAAAAACATCAATTTTTGATGAATAGTGAAACCACTAAGTGGTAGTTAAATAACTGATTTTTCGTTTAAATGAAATATTACCACCTATGTGATTTGATTTTAAAAAATACAACATACATGGTTGTCAATAAGAATTAAAATGTGGTTCAATGAGATTAAAATAACTTTTTTGTGAATAGTAACTTTTAAGTTCTTAATCGCGATTAGAGGTAATTAATGTAGTTAAAGGTAAAAATAATGATTTAATAATATGAGATGAGCTTGACACATGTCCTACCCTCATTGTATGTGCCATGGCCGACCAAGAAAATCAATGGGTCAACTTGGGGACCCCATGGAGCCACTTTAGTTGGAAAATGACATAAATACCTTTTATTTAATGTTAAAGTAAAAAATGACACAAACATGAAATGTTTTACTAAACAATTTTTACATGGGGTTATACAAGTCATAATTTTGACTATAAATAGTCATTGAAAAGATAAAAAGATTTCCTACATCATAGTATTTATTTTATATTTTTTATACATTAAATAAATTAAATTATTAATGACATCATTATGATGCAGCGATGACCTCAATATTTTACGATTTTAGTAAAATGAAACGATAATGTACAATACAAGGCATAAACTTGTCCAAAGACTATTGGATGGGTATATTTAGAACCCTTATCACTTTATCCACGAATTATATAAGTGTGGGAACTTTAGAATCCGAAAATCATTGTATAATAATGTAAAATTTCCATACTTTCCAAGAGTGCCCCTCCTCTCCTCTTATAAAAGGCCCCCATCTCTACCACATAATTCACACTTTCAAGCCATTTGGATCGGCCAAACTCTTCCCAAATACTCTCCCAACTTCCATCCTTTACTCCTAGAAGCCTCACTTTGGGCAGAACTCTTCCCAAGTAGGCCTTTGGATCAAATGAAAAAGAGTTACCCGATTTTGAGGTAATGTCTTCTCTAATGTTGTTTTGTTTTATTTTTCTTCTCCAACCCCCTAAACTCTTTTTATTCATTTCTTTTGTATCAACACCAGTATCCTCAAAATACTAGGATGTTGTTATAAGAATTATTCGAGCTAAAATTACACACACATACATCTAATGGTTAAAGAACATACGGTTTCTGTGGATGGCGACTTTCTGCCTCACGAAACGATGATTGTTCAACACTCATATAACACCTTCAAAGGTGTCCATTAAGATGTAACTATATTTATATATGATATATAATATGTGTATGTTTTACTTATTCTTCTGTATTTCTCATTTATGGCATACTTTATGATTTCCATTATGGGTAAACGTGATAATTTCATTTTAGGAAGTGCGGACTACTGCCCCCTCAAAGTGATTTGAATCGTTAATGCCATATGTGGGATGTATAAAGGATGGAGTAAATGGTATTATACACTATATTATAATGGAATTATATTATAAATTTATATAATTATTATTTCATTCCATTAAATACGAAATAGAAATGAAAGTAGCGTTCATGCGTACGTACGACTTACCGTCTCCATGAAGGGTGCATTTCATTTCATACCTCTAAATGTTATGTAATATTATAAATGAATGTATATACTGTATATATATGATATATATGACATCTAAATCATGAAAATAATTCTGGAGATAATGGATATTCTACCACATAAACAACTTGTAATTATAATAAGTTTATTGTTTACTCAAGTACCAACGATCGAAAAAACGACCGTTATTAACTTAAATAATTACATAATGTTCATATCATTGTAATAAGAGATATAAAAAGGATAATGAAATTGAAAATGGTTCTTAATAAGGTATATATTAACTCTAGTTTATTATTCAGGAGGTTAAAGAATGGTTGAGTCAAGTCAGACACGAGGTAAGGGAATTTCTTAACCCAATTTCCATTTTTGGGTTAATCTCCTACTTTCAAATTATGTCATGATATTATTATGTCTTATTCTGTATTTTCACTTCATTTATGTGTACCTATAGTGAATACACATAATAGATCTATTTTATTTTAAAAATAATCATTTTAAGTACTTCGTCTCAATCTCCTTTCATTGAGGCATATTTGGTTTTATACACAACTTTATTTTATACAGTGTATAAACCCCTTTGACTTTTACGTTTATTCAAAAGGAATCTTTTTTATACGAAGCGTTTTGCTAAATGAAAAAAGGGAATGTTTTTCATTCTGTACTTATGTGGCGATAACAACTTCTCCGCCGCCGTGACCTTTATTTGAGTTTCGGATTCCTATACAAGCCATCATTTTTTTAATGAAAAATAAATACAAAGTTTTAACTTTCTTTTATTTTGGTATTGAAAATGGTTTTGAAAGCGTTTTTATTATATCAATGTGTTGTATTGATATATTGTGATTGAAATGTAGAAATTTTATGTTTCCTTTATGCATGTTTTATGTGATACGATTATGTTATGGTTTATGATATGTTTAAACCTATTCATATGAGGAATGTGTTGGACTTAATAAGTGACCGGTGGAGCCCGCTATAGCTCCTCGATGCATCGGTAGGTCTCATGAGACAACTAGACGTGGAATTGGCCGAGACCCTTTCCCAATTTGATATATGGTTTTGGCCGAGGCCTTAATCATTTTAGACGTCTTGGCTGAGGCCTTGACAAAATGTTTCAGAATGTCTGGCATTATAAATTCCCTCATTATGAAAGTGGTTATTGATATTGCATGTGATTATTCGACCAGTAGAATATCCATGTGAATAAGTAAATAGAATTATCTCATTTTAATTTTTCCATATTATGTTGAAGCTAATGTTTAAAATGATTTTTTTAGTTATACATTATCTTAAATGTTAATGTTTATTTATGAAAGCTTCCGCAATATTGTTATCCTTACTGAGCATCTGAGCTCACCCCTTTCAATGTTTTAATATTTTTCAGGATGTGAAGAAGTATAATATGAATGACCTTCAGAGATAATATAAGGGGATATGAAGATAAGATGTTGTAGTTTTGTTTTACTTTAAGATTTAATGTAAGACTTATGAATGTATCTAGTGTTTCCAAGGCTACTAAACTAATCGGTCTTTCGAGACTTCATCTTTTGTGATCATGCCAATGTTATGAAGTAATGCACTGACTCTGGATAGCTGGGGTCAGGGCATTACAGTTGGTATCAGTGGTAGTTTAGTACTAACCTTGGAAGCTAGATTTAGATAAACTCTGATTAGAGCACATAGCCCGAAGATAGACTTTGAGGATTAGTATAGAAGAACTTCCTAGAATTTTGGTATTTTAGAGATGTTGTGAGTTTCCCGAGCAATACATCCCTGTCTGGATACGAGAAGGTAGAGGCGACTCTGGCACAAATGTACCTAGGGGTAAAACCCGAAAACACCACATTGAGCTAGACTCGAACGAGAACTGGTGCACGACAACGGGCCTTGCCGCACTCTTGGTTACGACACTCCCGGGGGATATGCTTTGGATAATTCTCATTTTCTTTATAAACCACTATGAAGGGTTATGAGTATATACTTCCTCAAAGAAAACATTTTTATGGATTATATCCATAAATAGTTCAATTTATGTTAAGTATCTTACAAGTATGGAATTATGTATTTTGATTCATAAACTAATATAGTTTATGCCATTGTTTAGAAATGGCGCCTAGTGGAAGGAATGGAAACCGTATCAATGCACGCACTCGGTGTAGGGATTTCCCTCCTGCTCAAGATAATTATTGTGGATCTGGAGATACAACTGGTGCTAATCAACTTATTACCTTACTGGGAAAACTCACTCATGTTATGAATAATAACCTTACTCGTATGGATCACCCTGATCCACAACGTGGAGGATCAATGTTATACTGCTTTATGAGGAAACAACCGCCAACATTTAATGGGGGTACAAATCCATTAGTAGCTGAGCAATGGATAAATTCCTTAGAGAAAATATTCCACGCCTTGGGGAGTAGCGACATGGAGATGGTTATCATGGAAGTTTACCGCCTCACTAGAGATGCCGATCAGTGGTGTTCGCTGATTCAAAACACAAAGGAAGATGATGACATATCGAATATAGAATGGAGGGACTTCAAAGAGATTTTCCTAGAAAAATACTATCCTCGTGACCATCGATCAGATATGGAAGGACAAGTTTTGAGTCTGAGACAAAAGGAGGATGAGAATGTCGCAATGTATGAGGCCAACTTTACAAGGTTAGTGAGGCATGCTGCAGATTATATACGTAACCCAAGGAGTAAGATTGATCGTTTCTTTGATGGGTTAAAACCATTTATCTGTCGAGCATTAGTCTCACAATCCTTCTCGTCATACGAAGATATTGTCTCATGTGCTATCAAGATAGAAAAAGAATTCTCTAAGTCTTATGACAACAAAGTAAAGCAAGAGAAGAAGAGAACTGTGGAACAAGAGACAGATAAAGGTAAAAAGGGAAAGAAGGATGTTCCATTATGTGATAATTGTGGGAAGAATCACCCTGATACTTGCCTAAAAGGAATGGGAGTTTGTTATAAATGTGGAGAAAAAGGTCACCAGGCTCGTGATTGCAAGGGAAAGAAAGAGGCTATCAAAGTTGAATGCTACAATTGTAGAGAAATGGGTCATTATGCAAATGAATATCCTAAGCGTCAGGGAAACTTAGCTCAGAAAAGGCCAAGGGATCAAGGCCAAGCATATGCTGTTACTACAGATGAAGTTGAATAATTATTGTATTTGTGTTTTTGGACTCAAGAACTAGATTATGGTTATAAGAATAATGTGATATATATAAGGATTGTACTGCAGTACATGTTGTTTTCATTAAGGTTTTAATATGATTAAGGTAATCATATTTTTAGTATGTGACAATAAGAGAAAATTTTCTTTGTTTGTTGAATCTGATGTTACAATTGATTTTAGAATTTAGAGACCTTTTAGGGAAAGTCTGGACGGAGGTATTTTGGATAACTATTAAGGTTGGAATGGATTAAGTTGAACCATGGATAGTATTGTTTAAGGTTAAAAAATTTATGAAGATTATTTTTGAATATTATAATACTATAGTATTATGAAAAGGACAACCTGCAGGGTGGGGCATAACCCGTCGCGTCGGACAAAGCTGCAGAAATCGAACCCACAATCATAGTGCAACTGGCCTTTATTTCCTACCACTATCCTACAGGAAGTCCCTGGTTATAACGACCCACACTTTACATACATTGTTAATACTTCAAAAGTGAAGCACACTTATTACAACATATGACAAAACCACAAAGGACCGTATAGGTATAGTGTCTTTAGAAACTGGGAAACATAAACAACTGGTTCATAATTTTTCTACAGTGTCTCCCATTTATTTCATCATATATAGGGTCCCTTTTAGCATATTCTACTTAATATCCATCTTCCTGACCTGGGGAAAAGAAAACATAAAAGGGTGAGCTCAAATGCTCTGCAAGGGCAAGTAAAGGGAATAAAAATCATATCATATCTTTTTGAAAATCAAAACCTGCAAAAGAGATCATACTATCTTAACATGGAATAAATCATAGAAGTGAAAATGAGATCCCCATAATCATAACATAAAACTTGAAACTTTGTGGCATGCACACATAATCATGGAAAATCATTTCTTGTTAGTCATGACTCATTGCCCAGACTATCTTAGTGGACAAAGTCCCTTTCTGAACCGAGTTCACTCCTCGTTTCAGTCCTGTTTCACTGAACCGAAATAACCTTCCGTTCCAGCCATGTCTATCTCATGAGATATAAATCTTTACCCAATGCATTGGAGGGAGATATAGGTCCCACCCATCTTATAATGAATCCTTTCTTATGTGTGCCACATAATCATAAATCATACATCATCGCAGAACACATGTAACAAAAATGGGATTCTTGAAACATCATGACATCATAAAACAAATCATATAAGGAAAATGACTTCATAAAAATAATTCCCTCACAACATAATCAAATCAATTTAATTAAAGGTATAAAAACAGAACCCTTTATTATATTAGATGGAAAATAATTTTGATAAAACACTTGAACTCCATTCTTGAGGAAAATATCCTTTCTTTTTCAAAAACACTTTTCTTTTCTTAACATGTCATACAATTATAAACTAAAAGAAGTTGATTAAAAATACACTTGAAAACATGTAAAGGAAGCTTCTTGGAAATAATGTTTTAAAAATCCATTCATGCCGTATAAGTTTAAAAAAACATTCTTCTCGTACTTTTGTCGGAAAAGTCAAAAAGTACCTCGTACGGAAAAACGACAAAAGATTCCTTTCATATTCTTTAATAAAAACTCACCTAAGGGTAAAATTGGATTTAAACTATTGCAAGTGGATGGAAACAATATTACATATTGAGGGAACATGGATGTGGATGATAAAATACACCCCAGTAAATACTTACGAATAAACAATCTCGGATAAAAATGAGATTGTGATATTTCCCTTACCTTAGGTCCGATTTGCTTTGTTCGTGTCCGAAGCTCCTGTATAATGGTTTAAATAATGTTATTTACTTATTCCAGAATCATACATATTGATATGAGATCATATATGGTCATATTATTAGCTTCTTGTTAGTAATATTTCATTGTTACTTGTTCCTCGGGTCTTTATAACTTTTTGTTCTTATGCGTGTTTTGTCGAATAAATTCTTATTCTTATCTTTAGGTTATAGATAATTCATTTACAGAATGGTATTAGTGTAGTATATACCATATTCATTCATTCAATTCATTTATATAATCATTATGAAATGAATATCATGTAGAACGAGTCGCATCACATCGTGGAGACGGTATTCCGTACGTACGCACGAGTGATGATATCGTTCCTATGATCGTGGAATTGTATTGGAGTATATATATATTATTTAAGTATCAATATTAATTCATAGTAATCATATATAGTTACTCATTACACCATTATACCCATCCTTGTAAGGTGATGGTGGAAAATAGATTACACCACGGCGTGGAGACGGTATTCCGTACGTACGCACGCGCGGTGATTTCATTTTTCCGTAGGATGGATAGAAGGTGAATTAGGGTTGTTTCATATTTATAATAACATATCAGTATGTAAGTAATACTAATGTTATTAATTTATCATGAAACAACTAAAGAAGAAGAAGTTGAAGAAGAAAGAAATTGAAAAGATCGGTAATGGATATTACCTCTTCTTTGGAACGCCTCTTTGAATCCTCCACTTAAGGAACTAAGATTGGTCTTTGGAGAAGACCAGGACCTCTAGGATTATTCTAGGGAAGTGGAGAGGAGAAAATGGCAGGGGTTGGCCGAACTTGAGTGCTCAAATTGGTGTGAGGAGGAGGGGGAGGAGGTGCCCTTTTATAAGGGAGGAGAGGGGCACCTTAGAAATATCTCAAAATATTATTTTATATTAAAGTCAAAATCGGTTTATAATGGTTACAAAGGGTCTTATTTCGAAGATAAATTGGGGAAGGGTCGAAATCCTATCAACCAATAGGATTTAGACAAGTTTAGGGTATTATTTTAACCTTATCAATTAGATTTAACTCTAAGTTAATTAATTTAACTTTTACCGTGTCTTTTTTGTTTTCTTCCACTATATGGTTAATACACTTACTATAACATGCCAAACGAACCCCAAATTGTTTATTATTAATATATATATCCTTATCTAAGTCATTTTTCCGAACCTTAGATTTTTAGGAATAAAATAACAATTAATAATATAATATTTTATTTAAAAACTATTTTGTGTCAATTTTGACACTATTTGATATATGATTTTTGTGAAAGTCATAACAGAATTATATGTTCTAACTAAGTTGATTAAATCAACACTCATATATCACAGTAACCTAGAAAATTAGTTTAATTCATAAAAAGTATCAAATTACATTTATTTTTGTGTTTATAACATCAATTATGTCAATATTTCATTAACAAGATAATTACTGCATCATCTTTGTGTCATAAATAAATTACATTATTTGATGTCTAAAAATTACAAATAAAATACCATCATGTAGTAAATATTTTTAGCTTTCTAATGAATATTTACAATCGAATTTATCTTATGCATAACCCCATATTAAAAATGATTTACTTATTAAACTTTGATTTTAACTATTTTAACCCTTCTTTAAATAAATTAATAATAAATGTCCTAATCTAATCCAAGTGGGACTAAATGGTCATATGTTATTCCTAAGTTTGTTTTTGGTCGAATTACACTTGTCCAATAGAATTAGGACATGTGTTAGGGTAATATTAATATCATATTTAGCCTTAGTTACCCTATTTACTATTAACCGCGGTAAAAAAAAGTAAAAAGTTACTATTCACCAAAAATTATTTTCATCTCATTGAACCACATTTTAATCCTTGATATTAACCGTGTCTCTCGGATTTTCGAAATTACATTCACAGAAGCGGTAAAATTAAGTTTTATGCAAAATTCGGTTTTTAACCTACCACTTAGTGGTTTCACTATTCATCAAAAATTGAAAGTTTTCAGAAAAATACCAAAATTTCACCCTAGGCTAATTTCGATATTCTAAGTCCAAAAATGAAGTCCATTTTGAAAAATAAAATTTATAAAATTTAAAAAAGTGGTTATTACTATTCATAACGGCTAGTTTTAATAGCATATTGTTGTTTAGTGAAACTCGGTATTGCGTACGACGCAAGCTATCGAGGAAGGTCGTGATTGCGTGTAAAGCAAGCCAAGCAAGTGTTGTGTAGAAAAAGATTCCTTTGATGATTTATATAACATAAAAGTCTCGGGTGTTACATTCTACCCCCCTTAAAAAGAATTTTGCCCTCGAAATTCGTCACTTTGTAACAAACAAATGAGGATACTTCTCCCTCATCATATCCTCAAGCTCCCATGTAGCTTCTTCAAGTTGGTGGTTCCTCCATAAAACTTTCACCAAGCGAGTGGTCTTGTTTCGTAGGACTTTTTCGCTACGATCCAGAATCTCTATCGGCTGTTCTTCATAAGAAAGATCTTGCTCCGGCAGTACAACTTCTGAGCTGAGTACATGTGAAGGATCTGGTATGTACTTTCTCAGGAGAGATACATGGAACACATCGTGAACTTGAGAGAGATTCGGTGGAAGCGCCAATCGGTAAGCTACCTTCCAAACACGATCCAATATTTCGAAAGGACCGATATATCTAGGGCTCAACTTCCCCTTCTTTCCAAATCTCATAACCCTCTTCCAGGGAGATATTCGTAAGAACACTTTATCACCCACTTCAAACTCTATGTCTTTTCTTCGGTTGTCGGCATAACTTTTCTGTCGACTCTGAGCTGCTCTTATGTGTTGTTGAATAGATCTGACCTTTTCTGCCATTTCATCAACGAGATCAGGTCCTAACAGCTTTCTTTCCCCAACTTCATCCCAGCAAGTTGGAGTCCTTCATTTCTTTCCATAGAGAGCTTCATAAGGAGCCATCTGAATACTGGAGTGAAAGCTATTATTATAAGAAAATTCCACCAAAGGTAGGTGTTGATCCCAACCTCCTTTGAAATCCATAGAGCAAGCTCTCAACATATCTTCTAGGGTTTGAATTGTTCTCTCAGACTGACCGTCTGTCTGGGGATGATAAGCAGTGCTGAAACTCAACTCTGTATCCAGAGTATGCTGAAGACTTCGCCAGAACTTCGAGGTAAATCTCGGATCTCGATCAGATATAATAGAAAGTGGTACTCCATGCAATCTTACCACTTCCTTTACATATATCCTGGCAAGCTGATCTAGAGAGAAATCCTCTCTAATAGCAATGAAGTGTGCAGACTTTGTAAGACGATCAACTATGACCCAGATAGCATTATTGCCTTTGGATGTTTTAGGAAGTCCTGTGACAAAGTCCATAGTGATGTTTTCCCATTTCCATTCGGGTATGGGTAATGGTTGTAACATCCCCTTAGACTTCTGTCTCTCAGCTTTAACTTGTTGACAAACCAAGCATAGAGAGACATATTCAGCAACATCTCTTTTCATGCCATCCCACCAGAAGTACTCTTTCAGGTCCCTATACATCTTCGTGCTTCCAGGATGAATAGAGAATGATGAACTATGAGCCTCATCCAGCAGCTCATTCTTTAATTCGGGGATGGGAGGAACGCAAACCCGATTCCTGAACTTTATTATCCCATCACAATCAAGGTTGAATTCAGGAACATTTCTCACCTTCTTTTGTAACTCGACATCTTCTTTCTGTGCCTCTTTAATCTTCACATGTATAGATGGTTGAACATTCATTTGAGAAAGATAAGATTTTTCCCCTTCCATTATAATTCCAAGATCCATCCTTTGTAAATCCATAAATATTGGATCTTTTGTGATCCTCATCATGGATAAACAAGCATGGTCTTGTCGACTTAATGCATCTGCCACCTTGTTTGCTTTCCCAGGGTGGTAATGGATTGAGCAGTCATAATCCTTAATCAGCTCCAACCATCTTCTTTGACGCATATTCAACTCCTTTTGTGTGAAAATATACTTTAAACTTTTATGATCAGTATAAATATCACACCTTTCACCATAAAGGTAATGCCTCCAAATCTTTAATGCAAAGATTACCGCAGCCAACTCCAAATCATGTGTTGGGTAATTTTGCTCATGGATTTTCAACTGTCGTGAGGCATAAGCTATCACCATATCATTTTGCATAAGAACACACCCCAATCCCTTCTTGGATGCATCACTGTAGATCACAAACCTTTCTCCACTACAAGGCAGTGTGAGCACAGGTGCACTGGATAACCTTCTTTTCAACTCCTTGAAATTCTCTTCACATTCCTCTGTCCAGACAAACTTAACTCCTTTCCGAGTAAACATGGTGAGTGGATTAGATAATCGTGAAAAATATTTTACAAAACGTCGATAATATCCAGCCAAACCAAGAAAACTTCGAATCACAGTTACCGTTGTTGGTCTCGACCATCTTTTGATAACCTCTGTTTTTGCTGGATCCACAGATATCCCCTCTTTTGAGATTATGTGACCCAAAAATGCAACTTTTTGAAGCCAAAATTCACACTTGGTAAATTTGGCATAAAGCTTCTCCTTTCTCAGGGTCTTCAATATAATTCTCAAGTGATCTTCATGCTCTTCCTTGCTCTTTGAATAGACAAGAATATCGTCTATAAAGACTACCAAAAATTGATCAAGATAGTCTCTAAAGACTCTATTCATTAGATCCATGAAGATAGCATGGGCATTAGTAAGACCAAATGGCATCACTATAAATTCATAGTGTCCATACCTTGTACGGAAAGCCGTCTTTGGTATATCCTCCCTTTTGACCCTTAATTGATGATACCCTGAACGAAGATCAATCTTGGAAAAGTATTGAGCTCCGCGTAGTTGGTCAAATAAGTCATCAATGCGTGGGAGAGGGTATTTGTTCTTGATAGTGATCTTGTTAAGTTCTCGACAATCAATGCAGAGTCTCATTGATCCATCTTTCTTCTTAACAAATAGAACAGGTGCTCCCCAAGGTGACGCACTAGGGCGTATGAATCCCTTATCAAGATTCTCTTGGAGTTTCTTCTTCAATTCCTGCAACTCAATTGGGGCCATTCTATAAGGTGTCTTTGAAATAGGCAAAGCACCCGGTACGAGTTCTATTGAAAACTCAACTTCACGATTTGGTGGAAGACCCGGTAATTCCTCCGGAAAGACATCATCAAACTACCGTACTATGGGCATATTCTTAATCGTGAGTTTCTCACCAACCATTTGAGATAAATAACCTTCATTTAGTGGAATCAATACCCATAAGATGGAAGAAATTTCCACTGGAAGGTTACATTCATCCTTGCATTGATAGATGATCGTAGATTGATCTGGAATATGAAATGTGACTTCCCTTCTTTGGCAATTGATATGAGCTCCGTATAAAGAAAGCCAATCCATGCCAAGAATCACATCAAATTCCACTATAGGAAGGATCACAAGATTTGCAGGAAGCACTTTTCCACAAACTTCGATCGGAGAAGAATTATAAACTTTTGATGCGATTGATGTGCCATTAGGTGTTGTCACAGCTAACTCAACATCTAATTGTTGAGGTAATACGGTGATACCCTTAGAAAATTCTTCAGAAATAAAAGAGTGGGTGGATCCAGAATCAAATAAAACATTTGCTACTTTAGAGTGGATGGTAAGTGTACCTTTCACCACATCGTTATCGTACTCCACATTGCTGATAGAAATTGCATGTGACTTTAATTTGTCTTTAGCCTTAATATTTTGTTGACGTCGACCATCATCATCAACCCTTGGATTTGGGCATTGATTGGCATAATGCCCCATCTCCTTACACTTGAAACATTGAAGTGTAGTAGGTTCATTCTGTGTATCCCTTCCTTTGTTTGCATCATTAGACATCTTCTTCCCATTATCACGGCATTCAAATGCCCGATGACCTTCCTTTCCACATTTAAAACATTTAATTGTCCCTTTAAGACAACTCCCTCCATGTTTCTTTCCACACTTTGAGCATAAGGAAAAGCTCATCTTCTTTTCTGTGTGCTCTTTAGATTTTTCTTTGAATTCCATCTTCCTCTTCTTATCAAACCCATGTGACTGATGGGTTACTCCAATCTCCATCTCGACTTTGAGAGCACATCGAACGATTTCCTCGTAGCTATTGAAGTCCCTTATGGCTAACGCCCTTCGAAGACTAGGTTTTAAGCCACTAAAGAATCGATCGATCTTACTCTCAGGTTGGATAATAATACCAGAAGCATACCTTGCAAGTCTTGTAAAATTTGCTTCATAGGTACCAACAGATTCATCATCCCTTTGCTTCAGTTCAAGAAACTCTTTCTCCATCTTTGTTCAGAGAATACGAGGGAAGTACTTATTGAAAAATAAGTTCTTGAACTCGTCCCATTCCATAGACTCAATTTCATCCCTTTGCCTCGTATTCTTAACAAGATTCCACCATTGATCAGCATCCCCTTCCAAACGATACACTACTAGGATGACTTTATCATGTTTAGAACATTGAAGAACTGAAAATATCTTTTCAGTAGTACTAATCCATTGTTCAGCAACTAATGGATCAGTAGACCTACTGAAAGAAGGTGGACGCTGCCTCATGAAGGATTCAACAGAATGTTGCTCCCTCCTTTGCTCGTTTGGAAATCCTGCATGATTCATAGCTTGAGAAAGTTGCGTGAGCATGGCTACAAGATTTTTCATTCCAGCTCCCATATCGTTTGGTTTCTCAGGGGGACAATCATTGCATTGCCCATCGCATTCCGCATTAACACGGTTCCTTCGGGTTCCAGCCATTGACTAAAACCAAGAAGAATAGTGTGAGCAACACTAATTATAATAGGAAACCACATAATTCAAGAATAAAATTTTCATGCTTATGGTCTTAACCTAGGTTATTCATGGCCATTTCTAAGATTGTGTTCTATGCTTAGACTTATCCTTAGGGTTCTTACTAAGGCTTTCACATCCTAGTTTCCAAAGGTTCACTATACCTTTCCTCTGATACCAACTATAACGACCCACACTTTACATACATTGTTAATACTTCAAAAGTGAAGCACACTTATTACAACATATGACAAAACCACAAAGGACCGTATAGGTATAGTGTCTTTAGAAACTGGGAAACATAAACAACTGGTTCATAATTCTTCTACAGTGTCTCCCATTTATTTCATCATATCTAGGGTCCCTTTTAGCATATTCTACTTAATATCCATCTTCCTGACCTGGGGAAAAGAAAAAATAAAAGGGTGAGCTCAAATGCTCAGCAAGGGCAAGTAAAGGGAATAAAAATCATATCATATCTTTTTGAAAATCAAAACCTGCAAAAGAGATCATACTATCTTAACATGGAATAAATCATAGAAGTGAAAATGAGATCCCCATAATCATAACATAAAACTTGAAACTTTGTGGCATGCACACATAATCATGGAAAATCATTTCTTGTTAGTCATGACTCATTGCCAAGACTATCTTAGTGGACAAAGTCCCTTTCTGAACCGAGTTCACTCCTCGTTTCAGTCCTGTTTCACTGAACCGAAATAACCTTCCGTTCCAGCCATGTCTATATCATGAGATATAAATCTTTACCCAATGCATTGAAGGGAGATATAGGTCCCACCCATCTTATAATGAATCCTTTATTATGTGTGCCATATAATCATAAATCATACATCATCGCAGAACACATGTAACAAAAATGGGATTCTTGAAACATCATGACATCATAAAACAAATCATATAAGGAAAATGAATTCATAAAAATAATTCCCTCACAACATAATCAAATCAATGTAATTAAAGGGATAAAAACAGAACCCTTTATTATATTAGATGGAAAATAATTTTGATAAAACACTTGAACTCCATTCTTGAGGAAAATATCCTTTCTTTTTCAAAAACACTTTTCTTTTCTTAACATGTCATACAATTATAAACTAAAAGAAGTTGATTAAAAATACACTTGAAAACTTGTAAAGGAAGCTTCTTGGAAATAATTTTTTAAAAATCCATTCATGCCGTATAAGTTTAAAAAAACATTCTTCTCGTACTTTTGTCGGAAAAGTCAAAAAGTACCTCGTACGGAAAAACGACAAAAGATTCCTTTCATATTCTTTACTAAAAACTCACCTAAGGGTAAAATTGGATTTAAACTATTGAAAGTGGATAGAAACAATATTACATATTGAGGGAACATGGATGTGGATGATAAAATACACCCCAGTAAATACTTACGAATAAACAATCTCGGATAAAAATGAGATTGTGATATTTCCCTTACCTTAGGTCCGATTTGCTTTGTTCGTGTCCGAAGCTCCTATATAATGGTTTAAATAATGTTATTGACTTATTCCAGAATCATACATATTGATATGAGATCATATATGGTCATATTATTAGCTTCTTGTTAGTAATATTTCATTGTTACTTGTTACTCGGGTCTTTATAACTTTTTGTTCTTATGCATGTTTTGTCGAATAAATTCTTATTCTTATCTTTAGGTTATAGATAATTCATTTCCAGAATGGTATTAGTGTAGTATATACCATATTCATTCATTCAATTCATTTATATAATCATTATGAAATGAATATCATGTAGAACGAGTCGCATCACATCGTGGAGACGGTATTCCGTACGTACGCACGAGTGATGATATCATTCCTATGATCGTGGAATTGTATTGGAGTATATATATATTATTTAAGTATCAATATTAATTCATAATAATCATATATAGTTACTCATTACACCATTATACCCATCCTTGTAAGGTGATGGTGGAAAATAGATTACACCACGGCGTGGAGACGGTATTCCGTACGTACGGACGCGCGGTGATTTCATTTTTCCGTAGGATGGATAGAAGGTGAATTAGGGTTGTTTCATATTTATAATAACATATCAGTATGTAAGTAATACTTATGTTATTACTTTATCATGAAACAACTAAAGAAGAATAAGTTGAAGAAGAAAGAAATTGAAAAGATCGGTAATGGATATTACCTCTTCTTTGGAACGCCTCTTTGAATCCTCCACTTAAGGAACTAAGATTGGTCTTTGGAGAAGACCAGGACCTCTAGGATTATTCTAGGGAAGTGTAGAGGAGAATAAGGCAGGGTTTGGCCGAACTTGAGTGCTCAAATTGGTGTGAGGAGGAGGGGGAGGAGGTGCCCTTTTATAAGGGAGGAGAGGGGCACCTTAGGAATATCTCAAAATATTATTTTATATTAAAGTCAAAATCGGTTTATAATGGTTCCAAAGGGTCTTATTTCGAAGCTAAATTGGGGAAGGGTCGAAATCCTATCAACCAATAGTATTTAGACAAGTTTAGGGTATTATTTTAACCTTATCAATTAGATTTAACTCTAAGTTAATTAAATTAACTTTTACCGTGTCTTTTTGTTTTCTTCCACTATATGGTTAATACACTTACTATAACATGCCAAACGAACCCCAAATTGTTTATTATTAATATATATATCCTTATCTAAGTCATTTGGCCGAACCTTAGATTTTTAGGAATAAAATAACAATTAATAATATAATATTTTATTTAAAAACTATTTTGTGTCAATTTTGACACTATTTGATATATGATTTTTGTGAAAGTCATAACAGAATTATATGTTCTAACTAAGTTGATTAAATCAACACTAATATATCACAGTAACCTATAAAATTAGTTTAATTCATAAAAAGTCTCAAATTACATTTATTTTGGTGTTTATAACATCAATTATGTCAATATTTCATTAACAAGATAATTACTGCATCATCTTTGTGTCATAAATAAATTAAATTATTTGATGTCTAAAAATTACAAATAAAATACCATCATGTAGTAAATCTTTTTAGAGTTCTAATGAATATTTACAATCGTATTTATCTTATGTATAACACCATATTAAAAATTATTTACTTATTAAACTTTGATTTTAACTATTTTAACCCTTCTTTAAATAAATTAATAATAAATGTCCTAATCTAATCCAAGTGGGAATAAATGGTCATATTTTATTCCTAAGTTTGTTTTTGGTCGAATTACACTTGTCCAATAGAATTAGGACATGTGTTAGGGTAATATTAATATCATATTTACCCTTAGTTACCCTATTTACTATTAACCACGGCAAAAAAAAGTAAAAAGTTACTATTCACCAAAAATTATTTTCATCTCATTGAACCACATTTTAGTCCTTGATATTAACCGTGTCTCTCGGATTTTCGAAATTCCATTCACAGAAGCGGTAAAATTAAGTTTTATGCAAAATTCGGTTTTTAACCTACCACTTAGTGGTTTCACTATTCATCAAAAATTGAAAGTTTTCAGAAAAATAGCAAAATTTCACCCTAGGCTAATTTCGATATTCTAAGTCCAAAAATGAAGTCCATTTTGAAAAATAAAATTTATAAAATTTCAAAAAGTGGTTAGTACTATTCATAACGGCTAGTTTTAATAGCATATTGTTGTTTAGTGAAACTCGGTATTGCGTACGACGCAAGCTATCGAGAAAGGTCGCGATTGCGTGTAAAGCAAGCCAAGCAAGTGTTGTGTAGAAAAAGATTCTTTTGATGATTTATATAACATAAAAGTCTCGGGTGTTACACTGGTTATTAAAAAATAATTTTACTAATCTAAATGGTATGTGTTAATATTTGGAACCTTATACAATTAGGATAAATAGAATATTTTTGAGTTGTATTACATTTTAGAGTGAAAGATGGGTTTGTGGTAAAAATTTATTAAAGACTGAAAGTCTACATGACAAGTATGTATATTCCCTTACGTTCTTAGTAAATCTCCTAAATAAATTCCTCAACTTTATAAAAGTTAACTCAAACAAAAATGTTATCGGTTAACTTTTCCTACTGGGGAATCAATTATCGTTTAACCAATCACAAGTTTGTGATTTTCTTGTAGTTAAAATTTCTCCTAATCCTGTTTTCTATAACTCCCCATCAGACCTTGATGGTTTGTTTCTCCTCCATATCCATATTTTCATAGAATCCTAGAATGGGCTATCTCGGGTGACCTTTGTACTTATCTTGATTTCTTTTAATGTTATATATTTATTAACCTTATTTCCGATGTGGGTTTTCCACAAAGGTATTTTCAATTTTCAACCTTTTAATTTCAAAGAAAATTTCCAAATTTCGAGGAAGCAATTTATTGAAGGAGGGGAGAATGTAACACCCCGAGCTTCCACGATACGCTTCTCATTCAATAATGTAATAGTTTGCATTGTACGCAACTTCGAGTTCTAAAACACCAAGACTAATCAAAGTAGCTGTTATGAATAGTAATAACCACTTTTTAAAATTATAGAGACCTTATATTTAAAAATGGACTTCATTTTTGTATTCGTAATATCGAATTTATCCTAAGATGAATTTTTTGTAATTTTCTGAGGACTTTAAATTTTTTATGAACAGTGAAAAATACTTAAAAACAACTTTTTTAATCAAAATAATATATAGTGATAAATTATACTATTTAGTGGTTTTAAAGTATAATTAGAATATATTTTTACCATTTTATCCAATGGTGGTCATTAGAATTAATTTAACATTGAAATTGGACATAAACAATTGTCAATCTTTTGATATAAATTGTTTCTTAAAAACACGCTATTTGTTGTGACATTGGGAATTAATTATAAAATAAATTAATGAAACTTATATTTTTGGAATTTTATAAAATAGGCATCATTTTTGAAATCGGAATATCAATTATATCTTAGGGTGAAATTTTGGCGTTGTTCTGAAAAACTTTAATTTTTGATGAATAGT
Organism: Viscum album; assembly: GCA_963277665.1. Taxonomy (NCBI): domain Eukaryota; kingdom Viridiplantae; phylum Streptophyta; class Magnoliopsida; order Santalales; family Viscaceae; genus Viscum; species Viscum album. The sequence goes on along the minus strand of OY728143.1, from coordinate 873,949,880 downwards.
GAAACCACTAAGTGGTAGTTAAATAACTGATTTTTCGTTTAAATGAAATATTACCACCTCTGTGATTTGATTTTCAAAAATCAGAAATACATGGTTGTCAATAATAAGTAAAATGTGGTTCAATGAGATTAAAATAATTTTTTGGTGAATAGTAACTTGTAAGTTCTTAATCGCGATTAGAGTTAATTAGTGTAGTTTAAGGTAAAAATAATGATTTAATAATATTAGATGAGCTTGAAACATGTCCTACCCTAATTGGATGTGCCATGGCCGACCAAGACAATCCATGGGTCAACTTGGGGACCCCATGGAGCCACTTTAGTTGGAAAATGACATAAATACCTTTTATTTAATGTTAAAGTAAAAAATGACACAAACATGAAATGTTTTACTAAAACAATTTTTACATGGGGTTATACAAGTCATAATTTTGACTATAAATATTCATTGGAAGGATAAAAAGATTTCATACATCATAGTATTTATTTTATATTTTTTAGACATTACATAAAGTAAATTATATATGACATCATTATGATGCAGCGATGACCTCATTATTTTACTATTTTTATAAAATGAAAAGATAATGTACAATCCAAGGCTTACACTTGTCCAAATAATATTGTATGGGTATATGTAGAATTATTATCACCTTATACACTAATTATATAAGTGTGGGACCATTAGAATCCGAAAAGCATTGTATAATAATGTAACATTTCCTTACTTTCCAAGAGTGCCCCTCCTCTCCTCTTATAAAAGGCCCCAACATGTACCACATAATTCACACTTTCAAGCCATTTTTCTCGGCCAAACTCTGCCCAAATACTCTCAAAACTTCCATCTATTACTCGTAGAATCCTCACTTTGGGAAGAACATTTCCCAAGGAACCCTTTGGCTCAAATCAAAAAGAGTTACCCGATTTTGAGGTAATGTCTTCTCTAATGTTGTTTTGTTTTATTTTTCTTCTACAACCCCCTAAACTCTTTTTATTCATTTCTTTTGTAACAACACCAGTATCCTAAATATACTAGGTTGTTGTTATAATAATTATTTGAGCTAAACTTACACACACCTACATCTAATGGTTAAAGGACATACGGTTTCTGTGGATGGCGACTTTCTGCCTCACGAAACGATGATTGTTCAACACTCATATAACACCTTCAAAGGAAGCCATTAAGATGTAACTATATTTATATATGATATATAATATGTTTATGTTTTAATTATGCTTCTGTATTTCTCATTTATGGCAAACTTTATGATTTCCATTATGGGTAAACACGATAATTTTATTTTAAGAAGTGCGGACTACCGCCCCCTCAAAGTGATTTCAATCGTTAATGCCATATGTGGGATGTATAAAGGATGGAGTAAATGGTATTATATAGTATATTATAATGGAATTATATTATACATTTATATCATTATGATTTCATTCCATTAAATATGAAATAGAAATGAATGTAGCGTTCATGCGTACGTACGGCTTACCGTCTCCATGAACGGTGCATTTCATTTCTTACCTCTAAATGTTATGTAATATTATAAATGAATGTATATACTGGATATATATGATATATATGACATCTAAATCATGAAAATAATTCTGGAGATAATGGATATTCTACCACATAAACAACTTGTAATTATAAGAAGTTTATTGTTGACTCAAGTACCAAAGATCGAAAAAACGACCGTTATTAACTTAAATAATTAAATAATGTTCATATCATTGTAATAAGTCATATAAAAAGGATAATGAAATTGAAAATGTTTCTTAATAAGGTATATATTAACTCAAGTTTATGATTCAGGAGGTTAATGAACGGTTGATTCAAGTCAGACACGAGGTAAGGGAATTTCATAACCCAATTTCCATTTTTTGGGTTAATCTCCTACTTTAAAATTATGTCATGATATTATTATGTCTTATTCTGTATTTTTACTTTCTTTGTGTGTACCTATAGTGAATACACATAATAGATCTATTTTATTTTAAAAATAATCTTTTTAAGGACATCGTCTCAATCTCTTTTCATTGTGGCATATTTTTTTTATACACAACTTTATTTTATACGGTGTATAAACCCCTTTGACTTTTACGTTTATTCAAAAGGAATCTTTTTTATACGAAGTGTTTTTATAAACGACAAAAGGGAATGTTTTTCATTCCGTACTTATAAGGCGACAACGACTTCTCCGCCTCCGTGACCTTTATTTGAGTTTCGGCTTCCTATACAAGCCATCATTTTTTTAACGAAAAATAATTACAATGTTTTAACTTTCTTTTATTTTGGTATTGAAAATGGTTTTGAAAGCGTGTTTATTATATCAATGTGTTGTATTGAGATCTTGTGATTGAAATGTCGAAATGTTATGTTTCTTTTATGCATGTTTTATGTGATACGATTATGTTATGGTTTATGATATGTTTAAACCTATTCATATGAGGAATGTATTGGACTTAATAAGTGACGGGTGGAGCCCGCTATAGCTCCTCGATGCATCGGTAGGTCTCATGAGACAACTAGACGTGGAATTGGACGAGGCCCTTTCCCAATTTGATTTATGGTTTTGGCCAAGGCCTTAATCATTTTAGACGTCTTGGCCGAGGACTTGACAAAATGTTTCAGAATGTCTGGCATTATACATTCCCTCATTATGAAAGTGGTTATTGATATTGCATGTGATTATTCGACCAGTAGAATATCAATGTGAATAAGTAAATGGCATTATCTCATTTTACTTTTGCCATATTATGTTGAAGTTCATGTTTAAAAGGCTTTTGTTTTAGTTATACATTTCCTTAAATGTTAATGTTTATTTTTGAAAGCTTCCGCAATATTGTTATCCTTACTGAGCATCTGAGCTCACCCCTTTCAATGTTTTAATATTTTTCAGGATGTGAAGAAGTATAATATGAATGACCTACAGGGATAATATAAGGGGATATGAAGAGAAGATTTTGTAGTTTTGTTTTACTTTATGATGTAATGTAAGACTTATGAATGTATCTAGTGTTTCCAAGGCTACTAAACTAATCGGTCTTTCGAGACTTGATCTTTTGTGATCATGCCAATGTTACGAAGTAATTCACCGACTCTGGGTAGCTGGGGTCGGGGCGTTACATTCTACATATTATTTGAACTAATGATATAACATATATCATTAATTGATGGCTTGTCCAAGGATCTGGAGGTATAGTCAATGATCAGGCTGACTCGGGACCCCGGCCTCCTGGGGCTTCTTTCACTATGTGTAAAATAGTATTATTTATCTATGGTAAATATGATGTATCCATGGTCCTGTGAATCCCTAATAGAATAACACTGGTTCCTTCTATCTGTAAATGACATTTTTGGGATCATAGGGGATTTTTGTGGATGGGGCCACATTCTCTCACCAAGGAATCTATACTTTGTGAGGTGGTTCCTTACTATTCAATGTTAAGAGAGGAAACAAATTATAAGTATAAAAAAGTTGATAATTCATTTGGGATAGGGGTATGAATATTTACTATCTCATATGGATCTACATGAATGTTGATGTCAGTCTTCAATTTTTTAGGTCTTCTCGTTGGAGCAGAACGAGGCAATAGAAATTACTATTTTCGGACCAGATATAAGGATTCTAACTGATATGTGTACTTGTCAAAAAGCACTCATAATCTACCTGGAATGTTTTGAGGTGTGAGGTTAGGTACCCACAATCCCTTTACTTTACCCACACACATCATCCATATATACTTTTGGGTCAGCAACATGTCAAGTTAATATGTGTAGTGTTTCCAATGGGTAGTAATGTTTGTGATTCTCTAATCAAGACTTTGATTGAACATAATGTTTTAAAAATAATCTTCACTCATGTGGTGGAGAAAAAATGGTATAGTAATTTCCACTAAAGTTCCCCCAACTAGAAATAGACCTCATGGGCAGCTGGTCATACCAGACAAACATAGACCCTCCATGTGTCCGGAAAAAAATAAAAATCATGGCATTCACCTTCTATTCATTAGTCCCCAAACTCTGTTCAACCCTTGAAATAATGTTCTTTAGGTGCTGCAATGGGTCAAAAATCCCATTGAGTGAGGTAAATATGGGAGTAACAAAATCAGGGATGTTTAACTATTTTCCCATGAATAGTGGGTACAACTTTTTATCGGGTGGTATTTTTCTATGTTAGGTATCCAAGGACTCAGGGTTGGTGGTGAGAATGTTTATCTATTAATTTTTTCAAGGATTCCTATCTTAGAGAGGGTCCATGACCACCAATAGATTTATAGTCTTATCAAATATGGGAGCGGGCTCATCGACCTAGGGAGTTACATAGAATGTATCCCAAGGTGGATTTTTATACAACTTAGGTTGATTTAGTGACCAATACATTGTCCACATCAATATCCCAAACATAAGATATGATTAGATGGGTGGGAATAGTAATCATAACTGGGTGTTATTTACCAATTCTAACTAGGTTCCTAGTGGGGGAAAATGGGGTCCCATAGGGAGTTTCTAAAATTTATGTGATGCATAGTAATGAGGTTAGTGATTAACATTGTTTACACATAAAAATGATTAATTAAGGAGGATAAAACCTTCTCTATCTCCCATTTTTGGAAAACCTTAAATTGGTCTGATGGATTAATATTCTCCATTACCTTTTGAAGATTCTAGTTGGTAGGTAGAAATGTGTCACTACAGGGGTCTTCGAGGCTAAGTCCCCACCTCTACTAATTAGTGAGGACACCTATCAGAGGGTATATCTAGTAAAAAAACTACTCATCGATGTTCGTTTACATCATCATGCCTCATTTGTTTTCCTCATATTCCATTGATCCTCAAGAAGATCGTTGAAAACCATATTAAACAAGGTTGTGTCTAGGGGAACTTTCTTTATTGGCAGATGGTTCAACCTATTGTAAGATAGGGATGAAATAGAAAGAATTATATTATCAATGTCATATGATATGTATGTATGAATATGCCTCATACATAATTTGGTTGAGAAATATGAGGTTGTTGATGAATCATTATTAAAGGGTTTTGTGGTAACCCTAAAACTCCGAGCATTGAGTCACTAGGAAGGATGTTATCCCAAATGTTCTATCATATTTTTTCAATGGAATAGAGGTGCCCATGGCTTCCAGAGTTGGCCAACAAATGATTGTATAGGTGGGGAAGCATCACTCATATAATCTAGTGGAAACACAACCCCAAACCCCCAATATAGGATTCTAGGATGTCAATGTTTGTAGCTATGGGTGGATAGAATACCATTGATAGATGATTGGAGTCCAAAACCTCCCACAAGAACTATTTCAAATTGAGATGGCCCCACACTTGGTTGGCCCCGTCATTGAATATTTTAGTCTGATATATATTTGGTGGCACCAATATAGACTGTTTCTTATACGGTCTTATCAAGAGATGAGTCAATTCATGAGTAAAATGACTATAGTGTTCAAGGAGGACTCTCTTAGGAGGTACCAAACACATCACATCATCCATATAGGATGTGGTTCTCACCACTACCTCATATAAAAGGGATTTTCGATCAATTTGTGTCTTGGAAGAGTTCTCTCCATCTATAGGTTCCAAACCTAACCTTGATAGATCTCCAATTTCTTTAGTGGAGGTTCAGAAGAGGTAGGTCGGTATTGATGAAGTCAGATTTACTATGAGCCCCTATATAGGGCCCATAAAATTATCCACCTTCATATACTTGTGGAGGCATATTGGGATGTTGTGGACCTTTGCTTACAAAATTGTGAATCTTAGTTTTTGGAATCCTAGGAAATACTCTATAAATAAGGGTGAAGTCTCCATTTATAAATCATTTTTCCACTCTATATCTAAAATGTTAATGAGGTCAATGATGATGTGGTGATATCTAGGTTTTCCCTATGGATGATGATCATTCACCATTCTAGACTGGTATATTTTCTTAGGGTATGGTATGCCTTTGAAATTGGGAGTATATAACGACCAATGATTTTTATACATAGTAATTATCTCATTTTTTGTAATACTTATTTTATTACACAATCACATGTCTTAGAACTATAACATCAACATGCCTTTGGAAACATGGAAATAGAAATACTGATCTATAAGAGAGCTATTTCATCTAGAATTATTTTCCTCCTGACTAAAAACCTGATTGAAAATATAATTAAAATATCTATCTTAAAAATATAGGGAATAGAAAACTGAGAAGGGGAGATCTCATATGGATCGTAAGGTAAAATAGTTGGTGTATGTAAGTAGAACGGGAATATAAGGGTATGAGAACATGAGCATAACAATTGATACCAAACACTACATATTAAAGATCGTAATGATGAGTAATGGAATAAATATTAGATGTTAATAAGACAATATTTATAAGGGAATAATAGAACATGATCTGTGAGAGAATAGGTCATTTGATTAGTGTCATACACTTCATCATAGAAACTTATTTCAATATTAGTAATGGATCATTTCCAAGACCATAATAGTAGAAAAGTTCCTTAATGACAAATAATTGTGCACCATTCCAACCCTATATTAATGGAATGGGTTCACATCACATTCTAGACATTTATTACATAACATATTTTTCATCCCATTCTATATTTGTGTTATTAAACCATGTTCACTTCTAGTTCTTGTTCTATATATCCCGTTTGATATATATATTTACCGAAAGCATTGGAGGGAGATATAGGCCCCACCCCTAAAATAAATAAAACCATATCTGTGTGTTCCACTAGATCATAAACATTTTTTATATCATTACACATTAAATGAAATTTGTATAAAAAATATTTCATCATATCTAAACCAAAGTAAAAGAGACATGTTTTATAATCATTTCTTCACAGAATTTCATATGAAATGATGCAAGTTTCATAATCATTTTATCCGGTTATAACCCATGTAATAGAAATGGGCTTCATAAACCACATTCTATAATAAATAAAAACCATTAAAATAAAATAATTCTAATTGGGTCATTAAATCATATCTCAACTATATAATAAACTATATTAATTGAAATAATCTTATATCGAGAAAGATTTTAAAAAACCACGCGAAACGTTTCATTAGGAAAAAAAATCTTTTAAATTCACATTTTAAAAGATAAAAGATTATAAAAATAATATTCATTTTAAAATTACATTTTAAACATATAAATTAATCACCAAAATTCATGGAAAACATTTCTTGTGGAAAATATACATTTATATTTGAAAATTTTAATTTTAAAACATAAAACATTTTGAAAACATTTTTATTTTAGAATAACATTGAAAATATATAAACGGTGATATGAAAAACAATGAAAAATCATTTTCAAAGTAATTTGTTTTTCAAAATCCGTTTATTTGAAAATGATATTAAATAATCACATTAAAAATTCCACACAATTAATTATAGAGTACATGGTTTTTGGTGAAAATGGATTTCCAGCTAAAGTGAAAAAAATTGATTTTCGTAAAAAAATTATAAATTATATGTACCAATTAGTGGGAAAATGATATCATTACATGAAGATATCATGACTTAATATAAGATAATAATATTCATGATATGTTTTTTGAGGTATATGATGAAATTAAATGATTTTATATTTAATCATAAACAATATGGATAAATTATTATATTGTAATATAAATCATTATGACTTTTGTGACATTGAATCTTAATCCCATGATGGAGTCAGCAAAATTTTACATAAAATATCATTATTATAGTTAAATTCATGGTATTATATATCTTGTTTCTTTATAAAAATTTTATGAATGAATATATGTGCATATAATAACATGCATCTTAAAGGAGGAAAATTGAGACAAAATTCCCTTAAATTAGCCTTGACATCGATCTTACTCATTCTATCCTCCTATATAATAAATAGATATTTGTTACACATCAATAATAGAAGCATATTCATGTATATCATACCATAAATTATTATATTATGAGATTATATTACCTATTTATTAATATTTCCATATTAATGTTATATTTTATGTAATAAATTCTTTTTTGAGTATATATTTTGAAATGTTATTCATTGTAATTTTATATATATAATTTTTTCTGAATCTATAGAATTAAAAATATGTTATGAATAAAATATATATTAATTATAAATTTATTTTTAATTATCTATAAAATATAGTGATAGGATATGAAATATGATGCTCAAGGAGACGACAGGTCTAACGTACGCATGCACGGTGTGTCAATTTTCTTATCAAATTAAAAGAAATTAAAGTAAATGGTCTATATACATATATTATAATTACATAAGAATTTTAATTTCATTAATATCTCATTTTTATATTAACCCCATATTTATGAAATTCCATGTAAGGCATGAATGAATCACATTGTTTCGTGAGGAGATAGTCCACCATACAAAAGAACAGTGTTATCATATTCCAACAAAATGGAAATAATGAAGTTATGTGATATATAATGTATAATGGAGAATAAATATATCATAAATATTATATATAAATATTATTTGAATAATTATATCTAACCATGAATGTTTGTAATGGTAAAACAAATTCCAATCGTTCGAGAGGTAGTAGTTTATCGTACAAATGAATAATGATTCATAATGCTTTTAAGGGAATTCTGTTTCATTTTTCGATGAATCCATAACATAACAACATATATCTATATTTAATATACTAATTTTATTATAGGATCATGATATAAATATAAATAATCTTTTTTAGGAATAAATAGATCAAAAACATATGTTGATAAACGTTACCTCCTCTTCGGGTGTCTCCTTTTGGTTTTCCCCAAAGGCCTCCTTTGGCTAAATTTATACCATAATTAAATATTATTGAATGTAAATATGCATTTATATAGAATATTTGGGATGGTTTGGTAAATATAAATTGTTTTGTAATGTGTGATGTTAGGGGGATGGTGGCGGTAGTTTGTAAGGGCAGTGAGTGGCACTTTTTCACTTTTTTGAATGAGTAAATTTAACCCACATTACCTCAATGTCTGGTGGATACATTAATGGACCAATATTGATAATATAATTTATAATGTACAAATATTTCAAGGAAATGGATTTTATACAAATTTTTGGTAATTTTTTCACCTCACATTCAATGTTTAACCACTAAGTAATTTGTTTTTACCTCAATCGATGTAGTTATTTATAATTTCTATCACTAATAACATTTGTCAAAAAGTTAGATTTATTAGGAATTATAGATTATGATAATTCCAAATATTGAATTATTTTTTATAAATTATTTTCACATAATTGAAATAAAATAATTTAAAATTGAACTCAAAGATATGTCGAGGAAGGAGTTTTTAATGTTAAAATGATATAATTATTAAAATGTTTATATATTAAATTTAAATATAAAATTTATTTCAATGACCAAAATTGGATTAAAATATGTATAATTCTACTAAATATATTTTAAAACTGCATTTAAATACAATTTATTTCTGTAAATAAATTATAATAAAAGGATGTTCTTGATATAAATTCCATATTTTTCACTACTCATAAAAAAAGTAACAATTCCGAAAATTGAAAAAAATTCTACCTAAATAAATTATCAAATTATTAATTTAAAAATGTAGTTATTTTTATAATATTATTTTTGTAATATTTTCATAAAAAAATTTATTTATTATTCCAAAAAACCAGGAAAATGTGTTTTTTAGAAAATACTATTTTCAAAACATATAGATACTTTACAAAAAATAATAGATATTTCATTATAAATAGTTTCATTACAAAAAACCATTATAATTAAAATGTAGTTATTATTGTAATTATTTTTATTATTAATGTCCTTGTTATACAAATCATGCTTAAAACAATATTAATAATATATCATGGTTTTTTTGAAACTCAGTGTCATGTGTAATTGAAGATAAACCAATTTTTCATGTAGAAGTTGTTCATCATGGTATTTCATATAAACCATGAATAAAATGGCATTTCATGAAACAAAATCCGTCAAATAAATTTAATTTATTCAAAAAAATGTTCATAATAACTCGGGGTATAACATTCTATCCCCCTTAAGATGAACATCTCCCGCAAAATTCAACACTCTGATACTAACAAATGGAGATAATTATATCTTATCAAATCCAAGAGTTCCCATGTAGCTTTCTATATCTATTAGATTCCCTAAAAACTTTTACCAGGTTAGTGATCCCTTTTTTAGATCCTTCCTTGTACGATACATAATCTCCATTAGTTGTTGCACCAAGAAAAGATCTTGCACCATTGGTATGACAACTATATTCAATACATGTGAAAGGATGAGTATATACATCCCCAATAGAGAGAAATGGAATAAATTATAGAATTGAGATATGGGGTTTTTGGGAGCACCACATGATGGGTAACCATCCTGAAACAATCAAAAATTTTAGATATACCAATATAACTACTATTTAGTTTCCCTTTCTTCCTGAATATCAAAACGTTATTCCCTAGGGAAATTCCTAAAAATACTCTAACATTAACATGAAATTATAGATCATGTTGATGATTATCCTTATAATGTTATTATCGACATTGATCTACCTTTTTATGTTGTTGAATGTGTCTACTATTATCTATTATTTAATTATTTATCTCAGGTCCCAATAGTATTCATCCTCTAAATTTTTACATAGAATAAAAGTAACGTACTTGTGGTAAAATATGATTTGAAAATTTTTTAATCCATGGATTAAATTAATTCTTGTTTTCTATTATTCTATATAAGAGTGCATGATTGATCTACCTCACCTTACAATTATACATAACCAATATTTATTTTCACATTCTAAACACTAGATAATGGAAATTATCTTTTCTATGTTACTGATCCATTATTTGGAAATTATTGGATCAGATGACTTGCAAAATCAGGGTGGGCACTGTCTCATGAAGGACACAAGATAATATTGTTCACCCCTTTGTTAATTTGTATATCCAGAATGGTTTATAGCCTGAAAATTATTTTTGAGTATAACAGAGATGTTTTTCAATATAGATCACATATAATTTATATTACCAAGAGAAATATAATTTCATTCTCTGTGATATTCATCATTAACACTGTTCATTTAGCTTCTAGTGACTGAATGAAACCAAAAAACATATTTTAATAAAGAACAATCATTATGTGGATCTGCATAATCATCAAAACCACTAATAGGATGTATGAATAAGGGAAACATAATTAATCTATACAACCACATGTTTATCCTTGGTTATTCAAATCCATATTCTATTTAAATTCTCTGTGATGGTTTATAAAGAGTTTGTTAATTTCAAAAGAGTATCCCCCAATAGTTTCAATAAAGGTGTGAAATAAGGCACATTATCCTTCTCCACATCATGATTGAGTCTCTCTTAATATGTTACATATATTCCTAAGACACATCCACTTATAGTATCTATATAGGAATATATTACTAGAAATATAATCTCTATATCCTTTCCCAAAATTTTAGGTCATTTTTATATAAATTGACTCATCCTTAGAATTATCCTTAGATATGTTCTTAGGAATCTCACTACGGTTTTCTCATCCTATATTCAAAATAATAGCTAAAGATTTTATATAATAAAAACAACAAAAACCAAATATTTTCATACATAGGAATTATATAATTTTTTAAAATTATTTATTATGTAACACAATCTCATTCCTAGGAACTGAAATGGTTTAGTGCCTTCAAAAACATTGAAATAAAAAAATGGTCAATAACTAAGCTATGTCATTAGACGCTACATTGTTTATAACTAGAACCCATGTAGGATGTATAATATATATTAAATATATTAATAACATGGGGAAATGATCATAAGAATGATTGAGATCAGGATCTTGATTTGGTAAAACAAGGTTGATATGTAATCATAACATGAATATAAGGGGATGATTACATTAGAATAACACTCGAAAACCATACCTTGCATCTCAAAGATCATTATTATGAATAAGGGAATAAATATTAAAATTTAATAAAACATGAATCCAAAGGGAATTAATGAACATAAAGAATGAGATAATAATTCATGGAATTGGTGGCACACAAATAATCAAAGAAAACAATTTTTGTATTAGTCATGTATCATTTCAATAATTATCATATCGAACAAAGTCCTTTACTAAACCATGTTCACTCATTCCAACCCTAGATTACTAAACTAGAATCACTTCCCATTCTTGTTCTATATTACTGAACCGAGTTCACTTCCCATTCCATACATGTATAACTAAAGTTTTTTTCATTTGATGTTCCAGTCATGTTTATCTCATGAGATATAAATCATTACCCAATTACTTGAAGGGAGAAATGTGTCCCACACACATATAATCAAAAAAATATTTTTATGTGCCCAAATATCATACACCATCTTCCTATAAAAACCCATTAAATGTAATATGTATCATAAAAATTTCATCATATCATAACTTATAAAAAATAAATGGGATTTATTATCACTTTATAATAGAATAACCCGTGAAAAGAAGTGGTTTCCAAAAGCATTTTATCATGGTATAACATGTTGAAGAGATATGTGTTTCATTAAAAAACATGTAATATAAAACATTAAAAACTAAAATAATTAATATTAATGGTTACCTTGGATAATATCCCTAGTAAATAATAAAATATATCAAACTATGTCATCTTATATGGATAATAATTTTTAAATATCACATGGAACATTTCTTAATGAAAATAAACATTCATTTAAAATATATTTCTAAAACATAAACTATTTTCAAAATCCATTTCATTGTGAAAAACCATTAAAACAAAAAAAAGGATTGTTTTTCAAATTATTTTAAACATTTCATAATTAAAATATCCCTTCACCTATGAATAACTCTTTATAAAATATAAATCATTTTCAAAAACGTTTTCCTTGAAAATAGAATTGAAAACTTATAAAGGATGAATGGAAAGTCATTCAAAAAAACTAAAAATTAAAAAATTTAAAATGCATTTATTTTAAAAATATCATGAAAATTTATTTAAAAATGTCATTAAATACATTATTTAAATCATGGTTTTGGAAGAAACCATATTTTTGACCAAAGAGAGAAATAATGTCTCGTTTTATTAAACACAATTTCTTAATTTTCATAACTACCAAAGAGTATAAAATGAAAAATAAGTTAATATATATTTAATAACTAGAGGAAAATAAATTTTATTAAATTATTGAGAGGTATATCATGATATTTGATCATTTTAGACATAATCATAAATAATCATGAAAAATAAAGATATTATAACGTAAATCATTACGACTTTCGAAACATTGAATCATAATAATCATGTAATAATAATAAAATGGAACTTAAAATGTCATTTATATAGATTATTTCATTATATTACAAGTCAATGGGATATATATACACCCCATGAATGAATATAGGTTCAAATCATAACATACCTCTCAAGGAATGCCAATTGAGACCAAATACCATTATAATTAGTCATCACTTCCATCATTCAAGTTCAAAAATCCAATATAATAAATTTTAAAATATTATAATTCTAATAAAGAACTATATTATTATATATAATAAAATTTATTATTTATTTATGGCTTTATATTAACCCTTTATTGACAATTCTATGTTAATGTTACGTTTTAGATAATAACAACTTTATTTCTCAAACGTTTTTTGACTTATTACTCTTTTTCCAATTACATAGACCATGATAAAATAATATATAAAATTATAATAATGATATAAATATCATCTATATCCATTATATAATAATTTATAGTGATCCATATGTTTTATTGATTGAAAATTAAATACACCATTTAAGGAGACGGTATGATATTGTTTCCATCTTATTATCATATTGATAAAAAAATAAACTAAATGGTTTATGTAGATACCTATATCTTGACGTACATGGACATTAAATTAATTTTGCGGAATACTTAACACATAAAAAACCAACACTCAAGGATCGTAATAGTTTAGTGTCTGAGGAAACTTGGAAAATAATCTTCTAATCATGGTTAAAGATCTTCAATGTCTCCCATAAAGATCTCCCCCTATTGTTTTCTTACCTAAATCCATTCTCTATATCATGTGGAAAAGAAAAAATATAAAGGGTGAGCTCAAATGCTCAGCAAGGGTAAGGATGGAGAAAATAATACAAACCATATACATTTGAACATAAAAACATGACCATAATGTTTAAACATCAAAATCTTGATCAATGTCAAAACAAATTGGAAACACATACGGAATAGATCATAATGTAACATCAATCATGATAAAATATCATTGTAATAAAAAATTTAATTTTATAAAACAATATTGCACTTGATATTATTTCCATAGTAACTAAGGCATTATTTCCAAGACCATCTTAGTGGACAAAGTCCCTTACTGAATCGAGTTCACTCCTCGTTCCAGTCCTGTATCACTGAATCTGATTAACTTATCATTTCATCCATGTCTATTTAATCAGATATAAATCTTTACCCAATGCATTGGATGGAGATATATGTCCCACCCATCTCATAATGAAATCATTCTTTCGTGTTCCACAACATAAACATAAATCATTCAACATAACCCAATGAATAAAATGGGTTTCATTAATATCATCCCATCATAAACTAATCCATATAAAATAAATGGATATCATTTAATCATAAGAAAAGTGAAACCATGTAAATAATTGAGACATTATACTTGAAACATACACATATGAAATAATGTCATCATAGATGGAAAATGGTTTTGCTAAAACACTTGAAATGAATTCATGAGGAAAATATCCTATCTTGTTCAAAATCATTTTGTTCTCAAAAAAATTCAATACATTTTTAAAATAAAAGTATTTTGTTGAAAATAATCATGAAATCTTGTAGGGGAAACTTCATGAAAATAAGTCTTTATGAAACCGTAAAAATCTGTTCATGCTGTATAATTTAAATAAAACATTCTTCTAGTACTTTTGCCGGAAAAGTCAAAAAGCACCTCTTATGAAAAAAAAAAGAATTATTCCTTACATAAAATGTATTAAAATTAAAAAATGGGTAAAAATTACTTAAAAAATTCATGAAACCATTTTTAGAAAACATGGACATGGATGATAAATATAACCCCAGTAAATACTTATGAATAAACAATCTCTGATAAATATGAGATTGGAAAAGTTATCCCTTACCTTAGGTTTAATTTACTTCGTACATATCCTAACCTCCTGTATAATGATTTAAATAATGTCATTGACTTATTACATAATCATATTTATTTTTATGATATCATATATGTTTCACTTATGACATTATATTAACCATTTTTTTGTAAATTCCATGTTAAAGCAGCGTTTTGGGTAAAATCGTTTTATTTATCGTATGTCTTTGGACATGTTGTTCATCAGATTATTATAAATTATATCATGATTTACTTAATTCTAGAATTTAAACCATGATGTATATATCATATCTATTCATTATATTTATATATATAATAGATAGATAAATGAAATGTAATACATCGTTCATGGAGATGGTGGGTCGTACTTATGCATGAACACTGTTTTCCTATCCTTATTAACTTTAATAGAAGTATGTAGATGAAATATATATATATATATATATATACATAAATAAAGTATCTTTATCATGTCATATATTTTATTATTATTCATTATATATACTTTATAATCATTCATTAATGGTTAACATGGAGAATGAATCTCATCGCATCGTGGAGACGGTAATCCGTATATATGCACGAGCGATGATATCATTCCCATAATTATTGAATTGAATTGGAGTGGATGATACAATAAATCAGAATCATTATGATGTTATAATAACTATATATAGTTATTCTTTACACCATTATACCCATCCAAGCAAGGTGGTGGTGGAAAAACATATTACACCACGGCGTAGAGACAGTATTCTGTACGTACGTACACACAGTGATTTCATTTTACGTATGATGGATATAATGTAAAATAGGGTTGTTTCATATTTATAATTACATATATTTATATGAGTTATACTGATTCTATTAATTTATGATGAAAAAAATAAATAATAAGAAGTTGAAGAAGAAAGAAACTTGAAAGAATCGGTAGAAGAGATTACTTCTTTTCGACGCGGCCTATCTTATCCTCCTATTAGGGCACTAAAGTTGGTCTCTATAGAATACCAGGACCTCTAGTAGGTTTATATGGAATAGGATAAGTGAAATGGGCAGGGTTTGGCTGAGATTTAAGGCTCAAATGTGTGGGAAGAGGAGAGGGAAGGAGGTGCCCTTATATAGAAGAGGAGAGGGGCACTTTTGGAGACCTTAAAAATATTAATTAATAATAAAATGAAACCCTAATTAAAAACCTGCACAAATGACTCAATTCTAATATTAGATGAGATAAGGTTGTAACCAAATAATCCAATAAAACTTAGACATGTTTTATGTTTATTTTAAACCTTATAAACGTGATTTATCATTATTAAATCTATTTAAATTAATTTGTGGTAATAAAATTATTAATTTTAAATTAATATAAATACATAATTAAATGTTGTAAATTTTAAATAATTGGATGCTTTATAAACTTTTATACCATATAATTTTCAATTTGTAGTTTTTAAATATTTTTGTGGTTTTTAATTAATTTAATAATATGTTATTTTTATAAAATATCAATAGTGTCAATTTTGACACTATTGATTATGTAAATTTAAATAAAAACCACACTGAATATATGATTGAAAAAAAATATATAATAGATCCATAAAATTTCAGATGCCTAAAAAAATCATTGGTCACATTAATTTGTTCATATATTATATATTTTAATATTTTTAAAACCATTTATTTGGTATATCTCTTAATAAAATAATTAATACAAAATTTGTGTGTAATTATTTAATATACATATTTGTTCCATGAAAATTAAAAATAAAATCCTATGTTGAAGATAAATATCATACCATTAATAATAATACTGGTACTAGAATTTATCATCTTAAAATCACAACATTTAAATTGTTACATTTATTAAATTATTAATGTAACATCTTTGACATCATTTATAAATAAATAATATAAATGTCCTAATCTGTTTTATAAGGCTCCAAATGGAACAAAAATTGACCCTTGGATGATTAGGGTATATATATACTCTAAAAATAATGTTTTTCCCAGTATCTGGTCCTTTTTATATGTATTATTATTTTTATAAAAACTATATTATTGGTTTTTCACTAAATAAACGATTTCTATATCACTATTGTGTCACCATTAATGACAATTATTTAATCCCTAAAAATTCTAAATAAATCCACATGATGTATATAATTTTATTATCTTTATGTATAATATTCATGATTGAAGTTTCAAGAAGTTTATCACTAAATTAAAATTATTATACTTATAATATTTAAGATAGTGAATTGTTGTCACTTTCTTTGGTTTTAATAATAATTAAATTATTTTCGTGGTCAAAAGTAAATAAAATGAATCTATTCGAACCCATATGTGATATGGGATGACTTTTATACATCCAATAGAATTTTGGCAGGTGTTAGGGTAATTTTATAATCTTATTTTTAGCCTTAATTACGAGATTTACCTGTAACTCTAGTAAATAAAAATTACCATAGTTACTATTCGTAATTTAAAAAAAAAGTTTCCTATTATTATAATTTGTACCCAATGAATTCAAATATGGAATCCATTTTTCAAAATTTTAAACACATAAGTTGTAGTAATTAATTTAAAATTAATCCCTCTATTAAGAAAACGAGGTTTAGATGTTAAAACATTGCCAAAGATTGAAATGTTTTTACCTATGAATTCATTGTAAAATTAATGGTAATGACATAAATTATATTAAATAGAAAAATTATATTCTATTTATACCTTAAATTGATTCAATACTATAATTTAATCATATAAATTATTGTGATGAAAAAAAGTGTTTTTAATTAAAATATAGCATGTTTTAACTATTCATTAAAATATGAAAGTTATCAGAATAATCTAAAAATTTATCCAAAGTAAATTTTTATATCCTAATTCCAAAGAAAAATTTTATTTTGTCAAATTGAACTTATAAACATGTGAAAAACTAGATTTAAAGTGGGTGTGCCATCGAAATGCGGCAAAACTGAATTTTGTAAAAAATATTTATTTTACCCAAAAAATTTATTTTACACTCAAACCTTGTTCTATAAAATGTGTAAGATGAATAATAATGTTATAAAATTCAAAATTTAGTTAATAATATTCATAACAGCTAGTTCATAATAATATTATAACCATATATCGTTGTTTAATGAATCCCTTTATTGCGTACAACACACGATATCGAGGAAGGTCGCGATTGCGAGTAACGCAAGCCAAGTCAGGGTTGTGTGTAGTTAAAGACTCATTTTTTGTTCCGTATAACAAAATTCAACCATATTTCATTTATACATTGAATAATTATATATATATAGACTCAATTTTGCGTAGAATAACAACTATCAAACGAACGTGAAATTGTGTGTAACATGAGCCAAGAATAGTGTTTCATATACTACAAGATAATACTGTGTTGCGTATAATGTAAGATAATCTTGGTGAAACATACAATAAAAGATATCAAAGAAATTAAAAAGAATTATTCTTATAAAATCTCATGTTTTTTACATTCTACCCCCCTTAAAATGAATTTCTCCCTCGAAATTCGTCGGGGTTATAAATGGTTTACTACTTGAAAATTTAATTCATAGAAACCCACATTGCAAAAAGAAACACTAAAACTTAATATTAAAAAGTAATGTTTGAAACATATCTATTACCCATATTAACTCATCATTGTTTCTCCACATAGGAGAACATATATAAAAATATGTATATGGAAGAGAAATCTAACCATCATGTTCTGATGGAGAGTGGTATAGAACATGGATATGAAAAATCCAACAATCACAAAGCCATAAATTTGTGATAATCTAAGGTACCATCTGATTCATTAGATATGAGGGCAATATGAAAACATTTTTGGTTTTCATGATTTTTTCCAAAATGTTAAAGAATTATTTGAATTAAAAGAAATAATTACGTGATTATGGTACAATCTCAACGTTGATCGTGTCCGAACAATTTATACTTCATCTCATAAAGAAAAGAAGTTGAATTTTTCTTTTGCGATGTTTTAGCAGATCATGCGATAGAATGATAGTTCATTCTATTTGTCTCAAAAATAAGGTTTTCAATAGTTATGAAATATAAATATGTCCATCTATGGCGAGGTTAATCGTGTATGATTCCCAAAATGGACTTATACTTCATCTATCATACCTCTTAATAAAATAAAACTTGTTTCTACTAACCAGGGACTTCCTGTAGGCCTGTGGTAGGCGATAAAGGCATGTCACTTTGGTTGTGGGTTCGATTCCGATAGCCTTTTCTGACGCGACGGGTGTCACCCATCCTGCAGGTTTACTTTTTCTAAAACTACACTATTAAAACATTACATAAATTATATCGAAAAAAAGTTCTATCCTTAAACAATATTATCTAACTTAATTCATTCCAATCTTTGAGCTTATCCAAAATACATTAGTCCAAGATTATAGTAAAAAGAAAATTATTACCAGAAAGGACACATAATAAGCATGTGAATACCATCATTTTCCCCCTGATATATCATAAGATATATATTGTTGATTGCATTTCAAACATGTGAATACCTTAATCATTTATTCTCTTGAACATAAATTATCATAGAACCATAGTGAAAACATGAATTTTTCCAAAGGTAACTCTTTCCACATACCAAAATCCAAAATATTCTATATACTCAATCCATGATATCACTCTGTCCTTATATCAGTCATTAGATCATTAATACTATCAATAATTTCATTATATCCTTATCCCTTCTTTATGAGAATATTAGGTTCTTTTCAAAAATATTTGATTAACATTTCATGGTTACCAGTACCATTCAACATATACTTTCAAAAACATAAGGAAAAACAATAGTGTAATAATCCTGAGATGTGTCTTTATTCAATAGGACCTAGAGATTACTTAAACAACATTACTCTTGATAAACATGTAATCATTCAACAACCTTCTTAATCCATTGACAGATATTGAACAATTATTTCATCTCACATATCATTTGTAGTATCTTCATCATCATCAACAGAAATACTACCCATATGACCATGATGATTCTCTTCATGATACTTTCCCTTGGGTAATTGGTTTGCGTAATGCCTATACATTTCACATTTAAAACGTTTAACCGTTGTTGATGTCTTAGAAATAACATTATCCTTGTCCATGTTGTTAACTGAACCATTTATAATACAATTATTGTCTTTGTGTCCTTCTTTTCCACACCTAAATAATCCTCCATTTATTTTGAAACATTATCCCTCATGCCTCATCCCACATGATTTACATGTGGGAAATTGAACCTTTATTCCACTATGATCATCATGGAACTCCATCTTTCTCTTATTAGATGAGTCAGAAAACATTCTAATGTATAGATTATTGATCATATTATGAGATTGGTGATTAGCCAAAATAACGATATGTGGACCTCCAGATCCAATTTCAATTGGTTTCTCATGATTAATATCATTCCATTTTCCATCGTATCCTTCATTATAATGACTCTTCCTGTATCCATCCATTTTCTAAAACAGAAAAAAAAATATTTTGAGAGGGAAAAATCATAATCAAGGAGGAGTACCTTATATATATAACATAGTAGGTTTAATTATAATATCCTTACCATAATTCTAGGACTATAACCTATACATATAATTATCCTTAGAGACATCCCTAAACATACCCTAGATACATCTCTAGGGATTTCACTAAAGTTTTTGCATCCCAGTTTCCAAAGGTTGACTAATCCTTTCCTCTGATACCAACTGTAGAGACCCATATCTTGACGTACATGGACATTACATTACTTTTGCGGAATACCTAATACATAACAAAAACCAACACTCAAGGATTATAAGAGTTTAGTGTATTTGGAAACTCGTAAAAGAATCTTCTAATCATGGTGAAAGATCTTCAACATCTCCCGTAAAGATCATACACTTTGGTTTTCATACCTAAAACCTTTCTCTATATCTCGGGTAAATGAAAATATACAAATGGAGAGCTCAAATTCTTAGTAAGGGTATGCATGGAAAAAATAAAACAAACCATATACATTTGATCTTAAAAACATGACCATAATGTTTAAACATAAAAATAATGAGAAATGAAAAAAATGGAAACACATAAGGCATAGATCATAATGGAATATCAATCATGATAGAATAGCATGGGAATAAAACAAGTAACTGTGGAAAACCATTAATCATTTGATATGATTTCCATAGTAGCCAAGGCATTATTTTTCAAGACCATCTTAGTGGGAAATGTCCCTTACTGAGTCGAGTTCACTCCTCATTCTAGTCCTGTATCCCTGAACCAAATTAAATTACCATTCTAGCCATGTCATTATCATGAGATATAAATCATACCCAATGCATTAGAGGGAGATATTGGTCCCACCCATCTCATAATGAAATCATTCTTACGTGTGCCACAACATAAACAAAAATCATTCATCATAACCCAAAGAATAAAATGTGTTTCATTAACATTATCCCATCATAAAATAATCCATATAAAAAATGGATATCATTTCATCATAATAAATGGTAAACCGTGTAAACCATAGAGAATTATAATTGGAACATAAAAATATGAAATAATTTCATCTTAGATGAAAAATGGTTTTGATAAAACACTTGAAATGAATTCTTGAGGAAAATATTTTTTCTTCTTAAAAATAATTTTCTTTTCAAAGAAGTGACATCCAATTTTAAAATAAAGGGATTTTGATGAATATAATAATTAAATAATATAGAGGAAACTTCATTAAAATAAGTCTTTATGAAACCGTAACAATCCGTTCATGTTGTATATGAAAAAAACATTCTTCTCGTACTTTTACCTGAATTATCAAGAAGTAACTCGTATGGTAAACAAAATAAATATTCCTTACATTCCATGTAGTAAAATTAAAAAATCGGTAAAAAGGCCTTTAAACATACATGAAACCATTTTTAGAAAACATGGACATGGATGATTAATATAACCCCAATAAATACTTATGAATAAACAATCTCAGATAAATACGAGTTTGGAAAAGTTATCCCTTACCTTAGGTCTGATATGATTTGTACGTATCCGAACCTCCTCTATAATGATTTAAATAATGTAATTGACTTATTACAGAATCATATTTGTTTTTATGATATCATATATGGTTCACTTATGACATTATATTACCCGTTCTTTTGTAAATTCCATGTTAAAGCAGCGTTTTGGGTAAAATCGTTTTATTCATCGTACTTGTTTGGACTTTTTGTTCTTGATATTATTGTTAATTATATCATGATCTAAATACTTAGAAAATTTAAATAATGATTTATATATCATATATATTCAGTATATATATATATATACATTATAGATAGATAAATGAAACGAAATACACAATTCATGGAGACGGAAGGCCGTACGTACGCATGAACGATGTTTTCCTTTCCTTATTGACTTGAATGGAAGTAATTAGATGACATATATATATAAAAATACATTAATCCAGTAGATTTATCATGTCATATATTTCATTATTATTCATTATATATCCTTTATAATCATTATTGAATGGTTATTATGGAGAATGAATCTCATCACATCCTTCAGACGGTAATCCGTACGTATGCACGGGTGAAGATATCGTTCCCATAATTATTTAATTGAATTGGAGTGGATGTTATAATATATTAGAATCAGTAAGATGTTATAATAACTATATATTGTTATTCTTTATACCATTATACCCATCCAAGTAAGGTGGTGTTGGAAAAACTTATTACACCACGGGGTGGAGACGGTATTCCGTACGTACACACGCACAATGATTTCATTTTACGTAGGATGGATAGAATGTGAAATATGGTTGTCTAATATTTATAATTACATATTAGTATATTAGTTATACTTATGTTATTAATTTATTATGAAATAAATAAAGAAGAATAAGTTGAATAAGAAAGAATCATTAAAGAATCGATAGAAGAGATTACCTCTTTTTCGACGCAGTTCTTCTTATCCTCCTCTTAGGGAACTAAAGATGGCCTTTAAAGAAGACCAGGACCTATAGTAGGTTTATATGGAATTGTAGAAGTTAAATGGTCAGGTTTTGGCCGAGATTGAAGGCTAAATTGTGTGTGAAGAGGAGTGGGGAGGAGGTGCCCTTATATATGAGAGGAGATGCGCAGTTTTGGAAACCTCAAAAATATTAATTAATAATAAAATGAAACCCCACTTAAAAACACCAAAAATGACTCAATACGAATATTATATGAGATAGGGTCTTAATATCATCAACAAATAAAATTTATACATGTTTTATGTATATTTTAAACCTTATAAACTTGATTTATCATTATTTAATCCATTTAATATTATTTGTGGTAATAAAATTATATATTATAAATTGTTATAAATACATACTTAAATGATGTAAATTTCCCATAATTGGATATTTTATAACCTTTTAGGTCATATAATTTTCAATTTGTAGTTTTTAAATATTTTTTTGATTTTTAAATAATTTAATAATATGTTATTTTTATAAAGTATTAATAGTGTCAATTTTGACACTATTCATTATCTAAATTTAAATAAAAACCACTTAGAAGATATTTTAAAAAAATATATATAATAGATCCATAACATATCATATTCATAAAAAAAATTCTTGGGCACATTAATTTGTTCTTATATTATTTATTTTAATATTTTTAAAACCATTTATTTGGTATATCTCTTAACAAAATAATTTCTAATACATTTTTGTAAAATTATTTAATATACTTATTTCTAGCATAAAAATTAAAAATAAAATACTATGATACAGATAAATACAATACCTTTCATAATAATATTAGTACTCGAATTTATCATCTTAAAATCACAACATTTAAATTTTTATATTTATTAAATTATAAAGGATACATCTTTGACATCATTTAAAATAAAATAATATAAATGTCATAATCAGTTTTATAATGCTCAAAATGGTCCAAAAATCTCCCTTGGATTCTTAGAATATAGATATACTCGACCAATAATGTTTGGTCAAGTTTCTGGTCCATCTAATAGGTATTATTATTTTAATAAAGACAATATTATTGATTTTTCACAAAATAAACAATTTCTACATCACTATTGTGTCACCATTAATGATAATTATTTGATCCCTAAAAATTCTAAATAAAATACCATGATATCGATAATGTAATTATCTTTATGAATACTTATCATGTTTTAAGTTTCATGATGTTTATCACTAAATTAAAATTATTATACTTATAATATTTATGAGCGTGACATGTTGTGACTTTCTTTGGTTTTAATAATAATTAAATTATTTTCTTGTTAAAAAGTCCATAAAATGAATCTATCCTGACCCTTAAATGATATGGGTCGACTTTTAGTCATCCAAATGAATTTTTCCAGGTGTTAGGTTAATTTTATGATCTTATTTTTACCCTTAATTACCTGATTTACCTATAACTGTAGTAAATAAAAATTAACGTAGTTACTATTCATAAAAAAAATAAAAGTAACATATTAACATAATTTGGACCCACTAAATTCAAATATGGAATCCATTTTTCAAAATTCAAAACACATAAGTTACAATAATTAATATAAAATTAATCCCTCTATTAAGAAAATGGATTTTAAAAGTTAAACCATTACCAAGGATAGATATGTTTTTACCTATGAATACAATGTAAAATTAATGGTAATGACATATACTATATTAAATGAAAAAATATAATCTATTTATACTTTAACATGATTCAATATTATAATTTAAACATATAAATTATTGTGATGAAAAAAAACTGTTTTTAATTAAAATATAGCGTGTTTTAACTATTCATTAAAATATAAAAGTTTACAGAAAAATATGAAAAAATTATCCAAAGTAAATTTTTGTATCCTGATTAAAAAGTAATATTTTATTTTATAAAATTGAACTTAAAAACATGTCAAAAACTATATTTAAAGTGGGTGCTCCATCAAAAGGTGGCAAAACTGTATTTTTTTAAAAATACTTATTTTACTCGAAATTTTTTTTTTGTTCTAATACCATGTACTAGAAAATGTGTCAGATGAATAATAATGTTATAAAATTCAAAATTTAGCAAATACTCTTCATAAATTCTAGCTCATAATAATATTATAACCACATATCGTTGTTTAGTGAAACCCTGTATTGCGTACAACAACGCTATAAGTGAAGGTCACGATTGCGTGTAATGAAAGCCAAGTCAGGGTTTTGTGTAGTTTGAGACTAATTTGTGGTTGCAAATAACCATATTCTACCATATTCCATTTATACATTGAATATATATATACAAACTCAATGTTTCATAGAATAACTATGATCAAACGAACTTGAAATTGTGTGTAACACGAGCCAAGAATAGTGTTGCATATATTATAAGCTAAAACAATGTTGCGTATAGCGCAAGCTAATCTTGGTGAATCATACAACAAAAGACATTAAAGAAATTTAAATGAATAATTCTCATAAAATATCGGGTTGTTATAATTTTTATTAATTTATTACCATTATATTAAAAATAGAGAGTCATATATACCACATTTTCATATAAAACACATCTTCAATACATTCCATGAAAATAATGGATGATTTATATCGCTTTATGAGGCGTTAGTCTTTCATACACACAAATGATGATATTATATTCCAACTAATTTAATGAATAGAAGTGTGTGTTTTAAGATGATTAAATAAGAATAAATAATACAATAATACAATAAATATATGTAATATTAATATTATTTTTCACAATTATTCACACCCTAGATTGGTAGTAACGGAAAAATGAATGACACCAGTTCTCGAGATTGGAGTCCACTGTACACACGAACAATACTTTCATAACCCATTTGATGAAACTGTGTGTGTATAGAGTTCATACCCATTATAGAAATAATATCATCATATTTAATATATTGTGGTTATTATATAATAATTATATATATAAATTTAAGGGTTTTGAGGAATAAATAAACAAAATTCATTGATGAACATTTCATATTCTTAGGATATATCATTTTAGTTTTTAAAAATAGAATTTGTTGGTAGTGTATTATCCAAATGTAAGGCAACAGTTATGATATTATAAAAGTGTATAATTGATTTTTTAGGGACTGGATAAACCAATTGGTTTTAATTTTTTGAATATATTGAGAGTGTGGGTGGCCTTTTATAGTGAAGGTGAGTGGCACTTTTGTAATTTTTATGATAGAGTGAATTCCACCAACCTTTTTCCATGTAATGTATTTCAAATAATTTAACAATACAGATAAAATGATGTAAATGTTATAAATATGGAAATAAATTTGGTTAGTAATATTTGGAATCATTCTCCACCTTATATTGTAAATTTAACAACTATGTAATTTTTATTTTACCTTATTCGCTATAATTAATTTTAATTTATTTCAACAATTACTTTTTTAAGTAATTAGGTTGGAATAATTAAGAAATATATATTAATATTATTATTAAAAGTATATAATTAATTTTTCTAAATTAAATTCACATAAGGAAATGAATTATAATTAAAATTAATTTCTTTGACGTGTTAATAAATATGTGTTTTAAAGAGAAAAAATAAAATGTTTTAAATGTTTTTATATTTAATTTCAATATGAAATTTATTCCAATGAACTAAATTTGGTTAATACATGTTTAATTTAACTAAATATATTTTAAAGCCAAATTAATATATAAATTATCTAAATAAATTGATTTAACGAAAATGGTGTTTTTATTTAAAATTTTGGGTTTTTGAGTATTCATCAGAAAAAAAAGAAACTTTTCATTAAAAAACTAAAAATTCATCCAAAGATAATTTTAAAATTATAAATTATACATTGAAGTTTATTTTTTCAGTATAAATTAATTAAGTAGTAAAGAATTATTTTTCATTGTCAACATAAAGGAATAAAAAGAATTTTTTTATAATATAGTATTTTCAAAACATATAATGAATTTACTAAAAATAATTTATTTTAAAATAAAAAATTTATCATTATATAAATACATTTTGTTTAGAAATTTATTATTACTAATCATAATATTAATTTTAATGTCTCGATTAAAATAGATCGTGTTAAATAAATATATTCATAATATATCATTGTATTGTAAAAACTCAATATCATGGGTATAGAAAGATAAGTTAGTGTTGCATGCAGTGGAAAATTAACTTGGTGTTGTGTAAAAAATATATTAAATTATGGTAGAATAAAATTAAATCCATAAAATAAATTTTATTTATTCAAAAAAAGGTTAATGAATCTTGGGCTGTTATAGAGGAACCCCTTTTAGGTTGGTTATAAGGAGGGTAGGACTTTCACTTTGATTGACTGGACCATGGGGATGCCCTATTGTGTTGATTGGTAGTGAATTAGTTATAAAATACATGTTTTATTTGTAATTATGGGGTGTGACTCCATAATTACTCTCAATAGAGCATGGAGGACCTCCACTCGGGTTATTGATTTCCCGAGGAAGACCCTCGTGATGAATAGAAAAGGACTTGGGAGGACCAGCAATCTAGTCCATGATGTCATGGGGTGGAACTATGGTGTAGATTGCAGGAGAGTGGGGAGGGAATCCATGATTTTTTTAATGTATATGGGTATACCTCTTATTGGGTTAGTTATGGATAAGTGAGGACCTCCTCTTTAGAATGTAGCGTTATAGTGAGCACCTTCACACACGCTTTTGAAAGAGAATAGTGGACCTCCACTCTGGTTGGATACAGAATTAGAAGGACCTCCATAATAGATGCTAAATGAGTGGAAAATATACACACTCTTATTGATTATGATTTAGGGAGGACCTATGCACATATTCTCCTCTTCATGGGTTGGCCCATAACTATTGGAAATGGTTCCAATGTTTGGTAGAGTCAACCCGACGTGTCTATGGGACATCTAGGTTCTCTATCCAAATAGGGAAAAGATGAAAGAAAATCCTACTTATATAAGTAATTCTAGGGATGAATAAAAATATTAATAGGCCACATGATCCATACAATACTCACCTTATTAGTCAATGACCCAATCCATTCCCCGAAGGAGGTGTCAGGTGCTTCAGATCGGGGGCAGTGGAGCAAGGGTGAAGCCCACCAGCTACTCTGACTATTGAACTAGTCTGTGATGGTGTCGAAAAGGCCTAGTGGGAGCCCAATTTTGTGTCTCTAATGAGATTTTCATATTTTAGAGAGCTCGCATGTCCCTTATATCATCGGTGTGGAGGAGTATTAGATCACTCTAGGGAGAGACTACTGATGCAGTTCATTGTCAGAATGGTGGACAGTTTCCCCCAATGCGGCCATCAGGGGCAGTGATATCAATGATGCATTGGTGCCTCGAGGTCCAAGTTAGTCATATACCTTCTATATTGACCTCATCAAACATGTACCGATGTAAAAGGGTGTCGATCAACCTCATCTGAACGAACATGGAGGGTGAGCCGAGGTATGGGTACTCGGTAGCTGATTCATGGAATAAGTCCAAGAAGAAGCATAGTCATGTGGTATTTTCACATCACCATTTCTCCTAACCTATTGAATATGATCACTATGTTGCTGGTCTACCATAACATGAGTCATGTTAGGAATGTGGGTCTAGTCATTAGTATAGGTATAATAAAGTTGATTCCTAGCAAACGAATGACATCTAATATTCTAGACATGAAAAGGATAAATAGTGATGATTTAACATAATGGGGATATCCCAGTGCTAATTTCACCAAAGTGTATGTGAGTTTAATGTTGGTCCCATAGTTTGGTTGGTAGGATCTGAAACTAAATGTTTAAATTCAGTGAAATTCTAATCCATTTATTCTCCAAATGCTATTATTACCCATGGTTTGAGTATAATAGTTTCATGTTGAGTGTTTTCGATTCTTTTTTCGAGGTGCCTATGAATCGAGTGTGAACACAACTTTTTTTTCCCAACATTCCAACATTCCAAAGGGTGTTGTATTTCCAAAAATTCATCAGTAATGTTTTATCCTTTATCAAAATAGTAGGATGGGATATATCTTCCTCCTACCATGGATTCCTCCATAGAGATCGTTTCATAGTCCAGATCTCCCACAATTATTTGATTCATGTTCATGGTAAACATTCCATGATCTATACCTTTGTGGACCCATGTTAATTAAACTTATTGAAAATTTATTATTGAATAGTCATGTTTTGAATCTCTAAGACATTCTAATTATATGTTAGATTGTTCACATGTAAATATTACTCTTTAGATATAATCAAATATGAGGAATAATAAATTCAAAACACATTTAATCTTATATAAAAAACAAGGTAATTAATTATAGGGGTGTATTTTTCAGGAGGCTTTTTAACTCATGAATCCAATTTTTATAGCACGGGGTACATATAATATTTTGCAGCCTCATTTTAAAAAGATGGAAAATTATCCCATTTCATTTTTTATTATCATATTTTTTCCAGAAAAACCATGAATCACCAAAATTAACTATTTAAAATAAGTATCAAATTATTATTTCTTCCTTTGTTGGGGATCTAAAATATTTTAAAACACATAATGATGCATTAAATAAATTTTAAAAGTACTTATTTACCATCATTAAAAAGTTATCTAATATTAAAAAAAATATGTATCACATAAATAAATAGAACTTGATTAGATTTATGTTTAGGTAATCAATTTTTTTTATACAAACTCTTATGATTTTAAATGGTATATTATTTACAAATTTAAATAAATCTCAATCATGGAACCCAATATTATATAAAAGTTTTGAGTAACAATTCATGTGAGATGAAAAAACTATCAAATTTCCACATATTCTCTGTTATTTATTTCATTAAGAGCCACTTCAACAGAAAATTTCTTCTATTTATTTTATCTAGTTATAAATTTCTCAACTCCAAAAGAATATAGTATTTTTCGTAGAAAAGTTTTTATAAACTATTCTAAAAATTACCATTTGGATCAAATCTTAAAAAAATTGTTTCAAGATTTTCAAATAAATTTAGAGTGTATCGACTTAATGAAATTTTATTAACAACATACTTCTTATAATTTTTTATCATAATTGTATGATTTTCTCCCCTCAATTATTAACTTATTTGACTCCTTAAAAATGAAATTTTATATCAAAGAATATTTAATTATTCCCATATACTCTATTTCCCCAATAATATCATTTAAAACAATATATTTTTAATTATTTATACTTTTTGGTTATAATAGAATTATTTTCCATGTACTATCCAAACATTTTTTTAAATATACACATTCCCCTTCCTAAACATTCAATGACTTCCCTGGATATAGGAGTATAGTTTCTAATATATTTCCTAACTTATACAATCTTTATTTTGGCATTAGGACCGAAACATTTAGATGATGCATATTTAGTAACCTTCGAACTAAAAAAAGTAGTATTTATATTATATTATGGAATGATATTCATATTATATTAAGTTAATGTATCTTAAACATACACATAATTATTATAATCATCCCTCATTTTATGAAATTTAATTTTATGTTCAAGACACCAATACAGTGACCTAATAAAGTATTCTACAATTTTTCAAATTATACATCCATGTAATTTAACATTTTATCATGTTACCCAATTCCCATTTAGTGATTGATAACTTTTTCAACGTATATAGTCATTTAATGACTTAATTATTGTTTAAATTTTTTCCATCTCAAAATCCTTCTCATGCAGGCTAGTCATTTTCTTAAGCATGAAAAATCATGAAGTTCTACTCTCAACATTTATTCAGTTGAGCTCTCTTCATCTTACTAATCTATTCTTGAAACGAATTTCTTTCCTTTAACATTATCTAGGATGGTTTTGTGTTTTTTATTGGTAACATCAAATACTTACTCACTTCTTTGTGGTGAAGCTTTATATTATCCTTCTTTTCCCACCAAAATGTTATCATCCTTCATAGAAAAATATTCTTTCCAATATTATCCATATTTCAATTATACAAATATTTTTTTTGGTTGAACATCTAGTTGAATATCATTCTCTATAACCCCATTATTCGTTTCTTGAACATCAAGAAAAAAATTCCCAATTCCACCGCAATTAGTACATTCTAAGAATGATTCCTTCTTTCATTTTGTTAGTTTGAGATCATTCATGTATTTGGGAAAAATTTCTATTCCCAATTTAGTATCATTCATAAAAATAGTATTAATTCTCATTTCATTTGAAAAAAATAATAAAGTTCATAAAGAGACAAGTTATCCTTATCTCTATGGTCATAAATCATCATAAAAATTCTATAATGGACATTTTTCATTATCTTCTTATAATGGTTGTATCTTACATAGTTTATCCAAAACCTCTGATGTTTCTGAAAATTTCACTCACCGTTATGATCAATTCATACATATTATCATCATTAGAAGATATAATCCACATTTTCTCTCTAAAAATATTTCATGAATTATTTCCATTTTATATTCCCTAAAAAATATTTTTAGGCATATCCAATATCATTGTGGTAGTTTTGGGTCATATTCAATTTTTATAAACTCTGTTATATAAGGGAATACAACTGATCTCCACGGTTTTCATTTAACCAAAAAAAAATAGTAGATATAATGTATATATCACTCTTTAAACTAGTGTATAACCCCCTATAATAACATTAATAAAATATCGGACTTATGAAAGAAAATAATGAATAATCTTATTCTTCAATCCATGATAGTTACATTTATTGAATGATGGTATACCTCTATCATTGAAACAATTCATATTACCCATATTTAACTTTAAGAAAACAAGGATCACTCATAACGAACCTGTGATATCCTTAGTTCCTTCTGAAATGCCTTGGAAAATTATTTTATAAAACTAATAGGGGTGGGGCTTGAATCATTATTACATTAATTTATAAGTTATATATAATTAAGAATGAAAATCTGTATCTATTTATGATTAGGATCTAGTTTAAACAATAGTCACTCACCCATATGTATAAGGTGAAGAATAAAAAACATTGAAATTTCATTTTTTACATTGCTAACCACCAAGATAGGTGGAAACATTTCTAATATTCTGTGTCAAATATGAGACACATATTTCATCACTAAATAAAAAATTGATTATAATGGTTTCCTTAAAATAGATTAGTCTCACAGATTTTAAATATATTGGATTCCACCATTTTATAACAAGAATCTATACCAGAAACAAGAATATCACCAGGATGATTTGGGATGCTTCACCATCAACATAATATCATATTCTAGATATCAAAATATTCATTAATATTCATGTTTCCTCTTCATAAAAATCCAAACACCCATAATATAAATCACGATATATCATAACTCTATCCATGACCTAGTTCAAATATTTTATCATTATGAAAAATAAAACACAAAATATTAATATATTTTTTATAATTGATCATGTAAAAAATATTTATCTAATGTCGATTCAAATTATTCAATAACCGATCTATTGTTTAAATATTTCCATATATAAAATTTATATAAATTATCGAATATCATAGTCCTATTTTTATTCTCATAAATCTAACATTATGAATTATTTTATAATGATTATTTCCCCAAATCCACATGAAATAAAAAACTACATGGTTTTATAAAAAAATCAATCTTCGTCCCTAAAAAAATATTGAATAGTAATTTCAATTAATAAATATAAAATAATACTCATATGTGATTAAAAATATTTCAAGTGATGTTCCTTATGTCCTAGTATAATATTTTATTGTGTAAAAAATTTGTTACCGTCTATATATATTTATATGGTTGTGATGTGGAACAATACATTACATAAATATATATATATATCCATCTAAAAATTGAATGAATATTAAATTTCATGTAAAATAATTGTGATAATAATTTTTAATTAACTTTATATTTATGGGACATTATTTTCCAAGAAAATTTGAATTGTTTATCTTAGAGAAGGAGAATTTTTGAGAATTTAAACTCATAGTGGGATTCTATAAATTAAAAAATTTCTATATAATATTTCTGGATGTTTCTTAAGGGTCAAAAAGTGTTTTGAGGTATATGGATGAATGTTATTGTAATTTTGGGGTTACCCTTTGAGGATTTATACTAAAAAAATCTCATCTTTTCATGATGGGTTTGGGTTACATCATGATAAGTGTTTAGTTATATGGTTCATTCACTTAGAATTTGGTGTCCCAGCATAGTGGATTAGTGTGGATCTCTCACAAAGGGAATGAATCTAATGATTGAACATCATTACATGGAACATAGGGGTTACATTATGATTATGACCCTTACATATTATGATGTGAAAATTATATTTTTCTTTTGGGTGTTCATTGAGGAATTCTAGCCATTAAATTTTCTATTTATCACACCATTATGACATACCATGAGGTGTGTGACTATTTTGTGCCATCCTCGAATGGTGTGGAGGTGCATTGGAGGATTTGGCCTCACAAGAGAGAGATTTATCATGTTTTGATGGTGTTTGGATGGGGTGTGATATCCATTACATGTTTTAATAACACCATGTCCCAATGGATTAACATTATTAGTGAGAGTGTAAAGGGATTTGTGACCTCTACCAAGAAGAAATCACTCTTTAATATTGAGTGGTGATGCCATAAATATCACTTAGGTCTTTTTTAACATGTACAGATCCATCACTTTATGGTTATCCCCCATTGATATTTATGTGTAAGAAGAACTCATGATAGTAAATTTGATTATTTATTCCCCCTTTCTTCCCCCTTTCAACCCCCATTAGGGAGTGGTTATTCTTAGGCATCTTCCACAATGATTTAAGGTGTGATGTTCTTCAGTTTTTAGCTTTATTCATATTCATGTACATTATCCACCGATTTGAGTGTACATGGACAAGTATTTACTGATTATTTAGATAGTGTATGGTGTAAATCTTCCTAAATAATGGGGTTTTATTAAGATTTTCATGAGGATATCCAAGAAGGATTAAATAATTAGGTTATGAGTTGTTTCGATAGTGCATCATTTCCTAGTGATTTTTTCTATGACTGTTACTTTTGGGATTAAATTAAATAATTAATTTTATTAGATTATATGAATTGAGTTAGGATCTCCTTTGTTCGTACAAGATTGGATGAGTCATTGGTGGTCTTGGTTAATGGTGAGTGTCACATCATGAGAATGGTAACTCTATGTTTTAGGTAAATAATCCCTTTAATACAAAACCATAATCCTTTTAATGAATTAGTTTTAATACGACATGAATAAATGTGATTGAGTAAAGAGATTGGGATAGATATCTCTCTAATAAAAATTTATATGATGAAATTGAGAAACCATTACACAAAATAAGTGATCATGAGCACTTGTGGTATTTTGTGATGGGTTATAAGGGATTATCTAATGATCAATTTTAGTGGAAGAAAAATAAAACATACCAAATCCTTCTTTGATAAAATAAAATTTATTGGGTAAAAAATTACACAATGACGTATCAAACCTAGAACCAAATTGTAGTATCCACCATCATTATAAAGTTTCATTTATTATAATCCACGAATAAATAAACTAAGGGATTCATTCTTCCATGGGATTTCATCAATTGATAGATCACAAACCACTTCTCGAGGACCCTCAAATACAAAAGGGGTTTTATCACACTCATTATATGATAAACGAAATTTCATGATTAATATATCTATAGGATACATTACAGTAAAATGATAATCATTATCGACATATAAATGAAATAAACTCTTTCCCAACATTGAAAAAATGCTCTCTGCTTCTAGTTATATATGTTTGTCAATTATAACATCATAAAGGATACCCATAAGAGTACTATTCATTGAATAATTAAATGATTTTTTATAAAAAATATCTAATATATTTCTTGTATTATTAATTTGATGAAAATATAAATGAGTATTTTGGTAGTTCCAACTAAAGGAAAACATGCGATCATGTTTCATCACATAATACCATACCATGTTGGAACCAATGTAACCGCAGTTTTATTCTTAAATATTTGTTTGGGAAAACTTGTACATATGAAATATGATTTTTATTATTATAGATTTAATTTGCATTATAAATATTCCACTTAAGCTGAGATTTCATCATCTCTTTATACCAAAAATCAAAACACTTCTGTGAATACACCAAAAATATATTCAGGTATTATTCACTAAATCCTTCTTCAGATAAGAACAAAAACATTATTTGTTATATAATCCTTATCTTAATGAATATATATATGACCCTATGATAGAAAATAACATGAAAAACAAATATTATATCCATATTTCATATGTGTAGGAAAATATATATGTCTATTAGTTCACCAATGTTATTCAATCTACTTTGGGTTTTAGTGTGATCTCTATTTTCACTAGTGCAGAAAACATTTTTTACGTCGGTTATTTTTCATTATTTACGTCGGTTTTTAGGCGACGTTAATACAGACGACGTTATAAATAACATTTTTTACGTCGGTTATTTAAAACCCGACGTAACATCCCTAACATCACGGTGTTTATCACGCCGGTTCATATAATAACTGTCGTGATAAATACGCGCGAGGGGGGGGGGGGGGGGTTTATCACGTCGGTTTTGACATAACCGACGTGATTAACCCTTCCCCGGGCCTATTATCACATCGGTTTCTTAAATAACCGACGTGATAAAAAGGCCTGGGAAACGTTTTAGCACGTCGGTTATCCAATAACCGACGTGGTAAATCGATTCCCAGGCCTTTTAGAAAGTCGGTTATATTAAGAACCGACGTGTTAAAAGGCCCGGGAACGGTTTATCACGTCGGTTCTCAAAAACACCAACGTGATTAACCCCTACCGATTTATTTACCACGTCAGTTCTAAAATAACCAACGTGAAAGAGATATATATATTTTTTAAAATAATTGCACTGCTCTCACCAAAAAGCAACCAGAAACCAAACAACAAAAATAACCATGCCAGCCCTCCCCCAAGCCCCAACTGAACCCCACCCTCATCTATACCCACCTAACAACCTGGCCAGCCCTCCCCCACCACATTGCAGCCCCACCACAACCCTTGGACACCCCCCACCCCTTGGACAGCCCCCCCACCCTCATTTACACCCCCACGACCCCTAGTACAACCTCAAACACCCATTGGACAACCCTCCCATATCCCTTGGACACCCCCACCCCTTGGACACCCCCCACCCCTTGGACAGCCCCCCCACCCTCATCTACACCCCCAAGACCCCTAGTACAGCCTCAAACACCCATTGGACACCCCCCCACACCTTGACAGCCCTCCCAGACCCCTTGGACACCCCCCGACCCCTGGACACCCCCCGAGCCCTTGGACAACCCCAAACACCCCTTGGACACCCCTCCCATATCCCATGGACACCCCCACCCCTTGGACACCCCCACCCCTTGGACAGCCCCCCCACCCTCATTTACACCCAACCGGCCCCTTGGACAGAACTCCCAGACACCTTGGACACCACTCCCATATCCCTTGGACACCCCCACCCCTTCGACAGCCCCTCACCCTCATTTACACCCCCCGAACACTAGGACTTGCCCAAACACCCCTTGGACACCACTCCCATATCCCTTGGACACCCCCACCCCTTAGACACCCCCACCACTTGGACACCCCCCACCCCTTGGACACCCCCCGACCCCTTGGAAACCCCCCTACCCCTTGGAAACCCCCCCATCCCCTTGGACAGCCCCAAACACCCCTTGGACACCCCTCCTATATCCCTTGGACACCCCCCACCACTTGAACACCCCCCACCCCATGGACAGCCCCCCCCCCCCCACCCTCATTTACACCCAACTGACTCCTTGGACAGCCCCAAACACACCTTGGACACCCCTCCCATATCCCATGGACACCCCCCAAACACCCACCCACCCCCTTGGAACCTCTCCCCCCATACCAAAATCCAGACCAGAAAAACCATCAATAGTAGACCAAAACAAGAAGTAGAGAAAAATTAAACATTCACTTATATAACATTCAAAACTTACACTGTCAACTTCAAAAAAAACTAAATCCAACCTAAATGACTGCGAAATACACAATTACATTGACAATATTCAAAATTACATTTTACATTACAAACAACTAAAAGTCAATCAAACCTGTAAAATAATTTTATCACTCCACTTGTAAGTGTTTGATATCTTCAGCAGTAAAGGGTTGAGGGTCATCAAAAATCTACAAAGGAAAAGGATAGTAGTCAACGTGTATAATGAATAAATCAAATTGAAATATTATGAGAAAGAGGAAATCTTACCAGGTCAAAACTCAGAACTGTCCCAGTTGTTATTATTTCATACATAAATCTTAACATGTAATATCCGCATTCGATGATGCCTTGTTGCTCATGACATTTCTGTTTGAATGAGTGTAAATTCAATATATTATTTTTATGTAATAAATCAAAATGTACAAATTATAAATGGATATTTACCTTCGCATGTACATATTTGATCTTGAAATTCCTTTTCTTTGCGCTTTTTCGAAAGTGGACCCATGCCCTGTTAGAAAATAATACGAATGGGGTAAATTTAAAATTCATTATAATATATAAAACTATTGTGAAATTGAAACTTACGTTTCCAATATATTCTAAAAACTTTCTCGCACATCATCATGGAGAGAGCATATCCATTAAAGTGTTTTCTCCCTAGGGCAAAAAACCCCTAACATCCAATGATCCCTGATAAAAGGAAATTTAACGTTAGTGGTTTTTTATGTTAAAAGATAATTAACTCTTTGAGAGGGATGTGTTTTATACCTCTCACAAAAAGGCATCATCCAACACTGTGTGATTACATTCTTTTAAAATCTATCAGCAATATAAAGCATTCTTTGTTCCTCATCCAATGCACATGCTTCAGGGGAAATCAATTGTGGGTCCACGAATCCATATACATCTGTCAGCTCATTCCTCTCACAAATATTATACAGATACCTAATACAAAGCAGACATAAGTATACATTTTTAATAAATATAACGCAAGGAAAAGGTGTTAAGACTTACATGATAAAAATTTTCACCACGTTGATGCCCAACTTATCTCCAGTGACAAACTCCATGATATCAGTTTCCATAATCCCCACACTTAGTTCACGTCCACAGACATGAGCTTCCATTTTAAAGTCATAATGATCCGCCAACAAATTTGAATATCTTGAAAATTTGTCAAGACTACTAGTATCTTCATCTGATGTCATAGCTATCTGTCTTTGTTGTTGTCTATACAGTATTTCTTTACCTTTGAAGTATTCCTGTAAAAATAAATTGAAAAATATATTAGTTTTCAAATGATAAAACATTAATAAAAATATAAAATAAAAGATATAACATCCATACGTCTATGGTAATGAGTCGAAGAAGTCTGGATGGCCAATGTAAAAAATGGCCGATACTATGTCCAACTGTCGTCACCTCATCTGTAGGTAATGGTATCCGAGCTGATCTATCTATAATATCCTGTACAGTGACCCTCTGATTCTCTACCTCTAACTGTTGATGATGAACTGTATCTCCTATACAATATACCATCCCATATGCAACTATATGATGTTGAGGATCATCAACATACAACTCACAATAAGTAGGTAGCTGCGGCGGAGGAGGAGGATCAAAAATGGGGTCCGCAGGCTGAGGTGGGGGAGTGGGAGCTACTGGGAGAGGTGGAGTGGGAGCTGCACCCTGAAATTGTCTTTGCAAGTCTGCAAAAATTAACTGCACCGATGCTCTAATCTTGTCCTCCATTGTCGCATTAATATTATGGACTTCAGCCTCCAAGGATTCTATTTTTTTTATAAACTCCCTCAACGTTAGAAGTTGAGGAACGTGGCAACAATTTTCTTACCGATACACCTGCCGGATATCCTCTTACACGGCCAGGATGTTCGGGCTTTCCCAATGCCACAGATAAAATATCTTCCCTCCCAGATGGTGTAAATGTCCCCTGTGAACTCTGCTCCTCAAGAGAGTCCTGTAATAATTAATTGAACATTTCTATAATGATTGGAAATATATGACGAAAATATTAAACTTAAATAAATAAAATAGATATCTTACAATCCTCTCAACTACGAGTCTCGATTCTTCTGAAAGATATTGTCCTTTTTTGCCCTTCCGTGCTCTTTTCCATTTCTCATTTCTAGATGGAGGGGATGGAGGGGCCACCTCTCCAGAGCTTGAAGACTCAGCTCTTAGTTGTTGAAATTTTTCTTCCATCATTTGTTCTTCCAATAATGCATACCCTCCCCGAGATAAACTATGAGTGTATACATTTTTAGATTGGATCTCTTGATGAGCTTTCCTTGTTTGCTGTAAATTAAGAATAAGTAATCATTAACAAAACAATAATAAGATCATTTATATAAGAAAGCTTATAAAAGTTTACATTACCCTTACCAAAAATGATTCTTTTCTTCTACTTTCAAAAAATTGTCTCCATGTGTCTTCATCTATAAAAGGATATATACGACATGGATTCTCACGACTCCTATGACCATAAATGAAATCGGATGAGAGGGTTGATTTGAAATCCCTCCATCTCCTAGCATCCAACGATAAGCATTTCTTCCTGACTCCTCCAGTGTCAGGAATATCAAATGTCATATGATAAAAAAGAGGTTAAAAATATTATATATACTAGAAACATTTAAAGAACAGTCAAACAATAGAAAAAGATCTTACCAAAATGGTCTCCCACAGCTGAGAAATTATCGCCTTATCCACACTTCTCCAATCATCATAGAGAATGCTTACTTTGCTCTTAGCCTGAGTTGCTACAAAACCCTTAAAATATTTAGCATTTGGACCTCTAGGAAGATCATCATCATCAAACTCCACGACTATCCTCTCCTCCTTCGTACGGGCAAGTGATAATTTTGGTAAACGTGTGCACCCACACTTACCAACCTTTGAACTCTTTTTCGTAATAGGAGCATGTGAATGTTCCTCCCCAGATGTATGACCAATATGCTCATCTCCAGAGTCATGTGGCTGATCAACTGATTGATCTGTCATTTTCCTTCAAATAAAAAAAACAAACATTAGTTCACAAATATACAAATACAAATATTGTAATACTACTTAATCAGAAAATAGAAAAGTGTACTAAATTACATAATAGTAAACATTGGTAATATGGTAAGCATGTTAAACAATGATAAACATATTAAACACATGCAAATGGTTGCCAAGGAGTTGGCCCAAGAAAGCTGAAAAGTGGACTCACTGAGTCCACCGGTCAGCCGGTGTGAGCTCACCGGCCAGCTGGAGGACCCAGGCAGTAGACTTGCCCACTGCCTGGTGCCACCGGCTGACCGCTGGCTCACCACCGGCCGGCCGCTGGACCAGACAGAGCCTTCCTGTCTGGACCACCGGCCGGCCGCTGGATCACCACCGGCCGGCCGGTGGACCAGACAGAGAGCCTTCCTCTCTGTCTGGACCACCGGCCGGCCGCTGGCTCATCACCGGCCGGCCGGTGGACCAGACAGAGCTTTGCTCTGGACCACCGGCCAACCGGTGATCCACCACCGGCCAGCCGGTGCGCCCAGGTCTTCTCCTCTTTACAGTTTTTATTGTTCTATCGTTTTGGTTTGATACATGTTTTAATAAGTAAAAAATTTACAATATCTAACATTATATGAAAAAACTAAATGTAAACAAGAAATAAACATGTGGTACCTGTAATTTTAGGAATGTACAGTTGGATTGTTTTCCCAAATTCCTTCGTCGTGATCGTTCCTTATGGCACAAACCATGTCTTCAACATACTCATCTTTATGTTCTGTTAATCTTTCCATGGAAGTAGAGATCTCACATAAATCAGCATCTTCATCAAATTCATCCTCACCAACACATTGTTTTTTCCCTTGTAAAACAACAGCCCACTGCATATCTGATTGATCTACTACATAGAAAATTTGTTTGGCATGTGTTGCCATTATAAAAGAATCAGTTGTGTCTTCCAATTTATTCAGATTAACAAGTGTCATTCCAAATTCATCGTGTCTGACACTGTTGTTACCGATAAACCATTTACAGTTAAAAACAGGAACTTTAATTTTAAAGTAATCAGCCTCCCATATGTCTTCAATCACTCCATAATATGCACTTGATGCCGAAATTGGGTTTCTGTCCTTAGCACTCAAAAAATGCATTGCTTCTGCAAACACCAATACACCACTATTCTGAACTGCACTTCTGTTGTCCTGAGCTTTCGTATGAAATGTATATCCATTAATGTCATAAGCGGACCATGTTATCACATTTAAAGATGGACCACCCACTATCCATTTTAATGTCTCTGATACATCTGATCTACCAAGAAAGGTCTTTTTAAACCATGGAAAAAAAAATTTGTTGTGCTCATTCAAAATCCACATTTCTTTCTTCTTTGGATGACATTGTTTCAACTCATTAATATGCAATGTGATATACGGTTGAACATCAGCTATGTTATTCAAGATGTATTATTCTAACTTCTTCATATGTTCAGCTGACAGTGATTTGACTTTCAAGCCACGAATCCCCTTTCCCTCATTATTAACCCGTTCATGGCGAGATGGAGGCAAACCTATGTGTTGCGCCGTAGCCAAGTAGCTCGTACAAAACTCTGATACCTCCTCAGAAATATACTTTTCAATAATGGAGGCTTCAGGTCAATATGGATTTTTAACATATCCCTTTAATATTTTCATATACCTTTCAAAAGGATACATCCAACGAAGATATACAGGTCCACAAAGCTTTATTTCTCGAACCAGATGAATCATTAAATGCACCATCATATCAAAAAAGTTGGAGGAAAATACATTTCCAAATGACAAAGTATAAAAATTGCATCATTTTCCAAAATGTTCAAAGCATTCACATCAATCGCCTTGTTACAAATTGAATTGAAAAAATAACACAACCTCATTATAGTCTTTCTGACACGGATGGGCAATATTCCACGCAGTGCAACTGGTAGAATTTGTTGCATCATGACGTGACAATCATGTGATTTCATACCTATCAACTTCAAGTCTTTCAATGAGACAAAATTTTTTATATTTGAAGAATAACCTTGAGGCACTTTGATATCATGAAGACACTGACAGAAGCTACTTTTCTCCCTCTTCGATAATGTATGACAAGCCGGGGGAAGAAATGTTCGTCTTCCTTTAGGAGTGGGAGCTAACTCCAAACGTATTCCCATTGATAGTAGGTCTAACCTTGCATTCAACCCATCTTTTGTCTTTCCTTTAATATCTAGAAATGTTCCGATCAAAGAATCACAGATATTCTTCTCCACGTGCATGACATCAATATTATGTTTGACTTCATGATACCTCCAATATGGTAGCTCAAAAAATATTGACCTTTTCTTCCAAATATGTCTATCATTACCAGATTTCTGTGTCTTTCCCAATGTCACATCAAGGTTTTTCACCCTCTAAAAATAAAAATCTGGGGATAAAGGTTTTGGAGCAGTATCAAATTCTTGTGAGCCATTGAATGCCTTTTTTAGTCTTCTATAAGGGTGATCCATAGGCAAAAACTTTCGATGACCCATGTACACTGTCTTCCTCCCATGATGCAATTGACAATATGACGTCTATTGTTCGCAAATTGGACATGCTTTATGCCCTTTAACACTGTATCCAGACAAATTTCCATATGCTGGGAAGTCATTTATAGTGAATAGAAGCACTGCATGCAGTTGAAAATATTCCATTTTATAAGAATCATACACCCTAATACCATCAGCCCATAACAGTTTCAAATCATC
Organism: Viscum album; assembly: GCA_963277665.1. Lineage (NCBI taxonomy): Eukaryota > Viridiplantae > Streptophyta > Magnoliopsida > Santalales > Viscaceae > Viscum > Viscum album. The sequence continues at coordinate 873,906,863 of OY728143.1, read as the reverse complement.
TATCACCGGTGACAAGTATACATCAATATCATTGCCGGGTTTCTTTGGACCAGAGATCATGATACTCAACATGACATATTTGCACTTCATACAAACTTCAGGAGAGAGGTTGTAAATTACCAATAAAACAGGCCATGAACTATGTGTGCTACTGAGGGTTCGGTATGGATTCATTCCATCTGTGCACAAGCCTAGTCTCAGATTTCTAATTTCATTTCCAAATGTAGGGTACTGGGCATCAATTTTCTTCCACTGTGGACAATCAGCTGGATGACGTATTTTTCCATCACATACCCGCTCATCAGCATGCCATCTTAACCTTTTTGCATCATTTGAATTAGAAAATAAACGTTTGAAACGAGGAATTATAGAAAGTTACCAAAATACCTTTTAAGGGAGATTTGTAATCTCTACATCAGCTTGTGATTTTTCTTTCACCTTATACCGTGATGTCCCACATTTAGGACACTCTTTCAGAAATTCATATTCCTTCCTATATATAATGCAGTCATTCGGACAGGCATGTATTTTCCTGTATCCCAATCCCATCGGGCATAATATTTTTTTAGCCTTATAATGTGAATCTAGAAGATCGTTATCTTTTGGAAGAATGTCTTTCATCAATTGTAGCAGCTCTGTAAAGCTTCTGTCACTCCATCCATGTTTCGCCTTCAAGTTAATCAATCTTAACACCGCCGACAAAACCGTAAAATCTGTACAACCAGGATATAATGGTTTTTCGACATCACTATATAGACGTGCAACCGTCGGTTCTATCTCAATTTGTTCTGCTACAATAACGCGAATCATTTCTTCAATTCCATCGGAGTTACCATCTTGCGATTCATTATCATCAGTGACATTCTGTCCAGTTTCGTCATGCCAAATCCAAGGGTTGTAACTCGGATTGAAACCATGACAAATCAGATGATCTTTTATCTCTCTAATTTTCAACTTCTTCATATTCAGACATTTCAGGCATGGACAGAAAAAAATGTCACTACTTGGAACATTTCGTTTAGCAAATTCCAAAAAGGCATCAACACCTTCCTCATATTCATCGCTCATTCGATGTGCCGTAATCCAACTTCGACTCATTATTAACTATAACAAATAGCAAAAATATATATATTTTTTAGATAAGACAAATATATGTTTATATGAAAAAATTCATAATTTGAATGTAAACAATTTTGAAATATAAAAAAAATCGATTTGTATTTAAAAAAATATGCTTGAATATTATTTTTTAAACAAAATATAGTAAGATATAACACCCCCCTGGACACCCCCCGACCCCTCTGGACAGCCCCCCGCCCCTCCTGGACACCACCCCCCACCCCCTACCCCCTTGGACACCCCCCCTGGACATCCCCCAACCCTCTGGAAAGCCCCCCCCCACCCACCCGGACAACCCCAAATACCCTCTGGAGAGGCCGCCACCCACTTGGACAGCCCCCCACACCCATCCACCCCCTTGGACACCCCCCTGGACACCCCACCGACCCCTCTGGACAGGCCTCCACCCCCTTGGACAGCCCCCCACACCCACCCATCCCCTTGGACACCCCCCTGGACACCCCCCGACCCCTCTGGACAGCCCCCGACCCCTCTAGAAAGCACCCCCACCCCTCCTGGACACAACCCCCCACCCCCGAACTGCTTGGACACCCCCCTGGACACCCCCCAACCCTCTGGACAGCCCCCCCACCCCTCCTAAACACCACCCCCACACCCTACCCCCTTGGACACCCCCATGGACACCCCCCAACACCCACCCACACCCTCTGGACAGCCCCCCACACCCACCCACCCCCTTGTAAACCCCCCTGGACACCCCCCGACCCCTCTGGACACCCCCCCGCCCCTCCTGGACACCACCCCCACCCCTACCTCCTTGGACACCCCCTGGACATCCCCCAACCCTCTGGGCAGCCCCCCACCCACCCGGACAACCCCAAATACCCTCTGGAGAGGCCTCCACCCACTTGGACAACCCCCCACACCCATCCACCCCCTTGGACACCCCCCTGGACACCCCACCGACCCCTCTGGACAGGCCGCCACCCCCTTGGACAGCCCCCCACACCCAACCATCCCCTTGGACACCACCCTGGACACCCCCCGACCCCTCTGGACACCCCCAACACCCACCCACACCCTTGGACAACCCCCCACACCCACCCACCCCCTTGTAAACCCCCCTGGACACCCCCCGACCCCTCTGGACACCCCCCCGCCCCTCCTGGACACCACCCCCACCCCTTACCCCCTTGGACACCCCCTGGACATCCCCCAACCCTCTGGGCAGCCCCCCCACCCACCCGGACAACCCCAAATACCCTCTGGAGAGGCCGCCACCCACTTGGACAACCCCCCCACACCCATCCACCCCTTGGACACCCCCCTGGACACCCCACCGACCCCTCTGGATAGGCCGCCACCCCCTTGGACAGCCCCCCACACCCACCCATCCCCTTGGACACCACCCTGGACACCCCCCGACCCCTCTGGACAGCCCCCGACCCCTCTAGAAAGCACCCCACCCCTCCTGGACACAACCCCCCACACCTGACCTGCTTGGACACCCCCCCTGGACACCCCCCAACCCTCTGGACAGCCCCCCACCCCTCCTAAACACCACCCCCACCCCCTACCCCCTTGGACACCCCCCTGGACACCCCCCAACACCCACCCACACCCTTGGACAGCCCCCACACCCACCCACCCCCTTGTAAACCCCCCTGGACACCCCCCGACCCCTCTGGACAGCCCCCCGCCCCTCCTGGACACCACCCCCCACCCCTACCCCCTGGACACCCCCCGACCCCTCTAGACAGCCCCCCCACCCACCCAGACAACCCCAAATACCCTCTGGAGAGGCAGCCACCCACTTGGATAGCCCCCCACACCCATCCAACCCCTTGGACACCCCCCTGGACACCCCATCCAAATGGACACTCCCCAACCCTCTCGGGGATTTATAGAAAATGATGAAAAATTAGTGAAATCATAAAATTAGTCAATATTTCAAGTCGAACTAATAGATCTAGGGATGATAAATAAGATTATGGTGCCAAAACGAGTTAAAAGGGTTCGCAATCGAAGAATCTTAGCTAGTTTCAACAAAAAAATCACAACACAAATATATATACTATCCGCGAAAAAAAACGAACGAGTGGGAGGATTACCTAAGTGCTGCGAGTTTAGATGATTGATCCGAGGAGATTAAATATGAGAAACGATGATCGCAAAACGAATATAAACCAACGAAATGGACGAGTCGATTCGGGTTTACGCGCGAGAGAGACGAGTCGCGACTATCGAAGGTAAACTCGCGAATGACAATCCACGGGGCTGGGTAAATTTTTAAATGAGTTATCACGTCAGTTATTCAATAACCGACGCTATAATTTTTTTAAAAACATTTATAACGTCGGTTATTCAATAACCTACGTAAAAACCTTCCTCGGATTCCTTTTTTACGTCGGTTATTTTATAACCGACGTTAGAAAGGGCTCAAAATCCGGGTTTTATTACGTCGGTTATTCCATAACCGACGTCAAAAACATCTGCGGATTCTTTTTTTACGTCGGTTATAAAATAACCGACGTAATAAGGCCTTCGAAAACCGCGTTTTTTACGCCGGTTATTGAATAACCGACGTAAAAAACGCCCCCCGCTTCTGTTTTTTACGGCGGTTAATGTATAACCGACGTAAAAAACGAAGCCGCGCGATTAATAATGTCGGTTATAAAAATAACCGACGTTAAAGGTGTACTAAACACAGGTTTTTACATCGGTTATTAAATAACCGATGTAAAAAACCTCGTTTTACATATTATGACGTCGGTTTTATATAACCGACGTAAAAAATGGTGACGTAAAAAACGTTTTCTGCACTAGTGTTTACATACTAATATCCCTATAAGTACATTTCCACGAATTGATATATCATATAAAACATTATTATACCTATGTAATCCATTTTACCACAATATCAAGTGACTATTTAAAATGAAATAATGTAAATCTAGTATATGTCATCTAATATTTTACTTAATAACTAAAATAAACTAATTATGTAGATGAATATATAAGAAGTCATGAATACAATCAATGATTACAATAAATGTACAACATCTCAGTACTTGAACACATCATATGCGACTCAACTAAGAATTTCCATGAATTTTGACAAAATAATTAAATAATGGGACAATTTCCATTACTTATCATACTAGTGGAAATAATTTGTCACGGTTATGTTCCAAAAGATGAATTGATGGAAAACAATTACCACCACCACAAAAATAATGAAAGACATCAATCGTAGTGTCTTTTAAAAATAAATTTTTACCTTTATTAAATTTAGAATTAGTAGTAACCATTGGGTTTTATCTCGAGAGGATTTATCAAAATCATTTGCAACTTATTATGTTTGAGAAAGGGGTGTTTCAATTTCCTGATTTGAAAATCTATGTTCAAAGAGTAAGATAAGAGATTTAATGTGTTTTTATGAGAATTTGTGATTTGGTAAGGTGTTACGATTCCAACTTCAATTCCATACTTACCATTAAAATAGTAAAATATTCTTCTTATTAACTGGTATGTGATAGGATTTACAATAATATCATATAGCTCCAATGATTAATTTATTATCCATATTAAAAAAATGTTTTCTTTGTCTACCATTATTATGTTGTTTGTAAGAAATCTAGGAGGTCACTTATTATCAACTCAACATATATTGAATTTGGTATTGTTTTTCCCAATACCCATTGATCCTTTCATAGGTAATGATAATATCTTAGTTTTCAATCTCATCCACTAACTAATCCATTATATATAGACTATGACTGAATGGTGGGATATTAAAAATCATTGACCAATGAAATAAAAAAACATAGTTAAATGTAACACAATCACATCTTATATTTAGAACCATTACTAAATATAGAAAACAATAAACAGTAATTATAGATTTTTATTAATTGAAGTGATGGGGATCAAGTATTATAAATATGAATCCTTCACTTTTTTGATTTTCAATTGCATTTCTCCTATATTCAAAGGGAATCAGTGATTAATAGTGAAAAATAGGATATATAAAAAAATTGATGGAATAAAAGAAAAATATTAGAATTTATTAATGTGTCTCCATGGTACACACTCAATCCAACCAATATCCTCTTCTTATGGAGCTTTGTTTTTTATCACTTTTTACTATTAAAACTATTAAAATTTAATTTCATTAATATTTCTTTTAAATTTTCTTAATATCATCGCATATTCAAATCTACCCATTATTATTTCATTCTATGAATTGTTACATTACATTCCTTATTATCCATAAAAATATTTATTATATTACAATCCACAAATAATCCATTGATTGGTTGCATGCATGCTAAAATGGAACCCCAAATCCCCAAATTGAATGCCAATGTGTCCCATGAAGCCAAATTTTGATCATCATTCATCCTATATTAATACTTACATGGTAAATAATCATTGTAGAATGAAAAATAATTATCCCAGAATGACTCATACATAGGAGAACACTGACAAATTTATATGTCCTAGTTCACCCATACAAATAAAAAATTCACATATATTCAAAGGGAATGACTCATATACTGGTGGAAATCACACATAATGACACATATGTGGGGATTAAATGAATCATACACACTATTTTAATTTCCTTTTCATCAAGTTTTCTTGGGGAATATGAATCCATTGTAATATTTCATGCACCTCCACTTTATTTACATGAATTTATATGAATAATTTCATTCAAATTCGTATTCATACTCCAAGTCCTTTACAAAAGAAAAGTAAAGTATAATTAGTAGTCTTCCGTTGAATTTACTAAAAAATAATATAATTAAATTAATTTCAAACTTTATCAAGTATAAACAGTATTCAAACAATCATATTATTTGAAACAATAACTCTAAAACTCACAATAAGAATGAAATATCTAAATATGATTCAATAAAAATTATTTAATAAAAAAATATTATAACTATATAGATGGTGTCAATTCAACAATAATTAATCCTTAGACTCCAAAACATTGTTCCTCTGTAATATTACCTAGGAAAAATTAAAACACTAGTCCATGTGAGTAACATTTTTCAACACCGTGTTCCTTATATTATCATTAATCGTTATTATTTTTGGTTAATTTATCCTCTTTAACGTTAATATATTAATTTCTTCTTTATTTATCCTCTGATGAAAACCTATACTATCCCTTCTAGGAATTGGTCACCCACCATTCATCTATTAGTTTTATGAAAATAATTTCTCATTCATTTTGTGTCACAACATATGCTGGAGGAATTTTTCAGCCCCACAAAATGATTCGATTATTTTTTTATATCATAAGGGAATTTAATGATTTTTTCAATGTCTTATGGTTTATATGAATATTATTAGAAAATATTTGAGAAATAATTAAGAGTTTTGGCCTTATATTTCTATCATAATGAATATTTTTTAGATTCCATCTTGTATGGATTCCAATAACCCATTTATCTTCCCCTGATGTAGCTCCCCCATTATAATTATTAATGAAAATCAACACCATCTCCATTTTAGTAGTTGTAGGGACATTCTGCATCTATTTCCTTAAATATGGTTTAATTAATATATTTTAATATTGGTTATTCACTTTAATAAAGAGAGGGGATTTTAATTTCAAAAATTTGGTGTGGTATTAATATTTACTTACATTAGGAAGTGTTTTCCTTTTATTCTGAATTGTTTTAGGGATTTTATCATTAAAATACAATAACTACCTTTCAAACTTATTTTTTTAGAAAACACATATATGAAAAATTAGTAATCAAATTTTAGATATAATTTTCCCCGAATATCCACTTTATATCAATTTGGTTTACAACTTAAATTAATTATTATCAATGATATATTTTCCCATATTACCCCATTTATGTATTTTTCCCTCTTGAATTAAAATATTGAATTTATTTACATTATTGATTTTTTTGGGAAGATTTCTAATTTTGACATCACACCAGTAGCATAATTTCTTGAAAACCCATATATAATATATATTCCATTTTCACATCCTTCATGGTAAAATAATCCTCTTAGAACAATATCAAAAAATTCCAAGGTACTTACTCTCATTATTTCAAAAAGATTCCCCTAATCATCTTTCTTCAACTGATATTATCCCTTCGCCCTAAATATGAATTCAACATAGATCAAGCATCAGATTCTTGGGAAATGTATGTATTGATTTTGATACTGTTATTTCAATTCTTAAAAGAGGAATTCATAGCCACTAAGAGGTAGAAAGTTAAAATTTAATGTCATATAAAAAACTAATTATCAATAAAACTTTTTCCTAAAATAAAAATAAGGCATCAATCATATATAACCCTAATTCGTTAAATTTACCTATATTTGGTGTAGATTATTCTTTATGATATGGTTATTATAAAAATTAATTTCTCTATCAATAAATATGTAATTTTATTAATGATTTAAAATTATGACAATATGTATCTAATTTAACACTATAAAACAAATGTTAGTATGCTAGGACATAATATTTAAAAAATTAATTTTCCTTAAATGATATCACAACAATTATAATTTAAAAAAATTCATTAGAGTGTTCATATATGGTGATTAAATTGGGAAAATATGTTTCCTCACCATTTTAATTAATTCAAAATTTTAAAGATAAATTACATCGAGTTCAATAGGTTTTATAAAAAGATTAAATATAAAATGACCCATATAATATTTTTTGAAAAAAAAAACATAATTATCAAAATCACAAATTTGAAAAATAATAATATTAAAAAAAATTACCTCCACCTAAAATAAATTATAAAATACCATCTATGAATTCTAATATATTCATCATTAAAAATATATTTCTAGCAGAATTATTAAAAGAATTCATTTCTAAGGAGACATACAACCTCATACGTCTCATTCATAAATAGGTCTAACCAGTATGATCTATTATACTTGTTTCGAGGTGAAATTTTATTGGAATTTTATACAAATATTCCAATTAATAGTGAATTGGATTTGTTATCATTATTTATCAACATGATCAACACAAAAAACATAAACTTTTGTGAATCTAAAAGGATTTTCCCATATGTAATGATGTTTACATGTCATCAAATTCATTCCTAAGTTATAAAATAACACTTAGTCCCGTGGATTGATGTATTTTTCAGAATGTACTTATCATGATCCAATATAGTATTTCCTCTACATATTTTTTAGTATAAAAATGTTATTATTCTTATTCTTCCTTATTATTTTCCCAAGCCTTCTCTCTTTCATGGATTTTTCATGGTGCACCTTCATCTCTATCACTACCCATTTTTCTTCCCATTCAAACTCCATAGGTAGATGATAAATAATCCCATAAATAATAATATATGGAATAATACTAACGAGTGTTTTGTATGATAGAATATAATCTCATTAGGTGTCTTCTACACTTTGGATATTATAATTTTATTTCAATTTAATAGATTTGTGCAAAAGTATGTTGATATCTTTATTTGAAACGTTTCTTATACATGTTTTTAGGGCGGAAGGGTGTGATGTATTATGATGCACTCCATACTTCTTAATCCAATACACCATGAATATATTAAAATAGTGAGTAGCTTAATTTATTATTATGGATCATAGAAATCCAAGCATATAAAAGATGTTACCTCTATAATCACATGAAACATCAGCATCATCAGTTTTAGTGGCCATAGCTTTTGCCTATTTTAAATCATAATCAACATCATGTAAGATTAATAATTTATAAATGACATGTGGAAATTTAAAAGGAAATATATTTCTCATACATAAAAAATATCGAAAATTAAATATTATTTTGGGTCATTTCTTGTTACATCCATTTCTTTATAGTGAAGTGATCAAATTCACTATTTTTTTCAAAATTCATGAAAATCATTAAATCAGGTAATCCAATAAGTTATTGATTAAGAAACATTGAATTCTATCCTTGGATCTATAAGGTTTCCACTATACGATAATTTTTGAAGAAAAATGAATAATATTCTAAATGTAAATCTAATGAAAACATATTCTTATCAATTGTTAATTAAAATGAATATAGAAGTAAGGATCCTCTCAAAATTAAAATTAGGATCTGGATTTATGTATTTGAATTCATTTATGAAAAACTTTATTTTGGAGTTAAAATGTTACCAAATAGTTTATTATATTAGAATACCACCGAAATTCCCCTATAACTAAATAAATATTCTCTCCTAGAATGTGTCCACTACCTGGTTCTTCGATTGAAATATAACCATTTTCTATGTTAATACCATTTCATATGTGACCAAATACTTTTATTTCATTTCCTTTATTATCTTTCATATCTAGTTTGAACAATTGAATTACCAATACTATATGAACATCCTAGTTTATTCATTACTTATTCGGTGATCAATGACTTCTTCAACAAAAGAAAATATTCTCTACGCTCGAAAGTAAATGTAATGTTAGATTCTTCCATAAATAACAATAAATATATATATTAATCTTACTAAAGTTATTGAAAACCTTTATACAAGAAAATAGTCTTCCTATGAATGTTATATTATGTTTCACATAATTATGGTAGGAAAATGATTTTATCACTTCAATGTTAGGTTTATCGACTTTAATTCAATATATTGAAATTACAATCCATGGTTTATTCCCCTTTCCACCTAGAAATGAGAAAACAATATATACAAAGCAACTATCTTTTCAATGAATTTTTTTACAAAAAATTATTTATTTTCACCTGAAATGATAAAATAAATTTTAAGAAACATTATATCATCAAAAATTTCATCCATGAAATCGTCAATTTGATCAATAAGAGATACATAACATACCCATAAGAAATATACCAATAGAATAAAAAAATACATATAGAATCCCTATATAAGAATATGTTACATACATATATATATATATATATATTATTTCATTGTCATTTGGGGTTATTTGTAACATAAATTAACATTAAAATCTATCTAATGAGTTGTAGGGAGTTTTTAGTGTAAATAACTCTAACATCTAGTTTGTAAATGGGATTATAAAATGAACATTCATATTTACCAGAATAAACATCCTACTATCAATGGAAACTCTAATGTTATTAGAGATTATTACAAATATTCTCTGATATTGTTCATTACTTATAATTGTTAGTATATTTTTCTTAGGAAGAAGAAGAATTGGTTGACTAATTTTTCAGTCTAAATTGTGATAAATTTTATCTACCACTAGAAACATCCCTATATATTTTGGTAAAACCTCTATAATTTAAGAGATTCAAACTTCATTGGGAATATCATATACACATGGATGTTTCCTCACATTAAATCTTATGCATGTATATTTTGGAAGAAAATGTTTAAAATATCTCTTAAAATACACCCGATTACTTACAATGAATCCCAGAAAAATCAATGAATTCTTGTTATTGGTTTTTTATATTTTTTTTGTAATAATTTGGGATAGCTTTAATCCTTTTATTAAGTAAAAACATCAAATTAGTTTGAAATGGTCTTAATTAACGATTTTGTGGGGTTTCAATGGATGGAATCAAATTAGGTTTTGTGCCTACAATGATTTAATTCTAGGATGGGATTATGTGACATTTAATTTCATTTTCTATGGTGTTTTTCTATTGGCATTGATCATAACATTGAAAACAATTTCATTAAACCTTGAAGATAATTGGCCAAAATATCCATCTTTAAAGGATTTTGGACATGGTACTATTAGGTCCTTGAAGAAATCCTTATAGTGATGTACTAAACATGTCAAATTAGATTTTTATTTCACCTACTAGGATATAGGTCTGCATCAATTCATTATAACATAACTTAAAAAACAGAAAATCATCCATGTAGTAATGTGAATTTCTAATGAAAAATATATTCCTATGCTAATAGTTGGGGACTAGATAGAGTGAATGCCTGGATATATAATTTTCAATATCCAAAAACATTGATCAATCATGGTTTTTAATAATGAGTATGGTTTCATTATGAAATTCATCTTCGATGATAATATTTTACTCATCATTATTGCTGGGTAGTGGAAGTCTGGATAAATGATCATAAATACATTATCCAAAACATTACTATCAATTATATATTTATTTAACTCTTTTAGTGGAAGGATCCACGGTATCAGTCGCATCATAGAAAAATTGATATTTTAGTGTTTCATGATCTGTGTAGACCACTACATTGGATATAAAGAGGCATGATCCTAATATTTAAAATGCATATATAACTTATAAAAATTCATTTTTGGAAGGTTTAAATATACTTTAGTACCATTCATTGGTTTGACGTAGTTATAGTTGGTAAAATAGTTACATCTAGCTAACTGTTCTAAGCCAGCTCAAAAAATGATGTCACTAATGTTGCACATCAGCTCTATGTCCTTATCCCAGATTAGAGAAATGATGATAGGAGTACCCAAAATGACGTTCTTTAGGGTATTTATTTCCCATCGACACACTTTAGTGAATTCTAAAATTATTTCATTCCTTAAAAAGTATGTCAAGGGGTGGGAAAAATTTTCAAAGAGTTATACAAACTGGTGGTATACATTTTTATTGCCCAAAAATCTCTTTATAACTTTTACTATAATACAATCTAGTAAACCATTTATTACATTGAATTTTAATTTATCCATATGCATGCATTAATTTGAGATTTTATGTCTGAGTACTATACCTTCCTAGAACCTTGAATGGATTTTTTTGGTTTTATTCCTGGCATTTTTCTCCCAGCATGATAGAACATTGTCCAAATAACTCAAGAACACGTCATAAGGACTTCCCTTTACAAATAAATCAATGATAATGATTAATGGTAACTACTCCTCTAAATAAAGGAATATTTTTTTCATTCAAATTTTAAAATTTACAAGCACATTACACTTAGAAAATAAAAAACAAATATAGTAGAAGGATACAATCGGATAAGTGAATGTAGTTTTTGGGTACCTAGCTTGATCGACTGCCATTTTATTGTATACAAAATATCCTTCTAGGAAATAATATAATTTTTTCAATATTAGTATTTCCAAAATTTGAGTGATAAAATGTAATGGGAAATGAACTTTCCAAGTTTACAGGTTGAAATTTTCATAATCAATGTAGACAATCAAATCTAGTGATGGTTCAAGTTCAGATTTTATCATTATCATTTGTTTTCAAACCAGTTCAATATCCCTTATTTAGAATGAATTCTAGAGGCCTCACCCATTCACTATCAAAGATTAGAAAAATTATCCCTTTCTTGATAAGTTTGAACACATATTTCATAACCATATAATTATTTGGACGTGTGACTCACCTCATAGGATGGAATTTTCATTTAACACATTTCTTCAATAATATCTTGTGGGAGAAAATAATGGGGGATGATAAGCTTAATATCATCCAATACCCTGAATATTGAGTTCTTATTCCTTATTAGGACTTTAATAAACCATGCCTCTTGTATTTGGTCCATACCATAGATGATAATGATTGGAAGAGTACATGTAGTCTCTATGAATGAGTACTTTAGTGCTCTCAATAGTGGTTTTAGTTCTTACATTTATGGATTAATGACCCGGAGAATGAATGGTGTGATAATGTCCCTTCTTAATGGTTAAATTTAATTCACATTTCCATGATCACTTCATTCAAATTTATTAGGGGACATAGTCTCTTTTTCAGCATATATGGTCATAAAATCATCTCTCCCATGAGTAATAAATATTTACTAACAATAGAATGTGCCATATTTGTTCTTGAGATCATTCTAAAGTTGAACCCTACTTGTTCATATGCAACTACAAATATTTTTCACCCTTTATTTAAATCCATCAATTCCCTCCCACTGGGATGAAATGTGCATCCTAAAATAATCGGAAGGTATGGTTCTTCTTCCTTTTCTATTATGAGGAAATCATTAGTAAATATTATATTTTCGACATTGACTAAGACATCCTTGACAAGACCTCGAGGGTATATAAATGATAATATAGATAGTTCTATTTATAATCAAGTTGGTTTTAGATATTTGGGACATATTTTTTAAAATATACTTATTGGAATGACGTTAATTCTTGAACCGAGATCAAATAATAAGCTTCTGAAAATTTACTCACCTTTGGTGTAGGAAATCCAGAAGATTAAAATATCTCTCAATTTAATGGAAATTTTATATTAAATGAAAACATAGAATTATTAGTTTAATAAAATAAATTTTAATTCAACCATCATCCATTTAATATAAGTCAATTTTTTTAACAATTTTTTGTACCCAGGAATCAATGAAATGTCTTCAAAGAAGGTGATGTTAATTTATAATTACATAAAAATCACTAGAATATTCTTATATCTCCCTTAAATCAAGACATGATTTACTATATTTTGAAATATAAGAGGTTTTTTGTAATCTATTACTACCATATATACTTCTTTGTTTTCTGTCGTCTCTTTCATCAGAATATTTTTTGTAGTTTTGCATTCTTGGTTTTTTTCTTGATCGGCTTCATCTGTGATATTAGTATAATCCAAACTAATGATTCGTTCACACTTATCAAGTTATTCAATCCTATTTTCCTCACCTTGTAAAATATACTTAATTTACAACACCTTCAAACACATAATAGACACTTTCATTACCTCTTATCTTGGGTGCATCTCAGTATTATTGGTCAAAATGAATAGTAGTTGATCTGATAAGGTCTTCGAGATTTGACCCAATTTGTGCTCAGGATTTAACAGGGAATACATTTGGATCTACGACTATTTCTCTTTGTTTGTTGTAAATTGATATGGTATTCCAATAAATAATGTGAGTAAAATTTACAAATTTTACTGTAGATGTGGGGAAAGTTTTAGTGGCCTTTTGGAATCTTTTTTGAATTTCTAGTGATGAGTAGGTGGAAATATCTGAGCTCTAAGTGGAAAATTTTGTTGAGGTCGAGGATCTAGGTATTGTGGTGGGAACTCAGATTCTCCCTAATGTTGTAGTGTTAATTATCCATTCTTTATTAATGATATCATTGTTTATTTTGTTGTGGAAGTTACTGATCATGTATCTGCTATTAGTAATGTTTGTTTGTATTGTTTAGACTATTGTAATTTTTGGAGCAGTTCATTGTAATTGATGTCGTTAAAATCATGGGGTTTGGATTCTAATATCCCTTAAATATATAATTTTTATATGTTTGGTCCTCCATAGATATCACATGATTGGATTTATATCCTAGGTGTATGAGGGGTTGGTGGTGCAACATATAGCTAAAATGACTTCTGCTTCATTGTAAGGTATTTGACATGTACTACAAGGAAGGTGATTTCTTCTAATTCATCTATTCTGTATTGAGCTGGTCATCGATTTCCTTAACATAAAATGGAATTATGGGAGATTTTATCTAGAATTCTTAGATGACCTTTAGTATTTTAATAATGATTCCTCCATCAGTAGTTGTTTCCACTATAGTTTATGCAGTCTGTTGGAGTCCCTAATAGAATGTTTAAAACTAATGACCCACATAATGTTTGTGATTTGAGTAACTTCTATTCAACTCCTTAAATTGAACCCACATTTCATAGTCTGACTCGTCATCTGTATAGAAAATTTTTTAAATGTCATTCTAAAGCTTCTAAGTCCACATTTTTGGGAATTACTTATCTAGGAACTTTTTGTCTACATAATTCAATGTCGTGATCGAATCAATAGTTTTCCTTTTGTTACAATTATTGGATTAGTCATAAAATTATAGTGGGAATAATTTTAAAATAAATTCATCATATGAAAAATATAAAATTGGGGTTAATTTCTTTGATTTAAGAAAAATATAATCCTAAATATAGAAAGTGATAGTCATATGGCCTTGGTTGTGAAGTGGTGAAAGTATCAACAGTTGGTTCTGGTAAAACCAATATTCTAAGTATATATAGTAGAATATGTCATAGGATAGTTTGTATATCCTTCACATATCTAGTTTGGTCAGGGTTATTCAATTACACCCTTGATGGTCCGTGTTGTTCAAGAGAATGATATAACTAGAGGTATTTTTAAGCCAAATTACTAACTGTAGGGTTACCAAAGTTCAATTATATATTCATTAGTCATAGAAACACCCCAATTATCATCCCTTGTCATTAAGGGGATTATCCACACATGACGCTGTTGATCAACGAAAAAGTAATAGTAAAATTTATTAGAATAATTAAAAAACAATTAAGAAATAAGAAACATAAAATTTAATTTATAAAATTATTAATCAATCACTTACATTGAATGAAAAACAGTAATGAATGAAGATATATTTTTAATATAATGTAGAATGATGTTTAACATGAATAAAAACAGAATAAAATTCATAATGATCAAGGAATGGATGAATAATTTCTAACAACACAGAAGAACTATGGTCTAAAAGAAAATAGGTTAGAAATAGAGGATAAAAACAAGATAAAAACTTAGATCCCGCCTCTCTACCTATAGTGTAGTCACCAAAATATATATAGGAATAACAGTTTCTAGATTTAAAAAATCTGACACATCATTTATATTTATTGATAAGATTATATATAGACTTCTAAATGATGTGAAATTTCAACACATTGTGTAATTCTGATCTATAATCTCCTCAAAAATTATTGAATGTTGAGGTATCCATAGGTTTTATCATTGACTACCCAGGATCTCAGAAAATTTTATATAATTTTAATTTTATATATCATTTATTGGTTCATGTCTTATATGTTCTATATGTCATGTACCTTTAATAGAAATTGGACTTCAAAAATCTCATGATGTGTAATGTATTTAAGCGTTTTTTAAAGACTTAATGTTATGTAATATCCTGTGGAACATACATTGGTCAGTGGGGATGTAGTGAATGATGAATACACTTTGGGAACTCCTTTCAAGATATGTAAATATAATTTTTTCAAATTTCCACCCTTTATTTAATGTAGTACCAAATTCCTAATTTCTATGAAAACAAATTAAAACCCATAGAATTATTGGATAAAACAAGAATAAATATTAAAAAAATGAATCCTAAATATATGTATAATTTAAAATTATCATTTTAATTTAATTATAATTTATTAATATGAAAATAATATTATTTACTTGCCTATTTATTATTTTGAGAACTATAACCCATTGAAATTATGTTACACTAAATTTTTTGAAATCGTTTATTTTGTTATTCAATTCATTAAACAAATAGTGAATCTATGTTGCATAGGATTTTAATATACTTAATTTAATTCATAAAAAATAAAAATAAATTACAATCATGAGAATAATTTTATTTTTTCGAAAGATCCATTCAGATTCATTCACAACTTGATTTCTCATAATGTGAAAATATTTTAGATATTTAAATGTATGATAGTGACATTTAGTATTTTATTTATATTATATAAGGAAATTTCATGAAAAATTATACCATAAAAAATAAATTTCAAGACTATAGTGATAAGGGTAAAACTAAATTCCTCGAATATAATTTTAGATGAAAAATTATGACCATAAATTTTAGATTTTACGTAGCTTCACCCAATTTACCCTAAACCAAGGTGAAAGATTTTACTATTATTAAAATTTATAATGACCAAAAATAAAAGAGGCATACGTTTCAATTTTTAACCACTGATTCCTAACAACTTATCCATTTTTTAAAATTCAATTTCTATATGTTTTTTAAATTTATTTTCAAATAACTTCAGAAAACACGAACAAAACCTTTTTTTAGAAAGGAAAATAATTACTTTTTTATGGAAAAAATATAATTTTACCAATAATATTCCGAGAAAAAAACATTAGATGGATATTAAAAAAATTTATTGAATATATAATATATACATATCATTATTAAAACTCACCAATAGTGACTAGTTTTTTGTATTAATAAAAAACACAATGCACGCATAAAAATAGTTTTTCAGGAAAATAGTTTTTCCTAAAACCGCAACTTATTTTTCAAACGAAATTTATTTTCATTTTTAATAATTGATATGAAATGTATTCATTTTATCCATAATTTTCTTAATTTATGTAGTCATATTTAAACCCACCAATCAAATATATTGAGGAAAACTATCGCATTGAATAATAATATTTTATAGTATGTGTCGTTTCATTTAAAACTGGTGTTTTATTTAAAGAAAGCTATCAATGGAATAAAATTAAATTATATATTATATTATAATAATAGAAACGGGTGTTAAAATGATGATATATATTTATAAAAATATCTTTGTGTTTCCAATTATCTTCTTTAAATTTAAAATTCCAAAATAGAACATTAACATGGTGAGTAGTCTTGTTCCACAGAACATACCTATATGGCCTAATAATTATACAGGTTGTTCATCAATGGAACAATAATGTTCTAGAGGTAAGACCATTTATTTCAATACAGGTGATGGATCTGGTATTTAATTCCTCCTGATAGATACATATACCTTGTCAGGAAATTGAGATAGGTTTTTGGTATGAACCAAGTGGTAAGAAATCATCCTTCTCTATCATGAATCATAGAGTATCCAATATATCTAAGGTTCTTCATTCCTTTAATTAAAAATATCACAAACTTATTCCATCTAGAAATTCATAGAAACACATTATAAAAAATATTAAACACTATATCACTCTAATTATTATTACCATATCATATTTCTCAAATATAACATACAATAATATAAGCCTAAATTGATTTATATTTTTCTATAATTTCAACAGCTAGATCTTGTCTCAATATCCTTCTTTATACAATTTGATAGATTAATTTTGGAGTACTATACTTCTTTCTAAATAGGGATTCATAATGATCCATCTAAATGTTTGAGTGAAATCTATTGTTGTAGGGAAACGTAAATATTGGATTGTGTTGATCCCAAATACCATTAAAATCTTCATAACATGATCTTAGCATATCTTATATGGTTAGAATGGTTTCCCAGATTGACCATAAATATGAGGATGATATTCCGTACTGAAACTAAAATCTATATTTAATGCCTACTAATGTATTTTAAAAAAAATGAAGGTAAACCTCATATCCCATTGATAAATAATAAAATGCAGTACTCCATTTAATATTAAAACCTATTTAATATATATTATGGAAACATGATGAAGATATAAATATTCTATTTCATTAATTTATTGTGTTAAGTATTTATTGAAATCAAATTTATACCAAATATCATTGTTTAATATAGATTTTTTGATATGTATGATGAAATTATACGTGGTGATTTCTTCCGATTCTGATTATGAAATTGGTAATAGTGGTAATATCTCTATAACTTCTTTCCTATAGCCTTAAATTGTGGACATAAAAAATGAAGGATACATAATTAAAATAATACCCATCATGTTTTACCAGAAAAAAAATATTTTAGGTGTCTATATATATTCATACATCATGGATGTACATAGAATATGAAACTATGAGTTTCGTCAAACATCTCTTTTAGATCATATATATATAGAACATATACAATATTCTTAAATCAAATCATTCCCTAATAATGAATATTGAACTCAATAATACTTTTCACCATTTTTTCTTGTTCCACATATTTCTTTTTTTACTCTTAAATCCTAACATGAATAGATGGTTAAACATACATTTAGAATATATATATTTCGCACATTCTACCATACTTCAATACCCATTCTTTGAAAATCTAAAAATATTTTATCTTTTTTTATCCTCGTCATATATATGATAACATTTTTTTTACTCAGAGCATCTCTACCTTGTTATATTTCCCAAATTGGTAATGTATTGTGTAGTTGTAATCTTTAATCAACATCAACCATCATTTATGGCACATATTAATCCCTTTTTATGTGAATTTATAATTTAAACATTTTGGATAAGTATATATATATATATCATCTCATTCTCCCATAAAGGTAATTCAACCATTCTATTAATGAAAACATTATCATATCATACTTTACAATATGATTTCAGTACATTTAATCATGAATTGTTGATTTTTTTGAATAATAAGTTCTAATTATATATATCTTCATAATAATGCATCATATTCCCTTATTAATTGTGTCACTATAGATTATAAACCCTTATCAACTATATAGTAATATATGAAGAGGCTTTCTGACTAATCATCCATTTAATTCCTTGAACATTTCCATGCCTTCCTCTATCTATAGGAACTTCTCTCACATTTGTGTTATCTAGGTTAGTGGATTAAGAAATCATGGGAAATTTTCCACAAAGAAAATATAAAATCTAGAATAATATGAATGATATAAATCTCAGTCCTTGTGGTTGGTCTATACCAACATTCAATGACTTCCATACATTATGGATATATAGATATCCCATCACTTGAGATTACTTGACTAAAAAATAAACCATTTTGTATCCAAATTTCACACTTTTTAAATTTTACATACATATTCCCCTTATATTGGGTAATCATTACTATAATAATGTGATCCTCAGGATCATACTTTGTCATTGAATATATAATAATAAAATTTATAAATAAAACAATATATTGATCTTGGTAAACTCTAAATTCTATATTCATTAAATATAAAAGATAATAAGGTAATTTGTAAGATAAAATAGCATCAATATATATTAATATTTCCCATACCAAGTTATAAATTTTATCTTGGGTATATCCTCAATCTTGACCCTCAATTGATGTTATACAGAAAAAAGATAAATCATTGAAAAATATTGTCCACAAAATAGTTGATTCCATAAGAAATCAATTGAATTTAGAGAATATAGGTTCTGGATTACAATCATATCCAATACCGATGATAAATAAATTTATAAAAAAACATATTACTTAATTAAAAAATAATAGGCACACCGCAATGTTACTCACTTATCTGAATAAATCACTTATCGAGACATCTGAATAGTTTCTTATTCTACTAGTTCAACTCTATTAATTACATTCTATTGGGAGTATAGGAAATAGGCGTATCACCCGATATGACTTATAATGAGAACTGAAATTAAATATTTTATAAAAGATAAGGAAACTCTTACATAAAAACATAAAAAATTATAATATAATAAGAACATCACCGATGTTGAGTTCCTTTCAATCCATTTTATATAAACACTTTTTTAATAGGAATTAAGAAAAATAGAATAGATATAATTTCTATTATAAATTAACAATTATCATCACGCTAATATATATTCCTTGTTTGGTTCCAAATATCAAATTTGTGTTCCCCTAATTGGACATTTTTGTGGGATTTATGTAAATAATTTTAATCGATGACTATAATAATCGAATACAACCAGGGGGAGAATAATTAGATTTTGTTAAAGAAAATTCCCAAAAAAAATAAAATATGACTCATAAAATAAATTTGTGATTATTGTAGAATTTTGGGACATAAATTCTAGTTTAAAATATATTAATTTAGGTTGTATTGTGATACCCTTTTCAAATTCATCAGACAAAAATTGGGTGGGTTGATCCAAAATCAACAAGATTTTACCAGTTCTAGATTTGATAGTAAGTGTAACTTTCAACACATCGTTATCCACTATAGTAATAGTGTCACATGAGTTTTTTATTTTTATCTAAAATTCATAGGATATTTATGTCAAACATTATCACTAACATTTTATATTATAACCTGTTAATATAATTCCCATAAACATTTAATTTCAAACATTTGATTGTTGTGTTGTATTTTTTTAAATTTTCATTATTACATTCATTAATTGGACTCCTCACATCAGTTCAGTATTTAATAGCTAAGTGACCATCCATTCCACAGTTAAATTATTTACCTGTTCTCTTAAGAAATTTTCTTCCATGTTCTCTTCAGAACATCAAGAATAAAGGAAGTTTCATCTTTTCATATCCATGTCTTTTAGAGTTTCACTGGAATTGGATCCTCTATTTCTAATAAAAAACTCGGATGTTGGTGTGAAACTAGTGTCACTATTTCCGCCATCATATCAATTGAATTATTTCGTCATAGATACTAATGTCTCTTATAGAGAAATCTGTTCAATGAATTTTTTTAACCCACTGAAGAATCAATAAACCATTCTTTCAGTTTTGTTGATAATAGCATAAGTGTACCTCACATGACTTCTAAAAAATTCATAATAGTTATTAAAATATTCATCATCATTTTACAATAGCATAAATAATTATTTATCCATTTTTTATTATGAATATTTGGAATATATATATTGAAATATAAAATCCTAAATCCATTCCACTCCATGGAGTCCAAATCTTTATATTTATTCCTGTTTTAGATAAGATTCCACAATAGATCTACATCACCTTACAAAATTATAGAGAACCAAATTTTTTTATTGTTCCTAACAATGTATAATAAAAATTATTTTTTCATTATTACATATCTGTTTCTCAATAACGTGTGGATGAGAAGAGCCACAAAAGAATTGTGGGAGTTACCTCATGAAGGAGTCAAAAAACAGTTTTTCCTCTGTTTCTCATTTGGATTCTCACCATTATTTAAAGATTGATAAATTTTTAAAATAAAATAAACATTAATTTTCTATTCTAAATCCAATAACATTTTCTTACATATGTGTAAAATCATTTAATTTTCTTTCCTATTTTGTAGTAACATGATACCTTTATCTTTCTTTTATTAACTAAAACCAAAAATCACTATCAGAGAAACAATAATCATATTGGGAAACCAAAAAATCATGAAAAATAATTTATAGGATATCTAAATAATGAATCATTATTTCAATTTATGGCAACGTCAATTTACCCTATGTTATTCATGTTTAATATAAATTCAAATCCAATATAATGGTTGACAAATAAAATATGGATAACCTAAGAATATCCCATGGGACTGATAACTAGTTGTAAAATAATGTCACACTCACCATGAAATAGAATGATGGATGAGATATACTTATCCAAATAGTTTCATGGTTATTACCCCTATAAGTATATTTTCTAAATCCATGTCTGCTTGATGTATCCAAAAAGTTATTTCTTTTCCTTTAAAATGTAATCATTTCATTAAAATAAATTAGTAAATTCTTCTATAATTTGTATTATCCTAATGATTATCATGATGTTTTCTCATCCTAGTTTACAAAATTTAACTAAAACATTCTCTGATTCCAACTATAGATACCTATAAATTTCATTAATAGTCATTACATCTTATTAGTAGAATAATCATAACGTAACATAATTGTCCTCCAATAATCTTGTAGTTATAGTAACTTTGGAATCATGGATATATCAAAAATGGTTAATAAGTGAAATACATCATCTTACACAATGTTATTAAAAACTAGAACCCTTATTATTCATATTAGTAATAATTCCAATCTTTGTAACCTAGGGAAATCCAATATACGAATGTGTGATCTCTAATGCTCGGTATGGGTAAAAAAGGATATATATTACAAATTAAACATTATAGGGGAATAAGAAAATAAGAACATGATTATAACAAATGAAAACAATACATTTTCATATCATAGATTGTAATTATGAATCATTCTATAAATAATGGAATTTAATAATACATTAATCATAAAGGAGTCAAATAAAATGATCCATCAGGGCATAACAATTCCCTAACATATTTGTTTTTTTCATACACTTAATCATATAAAATCATTTTCTTAGTAGTTAATGGTCAATTCAATGAAAAAAATGTAAATTTTTTTTACTACCCTCACCATTGTAGTTGTCAAGGTTTACTCCCAAGACTATATTATTATAAATTGTCCCATACTGCACTGGATTCACTCCTCATCCCATTCATATTTATCCCATAATATATCATTATTTTACTAACACATTATATGGATATGTTATTTTATACCCACAAATCACATAATTAAAGTAATAAATTTTTAGTTGTAGGATCATAAATAATTTACAATTTCATAACCTCAGTTAGGGAAATAGGTTTCATAAACATTTCATTATTTAATATCCCATGGAAAAGAAAGGTATTTCATATTACATTAATTATATAATAACATGTAGAAAATTAATTGGGATTATAAAGATATTCTATCATAATCCTGAACCATATAGACATATCATAATCAAGGTTTCTATAGATAATATCCCTAGTAAATTATATATAATATAAAATTAACTACTCATAAAATAAAATTCCTCTAAATGGTAACTTAGAATAATACTTGAAGAAACCACTCTTTTCCCCTTGAAACAACTTTTCAAAATAACAAAATTTAGAAAAAATATTATGGAACAAATTTTATTTTAAATGAATCATGAAAATATATAATGTATGAATCAATGAATTGTGTGGTAGTGATGGAAGGACATTTCATTCAACCTGTGTATGTTAAAACAATGATTCCTTTTATATTTTTGGTAAAAATAAAAAAGCACATCGTTCAGAAAAAAATAAGAAGATTCCTTTCAAAATTTTATGTAACAAGTAAAAAAATGATAAAATTGACTTCAAATAATCATTGGGGAAAATTAAAAACATTTTTAAAACATTTTTAAAAATCATAGACATTAAATAGAATGAATTTTCAACCAATGAGGGAAATAATGTAAATTTTCATTAAAACATTATTTGGTCTCCAATGCTCTCAATGAGAGGAAAAGGGGAAAAATGTATCCTTTAGAAATATCCTGAGGATACTAAAATTTATGATTTCCCTTTAATTTTACATAAATAAATTTTATCATCATAAACTTAATCATAAAAAATCCCATTAAACAATGGTATTGTTACATAAATTTCATTCCTCAAGATCCAATTCCTTTGAATGTTATATATCACCCAATATAATAAATTTATATTTATTATATATTTATTAGAAACTATTTTTCATACTTATAATTTCATATATAACACATTTATAATCTTTCAACACTAATTTATTAAAAATTCCTATTTAAAAATATATTTTGACTCTTATATCATTCATTTTACATTAGAATTTTGTTTTGTTGGTACCTTTACTGGGAATTTTTTCATGGCTCCATCATATAATTTAGTCCAATAATGATATAAATATCATATATACTCATATTATACATACTTATATTCATCCATAAAATTTAAATAAAAAAATAATAATTACATCGTTCATGGACATGGTCGGACGTACGTATGCCTGAATTTTTTTTCTACTTTTCTATGCAGGGAAGATATAGTTCAATTACAATTCACCAACTTTTAGTCATTATTATACCATTTATGTTATATTTATTCATTAAATCCATCCTTATCACCATTTATTCAATGTATAAATGAAATATTACTCATATCAAATTTTGGATGTTGTCATTTACACGTACGCACGAGAATGGATATCATTTTAAATAGCATAGGAAGTCAAGAAGAAAGATATTGTATATTCATTCCAAAAGAACAATTTTTTATAAATATAATATATAAAAATCAAAACATTAAAATAAAAATTCGTAAAATATGGTGATGAAAAAAGAATTATATCACTACATGGAGACGATATTCCATACATATGCACGAGTGATTTTTTCACATCCATTTTTCGATGGGAAAGAGGGGGGATATATTTTGTTTCATATTCATAATAAAAAAATTATAATTATAATTAATTTTTTTAATGTTAAATATGTTATATTTATAGGGTTTAAGTGAATAATTAAAAAAATAAACTGTTTGGATAAGGAAATAACATCTTCCTTGAAATAATTCCTTTAGATTTAATCATAATGATCACAGGGTAATAATTTTGAGAATAAAATCATCTTTATACTAGGGATCATTTTATCTAGAAGTTAATTTTAAGGGATTTTTCATCACAAAAGACTATATGTGGTGAAAATAATTGAAAGGATGGGTGCCCTATTATATGTCAGGGGTGGGGGCACTATTAGATATTCATAAAATATTAAAAAAACATTCTCTAAAAAAATCATCAAAATGGGTTGATATTTCATATAAATGTTTGATTTAGTTGAAATAACATCAAAAAATCATATTTTCATAAGTTTAGGTGATGTTTTAGTCCTTATAATTTTTTAATCCCTTATTTAACCTGTTACAAACTTAAATACGATGAAATCTTTTTTATAGTGAAAGGATTATAATTTTACATAAAAGTTAATGATTGGATAATAAATTTTTTCTGACTAAACGTTTATCCCATATATTATCCACCTTATACCCTTTTCATATTTTTATTATTTTTACATACTTAATTAAAATATTTCCTTCATAATATGTCAATAATTTCATTTTGAAACTATTTATTTTATTTGACATTAATGACCACAATAAAAAATGAGAGTAAAAAATAATCCTTTAAAACAAAGAAAATATGTTATATGATACTATACAATTTATGTAATATTAAAAAAACTCAAATAATATTTATTTAAATATTTTAAAATAGTTTTTTTTATTTTTATATTAATTAATGAAATATTATAATGGCTTTTCATAAGAATTTTAGGTAATTATATAATTAAAAGAAAATATAAAAAATTAACATCATTTAAATAATTTCATTATTCTTTAAATAACCATTAATATTCATTCAAAACGTGATAATTACCCTATGTGAACACATAAGAGACATTTAAGTGTAATGGAGTGTCATTTTTGTAGGTTATGAGTGTAGCAGAAGCGCATGATGGGCAGTATCGAGCGTTACTTTATGATGTGTTCAATGATTTATCCTAGATCTAAAATAAAATTCATATCAAGTTTAGTGTAATTGAATCAAATAATAATGAAAACATAAATTATCCTATAACCAGATAGAGGATCGTTATATATTATATAATAGATTTATGTAAATAAGAATTACATTGGTGAAATTATTTCTTCATTGACGGATCTGGAAATATATCTGCAATGAACCATTATTTCCATATGGGAATCAAGTGAATATTCCTTCTAGTGGTGATCAAAATTTTTCCATGAATCTCCAAATGAAACAGAATGAATCTTCCGGTGCTAGTATAGTAGATCCTTGATCTTGTGTCATCGGCCTTTGATGGCTATGAGAATTTCTTCCAATCTGTTCTTCTTGATCTGGTGGATGAAAATTGATCTATTTTCGTAGGAGTTATCATGGGATGAGATATCTCATGGTCCTGATATAATTATCCAATCATATTGTTCCCTACCCAAAAATTAATTATTTCTATTGTGAAAATAAAAAAAGTGGGTTTATATATCTCCAGGGGTTGGAATAAAATAATTTCACAAATGACCATAGAAATTTAATTAATCCTAGTAGAAACCCCTTTTCAAATAATAATAATATTTTTATTTTTTCTTCATTTTCACTTACAATCTAAATTAAAATTAAATTATATGTAATCAAATAATATTCGATATATATTATTTTCTCATTGAACCTAAACTCTACAATCATCATTCATCTATATTAATTATCGGACTTTTTATACTGCCTATATATTTATTAAATAAACTCACTACATTATTCACTCATAAATAAATAAAAATTATATTTATAAATATCAAATAAATATTTATATGTGATCAACCATACATGAATATTTATTACACTACGTGCATGAATAATATTTATTCAACATATTAAATAATAAAGAATAATATATTATTTTTCTTAGATTTTGGATACACATCGTGTGTGACCCTTTAGGCCTCATTCTTAGTGGCATTAGGGGAAGAGTACTAAATTCCAATTTTAGAATCTAACTATAATAGAAGGCACCCATTGAGAAATAATTTAATATTTTAATGAAATATTATCTCATGCAGATGATATCTATACAATAAAACTCATTTTACCATGATATCTCTAATCAATCACGTTTCATGTCAGTGCAATCAACCAATGTGTTAGATGTCTCTTTCATTTATTTTCATAAAAATTAACTTTTATATCAAACAACATGTACATGTATTTATTTAGGATATCTAATTTCCATCAAAGGCCATAATATGTCAACATCTTTTAAAATAGAAGGGATAAATCATGTCTCACATAACACATTAATGTGGTATTACTTGTTAAACACCCAACATATTGTACCTCACCACGAACGTATGTCATATTGGTGTTCATTAATACATAAAATTATATGACTCAAAATATTCACTAATAACAATACTAATAACTAAATATTAGTACACATGTCCAGAGATAGGAATATCTAATGACACATAACAATATGGATTTCTTACTTGTGGGTCTCGTTCTCAGAATATACAACTAGATATTATCATGGGCATGTGCCATGATAGAGAGCCTCAATGTCCAATGAGTATCAAGTCTCAGTAGCATATATCATTTTTTTACCTCAAATGAAATCATCTAGATATATAACAGTTATTCTATAATAGTATCATAGCACTTCCGAGTTCTCATCATAGTGGGGAAAAACTATGAACATTTAGTGAGGTGGCTACCCATATGACATTATCAGGTACTAGGTTATGCATAAGAAAAATAATGATGTGATAAGAATTTTGTTAATATTCAAACCCATGAATTAGAGTTAACATAAAGTACACATAGGTTGGTTCATGGTCCAAAACTCCAACAGACTACCACTTACACTAGACACAACTGCTAACATCCTTCAGCTTCTAGCTCTCAAAGGATGTGTATTCTTCTTTTGGGATAGGCCTTTAGTTATGTGGTCTACCACATTCTCTTTCATGGGTACTGAACTTACTTTAACTTCACCCCTATGATGAATATCCCTCAAGAGGTGATACTTATGGAGTATATTTGTTGTCTGTTGGTGTGACCCTTACTATTTTGCAACATCCACCACTATGGTATTTTTAGAATAAAATGCGACAGGTTCTTTACTATTGGTTACAATATCATGCTCTTGGAAAAAGTTCTGAATCCAAATGTCTTCCTTGGATGCATCAGAGGCCGCTATATACTCAAACTCTATTATAGAATCTGTGACAACTGGCTGCTTTGAACCCTTATAAAACATAGGTCCTCCATTTAGATTGAAAACATATCATTTCATCCACATCAAGTCATTATTATCTTTCTAAAAACTAGCCTTAGTATAACCCCTGATGTACCACACATCATCTACTCCATATAGTAGGAACATGTCCATAGTTCTTTGCAGAAACATTAACATATCCTTAATTGCAGTCCAATGTTGTGCTCTTGGATCTATTTAATATCATCCCACCATACTCAGTGTATTGACCACATCAAGTCTATTTCATAACATGGCATACATGATTGATCCTATCATTGAATCATATGGGATCTATCTCATTCTCTCTTACTCATGTTGTGTCATCGGACACATTTCCCTTAAAATATGTAAACCATGTGACATTGGAACCAATCCCCTCTTCGATTGTTCTACAATCAATCTTGTTAGTATCTCGTCAATATATGTACTTTGATTTAGTCTATGAAACATGTTGGATCTATCAAGAAGGATCTCGATCCCTATAATATAAGCGGCTTTACATAATTCCATCATGGAGAAAAACTTGTTTAACCAGTCTAAAAGTGACTGTCAGATGGGTAGTCATTTCCAATAAATAATATGCCATCAAAATATACTACTAGTATAACGACCTTATTTCCAATAAACCCCATGTAATGGAATGGCTCACATTCCCTGATATAGAACCCAAATTACTTTATGTATTCACCAAATCAAATTTTCCATAACAATGATTCTTTAATAAATCCAAAAATGGACCTCTGCAACATGAAACCCTTATTTCCATCCTATTGAGTCAAAAATTATATTGATTGTGTCATATAGACATCTTGAAAAATGTTCCCATGAAGGAACATAGTTTCCACATCCATATACCAAATATCATAGTCCTTGTATGATGAATTAACTTGTAAAATTATAATGGATTTAAATATTGAAACTATTGATGTTGTTCTATAATATTCAATTCCATGACACTATTTAAAAACGTTAGCCACTATTCATACATCATATGTATTTACATTACATTCCATGTTCAGTTTCGTCTTGAATACCCATTTTCATCTAATGGGATTTACATCAATTGGCACATCTACCAGAACCCAAAAATAGTTCTGATATAAATAATCCTTTTTGGAATTCATGGATTACATTAATCTAGCTACTTATGAGCTTATACTACCTTCTTTTAGGAAATAGGTTTATCATTATCAAACAATAATGACTCACCATCTTTGATGACTAGAAAACCATATCCAAATGGTACTCTTACCAATATTTTAGTCCAATGTAGTACTTGTGTATCGAGAACTAATTCTTCCATGTGGACATGTAGAACCTATTCCTACTGAAAATCATGGGTATCTTAATGATCAACTTGTTGAAGTCAATCATTCTCACACTATCATTTTTTAGAATGGTCTCCATTTCATGGAAGATAGCTTTTATGATGATAGTCACTTTCATGTATGAGGGGTATTATATGTTTTATAACATTATTCCATTTGGATAACCTATAAATATGAAATTTGTGCCTTTGGGATCTAGTTTGATTCCTTAGAATCCCTTAACAAACATCTCGTAGCCGAATAAATGTCTATGTGAAAAATGGGTCTCTTCTCACTCCATAATTTAAAGTGAATTATATTATCTACATTATATGGATCTAAATTTTATGTGTATGTCTTAGATTGTAATTTCTATCCTCAAAATGATAATTCAATCACATCCTCTCTCATCATCAACCTTACTATTTCCATCAAGATATGGTTCCAGATTTGGTTATAACAATTCCACTGTGGTGTATATGGTGGATTGCGTGGAGATAGAATCACAAACTCCCATAGAAAATAAATGAACTACTAGTAAAGATATAAACCACCTCGATCTGATCAAAGATTATTTATCTTCATACCATGTTGATTCTCTACATAATTCTTGAATTCCTTGAATTTTCCAAAGGACTAAGAATTATACCTTATCAAGTGGACATAATCCTATCCACTCACGTCAAGAGTAATAGTTATGAAGTAAGAATATACACCTCTATCTTCTACTATAAATTCTCCACACCCATAGTTGTGTTCCTATCCTAAATAATATGTGTCCCTTTCACACTACCCACAATATTGTTGTTTGGTCATTTTCCAATGTAAAAAACACGAAATTTGTCATGTAGATTTAGTTCAGATGAGTTTAAATAACCATCTTGACAATGCTTTGTCAAACACTTCTCAATTATGTGACCATGATAGTGATTCGAAAGATAAAAGTTATATGAGTCTAATGAAGATGACTCATCATCAATTTCAAACACATACCTAAACTCTGTCATTTTAAAGAACTATACCGTAACATATATTTTTCGTATAAAAAAACAACATTTATTTAAAATTTTTAATATAAACCCATATGCATAAAGGAATTACACATAAATTATGGTCTTCAAAACTAAATGTGCATAATAACAATATTTAAAATGATAATTCCCATGTGTAATGAATTGTGGTAGTTTCTAATGACTAGAGCATCCATCCTTACTCTATTAATAGCTCTAAGAAACAAACTTAGTCTTGAAATATTTTAGAATCAACTTGGTTCTCATACTTGGGAACACGTGTAAGCTTATAATTCTATAAGAAATACCCAGTGTTTAGATATTGGAATATTACACTCAATTAAAAATACACCTTTAAATTCCCATTGATTATGGGTGCAGTTCATGATCCAATGTTATAGCTTTCTACATAAAAAACATACAATATCCTTCTCATTGCCTTGTTTTTTGGATCTTCCTCTTCTTTGAATGAAAATTCTCATGAGCTTGAAACTATTTATATATCATGGGACCCTTTTACTTGATCTTAATATTCTTATTCACCACTCATATTACTATTTTATCATTCCCCATGTCATTTTCCACATAGA
The DNA here is from genome assembly GCA_963277665.1 of Viscum album. Classification (NCBI taxonomy): domain Eukaryota; kingdom Viridiplantae; phylum Streptophyta; class Magnoliopsida; order Santalales; family Viscaceae; genus Viscum; species Viscum album. Next base: position 873,875,920 of record OY728143.1, on the reverse strand, counting down.
TAATCAATGTTAGATGTTCTGAATGAGTACTCTTATTAATGTATATATTATAATAAATAAATTGATGGAGAAGGTTATATTGAAAGTAGTATTTTTAAAATCGGAGAAATGTTGTCGCTTTTTTTAAGCCAATACAAAAATGTACATGTGGTAGAGTTTTGGCATCAGTTTTAATAAAATTCAATGCCAAAAGCATTTAACACGTGAGTTTTTCATCCAATTTGAATAAAAACATATGCCAAAAACTATGAAATAATTTATTTTTCGAACCCCTTCTGTAAAAAAACGATGAATATATATATATATATATATATATTGTCTGTTTTTAAAAAAAACTCTTTTCTAAAATAAAAAAAATATTTTCGGTGTATGTTTCTTCAAAAATCATCGTAAAAAATAAAAAAAAAACCTTATCGGCATCCGTTTTTAGAAAAACCAACAACGAAAATATTTTGTTAGGATTTTCGGTGACAATTTTGTAATAACTGATGCCAAATGTCTTTAAAAACTACTCATTATCTGGAAACTCTCATTTTTGGGATCTTTAAAACCCTCTGATCATGAATAATCCCTCCCAAATTGTGACACTTTGATGTTATCCTGGTGATCTCAATCTAAATTTTTGTTATATTTTCTTCGGTATGCATAATCTACGGTCTCCATTCATCATCTTATTTGATTGCTTTATCATCTTTTGGTTATTTTCATCTACAAATTTTATTTCCAACGAAACCATGAGTTATTTTTTCTATGTTTTTCATCTTTAGTTTTATTTTTACAACAAATTTAGTTTAGATATAGTAGGAAATGTTTTTTCATTCAATGCATTCATGTGATGATGTTTCGATTTAGGATCGAGGATAATTTGAACTCTGAGTTTTGTATGTTGGTTTTTTAATTTGGTGGAATTTGTGATCATGAGTTTTAATAGATCATTATAAGGTTTTAGATTCTCATTTTATATAATAAACCTCACAAAAATATATTTTTCCTAACATATTTATTTCAGTATATTTTATTGGTTTGTTCATATCAATCTTATCATTCACTTTAACATGCGTTTAAAAAATTACGGTAAAATGTAGAAGGAATTGAACTTCTTAATTCACCCCCTCGCTATTTTGTCGATCCTTATCACATATATAATTTCATACGACATATTGAAACTAAATAAATTCACTATATAATTCAATGTGATATATTCATATCACTTTTGGGACATGATAATCTTCTGTACGACATCCATTTTAAAGAATGTTACAACTTTCCATATGATTTAACACTTTTTCAATGTATCTATGAATTGGTTCTCCTTCATTCATGATATATTCAATCCCACGATATCTCTATATATACATGAGAAATATAGTATTGCATAGTGTAATATCTTTTATCAACCTATGTTATATAATTTTTATGTATATACATTTTTTAAAATATAATAATCGTACAAATTTTCATTTAAGTGGATTTGATTATATATATGGGTTTTGTGGATATAAAATATTTCTAAATAATTTTTTCCTTATGAAAATTTAAATGAATACATGGTAAACTATATTATAAATTTAAATTTAGAAAATCTCTTTTTATTGATACATAATTTTATATTCAGCTTTAAGTTTTTGCTTTAAATATAGTGAAAGGATTATTTTGTCCACTAGTAATCCACCACATATAGAATTGAAAATTATAATTATAATAACTCTGTCTATATATAAATACTATTATAAACACTTTTAAATAATAAAATATGAGATAAATAGAGAAAAATTTATCAATAATAACACTTTAATGTTTTTTATTAGTATTGGTTCACATTATATAGAACAGTATTTAATTAATGAGGTTAAAAGAGTCTAATAAATTTTTAATCTCATGGACTTTTCCCAACATAATTAATCAATATGTTATTATATATACAAAAATAATACATTACATCATAAATTAATTTAATTATACATAAAATAATGAAACATGTTATAAATTCTTATAGTAGTGACATGATCAAAATTATGTAAATATACTATGTGATATATTCAAATTTGATGTATATGTGATTTATATGTCTAAAATTTTATTGTAATAGAATTATACTACAATGAACACCTTTGAACACCCAAATGGTATGAATGAGTATGTAACATCATTAGTTTATATATATCTTATTGTTATATTATTATATATATCATTCTAACCAGCAACTATGTGAATGTATTATTGATGTTTTCAAACAATTGGTGGTGTATTGAAGAGATGTGATAATTCCAAATCTATTATGACCACTGAGTTTCACATTTAACATACCACACTTTTTAGTTAAAACTGTGTAAAATGAGCTAATAATTAATGCAATTTTCAATAATTTTCACAAATGGAACACCAAAATAATGTAATTATTGTTTAAAATTATCTAATAATTGTTAGATGATAGAAAATAATTAAATTATATTATAAATAAAACACATTTATATAATATGAAAATAAATTGTTCAATATTTGTAATTGTGCTTCATATCTGATGTTTTCTATCTAATTGCCAATAGTTTTAATTAAATGTGTGTCTATTTAAAATTTATCCGTTTCTATAAATATTTAAATTTTTATATGTTTTAATATATTCACTAATTGTATTGTGATATGACATATTTAATGGATTGTAATTCAGTATATTTACGAATAACCACTAATGAATACGAATAAGGAGTTCATGGATTCTTGTAATTTTCTAAACAGAATCTTGAAAACATTTATTTGATTTTCATTCCATCTATGAAGTTTGAATATGAGAAATTTAAACTCCAGATAAATCAAGGATCATCTATATTTTTATGGTTTTCGGATTAATTATACATGTTGGATCTGTCATGTTGAAAAAATAATAAATTCAACATAAAATGTTGATGAAAATAACCGTAATGTGACATAGGATCATTTTGAATATTTAATTCTTGATTTAGGTTTTGAAACCATTGAAAAAACAGAAAATTTTCAATGATTGTCTTGAGATTCTAATAAATGATTATTCCCATGTTGTAGTATATATAAAATATTATCATCCATTTTAAGATCGGTTAACTTCAATAAAAGTAGTTGTTTGAGTGATAAAAGTTTCTATAACATACTTTTTCTTTTGAAAATCTACTTCTAGAAGGGAACGATATTCTAGATTCCTTTTATGAGATGAAGAAAATATTATGCCTAATGGTATTGGGGTATAAAAAGATACTTGTTTCCCCCAATGATTGTTTGTTGTATAGGAAACAATATGAATTTTAATCAAACTATTCTACATGTGAAATATCACGCTATAAGATTATTGAAAACTTCAATTCAGATTCATTCTTAGGTAATGACATATAACCTCATGCTTAATCAAATAATTCCTTCCAATAATCCATTCATATAATTTTGATAATAAATGTTTGATTCATTTTCAGGTATCTAAATAAAATATCATGCTAAAGAAATTTGGTACCTTTCAATAATTCCTCATTTAAAGTGTCTATATTAAAATTCCATTAATTCAAAAAGGTGAAGTTGTAATTCAAATGAACATATCACAAATATAAAATTATGTCACCTTTCTGACTCAACACAATGTACAAGATTTTATAATCAATTTCATGATTTTGGAAGTGATGATAGAAAATTATGAATGGGAGTGTGTACAGATGGAATGAATCCATATCAGAGCTTAAGTAGCCAACAATGTTTGTGGCATGTTTTGTTAGTAGTTCACAACTTATCCCCATTGATATATATGATTAAAAAATATATAATGGCGAGTCTTAGGATTTATAGACAAAAATATCTAGGAAAAAATATTGATGTGTATCTTTCACCACTACTTGATCATTTGAAACAACTATGAAAGGCATGTGTAAGAGTTTTTTATGCATACATGAAAAAATATTTTCTTTTCATACTGTGATAATGTTCATTATAAATGAATTTCTTTCGTATGGAAACATATTTGGATACACTGTTAAGGGACAAAAAGTTTTCCCAATTTGCGAATAAGAGACAATATATTACTAATTTAATAAATGAAGAAAGACAGTGTACATTTGACATCGATGATTTTTGGGAAATTATCATCCCCATCCTGGATTGAAAAATTAATTTAATGGTTTATTGGAATAAAATCATCATCCAAAACCAATGTATGATGAATTATAATACAACACTGTGAAATATTTTTATTTAAAATTTGGAAAGAAAAGTTTTTCTGCTCTTCAAAAAAAATATCTAGTAGAAATAGTCTACTTATTAACTACCATATTAGAGATTTTTTGAGAAAAAACATAAAATTTATGTTATGCATGTTGGGAAATATTTATGTTCCAGTTTGATTGGATATTTATTAGACATAAAAGGAATAAAATAGTTATTGAATTCTATATTGGTCAAGATAGGAATGGGAATATGTTTGGTGTTAGTACCCACTATTAATGGAAACAGAACATATTTATCTCCGGCTTTCCACACATTAAGCAAGAGTGAGAATTTGAATTTTTTTCATTTTTTTGATGGTATAAAAGAACTTATTAGATATTCTTCAAATATGAAAAATTTCATGTTTGTGAAGACTTAAAAATTAATAGATATGAAATACGATGACTGTCATTTATTGATGAAACAATTTCAACTGGTCACACTGTGTGGTATATTGATGTTAGTTTTTTTATATACCATCATCAGGTTATGTATATTTTTCAAATCAATTTATATCAATTTTATTTAAAAAAAATTGATATATCATTTCGATGATGAATCTTCTCTAATACCTTTTCAACTAGAAATGTTTTTTTCACATATATTTTTTGATATAATGCTTCTTTTGGTGATTCATCTGGTGTGTGAGATAAAAATATGTTGTCTTATTTATTTATGTTTTATGAAACCTTTTGAATTGTATTTATAAATTTTAATGGGATATGTTAAATTTCCTTATCAACCAGATGCCTCTATTGTTCAGAAATATGTATCGAAAGAGATTATTGTGTTCTATTCTAAATATTTGTATGAAGTAGATCATATCAGCATCCCTATATCTCTATATTTGATTGTTGATAGTGAAGGTATAAGATTAATGGATTAGAAGTAAATTTCATTCCATGTGATGAAGTGATGCAAGAATATTTATATATTGTGAACAACACAGATGATGTTCAATCATTTATATTATCACGTATTGCTAAATTAATGAGAAGATATCCCAAATTAAATAAAAAGTGGTTGATTATTGAGAATAAAAATAAATATTCTTTATGGTTTAAAGAGAATGTGAAAATAGATATATCTGCACCAGAAATGTTAAAATGATTTGTTGGTGTACCATCTCTTAATGTGATAACATGTACAGGTTTTGATGTTTTTTGGTACACATTTTACCCAAAAAAGATGGATGACAAGAGTACAAATCAAAATAGTGGAATGGGTTTATAGATGAAGTAGTTAATTTTTTCTGAGAAATAGCTTAAAACCCAATTTTTTTATCTTTAGAATATTTTGGTGTTCTTGAGCATATATTGGAAATTAAATATACAAAATTTTGAGTCACTATGTTTATGTTTAATTGGGTTGATAGTAATAGTGGGGTGAAACATGATGATTGTGGGTTTACACTCGTTGATTTAAAAATATATAATTACAGTAAGGAACCACTTATAATGGAAACACATGCAAAAAAAGTATTGTATTTCCTTGATCCATTGAATGATCTGCGGTCCTCCATTTTTCAACTAAAAAGATACCATTTTGGTGATGAGAATTATGGTGATTATGCTATTAAATTACATGAGTATTATTCATATATTATGTGATTTTTGTATTCTTAAATTGAGTAAAGGTATAAAAAGTTCATGTAGTACATAATGATCATGATGAAGGAATATAGGAAAACACTGAATTATCCTCCTAATTTTTATGGTAATTATTTATATTTTGTTTATTTTTTCTGAACTATAAAAATGTGTGCCCCCTTTTTTACTTTTTTGGTCAATCTGGATTATAAATATTTATTTTTCTTAATAATATTCTAGTAAATACAATTTTATTACATTTTTTAGTTTCAGTGTCTGATACAGAGATAAAGGAGAAGTTACCGAGGTATATCTTTTTTTTTCATATTATTTAGTCTTTAGAAATATACTTATTTAATGAATGAAAAATTTCAATTTTTAATTTTTTTGTAGGACTAATGATATATCCTCAAAGGAGGTGAGTTCTCATGTTACTAAAGAGAAATCATGTTCTCAAGTGGGTAAAAAAGGTATTACATGATTACCAAAACTACCACTTGTTCATGGATTTGAAATATTACATATTAATTTTGATGATAATAATATTGAAACTAGTCAAAATCTAGTTCAGTTTAGCAGTTATTTATCAATGTAGATGCATTTTAGGATTAGTATTTTATATCTAGATTGGATGTCCACGGACAGGATTGTGAAATAGCAGGTTTGGGAATCTGTGATGGTAAAATATCTCAATTGATTTATTTTAACTATTTCTTTAAATATTAATTATTTTAAATGACATATTTCACTTAATCAATTACATATGACATTCATTTTTATGGAAAAAAAATAAAAAAATACATATCACTTTTTTGGGGGTTTATGGAGAGATTTCTAAACAAAACTAATGAAATAATTTTTTTGGAAAGAAAAAGTTTGAAAACACATGCCCTAAGTATCCGTATATAGACGAGGATACACGGAAGACAATTTGTTGACACCCATCATGATGAAAAATTTATGGAATGATAGTTATTTTAGATTGTAATTTTTTTTTTCATATTTATCTAATTACTAATTAGTTTATTTTTACCTAACGTCCATTTGGGAGATCTCATCAAGATATCCAGTTGAAAAATGTATACCCTCAAACATTATCACGTGGAGTGTTTCCAGATTTGGATCAGAAAATGATTAAAGAAAAATTTGTAGCATTAAGAGATTAATTTAGTAGTGGATCATAAGAGGTCCAGTTTGGTCCTACATGTCCTCTCAATCACCATGAAAAATTGAAAAAATCGAGAAGAAGGCATAATAAATGGTATCTTATAGAGAAATCTCAGTATGTATCTGATAAAATTGTAAGTAAATACATTTTATTTTCCAGTAATTTTTCTATTTAATAAATTATAACCACTAATATAAATTCCTCATTTGTCATTTCAGGATAAACATTAGGAGAAATTTACAATAGTATTTTTTATCACTTAGGGTAGGATGGACATCCTAGCAACTAGTTTTGGAATGTCAAGTCACTCTGGTCCTGTGAGAGGATATCAGCCTAGTGTTACTGTTCAAAAATTTTATAGTAAGAGTAATCAATCAAAATACCCATAAATAGAATCCTTAATATCCCAGATGAAATAGTTGAAACATATTATGGGTGATAAAATTCATGTAGTTGTGTAGAAGGCTTTGTTAGAATACATGGAAAGACAATCAAAAACTGCACGAGCTTCCCAACCTGACCAGACGGCTTACATTGATCCTTTACCTCCATCTCAGTCAGACTACCAAACACAACTTTCTTATTTTGATCTTCCTCCTCTATCTCAGGCAGAATACCATGCGCAACCTCTCTACTCTGATCCTCCACCTCCTCACTCCATATACTTATAGTTTTTAGCAGAATATCCTCATATACATATTGTTGCGTTGGGACTCATAAATTTTTTGGGGATTATGTTTATCAAAATCCTATATAGATGGGTCAGGTTGGAGTTTCAGTACTTGTTATTATTGATCCAAATTCTATACTACCATTTTATACTATGGTTATTACCATAGTTGGGGATTGTCTGGGTCATTTTTTAGTTTGTCCAACTGGACTTCTTCATTATATTTAATATGTTGTATGCATTTATTTAATATTAATTAAATATTATTGAAAATTACATATATATTTTTCTTTGACATTTAACATATATAGTATTATATTAATGTAAAAGTGATTTCACAATTGATACAAAACATACCGGAACAATCGACATTTTATACTTCTGGTATATATTTTGGGGAAAAAATATTATCTCAGGCTTCTTATTCCTGGAATAATATATATGAGTTTCAGATGACATGTGTTATACGTGTAAGACATTATTTATTTATATTACTCATAGAATATATCATGAATCTAGTTGATTTTGAATATCTCGGCTAGAATGGGTTGCAGTTGTTTTCCATGTATGTAAATTTATATATGAATTTTTATTTTTTAATAAAAATATTGTTTAAATTGACTCATTATATTTCCTTTTTAAGGGATGTATCTACACAAACTTATTTTTAAAAAATGATAGTATATTCATTTACTGTTTTACATATTTTAAATACATTTATATGGAAGTGTCACGTGTGAAGAATCCTAGAATATTTGAATATGTATGTGAGATATTATCACATAAAAATATTAGTTGATGTTTTTTTCTATTTCAGGATAAGTGAGAATAGAAAAATAATTATTAACTAATGATCATTATAATATCATTATAGGAGATTGTTTGTATTGTAGGGGTATTAGATGTTAGGCATATTTTACCTATGTGGGTGCACCTTATTATTATTTTTCTCTTTATTAGGGAGTGTTCATAAATGTTTTTCCACCTTATTATACAGGTAATATTTTTTTTCCATAGTCTCATTTTGTTTAATTTTCATTGTTTATACATTTATTATTAGTTCATACATATGAAAATGCAGTTCATGGAAAAAATTTAACAAATTTAACATGTCGGTAAAGAAATCAAATACAATCAATTATGTAAAAGTAAAGGTATTTATTTTTAATGTTAGATATTATTCTAATTTTATGATATATATGAATATATATATTTATATTTATATTATCGAATTAATGTTTCATAACCATAGTGTCATCGTCTACAAGGACATATTGGATGTGGGTATTATGTTCAATGATTAATGTACGAGATAATCAAAATCGGGATAAATACTGAATATAATAAGGTTAGTTATATTAATTATGTAATATTTTCAATCATAGTATTCTAGTTTTAAACTAATATCATTATGTGTTATTATAGACATTCATTGATACTGAGACATATACCCAAACTGAGTTTACCCATCTTCAATATTTTTTTCGAACTATTTGTTATGTCTGATTACTATTTAAAGTATGCATATTCTTATATTTATGAATAATATATTACATGCTACTATTATCATTGAATAATGAAATTATATTTTTGTTATAATAGGTGTTTTAACCTAATGATATTAAATGAATTCTTCAACAATAACAATCAATGAGCATGCTGTCAATTTCTGGTTTGTATTTTTTAAATCCACTTTATATTAAAGTGGGTTGATAATGTTTTGATTAAACATATTAAAGGATGTATGTTTTTGTAGTTAGTTAGTTAACGCATACTATTTTTTTATTATTGTATAATATGTTTTTATTACAGGGATTATTATTATTTGGGAATTGTAATATTTCATTTTAAAAAAAATCGACTTTCTACATTATTTTATGTAAAAATTGACACCAAAACATTAGAAACCCATATGGGTTTCAACATCGGTTATTATGAAAACTAATGCCGAAGATCTCCCGTATGTGGGTTTCAGTGCCGTTTTTCATTTAAGTCGATGTCGTAGCTCAAATTTCAGCATTGGATTTACTCATAGATGATGCTGAAAATAGAGCGAGACCTAGTTTTTGTTGACTTATTTTAATGAACTAATGTTGAAAATTTATTTATTTTGTCAAAATAAAATACATCAGTTAAAAACTGAAATAGAATTTTAGAAAACCCAATGTTTATTCTAGTTTATTAACTAGTGAGGGCTTCGTCATTTATGAATGCATGAGATCTATACACAACTCATTTGGGAATTTAATCCCTACGAGTTCCAGTCATTCAATATAGCCAATAAACTTGACTATATAAGGCATAGATATCTCAAAACCTCCATTATTATTTGTAAAAATATCACAAGATATCGTGTATCTCTTATCTCACCATCTATTGCTAAAGATACCAAAAGTGAGACATTATACTATATGTATCAATAGCCTCATGTATCGTCAAAAGTTCAATAGAAATGGATGGTTGCATGTATAATTGAAAATTTATTGAATAATTCAAATATTTCTCATATATTTTTAACTCGCAATCACATACCACATTTCTATGAACATTAAGAAAAGGTTATTCTAGGACATACAATTTCATTTCATGGTGAAGGATGACCGAGAGGCACCTTTTCCTCTCTTGGGAATTTATGTCAGTTAGAAGGACGTACTTCCCATTATGGATCAATATGATATCTTTTAAGTAATTTAAATTTTGTTTCATCAAAATAAGATGAGACAATTTAAGTACATTATCTGATTTCATTTTAAAAAAATATATTTATTAGTCACCCACAATTTTATTAAAACCTAGTATCCCTCTCCATTGGTTTTGGAATATCATATTTCTTGTAGATCCTAGTGGAATTGATCCATATACCCCTTTTCATTACCCAAACATTGGTCGCTCATGAAACATGAATATTTTTATGTAGGTATTCTAAATGCAACTACATCAACTCACAGTTCCTTGATCCACGAAGTGCACTACCCAATTTATATATCCTTAAATTTTATATTGTCAACCTTTTACTCTCAGTTACACTATTTCCTACTTTGAAATTAAACAACTGAAGTGAACTAAGTTATTTCAACATAAAAAATCAAGTAAGAATTTAATGATTATTGAAATCACACCCACTTTGGCTAGTAAAGTACATTGAACTATGTTTTCATATTAGGTGAAGTAGTGGAAGGCTATTCCAACTTAATAATTTATTGGGGGACTTTTATAATTTGATGTGTAAATTTAGATTTATTATCATTACCACATTATTGTTTATATTATGTGAGTTTACATATATGATTAACCATAAATTAGATAATATTTATGCATTTTCCAGTTTGTTTTAGTTCTATATTGCATGATCATTAATTCATTTTTATGTGATATTTATTGAAACATCCAAAAAAATAACCACACAGCTTGATAGAAATAAAATAATAAATTGGTATTATCATTAGATTCTCTAATGGTTAGTTAATCTAGGAGTTGATATGTTAACCATTGACTGGGCGGAAACACATTGGACCAATTGAGGTTCATGTTATTGTTTTCCACATCTGCACCTATTTAAATCCATATATTGGTTTCATTTTAGATCCAAGCATGAACTGCCTCCACAATATTTGGATCATCACCCTTTACATATGATTTATACTCACACCTAGGTGAAGAGGAAATGAAGGTTACATAAAAGAAACCATGGTCACACATGGGATACATAATACAAGGAAAAAGGCATGTAGGCCAATAATTTAATTTTATAAAAATTAAATGAAACCGATCACATACAATGGTATGGTCCATCTTCAGGAGCATCTACATGCTTGCAAAGAATTACGAATTTAATAAATAAAATCATTCAATTATTAATTATTATTATTTAAGATATATTGCATCCAAATGAACAAATTATATTATTTATTTAATAAATTAGTTATTCTTATATCTCATCTGAATTTCATTGACAATATCATCCCTCATAATATTAATAAAATTAAATAAATTCATTTAAATTTATCTTTTAACATAAATGAACCTTTGAGGAAATTTTGTGAATACCCGTCCGATTCTACCAAACATGTATTATACTAATATACTATTTACTGTTGTGACATATTGAATACATGACTTATCACACACATTCATGATGTGTTGGATCAACATAATGATTACATGATTTTCATGATTTTTTGATCATTTGTTATGTTTCAATACACGTAGAGTAAACACGTTAATATGGAACATACATGACATAAATATATAAACTTTACACAAATAGTAATTAAACATATAAATATCTAAAACCGATCACCTGGAATGTCCTATCAACTTAATTACCACACACAAGAACATGTCTATAATGTTTTCATTGTAAAATAAATAAATTTTAAATATCCATAATTTGGTATAATTTTATGGCTTATAAAATTGATCACATGGAATGTTCAACTCCCACCATCTATCTGAGGCACACACGTATCGACTTAGTGTGTAAATTGTGCCTCAAAAAATTGAGTACATGTCATGTACAATGGGATACACACTCTGTGATCTCCTAATTACATTGTCACTAGTTCGGTTGGGTGTGTATTGAAATACATAGCCCATCATTGACTCAATGGGTATACATTTCATGTATGTGGGAGACACTGTATGTACTCTGGATCACTATGCACCAATCGGTCCCAATCAACATGCAGTGTGAAGAAATATCTAAACCCTATGTTATTAACAGATATGACAGAATTAAATCTGAATTAATTCCTAATGTAATGAAAACAACTACATGGCACATAACTATGGTTACAAGGCTCGTACTATTGTGTCATCTGGGCAGAATCTATGGCTCCTCTAGATGAGTTCATTTATTTTAGTTTTTTCATAAAATTATCCATATTGATTATATATATGAAAAATGAATGAGGAATTAGCATATATTATGATTCAGATTAAATAAATGATAAAATATGAATTGAAAAACTATATTAAAAATATTAAATCCCCAACAATCTTTAAAAAAATTTAAATAATTATGTCACTCTTCTGATTCATCTTGTAGGCTCCGGGTGTAATGGAAATGTGTTATGGGAGATGGCCAATATGTCTTTTTTCATGATCAGCGATCAATAAGTGATCTACATGATGATAAATGTTTATTCAACATAATTGAATCAATGAATATAGAATACATGAATCACACTATATCCAGAGAGAGGATCATCACATATTGTTAATAATTAATTTAATTAAATAAGAATTTCTATGATGGATTTATTTCATCATCGATGGATATGTTAAAGTATTTCTGATGTTTTATCATTGAGATGTAGGAATCAAATGAATATTCTTTATAGTAGTGATCAATGACTATTCCATGAATCTATATACTTCACCGAAATAATATTTCATTGCTAGCACGACATAACTTTGTGTTTCCATCATCTCCCTTTGATGTCTTTGAGAATTATATTCAAAATCATTCTTCGTGTTCTAGTTCAGGAATATCTCTCTCTTTTCTTGGGGAAATCATAGAGAAGAGAGATCTCAAGGGTTTGAGAGAATTCTCAAACAACATTTTCCAATTACCAAAAATGGATTTTTTTATTATGAAAATAAAATAAATAATTTTATATATTTCTAGGGTTATAATAAAATAATTTAAAAAGATCCCTTATTTATTTATTTAATCCTCCAAAAAACCCATGTCAAATATTAATAATAATATTATTATTTCTCGACATGTTCTTTACTAAAAAATTAGAAGTAAAAATTATCAAATAAAATAATATGAAATATTTATTATTTTCTCATTGGACCTAAAATTGTGGTCCATTATTCTTCCAGTATATTTTTTGATAAGAAAATATTTTCTATATGTTTATTTAAAAAATACCACATTATTATTCTCGAATAAATAAATAGATGTTATATATACTAGATAGAAAATTAATATTCATATGTGATCATTAAAACATGAATAATTATTAAACCATATGTGTGAATAATGTTATTTAACCTGTTAAATAATATATTATAATATGTTATTTAACTTCAATTAAAGATACACATAGTGTATGACCCCCTTTCCCTCTTTGTCAGTGGCATTAGAAGATGTAGTCAAAAGTATAAGGCCGAGTTCTTGAAACACACCAATAAACTCATAGAGAAGGATTTTAATTCCATAATGACATTTTAACTCATATGTGCGCCTACTCTATGAAATAATCCATTTATCATGATATCTCTAATCCAAAAGGTTGTATATTGATTCCATCAAAAAAATTTATCGACGTCCCTTTCATTGATTTCCTAGTAATTGAACCTTCCTATTGAACAACATGGTCAAGGATTTAATTATGTTATTTCATTTCCATAAAACACCCTAAGATATCTACTTCCATTAAAATCTAAAGGACAAATCCATTCTCATAGTATTTATTAATGCAATATTACTCGTTAAGAACCCAATATATCCTATCTATCCACGATTATATGTCATCATGGTTTTGGTCAATAAATCAAAGCACGTGACTCATAATATTCTTTTGTAATAATATAAATGTTTAAGGATTCATACATACATCCAATGATAGGAATAACCAATGACATATAGGAATGAGGATTTCCTTTTTGTGGGTCCCATTATCAAAATATAATATTGGATATTACTAATGGTGTACACCATGATAAGGTTCTTCAAAGACCTATGAATCTCCAAACCTAATAGAATATATAATTTATGTCCCTAAAAAGATATCATCCAAATATTTTACATTTATTCTCGAATATTTTCATAGAACATATGAGTTATTATCATATCCAGGAACTACTTTGACACTTTAGTTTGACTTCTACTCTTAGGAAATTATCCCATACTATGTTACGTATAAGAGGAATAATGATTTTATAAGGACTTTATTAATATTAAAAAATATCAATAAAGTTTTTCATAAAGTACCTAGAATATGTTTCTAGGGAACCAACTAGAATAATTTTGTATTTTTTTTTTGAATTTTATGTAGGTAATTTTCATGGAAAACATTACAATAAAAAAATTGTTTTATCTTATGGAGATAATATTTGAAATAAATTTAGCCAAAATAATTAATGGGTAATATAGTAAACCTATCATTATGTTTCGAAATAGGTTAAACATATTTAAAATTTACTGAGGTTATATATTTTACCACACTAACTATATATAATGCCTAAATCCAAAAGGGGCCAATATTTGAAATATAGATCTCATAATTCTGAATATATAATCAATATTTCATAAATTATTTTCAATACATGGATAAAATTTATTTTTAAATAATTATTTAAAACACAATGACACCCATTTATTAGAAAAAAAATTCATTTATGGTAGAATGTATTTATTTCAATATAATTCCTAGAAAAAAAATATAATTTTAATTTAAAATAATTTTATTGAATATATAGTACATTAATTTCATTAAACACATTAATAAATAGTTACTCATTTAATTTATTAAGATAAAAACTCATTTGGCTCACAAAAATTCTTTTCCATAAAAAAATCTCCAATTTTTTCAAATATTTATTATTACAATATATTATTAATTGATAACCATTGAATTGATTTTATCTATAATTTATTCCCACTTTATTTATTTCTATTCATATCCACCAATCCAATATCTATATGATACCATTAACATTAAATAAGAATATTGAAATATTATATCAGGATTCCTTTAAACTATATTTTTCATGTAATGAATGCTATCAAATAAATTAAATTTAATTATAGTGAACAATAACATATAATATATAGGTTTTATAAATTATTAGTGGCCTTTTTTAATAGTGGTGTTTGTGTACAATTGTTTGATAATTTCTATGGTAAATGTCATTGGGAAAAATAAAATCAATGATATTTCAAGTTGGATTTTGAACAAAGGCCTATATGTGTTGATATTAAGTATGTTTTTTCAATATCTAAAAATATATTACATTATCATAGGATAGAATATACTGATTTTTTAATTAATTTTTCAATAGATCATTCTAATAAAGAGGATATCACTCTTAAAATTTCCCAAATAATTAATAAGCATTCATATATCTTTACTAAACCATTAGTTTTGGCGAGGTTTTATAGAATAATGTTTGAACATGGGAGGATGTATATTTAGATAATAATTTTTTATTTTTAACTGATTAATATTTATTTAATGTGATAAGAAATCTTTAAATCAAGAGAAATAATTGAAATTTTAAAATTTAGTATCATGTATCCTTTTTAATTATGATTTTTAATTGTCTACGATCTATGTTAAAAAGGTTTAAAATTAGGGGGATTTATCCCTAGCATGATACATTTTATTACTATGTTTTTATTTTTCCAAATTAGTGTTAGAGAATATATAGTTTAATCATTTTAATTTCATTAAAAAACTAAATGGAATTTTTATTTAAAATTATTTTTTTATATAAATATCAAAAATGGGATATATTATTGAATTGATTTTTCAGTTTTGTAATTTATAAAAAGGGGGAGAATATTAATAATGGGGAGCATAAATTTTTTTATTTTAAAAATTATGAAAATTTAAAATCTTATCAATTAATTATTTATATTTTAGTTTTAAAATTTTAAAATTTCTCATATTTAGAGTTTATATAATTTTAATTAATTTTTTTTATTATGGTATCTTATATTTCTTAATGTGGTTACTTATTTTGGCATATGATGTTACTTATTATTTTCATTTGGTCAGATATGTTTTTTCATAATATCACATTAATTTGTATCATATAGTTAGTTTTAAATATATCATAGAGTCACTTAGATTTATATAATTCGGTCACTTATATATATATATATATATATATATATATATATTGTGATCACTTGAATATATATATATATATATATATATATTGTGTTGAGTTATATATATATATATAATGTGGTTACTTTCATATATATATATTGGTCTTATGAATATATATTTTCATGTTTCGAACCTACCATGACCCACCCTACAACATGAAGCTACTATATCCTTATTCTGATCTACCATTGAAAAAAATCGTTCCCTTAAAATAATACACATTAGCATTTAGAATTTGAGAGTTTATCTAGAAAACCAAATCTCCGCTAAAAAAACTACATGACATGTAGTGTTTATATTGTAATAATTTGAGAATCAATATACATAATCATTATTCCGAATGTTTCATTTAATATATAAGAATATTTCTGTAGCATGATTTTTCTAACATGAACAGAATCCATGTAGCCAATTTTATTCACATAGATAAATCCATGATATAGATGAGTGAATATGCACATAGCTTAATTTTATATATTAAAATTATAATTTTTATTTTTGGACGAAACCACATAAACGATTGGGAAATGTTTCCACCCTGCTATATAGCTAATGTCAACTACGTAGCTAATTGTCATGCATAGACAAATTAAACGATGTAGGCAATTGTTCTACATAACCAAAGAAAATGACATTGTTGATGGTGAAATATATCCAAATTCCATAAATTACAAAATAAATAAATTATCCAAATAGTTAGTCTTATCCAATTTCATGAAGACATGTATATCTTTGATAACATTATAAATTTTATATAATAATAAAAGAGAGTGATAATTCGATAATAATGAACATTGCATTTTAAATAATAGGTAATATATAAATCTTCATGCTTATTACATACAAACAAGGAATAATGTTTTTGTGTATATTTATGATCCATCATACTCATGAATATCTTGGAGATAGTGAAGTGATATTTGACATTTTAATTTTATCAACGGGGAACATGATTAAATTATGTAGACATAGTTTATTCAAAAGAGATATATACAAAAAAAATTCATATGATATTTAAAATGTGTTGAATCCTAGTTATGACTATTATTCTATTGGTTCAATCATGAATGATTTCATCATTTGATCATTTTATTACTGATATGATAATAGTTATTTAGTTGCGTTGATACAAGTTATCATTTTATTAATTTCTATTCTTAATTTAATTTTTGTTTTCATTATTGTATTTTCTTATTCCTAAATTATTTCATTTTGTGTTAGTGTTTTTTTTTCATCCAAAATATATCTTCCTAGGTTATTCCTCTTATTCTAAATGATGTGCGGGTTGTGACTCCAAGAAACAATTCATGTTTTTCAGCGGTTATGACTCCTATAAAATCCAGTTTTGTTGAATGACTGGGTAAAAAAAGATACATTTTTTACATGGTTATCGCTCCCTAAATAATTGAGTTTCATAGTAATAATAATTCTTCTCACCATGTAAATAATATTAATGAGTGGAGTGGGATCTTTTTGAACGGATATAATAAAAAAACTTGTTTCCTCTTTGTATTATTTTTCAATGCACTATTTGTTTTCATCGAATCACAATTTATTACTCAAATAATTATAATTTGTTATATTTCTTAAAATGGACTATTATCTAACCCGCTTTATTCTATCTTATCATCTTACATTTATATAATATAATTGAGAACGATGAGTTATGTTCATATTCAAAAATATTCCTTCTTCAACTCGGAATTTTATGGGAAACATATTGAGTTTTTAAATCAGGTAAATATATACTTATTAATGATTACATCAAAAAACCTTTACTAACTATTTTCTATATCTCCAAATCATATTTCTATAATTCATTAATATTTACTGGAAAAGAAGTTTGAGTAGTCTGTTGGGAAACATAATATGTATCTTCTACATTATATCTCCAAGATTCATCCACTACAAGTCCATGAATATTGGATGGTTTTAAATACTCATTAGTGATATATTAACATGGTATTTTTCTCATAAAGTTGTATCAACAATATTTTCCGTCCATAGGTGGTACCGTATTTATCAGTAGTTTTATTTTTACAATTACGAGAATATTATTTGGTTCATATTTAATTCCTTTAATGTTAATATGTATTTAATTATCATATAATTAGTATATATATATATATATAATTTCAACCTAGCGAAAATATCTCAAAATATTTGAATAAAACAACACTATATAAAGTAATCAATCATGTTTGAGGTAATTTATTTCATTATTGTTTAACTAGAATGTCTCACAAGATATTACTTTATCATTATATATGAGGACACAAACCAAACACGTTTTTAATAATAACTCACAATTACAAAACCATCTCCAATGTATGGTTGTCCATGTACAAGAGTAGTGACCAAAATCTTCTTATATTATTTGAATATTAATTCATATTGAATTATCTAAATGAACATTACTCCCTTTTATGTTAAAATGGTTTTTGGATTTGATATCCTTGTGAAATTGCTCATGAAGCATCTGTAATATCCTACAGGCACATGAAAACAATGGTTCTAATTTAAAGTAGTAAATTTTGGCCATTGATAGGAAACTTTTTTCACTATTGGACATTCTAATGTTGACTTTTTTATTAAATAACTTAATAATGGCTCATTTTGTTTCCCAAATTAAATTTTCTAAATTTTTTATACTACGTCTTCTTTCTCAATGAAATTTACACAATTTAAAAATTATATTCATTCTCTTCCTTTCACATTGATTATATTAGAATATAATATATAAATTAAATAACATATTTTTAAAATTATTCTACAAATAATATATTCCATAGATAAATTAATATTTAAGAATCATTTATAAGTCAAAATTTCATCACCGTGATATCATAGTGTCCATGAATCGTATATAAGTATGTCTTATAAATATCTTGCATTTTTACCTTAAATGATGATAACTAGATTAGAGAATTATAATTTAAAAATATATAGATTTTATTAGTTAATTAAATAATTAATTAATATAGGTTAGGTGATACATGTTTTCAATAACGATTAATCCAATAATAATTAATGGAAAGACACTTGGATCCATCCCTATTTTTGAAAAGGATGACTGGTGCACCCTATAGTGAAGCAACAGGGAAAAGTAAGTCAATGCGCAAAATGTCCTACATTTTTTTCTTTACCTATTATCATTACACGGGCTCTGTTATATATGAAATATTTTATATGGGCATGGATCTTTGTTTTAGTTTGGTGAAAAACTCAACCTCATTCTTTGGAGGAATACCAGATAGTATATCAAAAAATAAATCATTATGTCTCTAATAAAATAGGCATGTCATCAATAATGACATCCTCCATCTTCATTTGATCCAAGAGTCCCTTGATGATGGGTATCATTAACCATATTATATAATATTCTTCAATAGAGATTTCGTAACCACCCTTATATTAATACTTGATGATATGATAATTTATATATTAGATGAGACTTCATTATCCTGATAGTTGATATATTTTTCATATAGGGAAATCCAATTAATATAGAAAATTATATGTAATTAATCCCATGGAATATAAATTATATCAATAATATGTACACTCCAGAAAATATGAATCTGATTAGATTTATAAATCATAGAAACAATAACTGTTTCACCATGATTTTTCATTGATAGTTAAACATCCATTATTTGGGTGGTGATTCCATATTCTAAAAAATATTATGTTATATAAAAGAATTTGAAGAATCAATGTCGAATAATTTATTATCATATCTTGAAAATATTTCAACTACAAATTACATTACATAATTATCAATTTCTGCCTCAGTGGTAATGATTTTGAATTTTCATACCCATTTCTTTTCTTTAGGATATTATTGTGGGCTATTTTCATCATTTTCTAGAGGGATGGGGAATTAATTCACATAATTTATGAACTCCTTTTAATTTAAGCAATGTATTCTGGGTGAATCATTAGTTATTATGTTCATCTCCTCTATTATGTACATCGTCCACTTTCCAAAATATTGAATGTTTCAATCAGGGTATCCTTTTTTACCAAACTTAAAAAATTACTTTACACCTTGATACAATTACCTAGGTTTATTCACTGAAATCTATTACATGTTGGATATTTGGATTTATTTCTACCATGTGTCTTATCATGAGGTCATCCATGAAAATACTCTTTCCTTTTCCTTTCCTAAAAATATTTAGATGTTATAATTTATCTCTCAACATTAAGATAACATCTTAAAATCTATTCTTAGTTAATAAGTTTTTTTATGGATAATCCCCTTTAATGATGAGGATTTAAACTATTAAATAATCAATTTATTTTTCTCTCTGTATATAAGATGAAACTAGTTGTATACCTCAGGTTTCTTTTGAATGTTTCTTCATATGATCCAATAGATTCATCAACTTTTTATTTTAATTGAAATAATTCAAACACTATTTTTTTAAAAGTGTCTATGGAGAAATCATAGTGAAAAAATTTCTTGAACTATTAACACTACATATAATATACATCCTCCTTTTATATGGTATTATAAATGAGATTCCACCACTAGTTATCACCTTCTAAAAAATTAACTTGCTAAAATGACCGTCTAATTTTTGAGAATTGGAGAATGGAAAATATCTTTTACATTTCATTGACCCACATCTCAACAATAAGTAGATTATAAAACCCTCTTAAAGGGGGAACATATATCCTCACAATATAATTAATTGTGAGATTATCCCTACCTAGTTTGTTTGGGAGAACAAGATGATTTGGGATATTTTCTATAGCTTTATATCTTTGGGAGAGAATTTCCTTGAGGCTTTTCTTTCCATCCCAAATCTAACGAGGTTTCAAATTGTGATAATCTATACATATTCCATTACACACTTTTTTTAAATAGTAATTTATGTTTACCACTATTAACTTCATTAAAATAAAACTAGGAATAAGAATACATAAATTAATTAATATAAATATATGAAAACTCTAAATATTTAAAGATGATTTCAAAATGTACATGCATATGTAAGACACTAAGCCTCTAGTTTTTTATATAGGTTACAAATCGTTATCATACAAATATATATAGTTATATATATTATAATATATCATAGTAGTTTGTAATGATAATGTGATTTACCAAATAGAATCACACAAGGGTGTCAAATTGGTTGTGTAGTTAGGCCTCTTTGTCATGTACTAGGTCATAGTTTAGTTGATACTCACAACACACCGTCTTTGTGGATATTACCCCTCGGTATAATATTATATAACATGCATCAAATTAGTGTATCTAGAGAGGGATTTAATTTCTATTGGAACTACACAATGACTGGATATCTAACATTTCAACATTTTATCCTACACCTTGACTCATCCCTTATATTTTCTATTACGTTTTTTATAATTTCACTAAACAATCCTACATAAATAACAAAAAAAATTTATAATACCAACTAATTTGACCCATGATAAAAATTAAATAAAAAATACACTATTATAAATATTTAAATAAATCATCTCACAAATAGTCACAAAACCCACGGAACTAATGTTTTATGATCTTGGAGTTTAGATTTATAAACATATTATTATACAACACATAAAAAAATTCCCTTTTTATCTACTATATTCTTTTTTATGGATACCTAAAAAAATATAATCATATTAATAACCTAGGGATTTGAAATATAATAAAGGGGTGAGATCAAATTCTGAGTATGGTGGGAAACATGGCAAGCTAATAGACAATAAAAATGATGGAGAGCATTGGGATAAGGATAATTATCTTATTAAAACATTATAATACAATGGATGATAATAATAAATCATGTGGAAGAAATATTATACCATAATGTGATTGTTAAGGAATCATTAAAGATGAAACATATAACATATAAACAATACATAAAAGTCTGTAACAATTAAAAAATGCATAATCATAAAAACATGGAATCATATAGATGTGAAACGAATCCTGAATATTTTTCATAAATAAATAACTAGAAAATTTTTCCCAATTATAATACTAGTAAAGAATGTTTGAGAAAAACCATTATTCCCATACCTATGTCAACAAAATAATTATTTCAATGCTATAAAATTTAAGCAATGCCATCTTACCCATGCTTTTTGGAGAAACTCATTATTTACACACCTAATTATATCATGATAAATAATATTGAACCAGTGAATTAGAATGTTATATATGACCGCACCCATGATCAACTATACATATGTGTGACATATAAAATAACTCATCAACACATCTTATTTAAACAATGTAAAATGATTGGGTATCAAAAACATATCCAATAACATGGACATAAGATATCATAGAATGGAAAACTATCACAATTTATAAATGTAAGCATATAATAATAAAATATATATTGTGATCAAAATGTCACTTCACAAAATATAAATCATAGATGTCAATTTTATGTTAAAAATATATAGATTTCACCAAACATTTTAAATTTTTTATAAAAGATAAAATTAATATTACATATGAAAACATTTTTATGAAGGGAATGAGAAGACATTTGAAAATTATAATCTGAATAGTTCCAAATAAATTATAATTTTATTAAATAATTTTTATCGATATAACATATTTATTGGAAGGTAAATGTATTTTTTTGGATTGAAACCCATATAATGAAAAATATTTTTTAATACCTTTGTTTTAAATCCCACATCATAAAAAGAGTAATAATTTGTTTCTTTCAAAAAGGGCTGTGAAAATTATGATAATAGTGAGAAATAATCCATATAATCTTTCTAATAATTGGTCTACATCAATATTTTAAAGGAAAAGATTGTGATGGATGATGAGATTCATTGGAATGTATGGGATTTATTCTTATCAGCAGTACAAATTTATTTTTGGAAAATAATTTATCAATGAATTTTTCATTGATAATGATAAGTAATATCTCTAGAAAAAAAGGAATCTAAAAATAAAATTAGAAAAGGACAGGAATATATAAATAGTGAATTTATGTTCATATAAAAATGGTTTTGACCTAATGAATTACTACATTTATTCAATGAAACTCTTACCATGAGTTCTTGTTTTGTTAATCAAAATCTAACCTATAGTTTAAAAAAAACTTTGATAATCACTTATTTCAAAAAAATATTATATATATATTTCATTTTATGAACTCAGACTATATAGAAACCCTTCAATGGGGTTAGTGTTCAATATTCTCAACCTAAAGATAGAAAATCATGGAATGGGTTTGGAATCATGGAAACTACAAAAACAGTTTTTTTAAATTTATTAATAATATAGGAATATAGTATATAACTAATATGAATACATAGAATTGTAAATAATTGATTATGAACATATGGAATAATAATATAATTTAAATCAAAAGGCATATAAAAATGAATTTCTTTAATTGAAAAGAATATGGATCAAATCAAAGCAAGGGTTCGGAATCATAATAACAATAAAAATGTTTTTATTGAATGGTATTAATGACTAGGAATTGTTTAATCTCATAAATAAACAATAATTTGGACATAAAAATCAGTATGAATAAAATATGAATGCATATTAAATTTAAACTAAATGGTCTTATCATAAAGGTATTGATTGAATTAAAAAAGGGATGATCAGAACCCTATCCTTTCCTAGACGAAAATTAAAGCCTTGAAGGCTACATCAAACATTACGAACTGCATGTAAGATATTTAATGATCGATAGGGATTGTAAATTCTTGATCAAGGCCTTTTTGTGGATATTAATGGGATAACATCTTTGAGTAATCACCTTATAATTCTGATAAATAGGGGGGTTTTCCTTTAAAACAAGAGGTGCGTAAGGATTAAGAGATGAATCAAGTGGGTGGTAGGTAGGATATTTGTTTTAGGTTAGTTATTTGGTGAAACTATACCTGTGAAATTTGGGTTTGACTTTGATATATAATAAGGATTTCTAAATTGTGTAACATATATTTTAATCATTACAAATTAGTGATATATTATTTACCCATTTTTACACCTATTAATCATGATAAAAAATTTCATAGTAAATATTATATTACTAAAAATAATCATATTACCCTTCTTTATAATTTTTAATTTTTTTTAATATTAATTTGACAACCATTTAACATATTTTAATTTCTAAATATAAGAATAATAATTTTATAAAAAAATATTTAATATATGGACAAACTATTTTTGTATAATAATTCTATTTTAATCATTATGTTTTATTAATGTTATCTAAAATTTCATACCAATTAAATGAGTTCTAATAGTTTTTAAATATTATTAAACATAATATAATTAACTTAATATAACATAGATTCATTTATTTTTTTAAAAATACTAAATATTTAGAAAAGTATCAATCATTTGAAATAATAATTGGTTTACCGTGGTAAATAAAATTTACCATATGTAACATAACATCTATTCTGATAAAGAGAAATAAAAAATTACATAATTTATACATACTGTAATTAATTTTATCTATTTTTTTTAAAAAATATAATAATTTTGATTTTAAGATAAGCATTCATAAAAAAATTAACAAAGCATATATTTTTATTTAGAAATGATCTTTTATTTATTATAACATTTTAATATAATTTTAATAAATTTTTTAATTCTAGAAATACATTCCCATTTTATAGATATAATATAATGTTAATATTTATTAATTTTATTACGTTAAAATGGTTTTTCTTTTAGTGTTGTGTGCAACAAATTCTACCTACAATATATTTATATTAAGGAAATAAAATTACTAAAATCAGTGGTCTTTATGACCACGAAACCTAGGGGTCTCATAGAGGGTAGTTTATAGATGAACCTAGCGAAAAACCATATATTATTATTCTTATTAAATATTCCAATAATCTCATATTTTCTTGGATTAAATGTATTCCCTATATTCAAACTCATACTCAATATGTCTCTCATAATATCCAATCAAAAAAATAAGAGGAAATCCAAAATATCCATGAAGAAACTATGATTAAATAACATATCATTTCTCACATATTTAAATACTTTATATATATTTTGGAGTTGAGTGATGACCTTGTAGGATCGAAATAATGATGTAGATGCTCAATATTAAAAGAGGGGGGTGTGAATTGTACACTTTAAAATTATCTTTAATCAAGGAAATATCTATGTTTAAGAAAGTTAAACTATGAAAATTCACAACCCATCTAACACTAATTGGAGAAATGGAACAAGGTATGAAGTTACAAACTTCTTGTTCTACACACTTGCTTATATCTGGAAGGTGATTCTGAAAAACAGGTTCCAGAAATGTGATTCTGAAAAGATGGATCCAGAAATATGAATCTGGATAAATGAAACTTACCCAAAGTATACAATATGAGATTATACCATAAAGAATATAGAATCTAAATGAATCAGATTACATGTGTAAGGAAATATAAGAAGGTTAAACTTTCCTTACAATAAAAAATGAAGCGGAAAACTTGAAACAAGTAACAGGATATAAATATTTTAACCCAAAGAGAAGGGTATCCAACAGCCTTGGATAATGGTCCCTTGATTTATACTTTCAAGAAAGTCTTCCTTACCCACACGAGGGTAAGCCCTCGATACGAAGCTAAGAGTATCTGTCTTGTTATCCCCGTAAGCCCTCAACTTCAAGGTATTCGGAACCTTTATCTTCCTCAGCAG
Source organism: Viscum album (assembly GCA_963277665.1). Classification (NCBI taxonomy): domain Eukaryota; kingdom Viridiplantae; phylum Streptophyta; class Magnoliopsida; order Santalales; family Viscaceae; genus Viscum; species Viscum album. Next base: position 873,849,759 of record OY728143.1, on the reverse strand, counting down.
GGAAGCCCTCAACTTCAAAGTGTTGGCACCTATGTCTTCTAATCCCCTGAAGCCCTCGTATGTTATCACCAACATTCGGAGTCGCACGAAGAAATATGAATGAGAAATGAAGTACGCACAAGGCATGACAAGCTTCTCTCTCTGGAAATCACCTTAACAGCATGTGGTCTCTAGAGTGATAAATATTATTATTGAGCTCTTTTAAATGAGATCCTATTTATAGGCTCTGAAGGAATGATCGGCTCCCTCCTCCAACTGTCATATATTCCTTAAATTTTGGAGGGACCTATACACGTGTCACAAAACCAACAGTTTGTTAGAAACAGAATGGACGACATCATTTTATTACAAATCATATGTAACTGATAGCACGACATAGTTTTATAATGAAACTAGTTTAATAATAAGTAAAACTAATGTTCAGAGTGTAAAAATATAAAAGTTCGGAGTCTAACCAAAATAGAATTTGAGGTCTATAATAAAAAGATATTTGGATTCTGTTTTATTGGAATTTGGAACATGAATTCTGAAGAATTTTGGAGTTTGAATTTCTATGAAAATTCGATGTCTGGTTTCACTAGAGTTAAGAATATGAACTTAAATAGTTCGGAGTCAAAATTTTAGAAGTTCGGAGTCAAACTAGTAAACTTTTGGAGTCCAACTCATAAAATTATGGAGTTTAACTTGTAAAAGTTAGGAGTCGAACTTATAAATGTTCAGAGTCGAACCAGTAAAAGTTAGGAGTCAAACTTATAAACGTTTGGAGTCGATCTTATAAAAGTTCGGAGTTGAGATTATAAAAGATTAGAGTCGAACTTATAAATGATTGCAGTTGAAATTATAATAGTTTGGAGTCCAGAATTCGGAGTTGATCTTTGTTAGAGTACATATCCCGAATTCGGAGAGGAACTTTATTAGAATTCGTATCCAGAATTCAGAGTGGAACTTCATTACAGTTCATATCCAAAATTAAGATCCTAAAATAGAATGCTTAATATCAATGGTGATGGATAAGTGTGTGAAGATTGAAGCTGGTCATATAAATTTCCTTATCAATTATGATGTACACATGAAATCATGCTGCAAAATCACTTTGCGTTCTAAAAAAGTTGAACAAGACATGGCTGAGTTTGATAATTTTCAGAATGAGGTAAAAGATGCCTTTGACACCGAGGATAAAAAAATTAGGAATCATCAGGATGAGCTGATCATTGAGATAAGTTCTCAGAGTCATCAAGTGAAGGAACTAAATGATAAGGCTGACTTTCTTGCTCAAAATTTTATTATGGATAGAGATCTCGGGACTGAGAACGAAAAAAGGCTTGTAAAACCCGATGAGTTAGTAAAGATGCAGGAAGAGGTCATGAAGGCTCAGGCAGAAGCTTTTAAAGCTCAAGTTGAATGGATAAAGGCTTTGAAGAGGCAAGCTGAGGAGGATCAAAGATATTTGAAGAAGTTGAAAACCTTATTGAAGAAGCTAATCACGAAGGAAAAGGAAGACAAATAAACTCACTCCGATCTTTTGTTGCATTTTTCTTTCCTTGTAAAAATTTTCTCAACTCTATTAAATTTTTTTGTTGGTTGTATCTTGTGTTGTTATATACTAATGTTTCAAGAACCATTATTCTTTTCCATTCTCTTAAATTATTTTTGAAAATATCAAAGGGGGAGAAGGAAAAAGAACTACTCAAAAGAGGAGAATGAAAATTTTAAAATGGAGAAGGAAAAATTCCTAAGTGAAGATATCCATAAAGTAAGGCGGAGTTTCTCATTACGAAGTTTTTTCATTCCCATGATAATGAAAACTCCACTCCAGAAATTTAGAATAAAATCCTTAGAGTTTCAATGCCTAACAGGGAGTTAGTTGTATTCACTATCATCCATGAACAAAGGGAGATAAGTTTTATTTTTAATGTCTATTGAAAATTTTCAAAGTCCTTATATTATTTTTCGTAAAGATGTTTGTGCTTTCCAAAAACAAGAAGGAATGGAAAAATCATAAGGAATAACTTATTGACTCAACAGACCTAGATCATATTATTTCTTTAATAACTCATGGATACCAATATATATTGGTCGTAATTTAATAAATATGTTAGCATATCCTAGTGGCCACTAGGGGTAAGCCTATTTTCATATTCCATCCAACTCTAATGAATATTGTTGATATATAACAAAGGATACCCAAGAGATATCATATATTCTTGATACCACTCCTTAGGATAATAGAAATACCTCAGTAAAGGATAAATATGAATGGAAATCATATATCCCCATTCATTCTTGAGTTCACTAGAATAGTTTGGAAGTCATTATTGAATAAGACCATATAACTGTAATTAGAATTTGAGTTTAGTAGAAAATTGTAACAGTCAATATAGGCGGATTTCATATCCCAATTCTTACTAATTGAGATCTACATCACATGTTGGTGACCATATAGAGAAAAGTTTATATCCCTACCCCCACATGTAAATCTCATCAACATATTATAGTGGAATCCATTTAGGAATGGGGCCATTTTATTTTCATCACCTTGAAATCCTTTCAACATACTCTGATAGTGACTGAATATTTGAAACAAAAAAATATATATATTCTTATTCGCACATATTAATCATTTTGAAGTATATTAATAGTAATGAAATATTGTTATTAATATATTTCTATGATGGGATGGTGGTCACCTAGAATTTCAATAATTTTTACTTCCCACACTAGGTGACTTTGGTAAAGATCAAGGTTTTGAACCCCTTAAACATACTATAAAGATCTATATGGTGTCGTCAATAAAATCATATATTCTATGATAATTCTTATATTCCATACTTGTTCATTGTAGATTTTATTTAGGACCTTCTATGTGGTTTTTTATAATCTAATGAATTGTTTTAATTATCATCGGTAGGATAAGGAAATGTTGGAAATATAAATCATTCTAATATTAGAAAAATCTATAATATTGTAGGCCCACTCAATATTATTAACTATTAAGGTCCTCTTCATGATACTATTCACAAATAAAACCCCATACTAATATCATATCTCAAGCTAAAGGTCCTCTCCATGTTGAAACAACTCTAAAATTACACCCATATTGAGATACACCTCATAATTCTTGGATAGCTACACCATTATATTAATCAATAACTAGAGACATCCCATCATATCCAAATAATAATATGAGGAAACAGTCGTCATCTGTGTGTCTCCTAGATCTTTAATCCTATACCACAACTATGTTGATCCAGAATGACTCTCATCCCTGTGAAAAATTGACGAAGAAATGATCTTTAGGTTTTGGTTATGTTTCAGAATACCTCAATAAGGATGAGAAAAATACCATGGTTATGTGGAATGATATGGATAAGGATAAAAAAAGTTATGTTCTAGTCAATAGTAACTCATTCATAGGATATTCCTTTGTCATAAAAGAGGAATGTGTGTTGTATCTATTCCTGAAACTATTGGAAAATCTCCACTATATCAAAGTAAAATTTATAACTTTGGGGTCTTTATTATCCACATCAAGGTTATGAGAGATATATTCCTTTAAATTAATTTTGTTTCCTTCACATTTTATAAAAACCCTATAATGGTGAAGAAGCGTGAATGTAACAACAACAACAAATCCATTGGAATGTCCCTTCATAAAAATATTTCATGTTGTAAAATATCATAAAATCACATTAATAACACAATTCAAATATTAATAATAAATAATGAATAAAATATGAGGTATTTCTAAAAGTTAAGGAACCTTTATTATAGGAATAGTAACATAACCATTGTAATAGTAATTTAATATTTGGAATAGTAATGACCCTTATGAAAAGTAAATCGGCCAAAAGAATAGAAACCTCACCAATGAATGTTAAAATAATTTATTTATCTTATAAATTAAGATACGATATAGTTATATCATAGTACAAGTAAATAAATGTTTTAAAATTATTAAATAAGTGTCTGTATTTTTTTATGTTAAAAATATATAGCTATAATTTTATAATTAATATAATATTTTTAAATAAATTGTATTTCTATAAAATATATTCATAAATTATTATTATTTATCATATGAATATACCATAATTTTATGATACCTTTATTAATATTTCCAAGTGATTTAAAATTAGTTATAATTTAACAAATTCTATATTTCAATTAAGTGATGATTTTAATTAAAAATTTAAACTTCACAAATTAAAAAAAATTATTAAAAATTATTTCATTTTTGAAGTAAAATTTTAGATAAATTGCTAGGGTTAATTTTTGGAATTTTTCTAAAAGACATGAAATTTTTTTGAATAGTAAAAAGTGGAAATTTATGATAAAAGATAAATACATGGTTTATGAAGTCATAGATTATGTTTGGATGATGTAGTCCCAATATTACAATATATAAATCATTATTTTAATATATTTGGTTATAATTGTCAAACTATTAATAGTCGCGAGGTAATATTATAAACTAATGAATAAAATAATGAGAAAAAACTCCTCTCCCCATTCTATAAACCACCAATACCACCGCTTCAATTTCATATGTCTGAAGCTTTGATCCTTGTTCAAAATATACTCAAATATATTCCCAAGTTCCTTCCCCACATCTAGGTGCTCTTGGTATCATCAAATGACGGAAATTTATTCCCATTAAAGGATCTCTCAGAGGATATATTCAAGAGGAATATTCCACTTTCCTTTTCTTTTAAATTCCTTTCATCTTATTTTTTTTACTCCTCACATCCCCTCATCCAAATAGAATTAAAACTCAATTACCTTAAAGATAGTGGATTTTTATTTTACTAATGTTTTAATCCTTCATTAAATCCCTTCCCCTCTCTATTTTGTTCTGAAAAATGAAAACATCGTTCTTGAGGTTTTAATTTATCACATTCGAGAATGACAAATTTTATATTTTTAATTAATGCCTTCAAGGACGGTCATAAAAACATTTTTATGGTTAAAAACGTATAAAATATGTATTTTATCTTATGTAATATAAAAAATTCAATATATACAGAAGATGATAAATAATAAAACAAAACATGTTTGTTTTGGGAAAAACTGACCAAAATAATACAAATGATTATCACTAACATCTTCTCTAATGATTCATCCTCAAAAAAAATAACCAAATTAATTATATTATCATTTAACCATATTTATATTAATTAATAAAATATAACTTAAATTCTTTACATCTTTTAACATTTTAAATGAACTTCTATAGTTATAAATAACTAAACTGATCGTGGAAACCATGGAAATCAACGATCTCGAACAAAAAAATAGCATATTATAACTTATCAAAGAGTCCATAAATGAACATAATAAAATTATTCAAAATAAAATAAAAAAACAAATTTTTATGAATTAATTAATTAATTAATGGATATAATTTTATTATCCAGGACATTAAGATCAAGTGAAAAAACTATTTCAGACATAAGGTGAGGGATTCAACCAGAACATGCATTTCCTCCTTCAGATTAATCTTTATCTATGTTTACTACATTGTAATACTTCCTTCAAATTTTTTCCATATTATAAATTATTTTTATATGTTAGAAAATTATATATCCAACTCATAACATCCTTATTTAATCGTAAATACATGTTATTAAAAGGATCACTTCTCAAATCTTCCCAATAAGAAAGACCCGTTAATCACAATTCCTCGATTTCTTAACAATAATCATGGACAATCAATAGTGTATTTGAAGGAGAAATTATTTCTATAAAATAACATATTATATCCATAAAAACTATCGTTTTTCATTAATGGTTTTCTTCTAAAAATTTTTCTTTTTCCATCATAAAGACACTTTAATAGATTCCATTAAAACTACACTAATAAGGAAAATTTATAGAGTTTCCTTGAAAATATTTTAAATTTTTTTACTTATGTTTGATAACATTTATCATTATCCATTCCTATTTTCCATCACTAATATCCATTTATGTTCTAAATCGATTCCAGTAAGGACAATTTTATGATACCCACATCTGTAATGCCCTATGAAATGATTATGATACCCATTTCATTCAATTGGCAAACCTTATGTTATTTTATATTCCCTATGTATTATTATTCATGTGGAACACATATTCATGATAATTTTATGATCGGTGTTCCCAAATAGAACTCCAATTTAGTGGGTCATGTTTAGTCCCATGATACATCATGTTTGAATAGGGAGTAAACCTGCTTACTTTTTTCGGACTTTGTCCACCATGTATAGGCAGTTATCCTTGACTCAGGTTTATGTCATGTTATACACTTTATCCACATTGCTATGATATCATGGTGATATGATACCATGTTATAAATGTTATTATTAATTATATTTAATCGTTTTACATTCCTTTGAGGCAATCATGTTATTTCTTCTAACCCATGTGCTATGTTTATTCCAAAAGTTATTCCCTTACTGGGATTTTTAGTTCATCACTTTTGGTCATGTATTCCCAAAGATATTATATTCATATGTATAATACAAAAACAAAATTTAAGAGATATTTTGGGATAAAATAAAAATATGTTATTATTAGGTTTCATGTTTTCAAATTATGTAGCTATTCTTCCAAATACACTACAATTTACAATCACTATCTTCTAATTTTGTTAGTTGATTATGCTTAGAATCCTGTAATAATTTACGAGATTTGATATAGTTGTTATATTTATTGCCTCTAATAAATTCAAAAAATAATAGGAAGGAACTATTCTTGATAATAATGGATGCCCCACATGATGGTCACATCATTGTATGGGATAAATATAGAGCTCTAAACATCTCCCTACTCACTTATCAACCTAGATCATTTGATATATAAATATGAAATTACATTACCTAATTAATTTTTTTTGTTTTAGCCTTCACATATTTTATTTTTAATGACATGTTCTCTTAAAATCTATAAGGATTAATGTATTATACGATAGACCCATTGAAAGAATCTTTCATCAAGTTTCAATGAAATGCAACCTTGCATCCGATTTCAGAAAGTCTAAGATAATAACAGTACACCTACTGATAATGGATACAAAAAATGTCCAAATATTGGATCTAAATCCATCTCATGTCTTAGTAAAGTCATGGAAAATCATGAAGGCTCTAATAGAAGTGAATACAAGGAATAGAAGAAGAAACCTCATCACACCAGTTTGAGGTAAATTTCACCCTCATCACTAACCTTGGATCATCAAATCTATTGAGGATCTATTATTTTATGAAAACAAAACTAGTTAAAACCCATACCACAACGTTGGGGGCATTATTAATAGAGCATAATTTAAGAAACCTAGTATTTTTTATTATGGGGTCATCTTTATAGGTGAAACACTTCAATTTTCTTTGGTTGTGTAATCCATCTCCATTACTGTGACTGTGTTTTGTAAAATCCATTGGATACTCACTCATGGTCACTATCCACTATGGGTTATTGGAGAATCCTCATCAATTCTAGAATCCAATGTATTCTTTTGAGAAAATAAATATAATGGAGTATTATTATTTCACTCTCGATGGGTAATAAAAGGGTGAAAAGTCCATTTCCAACCCGTATGAGGATATGATTCATGATGTGTTTTATATTTTAGTAAATTTCGTAGGTTTTATAATTCAAGATAACTGATATCGTGAACATGAAATTTAAGGATATTAAGAGGACATGTCTAATTAAAACAAGGACTACACTGATGTCCTTGAAAAATGAGAATATACCTGGAATAATAGGTAGACATATAATATGGGAGTTCATTTGAGTGATGAAATACCACATGATATGTATTCTTAATATAAATAAAAATATGTGGTGTGTATACATATATAAAACATATTACAACCAATGAGGATGGACATATTTCTATCGAGGAATGGTTCTCATGATATGAAGCTGAGTTGTAAGAGCTAATATATCTTAACACATAAAAACTAAAATGAAATACTCCTATAAATTGTATTTTCTTGGATGATTATTTCTCCCCAATTGTGAATAAATAAGAGGAATAAATTATTCAAATTGTAATAGTATATTTATACTATTTTTCTACATCCAAGTTCATACCTTTGGTTTATTAAAACCTGTTGGTTGAATTATATAAAAACATTCATACACTAGGGAAGAAACAACCATAATTTGTATAAGGATACCTTAATATGGACCAAATTGTATATCTATGTTATTTAGTTAATATTTTACCATATCAATTTCTACGAACTACATCAAGCTTGGTTTTCACCCCAGGGACTTGTTTTATTTAACACCTTGATTCCATTGAGTCTATTCTAGATCAAATAAATGCAAGGTAGGGGAGGTTTTCATTTTTACAACTACAGAGAAAATGAAATCCTATGAGATTTAATGTTACTTTATACCTCCTAACATTGGGAATACCATATTGCCAATATCTGTAGGTATGGGAGACTAAAAGTAACACTTGATGAATTTCAGGTTTCCATGTGGCCCCATGATGGAGACATTTGACCATGATGGGTTATAAATACTCATTTATTTTATCTAGAACTTGGTGGGGAATGCATTTATTTGGTATTACTATTTTCCATCTAATTTTGAAGAAACTTTGGGAGATATATGGTGGAAGTTCCATTATCAATTAAGGTCAATGTTGACAAATATTATTACGAAAAACCACTCATTCTGTAAACATAGTAGGAATGGGAGTGTCAATAACAATATTGAATGATGGAAGGGAATAATATAGTCAATTAATATTCAACATCCTCTAGATAAGATAAAGAACACATGTACAAAAAATATCTACAATGATCTATGGATGCTATTAATCCTATTGAAATACCCTAGTGGTTTTTATTATTTTTTAGTAGTCCCAATATTACTATAGTACATCATCTAGTAGAGTAATGCCATGAATTGGATAATATTGACAATGTATGGGATGTCTTCTGGTAGAGTGGATACTACAACTTACAATCCTACACCACTACTTACACTATCTACCAAATTGGTACCTCCCCTTGAATTACATTTGTAATATTTACACCCTTTTAAGGATTAATGGTAATTTTATCATTTTGAATGGTCCAATGATTGAAATAATAAAATATATTATTTATATTGAGTGTTTTTTTAGAAAATTTATCACAAGAACGGATGAAATTCTAAAATTTCCGAAAACTAGGAAACCCATTGAAATATTTATAAATGACACATTAATTTAAACCATTTCCATTATTTATCAGGGAAAAATATCAAAAAAATTCTTTTATTCATGGATATAATCCAAAATATGGGTTATTTTGGGATGTTCATGTTAGGAAAATCTTTAAAACATGTGCCTCATATTTATTCAACTCCACCAGAAGAAAAAGGAATGTGGAAGTTAATATTGAGATGGTGAAGAAATAAATTTGACGAATAGATGAATGGTAAATTTTCCAACTTTTCACTCCTAAAACATATGTATAAATAAATCCATATATCTATGAACCCATATTTCTATATAGTCTCTAAGATAATACCTTCCTCATCACATAATTTCACAATTTGATTCATCACCAGTGATATAGGGTATTGTATAAATCTATTGAACACCAAAGATAGTCCAAACTCTTTCATAATTCCAACCTCCATCACTTGGAGGATGATATCCATCACACAAAATTAAAAAAATAGGAATGTTCCAACAAAAAAATATAGTTCTAAATACCTTATCAAACAAATCCTTCCTCAAATTAGATGTAACAATGGGGATTGGCCATTATTTTTTATTTAATGGATCTATTTACAGATAAAAGTGAGGACTTTTACAAACATGATATCCTTATCCATAGTAGTGTATGATTTCATAGAGGTCATGGTATTTATGGAAATAGTGATTGAAATGGAGCCCAAAATTCTTTTATATTTTCTATTTATTCGAAAAACATCACAGTAACCTAAATATAATACCTAAAAAAGATTAAGTGAAGCATTAATATCATAGTAAATAATTAAGATCTCATTTAGATATAATCCTATTATAATTCCACTATGAATATATCAAATTTACGATTTAACTTTAGTCTATATTAAGCCTACCATAGTCTAAAAAACATACAGAAAAGATTAACCCATCATAAGTTAAGAGTAGGAATTGTTGATACTATCATCATCTACCTCCAAATTTTCAGCCAAGTAATATCCTCAAATTAGGGAGAATAGATGCTTGGCCATAAAATATGATATAATAAACTGGTTATTCATTGTTATGATAACAATTTATATATTTAATTCCCTTTAACAATCCAAAAATCATAGATAGGACACATCGATGGCCATTCAAGACCTAATCTGTTCTAGCCATATGTTTTTAAAAATAAGGTGTAATTTTTGGAGATCACTCTAACCTAGTGTCATAAGTTAATTTAAATTATAGTGAAAGAATAATAACTTTTTATACCCAGTAAGATTAGTTAAATATATATATCTGTAAAAAAATGTCTTATTGATATCCTTGGTTCTATGAAAAATAATGTATCTATAATCAACCACTTAATGATTTTGAACAATAAATGAATTGGTTATAGTTTGTATAATATTAATTCTTCCAACATGACCATCATATGATATGATAAATTCTAGAAGAATGCATCTGTTTGAATCACACATATTACCCAATTCAAGGATCTAATTTAAAACAAATCATTTGTGGTGGTTCTCCAAGACATAGACTTAAAAGTTGTGATAGGATGTCTGTGGATCCATAATCATGAGTTATTACCTTAATGATATCCTTGGTGCCTGAAATACCTATTCTATGTATAATTTTGGGTCATGTGTAGTAATAATACCCCATTTGGGTCTTTTTACTCCAATTATATGGACACAGGTTCCTATAAGAGGGTTGGGAAGCCGCCAGTGGTAAGTAAAACCCTTTATATTTGTACTCCATATGTATAAAATATTCCACAACCCCTAATTAATTCCACTATGACCCAGCCCCATATCACATCATAAATTCAATGAACACCCAATATTAGGTGGTAGCTAAAGAATCCATATCAATATAAGATTCAATTTTTGATAATAATTTCATTTAAATAACACATTATTTTGAGGACTATCTATTTGTCTGGAATTACATAGAGTATATTCATGAGGTTTATATATCCCCAAATTATGGTGAGCCCATATCATTACTGATGGATACTACAATTGGATTGATGTATCCTATAATTTCTACCTAAAAAATTTAATTCTGTCAATTAATATGTCCAAAGTAGATTAGATATAGTGGAAGATAGTAAAATTTATCCTTTATAATTAAAAATATTACACAAAGAACATCTACAAATGTATATTTTAGGGAGTCCCCCTCCTATGCCTTGAAATAATGGAGAACCTTACTCATATGTATAAATTCCATTTCCACAACTGTATCACCTATCTGTTAATATTTAACCACCTTTATCAAGTAAATACATTTGGATTGTTTTGGACACTGATAAGGTGATATTTCATACAGTTTATAATGATGTTACATTGTTTTTTAGATTCATTCCAATTTTATCAAGTAACCCCTTAACTACTACGCATCACCAAATATTTTTTGGTTGTTTTTTATATGAGGAGGAGATGTCAGTGTTTATATTCTCTAGATTTATCCAGGCAGTTAATGTATATCCTTTCTACTACTGACTTCTTCCCCAAGTAGTCAAAGGCAATATCCCTCAATGAGGAGTGAAAAAAGGATATTATCAACATCATGAAGACTACAGTGATTTATATTTTTAGTGTCCCTCACTTTACATTGATGTAAAATGACACTAATTTTTACACTTACAATTTTAAAAGGATGTATTAGTCACTTAGTATTTAGTCCCACACTTCATACCACAACCATGGAGGCACAAAAAAATAGTCAGATTCCATCTATAAGAATCTATCATATTTCATTCAAAATATGGTGGATAAGTACATAGACTATATATATATATATTTATATTATTAGTAGAAACATTTTAAAAACCTTCCTATATAAACACGGTTACATACATGGGTGAGATACTAATGGCCCTATTCCACCAGCAGCATGGTCAAATTTGATAGTGGCTATAGTATGAGAGGACAAATAATTTTTTACTTGAAAACAAAGTAGTATGTTTTTTAATGAAGAACCTATATCCAAGTAAATTTTCTCCCATCAATATAACCATTTATTTTGACCCTATTTATATTAGAAAAAATCCCAATGGTTATAGCCTTTGAATTAGGACACCATATCCTCATGTGATTTCCCAACGATTGAATCCTTTTAATGGGAACACAGTAGCCACATGCATTACGTCTTATAGACATAGACAATGAATCAGGACCATAGAGTATAGGTAGTTATTTCTCATGGTCATAACATATACATTGGGATCCTATAATCATATAAAAAATGTATGCTTCTATAGAAATTCATTTCTCTATAAATGTTATCATTGAAATTAACATATCAATAATAAAATATTCATTTAAAATTATTACATTTATCTTTATATATTTGAATATATATAATTATTATGTTTTATAGTGGAGTAGATTTTAATTTTTAGTATGATTTTGAGAACTGTGTATGAAAAATAGAATGTAATTTTTTTACCATATACCAACGATCAAAGTGGTCTTGGGAGTAACATTAATTCCGAAAAACATATTTCCACATTCATGTTATACTTGAATATAGTTCCCACAAGATCTATCTCATTGTTGAATATCTTATATCTAGTTGGGTTGTTTCTATGAAAACTATTTCCATGATGGTAATACCTAGGGGAATATCTCTTTTTTATTTATTAGTATTACCCCACCACAACTCATAATTCAACATATAAGACCACATATTTCAATTAAAAATGGAAATGGATATTCGGTCCATTTTAGGATTAACTACCATCATTAGATTTTTATATCTAAAATGACTTTTTTGAAGATAATAAATATGAAATATGATTGTACAAGTTAAATAGTCTTAATGAGAAGAGGTTACGGACATGGAAAAATATTAAGATTCATATATATAAATTCATGTGAGAATTCAATAAGATGTTGAACCTGTAATAATTCATATAGTGGAACTGGTGCATTCTCTGATAACCCCCATGACACTAGAAAAGATTCCTCCAATGATTAAACCGAAATAAGAGTTTCCTTACACAATACACAAGGTATACTCTAAAGAAACATATTCCTTAATCAAAATCAATAGAGTGTGTATTTATCATTCCCCTAATGCAAGGTTACTCAAGAATTATTTTTATAACATCATGATGGGATCCCCAAAAGGTCTCATCGGAATGATCTTTAACTATGTTGCATTTTTTTCTCAAAACATGATCTTAATATGAATGGAAAATTCTTTTTGGATGACATTAAGTATCAAAAAATATGGCCTTACATATATGACTTACTTAGTAGATCGATATTTTTTATTCATGATATTTATTTTCATTACTTGAAATATAAATATGTGAAGGAATTCATAGTTCATATAATTGTATATTTTCATGTTTCTAATGATATTAAGAATTATTCATTATATAATAATGGTGAATATATTGATTCTCATGACATGATATATATAGTTATTAATTGATCTATAATCTAAATCACTACCATAACATCCATTTCGTATCTAGGAATGTTCTATTAAGAAACTCAACATTGTTCGCATAAGTTTTCATCCTTCTCAAATAAGAATAACCATTCAACTCATTCAAATGTATCACGAGGCATGAGATAAATATGTAAAATGACCTCCTAAGAACTATGTGTGTATTTATTCTAATTATCACTTGATACATAGTGCCCATATTTCGTAGCCCATTATTAGATGAAAATTTATATCATATTCTACCTTTCCCTAATTCCTAAACCCTTATTCAATAATTTCGTGTCTTATTTTCCTACATGGAACATATTAGAGGTTATTTAATTCATATATGAGCTATATCTATAAAAATCCCACATATGTAGATCCTCATAATATGACCATAAACTGTAGTACATCCAAGATCTAGTCTCCTATCATTAATCATATGGGTATATGTTACAATATAAAAGGCCTCAAACTTATTTGTGATGGTCTACTAGTGAGAGAAATTTTCAATTCATGTAAGTTTGATCTATATACGATTTCATAGTAGTCATTCCCTTTCCCAATGTATGGATATGTACTATGATAAATTCCCTAAATAAATTCATAATTTTTTTGTGTCTTTATTATGATTATTTTGTGATACATAGTGATGCCCAGACTGATGGACACAATAAAAAGTCTATTTCCAATTATCCGAAAAATTATTTGGGGGATGAACGTCATTATGAAAATGATATGTATTATCTCTTTTGTTTGAACGAAGATAAAATTACGTTATTTTACTCAACAATTTTATGGACAAAAAATGTCCAACATAATGTTCCAAGACATATGATCCAAAACAACATGGCAATAGTGTCATTTTCCCTTGATGTTAAACTTCAGGACATATAATCCTACCTAAAAACCTGAAATTTAAATGAGTGGTACATTATATAAAACCTAACCACTTTTAAAAAAGAGATATATCTAAATAAAAAATCATACCATGTGGTTATTTATACATAAAAATAACATAATAAAAAATTTAATCTACTATCAGGATCCCCATCCAAGTGCTTTGGACTTCTCATAAATATTGCTTTGTCTTATGGTCGTGCATTCAAATGGAAAGATCATGAGTCCCTTTTTATGATGTTAAACTACAGAACATATTTTATGGCCTTAAAACCCTTAAAATAATTATAAGGGACTCTTTCATATGACCCAATTTGAAAATTACCCTCGATTATGAAATATCATGATCTACGTTGGGGGGAATTTAATTTATTTGAGGATATAATGGTTATGGTCGTACTAGTTAACCGTATTGTCGTGATACACATGTCCTATGAATAGAAATTACATGTTTTATATGAACTAAATTTTTGTTTTTTATTTCTAAAAAATTATGATACTTAGTGATGCTTGAATCCCATAGCCTAGTCCCATACAAAAACATTAACTTCCACAATTACTCATCTTTTGGTAATGAGATCATACATAATTCTCATCAAATTTCAATCATACCTCCCTCCATAAAATTCATGAATTTTTACCATCCTTTATCATGAATGAGTTATTTATGGCATTATTATATATATAATAAATGAAAAAAGACTTATTTATATTATCTCATGGTACATTGTGATTCTTAAATCCACCATCTTGGGACCAACCATAAACTCTAACTAAACCCACATATTATCATTATTAAGAATCCTTTACCCATTCACATAAAACAAAAATAGAATTATATTCATTTTCAAATGAGAAAAATATTTATAGGATTGACCACATCCAGGTGCATAGGTTATATGGAATCGATTCCTTCTTAGATGTCATTAAATTGAATGACATATGGGATATTCCATGTGAATTTTACCGTATTGAGTTATTTAACCCACATTATCTATAAATAATCCATGAAATATATCTCATATGACCTCTAGGAACCAAACAACCTCATATATGTTATATTTACATAAATAATTGAAAATTCATCCATGTGGAATAGATCAAACGAATTTTTAACTCTCTCTCATTAGAAAAGTTATATCTATAGTAACATTTTCCTATCCTGGTGTAATGTTCCATCTATCCTATAACCAAAATGTCCCCCCTATATAAGAAATATGTGTGTCCCGGTTCATGTTATTTTACAGAACCAACTAGAACCTTCACCCTAGTCCCAATAGTGCATATCTCTCAACATCAATCCCCTTCCTATCATAGTTTATAGGACCCCATTATTAATTTAATGGTTTTAAAGATTTCCCTTACACGAGGATCATTTCAAAACTATGAATGGATTTATTCTTACTAAATCATGATATGTAGTGATTCCTAGATCTCTTATATCAGGAATAGTCATTGATCCTAATTAAAATTATCATTCTTTATTATTTGTAGAAGCATTTTAGTCACAACTATTTTTCCGTCATAAATTTATCACATTGGTAAAAAAATTCATCTTTAACATGATCAAGATATATATAAAACCAACTACATAAATTTCCTTCTAATAATACCCCAAACTAGATATAACCTAATTCATTATTGTATAATGTTTAAATATGTGACTAATGGTTCATATTACATGAGCTTAAACTATTCATAATTTTCCATTCTACACAACACAACATATCTATATAAGTGATGGACCTCTGTAAGGGTTCTTGTCATATGTATTCTACCAATAAACCCATGAAAGTAAACAGTTCCACGTTCTCATGTTCTATGCCATGTTACCCAAGAATCACATATGTTTTATGTCTTTTTATTAATCCACGGTCTATGTTATGATGTGCAAAAACTGTTATAGTCCTTACTTTAATTAGTTCCAATCCTATATTTATATATGAAAATTCCATTTCCCAACATATGAGATTGATTGATGCTATTAATATCATCTATAAGAACTATATTAGGATTGAATCATAAGATTATAGGTTACATAGTGACTCCTAACACATATATTGTGTACCCAATCACATACCATCATCCACATTGGTTTCCATTCATCATCAATAAAAAATAATACTTTTTTTGTTCAGGGCAATAATTTTCCAACAATTTTTTGAATGTTACCTTACAAATAACAATATCATTATTCATGTGTATTAAATTATCTTAGAACATTTAAAGTTGTCGTTGATGATTTTATATGGTTCAACAGTACACCTCTAATTGGTAACATCCATTTCTCCATATTTGAAACTTCCAACAAGATGAACATTCATCCACAGTATAATGTCCTTTAATCTCCATACAGCTCGGGTATCATTATCATAGAACCCACCATTCAAATAAATGAAAAATTTATCCCCAACAAAATTTTCACCTTTCATATTCAAAGTTCACATACCTCAGGGAATAATTTAATTCATCATTACTCTGCATTCAAATTTTTTTTCTATGATCTTGACTTTTGATCCCCATCTATAATCTTTTTATCATTACCCCACATTATGGTTTGAACACCAGGACCTTAAATTGAATTCACCTAATACTTAGAGGGTCCAATGTAGAATTGGGATCTCTATGCACATAAGTTGTTATCTTTCCCTTGATACACGTATATCATCAAATAATTTTATATACACCATGACATTAACCTATGTTCACATCACCAATAAAATCATAGATAAATAATGTGGAAATTAGGCTCTAATTACCACCAGGTTATCACCTATCCCAATAAAATATAGTCTATCTCACCGTTCAGTTATTGTTTTGTAACCATTATCTTCATAGATTTTCGACCCCATCAGAATAGAATTAAACACTGCATATCCTATATTAAAATTTTCTATACAAGTTTTTTTATCATTTTATTAATGTCGGGTAATTTAATTCTCCTATGCGATAGATAATATCACTTCTATGGGCATTGGAATATGACAATAAACACTATAAACTTTAGAATATATTTTTATGACCTTATATTTCATTACTCAATTGTATAAATGAGAATACCTTAAAACTAAAAATGATAGATACATAAAACATTTTATCTCATCAATCCATTACAGATTTCATGGGGAAAATTAAAGTATATACGCACTATGTAATTATCTGTAATGACTTAATAAAAAGGAAGTTTTAAAACAGAATAAGACGTGAAGCATATAATATCCACCACATCACTGTGAAAAAATTTGATCTAATATTATTGGAATGACTGGTGTAGAAAAAGATAATGCAGACCTGTTTGATTTTATTTTACACATAGACAAAATTAGATTCATTTTATAACCCTTAAATCTAAGGATTTTTTCAATATATTTTGGAATAATCTTTGGGATGTGTGAACCCTTCGTAGAAATAAATTCACCCATAAACCTTCCTTATCAAAAAATACTTTAAGTCAATGAAACCATTAATTAACTACTAGTGATTACTATGTCTAGCTCCAGGAAACTTATCATCTTGGTAATTTTTTTTATATTCTTCACATCCAACAAATTCCATATACATCCTAAGGAAGATTCCATATGGTCTTTAGAAACACTGAAAACATTTTGGTGGAACTCATCATTCCAATATGGTAAATTTTCCTCCCATGAATAGAATTTTGATTCCATCATTTCATGATTGAAATGTTTCATGTTATTTTTTACTCATCACACAACCCAAATGATCATGTGTATTTTAATACCCTCGAGGTTACATGTTCATGCATCATACATATATAAAATTTATGAGCAACAAATCCTATACTTAAAACATAGTATTCCTTGTGACATGACCCTAAAGTCTACATTGAAATAGTTTAGGAATCATGACCAAATATTGAATTCACCTACCCATGATTAAATATATGTTATTTTTTTTGGGATGTTCATTAACATAGTTTTTTTATTAAAAATCCCTATAAGATAGACCATATCACAATTTGGTCAAATTCATTCTACCATAAACATAGGAATCTTATTTTTGTGTACTATGACCATAAATAGTGTGTAATTCTCTCCATGTTTGTTTGAATATGAAATGATGAGATCATAATCATGTCTAGTTTTCATTTTTCTATGTTTTTATGTAGATCACCGCATCCTTTGGGAAAATCATTCTTACATAATATTTCAAACACATTAGTATGGCTTGCATAACCATAACGATTACAAGGGATAAGGAGTTATACTTCCAAGGTGGGAAATCCATAGAGTGAAACCTAGAAACAATTTGAGTCTTCAATTGATTGGAATGTACCTTTTTTGAGCTTGGAAAAAGTGATAATTTGAAAAATGAAAATTCATAAAAAATTAATATTGACACATGTAAATTGAGGCCCTAGAGAAATCTAATTTTTTTCCCACAAGGGTTACCCCATATGAGGCTCAAAAATATGACAGTGTTAAAAAATTAAATAGTTGCATAGATTTTTAGGATAACCATATTACTTAGACAAGTTCATATATGATATTTAGGTGCCTTGACCTAGAAACAAATTTGATTAATCTTATATTCCTTTAATACGTTAGTCCAAATCAATCATGTGAAAATTGTGATGGTGTTGAACCAATGTTATCATTGCCTCTTGATCATTAGGATCCTCATTCTAAGATCACCAAACATAATACTTTTCATATTGAGTCAATCCTTTCACATATCCAATGAAAATAAATATAGGGAATGATGATATTTCAAATGTTGATTTATATGGATTTCATAAACTCAATGATGGGATTCCATCGATTTGGAAATAAACTACCATATTCAAATACACAAACTCTAGTGTTTGGAGACCATATATACACTACTATATACATAGTACCCATAAACATGTATGGGAAGATGAATATGAATAAATCATCTTCTATATATGTATTATCTAACTCTAGTGTACGGTGATGGTAAATATGCTACTATATTAATACATCCTATACTTATCCAAATACATATTTACATGATAATGTAATATTCCATAATTGAATAGACAAACTCTATGATATATTGATGGTACATACACCACTATATCCACACTTCTTATACCCTTCAATGTTCACATGCCTAAGAGGAAATAAACTTCAATACCTTAATGGACTATCTCTATTGTATGGTGATGATATATACACTAGTTTATTTTTACTTACTGTACCCATCCATGAGAAGATATATATTGGGATTCTCTTTATTAATAATGTATATTGGATTCATGGTTATTATAATTCTTTTCAATTAAATGGTTCTGTTGATTAAGTTTTTTAAATCTTTTTTATCATGAGTTTCTCCTATTATTTAAAATTTATGATAATGGAAAAAAATGGGGAAAAGGGTGAAATAGAAATATAAATAAAAAACCTATAGGTTCCATTAGTCTTTTTCGATAAGGGTAGGATAAACAACCATATTGAAGTATCTCTTTATAAAAATTATAGTTTACAAAATTCCCTATATATAGGATTGATGTTAATCAACTGATTTCTATGATTTTTCAACACCACTATGAAGAATATATATATATATATATCTTTAAAATCCTCATTAAGAATAATTATTTATTCCAAGAAACTCATATTATATTAACCCATCATAAAATCAAGGATATTAATTTACTATCTCACATGTATTTCTTTAGTGTTATCAATCTCTTGAGAGAGGTAGCTAACTTGGGAAGTTTCATCATCAAACAAACTCCACTACTCCAATGCCTCATCCACGTAACAGTTCTTATAATAAATATCTACAACGCAAAATTTAATCAAAAAATTATATTTATTTCTCCTTAGAGATAAAGAGTTTCCCTATTTTTCTTTAATTCCAAAATGATATCCTTCACGACAACATATATGGTCCAATAATAAATTCCCCCATATCCCAAAATAATTAATAGATGTTTTTAAAAACTATATATTTCAATGTATATTATCCTAGAATACATATATATTCTAATAATATCTTTAATATTAATAAAAAAACTAAAATGAAAAACCTTGATATATTTTAATTATTATAATTTTACCCTTAATACATTACAAATAAATCAGATAACATAAATTGAAGTGGCCATACTAAATAAACTATAAACAGAGAAGAAATTACATCTTGATGTGGAAAAATTCCATATTAATCATTTTTAGAAGATTAAAATATGGTTAGCTTCACAATGGATTTCCCTTGACCAAGCCCATGAAAAACAAGAACAATTGTGGTTTGCGAAAAATAGTAAAGAAGGGATGTTAATGTTCTTATAGATTTCCCCAAGCTTAATGATTATTGATCCACCACCTGATTCTTCAACCAGATATTATTTTATGCTTAAGTAATATTTGAAGATCCTAAGTGGTAATTTAATAATTAATTATTAACATATAAAAATTTAATAAAATATTTATATTAATATGTCAGGAATTGATATATTTTTGAAAATACCTTTTTACTATATTAACATTATTATTACAAATGTATTTTAGGAAAATAGAATTATATTTCAAGGAACTATGTTTAGTTTTTTATAATAAAAAAGATAGAGTGAATCTATATTTATTATTAGTTTATAAGAAAATAGATTAAGAAAAATTTGAATGATAGTTCATAATCATATTTTGGTGTAGATCTAGAAAAGCTCTATCGATGGATATTAGAGGAGTGATTTGTGTTCCAGGAGATCAATGAATTTTTCCTAAGATGTTGTTGTCAAGGTCAATCATTTACTTCCTAGGGGATGCAGCCTGAGTGTGAGGGGAGACACACAATATTTTGACACTTCTAGGATATATTCACAACCTAGAATAACCAACCAAAAAATTAAAAACAATGTTTGGGGGTCCTTCAATAAAAGGTATTTCACAATAACATAGGAAGAGGATTCAAGAATAATTCATAAAAAAAGATCCATTTATTGACACTATGTAAGGTCATATGAGATTTTCGAATGATTAGGTCATTGTAAGAACTTTATAATTTTAAAGGAATTCCATTCCTGAAGGTACGCATCCATGGAATACGGATATCATTATTCAACATTTATACATGATTTGGTGCTTCTGAAATTAGTATTTCATTATAGAAGATCGAGATTTTTTTGAATTCATGTTTCCCAGTGATAAACATAAGAAATGGGCTTGGGGAGGTGAATTAATTTCTCTTAAACCCTGATTTCCTTGTATTCAAGAATGGTGTTTCAGTTTCATCATCTCGGAAAAATTAAACTCTTACTCTAATGTATATTTTAAAATAATTTTTTGAATAATATTTTATATAATCGTAAATTCCTTTATGAAATTTTTTCTTCAATTTGGTTCCTCATAAAGTGATATATGAGGACCAAACAAGCTCAATTTGGGCACTTTTTTCATGGATTTCTTGAATTAGATCTCAAATCAGTTCTAACAAAAAAAGTGAGCTTCGATATATCAGCTGATGATTTAAATATTATATTTGTATATGTAATGCTTCATTACTATTGTTCTGATTAAAAGATCACTGGACATCCAAAAAATGTATTAATTAAATCACATGGACATTTTGTTATGTAAGTGGTTATGACGAGGAACAATTTAAGATGAAGGGATATGTGAATAGTAGTAGAAAGGATACTGGTGTTGTTCATAAAGATGGATATACTACACACCGTCATAATAAGTTTGGTTTTATTAGTTAGAGTCACATTCCAACTAGTAATCATTCTGATGTAAAATCATTGGGAGCCTAAGATGTGCTTACAAAAAACGAGAGCACCTATTCTAAAGAGAGAAGTGATCTAATATAGAAATAGGGTATCCATAATGTTGGGGTTTCATCTTCATATTTTGAGTGTGTTCCTAAATTAATATCTTTATTTGACACGGTATAGGGGAACATATTAGTTGTTATTGATAGCATGGAAAAGGAATGATCATGGTATGAGCTGCATATATCCCTCAAGGGAAAACAATGGAGTGAACCCTTGATTTTTTGGCCACAAGGGAAGTTGACATTGTATAATCAACCTATAAAGGTATATTATGTCATTTCTTAGGGAGAGACTTAATTCAATGTGGAATTTAATAGTAAATGGTAGCTAAATTATTTTGGAGGCAATTGGGAAGACATAAATAATGATGCTCCATCAACAAAGACCTCTTACCAAAATGATTTTGTTAATGGAATTTTAATTTTTGATGATGGTTTTTCATTGATTAAAATAATGAACTAAATTACAATGAGAGATTTTTTTAATATTTATACCACCATGGGAACTTGTTTGACACCTATTACTGGTGGGAGGAAGTCATAGGGAAGCAAATTCATCACTTTAGAAGACGAGTGAAACTCTGAGAGGGAATATGAGGACTATAATTGTCTGGATTATGAGTTATGAGATATTCATCATAATTAATGAGTGTATATTACATTCTATTTTACCACATTCTATTAATTTGGTTCCTTATTTTTCATTTTTGATAAAAGGGTCTTGACCCCAACATTTAAAAAAAAATAAGAAAGTTAATAGTTAATATACATAAAATTATATTTGTATAAAATTGTTTTTTATTATATTTAATTTTTTTAAATGAAAATATTTTTTATTTATTTTAGGATGTAAATTTGAAATGAACAACATTTATTTTAGACTAATCATGGTCATGTTAACATAAGATGGTTTTTTGGGTATTCTTCTAAAAATATATATTGTTATCTGAATTTTATAAAATACCATTTTTACAAATTACATGGCATACTTAAATTTTATGTATATTTGAATGAATTATAAACTCATAAAACTAGATTATAATACCAAATAAAAATTAAGAAATAAAAATTATAAATTTAAAAATATTACATTGAAATTATAATCCCATATTATAAATTTTAGAAAGTCAACTATATTTTTCAAAAAAACTTCTTTTTAAATTCATTATACATTTAGTATATTAAAATTAATTTTTCTATATATAAAAATATGATAAAAAATATTTCAAAATGGGAATCAATATGTCAATATTATTTATTTATTATTATTTTATTTTTCGGTATAATGTATAATTTTTTTCATAAAAACTAATTACCATTGCGAAAAAAATCATAAAAATGATAAACCTTCATGGTAAGGGTCCCCAAAATTTTCAAACATGTTTCTAATTAAATTTTGAACGTTTTAATAAACCATATATCTCATAATATAAATTATATCTCAATTTTGGGTAACATTCCCTCATATTTACATCCCATTATCAAAAAGTTTTGGATATTTAAAAAAGAATACACTATTTTTCAATTATAAAAGGGGCACTACTCTCCTCATTTTCCCTAGAAACCCATTAACATACTCCCAAAAACTGAAAAAAAATATCCTCTAAATTTTTATACACTATAATGAAGTAAATCTTTCATAGAATACTATCTCACAAATGATTAACCCTCATCGCAAAGAAGATGGTCAATGAATTGATGTTTATGTTCACATAATCACTATTTTTTTATTTCGTTTTGATATTTTATACATCATCAAATTTCATTTAACCATGATAAAATGATAACATTAGTATAATTTTTATACTATAATATTAATATACTGATGTTACAGTCATTCATGACCTATCCATTTTCTTTTAAGAAAAATGAAATTCTGAATCCTGTGTTGTGCAAACTACCACCTCTACAAAACAACATTTATCATTTTCTCTTTTCCATTATAATATTATGGTCATAATAATAAATTTCATATATAATTGGTATATTTATAACACATTTTATATTCTTAAATGACCGACCATATCACGCATCTTCCCCATTCAATATAAAATTATATCCTTATCCCTGCATATGTGTGGACTAACGACTCAAAGGAATGATCGATTACATGTTTTCATTTCATCACATTTGTAAATGGGTGGTCCTAATACTGAATTTAAAGGATAAATATGATTGTTATTATTATATAATTAATGATTTTCTAAGAAAAGTTTTAAATCATTATAAGTAAACAATCATCAAACAATCATCATTAATTAAATTGTTCAAAACAAGTATACTAAGGGGAAAATATTACATTCAAATTATTTAATATTGTTCATATCCATTGATTATAAGTCTATATCCTTTAAAAAATATAATATATCATAGTAATATATAATAAATTAAATAATTATTCTACTATTTTAATGAAATTACAACTATATCACCCCATAATCATCGATAATCCTATTATGTTCATGTATGGGTAGGTTTGACCACCTAAATAAAATATTTTATGAAATTAAATAGTGAATGAGTTTGAAAAAGTAGTAACTAGTATAATATCATATAAATGTGAAAATATGGATTTTTTATGGAATGTAAAAATTTATATTTAAATTTTTAATGAAGAAAACCCCCTTTATAGGTTAAAAATCATCGAAAAAATATGCATTGTCGATTTCATCATCCAAGAAAAATACTAAAATACCAAAGAATGGAAATTTATAAATGTAAATCAAAATAATTTCTAGGTATTTATATGGTTTTTAACTATTATATTCATATATTTATGTTTTTGCTGTAGGAGGTAAGAGTGTATTCGACTATATGACAATAAAGGTAAGGTGTTTTCCTGAAACAAATAATTTTCTTGATACACAATCACTATTATTTGACTAGTATCTATCAAGATTGACATATTATAAACTATTATGAGATTATGATTTATTTCCAACATTTATTATTAGTAAATAATATTTTCAAAATAAATTAGTCCCCTTAAAGATTCCATTGTTTCATTAAATTTCATTTTGTTAAGAATAATTCCTATTTATTTTAATAGATGTTTCATCCATATCCATGTTTTTACTTTCTTCTAATGTTTTACTTTACATAGTTGTAACTCACATTATTATTATCCCCAGTAATAAATATATTACCATTAATTAATTTAAGATATAATTTCTCATTAACCTTCTAACGATGTGGGGTTTCAAACAAAATTATTTCAAAATATTAATAAAATGGTTTCATATCCATTAAAAATAATAAGATATAACATCCACTAGATTGTGTTGTATGCAACTTCAAGTTCTAGCACACCACGACCAATAAAACTATTTGTTATGAATAGTGATACCCACTATTGAAATTTAATAAATTTTATTTTTCAAAATGGACTTCATTTTTGGATTTAGGATATAAAAATTATCTTAGGGTGAATTTTTGGTATTTTTCTGAATAGCTTTAAATTTTTGATGAATAGTGAAAAAAACTCCATTATTGATTAAAAATGAATTTTTATTTAAATAATTTTTTATTTTACATAAATATATTTCAATTCAAAATAGATACATAATATATAGAAGTCCAATTTAATTTGTTGGATTCATTTTATAATAAGATTAGATATATATAATTTTTTTGAAATATTTTACGTCATTTACCCACCTTCTAGGAATATTTTCAAATTTGCATAGAACCAAATTGTACCGCTTCTATGAATATAATTTCAAAAATCTGACAGAATAGGTTGACATCAGTATGTAAAATGTTGTTCAATAGGATGAAAATAATTTTTGGTGAATAGTACCTATGGAATTTTATATACCACGCTTAATAGTAAATAGAGTAACTGATGGTATAAATGATATTATAATTACTCTAAAAAATGTCCTAATTCTAATGAATAAGTTTATTTCAACCAAAATCAACCTTTTGAATAAAATATGATCATCTTTGATCCACTAGGAATATATTAGAACATTTAATATTATATTATTTAATGAATAGTTAAAAGAGTAAAATTCAAATTTTAATATCTAAAACATTTTTAATATAGATTTATACATAAGATATGATCAACTTTATATATTCATTAGAAATATAAATACATTTCCTACATCGTGGTAGTTTATTTATAATTTTTATAAATTATATAACTATATTTATTAATGACACAATGATGATGCAGTAATTATCTTATTAATGAATGATTAAAATAATTGATATTATAAATATTAAAATAGATGTATATTGAGACTTTTGATGCATTCCTTGAATTTTATATGTGAATATTACATGATTGGGTCAATTTAATGTATTTCATTTGAAGTGATCTAGTATTGTCGATTTTCTCAAAAACAAAATACTAAATATTGTCAAAATTTACATAATTGTGTTTTTAAAACAAATACTACATTATTAAATTATATAATAGTCCTAAAAATATAAGGTTCTGATATAATATATATAATATGATAAATATGTAACTAATGAACCATGTGAGGTACTATTGGAATTTTATAGTAAGTTTATTAACCATGTATTATAATAATAAAAGAAGACTTGGTGAATGTTAAACTACTTATGTAAGAGTTAAGCCTAAAGGATAAGGTTAATATGGTGACCTAAACATGTTTAAAACTTCGTTGTTGAGAGGTTTTCGACCCATACCCATATTATCATTCTAATAGATCCTATGTGATCCATTATAAACCGAAAATAAATTTATAATAAAAGAATATTTCAAACTCCTCCTAAATTGACCCACACCTCGCTTATAAAAGGGAACTACACCTTATCTCAAATTTACACATACAAATCAATGTTTCTCAGCCAAAACCTTCTCAAATATCCTCCCAACTACCCTCAATTCTACCTAGAGGCCATAATTTTATCCAAAATCCTACCTAAAGATACATTTTGATCAAATCAACAAGAAGAACCCAAAGAAGAGGAAATTATTTCATCACCTCATTCAAAGTTATTTTCTTCTTTTACTACATATTTCATTGTCATTACCATAATAAAATAATATCTCAAGTACCTTACCCATACTGTGATGTTATTATAAAAATGGTACAACCATATTCCATTTTTATCCATCCTATGAATGAGAAAGTCACCATACATGCGAACGCACGGTTTATCTTCTCCATGTCGTGGTGTAGTTTGTTATTTAACACTTAATTATTTGGATGGGTGTGATGACAAGTATAATTGAAGTAAATAATAAATATAACATTTTAATTATTCTGTATATATAATATACCATCCAATTACATGTGATTTCACAATCAATATAATGGTATTTTCGCTAATGCGTACATACGGTTTACCGTCTCCACGACGCGATTAGATTTCATTCCCCATCGTAACTATTCAAGAATAATTTTAATTCTAAGATTAAAAATAATATTTAGAAACATAATATCATTATAGATATGAATCACATGCATCCTATCAATAATAAAATCACTTATGTAACAAAACCTATAAAGGAAAATGAATCAATTAACCCATGAAACTATGATACTACTGAATTATCATTAACAATGAAATATTATGAAGTTCATATATGATATAATATTTATATATGTGGTTCTTGAATTATTTAATAACAATGATTTAACTATTATACACGAGGTTAACCAACCCTAGACTAAGGAAAAGAACATGGTAAGGGTTAATTTTATAGTCGCTTTATTATCCAAGTTTGTTTATACGTAAGCATCTACTAGGAATTCATTATCTTCCACATCCGTGTTTCATAAAAATGTATTTGAAAACATTTTTACTATTTCCTAGAATATGGGTTAAATTCATTTATACCCTTGTTTGAATATTTATAAAATGATTTTAATGCAAACATTCCATCGTTTTCCAAATAAGGTCCTTTTTGACCTTTTAGACGAATTAATGTAAGAATGTTTTTTAACGTATATGGCCGGTGAGGCTATTTTCCTTCGTTATAACACATTTGAAGCTTCCCATAGAATATTATAAGAATATTTTCAAAATAAATGTTTTCTTTTATAATTACGTGACTTTTTAATGTTTTCATAATAGAAAGAGACATTTCTCTCAAATGTTTCGATTTCATCTATGTCAACATCATTTGATAGATTTTACACTTATTTAAAGTTTATTTATTATGATACAATATTCCATATTGTATTTACAGTTTTTTGATATGTTATCTATTTCTGTGTTATTTTTATACCATTCATGGTTTCTGGTTAAATGATTAACATTTCTAATTCTCGTTTTAATACAAATGTTTATGTTATGTTTCAACATTTTCATATGACAAATGCTTTGGACATAGTATGTTATGGGTGGATCCCACTATAGCTCCTCGATGCATTGGTAGGTATCATGAGAAAAAGTAGTGTCTTAGCACAAGGCCTTGACAAAATCTTAATTGTAGTCTTGGCACGAGACCTTGACTATGTGGTTTTGATGTCCGACAATATGCATTCCATCATTATGAAATTAGATATTGATATTACATGTGATATTTAAATTACTAGAATATCCATGTGAATAAGTAAATGGAATATTTTGATTTATCATTGCCATATCATTATAAAGATTAAGTTTACATGGCTTGTGTTTTAGTCTTTTACTTTTCCATAAATGTTTAAGCTAGTTTCCGCAATATTGTTAACCTTACAGAGAATCTAAGCCCACCCTTTTCCAATGTTTTATTTTTCCTAGGATGCAAAAAAAGTATATCATGATTTGATCTATTGGAATAGTCTAAGGGATGTGAGTGTGTTCAAAGGGGATAAAATGTTGTTGTTTTATCATTTCATAATGTAATATAAAACTAATGTATGTATATAGTACATACAAGGTTATTAAAATTATCAGTCTTTTAAAGACCCAGATTGTAAATTTAATATTTTTAATTATATGGAATTATTAAGAGTTTGTGAAAATTAACAGCGTTTGATTCTGAGGCCCGGTGTGCCCGGAATAAATTTCTAAACTTTTTTTGGTTATATTCAGTAAATGCCTGAGTGTCGGTTTCTATATATTGAACCATTGCTCGGATTAAAAATCTAAGGTCACCTTTGAATCTGTAGTGCCGTAATTCGCTTAATATACGCTTTACATTGACTGCAGTAGGTCCGGAGAAAAAGTAAGGTTTTGCGACTTTTAAAAAGAATTGAAATAAGATAACTATGTTATTTTATTTAATAAACCTCCAACAGTCCAATAAAAGGGGTGGGTCCAGTGGTGTGTCAAGCCATTAAATTGCATGAACTGCCAACGTAATGTAACGACAACGTTGTGGAAATTAGGAAACTTCCTAATTATGGATCCCCATTAATCCCCCGTGCTCTTAATTACCCTCACCCTATCCAAAATATGTGGAGCTAGGGGAGGGGTATCAGAGACCTTCACCCGGAAGAAAAGTGATGAAGGAACACTAGGACACCAGACCCTTGGAAAATGAGGCCGACCCAGTGGGAGGTGATAGATGACACCAAACGAAAGGGGAAACGTGTGAGTGATGTCTTTGGGAGCCAGTCGTGGGAATGAATAACATGATACATCATCAAGTGTGAATTTTTCTCTGAAGTTTCGAGGTATGAGATATTTTTGCTTGTGCATTTGTGATTCACACATTTCTGTTCTGGAAAATATACGAATAAAACTAGTCAACTGACTAACGGGTTGACTCATGATTCTTTCGTTTTTGTGGGAGGATTGTTGTGGGAAATCATTGTGGAGTTTATCTTGTTGTTTAATTAAATTTATTATTCAACCCATTAATATCTTACGTAATAGAAGATAACGCAGAGGGTGCGGTCCTAATGAACCCGACCTGATCCCTCTATAATCTTTCTATTCATGCACCTCATTGGAAGACCACGAGGAAGTCGATACACACCGCAAGAGGAAGGTTGCAGCTCGTCATCCAGGGCGAACAGAGGAGGTGGCAGGAATGATGGGTGGCCATGGGAAGGAATGAGGCACGACCGCCACACCGTTATTGAACAAAATCTGGTGTCGAAGCAGTGGAGGAGGCTGAACACACCTCCGACAGATTCTAAGGTGACTGAGCAGCGCACCCTCAGTGTCGCTGCCTCACCACCGGAACCACCTTTATGTCCTTCGGGAATCCGAGACACCAGTGGGTTACACCCCCTGAATCGGATTGAACCGAGCTGTCGCCCTCACACCGGGTTGCCACCCTCAGAGCAGGTCACCGACCGTGGAGCCGGGCCACCTCCTTCACGTCGGGTTTCCAACCATGGAGCAGGTCACCGCCCTTGGAGCTGGTCCACCGCCCCTCACGCTGGGTTACCCCCATCGAGTCGAGATTCATCCCTCAGAGCCGGACCGCTAGCCTTGGAGCCAGGCCACCGCCCTCACGTCCTGTCACCTCCCTCTGAGCAGGCCGCCGCCCTTGGAACAAGACCACTACCCTCGGAGCCATGTATTCTCCCTCACATTGTGCCACCTCCCCCAGAGTATGACTCTTCCCTCAGAGCCGGGCCTCCTCCCTCACGGCGGCCCGCCGCCCTAGGACCAGGCCTCTTCCCTCAGACTAGGCTACCGCCCTCGGATCGGGCCGCTTCCCTAGAGGGCCTCCACCCTAGAAGGGTTCACCCTAGCAGGTCGTCGCCCCACGCGGGTCGGAATACCCCTTACCGGGCCACCCTATTCGAGCCAGGCCGCCCTTATGGTCCACCCCTCTTGCGAGCCAGTCCAGACATCGTCCTACTGGGCCATGTCCACCTCGTCCCATCCCAGACCTGGTCAGACCCGACATGGACCAAACAAGGCCCCAAAACTGTCAAATGACCTTATCTTGAGAACTGGATGCCCATTTGATAAACCATCTATTGATTTAGGACCCTTGGAGAGATATGGTCATTTTTACCTACTTCATTAGAGTTTTGGAGATACTTGGAGTTCGGCCGGGTTGGATCGCACCTGAATCCAACCGGTCCCTCATCACTGAAATGCCAATAACACAAAGATTGGGAATCTGACTAACACATCCTCAATTGTGTTGAAAACCTTATGACATGGAGGATCATTGGGTTACTTCTTTGTAAAACTTCGTGCATGTTGAGATATGACTGATGGCTTGGGGAACGGTTCTCCAAAGCACACTATGTACGGAGACCTACGACTGGATTAGACCTGACGACTGATGATTTTTCGACTCGGAGTGACTATAGAGTTGTAGATTGCTATGGGAGGAGTAACAGAGCAGACCACTATGGGGGTGGGTTATTCTGGGTGACGTGGAGGGCCACAGTGGGGAGTAGTCATGGTACACGATGAGGAGGAGTACCTTAGTAGACCGCATTGGGGGTGGCTCTATGTGACCTAGAAACCCCACAATATGTGATGGGGAGAAGTACTCCAACAATTCATGGTATATGGGAAGGGCCTATGTGGGACACAGTAGACAAACTTTACTCAATAGAGGAAGAATTCTCTAGTAGTTGAGGCGTTTGAGATTGTGACTGGGGATGTTAATTGTTATTCCCCCCAGAATAAGTCTTGGTGTGAGCTGTCTTTAATTTGTGATTGTGATTGAGGTTATTCTAGGTGGTACTATACATGTGTGGTAAACTAACTTCATGGTGTTACACTATGGTTTTTTTTCATGGAACTCTAGGAGACCTTTGGGGTTTCGGTGTACCCAATGAGTATCGTTATACTGACCCATACACGGGCTTCACCCGAACCATGTTTTGTCTTGCGTAGACGACATTAAAAATTGATCAAGGATGAGGGAACCATGACTGGTGGTGCACGGAGGTGGAATGTTCATTGTGACATGCCGTAGAGGATACTAGAGGACGTGGAGTGCATTGGAGGAGATCTATACCTACCCTTCAGGTAGGAACCTTCAAGGACAAAACAATAGTTTTTTTACTTTTTTTCAGTTGTACTGTACTTTAAGTCATACTTGTACCTTTATAGTTGGTCGTGTATTCCGGACCCTTTTACATTCAAAACTATTTTACTATAGAAGTTTACTTCACATCTACTTATTTTTTTGTTCTCGAACCTTGGGTTTGTACAAGAATAAAGGCAATGTATTACCATTTTAGGGAATATGCCTTTGGGTGCTAGTCGCCTTCCCCTGGCCTATGGACAGCGGGCATGGTGTAGTCATGGCACGGGCCCCGGGGGCCTGGTACTGACAAAGTGGTAGTAGAGGACATCTGTTCTACTGAATAACTCAGACTCTGATCTTTTCTAGGTGGAAATAGTGTTAAGTGTTTTGAGTGTGGTTTTCAGTTCAGGGAGTCCAGTGTGGGTGCGGCGACCGACGCATCCATACACCAGGACCCTGAATTATGATATCTGGCTCAGCACACAAAAACACTGATTTCGTGTGTTTTGAAAAGTCTTTGTTATGTCTTCTTGTGTTAGCTCACTAGGTATAACTTTTAACAGAGGCACACCTATTTCATTTCAGGATACCACCATGAATACATCGGCCCTGGTTCCCTGATAGAGAACTTGATGACAGCCCACTGAGCAATGAGGCCTCGGTGCAGGGCCACCTCATAGTGTTAGAACCATCGGGTGGTGTACCAGCAGTACCACTTCCAATTGGGCAGTCGTTGCCACCAGCCCCACAAGAAAAGGATGCACAATTACTGAGTGCATTTCACGAGTCCCAGAAGTAGAGGCCTCAAAATTTTAAGGCAAGACAGACCCACATGCGGCTGATGACTGGATGGAGGCTGGTGGCCAAAGGTTTTCACATAGTTGGGACACCAGCTAATTTTATAGTGATTCTGGCAGCGAGACTTAATCACATAGTAGTCGGGAGATGGTAGAGCCTAATGCTCAAAATACACAATTAGGCGACCCTTATCTGAGTGGATTTCGAGGACCTTTTTAGGGCATAGTTCATCCCAACGACCTTACGCTCCATGCGTATACAGGAGTTGATGCACTTACAGTAGGGCATTAAGAAAATGACCCAATACTCAACTATGTTCACTGATCTCTCCTGCTACTCCACCGACATGGTATGGGTCCCTTTCGTCAAGGCCCAGACCTTTTAGAAGGGTCTCCGATGAGAGATCAGATCATCGATGGTATCGCTCAGCATTCTAACGTAGGTTGGGGTGCTTGAGTGGGGAAATTTGGTGGAGAGATTCTTAGTTGAGCGAGCACAGATAGTGATATCTACCACTAGATGACATATAGTCTATTCATCTGTACGAGGTTATAGGCAGATGAAAAAAAAGGTCCAAGAAGACTTGACCTTCTATTGGACGACCCCAGGAAGCAAGGTGAGATGTTGGAGGCTCACAAGGAAGAATGCGATAGGCGAGGGGCACATAGTGTTACTCACGCGGCATGAAAGGTCATATAGATCGTGACTGCCCGACCCACAATACTAACAACAAAAAAACGGTCGAAGGACCGCTGAGGTAGAGGTAGTGGTTCATGCGAGAAGGTATACAGGGTGTCGGACGTAGCAAAGGAGTTGGTCATGCAACAGGCGGGGGCAACATTTTGAGATCCTACCACCGCCACCTCTAGCTGGTCCACCCTAACCACAGGGAGCAGGTGGATAGGGACTAGCTCAGCTCCATACTGCTGAGGCCTATGACCACCACACATCAAAGATGATTATAGGTATTATATGTGTCTACTCTACCTTAGATTTAGTACTTATAGACACAGGTTCCAGTCACATTTTAATGGCCACGACCATCGTTCGGAGCTCGGAGATACCTATGGAGTTGTTGGCTTGATCCTAATGGATGGAGACTCCTATGGGAGCGGATTCGACAATGACACTCTAGTGCCGATAGTGTGAGCTTACTCTAGGTGGCGAGAGATTCAGCTGTGATTTCATAGTAGCAGCATCGAGGCATTATGCCGTCAACTGGTGTATGGATTGTTTATCCATAGTCCATGATGAAATTGACTCTATTAGGTGAAATGTGCGGTGTGTCCATAGGGACGGGACAATCTTTTCATTCACCAGTGAGAAGGACATCTTTGGAGTAGAGGATGGACTTACCCATAGGAGGTTTCAGACAATTACTCATCAGATGGCTTGCCTTATCCTCAGAGGAGTTGATTTTGAGAGTCTAAGTGGTCCTATTGTGGGGGAATAGTATGATGATGTATTCCCTGATGTTGTTCTAAGGATACCTCCACACAGAGAGGTAGACATTTACATTTTCTAGTACCCTAGGATGGCAAATATTTCTACCCCAGCTTATCAGATGGCTACCATCGAGCTTCGTGAGTTACGTGTATAGTTGGAGGACTTGCTGGGAATGAGGTTCATAAGACTCAGTGTTTCTACATGGGAAGCACTGATTTTGATCTCCAAAAAGAATTATTGTAGTTTGAGACTCTGTATGGACTATCAGCACCTGAACCAGGTGACCGTTGAGAACAAGTATCCATTGTTAATGATAGTTGATAATTTCGATCATCTGAAGGGAGATCACTAGTTTTTGAAGATAGACCTCCGATCAGGCTATCATCAGCCCAGGATATGAGATGAAGATGTGTAGAATATAGCCTTCAAATGGTGGTATGGACATTAGGAGTTCTTATTAACACCTTTAGGAATGACCGACACCCCAACAGTGTTCAAGGGACTCATGAACATGATCTTTCAGGAATAACTCGATGACATCATGATGGTGTTCATAAATGTCATCTTAATATACTCGGCGATGGAGGAAGAGCATGCCTATCATCTACAGATGGTTCTGGATACACTCTGAGAGCACCACATTTATGGTAAACTCTCGAAGTTCCAATTCTGGATACGAGAGATCCACTTTCTGGGACACGTTATCTAAGAGGATAGAGTTTCAGTAGATCCATAGAGGATAGACATTGTTCTACATTATGAGACACTAGGAGCGTGATGGAGGTGTAGAGTATCATGGGGTTCGCTGGATACTGCCGAAGATTCGTGCTTGATTTTGCCAGAGTTGTATCACCGTTGTCAGCTTTGAAATATAAGGGGAAATCATTCCTATGAATGGAGAGATTCGAAAAATGTTACCAGGATCTGAAATAGAGTCTAAAGAGTGCCCCATCACAAGGATACAAGAAGAGGTCGTTGGGTACGTAGTCTACTATGATGCATCGGAGACCAGGTGTGGATGTGTCATGGTGCAGGAGAGAGTATTGATTGCTTATGGTTTGGAACAGCTGAGACAGTACGAGTAGAACTATCCTACCCATGACTTGGAGTTAGAAACAGTGGTATCTTCCATGAAGATGTGGAATCATTACTTGATGGGTGATCATTTTACAGTCTACTCTAATCACAAGAGTCTCATATATATCTTCACTTAGAATGACCTGATTCGGAGACAATGGTGATGGCTAGTGTTCCTCCAAGACTATGAAATCGAGATAGTCCACACTCCTGGGAAGGAGAACGTGGTAGCATATGCACTCAGTAGGAGGTCAAGTCTTTAGTTTCTGTGTAAGGTGACAGAGCAGCTAGCCGCATTGCATATATACTTAATAGATAGAGATGGAACACCATACCTCCGGTCTAGGATAGTCACACCATCACTGCTTCAGTGATCCAGGGAGGTGAAACTTGGGGACACTGACTCTGTGGATTGACATGCTCAGATATCATCAATGCAGTCACCTAGTATGTTTTTCGAAGGTGGGGAGCACATCATCCCCTTCAGAGGACATTCCATGGCACCACTAGGGCTACGAGAGGAGGTGTTGGGGGTGTTCCATACACCCCCTTTGGCAGTACATCCCGGTGTGGAGAAGATGTACCAGGAAATTTGGCATTATCAATGGTGGCCATGGAGGAATAAGGAAGTGGTAGAGTTCGTTTCATGATGCCTCACTTGACATAATGTGAATGTCGTGCATTAGTTTCTAGTAGGATTTGCTCAACCACTAAAGGTGCCAGAGTGGAAGTGGGATGGGATCCCCATGGACTTTGTGACAGGGCTTCCATGTACATACATGGTACATGATTCCATATGGGTGATCATTGACCGACTCACCAAGTCATCCTACTTCATACCTATCAAAGAGTAGGGGTCTGTAGAGGTCATGGGATGCCCCAATATATAGGAAATCATGCGACTTCATGGGGTTCCAATGACCATCATCTCTGACCGTGAACCACGTTTTACATCCCAGTTGAGGAAGGGATTGCAAGAGGCATTCGGGACAATGCTACACTTGAGCACCACCTTTCATTCTCAGACTGATGGTCAGATGGAGTGGAGCATTCAGATGCTAGAGGACATGCTACGTGCATGCATCCTAGATTTTGGCCACAGTTGGGAGAATAACTTTCCCTTGGTGGAGTTCTCTTACAACAATAATTATCACTCCACCATCAGCAATGCACCATTTGATGCCCTATAAGACCAACCCTGCCAATCACCTCTATGCTGGACAGACCCTGGGGAGTCCGCACTCATGATTCCATAGTTGGTATGGGCTACCACTGAGAAGGTTCAGATCATCCAGGAGTGGATGAAGACTGTACAAAGTATAAAAAATTCATATGATGACAGAAGACAGATACCTTTGGAGTTCCTTTAGGAGAACCGCGTTTTCTTGCGAGTTTCTCCTATATTGAGACTATTGAGATTTGGTCGAGGTGGAAAGTTATCACCGTGGTTTATCATGCCATTTCTGACTCTTTTAAGGATAGGTGAGGTGGCATACCTCTTGGCACTTCCACGTATCCCAGCTGAGGAGATATGTGAACGACCCATCGCATGTCATCTGCCACGGTGACCTGGGCTTAGATGACGAGGTGATGTTTTCAGAGGTTCCAATAGAGATTGATGGTCGACTAGAGTGGGTCCTTCATGAGTGGTTGATACCTCTGGTGTGCATTCGTTGGTAGCACGAGAACCTCTAGGAGAGAAAAATGGAGAAGGAGGATCTAATTCATGATAATAACTCCAATTTGTTACCATAGTTAATGTTGTGGATTTTGGGGATGAAAATCTCTGAGGTGAGGAGAATTTAAAGACCCATATTTCCCATGTATATTTTTTAACTATATGGAATTATTACGAGTCTGAGAAAATTGATGGCATGTGATTCTGAGGCATGGTGTTCCTAGAATGAATTTCAGAACTATTTCTTGAGGTATATTTAGTAAATGTGTTACCAAAATTTTCTAAAATTTGCACCGTATCTCGAATTAAAATTTTGAGGGAACCGTTGAATTTGTAGCACCAGGATTCTCTAATGGGAGGCATTACTTTGACCACAGTAGGTCCAAAGAAAAAGGTATGTTTTATGACTTTTAAAAAGAAATAAAATAAAATAATTTTGTTATTTTATTTCGTAAACCTACAACGGACCAATTAATGGGGTGGGGTCAGAGGTGTGTTAAGCCATTAAAATGATTGACCTGCCAACCTAAAGTAATGACAACATTGGGGGAGTTAGGAAGCCTCCTAATTAAGGAGCCCCATTATTTCCCCACACTATTACTTACCCTCCACCTCTCCTATATATATGGAGCTAGGGGAGGGGTATCAGAGTGGTTCACCAAACAATGGAGTGTAGAAGGAACATAGTGACGACGAACACTTGGAAAATTAATCCAACCCCGTGATAGGTGATGGAAGACACCGAACCAAAGGTGCAGTGTGCGAGTGGCCTCTTTGGGGTTTGATCGCGAGAATGATGAACGCGATCCACCATCATGCACGGACATTTATCCGACGTTTTGAGGTTAGGGTTATTTTCATTTGTGCATTTTTGATTTCCTCTTCCTTGTTATAGAAATTTAAAAAAAATGAGGGTCAACCGACTAACGAGTTGACCAATGATTCATTCATCTTTGCGGGAGAATTGTTGTAGGAAATCTTTGTGGGGTTTAACTTGTTGTTTAATTTAATTTATTATTCAACCACTTAATATCCTCCATAATAAGAGCTATCATGGAGGGTGAAGGCTTAACAATTCCGGACTGAACCTGGCCTGAACCCTCCTCTATATTTATATTATTGTGCTTCCTTTGAAGACTGTGATCACATCGACACATGCCACTGGAGGAAGGTCACGGATCGTCAGCTTCACCGAATATAGGAGGTTTCCGGCACGACGGCCGACCGTGGGAAGGAATGTGGTGCGACCTCTGCTCCACCAATGAACAGAAGTCATGGCCGAAGCTATGGTGGAGGCCAAACCAACCTCCGGTGGGTACCATGTTGACCCAATGGCTCCCACGTAGCATTGCTACCTCATAAACCGAATAGGGTTTAGGTCATTTACGAATCTGAGGGACGGGGGGGGGGGGGTGGGTACACACCCGGCATCTGACCGAACCAATACAACGCCCTCATGTTGGGCCACCACCCTTGAAGCAGGTCGCCGGCCTCAGAGTCAGGCCTCATCCCTCACGTCAGGCCTCCACCGTCAGAGTAGGAGGCCGCTTGCGAAGTCAGGCCACTGCCCTCACACCGGGCCACTACCATAGGAGCAAGCCACCACCCTCGGAGCTAGGCCACCCCCCTCACGACGGGCCGCCACACTCGAGACGAGATGCCACCCTCAGAGTCATTTTGCCTCCATCAGAGTCAGGTCTCCGCCCTCATGATGGGTTGCCTACCTCGTAGTTGGTCGTCACCCTCGGACCCGAGCCACCTCCCGCACGCCGTGCGAAGCCCCCGGACTAGGTTCCTTCCATCAGATAGGGCTATCTCCCTTGGATCGAGCATCCTCCCTAGTAGGCATCCACCATATCAAGTCGTCGACCCATTTGGGCCGAGATGCCCTTGTAGGCCACCCCTCTTGTAGGCTGGACCAAACATCGGCCCTGTAGGCCGAGTCCCCCTCGGCCCATCCCAGACTGGGTTGGGCCAGGTCTGTTCGACTGGGTCACATCAGACCCGAGCCCAACCAAGCCCTAAAACTCTCAAAGGATCTTATCTTGATAACCAAACACCCGTTTGATGAACTGTCTGTGGAGTTGAGCCCATGGGGGTCCTCCTAACCTACTCCATTAGAGTTTCAGAGAATCTGGGAGTTCGGCCTGGTTAGATCACACCCGAATCCAACTGGTCCATCGACACTGAAATGCCAATAACACACAGATCGGGCATCCAAATGACAAATCGTCTATTGAATTGGAAACCTTATGACATGGCAGATCATCAGGTTACTACTCTATGAGACCTAGTGCTGGTTGATATATGACTGAAGGCTTGGGGAGCAGTTCTCCCAAGTGCACTATGTACGAAACCCTGTGACTGGATGAGAACAGAAGACTCATGACATTTCGACTCAGAGTGACTCTATGGCCACAATACACTAAGGGGATGATTACCTTAGTAGAAAACAATGGGGGTGAGTAGTTTTGTGTGACCTGGAAGCCCACGGGTGGGGGGGGGTGAG
Source organism: Viscum album (assembly GCA_963277665.1). Classification (NCBI taxonomy): domain Eukaryota; kingdom Viridiplantae; phylum Streptophyta; class Magnoliopsida; order Santalales; family Viscaceae; genus Viscum; species Viscum album. The sequence continues at coordinate 873,810,119 of OY728143.1, read as the reverse complement.
TAGTCATATTACGTGATGGGGAGGGGTACCATTGCAGATCGTGTTGGGGGGATGGATATTTGTTACCAGATAGATGCACAATACATGATGGGAAGCATTACTTTAGTATTTGAAGTCTAGTTTGAAGTGCCTCTTTGTGACATGACATGACCATTGTACTTGATATAGGAGGATTTCTCCAACAGCTGAGGCGTTCGATGTTGTGATTGGGGATGTTACTTGTTACTACCCATAAAATAAATCCTACTATGAGTTATCTTTAATTTGTGCTATTGATTGAGGTTATGATACGTGGTACAATAACTATGTGGTAAACTACCATCATGGTGTTACCTTGTGGTTTTTCTATGTGGAAATCTAAGAGACCTTCGGGGTCTCAGGGTCCCTACTGAGTATCATTACACTCACCCCTGCATAGGGTTCTCTTGAACCTTATTGTGTCTTGTGTAGATGCCATATAGCATTGATCTAGGCAGAGGGAGCCAGGACTGGACAATTCTCAGAGGTGTATAGTTAGGTGTGACATGATGTAGAGGAGATGAACGGATGTGGAGTGATGTGGAGGTGATTTGTACCTACCCATCAGGTTGGAACCTCACAGGATGACCCAATAGATTTTTTCCATTATCTTTCCATTGTACTGTACTTTCAGTTCTTCTTTTACCATTATAGTTGGACTTTTATTATGGACCCTTTTACATAGAGCACACTTTTTTCTGTAGAATTTTACTTCACATTTTATTGTTGTTGGTTTCTCAGACCTTGTGTTAGTACATGTCTAAAGGAAATGCCTACCCGTTTTAGTGGATATGTCTTTTGATGCTAGTCGCCATACCCTAGCCTATGGAAGGTGGGATTGGGGTAGTCATGGAACGGTCACTCAGGGAAGGGTCATGACAGGTCTTTTGGAATTTGATTCCTTTTGATCATTCCAATGTTATGTAATAATGTACCGACTTTAGGTAAATAGGGACGGGGCATTATAGTTGGTATCATGAAATTTTTAGTACAAACCTTGGAAGTTAGATTTAAAAAACTCTGATTAGAGAACATTACCCAAAGATAGGATTTGAGGATTAGTATAGAAGAACTTCCTAGAATATTGGTAATGTAGAGATTTTGTGAATTTTACCGGAAATACATCCCTATCTGGATACAAACAGGTAGAGGAAAATTTTTAACAAATGTACCTAGGAGTGAAAACACCAACAAGGAGTTTCAGGCTTGACCTCGGGTATCCTGGTACATGACAACAAGCATTTCTTTACTCATGGTTATGACACTCCCTAGGTATATTCTTAGGTAAATTCACATTTTCATTACAAACAATTATGAAGGATATATGAGTAAATAAATTCCTCAAAGAATAAATTTTATTATAATTATAGATTACATGTATAAAAGTTTCAATTTATGTCAGTTATTTTAGTACTTTGGAATTATGTATTGTGATTCATAAACTAATCTAGTGTATGCTATTTTTTAGAAATTGAGCCTAGTGTAATAAATGGAAACTGTATCAATGCATGTAATCCATGTTAGGATTTCCCTAATACTAATGATAATTATAGTGGAGTCGGCGATTCAACTAGTGCGGAACATCTTATAACCATTCCAGGACAACTCACTTAGGTTATGAATAATAACCTTACCTGTATGAAGCACCCTAATCCACAATATAGAGGATAAATTTTAGACCGCTTTATGAGGCGACAACCACCAATATTCAATGTGACTAAAAATCTATTTGTAGCCGAGATATGGATAATTTCCCTGGAGAAAATATTTCATGATTTGGGGAGTAGTGAAAGGGAAAAGGTTTTCATGGCATTTTATCACCTCAAAGGAGATGCAGATCAAAGGTGATCATTAATTCAAATAAAAATGGTGGAAGAAGAATTGTAAAATATGGAATGGATGGAGTTTAAATAGATTTTCTTAGAAAAATATTTTCCTCGTGAACATTGAGCGGATATAGAAAGTCAATTTCTAATTCGGAGGCAAAAGGAGAATGAGAATGTCTCAATGTATGAGGCAAACATTACAAGGATATAAATGCATGATACAGATTATATACATAAACCAAGGAGTAATATTGATCGATTATTTTATGGGTTAAAATCAATTCACTTTCGATCATTATTCTCACAATTATTCTCTTTGTACGATGATATAGTCTCATGTTCAATCCATACAGAAAATGGATTCTCTAAATCTTACAAACTCAAAGAAATGAAATACAAGAAGAGATCTGTAGAACGCTATAGAAATGGAAATATGGGTAATATTGGAAAACTTGAATTTCCATCTTGCTGTAAATGTGGTATGAAACTCCTTGGTACTTTCCAGAAGGGAATGGGAGTTTGTTACAAGTTTGAGTGAAAAGGCCACCAATCTCGTGATTATAGGGGAAAAAAATAGGATGTCAATGTTGAATGATAAAATTGTAGGGAAAAGGTGAATTATTAAAATGAATATCCTAAGAACCAATGAAACTTACCTCAGAATAAGACAAGGTTGAAAATAAAAGTTTATGTGACCACTACTGCTGAGGTTGAAGCTCTGAATGACGTGGTGGAAGGTACATTAATAGTTTCCTCAAAATTAGAAAATACTTTATTTGATTCTAGATCACCGTATTCATTCATATCTATCGAGTTTTCCATGAAATTTATATATTTCCAATTTTACTTAATAAGGGATTTTTCTATCCAAACTTTTATGAAAAGTATCATTGCGACAATGCTTTGTGAATCTGTTGACATTAAGGAATATAAACATGATTTATCTGCTGATCTTGTTTTCATACACATGATTGAATTTGATATAATCCTCATTATGGATTGGATTTTAGACCATGATGTGAAAATTTATTTTAAGAATAACGATGTTACAATTTTTTATGATGATATGGAATACCTTATCTTTAGAGAAGAAACATCACTATATGATTCTTATCCAGATCCACCCCATTATCTCTAATAAATTGAATTATTGGGGAGGAAGGGAGTAAAATAAATATAGGTGATGGAGAGATTGTTCAAATATAGGATTTACCTGTTGTGCATGAATATGTTGATGTGTTTCCAGAAGATTTACCTAGATTTCCTCTAGAATCGGAAATTAAATTTTCCATTGACTTAATTCCTAGTTCAAGGACCATATCTAATACTCCTTATAGAATGGAAATTATGGAATTAATGTAAATAATGAATCAACTTGAGGAATTTATTAATAATGGTTTTATTGACCCTAGTGTTTCTCCATGGGGAGCCCCTGTTCTTTTTGTTAAGATGAAACATGGATCAATGAGGTTGTTCATTGACTACATGGTGATCAATGCTATAACAATAAACAACATACATCCCCTACCTCACATTGAGTATTTATTCTATCAACTTCATGGATATCAATATTTTTCAAAGATTTAAATTGGACTTGGATTTCATCATTTATGCGTGAAGAATGAATACATTCTGAAGACAACATTTCATACCAGTTATATGCATTACGTGTTTACAATAATGCCTTTTGGACGTACTAATGAACCCTATATTTTCATGGATCTAGTGAATAATTTTTTCAATTAATATCTTGAATAAATTGTAGTGTTATTTATTGATGATCTATTGGTATACTGCAAAATCTATTAAGATCATGAAAATCATGTGCGTACTATTCTAATGACTCTTAGAAAAAATGAATTATATGGGATCTTTATTATGTTTGAATTCTGGATTCAGGAAATTTCATTTCATGGACATATAATATATAAGGATGGAATATCTATTAATCCTTATAATACAAGAGCAATCTAATAATGGTGAGCACCAACGATTATAACTGAGGTACATAGTTTTATTGGTTTTGAAAATTATTATCGGTGTTTCATCCATAATTTTTCTCGATTGGCTATCTAATTAACAAAGCTCACATGTAAAGTGGTTAAAATTTTTTAATCAAAAGAGTGTATAGAATGTATTGAATAATTGAAGAGAAAATTAGTGAATGCTCTTATCTTGACTCTACCATCATGGAATGATGGGTTGGTGATTTATAGTGATGATTCAAAGTAAGGACATGGTTGTGTCTTTATATAGAATGATATATTTATAGACTATGTGTCATGAAAACTAAAAATTAATGAACAAAAAAACCCCACTCACCACCAAATTGAATTTTTTTTCATTTCTAAAAAAGTCTCTTTAAGGATAAGCGGGAAACCAAACATTCCAAATTCCAAACAAAATGCTGCATTCAATTCAAATTAAAACATTCAAAAAAAAACATCATTATGATCTCAGTTCCCTTGAATCTCGAGTCAAGCTCCTACCTAGAGTCGGCACCTATAACTTCGAACAAACTTTCCATTCACCTCCTAATAATTACCATGCCGGAGAGAGCCACTGGAATCCTAATCTCTGAAATCTTCATCTTCACCATTGTCTCACGAACTTCAGAGATATATGGAGACATTATCTCTATGGTAAAAAATGTGAGATTTATACTGATCAAAATAGTGTGATGTATATTTTTTCACAATTTTTTTTTTACATTAGGCAAAGGAGTTGGATTGAACTACTCAATAATTACAATTTCACAATACACTACCACCCGAGGAAGAAAAATAAGGTGGAAGATGCTTTGAGCATAAAGGATCACGGAGTTTTGAACAAGATGAGTGTTTAAAGGGATCCAATGTTCATGGATCTAGTAAATATGGATATGGAAATAATAATGGATGGTGATACATCAATACCTTTTCAAAATGGTTTCCAAACCATCCTTACAAGAATGGTTAAAAATTTCTCAGACTGATGATGATGAGTTTCAAATGTAAATTAAATATCTAAATGATGGGAGATTAATTGAATTATAATATGAAGATGGAATTTTGATATTTGGGAAGAGACTTTGTATTCCTGATATACCTAATCTAAAAATGGATTTGTTGTATGATGCTCATATCTCAAATTTATATATACAATATGGAAACAAACAGAAGTATAAGGATTTGAATGAACATTTTTGGCGGGACAACATGAAGAGGTAGATTTAAAATTATGTGTCCAAATGTATGGTTTTTCAATAGGTGAAGTCGAGAAAACAACATCCTTGATGGGTCAAGAAACCTCTTCCCATACCTGGGTGGAAATAAGATTATGTTATGATGGACATTGTCATGGGGCTAACAAAGACTCCAAGAAGGAATGATTCCGAATGGGTTATTTTTGATCATCTTACCAAGTCCACACATTTTCATTCTATAAGAGAATATTTACAACTGTAACGTTTAGAAAGACTATATATTAATGAAGTTGTAGGACTACATAGTGTACCCCTATCGATTATTTCTGATTATGATCCCTATTTTTCATCAATGTTCTGGAAATGTATTCAGAAAGCCATGGATACTTAACTTAGTTTAAGAACATTCTACCACCCTCAAACTGATGGAAAATCAGAACAAACTATTCAAACCTTAGATGACATGTTGAGATCTTGATCACATGACTTTCAAGTTATGTGGGATCAAGATTTACTTATGGTAGAATTTTCCTAAACGAATATCTTCCATTCAATTATTCTGATTTCCCCATATGATGCATTATATGGAAAGAGATGTCACACACCAACTTTTTTCAATGATGTTTGTCAACAAAAATATGTATCCCCATAACTTGTTGATGAAACAATGGAAAAGGTGAATATTCTCCAAACCCACATCAAATCGTCTAAAAGTAGGAAAAAGATCTATGTTGATAACAGAAGGAAGGATTTAGAATTTAAAGTAGGGGATCATGTTTTCTTGAAGGTATATTCATGGAATAGTGGTATATGATTTCATAAGAAGGGTAAATTAAGTCCCAGGTACACCAGACCTTTCAAAATACTATATTGAATAGGAGTTTCAGCTTACCATTTGTCAATTCCACAATGTCTCTCCAATGTTCATGATGTGTTCCACGTATCACTATTGAGAAAATACATGCATGACCCGACACATGTACTCACATGTGGATAAATAGAACAAGAACCAGAATTTTTTCTTATTGTGAAGATCCTATCAGGATTCTTGATACCATAGAACAAGTGCTGAGAATCTAGATGACTTGTTTGGTAAATGTTCTTTAGAAAAACCATAAAATGGAAGAGGAATCGTGGGAACCTGAGGAACGTATGATGAGGAACCAACCTAATATTTTTATGCTATAATATTCTCAATAATTCCAGGATGAAATTATTTGAAAGAGGGTAGAATGTAACACCCCATGCTTCCACAATACGCTTTTCTTTGAATAATGTAATAGCTTGCATTGCACACAACATTGTGTTCTAGCACACCACGACCAATCAAACTCGATGTTATGAATATTAATACCCACTTATTGAAATTTTATAAATTTTATTTTTCAAAATTTATATAATTTTTGGATTCAGAATATTAAAATTAGCTTAGGGTTGACTTTTTATATTTTTATGAAAACTTTTAATTTTTGATGAATAATGAAAAACACTGCGTTATTGTTTAAAACCGAATTTTTATTTAAATAAATATTTATTTTATTTAAATTTATATTAAGTAAAAATAGTTACATAATACCTATATAAGTCCAATTTAATTCATTGGGGTCATTTTCTAATAAGATTATATATATATAATATTATTGAACTATTTCACTCCTTTAACCCACCTTCTAGGCACATTTGAAAATTTGCATAAAACATAATTTTACAGCTTCTGTGAATTGAATTTCCAAAATATGAGAAATAAAATTGACATAAGTATGTAAAATGTGGTTTAATAGGATGAAAATTAATATATGTGAATAGTAACTTTTGATTTTTATTTACCACAGTTAAATGTATATAGGGAAATTAAAGGTAAAAATGATATTATAATTACCCTAACAGATGTCCTAATTATATTGAATAAGTTTATTTCTACAAAAATTAACCTTTGGTATAAAATATTTTCCTTTTTGGTCCACTTGGATTATATTATGAAATTTATTATTATTATATTTAACGAGGAGTTGAAAGAATAAAAATCAAATTTTAATAAAGATTTTTTTTAGTTTTGTTTTATACATAACATAATTTCAAATATAAGTACTTTATACAAAGATAAAATGATTTCCTACGTCATGGTATTTTAGTTATAATTTTTAGACATTAAATAATTAAATTTATTTATGACCCAATGATGATGTTGTAATTACCTTATTAATGAATGATTAAAATAATTGATATTATATATATTAAAATATATATAAATTGAGATGTTTGATGCATTAAAATAATTTAATTGGGGAATATGACAAGTTACAGTTGATGTATGATATTTTTTCGATGTAGTGATCTTTTCTAACTTTCACAAAAAACAAATACAGAATAGTGTCAAAATTGACATAATAGAGTTTTGAAAACAAATACCATTTTATTAAATTATAAAATAGCCCTAAAAGTCTAATGATCAGCCAAATGACTTATATTATGATAGATATGTCATTAATAAACCACTTTAGGGTCTTTGGATATCTTATAGTATGTTTATTAAACATGTATTATAATAATACAAGAAGATATGGTAAATGTTAAACAATTTAACATGAGTTAAATCTAGAATATAAGTTTAATATGGTGACCTAAATTAGTCTAAATCCTATTGGTTGAGAGTTTTTGGGACCCATACCCACCCTGTCCTTGAAATAAATCCTTTTTTTTCAATTATAAATCTAAATTGATTTTATAAAAAAATAATCTTTCTTGCTTTTGCAAAAGTGACCCTCCCCTCTCTTATAAAAGGGTACGTTCACTTCTCTCAAATTTAAAAATATAAAATTATTATACTAGTCCATACTCTACACATATATCCTCCCAAGTACACTCAATTCGACTTAGAGCCATTACATTGATCAGAAAGACAACCTATGGAACCATTTTGATCAAATCAAAACGAAGAACCCGAAAAGGAGATAATTATTTCATCACCTATTTCAAAGTAATTTTCTTCTTATACATCGTATTTATTTATTTTTTCCATAATAAAATAATAACTGCAATTACTTCTACGTAATGTGATGTTTTTATAAAAAATGGTACAACCATATTCCTTATTCTATCCATCTTATGAATGATAAAGTCACCATACATGGGTATGTAAGGCTTACCATCTCCACGCCGTGGTGTAGCTTGTTATTCAACACTTAATTATTTGGATGGGTAAATTAATAAGTATAATTGATGTATATAATAAATATTACATGTTAATGATTCATTATATATATATATATATCATTCTATTAAATGATATTTCACTATCAATAGAATGATATTATCGATCCTGAATACGTACGGCTTACCGAATCCACGGTGCGATTAGATTTCATTCCCCATCATAACTATTCAACAATAATTTTCATTTGATGACTAAAAATAATTTTTTTGAACTTAATATCATTTTGAATATGGATGAAATACATTCTATCCATAACAAACATGACATACATACCAAAACAAATAAAGGGAAATCAATCAGTTATCACTAGAAACAATGATACTAATGAATTATCATTAACAAAGTAATATTATGAAGATCATATATGATATCATATTTATGTACTTGGTTCATGTATAATATAATAACAATTATTTAACTATTATATAGGAGGTTAATATACCCTTTACTAAGGAAAAGTAAAATGTAAGGGTTAATTTACAATCTATTTATTATCTGAGGTAGTTTATATGTATGAAACTACGTGGAATTCTTTATCATCAACATATGTATTTCGTAAACATGTATTTTAAAAAATTACTATTTCCTCTAATATGGGTTAAAGTAATTTATAACACTGTTTTAATTTTTATAAAATGTTTTTAATGGAATATTTCTGTCATTTTCTAAAAAATTTACATTATGACCTTTTCGAAAAATTAAGGTAAAAATATTTTTTTTACTTATACAGTAGGTGTAGCTATTTTCTACCATTATAACACATCTGAAGCCTCCCTTACAATATTATAATAATATTATAAAAATTAATTTTCTATTTTATAATTATGTGACATTTAAATGATTTCAAAATTAAAAGAGATATTTCCCTCAAATAGTTTTGATTTCATCTATGTCGACATCCTTTGATGGATTTTACACATGTTTGAAGTTGATTTATTATGATACAATCTTCCTTATTTTATTGAAGGTGTTATGATATGTTTTTCTATGGATGTGTTATTTTTATACCATTCATGTTTTATGGTTATAGTATTAAGATTTCTTATATATGTTTTTTATACGAATGTTTAGGTAGTGTTTCAAAATTTTCATATGAGGAATGCACTGGACTAAGTAAGTGACGGGTAGAGCCTACTCTAGCACCTCAATGCATCGGTAGGTATCATTAGACAAACTATTTCCTTGCCACAAGACCTTGAAAAAAATCTTCTTTGTAGTCTTGGCACGATACCTTGACTTTATGGTTATGATGTCTAACATTATGCATTCCTCATTATGAAATTTTCAATTTATAATACATTGTATTATTAGGCTAGTATAATATCAATGTGAAGAAGTAAATGGAATAATTTGATTTATCTTTTCCATATTATGCTGAATTTTAAGTTTAAAAGGCATGTGTTTTAGTCTTATACTTTTCATTAAATGTTTATACTATATTATGCTATATTTTTATCCTTACTGAGCATCAGAGCTTATCCCTTTCTTATGTTTTATTTTTCCCAGGATGCAAACAAGTATATGGGATATGATTGTTTTCAAAGGTAACACAGTTTTGTTGTTTTTTCATTTCATAATTTAATGTAAACCTTATGTATGTATATAGTAATTCAAATTCTATTAATCCTATTGTTATTTCAGGATTTGATCCCTTGTGATCATGTCAATGTTATGTAATAATGTACCTAATCTTGGTAAATAATGTTAGGTCGTAACAATATCATGGTTGGTAAATTTTATAAAATTATTTGGGTATTGAAACATGGACCATGATAATGCAATCATAAGTTTATAATATGTATAATAAAAGAGGGATTCGAGATAGGAAACATAGAGAATTACTATTACCAAAATCTATTAAATGATGAGACATTCATATTAATACTTTTGTATGATGATTAAATGTTTGAAGAGGGTTGATAAATTTCTTGGATTTAGGTGTTGAGGAATATGTTTTCCAAATAATTTGAAATGAACGATCTCAGAAAAACCAAGAAAATATTAGGGATAAGGATTGAGAGGGATACAAGTGTTATTACTCTGGTTATATCTCAAAATTAATACATATCAAAATCATTAATGTATTTTGGAGTACATGATGTGAGTAATTTTTAACCCCACGTGGGAGTAACTATTAATTAGAAAAGTGGAAGGCATCGATAATGGATTAATAAAGATGGCTTATGGGAAATGTGAAATATGCATCAGTATTTGGAAGCATGATATATGTATTGTTTTTTACTTAGTCGGATATTTCATTTCTAGTGGGGGTTATTTGTTAAATAATGTTCCATCTATGAAATTAACTCTAAAATGTTTTTAAATGGATAAAATGATTCCAGAAATACTAGGAAGATACAAACCTATGATTTTGAATTCATGAACCTTTTCATTGATATATTTTTAACATCCTAGGTAAATGAAAAATAAGTTATTTTTATATTCATTAATATTTGTGAATTAAATATTAATTTTACTTTAAAGGGGTAGCTATATTCGATAGCATACCTGATATGCAACAACGAGTTTCTCTAGAATCTTACGTTGCACACTAATAATACAATATTACTATTTTAAATGGTAGTTATCTACTAGTCGTTTTAATTTTCGAGAATGAAGGAAACTAACTAAAATATTATTATACATGATTTTTAAATTTATTTACATTATCCAACAAAAATATAGAGGCTTAAAATTTGAATGAATCTAATTTTAAGCATAATTTACTTTAAAAGGCCGATTTACCACATTTTATTGGAAAAACGTATTTAAATATAGTTTTTTACATTAATTCATTATAATTTACCAAGTAAAATCCTTATTTAGAATGGGGACATCAAATTTTACTTTGGGTAATTGTTTGGTATTTTTATGATAAAGTTCATTTTTTTAATGAATAATGAAAAATATGGTATTTTAATTCAAAAGTGCCTATTAATCTAAAATAATTATATGGATATATTAACTTTTTATTTGGTTTTTATGCGAAATTAAAATATATTTTTACTATTTGATCCAATTTTGGTCATTGGATTTAATTTCACCTTGAAATTGGACATAAACAAGTATTAATCTTTTGATAGTTATTTTTTCTTAAAAACAAGCTATTTGTTTTGATAAAAGGAATTAATTTTAAAATTAATTAATACAACTTATATGTTTTAATTTTTAAAATTAGACATAAAATTTTAATTCGGAATATCAAATAACACCTAGGCTGATTTTTTTTGTATTTTTCTAAAAACTTCAATTTTTTGATGAACAGTGAAACCACTTAGTGGTAGTTAAAAAACATAAAATTTTCATTTAAATGAAATTTTACTACTTATCTGAATTTAATTTCAAAAATATGACATACATGGTTGTTATGATGAAGTAAAACTTGGTTCATTAAGATGAAAATAATTTTTCTGAATATTAACTTTTGAATTTTAATTACCGTGGATAAAGGTAAATAGAGTAATTCAAGTAAAAATAATATTATAATAATTCAAAATTACCTTACCACTTATCCAAAACATATTGGTTGAGTCATTAACGACCATGGTCATCTGTGTGTCTATTTTGGGACCTCATTGATCCACTCGGGAGTGGAAATGAAAATTTAGATTAATTAATTTAATGTGAAGACAAAATTGACATTAACAAAACTATTTTAGTAATTAATTTTTATATGGTTATATATAAGTCCTATTTTTGACTAAAAATATTATTGGTAAAGATAAGAATATTTCCTACATCATGGTATTTGTATTATAATTTTTAGACATCAAATAAATTAAATTATTTACGGCACAATAATGATGCATTATTTACCTCATTAATAAATGATTTAAATAAATAAGATTATAATGATTAAATTATTATCCAAAAAATGTCCAATTCTGATTATATGATTTTATTTCGAATATAAGTCATCTTATATTAGACCATATTGATTTTTGTACCATTATAAACTGAATATCATTATATTATACAACAATATTTTCTCACTTTCCTAAAGAGCCCCTCCTCCACCTTATATAAGGAGACCACTTATAACCAATTACACACACCTCTAAAGACATTTAGCTCGTCCAAACACTACCAAATTACACTCTCCACATATCTCTCCTTATCCTAGAAGCCATACCTTATTCAGAAGGCACGTAGGAAGTCATTTGGTTCAAACTGAAGTGAGTTACCCAAATTAAAGGTAATGGTTTCGCTTAAATTGTTTTCTTTTATTTTGCTCTCCAACCACTAAACTCTTTTTATTTCCCTTCTATTGTAACACCACCAGCATCCTAAATATACTAGGATGTTTTTAATGAATGGATTCGAACTACACTTACAAACAACTCCATATAATGTATGAAGAACATAATGTTTCTGTGGATGGAAAACTAACGCCCCACAAAACGATGATTGTTCAATTACATCTTACCGCCTCTCATGGTGACCAAAAAGATGGAACCTTATTTATAAATGATATATATTATATTTATGATTTCCTTATTCTTATATACTTCCCAATTATATCAATACATTATGGTTTCCATAGTGGTTAAATAAGATAATCTCATTTGAGGAAGAGAGGACTACCGCCCCTTAAAGTGATGTGACTCATTAATTCCTTATGGGGGATGTATAAAGGATAGATTTAGTGATGTTATATATGATATCATACTGGAATTATAATATACCTATTTATCATTATGTTTTAATTCCATTAAAATAAAATATAGAAAACAAATTAGTGTTAATGCGTACATACGGCTTACTGTATCCATTAACAATGCATTTCATTTCGTACCTCCAAATGTTATGTAATATTATAAATACATGTATATACTGAATATATTTTATATATACGATATTTAAATCATGAATATAAATCTGGATATAATGGACTATTGACCACATGTATAACATGTAAATATAATGTGTTCATTTTTGACTCAAGTAACAAATATCAACAAAATGAACGTTATTAACTTAAATGATTTAATAATGTTTATAACAGGGTAATAAGTTATATAAAAGTAAAAATAAACATGATAAATATTCTTAAGAAAGTAGAAATTAACTTTTGATTATTATTCAGGATATTAAAGAAGGATCGAGTCAAGTCAGATGCGAGGTATGGCACTTCGTCTCAATCTCCTTTCATTGAAGCATATTTTCTTTTATACTCTATTTAAACACCCTTGACATTTCAAAGGGAATATTTTTTCTAAGAAGCATTTTTCTAAACAACAATAAAGTTTGTTTCTTTTTAACGTACATGGTGACAATGATCTTTCCTCCACCATGAGTATTATTTGATCATTTGCATCCTCAGCAAGCTGTAATGTTTTGAAAAGAAAATTAATACCTTGTACTCTTTTACGCATTTTGGGTATTGAAAATGGTTTTAAAAATGGATTAGTTATGTCAATATATTTAATTGATATATTGTGATTGAAATGTGGAGATGTTTTCTTTCCTTTATATTTGTTGAATGTGTTATGATTATTGTTTGTACTTGGACATTTGACGGGTGGTTACGTGATAAACCAAATGACTGGTGGTGTCATGAATAACAGGATGGGTGGTTATGTTATAACCACCAATGCATTGGGTATGGAAGTTGGCCTTACGGCTATTCCATTTAGTGATATGTGTGGAAGTCGACCGTATGGTAATTCCATTTATGTATGTTTATGTCCCAAGTTACCTTTATATGTTATCTGTTATTTATATGGGTTCTATGGTAATCGTTTCGTTAAAAAAGGTTATATAATGATCTTTTATTCAGTGAAGAGTATTCACTTCTTCAAAAAAGTGAAAAGTATTACTTATGATTAAGTATTCATGGATTATTCATTGTTTTGAAGAGCTAACAGTTTTCCTTCTTTATGTATCTCTTACTGAGCTTTATATGCTAATCCCATGTTTTGAAATGTTTTTTACAGGACATAAAGTGGAATAGAGTACTGGATGGGATCAAGGAATATTCATGCCGTCTAAAACATGGAACTAGAGTAGATTTTTTTTCAAGAGTTCATGTTTCGTAAAAAAATATAAACTGAGTAGAAGTGTTGATTTTTTAATTGTTTGAAATTTAATAGTTATGGACTAACTCTCTAAAAATATAAATCTAAAAAGATCCTCTACATGAATTATTAATTTAATTCAATATTATGTAAGGTTCGAGGCCGGGTCCTTATAGTTGTTATCAGAGGTCGGTTTAGACAACTTTTTGAGTTAGGTTATTGTTAAATTAATATTCATAAAGTAATTTATGTTTATATTGAAATCATATAGCATTTATAGATTACTTTTTTGCTTCGCCTAAGATATTTCTGTGTTAAGAATGGTTTTCCATAGAGGAAATGGGGCATCTTTTCTGGGAAGGCATGCAAAGTACAATGACCATCCAAATAATCAAGCAGAAATGGTCGGAATCAAAATTAAGCAGTTTATGGCACGGATGGCTAAGTTGACTCAGGTGATAAATGGAATTTGTGTTCATTGATTTTATTTTGGTTTATTACAAAAGTAAGGAAGAACATGAATGTCCTTTAAGGGTTGTCTTTCGAACCTTAAAAGAAAAGAAACATTCTGGGAAATTCAGAATGTGTGAGTTTTTTTATTACAAAAAAAATCATTCTTTGGTCACATTATTTAAAAAAATGGCATAATTGTTGATCCTGCTAAAACAAATGTTGTTAAAGATTGGCCAAGACTAACAAATATAATCGAGATTTGTAGTTTTCTTGGTTTGGCTGGTTATTTCAGAGGGTTTGTTGAAAACATTTTACATGGTTATCTAGTCCAATGACTAAGTTAACTCGAAAAGGTGTTAAGTTCATCTCAACAAAATTATGTGATGATTGTTTTCTGGAATTGAAAAGAAGATTGGTGAATGCTCCAGTTTTGGAACATCCATCTAGAAATGGTGAGTTTGTTATCTACAGTGACGCTTTGTTTAAAGGACTGGGTTGTGTCCAAATGTAGAATGATCAGGTAATTTCTTATGCTTCACATCAGTTGAATCGTGATGTGTTAAATTACCCAACACATGATTTGGAATTTTCTACTGCTGTTTTTGCTTCAAAAATTTGGAGGAATCGTTTGTATGGAGTAAAATGTTAAATATATACTGATCACAAAAGATTAATGTATATATTCACACAATAAGAATTGAACATGAGAAAGAGGAGATGTCTAGAATTAATCAAGTATAATGATTTCACGATCCATCACCATCCGTGAAATTCAAATAATGTGGAAGATTATTTGAGTCAAAAAAGTAATGTCTCATTAGCCATGCTATGTTTGGATCAAGATCCTTTGGTTTTTGATTTGATGAAATTTGGCATAGAAGTTATTGGTGAAGTAAATTATTCTGTTTTGTTTCAGTTGATAGTGAGATCATCTCTATTAGATAGAATAAATAAAGCACAGAAGGAAGACAATGAGTGGTAGAAAAAGGTAGACTTGGTTTAGACGGGTATGTTGCCAGATTTTATCATTGATAATGATCGTGTTTTGAGGTTTGGAAAAAGTTTTTGTGTGCCTTGTGATTCACAGTTGAAGAATGATTTGTTATGTGAGGCTCATTGTTCTCCGTTTCCAGTTCATCCTGGCAGTACTAGGATGTACAGAGATCTTCGGGAGTATTTCTGGTGGGATGTAATGAAAAGAGATATTGCTGATTTTACTTTGAAGTGTTTCACTTGTCAGCAGGTTAAAGTAATGTAACGGTTTCCGAAAGGAATGCTTCAGCCATTACCAGTTCCAGAATGGAAATGGGAAAATATATCCATGGACTTCATTGTAAGATTACCAAAGAAATCTTGAGATAATAATACAATCTGGGTTATAGTTGATCGACTGACTAAATATACTCATTTCTTTCCTATTAGAGACACTTTGTCTCTAGATTAATGTGATTAGGTGTAAGTTAAAGAGATAGTCATGTTGCATGTCTTTCCCCTCTCTATTGTATCTGATTATTATCCTAGTTTTACTTTTGACTTTTGGAAAGGCCTTCAGAAGTCATTGGGTACTAAATTAAATTTTAGTACATATTTTCACCCTCAATCAGATGGGAAATCAGAACGAACAATTCAGACATTGGAGGATACATTACGTGCTTTCTCGATTGATTATCAGGGAAGTTGGGACCAATATCCTTGTTTGGAATAATTTTCTTATAATAATAGTTTTCATTAAATTATACAGATGGATCCATTTGAGGCATTATATAGAATGTGTTGTCAAACTCCGGTATTTGGGATGATGTAGGTGAAAGGAAGCTTATGGGACTAGACTTGGTAGAAGAGATAGCAGAGAAAGCTTAGTTGATTCAGAAGCACATGAGAATAGCTCAGGGCAGACAGAAAAGTTATGTAGATAACCAGAGGAAGGATCATTCTTTTGAGGTATGTGATCATGTCTTTTTCAAAGTTTCTCCATGGAAAAGTGTGATGCGTTTTGGTAAGAAGGGAAATTTGAGTCTGAGGTTTATTGGACCTTATGAAATTATAGATAATGTTGGATAAATTACATAAAGAGTAGCTTTACCTCCATTTTTATCCCAGGTACACAACGTTTTTCAGGTTTCGATGTTGAGAAAGTATATGCCAGATCCATCTCATGTTTTGAGCCCAGAGGTAGTTCAGTTGGAAGAGAATATCTCTTATGAAAAACAACCAGTCCAGATTCTTGACAGTAGAGAGCAGGTGTTGCAGAATATGGTAATTCACCAGTTAATGGTTTTGTGAAAAAACCATATGTTTGAATAGGCGATTTGAGAATCTGAAAATGCTACGAGGGATAAAATTCCCCCATTTATTTGATAAGTGAATAAAACATTGAGGACACAATTTCCAAAAGGGGGGAAGGATGTAACATCCCTGGTAAGTGAAGAATAAGATATTTTTATATTTATTAATATTTGTGAATTAAATATTTATTTTACTTTAAAGGTTTTTCTATGTTCGATAGCGTACCTGATACGCAACAACGAGTTTCTTTGGAATCTTACATTGCAATCTAATAATAAAATATAATTATTTTTAATGGTAGCTAACTACTAGCCATTTTAGTTGACGAGAATGAATGAAACTAACTAAAATATGATTATACAAGATTGTTAAATGTACTTACATTATCCAATAAAAAGTTAGAGGCTTAAAATGTGAATGAATCTAATTTTAAGCATAATTTAAATTTAAAGGCCGATTTACCTCCTTTTATTGGAGAACCCTCTTTAAATCTAGTTTTGTTTAATTTAAAACATTATAATTGACCAAATAAAATCCTTCATTAGAATGGGGACATCAAATTTAACTTTGGGAAATTGTTTGGTATTTTTCCGATAATGTTCATTTTTTTAATGAATAGTGAAAAATTTTGTATTTTAATTCAAAAGTACCTTTTAATCTAAAATATTTATATGGTTAGATTATAATTTTAATTGGTTTTAAAGTGAAATTAATGTTTTTTCTACTATTTAATCCAATGCAGGTCATTGGAATTAATTTCACTTTGAAATTCGACATAAACAAGTTTAAATATTTTGATAGATATTATTTCTTAAAAACACGCTATTTGTATTGATAAGGGGAATTAATTTTAAAATTAATAAATGAAACTTCTATGTTTTGAATTTGGAATAATATACATAAATTTTGAATTTGGAATATCAAATAATGTTTATGCTGAATTTTAGGTATTTTTCTGAAAAACATAAATTTTTGATGAATAGTGAAACCACTTAGTAGTAGTTACAAAAACTGACTTTTTCATTTGAATGAAATTTTACCACTTCTGTGAATTGAATTTCATAAATCCGACATACATGGTTGTTATCAATATGTAAAATTTGGTTCATTAATATTCAAATAATTTTTGTTGAAAAGTAAGTTTTGAATTTTATTTACCGCGGTTAACGGTAAATAGGGTAATTCAAGGTAAAAAGAATATTATAATAATTCACAATTACCTTAACATTTGTCCAAAACATATTTTTTGAGTCATTAACGACCATGGTAATTTTTGGGTCGATTTTGAGACCCCATTGAGCCACCTGGGAGTGGAACTGACAATTTAGATTAATTACTTTAATGTGAAGACAAAATTGACATTAACAAAAATATTTTAGTAATTAATTTTTACATGGTGTTATTAAAGTCATATTTCTGATTGAAAATATTATTTAGAAATATAAAAAGATTTTCTACATCATGGTATTTTTTTTAATAATTTTTAGACATTAAATAAATTAAATTATTTATGACATAATAATGATGCAGTATTTTGCATCATTAATAAATGATTTAAATAACTAAGATTATAATGATTATATTATTATTCAAAACATGTCCAATTTTGATTAGGTGAATTTATTTAAAATATGAGTCGTCTTATATTCGACCTTAATGATTTTTCGACCATTAGAAATAGAATATCATTATATTATAAAATAATATTTTCACAGTTTCATAAAGAGCCACTCCTTCCCCTTATAAAAGGAGACCACTTCTAACCAATTCCACACACCTCTAAATCCATTTGTCTCGTCCAAACTCTGACCAATTACACTCCCTACATCCCTATCCTCCACCTAAAATCCTTACCTTAGGCAGAAGGCACTTAATAAGTCCTTTGGATCAAACCAAAGTGAGTTACCCAAATTAAAGTTAATAGTTTCTCATAAATTGTTTTCTTTTATTTTTCTTCTCCATCACCTAAAATCTTTTTATTTCATTTATTTTTTAACAACACCAGTATCGTAATAATACTAGGATGTTGTTATGTAATGGATTCGAACTACACTTACACACAACTCCATCTAATGGATGAAGAACATAATATTTCTGTGGATGGAAAACTAACGCATCACGAAACGATGATTGTTCAATTACATCCTACCACCTCTCATTGGTGGCCCTTATGATGGAACTATATTTATATATGATATATATTATGTTTATGATTTCCTTATTCTTCTGAACATCCCATCTATATAAAACCTTTATGGTGTCCATAGTGGGTAAATAAGATAATCTCATTTGAGGAAGTGCGGACTACCGCCCCCTTAATGTGATGTCACTCGTTAATGCCTTATGAGGGATGTATAAAGGATAGAGTAAATGATATTATATATGATATAATACTGAAATTATAACATAACTATGTATCATTATGGTTTAATTCCATTAAAATAATAAATATAAATGAAAGTAGCGTTCATGCATACGTATGGCTTACTGTCTCCATGAACGGCGCATTTCATTTCTTACCTCCAAATTTTATGTAATATTATAAATGCTTGTATATACTGAATATATATGATATATATGATATTTAAATAATTAATTTAAATCTGGATATAATGGACTATTTACCACATTGACAACTTTTAAATATAAGGTGTTCATTTTTTACTAAAGTACCAAATATCGACAAAACTAATGTTATTAACTTAAATGACTACATAATGTTTATAACATGGTAATAAGTTATATAAAAGGAATAATAAACTTGAAAAAGGTTGTTAAGAAGTAGAAATTATCATTATTTTTTTATTCAGGAGATGAAAGAATGATCGAGTCATGTCGGACGTGAGGTAATGGAATTCGTCTCAATCTCCTTTCATTGAGGCATATATTCTATATATACTTTGTATAAACACCCATGACTTTTCAAAGAGAATTTTTTTTCTATGAAGCATTTTACTAAATGAAAAAAAATTATGTTTCTTTTTAACGTATGCAGTGACAACGATCTTTCCACCACTGTGTGTATTATTTGATCTTTGGCTTCCTCAACAGGCCGTGTTGTTTTTAAAATAAAATAAATACGTTATACTCTTTTACATATTTTTGGAATTGAAAATGGTTTTGAAAATGGATTTTTTTTGTCAATATATTTACGTGATATATTGTGATTGAAATGGGGAAATGTTTTCATTCCTTTATATTTGTTTTATGTGTTATGATTTTTGTTTGTACTTGGACATTTGATGGGCGGTTACGTGATAAACAAAATGACGGGTGGTGCTGTGAATACCAGGACGTGTGGTTACGTTATAACCTCCAATGTCTTGGTTATGGAAGTTGGTTGTATGGCTATTAAATTTAGTGATATGTGTGGAAGTCGACCGTATGGTTATTCCATTTATGTAGGTTTATGTCCCAAGTGACCTTTATATGTTATGTGTTCTTTATATGGATTTTATGGTAATATTTTGGATATAAAAGGGTAAGTAATGATCTTTTATTCAGCGAAGAGTATTTACATCTTGAAAAAAGGTAAAAATTATTAATTATGATTAAGTATTCATGGTTTATTTATTGTTTTAAAAATATAACAAATTTCCTTCTCTGTGTATCCCTTACAAAGCTTTATATGCTCATCCCATGTTTTAAAATGTTTTTCACATGACATAAAGTGGAATAGGGTCAAGGATGGGATCATGGAAAAGCCATGCCATTTAAAACATGGAACTAGACATGACTTTTTTTCAAGAGTTCATGTTTTGTTATAAAAATGGAAACTGAGTAGAAGTGTCTATTTTGTAGTCTTATGAAATGTAATAGTTATGAACTAACTCTCTAAAACTCTAAACCTAAAAACATCCTCTACGTGAATTATTCATTTAAATAAATATTATGTAAGGTTTAAGGCCGGGTCCTTATAAAATTTATACTGATATCACCAAATATTTGGGTACACATAAGAAAAAAACTTGATTTTTATATACCTTTGTAATAACAATGATAATATAGAGGTCATGATTTTAGCGGATTATCACCTTATGTGTAAGGAAAGTAGAATATATTGTTGTAATTTATGATGGGTGGGAATAGCTTGGTTGATGTTATTATGGAATAAGATCATAATAATTTCAGAGGGTGGACTTTTATTCTCTAATAATGAAAGTTTAATACACCTGGCAATAAATATGGTTTTTAAAGAATTGAAAAATGCATACAAACCTAATGTCTCATTTCGTTTATAACATACATGGGGATAAAGAGATAGAGATATGAATGATAATGAGAGGCTAAAATCTGACACAAACGTTCACCAAGATGATACTTTATGAATGTGTGAGGTAGTAGCACGCCTAAGATAATATTTGGTGAATGGAAGGAGGATGGAAAACACTACATGTTGAAAATAATGTTTTTTTCTATTATTGGAGAGTTAATGAGGGTTCTCTAAAACCAGTCTTCAAGTTGGATATTGTTGGTATTTGAATTATATTTCAGTTCACCTCATGTTTAATTATGAGTATAATGTTCAATAAAATTTCATTCATGGAATGATGGATGGAATCAGTTTCAGATCTATTTCATAATGATCTATATGGGGGAATAAGGACTATAAAATTTTTCAAATTTTAATAGTTTTATTAAGGATAACTATAGGACACAATGTTCTCCAAATCTGAAGTTTCATAGGTTTGGTATCCAAGATGAGAAGGTCATGTTATGTTGAAAATTATTTTTACGGATATGCTATAACTTTTTTACCAGATAGCACTTAGTATATAACTGCATGAGACCTTAGTACTAGGTATGTTAGATCAGTAAGTTTTATAGTAGTCTTTTGAAGATGAAATGTACATAATAATCATTTTTCAATTTCATGTCATTTCTGGTTATAATTGAAAAGTTACTATCATTTTTTCTCCCATTCCTATAGGAAACATTGTCTAAAGAATGTCAATTCTTTATTTCATTCATTTTTTTTTTGTATTTCCAATAATTATTGTGTATTCTCACCAAGGTAGAATTTTTGTGATTATTATGGTGTTTGGAAATCCTACACTTCATGAAAATCTACTGGATTCTATGTTTTTATAAAAACACTGCAAAATCATGCGTCGTTATTAATTTAGATGATGTAAAATTTAATTAGAAATTATTTTTTAAATGAAACATATTATTAATTTGTTGAATTTTATTTTATTCATAATGATTTATTAAACCCCTAATATTAAATAATATAATTTTAGAGCCACCACTGAATACCAGTATTATGTATATTTTGTTTCTTAATTTATATATGGTATTTTAAAATTAGCAAAGGTTATAAACAACTCTAATTTTTCAAATGTGGTTTTATAAAACTAATGCTAAATTATATCACATAAAATAACATGTACCTTATATATTTAATGTTTTATCTACCACAATACATTAAATATTTTTTAAACCAATCACCAATAAATTATAAGTAGTTAAATTGCAACTAACATTGCCTATTCAGAAACAAAATAAGCCACATATCATCAAAACTCTTAAAAAATTCAAAACCAATTTTTTCTTATATTGTTTATAAAATACTACCAAAAAATAAATTCAATCATTAATATACAACATAAAAAATTATAAAAAATAATTAGTTAATATAATATTTTATAAAATGTTAGTTTTTAATTATGTCCAAAAATTTAGTTATACTTACCCCTTCTCATTCAGGATGAATCCCCTTTTCTCTCCACTAGTAAATGATGTTTCTCATCACCTTCTTACATAATACCCACCTTCGGTGAAAATATTTAATGTAAATCACTACACATTAAGAATAAAAAAAATTAATAAATTTTAATTTATTTGGAACTAATAAAAAATTGATTATTATAAAAGAAGTATAAAAATTGAAATCACATGGTTTTCATACAACATATGACCACCTTATCCTTAAAAATTCTTACTTTTCCACAAACTAAACATTTTCAATGAAAATGAACACGTTAAATATTTTTTAACGAAACTGAAAAAGAATTTTGATTTCAAAAACAACATAAGAATTTGAATTAATTTTATAGTTACGAAATATCTATACTAATACCCTAGCGCTAAGACAATCCAATTTATTACTAAAGATATATATTAATGGAAAAAAGATATATTTCTCAAAAACTATTTCATTACCTATTAGAAACTAGTATAAAAAAAATAAGAAAATAAATATTTCATTCAAATATATAATAGTGGTCTCTTCCAATTAAAAATCATCCAAACAGTCAATAATTCATCATAAATCAATGGGTCTCCGTCATAAATTCATAAATAAATCACATCTATATATTTTATTGGAAGGAGTACGATTACACTATAATCTAAAATCATTTAATTTTCATCCAAATAACCCATATAGTTAAAATGAAACTTTTAATCCAATATTATAAGTCAACATTAAAACATTTAGGAACAACCCAATCATTCCCTTAGTGAATGATTAACCCTTTTTCGTAACCATATAAATTTAAAATGAATATTTAACCATTTATAATTCCTAACCAAGAAAACTAATCTATAAACGAATCAATAAAACACCAAAACACATATTTATTAATTTGAAAACATAAATAATAATTCTTGTTCCATTTAAAAACATATTAGATTAATATCAAAACAATCCTCTTGTGACTTTTAAATTTGGACAAACCATCATTTATTGACATTAAATATTGAATTCTATTTATTATGAGTAACAAAATAATATAAATATTAAGGTAAAATAGAAAACAAAACAATAGTTTTATGAAATATATTCTTACTAAATCTCTTAGTTGTGCACCTTTTTTTGGAATATTTTCAGTCAACTTTGTAACACTCACGGTCATAATCCCCTCAACAGATTCCCTTGCCTATTTCATTGTGTCACCTCATTCTCATATATATAAATGTCAATGTCTATCGACTAGCAGTGGGGGTCTAGTGAGGTACTAGTAAGAGGCTATATATCATATATAATAGGGAACAATAATACGTAAATTGCTAAATTTGATACAAAAATTATAAATATCAGTGCACATAGTATAAATGAAACATACAAATATTAAAAATATGAAATATGGAATCTATAAAACCACAAAATGATGATTCTCCACTATGAGGATGAGATAAACAAATAAAGGTATAACAAATTAATAAAAATAATGTATATGAGGAACAAATACATCCTATAGCCTTTTCTTATCTTGATCTCGAATCCTATTTAAACTTATTTAGATCGACCATTATCATCATACGAAGACTCAGCCGAACCTGATCCAGTAATATGTAAGACTTATGGTTGTGTACCCAAGTGTCATGGCTATCCAAGCATAGTGTGAGTACATAAATCAACATGGAACGACTAACATTATCTTGTATATAATAGGTATATGAAGTGTATGTGAATGTGACATTCTATAAATAAATAATTAACTTCAGGAAAAGAATACATAAATAAAATCTCATTGATCATCACTCATACAACCCTCATTGACCATTCCAATAATGACCAGTTATATTGTTCTTATGATCACATATAAACATGATTTCAACCATAAAAATATACATCATATGATTTAAACCAATCATCCGCAAACATCATGTTCAAATGAGAAAACATCTCATCAACAAGGCTAAGTAGCTAGATCCTATAAATCCTATTAATATCTACAATCTCTAATAAAATAAATTCCTCAAATATAATTCATGAATATATAGGGAAGTAACTAACTCTAGGTCAATATCAATGGAACTATGTCAGATTCCTCTAACCTATTGATCTTGATCATCCACATCAGCTGCATGTAATGTCATCTTGATCGATTGTTCGAATCCAGAGGGTGACCAATAAATGTAATCATACTTGTAGTGATCACAATCCACAATCTTGACCAGATTGATAATATATATGTTAAGAATCCTAGATACCTATGGTTCCTAGGGTGTCTTATGTATACCTGAAATCGAATACCAGACTATTGCCTATTATTCATGTGGATGAACATATAGATCATAATATTCACATTAGTCATTCATGGTGACACGGTCACATCCAAGCCATATCACATTAATATCATATGTGTTCAAAAGGTGAATTCTTTGTAAAACCTATGGGCATCCCAAAATTCACCATTACATCTCACCAAGACTATTCTTCATGTCCTAGGAATCACATCTAGGAATCAATAGATGCATCACGAATAAATATTATAATTTATAAGAACAATGTGGGGTTTATTGAATGCCTAAACTTATCACAGATATCTATAAACACTTTTGATCACATACTCAGTATGAGTTATAAGGTGAAACCTCCCATAATCTCAACCTCTTCATATTTCCACCCTCTCATAGATGTCATAAGTCACATGGGAAACTACTAGGATTCCTTTAGGTCACATCAATGACTTTTTGTCCACCTATATAAGTCATACTATAAATATAACCTTATGAAAATCATCTTCCACAAGATTTATATGTTTTTGTGAACACACAACCCATCCTCCAGAATTCATAAGATCTAACAAACTAAGAAATCACATTCTAGTATGGTAGGAACACTATCTCGATGACCATTAGAATAATCTTGATAGATCTAGGATTTCTCTCATAGAAAACCCATTAACCGTGCTCCATGACGCATCAGTCCTCTCTACAAAGTTGTCACTAGGTCAACTACCACTATGGACACTAAACCCTATCCATTTTCATTTTATTAGTTGGGACCCTTCATCAGGACTTTATATTTTGAGAAATATAATTCAATTTATATCTTTGTCCATTGCATGTTATGATGTTCTGCTAGAACATAGGGTCCATCATTCCCCTGACACCTTGTTTAAATTTTTCATCTGCTTTTAGTCTTTATTAAATGATTTTAACGAGGTCCACCATATAATGTGGAGAGGTCATTCATAGTACATGCACATAAAAAATTACATAATTAGAAGTGGTAAATGCATAACTACATACTACAATTTTTAAAATATTTATCATTTACATTCTAAATTTTTTCAGCGGCTACCAAAGACCGACTAAGAATATCCAACTACGTCCATTATTCATTGATTTTAACTCAATGACCTGATCTAATAATGAAATAAAAAATTAAGTATATAAATAAAAATTAACAATTTAATCCAACATAAACTATTCAACTTGTCATATAACATATTATGTATTAGTAATCCATCAAAACAGTAATCCATGGGGTCTCGGCCGTCCTCAACACACCCATATGACTAAGACGATATTAGTACCAAATAATTATTTCCAAAACCAAAACAAATTCAAAAAATGTTTAATAAATAAATTAATAAAACTAATATCAGTGACATACCATGCCAAATTGTCAGGAAACTGGGTTTAGATGGCCCCTTAGTAAAACCTCATCAAAAGAAGAAAGGATACCTCACCTCATTTTGGTGATTCCACCATGATCTGATGTAATCAGAACCAAAACCTCAGCCAAAGAAGAATAAAATAAGAGGGGTAGAAGGAGAAGATCGACGAAGGACTCCAAAAGGTGAGATTATAACTAATAATTTAATTATTTACCATAAAAAACCTTAACTAATGGGTAAATCAAGTGGGGATAATGAATTTAGAACCCCTACACATGTTCTGAGAAATTGATGGAATCATGGGGGTTCCCCCTAAAACCCATAGGGGGAAGATGGAATATTTGACACGTAAAACACTCTTTTGTATAGCCATTGGCACCCCTACATGATGTTGAACCACTATCTAACAATTAGTTAGTTGGCGGCTTACTCGTGACTAGCTATTGGTTGTTTAAATTTTCTGTAGTAGCCCAAGTATCCACCTGAATGGCCCCACTACTCACTAAATCCTTTATAGATAGAATATATACCCCATAACATGTATACATTCACATTTTTTAGTGGTTATTTATCTCCAAATTCCATATCAAATCTTTGGTAAAAAATCCATCCCATCTTTTAATTGAGAAACTCATATTTCCCTACAAATTAGATAACTCGTACAAACACATGATTCTACTATATCATAACCATGACACTTATTTTCTATAATAAGTATCAGTGGTCCTTGATATTACTTTAATGACCTACTTCAATCATCTATTCATCATTATATAGTCACATTCCAAAATTAAATATAATAGGAACATGTAATGTACATCCTCAATATCTAAGTCACAAATCCTACATAACCATGATCCAATGATCATAAATATTACTAAAACACTGAGATTTAATTTAACCACCCCATCAATCTTGAAATACTATTAGTTTCATTTTATAGTTTATCATTAGTTTTATAGTGCTCCCCACCCTAAACATTATCCTATAACTACCAATTCTACCATTTTGGTTCCACATGCATCAAAATAATCTATTGAATTCTATTATCCATGTTCCAACTTTATGCCCGATGTGGCCCCAAAATCACCACAAATGAAACATAATGGAAATTATATTCAA
Organism: Viscum album; assembly: GCA_963277665.1. Taxonomy (NCBI): domain Eukaryota; kingdom Viridiplantae; phylum Streptophyta; class Magnoliopsida; order Santalales; family Viscaceae; genus Viscum; species Viscum album. Next base: position 873,782,643 of record OY728143.1, on the reverse strand, counting down.
ATACAAGTATCCAAAATCTCTAAAAAATTCCATAATATAGTGTATGTGCCTCCACCACCCTTTCATAACAAAAGCAGGCAAGATTTTCTTGAAAATACCCATTGGAATCTTGATATATTTCTTTTTTTTCAACATGAAATATCTTATTTGTTTTCCAATTCTACACATCCAACTACAAAAAATCAACCCATCGTACATTCTCTTTCCAATGTACCTCAAAAGTAACCAGCCTCCACCATCTAAATTTCACTAGAATAACCATCATGATTCCCCTACTCCTAGAGGAACCATGGGATAATATAAAAAAACCCAAAATTTAATACCTTACTCTTTGTGAAATTACATGGAAGAACTAACAACCATTAAAAATGAGTCATTTTTATCGTATATACCATAAGAATAATTTAACTATTGAACCTACACACCCATATCCTCTCAAGTACTCTTGAGATAGAATCTGAAGCTTATAAATTCTATAATACAATTAAATTTTTTTTGTCAGAAATGTTATTCATCATTAGAATCCAATATCATTTTGAAAATCCAATCTACCAGTATCCCAAAACAACAATCCTGACCAAATGGGGATGTATCACCCACCACCTGTAGAACACTCCCCACCATAAGAGTGTCACTATCATCACATCACTTGATCAAAACTTAGACATTCACAACCCATGATCTTTCATTCCACTCGCATGATTAATAGATATATATGAAATAGCTAACAAAATATTGAAATGTAATTTCAATAAAATTAACACTTTTTTGAATGGATTACACAACATTCATCTATATCTATTACATAACATGGTCCTCCCCCTCCAGTCAATGATGGTGTGTTTCCAACTATATGAATTACCTTGTACCCCTCCTTGAGAATAACCTTCTTTGGTTTAACTACCAATAAAAATGATACAATTTCAGAGCCATTCTCACTTCATTATATTCCTATATTACTAGGGAAAAATCAACTCAAAAAATTAACATCGATTCCCAGGACACTAATACCTATCATCATCCAAAAACTCATAACTATATCATGTAACTAGTATGAATGACCTCAAAAACATTTCAATATAACAGGAATACACTCCAGTGCCACCAACATTTCATGTCAACTGAAACTATTCACCTCATGCATTCATTACACCTTAATCTTAACAAAGATCTAATGGTGAATTCTCTTTTTTCACCCAATCATGAAACCCCACACATGATTCTGAGAGTCGCATATAAAACAGACTAGGTTTATCGATCTCACCAATATATTAATCTCATATTAGTAGGATCTCCTATAGAACTCCTCCGTAAATTGATTCACTATACTAGTTCCATGTTTTCTCACATTTGCAACTATTAATTATTGTTCTCTCCATACCACAAGTTATCATCCATCATCTGAACACATTAATAGAAACCATATGGTTTCATACCATTAACAAAAGCATCTAACCAAACTCATAACATGAAAAAATGAATCTATGTTCCACATGTTTAGGAACCAAAATAGTCTTATCTGTCAAAGCCTAACTCAAAACCATGACACTCTATGTGCCTCGCATATGAAATAGTACCCCCTATTTTATATCCATTCCATTTCTATAATCATAATTTCATGTTTCATGTATCTATCTCAAAATATTTCACACACCCATGACTCCCACCTCTATGTCACTACAAGTACTGGTCCAACCCCACTCAAAAAGTTTCATTGATCATTCATGTCACTGACTCACCATGGTCTGAGTAAAAAATGGCGTTCTCTAGGGCTCCCACTATGTTATTATTTTCATATCAAACATTAGGGTTCCCGTGTCTGACCACCTTGACCACATGTAAATACATACACTAATTTCATGTCTAATTGAATGAATTTATTTATTTTATAATCCTAGAGAACCATTATGGGAAAAATCCTTCTCTAGGGCCTTAACATATGGTAGGAATAATGTGTCATCCCACCACCCATAAGGGAATCAGTTCATTGGAATATCCCTGTATGGAATTCCTCATAGAGAATCCCCATATTAGCCATCAAAAATATTCATACTATTCCATCAGCCTAGACCACCTATGTTATGAAACAAATAGACAAAAATTACATTTAAGCTAGATTAAATTCAACGATATATAGGATGGAATAATAATGGTTGTTACTGTCACATAAAATAACTAAACCTATATAACACTCAACCATAATAGGTTTGAATATATGTAATTAGACACCCTTAATAATTCCTTTTGTAATGTACGCATACCTTTCATTGGGGACAATATCACCATCATCATTTCCAATCATATGTCCATATATTTCATAAAACCTACAACCCAAATAAACTAATTTCATACAAGTTATCCTAGTTGAGTATACTGTTACCATGTACTTATATAGAAAAAGTTTGCATGGGATATTTATATCACTTTAAATTTTTTATACTTAGTAATTAGTAAATAATCACATGACATTGCCTATATATTATGTGAGACCTATGTGCTTGATATGATTAATGAGATCTCACTTTTCTCTATAGAACAATAGCCAAATTGGAAACTAGTTTCCTTCCTGCAGGTCTAGATCCAAATAAACTCATCAAATGTAATTATCAAACCTCATGGATTTTGAATTTGGGGAGAATCACAAAATCCATAATTGAAAAAGATAAGAACATCAATCTTGTACCAATGGCAACCTAAACATCCATTACAAAAGGTGTTCATGATGCACCATCTTGGGTTCTATCATAAGACAAAACAAATTATAAAAACTTAATCCTACAAAATAATGAAATATAAAGATAGAAATAAAGCATGTATAAAATTAAAAATTTTAAACCCTTGGGTCATAAGTTACATGACTCATGCCCCATCCTAGTTCACCAAATAACCTCAGGTGCACTAATCTAGTTTCTAGAGGCTACTGACTAATAATGGGAATCTAAGGAGTTTCCATGGAGAGTTTATAACCCATGTACTATATTCCATTATTAATGGAAAATAACTAAAAATCATACATATATATTGAACATCAGGGAATATAGGATAAACGAAACCTCTAACCTATAATAGTATACAAATGAAAAATCTATGTAGTGCTACAATTATAATATCCCATTGTTATGATCACACATATAAATAAAAATATAAGAAAATTATAAGAAAAATTTACATGATGAACAACAACATCTGAGAGCCTCACCTCACCGAAGTATTTAATCTTGATCAAGATACCTCAATTGCACCATCAATATCATGTCAGGAATCTATCCAACCTAAGCCTACAATAACTGAGGGGTATACGTGGGTACATAAGTGAAATATCCCACTATGTAGGGTGTGAGTACATATCTCAATAGTGTGCCACTAATGATGATTTATAAATAATCAGTATGTAAAATTTTAATGCATGTGACATACTCTGTATAATTATGTAAATATTTTAAAACACTACATAAATAACACGACATCGATCCATAGATTTGGGACCCCGGTCATCTATACCAACATAGGCTTATGTTTAGGTGTATCTCATAAAGTTAATATATCATGTTTACCAAATAAATTCCAAATAATGTCTTGTAACCCCAGAACCCCTAAATATTGGGCTAAAAGTTAAAAAATTTCTTTAATACTGTAAATAGCTTAAAAAATACCCACACATCCTAGTAGGTCAATAAATCAGGGTCAATTTCCATGTCACCATTACAATTACATAGATCTCACCCATCCCAGGATCATTATAAGAAAAAAATTAAGTAATCAATAAAAATATAACTATTATAATAAATATGATCTAAATTAAAACAACATTGTTTATATGTTACCCAATAAATAAAACAAGGATATATAATAAATATGTATTTGAAATCACTTAGATAGTATAAAATTTACTAACCTCACTAGAGAACTCTATTTACCATGGTTATATCCTATAACTGGAAAACTAGCTCTGTTATAATCTAACTAGTGTTGTATAAGCATATAATACTCTATTAGCCTAGGGTTCCAATGTAGTAAATCATGTGGTGGTGTGTAAACAATCACAAGTAACCACAATCATCACATTTATTTAAATAATAATCAGTAAATCTTATTTCACATCTATCATTATATTAAGAAACAAACCTTTTAACAATAAGGAATAACCATTAAGCATGAAACAAAAATAATAAACCAAATCCCAATATGGGTAAAAGATCAACAATAGATTACTTAGAAAGAGGATAAGTTTGAGAGTCACAAATAAATTTTAATTCAAATTCATTTATAAAGTTCTAAATAGGAATTTAATATATATTAGGACACCAAGATGTTATGACATACATTTAAAACTAAATTATAGAGAAAAACCTTTTGAAATTCTAGTGTAAATCATTTAAAATGAACACTATCTTTTATTACCATTTTGAATACTAATTTACACACTATAATATAACATACATTATCTTAGAATGGGTATTCTAACAAACATATTTTAAAAAATAAATTTTAAAACATTACAACAAGGTCATATTCCCCTTAAAATCACACAAGTCATTTTAAAACCCCTTTAGTTATGGAAACATACACTTTTAACTCCTAAATTAACTATTTAACAATTTTAAACTATAAATTCCATATAAATAAAATATCATAATTGATAAAAACCATTAAAATTAATTAACACATATCAATGGAAGAATATATACTCATTACATAGAATATTTTTAAAAAATATATTAATCATGATTTTACCTTAATAAGAAGGGATTTAATATATAAATTCACCATAAATAGAGTGGATAAATTTACATATGATTATTGAAGCCCATATAATGATGAGGATTATTTCTTATAGACCTATTAATCATGAATCCCAACATTAGATAAACGTCAAAACCTATTAACTTAAAATAAAGAATCAATGGTTTTGGGATGAAAATTAAAAAAAAGTAAAGAAAAAGGGAGATGAAGAGGAAATAAGGATATTTTCAAAAGAAAACTAGAATGATCAATGGATAAATCCATAGAAAAAAACCATCAAAATGGAGAAGAGGAATAGGGGTTGTTTTCTTGATCATGGATATAGTGAGAGGGAAGAAAGAAAACCCAAATTGGATTTAAATCAAGGAAATGATATTTTATAAATTCTGGATTTTTAAAAAGTGGGGGAACCTCATAGTTAGGTAAATGTTGGTGAAATGGGTATTTTTTGTGTTTGGTTAGGACACAAGATATAAAAAAAATTTATTAGTGCTTTATAATGTCTTGGAAAATATTACTTTAGGACATAGTGAATTATCCATGTCCCATATTCAATTTTTGGATACTAACTAGGGTATTCTCATTTCATGTTAACTATATCCCTTTTTTATTTTATTAGATAGAATATAGGTACAACTTATTTTATTTCAATCATATTGATTGATATATATTTAAATAAAAAAATATGTCTATTTTTAACTATTGAATTTTTTAGAATATAATATTTGAAAAGATTCATTTTATAAGGGGTTTCAAAATGGATAGTAGTGGTTGAAAAGAATGTGTGTTTTAATAAAATTGTGTTTTTTCTCTTATAGTTTTAGGGTTTCTTTTTAATTTAATCGTGTATTTAAATTTTTTAATGTAATGGTTTTTAATGGAAAATGGTCTTTGAAATATTTTGGAGTTTTTTGTTTTCCCCTATACCATTTCTTATAAAATCCTATTATATATATATGCAACTATAAATTTTTAATTCCATTTGAAAGGTATTATATATATTACTTGCTGAGATTAAATTGGGATTGTTTTTCTCACAACCTACATACACTATCAGGAATGTGCAATTCACATATTTTCTTTTAGGATCCATTTTTTTGTATCTTAATATTTCTCGCTAGTTTCCCTTATGATTTTGTATCAAGAGGTGTCACGTGTTTATGAGATATTTGGGTTTGTGTTTTCTATTTGGGGAATCATATTTTTTTTGGAGGTCTCATATCATCCACTCCAACCTATTTTTTAAATGTAGTTATTTTTAATATTTTATTAAAAACAGTGTATATTAAAATTTATAAAAATCACTTGTTTAATTTTAGTTATTCAATTTTTTTATTATTTATTTTAAATCGTTCATTTATTATGCCTGGTAGTAAAATTTATAGATATAACATGTCTTATTCTCTATAAGATATTATTTCATATTTAATTATTCATTCAGAGAAATCATTCCATAATTTGTAGGGATTAATTTTTAGTTCTTGGGGATCAAGAAAACCCATTAGGACAAGTGGTGATCTAGGTCAAGGGAAGCATCAAGTTAGCGTGGTCCAGTTTTTTACTCTATATTCATTCCCATTTGGACCATCTCATACATTTTTAAAGATTTATAAACATTTTTAATTGTATTATTTTTAAATATTCCCTTTAAATAATTCCATTTTTTCATGTTATTCATAAATTCCATGGGATTTAAATTTCAATAATCTAATAATAAAGAAACAAAATCTATATATATATATATATATTACCATATATTATTAACATATTTTGTAATAATGTTTTATTTATTCTTATATGACTACATTATTAAGAAAATACCATTATCTATGTATCAAATTTCTAATTTGTCAAGGATAATGGAATATACCACAAATTTAGAAAATAATGCGGTAAGGATTCCTCCATATAACCTATATAGACTAAGATGTTACCATATATTCCTAATTCATCCACAATGGGTACCCCATATTCATCAAAATTGATAATAATTAATAACTAAATAAAAATAAAAATATTTTACATATTGATGCGTTCTAAAATATATTATTAATTTTAATTATTTTTCTTAGAAATTAAGAAATTAATCTTATAATTTATGAAATTAATTTTATCGCCTTAAAATACATATGGATTAATTTAATATTCTAGCGACCTCTTGATGGTAACGAATTGGTAGCCTGACTTTTATAAAAATTCATTCTTGGTAATCTTCCTCATGACCCAATATCCTCTATAAAAGGGATACAAGTGAATGATATTATTAAAGAAAAAGATGAAATGGTACCAAAACAAGTAATTAATCAATGATATGAATTGTACCATGTGTTATACGGGTATATTGAGAATATTATGATATATTGTAGGGTATGTATATAACCCCCTTAGCATTCCTATAATAAATGTCAAAAAATAACATAATTATAGATTCAATTCCTTTATAAATAATTAAATCATATTAGTGATAATGTGTTACTCAAATAATATAACGGAAATTAATTGATTTAAAGTGGGTTAACTACATAAACTTATGTGAGTTTGTCATACTAATAATCATTTATCAAAAAAACTGAATTATACCTAGAATTGAATTAAAAATCATTATATTTTTATTTAGTAAATTTAACTATAAATCAAAAACATACAACAAAATTAGTAATACTAAAAAATATTCCATCAAATTTTATACTTGTTTATTCATATTGTTATCAATGTTAATTATAAATAGTACTTTTTCTCTATATCCTTCTCTTTATTATCTACCATCTATAATAAGATTTTAATTTTCAATATCAATTAGGAAAATAATTCAATATATTATTTCTAATATGAATTAATGTCGCAAATTAATTCACTGTCAGAACCCAAATTATACATGTCTCTCAAATTCATGTGGCAAATAACACACAAACAATCATTTACTATATAATCTTCCTGATATACTATTTCCCATGGGAAGAAAAAATATAAACGTAATTTTGTACATGTTCCATCATATCAATCAATTGATAGAGGTTTATAGAGTATATATAAATTTATATTCCCTTATACCCATAATAATATTTCACTACAATCATTTAAATAACACAACTGTATATTTTCCATTATAACATTGTGCAAGAAAAATATTCCATCCTTCCTTAGTAACATTGAACTTCAATTATAAATATAACATTGGTTAGTTGTTTTCAATCCTTACTCACGATCAATAATATAAAAATTGAATCGTCCATTAGTATCTTGATAAAATTACTTAGAATTATATAAATAATATCCAGCTAAATGCCTCAAATCAATTTGTAGTTCAACTCGATTATCACTATTCACTACCAATACAATTTGATATAAAATATTTTTACTTAAATTGGATAATTTTAGTCATATTTAAACCATGTAATAGATTCATAACATACGCAACATGAGAACATAACTTCATTGGAAACTTTTTTATTTATTCTTCTTGCAGGGTTTAACTCTTATGGAATATTTTCCTATGTGTATTTAATTATTTAATATATGGATCACATATATCATATTATTTATCAAATTTTTATTTACTTGTATTAACTAAAATCATGTAATTAAAAATGAGGAGGATTTCCCCATTTTTCAACCTTATGTTGGAAACATTTTTGATTCATTATTTTCTATAGAATGAATTGGACTGGCACCAACACACCTCGCTAGATTCAATATTATCTATATCAAATAGTAATATCTCAAACAGAATGGTAAAAACTCTATGAATACATAACATTTTTAAAATGAACCTTTTGTTTGAGCATTATTTTTATTATATGAAATAAAACATCCAAGTTACCTAATTTAAAAAGTATAAAATTAATAAATAATTTTTATAAGTACTGAGTAGAATAAAATTATATTGTTAATGGGAATAAAATTAACATAAAGTAGCACCATATAAGATATATCCACGAATAATGGATAGGATTCCCACTTTAGATTCATCATCCAAGTTAATTGTCATTCGAATCACTATAAATTTTTTTTGGGGAATATCATTTATAAATCTCCTAAAATCAATGTAATAATTTATTAAATTTTAAATAGTTTGGTCATTTTAAGGTCTTCTCACAAAGCAATTTGAAGAATGTATAAAATAGTGTAGAACTATAGTTCATTTTAGGTAAAAAAAATCATCTATAAAGGTAGAAACTACTCCTTCAATATATGTGAATCATAAATTTTCAATCCATGGATTTTAAAATTACTATAATTGACACATCTTGAAACATTTTTTGAATATGGATCAAATACTTAAACCATTTTTAATATTCGAATGAAAACATCCTTCTGACGATTTTTCATTGAAAAACAATATTACAAGATATATAACTCATTTAAGAAATTCATTTGGATCAAAATCCTTTCTAATCATAGTATCAAAATTTTAATTTTTTTTCAAGATTAGCATTCCATATAATAATTTGGGTAGTATCATTACATCTATTTTTCCAATCAGTCAAATATAATCCAAACCCAATGATATCTACCACGCCATCTATGTTGAAACATGAAACACCATTTTATATTATAAGTTTGTAATTTAGGCTTAAAAAGAATGTTATAAATCAGAAAAGAAAAATCATTATCTGTGTTCCACGCACAAAATTTTCCTAATCCAGGAATGTCCATAATGGTCCCTATTTGGAAAACATGTATTCCAAACATTTTCATAGTATATGAATCAGATGTTTTTATACCATCATTATTGATCTTTCTTAATTATTGATTAAAATTATAATGGTATACATAAATTTCATTTAAGAGCATGTGTTTTCTATGAATAATAACTAATAAGATGAATAAATTTTTTGGAATAAACATCCATGGAGGGAGATTAAAATGGATTAAAAGATATAACCATTTGTTTTAATTATTATGTAATGTTCCAAAAGTATTCAATCTATCGACTATCAACTTTAAAAATGGCTTAATATTGTTAAAATAAAAATCATGGAGTAAGAAATTAATGGTCACCCTTGATTTTAAATCTCTTAGAAAACACATGAAAAAATCATTTTTATTATCCAAAGAATTAAATATCACATGTTAATCTATTTTGATGACAATAATTTTTTTCAATAGTGGTTTTATTGGAATGTAATGTCAATCCTTTCTAGTATGTTTTTTTATTTCTTTATGGTAGTACATACAATAAAACTAGAATCAGTATTTATTTAGTTACATCTCAATGTAAATCATCTATTTGACTCTCCTCTATTCAAATATTCTCTAAAATAAAGAATAAAATGGTTAAGATATTAATCAATATTTATATAATTTAATACATGATAATTCATAATCATATACATCTCATAAAATGATGTATGGATCTTTGATTCATAAAATTAATCATGAAAAGTTTCAATATCATGTGAATTTTTATATTTGTTCATTCTCATAGGCACTTCATGCTGTATAAATTTAAAATATAATTAAATGTGGATTAATTTGAAATATTAAATATAATTAATTGTTTACATCTTTGACTAATTTATAAAATGCATTTGTTTTCTCAATTATGTTTTCCATTTCCGTAGTATCCAAATCATCATCCTGTAATAATTCATCATCCGGATCGGGTAGTTCAGTATTTCCAAAAGCATCATTCGTATTGAATATGTCATCATAAGGATTGACTGATATGTTATTCTCCTAATGGTGTTTCATTCATTTACTGAAATAATCATTTTTTGAGTTCCGAATTTCATTTTCAACCATCATGGTATAATCTTGTTCATTGTTATTAAGGAAATAAGTACTCAATCTTTTTATAGGGTTTGATTCTCTATTCCAATTCCACCGTACATATTAAAGAATATATAGTTTCAAAATAATTTGTTAAAAAATTTCATCTCTTTTAAAGAATCCTTTGAATCTAAATTGGTGGATATATACATTTTTTGTCTCATCCATGGATCAATTATCAATTGTAAAATTCAAACACATCTATAATACTTCAACCCAATGTGATCTACCCTCCCATGTCAACTCCCTAACCCCCACTCGAACCCCTATAGTACCATATAAACTCCCAAATCTTGTATGCCTAAGAAAAAATTATTCCTCCAATAAAATGTAATCCTTACACCTCTAAGGCCACAATAATGAATCAGACCAACTCACCTATTCCGATTTTGAATTAATAATTGTATTATTTTATATATGTATATATATATATATAAATATTTAAATAAATGATATTATATATATTAATATATATTTATTTATTATATATTATTTATACATTTATATTTTACATATATGTTTATATGTTTATATTATATATGTATATTTATATTTATATCTTATATTTATTTATATGTTTATATTATATATATATAAATGCTTATATTATATATATATATACATTATTGTATATGTTTATATTAATATGTTTATGATTATATATATATATATATATTTACATAAATGTGTGTGTTTGTATGAATATATATTTGAATATATACATATATATAAATATATATATAAATATATATATATATAAATATTACCCATGTCTTAAAACACTCGTAAAAATGTCACTCAAATAGACTTAATTTCAATAAAACATGACAAAATATAAAATATGTGTTTTTTTTTGTATATTATGATTTGTATATATATTTATATATTTATATAGTTACATATATATGTGTGTGTTTGTTTTTTTTGTATATATTAAAATATATATGTGTGTGTGTTTGTGTGTGTGTGTGTCTATGTTAATATATATTAATATATATATCTAAATATATATTTATTTTGATTAAGTGAATCGGGATATAAATATATATATATATATATATAGAAATTTTCCTTGAAAAAAGTTGGAAATTTATCGATGTTTTTGATGAAACGTTGCTAATTTATCAACATTTTTTCGAAAAAGTCATTGATTTAGAAATTTGTTTTTGTAAATTACACTAAATTAGTGATGTTTTTTTGAAAACATTGCTAAATTTTAAACTATATAAATTTTTAAAAAATCATTGCTACAAAATTAGTAAATTCTATTTTCTGTTGTGGTGGTGCTACAAATGTTAAATGATATTCCTAGCATTTTGTAACAATTCAAAGGCTTATTTTCTAGTTGATTAGGTGGTGATGGATTATTTATGAACCATGGAATGGAATAACTGATCTTATTGAATTATGAACCTTGTAAATAAATATATTTTATTTGTTGTGATTGTTTGCTTGTTTTCTATTAGAGTTATATCATTCTATCAGGTGGCAGAGTTTTTTTTATTAAGTTAACATAAAGTAGAAAAGGTCGATGATTCAACCCCTCCCACTATCATTGATCACATAGAGAAAAATTAGTACTTTCATGTTGGTTGTTATATTTATCTAAAATTGGTTATATATTTTTTGGATATATGTGGTTTTGTACATGTTTATTAAGCTATGTCTTCTCATATGTGTGATATACCATTTTGGTTCTTATCACCAACCCATAAAATATATGATGTGGGAATGAGGTGAAATGTTATATTGAATCATATGATTATATTAGGCTATAATAAGCTAGGACATGTGATTTTTTGTATTATGATTCAGTTTTAGTCCAAAGAATTGGGTTTTTAGTTATGAGTCTTTTGTGATTTGGTTTGAGAAAATTTAGGCCAACGGTGTCCAAGGGTATGAGCCTCGATATTTAGAAGATAGAGCCTAGTGTAGGTGTGTCTAGATGATGTATTATTTCATGAGGACTCTAATATTATTTCAACCATCATAATTCATTATGTATTCATTGGTGGGGTATGACCGTGGAGAAACATGAATCATATAGTGTGTCAGTTGTAAATTATTCATTGACATTTAGAAGTTAGATCACCATAATATCCATTAATGATAATGGATTCATATTTTTTAATAAATGTATAAAATAACAAAATAGATACATGAGAATCCACGGTAGGGATGAAACTATAATGAAATTGTGTTTGGGGAGCTTTTCACTGATTAGTTGAGTGATGAAGATGTGATTCAAAGACATGATCATAAGCTATTTTCTAGGTTAGCATAGGGTATACCCACTACCTGTCAAGCATATATTAATTCTTAAACCTTTTTTAGGGGGGGAAAACATCCCCCTAACAAGAGACAAACGATTCCATCTGATTAATTCACAAAATATATTTTTTAATCACATTCCACGTTTTTCAGAAAAAAAAATAACGTCTATGTTCAATTGATAGATTAACCCTTAGTCCATCGATGACTACCCCAAGGTAGTGATTTGGGTGTTCTTCAAAGATTGTACATCCACTGTTAATATTTTACTATTGGATTTGAGTCTCTATCTTGGTGAAACTATTCATTAGTGATCTTTGACCTCAAAGATTCATGTCAAGGATACATTTCAATGGTAAGATATTCAGTTCCTCATCTGAGGGGAGTACTACCCTATAAAATTTATAATGTTTTGAGTAATTTTGATATTAGACATTCAATAAGGTAGTATGAGAATTTCTAATTGTGTTTTAAGGTTCCCAGACACATGTAGTAATCCCTTAACATAATGCCCAGTTGTTTTCCATGAGTATGGAAGATTTTGATATTTGATAGAGAGATATTCAAGAATGGGTTATTCCTCTCTAAAACAAATCCAATTCCATAATATGAAGGAAAAAAAATATGATTGAGGGTTTATAAGAGAAAAATATATTGTGATATGTTCATTTTATGATTTTATTGTTAAAAGTTGTCAGTATAGTTGTTTAATGACAACAATCGTGATTATCTCAATGAATGCATGTGTATTCACCATCCAAATCATCGGTATTGATCACTGTAGAGTCACATATAAGATTGAAACAGTAAATAGTTAATAATTTCTCTATGGAGGATCATGGAATGTGGTTTGAAACTATATATCTAGAAATTTAGTAGCGGGAAGCCAGCTAATCATCATTGATATACCTCCACTTCAATAGAAATATTGTGTTCTGTGGACTCTCTATGGTGGATAAGGTGTCTAACAGAGAATTGAATTCAATTTAGGATCTAATGATGTAGTAATATAACAAAATAAAATATATCATCTACCACCACAAAAATTTTGTTCATACAAGGATCCATGTCTATCAATCCCACATTATATATGAATTCACTCTATATAGGGTTTTGATAATGTAGTGCTAGACATCTTTAGAGGTATAATATCTATATTTTCAATAATTAAACCCATAATTATTGACTCCAGTATGAACTACTCCCTCGATGGTAGATCAGTTTTCTAACAAATGGATATTCTAATGGAGTCCCTAGCATTACGTATGAGGGTAGAGGATCCTACCAGGGTAAAAAACATAATTACCCACATTTTACTATAGTGAATGATTTCATTTAGTATATACTGGTATTTATGTGACCTCATCATGGTTAATCTAAAAAACTTATGACATAATTTGTAGTGTGGATTGGTTACCCTCAATCATTTCAAGTATAAATTTCTAATTTCATAAATTCACATGATATTAAGATGATGAGTCAATGACATATTTCACAGGTGAGTGGGAACCTTAGTCATGATAAGTAATCATTTCATGTCTTCGGTTTTAGTTGATCATCAACTAATTTGTAACTTTGGTTTTTTATATAGTGGATTCTTCAGAGGATCATCTTTTTGTATTCATGGAAGAGTTCCTAAATGATTCATTATAGGATGATAAATTGTTATACCCTCATAAATATATCATTTTTAATAATTATTTGAACCTCAATACTAGACCAATAGTATAGATATCAATAAAAAATATTGAATGCACCCTGCCAAGTTCCTTGAGATGAAGACGTATCTAGAAATCATTTTGGAGAGATTTTTTATTAGGCCCTACATTTCCACCCTAGATGATCCCATTTTGTTCAATTATAATAAATATGGGATCTTGATGGATTTTATTGACAGTTGACAATTGAACATTGATTGGTGACCTCTATGAATAACCAAAAGGAGTGAGTTGGTTGTTGAAGAATGATCTTAGGTTTGGCTATCACCATATTTGAGTTCATAATGATGATATCTTAAAATCAATATTTTGGTTCTATAATATACATTATGAGTCCCCAGAAAAATTTTCACGCATGAATAATTCCCTAGCCATATTCATTGGACTAATGTACCATATATTATAGACAATAATTCACCATTTCATGGTTGTCTTCATTAATGATATCATAATATTTTTAGGTATGATTTTGAACATGAAAAGAATCATAGTATTTTCCTTGAATTATATCGAGAGCATGTATTATATAGTAACCCCTCAACGTGAATGTTTTGTATTTTAGGATGTTAATTTCAAATTGTACATTATCATGTGGTTGGATTAATAGTTGACCCCATTAGTTTTTTTACTGATATATTGAAAACCACATAAAAATATGTAAACTTATGCATATTTCTTAAATTTTGGGAGATATTATTGAAGATTCATGATGGGATTATCTAGGATTAAAACTCCCATGATTTCCCTTTCATAAAAGGGGTGAATTTTATATAGTTTGAAAAATTCCATCTATATTTTGAAAATATAGAGCATCAGTTGAGAAGTGATTCAATTTTTTTATTTCATGGGGAATGAGTTTAGTATTGATTTATTTTAGGAGGACTACCAAACATGAAATAGTTTTTTACTTATTTAGTTACTTGAATTTTTTGTATATAGAATGAGATAATTAATACTTCATAATAAAAAATATACTTCAAATTGTTGGTTGTGAACCTAATATGATGAATTTTATATTATGATACATACATTTTATAAACCATGATATATATATGATGTGTGTCCTATGAAAAGATATCGTAATATAATTAGAGTAATGTTGTCACGACCCGTCCTCGGGGCCCGTGTAGTGACTACCCCAAGACCACCTTCCATAGGCCAGGGGCTGGCGACTACCACCAAGGCGTAATTCCCAGTAAAAAGGGAAGGAATTGCCTTTGTAAAGTAAACAAACACCACAGAGCAATCAAGCATAAGTAAATACTATGTAAAAACTAGGTATAAAAGTAAGTGCAGAAAAGTAAGTGGGTCAGAATACAAACCCAAACTGAATGTAAAGTATGGCTGAAAAAGGGACTATAACAACTAAAAAGTAAAATCGTAGCATCAAGCCGTCCACTGGAAGTCCCACCTGAAGGGTGGGTACAGATAGCCTCTACAGCTCCTTGGGTCCTGCCGTCCCCTCTAAGTACCCCCTACCCAGTGGTCTACCTCCAAGTACCAACATGCTCCGCAAGCCTCAATCACGATCAGCACTGTTCGTCATCTGTAACCAACACAACGTAGTGCGGGCATAGTCCATGTAGGGGTGAGTATAAGCTACTCAGTAGGGACACCGAGACCCCCGAAGGTCTCCCAGAATCCACAAAGGATAATCCACAAAGGAAAGATACAATCACGAAGTAACATCCGACACTGCTTAGGTCTATGCCCATACATATACCTAACTTACCAATTCCAGTTCGGCTCCAACATCTGAGCCCAAGTCTGATCACGTCCACACAGGATAGCACAACACAATCCACATAGGAATTCAAAACAAGATTTATCTCACACAGGTATACTTCTTCGTAAGACAATAGAGATGATCAGATGTAGCCACTGATTCATCTAAGGCATCGGACCCACACAGGATCAATAAGTACTAACCCCGACAATGTCCCACAAAGGATCGATAGGTAACTAACCCCCGCAATGACCCACAAAGGATCGATAGTTAACTATCCCCCGCAATGACCCACATAGGATCGGACCCACATAGGATCTGTAGGTGCTGGCCCACACAGGACCGTTGAACACTGACCCACACAGGATTTGACCCACATAGGATCAGTAGTACTGATCCATGTAGGATCGTTGAGTGTTGTAGTCGTCGCCGTCGAATCCACGGAGGATTTTTGTACAGTCGTTATCGTCGTCGCAATCACAGCCAGCTCTAGGGTTCCCGCACATAGCAAGCTCATTCGGGAGGGTCTGATCCATGAGCCAAGGGGCTGATTCATCAATTGACACATATTCTAGATTTGATGTATCAAGAAGTTCTGTATCGTCAACATGACCTCAATGTCACAGACGGCGCATCAATCAGACGCCCGGTCTAAGATTTATTGGCTTTTCGTCCTAGGGGCCCGGTTGGTTTTTAAGTCAAAACCAACCCTATCATACTCCAACTATTTCCAAACCTCGAGTGGAGTAACCCAAAAGATCCTTCTCACTAAGAGGAATCCAACAAAGTTGACGGCACATCAATCGGACATACGGATCTCAAGTTATAAGCATTTCCGCTCTGAGGGCCAGGTTTGTTTTGTGTACGAACCAACCCGTCCGAACCGAAAGTACCCCAAAACCTTGAGTATAAAATACCGAAATGACACTCTTTATCCAAGGCTCACAAGGCAATATATGTTGCATCGAGCAGAGGTTAATTGATGGATTCTGTTATCTCTTTATGGTATATGATATTATATTTTGTAATTATATGATTTTATTAGTCATTGGGTATGGAATAATGATTCAAAACATGTGATCCATAAAATCCTATGGTTTTACACTATATTATAGGCTATAATAATATTTATCATCGGTTATGATTGATGTTCCATTATTCGAAAAATATTGGGCCACCTTATAATAGTGATATATCATATTTCGCAAAACATGATTAGTATCCTATAATCACACTTATGACGATAACCTACTAACTCATATAATACTATAAATAATTACATTATCTATTATAAAAATTCAAAATAATTCAAAATATTAAAAATTTAATATTTCTTGTTAAATCAAATTTAGTTTACAAAATTTCTATAAATTATATATATTTTGAATTATAAATTAGAATTTTTTATACCAAAATAAGGTATGAAATCTTTATATTTATATCTAATACTTGGAAAATACTTAAAAACATTAATTTATATTTTATTTTTTTAGTTACTCATTTTAAAACATTCTACTATGTAAATTTTTAATATAATAAGAATATTATATATTCAGAAATATATATGAGGAATTGTTCATATAACTTAATATATTATGCATACATATTGGAATAAAGCAAATAACAAAATATATTTCCTTTGATTCCGATTAAAATGGGGAGACTATGAAATCCCATAAAATACTACATTTGAGATTCCTTTTAAATTAAGCACAATTCATGGAATAAATTATCGAAACCTGGGGTTTATGTTCAAGTTTGGGGCCCATGGATTATCTTTTGTAAGTCATACAGTGTGTGGGTAACTTTAATTTTATTAGGTATCTAAATAAAATTGGGAACATTGTCTAATAAATAAATGGGAAACAATAATAGTATTAAAATACTATATGGATAGAGTTATGTATATTCATATTGAAATCATTAGGGTTTATTTCAGACTTATTAAAATTTGTGTCAGGTTATTTAATTATAATTGGAGACCCATTGATATGTTTGACATGAGGTGAAATTCAAGACATAGAAAATGGAGGAGGGATGGATGAAGGTGAAGATAGTTAGCAAATATGGAAACGACATCTGGTAAACAATATATATATGGATCATAAGGTATTAGACGATCAAGAAAGATCTGGTGAGGATCTTCAGAATTTATAGATAACTTTGTAATTCTCTATATCACGTTCATGGAATGGGTAGAACAAGATTGAGTGTGTCATAAAATATCTAGCATTCACTATTGATATTCAAGGATTACTATGTTGAATGTTTTCATTCAAAATGTTTTAGGAAGAAATATCTTTCAAGACGTAAATTAGATAATATTAGAATTGTTTTGGTGAATAGAGAATACCATTACACAAATACATCAATAAAACAACAATCTGGACTTATGTGTCTAATAAAATAAATTATATATAAGAATACATTTGAATTGTTTTGGATAATTTCACCAGAAATTGATAGACCATCCCACAAGTGGTTATCACCTAAGAATAATCATCCTACCTCATTAGATTAATAGATTTGAAGTTGGGAATTCCATTATTTAAAATAATTTTTCATGTCGTAAGGATGGTTATTGATCAATAAATCTGTGTTTCTAAAAGTGAATTTCCCTATCAAGAAGAAATAAAATCATGGAAACCAATGCTATATATGAATAAAAATTAAAAAATATAGAGTTATATAGGATTAATAAATAATTTTGGTTAACCATAAGATAAATGAGGCATTTCACTACCATGATGATTCTCATGCTATAATTTATGATAAAAAATATTTTAATTTTTTTGATGAGAGGACAACAAGATGGTTCCAAAATGTAGTGAGAGTCCAAAAAAAGTATATCATTTAAATATATCATTAAAACAAATAATTTTAAAATGGATAATAGAACCAATTATTGTTTAGGAGATAATATGTACCTCACCTTGATATATTGATTTCATTATAGAGGAAGCTATATTAGAATAATTATAGATAACTAGATTGAATGTTTCAACTCATTTTACTATTAATAAAGTTGTAATGACTACTTTGGATTCAATATTATGATGTATATTTGAGGATATTTCATAATTACAGTGGAGATTTTTAAATAATATATTATAAAATTTTAGTGTATCTAGATACTGACTATAAACCATGCTCCAATAGAGAAGATCACACCACATTTTGGAAGAATTGGAGGAAGATCAGATATTAGTGGATAGAATTAAAACTTGGTCATTCAATTTTGGGAATATATTTTACTTTCGTTATGGTTTTAAAAAAGATAAAATGAAATTGATTTTGGTAGATATGCCCGATTAAAAAAGATAAATTTTATCAAATTTAAATATATAGTAAATATGGAATTTTTATGGAATTTTAAAGGAACGCGAATGGATATTAACCATAAAATTAAGAGTTGTAAATTAATAATAACTCATAAAAATTTCAAATTGTTCTAGAAGGATGTGAATATGTACAAATATATATATTCAAGAGAGTCAAAGGAGAGAATAATCAAAGTGGAGTTTGATTGATCACATCTAGTTTAAATTGTTAATTTTTGAATAAAAAGAGGTATTTCTATTAGAATTTTTGAATACTAGAGAAGGATAATAATAATAATAATTCTCTAACTAAATTGTTCCTCATATAGAGAAAGAATTTCCACTTCTATGATTATTAATAATAAAAAATGTAAATCCTCACATTAAGAGGAATCCCTTATTTATCCTTGATGAAGAAGAATGTTGTGAACATGTATATTAATCGAAAACAAAATATGAAATGTTGTTGGAAGGGAAATAAATTCCTCATACTTATATGTAAGAGATATCCATGTCTATAAATTATAGAAGAGACCATAATATTTGTAGAATTTCTATAACTTCCTGAATTATTTCATGATGGATGAGGAGATAGATTAACCCTTGGATCAATAGTTTATCTTTTTTAAACTATGGAAAGGAAGTGATTCTTAGAGTGGAGTGACCACAACCAAGAATATTTTATATTGAACATTCAATATAGTGGATTTTGTATCATTGATATGTCATCAGTATATAATTTATGTGAATAGATCTTTGTGGTGAACCATGAAAAATTATTTTGTTTTGTACATGAATAAACTTTATACATATGTGTTGAATGATCTAGTGAAAATGTATTAATGATGTCAATATATTGAATGTCATTCCTTGAAATAAGGGAAAATGGTATATTAATGTGGATAAATTGATTGAAATGAAATTTTTTAATTAAGAAACATCATGATTCACCCTCCCCACAATCCTCTTAGGTTGAATATATTATATATAGTGATAAAATTCTATATTATATACTATGAAAAATAGATTTCAAATCAACTATAAATCAGTTAAATTTGATATGATCAGAATGATTTCCATCAAAAATAGCTTCGTAAAGGGTGAATTCTATATTGACCTAAATGAAAGAGAAACATTGTTATTGGACCACTAGAGGTAATGATGTGTTGTTTTCCATTTTTAGTGGGATTAATTTCATTAATATTTATTAGTGATAAGATATGAAACATGATACTCACCCATATATATGTAATTTTTGGAGATAATTGAAAGTTCCTTGATTATCATTTTGGTATCAGTTATAGGTATGATCTATAATAGAATTACATACTCATATACAATGTTGATAAGTGTTATCACAGGGAAACATTATTATAATTTGTATGTGAATGTTTTGAAATTAACCTTTTCAAATTATAATTCTTAGTTATTCTATAGTGCGTGTCCTTCACACATTTATTCATGTAAACACAATAACACCCCAACCCAAATCATTGGGTCTAGGATGGAGTACTATATGACCACTTATGTTCCTCCCCATATGCAATAGCTTAATGACTAGTGGAGAGGTCATAAGAGGCATCATGTAATGACTATTACCTACGTAATATACAACCTCCAAATAATATAATGTAAGATGCAATAATAATATAAACAATAGTAAGAGAAAAACAATTATCAAGTAAATAAATTGTCATATATACTATAAAGTACCACCACAAATATGTATCCCTATCTGCAGTGGATCAAGTGTTGAACTAGAGAAAAAATTTCAATTGTATTGTTGATAAACAATAATGACTCATATTCCACCTATAATTTCGATACACCATACTGTATAACATATTAAAATTTTCATTATATGGCCACAACCCTTTTTTGGATCCCTAATCATAAACACTTCACACACAAAACATCCCATGTATGGTGTAAGTATATAAACAAGTAGAGCCCAATAAATGGGTTCTTAACAAAAGTAAACAATATAGGTAAGTGTGTTCTATGAAAAAAACTAGTGAAAAGATAAATATAAGAATACATACAAGTGTACATATATTTTGGATTCATGAAGACGAGATCTACGTATTTCGAAACCATTCAAGAGGTAATGTCATACATTGGGTCAACATACTCATCCAACGTATCATCAATATAGATCCCATTTAAAGGGATAATCACACAATAATCTAAGGATATATATATATATATATATATATATATTTCAACAAAATTAATGAAACATTGTAATACCTTATATCACATTTCAACCCCAATTGCATAGTTATGGGGAAATTTGATACAAGCAATCGATCCAACCTCATAGATTTGGTGAAATCCATTACATAGTACACACTACTAAAAGGGAGAGACTATAACACATAGATCAACATTTTTATTCAATTGAATGGACAGAGAAATGAAACATGTAAAACAAAATGTTATAGTAAGGTATTTCATAATAATGTCATGTCAAGAAATAATTATATAGCCACCACATAACCACATTAGAATCAAATAAAGCATGGGTCTCACTTGGATACACACACACCCCACATCTGAATTACATAATGCATAGGTATTATATGGATACACACACTATACACAAAACATATAAAGTATAGGAAACATGGGGACATTCACACAGACTAAAAATTCATGTAAACAATATATTCATATTCCCTATATGAAATGGACTCCCAACATCAAGGATGATGACATAGTGAAATGAAAAATGAGAATATCAAAGATTGCGATGTTCATTCTAGAACCCATTAAAATGAATAGAGGTTACATTAGTTACCATACCTTGAATCAACATATTCAAAAACTCCATAGAGGAAAGTAAATCATTCTGAAACACCACATCAAATTCATCTATACCATTCTCCAAACAAGGATAATAGGAAATAGGATTAATCTAGACAATAAATTGAGTCAACCCTATATTAATAACACCATATCATTAATGAGTTTTATTTCCCCCTTTATAAACCATAAAACACCCAATGATTTATAGACAATTAAGATTTTTCAAATATTTAAATAGCCATCACCAGCGTGTGATGTTGCATATCATGGTTGTGGGGGACTCAAACCCTCTAAGTCCTTGCAAACAAACATGGTCATCCAACACTATTTTTTTTTAAAAACCTGGAAACTTTGGACTATCCATGCGTTGAACCATGGTGTCGTGAATCCAATATAGCTATGGTTAATAGGTGGATTTGTAGAGAAACATTCCTAAACCATTCCCATATTTGGGTATTTTGGTCCACCTATATTACACAGTCTTCTTCAACGCACAAAATTTCCTACATCATGGTGTGGTACTGCCCATAGTGCAATCTAAAACACCTAGAACAACTATTTATGATATAAATAATACTATAAATGTCCCTAGAATAAATTTAAACCATGAAAAGGACTAACAAAATTACTTCATGAGATTGTGGTTGTTAAAAATCTTATCCTCCAATTACCTCTAACCCATGAGAAGTATCTCTAGATGTATTCTCAAACAACTCATTCCAGTACACCAAAATATTGTAGTTATACTGCCTAGTCATTTATTATATATTATTTTTCTACAATAGAACATAATCAATACGACCCATATTTCCTCACATCACCTTCTCACTTCAATCCCAATCCCAATCTATTTTCCATATGTGAAGATTTTGGTTATAAATTAACATCATCATAGTAGATCCCATGTGTAGGATTAGGTTCGCACATCAAAAGAAGAGATACATGAATAAAATTATGAAATAATTTATATCATGTTGGGATGTATAACTAGTATTATAAAATCAATGTGTTTTTTATGTTCTCTAATTGTCTAACAAACTATTATTTCAATTTTCTGTTCCTATGAAATAATCAATGTCCTAACCAAGGGGACACATAAAATAAGTGAAGGATGCCCATAGATAACTCCAAAGGACATCTCCTATAGTAAAACTACAGTATGTTTCTACTCTATGTTATAACTAACCACTTACGAAATAATTTCACCTATTATGAGGTCTCCTACACAATAAATGGACCAACAAATAAATACCCCCAAGCCTCATTCATACATAGAGATGAATGAAATGAATGATTATAAAGATCCACAAAAATATCCATATAAATTTAATAGTTGAATATATTATTTTGGGTGAATTATTTCAATGCTTGATTATCATAAACTGCCCAACTAAAATCTAGAACACATTTCCAATGCATATACTCTAAGGTCTTAATAATTATTTCAGACATCCCATTGGCATGTAGATGATGCATTGTATAGTGTTATTTTTAGTCTCTATAAACTTCTAAAATAATTAGAAATTCATTATGTAAAATGATTTTATTACTCAAAAAAACTCAATGGAACTCCATGTAGCTGCGAAAATGGTTGAAAATTGATCATGTGTAGCACATCCATCGAGTCAGTCTTTCAAATTTGTAACAATTGATCCCCCTTGGTTATTCAATGAAATATAACCCAAATATTAACCTATCCCTTTGGGGTCCTAGAATACCCTATGATGAATTATTTCATCATGTCATCCTACTTCTATGTTGGAAATTAATGTATCTGAAACAACCCACGATGTCGCTGATTTTTATCTTCAATCCTATAATGGGTCAAACTATGACATAAAGGACCTATATAATTATCTATTCATGATAAACCACAAGAATCATTGTCTAATATTTTTACACCCCTTCGATGAACCTAATAAAACTTCCCACATAGAATAACTAGAGACCCCCAACATTTTATCCCTCATATAATACAAAACAACTATTCTACCATGAATATTAATAACATCACATAAAAATTACATACATCATGGAATTGTATTTTATATCACAATCATTTCACACATAAAGAATAATCCTAGATTATATTCAGGATAATAGATTTATTTTTCAACCAAAAAAAGGTAATCAACATCTGTTTAAAAGATACTTCACTATAATCCTCACTCATACCCACTTATCAATCTTCAAGTATATCTATAATCTTCAAATTTTTTTCGAACATTCACTCTCTATAATTTTCTGTTTTCCTGAAAAGAGAATCTTTGAAAAATTACCTTTTTTAGGATTTGGGATCATTTTGATGTGAAATATTAATAAATACTCAACCCAAATCCAATAATATAGTTTCAAATCCAACAAGGAAAATACGTACTAAATTATCTTATCTTTTATATTCTTGAGAAATCTATCATGAAAAAGATATTTGTGATCGTGTGATGAAGATGACGTTTTCCTTTTGACGATGGCTCTATTTCTGCTCAGTCATGTTGAAGGAGTTTAGTGTTTTGTGATAAAACATACAAAAACAATCTGACATTATCTGGTGGGGCGGTGGTTGAATGACGATGTTGAAAATGGTGATGGATAGTAATATTGACATGGTACTCATGATTTTGGTGGTGGGAGACTTTACATCGGTGGATGGGGATCTATTTGTACATGATCTTCTCAGGAGTAGTTAACTCTTTTGAATTTGGATCTATTGTTTTGGTTCCTGCCCACCCATAAAGCGGGTTTAGAAAATCAAATAAAAATAGATTTTGAGGAAAAGGTATTTTCCCCTACACTTCAATGCAAGAACCATAGAAGAAAAATATTGGACCGGAGTAGGGAATGTCTTCTCATAAGGTCCCAAATAGTGTTACACGTAAGAAATTACCAGTTTATTCTACATCAGGACCGCTCCTATTCAAACCCCACAAACATCACAATACACTCCATGCCAAACAACATGTTAATGAAAAATAAGAATCAAGGATAATTTATATATTCAATTTAGTTATTGAATGGATTTGTTATAATAATAATTCAATTAAAACATTACTAAAATTAAAATGACAATGATTATGAGTTCTACCAAATATAAAATGTTTGAATGAACTACCTATGGAACCCAAAAATACAGATGGAATTATGAGTCTAAAGTGAATTCCAATGTCATTCCAAATATGCATCCACCTCTACCTTCTCTATATAAATATAAATTTACACCTCATAAATCACATTCCTAATGTACAAAACCACATAGATCACAATGTGGAATTTAGATAGGTTGGTGTAATTTCAATCAACTTGAGGTGAACTCAAAAAAATCTCATGGTGTCTAGCATGTGATTTTTTTGAGTTTGTAAGGATCTCATCATTGGTCCCAATGATGGACTCTATATATTGTTGAAATATCATTTACATGAGGACTATGAACACAATTTCAGAATAATTATCCCAACAATAATAACAAGATACAAATAAAATCTATATCTACTAATAATCATTGTCTCCAGTATTTCCTCCTCATTAACCTGAATATTAGGGTATCCAAGTCAATCTTTGTGAACCATCAGGAACTCCTGAACTGATCAAATAGTTCAGTAATCCATGAAAATGGGTATTATTTCATTATAGTGATTTTAATTTATTTCATGTATTTTACACACATCTGAAGACAATTTTCCATTATCTTAGTAAATAACATCACAGCACCCTGAAGATAAGTACGCATTCTAATGAATCCAATCACTTCTCGGACATCATGATTTAAATTATGTTACTTAAACATAGTTGGATTCATGAAGTAATGATGGAGGGATATAGGATATTTTCTAGGAAATTGTTCAATTAAAAATATAGTAGACCTATCTTGGGGTGACCTAGAGGAGCGTTCTAGAAAGGACTCTTGGTATAGGTTAGTTGTATGTGTAAAAGAGGTGTATGTAATATAATGATCTAATGAAAGGGTCATGATAACCACCCACACTCTAATGTATCTAATCTGGATAGGATATAGTCCCACTCCGCCTTCTTTATTATCTAACTCACTATTTACCATAAAATTAACTCCATTTTGCATTATAAAGTATACTCATATTTGATAAAAATAATTATGTGCCTGAAAACTAGTCAACCATCCCATTCCAAAAATTATATCCAATG
This sequence comes from Viscum album, assembly GCA_963277665.1. Lineage (NCBI taxonomy): Eukaryota > Viridiplantae > Streptophyta > Magnoliopsida > Santalales > Viscaceae > Viscum > Viscum album. The sequence goes on along the minus strand of OY728143.1, from coordinate 873,756,130 downwards.
TAGACATATCTAGATTTTTTAAATTCTATAGATTCTCATTTCAAGCAATTAGTTTGAGACAATGTGGGTAGATACTGAGAATATCAAACATTTCCCAAAATTTGTATTGATGGTATGTAACACATGAGAAAATTTAATCAACATTTTTAACCCAACAATAATTAATGAATATATAAACATTTTAGAAGTAGATATATCAAAAAAATATAATAGGCATTGTTTATGTAATATGACCATACGTAAAACCATTTTAGGTCTCTATCTACAAACCGTTGGAACTTGATCGTCCAAATAAACTCTATCTTTGATGGATCAACAACTTCTACCATAAGGCTCATGACCACCTGATTCACAAATCCAAATGGCATCTAGACCCACTACAAAAAATCCCTGGCAAAAACTTTTCATGTCCTCACTGAGCCCATCTGAACATTTTCACAGAAAAAAATTCTATATCCCATATCCCCACACCTATAATTGTATTTGGGGGAGTTGAGAATGAATTTTTGATAAATACATTTCCTTACAGAATTTCAGCACCTCATACAATCATCTCCCATAGAGGTAGCTATATAACATTTACTCTGATTTGATATTCATCTATCACTCTACCACATGATCTATGTTATCATCTCCCTATTACCCAAATATGCATGTGTTGAAAAAATTAAAAATCCTATATTAAGTCCACTAATATTTTAAATAAAGATTATAGATTTAACTTCCACTATTTCTTATACAACAGTAATTTTTTTTTGAAATGCCTTAGTATAAGTCATCAAATTGAAATTCCTAACATGATGTTTCAACTCAAGCTAAAGACCATTATCAATCATCTGGTCCTTTTACACCAAATTATCAGCTAATAAGAGAGAAATACATATCATCTTATTGAATCAATTTGAATAAGATGATACAATCATTATTCGTTGTTAACGTGCTATTAACTTTTGAGAATGATCCAACATCGTCATATCAAGAAAAATTAGCTAGAATAAGAATCCCCTGAATGATTACTATGTTATCCAATCACATATTCAATACAAATTCATAATGCCCCACCACTACCTAACTGGTATCTAAATAATAAAGTAATCATGTTTGACCTTCACAACCTCTAGGGTCTCCACAGTGTTGAATATATTATCAATGATTTCGATATATTCCTAAAAATACTGAGTCATTTTATAATCTGAATTGATGGGGGGATATTGGAACCAAAATTCATGGTAGTTGTCAATCATTTACATTAGATATCCTCTACTATATACAATAAATACAAACAAGAGTCAATATTGGATCAGTTCTATGGACTAAATTTATGGAGATACTATAATAGCATTCCCAATGTCACCCTAATGTATAGTTGGCAGTGAAATATAAAAATTTTATCTTTTGGGATCATTCTAATTTTCCTCTCTAGGAAGTCACATTATTCTTTTCTAAGGTGGAATTATCAAAAATTAAAAAAATTGTAATTAATATAAAACCCCAATGAAGGTAACATACTAAACGATTCGTATTTATATCATAGGATTTCTAGATGAGACTTTTCTTAGAAGGTTACCGACAAGCACAAGGTACAACCCCCATAATATTACCAATAATGAAATCCCATTATCTATAACCATTAAATCATCCACAACTATATATACACACTAGGAATTGTATTTATTACTTTCGGTAATTAATATAATCAATGATATAGAAGCATGACACATATCACAATTGTTATAGGATTTTAATTAATTAAACCCTATCTAATGAATTTAATTTTCATGTGATATATAAACCTATGGGCCTAATCATGATTCATTAATAAAATCCAAATACAATAAATCAAAATGCAAATATTATGTTCATCACAGAAGGTGAATAATTATATATAAATGATGAAAAATATAACTAGTAATCCCACTTTTCTGAGAATACAGATGTTCATTATATGATGTTGTCTAGGCACTATCATAATTCCATAACCCAAGTTACATCCATAAAATCTCCTATTTACCAGTTCCCAAATACATGTAGAATAATGTAATTATGTGAGAAAATATGTTGGTCCATTGATGCCATTTTTTAACATCCCAACCCAAATCAATTTTTTAGGATGGAGTGATACATTAATTCATGCATGTATCCCTGTGTGCAAGAGGCTACCAGCTAGCAGTGATGGACTGAGAGGCATCATGTGGTGACTATTCCCTCGGTAACAGAAAACTATCAGAGAATATAATGGAATCAAAAATAATAATAATAATAATTGGAAAAGAATAATCCAATAATAGCATGACAGATCAACTATATAATGAAACCATAAATAAGGGTCTCCAAATGTAAAAATAATGTACTAAATTATTGGAAAAAATAAGTAATAATTTTTAAATAAAAATGGCTCAGAATCCAACCATAATCACCTCACACCATCCAATTTCTCTTCCTCAAACATAGACAGTATGCCCTTTCCCTCCACTATATTCTTGATCATAAGTCTATAAATGCAATAAAATGACTTTTTATCTAGTTCATATAAAATTTATTAGTTCACAACCAATAGGTCCATAAATAATCTCACAATATATGAGAGTGTATTCTATGAAAATAACCAATTTACATATTAAAAAAGAAACTATACATATGCTAGGTTCCTGAAGACCATCTCTACTTATTTCAGCACCATGGTAGAGGGAATTTTAGACATTGGTCTGATATGCACATCCACAATCACTTTTATACAACCAATTTTAAGTGATAGTAATGCTCACTTTTATTGAAATACACATGCAAGCCGAATTCATAACTCTGGGGAAAGATCAACACCACATGTCGGACCAATCACACTTCTCTATGTAAATCACACACCACACGTCGACCTAATATCACAAATCTGGGGAAATCTAAGACATCATAAACCCTTCCCAACTAAGTGAGTTACTATCCCACATGAATCAAAAAAGTAATTAAATATTAAGGATATATAGATTACATTTGTAATACATAGTTCTCCGATATGATAATTCATAATCATTTCATGACAATAAAGAATCATATATCCAATGCATATCCACATGTGAATCAAATTAATGACAGGTTTCAAAGAGAAACACATAGACCCCACCTATACATCACATCATGAATTTGTATCATGGGTCCACAAACTCCACATGCCAATAAAATCAAAAATTTGTTTCATGGGGATACACATGCACATCACACAATCAAGGGAACACCATTTACATATTAAAAATATGTTATGAACTCCCTACCACAATTATTATCACAAACATGAAATTTATCAGGAAACTATCTAATAGATGGTTATTATATTCCATATAATAGTTTAAATGAGTATGTCACTCTAATCAGCATCCCTAGAATCATTTTATTTACATGGATAAAAGAGGAGATTAAATCATTTCAAAACATAACCCTAGATTAATTTGGATAATTTGAAAAGAAATTATTAGTGTAAATACGGTTAATCCATGGAATAAATCATTCTAAAAAACTAAGTAAAAAATTACTCTAATTTATTCATGTGTTTTCCCCAATTAAATGATCTAAAACCCTCAAATATTAGTGGTCTATTAGTTCATTTAAAATTCTAAAATAGCAATAACCATAGTGTGTTGATTCCGATCATGTTCGTGGTGTCATTGAACACACGAAGACATGATATCCTCATATGACCACCCACCATGGTTTGCTTTAAAAAAATTGTGTTTTTGTACTTTCCACACCCTCCACAAAAGTTTTTTGAAGCCATTTTGGTCACAATCAGTAGGAGTACATATAGTGAAACACACACAGGGCCACACCCATATGTGGGTTTTTTTGTTCCTTCCCATTTTACAAAGGTGGATTGTATGAACTAAAAAAATCTACACCATATCATGGTACTACGCATGGTGTATATTAAAACACTAGAAACACTTCTTCAGCAACAAAAAAAACCTCCGAAGAATCTAAAAACAAAATTAATCCATCACAATAATTGATAGAAAACCTTCTACAATTTAATGGTGTTATAAAATAACTATCATAAGTCTAAGGGAATTGATGAAAACTGAAATGGATTTATTTTTTGGAAATGATGCAAGAGTTATTGCATTGTAATTTGGAACTTATTATCGATGTATTCCATGTGAATTAGTTCTAGATCATTAAATGTGTTTCTATATTTTAGCAGTTAACTATGATTTTCTTTAAAAATAATTTTTCGATAAGATGAGATATTCCTTTATTATTAATAAAAATATTTTTTCTATATACATGAATTAAATGTTTTATGGAATTTTTTATTTTATTGATGTTTTAAAAATATTAGATATGAATAATCCAGTATATAAAATTCAAAATAAGAAAACAATTGTTGATTCTAACAACACTTATCTTTTGAATTATTTCTTTAGAATTTAATTAAGGAACCCATCTAAACACTCCATAGAGATGGATTATAGGATTCATTTTATTATGAACCATTTGATACTTATGAATCATATTTACTAATAAAACTGACCAAATAACATTTTAGTGGAAAATCTAAGAGGGATAGAAGACCATTGCGTCTAATACATATTGATATATGTGGTCCTATGAGTAATTAAGAAATTAATGGTTATAAGTATTTCAATACTATAATTTATTAATTAGTTGTTATGGTCATGTGTTTCTTATGATAAATGTGTTTGAAATTTTTTAAAAGATCATTTTGTTTAAGAATGAATTAAAAAATCAACTAGGAATAAATATTAAGATTATCCGATAATATTAGGTTGGTGAATACGTAAAAATCACTGAAAATTTAGTTTAATAAAACACTATTATCAAAAGCTTTATTAATAGGCGACAATGAGCTTTAAGAAAACTCTGATATACTATAAATATTATTATTATTAAGATTTGAACATCATAAAATATCTTTTACAATGGTTGTATGGGTATGAGTAAAAAAATTATTAAAAATAGTAATTAGTTTTTTATATACGGGAAATTTATTTCCTAATGTAAAATATATATGAAAAAAATTTCAATAAAGTAATTTCAAGGATAAAAAATTCTTTTCTCTTCAAAATGATATTTATTTTATTTTCTGAATATATAATATAAGAAATTTCTACCATTTTTAGAAATTTTATATTAGATAACTAATAAAAAAATTTAAATCATCATGTCCATTAAGTCATATGGTGATATGTTGGGATTATCATGAATTGATACATTTATAAGTGAACATTGAAAAAGTCATTTTTAGTAATCCAATCATTTATTTTTATTAAATAATTAAATTTAAATGACCAATTATTTTTTGAATTTGAAACTAATGTATCATAAGTATCCTTTTAATTATAAACAGTCTAATTAATTTCATAGGAATAGTCATTATAATTATATTTGGTATAGGTTTATTTTTAGGATTAAAAACACATTTTATAAACACTTTCAATTCATTTAATTGATTTATATTTAAATTGATTTTTTCCTCATCTAGAAGTTGAATATAGAAAATTTCATTTGAGATTTAGAATTATGAGGTTCAATTTTTTTAATAGGCCCCTTTTCTCATTATGAATAGTAACCAATGTAAATATTTTGTCTCCATGGTAGGGGTAAAATGTATAAAATAGGGGTAATAATATGGGATTAGAATAATAAATATCCATATATCTTGAATTAATTTCATTTTTAAGGTTTATTTTGAACATAATAATAACATATTATAATTTGTTTTAATATATTGACACTTTCCTTTTATAATGACCATGATATTATTTTATGTAATGAATAAAAACCTATTTTCACTCTAATAGTTTTAATTTCTCTAATATATTTTCATAGTCAAAAAGGAGATAATGTTTGGTTATTAATATATATTTGAAATATTAATGAATTTTTAATTATGTTAATTTATTTTTTGTTTCTAATTATGCATTAATTAGGTTAATTTATTGTTTTAATTATTGTGTTACATGAATTTTGTAGGTAACTATAACATATTAGTAATGAGTGAAAATACTATATTGAAATTCAATTTCAATATTGATTTCTTTAAATCAATCATTTTGAATAGTCTCAAAACTGAGTTTAATAATATATTATGCTAAATAATAATTTATTAAATGATTTAAATTTCAATAAAATCACATATTTTATCAATTAAATGACATGTTGTACATAATATGAACAAACTGTCCACTTGTGGGTCACTTGACCTTTTGTAGTGACATTTTTATCCCCTGTGTAATAAAACCTTGATATCACGGTAATCATCAAAAGGGTTAACTTGGGGTTAAAACAAAAGTGTTAAAACATCACCAAAACATGCCTAAATTTTATTTTATAAGATTTTTTAGAGTCATAATAATCTTATATTCAAAATATATCAATTTTCACATGATTATTAATATTAATTTATTATATTAAAATATTTTATGTGATTCCAAGTGGGTCTTTACATTCACTATAAAAGGACAACACTTCCCTTCTCTTACTCACACCAACATTAGACACATAGATCATAAAAACCAGTAAAAACTCTTATATCAATCCTTATCCATTATCTATAGTTTTTCTCAATATAATAGAATCCATTGGGACCTTAAGAGGAAATTCAATTGTGGTTTCTCAAAGGGGAGGTAATCATTTTAACTGATATCATTTAATTTATTTCTTATTTTAATGCCTTAAATTATGTCATAACTACTAAAATATACTAAAATAATTGACTCCCATATGAAAATACGTTATTGAGTTGATGATAAAAACTATAAAGTCTCTTTTCTATTAAATGGCAATTGATATTATCCCTCGTGTGTATGTGTGGACTATCACCACCACAAAGAGATATGATTCATTTTCCATCCCCAACCATTATGGTTGGTTATTATGATGAATTTAATGTTTATATATGATATTTAAGTTATAATAATAATAATTTATTTATAATATCTTACCTACCTTCTTTCCTTTAAATCTACAGGAAAATGATAAAGTCTCTCATGCGTATGTGGGGACTAACACCTCAACGAGGAGATTTGATTAATTTTTCACTGACATTTTCCATTGATGTAAATAAGGATATATTTAATGAAGATATATAATATTTATTATTTAAAAATTATTTTTTAAATTTTAATTATCATTTTACATTCTTTAATTCCATCAATCAAAATGTGGAAACATCACTCATGCGCACGTGAGGACTACAGTCTCTACGAAGTGATGTAATTCATTTTTCATGACCTATTTATTAGAATTGTTATAAATGTTTATATAATTAATATATATGATAATTATTTAATAATTATGATTCATTATATTATGAAACCATATATAATATTAATGTCTCAATCCATTGAAATGAAACAGCCCTGAAAAATTGAGCAATTTTCACCCAAATGTTTTGTTTAATTAATAAATTGTAATAAATGAAAAATAAAAATTATAAAATAATGATACATAGTATGATATTTAAAAAAAGTTATATTTATTATAAGTATAGTTTATAAATATTTATTATAAAATATAATTTAATGGACATGAAACAAGATAAGACTTGTGGTTTGGTTTTCTCATCTTACTTTAGTTTTAGTGGGTCATAATCCATATTCAACACTCGTTTATTTCATGAGGTGCATAAAATGACCCTTATATATGATATATAATGAATAATTTTATATTAATTGTATTTAATATTTTATTTAATTTTATTTATTTCAAGGGATATATGATTCAAAATTCACTAATATTGATAGGGTATACATTACAATCTCATGTATTTTCAGAACAGTCTACGCAATGTTTTATTTGAGGTAAAATACATGAATCCAATCATTTAAAACACAGAAAATTTCTTCTCAAATTTTTGATAAAGTAATTTTTATTATAGAATACCTTATACCTATCATTGGTATTTAAAATAACCGATTAAATGTTTTTAAAGAAGATATGTCCTTATTTTCTTTTTGGTCAATGAATGTTTTCTTCCATGTCGATACTCTTCCAAAAAATCAATATTTATCCTATACATAAATTTTATTGAAAAGGTGTTGTTAAATACATTTCAAATTATTTATAAATTTTTATAATATATCATTTTAATTAAATTTTTTCCAAACAATTTATTTTTTGACTTCTTACAAATGTGTGAAAAGAATTATCTCTTTTAACGTATACCGTACGGATAGATTATCCAGTCAACATTACCATTATTTTATTTGAAGAATAATTTAGATTTTTCCTTTTATTATTTTTTAATAAATGTATTCTCTCAATATTTTAATAATTTTAATAAAAAAATTTATCATCAAATGTTATTCACACATGTTTTAAAGTTAAGGTTCAAATGATCTTTTAATATTAGTTTTCTTCTATGTAAATATCCTTTAATGATTTTTTTTCTTCACTAGGGTATCCAAATTGTGATACCATCTACTATATTTATCAAATTTTATTTTGATGATTATTATTCTGGGATGATTTTATAAGACCTATTCCCTTTCCACGAATTAATTATGTAATGAGGAAACCACTATGAAATATATTTCATTTAATTAGGTTATGCTATGATGAAATCATTAAATCCATATGATAATAATTTCATTTCCATGTGTAAATATTTGATTATATGATAAATGATTTAGGATCTTTTGGTATATATATATATAAGGTTTCCATTATGTGAAATGTGTTCCTAGAATTATATATCCCTCTAATTAATTCGGTATGAATGAAAGAGTTGATAATATCCAAATAGATAATAGATTTAATAAACTCTTAATAGGTGATGTAATTAATAAACTCATAATAGATGATATATTTATCTAGATTTATGTTACTCCTGAAAGAAATTTTTAAATAACCTGGTAACCATTTTTGATATGGTACATCATCCACAATGAAACTATTATGAGTGATCCTTTGATAAGAAATTGAATTTCTATGCTAATGTGTATTCCAAAAAATTATTTCTTATTGTTATGACATGTTCTAATGTATAATGATTGTTTATTTATGATTACACACCCTTAAGTCTTATGTATTTTGATCGGAAAACATTATACCATGTTTCATCATTAATTATCTTTGATTTATTGGGTGTTATTATTGTATGTCATGACCATGTTCGTATTCTATTATTATTATCTTATAATCATTTATTGACATATTCAATTTTTACCCTTATTGAGAATCTAATATAACCATTTCTTATGTTTTCTTGACATAGGTTATGAAAAGTGGTTTCAAGTAGGGTATATATAAGAAGTGTACTATATGATAAGATAATTTTGTGGGATATTTAAGATCTCTCAATAAATAATATGATTATGTATCCAGTCTCTAAATAAAGTAAAATGATTTGTTTATAGGGTTGATCATAATGATATGAAATGAAGATTTATCTGATATGATGTAATATTTATGTATATATAGTTTTAGTCACCATAGTTGGTATCAAATAGAGGAATATTATTTTTATAATCCATTATTTTAAATTTTTATTAATAAACCATAGGTTAAGCCTAAGTAGATAAGAACATCTTAAGTTATGGTAAAATAATAGAGTGTCGTTTTCCAAGAGAATACATCCTTATCAATATAATACTAAGATTATGATGTCGTGGAACAGATGAACCCAACGATAACTACTCAGAATGGGGTGGATTGGGTATTAACTCGATTTTCAATAGTTCATGATGAGTGGGAATATGATTATGATCTTTGTTAGATAATCTATGGGGAATTTGTCGGAATAATAATACATTATTCATGAACCATTGTGAATTATTTTAATAAATGATGACAATGGATGACCTTGGATAAACCAAATATATAATATATGGGAATGAACATGTCATTATTTATATATCCTATGAATAACTTTTCCTGATTACATGATTACTCACTATGATTATTCTTCCACATGTTATTATTTAGTTTTATCCATTGGCTAGAACCTGGAGTAATTTTTTTACTGCTAAATGTTACATACAATTAAATGATTTTTTATGAGAACACAAACGAAATGTGAGATGGAGAATGAAACCAAATGATTATGCCTAAATAGATATCTCGAAACGTAAATAACAACCTCAAACAAAGCAAGTTTCCCAATAAAATAGATAATATCAAACTACAGTTTCATGGGAGTTCAGTTAATTAGAATCTTGGAGGAAAGAATATTCATTATCCAAAATGTTTTTTTGAGGTAATAAGAACTTTTCACAAAAGGAAAATACAAAATATTTTATTAATATAAAAATAAAAAAAATCCATGGAATGGAATGATATATTATTTATTAAAAGAATCGTACAAATAAATAAGTTATTGAGGAAAACTAAAGTGTTTAGTAGAGGGAAATAATTTATATCCTAAGGTCACAATTATAGTTTAATGTTTTTTATTTGGGTAACTTTGGAATTATTCAATTCAAATCCATAATCCAAAGGTTATCTCTTAGACCAAAGAAGACCATATGTTAGGAAAATTCTGTAAGACGAATGATTTAAGTGTTAATGTGTTGGAATTCAATAATTATGTCAATTTTTTTATTGATATTATGATTATAAGAATCAAACAACATATATGGACTATTCTATATTGATTTTTCATTATGGATTTCAATCATATGTTGAATGGTATGGATAACATAGAAATGTTATTTAGTGGAAAAGTGATATCATTATAGAACACATGATTGAGGGAAAGATAACACTTAATATATTTATGGTGTTGAGATAATAATTTATAGTTGGGTTATATAGTTTATTGATATTAGTAATGTAAATTGTATATATTGGGTGACTTTAAAATTTGATAGTGGAATGATGAAAATTTTATTTATATCATCGTTGATGATGTTTATCGCATTTTTTGGATTTGTGGAATATATTGGTTAGCATTATTTTCTAGAATATTATATGTTTTCAATGAGGTTTTATGATGATTATGGTTTTTTAGGAAATTATTATAATTATTTAGCTTAATATATGATCAAGGTATTCACATGTTCGGTATGTGACATTACGAGTTATATTATGTTGTTTGGGGATAAATGTAAATGTTGGCCATTAAAAAAATATGTGACCAAATATTCTGGATTTTTTAGATATTTTAGAGGAGCCATATGTTTAACTATTTATGGAATGATTTAATTTTTATTATAAAATTATTTTATAGGTTTTTGAGATTAATGTATTATATTTATCCATGTTAGTTAAATTGTTCTAACCATTATTAATTGGGGAAATTTCTATAAACTAGAGGAATTAATTTATATTATTTCATATAAATTGGAATTCATTAATAACTATGTGTAGTGATTTAGGAATAAAAAATTAATCTTTAATATTCATTTCATTGCATATGAAGTGAGTTATAAGTGTTAATTTATTTATACACATACAAATAAAACAATTGTAGGCATATAATGGAATGAATTAAAGTAAGTATTTTTTCTATATAATGATTTTCAAAGAATCCCTAAAATATATAAAATTATATAAAAATAAGAAATTTATCCTACTACCATCATTCCTGATGAATCAATGGTCTTCTTTATCTAGTATGGATTTATGGTTTTGTAGTAATTAACATTTAATTATCATGTTCTATATAAACCTCTATTATTCCTAATATGTTATTGCTCTTATCTATGTCTGTATTTTCACTTTCTATTAAGGTTATATAAATTTACCAACCTAATTATTTGTAATTTCATGTTACTATTAGGCTTCTTGATTCCCTATTTAAAAGGATGTTTTATTATACCTTTGTATGATATGAGTTTTCAATAATGGACTTTTCAATTATTAAAAATTTTATTTTCGATATAAAATTATGAGGAAAATAATTATTTATGTGGGAGAATATGTGATTCCCTAGACACTCACCCTCAAGCATAGATTAATAATCACATATATTACATACTCCCTTTGATACTCGTTTAAAATTATTGATACAACCATCCTAAATTAAAAATTCAATATATAGTATTGCATAACTTATATGCCTAGTATAATTTTTGGTTTACATATTTAGATAATTAATACCAAATAATAACTAACAAATTTCATGTTCTTTACAACAAGTTGAATTTTTTTCATTATATATGAACCTACAGAATCTTTATTGAGACTTTAACATCTATAAAAAAATATTTCATATGTTTTATCATTTTAAAAATATCATGTGTACTACTTGTCTTCATAACCTAGGGAAATGGAATAAATGAAGTGGTGTGTAATGTCCCAGACCTAGATGCCACCCTTTGTTTCCCCAAGCCCGGTTGGCCACATGACCTCAAGCACATCTCCCCAAATGCTAGAGGCACCTAACTAGCAGCAAGGGCTTATGTGAGCCAGTGGGGAGACTATGCCCTCATTACCAGAGAATCATAATGGAATTCAATCATATAACAAATAGTGGAAGAAAATAAATGAGCAGTCAGTTGAAGATAAAGAAAGGAATGTATACATATTAATAACAAAAAGTGTCTCATATAAAAAATGATGTTGTTAGTACAAGTGTCTAGAGAGAAGCCATAACAGTATATGAAAAAACAATACAATACATGTATCCCAAGAAGAGTAAATGACCGAAAATTTATTCCATCAACATAAGCCTCATCTGGGTCCTTTTCTCCCCTGATCAAAATCCATAATCAACATCATGTACTTGTTCACTTTCCCCAATCATCACCTGAAACTGTATAATCTATTTTGGTCCCCAAAGAATTCCAAACATGGTCTGAGATAAAAATCCCATTAAGAAACCACCAAGGTCTGTAATAATTTAACAGAAATTCTACAAAGGTTATATAAAGTGTAAGCAACTAGTAGTATGTTCATATGCCCATGGCATAATCCTACTGTAAATAAAAACTGAACAACCCTAAAGGCTACCTACAAAATAGAGTTAGATCTTAATAAGGCGGCAATAATAAATAAACAAGTAAGTCACATCCACAATGTACATCCATATGAATCTCGTAACCTATAGCCATGTGGTATAAATAAATCAAGTATCCCATAGTCACACCATATATTGAAATCAAATATCGACGGCCATTCTGTATAACAAAGTTTAGACTCGAGGGCCGGATCCAATGTTTCATCAGTCCAAGGCATCCATGTATTAAATATCTAGACCATGGAGGGACGGATCCAAGGAGTGTGTCGAAATAATCCCATCGATTCCCATTGGAATCCCTTGTGGAAACTCATTTAGGCACTGGTTGGGGTCCTAGGAGCAATTCAATAGAAAGTCATACGTAAGCCTAAGAAACACGGATCGTACAGGGTAGAAAGGCCTGAGGAATCCCACGGAATCAAGACCCAATGGGCACAATCAACCCAATGAGTCCACTACCACATTCCATATCCAAGGAGAGCAGTCTAAGGCATATATCAAACCATTCAATCAAGAACTATATCATTCATATTAAACATTCATAAACATGTGAGTATACCATACTCACATCAACAAGCATAATCCTTGAGTATACCCGCTCATGAAAAACATTTATCATACCAATCATATGGACCTACCCTCCCATATAAATCATTTAATATTCCATTATTCATTTACTTATAGGTATAAAAAACCATATTAAAACATTTCATTTATGCCATGTTATTAATATAGATGAAGCATAACATTGAATTCCACATGCAAGGAGGTAGTAAATCCCTTAAACTAGCTACTCAAGCAATCAAATCATTTAAGGGATTTATCAATCAATGAAAGAATAAGTACAAACCCCTTGGGTGGTTTAAATATCCATAAACAAACTATTCAATTAAGGTGAACCACTCGGGGGACCTTAAAACCAAAAATAGATGCCAACACACCCAAACAGAGCCCATGGTCAACCTCACTAAGTCCAACTATAACTACTAAAAACGACACATTCAAAAATGGGACATCGCCGTAAAGTCTGAGAAATGGAATTTCGGTCGAACGCTCAAAGAAACCAAGAAAATATGAAAGAAAGTATAGAAAACCTAAATCACCTCGGTAGTAGATAGATAGTCCAGTATCATGTCTTGATTCATCCTATTTTGGATGAAATATGAAGAACGGATTATTTGGGCATATAAGCCTAAATCCGAATAGTGTCGTCGTTGTTTCGAATAAATCAAGTATGACTAAAAATGAATGTAAACCTTAACAATGTTGATCCATAGAGATGATAGGAAATCTAAATGGAATTTGGACTGAAAATCTTGCCCATGGCCTATCTTAGGTGCCAAATTAGAGCTCCATAGGGATTATGTCCATGGAAGAAAAAGAAAATCATTTGTGTTTTTAAAAGAAATTTTATTTTTAATTTAAACTTTTTAAAAAAATCAGCAAGGTCGCACATTTTACCCGCACGGTTTCCCAAAATGTTCGAAAATTGTGCACACATCTCTGTCTAAGAGGGACACCCTACATGGATTTACTAACCATATGGTATTAGAGTGGAATGATCTATCCAAAACAAGCTATTTTTTCAAACCCCTCGCACGGTTTACCTAAGCCTTGCACAAGCCATGTGCAAACTATGCGTTAGGACATTCCTAGCCCAAAAACATAGTCCCAACCTTTGAAAAATACCTGAACACCACCAAAATACTCATGATCAACATAAAAACTCACATAAAAATATAACAAGTAATTTAAACAAAAATTAAAGAGATATTTACCACCTATGAAAAGTCGGGTTTTCACAATCATTCCCCCTTATAGAAATTCTTCCCTGAATTACACTCTGAAGGGTGGTCAAGATTCATATGAGAACAACTATGTTCATAGATCACGTACGTTGGAATCCCTCTATCGTGTCTCGTCCTATAAACAGATGTTCTCCCAAAGCACTAATAATAGAGGAAATGACCGGTATCAGAGAACCTCCGGGTTCCTATCAATGATACTAATCATATGATTCTCAAAGAAGGCATCAACCAGAAGCTCGACCTCCTCTGTATGAAAAATGTGAGATGGGTCTAATTAATATTGGTGCCATTGAGATACATAGAAGACATCGCGCATGGATCCGTACCTCTGAGGTAACTTCAACTAATAGGAAACTGACCCGACTCTCTCTAGAATCTCAAACAGACGAATATATCTCATTGAAAGATTACCCTATCTCCTAATCCACTTGTTTCCAAACCACGGTGAAACACACATAAATACTCGATCCCCGACCATGAACTCTAGAGGTTGTCTTTAGTGATCAGAGTAAAATTTTTGACAAGGCTATGTCATAGCCATCCACTATTGAATCAACCCAACCTACTGAGTAGACTCTTACACGAGACCCAGTCCCAGTAAATCTTCATCGCCTTTATATAACTAGCACATGGGATAATGGCATGGTCAATCATATAAATAAACATAATGTGTCATCTTTATCATTGCCTGATTACTGTTTTTATAGGTGAACAAGACCAGGAGAATTTTCCCCTCCCAAGAGACCACAAAATAAAGGACACATGGTTGAAAGATGTCCTCTAGCACCTGTATCGTTCACTCGGACTAGCCATGTGTCTAAGGGTGGTATGTGGTGCTCCGAATAACCTGTATACCCAGCTCCCTCTAAAAAATATTCCATAAACGAGATGTAAAGTGGGTGTCCCTATATTAAATGGTAGTTTGTGGGACCCCATCAAGTCATACCACCTCCGAGTTGTACAACTTTCTAATATCATCAACATTGAAGGTATCCTTGATCAGAATGAAATGGGTGACCATCATAATCCTATCAATAAAACCCCACATAACATAATTACATTGAGGAGACTTCAGAAATCCATTCATGATATCCATTGCGACATCTTCCCATTTCCACTTCAGGATGGGTAACTACCGTAAAATCCCATCTGGTGGATGATGTTTTGCCTTCACATGTTGAGAGGTGGTACAGCTCTTAACAATACCAGATACCTCTCTTTCCATTACTGGTCACTAGTAATGATTTCGGAAGTCATGGAACATCTTGGTAACCTTGGGATTCACTTCCCAAGGTGAAGCATGAAACTCTCGCACCAACTCCTCCCGTATATCCACTAGAACCTAGATGCATCCAAGGATACACAAGATCACATCATCACTTACCATAAAACCATATGGAGGGTCCTCACCTACCACACCATCCCGTAGATCTAGGTCTTTTGAATCTGATAGCTACATCATCTTAACTATATTCAGAAGGTTAGAGGTAATATAAAAGGATGAAAAAAAATTCAGCCATTGTCTATCATGAACCTCCTGATACATCTCAAATAAAAACTCCATAAGCTTCCACTCACTACTGGCATGATGCACTGCCTGTATATGAGTCCTATTGCTTTGTGCATCATCTACTACATTTCCCTTATTAGGCATGATATCATGGTCAATGTCAAATGACTGCAGGTACTCCACCCACCTTCACTGCCTCAAATTCAGGTCACATTGCATGAAGATATACTTTAGGCTTTTGTAGTCTTTTTACATCACAAAATGATCTCCCAGTAAATAGTTCCTCCATAAGCGCAAACCATGAACAATTGTAGATAACATGAGATCATGCGTAGGATTATTCCTCCCGTGAGGCCTCAACTGCAGAGACCCATAAGCTACGACTCGACCCCCAACATCAGCATTGCCCCCAGCCCAATACCTAAAGTATCATAGTACAATTTTTAGCTCTTTCCCTAATCTGGAAGTATCAGGATTGGTGCTGATGTCATTTTCCCTTTTAAATCCTGAATGTTTGTGTCACACGATTCTGACCACAAAAACTCCACACCCTTCTTATTCAATCCCTTTAATGATGCAGATAAGTGTGAGAATTCCTGTATATAACTCTTGAAGTATCCATCTGGCCCCAAGAAACTCTATATGTCAAAACTTTTCTTGGGTTCTTTAATAGAAACTATAGCTCTCACCTTCTATGGCTCTATTGAAACTATTGTATCTGAGAAAATGTGACCTAGAAAGTGAATCCAATCCATCAAAAAGTGAAACATTGCAAGCTTAGCATATAAATAATTATCTCTTAGTGTATTCAAAACAATATCAAGATGGTAGTCATGTTCTAGTTGATTATGATAATACACCAAGATATATTCCACAAAAACCACCATAAAAGAATATAGATAAGGATGGAACAATAGGTTCATCAATGCAATGAAAACTACTGGTACATTTGTGAGACCAAACGGCATAACCAGATACTTTTATAACCTATACCTACTACGATAGGCAGCATGAGTTATGTATATAGGCCAAACATGCACCTGGTGATATCCTGACCTCAATTCGATCATATAGAACACTTGAGCTCCTCAAAGCTGATCAGAAAGTTCATCTATCCATGGAAAGGGATATCGGTTCCTAACCATCATCTAGTTTAGTTTTTCATAATCCATGCATATACTAAGTGTATTGTCTTTAATTTTCATAAATGGTTCCGGAGAACCCCACAGAGAAGTACTAGGTCTGATAAACCCCTTTTCCCCCAAGTCCTCTAACTCCCTCTTGAGCTCCTGCATCTCCGTGGTAGTAATCCTGTAAGGATGAATGGATAATTACACAGCTCCAGGAACTAGCTCGATAGATAAATCCACCTCTACCTCATGAGGTAAAATAGAAAATTCATTGGGAAATCTGTCTTTGATGTGATCAACCATGAGAGGAAATTCTGTTTGCCTCACTCCCTGATCATCCAGAAAAAAAACAAGAAATCTGGGCCTTCATCCCCCCAAACCCACGATTCATGGGTCCATCTCTACTCTCCTAAACATCCCATTCACCATTGTGAATAATCAATGCACCCTCTGGTGATGTGAAAGTCTCCCTCTGATGATAGTGGTCAGTGTATGCTCGATTTTCAAAGAACTAGTCCATTCTGAGAATAATTTCAAACCCTATCATATCGAGGACATAAAGATCCCAAATTAAGTAACTCCATCCAACCTCAAGGGGAAACTCCATAAACTACCATACATCGCCCATTCTAACTCCCAAGGGTGTGTATAGTGTCAAAACACCATCATAAATCTAAACAACAATCACAAGGATATTTACTACTCATGTAGAGGTAAATCTAAGAGAGGTTCCTGTATCGAAAAGAGAAGAAGCAATAGTAGAAGTTACTAAAACCGTACCACTCACTATAGACGGTTCGTGGTCTTTCTCTTGTGTGGTATGTCTCACTACATATGTTTTGCTTCTACCATGGCCATGTGACCTTGCTTGGGTACCCTAAGTCGATCCGACCTGTTACCTCTGAGAACCTGGTTTCAAGCTACCACGACCCCATCCACCACCACACTAGAATAACCGACCCACACTTTTCCATCACATAGAATTATGTGGAGCTGCAGACCCTTATCCTAACTCTAAATATGGATCTTATACCCTACAACTCATAGATGGATGGAAGATCCTACAAAACCACTACATATTCCCTATCCTAACACAAGAGTTTCACTCGACTATGTCTCGGTTGCACTAATTCATAATGTGGCCTTGTATACCAAACTGATGGGAAAACACCAAGTTTATTTCAACCACAACCTAACTAGCACTCACATCATGGGAAGCCTCAAAACGGAACTTCATGCATGAAGGCGTAGACCCACTAGGGTGAGAAACAACACTCCCATGTTTTGTATCAACAACTTCCCATAGGTTCTGCTCTGTAATATGTGTATGATTCACAATCACAGTTGTAGAATGAATCCTAAACACATTAACCTGATATCTAATAGCATGTTGAAGAACTTCCTCGAAGCACCTATCCCTCAACAGATCATCCATAATATAAATTAGCACAATCCACTTCATCTCTGAAAAGCGTGTCATGTATTACATAATCGTCATCACGTCCTACTCTAGACACATAAACTCACTGGCCCACTCTAATCAAATAGTCACATGGTAAAGTGGTTATAGAATTGGGTTTGGAAATCATTCTAACCCATATCATTTAGCCCATCATCCAGGTTCAAAATGTCATACCAAAGGTTTTCTTCTCCATGTAGCTTGTAAGTTTCGAGCTTGACCCTCTTCCCCAAAGGCATCTCCGGATGCTCATAAATCATTAACGTGGTCTCTATACAAATATCTACAGCTCGTGGTACACCATCCTCAGATAATGTAAGAGTGTTCTACTGTAGGAACACCCTTGTAAGCTCATCTATAATCATGGCTGGCTGTGGTTCTCACTCAAAAGACTACATATAGCAAAAGAAATCCTCATGGAACTGTGCCCTAGTACCTATGTCAGGAACAGCCTTAGGGGACGCAACATTCACTATATGAGGATCAAGCGGTAACACGTGGACCACCATCTCTGAAGTATGATCATCGCCTTTATTACAGCATACCGTTGGAGGTTGTCATGGTGGCATGTCTCTACAATGACAAGTGCACGCCTCATGAATGAACAACATCAATGTACAATGCTCAAAAGTGTAGGACTATTCAAAACACTCATAGGAATAAATTCAAACCCACAGCCTACTCTTAAAACCATGACTGTATAAAGAACAACAAATGAACCACTAGAAACAGTGCCTCTCACCCACTCAAAAATCAGTTCTATGTCAAGTCTCTATTCACCATATCAGGTTTCCATTTCCATTTCGCATTCAGTCATTCGGTTAATTTTACCTAGGGTCTACCAATTTATGAATCCTTGAGGGCCCATAAAACATTATGAAACTAATATTGTTTCCCATTCATCCATAGATGTAAGATCTTCATTTAGAATTTCCATTTCACTGGTGCACCATTTACAAATTTATAAGTGCCCATACTCAATATGGATTGAATGATGTGGTCACACTTTAATCAACTGCACCCAACTAACAAAACAACATGCACACCTATTACCTCAACAATCACAACATCATGAAATATCTAATGCATCCTAGATGGGATCACTATTGGAAAGGCAGGGTTTCCAAATGGTTTAGAACCATTGGGAAAGGCTGCAGAACCGTTGGTATATGTCATACCAACGGTTCTGCAACCCGTAGGGAACTAAGCCATTGGGAAAAGTTTTTCCCAACGGTTTACAGTGAACCGTTGGGATAGGGTGCTGAAAAATTACCTTATCCCAACGGTTCTCGAAAACTGTTGGGAAATATTTTTCCCAACGGTTTAGAACCATTGGGAAATATTTCCAAACATATGCTCTTTCCCAACGGTTTAGAACCGTTGGGAAAAGTGTTTTACCAACGGTTCATAGAAACATTTGTAAAACAAGGCCTACACATTCTATGCCAACGGTTCAAAACCGTTGGCATAGCCTCTGCTTGGAAAATTGCATAGCAGCTCTACAATTTACCCAGCAGATATCCAATTTGCCCATCATGTCTCATTTTGTGGGATCCCTCTCATTTTCAATCCAATTATTGTACCTGCAATAAACTAACACATACGTATACAATTATTGTACGTGCAATAACAATCTAACAATTACATATAGAGAACAAATTCATACACATTTAACATATAATGGTGGAACTATACACATCCATAATTAAATTAGAATTCATAACGTAATTATAATTTAGATGAAAATTATATGTGGAATATGGATGTCAATTCATAATTTGATTGTTTTTTTGTATACCATATATTTTTACTTGAAATAATGTCCATTTTAAACATAATACATACACCTGGATAGCTACCGGCCACACCGTTCCTCGAATTGAGGTGGGGTTGACTTTTACACATCACATATGACCCATGGATCGTTGTGCTAATGTATCGACACAATCTGAATGCATTTGGTAGGATTTCTGTATGTCAGTTGATGTTTTTCAATTAAAATTACGTACTTTTGAAACAAAAGGCAGACACTTTGAGTGGTGTCGGCCACACCGTGCCTCGGATTGAGGCGGGGTTGACTCGTACACGTCACATATGACCCATGGATCGTTCTCCCAAAGTTTTAATGGAAACCGAATGCGTTTGGTCGGTTTTACGTATGTACTTAAATTGTTGTCCATTTTAAGAAAATGACAGACACGTTGAGTGGTGGCGGCCACACCGCGCCTCGGATTGAGGTGGGGTTGACTCGTACACATCACATATGACCCATGGATCGTTGTGATAAAGTATCAACACAATCCGAATGCGTTTGGTCGGCTTTCCGTATGCCAGTTGATGTTTTTCACATCAAATGACATCCTTTTGAAACAGAAGACATACACTTTGAGTGGTGGTGGCCACAGCGCGCCTCAGATTGAAGCAGGGTTGACTCTTACACATCACATATTACCCATGGATCGTTGTGCTAATTTATCGACACAATCCGAATGCATTTGGTCAATTTTCCGTATGCAAGTTAATGTTTTTCAATTAAAATGACTTACTTTTGAAACAAAAGGCAGACACTTTGAGTGGTTCTGACCACACCGTGCCTCGGATTGAGGCGGGGTTGACTCGTACACGTCACATATGACCCATGGATCGTTGTGCTAACGTATCGACACAATTCGAATGCATTTGGTCGGTTTTCCGTATGTACATAAATTGTTGTTCATTTTATGCAAAAGACAGACACTTTGAGTGGTGGCGGCCACACCGAGCCTCAGATTGAGGCGGGATTGACTCGTACACATCACATATGACCCATGGAACATTGTTCTAAAGTATTGACACAATCCGAATGCGTTTGGTCAGTTTTCTGTATGCCAGTTGATGTAATTCACTTCAAATAACGTCCTTTTGAAACAGAAGACAAACACATTGAGTGGTGGCGGCCACACCGCACCTCTGATTGAGGCGGGGTTGACTCGTACACGTCCCATATGACCCATGGACCGTTCTTCTAAAGTTTCAATGTAAACCGAATGTGTTTGGTCAGTTTTCTGTATGTACTTAAATTGTTGTCCATTTTAAGCAAAAGACAGACACTTTGAGTGGTGGCGCCTACACTGCGCCTCAGATTGAGGCGGGGTTGACTCGTACACGTCACATATGACGCATGGATTGATGTGCTAAATTATCGACACAATCCGAATGCGTTTGGTTGGTTTTCTGTATGTCAGTTGATGTATTTCTCTTCAAATGATGTCCTTTTGAAACAGAAGATAGACACTTTGAGTGGTGGCGGCCACACCGCACCTCGGATTGAGGCGGGGTTGACTTGTACATGTCACATATAACCCATGGATCGTTTTGCTAATGTGTGGACACAATCCGGATGTGTTTGCTAGGTTTTCCGTATGTCAATTTATGTTTTTCAATTAAAATGATGTACTTTTGAAACAAAAGGGAGACACTTTGACGGGTGCCGGCCACACTGCGCCTCGGATTGAGGCGACGTTGACTCATACACGTCACATATGACCCATGGATCGTTCTCCTAATGTTTCAATGGATACCGAATGTGTTTGGTCAGTTTTCCTTATGTACATAAATTTTTGTCCATTTGAAACCAAAGACAGACACTTTGAGTGGTGGCGGCCACACCGCGCCTTGGATTGAGGCGGGGTTGACTCGTACATATCACATATGAACAATGGATAGTTTTGCTAAAGTAGCGACACAATACAAATGCGTTTGGTCAGTTTTTCCGTATACCAATTGATGTATTTCACTTCAAATGACGTCCTTTTGAAATAGAAGACAGAAACTTTGAGTGGTGGCGGCCACACCGCGCCTCGGATTGAGGCGGGGTAGACTCGTACACGTCACATATGACCCATGGATCGTTGTTCTAATGTATCGACACAATCCGAATGAATTTGGTTGGTTTTCTGTATGTACTAATATGTTGTCCATTTTATGATAATCCTCTGTGTGGGGGGTTGTTCGGGGTCCAAGGAAGAGGGTGGGGGGCCTGTCTGGGGGGCTGTCTGGGGGCTGTTTGGGGTCCAGGAAGGAGGGGGGGCTGTGCGAGGGGCT
Source organism: Viscum album (assembly GCA_963277665.1). Taxonomy (NCBI): domain Eukaryota; kingdom Viridiplantae; phylum Streptophyta; class Magnoliopsida; order Santalales; family Viscaceae; genus Viscum; species Viscum album. The sequence goes on along the minus strand of OY728143.1, from coordinate 873,733,230 downwards.
GTCTAGGGGGTGTTCGGGAGGTTTTCTGGGGTCCACGGAGGAGGGGGGGGGGCTGTCTGGGTGGCTGTCCGGGGGCTGTCTGGGGGGCTGTTCGGGGGGCTGTTTGGGGTCCAGGGAGGAGGGTGGGGGAGGGGGGGGGCTGTCTGGGGGGATGTTCGGGGGGTTGTTCGGGGGCTGTCCGAGGCTGTTCGGGGGGTTGTCCGGGGTCCAAGGAAGAGGGTGGGGGCTGTCCAGGGGGCTGTCTGGGGGGCTGTCCGGGGGGTTGACCGGGGTCCAGGGAGGAGGGTGCGGGGGCTGTCCGGCGGGCTGTCTTGGGGGCTGTCCTACAGGGTTGTCTGGGGTCCCTGGAGGAGGGTGCGGGGTTGTCCAGGGTCCATGAAGGAGGGGGGTTCCCAAACACACAACCACGAAAAGCCAACAACATCCATAAAAACAAATAATATATAAAAATAACTCAACAACAATACTATACTACGAGTTTAGATAAAACCAACAACTAGAATAGATTAAATATCAAATCTCAGTAATATCAGTCAAAAATGTAATGGATAAACTTGTCCCACATCACCATCACCATCATCACCATCATCATCATCACCCTTGTCCACATCTCCATCATCATCCTCGCCATCTCCCTCCTCCTCATCCTTGCCCTCCTCCTCGCCCTCGCCACCCGCCTCGCCCTCTTACTCTCCTTCCTCTTCCGCATCAGACTGCTCATCATTATCATCGTCAAGTTGTACATCGTCCTGACCACCACTAGAACTGCCACATGGTGCACCGTATATAGAATGTATTGACGACATATACTCATCAAAAGCTGGGCTGGCCTCTGCTAAATGTGTAGGACGTAGAACTTCAATAAATTACATAAACGCACTGTTTTCCCTAGCAGACCGTTCTGTTGTCTCTGTGGCCCTTTTCTCAGCCTGTTCTGCCTATGACCTAACTTTCTGCAGCTCGGTGGCACTACAGCTCGTACCTGAGGAGGGTCAATACCTCGTCGGGGTTATCCTAGGTCGGCAGCGTACTCTGCCAGAATGCTCCTCTCCCAACACCTGATGTAAGTGATCTGTTGGCCCAAAATTGTCTGTTCTTGGGCATCGAGGGCCTCTAAGGTAGCCTTTTACAAATATAAATATATAATTAAGTTAAAAAATATATATTAAAAAATAAATTCAACATATTAAAACTTACAATCTGCTGCTGAGTCACTTTGTTGACGACACTTCCATCCTTTTTTTCGTCTACTCGAGCAAAACAGTTTTTCTCGAGGCACACGTCCTTCAATATTTTTTATTTTCCTCTAAAATGACATTGAAAACTAAATTTATATGAAAAATTTAACAAACTATTGTATAATTGAAGAAACAAAAGAATGTGTAAGTCGTAAAGAAAACTTATAAACAATTTTTATACCTGCTTCCGCTCATGATCATGCATCGTAGTGCATCCTAGTGTGTGGAGGTATTTTTTTGCATCAATATTCTTTTTATTTTTTCCAGATGATTCCTAGTAAAATTCAAAAATGCAACAGATTGTATTAATGAAAAACAATAAAAGTTATTATTTAAATACCTCAAATGTTATTAATACCTTAAACTAGGTACTCGTCCAATGAGTAATCATCTGATGATACTGCTCTATATGACAATCATCCACAACTGGTACCGCCTCTAACTCAGTTCCTACTCTAGCATGCTAGCCTATATACAACTCATGCTTGTAGGCTCTCCAAAGCTCACCTAAATCCTTTAGACGTTCCGATCGTGCACCCTGACCATCGGGAAAATTAAATCGAAGATAAAATCAAAATATTAATTCATATAAATAAAAAAATAATTAATGGAATTAAATAGAACAGATTTTTTTACCCATATCTCTGCCCAAGCTCTATCCTTGACCTCATGTGGCAAATGTCTCCATGATAGCGGGATGACGGGAATGATGTCGGAGTATTTGGCAAGCGTTGCCAAAAAACTCTGACATTGCTACCCTGTTTTCCCAACAATTTGGTTGTATTCATTATAATCCACCATAACCTGTGTGCGGAGGTTCCACACCGAACACATGCGTGTACTCCCCCGCCCACGCCTCCTGTCAGTAGATGTATCTGTCATGAAATAAAAACAAATATTTTATCAGAACATGTTATAATGAAAATAAATGTTTCTATACAAATTTGTTAGGGTTATATAAATATACTTGTGCCGGTCTGATCGCTGAGTGCCGCTGGATCCACAGAAACTGATGGAACACCCTGTGGTGGAACAGGAGTTGAAGACGATGGAATATAGAAGCTCGGAGAGACAGAAGTAGACGGAAAAGAAGATGGGACAGCTGTCTGACTGGATGCTGATTGAGGAGTGGGAATCATCATGGGTTGTGAAAATTATGGGCCAGAAGATGCAGAAGGTAGCGAAAACATGGGAGGCCTAAATATCCCGTGTGTCTCTAATGTCACACCGGGATCAGAATGTGGGAAGGAAGACATGTCAGTGGGAGGGGCAGGGTCTAGTAGGGTACGCACAGCTGCTCGTCCACCTCTAGTACAAACCCTCCTCATACCACCGGCCTGAGTACTAGGACAAGTACTAGGCTCCTCGTCGAATAACTGTCGACGTATAGGTGGATCCTACAAAAATGTTTACAAAAAAATTAATCACATGACATTATATATACTTTAAATATATCAATTTGAAATAAAGTACTCACTGTAGGCACTAATGGCGGAACGCCCATCCTTGTCATTCGATGATTGTTCTCCATCATTTTTTCCTTTGTCTCTCTTCAATTGGCTTCATTTCCTTCTTTTGAAAACAAATATGTAATTAATAAGAAAAAGAAAACCAATGTGTAACCCAAAAAATGAAATTCGAATAAAATTGCAACCAATAAACATTGAAAATTCATATAATGGTCAATTATGATATCAATTGTTTTAGAAGAGCTTGAATGGATTTAATAAATCATACAAGTTGTAATGTTCACCAAGTTAGAAATATTGTTTTACTATGTTTGAATATATTTCAATTACAAATTAGAAAATGCAATTCAAATAAAACTGCAACCAATAAACATTGAAAATTCACATAACGATCAATTCATCTATCAATTGTTTTAGAAGAGCTTGAATGGATTTAATAAATCATACAAGTTGTAATGTTCACCAAGTTAGAAATATGTTTGACTATGTTTGAATACAATTAAATTCCAAATTAGAAAATGTAATTCAAATTAAACTGCAACCAATAAACATTGAAAATTCACCTAACGGTCATGTGAGCTAAAACATATTTGTGATCAATACTAAATCAATTTGAATATTACCAACCTTAACAACCCAACTCGAGATAAACCAAAATAATTGAGAACATGGATGAATGATTCTATATATTTTCAACCACAACTTCAAGTTCACAATCAACTCTGACAATTGAGCTATTTGAGTCATCAAAAGAAATAAATGGATTGGTTCTAATGGCACTAGCAACAGTGTCAATTCCATCATCACCATCATCAAAAATATGTCTTGGAATTACTTCAACTATGACACCAAATTCAGGTCGAAGTTGGTCTTTGACATAAAAAACATGTTTAGCCATTGATGCCAACACATATGGTTCTTCGGTAGCAAGAGTGCGAGTCATATTAATTACATGAAATCCACAATCATCAATAAATCTTCCATGTCTTGTCATCGAATCAAACCAATGGCATTTCATCATTGTGACTCATCCATGAGAATAATAATCCAATATTATTATTTTCTCAACAACTCTATAATAACCCACATTTTCAAATCATGGTCTACTATCTGATGCACTGTCATAACAATCTGTTATGGCAGTAACCATAACACCATCATGTTGTGTTCTCATGTTTTTTGCTTGTTCAGTGACAATAAATTTGTACCCATTGATAACAATTGATTTACAGTCACGAACCATGGTATTAGGACCAAAAGCCAAATCTCTCCTTTCCTCAGAGACTGAGTCAGCAGAAAAACTCAATACCTACAATATAAATTACTATTAAAGTTAATTAAATATTGATATAATTATTTTAAACATTAATTTTTTTGTACCTTCAATTTTAACCAAGAAGAAAACTTTTTGCTATGCAAAGTCTCTCTCATTCTCAAAGATAAAGAACGATGCTTCCTATTTATCATTGTTTTATGTTCCCTGTAGATAAAAAATATTAATATTTTAATAGATATATAAGTAATATATACATAATCAATTTAGTTACCTGATATAGTCATCGAACAAATCACAGTTGAACAAAACTGTGCGATGTGCCATCTCCCGCTCTTCATGGCTTAATGTCTTCAATGTATATGATCCACGAATTCCTCCTATTTGAGGAAGTGATGGAAAATTGGGTTCAATTTTCTCATACTGTTCTTCTTCATTTCTCATTGGTCTGTTCATTCTTGTAGTAAGATCAGACAAATACATCAAGCAGAAATCCATACATTCTAGAGCCAAGTAACCGTTCACGATAGAACCTTCGGGATGATTTCTATTTCAGACATAGGACTTTAATGTGAACATATTTCATTCAGTTGGATACATCCAATGAAAAGAAACTGGTCCTCCGAGAAGTATTTTAGTGGGAATATGGATAGTCAGATGCAGCATGCATGTGAAAAATGATGGAGGAAATATTTTCTCCAACTCACACAAAATTAATGGGGCATCTGTCAACATTTTCTGCAAGAAAGACATGGACAAATTTTTAGCACAATGATCTCTAAAAAAATGGCACAAACGAATAACAACCACCCCTACATTATTGGACAAAAGATGACTGATTGCTATTGGAAGCAACTCATGTAGTAGAACGTGATAATCATGAGCCTTCAAAGATTTTAGATTCAACTCTCTTCTGTTGACCCGTTTAGATATGTTGCTTCAATAGCCATCAGGAACTCTAATAGTCTCTTATACTTCCAGAAATTGTTTTTTTTCAGGTGTCATCACATAAGAAGCACATGGATGTTTCAATTTATTTTCACTGATATGTACAGGATGCAATTCTGGTATGATTCCCTAATCCACCAAGTCATGCCGAGATCGTAAATCATCTTTTATCTTCCCCTTGACATTTAGAAGAACCGAAAGAAACATTTCGCATATATTCTTTTTAATATGCATTACGTCTATGAAATGATGTAACAAATTGGTTGACCAATAAGGCAAATCAAAAAAGATACTCTTCTTCCTCCAATTGTAACAGGCTTCAGTGGAAACATTATTTATCTTTCCAGATTTCATTTGACCCTTCCCGAATGAAAAAATGAAATATTTCAATTCATTAAGCACGTCATTTCCAGACATATGCTAAGCTGGATCATCGGTCTCTATGGTATTATCAAATCATCGACGATTCATTCTATATGGATGATCCTTTGGAAAGAATCTTCGATGTCCCATAAAACTGAAACTACAGCGATGTTTCAGTCTTCTAGATCGTGTATTCTTCAAACAAACTGAACATGATAGTTTTCCCATCGTGCTCCATCCAGACATCATTGCATAAGCCGGAAAATCATTGATCGTCCACATAAGCACATGACGCATCTGAAATATGTCTTTCGAACATGCATCGTATGTGCGCACACCCACATCCCAAAGAAGTTTCAACTCTTTTTTTAAAGGTTGCATGTATACATGAATATCAATTTCGGGATCAGAAGGACCAGATATGAGTATACTCATGAAAGTGAAAGGTTTTTTCATACACAACTACGGGGGAAGATTATAAATGTGTATAAAAACTAGCCATGTGTTGTGCGAAGTAAGCATCTACCCAAACAGATTAAAACCGTCGCATGAATGACCCAGCCTCACATTACGCACATCAGCTGCAAAATCAGGATGTCGAGCATCAAATCTCTGCCATGCAAATCCATCTGCAGGATGAACCAACTCATCATTAGTCTTCTTTCTCTCGGTATAATGCCATCTCATTTTTATTGATATGTCATCAGACATAAATAGATTCTGAAGTCTGGGGATCAATGGAAAGTGCCACATTACTTTTTGTGGAACGCGGGATGGTGTTCCATCTGATTTTGTCTTCCAGTGGGATGTGACACATTTTATAAAATAATTTCGTTCAACGGTTTCCTCCCAGAATAAACTGCAATCTTTCAGGCAAGCATGAATTTTGTTTCTTGAAAATCAAATTTCCTCAACTAACTTCCATGCCATATAGTGGTTTGAGGGAATATCTGCATCATCTGGAAGTAAATACTTCAATAGGGTAAGAATGTAATCGATTGATGTATTAGAAATTCCATACATAGTTTTCCCATGAAACAATCGGATTAAAAATTCCAGCTTTTTAATTTTATCGCATTGTCGATATACTGGAGTCATGGCAACATCATTCAATTTTTTCACCCTATAAATATCATCATTTTCATTAGATGCATCAGCTGTCCTCATATCGAAGTCTTCATGAGTCGAAATCCTTTCTTTTTCATGATGATTAATAAACGGAAACCGATTATCTATCAAATTGTCTATTCCAGTCCTTTCATTTCGATCATCACCAATTTGAGATTTCATTTTCTCTCAGTTGTGATACCACACAAAGTAGTTTTCTTGAAAACCATTTTTGGTTTTGTGGTAGCTAACTTCTTCACAGCTCATCCAAGGTCTCCCAACACAATTGGAACATGGGCAGTGTATGTGACCACTATCTGAAGCATTGTGAAATGAAAAATCTATATAGCTCTCCGAATTGTTTTGAAAATCTCTTGAGATCCGATCGGTTTCATGCATCCAACTTATATAAATTCTGTAAAAAGAATTTATATAAGTTATTTTGTCATAAATAATTCAATAGGATTGAACATTAATAGAAAATAAATTTAAGTAAACAATAAAGGAAGAAAATAGTCAAGGTATCAACTACACATGTGAAAAAAACATACAAATGTGTTATTGAAAAAATGTAAAACCAACAAGAAATTAATGTGTTATATCACATCAAATCATGCCTCATCCCATAACAATATTAGTAGGGTATCATGAACATGAATAACATCAACCATGTGCCATCCTCCTACCCTACATGACCCCAACCACATGCCACATCTTATTATAGACTTATCACATCCCACCTCACCGGAAAACACTAGGGAAATCATTGTACATATCACCTAAAGACACATGGAAAATCACATCACATCTTGCCTAAAAAACACATGGTCAATCACTTTTGAAGGAAGAGTATGGAAGACATGGTAGCTATCCAACCATATAACCACCATCCTAGATATTAGAAAAAATACCCATAACTCAAAACCTCTGATCGTTGGTATGTTTATCCAACTCTGGTTGGGAATGTGTAGAAATAACATAAAAATACATGATATATAGATTGCACAAAATACTCAACCTATGTGTTCACATTAACTATATAATCACACACTTCACTACTACTATAAAACACATAAACCACACAAGACGCATAACATTTCTCACTTTCATTTATAAGCCACTTCATTCACACTTACATTGTCTATTCATTTAATGTTAAATTAATTAAATCCATTTACCACACATCCATTTCTATTCAATCCCATTTATTTAATATCTTGTTTTTTGGTTTTAACAGCATAATTTATTCCACAGATAACCAGGAAACTAATAAAACCACCACACAATAACTCACCATCTCACAATAACCATCGACGCCATATTACATCGACCAACCATCTCACCAAAACAACAACATATCACAAAAAAAATATTGCAAATCACAAACCACCGCACAACCAAAACCACCGCACAACCAAAACTATGAATCTCCAAAATTAGAAAAAAAAGATACACCGTTCCCTTATAAATGTAAAATTGTAATGAAAACATTAATTGGGCATACACCAATATAGGGATTTGACTACAAAATTCGTGGAACAATCATAAATTTTTACAGAAACCCTAAAATGTGGGAATTAGGAAATCATTCGTAGAAGTGTATTCTTTATAACAGGTGGAACTAAAATAGAGGAATCTAACCTGGTGGATGGTGATCCGATAGAAGATGTGGGGATTGGGAAGTGATTCTGCTGAGGAATCACTTCTGGAGAGCTTCTGGAGACGAGCGGAAGGCTCTGGATCCGCTTCTGAATCACGGGGAGGCCGCTTCTAGCATTGGGGTATTTGGGGGTTTTTTCCCAATGGTTCATAAAAAACTGTTGGGAAAAACCAGTCTTTCCCAATGGTTTCATAAAATAATTGGGAAAAATAAGTTTTTCCCACCTTTTCCCAACAGTTTTATGAAACCGTTGGGGAATACTGAATTCTCTCCACTTTTCCCAACGGTTTCATAAAACCGTTGGGAAAAGTCTCTTCTAAAAGGTATTTCCCAACGGATTATATAAATCGTTGGAAAAGACAGAATATGCCAACAGTTTCTTTGAACCGTTGGTAAACAACTATTGGGAAAAATCCTATTTCCAGTAGTGGATGACATAATGCATGGAATTTTATTCTTAAAAATTTCAATATTATTCAAGATATGGAATACACTCATCTAATTGGGTTGAAACTGAAATAGATCCCAAATTACATAAATAGGAATTGTAGAAATCAAGGGTGTCAACCATAGGAGAAATCAAATCAATTATAATAGTCAAAATATAGAAATTCGAGACTCATTCGAGGAAATTTTATTTTACCCTAAATGCGATGTAGCTACTCCCAGGCATAGTTTATTACCAATATCCATTTTATTATTATCAATGTCTATTGTCTCCAAATAGTATGTCAAAAAAGAAAATAAAAATCCTATGATTCCACTTTGTAATGTCCCAGACTTGGATGCCACCCAATGGTGCCCCGAGCTTGGTTGGACACATGGCCTCAATCGAATTTCCTCAAATACCAGAGGTTGTCGACTAGTAGTGAGGGCCTATGTGAGTCAGTGATGAGACTATTCCCTCATTATCAGAGTATCAAAGTGGAAGTCAATCATATTACAAATCGTGGAAGAAAATAAACAAGCAGTCAACTGGATATAAGGAAAAAACAGGTATACATATCAATAAACTAAAGTGTCTCATATAAAAAATTATGTCAGAGGTAAAATTGTCAAGAAAGAATCCATAACAGTACATAACAATACAATAAAATAAATGTAACCCAAAAATAATAAACGACCAAAAAGGAATCCCAACATCACAACATTCAACTTTGTCTTATACTTCCCTTCTTTAAAGCCACAATCAACAAATTGTATTAGGGAGATTTCCCCTATCATCACCTGAAACCCTATAATCTGTTTAGGTCCCCAAAGATGCCCAAACAGGGTGTGAGATAAACATCCCAGTAGGCAACCACCCAGATCATTAATATTCTACCATTAATTCTACAATGGTGATAGAAAGTGTAAAACATCGTTATGTACATGCATATGCCCATGGCATAAGTCTACTGTAATCAAAAAATGAACATCCCTCAAGGGTACCTGAAAAAGAGAGTCATCTCCTAACAAGGCATCTATAAACAATAAACAAGTCACAACCATGATTTACATCCATCTATATCCTATAACCCACAACCACACTGTATAAAAAAACCAAGTACCCACGACCACAGTATATAGTGAAATCAAATATCCACGACCATGCTTTATAGTTAAATGTATACCCCGAGGGATGAATCCAAGGTCTCAACAGTCAATGTAATCCAAGTAATAAATATCTAGACCCTAGAGGGGCGGATCGAAGGAGCGTGTCCATGGAGTCCCACCAAGTCCCATGGGCATCGCAGGTGGAAACTCGGTTAGTCCCTGGTTGGGGTCCAATGGGCAAGTCAATAGCTTGTCATATGTGATCCCAGGCAAGCTGGATCCAACATGTTATCAAGGCCCAAGGAATCCTATTGAATCAAGCCCAAGGGGCTGAGTTAACTCACGATGTCTACTACCACATTCAAGATCCAAGGAGAGCACTCTAAGGCACCTATCAAACCATTCAATCAAGCATTCAAGAATTCAAATTAAACATTTGTATACATGTGAGTATACCCACTCACATTAACAAGTACGATACATGAGTATACCCACTCATCGAAACCATTTATCAAACCAAGCATATGGGCCTCCCCTCCCATATAAATAATAGAACATTCCATTAATAATTTACATTTAGGTATACCCACAAAGATAAACACATTTCATATAAACTACGCTATCAAAATAGACAAGGGATAACATGAAATTCAACATGAAATGATGCAGTACATCTCCTAATATAGATACTCAATCAATCAAAGTATCTTAGGGATTCCTAGATCTAAGAAAGTATAACTACACAACCCTTGGGTGGTTTAAACAGTCATAAATAAGTTATTCCCTTATGGGTCACCCCTCGGGGGACATTGAAATGAGAAACAAGTGCCACAGAACCTTAATAAAACTCATGTTCAACATCACTAGGTCCAATTACACCTACTAACAACTACTCACCCAAAAATGAGACTTCCTTGGAATGTATGACAAATGTCATTTCGGCCGATTGCTCAAAAAACACTAAGAAATGCCGAATGAAAGTATACACCACATTCCTCGATTCGGTATTAGATATCTCATTTAGTATCATGTACTAATTCATATTGATTTGGATAAAATATGAAGAACAGACAATGAACAAATTATAATGGCATTTGAGCCTAAATCCAAATAGCACAGCTATTGTTCTGAACAATCAAGAAGAATGGTAAAGGAATGCATGCCTTATCGATGTGGATCCATATAGGCGAACATCGGTCAAAATGGAATTCATCTGATGAATCTTCATTAATGATTTTCTTAGATGCCAAAGGGGAGCTCTGGAGGGGTTCTATGCATGGATGAAGAAACCCATTTGGGGTTTTAAAATAAATTTTAATTTTTAATTAAAAATTTTAAAAAAGAAACAGAGGAGGGCTGCATGGTTTACCCCGGTTTCCCATTCCATGTGGTAGCTGTGTGCACCTCTCTATATAAGAGTCCCACCCCACAAGGTTACCCCACATAGTTTGACTAATCATTCCGTAGCCATGTGGAATGATTTGTCCAAATCCTATAGTTTTTTAGACCCCTCACACGGTTTACAGAAACTGTGCACTAGCCGTGCACAGACCGTGTGCCAAGTAATTTTACCCCAAAAACATGGCTACGACCTTTGAAAAATCCTTAGACACCTCAAAAACAGTCATGATCAAGATAAGTATTTACATAATTCCATAACAAGTCATTTAATCCAAAAATCAAAATATACATACCTCGTTTTAAAACACGTGTTCTTACATGTTGAGAGAAAAAACATAGTAATGTTTAGCATACAACTAAAGATATCGTGGAATAAATATTATGGTAAGAATAAATGGATAATATGAATCCATAATTACATGAAATTTATAACATGATATATCCCTAAAAACTATTGAAAACAAGGATATCAAAAATACTGATTTCATACAGATGGAATGAATAATGCAAAAAATAAAAAAATATTTTTTCAATGCCTTTACTAAGGAACGATGATGTTATGAGAATTGGTATATAACAAAACCCAACATGATTTTTCTCATGAGACCAGTTAATGTATCAAAGAGTTATATTATATCATACCTCTCCCTTCAAAGAATTATGTACAATGAATTCCATAAAAGTGTCAACAAAAATCTTAATACCATTCCATAATGAGTATATTACTAAATAATAACATTTATATCCATATAATTAATCAAACATACATTCAACATAGAATCAAAATGAATTAAGATTAAATACTCATTTTCTATATAAATGTCGATCCCCATGTCAAAAAAATAAATAACATGATCATAACATATAATAATAAATAAGTGTTATGGTCAAAAAATAATAGTCAAATATACCATAAAAATCTATATTGGAGTAACATTATAACAAACCATAATACGTTTACCCATTTAAATATATAAATTTTCATTCCAGGAAAACATCTCGAAATTTTAATTTATATAATGTGATGTTCAAAACATATAGGACAATGGGTATACAATAAAGTCAATTCAAGAGTAACATGATAAAATTCCATCCATAGAAATAAATTGGATAAAAAATATACAAGGGTGTTAGTAGAAATGAAAAATACCCCCGCCAAAAGAATGCTTTGAATGGTATCAGTACATAAGGTATCATGAATAGAATTGTTTGATATTGAATGTTCAGTTTCCAAAATGACATATATAAAAATATTAGAGGATAGTTTTTTAAATATAAAATCCATTGGTGTAAATTATTAGGAAAATGATAAGGTAAATTGGTTAAAATGTAGTAAATATATTTTATAAACATTTTAACCTTAATATTAAATATAAACCTACTATTCACTTATAATAGTAAATTTTAAAATTGGAATTTAAATCAATTTAAATCATTTGTTTCCAAAACTCTAATTTTAAGAAGAGAAAAAAAACCATTTTAAGGAAAATAATTTTTAGTAATAGGATTATAAAATATTATATAATAAAATATAAGTGTGGGAGAACCCAAACATGGATAAAAAAGTTCAAGCTGAAAAATTAGAACACAAAGATGGGATATTTGAGCTATAAATGTACCTTATGGGAAATATACTACATCAAATATGAAACACTTGAAAAGTAGTTTATGTAAAAAAACATTTATACAATGATAGATTGATGAATAATATTGTAAGTTTATAGAATGTAAAAACTGATATGGAATAAGTTCAAGTGGATGATCATAACTCAATGAATAAAAATGAGTTACCAAAAACTCTTACCACATGTGTAACCCATGAGTAGAAATATCTTTGAATAAAATAATATGATTTGGATTAGTTAATCCCATGAATTAAAATAAAGTAATGTATTTAACATTAATTATATTTTAAAACAATATAATTCCATACTAATGCAAAATGGTGTGTATCATGTATTGTGTCTCAATCAAATAAAAAATGAGACCAAGAAGACCCATGCAGCTTGAGTAACACTTTTATTTCAACCCATTGAAATATAGTAATTATAATTGAACAAAAAAATATAGTTATTAATATATAATCCATGATAATATTACTCTAATATTTTTTATATACACCACAAAAATCAAATTTTGTTCATAATACCAAACAAGTGTCATGGAGAGGTTTTTCAGTCGAAAACACTTACCTCTTGTCCTCAATTCCATGTATGTATGTTAACCTCCAATATCAAAAACATATATATTTTAATGAATTAATTCATTAACATAATCATATCCATTTTAAATTATATTTTTAATAAATAATCATTACATATATTATTTCACCTATTTTACATATCAGGTGTTTATAGTATTGATCCTTTGTACTAGTTTTGTAATAGTTGATCATGTATAGATTAGTCTTCAAAATTTTAAACATATGAGGTAATTAAAGTTAACGTTATGTGTCAATAAGATCTTTAAAATTTTATTGGATTAAGGGAAAATAAAATTTTCATACCTTTCAGATTAAATTCAATTGATAGGTGAGTCCTAATGTGGTGGGAGTTTTACCCTTTTATAAGTAAAGGGAATTGTGGTTTTTGGAAAACCTTAAATATTTTCTATAGTTTGAGGTTACTATTACAATGTTAATGGATCCTCAATGGATTAAAAAGTATTGTAAAGAGATTTTGTGTTAAAACTCAAATAAATAACACATTTGGAAGAATAAATTGACTATTTTAGGGATTTTTCAATTATATTTCTATCTTTTATCAAAATTTAATTTTACCCAAATAATTAATTTTTTAACGTAATAGTTAATATAAATTAAAAATTAACATTGAACATGTACCTAATGTTAACCTTATGGTTTTAAAACTTCGAAATAATTTCATCAAATAAAATATGGAAAAAAATCATGGCCAGTGAAAAAATAAAATAGGAATATCGAATAACATAGATATTTGGAAAAATAATAATCATAGTAAACATTTTTTATTTAAAGGGTCACTAAAAAGACCATCATCACAAAGTGGACGGAGTCCAATAACATGGTGGATGGGTTTCACTCCCAATTCCCACCAAAAAATTTGGATTGGGTTCACTCCCCCAATAACTTGCTATTCATATCATGATTCATAAAGCATTACACAATACATTGGAGGGTTATAAAAATCCCAACCATAAGATAATGATAAATAATTCATATATATATATCATAAACATAATAACCTTCATTAATCCCTTATAGAATAATTTATATTTGGGTAGGAAATTAGTTTCATAATAATAATCATAGGTAATGAAAATAAATCATTCAAATTGAGGGTGTGGATTACAAAATAAAACATATCCCCAATAATACAAAAAACTAAATTAATGATATTGACATTGATTTTTAATAATTTATAAGATCATGAGAACGTTTCGTGTAATATAAGAATATATACACATTAAATTATTAAAAAAATTTAAAAAATAAAAAATTTAAAAATATATTATTTTAATAATATATTTAAATAAAATAAAAAATTTCCTTCAAGAGTCACATGAACCTAAAAAGGAATAATTATAAATAAAACCAATGAAAATAGTGGGAAAAAGAAACAGAGTATGAAACATAACGGAGGGGAGATAAAAAAATTTAATTAAAAAAATTTAATTTGAAAAAATTATTATAAATAGATTTTAATCAATAATATAAATATGGATGAGGTAATTCCTTAAATAATATAAGAAACATGGATATGGGTGAAAATTATCCCCAATAAAAAAGAATATATATGTATGTTCTACATATAAGTATCATTTCGACTCAATTATGATAAAATGAGGTGAAATGGTAAGAAAACATGTAAAATATATAAAGAAGCATTGGATAATAAAATAAATTGGTTTTATAGATAAGGGGCATATAATTCCCTCTGATAATAATTTATACCTATATAATATCAATTTCATTGTGATATCGGAAAAAAACACCTTATAGATTTCGTATCTTTTGATTCAAAAGACCATGAAAGAGAAAATCCATGATGGATTTATAAATCAAATTAATTAAATGGAAATTATGAAAAAATATATCTCTGTGGTTGTATATATAATAAAAAAAATTAGTAATGTTATCAAAATGGGGCATTTATCAACAATGGGAAATTGATACAAGCATCTCATAGGTTGAATTTATGATTTGTCAAATGAACTATAACTCCCAATACAATCAACATTGAGTTATTATTAATATTTATAAAAAAATTAATCATATTTTTTTACTTAATAACATTAATTTATAATTCATAATTATTCACATATTAATAATTTATAGTTGAAATTTATAATCAGGTGTTAATTGTTCTATTTTTCCAGGCATGCTTTGTTTGGTTGTTCAGATCATTTCTCCTTGACCATATTTTCATGACCAATAACATTATCATAAAGAATTAATTTGTTTTTATATATATTTATAGATTCATATAGTCCGTTCATAGATGTTATAGTGAAAATTATCAAGGACTTCTCAAAAAATATCCTTTTAATGATTACTGAATTGACAAAAGAATTAGATTTTAACGATGAAAATAATGGTTTAAATTAATCTTCATCCACTTTTTAAACATACCCAATAAATTGTTGTTAAAAAATATTATGAATTTTTAGTTTTTCCGACTCAATCATGTTTTAAATGATATAATATCATTCATGTTAGAGGTAAAATTAACCCAAAAAAGAACATGTTAAATGAATGAATGAGTAAAAACATGTTATATAATAAGATTAATATCACATTAATATAAGATTAATGACTTTAAAAAATATATTATATTAATAATTATATTGAAGAAGAGTATGATGGAGATCATAATTAATAATTATTAAGGAGATGATTGAACATACATTGAATACTAGAATTTTCTCTTACCTAGCCTCTTGGAAGTATGGGATTTGGGAATCCATCACGTCACTAGAGGTGAAAAAAGTGGGTGAGTATTGTTTTCAATACAATTTTATTTTGGGATTTAGCATGAATCTAAATTGGTGGTGTGGGTTGATGTTTTTATAGGAGGTTTAATTTTTATGGGGAGATTCTTTTGTATATTAATAAATACCCATCATGAATAATGTAACCAATGAAATTTCCCATGGATAGTGGAAACATAATGGAAAATGGATGATGGATGATTTACCATACAATCATACGCACATTTAGAGAAATATTTTATGATATTTTTGAACTTTTTCCCTTATTTTATCCTTTTTACCTCATTTTAGACTTTATAATGATAACTCACTTTTACCTTGGTAATTATTTTTCCCAAAAATTAAAATTGATCTTTCTAACTAATTTTAACTAACTTATAACAAAAGGTAAATTAATTTTAATAAATTCAATTTCTATATGTGACTTAAATAAATTCTTAATATGAAACATGAAACACCTAAAAATGATATTTACAAAATTATGTTTTAAGCATAAATGTGGATTTACTCTTATTCGTTGATAATTGATAATAAATAAATGATTGTTTTCTATATATATAATAAATAAAGTTCATTAAATTTTATACTCGATGTAAGATAAATTTATTGTTTACCTGAAAATATATAATATATTATAATGCAAATATTTTAAAATGGATCTTTTTTCATTTACCATGAAACATTTAATTGTTATTCTTTATAACTTTTAAATTATATTTATAGGCGTTATTTAATTTTTTCAAAAAATCTATTTAAATTTTACAATATAATATTTCATAAAAGATTCATTAAAATGCATAAATTTTATTTAATATAAATTATGTAAATAAAATTCAATAAAATAATATTTATTTTCCAAAATTAACTTGTATATTTTTACTTTAATCCAACATTATTTATGATAATTACTGATAAAACTTTTTATGTGTAATTATATATTTACCTATAACTATAAAATACCCATTATTCTTATTTGATACATATATACCTAACACCCACATTTCGAAAAACTATATTTCTAATAACCATATGTCTAATGTCCAAAAAACCATCAATAATATATATAACATTCATATTACATTCCGTTATATTTCCTTAAGTACTATTATAAAATCATTGTTTATAGAACCTCAATACTTTCCCATTGGCTTGGGTAGGATTGAGCTTCCACTAACCATTGCTGAAAATCCATTAACAATAAAATATGGAAATAAATTCCCATAGAAATACTAAATCATAAACGAATATTTCACATACAGAAATATCATAATACAAGGTGATCTAAAGAATCTAAATATAATAAAATGAACATGAAGAATTAAAGAAAGCACATTATAATAAAATGAAATAGAAAAAAATTAAATATAATCCTAGTCATTTAAGGAAAAATTAATCTAAAAATTATACTATGATAATAAAAAAACTAAAAGAGAACTTGGGGCACCAATATGGAACCCTGACTAACTCCATTACAAAACTTCTCTATGGTCTAACTCCTAACCGATAAGACCACAAATTTATGGTTCTCTACAAGTATATTAGTATAAATTCCTTTTAATTATATCATTTTAAAAAATATCATCATGTGAACCATTTTATAGATATAGGGGGTGAGTATAGACCCACTAGAAAATCCCTAACACATCCCACAAACTCCACTAAGACAATAACAAGTTATCTCATTATAATAAATGTATTTACTACAATATTGAATATGTAAAACATAAAATAATGTCCAATGTATAATAAGTTCCATAATAGTCACTCATGACATGTACACAAACACATTAAAGTTCATTATAGATAAATTTTCCATTAAATATGTCTACTGAATAGTCTATAACCATTGATGGTACCCATACCACTAATCCCAATTTATCACATCAAGGTGTAATATAGTGTTCCCCAAAATTTTCATAGCCATAAATTTATAAACAAAATAGGCCTTAATATGAATCTTATTCTCACTCAATTATGTATGCTAGGGGTTTTCACACAAAAACAATTATCGAAATTAACATCATTTCTATATTTTATCCAACATATTATTGGTGATTACTACAATCATTATTTTCCAAATCCACACATTAATTATGTTTATAAATTATAGTTTTTTAATAATTTATATTTATAAAAATATTTAAATTCCAGAAAACCAAAGACTTAAAATCATAGAATGAGTGGAATATGAGAGAAACCATATACCTCTAATAGGTTCCTTCTGTAGAATTGAATTATTATATCATGCATTGGAGTTATCAACAACATACATTTAATGGATAACAAGATAATCTCTATTAATGGAAATCCTAACCCATACTTATATTTATTTAACACTTAGTCTTGGGTTCCTTCCATGTTATAATAATAATATCTAGACTGGGAAAATGTATAAATACTATTACATTTGATTTCTTATGTCTAACTTCCAACAATACCCTACAATTGGTCTCTTAAGTAAAGAAAGTACTCAAAATATTCTAATGGAACCTTAATACTTGGGAACTCTAATAATACAATGCATAAATTGGGTTTTCAGGATAAAATAGTATAAAACTAATTTTTAAAATTAATTAATTATGCATCATGGTTTTTCCCCATGTTTTAAAAACTATGTTCCAACCGTGTGGATGCTACTGGGAAGAACCTATGGTTGCATATTTTGGATTCATTCCTTTTCAAACCATGTGGAAACATTAAAAATTATCATATTACATGTTTTTATAAGGACCCACCATCAATGTATAGTTCACCAAAATCATGTTCCTTCCTCGTGGTCCCCTTTTAAAATCACATAATAAATTACGGACAACCACACCATTTCTCTTAACTGTGTTCCAACTATAAACCCTATAAAAAGCCTCTAAACACACCAAAATCCTCCCAAAACCTACAGAAAGCCACACAAACTAATTCATGAATTAATATTAAATTATTAAATATTAATTTATCTTTAAATGGGTTTTCTATATTATCCCTACCATTTATCATTCAATCCTTAAAAAGTTGTAAGTTTTTTGTATTTAAAAATAGCTCGGTTTATTGTTCATGTATACCATTCTACCATTCCCATGTCTCATCCAATATTTTTTTATCAAAAACACCCTCACTAAAAATTTAAATCATTAATTCAATACCTTTTCATTCCTGTCTTGAATATGAATCGGTGTGTGGAGAAATATCACATTGGACTCTAGTGTAACATGGTCCCAACGTATAACATGGTTTGAATTTTAATGGTACATTCTCAATTATTATACATTAATAACAATATTGAAAAATGTAAATAATTATAGTAAACTAACGAATAAGAAAATTCACCATTGCGTTCAATAATCTAAAATTTTCTCAAATATTAAGGTGTCATCATCCCTTTCTACCTGAAATGGAGCTGACCAAACTTCACAGAAACATGAAACAATACATGATAATCCACATCAGAAGAAAAAGTCCAATGATGATTATTTTTTATTATTTATGATGGATTTGGTCTGTTTATATTCCCTTAAAAATCATTTGTATCTTATAAGTAGTACCATGTTTGAGGATCAGTACAATTAGTGATTTTTATATAGACTATACAAAATAAAGTGATAAAATTTTTTGACAATAATATAGTGCCACATATAAGGACATGTGTACTGTTTCCCAAAAACTATTGTTATATGAAATATCCACAAAATTTAAATGGTCTTACCATGAGTCACTGAAGTATATGAAATAGTATCAAATAGAATGTTTTAATGTTTAAATCTGGTGTTCTAACTAGCTATACATTTTCAGATCATATTTCATGATCATGGTTAAGTGGGTTATATAGGCCAATTTTATGGACCAACCGAATCATGGGTTAAAAATGGGGTCTCATTTTTTGAAAATGAATATGGGTACCTGCTAAAATTTCACCACATAATAAATATATATTTTTATACATTATTACATATATTAAACATCAATGTTAGAATAAATTGTAAAAACATTTTTTGCCGGTCCTCAATCATCCAAATTGCTTCATTCTTTCAAAGTGTTATTGGTAGGTTAGTGAAATATTATATTTAAAATTGATCAATTTTCCATATTGGTATGGGTAAATAATATAATATGTTTTATGATCACTGCTTTCTAGACTCTGCCTATTGATATATGAGACATTTAATAATATACTAGAAAAAAGTACACTTCATACCAAACCCCTAAAAATGGACCGTAATTTACCTACAAATTTTATGAATACCTTGGTGTATATAAGACTTTCAATTGTAATAAATAGAAATAATATGTTCTTGTGAATATATATGAACGAAAATATGATCATGAAGTGAAACACCGAATTCAAATCTTAATCCATCCTATTAAATACTCCCCACCATTGATTGTTGACCTCATTGTAATATAATCAAGAGTCTGATTGTTAAGCCTCCATGACTTTTTCAACTAAGTTAGGAATAAGAGTGTCTCAGGAAAATATAATTTCACATTTTTTTGATTCATTTTAATTTAATATCATGAATTATTTAAATTTATTTTCATTGGTCTTTCGATTTTTAACCAATTGATTATATAACTGATGAATTAATGAAATGGCCCTAAAAATTACTTTCACATTTGTAAAAAATAAAATTGATTTCAATAATATTCATGTATTCTATCCAATATATATTCTTATGTTTTTGGTCCCTGTGATATAATATGAAATTAATACCTTTTTTGTTTATAAACATATTTAATGTTTCATCAAATTTATCATGGTGAAATGTTTTCAATCTATGTACTATTTTGTCTAGTCTCATATAATGGTTTGAGTAGTTCTTTTTATGTATCATTAATTCTAGTATATTGTAAAATAAGGATTGTTCTCCCTACTTGAGAACACAACCTAACCCATATCTGGACATATCACAAAATACAATGTATCCCTCACCTAGTTATAGAAAAATAAATATTGGTGTCGATGTTTGTTGAGCCATGAGTTCATAGAATTATTTTTGACAGTCATCACTCTAATTTAATGGAACATCATTCCCTTTAAACCCATTAATTAAATATTAATGATATAATATATAATGAAAAACAACATGATAATAGCCTAATAATCCCAAAATTCCATTTCTTGAATACTTTCATTGGTTGTTTCTAATAAATGATGGTCTTATTTTTATTATTATGCATTTATATTCCTTTTTCTAATATGATTTCACCATGTAAAAAAATTTATTTTATCCAAAATTTACACTTTCATAATTATAATAATGATGGTGATCTCATAATGATACATTTCTAATATTTATTTTGCTTTGATAATCATTTTTAAGTGGGAATGCACCAATATATAATAAAACATTTCCAATAAAATTATACAAGTATTTATGAAGGATAGGATTCATCAACTCTATAATAATGGTGGGTGAATTCATAAGACCAAATAACATGGAAAATTATTCATAGTGACTATAATAGATTGTTATAATTTTACTGGGTGTACCCACATTCATAAACTGAAGTGTTTGATATTCATAAGAGAGGTCAAATTTTCAAAACCATTTCTATCCTTTTAACTAATCGAGCATGTTTTCAATTCGAGGAAAAGGGTAATAATTCATTATCATAACATGATTCATATTATGATAGTCAATAATAATTTTAATTGGGCCATTTTAATTCATGAAAAATAAGAACACCAAGGAGATATATTTGGTCCTATAAAACCCTTTCTTTATAATTCATCGAGTATGAATTTTGTCACCCATAATCCTAGTGGTTTAATTCTATAACATTGGAGTAAAATTTGGTTTGTTGTTATAAGTATTTCAAAAGGTATTTCAAAATAACTTTTATGTGGCATAAAAAAGATGTTATATAAAATTTGTTAGCGTTTTTATCACTACGGTTAGGAAAATCACTATATTCATTTGGATCAATAGATCCCAAGGTGATCACTGCTAACTGATACAATACAGTCCTTAACATTTTCACTAATGATCTTACTCTACCCACAGAAATGTCACATTCCAATTGAAATAAATGAATAACACCTTTAGGTGATTTAAAATTTACTATTTTAGAGTAGCAGTCAATGTGATTGTTGTTTCTACTAGATAATGATTTCCAAAAAATAGATTGAAGAATCCAATTTTTAATATAGGAAACTCCAACTAATATTGTAAAATTTAATGGGGATGGAACATGATGAAAATTTTAATCCTCTATATTCCTATTGATCTATATCATTCTCAATTCCTATAAATTGAGGTGTCATTATTATAGGAAATAATACTTTTCTTATAATTCACGAAATAAAAAATGGGAAACATTAGTTTTAATCATCAAATGAATTAGTAAAGATTTTACGAGAGTCATACATCCCACTATCAAAGGACATATATCTTCATTGTGAATAAAATTATTATCTCCAATGAGTTTTTGATCCATTCCCCATAAAATATTCTCTCTCCCACACTATGATGTTGCCTACAGAGGTGTTGGTTTTTTCCGTGAATCACTATTAGTACCTTGATTTATAGGAAGAGAACAGATCTAACAATAGCATCTTGGTGGAGTGTGAGAAGCCTATAACATGGTAGAAATGTCAGCATTAGATAAATTTTAGGTATTTTTATAATACGACCTAGATAATCCATATATACATAATTATAAAACTCTTATGGAGGTGATGTAAATTACCTCTCTATGTTCTCTAACAAACCACATAGGAAAAAACCTATATATTTACAATGACATAAATGAAAACAAACTTATATAGTTGATTGATTCTCTATTACTCTATTTCACTAGGATTATATGTTACTTTTCGACTGCCTCTTAGCACTATAGTTCATACCAATGTATCCAAAGACAAATGTATTCCTTCCACTGACATTACCAATGAAATATTTTTTGTGCCACAAGATATTTTTTACCTTATCCATGTAATTATAGATGCAAAACTTAACCTCTCAAAAATTAAAGTCCGATCATATACCATATTAAAACATTTTTATATTATCAGGTCACTAACATAAAATTACAGGGGATAACAATCAATCTAAATAAATTGGGCTACATATTCCATAACTAGAAGGTTCTTTTGTTTTAGTTGAATGAGATACAACGTTCATGACACTCATAATGAATGTGGGTAGAATTTTTCATCAAAAAATTCCTCAAAACAGTACCATGTGAGGAATCAGTAACATTTGATTAAATAAATATATACCACAATATTTATTCCAGATCCTTGAGCGTATTAACTATTCACTTTAATTACATTTCGGATGGGTTTTCTAATAATTTAATGATTCTATTCATCCTACCAAACTAGTCATCAAAATTATCAAGTCCCAAGTCTCTCTAAAACATCATATACTTTTTCCTTTGGATTTTTAGTGACTGATACATGTGATATGTTTCCTTAGGTCTATTTCATTTTTTGCAGAATCATCCAATTATTTGTAAAATATATAGAAAAGCTTTGTATTTACCTAGCGTTTAGTGGGAACCCTATTGATTATTTTAATGTCTCCTTAATGGTTGAATATACTTATAAACAAATAAATACAACCACTATGTCATTCATAAAATCAAAATAATATAAATTTTACCACAAAAAAATCATTTAATGTTACATAAATGATTTAATCATGGTGGGATGTCACTTTACTAATGCATGATATCGAACACTCATCAGCTAAAACCATAATTACGAGACAATGGAAAACCAAGAAGTTATTAATATCACAATTTTTAACCAAACCCCCATGGTAACATGAATTTTATCGTAAAAAGGATAGTTTTAGCCTTTAAGATCAATATTTTATGCTTTTACGCATCATATCTGTACACATACCATTCCAAATAGGCGGGTCGTACTAAATAGATGTCATTAGTTACATTCCATCCCTTCAATATTGTCTTGGGTAGGACCAAGATTTCACAAACCCTATTTCATATAAAATAGACATTAATTGTTTCCAATAGATACTAATAGAATTGAAAAATCAATTTGTATATGTTTCCTTACTTGCATAACCCAATACAACATGTGTTGGAAAAAACTAATAAAAATTAAATTAAATGAGAAAATAAATAGAACCCAACATTAATCTAATTTCCTAAAAATATAAAACATAATAAATTTTAAAACAAAAAACATAACTTAATTATTCTATAGAAACAAATACCCAAAACACAAAGAGAAATAAGTCTAATTATTTGACACCATCACTAACTCTTATGTAAGACATCTCTAATAATAATATTTTGACAAAAAAGACCAGAATTTCAAGGTTCTTCAAAAGTAAATTATTATATGTTCCCCTTACATATATCAATGTAATTAGCTACATCATTATAACCAAGGTGTATATGCATAGGGTAAGTATTCCTCTAAGTTTTAAATCCCTAGTGCTTCCCACAGAGTCCACTAAGATAAGAACCTGTTATATTATATATATATATATATATATACATATATAATACGAGAGAATCTCAATATAAGAAAATATGTTCCGATTTAGAATCTATGATAGTAACCCAAACCATAATGTTCTCCCATGATAAAATCAAACAAACATATGAAAGCACCCACCAGATGCATTTTCCACCCAATATATCAACTAAACAATCTATAATGTAGAGTATTATTCATCCCATTAAACCCAATTCATCACAAAAAATATAATATAGTAAGCCCAAAAATTAGCATAGTAATTCAAATCTAAACCAACAAGGAATATATATGAATCGTGTATTAATCAACTCTTTCACATCAAAATTTTTCACGTATTATAATTATTTTAAAAATAAAAATATCATATTTTAAATTTCATCAAACAACTTATGGTGGAATCCCACAACCATTATTCCCAAATCTAGGCTTTAAATGGTTTTCAAAGACATAATATTTTAAAAAATCCATTTTAAAAACCAAATTTTGATTTCCAAAAACCAAATCTGTTTAGTTCTAGAAATTGTGGTATGGGAGAGAAGAAATTTACCTCTAACTATTTTATTCCAAAGAGTTAGACTCTGATCTCATTGATCCATGTACTACTCACTATATTTTTGATGAATCAAAATATGTTTTCCATGAAGAATATCTTAGACCATATATAATTAAATGTTATCTCGTGTCTTGGTTTCCTTCTAAGATAGAATTGTAATATCACAAATGGGAAAGTTAATAAAAACTATTTCCCTTGATTTCCTAGGCCCAATATCCAATTACCTAATAAAATAAACCAATATAGTGAATGTAGTCCCAAATATCTCAGAAAGAAACATTGGAAGTTAGTATACCAAATCATGTGTTGAAGAATGATGGTTTTGGGGCATAAAGAGGGTTAAAAACTAATTTTTAAAATCAATTAATTGAGTTTCATAGTTTGTTTGATTTTTTTTTGAAAATCGTGCACTAATAGAGCTAACACTATAAGGAAATACTCATGGTTATATAGTTTGGATGCACGGTTTTTAAAAACATGCAAAATCATTTAAAATATTCCCAATCCATGTTTCTATGACGTTTCACAGATTCAACATAGTTTTCCCAATATATGCACCAATTATCTGCCTTCACCAAGGATTTATTTTGTAGTTTGATGTTTACATGGTGAGAAAATCATATTTCCCCAAACCATGCACCAATCGTACACCCTTTAAAACCCAACAAAAACTTATGAAGCCTTCAAAACCATCTCAAAACATAACCCATTACCTTATATTCAATGAAATTAATGAATAAAACAGTAAAATAATTTAAATAGGGGGTGTTAAATCAATCCAATTAGCTAATTTATTTATCAATGTGTTTAACATATTATTAACTTATTTTATTCGTTTATAGAAAATCATTAACAAATTCATTGAAGTCTTCATCCATGACAACCTCTTATTTTATGGGTATGAAGATGACCATGAAAAACATATCGGGATTTTCATTGACTAACTTCAGGAGAACCTATTATATGGTAAACAAAAAATGTTTATGTTCTATATTTTATGAAGTATATTTCATATGTTACATTATTTTAGAGGGTGGATTGTTATATGACAACAAGAAGATTATTGGAGTGACATATTAGGAGCCAGTAAAAAATGAATTAAATGTGTCCATGTTTCTTCAATCCTCATGGTGTTATCAATGAATCATAATAGAATTCTCTAGGGTTGTATATACTTTGACTTCCATTTCCTAAAAGTGGCATCCTTCAATATAGTTTGACCAATTTCAGAGATATTTTGAGAATATTGATCTTAGATTGAGAAGTTATTCAATTTAATTATTTCAAGGGTAATGAGTTTTGCATGCATTATTGTAAGATAACCGTTGGACTTCAAATGGTTGTGTAATAATTGAATGACAAGTAATTTTTATTGATATGTTAATAAAATTAATACCTCATATAAATAAGTATGTGAACCATTTTCATTTGTGCACTATAATAGGATGAATTATATTATGATTCATCCATTTGCAAACAATTATATGTATATTATGAATATCATATGAGGTGATATTGTTATATCATTAATTTAATATTATTCCTATATCATATTTTATTATTCGTCTTGAGATATAAAATATCATGTAAATCGCTAAATTTACTACAACCATATGAGTTTTTATCAATTTCGATTCAAATATTTGATTCATTTTTTACAAATTTTAAAAATATAATCACTAAATCATTCAATAATAATAGCACTCCCAATAGGTATTCATTTTGGAAAACTTATACCATCCACCATAAGTTGGAATCTGATGCTCACCCATATTTATTAAATTATGTGAGTCTATATAAAGGATTATATATTCCTAATTCATTAAATGTTTGTATTCATCAATATAAGATGAATATATCCTAATCATTCACCATTTGTATCCATGGAGATGGTGAAAGTTATGATTTAGAGTCCCGGAGGTATTCCTATAGCATAAATGTATTCTATTGTTGATCTTGAGTGTTTTTGGTCAATGATACACCTGAGATATAATCCATCAAGAAATGGGAAATGGGTTTTGTGGTATGCAAATTTTTTGTGTTCTTTATTTACATTCTTCTTTGATGATAATAAATATTAGTATTTATTGGTTTCATTTACCTATAATGAGAATGATATGTATGTAAAAAACCCATAATTTTTATTTAAGACATCCTTATCAATGAATAAAACTATTTTTATATCTATTTTATGGGGAACATATATGTCATTTTGTAAAGAATGTGATATTTTAATGTATGATATGACATGGCTAGAAGTTGGTTGTTGGATTATTCAATCAATTTTTTTGTATAAGATATCATAATGTGTTATTCTATATTTTTATTAGACTATTTGTATGGAAAAATGAATATAGCATATGATTCAACAAATCCATTGGGTTTTCACTATATCATAGGTTATGATAAGAGTTATAAGAGTATATGAATGATGTTACATGTTTTCCAAAATAGTGTGTCATGTTATAATAATGAATTAGAATATAGCATAAAATATGTCTAATAGACTATGATAGACCTCATTTCAATTATTGACTAATTCATATAATACAAACATTAATTACATTATCTGTCATAAAATGTTCTATATTTAAAAATAATAATACTTAAATTTTTTATTTAAAAATACATATAGTTTATAAATTTTTTATAAATAATATATATTCGGAAATTTTATTGAATTATTTTTCCCCTAAATAAGATATGAAAAAATTATATTTATATCACACACATGGAAAGTGAATAATAATTTATTTATTTACTTATACATATTTAAATATTCTTCTATATCAATTGTTTATATAATAATAATATTGTTTTGACATAAATTTATATCAGAAATTAATTTATATAAACTAACATAATTTGAATACATATAATACTAAAAACAATAATAATTTTTTTTTCTTGTAATGTGTATTAAAATGGTGAGACTATGAAAAACCCTATAATACTAAGTGTGTTATTACTTTTAAAGTACGAACATGTTAACAAATAAATTATCTAAATAGGTGGGGCATTATAAAGCTATGTGATGGTGGATTATCTTTTGTAAGTCATACAGTGTATGTGTGACACCATTTGGAATGGGTATCCTTATTCAATAGTGAAATTTATCTTGTATTTTTATAATAATTTTTAGTAGAATTAATGTAACGACCCAATATTTTTGAGTAGTATATTAACTTACTCTTAATGATTTAATAAGATGTTAATGGTTAATGCAGAAAGAGGAGGCGATGGCTTCATCCAGTAGACTTGAACCTTATAAAGCCCACTTATCAGAGCTTGGGAAGGAGGTAGCATCTGTGGGCTTCGCTTTGGACCAAGCCCAAGCCGAACTCTCGCGTGTCAAGCTTGAACGGAAATGGCTACGGGAGAAGTTCAAGTTAGTAGAGATTACTACTCGGGCAATATTATCTGAGCCTCCCTCAGATTCTCTCACCATAGCACACCTTACACTTAGGTCATATGCCGATGTTATAAGGGGCTATGTGACGAGACCCTAGCTGCTTTGTGTAATCCTTTGTGATGAATGAATTGAGTTTTCTTCCTTTAGTGATGTTTGTGAAATTTCAAATGTCCAGATAATTTTAGAATGTACTTTATTGATGAATTTTGGGAAAAAAAAGGATATTTTAAAATATTTATGAAAACCCTAAATAACTAATGATGTGTAATGATTTTCAAAAAATGGTCTTCTACAAAAGTGTTCAGTAAGGAATTTGGAGTCTAATAAGATCAACATAATTTTTGATGAATGGTAAATTATGAATAGTAATTTTACGCTTATGATTAGTAATGTGACCAAATGGATTAGTAATTTCACTCAAAGAAAGTTTTAATATAATTTAGACACCTAGATTAAGTAATGTGATTCAATAAAATGGGAAAATAACAGTTTCATAAATTATTAGTCAAGTATTAGTTTTTTCGTGTGAATAGTGTTTTTTAATAAAAAATTTAATTAAAAATAATTATAAAATTATTTTTATTAAAAGGACATTATTTTTGAACTCAGAGCATCGATATTATGTTAAGGTAATTTTTGGGGATTTTTCTGAAAAAAATGAATTCTCAATGAATAGTGTTTTTATTTAAAAATTAAATTAAAAATATTTAGAAAATTATTTTTATAAAATTGATTTCATTTTTGAAATCAGAGCATTGATATTTGGTTATGGTGAAATTTTGGGATTATTCTGAGAAAGTTTAATTTTTGATGAATAGTGAAAGTATAGTTTTTAAGTTACGGGTGTTTAATGACATCATTAAATGATTAATTAAGTATATATTAAATATGGTCGAATTATGAATAGTAAGATAAGGTATGAGGTGTCCCAAGTGGCCAATACCATGGGCAAATACCATGGGCAAGCCCATGGTTTTGCCAAAACCACTAGTGAGGTGTCCCGTGGCCATTATTGCCTTGTCCCCTCACTTTCCCTATAAATACCCACCCTTTCCTCCTTTAGTTTTCACTCCCAACTCTCCCCCAACGAAGTTCTGGTCTCTTTACCTCCCAAGGAGTCCTCCTAAGGTGCCCCCAAGCCCTCATGGTCCAATCCTTTGAGTTTCAAGAGTCACGTTTTAAGGTAAGGGATCCGACCTCTCTCTTTCTTTTCATGTAATCCTTTTTATGTCATTCCTTTTATGCTCCATGTTCTTATGTGAGAGGATGTTCTCATATATTCCTCTTACTGCCCTTTTCATGTTTATATTATGAGAGATCCCCTCTTACACTCATCATTTCGTTTTATGAATGTTTAAGTGACGTCGTTAGGCTGCCGAATATTTAAGGGATTCTTTCACCCTTCTCATTTTTCAAGTTGGATTTTCATGTCAAGTCTTTCAAGTTTCTTTTTATTATGTTGGGGTATGATCTCTATATCTATCATACTGATCTCATATGATCATATTATTAGATACCCTATTTGATATTGTCAATTCTTTTTATTGAATTTTAAGTGACGATGTTAGGCTGCCGAATTTTCATAAGAGAAATCTAATTTTTGTCTTCCTTCCATGTTTTTCATTTCAAATGGTATGTCCTTAAAATTTCATTACCATGTCCTTATATCGTTCTTATTATGTCCCCTACTGTTTTATGGATCATTTATGAGTGGGTGACCCATGTCCCCTCTCTTTTCAATGTTTTCTAAAACCTTGTAACATAGCCGTTATGCTGCAGAATTTTCGTCTCAAAATGCCTCTCTCTTTTCTCAAAATCATTTTATGTTATAAAGTGAATACTCAAAACTCTTATTTATAAAATGGTATTCACATATATATCAAAATGTTCTATTTTAAATTCTGGGATTTACATACATGAGACCCACTTTCCCTTCCGTGGGTTTAAAGTGACGTAAAGATCATGTCTTTAAAGCAGTTTTTAAAACGTTATGAATATGAAATGAAACCCATTTATTTTATGCTATATGGGTTATTTATGAAATGTTTGATGATGATATATGTGGATCACATGATAATAAAGGCAAATTTAAGGGTTCGCCCTGACAGCGCTCCAATGCATTGGGTAATGATGTAACCACTAGAGATTACAATTTTCAAGATACCTTGGTGAATAACCTTGGTAATTATCAAATGACACCTTGGGGATGGACCTTGGTGATATGTTCATGATTGTCTATGTTAAATGATGTATCCACATCTTCAAGTTATGGAAAATGTTATTTTTATTATGAAATGCCTCACGATTTCTTTCTCATGCCTTAAAGTTCCTTTCATGTATTTATTGAAATATCTCAAGTTCACATGTAAAATGTTCCTCTTGTTTCCCTTACTGGGCCTTCTGCTCACCCTTTATTTTGATGTATGTCCCCAGGTTATGAGATGCAGTAATGAACCTTGGATGAACTTATGGAGAAGCCTTTCAAGTGTTTAAGAAGAATGTTTTATGTTGTTTTCATGTTTTATGTTCCTGGTTTCCAAGACACTAGACCTTAAAGATCCTCAGTTTTGTGTAATGTAATGAAAGTTTATGTTATAAAAAGGCGGGATGCTATAGTTGGTATCAAAGGATGGTTTAATTATTTGTGGAAATTAGGATATAAAAACTTTAGGAAGAACCCTATAGAAAAGTTTAAATATAGGAAAACATCCTGGTATTTTGGTAAGTATTGAGTAAGTGGTTTATCAAAAAAATACATCCCTGTCTGGATACGAGCAGGTAGAGGCGGCTCTGGCACAGATGTACATAGGGGTAAAACCCGAAAACACCGCTTTGAGCTAGACTTTAACGGGAACTGGTGCACGATAACAGGCCCTGCTGCACTCTTGGTTACGACACTCACATGTGATATGTTTGGTTAATCACAAGCTTTTTATGAATCATTATGAAGGAATTATAGAAAAGTGTAATTGTCTAAGCATGAAGTCTTATTTAAAAGATCCATAAATGAAATAAGTTTCTCACTAAGGTTTTATTCTTTTAGAAAATGGTGGGAAATAGGAGGAACCGTGCCGATGGTGACTGCAATGTACCATGTGCTGACGGCCCTCCGATGGAAGCCGGAATGGAAACATTCATGCGAATGATGAACCAACTGACTCAAGTTATGAGTAATAACATGAATCAAGTTGAGAGGATGATCTCACCACGAAGGGAACAACCTTATGATTAGTCCTTTATGCGTCAATGACCGCCAACATTCAGTGGATCTACTGACCCATTGGTTGCGGAATAATGGATAAGCTACATTGAAAAGATCTTTTCTGTACTTCATTGTTCGGAACAAGAAAAAGTCACCCTTGCTGTTTACCACCTAGAGGGAGAAGCTGATCAGTGGTGGTCACTGATCAAAAACACGAAGCCACAAGGAGAGATGGCAGCTATGGAGTGGGAAGAGTTCTGGGGAATATACTTTAATAAGTATTTCTCTCGTTCGATGAGAACGAGAATGGAGAAAGAATTTCTCGAGCTGAAGAAAAAGGAGAATGAATCAGTTAGAACCTACGAGATGAACTTCACAAGGCTTTCCCGTTATACCCCAAGCTTCGTCACGGACCCTAATGGGAAGGTTGATAGATTCTTTGGTGGACTACGACCTCATCTGCGGAAGAATCTAGCCAACAAGGACTATGATAGCTATGAAGAAATAGTTTGAAGTGCCATGAAAGTTGAACTTGAGTTTGGGGAGTCACAGTGGTCTCACAAATCTAATGAGAAGAAGAAAACTCTAGAACCGAGCCTGAGAAGAAGTTTTGATCAGGAAAGAGGTGGAAAGCATATGAAACATGCCACATGCAATAAATGTGGAAAGAAGCATTCGGGGAACTCCTTGATCGGAAGCGGTAAGTGCTATAGGTGTGGAAAAGAAGGCCATATTTCTCGGAATTGTCATAGTGATGTGAAGCCTCAACTTCCCAACACTAACGATAGAGGAAAGATGGTTCTGGCCCTACCCGAAGTCACATGCTTCAAGTGTGGACAGCTTGGGCACTTTTCTAATCAGTGTCCAAATCCGAGGGCGGTGGAGGGGAATCACCATCAACCTCAGTAGAGGCCAAGGGAGAAAGTTCGTGCTTTCGCTATCACAAAAACTGAAGTTGAAGTTCCGAACAATGTGGTAGCAGGTACTCTTGTCATCCTCTCAAAACTAGCAAGTACTTTATTTGATTCTAGTTCTACGCATTCCTTTATTTCCTCCAAGTTTGCAAGTTATATAGAATCAATCCCCGAACTGCTAGAGGTAGAGTTGTCAGTCAAGACTCCGAGTGGGATTATCCTTGCATCAAAAGTATTTAGAGACTCTAGTGTTTACTTTGGTGATCACAATCTTATCGCAAATCTAGTAGTCATTCCCATGATGGAATTCGACATTATACTAGGGATGGACTG
The DNA here is from genome assembly GCA_963277665.1 of Viscum album. Classification (NCBI taxonomy): domain Eukaryota; kingdom Viridiplantae; phylum Streptophyta; class Magnoliopsida; order Santalales; family Viscaceae; genus Viscum; species Viscum album. The sequence continues at coordinate 873,700,407 of OY728143.1, read as the reverse complement.
GCTCTCAAAGTATAATGCTAAGATCAAATGCAGAAGTAAGGAAATATCAGTAGTCTTGAATAAACGACCTATAGTTATCTTCCAAGGAGAGATATCCCGAACTGATCCCTATCTAGAAGCACCTCCTATAGCATTCTTTATGGAGTTAATCAGTGATGATGAAGAAGTAAAAGGGAGAATACAAATAGAAGATGTTCTTATTGTTCAGGAACACATGGATGTATTTCCTGAGGAGTTACCTGGACCTCCCCCAGAAAGAGAGGTAGATTTCTCCATTGAACTCGTACCTGGGTCTCAATCAATATCAAAGACTCCGTATAGAATGGAAAATGTGGAGCTAGAAGAGTTAAAGAAACAACTCCAAGACTTGTTGGAGAAGGGGTTTATCCGACCGAGTGTGTCTCCTTGGGGAGCACCAGTTCTCTTTGTGAAGAAGAAGGATGGATCAATGCAGCTATCCATTGATTATAGAGAACTGAACGATATCACAGTGAAGAACAGATATCCTCTTCCAAGAATTGATGATTTATTTGACCAACTTTGTGGGGCTCAATTCTTCTCTAAGATTGACCTTCGATCTAGTTATCATCAACTGAGGGTGAAGAAGGAAGATATTCCAATGACTGCCTTCCCATCAAGATATGGTCATTTTGAGTTTACTGTTACGCCTTTCAGCTTGACTAATGCTCCTGCTATTTTCATGGATTTGATGAATAGAGTCTTTAAGGACTACCTTGATCACTTTGTGGTAGTTTTTATTGATGATATTTTGATATATTCAAAAAGTCGTGAGGAGCATGAAGATCATATGAGGGTTATTTTGAAAACTCTACGGAAGGAGAGGCTCTTTGGGAAGTTCGGCAAGTGTGATTTTTGGTTACAACAAGTGGCTATCTTAGGGCACATCGTAACCAATGAAGGAATCTCGGTTGACCATGCAAAGACAATGGTTGTGGAGGAGTGGCCTCAACCCACAACAGTAACTGAGATTCGTAGTTTCCTTGGTTTAGCGGGATATTATAGGAGGTTTGTGAAACACTTTTCACGACATTCTAATCCACTAATCAAGTTGACTCGAAAAGGGGTTAAGTTCATCTGGACAAAGGAATGTGAGGAAAGTTTCCAAGAGCTGAAAAAGAGATTGGTTACTGCACCTGTGTTAACACTACCCTCTATCGGAGAAGGATTCATTATTTTTAGCGATGCATCTCTGAAAGGGCTTGGGTGTGTCCTCATGCAAAATGACAAGGTAATTGCTTATGCATCTCGACAGTTGAAGATTCATGAGCAGAATTATCCTACGAATGATCTAGAGCTAGCGGCAGTTGTTTTTTCTCTAAAGATATGGTGGCACTATCTTTATGGGGAGAAATGTGATATATACACCAACCACCAAAGTCTAAATTATATTTTCACACAGAAAGAATTGAAAATGAGACAAAGGATATGGTTGGAGCTTATTAAAGACTATGATTGTTCAATACATTATCACCCTGGAAGAGCAAACAAAGTCGTGGATGCGTTAAGTAGGAAAGATCCTGTTGTTCTGGCAACAATGAGGATCTTAAGAGATACCTTGATTAAAGATCTAGTAAAACTAGACATGAGAATTATAAGCAAAGGGACACCATCAACCCTATCCCAAATGATTTCTCAACCTTCATTACTAGAGAAGATCAAGAAGGCTCAAAAAGAAGATCCTTTGCTGCAGGAGAAGTTCGAGGCTGTAAAGGATGGGAAGTTCCCTGATTTCAATATTGATCAAGAAGGTGTATTGAAATTTCGTACAAGACTATGTGTTCCATCTATTCCAGAGATAAAGAAAGAACTGATGGATGAAGCTCATATCTCTACTTTCTCTATACATCCGAGAAGCATTAAGATGTATAGAGACCTTCGTGATCATTATTGGTGGGATAACATGAAGAAGGAGATTGCTGATTACACTACAAGGTGCCTGGTGTTTCAGCAAGTAAAGGCAAAACGACAACTTCCTAAGGGGGTATTACAACCGCTACCCATACCAGTATGCATGTGGGATAATATCACTATGGACTTTGTAACTGGTCTCCCGAAAACATCCAAAGGAAACAATGCGATATGGGTTATTGTGGACCGTCTCGCCAAGACATCCCATTTTATCTCTATTCGGGAAGATTTCTCTCTGGATCAGCTTGCCAAGATATACGTGAAGGAAGTGGTAAGGCTGCATGGGGTACCACTATCCATCGTATCTGATCGTGACCCAAGATTCACATCAAAATTCTGGAGAAGTCTTCAACATGCTCTGAATACTGAATTGAATTTTAGTACGGCCTATCATCCTCAAACTGATGGCCAATATGAAAGGACTATTCAGACACTCGAAGACATGTTCAGATTATGCTCAATGGAATTTAAAGGTGGATGGGATCAACACCTCCCATTAGTGGAGTTCTCCTATAACAACAGATTCCATGCGAGTATTCAGATGGCACCCTATGAAGCTCTGTATGGAAAGCGGTGTAAAACTTCTACTTGTTGGGATGAAACTGGTGAGAGGAAGCTTCTTGGGCCTGATATTGTGCAAGAGGTGACAGAACAGGTTCATGCCATCCAACAACACATAAAGGCAGCTCAGATTCGGCAGAAGAGCTATGCTGACAATCGTCGAAGGGACTTGGAGTTTGGTGTTGGTGACAAAGTCTTCCTTCGAATCTCTCCATGGAAGAGAGTCATGTGGTTTGGGAAGAAAGGGAAGCTCAACCCTAGGTACATTGGCCCCTATGAAATCCTTGATCGCATAGGATCAGCGGCCTATCGTCTAGCACTTCCACCGAACCTAGCTCAAGTTCACAATGTCTTCCATGTATCTCTCTTGAGGAAGTACATACCCGACCCTTCGCATGTACTGAACCCAGAGGTGGTACAACTGGAACATGACCTCTCTTATGAGGAGCAGCCAGTGGAGATCTTGGACCATAGAGACAAGGTTCTACGAAACAAGACTACCCACCTTGTGAAAGTGTTGTGGAGGAATCATAAGTATGAAGAAGCGACTTGGGAGCCTGAGTAAACAATGAAGCAAAAGTACCCTCACCTTTTTGACTAGTCCTCAAGTATAAATTTCGGGGACAAAATTTCTTAAGGGGGGAAGAATGTAACGACCCAATCTTTTTGAGTAGTATATTAACTTACTCTTAATGATTTAATAAGATGTTAATGGTTAATGCAGAAAGAGGAGGAGATGGCTTCATCCAGTAGACTTGAACCTTATGAAGCCCACTTATCAGAGCTTAGGAAGGAGGTAGCATCTGTGGGCTTCGCTTTGGACCAAGCCCAAGCCAAACTCCATCGTGTCAAGCTTGAACGGAAACGCCTACGGGAGAAGTTCAAGTTAGTAGAGATTACTAGGGAAATGTTATCTGAGCCTCCCGTAGATTCTCTCACTATAGCACACCTTACACTTAGGTCATATGTCGGGGTTATAAGGGGTTATGTGACGAGACCCTAGCTCCTTTGTGTAATCCTTTGCGATAAATGAATTGAGTTTTCTTCCTTTAGTGATGTTTGTGAAATTTCAAATGTCCAGATAATTTTAGAATGTACTTTATTGATGAATTTTGGGAAAAAAAGGATATTTTAAAATATTTATGAAAACCCAAAATAACTAATGATGTGTAATGATTTTCAAAAAAATGATCTTCTACAAAAGTGTTCAGTAAGGAATTTGGAGTCTAATAAGATCAACTTAATTTTTGATGAATCGTAAATTATTAATAGTAATTTTACGCTTAGGATTAGTAATGTGACCAAATGGATTAGTAATTTCACTCAAAGAAATTTTTAATATAATTTAGACACCTAGATTAAGTAATGTGATTCAATAAAATAGGTAAATAACGGTTTCATAAATTATTAGTCAAGAATTAGTTTTTTCAGGTGAATAGTGTTTTTTAATTAAAAATTTAATTAAAAATAATTATAAAATTATTTTTATTAAAAGGACTTTATTTTTGAACTCGGAGCATCGATATTATGTTAAGGTAATTTTTGGGGATTTTTCTGAAAAAAATGAATTCTCAATGAATTGTGTTTTTATTTAAAAATTAAATTAAAAATATTAAGAAAATTATTTTTATAAAATGGATTTCATTTTTGAAATCAGAGCATTGATATTTGGTTACGGTGAAGTTTTGGGATTATTCTGAGAAAGTTGAATTTTTGATGAATAGTGAAAGTATAGTTTTTAAGGTACGAGTGTTTAATGACATCATTAAATGATGTATTGAGTATATATTCAATATGGTCGAATTATGAATTGTAATATAAGGTATGAGGTATCCCAAGTGGCCAATACCATGGGAAAATACCATGGGAAAGCCCATGGTTTTGCCAAAACCACTAGTGAGGTGTCCCTTGGCCATTATTGCCTTGTCCCCTCACATTCCCTATAAATACCCACCCTTTCCTCAATTAGTTTTCACTCCCAACTCTCCCCCAACGAAGTTCTGGTCTCCTTACCTCCCAAGGAGTCCTCCCAAGGTGCCCCCAAGCCCTCAAGGTCCAAACCTTTGAGTTTCAAGAGTCACGTTTTAAGGTAAGGGATCCGACCTCTCTCTTTCTTTTCATGTAATCCTTTTTATGTCATTTCTTTTATGATCCATGTTCATATGTGAGAGGATGTTCTTTTATATTCCTCTAACTGCCGTTTTCATGTTTATATGATGAGAGATCCCCTCTTACTCTCATCATTTCGTTTTATGAATGATTAAGTGACGCCGTTAGGCTGCCGAATTTTTAAGAGATTCTTTCACCCTTCTCATTTTTCAAGTTCGATTTTCATGTCAAGTATTTAAAGTTCCTTTTAATTATGTCTGGGGTATGATCTCTATATATATCATACTGATCTCTTATGATCATATTATGAGAGAACCTATTTGATCTTTTCAATTCTTTTTTTTGAAGTTTAAGTGACGCCGTTAGGCTGTCGAATTTTCATAAGAGAAATCTAATTTTTGTCTTCCTTCCATGTTTTTCATTTCAATTATTATGTTCTTAAAATTTCATTACCATGTCCTTATATCCTTCGAATTATTTCCCCTACTGTTTTATGGATCATTTATGTGTGGGTGACCCATGTCCCCTCTCTTTTCAAAGTTTTCTAAAACCTTGTAACATAGCCGTTATGCTGCAGAATTTTCGTCTCAAAATGCCTCTCTCTTTTCTCAAAATTATTTTATGTTATAAAGTGAATACTCAAAACTCTTATTTCTACAAGGTTATTCACATAAATATCAAAATTTTCTATTTTAAATTCTGGGATTTACATACATGAGACCCACTTTCCCTTCCGTGGGTTTAAAGTGACGTAAAGATCATGTCTTTAAAGCAGTTTTTAAAACGTTATGATTATGAAATGAAACCCATTTATTTTATGCTATATGGGTTATTTATGAAATTTTTGATGATGATATATGAGGATCACATTATAATAAAGGAAAATTTAAGCGTGCGCCCTGATATCTCTCCAATGCATTGGGTAATGATGTAACCACTAGAGATTACAATTTTCACGATACCTTGGTGAATAACCTTGGTAATTATCAAATGACCCCTTGGGGATGGACGTTGGTGATATGTTCATGATTGTCTATGTTAAATGATGTAGCCACATCTTCAAGTTATGGAAAATGTTATTTTTATTATGAAATTCCTCATGAGTTCTTTCTCATGCCTTAAAGTTCTTTTCATGTCCTTATTGAAGTATCTCAAGTTCACATGTAAAATGTTCCTCTTGTTTCCCTTACTGGGCCTTCTGCTCACCCTTTCTTTTGATGTATGTCCCCAGGTTATGAGATGCAGTAATGAACCTAGGATGCACTTAAGGAGAAGCCCTTCAAAGCGTTTAAGAAGAATTTTTTATGTTGTTTTCATGTTTTATGTTCCTGGTTTCCAAGACACTGGAACTTAAAGATCCTCAGTTTTGTGTAATGTAATGAAAGTTTATGTTATAAAAAGGTGGGATGATATAATTAAAATACCATATGGATACTAATTGGTTTATCTATATAGAAACCCATAGGTTGTATGTTGTATTTGTTAATAATAAGTGTTGGATTTTTTAATTTTCAGTGAATAGACCTTGATAAGGATGAAATGAGGTGGCATTGAATACATGGAAAATGGATGTATAGATGAATGTGAAGATAGTTTCTACACATGGAGACCACATTTAGTAAATAATGTACAAAAAAGTGAAGGATTCCAATGATCAAGATAGATTTCGTGAGGATCTTATGGATAGAGAGATACCTTGAGGTTCATATCTATCAATGTCATGGAATGAGGAGAACAAGACTGGATGTGTGATAGAATATCAATAAATAAAAAGTTATATTTTACGTATACTATGCATATTCTAGTTTTCAATGGTTTTTTATGAAGCATGATCTTTCATGAAGTCATTTCAAGAATAGTAGAAGTGTTTTGGTGAAGAGATAATTAAATGATACAATAATAAAATTCAAATTATAATATAGTGTTTTTATGAAATTAATAAAATACTTGTAATAATAAATCTAGATATTGTTTAATGTTGTCACCGTGAAATGGTAAACCACACCACAAGATTTTTTCACATTTAAATAATCATACTTCTTTATTAGAATAATTCTGGATTAGTTGGACAATCCTCACTGTAAAACTATATTCCATGTCATAAGGGTGGTTATGGATGAATTAATCTATGTAGATAAAAATGTGTTTCGCTATAAAAAAGTTATCACAAAATAATTTGGTATATATTAAAGTAAACTAAGGATTTATCATGGAACAAATATATATTTTTAGAGGATTTGGAACTAAAGTGGGTTGATCTGGAGATAAATGGTTCATTGTACAACCATAATGATGATCATGCAACAATTAAACATATGAATGATTTAACATGTGCTGAAGAGAGGACTGTAAGATAGATCCATGATATATTCATATTAAAATAAAAAAATATATAATTAAAATATATCATACTAAAGAATCAAGCCATAATTTATAATCCAATCCATGAAAAATCATGAGTTTAGAAGGACCAAACCATGACATATCGTTTTCACCGTAGATGACATGGTCATTGAAGAATTAAAAACATCTTGATTGAGACATTCTCATATTCACACCATGAATAATGTTTTCATGTTTCCACTAGTTTCAATATTTGGAGGGATATTCTAGATCACGCTGCAATTCATGAGGATTTTTTAAAAGAATATATTATAAAACAATATGGATTTATCTACTAACAAAATTTCTTACACCATTATAAGACATCACAATACATTTAGTATTATGTATAGGAAGATCACAATGAAGTTCATATTAATATGAAACGACCAAACAATTTCAAAAAAAATCATGTAGATTCAGTTTACTGTTTTAAAAGGGGAATAAATTGGATGGATTTTGGGAGATATACCTAAAAAATATAATAATTTATAAAAAAAATTATTTTCAAGAAATGTGGTATTATAATGGAGTAATAGTAGAATATTAATGAATATAATTCATTTAATCATGGTTTTTAATGTTTATAATAACTCATAAAAATTATAGACAATAGTTATAGAAGGAAGGGGGCATATTTAAATATATATATTCTCCAAAAAAAAAGTGGATAGAAGAGATAAAATGGAGTTTAAATGATTATATATAGTTTAAATACAGAAGAATTAATAAATAAGACTTAATTATACTGACATTTTAGAATATTGGAGGAGGAGAAGATTAAAAAATTATATAATTGGATTATTCTTCAACTGGATGTAGAAGTTCAACTATTGTGGTTATTCAGAATATAAATAATTAATCCTTATGTTTATAGGAAACTCTAGTTCCTCCTTGATGAATAAGAAGTATATAGTGATCATGGAGCTTAACCAAAAATCAATATGAACATGATGGTGGAATATAATAAGTACCTAATGATGGTATGTAAGAGATATTCATGTCTCTAAATTATTTAATAGGCCCTCATATCTATAAAATGGACATGAATTGCCGAAGTAGTTCATGGTGGAATAGAAGAGAGATAAACCCTTGAATTGATAGTGTATCTTTCCTAAACAAGGTAAATTTCTTTCAACTTGTAGTGGAGTGGCCATAGACAAAAAAGTATATCCATTGAACTAGTGAGGTAATATATTTTTTCACATCGAAATGTCATCATCTTATACTCTTTGTGCATATCCCTTCATAGGGAAAAAAGTAAAAATATTATGGTTTGTGCATGATTAAAATTTATTTATATGATTTTATTTATTTAGTGATATTTTAATCAAGATGTTAAGTTATTGAATGGAATTCATTATAATAAATTAAAAATGTATATAATTTGCATAATATAATCAAAGGGAAAATTTTAATCCGGAAACACATTGATTCACCACCCCCCCAATACTCTTAGGTTTCACATATTAATCCTGGTGGATACAATCCATATGATCAACTATAATGAAATAGTCTTTCTTCTCAACTATTAAGATCTATATTAGATATTATTGGTAGTATGGCCTCCCAGAATGACTACCTAAATGGGGAAATGCTAAACTAACCCAAGATATAATGAAATATTAATCTTGGTCCACAAAAGGTAATGATTTTTTGGTTAATCATTTTATTTGGAGTAGTTTCATTAATAGTTATTAATGAAAATACATAAAATATGATACTCACCAATAGATATATCATTGTTTTAGATTACAAAATTTATCATTATTTTCATTTTTTGATCTCTAAATTTATGATATATAATATAATTCTAAATTCAAATATAATATTTAAAGGTGTTATCAAAGAGAAACATGGCTTCCGCTTCTGTCCAAACAGTAATGGATACGAGGATTTTCCCTCCCACCATGGTGGGGGAGGGTCTTTCACCATTCATTGAGGGTGATTTATCTAGTTACTTCTCCCCAATTTTAATAAAATCATTCCCTACTTAAATAATATTTTTATTAGCCCTAATGTTTTATATATATTTGAAGAATACACAAAACATTCTATTCCATCTTTAGAGTTCAATGAGGCCACATATATTTTGAATCTCATATAGATTTCTCATTTCAAATAGATTCGTCCATTAGTTGATGATTTCAACATACATATATTTGAATTATGGAGTTTACAATATTTATTAATGGTCGGTATTATTGATAATAGGAATATCATGATTTCATTCGCATCAGATAGCTACTTAGTTTGGGCTTGGTCTAGTGCCCCCCTCGGAACAACAATGGCTAATAGTTCTACTTATTTAGGTGAAAATACAATTTTCACATGAAACATGATATCCCAGACCATGTAAATTTTTATATGTTTCCATGAATTCCTATTACAAGTTCAAAATACTTCGATTATGCATTTTATATGGAATATTGTGGGTATATATTTGTGTAGTAAAAGAAGAACTAAATAATATCGTCACCCTATTCAACCCAAAATCTGGTTGGAAGTTGATGTTCCAAGAAATCCATCCAATTATGTTTTCATTACATTCGAGGAAGAGTTATTATGCATAAGAAACCTTGTTTATTTTTATTCATGGACTGATTTTTCCTCTTCCTATAAGAATTTGGGTCACATAATGGTAGTTATTTGGTATGGTACAAATAAAATAACATACCACATGGATGTGGTTCCATGAGTTAATGGTATTGTCTTGGTGTCTACTCTTGATGATGTTCAATTGGAACATATCATTTTGGGTGTTCCTATGTATCAAACTGGTAAGGATTTTGTTCATGGTAGATCACAAGAGGCCGACCGAAGGTGGATCAAATTTTTATTTTCTTGAGGAATGATATCGACGATCCCAATTCTATTATGAATGTTCCTTCAGGTTTATTGGGAATGATGGATATTTGTGTTATTGGTGAATTGGGTTCTTTTACTTGTGATTAATTTCCGAGATCCTATGTAGGTTTTGTGAGACATGAAAGTGGAATTATCCAAGATGTGGGGGAAGAATTAAAAAGTGAGGGAGGAACTAGGGTATTTAATTTCTGGGAGAAAACTCTGTAAGATTCTATAGTTTGGTTGGATTCCATGACAGGGTCCAACCCAAGACGGATCATGACTTTTTTAAACATGAGTAATCTATTTAATGTCCATAGTGTAGAAGTATAGGAAAATCAATCCACCAAAGGATGATTCTTCTCAGGGGAATAGTCATGGGGAGAGTTATGGAAATGTCTTGGATAACAGTACAAATAGAAGTCACGGTAAATGTATTTACAACCAATGGGGAAATATGTGATAAAGAGGAAGTAGATATCTACGGTGTCGCATCGTGTAAAGGATTAAGATACCAAAAGGGTGTAAGGATTACTCTTACCTATATAAACCAATGGTTACAGGGTAGACCAAAAAACTTGAGCCATAGAAATGGAGTGGGGTCCTTATAAGATAGAGTAGGTGAAGTTTATTATATTGAACCTACTGGGTGGAAATGTAATGGTAGAAGGATGTTTTTAAGGGAAAACGCTACTGATAAGATGGGTGAAATGATAGAATTTCTGTCCCAGGGAGTCTCTATGATTATTGAGGATTCTTTGATTGTTCACCATGAGTCGTTATAAAAGTATGATACAAATTTTTGATGTACCACCATATATTATGGACGGAACACAATGGGATGACGATGAGGAGGTAGGGGAATAGTCTTGGGAGCTTCTCCTAAACCCTGAGGAAGAATTGTTGGATGATGCATTGATTATTCAGGATTAATATGAGGATTCATATATGATAGAAGGGAGATTAATTAATGTGGACACAAATAAGGATAAAAGTGAAGGGATAAACATGAAATATCTAATTTTCGTTAGAGGATTCAATGAAAAGATGATAACCATGGAAAAATTAATCCATGCACAAGCAAAGATGGATTTTCACAATAAATAAATTATCAAAGATAAATGAGATAAAATTTTATTTAATATCTTATAGAAATATTATAGGTAGATTACTCTTAAAGGTTTCCTGTTTTCTTTCAAAAAAATTGTAGTCTTCTATTCTGTTTGATGTTTCGGAAGTAGCAAATTGTGAGGTATCCCACTCATTCAACAAATGTGATTTTATAAAAAAAAATCAAATTTTTAGTCAAAGAGAAACATTATACCATTTTTTATGTGAATGTTATAAAAACCAATATTTCTAATTAAATCACATGGATATTGGATATCAAGTGTATATCAAACATTTTTTTTCATGTATACACTCTAATATGCCAACCCTAATCACTGAGACCATGATGGAGTGTGACATGGCATCTTATATTCTTCACTGTATGTAAGAGGCTACTGACATGTAGAGAGGTCCTAAGAGACATAATAGACTATTACCATGTTAATATACATCCATCAAAGAATATAATGGAATATAAAATGAGAATAAGAAAATTAAAAATTTAAAAAATAGTTCAACAACAACATGACATGTAAACCATATAATCCAACAGTAAATAAGTATCCCTAGAAGGAGTGGATCAATTACTAAATTAGGTAAAAAAAGAAAGAAATCATGTGGAAAATATAAAGTCATGGATTCTACATAGTATTTCTGCACACTATCAAACATCTCCTGCTAAATGTTCCACCATAGGAACCATGTCCTTCACTAGATCTCTTGTCATAATATTGAGGTGAACACAAAAATTTCAATGTATGATGTGAGTATAAAACATAGAATATCACCATGAATGGGTCCACCACACATGTACAAAATATATAAAGTTATATTCCATAAAAATAAACTATTCATAGATAAACAATAAAAAAATTGAAAGTGTACACTTTTTCAAGTTCTTGAAGTCCAACTCTACCTATTTTATAACCATTCAAGAGGGATTTCCATATGTTTTCCAGATGCAGTAATCCAAAAAATAATATTTTTTCTTCCCCAGTGAAGGTTTATTCATGATTATATTTAATTAAATAGACATGTTGGCCCAATTCATGGCTTTGGGGAAAGCCCCACACCACATTTCCATCCAATTGTATAGCTAAGGGGAAATATAATAATACGTGTCAACCTAATAAAATATATCTGGGGAAATACATCACATCATACATACTCCTCTTTTAAGTGAGTGATTAGCCCAGGTTGATAAATATATTAATTTAGTTCAAATGATAGAGAAACTACACATGTAACACACAATGTTGTGATAAGGATGTTAATAATCATCTTGTGTCAAGAATGAATCATTGATCCAACAAATATCCACATGAAAATCATATCAATATTAGGTCTCATGGGGATAAAATCACTCACATCTGGAAAATCACATCAAATATTGTTCTGATAGTTCCACAAACACAACACATACAAAACATATCATTAATAGGTAAAATTGTGCTACACACGCATGCTACACATTCAAGGAAACTTTGTTCACATATTCCCTATATTAAAAGTATTTCCTACATCAAGGTTAATCACACAATGAAATATAGTATAATTATATCTGAGAGAGATTTATGATCATCCTAATACCCATTACAATAAAGAGAGTCCATACTTATCACTTTCTACAAAATCATCTAATTCAGAGACCCATGTGAGGTGAGGAAATAATTAATAAACATTACCCTAGGTTTTTCTAGAGAATTATCGAAGTACAATATGAAATTTGGTTAATATATGGAATAAATAAAGTTAATACCCGAGTTAATAACTCCATATAATAAAGGAATGAAAATTACCTATTTAAACACTCTATAAAACCAGAAGATTAAGTGCTAATTTTGCAATTTCAAATTCTAAAACATTTGTCACCATATTTTGGGGATTCATAAATTTCTTGCGGAGGCCAATCACATGCCAATCTCTAGAAACCCTACATGGACACTCACTATAAGATGTTTTCAAAACACTAGACACTTTAGACTCTACTTGACATTCACCTCGGAGAAATGAATCCATTTTATCCATGGTTCATTAGAGTAAATGTACTTATATATGCCTAAATGGTGCCCATAAATTAGTGTTTTGGTCTTCCAATTTCACATAGGCTTGTTCTAGGAACAAAAATTCATACACAACATTATGGTCCTACCAATAATGCAGCCTAAAATTAATAAAAACTTATTTAAGACACCAATAATTTTCCGAACCAACCTTCTCTTACATTACTATTACATCATTTCAAAAATAAAAAACATAATAGTATTACACAAAGAGGATCCAAAGGTTTATTGTTTTGGGAAATCTAGGACCATACATAACCAATACAACATCAAGCACAAACATTCATTTAATTTCTTCTTCTCTAGCTTCTTATTAGAACTTATCCTCTCCCGAGTACATGTAGCCACCTGAGGATATACATATAAAGGGGTGAGTTAGAATCCCAGTAAGAGGATAGATAAGAACAATATATCATGGGATGATCATAATCTAACATAGTCAATAGATCATAAACCTGAGAGGTGCATAAATAAAAGACTTGAAATGTGTAAATGCATAAAAATGAAACATCATGTCTTAGTGGTTAATTACCACACATACATGGGAACCAAGATAGCATCTTGTTCACATATCATTTCTAATTTACTCATGAGATTCATCACTTTACCCATTTCATTGGAGCGCTATATAATTTCTATGCACCCGTCACTTTGATACATTATTATTTGCACTATAAAATTTCAGGCGCACCCATCACATCATAACATTATAATTTATCATGCATGAAACAATGAACATATAACATAAATAAACATAAATAACCCATGAAAACGAATGAGTTTCATCTGATAATAACAGATTCATAATCATTGGGTTCCTAAAAGAAATATGGAACAACATACATGACACATGAACCATCTACCTTGAATGGGAGGTAAAAGGTGAGTTCTTAAAAGAATAGTTCTTTTGGAAAACATTTTGAATGTCATAATATTTATTATAAAACATTTATATCCCATATAAGGTATGATAATTATGAAAAAAATATCTTTAAGGAGTAACCATATCAAAAATATAGTGAAAGAGGGAGAAACAGAAGGATGAAAGTTGTGTTCGAGAATTTCCTCTTACCATGTATCTGAATGCGTCCTTCTCTTTAATGTCCTATATAATGACATTATATTCATTAATTAGAAATCCAGAACCATGTGTACATTAATGGAGTACACTCTGGATTCATTATTTCATATTAATTTCTTTTGGATGACTTATAGAATTTAAAAACATTGTTCGGGGATGTTCGTTTTTATGGTTTTTCTTGGGTGGTTCACTTGTATTCTTAAATTGATGCTTGGGTAGAACATGAGAGAACATCCGGAAAGGATATTACTTGTCATTAATGATACTAAATTAATTTTAATGATATTACAATGAATAATATTATATCCATGTGGATGAATCCTTAGATAAGAATTAAATGAGGGTTATTTGGGGTCAATTTGGGCGTTTTTTGTTTCACAATGAACTTGTTTTAACTTATCACTTGGTAATATGGACATAGGATATTTCCAGAAATTTAAATAGAACATAATACATGTTAAATATTCTGGTTCAACCATAAAAATGGTTTCATGACCAGATCTAAACGTAGAAATGGAAGAATAAAGCATGTCATTCTTGAAGGTGATAAATTAACACCTCACGAACAACGTTCTCTTTAATAAAAAAAAGAAGCGGGAAAGGGGGTTGGATGATATAATATACCACTAGAATCATAAAATTACATTATATTTATAATAATGTGGTTAAAAAAAATTTGGATTAAGATATGTGGGGAGAGATCAAGAAATGAACTTGAACTTGAATGGAAATTAAAGGAGAAGAGGGAGGGAAATTACCTCTAGAATCCTCCTCTTGAGAACCCTCTTAAGGGCCTAAGCTTGGTCCTTTGATGAGACCATCAGCTCTATGACGTGGGGGAGTGGATAGGGAAGGTGTTTGGTTTGAGTTTAGAGAAGGCTTGGAGCTTGATAGGTGTGAGGAAAAGAGGTAGTAAAGTGTGGCTTTTATAGTGGAGGGGAGAGGGGTTTCCTTAATATAAAAATCATTAGTTTATTAATATCCCCAAAGAAAAGGAATTTTGTTTCTTGAATGAACAAGAATAGTTATTTTATCATGCGATCCCGACCCAAGTGGGATTACATCATCAGGGTATCATCGATGACACAATCAATCCATTATTTAGCATATATTGTAAATTATCGGATTCTACTATTCATAAAAAATTCATGTATCTCAGAAAAATTCCAAAAATTTACCCGAACCATTTTTTGATGTGTAGAATCCAAAAATGAAGTCTATTTTCCAAAATAAAATTCTATATATTATTAATTTAATATTTAATTAAAATCATAATTTACTTAAAAAATAGTTTTAAAGATTAAAATTGATTTTATAGTGCTTTCAAAAATTACGTAGGGTCTTTTTAAATTATCTATAAACTATAAGACATTGATTAAATAATTTATGAATAAATTTTAAGGAAATGAATATACTTTTAAATTAATAAATTAATTATAATTATTTATTTATGAGTTACAAAATACCAAAACATTTATTACGGTCAAATTGTCACTTTCTAATATGTCTAACTTTTATTTAATTATTCATATGTAATGTTACTCTTATGTTGGATGATTTAAAATTCATAATGGTCATATTACTATTCATAAGGGTATGTTACTATTCATAAGGGTAGGTCACTATTCACCAAAAATTATTTTTATTTCATTAGACTCCAAAAATCATATTAAACACAACCTTGTAGTCTGATTTTCAAAATTCCCAACACAGAAGTGTCAAAATTAAGTTTAAAGGTCACATGTCAGTTAGTAGTTCATTATGTTGTGATTTCATGTAATTTTATGACTTAAATATACGAAGGTAATTTCCATTGAAAAACTTTTCGGTTGATACATTCTTTCCAACTTAAGAAATTTCGCCCCCGAAATTTCACTTTACACAAACATTTGAGGGTACTTCTCCTTCATTTCCTTTTATGGTTCCCATGTTTCTTCCTCAAACTTATGGTTCCTCTACAACACATTGACAATATGGGTTGTCTAATTGAGTAGAACCTTATCTCTCCAATCTAGAATCATTACTGGCTACTCCTCATAGAAGAGATCATCTTCCAGCTGCACCACCTCTGAGTTTAGTACATGTGAGGGGTCTAGTTTGTACTTCCTCAGTAGTGATACATGAAATACATCATCAACATGAGCCATATTCGGTGGAAGTGCAAGACGATAGGCCATGGAACTTATGTGGTTAGGGATCTCAAAGGGGCTAATATACCTTGGTCATAACTTCCCTTTCTTACCGAATAACATGACTCTCTTCCATGGAGATATTCGAATGAAGACATTATCTCCAACAATGAATTCCAAGCCCCTTTGATGGTTGTTAGCATACCACTTTTGAAAAATTTGATAAGCATTGATGTGCTTCTGGATGACTTGAACCTTCTCTGTCATCTCTTGAAAAATATCAGGACCAAGTAGCTTTTGTTCTACAACTTCATCCCAATAGGTTGGAGTTCTACATTGCTTTCCATACAGAGCTTTATACGGAGCAATATGAATACTCTTGTGGAAGATATTATTGTATGATAACTCTACCAATGGTAGATACTGATCCAAACCACCTTTGAATTCAAGAGAGCAGGATATTATCATATCATCAAGAGTTTGAATAGTCCTTTTAGACTGGCCATCAGTTTGGGGGTGATAGGTCGTTTTGAAATTTAATTCAGTACTCAAAGCATGTTGAAGGTTCCTCTAGAACATAGATGTGAACCTTGGATCACGGTCAGAGACAATTGATAGTGGAACACCATTCCATCTAACCAATTCCTTCACATATATCTTTTAAAGTTGATCAAGTTAGAGATCTTCCAAAATAGTTATAAAATGAGTAGTCTTGGTGCATTGGTCAACCACAACCCATATCGCATTATTACCCTTTGATGTCTTCGGGAGACCCTTTACAAATTCCATAGTAACGTTTTCCCATTTCCACATGGGTATTGGAAATTGCTTCATCAAACCCCTGGACTTTTGCTGCTCAGCTTTAACTTGATGACATACCAAGCACCTTGATATATATTCTGCAATCTCCTCCTTCATGTTATCCCACAAGAAATGTTCTCGGAGATCACAGTACATCTTGGTACTCCCTGGATGGATAGATAATGTTGAGCTATGTGAATTTTCCAATAGCTCCTTCTTTATATCGGGTGAGGAAGGCACACAACACCGCATTCCATACTGAATCACACCATCATCGTCGATATGGAACTCTTACATCTTCCCTTCCATTACTGCATTCACCCTCTTATGTATCTCCACATCATCCCTTTGTGATTCCTTAATATTCTCTTGGATGGATGGTTGCACAATCATTTTGGAAAGGTAGGATGTATCCCCTACCCTTATGATTTCTAAATCCATTCTTTGCATATCCAAGATTATAAGGTCTTTCTCAATATGCATCCTGGATAGAGTAGTAGGTTCTTTTCTACTAAGAGCATCAGCTACCAGGTTCGCCTTTCCAGGATGATAGTGAATAGAGAAATCGTAATCCTTGATTATCTCTAACCATCTCCAATGACGCAAGTTGAGCTCCTTTTGTGTGACTATTTACTTTAGGCTCTTGTGGACAGTGTATATGTCACACTTATTTCCATAAAGATTGTGCCTCCAGATTTTGAAGGAAAAAATCATGGCTGTCAGCTCTAGATCATGCGTTTGGTAGTTCTGCTCATGGATCTTCAACTGTCGTGAGGTGTAGCCTATCACATTGTCATTTTTCATGAGTACACATCCCAATACATTCATTGAAGCATCACTGTATGTCACAAAACATTCTCCACTTTTTTTTAGTTTGATTACAGGTGCAGTGATCAACCTTCTCTTTTGCTCCATGAAGCTTCCCTCACATTCCTCCCTCCAGACATACTTTACCCCTTTCCTTGTTAACTTAGTTAGAGGGTTTGACAATCATGAGAAGTTTCTCACAAAACATTGGTATTACATAGATAATCCAAGAAAACTACGGATTTATATGACACTAGAGGGCCTGAACATTTCTCAATTGCCTTTTTTCTTTGAAGGATCCATAGAAATTCCCTCACCTGTGATCACATGTCCCAAGAACGTGACTTGATTCATCCAAAAGACACACTTGCTGATCTTGGCGTAAAACTTCTCCTTTCTCAATGTTTCCAACACATGTCTTAGATGTTCTTCATGTTCCTCCTTGAAGTTTTAGTAGAGGAGAATTTCATCGATAAATAGTACCAAAAATTTGTCGAGGTAATGAATAAAGATTCTATTCATCAAATCAATGAAGATTGAAGGGGCATTAGTAAGTCCGAAGTGAATCACCAAAAAGTTATAGTGAACATACCTTGTTTGGAATGTAGTCTTCTGAATATCTTCCTTCTTCACCTATACCTGATGATATACAGAATGAAGATCCACATTTGAGAAGTATTGGGCTCCTCTTAACAGGTCACACAAGTCATAAATCCTTTCGAGAGGATACTTGTTCTTTATGGTGATCTTGTTGAGTTCCCGATAATCGATACACAGCTGCATTGTTCCATCCTTATTCATCACAAAGAGCACTGGCACAGCCCAAGGTGATGCACTAGGGTGTGTGAACCCTTTTTCCAGATTCTCTTGCAACTGCTTCATTAACTCCTCCAGTTAGATAAGAGCTATCCTATAAGGGCACTTCGAGATAGGAGTAGCTCCGGGTATGAGTTCAATTGAGAACTCTACCTCATGATACGAGGGAATTCTAGGAAACTCTTCAGAAAATACATCATCGTATTCCCTCACGATGGGAATTTCCTAACGGTTTGAACATTCTTTCGACTCAACCATTTGGGTGAGGTATTCTTCATCATAGGGAATCAACACCCACACCATTAAATGATTTTTGAAATGAGATTCTTGATCTTCCTTGCATTTGTAGAGGAGCATCTGATTGTTAGGAATACGAAATTATATTTCCTTTTCCCAAAAGTTAATATGCTCTCTGTATAACGAGAGCCAGTCCATTCTCATTATAGAGTCGAATTCCACCAAGGGAAGTATTACGAGATTTTCTGGAAGAATCTTCAAACATAATCCTACAGGAGAAGAGTCAAACACATGGGTTGCAATGATTTAACCACATGGTTTATTTAAAGATATCTCTACTTCATGGTTTCAGGGATTAAATTATATAGTTCTAGAAAACATGAATGATATAAAGCAATGCGTAGAACTAGAATCAAATATGAATTTTTCCATTCTTGAGTGAATAGGAAGTGTACCTTGTAAGACTTCATTATCATGCTCCACGTCCACAGTAGTGATGGCATAATCATTCCCTTGTTCTTTTGGCATTGGTGGCTACTGACGCTGATTACCCTCAAGAACTCAGGGTTTAGATCACTAGTTTGCATAGTTCCATTACTCCTTAAAGTTGTAGCATTGAACCATTAGTGGTTCTCTCCTTTAATCAGCTACATTCTCTTTCCTTTTCATTTCTTTTTGACACTCTTGAGAATGGTGTCCTTCTCTCCTAAACTCCTAGCATTTCCCCATCCCTTTGAGGCAGTTCACATGGTGCAACTTTCCCCATTTTTGTCATGTGGGTCGTTGAGTTTTCTTCCCACTTTTATCATTAGATCCAGTAGCTTGAAAATCCATATTTCTTTTCATATCACCATTGACATGGGACCATTCTCCAAACTCCATATTCAATTTGATATCACACCGAACAACTTCTTCATAACTACCAAAGTCTCTAATTGGAATATCCTTTCAAAAGTGTGGTTTTAGTCCACTAACAAATATATCAATTTTCCTATCATTGTTTATAACAAAACCTGAAGCATTACATGCAAGCCTTGTGAAATTCACTTCATAGGTTGTGATAGATTCACTTTATTTTTTCTTGAGATCTATGAATTCTTTCTCCATCTTCGTGCGAAGAGTTTTTTAGAAATACATAATATGAAACAATATCTTAATGTATTCCCATTCCATATCATCAATTTCCTCCCTTGGCTTGGTGTTCTTAATCAAATCCCACCATTGATCAGCTTTTCCATCTAGATGATAAACGGCTAGAGTCATCTTCTCCATCTCAGAACAGTGAAGCATAGAGAAGATCTTCTCCATGAATTTGACCCACTGTTCAGCAACAACTGGATCAGAAGATCCACAAAATGTCGGTGGTCATTGTCCCATAAAACACTTGATAGCCAGTTGGTCCCTCTTGGTGATGGAGGACATTCCCCATTATTATGGTTATTGTTCATAACATGAGATAATTGGGTAAGCATATCCATGATGTTTTGAAATCCACCTCCCAAATCATTGGGGAAGTCGTTCGGGAAATCATTGCATTGGCCCTCAAACGAGTTGTTGTCCTAATTTCTCTCGGTTCTGACCATTTTCTAAAATAGAACAGGTTAGAAGAAAACATAAGTAAACAAGTCATGAAGCACTTATTAATTTAATCAATTTATACCAAAAACATAACATATGGGATCCCTATTTAAATATTATTTTGGTCATATTTGTACATAGTCTCATGTTATTGGTTTCCTCTAGGGTTCACTAATCCTAATTCCCAAATTAACTAAACCTTTCCTTTGATACCAACTATATCAACCCAACCATTTCATACATTACTATTACATCAGTTCAATTATAAAAAACATAATAGTATTACACATAGAGGATCCAATGTTTTTGTGTCTTGGGAAAAATAGGACCATACATAATAAATACAACATCAAGAATAAACATTCATTAAATTTCTTCTTCTCTATCTTCTTATTGTCACTTGTCCTCTCCTTAGTACATGTAGAAACATGATAATATACATCAAAAGGGGAGAGCGAGAATCCCAGTAAGAGTATACATAAGAACAATATATCATGGGATGATCATAATCATAACATAGGCAAGAGATCATGAACATGAGAAGAGAATAAATAAAAGACTTGAAATGTGCCCATGCATAAAAATGATACATCATGTCTTAGTGGTTAACTACCACACATACTTGTGAACCAAGCTAGAATCTTTTTCAAACATCATTTCACGTTTACTCATGAGATTCATCACTTTACCAATGCATTGGAGCACTGTATAATTCTGGGCGGACCCATCACTTTGAAACATTCAAATTTGTGCCATATAATTCTGGGCTCACCCGTCACTTCATAACATTATCATTTATCATGCATGCCACAATGAACATATAACATAAATGAAAATAACTAACCCATGAAAATGAATGGGTTTAATCCGATAATAACATATAAATAAACATTGGGTTCCCAAAAGAAATTGGGAACAACATACATGATACAAGAACCATCAACCTTGAATGGGAGGTAAAATGTGAGTTCTTAAAAGAAGTGTTCTTTTGGAAATCATTTTGATTGAAATGAAATTTAGTATAAAACATTTATATACCATAAAAGGTAAGATAATTAAGAACAAATGATATTTATGGAGTAACCATATCAAAAATGGAGTGAAAGAGGGAGAACCTGAAGGATGAAAGTTGGGTTCAAGAATTTCCTCTTACATAGTATCTAAATGATTCCTTATCATTAATGTCCTGTATAATGACATTATATTCATTAATTAGAAATCCATAACCATGTGTGAATAAATAGGGTTTATTATGGTTTCATTATGTCCTATTATGTTTGTTTGGAAGACTTATACTGTTTAAAAACATTGTTCGGGGATGTTTGTTTTTATGGTTTTTCTTTGGTGGTTCACTAGTGTTCTTAAATTGATGTTTGGGTAGAACATGAGTAAACATACAGAAATGATATTATATGTCATTAATGATATTAAAGATGTTTTTATGATCTTATAATTAATTATGTTATATAAATGTGTATGAATCATTAGATAAGAATTTAATGATGGTTATTTGGGTCAATTGGGGTTGTATTAGGATCACAAGGAACTTGTTTTAACTTATAACTTAGTAATATGGTCATAGGTTATTAAAATAACTTTAAATAGAACATAATTTATATAACATATTCTGGTTAAACCATAAAAATTGCTTCTTTTCCCTATATAAAGGTTGAAATGGAAGAAGAAAGCATGTCGTTCTTGAAGGTGATAAATTAACACCTCACAAACAACGTTCCCTTTAATAAAATAAAAGGAAGAGGGAAAGGGGGTTGGATGATATAATATCCAATTAGAATCATAATATTACAGTATATGTATAATAATGGGTTTATAATACAATTTGGATGAATATAGGTGGGGAGAGATCAAGAAATGAACTTGAAATTGAATGGAAATTAAAGGAGAATAGGGAGGGAAAGTACCTCTAGAATCCTCCTCTTGAGAACCTTTATAAGGGCCTAATCATGGAATATTTAAGATACAATCAGCTCTTGGACATTGGGAGGGGCTAGGGAAGGTTTTTATGCAGATTTTAGAGAAGGCTTGGTGCCTGAGAGGTGTGAGGAAAAGAGGGAGTGAAGGGTGGCTTTATAGTGGAGGGGAGAGGGGTTTCCTTAATATAATATTCATTAGTTTATTAATTTCAACTAAGAAAAGGAATAGTGAGTCTTGAATGACCAATAATAGTGATTTTATCATCTGATCCCGAACCAAGTGGGCTTACATCAGTATAGAATCATCGATTACTCAATTAATCCAGTATTTAGCATTTATTTTAAATTATCGTATTCTATTATTCATCAAAAATTCAAGTATCTCAGAAATATCCCAAACATTTAGGCCAGTCATTTTTTGACGAGTAAATTAAAAAAATGAAGTCCATTTTTTCAAAAATAAATTTCTAAATATTATTAATTTAATATTTAATTAAATTAATAATTTACTTAAAAACAGTTTTTAAGATTAAAACATACTTTATAGTGCTTTCAAAAATTACGCAGGATCTTATGAAATTAGCTATAAACTATAAGACATTGAATAAATAATTTATGAATTAATTTTAGGGAAATAAATATTATATTAAATTAATTAATTAATTATAATTAATTATTTATGACTTAAAAAATATCAAAACGTGTATTAAGGTCAAATTATCACTTTATAAGATGTCTAAATTTTATTTAATTATTCATATCTAATGTTACTATTATGTTAGATGATTTACAATTCATAAGGGTCACATTACAATTCATAAGGGTATGTTTCTATTCAAAAGATTAGTTCACTATTCACAAAAAATTATTTGTGATTAATTAGACTCCAAAAATCATCTTGAACACAACCATGTATGTCAGATTTTCAAAATTCCAAACACATAAGTGACAAACTAAAGTTTAAAGGAAACTAATCACTTAATAGTTTATTATGTTGTGATTTCTTGTTATTTTATGACAAAAATATAATAAGGTAATTTCCATTGAAATACATTTGGGTCGTTACAAAGAAACCCAAAAAATATACCCAAACCGAAATTAAAGCATCTCAAGTCTTAAGAATGTACCTTCCAGAAATTTAGGGTCATAAAAATATCCCCCTCTAATTACTTCTCATCATTTAGAAGTATCTCTTGTGGTTTGCACACAAAAATTGTGGCCATTACACATGAATATATGAAATCTACTCCAATTTCAGTTGTTATATATTCTTGAATTTATATAGAGCTCAATTAATAGTAATTTTATTTTACCATACCAGCTTATCACTTGGTTCCCAAATTGAAATTCGTCTTTCGACAAATGAATAATCCAATTCTAACTCAATATCCTCATAGTCGATAAAATTATAAGTATTGGGTTTATACTCTTAAAAATAAGATACACGCAATACATTATTCATAACATTATATTTTGAAGGTAGGTCTAGACAATATTCTACAATCCCCACATGTTTAATGATCTCAAATGATCCATCAATCCATGGTGCCGATTACATTTTCCTCTAAAATAATCGACGTCCTAACTAAGGGGAAACCTGAAATAAGACCTAATATCCCATAGTTAACTCTAATGGTTATATCCTCCACTTATAAAATAATATTTTTTACTCTACATTGTAACTAAAAACATCTAAGTAAATTTATTGCATTCTGAGGTCTTTTGTACGATACTTATCCAAATGACTAAAGACTCACCTGACTCAAGTAAACATAAAGATGAATGACATGGATGGAAATTGATAACCATAGTAAAAACAACCTGAATTGTATACTAGAATCTATTTTTATATTTTAATTATATCAAGGATAAATGATCATCATATGCTCTACCAAAATCTAAAACCAATTCTCGGATCACATCTTCTATGGTAAAAATAATACTTTCCAACTACCTATCAGTTTGTTTATGATACATTGTACTCAGTTTACATTGAGTCTAGAAAACATTTTATAATAATTTCTCAAATAGGTAAGAGAACAAAGTATCTATGTAATAAAATATGCTAAAGGGTTCTCCATGTGGTAGAAAAAACTCTCAATCATAGATATTTTAAAGGTCATCAACTGAGTGAGTATATCTAATTTTAAAGAAATGAGCGTATTCGGTCAACCAATATACTATAACCAAAATTGTATATCATCCATTCATGTTCCTAGTATATCCTCTGGTGAATTCCATTTTAACATCATCCAACTTCTACATATGAAACATATGTGGCTAAAATAACCCGCCTGGTCGCTGATGTTTTGTTTTCATCCTCTAACATGTCAAGAAAGAAGAGATAGAACAAGAAATGTCCTTATTCTTGTTGGGACACAAAAACCATCATATAATATAATGATTCTATTTATTTTACCACATGTTCACATACCACTATGAATAATGGGAGACCCCCATCAATTCCTCCATCATAGAAGATGAAAACAATACTCTCTCATGGGTATTAATGAAATTACATCCGCTAAAGGTCCATACTTGAATGGATTAATTTTCCTCCATCCAATAACACATAATGAAAAAATATGGATCTAACTCATTAATGTCCTTTAATCACTCTACCAATGACGATATAATTAATAAGGGTCAAAAAAATTGAAAAATATTTTGCAAAAGTCATTTTTATTTACCCAAAGTTTTTATTCACAAATTTTATGTTTTCCATTAATTTTTAGAATGATTGAAATGAATTTTTCTAATGTTTTATAAAGGATACTATTTTAATTTGATTATAAAATTCATAATGGATATTTTATTTTTAATGTATATAGTATTAACATCCTTTCTCGCCTCTATAACAATATTAAAGTATTTATCTGATTCTATATGTTTTTAATGGATTTAAAAATAAAACATTCTAATGAAAAAATATAAATTGTTTTCATCAATTTTCCAAAAGAATTTATTTGACTGAAAACAATATTTTTGATTAATTTAAATTCATATTTTGACTCATATTAATTTTTTGGTCCTTAACTTTAACATGAAACATTCACTTTCTTATAATCATTTTTAATTGAACATTAAATTTCTGTTAAATATCTATAATATTTTCATGATGAATTTTATTATTTACTAAGTTGAATACCATTTCTATATTTTGTGTGTTACTTGGAATTTTATTTTATTTTTTGGAAAATTTATTATACACCATATTCTTTACTCGATAGAGATTTGTTTGATAAGGATTATTTTTTAGGTATTGAATTTATCATTCAATATTTGAGGAATGCATTGCAAATGTATTGAATGGTGGGACAGAAAATAATATATCCCCTTTCCCATTAATAGGTCTTATGATAAAAACCTGTTATCCAACCCTGTTAAATGGGTTTTTGGTGTATACCTACCCATCAAATAACTTGTCTTAGCACAAGGAATTGTCAATAAAGATATTAAAATGACTGGGATCATGGCATCAAATATAAAGTATTTTAAAATTTTAGAATTCATCTATTATTATATATGATATTATTACATTGATATTATCCATGGATGTATTTAATGCTCAAGTTATGGATTAAATTTAAAGTTGTTTCTGTTATTTACCTTTCTATATTGATTATGTCTTATTTTCTCATCATATATTCCATTGTACATAACTTTTACTATGAATTTAATATCTATAATATTTTTTTTCTTTTCCTAGATATATGAATAAGAAATAACTGTTTTAATTTCCAATATTCACATCATTTTCTTTTGTTATGATTTGTATATTATTTCTGTATAATAAGGGAAGTGTATATGTATCTGGTTATTTAAGACAAATAAACTAGTCGATCCTTAGTGATGTGATCCCTTGTATCATATTTCTGTGTAATAAATTAGACACTAACCTTGGGTTAATAGATTTGGGGGTGTTATAGATGGTATTAAAGAATTTTTAGTAAAAGTATTATGGAAAAGTCTTAGGAAAGCTTATATTTGGGAACATGACCCTATGAATGAATTTTAGGATAAATTTGTTTGTAAGATAACATCCTATAGTTTTCGTAAGTATTATAATATATGGTTTACAAATAAATACATACTTATCTATATAATATTTGTTCATGTGGTTTTAGAATAGTTACATCTTATGTAATAAATCTAAAAATGGTTGTTTGAATATATATTTTTCAGCATTCTAATGTATGGTGAGTGCAACCTTACAGTGCACCTATTTTAAATCTCTAGACGGATATTAAAAGGTTAATTCTCATTTCCTTTATGAACCATTATGAAGGATTTGAATATATGATGACTATGAATAACATTTTTTAATCTTAAGTGGACATATATTCAAATGAATGTTCCATGATTTAGACATCTTATAATTTATTTTATTGATTATTTTATTTCAAAAAACGATTATTATTTAACAAATTATGTTATTCATTGCCATTCATTGGATTGAAATAAGAATAATCTTGTTAAAAATTAATATGCTGGAAAATGAGGTGATTAGTGAAAACCAAATTAGACGGTGCAAGGATTAGAGGATACTATGACTATTCCTAATTAGTTAACATGATAGTTGATTAAAAACTTACACTGAATATAACTCTAAAACTCAAAAGGGATGGGATGAATATAGTGTATTAAGAGCTTGGGTGGTGGATTCAATGGTGGATAGAATGAAAATTTTCCTTCATGTAATTTTTTTTGAAATAAATACCCCAAAGAATGTATCAAATAAAGAGAAAACTATTTTATATTACCAAAACAAGGGAATAGATCAATGAATTTTCATGGAAATTGATGAGTTTGGGGAAGGGATACAAAGTTTATCATAAGGTAAATAAAACACCCTGAGATTTTTTGAGGCAATTTTTTATAATTATTTTAATATTTTTTATACTACAGGAAACATTGAATATATATTATATTATATAAAATAAAAAAATTATTCTTACATTTCATGTTATACCATTTTAATTCTTCTCTGATTGCAACATCTGTTCAGCTTGCGTTACATGAAACATTGTGTTTCTAAAAAAATTATTATTGAAATTATTTAATCAATTAAATTAATAAAAATATGTTATAATGGTGTGTTTAAATAGGATAAACTGAATAATCAAAATAATAATTCTATGGATATTGATTCATTTAAAATCATGATAAACCACAAATGAAAAATAAAGGATCTGTTCTTAATGAAAAAAATATTTTTAATACCACAATATTATATTATCTTATTAATCAAAATAAATCATTATTAATGAAATATGTTAATGAAATTTATATATTAAAATGTTTTTGAATTCATCCAATATGTTTTATGTGCATAAAACTGGAACAAAACCATTTTAAGCATAAAAAGTTGTATATTTTTTAAAGGTTGGTTTACAAAAAAATAATGGAATAATTTTTTCAGAAACTAAAATTTGACAACATTATTAATTATTTTTGACATATTAAAATTATTTATTTATATCAGAATTAAAATATTTTCTTTGGTTGATTTTTTGGGATTTATTTGGAAGAGTTACATCTTTTGATAAATAGTCAAAATACTGAGTTTTATTGAAACATGTATATTCTTTTATTGTCAATAAAGGGTAAAATTATGTTTTGGATTAGTAATAAATTTTAATTATTTAATTTTAATTTTAATTTATCCAAATGTTGTTTTTAAAAATGATTTTATTTATGAATTTATTATAAAATATTTAATGTTTTAATACGGAATTCTTACTAAAAAAGTTGTTTGTCCTGGTCTTTTGCCAAATTTATTTTATATTATATTCTTAAAAAAATTTATATTGAATTTTGATAATTTGAAGAAAAATTTGAATTCATAAGGACCAAATTTATTAAATAATTCCCTTTTATTTTTTCCAATATGAATAATAAACATGGTAAATTATTTTACATAGATAAAGGGAAAATTGGGTAATTTATTTGACAAAAGGAAAATAAATTGACTATATAATTCCTTAAAAAATTCCAAAATTTTAGTGTATGAATATAATTTTTCCCTTAACACCAAAGGATTGAGATTATGTTGTTTAATGTAAACTTTTCTATGAAAATAAGTTATATAATATTTAAATCATAGAAAGACACAAAATAAAACTTTCTTTTTCTTAAATAACCCCAATGTGTCCACATGAGGAAAAATTTATTTTTTGAATGAATATTAATGTTAATTTTTATCTTAAAAACTTATTTTTAAAAAATAAATTTATTTTTTTCTTTATTGTCCACTTAGATGAAATTATGATGTTTATAGTATTTTATTTAATCAAAATGTAAAAATTTCTTAATCGTGTTATAAATATTATATTGATTTTACTATAGGTTTACCAAAATTAAATATTCAAACTGAAATATTATTATCATATATAGAATATTTATCTTCATCCTAGAATATAGTTTTTAATTCTTAGTGAAAATATATGTATATTAAATAATTGCATAATGTTGAGGTGGTTATTATTTTATTAATCGTAATATCAAATATATGTTTCAAAAAAATATTAAAATAAATATAATTTTAAATTATTGATGTGATAAAAGATTTATATAGAATAACTTTTCCACAAAGAGATATAATAAAAAATATGATGTTACCTATTTATCTTGAATTTTTTAAAATAAAAATAATTAATAGTGTCAGAATTGACACTAAGTTTTTATTTAAAAATCATAAAACATATTTTAAAATAATAATTATTTTTAATAAGGTCTAAATGTTATAAATTTTTTATTTATTCTCTAATTAACATCACATAAGAAAAAATTAAAACCTTTTAATATTGAAGATGTTTTTTCCTTAGATACAATTTAAAATAGGAAAACTAATGGTTAATAAAAATTGAGATGCTTTAAAATAATATCAAAACATTTCAAAAATAAATTGGGTGATGATATTATAATATTAACTCATATTAGATTCAAATCAAATACCTTTTTGATTTATTGTTATTTATATTGAATTTATTATTAATTAATATTTTCCGAGTTTACAAAAGTTCTCCTCACCCCAATTACAAAAGAGAACCTCATCCCTAACTTATTCACATCACTTTACATCCTCTAGGTCTCCAATCCTTTGCCAATGCTTATTCTCCACTTCCCTATACACAATCTATTGGTTCGCTGCTTCCCAAAATACCAACTCTAGAGTTCATTAGAGGAGATCTAAAAGTCCCATTTGGAAGAATATCAGGTTTGGACATATACAATGGAGGTCATGACTTCAGGTTGGTGATTTGGGTATCAAATTTATTTTGATGGGACACATTCCTTATACAAAACTTATTTCTTTTATGTGGTGTATAAACTACCCATGAATTTCATTTTGAGTATTGTTTTAAAGATTATGGTATTTTCATATACGTATAATGTTCATTATTTCATGGGTAATTTTGTTCTAATGAA
The DNA here is from genome assembly GCA_963277665.1 of Viscum album. Taxonomy (NCBI): domain Eukaryota; kingdom Viridiplantae; phylum Streptophyta; class Magnoliopsida; order Santalales; family Viscaceae; genus Viscum; species Viscum album. The sequence goes on along the minus strand of OY728143.1, from coordinate 873,670,592 downwards.
TATAATGTGGTAAGGGTTAATTTCAAAATCTCATTTTAATTCATGATAGTTTACACAACTAGAAAAATAACATATTTCCACACATCTGTTTCCATTTTTATTAAAACCACTATAATAACATATCTATTTCAATAGTTTATTTTATACAATGACCACACATATAATTGCATATCCCCTAATGATTGAGCCCCCCTGGTGGGTCGAACCCTCCTTCAAATCTCCTAGACATCACATTCCTACCTCTACAAATCTATTCATGATTGTACTCATCCTATGAGGTATTAAGGTCACCTCCTTGTTGGTCCATCTCCGTCACAGCCTCCCCACCTCCCTACATATGTAACTCCGACATGATCACTCCACCTCACTACCAATGGTGCTCTGATTCTACCTATCCACATCCACATGTTCCTCCTCCCCAGACATCTCTTTCACCCTACATGGATGCATCCAATCTCCATTCCCTAAACCTCCACCTATCCATAATCATGATTTTTATCTCACTATTCAACAAGAAATCCATAGGTTGCGATAACCATCAAAATCAAGGTCATCTTCTATGAATCCCCATACCTCTGCCTTTCGTTAATTTAGATTCAGATCTCCCTATTTAACGAGAGTTTCAAATGTTTATAATCCATAACATAAGGTTCGACATCAGTTTTTCCTTAGTGATTCAGAGTCATTATGAGAAGGGTATACATGTTAATATCATTACATCTAAAATGAACTTATAATTGAATGAGGATGTCTTTCTGGAAGGACTGCAATGTGAAGGTGCATGCCATTATCATTGGTTGTTTTTAAGTAGATGTTTATTTGATTTTGAAAAATACTCTAAAACACCATTTTTTTGGATATTATCCTTCCATCGTGCTTCCATCTCTCATAAAATAAGTATTATCTTCACAAGAACATCCTTAAATTCTCTCTAAACATTCATTTTTTAAGTGAGAATATCATCATGATCTTATGGCATGATTCATGTCGTCAATGAATGGATGGAACATTTGGAACTCATGGGTCAAATAAGGTGATGACCCCTAAACATCCATCTTTTTGTAAAATATCTGGAATATACATAAGACAATTCCCCCGATTGGGTTTGCTAGAATTTGATAGAAATCAGGATCGTGTGATCATTTAAGGAGAAAATACACCCATCAAAATGCTTCTAAATATAAATTTTTGATGATTTAATTGGTAATTATTTTTAATACATTGGAGTGATGAAGCAATTAAGTAAAAATACAAATACTGAAAAAATACTACAATTTATTTTTGTTCTTGTTTTTAAGATATAATTATTATATTTTCTATTTATGTCTTTTAATTATTTACACAATATCATTACAGATGTGATAAGCATGATAGTTGTGAAGCCATTAGGTAGAAATGGCATCAAGAGTCAAGTTTCACCATTGTCTTAAAAAATGAGGAACATTTTAGTCAGTTATATATTTCTATTATAATAGTTGGAACTTTTATATTTTTCCATTATTCATTGTAGTTTTTAATTGGTATTTTAGGTATCTTAGACTCAATCTTGAAACTACTTTGGCATGAGATTCTATATCATGTGGTTTTATTGCAGATGGCAGACTATTTCATTGGAGGATAAAACAGTTTCATGTCTACATATTGACAAGTTAGTATATTACTAAATTTTAATTTTTTTTCTATATCTTGATTTCATCTTTATAGAAGTCACATTACATATATTCAATATTATTTGGTTGAGGATGGGTTCCTAGAGCACAATATTGGGATAATTTAACTTTTTCATTACATCTCACCAATATTTCACTCATTTAAATTTATTATTCTAGTTTTCTATTTTATATTGTATCTCATGCTAAAATAGAATGTGAATATATAGACCGAGTGTGGAAAGACATACACAATGTTAAGATACATTGAGGTAGATATTTGAAGTCAGAGCGTTCACTATGGAATGATACCAAGATTATTTCAATTTTTATTTTAAGGAATCCAAAAGGTATCTACCTACTAACTTGAAAAGTAACCACATAGAATTTATTAGTATTTGATTTCATTTGTAGTAATCATTTTATTATTAAAGTGATAGGAAAATGAATCCTAAAGGGAGGAAAAATTAAAATTTATCTCTATGTGTCATTTTTTGAAATATATAATAAACAAACAGTTGATCTCCATGATAATTCATACACAAATTTACAGGTATCAATCATCTTCATTTTTAGTTTGGACCATGTTGGTTTCCTTCCAAACACACCTAGATTTACTTGTGGCATTTTTTCATTAACTTCAATTTTTTGATAAATAGTTGTTGAAAATCTATGTGATTGTTTTGTTATATATTTGAGAATACATAAAAAGTGTTTCTTTATTGAGAGTCTCATGGGAATTAATGTTGTAAGTTCTCAGGATCTAATCCAACACCTTGTTCATGTAATTAATTTATTTTATGATATGTTCTTTTTTCCCCCAATTCTTTATGTATGAAAATATTTAGTTCACAAAACATTATATTTCTATATGCGGTATCATGCATGGAAATTGTAGCTTATATATATTATGCTTTTAGTTTCATTTATTTTTTTTACATGGAGTCTCATTTTATAAATATAAATACAATTTTTACATGAATCATTAGTTTATAATGATTATTCTTGAAATTGCAATCACATAATATGCATGATGTTTCTGCATTATCATTATCTTAATTATGTTCGTGTCATTTATATTGTAGTTTATATTAATATACATGTCATTTGGTGATGTTGAACAAAATCTAGAAAAATTGTTCCTTACTAGGAAAATAATTTAGATCCTTCCCAAGATAATGAGAATTGATCACACCAATGGAACAAACATAAATTTTAAATGTACTATCTCATCCAGGATAATGAACACTTGTCTCACCAATGGAATGAAAAAATCTAAGTTGAGTGAAATGTGACATATTGATCTACATAAATTAATGACATGTATCTTGTTTACTAAAATTGGTGATTCAATTTTAGAGAATTGATAACATATTAGATTTTACATAATACATTATCTTTTTTATCTCTATTTTTTACTTAATTCCCTTAAAATTTATAATAAAATAATTCAAATGATTCATATTGATATATCCTATAGAAGGCACATTCATTTTAAGATATGAGTTTTTTAATTGTGATCAGTATAAAAACCATTATAAATTGATTAGAAATTATTTTTTCCTATTGAATTCCCTTTTATACAATTATTTATTTTGTAATTATAATTTATTAAATTCTACAATGTAACATAGTGTTTTAAAACATGGAATATAATTTGGATAAATTTTGGTATAATGTTTTCCCCAATGTTTGAGGGGGTCTATATGAAAATAATATTACAAACATCTAAAATAATTTCACAATGATTTTAATAAAACATATTATCCATATCTGAAGTATTTAGATTATTTTAAATATGCACTAATGTATAAGGTTTGATATAGTAAAATTCATCGTGTTGTGGTTTTTGTTATATGGTGATTCATGACACCTCTTCAGGGTATATTTATTGATTTAAATTAAATATCATATGAATAAAAAATCATTATTAATGATTATGTAATTAATATTGGGATGTAAATATAAATCAGAATATTATTCTTTTCATTTTTGGTTATTCAGTCATGTATCATTATCATGTAAAATCAGCACACTGATCACTTATATAAAAGAAGTTGTTAAATCTCTCTTCTTTTCACATTATTTCCATACATGTTGTTTCTTATTATGTAAGTACATGGGAAATTGACTTCTTCAATATACCAATAATGTTTGTTTACTCAGTGGAACATATTTAACTGCACAATATTTTATAAAACCTTAAACTAGATACATATTTAGTAAACTATATTTCATTATATTTATTTATATTCATCATTGTCAAACTTGGAATCACTAAAAACCAAATTTTCAATAATTTTCATCATATCATTTTGATTATAAGTGAAATAGTAGACATTAACATTTATAGAAGCATCCCATTCTTTCAAAAATGATGTGTCGTTTTTCGGAAGTGTTGTTTTCAACACCAAATTAATTTCCCTATCTTGTAACTAGCATAGTGTGCAAGTACAGGGTTAGTCCACAAGGAAACCAAGATGGAATTTATGTCTCTTGATTTGAAATTTATCAAGTTAAGATGCTTAATTTAAATATTATTTTTTGGTTCATAATGATGGATATCAAAATAGAACTAATTTGTTGGCCTTCTCTAACTCACTACGAATTAACATCAAAATCAAAGATTACATAAAACTGGATTTTAATGGACAATGATAAAAATGTGCTAGGGATGGGAATTTATGTTGGAAATTAAACCTTATTCCCTATTTTTTTGTGTTTTTCACAATAACAAACATTTCTTGGTTTCATTTTTGTTAGAACTCCCTTGGTCTGGTGAGTTCCGATTAATTCGGTAGAAAACAATCTCTTGGTCTGGAAGTTGTTTCCTGCTGACTCTTAATTTAGAAACCACCCTATAGAAAAGACAAATATATCCACGGTTCAGGGATATCATTGTCATAATTCTCCCAAATATCCCTGGAAACTCCATTATTGGTCCGATTTGGGGTTTCCTACAAAATAATACATGGAAGATAGGAGAATTAGGTGAGATATGATGAACAAACACAAGAATAGAGAAACATGTTATAACGAACCCACATTTTTTATATCCCCAACAGAAGGGTGTTTAGCTACTCATGATTTAAAGGATAAAAATCTTACTAAAATTCATAAGAGTGTTCATTAAAATATAAAATAGAAGAATCAAAAGCACAACAAAAAATACAAGGAAGAAGTGCTCCCAAACCTTCCTCTAGAAAAACATAGTTCCCAACCCTCCTTTCTCATCTCCATAGTCCTTTCACTATCCAAGCTCACCCCCAGGGTCTTCTCAATCAGAAAGGACATATTTCCAATAGTCCAAAATCCAGTAGAAAGTGAAACATCGAATCAAGTATTGGGTGAAAATTGAAATATCTAAAACAAAAAGGCGGTAGTGGTCTACGCGATTTTGGGAACACGGTTCCGTAGCCCTTGAGCAAACCGTGCATAAGTTTCTGTCTCAAATCCATAAGGCTATATAGTTTTCATAAATGGGTTGCACTGTTTGGGTAAGTCGTGCTCTAACCGTGCAGATGTCTCTATCCATATGTGCATGTCTCTCAAGGTTTCTCAGAAGGACCGCACGATTTTGGTAAGTCATGCGCCAACTATGCGGACCTCTCTGTCAATGGAATCATCTCCCGCACAGTTTGAACACGGCTTGGATAACCATGTAGCTGTCATACGGGTTTCCTTTCTCTTTGAAATTCAAGAAATCGCCCTTCCTTCATGTCTTGGTGCTTGATCTGAGGGACTCTAATCCGGTAAAGTTAGGGTAAAAGGGTCCCAAAGCGTCTAATTACCTTCTAAATCTACAAAATTTCTAGACTTCCTACTTCATCCTTTGGTAACTAAAAAACCTATTATGGATCATCGACCCTATGATATCCATGTAATAAACATCAACAGAAAAACATTTTATAGATATTAAACCAAGTCGAAATGCCTTATTCACAACAGTGCATCAACCTCCCCCAAACATGATTGGTTGTTTGTCCTCAAACAAATTCATAGACAGTCATTTCCTAGTAGTTACCAAAGAGACCAGTAGAAACATTACATATTATACTAATTACATGAATATTAATTTTGAACTAATTACCATAAAAAATTACAGCTTTCATACATCATTGTTCCCCATGTCTATGAGGTCAGCTAACAAAGTAGGCTTAATCCCAAATAATCAATGATTCATTTTTAAATAAATTTTTCTTAAAACTGAGTTTTCCATTCTTCATTCAATGAATGTGCCTACCTCTATTTCTATCCTGTTATACACTAAAATTAGTTAAGCTCGGGTTTCATCATCGCCAATTGGAAGCCTATCACTTTTATAGGTCACACACCCTCATTGGCATGCATTATTTGGAACATGATGAAAAGTCATCAATATTATTGAGCATGTCTTTGCATATCTCAAAAAAAATTGTAGTGGGGTGGGATACTATAATAAATGTTTTCCCAATTTTCTAATGGCAACACATGATGAGAATTTTTTCTCAAGTCGAGTGTTTATGTAATTAAGACGACGTAATAGCCACTAGTGTGGCAACAACAATTCCTGAAATCTCACCAATCCTTATGCACAATTCGACTTCCATTTCAAGGGGTTCCTCAATTCAAATTTCTCCGTCAAAAAAATTATTTTTAAATAAATTGTTTTTTTAAATGGATGGATAAATGTTCCTTTAAAAGTATTGCAATGTTTATTCACATCACAAACTAGGTTTGACAATCCGGGCATATGAGCCATTTTTAGAGTTAATTTCAAAATTTCATTTTTATCTAATTGGTATAAATCCATGACATATATAACATCCCTTTAGACATACATAAGAAAATAGGCTACCCTAAGTACTTGGGAAAGCAATCAATCAAAATGTGGTTCCAATTAAGGGCACCCTCAGCCACACTTAAAACCGAGCACTATCCCCCTTGAAGGTAGTAAAGTAGAGAAGGGTGGGAAAGGAAGCATGAAAAGGGATGGAAAAGGTAAAGAATAGAAAATAGTGAAAAAATTAAAAGATCCCATGAATGTCATTCAAGTGTGGAAAACAGGTGGCGTGCGAGAGCCCGACGAGTGGAAAGGTGGCTGGTGTGGAACATATGAAAGCCCCTACTGGTGAGACACAAGAACCAGATAAGTGATGTAAGAAAAAGGAAAACAAGCAGTAGGGAATGAAAAAATCACACTATCATGCAGTCCTAGGCACACCCAGAAAAACAATTCATTTGAACAGAAATTTTTTCAGAATGTCGGGTTACCTCCCTGTTAGTGCTACATTTAAAGTCTCGAGTTCCACATACATGTGCCTTGAGATACCTGAATTTCATAATGGAAACTGTTCCCAACATGTCTTCTATTCTTGTGTAAGGATTAAGGTGCAGCCCATTGACCCTAAATGTTCAATCATCTACGCCAGTCACTTCCTCCACAGCATGGTGGAAACCTGTAATCACCGTAAAGGGTCCCAACCACTGGGAAATCAACATACCTAGATAAAACATTAGACGAGAAATAAAAAGTAAGAATTTATCACTTGGATGGAAATATTTCTATGAGATAATGCGGTCATGGACCATCTTCGTCTTCTCCTTATAACGTTTTGTATTCTCATAGGCCTCCCTCGTTATCTCATCATGATCATTTAACTGGAATTTTCTCATTTCTTCTGCAGCCTTGAGATCATAATTCAGGGCCTTGATAGACAAATAATCCTTGTGCTCTATCTCCATAGGCATGTGTTAGGGTTTTCCATAGGTCAACCTGAAAGGTGACATACCAAATGGTGTTTTGAAGGCTGCATTGTAGGCCCATAACACGTCTTCTAATTTCTTGGACCAATCCATTCATAATGTGCCTAACATTTTCCCCAATATTTTCATTAACTCATGGTTTGACACCTCCACCTGACCACCAGTTTGGGGGTGGTATGGTGTTCTGTGCTTGTACATGACCCCATACTTTAAGTGCACATTTTTCACGAGAGTGTTGTCAAGATGTGTACCACGGTCCCTAATCAAAACCCATGGGGTCCCAAACCGACTGAAAATATTTTTTTTTGAAAATTGAGGATGAACTTAGTCATATTACGAGTCGTTTTCACTCTTACTACCCACATGGAAACGTAATTGACACATTCCAGAATGTATGTGATCCCAAATTATGGGGGAAACGTACCCATGATGTTGATTCCCCACTGGTCAAAAACATCAATCTCAAGTATCGGGTGTTGTTGCATATTGGCATGACATCCAACATTTCTAGTGCATTGGCACTGATCATAGAATGAGACAAAATGATGAGTGTCCTTATGCATTGATGGCTAGAAAAATATCGATTGTAAAACCATGGCTACTGTTCGATCTATCCTGTGACGTCCCCTTTCTAGAGAAGGGTGAAATAATTACAAAATATATTTAATCTCTTCATCTGGGATGCATCGGCGTATTACCACATCGCCACATGAGCGTAAGAGAAGGGGTTCTCCCCAGAAATAGCACTTTACCTTTGGAAAAAATTCTTCCACTGTTGAAATGATAAGTCCGGGTGGACAACTCTGGTGGCTAAATAATTTTCAAGGTGGAAGAACCATGGCTAAGGTGGTACTCCAATAGAAAATTGTTTCTCATCAGGGAATTCATCCTTGATCTCCGGATCATCTTTTCTCTCAAAATGGGTAGTTCTAGCCGGGAGAGATGATCAACCCCCACATTCTCACTGCCCTTATTTTCCTTAATCTCCATATCAAACTCATAGAGGGGGCTCACCCAAAGGATGATCCGCGGTTTGGAATCCTTCTTGTTTAGAAAATATATAAGTACGACACGATATGTATAGACTACAACATTAGAAATCACTAAGTAGGAGTGGAATATGTCATGCAAAAAAATCACGGCTAGTATTTTATTCTCTAAGGTGGTGTAATTAAGATGCAATTAATTTAATACTTGGATGTCATAATAGATCGGTCTGAAAATATAGTACAGTTGTTGTCTAAGAACTACCCCCATGGAATAATCGATCACATCACACAAACGTTCAAACATCTCCTCCTAATTCGAAACAATCCTTATGGGTGTGGAAACGAGTTTTTTTTTCAGAATATGGAAGGATGTGATACTTCTTTCATCAAAATCAAAAACTACATCCTGGGATAGTAGATTGGTTAAGGGATGAGTGATCTTGGATAATTCATAGACAAAACTTCGATTAAAACATACACGCCGCAAAAAGATTAGAATTGCTAAGATTGATGTGGAAATCAGAAGCTATGAGATAACTACTTTTTTTTCTGGATCCACCTCAATTCCTTTCATCAAGATCCTATGACCTAATACGACTATGTGTTCCACCTTAAAATGGCACATCTCCCAAATGAGAAACAATTTTTTATCCTCACGTCATTCAAGAATCAACTCTAGATTCGTCATGCAAGTATTTAAAGACTTACCATATACTGAGAAGTCATCCATGAAAAAATCTATAATCTGCTCCCCCATATAATGGATTACGGATAGCATGCATCTCTTAAAGGTGGTTGAAGTGTTTCAAATCCCTATTGAAATTCGATGGTAGGTGAAGGTTCCATAAAGAAAATTTAAGGTAGTATTTTTTTGATACTCCGGGGCAATAGATATTGGGTTATATCCCGAATAAACATCTAAGAAACAGTAAAATTCATGCCCCACCAATCTTTCCAGCATTTGATACATGAATGAAAGAGGGAAATGATCTTTCTTGGTTACATAATTTAACATCCTATAATCGACACAAACCTGCCATTCCATAACTATGCAGGTTGGGATGAGCTCATTCTTTTCATTGGTAACCATCATGATGCCTCCCTTTTTAGGCACCACTTGGATAGGACTCACCCACAGGATGTCGATGATGGGGTATATAATTCCATCATCGAGTAATTTGATCACCTCCTTCTTGACCACATCATTCATTGGGGGGGGGGGTCCATTCTTTGATGTGGTTGGTGAGAGGATTTTTAACATTCCTCCTTAAGTACCTTTTGGGTGCAGACCGTGGGTCTTATACCCTTATGGTCAGTGACCATCCAACCAATTTCATGTTTCCTCCTTCAGACGACTTACAGAATATCCACTTCTTGATCTTTGAGAGCAAGGAATTTAGGACCACCTTCCTCTCCTAAATAGACATATTTCAATGAGGAAGGGAGAAGTTTCAACTCTAGAAACAGATCTTTGAGAATGGAAGGTATGATCGGCTCGACCTCGATTCGCTCTAATAAATCTAAAACAACATCTCTCTACCATTAATGGATTTCTCGGCCTAAAAAAAATCTTAATTCCTCTTGGTTTTCTTCAACTTGGTCATCCTCTAGAACGGGTTCATTGCTGAATGAATAATATTGCATATCACCTTCCTCTTGGCCTATGTAGTCATCTGTTGTTTTCAAGGCACAACAATCTTCTTTCTCCATCAGTGAAACTTCTTTCAGAGCATTGAGGATATTGTAGGAAACCTTCACATCACCCACATGGATGATCGGATCACCTTGGTTCACATCAATTAAAACCATCCTGTTTTCCAGAAAGGGTCTTTCAAGAATCAAAGATCCCTCTTGGCCTTCTTCCATGTCCAAGATAATGAAATGTGATGGCAGAATTAATTTCCCCACACTAACCAACACATCTTCCCACAACTCCCTAGGGTATTTAATTGAATAATCACCCAGTTGGAGTGCCACTCGGGTTGGATTTCTATCTTTCAACCCTAACATCTTTCATACTCCAAAGGGATTTAAAGTAACACTCGCACCCAAATTACATAGGGATTTTCCAAACTTGCATGGTCTGATAGTGCATGGGATAGTAAAGCTTACCAGATCTTGGAGTTAGGAGGGAGAGTGTGTTAGACTACGGCCATGCATTCCTTGGTCAGGTGAATGGTACATAAGTATGTCATCATCCTTTTATTTGAAAGGATCTCTTTCCGAAACTTTATATACAAGGGAATTTGAATCAATGCCTCTATAAAGGGAATTTTGATGTGAAGCTTCTGGAAGAATTCCATGAACATGGAAAATTGCTTGTCCAGCATCCACTATTTCATCCATGTATGAAATGGTTATGGGGGTATATATATGCATACACCACTTCTTTGACCATATACTATGGGACTTCCAATTCATTATCCAACTCATTTTTTGGGGAATATTCCTCAGCTGCAAATTCTCCACCTGAGGATAATGTGGACTGCATTGATGGTGTAATACCCTGACTCATTGTTACCTTTAGCGACAGCTCCGTCCCACTATGTAAAATAACAAAATTAGCCTCCTCCATTGGATTTTTCTCTGTATTTCCTAGTAGTGTACCGGGATGTCTATGAGAAAGGTGATTGGAAAGCTTCCCAATATGGTTATTGAGGCATCTAATCGATGCCTCCTGGTTTTGAAATCTTGTTTCAATAGCAGCTATAAATGTAGACATAATTTCCTCCATCCTAGAGGGATGTTACTTATAAGGTTATTGGGATACTTTTTGGGGAGGTGGCTATTGCAATGTTTGAGCAGGAAGAGGGTTTTGATACCTTTGATGTTGATATGATCCTTGTTAAAATTGGTTACATTGTTTCTGCCTCGGATATAGAGTCTGAAATTTGTATTGACCGTAACCAGGTGGTCTTTGTTTTCAGGGCTGAGTATTTTAATGTTGCTTCCCCCATCCTATATTTTTTGTCTCTTTCCATCCCTAGTTTTGGTACTGAGGGTAGTTGTTGGGTCCTATGTTATATGAAGAATAATTTACCTCACTGGTTGAGGCTCCCACAATTTCCCCTAGCCACTCTCCCATATCATGGTTGTCACCGAAATCACTACAAGCTAGTTGACGAACAGTTTGAACATGAGATGGATGTTTTATATTTATAGAATAAATATTCTTTGAGACGACATCGAGTTGATCTACAAGCATGGTGGTGGAATCTATATTATGCATTCCCCTTTTCTGAGTGCCCAGTTCATAATTCCACTAAAAATTAATGGCTGACATGACTTCCAAAATTTCAATAATCTCTTCAGGGGACATCCTCATGATTGCCCCTCTAGTAGATGCATCAATCACATACTTTGTGTTAGTTGTTAAACCTCCCTATAAAGCCTTGATTTTCATCCATAATGGTAGTTCGTGGTGTCGGAATTTCCTCATAATCTTCTTAAATCATCCACATGACTCAAATAAATATTCTGAGTCATGGTGTTAGAAGTTTTGGATTTCATTCCATTCGGTGATTGTCTTCGAGGGAGGGAATTATTTCAATAAAAAGGCGTGGGCTAATGACTCCCAATTAAGAAAAGATCTCTAAGGTAAAAACGTGATCTTGTTCTTCACCTTATCCCTTAATGAAAATGGAAACTGCCTATGGAGTATTGCATCCTCTGACACTCCATATTATCGAAAAGTGTCACATATCTCCAAAAAGTATGATAGGTGATCATTTGGGTCTTCACCTGGAAAGCCACCGAACTAAACTGTATTTTGAATTAAATTCATTATCGCCAGATTGATCTCAAAATGTTGGGCCTGCACCAGTGGTTTAACTATTCTAGTGCTTGCTCCCTGAATGTAGGGTAATCCATATTCCATAAGATTACGATGTGGCGACATCAGTTCATGAGGTTCTTGGGGAATGAACTCTTGTTTCTCTATTGGATAATATGCATGTTGATTATGAGGCAAATAAGAAGGCTGCTCCCACATAATTTATTACATCGGTTGTGGCCACCCAAACCCTAGCACAAATTGGGAAGGTGGCCTTTATTGGTTCCTCAGTAGGTATTCCATGTAATCCCTCAATGGATTTGGATGCTTCTCTTCCTCAACACCAAGTGGTGGATTCTCTTAAATAACCAATGGTTTCCCAACTCGTTGGATAGCCCCGAGATCTTCCTCCCGATGTGCCATGATATCCTTTTCATTTTGATCACCCATAACTGCACGACATCTCCTGGACAACGTTGTTTCTATTTTTGTTTCTATCTGGTGTAACTCTGATGACTTGAAAATCGAGGAACGATTGACCCGACCAATCATATACCTACGGTCTATTACAACATAATCAAGACACCCAGTGTAAAATGGAAATAATAAAGAAAAATATATATAAGATGAGGAAAAGAGTTTATAGAAATATTTAATTTTTTTTTCACTAAATGAACCTAATTAAATTGATAAAACAGACCACTTCCCCAGCAACAGTGCCAAAATTTGATGAGTTATTTGTCTGATTTGATATTTTTAGCACCAAATTAATTTCCCAAAATTGTATCTAGAATAGTTTTCAAGTACGGGGTTGGTCCATAGGGAAACCATGTTGGCATTTATGTCTCTTGATTTGAAAGTTCTCACGTGAAGATGATGAATTTAAATAAAATTTTTTGGTTCACAATGATGGATCTCAAAAGAGAACTAATTATTGGGCCTTCTGTAACTCACTACAAATTATCTTCAAAATTGAAGATTACTAAAAAAAGGATTTTAATGGATAATGATAAAAAGGTTACGGGGCTGGAAATTTATATGGGACATTAAACCTTATTCCCAATTGTGTTGTGTTTTTCCTAATAAGAGACATTTCTGGGTTTCATTTGTGTCAGAACTCCCTTGGTCGGTGAGTTCCTCATAAGTCGGTAGAAATCAATCCCATGGTATGGAAATTGATTTATTCTAACTATTAGTTTTGTAAATATCCTCTAGAAATGAAAATAACATCCAATGGTCATGGATATCCTTGTCATAATTATCCCAAAGATCCCTGGAAACTCCATTCTTGGACCGATAGGGGGTTTCTAGTGAAATAAGACATAGAAGTTGGGAGAACTAGCTGAGAGACGATAAACAAACACAAGACAAGAGAAACTGGTTCTAACGAACCCACCTTTTTTCCAGCCCATACACAAGGGGTTTTTAGCTACTCATAATGAAAAGGATATAAAGCTTACTAAAATTCATAAGAGGGTTCATCACAAAAAAAATAGAAGAATCAAAAGCACAACCAAATACAGAGAACAAGTTCTCAAAAATCCTTCCTCTCACAAAAAAACATAGTTCCCATCCCTCCTTTCTCCCAACAAGAATAATCTCATTATCCAGGCTCACCCCCAAGGTTTTCCCTATCAAAAATTACCTTTTTTGCAATTTCCAAATGCAGGTAGAAAGGGGAACCCCTAGTCAAGGATTGGGAGAAAAGTGACTTAGATGGAAGGAGATGACTGTAGTGGTCCGTAGGGTTTTGGTTGCATGGTTTGGTAGGTCATGCGCCAATCGTGCGGAAGTCTATGTCTCAAATCCTTATGGCCGACTAATTTTCATGGACGTGACACACGGTTTGGGTAAGCCATGGGCCAACCATGCGGATGTCTCTATCCATATGTGCATGTCTCACATGGTTTCTCTGAAGGGCCGCACGATTTTGGTAAGATGTGCACCAACCATGTGGACCTCTCTGTCATTGGAATATTCTCTTTCATGGTTTGAACATGGTTTGGATAATCATGTAGCTATCATGCAAGCTTCCTTTCTCATTTAAATTCCTGAAATTTCCCATCCTTCATGTCTCAGTGCTTGATCTGGGTGACTCCAATCCGGCATATTTAGGTGAAAATTGTCCAAAAGCCTCCAATTCCCTTTTAAGTCTCCAAAATTCCAAGACTTCCTTCTTCTTCCACTGGTAAATTAAAACCCAATTATGGAACATCAAACTTGTTCAATCCATGCAAAAACAATCCGAAAAAACCATTTTATAGATATTAAACCATTTAAAAATTCCTTATTCACTGTATTGCGTCAAACTCCCTCACACATGATTGGTAGTTTGTCCTAAAACAAAGGCATAGATAGTCATTTCCAAGGGGTTACCAAATAGACAAGTTGAAACATTACAGATTATACCAATTAGATGAATATGAATTTTGAACTAATTACCGTAAAAAATTATAGTATTTTTACATCATTGTTCCCCATGTATATGATGATAGCTAACAAAATAGGATTAATTCAAAACAGTCCAACATTCATTCATAAATCAATTTTTTAAACTGTGTTTTCCCTTATCTATTCAAAGAAAGTTCCTACCTCTATATTCAACTCATTATACACTTAGATTAGTTAATCCCAGATTTCATTATCACCAATTTGCGATCTATCACTTTTATTGGTCACTCACCCTCCCTAAATTTAATTCTTTAGAACATGATGAAAGGTCATCAAAATTAATGAGCATACCTTTGCATATCTAAAAAATAATTGTATTTTTGTAGTGGTTTGAGATACTAGCATAATTTTTTTCCCAATTTTATCATGTCAACACCGGATGAGAATGTTTTATGAAGTCAAGTGTTCATGGAATTATGACGGTGTAATATCCAATAGTAAAGGACCAACAATTCCCAAAACCTCAGCTCTCCTTATTTACAATTTGACTTCCATTTTTAGCGGTTCCTTAGTTTGAATTACTCCATCAAAAAATCATTTCTAAACAAACTATTTTTCTAAATGATTTGATAAATGTTTCTTTTCACGTATTACAAGGTTTATTCACACCACAAACTAGGTTCGACAATATAGACATGTGAGCCATTTTAAGAGATAATTTCCAAAATTAATTTTTATCTAATTGATATAAACCCATGATATCTATAACAACCCTTTATAAATGCCTAAGAAAACATGCTATCATAAGTTTTTGGGTAAGAAATCAATAAAAAAGGGGTTCCAATTAAGGGTGCCCTCCACCACACATAAAACTGATCACGGTCCCCCGTGAAGATAATAAAGTAAAGAAGGGTGGGAAAGGAAGCATAAAAACCGAAGGAAAATGTAAAGAATATAAAAAAGTGAAAAAGTGAAAATCTCTCCTAAATGTCGATCATGTGTGGAAAACAGGTGGTGTGTGAGAGACCGACGGGTGGAATGGTGGATGGTGTAGAACAGATGAAAGCTCCAATATGAGAGACACAAGAATTAAACAAGATATGAAAGAAAAAGAAAAAAATTAGCACGGAAAGAAAATCACACTATCATGTAGCCCTTGGAACACTCAAATAGAAAAATCATTTGAACAAAAAAAATTCTGATTTCTGGGTTACCTCCTAGTCAGTGCTACGTTTAATGTCTCATGCTCGACTTACCTGGGCCTTGAGCTACCCCAATTGCATGGTGGAATATATTCCCCCCATTGCCTTAATGCTAAAGTAAGTCTTTAGGCACTTCCCATTGGCCTTGAATGTTTGATCATCTATGCCATCCAC
This sequence comes from Viscum album, assembly GCA_963277665.1. Classification (NCBI taxonomy): domain Eukaryota; kingdom Viridiplantae; phylum Streptophyta; class Magnoliopsida; order Santalales; family Viscaceae; genus Viscum; species Viscum album. Next base: position 873,654,670 of record OY728143.1, on the reverse strand, counting down.
TTCCACTATGCCATGGTGGACAAATGTAATCACCGTAAATGGTCCCGATCACCGAGACTTTAGATTACCTGGAAAAATATTCAAAAGAGATTTAAAAAGTAAGACCATATCACCTAGTTGGAAGGATTTCTGGGAGATCATGCGGTCATTGACCACCATCTTCATATCCTTATAATGTTTTTCATTCTCATAGGCCTCCCGTATTATCTCGTCACGCTCGGTTAGTTGTAATTTCCTCTTTTCTTCTGCAAACTCGAGATCATATTTCTGGGCCTTGATATTCCAATAATCCTTGTGCTCCATCTTCACTACCATGTGGCAGGGTTTACCATAGATCAACCGAAATGGTGACCTTCCCAATGGTGTTTTGAAGGATTTCTGGTAGGCCCATAACACATCATCTAATTTATTGGACCAATCCTTTCTGGATGCACCTACTGTTTTCTCCAATATTGTCTTTAAATCACGGTTTGACACCTCCACATGACCACTGAATTGAGGGTGGTATGGTGTCCCATGGTTGTACATGAATCCATAAATTAAGTTCACATTTTTCAGTTGAGTGTTGTCAAAATTTGTACAGTGGTCACTAATCAACACCCACAGGGTCCCAAACTGACTGAAAATATTTTTCTTTAGAAAGGTGATGACGACCATAGTCGTATTATGAGTCATTGTTTCCACTTCTACTCATTAGGAACTGTAATCAACACATACTATAATGTACGTGTTCCTAAAGGATGGGGGAAACATATCCATGATTCTGATTCCCATACATCTAAAACATCAACCTCAAGTATTGGGTGTTGTAGAGTCTTGGAACGATGACCCACATTTCCTATCCTCTGGCACTGGTCACACTAAGAGAAAAAATGATGAGTTTCCTTATGCATGGATGGCATGAAAATCCCGATTGTAAAACCTTTTCTACTATTTGATTTGTCCCATGATGTCTTCTGGCCAGAGAAGACATACATAATTCTAAAATACATTGAATCTCTTCATGCGGCATGCAACCCCCATCGCCACATGAGCAGAAGAGAATAGTTTCTTTCCAAAAATACCTCTTTACCTCTGAAAAAACACTTCCTCTGCTGAAATGATATTTCCGGGTGGACCAATCCTATGGCTATGTAATTTTCATGGTCGGTGAACCATTGCCGAGGTGGTACTCTAATAGAAAATAACTGCCCATCGGGGAAGACTTAATTGATCTTCCGGCATTCTAGACTCTTTAAATGGGGTAGTTTCATCCGAGAGAGATGATTAGCTAACACATTATCACGTCCCTTATTATCCATAATCTCTAAATCAAACATCTATAGAAGGAGCACCCAATGAATGTGCAGCGGTTTGGCATCATTTTTGTTCAGAAAATACATAAGTGTTGCATGCTCTGTGTAAACTACAACTTTTGAAAGCACTAAGTATGAGAAAAATCTGTCAAACACAAAAACCATGGCTATAATTTATTTCTCTCTGGTGGTGTAACTAATCAACGCTTCATTTAATGCTCGACTTTCATAATAGATTGGTATAAAAATATGGTCCAGCTTCTATCCAAGAACTTTCCCCATGACATAATCGCTCACATCCCACATAAGTTTAAACTACTCCTCCCAATTTTCAGAAATCCTTACGGGTGCGGTGACCATTTTTTCCTTCAGAATTTGTAATTTCGCGATACATTTTGTATCAAACTCAAAATTTTCATCCTTGGATAGTAGATTGGTTAAGGGATGAGCGATCTTGGAGAAGTCACAGAAAAATCTTCGATAAAAACTTGCACGCCCCAAAAAGCTTCGAATTGCTTGGAGTGATATGGGAATGGGCAGCTGTGAGATAACATCAATTTTTTTTGGATGCACCTCAATTCCTTTCTTCAAGATCATATGGCCTAATAGGATTCTGTGTTGCACAATAAAATGGAACTTCTCCATATTTAGAACCAAATTTGTATGCTCACATCGTTCAAGAACCGGCTACAGATTTGTCAAGAAAGTATTGAATGACATCCCGTATACCGAGAAGTTATCCATGAAAACCTCTAAAATCTACTCTGCCATATCATGGAATATTGATAACAAGAACCTCTAAAAGGTGGATGGAGCTTTGCACATCCTAAATGTCATTCTTCCGTAGATGAAGGTTCCATAAGGACAAGTAAAGGTACTCTTTTCCTATTTCTCTGGGGAGATAGAGATTTAGTTATATCCTGAATAACCTTCTATGAAATAGTAAAATTCATGCCCCACCAATATTTCTAGAATTTGTTCCATGAATGTAAGAGGAAAATAATATTTCCTGGATGCATCATTCAACTTCCTGTAATCGACACAAACGTGTCATCCCATAATTTTGTGAGTCTGGATGAGCTCATTCTTTTCATTGGTCACCACCGTGATGTCTCCCTTTTTAGACACCACCTAGAGGGGAATCACCCACAAGATGTTGGACAAGGGGTATATAATTCCGTCATCGAGTAATTAGATCACCACCTTTTTGACCACTTCTTCCATGGGGGAGGGGGTTTAATGTTTATTATGGTTGGAAAGTGTCGTTTTCCCCTTCTTCCACAAGTAACTTTTGGGTAAAGACAATGGGTCTTATACCCTTATGATCAGCGTCCATCCAGCCAATGGCATGATTCCACATTCAGAGGTCTTTCAGAAGAGACTCTTCTTTATATTTTGAGAGAAAGTCATTTAGGATCACCGAAGTGTATATTCCTTTCCGAAATACCCATACTTCAACGAGGAAGGGAGATGATTCAACTCAATCTAGGGAGCCTTGAGAATGGAACGTACGACCGGCTCGACCTCGGCTTGATCTAATAAATCTGGAAGAACTGCCCACTCCCAGTAATGGTCACCATGGCCTACAATAAATATTAATTATTATTAGTTTTATTCAATATGGTACTCCTATAGAATAGGTTCATTGATGAATGAATAATATTAAATATCATCTTCCTCTAGGCTTAATCAGTCAGTCGTTTTTGTCAAGGAACAAAAATCCTTTATCTTCTTCAGTGAACCCTATTTCACAACATGGAATTCGTTGTAGGAAACCTTGTCATCACTCACATAGAAGACCACCTCACCATGGTGAACATCAATTAAAACATTCCCAGTAGCCAAAAAGGGTCTTCTATGAATCAAAGATGCATCTTTCCCTTCTATATTGTCCAAGATAATGAATTCCACAAGCAGAATTAATTTATCCAATGTGACCAGCATGTCATCCAACATTCCCCTAGGGTATTTAAAAGAACAATCAGCAATTTGGAGTGCCACTCAGGTTTCCATGAGATCTCTCAATAATAAATTCTTGAATAATTTAATGAGCATTAAATTAACCCTCTCCCACAAATCAGATAGGGCTTTGACAAACTCACAATGTACGATAGTGCATGGGATAGTAAAGCATCCCATATCCTAAAGATTTGTAGGAAGAGTGTGTTGGAATATTGAAAAGAATTCCTTGTTAAGGGGAATGGTGCACAAGTCTTCCTTCTTCTTATTATTTGAAAGGATCTCTTTCATGAACTTCGTATATGTGGGCATTTGAATCAATGCCTCTACAAAGGGAATTTTTATGTGAAGCTACCAGAAGACTTCCTTCAAACTGGAAAATTACTGGGCCAACTTCTGTTTTCTCATCTTTTCTATAAATGGAATGGTAGGTTCAAACGCTTTAACCACTTAGTTTCCCTTCTCCTATGGGACTTCCAGTTATTTATCCAACTCATGCTTTGGGGATGAATCCTCTGCTATGACTTCTCCACCTGAGGAGAATGTGGACTGCATTGATTGTGTAGCACCCTAACTCATAGTTAACTTCTACGTCAACTCTTTCCCACTATGTAAAATAACATCATTAGCCTCCCCCTTGGATTTTTCTTAGTATTTCCTGGTAGTGTACTGGGCTGTCTATGAGAGAGTTGATTAAAAATATTCCCAATATGGTTCATGAGGATTCTAATTGACACCTCTTGGTTTTGAAATATTATATCATTAGTATGTATAAATTTAAACATCATTTACTACAACCTTGAGGGTGGTTTCTACTGAGTTTGTGGGGATACTTGATGAGAAGATGGTTGTCGTAATAATTGATCATGACGGGGGTTTCGATACCCATGCTACTGATATGCTCCTTGCTGATATTTTTTACAATGTTGTTACCTTAGATAAGGAGTCTGAAACTGTTGTTCACCATAACGAGGTGTTCTTTGTGTTTGGGGTTGAGGATTTTGATGTTGCTACCCCCAGCCTGTATATTGAGTCTCTTGCCACCCCTGGTTTTTTTATGGAGGGTAGTGGTTGGGTCCTCTATTATGTGCACCATAATATTCCTCACTCATAGAGGCTCTCGCACATGCAGTTGGGCACTCTCCCAGTGCATGGTATCATCACAATCACTACATATTGGTTGACTGATAGATTGAACGTGAGAAGGACCTTTCAGATTCATAGCATCGATCTTCTTTGAGACGACATCAAGTTGACTCGCAATCATTATGGTGTAATCTATATTATGCATGCCCATTTTCTAAGTGCCCCGTTCATGATGAAAATGAAACGTATTGGCTGAAATGTCTTACAACAGTTCGAAAATCTCTTCAGGGGACTTCCTCATGACTATCCCTCCAGCACCTGCCTCAACAACGGACTTTGTATTAGTTTTCAGACCTCCGTAGAGAGTCTGGAATTTCATCCACAATGGTAGTCCGTGGTGTGGGCATTACATCGGAATCTCTATAAATCGTTCCCACTAAACATATAATGATTCTGATTCATACTGTTGGAAGTTATGTATTTCATTCCTTAAGGTTACCGTCTTCGAGGTAAGGATGTTTTTCGAAAGAAAGTCTAGGGCCAATTCCTACCAGGTAATACTAAATCTCTGGGGTAACCATGTGATCCAGTCCTTCTCCTAATCCCTTAATGATAAGGGAAATAGCCAAAGGCAGATTGCATTCTCTTACACTCCGTGGTAGAGGAAAGTTTCACATATCTATAAAAAGTTCAATAGGTGAGAATTTGGGTCTTCAAAGGGAAATCCAATGAACTAAACTATATTGTTAATTAACTACATTATCTCCAGCTTGATCTCAAAATGTTGGGCCAACACCAGTGGTCTTAATATGCCAGTGTCCTCTCCCTGAATGGTGTTTAATACAAATTCCATAAGATTATGGAGTGGCGGAATTGGTTCCTATGGTGCTTGGGGGATGAACTGTTGTTGCATTGAAGGATAATAAGCCTGGTGATTCTGAGGAAAATAGGGATGCTGCACCCGTGGAATATATTTCCCCAGTTCTGGTTTCCCAAACCTCGGCACAAATTGATGTGGTGGCCTCAGCTGGTTCCTCGTAAAGTATTCCATGTAATCCCCCAGTGGATTCAGATGCTGATCTTCCTCGATACCTAGTGGTGGATTTCTTTCAATTACTAATGGATTTCCAACTCATTGGACAGCCCTCGGTTCTTCCTCCTGATATTCCACGATATCATTTCCATTGTGATCAGACATAAGTGCACGGCATCACCTGGACAACGTTCTTTCTGATTTTGGAACTATCAGGTGTAACTTCAATGACTCAGTAATCTAGGAATGAGTGACCCTTCCACTCATATACCTATGGCCCTGCACAACACAAACAACACACCCATCATAAAAGGGAAAAATAATGATACTTAAAAGTGAATTGAGGAAAATAATTTTTAGAAATTTTTAAATTTTTTTTAGTCAATGAATCCAATTCAATTAGAAAAAACAACCTCTTCCATTGAAATGGCACCAAAATTTGATGTTTCATTTGTATGATGTGATTTTTTCAGCACCAAATTAACTTCCCTAACTTGTAACTAGCATAGTGTGCAAGTAATATGTCTGTCCGTAGGGAAACCATGTTGGTGTTTATGCCACTTGATTTGAACTTGATTAAGTGATGTTTATGAATTTAAATATGATTTTTTGGTTCATAATGATGGATTTCGAAAGAGAACTAATTTCTTGGCCTTCTCTAACTCACTACAAATTAACTTCAAAATCAAAGAGTACATAAAACTGGATTTTAATGGATAATGATAAAAATGTGCCGGGGCTGGACATTTATATGGGATGTTTACCCTTATTCCCTATTCTATTGTGTTGATCATAATAACCCACATTTCTGGTTTTCATTTCTATGGGAACTCCCTTGGTTCAATTATTTCTGATTATGTCAGTTGAAATCAATCCCTTGGTCTGGAAATTGTTTTCTACTGACTATTAATTTATTAATCTCCCACAATAAATGACAATTTTATCCAATGGTCATGGATATATTTTTCGTAATTCTCCTAAATATCCATGAAAACTCCATTCTTGGTCTGATATGGCGATTCCAGTGAAATAAGTCATGAATGTTGGGAGAATTAGGTGAGAGACGATGAAAAAACACAAGAATAGAGAAATTGGTTCTAATGAACACACATTTTTTCCAGCACCAACAAAAGGGGGGTTTAGGTACACATGACGAAAAGGATAAGAAACTTACTAAAAGTCATAAGATAGTTCATTACAACTGAAAAATAGAAGAATCCGAAGAACAATAAAAATACAGAGAATAAGTGCTCCAAAACCATCCTCTCAAAAAAAACATAGTTCCTAGCCCTCCTTTATCCTCTCTAGAATACTCTCTTTCTCCAGGCTCACCCCCTAGGGTCTTCCAAGTCCGAAAGGACCTTTTACAATTATCCAAAATAAGGTAGAAAGGGTAACCCAAAGTCAAGGATTGGGTGAAAAGTAAAAAATCAAAAAGGATAAGGCTGTTGTGGTCCGTACGGTTTTGGGCCCACAGTTTGGTAGGTCGTGTGCCAACCGTGCGGAATTCTCTGTCTCAAATCCTTAAGGACAAACAGTTTTCCTGGATGGGACGCACAGTTTTGGTATGTCTTACACCAACCGTGTAGATGTCTCTATCTATATGTGCATGTCTTTCACGATTTCTCTGAAGGGCTGCACGGTTTTAGTAACTCGTGTTTCAATTGTACGGACCTCTCTGTCAATGTAATTTTATCCCACACGGTTTGAAAATTCTTTGGATAACCGTGTAGTGGTCTTGTAGGTTTCCTTTCTTTTGAAATTCTTGAAATATTTAGTTATTTAAGTCTCAATGCTTGATCTGGTTGACTCCAATCCTGTATAGTCAGGGGAAAAGCGTCCACAAGACTCAAATTCCCATCAAAATCCCCAAAATTCCTAGACTTCTTACTTCAACCTCTAGTGACTGAAAAACCTATTAGGAACATCAAACTTGTGAAATCAACGCAAAAACCATCCACAAAAACCATTTTATAGATATTAAACCAAGTGAAAATGCCTTATGCACATCAGCACATCAAATAGCTTGAATGCATCTTGTGATTCTCGATTGTTTTTAATCTTTCTCTCCTTTAAAGATACAAAATCCTTTTCAATGAAAGAGACAATATCGGTAAAAATATCATTCAACTCCATGATTTTTTATAATTAATATCATTTATTTCACTGATAAAATCCATATCTAAATAATGAAAATATTATATATATATTCCTGAGCTCAAAATTCCACATCGCTTGATTTAGGGTAGTGGTTTCTATTGAAATTACCACCAAATTTAATCTTCCAGTTGCCTATAGAGTCACATTATTTACTCTTCATTCCACCTCCATAGATCCTTAATTCTGCTTCCAGACTAAATTTGGGAAGATAATACAATATCATTTTCTAGATGACCTATAACATATTAATTTATTATATAGTCATGGGATGTGTCTCAATATTTTCAACTGAAAAATTATTTTGTTCATTAACCATATGTAAACATCACATTTCCCCACAACTTCTATATCTTCATAATTTTTTAAGAGAAAATTGCCGAATATTCTAGATATATAATTGGTTATATATCCCTTCACCATCATTGAGTGAAATAATACTATGGATTCAATCACCCATGAATCTAGAAGAATATTTTCACTGAGTAACAATTCATTAACTCATCCAATTGTATTATTGGATATTGTGTATAAAAAACCCGAATTTTTATATTTTTTACTTCAATCCCCCCATTCGTTCTTTGAATTTCCTTTATTCTAATATTTATGGTATGTGACCACAAGACTTTCCCATCTTTTTTCAAATCGATTCTCATGATTTATCATTAAATTCTCACAGACATATCCATTGTTATAAGCACCCCCTTTAGCATTTATCATGGCTACAAAATGTTCTTTATTATCCCACATCATGATTCATTCATTCAAAATTATGTTATGAACATTCTCAACCACCATGTTGGTTTTCCTATTTGAATTTATAATTTTCATTACTATTATGTCCATAATTACATAAATGATGAAAGCAATAGAAAAGAACAAAAATCATCTAAGAACATTATATAGAAATATTCATGATGACAAGAAATCACATTGAAATAATTTATATAATGTTTCACTAGTATATCGTCTCATAGCCTTATAATGAAGACCCACCACACCATGAAAACATTATTTAGAGTTTTCATCTTATTTTACATGTCTTTTAAGGCCTTCATCAACTAAACCATTATTTCAAAAAATTTATATGATAAAGTATGTTTTCTAAGCAAACGACATCCAAAATAACACAAGTTATTTGCGGTCAAATTTTTCTCACTCTAATTTATCTATTTAATCAATATTTACCCTAATCAATGAAAAATATTCAACTTTATGAATGAGATAATCCTCCATAAGTATCCTTTATATGTGAAAATCCAAACTATTAATGTTGTATATAAAAACCAAATCACACAATTCTTTATGGTAATGTTAAACGTCCTCTAAAATTAAAAATCATCTAGGAAAGATAAGTAGAATTAATTGATCTATTTTGAATTGTGTTGTGAGTAAGGTGGGAACGAAATTCCATGATAACAGTTTTTGGGAACCTTGGAGCATTGAAACCAGTAAATATCTACCTTTTATAAGGATTAAAAACAATGTTCGATGTAGTAGAAAATTTAAAATAAAGAACTTCCAACACTAGAAAGACACCAATGAGAATGATGTGCCATAACATTAGAAGAAAAACCCTTACCCTAAATCAAAAAACAAATACAAGTGGAGATTTATATGTGGTTCCAACTTAACCAAAAAGTGGATTCCTAAAAAAATAAAAAATTGATTGAGGATATATTCCAACGATCACTTCCAACCATTAAATTGGATTTTCTATCTTAGAGATAGAATGGTGTGATAAAAAAATCCGAGACAAGAGTTTTTTAATGTGTCAAAATGGATCTAATCCAAGTAGAATGCAATAAATATTTTTCAATTCTCTTAAATAAATATTTTCATTGTATGTATTAAAATATGTAGTAAACACACTAACCCTTCATGGTTACAACATTGATATAAAATAGAAATCACTATATAACATATGAAACTAATTTACCCACAAAAAATATTTGAACGTATAATTATATTTAATAATATTACTATTGTGAATTGGTTTAGTCTGCCTTATTCTTCATGAGAAACCTCAGAAAACGTTCAGTTAGAGGGACTCATGGATATTTTCTTCTTCTTCTAATTTATTTCCAATTCTTACCTAGAAATCCCCCTTTTCTCTCTAGTATATATTCTTTCCATTTTGTCTCTATTCATTTGTGTTTTTCTATGATCATTTTTATATTGGACTCTTGAAAAATAATAGTCATATTCTGACACATTTATTCAGGGTGTGACATGATTCAAATTATATCCTTTATTTGAGAGACACATTCATTCTCATTTAATACATATTCAATGACCTAATTCAATAAATATGGTTAATATCTTATATTTATGTCCCAATAAATCTAGGAGGATCTTCTATTCCTCTGTGACTCAAAATATTTCTTGAGGAATGATCTATTCATCTATCCTGTCATGTGTACATGGATAAAAACCCTATAATATGTCGATATCCTACTTTACAACATATAATATATATAAAAGAAAGACCTATACCCATTAAATACCCATCACAATGAACCACTAACTTCATAGTGTGGAAACTATCTAAATTATAGTACTAATAAATCATCGATAGCCTCGCTTTATGGAATCACTTGTGTCTTCAAAGGTTGACTTCATGATCCCTCAAATTCATTATTCTATATATCGAGTCATCATGGTGCAACACCCTCATATCATGATATCACCTTCTATGGGGTGTTCCAATAAAGTCTAGTAATAATTCATTTATTCCATGGTCATTTTTCTCAAGTCATGACTACAATCCATCAAAACATTCCAAATTTTATAAATTATGCAAAAAAATTAGTTACCCTTATGAAAATTCAAATTAATCATACATATTAGGTAATTTTCCTTTTTTTTGAATCATGTATTTTTATTTCATGGAATAAAAGTCTCACTAGATAAAAATTATGATATCCTCTCACAATAGTCACTTCTCTTGGTCAATCCACCATATATATGCTCATGTACCTTGGTAAGGTTGTAGAGTGACCATATAAACCATGATCAAACTTTTCTCTAGTATACAATCCTGCTAAAACATTACCCAAACTCATTCACATCTTTATAATGACAATGTTTACTCTTTTGAGACATATATATCATAACATTCACCAGACACAACCCAAAAATGGATAAAGGCCATTTTTACTAAAAATATTTCCCTTTGATATTGTACACAATACATTACATCTCCATAAATAAAACCAGCCACATCATAAGGAGAAAACTTATGGATTAACTAGATCTAGACCTCTTACCTTTATAGAGTTTATCAATGATTCACTAATCACTAACTATAATCTAACTTTTTAAAGATCTGTGTGAGAGTCAATATTTAAGTGAAATGATCCCCATGAAAAAACATTAATGGTTTTCATGCATGCCAAAACCTCCAAAATAGATTATCCCATAGATTTTACCAATGATTAAGACTTCAATATTCTCCCAATTTTTGAGATAATTGAAAGAGATATATCCCCTATATCAATAGTAAAAAACACCCTATCCAGGTCTTATCCTAGGAATTGAAATTAAATAATCTTCAACCCCTTGTCAATGACCCTAAAAACATCTTTTTGAATGTTTAAAAATGGGAATTTGAAAATGTATTATTAAATTCATATGAGTTTCAATTAATTTATTTAATTATAAATTCCATTTAGGGATTGGGTGTCCATCTTCAAAATATCTTGGAAATGTAGATTCAGTTTGACTCCAAGATCTTCCAAATGATTGTAATTCCCCAACCTCAGTTACCAAGATCATATAAATTATTTTAATACATTATAATGATTACAATGAATCATGTCCCAATGGACATACAAGTTTAGTAGTATTGTAAAATAGATTAAATACATGAAAGTTACATTCCACTTTATAACATAAAACACTGCATAAATAATATTTTGATAACAAAATTATTCCCCAAGATTAATAGTTAATATCAATCATAATATATTTCTTGGAATCTTGGGAAAATAAAACATAATAAAGTGGTGAGATCAAATGTTCAGTAAGGGTAAATAATTCATTATAAGCAATAAAAATTTAGCGCAATATGAATAATAAAAACAGCATCATTTTTAAAAAAGAAACCTGAACATAATATGGGAAAAATAAATAAAACATTACCATATAAACATGATCATATATATTATACTAGTCAAATAATTGCATGTAATAAATTATTTCATAACAAGGGAATGAATAATTCCAGACATAATAACTACTCCGTTAAGGTCTTGTACCCAGAGCATTTAAAAATATGTTTTCAAGGCCTTATTCCAACACACTATGTAGTCTCATTACACCTACCAATGCATCTAGGGTATATATAAAGCCTATTATATCACTTACTAAGTCCAATTAATTCCTCATATGAAATGGTTTAAACATAAAATAAACATTCATATTTAAACTAGAATACGAAATGTCCATACCTATACTGTAAACCATGAATGGAATACAAGTAGAATATCCACAGAAAAATATATCATAAATCATTCCATATAATATGGAATATTATATTACTATAAATCAACCAAAATAAAGAATAATATCCAGTAAAGGATGTTGACATAGCTGAAAAAGATCAGTAATACTCTTTGAGCGAAATATCCATTTTTCATGAAATCATTTAAAATTCAAACAATTTATAATGGAAGCCCTTTAAAAGATACATTTGAATAAAAGTGTTCAATACCACTTTGAAAGTTTTTAAATGAATTAACATCTAAATATAATCATGTCTATATAAATATATCATTAAAATCAGTTTGAAAACAAGGAAATTAATTAAAAAGATTTAGAAAAATAAATCATTAAAACATTTAAAATTGTAATATTGCTACAGAGTCCCTTCCATAAGACCTTAAAATATTCATTTTAAAACATTTTTTTGAAAAATGTACATCGATGATAAATATGTCCCAGTAAATACTTAAACATTAACAATCTCGGATAACAATGAGATTGAGGTAATAAACATTACATTAGGTTTGATACTCTTCGTACGTGTCTAAAACTCATTTATAATGTTTTTAAACATTCTATTAACATATAAAATAATCATAGTAATATTTATGATATAATATATTAAAATTTCATTACTTTATATTACACATTTATTAAAAATTCCATTTTAATACAACATTTCTAGTAATATCGCTTTGTTTATTGAACGTGTTTTTACTTGTTATTATTGATCAAATTACTTAGATAATGATTTAATTAAATCCAAAATGTTGAATATGATTTCTATATCTTATATATTTATAATATAAATTTAAACAATAGATAGATAAATAAAATGAAATACACCTTTCATGGAGACGGTAGGTCGTACATACACATGAACAATGTTTCCGTTTTCATATCGTATGGAAGTAAGTCCATAAAATATATGTAAAAACATATATATATTTTCATTAGAAATATTCTGTCATATATTACATACTTATTAATAATATATATTTTTATAATCATCCTTGAATGGTGAACGTGTAAACAAATCTCATAATGATGTGGTTACGGTAAGCTGTACGTACGCACGATCAACGTTATCATTTCCTTAATGATTAAAAGGTGAATAATAGGATGGTATATTAATTATAATGAAACATTATCAGGTTATATTTATTACTTAAATCAATTATACTCATTATTATAACTATAAAAATAAGTAATTGTTGAATAACAAACTACACCACGACGTGGAGACGTTAAGTCATACGTACACACATATGGTGTCTTTGTAATTCATAGGATGGATAGATTAATGAATATGGTTGTAAAATATTTATAATAACATATAATTATGTAAAAGGTACTGGATTTATTATTTTATTAAGGAAACAGCTCAAAAAGAAGAAGCAGAAGACGAAAAAAAACTCTAAAATAGGTGATGAAATAATTACATCTTTTTTGGGTGCTTCCTCTGTATTTGAAATAAGGGCTCCTTATGTCAGATTAATGATAAACTCAAGGCCACAAGGATAAATTGAGAGTTTCTGGGAGGATATTTTATTAGGTTTTGGCCGAACCAAATGGATTTGGAGGTGTGAATTTAATAAAAGGGGAAGCACCCATTTATAAGAGAGGTGAGGGGAACTTTAGGAAACACATGAAATATTAATTTATTATAGAATTATTTTCGGTTTATAGTAGCTAAAAACTCATTTATTTCGTTGATAAAGTGGATATGGGTCTAAATACTCTTAAAAATAGTGTTTATATAGGTTTATGGATCCATGTTAACCTTATCCTTTAGATTTAACTCTTAGTTAAATAGTTTTACTTTTACCGTGCCTTCTTGTATTTTTATGCTACATGGTTAATATAGTTACTATAAAATTCCAAGAGAACTTGAAGTGGTTCAGTAATGAAATCTCTAACATTATTTTTGTCATTTTTCTTAATATTATATTTTTAATAATATTATATTGTTTAATAAAATAGTATTTGTTTTAAAAACTTATTTATGTCCATTTTGACACTATTTAGTATATAATTATTGATAATGTCATCATAATATAATTACATAGAAAAAAATATATAGAATCAATCCTAAAATTTGATATTCACCTATAAAATTATTTTATGGCATCAAAAGTTACAAATTACTTTTATTGTAATATTTATACTATCAATTATTTTAATCATTCATTAATAAGGAAATTAATTCATCATCATTGTGTCATAAATAAATTTAATTATTTAATTTTTAAAAAATTCTAAATAAAATACATTGATTTAGGAAAATGTTTTAGATTTATAATTAATATTTATAGTATATTTTTGTATATTTTTAAACCAATATTAAAAATGGTTTAGTTATTAAAATTTGAAATTAAAACTTTTAACTCTTCTTTATATATAATATAATAAATGTATTAATCTAATCCAAGTTGACTAAAAAAGATAATATTATTTACTAAGTTTCATTTTGGTCTAAATACACTTATCCAATACAATTTGGTTATGTTTTGGGATAATTTTATATTATTATAATATTATTTTTACCTTTAATTACCCTATTTACTTTTAACCGTGGTAAATAAAATTCAACAGTTACTATTCCCCAAACATAATTTAATCATATATAACAACATTTTACTTACTGATGAAAACCGTGTTTTTTTATTTTTGAAATTCAATTCACAGAAGTGATAAAATTACATTTTATGCAAATTTGAAAATATGCCTAGAAGATGGGTAAAAGAGGATGGAAAGTTCAAAAAAAAATTATAGATATAATCTTATTGTAAAATGAATCAAATGACTTAAATTTAACTAATATATGTATTATGTATCTTTTTATACTTTAAGATAATTTTTAATTGAAAACAATTATTTAACTAAAAAAGTCTGTTTTTATGTAATATGGAGTATTTTTCACTATTAATAAAAAATTCAATATTTTCAAAAAAATACCAAAAATTCACCCTAAAATAATTTTGATATTCTGACTTCAAAACTGAAGTCTATTTAACAAAATTTAGTTTTTATAATTCTATAAAATTAATTTCTTTATTTTCCACAAAATGATATAAAAAGTAGTTCTTTTAAGAAAACAATTTCTCTAAATATAGTACTAATTTAACAAAACATTATAAATAAAATTTTAATTTTATTTATTACTATAAATATTACAATAATATATTGATAAATAAATATATTGTTTAAATAATGATAATACTAATGTGTATTTTCATAGAAACTCATTCTTTCATATAACACAAGACAAGTCGATGTTGCATGAAATATTAGTTATAAAATTATATTAAAGATATAATGTACTATACATTAATTTGGTGTACATTCTCCCCTCATTCAATAAATTTAGTCCTCTCAATTTGAAATTTCTATATGAAAATAAAATTCTGAAAATAAAGAATACCATTGTGGAAAACTCACTTCGGAAAAATGGTTAATAAAATTAACTCTTAATAAGAGTGAAATGGAAATTAAAATGACACCACCAAATTAGGATTTGAATAGGAATACATTAGTGGAAATTAGAGATAGATAATTGGTGTAAAAAATTAAATATTTATAGGGAGTGATTGATCTCATCGACCACAAAAAAGTGGACAATAAAAGGAAAAATTGAGGGCCTCCAAGCCATAATTCTATGATGATTTAAAATTTCATCGGTTTTACAAAACATAAGATATTAGGATAACACATTTTTGTTTCAAAGATCCTTTACTAAAGTTTAAGAATTATTTTCTTCATAGAATAATACAAAAACAACTCTTTACATGTTGAGTTCTATCCTTTAACTTATTTTTACCAAAAACTCATCTTTCACTCAAAAAGATAACAGAACTGAAAAAATATTCTTTTTAATCCAATCATAGAGGGTCCCAAAAAATGAATATATAATTCATTTCATATAACATTTAAAAAACTACATTTTTTAATCTATGACACTATAAATCCCAATGGTATGTGATGCACCTTTTTCACTATTTGGTTGTGGGTTCAAGTCTTGCAGCCTTACCGGGAACGACGATTTGTCTCCCGACCTCTAGGTTATCCTTTTTATAAAAAATACAAAAATAATCTTAAGGAATGTTTTAACCCTTAAAAATATTACTAATTTAACATCTTAATATATTCCATCCATTATAGTTATCGAAGATACATCTGTACAATCCCTGTCTAAATGTTCTCAAAATATCCATAATCAATTGTAACATCAGATTCCCCAAAAAACATAATGTTTCTCTTATTGTCACATATTGAAAACATGATTACTCTCATAATTTGAAATCCTTAATGAAAAAAAAATTACTATAGTAAAACAATTATATATATCACATTATTAATATAAACAAAATATAATTCTTTAATAGAAAACAAAAATACATTAATTATTCCTCTTCTAATTTAGTAACGGGATAAGCATGAACATGATCCATATTCATTTTATGAGTTTAATTTCCTTGATGGTTTGGACAATAATTTTTATAATTTCCCATATATTTTCAATTATAACATTTCAAGGACTCATTAATTCTCTTAAAATCACGAGCCTAGTGACCTTTTTCTCCATATTTGTATTCAACTCTCATTCATTTTAGGTATGTAACATGGTGTTTCCTCCAGCTATTATCACATAAGGGAAAATACTTCTTTTCCTTTTTCCCTTTATCTTTCTCATTCTCAACTGTCCTCTTCTTCTATTACGTTATTTTAATGTTATAAGACTCAAAGAATTCCTTTTGTCTTTTGATAGCACATGAGACTATATCTTCATATGATGAGAAAGATTGTGATACCAATTCCAGTTGAAGGAATGGTTTTTACACAACAAAGAATCAATCATTATTACAACATGGGTTATGTATGTAGTCCGAACTGTGCCTCACTAACCTTGTGAAGCTATCCTCATTCATTACGACATTCTAATCCTCTTTTTGTCTCATACTAAGAAATTTCCTTTCTATATCAGTTTGTTTTTCAAAAGTAAAGTCTTTATCTATTAAATGTTCTTTAAATTACCTCCATTAAATATTTATTACTTCTTCATCATCCTTTGTGTTTTTAATCAATGACCACCATTGATCTTGATATCCTGAGAGGTGATATACTTCCATAATAACCTTTTCCCTTTCTTTACTTCCCAAGGAATAAAATATTTTCTCTAAAGAAACTTTCCACTTCTAAAATAAAATAGGATTTGAAGTCCCATTGAATGTTTGAGGATTTGTCTCATTAAGATGTCTAGCATTGGTCCTCCACATCGTGGATCAGGATGATCTATATGAGTAAGGTTATTATTCATAACCTGATTCAGCTATTCCAGTACAATTAAGTGTTGTTCAATACCATTTTTTTACCAGTTCGACTATCATTATTTTACACATGAGGTAATGACCTACATGGATTACGTTCATTGATACGATTTCCATTTCTTCCACTATGTTTCTTTTCTAAACAATAGAATAAATAGATTATGTTATGAATCATAATTCATAATTCCAAACTAGTAAAATACATAACATAAATTGAAAATTTTATCCATATATAAACCATAATCCTAAATATGGTTCCTTTGAGGACATATTTTCTCAAAATTCAATTATAATGGTTTGTAAAGAAAATATGAATTATCTTAACCATATCCCCTAGGAGTGCAAAACCAGGTGTGCAGTAAGGCCATTTTTCATGTACGAGGTTACCTCGAGTCAAGTCCAAAACAAATTCTCAGATTTTTTACCAAATGGAACTTCTGTTAATGTCCAATTTTAGTATCTAGATAGTGATGTATTTTCTAGGAATACACACATAATCTCTATTTTAAAATTCTAGGATTCTCTTTAAAGAATATACTCAAATTATATCATAGGATTATGATCCCTAATCATAGTTTTCTAAATCTATATCCAAGGTTTTCGATAACCCTCCTTGGATACCAACTGTAATGCCCCGACCCCATTTACCTGAAGACGGATTATTATTTTAATACATTGGAATTATTATATGGAATCACGTCTCGAATGACCGATCAGTTTATCAGTCTTGGATAAAATATTATATAAATTAACAATAAATTAAACTTTCTATCTTAAAAATCAGCATAAATAATTTTTTAGAACACAATTATTCCACTATCATTACCATGCATATCAATCATAACACACTTCATGCAATCCGAAGAAAATAAAACATAAGAAAGGGGTGATCTCAGATGCATAGTATGGGTAAATAATTCAGCAAAAGCTATAAACATTTAAGGAAAGATGTATAATAATAATAAAATCCCTTTTAAAAAATAAACATGAATATGATATGGAAAAAATAAATGAAACATTACCATATAAACATGAACATGAATATTATACTAGTTAAATAATCACATGTAATAACTAATTTCATAAAGAGGGAATGAATAATACCAGACATAATAAATACTATGTCAAGGACTTGTTCTAAGAATATTCAAAAATATTTTGTTGAGTCCTAGTGAAAAGACACTAGTTTTCCTTATGAGACCTACTGATGCATCTAGGGGCTATACAGAGCCCTTATCTTAACTTACTAAGTCCAATGCATTCCGTATATGAAAATTTTGTAACATAACATGAACATTAGTCTTAAAACAGGTATAGGAAATGTAAATACTTTTACCATAACCAATGAATGGTATAAAAATAGTACATCCATAGTCAAATATATCATTTCATATTCAATACAACATGGAATATTGTATTATAATAAATCAACCTCAATCATGAATAATATCTATTAAAGGATGTTGACATAGTTGAAAATGATCAGTAAAACTCTTGGAGATAAATGTCCATTTTTCATGAAATCATTTGAAAGTCACACAATTTATAAAGGAAATAATTTAAAATATATTTTTGAATGAAATAATCCCATACCACATGGAAAATTTTTAAAGGAATGAAAATTTTAAAACAATAACTTCCATCTATATAAATCCATAAAATCATTTTGAAAACATGGATATTAATCGAAAAGATTTATAAAAATAAATCATTAAAACATTTAAAATAATGATCTTGATAAAGAGTCCCTTCCATAAAACATTAATAATATTTATTTTGAAAATATATTTATGAAACATGTATATTGATGATAAATGTTTCCCAACAAATACATACTCATAAATAATCTTGGATAATAATGATATTGAGGAATTAACCCTTACCATTGGTCTAATACTCTTTGTATATGTCTAGAACTCATGTATAATGTTTTTAAACATATTATTAACTTACATACAAATCATAATAATATTTATGATATCAACTATTATTCTTTTATGAATTTATATTACCCATTTATTACCAATTCAATGGTAATGGAACATTTTATGTAAGATCGATTTGTTTATCGTACATGTTTTGACTAGTTATTCAAATCATATTACATATATCATGATTTAATTACAATATAAATATATAATATTATTTAGATATCATATATATTCCTAATATGAATATATAAAATGGATATATAAATAAAATGGAATTCATCGTTTATGGAGACGGTAGGTCGTACGTACGCATAAATGTTGTTTCCGTTTTCATTTATTATGGAAGTAAGTGAATTAAATATATGTAAATAAATATATATATTTCCTGTCGAATTATTATTTCATATATTACGTACTTATTAATAATATTTTTTTTATAATCATCCTTTATGGTGTAGGGTAAATGAATCTCATCCCGTCCTGGAGACGATATCCAGTATGTACGCACGAGCGACAATATTATTTCTATAATGATTAAAAGTTGAGGAATTAGATTGTATATTAATTATAAAGAAACATTATCATGTTATAATATTTATTTATAACAAGTATACTCATTATTATATGCATGAAAATAATGAAGTGTTCAATATCAAGCTACACAACGATGTGGAGACGACATGTTGTACGTACATATGTATGGTGAATTTTTCATTCATAGGATGTATATAACAGTGTATATGGTTGTACCATTTTTATAATAACATCTCAGTATTTATAAGGTACATGTGTTATTATTTAAATATGGAAAAAAAATAGAAAGTATAAGAAGAAAAAAACTTGAAAGAGGTGATAAAATAAATACTTCTTCATTGGGTTCTTCCTTTTGATTTGAACAAACCGACTCCATAGGATTCATTTCAGATAAAAATAAGGCCTCTAGAGTGTTGTGAGGGTAGTTGGAAGTATATTTGAACATGTATTGGTCGATAAAAATATCTTTGGGGTGTGAATTTAATAAAAGGGGATGTACCCTTTTAAAAAAGATGTGAGGGGCAATTTTTGTATAGCTTGAAATATTAATTTATTATAAAATTAAATTCGTTTAATAATAGCCAAAAATTGATTTATTTTGAGTCTATAGTAGGGATGGGTCGAAATGCTCCCTAAAATAGGTTTTAGACATGTTTTGTTCACAATAATAACAATATTGTTTAGATTTAACTCGTTGTTAAATAGTTTTACTTTTACCATGTCTTCTTGTATATTTATGCTACATGGTTAATATATTCACTATAAAATGACAAGAAAACTTCAAGTGGTTAATTAATGGCCTATATAACATTATTTAAGTCATTTGGTTGAATCTTATATATTTAGGAATATTGTACCATTTAATAAAAAACTCATTTTTGTCAATTTTGACACTATTTAATATTTTTTATTTTATTAAATACATCCCAATATTAATACTTGTAAAATATACATTGAATCAATCCTAAAATATATTATTCACCTCTAAAAATATTTTATAGAAACAATTTCTCAATTTTAATTTATTTTAATATTGATAATATTAATTATTTTAATCATTCATTAATAAGGTAATTACTGCATCATCATTGTGTCCGAAATAGATTTAATTATATAATGTCTAAAAATAATAAATAATAAACCATGATGTTGTAAATCATTTATTATTTAAAATGAATATTTAAATTATAATTTAAATTATGTATAACACTATATTAAAAATGGATTAGTTATTAAAATTTTAATTTAAAACTTTTTACTCTTCATTAAGTAAAATACAATAAATGACCTAAAAAATCCAAGTGGATAAAAAAAGATCCTATTTTTTCATATGTTTGATTTTGGTAGAAATACAATTTTACAATAGAATTAAGACATGTGTGGGATAATTTTATATTATTATAATATTATTTTTACCTTTATTGACCCTTTTAACTTTTCACCGTGGTGAATAAATGTCAAAAATTACTATTCACCAAAAATTATTTTCATCCTATTGAACGATGTTTTACATATTGATAACAATTGTGTCTATCAGATTTCTGAAATTCAATTCATAGAAGCTCTAAAATTACATTTTATGAAAATTTGCAAATGTGCCTAGAAGGTGGATACAAGACGTTGAAAATTTCATTAATCTTTTATATATATAATCTTATTATAAAGTGACTTAAATGACTAACATTGAACTAATATACATATAATGGTTCTATTTTGAAATTAATATAATTTTTAATTAAAAATAATTATTGAAATGAAATAGTAAGTTTTAATGTATTATACAGTATTTTTCACTATTCATAAAAAATGGAATGATTTCATAAGAATACAAAAAATTCACCCTAAGCTAATTTTTATATTCCAAATTAAAAAATGAATTCTATTTTACAAAATTAATTTTATAGGAGTTTCTAAAATTAAATTTATTATTTTTCACAGAAGGACATAAAATGTAGTTCTTTTAAGAATAATGTTTTTCAAAATATATAATGATCTTCACATGAAATTTTAAATAAAATTTATTATTTATTATTTTACTATAAATATTAAAATATTAAATTGATAAATAAGTATATCTTTTAAATAATTATAATACTAATGTGTTGTTTTTCAGAAAGTGAATCTATCATATAACGATTTCCTTGTCTTTTTTTCATGGAATATAAGCTATAAATTTCTTTACTAATTTAATTTAATTTAAAATTTTGGGGTGTTACAATGCTTCTCAAAATAAAACTTTGGTAGTTCCATATTCAGGATATCTACCATCAAAGTTTTTCGACACTTACAAAGACCTCAATAGTCTTGGGTCAACCTTGTCAGTATTGAATTTTTTTAATCATAATGTAATTCATTCTCTAGTGATGATTTATATTTTTTCTAAGGCTGAAAACCCTCGAGTTTTCACAATACATTACAATATGACACGTTGCATCTGCTCCCATATCTTGATGTAATTGCTTCCTCCATTGTAGTTAAGTACATGAATGTTCTACATATGTATTTTCCAACAACTCCTATTGAAACATGTTGTGATAAAATAGTATAAAATCAAATTTATGGTTGATGTATAAGAGTATCATTTTCAGAGTTATAATGTGACTCTCCTTAGAATAGCTTTGGTTTCTTGTTGCATGACATGTTTCAAATACTATATTTGGTCATATGTCCATTATATTCAATAACTACCAACAATTTTTGAATATTATATGATGTAATCCTTCATAACATAAACATACCTTCATAATTTCATCCACAAAGATAAGAATCAGTTTCATTTTCTCCCTTTACGTCATGTTATAATTGTTTTGATTAATGCATCTTACTTGGAAACCATGCATCTGAAAAAATGATCACGATACAAGTATCAATCCATATGGGATCATTTTTATCTATATAAATCCATATTTAACTAATAAAACCTACTATTATTTTCATACACAAGAAATACATCATGTTTTTTTATGTAAAGTTCATCCTCATCTTCTCTACTATAATGTATAATTCAATTTCAATTTTGTTTAAATTGAAACCCCTTAGAACATTCATTGAAAAAAACATATTTATTGTTTCTAAATATGCCACATGCACATATTTCTCATCAATATCAAGGAATTTAATATTGTAATATCCATTTCAAATAAGATTTATTTTATTTTATTATCACTTTTATATCATCATTATGATTATTCCGGAACACACACTTAGTTTTGATGATGTAATTGTCTTCTGGACTTGAAGTAACTTCCCACATTTTATTCCATTATATTATGTTAATGTTCTTCATGCATAGCCTCAACCAAATTCTCATCTTTGGTAGTCTCTTCAAATATCATAGGCCCAACATGAGATGAATTAGAGGTTTTTCATATATACTTAATGTCTAAACTGGAGCATCCAAATCACCAATAATATTTTCATTTTTTATTTAAAAAATTATTCTCCACCCACATTGTAGCTGAGGAGTGTATTGTATTTTACTCATCATTGATATCTTTTTTTATTCTATTATAGCCCCATGTTTTATCCCCATTCTAAACAAACCATCTTCTCATTATTCTTCATACATTGTACTGTATTATTAGGAACAATACTCATCAGTTTTAAAAATAAACTTTTTTTAC
Source organism: Viscum album (assembly GCA_963277665.1). Lineage (NCBI taxonomy): Eukaryota > Viridiplantae > Streptophyta > Magnoliopsida > Santalales > Viscaceae > Viscum > Viscum album. The sequence continues at coordinate 873,631,240 of OY728143.1, read as the reverse complement.
ACAACTATTAAATCATGGCTTTCAAAAAAATAATTACTTTATTTAATAATTCCTTTCTTGTTTTTTATGATTCATTAATGGAATTTCTAATGGGTATGAAAATATTTCAAATGATAAATGATTCTTCAAATGATTTATATTTTATTCCTATAAAATGTTTGTATTTATGGATATTTTTATTCTTATATCCTTCAAAGTCATATCTTTGTTCAAAGAGGAATCCACATCTCTATGAAAAAATATTTTTTGTAGTAAATTGAAACTCAAACTATCAAGGACCATTCTATTTAGCAGAAGATGACAATCAAACATGGTAGAGAGATTACTACTTCACTATCCATATTTTGATAGCGTGCATGAAACGGGTTGCCAATACTAGTTGATAACAGCTATATGAATCTGGAATCATTACGATGGTTATGTTGTGTTGTTTTTTTTCCATTCAAGTGATCTGTAGATGGATAAAAAAGGAATGGATCACAAATTTCCCTCAGAAAATGACCTATAGGGGATGGTAAGAATCCAAGGATGACGATAAGAAGATAGTGAGACATATTGGTGGGTTGATTAGGTAAAAGATAAATGATTTGGTTTTATTTTTGTTATTTGTTTCTGAATATGGTAATATACCAAAAAATTTCTAATTTATTTTCTGTGATTTTGTATCAGGTATCATAAACAATTTTTTTCTTCGGAGATTTTTGGATTCATCCATTTATCCTTTGTTTGTGTCGGTTCAAGAGTTTGGGGGTCTGGCTATTAGTTTTTTTATAACATATAAATTATGTATCCATGGTTTTAATCATGTTAGTATCTTCTACGTATCTTTCTTGAAACATACATGGTTAAACCGAGGTAATGTCAAGAATTTTCCATAGTTAAAACAGCTCTTATAGAGGAAAATTTTCTATTGTTTTTCTCTGTTAGTATGTTCTAATTTCCACAGTTATAATCTGGTTGTAGCTGAAAATATCCAGGGTTTAAACCATGGGTAATAGGTGATACCTATTTCAATGGATCTAGCGATAATTTTTTTTAAAAATGTGTCAATAGGCTATTTCTATAAAAAAATTCTTTAGCCATTGGTCTATACCGTGGTCAATGTTAAATTTTCTAGTCATGCTATACATGTGTAACTATTAGGTAATATTTATCTTTTTTTCCATGTTTATTATTAATATAACAAATTATTTTGAATTTTCTTCAATAATTTTTTAATGTCATTTCCACCCATGTGTGAATTTTTGTTAAATGGTTTGAAAGGGATATTTTTGTCATTTTCCAAATGAGGTACTTTGTGACTTTTTCAAAAACAAATATGAAAATAATGTTATTTTAACTTTTATGACATGAATTAATTTTTACAATTTCATGATTTCTAAATGCCTTGAATCGTTCTTTACAATATTTTACGGATATTTTCAAAGAATATGTTTTCCTTTGTAATTTTGGGGTTATAAAAAATATTTATAATGGAATGGTTATTTTCCATACAAATTATTTCAAGTGATATTTCATCAATAAAAATATTATTTGAGTATACATATGTTTTTCGTGGGATATGATCCAATGACACAATTCATATCATTTATTTTAGTTGTTTATTTTTATGATGGATTTATGTTTATGAATTATTTTTCCTTTTCACGAGTTATGTTATGATGAAATGTTTATGAACACTATTTCTTTTTATGGGTTCTGATATTATTTATGTTATTATAGAAAATATATATATGGCTTTATTTATGTGATTGGTGGGCCCTATATATTTCTCTAATTCATTGGGTAAAGATTTATATCTCATCAACTATATTGTGTTATACTAGGAATTAAACTCAGTTTCATAATATAGGACTAGAATAGAAGTAAACTCGGTTAAAAAAATATATGGTTGGAATGAGGAGTGAACCTTGTTCAGTAAATAACTTTCTCTAATATAATGGTCTTGGTAACGAGTCTTGAATAATATGAGAATGATTTTATATGCTTATGTTTATTCTACAATTCCATGCAATGTTCTCATGGAAAATATTCTATGATTCTTTTTTAACTTCTATGATTTATTCAATGACATGATATCACAAGTGTTTACATAAAGGATATGATTTTTAGGTTTTATTTATGTACGTATTCCATAAGATAATGTTATTATTGATATATTTCTTGTTTATCAATACTATGAATCTATGTTCATCCTTTTGTATGTTTTGTTTACCCATGTTATAAAGAAATGTTTTAGGTAAGGATACCAAAAGAGAAGATATTTTGGGGAATCGTTGAAGATATTTCACCAGAATAGAATTTTGTCTTCTGAGTTTCCAAAGGAATTTAACTGATATGTTTTTTGGGTGTGTGTTTTTTTATTGTATGAAATATTCCTATAAAATTATACAATGTATATTTATGTTAATTTTAGGACATTATAGATGGTATTATGGAAACTTTTTAGTCAATATTTAGAGACTTGGATGAGAAAACGTTACTGAAATAACAAGGGATATTTACTGAGGATATTTCAAGGTATTGTTATAAGGATAATACAAATATGTAATAGATTATACAATGTGTCATTATTTAAACATATTTTATGTTATTTTTCACTGTTATGACATTTTCTACTTTGATAATTGTTTCTCACTCTATGCTTTCTAGTTTTTTATTGGAGGAAACTAGAAGAAACTGGGTTAATGTTGAATATGATGAAAAAAATACCAATGAGAATTCAAATGGGATAATCACTAGATTCAAGTACATTCTGATCATGCCTAATAACATTTCACAGAATATTATTAAAAATGTATCCATTAACAAACTCTCAAACTCACCCAAGAATAGAAGGAATGATTTTGTGGGGAATTATGTTTATGGATACTATGATGGAAATATGATTTTGTATCCTCTATGTCATGAATGTGGAAAGTAAAAACAAAATGGATTTCTTAGATGAAAACGAATTTTTTTCACTATTGAAAATAATGAAACAAATCATGTAAATTCAAGGGGAAGGTTAAAAGTTCAATTTAGGCAATGGATGTGAATATTGACCCCTCTAAGGTACTATCAATTGAAGAATGTTTAAAATGTCTAAAAATTTCTATTATGAAAATCGATGTCCTATGTGGTAATATCATGAATATAATCATCAAGGTAATACATGTAATGGATATATTACTATTGATGATGAGACTAAAGTTAAAATGCGAAAGGAAATCAGTATTATGTAATAAGATTAGTTTTTGTTTTTCGCTAAGGATTTACAAGAATATGTTGAATGGGTCGGATGGACTAGAGAAGTGATTTAACGTAAAGGTGGAATTAATTGGAAACATTTTATTAAGAGAAATATAACATTTAATATGTTCCTGATGTTATGATAATTTTTTTTGTATAGGGTAAATGTTAATGGTACAGAATACCTAGGAATTTATTAACAAATTGTAGAAAAAGGGGATTATGTTGCCATTGATAAAGTTTACTCAATTTTGGATTTAACGAATATATCCAATAATATTGGAAAAAAGGAAGCATATATGTTTTCAAAAGGTTTTTATGGTAATTATGTTTATTACCATGTTTCAAAGGAGTACATGATAAATGTATTCATATGTTTCGTATGGGACATACAATATCTACATTTCGTTATATGTGGGTCAATATTAATCTGATTTTGAGAAATTTTGTGACATTATCTCTAATGTTTTGGAATTTTATCTATTGGAATAGTTACAATGTAACACCACAAGATTCCACAGTATGATTCCTTTTAAATAATTCAGTAGCTTGTGCTAGATTCAATATCGAGTTCGAGCGCCCCATGACATTTCAAACTAGTGATTTTAAAAGAAATTATGATAAGAATTAACAAAATTATGAAATTTATAAAGTTTATTTTTCAAAATAGAATTCATTTTTGTAATTCAAAATATTAAATTTATCTTAGGGTGAAATTTTGGTAATTTTCTAAAAAATATCAATTTTTTATGAAAAATGAAAAATACTGAATTATTATTAAAAACCCAAATTCATATTTAAATAATTTTTATCGTTTAAAATTATTTTAATGTCACAATAGTTACATAATAAATATATTATCTCAATGTAGTTCATTGGAATAATTTTTACAATATAATTAAATATAAAAAAGTTTATTCATCTGTTGAACTTCTCTTTTACTTGCCTTCTAACCACATATGTGGAAAAGTATTTTATGACAAAAATAATCCTTAGGTCAAAAATATGATCATTTTAAGCCACTTTTGTTTTATTAATACATTTATTATATTTTATTTAAATAATTTTTAAAATTTTCATACTCAATTTTTTTTAATAATATTATTTTTAATATAATGTTATATAATGGATATGGTCGACCATAAAAATTATTTTGAAATTAATATTATTATCTATATCATGATAATATCTTTATAATTTTTGGAAAATAAATAATTAAATTAAATGGACACATAATGATGATGCATTAATTGTTTAATTAATTGATATATCATATAAATGATACTAAAAATATTTAAAAAACAAAAAAAATTATTAATTAAAGGAATATGATATTTTTATAGGTAACATTGAAATTTTAGCGATATATGAAAATTATTGTTTTTAAGTTATCATTATTGTTTGATTTATTTTAAAATGAAAATATTTAATAGTATCAAAATTTATATTAATAATACATTAGAATAAATAATATTTTAGTAAATGATATAAAAGTCATAAAAATATAACTGTTGATAAATTTTTTTTGATAATTTCAAATATTTCATAAATATTCAAATTGGGGGTCATTTTTTATTTTATAGTAACTATATTAATCTGATAAGGTAAACTTACAAGAAGGCATGGTAATAGTTAAGATATTTAATTAAAGGTTAAATCCAAAATATAAGGTTAATTTTACAACCTAAACATGTATAAATTTCATTGGATGAAGGTATTCAGACCCATCCTAATCTTATCTTATAAATAAATCACTTTGGAGATATTTTATGATGAATATGCATTTTTAGTTAATTAATAATTTAATATATTCCAAAAGTTCCCCTCACCTCTCTTATAATAGGTCACTTCTACTTCTATTTAATTCAAAACTGTAAAGCATTTCTTCACAGACAAACCCTACCAACATCTCTCCCAAATTCCCCCAATTCATCATATACGCTTGACTTCGGACTGAAATCCATCCTAAGGAGTCCTTTTGTGAAAATAAAAATGATACACCATAAAAAAGAGGTAATTCCTTTATCATCTCTTTCAAATTTCATTTCTTCTTCTACTTTCTATTTTTGTGTTGTTTCCAAACTAAAATATCAAATAAATTAAATTATACATTAACAGATGTTATTATTATTACAGTACAACCATATGCCTATATTTATCTATCCAACAAATAAAAATGTCACTATATGTGTGTGCGTACGACTTAATGTCTCCACACTGTGGTGTAATTTGTTATTAAACAATAAATTATTTGTATGGATATAATGATGAGTAAAATGGTTGTAAATAATTAATATAAATTGATAATTATTCCCTATAATTAACATACCATACAATTACAAACAATTTAACCAACAAAGGAATGATATTTTTGCTCGTGTGTACGTATAGCTAATCGTCTCCACGACGTAGTGAGATTCATTCCCCACATTAACCATTCAAAAAATGATTATAAAATTTATATGTTGAGTTAACATATGTATTAGTAACTTTATATCATTCTTTATATGAATAATATATATCCTACGCCTAACAAACACGACTTACACAACAAAACTTGAATAGGAAAACTAAGTAATTAATACTGAAAACAATGGTAATACAGAGATATTATTACCAAAATAACATAATATAATAATAAATGATATTTTAAATATAGATATGGTCTTGGTATAAGTTAATAACATTTTCTTACCATTATATTTGAGTTTAATTCAACCTCCACTAAAGAAAATCACAATGTAATGGTTAATTTCACAATCTCATTATTATTATAGGTTGTTTATAAGTATATTTCTACTTGGCCATTCTTATCATCCATGTAAATGTTGCATAAAATGTATTTAAAAATATTATATACATTTTATGAAATTCATTTCACCCATGTTTGAAATTTTTGTGTAAAACATTTGGAAAGGAAACATTATATCGCTTTCCAAACGAGGTACTCTATAACCTTTTAGACAAATTATGGAATGAATAATTTCTAACTCATATGGTGCAAGAGGATATTTTTAGCCATTATTAAGCCTTTACATTTTGATGCTTTCCTTACAAGCTGACAATGTTATTTTCAAAATAAATTTTTTCTTTTACAAATGTGTTTTTTAAATAATTTCAAAGTAAAAAATGATATATCCCTCATTGTGTTTTAATGAATTTAATATATTATTTCCATCTATGGAAATATACTATTTAGCATTTCATGCTTTATTGAGGTTAATTTATTATGATAAAGCATTCCAAATTGTATTGAAGGTTTTATGATATTTTTTACTGTGGATGTTCTATTTTTGTACCATTCATGGTTTATGGTTAAAGCATTTACATTTCATATGCTAGTTTTAATAAAAGAGTTTATCTTATGTTTCACCCTTTTCATAAGAGGAATAAATTAAACATAGTAAGTGATGGTCATGGCCCACTATATCCCCTCAATGCATCGATATGTCTCATTATACAAACTAGTGTCTTGAAATAAGGCCTTGATGGTACGGTAATTATCATCACTTAAGGCCTTGATGGTATGGTAATGATGTCGGACATTATTCATTTCCTCGTAATTAGATTCCTTATTGATATTTAATTTCATAATTCAACTATTTGAATATCCTTTTCAAAGATTAAATAGAATTAGTAGATTTATTCTTTCCATATTATGCTAAATATTTTGTTTAATAGTCTTTTGTTTCAGTTTTATACCATTCCATAAAAGTTTATGTTTATTTATGATAGCTTCCGCTGTAATGTTTATCCTTACTGAGCATCTATGCTCACCCATTTATTATGTTTCATTTTCCCCCAAGATGTCAATTATTATATTATGACTGAACTATTGGTATAGTCTAAGGGATATGTCTGTGTTCAAAGGAGACACAATGTATTTTTTAATTGAATGATGTACTATAAAACTTATGTTTGTATATATGTTTTTCAAGGATACTAAACTGATCAGTCCATTAGGATTTCATTTTCTTTTCATCTTGAATATTTAAAATAATAATGCACCGACTCTGGGGAACTAGGGTTGGGGTGTTAGAGTTAGTATCAAAGGATGTTTAGAAAAAACCTTATAGTTTAGATTTAGAAAAACATTTATTAGGGAACATTACCCTAAGATATAAATTGAGGATAAATATAGAGTAACATATTAATATTTTGTGTAATGTATAGAATATGTGGTTATTACTAGAAAATAAATATTTTTCTGGATACAAAAAGTAGATGTGGTTCTAGAAGATATATACCTAGGTGTGAAAAATATGACAAGGTGCTTTGGGCTTGACTCGGGGGGAACGTGGTACATGATGACATGACTTAATGACCACATGGTATGACACTCTTGAGGGAAATTCTTAGGATAATTAATAATTTATTGACAATCAATTATGAAGGATTTATGATTAACTATTTCCACAAAGAAACCATGTTTATGATTATAGATTGGATATGGATAATATTTTCAGTTTATGTTAAGTATTTTACTAGGTGGGAATTGTGAATTTTGATTCATAACCAAATATAGTGTATTCCATTGTTTTTAAATGGATCCTAGTGGAAGGAATGGAAACTGTATCAACATGTGTAATCCATGTATGGATTTACCTCCTACACATGATAATGATAGTGGATTTAATGATACAACTAGCATTGAAAATCTTATAACCATACTAGAACAACATACATAGGATGTGAATAATAACCGTACCCATATGGAGTATCATAATCTACAAATTAGAGGATCAATGTTAGACCACTTCATAATTAAACAACCCCATACATTCAATGGGACTAGAAATCTATTTATTGTTGAGTAGTGGGTAAGTTCCTTATTGAAAATATTTCTTACTTTGCGGAGTAATGAAAGGGAAAATTTATCATGGTGGTTTACCACATATCAGGTGATGCAAATCGATGGTAGTTATACCTTCCGAATTAGAAGGAATATGAATATGTAGCAAATATGGAATGGATGGAGTTTAGTAAGCTTTTCTCAGAAAAAATAATTTTATAACGAATAGTGAATTGATATGGAAATTAAATTTCAATGTCTATGGAAAAAGAAGGATGGAAATGTTGAAAAATAGTAAGATAACTTCACAAGGTTAACAAGGCATGTTTTGGGTAACATATGTAACCCAAGAAGTAAGATTGATTGATTCTTTTCTAGGTTAAAACCATTCCCCTTAAGGGAACTAGTCTTACAATATTTCTCATTATATGAAGATATAGTCTCATGTTCTATCAAGAAATAAAATTAATTCTCTATGTTATAGTAATTTAAAGTAAAGAAATAGAAGAAGAGGGCTGTTGAACACTCTAGAAAAGTAAATAAGGGAAATAAGGTAAAAACTAACATTCCAGTGTGCAGTAATTGTATGAAGAATCACCTTGGTACTTTCAAAAAAGGAATGCGAGTTTTCTAGAAGTTGAGAGAAACATTCCACCATGATTGTGATTTTAAGGGGATGAAAGAATCTAATAATGGTCAGTTCAATAATTGTAATGAGATTAGACATTATGAAATTGATTTTCCTATGTATTAAGGAATAATTCCCCAAGAAATGACAAGGGAAAAAGACTATGATTTTGCGATCACAACTACTATGGTAGAAGTTCCTAATGTTGTGGTGGTAGGTACTTTAACCATTTAATCAAATTTTGACAAATATTTATTTGATTCAGGATCCTTTTATTCCTTTATATATTCCCAATTTTATTTAAAAATTAGATATTTCCAATTCTATTTAACAACAGAGTTGTCAGTCAAAACCCCTAAGGGATGTCTCATTGCAATAATGACATGTTAGTCAATTCCCATTGTGTTATATAAATGTTCATTATCTTATAACTTTATTATCATACCTATGGTCGACTTTGAAATAATCCTCAGTATGGATTGGATATCAAAATATAATGAAAATATTTATTTCAAGAATATGGAAATTACAATTTGTGAGGATGATGTATAATCCATTATCATTAGAGAAGATATATCTTTACCAGATTATTATCAAAATCCATGCCCATTAGCATTAGAGAATGAGATTCTTGGGAAAAATGGGAAATAACATCTTCGTACGAAGAAAGAAATATTCAAATTGATGATTTACCTTTTGTAAAGGAATACATTGATGTTAGTTTTAATATTTATCTAGACATCCCCGAGCAAGAAGTTGAGATTTATATTGATTTAATCACTGATACAAGACCAATATCAAAGAATCCTTATATAATGGCCACTTTGTAATTAGTAAAGCTAATGAATAAACTAGAGGAGTTGAGTAATAAGGAATTTATTCCCTCTTGGGTTTCTCTATGGGGACCCCCAATTCCTATTCTTAAGTACAAATATAGATCAATAAGACTACTAGTTGACTATACAGAAATCAATGTGAGGTCAATAAGGAACATGTATCTCCTTCCTCGCATTGATGATTTATTTGATCAACATAATGGAGCTCAATATTTTTTGAATATTGACCTTTCTTTTAGATATCATTGATTTTGTGTAAAAAAGGTAGATATTCCAAAGTGATCATTCTAAATGAGGTATGGTCATTATGAAATTATGGTAATGAAATTTAGAATAACTAATGAACCCTCTATTATTACAGATCTAATGAACTGAGTGTTCAAGGAATATAGTTATGATATTTTCACGGAATTTTTTGATGATAACTTGGCAGAGTCCAAAAACTATGGAGACCGTTAGAACAACTTGTGGATTGTTCTGAATACTCATAAAAGAAATAAACCTTATTGGACGTTTAGAAAGTGTTAATTATGGTTTCTTGAAATTTCTTTTCTTTTCCATATAGCCTCCAATGATGGAGTCTCTATTGAACATGAAAAAAAAATCAATCCAAGAATGGCCAGCGCATACGTGTATAACTATGTTATGTAGTTTTACTAGTTTACTAGGTTACTATTGATGAATATTCTAGAAATTTTTTTGATTGTCAAACCCATAAACCAAGAACACATGTAAATGGGCTAAATTGTTTTTGTTGAAAGATTGTGAATAATTTTTTAAGAATTAGAATATAACACTAGTCAAAGATTCTATCTTAACTCTACTATCTTGGAATGAATGGTTTGATATTTATTGTAATGCATCAAGTTATATAATTGGTTGTGTCCTTATGAATAATGATAGGGATATAAATTAGGAATCAAAGAAGTTAAAAATTAATGAAGAAAACTACCAAACCCATGATCTACAGTTAGCAGCAATAATATATTCTCTAATGATATGGAGACAATATCTCTATAGTTACAGATGTGAGATATATTCTGATCATAAAAGTTTAAAATATATTTTCTCATATAAATAACTACACATGATACATTGGAGATAGATTGATCTATTTAAGGATTATGATTTCACAATACACTACCACCCAGGTTAGGTAAATAAGTGGTCAGATGCTTTGAGTAGAAAATACCATGAAGTTCTTAAAAAATTAGAGTTGAAAAGGATAAAATTTTTATGGATCAAGTAAAGATGGATATGTGAATTATCATGGAAGGTGAAACATAAAAAATATTTCAAATAGATTTCATACCTTATATACTAGAAATGATTAAAAGTTCTCATCCTGATGAGGAGGAGTTTCTAACAAAAATTAACGTTTTAACTGTTGGGAGACTGATTGACTTTGCATTTGAAGATGGTGTTTTTAAATTTGTGAAGAGGTTTTGTGTTCCAACTATTCCTATGATAAAAGGGTAATTATTGGATGATTCTAAAAGCTCAAATTTCTCTATACACACTAGTGTAACCAAGATGTATAGATATTTTAATGAACATTTTTGGAGGACAACATGAAGAGAGAGATTGATGAAAATGTGTCACGATGTTTGGTTTGTCAATTGCTAATGGCTGGAAGAAAAAATCCTAGAGGATCCATGAAACCACTTCTGTTACCTGTGTGGAAATGAGATGATATTACGATGGATTTATCATGGGACATCCAAATAATCATAGAAGAAATGATGTGATACGGGTTATTGTTGATCGTCTTACCAAATAATCACATTTTCTTTGATATAAGAGAAGATTTACCACATGAACATTTTGAAAGAATATATATTAATGAAACTGTAAATCTTCATGGTGTACCCTTATTTATTGTTTCTAACCGTTCTCTCTATTTTACATCAAAATTCAATAAAAGTCATTAAAAGGCCCTACATACTAAGCTTTGTTTGAGAACTTCCTGTAACACGTTGAGATTTTATATGAAATATTAATATTAATTTCATTCATATCATATAATGTCTTCTACACCAAGATTATCATGCGATATACGCCACACCGTATTAGCTTGCAGTATATGCAACACTAATCATGGATTGTGTTAAACACAATTTCAAGTTTGTTTGATAGTAGTTATTCAACGCAACATTGAGTCTGTGTATATATATATATTCAATATATAAATGAAATATGGTTGGATTTTGTTATACGCAACCACAAAGGAGTCTTTCACTACACGCAACCCTGACTTGGCTTGCATTACAAGCAATCCCGACCTTCCTCGATAGCGTATGTTGTACGCAATACCGGGTTTCCCTAAACAACGATATATTGTTATAAAATTATTATGGACTATCATTTATGAATAGTATTAACTAAATTTTTAATTTTATAACATTATTATCCATCTTACACGTTTTCTGGAATAAGTTATGAGAAAAAAATAAAATTTTCAGGTAAAATAGTTATTTTTTTAAAAAAAATTAGTTTTTCCACCTTTTGATGGAGTACCCATATTAAATCTAGTTTTTGACATGTTTATAAGTTAAATTTGACAAAATACAATTATTATATGGAATCAAGATATAAAAATTTACTTAGGATATATTTCTCACATTATTCTGATAACTTTCATATTTTATTGAATTGTACAAACACGTTATATTTTAATTAAAAACTAATTTTTTCATCATAATAATTTTATGGTTAAATTAAAATATTGAATGGTTTTAAATTATAAATAGAATATATTTTTACCATTTAATATATCATATGTAATTAGCATTGATTTTACATTGAATTCATAGGTAAAATGATTTCAATATTTTTTAATGTTTTAACTTTTAAAACATGTTTTCTTCACAACGGGATTAATTTTAAATTAGTTTTTGTAACTTATGGAATTTTAATTAGGAAAAATGGATTCCATATTTCAAATCCGTTGGTCTAAATTATGTTAATAGGCTACTTTTTATTTTTAGGCACTACGAATAGTAACTACGGTAAATTTTATTTACCGTAGTTAAAGGTAAATCGGGGAATTGACGGTAAATATAATATTATAAAATTACCCTAAAAATTGTTTTAATATAATTGGATGATTATATTTCGTCCTATGGCATATTTAGGATGAAATGGAAACCATTGGAACCCACATTGAAGTGATTAAGACCTTTAATTTATTTTATTTAAAAGAAAGTGAAATATGTCTCACTCAAATATTAATAATTAAACTATTTTAACTATAAGGTTATATAGAATATAAATTCGGTTATAAATACTCATTTGAAAGATAATACGTTTTTATTTATCATGGTAATTTATTTTTAATTTTTAATAATTATTTATTTACCTTATTAGTTTATAAATTAATGATGTAGAAATTATTTATTTCGTGAAAAATCAATAATATAGTTTTTTTTTGAAATTCTAATACACATCAAAAGGCCCAAAAACCATAATAAGACTTATTTGTAGTTTATATGTACACCCTATACATCCAATGGACGAATTGGTGACCATTTGGATCCTTATGAAGATTATTATGACACTTATAGTATTTTATATTAAATGATTCCAAAGTAGTCATTTTCATAATTTAATAAATATAACAATTTACATGTTGTAATTTGAATATGCTAAATTCTTGTGAAAGTATTATTATAAAATATATGAGATTTATCTTAATAATAGTATTTTTTTTTTAATTTTTATGCAACAAATAAGTCTATTAAATAGTTATACAAAAATGTTGTACACATTACTTTATTAAGAAATATACTAAATAAATGTTTTGAAAAATATTAAAATAAATATTATATGAACTATTTAATGTGCTCCATGAATTTTCTAGACAACTTTTACATGATAGGAATATAGTAAATATTTTTGTTAGAATATATCCTCTGTGTGGATTTTATTTAAATTAAAATATATTAATAATTTCAAAATTTTCACTATTGTTATTTTATAAACATAACATATTATAAAATTGACTAAAAATCACAAATATATTTAAAAAATATAAATTGAAATTTTTATAGTCTAAAATGTCATATATTATCCAATTATGGAGAATTAACAACACATAAGTAAAAATTTATAACAATTTAAAAATTAGAATCGTATTACCACAAATAAAATTAAATATATTAAATAATGATAAATCAAGTTGATAATGTATAAACAAAATTCCCAACATGTCTAAATTTTATTTTTTTTATTATATTAAAACCTTATAGAATCTAATATTTTGATTTGAGTCATTTTTGGTTGTTTTTAAGTGATATAGAATTTATTGTAAATTAACATTTCTTATGTTACCAAAGGCACCCCTCTCCTCCCTTATAAAAAGGGAACGCCTTGGCTCTTCTCTTCACACCCTTTTTAGCCTGGAAGCTCTTCCAACCCCTGAAAATTCCTTTTATAATCACCTCTATTTTTATCTTAGAGGTTATGGTCTTCTCAAATGACTGACACTAGTGCCCTAAGAAGAAGTTTAAAGGAGGTGTGTCGAGGAAGAGGTATTCTCTTCTACCGACTACTTCAAGTTTCTTTCTTCTTCTACATCCTCTTATTTAGTTTTATCATTATAAAGTAATAACATCAGTACTAATAATATACTTATATGTTATTATAAATATGAAACAACCCTATTTCAACTTCAATCCATCCTACGGAAGTTGAAATCACCGTGTGTGCGTACGTACAAAATACTGTCTCCACGCTGTGGTGTAATCTATTTTCCACCACCAACATACTTGGATGGGTATAATGGTGTACCAAATAACTATATATTATTATTATAAAATAATTTAATTCTAATATATGATATCATCCACCCCAATTCCATTCAATAAATATGGGAACGGTATCATCGCTCGTGCGTACGTATGGATTACCGTCTCCATGACGCGAGGCGGTTGATATTCCATGTTAACAATTCAAAAATGATTATAAAGTATATATAATAAGTAATCATGAAATATATTAAATATTAATGATAATGTATTTATGAATATTTTATTTACATACATCGATTAAAAATAATAAGGAAACAAAAACAGTGTTCATGCATACATACGGCCTACCGTCTCCATGAACGGTGTATTTATTTCCATTTATCGATATATTAAATATATGTATATTCTGAATATATATGATATATAAATCATGTTTTATATTCTGGAATTAAGTAATCATGAACTAAATAATCATATGAGTAATTACAAGTCAAAACACAGATGATAAATGAAACGATTTTACCCAAAACGCTGCTTTAACATGGAATTGACAAATGGGCGGATAATATAAAGTGGTAAGTGAATCATATATAATATCATAAATATTATTATGGTTCTGTTACAAGTTAATAATAATATTAAACCTACTGTACCGGAGTCTTGGAAACATACGGAAGAAATTAGAGTAATGTTAAGGGATACTTTTGCAATATAATTTTTATCTGAGATTGCTTATTCGTAAGTATTTAATGGGGTTATATTTTTCATCCATGTCCATAATTTTTTTCATAATGTGTTTAACATACATCAATGTATGTTTAATGTCTTGTTTACCCTTCATTGACTTTTATGTTGTGTAATGGATGGAATCTTTCTTTTGTTTACCATACGTGGTACTTTTTGACTTTTCCGTTAAAAGTACGAGGAGAATGTTTTTTAACTTATACGGCTTGAACTAATTTTAAAGGTTTCATAAAAACTTATTTTCATTAATATTACTCTACAATATTTCAGGACTGTTTTCAACAAAATACTTTTCTTTTAAAATTTCATGGCATTTTGTGAAAAGAAAATGATTTTGAAGAAGAAAGGAAATTTTCTTCAAGAATTCATTTAAAGTGTTTTATCAAAACCATTTTCTATCTAAGATGAAATTATTTCATATGTGTATGTTTCATGTATAATGTCTCTATAATTTACATGGTTCCACTTTTCTTATTATTAAATGATATCAATTTGTTTTATATGGATTATGTTAGGATGGGATGATGTTTATGAAACCCATTTTATTCTTTGGGTAATGATGAATGATTTATGTTTGTGTTGTGGAACACGTAAGAATGATTTAATTATAAGATGGTTGGTACCTATATATCCCTCAAATGTATTGGGTAATGATTTATATCTCATGAGATAGACATGGCTATAATGGTAAGTTAATCTGGTTCAGTGTTACAGGACTAGAACGAGGAATGAACTCGATTCAGAAAGGGACTTTTTCCACTAAGATGGTCTCGGCAGCAATGCCTTGGCTAATATGGAAGTCATATAATGTTCTTAATGGTTTTCCATAATTACATGATTTATTCCCATGATATTTTATGATTATTGATGTTCCATTATGCTCCATGCCTTGCGTACTGCTATGTTTTATGTCATTTCTCATGATTTTGATTTTTAACCATTATGTCATGTTTTTAAGTTCAAATGTATATGCTTTGTTTTATTTTCTAAATTCCTACCCTTACTGAGCATTTTAGCTCACCCTTTATATGTTTTCTTTTCCCCATGATATAAATAATGGTTTTAGGTATGAAAAAAAAGTGAAAGATCATTATAGGAGATGTTGATGATATTTCACCATGATTAGAAGATTATGTTCTGAGTTTCCAAAGATACTAAACTATTATGGCCCTTGAGTGTTGATTTTTTGTTATTTATTATGTATTCTGCTAATGTAATGTAAACTCCATGTACGTCAGGCTATGGGTCTTTACATTTGGTATCAGAGGAAAGGTTTAGTTAACATTTGGAAATTAAAATGCGAAATATTTAGTGATATCCCTAGATATATTTCTAAGGTATGTCTAAGGATGTCCCTATGGTTTAGTATAACTATAGTCTACTATCATAGAATTATGTTGACGATCATGAATAACCTAGGGTGAACCTGAGTTGTCATGGATTAAAGAATTTGTGATAAGTTAGACATGCCATAAGTTACTTTTTATGATTATGTGGTTCCCCGTTATTTTAAATGTTTCTTAAACCATGGATTTTAGTTTTGGTCAATGGAGGGAAGCAGAAGGAATTGGGTCAACATTGAATCCAATTGACAAATTGGTGACTATGAGCAAAGAAATTGCGTAATACCTAGAATGAATGATTTTGTGATTATTTCGAATAAGTCATCACAATATGTGATTAACAAGGTAAACTTTAGTGGTATTTATAATTCATCAAATAAGAGGAAGATGGACTATTATGAATGTTCACATGTTGAGGATCATAAATAATGTAAGATTGAGATTTATTAAGAATGGAAGAAGAAACTTGATGAATATATCAAATGGAGGGGAAGATGTTATCAGTGTGGAGAGAAGGGTCATAGAGTGATAGACTGTTATGGAGTTCAATGTCTTATCCATGGAGAACATGGTCATTACCAAACACAATGCCATAACCTAATAGGTTACATCTAAATCAATGATGAACTTATTCTATGGAAATCATCGAAGAGGATGGCTTAACATGTTTATGTATTTGTATTCAACAATAATGTTCTTGAGGTACTTGTATAGTATATTGGATTATCTATATATTGGTCCATTGTGGTTTTCCATAAGAATATGTCATCAGTAACCATGAAAAGTGATTGAAATATTTTTGGAAGGCAGATGATATGGGCATAATGAAGGAATAAAGAAAAAATATTATGTTTGATAGTATTCATGAGCTCATGACTTATATGAGGAGAAAGTTATATCATGGTTTGAGTATATAGGAATTTTGGGATTTTGGTATGTCGAAGGAGTTAAATTTTGACAAAATTCATGTTTTCACTGATGTTATATGGTAGTTTATGTTTCAAGAGAATACATGATTAAGAAATTCACATGTTTGTAATGTGATCAACAAAATATATCTGGGATAAATGATGGTATTCACATGCTCGGTAGATGTCATTTCTAGTAATTGTATTCATTATACTATGATCTCGGAAAGAAGTATTTTGTACAAGCCTAAATATTGGAATGGATTATGTTGGACATATGTTAGTATTGTATAAGGATAGAACATTTTTCAATATTATTTGATGGGATGTTATAATAATGTGGTTTTATAAAAAATAACAACCTGCAGGACAGGCGACAATCTGTCACGTCGGACAAGGCTGTGAGAATCGAACACACAACCGAAGTGCAACGGGCCGCTATCTACTACCACTGGCCTACAAGATGTCCCTGGTTAGTAGAAACTAGTTTTATTATATTAATCGGTATGATATTTAAATTATAAGTCTATTTTAGGAACCATATACCATTAATCTCACTATAGATGGACTTATGTATATTTAATAACTTTTTCTATCCTTTTGATTGAGACAGATGGAATGACCTATCATTCTATCACATGATCTTCTAACACATAACGGAAGACAAATTCAACTTCATTTCTTTAAGATATGATTTGGAAATTGTTCAAGGCACAAAAAACAGTAAGATTGTACGAAAATCAAGAACGTATTTCTTTTAATTCCACAATTCATCAACTATAGGGAAATGATATTGAAAACAAAAACTTTTATCCTAGTGTCCTTAAATCAGATGCATCAGATGGTACCTTAAATCATCAAAAATTTATGACTTTGTGATTGTTGTCTTTTTCATAAGCATGTCCTCTACCACTCTCCATCATAACTTGATGGTTATTTTTGTCTTCTATATCCATATTTTCACCTATGTTCTCCTATGTGGAAACCCAGTGATGAGTTAATTTGGGTAACCATTATGTTAATTACATTACTTTTTGAAATTATGTTTTATTATTCCTTTTTTACTTTGTCGGTTTCTATGAAATAAAAATTCAAGTAGTAAACTATTTATAACCCTGATGAACTTTGAGGGTGAAATTCATTTTAAGGGGGGTAGAACGTAAGACCCCGAGATTTTATAAGATATATATTTTTTAATTTCTTTCATATATTCTGTTGTATGTTACGCCAAGATTATCTTGATCTATACTCAATACTGTATAATCTTTTAGTATATGCAACACTAATCTTAGATCATGTTAAACACAATTTCAAGTTTTTTTGATAGTAGTTATTCAACGCAACATTGAGCGTATATATATATATATATTAAATGTATAAATGAAATATGGTTGGATTTTTTTATACGCAACAACAAAAAAGTCTTGCACTACACGCAACCCTGACATGGCTTGCATTACATGCAATTGTGATCTTCCTCGATAGCGTGTGTTGTACGCAATACCAAGTTTCACTAAAAAACGATATATTTTTATAAATTTATTATGGACTATCCGTTATGAATAGTATTAACTAAATTTTGATTTTTATAACATTATTTGTCGTCTTACACATTTTTTAGAACATGGTATTAGAACAAAATAAAATTTTCAGGTAAAATAAGCATTTTTTAAAAAAATTGCAGTTTTGCCTCCTTTTGATGGCGCACCTACTTTAAATATAATTTTTTTACATGTTTATAAGTTCAATTTGGAAAAATATAATTTTTATCTGGAATCAGGATATATAAATTTACTTTGGATAAATATTTCATATTATTCTGATAACATTCATATTTTAATGAATAATAAAAACACGCAATATTTTAATTAGAAACAAATGTTTTCATCATAATTATTTTATGGTTAAATTATAATATTGAATGGTTTTAAATTATAAATAGAATATATTTTTACAATTTAACATAACTTATGTCATTAGCATTGATTTTACATTGAATTCATAGGTAAAATCATTTCAATCTTTTGCTATGTTTTAACTTTTAAAACTCATTTTCTTAACAACGGGATTAAATTTAAATTAATTAATGCTACTTCTGTGATTTGAATTAAGAAAAATGGATTCCATATTTGGAATCCGTATGTCCAAATTATGTTAATGGGTTACTTTTTATTTTTGGGAACTATGAATAGTAACTATGGTAAATTTTATTTACCATAGTTAAAGGTAAATCAGGTAATTGAGGGTAAATATAATAATAAAATATCACCCTAACACATGTCTTAATATAATAGGATTATTATATCTCTTCCAATGGAATATTTGGGACAAAATGGAATCCATTGGAACCCACTGGGATGTGATTAATACCTTTAATTTATTTTATTTAATAGAAAGTGAAATATGTCTCACTCATACTTTAATAATTAAACTATTTTATATATAAGGTTATACAAAATATAAATTTGGTTATAAATAGTAATTTGAAATCTAAAATGTTTTTTTATCATGGAAATTTATTTTTAATTTTTTAGAATTATTTATTTACCTTATTACCTTATACATTAATGATTCATAAATTATTTATTTAGTGATAAGTCAATAATATAGTTTGTATTCAAATAATAATAAACATTAAAAGGCCAAAAAACCTACACAAGACTTATTTTTAGTGTATATATAAACCCTAATAATCCAATGGCCAAATGGGTTAACATTTTGATACTTATAAAAAAGATTATGACACATATATTATTTTATTTTAAATGAGTCCAAAGTAGTCACTTTCATTATTTAATAAATATAAAAATATACATGTTGTCATTTTATGATGATAAATCTGAGTAGAAGTATAATTATAAAATCTATGAGATTTATATTCATCATTGGATTTTGGTTTTATTTTTTATGCAACAAATACGTATATTAAATAATTATACAAAATGTTGTACTAATTATTTTATTAAGAGATATTCCAAAGAAATGGTTTTAAAAATATTTAAATAAATATAACTATTTAATTTTCTCCACTAATTTTATAGAAAAATTTGACATGTTGGAAATCTAATAAATATTTTGGTTAGAATATACCCCTTGTGTGATTTTTATTTCAATTAAAATAAATGAATAATGTCAAAATTGACACTATTGTTATTTTATAAAAATAATATATTATAAAATTGGTCAAAAATCACAAAAATATTTAAAAATTATAAAATAAATTTTATATGGTCTAAAATGTCATACATTATCCAATTATGGAAAATTCACAACACATAAGTAATTATTTATAAGAATTTAAAAATTAGAATCTTATTACCCCAAATAAATTAAATAGATTAAATAAGGATATATCAAGTTGATAAGGTTTAAATGAAATTCCCAACACATATAAATTTTATTGGTTGATGAGATTAAAACCTTATCTCATCTAATCATCATATGTGAGTAATTTTTGGACGTTTTTATGTGAGTTAGTATTTATATAAATTAATATTTCTTATGTTACCAATGGTGCCCCTCTCCTCACTTATAAAAAGGGCACCCCTTATCTCTTATCTTCACACCCTTTATCGCCTTAAATATTAGGCAACACCCTCCAATTACTCTTCTAAACCTCTATATTTAAATCATAGATGTTATTTTATTCTCAAAATACCAACTCTAGTGCCCTAAGAATAATTTTAAAAAGGTGCATCGAGGAAGAGGTAATCTCTTCTACTGAATCTTTAATGTTTCATTCTTCTTCTAATTCCTCTTTTTTAGTGGTTTAATTATAAATTAATAACATAAGTCTTAATTATATACTGATTTGTTATTATAAATATTAAACAACTCTATTCCGCCTTCTATCAATCCTACGTAAATTGAAATCACCGCGCGTGCCCACGCACGGAATACCATCTCCACGTTGTGGTGAAATATTTTTTCCACCACCAACATACTTGAATGGGTATAATGGTGTAAATAATAACTATATATGATTATTATAACATAATACTGATTCTAAGATATTATATCATCAACTCCAATTCCATTCAATAAATATGGGAATGATATCATCGCTCGTGCGTACGTACGGATTACCATCTCTACAATGCAATGATATCCATATTCCATGTTAACAATTCAAGAATGATTATGAAATATATATAATAATAAATAATGAAATATATGACATATTAATTACTCTATATTTATGTATATGATATTTACTTACATCTATTAAATTTAATAAGGAAACGAAAACAGTGTTCATGTGTACGTACGGCCTACCGTCTTCAGGAACGATGTATTTCATTTCATTTATATATCTATTATATATACATATATTATCAATATATATTATATATAAATAATTTTTTATATTTTGGAATTATGTAATCATGATCAAAGTAATAATATGAATAATTACAATTCAAAAACACAAACGATAAATGAAACGATTTTACACAAAACGCAACTTTAACATGGAATTTACAAATGAACGGATAATATAATGTCATAAGTGAATCATATATGATATCACAAATATAATTATGGTACTTTTAAAAGTTAATAACATGTTTAACCCATTATATAGGAGTCTCTGACACAAACAGAAGATATTGGACAAAAGGTAAGGGATAATTTTGCAATCAAATTTCTATCCAAGATTGCTATACGTAAGTATTTAATTGGGTTATAATTTTCATCCATATCCATAAATTGTTTTTCATAAAGTATTTAGTATTCTTACATGTATGTATAAGGTAATTTTTACCCTTATTTGACTATTAATTTGTCCTATGGATGGAATCTTTCTTTTGTTTACAATATGTGGTACTTTTTTACTTCTCCGTTAAAAGTACGAGGAGAATGTTTTTTTAACTTATACAGCATGGACGGATTAATACAGTTTCATAACACCATATTTTCATGAAGCTTAATCTTCAAGATTTCATGAATATTTTCAACAAAATCCTTTTATTTTAAAATTTCATGGCATTATGTGAAAAGAAAATTATTTTGAAGAAGAAAGGATATTTTCCTCATAAATTTATTTCAAGTGTTTTATCAAGACCATTTACTATATAAGATTATATTATTTCATATGAGTATGTTTCAAGTATAATTTATCTATGATTTACATGGTTTCACTTTTCTTATGATTAAATTATATCAATTTTTTTATATGGATTATTTTATAAAGGGATGATGTTTATAAAACCCATGTTATTCTTTTGTTAATGATGAATGATTTATGTTCATGTTGTGGAACAGGTAAAAATGAATTAATTATGAGATGGGTGGGACCTATATCTCCCTCCAATGAATTGGGTAATGATTTATATCTCATGAGATAGACATGGCTGGAATGGTATGTTAATCCAGTTTGGTGTTACAAGACTGGAACGAGTAGTGAACTCGATTCAGAAAGAGACTTTGTCCACTATGATGGTATCAGCAGAAATTATTTGGCCACTATAGAAATAATATCATGTGCATAATGGTTTTCCATAATTACATGATTTATTCCCTTGCTATTTTATGATGATTGATGTTCCATTAGAATCTATTCCTTACGTACTGCTATGTTTTATGTCATTTCTCAAGATTTTGATGTTTAAACATTATGTTCATGTTTTTATGATCAAATGTATATTATTTGGTTTATTTTCTCCATGCCTACCCTTACTAAGAATTTGAGCTCGCACTTTATATGTTTTCCTTCCCCCAGGATATTAATAATGGTTTTAGGTAAGAAAAAAAAGGGGAAGATATTTATGGGAGATGTTAAAGATCTTTCACCGTGATTAGAAGATTATGTTCTATGTTTCGAATGATAGTAAATTATTACGGTCCATGAGTGTTGGTTTTTGTTATGTATTATGTATTCCGCAAAAGTAATGTAATGACCATGTACGTTAGGCTATGGGTCTTTATATAAGGCCCCAGCCTTAAACCTTACTTAATCTTGAGTTATTACAAGATTACACATTGAGGATCTTTTCAGGTTTAGAGTTTTAGAGAATTAGATCATAAAGCATGCATTACAATCCACATATAAACAAAGTGGTTACATAAAGATACTATTCTTCATTCCCATCAATGGAAACATATTTAAAATAAAACATGGATTCTTTCTTGACACTTCCTTGACACTATCATCATATCATGTACCTTTCCCTTGACCTGTGAAAAACATTTCAAAAAACATGGTATGAGCATAAAAAGCTCAGTAAGGGATATAAAAATATGGAAAAGAAACATGGGTACATATATACATAAGAATGAAATCATACTTTACCCATAAAACATAAGCACTTTAAAATACCTCATCAAATCATTAATAAATCAATGAAATCATAATACATAAAGGTAACTTAAGGCATTCATAACATTCTTACATAGGGAGTAACCCTGTTGGTTACGTTTGGAATACCCATCACAGTATATTCCCTAAATCTCTTAGGAGAAACCTTAACGTTTCACTCATTTGCATTACCCAATGCATTGGAGAGCTATATCGGGATCACCCGCCCTTAATTTATCACGGAACCACCCGTCTTCATAATAATGCCCAAGAAAAATAACATAATCGTATCACATAAAACATACATAAAGGAATCATAACATTTCCACATTTCAATCACAAGATATCCATAAAACACATTGATATAATAAAAACATTATGAAAACCATTTTCAATACCAAAATAAAAGAAAAGTAAAACATGGTATATATTTTTCTTTAAAACACGTATGGCATGTAGAGGATGTCGGAACTCAAATAATGGTCACGGTGGCGGAGAAGTCGTTGTCTCCGCATACGTACGAAAAAACATTCCGTTTTTTCATTTAGTAAATGCATCGTATAAAAAAGATTTCTTTTGGATAAACATAAAAGTAAAAGGGGTTTATACACCGTATAAAAGAAGGTTGTGTATAAAACAAAATATGCTTCAATGAAAGGAGATTGAGATGAAGTCCCCCACCACGGGTCCGACTTGACTCGATCGTTCTTTAATGTCTTCAATAATAAACTTGAGTTAATTTCTACTTTCTTAAGAACTTTTTTCAAGTTCATTATTCCTCTTATATCACTTTTTTCCATGTCATGAACACTATGTAATTATTTAAGTTAATAACGGTCGTTTAAACGATCATTGGTACTTGAGTCAAAAATAAACCCTTTATAATTACAAGTTGTTCATGTATCCATTATATCCAGAATTATAATCATGATGTATATATCATATATATCTAGTATATACATTCATTTATAATATTACATAATCAATTAGAGGTAAGAAATGAAATGCACCATTCATGGAGACGGTAAGCCGTACGTACGCATGGACGCTACTTTCATTTCTATTTCGTATTTTATAGAATGGAATCATAATTATATAGAGTTATATTATAATTCCAATAAAATATCATATATAAAATCATAGATCCATCCTTTATACGTCCCACATATGGTATTTAACAAATCAAATCACTTTGAGGGGGCGGTAGTCCGCACTTCCTTAAATGAAGATATCGTGTTTACCCATAATGGAAACCATAAAGGTATTCCCAAAATGAAAAATACATAAGAATAAGGAAAACATAAAAATATTATATATCATATATAAATAAAGTGTCATCTTAATGGCCACATTTGAAGGTGTTAAAAGAATGTTGAACAACCATCGTTTCGAGAGGCCGAAATTCGCCATCCACGGAAACAGTATGTTCTTTAACCATTAGATGTAGGTGTGTGTAAGTGTAGCTCGAATCCTTCTTATAAAAACATCCTAGTATATTGAAGATACTGGAGTTGTTACAAAAGAAATTAATAAAAAGAGTTTAGGGGGTTGGAGAAGTAAAATAAAACAAAAGGACTCAAGTGAAGACATTACCTTAAAATCGGGTAACTCCTTTTGGTTTGATCTCAAAGGCTTCCTTGGGAAGACTTCTGCCCAAAGTGAGGCTTCAAAGAGTAATAGAGGGATGTGGAGAGACAAAATGGGAAGGGGTTGGCCGAGCCAAAGGCTTTGGGAGTGTGGGTAAGGAGGTAGAGGTGGGGGCCTTTTATAAGAGGAGAGGAGGGGCACTCTTGGAATGTAAAGAAATGTTACTTTATTTGAAAATGGTTTGGATTAAAAAGTTCCCACATTGATATAATTCGAGGTTAAGGTGATAAGGTTTAGAAATCAACCCATCCAATAGGTTTTGGACATGTGTAGGTCATAGATTTAACATTATCATTTCATTTTATTTAAATCCTTTATTAATGAGGTAATCGATGCATCATCATGATGTCATAAATAATTTAATTTATTTAAAGTCTAAAAATTATGAAAAAAAATACTATGATGTAGGAAATCGTTTTAGATTTCCAATGAATATTTATAGTCTAAAATATCATCTATGTAGAAAAAATTAATAATGTTTTAATCAGGAGATACATTCTTGTTATATTTACTTTCTTTAAAAAAATAAAAAGATAAAAAGTCACTTTCTCACAAAAGTGAATCCAGGGGGCCCCCAAGTTTGGAATAAGGCATCCCATGGCCGGCCATGAGACAACTAGTAGCCTTAGGACACATGTTGTGGTCTTTTAGTATTATTATGATATCATTTTATTATCCTTAACTACCTGATTACTCATTAATCAATATAAATAAAGATAATTACCATCATTACTATTCATAATGTCCAAAAAAAGAGTATTGATTACATATTTTGGACCTTATGATTCCAAATATGTAATCCATTTTACCAAATTCCAAACACAGAAATTATAATAATTTATTTAAAAATAATTCCTGTTGTCAAAACAAATAGCGGGTTCTTTTGAAACAATATCTATGAAAAGTTTGGCATTAGTTTATGCCAAATTCCAAAGTGAAATTAATACTAATGAACACCATTGGATTAAATGGTTAAAATATATTCTAATGTAACTATATAACAAATTCAAAATATAATCTAATCATATAAATAATGTAGATTAAAAAACAGTTTTGATGTAAAATACAGTATTTTTCACTATTCATAAAAAAATGAACATTGTCAGAAAAATACCAAAAATTCACACAAAGTAAATTTTGATGTCACAATCATAAAGAATAAGTTTATTTTGACAATCATAGCTTATGAAATTGTCAAAAGGTATATTTAAAAATGGTTTGCCATCAAACGGTAGTAAAACAATCCATTAAAAAATATTAGTGTATTCCATGCTTAAGATTGGATTTATTTTCATTTTAAGCTTCTATAACACAATCTAATTCATTAATAGACATAGATAAAAATATATATTATTCATTTCTTACATGGGATGTTACATCCTTCCCCCCTTTAGAAAATTGCGTCCCCGTAATTTATTTACTTATCTAATAAATGGGGGTACTTATCCCTCATTGCATCTTCAGATTCCCATGTTGCCTCTTCCATCATATGGTTTTCCACAAAACCTTTACCTGATTAATCACCTTATTTCGTAACACTTTCTCCCTGTGGTCAGGAATCTGGACTTGTAATTCTTCATAAGATAGGTTCTCTTCCAGCTGAACTACCTCGGGACTCAAAACATGAGATAGATCTGGAATATACTTTCTCAACATCAAAACGTGAAAAAAAGTGTGTACCTGAGATAAACTCGGAGGTAAAGCCACCCGGTATGCAACTGATCCAACTCTCTCCAGAATTTTATATGGTCCAATGATCCTTGGATTCAGCTTTTCTTTTATTACCAAATCTTATCACACTATTCCATGGTGAGACTTTGAGAAAAACAGGATCACCTACATCAAAAGTTAGATCCTTCCTCCTGTTGTCTACATAACACTTCTGCCTAATCTGAGCTATTCTCATGTGTTTCTGAATCAGCTGAAATTTTTCTGCCATCTCTTCAACCAATTCTGGTCCCATCATATAAGGCCCCAGCCTTAAACCTTACAGAATCTTGAGTTATTACAAGATTACACATTGAGGATCTTTTTAGGTTTAGAGTTTTAGATAATTAGATCATGAAACTTGCATTGCATTCCACATTTAAACAAAGTGGTTACATAAAAGACAATATTAATTCTTCCCATCAATGGAAACATATTTAAAATAAAACACGGATTCTTTCTTGACACATCCTTGACACTATCATCACATCATTTACCTTTCCCTTGACCTGTGAAAAACATTTCAAAAACATGGGATGAGCATAAAAAGCTCAGTAAGGGTTATAAAAATATGGAAAGGAAACAAGAGTTCATATATACATAAGAATGAAATCATACATTACCCATAAAACATAGGCACTTTAACATACCTCATCAAACCATGAATAAATCATAGAAATCATAAGACAAAAAGGTAACTTGAGGCATTCATAACATTGTTACGTAGGGAGTAAGCCTCTTGGTTACGTTTAGAATACCCATCACAGTATATTCCATAAATCTCTTCGAAGAAACCTTAACGTTTCACTCCTTCGCATTACCCAATGCATTGGAGAGCTATATCGGGCTCACCCGCCATTAGTCTATCACGGAACCACTCATTTTCATAACAATGCCCAAGAACCTCAACATAATCGTATCACATAAAACATGCATAAAGGAAACATTACATTTCCACCTTTCAATCACAAGATATCAATACAACACATTGATATAAAAACATTATGAAAAAAAATTGAAATACCAAAATAAAAGAAAAGTAAAACATGGTATTTATTTTTCTTTTAAAAAAAAGGTATGGCTTGTAGAGGAAGCTGAAACTCAAATAATGGTCACGACGGCGGAGAAGTCGTTGTCGCCGCATACGTACGACAAAAACATTCCCTTTTGTCGTTTAGTAAAACGCTTTGTATAAAAAGATTCATTTTGGATAAACGTAAAAGTCAAAGGGGATTATACACTGTAAAAAAAAGTTGTGTATAAAACAAAATATGCCTCAATGAAAGGAGATTGAGACGAAGTCCCATACCAAGACGGTATCCTTGGATTAAGGATAAATCAGTTACATAACTATGTGTGACAAACGAATACACGAAATATAAGTGGGTATTAAGTGTAAAACAATCAGAGTACATTCACACATAATCATAGAACGAAATATTCAAGGTGTGCATGTTTATCCCAAAGAATCGAAATTGGGTTAAGAAGTTCCCTTGCAATAATTAGACAGCCTAACAGTGTCACTTCAAAATTCATAAAAAAAGTTGATGAGAGATAAAAAAGGGTATCTCATCACATGGACATAAAATTTACATCAATGAAGATATAGAAGAACATATCCCAAAATAATATTATGTGAATTAAAATACATAACAAAATAAGTCTTTTAAAAAGAGGAGGGTGAAAGGTTCCCTTACCGACATGGGTATCTTTCGAAACATACGCCCCGTGAAAGATGGACAATACAACAATGATGTAAATACTCATAAATGAAAGAATATTACACAATGAGTAAAATAATGGTCAGTACATACATTACTCAAAGGAAATTGTGGAAAATGTAGCATAAATCTCACGGGAATAATTGTGAGATGAAAAATCCCTTACGAAAACTCGGCTGCCTAACGATGCCACATAAAACTTCCAAAAATGTATTGATGAGATCAAATAGGGTATCTCATCACATTAAAATAAAATGTACAGAAAGAAAAATATAAAATAAAATTTCCCATTAAAAAAAAGAGGAGCTTAAAATAAGTGACATAAAGGAGAGTATTTAAAGAGAAAGAGAAAGGTTAGATCTCTTACGAAAATTCAGCAGCCTAACGGCGCCACTCAAAACATCCAAAATGTATTGATGAGAGAGAATAGGGTCTCTCATCATATGAACATAAAAATTACAGTAAGATTAATATAAAATAACATCCCAATAACAAGAAGGATGAGCTTAGAAGGAATGACATAAAAGAGTGTACTTAAAAAGAAAGAGAGGAGTAAGATCCCATACCTCGGGTCCGACTTGACTCGATCGTTCTTTAACGTCCTGAATAATAAACTTGAGTTAATTTACACTTTATTAAGAATCTTTTTCTAGTTCATTATTACTTTTATATCACTTATTTCCATGTTATAAACATTATGTAATCATTTAAGTTAATAATGTTTGTTTTGTCGATATTTGGTTCTTAAGTCGAAAGTGGACTTCTTACAATTACATGGTGTTCGTGTGGTCAAATGTTAATTATATCCATAATTATATTCATGATTTGGATATCATATATATCATATATATCCAGAATATACATGTATTTATAATATTAAATAATAATTTATAGGTAAGAAATGAAATGCACCGTTCATGGAGACGGTAAGCCGTACGTACACATAAATGCTACTTTCATTTCTATGTCATATTAATGAAATTAAAACTAAATGAGAGGTATGTATATTTTAATTCTATAATTATATTCATCATTTAGTTTTATCATTCATCATATATATCCATTATATACATGTACTTATAATAGTACATTACATTTGGGGATAAGAAATGTAATGCACCGTTCATGGAGACGGTAAGCCGTACGTACGCATGAACGCTACTTTCATTTCTATTTCATATTTTTATGGAATGTAATAATAATGATATAGAGTTATATTATAATTCCAGTATAAAATCATATATAATAACTTTAAATTCATCCTTTATACGTCCCACATATGGCATTAACGAATCACATCACTTTGAGGGGGCGGTAGTCCGCACTTTCTTAAATGAAGATATCGCTTTTACCCATAATGGAAACCATAAAGGTATGCCCAAAATGAAAAATACAGAAGCTTAAGGAAAACATAAACATATTATATATCATATATCAATATAGTGTCATCTTAATGGCCACCATTGAAGGTGTTAAAAGAATGTTGAACAATCATCATTTCGGGAGGCCGAAATTCACCATCCACGGAAACAGTATGTTCTTTAACCATTAGATGTAGGTGTGTGAAAGTGTAGCTCGAATAATTCTTATAAAAACATCCTAGTATATTTATGATACTGGAGTTGTTACAAAAGAAATGAATAAAAAGAGTTTAGGGGGTTGGAAGCAGCAAAATAAAACAAAAGGACTCAAGTGAAGACATTACCTTAAAATCAGGTAACTCCCTTTGGTTTGAGATCAAAGGCTTCCTTGGGATAAATTATGCCCAAATTTAGGCTTAAATGAGTAATAGAGGGAATTGTAGAGACAAAATGGGCAGAGTTTGGCTGAGCCAAAGGATTTGGGAGTGTGGGTAAGGAGGTAGAGGTGGGGGCCTTTTATAGGAGGAGAGGAGGGGTACTCTTTGAAGGTAAAGAAAAGTCACTTTATTTTAAAATGGTTTTCAGATTTAAGAGGTCCCACATTTATGTGTTTCTAGGATAGGGTGATAAGGGTTCTAAATCCACTCATACAATAGGTGTTGGACATGTTTAGGTCTTAGATATTACATTATATTTCCATTTTATTTAAATCGTTAAATAATGAGGTCATCACTGCATCATCATGATGTCATAAATAATTTAATTTATTTAATGTCTAAAAATTATAAATAAAATACTATGATGTAGGAAATCTTTTTATCTTTCCAATTAATATTTATAGTCAGACATCTGATTTGTATAACCCTATGTAAAAATTGTTTTAGTAAAACATTTCATGTTTGTCTCATTTTTTACTTTAACTTTAAATAAAAAGATATTAGTGTCATTTTCCAACCAAAGTGGCTTCATGGGGTCCCCAAGTTGACCCATGGGTTGTATTGGTCGTCCATGACACATAAAATGAGGTTAGGACATGTTTCAAGTTCATTTCATGTTATTAAAACATTATTTTTACCTTAAACTACACTAATTATCTCTAATCGGGATTAAAAACTTAATAAGTTACTATTCACCAAAAAATTATTTTTATCCAATTGAACCACATTTTACTTCTTAATGACAACCATGTATGTCGGATTTTTTAAATTCAAAACACAAATATGGAAAAATTTCATTTAAATGGAAAAATCAGTTTTTATAATTACAACTTAGTGGTTTCACTATTCATCAAAAATTGACGTTTTTCAGAAAAATCCCAAAAATTCTCCCTAAGCTATATTTGATATTCCGAATTCAAAAATGAAGTCTATTTTACAAAATTAAAAACATATAAGTCACAATAATTAATTTAATAATTAATTCCCGCTGTCAGATGAAATAGCGTGTTTTTATGAAACAATAAGTATCAAAAGATTGACACTAGTTTAAGTCTGATTTCAATGTGAAATTAATTCCAATGACCACTATCGGATTTAATGGTAAAAATATATTCTAATTTCACTTTAAAACCAATTCAAAAGATAATGTAGTAATATAAATAAATTAGATTAAAAAGAGGTTTCGAATTAAAATACAACATTTTACACTTCATTAAAAAATGAACTTTATCAGAAAGATACCAAAAATTTACAGAAAGTAAATTTTGATGTCCCAATTATTAAGAAGAGTTTTATTTGGTCCAAAAGGATGTATAAGAGTGAACAAAACTATATTTAATGACGGTTCTCCATCAAAAGGTGATAAGTGAACCT
Organism: Viscum album; assembly: GCA_963277665.1. Classification (NCBI taxonomy): domain Eukaryota; kingdom Viridiplantae; phylum Streptophyta; class Magnoliopsida; order Santalales; family Viscaceae; genus Viscum; species Viscum album. The sequence continues at coordinate 873,599,468 of OY728143.1, read as the reverse complement.
TTAGTGAAAACTAGGGCATATATGCCTAAAATTGAATTCTTTCCGTATTTTATGCCTTTATCACTTATTGGATAAATGTAAAAACATTTAAAAACATATATAATCATATTTTAGTTATTTATATCCATTCCTGCCAATACAACGGCTACATGTTTACTACCATTTAAAATAATATTATTTTTTTTATTAGAGTGCAACGTAAGATTCCCAAGAAACTCGTTGTTGCGTGTTGGGTACGCCAGCGAGCATAGCATCCCCTTTAAAGTCATATTAATATTTTATTCACAAATATGGATAAATATGAAAATGTCATATTATTTATTTACCTGGGGTGTTACATCCTTCCCCCCTTTTGGGAATTTCTTCCTCGCAATTTTTAAAATTGAGCTTGGAAACATCCTTGAAAGTCCCACATCGGAACAAGAGTCGGTAAAACAATCACTTTAAAATAAAGAAAGATAAGTACAAAGGTCACCCGAGTTAACCCATATGTAGAAAAACATGGACATGGAAGAAAAATAAAAGGGTCATGTTCTTGAGAGAGAGTGATAGTAAACATGTCTAGGAGAAAGTTAACCATAAGAAAATCACAAACTTGTGATGGGTTAAACGGTATTCGATTCCCCGGTAGGAAAAGTTAATAGACAAAATTTTTGTTTTAAGTTAATTTTTATTGAGGAATTTGTTCATAAGGAAACATAATCACTTATCATGTTGACTTTCAACTTTTACTAGATTCCTTAATGAAACTCATATTTTTTTTCCAAAAGATGAGTATTTAGGGAGACTTGTTCGCATTAAGAGTACTATAATCAACTTCTAGAGAATCACCTAATCCACCAAAGAGAACTATATACATCCCATGTCTTTAGGCTTTAACCAAAACCAAAACCAAAACGGTTAGTACAAGGTCAGATAATCCAGAAAAGGATAACCCATTAAAAGAAAATCTATTCTTAATCTCCAAAATTTGTCCAACAAAACCCAAAGTTCAATGAGGACCATCTGATAAAAAATTTGTCCATAAAATTATTCAAAGTAAACCAATCTAAAATTGAAACCGAAATATTTCAAGGATTTAATCACATAGTCTTCCAAGTTAAATCATAACATTTATCTCCAAACAACATCAGTTGCTCCTAAAGTCTCGTATTGAAAAGTAATTAACATAATCACATATCCTCCATGATAGGTTAATCATTTTCATAAATAACCCAAAATCAACTTACTCTTAATTCATAAAATCATATAACTAAAAAGAATCAGTCAAACTAACTAGGTACTTCACGTAGTCCAGTGGTAGGTGATAAATACCAGTCGCACTTTGGTTGTGGGTTCAATTCCCGCAGCTTTGTCCGACGCAACGGTTTGTCACACGGTCTGCGTGTTGTCCTTTTTCCAAAACTATATAATTCTTTAATCATTCCCCAAAAAGAGATAAAATCATAAAAAATGATCATAACATATTTTAACCTCACGTTTATCTCATGCCTTTCATTTTCTATCATATCATATAATAACCCATAATTACCTCAAAAGTAAGGATCATATAAACTCTAATGGTTACCTTTATATTTATTACCTGAACTTCCACATCGATTGGTCATCTCGTACATGATGCATTACAAAACATACCAAGGTTCTAGTGGATGATAATGACTCCTTGATATTTGGTTTAGAACAACCACGAGTTTTCTCATTCAATCCTCCATTTTATCTAGCATCTTAATCAGAGAACCACCACAGTTTCCTTCAAACCTGTTGTCTCTTTGGTGCCTTCTAGATCCATCCATTCACTAAAACAGAAATGTCAGTGTGAGTATATCAACAAAACCATCATGTACTAATGAGGATGGTAAACACTAAGATATACTTACACATTCACTTTATCAAAAACTAGGACTCTTTTTGAAATCCTATCCATTATGGTAATGTCACTTATGATTAATGAATACCCTAACCTCTAATGTTATCTAAACCGACCTCTTATACCAACTATATGGCCCCAGCCTTAAACCTTACTTAATATTGAGTTATTACAAGATTACACATTGAGGATATTTTTTAGGTTTAGAGTTTTAGAGAATTACATCATGAAACTTGCATTACATTCCACATTTAAACAATGTGGTTACATAAAAGACAATATTCATTCTTCCCATCAACGAAAACATATTTAAAATAAAACATGGATTCTTTCTTGAAACATCCTTGACACTATCATCACATCATATACCTTTCCCTTGTCCTGTGAAAAACATTTCAAAAACTTGGGATGAGCATAAAAAGCTCAGTAAAGGTTATAAAAATATGGAAAGGAAACAGGAGTTCAAATATACATAAGAATGAAATCATACTTTACCCATAATACATAGGCACTTTAACATACCTCATCAAACCATGAATAAATCATAGAAATCATAAGACAAAAAGGTAACTTGAGGCATTCATAACATTATTACGTAGGGAGTAACCCTCTTGGTTACGTTTGGAATACCCATCATAGTATATTCCCTAAATCTATTCGGAGAAACCTTAACGTTTCACTCCTTCTCATTACCCAATGCATTGGAGAGCTATATCGGGCTCACCTGCCCTTAGTCTATCATGGAACCACCCGTCTTCATAATAATGCCCAAGAACCTCAACATAATCATATCACATAAAACATGCATAAAGGAAACATAACATTTCCACCTTTCAATCACAAGATATCAATACAACACATTGATATAAAAACATTATGAAAACAATTTTTAATACCAAAAGAAAAGAAAAGTAAAACATGGTATTTATTTTTCTTTTTAAAAAAGATATGGCTTGTAGAGGAAGCTTAATCTCAAATAATGGTCATGGCGGCGGAGAAGTCGTTGTTGCCACATACGTACGACAAAAACATTCCCTTTTGTCGTTTAGTAAAACGCTTCGTATAAAAAGATTTCTTTTGGATAAACGTGAAAGTCAAAGGGGTTTATACACCATATAAATGAAAGTTGTGTATAAAACAAAATATGCCTCAATGAAAGGAGATTGAGACGAAGTCCCATACAAAGACGGTATCCTTGGATTAAGGATAAATCAGGTACATAACTATGTGTGACAAACGAATACACGAAATAAAAGTGGGTATTTAGTGTAAAAAATCAGAGGACATTCACACATAATCATAGAAATACATATTCAATGTGTACAATTTTATCCCAAAGAATCGAAATTGGGTTAAGAAGTTCCCTTGCAATAATTAGACATCTTAACTGTGTCACTTCAAAATTCAGAAAAAAAGTTGATGAGAGATAAAAGGGGTATCTCATCACTTGGACATAAAATTTACATAAATGAGGATATAGAAGAATCTATCCCAAAATAATATTATGTGAATTAAAAGACATAACAAAATAAGTCTTTTAAAAAGTGGAGGGTGAAAGGTTCCCTTACCGACATGGGTATCTTTAGAAACATACGCCCCGTGAAAGAAGGACAATACAACATTGATGTAACTACTCATAAACGAAAGAATATTACACAATGAGTAAAATAATGGTCAGTACATACACCACTAATAGGAAATTGTGGCAAATGTAGCATAAATCTCACGGGAATAAAAGTGAGATGAAAAATCCCTTACGAAAACTCGGCAGCCTAACGGCGCCACTTAAAACGTCCAAAAATGGATTGATGAGATCAAATAGGGTATCTCATCACATTAAAATAAAATGTACAGTAGGAGGAATATAAAAGAACACCCCCCATCATAACAAAGAGGAGCTTAAAATAAGTGACATAAAGGAGAGTACTTAAAGAGAAAGAGAGAGGTTAGATCTCTTACGAAAATTCGGCAGCCTAACGGTGCCACTCAAAACTTCCAAAATGGATTGATGACAGAGAATAGGGTCTCTCATCATATGAACATAAAAATTACAGTAAGAGTAATATAAAATAACATCCCAATAACATGAAATATGAGCTTAGAAGGAATGACATAAAAGAGTGTACTTAAAAAAAGAGAGTAAGATCCCTTACCTCGGGTCCGACTTGACGCGATCTTCTTTAACGTCCTGAATAATAAACTTGAGTTAATTTACACATTATTAAGAACCTTTTTCTAGTTCACTATTCTTTTTATATAACTTATTGACATGTTATAAACATTATGTAATAATTTATGTTAATAATGTTTGTTTTGTCGATATTTGGTTCTTAAGTCAAAAGTGGACTTCTTACAATTACATGTTGTTCGTGTGGTCAAATGTTCATTATATCTAGAATTATATTCATGATTTGGATATCATATATATCATATATATCCATAATATACATGTAATTATAATATTAAATAATCATTTATATATAAGAAATGAAATGCACCGTTCATGGAGACGGTAAGCCGTACGTACTCATGAACGCTACTTTCATTTCTATGTCATATTAATGGAATTAAAACTAAATGAGAGGTATGTATATTTTAATTCCAGAATTATATTCATAATTTAGATTTATCATTCATCACATATATCCATTATATACATGTACTTATAATAGTACATTACATTTGGGGATAAGAAATGAAATGCACCGTTCATGGAGACGGTAAGCCGTACGTACGCATGAACGCTACTTTCATTTCTATTTCATATTTTTATTGAATGGAAGAATAATGATATAGAGGTATATTATAATTCCAGTATAAAATCATACATAATAACTTTAAATTAATCCTTTATACATCCCACATACAGAATTAACGAATCACATCACTTTGAGGGGGCAGTAGTCCGCACTTCCTTAAATGAAGATATCGTGTTTACCCAAAATGGAAACCATAAAGGTATGCCCAAAATGAAAAATACAGAAGCATAAGGAAAACATAAACATATTATATATCATATATAAATATATTTTCATCTTAATGGCCACCTTTTAAGGTGTTAAAAGAATGTTGAACAATCATCGTTTCGGGAGGCCGAAATTCACCGTCCACGGAAATAGTATGTTCTTTAACCATTAGATGTAGTTGTGTGAAAGTGTAGATCTAATACTTCTTATAAAAACATCCTAGTTTATTGATGATACTGGTGTTTTTATAAAATAAATGAATAAAATGAGTTTAGGGGGTTGGAGAAGCAAAATAAAACAAAAGGACTCAAGTGAAGACATTACCTTAAAATCGGGTAACTCCCTTTGGTTTGAGCTCAGAGGCTTCCTTGGGAAGACTTCTGCCCCAATTGAGGCTTCAATGAGTAATAGAGGGAAGTGAAGAGACAAAATGGGAATAGGATGGCCGAGACAAAGGCTTTGGGAGTGTTGTTAAGGAGGTAGAGGTGGGGGCCTTTTATAAGAGGAGAGGAGGGGCACTCTTGGAAGGTAAAGAAAAGTCACTTTATTTTAAAATGGTATTAGGATTTAAGAGGAACCACATTGATGTGATTCGAGGATAAGGTGATAATGGTTCTAAATCCACTCATCCAATAGGTTTTGTACATGTGTAGGTCTTAGATATTACATTATATTTCCATTTTATTTAAATCGTTAAATAATGAGGTCATCGCTGCATCATCATGATGTCATAAATAATTTAATTTATATAATGTCTAAAAATTATATAAAACTACTATGATGTAGGAAATCCTTTTAGATTTCCAATGAATATTTATAGTCAAACATCTGATTCGTATAACCCTATGTAAAAATTGATTTAGTAAAACATTTCATTTTTGTCTCATTTTTACATTAACTTTGAATAAAAAGATATTAATGTCATTTTCCAACCAAAGTGGCTTCATGGGGTCCCCAAGTTGACCCATGGGTTTTTTTGGTCAGACATGACACATCCAATGAGGTTATGACATGTGTCAAGTTCATTTCATATTATTAAAACATTATTTTTACCTTAAACTACACTAATTACCTCTAATCGCGATTAAAAACTTAATAAGTTACTATTCACCAAAAAATTATTTATATCTCATTGAACCACATTTTACTTCATAATGACAACCATTTATGTCTTATTTTTGAAATTGAAAACACAAAGATGTCAAAATTTCATTTAAATGGAAAAATCAATTTTTATAGTACCACTTAGTGGTTTCACTATTCATCAAAAATTGAAGTTTTTCAGAAAAATCCCAAAAATTCACCCTAAGAAATATTTGATATTCCGAATTGAAAATTGAAGGATCTTTTACAAAATTCAAAAACTATAAGTCACATTAATTAATTTAATAATTAATTCCCGCTGTCAGAGCAAATAGCGTGTATTTATGAAACAATAAGTATCAAAAGATTGACACTAGTTTAAGTCTGATTTCAAAGTGAAATTAATTCCAACGACCACTATTGGATTTAATGGTAAAAATATATTCTAATTTCACATTAAAACCAATTAAAAAGATAATCTATTCATATAAATAAATTATATTAAAAAGAGGTTTTGAATTAAAATACAACATTTTACACTATTCATTAAAAAATGAACTTTATCAGAAAGATACCAAAAATTTACACAAAGTAAATTTTGATGTCCCAATTCTTAAGAAGAGTTTTATTTGGTCCAAAAGGATGTATAAGAGTGAACAAATCTATATTTAATGATGGTTCTCCATCAAAAGGCGATAAGTGAACCTTTAGTGAAAACTAGGGCATATATTCCTAAAATTGAATTCTTTCCGTATTTTATGCCTTTATCACTTATTGGATAAATGAAAAAACATTTAAAAACATATATAATCATATTTTAGTTATTTATATCCATTCCTGCCAATACAACGGATATATGTTAACTACCATTTAAAATAATATTATTTTTTTATTAGAGTGCAACGTAAGATTCCCAAGAAACTCGTTGTTGCGTGTTGGGTCCGCCATCGAGCATAGCATCCCCTTTAAAGTCATATTAATATTCTATTCACAAATATGGATAAATATGAAAATGTCATATTCTTTATTTACCTGGGGTGTTACATCCTTCCCCCCTTTTGGGAATTTCATCCTCGCAATTTTTAAAATTGAGCTTGGAAACATCCTTGAAAGTCCCACATCGGAACAAGAGTCGGTAAAACAATCACTTTAAAATAAAGGAAGATAAGTACAGAGGTCACCTGAGTTAACCCATATGTAGAAAAACATGGACATGGAAGAAAAATAAAAGGGTCATGTTCTTGAGAGAGAGTGATAGTAAACATGTCTAGGAGAAAGTTAACCATAAGAAAATCACAAACTTGTGATGGGTTTAACGGTATTCGATTCCCCGGTTGGAAAAGTTAATAGACAACATTTTTGTTTTAAGTTACTTTTTGTTGAGGAATTTATTCATAAGGAAACATAATCACTTATCATGTTGACTTTCAACTTTTACTAGATTCCTTAATCAAACTCATATTTTTTTCCAAAAGATGAGTATTTAGGGAGACTTGTTCGCATTAAGAGTACTATAATCAACTTCTAGAGAATCACCTAATCCACCAAAGAGAACTATATACATCCCATGTCTTTAGGCTTTAACCAAAACCAAAAACAAAATGGTTAGTACAAGGTCAGATAATCCAGAAAAGGATAACCCATTAAAGAAAAATCTATGCTTAATCTTTAAAATTTGTCCAACAAAACCCAAAGTTCAATGAGGACCATCTGATAAACAATTTGTCCATAAAATTCTTCAAAGTAAACCAATATAAAATTGAAACCCAAATATTTAAAGGATTTAATCACATAGTCTTCCAAGTTAAATCATAACATTTATCTCCAAACAACATCAGTTGCTCTTAAAGTCTCGTATTGAAAAGTAATTAACATAATCACATATCCTCCATGATAGGTTAATCATTTTCATAAATAACCCAAAATCAACTTACTCTTAATTCATAAAATCATATAACTAAAAAGAATTAGTCAAACTAACCAGGTACTTCACATAGTCCAGTGGTAGGTGATAAATACCAGTCGCACTTTGGTTGTGGGTTCGATTCCCGCAGCTTTGTCCAACGCAACGGGTTTGTCACACGGTCAGCGTGTTGTCCTTTTTCAAAAACTATATAATTCTTAAATCATTCCCCAAAAAGAGATAAAATCATAAAAAATGATCATAACATATTTTAACCTCACGTTTATCTCATGCCTTTCATTTTCCAGCATATCATATAATAACCCATAATTACCTCAAAAGTAAGGATCATATAAACTCTAATGGTAACCTTTATAATTATTACCTGAACTTCCACATCGATTGGTCATCTCGTACATGATGCATTACAAAACATACCAAGGTGCAAGTGGATGATCATGACTCCTTGATATTTGGTTTAGAACAACCACGAGTTTTCTCATTCAATCCTCCATTTTATCTAGCATCTTAATCAGAGAACCACCACAGTTTCCTTCAAACCTGTTGTCTCTTTGGTGCCTGCTAGATCCATCCATTCACTAAAAACAGAAATGTCAGTGTGAGTATATCAACAAAACTATCATGTACTAATGAGGATGGTAAACACTAAGATATACTTACTCATTCACTTTATCAAAAACTAGGACTCTTTCTGAAATCCTATCCATTATGGTAATGTCACTTATGATTAATGAATACCCTAACCTCTAATGTTATCTAAACCGACCTCTTATACCAACTATAAGGCCCCAGCCTTAAACCTTACTTAATATTGAGTTATTACAAGATTACACATTGAGGATCTTTTTTAGGTTTAGAGTTTTAGAGAATTAGATCATGAAACTTGCATTACATTCAACATTTAAACAATGTGGTTACATAAAAGACAATATTCATTCTTCCCATCAACGGAAACATATTTAAAATAAAACATGGATTCTTTCTTGACACATCCTTGACACTATCATCACATAATGTACCTTTCCCTTGACCTGTTAAAAACATTTCAAAAACTTTGGATGAGCATAAAAATCTCAGTAAAGGTTATAAAAATATTGAAAGGAAACATGAGTTCAAATATACATAAGAATGAAATCATACTTTACCCATAATACATAGGCACTTTAACATACCTCATCAAACCATGAATAAATCATAGAAATAATAATACATAAAGGTAACTTGAGGCATTCATAACATTCTTACGTAGGGAGTAACCCTCTTGGTTACGTTTGGAATACCCATCACAGTATATTCCCTAAATCTCTTCGGAGAAACCTTAACGTTTCACTCCTTCGCAACACCCAATGCATTGGAGAGCTATATCGGGCTCACCTGCCCTTAGTCTATCATGGAACCACCCGTCTTCATAATAATTCCCAAGAACCTCAACATAATCATATCACATAAAACATGCATAAAGGAAACATAACATTTCCACCTTTCAATCACAAGATATCAATACAACACATTGATATAAAAACATTATGAAAACAATTTTTAATACCAAAAGAAAAGAAAAGTAAAACATGGTATTTATTTTTCTTTTTAAAAAAGATATGGCTTGTAGAGGAAGCTTAAACTCAAATAATGGTCATGGCGGCGGAGAAGTCGTTGTCGCCACATACGTACGACAAAAACATTCCCTTTTGTCGTTTAGTAAAACGCTTCGTATAAAAAGATTCCTTTTGGATAAACGTAAAATTCAAAGGGGTTTATACACAGTATAAATTAAAGTTGTGTATAAAACAAAATATGCCTCAATGAAAGGAGATTGAGACGAAGTCCCATACAAAGACGGTATCCTTGGATTAAGGATAAATCAGGTACATAACTATGTGTGACAAACGAATACATGCAATAAAAGTGGGTATTAAGTGTAAAAAATCAGAGGACATTCACACATAATCATAGAACGACATATTCAATGTGTACAATTTTATCCCAAAGAATCGAAATTGGGTTAAGAAGTTCCCTTGCAATAATTAGACAGCTTAACTGCGTCACTTCAAAATTCAGAAAAAACGTTGATGAGAGATAAAAGGGGTATCTCATCACTTGGACATAAAATTTACATAAATGAGGATATAGAATAACCTATCCCAAAATAATATTATGTGAATTAAAAGACATAACAAAATAAGTCTTTTAAAAAGAGGAGGGTGAAAGGTTCCCTTACCGACATGGGTATCTTTAGAAACATACGCCTCGTGAAAGAAGGACAATACAACATTGATGTAACTACTCATAAACGAAAGAATATTACACAATGAGTAAAATAATGGTCAGTACATACACCACTCAAAGGAAATTGTGGCAAATGTAGCATAAATCTCACGGGAATAAAAGTGAGATTAAAAATCCCTTACGAAAACTCGGCAGCCTAACGGCGCCACTTAAAACTTCCAAAAATGGATTGATGAGATCAAATAGGGTATCTCATCACATTAACATAAAATTTACAGTATGAGGAATATAAAAGAACACCCCCCATCATAACAAAGAGGATATTAAAATAAGTGACATAAAGGAGAGTACTTAAAGAGAAAGAGAGAGGTTAGATCTCTTACGAAAATTCGGCAGCCTAACGGCGCCACTCAAAACTTCCAAAATGGATTGATGACAGAGAATAGGGTCTCTCATCATATGAACATAAAAATTATAGTAATATTAATATAAAATAACATCCCAATAACATGAAATATGAGCTTAGAAGGAATGACATAAAAGAGTGTACTTAAAAAAGAGAGTAAGATCCCTTACCTCGGGTCCGACTTGACGCGATCTTCATTAACGTCCTGAATAATAAACTTGAGTTAATTTACACATTATTAAGAACCTTTTTCTAGTTCACTATTCCTTTTATATAACTTATTGCCATGTTATAAACATTATGTAATCATTTATTTTAATAATGTTTGTTTTGTCGATATTTGGTTCTTAAGTCGAAAGTGGACTTCTTACAATTATATGTTGTTCGTTTGGTCAAATGTTCATTATATCCAGAAATATATTCATGATTTGGATATCATATATATCATATATATCCATAATATACATGTAATTATAATATTACATAATCATTTAGAGGTAAGAAATGAAATGCACCGTTCATGGAGACGGTAAGCCGTACGTACTCATGAACGCTACTTTCATTTCTATGTCATATTAATGGAATTAAAACTAAATGAGAGGTATGTATATTTTAATTCCAGAATTATATTCATAATTTAGATGTATCATTCATCATATATATCCATTATATACATGTACTTATAATAGTACATTACATTTGGGGATAAGAAATGAAATGCACCGTTCATGGTGACGGTAAGCCGTACGTACGCATGAACGCTACTTTCATTTCTATTTCAAGTTTTTCTTGAATGGAAGAATAATGATATAGAGGTATATTATAATTCCAGTATAAAATCATATATAATAACTTTAAATTCATCCTTTATACATCCCACATACGGCATTAACGAATCACATCACTTTGAGGGGGCGGTAGTCCGCACTTCCTTAAATGAAGATATCGTGTTTACCCAAAATGGAAACCATAAAGGTATGCCCAAAATAAAAAATACAGAAGCTTAAGGAAAACATAAACATATTATATATCATATATAAATATAGTTTCATCTTAATGGCCACCTTTTAAGGTGTTAAAAGTATGTTGAACAATCATCGTTTCGGGAGGCCGAAATTCACCGTCCACGGAAACAGTATGTTCTTTAACCATTAGATGTAGTTGTGTGAAAGTGTAGATCTAATACTTCTTATAAAAACATCCTAGTATATTGATTATACTGGATATTTTATAAAATAAATGAATAAAAAGAGTTTAGGGGGTTGGAGAAGCAAAATAAAACAAAAGGACTCAAGTGAAGACATTACCTTAAAATCGGGTAACTCCCTTTGGTTTGAGCTCAGAGGCTTCCTTGGGAAGACTTCTGCCCCAATTGAGGATTCAATGAGTAATATAGGGATGTGGAGAGACAAAATGGGAATAGGTTGGCCGAGACAAAGGCTTTGGGAGTGTTGTTAAGGAGGTAGAGGTGGGGGCCTTTTATAAGAGGAGAGGAGGGGCACTCTTGGAAGGTAAAGAAAAGTCACATTATTTTAAAATGGTATTCGGATTTAAGAGGACCCACATTGATGTGTTTCTAGGATAAGGTGATAACGGTTCTAAATACAATCATCCAATAGGTTTTGTACATGTTTAGGTCTTAGATATTACATTATATTTCCATTTTATTTAAATCGTTAAATAATGAGGTCATCGCTGCATCATGATGATGTCATAAATAATTTAATTTATATAAAGTCTAAAAATTATATAAAACTACTATGATGTAGGAAATCCTTTTAGCTTTCCAATGAATATTTATAGTCAAACATCTGATTCGTATAACCCTATGTAAAAATTGTTTTAGTAAAACATTTCATTTTTGTCTCATTTTTACTTTAACTTTGTATAAAAAGATATTAATGTCATTTTCCAACCAAAGTGGCTTCATGGGGTCCCCAAGTTGACCCATGGGTTTTTTTGGTCGGACATGACACATCCAATGAGGTTATGACATGTGTCATGTTCATTTCATATTATTAAAACATTATTTTTACCTTAAACTACACTAATTACCTCTAATCGCGATTAAAAACTTAATAAGTTACTATTCACAAAAAAATTATTTTTATCCCATTGAACCACATTTTACTTCATAATTACAACCATGTATGTCGTATTTTTGAAATTCAAAACACAAAGATGTCAAAATTTCATTTAAATGGAAAAATCAGTTTTTATAAGTACCACTTAGTGGTTTCACTATTCAACAAAAATTGAAGTTTTTCAGAAAAATCCCAAAAATTCACCCTAAGTTATATTTGATATTCCGAATTGAAAATTGAAGGATATTTTACAAAATTCAAAAACTATAAGTCACATTAATTAATTTAATAATTAATTTCCGCTGTCAGAGCAAATAGCATGTATTTATGAAACAATAAGTATCAAAAGATTGACACTAGTTTAAGACTAATTTCAAAGTGAAATTAATTCCAACGACCACTGTTGGATTTAATGGTAAAAATATATTCTAATTTCACATTAAAACCAATTCAAAAGATAATATATTCATATAAATAAATTAGATTAAAAAGAGGTTTTGAATTAAAATACAACATTTTACACTATTCATTAAAAAATGAATTTTATCAGAAAGATACCAAAAATTTACACAAAGTAAATTTTGATGTCCCAATTCTTAGGAAGAGTTATATTTGGTCCAAAAGGATGTATAAGAGTGAACAAAACTATATTTAATGACGGTTCTCCATCAAAAGGCGATAAGTGAACCTTTAGTGAAAACTAGGGCATATACGCCTAAAATTGAATTCTTTCCGTATTTTATGCCTTTATCTTTTATTGGATAAATGTAAAAACATTTAAAAACATATAAAATCTTATTTTAGTTATTTCTATCCATTCCCGCCAATACAACGGCTACATGTTAACTACCATTTAAAATAATATTATTTTATTATTAGAGTGCAACGTAAGATTCCCAAGAAATTCGTTGTTACGTGTTGGGTACGCCATCGAACATAGCGTCCCCTTTAAAGTCATATTAATATTTTATTCACAAATATGGATAAATATGAAAATTTCATATTCATTATTTACCTGGGGTGTTACACATCAACTTCCTTTCACCCACCTCATCCTAGAAAGCTGGAGTTCAACACTGCTTCCCGTATAATGCCTGAAATGGTGCCATCAGTATATTGGAATGAAAAATGTTACTATATGAAAATTCAACCAAAGAAAGATGTTGGTCCCAACTTCCCTGATAATGCATAAAGCAAGAACGTAGCATATCCTCTAAGGTCTGAATTGTTCGTTCTGACTTCCCATCTGATTGATGATGAAATGTTGTACTAAAATTTAATTCAATACCCACCGACTTCTGAAGGCTTTTTCAAAAGTTAGAATTGAACCTGGGATCACGATCAGATACAATGAAGAGGGGAACTCCATGTAACCTGACTATATCTTTAAGATACAAACGGGAAAGTTCATCTAGGGAAAAAGTATCTCGTATAGCAAGGAAATGAGCAGATTTAGTCAAGCGATCAACAATAACCCAAATTCCATTATTACCTCGAGATGTCTTCGATAATCCCACAACAAAGTCCATTGATATATTCTCTCATTTCCACTCTGGAACTGGTAAAGGCTGAAGCATCCCTTTCGGTAACTGCCGCTCTGCTTTAACCTGTTGACATGTCAAACACTTCACAGTAAAATCAGCAATATCCTTTTTCATTCCATCCCACCAGTAATACTCCCACAGATCTCTGTACATCTTAGTACTGCCAGGATGAACTGAAAACGGAGAACTATGAGCTTCACATAACAACTCTCTCTTCAACTGTGAATCACAAGGCACACACAATCTATTCCCAAATCTCAAAACGCAATCATTATCAATGTTGAATTCAGGCAACTTACCCTTCTGAACCAACTCTACCTTTTTCTGCAACTCGCTGTCTTGCTTCTGTGCTTGCTTGATTCTGTCTGATAGAGATGATGTCACTGATACCTGAAACAAAACAGAAGAACTTCCTGCACCAACAACTTCTATGCCAATGTTCATCAAATCCTTAACCAAAGGATCACGTTCAAAATGCAACATTGCTAATGAAGCATTACTTTTTTCGACTCAAAGTATCATCCACTTTATTTTCTTTTCCCGGATGGTAATGAATTGTACAATCATAATCCTTGATTAATTCCAGCCATCTCCTATGTCTCATGATTAACTCTTTCTGAGTGAATATATACTTTATACTTGTTTGATCAGTATATATTTCACACTTTAATCCGTACAAATGATACCAACAAATTTTCAAAGCGAAAACAACAGAAGCTAATTCCAAATCATGTGTAGGGTAATTTACCTCATGAGTTTTCAACTGTCATGAAGCATAAGAAATTACCTGATCATTCTGCATTTGGACGCAACCAAGTCCTTTCAATGAAGCATCACTATATATAACAAACTCACCATTCCTGGAAGGTAGTTCCAAAACTGTAGCATTCACCAATCTTCTTTTCAATTCCTAAAAACAATCATCACATTCTTTTTTCCAGATAAACTTAACACCCTTCCGAGTTAGCTTAGTCATTGGACTAGATAACTGTGAATAATTTCTAACAAACCTTCGGTAATCACCTGCCAAAACAAGGAAGCTACGAATCTCAGTCACATTTGTGGGTCTTGGCCAGTCTTCCACAACTTTTGTTTTTGCAGGATCAACAGTTATCCCATATTTAGAAACAATGTAACCAAGGAAGGAAATTTGTTGCAACCAAAACTCACACCTGCTGAATTTTCCATACAATTTCTTTTATTTTAAGGTTTGCAGGATAACCGTTAAATGTCTTTCATGATCCAATTTACATTTAGAAAACACCAAAATATCATCAATGAAAACCACCACAATCTTATCCAAGAACTGAAAGAAAATTATATTCATTATGTCCATGAATATAGCAGGTGCATTGGTTAGCCCAAAAGGAATTACTGTAAATTCATAATGGCCATATCTTGTATGGAACACGGTATTCAGAACATCTACTTCCTTTAACTTCAGATGATGGTACCCCGATCTGAAGTCAGTCTTTGAAAAATACTCAGCTCCCTGGAGCTGATCAAACAAATCATCGATATGAGGAAAAGGATATTTGTTCTTAACAGTGATGTTATTCAAGGCTCTATAATAAATGCAAAGTCTCATTGAACCATCTTTATTTTTAACAAATAAAACAGGAGCACCCCATGGGGATGTGCTAGGTCTAATGAAACCTTTCTCTAATAAATCTTGCAATTGCTCCTTCAACTCTAAAAGTTCAATTGGAGCCATTCGATAAGGGGTTTTTGAAATTGGATTAGCATTAGGAACTAAGTCAATAGTAAAATCAACTTCCCGATCTGGTATTACTCCAGGAAACTCATTAGAAAAAACATCAGGATACTCATTTACCACTGGCACATAATTAATCTGAACAGTTCCCTTGTTTTCAACAATGTGTGCAACGTAACATTCATTTCCATCTTTTACAAGTTTCTTGGACTCTTGATAAGTTATCAACAGTAAGTGTTCATTCTTGTACATAAACTGAAAGAATTTTTGAAAAGAAACCTCTTTAGGTCTACAGTCAATCATAGCATGGTAAATAGAGAGCCAATTCATACCCATGATAACATCAAACTCTACTAGAGGTAGAACAATAAGGTTTTCAAGTAGGTTCTTACCACAGATAAGGATAGGAAGATTATTATAAATTCTTTTTGCCTCAACATTTCCCCCAGGTGTTTTTATGAAAAGTTTAGGAGTCATTTCTTGAGATGGTATTCCCATTTTACTGGAAAAGGTTTCAGAGATGAATGAATTTGGGGACCCCGAATCAAACAACACACTGGCATAATCTGAAAAAACAAAGTACCTGATACAACTTCATTTGATGGCCCGACATCTGCTGAAGTAGTTGCAAAAGATTTCACCACCCCTTTCTTCTTGTAGTCTAACTGCTTCCCATCACTCAAGCTCTTTGTCGGACACTCGTTTTCATAGTGACCCGTCTCATTGCACTTAAAACATTTCACTAACTGTAAATCAAATTTGGTCTTACCTTGACGTTGATCTTTTTCAGTGCAATCATGAGCCTTGTGTCCCATCTTACCACATCGGTAGCACTTTCCAGAATTCAGAAGACATTCCCTAGTATGCCTTTTGCCACATTTATCAAAACCTGGAAACTTAGATTTCTTACCATCATACTTTTTTGAAGAATTCTTCCCTTTCTCCTTCCACCTTGGTCTCTTCTTCTGCTGGTTGTTATAGAACACTTGATCATCGGAAAACTCCATTTCCACTTTCTCAGCACTTCGATCAAGCTTTTCATAACTTTTAAACTCACGAGAAGCTAATTCCCTTCTATATTTGGGCTTTAATCCTGAGTAAAAACGATTGATTTTACTATCAAGGTCTCGGATAAAATTTTGATCATACCTTTACAATCAAGTGAACCTTTCTTCATAGGTAGCCACTAAGTCTTCCTATTTCCTCAATTCCAAGAATTGTTTTTCCATACTAAGTTGAAAATCCTTAGGAAAATACTTTTCAAAAATCATACCTTTGAATTCATCCCAATAGAGAGCATCAATCTCAACAGCATCCCTGATATTTTTAACCATCGACCACCACTGATCTGCTTCACACTCCAAACGGTAAATATCAAGACTAACCATTTGATTTTCTGAACACCCCATGACATCAAAAATATTCTCCAGTGCTTTAATCCACCCTTCAGCTAGCACAGGGTCAGATGATCCTCTGAATGATGGGGGGTGTTGCCTCATGAAATGTTCCACCACTGACATGTTCCTCTGTGGTTGATCTCGCTAATCTCATGCATGGATACCACCACCATTTATCGCTTGAGTCAACTATTCCATTACTGCAACAAACTATTCAGTTCCAATTCCGACCATCTCAGGATTCTGATTCGGAAGGTTATTTCCTTCTGCATGCCTTCCTAGCACTGCTTCTTTGTTTCCTCTGCGGAAAACCATTCTGAACAAACATGTCTTAGATGAAGCAACATTTTAATCTTTAAATGCTATATCATTTCAATTGGACCATAAAAAAATATATTTTTGGATAATCATTTAACAGAATTCTAACTCCTAAAGTCATCTAAACCGACCTCTAATACCATCTATATGGCCCCGGCCTTAAACCTTACTTAATCTTGAGTTATTACAAGATTACACATTGAGGATCTTTTCGAGTTTAGAGTTTTAGAGAATTAGATCATAAAACATGCATTACATTCCACATAAAAACAAAGTGGTTACATAAAGATAGTAGACTTCTTTACCATCAATGGAAACATATTTAAAATAAAACATGGATTCTTTCTTGACACTTCCTTGACACAATCATCATATCATGTACCTTTCCCTTGACCTGTGAAAAACATTTCAAAAAACATGGGATGAGCATAAAAAGCTCAGTAAGGGATATAAAAATATGGAAAGGAAACATGGGTACATATATACATAAGAATGAAATCATACTTTACCCATAAAACATATGCACTTTAACATACCTCATCAAATCATGAATAAATCATAGAAATCATAAGAAATAAAGGTAACTTGAGGCATTCATAACATTGTTACGTAGGGAGTAACCCTCTTGATTACGTTTGGAATACCCATCATAGTATATTCCCTAAATCTCTTCAGAGAAACCTTACTATTTCACTCCTTCATGTTACCCAATGCATTGGAGATCTATATCGGGCTCACCCGCCCTTAGTTTATCACAGAACCACCTGCCTTCATAATAATGCTCAAGAACCATAACATAATCGTATCACATAAAACATACATAAAGGAAACATAACATTTCCACATTTCAATCACAAGAAATCAATAAAACACAATGATATAATAAAAAAATTATGAAAACAATTTTCAATACCAAAATAAAAGAAAATTAAAACATGGTATTTAATTTTCTTTAAAAAAATGTATGGCTTGTAGAGGAAGCTGAAACTCAAATAATGGTCAAGGCGTAGGAGAAGTCATTGTCACCGCATACGTACGACAAAAACATTCCCTTTTGTCGTTTAGTAAATGCTTCGTATAAAAAAGTTTTCTTTTGGATAAATGTAAAAGTTAAAGGGGTTTATACAACGTATAAAAGAATGTTGTGTATAAAACAAAATATGCCTCAATGAAAGGAGATTGAGACGAAGTCCCATACCTCGGGTCCGACTTGACTCGATCGTTATTTAATGTCCTGAATAATAAACTTGAGTTAATTTATACTTTCTTAAGAACCTTTTTCAAGTTCATTATTCCTTTTATATAACTTATTTCCATGTCATGAACACTATGTAATTATTTAAGTTAATAACAGTCGTTTTAACGATCATTGGTACTTGAGTCAAAAATAAACCCTTTATAATTACTAGTTGTTCATGTATCTATTATATCAATAATTATAATCATGATTTATATATCATATATATCTAGTATATATATGCATTTATAATATTACATAATCATTTAGAGGTAATAAATGAAATGCACCGTTCATGGAGATGGTAAGCCGTACGTATGCATGAACGCTACTTTCATTTCTATTTCGTATTTTATAGAATGGAATCATAATGATATAATGGTATATTATAATTATAGTATAATATCATATATAATATCATAGTTCCATCATTTATAAGTCCCACATATGGTATTTAACGAATCAAATCACTTTGAGGGGGCGGTACTCCGCACTTCCTTAAATGAAGATATCGTGTTTACCCATAATGGAAACCATAAAGGTATTCCAAAAATGAAAAATATAGAAGCTTAAGGAAAAAATAAACATATTATATATCATATATAAATACAGTCTCATCTTAATGGCCACCTTTTAAGGTGTTAAAAGAATGTTGAACAATCATTGTTTCGAGAGGTCGAAATTCGCCATCCACGGAAACAGTATGTTCTTTAACCATTAGATGTAGGTGTGTGTATGTGTAGCTCGAGTCCTTCTTATAAAAAAATCCTAGTATATTGAAGATACTGGAGTTGTTACAAAAGAAATGAATAAAAAGAGTTTAGGGGGTTGGAGAAGTAAAATAAAACAAAAGGACTCAAGTGAAGACATTACCTTAAAATCGGGTAACTCCCTTTGGTTTGAGCTCAAAGGCTTCCTTGGGAAGCCTTCTGCCCAAAGTGAGGCTTCAAGGAGTAAGATAGGGATGTGGAGAGACAAAATGGGAAGGGTTTGGCCGAGCCAAAGGCTTTGGTAGTGTGGTTAAGGGGGTAGAGGTGGGGGCCTTTTATGAGAGGTGAGGAGGGGCACTCTTGGAAAGTAATGAAATGTTACTTTATTTGAAAATGATTTTCGGATTTAAAAGATCCCACATTGATATAATTAGAGGTTAAGGTGATAAGGGTTATAAATCCACCCATCCAATAGGTTTTGGACATGTTTAGGTAATATATTTTACATTATCATTTCATTTTATTTAAATACTTTATTAATGAGGTAATCGCTGCATCATCATGATGTCATAAAAAATTTCATTTATTTAAAGTCTAAAAATTATGAAAAAAAAATTTATGATGTATGAAATCGTTTTATCTTTCCAATGAATATTTATTGTATAAAATATCATCTATTTAGACAAAATTAAAAATGTTTTAGTCGGGTGATAAATTCTTGTTATATTTACTTTCTTTAAAAAATAAAAAGATAAAAAGTCACTTTCTCACAAATGTGATTCCATGGGGCACCCAAGTTTGGAACAAGGCATCCCATGGTCGTCCATGAGACAACCAGTAGCCTTAGGACAAATGTTGTTCTATTTTTGTATTATTATGATATCATTTTATTATCCTTAACTACCTGATTACTCATTAATCAAGATAATTAAAGATAATTACCGTCGTTACAATTCATAATGTCCAAAAATAAAAGAATCTTGATTACATAATTTTGACCTTATGATTCCAAATTTGTAATCCATTTTACCAAATTCCAAACATAGAAATTGCAATAATTGATTGAAAAATAATTCCCATTGTCAAAACAAATAGCGGGTTTTTTTGAAACAATATCTATGAAAAGTTTGGCATTAGTTTATGCCCAATTCCAAAGTGAAATTAATCATAATGACCACCATTGGATTAAATGGTAAAAATATATTCTAATTTAACTTTGAAACCAATTCAAAAGATAATCTAATCATATAAATAAATTAGATTAAAAAGCAGTTTTGATGTAAAATACAGTATTTTTGACTATTCATAAAAAAAATGAACATTGTCAGAAAAATACCAAAAATTCACACAAAGTAAAATTTGATGTCCCAATCATAAAGATTAAGTTTATTTTGACAAACATAGCTTATAAAATTGTCTAAAGATAGATTTAAAAATGGGTTTCCATCAAAAGGAAGTAAAACAATCCATTAAAAAGTATTAGTGTATTCCATGCTTAAGATTGGATTTATTTTCATTTTAAACCTCTAAAACACTATCTAATTCATTAATAGACATAGATAAAAACATCTATTATTCATTAATTACTTGGGATGTTACAATTTACACTTCCTACCAAACTAAAACTAATGGAAAATCAGAAAGGACTACTCAATCCTTAGAAGACATGTTGATAAATTTCTTTTTTGACTTTCAATGTATGTGGGATCATTATTTTCCACTGGTATAATTTTCCTATAATAATTGCTTCCATTCATGCCTAAAAGTTGGTCCATTTGAAGCGTTATATGGAAAGAGATGACTTACCAAAACTATTGGGGGTGATGTTGGTGAATGAAAACTCATATGCCCAGAACATGATGATGAAACGATGGAAAAGGTGAATACTCTTCAGACCCATATCAAATTAACTCAATGTAAAAAAAGATCTATGTTGATAACCGAAGGAATGATTAGGAATTTTAAATACAAGATCAAATTTTCTTGAAGGTATCTCCAAGGAAGGGTGTCATACGATTTGGTGTGGAGGGTATATTAAGTCCCAGGATTGTCTGTACTTTTGAAATTCTTGAACGAATTGGAGTTATAGCTTACTGTTTGGAAATCATGTTGTGTCTCTCCAAAGTTCATGATGCATGCCATGTATCAATTTTCATGAAATACATGTCAAACCAAACCAATGTACTCACCAACAAAGAAGTAGAAATGGAACCAATATGTATTATTGTGATGATTTTATCATGATTCTAGATACGAGATAACAAGTGTTGTGAAATCGGATGAATCATCAATTAAAATTTCTTTGGAGAAACCATAAAATGGGAGAGGAGATGTGGGAACAGAAGAACTTATGATGAATAACCATCAAAATATTTTTATGATGTGATGGTCTATAAATTTCGAGGACGAAATTATTTAAACGAGGAAAAAATGTTACATCCCAATCTTCCACGGTGTGTTCCTCTTAAACAATACATTAGCTTTCACTGCATACAACATCGAGTTTGAGTGCACCATGACCTTTCCAACTAGCCATTTAAAAAGTCCTTATGAATATTAATAACCAAATTATGAGAGTTTTAAAAGATTATTTTTCAAAACAGACTACATTTTTTAATTAAAAATTTCAATGTTAGTTTATGCTGAAATTTTGGTAAATGTCTAAAACGTTTCATTTTTTAATGAATAGTGAAAAAGCTACATTATTATTTAAAATCCTAATTTTTATTTAAATATTTATTTTACATTAAAAATATTCTAAAGTCATAATAGATAAATAATACATTTATTATTCCGATTTAGATCATTGGAATCATTTTTATAAAAGAAATAAATATAATAAATTTTATTGAACTTTTGAACCTCTCTTTTACGATACTTCTAACCACACATGAGGATTAGAATTAAACATAATTTTACCTCTTATTTGAATTTAATTTCTAAAAACTGACAAACATCGTTGCAATCCATGTGAAAAAAATTGGTCTAATAAGATCAAAATTGTTTTTGGTGAATAGTATCTTTTGAATTTTATTTACCACGGTTAAAGATAAATATGGCAATCAAAGATACACATAATATTATAATAATCTAAAATTACCCTAAAACTAGTCCAAATATAATTTTATAAGTATATTTCAGCTAAATTAAACCTTAGGTCAAAAATATGATTCTTTTTAAGCCACATGTGTTAGATTTAGACATTTAATAAATTTTATTCAAAGACGATTTAAAAATGTCATATTCAAATTTTATTAAATATATAATTTTTAATATAAGGTCATATAGGTGATGTGTTAAATAATAAATAGTATGTATAAATATAAAATTATTATATACATCATGGTAATTTTTTTATAAATTTTATACATTAAATAATTTAATTAAATGGTGACACAATGATGTTGTGGGATTTGTTTCATTAATTAAGTTATTAAATAAATGATAATAAAAATAATAAAATAAATTTTATTTTCTTAATTGATGAGATCCATGAATTTCATAGATAAAATAAACATGTTAGTTAAATATTTAAAGTATCAGTTCGATGTTACCACAATAGTTTGATATTTTTAAAAATGAATGTATTGAATAGTATTCAAATTGACATAAATGATACTTTAAAATAAATAATATTTTTATAAATAACATAAAATTCATAAAAATATAAGAGTAATTAAATTAACATTTAAAATATTAAAATATTTTATAAATAATCTAATTGGCGTTTTTTTGGTATTTGAGAGTAACTACATGAACCCTGTAATATAAAAATACAAGAAGACATGGTAAGAATTAAATTGTTTTACTAAGGATTCATTTTAATAGATATGGTTACCTTTATGAATTAAATATATATAAAATTTATTTTTAAGGTTATTTAGACACATAATCATGTTATCTTATAAATAAATCACTTTATAGCTATTGAAAACAGAAAATAAATTTGTAATAAATTAATATTTTAAGATATTCCAAAAGTGACACTAGCATCTCTTATAAAATGGAAATCCTCCTTCTCTTTAATTCACTCCTATAAATCTCTTTTACATGGAAAAAAATCCCACTAATCCCCAAAAATTCAATTACTTCATCTTATATTCTACATTTTTTTTATAAATCCAACCTATGTAGTCCTATTGTGAGAATCAAAAGAAGACACCTGAAAATGAGGTAATTGTTGTATCACCGCTTTCAAAGTTCTTTTCTTCCTCTACATACTAATTATATGTTGTTTACAAACTAAAGTAACAAAAACATAAACCATATAAATTATTAAATTTTAATATAATTATGGTACAACCATATTCCTCTTTTTTCCATCCAATTAATAAGAATATCACCATTTGTGTGTACGTACAACTTACCGTCTCCCTATTGTGGTATAATTTGTTATTCAACACTATATTATTTGGATTGGTACTCATATAAGTATTATGGATTTAAATAATTAATATAAATTGATTTTTATTATCTATTATTATTATACCATCAAATTAAAGACCAATTAACCATCAAGGGAATGATATTGTAACTCATGCGTACGTACGACCTACCATCTCCATGATGCGGTCAGATTATTATTCACGTTAACAATTCGAGAATGATTATAAAATTTATATGAAGAATAAATATAAGTATTAGTAACATTATATCATTATGGATATGAATAAAATACATATTATATTTAAAAAATATGACTTACATGTCAAAATTGGAATGGGAAAATGAAGTATTTAACACTCGAAATCATGGTAATACACAAATATTATTAACAAAATGATATAAGAGAATAATAAATGATATCATAAATATGGAAATGGTCATGGTATAATTTAATAACATGATTTAACCATTATACAGGATGTTAACTCACCCTCTAATAATGGATGGTTCAAGGTAATGGTTAATTTCAAAATCTCATTATTATTCGCGGTTATTTACACGTAAGTATCTACTGGGACATTCTTATAATTCATTTACATATTTCTTATAATAAATTTACCAATATTATATACATTATTTTAATGTCAATTTTACCCATGTTTTAATTTTTTATGTAGAACATTTGGAATTGAATCTTTCCATCATTTCCAAATGAGGTAATTTATTACCTTTTGACAAATTAAGGAGTGAAATTTATTATCTTATATGGCGCAAGCTATAGTTTTCCTCCATTATAAAGACTTTCCATTTTGAAGCATCCATTTAAAAATTACAAGGTTATTTTCATAATTTTTTTCCCTTTTATAAATTTGTATATTTTAAATAATTTCAATGTAAAAAGGGATATTCCTCTCAAGTATTTTTAATGAGATTATTGCATTATTTGTTTCTATACCAACGTCTTTTGTTGGATTATATGCCTGATTGACATTGATTTATTATGATAACATCTTTCATATTTTACTAATGGTTTCATTATATGTTTGAATATGGATGTGCTATTTTTATACCATTAATGGTTTATAGTTAAATTATTAAATGTCATATCCTAGTTTTAATATTAATGTTTATGTTATGATTTAACCTTTTCATAAAAGGAATTAATTAAAATTAGTAAGTTATTGGTAGGGCCTGTTATACCCCCAAAATGAATCGGGAAGTCTCATAATATGAATGAGTTTCATGAAAATGAACTTTATGGTATGGTTTTGGTATTGGCATGAGGCCCTGGGTGTATGGTTATGATGTCTGCTATTATGTATTTCCTTGTTATGAGATTAGTTAATGATATTGCATTTGATTATTCAACTAGTAGAATATCCTTGTGAAAATTTAAATGGAATTATTTTATTTATTCTTGTATATTATGCTAAAGATAATTTTTAAAAGGAATGTATTTCAGTTTTATTCCCTTACTTTAAATTTTATGCTTATATATGATAACTTTCACTATAAAGTTTATCCTTACCGATCATCTCACATCACCCCTTTCTTATGTTTCATTATTCCACAGGATGTGAATAATTATATTATGAATAACCTATATGGATATTCTAATGGGTATGTCTATGTTCAAAGGAGACACTATATAGCTTATAATTTCAAGATGTAATGTAAACCAAATGATTGTATCTAGTTTTTACAATGATACTAAACTGATCGGCCCTTCAGGACTTTATTTCCATGGGATCATGCCAATGTAATAAAATAATGCACCACATATGGGATACTATGGTCATGGAATTAAATATAGGGTTAAAAAAATTAAATGGTTTGTGTGAAACATTCAATGATGTTTTATAGATTTTAGTTTTATCTCACCATACAATGATTTATGAATATTGGATAATTTTTTATGACTATTTTATTTCGATAATGATAGATGAAATAACCTATCATTCAATTTTTCGACATCCTAATCTTATAATGCTTCATGATTGAGAAATTAACCTGTATTACTTGGAATAATAAATGAAGTTGAAATTGATCAATGGTGCTTAAATCAAGTAAGTATATCTTCTCAGGAAAATAATTTATCATTATGGAAAGGGTCTTAAAATAATATATTGTCCCATTAGAAATTTTTTTGATGATATATAAAACCATTTTCAATCCCCTTTGGGTTATGGATTTGTGAAAATTAACTTTCTCCTAACAATGTTCTCAATCACTCTCCATCAAAACTTGATAGTTAGGTCTCTCTTCCATGTCCATGTTTTAACTTTTCACTTATGTTCTCCTTTTTTAGAAACATAGTTATATTTTAATTTTGTTAGTAGTGATGTTTCTAAATTTCCATTTTTAAAGGGAGTTTTAGTATTCATTTTCATGTTTTGGGAACTTTCAACTGTTAATCCTTTGATATCCCATATGAATTTCAAAGGATAAATTAATTTTGAGGGTGTAGAATTTAATACCCCAAGAATTTGTGAAATATATTTTTTAAATTAATTTAATATTTTCGATATTTCAGGAATAATATAATATATCTTATATTATATTAATGTTCCAAGTTATTCTTGTACTTCACACTACACTATGTTAAGATTTCACAACACACAACACCGACTTAGCCCGTGTTACACACAACACTGCATTTCTAAGAAATGTAATATTACATTTGAAATTATTTTTATAATAAAATTATAACCTAGTAGTTATAATCATGGATATAAACAATATTATATGAATTTTAAAAATAAAATTATTTTGGTGATCTATTAATTAGAAGTGAAGTTAAAATATAATTAAAAATAAAAGATGTGTTTTTTTATGAAAAAAACATCTATTCCCATTAATAAATATTATATTAATAAATTAAATTATTCAATATTATTGTATTATATTAATGAAATTTATATTTTAAAATGTTTTTGAATTGATCCATCATTTTTTATAGGTATAAAATAAGGAAAACCCCATTTTAAGCATAAAAATCATTATTTTTCTAAAATCCAATTTTATTGCCTTTAAATGGTAGACATTTTTTAAAACTAAAATTTGAAACAATTATAAATTTTATTTTAAAAAATAAACTTCTTTTTAAAATTTTTAATTTAAAAATTATATTAGGGTAATGTTTTTGCAATTTTTTGAAAACCTTCATAATTTTATTATTAATAAAAAATACTTATTTTTCATGGAAATTGTATTTTCTTTTAATGTATTTAAATAGTAAATTATGTACTTTATTATTAATAAATTTAATTTAGTTTATTATAATTTAAAAGAATATTATTATGTTTTTCGAAAATTATTTCATATATGAATTTATTATAAAATCATTTTATGTTTTAAAAGGCCATTTTTCTATAAAAATGATCATCCTAGTATTTTATCAATTTTATTTTAAATTAAATTCTGAAACTTTTTGCCTTTGAATTTTCATTAATGGATTTAAAATATAGATTTATAACTGTCATATTTAATCAATAGTTCCCTTTAGTTTTTGTCCAATCTGAATATTCAATTTAGTAAATTTTGTTACCATGATAAAGGATAAATTTTGTAATTTAGGATTATAAATTATAAAGAATATAAAATGAGCCTAACACATGCGAACATTCAAATGGATAATTTAAATTCGACCCTTTAAACATGAGGATTTAAATTACATTTTTTTGTGGTCCTGTTTCTATGAAAATGACTTATATAATATTTAAATTAATGAAAGACACAAAATGTAACTTTCTTTGTCCAAAATATCCTCTATGTGACCACATGATGGAAAATGTTTTTAATGAATGATTATTAATGTAAATTTTAACCTTAACAAACTTATATTCCTGATTTAAATATATATTTTTCTTTTAGGGCCACTTAGATGATAGAATGATATTTAAAATATTTTACCTAATTAAGCATTAATGATTTCATATTCATGTATTAAATATTATATCATTTTTAATATAGGGTTAAAAAATAATATATTATATTATTACTATTATTATACATTATAGAAAATTTATCGTCATCATGATATTTTATTTCTCATTTTTAGTGAATAAATAATTATATTAAATAATTACACAATGATAATGCAGTAATTTTATTATTGATTGAAGAATCAAATAAATGTTACCAAAAATATTAAAACAAATATAATTTAAAATAACTAATATAATAAGAGAATTTTATAGATGACCTTAACCACTTAGGGATATAATAAAATATTTCTGTCAATATAATCTTATAATCATGATATATATAAAAATAATTATATGCAATAGTGTCAAAATTGGAAGTAATGATTATTATCTGAATAATATTTAATTAAATTATTAAAAAACAATTAAAAAAATTAAAAAATTATAATTATAATAATAAGTTCTAAAATGTAATAAATTTTTCCTTTATGGTCTAATTTAAATCTGGTAAGTAAAAATTATAACCTTTTAATGGTGAAAAATTGTCACCGTTGTTTGAATTAAAATAGTTTAAAGATGGGATAATGAAAAATGTTAATCTTTAAAATAATACTCATAATTTTCTAAAATATTTTCTTTTGAGATTAAAACATTATCTCATATTATATTTCAATAAATGATCTTTTTGTGGTATTTTTTTTGAAATTGAATATATTATAAATTAATATTTTTAGAAATTTCAAAGGTGCTACTCACCACAATTATAAAATGGAACCTCTTCCATAAATTATTCACATCACGTTGATCCATCTACATTATCCAATATCATCAAAAATATTCCTATACACTTACCTAGAAAGGTTTTATAGGTTAGGTTCTTCCTAAAAGTCCAACTCTAGAGTCTTTTAAGGAAGATCTAAAAGATCTATTTTGACGAAGAGGAGGTTTCAACATATACAATGGAATTCAAGACTTATGTTGATGGATTTTTGTATCATGTTTATTTCTTTGGGAAGCATACCATATACAAAACTTTTTTATTTTATTCTAGTGCATATAATACTCATGAATTTATTTTATGAGAATTATTGAAAATATTATGGTATTTTCATGTCCATATAATTTTCTTTCATTCATAGGGAATTTGATTCTTCTGATTATAAAGTGGAAATTGTTAATTTCATAATCTCAGTTTTATTTGGTATTATTTTTACATAAGTATCTATTGTGGAAAATTTATCTTTCATGTATATATTTTTTAAAATATTTTCAAAAATAATTTTACATTTCTTCTATAATTGATTATAATAATTTTTACCAATGTGTGTATCTTAACTAAATTGTTGGAATATAATGTATTTTTAATTTTTCAAATGAGGTACTTTTTGAATTTTTTGTAAAATGTATGAAAAGTATCTTTTTAACTTATATGGTATGAATTTATTTTTACACTTTCATGACACCTTAATACCTTCAAGCATCACTTTCATGATTATAATGTTATTTTAAAAGAAAATGATTTCCTTTGTAATCGTGTGATGACAAAAATTATGAATGGAATGGATATTTTCCTTAATTTTTTTTCAATTTATCATTTAATTAAGACAAAATTATTTTATATTACTTATGTTTTACTTGGGATATGGTCTAATGATACAATTGCTTTTCTATAAAGGAATTTGTTATATTTATGATGGATTTATGTTTACTGTAAGGACCCCTACCCCAGTATCCGAGAGTTGGTGCCTTAATTTATTACATTGGCATATAAACAAGGAAGATGCATTCTGAAGGACTAAATAGTTTTTTATCTTTGGAAATAAGATGCATACATAAGTTAAACCTTACAACATGAAAATAAATACATCATAGATTCTCCATTAGAAAAAATCTTATTCTTATAGATTATCCATTCTTGTTGTTCATAAAATTCATCTCATCATCCAAGGGATAATAAACATAAGAAAGGGATGAGCTCTAATTCTCAGTAAGGGTAAGAATTTAAGGGAATCTAAAAATAAACCATAATGAAATGTTAATAACCAAAACAATTTCTATTAAAAAAATTTGAGCATAATATTGCAGGAATAAAAACTAAATAAATAATATCATATAAATAATAACATGAAAATGAAGCATACCCATGGTTATTATACATATTTAATAATCATATATAATATAAAATATTAATTTCATAATAAGGGAATTCACAATATGGGGAATCATTAAATTTTTTTCAAGATTATTCTAAGACACCACACATAATCGAGTAAGATGTTATCCCATCCCCAAACTAAATTGCCTCATGAGACCTACCGATACACTAAGGGGAATATTGGGACCCACGCAACACATACTAATTCCAATTTATTCCTCGTATAAAAGGGTTGTAAAATATTAAACAAATACATTCAAATTAAAATTAACATATGAAATGTAAATAACATTTTCCAATCAATAAACATAATCACTAACCATTCAGAGTAATATGGTGAATGGTATCAAGATAGAACATACATAGTCAAACTAATTATTAATTGTTCAATAAAATTTGGTAGATGATATCATAAAAATTAATAAAAACTAAACATAATAATAATCAAGGGTGTTGAAACTGATGAAAATAATATGGAAAAATCATAGAAGAATTATTGAGAGTAATTCACTTTTTTACTTTGCAAAAGAGATTTATTTTGGTAATTTTTTTTAGAAAACCAGAAATTAACTAAGATAGTTTTGAATGAAAAAAAATCATGCTTTTAAAAAATATTTTTTTCTTAATATAGAATATTGATAATACTTGACAATGGGTACGAAAGAGAGATGCTCCCTTTAATCGGGATTGTGTACCGGGATGGGTTGAGAAAGGAACCTCATAAAGCATGTATTATCCCATCAATAAAATGTTAACTGATATAAATATTTGTGTTTTTTGAAATATAAACATGATGTAGATGAACTATATAAAAATAATGAATAATTAAACTAGTGTATAGAGGAAAGCATAAACCGAATAAAAATTGAGGTTCGGGAAGACAACTCTTAAATTATGTCAGAATGTGTTTTGAACTAGAACATAATGTCTTGTATAATAAAATAAAATACATTAATTAATTTATTAAAAAAAATTATAATTTTATTTGTTTTATTATAATTTTATTATGTTCATTTATGGCATTTTTGATGAGTTATAATATACAATTTTATCTCTCAAGAGCATTTGTTTCCTTGGTTTTGACAATCGATATACATTTATATGAGTATGGAAGTTCATGTGGAATGGGTACATTTATCTATAATTATTAGTATATGTCAATAAATAACATAAACTAGTTTAAATTTTTATATAAATCATTTGGTTATATATTATGAGGATAAATCATTTGATAAGAAATTTAGTGTAATTGTTTAGATTATTAAGGCGATTATTGTTCATAACGAAATCATTGGGTTTTATCATTTAGTATTATGTAAATACGATTCTTATGGAACACAATAAAGGTTTTAATACATATATTATAGTAAATTTTAACCAAAAAATTATTTAATTACCATCTTTGAAGGAGAAATCAAAGAACAAAAGTTCTTCATACATGAAGGTTTTAAATCGGCACTTCACACCCAATAATTTCGTTTTTAAAATAAAAGTAATTGATAAATGAGTTTGATGATGTTTTAATCCATTGAATAAATAATAAAATAGTTTATTTGAGGTTCTGGAGTTATCATGCTATTTTTATCACGGGAGAATAATAAAACAAAAGAACTTAGAATGAAATTAAAACGAAAAGTAGGAGGATTTCACCTCTTAAATTATCCTCCTTGAGAACCTCTTTGGGGAATTGATTTTGTATTTTTATGAAACAATGATCTATTTGACTTGGGTAAGAGGGTTTGGAAGATGATTTCATATAAATTTGACAATTCTCAAATCTTGGAAGGACTGAGCATAAGGGGTGGCGAGGGGTGGTATTTATAATGGATGAGAGGGGTGATTTCTCATTATTTTATTCATTATTTTATTATTTTCATCAAGACAAGAAATAATGATGATTATTTGTGAAGAAATATAGTAATACGTGCATCTATGTTGAAAACAAGGGTGATTATATCATCCAAACATCACATACAACTTAATAAATTATGTTTTTATCATTTAATGTAAATTATCGTATTTTACTGATCTCAAAATTAAATTATTTTAGAAAAATACATAATATTCACACTAAACATTTAAAAACATGTGAAATTATAAAATGAACTCCATATTATGAAAATATTATTCTAAATATGATAAATTTCTTTTTTAATTAGAACCATCTTTTACTCGAAAAATATAAATTTTAAATCTAGAATTGATTTTATAACACATTCCAAAATTAACTAGGGCCCCATAAAATTATTATAAAATCATAAGACAAAAAAATTAATTTATGAATAAATTTTCTATAAAAAATAATTTTAAACAATTTTGTTATTTATAAAAGTTCATTTAAATATTGATGACTTATAAAAATACTAACACTTAATTTAACAATTTCTAAAATATTCATTTACTTATACTATTATATAATTATATTATACTTTCATTTATAAGGTTCCAAAGTTTTATCTATATGTTCATGGATGATGTTACTATTAATTAATCCAATTTATGATTCCTATGTTCATATATCTATTCCTATGTTCAAGTTACTATTTCATCAGTATATGTTCCTTAACTTCTAGATATAACTATTAAATCATTAATTCTTAATTTATGATGTTTTTATTATTTCCTCTAAGTGATTTTATGTGATTTATAATATAAGAAATAATCATTATAGCTAAAATATAATTGATAAAATTCTAGGTCAATACATTCTTTTCTTCTACAAAAAAATTCATCCTCAATATTTATTGAATGCTACCAAATAAAAATATTTGGTTAGTTATTCATCATAAGTTCCTTAGAATCCTACGATGCTTCTTAGGTTTATTTATTTTTCTAAAGTACCTTTCCCATTCTGGTTGTCTAACTATTTAACACATGTTATTTAGTGTCCATAATCTGTATAGGCTCTTCACAGTAAGATAAATTAGGTTCGTCAAATATTCCTTCATAAATGAGGACATGAATTGTGTCAATAATGTAATTTATCCACAATTAATGTGGAACACATAGTGTACTTTAGAAAGTCTAGGTGTAATATCCAAATGATATACAACTACTCCAAATATCTATAGGATTTAAGATGGTCTAATGTACATGAGGTTGAGTTTCCTTTTCTTCCAAAATCTTATAACACCCTTCCATGGATATATATTTAAGAAAACGTGATCTCCCACTTGAAATTACAAGTACATCCTTCAATTATCGATGTAACTCTTTTCTTTTTTTAGATAATTTGATATGGGTTTAAATAGTCTTTTCCTTCTTTGTTGTTTCCTTCACAAGTTCTTGTCCAACAGGCTTCCTTTTACTAACTTCATCCCAACATGTTTGTGTACTATATCTATTTTATTATAATGCTTTATATGGTTCCATTTGAATAATTGAATGGAAACTATTTTTTTAGTAAAACTCTACAAAAGGTAAATACTAATCCTTCATACCGTGAAAATCACGTGAGAATGATCTCAACATGTCTTCTAATGTTTG
Source organism: Viscum album (assembly GCA_963277665.1). Classification (NCBI taxonomy): domain Eukaryota; kingdom Viridiplantae; phylum Streptophyta; class Magnoliopsida; order Santalales; family Viscaceae; genus Viscum; species Viscum album. The sequence goes on along the minus strand of OY728143.1, from coordinate 873,566,039 downwards.
GATCGTCATTTTAACTACCCATCAGTTTGATATTGATATGTAGTACTCATATAAAACCCAATATCCAAAGCTTTCTGAATAATTTTCTAGAATTTTAATGTAAATCATGGATCAGAATCAGACACAATTTGGAGAGGTTCTCAATGAAGTCTTGGAACATCCTTGATATTGATTCTTCTAATGAGATCTATTCTAAAATATCACCCTATAGTGAGGAAATTTTTAGATTGGAAAATTCAATCAAGAATTACACATATTTCATCTTTCTTGATTGTAGTATTTTGTAATCCAGTGATGAAACCCACAGTGATGACTTCACATTTCCATGTAGGAATATGATTAGGTTGCAAGACTCCTCTAGGATGTTGTACGACATCCTTCACATATTGAATTACTAAACATCTTGATACTTAATTAGTAAATTACCGCTTCATATTATCTCAACAGATTTATTCCTTTATATCTATATATATCTTAGTACTAAAATGGTTTATAGTGAAATTTGATATATGGAAATCATCCAATACTTCTGTTTTACCTCACATATTAACTAGGGGATAGAGGGAACCAATGGCAAATCCCAAATTTCATAATTCCATCATCATAAACAAATTCTACCGATATCCCATCATTTATAGCATTAATTTTATTTTGAAGATTCACATCATCAGACTGAGAACTTTAAATCCATTCTGGAAATGGTTGTTTGGAAACCATTTGAAAAAGTAGTGATATTTCCCCTTTCTTGATAATTTTTATATCAATCCATACTAAATCAATGTATGTGTGATCCTTTTCAATCCTCTATTTTTCAAAACCCCATGATCCTTAATGATCAATCCATATTCTACCTTATTCTTTATCCCTGGGTGGTTGTGTATTGGAAAATAAAAATTCTTGATTATCTTAATCCATCACCTTTTTCTCATGTTTAGTTCTTTATGTTAGAAGTTATATTTAAAACTAATGTGATCTTTATATACCTCACATAATTCACCAGAGAGATATTGTATCCATATCATTAGAGTGAAAATTAAAGAACCTAACTCAAGATCATGAGTTGAATAGTTCTTTTAATGAGTTTTTAACTACCTTGATGCATGGGAAATAAATATATCATTATTCAAAAGGACACAACCAAGCCTTTTAATTTATTCATCACTATAAATCATAAACCCACTATTTCCCAATGGTATTGTCATGATAGGAGTATTAACTAATCTACATATCAATTATTGAAAACATTCTTCACATTCTTTGGTCCATATAAACTTAACCTCTTTTCGAGTAAGCATGGTTAACTGGTTAGATAATTAGGTGAATTTATGAAAGAAACACCAATAACAACTTCTGAAACTATTATTACTATATTCTTAGTTTATGTTTGTAGGTTTAGGCCATTTCTAAAATGAGCTTAACTTCACAATATCAACTAGGATTACATCTTTTGATAAAATGTGGAAAATAAAAGAAATTGTTGGGATCTAGAAATCACATATTCTAAACATACCACAAAACATATTTCATTGAAGTGTCCTAGGAAAAATGTGCAAGTGATTCTCATGATTTTAGTAACTTTTTTAGTATACCAATATACCATTAATAAATACCACAAAAAGTCATCTAGATATTCCGTGAAATCATTATTCATTATTTCCATGAAAATAAATGCTACATTAGTTAGTCAATATAAAATTACTATAAATTGGTAAGGACAATACATTGTTTGAAATGTTGTCATTGGAATAATTTCCTTATTCACAAATAATTTATAATGTTTAAGTCAAAGGTAAATCTCTGAAAAATACTAGTATCTTTTAAGTTGATCAAATAAATCCTCAATTTGAGGTAGAGGATACTAGTTCTTTATAATAAAATCATTGATTTATCTATGGAAAATTCCCAACATCATTGATCCCAATTTCTTCTTCGAAAAAGAGAATAGGGGCTCCCCATTGGGAAACACTAGGTAAAATAAATCCTTTATCACTCAATTCCTCTAGTTGTTTCTTTATCTTCGCTAATTCTATTATGGCCATTATTCATGGAATCTTTGATATATTCCTTTCACTATGAATTAAATCTATTGAAAAATCTATTTTTATCTCTATAAGTTGTCCAGGTAAATCCTCTGGAAATACATCAACGTATTCCTACACTATAGTTTAATCCTCAATTTGAAGTTTTATTTCCCCACCAATATATATTGTTTTATCTTCCTCCCTAATAATTTCTTTCACTAGAGATATTTGGTTTGGATCTAGATAATAATTAAATGAATATGTTTCTACTAAAAAATAAGGAATTCTATATCATTATAAAATATTGTAACATCCTTTTTGTTGAAATACAGTTTTGCATAATATTTTGAAATCTAATCCATTATTAGAATTATATAAAAGTTAATCATTGGTATGATGATAATTTTAGAAACTAAATCAAGTATATGTGTCATAAATGGGACTGATTGACACATATTTCTTGCAATGATACATCCTTCAGGCCTTTTGACTAACAAATACACTATTAAATAAAATTTGAAATATATAATTTTAATAGAAAACTAGAATGATAAAAAATAATTTCGTGATCCATATTCACATAAATAATTAGATATGTTTGAGTATATGATTAAATTACCTACCACCACATCATATGAAACTTCAACCCTAATATGTGTGACTGTATAAGATTGGACTTTATCTCTTGGCCTTCATTGGTGAATGTTTTCTTTAGTTCTTGTATATTTATCTACATAATATCCTATATATAAACAATTATAGAATTTAAAATTGTAATTTTATTTCTACCCATTTCAATGACATGCTTTGTGGAATTATTCTCCACACTTGTAACAGACTCTCATTCACTTCTGACAAGTATAGGGGTGTTTATTCTCACAATTACTATATGGTGGAAAGTCAAATCTTAACTTCTTCCCTATTTCCATTTTTCCTTTACCATAGTGTTAAGAATTACTCTTCATATATTGGTTTACTTTTAATTAATATGACCTAGATAATTTTTTTAAATCTTCATTGCACATGAGACTATATATTTTCAAGATGGGAAATTTTGAGAGAAGAGTGTGCTTATGGGGAGTGGTTTTAAACAATCAAAAAATTCACAAATCTTGATCTTCAGATTAGGTATTTACTTTTCAGCATGCCTTTATAAACTTGTAATTTGGGATTCACACTTCTTAACATTTTCATCCTCTTTCTATCATATAGTCACGAATTGTGTCTCCATATCTTCTCACTCTTGAAAAGTAAAATATTTTCAAGAAAAATTTCCTTAAAATCCATATATTAAATATTTTTTGATCTTAATAATCCATTTTGTTCTGAATTTGTGACCATAATTGATCTATATCTCTTGATAGATGACGAACAACCATGGAAACCTTCTCTTTTTCATTACATAAACAAGTGTCAATCTTTTGAGAGATATTTTTTCTTAAAAACACGCTATTTGTTTTAACAACGGGATTTAATTATAAAATTAATTAATGCAACTGCTATGTTATGAATTTGGAAAAATAGACTTCATTTTTGAATTCGGAATATGAAATATAGATTAGGATGAAATTTTGGCATTGTTCTTAAAAACATCAATTTTTGATGAATAGTGAAACTACTAAGTGGTAGTTAAAAAACTGAATTTTTCATAAAACATAATTTTACCGCTTCTGTGAATGAAATTTCAAAAATCCGAGAGACACGGTTGATGTCAGTAAGTAAAATGTGGTTCAATTAGATGAAAATAATTTTTGGTGAATAGTAACTTTTTACTTTTATTTACCACGGTTAAAAGTAAATAGGGTAATTAAGGGTAAAAATGATATTAATATTACCCTAACACATGTCCTAATCCTATTGGACAGGTGTATCTCGACCAAAAACAACCTTAAGTGTAAAATATTATCATTTAGGCCCACTTGGATTAGATTAGGACATTTATTATTATTTAATTCAAAGAAGAGTTAAAAGAGTTAAAATCAAAGTTTATTTACTAAAATATTTTTAATATAGGGTTATACATAAGATAAATTCGATTGTAAATATTAATTAGAAAGATAAAAATATTTCCTACATAAGGGTATTTTATTTATAATTTTTAGACATCAAATAAGTTAATTTATTTATGACACAATGATGATGCAGTAATTATATTATTAATGAAATATTGACATAATTGATATTATAAATACCAAAATAAATGTAATTTTAGACTTTTTATGAATTACAATAATTTTATAGGATACTATGATATATTAGTGTTGATTTAATCAACTTGGTTAGAACATATAATTCTGTTATGACTTTCACAAAAATCATATATCAAATAGTGTCAAAATTGACACAAAATAGTTTTTAAATCAAATATTATATTATTATTTGTTATTTTATTCCTAAAAATCTAAGGTTCGGCCAAATGACTTAGATAAGGATATATATATTAATAATAAACAATTTGGGGTTCGTTTGGCATGTTATAGTAAGTGTATTAACCATATAGTGTAAGAAAACAAAAAGACACGGTAAAAGTTAAATTATTTAACTTAAAGTTAAATCTAATTGATAAGGTTAAAATAATAACCTAAACTTGTCTAAATTCTATTGGTTGATAGGATTTCGACCCATCCCCACATTAGCATCGAAATAAGACCCTTTGGAACCATTATAAACCGATTTTGACTTTAATATAAAATAATATTTTGAGATATTCCTAAGGTGCCCCTCTCCTCCCTTATAAAAGGGAACCTCCTCCCTCTCTTCATCACACAACTTTGAGCCTTCATGCTCGGCCAAACCCTTCCAAAATCCCTTATCCACTTCCCTAGTATCATCCTAGAGGTCCTTTTCTTCTTCAAATACGATCCTTAGTTCTTTAATTGGAGGTTAAGTGAAGGCGCGTCAAAAAGAGGTAATATCCATTACCGATCTTTTTCAATTTATTTCTTCTTCAACATCTTCTTATTTAGTTGTTTCATGATAAAGTAATAACTTAAGTATTTATTATATACTGATATGTTATTATAAATATGAAACAACTCTAATTAACCTTCTATCCATCCTACGGAAAAATGAAATCACCGCGCATGCGTACGTACAGACTACCGTCTCCACGACGCGATGAGATTAATTCTCAATGATTAACCATTCATGAATGATTATAAAGTATATATAACAAGTACTAATGAAATGTATGACCTAATAATGATACTGGAATTATTTATATTTATATGTACGTCATCTACATAATTCCATTCAATTCAATATGGAAACGAAAACAGCATTCATGCGTACGTACGGACTACCGTCTCCATGAACGGTGTATTTCTTTCCATTAACTGATTTATTATATATGTATATTCTGAATATATATATATATATATAAATCATGTTTTATATTCTGGAATTAGGTAATCATGATCTAAGTAATCATATGAATAATTACATGTTAAAAACACGAACGACAAATGAGATGATTTTACCCAAAACGCTACTTTAACAGAAGAACGGGTAATATAAAGTCAAAAGTGGACCATATATGATATAATAACAATGAATATGATTCTGGAATAAGTCAATAACATGATTCAAATCATTATACAGGAGGTTCAGACACATACAAAGCAAGTGGGACCTAAGGTAAGGGAAATATCACAATCTCATTTTTATCCGAGATTGTTTGTACTTTGAAATTTACTGGGGTATATTTTATCATCCACATCCATGTTTCATAAATATGAAATATTATTTCCATCCACCTACAATTTTTTAAATCCATTTTTACCCTTCGGTGAGTTTTCAGTAAAATAAATGAAAGGAATCTTTTGTCATTTTTCGTACGAGGAACTTTTTGACTTTTCCGACAAAAGTACGAAGAATGTTTTATTAACTTATAAGGCATGAATGGATTTCTAAAACATTATTTCCAAGAAGTTTCCTTTACAGGTATTCAAGTTTATTTTTAATTAACTTCTTTTAGATTAAAATTGTATGACATGTTAAGAAAGGGAAAGTGTTTTTAATGTAGAAAGGATATTTTCCTCAAGAATGGAGTTCAAGTGTTTTATCAAAATTCTTTTCCATCTAAAATAATAAAGGGTTCTGTTTTTATCCCTATTATTAAATTGATTTAATTATGTTGTGATGGAATTATATTTTTATTAATTCCTTTATCTTATATGAATTGTTTTATGATGTCACGATGTTTAAGATTCCCATTTTTATTACATGGGTTATGCAATGATGTATGATTTATGATTTTGTGGCACACATAAGAATGGTATCATTATGAGATGGGTGGGACCTATATCTCCCTCCAATGCATTGGGTAATGATTTCATATCTCATGAGATAGACATGGCTGGAATGGTAGGTTATACCGGTTCAGTGAAACAGGACTGAAACGAGGGTGACTCGATTCAGAAAGGGACTTTGTCCACTAAGATAGTATTGGCAATGAGTCATGACTAACAAGAAATGATTCTCTATGATTATGTGTGTATTCCACACATTTTCATGTTTTATGTTATGCTTATTGGGATTTCATTTCACTACTATGATTTATCCCATGTTATGAAATTATGCTCTCTTTTGCAGGTTAAGATTTCCAAAAGTTATGATCTTATGAATATGATGTGATTGATTTTTCTTTTGTTTACCCTTACTGAGCATTTGAGCTCACCCTTTTAAGTTTTATTTTCCCCAGGATTTAAAGAAAGGTTTTAGGTAAAAAAAAGGGAAGATCTGTATGAGAGATATTGAAGATCTTTCACCACGATTAGAAGATTACGTTCCGAGTTTCCAAAGACACTAAACTATTACGATCCTTGTGTGTGTGTGTTTTTTGTTATTTACTAAGTATTCCGCAAAAGTAATGCAATGTCTATGTACGGTAAGCTTCGGGTCTCTACATACTATAAATTAATTTTTGCACTAGAATGGATATACCTTTTATTAGTAACCCTTAAAGTTGTATATTGGTTATTAACTCAATCTCTACTTGGTGTAAGAGAAAGATACCCAACTACACACTTTGTGTGATGCTCTGGCGGTTATTATTTGGTTATTCATAGGCTACTTATGAACCATTTTGAAGGATTTCTTCACTTATTTTATAGTATGATCAAAAACACTATTAAGAAATATGAAATAGATAAAATAGAATAAAACAATATATTCATATTTCACGGTATGCATTCAATTTATGAGTTAATTATTCCATGTTTATAGTTTCCTTTATGTGTCAATTGATTTAATCATACCACACATTTCCTTTATTTAATGAAATGAGTAGAGTTAGGAGAAACTGAGTTAAAAATGGGTGTGTAGGAAAATGTAGTGATTGAAAAATGACCAAAAAAGTTTAATGGGAGCTAGTGTACAAATCCTTTTGAGAATTCTCATTCAACTATCACAGTATAATAATAAAAATGAAAATTATGTTGATATCATAAACATTCCAATGAATAAAAAACATACAATTTATTCATGAATGTGAAAATTAACAACCACTTTCAGAGGCTATTCCAGTATAGTTTTTACTAATAAATAGATCAATTCTAGGTAATATAAATTTTTCATTTTCCAGTGCTTGAAACATGAGAGAGTTGTCCAGACCATTTATCATTTAGATAAAGAGTCTGACCAATGGTGGAATCTCATTAAAAATAAAAAAAAGTAATTATACTCTCTATAATAGTAGGAAATCAAGAAACCCTTATTCTAAATGTATTTTCCAAAAACTATTCACATGAATTTGAGACAGAATTCATGGAGTTTAATCAAAATGAGATTTAATCCATTAGACCTTCTGAAGAAAAATTAATGATTCTCATGAGCTATTCCTCTATTTGTATCTCTAATCCTGAATCTTTAGTGGCATGAATAAATGTATTTGAATACCATTTTATAAAATATAATTTAAAACATATGAAGAAATCATTCGATGTTCACTAAAGGTAGAGATGAAAAATGAGGACTCCCATTATTATGGCGATAAAAAAAGAAAGTAGAATACCACATAGGTTCTGATAATATGTCACATTTGTAAATATTATTCACATTCCAAAATGAATAAAATTGATAAGAAATACCAAATAATTTACATAATAAGGTGAGGATGGTATTTTAAATGTTTTAGAGTTGTCTATTATTTAGATGAAGGTTGAAAATATATGAAAAAGAAAATTAAAACAATGTTGGAGAAAATTCACTAAATAAGGAACCAGACACACATATATGCTTCAAATTCATGATTTTTTAGTATTACAAAAATAAATTCATCAATTCCAAAGATAATAAAGATAATATTACCTCACAGCCTCTTAAAACATGGTTGAAATTAAGAGTGTGTTCCTCACGACTTCAACGCAGGTTCATGATAATAAATTGATATAAGGTACTCTTATTCTATAATATATTTAAATGAATACGATATTTAATATTGGATATTCATACTCTTTAATAATATAAAATATTTCTAATAATGTGGATTACCATATCAAACATGTAATATATAACTTAATGTGAAAACATGTAACATCCCAGGTAAATAAATAATATAATATAGTAATGTTTATCAATATTTTTGAATAAAATCTTAATACTACTTTAAAGGGAATGATGTGCTCGATGGCATACCCAATACGTAACAATGGGTTTTTTGAAATCTTACGTTGCACACTAAGAATATAATAATATTATAATAGTTAACGCCTAGCCATTGTAATGGCGGGAATGAACATAAATAACTACAAAATTATTACATATGTTTGTTAAATATTTTTACATTTATCCAATAAATGTTACTAGATTAAAATGTTAATGAATCCAATTTTTAGCATAAATCATCTAATATTTTATAAAAGGTCGATTAACTGCATTTTGATGGAGAACCCTTTTTAAATATACTTTTGACAATTTTATATGTTTTATTTGAGAAAATAAAATCGTTCTTTAGAATCTAGACATCAAAATTTACTTTGTGTAAATTTTTGTTATTTTTCCGATAAAGATCATTTTTAGTGAAAATGTTGCATTTTAATTCAAAACCACCTTTTAATATGATTTATTTATATGGATAGATTATTTTTTTAATTGATATTAAAGTGTATTTAGAATATATTTTTACCATTTAATCCAATGGTTTTCATTAGAATTAATTTCACTTTGAAATTGGACTTAAACTAGTGTCAATCTTTTATAGATATTGTTTCTTAAAAACACGCTATTTGTTTTGACAGCGAGAATGAATTATTAATTTAATTAATGGAACTTATATATTTTAATTTTTTTAAAATAGAAATCATTTTTTAATTCGGAATATCAAATATAGCTTAGTGTGAATTTTTGTTATTTTTCTGAAAAACATCAATTTTTGAGGAATAGTGAATCCACTTAGTGGTTGTTAAAGAAACTGATTTTTCGTTTAAATGAAACTTTACAACTTCTATGATTTTATTTTCAAAAATCCGACATACATGGATTTCAATAATAATTATAATTTGGTTCAATGAGATTAAAATAATTTTTTTAGTGAATAGTAACTTTTAAGTTTTATTAATCACGATTAGAGGTAATTAGTGTAATTTAAGGTAATGATAATGTTATAATAAAATGAAATGACCGTGGCACATGTCCTACTCTTATTGGATGAGTCATGGCTGACCATGAAAATACATGGGTCTTCTTGGGGACCCCATGGAGCCACTTTGGTTGGAAAATGACATTAATATCTTTTTATTTAAAGTTAAAATTACAAATGTCACAAACATGTATTGTTTTACTAAAACAATTTTTACATGGGGTTATAATAGTTATATTTATGACTATAAATATTCATTATAAATATAAAAAGATTTCCTACATCATGATAATTTGTTTATAATTTTTCAACATTAAATAAATTATTTTATTTATGACACTGTGATGATGTAGTGATTACCTCAAAAATGAATGATTTAAATAAAATTGGAAGATAGGGTGAAATATAACTCTTACACTTGCCCCAAACCTATTTTATGGGTTTATTTCAAAACTGTATCACCTTATCCTTGAAATATTTCCTTTTGGGACCTTCAAAATCCGAAAAGCATTTTATAATAAAGTAATATTTTATAACTTTCCAAGAGTGCCCCTCCTCTAATCTTATAAATGGCCTCCACCTATACCACCATACCCACACCTCTCAAGCCTTTGGATCGTCCAAAACGTACCCATTTCACCTCTCCACACCCATTTCTTCATCATTGAAGCCTCTCCTTTTGCATAATTCTCTTCAAGAAACCATTTTTATTCAAACCAAGAGGAGTTACCTGATTTAAAGGTAATGTCTTCACTTGTGTTCTTTTGTTTTATTTTGCTTCTCCAAACCCATAAACTCATTTTATTCATTTCTTTTGTAACAACACCAGTATCTTAAATATACTAGGATGTTTCTATGTGATGTATTCGAGCTACACATACATACAACTCCATATAATGTTAAAAGAACATACTGTTTCTATGGACGGCGAATTACTGCCTCACGAAACGATGATTGTTCAATATTCTCTTAAAACCTTTCATGGTGGCCATTATGATGTCACTCTATTTTATATATGATATATATGGTATTAATGTTTCCCATATGCTTCTGTATTTTATATTTAAAACATACCTTTATGCTTTGCATGTTGTGCAAATGCGATAATTTCCTTTGAGGAAGTGTGGACTACCGCCCCATCAAGGGATGTGACTCATTCATGGAATACCTGGAATGTATAAAGAATTAAATTAATGAAATTATGTGACCTATAAAACATATATATTATACTGGAATTATAATATATATATCTCTCAATTATTTTTAATTCCATTAATATGTCAAAGAAATGAAATTACTTTTCATGCGTACGTACGGCCTACCGTCTCCATGAACAGTGCATTTCATTTTTTTTATCTGCAAATGTTATGGAATAGTATAAAATAAATATTTACGGGATCAATGAGATATTTAAATCAATAATACTATTCTGGGGATGATTTACGAATAACTACATGGAAAATCATTTTCAAATAAGTTCATTTTTGACTCATGTACCTAAAATCGACAAAAACGTCTCATATGAACTCACATTATTAACCAATTATTATAACATTATAATATGTGATATGAACAGAATAATAATCTTTAAAGGATTACCTTAAGAAATTATAAATTGACCAAAGTTTATTATTCAGAAATATAATGAAATGAACAAGACTTGTCGGACTTGAGGTAAGGGATCCTACCTATCTCTTTCTTTTTAAGTACTCTCTTTTATTTCATTTATTTAAAGCTCATATTTATTATTCTTGGGGTTCTTATTTTATATTCCTCATTCTGTACTTTTTTTTAATATTATGAGATACCAAATTTGATCTCATAAATCCATTTTTTGATGTTTTAAGTGGCGCCGTTAGGCTGCCAAGTGTTCGTAAGGGATTTTTCATCTCACTTTTATTCCTGTGAGATTTATGCTAAATTTGACACTATTTATATTTTTTGGTGTTTGTAATTCCCATTATTCTAATCATTGTGTAATATAATTTCTTTTATGTGTATTTACATCAACATTGTACTGTCATTATTTCATGGGATGAACGTTTCGAAGGTTACCCAAATCAGTAAGGGAACCTTTCACCCTCCTGTTTTTAAAAGACTTATTTTGTTATGTATTTTAATTTAAATATTTTTATTTAGGGATATGTTCTTATGTATCCTTATTTATGTAAAATTTTTTCCAAGTAATGAGATACCATTTTCTCTCTCATCAACTAATTTTATGAATTTTAACGTAACGTCGTTAAGCTGTCAAATTTTACCAAGGGAACTTCTTAACCAAATTTCGATTTCATTGGGTTCGACATGTAGTTATTGAATATGTCATATTATAAATATGTGTGAATAACCTTTGATTGTTTTACACTTAATATCCACTTATATTGGGTTTATTTATATTTGTCACACATAATATCGAGATTGATTTATCCTTAATTTAATGATACCTTCTTTATAAGGGATTTCATCTCATTTTACATTTCTATTGAGACATAATTGTTGTTATGCACCAATTCACTCTTATATGGTGTATATACTATCCTTTGGAATATTATATCATGAATAAATTTATTCTCATGATATTATAAAGTTTTGATTAAATGTTATTCCACAATTATGGTATTCAAGTGTCTCTCATTTTGTTAAAAATCCTTTAACTAAAATATCATTTTAAATGTTTTAATGATTTATTCTTACAAATATTTCTCATTAATATCCATGTTTTCAAAATGGGTTTATGGATTTATTTATATGGATATTAATCGTTTAAAATTTTAAAAGCTTCAAAGTGGTATGGGACACATTGATTCAAAAATCTCTTTATTAAATGTTTTAAATGATATTGGAAATGGTTTTTAGAATGGATTCATTATTAAAATATCTTAAAATTTTATATTGTTATTGCAATGTGGGAATGTTATATTTAGTTTATGCTTATGTTATATGCTATGATTATGTTATGGTTCTTGGGAATTGTTTATGAATATGGGTGGTTCTGTGATAAACTAAGGGAGGGTGAGCCCAATATAGCTCTACAATGCATTGGGTAACACGGAGGAGTTAAATGCTAAGGTTTCTCCGAAGAGATTTAGGGAATATACTTTGATGGGCATTCCAAACGTAACCATGAGGGTTACTCCCTACGTAATAATGTTATGAATGCCTCATGTTAACTTTATGTCTTATGATTTCTATGAGTTATTCGTAAATCTTATGATTTCATGAGGTATGTTAAATTGCTTATGTTTTATGAGTAAAGTATGATTTCATTGATTCTTATGTATAAATGGACTAATATTTTCTTTCCGTATTGTTATAACCCTTACTGAGCATTTTATGCTCATCCCAAGTTTTTTTGAAATGTTTTTCAGAGGACATAAAGTTGAATAGGGTCAAGTATGGGATCAAGGAAATGTCAGGCTGTCTAAAACAAGGAACTAGACACAACTCTTTTCTTCAAGAGTTTTTATTTTTGTGAAAAAAATGGAAGCTGAGTAGATGTGTCTACTTTTAAATCTTTGAGATGTAATAGTTATGTCCTAATTCTCTAAAACTATATAACTAAAAAGATCCTCAATGTGAATTATTCATTTAATTCAATAATATGTAATTTTTATGGTCGGGTCCTTATAGTTGGTATCAGAGGATGGTTTATATAACATAAGAGGTTAGAGTGTTAAGTGAAAATTTGTGTATAACCACAATGGTTATTATATTAGATAGAGTCATTGTTATTTTTGAAGGTTGGAATGTGATTGAGATAACTTGGATTAGTATATCTTAGTGTTTATCTTCCTCTTTAGTAAATAATGATTTTGTTGTTATACTCACACTGACATTTCTGGTTTTAGTAAATGGATGGATCTAGCATGCACCAAAGTGACAACGGGTTTTAGGAAACTGTGGTAGTTCTTTGATTAAGAAGACTGGATGAAATGGGGGATTCAATGAGAAATCTCGTGGTTATTCTAAACCAACTATGAGGAGTCATGATCAACCACTTGAACCTTAGTGTGTTCTCTACTGCATCATGTACGAGAGAACCAACTTGACATGGATGTTCAGGTAATAATTAAAAAGGTAACCATTAGGGGTTATATGATCCTTACTTTTGAGGTTATTATGGGTTACAATACGTTATGATGGAATATGAACGATGTGAGATAAAATTGTGGTTAAATTATGTTATGGTTATTTTTGAAGATTTTATCTCGTTTTGGGGAATGTTTTAAGAATTATATAGTCTTTGAAAAAGGAAAACACACAGACCATGTGACAACCCGTCACGTGGGACAAAGCTGCAGGAATTGAACCCACAACTAAAGTGGGACTGGTGTTTATCACCTACCACTAGAATACATTATGTCCCTGGTTAGTGTGACTATTTATTTTATTAGTTACATGATTTTATGAATCAAGAGTATGTTTATTTTGGGTTTTCTATGGAAATTATTAACCTATCATGGAGGATATGTGATTAGGTTAATTACTTTTCAGAATGAAACTTTAAGAGAAAATGACGTTATTTAGAGATAAATGTTAATTTGTATCTTGGGAGACTATGTGATTAAATCCTTCAAATATTGGGTTTTCAATCTTAGTTGGGTTTATTTTGAAGAATTTTGTGGGCAAGTTGTTTATTGAATGGTCTTCATTGAACTTTGGTTTTTGTTTGACAAATTTTGGAGATTAGGAGTAGTTTACCGCTTTGTAAAAAAATATCCTTTTTGGGTATTATCTGATCTAATACTAACTTTTTGGTTTGGTTTTGGTTGAGATCTAAAGACATGGGAAATATATAGTTCTCTTTTGTGGATTAGGTGATTCTCAAGAAGATTATTATAGTACTCTTAATGTGAACAAGTCAACCTAAATATTCGTCTTTTAAAGAAAATATGAGTTTGATTAAGGAATCTAGTAAAATTTGAAAGTTTACGTGACAAGTCAGTATGTTACATTATGATTTAGTTATGTTCAAAAATAAATTCCTCAATGAAGAGTAACTTAAAACAAAAATGTTGTCTGTTAACTTTTCCTCTAGGGGAATCAAATACCGTTTAACCAGTCACAAGTTTGTGATTTTCTTGTGGTTAACTTTCTCCTAGACATGTTTAATATCACTCTCCATCAGAACACGACCCCTTGTTTTCTCCTACATATCTATATTTTCATACTTGGAATCTTAGTATGGGTTAACTTTGGTGACTATTGTACTTCACTCCCTTTCTTTTAAAGTTATGTTTTACTGACTCTTGTTCCGATTTGGGACTTTCAATGATGTTTCCAAGCCCAATTTTGAAATTGAGAGGACGCAATTCCAAAAAGGGGGGAATGATGTAACATACCAAGTAAATAAATAACATTATATTCTAATGTTTATCAATATTTTTTGAATAAAATGTTAATACTACTTTAAAGGGAATGTTATGCTCGATGGCGTACCCAATACACAACAATGAGTTTCTTTGAAATCTTACGTTGCACGCTATTAATATAATAATATAATAATAGTTAATTCCTATCCATTGTAATGGCGGGAATGAACATAAATAACAACAAAATTATTACATATTTTTGTTAAATATTTTTACATTTATCCAATAAATTTTAGAGACTTAAAATGCTAATGAATCCAATTTTAAGCATAAATCTTCTAATATTCTATAAAAGGTCGATTAACCGCATTTTGATGGAGAACCCTTTTTAAATATACTTTTGACAATTTTATATGTTTTATTTGACAAATAAAAATCGTTCTTTAGAATATGGAAATCAAAATTTACTTTGTGTAAATTTTTATTATTTTTTCGATAAAGATAATTTTTAGTGAAAATGTTGCATTTTAATTAAAAACCTCATTTTAATCTGATTTATTTATATGGATAGATTATCTTTTTAATTGATATTAAAGTTTATTCAGAATATATTTTTACCATTTAATCCAATGGTTATCATTGGAATTAATTTCACTTTGAAATTGGACTTAAACAAGTGTCAATATTTTAATAGATATTATTTCTTAAAAACACGCTATTTGTTTTGACAGCGGGAATGAATTATTAAATTAATTAATGAAACTTATATATTTTGAATTTGGTAAAATATACATCATTTTTTAATTCAGAATATAAAATATATGTTAGGGTGATTTTTTTTTGTATTTTTCTGAAAAACATCAATTTTTGATCAATAGTGAAACCACTAAGTGGTAGTTAAAGAAACTGATTTTCATTTAAATGAAACTTTACCACTTCAATGATTTGATTTTTAAAAATCCGACATACATGGTTTTCATTAGGAAGTAAAATATGGTTCAATGAGATTAAAATAATTTTTTGGTGAATAGTAACTTTTACGTTTTATTAATCGCGATTAGAGGTAATTAGTGTAATTTAAGATAATGATAATGTTACAATAATATGAAATGACCTTGACATATTTCCTACCCTTATTGGATTAGTCTGGACGACCAATACAATCCATGGGTCATCTTGGGGACCCCATGGACCCACTTTGGTTGGAAAATGACATTAATAACTTTTTATTTAAAGTTAAAATTAAAAATGTCACAAACATGTATTGTTTTACTAAAACAATTTTTACATGGGGTTATAGAAGTTATATTTTTTACTATAAATATTCATTAGAAAGATAAAAATATTTTCTATATAATGATACTTCTTTTATAATTTTTATACATTAAATAAATTATTTTATTTATGACACTGTGATGATGCAGTGATTACCTCATAAATGAACGATTTAAATAAAATGAGAAGATAGGGTGAAATATAAGTCTTAAACTTATCCCAAACCTATTGTATGGGTTTATTTTGAAACGTTATCACTTTATACTCGAAATATTTCCTTTTGGGATCTTTAAAATCTGAAAAGAATTTTATAATAAAGTAATATTTTATAACATTCCAAGAGTGCCCCTCCTCTTCTCTTATAAAAGGCCCCCACCTCTACCACCTTACCCACACCTCTCAAGCCTTTGGCTCGGCCAAACCATACCCAGTTCATCTCTCGAAATCCCTGTCTTCATCATTGAATCCTCACCTTTTGCAGGATTCTCTTGAAGAATCCATTTTTGTTCAAACCAAGAGGAGTTACCCGATTTAAAGGTAATGTATTCACTTGTGTTATTTTGTTTTATTTTTCTTCACCAAACCCCTAAAATCTTTTTATTACATTATTTTGTAACAACACAAGTATCTTAAATATTCTATGATGTTTTTATGTGAATTATTTGATCTACACTTACACACACCTCTATATAATGGTTAAAGAACATACTGTTTCTGTGGATGGCAAATTACTGCCTCACGAAAAGATAATTGTTCAATATTCTCTTAACACCATTCATGATGGCCATTATGATGTAACTATATTTTATATATGATATATATGGTATTTATGTTTCCCATATGTTTCTGTATTTTATATTAAAAACATACCTTTATGCTTTGCATGTTGTGCAAATGTGATAATTTCATACGAGGAATTGTGGACTACCGCCCCCTCAAGTGATGTGACTCGTTCATGCAATACATGGAATGTATAAAGAATGAAATTAATGAACATTTGTGACATATAAAACATATATATTATACTTTAATTATAATATATATATCTCCCAATTATTTTTAATTCCATTAATATGTCAAAGAAATGAAAGTAGCGTCCATGCGTACGTACGGCCTACCGTCTCCATGAACGGTGCATTTCATTTATTTTTATCTCAAAATGTTATGGAATAGTATAAAATGAATATGTAATGGGTATATATGATATTTAAATCATTAATACTATTCTGGAGATGATTTATTAATAACTACATGGACAATCATTTTCAAACAAGTTCATTTTTGACTCATGTACGAAACTTCGACAAAAACGTCTGATATGAACTCACATTTTTAACCAATTATTATAACATTAAAATATGTGATATGAACTGAATAATAATATTTAAAGGAGTACCTTAGTCAATTATAAATTGACCAAAGTTTATTATTTAGAAATATAATGAAATTAACAAGACAAGTCGGACTTGAGGTAAGGGATCCTACCTCTCTCTTTCTTTTTAAGTACTCTCTTTTATGTCATTTATTTTAAGCTCATATTTATTATGTTTGGGGATATTATATTATATTAATAATTCTTTACTTTTTATGTTCATATTATGAGATACCCAATTTGATATCATAAATCCATTTTTGGAAGTTTTAAGTGGCGTCGTTAGGCTGCCATGTTTTCATAAGGGATTTTTCATCTCACTCTTATTCCCGTGAAATTTATGATACATTTGACAATATTTATTTTGAGTGGTGTTTTTTCATCCCATTATTTTACTCATTGTGTAATATACATTCATTTATGGGTATTTAAATCAATTTTGTAAGGTCCTTCTTTCATGGGGTGAACGTTTCGAAGGTTACCCAAATCGGTAAGGGAACATTTCACCCTCCTCTTTTTAAATGAATTATTTTGTTATGTATTTTAATTAAAATCTTTTTATTTAGCTATATGTTCTTATATAACATTATTTATGTAAATGTTTTGTCCATGTGATGAGATACCATTTTCTCTCTCATCAAATAATTTTATGAATTTTAAGGTAACGTCGTTAGGCTGTCAAATTTTACCAAGGGAACCTCTTAACCCAATTTCGATTTCTTTTGGTTCGACATGTAGTTATTGAATATGTCATCCTGTGAATAAGTGTGAATGACTTTTGATTTTTTTAGACTTAATATCTACTTATATTGGGTGTATTTATATTTGTCACACATAATTATGAGATTTATTTATCCTTAATTTAAGGATACCTTCTTTATAAGGGATTTCATCTCATTTTACATTTCTATTGAGACTTCATTGTTTTTATGCACCAATTCACTGTTATATGTTGTATATACTGTCCTTTGGAATATTATATCATGAATCAATTTATTCTCATTATATTATAATGTTTTGATTAAATGTTATTCCTCAATTATGGTATTTATGTGTCTCTTATTTTGTTAAAAATACTTTAACTAAAATATCATTTTAAATGTTTTAATGATTGTTCTTATAAATATTTCTCATTAATATCCATGTTATAAAAATGGGTTTATGGATTTATTTATATGGATATTAATGGTTTAAAATGTTAAAATCTTCAAAGTGTTATGGGACACATTTATTCAAAAATCTCTTTATTAAATGTTTTAAATGGTTTTGGAAATGGATTTTAGAATGGATTCATTATTTAAATATCATAAAATTTTATATTGTTATTGCAATGTGCAAATGTTATCTTTAGTTTATTCTTAAATAATATGCTATGATTATGTTATGGTTATTGGGAATTTTTTATTAATATGGGAGGTTCCGTGATAAACTATGGGTGGGTGAGCCTGATATAGCTCTCCAATGCACTGGGTAACGCGAAGGGGTTAAATGCTAAGGTTTCTCCGAAGAGATTTAGGGAATATACTGTGATGGGTATTCCAAACGTAACCATGATGGTTACTCCCTATGTAAAAATGTTATGAATTCCTCAAGTTACCTTTATGTCTTATGATTTCTATGAGTTATTCATAAATCTTATGATTTCACGAGGTATGTTAAATTGCTTGTGTTTTATGAGTAAAGTAAGATTTCATTGATTCTTATGTATAAATGGACTAATATTTTCTTACCGTATTGTTATAACCCTTACTGAGCTTTTTATGCTCATCCCATGTTTTTTTGAAATGTTTTTCAAAGGACATAAAGGTGAATAGGATCAAGGATGGGATAAAGGAAATGTCAGGCTGTCTAAAACAAGGAACTAGACATGAATCTTATGTTCAAGAGTTTTTATTTTTGTAAAAAAATGGAAGCTGAGTAGATGTGTCTACTTTGTAATCTTTGAGATGTAATAGTTATGTCCTAATTATCTAAAACTCTAAACCTGAAAAGATCCTCAATGTGAATTATTCATTTAATTCAATAATAAATAATGTTTAAGGTCGGGTCCTTACAACACACATATTGGAATGATTATCACATATAAGATATATAATTTTTGTTCAATTGAAATTTATTTAATGATACTTACTATAGATATATTTCTTCTATATTCAGTATAATTTGAAATAATTTTGGGTAAGGATTAGATTTCCATATAAAGAGAAAATATCAATTATCAAGATAACAAAATACCATTTCATATCTTAAATCAGGAAGTTTTAAAATATGTATGAAATGATGATCAAGAATTCCATTTTTATTAAAATTATACTATATAGGTGTTGATAACCAACAATAAGGGGATTCTTACTCAAATGATCTTGGACGAAGTTTACATTGATGACATAGAAATTTTATAAGAATATAATAATGTATTTCTATATGTAATGCCTTCTATTACACCAAAGTGTGAGGTTTAGTTTTTTACTTAACACATACATGGTTCCAAACCTATTCCAAATATCCATCACCAAAATAGAACTCCTAAATTTGTAAGAATTAAATAAATAACTATAAGAGAATTTGTACAAGGGTTTCATATGCCTTAGTTCATCACCATGGGGTTAATTAATCTTCTTTGGTAAAAATAAGGATGGATCACTATGTATTTCCATTGATTATCATGATCTTAATAAAATAATGGCCTAGAAAAAGTATCATTTTCATCATATAAGTGATCTGTTTGATCAAATCATAGGAAATGGATACATCTCAATGATTGAACTTCAATATGAATATCCTCAATAAAGGGTAAAAAGGGAATATATTTCTATGAAATATTTCTGAATGAGCTATGGGAAATGTGAATTTATTATTATTATATTTAGAATTAAAAATTATCCAACTTCCATCATGTATCCAATGGATAGAGTCCTTATAGACTACCATGAAAAGTTTATTATTTTCATCATAGATGATATTATAATATTTTAAAAAATTAAATAAGTGTATAAATATCATTTTCATATCATTTACAAGACCTTAATAAATGATCAAATTTATGCCAAATTTACTAAGTGTGGATTTTAAATCAACAAACTATCATTCTTGGGTCATGCAACAATTAGAACGATAATATATATATATATATATATATTATTAAGATACAAAAGTTATTAAACAATGACTCATAACCAGTATAGTAACTCTGATCCATTGTTTTCTAAATTTATCCAGATTCTTCTGATTCTTTGTGACAAATATCACATAGATATCAAATACTCAAACAATTTAAACATGAATGGGAGTGATGTTACTCTAGATAGAAAAAGGTAAAAAAAATGTTTCAAGTATCTTAATATGACATTTTTCACCACACTTGTGCTTACATTACCCTATATTTGATAATGGTTTTTAATATACAGTGGTTATTCATTAATGATTTTGTGTCGAATCCTCATATAGAAACATAAGATAATTTTATATGCCTCTCATCAATTAAAAAATCATGAGAAAAAATACCCAACACATTATTTGGTGTTTGTCGTGTTGATCTTTTTATTAAAAATTTTCATGAATTATATCTAGGATGGGATGTGTTATATCAATAAAAACTATATGAGTTTGAAATATATATTCATATAAAAATATTTAAACATATGCTAAATTATTTTTTTGAAACTGATCAGACAATGTGACTGCCCAATATATTACCAACTGATGAAGGAAAAAGTTGTTTGATGATACAAGTAGAAAAGATCATACTACATTATCCATGGTAAGGATTAAAAAAATCATATACTCCAAGATTTATAAAGGTTGATTCTTGAAGTCATATGGGAATAAAATTAATCCCATTATTCCAAAATGACATATCATCCATACAACCATGTGAAGATCAATGAATCCTAGAATGATGATATGTAGATACAAAAAATATAGAAAATATCATAGTGTTTGACTGGATAATGTGGACTTTGCATGGTTTAGAACATGGATATGAATCACATAAAAACCATAATAGAAGTGTGATATTATGGATGGTTCACAAAACTCATCTATCTCTATTCATTATCGAAACAAGAAGATGTATGAAAATATAATGGAAAACATATGTTGGGTTAACAAAAAAAGGGACATTATAGAATACATATCTCGACACATGGTTTATCATAAATTTAAGGAATAATAAAATATGCATAAGGGTATTATGTAACCATTACCCATACTGGTATAAAAATGGGAAAAGATCCCTAGGAATTTGGATATAGGACACCCTAGGATATCTAAAGGTCATAATTTCATTTGGGTTGTAATCGATAACCTTAAAAATTCAATTCATTTAATTTCTATCAAATAAGATTTCTTGGACTAACTCACAAATATATATATAGGAGAAGAGGTAAGATTACATATAGTACCAATTTCTATTGTAAATGACTGAGATATGAGGTTTACGTCAAGGGTATTGAGAAGTCTCCAGTGGGAATTGGAGACATTAATTAACATAATAATTACATATCAACCACCAATAAATGGTTAGTCTAACATTACCATTAAAAATATTGAGGATATAATATGATCTATTTCAATGTATTTAGAAGGATATTGGGATTAACAATTCCACCTGATAGAGTTTTCATATGAAAATATTTTCCATTATTGACTTCATATGACACCATATAAGGCCCTATATGGGAAGAGATGTAGAACTCTAACATGTGGAGATGAAGTTGAAGAGGGGAAATAGATATGACCTATAATTGTTAAAGAAACAACAAAAAACGTTCAAACCATTCAGTGAAACATTAAAGCAGCATAAAATTCATAGAATAATTATTTAATTTTTTTTACATCAGATCTAGAGGTAGAATTTAGTGATAAGGTGTTCCTATAGATATATCCTTGGAAGTAATTATTGAGATTTGCGAATAATGGGATGTTAAGAATTGGGTATATATTTCCCTTTGAGATCTTTGATCATGTTAGGGTTATAGATTATCAAATAGATATCCCTCCAAGCCCCTATCATGTACATGATATGTTTCATTTATAGATATGTTTGAAGTACATACTAGAACATTCACATGCACTAAACTCATAATCCTTAAAACTAGAGCATGATCTTATAAATGAAGACAAGTTGTGGATATTCTATATCTAATGTGTAATGTGGTACAAAAATGTTGAATGTGGGTACCCAAGAACCAACATATATTGAAATTTTATTCCCACTACATGTATGAAATTTGTTATAATAAATATGTACATCATTCCATAATAGTGTAGATACTTTTGCATCCACATTTATAATGGAAATATTCGTAGATTACATGTCATATCAAAGGGTTGTAAAATATCCCAGGATATAATGAGAACCTCGAAATGCCATGATTGTAATGATAAACTAATGTAATATGGTTCAGTTACATCATTATGAATAGAAATAGATTAAGTGTGATAGTCACATGCTTAGGGCTCATAACCATTGATACTTCATCTCAAGAAGTTCTCACTTGATGATTTCTAGTAGTTGAGATCATGAGGATAGACACGCATAATAGGAACACCACATGTTACAGGTATCACTAGTTGTTCTTATCTTAAATCATGTGTAATTGCCTTTATACATGATATCATTATCAATTGCTGTCACTTAATTGTGTACTTTGATGAAAAGAGAAAACATTGGTGATAAATTCATGGCGAGGTAGTTTGTGTTGGGTACGTCATTGGTGACATTGAATTGATTGAATGATAAAGATAAGATTTTTGACTTCTAAATTAAGGATGATATATCTCAGGCCTAGTTGATTAGGATGGTTTCACCTTAATATAATCCATGGCCATGGTAGAGGAAGGCATCCCATCCAGACAAATCAACAAATAAAATAAAGTGAGATAAAGGATGACGACACTAGTGAGCATTTTTCTTTATTGAGATATTGATGATGAAGAGATTATATTACACAAACCATGTTCATGGGAAGGTAGTCATTGCTTTGACATTAACTTCTATCTGTAAGGGCCTCAATGGGTTGGTAGACC
Source organism: Viscum album (assembly GCA_963277665.1). Classification (NCBI taxonomy): domain Eukaryota; kingdom Viridiplantae; phylum Streptophyta; class Magnoliopsida; order Santalales; family Viscaceae; genus Viscum; species Viscum album. The sequence goes on along the minus strand of OY728143.1, from coordinate 873,542,450 downwards.
CCACTCGTGGTAGGTGGATATTATTCACTGCTATTGAGACAAGGGACTAGAGGGTCATACACAATAGAGATTTGAAAATCTTCTCTATTATGTGAATAGGAATATAGAACATGGAGGGCCCCACCAAAGGGTCCGAGTACTTTCCACGTTCTATGGTTCACCAAGTAATAAATAAATTGTTTAATTATTCAAGTTTTCAATAATATGTTGAATTTATTTATAACATTTATTTACAAGTGATTTAGTAAATACAAAGATAAAATATTATTCGAATGAATTTAAGTTTCCAGGGATCGTTTAATATTTTTAGGAGAAGAGAGTTGTGTTATAGAATGACCTATATCACGAAATATATATTTAATATATATATTTTTGTTAGTGATATAATTATTAATATTATTCAAGGCATAATTTATTTTGGACATAAATAAATATTCATAATAATTATTCAGAGAGTATCTATTGCCCTGGGGAAGGGAACCCATACCGGGTATTTCTGATATCCCCAATATAAGTAAAAGATAGGATCTCACTAGGAAACTATTCATGTGTCAAATTTGAGAGACTATCTCTCCTTCTGGATTCTAGAGAGACATCCTCTCAATCATGGAAAAAATTCAAGATCATGGTTCTTGGATTGATGGTTCTTGCCTTGCAGTGATCACTGCTTCATCGAAATTATCATGGGTGAACCACGCTAGCACCCAGATTCCAACGAATGATGCGTGTGCATATTCGAAAGACATGTGTGGAGGATCTAGAGGAAGTTGACGTTGGAATTTTCAAGCAACAGTCTCCAGCAAACTACGACACAATTTAACACATTAAATCTGAAAAAGGTACTTGTTTGTTTTATATTTTTGGCCTCATTCAAATCAACACATGGTACTTGTACAGTACTAGGATAGATCACTAGTGTTGACGTCGTAACATTGCTCCGGTTGTGCGAAATTTTTTAATTCCCTAGACCATTGACTTCTACAACCAGTCTCGGTACCTAACAAGAACCAGACTAGCTATATATTCAATATTCGATGGGGGGGGGATCATATGTCTGAGAAATATTAATATTAACATTATGTTTTAATGAATGAAAATTATCCCTAATTTGTTCATTCGAGTAATAAAATTTCAAGGATGACATTTTATTATTGGGATAGAATGTAATTGTCCATGATTTAAGTGAATATTTCCCCTGAAATAAGTATCGTGTTGATTACCTTATTTCACGCACAACACCAAACTAAAAATAAGTCCGTAATAAATTAATAAAATTATTAAATATAACCATTATAATATATCCAGTAAATTATTTGTTATAAATATTTGTAACCATATTATAAAACAATTTAAAAATCTATAACAAAACATAGGACATTTTAGGATTAAAAATACCTTTTAGAAATGTCATGCATTCTTGTATGAATTTTTTTTTTATATTTCATTATGAATTTTAATTTCAAAAAATAACTACATTTATGAATTAAATATTTTCAAATTATCATCATGTGAATTTTTCATTTTTATTGAAATAGTTTATTTTTATTTGAATATTGAAAAATAATTTTTTTCCAAAAAATGTAAATTGTATTACACTTATTATATAAGAAAGACCTAATAATTTATAAAAAAATTAAGTGATGAGAAATTTATTTTAGGAGTAATAAAATTATTTTTCAAATACTATGATGATTCTCGAAAAACCTTGTTTAATATTTTATGAACCCAAGTAGTATTTTCCAATAAAAATCTATATTTTCACTTTTATTATTATTAAATGTTTTTTTTGGGAAAATTAAATATTGGATTTATTTTAAAAATATATATATAATTTTTTTAGTAAAAATATTTATTTTAGGAAAACAAATTGATAATTTTGGCATATATATATATATACATATATATTCTTAAAAATATTATTTTTCCAAATATGGTTTTTACATATTATTCATGTTAATATTGAAATTAATATTCACCACCCTTATAATTTTTTTTAAACCAATAGATTTTATATTTCTAAGATTAATTAAAATTTATGTAATATAACCAGTTTTATTTTTTGGCAATAAATGTAAATTACATAGATAAAAATTAATTACCACAATAAATAAAAAAATTAGTGAAATTGAAAAACTAAGAGTAGAAAAATTTAAAAAATGTTATAAACATGTTTGAAAATGTATACATGAATATTTATTGTCCTATAATAATCCCCCACTTGTAACACCCCAAGCTTCCATGGTACGTTTCTCTTTGAATAATGCAATTGGTTGTGTTGTACGCAATTTTGAGTTCTAGCACACCACGACCAATAAAATTATTCATTATGAATATTAATAACCACATTTTTCAGTTTTATATATCTTATTCATTAATATGTACTTCATTTTTGGATTTGGAATATAAACATTAGATTTGGGTGAATTTTTGGTATTTGTTTTGAAAAATTTCAAATTTTGATGAATAGTGAAAACCACTACGTTATTATCTAAAATTGACATTTAATTTAAATAATTATTTATTATATTTAAATTTATATTAAGTCAAAATTGATACATAATACCTATATAAGTTTAATATAATTCATTGGAGTCATTTTTTAATAATATTAGATTTATAAAAGTTTATTGAAATTTTTTCAGTCTTTTACCAACCTTCTAAGAACATTTGAAAATTTTCATAAAAAGTAATTTTACCACATCTCTGAATTGAAATTAAAAAATCAGTGAGACACAGTTGACATCAGTAAGTAAAATTTTGTTTAATAAAATGAAATAAATTTTTGATGAATAATAACATTTGAATTTTATTTACTACGGTCAAAATTAAATTTGTTAATTAATGGAAAAAAAGGAATTATAATTACCCTAAAAAATGTCCTAATTCTATGGGATAAGTGTATTTCGACCGAAATCAGCCTTACGAATAAAATATTATCATTTTTTCCACATGGATTAGAATAGGACATTTATTATTATTTTATTTAATGAAGGGTTGAAAGTTTTAAATTCAATGTTTAATAACTAAAACATTTTTAATATTGAGTTATGCGTAAGATAAATTAGAATATAAATATTAATTAGAAATATAAAAATATTTCCTATATCATGATATTTTATTTATTATGTTTATTATTTAAATAATTAAATTTATATATGACACAATGATGATGAAGTAATTACCTTATTAATGAATGATTAAAATAATTATTCTTATAAATATTAATATAATTGTAAATTGATACTTTTTATGTATACCAAGAATTTTATAGTTCAATATTATATTTTAAGGTTTATTAAATAATTTTTTTCTATGTGATAATGTTTTTAGGACATTATCAAAACAAATACTAAATAGTGTCAAAATTGACATAAATGAGCTTTTAAAACAAATTCTATATTATTAATTATTATAATAATCCTAAAAATCTATGGCTCTGCCAATAGTCTTTGATAATGTTTTATATGTCAATAATGAACCACTCGGGCTTCTCTTGGCAGTTTTATTAAGTTTATCAACAATTTATTATAATAATACAAGAATACAAGGTAAATGTTAAACTATTTAACTAAGAGTTAAATCTAAAAGATAAGGTTTATATGGTGACCTAATCCAGTATTAAACCTATTGGGTGAGTTTTTTCGTCCCATCCCCACCTTATCCTCAAAATGAATTTTTTTGGAGCCATTAGAAACCGAATATTAATGTATAATAAATTAATATTTCAATATTTTCCTAAGGTTCCCCTCATCTCTCTTATATAAGGGGGCTTCCCATACTCTAAATTTGTCACCTCCAAATCCATTTGGCTCTGCCAAAACCTACTAAATATCCTCCCAACTACCTTCAATTCATCCTAGAGGCCATCCTTTTAGCATAAATCCATTATAAGGAGCCCTTTTGATCAAATCATAAGGAATCACCAGAAGAAGAGGTAATAATTTCCTCACATCTTTCAAGGTTATATTCTTCTTACACTTCCTCTTTCATTGTAATTTCAATAAAAAAATATAAAATCCACTACCTTCAACATAATTTTATTTTATTATAAATATGGTACAACCATATTAATTATTTTATCCATCCTATGAATGACAAAGTCATTATACATGTGTACCTATGGATTACCTTCTCCACGTCATTGTGTAGCTGTTATTCAACACTTCATTATTTGGATGTGTATAATAATGATGTATAATTGATGTAAATAAGAAATATAACATGTTAATGGTTCTTTATATATAATATAACATCCAGTTACATTTGATTTCATCATCAATATAACGATGTTTTCACTCGTGCGTATATACAGATTACTCTCTCCATGAACGCGATAAGATTCATTCCCCATTGTAACTATTCAAGAATAATTTTCATTTTCTAGGTAAAAATAATATTTAAGAACATAATATTACTCTGGATATGAGTCAAATACATTCTATCTAAAACAAACTAGACATACATAAGAAGACATTTAAAGGAAAAATAATCAGTTAACACTTGAAACAACGATACAGATGAAATATTATTAACAAAGAAACATTAGAAGATCATATATGATATTAAATTGATTTATATAGTTCTTGTATAATATAATAATTATGATTTAATTATTATAAAGATGGTTAACATACCCTATAATTTGGAATAATACATGTTAATTGTTAATTTTTTACAATCTCATTATTATCCATGGTTGTTTATACATAAGTATCTATTGGGAATTCTTTATCATCCACATCTGTGTTTCCTAAAAATGATTTTTAAAACATATTTACTATTTCCTAGAATATGGTGTAATGTCATTTATACCCTTATTTGACTTTTTATAAAACTCATTGAAATAAATATTTTCGTCATTTTCCAAACAAGGTACTATGAGACCTTTTTGACAAAATTCAGGAAAGAAGTTTTTTTATCGTATATAGTGGGAGCGACTATTTTCCACCATTATAAATTCTTAGAATATTCCCTTACAAGATTATAAGAATATTTTTAAAATAAAATGTATCTTTTATTATTACGTGACTTTTAAATGAATACAAATTTGAAAGATATATTTCACTCAAATAGTTTTTGGATTGATTTAAACTATTTCAGCATCCTTCATTGGATTTTACCTTTTTTTATGTCGATTAATTATGATAAAATCTTCCATATTGTACTAACTATTTTGTAATATTTTTGACTGGGGATGTTCTATTTTATATTATTCATGTTTTAAGGTTAAGGTATTAACATTACATATTATTGTTTTAATACAAATGTTTATGTTATGATTCAAAATTTTTCATACGAGTAATGCATTGGACATAGTAAGTGACAGGTGGATCCCTCTATAGCTCCTTGATGTAACGGTATGTCTCATGAGACAAACTAGAGTCTTGGAACAAGGCCTTTACAGAATCTTATTTGTAGTATTGGAATGAGGCCTTGACTAAGTCGTTATGATGTCCAACATTATGCATTCCATCATTTTGAAATTGGATATTGATATTGCATGTTATTATTAGACTAGTAGATTAACCATGTGAATATGTAAGTTGAATTAATTGATATATATTTTTCATATTATGCAAAATTTTACGTTTAAAATGGTTCTGTTTTAGTCTTATACATTTCCTTAAATGTTTATGCTTATTAAAGAAAGTTTCCACTATTTTGTTATCCTCACTGAGCATCTAAGCCCACCCATTTCTTATGTTTTTATTTACCAGGATATAAAGAAGTATGTTATGATTGACGACATGGAAAATGTACGTGATATGAGTGTGTTTACAGGAGACACAATGTTGTTTTTTTTCATTTAATAATGTAATGTAAAACTTATGTATGTATCCAGTACATCCAAGGCTACTAAACTGACATGTCATTCGGGATTTGATCCCTTGTGATCATTCCAATGTTATGTAGTAATGCACCAACACAGGGTAACATTGGAAAGGGCTGTTATAGTAGGTATCAGTGGATGTTTAATAGAAACCGTGGAAACTAGATTTAGAAAAACTATGATTAAAGAACATTTTCCTATGATAGACATTGAGGATTAGTGTAGAAGAACATCGTAGAATTTTGGTAATGTTGAGATTTTGTGTATTTTCAATAAAATACATCCCTTTCTGGATATGAACAGGTAGATGCGGCTCTAGCACATATGTACCTAGGAATGAATAACCGTACAAGGAGTTTCGGGCGCGACTTAGGGTATCCTGGTACACGACAACAGGTCCTGCTTCACACATGGATACGACACTCACGAGGGATATGCTTAGGATATTTCAAATTTTATATACAAACCACTATTAAGAATTTATGAGTAAATACATCCTCATAGATTTTTTTGATTAGGGATTATATGAATAAATTTTTCAATTTATGTTTGGTATTTTAATAGTTTTGAAATATGGATTATAATTCACAAACTAATCTATTTTATGCCATTGTTTAGAAATAGAGTATAGTCAAAGGAATGGAAACTGTATCAATGCATGTAATCCATGTAGGGATTCCCATCCAAATCAGGATAATTATAGTGAAGCTAGTTATGCAATTGGTGATGATTAGCTTATAACCATACTGGGACAACCCACTCGGGTTATGAATAATGTCCTTACTCATATGGAGCACCCTGATCCACAACGTGGAGGATCAATGTTAGGCTACGTCATAGGGAAACAACCACCACTCTTAAATGGGATGACAAATCCATTTTTAGTTCAGAATTGGATAAGTTCCTTAGAGAAAATATTTCATTTTTTGGGGAGTAACGAAAATGAAAGAGTTTTCAGGGAAGTTTATCGCCACACATGACATGGAGATCAATGGTGGTCATTGATTCAAAACACAAAGGATGATGAAGGATAATAAAATATGAAATGGAGGGTGTTTAATGATTTTTTCATAGAAAAACACTTTCCTAGTGATTACCGAACAGATTTGGAAAGACATTTTCTGAGTCTAAGGAAAAAGGAGGATGGGAATGCTGCAAAATATGAGGCTAACTTTACATGGATATAAGGGAATGGTGAAAATTATATATGTAACCCTATGAGTAAGATTTATAAATACTTTGATCGGTTAAAACAATTTATCCATTAATAATTAGTCTCACAATCCTTCTAATCGTATGAAGATATTATCACATTTTATATCAAGACGGAAAATGAATTCTCTAAATCTTATGATTTTTAAGACAAGAAGGAGAAGAAAAGATATGTTGAACACTCTGTAAATTCAAATATAAGAAAAATTTGAAAAGTAGAATTTCCATCATACATTAAATGTGGGAAGAAACACCATGGTACTTGACGTAATGGAATGGGAGTCTGTTACAAGTGTGGTAAAAAAGTCCACCAAGATCGTGATTGTAAGGGAAAGAAAGAGGATGTCAATGTTGAATGCTACAATTGTAGACAAATGTGGTATTATGAAAATGAATTTCCTAAGAGCCAAGGAAACATACCTCAGAAAAGGCCATGGGAGGAAGTCCAAGCTTATACGATCACTACTAGTGAGGTTGAAGATCTTAATGAAGTGGTGGCATGTAATTTAATGGTTTCACCAAATATAGCCACTTCATTATTTGATTATAAATCATCGCATTATTTCATATCATCCCAATTTTTTAATAAAATTAGATATTTTCAATTTGATATAACAATTGAGTTATCAGTCAAAACTCATAAGGGAAGTATCATTGGAATAAATATTTTGTCAATCAGTTCCCATTAGGGCATATAAACATGCTTTATCTTCTGATCGCATCATCATACCCATTATTAAATTTGATATAATACATTTTTTGGATTGGCCTTTGGACCATGATGGGAAAATTTATTGTAAGAATAATGATGTTAAAATTTTTGATGATGATGATAAGGAATAACTTATCTTTAGAGTAGAAACTTCACAATCTGATTCTCATTATGATCCACTTCTAGTATCTCTACTAATTTAAATTATTCGGGTGGAATAAAATTAAATAACTATGGGTGAAGATAATATTTTTCTAATAGAGTATGTACTTATTGTACAATAATATGTTGATGTGTTTCCAGAAAATTCACCTGAACTTCCTCCAGAATGAGAAATTGAGTTTTCCATCGATTTGATTCCTGGTTCATGGCCCATATAGAAGACCTCTTATAGAATGGCCACAATGGAATTAGTGTACCTAAAGAAACAACTAGAATAATTGAGTAATAATGTATTTATTCTCACTAGTGTATCTTCATTAGGAGCCCCTATTCTTTTTTATGATGAAAGATGGGTCTATGAGGTTTATCATTGAATACAGGGAGATCAATGCTATAAAAATAAATAACAAGTATCCCCGACCTCTCATTGAAGATTTATTCGATAAACTTCATAGAGCTAAATATTTTCAAAAGATTGAACTTCGATCTGGATATCATCAGTTGTGTGTGAATGAAGAATACATTCCAAAGATATCATTTCAAACCAGGTATTGGCATTACAAGTTTACATTAATGCCTTTTGGACTGACTAATGTACCATATGTCTTCATATATCTAAGGAATAGAGTTTTCCCAGAATATCTTGATGACTTCGTAGTGGTATTTATTTATGATATATTGGTATACTGAAAATGTTATGAAGATCATGAATATCACTTGCGTATTATTCAAAAGACTATGAAGAAATGAATTATATGGGATGTTTAGCAAGGGTGAATTCTGGCTTCATGATATTTTTTTTCATAGCCATATTGTCTCTATGGAAGGAACCACTATTGATCCTTCTATGACAAGATCAATCCAAGAATGGATAGCACCAACGAGTATAACTGAGGTACGTTGTTTTATTGGTTTAGAATTTTATTATGAGGGATTCATCTAGAAATTTTCCAGATTGGATAAAATCATTAACTAACATCAAATGTGATCGGGTTAAATTTATTTGGACAAAAGAGTGTGAATAATGTTTTGAATAACTGAAGAGAAAATTAGTCATTTCTTATATCTTGACTCTACCATCATGGAATTATGAGTTTGTGATTTATAATAATGCATCAAATAAAATACATGGTTGTGTCCTTATGCAGAATGATAGGGTTATTTACTATGCGTCATGACATATAGAAAATAATTAATAAAACTATCCCACTCTTGATATTTATTTGTTAGCAATAATTTTTTCTTTAATGACAGGGATACACTATCTATATAGTGAAAAATGTGAGATTTATACTGATGATAAGATTTTGAAGTATGTTTTTTCACTAGAAGAACTGAGCATGAGGCAAAGACATTGGATTGGACTAATCAAGGATTATGAATGCACCATACACATCCACTTGGGGAATGAAAATATGGTGCCAGATGATTTTAGTAGGAAGGATCATGGAGTTATGAAGGAGATGAGAGTTGAAAAGGATCCTATATACATGGATCTAGTAATGATAGTCATGAGAATAACCATGGAGGCTGAACAATCAATACTTTTTCAAATGGTTTCCAAACCATATTTACCATAATGGATAAAAAGTTCTCAGAACAATGATGAGTAGTTTTAAAATAAGATTAATGATGGGAATTATGGGAGATTGATCGACATTTTATATGAAGATAGACTTATGAGATTTGGGAAAAGACTTTGTGTTCTCGATATACCTAACATAACAAAGAATTTTTGGATGATACTCATAGGTCCAATTTATATATATACCCTAGTAGCACTATGACGTATAGAGATTTGAAGGAACATTTTTGGTCGTACAACATGAAGAAGGATATTGCTGATTATATGTCAAGATGTATAGTTTGTCCACAGCTGAAGGATGGAAGAAAAAATCCTAGATGAGTCATGCAACCTATTACAATACCTGAGTGGTAATGGAATGATATTAGGATCGACTTTTCCTTGGGGATATCAAAGACTCCTAGAAGGAGTGATTCAATATGGGTCATTGTTGATCATCTTACCAAGGTAACACATTTTCAAGCTATAAGAGAATATTTACCACTTGATTGTTTAGCATGAATATATATTAATGATATTTTAAGACTTCATAGAGTACCCCTATTGATTGTTTCTGATCATGATCTCCACTTTACATCAATATTCTGGAAAAGTTTTTAGAAGGCCCTAGATACAGAACGTAGTTTGAGCACTGCCTTCCACCTTCAAACTGATGGACAATCAGAACGGAATATTCAAACCATAGAACACATGTTGAGATATTAGTCACCTAACTTTCAAGGCATTTGGGATGAGTATTTTCCTATGGTATAAATTTCGTATAAAAATAGCCACCAATCAAGTATTCAGATGGCACCATATGAAACATTAAATGGAATGAGATGTCACACACTAACTTTTTTGGGATGATATTGGTGAAAGAAAACTTGTACACCAAGAAATTATTGAGGAAACAATAGAAAAGATGAAGATTATCCAAACCCAAATTAAAGTATCTCAATGTAAGAAAAATATCTTTGTCGATAACAGAAGAAAGGATTTGGAATTTCAAGTAGGTGATCATGTTTTTTAATATTATTTCTAGGGAAGGGTGTTATATTATTGGGTAAGAAGGGAATCTTATGTCCCGGGTACATCATATCATTCAAAATTCTAGAACAAATTGGAGTTGTAGCTTACCGTTTGAAAATGCTACCAAGTCTTTCCAAAGATCATGATGTGTTCCATTCATCATTATTGAGAAAATACATTCCAAACCCAACACATGTACTAACCTATGAAGAAATTGAACTGGAACCTGATATAGCTTATGGTGAAGAGCCTATCAAGATCCTTGATAATAGAGAATAAACTTTTAGAAACTAGATGAGTCATATAGTAAATGTTCAATAGAGAAATTATAAGATGGAAGAGACAATGTAGGAACCCTAGAAACTTATGATGAAGAAACAACTGAGTCTTTTTATGTAGTAATATATTGAAATTTTGAGGATCAAATTATTTGAGATAGGGGAGAGTATAACACCCCATGATTTCACAGTACACTTCATCTTTAATAATGAAATATCTCACATTGTATGCAACTTCGAGATCAAGCACACCATGACTAATCAAACTATCCGTTATGAATAGTAATACCCACTTTTTGAAAATTTATAAATTATTTTTAAAAAATGGACTAAATTTTTGGATTCATATAACAAAATTATCTTAGGTTGAGTTATTTGAATTATTCTAAAAAAATCAACTTTTTGATGAATGGTGAAAAACACTACTCTATTTTTTAAAATCGAATATTTATTTGAATAATTATGTATTTTATATAAATTAATTTTATTTAAAAATATATAAATAATATCTATATAAGTTTAATTATATGAATTGGAATCATTTTATAATAATATTAGATATATAAAATTTTATTGAAATTTTTACCGTCTTTTACCCACCTTTTAGGCACATTTACAAATTTGAATGAAACATATATTTAACACATATGTGAATTTAATTTCAAAAATAAAAGATACACTATTGAAATTAGTAATAAAAATGTGTTTCAATGAGATGAAAATAATTTTTTGAGAATAGTAACTTGTGAATTTTATTTACAACTGTTAAAAGTAAATTTGGAAACTAATTCTAAAAATGATATTATAATTACCCTAAAAAATGTACTAATTCTATTGGATAAGTGTATTTCGACCAAAATCAACGATAAGAATGAAATATTCTCTTCTTTTACCACTTTTATTAGATTAATAAATTTATTATTTTTTTATTCATATAAGAGTGAAAAGTATTAAATTAAATGTTTAATAACTAAACCATTTTTAATATTGGAATATTTATATGATAAATTCGCCTAAAAATATTAATTATAATATAATTAGATTTCATGAGTCATGATATTTTATTTATAAATTTTATGTATTAAATTATTAAATTTCATTATGACACAATGATGATGCATTAATTACCTTATTAATGAAAGATTAAAATAATTGTTATTATAAAAATTAATATAATTGTAAATTGAGACATTTGACATATTCCACGAATTATCTAGGATAATATTACATGTTAGGGTTGATTAAATACTTTTTTTCAATGTGATAAAGTTGTTATGACTTTCACAAAAACAAAATAATAAATAGTGTCAAAATTGACACAAATGAGTTTTTAGAACAAATACTGTATTATTAATTGATATAATATTCCTAAATATATAATGTTTGGACAAAGGACTTAGATATTGTTAGATATGTCTATATCAATCCACTTGGTGTTCTCTTTTCAGTTTATAGTACGTTTATTAACCATTTATTATAATAATAAAAGAATAGATGGTAAAAGTTAAACTATTTAACTAAGAGTTAAATCTAAAAGATAAGGTTAATATGGTGACCTAAACCTGTCAAAAACATATTGGTTGAGATGTTTTAGACCCATAAAATCCTTATCTTAGAAATAATTACATTATGAGCCATTATAAACATAATATTATTATATAAAAAATTAATATTTCAATCTTTTCCTAAGGTTCCCCTCACCTCTCTTATGAAAGAGAACTTCCCCTTCTATTAATTTCACACATCCAGAGCCATTTGGCTTGGCCAACCCCTACTAATATATCCTCCCAAAAAACACTCAATTTATATTAAAGTCCTTGCATTAATCAGAAATCCAGCCTAATGATCACTTTTGATCAAATCAAAATAATGAACCTGAAGAATAGGTAATAATTTCGTCACCTATTTTGAAGTTATCTTCTTTTTCCACTTCATCTTTCTTTATTATTACCATAAAAAAACAATAAATACAGAAAATTCTACATACAAGAATTTTATTATAAATATGGTACAAACATATTTATTCTTATACCAATCTTATGAATGAAAAAGTCATCATATGTGCATACGTACGACTTACCATCTCCACATTGTGGTGTAGTCGTTATTCAACACTTCATTATTTGGATGGGTATAATAAGGATATATAATTGCTGTAAATAATAAATATAAAATTTTAATTATTCTTTATATATGATATAACATCCAATTACATATGATTTCTCCATCAATATAATGATTTTTTTGCTCGTGCGTATGTACAGATAACCGTCTCCATGAATGCGATAAGATTTATTCCCCATCGTAACCATTCAAGAATAATTTTAATTTTATGGTTAAAACAAATATTTAAGAACATAAAATAATTATTAATATTTATCAAATACATTCTATTCTTAAAAAAATGACATACGTATCATGAAATATAAGGGAAAAATAATTAGTTAACACCCAAAACAATGACAGAAATGAAATATTATTAACATAGAAATATTAGAAGATCATATATGGTATCATATTAATTTATGTGGTTCATATATATTTTTATAATGATTATTTATCTATTATAAAGTAGGTTAATATACCCTCTACTATGGAATTATTCAAGGTAAGGGTTAATTTTTACAATCTCTTTATTATCCGACGTGTTTATACCTAAAAATCTACAAGGAATTATTTATCATCTACATCTATGTGTTTTAAAAATATATTTCAAAATATTACTGTATATTTCCTAAAATATGGTGTATAGTCATATATACACTTGTTTATATTTTTATAAAATTATTTGAAAGGAACCTTTCTTACATTTTCCAAACAAGGTACTTTGTGTGCTTTTCGACAAAATTAAGGAAAGAATGTTTTTTTATCTTATATGGAGGGTGAGGCTATTTTCATCCATTATAACACCTTCAAAGCTTCTGTTATAATATTATAAGAATATTTTTAAAATAAATTATTTTCTTTTAAAATTATGTGACATTTAAATTAAAACGAAGTATAAATAGGCATTTCTCTCAAATAGTTTTTGGATTGATTTCATCTATGTCAAAGTCCTTCATTGAATTTAATGTTCCTTGAAGCTGATTTATTATGATACAATCATCCATATTGTATTGAAGGTTTTGTAATATGTTTTACTATGGATGTGAATTTTTTATAATATTCATGGTTTATGGTTAACGTATTAACATTTCATATGCTAGTTTTAATACGAATGATTATGTTTTGTGTCAACATTTTAATATGAGGAATGAATTTGATTTAGTAAGTGACTGGTGGAGCCAGCTATAGCTCATAGATGAATTAGTAGGTGTCATTAGACAAACTAGTGTCTTGGAACAAGGTCTTGACAAAATCTTATTTTTAGTCTTGGCACGAGGCCTTGACTATAAGGTTGTGATGTCTGACATTATGCATTCCATTATTATGAAATTGGATATTGATATTTCATTTGATTATTAGACAATTAGAATATCCATGTGAATAATTAAATTCCATTATTTGATTTATATTTTCCATATTATGCTGGTTTTTATGTTTAAAATTCTTGTGTTTTAGTTTTATACATTGCCTTAAATGTTAATTTTCATTTATGAATATTTCCTCTATATAGTTATCCATACTAAGCATCTGATCTCACCCCTTTCTTATGCTTTATTTTCCCATTATTTGAATAAGTATATTATGATTGACCTTCAAGTATAGTATACAAGATATGAGCGTGTTTACAGGATACATAATGTTGTTTTATTTCAATTCATAATGTAATGTAAAACTTATGTATGCATCTAGTAAATTCTCAGCTACTAAACTGACCAGTCTTTCGAGATTTGATCCATTGTGATCATTATAATGTTATTTAATAAATCACTTACACTAGTTAACTATGGTCAGGGTGTTAATCCATTTAAATATTTTCCATTATTTAAATCCACATGACCTTTGAATGGTGACTTTTCCTTTTATAATATTTCAAAAATATCACTCATATACCTTATAAAAGGATCTATCAACACCTAATATATCCTTACACCTACAACCTATTATATTTGACCAAAATATACCTATATTAATCCCAAACAATTCTAAAATTTCGTAGAGGTTATATTTTTCTCTAAATTTCACCTCTCAAAGAATTAATATAATTTTCAAAGGAGATATTCCAAGGAGTAACGTAAAATTCTTAATTTCAAAATTTTCATTTCATTTAGTTTATATATTCTCCAAATTCATACAAATATATTCTATCCAATTTAAATAATTACATTAGTATAATAAGTTTTCTTAAATATTATATGGTGGAATTTAATTAATAAATAATACATTTATAACAATATTTAGGTTTTGAAAATATAACACATTTTCAACCTTCTTTCCATTTTTTGGGAAATTCCAACGTCATCCGTGTGTATGTAAGAAAAACCGCCTCCATGATGCTATGTATATTATTTTTCATATGGACTACTATTATTATTCAAACAATATTAAAATATGATTCAATAACATAAAAAATTATAATTTATAACATTAGGATTATTTAATATTGATATTATTTATAAGGTATCACTCTTGAACCATGCTCACTATCATAAACCAGCTCGAGTGCATAGGTAAACTGATAACCGAGCATGTCTAAAAATATCCTCAAGGGAATTATTAATCTCAAGTTGTGGGATACTAGGATCTGATATCATATAAAATTTATTCTTGATTCAAATTTCCACAAACATTATGAATGCAAGATAGATGAGTTAGTATCCATAGAAAGGAAGTCCACAACGAGAATTGTAATAGAAGTCAAATAGGTATAAAAAACAAGAATTATTATAGAAGAGTACATGAAAAATGAATGATCAACCCAATACCTAGTGGAATAAATTTTCCAAGACCAAATATCAAAAGCTATAACCACCTCTAAGTGGGGTTTTTCTCCTGCTAGAACCAAGATGGAGATAATTTATAAACACTGAAAGGCATAGGTAGGGTGTGATATAAAAGCCTAGTATGGACTCACCATGGTCTCCATAATAGTCAAAAACATTTAATTATAAAAATAAAGAGGTTATAATTTAAAAAACATGATAAGAATTTCAATATCTTATTTAAAAAAATTATGATTTTCATTTCAAATGATGTAAATAATTTAAAAAAATTCGTCACATTTCAATTGATGGAATATTTTTAAACAAATGGATTAATAATTTTTTTTATAAATTAGTTTATATAACTTCACAGGGAATGTAAAACAGTTTACAACATTAGAATATATTAATTTCAAATAAAAATTAGTGAGTAAAATTGGAATATGCATAATAGATATGATAATTAGAGGATATAAGACTCCAAATACACTAGGTGGGACAGAAATATGTGTATACAAACGTTCCTTTGGTATAGCCAAAGGAAAATTCATCACCTTCCTATCAGGGATGTGACATGTTTAATATATTTTCTGAAACATAGTAAATCATAGAGTGTTGTCTAAACAATTCACTAACTACCTAAGGCATTAATGTTATCTAATAAAAAATAAATTATGGAAAATTGACATTAAGATTTCATAAAATAAATTTCATCCCATTATCCATTTTAAATATTGAAATTATCAAATTATAAACCAAAAATGGTGTTTTACTAAAAAAACATGTCTCTTTACAAGAAAATACCCAAAGGATTATATCAAAAACATTTAATCCATTTTTCACAAACAAGTATTTAATATCAATTCCAAATTAAATTTCAAAATTCACATTCACAATTTATATTAAAAAATTTAAATTTATCAAAAATTACAGGAATTATCAATAAATACCCAATTCAATGGAATTGGGGGGTTTTCCCATTTTTTTGTCCAAATTCTAATTTCACAAATCAAATCCCCCAATTAAATGAAATTGGGGTTTTAATCAAAAAATTGAAAGAAAGTTAAATCAATTATATTAAAATCAATCAATTGAAATTAAATATAGAAATTTTGTCTTAACTGAATTTTACAGTCAAAATAGAATTACCTACCTTGATATCTCTAGGTCTCAAAATTCCAAACCGTATTTTGGAATCACCAAGGAAGAATGTCAAAAATGAAGAACCATGAATAAAACATAGGTTTAAGATCCAAAAATGTTCTTAGATATAAAGAAAAATAGAAATCCAAAAAACCCTAGGCATGATAAGAGATAGAGCGGGAGAAGGAGAACATGAATATGAAATACGCCTAGTGAAGATAGAAAGTCATTTCTCTAGATTTGATCCACTTCATGGAGGGTACAGAGGGGGTAAAACAGCTCTTGGGAGCTCTCTTGGTTGGATAAATATACTTCGGGTTGTACAAGTCCTTTGGGGACCTAAAAAGGTTTCATTATTTTAACACTAAATTTAAGGAAAACCATATTCATGGTTAGCTAGGAAGGGATTCATTTTTAGAACAAACTATGTTCCATATTTGCACAACACTTTTAAAAAAATTTCATAGTTTCTCCTAGGTGTGTACACATTTTATCAAACCATGTTCCAATTGTGATATCCCCATTGTTTGGTTTTCTAATGAATCCCTTGAGAGGATGCACAATTTGGAAAAACTGTGCACCAACTATACAGAGCCCATTAATTTGAAAATTTTTAGAAAATCCTCACATGGAATAACCCAAAATGAATCCCATCCAATGAATTATTAAAATATTTGTTTATGATTAAATGAAAATAGATTCATTTGTTATAACCTCCCTACCATATAAATCCTTTGTCCCTAAAAAGACTACGAAGAAGCTTCTATGCCAAAAGGATGAGGGTAATGCTCGACTATTGGTGTTGCCCAATCCATGTCTCATGAGAATCAGAACCATAAAGCGATAGAACTAAACACAAAGGTATCATACCCACATTAATTAACATGGTTTTAGAATCAACTATTTTGACTATCCATCTATTCACAGATAAATCAAGTTCAAAATCAAGATCACTCTAGCTCAAAAAATGAGATGAACTAAGTATATACATTCATAGGTGAGATAGATGGAACATGTAATGTATTGATGTTACCTTTGGTGGAAGTTATAAATGATAAAAATGTTTCCCCACCAGCTGAAAAACCTAAAAAGGTCCCATAAAATGATTAGTATACTTCCCTTTCCTCGGGAACCATCGAAGACAAAACCGAGGTGAATCATTCAAGAAAAAAGGTCACTCTCTCAAAATTTTAAAGGTCTATGATTTTTTCAACAAAATAATTATACCAAAACAATACCGTAAAATTTCTATAATGAATTAAAAAATATATTTTCTTTAATCTCTTGTACTAAATTTTGACCATCCAAAGAACTCTCACTAATCTCCAAACTACACAACATAGATATTCCAGAACGCCCATACAAGGCCTTAAAAGGAGACTTTCTAATCCCATACTAATTACTATTATTATAAACAAATAAAAATAGTCATTGATGGTCATCAAAATCCCAAAAAAAAGTTGATAACTTAAGTGCATAGATTATCCTCAATAATTTGTATAACAATTTCTATCTGG
Organism: Viscum album; assembly: GCA_963277665.1. Classification (NCBI taxonomy): domain Eukaryota; kingdom Viridiplantae; phylum Streptophyta; class Magnoliopsida; order Santalales; family Viscaceae; genus Viscum; species Viscum album. The sequence continues at coordinate 873,524,135 of OY728143.1, read as the reverse complement.
CCATCCGATTAGAGATGGTAAGCTATAATCAAACACACCTAAGATCCCAGTGCCTTCAGAAGGCCACTCAAAAAGGCAGAAGTGAACCAAGGATCTCTATAATAAACCATAGCCGATTGAAATCCATGAAAACAAATAGTTTCATTTAAAATATAGATTTCCCAACTTTTAACAATTGTTGTAACATGAATGGGTATAAATTGAGATGATTTTATTAGACGATTGATAAAAAATGTCCCATTCTAATTTATTTTTTTATGAATAAACCTAAGCACAATGTATATTTAGATATCAATCCACATCCATATCAAGACAGGAAGTGTTTGAAGAAATCTTGAAGGATTATATATTTTAGGAAGAGTCATCACTAGAGTAGTAGTCAATAGTTTCTTCAATTAAACAATTGAACTCAATTATTTTTTCATCCCAAGAAAACTTTAGACCATTCAGAATTAGAGTAGTCATCGGAGAAGCCAAATTTTAGACTTCCTAAATGAACCAGTGATAATACACATATATACCCAAGAAGCTATAAATCTCAAAAAAAATTCAGGTTGTTCACATGTCATAACAACTTTAACCTTCTCATGGACAACATATATATTGGGTTTTGAAACCATATTCCCTAATATCATTACTTCTAAAATCAAGAAATCACATTTTGAAGGCTTGGCATAATTTTTTAGATTTATCAACAATTCATAAACAAATATCAAAGGAACCACATTATCCTCTTTACACATTCAGTAAACTAAGACTTCATACACAAAGACTACAAAAAAAATGAATCAAGACACTCATGGAATGTCTTATTCTTTAAATCCATAACACTTGTAGGATCATTGGTTACACCAAATGGAATGACAGGGTACTCATAAAGGTCATACTTACTCGAAATGGTGATTTTATGACTGTTAAATAGTTTTATCCTCAACTAATGGTTTCCAGATGGAAGATCAACCTTTTATAAACACTTCTCCCCTTTTAACTGATGAAATGGATCATCAGTCCATGGAAAAATATACTTTTTTGTTATCACAACTCAATTTAGTTTTTGATAATTTAAAAAAATAAATAGTAAATAATAAACATTATTATTAAATAGAATGATCACTATCCAAGGTGACACACTAATGTTTATGACTAATTTATCTATAAGATTATATATCTAAGTCTTATACTCTATCATTTTAGCAGGTTCCATGGGATAAAGGGTAATAGAAACAAGCTGAGTACAAAACAATAAATATATAAAAAACATTACCTCCCTTACTAGTGGAATACTACGAATGTTATAGAGGAACTCATCGGGAAACTCGAGGAGAACTAGAGGGATATCACTGGTCAATGATTCTCATTCTAGATCATCAGCATATAGAAATATAAATTTTCCAAACTCTATATAAAAATCTTTAACCCTAATCGACCTTGGGTACCATTCTCATTGGACGACATGGAAAACACTATCTGGTGTTGTAAACTTGACCCATCAAAGATAAAAATCTATCCGAGATTTACTAGAAATGAGCTGATCTATCTTAAATATGATGTCAAGAGGTTTCATATAGAGAACCAGAAAACTCAAATAAATATCAATATCTTCTAGAGAGAAAACACAAGAAAGACTACAGATTTGTGTCTCTCTATAATTCTAAGTAGTGTGGTAAAATCCATTACATGAGTTAAATGATCCATAGGAATAGTGAGCATATTAAAATTATGAGTCGAATTAAAATAATGACATTCAATGGTATAAAATAGAGAAATCGCTAATGATGAAGCTATAGTGACCTCTCATAGTCAGTTGGATGAAATCTTCTTCCTATATAGATTCATTCATTTCATGATGAGGATTATTTCCAGATTTCTATGAATGTACACCTTTTGAATATGAAGCATCTGATTGGGCCAATATTTTAGAAGGTGAGGATGATCCCATGACACTACACATAGTGTAAAATACATTGAAGAAATTATGTAGGTGACTGTATTATTTAAAGGATCCTAATATCATGAATGACTTAGTAAAAAACTATTCAAAATTCCAAAACTATCTACACTGGTAAAAAATAAAATGTAAAACCCAAAAAATCTAATGTTGGAAAATTTCATTCAATAGTATGTATGACACACAACACAAGGAGCATAAGGGAATATAATATCCTGAGTTAGAATGCATCATATGAAAAAACATGTTTCTTCAATGGCTTTCATTAGATTCAAGACTGGGTTTAACATAGTGATAATATATTATTGATATATTATTATTTAACATAATAAAACATAAACTAGAGGGTATGAATAATATTAACTAAATTATAAAAATATATGTCTTAAAAAACTAATTCATTGGTTAAAATTAATTAGAAATTAATATAAGAGCTAATTAAAATTAAAGGAAATATTTTATGGAATCATAATTTTATGGCTACAAAGTTATTTTATCCGAATAAATTAAATTTATTACAATTATTGAGTTATATTAATGTAATATGTTTATTATATATTAAATACAATATTTTTTATATTCTTTTAAAATATTTTATAATAATAAGATAAAAAACAAACACAATTTTCATACAAAAATATCGTATTTTTATTCAAAGCATTTTTGACACCTTTTATTGGAACACCTATTTTAAATTCTATTTTTGGAATCTTTATAAATTATATATGTAAAAATAAAATTCATATTTTAAATAGAAATATAAAAACTATGTTAGGGTAAATTTTTTTTAATTTTCCAATGATGTTTTATTTTTTAATGAATAGAGAAAAATACGGAATTTCTGTTCAAAAATGATTTTCATATATTTTTTATAAGGAAAAATTAAATTTAAAATTCAATTAAAGATTAATTATATCATATGATTATCAATATATCTGTTTCAGTAAATTTTAGTCATCTTCAAATTTTATTTTACTATAAAAATATATCAATCTTTTCGATGGTTTTACTTAAAAAAGTCTCACTGTAATCAAGTCTGTAAGATTAAATTTAAATTAATTTTTGCAAACACTGTGATACTAATTTTAAAAAATGGATTCTATATTTTCAATAATAATTATTTATAATTTCTAATATATTCAACTTAGTTTTTGAAAAAATTTCTTTCTAATCATTAATAAAATTAATTACATCGATTAAGGTAAAAATTAAGGATAAAAAGGGACTAAACCCTAAAATTAAGGGAAAAATGATATATAAACATATTGATAAGATATTATTATCAATATTTAGGCCAATAAACAAATATGTTTCCATAATTATCCATTTTTAAATTTTTCGAAAAGAAATACTTGGGGAACACATAATTATTTTCAAAAATACCAAGTGTGTTGTTTCTATCCACTATAAACAGTCACTAAATCCTCACCCTCCCTACACCCCTATAGACAGTTTTTATAAACCATTAGCTTCCCAAAAAGATCCTCAAAATTTCTCCACTCAAACTGGTACCATAATCTTAGTCATAAATCAATCCAAGTAATCCCTTTGGTTCAATCCAAAAGGAGTTACCTGATTAAGAGGTGATGCCTTTCCTCAAGCTCTTTCGTTTTATTTCCATTATCCCACCTTAAAATCCATCCCATACATGATTATATAAAAACCAAAGTATCGAAAATATACTAAAATTTTATGATTAAATGTTTTCAATTAAAATTTATAAACCCATTCATCTAATTGGTGACGAACATACAATTTATGTGTACAACAAACAACCACCTCACGAAACTATGATTGTTCAATTTCCCCCTACTACTACTCAATGTGGAAATTATGATGGAAAATATGTTTATATTTCTTATATATGATATTGATTATGTATTTATTCTACTTAAATTTCTTTTTAACACATACCATTATACTTTCAATTTTGTGAAAATATGATATCATCAACTGTGGAAGTGAGGACTACCGCCTCCTCAAAGCGATGCTACTCGTTCACGATAAACATGGAATGTATAAATGGTGGTTTAAATAAACATCTGAAAAATATATAACATATATATTATACTAGAATTATAATATAAATATGTACCCTTTATGTTTAATTATATTAATAAAACAATGAAATAAATGTAGCATTCATGCATACGTATGACCTACCGTCTCCATGAATGGTCCATTTCATTTCATATCTCCAAATATTATAGAAGATTATAAATAAATATTTAATGACTTATATGATATTTAAGTCATGTTTTATATTGTTTATATGATGAAATAATGATCTATGTAATAGTAATAACATGTAACAATTCAAAACATACATGATAAAAAAAATGAAATTAACACCCAAAATAGTGAAAGTAATGAATCATTTTTAACAAATGGGTAATAAGATATTATAATAAGATGATATATGATATAAAAAATTATATTATGGTACTGGTATAATATGGTACATTATTTTAAACCACTATACATCATTTTAATGTATTATAACCCAAAAGGATATGCAATGTAAGAGATTTTCATCTCACTTTTTAAATCTTTGAGACAAATTTCCTATTCACCACTTAATTATTTTGTATGGTTTCCCTTATTTCCATTTTGAGATATTATATTATAAATAATTCTAGCTTCATGGTATTCAAAACATTCATCTAATTTTATTCCTTTAGGAGGCATATGATTCCAATGTTTCATGGTGATAAATGATACTTTGTAATGTTTAAGTATTATTTTCCTTAAAATTAATTTTAATGATATTTATATGGTATTATAATTTTGTAAATTTTATGAAAATAAGTAAATAAAACTTTTAATTTTACTATCTACTACTTATTAATTACACATTTAATGTATTAGTACCATTTTTCCAATCTAGGGTACTCAATGTATTTTAGAAAATCTTTTTACGAAAACCCAACATCATTTTCCCTTTAGTCGGAGAACGCGTTTTCTTCTAATTTTTTTTTAGTTTTTAATATTTTAAAAATTATTTAGTAATGCATTATTCCCATTTTTTATTTTACTAATGTATTCAAAGGAATATTCTTGTAACTTTCCAAACCAAGAATATCTATCTTTTTACCGTTGAAATGGAATGTTCTTTTACCTCGTATAACATGTATGGATTTACCCACTGTAAATTCATTAAAAATTACGTTACTTTTTTAAAAGGTTTATTTTTAATGAAAATGTTTTCAAAAGTAATTTTTGAAGCAGTTCATTTAATTTTCTTCAAAATATATGTTTATTTTCCTTGTTATTTTTTCTAAAAGATCTCTTAAATCATAAATGACAACACTCATTTATTTTAATACACTTAGGAAATTTTTTGTTAATACCACACTTCATATTCCTCTATATGTTTAAAAATTGATTTGGAAATGGAAATTATTCACATTCACTTCATTTATTTTGTTTAGTCCCCTTGATATATTCAATTTTTTTTTATCATTTGACATTGAATTTCCCATAAATATCAATATCATTTTTCATGGATATTACTATTACCCAAACCACATACCATTTAACAAATAGTGTTTAATTTGACATTTATTTGATTATTTATGGATATATTGATAAATCATGATCCTTTTTCAATACATATTTTTGGTGAGGCATGTTTTTTATTTGATATAGGGAATTATTTAGAATGGTAAGACATAGGTTGAATCTAGTTTATGGTAAGCCCTATAGGTTGGTTACTATTTAATGAAATCCCCTAAATTAATCATATAATTATGGGATGAAATTAGGTTGGAAAACACCTTCACCTTTGTAATAACTATGTTATAAAATACCCAGTGAAAAATCTGGATAGTAAAGATAAGTTTGGACAAAAAAATCTGTTTATACCCAGAATGTTATAAACCGTCTTGTGAAAGATCATGATGGAACTAGTTCCATTAACATAACACACATTTTGTCCAATAATTAATCATTTATCTCATTATATTCATTTATTATTTATCAATTCTATTTTGCGTCGACATATCTATGTATGAATTTCATTTTTAGTTACTTGATTAAATGGAATGTGTTTCAATTTTTTACATTTGCATATTTATTTTTCCTTATCTAGTTATTTGAATGGAATGTGATTTAATTTACATTTAATTATTGTTTATTCACTTCTTTTTCATTCTATTGACTACTTGGAATGCGTGGTCAATTATTTACAACATTATTTTGATTTATTCTTATTGATTCATTTTTTCTTCTACTATATTTTACCATTACTAATAATTTTATCTCACCCTTATTATATTTCATTTCCCTAGGAATCAAAGAAGCATACAATGAAAGATAATAAGGGATATATTATATGGAATATTGTAATTATCCTTAATGTAATTAATATAGATTTCTTTTGTAATTAGTGTAATAATTTTTAATACAATACTCATGTATGTATAATGTTGACCAATATTATTACAATCCCGGTCCTTCGAGATTTGATTCCATGTAATCATGCCAATGTAATTGATATTAGATAACAGATCCAACATTTATGGGTTCGGGTCACTAAAATTGGTATGATAGTAAATTGACTAGAAACCATGGGAATGCGATTCAGGAATACATAGATTAGAGAATATGACACTAAGGTATAATTTTATGATGAGTGTATAGGAACATCATATAATTTTGGTAAGTAGAGATTATGTGGGTCTTTATAAAAATATATCATTTTCTGGATACTTCATAATGATGTTGTTCTGGAAAAGATCTGACTAAGAGTCACGTCTCCGACAAGGTGTGTCAGGACCGACTTGCCGTAACCTGGTAAATTACAACGTGCCATAATACACACCTGGTTTGATTCTCCTTGGGGATATTCATAGGATAAATCACAATTTATTTACAAACAAATATGAATGATATTTATATTGAATTATCTATGTTAAATCTAACATGATTTAGATTTATGATAAGGTGTCATGATTTAAAAATTCCTTGAATGATATTATTGATAATCCCCATACCATTTAAGGGCCTATTTGGAAATAAATTAATGAAGTATTTATGTATTAGGGTTGTAATTGAAAACCTTAGTTAATAGGATATTTTGAGATTAATATTATTTCATAGATTTATATCAAATCGTTTTTGGAAACTGTATCAATATGGTTTTAGAAAAGGACAACCTATATATTGGGTGACAACTAATAAAATCCATGAAGGTCCTGGTAAATGAAACCATGACTGATGGAAAATAAGGGTTTAATTCCAACAACTAACCAAATAAATGTCCTGGTTAAAATGTCATTGTTTTTAGTTAAAATATTTGATTAATAAATATTAATGATGAAATTATAGTGGTATATTTTAGGTTTGGAGATCAATTTATTAACTATATTGACTTTGGGGAATAGTTAGAGACAACTAATTATATTTTTCACCATTTTATGGTCCTTAAGATCCATTAAAAATTTATTTTAGTGAATCAGTAATCAAAGTTCATTTTGGGATACCCATTTTTTGAGGTAAGGGATTTATTAGAAATTGATCTATGCATAACAAAAAGATGGGATTTTTCCCATGAAATTAAAATATATCATTCAAGTAAATTACATTATATTCTTAGGTAGTAAAATAATTACCCAACATTAGGAAAATTACATGAAAATAAAATGTTTTTGCAACACCTCAATTTTTGTTAAACCAATTGTGTTTTAAATAATCACCTATTTATGGAGTTAAAGACCTCAAATGTATATTGACCATTCACTTTTTTAGGAATGATGACCTCAATCAATCCCTATATTTTTTTTGTTTTTAATCCATGTACATATCTCTACTTTCCACTACGGTTCTCCTACTTAGAGACCTAGTTACATGTTATTACTTGTGACCTTCGTAACTCTCATTATCTATTTTCTAGAGGATATTTTACAAATCATTTTAAGGATGTGACATTTTAAAAATATGAAATGTCAAAAAATAAATCACCCAGATCAAGATGAAAATGTGGGGGAACAATTTAATTAATGAGGGGAGAATGTAACACCTTGAAAATCTAAAGTAGTAACATTTTAATCAATAGAGTGTATGACACACAACACCATGCATGTAAGAGTATATAATTTTCAGAGTATTTATAATATATATAATATTTTAAATAAATTCTATATATTTTATAGCTTTCAATGCACATGATACCAAGTTAGCATGCAACATACACAACAATGGTTTCCTTCAATGTCTTAGGTTACATGTACGATAGAGGTTTACCAAATTATAATATATTATTAAAATATTATTATTTAATATAATATGACATAAAATAGATAGAATGAATATTATTAATTAGTTAATGAAAACAATTTTTTTTAAAAAACTATTTAATTGGTTATAAATTAATTATAAAAGAATATGAGAGCCAATTGAAAAGAAGGGAATATTTCACAGAGAACTATTTTATGGCCACAAATATGTTTTATCCAAATAAATTTAATTAATTAAAATTAGTGAGTCATAATAATGTAATATATTTATTATATATTATATATATTATTATTGATATTCGTCCAATATATTTGGTAATCATGAGATAAAAAATCTATATTTATAAACAAAATACTATATTTTTATTTAAAGCAATTTTATAGCCTTTTCATGGAGAAACCATTTTAAATAAAATGATTCAATATTTTAGGAATTTTATATGTCAAAATAAACTTCATATTTTAAATTTTAACGTAAAACTTAGGTTATGGTGAATATTTAGTATTTTCATGTTATATTTTATTTTTAATAAATACTGAAAATTCTAAATTTTAGATCAATTTTTTCATATAATTTATTTATAAGGGTAAATTAAATTTTAAATTGGTTATAATGATTTAATAGATCATATTTATTTAAATTATTCATATTTATGTTATTATATTCAATTTCACTTGTAAATTGACTATAAAAACATACAAAACATTCAGACATTTTTACTTTAAAAACATGCATAGTCTTCCTGTCCCCGAGATTAAATTTAAATTAATTCCTACAACTTATGTGACTAGAATTTAGAAAAATTTATTGAATATTTAGAATAAGAATAATTTATAATTTCTAAAAAGTTAAAATTATTTTCTTTGAAAATATATTAGGGAAATTAATTAAAATTAATTACATTGATTAATGTAAGAATAAACATAAAAACATACTAAACCATAATCTTAAGGGAGAAAATGACCCATAAACATGTAAAAATAATATTTTATGGAAATATTTAGGTCAATCATCCTATAAGATCAAATATTTTTCTAGTTTTATCATTTGGTAATATGTTATACTTGAGGAACACTCAATTATTTTTTAAAAAATACCAAGTGTCTCTTTTCCATCCACTATAAAAGGCACTAAAGACTACCCCTACCTATCACATTTGAATCAAATTTTGATCAAACAAAATCTTAAAAAATATTTCCTCAACATATATTTACTAAACTAGAAACCTAAAATGGTCATAAATCATTCAATGGAATCCTTCTTGTCCAAACCAAAATGAGTTTCTCGATTTAGAGGTAACGTCCATTCCCAAGATCTTTAATTATATTTCCATTATCGACACATTAAAATAACATAATTCCATGATTATATAATAAACCAATTGTCTTTAATATACAAATATTTCTTTATGAAAAGGGTTTCACCTACACTCGTACACACTTCTAATTAATGGGTAAAAAATATACTATTTATGTGTTTGGAGAACTACCAACTCACAAAACGAGGATTGTTCATTTTTCCTGTACCACCTCTCATAGTGGAAATTATGATTGAAAATATGTTTATATATGATATATGTTATATTAATTATGTATTTATTATTATTTAATTATTTTAAAACATATTACAATATACATTCCATTTTGTGTAAATACGATAAAATCATTTTTGGAACTATAGACTACCACCTCGTCAAAGTGATCCAACTCATTCATGCTATACATGGAAGGTATTAATGATGATTTTAAAAAACCTATGAATGATATATAACATAAATATTATAATTTATTATAATATACATATTTATGATATAATTTTATTTCTTTTATCAATACAAATAATTGAATATAGAATCCATATGTACGTACGACCTACCGTCTCCAAGAACTGTACACTTCATTTCATAACTCTAAATATTAAAGACTATTTTAAATAAATATTTATTTAATATATAAGATATTTAATTAATGTTTTAATCTCTACATATTATTAAGTCATGATGTATGTAATAGGAACAAAAAGCTTCATGTTACCAAATACTTGATAAAACTAGGAAATTACATCCAAAATAACGAAAATAATGAAATATATTTTAACAAAAGGGTGATAAGATATTTTCATAAGGTGATATATGATATTATAATGATGAATATGATTCTAGTATAAGTTGGTAAAATATTTTAAACCACTAAACAATATATTAAAGGATTATTTCCTAAAAATGTATGTTAAATGATTTTTATCTCACTTTTTAAATATTTGAGATTAATTTCGTATTCACCAGTTACTTATTTTTGGTGGTATAACGAATTCTCCTTTAAATGAATAGTATTAAAAAAATCCTTTTACTTTTATAATATTTAATAATTTTATTTAATTTTATTCCATCATGAGGCCTATGATTCAACTGTTTCAAGGTGGTATGATACACATTGTATTGTTTAAGGATTATTTTAATCCAAATGAATTTTAATGATATTTCAATGGTATTTAAATTCGTTAAAACATATGTCCATTGTTATGTAAAAACATTAATTTTATTTTCCTCTGGTTATTCATGGAATTTTTCAATTATTAGTACCGTTTTATAATCTATGGAACTAAAATTATTTTTAATATATTTTTTAAGAAAAAATGAAATCATTTCTCTCTTTAGTTGGAGAACATGATTTCTTAAAAAAACATATTCTATAAAAACATTTCAATTTTTTAATATTTTTAAAATTATTTAGTAAATATATTTTTACCTTTTTTTACCAATGTTTTGAAAGAAAAGTCTTGTTGGTTTTCAAAAATCACATTTTATAACTTTTTACCATGTATAAGGAATGTTATTTTACCTCATAAGAGACGTACAGATTTACTAACCATAATTTCATTCAAGCATACTTTTCATGATTTAAAAGGTATATTTTGAAGAAAATGTTTTCAAATGTGATGTCAAATGTTTTTTTTCAAAAAATTTTTCAAAACCGAAGAATATTTTCCTTACAAAGGATTTTAAAATATATATTAATTCATCAATGAAAATAACCCTTTATTTTACTCTACTTGGAAAATGTTGTTTTAATACAATCCTCAATCATCCTTGGTATTCACTATATATACTACAGCTAGGTTATTCCATGCTGATGTGTCAACTACACATGCAGCCACTCCTCCAAAATAAACATTCTTTTCTGCAAAAACCCCCAACCTATTGGGCAGATCCGGTGACATTTTTTCTCCGATCTCTATTCTGACCTCCGGCGATCCTATTTAGGGTTTCTTCTATGCATTTGTTCTGTACACCACTCTAACAAATTTCCTCTTGTGTCCTACCTCCGCTTCCAGCCAAATCTCGACGAGATTCTAGTTTCCATCGTGCAGCCTGATATCTACAAAGCCTATGGTATCACCTCTAAATGTCGAAACCTCCTTCACATTTTTCTCTTCCCGTGATGGGTTGCACTTATTCCCCGCAATTCCACAACACCAACATCAAGTTTAGGGTTTTGTCGGTCCATCTGTTTTCTTTAATGATTAATAAAACATCCTCCAGCCTCCTCCGTCTGCAGTCGGATGTTCATCCACGAGATTCATCCGTCCACCATGTGTCCAAAATTTGTCGGCGATGCTTACAGTATCATTTTAATTTTGGTAGGTTTTTCAATTGACTACTCTTAAAAAATTTATCATTTCATATATCTTCTTGCAGATCATAGTATACTTCCAATATTATGTCGGTTTTATTATATCATATCATTGATAAGCATCATCGAGTCCACTATCTATTTTTCTGCATCTAAATGTCTGCATTTTTTCAATCTCTCTGATCCTGTTGGACCAACCACCTCACCTTTATTGTGTCTTGATTCATCAACAGGAGCATTCAATTTCAAACACTTCATTACTTGCAACGACTGTTGAGTGATTCTGCTCATCGGAAGTTCATAGACTATATATCCCCTAGTTTTCTATTATTGAAGCTAACATTGAAATTATCTCCACCGACTACAAAAACAACTCAGGTTTAACACCTGGATACTACTATATCTTGAACAAATACTTCTACGGTTATATGCAAATACTACTGTAACCAAGAACCTCCATTTTTCCCTACCTCACCCACCTCCATTCTCCTGAAAAAAACTAAGGTTTGATTATTCATTTAAAAACCGTCCTCATAAAAGGTAATATTGTTGATTTAAAACCCTGGTTCGGTATGAAATCAAATCATACGGAGTACTTCATCTTATTTTGTTTTCATCCTTCATATTTTTCATACTAAACTGGTTTGTAGATTGATTTCACTTTCAACAGAGACTGACTCTTATCTATTGTCAATTTTATCTTAGAAGATATGGGCGAGCTCCACCACTCTTTACTTTTTTCTCAGTTTTTAGTGTAAAAGTATCTATCAACATACGAAGAATTTAACAATTTTCTAGTTTATGATATATGGGTTCTATTGAATTTAAGAGATGGGTTTTAATCTGAGAATAATTTTTTCAACGGGAATGTAACGTTTCACTTGATGTTTGTACCATGTAATGTTAGACTACATTCACAATTATTCAAACATCCAAAAATATTATTTTTTTTGAGATTTTCATCTCTGTATTTGATTGATTTAATAATTTTATTCATGTTAGGGAATCTGAAATGGCTCTCTACTTAGCTGTTTGAATTCATGGTTAGGACTCTTATCCTTTTATTGTCTTCCTTTCATTATCTTCATGTAGGAAATAATTCATCGAAAGATTATTATAAAACAAAAGGATGTATTGATTGTAGGTCTATCTAATATCTACTTGTAGTGATTTTGAATTATTACACCATTTATTTAATCATGTCGTTCATGTTTCATTGATGGTGCTATGACTATGGTTCATTGCAATAATAGGACAGTTCTTTGGATGTTTACTGATTATTTACTCCCCCTCTCAATTTCTCAATTTTTTCATAGGTTCTTCGACATCATCCTCCTCCGTCTCTCAATTTCATGATCATTCTGCATCATATTCATTCTTCCTTCAGAACCGATCGCAATTTGAGATGGATATTCAAGGGATTTTTGGTTTTGGAATTTCAACCGAAGTCACCTTCCCTTCTCAAATCACTTCCAGTATATCATATTCCATCCTGCATCATCATCGCACTTCAAGTATTACCATAACCACCTACTGAGAATCCTAAATCCTTGGAACTTCATTTCCGGTATCATTTCAATTCTATATGGGTTAATCATCGTTCCTTACGTCAAATGTTTCTACATATTTCATTAATTTATTATTACTAATTTGAAAAATATTGGATGGAAGATCAGGGGATGGTTATCATTATTGATCCTTGTGTTGATCTTTATAAAGAATAATGTTTTCAATGTCATAATTACCTATTTTGAGTCTTCAGTGGCCAAAAGAGTGGGCGAGAGTCTGTTCTATACTATTTTAATAAAATATATGTTTCAATATCCATTATGATATAATCTAAATCTATGGAGTTGATACAAAACATTTCATCAATGGGTGAGTGAGGATGTAACACCCCTGGATAAAGGCATTTCACTGTTTTATTATGTATTTTTTTATTATAAGAATGTTAACATGTTCATATTTTTTCTTCTAATTTGTTCAATTTATTTTCCCAATAGGTCCATTTTTTATCCCATATAGGAACATAGATTCTATTGATGATTATTTTCTTATTTCTCACTTTGATGAGTATATATGAAGTTACTGGAGTCAATGAAAATTTCTGTTTTTCTGTAGTTATGTGTTTCGCCTCATTTTCCCTCTTTGAAACTTCTTTTCTAAGCCATGAATGTAGAACATTAATTTGGCTAGCATGAAAATGGAATCAATGAGAGGTTGTAACAACTCTGGATTAAGTTATTTCACTATTTTATTATGTATCTTTTTTATTATAAGAGGGATAAAAGTACATAATTATTTTTTCTAATTTGTTCTTTATTTTTTCAAGAAGCTCCAACTTTAATTATGTAAAGGTACGCGGATTATATTCCTTATTACTATACTATTTCACACTTTGATGAGTATGTACGGAGTTAATGGAGTCAATGAAGGTTTACTATTTTCTATACGTACGTGTTTCGCATCATTTTAACTCATTGATAGTACCTTTCCATGCCCTAAATGTAGAACATTTCTGCAGCTGGCTGGAAAAGGTAATCTATGACCATGTATTGATATTGATATTATCGCTTCGACATTTTTTCTAAATCTTTACGTATTTTTGAATTAATCTCCCACATAATGGAAAAATATGTGATTATTTTACATATTCAGTTTGCATACAAACTGTTTCTTTTTCAGGTGGTGGTAATGTATTTAGTTTTTCACCAAAACAGTATGTTTCGAAGGTGTGTGGGGGAGCATTAGGTCAGTGTTTCCATACATACTATTTCATTTATGATATGAGTGTTTTACATTTATGGTGTTTTAAATTCACTGCGTTTTATACTGTTTAAAAAAAATATGTTTCAATATCCATTATGTTAAAATATGAATCTATGGATTTGGTACTAAACATTTCATCAACAGGTGAGTGAACATGTAACACCCATGGCTTAAGTCATGTCACTTTTTTATTCTGTATTTTCTATTATAAGAGGTTTAATAGGATCATATTCTTTTCTAATTTGTTCAAAATGTTTTTTTTCAAACAGGTACTAATTTTATTCCATACAGGTATGTAGATTCTGTTAATGATTACTATCATGAGTATTAACTAGTGCCAATGGGGATTTCTTCTTTTCTGTGCGTACGTGTTTCACATCGTCTCCCCTCTTGGAAAATTCCTTTACAATCCCTGAATGTAGAACAATAATGCACCGGAAAACAGAATTGATGATAGGATGTATGTAACACCCTGAGATTTTATGATAATTTTTTATGTCTTATGTTATACGCAACACCAAAGGAATCTTTCACAGCACACAATACAGACTTGGATTACATTACACCAATCGCGACCTTCCTCGATAGCATGTGTAGTATGCAACACCGGGTTTCACTAAACAATGATATATTATTATGAACTAGCCATTATAAATATTATTAACTACATTTTGAATTTTATTATTCATCTTACACATTTTCTAGAACACGGTAAGATAACAAAATAAATTTTTCGAGTAAAATACGTATTTTTCAAAAAAAATGCATTTTTTCCGCCTTTTGATGGCGCACCCACATAAAATCTAGTTTTTTACATGTTTATATGTTCAATTTGAAAAAATAAAATTATTATATTAAATCAGCGTATAAAAATTTACTTTGAATAAATGTTTGATATTTTTCTGATAACTTTCATATTTTGATGAATAGTAAAAATACGCTAATTTTTAATTAAAAACAACATTATTCATTGAGATAATTGATATGGTTAAATTATAATATTGAATGGTTTTAAAGTATAAATAGAATATATTTTTACCATTTAATATAATGAATGACATTAACATTAATTTCACATTGAATTCATAGATAAAAACATTTCAATCTTTGGAAATGTTTTAACTTCTAAAACTCGTTTTCTTAACAACGATATTTATTTTAAATTAATTAATAAAACTTATATGTTTTGAATTTTAAAAAATGGATTCCATATTCGGAATCAGTGGGTCCAAATTATGCTAATAGGCTACTTTTTTATTTTTGTAGCTTATGAATAGTAACGACGGTAAATTTTATTTACCATTGTTAAAGGTAAATCGAGTAATTAAGGGTAAATATAAGATTATAAAATTACCCTAACACCATCCAAAATACTTTTGGATGACTAAAAGTCGACCCATATAACCTAAGGGTCGGATTAGATTCATTTAATGGACATTTTTCCATGAAAATAATTTAATTATTATTATAACCAAAGAATGTGACAACATGTCACTTTCTTAAATCTTATCAGTATAATAATTTTATATTCGTGATAAACTTAATGAAACTTCAATAATGAATATTATATAGAAAGCTAATACAATTATCTACATCATAAGAATTTATTTAGAATTTTTAGGGATTAAATAAATATCATTAATTAGGACACAATAGTGATGTTGAAATTATTTTATTAATTAAAATATCAAATAAATTGTTTTAAAAATATTAAAATAAATATAATATGAACTATATAATGTGCTCCACTAATTTTATAGATACCTATGACATTTTATGAATCTATTAAGGCTTTTATTTAGAAGATATCTTCTGTATATATTTTATTTATATTCATATAAATGAATAGTGTCAAAATTGACACTATTGTTATTTTATAAAAATAACATATTATAAAATTGTTTAAAAATCACAAAAATATTTAAAAATTATAAATTAAAATTTATATGGTCTAAAATGTCATAAAGTGTCAAATTATGGACAATTCACAACACATATGTAATTATTTATAATAATTTAAAATTTAGAATATTGTTACCACAAATAAAATTAAATTGATAAATAAGGATAAATGAAGTTGATAATGTTTAAAATAAATTCCTAACATGTATAAATATTATTGGTTGATGATATTACAACCCTATCTCATCTAATCTTCAGATTGAGTCAGTTTTAAAGTTTTTATGTGGGGTATGGATTTAATATAAACTAATATTTCCTATATTTCCAAAGGTGCCCATCTCCCCCCTTATAAAAGGGAACCTCCTCCCTCTCCTCCTCACACCAATTTGAGCCTTCAAGCTCATCAAATCCCTGCCCATTTCACTTACCCACTTCCCTAGAAACATCCTAGAGGTTCTGGTCCTCTTCAAAGACCAATTTTAGTGCTTAAGAGGAGGTCTCAAAGTGGCGCTTCAAAGAAGAGGTAATGTCCGTTACCGATTCTTTCAACTTTATTTCTTCTTACACTTATTCTTCTTTAGTTGTTTCATTATGAATTAATAACATCAGTATCAATAATATACTTATATGTTATTATAATTATGAAACCACCATATTTCACCATCTATCCATCCTAGGGAAAACGAAATCACCGCGTGTGCGTACGTACGGAATACCGTCTCCACGCCGTGGTGTAATCTATTTTCCAACACCACCTTACATGGATGGGTATAATGGTGAAAATAAATAACTATATATGATTATTTTAAAGTGGTATTTATTCTGAAATAGTATACATACACTCTAACACAATTCCACGCTCATGGAACGATATCATCGCTCGTGCAAACGTACGGAATACCGTCTCCACAATGTGATGTGATTCGTTCTACATGATCTTCATTGCATAATGCTTATATAAATGAATTGAATGAATAAATATGATATATAGTACAATAATACGAGTCTATAAATGGGGTATCTATAACCTAATGTGAACAATAAGAATTTATTCGACAAAACACGCATAAGAACAAAAAGTAATAAACACCCGAATAACAAGTAATAATGAAATATTACTAATAAGAAGCTTAGAATATGACCATATATGATATCATAACAATATGTATGATTCTGGAATAATTCAATAACATTATTTAAATCATTATACATGAGGTTCAGACACTTACGAAGCAAATAAGACCTAAGGTAAGGGAATATATCACAATATCATTTTTATCCGAGATTGTTTATACTTTGGTATTTATTGGGGTGTATTTTATCATACACATCAATGTTACCTCAATATGTAAAATTGTTTCCATCCACCTACAATCGTTTAAATCCAATTTTACCCTTCAGTGAGTTTTTAGTAAAGGATATGAAAGGAATCTTTTGTCGTTTTTCATATGATGTACTTTTTGACTTTCTGACAAAAGTATGAGAATAATGTTTTCTTTAACTTATACGGCATGAATGGATTTTTAAAAAATTATTTCCAAGAAGATTCCATTACAAGTTTTCATGTTTATTTTTAATCAACTTCTTTTAGTTTAAAATTTTATGACATGTTAAGATAGGAAAAATGTTTTTGAAGTAGAAATGATATTTTCCCCAAGAATGGAGATCATGTTTTTTTATCAAAATTATGTTACATCTAAGAGAATATAGGGTTCTGTTTCTATCCCTATTATTGCTTTGATTTGATCATGTTGTGATGGAAATATTTTTATGAATTCATTTATCTAAAAATAATTGTTTAATGATTTCATGATATTAAAAAATCCCATTTTTATTACATGGGTTATGCAATGATGTATGATTTATGATTTTATGGAAAACATAAGAATGGTATCATTATTAGATGGGCGGGACCTATATCTCCTGCCAATTCATTGGGTAAAGATTTTATATCTCATGAAATAGACATGGCTGAAATGGCAGGTTAAACTGGTTCAGTGAAACATGACTGAAACAAGGAGTGAACTCGGTTCAGAAATGGACTATGTCCACTAAGATAGTTTTGGAAATAAGTCTTGAATAATAAGAAATGATTCTCTATGATTATGTGTGTATGCCACAAAGTTTCATATTTTATGTTATGATTATTGGGATTACATTTCACTACCACGATTTATCCCATGTTATGAAATTATGATCTCTTTTGCAGGGTAATATTTTCAAAATGTTATGTTCTTATGAATTTTATGTAATTTATATTTCATTTTTTTACCCTAACTGAGCATTTGACCTTGAAGTGCATTGTGTTGCATTTGTTGTCAATGAGGCATGAAGTTGTCTTGGAATGAATGGATGTCAAGGAGTCAAGATGTGAATGAAAAAGGTTGTGATGGTGTTGGTGGTGAAGGAGAATGGCCATGGAACTTAGAGGAGTGTCACTTAGGAGATTCACTAAGTGGCATTGGAGAATATGGTTGAAACATTCTCCATGTACATCTGACGATTGTGGAGCTGTTCTTTAAGTTCATAGAACTTGTATCAACTGGATACAAAGTCACAACATGATTAGAAGACCATGCATTGTACTGAAAATGCATGAGGAGTTGAAGAGATCCATCCACAACTTCTAAGTGGATGAAGTGGATTAATAAAGTCCATGCACTATCACTTAGTGCATGAGAATTTGAAGAAGTTGCAATTTGATCTCTGATGAAATCAACAAAGAGAATTGAAGAAGTTATTTGATTCAGGAGTTCGGTTGAAGATGAAAAACCTTCAAGAAGTCCCTCCTAAGTATTGAACACATATGGAAGAGGAGATGAAGAAGATTAAGAAGAAACCGTTTGAAATTCCATTCATAAGTGATGAATACATGTTGAAGATAATGGAGGAATTTCAAAATGAAGAAGAAGAAAGGAAGAAGGATAAATGAGGAAGAAGGCTTGAATTTGCACTTGGCATTTGGCATGTTTTATATGGAGAAGAACTTTGTATTTCACAAAGTCCTATTCTGTCCCTTTGCCAAAAAATTGGCCAGCCAAGGCACCTTGGGGGGTTCAACCCCAAGGCATGGGCACTAGGGCACCACGCCCGGGGGAACCCCGTGGGGCGAGCCAGGGCGGCAGGGGCGCACCCGCAGACACCGCAAGGGCGCCAGGGGCACGCCCGGAGGAGCGCAGTGTGCATAGTGGGCGTGGGCGCCAGTGGCGCGCCCGCAGGAGGCATAGTGGGCGCTAGAACCGCGCCCGCGAGGAGCAGAGGGTGGGCGCAAGAGCGCGCCCGCTAAAGAACTCGGTGCGGGGCGGCACCGAGAGGGGAGGAGATTCAACTGGCGGGTTGAGGGAGCGCCAGGCTTATAAAGCGCGGAAAAACCGGCCGCGGATTCGATGTGGGACGCGCATTTTTCACCCGGAGCACATCCTGGCCGTCCGACTCATCGCGCGGCTGATCACAGCCGCTCATCGCATCTCGCGCGAGATCTCCTGATCGCGGCCGTCCGAGGATATTCAAACGCCTGATCCGACGGCCGAGAGCTCGTCTCCTTCCTCGAGCTCGGCCGAGGACACCTCGAAGCCACCCGCGACATCGCCTGAACCAGAGGCCATCCGACCACCGGTTTTTGAGTTCCCGGCCAACATTTCCAACGCCGAAGGCTCTATTGAGCTCGTCTGGACCTACCGAACACGATCATGCATAAAACTATACATGCATGCAACAAATGAGGAGATTTCGTGATCGGCCGAGGCAAACGAAGCTGCCGAGGCCACGTGGAGAGCATGCTTTGCATGCATGAGCCTAAACAGAGGCCGTGCATGCGTTCTAAGTCGCATGCACGTGAAGAAGGCCGATAAATAAGGGAGCCCGCGTCAAACCAAGAATAAAACGCAAAACTTTGGAAAGATTTTGAAGATCCGAAATCTTCGGTGATTCAAGATTTTGAACGCGGATGATCAAAGGCATTCCTCTGCCTATATAAGGAGAGCTCGTGGCTCTCATTGAGTTTGCTGATTATTTTGTTGAAGATCCGGAGTCCCGCGGAGCACTCTCTGCCTCGCGAAGCCGAAGCCCCGCGCATCCCACTTGCGCGGCTATTGTTCTCGGTGCCATCTGAGGCCCGAAGGAGTCCCTTTTGCGCATCACTTGCGCGAAAGAAGTGAAGGAGATACCCCTGCGCGCTAATCCTTGCGCGGCAGGAAGAACCCAGGGTCGCGGCACTCTGCGCGCCCACGGTTGAAGCCCGAGGTGCTTTGCACCCGAGGTCTTGCACGCCCCTGTGCCGTGCTCCTTGCGCGCTCGAAGGCTTGCACACCCGTGGCTTGTGCCTTGCACGTGTGCGCCTTGTGGCTTAAGCCCACCGCACCTTGCGCGGCTGCCCCTTGTACCAAGACACCTTGCGCGCCTCCTTTGAGATCAAGGCAGTATACCACACTCATTTTGTGTGTGTGTGAAGTGAAGGAGTTCGGGTTGTGTTTTACACACATTGTGTGTGCCAAAGAAGGCCGAAGCCTTGCGCGGCAGTGGAGAAGAGGAGAAGCACATGGGCAGTGTGTGTGCAAAGTGGACATGTACACACCTTGGCCGAGACTTACACTCTGTGTGTGCATTTGAAGAAAAGGCAGTAGCCTTGTGTGTGTGCTAAGTGAACAAGAAGACCACAACTAAACCTAAGTTAGGGTGTGTCAAAGAAAGAAGAGGTCATAGCCATGATTGTGTGTGCAAAGTGAAAATACACCCTACGGGCATTTTTGTGTGCAAGATAAAGTGAAAGGCCAAGTGTATGCCAAGTGGTTAGAAGACCACACTCATTAAGTGTGTGTATAAAGTGAGCAAGAAGTTGGCCGAAGCCTAGGTGTGTGCACAAGAAGGGAAGAAGGCCATAGGCATTTGTGTGTGCAAAAGAACTAAAAGGCCGAACCTAGTGTGTGCACTAAAAGTGTAAACACCTAGAAGTAAAATAAGGAGTGACCCACACTAAAGTAGAACACACTCTAAGTGTGTAAACAAATTGGTTAAAGTGTGTGAAGGAGAAAGAAGGTGTGTGTGCTATATTTGATTACACCCTTTGTGGGTTTATTGCACCAAGAGAAAGAGGAGAGTGCATGCATGCATGCATGCACGTGCACACGTGAAGAAAGCCAAATCAGTGGTGTGCATCTGAGACTGGACCAGACCGAAGATAAAGATATTATTTGTCTGAGCATTCAGTAATTGGAGAGAAGCCGGGGCATCCTTAGAAGAAGGTGATAAAGCCCGAGCAAGATGAGAAGACCTGTTCACCACAAGTGATCAGAAGAAGAGCAAGGCCAGCAGTCTTTATCCCAGACTGCTGAAGATACTTGAAGAAGCTTAAAGTGAAGAAGAGCTACTCGTGTGACTCGAGGAGCCAGGAGAAGACCCTGTGGGACTCAGGGAGAAGAAGTCTTCAGTGGGATTATGGAGCAGGCCAGTGGGACTCTGGTAACACTGTGGGACGCAGTATAAAGACCCTCCTGTGGGACTCAGGAGAGATACGGTGGGAAGCTGTATCGACCATTGTAATACTAACAGATTATAATGGGAGAATCCATGCTTGGAGAGCATGTCAAGGATGTAGGCCTTTGGTGCCGAACCTTGTAAATCCTTGTGTCCTGTGCCTTTTCATTACTGTATTATCCGGGAAAGGTTGAGAGATACAAGAAGAGTGGATCGAGGCTTTAACCAGCCATAGAGGTTTAATTGATAAAGAATCAATTAGTAAAAAGTTTTAAGGGATCACTGATTCACCCCCTCCCCCTCTCAGTGATTCACACTGATCTGGGAACTTCAATTGGTATCAGAGCGAGGTTACCTCTAAAAGATCCAAGGGAGTCTATATGGAGTGCAGATTTGAGGAAATGAAAGAACAACCTCAAATGGAGATATCTGCCAAGACTCTGAAAAACAGAATGAAGAAACAGGCAAAGAAGATGAGGAAGAAGGTTGCTGCAATCAGAGAAACTCCTTCTATGGAAAGAAATGTGAAAGTCACATCAGATGACAATTCCTTTTATCATTCTTCTGATGAAGCCTGCTCTAGCTATGATGAAGATGGAAGGAACAATGATCTTCTAAATGCAATCAAATATCTTCAGAAGAGAGTCCCCAAGGATATTGCAATGTGTATAGCCACAGGCCTCCTTGATCTTCAAGAAGAAAAATTACAGCTAGAAGATGAAGCCAATTCTCTGGAAGTCCAATTGGCTAAAAGGGTTGGCATAACCAACACTCTCAGAAAGCTGGTAAATGCCAAAGATGAAACAGTATCTCTTTGCAATGAAAGATATGAAGACACTGCTGAAGAATTGCAAAGAAGCCTTTCTGAGAAAGAAATCTTTAAAGTATTGGTCAAAGAAGTTTTCCATGCACTGGAAAAGAGGCACAAAGTGTCAATGGTTGTCAGAGATGCTCAACTAGAAGACAAAGTCAAAAGGGTGAAGGAGCTGGACAACTCATTGCTTGAAATGAAGCAAGTGCATGAAGACCAGATGAAACAGCTGGAAGAGAAATGGGAAGGAAGGCTAAGAACAGTTAAGGATGAGAAGAACTCCCTTAACATGAAATGCCTAGAACTAGAGGTGATATTGAAAAATCTGCAATCACCCAAAGCTAAAGCCTCCCAGTCAGCTAAAAGGAGAAATGTTGCTACTCAAGTATGCCTTGAGAAGGATGATTCTAAAAGAAAGACATCCTCTAGTGAAAGAGCAACAACTTCTAACAAGAAGGTACCATCCATACCATCTTGTACTCATGTTTCTAAAAGTGTTTCTACTAAAAGTGCAGGATGGAAGAATGATTCCAAGCAAGTATGGATGAAGAAAATGAAGAAGCAGAGCTCTTCTGAAGCAGCACAACAATTCAAGACAAGAACCCAACAATCAGAAGGACTGAAGAGTTCAAGATTTGTGGGTCAGTGTTGGTGTTGTAACAGGTATGGGCATTGTGCAAAGGATTGTTGGTACAATCCACTGAATGCCAAAGCACAGAGGAAGCCCATGCCAAGGGGGAGCAAGCCAGAAGGAAAGAAGCAGCATCCACAGGTCCAGAGACATCTGTTTACTGCTAACAGATTTGGATTACTTGACAACATCTGGGATGATTGCAAAAGTGGTCAAAAGAATGATACATGTCAATCTCCAACTGTATCCAAAGCTGGAATGAAGAGAAGATCACTGAACCTGGCTAAAAGAGATTCCTTGGGAAGCAAGCAGAAGAAAGTAGAAAATGCTCCCAAGAAGTGTTTGAAAAAGGAAGAGAAGACTTTGGAGTCTAAGTCCAAGAAGGGTGATTCATCCAGTAGGACCACCAAGAAGACATGCTTCTACTGTGGAAAGAAAGTTCATACCATGGATCTTTGCAAACAAGCCATGGAAATCAATAGAAGCCAACTGAACTCAAACAGACAATCAATCCAGAAGAAGAAGAAGGGATTGATTGAAAACAAGTTGCCTAAGAAAGGTAGCTTGACAGCATCAAAAGAACCATGTGGAATTTCCAAAACTGAGGCCACACTTCAAAGTGACTTACTTGTCATATGGCCTAATCAGTTGCAACTTGCCAAAGATCTACAAAGAGCTGAAGATGAAGTTCTGGCAATTGCTAAGGCAAAAGGGAGGAAGAAGGTTTCACATGAAGATGTTTTGAGAACCACACCGGCACAATCATCATTGAAGATCAAATATGCAAGTGTGAAGACTGGTGAAAATGAGACATCTTGGTTGAGAGAATCTTCTCAAACTTGTTGTTCACATTGATGAACCAAGGAGGTTCCATCTTATTCCCTTATACTATTGGTATTTGCATGTGCTAACATTGCAGGGAATTGAAGATGATGATCATTCTCAGCTGGAGGATGGTTTGGAAAGAATGGAGTGCACCCCTTGAGGGGGAGCCAATCTGAAGAAGATGGGATTCTTAGATTAATACCATCTTGAGAAAAGTGAAGGTATTCCAATCATGCTTTCATCCCTTGTTTCTTAATTAAGTTTATCTTGTCAATTAAGGGGGAGTATGGATTGAAGACAAATGGATGAAAGGGGGAGCTTTATCATTGCACTGAACTTTCTAATGAGTTTTGTGAAGTATGTGCAGGATTTAGCAATTAAGTGTTATATCTGAAAAATTTTCAAACCCCTAAGCATGATCTCACATGTACAGTGAATTTTGGACAGCTTTGAATTCCATGGTCATATCACTCTTGTTTTCTACACCGGGTTAGCCCAAGTAGACTTAGAGCTGATTTACTAAAGGTTCTTTGCTAAAGAGAACATGTGACATCATCCCTCTCTTAAGTGTTTTTCAAGAAAATACTTTTTAACGGGAGGAAGTGATATTTTGAAGAGAACCACACCACACCTTTGCATTTGATTGCCAATAAGGGGGAGAAAATATTGGCACACATATTGACCCATTCACATGTGCTGATGGAGTGTATTGACAACAAATACAAAGGGGGAGATTGAAGTGCATTGTGTTGCATTTGTTGTCAATGAGGCATGAAGTTGTCTTGGAATGAATGGATGTCAAGGAGTCAAGATGTGAATGAAAAAGGTTGTGATGGTGTTGGTGGTGAAGGAGAATGGCCATGGAACTTAGAGGAGTGTCACTTAGGAGATTCACTAAGTGGCATTGGAGAATATGGTTGAAACATTCTCCATGTACATCTGACGATTGTGGAGCTGTTCTTTAAGTTCATAGAACTTGTATCAACTGGATACAAAGTCACAACATGATTAGAAGACCATGCATTGTACTGACAATGCATGAGGAGTTGAAGAGATCCATCCACAACTTCTAAGTGGATGAAGTGGATTAATAAAGTCCATGCACTATCACTTAGTGCATGAGAATTTGAAGAAGTTCCAATTTGATCTCTGATTAAATCAACAAAGAGAATTGAAGAAGTTTTTTGATTCAGGAGTTCGGTTGAAGATGAAAAACCTTCAAGAAGTCCCTCCTAAGTATTGAACACATATGGAAGAGGAGATGAAGAAGATTAAGAAGAAACCGTTTGAAATTCCATTCATAAGTGATGAATACATGTTGAAGATAATGGAGGAATTTCAAAATGAAGAAGAAGAAAGGAAGAAGGAT
This sequence comes from Viscum album, assembly GCA_963277665.1. Lineage (NCBI taxonomy): Eukaryota > Viridiplantae > Streptophyta > Magnoliopsida > Santalales > Viscaceae > Viscum > Viscum album. The sequence goes on along the minus strand of OY728143.1, from coordinate 873,498,539 downwards.
AAATGAGGAAGAAGGCTTGAAGTGGCACTTGGCATTTGGCATGTTTTATATGGAGAAGAACTTTGTATTTCACAAAGTCCTGTTCTGTCCCTTTGCCAAAAAATTGGCCAGCCAAGGCACCTTGGGGGGTTCAACCCCAAGGCATGGGAACTAGGGCACCACGCCCGGGGGAACCCCGTGGGGCGAGCCAGGGCGGCAGGGGCGCACCCGCAGACACCGCAAGGGCGCCAGGGGCACGCCCGGAGGAGCGCAGTGTGCATAGTGGGCGTGGGCGCCAGTGGCGCGCCCGCAGGAGGCATAGTGGGCGCTAGAACCGCGCCCGCGAGGAGCAGAGGGTGGGCGCAAGAGCGCGCCCGCTAAAGAACTCGTTGCGGGGCGGCACCGAGAGGGGAGGAGATTCAACTGGCGGGTTGAGGGAGCTCCATGCTTATAAAGCGCGGAAAAACCGGCCGCGGATTCGATGTGGGACGCGCATTTTTCACCCGGAGCGCATCCTGGCCGTCCGACTCATCGCGCGGCTGATCACAGCCGCTCATCGCATCCCGCGCGAGATCTCCTGATCGCGGCCGTCCGAGGATATTCAAACGCCTGATCCGACGGCCGAGAGCTCGTCTCCTTCCTCGAGCTCGGCCGAGGACACCTCGAAGCCACCCGCGACATCGCCTGAACCAGAGGCCATCCGACCACCGGTTTTTGAGTTCCCGGCCAACATTTCCAACGCCGAAGGCTCTATTGAGCTCGTCTGGACCTACCGAACACGATCATGCATAAAACTATACATGCATGCAACAAATGAGGAGATTTCGTGATCGGCCGAGGCAAACGAAGCTGCCGAGGCCACGTGGAGAGCATGCTTTGCATGCATGAGCCTAAACAGAGGCCGTGCATGCGTTCTAAGTCGCATGCACGTGAAGAAGGCCGATAAATAAGGGAGCCCGCGTCAAACCAAGAATAAAACGCCAAACTTTGGAAAGATTTTGAAGATCCGAAATCTTCGGTGATTCAAGATTTTGAACGCGGATGATCAAAGGCATTCCTCTGCCTATATAAGGAGAGCTCGTGGCTCTCATTGAGTTTGCTGATTATTTTGTTGAAGATCCGGAGTCCCGCGGAGCACTCTCTGCCTCGCGAAGCCGAAGCCCCGCGCATCCCACTTGCGCGGCTATTGTTCTCGGTGCCATCTGAGGCCCGAAGGAGTCCCTTTTGCGCATCTCTTGCGCGAAAGAAGTGAAGGAGAGACCCCTGCGCGCTAATCCTTGCGCGGCAGGAAGAACCCAGGGCCGCGGCACTCTGCGCGCCCACGGTTGAAGCCCGAGGTGCTTTGCACCCGAGGTCTTGCACGCCCCTGTGCCGTTCTCCTTGCGCGCTCGAAGGCTTGCACACCCGTGGCTTGTGCCTTGCACGTGTGCGCCTTGTGGCTTAAGCCCACCACACCTTGCGCGGCTGCCCCTTGTACCAAGACACCTTGCGCGCCTCCTTTGAGATCAAGGCATTATACCACACTCATTTTGTGTGTGTGTGAAGTGAAGGAGTTCGGGTTGTGTTTTACACACATTGTGTGTGCCAAAGAAGGCCGAAGCCTTGCGCGGCAGTGGAGAAGAGGAGAAGCACATGGGCAGTGTGTGTGCAAAGTGGACATGTACACACCTTGGCCGAGACTTGCACTCTGTGTGTGCATTTGAAGAAAAGGCAGTAGCCTTGTGTGTGTGCTAAGTGAACAAGAGGACCACAACTAAACCTAAGTTAGTGTGTGTCAAAGAAAGAAGAGGTCATAGCCAAGATTGTGTGTGCAAAGTGCAAATACACCCTACGGGCATTTTTGTGTGCAAGATAAAGTGAAAGGCCAAGTGTATGCCAAGTGGTTAGAAGACCACACTCATTAAGTGTGTGTATAAAGTGAGCAAGAAGTTGGCCGAAGCCTAGGTGTGTGCACAAGAAGGGAAGAAGGCCATAGGCATTTGTGTGTGCAAAAGAACTAAAAGGCCAAACCTAGTGTGTGCACTAAAAGTGTAAACACCTAGAAGTAAAATAAGGAGTGACCCAAACTAAAGTAGAACACACTCTAAGTGTGTAAACAAATTGGTTAAAGTGTGTGAAGGAGAAAGAAGGTGTGTGTGCTATATTTGATTACACCCTTTGTGGGTTTATTGCACCAAGAGAAAGAGGAGAGTGCATGCATGCATGCATGCACGTGCACACGTGAAGAAAGCCAAATCAGTGGTGTGCATCTGAGACTGGACCAGACCGAAGATAAAGATATTATTTGTCTGGGCATTCAGTAATTGGAGAGAAGCCGGGGCATCCTTAGAAGAAGGTGATAAAGCCCGAGCAAGATGAGAAGACCTGTTCACCACAAGTGATCAGAAGAAGAGCAAGGCCAGCAGTCTTTATCCCAGACTGCTGAAGATACTTGAATAAGCTTAAAGTGAAGAAGAGCTACTCGTGTGACTCGAGGAGCCAGGAGAAGACCCTGTGGGACTCAGGGAGAAGAAGTCTTCAGTGGGATTCTGGAGCAGGCCAGTGGGACTCTGGTAACACTGTGGGACGCAGTATAAAGACCCTCCTGTGGGACTCAGGAGAGATACGGTGGGAAGCTGTATCGACCATTGTAATACTAACAGATTATAATGGGAGAATCCATGCTTGGAGAGCATGGCAAGGATGTAGGCCTTTGGTGCCGAACCTTGTAAATCCTTGTGTCCTGTGCCTTTTCATTACTGCATTATCCGGGAAAGGTTGAGAGATACAAGAAGAGTGGATCGAGGCTTTAACCAGCCATAGAGGTTTAATTGATAAAGAATCAATTAGTAAAAAGTTTTAAGGGATCACTGATTCACCCCCTCCCCCTTTCAGTGATTCACACTGATCTGGGCACTTCAAACCTCACCCTTTTGTATGTTTTCTTTCCCCAGGTCAGGAAGAAGGGTATTAAGTAAGATATACCAAAAAGGGACTATAGATATGATGAAATAAATGGGAGACAGTGTAGATCCTTTATGAACCAGTTGTTTATGATTCCCAGTTTCTAAAGACACTATACCTATACATTCCTTTCATGTTTTTGTTATATGTTGTAATAAGTATGCTTCAATTTTGAAATATTGACCATGTATGTAATGTATGGGTCGCTATAGTTTTTATCAGCGGAAAAGTATAGTCAACCTTTGGAAACTAGGATGTGAATGCCTTAGTAAGAAACCTAAGGATATGTCTAAGCATAGAACACAATATTAGTGTTTTAGAAATGGCCATGAACAACCTATGAGAAGACCTTAAGTGTGAAATTTTATTCTTGATTATGTGGTTTTCCTATTATAATTAGTGTTTCTTAAACTATTCTTCAAGGTTTTAGTCAATGGTTGGAACCCAAAGAAATCGTGTTAATGCAGAATGCGACGGGCAATGCAATGATTATCCCCCTGAGCAACCAAACATTATGTGAGATGGAATGCAATATCTTGTAGCCATGATCACACAACTTTCTCAAGCTATGAATCATGCAGGACTTCCAAATGAGCAAAGGAAGAATCAACATTCTGTCGAATCCTTCATGAGGCAGTGTCCACCTTCATTCAGCAGGTCTTCTGATCCATTAGTGGTTGAACAATGGATCGGTACCACTGAAAAGATACTTTCAGTTATTCAATGTTCTGAACATGATAAATTCATCCTATCAGTGCATCGTTTGGAAGGTGATGCTGATCAATGGTGGAATCTTATTAAGAATACGAGGCAAAGGGATGAAATTGAGTCCATGGAATGGGATGAGTTCAAGAAATTATTTTTTAATTAGTATTTCCCTCGTATTATTCAAACAAAGATGGAGAAAGAGTATCTTGAACTGAAGCAAAAGGATGATGAATCTGTTGGTACCTACGAAGAAAATTTTACAAGACTCTCAAGGTACGCTTCCGGAATTATTATCCAACTTGAGAGTAAGATCGATCAATTCTTTAGTGGCTTAAAACCAAGTCTTCGAAGGGTGTTATCCATAAGGTACATCAATAGCTATGAGGAAATTGTTCGATGTGCTCTCAAGGTTGATATGGAGATTTGTGTAACCCATCAGTCACATGGGTTTGATAAGAATAGGAAGATGGAATTCAAAGGAAAATCAAAATACCACACTGAAAAGAAGATGAGTTTTCTCTTATTCTCAAAGTGTGGAAAGAAAATGGAGGAAATTGTCTTAATTGGACAAGAAAATGTTATAAGTATGGAAAAGAAGGTCATCGGGCAATTAAATGTCGAAATAATGGGAAGAAGATGTCTAATGATGCAAAAAAAGTAAGGTATACACCGAATGAACCTACTACACTTCAATGATTTAAGTGAAAGGAGATGGGGCATTATGCCAATCAATGCCCAAATCCAAGGGTTGATGATCATGATCGACGTCAAACAAATCTTGAGGCCAAAGACAAAGGAAATTCACATGCAATTACTATCGGCGATGTGGAGTATGACAAAGAAGTGGTGAGAGGTACACTTACCATCCACTCTAAAGTAGAAAATGTTTTATTTGATTCTAGATCCACCCACTCATTTATTTCTGAAGAATTTTCTAAGGGTATCACCATATTACCTCAAAATTTAGATGTTGAGTTGGCTGTGACAACTCCTAATGGCACAACAGTAGCATCAAATGTTTACAATTCTTCTCTGATTGAAGATTGTGAGAATGTTCTTCCTACAAATCTTGTGATCCATCCTATAGTGTAATTTTATGTGATTCTTGGCATGGATTGGATTTCTTTATATGGAGATCATATCAATTACCAAAGAAGGGAAGACACATTTCATATTAAAGATCAATATATGATTATCTATTGATGCAAGAATGGAAATAAACTTCCAGTGGAAATTTCATTAATCTTATGGGTCTTGATTCCACTAAATGAAGGTTATTTATCTCAAATTGTTGGAGAGAAACCCACAATTAATAATATTCCCACTATACGGTAATTTGATGATGTCTTTCCGGAGGAATTTCCAGGTCTTCCTCCAAATCGTGATGTTGAGTTTTCCATAGAACTCATACCTGGTGCTTTGCCTATTTCAAAGACACCTTATAGAATGGCCCCAATTGAGTTGCGGGAATTAAAGAAGAAACTACAAGAGAATCTTGATAAAGGATTCACACACTCTAGTGTGTCACCTTGGGGAGCACCTGTTCTGTTTGTTAAGAAGAAATATGGATCAATGTGACTCTGCATTGATTATAGAGAACATAACAAGATCACTATCAAGAAAAAATATCCTCTCCCACACACTGATGACCTATTTGACCAATTCTGTGGAGCTCAATACTTTTCCAAGATTGATCTTTATTTAGGGTATCATCAATTAAGGGTCAAATGGGAGGATATACCAATGATGGATTTTCGTACAAGGAATGGACACTATGAATTTATAGTGATGCCATTTGGTCTTACTAATTCCCCTGCTATCTTCATGGATCTGATGAATAGAGTCGTTAGAGACTATCTTGATCAGTTTGTGGTAGTCTTTATAGATGATATTCTAGTCTATTCAAAGAGCAAGGAAGAACATGAAGATCACTTGAGAATTGTATTAAAGACCCTCAGAAAGGAGAAGCATTATTCCAAATTTACCAAGTGTGAATTTTGGATTCAAAAAGTTTCATTTTTTGGTCGAATAATCTCAAAAGTGGGGATATCTGTGGATCCAGATAAAACAGAGGTTATCGAAAGATGGTCAATACCAACAATAGTAACTGAGATCCGATGTTTTCTTGGTTTGGCTGGATATTACCGACATTTTGTGAAAGATTTATCATGGTTATATAACCCACTCACCAAGTTGACTCGAAAAGGAGTTAGGATTGTCTGGACGGAGGAATGTGAAGAAAATTTCAAAGAGCTAAATAGGATGTTAGCCATTCCACCTGTGCTCACACTACCTTGCAGTAGAGAAAGGTTTCTGATCAACAGTGATGCATCCAAGAAGGGACTGGGATGTGTTCTCATGCAAAATGATATGGTGATAGCTTATGCCTCACGATAGTTGAAAATCCATGAGCAAAATTACCCAACTCATGATTTTGAGTTAGTTGCGGTAATATTTGCATTAAATATTTGGAGGCATTACCTTTATGGTGAAAGATGTGATATTTATACTGATCATAAAAGTTTAAAATATATTTTCACTCAAAAGGAGCTGAATATGCGTCAAAGAAGATGGTTGGATCTGATTACAGATTACAACTGCTCAATCCATTACCACCCTGGGAAAGAAAACAAGGTAGAAGACGCATTAAGTCGACAAGACCATGCTAGCTTATCCATGATGAGGATCACAAAAGATCCAATATTTATGGATTTACAAAGGATGGATCTTGGAATTTTAATGGAAGGGGAGAAATAGTATCTCTCTCAAATGAATGTTCAACCATTTGTACATGTGAAGATTCAAGAGTCATAGAAAGAAGATGTCGAGTTACAAAAGAAGGTGAGAAATGTTCCTGAATTCAACCTTGATTTTGATGGGATATTAATGTTCAGGAATCGGGTTTGTGTTCCTCCCATCCTCGAATTAATGAAGGAGCTGCTGAATGAGGCTCATAGTTCTTCATTCTCTATTGATCCTAGAATAACGAAGATGTATAGGGACATCAGAGAGTACCTCTGGTGGGATGGCATGAAAAGAGATGTTGCTGAATATGTCTCTCGATAATTGGATTGTCAGCAAGTTACCGCTGAGAGACAGAAGTCTATGTGGATGTTACAAACATTAACCATACCAGAATGGAAATGGGAAAACATCACTATGGACTTTGTCACTGGACTTCCTAAAACATCCAAATGCAATAATGGTATCTGGGTCATAGTTGATCATCTTACAAAGTCTGCACACATCATTGCTATTAGATACGATTTCTCTCTAGATTAGCTTGCCATGATATATGTAAAGGAAGTGGTAAGACTGAATGGAGTACCACTTTATATTATATCTGATCGGGATCCGAGGTTTTCCTCAATGTTCTGGAGAAGTCTTCAGCATACTCTGGATACAGAGTTGAGTTTCAGCACTACTTATCCTCCTCAGACAGATGGTTATTCTGAGAGGACAATTCAAACTCTAAAAGATATGTTGAGAGATTTCTCTATAGATTTCAAAGGAGGTTGGGATGAACACCTACCTTTGGTGGATTTTTCTTATAATAATATCTTTTACTCTAGTATTCAGATTTCTCCTTATGAAGCTCTCTATGGGAAGAAATGCTGGACTCCAACTTGCTGGGATGAAGTTGGGGGAAAAAATCTATTAGGACCTGATCTCATTGATGAAATGGAAGTAATGGTCAGATCTATTCAACAACACAAAAGAGCAGCTCAGATTCGACAGAAAAGTTATGCTGGAAACCGAAGAAAAGACCTAGAATTTGAAGTGGGTGATAAAGTGTTCTTACAAATATCTCCCTGGAGGAGGGTCATGAGATTTGGGAAGAAGGGAATGTTGAGACCTAGATATATTGGTCCTTTTGAAATTCTGTATTTTGTTGGGAAGGTAGATTAACGATTGGTGCTTCCACCGGATCTCTCGCAAGTTCACGATGTGTTCCATGTATCTCTCCTGAGAAATTACATACCTGATCCTTCACATGTACTCAGCTCAGAAGTTATACCACTAGAGCAAGATCTTTCTTATGAAGAACAACCGATAGAGATTCTGGATCATAGCGAAACATTCCTACAGAACAAGACCACTCGCTTGGTGAAAGTTTTAGTGAGGAACCACCAAATAGAAGAAGCTACATGGGAACTTGAGGATTTTATGAGGGAGATGTATCCTCATGTGTTTGTAATGAAGTGACGAATTTAGAGGGAGAAATTCATTTAAGGGGGTTAGAATGTAACGCCCTGAGATTTTATGAGAAATTTTATTTTTCTGTCTTATGTTATACGCAACACCAAAGGAATCTTTCACAGCACACAATACAGACTTGGCTTGTAATAAACGCAATCGCGACCTTCCTCGATAGCGTGTGTAGTACGCAATACCGGGTTTCACTAAACAATGATATATTATTATGAACTAGCCATTATGAATAATATTAATTACATTTTGAATTTTATTATTCATCTTACACATTTTATAGAATATGGTAAGAGAACAAAATAAATTTTTCGGGTAAAATAAGTATTTTTTAAAAAAAATGAAGTTTTTCCGCCTTTTGATGGCGCACCCACATTAAATCTAGTTTTTGACATGTTTATAAGTTAAATTTGAAAAAATAAAATTCTTCTTTTGTATCAGGGTATAAAAATTTACTTTGGATAAATTTTTGGTATTTTTCTAATAACTTTCATATTATGATGAATAGTAAAAATATGCTAATTTTTATTTAAAAACAACTTTTTTAATTGAGATAATATATATGGTTAAATTATAATATTTAATGGTTTTAAAGTATAAATAGAATATATTTTTACCATTTAATATAATGTATTTCATTAGCATTAATTTCACATTGAATTCAAATGTAAAAACATTTCAATCTTTGGCAATGTTTTAACTTCTAAAACTCGTTTTCTTACCAATAGGATTTATTTTAAATTAATTACTGCAACTTATATGTTTTGAATTTTGAAAAATGGATTCCATATTCGGAATCAGTGGGATAAAATTATGTTTATAGGCTACTTTTTATTTTTGGGCCTTATGAATAGTAACTACGGTAAATTTTATTTATCATAGTTAAAGGTAAATCATGTAATTAAGGGTAAATATAAGATTATAGAATTACCCTAACACCTGCAAAAATCCAATTGGATGACTAAAAGTAGACCCATATCACCTAATAGTTGGATTAGATTCATTTCATGGACTATTGTCCATGAAAATAATTTAATTATTATTAAAACCAAAGAATGGGACCACATGTCACTTCCTTAAATCTAATAAGTATAATAATTTTACATTAGTGATAAACTAAATGAAACATCATACATGAATAGTCTCTAGAAATCTAATACAATTATATACATCATAAGAATTTATTTATAATTTTTAGGGATTAAATAATTATCATTAATTAGGACACAATAGTGATGTTGAAATTATTTTATTAATAAAAATATCAATTAAATGTTTTTAGAAATATCAAAATAAATATTATATTAACTATTTAATGTGCTCCACTAATTTACTAGATACATATGACATTTTATGAATCTATTAAAGATTTTAGTTCGATCATATCTTCTATATATATTTTATTTAAATTCAAATAAATGAATAGTGTCAAAATTGACACTATTGTTATTTTATAAAAATAACATATTATAAAATTGTTTAAAAATCACAAAAATATTTAAAAATTATAAATAAAAACTGATACAGTCGAAAATGTCATAAAGTGTCAAATTATGGAAAATTCACAACACACATGTAATTATTTATAATAATTTAAAATTTAGAATATTATTACAACAAATAATATTAAATTGATAAATAAGGATAAATCAAGTTGATAATGTTTAAAATAAATTCCTAACATGTCTAAATTTTATTGGATGATGATTTTACAACCCTATCTCATCTAAGCTTCAGATATGAGTCATTTTGGATGTTTTTATGTGGGGTTGGGATTTAATATAAACTAATATTCCTTATATTTCCAAAGGTGCCCCTCTCCTCCCTTATAAAAGGGCACCTCCTCCCTCTCCTCCTCAAACATATTTGAGCCTTCATGATCATCCAATACCTGCCCATTTTACTTCCCCAATTCCCTAGAAACATCATAGAGGTCCTGGTCTTCTTCAAAGACCAATTGTACTGCCCTAAGAGGAGGCCTCAAAGAGGCGCTTCAAAGAAGATGTAATGTCTGTTACCGATTCTTTCAACATTATTTCTTCTTCAACATCTTCTTATTTAGTTATTTCATTATGAATTATTAACATCAGTATCACTCATATACTTATATGTTATTATAAGTATGAAACAACCCAATTTAACCATCTATCCATCCTACAAAAAACAAAATCACCGCGCGTGCGTACGTACGGAATACCGTCTCCACGCCGTGGTGTAATCTATTTTCAATCACCACCTCACTTGGATGGGTATAATGGTGCAAATAAATAACTATATATGATTATTGTAAAGTGGTATTGATTCTGAAATAGTATACATACACTCCAATACAATTCCACGATCATGGGAACGATATCATCGCTCGTGCATACGTACGGAATACCGTCTCCACAATGTGATGTGATTCGTTCTACATGATCTTCATTTCATAATGTTTATATAAATTAATTGAATGAATAAATATGATATATAGTACACTATTACCATTCTGGAAACGAGGTATCTATAACCTAAAAAGAAGAATAAGAATTTATTCGACAAAACACACATAAGAACAAAACGTAATAAACACCCGAATAACAAGTAATAATGAAATATTACTAATAAGTAGCTAGGAATATGACCATATATGATATCAAAACAATAATTATGATTCTGGAATAAGTCAATAACATTATTTAAATCATTATACAGGAGGTTCGGACACTTACGAAGCAAATCGTACCTAAGGTAAGGGAAAATATCACAATCTCATTTTTATCCGAGATTGTTTATACTTTGGTATTTACTAGGGTGTATTTTATCATCCACATCCATGTTACCTCAATATGTAATATTTCTTCCATCCACCTACAATTGTTTAAATCCAATTTTACCCTTCGGTGAGTTTTCAGTAATGGATATGAAATGAATCTTTTGTCATCTTTCGTACGAATTACTTTTTGACTTTCTGACAAAAGTACGAGAAGAATGTTTTTTTAACTTATACGGCATGAATGGATTTATAAAACATTATTTCCAAGAAAAATCCTTTACAAGGTTTCATGTTTATTTTTAATCGACATCTTCTAGTTTAAAATTTTATGACATGTTAAGAAAGGGGAAATGTTTTTGGAGTAGAAATGATATTTTCCTCAAGAATGGAGTTCATGTTTTTTTTATCAAAATTACTTTCCATCTAAGTTAATATATGGTTCTGTTTTGATCCCTATTATTAAAATGATTTGATCATGTTGTGATGGAATTAATTTTATGAATTCCTTTATCTTGTACAAATTGTTTTATGATGTCACGAAGTCTAAGCATTCCATTTTTATCACATGGGTTATGCTATGATGTATGATTTATGATTTTGTGGAACACATAAGAATGGTATCATTATGAGATGGCTGGGACCTATATCTCCCTCCAATTCATTGGGTAAATATTTTATATCTAATGAGATAGACATGGTTGGAACGGCAGGTTAAACCAGTTCAGTTAAACGGGACTAAAACGAGGAGTGAACTCGGTTCAGAAATGGACTATGTCCACTAAGATAATCTTGGAAATGAGTCTTGACTAATAAGAAATGGTTCTCTATGATTATGTGTGTATTCCAAAAAGTTTCTTGTTTTATGTTATTATTATTGGGATTACATTTCACTACTATGATTTATCCCATGTTATAAAATTATGATCTCTTTTACAGGGTATGATTTTAAAAATGTTATGTTCTTATGAATTTGATGTAATTGATAGTTATTTTGTTTACCGTTACTGAGCATTTGAGAACACCCTTTTGTATGTTTTCTTTCCCCATGTCAAGAAGAAGGGTATTAAGTAAGATATGCCAAAAAGGGACTATAGATATGATGAAATAAATGGGAGACAGTGTAGATCCTTTATGAACCAGTTGTTTATGTTTCCCAGTTTCTAATGACACTATACATATACAGTCCTTTCATGGTTTTGTTATATGTTGTAATATGTATGCTTTAATTTTGAAGTATTAACCATGTATGTAAAGTATGGATCGCTATAATGTAACACCCTTGGCTTATGTTATTTTGACTGTTTTGTTATTTACATGGATACTATTCATTTAGAGGTTTTAAAAATATATATGTTTCAATATCCATTATGTTAAAATTTGATTTTATGGATTTGGTACTAAACATTTCATCAGCAGGTGATTGAACATGTAACACCCATGGCATAAAGTATTTCACTATTTAATTATGAATTTTTTTATTATAAGAGGGTTAATATGTTCATTTTTTTTCTAATTTGTTCCCAATGTTTCTTTCAAACAGGTCCATCTTTTTTTCCATACAGGTACGTAGATTCTGTTAATTTTTACTATCATGGGAATGAAAAAAGTTACTAGAGACAATGAAGATTTCATATTTTCTTTGCGTACATGTTTCACATCATCTCCCCGCTTCGAAACTTCCTTTCGAAGCCCTGAATGTAGAACATTCATGCACTAGAAAAGGGAATCTATGGTAGGATGTAACACCCCTGGCTTAAGTTATTTTTATTGTTCTGTTATTTACGTGGATACTGTTCATTTAGAGAATCATGTCATTTCTTAGGATTACTTCAAGATGAAATTGTGTTTACTAAAGCTATAAAAGAATCATTTTTTTGGTAAACATGGGATTCATTGCACATGTTATTTTATCGTATGTTGCTCATGTTGTTTTCTCATATAGTGTTGTCATTCATTTCACAGGCTGAAGGGAACGAGACATGAAAGCTTTTTTCAAAAGATGTGTTATATGTAAAATGAATAAGGTTGAAAATAGAAGGTACATATATGTTTACCCCTTAAATTTGCATGAATGACAACAAAATATGCCCTATTTATTAGAATTTATTTTTTTAACTTCGCTGAATTTTTTGGAATATATTCATTCAGTTTAGATCACTAATAATGTTTCCCTTGTCAACTTATGTGGTATGGACATCTTGAAACAAGTAATTATGTCTAATAATACCACATTGAAATGGTTCTAAAGTATGTATTACTTTCTATTCGATTATCTCTTTTTTCAATAACAACCATTACAAATTTATAGTCGATTATTACTCTTTGACATAGTTGATTTATAAGAAACTATAGAAATTTTTATCTGAATGTTTTATGGGTTATTCCACACATTTTACTTCCATACATATTTTCATCTATACAATTATCATTTAATGTTACATATATAACCCCTTGATGCAAGGAGTATAGGCTGTAAATTTCCGACCATGAGAACATGGCAGTGTACTGAGGTCGAAGAGTAGTGTACTAAAGAAGAAGAGTATGACTGGGAAGATATTAGCCTGGAGTAGTCCATGAATGACTTCAAGATATTGGGTCCTGCACTCACTGAGTTTGAAGATCCAGTCACTAGAAAGACCAGGAATGGCTTCAAAAATGGAATTTGACCTATGGAGCATTCATCAGTCTACTCAGTCTCAACTACCTTTTGATGAAGAACATTTCAATACGCCTGGGGTATTTTGCTTTTAGGGTTTTGATTTTTGATTTTTTTTTCATTCAGTTTTTATTGTTTTGGTTTAATTAGGAGCTGAAATTGATACATCCCATATGTTTACCCGTGTAAATGTAACAGGTTAAAATCATTATATGTGCATGTATTTTTATTATACAGTTTTGATGGGTTATTCAACACATTTTACTTCCACATGTATTTTCATCTATAAAAATATCATTTAATGTTACATGTAGAACCCTTGGATGAAATCAGTGTAGGCTGTAAAGTGGCAGGACATGAGAACATGGCACTGTACTGAAGAAGAAGAGTATGGATAGGAAGGTGTGATCCCGGAGTAGTCCATGGATGACTTAAATATTTTTTAGGTATTTCATTTTTTTCACTTAATTTTTCTTGTATATTTTCAGTATCTTTTGGGGTTCCATATAATATTTCATTGCATATGTGTTTTTAATTTCCATTACTAACAATTCATGTTTTTATTTTTTTTCTCAATATTATAGAAACTGGTAGAGATGTATACATTGATTCATTACTAACAATTCACTTCTTGCAAACTATCCACCTATTTACATTCATTTTAATGATTCCTGAAAAAAGAAACATATTTCTGTATTATTCAACATAGTTTAGCAGTTGACCATGCATACAATGATTCATGTTATCACGTTTTCATGTTTTGTTTCCAATTCAATGAATGTTTTTTATTATTCAATAACTAAATTCTAGAGTAAAATCCTCACATATAATTGAAAAGTCTATAAATTGTTCAGTAGACATTATAATGGATGAATTCATATTTATATTAATTTCATTTGATTGGGTATTTGCTGAACCTTTTTATTCTTATGGAAGAGTTAATGAATTTCCAAGGTAATGATATTAGAGCCTATTTACTAGTAAAGGTAAACCTCTCACATCCATTAATGGTTGCTTCAGTTTTGGTTGCTTTTGATAACTATAACTACCATTCATGGTTTTCACTAAACCCTGTATCCCGTAAAATTTTTGTAGTTAAAGGCTTTCGCATGTTTGACAGGTTAACAAGGGAGAATGTTCTGATTCTTAAAGCTATAGAGAGTCTTGATGGAGTCATGAAATACATCCATTGGAAACACATTTGTGGGGTTAACCAAAGAAACATTACTCTATGAGTCTTTTCACCAAGATTTCCTACTAGGAGTCCAATGTAAGTTTCATTCCTTAACCATCTCCAAATCCATTTTCTAGAGGTAATTTGATTTTATGGCATGGCTTTTCTTCCCATGGGTATCTGTTAAAGACAAATCATTCTGTGTAAATGGAAGGATAAGTGAAAAATTAGTTCCTTAAATTTGATTTAAATAATTTTCTACCATCTCTTTCCCTTTCTCCTTATATTTTTCTATTATACAAGCTTTTATTTTAATGTAATTACGTGTTGTAAAATCAATTCAAACAAAATTAGTTTAGCTTTATTATTAAATAATATTATGTAAATTTCACATAACCGTAGCAGTAAAGTTAATATATTACTGACATGATTTTTACATTCAAAAAAATTAAATCATTTCTTTACATACCAAATACTTCTAGGCTACGTTACATAAAATCACTATCCCTCTTATATTTTTTAAAATACTGAAATAACATTACATGAAATGTTTCCATAAATCCTTAAAGGATTTTCGGGTTAAGAAAATGAGTAGATGGAAATGGATAATAAAATTTGACACCATTTGACCTTTGAACCAATTTTTAGGTCTTATATTTTTATTTTGGATTGTCTTGGATGGGTGCATGTTTTTATTTTAGAGTAGTTTGGTTACATTATATCCTTACCCTTCAATAATTTTATGAAAACATTGTTTTGTTTTATCTAGACATTCAATATGTTGTCGTGAAAGCATTTATGATGAATGTGTTCAGCCATTCATACAGACAACATCTGTCTGTTGAAATGGCATTGATTTTCAATATTTAGGTTGTCAAAGATGCATGGGTGATGCAGATTTATTGAAAAATCTTGATGATGGAGGTGCTTTAACAAAGTCACTTGAAAAAAACAACCTAGAGCATGAGAATCACTTAGTGAAAAACAAACAAAAATTGGACGCATCATATGATGGATTGCTGACGTGTTCACAGATCTTAGGGTTTCTTACAATACAATGCTCTAAGTAGGAAATTGCTAGCCAAGATTATGTTGGTGGGCTTTAGTCAAAATTTTTGGGAGACCTTGGTGATATTATCTCAGGCTTTATTACTTATCTTTTTCTCCGAATTAGGTGATAAGTCCTTTTTTCTTACAACACTTTTAGCATCTTGGAACTATGATGTTGCTGTTTTTGTTGGAACGTTTGGGGCACTAGCGGTAATGACCATCATATCTGTTGCTCTTAGGCGAACATTCCACTATGCTGATGAAATTCTTCCATTCATATTTGTTGAAACTGATTTATATATTGATGATATTTTTGTAGTGTTCCTTATGGTGTATTTCAGTGTCTCAACCTTGGTTGATGCCGCCTCAAGTGATGTCTTAAAAGCAGAGGATGAACAGAAAGAAGTAGAGCTAGCAGTTTTAGAAATATATGGAAATGGTGTCGGGATTCTATCTATTTCTATCACTATTATCAGTACATTTATTTTAATAGTTTTTTGTTGAATGGGGTGACAAGTCATTTTTTCTACAATAGCACTTGCAGCTGCTTCATCCCCTCTTGGAGTCATTGTGGGAGCACTGGCTAGTCATGGAGTTTCTAATTTCCTTGCAGTTTTGGGTGGTTCTTTGCTTGGAACATTTTTATAAAAATGGTGATACTCGATCGTCAATATATATAAACTGCAGGGGATGCGCGAGAACATTTTTTAACGCATTTCAAAATAGATGTTATGCTAAATTGATGGTTCTAGTGCAGAAAGAGAGGGATTGAAAAGTTCGTAGGTTGTTTGGATTTATGTAAACTTGATAAACAAATACAGTTTTGGGTTCTCTAACATCTTATTACAATTTAAATTTCACATTATGTAACTATCATTCCTCAAATTCCTAACATTAGTTCCCACGCATTTAGTCTTTCTATAACTTTTTTTCCGTATAGATTGTTACTCATTATGTAACTTTTCTTCCTCAATATCATTAACTTTTATTCCTCCAT
Source organism: Viscum album (assembly GCA_963277665.1). Classification (NCBI taxonomy): domain Eukaryota; kingdom Viridiplantae; phylum Streptophyta; class Magnoliopsida; order Santalales; family Viscaceae; genus Viscum; species Viscum album. Next base: position 873,482,068 of record OY728143.1, on the reverse strand, counting down.
CATGTATTTGTAATTTTTTTCAAAATTTTTCAATATTAATATGAATATGTATGATTGATAAATGGTATTCAATTATTAATAATAATAAATAATATGTAGAGTCATGCAAATGAACGGGCGGAGTACTACTATTTAATAATTTATTTGTCCAAATATAGTATTCTCATTCAGTTCATTGATTTATTTTATTCACATTGATATATGAAATTTACTATGATCATTTCAAATTTAATTTCATTTAAATATCCATATAATTGATCATAGATATGACCATTTCATAAATCATATACCATTTATTTATGGTGATTACATTGAAATTTATATGATTTCTGGGGAAAATATTGAAAATTTATATCCTTTAATCAATACGGGTATTTTATAAGTCCAAATTTTTATTCGATATGAGGATCCTTTTTGATAGGTAAGACATGGGTTGGGGACCATTTAATATAAGACCTATGTATTGGGGACCAGTTAATGAAATCCCCTCGAGGCATCAGGACTCTCCTGGGAAGAAATTAGGTTGGGAAAACCCTTTGCATTTTCAACCAGTATAATATAAACTATTTTATGAAATGTCTGGAAATTAGAGATAAGTTTGGCCAATCCAAATAGGATTATACCTAGAATGTTATAAAATGTATTGTAAAAAGATGTGAATGTACCTACTCTATGTACTAATGAAACATAGAGTCCATAAACTAGGCATTTCCATCATTTTTCTCATTTATTATTTATCCCTGAAATTTTTCATTGAAATATCAATGGATGCATTTTAATTTTAATTCATTTACTAAATAGAATGTGTTTTAGGTTTTTTAATTTCCATATTTAGTTTTCCTTATACTTTTATTTGAGTGGTATGTGTTTTCATTTTCAATGCCTTATAGTAAATTAACATCCCTTTCATCCAGTTGATTATTTTCATGTTTCTTCAGTTACATACCAAGCTATGATGATTTATTATTATTGATTCATTTTCATTATACTATAATTTACATTTATAAAGTATTTATGCTCCCCCTAATAATTTTTACTTTCCATAAGAATCGAATAATTGAACTAAGAAAGATATACTGGGATATTAAATATAGAATAATGTTTTTATAGTCGAATTTATTTATTAATAAAAAAATATTTTTTAATTAATGTATTAATTTATAATACATGAATCGTGTATATATCTGGTTCCCAAAGACTACTAAAGCATTAGTCCTTTAGGATTTGATTCTTTATAATCATTATAATGTTATTGAAGGAATAAACAAGCACCAAGATTTAAGGGTTTGTGTCGCTATAGATAACAACCTATTCCATGCACACGAGGAGGTTTATAAAAACCCCACTATTGAGAACCACTGCAAGAATCATCACGCTCTCAATTTAGAATATATGAATTCATGATTCCAGTAGGAGAAAAAGAAACTACCAAAAAACCTTAACATTATAGCGATGTCTATTTTGACTAGTAGTGCTCAATCTAGTACATCTGCATAAGAATGCAATTTTATTAAGAAAACATGAGAACAAATATCTTGTTGATGCCCCAACTAGAAAATTGATCCTTCAACTTTTGATTCGAAACTATCTTAGATGAAAACTAAAAAATCATAGTAAAATGGTTTTTATATTCTATAATGGTTTCTTCATCCTACTTGAGATTGAAAAACTCAGTGGACTATGGCCAAAAACAACCACATCAGGTAGAACTGGTCAGTGAAAAAAATACTTGACGTCCTTCCACTATTAGACCACATGTTTAATCACCATCACCATAGTTTCCCCCATCTCTTGATCGGTCCTTCTAGCATGATGGAGACATAATTCACCTTCCTTTTATCGACTGTATCCAAGTATAAAAACAATCACTCTATCCTTCTCAACTATTCCTAAGCCCCAAAAATAAAATACAACTGCATAGTGACTTCATGGAAAGATGAAAAACATGCGGTTATGATACTACTTTTAATGAACCAACATAGGTATCCTAGTAACAAGGTAATGGATGTAGTACTAACAAAGCCTGAATGGTGTTCCTAATCCATACAGGTTGGATTATATCCCGTAGAATCATTCTTAATGAATGCAGAAAAAAAATTCCACAAAAATCAAAGTAGAAATATAAACAAGTCAGTATGAATATAAAAGAAATCCATAGGGAGAATTATAATAGAAGTAAAATATGTATAAATAACAAAAGATCGTACAAAAAACACCAGAAATTTGTATAAAAGATCCAAGACCTAGTAGAATCAACTCTCATTGACCAATGATCAACAACTGGGACAAACTCCAAGTAGTGCATTTCCCCTGCTCGAACATAAAGATTTATAATATAAAAACACCCAAAGGAACAAGTGGGGTGTGAGATTAAAACCCATTAGAGCCTCACCAAGGATTAAAGAAAAAATTATAACATTTAATTAATAAAATACAATGATTTCAATTTTAGATAAATAGGTTTGAAACGTCAAAGGAATATTTAAACAAATCACTCTTTACATATAAAATGATTGAAATAATTTAAAAAATGATTCACATTTCAATATATTGAATATTTTTAGACAAGTGAGTTAATGAAAAATTTAATATAAAATAGTTTATATAAATTAAAAAGTCATTAAAAATAGTTTATAGTAATGGAATATATTAATTTCAAATAAAAACAATCGTGAAACATAGTCATATTCAAGATAGGATTGATAGTTCCCAACTATGGGTCTCCATACACTCAAGGAAACATAACAATATTTGTATACACACATCCCATTAGTAAGGATAAAGGCGTCTTCATCACCATTCTATCAGGGATGTGACTTTCTACATTTATTTTTTGGAACATTTTAAGATGTAGAGTAATGTACAAATAAGTTAATAACTACCTAAGGCTTTCATGTTCTCTTATAATAAAAAAAGGATGGGAAATTTACATTAAAACTGCTTAAAATAAAAATCATCCCATTCTCTATTAAAAATATTCCAATTTTCCATTTAAAAACCTATACATTATTTTATTAAAAAAATTACTCCTTCTAATAAGAAAGACAAATATTTCTATCAAAACAATTTTAACCAATTTTCTCCTAAAAGAATTTAAAATAAATTCAAATTTAAATTTCAGAGTTCACTTTCGAAATTGAAATTTCAAAAAAAAATCTCCAATTTTAAAATAAATCCCTAATTCAGTGGAATTGGAGATTCCCCCCAATTTTTTCCCAAAATCAAATATCAAAAATAAAATTCCCCAATTCAATTGAATAATGTTTTTAATCAAAAAATTAAATGAAATTTCAAGAAATAAGATTCCAATCAAACAAATAAAATTAAATATTGAAATTTAAGGTTTATTAAATTGTACAATACAAAACCAAACCACCTACCTCAATATCATTAGATCTTGAAACTCTAAAACCAAATGGGGATTAACCAATGATTAACGATGACAATAAGAAACCAAGAATCAATCCTGGGATTAAGGTAAAAAAATGATACTAGATCTTCCAAAATCGTGATGATCCACCAAAACCTACGGAGAAATATAGAGAGGGAGTTGTAATGAAAACAGAAATGGTAATCAAAATGAGAGAATATTGAATATTTTTTTCCTTGCTTCGATCCGCTTTTGGGAGGGCATCGATGGGCTAAACACATCTCTTTTGAGATGTTTTTTTTGGAGAAACATGCTTTCATCCTAAAGGTCCATCGAAGACCCAAAAATCGGTTTTGGAAGTTTAAAACATAATTTAGGATTAAAAAAACCTATATTCGTTGTTAGATGGGATGGAACTCATGATTAGACCAAACTGTGCACCCAAATAATGCATCCCTTTTAAATGGGTTGTACGATTTATCCTAGGTGGGATTATGGTTTTTCGAACCGAGCACCGATTGTGTAAAACCCCACTTTATAGGTTTGCATGGTTTTCATTGTGAGGTAGAATATTTTGGTAAAACTATACACAAAAAGTGAACAACCCATTAATTTTTAAATTTTAAAAAAAAATCACACAAAACAACCTCAAATGAAACCTAACCAAATCATGATTAAAAGATGGGTTTTCGAATAACCTAAAATAGTAATAAGATGTTACACTCAAATACTGATTGATTAATGTTCTTGTTTAATTTTGTTTATCCACCTAAATGAACAATGATATAAATAAGTATTATAGATAATTGTGGAAACCTAAATACAATTATTATTAGGAAAAAATAATAAACAAATTGATTAATGTTCTATATATTTTATATTAATATTTAACACAATAATGATATAAAACTCTTTGTTCGTTAAAAATTAAAAAATATGGTACACCACTTCTTTCATATTCGAGAACCATAATTGAAATTGTTTTGGAATGAAATTATATCTTTAGAAATAATCATAATTATTGACATCAATAATACAATGAATGTGAAAGACAAATAAAATTAAAAACATCTAATGATGAAAATTAACTATAACGAATTGTTAAATTTATAATAAATAATTATAATTTATGAGTATAAGGGTAATATATATGAATAAGGTTTTTTAATAAGTGATTAATAGTGTTAATTTTTTTACGTAGGAAGTTAATGTTAATTTAACAAAGTCGGAATGCATGTTATTGGTTTTTCTCATCTCAATTTTCATTCTTTGAGACATATTCATTATTCATCGATTTTTTTTTGTGTTGGAAATATTATAATATATGGGTAACCATTATCCTAATTGAATTAAATTATAGTGTTTTAAAAATCCATTTCAGGTTATCTCCAATAATATTTTATAATTTCGAATGTTATAAATGTTATAAGGGGTTTTCTTGAATCAACTTATCTTCCTAAGTCATAATTATTCCTTTTTGAATATAGTATCAAAATATTGTTTTCTTATATCTTATAGTGATATTATTTTCCCTTTAATTTAAATTTTATAGGTATATAAAATTTCACATCAGAAATATATTCGTTGATGGATTTATTTCCTTATAAAATTGTTGATGTATAGAATAATTCCCATTTTTTCAAATGAACACCATTTCATCTATGTCCACATTCAATATTCCTCATAATTTCCTCCATAATTATTTTTAAATAGAAATATTATTTTCAAAAAGATGTCTTTTCCATCACAATCCTCCATTTTAGCTTTAACTCTTTTCAAATGGATGATTTATCAGGCTTCTTACCATGTGGGTTTCAATAATGTTTTTTTGAATATTAAAAACATTTTCCTTTCACGCTAATTCTTTATCTTCCCCAACATATTTATTGAAGATAAATTTTATGTCAATTTTAAGACTCTACTATTGAATATTATTTTTAAAATTAAATATTTTAAATTTTTTTCACATCATATTATTGAAACCATTTTATCTTTTTAAGGCACCGTTAATGAAAACTGTTTTTAAAATGAAAAGTTTTCAAACTATTTTCACATTATTTTTTTGAAACCCTAATATAATTTTCAGGTATCTATTACTGAATAATATTTTTTAATGTATAATATATCAAAAAAAATTTCACATTACCTTTTTGAAACCATTATTTAATTATTCAATGCTTCCTTACTATGATTTATTTCAAACTAATGATTTTGAAAATTATTCCTTCTAAATTTATCTGAAGTGACATTTTAAAAAATAACATATATTTTCATATTTTTATGAAAATGATATGAAAATTCTGATAAATAATCGTTTATTTTTTTCTTAAATTTTCCACTTTTACTCAATTTTTTTTTAACTCTTATGATGTTATTTATTATGAATAACCTTGTAATTTCCTATATTAAATATTCATTTTAGGTGGTTGATTTTTGGTATCAACTAATATAATTTGGATATCACATTATGAAATATCATTTTAAAATGATATGAAACCCATTTTCATTCTATGTTTACTCCTGATAGGATGAATGATTGATATCTTACAGAACACATATGTAGAGTACAAATGGGTGAGGTTCAATATCCCCCTACAATTGATTAGTTAAGTTTTAATATCTCATGACATAAAAAATTCAACGAGTTTTAATGATTAAGTATATAACTAACTTATATATTTGATACTCAATTAATTAATGGAATTTATGTTATAATAATCGATTCAATAATGGACTGATACATATGATATTTTAGTCAATAATGTAATGTGAGTTATGATACTCAGTTTTGTAATGGGCCATGAGTTATGATACTCAAATTAGTAATTGGGCATAAGAAGTAATTCATTATACACAATGTAATGGGTTATAAGATTGTGATGCATGGAATGATATGTGATGTATTGATGTGATTACTTTTATTCCATAATTTTGTGTAATTCGATATTTAATTCTATATTTCAGTGTTTTATTGCCTTATTATTATGCATAATAGATCCGAAATATTATCTAAAACCCTTATTCCATGGTACATGTCTGTTAATTTGGGATTATATATCTTTATATCATGATTTTTGGATAACCCTTACAGTTCCATGTTCATTCTAATATGATATTTCAACCATGATAATGTATTCCCATATTCTTAAGATCTAATATGTTATGAAATATTGATTAGTTTTTCCATTACATAACTTTTGAGGTCATTGTTTACTTATATTTCCATTACCTAGGATATGAAGATGAGTATATCTTATGATAAGTATAAATGATAGTATAATATGGATAAATTATAGAGAAATATTCACATGTTCTGTAGAATAAGTGGCTTATATAGATAATTCTTAGAGTCATTAAAATTTTTGTTTTGGTATTGTGATATTATTTATGACACATCATGTTATACTTTTGGAAATAATGTAAAATAAATATATGTTTATCTTGGTTAACCTCATTCGATCATCCAAACAAGTTCATTTTTCCAAAGTTGGGTGCTCATGGATTATCTCAAAGAAGGCATGTTAGGTATGATTATATCCAATATGATTATATTATAACATCAAATTACAATATTTGGGATAAATTTGTTTATGAGGACCTATTTTTATTTAGTGCTAAGAGTATTGGGGTTGTATTAATTCATAAGATGAATATTCTCAAGTTGTTTTCTACTATACTATGAAAAATATATATCTGAGATTATTGATGTGATTATCTAGATAAATATATTTTTTTAGATAAATGGAATAGAGTATACAAAATATTTTTATAAATTAATATTTCCCCATTAATAAAGATGATATACATGGTCAAAAGTTTTGTGCCAGTTTGTTAAATAAAACCCCTTATTTATTACTTTTAAAATCATGATACTCAATTTGTAAATATCTTTCATTGTATTATAAAATTCAATTAAATAGATAATAAATTTAGTGATTCATTAATAATTATTAATATAACTTGAGAATTTTTTTCATAAATAAGAAGAACTAAAATGATCACGAATAATTTAATCTTATACAAATCAATTTTACTAAGACTAAATCAGGGGTAATGGATACATTTTGTGCATTATATTTAGGAGTTTATGTACACAGTCTCATAAATATTTGATAAATGGCTTGTGAAGATGTAGAAAAACATACTTATTATGGAGAATGATATAATGAATTTGATGTAGAAATATATTATAAAAAAATTCAAAATGGATTAATTTTGTATTTACAGAATTGTTATTATGTACCTTTTATAATTAAAAATTTATTTACATTCTTTATTTGGTTAAGAAAGTATTTAATTTCATGATTAAGAGTTAGAGTTTTTTAATATAGATTACGAAATATTTCATAGCATGATAAATATTTGACATGATTTTTCATATTATAAATATAGAAAATCTATTATATAATTTTAGAAATAAGATGATAATAAATGTGTGATTCAAATACAATAATTTTTTAAACTATATTCTTATATATATATATAATATAATCATTCATAATCTCCATTTATATTTTTAAAAATCATATTATCATGATCATTTGGTATTGATGGATTTTATTTTTTAGGTAAAATAAATGAAATCCATTTTAGTGAAAAAATATAAATGAACCGGTGGGATATTATTAAAAGTATACAATTATGTATGTGTCATAATTTATTTAGACCATTAATTTTAATTTATAGATATTTCATCTTATTAGATTAAAATACATTATATAACGTAATGATCCACACAAGAATCATATAATTCTAGTATAATTGGAATCATAGATATATAAACAACTAGTTCATAAATGAGAGACATAAAATCCAATTATGTTTTTTCATAACATGAACACTTCAAACACATATGACAGTTAATACCTATTTTCTTAACTCGGGGAATGTAATCACATGATACTGTTAACTCAGATGATTAGTAAGGGTGAAAAAGGGATATATTCATGATCACATAAACATAACATGAGCATATGTGTTTTAAAAAATGATCATAAATTTTCGAAGTCATACCTTATATATCATATATCATAATAATGAGTTAAGTAATATATAATATGAGTTTTTAGGACATGCATATTTAATGAATCAAAGAACACATGCAATGAGAACATTAAATTGGCATAATTCATTGATTTCTGTTACAATCATAAGCATCGAAAAATCATTTCCATTGATATTAAATATCATTTTAAATATTATTATAGTGGATTTGGTTCACTCCCCAAACCGTCATAGCATTCAACGTTTACTCTCATGACTATCATAGTGGACAGTATGCTCAGTCCCCATTCCAGTCATGTTTATCTCATGAGATATTCATATTTACCCAATAAATTTGAAGACTATAGAAATCTAGGCCCATACATCCCAAAATAAAAATCATATATTTGTGTTCCATAAAATCAAAAAACATTCATCATATCATAACAAATGATAAAGATACATATTTCACAAGAATTTCATCATAGAATAACACATGTAAAATAAATGAGTAGACATTTAATTAATATAATCGAACAACATCTAGAGAAATGATAAGGATAGTATAAATGGATTGTATACCCAATAAAACAAAATTATCATCCTATTATGTTATCTTTTAAGAAAAAATAATTTAAAAGATCACATTGAACATTTATTGAGAAAAATTTACATTTAACAGTGAAATCAATTATTTTCAATCAAAAAATTACAAAATACTAAGGAAAAACTTTTATTTGAAATTAAATTTAGAAACATATAATTGATTCATTAATTCATCAAGTTGTTTTCATGGATAGATATTCTATTCACGTTGTGTTTGTTAAATAAATATTCCATTAATGTTTTTGGAAAAAAGTAAATGATACCTCGTTTCAAAATCCTATAAGAATATTAATTTAAATGTTTTTTAAAAGGTAAATAATGGCTAAAATTGAAATTTAAAAGTCATAGAATAACATTTTAAACATTCTTGAAAATATTTTTAGAATAAAATGGACTTAGAAGTGATGTGATTTTTAACATAAGAGATACATAAAGACATCTACACTTAAAATCACTATTTTGATCTATTTAGTGCATAATGGGGGGAAAATTAAAGGAAAATGAATTATCATGAAATAAGTAGAGGAGATGAATTGTAATTTGTTTCTTGAGAGGTAAAACTTTTAATTTCATACTTGAAAACATAATCATAAATAATACTGATAAATAATGTCATTGTAAACTAAAACCATTACCTAAAGTTCCATTTTATATGAAAGAACTATAATATCATGTATAATAAATTTCATTTTACTATATTTATATAAAAAACCATTTAAATAGATATAATATCCTATATGATTGTCTTGAACCATTTCAGAACCTAACTAATAATAAATTCCTTATTGAAATCATCATTTACGTGTGTTAACCGTTTCATTTTATGACAAGAATTTCAGGTTGGTAGTTCTATTCCTTATAATTTGATAATTATTTCGACATATATAGGATGTTAATAATTTTATAAATATCATACATACTCATTATATATATATATATATATCCATCCAGAAAAATTTGTTATAGAAAAATGAATTACACCATTCATAGAAATGGTAGGTCACATTTACACATGAATGTCATATTTACCTTTTGAATGTTAGAAAGAAAGAAAGATAGATAATAAATAAAAATTAAAAAAATAATTATTAAGAGATATAATTCATATAACTTTTTAAAATCCATCCAATTTACTATCCATGTAAAATAGAAACTAAAAATTAATCACATCACTATGTGGAGGTTGTAGTCGACATATACACACGAGCGATAATATCATTTTCCAAAAGATTATAAAGTAAGAAGGTGTATATGATATTATCAATCTAAAAAATTATATATTTTACAAATATAATATTTAAACATTAAACCTAAAATAATACCCATCATTAAATGTTGGTGATGAAAAATGAAATGTATTGCTACATGGAAATGATAAGTTGTACATGCTCATATGAGATACTTTCACTTACCCATTAATGAAAAAGAGTATGGATAAAGGAGGTTTCATAATAATAATAAAAAAAGATTATTTTATGATACAAAAGATATTATTTTATGAAAAATACCACTTAATTTGATGAGTTAATGAATAAGAAAAAAGAAAGTGATCGGTTTAGGTGATAACCTCTTTTTTAAAGAACTCCTTTAGATCTCTTATTAAGGGTAATAGAGATGGTAGTTTTGATAAAATATGAACTATAGTAGGTGGATAATGAATTTGGGAATATAATATTGTAGGTTATGATCATGATAGAGAACTCAATGCGGTGTAAGGAAGATAATGTTAGGGATGCCCTTTTATAAGGGATGGGAGTACACACTTGGAATTTCCTAAAGGTTTTAAATATTATAAACTCATTCTCAAGAAATATTATTCAAAATGAACATGATTTTTTAAAAAGTAAACGATATAACTAACATCATAATATTAAAATTAGATATTACTTGGTGTTATTTTAGAAATTATATTCTTGATTAACCCATTTGTTAATCATTTGGCCCCTAATCATGGAAACAACTATTTTAATAATAAATGGTTTAGAATGTTAAGATAAATTAAACAGTGAGTCATATATAGAACATGGTTTATATTTTCATCAATTTTCATATCAAATGGTTGGATATATATTTTTAATGATTTTAAAAACATTTAATAAAAAATTATTAATTATAAATTATAAATAATGTCAATTTTATAACTATTCAATTAATTTGACTGTAAAGTCACAAAAAAAGATGAAATTTTAATATTATCTTTTCAATCATATGTAATATTTCATATGTATCTAATTTTTTGGAAAAAAATAATTCACTCAAATTATATATCTTTTTTTATTTTAAATATCATATATTTTTTTCAGTTAATTGATCAAATACTATGTCGGAATTACTTATGAATTTAAGATAATTATTTAATTACTAAAAACATGAAATAAACATCCATTATATAAAATAACATAAATCTAAAATGACCATTTATATCATCAAATATCATATATTTATCAATATTTTAAATAAATAAGTATATATATATATATATATAATAAAAAAAGATAATGATACTCCTAACTTTTTGTTAAATAAAACTATATAATGTTCTAAATCAAATAAATATGGAACCAAGTTCCCATATATTTGAAACATGGTTAGAAATATAAAAACATAATCATAAAATTGTATAAATGGTTAGTTTTAGGTTGAATTTACAGTCAATATCATATTAATTTTTAGCCTTCATTACCTGGTTGTCCCTTACCACCATGACAATAATTAACTATGGTCACTATTCATAACTCCGAAAAATTAAAAGGGTCAATTTATATAATTGAAACCTCATTATTCTAAATATGGAATTCATTTTCAGAATTTTATTTCTATAAGTTGTAATCAAATTTTTTAAAAATAAATGAGAAAAATATAATGAAAACAGTTTTTTATAAAGAAATATTTATAAGCATAAAATTGGATTTATTCTTATCCAATTCCTAGAAAAAATATTAGATGAATGCAATTTTTTATTGGATAAATAGTATATAATTTTTTTAAATCATTCACCAATATTGAGTAATTTAATTTATTATGATAAAAACACATTACAAGAAGAATAATGGGTTTTTATTAAAACATCTAATTTATTTAAAATATTTTTATTTTCATTTCTAATTAATTGAAAAATAAATAAATAATTTTACACATATATAAACCATAATTTTTATGTAAATTATTTTGTTCTATTAACAACCACCAATTCAATAGTTATGAAATAATTTTCACAATATTTAATAAATTGTTGACATTATATCATGGGTCATTTAATCTCTTTGTTTGATATAAAACAAGATATCAAGGAGATCAATTTTTTATACTGTACTCTATTATAAAATATCAGGGTGTTAAATTATACCTCATATAAAATTAAATTTTCCCTTTAAATTCCACCACTCCAATACAAATAAGTGATGGTATATCAATTTCATTATACCCCTGGGTTATGGAGTAGATCCCTCAAAATTTATGATTTTTCTAAATAACTTCAAATCATTAAATAGAATTTTCTATAGAACATTATCTCAAAGATCAAATATTTATTTTGGTTGTTATTTGTAAGAAATATCATGATATAGTAGTAGGTGTTTTGAGTTAATTACATTTAATGAAACAAGTATGTACACCCCATGGAGAGATACAAGGAACACATCACTAACTTGAGAAAGGTTTACATGAATCACTCAATGATAAACTATTATCCATAATCGATCATGAATCTCTAAGTGACAATATACAAATGGATAATATTGCCCCTATTTCCAAATATAATAACCTTATTCCATGGATAAATTAAAAGCAGTATATTCTCACCAACATTAAATTCAATATTTCATGGATAATTATCAAAATATCTTTTCTATCTATTGTGAGAATTGTTTATGTGTGGTTGAATGGATCCATATTTCTCTATAATTTCCTATTATAAATCAAGTCCTAATAGATTTTTTTCTCCAATTTCATTACAATATGTTATATTTCTACACATCTTTCTATAGAGGGATTCATAAGTAATCATTTGAATGATTGAGTGAAAGCTCCTGTTGTAAGAAAACATGACTTCTGAAAGATGTGGATGATTTGTACCATTAAAATCTTGAGAAAAATGACATAGTATATCTTATAGGTTTTGAATGTTTCTCTCAGACTAACCATATGTATGGGAATAATATGTAATTATTAATCTTAAATCTATATCCAATGTTTAATGAATACTTTTACCTAACTTCAAGGTTAACCTCAGATCCTGAGTAGATATAATAGAATGTAGTACTACCTGAAACCATAAAACATTTTTAATGTATATTATGGATATATTATCAAGAGAGAAATATTATCATATAGGAATTAAATTTTATAAATTTTTACAGTGATCGACTACAAACATATTGACATTATGGACTTTAAGTGTTTTGGGGATTCCAATGACAAATCAATGGCGATTTTTTCATATTTCCATTTTGGAGAGGGTAATGGTTGTAATATCCCCTAATAAATCTATCTATCATCTGTAACTATTTGAAATACCAAATAATGAGATACATAATCGTTTTTATTTCTCTTTATAAATTCTCTTAATAAATAATATTTCAAATATCTATATATCTTAATACTTCTAGGATGAATAGATAATGATGAGATATGAGCCTAAATCAATAGATACTTCTTTGAATATATTATAGAAAAAATATATATTTGGTCATTAAACCTAATAATTCAATAACAATCAAGACAAAAATCATGAATATTTGTAACCATCTTATGCAGATCCACATATTTTTTCAACAGCCCTTTAATCATCACATGGATTAATGGTTGAACACTTTTTTGAAAAAGATAATATTACTCCACATAGTTCTTGTTTTTTTTTGATTTAACATTTGAAAATCTAGAAATATTGGATCTTTTGTGGTCCTTATCATAAATAATATAGGACGATCTTTTCAACTCGAAGAATTGACAACCTTTTGTTCACTCTCCTAGGGTGGAACTGTATTGAGAAATAATAATTGAAATCATCTCCAAACATCTTCTTTGTAACATATTGAAATCATTATATTTTATTATATAATTTATAACTTTATGATAAGTATATATTTCAAACATTTCAATGTAAAGATAATTCCCATTTTTTTAATGAAGAAATTTCTAAAGGAAACTCCAAATCATGATTTGGGTAATTTTTCTCAAGAACCTTCATTGGAATGAGGCATAAGATATCAACATACAATTCTTCATGAGGATAAATCCTATTCCATTCTTATATTTTCCCTATAAATAATGAACTCGTCTCCACATTAGCGTAATGTAAGAATATGTATAGTGACCAACTTTCTATTTAGTTCTTTGATGTTTTCATCAAATTCACTTTTCTAAAGGAACAAGGATCCCTTATGAGTTAAAAAGGTTATTTTATTGGAAACACTTAATAAATTCTACAAAAAGTGTTAATAATATCTTTCCAAAATAAGAAGAAAAGGGATCTCAGATGACGTTGTTGGTCTTAGTTAGACTTAAATAACATCAATATTTGATGGATGTTCTGATATATCCCCACATGATATTTTATGACAAAAAAATGAAACTTCTTATATCCAAATGTAAGGAATTGTGAAATGTTAAAACAAATCATCATTCCTTAGTATCTTAAATATAATCCTAAAATGTTCTTTATGATCTTATTTTTAGTTTAATACATAAGAATATCATTCATAAGGACCACAAAAAACCAGCCTTGGTAATCTACAGAGTCAACATTAATTAAATCCATCTCAATATTAGAGAATTTAGTAAGAAAAACTGGAATAACTATATATTCATGGTGTCTATATAATGTTTGAAATAATAAATTTGGTATATCCTCTTTCATGAGCCAGTTATTGATATCTAGAATGAAGATAAATGGTTCAAAAATTATTAAGATCCATGCAGTTGATCTAGAAAGTCAGCAATATGGGACAATGGATAATTGCTCTTGATTATGATCTTTCTTAGTTAGTAAAAATCATTGAAGACTCATGGATGAATATATCCCTTTTATGGATTATCATGGAGTTTTATCTTCATTTAATATATATTAATTAGCTCTATTAAATATAGTGTCATTGAAATATGATTAGAACTAGGTATGACTTCTATTGAGAGACCCACTTCAGAATTTAGTGGAATACTAGGAAACACTCCCAGAAACATATCATCAAGCTCTTACACAACATAAAACTCATTGATGTTGAATTTATCCTTAACTATAGGTGAAAAGTTACAAATTTTAATAGGAATAAAGAAACAATAATGGATATGATTTCCATTGGAAGCTCATATTTATCGTCACACTAATAGAACATTATCAGTTGGATCAAAATATTAAATTTGAATTCCCTTCCTCAGAAATATATGTGGTATTAACATAGAGAAATACATTCCATTCATAAGATAACATAATATTCAACCAGAGATAGAATACCTATATTTATATGAATTACTTTCCCAAAAACATTAACAAGTGGAAAATCATATACATGGGATGTGATCATCACATCATTTCAGTTTTTCATTGTTAATTAAATATTTTATCAATGGGGTGGAATTTTGATACCCTTATAAAATTTTATAGATATAAATGAGTGGGTATATCTAGAGTTAAATTATAAATTTCAAATTTTATGGAGGATGATAGGATTATCTTTCATAATGAAATTATCATACAGCATGTAAAAAATAATTATTACATTATATTTCACTTTTTCTATTCGATTAAGAGGTTCCTAATTTTGACTGTAGTCAATAAACATCAAATTCAAGCACTAGTTATTATTCTTCCCGTACTCCTTGGATTTGGAAGAATTTAGTGTCAGAGGTTCATTCTATAGATCTTTATCTCTATTAAAATAATTATAAAACAAGTTCCCATAATATTTAAATTCAATTTCCAAATGATGTTCCTTTTACACAATGAAAATATTTTCTTTTTCCTTTAAAAAATTTCGCACTATCATTCCATCCAAAATTTGAGTATAAAGGAAATATCATCTTATTATCTCTATGGTTTTTAGTGTTTCACTTTTATTCCATCATTCTTTTCTTTTGAAAACAATTATATTGATAGGTAAATCCAACCATTATTTAAACCTTGACAGAAAATAGAATGATATATTCATATAAAATGAATCCCTTTAGGGTTAACACCCTTTGGACACTAGGTATTAATCCCCTGAATAATTGATCGAACTTTTATTCGGGTTCAATGATAATACTATAATAGCTCCACACAAGTCCTGTAAAATATTCCTCACAGGTACCAACAAATTCATTAGTCTTCTTCTTTAACTACTGTTTTTCCCCTATTTCTATATGAAGAATATGAGGAACATTCTTATTAAAAATAAGCTCTTAATTTATCCCACTCCAAAAAGTCAATTTATTAATGTTGCATTGTATTCTTAGATAGAATCAACTATTAAAATTATTCTCCTTCCAAAGGATAGAAAATCAAATTATCTTTTCCAAACTCTGAAATCTAGAAAATATAAAATATATTTTCAATGGTTTTGACCGCATTATAAATAACTAGCGGATCAACCAATCCACTAAATGAACATGGATGTTTCCTCATGAAGGGAATAATGGAATATTGTTACCTCCATTTCTCATTTGGATGTTTAATATGATTCATATTTCCTGAATGTTTCATAACAATTGAAACTTGATTTTTGATTCCATCTTAAATAAATTTATTTTTCTCAAGATATTTATCCATTCATTTTCAATCACATTTGGCCTTAGGAAGATTCATTTAGGATACATACATTGACTAAAAAAATCATAGTGTGGAATACAATACTCATAGTAAGAAACCACAAAGTCATGGAATATAATTCTAAGATGTGTAAATCATGAAAAATTATTTTCAATCTATGACACATTCGGTTAAACTTAGATCATTTATCATCATCATCTATCTATATCCTTCATAATATTTTGTAAATAATATAAACTTTAACCCAAGAATATCGAAGGAGAGTTTCAAACTAGGTGCACGTTACGAGAACACTTGTCGTGAACTATAATTATAGATGATATATACTCCACCTATTTTTTGGATATGACACCCAGATGTCTCTATTTCAAAACCACATCCACGTGTTGTATCCATACATGGTTTTTTTAAAGAAAAACAAACTCCTTTCTCTATAATAAGAGATGAAATTATCCTATACATAGGATTATATTAAGAGTTATCACTAACGATTTCACCTCCTAGGTTAAATGGGTTACAAAAATGAGATCAGATACCAACTATTGCAGCTGATGCATTTAATACATAGATATTTCTTCTTATTATATGAACATTTATTAAATAATATAGTTATCCACAAAAAATGTTATACTTATAATATATTTCAAAAATTGGACACATAAACAACTGTTTCGTAAGAGAACTACATTATATCCATTTAAGTTCTGAATGACTAGTTCACTTATTAGACATATCATACTTCATAACTATCTTGATAAATTGGGTAATTAAAAATTAAGAATGGGTGAGCTCAGAAGCTCAGTAATGTTAAAAAGGGAGATATCAATGATCACTTAAATATAGAACGATAATAAGGGTATGTGAACATGAGAATAACATTTAAACATCCTACCTTGTATATACTATAACATAATATTGAGTCATGGAATAAATATTTTAATATCATATGATAGGAAACTTAAGGAAATAAGAAGAAATAATCCATGAGAGAATAACATTGGAATATGACATAGATATGTAGCATACACATAATAATATAAAATATTTTCATTAGATGTATAGGATCAGTTGAAATTCTATCATAGTGGATTGGGTTCACTCACTAGGTCATCATAGTACTCATAGTTCACTCCCAAGACTATCATAGTGAGAAAAGTCCCTTACTAAATTGGGTTCTCCCCCTATTTTAGCCCTATTTATCTCACGAGATATCCAGCTTTACCAACTACATCGGATGGATATATAATTCATGGAAAAATAATCACATAATGAATATTAAATATATATGTGCTAAATATCAAAAACATTCATCATATAATAACCAAAGAAACGTAAATGGGTTTCATAAACATTTCTTCATATCATAGCACTTAGAAAAGAAATGAGATTCTTAAATAATTTGACATCATAATCATAAAACATATATATAAAGTATAACGATTGTATAATTGGATCGTATAGCTATTAAAACTTATGAATCATCCAGATATGTCATCTTAGATTAAAAATTACATTAAAATGTCACATGAATCATTTGTTGAGGAAAATAACATTTACAATTTGAAATGACTTATTTAAAATATAAAAATTTCCTAATTACTATGAAAAATTATTTATTTGAAAATAACTTTGTCAAATTGTAAATTAATATTTAAATAATTGAGTCATTATCATGGAGAGAAATTATTTTTATGTAATTTATGTTAAAACAAATATTCTTTTCACATTTTCAGTAAAAATAAAAAATTACCTCATTTCCAATATCATTAAGAAGATAAATTTTAATTTTTTTTTTAAAATTTCAAACATTGGTAAAAATTACATGAAAAAAAACATAGTATAATATTAAAAACATTCAGTAAGACATTTTTAGAAAACATGTACATGGAATAGAAATGTGTTTTTTCTGAATGGAGAAATAATGTCATATATCCTTAAAAACATTATTACGGTATCTTGAGAACTTAAAGTTGAAAAAATGATTGGAAATTATGAATTATCAAGAAATTAACATAGTATAAGAAAATTAATGAAATTCTTGAGAGGTTGAATCTGAAATTTCATCATCTAAGTCATAATCATAAACAATCCTATTAATCATTGAGATTGTAACATAAAACCCTACCACATGTACCACATGATTTGAAAGAATTGTAACCTCATGTTTACTAAATTATATTTTTTATAATTCTATAAAATAATAATTAATATAATTATAATATCTTATATTATCCAATTATAATATTAAAATACCAATTTGTTAATAATTACTTACTAAAATCATTATTTCTTGGTGTTAACTACTTTATTTTTCCATAATAATTTTGGTTAGGTAGTTCTAGTACATGTATTTTAATCAAGGTTCCATGATCTCCAAGATTATAATAATGTAATATAACATCCTGGTTCCGAAAGCTACCTAGAGGCACCTCGTACCTGGTTGGTCACATGGCCTCAGGCGCATTTCCCCGAACACCAGAGGCTACCGACTAGCTGTGAGGACCTTGGGTGTGACAGTGGGGAAACTATGCCCTCATTGGCAGAGTACACAGCGGAAGAGGAAAAAAATAACAACAATAGTGGAAAAAATAGACATCCATACAAGAGTAAACGATAAACACTAGAAGAATACCAAATAACCAACTGGAGCAGAAATATGTATAAATGATGCATGATACATATATGTCTAGGAAAAACTGCCAAACATGTCACAATGCTGAATACAGTACTAAATAAAAGTACTAAAGAAAAACAGATGAGAAACTCCTCAGCATCACAAGCATTGTCTTGGTCCCATACTCTCCAGCTCCAGTTCAATCAAGAACCTGTAGTATAAGGGCACTTTCCCTTATGTATAACTACAACAACATAATATGATTAGGCCCAAAAGCATGACCCAAACAGGTTGTGAGACAAAGTCCCAATAGGAAACCACCTAAATATCTGTGCCTAACAGTCAGTGAATATGTGGCAGATAAGTATAGTAAGCAGTAAATAGTGAGTAGTAAATAGGATAATATACAGGAGTAACAATCCATATATTCTAGAATATATTCTACAAACAAAAAACTTCCACTCAGGCTAGTAGAACAAAAAGGTATCATCTGGGTATTTCTAATAGTCTAACCCATAAGTTTCAACCTACAGGTACTAGCAACCCTCTGGGAGGCACACATAGTCTCACCTCTCTGGTTTTACTATAGAATAGTCTCTCTGAGGAATCACTCACCGTCAATTGCCCCTATAGTCTCATATCATACTAAAGGCTCTCTAAGGAAGCACTCAACGTCTATTCCCCCTATGGTCCACGTCGAGGAACTACAGACTCTCTAAAGAATCACTGAACGTCAATTCCCCCATGTGGTCTCACATATTAAATTAAAGACACTTTGGAGAATCCCATATGTCCATTCTCCCTATGGTCCACTACACTAGGTTCTCACAACCTTATGTATAATAAACATGCATTGTGCACATGTCAGCACAAGTAATCCTCAAGAACTACTTGGCTATCATTCTAAGGCACAATAGCAATATAGTACGTCAGATCCACTATCTTACAACTACGCATGTTAACTGGAAAAACACCAAACAATAAAAACAAGCATGGAAAAAATCCAGAGTACAGTAAAAACAACCCTATTCAAAAGAAATTACCTCTACTCAAGCAATCAAGCAATGCAGGAAAAACAACAGGGCAAAACAGGAAACATGCAATACCTCGTTCAATGGTATTGGTGGAAATTGCATATAATATTCATAGACTTTCTACATAAAGGCACAAACCACCTACCTTGGTGCTAGTAGAATGATATAAGTGAACCACGATGATTGATTCTCCTTAGAACCTCGAGGATCTGAGTAAACATCATAAATGATCAACCCATGATATCTTGAGAAAGTGGAGAAATTGAAAAAAAAGGATCTAGGAGATGGAAGAACTCGCCTCTGCGGTTCCAATGAAATCGACGACGGCTGAAACAGAGATCAGACGGAGGCATGGGAATCTGGAGAATAATCATGGCCATACGGGTCACTCTTGGACGAAAAACCTGGAGAAGGAGTGGGTCATGTCCGTCAGGTGTGACCCCAGTCCGTTTAATGAAAAAAAATAAAATACAGGGCTTGTTCTTCTGGGGTACATGGCGTGTACTCTGTTTTTCAGTACTCTTCATTAAGCGGCCTCCACCTCACCCCTACACTATGACAACCCTGATTTTATTACAAACATAAACATGATTTATAACATAAAAATTCAATTAATACAACAAAGAATATTGATAGGTTTAGTGTCTTTGGGGATTAGGATCATTACATAAAAACATAAAACATGAAATACAACATCTTTATTGAAAACTACCTTTACATGACCACTACATTCCCTCGTACATAGAATTGCATGGAATAACCTGAGGACATGCATAAGAAAAGGGTGAGCTATAAAGCCCAGTAAGGGAATACACATGGAATAACATGAGGTGTACAATACATGTTATATAATAGGAATATCAATATATAACAAGAGAAACATGAACATAAAGGAATGATAAACCATGTTAATCATAACATGGTAATGTGGCAACAACACTTAACGTGGAATTAGCCTGAGCCAAGGCTCATTGCACATAGAGCATGAGTAAATCCTCATTGCACATGAAGCACGAGTAAACCCTCTTTGCAATTGAATTATCATGATTCAACACTCATTGTACATGACTTATCATGATACTATACTTTACCCAATGCATTGGAGCGCTATAAGGGCGCACCCTTCTTAAACGTTTCATTACAGGCATAAGTGTGCCACATGGATCATAAAACATGGATTCATAAAAGAGAATAATTTATTCCTTGGTAAAGGAATGTGGAATTAATACATGAAACTTTATAATCAATAAGTAAATGTGCATAAAGGTGAATACCCTTGATGGAGAAATGGGCATGGTATTCACTACTCAATGACATTGGATTAGAGAATCGGTGCGATTTCGACAGCGTAACAGCGTGACATAAGCATTCATAAAAATTGTTGACTAGAGAGAAAGGGGTTACTCATCCTATTTATATGTAATGGACAGTAATGAGGTCATATAGATACATGCCCCACCCATTGTAATGGAATTTTTATTCATGATACAAATGTATTGCTTGAATGTAAAAGAGGAGAGAGAAGTTCCTTTCGGAATTTCGGCATAGTAACAGGTGTACATGGGAGGCATTTAATGATATAGAAAGGGTCTCACATTATTCTAACATAAAGAGGGAATTATGAGGGAGGTACTGAACCATACCCCAACATTCATAATTAAACTTAAAAGGGAAAAACAACTTAAAGAAAACTGAAAAAAAGAGAAAGGAAGAAAAAAACCTTACTTGGAAGTGTGCTTCCAAAGGCTAGAGAGAGGCTAGAGAGAGGCTTGTGAGAGGCTTCTTAGGACCTTGGTCCACCTTGGGAGGATTCTAGAGAATGGAGGGCAGAGGTTTGACTAACTCCAAAGGCTTTGAGTGGGGAAGAAGTGGGAGTGTGGGTGGGTTTATATAGGAAAGGTGAGGGAATTCTTTATTATTTAGGTTTAGGAACCATTACATTAAATTAATCCAAACCACAAACCATCAGATGGGTTATGCCCATGGTTTTTGGAAAAGGGAAGAGGAAAACAATATTTTATAAGGCCAAAGTCCGAAATTCTTAAAATATTAGGGTTGCTTATATGGAGGTGAGTCACACTCCCATGGAAATTAATTTAAAAAGACAAGGTGTTTAATAAGTCTTGAGGGGTCCATTAATGCTTTGAAAAGTAAGTAAAAAAAACCAAAATTACATTATTTTTAATGGTAAAACATATATTTTCCGAAAAAAGATTATTGTATTTTATTACATCACTAATGGGTCATTATTATGTCATAAAAAACATTATATATTTAAACGTTATTTATTTTTTACCCAAAAATATGACTGTCTCAGAAAATTATGAAAAATTAACCATTGGATAATTTCGACGTCCTGATTATAGAAATAAAATTTATTTTATCTAAATAATTTTCTATATATGTTAATTTTCACTTTTAAAATAAAAACCACTATTTATCGAAAATTCACGGGTTTTGACCAAAATGGATTTCAAACCTTAATAAAAATTATAATTGCATTCACTAATTTATAAGATAATTTAAATTTAATAAAAATTAATTTAATAATAATAATAATATATTATTTAAATATTAATTAATTAAAAAATCCCTTAATTTAATAAAATATAATTCTTTATTAAATAACAACTAAAAACAATATTTGTACTTTAAAAACTATTTACAATGTATCAATAATGACTAGAAATTATATTAATTATTATATAAAAAATGTACATGAACATAGTACTATTTTTTTGTTACATAACCCCTTAAAACATCAGCATAAGACCTATGGGTAAGGTGTGCGATGGTGACAGACTCTTGGGGTGGCTCGTATAACATCGCTCGAGTGGTAATTTCTATCAACTTCACTTTTCCCGTAGATGGTCCCATTCAAGCTTGACATGATGAAGCTCAGTTTGGGATTGGTAAAGAGCAAAGCCTAAGGATGACAGCTCTTTTCTGCACTCCGAAAAATGGGCTTCTTATGGATCAATTCTTCTAGATGATGCCATCGCTTTTTTTTTTCTGAGAAAATTAGATTTATTAAAATCCTATATTGATACTAATAATTTGATCACTGTTCAATGGCTATATTATCAACAGTAAAAATTCTTATCATAAAACCAAAGAAGTAGACATTTTATATAAACATGAAGATACATTTAATTATATCAAGAGGGATTTCGATTAATGAATCTTTGGGTAGTTACAATATTCCCCCTTATGAGATTTCGCCCTCGAAATTTTCATTTTTTCACACTAAAATAGATGTGGGTAACTCAGCTTCATCATTTCCTCCGATTCCCAAGTCTCTTCTTAGAACTTGTAGTTTCTCCAAAACACCTTGATGAGGGGCATTGTATTATTTCATAAAACATTTTCTCTACGATCTAAGATCTTCGCTAGTTTCTCCTCATAAGAGAGACCATCTTCCAATTGTACCACCTCAGAAGAGAGTACATATGAATGGTTCGGTATGTACTTCCTTAAGAGGGATACATTAAAGACATCATGAACTTTGGCCATGGTAGGTGGAAGTGATATTCGATAGGACACATCCCTGACACGTTCAAGAATCTCGAAGGGGCCGATGTACCATGGAATTAACTTCCCTTTCATTACAAACCTCATGACCTTCTTCCACGGAGATATGCATAGAAGCACCATGTCTCAAACATTAAACTCAAGGTCTCGTTGATGATTATCTGCATAACTCAGCTGTCGACTCTGGGCTGCCTTGATATGCTGCTAAATGTGTTTTACATTCTCCACCATTTCCTCGACCATTTATTGTCCAAGCAGCTTACATTCACCGACCTCATCCCAACATGGCAGTGTTCTGCACCTTTTCCCATATAGGGCTTCATATGGTGCCATTTGGATGCTTGAGTGGAAACTATTATTATATGAGAACTCAAACAGGGGAAGATGGTGATCCAATCCTCCTTTATAGTCCATTGAGAATGCTCTCAACATGTCCTCAGGTGTTTGGACAGTCCGCTCATATTGGCCATCAGTTTGAGGATGATAGGTCGTGCTGAAGTTCAGTTCAGTATTCAGAGCATGTTGAAAACTCTTACAAAACATAGAGGTGGATCTTGGATCTTAGTCAGACACAATAGATAGTGGTACTCCATGCACCCCTACCACTTCCCTGATATATATCGGTTCCAGTTGATCCAAAGATAAATCCTCCAGAATAGCAATGAAGTGTGTGGTCTTTGTAAGATGATCTACAACAACCCATATTGCATTGTTTCCTTTGGATGTCCTCAGAAGTCCCGTGACAAAGTCAATGGTGATGTTCTCCCATTTCCATTCTGGTATGGGCAATGGTTTCATCATCCCCTTAGACTTCTACCTCTCTTCTTTCACTTGCTGACACACCAGTCACTTTGAAGTATATTCAACGATCTCCTTCTTCATATTATCCCACCAAATGTTTTCCCGGAAATATCGATACATCTTTGTACTCCCTGGGTGAATAGAGAAATTTGAACTATGTGCATCATCCAAAAGATCCTTATTCAGCTCCAGACTTGATGAAACACATAGTCTTTTCTGAAACTACACAATTCCTTCTTCATTAACATTAAACTCCGAGGATTTCCCTTTTTCGATAGCTTCCAATTTTTCTTGAATTCCCACATCATCCTTTTGAGGATCCTTTAACCTTTCCAAAAGAGATGGTTGAGAAACATTTTGTGAAAGGATTGATGATGTTCCCTTCTCTATGATTCACATGTCCATCTTCATCAAGGCTATGAAGATTGTATCCTCCTCAATTCTCATCATTGATAGAATCACTAGATCCTTTCTACTTAGGGCATCTGCCACCTTGTTCGCTTTCCCAGTGTGGTAATGTATTGAACTTTCATAATCCTTGATGAGCTCTATCCATCTTCTCTCGTTCATATTAAGTAATTTCTATGTGAATATATATCTAAGACTCTTGTGGTTAGTATATTTCTCACATTTCTCCCCAGAGAGATAATGTCGCCAGATTTTCAAGTCAAAGATCACAACCTCCAACTCCAGACCATGTGTTCGATAGTTTCGCTCATGGATTCGCAACTTCCTTGAGGCATCGGATATCACTTTATCATTCTGCATCAACACACAGCCTAATCCCTTCTTTGAAGCATCACTGAATACCAAAAAAATTTCCCCACTTGTGGTTAAAGTGAGAACGAGCGCAATGATATGCCTCTTTTTCAACTCCATGAATCTTTCTTCACATTCATTACACCATGCAAACTTTACTCCCTTCCGAGTTAGCTTGGTAAGAGGGTTGGGAAGTCATGAGAAATTCCTCACAAATCGTCGATAATATCCAGCTAACCCCAAGAAGCTATGGATATCTGTTACCGATGTTGGCCTCGGCCATCCCTCAATTTCATCTGTTTTAGAGGGGTCCAGAGATATCCCATTGCTTGTGATGATATGGCCCAAGAATGAGACATCCTTCTACCAGAACTCACACTTGCTGTACTTTTCATAGATCTTCTCCTTCCACAAAGTCTCTAGTACATTTCCTAACTGCTCCTCATGATCCTCCTTGGTTTTGGAGTATATTAGAATGTTATCTATAAAGACTACCACAAATTTGTCAAGGTAATCTATAAAGAATCTATTCATAAAGTCCATGAAGAATTCTGGAGCATTAGTGAGTCCAAAATAATTACTATGAATTCATAGTGCATGTATCTTGTGCGAAAAGCAGTCTTGGGGATATATTCCTTCTTCACCCTTACATGATAATATCCTGAAATCAAGTCCACCTTAGAAAAGTATTATGTTCCACGCAGCTGATCTAACAATTCATCAATTCGTGGGAGGGGATATTTTTTCTTTATCATGATTTTGTTAATTTCGCGATAATTGATGCAAAGCCGCATTGACCCATCCTTCTTCTTGACGAAGAGGACTGGTGCAACCCATGGTGAAGCACTAGGGTGTATAAACCCTTTATCCAGATTCTCTTGTAGTTGTTTCTTCATCTCCTCATGCTCAACAAAAGCCATTCTATATGGAGTGTTGGATATTGAAAGCACCCCACATATAAGTTCAATTTAGAACTCAACATCTCTTCTAGGAGGAAGACCAGGCTGTTCCTCGGGAAACATTTCCCTGAATTCCCTCACAATTGGCATTTTTTCAAGGATGGTTTCTTCCGTGGACTCAATCATCTGAGCCAGATACGCATGATCATAGGGTAGTAATATCCATTCTTGAGATAATGGAGTCTAAAGGAGATTCATATTCCTCCTGAAACTTGTAAATAATCGGGGGTTGATTCCTCATATGGAGTGTGATTTCCCTCTCCTGAGAATTTATGTTGGCCCTATATAAGGAAAGCCAATCCATGCCAAGAATTGCATCAAATTCCACCAGAGGGAGTATGACGAGGTTTGCTGGGAAATTAACTACACATATCATAACAGGGGAGGACTTATACTCATGGGATGCAATGATTTCCCATTTTCCGTACTCACCGACATCTTCACATCCATGATTTGTGGTGGTGCTGTGATTGTTCTACTAAACTTTCGAGATCTAAAATAATGCGTAGAACCTGAATAAAAAATTTTGTTCACTATTCTTGAATGAATAACTAGAATACCTATCACCACATTGTTTTCAGGGTTCACTTCGGCAGAAGTGGTGGCAAAACCTCTTTCTTGCTATCTTGGAGGTTTTTGGTTGCCTCAAAAAACCTTTGGATTAGGGCACTGATTTGCAAAATGACCCGGTTCTTTGTATTTGTAGCATTGAACAATGTGTTGAGGTTCGAACGGAGCATTCCTCTCCTCCGTTGCAACTGCTGGTCCTTCTTACTGACAATTAACAGCTAGGTGCCCTTCTTTCCACACTTGAAGCATTTCCTCGTCCCCTTAAGGCAATTTCCAGGGTGCTTCATTCTACACTTTTGGCAAGTGGGGTGCTGGATCTTCTTAGCACCTTTGTATTTATCCATTGGACCTCAAGCTTTGAATTCCACCTTACGCTTCTTGTCCTCAAGATACCCCTGTGATTCCCCAATCTTCATTTCGACCTTGAGGGAACATCAGTCAATTTCCTCATAGCTATCGAAGTCACGGATCACTAATGCTTTCCGCAGGCTAGGCTTCAGCCCACCAAAGAAGCGGTCAACATTACATTCGGGGTGACGAAAAATCCAGAAGCGTAATGTGCAAGAATTGTAAAGTTTGCCTCCTACACTATAATAGATTATTTATCTTTTTTGCTTCAGGGAAAGGAAGTCCCTTTCCATCTTAAGCCGGAGGGTGCATGAAAAATGTTTATCGAAAAAACATCTTCCGGAAATCCTTCCATTCCAACACCTCGATCTCCTCCTCAGGCTTCATATTTTGATCAATGTCTACCATCGATTAGATTCACCCTCCATAAGATAAGCCGCCAGGAGAACCTTCTCTTGTTCAGAACATTGAAGGATGGAGAAGATCTTTTCAATGGAGTTGATCCATTGTTCAACGATTGTGGGATCAGATGATCCACTAAAAGTAGGAGGCCTTTGTCTCATGAAGATCTCGATAGTGACTTGTTCTTTCATAGGGGGGTTGAACGTTCCTCTTGAACCATGTTTCTATTCAAAACTTGAGTTAGCTGAGAACGAAGCATGGAAATGTTCATGATTCCCGCTCCCATTGGATTGGGCATCTCGTTAGTACAGTCATCACACTGATCTTCACAATGGTTGTAAGCCTAAGTCCTCCTGTTACCAGCCATTGGATGGAATAAAAAGAATTTTATTTGTAACACATAAAGGGTAATACAAAGACAAAAGTTTATTACTTATAAATAAACATTTATATTCTTAACTCATGAGTCTATAGGTTTCAATCTTGGCTTTTCATGATCTACTTTCTAACATATATTCTTAGGGGCATTTTTTTTAATTCCAATAATAATGGTTCATACTAATCTTGTGAATTTACCAAATCATATCCCCCGGGAGTGTCGTAACCAAGAGTGCAGCTAGGCCCGTTGTCATGCACCAGTTCCTGTTCGAGTCTAGCTCAAAGCGGTGTTTTCGTGTTTTACCCCTAGGATACATCTATGCCAGAGCCGCCTCTACCTGTCTGTATCCAGATCGGGATGTATTATCTTGATAACCCACTTACTCAATAATCACCAAAACATATGGATTTTTTTATTATACTTAGTCCTGTCTCTAAGGATTTACAAGGGTTTTCTAATCCTAATCCCAAAAAATAACTAAACCTATCCTCTGATACCAACTATGACAACCCTGATTTTATTATAAACATAAACATGATTTATTATATAAAACAACATTTGATACAACAAAGAACATCGAGAGGTATAGTGTATTTAGGTATTAAGATCATTACATAAAAACATAAAACATGAAATACAACATCTTTATTGAAAACACCATTTACATGACCAATACATTCCATCGTACTTAGCATTGCATGGGATAACCTGGTGACATGCATAAGAAAAGGGTGAGCTATAATGCCCAGTAAGGGAATACCCATGGAATAACATGAGGAGTACAGTACATGTTATAATATAAGAATATCAATAGATAACAAGAGAAACATGACCATAAATCCATGATAAAGCATGACAATCATAACATGGGAATGTGGCAACAACAGTTAACATGGAATTAGCATGAGCCAAGGCTCATTGCACATAGAGCATTAGTAAATCCTCATTGCAAATGATGCATGATTAAAACCTCATTTAAATTGAATTATCATGAGTCAAAACTCATTGCAGATGACGTATCATGATAATATACTTTACCCAATGTATTGGAGCGCTATAAGGGTGCACCCTTCGTAAACATTTCATTTCATGCATAAGTGTGCCACATGGATCACAAAACATGGATTCATAAAACATAATAAATTATTCTACAATAATGGAATATGGAATTCATACGAGAAACTTTATAATCAATATGTAAATGTGCATAAAGGTGAATACCCTTTTTGGAGAAATGGGCATGGTATTCACTACACCATGACATTGGCTTAGAAAATTGGTGCGATTTCGACAGCATAACGGCGTGACATTAGAATTCATAAAAATGGTTGATGAGAGAGAAAGGTGTTCCTCATAATATTTACATGTAATGGACAGTAAGGAGGTCATATAGATACATGTCCCAACAATTGTAATGGAATTTCGATTAATGATACAAAATTATTGCTTGAATGTAAAGAGGAGAGAGAAGTTCCTTTCGTAATTTCGGCATACTAACGAGTGTACATGGGATAAATTTAATGAGAGAGAAAAGGTCACCCATCATTCAAAAATAAAGAGGGATGTATGAGGGAGGTTCGAAACCATACCCCAACATTCATAATTGAATTTAAAAGGGCAAACCAACTTAATGAAAATTTGACAAAAATGAGAAAGGATGAAAAAACCCTTACTTGGAAGTGTGCATCCAAAGGCTAGAGAGAGGCCTGTGAGAGGCTTCTTTGGAGATTTTGGCACCTTGGTAGGATTCAAGAGATAGTAGGGCAGTGGTTGGATGAACTCCAAAGTCTTTGAGTGGGGAGGAAGTGGGAGCATGGGTGGGTTTATATATGAAAGGTGAGGGAATTCTTTATTATTTAGGTTTGGGACACCTTACATTAAATTAATCCAACCCAGTAACCACCCCATGGTTTTTGCCCATGGTTTTTGGAAAATGGAAGTGGAAAAAAATATTTTATAAGAACAAATTCCGAACTTCTTAAAATATTAGGGTTGCTTATGTGGAGGTGAGTCACACTCCCATGGAATTTAATTTAAAAAGACAAGGTGTTTAATAAGTCTTGAGGGGTCCATTAATGTTTTGAAAAGTAACTCAAACAAACCCAAAATCTAATTATTTTAATGGTAAAACATATATTGGCCGATGATAAAGATTATAGTATTTTATTACATCACAATTTGGTCATTATGATGTCATAAAACATATTATATATTTAAAGCGTATATAATTTTTACCCAAAAATTTGACAGTCTTAGAAAATTATGAAAAATTAACCATTGGATAATTTAGATGCCCTGATTCTATAAATAAAATTTATTTTATCTAAATAATTTTCTAATTATGATAATTTTCACATTTAATAAAAAATCCTCCATTTATCAAAAGTTCACGGGTTTTCACAAAAATGTCTTTCAAACCATAATAAAAATTTTAATTGCATTCATAAAATTATAAGATCATTTATATTTAATAAAAGTTAATTTAATAATAATAATAATAATATTTTATTAAAATATTATTTAATTCAAAAATCCCTTAATTTAATAAAATAGAATTCTTAATTAAATAATAACTAAAAACACTATTTGTACTTTAAAAACTATTTACAATATATCAATAATGACTAGAAATTATATTCATTATTATATAAAAAAATAATTGACATGAACATAGTATTATTTATTTGTTACATAACCCATTAAAACATCTGCATAAGACCTAAGGGAAATGTGTTTGATGGTGACATACTCTTGGGGTGGCTCAGATAACATCGCTCGAGTGGTAATTTCTATCAACTTTCTCTTTTCCTGTAGACGGTCCCGTTTGATCTTGACATGATGAAGATTAGATTGGGCTTGGTCAAGAGCGATGCCCAAGGATGCCACCTCTTTTCCGAGCTCCAAAAAATGGGCTTTTTATGGAGAAATTCTAATGGATGATGCCATCACTTCTTTTGCCTGAGTAAATTAGATTTGTTAAAGTCCTATATTTATACTAATCATGTGATCACTGTTCAACGACTATATTAACAAAGGTCAATATTCTTATCATAAAACAAAAGAAGTTAACATCTTATATAAACATAATGAGAAATTTAATTAGATCAAGAGGGATTTCCATTAATGAAACATTGGGTCATTACATACACACCATGTGTGTCGCCCAGACATGGACAGCACACTGCATGGCGCGGTAAGGGAGTACACGGTGTGTACTCATAAAGTACATGGTGTGTACTTAAAAAATTTCAAGAAACCCCATTTTTCTGAATAAATCCAGGAAAATAAAAACATACTTGAATCGAGGATCCATATTCTTACAAACTTCCCCCCTTAAAGAAATTTGTCCCCGAATTTCCCTAACGAGGAAGAGAAGAAGAAACCCTGAACAGCTCTGGCCACTGTGATCGTATATCGCCCTCTCTTTCCCAGGTCTCGTCCTATACTCGCCCATGCTATCATAGCACCCCTACCAGAGGAACATACCGCCCACAAAGAACCTTCCTACTATGATCAAGAATCCGGATAGGATGCTCCTCAAACAATGCATCTGCTTCGATCTCAACTTCCTCGGGCTGAATGACATGATATGGGTCTGAAAAGTAACGTCAGATCTGAGAGATGTGGAAGACGTCTTGCGTGGACTGGTACCTCTGAGGTAACTGCAGCCGATTGGAAATTGGCCCAACTCTCTCCAATACCTCAAATGGGTCGACGTACCATGGTGAAAGCATACCCTGTCTCTAAATCCTATTTTGTCTCAATATCGGTGCGAAACACATGAAAACCTGAACCCTGGACTTGAACTACAGTGGTTTTCTCCAATGATCAACATAAGACTTCTGTTGAGACAGTGCTCTAGCCATCCTCTTCTGAATCATCTCAATCTGCTCGGAGGTATCTTGAACAAGACGAGGTCCCAATAAAGATGCCTCTCTTGCCTCCATCCAGCATAAAGGTGATCTACATGGACTAACGTACAAAGCCTTGTAAGGTGACATCTGAATAGTCACCTGAAAACTGTTATTGTAGGAAAACTCTACTAGAGGTATATGCTTCTCCCAGGAACCGCTAAAGTCTATAATTCATGTTCGGAGAATATCCTCAATCATTTAGATCATACGCTCGAAATGGCCATCAGTCGGGGGATGGTATGTTGTAATCAGAAGTACCTATGTACCCAAATCCCCCTAAATCCCCTGTTAGAACTGAGAAGTAAAGCGCGCATCCCTGTCTAAAACAATGGAGTGTGGAACTCCATGCAGACGTACAATCTCTCAGATGTACAGTCATCCCAGATCATCAACACTGAAGGTCTCTTTAATCGGTAAGAAGTGATCAACCTTCATAAGCATGTCGACGACAACCTAAACAACATCGTTCCCTCGAGGCGACCTCAGAAATACAGTCACTAATTCCATCGTGACATCACTCCACTTCCACTCCGGCATATAGGAAAGCTTGAAATCGAAAGACTGAAGATACTCGACCCACCTGCACTGTCTCAGATTCAGATCACGTTTAGTGAAGATGTACTTGAGACTCTTGTGGTTGGTTAAAACCATAAATTTCTCTCCTAATAGGTAATGTATCCAATAACATAAGGCATGAACAACAGCTGCCAACTCCAGATCTTGTGTTTGGTAGTTCCTCCCATGTGGCCTCAACTGCTGAAACCCGTACGCAACGACTTCATCTCCCTGCATAAGCACAATGCCTAGTCTGATACCTGAAGCATCACAGTAAACAATATAGATATTTCATGGATATTTCAAGACTCATATAGATGATGGTTTCCACCTTCCCTTCAGCTTCTGAAAGCCTGACTCACAAGAATCTGACCATGAGAACTTCGCCCCCTTCTTGGTCAGAACGGTAAAAGGTGCTGCTAGGCGTGAAAAGTCTTGAATGAATCTTCTGTAGTATCCATCCGGCCCTAGGAAACTTCATACCTAAAAAACACTCTTCGGATGCTCCCAAAAAACAACATCTCTCACTTTCTCGGGGTCCACAGATACTCCTTCCTCTGAGATGACCTGACCCAAGAAGTGAATCTGATCCATCCAAAAGTGGAACTTCGAGAGTTTAACATAAATCTGAAGCTCTCTCAATGTAGTCAGAATGATCTCAAGATGAGTATCATGGTCGTGTCGAGTGTGAGAGTACACTATGATATTTTCCACGAAGACCACGATGAAGGAATCAAAGTAAGGATAGAACACTCGATTCATTAGTGCCATGACAACTGCATGCGGATTCGTGAGACCGAATGGTATAACCGTATACTTGTAGAGACTGTACCTACTCTTGAATGATGTCAGAGGTATATCAGATGGTATAATGTGCAATGGATGATAACCAAACCTCAAATCGATCTTTGAGAACACCCGGATCCACAAATCTGATCAAAGTGGTCATAAATCCTCGACATGGGATATCTATTCTTGACCATAAACTGGTTTAGCTTCCGATAATCCACACAGAGCCTAAGGGTCTCGTCTTCCTTCTTTGCAAAAAGGACAAGAAAACCCCAAGGAGATGTACTGGGTCGGATGAAACCCTTTACCTATAACTCCTCCAACTGCTTCTTGAGATCCCGCAATATAGGTGCAGCCATCCTATAAGGGGGAATATACACCGGTGCAGCTCCTGGAACGAGATCAATATAGAAGTACACCTCACGCTCTAGAGGAAAACCTGAAAAGTCCTCTAGAAAGACATCCCTGAAACAATCCACCACTGGAGGAATGTCCAACTATGAAGTCTCCTGATCATCCAGATAAAGACTAGAAATATGGGTCGTCACCCTTCCTATCCCATGAAGCTCGAGTCCGGATCGACTCACCTGAACATCCCATTTGCCTATGTGAAGATGAGATTCACCCTCTAGTGATATGAAACTCATTGTGCGACAATAACAGTCGACAACCCCCTAGAAGGAAACCAACCAGTCCATCCCGACAATGATATCGCAGCCTGTCATCTCTAGGACATAGAGATACCATAAGAAACGATACCTTACAACCTTAAGAGGTCACTATATACACTGACGTACAATAGATGTTATCTTCCCTAAAGGTGTGTCTAGTGTCAACAAGTCATAAAAAGAAAGGATATAGAGCCAAAGGATCTCCACAATTGCAACAGAGATAAATCTATGCGTAGCACCAGTATACAAAAGAGGTGAAGATAAAATTGAGGATACTAAAATCGTACCTCGAACTGTTGATGATCCAGTATCATGCTCCTGATTGGTCTACTCCACCGCAAAAGTCTTTCCTGCCCCACAACCATGTGACACTGCCTGACCACTCTGAGCTTATCCTCCCAGCTGGTGCTGAAAGACTGGTGATGGTCCCCCATGGCCTCGACCCCCACATCGACTCGAGCAGCCAGAATAACTCCAGTTCCTTGACTGGTGAGAAACTGTTGCTGTGGATCATGAACGAGGAGTCATGGAAGAACCCCCGTCACCAGCTACTGGTGTGAAAACCTGGTAGAAATGTTGTAGGTGACCCATCCTGCCACAAGATCGGCACTCCACTGGGTCTCTCTGGCACTGTGGCCTCGTGTTCCCTACCCGTCCACACTGGTAGAATACCATGTGGCTACTTGAAGAATTATCTCGCCTCCTCAGATCACCACACGTAGACTCCCTACGACACTTCAGGCTATCAACTAGAGGAACACTAACTCTGGAAGCAGAACTGCCCTCCCTCATAGCTCCAGAGTCTCTCAGATTGTGCGCTGCTATCAGTGTCTGGTTAACGATGGAAGGTATGGAAGTCAACTGGAAGAGATTCACCTTCGAACGGATCTCCCGTCCGAGACTGTCCTCAAACTTCCTTGCTAAGAACACCGCACTTCCATCTCGGAGGGGTGTGAAATGATGTAGCTCTGTGAAACAAGGGGAATAATACATGACAGAAAGAGTAAACTGCTTTAGACTCATAAACACCCGGGCTTGATCGGCCCTCAGGGTCTCCGGGTAGAAGTAGTCGTAAAACATGCACTAGAACTCCTCCCAAGCCATAACCTACGGATGACCTGCCTGTGACATCACGTCCCAAAACCTCTTGGGGGAGTCTTGTAGCATATAGGCTGCGATCTTAACCTGCCCCTCTAGAGGCGTCTCCAGATTCTCAATGATATTCGGCATGTATTCTAGCCATGACTCTGCATCCTATGGTCCTCCTTACCCCGAGAATATAGGAGGATGATGCTACTGAAAAACCCACATCAAGTGTTCCATAGTCGTGCCAGGATGCGGTGCTCCCTAAAAGGTCTGCATCATCCTCATAAAGCCTTCCATGAACTATGCATCCACGCCTACAACTTGTATAACAGTAGGATCCAAGGCTGGCTCGACTGGAGGATTGGCGGGAAGTCCCTGATCATCCATATCTAGCATCTGATCACTACCTGACAACTGACGTACAAATGGAGGACGTCTCGGAGGCATAACTCAGGACGATCAAAAGCATACCTTAGATTTTGAAAACCAAGACAGAGAACAAATAAGTAAAAATTGGAAACAAGAGAAGGAAACACTCATGATTTACAAAATATGACTACACGACCTGTATAAACTCTACACGGTGTGTACGTAACAATATTCTCCTGCCTGTGTCTCCTTTCATGGTTAACCCACATGATCTTCTTAAATTGAGACTACACGGCGTGTTACCTATTGACATGGTGTGTATTAGACAAGGTTTCAATGACTTGTGTTGTTAGTTACACAGCCGGTTACTTGGTTGAGACTACACGACGTGTTTAGATCAAACATGACATGTACTAGAAGACTTTTCCCAACTCGTGTTTTTTGTGAACTGGCCAAGTACATGGATGAACCTTACACGGAGTGTACTAAAAAAACACGGCATGTATAGGAGGAGAGAACAATGTCCCGTGTTTTCCGTGACACGGTCGGGTACTGGGAACACGGATACATAGCGTGTTCATACATAAAATGGCGTGTATGACACGGGCTTCCCCAGCCCGTGTTGTTAGTGAAACGACCAGGTACACATCCTTCATCTACATACTGTGTACCTACCATACATGGCATGTTCCTCGTGATTTTTTATAACCTGTGTTTCTGCTCACATAGTCAGTGACACGGTTTAAAACTACACTGCATGTATATATGAAGTACACGCCGTGTAGTCTGGGTTTTCCTGTGAAGTATCTCCGAAACTGCACCGATGCCCAGAAAACACTAAAAAATGATCAAGGAGGTGCCAAATTACGATCCATGAGGTCCCATACTCCCCAACAATAAAATCTTGGCATCCAATATAGTCATATATAAGGCAAGTAGGCCAATGATTCGCCAATTTTTTATTCAAGAGGGCCTATAACACCTAAAGAACCCAAATTTGGTGTTCATTTAATAAAAGTACAATACAAAAACCACTCTATGAAACTGTAGGTGTTCTATCAAAGAATCTATGACAAAAACATGCATAATTTACACACGTTCTACCACAAAAATATTCAATCGCTAATGCACCCTAGATGGCATGGTAAGAAAGCATGGCTTGTGATTTCTAACAACTGCCTATTTGATGAATGAGATGGCATACCCTCATCTCATCGGGTTGCGACAGAAATAGAACCACAATATCAACAACAATAACAACACAAGGCATGTGAATCACTCTAAGTGAAATCAGATAAACTATAACATAGAAAAACTAGAAAACTCTAACAAGCGAGGTAGGTTGGATTTATCCTGTACACGGGTTAGCTACTCCCGAGAACAGCTTAATACCAAGTACTGAATCCATGCTATCCCTGGATAAAGGCTCCAACTAGTAAATCAAGTGAAAGGAAACCCCTCTGATACCACCTTTTATCATCCTGGTTCCGGAATCCACCCAGAGGCGCCCCGTACCTGGTTGGTCACATGGCCTCAAGCGCATTTTCCCAAACCCTAGAGGCTTCCGACTAGTAGTGAGGGCCTTGGGTGTGATAGTGGGAAAACTATGTCCTCATTTCCAAAGTACACAGTGGAAGAGGAAATCAAATAACAACACTAGAAGAAATAGTAGATATCCATACAAGTTTAAATGATAAATAGCGGATGACTAACAAATAACCAAATGGAGCAGAAATATGTATAAATTATGCATGATACATATATGTCTAGGAAAAATAGCCAAACATGTCAATGCTGAATAGTGTACTAAACCAAAGTACAATAGAAAAAAAGATGAGCAACTCCTCAGCATCGCAAGCCATGGCTTGGTCCCATGCTCTCCAGCTCCAGTGCAATCAAGAACCTGTAGTATATGGGCGCTTTCCATTATCTATACCTGCAACAACATTATCTTTTTGGGCTTAAAAGAATGAACCAAACATGGTGTGAGAGAAATTTCCAATGGGAAACCACCCCAAGATCTGTGCCTAATAGTCAGTGAATATATGGCCGGTAAGTACAGTAAGCAGTAAACAGTAAGTAGTAAACTGGATAATACACAGCAGTAAGAATCCAAAAATTCTAGCATATATTATACAAACACGAAACAACCACTCAAGCATGTATAACAAAAAGGTAACCTCTAGGTATTTCTCACAGTCTAACCCCTAAGGTTCAACCTAAAAGTACTATAAACCCTTTGGGAGGCACACAAAGTCTCACCGCTCTGGTTCAGCTATAGAATATACTCTATGAGAAATCACTCACCGTCAATTCACCATATAGTCTCATATCGTACTAAAGGCTCTCTGAGGAAGAACCCAACGTCTATTCCCCCTGTGGCTCATGTTGAGGAACTAAAAACTCACTGAGGAAGCACTCAATGCCAATTCCCCCTGTAGTCTCACATCGTAAATTAAAGGCTCTCTGGAGAATCATTTACAACCATTTTTTCTATGGTCCACTATACTAGGTTCTAACAGCCCTGTGTATAATAAACATGCATAGCATCTGAATCGGCCCAAGTAAACCTCAAGAACAACTTTGATATCATTTGAAGGCACAACACCAATACAGTACATCATTTCCATTATCCTATAACTAGTCATGGAAACTAGAAAAATTCCAAACAAGAAAAATAAGAATGGAAAACATCAAGAGTATAGTAAAAACTTCCCTATTCACAATCAATTACCTATACTCAAGAAATCAACCAATGAAGGGAAAACAATAGGGAAAAATAGGAAACATGAAATACCCCGTTCAAGGGTATTGGTGGAAATTGCACATAATATTCACAGACTTCCTAAAGAAAGGCACAAACCACCTACCTCGGTGCTAGGAGAATGTTATACGTTAACCAAAATGATTTATTCTACTTATAACCTCGAGGATCTGAGATAACGTCAAACAATGTCAACCCACGATATCTTGAGAAAGAGGAGAAATTGGAAAACAAGTATCTTGGACAAGGAAGAACTCACTGTTGTGGTTCCAACACAATCGACGACGTCTGAAACAGAGATCGGATGGATGAACGAGATTCCGGAGAATAATCACGGCATTTCGGGTCACTCTCGGATGAAGAACCTGGAAAAAGAGTGTGTTCTGTCTGCTAGCGCAACCCTGGTCCGTTTAATGAAATAAAGAAAGAAAACATGTGGCATGTACTTTTGAGGTACACAGCGTGTACTCTATTTTTCAATACTCCGCTTTAAGTGACCTCCACCTCACCCCTACACAACGCGTGTGTGGCCCGAACATGGCCAACACACGGCCTGGCGCGGCAAGGGAGTACACGGTGTTTACTCAGAAAGTACACAGTGTGTACTTAAAAAATTTCTAGAATCCCAATTTTTCTAAAAAACTCCAGGAAAAGAAAAACATACTTGAAACAAAGATACGGGTTCTTACATGTAACACCCTGACCCCAGTTACCCAGAATATGTCCATTATTACATAACATTAGCATGATATAAGGAATCATTTCCCGAAATACCAACCAATTTAGTATCCTTGGATATGTTAGATACATACATATGTTTTACATTTCATCAGTAAATACAAAAACGTTATATCCCCATTGAACACTCTTATATCCCTTAACTGATTCCTCGAGGTTAATTGTAATATAATTCTTTTAATCCTAAGAAAAATAAAACATAAGAAAGGGGTGAGCTCAGATTCTCAGTAAGGATAACGATACAATGGAAACTATTTTAAAAAAGAATAAACATTTAAGGCAATGTATAAGACTAAAACACTAGACTTTAAAACATAAACTACAACACAATATGGAAAATATAAATCAAATAGTTCTATTTACTTATTCACATGGATATTGTACTAGTTGAATAATCACATGTAATATTAATAACCAATTTCATAATGATGGAATGCAGAATTGCAGACATCATAACCACATAGTCAAAGGCTCATTCCATGACAAAAAAATAAGATTTTGTCAAGGCCTTTTGCCAAGACACTAGTTTGTAACATTATACCTACCAATGCATCAAGGATCTATAGTGGCTCCACCTATCATTTACTAAGTCTAATGTATTACTCATATGAAAAGATCGAAACATAATTTAACATTCATATTAAAATTAGCATACACAATGTCAATTTTTAAATTACAACCCATGAATGGTATAAAAATAGAACATCCACAGTCAAACATAACTTATTCAATACAATATGGAAAATTCTATTATAATAAATTAACCTCAATGAAGAATGATGAATGAAATTAACATTGATGAAATTAATCATCAAAACTATTTTAGAGAAATATCACCCATTTTTCATGAAAACATTTAGAAGTCTCAATATTTATCAAGATGTTATTTTAAATCGATTTTTGAATCAAAGTGTCACATACCACTTTGAATCTTTTAAAAGTAGTTTTAATTTTTAAACAGTAATGTACATATAAATAAATACATAATATTTTTAAAACAATGACATTAATGAGAAAGATTTAGAAGAATAAATTTTTAAAATTGAAAATTATATTTGAGATAGAGTTCCTAACTAAACGAGAGATGCATGAATACAAATAATTTATGTAATAAAAAAATTATAATATCATGAGAATAAATGGATTCATGATATTCTATTCCATAGTATAGTAAATACACTATATAAAAGTGAATTGGTGTATAACAACAAAGAAGTCTCAATGGAATGTAAGTTGAGATGAAATCCCCTATAAAGACTGTATCCTTAGGTTCAGGATAAATCAATGATAAAATTTTGTGTGAAAAATATAAATACACTCAATATGATGATATTTTCAGTGTAAGTCATTCAGAGGACATTCACACATAATTTTGTAAAAACGACACCATTGACTTGGATGTTTAACTCAATGAATAGAAATTGAGTTAAAATTACTCATATCAAGTTCATATCGATGAATTTAGAATTTATCAATTGAGTGATTTTGTGTATAAAAATTTTATTTACACAAAGGGGAGTGGAAATTACTACATAAGTAAATATATTATTACTTTACACATAATAATGCAGTAAAATAATCAATGAGTGGAAATCGAAATTAAAAATTCACTTAATGATTTGACAACATACGAAACATACACCTCAAGAAAGAAGCTTCATGCAATGAAGAATTAATTACCCATAAATTAAATTATATTACACAAATAATACAATTATGGGTAGTACATACGCCACACAAAATGAAATAGTGGCAATATAGAATTAATATCATATGAATAAAAAGTGAGATGAAAACCCCATACCTTGTGCTTTTCCTCAGTAGAGGGTACGTTAACCTCCTGTATAATATTTTTATCATTTTTATTAAGCTTTACAAGAACCACATACATAAATATTAAATCATATATGATATTTTAATATATCATTATTAATAACATCTTAGTAGTATCATTGCTACAGGTGTTAACAGATTTGTTTTCCATTATATGTTTTGTTACGTAAGTCATGTGTGTTATGGATAAAGTGTATTTGATTCATATATAGAATTATATTAAGTTATTAAACATTATTTTTAATCACAAAATGAAAATAATTTTTGAATGTTAGAGATGGGGAATGAATCTCATCGCATTTGTTGAGACAGTAATCCGTACGTACGTATGAGCAACAATGTCATTCAATTGAAGGTGAGATCATATATAATTGGATTTTATATCATATATAATTAATAATTATAATTATATATTTATTATTTACATCAATTATACATCATTATTATACCCATCCAGATAATGAAGTGTTTAATAAAAACAACACCCTGATGTGGAGACGGTAAGTCGTACGTACACACATAGGTTGAGTTTGTCATTCATAGGATTGATAGAATAATGAATATGGTTGTACCATGTTTACAATAACATAAAAAAATGTATGAGGTACTAGAGGTATTATTTTGGTATTGAAACAACATAATAAGATAAGGGGAAAATAAGATAACATTGAAAGAGATGATGAAATTATTACCTCTTCTTCGAGTGTTTCCTTTTGATTTGATCAAAAGGGCTCCATTGGTTGGATTTATCATAAAAGGAAGACCTATAGGATGTATTTACAATAATGGGG
Organism: Viscum album; assembly: GCA_963277665.1. Lineage (NCBI taxonomy): Eukaryota > Viridiplantae > Streptophyta > Magnoliopsida > Santalales > Viscaceae > Viscum > Viscum album. The sequence goes on along the minus strand of OY728143.1, from coordinate 873,440,458 downwards.
GGGATATTTTGGTAGGTTTTGGCCGAGAAAAATGGCTTTGGAGGGTTTAAATTAGGAGAAGGGGAAGTACCCTTTTATAATAGAGTTGAGGGCCACTTTAGAAAAACTATGAAATATTATTTTATTATAAATTCAATTTCGGAATCTAATGGAAAAAATGGAATTATTTCAAGTCTATGGTGGTTATGGATCTAAAAACTCTCAACCAATTAGTTTTATACTTGTTTTGGTCACCATATTAACCTTATCTTTTTTATTTAACTCTTAGTTAAATAGTTTATCTTTTACCATTTGTTCTTGTATTATTATAATAAATGGTTTATGAACATATATAAAAATCCAAGAGAACCCCCAGTGGTTCATTATTGACATATCTAACCTTATATAATTTTTTTTTCCGAACCTCATATTTTTAGAAAAATTATATTAATTAATAATATCGTATTTGTATTATAAACACATTTATGTCGATTCTGATACTATTTGGTATTTCACTTTTTCAAAGTCCTAAAATCATTATTACGTTGGATAAAATTAATTTATTCAACCTTAAAATGTCAAATTAACCTTTAAAATTTGTTTAATTTTTCAGAAATCTCAATTTACATTTATTTGGTTATTTTTAATTTCAATTAATTTAATATTTCATTAATAATGTAAGTACTGCATCATCATTGTGTCATAATTAAATCTAATTATAATATTTATAAATATTATAAAAAAAATTATTTAGGAAATCGTTTTAGCATTCTAATAATTAATTATAATCAAATGTATCTTATTTATTACCGTAAATTAAAAATGTGTTAGTTGTTAAACATTGAATTTAACACTTTTAACTCTTCTTTAAATAAAATAATAACAAATATCCAAATCTAATACATTTGGGCCAAAAGGATCATATTTTATTTCTAATGATTGTTTTGATCAATCTAAACTTATCCAATGGAATTAGGACATGTGTTATGGTAATTAAAATATCATTTTTACCTTTAATTAATATATTTTCTTTTAACAGTGGAAAATTAATGTCAAATGTTACTATTCACTAAAAATTATTTTAATCTTAGTCAACCAAATTTTAATTACTAATGTCTATTTCATCGCTTGGTGTTTTTCAATTCAATCTACAGAAGTGGTAAAATTACGTTTTATGGAAATTTGCTAACGTGCCTAGAACGTGAGTACCAGACGTTAAATAATTCAATAAAATTTTATACATCTAATTTAATTATAAAACTACATCAATGAATTAAATTGAAATAATATAGTTATTATGTAACAATTTATACATTAAATAATTATATATATAATATATATAATTATTTAAATAAAATGTCATTTTTAAGCAATAACGCAGTTTTTTTCACTATTCATCAAAAATTGAAAGTTTTGAGAAAAATACCAAAAAATTAACCTACGATAATATTGATACTCCAAATTCAAAAATAAAATCTATATTAAAAAATTAAAAACATAGAGACTAAATTAATTAATTTAAAATTAATTCCCGTTGTCAAAACCGAAAAATGGGGGGTTTTAAATAGAAAAACATATCAAAAGATTGACATTTGTATGTGTCAAATTTAAATGTTAAATTACTTAAAATGACCTAAATTTTATTAAATGATAGAAATATAATATAATTATAGTTTCAAACCATTAAAATTTATAATTTAATACTATAAATTATTTTTATTAAAAAAGTTGTTTTCAATTGAAATTTAGTATTTTCCACTATTCTCACAAATATGAAATTTATCATAAAAAGACCAAAAATGAAATGAAACTAAATGTATATGTCCCAAATATAAATAAATTATTATTTTTCAAAATTTATTATATAAAAGATTCAAACATTTAATTTAATAAATGGTTCTCCATTAAATGATGGTAAAATTTCATTTTCTGGAAAATATTTCCATTATATGAAAAATTGTATTATTTATTATATTATGTCTAAGAAACAAAAAATATGGATGTTAAAATTATATGGAGTATATAAAATTCCAAATGAAGTTAATAATATTCCTAAGCACTTTTTAAACGACTGGTTCGGTATGTCGTGGTGTGCTCGAACTCGGTGTTGCATGTAGCACAAGCTATTGAGTTACATTAAAAAATAACATACTATGAAATCTTGGGGAGTTAATTTCATCACCCATTTTGGAAATTTAATCCACTCAATTTTAAAATTGGGCTTGGGAACTTCATTGAAAGCCCGAAATAGGAAACAGAGTCAATAAAACTATCACATTAAATGATAGAGAGAGAAGTACATAGGTCACCCCAGATAACCCATACTAGGATTTCATGTAAGAAAAAATGGATATAAAAGATAATATAAGTGTCATGTTATGATGGATAGCTAAGGAAAATAAGACCAGGAGAGAGTTAAGAACAAGAAAACCAGAAACATGTAATGAGATAAATAGTAATTAGTTTTCGAGTTGGAAAAGTAAACAGAAAACATTTTCTGTTTTAATTTCCATTTCATAATGTTGTGGAATTTATTTATGAGATTGACTAAGAACATAAAGATATATAATTAATTTTTATGTAGCGTTTCATCCTTTAATAAATTTCTACCACTAACTTATGTTTTTACAAATGATGAGTATTCAAAGACGACTTGGTCACACCTCAAGAGCTAGAATCAACATATAGAGAATCAAATGATCCACAAAGGATAAACTATATATTTCTCTTTTTTAGAGATTAACCAAAACAAAAATGGTTTGTACAAGATCACATTATCTCTAAAAAGTATAATCCATTAGAGAATGAAATACTAATCTTAATTTCTAAAATTAAACCAACATTACCCAAAGTGTTGGGACCAGTTTGTGTATGAAGATTGTATTTATTGTCAAAATTTGTCACTATCGGTCAAAATGAAGAAGGATATGAAGAAGGAATACAATGTCATTAGAGATCGGTTAAAGTGAGGATTCATGGAGAATTGTTATGAAATCATAACATTGAATGTCATGCTTGGAAAATTCTCTAGGAAGTCAATTAAAACAATTATTGAACTGATACTATGTTCAAAAACATATGACAAGGTGACACATTGTTTACAAAAATGAAGAATGGTGAATTATCATCCATATAAGGATGATTAAAGAAGAATGATGATTTAAATAACACCATAGAATTCTTCATGATTTCATGAGAACCATGTAATATATTTCTTGAAGAATATAATCATATGATTTGAATGAATTAATTAATGATGTATGAGGAAGAAGATAGAGTGTGGAAGGGATTGGCATTATAAGAAGTTAAGGAATTACACATTTCCTTGAAATAAGATGATTGTTGCATTGTTCTTAAAGTTCCAAATACATTTATCAAGAGTGATACATTGTCTGCAACATTGAATATATTTGAAGAAGCTTGAAAACTACACTTTTGGATGAAGAGAGATCATTGGAGCTCTTTGGAATTAAAACTCCAAAAGGAATTGAGGATTTTTAGTGAGGATGAAGAAGTACTATGGAAATCATATTCCAAAAAGGAAGGACAAACTAGAAGATGCTTTGTTGGTATGTATTTCACAAATATCATAAGTTAGGAAAACTTGTGAGGCAAGACATATGAATGAAAGGGGTAGAAATGATGATGTGAGTCATATACAGTTTTGATTGCAAGGAATAATGTTGCTTGAAGATAATGAAGTTTTATTACTTCCCATTGTAACTCTGTTGATGATAATGCTAATCTATCAAAGGATATATATCACGATAGCAGAGTTCATGATGAAATATGAAGAATGGTTATGGGGAGAAGTGAAGAGATAAATGACAAAGGAATAAACCATCTGGAGGCAGCACAAAAGAAGAGTTTATGGTGGCACCGTTTTCTAGTGTTTTCTAAATTTTTGGGTCAGAAAATTGAAAAATGTAAAGAGGTGATTTTAGAAAAGGAAAGAAAGTTTCATGAAAGTTTTGGTTTACAAGTATTGGCATGAAAGTATTGGTGTGCATGTATAAGTGGCACGCAAGTCAAATTTCAGAGATCATCCAATCAAAATTTGTAAAAGAAAATAAAGTGGCACGCAAGTTTGAAATTGTCACGCAAGTCAAGAGTGTCGCACAAGTATTGGCAGGCAAGTCTTGGTATGAAAGTGCATGTTGCATGGAAGTCATATTCCAACATCATCATATCAAAATATGTCAAAGGAAATAATGTGGATCACAAGTTAGAAAGTGTCGCGCAAGTCAAGAGTGTCATGCAAGTATTGGCGCACAAGTCTTCGAATGCAACTGCATGTTGAGTGCAAGTCATATTACAACATCATCATATCAAAATATGAAAAAGGAAAGAATGTGATGCTCTAGTGATAAATGGTAATGCATGTGATGGAGCATCTCTCAAGTGAGGCGCACAAGTATATGTGGATTGCAAGTCATAAATGTGCCTATAAATTGGACACTAGCCTCCACATTTCATAACACTCAACACTTGAGAAAATATTTCAGCTCTGATCGCACAAGTAGTAGAGGGTGGAACACAAGCTAAAGTAGAAGTCAAGATGAGGGTATTGATAAGGTGCCCATGTGGTTCCATGAAAGTGGTGTCACGCAAGTTGTGTCGTTCCAGTTGTGTCGTGGAAGTTTGGGCGCACATGTTTTGGCACACATGTTGTTAGAGGTGCACAAGAAAAGTGTGTGTTTTAGCCAATGGTTGTGCATAAGTTTTTAGTTGGGAACAATTTTGGCGTGCAAGTATTTGGTGGTGCACAAGAAGGGATGCACGCAAGCTGGGTGGTGCACAATTAAGAATTGGTGTGCCCGCTGTGAGTTGTTCTAGAAGTTCCTTACCAGCTTCGGATCAATTGAGTTGTGATTCTAGAAAGAATAAGTATAAGAAGAGCTCAGTGAAAATGTTTTCTCACTAATAGAAAATGTGTGATGAAGAGTAGGTTTCAGTGCAGCTGGTTTTTCATTGAATAAGAAGAAATAGAAGGAAAAGTGTTCAACTACATTCCATATGCATGATAACATGCATTTATAAACATGAGAATAACTCACTTTGATGATGTCAAGTAAGACGATCTTCATTTCCTAAATAATCACATTGGTATATGTGATTCTCTCTAATAAATAAGAAGAAGTGTTAGTTAATTCTGTTATTTCTCTAACGAAAAAGAAGGTGTCCTAGTGTTGCTGGTTTTTCAGTAGTGAAGAAGAAAAGAAGAATACATGAAGAATTTCCTGCCTACTTATTTTCAAGTAATCAAGTGAAGAGCACTGAAGAATATCAATTCAAAAGCTACCTTTTGAAGAAGGTAGAAGACTGTCTTCATAGGCCGTATAAAGAACAGCCTAGAGGCTTCAATTTGGACTAGGCTATCACCACCCCAGGGAATAGGATTATTTCCCACCCCCTCCAAAGTGTAGGGACTCACACTATCTAGAGGATTGTTTACCTAGACACTCCATTGTAATAGAATATCAAATTATAATGGAGAATCCATGAAGTGGTCATAGTAATGAATATAAAGGATGTAGCTACTCTTATTGAGTGGTGAACCTTGTAAAAATATAATGTGCATATTTTTTATGCTTTCTATTATTTCATGAGTTAGGGAAAAGAGAATAAGAGAATCAAGATCTTAAGAGGTCAATAGGTTCATGGATAAAAGATGTCATTGGTTTAAAAAGTCCCCAACACTGATTCACCCCTAGTGTAATGTATATCCCAAATTGGTCCTCTCACAAAGCTCAATAAATACAATTCAATTAACAATTGTCCATAAAATCCTTCAATATAATCCTAACTAAGATTTAAACCCAAAACATAGGAGAAATTGATTATGTAGTCTTCCACGTTAAATTATATATCAAAATATCATCGATTACTCTTAACGAAACATTATTAAAAGTAATTATCCTAATCACATATTATCTATGATAGGTTACTAATTTCCATAAATAAACCAAATATATATAAATCCACAACAATAACATAGATAAAAATCCACCATTACTCCTCAAATGAAATCCCATAGTATTCTATTTTATTTAGGCATATAGTTTTCTCAACACAGTGAACGTCTTCCAAAATATGATTTATCACCTTATCACTAAATTATTTTCCTATACTAAAGATATACATTTGATAATACATAAGATCACAAATCAACTTATTATTGATTAATAAATTCATTTAACTAAAAATAATTAGTCCCACTAACCAAGGACTTCATGTAGTCTAGTGGTAGGTGATAAATCCAAATCACACACTTTTAGTGGGTTCAATTCTCGCTGCTTAATCCGATGTGATGGGTTGTCACATGGTTTTCATGTTGTCTTTTTTCAAAAACTATATTTTATAAAATTCCTAAAATGTGATAAATTCCTCAAAATAACCACAAAATAATTTAACCAAAAATGTTATGTCATACCACACCTTTTCATCCCAAAGTTTAATAATCTGTAATTACCTCAAATTCCAAGAACATATAAACCCAAATGGTTCTTTATAAATATATTGACAAAAGTAAAAATAATTATTCCTCAAATAGAATTTTCATATAACAAACTGCATGGTTACACATACAATAGAATAGTCTTTCAAATAAATCCCATACTTTTAAACATTTCTCCATCCATTTATCTCCACATAGGTTCATCCTTGACTTAGAGGTTATCCCATATTTTAGGGAATTGAATCAGGTAATGATAAGGTCCCTTAAATTTACAAGAAATTACTGTAATTGGATTCTTAGGATCATTTTTATTTTCTTCCTTTGTACTCTTCATTTTTCCTCGGTAATTCTTTACTTTTTATCCCTCCTTCCCATAGATAAATCATTTCATTGTTTTATTGAGAAACCTTCATGGGTGTATCCTTCCACATTTTTATCATGATTTAAATTAATCATTATTTTCTCCATGGTTTCCACTGTTGGAGCTCGTATCATTCACCACCTTTCTCTTATTTGTTTAGTCCAGGAGTTGGTTAATATATATGTTTTTGATCATATTTTAGGAAAATTGATTTGGCATGAACACGAAATCTTTTACGCCTATCAACATTCCATTTTCTTGCACATTTCCACCACCATGCCCACCTTTTACATCATGTTCAAGGTAAGTATAACTTCATTGTAATCCGGCCATTGACTAATAGAAGAAATCATAGTGTGAGTCATAAAATTAGTTAGAGAAGATAATGCAACTTTATTTTCAATATAAATCACCTTAGGATTAACTAAGGTTATTTATTCTCATCTTATATTAAAATCCTTCAAATCGGTTTGCAAATAAAATGTGAATTATCCTAAGCATATCCCATATTATGGTCATAACCAAGAATGCACCAAGACCCATTGTCGTCTACCAAGATACCCCGAGTGAAGCTCAAAAATCTTAGTCAGAGTTTTCAATCCTAGGTACATCTGTGCTAGATCTTCCATTACCTGCTCGTATCCAGATAGGGATATATTGTTTAGAAAACACACATTATAATTACATTGCCAAAATTTTTGGATGTTCTACTACACTAATCCTCAAATTCTATCATATATTAGTGTTTTCTAATCAGTTTTTTTAAATATAGCTTCCATTTTTTTACTAAACATTCGTTGATACCAAATTTAATGCCCCGACCCCAGTTACCCAGAATCAGTGAATTATTATATAAAATTATCATTGATACAGTGAATCATGTTCTGAAACACCTATTAATTTAGTATATATTTATGTACTAGATACATACATATGTTTTACATTATCTCATGAAATAAAAAAACATTGTGTCCCCTTTTAACACTCTTATATCCCTTAGCATATTCTTGCAGGTTATTCATAATATAATTTCTTCGCATCCTGGAAAAAATAAAACATAAGAAATTTGTGACATCATATGCTTATAACGGATAAAAATATATCAGAAACTATCATATATAAGAATAAACATTTAAGGAAATTCATACGTCAAAAACACAATCCTTTTAAACCTAAACATCTTCACAATATGGAAAATATAAATTAAATAATTCCATTTACTTATTCTAATAGATATTATACTAGTCGAATAATTACATGTAATATCAATAACCAATTTCATAATGATGGAATGCATAATTTCAGACATCATAACCACATAGTCAAGGCCTCGTGCGAAGACTACAAATAATATTTTTTCAAGGCCTTGTTCTAAGACACTAGTTTGTCTCTTGAGACCTACCAATGAATCAAGGAGCTATAGTGGGATCCAACAATCACTTACTAAGCCCAATTCATTCCTCAAATGAAAAGGTTGAAACATAATTTAAACCATCTTATTATTACTATCATATTAAATGTCAATATTTTAACCACAATAGAAGAATTGTATAAAAATTGTACATCCACAGTCAAACATAACTCACTCAATACAATATGGAATATTGTATTATAACAAATTAAACTTAATCAATAATATTGAATTATATTTAAATATATGAAATTAATCATCAAATCTATTTCAATGAAATATACCCCAATTTGTTGAAAATATTTAATAGTCTCACTATTTTCAAGAAGTTGTTTAAAATATATTTCTGAATCAATGTGTCTCATACAACATTGGAAATTGTAAAAGGAACATTAATTTTATAAAATTAATGTCCATATAAATTAATCCTTAAAACCATCTTCAATTCATGGACATTAATGAAAAAGATTTAGGAGAATAAAATTTTAAAACATTTAAAATGACATTTTAGTTTCTGTTCCTAACCAAATGTGAGACACTTGAATAAAAATAAATTAGGTAATAAAAACATTATAATATCATGAGAATAATGGGATTCATGATATAATTTGTCAATGTACAGTATATACACCAAATAAATGTGAATTGGCACAAAACAACAAAGATGTATCAATGTAATGTAAGTTGAGATGAAATCCCTTATAAAGACCGTATCCTTAGGTTAAAGATAAATCAATGAGAAAATTATGTGTGAAAAATATCAATAAATTCAATATGATTGGATATTCAATGTAATTCAATCAGATGACATTCACAAATATTCATGTAAAAAACACCAATGACTTGGATGTTTAACTCAATGAATAGAAATTGAGTTAAAATTAATCTTATCAAGCTCATATCAATGACATTAGAATATATAAATGGATTGAGTATGTGTATAAAAATTATATCCACACAAAGGATAGTGGAAATTACTACATAAGTAAATAAATATTGATTTCACAAATAATCTTGTTTTACTATAATAAATGAAGTTTGTGTAAAACACAATTTGTGGAAATCAAAATTAGAAATTCCCTTACCGATTTGGTAACATACAAAACATACACCCCATGAAATAAGGATAATAAAATGAAGATGTAAATACCCATAAATTAATGTATATTACACAAATAATACAATCATGGGTAGTACAAACACCACACAAAATGAAAATATTGACAATACAGCATGAATCTCATGGGAATAAAAAGTGAGATGAAACCCCTTTACCATGTACTTTTCCTAATTAGATGGTATGTAAACCTCCTTTATAATTGATAAATCATTGATATTATATTATGAAAGAACCACATACAGAAATATGATATCATATATGATCTTCTAATATTTTTTTTATAATAATATTTTTGTAGTATCATTGTTTCATGTGTGAAATGATTCGTTTTCCTTTATATGTTATGTTACATAAGTCAGGTTTGTTATGGATAGGATGTATTTGATTCCTATCCAGAATTATATTAAGTTATAAAACATTATTTTTAATCATAAAATTAAAATTATTCTTGAATGGTTATGATGGGGAATGAATCTCATCGCGTTCGTGGAGACATGTAATTCGTACGTACACACGAGTGAAAATATCATTCAATTGAAGGTGAGATCATATATAATTGGATTCTATATTATATATAAAGAATAATTAACATGTTATATTTAGTATTTACATCAATTATACATCATTACAATACCCATCCATATAATTAGGTGTTGAATAATTACTACACCATGATGTGGAGATGGTATGCCAAACATACACACATTTTGTGACATTGTCATTCATAGTATGTATAGAACAATTAATATGGTTGTACCATATTTATAATAACATAATAGTATGTATAATTTAATGGATTTATTATTTTGGTATGGAGACAAAAAGAAATTGGAAGTGGAAGAAGAAGATAACTTTGAAATAGATGATGAAATTATTACCTCTTTATCAGGTTCTTCATTTTGATTTGATTAAAATGGATCCATAGGTTTAATTTATGATCAAAGGAAGGCCTCTAAGATGTATTTTTTGTAGTTGGGAGGATATTTGGGTAGGTTTTCACTACGCCAAATGGATTTGGATGTGTGAAATTAAGATAAGGGAAGTACCCTTTTATAAGAGAGGTGAGGGTCACTTTAGGAAATCCATGAAATATTATTCTATTTTAAATATATTTTCTGTTTCTGATGGTTAAAAATAGATTTATTTAAAGTATCAGGTGGTAATAGGTCGAACATATTTCAAAAAATATGATTTATACTGAAATATGTCACCATATTAAACTTATCTTCTAGATTTTTCTCTTAGTTAAATTGATTAACATTTACCATGTATTCTTGTATTATTATAATAAATGGTTAATAAACATAATATTAAAAGCCAAAAGAATCCCATGTGGTTCATTATTGATATATATAACTTTATATAAGTAATTTTGACTAACCTTATAATTTTAAGAATATTATATCAATTAATAGTATAGTATTTGTCTTAGAAACACATTTATGTCAATTTTGACAATAATTGGTGTTTGATTTTTCTTAAAGTAATTCAATTTTATTAATTCAAATAATATTTATTTAATCAACTCTAACATATAATATTAATCAATAATTTTTTTATTTCATCAGAAGTCTCAATTTTCATTTATGTGGATATTTATAAGATAAATTATTTTATTATATCATTAATAAGGTAATTACCACATCATTGTTGTGTTATAATTCTATTTTATTATTTAATGTCTAAAATTTATAAATAAAATACCATTATGTAATAAATCATTTTATATTTCTAATGAATATTTATAGTCGAATTTATCTCATGTATAGCCCTATTCTAAAAATGGTTTACATATTAAACAATGAATTTATCACATTTAACTCTTCATTAAATAAAATAATAAAAAATTTCTTAATCTAATCCATGTTGGAAAAAAGGATCATATTTTATTTGTAATGTTTGTTATGGTCGAAATACAATTATCCAATAGAATTTGGACATGGGTTAGTATAATTATAATATAATTTTTACATTTAATTACCCTTTTTTATTTTTAACCATGGTAAATAAAAGTCAAAAGTTACTATTAAAAAAATCATCTAATTGAACATAATTTTAATTATAGATTTCAACCATGTCTCTTGGATTTATGAAATTCAATCCACAGGAGTGGCAAAATTATGTTTTATGCAAATTTTCTAACATTCCTAGAAGGTGGGTAAAAGATGTTAAAAATTTCAATAAAATTTTATACATCTAATTTTATTATGAAATGACCTCAATGAATTACATTGAACTAATATAGGTATTCTGTATCAATTTTTCATAAAATAAATGTAAAGAAAATACATAATTATTTAAATAAAAAGTTATTTTTTAAACAATAACATAGGGATTTTCACTATTTATCAAAAATCAAAAGTTTTCCTAAAAATAACAAAAATTTACGCTAAGATAATTTTGATAATCCTAATTTAAATATTAAATCTATTTTAGAAAATTAAAAACATTTAATGTTCATTAATTAATTTAAAATTAATTCCTATGGTCAAAACTAAAAAAAGCGTGTTTTTTAAAAGTTAAAATTATCAAAATATTGTCACGTGTTTATGTCAAATTTAAAATTGAAATTTCATATAAGGATATAAATTTTATTAAATGATAAAAATATAATCTAATTATACTTAAAAACCATTTAAATTTATAATTTAACACTATAAATTATTTTACTTAAAAAGTAGTTTTCAATTAAAATATAGTATTTTCACTCTTCAGCAAAAAATATGAAAGTTATCAGAAGGAACCAAAAATTTATCAAAACTAAATTTTTTTGTGTCAATTCTAAAGAAGATATTTATATTGTAAGATTTATTATATAAAATTGTCATAAATTTTATTTAAAAAAATGTTCTACATTAAAAGGCGGTAAAATTGCATTTTCCAAAAACTACTTCCATTATCTGAAAAATTGAATTTGTTCTTATACTATGTAGATGAAACATATAATATGGATATTGAAATTATATAGAGTATATAAAACTCAAAATTTAAGTAATTATATTCATTACCTTTTTTTTGAACGGCTTGTTAGGTTAGTTGTGTTGGGCATGAACTCGGTGTTGCGTATAGCGCATTCTATTTGGTTACTTTAAAGAAAATAACTTACTATGAAATAATGTGATGATACAAATAAGGATATTAATATCATATATATAAATTTTAAATAAATTTATAGTACTTTATAAAAATTATATATATAAAAAATAATAACATCACTTAACAGAGACGGTAAGTCATACAAACACATTAAAGTTGTTTTCACTTTTCAACTGTTGGAATGAAAGAAATATAAATAATAGCTAAAATTTAAAAATAATTATTATGTAATAAACATCATATATATATATATATATATATCAAATCCATATTTTTTTACCATCCATGTAAAATGGAAATAAAAAATAAATCACATTTCGTAGTGGAGGTGGTCATCCACACATACACACAATACGATGTTATCATTTTAGAACTGGTAGCAAGGTAAGATGGTATGTTACATCCCACCCCTTAATCATTAGATTGAGAAGGTGGATGTGTAGTTACATGTCCTTAAGAAACGTTCCTAGGGCGTCAAATGCTGGTGATAAATTCCAAGGGATTCATGAATCATTGTGGAACAATTTTCCATTAAGATAAAATAAACCAACCAAATAAGCCATTATCAATAAACTACATGATGAATGTAAACAAGAAAATCATCCCATATATTTCCGAAAGAAAATTAAACAAAATATCAGAGTACCAATTATAAGACTACACAACAAGATTACAATGAACTAGGACACCGTCCATAGCTACCCAACAAGCTCCATGCTCCAAGCACCACAACACCACCAAAGCATCATGTGAAACAACTAACAAAATTAGATTCTTTACTCTTACCGATATCTCAAAAGAAAAAATATAAATAATAACCAAATTTACAATGTAGGGGGTGAGTATGATTACTCAGTAGGATTTCCCCAAATGACTTCCCTACACATTCCACTAGGAAAGAACCGTTAAAAAATTTAAATAAAGTAGTTTATATAAAACATTAAATAGTGAAACCATTACCACAAGCCAAATATACCATTACCAAGACCAGAAAAACAAGGGAAAACCAAAACTTTGCAATAATCCATACCACCATCACACATTATCCCAAAAAATTCCGTCTTTCAAAGTAACACACAACAAGGAAACCAAAATGGTGGAACTTCTATCTAACCCATTCACTACATTTCAAACTAGTGGTGCTTGTGACCACTATCCATAATGGGGGAACTTCTATCCACTATCCACCACCTTTTATAGTGAGACTTACTACCCAATTCCACACAATCAACATAATTCATAACACTTAATCAACCAACAAACATAATGTACCTAGGCTACACAATAAGCACACAACCATTTCCAACACATGCCAATTCACTTAAATAAATTTCCCATTTATTGAAAACACCATTCTCACATTTTCCATGACAAAACCAAATTTCTATAAAACCATATTTTTATTGAAAACCATTTTCAAAAACCATTTTCATAATCCTATCCAAGTAAAAAAATGACAATCTATCTTTTAAAATCACTCAACAAAACCCCTCATCCAACAATATACCCTTTCAAGAAAAAATCCCTCATTTTCACCCAATGGGTTTCCACCGTGATTAACACATCATATTCAAAAATCATTTCAAGGGAAATAATTAATATCCACTAAATAGACTAGTTTTAAATTAGTGGAGTTGAGAGGGAAGCCACCTCCCTTTAGGGTTATGGAGAAAATAACCCACAAGAAACCACCCCACACATTTGGTGAACACACCACCCTTACCTCTCTAAATCCTTTTCCCTATCATCAAGAAGCCCTAATGTCAAAACATTAGGATAAAAAATGATAGATACACATGAAATAGATATATATCTAGAAATCCAAGAAAGGGAGAAGAGTGTATCAAGAGAGAAACTAAAAAGAAGGCAAGAGGAGACACATACCCAAAATAAACCACATTCAAACCACCTTAAAAAAACATCAAATCCCTTCCAAATTGATTATGAGAGCACAAATATCCCTTTATAATATTAAATCAAGCATAATATTCATGTGGGAGAATAAATGGTTCAGTTAGGCTTAATCCTGACTAACCCCGTATTAAAAAAAATTAAATTTTAATGGGCCACACAGTTATCTCACATGGTGAGGAAAACCTTGTGTTAACCGTACAGATGCTACTACCTTGAAGACATCCCACATGGTCTCCTCACATGGTTAGAAAAACTATGTGCATGTTGCGCGGAGCCCCACTACCTCAAGTCGCACAATTATGTCGGAATTCTACATGGTTTCCTCTAACCGTTATCAAATAGTGCAACCCTAAAAGGCCTCAAAATCATTCCAAACCCATTTCAAACTCTCCAAAAATCTTCCAACCCCATCCAAAGTACATTAGAAACAGAAAATGGAATAAATAAAGGAAACATACCCCAAGATGGGGCTTCTAAATTTTACCTACCACTGGACTTTCGGCCCTTGGAAAGTAGATAACCATCTCTTTGCCGAAAGAGCTTAGGCCATTGCTTGACCATCTCTTTCTCCCACACCAATGTCTCCTCTTGAATCTGACCATGATTCCACAAAACCCAAACTAAGATGATTATTTTACCTTGCAATACATTCTTAGTCCTATCAACAGTACGCATTGGCACGTTCACTAAAGAAGTATCCGGTTCTAGCTCAAAAAGATCCCATCGAATAACATGGTCACAATATATCTGATACTTTTTCAACTACGACATATGAAACACATTGTGAACCACACTAAACCATGGTGGAGAATCCAAATAATAATCCACCACTCTAAGACACTCATGTATATCAAATGGTCCAAAATACCTCAGAGATAACTTAGTCTTATTTCCAAAATGATGATGTACCAACCTAGGAGAGATTCTAAAAAACTTAAAATCACCCACTTGGAATGAAAATGGTGGTCAATGTTGGTATGAATATGAATTTTGATACCTTAGAGCCATCTTCACACTATTTCTAATCAACTCTATGTTCTCTATAGTCTCTTAGAGAAGTATTGGTACAATCATCGAAGTCTCACCCATTTCCACCCAACATTGAGTAGAATGAACCAAACACATATACAATGCCTCAAATGGATCCATATGTATTAAATCATGATAACTATTATTATAGGAGAACTGCACCAATAGTAATTGATCCTCCCATGAACCACAGAAATCAATCACGGAAGCCCTTATAATATCCTCCAATGTTTGTATCATTCTCTTGGAATGGACATCTATCAAGGGATGATACGATGTGCTCATCGTCAACTGTGTCACAGGGGCTTACTCAAAGGATTTCCCAAAACAAGATGTGAATATTAGATCTATATCTGATACTATAAAAAACGGTACAACATTACTCTATATAAATTCCCACATAATGATTTTGGACATATCCTCCACCGTATGAGATTCACGAATTAGGATGAATTGGTCCGACTTTGTGAGCTGATCCACAATCACCCATATAGAATCATGTTTCATGACAGTTCTTGGGAGGCTAGTCACAAAACAGATCACTATTTGTTCCCACATCCACACTGAAATTGGAAAATATTGATACATTTGTATTGGCCACTAATGCTCTGTCTTGACTTGCTGACTAGTCAAGCATCTCGAAACAAACTCATCCACATTCCTTATCATACCATCCCACCAAAACTGTGCCTTCAACGCCTTATAAATCATTTGAATTCCATGATGGATAACCCACCTGTAATGATCATAAGCCATGAGAAGTTCCTCCTGAAAATCCACTGGTACCACCATCCAACTCTGAAAACACAAAACCGAAGTTCAATTAAATTCATAGCCATCGATGGTCTCCCCACCATTGAGTTTCGACCGCATTTTTGTACACGTGGAATAAGATGTTTGTTCCTCTTTAACCAAACTAACCAAGTAAAGAACCATGATAAATGGAAAGAAGATCTCTCTGTCACACATATCCTCTTCTTACAATGGCATTTCGGCTATGACTGAAATCAACTGTGACTGATCTGATCCATATTTCACCACTTGAGAATATGTTTTTCTAGATAATGTATCCACCACTGAATTTCCCTTACCTGGTGTGTACATTAATTCAAAATCAAACATCTGGAGATATTCCATCCATATTTTTTTCCTCAAGTTCAAATCAATTTGTTAGAAACTATGTCTTATACTCTAGTGATTGGTAAACACTGCGAATTTATCACCGAAGAGATATTGATGGCACAACTTTAAAGCACGAACCACTACTGACAACTACCAATCATGTTTTGGGAAGTTCATCTCATGAAACATCCACATCCTTTATCCATATGAAACCAAGAAATTCCCATGAATGATAAAACACCCCAAAAATGATCCTAATGTGTCACAATTCACCTTGTATCGTTTTCCTAGTTCATAAAAAACAAGATTGGTGCTTATGTAATGTGACCGTTTAGCTCTTCAATCCATTTCAAAAACTTCTAATACCATTAAAATGGGATATATTTCCTTATCAAGGCTATCATTGGTGAGGCCAATCATGAGAAATCATGAATAAAACATCGATAGTATCTAGATATGAAAAGGAAGCTTCGTATCTCAAAGTCATTCCTTGGAGGCTTCCCTGGGATAACAACATCTTTCTTTTCCAGATCAACTGAAACACCCTTATCAGAAATAACCTGGCCAAGGAAATGAACCTATAGTATCCAAAAGTCACTCTTTTACCATTTGGAAGACAACTGATTATACCTCAATACCCCTATCACTATCTCAAAGTGCTTCTCATCCTCCACCCTAGTGCTTGAATACACTAGTTTATCATAAGAAAATACCACCACAACATAATCCAAATATCTCTGAAATATTGTACTCATAAATTTTATTAACACTACTAGTGAATTCTTTTGACCAAAGTGCATAAACACATAATATTATAGTCAATATCTACTTATGATAGCTATTTTGGGAATATCCTCCTTCCTCACCATCAATTAATGATATCCTAACCTCAATTCTATTTTGGACAACCACTAATCTCCCCTCAACATGTCAAACTAATCATTAATGTGTGGAAGTTTATATCAGTTCTTTATCATAGCCTGATTAAGTCTTTGATAATCAATATAGAGCCACAGAGTCCTATCCTCCTTTTTAACCAACAAAATCAATTCTTCCCTTGGGGACGTGCTAGGTCAGATATACCCTTTTTTCTATAATTTTACCAACTTCAATTTTAATTTCTTAAATTTATCTGGTTCCTTACATTAAGATGAATGTAATATAATACTGTTCCCTCAAAGGAGATCAATCATGAAATCCACTTATCTCAATGGTGGACACGTTGATAATTGTTCGGGAAAAACATTAATAATCTGATCCACAACTTCTTAATTTTATCAATCAAAGGAATATAGTTATATATTGGTAAATACTCATGAGTTTAAATGGTGTTTATATTCACAATAAAAAGGATTAACAAGGAAAAATCATATAGAAAATTTGGCCACATAACGATTGTACTAAAAGACTCATAAATTTATTAAATAATATAAAAATGGTCAACAATTATTTTAAAATAAAATTTAAATTAATTTTGATGTAAAAAAACATATCAAATAATTATGAATTGGATATTAAAGGAAAAAGATGAAGAATATGCTTGAATAAATGAGACATGGAAATGATTTCAATATAGTAATGGCTATGTAAATTCTACATTGAGAGGGGATAACTAGACTATTATGGGTTGGAGATAAATTATAAGGTAGAGGGATATTTATGAGGACATTATAACATAAAAAACCATTCTTAAATGGCTAAATATAATGAATTTTATTTAATATAAAAAATAAGGTGATGTCCCTCTCATTTTGGTACGGAAAATCCAAGAACAATTTTGGTAGCATAAAGGGTGTACATAAAGGTTCATTAGAGGGATAAGTGAGAGTGAAAAGGTTATCTCATACAATTGAAATAAAATTTTTACTAATAGATATGTATAAAAACATACCCAAATAAGTACAAATATAAATTAAGAGGAACAACAGAAAAAATGTACTAGAATAAAAAGATTACAGGGGGCCCTATCCTTTAGAGGGTGATTCAAAAATATTGGTAGGATCTTTTTATGAGCTTGGGGAAACTCTGGATGACTATAGAGAGGGTTTTTATGACTAATTACATGATATCGTGATCATTATTGAAGATGGTTGAGATATTGGGTGGGTTTAAATAGGAAAAGAAAGTGGATTTCGTTATTATTTCCCAAACATAGGTTTTGGAATATATAAACATAAATAAACAATACCGCAATACTTACTATGTTTTTCCCTTTTTTATAAAATATTATTCTATTCCATTATTTAATAAGTAAAATTCTATAGCACATGAAAATATTACCCCTTGTGATGTGGAATCAAGTCATTCTTACAATGAATTGACTTTAAAATCTTAAAATATAATATAGTTTTTGGAGTATTCATAAAATATTTAAAAAAATAATCATATAAATTAAAAAACTTATTATTTGAATGGGTAAATATATATTTTTTATTATATACCCTTTATTTCATTTATTATATCACTTTCGGTAATTGTGATATCATAATACAGATTGTACATTTATATTGTAAATAATTTTTACCCAAAAATTCAACTGTCTCATAAAATATTGAAAATATAATCATTGTATAATTTAGAAATTATTATATCAAAAATAACATTTATTTTATAATAATAAATATTTTAATTTTGTAATTTTCACTTTTAATACATATTTGACACTTATTGAGAAATGTTTTTGTTTTTGACAACATAGTTTTTCAAACCATTATAAAAATTATACGTTCATTTCCTAAGAATATATTATCATTTATTTTTAATTTATAAAATTTAATAATAATAATTATTTAAAATATCATTTATTCCAAAAAAATCATGAATAAATTAAAAAAATTTCATTAATTAAAACTATATATTAACGAAAATATAATTTGTGTTTTAATAACTAAAAATCTAATTTTATGAATATCATTGTTTAAACATTTATAAAGATAAAAAGATATATAATAAAAACTATTTAAAAAAGAAAAATATAAATATTCATACTATTAGAGAGAATTGTTTTATTCCTTTTTAAATTATTTTTACCCTTAATTAACATATTTTCCTTTTATAGTGGTTATAAATATTTACTATAGTTATTATTAATATTGTTTAAAAATTATGTTCAAATAATTAACTTATATTAATTATGATTTTTAAAAATACTTAATTCTTTTTATAAAAAATTATTCACATATTATTAATAATTTAATGTATTATAAAAAACCAAGAGCACGATGGTAGGGAGTTTTCCAAAAATGGAATTTTCAAGGAAGATATGATTTTACATTATTGTAAAAAAATTAATATTCATTATAATAATTAAAATTCATAAATAGATATATATAGTATAAATCCTCATTAAAAAAAATTTCATCATGTGTTAATTTAATTAATTAAAATTGATTAAATGTATTCATTTTAAAACTGTTTCAAAAAATGCTCTTTTAAGCCTAAAAATAAACTTCGGTATAAATATAATTTAAATTTAATTAATTGAATTAAATATAACAGAAGAACAATTATGTTAATTTTAGATCAAATTAAAATAATAATTGTTATCTTATATAACATAATTTATAAAAATGAATGACAAAATTAAACAAATGGGTATTTTCACTATCGAATAAAATATAATAAAATTCTAAAAATCCATAAAATTTTACCGTAAGTTAATATTGATATTCTAATATGAAAAATAAATTTTATTTTATCAAATCTATTTTCTAAATGTTCTAGAATATTATTTTTATACCGTTTCCCCAAAATAAATAAACTTTATTTTTAAATAAAACATATTTTGAATAACAAAAAGACATTACCAAAATAAATTGGGAGATGGTATTATAAGAATTTATCAGTACATTTATGATGATTATAACCCACACACACACACACACATATATATATATATATTATATTTTATACTTTATTTCATCCTAATCATATAAAAAAATTTAATCGAAATGTTAAATCATTTATATTTAAATAATCATTGTTTGTTTGGGTTCAGTGTTTCTTATTACATATTCTATCGAACATAGTATTATCTTTTAAAAACCGAGGGAATTAAATTTTAGGTGTTGTATTTAACCTAAATATTACTCTTCGAAAATGATATCCCCCTATTAAAATTTATGATATTTTATTTGGGACAATTTGTCAAATCAATTAATGGGGGAAGTGGTTATTGGTCCAATTCAAAACAAATATATTTGAAAAGTTATAATTATGCTAAATATATATATATATTTAAGATGGAATTTTTCCTATTATTACATGGTCTGATTCATAAATAAAATCAATTTCTATTTATGAAGACTAATATATATTCCAAGAATATTATTCATTATACTTAAATGATATGATCTACCAAGTAATCGTTGTTATATACTCGACTTGATTTTTCTTATACACCATGAATAACTATATAATAGTAATTAAATTCTAATTAGTGTCACATACTTAAGGTAATAAATATCATTAAGAATTTTATAAATAACTAATTATTTATTTTCACTATTTAGAAGAGTATATGGTATCATTATAACAGTTTCAATGATAATAGATTTTAAACTAATAAAGACGATTCACAATACCTATATGGGGTTTCAATCTACCGTGATTTTTCATTCATAATATATAAAATCATTATGATTCCAATAATAGGTTATCAACAATATATTATTCACACAATGATGTAGATTCTTTGAAGTAATTTGTTTAGATAAAAAATCCCAGTACTAAACTAGGGGATATTTCTTTCATAGTAGGCCCGATAGAGTTGGGTTTTGACAAAAAATATACTACCAAAAAAGATAAGAAACACTATTATCACTAAAAGAAAAAAATATATCTTTTTAAGATACCATATCATTAGATAAATCATTAATAATCATAATGTAAATATTTTTTTATTGGATACATAAGATAATAATGTAGATCCAATAAAAAACAAACAATGTAACACCGAAAAGTTTATGTAAATTCTATGTTATATTATGTTTTTCAAATTAAATATTTATATTTTTTTGTGTTCTGATGTTTTTGTTGGAGTCATGATGTATTTGGTATTGTTTTGGAATGTTAAGGTACACCACAGATAGTAAAATATCATGGTTCACTAATAATGAGATTGTTAACAAAGGTGAAAAAACACCATAGGGAGGATATGGTCACTTATTGGCCTTTAATACAGTTCCCTATCAGTCTCCCTATAGAAATCATAAAATGATAACACGTCGTGATGTAAGGAATTGTGGTTCTAGATTGATTTGAGATTTGTGTGATGCTGGCACTGTGAAACATAGTTTTAGGAGACAAGACCACACTATAGCACAAATAAGTTATGGTTCAATATGATAAAATATTTTCCATTTTTCATGTATTAATTCAGTTGTGTTTCTCCAGCGTTGTGAAATAACTAAATATAACACAATTATTGTGCTAATGACTATTCTATAGTACCGAAAAATAGGGTTTTGAAATAATCGATTCATGAAAGAGTATTCCGAGAGTTGTTTCAATCTTTGAGTAGGGCCACATTTTATATTTATTGGATTGATATTATAGTGATTTAGAATCATTATTTCCCCTTGAAACAATTTATCTTCATATGTTATGTTAGGCATTTCATTCAGGAACCATTGAGATATAGAACTGGAAAACTCTTTTTCATCAAATAGTCTACTAACTATGCGCTACAATATATATCTTTTCTATTTGGTTTTCAGTATGATATTAAGAGTGTTGTGGTTTTACCCATATTTCCTTTATATTATGAAGGCTTATTGATTTTTAAAATAAATTAGTTCTACTATGAAAACAAATTATCTTCCCAAATCTCAACTAGATTGTTTACTCACGAGTTGGTTCTTATCTCATGGGTTATGGTTGACTCCCAAAAGATGGTTGATGAATTGACTAAATGTTTAAATAAAATAAACAGTGTTTTTATGTGTAATATCGTAATAATATGGTAGGTGGGTGATAATGTGCATTATAGCTTATGAGTGGTGACTTGGTATCTCCAATTTGGGCTCATGATTATTACCACGTTATGAATTGGTGGTGTATAGGTATCTACATATGATAGAGAGAGGTATCATTTTTACATATTAGGAGGGGTGTGAGAACATGTATTGAATATACTAATTATTTCAAAAATAAGTATTTATACTACGTACAAAAATTATATTTTTTCTGAATTTATCTTAACTTTCTCCCTTTCTAATATATATGTGTAAACTATGATCTTTTAAAAACCTTTTATTTTGTAAATCATTTTCATATAAACTTTTATGAAACCCGATTCTTTTCTTTAGTTTCATATGGGAAAAATATCCTTGGTTTTTTCTACAGGGTTTTTATAATCAATCCCCTATATAATCAAATTGGTGTATATTCATATGTTATTTTATATGAAACATGACATGAAAATTTTCTTATATTACTCATGGTGTTTCATGATATATTTATCATGGACATTGTAGATGGATATTTGTAGAAGCTCGCGTTCTAGGAGTCTGGTGTGGTTCCACCAAGGTGGTTGAGTCTTGTTTTGTATTAGAGTCTTAAGTATTTATATTTGTTGTTTACTCTATTACTCTTATTCCTCATCTTAATATATTAATATTTGATAGTTTTATTCATGCATTATTTATATATTTTTCTTTGGTAGGATTATTTTATTATGGAATGTGTATTTTTTTTGTATGTGAATGAAAGGTAAAATGTTCCCCTTTTTTCTTGTTAAAATATAGAGATTTATTTCCAACTGTTGGGTTCTGGTGAATATCATCAATGTTTAGTCTAACCTAATATATTTCTAGGATAATTTTTAGGGATTAGTTGTTATAAAAGGTATTATATTATTACAGTCCATCAATTGGATGGTTAGCATTTTGATAAGGCATGTTAGAACTTGAAAGGTAGATCATAATAATATATAGTTATCATTTTTATGAAAAAATTCACGTTACCATGTTTTTCAATGTGAAAAAAGTGTAGTTTAACACTTCATGTTTTTAATTCACCTAATCTTGATTGGTTGAGGTGATAATAATTTACTATCAGGCAATAATAAAGAGACTTTCCTTTGGTATTTCATCAATCTAGTGATGTGTTTTTTGTTTATGCTTTGGTAAAAGAAATAAACATCACTCTATTTTTTAAATTGTTTTCTGATGATTATGGATGAAAAATATAGTTTTTATAAAATGGATTTTTTATTATAATCAAATATGTTTTTGATTTTCCTTGTTTGTTTCTTCATTTTAATTTTGATTTTATGATTATTGGGGGATTAATTTCTATTTATGTATTCCTTTTTCTTTTAATATTTAGAGTAACATGAAAATGATGCAGAACTATAACATGTATTAGTAATGAGTTTCTTAAAAAATAATCGATAAAATGGCAAGGATCATCTATTCTATTTTAATAGAATATCAATAATTATAGAATGAGTTCTTAAAATAATAATTACATATTTATTTTCCATCTTGAGTCACAGTTGATCACTTGTATATACTATAGAAAAATTTTACACATGATTATATACTTTCATTTTACCCAACAAATTTTTAAATGTTCCTGACATGCTATTTGCTTATTTGAATTTAATTATTTAAAATATTGGATCATGTTTCCTATGACTAGACAAGTGATTGTTTTATATTTGACATATTCTTACATTGGTTAATTTCCTAATACATTAATAATAATAACATGTATCATGCTATGTTATGTACAAAGATAGTAAATCATGTTCAATATAATGCAATGAATAACATGTAAATTTTTTTATATTTTAAAATTAATGGATTGATGTAATTTTTAATTTGTCTTGAAATAATATAATTTTTTAATTTACTGGTCAAATTACCATACTAAAAATCTAAAACATTTTGACCTCGTATTTTTATCTTTTTATCAAATTAATTCATAATTTTACATTATTGATAGAATTTTTTTAGTATAATTATGGACCTTGGAACATAATGGAATAATAATGTATGTAAATTAGGTTTCAAATGAATCTTTTTCTCTTCATGTGGAAAAAATTTCATAGTGTTTAGATTATTGGCACATGAGGCAACTGATCCTTGACTTAAAGCAGTTTTTTAGAAATGTTTTGATAAGAAAATTATTAACCTTCTTCAAAAACATGAAATGATCAATGCATATTTCTTATGTTTTTTTTTGTCTTAGTGGTGGCATTACATGATTTCTAATGTCTTATGTGATATTATTTTATGATACATTTTATATTGTCACAAAAGTTTTAAAAATAATGCATGTTGTTGGAATGTTTTGTTTTTCATCCAATTTATGCATTTATAATATGTTCTATAAGTGGATTTTCTAAAATGCTTCATGAAAATTTTCATATATATTTGGTATAATAAATAATTTAAATAATCTTATATAAAAGGCATTCTTTTGTAGACCTTTTGTTGAATAGATTCTAAAGGGAATACTTTTATTGTTTTGAAATATGAAATTATAATTTTTAGAATGTTTTGTTTAAAAATTTGTCATTATTGCAAGATAGTATTTTAAATCACTACCATGATCCAAGAAGGAGTTCCATTAATTGTGACTCCTGATCTAGACTGTGGCATGGCCAGAAGGGATTTCCTAATCACCAAAGTCTGTAAAAAAGTGCATGGGTATCAATATTATGCTTTGGGAATGATTTAACCCATTTAGATGAACACAAATGGCCAACTTGAAAAACAAGACATACCCAAATAACTTAAACCAAACAAGGTACAAAAATTTATAGATTCAAAATTTTACAACTTTAACCAACAACCAAATTTTATAAAACAAAATGAAAATAAATAACTCAAAAAAACCCATGTGCAAAATGAGGGCTCCACCCACAATTCACCAGCACCAATACCTGCAATAATCAGAACACTGGCTTCCCAGATACACCAACATCACCAAAATTAATGCCGTTAAATGATTCAAAAAAACATGTTCTACATACTCCCTAAGGTGTATATAGGATTTGATTCAAGCCTAGTAGGATTCCACCCCCCAAAAGATAAGGTTTCCGGCTATAAAATTACAAGAAAATTAATATTCATATTTTGAAAAAAGAGTTTGAAATATTTTCAAGAAAACATTTTATGAAAAAAAATTATCAAGGAAAACTTTTGAAGGTGAAAATTAATAAAGGTGACATTTAATAAAGTAGTATTTCCTTAAAAAAACACACTCAAGGTCTATTGTATGTCGAAGGAGAGAACACGTCATATATGTGTCACGCAATAAGAGAGCACTATGGGTGAACCCTTAGGGATAACCTAGCTCGAATGGGACAACTAGAAACTCGTACCTTAGTTAAGGGTGGTATAGTAACCACAATCACATCATTATCATTCATGATCTAGTAGGAGCGAAAACCCCATTATAATATTGGTCTCTAATCTTCATTTTTGTTTTTTAAGTGTTTTAGGAGTTAATCATGATAAATGGAATTGGGATGAGGCAATTCTGAATCCATAGCATACTACATCTAGTCATCCCACCTAGATACCTAGGATTTCCCTTGTGCTCAATAAAATATCACATATTTCATAAATCACAACATTCACTAATCATTCCACCCTTTTCAAAAATAAAACACCTTACATTCCACACACACCATAACCATTTAAGAACATAATTTATTCCAATTTCACAATTCATTAAACACCTTAAAAATTATCCCATGAAATTCAATTAATCGCATTATCCATTTTTTGTAGTCCACACCCCTTCCAAAAACACACAAGTACCAGTTAAATTTAAAACATCCTTCCCATCATTTACATAATAAAAAAATCAAATTGAAATGTGCACCAAAAAATCAACTTGTAAAAAATAATCCATTTTCATTTGGAAACCCATTTTCAACACATTATCACCTAATGTTCCATTGAAAACATAATTTATACTATCCACACAAGGCATAAAAACCTTTTTAAGAAATATTAAAATGAAAAAAACACAAAGTATATCCAATTATTTAATAAAAACCCATTTATAACAAATAATCACATGAAAACACTACAAATAGATTTTATCCCAAAAAAATAAACCATAGGACATATTTATAAACTTAGGAAATCATATTAAAATCGTCTAATAATGTTAGGGCATTGAACCACCTACCTCGACTAGAGAAAATTCTGGAAAACGGTTCGAAAATGCAACTGCACCACTCCAAGACTTGAGAAAGGAAATATTGAACAAAATAAACAAAATTATACAATGATAAATAAATTTAACCCTAAAAATGTCACCCTACACACTGAATAAATAAAACCCCAAGAAGGAAGATAGAATATACTAGAAAAAAGGGGAATCAAGGATGAAATTCAATTACTTGAATATTTCTTGGAGTTTCCAAACCGAATCCACCATAAAAGTGGAGATACAAGGGAGATATGGGAAGGGGAGGAAGTTCCAAGGGATAGAGATCCTGAATTGGGGAGATATAGCGTAATAATAAGGGATAGGGAAAAATAAAAACACAATTTTTAATGACCAGGATATCATGCACTATTAGATTACATGGTTTTCAAGTTGTTCGGTGATCGTGAACCCCTATATGTCTAATAGAAACCTACCACCAGTTATCCCACATGCCCATACAAGGCAGGTGCAAGCCGTGTTGTAGCTTCTATCCAAAAACACTAACCCACCGCACGGTTACTTGGGCTGATGTGCATCGTATCAACTAATTAAGAGACAAAACTGTTCCTCTTACTGAATGACCCGAATTTCCCCATTTTTATCCAAAAAACAAAAAGACAACCATTGGGGAAAAGCTAGACCCAGAAAAAAATCTGATTATTAATTAAAATAATTTAGACCTGTCACACCAAGATCTCAAGAGAACAGAAACATTATCAAATTTTGAGAAAAGAAAAAGGATTAAAAAACATGGGTGTGACAATTACCCCCACCACAATTCTTTCCGCCCTAGAAAACAACAAAAAGGCATGATCCAAAAATAAGGAAAAACAGTTACCATGAAAAATATCACCAAACAAAAATACAAAAGAGCCCGGGGTTTTTCCAATTAACGTAAAATAGGAAGAGAACAAGAACAGTTATGGGAAAAAAATTAGTTAAAAAATTTTAATTCAGGTTGCCAAATTGGACTCCCAACTATATGGATTCTTACACAAAAAATCTATGACAAATAAAATCTATTGATCAAATAAAAGGAATTCCCATAGTACACAATCCATCCTCTCTATCCAGAATTTTTTTTTACATTTCTAGGAAAATATAATAAAACATAAATAGAATGACAAAAAAACTCCAAAAACATCTCGATGAATACTTCAACAATATTACATCAACAAAACCACTAGGAGCACTCAAAATACAACATTTACCCAATGAAAAAACATGAAATTACATAGCTCTAAACAAGATTACGTACTTATAATCCATCACCCAAAACAAAACTGGATTATCATCATGGGGAGGCCCAAAAAAATTCCCCACCATTTTAATTGAAGCAGGACCGATCTACATCAGAAGAAATTCTCAGTGAGGGCTATAGTGGGTCTCCCCCCATATGAACCAACTAACTCAACTAATTCGCATACACTAAAATTGGAATCCTAACATGGGAAAACATAGGAACATCCCATATCGACTAACAAAAACAACACAATGATCCCCTTCACAAGATATCAGAATAGTGAAACTCAAAACCAAGCACTAAACACTACACAATTCACAATTCCCCCATGGGACACAACCATATTTAGATGAGTAAAGACCAAAACCGAAACAAATTTACATGGATGACCACACAAGTAAATCCACATGTATTTTCATATTCAAAAAGGGTGAAATCACTAGAGTTCATGAAAATGATAAAACCACACCTCCTCATAACCAATGAGGAACTCTTCCACCAACATTGGTCACAATAAAGAATGACGTTTCCACTGCATTTCCCATAATAAAGGAACATTAAAACTAAATAATTTATAATAGAGAAGCTTGAATTTTACATATTCAATGCTAGAGACCAAGCTGAACCAAGACCCCTTTCTTCTCTAAGGGTTTTGTCTAGGCATTGGCTTCACTGTGATGCCTATAGATACAACACTCATGCTTGAATCATCTACTAACTCATAGCCATGAGTTAAAAATAATCAGTTGTAAATTCTTCATTCCACCAAAATATGGACTCATAATAATAACTTGCATCATCCCCTTTCACTTTCTATGAAAAAATAGTAGAGACAAGACACAATACATGAAAAGCCCAATTTTAAGATAAAAAGATTCATAATTTTACAAAAGGAAAACATACATACATTAAAATGGAATATAATTGGAGATCTACAACGCCCACTTTTACAAATTATGGAGAATGAAACGCATAAAAAAGCATTGTGCACAACCATTACAAGTGACCTAATTATCCATAGACATGGAAGTTATTAGATGTATTCTTACATGATGGATTCTTATGACAAGACATTACACAATATGTTCCAACATGATACTATAACCAAATGATGCTGATGAAAAGTACCATGGTCATTCTCATACAATGAACATCACCAATAGCTTCATGACTTTTCCATTAATCGGAATTTCCTTCACCATTTACAGCTCATTCCATCAAACATAGAGGTGTCCAACATTACCTTTAAAGACTAAAACATATCAAGAAGGC
Organism: Viscum album; assembly: GCA_963277665.1. Classification (NCBI taxonomy): domain Eukaryota; kingdom Viridiplantae; phylum Streptophyta; class Magnoliopsida; order Santalales; family Viscaceae; genus Viscum; species Viscum album. The sequence goes on along the minus strand of OY728143.1, from coordinate 873,411,278 downwards.
TGAAGTTTCATTCAAATACATTGTATCTAGTTTTATACTTTGAGAGGCTCTACAAAATAGAGAATGAGAGGTGGATTGGATTCTGAAACTGAAGAAGAGAGACCTTACATTGATAAAATGGAGGGTCTACCAATGGTAAATAACCTGTGGCCGCACATTAAATATGCATTAATTCTTTATTAGGGTGTTCATTACCCAACAAGGAAATTGATAACCTAATAAAACTAATACATCAACCAAAATTCATAGAAAATAAGAACCAAACACACAAAGGTAACTAAATAAAATGCTTCCCATATTTTTTTTCAAAATGACCCACTAGCCATTAACTCAAAACAAATTTATTGAAAAAACCCAGGTTTGTACCATCGTTTCAACATGGATAGTTTTCAAACAAAATCAGCCTGAAATAAATAATCCTAGATCATAAGGAGACACCCTACACAACCACTGGTTATCAAGAAATCATATTTTACCTTAAAATAATTCGTTAAAAATAAAATATGATCGGTTAGTTTCATATTCACCAATGGTATATCATGGAGTCTCACATGTTTATATTCCCATGCCAATCTGGTTACTCATTTACTTTTCATGCATATATTATGAATGTGTTCACTCACAAAGATACCCAAGGTCAGAAAAACATCACCCTTTTCCAAAAAAAATATTAAACACATGCTTCCATCTTTTAAATCCACTTAAAATTTCAAAAATTCATAAATCTTTTGGAAAATCTCACTAGTTTACTAATCAAATATCATTTACAAATTCCACACATCTATCCCAAAAATTCATAACCATTCAAAACCATTTTCAAATACATATTTATTTGATTCAAAACAATTTTCCTCCAGTAAAAAATCCCATTTAAATTATATTTCAAAAAACCCACCAGGAAATGGTTCATGTTTTCGAAAAATAAATTTTGATAAATCACATGTTTTGATTACAAAAATCCAATCTTGAAAATATCATCTTCATTTAATAAAAAATTGATTTATAAATATCACTTTTATAATGTTTCCTTTAAAATAATTCTAAAAAATCATTCAAAATATTTCCAAAACCAAAAAATAACAACATCAAAATTCAGTTTTTACAAATCCAAATCAAGTGGTTTAAAACAATTAAAAAACCCAAGAAAACACAAGGAAATTAACAAGAGGGGAAAATAATACCAATGGGTGAGTTGGCCATATGGTTGGAGTCCATATTCCAAACATGCCACCATCAAAGGGAGTCTTCTATGACTATGTCCCTGGATCCACATGGCATTTCATGCCTTTTGAGGTCACATATGCCATTATCTCAACACTATTTTATTTCCTAAATAAAAAAAAACTTATAAAAACTAAAAAATCAAATGAAAAATGAATTTCCATGGAAACTCAAGTCATGAGATAAGGTGTTCTGGCCGAGAACCCTACTCATAACCAAAACATCAACTCTCAACAATCCTATCTTTGGTTTACATAGACTTTTCCCAAAAAACATGACCCAAAAAGGAGTATACCTCACGATGATAAATTTTTTTCATGAACCAAGCTAGAGTGCCATTTAACCCAACACCCAACCAGAACCTTGGCACGACACAAATGAAGTTTTCGATCCCCATGGGCTGGAAACTGGTGCTTGGGTATCGCCATTTTTTTGGGAATGATTTAACAAATTTATATGAGCATAAATAACCAACTAAAACAAACAAGACATACATTATTAACCATAACCAAACAATGTAAAAAAAATTCAGATTCAATGTTTAATAAATTCAACCACGAACAAAAAAATAAGGGAAACGAAAATACATCCCATAAACCCACATGTAACATAAGGGATCCACCCTCATGTCACCACCACCAATACATATAAGAAGCAGAGCACAAGAAAACAAGATACACAAACATCATCAAGCATCATTCCATTACCATAGTAAAAAACGGTGTATATACACCCAAAGGTGTATATAGGAATTGAACCAAAGCCTAGTCGGATTCCACCCAAATAGATAAGATTTTATTTTATTACACGAGGAGACAAGTTAACATGCATATTTATAAAAGAGACTATGGAATATTTTCAAGAATATATTTTATGAAAACCAGTTATGAAAGAACACTTTTAAAGGTGAAATATAAAAAATAAAACATTTAATAAAGTATAATTTCCTATTGAAACATACTTCAGGTCCAACATATGCTGAAGGATGAAAACATGTCATATAAGTGTCATTTCATAAGAGGGAAATAAGGGTGAACCCTTAGGGATAATATTGCTTTAATGGGACACTAAAACATCTTACCTTGATGAAGGGTTGTGTAGTAACCACAATCACACTGTTATTGTGAACGAGTCACATAGATGGGACAACCCATGAGTGTAGTGGTCCCTAATCATCTTCATTGTTTAATTAGTGTTGTATGCATCCATCATGGTCTATGAAACTAGGAAAAGCCACATCCAAATAACTATCTTACTAGACAAAGTCATCCACCTAGATATTCTTCATTCCCATTGGGCTAAATACCATTCCATATATAGCATAAATCACCACATTCAACAATAATTACCAGCCGTTTCACTCTTTCTCACAAACCAAATTCCTTTCAGTCCACGCATACCAAAGCCATTTAAGAGAAAAATATCCCCACTTGCACAACTTATGAGACCCCATTAAAATTACCCCAATAAGGTCACGTAATTAATTTAGACATTTACCATGGGCCAAGAACCTTTTAAATCAACCCACAAACCAATTTAAATTTAAAACAAGATTCAAATCATTTACATAAATCACAATTTACATTTCACTGTGCACCGAACAGACATGCTAAAAATAATCCATTTTCTTTTGAAAACCCTTTTTCAACATATGCTCACCTCATGAAACCTTCAAAACAAATTTCAAAATTTCTAGACAAGTCATAAAAGCCTTTTAGAGAAACATTAAAATGTAACATAGAAAAAGTATAACCATTTCCTTTATAAAAACACATTTATAACACATAGAAATTTAAGCCCACTTAAGAATACGTTTCACACCACACAAATAAATATTAATACATTTTCATAAACTCAAAAAAGCATATTAAAATCCTCTAATAATGTTAAGTCATCGAAAAACCTAACAAAAATGGATAAAATTCTTGAAAATGATTTCAAACAACTACCGAGCCACCCCAAGACACTATCACAGAATGTTCAAACAAAATAAAACTAGGTGAAACCCTAATAAACTATATTAAACCCCAAACATTTCACCCTACCTCACGGATAAATTAAATCCCTGGAAGGAAGACAAAAAACCCTAGAGAAGAGGGGGAATCAAAGAATAAATTCACTTAATTGAATATTTATTATTATTTCCAAGATGACTCCACTGAAAAAGTGAATTTCATAGGAATCCATGAGAGGGGAAGGAGGTACCAATGGATAGAGATCCCAAACGTGGGACATAGCGGTGGATTTGTGGGAAAAATTTATGGAGAGTGAAAAATAAAAAATCAATTTTGAATCACCAGGACATCATGCGCTGTTAGCCTATACTATTTGTCCAAATTTATAGTGACCATTAACCCCTCTCTATCTATGAGGAACCTACCACATGGTTACCCCACATGACCTGACTAGAAAAGAATTCGTTGTGTTGTAGTTTCTATCCGAAAAATCCAACCTTCCATATGGTTACATGGATCGAGGCACATGGTTTATAATAACAATTCACCTCAAGAGAAATGTCCTAAATTTCCCCAATTTTCTCCAAAAAATTAAATAGAACCCTATTATAAATTATAGTCTAAGAAAAAATAGAGTAATTAATTAAAAAAGTATACCCGTCAAACTAGGTTACCGAAAAAAATGTGATCAAAATTTTAACTAGAACAAAGGGATAAAACGAAACCATTTGTGAAAATCACATTAGTTATCAATTTTAAAAACACATTTACAGGTTTTAAAACCCTATGAATTATCTATAAAAATTGAACTATGTTTTTTAAATGAATTTTTTTTGGAACCATGTTATTATTTTGGTGACTTGAAAAATTGACACACATTTTTATATATCTATAACGTGTTGAATTTATTAGTGGAAACCATAAGGTAGTTGGTTTGAAAGGGAATTAAAGACGTATAATTCATTTAAAAACATTAATGCATAACCACTAGTTAAAATTATGGTATTTGTTGTTGTTTACATGATAATTATTCTTGTTTATTTAGCTAAGAATGTTGGTATTTGTGATACTATTGTAACAGCCCAAGATTTTATAAAAAAAAATATTCTTTTTAATTTTATTAATGTCTTGTGTTGTACGCTACACCAAAAGGAGCTTGCACAACACACATCCTTGTCTTGCCTTGCATTACACGCAATCGCGACCTTCCTCGATAGTGTGTGTAATACGCAATACCGAGTTTCACTAAACAACGATGTGCTATTAAAATATTATTAAAACTAGCCGTTATGAATAGTAATAACCACTTTATAAAATTCTGTAAATCTTATTTTTCAAAATGAACTTCATTCTTGGATTCGGAGTATCGAATTTAGCCTAAGGTGAAATTTTGGTACTTTTCGGATAAATTTCATATTCTGATGAATAGTGAAAATTACTAAATTATAATTAAAAACAACTTTTTTTAATCGAAATAATTAATAGTGATAAATTATTAATTTGAGTGGTTTTAAAGTATATTTAGAATATATTTTTACAATTTAATACAATGTTGGTCATTGGACGTAATTTCACATTTAAACCAGACATAAACAAGTGTCAATCTTTTGATAGATATTGTTTCGTAAAAACACGCTATTTGTTTTAATAGCGGGATTTAATTATAAAATTAATTAATTCAACTTCTATGTTATGAATTTTGTAAAATAGATTTCATTTTTGAATTCGGAATATGAAATATAGCTTAGGATGAAATTTTGGCATTTTTCTGAACACTTTCAATTTTTGATGAATAGTGAAGCCACTAAGTGGTAGGTTAAAAACTGAATTTTGCATAAAACTTAATTTTACCACTTCTGTGAATGGAATTTCGAAAATCCGAGAGACACGGTTAATATCAAGGACTAAAATGTGGTTCAATGAGATGAAAATAATTTTTGGTGAATAGTAACTTTTTACTTTTTTTTACCGCGGTTAATAGTAAATATGGTAACTAAGGGTAAATATGATATTACTATTACCCTAACACATGTCCTAATTCTATTGGACAAGTGTAATTCGACCAAAAACAAACTTAGGAATAAAATATGACCATTTAGGCCCACTTGGATTAGATTAGGACATTTATTATTAATTTATTTAAAGAAGGGTTAAAATAGTTAAAATCAAAGTTTAATAAGTAAATCATTTTTAATATGGGGTTATGCATAAGATAAATTCGATTGTAAATATTCATTAGAAAGCTAAAAAGTTTCCTACATGATGGTATTTTATTTGTAATTTTTAGACACCAAATAATTTAATTTATTAATGACACAACGATGATGCAGTAATTATCTTATTAATGAAATATTGACATAATTGATGTTATAAACACCAAAATAAATGTAACTTGAGATTTTTTATGAATTACACTAATTTTCTAGGTTACTATGATATATTAATGTTGATTTAATCAACTTGGTTCGAACATTTAATTCTGTTATGACTTTTACAAAAATCATATATCAAATAGTGTCAAAATTAACACAAAATAGTTTTTAAATAAAATATTATATTATTAATTGTTATTGTATTCCTAAAAATCTAAGGTTCGGCCAAATGACTTAGATAAAGATATATATATTAATAATAAACAATTTGGGGTTCGTTTGGCATGTTATAGTAAGTGTATTAACCATATAGTGAAAGAAAACAAAAAGACATGGTAAAAGTTAAATTATTTAACTTAGAGTTAAATCTAATTGATAAGGTTAAAATAATATCCTAAACTTGTCTAAATTATATTGGTTGATAGGATTTCGACCCATCCCTACTTTATCTTCGAAATAAGACCCTTTGGAACCATTATAAACCGATTTTGACTTTAATATAAAATAATATTTTGAGATATTCCTAAGGTGCCCCTCTGCTCCCCTATAAAAGGACACCTCCTCCCCCTCCTCCTCACACCAATTTGAGCACTCAAGCTCGGCCAACCCCTGCCAAAATCTCTTCTCCACATCCCTAGCAACATCCTAGAGGTTCTGGTCTTCCTCAAAGACCAATTCTAGTGCCGTAAGAGGAGGTCTCAAAGAGGCACTTCAAAGAAGAGGTAATTACCGTTACCAATTATTTCATCTTTATTTCTTCTTCCACTTCTTCTTCTTAGGTTGTTTCATTATGAAGTAATAACATCAGTATCACTCATATACTGATATGTTATTATAAGTATTAAACAACCCTATTTCACCATCTCTCCATCCTACGGAAAAAGAAATCACCGCGCGTGCGTACGTACGGAATACCGTCTCCACGCCGTGGTGTAATCTATTTTCCACCACCACCTTACATGGATGGGTATAATGGTGTAAAGAATAACTATACATAGTTATTACAACATCATATTGATTCTGATATATTGTATAATCCACTCCAATTCAATTCAATATTTATAGAAATGATATCATCGCTCGTGCGTACGTACGGACTACCGTCTCCACGACGCGATGAGATTCATTCTCCATGTTAACCATTTAAGAATGATTATAATGTATATATAAGAAATAATAATGAAATATATGACATTATAAAGCTACTGGATTTATTTATATATATACATATGTATGTCATCTACTTACTTCCATTTCAAGACAATAAGGAAAGAAAAACAGCGTTCATGCGTACGTACGGACTACCGTCTCCATGAACGGTGTTTTTCAATTTATTTATCTACCTATTATATATATATATATACTGAATATATATGATATATAAATCATATTTTATATTCTGGAAGTAAGTAAATCATGATATAAGTAATAATTATGTCAAGAACAAACAAGTCAAAACACCTACGATAAATGAAACGATTTTACCCAAAACGCTTCTTTAACATGGAATTTACAAAAGAACGGGTAATATAATGTCATAAGTGAACCATATATGATATCATAACAATGAATATGATTCTGTAATAAGTCAATAACATGATTTAAATCATTATACAGGAGGTTCGGACACTTACAAAGCAAGTCGTACCTAAGGTAAGGGAAATATCACAATCTCATTTTTATCCGAGATTGTTTATACTTTGGTATTTACTGGGGTGTATTTTATCATCCACATCCATGTTTCTTCAATATTTAATATTATTTCCATCCACCTACAATTGTTTAAATCCAATTTTACCCTTCGGTGAGTTTTTAGTAAAAGATATGAAAGGAATATTTTGTCGTTTTTATACGAGGTACTTTTTGACTTTTCCGACAAAAGTACGAAGAATGCTTTTTTTTAACTTATACGGAACGAACGGATTTATACTGTTTTATAAAGCCTTATTTTCATGAAGCTTCCTCTAAAAGATTTCATGACTATTTTCAATAAAATCTCTTTCTTTTAAAATTGCATGATGTTTTGTGAAAAGAAATTGATTTTGAAGAAGAAAGGATATTTTCCTCAAGAATTCAATTCAAGTGTTTTATCAAAATTATTTTCCATATAAGATAATAAAGGGTTCTATTTCTATCCATATTTTTACATTGATTTGACTATGTTGTGATGGAATTATGTTTATGAATTCCTTTATCTTATATTAATGGTTTTATGATGTCATGTTGTTTAAGAATCCCATTTTTATTACATGGGTTATGCAATGATGTATGATTTATGATTTTGTGGCACACATAAGAAAGGATTCATTAAGAGATGGGTGGGACCTATATCTCCCTCCAATGCATTGGGTAAAGATTTTATATCTCATGAGATAGACATGGCTGGAATGGTAGGTTATACCGGTTCAGTGAAACAGGACTGAAACGAGGATTACTCGATTCAGAAAGGGACTTTGTCCACTAAGATAGTCTTGGCAATGAGTCTTGACTAACAAGAAATGATTCTCTATGATTATGTGTGTATGCCAAAAAGTTCCATGTTTTATGTTATGATTATTGTGATTACATTTCACTGCCATGATTTATCCCATGTTATGAAATTATGCTCTCTTTTGCAGGTTATGATTTCCAAAATGTTATGTTCTTATGAATATGATGTGATTGATATTTCTTTTGTTTACCCTTACTGAGCATTTGAGCTCACCCTTTTATGTTTTCTTTTCCCCAGGATATAAAGAAAGGTTTTAGGTAAAAAAAAAGGAAGATCTTTATGGGAGATGTTGAAGATCTTTCACCACGATTAGAAGATTATAGTCCGAGTTTCCAAAGACACTAAACTATTACGGTCCTTGTGTGTGTGTTTTTGTAATGTACTAAGTATTCCGCAAAAGTAATGTAATGTCCATGTACGATAAGCTTCGGGTCTCTACAGTTGGTATCAGAGGAAAGGTTTAGTCAACCTTTGGAAACTAGGATGCGAAAACATTAGTGAGATCCCTAGAGATATTTCTAAGGTATGTCTAGGGATGCCCCTAAGGATAAGTATACGTATAGGATATAGTCCTAGAACTATGGTAACGATATTAGATTAAACCAAAGATGATAGATATTTAAGTTACTTCCCCTTTATCATGATTTTTGCATCTAACACTATTCTGTTTGGGTTTTAGAAAATGGCTGGAAACAAGATGATTCACAATAATGGAGGATATGATGGACAATGGAATGATATTCTTCATGAGCAACCAAATGAAATGGGATTTAGATGTCCAAACATCATTATTATTCCGAATCAGCAATCTCACAACATGATCAATAAAGTAAAATTTGGTAAGTTTCCTGACTCGACTAATAAGAGAAAGATGGAGTTCTATGATGATCATAGAGGAAAGAAAGTTCAATTTCCCCTATGTAAATCATGTGGGAAGTGGCATCAAGGAGAATGTTTCAAGGGAACTGGAAGATGCTTTGGGTGTGGAAAAGAAGGACACAAAGCAAGTAAGTGCAAAGGAAAAGGGTCGGTTAACACCATGGATGAGGATAATGGTATTGCTACGACATCAAAAATGGTTAAGTGTTTTAAATGTGGAATGTATGGGCATTATGCAAACAAATTCCCTAAGGGAAAGACTCATGAAGAGAATCAGTATGGTCATATGGGTAGTATTTATGTGGATGATGATGAAGAGACTACAAATGATATGTGAGATGAAAGAATTTTTGAAGCTCGGTCAATGGTTTGAGAATGTAGTGGAATGATTACATGTTTATCATGTGTAATTTTGGAATAAAGTGACATCTATGGATTGTTACACTGTTGTCTTTCCTTGTGTTTTGAAAGTGTATGATTAATGTTACCAGTATCCATGAATGGTTATTCAGATATTTTTGGAATGTAGATGATATGCGCATAATGAAGGGATAAGGAGAAAATTAAATGTTTGATAGTATTCATGAGCTCATGATTGATATAAGGACTAAGTGATATCATGGTTTGAGTATATAGAATTTTGAGGATTTTGGTATGTGGAAAGTGTTAACTTTTAACTGCACTCATGTTTTCACTAAGGTATTCAAGAGAATACACGATTAAGGACTTTGAATGTTTGGAATGTGACCAACAAGACATATCTTATGATATGTGGGGATCAACGACAGTATTAAATCTCTGGTAATCGATGTCACTATATTATGAGAGTGGACTGCAGTATTATGTATAAGCCTAAAGATTAGACTGGATTATGTTGGACATAAGTTAGTATTGTTTAAGGATAGAAGATTTTCGATATTATTGATGGGATGTTATAGTAACGTAGTTTTAGAAAAAGGACAACCTACAGGACGGGCGACAGCCCATCGCTTCGGACAAGGCTGTGGGAATCGAACCCACAACCGAAGTGCGACTGGCCTTTATCGCCTACCACTGACCTACAGGAAGTCCCTATTTAGTAGAAACTAGTTTTATTATATTAAGCAGTATGATATATGAAGTATAAGTCCATTTTAGGAACCATATATGATTAATCTCACTATAGATCGATTTATGCATATAATTTTTGCTAACCTTTTGTTTGAGACAGAAGGAATGACCCGTCATTCTATCACATTATCTGCTAACACTTCACGAATAACAAATTCAACTTCATTTATTTAAGAGATGAAGTGGAAATTGTTCAAGGCACGAACAACAGTAAGATTGTACCAAAATAAAGTAAGTATTTATTCTAATTCAAATTTTCAACTTTAGGGAAATGATCTTGAAAACCAAAACTGTTGTCCTAGTGATCTTATACCTGAGGAATCAGATGGTACCTTATATCATCACAAATTTATGGATTTGTGATTTTTGGCTTTTCCATAGCCATGTTCTCTACCACTCTCCATCAGAACATGATGGTTAGATTTCTCTTCCATATCCATATTTTCACCTATGTGGAAACCCAGTGATTAATTTATTTGGGTAATCATTACATTTCATACTTTAGTTTTTAAAGCCAAGTTTTGGTATTCCTTTTTACGATGTGGTTTTCTATTAAAGAAACTTTCGAATAGTAAACCATTTATAACCCCGACGAATTTCGAGGGCGAAATTCATTTTAAGGGGGGTAGAATGTAACAGCCCAAGATTTTATAAAAAAAAATATTCTTTTTAATTTTATTAATGTCTTGTGTTGTACGCTACACCAAAAGGAGCTTTCACAACACGCATCCTTGTCTTGCCTTGCATTACACGCAATCGCGACCTTCCTCGATAGTGTGTGTAATACGCAATACCGAGTTTCACTAAACAACGATGTGCTATTAAAATATTATTAAAACTAGCCGTTATGAATAGTAATAACCACTTTTTAAAATTCTGTAAATCTTATTTTTCAAAATGAACTTCATTCTTGGACTCGGAGTATCGAATTTAGCCTAAGGTGAAATTTTGGTACTTTTCGGATAACTTTCATATTCTGATGAATAGTGAAAATTACTAAATTATAATTAAAAACAACTTTTTTTAATCGAAATAATTAATAGTGATAAATTATTAATTTGAGTGGTTTTAAAGTATATTTAGAATATATTTTTACAATTTAATACAATGTTGGTCATTGGACGTAATTTCACATTTAAACCAGACATAAACAAGTGTCAATCTTTTGATAGATATTGTTTCGTAAAAACACGCTATTTGTTTTAATAGCGGGATTTAATTATAAAATTAATTAATTCAACTTCTATGTTATGAATTTGGTAAAATAGATTTCATTTTTGAATTCGGAATATGAAATATAGCTTAGGATGAAATTTTGGCATTTTTCTGAAAACTTTCAATTTTTGATGAATAGTGAAACCACTAAGTGGTAGGTTAAAAACTGAATTTTGCATAAAACATAATTTTACCACTTCTGTGAATGGAATTTCTAAAATCTGAGAGACACGGTTAATATCAAGGACTAAAATTTGGTTCAATGAGATGAAAATAATTTTTGGTGAATAGTAACTTTTTACTTTTTTTTACCGCGGTTAATAGTAAATAGGGTAACTAAGGGTAAATATGATATTACTATTACCCTAACACATGTCCTAATTCTATTGGACAAGTGTAATTCGACCAAAAACAAACTTAGGAATAAAATATGACCATTTAGGCGCACTTGGATTAGATTAGGACATTTATTATTAATTTATTTAAAGAAGGGTTAAAATAGTTAAAATCAAAGTTTAATAAGTAAATCATTTTTAATATGGGGTTATACATAAGATAAATTCGATTGTAAATATTAATTAGAAATCTAAAAAGATTTCCTACATGATGGTATTTTATTTGTAATTTTTAGACATCAAATAATTTAATTTATTTATGACACAACGATGATGCAGTAATTATCTTATTAATGAAATATTGACATAATTGATGTTATAAACACCAAAATAAATGTAATTTGAGATTTTTTATGAATTACACTAATTTTCTAGGTTACTATGATATATTAATGTTGATTTAATCAACTTGGTTTGAACATTTAATTCTGTTATGACTTTTACAAAAATCATATATCAAATAGTGTCAAAATTAACACAAAATAGTTTTTAAATCAAATATTATATTATTAATTGTTATTGTATTCCTAAAAATCTATGGTTCGGCCAAATGACTTATATAAGGATATATATATTAATAATAAACAATTTGGGGTTCGTTTGGCATGTTATAGTAAGTGTATTAACCATATAGTGAAAGAAAACAAAAAGACATGGTAAAAGTTAAATTATTTAACTTAGAGTTAAATCTAATTGATAAGGTTAAAATAATATCCTAAACCTGTCTAAATTATATTGGTTGATAGGATTTCGACCCATCCCCACTTTATCTTCGAAATAAGACCCTTTGGAACCATTATAAACCGATTTTTACTTTAATATAAAATAATATTTTGAGATATTCCTAAGGTGCCCCTCTCCTCCCCTATAAAAGGACACCTCCTCCCCCTCCTCCTCACACCAATTTGAGCACTCAAGCTCGGCCAACCCCTGCCAAAATCTCTTCTCCACATCCCTAGCAACATCCTAGAGGTTCTGGTATTCCTCAAAGACCAATTCTAGTACCCTAAGAGGAGGTCTCAAAGAGGCACATCAAAGAAGAGGTAATTACCGTTACCAATTATTTCATCTTTATTTCTTCTTCCACTTCTTCTTCTTAGGTTGTTTCATTATGAAGTAATAACATCAGTATCACTCATATACTGATATGTTATTATAAGTATGAAACAACCCTATTTCACCATCTCTCCATCCTACGGAAAAAGAAATCACCGCGCGTGCGTACGTACGGAATACCGTCTCCACGCCGTGGTGTAATCTATTTTCCACCACCACCTTACATGGATGGGTATAATGGTGTAAAGAATAACTATACATAGTTATTACAACATCATATTGATTCTGATATATTGTATAATCCACTCCAATTCAATTCAATATTTATAGAAATGATATCATCGCTCGTGCGTACGTACGGACTACCGTCTCCACGACGCGATGAGATTCATTCTCCATGTTAACCATTTAAGAATGATTATAATGTATATATAAGACATAATAATGAAATATATGACATTATAAAGCTACTGGATTTATTTATATATATACATATGTATGTAATCTACTTACTTCCATTTCAAGACAATAAGGAAAGAAAAACAGCGTTCATGCGTACGTACGGACTACCGTCTCCATGAACGGTGTTTTTCATTTTATTTATCTACCTATTATATATATATATACTGAATATATATGATATATAAATCATATTTTATATTCTGGAAGTAAGTAAATCATGATATAAGTAATAATTATGTCAACAACAAACAAGTCAAAACACCTACGATAAATGAAACGATTTTACCCAAAACGCTTCTTTAACATGGAATTTACAAAAGAACGGGTAATATAATGTCATAAGTGAACCATATATGATATCATAACAATGAATATGATTCTGTAATAAGTCAATAACATGATTTAAATCATTATACAGTAGGTTCGGACACTTACAAAGCAAGTCGGACCTAAGGTAAGGGAAATATCACAATCTCATTTTTATCCGAGATTGTTTATACTTTGGTATTTACTGGGGTGTATTTTATCATCCACATCAATGTTTCTTCAATATGTAATATTATTTCCATCCACCTAAAATTGTTTAAATCCAATTTTACCCTTCGGTGAGTTTTTAGTAAAAGATATGAAAGGAATCTTTTGTCGTTTTTATACGAGGTACTTTTTGACTTTTCCGACAAAAGTACGAAGAATGCTTTTTTTTAACTTATACGGCACGAACGGATTTATACTGTTTTATAAAGCCTTATTTTCATGAAGCTTCCTCTAAAAGATTTCATGACTATTTTCAATAAAATCTCTTTCTTTTAAAATTGCATGATGTTTTGTGAAAAGAAATTGATTTTGAAGAAGAAAGGATATTTTCCTCAAGAATTCAATTCAAGTGTTTTATCAAAATTATTTTCCATATAAGATAATAAAGGGTTCTGTTTCTATCCATATTTTTACATTGATTTGACTATGTTGTGATGGAATTATGTTTATGAATTCTTTTATCTTATATGAATGGTTTTATGATGTCATGTTGTTTAAGAATCCCATTTTTATTACATGGGTTATGCAATGATGTATGATTTATGATTTTGTGGCACACATAAGAAAGTATTCATTAAGAGATGGGTGGGACCTATATCTCCCTCCAATGCATTGGGTAAAGATTTTATATCTCATGAGATAGACATGGCTGGAATGGTAGGTTATACCGGTTCAGTGAAACAGGACTGAAACGAGGATTACTCGATTCAGAAAGGGACTTTGTCCACTAAGATAGTCTTGGAAATGAGTCTTGACTAACAAGAAATGATTCTCTATGATTATGTGTGTATGCCACAAAGTTCCATGTTTTATGTTATGATTATTGTGATTACATTTCACTGCCATGATTTATCCCATGTTATGAAATTATGCTCTCTTTTGCAGGTTATGATTTCCAAAATGTTATGTTCTTATGAATATGATGTGATTGATATTTCTTTTGTTTACCCTTACTGAGCATTTGAGCTCACCCTTTTATGTTTTCTTTTCCCCAGGATATAAAGAAATGTTTTAGGTAAAAAAAAGGAAGATCTTTATGGGAGATGTTGAAGATCTATCACCACGATTAGAAGATTATAGTCCGAGTTTCCAAAGACACTAAACTATTACGGTCCTTGTGTGTGTGTTTTTGTAATGTACTAAGTATTCCGCAAAAGTAATGTAAAGTCCATGTACGATAAGCTTCGGGTCTCTACAACTATACTATCCAAATTTTTGTACTAATTGTTCTTATGTACCACTTATTTTTATTGTGTTGGTTATTCAAGTGGATTTAATTCTATGATAGATGAAATATGTGAGAGGGGAAAATTTTTCTCATGGGTTGAGCATAAGGACACCTCATCAGTTGTTGGTTATTCTAGGATCTAGATTGGCCACCTTGGTTAATTACCCTTGAC
Organism: Viscum album; assembly: GCA_963277665.1. Taxonomy (NCBI): domain Eukaryota; kingdom Viridiplantae; phylum Streptophyta; class Magnoliopsida; order Santalales; family Viscaceae; genus Viscum; species Viscum album. Next base: position 873,396,188 of record OY728143.1, on the reverse strand, counting down.
ATGGTCTAGATTAGATGGAATTCACAATCAAAGAGGGTCTTTAATAAAAACATATTAATGAAGTGGTTCTTACCAATAAATTTCATATTTATTTCAATGACTTGTGAGTCACTATCATATATTTTGAAGAGATGATAATCTTTTCGAGAGAGTTAGGAGATGAATTAAACAAAAGTAACTAGGGATTGTTAGGACCTATATCGTGATTCCTACCAACTAATCTGGGTCATATGTCTATATTAGGTATGGTTGGATGAGATTAGTTTAGAATGGATAACCACCTTGGATGTTTTCTTGGGTAGGGTTACATGCATGTTCATTTCTTTAAATTTAGAAATGTGGGAGATTACTTCTTAGATACCTTGGTAAATATTAAACTCTATGATTAGTGGATTATTTTGAGTTCCTTATTCATGCCTTCTCATATTTGGTCTCACTATGGAATGCTTTTCCAAGGTCACATAGTTTATAAAATGATGATGTAATGGTTATCTTATCTCCAAAATTTCAAGGTAGTATGTTATTAATATGAAGGATCATGCATGATTCATGGGATGATTTACTATAATTTACTTAGGCCATATGGAAAATTAAAATATCATTATTTTCTTCTATTTGGATCTCATTCATAACATAGGGTGAATAAGTACAAGGTATATTATTGGTCTAAATCTTGTTATCTTACCATTAATTTAAACCATAATGGTGGGGAGACACTAATGAATGGAAAAAAGATGAAAATTTTCTATTCTATATGAAGATCCATTTTGGGTTCCTCCTTATGCATGGATAAACATGAGTTTATTTACCATAAATATTCTTGGAAGCTATATAAGGTATAAAACATTGAACATTGGTATGTGGGCACGATATTATTATTAAATATAGTTATCTCATAGGGTGAATGAATTTTTGTGAGATTTGTACCAAGTGTATTCAAAATAATGCTTCAATTGATGTCGTAGTTAGTTAACGCATTTACATGATTGTTTTCATTCATGTTTTAGTGATCTTTTCTATGAAAATAAGGTAGTGGGTAATTTGTAAAATGTGTGAAAATTTCATCGTGTTCTCGTGATTATCACTGTTAACGGAGTTTTAGTTTCCATTGTGAGTTAGTGGTTAATGTTTTTTCTTAGAACCGTAGTTATTTATTACTAAATGATAAAAACTTATTCAATAGGGCCATCTAAATTAATATTACTTCTAGGGGGAAGCAATAAATAAACATTAATCATTTTGATATGGATCATATGCTATTTTCAGAGCCTTTATAGGTGTCAAGTTATGCAATGGTTCTTTATGTGAACCTATTGAGAGTATCATTCCATAATATGTGTTTTGTTTTGGTATCCAAATTTTCTATGTTCCGATATAATTATTTATGGATCATGTATTCTTCATTGATTCTCAGTGGTTAATGAGTTATCACTTAGCTAATTTATGTATGTTAGTTCTTCAGACGGTGGGACCATTCAAGTATCTTTGAATTATCAGTGGGGTTATTTTTGGGAAGTGTTTCATTACTAATATAATGATATACATGTTGATATATTATATCCTTATGATGGGTTTTTGAGTCAGGTTCCAGTTATGTTTCATTTTTGCTCATTCCACTCTTGTGCCGTAGATTTTAATCAATTATTTCCATATATCAAATATATTTATGAGAATAATAAGATATTATTTAGTCTATATATACCTTTATTACTTCCACAATTATTTTAGTAACTAATATTTTAGGAATTATAGAGGTGTAATACTATTATGATGGACCATCCATTGGATTTTATATATTCATACCATTAACATTTACCATTTTTGTAATGGAAAGACCTATATTTGGGAGAATATAAGATCCCCTAGTTTGAGGTAATTTAAATTCCCTCTTATGTTTAAATCATTATAATGTTTTTTTTCTATCTGTATGTATTTTTTTGTTTTTATAAGTTTAGGGTTTTATTTTGGTGTGTTATGGTACACTAAAGGCCTAAACACACCATGATGGTGTGTTTATTTCATTGGGAGTGCACATGTGTAACACAATAACACCAACAATACATGGGAGGTTATTCTTGATTATTGGAATTGGGTATGTTGTTATAGGAGTATTACTATTTGAGAAAAGGATGGACAACACGTCATGGTGTTGGGTGTGGTGGGCTTGGGTTTACATGAGACATGAATTATGCCGAAACTAGGAAATATAGCTATAGGAGACCTTAAGTATTTTTATATTAATCATGAGGGATTCGCATGGTGGGTCTCCTTTGTCATGCATTTATCAAATACCCCATTCACATGGTGGGAATGATCATGTCATGGTTCCAGTTTGTGAGGATATAAATCCAACAGTTGAAGAACTATGTGTATATGGAAGCCTTGTTATCATTGAATGAGGTTATGTGTGATATTTAATTGATGGATTTTATAGTGATGTATACTTGATATCATTAATAAAAACCCTTAGTATTCACATATTCGATAGGGAATATGAATTATACACATTTGGAAGATATATTTGGGTTAATCTTCTCCATTTAATAATCCTCTTTCTATGTTTTTGGGAATAAAGCCTTCATCTATGTTTTTCAGCATGATTGTAAGACATTGGTGGTTTTACTTCATTCCACATTATCTTGAATTTGAAGGATAATTTAGTTATAAAATAAATTCCTTCTTATTTGAAATGAAATCAACATGGTGAATCTTGTCTAGATTATACACACACTAGTTGGTACTGAAATCATGGGTTGTTAGTGAAACCAATAAGGTGGTGGGTGAATTGATTTTCGTTTTTCAATAAACAAAGAATGGTTTAGATATGTGAACTTGGCATAAATTTTTTTGAGTGTGTTCATGTGAAATTTACCATAACTGGAGGGACTTGGTCAGAGGTCTAATTTGGGCTGATGATTATCACCCAGTGATGACTTGTTTGAGAAAAGATATCCTATTAAATTCAAGGGATGTGTCCTTCCTCATGAATTGTAATAGAGGGAGATAACATGGAATGTATATTCTTTGGGTTTAAAAAGAAACATTTATACTACTTATGAGTAATATATTTTTAGTGGAATTATCTTTAGTTTTCCCCCACCAAATATATATAAAATATTAAACTACTTAAACTACTTTATATTTTATAAAATTATTTTATAAAAGCAACGAGCTAACCTGATTCTTATTTTAGTGGAATATTGGAAAATTATATTGCATACACACATGATGATTATCATGATATAATGACGTCGATGTTTTCTTATTTCCAAGTGATGCTTCATGATGTAGCTTCCATGGATGTTGATATATAATTCGGGTGTGGGTGGTGTTTTGGGAGTCTGGTTTGTTTATACAATAATGGCCAAGGCCGGGTTGTTATTATTGAAATAGAAAAAAAATATGGATAATTAAAATCCCTGGAAATTAGATAATTTTAAGATTATTCATACATTTTTTTTCTATTTATTATAATAGAAGATAGTAAATTTGAAACAAAAGTTTTTATTATAAAACAAAACATTATTTTATTATTATTTAATTCTATACATTATCATATATTCAAGTGGAATAATTTTTTTCGAGAGTTGAATAAAACTTATTCTATCCAAAAAAGACTATTTTATAACAAATTTACTTTTTTCATTGAATAAAATAGGTTTTGAATCAATAATAAGATTGATGTGATTTGGGGATCATAAAGAGAAATAATGTTCACTCATGAGAAACAAGTATGACTTGTTGTATTCATTAGAACACTAGAGTGCTTCATATGAAATGTTATACCTATTTTATATATATACAAAGATGAATATAATTTATATGAATACTCATTACATAACGTTTATGATGTATCATTAATGTGTATATTTTTGTCTTGATATCATTTTTATGCTAGTTTTAATGTTGATAAAATTAGGGTTTTTTTCAATATATTGTTAATAATGTGGTGGGTTTTACTTAACTAAGATGGGAGTTTTCCTCAGGTATGAACAATATGACTTAATGGGATTTAATTTAACTGTACCATGTAAATTAAAATCTATTCATAGTTGGGGGGACATGGGTTTTTCTAATCCACATGGATGAGTGACATGTGATGTATTCATTTGAATGGGTTAGTCTATTTAAATATAAAAACAAATATATGTAAATATATATTTTCACACCAAAATATGGATATGGTATTTTATTTGATATTATTTTACATTAAAATGGTTTATTTTACATTTCAATATTTTTTTGAAAGGAATTTAATTTTTTGCGAAATTGTTTGGTGTTTCATAGTGAGCCTACTGAATTTGGAGAAACCATTCGACCACTATGTGTTTGGGTCTATAACATTGGTTATGTGGTTTTCAATTATCTTCAGGGTTTTAATAACTATTCATCACACTCAAATAAGACTTGTGATATTTATATTGGGTTTTAGTATCCTCTTCATATTAGGGCCATGGTATACAAAATTGTGAGGACAAAAAATTAGGTTTATTGAAGATTTTCATTTTAAAAAAATATTATTCTACTATTTGTGTATTTAAATCCTCAATTAACATTCTTCCCAAAAAACACCTGGCATGATTACTATTCATAACCCAGTATTGGTTTCGCCTTCCCCCTATTTGTTCCTCTTTTACCAAAGATGATTCCCAGGGGTATCATCAAAATTTGAGTCTGAATCTATGTGGTAGGAAGTCCTCTTCCCCCTGTTCTCTTTATCATCTTATCTACCCTTTATTTATTTCTCCCCATATCACAACAACCACTTCTCGTTATTTATTTGTCTCTAGGCCATGCAATTTCATTTTTTAAACACCACTCTTTCAATATTTGTGTAATAAAACATTTACCTTTAACTCATGGTTGTTTTGCCCATTTTCTAAAATTTTATTCTAAAACACTTATTTATTGAGTTCTAAATTCATTTTTGAATTTGATAATGATATTATTAAATGTGTTTAAGCATTATTTTATTGTAAATCACGTTTTCCTTGATTTTATTTTCATTCAAATTAATAGGTTTTATCAATTTGGGGGAATTTAAAAACTTTATTTAAATACATTGCATAGACAATGTGATTAGGAAATTTCTTGAATTGAATTTATGAATGAATTTTGACATTTTAAAAGGTTTTTATGGTATTTAAAGTAATTCAATATTTTTACAAAAAAAATTACTTATCATTTAATGTATTACATGAAAGTTTATGTAATACCTAAAATTTTTAGTATTGATAATGTTTTTCAATAATTATTTTAAATAAAATGTGAGGATTATATATCCATTGACCCCATATTTGTTTTGGTATGAATTATAGAGTAGTCTTTCAAGATTTTAATGAGCCCATTTTTAAAGAGGATTTTATTTATAAATCAATTCCAAGGGTGGTTTTAAATGAAATTTTATTAATAAATGTCTTATAAATGATTTCAAATTAATATAAAGAGACTAGATCTGACCACTATATTGTTATAGGTATTATTTATAACTATCAAGTGATTTATAACAGAATGTGTTAGACACTCTTTGTTAAACATATTATTTTTCTTTGCTGGGAAGTGTTTGATGTATGTGGTGATCAGGTGATGGGTGAAAATGATATTTTTCTTAAAAGGGTTTTTTATGTGAATGCGAGTCATTATTATGATTTTTTAGTCTTTTATTGATAAGAATCTATTATTTTAATCACCCTCGTAATGTTTTTTCATGTAGATTTTGTGGATAATTAGTCATTCAAAACTATGATGTTATATATAGTTTTCATATTATAGCGTCTCCTTGCATTTGAAATTGAACCGAACGGAGTGCGCTTCCAATGACGGTTTGGTGTAGGATAGTCAAGTGTGTAGGATGAAATGTACGTCAAAAGTTTATTTAGTGTTTGGTAAATTATAGGGTTTTCTCACTTTAAGACCTAGGGTAGATCCCATGAAAATTATTCTTTGGGTGATTGATTTATATTGGGAATTTCATTAACATCTTATTGTATCCCATAATTGATTAAATTGAATGCTACCCTTATTTGATTTTTTATTTAATGTTATTTTATTTCATTTTTTGAAGTGGATACATTTGGTTGATATTTTCATTTTTTAGAATTTGTGGTGTTTTAATTCATTTTTAGGAATAATTATAAACTTCGAAACAACTAGACATAAATAAACTATTTTTATATTTTATTTTAAATGAGACCGAAATGGGATTTTAATTAATGGTGAATCATATTAAAAGGTAGTTGGTGACCTAATAAGATTGTTTTTTATAATTTCTACTATATTATAGTTCCATTTTTTAGTTGAACTCTATTTCACTCATGGGGAAAGTCCAAAATCAATATTGGATGTTAACCTATCATCACATGGAGGTTTTTATGTTAATTTGATTTATTTATTTTTTTCACATCAACCAAATCATCCACTTCTAATTTATATTATTTTTATATATTAATTTTATGTAATTGGATGAATTATATATGTGGATTATTGTATGCTGAATACAAGTTATTGGGTTCGAGAGAGTTGGAGGGGAGATGTGTGATTATTTTGGTTAAAAATTAATTAGATTACACCATTCATTCTGTATATGGATCTACATCATATGTAGGGGCCATAATATATTTCTACGACACAATATTATATTTTCATTTTATGGGAGAAATAATCCCTATTGATTTTTTTGATTCCCGGGTTCTCATTCCAAGCCCAAGGGGATTAGAAATTCCCTTTGGGCCCAATGGTGAGCCAGATTATGTGTTAGTTTAGGGGAGACCTTTGATGGTTCATTAATAAAGGTAGAAAATCCTTCTTTTTTTGTGTAGAAGTAATGTTAGTGTGGGGATACGATGGTAATAACTCAATTTTAATGTTTGTGTGAGTGTCTAGATATATATTTTTAGTTTAGTTCCTTTAATTTTTATGGGTAATCCAATCTCAATTCATTGATTTTGATTTAATTCTTCACTGGTCATATTTGTCTAATGTTTATATTATGTTTTAATTCCCAATTAGTTTTATGTAATTTGGCGGAAAAATTGAGCTCAGGTGGTTGTAGATGAAGATCGTAAACTTCACAATTAGTGTGCATGGTCTAACCAACCATTTAGAGCCCGTTTGAATTGTTACATGGACTCCAAAAAAAGTCTACTACATTTTAGTTAATTCATTTATTAATGAATTTTTATTCCTAAATCAAACTGAATGTCATTTTTTTGTTATTATAGGGTTTAATAAATATGATTCTAGTAATGTTTGATATTTTTAATATGAATGTGATGTGGTGTTTTAGGTTATATATTGGTCTGTATTGGATACATTAAATTATTTTATTTGGATGAAAATGGGTTTTTTATGATTTTTTATTAAATAGTTGGTCTCAAAATTACTTTTAGTGGGTTATTTTAAAAGGGTTTTTTTCTAAAAGGGTGTTTCATAAAGTGTTTTGTTTCTATATGTGTTGGTTAAAATTATTCAAGAAGAAATGAGGGGTTTTATGGAAATGTATTAAAATAAATATATTTAATTTAATACTGATTTAAAATTGTAATAAAATTCTAAAATTGATTTTATTTTTCTTTCAACTCGAGTGTGGTGTTTTAAAATAATTAATACAAATATGGTGGTTTTAAAAAATAAATAGTGGTTTGGTGGTGTTTGGGTGTTTGGTTTTGTTTTTATGAAACAAATGCTTTGGATATTACACTTTATGAAGAGAACATTGGGTTTTCATTGTGATGAATTAATTAAATGTTTTAATGTACATGTGAATTTGAATATTCCTTCTGTATTGGTCAGGGAAAATAGTAGAAGTATTATATCACAGAATGATCATCTTGGTGAGTTCATTGAAATTTGGGGGAGATTTCAAATATTTATATTGCTAAATAGACTTTAAATAGAGTGTTTTATTAGACAATTATTACCTCATGCCATTCATTAGGATATATTATATCAGTAACTACCTTGTTTTAGAGGGGATCATGGTTCGTCTAGGTAAGTTGTGTGATTAGGATGAGTTGAGAGAAATATTAAACTATTTTAACACTCCTAGAGCTTCAAAGCTGATAGATATTGTGATACAATTCATTGATATGAGTTTAGAATATTGTAAGTCTAGGGTTTTATATTATTTTAATTAGGGTTTATCTCATGAATTCGTTTAGATGTTTTTTAGTGATTCTATCCCATGGTTTTGAATTTAGAAGGGTTCATTAACAATTGTCGATCAGATTATTATTCTATTATTTTTCATAATATTATGGATCCACACACAAGATTCTAGTGTTGTCTATCAAGGAATGTTAAACTAGTTTATAAAATCATTGAGTATTTTACTCAATTATGACCATTTCAATCATTAATTATTTCATTAGATTAGATATCAGAAGATGTCTCAAGTGTGTTTTGGTAGTTCATGTCTTTCTTATAAGGATGTTAATTTTATTGAGGCTATTCTGGTAATTTTTGTTATATATTTCTTTTAGGACCAATTTGATTGGTTTTTATGTCCATTTAATTTCCTTATTGAATTATTTTTTTGTTTGTTTTTGGAGTTTTATATCATGAGTTTGATTTTCATGTTACATGGGTGGTGATGTTTAGCATTTGATTAGGGGATATGAGATGAATCTGGGGTTTGTACTATAGTTTCTAGGGTATATATGACAATAGTCTGGGTTGTATACTAGCATGTATTTTTTCTAGTTTTCTCAAGATTGATGTTAGGTTGTGTAATATTAACAAGAAATATTTTCCTTTTTTGATGGACTATTTATGATGGATCGTGGTCAATTTTTTTTGAAGGTAATCTATTGAAAATAGTTTATTTTAGTAAATTTTTGAAAAAATAATTCATCTACGATGAAAATATTATTTTTTCAGATATAATAAAAAAACATAAAATTAATAAAAATATCATTCATTATAATATCAAAATTTAAATAAGTCATAAAAATAATCTCATATAAAAAATGTCAATAGAATTTCACTAAGGTTGTGGGAGATATGGTCTAATAGAGGGTGGAAAATTAGATTCTATTAGTGGAGGGAACTCTATACATAAACCACATTTGAAAAAATAAATGTACTATATAATATCTTAATGTTTCTAATCTCATTTGCATCTCAAATCTTCATACTCTATGTTCAATCTCTTTATGAACTCATTCTGAGCTCGCAACCCCGCCTCATAGTCTGCAGCCAAAAATGACGATGAAGATAATTATCACATTAATCCATATAATGACATCACCTGAATCTGATAAAAAATAGTAGTGGTATATCATGAACCAATACCGATTAAATGGATGTTCTTAAGGCCACACTTTGTCATCCGCATCCAAGACACCTCATCTAAATGTGACTCGCCTAAGCCCTCAACATTACCATTTGTCTTTTCTGGAAACGCGTGCATGTGATAAAAATTACTCTCTTATGTCTCCAATAATAATATGAATATAAATTAAGAAGATAAAAAAAATTAATTGAAAAAAATTGAAATAATATGAACCATAATATAATTATGTATCTCACTAGTAATTTATTCGGTACTATCAATGTACAACCTATTATACACATCAAATATGTAATTCATTGATCTGCTAAAGAGTACATTAATTTATCAAATAAATTTAGTATTAAAAATAAATAAAAATAAGAATTAAAAAAATAAATTAAGTTATTATGAAATAATACCTCCAAATGATGAATTTATATAATGAAATTATGATTCCTAGATCTATGTGTAGAATCCTTCCTCACAGGATTCTAAAGACCAATACTGGATCACCTGTGGAAGTTATCTCTAACGTGGTATGTGAATGGTTTCTACCAAACCAGAGTAGGGATATAATTGGGTTGATGACGACAATAAGACTCATCAAATACAGTCGTAGATGCTCTCTGCATAGCTTTCCCCCAAAGAATCTTTAAATACTATAGAAAATGATCATGGATGCACACTTACCATTATTCCAAATAAAGACTCGAATTATTTCAAGAATATGAGATCAAGAAGCCTGTAAATATTTACTCATAGATTCAACTATAAATTTATAAATTTAAATTAAAGTACAATGCCATTTATACGCCAACCAATAACAGAACATATGATGATGCAACTCTATAGAATCCTACCCCTATGTCACCTATAGAGTTGAAAGATATCTCTCAAAAATTGATCTAGCCTAACTAACATCTATATGTAAAAATCTAGGAAAAATATAATAATGTCTAATTATTATACTAATTTCTACGAAATTAATTTTATTTTTCTTAATTTATAATAATTTTATTTAATTCAATTAATTTATATTATGTAATTGTAAATTATATCAATTTATATATATATTTAACTTTTTTTCACAATTAAAACTAGATGACGATGTAATTATGATACATTATGTTAATTTTTATTAAATTTTATTCATTTATACTGATTTTAAATTAATTATCTTCATTAGATATATATATATATGTACTGTTTTTCTATAACAGTTAAAATTTTTATTAATTTATAATATTTTTTATAAATTTACACTAACCATAATTACTTTAAACTAATTTATATTTATATTTATTAATTTATAATATTTTATACTAACTTTTATTATTTTTTAAAAATATTTATTAATTTAGAATAATTTTATCAATGTAATCAAAAATTTTAATCACTTAAGCTATTTTTTTATTTGTTCAATTTTTTAAATTTAATTTTATTATTAAATTTAAATTAATATTTAATAATTTATGATATATTTTATAAATATATATTAATTTGTTATGATAATTATACATTTAACATACTTTAAAATAATTTTAGTTTTCTATTAATTTATACAAAATATTTTGAATTTAGTTTAATTTTATGAAATTTATTCTCTTACTAACTAATTTATATTATTTAATATTAATTGTATTTAATTTATTCAATTTTTTATTTATTTAAAATATTTTAAAAAAATATAATCATTTTTTTACAATTGTTATTTTTTAGTATTATTTTTAGTTTTATTTAATTTTTTCTAATTTATATTAATTTATTGTAATTTATACAATTTTTTTATTTAAAATAATTTATAAAATTATTTTTAATAATTTAAACTACTTTTAATTTATGTATACAAATTTCTATAAATTTGAACATTATTTTTTTATTAATATGAACTATTATTTATTTAAATTTATTTTAATAATTTATACTAAATTTTATTAATTTAAATTAGTTTATTAAATTTATAGTAAATTTAGTAATTTTTTTATAATTTATATGAATCTTTTCTAATATTTATTAATTTATACTTATTATTAATTTAATCAAAATATGTCAAATATATACTATATTTTATTAATTTATTCTTACTTAACATAGTATATAAATTTTTAATTAAATTATTCATTACTATTCTATTTTTTGAGTATACTAATTAGTAGAATATTTATAGTAATTTTTCATGATTTATATTAATTTATAATAAAATATTTAAATTTATTTTAAATTATACCAAATTATAATTCATTAGTAATTTTTGTTAATTTATACAAATGGATGAAAATTTTATAACCAATAAAACTAATTTACTATAATATTTTTAATTATATAAGAATCTATATAATTTAAATAATTTTTATTGATTTATAAATTTTTTATTAATATTTAATTATTTATAATAAATTTTATAAACTGATACACAATTTTATTTTATTATTCAATTTATTACTAATTTTTACCAATTAATACTAATTATTTATTATGAATATTAAATAACCAATAGACTAATAATTAATTAATATTATGATTTGGTTATTTATACTATTATTTATTATTTTATAACATTTCTCAATATTTTAAACTTATTAAAAATTTAAAGATTTCAATAAAAATTTTAATACATTATAAAAATTTGTCACAAAAAACAAAGAAAAAGTAAATAAATTTAAATTATTAGGCTAAAAATTTTGACAATAGAACACGCTTTGAGAGAATGAGAGAATATGCGAGTTTCAGAGGGAATACGAGGGGGGTGGTGAGGTATATTTAAAGAAATATTTTTTACAACAGATATTTTTTCATAACATTATATTTTTTATGAATATTTGTAACAAATGATATATTTTTTACAGAATAATGTTCCATAAAAAAGTCACCACCATAAATAATATTTCTAGCATGTCCAAAAACAATTTGTGTTGAGTTTTCCATCGTATGAAAACATTCATGCTTGTTTTTTGGGATAGATTCATCAAAAATAAATCTTTTTAGAACATACTCATCAAAAAATATAATTTACTTAAAAATCTTTTGCGACAGATCCACAAATCCATTGTGATTTTTTTCTCTCCATAGCACTGATACCTTGCCAAAACCACTTACAACAGACTAGGTCATCCATCATTATAATCCTTTATAACTTTAAATTGTTTGATGTAATTTCTTGTCTATTGAAAAAAAATCCATTAGACTATCTTTAAATAAATTCCATTTCGTCATAAATAACTCATCACAACAACAAAATCCTTTCCTATTGTGTTTTTTGAGGCCCAAGCCACAGTTTTGGATACTAAAATACGGTTATTTCCCATGTCATTATTTTGGTTTGGTTGTGATCTTGGTTTTCATGGTGACATTGATTTCTGGGTTCTTATTTACCCCTTTTAGTTGTTCCTCTCTTTGAATTTTAAGGGTATGGGGTGGATGGTTTCTTGTGGCGGTTTTTTAAATCATCTGCTTTTGTAATGGTTTTTCCATTTTTTTGATTCCCAATTTTTTGTCCCAATGTATATATGGATTCAAAATTTATGTGTGTCCCAGGATTGTCATCCCTTCACTTTGGAATTTGATTTAACTGGCTTAGGTCATGCTATGCTTGGGAATGTCACAATAATTTGGGAGATCGGTTTTTTTTTGATTTTGGATGAATTGTTTTGTTGATGGATCATGTCAAGTGGTTTTATTTTATTCAATGTATCCTTGTATTTTCACTAAGTTAACCCACCTCATTAACTCAAGTGGAATTTAATTCCTTATTCCAATGCTATATAGTTTAATTGGAGACTTTATTGGGGTGAAATGTTTTATTGTAGGGATAATTTTCACACCCATTTTCGATTTGAGTTTTTTATTTAATATTATTTCAAATTATTATATGTTATTTGGAGTTTCAATAATTTTTCATATTGGAATTTATTTTTATGTTGGTTTTTTGGTTGTCGCATGGATAGCTAACACAATTAGGAGTAACAATGTGGAAGTCGACCATTTGGATATGTAACTATTATAGTGTAGTTTGAAATATGTATGAATGGATTGGCTAAAAATGTGTTTCACTCATTGGAGCAATGTGATATATCAAGGTGGCTACAATATACTCAACAATATTGGTTTATATTATAATAAACCATGTTTCCAAAACATAAAAATTAATTTAGTTTTTATTTTTATGAAATCACCATTCCACCCTTCCCGATTTTGAAGCTCCAAATCCCATAATTTCTCTCACATGCCTCACATGATGCCCAAAAATGACCCCCTCAAAAATTCTATATCACAAAATTGGTTTCTCCATCCTAATGTTGGTTTTAAGTGGTCTCTCCCCTCTCTTCAACCTCATGTTGTCTCCTCTAGTTTTCTTCTCCCCCATCATTGCGCCCCCTTCATGGTCAAATCCTCAGGTTGGGTTTTGACAATTCTACTTGTTATTTCTTTGTTCTTGGGGTGTGTAATTCATTTTTTTATCTATGTTCATTCAATTTTTTAGTTGATGTTCATTTTCCATTGATTCAATGTAGTTTTCCTCATGTCCTAACTTTATAGTGTAGAAACATATTTTACATGAGATTTTGATTCATGTTTTACTTTTTTGTTGATATTATTTTATGTGTTGAATATTTTTTTAGGGAAAAATTTTTACTTGATTTTCATTCTAATGCAATGGAATTCTCCAATTGGGAGAATATTAAAAATCTGTTTTAAAAACAATGCACACCATGTTTTTGAGAAATTTCTCCAATGGACATTATGAATAAATTATGATATTTTAAAATATGTTTTGGTCTTAACATCAATAGGATAAAACATTGAATTGGAATTTAATGTAACAACTGAAATTTCATATATTTAAAAAGTGTTTCATTATATTTTTTATATAAAATTTGATGACTAAAGATGTTTTACCCCCATTTGGGTCATGCTATGTGTTTGGGAGAAAGGGTTTAGAATTTTGACAAATACTTTTTATAAGGATTTGGTTTAGAGATAGTTTTTAATAGTGCATTGATTTAATTTATTTAAGAAATGTCTTATAAATGATTTCAAATTATTATAAAGAGAGAGATATCATTGAGTGGATTTCTAGATGGCCCATTTTGTAACATTCATGTGTGTTTCCAAACACATGGGTGTGTGAGGCCCTCTTTGTTACCATTATGTTTGTTTCCCTTAAAGGGAGGTCTTCGATGAATGTGATGGTCCGATGATGGATGGAAAATGGTTGTTTATTGAAAGGGAATTGGAGGTGAGAGTGATTGATTATTATTCATTATAAGGCCTATATTTATCTCTATTTATTTTTTCGCTCAACTTATTAATGTTTTTCATGGGATCCCAAGTGTCTATTAGTGAAGTCTACACTTTTAATTCCCTATATTGTTTCACACTACTAAAGTCTCTCCTAGTGTAAATTTTGACTAGATGGGGTGTTCCTTTGATGATGGTTTGGTGCAAGATAGTTGGGTGGACAGTGCATATGATACTACCAACGATGGTATGTTGGACTTTGTTTGGTAAATTATTCGGCTATCTCCTAGCAAGAACAAATATAGAGCCCATAACTACCATTCATAGGTTAATAGTTTGATATTGGGGATTTCATTTACTTGTTGTTATATCCAATGATTTATTTATCTATGTGTTATGCTAGTTTGATTTATTTTATTTCTGTTTATTATCTCATTTTTTATGTGGTTGTATTTGGTTGATATTTTTATTCATGAATCATGTGCTGATTTTATAAAGCATTTTAGATAAAGCTTTTTTATAAAATGGTTTTAAACAAAAAGGGTTTATTTTACTGGTCATTCATGTTTTTTAATGTAATTTTTTATAGTTTTTATTTTCATTTTTGAAAAATAAAATAGAAATTATTTTGAAACATTTATATAGTTATATCAATTTTGGAATACCTAAAGTTGAAAATCCTATTTTAATATTGTATTTCATAAATGATTACAATGGGTTTGTAATGGGAGGTTATTTATAGGGTATGGAATTTAGTGACCTACTGAGATTTTGTATGAACCTGATTTTTATATATAAATTACATGTTTTTATTTTAAATCTTATTTACTAATGGGGTTTTATCGATATTTGTATTAGATGATAATATATAGTCATGTTTTGGATAAATATGTTTTTTTTGTTTTTTTTATTTTTCACATCATACAAATATGTCCCTCTTATTTCATGTTGTTTTTTGATTCCCCAGATTATGTATCAATATTTCATGGATCATGAATTATCATTGGGTGTTGTGGCGATCTAGAGCAAGTGTCATTTTTTCTGGTAGCCCAGGCTGATTCATTAAACATACAAGATTGAAATTTTCCATGTCTCTTGGTTTCACTCGATTCATTGCAGAATGTCATAATGTGATTATTTATGCAATGTATATATACACATCCAATGAATATGTTCATATATAGATACATGTGTGTTTAATAAAGATCAACCCAAATATCTTTTTAGTTTATGTATAATTTGTTATTCTCTATATTCTACATAGAATATGAAATTATTTTTTAAAAATTTAATTTTTTTTAATTTACTATAATTTCCCATTAAGACATAAATAAGGGTATAGAATGAGATTATTTTCTGGTGTAATTTTTTTTCTAAAATGAGTTATCTTATGATAGTTTATCCCAATGATTTTGCATTTGATTTCACAAGATTTTGTAAAATGTGTATTAATTCAATGAGGTTTTAGTACAGTTGGGAGATTCAAAGTATTATGAACGTAACATCCACATAAAAAATGTGCTCTACTAAATGTGTTTTGATTTTCAATGTGTTCAATAATCACTTTAAATAAATTCAATTTGTTTTGAAAAGTTTGACATATATGGCCCAGAGTTGGTTGAGTGTTTATGAGACAGTTAAATTCATTATGGATCTTTCACTAAATACTAGTGACCTATAAAAGTTGAAATATCAATCATTTATAAGTAACTAAATTTCATTACACTATAAATGAATAACCTTTTTCTTCTTCATTACTCTTTAATAGAGGGAGATATGGAATATTTTTTTGCAATTAAAATGGATCCTTGAATGTTTTTGGGATATTCTAAATTTGTTGGAATACATTTTTAGGAAAGGAGATGTTGTCTATTTCTATGTGTTTTCCATCAACTAAATGGATAAATAGTTACCATAGAGGTTTGTTTCATTTGTGTTTCAAATTTTATTCTTTTATCCTATGAATATAATGATACTAGATTAATGGGTATTGAGTATGAAATACGATTATATATGTTTAATGCCATGAAAACACTTTATCATCATTCGATCATTAGGTTTAATTTATATAAAAAATAATACATAATTATAATATATAATTAGATTATATGTAAATTATTATGAGAGAATATTAAGCAAAATATCGAGATGGTTAGAAACACATCATAAGTCATGTTATTATGGATTATTATAAGTAATAATGGTTTTAAAAACCCTATAAAAACATCTTAATCATATATACATCTGAAAAAAAATTATTTCTGTATCATATTTAATATAATCACATTAAATATTATTAAATTCAAATTAATTTCAATAAATTATATTAAAATTAATTTTTTGAAATAACATACCTTTTTTATTCCAAATAAATTTCACGATGAATCATTATTATTATTATTATAATTATCATGTCTTAATTATATGGATTATTATTATTATTTTTAATTATATATAATCAGATATTTTTTACATTAAACCAGACTTCTCTGGGTTGTGGTATTCATTGTGGTTATGTTATTTATGGATACCCAAAACACAAAAAAATTTAATTAATGTATTGGGTTGCACTAATTAATCCAAATTATTTTTAATGTAGTCAATTCCTATATGTTTTGAAATTTTATACAACTGTCATATTTTTTGGAAATTTTTGGAATAGTATAGGGTTTTAGAAATTAATAATTAATTCATCTCAAATATAAAAATTAGTTAATTGATTATTATAGGGAATTAATTGAATTATAGAACTCCAAATTTCTCCTGAATTTTTAGAGGTTATTTTTGGTAATAATAGGATAAAGGAATTGAAGATGATCAATTTCAAAATAAGGAATTTATTGATAATATTTAAAATTAAAATAATTTATTGACTCTAGTAAAGTGATATATTTAAATGAATTCTTGTTAAGTATTAGAGAAAGGGTTAATTCCGAAATTGACTTGTCACTGGCCAAGAATTTTGAAGAATATAAATAACAGATGATGAAAATGGAATGTCATAAAATCAAATTTGTGGCATTCCATTGAAATTTGATTTCATGGATAATGACATGAGGGTATCAGCACTCATGAATAAGTCTCCATTTGTGATTAAAGGGTTCCACTATGTGTGACTAAATCTTTAATGATGATACTCCATATAATACTGAAGTAGTAGATAAATTCAAAATAAATACCGTCGATGAATATTTCATGATTTTATTGGAAACCAAAAAATTATTCTTTATGATATAAATATATTGAAAAACAATCACAAAGCACTATTTTCTTTGAATAACGAACATGAAATTACCGCCAATAATGAAACGGAAGAATAAACACTTAGGATTAAATTCTATTAATATTTCTATTGGAGTAATAGATTTATTTCACATAATTTTGGGATCACTTATTATTTTTGATTTTAAGTAATACGATAAGATAAATACTAAGGGAGACAGAAATGAGAAATGGACTATCATGGTTTATGATAATGAAATATAATAAAGACAACCTATATCACTGGTATTTTTAAACTATAGATAAATAAATGGAAAGAGGGGGTTGAATTTCCATTTAACAAATTAAATAAAAAACCTATGTTTAAATACATCAATTTAAATATAAAGTGAAAAAAGAATATAATTTTAAATCACACATATAAAATAAATGTAGGAGAATAAAAATAAAGGGCGATTAAAATGGAAAATGTGATTTTATTGTAAAAATTATTAACAAATTAAAAATTATTTAATGGAATTTCACAAATAATCAACAATTGAAATAGTTAAATAATTGATATTTTAGAAAGTAAATGAGATAATATATTTATTAAGGATGTATAGAAATAGATTTAAAAAGAACCATTATGTCTACAAAAAAGTAAAAAAATAGTAGGGTCAGTAGTGGATTTCCATATCTGTATATATATATATGACATGCTAAATGAAAAGGAAACACAAAATTAACTATAACTAAAGCAGGAACCTCCATGGTCCCCTTAATCCCATATATGAAAAGTTCTAAGTAGACCCATAAGGACTAGATCATGAGCTCAGTCCCTTACTAATCATGAAATCATGAAATCTACAAGTGTCCTAAAGGGCCAGTATTGGGCATGAGTATAATCCATAGTAGGCCACCACCAACATGTTTGTGTCTTACATCCATGAAAATGAAGGTGTATAATAAGAAAAAATAGAGTGGTAGTGTACATATTATAAAATAATAGTCACTTCCAATATGATATAACCCACACTGAATCAATAACCTACTTCAGCCAATGATAGAATACCATGCGCCGCTAGTTATATATATGGAATACTGCAACATGGATATATATATATATATATTGTGGTTAGTATCCTTATAATAACATGAAAGGAATCCCTTGATGAGTGAATTGTTTTAGAGCCCTTAGAAACCTCTTGTAAAAGTATAACTAACATTTCATTCCATCCACTAACTCTTGGGTCATAATCAAATAATCGGAATCTCGAAGGAACATGACAAACAAGTACCTAGGCCCTTAAACCTCTGCTCAGAAAATCCCCACAATCTCGAAGCCTAATGTTTGAAGAATAAATATTATTGTACTCTAATTATAAAAAATCATTGGATTAACAACTAATTTCCTGTGGAATGGTGATATCAATCCTCTCAAATAATCTCATCATAATTTATTTAGTATACCACAAGCTACAACCCCTAACTGAAAATCTTAAAATTACTAATCGATGGTCCATAACCTTCCACATTTATTTTTATGTTCAGAATATCAAAATATGATGATGATTAAAACCATAATAAGGCACAAATAATGGAGGCCTCTACCCACATAAGCGGTCTTCAATACATCATCACAGAAGTCCAATATGTGCACGCACACCTCCAATAGCGCACCATCCAATCACTATGAGTGGAAAACAACTAAACATTGTACCTAATCCACATCATCACAGAAAGTCATGCTACAAATACAATTTATCTCACCACGGTGGTCAACACCATCTAAAAATATAGGGTCATGCTCTCAATAATGATAACCTAATCACCTCAAATAGACAGCCACATCATCCAACTTTTGATCAATATCACCCATGTATCTTAGGCCAAGAACAATAAGACAAACCAAAACACCTCAATATAGGAGGTCATCAACACCTCAATCTTCATTCTAATACAAATGCGTTTCCATGGAACTAAACATGCCATTTATAACAATTTTTTAATTAAATTTAAAACAAACACCATGCATAATCAAACCAATGGGTCTGAAGCCTCTCACTAGGCATATTCTGTCTTAGTCAAGGGAGAACATTTCCATAGAAATATCATCATTAAATTATTCATGTATCTCTAGGAAAAAATAATGACACACTCAAGACCACACTACCCAAAACACCACAAAATCCATGATAAATCTAAGAACCACCTTCCTAATTCTAGTAGTCACTCGCTCATCAGATATCGTCATCTTACTTGAGTTTAATTGAGAAAAATAATAATTATATATGAATTATATGAAAATAGGGTAAAAATTATCAAATCGATCTAGTGAACTATATAAAAAGAGGAAATAGAATAATAGGATACTAGATGAATTTTATTATCGAGATGAATCCACATCCACCAACAAATCAATGACAGGAGATCAGGTGATGGTGTTCTTTCATTAAGTAGGGGACAAAGAAAAGAATATATCCCCTCTATTGTGCATGTAGTTGGAGAAGAAATGGTTAGGAAGAATATAAATAGCGATTTGATGCCCAAATTTACCCTAGTTTTATGATGTAATATGTTACTTGTAGAATGGCAGGGATTATCGAATCCTCAAAGACTTGATAAGTAACCTATGAATCATATATTCAATGGTTTTGAGATGGATATGAAGTAGAAATTTTTTCTCAGAATTTATTTTATTATTATTGATTTTGATAAAATTAGTTCAATTCAATTTAAAAAGAATGTGTTGATCATTAGTTGTTTCTTGGGGTGGATTGGATGAATTTCTCCCTAAATTATTAAAATGTCTTAAATTCAAGCATTTCATTCAATGAAATATGAAAATCATAAATATATAAAGAATTGAGTTTTTTCACAACCTAAGGATAATCTAATATAAACACGGATGATCATATTGATGATCACTACAAGGTATAGTATCATTTTATTACTTAATATTTCTAGCCTTAAAATCAGTTTGTTTAATAGAGAAGGTACACCATTGAATGAAAATCTAAAATGAATAATTGATTTTGAATTATTAAAATGTTAAATAATAATAAATATATCAACTTTATACTCCCTTTGATCAACCCATAAGGGTTCTATCCATCCATTTATGTTATTCTATCAATAGAAGTAGGTAATAAAATCACCATGGTGGAATTGAAGAAGAAAAATAATGAAATAATGATCAATCCATCCCTGTGTGAAGAAATTCAGAGGAGTTTGTGTGAATAATATCACTCCATGATTCAAATTTATCAACATGATATGGAAAATAACATAAAAATTAAAGAATATGACGTTTTATTAATAAAAATTCGTGATTAAAATAACAAGCATGTGAAAAAAACACGTAAAATAAAAATGGAAACCTAAAAATATAATTGAATGAATAAACAAGGTATCTTAATCCATTTACCAAAAAAATAAATATATAGGTATATTAAAATCCTTACATAGACCCCACAACAATAAATTCTTCCCCATTAATTAGGATATAAAAAAATGATGTTGATAAATCAATGGAAATTAGAGCATTTTCAATGTTGACCACAAAAATCATCTAGATTCAAATCCGTTTTTGGTGTTCGAATATTTCAATGAAGATGATAGAATAAGGGATAGTCATAGAAGATAAATATATTCTATCCTGGTGTACTCTATCATCTATAAAATTTTTAGGCCAATTGGTGTATCCATTCACATATTATGCTTGAAATGGTGGGATGATTGTATTCACATTTAAATCTATCCCACAAATGAAATGTCACTATGGGATCCATGGATATCCTTAAAGCATAAGAATTAGATCTGACCGCATTCGAATAAAGTTATCCACAAAATTTTCTATTTTTATAGATACTATTTGATCTTAATTTTTATTGAATTATGGGACCCACTTTCATTTGATAGGCATATGTCCCATTATTCTTTGTCTATAAATTTCTACATTCATGGACAAAAAACACCATCTTCTCTTTTGTTTAATCCACATATCCTAAAATAAATAAATTATCCAAAAAATTGATCAATAATATCCTAAAATATCAAAAAAATTGTTTAATATAATTTTTTCCTCAAATATTTGATTGATTGGACAAAATTTTTTTATATAAACATGAATAGAATGTGTGATAAAAAATTAAGTTCAATTCTTAAATGCAATAAAATTGTTTTTTATGGACATTGAAAAACATAAATATTAATATATTAATAATTTATATTATCCACCTTTAGTGGAATATAACACCCCTAACATGGGTTCTGCTAGTCTTGAACGAAAGGTATCTCAAAAATAATAAATTAAATTCCATTTTTAAAAAACATTTTATCATTCAATGCTCACCAAAATAAATCATTCCAAACAATTATGAAACACATAAAAATGATTTCACAAAATCTCTTTTAAAACAATATCCCAATCCCAACTATATTACTTTGTTCCTTTTCATCAAATTTTATTATCCAATTTCCATTAAGCATGATGTTGTGTTGTATACTACAAAAGACATGGGTCCCACCTCCTTGTTCACGGGGAAACAAATGGAAGAGTTTTGTGGGAATCACATTAACCATTTATATGAGTATCTGATTATATATTTTTTAGTTTTTTGTTTTTTTTAACCACAATGGGGATGAAATTACTATATATTTATAAGGGAACTATGATTTCATGATCCCCAAATGTCGAACGCCACACATACTCGTAGATCTGATATCTAAAATAGATAGGTAAACACTTAATATGGGTATGAAAACTATGGAGTCATGGTCCCCAAGTGCTGAACAAAAAACATTTGGACATAACATAGCTCCACATGCACATCATTTTTTCATTTTTTGTTAGACACTAAAATTAAACTAAAAGCATCCTTAATCACCATGACATGGTGAAGTGGACATAAGAAATCAAAACTACACACAAAATAAAAATGATATTCTTTTTGGAATATTGATTTGAAGGTGGAAAATTTTAGCATTGAAAAATCACATCAGACAACCACACTTTCCGAAAATTATGCTTTTGAACTTAAATATACATTGAAATCAGAATAAAGGCATTCAAAATCATTTGAAATTCATCTTTCATGTTTCTCAATTTACATTAACTCTTGAAAGGATAATGAATTGATTTTTTATTGTATTGATTTCTTATTTTCATGAAAGCCTATATTCATTAAATTTTATATTTTCACACCCCAACATATAATGACACTACCCTCAGTGTTGATGTAGAAGAGATTATATAGTTAAGAATTGTAAATAATGTAAAGAATAATGTGATGTTTAATTAATTCGTAGAACAAAATCACATGGATTGTCGTTTATTACCCATCGATATGAAATTGATCACATTGGCTTCCTATCACAAGTGGACTCATCAAGGATTTTTGAAGGTTGATTTATGTTCTGGAAGGCATGTGTTTCATTTTGAAATATGAAAATGCTTCAACAACAAAATATCATAGATAAGAAACATTAGATCAAATTGTTTACCAGAAGGGGGTTCCCTTAAAAAAATCAAAAAAATGTAAATATTTATTTTCAAATTCCATACACGTAGTCAATGTATATGAAAAAGTCAAGTATCCATTCAAAAAGTACATTTTTTAATGTCGTTAGCTCAACATGGGACCTAAATCTAGAAAATTTTATCTAGTTATTATGTTGGATCATTTAACATATAATATATTTCACTTTTATTATCTGATTCAATGAATTGTATTAACTTGTTCCCATTAACATTGCATATCTGACCAACGAAGGGGTCATGGATATCTAATACTCTATGGGGGTATATATGATGCCCTTTTAAGGCCCTAACCATATCAACCATAACTTCACTAGGGGAAAATAATGTTTGGAACTATATAATAGAATAAATTTTCTTTCTTCAAAGTGTTTGAATTAGATATTCCTAGATTGGTAGACATTAACCCTAGCTTTATTGATCCTTGAATTTTTATAGTCCTCCATCCAAAGTTCCTCAAGTTCAGTAATCTCTAATATCCTCATTGTTTCAACCAAATAAATGTAAATGCCCATTTTTTATGGCCCTAAAGGCCTACTGTTAAATTTCAATACCTAAATGGCATGATTTTCTATATACCAACACCTATGGTTAAATTCCTAGGATGATTTTTAATACAATACAATATACCCCATGGGAATCCATCATTTTCTCGTACTAATATTTCCTTGAGGGATTAGTAGTTTAGTCTAGAATTTTCTTAATTTCATTATTTTAAACCTCTGCTTGACCATTGGATAGTGTATGGGAGGTAGTGGAATATTTTTGAAAAATCTCACACTTAGACATGAATTCAACGAAGGGATGGTTGCGGAAATAGGTTTCATGATCACTAATGATAACACTAGGTATTATAAATCATGAAAAGTTATGTTTTTAGGAATCATATCACAACTTGATGATAATTTCACTAGGTGGGAAAGTCCTCATTCCATTTTGATACATAATAAAAAATAATATGATGTATAGATAACCATTATAGATTGGCAAGGGTCCCAGGAAATCAATTCCCCACCAGAGAAATATTTCAGCAAACAGAACGAGTATGAGTGTCATTTGATTTATCTTTGTCATGGATCCTTATTCATGACCTCAACGACAAAATCTGTATAATTTTTATGAATCCTTATAGGTTCTAGGCCAAAATATACCACATTTTATGACCATTTATGTTTTTTTATTTGTTGAAAATTTTCTTCCACATACCTCTTCATGAACAAATATAACGATAGAATTTTCTTAGACTCAAGAAAGAAACACTTAATGACTTGATCTGGATATAATTCACCATTAAAATTATTGTTTTTGATATCATAATGTATTTTTTTCTTAGGTTGTGTCCTGAATAATTTTGGAATGACACCCGTAACCAATTGGTTTGATAATTTATCATACCATAGGAAATCACCCACATAATAGAGGTACTCATTTGGAAATTAATCAGACACAGAAAGGTGATTTGATTTGTCTTTGAATTCCATCCTAGAGAGGTGATCATCTAAAACATTTTTACAACCATTTTATCTGTAATGGTAATATCATACTCTTGAATAAGTTGGACACACAAAATTAATCTATATATGGTATCTTGTTTTTTTGGATAAATTATTTTAGAGTTGATTGATATCGGAAGACAATGACATGAGATCCTAAGAGTTATGAACGGAATTTTTCATTGGGATATACAACAAATAATAAGTCTTTCTTCGTGGTGGTGTTATTTATTTCTATATCATTTAATTATTGACACTCATAAAAAATACAATATTGAGTTTTATCACAATTTTTTCCTAAAACATATCCAATGTGATGTGACTTTCATCACACAGGAGTTTTAATGGAAGTTTCTAGTTTGAATATTTCATGATAGGTATAGATATAAGAGATGAATTGAGTGATTAAAAAGATTCCTCAAAACTTTCTATCCAAAAAAATGGACCATATTTTACTAATATTGGACAAAGTGGTTGGGAAATAGAGTTGAAATTCAAAATGAAACTTCAACAGAAACCATCTTGTCTTGATAAGGACCTCACTAAATTGATTATTTTTAAATAGAAATTGATAGGAGTGATTCTTAACATAACATTAACACTGTCAATCCCTTTAATAGATGCCAAATGAAATATAACTACTCATTATTTTATCATGAAATATAATTTTTCACAAGTTAGGATGAGATTGTTATCCTCACATATAGATAGAACTATTTCACCATTTATTAGGAATCCAGAAATAGTATCCCTAAACTGGGAAAATTCATCTATAAATACCTCTATGTAATACCCTACCATGAGAATATTCCAATCATGCACCTATCGAAGGGATAAAGGGCATTACATAACCCAAAGGGAATGTTCTAGATGGAAAAAGTGTGGAATAGATAGGTGAAGGTTATTTTTCTGATATCTTATAAGGAGAATTGAATTTTATTATACCCTGTGAATCTATCTAGGATGAAGTATAACTAATGACCCACTACTATCTCAAGGACATGATCAATGAATGCCAAGTGGAAATGGTCTTTCTTAGTGCCTTTGTTTAACATCCTATAGTCAATAGAAACTTTTCTTCCTCTATAGACCCTTATGTGGAGAAGATCACCATCATAATTGATAAACACTTATTACAAACACTTTAGAACAACAAGAATTGGAATTACCCATTCACTCAAATTAATTGGGAATATAATTCCCACATTCAAAAAAAAAGAAGTTATTTCCTTATCACATCCATACGATTGGGATTGAGTCTCTTCTATGGTTGATGACATGGTTTGGAGTCAGAATCTAGAATATCCATATTAGTAAAATGTGTGGGAAAATCCCAGGAATATCGAAAGGCATCCATCAAATTAATTTCATATGATTTCTAAAGACAAACGAAATCATGATATCTAAATTGTCTTCAAAATAAAAGGCAATTAGAACAATAATGTATTGATTGTTCCCTAATAATTAATACTTGAGTGATGAAGGTAGGATCTCCAATTTGAGATTACATTGGTTCACATGTTAAAATGAAGGATGTGAATTTTCAAAAACTCTATTTTTTCCCGATTTATTGAAAAATTTGATTATTTTTAATACAAATTTCATATGCCAAATTATATAGATCAATTTCATGAATAGATATAGAATTTGTGTAATTTATTTCACAAATGGTATCATTGATCAGTGATCATGAAAAATCATAAAAGGAGGCTTCTGAATGAAATTAAATCCAATGATTCAAATATCCCATAAATAAAAAAGGAAACCAATATCATTTTGACTTAGACACACTTACATGATTCCTCAATGTTCCTCTTTTCCATAATCAAGTGTTCATATCCAAATAGCCGCTTGGATCTTTTTATCATCCTAAATTTGTGTGTTTTCAATATTGATGTTCATATCAAGGCTAATGTTTCAAAAGGTTATTTTTTATATTCCCATTCTTAACTCGAATAAATAATTTGATTATTTATAACATTGAAAAACCAAGGATGATCTAGTTTTTATTCCTAAAAACTAATCTACGGTGATTTTCTATGAATGTGATGTTAGTAGGGTAAACAAAATTTTCAACATTCACCAAAATCAATTTGAATATCCCCTTAGGAAACCAACCACTATGATTTGCAAGTTGGAGTGTGACGAAGGTTGGATGGGGATATTCATGCCCTAATTGACACTACATGGAATATGGAATGATATCCACACAATCCCACAGATCAAAACGGGATTTTATCAACTTTTTTTCTAAAAAAAATATTGATGTATATAAATCACTCATCATTCATATTAGGAGGAATTGTCAATTTAATTATGGTAATCACATTATCATCCAAAAGAACATGGTTTTGATGTGAAATTTTTCTTTTAAAAAGGAATAAGTACTTAAGGTACATTGAGTAGGAATGAATTGTTTAGATTTCATCAGAAAGTGGAATGTTAATCTTAATTTGTGAGAATATTTCCCTGAATTTTTCATTCAGATCTTGTTTATATTTTCTTATCATACATCGAGGGAAGTGAGAATATTGTTTAACTGTTCGGTGTGATTGGGGCTCTTTCATAATATTATTGCATTTTTTAGAATCTAAGAGTTGTTCTTCAAAAAATTTAGGTGATATTGAAGTAATTAATTATTAAGTATTTATTTTTTAGTATTATCAAAAGAAATACCACTTTTTAAGACAACCATTGTTTTTAGTTATTCATGATAGGGTTCTATATAACTTCATTCTCTCAATAATGTCGGTGATTAGATATCCTGAATAATAATGGGTGACTTTCAGTTTTTGTTGTTTGTAATTATTTTTTACGTGATGAGATCTCTAAGTTCATTTTATCTATTTGTTTACAAAACTGTTGAAGGATTGGGAGGGGGACAGATTGGGTAGTGGTTTGTTCTAATTCTTTATCCCAATAGGATAAATTGGTATTTGAATTGGATGTTTATTGGTTTTTTGGATAAGTAATTGATATTGGGATGGAGGATGTTGGTATATGAATGTTTATGGTTGAGACTAATTATGGGTTTGAAAGTCTATTGGGGGTTGGGGTTGAGAAAATTTTGTTGTGTTGGTTACTGATTTTTCTTCTAACAGAAGCCTGCATAGTCATTATACATTCGGTTGAATGTATTCTGACCTAATGATTTTTGAATGTTCAATGAATTTTCCTCTTCAGTTGGTCCTCCAAAAATAACAACCTTGATAGAAGTAATGGTTGGGTAAATATGGTCTAGTGATTATGTTTTTCAAAAATTGTGCAAACTGACTCAACGACTTCAATTTCATGGACCTTCCTAAGATCTATCTCTTTGACATTCCTAATGGGTCCAAAAAGTTTTTCTCAAAGGTTTTAAAATCCAAAAATAATTTTTATTTCAATATATTTTCGTGTATTCTCATATTATGGTGATATTACCCTTGTTTTTTCTAATTACAATGATTTTCCAAATACTCATAAACATCATTTTGGGATTTATTTTTGAATGTTCCATTATACCTCATATCAATAAATTGTTTGTTTCCTATAACTAACCCTTCATTTAATATACTCAATTTTTCTAGGATAGGTAAACCATGGTGTGGTACCATGTTTAATTTTCTTTTTATCCTTTCCTATGTTTCATACAATGTTTCTACCTCTTTTTAAAAAACAATTTGGAGTCACTTTTTAGGTGAAGCTGTTTTGTTTTTAGGGATGCGTTTTTTTATAATTCTCATTGATTTTAGTCCCAAGAGTTAATTTTTGCTAGTATCAAATTAGTTAACCAATTTTGTTCTTTATCATTCAGAGATAATCAATAGAGTCACATTTTAGTATATTCCATATGATTTAAAGGGCATAATGTTTTCACAATGACATTTAATTATTTGACATAATGGTAATTAAACACAGACTACATCCCCTAAAAGGTTGGAAGGTGGTTCAGGACATGTGGTTTAAAAACATATTGGATATATCCAATTGTATTAAACCTAATTAAAAAGGTTGTATTTATCCTGGTAGGTGTGAGGTAGTCATTAATGGTCCGATCAACTACATTTAGTGTTGCCTCATTCGGACTTCCATTTTGGTTCCCAACTGGGTTAATGCGTTTGTTTCTTAGAACACCATACATTTGATTGGTCTCAATGTCTGAAGTCATAATTTTAATAATATTATGATATAAGGGAATGATACCCCTAGGTTTAATTTAATCCACAAACCTACAACTATTCACCCTAGTTAGGTGAAGTGAATGATGAGGGGTATAGGCATACATGTTCCATGGAAAGAGAAAAAAATAATGGGGAAAAGATAAGGGATACAAGATGATAAATTCTCAATATGGGAGAATATAATGAGGTTATAAGGTGATTTAATTGTTTCCCCATAAATGGATCCAAAATTTTGTTTACTCCCATGTTTACACATGGTTTATGGTGTAAGTGATCTCTTGTAGAATGAAATGGGTTATCTAGTCCTCAAAGACCAAATAAGAAACCTAGGAAACAAACATTATATGGGTTTTATTTGGATACTATGTGGAAAAATTGTATTTTAGTTGATTAGATTATAAATTAGATTTATATAAATAAGTGAATTGAATTTAAAAATATTGAGTTGATCATTGGTTGTCACTTGGTGTGGATTGGATGAATTTATTTTTAAATTAGTTCAATGTCTTAAATTTGAGTGTTTCCTTCAATGAAATATAAAATCCCTAAATCAGCATCTGATTTTGTTTTTTTAGTATCCTAATTCTTTTAACTTATACATATGAAAGATTCTATTGATGATACTATCAGAGTAGATGATCATTTTAGAACCCAGGATGTGTGGCCTTAAAATTTGTGATTTCAAAGGACAATGTATGTCATTGAATGAAAATTTCAACAAAATAATTGGTTAAGAGTTATTAAAATGAGACATAAACTCATTTACATCCCCTTTATACTTATTCTGGTCAAAACATACTTGTTTTATCCCTACATTTATACTATTATATCAATTGAATCAGTTGATAGACTAATGAGGGTGGAATTGAAGAAGAAAAATAATGAAATATTGACCACTCCACCGTCGTTTGAAGATATTAACAAGTGTTCGTATGAATATAATCACAATGTGATTCAATGGTATCAACATGAAATTTAAAACAATAGAAAAAGAGAATAAGAATAAATGAAATTAATAAACATTGGTGATTTAAATAAACTACATGTGAAAAAAATCAATGCATGAACTCAAAATGGCAGCCTAAGAATACAATTGAAAGAATAAAACATGGATATCAATACATTAACAACCAGATCCTTATATATTCATATTAAAATCCTTAGTTTTACCTCCAACAATAAATTCCTTCTCCATTACTTAGGATAGTCATGATTAGATTGAGAAATCAAAGAAAAATGGAAATTTTCAATGTTGAATTGAAAATTCATCCATATTCATCCCCCCTTTTTTACGTTAAAATTATGAAATTGAATATGGCTAAATATGGGATGGTAATATAACATTAATATATTATTCCATGTTTCTTAATTTATATGTAAATATTGTTGGATAATTAGACCATTATTTCGAATTTTGTTCTTGAAATTGAGGGATGATTGTATGTCCCTTAAAATCTAGACAACAAATTAAATGTCAACATCTTCTCCATATATCTCCTTGAAAAAAACAAAACATGTAATTAAAATAGTTAAATTAAATTATCCCCATTTTTTTAATATTTCTATATTTAATGTTTTATCTCCATAGGGCTTGAATTGTTGTGTCCACATTTAATTGATCGGCCTAAGGTGCATTATGCTTATCACAAAAGTTGTTATTTTCATGGAAACAAATCTCTATCTTCACTTGTGATTCATACATTGATCCAAAAAATAATGTTCCTATAAAATTGTTATATTATATCCCAAAACAATAAATCCAAATAATTAATATAATTTTTTTTCAGAAATATATGGTTGATTGGACCCAAATTTTCACTTTAAACATGAATTTCACATGTGATCAGAAATGAAGTTTAATTTATAAAATGCACTAAAATTGTTGTTTATGGCCAAAAACAAGAATATTAAAATATTAAAAATTAATATAATCATTTCTAAATGTATATTCAATAGTTAGGAGGTAAAAATCAAAATTTTCCACTTTTAAGTGACCTAAATGGTTTGGATGCACAGTTTGGCTAACCACGCGCCAACCGTGTGACACCATTATCTTGACACTACACTTAACATGTGTTAGGTTCAAGACATATAAAATATGTGAAAACAAGGAATAAAGACTATTCTATTATCTATAGAAAACCCTGACATAATCATGCTCCCCTACCGGAATGGTTTGGAATTCATCGTTCATCGTTGTAGGAAGGTCGTAGAGTATGTTCAAACCATACCCCTCTGTGTAATAACAATAAAACTAGGTTTTCAGACATTGATCCACCGTAAACACAATTCATACACCTAAAAACTTATATATAATTAAAACTTGTCAAAAAATAACTCCTGGGGTAAAATAAAAACCCAAATTTAAATTTCAATGATCAAAAATAAAGATGCCCTTCTCACCAAACACAAAAAATGACAACAAGTTGAGGATTTACACCATCTCAAAAAAACCTGGGATATTATAGTCTCCCCAACATAACATATCTCATAAACTATCTGTAAATGACTACTTATATTTGATACTAAACATACAAATCTCTTTAAAATTAACCAAGTCTTCCCGAGTCATCTAGTCAAAGGTTAAATCCCCTCAAGGTGCTCCCCACCATAGGAGTAAC
This sequence comes from Viscum album, assembly GCA_963277665.1. Classification (NCBI taxonomy): domain Eukaryota; kingdom Viridiplantae; phylum Streptophyta; class Magnoliopsida; order Santalales; family Viscaceae; genus Viscum; species Viscum album. The sequence goes on along the minus strand of OY728143.1, from coordinate 873,364,659 downwards.
CTAACCAGTTGCTTCCTGACCCAGTACTCAATTTTCATGATTGTACAACAACCATAACTAAACATAAAACCCTTCTTCTGATATACTAAATCTCTTACACCTCATCATGTTCTCAAATCAAGCATGTGTCACATAGGAAACCACTTATGTTCCACACATCATCAGATGGCCGCCTCATGCCCATGTCAAACATGGATCCTATATGGTCCCACATCTCAAAAGATTCTCAAAGGTCCTACATCTCAATATATACTGAAATTTAACTGACATTGTATTTGTGTATATGTGTAAATATAGTCTCAATGCATACACCCCTCATGTGAAACCCATATCACATCGTCACCCAGATGCCAATGCATATCAAATAAAACATGTACCACATCGATGTCCATAAATAATAATGATGCCATGGACCCCATAACAACACACACAAACAAAAAAACAAACACACATATATATCATGAATATGAGATGATTCCAACCTATTATCCAGTGTTTTGTTAGTTCAAAAATAAACAATAAACTTTATTAAACCAATTACATACATGTTTAAAGAGGTCCATGTTGACACAAAAATAAAACCCGATCACAACCACGATGTACATATTAATGTTTCATCTCCACTTCGTTCTATACACCTATAAAATCCATAATGTCCATCTAGCCTAAAGCATGTATACATGATTCCTGGCCTCCCTATGAAATTGTCCCATATACCACCCACTATACCCATTGTTGGGTCCCACTCTCTCTTTCATGACATATGTATATAGCTAAATCTCAGGTAATACCTCATAGTATAGCTCTTGGTCTAACATCATATCACTAAGACATATTATGTCCTTGCCTACCAACTATCCGAGAAGGCTGCTTATATAATCTCTCGTTATTCATGACATATCCTCATACTCGACACTTATTTGGTGCGTGATCAGAATATGTACAAACTTGTTCTTTATTCTCACACATGTATAACTCCATAAATGACACTCTCCTTGATTGTATACTCAAGTATCTGGTGTGAAAATTCTTTTATGATGGCTCACTGTCTCACTTCCAAATATCTGAAACATCTCCCCTGAAATCAACTAATGCCATCCACAATCCTTGAGTGCATAATTGGATGCCTCATATATTGAGGATATCCTAAATATGTTTACCTGAAACTGAATGGTAGGCTATAAACCATCATCTAAACACCTCACTATCGAGGTTTTATCGCCAACCATACGAGGTGTGAAGTGATGAATGTTTGTGAAGTTGGATGCATAATACATGAAATACATATCCCCTTACTAATGGTTTAAGAACTCCTAGGATCTTTCTACCATCATCATCTCTATAAATAAATTATTGAGGAACCTGGCCTTAAAATCATTCCAATATAGTCCCACATGTCTTCCTTCCTTTACATGTATGACCCACCACCACTTTTCAGGTCCTTTGAGTATGTATGTCTCCATCTTCACCCTCCAACCAAGGGTTGTCTCAAGTTGGTTGATGATGGTTTTCACTACCTCAATAACATTCTATACCACCTTTGGTCAACCCTCACCATGAAAAAGTAGTGGGTGGTGTGACTAAAACTCTCAATTTATGTATTCCATTAAATGATCCCCTCCTTTAGCTCCCTGGACAATCCCTTGAATGACATGAGCCACGCTCACCCTGAGATTCTCGTGATGTCATTCCCCAATAGCTCCCACTCCCATGAATTACTTACCTATAGTTTATGTAGTACCTTTTTCTATTCCTAGGGATCCTAAAATACCTGACAGTTTAGAGTCTTATGTCGGCCCTTAGGGTCCTCGTCCCATGCACACTCATACTGTCCAATATAGCCACTTTCCCGATGATAGACTAGAGTTTGTCTAGGTTGGATGCCACTAAATGAAAATACCATGGTCATATAGACAGAATAATATATAGATAAATAATGTAAATTTCGAATATTGTAAACAGAAGTGTAATCTCACCTCCCTTATGCTCCCCCATTAAAACTCTGTGATATTTCACCCCACCTAATGGCCCCCGACCTTTCCATATTAGATCCAGGTATAAATTATTATCTATACTTGTGGAACATATCATACACATAATAGAGTCGGGGATTATATACACATATATCATCTAGGTTAAATGATTAGAAGGCCACTAATGAAGCTGATCAGGAAAAACTATTTAGATTCTTTGTCGAAATTTTCAAAAACTCATCCCTTATAATCATCATTACCTGATTATATAAGTTCCAGACCCAAAGATATATATATATATGTGTATATATATATATATCACATATCAAAATGAATCACACATTGATTTCATTGGTACTACATGCCTAGACCGGCTGACTATAATTCAACCCAAGAGAGGCAAGTAGGAAAAAACTATTTAGCTTACTTTTATGACACTTTAAACAACCCAACCCCTCATAGACAAATATAGGTTCCCAATGAAAATCACATTAAACTCATCATACAAAAACAAACACTCACAAACATATATATATATATATATATATCATTATATGTTCATATCAAGAAATCTTAAATAATTACCCCTTTCTATAATGGAGAGTGTCCCATATCTCGTACTATTCCATATCAGGCTAAACGTCACATATCATAAAAGATTATAATCAAACCCAAGTTAACTACTAAAGGCTTAAATAATGTCCCCTATAAAAGTACACATCATAACATTAATTTACAACCTTGGAAACATAGTTTCCCCTACTCATGGGGAAACATACATTCAAACATAGGCTTTAATCCCATTTTTGACTATATCCTAGCCTCCATTGTATCATAGAAAAAATAATAAGACCCTAAATGAGGTAAAATAAATTCCTTCGATTCTAGTAATAGCACCTAAACGTTTTTCCACACAAACAATGCTCTGTTCTGGTTGATCACTATTCTTTTGGTGTGCCTCCCTATTGGCTAAAGGCTTCCGACTAGTAGTGAGGATGTAAAGGAATGATAATGGGGAAAATATACCAGATGATGGTGATAATAATAATGTTCTATATATAATATTAACAATTCTATGATGATATTAAACACCTAGACCATTAACCCACAATAGAAATACCATAATTAATATTAGTAATGAACAATGAATCCAAACATACCATTTGTAGAAAAAAATCACCATCTACATCTAAAATAATACATTACATATCATATCTATTTGTAAAAATAGTGTAAAAATATTAAGGTCTACAGTTTCCACCCATATTGATATATAAAAATAAGCAATGGTGAATAAAAATCATACTAAAGAGTAAATCTATACGATGAAAAAATTATCATGGTCTGTTTCCATGCATCCATGCAATGGTCTAACTTGGCCACTAAGGTCCAACTCAAAATCTGAGTCCCTTACCTAATCATATAAGCACAAAAGCAGCACAAATCCAGAAGGGATCGGGTATAGTGTGATAATAAAAATCAGTATTCCACCACCAACATACTCTTATATTACATCCATGACAATGCATATGTATACTAATCATAAATAAAGAGGTAGTACACAAAGTATAAATGAACAATTACGTAACTTTTTTTCAAAAGATACAAGTAAATAATCACCTCCTTCAACAAATTCTAGTATACTAGGTTCCCCCGGTTATATATATGGAATAAAAAAACATCTCTTAAAATAAATAATTTTAGTGGTGAGGATCCATTACATAAATTCTAATGAATCCCCCAAAAAGTAACATGGTGGAGGTCCCCCATGAAAATCCTGTTAATGTATTACTAGAATCTCGTGCCAACCAACACCCCCTACCACAATCAAATAACCTACATCACAAAGACACTCCCTAAAAAAGTAACTAGTCCCTCAAACATATGATTAGATATTAATCATTGAATTGAATCCCAACATTAGAGGCATAATACTTTCTTACCTATAATTAATAAATACCATCGGCTCAACAACTAACATCCCAAGGAATGATTATATCTACCCTCCCAAATATTCCTAGCCCAAAAAACATAGTATATGGTGATCCTCATCTCCAACCGATGGCCTGATCCCCATAAAATAATAGCACATCACCATCCTTGTTTATTTCAATAGAATGAACCATCATCTTCACTAATGGCCAACACCATCCTTAGCTGCAACTAATGGAGGCCTCTACCCACACGAGTGGTCCTCAACACCTCATCATCTGAGTCCTATTTGTGTGTACATGAATCCAAAACCAAATCATCCAATCATGATGAGTGACAATCAAGAAAAAATATTACCTAAGTCACATCATCACTGAACCATGTTACACTGCAACCAAGTCACTTATCCCGACAGTCACCACCAACTCAATCTCCCGAACCAATCCCTCAATCATGATGAACATATCACCTCAAAATGATAACCTCATTGACCATACTATGAACAACATCAACCATGTATCTAAATCCATGTCCAACCTCACAAAACAAGACACCTTATTCATTGTTTTCATCACCACCTCAAACATTGGTCCAAGCCTGTCACATTCGCAACGAACCAAAAAGAAAATTATCATAAACAATTTAATTTAATTTAAAACACACTGACCTAATATGCTCAAGTGGTCTGAATCCAATCACATATATGATCTCATTCGTAATTAATTAATATCATTCACATAGACATCTCATTTTCAGAATTTCATAATTAAATGGAAAAGATTAAATTATAAGGGTCTACCTTAGAAAACCCATTGACAAGATCAAGAATGATCCCCATGAAACAATATGAAATCAATGAGAAAAATTGGCCCCACACCTCATACTAGTAGGTTATTTCTCATCTAATATAATCCTCTCTAATGATAGCAATTGAGATAAATTGACATTTTATAAGAAAACTCTAAAATGGGTTAAAATTACATGCATGGATTTAGTGATTTATATGGTGGGAGAAAAGAGAGAAATTGGATAGTGTATTAAAGGTATTACTGAGATGTATTTGTATGCATCAAAAGATCAATGGTCAGATCTTGGACAGTTGAATTGGATCTATACCTATGAGTGGAATAAAAGAGGAAATCTCATATATCATGCTTGTAGGTACAGAAGAAGAGAATAGGTATAATATATAGAGGGTTGAGGGAAAATCATAATTTATTACTTTTAAATAACCCGCATGTTTTGGCTAATAATGAACCAACTATGCGACACCCACTATCAAGGAACTACACTTCGTACAGGCTAGGTTCAATGTTTTCCAAACTATGAAAAAATTGTGAGTGAAGACTCTACTAAAAAAATATAGAATTATCATTATGAACATGTGAACCAACATTAATGGTTTGGAATACTATGTTCTATATTTTAGGTAGGCTTAATAGTTTCCCCTATGCGGCGGTATAGTTTTTTCAAACTGTGAACCCCTATTGGTGCAACTTCAAAAACTTGGTTTTGAGCCTCTGATGCACCCAAAACCCACCCAACCCCCCTAGGAACATTACGATTATTAAAACCCATAAACAAATATGTGTCAAAAAAATACAAAAATTATGTTTTGAAAATGAAAAAAAATTCTCCTCACGAAATAAGAAAAATTCAAATAGGTTGAGGATTTCACCTCACTCCAAAACCCTGGGTTATTGCATCTACCACCTCAATCACAGAAGGATTATATTGCATTGGCCTTTTATATTTACTATTATCCAAGATATATTAACTATCACTCACTATTTAGGTAATAGAAAAAACATGAAATAAAATATACACCATCTCTTTAATAAAAAGTAAGAAACCTTAAGAAGAATAGTATTTTTCCTTTATTGAGGAAGAGAAATAAAATCCAAAATTTATTACAATAGTGTTGGTAAACAAAAAATATATAAATAAGAGGATCAAAAGAGATTTCTGGGAAGAAATTACTTTATATATTGGTCTCAATTCTCTCAATGAATACTATTACTGCTTGTATAGAATGTGAATGTTTAAAGATATTGATTGGATATTAAAATTTATTCACACTCTTGAAAGGGTAAATAAGATTTATAAAAAAGATAAAATTTGATAGAATTTTAGCATGATGGAATTAGAGATTAGATGGGCGAAGAGCTATTTTATATATTTCCAAGTCCTCCCATGGACTCTACTTATTTGCTAAAAAACAAATGGTAATGTTTTGGAATCCTTCTATGATATTTATGTTGAATATTTCCAAGTTTAATTAAATTTTACCATATTATATTCTATTCCTGGATTAGATGGTTCACCAATATTGGTCTCCCAAGAAATATCTCCTTGGTGACTCATACCACCAGTTGTTCGTGGTCTCCTATATATCCTATTAGTTCTTTTCATTGGTGTAGGTTATCTCGTGATCCTTCATTAGGAGCACAGTGGGTCCTACAACTTTTAGAAACACTACCTCATGATACTCATTAGTCAATGTTATCTATTGAGCTTGAATTTATAAAGTAGATTATCCAATTTATTTAATGATCATCCAAGGTTCTACTATCCTTTTTTTTAGTATTAAAAAAATCCATTATTTCAAATCTAAGGATCCTTTGAGGTTTTCAAATATGATTTCCTCAAGGCTAGGTTTACATAAATTAAATGAGTCTATTAAAAAATTTAAGAGGGTTTGTAATCATTGAAATAAAATAATGGTGAACATCATGAAACTATCCACATTTTTATGAACAGACATACTTAAAAAATAAAAATAAAATGATGAGATTAAGAGAACGAATTATAAAGCTACTTGGAAACATAGATACAAATATTTTCTTCCCTTTTCAGAAATATAAAATAATTTCCCCACACAGAACTTTATTATTGAAAAACATATCTTCCAATATTTCTCCCTTATATAAACTATATAATTTCTCATACTTTTAAATTTTCAAAAAAGAGTTCCAAAAAGGATTATTTAATAAATAAAAATTTTAAAATCTATGCTTATCATCATTAATAATATTTTGATAGAGACAAAAAATAAATTCTAAAAATATTTTAAAATATTTTAAAAATGATATTAAATTAATCTCATTATATAAGAGAATAAGACCTTTTTAATTTTTAAATTAAACTCAATAGGAAAATAAAAAATTGAAAAGTATTTTTTAAAATAAAATATAGATTTTTGAAAAAAAAAATGGAAATTAATTTTGAATAACTAAATGTCCCTTCTATGATCGTTTCAGTATTAGCAAGATCCCCCCATCAAATAATGAAACATGGGAGTTTTAATAGATCAAAATAACTAAAATGAACTAAAATGACAAAAAACTGTTAAAATATATATTAAAAACAATCATTACGTCATTCAGGTTTAGTAAGTATTTTATTAATAAACCATAGAAAATTCCATAGGAGTGTTAAACCAAGAGTGTAGTAAAGGATCACTTGTCATTACCATGATCATGATAGGTTTAAAACCACTTATCCACTATTTACAGGATAAGTATATAGGATCTTCGAGGACAGAACCACATTAACTTATTTATATCTATCCATGAATTTTTTCCATGAACTATCTAACTAACTTTAAATTTCCAAAATAATGAAATATTTTAAAAATTATATTTTGTTTTGAAAAATTACCATCCATTTTTTTAAAACAATTGTGAAGAAATTTGAAAATTATCATGTTTTCCATGATAAATTGATTATAATAGTAATCTAATATCAATAAACACACCTTTCATAAAATCAAATTGATCTTGATGACGTGGTTTAACAAATATATTGAAAAGTTAAAGGTTTATAAAAAAATTGATGAACAATACAAACATTATTATAGTTATATCACAGATAATTATGTCTCAACTCAAAGTGCATAGTTAAAATTTGTTAGAAATATTTTTATATACACAGATCACACTTGTGTTATTATAAATGATTTAGAAAAAAGAATATGTTTGCACAATGTAGTGAAGATTATGTTTCTTCCATATAATATGGGCAGAAAAACTCCCAACATCTATGTTTTATACTTTTGATATAGAATAAGAAACATGGATTTTCTTCTGAAAACTGTAAGAGGCAAGTGATTTCAAAGTAGATTTAATGCTCAACCAATACATTTCATATATAATTTTCATCCTCCAAAATATGTATAAATTAAATAAGAACAAATAATATATGTTTCCACGATATAATATAATCCAAGGACAGTAGTTCCTTTATAATAAAAAAATAATTTTTATGGATTTAAAATGAAAATATATTATATTTGATTGAAACAGAGCACCAATTCAAACTCTGAACACGATTCCTTGATGGGTCACCTTAATGTATATTATAATTTATCCAATAATTCGATAAATAATGTTTTTGACTAATTAACTAGATTAATCCAAATCCATGTTACAAATTGTTCTTAGGGGAATTCTAATTTCATTATCATAAACCTTGATTAACATTTGGAGAATTTAATTACTGTATTTTCATTGGTTTAAAATGGATTCATCATAATTTTTGTTAATTTGGAAATCAAGGAAGTATTTTTGTTCTTATATAAAACATATTTCAAAATATTCATTCCTTAAATCAAAAAATATTTTAAAAAATTGCATTACATGATCTGAAAATAACATCATCATTTGAAATATGAAGGATTAAATAATCATTTTAATTTTTTTTAAATACTAGAATCATATTTTCCTATTTTAAATCATTTCATGAAATAAATATATGAAATCTGGTATACCAACCCTAAGGTGGTTTTTTAAACATTAGAGTGATTTGGATAAATTGAAAGGAGAATTTTAAATTTAGGATTGTCAAAACCAGATTATTGATCCACAATTTTTATTTAAAAAAAATCAATTCCGCTAATTACTTTTGGAATACTTTTGAAAAAAATTTCAATTTAAAATTAGTGAAAAATAGTAACAAGATTATAATGATTTTGAGTCGATCGATGGTTGAAAATAGTACACCATATTTAATATATAAATCTTTATTAAAGAAAATTTAACACTTTTTAGGGATAAAATCTTGTTATTTTTAATGTTTGTTTGAAAAAAATCACTTTCTGCCAATAATAGGATGACTATAAGGATATTCCATGAGAGTCCAATTGATGTTAGTTTCTAATTATTTCTACAACAATTTCATTGAGATAATACAATTATATTGTTAATATCTCCTTCAAGGGAATAATGTTCATGGTGATAGAGAAAGGATTGATGTTTGAACTTATTTAATACCAAACATATAGTATATGTTTCAGATTGTGAATCACTAGTGAAATTATCTAGAAGATTTTCTTTGTATTTAATCAAAGACATATGTTATGGAGAGGATGGGGATTCTAGATTATCATTAATTCATAAAGGAAAATAAGGTTTAGAAAGCATAAAACTAGGTTAGTCAATATAGTCATCATTGCGTGGATGCGATTTAGGAATATTATCTTGGAATTTAATGTGAATTAAATCATCTAGGGTCCGGGTTCCCTTATTGAAGACAACAAAGGATTTACATGAGTTCAAGTACCCATGGAAGATTCCAACACAAAATTTAGGTTAAAAATTTAATATATTGTCATTGGTATTAAGGATAAATAATATACAACCACGGACTCAAAAGAAGTGAAATTTTGAAAATTTTTAATTCCAATGTTTATATAGGTTTTTTATATAATATATCTTCAAGAGAAAAAGATGAGGATAAGGAAATTATTATTGAATACATTGTCCTTGAAGTAATGTGGAAGGGAAATCTCATTTAGGATGGACCTATAAATTTCTTGGAGGGTCCTATTTTTCAGTCTTTTACCCCATTATATTGAGGTGTTCTCAGAAGAGAAAAGGAGTGATGATAACGTTGAGAAACCCAAAACACACCAAAGTAATTGTTATAAAATTAACCCTTGGTCACTTTTAAGGTAAAAGATTTTGTAACATTTTTCATTTTATACATTCGATATAATGATAATAAATAAATTGTAGAAATAATTATTATGATCTAAGATGGAAACCCATGTAAATCTAGTAAAGTCATCGATAATTATAAATGTTTAATTTTTACCTTTAGTACAAGTAACATGAGTTTTTCTAGAATGGTCATGGTGGAATAATAATGTGTATTTAGAATAGGAAACATGTTTTTTTGTTTTAATTAAGCGGTTTGTTTCTTGGATAGTTAGAATGGTTCACAAACTATGATTCTTCAAATGATAATTTTGGTAAATCTTGTACTAGTTAGTTTCGGTTGAGTTTGATGAGAGAATGAAAAGTAGCAGGACATAGAAACCAATGTAATAACCGATAATCATTTTCTTGTTCACTAATAAACATTAAATTTTGACGTGATAAATATTTAAAATAAATAATATAAATAATTTGAAAATGTGATGTAGTAAATATATTCTTTCCTTTAGAATTAAAATCACTATAAAAAAACCAATAATATAATAATAGTAGTAAATTCTTCATAAAGTAGTTGAAAAAAAATATTTATTTAGTTAGACTAAAGTTGTATAAACCCTTTATACTTATAATTGTACTCATTCAGAATGATTCATCTCTCTATCAGACACATCCTCCAATAAAATCCATTTGTTGGTAATATTTGGAAGGATAAACACACATGTTTCTTGAGAAACATCTATCCATATACCAGGTAGCTTCTTACTATTTTCTCTTGTTCTATTAAAACTTAAGAAACCATATGTTTTTGTACCCATATATTGGGTCCACCTGTGTGAGGTAATAAATATATTGAAATACACAGTTTTTAGAGATATATTTTCAATTAAAATATAGAAATAAAGATGAGTTATTTTATGTCTAACATATCTAGAATTTTTACCATTTCATTATTAAAAATGATGAAATAATTTATTGTAACTATTTGAAATAATTTTTTAGAAATTTCATTTATAAAAGAACCCATTTTGTAATTTTTGTGGAAAATATTTTTTTACACCAAACACATGATGTTTTTTAATAGGGTTTTTAGAATAAAAAATCCTATTTAAATTTTATTTATCAAGGGAAAAAAATAGAAAGACCATTTTTAATAACATTAATTTTAAATTCAAATATTTTGATCTTTGGTTATTGTTTTAATATGATTAAATCCCACATATATTTCAAATATATATCAATTTTTAGAAACAATATGATTCCATTTCATTTTAAAATATATAGATTTTGAAATAATAATTGAAATATAATTTTAAAATTCTATATTAACATTTGGAATATATTCAAAATTTACTGAATAGGTAGAATAATTTTTTGAATAAAAATAACAATGTTAAGGAGATAATGAAATATTATAACTAACTATAATTCAATCCTCAACATGTTTCATGAGATACTTGGGGAATTCATCACATGATTCATATATTGAGATGGATTCCCCGCTAGTGATCCATGTCAAGACCTTTAAAAAAAATTAACTTGAATTTTGTCTCTATCATATTTTTTTAAGACAAAATATTCCTCGATATGTCCATTCTTTTTTTTGAAACATAAAAAGTTACCGAAAATTCTTAATTTGTATTTTTGAGGTTTTGAGTGGATCTCTTCCTTTTCTTATAAATTTCTATTCTCTAGGTAATGTTATAAATTTCATATTAACTCATGGATGTGTCATTATTTTTTGATTTAGAATCTATTGTTCTTGTAGTATCACTATTATTATTATCCAATTTTTTTACCGATATCATCATAGTTATATCATCTATCATGAGTTAAGCTATGAGTTCCTTAACTGATAAATGTTTAATTTCATTAGCTTCTTGGATAATGGTTTCTTTTTATTCCAAACTACTTTTTAAAATTAATGTATTTTCTTATCTATTATTTCAGATGAAATTATATCACCACGAAAATTCCATCCATTATAAATATCAGTAAATATAGTTAAAATAGTTGCAATATACTCATTGTTATGAATAGAGAAACTCCTATTGTAATTCTTCAACATTTCAAGCCCTGTATCAATAATTTTTTTCGGCCTTCATTTACAACTTATAATAATTTCTAGATTTAATGTAAAATTTTATACAGGGAACCACTACTGAACTCAGTAACATATAAACAAAAAAATGATACATTTATTACCTTACAATCATGTTAAATGTACAAATATCATCACCGGTCCATTTTTCATTGTTATTAGATGAAAGAATATAGGCTTGAATAGAATATTTATAAAAAGGAAAAAAATTCTATATATAAGAAAATAAAACATTCGTGATTGTGTATAACAAAAATTTTTACCAATAAACAAATCACGACCTAAGGACCATCCATCAAGACCACGATGAGTGTTTTAAAAATATATATTATAAGAATATTCACTTGAGAAATATATTAATTATTTTGAATATAAAAATATGAAATAATTTTAATTTAATGAAATAAAAAATTAAAAAACCCTTTGATAAAAAATATTGGGTGAGGAAGAATAAATTGAGAGAAATGTGGTGGAAGTTTGAATTGAGCTTCTAAATGATAAAGGAAAACAATCCATGTTTAAAAAATTCTCTATAAAATATTTATTAAATATCCAAATAATCTATGTTTAGAGAAAAAAAATAAATGTATAAGAATAAAAAAGTATATTTGAAATAGTTAAGTGATTTGAATATAAACATGACTAAGTGATTGTGTGTTATTTAGTTTAATTAAAGAGGTAATGATTAATTGAGAGATATTAATGATTAAAATCATAGAACGTAAGTGAGACAATATATTTGGTAAAGATGATTGGAAATAGTTCTAAAAAGATACCTTGAGTCAAAAACCTATGTCTTGATTATTTAATTTATTAATTATTTTAATTTATTGGTATCTATGATACCAAAACTCTCCCTTTTCTATGCTATATGAAAAACAAAAAATACAAATGAAAATATCTCTTTCACTAGAAGTGTAGAAATATCAATAAGAATAGTACCATTCATTTTAATAAAAATGGAAACAAAAGAATGATCCCTTAATTTAATGGTAGTGAGCACCAAATATAGAATAAATTGTAATAAAATAGATTTCTATAAAGTAATAACATTATATTTTGGTCTCAATTATCTCGATGAATATGATGAAAACTAGGAGAGAATGATAATGTTAGAAGAGATTGATTAGACATTAAATTTTTTTCACACTCCTGAAAAGAGAAATAATATTTAGAAGGAATATAACTTATGAAAAAAATTGAAAAATTTAGCACTTTTTAATTTTATATCTAATAAGAAGGTATCTATTGTTTATATTTACAAGCCCTCATAAGGTTTATTATTATAGGCAACAAAATAATGTTTTAGAATACTTGAGGGTTCTTTAAGTAAAATATTTTCATGTTCAATGAACATTAGTCATGTTTAATCTTATTCTTATATTAGCTATATCACTGCCACTAGGTACCCAATAGCTTCCATTGGGTAGCCAATGGGTCCTTGGAAGAACCTACATGATGGCTATTACCATCAGCTTGTTGGTTCATCTCCAATGTCTATATGATGGTCTTCCAGATATTAAAATGGTTATTTCCATCATTATCGGATATCTAATGCTCCTACATTGGATACCTAGTTGAAACATTTTGGCACCCTACCTCATTCTCTGTTAGCATGTTTTATTGTCTTAGAAAAATGATGTTATATACCCTGGATGGATTCATGAAGACTTTTATCCACATCCTTCAATGTCCTACCAAGGTTCTATAATCCTTCATCTAAGAATATAAAAAATCCATTAAAACATGTTCATTAATATTTTGATAGTTCCATACAATATTTCATCTATACAAAGTGTAAATCACCTAAATGAATGTTTTAAACACGTTAAGGGTGTTTTTATAATTAACATTAATTAATGGTGAGAATAAAAATAGTTGTTTAAGGTGAATCCATCATATAAACTAATGAAAAACTCATATCCTTTACAATGATACCCCTATATTTCTGATTGTGACTTGGGATTTAGGTGTGGAATCTTTTATGGTAAAGGTATATTATGCTATTTGAGTTTAATAATAATAAAATCAAAACATTTTTAACATGAGAAATTATAATTTAAATTCATTGATATGGGAATTTAATCTTTTATACTATTTCTCTTGAAGATAGATAATTATGATAAGGTATTCTGTGTAATATATGATACACTCCACATACATTTTATATATATAGTGAAAAAAATATTTATATTGTATTTTCTAAGGATATCGGGTAATTTATTGACCATTTATACATGTGCTATTTGATCCAAATATGTAGAAGATAATAGGTGATCAATAGAGTTATATTAGATATCATAATAAAGGTGAATAAAATGTGTGAATCATATGTTTTCCCTAGACTGATGGTACCATAGTTCCTTATACTGACTAATGTACTAAGCTCGAGTCCATTTATTAGTATATTTATCAAAAATTTATTTCGATCCACCCTCTAATAAAAATTATTCAATAAAGACCAAAATTATCTATATAGAAAATTTAAGAAATTTTATTTTTGAGAATTTGTTCTGGGTGTAAGATAGTTCCTTTTATTGACTGAGGCGTAGTGTTTGACTCCTATTAACTATTCCTTTATCCAATATTTATTGGTATCCATCATCATGGGCACCTTATTATTAATATTATATATATATATCCAAAATTTATGATCACATTTTCCCTTGACCAATGATCTTGGTTCACTAATCAAAGTGAAGGATTATCCCCTACTATCTGAAACATGGTTCCCTTATACTTCCAAGTCCTCAAAAAACCAAGGAAGAGAAGCATTATAAAACAAGTTGTGCTGTAATGTTCCAAGGATGGGTGTCCATATCAACTCAAATGACTCTTGTTATCATGGAAGATCTATTTGGGTAAAAATCATTCCAAATTAATGAGACCATATCATTTTGGCCTAAAACCCCATTAATGGGGAAAGAATCTCCTTAACAGATAAATTCTAGGCCATGCTATTTCAGATATGTTTGGTAAAACTCAATCATATCACATTGTTTATTGTTGAATCATACACTACCTTGGTGTTTAGTTTCTTTCATATCCACTCTAATATTCACTATTCCATTATATGTTTCTTTATAGTTTGCAGAATATTTCTCAACCAATATGTTGAGAAACATTACACATGAAACGATTGAAACACACTGATAGATATATTTGATGATAAACTAGTATCAGATAATAATCATAGTATTTGTTCAATAATTTCATTCCTCCCATACTATATGGACTTTATAAAATTATATTCAATCATGATCATTTGTCTTAGGACATTGGAAATATTTTTTTAACGATTTCTTCCCCTTTTAATCAAATTTATAATTGTGTTATTATATGTTTCCATTATAAGTATGGTCCAAAAGTTGTGTGAATTTATCAATTTAAATTCATATGAAATAAATTCACATTAAATAATTATAATTCACATTGAACAATGTAGCGATAGAAATATGTTATTGTATAACTAATATAATGTACAAAAAATATACAAAATAGTTTACATTGACCAGTCTGAATGTTTTTTTGTGATTCAAATGGAACCAAGAAACTAAGACTAATGTAAAATAAATATAATATAAAATATATATGGGGTTTTAGATTACATTTTACCTGAACAAAAAAATATTTATCAGGAATGCTATTTATGTTACTATAAATATTGCTTATTTTTATATAATATAATGTGCATAGAGGATCAGAACCATCTTAGGATATAAAAGTTCATAGAAAGAACCATTTTTATTAAATATAAAAAGATGAAATAACATATGCATTAAATTTAATGTATAAAAACTATTTTTAAAACCACATCCTAACCGTAGAATATATTTTATCAAAAATAATATTTAGAAAATAAAATAAATATAATAATAAAAAAATTCCTTACGATGAAATTTTTAACAAATGATGGCAGAAAACATAGAACATAAAAACAAAACAAAATAAAAAATTCTCCCTCACCAAATAACAGTGATAGTGATTAATATTATTGAATATTGTTTACATATTGATATTTAAACTCTATTTATAGAAATATAAGAATTAAACCATTGCAACCCACTCTCCGTAAAATTCTAATTCTATCTATATTTTATCTTCTTATGAAATAGGTTTTTACAACTCTGTTAATTTCTCAAATTTACTTGGTGTCCTTATTATATTTTGATTTTTTATGGGACATAAAGGCTTTTAATTTCGAATGGTTGAAGTCCATAGAAATAGTTTCTTTAGAAAAATGATAACATTAAATCCAATATCATTAACATAAAAGGTTATGTATATTGATATTTATCAAAAATGAATGATTTAAAAAATTTAATTTCTAAAATGGTTCAAAAATCATCTCCATTTTTATAATATAATGACAAATAAGAATATATGTTACATAAAAAATGAAATGAAAAACTAAAGTCCTGAAACATTTGATATATATTCCCTAAAATTAATCAATAATATTATACTAGTGATTTATTGTAACATTATATATTTACGTGACATATAAAATAGGATATGATTTGGATACATTATAAAATGCATTAATATGAATCTATTTTATGGTATGAATGGATTACGACAAAGGTGATACGGTGCATGGCTTACTGCCACTTCACTAGGTAGTTTCTGGATATGACCCAACCAGAACATACATACATAAAACATTATTTTATATGAATAAAAATTAAGCCTTTTAGTAAATCACATCTCAAAAACTATAGTTCTAGTTTCATTAAGGATTCAAAAAAATCACATCTTATTTTACAACATGTTTTCTAATTTTCAACAAATATCATCACTAATGATGTCCTTTTAGACATATTACAAATTATACTCATATTCATTATCAGAGGAAAAACCATTATATTTTGGTGTCTTTTGATGCTCATTAATGGAAAAAATAATATAAATGAATAAAAGATCATAAGAATAAAACGTATGAACATGTTGGTAAGTGAACATAGTTACTGTATATGAACATTTCATTAGGAAATGATACCCAATAAAAAATGGATAATAAATAATTTATCACATCATATGAATTTTGGATGAACATAATAAATAAGTTATATGAGTGTGTAAACATGATCCAATAATAATTGTACATGAAATAAATTACCTAGGAATGTTGAATGACATAGAAAATTAACGAAAAAAGAATAGAAAATCATTTTTTATGTCAAGTCCCATTGCCAATATCATCATTACATAGTGGACATAGTCCCATAACATAGTTGATTAGGTTCCCTCCCACCTCCCATAAATATAGACAATTAATCTTACTCCCTAGTACATTACATGTAATCCCATAACATACATGTCTTTACCTAATCCATTGGAAGGAAATAGAAAACCCAATAATCATATAACAATAAACCATAAATAAGTGTGCCACACGAACCTAATAATTTTTAAAAATCCAACATAAGATAATTTACCTATAATAAATAAATAAATTTATTAAATATTGAAAAAACTAATAAAAAATGAATCATATAGAAAAACGGAGTGGATGATACCATTGAAATAAATCTATAGTTAAGAAATTGAAACATTACAGGATATTGAAAAAGTTTAAAAAGACAGTACAAGGGAAATGTTATTTGTTTAAAAATAAGAAACACTATTCTTTATATTTTAATAACTTTTTTATAAGATATAATTTATATATATATGGTTTTTAAAATATTAAAATATTAAATTAAAATTAATTTAAATAGTCATGATGAATTTGAAAGAAAGCTTCATAACGCGGACAAAAGAAAACTATGTATGTCAAATTGTTGAAAATGATACAAAATATTCCTTAAGTACTTTAGTAAAAACTGTACAAGTAAATAGAAAATAATTTTAAACAATCATATAAGCATTATAAAATACAAACAATAATAAATACAAAATCATGTATGAGGAGGAAAAATATTCTTGATGTAAAATAAGAGGTAATGATAGTTACACTTATTATAATAGTTTCAATTGAATTATTAACCAATGTGAGGGTAAATGGTTAATAGAAATTTAAAACACACGAATAAATATTGTAATAGAAATTTTATTAGGTTATAGAGTTAATTAAAATATATTAGTATACAATGTAAATTTATAAATAGATAATCTCATTTTCAAATGGTGATTGCAAACAAAAGCTAATGTATTTGGTAAATTTTTAATTAAAATAACTTGAATGATATAAATTTGAAAGTATTTTTAATTTAATTTAACATAATGAAAATACTTATAAATTATATCAATGATGTAGTATATACACTAAAAAAATAAAACAAGTGATGAATACAATGCATTTATCAATAAAGGGAAATTGATATGAGGAACACTTACCTCAGATTTCCCTAGGGCTGAACAATCTATTACTACTAATATATTCATTTTTAGATTTATATATATATATATATCATTAATTTTTATCATACTGAATAATATTTGTTTATAATTCCTTTTACCCATATATTATTTGATAGTAGTTAAAATTATTATTTTGGTGACAATTGTTCAATATTTTCGTATGGGCTTTGGTTTTGTGATTATGGTCCTTTCTCATTGATCATGTGTTCATATCTTATAAAATTTTCATGATGATTTAATAGATATTTTTGATATATTTTTTCAATCCATTGGTCATTTCAGGGATGATATAGTGAGGTTTCTCCATTAATTTCAAAAAATACACTTTCAACTGATTATTAAATTAAAAAAATAATTGTTTTTATTATTGAATTTAATTTTTGATATAACAATTAAATATTGATGAAAACATATTAAATTAATTATTATTATAAAATATTTCTAGTATTAATGTTCTCTAAGTCATTGATTATGTAAACATTATAACATGGTTCACGTTTGTGGTAAAACTGACCCAAAAAAGATGACATTATAATGATTGAATGACAGAGAATGTGTTATTACATAGTAATAATATCACTATTATAAATAATTAACTATTTATAAAACATTTTAATAAAAACATAAATTATATTTAGTAAGAGAAAAATGAAAAGGTTAAAGAATAATGACTATAGATAAGTCAACACTTATATTGAAAAATTGAATCCTCTCTTCGATATCCTCAAGGAAATGTGGTATTTGATACTCTATATGATAAAAGTTTCCCAATAATGGTAGAATATTATTAGTGAGATAATTGATTATGAATTTAAGTAGAACAAAATGTAAGTAGTGGGGGTGAGGTAGAGTTCTTTTATAGGTGGGATTGAGTGAAATTTTCGTAAATACCCAATATTTAATTTTTAAGGAATGTAATTTCTCATTTAAAGTTGTAAAATAATGGAAATGTGTTGAGAGATGATAAATAATGAAATGATCAAAAAAATTAGACAATGTTTTTTTGTCTTTATCCCTTATTATAACCATTTTATCACATTTTACCCTTTATTAGGAAAACCCACATTTACCTCAGTAATTATTTTTTGGAAAAATGAAAATTAATTTAGTACTTAATTATAATCCCCTAATTACAAAAAATAAACACAAGATTATTAAATTAAATTTCATAAATTGATTAATGTTAATTTAAAGAAAACCATTCACCAAACCATAATATTTTTATAGAAATATATTTTTCAATCAAATAAATGGATTTATTATGACTCCTTAATAAGTAATAATCAGTAAATAAATTTTTATTTATTTCTATATATATGAAACTAATATCATTAATGTTCACAATAAAAATATGAGAGTTTTTTTAAATATAAAATATATAATATAGAATTAAATAAGGATTTTATTTAAATTATTTTTTAGTATCCATGAATCATTAAATTTTTATCCTTATAAATGTGTAATAATATATGAGATGCTATTTACTTATTTACCAATTATATATTGAAATTTAAAAATAAATTTTATTTAAATGATCCTTTAAAAGCCTAAAATTTACCTAAAAATATTATACAAAAAAAATAATTACTTTAAAATAATTTTAATTTCTAAAATAAATTATCAATTTTTATTTTTTTTAAAATTATTTATTTAAATTGCATATTAAATATTTTATGGTTTAAAAAAATTATATCATATATTAAAAAACAATATAAATATGGGATACATTTATATTCGATGGCTTCATTTCCAAACACCATATATCTAATAGACATATGTCCAACGACCATATAACCAATATATATATATAATGGTTATATTAAATTCTTATATATATATACTAAAATACATATCTAAAACCATTCATCCATTTCTCTAATTTTGTAAGAACCCTATTCTTCCATTGTGGTATGAGTTACTTCTTCTGGGTTCATTTTTTAGGAAAAAGGGGGAAAATAATGTTAGTATTAGATTTAGGTCTGTTACATGGAATAAAATGGGATTACATGACGTGAACCTGCATTTCACATCATTTAGTGTTTGGCTATGTAATGGCCGCACATTATTTGTACGGATGTCGGAACGGAAGAGAGAACTGGGAAAGTATATGTTGTGTAGTTATCAGTACATGTTGTGTAATCATGTTGGGAAGAAATTTTAATGATCGGGAAAGGAAGTTGGTGAAATGGAAAAATAATCCATATACACGACATGTATATCTATGTATACTCCATATAATTGTTTTTGTTAAAATAGGTAGTAGCCTCATCTTGTGGTCTCGGACGAAACCCTCCTTTGTTGGTTCCAGAACAATAGTTCCATAGAATGATTTCCATCCTGTTTCATAATCTTAACATTGATTCAAGCATCACTAGATGCATTGAAATCAGTTCAATTAGATCATGATTCAACTTGAGCCACTCTTCATGAATTATTTTCTGAATAATTTAATTGAGAATTGAAATATTATGAACTTTCGGTAGATCTACCCTATTCTAGGACGAATTAGAGGCTGTCGCTGGATGAGGAGTTCTATATGAGTACGAGGTAAGTGGTGAAATCCTTGTTTTTATTTTTCGTGGATATTTGGGGGTTAATGTTTTTTTATCAATGACTAGTACTGAGCGAGACCTCGGTTTTAGCATATTGATTTGACATTGTGCCTTGTGGGATGTTTTTGGGCCTTCCCTTACCATGAGTATGTGAGCGAGGTCTGGCTAGAGGTCTTCATTCACTGGGAAATTTTGGTCAGGGTGCCAAAATTGTTATAATTTAGTTTTTTGTTTCCAAAATGGTATTTTTAAATTGATTAAACATGATTAAGTTGTTTAGAGTCATTCAAGATCTCAATGATGATATTTTATAGAAAATAGATAGTTTAATTCATACTGTGTAAATTGAATTTGTTGTTTAAAATATTTTAATGAGATTATGTATATGTAATTAATGAATTTATTTGTGCTGATACTCTTGGGGTTGTGATGGGATTGACCCGATGTTGGGATGACATGGACATCGGGATTGAGATACATTGATCACGGGTTGGTAAATGCCTATATTTTCTCAACTAGTTTGACCATAGGAATGGGATCATGGACGTTGGGTTTGAGGAAGTGTGACTATCAGGTTTGGAATGACCCGATATACATGGATGGCATGGAAATCATATATGAGTGAAATGGTCATAGGGGTATGAGGTGCTAGTTATGGTGTGTATTGGGTTCTTATTTTAGTGAATTCCGCTCACCTGTGATGGCCAAAGTGATGATTTGAGTCATGTGTGCAAAGGTTGACTCTGTGATGATGTGGTATTAACCACTCATATGGGTAGAGGATTTAGATTTTGGCAGTTTATGTAATATTTTTTTTGGTGGTTCATGCCACCAAAAGACAATTCGATGGGAAGGAGCATTTAGCTGATAGTGATGATGCTATCGGGTTGGGGAATGAGGTTCTCCATGATTGAGGAATTGGGACTTGATTCTTATTTGAGGAAAGACATTGTTTTTCCTCCTATTGTCATTCCATATCCCAATGTGAGATTTTGAGCTATGGTGCATGGGACTAGGACACCGTTGTTTGGGATTTCCATCAGGACGTCGATACTTTGAGACACGAGGTAGAAGGACGCACATGGTTTGAGGATATGTGATTGGGGTTGAACCTGAGGGTTCACGGGGATGTTGTTCCAACTGGAGTTCCTTGGGCCGTGGGATAAGGAGCCTTTTTTCTTATGTGATTCTGATGTTGTCCGAAGTAAGTGGTACTCCCTAGCGGCTGCTGAGCACCAGTGGATGTTGTGTTTAGTTTTTGCATCATACTATTTACCTTACTCAGATATGCATGTCTTCCATAACACAAATACCTGGTACACATCATTGGATGGTATCCTGTAGAGATCCATATCACACCCTACACAGGCCGTTATGGATGTTTGTAGACTTTATTTTCTTATAAACATGTAAGGGGTCATCCTTAAGAACTAGATAATAGTACTATTTGACATGGAGATTAGTATGGACCTTGAGGTCATGCCTAGCTGGAGTTTTTCATTTTTTTCATTTCCTTTTCAGCATCATCATGCTTATTTTTTACATAATTACAGTGGTTATCCATGGGCTCCCATTTTCTATATAGATATGTATTATCTTCTAGGTATGCATGGTTCGTTTTTTAGTGGAAACAAGTGTTTAGATGCAATGTTGTTTTTGTTTAATTTAAAATATAGTTGTTTCTATTTTGCATCCTCCTTTTATATTCTATTGGATGTGCTTCCACTCTACGGTTCGAGTTTGAGTCTGTTGAGTATTATATTTCAACTACATTTGTCATGATTATATGCAGACTTGTGCCTTATCATTTCCCAAGAAGGTATAACCTCCCTACTATAAATTTTACACAAACTCTTCAATTTGGAAAACAATGGCATTCAGGGAGGTGCAACAATTTTCAGTGACAGTTGGCCAGATATCACTGTTTAGGGGGTTGTTTGGGACATGAACATTAGAAATTTGTATCAAAGGAGTTTATTTTGCCTCTTTTTTGCTATTAATATTTGGGATTATGGTAGACTAGAGATGTATTATTTTTCTAAAATTGATTTCGAACTCATTCTTGGGTGCCTGAAACCCCATGTACCTGGAATGTATTGAATTACCATGGGTGGGAGTTGTTTTTTTGTTTTAATTTGATTATAGTTTATATGATTTCCAATGTATTGTCTCGCATGGTTTGTGATGATTTTGGAAGTGATATGTGACCCTTGACCTGATGAGATAAGGGAGAATTGGACCTTGTCCTGGTAAGCTAAGGTGTGGTTTTTTATCATTTGATAGGCACATCTTTTGGGTATTTCAATTTCATAGAATCATGTATTCTTTTTGAAGTTATAATACCATGTGATATATGTTAATTACCACATAAAAAAGTGAAAGGATGGATTTAATTTATCATTTTATGAAATGTGATATTCCATGAATTAAATTTATGTAAAATTTCATGTGGCATGTGAATGGGCCTATGTATTTAGTAGCAGTAATGTATTATGGATGATGTGATTTTGATCACCATGATTGGGAAACATTGTCGTCATATTTAGGAAACATTGGTGGTCCGGACGGGTATATCCTGAGGATATTGTGATACTTGGCTTTGTTGAGGTCATGTAAGGAGGACCTGAGGCCGAGATTCCATAGGGAATGGTCTTATTAGGGAAGAGTGAGGGCAGTGAGAATGCACATCCTTTTAATGATTTCCTTATCGTCAATATATATTGATATATATGTGGGTTATCTGACCATCTATGGTATTTAGTGGGTTCATATTATATTGATTAGATAGAGCATTAAGATAGTGATGGTATAGTGACACATGATCACGATATGGTTCATACCACTGTGGGTCAGGGTGAACATGATTCGTAGTTATAAGCTTAGGGAAATGATTAGATTCAGTAGCTAGTTCATGGAAGGTAGCTATCATGTTTGACAGTGTTCATACCGTTGCATGACGAAAAGATTTGATGTTGTCTTATACGTGTTTTACAAGGGATTGATAGATGTTCTCATGGAACATAGTCCTCTATGTATTACCTTACTCTGGATTTATAGTCACAGAATCCACCACTTTGTCTGGGTGGGGGTGGTCCATGGGTTGCTGAGAACTGGATAGAGAGCGTGAAGATAATCTTCGAGCAGTTTCAAGATTCCTCCAGTGAGGAGGGTCAAAGA
This sequence comes from Viscum album, assembly GCA_963277665.1. NCBI lineage: Eukaryota > Viridiplantae > Streptophyta > Magnoliopsida > Santalales > Viscaceae > Viscum > Viscum album. Next base: position 873,340,628 of record OY728143.1, on the reverse strand, counting down.
GGAGACATATATGATCAGATTACTGATGAATTATTGGTGGGATATTTAGGTTCTAGATAGAATACATGAGGGACTGTCCAGGAAGGATTTCAAGGATATATTATTCGAGAACTTTTTCCTAGAGATGTTAAGGGCATATAGAGCTTGGGAATTCGTGATCCTCCAGTTGGGTGACATGTCTGTCATGGACTATGTAGATACTTTCAACGATTTGTCTTACTTTGCACCTAGAATGGATAACCATGACACCTTAAGGGTGAGGTGCATCGAAGATGGCATTTGACATGCCATACAGGTGCATGTCAATATCTTTATACTCGTGGCTTCCGGTGATGGTTTAGATGGAAGGAAAGGAGTTCAGGATGAGTTCATGTAGGGTGGTTAGACTATGGACACCACTTTATCACCTTGGAAATGTTTAAAAGTGGGTTTCATTTAGTGTGGGAAGTTAGGGATTGATTGGACTAAGTGCGATAAGCGTCCAATGGAGTTCCAGGTATGTGGGAAGGTTGGTCATCTGTAGTGTTTCTACAGGAATCCTTCCAAGATAACCGTTTGGAATTGATGAGGAAAAAATGTGGCATCTGGGTTCTGATCAGGTTCGGTAATAGGTTAGGGTAGTTGAGGTTCAATAACACATGTGGGACGTGGTAAATATAGTGGGACCCAGTATTGGGTTCCGTGGAAGGTGGATTGTGTAATACTGCAAGGAGTACATGTTTCAGTTAGTCATGTGTTTGGTTAGGTGCACTCCATGGAGATGTTAGGGGATAAGCAGGCTGGTGACCCAACAAAAGATAGAGGTATTCCACGACTATGGAAATTATTTACTTCTATTTCTGTTTGGCATCACCTATTGGTTCATGTCTATTTTGAGAACACGAGGTGCGTAAGATTTATTTGGACTGACCACACACTGGTTAGTAGGTTGGAACCATCATGGGTACATTGTTATATATATGAGGTCCTTGGAATCCTGAGCATAGTTGTATGAATGTTTATTTTGGGCTTAGGCATCAGGAAATCCAAGGGATGTCAGTTACTTAATGTGATTGGGCATCAGGGAAACTGAGGGATGCAGGTTACAAGAGGTTCATTGGGATTCAGGGCATCGATAAAGAAATTTTTGATGGTCGTGTAGGGAACTTGGTTGGTTTGAGCATCCATGGGATGTGGGACTTCATTTTCCCTGGGTTCCATAGGGTTGAGGTGGCCAAGGATATGGTTTATGAAACAATTGTGTGTTTTAAGTGAAATGGTAGCACTTAATGAGGTTCATGGGTGCTGACGAGTCATGGGATGAACATGGGTTCGAAAATAGTTCATTGGAACTTTGATTGATTTGAGCTTTGCACCGGAGTTGTCCGAGAGTTTTCCTTCACCACCCAATGAAGGAAAATTCTGGGATGATTTGATTGAGGTGGGATGTTTGTAAGAACCATGTTCTTCCTTTGAGGTACATGTTTCTTTTTTTAGGTTTTTTTGGAGGAAAAAGTGAAAAAAATCGGGTCAGTGCTGGCTTCAGTCCTGTTACTTAGCCTAACATGGGATTACACACTGTGTACCCCTAGTACATTCTATGTAATGGTCTGGCCGTGTAATGTCCATACATTATGTGTATGGATGACATTATGGAAGATAGAACCATCCATGTAAGTAACATGTACATATAATTACCCGAAGTTTAATCATTTTGCCGGACATTTTAATGAAATGGAATGGAAGTCAGTGAAAATGGGAAAATAAACCATATACACGGTGCGTATATCTATGTATGAGTTATGTACTTTTTTTGTTAAAATGTGAAGAATCATCATCATTTTGTCAAAACATAACCCTTCTCCAATAGTTCTCAAACTGCAGTGGTGACAACAAATTACATTCCTATTTCTTCATTCGAAGCGTGATTCAAATGTTGTCGGATACATTGGAAACCCATGGGTAATATCATGATTCATATTGAACCGTTCATTGTGATTTATTCTATCGACCAAGTTATTGGGGGTTGTGTAGTTACGATTTTTTTGATGATATACCATATTCTTGGCCGAATTAGGTGCCAACACTGGATGAGGAATGTCATATTAGTAAGAAGTAGTTGGTTCATACCTTGTTCGGAGTTTTTTTTGGACAATCAAGGGTTATATATTTTTAGCACAATGATGGGTATTGATAGATACCCATGTTAATGCATATTGAATTGATTGTGTGCATTGTGGTATGTCATTGGTCCAACCCAAACCTGGATTATGCAAGTGTTTTCGGGTTAGAGTTCATCGATCATTGTGACAATTTGGCTATGGGTGCCAAAATGGTTATAATGTAGTTGTATTTTAAACTAGTATATTTAAATTGTTGAAACATGATTAAGTTGATTAGATGAATTCAAGACCTCATTTCTATCATGTTATAGCTGATAGACAGTGAAATTGATACATTGAATTTTTTTAATGGTTTGGGGTGAAGCCTCAATTTATTAATAAAGCAATGATTTATTCATTATAGGTAGAGGGAGAACCATTACATATACTGATGTACCAAGTCTGAGTGGCCTTAATAAAAGGCTTAAAAAGCCCAATTTTTAGGCCCAACGGATCCCTCGGTGCACATTACTACTACAGTAACCATGCTGCTAAAGTACCTGTTATAGTACCAGTGCCACTATAGTTCCTGCTATAGTTCCCCAACTGCTATAGTGTCACAGCTGCTACAGTTCTGTAGCTACTACAGTACTACTATATTGCCCTTCTACAAAACTGCTACAGTTCCCCTAGAAATTCACCCTAACCTGGATTTGATCAAGGGTTTTGGATGCCAAGTAAGAGACTATACCACTTGGGTATAGGCTCGTTGGCATATACTGTTTAAATTGAAATGCTTGTTTAAAATGGGTTAATGTGATTATGTATATGTAATTGATTTCTACTAAGACTCTTGCGGTTTTGATGGGTTTAACCTGGGGATGGGATGGTGTGGACATCAGTATTGAGTGATGTTGATTATAGGTTGGGAGAGGCCTGGATTTTCATTAGTGGTATGACCCTAGGATTGGGAATTGTGGAGGTTAGTTTTAAGGAAGTTTGACTGTACGGTTGCGAATGACCCTGTAAACAAAGATTTCATGGCCACTAGATTTGACCAAAATAGTTTCAGGTGCTTGAGGTTCCATATATAGTGTGGATTGGGTTCTTATTTTGTTGATTTATGCTCACCTATGATGGCCAAAGTTCCAATTGGAATTGTGTGCACATAGGTAGACTCTATGATGACGTGGTATTGATCACTCTTGTAGGTAGAGGACCCAAATAGTTGCGGATTATGTAATATTTATTTTGGGGAGATTATCACAGAAATTCACATGGATGGTGGGGAACCTTCGGGTGATAGTAGTGATTCTAAGGCTCACCAAGATTGAGGTTGTGGGACTAAATATTTTTTTGAGGAGAGACATCATCGTTCCTCTGGTTTTCCTTCCCTAGGCCGACGTTAGATTTATTACAGGGCATCATGGGATCGAGAAACTATTGTTTGGTCAGGCCATTGGGATGTCAGTACATTGAGACACAAGTTTTTCCAGAGGCATACGGTGCTAGGATATGTGATTGGGGTGGAATCTGAGGGTTCACCGAGATATTGTGACTACAAGAATAACATGTTCCATAGTTCAAGGACTCTATTCTCCTATTATATTATACCATTGTCTAAAGCATGTGATACTCCCTAGTGGCCACTAAGCACCAGTGGAGATTTCATTTATTTATTACAACGTACTATTTAACCTAATTTTAGATTCATGTATGCATAAATGTGTATACAAGGTATGCAACATTGGATGGTATCCAACTGAAATTCATCACACACACTACACAGGACCTTCAAGCCATGTGTATACTTTATGGTTTTAGGTAATAGTAAGTGATTAGCTTCAGGAGCTGGATCATAGAACATTTTGGCCTGAATATTTTATATGGACCATGAGGTCATGCCTTGATAGAGTTTAACATTTGTTTAGATTCCTTTTCAGCATCACCATGATTGTTTTGTACATATCTACAATGGTTATCCATTGGTGACCTTTTTTATATTGATATGTATGATCTCTTATGGATGCATTCTTGGTTTTTATTAGTGTCTATAAGTGTTTTCTAGGCATAATTTTCTGTTTACATTCTACTAAAGTTGCTTCTATATATCTCCCTCTGTTTATCTACTATTGGATGTGCTTCCACTCCAATGGTTTGGTTCGAATCTACTAAATAATTGATTTCGGTTTCATGTGTCATGATTATACCTAGACCAGTTCCTTATCATTTCAGAAGAGGGTATACCCTACCTACTATACATTTTTTCTCCCACAATTCTAGTAATAAGTATTTCTTATTCTGGGATGTATATCTAAGTTCAGTGACACCAGTCCTGATAGCACTATTCAGGGGTATGTTCTGTTATAGAACATTACATACCTCTTTGAAAATATGTTTATCATATATCAAACATTTTATATTTTTATTGGGTTTTCATCAGTGGTATAATCTTCATGGAAGATCATGATGATGAGAATTTCAACCTGGTATTATTTTTATTTTCACATTTTTCTTTACTTTTATATATTTATTAATTGTATTTTAGTTAATAATATTATAATTTAATTAATATTTATTATGATATTAAATATTTATTTACTAAGGTGTTTTTTCTTTCACTTTAGTGTTGTATGTATCAAATTTTATTGAACAAGAAAGATTTATTTAATAAAAAACATACTAATGTCAATGGGTGTCACATTAATCATTGAGAATTTTCACCATCAAAATTTCATTACTCCGATAAAAATAAACATGGGTACTTTTTTAACATTAAATCGTTAGTTTGTCTATTTGCTTCATCAAAATTATGATTCTACTCAAGAATATTAGATAGGTAAGTTGACTTTCTTTATATTGATTTATCTATATGATCTATTATTTCAACTAGTTTTTCCTTTGAATAGAAATCATATTTTTGTATTACAACCTCCATGTTAAATACATGTGATGCGTCATGTTTTTACTTCCTCAAAAGTGATACATGGATGGCATCATGAACTTATCAGAGGTTCGGTGAAACTACAAGGAGATAAAATATCACCCCCACACAATCGAGGATATGGAAAGGGATAGTGTGTCTAGGGAACAACATTATATAATTATTGAATCTCATATTCCTCTTTTGTGATAATATTTGAAAGAATATACCATATAAAAATTCAAACTATAAATATTATCGATGATCATCGACATCACTTCTTTTCAACGTTGTTTTTATTTTATTTTCCACTAAATGGTTTTAACGTTAATTAACATATCATAAGAAATTTTTTGTTCTAGTATCTTCCACTCTACAAATTCATCCATACAATTTAGTTTTCTACAATGTTTCGTATATAGTGCCTCATATGGTTCCATTTGAATGATAGAATGGAAATTTTTATCTTACGGGGACTCTAACAGAGGAAGATATTAACCCAAAACTCCATTAAAATCCATTGAACAAGATATCATCATATCTTTTATATTTTTCATGGTCTATTTTGATTAACCATTGGTTGAAAATGACATTCAGTGTTGAGTCTCAACTATTTATTCCATTATTATTGAACAATTATCTAAATTTTTGGGTAATCCAAATAATTCAATTGTATTAAATTAATTGATTTAATCCTTGTAGCATCAAAAAATTATTTTTTTGTATCTTAGAAGTAGATAAAATTAGAAATACTCATGGTTTAAAATGAAATGCACTAACATCATACTATGATCAACCAAAACCGAAATGGAATTATATCCTTTATAAGTGTGGGTATGTTCTATGATGAAATATTTTGTGATATTATCCTATTTACGTACATTTATCCACAGTGATTATAACACACACCTAAATTTATCTTATTTGAGGGAAATATATAAGTTTTATGAATCATATAATTATGTCAATATGAAGGTTGAACTTTAGAATATTCCCTATATTCATTTTTAGCACCATACCCTCCTTCTTCACATCTTTGATCTTCACATAGATGAATTGTTCAGCAATCGCTTGGGTAATATAAATATTATACTATTAAATTACGGGTTCTATGTCCATATTTAAAAATAATTTATTATTGGGACTCTTTGAATCCTTATCACAAATAAGGTAGCATGATCTTTCTTGCTCATAGCATTAGCCACCATTTTATTCATCTTGGGTTGCTATTATATTGAGTAGTCTTTTTATTTTTTTTCAAATCCCACCATCTTATTTGGACCATTTTCAAATCCTTATTTTTGAATATGTACTTTAATATATTGTTATAATTATATACATCAAAAAATTCACTATAAAGACAACACATCTATATCTTAAATGAAAATATAAACATTTTTTGTTCTAAATCATATCTGAGGTAATTATTCCCATGAATCTCTTTGAATGGAAATTTATCTAAATTCATTGTGTATGATATAGTCTAAAATAGGGTGTCATGGATTATTATATAGATATATAAATATGATTAAATATTTAATCCATTGTGTATATTTTATTTTACATTATTTGGATATAGTATGCATGAATCTTGAGTATTACATTTTGTATGACACAGTTGAGTCATAGTTCTATGAATCATATGGTTCGATTTTATTGAACTATTATGTGTCACTTATCACTCCTAATGTCCATGAGTTAAAATTTGAGTCTCCAATGCAGAATTTTTCTTTGATTAGCTATTAATCATTTATTATAAATTGTTCTTTGGTATCAAATCCATATCATGTATTATAATTTGTGATCCATGATTAAAATAAAAGTTTTTAAAATCATAAATCCTATCATATTCTATATAATTAATTAAAATTTAGAGTTCTTTTCTTTTTGGATGGGTTGAGATTTATGAAATGAGATATCCAAGTGAGTGATTCAGTACAAATCACTTGGTTTTATATTAGTCATATTATAAATCATTGGTATACTATATTTGATGACGTCATTACATCATTGTTTCAATAAAGAGCATTGTATAACATTAAAAATATTCAATAGGATTGTAAAATATTATTTATATATAATGGTTTAATTAATGAAACATACATTTTAAGATACATAAGATTCTTTCCTTTGTCACAGAAGTGAAAAAACCATACATATACAACTAATCATAAAAAGTTATGGTATTATCAATTATAAAGTATGAATGATAGTGAGTAAATGGTTTTAGTGATTTATATAGAAACCTAGGATTATCATACATAGATACTACATCATTTTTTAATTTTTTCATTACATTACGAAAACACATGCTTGAAGATAATAATATTTTTTCACCTTTTGAAACTTGTAAACATAAAATTTGGTCCATTATTGAGCTACATACACTCCTACTACGTACTTCATAGCTAGAAACATTATTATACATATCATAAATAATTCATATCTTCATAACATGGGGAAAGGAATGATCATAAAGGGTGATATAAAATGCTTGGTAAGGGTAAATAATTGAGATATGTTAGAATAACATGTTTGTAAGGGAATGTGAACACTATCATTACATTTCAACACCATACCATTCCTATAAAAAATCCTAATATTATGTCATGAAATAAATAATTGTATCACATAAGACATGAAAAACAATAAAATAAAATAACATGATCCATGAGATAATAACATTGTTATAAGTCATAGAGCATGTGGTATAAACATAAGTATAGAAAAAAATTTCCCTATTAGACAATAATTAATGCCTAAGCCATTTTAGTGGAAAACATCCCTCATTGAACTAGGTTAACTCTCAATTCCAACCCTTTCTTACAAACCATGTATGCTTTACATTATAGCCATGTCTTAGTAAACCAAGTTCAATTACATTCTTGTACCTTTATTACTAAACTGGGTTCACTCCTTATTCTGGACTAGTCTTAATGAAATGGGTCCACTCCCCATTCCATCCCTTTCGTACTGAACCAGGTTCACTCCCTATTCCATTCCAAATATGTTATCTTATATAAATCTTTTTATAATGTAGTGGATAGGGATATAGATCCCATATATAACACATAATGAAAATTGTATTTATTTGATCCAATTAATTATAAATATTAATCATATTATCTCCAATTAAATGAATGAGTATTAATGTTTCATCACATAATAACCTATATAAAAGATAAATATTTAATAATCATTTCAATATAGAATACGATCTGAAAAGAATAATTTTTATATGCAATTCATCATGGAATTACACATTTAATAGAAATGTGTTTTTTAATGATGATTCCATTACAAAAATATAACATTAATATAGTGAATAAGAATTAAATTCTTTGATAACATCCCTAATAAAATATATGTAGTGTCAATGAATGAAATACTAGATAGAAAGTGATTTTGAAAGAATGTTTAATACATTTATTGAGGGAAATATCTGTTTCTTATTAAAACACACATTTTAAAAGATGAAACATTTTTAAAATAATTCTCATTGAAAATAACCTTGAAATTTTATATTATAATATTTTAACCAATGATTGGTCATGATTTTGTAATGTTACATTCATCCCATGAATGTTAAAATAATCATTTCATTCACTTTTTTCATAAAATCCAAATAAGAAATATTTGGAAATAAAAAATATGAATCCATTAAAAAGTTTTAGAAAAATTAAAACATGGGTAATTTAAAAAAATAATAATAAGATAGTTATAAAAAATTTAATTTTTTTAAAAAAATGGTTTTGGGTGATAATAGATTTACAATAAAATAAAAAAACAATGTCTGATTGTCAAAAAATCTATTCTTTATAATTTTAACAACCAAAGATTGTGAAAATGGGAACATTAAAGGAATATATAATGAATAAACATAGGATAATAAAATTAATGATTATTATTCAGAGGTATATCAAGAGATTTAAAACATAAAATGTAAAATTTCAGGATTATGAACAAATTCATGATATTACATGTAAAATGATCTATATACAAAACTCATGAAATATTATAGTGCCATAACATTACATACATTCCAAAGAACATAAATTCAGACAATAATCCTTTACCACTTGAGTAATATATTGAATCATAATCATTGATAAGTATAACATAAAATAAAACTTCAATTATAATTAAAATAATCATATTCATTATATAACATTTTAAATAGGAATTATATTGACATAAAAAAATAATCCTGAGGTTTATAAGGTAGATGTCTCTTAAAAATAAAAGAGAGACTAGAAATCTCATACTTTAAGTATTGACATTAATTTTACTCATTAAAACCGCATATATAATAAATATAATATTATTATACATATATAATAGAAAAATTTTCATATATATCATACCATATATTATTTTCTTATGACATTTTGTTACCCATTTATTAATGATTCCATGTGAATGTTATGTTTCACTTAATAACTACATTGGGTTTCATATATGTTTTGTTTTTTTTATATTTTTGGTATTATAAATTTGATCAAGGTTCCATAACCTCTATAATTATAATCATTTTATAAGAATAATTAATTTTTTATTATATTAATTTCTATATTATAATAAAAAATTGGTGATTGGAAATTAAATACACTACCCATAGAGAGAGTAAGTTACACATACTCATGGACATTATTTTTCATTTTATTTTTGGGCTAAAAGAAATAAATTAAAATTATATATATTACTATTATATAATCTTGGATATTAAATATTTATATAAAAAAAATTATTATACATGTCTTTAATACGTTCAATTTAAAACATGAACTATTCACATCGGTTTGTGAGGCGGTAGTCCAGTGTGCACTCAAACAAAATTACCATATTTATCCCTAATGGAGAACACAAAGGTATGTGATATATAAAAATTTAAGGATAATAAAAATAAAATAATCATCATATATATAATATAAATATATAATTATTCAAAAATTTTTAAGGGTCTTGAGAGGTGGAAATGTAAAAATGAATGATGTCGGTTTGCGGGGAGGTAGTTCGTCATACATATGAATTATGATTTCATCACTAATTTGATTGAATCAGAGATGGTTGTTGGTTATGAACATAACATAAATAAAATCTCATCATCTGTAAAAAAATATGTTTTTTATAAAATAATAATATAAAACTAATTTGAGGGGTCAAGGAACAAATCAAATAAGATCGCTTTTTTAGGAATGTTGACTCTTCTTCTAGTATCCTCCATAGGTTTGCACTAAAACCCATCATAGGATGAAATTATGAAAAAATAAGGATTCTAGGATTAGTGGAGGGAATTTTGGTAGGTATTGGTTGAACCAAAGTGATTTTACTATGTGAATAATGGAGGATAGGGGATAACCTTTTATATGTGAAGGGGATGAAAGACTTTGTATATTATAATAGAAATAATTGTTCATTCATTTTTTGAAATAAAAAAAGAGTATAAAATGATTGAAATCAAATACAAAAAAAATATAAGGCATAAATATGTCCATCCAATAATTTTTTTTCAAGTGTATATTTAAAATTTTCCCTTATCATTTTATTAAAACCACATAGTCCACCTATTTTTACCTTAACCATAGTAAATTGTTTTCTTCCATTCACTTTTTATATTTGAAAAAAATAAGATAAAAATATTAGATAATTATTATTATTTAGATTCCAAATATGGAATCCATTATTCCAAAATTCATTAAATTATATTTTGAGATAATTATATGTAAATTAATTTGGTATATGTGATGAGACAACATGTTTTTAATGTAAATGAAATTAAAAAAGTACAATATTTCTATTTACAATTTAAATATGAACTTGATTAAAATGATATAAACTAGATTAATGGATACATAATTGTCGTATGGGATATTTATGCACAATTCAAAATATAATGTATCAATAAAAATTAATTAGACAAAAAAAAATCAATTAAAATTCAATAATTTTCAATATTCATAAGAAAAAAACAAACACTTTAAAAGATCCCTAAAAATTCAACCTATGATATTTTTTAAAATATGAAATCAAAAATAAATTTTATTTTATAAATATTATTATTGAAAAGTTTCATAAATTAGTTTTACTACTGGTATCAAAGATACAAAAAGAATAAGTTTTTTTTAGAAAATATCATTTTCAAAACATATAATGAATTTATTGAAATATTAAATAATTATTTATTTATTGGTTTTCATTATATAAAAAAATTACATATAATAATTAAAAATTAGTTATTTCTATTCATATCACAAATTTTAACAACTTGGTTATAATTTTCAGATTTAAATAAATAGATTAATACAATATCATGGATTTCATAAAACACAATATTACGTATAACACAAGACAATCCAATGTTTTTTGTTGTGAAATATTAACATGTTTTTATGTATATTGAAATATTAAATTTGTTTTCCATATAAAACATGCCATAAATGAAATTTAATTTATTTTAGAAAATTCTTAAAAACATAGAGTGTTACATTCTACCACCATTAAATGAATTTATTTTTGGAAATTTTTCACTTCGATACAAAAAAGGATGATTTTACCGGATTATATCATCATGTTCCCATGTGGATTCTTAAAACTGGGGGTTTCACAACAAATGGTTTTGCATATTAGTTGTCTTATTTTGAAGAACATTCACTGTATGATAAAAAATATCTACCGGATTTTATTTATAATAATGATATTGTTCTAGCAATATGGCCTATGAGTTCAATACATGTAAAGGGTTTGGTTTGTACTTTCTAAGAAGAGATATGTCGAAAACATCATGGAAATGGGATAATATAAGTTGAATATCCAAAAGATAGGATCCCATATTTATGTGATCAATATTTTAAAATGGATTTATATACCTAGTGATTATTTTACCTTTCTTCATAAATCTCATTAAATTATTCAATGGAGAAATTCTTGGAAAAACATATCACCAACTTCAAATAATATATCACACCATGAAATGTTTTAAAAAAATTTCGGATTCTATCCTTCATTGATCTGTTCTAAATATATTTTAACTTCTCAACCATTTCTTCAAATATGTTAGGTCACAATATCTTAATTTCTTCAAGATTGTTCCAATATGTTGGAGCTCTAAATTTTTTTACCAAGAAGGATTTATAAGGATCCATATGAATTCTTTATTAACATTTATTGTTGTAATAAAACTAAACTAGAGGAAGTTGTTAAGCCCAACCACCTTTGAAATCCAAAGAACTCTATTTCAACATATCCTCTAGTGTATGAATTTTTATTTCCGACTGAACATATTTTGGGGATGATAAGAATTACTGAGACATGATTTTATATCAAGATCATGTGGAAGACTTTACCAGATCATTTAAGTAAACCATGGATCATTATCATATAAAATGGAATGTAGTACTCCATGAAACCAAACTACTTCATTAATGTATATTCCATGAAGATAATCCCGAGATATGTCTTCTTTAATATCTATTAAGTGTGCTAAATTAGTAAGTAGGTCAACTAAAACCCATGTAGTTTTATTCCCATAAGATGTATTGGAGATTCTAAAAACAAAACATGAGGTGATGTTATCCTATTTCCATTATGATATGGGTAATGGATACAACATAACCTTATAGTTTTTTCTTTCAACCAAACATTCTAAAATAATAAGAACCAATATACAAGCTATATGATATCTATACTAATACCACCTACCAAATTTATTATTACATATATATATATATATATGATTCTTTAAACATCTAGGATAAACTGAGAACGTAGAATTATGAAATTCATCGTACAACTTCAACCACTAACAATGTGTTTGGTTTGGTACAACATTCAGTAGCCTCCATCTTTGATGGATCTACTGATATAACCACTCTTGAGATATTTTCGACAAAAAATCAAACAATCTACCTCTAAAATGAAGACTTTTTAAATATTGAGTATATTTTCTACTTATAGTTTTTTTTTCAATTCTCAAGTGGTATTTATAATCTTCCTTTCCCTTTGAGTAGATAAGAATATTATCTAAAATGACTACCAAATATTGATCATGGGAATATATAAATATTATATTCATTAAATCAATGAAAATAGTAGCGGCGTTAGTAAGGTCAAGTCTAATAAATTTATATTCATATTATTCTTATTTTTTATAAAATGTTGTCCTGAGAATATCAACCTTCTTAACCCTTAATTATTGATTTCCAAAATGAAGGTAAATCTGGGTAATGTATTGATCTATGTAAAGTTTATCAAACAAGTCAATGATATATAGAATATGATAATTTTTCTAAATTGTTATCTTTTTTAGTTACTAGTATTCTATGGAGAGTCACATTGATTTGCCATTATTTTTAAAAAATGAACTGGTTCACACTAGGGTTCCACACTTTGAATAATGAATCCCTTATCAATGTTTTTCTGGAGTTTCATATTTAATTCCTAAAACTCAATTAGTACCATTCTATAAAAATTATTTGAAAATAGTTTGGCAATATTTATTAATTGTATTGAGAAATATACTTCATGTTTTGGTGGAAGGACTGGAAAAATTCTTGGTAGGAATCAGAAAAATATTTAAAATAGGCATATCATCAATGTCATGTTCATCACCAACCAGCTGAGATAAACACCCATTTTGAATGGGAATTAAGACCCATAAAAGGTTATAATCTCCATAAAAATGTAATACATTTAAAAACATTTATAGAAGATCATAGGATGGTTTCAAATATCATACATTACTACCCTTCTCCAAAAATTGTTGTGGGATTTATGTAGATAAATTCAATTGATGCTTAATATGACACCAAATTCATCCAAATGATGAATGAAAAATATTTTCAGGAAGAAAATTCCAAAAAACATCAACTAGATAAGAATATTACACTTGATATGTGATCATTATACCATTTGGGATTTTTAATAATAAATATACATATAGTCGTTTGGATGGAATTTGATACCTATAAGATAATTACACTAATATGAAATAATTGGTAGACCCAAATCAAAATAATACATTTTTAGTTCTAGAGTAGACGATAAGTGTACCTTTAGCCAAATCAGTATGGGAACACTTGTTAGAAAATTTGATCTCATTGTATTTAACCATGTCCCTTGGAATAAGAATATGGGGACATTGATCATTATTGATAAACCCTGGGTTTGGGATCTGGTAATCATAATTTCTATTCAGCAAACACATGAAGAACTAAAGTGTGGGTGGTGCAATTTTTTTAGTTTTATATCTATTCACATTTTTAGATAAGATATTATCATCACTTTGGAAAATAATTTCCTAATAAAATGTCCTTACACACTTAAAATTTATACTAGTCACCATAAAGTTATTTACTCGATGTTTCATCCCACACATTGATCATAAAGTAAATATCATCTTCTTATCTCCATGATTTTTAGATATTCCTCTAACCTCTGGCGTCCTTTTCTTTTAAAAACCATGAACATGATACATAACTCCATACTATATTTTAACCATGATAGAACATCAAACAATATCATAATACTTGTTAGTTTCTCTTATAGAAAAATCCCTTTAGAGACTCGGTTTTAAGCCATTGAATAATTAATCATCCATATTTTTAGTTTTAATGATAATACCGGAAAAATACCTCACAAGTCTTTTAAATTTTTCCTCATAGTTACCAATAGATTCATTATCCATTTGATTTATCTAAATGAAATCATTTTATATCTTTCTATATAGAATATGTGGAAATTTCTTATTGAAAAATAAGTGTATCAACACATCTTAATTAATGGTATCCATTTCATTTTATTGACTCATATTCTCGATAATATTCCACCATTGATCTGATTCACCTTCCAAATGGTAGAAATCAAAACTTATTTTTTCATGTTTCGAACAATAGTGAATGAAAATGAGTTATAAGGGGTACTAATCCATTATTCAGAAACTATTTGATAAGAGTACCCATTTATACATGTTAGATATTGTCTCACGATAGAGTGAATAGAATTTTGTTCCCTACTTTGTTTTTTTGGATATAGAACATGATTGATAGTCTTTGAAAGTTGTGTGAGCATATAAAAAAGGTTTTTCATTCCATATCTCATAATGTTTGGATGATCTAGGGGAAATAATTGTATTTTTTATCACAGTAATCATTAATTTGGTTTCTTCGGGCACTATCCATTGACTGAAAATAGAATTCATAGAGTTAGAATCAACAATCATAGTAAGGGACCACAAAATCATAAAAAACACTTCGAGGATTTCTAAATAATGAAACCAAATTATCTAATATATGAAAAATTATATTTATTCTAGGTTATTAATATTCATCCTTTATTAAAATCATTCATGATGGTTTTTAACAAGTTTGTTAATTTCAAAATAATATCCTCCATGAGTGTCAAACTAGGAGTACAGTAATGTCTGTTGTTGAGTAATATTTAACAATGGAGTCCAACACAATGTGACCTTTTTTGAGTTATTAACAATAGGTACCATTGTTCCAGATCTACATCCAATTGTAGTTTCCATACCAATATTTAATTTCATGGAAACCACTGTCTCAATCGATTAAAAAATTCTAGGATATTTCCATATAATTTGTTCGATCATTATTGTTATGTAAAAAAAATATTTAGGTAACCCGAATAAGTTTTATCATCCTAGCTTCCAATGTTTAGATAATCATATCATCTGATACCAACTAAATTTACCCATACTTATCGTAATTACACATTTCATCATCTTTATGAATACTCATAGCATTACAAAAATACTTTCAAAGAGGTCCGTAATAGTTATGTTCCTTTAGAAAAATGGAATCATAAACACAAGTCCATATGTGTGCTACATCATCTCTCACTAATTTTTTCACATATATCACCCTTTATAAACCTAAAAAAGGTAATAAATTTATTTATTAAAAAGGAAAAGGAAACATAATAAGGGGTGGGCTTAGATTCTTATTAAGTGTAAATAAGGAAGATCTTTAAGAATAATATGAACATAAGGGTATGTGTGTTATATTAGTATATATGAAGTATACTGATTAGGATCGAAATAATGAATTATAGATGTACTAAATACAAAAGGGTCAAACAAATTTATTTAAAAACATTATATCAATAATAATTAAACTAATCCAATTTATAAATAATCATTATGTAATGGGAAATTAGATTTATACTTGGCCCTCTATTATATAATAATAGTATCATAAATGGGTTGATTTTGATATGTTATTTACCATAGGTCATAGTCACATATGACTAAATTTACACAATGTAAAATCATAATCATAGTATTTTTGATTATATCAGAGTGTAGAAAATAATTTAATTAGTTAAGATTATATTTTTAAAATCAAATAGAATCTTAATCAGAGTAATATAATATTTATAGATAAATCATTTTAAAAAAAGTTATGGAATTTTATTTTGATCAAATATATCATGATAACAAAGATAAAAAATATCACATTCTATTACATATAGTGAAATTATATAAATTGTAATAAAACAAGTAATAAAAATAAATACAATTATTTTTACCCAAATAGAGGGTATCCAATAACAAAGGATAAAGGAACCCTTGTTATTTAATTAAAATAATGTTTGTCTTTCCTCCGAAAGTAAATACCTCGATATGATTAATAGCTTCCCTTTTGGTCTATCCATAGTAGTCCTTGATTCGATGGATCATATTATATCACACTATCCCCATGCGCCCTCAATAAATATTATGATCAGACTCTCCATCTTTCTATCCAAGGGATCACTTCTTATTATTCACACAACCATACATAAAAAAAATTTGAAATGATATAAAACAAAACCTGTTGTACATGGATTCGTTTAAAAAATAAATACTTAAAATAATTCACAAAAGTCTATAAACTTGTTTTTCACACTATTGTTAATTTTTAGAGCTCTCCCTAAATAGTAAATATTGGAAAGCATACATAATGTGTCAGCTCCAAACTCCTCTACTTATTTGGTATTTATAGGATACCCATCCAATGATCATATTTTCTACAACGATCATATTTAACTGATTATGCTTTAATGAATTGGAAATATGACACTTTAATCGATATATTATTACAGAAGGTATGACATTGTATTGGTTTAAACATTTAGAGAGTAAAATATGTTTAATTATGAAAGAAATTATTTTTCTATATTTAGAATTTTTACTCTAGTCATATGATGGATTTCCTTATAGAATTTCATTACAATATTTTTTTATGAGTCTGAATCCATAATTAATATGTTTTGATATGTATCCTGTTATAAAGAGGAATATGCTGATTATCTGATCCTTATTTATTATGATAATCATAACAAGTAATGTTAGTTTCATTTCATGAAAACTTTAAATGAAATTATATGTAAGGTAGAATATATTTTTTCTATAAAAACATTAAAATAATACTTTTGAAATAATTTTTACTAATTAAGTATTCATGAGAAAATTTTTGTTTTCAAAAATATTGTAATAGACTATTTAAAATTATGATGTTTGAATAATAAATCTTGGCATATTTGGAATGGCCAAACCATAGTGGTTAAATAGAAATTAACTTGTAAAAAATTAAGTCTATTATCTTTTATGTACATTGTATTCAAAATTGAAATAAAAAACATCTGTCCCAATGAGTTTTAAAACACATATTAATAAAATGTTGAATACGACTAACTCTCCATTAAGATAATAAACAATCATAAGGATTTCATTACCTTCCTTAAATATCATTATCCCCTATTGTATAAGGGTTTTATTAAAGTATAAAAATTTATATTGAATGTGATTATTTCTCTCCATTTTTATAATTTAAAACCCCTTGAGTTTTTCAAAAAGAATAGGGAAAAGTGTTTAGATTCCTAAATAGAGTAAGAGAAACAAATATTTGAAACAAAATAATGTAATTAATAATCATATAAAATAAATAAAATATAATTAAACCCATTAACATTTAGCGATATTCAATAAATTTTTATAGAGATAAAAATTAAATTCATTGATAAATAGTTTTACAAATAAAATACAACAGGGGTTTAAAGATTTATATTTTCTTTCCTATAAAGGACCTCACAATCGTCGTTATCTTTTTAAAATCTTTTATTTATTCTTGGTGAATTTCTATTACTTCATTTTGAGAATTTCTATTCTCTTCCTGAATCTAATATATTTTTTTCCAATGCTTCATTCTAATTCTTTAAACTGAAGATTTCATCATTATAAACATGATCATCAATCTCTATACCCATTTATTTTATTTTCCTGTTGAAGACTTTGATATCTTGAGACATATTTTTAGACATGTCCTTAAATTTATCCACTAGATTTTCCATGTCTTATGTAATTTTGTATAAATCATTGTACATTTATGCAGATTCATTCATGTACTTATTTAAATAATAAATTGATTTATCATATATCATGATATTGGAATCTACATTGTGTGAATATTTTAATGAATTCTAAAATTCCTTTGTTTGGAAATGAAATCATTCTTGAAGGAATTTTAGATCTTTTTCATTCCAATCAAATATTTCAGATAACACATTGAATAACTCTGATTTCTAAATTCAATTTTCATTAATTAAGTAAATATTTTATTTTAGCTATGGAAAGTGTGGAATAGTATCTTAAGATAACTCAAAATCTTGAAAAAAATTAATGATATCCATTAACATTAATTTTACCCACTGAATCATATAATTTAATCTCAAGATGTTTAGGATGAGATGTTCAAACCTCAACTTTTTTTCTCTTTTCTTTGTCAACTTTATTTGACAACAATTTTTAATCTCATTTCCCATATTTCATTCCATCATAAATTTCAACGATATCCTCATTATCATAATTTATTTTAAAAAAATGATCTATATTAGATTCTATTTTGAATTATGGTCTTTGGAATCCTTCATTGATTAAGCTTCAGCTTTCGGAATTATTGGGAACTTTTGATTATCGGGGCTTTTGGATTTGTCGTTTTAGTTGCTTGTGGAAAGAAATTCTATTAATGATTCATGTGATGTTATTATTGAAATCATATCAAACCAAAAATATTCATCATTATCTTTATTTTTATAATCATATTCATCCTTTTCATCTGCATCTTCATCTTCTTCAACCTCTCCCCTTTATTCATTTTCATTATCATGCACTTATTATTCTATAAAGTATTCATAGTATTCACTTTATTTTCTTTATTAACCTTCAGAATATTTTGTTAAATTATATATTTTGGAATTATTTTCGTAAATTTATTTAATAAACTCTTAATGAAGATAATATTTTTATCTTAAGTGGAATTTAGCAGTGATTACTGATTCCTATTCTTTTTCTTGACATTGTGGAGGTAAAAATTGTTCACTAATTTTTTCCTTTCCTTTTTTGTGACACTTGGAATCTCAACATCAACAACTATGTTCTCTTGAAATGATAAAAAAATTAGGGGTTAGTTTATTGGATTGGGATGAAGGTAAGGTAATATTTTTAGAGGATTACTATTCCCCTTCCATCAATGAATATAAAATTCTTGCTCCTTGAGATTTCATCATTTGTTTATTTTATTTTATTTATTCTTCTAATGATTAGGAACCATATAATCATATGAACAGATCCCATGATGGGTATTATCCAATCATAATATCTCACTCTTTCCTCTTATCTAGTTTTTTATCCATTCATCATCAAATTCATTTGGCATAGCCTTTTGTTTCTTATTTTTCTAAGACCCTGATGATTTTAATTTTCTTCTATTTCTAGTTCAGTTTTCTCTCTCCAAAACAACATTTTAATATTCTATGATTGTGATGATGGGATTTCTTTTGATGTGTCTAACATATTACATTAGAAAAACTTATTTGATTATGTATCAAATAAAAACATCATATGTTTGATCATATCATCAGCGATAAATTGAATTTTTTCTCTAACAGCCATAGACTAGTGTCTATAATTGAAATGATTATAATTTTATCCAAAAAAATTCTTATGAAATCCCAAAATATGATAATCTATGTATTTGTCAAGAGATACTTGAAATTCATAATTTTTTAGATAATAAAACCCTCCAAATTCATCTTCCTATTCTTAACCAAATATTCAAATACGAGGATGTCTGATACATTAAATGTATCCCGATATACCTTCCATGGAATTAGAAACTCTTGCATCCAAAGTGATATGACCCTATTATTTAGTGAGTTATGTGAGACCTTTCTTGTTGGTGCTTATTATGAGACTATATTATACAACTATTGTTGAACTTTTTCCTTATTACATGTATTGTTGGTTTCAGACAGTTTGTGAGAAGGGAAAATCTGACTCCTTTCAATGATATAACATTAAAGCCAGGGTATGCCTTTTATAAAATATGATAACTTTTTTCATAATTTTGGCAATAAATATTTTATTTTAAATTATATATAAAATAATTATAGAGGCATAAAAATATCGTATAAGATCCATATAAAATAAATCAAAATCAGAGTTTTATTGTTCAGCAAATAAATAATTCAAACTGTGAATGTTAATAATCATACCCAGTGAAAAATAATTATTATCATAAAAATATTTCCCAACTATTATTTCCCAAAAAAAGATACCATTTTTGTGATATTTATCAGGTTATATCATAGTGGGGATCAATATTAAGGAATTAGACATGATAATACTTTGATATTGGTAGATATAAACACTACAGTACCATAAGAAATAATTCTTGAATCAACAAACGTGTCACACGAGGGGGTCCCCCTATATATAAGGATTTTGGGGAAATAGTTGATCTCCCGTAATTTAGATCCAATAACTGATATTAAAACCATACTGATATGATGGTTGAAAACTATTTTAAGATAAAAAAAATAACTCTTACTTTTTTTAATAATTTATCATATTTGGATGAATATGATTGTGAAAATGATTTAAAAAAAATAATATAAAAATAAGAACTATTATGATAAGAATTAATTTTAGTGGAATCAAGTAAAATCAAAAAATAGTCTAAGAATACCATTTGGTGTGGAGATCTATCAGTATGATAACATGTTCTTTAAGAAAACAAAATAAGTAATAGATTGGGATCATATAGAAATAATAATCTGAATAGAATTTTTTTGGAACTGATAATTTTTAAAATACATGAGTCCTGAAAAATTGAATAAATTTATGAATCGAGTAATTATTTTAAGAATTTTGACTGCAAATGTTTTTTAAGAATCATCTTTCTGGAAAACCCTGAACGAATTTTTTTCCATGTATTTGAATAAAATGAAATTTTGTAAAATAAAAAATCATATGTACTAACCCTGTTAATATATTTAACATAATTTAAAGAGATTGGTAAACAAAAACAATATATAAATGATCACTTTACATTGATTACTCCTGGATTATGTTTAATGTATCCAAATCTATCATAAGGTAATGGTTTGTGAAAATATTTGAAATTTGGTTTTGTGTTATAATAAATTTTTTAATTACATAGCATTTCTGTTTGTGCTCCCTTATAAATTTATGCCTTGTAACCAACTTTTTTTCAAAATAATGGTGTGCAAGATTTTAACTTACAACTATGAAAATGGTTTTATCATATATTATTCTAGGTTTTTTAAAACTCATGCCATAATCAGTGAGTGTGTGTTTTATCAAGAACACTAGATCAAATAATCTTCCAACTACTAAATATTCATCTTTAGCATTTTAAATTTCTATCATGTAGTTTTTTACATAACCATAAAATAAATGAATCTCTTAATAAATTTCATGTTCTTTAAGTACATTTACTGTCCATTCTATAACATGAAAATCCATCATCTGAATATTTTAATATTCTAAAAAATTCATAATGAATCGAATGTTCAAAATTCCATAGATGAATTTAGATGATGAAAAATTCGTTTTAAATATTTTAGATGGGGATTATTTGGATTATCTTGATATATTTCTCATAAAAATTGAAAAAAAATTATTTCTGGTCAACCTGAATTTAACTATAATAAAATTCCTATCGTACCTCTAAAATATATTTGTTCAATTGGTTTCCCAAGATCATCAAGATCAAGTATAATTGAGGTACTGATGGGATTACTAATACTTTTAGTATTGTTGGATCCAAAAATTTTAAGAATATATTTTGTATAAAAATGTTCAGATATATATATACCTTTTGGTTTTTGATAAATTTATATTCCTTTATAAAATGTTAACTGACCCATCATAGTCATTTGAAACTCACATTTCATATTATTAGGAATGGAATATCTTAAATGTTGTTGAGTTGATCTAAATATAAGGTTCTAAACATATAGTATAATGATCATAAATTTTTTATAAATTTATTATATAAAAAGTGTATGATCCAAAAATCCCTTAACAAAGAAGTTTGAAACAAAAATTATATTAACCTATGATTCCATGATCTAGGGTATTGTTTAATGGCATATAACGATCTGGTATATTTATAAATGTATTTATTTTTGGTTTACTTTCATCACCAAGGGGTTTTCCAACATAAAATTCATCCTGGATATATCTGTTAAGAAATTCACGATTGATATATTTTTGAAAAATATTTAAATTAAAGAATTCTACAAATAATAGTAGAATATGAATACATTATTTTCTAGATATTTGTGTATATCTTTTTTCATAGTGTATGATTTCTTGTTGGTTTTATCCTTTTACAATACAAATTTCCTTATTTGTAATTATTATGCCATTATCATCACATTTGTTTCCGAAAAAACATTTTACTACCAATATGGATGTTTCATTAGGTATTTAAACCATGGTATATATATTATTCATCTCTAGTTATTTTATATCATCTTTCATATCATTAATCCAATCCTCATCACCTAAATCTTTATCCGGATTTTTAGGTTCAAATTGGGAAAGAAAAGAAATATGTTCTACTTCACTACTTATGGAACATATAGTCCTAACATGTTGTTCAACATCCCCAATGATATAATCACTAGGATGATTACTAAGAAACATATAACTAGGGTTTTAGTAAATCCTATTCATCTATATAAGGAAGAAAATAATCATGAGTAAATACTTTATAAACTATTCATTCTGTATATTCCTTATAAGAATATTTTTCCAATGATGGTTGAGAATAATTTTTAGAAATAATATATGAGGTTGTTTTTTGGGTTTGTTTAAAAATAAGGGTCAGTTTCATCAAATTTAGCATGTACTATTTCATAAACAATATTTGAGTTTTTGATAAAAATTCTATATACCATAGAAGTAGTTATTTAACCTAAAAATATTCCCTCATCTGATTTGGGTGAAAATTTATGTAAGTTATATTTTTTATTGCAGATGAATACATTGCATCCAAATACTCTAATTTAAGAAACTTTTGGTTTTCATACTTTCCAAAACTAACATTGTTCTCTGCCATTATAACTACGAAATGTTTTTAAGGGAAGGTTTTTATCGTTTTAAACATTCTATATAAAATTATAAAAATAACAAAAGTCATAATTTTTATTTCTATAATATATAGCCTTTTTTATCTAGTATAATCATAAAAAAAACATAGTTCTTTACTATATTACTAATAGTTTGTGTATAAATAAATTAATCCATACACACTAACTGTAAAGCATCTGAATTTGAGACTTCACTAATAGATTTAAATCTTGAATTATGTTTCTCAAAGTGTTGAAAATGTTTTAAAAAATTTGAATAATCTAATATATGCTCCAGAATATCCGTAAATATTATTTTATTATTAATTTTAGATTTTTTCTTATAATTAAAATGTCTAAACCTTCTCTTCTATAACCAATATTGATTTTCCATTTCAAAAAACAATGTTAAGTTGAGTCCCATCTGGTCTTCTATGTTTAATGTATAAAAACTCTCATTCCAATGAGAAAAAAGAGTGAATTTATCATTTGAATTCTGTACTACACATTTATCATTTATAAAATTCACAAGTTAACCATGATAACATAATTAAAAAATGGGGGTATGGTTGTTCTTAATAACATTGAAAAATAAAACAATTTAAATTAAATCCTTACAAAGAACAGTTTTACCAAAAACCATAATACCTCTTTGACAATTATCTATGGGGGTAAATTTTATTCCTTTCATCTTGATTATATTTTTGGACAAATATTTGTTTCCAGTCATATGATGGGAATATCAACCAAATGTGTATGTAATAGTTTTATTTTTTTATACTACAATTGTTTTTTTAAAAACAAAACAATTAGGGTTTTAGAACCCAAATATTTTTTGGACTGTTGTTATAGAACAAAATCCTTGTTTACATCTTTTGTTTGAAAAAATATTGTTTATGAAAAACTGAGTATTTAAGTCTATTTAAGAAAAACAAATTATTGATGTGACCCCAAATTAGGTATTTTTTTCATAAAGGTTTACTTTTTGAAACAAAGTAATTATTAAGGAAAATATGTTTATCATGAGTTTACACATATCTAGAATTAGTACCAAAAGGATATATTTATATATAAATTATCAAAACCATCATTACTAGAATTTATGTTTGAAAAAGGTTATCATAAATAAGAAAATTCATATTTTAGTTTTAAAAATGAATTCTTATCCTCTTGAGTAATGGTTTGGGAATATAGTTTTTCAAAACTAGTTTGTATATTATTCTTTTTAGAAATTAAGTTATTCTAAATCATTATAAATATTATATTTTTAAAAATAGACTTATCAATATCATTATAAATTTCTAATGCTTCTTTTATTAAAATTTTTATCATTAATTATTACTTATCCATTTTTTAAAAAATGTTACTAGTTTCATTTTCAATTAGTATGAAAAAATGAGGAACATATTTATAAGAACGTAACACATTATCATCATTACTTGATGAATATTATTCATCTAAATATTTTTTGTTTTTCTCAACGTCATATTTAGTATAATTTACACTTAAAGATATATTTCGATGGTTTTTATCAATTCATAACTAATCCACTATACAATGATTTTCATTGGGCAGTCTATCAAGAAGACCAATGTTCATCTCTATGAAAATGCATTACCAGATGTATTATCTGAGGAGTCTCCTCCACTTTCACTCCAATAATAAATTTCATTACAAACATTATTTCCATTTGGGTTGTAATAATTTATCCGATTTATATCAAAATTCATTTCCTTTCAATATTTTCTCTTCAACCTTGGATAATATATCATATTATTTCTAGCTTTATTAAAATCATAACTAGTAACTTCAAAATATTTCTTTTAATTTATATCACGGTAAAATTTCTAATATCCATAATTAAATTCTTTCTTACCAACTATCTTGTTTATCCTCTTATAAATATTAGATAGTTCATTTTCAAAGTGCTCATATTGTAGAGACCCACACTTGACGTACATATACATTTCATTAATTTTGTGGAATACTTAAAACATTACAAAAACAGACGCCCAAAGAACGTATTAGTTTAGTGTCTTTGGAAACTCAGAACATAATATTTTAATCATGGTTAAAGATCTTAAACATCTCTCACTAAGATCTTCCCCTTTGGGTTTCTTACCTAAAACCTTTTTTTAATATCCCGGGAAAAATAAAACATAAAAAGGGTGAGCTAAAATTCATAGTATAGGTAAACATGGAGAAAATAAAACAATCCCTAAACATTTGAACATAAGAACATGAACATAAAACATCAAAATCATGAGTAATGAAAAAAATCTAGGTAGTGTATAAGTCGTAGATCCTAAAGGAACATTAACCTTGATAAAATAGCATGAGAATAACAAAAGTAATTTTGTACACCATTAAGCACATGTTATGATTTCCATATTAGCCAAGGCATTGTTGCCATGACAATCATAGTGGACAAAGTCCATTACTGAACCGAGTTTACTTGCCATTCCAGCCCTATATTACTGAACTAGGTTCACTTTCCATTCCATCCGTGTATATATCATGAGATATAAATCATTACCCCATGAATTGGGGTGAGATATTGGTCCCACCCATCTCATAATTAAATCATTCTTACGTGTGCCACAACATAAACTTAAATCATTCATCATATCCCAAAGAATAAAATAGGTTTCATAAACATCATCACATCATAACATAATCCATATAAAACAAATGTATTTAATTTCATCATAAGAAAAGTGAAACCATGTAAATCATAGAGGCCTTATAGTTGAAACATACACATATGAGATAATGTCATCTTATATGGAAAATCGTTTTGATAAAACACTTGACATGAATTCTTGATTAAAATATCCTTTCTTCTTCAAAAAAATTTTCTTTTCAAAAAATTCCATGAAATTTTAAAAGAAAATGATTATTTTGAAAATAATCATGAAATCTTGTAGAGTATTCTTCATGAATATTAGGAATTATGAAACTGTAAAAATTCGTTCATGTCGTATAAGTTAAAAAAACATTATCCTCGTACTATTTCCGAAAAAGTCAAAAAGTTTCTCATATGGTAAATAAAAGAAATATTATTTCCATAACACAATTTAAATGTTAAAAAAGGATAAACATGACTTTAAACAAAAATTGAATAATATTAAAAATTTTATGACAAAAACTATATGGACATGGTTGAAAAATATAACCCTTGTAAATACATACGTATAAGAAATCTCGGATAAAAATGAGATTGCAAAATTATACCTTACCTTATGTCCAATTTGTTCCACACATGTCCAAAACTCTTGTATCGTGGGTTTAAACAAATTATTAACTTGAAACATAACAATAGTAATACTTATGATATCGTATATGATTCACTTATAACTTTATATTACCCGTTCCTTTGTAAATTCCATGTTAAAGCATCGTTTGGGGTAAAATTGTTACATTTATCATACGTGATTCGAATTGTTGTTCTTACTTATATCCTGATATAATAAATTCCATAATGTAAAACATGATTTATATATAATATATATTCATCATATAAATATATATGATAGATCGACCAATGTAATGAAATAAACGGTTCATGGAGACGATAGGTCGTACGTACGCATGAACACTTTTATCATTTCCTTAAAGAATTGAATGGAATTATGTAAATGAACCAAATATGTATATAAGTACAGTATCATTATTATGTAATATATTTCATTATTATTTATAATATATACTTTATAATCATACTTGAATGGTTAATCATGGAAAATGAATCTCATCGCGTTCGTGGAGATGGTAGTCTGTGCGTACGCACGGGCGACATTATCATTCTCTTTATAATAAAATCCTATATAACTGGATGGTATATAATATATAAATAATCACCATAATGTTATATTTATTTTCTATATCATTTATACTCACTATTATACCCATCCAAAGAATGAAATGTTTGAATAACAAACTACACCACGATGTGGAGACGATAAGCCGTACGTACGCACCTGTGGTGACTTTTACATTCATAGGATGGATAAAATAACCAATATGGTTTTAATTTTTTTTAATAAAATCAAATTTTATATAATATAATGGATTTCTTATTTTATAATGGAAACAACAATGAAGGAAGAAGTGGAAGATGAATGTTACTTGAAATATGTGGCGAGATATTTACCTCTTCTTTGGGTTCTTCCTTTTGATTTGATCAAAATGGCTCCTTAGGTAGGCTTTCTGACTAAAGAAAGGCCTCTAGGATGAAATTATGGTAGTTGATAAGTTTTTTTGGGATGGTCTGGCCGAGAAAAAAGGCTTTGGATGTGTGAATTAAAGAGAATGGTGAGTGCTTTTTTATAAGAGGGGTGTAGGTCACATTAGGAAAAACATAAAATATTATTTCATAATAAATTCTTATTCGGTTTATAAAGGGTCCAAAGTGACTTATATAGAGGATAGGGTGTATTTGAGTCCCAATAATCTCAAAAAAGTTATTTGATACTGGTTTAGGTTACCATTTTAACCCTATCATTTAGATTTAACTCTATGCTAAAAAATTTAACTTTTACCATGTCTTCTTGTATTCTTACACTATATGGTTAATAAATTCACTATAAAATACCAATCAACCCCTGATTGGTTCATTCATGTCATATATATAATTATATTAATCTTTTTTCCAAACAATATATTTTTAGGACCATTATATCAGTTAATAATATAATATTTGTTTGGGAAACCCTTTTCTGTCAATTTTTACACTATTTGGTTTTTTGTTTTCTCTAAATACATAAAAACATTATTAAATTAACAAAAATTAATATAAAAAACCATAATATGTTATATTAACCTATAAAATTAGTAAAATTCATAAAAATACTCAAGTTACATATATTTGGGTATTTATAATATCAATTATGTTAATATTTCATTACTAAGGTAATTACTGCATTATCATTGTGTCATAAATAAATTAAATTATTTAATGTCTAAAAATATAAATAAAATACCATTATGTAGTGAAGGGTTTTAGATTTCTAATGAAAATTTATAGTCGAATTTATCTTATTTATAACCCTATATTAAAAATGTTTTAGTTATTAAACATTGATTATAACTCTTTTAACTATTATTTAAATAAAATGATAATAAGTGTCATAATCTAATCCAAGTGGACCAAATAGGTTCATATTTTATTAATAAGGTTTTTTTGTCGAATAATACTTATCCAATTGAATTATTACATGTTTTAGGATAATAATAATATCATTTTACCCTTAATTACCCTTTTTTCTTTTAATCGTGGTAAATAAAAGTAAAAGGTTACTATTCACCAAAGATTATTTTTATCTTATTAAACAACATTTTTATTATTGTATTAACTATGTCTCTCAGATTTTAAAACTTCAACTCACAGAAGTTGTAAAATTAAGTTTTAGGTAAATTTGCAAATTCTCCTAAGAGGTGGATAAAAGACGGTAAAAAGTTCAACAAAATTTGTATATATCTAAAATTATTATAAAATGACTCCAATGAATTAAAATGAACATATATATGCATTATGTATCTATTTTGACATAAAATAAATTTAAATAAAATAAATTATTATTTAAATAAATAGTCAGTTTTAACCAATAACCCTGTGTTTTCACTATTCATAAAAATTTTAAAGTTTTCAGAAAAATACCAAAAATTCACCCTAGGCTAATTTCGATATTCTGAATACAAAAATGAAGTCAATTATGAATTATAAAATATATAAAATTTTAAAAAGTGTGTATTACTATTCATAATGGCTGGTTTATATAATATTTCAATAACATATTGTTTTTAGTGAAACTTGGTATTGCGTACAACGCAAGCTATCGAGGAAGGTCGCTCTTATGTGTAATGCAAGACAAGTTAAGGTTGCATGTAGGGAAAGCTTCCTTTGGTTTTGTGTATAACATACTAAAAATATAGTCCAGTTATACAATGATCAAAATCTATACTTGGTGTTGTGTAAAAGGAATTTTATTTGAAAGAACATGAAATTGTGTGCATCACAAGACAAGAATAGTATTGCATATACTACAAGATAATATGGTGTTGCATATAGCGCAAGATAATCTTGGTGAAGCATAAAAAAAGATATCAAATAAATTAAAAAGAATAATTCCCATAAAATCTAGGGGAGTTACATTCTACCACCAATAAAATGAATTTATCCCTCGAAATTCGTCAGGGTTATAAATGGTTTTCTATTTGAATATTTCTTTCATAGAATCCCACATCGTAAAAACGAATAATAAATCATCATTTTAAAATGGAACGTTAGAAACATAATGGATACCCAAATTAACTCATCACGGAGTATCCACATAGGAGAATATATGTGAAAAATATGGATATGGAAGGGAAATCTGACCATCGTGTTTGGATGAAGAGTGGTAGAGAACATTGCTATTAAATATCCAACAATCACAAAGCCATAGATATGTTATGATCTATGGTACCATCTACAACATCGTTTTCATTTTTCATGATCATTTTACTAAAGTTGAAAAAAATGGAATTAGAATAAATACTTAATTGATTTTGGAACAATCTCACTGTTGGTCATTCCTTGAACAATTTCCACTTCATATCTTAAAAAATGAAGTAGAATTTGTCATTCGTTAAGTGTTATCAGATCATGCAATAGAATGATATGTCATTCCAGCTATCTCATCCAAAAGGTTTGAAAATGTAAAGAAATATACATAAGTCCATCTATGGTAATATTAATCATATATGGTTCCTAAAATGGACTTATACATCATATATCTTACCACATAATAAAATAAAACTAATTTCTACTAACTAGGGACTTCCTACAGGCTAGTGATAGATGATTAATGCTTATCGCACTTTATTTGTAGGTTCTATTCCCACACCCTTGTCCGGCGTGATGGGTTGTCACCCATCCTGTAGGTTGTCCTTTTTATAAAACTACACTATTATAAAATTACAGATATAATATCGAAAAATGTTCTAGCCTTAATCAATACTTATGATTTCCAACATAATCCATTCCAATCTATAGATTTATCCAAAATATGTCAGTTCAAGCTCATAGTATAAATAAAATGATTACTTGAAAGGTCACATAACTAGCATGCGAATACCATCATTTATCCCCCATATATCATAAGATATATCTTGCTGGTGACATTCCAAACATGTGAATACCTTAATAATATTTTTTTTAAAACATTAATTACCATAGAACCTCAGTTAAAACATGAATTCTATAAAAATATAACTCTTTCCACATACCAAAATCCCAAAATTTCTAAATACAGAAACCATGATATCAATTTGTCCTTATATTAGTCATGATCTCATGAATACTATCAAAAATTTCATTTTTTCCATATCCCTTCACTATGCGCCTATCATCTGCTTTCCGAAAATATTTCAATCACTTTTCGTGGTTACTGGTATCATAAATTTATTGAAAACCAATACATAGATATTCCAAAATTCCACGATGCTATAAATGAGATTCCATGATACTATTTTGGAATCTCATTATATAAACAATTAATCATTGCACAACATCATTTTCATACTCAACATCACAAATAGTGATCGCATGTGACTTCCCTTTGCCCTTTTCCATAAGAGGTTTCCCACATTGATCATCATTAACCCTTGGATTAGGGAATTGATTAGCATAATGCCCCATTTCCTTGCACTTGTATCCTTGAAGTGTTGGTGGTGCGTTCTCTGTAGTCTGTTCTCTATTCACATTAGAAGCTACCCTTTTTCCATTACATTGACACTCATCTGCTTAATGACCTTCTTTTCAACACTTAAAACAGATTTAGTCCCTTTAAGACAATCTCCACCATGCTTCTTTCCACACGTTGGGCCTAAAGAAACATTCGTCTTCTTTTCAACATTATTTTGAGATTTTTCCTTCTACTACATCTTTTGTTTCCTGTCAAAACCATAATATTGATATGTAACACCAACATTCAGTTCTACCTTGATAGCACGACACACAATTTCTTTATTGCTAATGATTTATTTTATAGCTAATGCCCTTTAGAGACTTCGTTTTATTCCACTAAAGAATCGATCAACATTACATTCAGGTTGGATGATAAAGTCATAGGCATACCTTGCATTCCTTGTAAAATTCACCTCGTATATACCAACAGATTCATAATCCCATTTCTTAATCTCAAGGAAATACATTTCCATAATTGTTCAAAGAATATGAGGGAAGTACTTATTGAAAAATATGTTCTTGAACTCATCCCATTCCCTGGATTCAATTTCATCTTGGGTCCTCGTATTCTTAATTAGAGTCCACCACTGGTTTGCTTCACCAGCTAAACGGTATATATCCAGAATGAAATTTTCATGATCCGAACAGCGAAGTATGGAAAATATCTTTTGAATGGTAATGATATATTGTTTAGCAACAAGTGGATCAGAAGACCCACTAAAAGAAGGTGGACATTGCCTTATGAAGGACTCAATAGAATATTGTTCCCTTCTCTTCTCATTTGGATGTTCAGAATGATTCATAGCTTGTGTAAGTATAGAAATAATATTTTTCACTCCATCTCCCATTACATTGGTTTGTTTAGGAAGAAAATCCTTGAATTTCCCATTAAATTGATAAACATGGTTCCTTCGGGTTCCATAAATTGTCCAAAACCCAAAAAGAATAGTGTAAGAGGCAAAAATCATGCTAGGAAAACAACATAATAAGGGGAGTACCATCAATATATAACATCTTTGGTTTAATTCTATGATCATTACCGTAATTCTAGGACTATAACCTATACTAATACATATCCTTATATACATCCCTAGATATACCTTAGAAATATCCCTTGGTATTTCACAAAGGTTTTCACATCCCATTTTCCAAAGGCTAACTAAACCTTCACTCTGATACCAACTGTAGACACCCACACTTGACGTAAATAGACATTAAATTACTTTTTCGGAAAACTTATTGCATAACATAAACAGAAGGAAATGACCGTATTAGTTTAGTGTCATTGGAAACTCGAAACATAATCATCTAATCATGGTGAAAGATCTTCATCGTCTCCCATAAATATCTTCCCCTTTGGTTTTATTATCTAAAACCATTATTTATATCCTAGGTAAAGGAAAACATAAAAAGTGTGAGCTAAAATTCTCAGTAAGGGTAAACATGAAGATCATAAAACAATCCCTTAACATTTGAATTTAATAATATGAACATAAAACATAAAAATCATGATTAATGACATAAATATTTGTAGTGTATAAGGCATAGATAATAAAGGAAAATTAACCATTATAAAATAGCATTGGAATAAAGAATGTAATTGTGGAAACCATGAAGCACATGTTATGATTTCCATATTAGCCAAGGCATTGTTTCCAAGACCATCATAGTGGACAAATTCCATTAATGAAATGGGTTTACTTGCCATTCCATCCCTGTATTACTGAACTGGATTAACTTTCCATTCCAGCCATGTCTATCGCATGATATATAAATCTTTACCTGATTCATTGGAGGAAGATATATGTACAACCCATCTCATTATTAAATCATTCTTACCTGTGCCACAATATAAACATAAATCATTCATCATAAGCCAAAGAATAAAACGGGTTTTATAAACATCATTCCATCATAACATAATACATATAAAACAAATGGATATCATTTCATCATAAGAAAAGTGAAACCATGTAAATCATAGAGACATTATACTTGAAACATTCATGTATGAAATATTGTCATCTTAGAGGGAAAATGGTTTTAATAAACACTTGAAATGAATTCTTGAGGAAAATATCCTTTCCTCTTAAAATAATTTACTTTTCACAAAATTCCATGCAATTTTAAAAGAAATGTATTTTTTGAAAATAATCCTGAAATCTTGTAGAGGAAGGTTCATGAAAATTAGGTGTTATGAAACTGTAAAAATCCTTTCATGCAGTATAAGTTAAAAAACATTCTCCTCGTACTTTTGTCAAAAAAGTCAAAAAGTTCCTCCTATGGTAAAAAAAATAAAGATTCCTTCCATAACACAGAGTCAAAGTAAAAGATGGATAAAAATGAATATAAACAGACATGGAAGAATATTAAAAACTTCATGAAAAAATTTTTATGGACATGGATGGAAAATATAACCCCAGTAAATACTTACATATAAACAATCACGGATAAAAATGAGATTGCAAAATTATCCCGTACCTTAAGTCCAATTTCTTCCATATGTGTCTGAAACTCAAATATAGTGGGTTTAAACATATTTTTAACTTTTAACATAAACATAATAATATTTATGATATCATATATGATTCACTAATGACTTTATATTACCGGTTCTTTTGTAAATTCCATGTTAAAGCAGCGTTTTGGGTAAAATCGTTTCATTTATCGTACGTGTTTCAATTTTTCGTTCTTAATTATATCTCGATTAACATAATTCCAGAATGTAAAAAAATTATATATAATATATATTCATCATATAAATATATATGTTAGATCGACAAAAGGAATGAAATACATCGTTCATGGAGACAGTAAGTCGTACGTACGCATGAACAATGTTTTCGTTTTCTTATTGAATTGAATGGAATTAAGTAAATGGACCATATATGTATATAAATCCAGTAACATTATTATTTAATATCATTCATTATTATTTATTATATATACTTTATAATCATACTTTAATGGTTTATCATGGAAAATGAATCTCATCACGTTCGTGGAGACGGTAGTACATACGTACGCACGAGCAACAATATCATTCTTTTGATATTAAAATCATATATAATTGGTTAGTATATCATACATAAAGAATCATAATAATGTTATATTTATTATTTATATCATTTATAATCATTATTATACCCATCCAAATGATGAAATGTTTGAATAAAAAACTACACCACGACGTAGAGATGGTAAGCCATACGTACAGATGTGTGGTGAATTTTTCATTCATAGGTTGGATAAAATAACAAATATAGTTGTAAATTTTTTTTAATAACATAAAAGTATATATAAGATACTGGATTTATTAATTTATAATGGAAGAAACAATGAAGGAGGAAGTGGAAGAAGAATGGAACTTGAAAAGGTGGTGAGATAATTTACCTCTTCTTCGGGTTCTTCATTTTGATTTGATAAAACGAGATCCATAAGTTGGCTTTATGACTAATAGGAGGCCTCTAGGTTGAAGGGAGGAAATTTTGGAGGGTATTTGGGCTGGGTTTGGCTGAGCCAAATGGCTTTGGAGGTGTGAATTATTGAGATGGTTGAGTGCCCTTTTATAAGAGGGGTGAGGGGCACCTTAGAAAAAACATAAAATATTATTTTATAATAAATTCTTATTCGGTATATAATGGCTAAAAAATGACATCATTAAAGGATAGGGTGGGGATGGGTCGAAATCCTCTATACCAATTGGGGTTAGACAATTTTAGGTTACCATTTTAACCTTATCATTTAGATTTAACTCTAAGTTAAATAATTTAACTCTTACGGTGTCCTCTTGTATTCTTACTCTAAATGGTTAATAAACATACAATAAACTACAAATATAACCCCAATTGGTTTTGTAATATCATATATATTATTATATAATTATTTTGGAAGAACCTTAGATTTTTTGGACCATTATATCAATGAATAATATAATATTTTAAAAAAAACCTTTTTATTTCAATTTTGACACTATTTGGTATTTTTTTCTCTAAATTTATAAATGCATTATTACTTCAAAAAAATTTATATAACAAACACTATGATGTTATATTAACCATGAGAATTATTTTAATTCATAAAAGGTCTCAAATTACATTTATTTGGGTATTAATAATATCAATTATGTTAATATTTCATTAATAAGGTAATTATTGCATCATCATTATATCATAAATAAATTAAAATATTTACTGTCTAAAAATATAAATAAAATACCATTATATATGAAATATTTTTATCTCTATAATGAATATTTATAGTCGAATTTATCTTATGTATAACCCTTTATTAAAAATGTTTTAGTTATTAATCATTGATTTAAACTCTTTTAACTCTTCTTTAAATAAAATAATAATAAGTGTCCCAATCTAATCCAAATGGACCAGAGAGATTCATATTTTATTCCAGAGGTTCTCTTGGTCTAATTATACTTATCCAATAGAATTTGGACATTTATTAGGGTAATAATAATATAATTTTTAACCTTAATTACCCAATTTACTTTTAATCGTGGTAAATAAAAGTAAATTGTTACTATTCACCAGAAATTATTTTTATCTTATTGAACCACATTTTACACATTGATATTAATTTTGTCTCTCAAATGTTCTAAATTCAACTCATGGAAGCGATAAAATTATGTTTCATGTAAATTTTCAAATTCTCTTAAGAGGTGGGTAAAAGACGGTAAAAAGTTCAATAAAATTTTTATATATCTAAAATTATTATAAAATGACTCCAATGAATTATATTGAACTTGTATAGGTATTATGTATCTATATTGACCGAAAATAAATTTAAATAAAATAAATTATTATTTAAATAAAAAGTCAGTTTTAACCAATAACTCAGTGTTTTCACTATTCATCAAAAATTGAAAGTTTCTATAAATATACCAAAAATTCACACTAGGCTAATTTCGATATTCCGAATCCAAAAATGAAGTCCATTTTGAAATAAAAAATTTTATAAAATTTTAAAAAGTGGGTATTACTATTCATAACGGCTATTTTATATAATATTTCAATAATATATCACTATTTAATGAAGCTTGGTATTGCAAACAACACAAGCTATTGAAGAAGGACAATTTTATGTGTAATGAATGGCATGTCAGGGTTGTGTGTAGGGAAATCTTTCTTTTGTGTTGCATATAACATACTCAAAATATAGACCAGTTATACATTGATCAAAATCTATACATGGTGTTGTCTAAAATTAATTTTATTCGAATGAACGTGAAATAGTGTGCATCACAAGCCCAGAATAGTATTGTGTATAATACAAGATAATACAATGTTGCATATAGCACAAGCTGAACTTGGTGAAGCGTACAGAAAAAGATTTAAAACAAATTAAAAAGAATAATTCTCATAAAATCTCAAGGTGTTACACATATTTTCTGAATCAGATTAAACGACTCATTTCTTCTTTCCTAATGATTTAGAAACTGTATCAACATATTTATCTTTAATAGGTAATGTATTCACAATAGCATCTCCACAATTATTTTTCTTTTATTTTTCATCATCTCTCTTTATTTTACTTTCATACTACATATAGGTTCCAATAAGATCATTTAGGGCAATATTACTAACCTTTATTATTTCATCAATTTCTATTCTCTTGGATTATCATCCATTGGGCTTGATATATATTGTATTATATATAATAATATCATAATCTAATCCTTTCTCGCCAATAACTTGAAGCCTATTTATAGTTTTCATGAATCTTTGATTAATCCTTGCAACTGTTTCACCTTATATGAATTTGAAAGCAAGATAATCATCTCTAATCATAGCTCTATTCATTTCAAAAAAGTTTTATGTTAGGAATTTAGTGACATAAATCTTTTTCCAAATACTATTTTCCAATTCACATGATGAAATTCTATTATAGATGCTTCTATTCATTTATTAAAGAAAATTATTTCCTACTCTATAATTTAACTAAAAATCTAGATTTCCATGATTTGTAAAGGCTCTAACATCATTATCTAGTATTTTTGTAATCTCTAGTGAGCGTTACAATATTCTAAACCCCGGTGTTGATAATGATGGTTTTTATTCAATCTCTACAATCGTCATAATCATATCCATATAAAATATGAGGTCTATTCCGATTTATATTTTATTTTGATCCGAAATTATTTGATTCTATATTCTAAAAATAGATACACAAATTCTTTTCCATAATCCACATTAGTGTCACAAAAATTTATAAACAAAACACATTATTACAAAATTTATCTAAATTTCAATAATAAATATAAAAAAGGTTTACCATGTATTTAAGTAGTGTAAACCTACTATGATACCAATTTTTCTTTCAGTGCGTAGAA
The DNA here is from genome assembly GCA_963277665.1 of Viscum album. Taxonomy (NCBI): domain Eukaryota; kingdom Viridiplantae; phylum Streptophyta; class Magnoliopsida; order Santalales; family Viscaceae; genus Viscum; species Viscum album. The sequence continues at coordinate 873,303,114 of OY728143.1, read as the reverse complement.
ATTATTGTAATTGGGATTAAAAGTATGTATTTTATAAGGACTAAATACAAGATTGGGGGATTTAAGAACATTAGTTTAATAAGAATTAAACTCAAAAAATTCACAAAACTTCTTTATGTAAAGAGAAATCGGACTATGACTTTTCCCCCAGTTTGGTTATAAGATTATTATAATCAGGTAGATTCAGATATGTTATTTATAACAAGTAATAATCCCTGATTATTAAATATATATAGTGTAGAACTGTAATAACAATAGTTATGATTATATCAGAGTATATAGAAAAATGTAATTTGTTATGATTTTCTTTTTAAATACATATAGAATCGTAATAAGAGTATTTTCATGTTAATAGATAAATCAATTTAAACCAACTTATTTAATTGTATTGTAATCAATGATGTTATGATAATGAAAATAAAAATAAAAAGATGGAATATAAAAATATCAGTTTCTATTACATGCATCAGAAATAAATGACTTGTAAGAAAACAAGTAACACAAATTAATACACTTCTTTTAACCCAAATAATGGGTATCTATTAACCTAGGATAAATGTTCCCTTTTTTGTAATTATAAGAACGTGCGTATTTCCTCATTAAGGAAAACACTCGATATTATAATCAGCATCTCTGTCTACAAACCCCCAGCAGCCCTCAATCTGATGGATTAGATTCTTTCACATTATCCCTATGTGCCCTAGATCAATATGATGATTTTATTTTTTATCTTCCTAGCCTCATCATCCCAAGATCATATTTATGGAATCACACACCAAAACAATTTTCTTGCATTCTAAAGGAAACATCCTGGATAAGGATCCCTTTAAAATACAATGACTATAAACAAATAAAATACATTAAGAACAAGATATTAATTCTTCTGATATAATTTAAATCTCGCAAACACAGAAAATCATATGCGGTGTGTCGTCATGAAACTCTTCGAATGATTAGGTATTTATAAGTGATGCTTCAATATTCATATTTTCTGCAACAGTCATATTTCCCTAAGTTTGTTATAATGACTTGGGAAGATGGCACTTCAAAGGATATATTATAATAAAAGGTCCAAATTCCAATTAATTTACTCCTTTACAATGTAAATGATGTTATATTATGATACATATTAGTTTTAAGTATTCATAATTTTAAATTTTGTCAGTCTGATGGATTTACTTATGGAATTTCATTATGATAATCTTTATGAGTGTTAATACAATAGAAATTATGCCTCCAAAATGAATCAACCCCAGGTAGACAAGAATACGACTCCTGCTTTATTCTCAAGATAATTTTTCCCACCCATTGGAACTACCTTTGGTAAAATACATCAGCATGGATATTCAAGGGGGATACAACCGAAAAATATCCCACTTATTTCCACACTATGTTTTCTAAAACACTCTAGAAGAATAAGTGTGTCATCTCCTCAATACAGCGTACTGGAAACAATGACATTCTGAAAATATATTGATACCTTTCCTTATCACTTTTTGTTTAGTTAATATGACACGAGTCTTTAAACAAAAAATTAGAAAGTTTATCTTTAGAGAAATATCTCGACACAAAAAGAAATAACCCCTTGCATCTAGAGCCTTGGTATCCTAGAGTACCGATCTATAAGCCTTTAATGAGAAGGAAACTATGGAAGAGTCCTCCAAAGAACACTTTTTCTATTTCTATCTGAGATTAATCTGTTGGAATATCATTATTTTGTCTTCATATAACACAACCTAGATAAACATAGGAGTTTCGCTGTTTTGAAAGAACGAGATCTTTAGAGTCATAAAACCATGAAATCCAAGAATACTCCCAATCATATTATTATGTGATATTCTTATGACTCCACATCCAATGATTCTTCATACATGATGTTTGATTCAAGGAATATACATTCATATTTTCCTTAATATAGTCAACATTTTCCACCTCGGCATCTCAAATATTTCCCCATATCTCTCAATAATTGTCCATTTCCACAATGGGCACCTTTCTACCACCTCATAGGATATCCCAACAGGTGGAAATTTCATCGTTTTGGAAACACTACACACTCCAATACATCCCCATTCTGTAGGTTTCCCCAATAAATACAATGACACCAATTACACCTTACATCTGAAAGATAATCGTAGATTATTGCATTTAATTGGTTCTTTATATTTTTATAAATGATTTTGGAATTTTTAGGACTGATAGAACATGCATGGGGATTTAAGATCAATGATAAAACTATAATTATTCCATACATGTATTATAAGGTTTTCTTCATAGAAACTGATGTATTAATCACACTTTTACAATATATAAAGGAATTTTATTACAATTTTTATAAAAATATTTAAAAAAAATATTTTTTGAAAAATAATTTATTAATCACCTCCCATTAAATGGTTTTTATTTTTTCTTCTTTATCACATCCTGAATGAGTTTCCACTATTTATCAGATTCTTCTTCCAATGAAAAAAAAATAAAAATAGCCTTTGCAAGCTCCAATAATAGGAGAATGGAATGATAATTTCTATTGTTTATATATATATATATCAGAAAATAGTAGAATAAAAAACCTACCAATGGAGTGTGTATATTTATACACGAAGGACTCAACAAAGAAATATTATTTCACTGGAACATTTAAGAGTTAAATATAATTATTTTTGTTATTCAAAGAATCAGAAATTCGAGTATAAATTTTCAATCTAAAACCCATCCCATTTGGATGGTCATTTGGAAAATAGTATATTATAGAAGACAATAGTAATTCACTTCGATCCCCATAGTTCCATCAATTAACTAAAATTAAAATCTTTAGTATATGTTTTAAGAAATAATAATTTGAGTATGAAATCTCATTCTAATGAAAACTAATATAATCCAACTATATTATACACATACAATACATCATTTTATATTAATAATAATTATAAAACCTATTAATTCACACCATATAAGATAATGTTTTAGATTTAATGAAGATTTGCTACAGACACATCATATATTATAATATATTTTCATAATCTCCCCTAAAATTATCCACACATGATAACCATATAGATATATTAAAAAATTACATCTTCTTATTGTATGGGGAATGTAAAAATAATATGATGCTGCTATTATACACTTATTAAGTATAAATATAAGACATATCAATCATAGATCACACGTGAGCACAAAATGAACAAGTGGGTATAATATCACAATCATAATACAAGAAATATCATTCATAAATCATAAATAACAAAACATGGTTCCTAAATACTATATAAAAAATATGTTTTTTCATAACATAAGAAGTGATTCATATAAGTTTAGAAAAATGATTCAATAATCATGATACATGAAAAATATAACATTAGAATGTAACATAATAGATAAATAGGTAATTAATATACGTTTGAAAAATAATTTTTATGTCAAGTATCCCTACCATTATGTTTATCACATACTGAATAGAGTCCCATAACATAATAGATTTCGTTCACACAATATTTTCATAAAAATTTAGTATTCGGTTCACTCTCTATCCCCATACATGTCACCTAATGAGATACAAAGCTTTACCCAATTTATTAGAGGGATATATCAGACTACCACATTGAATTATGATAATATATATGTGTGTGTGTGTGTTCCACATGAACATAATAAAATCCAAAAACCCATAATATCATAATTATCCACAATTTATGAAATTAGTTTCTTAAGAATCATTAAAAGACATGAAATTGAATCATCTAACGAAATGGTGCAGATGATCCCATTGAATCATATCCTTGGTTAAGAATAAGAAACATTAAAAGATCATGGGTTATATGAAAAATATATTATATGAGGACTATAAATTTTCATAGGAAATAATAATAAATATACTTTACATTTTGACAAATTTAATGTAGTAAAAAATTTATAAATAAATTGTTTAAAAAAATTAAATTAAATTAATATTACTTTGAAGAATCATTGGGGCTTCGATTGGAATATTCTACAGGAAAAACAAATAAAATAATGGATGAAAGAAACCATTCAATAAATATGAAAAAATATTCCTTTTATATTTTAGTAAAAAAATTAAATTTAAATAGAATAATACTTTAACAAAACAGAAAAATATGTATAAGGACATCCAAAAATGAATCTGAACATATGAACATGGAAGAATAATATTGTCAAAAAATAAGAGTTATTATTAGTTCTAATTATAATAGTAATTTTAGTTGAATTTTGAATCAAAGTTATAATACCTTGTGTCTTGACATTGTAAAGACCCGTAAAATTCAAGGGAAATTTTTTATTAATTTTCATTAGAATTTTACAAGAGTACGGTTTCTGACGGCACCTGATTCCGAGGCCCGATGTGCCCGGAATCAATTTCCGAAGTTTGGCTCGGGTACGTTCAGTGAACGAACGAGTGGGTTTTTCTAACTTTTGAACTGGTTCCCGGAATCGAATTTCGAGGGCACCAATGAACTCACAACACTGATATTCGCTTAAGGAGACCTTTTTCGAGGTTGTGTTTTATGCGGGAAGAAAGTTAGTTTTGGGGGAAATTAGAAGAAGTTAAATAAATTGTGGAACACAATTTATTTTTAACTTTGTTGGTTATTTTCTCCCAAAGGGAGTTAGAGGTGGGACCCACATCCACATAACCTCCCTTGAGAGAATTAAGTGTGGTGGGGCCCACACAAACTCTAACTCTTCAACTTCCCATAAACTTCCCAATAACTCCTCTGTAATTAATTTTGACAACTTGTCTTATTAATTAAGATGAGTTATTGAATTTCAATCTTTTGAAATTCAAAGAGGTTAGAATGTGTGAATAAAATAAGGCTTAGACTTATTTTATTTTGGTTAGTATATTTTGCCACATTGGGAGGATTGGGAAGCATTCTTCATCTTCTTCAACCTTGTTGAAGAACGCGAAGAACACTTAGGCTCCGACGAAGAACGCCGTCACCATAGAAGAGAAAGACGTGTCGTCTCTTCTCTTCCTCGTAGCCGGTGTGTTTCCGAAGATCGACGACGCCGATTCTTTCTATCTTCTTCCCGTGTCAATGAAAGGAGACGCCGCTTCCTCCTTGGGCTTTCTCTGTCATCTTACGAAGCTTCTCCAGCGACATTACTTCTTCGGACGCACCTCGACGTCAAAGGAATCGACGTTCAATTACCGCGACGCCCGACCTCCGCGACGCTTGTCTTCCACGGCTTGTTGACATGCTCCGCTCTTGAAACCGAGGTAGGGGAATTTTTGTTATTTATTAAATTATTCCGTTCTTTATTCTAGCATGTTGAACTTCATGGTTAATTGAATAAATGATATCATTTAACAATAGGGGGCCGGACCGCACAAACACAGCCTAACCCCCTCCTTTCTTCATGATTGTTTCTTGTGAATGGAACGGGATGGCGTGGTGTCGTCGCACCACGCGGGAATCACACGGCAAGTATTTTGCGGCGCCGTTGCGTCGCGCTGTGGAAAGGAAATCAAGAACGCGACGTCGTCGCGCCGTGTTGGAGTAAATCGAAGGCGTCGCGGCTGGAGTGGGGCCATGGCGGAGGGTCGCGGTGCCGTCGCACCGCGCCGGACGACAAGGGCCGCGGCGGAGCTTGGTGACCGGCGTCCAGTCGGGCCGCCGGTGTCGAAGCCGGAAGGGGACCGGCCGGAAAGGAGAAAACCAGGGGAAATAAATTCCCTCATCCAGCAATCAACGACCCCCCATTATGAGGGGGGAGGGCTGCGGTTACAAAGGGGGGCAGGCACCCCCCGTTTTTTCAAACAGCTCGGCCGAAGGCCGAGCTGGCAGCGCGCCGAGCGCGCTGCGCTGCGCCGGATCGGCTCATGGCCGGTCTGCCAGGCCGCGCCGCGTCGGGCCGCGCCGGGCCGGTCCAGGCCATGCCGGGCCGGGTCAACCCTGTCCGGTGCGGTTCGACCCGGTTCGGGCCGACCGGGGGGTCTCGGGCCGGGTCGGCCTGGGCCCGAAACCCCCGATACCAAACTGTTTAGGTTCAAATGCCCATAACTCGAGCTACGGACCTCCAAACAATGCGCCGTCAGTAGATATGTGATCCTTGGATCGAGTCGGTCATTTCGATATATCAAACTCATGGTTTCGGAATACTTTGAGTTTGACCGGGTTGGTTCGTACACGAAACCAACCGGGCCCTCGGAGCGGAAACGCTCTTATCTTGAGCTACGGACATCCGATTGACGCGTCGTCTGTTGCGTTGAGTTCCTGTTGACGGTACAGAACTTTTGAATACATCAACTCTAGACTATCTGACAGTTGATGTATCAGCCTCTCGGCTCGTGGAGCGGACCCTCCTGAACGAGCTTGTTGTGTGCGGGAGCCCTAAAGTTGGCTGCGACTGCTACTGTGACTGCGACGACGACTGTGCATAGATCCTCAGTGGATTCGACGACGACGACATCAGCACTTTGTGATCCTGTGTGAATCAGTGCTACCAATCCTGTGTGGGTCCAATCCTGTGTGGGTCTGCGCTCAGCGGTCCTGTGTGAAGCAGTGCCTACAGATTCTGTGTGGGTCCGATTTGGTGTGGGTCATTGCGGGGGTTAGTACCTATCGATCCTTTGTAGGTATGAAGACTTATATGTATTAGTGATCATCTCTATCGTATTTCGAAGAAGTATACCTATGTGAGCTGAATCATGTTTACCTTCCTGTGTGGATTGTGTTGTGCTATCCTGTGTGGATTACGTTTTTCTTTCCTATGTGGAATACTTATACTTTCCTGTGTGGACTGAGTTGTACATGGGATCAGAGGTTGGAGCGTATTGAAATGATGACTTAGGTATATATTTGGGAATATACCTAAGAAATGTCGGTTGTTATTTCGTGATTGTATCTTTCCTTTTTGGTTTATCCTTTTTGGATTTTGGGAGACCTTCGCGGGTCTCGGGGTCCCTACTAAGTAGCTTATACTCACCCCTACACAGGTTATTCCCGCACTACGTTGTGTTGGTTGCAGAAAACGGACATCGTTGATCGTGGTTGAGGCATGCAGAGCAGCACGGTACCTGGAGGTGGTCCACTGGGCGGGACGTACTCGGAGCGGACGGCTGGACCCGAGGATTAGTGGAGCTATCTGTACCCACCCTTCGGGTGGGATCTCCAGTGGACAACTCGGTGTAGCGGCTTTTACTTTACAGTTGTTGTTTTCCCTTTTGAGTTGTACTTTACATTCATTTTGGGTTTGTATACTGGCCCATTTACTTCTCCGCACTTACAGTTGTACTCTGTTTTACATAGTGTTTACTTTTCCGCTTGCTTACTCTGTGGTGCTTGTTTACTTTACAAAGGCAATGCCTTAACTTTTTACTGGGATTTACGCCTTGGTGTTAGTCGCCTACCCCTGGCCTATGGAAGGCGGGCTTGGGGTAGTCACGGCACGGGTCCCGAGGACGGGTCGTGACAAATTGGTATCAGAGGAATTCGGTTCTACCGCGAACTCTGATCTTTTCTATGTCAAGCAATAGTCTTTAGCGTATTGAGTGTGGTTTTTAGTCCAGGGAGTCCAGTGTTGGTGCGGTGGCCGACGTATCCGTACACCTGGACCATGACTTCTCATTTCCGACATAATGCACGAAAACATTGATTGCGTGTGTGTTTCAAGTTTTCATTGTGATTACTTTGTATCAGCTCACCAGGTATACTGTTCTGACCGTGGCGCACCTATTTCCTTTTCAGGATGGCCCCACGATGGCAGCCAGCTAGGGTTCCGAGAGTCGAGCGTGATGACAGCCCACCGAGCGACGAGGCCTCGGTGCAGGGCCCTTTGTCAGCAGTGGCACCAATGGAAGCACTACCCGCCGAGCCACCGATACTTCCAGCACCAGCCGCTGATGATGCACGTCGCCTCAACGCACTGCATGAGTTCCAGCGCCAGCGACCGCCCAGGTTCCACGGGGAGATGGACCCCCAGGCAGCCGAGGACTGGCTGGAGGCAGTCGTACGAGTTTTTTGGCTAGTGAGGACACCGGCAGACCTCATGGTAATCCTCGCTGCGAGCCTACTGCACGCAGCAGCGGGCCGATGGAGGAGCTTGATGCTCCAGGTGCACGATGAGGCATCTCTACTCTGGAGAGACTTTGAGAGCCTCTTCCGCTCAGAGTTTTTCCCAGCCACCCTCTGTGCGGTGCGCATTCAGGAGCTTCTTCAGATGCGGCAGGGCAGAATGACGGTCGCTCAGTACTCGGCGAGATTTACTGATCTCTCGCGCTACTCGACCCACATGGTATGAGACCCATTCATCCGGGCCTGGACCTTTGAGCAGGGTTTGAGACATGAGATCAGGGCATCGCTGATCTCCCTCAGCATTCCGACTCAGACAGGAGTACTAGAGAGGGCCCTTTTGATCGAGATCATTTTTGCTGAGTCTACACTAGCACCGAGACCCACCGCAGGGTGGTACGTAGCAGAGTCTTCTGCAGCAGGTAGTCGACGGATGACTCAGGGGTCCATGTAGACCAGACCCTATGGTAAACGACCTCAGGACACTGGCTCAGCAGTGCGGGGCACACAGCGCAGAGCCAGTCTTTCGATAGGTAGACAGTGCTACTTGTGCGGCGGGCATGGCCACATGGCTCGTGACTGCCCGACCCGCCGTACCAAGGAGCAACAGACGGTTGAGGGACCACTGAGTCATAGGCATAGGGTCGACCGTGTCAGTCCGTATGGAGGAGGAGGAATAGGCAGAGGAGCTGGCCGAGCAGCAGGTGGTGGGCGACGCTTTGAGGCTCTACCACCACCACCACCAGGAGGTCCACCCCAACCACAGGGAGCTGGCGGGCAGAGACAGGCACAGCTCCAGGCAGTAGAGGCCTACGACCACGGCGCGCCAGAGATGATTCGAGGTACTATATTTTTCTATTCCACCCTTGATGCAGTAATTGTAGACATAGGAGCGAGTCACTCTTTTATAGACGATGCCCTTGTTCAGAGCTCGGAGATTCCGACAGAGCCGCTAGCTCGATCCTTGCGGCTAGAGACTCCTATGGGAGCAGACTCGACGATTACGCACTGGTGCCGGCAGTGTGAGCTTACTCTAGGAGGCGAGAGCATCTGCTGGGATATTCTTGTAGCAGCTTTGAGGCCTTACGATGTCATCTTGGGCATGGGTTGGTTATCTACGGCCCATGCACAGATTGACTTTTTAGGCGCAAGGTGCGATGTGTACGCACCGACGGGAGCAGGTTCACCTTCACTGGCGAGAAAGGAGCCTCTGCAGCACATGATGGACTTCCACGGAGGAGAGGACCACCCGTCACTAATCAGTTGGCTAGCCTCATCCTAGGAGCAGTTGACGTGCAGAGTCCTGGTTTTCATGCAGTGGTGGATCATTTTGCTGACGTTTTTCCCGACGACGTTCCAGGGATACCTCCTCGCAGAGATGTAGACTTTTATATTGACCTATACCCCGGGACAACCCCGATATCGACTCCAGCATATCAGATGGCCCCCGCCGAGCATCGAGAGCTACGGGTACAGTAGGAGGACTTGCATGGAAAGGGGTTCATCTGACCCAGTGTTTCACCCTGGGCTTCCCTGATTTTGTTCGCCAAGAAGGCGGACGGGAGCTTGCGACTTTGGGTTGACTATTGTCTCCTGAACCAGGTGACAGTTAGGAACAAGTATCCGCTACCGAGTATTGATGACCTCATTGATCAGCTCAATGGAGCACGGTGGTTCTCGAAGATAGACCTCAGGTCAGGCAATCATCAGCTCAGAGTTAGAGACGAGGACGTGCAGAAGACGAACTTTAGATGTCGGTATGGCCACTATGAGTTATTGGTTATGCCATTCGGTGTAACCAATGCTCCGACAGTGTTCATGGCCCTCATGAATAGGATCTTTCAGCCATACCTCGATCGATTTGTCATGGTCTTCATCGACGACATTTTGATATACTCGACGACTGAGGAGGAGCACGCCTACCACTTGCAGGTTGTACTAGACACACTCCGAGAGCACCAGCTTTATGGTAAGCTCTAGAAGTGCCAGTTCTGGATACGTGAGGTCCACTTCTTGGGGCACGTCATGTCTGAGGTGGGAGTTGCAGTGGATCCTGCGAAGATTGAGGCAGTGTTAGCTTGGGGGCCACCCAGGAGCATAACGGAGGTGCGGAGTTTCTTGGGACTAGCTGGATACTACCAGAGATTCATGCCAGACTTCTCTAGAGTTGCGGCACCACTCCCAGCATTGACGAAGAAGTGGAAACCCTTCGTGTGGTCAGACAGATGTCAGCAGAGCTTCCAGAAGCTGAGACAGAGATTGACCAGCGCACCTATCTTGAGGTTTCCTGAGGAGGGAGTAGGGTACGTAGTCTACTGCGATGCATCAGGGACAGGACGTGGTTGTGTCCTGATGTAGGAGTGGGCATTGATCGCCTATGGATCATGTCATTTGAGGCTGCATGAGAAGAACTATGCTACCCATTACCTGGAGTTTGCAGGAGTGGTCTTCGCTCTAAAGACTTGGCGACACTATCTGATGGGGGAGTGCTTTATAGTCGTTTCTGGTCATCAGAGTCTCTGGTACATCTTTTCGCAGAAGGACCTGAACCTGAGACATCAGCGATGGCTCAAGTTCCTCCAGGACTATCAAATTGAGATAGTCTATACTCCTGGGAAAGGGAACGTAGTAGCCGATGCCCTCAGTAGGAGGACGAGAATTCAGCTACTTGAGGAGGCTACGGAGCAGCTAGCCTCTTTGCAGCTATCCTTCATGGATAGAGATGGAGCAGCCTTCCTTCAGTCTCTCATAGTCACTCCTCCACTTCTACAGCGGGTCAGAGAGGCACAGCATGGGGACGCTGACTGTGAGAAGTGATGTGCACAGATATCCTCAGGACAGGCACCTTATGGTTTCTCCATTGGAGCAGAGCACGACATCCTTTTCAGAGGACGTACCATGGTACTAGTCACTTTACAGGAGGAGGTTCTGATATATTTTCACACTTCTCCTTTGGTGGTACATCCTGGAGTGGCGAAGATGTACTGGGATCTCAGAAGACAACACTGGTGGTCGGGCATGAAGAAGGTTGTGGCAGAGTTCGTTTCTCGATGCCTCACCTGCCAGCAGGTGAAGGCAGAGCATCAGGTACCAGCAGGTATGGTACAACCCTTGGAGGTCCCGGAGTGGAAGTGGGATGTGATATCTATGTACTTCGTTACTGGACTTCCACGCACTTCCAGAGGTCACGAATCCATCTGGGTGATTGTCGACCGACTCACCAAGTCGGCTCACTTCTTACCCACCAGAGAGCAGGGCTTAGTGGAGATCCTGGGACATATTTACATTCAGGAGATTGTGCGGCTTCACGGTGTGACATCATCTATCGTCTCCGATCGAGATGCTCGCTTTACTTCCCGTCTATGGAAGGGATTGCAGGAGGCGTTCGGGAAACAACTACGTTTGAGCACCGCCTTTCATCCTCAAACAGATGGTCAGACGGAGAGGACAATTCAGACTCTCGAGGACATGCTCCGCGTATGTGTACTCGACTTTGGTCGTAGCTGGGAGGACCACCTACCCTTGGTGGAGTTCGCATACAACAACAGCTACCACTCCACCATCGGTATGGCACCATACGAGGCGTTGTACGGCCGACCTTATAGATCTCATTTGTGCTGGACAGACCCTGGGGAGTCAGCACTTTGTGGGGCTGGAGATGGTCCAGGCCATGACAGAGAAGGTCCAGGTCATCCAGGTGCGGATGAGGATAGTTCAGAGCCGACAGAAGTCATACACTGACAGGAGGCGGAGGCCACTAGAGTTTGAGGATGGCGACTACGTCTTCTTGCGGGTCTCACCTCGACGTGGTATACAGAGATTTGGCCGAGGCGGCAAGTTGTCTCCACACTTCATCATACCATTCCAGGTCCTCAGTAGGATAGGCGAGGTGGCTTATCATCTGGCTATACCACCTCAGTTGCACCGGGTGCATGATGTTTTCCACGTATCTCAGCTAAGTAGATAGGTGCACGACCCGATGCACATCATTGACCATGGGGATCTTGACGTTGACGATGGGGTGACATTTACGGAGGTCCCGGTGGAGATCGAGGATCGACAGGAGCAGGTCCTACGTGGACGGTCGATTCCTATGGTGCACATCAGATGGCAGCACGGGAACCTCCAGGAGAGCACTTGGGAGCGGGATGCTCAGATGCATGCTCAATACCCTCATTTGTTTCCCTAGTTTTGATCTATCTTTATAGGGACGTAAAGCCCTGAGGTGGGAGTAATGTAAAGACCTGTAAAATTCAAGGGAAATTTTTTCTTAATTTTCTTTAGAATTTTACGAGAGCGCAAATTCTGACGGTACCTGATTCCGAGGCCCGGTGTTCCCAGAATCAATTTCTGAAGTTTGGCTCGGGTACGTTAAGTGAATGAACAATCGGGTTTTTCTAACTTTTGAACCGGTGCCCGGAATCGAATTCTGAGGGCACCGATGAACTCGTAGCACCGATATTCTCTTAAGGAGACCTTTTCCAAGGTCGCGTTTTATGCGGGAAGAAAGTTAGTTTTGGGGGGAAATTAGAAGAATTTAAATAAATTATGGAACACAATTTATTTTTAACTTTGTTGGTTATTTTCTCCCAATGGGAGTTAGAGGAGGGACCCACATCCACATAACCTCCCTTGAGAGGATTAAGTGTGTTGGGGCCCACACGAACCCTAACTCTTCAACTTCCCTTAAACTCCCCAATAACTCCTCTCTAATTAATTTTGACAACATGTCATATTAATTACAATGAGTTATTGAATTTCAAACTTTTGAAATTCAAAGAGGCTAGAATGTGTGAATAAATTAAGGCTTAGACTTATTTTATTTTGGTTAGTATCTTTTTCCACCTTGAGAGGATTGGGAAGCATTCTTCATCTTCATCAAACTTGACGAAGAACGCGAAGAACACTTAGGCTCCGACGAAGAACTCCGTCACCATAGAAGAGAAAGACATGTCGTCTCTTCTCTTCCTCGCAGCCGGTGTGTTTCCGAAGATCGACGATGCTGCTTCTTTGGATCTTCTTCCCGTGTCAACGAAAGGAGACTCCCTTTCCTCCTCGACCTTTCTCCGTCAGCTTACAAAGCTTCTCCAGCGACGTTACCTCTTCGGACGCACCTCGACGTCAATGGAATCGACGTACGATTACCGCGACGCCCGACCTCCGCGACGCTTGTCTTCCGTGGCTTGTTGACGTGCTCCGCTCTTGAAACCGAGGTAGGGGAATTTTTGTTATTTATTAAATTATTCCGTTCTTGATTCTATCATGTCTAATTTCGTGGTTAATCGAATAAATGCTATCGTTTAACGAGAGGGGGCCGGACCGCACAAACACGGCCTAACCCCCTCATTTCTTCATGACTGTTTCTTGTGAATGGAATGGGATGGCGTGGTGCCGTCGCACCACGCGGGAATCACACGGCAAGTATTGCGCGGCGCCGCGCCGTGCAAGGAAATTCAAGAATGCGACGATGTCGCGCCGCGTTGGAGAAAATCGAAGGCACCGCGGCCAGAGCGGGGACGTGGCGGAGGGGTGCGGTGCCGTCGCACTGCGCCGGATGACAACGGTTGCGGCCGGTTCTGGGCCGCGTCGGAGCTTGGTGACCGGCGGCCAGCCGGGCCGCCGGTGTCGGAGCCGGAAGGGGACCGGCCACCGCCGGTCCCGTTGAGAGGGAGCCGGCCGGGCAGGTCGGGCCGGCCGGAAAGGAGAAAACCATGGGAAATAAATTCCCCTGGCCAGCAATCAACGACCCCCCATTATGAGGGCGGGGGGTCGTGGTTACAAAGGGGGGCAGGCACCCCCCGTTTTTTCCAACAGCTCGCGCACGCTGAGCCGGACCGGCGCCTGGCCGGTCCACCAGGCCGGGCCAATCCCAGCCGGGTCGGGCCGCGCCGGGCCGGGCCGGGGCTGGTCGCCCGGTTCGGGCCGACCAGGGGGTCTCGGGTCGGGTCGGCCCGGGCCCAAAACCCCCGATACCGAACTGTTTAGATTCAAATGCCCATAACACGGGCTACAGACCTCCAAACGACGCGCCGTCAGCGGCGATGCGATCTTGGGATCGAGACGGTCATTTCGGTATATCGCACTCAAGGTTTCGGAATACTTTGAGTTCGGCTGGGTTGGTTCGTACACGAAAACAACCAGGCCCTCGAAGCGGAAACGCTCATATCTTGAGCTACGGACGTCCGATTGACGTGTCGTCAGCTTTGTTGAGTTCCTCTTAGTGAGACGGATCTTTTGGCATACTTCGCCCGTGGTTTGGACGCTGGTGGAGTATGATCGGGTTGGTTTTGCCTTAAAAACCAACCGGTACCCTGGAACGAAAAGACCAATAACTCTCAGACCGGACGTCCGATTGACGCGCCGTCTGTTGCGTTGAGTTTCTGTTGATGGTACGGAACTTTTGGATACATCAACTCTAGACTATGTGAAAGTTGATTATCAGCCTCTCGGCTCATGGAGCGGACCCTCCCGAACGAGGTTGCTGTGTGCCGGAACCCTAGAGCTGGTTGCGACTGCTACTGTGACTGCGACGACGACTGTGCAGAGATCCTCGGTGGATTCGACGACGACGACTTTCGCACTCAACGATCATGTGTGGATCAGTGCTAACGATCCTGTGTGGGTCCGATTTTGTGTGGGTCTGCGCTCAGCAGTCCTGTGTGAACCAGCGCCTACAGATCCTGTGTGGGTCCTATCCTGTGTGGGTCTTTGCGGGGGTTAGTACCTATCGATCCTTTGTGGGTATGACGACTTAGATGGATCAGTGATCATCTCTATCGTCTTTCGAAGAAGTATACCTGTGTGAGCTGAATCTTGTTTACCTTCCTGTGTGGATTGTGTTGTGCTATCCTATGTGGATTACATTTTGCTTTCCTGTGTGGAATACGTATACTTTCCTGTGTGGACTGAGTTGTACTTGGGCTCGGAGGTTGGAGCGTATTGAAATGACGACTTTGGTATATGTATGGGCATATACCTAAGCAGTGTCGGTTGTTCTTTTGTGATTGTATCTTTCCTTTTTGGTTTATCCTTTTTGGATTTTGGGAGACCTTCGGGGGTCTCGGGGTCCCTACTGAGTATCTTATACTCACCACTGCACAGGCTATGCCCGCACAACGTTGTGTTGGTTGCAGACGACGTACAGCGTTGATCATGGTTGAGGCGTTCAGTGCAGGACGGTACCTGGAGGTGGACCACTGGGCGGGACATACTCGGAGTGGATGGCAGGACCCGAGGAGTAGTGGGGCTATCTGTACCCACCCTTCAGGTGGGATCTCCAGTGGACAGCTCGGTGTAGCGGCTTTTACATTACAGTTGTTGTTTTCCCTTTCGAGTTGTACTTTACTTTTAGTTTGGGTTTGTATATTGGCCCATTTATTTTTCCGCACTTACAGTTGTACTCTATTTTACATAGTGTTTACTTTTCCTCTTTCTTACTCTGTGGTGCTTGTTTACTTTACAAAGGCAATGCCTTCCCTTTTTACCAGGATTTACGCCTTGGTGCTAGTCGCCAGCCCGTGCCCTATGGAAGGCGGGCTTGGGGTAGTCACGGCACAGGCCCCGAGGATGGGTCGTGACAGACATGCTATGAGATTTTGTAAAATTCTAAATTTTTGGTTGGTTGGATGATTTTTTTTGAGAACCAAGACTCATAATTCATTCTAACGATTTTAAAAAACTAAAATAGAATTTTTTTATGCTTTTTTATTTTTTGAGGAAACATCAAGGATTTAGGGGAAGTGTCATAGGTAGAATAAATAGATGGCACCTAAATTGTTTAGCTACAATATCTATTCATTCCATTGTGCATGGCCTAATATTTTAAATTGTGTAAGACCTAATATTTTAGTATATGAATGTAATTCAGGTCATGAAGTATTGGGAATAGGGGGAGTCATCAAATGACCACCCTAATCACATTATCCATATCATGACTAGTTCCTTTGTAATATTTTTTTGGAATTGGAAAATTTTGGTCTTTTTAGGGGTTATTGGTTTTTCTATTTAGGAAACAAGGGGGATTGGGGGATGAAATTTTTGAAGTTTTGTCCCCTTTGAGGATTCACAATTAAGCCCCTTTTACTAGATATTTTTCAAAGTGTATTATTCAATGTATTTATCGTGTGTTATTCTTTTCATTCATATACCTTCATATCCCACTAATTCCAATCAATTTTATTTAAGGATTCAATATCAATTACATAAGAACATGTTGGAATCAACCATGATTCATGTAGGTTTTTTCATTTTTCGTAGTGGAGGACTTGAAAATATATCTTCCCAATATCCATCATCATTTATGTGACGTAATTTCACCCAAATAAATTTAATTTTTATGGGATTAATTAATATAATTTTTTTAATGAAATGTTTTCATGAGTTAAATATTTAGAATAGGTTAATGTAGAGGATATGTTGTGAACCCTTTAGGTGATGTTGTATAATTTTCTATATGATAGATGTGATTAGTGAGTTATTTGAACAATATTGATCATTTTTTTAAATTAAATAATTATTTATAAATTGTAATAATTAATCATTATTCACATATGATGTGTGGTAGGATCTGAAGTGGTGTTATATGTTTGAGTGATGCATAGATGTTCACTTTATTCTCGATATAGATTTATAAGGTTAGTAACTCCTTAATAGGATTTGGTGGTCCCTTAAAATTAGCCTATGGTAAATGAATTTTTTATTTATGCTTGAAATGTGATATGTTGTCTCCAGACCCAGGGTGTTGACCATTTTATAATAGAATGAATCATTTATAAAGAAATATTTTGTTTAATTGAAGAATTTTAGAAGCCCAAATGGTTTCTCGGGAACAATATTGATTTCCTCATCCAATGATGGATGAGGCATTGATTATGATTATGTATTACATTGGACACACAAATCCCATGAGGTTTGTTTATTATATTTTATGAATATGATATAAAAATCATAGTATAAGGATCCCATAAATACATCCTCATAGTGGTTAGTGCTGAGATGATATTGATGGAATAGGGGTTAGATATGTCAAACCCCTGAGATTTTTTAGATAATTTTCTCAATATGTGGTGATTATGGGGGAAGAATCATTCCCCGCTAGTGTATGAGAATAATGTGGGTATTAATTGAGTAACAATACAAGAGGATGGGTGTTTCGAAATACCATTGAATGAGTTGGGTACTAAAAACGTCCTTGATCCTTCTCTATAGAGTGTTTCCTATATTGATTTTCCAAGGAGGCCTTGGGAGGTTGTGATAATTTGAGGGATGTGGAGCACATTAAGTGGTAGGTGTTGTCCTGAGTGACATATGGATATAAGAGGACCCTATATGGCGGTCCTAAGTATAATGAGACCTAGGGGTACCACATTGATGTCCCACGATGTGTTTCCTCTAGAGAGAGATAAGATATATAAAATGGTTAGTGATGATTACCTGTTACAGGTTAGAACCATAATTTATGATTTCATCATACGATGTTTGTACTGATGGATGATCGTACAGTCGTTGGAAAACACAATTTTTTGTTGTGTTTGGGTGGAGAATGACCATGTCGATATTTTTTTGAGATTATTTGTGTAAGAAAAATTGTCCATAGATTCATATTGTTTTGGAATAACTAATATAGTCTCATATGAGTCATATTATGCATATTTGACGGTTTTTGGAATCCATGGAGTTGACCATAGGGACCAGATGACTAACATTTTTGGATACATAGGATATGCTCCTAGGAGTCAAATGATGCTTATGGGAATATTTTAGAATGCTATGGATTTGAATCCTGGAGTACCAAGGATTGGGGTACCATACATTGGTCCTCATAGTTGAGATGATGCACCAAAATTTGGCCATCCATATATTGGAACCCAGAGTACAATGATTTGGGATGCCATGTATTAAATCTGGTAGTAACATTATTTGGGATTCAATTTATCGGAGGTGGGAGTACCTTAATATGAGATACTTGGTATTTGGTCCTTGGGTTATAGAGGATATAATGGTTATGGTATTGGAAATGTATCCCCCCTAGGCTGGGTCACTTTGGATATACCCCTTTGAGACCATAATGACATTGTTTGGGCATAGTTTCAAAACATTCTTAGAGACACTCTAGCTTTAGTTGAATTAGGTTTCTATCGATTGGGGCTACATGGTAGAACCCAAGGGTCGATGATAGTTAATTATTTCCTCCTAAAAACCATGTATTATTTAGATTATAAACACATTAAAAATTTATATTTCATTTATTGTTTATGTACGAGAACAAGTTGGTGGTTCCCAACTATGTTATAATCACAACCTTCATGGACAATCTTAGAACATTTGTACCTGATAAACCTTTGATGTTGATAGATTCTAGTTTGGTATATATTTGTGATTAGATCACATAACTAGATATATTAAAAGGGATCATATATTGGATTTATGTGAGGGATGTATATTTTCTAGAGCCACTTTTACATTTGATTTGATTCTTATTTTTTATTGTGTGATTTCCTTAGTGGGAGACCAATCTAGATGTATGACTGAAATTATGTATAACTAACTATTGCATTTCATTGATTTTTTATGATATGATGTTACTTCAATATAATATTTTGTATTATTTTTTATTATTTTCATGTATTTATAAAGGTATTTCACACTTTGGTATGTGGGTATAGTCTCTGAATAGTACTACAACAGACCCAAAAATGTAATTGGTTGCCTCTAACTTATGGGGAGGTGTTCTTGAGGTCTATTGATGAATCCCCTTTTTTAGGCATAGTTTGTTGGATATAAACTTGGGGAAAGACATTACAATGTGTAATAAGATATTTTAAGTGACTAATATCTAAAAGAGTGGCATAGTTTTTATTATTACATACTATTTGGGGAGAGGGTAGATTAGTGGAAAAGGATGTGTCTGGTATTTTGATAGACCAACACCTAGTGCATCATGAACACATTTTCTAAGATGAATTTCATGTTACTAGGGATATGTGATTAATTTTATTGTTTTTTGGAGTTTTGGTTTAATTATTTTTATATAGTTTGAAAAATTTAGGTTTTTTTATTTATGATTGACGAGTTATTTGATTATTTTGCTCTTTAGATATGGTAAAGAGGCTCATTGTTGGATTTTAAGCTCTTATACCATTATAAAGTGTCTATGTTCTTACACCATAATCATCATGTAGGATCCACATGTTATATATGTGTTTTCTAGTGAATGATATAACTGATTACATGATTATTTATTTTATTTTTCAGTAACAAACTAAATAGTATTTTACCATATCACTTATTGGTAGCTTTATACTCATCTGAATTATAATGTATTTCTCCTAATAATTGGTCATTTTTATCCAATGTGAGATGCTTTATGATGGTATTTATGAGTTCTCTCAGTGTATGGGATTCAAAAATACAATTAGTAGGTCTGCACATGAACAATGTTTCTTAGTGAATACCCATAGAGAGTGAATTTAATTTTGACAATGGTAATGAAAAAATAGAATCTATTATTTTAAATCCTAGAAATAAATTATATAGTTTTTTAATAACTTGTGCTAACATTTTCAATAAATAACCCATGGGAATCATTATATTAAACGTAGATCGATATAGATCGATGCCTTCATATATATATATATATATATATATATATATTAGTTTCTATGTTTGTGTATATGAGAATATACTCCTCAATGGTGTGATTCCCATATGTAGAGGCCTAGTAAGGATCTATATGAGATTTGAAAAATCAAGGGGTAGGACCTTATATAGTTTACTAATGATAATTAGTTACCTTATTGGTGTATGACATGGCGTGTCATACCGGATATGAGCATTTGTATATGTGATACCCTAGAAGCATGTATCCTAGGAAGTGGGATCTAATTTTCATTTGAGTTTGGAGAAGTGGCATTTCCTTATAAGTTGTAAATTTAGTGAGATATGACTTATTGGTTAGGTGTGAGATCCTAGTGTTTGAGATAAGTCTTATGATATTAGTATGGTGGGTGATATTTATGTGAGGAGTTTTGATATGCGAGGGTAAACATTGTGATGGGTTATCCATGGCATGTGATTTATTTAGATGTAGTAATCATTGTGTGGTTCTTTAGGATGAGATCGTTTCATGGTAGGTTCTGCTGATTATGATATACATACAGGGTGATGTCTTATCAATTTTGAATGTGAAATGAATAGGTAGGTGCCTCTCCTTTATAAAATTACATATAAGGAACATCAATATATGATATAGGCATAGAGAAACCTTCGTTTTTTGTGATAAATAACCATCAATTATGGTGATTTTGGTGTCCTGGTATGGTATTTAGGTTAATACTGTAGGTTCCGTACATAATGGACGAATTTGATGAGTTATAGAAAAAATTTATTTTTCCATGATCGGTGATCAATCTGAGAATTGTAAATTGATAAATATCTTGATCAATGTAATTGAATAAAAGAAAACTAGAAAAGGGACATAACTTCATAACCACGAACGTGATCGTCAATTATTGTTTATAATTAAGTTAAATAAATAATGAATTAACATAAAAAATTATTTATTTGTTGATGGACCTAAAAATAGATCCATGTTATTCCATCAATTCATTATAGGAATCAAGTGTATATTCCCACTAGTGGTGATCTAGACGTGTTCCCCAAAACTCTAAACATCATCGTAGGAATAGTTGAGTTTTATAATTGTGGATCCCTTCACTTGAATTGTTCAACTTGGATCTCCATGAGAACCACTTCCAAATATTTTACATTGATCTCTCTAGACTCAAGAGTGGATGGTGGAGGAATATCACTCTTTATTATTGGGAGTGTTCTCGGAGAGGGAGCTCTCGAGGGTTTGTGAGGATTCTATCTATCTGTCATTGCAAATAACATAAATGAATCCCATATATATAAAATAAATATAATTCCATTTAAACACTACTAGGGTTGATAAATAAATACTTTCACAAGTTACCTTTAATAATTATTTAATCCCATGAGTATATTCTCTGAAATAAAATTATAATATTACTATTATTTCCTCAACAAGTACTTAACTTGTGAAATATATTCAGTTTTATTTATGAAAAAAATAATCAAGATATACGTTATTTATAAATGGACTTAAAACCCTAATTTTAATTCATACAAAATATTTATTGGTTATTTAATAAGGACAATATACTTAATTAACAAATATATCTTCATTATTCATTAATAAATAATGAAATATTATATTAACTAAATTGAAAATAAAAATTTAATGAATATCCAACTCATATAATTTTCTCTCAAATAAATGATGATGGAAAGTATGTGATCATGAATATATGAATATTTATTAAACCATATTCTTTGATAATATTTCTTCAACTTGTCATGTAACAAATAATAATATATTATTTAACTTGGATTATAGAAAGACATAGTGTTTCACAACACAACCCATTGAGGTCTGAACCATTACTACCACAAGCCTAACTCTAATATGCTAGAGGCCAAAACCAGTTCTTAGTAGGTATATCCCAAAAAGGGGAAGCATTAGACTAATGTACACATACACAGACATTAACATATCCATGCCTCAAATATAATAAAATTTAAAACCACTAAAACAATGCTTGCAGACACCAAGGATCCCACAATCGAATATGATAGAAAATGTATTAAATTTTGAAAAAATGGTCAAAATATACCCCCAACCAAAATCTGTAAAAGCCTAACCTGCTACAGGGGTGATTACTAAGTCAACAGAAATATCCTTGTAAAAACACCTCATTCTATTATGCTCCAGCAACAATCCCCCCGCTCCATGTCCTCCTAAGACACTATCTAGAGGGATCTCAACATAAGACACAACACACATGGGTAGATCCCATGTAGGGGTGAGTATAACAATAGTTATTAAGAAATACAAAAAACACTAACAAAAAGAACAAACTGTATTCATATCAATAAAATATATAATAATCAATGTATAAAAAATTACCCATATATACTTAGTAAAGGTACGACGCCACTAGGTGGTCATAACCAACTGCCAGCCATAGGATTATGCACAAAGAAATTTTTTTTTCTGAGAGAATCAACTCCATGATACATGAATAAATCACAGGGAATCAACGAAGTGTTCTAGCTCATTGTCCCTCAACCAACAATGTTCTCTGGTATAATAAGACCCCAATACATGGATAGGGGTTCATGCCTAGAACAATTGGGGGACACCGCAAACCCAATACGGCTCAACCAGCTATGTAAAAGATAGAATGCCAATGTTACCAGAAACCCTACCTAAATAGACTTCTAGACAGAGGATTAATTCCCTTATTAGGGTGGTGGGGTCATTCTTTTTCAATAAACACCAACTAAGAAACAAAGGATTATATATGATCACACTCCAGTCTTAGGGAGGGACACTATAAACTCTATCAAAGATTAAGCCTCCAAATGGGATCACAATCCTAAAATATAGATACAATTCAACACTATTACCTCATGCGAAAGGAGCATGGTATCATAATCCAACTATATTAGTCTAAACTATGAAAATGAAGAGTCAAAATCACTGTTGAAGGGGGAACATACTGTATACCTGAGGTTACAGGACATGTCCAACTATTCATATTCATGCCAATGTTGAAGAGAATCACATGGAATGTAATATCCAAATAAGTGGCATGTATAAGAGGTACAATAAAAGGTGAGGAACACTGTATTCTACCCGTGTCACTTAGTTGTGTCTGTGTATGGGTGGTCGTTTCCATGAAATAGTACACAGCGAGTGGATTCCCTTGTACTCTACCTATGTGTCGTTACATTAGTAAGACCATGCACATCAAACCAAGACATGTCTAGGTGGGAGTATACGATGTTCCCTCTTGATTCTTACTTAAACCCGTGTCTGTGTACCCACTGGGGTACATGATAAGTTAACTGGGGAGGGTCACACATCATAAGAAAGGGATCACATGCTTTTTAATACTTAATATTATCCAAAACCCAAGAACCACATATAGGGGGCCCACATAGTGTGTGACACTATATTACACATTGTGTTTCTTGAGATTTCCAAGAAATTCACCACGTCATAATACATCTCACCAGAGCCTCCACCCTTGCTAGGCCCTATAGATCAAGGTTCATCCAGAAACTTCCACCCCTAATAAATAGAAAATTGTGATTGAATATTTTTTGTAAATGGATCTATATGTCGTTCATCATTGTGGAATAAATAATCTCAATGAATGAAAAATCAGGTATGAAAAATTGATTAAATTTCCACTGCATTCATCGTCACACCACCATCATTTCATGATGATCTCATATATGTGATATCAAATTTTATCACCATGAAATGATTGTGCAATGATTGATTGATAGGGATATATCAAATATTGAGTCATATAAATAATGGTCACGATGAACTAATAATTGGGGGGAACAAAAGAAAAAACATGTGTAATAGACCTCAACTGATGGTTGTGTTGATATTAATTCATTTCTATTGGAATAAAAATAAATTAATTAATAATCCAAAGTAATTCTCCCAAAATTACCTCATAATAAAACAATCCCAAAAATATGCATGTTCCATGGATCAATATATTAGTCGATTGATCTTTGATTATCAGAAGAATCAATAATGGGGAATGAAAAAAAGAAAAAATAACCCACATACCTCGATTGGAATTAAATGATGATTAAAAATGTTGTGGTTTCATATTCATTGGTGAGATTTTTCATTTCCATTATTCATCGATAATCGATATCCAATCCAATAATCATTTATCTGAGTGGAATCCTCAGTAGCTCTCTCTAAAAACTATCCTACAGTTCCATGGTTATATGTCTTACCATGTGATTTCAAAATAATATTCTATTTACATACTAATCAATTGTGGTGTCATGAATGCGAAAAAATAATTTTTTAAATAAATTTATTAAATATTTATTCCTGTGATATTTTTTTTTTCAAATTCGTCATACTGAACAAGGATGAGTCACTTCTTGGGTAAAAATCATGTTCTGGACATAATGGATCCCTTATATCTTTTATCCATGTCTTTATTCCGATGTTATTCCACTTTTTTAGGAAATATGTGATCCCGATCTGTGTAATATATATTATATATTTTAAACTTTTATTCTAGGAACATAGGGCATCAAAACCGAATATTGTCTTAGAACCTATTCTTGAAAATAATACATATATTGTAAAAAAATAATAAATGGATTATTTGAGAAGTTAAATTCTCCACACCATAGTGATTTAAGCCCCATAAATCGTAAATAAGGGTTACAATGAATGATTTTTGTACTGAGCATAAATCTGAGCTTGCAGCTCGCATGTGATCTTTGAATGATTCCCATGCTACCACTAGACTTGACCAAGGGTAATCATACACGAAAAACGTATCCTCTCATGGTGATCCTTGATCTCTATTGGGTACTATACAAATTTAGCTCTATCCTCAATGTCCATCATTCCATAGTTGATAAAATGAAATGGGCCATGCACGTACATCCTCAACAGCAACACATATAATACATCGGGTACCTAATATAACTGTAGTGGTAGTGATAAATGGTATGCCGACTCTCCAACTCTACATAGTACATGAGAGGGACCAATGAATCTAAGTGATAACATGCTAACAAGGAAGAATATCTTCCATAAGTATCTAGGTGAGACTAATAAGAACACTTGGTCTCCCTCATCAAACTCAATAGGCCTTCACCGTTAGTTCATATAACAATTCTGAGGCATATATACAATCCTCATCTTCTATTGGATGATTTTCACCTTCTTTATAGTGGCTTGCACCAACTTTGGGTCTATGAGTGATGAACCGCATAGATCAGTCCAACATATCAGTGACCTATAGGTTTTTCCTTATAAATCCGAGAATGGTTCGGTACCAATGGTTGAATTGTAATTGTTGTTGTACGAAAACTCCATCATGTGTTAGTGATCCTTCCAACTATGGAAAATTCTATCATGTGTGCCACAACATGTCCCACAAGATCCATTATTATGTCGATTAAATGTCATACTCAAAAGTAAGTGAGGCCTAAAACTTCCAATAATCCCAACCATAATAGGGATGTAAATTGATCATCATGGTCAAAGTATATAATTGAGGAAAATACATGGGGAAGAAATATATCATTAACATAGGGGCATCAAAAACTCTCTATTGAACTATTCTCTTGAATAGCTAGGATGTGGGCTAGCATGGTTAGTTGGTCTATGATTAACCATATGGAATCATGTCCTCTAGAAATTCATGGTAATCTCACCAGAAATTACATAGATATCTCATCATACATGAATAATGGAACCTAGAGGTGTTATGCTAAACCCCTGGGAACGTGGGGCTCAGCCTTCACATGCTGACAAATAAGGAATCAATAGATAAAATCAAAAACTCCCTTCATCATAACTAGTTGCTAAAACAGATGTCGAAGGTCTTGGTACATATTCTCTACACT
Source organism: Viscum album (assembly GCA_963277665.1). Taxonomy (NCBI): domain Eukaryota; kingdom Viridiplantae; phylum Streptophyta; class Magnoliopsida; order Santalales; family Viscaceae; genus Viscum; species Viscum album. Next base: position 873,277,591 of record OY728143.1, on the reverse strand, counting down.
TGGACGTACAAAAAAGTTGACTTCTGAAACTCATGATGCACCTACTCTTACAAAATCCATGGTATCATCAGGCATCGACTGAAAAGGATAACATTCTCACCCCATTTAGAATATCCATCAGGAGAATGTCTAGTGGGTGTTTTAAAATATAAGGTCTGACAGTCAGTATCTATATGTTAAATACCATATCCCACTTTTAAAATGGTAGGGTAATGACCAACTAATGATGATATGGAGCACTATACTTGTTCACAATGGAAAAAATTCAATAAAAGATAGATACCTTCTCTCCACATTAAACAATATAGAATATGATCAACAACTGAGAATAAAATCTTTGGTTGAGATCATATGCCACCATGCTTTCCGTTTCAGAAGCATAGACAATACCAATGTCATAGTCAATGATGAAACTCTATTCATCCCCTCAATCGCATGTAAATATAATTTTTTACAATATATACCTGAGACTCTTGTATTTAGAGTAAACTATAAACCGTCCACCCATCCAGTTGTGTCACCACATCTTCAAAGAGAATAATACATTCATTAACTCGAGATCACTGGTCGTGTAGTTCAACTAATGTGGTCTCATCTGGTGTTAACAATTTGAGATAACCACTTGCCTCTGCATTAGAACACAACCAAGCCTGATCCCGAATTCATCGTAGAAGACTATTTACTTGAAACCCTCATATGGAAATCGAAATATGGGAGTGCTCATCAACCTCTGTCTCAACTATTGAATGAATTGTTGGAACCTTTATGTCCATATAAAAGACTACACCCTCTGATTCTAGGTTTTTAAAGGTGTCACAACATTGAATAATTTGTGTGAAAACATCTAACAGTACTCAACCTACTGAATAAACTTACACCTCAATAAAAATCATGTGAGGATCCCATGAAATACCTCCAAAAACCATCATTGGGTCCACTAGTACTCCAGCCTCTGATATTATGTGTCCCAGAAGGATCACCTCTTGAACACAAAACTATTACTTTAAGAGCTTCCAATAAATCTAGTGCTCTCATACTGTGTCCCAAAACATTTTCATGTATATTGTGTGCTCCTCCTCATATTCTGAATACATAAGGATATAATTTGTGAATAGTACCATGAACTAGTAAATGAAGGGATGAATGATCTTGTTCATGAGTCCCATGAACACTACTACGGGTGTTCATCATGCTAAATGACATCACCAAGTACTCAGAGTGAATGCAGTGACATCAGAATTCCAGGATTTGTATATCCTGGTCTGGTGCTCATAGATGGTGATAGCTTGACCTGAGGTCAATCGTTGAGATCTATCATTACTCTCTCAATAGATCAAATAACTAGTCAATCCTTAGTAGTGGATACTTATTTTTCATGGTCACCTGATTCATGAGCTGATAATTGACACATAACCTCAAGCTCTTGTATTCCATCATGGAAAAAAACCCTGGAGCTATCCAAGGGGAAATGATGGGTCTCAAAAATAAATTCTCATAAAATTCATCCAACTACATCCTCATATCTTGAAGATCTATGGTAGGTATTTGATTTTTTGGTGTAGATATCATTATTATTCACAGGATCAAATTCAATTTTTAATTTTATCTCTTAGTTGGGTGGTAAACCTATTCTGTCCTTAGGAAAGATATTCTCATAATTTAAAAACATTGCGTGAAAGATATATCCAAAATAAATAACTTATTCAAGAGTCATGCTAGCCAACTGATGAGTAATCTGCTGCACTCTCATATGTGAATTTTCTTCTGCTATGTCATGGTATTATTGTTACCAATAAATGAAAACTTCATCCCACAACTCTAGACACATCACATCCTATGCCTAAACTATTTAATCTAGGAATATAGTGTTGATAGCAATTCCATACCTAATATGACTCTATAAGGCCTCATTGTTGAAATAACGATATCACTACTAGAAATGTTGCCATTCCCAATACTTCTATACCCCCTTTCATAACGTTTTGGCCAAACTGTTGGTAAATCCCACTTTGTGGACACTTTTCCCAATGGTTTGCCAAAACCATTGGTAAAGGGTAGGCTTTCCCAATGGTTTGGACACTTTTCCCAATGGTTTGGACAAACTATTGGGAATGGTCCCCAGTATATCAACATCACCTCCTAGATTCCATGGACCTATACCAACGGTTTTCAAAAATGTTGGTATAGGTCCTTTGATTTTTTATCGGATCATCTTAAACAGAACATTCTATAAATCAAAATTTAAAATAATTATGATAATACATATATATATATATATTTATGAAATTATGTTCACCAAAGTCATGTTAAGTTTGTGGTTAGGTCGTTCAATGATAAACTGGAGGTCCTGGGATCAAATCCCAACGAATGTTTTTTTGGAAATATATATACCAACGGTTTTATGGAACCGTTGCTGTAGATTTTCATATTACTTATACCAACGGTTTTCAAAACCATTGTTATAGCCATATCACAATGGCTTACTTGCCTACAGTTCTCCAAACCGTTGGAATAGCCTATACCAATGGTTTTAAGGACTATACCAACGGTTCCAAACCGTTGGTATATGTTAGTTTTCTAGTAGTGTATCCCATAGAAAAAGTCACCTCTATGAATTAGATCACACTATCAGAACAAGTGTGAAATCCCCGAATCAAAATCTTTTAGAGTTTCCAACCACAAGGGTCAATTTTAAATCTCAACAAGAATATTTATGTCTCAAAACATATAAGTGGGAAAGAAGGAATAGATAAAACTAGTTTCTATCAATATTTTTGCTAATGTTGAAAAGACATAGATCAAACCTCATATCATCCTTGGAACATCGAGGTCATAGAAATCTATATCCTATGGCTAGTCTCATCCTTTCCCAAGCTCCCTGAGCTCGATTGGACCACCAAGGGGTGGTGGTGGTAATAAGGAGAACCTATGACCACCTCATGTTTCCTTGCTGACAACTCTACCACATATAATTCCCGATGTAAAACCCTACTACTTCAACTATATCTACCTAAGTGGTCCCTTGACCATGTAAAAAAAATTATGATGGTTTGAAAATTATCAAGGCAAATGTCACTGGCCATCACAAGAGAGACATTGTGTGCCCCATGATTGATTCGAGACATCCTTACATCCCTATACCACTGGATCTAATACATGGGATTGCCTCCTAAAGTGTATAACAAATTTGGATCCCTTGAACTACTATCAAATACCTACTGATGAGGTCTCATCTACTGGTTTCCCACTTGTAGCTCTGTAACACCATAATATTTTGTTAGCATTTTATCGAATTAATTTTATCATTTTTATCATTTTTATTTCATTCAAAACTGAAAATAGTTTATTTAATATTATATCTCTATTTTTTTCTCAAATTATATGAATCACAGAGTTAACAATGAACTATACTCGAAATAATGTTAATCATTATCAACATGGAACAATTGGGTTAACTTGTGTTAAAAAGAAGATAGATTTTTGTGATGTTTTTCCTAATAGGAAAGACTAAGTGTTAACAAACAATAATATACTATTAAAAATATTAGTATTTAATTTAATAAGATATAACCTTGATGTGAAATAAAATATTAAAGGATTAACTAAATTTTTATAATATATATTTTAATTCAATGGTTACATATTAATTATAAATTAATATAGAAATGAACCGACTTTGAAGGAAATTATTTTATAAAAGAATTTTTTTTTGAAAAAAGTAGATATATCAAAATAATTGAAATTAATTAATATTAGTGGATGATATTAATTTACTTTATATTTTATATATCCAATAAAATATTTTTTATACTCATCCAATTTATTTTATAGGAAAAAATAAATACAAACATAATATTACACATAAAATCTTATATTTTTATAAAAGTAGTTTTAACACATTTTAATGGGGAACCTATTTTAAATCTAAATTTTAAAATTTTTGTAAGTTTTATATGTCACAAAAAATTTTATTTTTCAAAGTGAAAAATATTAATTATTCTAGGGTGATTTTTTGGTACTTTTCTGTGAAGATTAATTTTTTTAATGAATAGTGAAAAATAAGAGATTTTATTTCAAAACATCTATTTCTATTAATTTATTTATAATGTAAATTTAATTTTTCAAAATTGTTTTATTTTTTAATTAGATTAGTATTTATCAATTAATAAAATTTTGGTCATTATAATAAATTTCACACTGAGATTGAATATACAAACATAGAAAACATATCAAAGATTTTAATTTTGAAAAACACGGATTGTCGTCCCATATAAGAGATTAAATTTAAAATAATTTCAGCCACTTATTTGATGGGAATATGGAAAAATAGATTCAATATTTGGAATAAGAATAATTTATAATTTATAATAAGCTAAACTTAGTTTTTTTCAAAAATTATTAGTGAATGTAATAAACATTATTTATATCAATTAAAGTTAAATTAAGCTTATTGGGGGACTAAACATTAATATTAATGGAATAATTACATATAGACTCATCCAAAACCTATTGGATGTAGATATTTATGCCAAAAAAACATCTTAGGATCCATAATGGTTCCTTTGGAAACATAGAGAACAATTAATAATTGGGGGACACGCAATTCTTTTCAAAATTACCAAGTGTGTCATTTCCCTCCACTATTAAAGGCACTAATCCATCCCACTTACTCACTACTCTAAAGTCACTTTTTCTCAAACATGATATTCCAAAATAGATCCTAAATATATCTCCCCTAAACCTAGAATCCTCATATTTGGAATAAATAAATCCATGGATTAACTTTGATGCAATCCAAAATGAGTTACACTAATACGAGGGAACATACTTCCTCAAGTGCTTCAGTTTTATTTTCATTCTCCACCACCTCAATTATTATTATTCCATGATTATATAATTAAAAAACTATTATAAATATACATATATGTAATAATATTAAGAGTTATACCAGCAATTATACACTCTATCATCTACTGGGTAATGAACTTACCATTTTTATGTATGAAAAACTATCGCCTCATGAAACGATATTGATCATCTTTTCTTTACAACCATTCATTGTTGATAATTATGCTGAATTTGTTTTTTTAATATATATATAGGACATTTATTTTGTATTATTTTTTAACACATACCTTTATAATCTTAAAATTGTGTAAAAATGATAAAATCATTCGTGGATGTCTGGGCTACCGCCTCCTCATAGAGATGTGATTCATTCAATCTACAAGGAATGTATTAAGCATGAGTTTAGTGAAATTATATGATATATATATGATATAATAATGAAACTTTAATAATTATATTTATTCATATATGAATATATAGTTATATTTCATTTAATTTCATTCTTTCAGTACGATAATTTAATTGAAACTATGTGAATTCGTACGTACGACCAACTATCTCCAATAATGATATATTCCATTCCAAACATCTATATTATATAGATTATTATAACCCACATATTATGAATATATATTATATTTTTTTCACTTCTATAAATCATAATTGTAACAGCCTAGGTAAATAAAGAATATGACATTTTCATATTTATCCTTATTTGTGAAAAAAATATTAACATTACTTTAAAGGGAATGCTATGCTTGATGGCGTACCCAATAAGCAACAACGAGTTTCTTTGAAATCTTACGTTGCACTCTAATAATAAAATTATTTTATTTTTAAACGGTAGTTAACACCTAGTCATTTTAATGACAAGAATGAACAGAACTAGCTACAAAATTATTATATATGTTTGTCAAATATTTTTACTTTTTACAATAAATGTTAGATGATTAAAAATGCGAATGAATCCAATTTTAATCATAAACATTCTAATATTCTTTAAAAGGTCAATTAACCGCCTTATGATGGAGAACCTCTATTAAATACACTTTTGTGAAAATTTGATGTGTTATATTGGAAAAAATAAAATTATTCTTTAGAATCGGGATATCAAAATTTACATTGTGTAAATTTTTGGTATTTGTCCGATAAAGTTCATTTTTTAATGAATAGTGAAAAATGTTTTATTTTAATTCAAAAAAACATGTTAATCTAATTTATTTCTATGAATATATTATCTTTTTCAATGGTTTTAAAGTGAAATTAGAATATATTTTTACCATTTAATCCAATAGTGGTCATTTGAATTAATATCACTTTGAGATTGGACATCAACGAGTGTCAATCTTTTGATAGATATGGTTTCTTAAAAACATGATATTTGATTTGACAACAGAATTTAATTATAAAATTAATTTATTCAACTTATATTTTATGAATTTGGTAAAATAAAAATCATTTTTGAATTCAGAATATCAAATATAGCTTAGGGTGAATATATGGTAATTTTCTGAAAATATTTAATTCTTGATGAATAGTAAATCCACAAAGTGGTAGTTACAAAAACTGATATTTCGTTTAAATGGAACATTAAAACGTCTGTGATTTGAAAATAAAAAATAAAAAATAAGTTATTTTCATTATTAAGTGAAATGTGTTTCAATGGGATTAAAATAATTTCTGATGAAAAGTAACTTTTAAGTTTTATTAATCGCGATTGATGCTAATTATTGTGATTTAAGGTAAAAATGATATTATAATAAACTAAAAATATCTTGACACTTGTCCTAACCCTATAGGTTGTGTCATGGCCGACCACGAAAACCCAAGGGTCGAGTTTTGGGACCCCTTGGAGCAACTTGGGTAAGATAATGACATTTATGCCTTTTATTTAAAGTAAAAGTAAAAATGACACAAACATGTATTGTTTTACTAAAAGAATTTTTACATGGAGTTATACAGGTCATATTTTTGACTATAAATAGTAATTGGAAATATAAAATGATTTTCTATATCATAGTATTTGTTTTATAATTTTTAGACATTAAATAAATTAAATTATTTATGACATCATGATGATGCAGTGATTACCTCATTATTTAACGATTTAAATAAAATGAAAAGAAATGTAAAATCTAAGACCTAAACATGTAAAAAACCTATTGGATGGGTGTATTTAGAACTATTATCACCTTATCATTGAAATAAATCAATGTGGGACCTTTTAAATCCGAAACTCTTTTTAAAATAATATATCATTTCTAAAAATTCCAAGAGTGCCCCTCCTCTCCTCTTATAAAAGGCCCCCACCTCTACCTCCATACCCACACCTATAATGCCTTTGTCTCGGCCAATATCTGATCCATTTGTCTCTCCACATCCATATCCAAATCCTAGAAGCCTTATCTTAGGAAGGAAGCTCTTCAAGAAACCCTTTTGTTTCAAACCAAAGGGAGTTACCCGATTTTAAGGTAACGTCTTCACTTGTGATTTTTTGTTTTATTTTGCTTCTCCAACCCCCTAAAATATTTTTATTAATTTCTTTTGTAACATAACCAGTATCTAACATACACTAGGATGTTTTAATAATAAGTATTAGAGCTACACGTACACATGCCTACATCTAATGGTTAAAGAACATACTGTTTCTATTGATGGTGAATTTCTGCCTCACGAAACGATGATTGTTCAATATTCTTTTAACACCATCAATGGTGGACATTAAGATGTCACTATATTTATATATGATATATAATATGTTTATTTTTTCCTTAAGATTATTTATTTTTCATTTATTGCATAACTTTATGGTTTCCATTACGGGTAAAGGCGATATCTTAATTTTAGGAAGGACAGACTACCGCCCCCTAAAAGTGATTTGATTCATTAATACCATATGTGGTACGTATAAATGATATATTTAGTGATATTATATTTTATACAATACTAGAATTATAATACTATTATATATCATTATGTTTTAATTCAATTAAATTTAATATTGAAATGGAAGTAGCGTTCATGCGTACGTATGACTTACCGTCTCCATGATCGGTGCATTTCATTTCATACCTCTAAATGTTATGTAATATTATAAATTCATGTATAAAATGGATATATATATATATGATATATATGATATAAAAATAATGAATATAATTCTGGATATAATGGATATTTTACCCCATGAACAAACTTGTAATTATAAAAAGACTATTTTTGACTCAAGTAGCAATGATCGTTAAAACGACCGTTACAATATTCATGACATGGTAAAAACTGATATAAAAGGAATAATGAACTTGAAAAAGGTTCTTAGGAAAGTATAAATTATCTCAAGTTTATTATTCAGGAGATTAAAGAACGATCGCGTCAAGTCGGATACGAGGTAAGGGATCCTACCCCTCTCTTTCTTTTTAAGTACACTATTTTATGTCATTACTTTTAAGCTCGTATTTCTTATGATTGGTATGTTCATTTAAATTACTCTTATTTTAATTTTTTTATATGATGATATACCTTATATTCTTTCATCAATACATTTTGGAAGTTTTGATTGGCACCGTTAGGCTGCCAAATTTTCGTAGGAGATCCAACCTCTCTCTTTCTTTTTAAGTACTCTCTTTTATGTCATTTCTTTTAAGCTCATATATATTATGTTTGGGGATGTTATTTTATATTTCTCATACATTAATTTTTATGTTCATATTATGAGAGACCCTATTTGATCTCATGCGTCCTTTTTTGGATGTTTTAAGTGGCGCTGTTAGGCTGCTGAGTTTTCGTAAGAGATTTTTCATCTCACTTTTATTCCCTTGAGATTTATACTACATTTTCCACAATATCCTTCGAGTGGTGTGTGTACTGCCCATTATTTTACACTTTGTGTAATATAATTTCGTTTATGAGTATTTACATCAATGTTGTATTTTCCTTCTTTCATGGGGTGTTGGTTTCGAAAGTTACCCAAGTCGATAAGGGAACCTTTCCCCCTCCTCTTTTTAAAAGACTTCTTTTGTTATATGTTTTAATTTACATCTTGTTATGTTAGGATATTTTCTTCTATATCCTTATTTATTTCAAGTTTATGTCCAAGTGATGAGATACCATTCACTCTCTAATCGACTAATTTTCTGAATTTTGTAGTGATGTCGTTAGGCTGTCGAATTTTTACAAGGGAACGTATTAACACAATTTAGATTTCTTTTGGTTCAACTTGTACTTATTGAACATGTCATCCTATGAATATGTGTAAATGACCTCTTGTTGTTTCACACGTAATATCCACATATATTTGGTGTATTTATATTTCTCACATATAATTATGTGAAAGATTTATCCTTAATTTAAGGATAACATCTTTATAATAGATTTCCTCTCAATTTACATTTCCATTTAGACTTCATTGTTGTTATGCACCAATTCACTCTTATATGGTGTGTATACTATCCTTTGACATATTATATCATGAATCCAGTTATTCTCATGATATTATAATGTTTAGATTAAATGTTATTCCTCAATTATTTGTATTTAAGAGTCTCTCATTTTGTTATAAATTATTTAACAAAAATATCGTGTTAAAGGTTTTAAATATTCATTATTCTAAATCATTATATTTAATTTCCATGTTTTAAAAATGGTTTTCAGTAATTAATTATATAGAAATTAATATTTTAAAATTATAATTCCATTAAAATCTTTAATGTGGTATGGGACACATTGAATCAAAAATCTCTTTTAAATGGTTTTTGAAAATAGATTGATTAATTCAATATCGTGAAATTACTTATTGTGATTTCAAATGATATTTTTTTATTGAAATGTTTATATTTTTAATATTTTATGTTAATGATGTTACTTGGACATTTTATAGGTGGTTACGTGATAAACCATATGACAGGTGGTGCCGTGAATACCAGGACGGGTGGTTACGTTATAACCTCCAATGGATTGGGTATGGAAGTTGGCCTTATGGCTATTCCATTAAGTATGTGTGGAAGTCTACCATATGGTTATTCCATTTAAGTATGTTTATGTCCCAAGATACCTTTATATGTTATGTATTTTTTATATGGGTTTTATGGTAATCTTTTGGCTACAAAATGGTATGTAATTGTCTTTTATTCATTGTAGAGTTTTTACTACTTCATAAAGGTGAGAAGTATTACTTTGGTAAAGTATTCATGGTTTACTTGTTGTTTTGAAAACTAATAGTTTTCCTTCTTTGTGTATCCTTTATTGGGCTTTTTATGCTCATCCCAAATTTTTGAAATGTTTTTCACAGGTCAATGGAAAGGTACATGATGTGATGATAGTGTCAAGGAAGTGTCAAGAAAGAATCCATGTTTTATTTTAAATATGATTCCATTGATAGAAAAAATGAGTACTATCTTTTATGTAGACACTTTGTTTAAATGTGGAATGCAATGAATGTTTTCTGATCTAATTCTCTAAAACTCTAAACCTGAAAAGATCCTCAATGAGATGTATTAATTTAATTCAATATTAAGTATGGTTTAAGTCCGGGGCCTTATAGTTGGTATCAGAGTTCAGTTTAGATATCTTTAGAGGTTATAGTGTTGATTAAGAAAAAGTGTAAAGTTGTGTATAACCACAACGGTTAGTATATTAGATGGACTCATTGTTTTTTGTTGAAAGTTAGAATTAGTCTTAGATAACTTTGATAAATATATCTTGGTGTTTATCTTCCTCTTTTTATATAATGATTTTACTGATATAATCAGACTGTCCTTTTTGGTTTTAGTAAATGGATGGATCTAGCAGGTTCCAAAGTGACAATGGATTTGAAGAAAGCTGTGGTGGTTCTCTGATTATGATTTTGGATGAAATGGGGGATTCAATGAGAAATCTCATGGTTATTCTAAACCAAATATTAGGAGTCATGATCAAATAATTGAACCTTGGTGTGTTATCTAATGCATCATGTACAAGATGACCAAATCATTGTGGATGTTTAGGTAATAATTTTAAAGGTAACCATAAGGTTTTATTTGGTCCTTACTTTTGAGGTAATTTTGAGTTATTATATGTTATGATGGAAAATGGAAGGCATGAGATAAACTTGAGGTTAAATTATGTTATGGTTATTTTTGATGATTTTATCTCTTTTTGGGGAATGATTTGAGAATTATATAGTTTGGAAAAAGGGAAACACGTAGACTGTGTGACAACCTGTCGCGTCAGAAAAAGCTGCAGTAATCAACCCACAACCAAAGTGCGACTGGTATTTATCGCCTACCACTGGACTACGTGAAGTCCTTGGTTATTTTGACTAATTCTTTTCAGTTAGATGATTTTATGAATTAAGAGTAAGTTGATTTTGGGTTATCAATGGAAATGATTAGTCTATCAAGTAGGATATGTGATTAGGTTAATTACTTTTCAGTATGAGACTGTATGAGTAACAGATACTATTTTGGAGAAAAAAGTTAAGATTTATCTTAGGAGACTATGTGATTAAACACTTCAGATATTTGGGTTTCAATCTTAGTTGGGTTTACTTTGAATAATTTTATGGATATATTCTTATTGAATGGTCTTTGTTGATCTTTGGGGTTTATTGACAAATTTTGGAAATTATGAGTAGTTTTTCTTTTTGTAAAAAAAAATATATATCCTTTTGGGTATTATCTAATCTCATACTAAACTTTATGGTTTGGTGTTGGTTAATATCTAAAGACATGGGAAATATTTAGTTCTCTTTTTTGGATTAGGTGATTCTCTAGATGTTGATTATAGTACTATTAATGTGAACAAGTCTTCCTAAATACTCGTCTTTTGTAGAAAATATGAGTTTGATTAAGGAATCTAGTAATAGTTGAAAGTCTATGTGACAAGTAAGTAAGATTACTTATGATTTAGTTAAGATCAAAAATAAATTCCTCAATTAAGAGTAACTTAAAATAAATTTGTTGTCTGTTAACTTTTCCTACTGGGGAATCTAATATCGTTTAACACATCACAAGTTTGTGATTTTCTTGTGGTTTACATTCTCCTAGACATGTTTACTATCACTATCCATCAGAACATGGCCCTTTGTTTTTTCCTCCATCTCCATATTTTAATACTTGTAATCCTAGTATGGGTTAACTCAGGTGACCTTTTTACTTATCTTTTTTCTTTTAAAGTGATTGTTTTACCGAATCTTGTTCTGATGTGGGACTTTCAATGATGTTTCCGAGCCCAATTTTAAAATTGCGAGGACAAAATTCCCAAAAGGGGGGAAGGATGTAACACCTCAGGTAAATAAATAATATGACATTTTCATATTTATCCATATTTGTGAATAAAATATTAATATTACTTTAAAGGAGACACTATGCTCGATGGCATACCCAATACACAACAACGAGTTTCTTTGAAATCTTATGTTGCACTCTATTAATAAAATAATTTTATTTAAATGGTAGTTAATACCTAGCCATTGTAATGATGGGAATTAACAGAACTATCTTCAAAATTATTAGATATGTTTGTCAAATATTTTTACTTTTTACAATAAATGTTAGACGATTAAAAATGTGAATGAAACCAATGTTAACTACAAACATTCTAATATTCTTTAAAAGGTCGATTTACCGCCTTTTAATGGTGAACCTCTTTTAAATACACTTTATGATAATTTTATGTGTCATATTTGAGAAATAAAAATTCTACTTTAGAATTGGGACATCAAAATTTATTTTGTGTAAATTTTTGGTATTTATCCTATAAAGTTCATTTTTTAATGAATAGTGAAAACTGTTGTATTTTAATTCAAAACCACTTTTTAATCTAATTTATTTATATGATTAGATTACCTTTTTAATTGGTTTTAAAGTAAAATTAGAATATATTTTTACCAGTTAATCCAATGTTGGTCATTGTAATTAATATCACTTTGAGATTAGATGTAAAGGAGTATCAATCTTTTGATAGATATGGGTTCTTAAAAACACGCTATTTGATTTGACAGCGGAGTTTAATTATAAAATTAATTAATGAAACTTCTATGTTATGAATTTGGTAAAACAGATATCATTTTTGAATTCGGAATATCAAATATAGATTAGGGTAATGTTTTGGTATTTTTCTGAAAAAACATAATTTTTGATGAATAGTGAAACCACAATGTGGTAGTTACAAAAACTGATTTTTTGTTTAAATGGAAAATTACCACTTCTGTGATTTGAATTTCAAAAATCCAACATAAATTATTTTCATTATTATGTAAAATGTGGTTCAGTGGGATGAAAATAATTTTTGATGAAATGTAACTTTAATGTTTTATTAATCACGATTAATGGTAATTAGTGTGATTTAAGGTAAAAATGACATTATAATAAAATGAAAATATCTTGAAACTTGTCCTAACCCTATTTTATGGGTAATGGCAGACCAATAAAACCCATGGGTCGAGTTTTGGGTCCCCATGGAGCCACTTGGGTATGATAATGACATTTATGCCTTTTATTTAAAGTAAAAATAAAAATGACACTAACATGTATTATTTTACTAAAACAATTTTTATATGGTGTAATACACGTCAGATTTTTGAATATATATAGTAATTCTAAATATAACTATATTTCCTACATCATAGTATTTTTTTTATAATTTTTAGACATTAAATAAATTAAATAATTTATGACATCATGATGATGCAGTGATTACCTCATTATTTAACGATTTAAATAAAATGAACAGATAATGTAAAATATAATACCTAAACATGTCAAAAACCTATTGGATTGGTGGATTTAAAACTATTATCACATTATCTTCAAAATACATCAATGTGGGTCCTTTTAAATCCGAAACTCTTTTTAAAATAATGTATCATTTCTTAACTTTCCAAGAGTTCCCCTCCTATCCTTTTATAAAAGGCCCCCACCTCTACATCCTTACCCACACCTCTCAAGCCATTTGCTAGGCCTTCTTCTGATCATCTTGTATCTCCACATCACTCTCCTAATCATATAAGCCTTACCTTAGGCAGTAATCTCTTCAAGAAATCCTTTTGGTTCAAAGCAACGGCAGTTAACTGATTTTAATGTAACGTCTTCACTTGTGATTTTTTGTTTTATTTTGATTCTCCAACCCCCTAATCTCTTTTTATTCATTTATTTTTTAACTAAACCATTATCTTAAATATACTAGTATGTTGTTATAAAAATTATTAGAGCTACATTTACACACACCTACATCTAATGGATAAGGAATATACTATTTTTCAGGATGGTGAATTTCTGCTTCACGAAATGATGATTGTTCAATATTCTTTTAACACCTTCAAAGGTGGACATAAATATATCACTATATTTATACATGATATATAATATTTTTATGTTTTCCTTAAGATTATTTATTTTTCATTTATGGCATACCATTATGGTTTCCATTATTGGTAAACGTGATATCTTCAGTTTAGGAAGTGCGGACTCCGCCCCCTCAATGTGATTTGATTCGTTAATACCATATGTGGTACGTATAAAGGGTATATATAATGATATTATATTTTATACCATACTGGAATTATAATACTATTATGTGTCATTATATTTTAATTCCATTAAATATAAAATAGAAATGGATGTAGCGTTCATGCGTACGTACGGCTTACAGTCTCCATGAACGGTGCTTTTCATTTCTTACCTCTAAATGTTATTTAATATTATAAATGCATGTATAAAATGGATATATATGATATATATGATATCTAAATAATGAATATAATTATGGATATAATGGATATTTTACCCCACGAACAAAAATGTAATTATAAAGAGTAATTTTTTGACTCAAGTAGCAATGATCGTTAAAACAACCGTTATTAACTTAAATAATTACACAGTATTCATGACATGGTAATAAGTGATATAAAAGGAGTAATGAACATGATAAATGTTCTTATGAAAGGATAAATTAACTCACATTTATTATTCAGGATATTAAAGAACGACCCAGTCAAGTCGGATATGAGGTATGGGATCCAACCCCTCTCTTTCTTTTTAAGTACACTCTTTTATGTCATTCATTTTAAACTAATCTTTCTTATGATTGGGTTGTTATTTTATACTAATCTTACATTAATTTTTTCATATGATGAGAGACCCTATTTTATCTCAAAAATCCATTTTGGAAGTTTTGATTGGCACCGTTAGGCTGCCGAATTTTAGTAAGAGATCCCACCTATCTCTTTCTTTTTAATTACTCTATTTTATGTCATTTCTTTTATGCTCATCTTTGTTATGTTTGAGGATGTTTTTTATATACTTAATTCTGTAATTTTTATATTCATATTATTAGAGACCCAATTTGATATCATAAATCCATTTTTGGATGTTTTAAGTGGTGCCGTTAGTCTGTCGAGTTTTCATAAGGTATTTATCATCTCACTTTTATTTCCGTGAAATTTATGATACATTTGCCAAAAATTTCTTTGAGTGTTGTATGTAATGCCCATTATTTTACTCTATTTGTAATATACATTGGTTTTGAGTATTTACATCCATGTTGTATTGTCCTTCTTTTATAGGGTGTACGTTTCGAAAGTTACCAAAGTGGATAAGGGAACCTTTCACCCTCCTCTTTTAAAAAGACATCTTTTGTTATATCTTTTAAATTACATCTTATTATGTTGGGATATGTTCTTATATATCCTTATTGATGTAAATTGTATGTACAAGTGATGAGATACCATTCACTCTCTCATCGAATTTTTTTTCTAAATTTTGAAGTGACGCCGTTAGGCAGTCAAATTTTTACAAGGGAACGTCTTAACCCAATTTAGATTTCTTTGGGTTCAACTTGTACTTCTTGAACATGTCATCCTATGAATACGTGTGAATTAACTCTGATTTTTTCACACTTAATATCCACTTATATTGGGTGTATTTATATTTCTCACACATAATTATGTGATATATTTATCCTTAATTTTAGGATACCATCATTATAATGGATTTCATCTCAATTTACATTTCCATTAAGACTTCATTGTTGTTATGCACCAATTCACTCTTATATGGTGTGTATACTATCCTTTGACATATTATATCATTAATACCTTTATTCTAATGATATTATAATGTTTGGATTAAATGTTATTATGCAATTATTTGTATTCCATATTCTCTCATTTTGTTAAAATCTCTTTAACAAAAATATCGTTTTAAATGTTTTAAAGATTCGTTATTCTAAATCTTTATATTTAATTTCCATGTTTTTAAAATGGTTTTAAGTATTTATTTATAATGACATTAATATTTTAAAATTATAATTCTATTACAAGATTCAAAGTGGTATGGGACACTTTGATTTAAAAATATCTTTTAAATGGTTTTTGAAAATGGATTGATTAATTCAATATCGTGTAATTACTTCTTGTGATTGAAAATGAAATGTTATTATTAAAATGTTTATATTTTCAATATTTTATGTGTAATGATGGTACTTGGAAATTTTATGGGTGGTTACGTGATAAACCATATGACTGGTGGTGCCGTGAATACCGGGACGAGTGGTTACGTTATAACCTCCAATGCATTGGGTATGGAAGTTGGTCGTATGGCTATCCCATTATGTATGTGTGGAATTCGACCATATGGTTATTCCATTTAAGTATGTTTATGTCCAAAATTACCTTTATATGTTGTGTGTTCTTTATATGGGTTTGATGGTAATCTTTTGGTTACAAAAGGGTATGAAATTGTCTTTTATTCAGTAAAGAGTTTTTAATACTTCATAAAGGTGAAAATTATTACTTTGGTAAAGTATTCATGGTTGACTTGTTGTTTTGAAAAACTAACAGTTTTCCTTCGTTGTGTATCCGTTACTGGGATTTATATGTGCATCCCATGTTTTTGAAATGATTTTCATAGGTCAAGGGAAAGGTACATGATGTGATGATAGTGTCAAGGAAGTGTCAAGTAAGAATCCCTGTTTTATTTTAAATATGATTCTGTTGATGGGAAAAATTAGTACAATCTTTTAGGTAAAAAATTTGTTTAAATGTGGAATGTAATGAATGTTTTCTGATCTAATTCTCTAAAACTCTAATCCTGAAAAGATCCTCAATGTTAATTATTCATTTAATTCAATATTAATTAAGGTTTTAGTCTGGGGACTTAAAATGATATATGTATAAGGAACTAAGATATAATAAATTTAGACACGTGAGAAAAACAAAGCATATAATACTCAAAACGTAACCTGAATGTAGAGACCCTAAGCATAACGTACATGGACATTACATTACTTTTGCGGAATACGTAGTACATAACAAACACACACACACAAGGATCGTAATAGTTTAGTGTCTTTGCAAACTCGGAATATAATCTTCTAATCGTGGTGAAAGATCTTCAACATCTCCCATAAAGATCTTCCCTTTTTTTACCTAAGACCTTTTTTTATATCCTGGGGAAAATAAAACATAAAAAGGTGATCTCAAATGCTCAGTAAGGGTAAACAAAAGAAATATCAATCACATCATATTCATAAGAACATAACATTTTGGAAATCTTAACCTGCAAAAAAGAGCATAATTTCATAACATGGGATAAATCATAGTAGTGAAATGAAATCCCAATAATCATAACTTAAAACATGAAACATTGTGGCATACACACATAATCATAGAGAATCATTTCTTATTATTCAAGACTCATTTCCAAGACTATCATAGTGGACAAAGCCCCTTTCTGAACCGAGTCACCCTCGTTTCAGTCCTGTTTCACTGAACCGGTATAACCTACCATTCCAGCCATGTCTATATCATGAGATATAAAATGTTTACCCAATGAATTGGAGGGAGATATAGGTCCCACCCATCTCATAATGATACCATTCTTATGTGTGCCACAAAATCATAAATCATACATCATTGCATAACCCATGTAATACAAATGGGAATCTTAAACATCATGACATCATAAAATAATTCATATAAGATAAAGGAATTCATAAAAATAATTCCATCACTACATAATAAAATCAATGTAATAATAGGGATAAAAATAGAACCCTTTATTATCTTAGATGGAAAATAATTTTGATAAAACACTTGAACTCCATTCTTGAGGAAAATATCCTTTCTTCTTCAAAAACATTTTTCCTTTCTTAACATGTCATACAATTTTAAACTAAAAGAAGTTGATTAAAAATAAACATAAAAACTTGTATGGGAATATTCTTGGAAATAATGTTTTAAAAATCCATTCCTGCCGTATAAGTTAAAAAAAACATTCTTCTCGTACTTTTTTCGGAAAAGTCAAAAAGTACCTCGTACGAAAAACGACAAAATATTCCTTTCATATCTTTTACTAAAAACTCACCGAAGGGTAAAATTGGATTTAAACAATTATAGGTGGACGGAAATAATATTACATATTGAGGAAACATGGATGTGGATGATAAAATACACCCCAGTAAATACCAAAGTATAAGCAATCTCGGATAAAAATGAGATTGTGATATTTCCCTTACCTTAGGTCCGATTTGCTTTGTAAGTGTCTGAACCTCCTGTATAATGATATAAATAATGTAATTAACTTATTACAGAATCATACTCATTGTTATGATATCATATATGGTTCACTTATAACTTTATTTTACCCGTTCTTTTGTAAATTCCATGTTAAACAGCGTTTTGGGTAAAATCGTTTCATTTTTCGTCCGTGTTTTGACTTGTAATTATTCATATGATTACTTGGATCATGATTAATTAATTCCAGAATATAAAACATGATTTATATATTATATATATTCATAATATACATATATATAATAAATTAGTAAATGGAATGAAATACACCGTTCATGGAGACGGTAGGCCGTACGTACGCATGAACGCTGTTTTCGTTTCCTTATTGAGTTGAATGGAATTAAGTAGATGACATAGATATATATACACATAAATCCAGTATCATTATTATGTCATATATTTCATGATTAATTATTATATGTACTTTATAATCATTCATGAATGGTTAAAGTGGAGAATGAATCTCATCGCGTCGTGGAGACGGTAGTCCGTACGTACGCACGAGCGATGATATCGTTTTCATGATTATTGAATTGAATTTGAGTGGATGATACAATATATCAGAATCAGTATGATGTTATAATAACTATGTATAGTTATTCTTTACACCATTATACCCATCCATGTAAGGTGTTGGTGGAAAAATAGATTACACCACGGCGTGGAGACGGTATTCCGTACGTACGCACGCCCGGTGATTTTGTTTTCCATAGGATGGATAGAAGGTGAAATGTGGTTGTTTCATATTTATAATAACAAATCAGTATATTAGTGATACTGATGATATTACTTTATAATGAAACAACTAAAGAAGAATAAGTTGAAGAAGAAAGAAGCTTGAATGAATCGGGAGAAGAAATTATCTCTTCTTCGATACGCCTCTTTGAAACCTCCTCTTAGGGCACTATGATTGGTCATTAAAGAAGACCAGAACCTCTAGGATGTTTCTAGGGAAGTGGAGAAGATAATTTTTCAGGGTTTGGCCGAGCTTGAAGGCTCAAATTGGTGTGAGGAGGAGAGGGAGGAGGTGCCCTTTTATAAGGGAGGAGAGGGGCACCTTTGAAATTCTTAAAAATATTAATTTATAATAAATCTAACCCAACTTAAAAACCACAAAAAATGACCCATATTCAAATCCTAGATTATATAGGGTTTTAATCTCATCAACCAATCAAATTTAGAGACGTTTGGATCTTATTTTAAAACTTATCATTTTGATTAATCCTTATTTAATCTATTTATGTTTTTTTCTGGTAATACAATTCTAAATTTTAAATTATAACAAATAATTACTTATTTTTTGTTAATTTTACATAATTGTTTAATTTATAAAATTATAGACTATATAAATTTATATTTATAATTTTTAAATATTTTTGTGATTTTTAAACAATTTTATAATATGCTATTTTTATAAAATAACAATAGTGCCAATTTTGACACTATTCATTTATTTGAATTTAAATTAAATATATACACAAGATATGTTCGAACTAAAAGCTCTAATAGATTAATAAAAGGTCACATGTATCTATAAAATTAGTGGATCACATTAAATAGTTCGTATAATATTTAGTTTATTATTTTTAAAACTATTTATTTGGTTTATCTCTTAATAAAATAATTACTACAACATTTTTGTATAATTATTTAATATACTTATTTGTTGCATAAAAATTTAATATAAAATATATTGATGAATATAAATATATAACCTTTTCACAATAATAGTTTTACTAGAATTTACCATCCTAAAATCACAATATTTAAATTGTTATATTTATTAAATTATGAAGGTGAAAACTTTGGCATCATTTAAAATAAAATAATATAAGTATCATAATTGCTTGTATAAGACTCCAAATGGTAAAATATTCTACCATTGGATGATTATAGTTTACATTTACATGACCAATAAGTTTTGTTCAGGGTTTTGTGCCTTTTATGGTCACTATTAGTTTAATAAAAACTATATTCTTGATTTTTCACTAGATAAATAATTTCTGCGTCACTATTGTGTCACAATTAATGATAATTATTTAACCCCAAAAAATTCTAAATAAATTATCATGATGTAGATAATTATGTTAGATTTATGGAGACTATTTATGTTCAATGTTTTATGATGTTTATCACTAAGTTAAAATTATTATACTTATAAGATTTAAGAGAGTGACATGTTGTCACTTTCTTTGGTTTTAATAATAATTAAATTATTTTCATGGTCAAAAGTCCATAAAATGAATCTAATCCGACCCTTAGATGATATGGGTTTACTTTTAGCCATCAAATAGAATTTTGGAATGTGTTATGGTAATTTTATAATATTATATTTACCCTTAATTACCCGATTTACCTTTAACTATGGTAAATAAAATTTACCGTAGTTACTATTCATAATTCCCTAAAATAAAAAGTATCCTATTAGCATAATTTGGACCCACTGATTCCAAATATGGAATCCATTTTTTCAAATTCAATACACAGAATTTGCAGAAATGAAATTAAAATTAATCCCGTTGTCGAATGAAAACAAGTTTTTGTTTAAAACATTGCAAAAGATTGAATTGATTTAACCTACGAAATCAAGGTAAAATCAATGCTAATGACATACATTATATTAAATGGTAAAAATATATTCTATTTATACTTTAAAACCATTAAATATTATAATTTAACCACGTAAGATATTACGATGAAAAAGTTGTTTTTAATTAAAATATAGCTTGTTTTTACTATTCATTAAAATGTGAAAGTTACCAGAATAATATGAAAATTTTATCCAAAGTAAATTTTTATTTCTTGATTCCAAAGAAGAATTTTATTTTTTCAAATTGAACTTATAAACATTTCAAAAACTAGATTTAATTTGGGTGCTCCATCAAAAGGCGGCAAAACTATATTTTTTGAAAAATACTTATTTTACCCGAAAAATTGATTTTGTTCTTATACCATGTTCTAGAAAATGTGTAAGATGAATAATAATGTTATAAAATTATAAATTTAGTTAATATTATTCATAACGGCTAGTTCATAATTATATTATAATAATATATCGTTGTTTAGTAAAACTCGATATTGCGTACAACACACGCTATCGAGGAAGGTCGTGATTGCGTGTAATGCAAGCCAAGTCAGGGTTGCGTGTTGTGCAAGAATCCATCGTTGTTTCGTATAATGGAATCCAACCATATTTCATTTATACATTGAATATATATATATATATATATACTCAATGTTGCGTAGAATAACTATTATCAAAATTGTGAGTAACACGATCCAAGAATAGTGTTGCGTATACTGAAAGCTAATACGGTGTTGCGTATAGCGCAAGGTAATCTTGGTGTAGCATACAACAAAATACATTAATGAAATTAAAAGAATATTTTTCATAAAAGCTCGGGGTGTTACACTGAACATGGAATTGTTAATATGCGGGTAATATAAAATCCAAATAAAATAATATATGGCAGTGTATATAAAAATATGGTTATTTAAAATATGAATAATAATGTTAAATTTATTATACCTGAGTCTAGTATGAGAAATACGAGTGTCAAAACATAGGGTAATGTAATTTCCTTTCACTTTTACTATTTGTGAGATACTTGCCATATTCAAAAATATTTTCATTAATGTGGCATATATAGTTCCAATGAATGTTTTATATGATTATTATTCTTAATTTTATGGATATTTACATATCTATTCCATTATATTTATTTCATGGTATTTAGGTTTCAAAATTTACAAATTCGGTATGATTGTTTTCTCTCAATTTTCCTTCCATCAGATACATGTTTTATTATAAAACTATATTATTTTTTGAGAAGTATATACTTCCATTTGAAATGATATATAACTAAAATAATTATTTTCGTGTTATCTTTAGAATAATATTATTTAATTTTTTGACATGGGGATTATATTTCAAAGTTACCATGTGATAATATTTTAATGAAAAAATCTCAACAGTTTTTGAGATTGTTTATTCTGATGCATCCTTTTTTGGAATATAATGACTCATATCTAAATAAAATCATATATCCTCTTATAATATTTTTTGCATGATATATTAATGTATTATTACCATTTTATATCTCTTTGGTACTTAACATAATTACTAAAATATTTGTATAAAAATATTACTTTAGTTGTCCTTTCGGTCAGAAATCTATGTTCTTTCAAAATACAGTTATTTAAAAAAGTTTCCAATTTTTTTATGATTTTTTTAAAAAAATGAACTCATTTTATCCTAAACAGAACAAAATAAATGTAATAAGAGTCTGAATTGATGAATTTTACATTTATCCTGGAGAAAAGAAAGAAGCATGTCCGAAGGAGTTATAGAGTAGCTACTCCCCTCATCAATTACCCCTTTGTTTGAAACACCATCAGTATGATAGTTTTCCTCCTAAAATATGTGAGTTACAATACAGTTCATTGAAGAGTTCATGTCTAGAACATTATCCTATTTCACTATCATCTTCTATGATAGATGAATCGTTCCCATCATGACTGCTTGAATAAGGATAGTTGATTCACACTCGAACTAGATGTTATTCCATTTTTTTGAGATTCAAGAGCAAACACTCTAATATGGGACATCTTTTCCACTTCCATGGTATTGTAATACCCAAAAGAACCATATGTTTTGTCCAAAATTCACTTTTATGAAAATTTAATGTGCCAAAAATAATATTTGGCATGTACATAACTGCCCGCCGTTATGATCATCATTTCCTTGACGATTCCTATATATGTTTACAAGGATAATTTTTAGATAAAAAAGGATATTTTCTATAAAAATTATTATATTAAAATATATTTCAAAAATTACTTTCCATCTTAGATTACATCCCTTGATGTTACTCATTCTCTTCTTTGAAATGATCCAAATATTTAATTTATAAACTATTTTATATGGTGTATATTTTGGTGGGATGATGATTATGAAATTTGTTTCTCTAACATGTAAAATATTCCTTTTAACTTTCTTAATTTCATGGGGTAAGCATTGATGAAATTATTGTGAGTCATTTCTTATTTCCATAGATTATGATGAGTTGAAATGTTAATGATACCCATTAAATTTCATGAGTTATAATTTATTATTTAAAAAACTAATCCCATTTAATGGTTCATGATATGATCAATGATTGTTTTCAAAAAGAATAATCTTTTATTATTTTATTATTTTATGTGTGGGACCTATATCTTCATCAAATTCAATGGGTGACATTGGATGTCTCAGGATTAATTTTTTTTTGTGAATCGGATTACATGTTCACAATGTTTTGAGTGAACCTTATTTTGTGTTTATAATGTTATGTATGAAACTGATTGCATTTCAAGAATGTTATGCATGGACATAGTTTCATTTACATATGTATATGCATGATCCTCTTTAGATGTTCAAAATAGTATGTGTGAACCTGATTGTATGACCACCACATTATGCATAAACGTGGTTTCATGGAAATAAGTCTATGTGAGGAAATGATTTCTTGAACATAACTTGTTGGGTGAACATTTTTCTATATATACATTTTTATGATGGTATATGTTGATGTGTATACCCAATTGCAATTATTATTTCTTTTTTATGTTCTCATGGATTATAATCTTCCCTCCCATATGATTCATATCATATAAACTACCAATCCTTATGCCATGTCTCATGATTATGATCCTTTTATATATGGTGTGATATTAAAATTTTATTCTCATGTTATCAAACCCTTATGTTCATGATATACTTACGCGTTAAATTTATTTAACCTTATTAAGAATTTGAGATTACCCGCAATTTGTTTTTCCATTCCTAGGATCTAAAGAAATGCTATATATATTTTTTATAGGAAGGGATCTAGTCATGGAGAATATAGTCAGAGAAAATGTAGCTCACGTATGTTCTTATATTTATGTTTCCATTTTCAAAAATGAACTAAAATAGTATGGTATTTGGGTGTCCATTTCTGTAATTTATAAGTATGAATAAAAAATAATGTAATGTTAATATAGGATAAGTGAGGGTCTAAATATTTTTTATTAGGGGAATGGATTATTAAACCATTGGAAACTAGGATTATAATACTTTATCTTGATCTATAGGTATATTTATAAGGGAATGTCTGGGGACTTATCTAAGGACAAGTTTAAGGATAAGAAAAAGTACAATAAAACATACTTGAATTTTGGTAAAGGATAGAGGGTGTGGTTGTTTGATCTGAATCTACAGATTATACACAAAAGGGGGGTGAATTGTGACATTTTCAATTTTTCGATAACTCTTCTCTTGAATGAGTTTTGTCCTTTATACTTTATCAGACTTGATCATGCAGAAGAAAAAGTAAAATTAAGAACACAAATATGTATAGTGGTTCGGGGAACAGAAATCCCCTAGTCCACTCCACCAATTCTCTACTCCACAAGCTTGGTGATTTTCACTATATGGTCCTATTTTCCATAGACCGATTCACAACTGAGTACGGGCAGTTGAAACCATTACAATCCAAGGTGAAACAAAGACTTCTGGTTAAAAAACAAACGTACACAGCTTAGAACGAGAAGCTGGTTACTCAAGAATAAAAAATTCCAGAAAGAAATTTCCAGTTGATCTTCACAATTGCAACAGAATTCAATTGACAGCAGATGGATCGACGTGTCTAGAAATATTGATCTTCAAGAAAAAGCAGTTCTAAGTTGATCCAGTTGTAGTAGATATAGTGATATAGTTCACAACCTTAGTAGTAGTAGATCCACATTAGATATTTTTTGTAGAATGGGTGAATCTTCTATCGAGTTCCTTCTTCTAGAACAAACAGAGCTTTTACGCACTTTTTGAATCAGTAGATCAATCATGAATAGTTGCAATCTCTGTTTTGCACCTTTTTCAATAATTGATCGATCACATCCCCCTTGTTACTGGTGTTTCAGAGTGAAAATATATAATAAAACATATATCCAACATATTTAGATCCATAAAAGTCACCTTCTGATTCGCGATATTCAAAATTTTTATTTTATAGAAAAGTCGTAACTTCCCTTCAGACTCATCATAAAAATCTCCTTTTAATTCAATCTTACATCCATTAATAAAACGGCATTGAATCAGTCAAATTCATAATTTAAAAATGACTTTATATCAGGCTTGAAATCTGCCCATGAATCAGCTTACTGATCGTTGCACATAAATATCTTCTGTAAATAATTTTGACGCCAAACGTAAGGTTGATGATGTGGCCTCCAAACGTAGGGTTAATAACATAATCTTCCAATGTAGGGTTAACAATGTATGGTTAAACACAAACGTAAGGGTGATCATCCATACTATTTTTTCCCTTCAACACTGAAATGTATGGTAAAAGATCCATACTTTTACTTGATCCATACATTTCCAAGAACGTATGGTTGTTCACAAAAGCAAAGTTGATGAACCATAATTTTGAGAAATAAACGTAACGTTTAGAATTTATGTACGATTCTCCTTCCATACTTTGTTGATAACCAAAACATAGGGATCTTTCTTAATGTAAGTTTCTTCTTCCATACTTTTCTGAAAACATATGGTTGTTTAACCATACTTTTCCCTTATCTCAAAAAGTATACATGCTTTTCATCCTTTCTCTACGTTTATCTATGCAGGGTCTGAACAGTGATTCCAGAACATGCTAAAACATATTCTATACTATATAAATCTACGTATGATGTGAACAGTGATTCCAGAATGAACTAAAACATATTCTGTGCTATGTAATAAATTCTCGTTATTTCAAGAGTAAAATAAATTAATAAATTTATGAAAAATAATAAATAAAATCATTTGAAAATAACTAAGGGTATTTGTGAGAATCAAAATTATCATAAAGAGACAGAGTATTATTTTCAAAAACTCCCCCTTTAAATAACATTAATACATATTTTTGAAAACAATACTTTTCTCAACAATCTCCCCCTTTTTTATGATCACAAAACCCATAAAATAATTAAAATTATTTAAACAAAATTAACTTTCAAAATTCGTTATATTGTTTTAATAAAAACTTCTCCACAAAAAAGATAATTATAATTCCAAATGTATCATTTCATTTTCTTCCTCAATAAATTGAATTCTCCCTCTAAATAAAACGTAGGTTTTAATGTTTTGTTTATCCAAATTCTCCCCCTTTTGTGATATCAAATAGAATGAAAAATCATGGATTTTAACACTGTTAATATTTCACTGAACTATTAGGAAATGATATTACGAATTATTTATCAATAATTAAATATGGAGTACTGGAATATTAAAAATAAAGTCAATAAATTAAATAAAGAAAGAATGAAATAAACAATGAAGGAAAATTGTCATTCAAAAAACTGGTGTATATACATGACAATGATATAAACGGGAATCAAGGTTTGGGTAAGATAGGCAACAGGGTCTATCTCCTCTGGATTGCAGTCATGATTTCTGTAAACTGTTCCCGAAGTCTCTTTATCAGTCCATCTTCGAGCTTGATAACGATATCTCTGTTCTCTTGAGTCATATGAATGTCCTCAATTAAATTGACTCTGAAAAACTCGTGCATCCTTTCCTCTTCTTTAACAAATACTGACAGCTTCTCTGATAACTGATCTAACAGAATTCTGATCAATGGATCACTAGATGTCAGTTGATCCACTATCAACCTTTGATTATCAAGCAATACTGACAAAGGAGAACTGTTACATTGAAGATCTTGTATACTATCATTCATGTTTCTCAATGCAGATGTGATACACTGAAACCTTCTGATTAAATTAGGTGAAGTACCTGATCTATTAACAGCATTATTTGCAACTAATGCAAATTGGTTCTCCATAAATAGCTTCAGATCTGAAAAATCTGTCTTTATAACCATTTCAGTTCTTAATTGGGAAACAACATTCAACATATCATTTTTAAACATTTCAACTTCTTGACTTGAAACTCTACACTCGTTCACCTTTTGAAACTTCAAATGTTATAAGTCTAAGGCATTTCATTGAGAAGCATTCTCAGATTCCAACTGAGATACTTTTCTGTACAGTTCTTCAACATCTTTTCTAGAATCAGATGCACCATGTGGCTGATTCACAGTCTCAGGTTGATGGAGCAATACCAAAGGCAATGATTCAACATCATATTTTTCTATTTCTCTATCCTCAGAGGGTTGGTCCACATATTTTTCCTTAGAGTTTTCAAACTCATCCACAGAAAAATCCTCTTGATGTACCTCTGTGTGAGCTTCAAAAGCATGCTCACCAAAAACATCAGTCTCTATGCCTTCCATTGGGTTTTCAGGAACAAAAGTTTCATAATATTCCTGAGGTCTGACCACTTCTTCACCAGGAATTGCCTCCATCTCTTGTGCCTGTTGAAGTAAAACTTCAACATCAGCTACAATATGTTCATGATTTTCCCTTTGAGTTTCTTCTTGAGCTCCAGATATCTCTACTGGAGCCGTTCTCTCAGTAACATCTTACATGGTTTTATTAGAAACATCTTCTCTCACAAATGAATAAGTAAATAATGGTTATGTTGGAGTTTCCAAAGCAGTGGAAGTGACGACCCCATTTACTGGTCTTTTTCTTCATGATTGAAGTCCCTCCTGACTTCTGACTTCCTCAACATCTGCCACTTCAAAGCGAATCCTTCTTGCTACATTGCTGACTTTGGATTCAGCTTGTCCCTCCTTGGACTTAGCAGGTTGAGCCTGAGCACTCTCCGAGTCTTCCTTAGCTCCTACTGGCAAAAGTTTTCCTTTAATTGTGCTCCATAAATAACCACCTTTCCTCAAAGTTCCTTCATTATAGGTATTACTGTGATGACAATTAACTCTAGCATCCCCTAATCTCACCATGTCTTTCTTAAATAGCAGCTTAGAAATAAATCTACCAAAGGGGTAGAAATTCATCTTGGCCTCACTTTGATAGCAGCAAATGAGATAACTTATCATGTATATTGGAATGTTTAACTTAATATCACTTAACATAAGAAACATTATATACATATCAGGGTACAAAATATTCTCCATTTCTGCCATCCATGGAGCTATTCCAGTTTGAATAAATTTGACCAAAATCTTCTGATCAGGCTCCAAATTGTTCACAAGAATTTTCTTTATTGTCTTGGTACCGAAAAATAAAAAAAATAATGTATTCGTATTTATGCACATAATATCCTATATTTTTCAGGTCAAAATGAAAAACTCCTTCATGAGGGCAGTTTAGAATCTGACTAATCTCTAATGAAGAGATTGAGAAATCTATATCCTCTATCTTAGCAAACATATTGTCCTATGTATCTCCCAGACTAAAATGTACAGGTTTGTAGAAGTATCTAAGTTCTACTTCATACAGAAATTCTGTATTTTCACTATTGAACATCTATTCAAGATTCTAAAACGACAACCCTTGCTTCAACAACATATTTGTTTGAAATAACCTGTCTAGATCGATTACCTTGCCGTGTAAGATTTTTCTTCCCTCGGTGCATTGTCTCTTGGCATTGCTCAGCTCGGCCTCACTGGCACTTTTATTCCTTACCATTTCCACAAAAGTCTCTGAAGGATATAAGGTTAGGGTTTAAGAAGTTCAAATGTTAGGGTTTCAGAAGAGGAAGTTTTATTTTAGGATTTCGAAAATGTTTCGATAGAAGTGAAAGGGTTTAAAAGTAGAAAAGGCTCTGACAGCCTTGATTCCTGTGTAATCACTAATCATTATATATAATTTTAAAAAAATTATATGATGAAAGAAAGAAAATCTTAAACAGTATTCAATAAACAAAATAAAATTTACATAAATAAAAAAATATTATTTAAAATTAAATAAACCAAATTCCCACATAATAAAATCAAACCTTGGAGTGGGAAGTGGTTTAGTAAAAATATCTGCTAATTGAATTTTAGTATTTATAAATTCTAAAAATATATCTTTTTTAATAACATGATCTCTTAAAAAGAGATTCCTTATATCAATGTTCTTAGTTCTAGAATAACTAATAGGATTTTTTGAAATATTAATTGCACCCATATTATCACATAAAATATGTGTATTATTAAAATTAAATCCAATGTCCATAAGAGTGTTTTTCATCCACAACACTTGTGCATAGAAACTGCCAGCAGAAACTTATTCTGGCTCAGCTGTTGACAGGGAAAATGAATGTTGTTTCTTACTAGAACATGATACTAAGGATCTTCCTAAAAAGTGACATGTACCTGATGTACTTTTTTCTATATAATCTACAACTTCCAAAGTTAGCATCTGAATATGAAATCAAATTAAAATCATAAGTTTTAGGATAAAGAAGAGATTGAAAAACAATTCCTTTTAAATATCTAAAAATTCTCTTCACAATAGATAGATGAGATTCTTTAGGATTTGATTGAAATCTAGCACAAAGTCATACTGAATACATTATATCTGGCCTGATAGTAGTAAGATATAACAAACTACCAATCATACCTCTATATAACTTATTGTCAGCGACTTACCAGTTTTATCCAAATCATGTTTTATATTAGTACACATAGGAGTTGTAAATGACAAGTTGTCCTCAAGTCCAAATTTCTTAAGTAAATCAGTAATGTATTTTCATTGATTTAAAACATTTCCAAAAATAGTTTTGAAATATTTGAAGACCCAAACGAAATTTAATTCTCCCATTACACTCATTTCAAATTCTTCTTGCATTAATTTTGAAAATTCATGACAATGAGTTTTATTTGTTGATCCAATGATTACATCATAAACATAAATTTGAACCAATAAAACATTATTTTTCACAGTTTTCTTAAAGAGTGTTGGGTCTACCATTCCAATAGTAAAATCATTTTTCAAAAGAAAAGAACTTAATCTTTCAAAACATGTTTTAGGTGCTTGTTTTAGGTCATAAAGTGATTTAGTAAGTTTAAAAACAGAATCATGTTTTTGAGTGTTTTCAAAACCATGATGTTTCTCAACATAAACTTCCTCTATTAAATAACCATTTAAAAAGGCAGATTTCACATCCATATGAAATAATATAAAATTCATATAATATACATAGGATAAAATTATTCTAATTGCTTATAACCTTGATACATGTGAAAAAGTCTCATGATAATCTATTCCCTCTTCTTGATTATATCCTTATCTACTAATCTTGCTTTATTTCTAGTTATTGTGCCTTGGTCATCCTGTTTATTTCTAAAGACCCATTTGGTTCCTATTAAAGGATAATTCTTATGTCTTTCCACTAAATCCAAAACGTCAATTCATTTAAACTGGATTAATTCATCTTGCATTTAAATTACCCAACTTTCATCATCTAAAGCATTTTCTATTGTCTTGGGTTCATGTTGAGATAAGAAGGCAGAGAATTCCACTAGGTTTCCTAAGTTTCTTCTAGTTTGAACACCAGTTTCAAGGTCACCTATTACAGTTTCAAAAGGATGATTTTTTAGGTTTATAGACTGTCTAGATAATATATTTAAAGGGTCATCAGTATCATGTTCCTCTGAACTGGACATAATTTCTTTTATATCATTTTCAAAATAATTCTTTAAATTCTCAAGTATCATGTTATCATTAGAGTAAAGATCATCTATTTGTTCTATCCTTTTCTCAAATGAATCAGATTCATCAAATTTCACATGAACTGATTCTTCAAAAATCCTTTACATTTTATTATAAACTCTATAATATTTGTAGGTAGCAGAATATCCTAAGAAAATACCTTCATCAGATATGGGATCAAAATTACCAAGATTATCCTTGGGGTTTAAGATATAAACATTGCATCCAAAATCTTTAAAGTAATTTACTTTAGGTTTTCTGTTATTCCATAGTTCATAGAGTGTCATTTTCAAAATTGGTCTAATTAAAACCCTATTAATTATATAACAAGCTGTATTCACAACATCTGCCCAGAAATATATAGGTAGGCTATATTCATTTAACATAGTTCTATCCATTTCTTGAATTGTTCTATTTCTTCTTTCTACAATCCCATTTTGTTGAGGTGTTCTTGGTGTAGGGAAGGTGTGTTTAATACCCATATTTGAGCAAAAGTAATTAAATTCCAGATTCTCAAATTCTCCACCATGATCACTTCTCAATGAGATTATATTGAAACCTTTTTCATTTTGGACAGATTTGCAGAAACTTTCAAATAAAGTAAAATCTTCATTTTTAAATTTCAAGATGAAAATCCATGTAAATCATGAATAGTCATAAAAAAAACATATACATATAATTTACCAGCTAAACATGCTACTCTTGAAGGTCCAAAAAAATCCATATGAATAAGTTCTAGAGGTTTAGATGTAGCAACCTTATTAACAGATTTGAAGGATGATTTGTGTTGCTTGCCAAGTTGACATGCATCACAAAACCTGTCACATTCAAATTTGATACAAGGTAAATCAGAAACTAAATGTTTCCTAGATAACATATGTAAAACATATGCATTCTAATGACCAAGCCTTCTATTCCAGATCCATGATTCACTTATATTAGCAGTCAAGAAGTTTAATTGTTGTTTACAAAAGGAATTTAAATCCAAAGTATAGACATTATCAGTTCATGGTGCTTTAAATTTAAACAGTTTATCTTTAGAAACAGTACAACAATTGTTAGTAAAATCAACGGTATTTCTATCATCACAAAGTTGAGAGATACTTATCAGATTGTGTTTTAATCCTTGTACATAAAGTACTTTGTTGATTGAGACTATTTTGGGATCTCCAACTGTTCCAATGCCAATGATTTTTCCTTTGGAATTGTCACCAAATGTGACAAGTCCTCCTTCCTTTTGAGTGAGTAAAAAAAATTCATTGAATTTCCACTCATATGTCTTGATCAGCCATTGTCCATGTACCATATATCTTTTCTTATCTTGTGACCTACTACCTGCAAAGACATTCAAACAAGTTGCTTTGGTACCCATAGTTTGTTGGGTCTAGGAGTGTTAGCTAGCAATGATCTGGGTATCCAGATTTGCTTTGTTCTTTTAAAATTAGCTGAATCATATAAGACTTTTGAAACATAGGCTTTATTAATACCACAAATTTGAGGTTGTCTTAAGAATTTTTTTTAGCTACATGTCCCTTTTCCCCACAAAAACTACAATTAACCTTTTTAGAGCTAGGAACAAAATAATTTGTATATAGATTTGGTTTTTCTCCTTTACCGCCAATTCCAAATATGTCTTTTTAAATGACAGTTTTTCCAAGAATTTCATTTAATGAGTTCTCTCCTTTTGTAAAAAAACAATGCATTCTATTTGTAAGATTCTATTTCATCCTGCAGTGTTTTATTCTTGATTCAAAATTACTATAGTTAGTATTAATCAAATTGTATTTATCATTTAATTATTTATGTTTTTTCAGCATTGTATCTCTTTCATCTGAAATGGCTTTATGTTTATTTTTTAGTGACTTATGTTTCTTAAATCGTGATTCATATCTTTCTTCAAGCATATTATAGTAGGCTGCAAGTTTTTCATTTGTGTAGCTTGATTCAGAATGTGATTCAGAGGAGTATTATTAGTGTAACTCATCAGTTTCTACCATGAAACACATGTTTTCCTTTAGAATGACTTCTTCGTTCTCTGAGCTTGATTCAGAAGAGCTACTAGATTGTTCAGATACACTCCAACTGGATTTCTTATCTTTCTTGTATTTCTTCTCAAAGTCATTTCTTTTGAAGAATTTCTTCTTCTCTGCATCCTTCAATTGTGCAAAATATGGTCTGATATGTCCCATATTTTTGCATTCATAACATATTAATTATTTATTATCACCCTTAATGGATTTTTTGAAGCCTCTTTTCTGGCTGTAGAATTTTCTAAATTTTATGGATAGTTGATCCAGTTCTTCATCTGAGTTGGATAAGTCAGAGCTTTATGATTTAGCTTTGACTTCTTTGATCTTCATCATTCTATTCTTTTGTTCTGAAGTTACCTTCAAGGCAGTATCTTCTATTTTGATAAGAACTTTATGTTCATTAGTCTCATCTTGCATTTTAGCTTCATACATCATCAGTGTACCAATCATCTCTCTCATAGTTAGATCTTTGATAGGTGGTGATTGTCTGATTGAAGCAGAAATACCAGTCCATCGGGTAGGAAGTACTCTCAGTACTTTTAATTCTTGATCAACCTGCTTGATAGATTCTCCTATAGCAGTTATGTTATTGACAATTTCTCTCAATCTCCCATTCATTTGGGTAATGATCTCACCTTACATCATTCCGAAAGTATCAAATTTCAGTTTTTCAGTTGCATATCTCATTTGCCCTACATTATCTGTCCTTCATATGCCACACATATTGTTTGCAACAACTCCTATATTAATTTCATCTAGTCCTAGACCGTAGATAATTTCATTCATAGCCTTCGAGTTCATATCATACTCTGCCTCTATACCAGCACTCCCTGTCTCAGGATTTTCCAGAATTTCATAAGGAGTCCGAATCTTTGAAAAGACTCTATATCTGAGGTTTTTCAGATATATTATCATGCGCAATTTCCAGCAGCCATAGTTGTCTCCATTAAAATATGGTTCTCTAACCATCACATCCCTTATATTGTATCAGTCATGGTGATCTTTTGTATAATACTTAAATGCTTCTAGCTTTCTACGGCTCTATCAGAATCTCCTCCTCTGATACCAATTGTTGGATCTGAATCTACAGATTATACACATGAGGGGGGTGAATTGTGTATTTTTCAATTTTTTCATAACTCTTCTCTTGAACGAGTTCTGTCCTTTATACTTTATCAGATTTGATCATGCTGTGGAAAATGTAAAATTAAGAACACAAAGATGTATAGTGGTTCGGGGAACATAAATACCCTAGTCCACTCCACCAACACTCTACTCCACGAGCTTGGTGATTTTCACTATCTGGTCCTCTTTTCCACAGACCGATTCACAACTGAGTACAGGCAGTTGACACCTATACAATCCAAGGAAAAACAAAGCCTTCTGGTTCAAACATGAACCTACACAGATTAGAATGGGAAGCTGGTTACTCAAGAATAAAAAATTTCAGAAAGAAATTTCCAGTTGATCTTCACAATTGAAATAGAATGCAATTGACAACAGATTGATCGACGTCTCTAGAAATATTGATCTTCAAGACAAAGCAGTTATGAGTTGATCCATTTGTAGTAGATATGGAGATATAGTTCACAACCTTAGTATTAGTTGATCTACAGTAGATATTCGATGTAGAAAAGCTGAATCTTCTATCGAGTTCCTTCTTCTTGAACAAACAGAAATTTTACGCTTCTATTGAATCAGCAGATCAATCGTGAATAGTTTCAATCTCTATTTTCCACCTTATTCAATAATAGATCAATCACATCCCCCTTATTCCTGGTGATTCAGAGATAACATATATAATAAAACATATCTCCTGCATATGTAGATCCATAAAAGTCGCCTTCTGATTCGCGATATTCAAAAATTTAAATTTACGGAAAATTCGTAACTTCCCTTATGACTCAGCATAAAAATATCCTTTTCATTCGATCTTAAATCCATTAATAAAACGGCTTTGAATCAGTTAAAGTCATAATTTAAAAATGACTTTAAATACGGCTTGAAATCCGCCCAGAAATCAGCTTACTGATCGTTTCACATAAATATCATCTGTCAAAATTTCTGATGCCAAACGTAAGGTTGATGATGTGGCCTCCAAACGTAGGGTTAATAACATAGTCTTCAAACGTAGGGTTAACAACGTAAGGTTGGACACAAACTTACGGTTGATCATCCATACTCTTTTTTTCCTTCAACACTCAAACGTATGGTAAAAGATCCGTACATTTACATGATCCATAATTTTCCAAGAATGTATGGTTGTTCACAAAAGTATGGTTAATGAACCATACTTTTGAGAAATAAATGTAACGTTTATAATTTACATACGATTCTCCTTCCATACATTATTGATAACCAAAACGTAGGGTTCCTTCATAAAGTAAGGTTACTCTTCCATACATTACTTAAAACGTATAGTTCATTAACCATACATTTCTCTTATCTCAAAAAGTATACATGCTTTTCATCCTTACGCTACGTTTATCTACGTAGGGTATGAACAGTGATTCCAGAACGCACTAAAACATATTCTGCACTATATTCATCTACGTAAGATGTGAACAGTGATTCCAGAACGCGCTAAAATAGATTCTGCGATAAGTAATAAATTCTCATTATTTCAAGAGTAAAATAAATTAATAAATTCCTACAAAATACTAAATAAAATCATTAGAAAATAACTAAGGGTATCAGTGAGAATCAAAATTATCATAAAGAGACAAATTATTATTTTCAATAATCTCCCCCTTTAAATAACATTAATACGTATTGTTGAAAACAATACTTTTCTCAACAATGGTTTCATATAAATACATCCCTATCTGAATACTAAAAGTGGATGTGGCTCTAGAATATGTGTACCAATAGGTAACAACTCTAACTTGTTTTGTCAGGCCTCAGTCGACATAACCTAGTACGCGATAATGGGCCACGCTACATGCCTTGTTTCACACACCCATGGTATATGAATTGGGAATTCAAAAACTCATTTTGAACCATTATGAAGGATTTAAATAGAATATTGTTATAAATAACAAAGGATAAAACAAATGTTTAATAGATTAAATATGTAGGTGTCATTATTTAGTCATCATATAAGTAATTTTTCATGATTATTCTTTACTCTACTATGTTAATTGTCTTTCACCCAATGCTTTAGGGTCTTAGTCAAAAGAATAAACTAGAATGAAAAGGGTTAAAAATAAATGTTTTATATGTGTAAATTATAGTCATTAAAAAAATCAATGACCTAAGTGGAAACCTTATGAAGAGAATTAGAAAGGTGGTTTGAGTATTGGATATACCTTTGATGATATCATGATCGAAAACAACCTATTAAAGGTATGGGATTTTCTGCGATAATTGTTTACATTATTCACAAGAAGCGTGATTAGATAATGGATGAGACACCTTAAAACATGAATCATATTTCATTTTCTAGAAAATCACATTAAGAAACAAGGTGATGAATCATGGGTAATGGTTTAAGAATAATGTTGGGAAATTGAAGTGTATATGGTTTGGAATTCATAGACTATGCTATATGAATCTTGAACTATATAAGGATTGTTTGTATATTTTTTGAGTATTTTCAAGAATATGTTAAATGATTCTAATGAACTATAAAATTTATTTAATGGAAATGTTACTTTAATTGAAGAAAAACCATAACATGTTAATGTGGATAAGAAAATAAATATTTATATGGATAAAGAGTTGATGATATTCTTAAATTAAATTAGATAATATTTATGAAATTGTATCTGATATATGATTTATTGAAAAATTAGTCTATGTTATCATGGATAGATGTAACGCCCCGACCCCAGTTACCCAGAGTCGGTGCATTATTACATATCATTGGCATGATCACAAGAAAGATCAAATCTCGAAAGACCGATTGGTTTAGTAGCCTTGGAAACACTAGATATATTCATAAGTTTTACATTATATCATAAAATGAAAAACTACTACAACAACATAATGTTTTCACAGTCCACACTATAATCCCCTCATAATATCCCTGCAGGTCATTCATAACTTACATCTTCACATCCTGGGAAAAATAAAACATAGAAAAGGGGTGAGCTCAAATGCCCAGTAAGGATAACAATATAGCGGAACATTAAAAAGAAGCATAAACATTTAAGGCAATGAATTACTAAAACAAAAGCCTTTTAAACTTTAACTTCAACATAGTACGGAAAAAGTAAAATGAAATAATGACATTTACTTGTTCACATGGATATTCTACTAATCGAATAATCACATGCAAAATCAATAACCACTTTCATAATGTTTGAATGCATAATGCTAAACTTTAATTACTTTTCAAGGCCTCGTCCCAAGTCCTTGGGGATAATTGTAACCGGAACCCAACCTGGAGTGCCTCTAATAACCGGACACCAACCCGGAGTGCCTCTAATAACCGGAAACCAACCCGGAGTGCCTCTAATAACCGGACACCAACCCGGAGGGCTTACTTTTACCAGTCCCTAACCTGGAAGGCTTAATTTTACCAGTCCCCAACCTGGAGGGCTTACTTTTACCAGTCCCCAACCTGGAGGGCTTACTTTAACCAGTCCCCAACCTGGAACATACTCGTCCAACACATTCATATGAAGTAAAGATTGAAATATAACATAAACATTCTTATTGGAACTAGCATACGAAATGTCAATACTTTCACCATAAACTATGAATGGTATAAAAATAGCACATCCATAGTCAAACATATCACAAAACCTTCAAAACAATATAGAAGTTTTGTATCATAATAAATCAACTTCAAATAATCTTAAAACCCATCAAAGGATGTTGACATCGATGAAATCAAAATTCTTTTTAAAGAAATATCTCCTTTTATTTTGAAATCATTTATGATTCATATAAAATCAAACATTTTCTTTGAAAATAATCTTATAAGCTTTTAAGGGAAGCTTTGACGATTTTATAACGGCGGAAAATAACCGCACCCGCCGTATAAGTTAAAAAACATTCTTATCTTAATTCTGTCGAAAAGGTTAAAAAGCACCTTGTTTGGAAAACGACGGAAAGATTCCCTTATAATCCTCTTATAAAAAGTCAAACAAGGGTATAAATGACTTTAACCCATATTCTTTTAAATATTAAAAATGTTTTGAAATACATTTTGAAGAAACATGGATGTGGATGATAACGAGATCCCAGTAGATTATTACGTATAAACAACCTCAGATAATGAAGAGATTGTGAAATAACCCTTACCAGTTTGGTAGCTTATGAAACATACAACCCATGAAAGAGGTATCATACAATGAATATGTAAGTACACATAAATTAGAGTGTATTACACAAAGAATATAATTATGGGTAGTACATACACCACACAAAAGGTAATGGTGGCAATATGGCATGAATCTCATGAGAATAAGGAGTGAGATGAAAACCCCTTACCACGTTAATCAACAGAGTCGTATGGACAAAAGTTAATAACCACCAAATGATTTAAAGAATAACATGAATATAAATAGAATCATGATAATATATATCAAATGGCAGTACACAATACACCACTTTCAATAATTTAGTGGCGAACAATGGAAATCTCACGGAATTGAAAGTGAGATAAGAAAATCCCTTACCTTGTACTTTTCCTTGGTTGGGGTAGGTTAACCTCCTGTATAATGGTGAAATAATTTTTATTAAATTATACAAGAATCATATATATTAATATGATATCATATATGATCTTTTAATATTGATTTGATAATAATATCTTAGTATTATCGTTGTTTCGGGTGTTAACTTACTTGTTTTCTTTTGTATGTTTTGTTACGTAAGACATGTTTGTAAAGGATAGGTTGTATATTATTCAAATACATAATGGTATCAAGTCCTTAAACATCATTCTTAAATCATCAAATGATAATTATAATTGAATGGATACGATGGAGGATGAATCTCATCGCGTTCGTGGAGACGGTAGTCCGTACGTACGCACGAACGCAACTTCCATTTAGTTTTTATTTTAAAAGAATTGAATCCAAATGATACTTAGGTATATTAATATTACATTATAATATAATATTTTATATATGTTACTTATGTTCATTAACACCATCCTTTATACGTTCCATGTGTGGTATGAACGAGTCATATCATTTTAAGGGGGCGGTAGTCCGCACTTCCTCAAATGAAATTATCGTATGTATATACAACATGAAACGAATAATGGTATGAAATAAAATGGAATTACAGAAGCTTATATATAAAATATATATCATTAATATCATATTTAATTACAGTGCCATCATAATGTCCACCATGAGAGGCGGTAAGATGTATTTGAACAATCATCGTTTCGTGAGGCGTTAGTTTGCCATCCACAGAAACATTATGTTCATCATCCATTAGATGGAGTTGTGTGTATGTGTAGTTTGAATACTTCTTATAACAACATCCTAGTATATTGATGATACTGGTGTTGTTACAAAAGAAAGGAAATAAAAAAGAGTTTGGGGGTTGGAGAAGCAAAATAAATGAAAATAATTTAAGAGAAAACGTTACCTTTAATTTAGGTAACTCACTTTGGTTGGAACCAAAGGACTACTTGAAATGCTTTCTGCCTAAGGGGAAGCTTCAAGGAGGAGGAGAGGGATGTGGGGAGATTAGTTGGGCAGAGTTTGGATGAGCCAAGGGGCTTGAGAGGTGTGTGGAATGAGTATAAGTGGTCTCCTTTTATAAGGGAGAGGAGGGGCTCTTTAGGAAAGAGTGAAAGTATTAGTTTATAATATAATTATATTCGGTTTATAATGGTCCAAAAATCATTGAGGTCGAAGATAATAGGACTCGTATTCTAAATAACATCAACCAATAAGAATTGGACAGGTTTTAAATAATATTTTAATCATTATAATCTTATTTATTTAAATGATTTATTAATGAGGTAAACATTGAATCACTATTGTGTCATTAATAATTTAACTTATTTGATTTCTAAAAATTATAAATAAACTATCATTATGTAGGAAATCTTTTTAACTTTCTAATGAATATTTATAATCGAAAATCCAACATGTATAACCCTATGTAAAAATTGTTCTTCTAAAAGATGTAAGCTTTTGCCATTTTTATTTTTATTTTAACTTTATTAATATAAAGTGTCCCTACCACATAAAAGTGGCTCCAAGGGGTCCCCAAATTGACCCAAGGATGCTCATGGTCGGGTATGTGTCCACCAATAAGGTTAGGACACGTTTTAGGGTAATTTTGTATTATTATAATATTATTTTTTAACCCTTATTTACCGAATTTACCCTTAACCATGGTAAATAAAATATTTACCACAGTAATTATTTAAAATGTCTAAAAATAAAAGTTACCTATTTACACAATTTGGACATACTGATTCAAAATATGGAATCCATTTTTCTAAATTCAAAACACATAAGTGGCATAAATTAATTTAAAATTAATTCCCGCTGTCAAAACAAAAAGCGTGTTTTTAAGAGATAATAACTATCAAAAGATTGACACTTGTTTACGTTCGGTTTAATTGTAAAATTATGTCCAATGACCAAAATTATATTAAATGGTAAAAATATATTCTAAATATACTTTAAAACTACTAAAATTCATAATTTATCACTATTAATTATTTTGATTAAAAAAGTTGTTTTTAATTAAAATTTAGTAATTTTCACTA
Organism: Viscum album; assembly: GCA_963277665.1. NCBI lineage: Eukaryota > Viridiplantae > Streptophyta > Magnoliopsida > Santalales > Viscaceae > Viscum > Viscum album. The sequence continues at coordinate 873,236,910 of OY728143.1, read as the reverse complement.
TTCATCAAAATATGAAAGTTATCCGAAAAGTACCAAAATTTCACCTTAGGCTAAATTCGATATTCCGAATCCAAAAATGATGTCCATTTTAAAATATAAAATATATATAATTTCAAAATTTAGGTATTACTATTCATAATGGCTAGTTTGATTGGCTGTGGCGTGTGTTAAAACTCAAGGTTGCGTACAACACACGCTACTATTTTATTCAAAGGAAAGCATACCGTGGAAGCTTGGGATGTTTCATTTAAAAAATTTTTTGATGTCCCAATTTATCCAGATAGTTTAAAATATTTTATTTAAAAAGGTTTCACTATTAAAGTTGATAAAAGTGCAATACTGAAAATGAATCTGTTCTTGCATTATGACTAAGAAACTCATAATAAGGATTCTAAAATTATAAGGATTATATAAAGTTCAAAATGTTGTTAATACTATTCATGACCTCTTTTAATGGCTTTTTTTTTGTACGTCATGGTGTGATTGAACTCGGTGTTGCGTGTAGTGCAAGTTATTGAATTATTTTTAAGAAATAACACACTATGAAATCCTGGGGTGTTACATTCTCCCCTCCTTCAATAAATTGCGTCCTCGCAATTTGAAATTGTTCTTCAAAAATAAAAGGATGAAAATAGAAAATATCTTTGTGGGAAAACCCACATCGGAAATTAGGTTACTAAAATTTAGTCTTAATATGAGGAAAAGAGAAATGAAAGAGTCACCACCAAATTATGATCTCGATTAGGAGAACATTGGTGGCAATTAGAGACATATAATTGGAGGAAAAACGTAAATATTTATAGGCAGTGATTGAGATCATCAATCACAAACAAGTGTATAATTGAGGTCCTTAAATTCATCAATCTATGATGATTTGAAATAACATTGGTTCAACAAAACATAGGGTATTAGGATTACACAATTTTGACGTTTCAAAATATCATAGTTGAAATCCCACATCGAAAAATGAATTAACGAGGCCTCTATTTAAAATAAAGGGTGGAAAGTATGAAGATTACTGAAAATAACACATACTAGGGTTCCATGTAGGAAAATATGGATATGGAAGAGAAATCTAACCATCAATTATTTGATGGAGAGTGGTAGAGAACATGGCTATGGAAAGGCCAACAATCCCAAAGCCATGAATTAGTGATGATTTAAGGTACCATCTAGGACAACATTTTTGTTCTAAGTTCCTTTTATTAATGTTGAGGAATATATTTATGAGATTGGCTAAGATCATAAGGAGATATACTTACTTTATAATTAGAGTTTTATCCATTAATAAATTTCTACCACAAACTCATCTTTCACTCTAAAAGATCATAGAATGTAATTTTTTTATTTATACTATTCGTACAGGGTTCCAAAATAAATGAATTTATAATTCATCTACCAGATCTTAAAAAAAACAACATTATTTAATCCAGGACATCTTGTGGGCCAGTGGTAGGTGATACACCCTTATCGCCCTTCGGTTGCGGGTTCAAGTCTCGCAGCCTTGCCGGACGCGACGGGTTGCCGCCCGACCTCGGGGTTGTCCTTTTATGGTAATCCAAAATAATCCAAACTAGAACTATCCAAAATACTTCTGTCCAAACTCACAGTCCAACATTTATAAGGAAGGTAAACATAATATAGATCCTTTTTACCCCGTAATAGCATATGAATACCTTCATCTTGTATTCTTTTAATAAACTGAAACATCTTGAATTACCATATTCCTTATTGATTACATTCATGCTCCCCTATTCCATATAGAATGCTAGATATACTTCATCAATCCAAAAATGTTTTAAACCCCAAAAAAATGATGGAATATACAAATCATTAATCAGTTTCAAGGTAGTCAAGAATATCCAACATAATTTATCCAAATCAATCATGTATTATTCTAAAATCACTAACTCGGTATCAGAACCATATTATGGTTTATCTTTCTCTCAACCATATATTTTCCAAAAATTTATCCTGCTATTGAGTCACTTTTCTTTGTTCCACACAATCTCAAGTCCTTAATGAAATAGTACTGCAGTACAATCCTTATATACTCCATAATTATTATAACAAGTACATTGTTGATACAACACTCAATTGACATAATCAACATAAGAACTCTAATCATTCCTCTTCATCTGTGGTAGTATCATAACTTGATTATTATCCAATAGCATCATTTGCGGCATAGTCTGATGACTGGGGCATAGGTTCGCGTAGTGTCCAAACTCCTTGAAAATGAAGCATTGTACATTTGAAACCATTTTCTCACCCTTGCAGTCACGTACTTTGTGCCCTTTTCCTCCACACTTATAACAAACTCCCATTCCTTTCAGGCAAGTTCCAGGGTGTTTCTTCCCACAGTTACCACATATGGGAAAATTCTTCTTTTCCCTATTTCCTTTATCCATTTTTCTCTCTTCCATCCTTTTCTTCTCTTGCTTCCCTTCAAAGCCATAGGACTCAGTAAACTCTTTACTTATCTTATCAACACATGATATTATTTCTTCATATGATGATAATACATGGGAGACTATTTCTCTTATCAATTCTAGCTTAAGACCATGAAAGATATGATCCTTCCTTCTCTTTGGATCATGTGCATTTCTGGAGTTCTCATTCCTTCTACTGGGCGCCATTTCTAAACAATGGCATAAACTAGATCAGTTTATGAATCAAAATACATAATCCCATACTTATAAAACACTTAAAATAAATTGAACTATTTATGGATATAATCCATAATCATAAAAATGTTTTCTTTGAGGAAGTATATACTCATAAACCCTTCATAATGATTTGTAAGAAAATGAGAGTTATCCTAAGCATATCCCCCGGGAGTGTCGTAACCAAGAGTGCAGCAAGGCCCGTTGTCGTGCACCAGTTCCCGTTCGAGTCTAGCTCAAAGAGGTGTTTTCGGGTTTTACCCCTAGGTACATCTGTGCCAGAGCCGCCTCTACCTGCTCGTATCCAGACAGGGATGTATTGCTCGGAAAACTCACAAAATCTCTACGATACCAAAATTCGAGGAAGTTCTTCTATACTAATCCTGAAAGTTCATCTTAGGTCTACGTGCTCTAATCAGAGTTTATCTAAATCTAGTTTCCAAGCTTTGTACTAAACTTCCTCTGATACCAACTGTAACGCCCCGACCCCAGTTACCCAGTGTCGGTGCATTATTACATAACATTGGCATGATCACAAGAAAGATCAAATCTCGAAAGACCGATTGGTTTAGTAGCCTTGTAAACACTAGATATATTCATAAGTTTTACATTATATCATAAAATGAAAAACTAAAACAACAACATAATGTTTCCACAGTCCACACTATAATCCCCTCATAATATCCCTGCAGGTCATTCATAACTTACATCTTCACATCCTGGGAATAATAAAACATAGAAAAGGGGTGAGCTCAAATGCCCAGTAAGGATAACAATATAGCGGAACATTCAAAAATAATCATAAACATTTAAGGCAATGAATTACTAAAACAAAAGCCTTTTAAACTTGAACATCAACATAGTACGGAAAAAGTAAAATGAAATAATGCCATTTACTTGTTCACATGGATATTCTACTAATCGAATAATCACATGCAAAATCAATAACCACTTTCATAATGTTGGAATGCATAATGCTAAACTTTAATTACTTTTCAAGGCCTCGTCCCAAGACCTTGGGGCTAACTGTAACCGGAACCCAACCCGGAGTGCCTCTAATAACCGGACACCAACCCGGAGTGCCTCTAATAACCGTACACCAACCCGGAGTGCCTCTAATAACCGGACACCAACCCGGAGGGCTTACTTTTACCAGTCCCTAACCTGGAGGGCTTACTTTTACCAGTCCCCAACCTGGAGGGCTTTCTTTTACTAGTCCCCAACCTGGAGGGCTTACTTTAACCAGTCCCCAACCTGGAACATACTTGTCCAACACATTCATATGAAGTAAAGATTGAAATATAACATAAACATTCTTATTGGAACTAGCATACGAAATGTCAATACTTTCACCATAAACTATGAATGGTATAAAAATAGCACATCCACAGTCAAACATATCACAAAACCTTCAATACAATATAGAAGTTTTGTATCATAATAAATCAACTTCAAATAATCTTAAAACCCATCAAAGGATGTTGACATAGATGAAATCAAAATTCTTTTTAAAGAAATATCTCCTTTTATTTTGAAATCATTTAAGATTCATATAAAATCAAACATTTTCTTTGAAAATAATCTTATAAGCTTTTAAGGGAAGCTTTGACGATTTTATAATGGCGGAAAATAACCGCACCCGCCGTATAAGTTAAAAAAACATTCTTATCTTAATTCTGTCGAAAAGGTTAAAAAGCACCTTGTTTGGAAAACGACAGAATGATTCCCTTATAAACCTCTTATAAAAAGTCAAACAAGGGTATAAATGACTTTAACCCATATTATTTTAAATATTAAAAATGTTTTGAAATACATTTTGAAGAAACATGGATGTGGATGATAACGAGATCCCAGTAGATTATTACGTATAAACAACCTCAGATAATGAAGAGATTGTGAAATAACCCTTACCAGTTTGGTAACTTATGAAACATACAACCCATGAAAGAGGTATCATACAATGAATATGTAAGTACACATAAATTAGAGTGTATTACACAAAGAATATAATTATGGGCAGTACATACACCACAGAAAAGGTAATGGTGGCAATATGGCATGAATCTCATGAGAATAAGGAGTGAGATGAAAACCCCTTACCACGTTAATCAACTGAGTCGTATGGCCAAAAGTTAATAACCACCAAATGATTTACATAATAACATGAATATAAATAGAATCATGATAATATATATCAAATGGCAGTACACAATACACCACTTTCAATAATTTAGTGGCGAACAATGGAAATCTCACGGAATTGAAAGTGAGATAAGAAAATCCCTTACCTTGTACTTTTCCTTGGTTGGGGTAGGTTAACCTCTTGTATAATGGTGAAATAATTGTTATTAAATTATACAAGAATCATATATATTAACATGATATTATATATGATCTTTTAATATTGATTTGATAATAATATCTTAGTATTATCGTTGTTTCGGGTGTTAACTTACTTGTTTTCTTTTGTATGTTTTGTTACGTAAGACATGTTTGTAAAGGATAGGTTGTATATTATTCAAATACATAATGGTATCGAGTCCTTAAAAATCATTTTTAAATCATCAAATGATAATTATACTTGAATGGATACGATGGAGGATGAATCTCATCGCGTTCGTGGAGACGGTAGTCCGTACGTATGCACGAACGCAACTTCCATTTAATTTTTATTTTAAAAGAATTGAATCCAAATTATACTTAGGTATATTAATATTACAGTATAATATAATATTTTATATATGTTACTTATGTTCATTAACACCATCCTTTATACGTTCCATGTGTGGTATGAACGAGTCATATCATTTTAAGGGGGCGGTAGTCCGCACTTCCTCAATTGAAATTATCGTATGTATATACAACATGAAACGAATAATGGTATGAAATAAAATGGAATTACAGAAGCTTATATATAAAATATATATCATTAATATCATATTTAATTGCAGTTCCATCATAATGGCCACCATGAGAGGCGGTAAGATGTATTTGAACAATCATCGTTTCGTGAGGCGTTAGTTTTCCATCCACAGAAACATTATGTTCATCATCCATTAGATGGAGTTGTGTGTATGTGTAGTTTGAATACTTATTATAACAACATCCTAGTATATTGAGGATACTGGTGTTGTTACAAAAGAAAGGAAATAAAAAGAGTTTGGGGGTTGGAGAAGCAAAATAAATGAAAATAATTTAAGAGAAAACGTTACCTTTAATTTAGGTAACTCACTTTGGTTGGAACCAAAGGACTTCTTGAAATGCTTTCTACCTAAGGGGAAGCTTCAAGTAGGTGGAGAGGGATGTGGGGAGATTAGTTGGGAAGAGTTTGGACGAGCCACGTGGCTTGAGAGGTGTGTGGAATGAGTAGAAGTGGTCTCCTTTTATAAGGGAGAGGAGGGGCTCTTTAGGAAAGAGTGAAATTATTACTTTATAATATAATTATATTCGGTTTATAATGGTCCAAAAATCATTGCGGTCGAATATAAGATGACTAATATTCTAAATAACATCAGCCAATAAGAATTGGACAGGTTTTAGATAATATTTTAATCATTATAATCTTATTTATTTAACTGATTTATTAATGAGGTAAACATTGCATCACTATTGTGTCATTAATAATTTAACTTATTTGAAGTCTAAAAATTATAAATAAAATATGATTATGTAGGAAATCTTTTTATCTTTCTAATGAATATTTATAATCGAAAATCCAACATGTATAACCCTATGTACAAATTGTTCTCCTAAAAGATGTAAGCTTATGCCATTTTTATTTTTATTTTAACTTTATTAATATAAAGTGTCCCTACCACATACAAGTGGCTCCAAGGGGTCCCCAAATTGACCCAAAGATGCTCATGGTCGGGTATGTGTCCACCAATAAGGTTAGGACACGTTTTAGGGTAATTTTGTATTATTATAATATTATTTTTTTAACCCTTATTTACCGGATTTACCCTTAACCATGGTAAATAAAATATTTACCACAGTAATTATTCAAAATGTCTAAAAATAAAAGATACTGATTTACACAATTTGGACATCCTGATTCCAAATATGGAATCCATTTTTCTAAATTCAAAACACATAAGTGGCAGAAATTAATTTAAAATTAATTCCCGCTGTCAAAACAAAAAGCGTGTTTTTAAGAGATAATAAGTATCAAAAGATTGACACTTGTTTATGTTCGGTTTAATTGTAAAATTATGTCCAATGACCAACATTATATAAAATGGTAAAAATCTATTCTAAATATACTTTAAAACTACTAAAATTCATAATTTATCACTATTAATTATTTTGATTAAAAAAGTTTTTTTTAATTAAAATTTAGTAATTTTCACTATTCATCAAAATATGAAAGTTATCCGAAAAGTACCAAAATTTCACCTTAGGCTAAATTCGATATTCCGAATCCAAAAATGAAGTCCATTTTAAAATATAAAATATATATAATTTCAAAATTTAGGTATTACTATTCATAACGGCTAGTTTGATTGGCTGTGGCGTGTGTTAAAACTCAAGGTTGCGTACAACACACGCTACTATTTTATTCAAAGGAAAGCCTACCGTGGAAGCTTGGGATGTTTCATTTAAATTTTTTTTTGATGTCACAATTTATTTAGATAGTTTAAAATATTTTATTTAAAAAGGTTTCACTATTAAAGTTGATAAAAGTGCAATACTGAAAATGAATCTGTTCTTGCATTATGACTAAGAAACTCATAATAGGGATTCTAAAATTATAAGGATTATATAAAGTTCAAAATGTTGTTAATACTATTCATGACCTATTTTAATGGATTTTTTTTGTACGTCATGGTGTGATTGAACTCGGTGTTGCGTGTAGTGCAAGTTATTGAATTATTTTTAAGAAATAACACACTATGAAATCCTGGGGTGTTACAATATAGGTTACAACTTCTTGGATTTATGGAATATCTCAATTAATTTTTCGATTAAGGATGAATGCATATTTTATGAAATTATTTAGGTAACATCATGTCAATACCATGTTTCAAGAGAATATACAATGACGGTATTTACATGTTTGGAATGTGACAAACAAGAGCTACTTTATGATATTATGGGGAACAATGTTAATATAATTTCCTAAATTTGTTTCTAATGTTTTGGATTTTTACCATTCAGATGGGTTATAAGGATAATAAATATATAGAATATTTAAGTTAAACGTTGGATAATGTATTTATGTATTGAGGTCATATTGAAATTTCCTATTAAAAGTATATTTTGTGATTAACCATTTTTCAAGGATGTCTGTCCTATTTATTATGGAAATTATATCATTGAGGTTTTAGAAAAGGAAAAAATATATATCCGGTGAAAACTCATCAATTCTTGAAAGGCAGTATGTCTTAAACCCATCATATAAGGACGATAAGGGGTTCACACCTACTACTAGCCTACACGACGTCCTAGATAAAGTGTAATTATTATTATATAGTGTAAAAATTTGGGGAATAGATATTAATAATAAACTGTTAGTATTAAATTTTTATAGATTAATTTATTAACCATATGGAATTTATAGAACATTTAGGAACAAATAGTTAAACTTTTAAATCATTTATTATCCTTAAGATGCTTTGAAATCATTTTTTATTGATTCTGGCATCAATGTAAATTTTTGGATATCTATTTCGTGATGTAATGGAAGAATTGGAAATTGTTAAAAGAACATTCAAAGGTTGAAATTGTGTTTGTATAAATATATCAAGAAATTAATTTTCCTTATATTATGGTTCAATAAAATAATTACTCAACAATTGGAAAATGATATAAAAAAATTACCCTAATACCTTAATTTTGTTGAGCATATTTCCATTTAAATATTCATAGAATTATGACTTGGAGGCCCTCAAATTTATATTTATCATTCAATTTTTTGTGATTTATAACCTTAATCACTCCTAAATCATTACTATTTTCCCCCAAGTCCATATTTTCACTTTCCACCTATGTTCTACTATGTGGAATCCTAGTTAACTGTTACTTTTTTTAACCATTATGTTTCAAAGATTCAATTTTAATAGATGTTTTGGTATTAAATTTTATGATGTGGTTTTCTATGATAATAACGTTTAAGTATTAGAAAATTGATACTAATATTATAATCAAGAGAGAAATTCATTTTAAGGGAGTTAAAATATAACACCCTGTTATTTTTTTTGAATTTATTTAATATTTTTGATATTTTTATTTCAAAAATTAGTAAGAATAGTATATTTTGTATTAATGTTATATTTTTGACTTGTTTATTACACAAAAAAATTTGATAGTGCAATAAAGACAACATAAATTCAATATTTCTCTACAAGTATCAGTAACGTTATCTTACATTACATGCAAGATTTCCCTTCCTCGATTCCTTGCATAACACATAAGGCCGAGTGTTATCGAACAATTATATATTACTAGAAATATTATTATTTAACATAATAATATATTACATAGCTATTAAATTTAATATTATTGGATAAACTATCTAATTAAAATATTTAATTAACTTCATTGGTTACCAATTAATTAGAAATGAATATAGAAATGAAATGGATGTAAATGGATTGATTTTATAAAAGGCAATTTTGTTTATGGAAAAGGAAGTTTATCTTAATGAGATTAATTAATTAATATTAGTGAGTTATATAAATTAAATGTAAATGTTATATATTATAAATTGTTTTTATATTTATTAAATAGATTTTATAGCCATAAAATGAGAATAGATGAAATATTACCCCTAAAAATCTAATAATTTTATATAATTAGTTTTATTACCTTTTAATGGAAAACCAATTTTAAATATAAATTTTGTAACCTTTAAAAAATTTATAGGTCAAAATAAAATTCATTTTTAAAATAAAAACATAAAAATTTTGTTATTGTGTATTTTCTATATTTTTTTGTGAAGTTTCATTTTTTTAATGAATAGTGAAAAATAATGAATTTAATTCAAAATATATTTTTCATCTAATTTATTTATAATGTTAAATTATATTTTTAAATGGTTATACATATTGATTAGATTAGTTTTTATAAATCAATCAAATTTATATCATTGGAATAAATTTAAATTTGAGATTGAATGTAAAAAATCAACAAACTTTTGAACTGTTTTACTTAAAAAATTAATGCATTGTTGTCATGATTGAGGGATAAAATTTAAATTAAATTATTACACATATGTAATTTGAATTTATAAAAATGGATTCCATATTTTGAATCAGCATAATTTATAATTTTAATAATCTCATCTTAGTTTTTTATCAAAAATATTAGTGAAAGTAATTAAAATTAATTAATTTGATTAAGGTAAAATGTAACACCCCGAGCTTCCACGATACGCTTCTCATTCCATAATGTAATAGCTTGCATTGTACGCAACTTCGAGTTCTAAAACACCGCGACTAATCAAAGTAGCTGTTTTGAATAGTAATAACTACTTTTTAAAATTATAGAAATTTTATATTTCAAAATGGACTTCATTTTTGGATTCGGAATATCGAAATTAGCCTATGATGAATTTTGGGTATTTTTCTGAGAACTTATAATTTTTATAAATAGTGAAAAATACTTAAAAACAACTTTTTTAATAAAAAAAATTTATAGTGATAAATTATAATATTTAGTGGTTTTAAATTATAATTATAATATATTTTTACCATTTTATCCAATGGTGGTCATTAGAATTAATTTAACATTGAAATTGGATATAAACAATTGCCAATCTTTTGATATAAATTGTTTCTTAAAAACATGCTATCTGTCGTGACAGCGGGAATTAATTATAAAATTAATTAATGCAACTTATATGTTTGGAATTTTTTAAAATAGACATCATTTTTGAATTCGGAATATCAATTATAGCTTAGGGAGAAATTTTGGCATTGTTCTGAAAAACTTCAATTTTTGATGAATAGTGAAACCACTAAGTGGTAGTTAAATAACTGATTTTTCGTTTAAATGAAATATTAACACTTCTGTGTTTTAATTTTCAAAAATCCGACATACATGGTTGTCATTAAGAAGTAAAATGTGGTTCAATGAGATTAAAATAATTTTTGGTGAATAGTAACTTTTAAGTTCTTAATCGCGATTAGAGGTAATTAGTGTAGTTTAAGGTAAAAATAATGTTTTAATAATATTAGATGAGCTTGACACATGTCCAACCCACATTGTATGTGCCATGGCCGACCAATAAAATCCATGGGTCAACTTGGGGACCCCATGGAGCCACTTTAGTTGGAAAATGACATAAATACCTTTTATTTAATGTTAAAGTAAAAAATGACACAAACATGAAATGTTTTACTAAAACAATTTTTACATTGGGTTATACAAGTAATATTTTTTACTATAAATAGTCATTGGAAAGATAAAACGATTTCCTACATCATAGTATTTTTTTTATAATTTTTAGACATTATGTAAATTAAATTATTTATGACATCATTATGATGCATCAATGACCTCATTATTTAACGATTTTAATAAAATGAAAAGATAATGTACCATCCAAGGCATACACTTGTCCAAAGACTATTGGATGGGTAGATTTTAAAACCTTATAACCTTAGCCACGAATTATATAAGTGTGGGTCCTTTATAATCCGAAATGCATTTTATAATATTTTAAAATTTCCCTACATTCCAAGAGTGCCCCTCCTCTCCTCTTATAAAAGGCCCCCACCTCTACCACCTCATTCACACATTCAAGCCATTTCGCTCGGCCAAACTCTGCCCAAATACTCTCCCAACTTCCCCCTATTACTCCTAGAATCCTCACTTTGGGCAGAACTCTTCCCAAAGATGCCTTTGGCTCAAATCAAAAAGAGTTACCCGATTTTGAGGTAATGTCTTCTCTAATGTTGTTGTGTTTTATTTTTCTTCTCCAACCCCCTAAACACTTTTTATTCATTTCTTTTGTAACAACACCAGTATCCTCAATATACTAGGATGTTTTTATAAGAATTATTCGAGCTACACTTACACACACCTACATCAAATGGTTAATGAACATACGGTTTCTGTGGATGGAAACTTTCTGCCTCACGAAACGATGATTGTTCAACACTCATATAACACCTTCAAAGGTGTCCATTACGATGTCACTATATTTATATATGATATATAATACGTTTATGTTTTACTTATGCTTATTTATTTCACATTTATGGCATACTTTATGATTTCCATTATGGGTAGACGCGATAATTTCATTTTAGGAAGTGCGGACTACCACCCCCTCAAAGTGATTTGAATCGTTAATGCCATATGCGAGATGTATAATGGATGGAGTAAATGGTATTATACACTATATTATAATGGAATTATATTATACATTTATATCATTATGATTTCATTCCATTAAATATGAAATAGAAATGAATGTAGCGTTCATGCGTACGTACGGCTTACCGTCTCCATGAACGGTGCATTTCATTTCTTACCTCTAAATGTTAAGTAATATTATAAATGAATGTATATACTGGATATATATGATATATATGAAATATAAATCATGAAAATAATTCTGGAGATAATGGATATTCTACCACATAAACAACTTGTAATTATATGAAGTTTATTGTTGACTCAAGTACCAAAGATCGAAAAAACGACCGTTATTAACTTAAATAATTACATAATGTTTATATAATTGTAATAAGTGATATAAAAAGGATAATGAAATTGAAAATGGTTCTTAATAAGGTATATATTAACTCTAGTTTATTATTCAGGAGGTTAAATAACGGTTGAGTCAAGTCAGACACGAGGTAAGGGAATATCTTAACCCAATTTCCATTCTTTGGGATAATCTCCTACATTCAAATTATGTCATGATATTATTATGTCTTATTCTGTATTTTTACTTTATTTATGTGTACATATAGTTAATAAACATAATAGATCTATTTTATTTTAAAAACAATCATTTTAAGGACTTCGTCTCAATCTCATTTCATTGAGGCATATTTGGTTTTATAAACAACTTTATTTTATACGGTGTATAAATCCATTTGACATTTACGTTTATTCAAAAGGAATATTTTTTATACGAAGCATTTTTCTAAACGACAAAAGGGAATGTTTTTCTTTCCGTACTTATGCGGTGACAACGAATTCTCCGCTGCCGTGACCTTTATTTGAGTTTCGGCATCCTATGCAAGCCATCATTTTTTTAATGAAAAATAAATACAACGTTTTAACTTTCTTTTATTTTGGTATTGAAAATGGTTTTGAAAGCGTTTTTATTATATCAATGTGTTGTATTGATATCTTGTGGATGAAATCTGGAAATGTTATGTTTCCTTTATGCATGTTTTATGTGATACAATTATGTTATGGTTTATGATATGTTTAAAACTATTCATATGAGGAATGTATTGGACTTAATAAGTGATGGGTGGAGCCCGCTATAGCTCCTCGATGCATCGGTAGGTCTCATGAGACAACTAGACGTGGAATTGGCCGAGGCACATTCCCAATTTGATTTATGGTTTTGGCTGAGGCCTTAATCATTTTAGACGTCTTGGCTGAGGCCTTGACAAAATGTTTCAGAATGTCTGGCATTATACATTCCCTCATTATGAAAGTGGTTAATGATATTTCATGTGATTATTCGACCAGTAGAATATCCATGTGAAGAAGTAAATGACATTATCTCATTTTACTTTTTCCATATTATGTTGATGTTCAAGTTTAAAAGTATTTTGTTTTAGTTATACATTGCTTTGAATGTTTATGTTTATTTATGAATGCTTCTGCAATATTGTTATCCTTACTGAGCATCTGAGCTCACCCCTTTCAATGATTTAATATTTTCCAGGATGGGAAGAAGTATTTTAGGAATGACATGCGTGGATAGTCAGAAGAGGATATGAGTGTGGACTATGAAGACTTTGTTATTTTATTTTTTCACCTTATGTTGTAATGTAACATTTATGAATGTATATAGTGTTTCCAAGGCTACTAAACTAATTAGTCTTTCGAGACTTGATCTTTTGTGATCATTCCAATGTTACGAAGTAATGCACCGACTCTGGGTAGCTGGGGTTGGGGCATTACAGTTGGTATTAGAGGTAGTTTAGTACTAACCTTGGAAACTAGATTTAGATAAACTCTGATTAGAGCACATTGCCCAAAGATAGACTTTGAGGATTAGTATAGAAGAACTTCCTAGAATTTTGGTATTGTAGAGATGTTGTGAGTTTTCATAGCAATACATCCCTGTCTGGAAATGAGCAGGTAGAGGCGGCTCTGACAGAGATGTACCTAGGGGTAAAACCCAAAAACATCGATTTGAGCTAGACTCGAACGGGAACTGGTGCACGACAACGGGCCTTGCTGCACTCTTGGTTACGACACTCCTGGGGGATATGCTTTGGATAATTCTCATTTTCTTTATAAACCACTATGAAGGGTTATGAGTATATACTTCCTCAAAGAAAACATTTTTATGGATTATATCCATAAATAGTTCAATTTATGTTAAGTATCTTACAAGTATGTATATTCCCTTACGTTCTTAGTAAGTCTCCTAAATAAATTCCTCAACTTTAAAAAAGTTAACTCAAAACAAAAATGTTTTCGGTTATCTTTTCCTACTGGGGAATCAATGATCGTTTAACCAATCACAATTTTGTGATTTTCTTGTAGTTAAACTTTCTCCTAATCCTGTTTTCTATAACTCTCCATCAGACCTTGATGGTTTTTTTCTCCTCCATATCCATATTTTCATAGAATCCCAGAATGGGCTATCTCGGGTGACCTTTGTACTTATCTTTCTTTCTTTTAATGTTATATATTTATTAACCTTATTTCCGATGTGGGTTTTCCACAAAGGTATTTTCAATTTTCAACCTTTTATTTTCATAGAAAAATTCCAAATTGTGAGGATGAAATTTATTGAAGGAGGGGAGAATGTAACACCCCGAGCTTCCACGATACGCTTCTCATTCAATAATGTAATAGCTTGCATTGTACACAACATCGAGTTCTAAAACACCACGACTAATCAAAGTAGCTGTTATGAATAGTAATAACCACTTTTTAAAGTTATAGAAATTTTATATTTCAAAATGGACTTCATTTTTGGATTCGGAATATCGAAATTAGCCTATGTTGAATTTTGGGTATTTTTCTGAGAACTTCTAATTTTTATGAATAGTGAAAAATACTTAAAAACAACTTTTTTAAACAAAATAATTTATAGTGATAAATTATACTATTTAGTGGTTTTAAAGTTTAATTAGAATATATTTTTACCATTTTATCCAATGGTGGTCATTAGAATTAACTTAACATTGAAATTGGACATAAACAATTGACAATCTTTTGATATAAATTGTTTCTTAAAAACACGCTATCTGTCGTGACAGCGGGAATTAATTATATAATTAATTAATTCAACTTGTATGTTTGGAATTTTATAAAATAGACATCATTTTTTAATTCAGAATATCAATTATAGCTTAGGATGAAATTTTGGCAATGTTCTGAAAAACTACAATTTTTGATGAATAGTGAAACCACTAAGTGGTAGTTAAATAACTGATTTTTCGTTTAAATGAAATATTACCACTTCTGTGTTTTGATTTTCAAAAATCCGACATACATGGTTGTCATTAAGAAGTAAAATGTGGTTCAATGAGATTAAAATAATTTTTGGTGAATAGTAACTTTTAAGTTCTTAATCGCTATTAGAGGCAATTAGTGTAGTTTAAGGTAAAAATAATGTTTTAATAATATGAGATGAGTTTGACACATGTCCTAACCTCATTGGATGTGCCATGGCCGACCAAGAAAATCCATGGGTCAACTTGGGGACCCCATGGAGCCACTTTAGTTGGAAAATGACATAAATATCTTTTATTTAATGTTAAAGTAAAAAATGACACAAACATGAAATGTTTTACTAAAACAATTTTTACATTGGGTTATACAAGTCATATTTTTGACTATAAATAGTAATTGGAAATCTAAAAAGATTTCCTACATCATAGTAGTTTTTTTATAATTTTTAGACATTAATTAAATTAAATTATTTATGACATCATTATGATGCAGCGATGACCTCATTATTTAACGATTTTAATAAAATGAAAAGATAATGTACAATCCAAGGCATACACATGACCAAAGACTATTGGATGGGTATATTTAGAACCCTTATCACCTTAGCCACTAATTATATATGTTTGGGACCTTCAGAATCCGAAAAGCATTTTATAATAATTTTAAATTTCCTTACTTTCCAAGAGTGCCCCTCCTCTCCTCTTATAAAAGGCCCCCAACTCTACCACCTCATTCACACATTCAAGCCATTTGGCTCGGCCAAACTCTGCCCAAATACTCTCCCATCTTCCCCCTATTACTCATAGAAGCCTCACTTTGGGTAGAACGCTTCCCAAGGAAGCCTTTGTCTCAAATCAAAAAGAGTTACCCGATTTTGAGGTAATGTCTTCTCTAATGTTGTTTTGTTTTATTTTTCTTCTCCAACCCCCTAAACTCTTTTTATTAATTTCTTTTGTAACAAAACCAGTATCCTAAATATACTAGGATGTTTTTATAAGAATTATTCGAGCTACACTTACACACACCAACATCTAATGGTTAAAGAACATTAAGTTTCTGTGGATGGCGACTTTCTAGCTCACGAAACGACGATTGTTCAACACTCATATAACACCTTCAAAGGTGGCCATTAAGATGTAACTATATTTATATATGATATATAATATGTTTATGTTTTACTTATTCTTCTGTATTTCTCATTTATGGCATACTTTATGATTTCCATTATGGGTAAACGCGATAATTTCATTTTAGGAAGTGCGGACTACCGCCCCCTCAAAGTGATTTGAATCGTTAATGCCATATGTGGGATGTATAAAGGATGGAGTAAATTGTATTATACACTATATTATAATGGAATTATATTATACATTTATATCATTATGATTTAATTCCATTAAATACAAAATAGAAATGAAAGTAGCGTTCATGCGTACGTACGGCTTACCGTCTCCATGAACGGTGCATTTCATTTCTTACCTCTAAATGTTACGTAATATTATAAATGAATGTATATACTGGATATATATGATATATATGACATCTAAATCATGAAAATAATTATGGAGATAATGGATATTCTACCACATAAAAAACTTGTAATTATAAGAAGTTTATTGTTGACTCAAGTACCAAAGATCGAAAAAACGACCGTTATTAACTTAAATAATTACATAATGTTCATATCATTGTAATAAGTGATATAAAAAGGATAATTAAATTTAAAATGGTTCTTAATAAGGTATATATTAACTCTAGTTTATTATTCAGGAGGTTAAAGAATGGTTGAGTCACGTCAGACACGAGGTAAGGGAATTTCTTAACCCAATTTCCATTCTTTGGGTTAATCTACTATTTTCAAATTATTTCATAATATTATTATGTCTTATTCTGTATTTTTACTTTCTTTATGTGTACCTATAGTGAATACACATAATAGATCTATTTTATTTTAATAATAATCTTTTTAAAGACTTCGTCTCAATCTCCTTTCATTGAGGCATATTTGGTTTTATACACAACTTTATTTTATACGATGTATAAACCCCTTTTACTTTTACGTTTATTCAAAAGGAATCTTTTTTATACGAAGCGTTTTGATAAACGACAAAAGGGAATGTTTTTCTTTCCGTACATATGCGGCAACAACGACTTCTCCGCCGCCATGACCTTTATTTGAGTTTCAGCTTCCTATACAAGCCATCATTTTTTAATGAAAAATAAATACAAAGTTTTAACATTCTCTTATTTTGGTATTGAAAATGGTTTTGAAAGAGTTTTTATTATATCAATGTGTTGTATTGATATCTTGTGATTGAAATGTGGAAATGTTATTTTTCCATTATGCATGTTTTATGTGAAACGATTATGTTATGGTTTATGATATGTTTAAACCTATTCATATGAGGAATGTATTGTACTTAATAAGTGACGGGTGGAGCCCGCTATAGCTCATCGATGCATCGGTAGGTCTCATGAGACAAGTTGATGTGTAATTGGCCAAGGCCCTTTCCCAATTTAATTTATGGTTTTGGCCGAGGCCTTAATCATTTTAGACGTCTTGGCCGAGGCCTTGAAAAAATGTTTCAGAATGTCTGGCATTATACATTCCCTCATTATGAAAGTGGTTAATGATATTTCATGTGATTATTCGACCAGTAGAATATCCATGTGAAGAAGTAAATGGCATTATCTCATTTTACTTTTTCCATATTATGTTGATGTTCAAGTTTAAAAGGATTTTGTTTTAGATATACATTGCCTTAAATGTTTATGTTTATTTATGAAAGCTTCCCCAATATTGTTATCCTTACTGAGCATCTGAGCTCACCCCTTTCAATGATTTAATATTTTCCAGGATGTGAAGAAGTATTTTAGGAATGAAATGCAGGGATAGTCAGAAGAGGATATGAG
Source organism: Viscum album (assembly GCA_963277665.1). Lineage (NCBI taxonomy): Eukaryota > Viridiplantae > Streptophyta > Magnoliopsida > Santalales > Viscaceae > Viscum > Viscum album. The sequence goes on along the minus strand of OY728143.1, from coordinate 873,218,725 downwards.
TGTGGAATATGAAGACTTTGTTATGGTAGTTTTTCACCTTATGTCGTAATGTAACCTTTATGAATGTATCTAGTGTTTCTATGGCTACTAAACTAATCGGTCTTTTGAGACTTGATCTTTTGTGATCATGCCAATGTTACGAAGTAATGCACCGACTCTGGGTAGCTAGGGTTGGGGCGTTACATAAAATTAATCATAAAAGGGGCTAAAACTTAATATTAATGGGGAAAATAACCTATAAACTTTTTTAAACATATTTTATGGAAATAATTTGGTGAATACGTCTATAATATTCTATAATAGTCTATTTGGACACATTGGGAACAAGTAATACTTGGGGAACACAGAATTCTTTTCAAAAGTACCAAATGTGTTCTTTCCCTCCTCTATAAAAAGGAACTCAACCCTCCAACTTAATCACAAATCGCATGACACATAGTCTTGAAAAACATATTCCCCAAAATATTCAAAAAATCCATACCCACAACCTATAATCCTAAAATTATTCAGAATGATATCCATATAATCCTGTTGGTGAAAAAAAATTGTTTCACGAATAAGAGGTAACATCCTTCCTCAAGCACTTGAGATTGATTTTCATTATCCAATTCCTCAATTATTATTATTACATGACTATATAAAAAAGTATCATATATATTCTGAGATAGTTTTATTTTAATTCTCCAATTCCTCAATTATTATTATTACATGACTATATAAAAAAGTATCATCTATATTCTGAGATATTTTAATATTATGTTTTCAACCCACACTTACACACACATTCATATAAGATATATTTGATATTTATTATGTATTAATTCTTTTGTAATTTATTTTCAACACATACATTTATACTTTATATCTTGTGTAAATATGATAACACCATTTGTGTACATGTGGTCTACCACATCCTCAAATTGATGTGATCCGTTTACACTCTACATGTAATGTATTAAGGTTGAGTTCAATTAATTAATATTATATATATAGTTCAAAAATAATTGTTCTGTAATAATCATTTATATACATATGTATACATATATGTCATTAATTTTCTCTCTTTCAATATAAGTATAAAATAAAAATTCCTTTCATTCATATGTTCGAACTACCCTCTCTATGAACAATTTATTCCATTTCTACATATATATTCTATTGATTATTATAATACAAATAGAATTTGTTTAAATTATCTTTATATCATGGTTTACATTCTGAAAATATTGATATAATTATAAGGACAAAATATATAACAAATTAAGACACATGTGCAAAACAATGAAGATATTACCCAAATTGTAACCTTAACATGGAATTGTTAGTATGTAGGTAATACAAAGTCATAATAACATAATATATGTTAGTTGATAAAAGAACATGGTTCATTAAAATATATAACATAAACATACATTTATTTTACAACAATATTGTTAGAGTACTATGCGAGTCAAGAGATAATCTAAGGGAAGTTCCGCTAACTTTTTATATCTGTGGGATACATGTCATATTCTTCAATATATTCTTTTTTGTTGTTTAAATACTAAACATTAATGCATTATATGATTCTTAATATAAAATTTATTTTTATTTACATATCCATTCAATGATCTTTCTTTCATGGTGTATATGTTTCAGTTGTATCCAAATTAGTAATATTGTTTTGTATCAATTTGCATTCCCTAACACATATGTTTTTTTATGAACCTAAATTCATTTTTAGGTGTATATAATTCCATTTGAAATGTTATATCATGAATATTATTCATTTCATTATATTCTGAGCTTCCTGTAATTTTTTTTATTACATTAGGAGTATAGTTCAAAGTTACCAAGTGATAAGAGTTTATTGAAACGAACTCATCAATTTTCAAGATTATTTATGATTTTGCTTCCTTTTTTGGAATCTTATGATCCATATCTTAATAAAAATAATGAAATACATTTTCATATTGTTTTCTATTATATCCTCATGTATTAGTACAATGTTTTTACTATTCTGTACATAAGATAATTAAGGAAAACATTTTACGAAAATAAGGCTTTATTTTTAATTTCAATAAGAAACCTGTTTTGTTTAAAAAAACATGTTATCTAGAAATGTATTGAAAATTGTTTTAATCTTATCATATGAGATTAAAATTAAATTTTATCCCATATATGAATTTTTTAAAAAAATTAAATTAATCTTCTTGTCATTTTCCGATCAATGAACTTTTCTAGTCATTTAATCTAAAAAGCGAATGTTCAGCATTTACAGACATACCCACCACCATGGACATCATTTCCTCCATATTTCCTTTTTAAGTAAACAATGTTTTTTTAAATAAAATTATTACCTAATATTCTAGAATTATTTTTATTTTATTATGGTATTCAAAGATAAAGGATTTTCAAATTTTGTTTGTTGTTAAGAAAATGTTTCAAATGATTTTTAAATATTCCTTTATATATTTTAAAAATTATGTTTAAAAATAATTGGATTTAAATGCTCTCAAATATTATATTATTTTTTTTAAAAGTATTTTCAATGAAAATTCTTTGAATATTCTTTAATAAGTTTTCAAGGGAAAATGTTTTCAAAATGATTTCAATCCTTTTATCTATGTTTTAAATGAATTTTAATAGAAAATTGTTTTCTAAAGATTTAATGTATTAAAAATATTTTCCAAATATGAAAATATATTTTACCCAAGAATTTTTTTTCAATGATATTTTAAAATTATTTTACATCTATGATGTCATACATAGATATTACTCAATCCCATTTTGGAAAATATCCAAAGGTTCCATTCATAATATTTCTCGAATAATTTATGTTTTTATGGGATTATTCTTATGACACATGTTTATAGGTTATATTATTTTGAAACCTATTTATTTTCTTGTGTTATGCTTTGATGAAATTGTTACGAGACCTATATCTTTTCTTTTAGTTATGATGTGATGAACTGTTAATGATACCCATCACATTTCATGGGTAATTATTTGATATTTGTAAAACCAAAATATTTTATTTGGTCGTGATATGATGATTGTTTTGTTATCTTGTGGTACATGCAACTATTATTTGATTATTTGATGGGTGGGACATATATATATTTCCAATGAATTGGTTAATTTTGGATGACTCATGAGTATAAATGTTATGAGTGAACCTAATTACATGTTCACGATGTTACACATGGACTAAGATGCATGTCCATCTATTTATGTGTGAACCGGATTACATGTTCACAATGTCGTGAGTGTAGAGTCCCATGTTATTTAACAAAACAAAAATAATATGGTTTTTGAAAATTTTCATTTACTGAATGTGTTGTTTTTAAAAATGGTCTTCTAAATGAGATTTTAAAGGATATATCACACTTAAATGAATTTTTGGTATTTGGGGAAGGCCTAACAAGTTTCTCGGGTATCTCAAGGATTTTCTATAGCATCTGACGTGAACAAGCATGTTTTTCTAAAGCTATAGAGGGCACACAGTTTGTGTAAAACTAATTACAACACAGTAGGTAACCATGTATACTTTTTTAATGTGTGAAGTGGTATTGTGCATGGGCTACACATGGTTTTACGAACTGTGCACCTATCCTACATGGTGTACCCTAGAGGAAGTATCCTTGCTCTATACACCACACTATTTGTGCACAATTTGGAAAACAGTGTGTGTTAAACCATATGTATAGTTCTATTTGAAGAATTATAATATGTTAAAATTAAAATAAAATAAAGAGTAAAACCCTCAACCTCACCCCTCTATCTTTATATACACTAATGAAGTACCCCAGGGGTTCCCCTTCAAACTGTGTTACCCCCTCTCCATGGCCTCCACTTTGTTCGTTGTATCGAACTAGTTACTTGTGGTTTATTTCACCTATCTTTAAGGTATGTTATCATGCACCTTATCTTCCCTACATATAACAAAATGTTGTCCTCTCTATATCCCAATAGAGTATGGCTGAAACCCTAAGTCGAGGGTTAATAGATTTCTAAATTTTCTTCTATTATAGGGTTGTGTAAATGGCCTCTCGGGTCATGTTCTAGCTTGTTTCGACAACGACCACTAGAGGAGAAGTTGTTCGAGTTGTTTCAATCCAACCTAATCAATTTGGGATAAGGTGCTAAATCACATCTTAATTTCTGAAATCCCATTTTAGGGTATTTTGGTGTTTATGAGTTCGTGGTATTTTAATTGAGTTGTTTTGGTCCTTGATGTATTTTTTTAAAGGTAATTAATTGGTCAATGACCAGGGAATAATTTATTAAAAACTAAAAAAACAAAAAAAAATTGTTGTAGGGTATTTTATTACAATCTCTTTCATAGAGAGGAAGAAGATCAACTGGCAGGTCATCGCTCTGGTTGAATCCTTTATTGGTAAGACCATCAACCAAAATGTTCTCTTCATAATAAGTATGAGTTAAAATGAATCTAAGTTGCCTAATAGAATCTAGGAAATTGATCCATCGAGTTATAAGTGGCCGGGCAAGGTGGACCACCCCATTCCAAATTTCTTGGACAATGGTGGTTGAGTCACTTTCGATATAGAATTTATTCAAGTCCTTGATTTTATCAAAGTCAACATCCTGGATCACCACCAAAAGTTATTCTTCTAGAGAGGAGTCATTACTACATCATTCAATGAAACAACCATTACAATGACCCAGAAAATCTATAAAAACAGCTCCAAAACCTACAAGACCCGGATTTCCTTTTGAGGCTCCATCCGCATTGATCTTTGTCCATCCACAAAGTGAGGTTATCCAGAACACATAAATTGAGTGTCTCATCTTTCTATAGAGGCCTTCAATTCTAAGTCGTTGGAGGATAACAATGTCTCCAACAGAGTTTCCACAATGAGATTTTTTATGCAAGGCGACATCCCTGAGGGCGATGAGAATTCTCATCGAACCTGCAATAAGATTGAGTGAGTGGTTATTGTGAAAAATATCATTTCTCTCATACCAAATAACGTGGAAGAGATCGGAAATGGCAGAAATGATGATATTCATAATTTTTCTCAAGGTATCGAGCTCCACACAACATTTTAATTTGACGTGAACAGAGTCAGAGTGAAGCCATCTGCAGTCAAACGGGACAGTAATAAAATTCCAAATATCAGAAGCTATAGCACAAGATAAAAATAGCTGGTTAGCATCATCTCTATGTTAATGGCAGATTCAACTTTTAGAATATAGTTGATTACCAAAATACTGAATGCAAACCTCAGTAGGAATAATATTATGAGAAATATGCCAGATAAGGTTTTGTCTAGAGGGTTTAATCCAGGATTTTTCGAAGTGTTTCAACCACAAAAATTGGATCAGATTTAGTGAGATTTTGATTGCAATAACTTTTGTAATATAAAATTCCATTGTGACTAGGTTCCCAAGTGATAAAATAATTCGCGTTGGGGAAGAGGTGGCTATCAACCACTTGCATAATCGAATATGGGAGGTTAAGGTAATGAGAGTGCATCAATTCCTGAATAGTTCAGTTGATGTTATCAGGAGGGAAGTTAGGAAAAAATATAGAAATGAAGGGGGTGCCATACCATTTGTCATGAAAAAATTTCATGGAAGAGTTCATACTGAAAATCCATCATTAATTGTTTATAATGTTGGAAAAGGATTTTCTGATGGAGGACCAGATCGAACAGTTAACATAACTTAATTGTCATTTTTAGTTTCTCCAAGAATTTATTTCTTATAAATTAAATGGAGTCATAACATTGATTGATCAATCTCCATGTGATTCTGGCTTGAAGAGCCTCATTAAAGATAGTGAGATTATTGATGCCCAAATCCCCATTTTCTAATGGTTTGCATCATGTAGACAAAGGGATCGTAATAATTTTCCTTTCAAGAATGATTCCAGACCAGAAAAATGGTTTTGATATTTCCATTAATTCTCTTATGAAGATTAAGCATCCATTTGTATATCAATAGCGAGTAAACTAGTTTAGAGATGATGGTAGTCTTAACTAGGAAAGTCCTACCACCCATGGGGAAGGAATTTCTTTTCCAGGAAGAAATTTGGTTGATGAACTGGTCAACAACATAAGTGAAATACATGGATTTATGTCTTCCCTCGAATAAGGGACCACCAAAATTGGTAATGGGAAAACTCATTCTTTTATTCCAAGGTTTTCAATGATGATAAATTTCCTATTAGAAGGGAATAATTTTCCAAAGAAGATAAACGATTTGTTCCTACTAATGGATTTCCTAGAGTCCTCCTCATAGTGGGATAAAGAATTTTTAAGATTATGAATATTTCTTTTTCCCCATTTAGAAACATTATTATCTCATCGGCTTATAAAATATGGGTCGACACATTTAGGTTACGAGCTGCTTGAATAGTTTTGAGTTTACTTGTTCAACAAACTACGTAAGCATTCTGCTATGATAATATTCCCTGATGGAAAATATGATATCATATAAGGGATAACCCTGAATAACTCTTTGGTACACTTGAAGTACGCTTTAGGAGATCCATTTACAAGGATGGAGACAGAAGCTGATTTAAAAAGAGAGTTTATCCTACTTATAAAGACATCATTGAAACAAAAGAGTTGTAGAACCATGAAAATAAAATTCTAGTCTATGGTGTCAAAGGCTTTCTTAATGTCGATCTTAATGGTCACACTCCCTCCTCGTGAGACTTTGTTAAGAGCATTGGTGCATTTTAAGGTAAGGAAAATGAAATCTTGAATGGACCAACCCTTTATAATGCCAAATATGTTACAAGATATTATTTCGATACATATAGGAGAAAGCTTGTGTGCTAACAGTTTAGTAATGATTTTGTGAAGTGTGTTGATGAGAGAAATATGAAGTAAAAGAAGGACTTATGAATCATTGTCCACATTGGGGATAAGAGTAAGAAATTGATCATTTTGACAATCAAGAATGCCACCATTAGAGAAAAATATTTGAGAATCATACAAACATATATTTGAATAACTTCCCAGTGCTGTTGGGAAAACCCATTATTGAAGCCATTGGGACCTAGGGCACTATCAGGATTTAGACATAAAACAATGGTTTTGATTTCATAGTCTAGGGGGATTCCCAAGAGAATGTGATTTTCCTCTTTGGTAACCATAAAAGGAATGTCCATAAGAAGTAGATCCTTGTTTATGCCCGGACCATTGATAATATTATCAAATTAAGAGACCACATTATTAGTTATGACTACTTCAGTGTTTTAGAGGGTTTCATTATCTTTGTGAAAAGATAGAGGTCTGCAGGCTTTTCTAATTCTTTGAATAGCATTATAGAACATCAACTTTTAAACCCCATCAGTGTTCCATTTCGTTTTAAAAACTATCTATCATATGTTGTCTTAATGAACGAGAAGGGAATTTAGTTTCAATTAGTTTCTTATTTCGTTCTGGGGATCTAAAGAGAAACAAGAATTTGTTGTCGTGTTTTGAATTTGATTTAGCTCATCCTCAAGGGTGGATATGTATTTGTCATTTTGTATAGATTTATCCATAAACCAACCCATGAGAAACTATTTGAGTGTTTTGAGTTTAGTAGTATTAGATAAAGCATTAGATTGGTGATTCATGGATTCCCAGTAATTCATTATGAGATGATAGAATTCCATATTAAGAGACCAATAATTTCTCACGCTTATTTGATGGGAATTTGGAAAAATTTCTTTAATATTTGGAATAAGAATAATTTATATTTTATAATAAGTTAAACATATTATTTACCAAAATTATTAGTGAATGTAAGTAACATTATTTACATCAATTAAAGTTAAATTAAGCTTATTGGGATCATAAACATTAATATTAAGGGAACAATTACATATAGACATGTCCAAAACCAATTGGATATAGATATTTATTCCAATAATCCTCTTAGGTTCCAGAATGGTTCCTTTGGATACATTGGAAATAATTAATAATTAGGGGAAACACAATTCTTTTCAAATTTACCAAGTGTGTCATTTCCCTCCACTATAAAAGGCACTAATCTCTCCCACTTCCTCACTCTTCTCATGAAATTTTTTCTCAGTCCAGTTATTCCAAAATTGATCCTAAAAATATCTCCCCTAAACCTAAAATCCTCGTATTTGGAATAAATAGATCCATGGGTTAACTTTGATGCAAACCAAAAGGAGTTACTCAAATACGAGGTAACATTCTTCCTCAAGAGCTTCAGTTTTATTTTCATTCTCCACCACCTAAATTATTATTATTCCATGATTATATAATTAAAAAACTATTATAAATATACATTGACTTTTTAATATTAAGTTTTATACCTTCAATAACACACTCTATCATCAACTGGGTAACGAACTTAACATTTTTATGTATGGAAAAATTTTGCCTCATGAAAAGATATTGTTCATTTTTTCTTTACAACCATTCATTATTGGGAATCATGATTAAAATATTGTTTATATAATATATATTTGACATTTATTATGTATTTTTTTTATTTAATTATTTTTTAACACATGCCTTTATGATTTTAATATTGTGTAAAAATGATAAAATCTTTCGTGGATGTGTGGGCTACCACCTCCTCAACGAGATGTGATTCATTCACTCCACATGGAATGTATTAAGGATGATTTTTGTGAAATTATATGATATATATATGATATAATAATGATAATTTAATAATTTTATATATTCATATATATATGCAGGTATATTTCATTTAATTTCATTCTTTCAGTACAATAATTTAATTTAAACTACATTCATGCGTACGTACGACCTACCGTCGCCATGAATTATATATTCCATTCCACGCATCTATATTATAAATATTATTATAATACACATATTATGAATATATATTCTATTTATATTGTTTTTTCACTTCTATAAATCATTATATTTGTATAAGGGCCAAAGATATAACAAATTTAGACGCATGAGAAAAACAAATCATATAATACTCAAAATGTAACCTTAACATGGAATAGTTAATAAGCGGGTAATATAAAATCAAAATAAAATCATATATTTTAGTTTATATAAAAATATGTTTATTTAAAATATGAATAATAATGTTATATTTATTATACAAGAATGTTGTATGAGTACGAAGTGAGTCAACACAAAAGGTAATGGATTTTCCTCTCACTTTTAATATTTGTGAGATACTTGTCATGTTCACCACTATTTTCATTAATATGGAATATATAATTCCAATGAATATTTTATATGATTATTGTTCTTAAATTTATGGGTATTTACATATCCATTCCATTTTCTTTATTTCAAGTTGTTTATGTTACAAAATTTACCAATTTGGTATGATTGTTTTGTCTCAATTTTCCTTCCATGAGACACATGTTTTTTTATGAAACTATATTATTTTTTGATATGTATATACTTCCATTTGAAATGATATATAATTAATTTAATTATTTTAGTGATATTTTAAGAATCATTTTATTTAAATTTTTACATGGGGATTATATTTCAAAGATACCATGTGATAATATTTTAATGAAACAATCTCATCACTTTTTGAGATTGATTCTTATAATGCTTCCTTTATTGGAATATAATGACTCATATCTAAATAAACCTCATTTATTATATTATAATATTTTTTCCATGATATAATAATGTATTATTACCATTTTTCATCACTTTGGTACTTAATATAATTATTAAAATCTTTGTATAAAATTAGTACATTATATTTCCTTTCAGTCAGCATTCTATGTTCTTTCAAAATAGAGTTATCTAAAAAAGTTATCAAATTATATTAATATTATTTTTAAAAACATGAACTCAAATTATCCTTAATAGAACAAAATATATATAATAAGAGTCTGAATGAATGAATTTTTCATTTATCCCAGAGCAAAGAAAGAAACATGTATGAAGGAGTTAAGGAGTTGATACTCCCCTCATCAATTACCCCATTGTTTGAAACACCATAAGTATAATAGTTTTCCTCCTAAAATATGTGAGTGACAATATAGTTCATAGAAGTTCTCATGTCTAGAAAATTATCCTATTTCACTGTCATCTTCCATGACAGATGGATCGTTCACATCATGACTACTTGAACAATGATAGTTGATTCACAATCGAACCAGATTTTATTCCCGTTTTGTTGAGATTGAAGATAAAACTCTCTAATATGGGACATAATTTCCACTTCCAGGGTATTGGAATACCCACAAGAACCATAAGGTTTGTCCACAAGTCACTTTTATGAAAATTTAACGTGCAAAAGTAATATTTGGCATGTACATAACTTCCCGCCATTATAATAATAATTTCCTTGATAATTCCATTATATGTTTACAAGGATACTTGTTTAAATAATTGTTTTCCTATAATTATGGAAATTTGTACATTTTTAATTGTTTTATGAATAAACTATTTTTTTAAACACTGTTTTATTTTAAAAAGTTGTTTTAAATTATAATCAATATATCCGTTATATGTTTTGAGAAGGTTGCTTTCAATGAAAAGGACTTAAATGATCTAATATATTAATTTATATTATTTCAATGCATTTTCAAAGAGAATGGTTTTCAAAAAAGTTTGAAGATTATTTTTTTAGTTTTTCTAGGGAAGAGGATTTCAAAATGATTTCAATCATTCTTTCTAAATTTCCAATCAACATTCAAAGAAAATGAATTTCTCAAGGATTAATGTTTTAAGAATAATTATCAGATAAAATGATATTTTCTTTAAAAATTAGGATATTCAAATATATATCAAAAATTTATTTCCATAATAGATTATGTCCCTTGATGTTACTCATTCTATACTAGGAAATGATCCAAATGTTTCATTTATAAACTATTTTATATGGTGTGTATTTTAGTGGGATTATGATTATGACATCTATTTATCTTACACGTGAAATATTCCTTAGAAATTTCTTCATTTCATGGGGTATGATTTGATGAAATGATTGTGATTCAGGTCTTGTTTCCATAGATTATGATGTGGTGAAATGTTAATGATAACCATTTAATTTCATGTGTTATAATTTATTGTTTAAAAACGCATCCTATTTAATGGTTCATGATATGATGAATGATTGTTTTATTATGGAACATGATTTTATTGTTTTATTATTTGATATGTGGGACCTATATATTCATCGAATTCAATGGCTAACATTGGATGTCTCAGGATTAATTTTTTTTGTGTGAATCGAATTACATGTTCACAATGATTTGTGTGAACCTTATTTTGTGTTCATAACATTATACATGAATCTGATTGGATTTCAAGAATGTTAAGCATGAACATAGTTTCATTTACATATGATTATGCATGAACCTCTTTAGATGTTCACAATGGTATGTGTCAACTTGATTGTATGATCAACATATTATGCATGAACTTGGTTTCATGTCAATTAGTCTATGTGAGGAACTGATTTCATGTACCTAAATTATTGGGTTAACATTTTTCTATATATACATGTTTATGATGGTATATGTTGATGTGTATACCTAATTCCATGTCTTATTTCTTCATTATGTTCTCTTGGATTATGCTCTTCCTCCCCTTATGATTCATTTAATATAAACTACAAATCCTTATACCCTTTCTCATGATTATGATATTTTTATATATGGTGTGATATTAAAAGTTTATGCTCATGATATACTTAAACGTTTAATTTTTTTAACCTTATTTAGAATTTGAGATTACCCACTTTTTATTTTTACATTACTAGGATCTAATGAAATGTAGTATATATTTTTTAAAGGAAGGGTTCTTGTCATAGAGAATAGAGTGGGAGACAATGTATCTCACTTATGTTCTAATATTTTTGTTTCCATTTTCACATATGAACAAAAATAATATGGTATTTGGGTGTCTATTTCTGTAATGTCTAAGTATGCAGAAAAAATGATATGATATTAATATATCAAAAGTGAGGGTATTTATAGTTGGTATTAGAGAAATGGATTATTCAACCATTGGAAACTAATATTATAATACATTATTTTGATCCATAGGTATATTTATAAGGGTATGTTTGGGTATTCATCTAAGGATAAGTGTAAGGATAAGAACAAATACAATAAAATATACTGGAATTTTGGTAAAGGATAGAGGGTTTGGTTTCATAGAAATACATCCATGTCTGGACACTATAAGTGGATATGGTTCTAGAATATGTGTACCAATAGGTAACAACTCTAAAATGTTTTTTCAGGCCTCACTCGACGTAACCTAGTACACAATAATGGGCCAAGCTACATGCCTTGTTTCACACGCCCATAGTTTATAAACAGGGAATTCAAAAACTCATTTTGAACCATTAAGAAGTATTTAAATAGAATATTTTTATCAATAACCAAGGATAAAACAAATTTTTAATAGATTAAATATGTAGGATTCATTATTTAGTCATCATATAAGTAATTTTCAGGATTATTCTTTACTCTACTATGTTAAGTGCCTTTTACCCAATGCTTTAGGGTCTTAGTAAATAAAAGAAACTAGAATGAATTGGGTTAACATTAAATGTTTTATATGTGTAAAGTATGATCATTATAAAAATCAATGACCTATGTGGAAACCTTTATAAGAGAATCAGAAAGGTGGTTTGATTATTGGATATACCTCTGAAGATATCGAGACTGAAAACAACATATGAATGGTATGATATATTCTTCCATCATTGTTTACATTAATCCTAAGAATCATGATTAGATAAGAGTTGAGACACCATAAAACATGAATAATATTTCATTTTCTAGAAAATCACATTAAAGAATAAGTTGATTAATCATGGGTAATGGCTTAAGAATAATGTTGGAAAATTGAAGTGTATATGGTTTGGAATTCAGAGAATATGCTATATGAATCTTGAAGTATATAAGGATTTTTTGAATATTTTTTTTGTATTCTCAAGAATGTGTTAAATGATACCAATGAACTATAAAATTTATTTAATGGAAATGTTACTTTAAGTGAATAAAAACCTTAACATGTTCATGTGTATAAGAAAATAAATATTTATATGGATAAAGAGGTGATGGTATTCATAAATTAAATTAGATAATATTTATGACATTGTAACTGATAAAAGTTTTGTTGAAAAATTAGTCTATGTTATCATGGATGGAAGATACATCTTCTTGGATTTAAGTAATCTCTCTAGTAATTTTTTGATTAAGGATGAATGCATCTTTTCTTAATGTTTTTCGGTTATATCTGGTCATTACCTTATTTCAAGAGAATATACAATGAAAGTATTCACATATTTGGAATGTGATAAAGAAGAGATACATTGTGATATAAGTGGGATCAATGATAAAATAATTTCTTGAATTTGTTTCTAATGTTTTGGATTTTCATCATTCAGAGAGGTTATAAGGTTAATAATTTATGTAATATTTACGTTTAACTTCAGATAATGTATTTATGTATTGAGGTCATATTGAAATTTTCTGTTAAAAATATATTTCATGATTAACCATTTTTCCAAGATTTCGGTCATATTTATTATAGAAATTATATCATTGAGGTTTTAGAAAAGTAAAAAATATATATCGGTTGAAAACTCATCAATTTTGTAAAGTCAACGTGTCTTAAACACATCATATAAGGATGATAAGGGGTTCACACCTACTACTAGCCAACACGACTTCCTAGATAAAGTGTAATTATTTTTATATAGTTAAAATTTTTGGGAAATAGATATTAATGATAATCAGTTAGTATTACATTTTTATAGATTAATTTACTAACCATATAGACTTTATAGAATATATAGATACAAATATTTAAACTTTTAAAACATTTATTAGCCTTAAGATCCTTTGAAATTATTTTTTATTGATTCGGGCATCAATGTAAGTTTTTGGATGTCTATTTCCTGATGTAATGGATTAATTAGAAATTTTTAAAATCACATACAAAGGATAAAATTGTGTTTTTATAAATATATTAAGAAAATATTTTTCAATATATTCTTGTTCAATAAAATAATTACTCAACCTTTGAAAAATGATCAAAAAAATTATCCTAATACCTTATTTTTTGTTGAGCATATTGCCATTTAAATATTCATAGAATTATGGCTTGAAGGCCGTCAAATTTATATTTATCATTCAATTTATTGTGATTTATAACCTCAATCACTCCATATAAATAATTACAATTTTCCTCCAAGTCTATATTTTCACATTCCACCTATGTTCTACTATGTGGAATCCTAGTTAAATGTGAATTTTTTTAACCATTATGTTTCAAACATTCTATTTTAATAGATGTTTTTGTATTAAATTTTATGATGTGGTTTTATATTAAAAGAACTTTTATGTATTATAACTTTGATTCTAAGATTATTTTCCAGATAGAAATTCATTTTAAGGGAGTTAGAATATAACACCATGTTTATGGTGTCTATGCCTTTCCTAACGTCGAGTTTAATGGCCACACTCCATCCTATTGAGACTTTGTTAAGAGCATTGGTTCATTATGAGGTAAGGAAAATGCAACCATGAATGGACCTACCCTTAATAAAGCCAAGCAGGTTCCATGATATGATTTTGATACATATAGGTGAATGCTTGTTGGCTAATAGTTTAGTAATGAGTTTGTAAAGCGCGTTGATGAGAGAAATGGGAAGTAAATGAAGGATTTATGAATCATTTTCCACATTGGGGACAAGAGTAAGAAATTGAGAATTAAGAAAATCAAGAAGGCCGCCATTAGGGAAAAATATTTTACAAGATTACAAACATAGGTTAGAATAACATCCCAGTGCTATTGGAAAAACCCGTTATTGAAGCCATCGAGACCTTGGGAACTATCAGGATATAGACCAAAAATAGTGGATTTGATTTCATAGTCTATAGGGATTGCCAAGAGAAAGTGATTGTCCTCCTCTGTATCCATAGCAAGAATGGCCTCAATAAGTAGATCCTTTTTTATGCCCGGACAATTGACAATATTATCAAATTAAGATACCACATTGTTAGTTATGGATGCTTCAGTGTTTCAGAGGGTGTCATTATATTTGTGAAAAGATAGAGTTTTTCAGGCTTTTCAAATTCTTTAAATAACATTAGAGAACATCAATTTTAAATCTCCATCTGCAAGCCATTTCATTTTAAAAACTCACTTTTGTATGTTGTCTTTAAGAACGAGAAGGGAATTTAGTTTCAAAGATGTTCTTATTTCATTTTGGGGATCTAAAAAGAAACAAGAATTTGTTGTATTATTTTGAATTTGATTTAGCTCATCCTCAAGGGTGGATATATCTTTTTCATTCTGTATATATTTATCCCTGCACCTAACCTTGAGACACTATTTTAGATGTTTGAGTTTAGTAGTACAAGAAAAATCATTAGATTGTTGATTCATGAATTCCCAGAAATTCTTTATGAGAAGATAGAATTCCTTATTTAGAGACCAATAATTGTAAAATTTGAAAGAATTTTAGGTTTAGTTCTTTTGGAGAGGAGATTCATATGTATTGGGTGATGATCCGTACTTAATTTTGGTAAGGTGATGCTATAGATAGTGTCTGAGGAATCCAAATATGGGACATTTGAAAAGGCCCTATCAAGTTTACTAGCAACAGTCCTATTGTAATGTCTTTTTGTACCAACTGAATATGTCACCTGTAAGGTTAATTTGAATCAGATTGAAATCTATTTGTAAATTATCTTGAAGAAATGTGAGAGTTAGATGGTTCAATTTTTTCACTAGGGGTGAGAATAACATTAAAATAACAAAGCAGAAACCATGGATCCTGAATGGTGGTAGCTAAAAGAGAGATTTCATGCCAAAGAGTTATACTATCATAGAATCTATTATTGGTGTAAACCATAGTGTAAAATTTATGTGAACCATCTATGTTAAAATCAAAAGTGAATCATTGGTCAGCGAAATTATAAGCATTTAAATTTTGCAAATAGTTATCGTAAAAAACCCAATGAGAATAAATAGAACTACCATTAATTCATTCACCACAAAAATTATATCTAGAAGTAGAAAAATGAATAAATTTTGTAGAAAATAAAACTTCGTGTTTAAGGATAGAAAAAATATTTGTTTTATAAATCAAAATAACTTTTTAACCGCAGAAATAGTTTCAGTGTTTTTAAGACGTAAGAGTTCCAAAAATGAAATCCATTTTGAACCTAGATTTGGAGGTGGAACTCCTCCTTTTCTATTTCAAACCTCCTGAGCCTTTTTCTCTTTGATATCCTAAGAGGAGTTGAAGAGCCTGGGGTGGGCATCAATTCCCAGCCACTCATAAATGAATCATTAATAATGTTATATGTACCATAAATATTAGTAGCCAAAGAATTATCTGAAGGTTTAAAAATCATTATCATCGTAACTTCTGACTCACTGAAGGAGCCCAATATCTGGGGTTTAGTAGGAAATACAGGAAGCTGATAAAATATAACCCTAGTAGATTCAATGTGAATGGTCATAAGTTTTTGGTTATCTGAATTTTAATTTAGTGGAGGGATTAAATTGGTAGTGAGATAGATTGGGGAAGAGTTAGTAAACAATACCTTGTTTTGTTTAGAATATAAAATGGGAGATTCATAATGAATTATACAAGAATTTTTCCCCGAAGGAAACCGGGAGGGATGAAGAACATTAGTCAGGTCATCTCTCTTAAGATTTTATTTCCCAGTTGGAGTTAAATTCAAATCGACAACCTCATCTACAAAAGAGTGTTCCAGAAGTTGATGTTCGCCTTTCTCCAGTATCATAGATTTAGCAATAAGAGAAGGGCCAGGTGAGATCAGCATAGCAATGCTTGAAATCACCTCCTCAGCCAAATCTCACACCATATTCATGCACTGAGGTAACTATCCATATATATAAGATTCCATCAAATTGGAAGTGAGTTCCTTCTCACAAACATCTAGTACCATCTGCTCAATATCATCTAAGATGTTTTGATCAAGAGAAGAATTTTCCTCCTCCACCTTCTCCGCCTAGGTAACATCTGAACATTCACCCAGGAGGTTGTTCTTCTTCAAAAAAACCATAAATTTCTTTCTAGAATGCTCAAGAATTTCAGAAACCAAGGCCCTACCTTTATTTTTCTTCCTTACTTTGGTCCACCCATCATCGGCAGGTTGCGATACCTGGCTCTTCACGACCCTACATTCCAACCAAGAGTGACCGATGATCTATCGGAGAACGTAGTAGGGAGGCATTCGCTCACATTCAATGCGGACCTCTGCCCCGAAGCCAGAAGCATTGATGACAATGCAGTCTGAGATTTTGGAGGTCATATGGACTTTGATCATAACTATGACATAAAAATATAGATTAGGGTTGAGAGTCCATTGATATATTGTAAGGGGCGTACCGATACATGATGCGATGTTGTTGATAATTTTCAGGTACCAGAACTACCAATTAAGACAGTAAAGATGAACCCAGATCTTCATGAGGGTATTTCTTGTAGTTTGCAGATTAAAGGTGAAATCCAATTCAGAAATGAGAAGAACTCTCAACATCCGTTGGAGATTCCCTAACTTCCATTCTCGATTATGCTCATCTTGGGATTTCAATAACATGTGAAAATAACCCTTCCTGATTGGAACTAGCTTCCATTCAGTGAATCCCAAAATATGAGCAATTTGTGCTTTTAGATCTAGGTTTGACCATGGATTGTCATCTTTAAGGTAAGAGATTCATGCCATGATAGAAAATTTACAGATAACCGATTGATGTCGAAGTTCTTTTGGAATAGCTTCATCAACAAATCTTCCATCCTCATGTTTCTTACAGATGGATGCTCTCTTCATATTTTATATTCCAAGGTCGACCCATTTGAGTGCATCAATGGAGGATGTTCCTTTTGGTCTTTCCTTCAGGAGGTTTTCAACCTTTTGAAACTTTCTATTAGAAACCACTAATGCAGTTTCCCATTTAGGATCGAAGCCAGAAATTAGCATAAAACAGATTGAATCAAATCAAGGTAGATGATCATAGAAGAATGGAGAAACCCTAGGGTTTGTGGTGGAGCATTGAGAATAATTTTTCAGACCTATGCATTAATTTTCGGGTCCCTAATAATATTATAGTGAGTTTTGATCAACGATAGAGGGAATGCCTGCATATACTAAATGTATGTATAATATATATAGATATATATATATATGTCCTCTATATTCGTATTCTGTCATGGTTTGGGGAATATTTTCATTGGATTAAGGGTGTATATATATATATGAAGGTATGTGTGTGTGAGTGTGGGAAGGTTAATACTATTTGATTCCAATTCTATAAAATACTGGGTATTTAATAAATTACACCTTAAGGTAGGATCTCTTTCCAAGTCCCCAAATTTTATAAATTCACAATTAATTTTTTTATTTCACTTTTTTTTGAATTTAATTCATGTAGTGAAGTCTTTAGATTAAATACCTCTTAATTGTGACTTTATAATGTTTCATGATTTAAATTCTTAATGTGATAAATTAATTGTGTTATACAAAATAACATGAATTTTTAATAAAACCCCTCCCACAAAGGTGCATTGCCTGCAAGCTAAAAATGTAGTGATATAAATTGATGTTTCCTACCTTATATCACTGATTTTTTCATTATTCCTCAAAGATGTGTTTGATATATGGTATATTTAGGACATTGCTCCTAATTTAATAATAATGATATATTTTTATTTTTCTAATGATTAATGAACGAAGGCGATGCATAAGTTCTTGTCCTATTTTTTAGACTGGAAATACCTGTGTAGCAGATTACCTTTTCCATTGAAACATACTAAGTTACCCATGGAGCCTTATAAATACAATTGAAGTGCTTTAGTGAATTGAATAAGTTGAATTAAATTAAATGGTTAATGGTTGATAATACAAATTCAAATTAATTTATAACAATATTACAAATTTATTGAATGCTAATAACACCATATGTGACACATGGATTCCCTTGTTGGAATGACATTGATCGAATCAATGGGTTATTATACTTTTACCTTGTATGATACATGTATTATCATGTAGGAATTCCATGGACGGAGTCAAGTTCATAAATTAATAATTGGTTACATGTTTGTAGAACCCATTACCATGAAAATGTACGACAACAGAGTGAACCATGATTATTGGAGATACATTGAAAGGATTAAATGAATGGTTTTAAGATACATGGACTTGTCACTCTAATGAAAGAATAGGTTTGAACCAAATAGATTTATCTATTAATTATGGATTGATTAATGGGTTTCATGATGCTTGGTCTTATCACAATAATAAACAGAATGGATTGAAATAAATGGAATATTATATGACGTCCTTATCCAATTAGAGAGGACAGACTCAAGCTCTCCATAGATTCCTTAGGTAAATGCATTGTTCAGTATGGAACCCCATTATAAATACAACAATACAAATCTCATAGGCTGAGACCCACCTAGAACCCAATCCTTATCTATCCCTGGATGCCCAGTATGAGATTGTAAGAACAAACATGCAGAATTACAGGATGCCTTGGATACACTACATTGATCCAAAAATGACATGTTTGTTCCATAGTTAAAGCTGATTTGACCTAGTCATTGATTTTCCATGTTTTACCTTAAATGAACTCCTTTGACTCAAAAGATATCCCTTTGTGGAATAACATGGAATATTCTCATGGGATTATAGTCATACCCCTCCACGTGATGCCTCAGATACAGTCCTTGGTTCTAGCTTTGACAAGTAGGTTCCATGGTTATGTCACATCAGTCCGAGTCACTGCATAGCCTCATTTTACCATGAAAAAACACATATGACTCGACAATATTCTCATTGTGTAATTACTTGGACAATGATCCTTTTATAAGACTATTAGAATTAGCTATGCTACAGATATTATATAGTTGGAGACCCTTGAGGTCTACATTGCCTTGGTTATTACCTTAGAACTTCATTATTAAATATCTTCATAGTTTTCATTATATATCTTGGAATAATAATTATTTAAAACATAAAACATATTTATAATTTAGTATTAGTCAATTATGGAACTGGTTAAATTTTTAGATAGCATCCAAAGAGAAAATATATTATAGACGTCATGTGTCCCACAAAAACATGGATGCATGATGTTTATTTATTTAGATTATTATTATTAAGTATACCTATATAGTATTTAATTTATATTACGCTGTTTGTATTGGGATTAACACTATGAGTTCCATTCTATTGAGATTTATATCCCACCCAAAGGATGGGTATCCTTTGTACCCGAGTAGACCTTATATTTGTCGGATCTAGGTTTTTTGGTGTATTGCCTGTACCTTGGAGTTAGAATCAAAGGAATGAGTTCAATCTCAACATTCTCTTGGAGATCAGTCTTGGGGCTTTACTGTACATTCTCTATTTTTGTTTTGTATTGAAAATAATGTTGTATTGTCTACTACTTTGAATTTGGAATCATCACCATGTCATGGATTCATCTATATTATAACCTCTTATTGGACTCTTTTATTGAATTGAATATATTATTCTTCTACTACCATATTATCAATTTATTTAATTATTATATTTTTAGAATTATATTTATATGATGTAATACCAATATGAAATATTTGATATGCTGGTATAGTTTCCCAACTAACACCTCCAGATACCCTCACTACTATTCAGTAGCCTCTAGCGTACGAGGAGATGCACTATGGGGCATGTGACCCACCAGTCTAGCTACAGATTTGATGGTATGCCATGTCGGGATGTTACAATGTTGTATCAGAGCCACATATCAATCATGGGACCTATGTGTTATTGTTCCATCAGGCCGAGTCATTACAAAGCCCTGTTTTACTTTAGATGAACACCTTGGACTCTATATTGATCATGGGACATGTGTGTTATAGGTCCATCATGCCCAGTCATTACATAGACCCATTTTAACTTAGACGAAATCAGTGGACTCATTAGAAGAATCATGGTAGAATAGTTTGGTCTATGATCATCATATTACACTCTTACCCTTAGTCATGCTACATTTATTAATGAGTTGGTGACCCTTGAGGTCAATGTTGCCTTGGTTATTAACTGGTAACTCCATTATTAAATACTATAATATATTTCCTTGTACATCTTGGAACCTTCATTATTTCAAAAATGTGACTTATTTATAAACAAGTATTAATAATTTATTAATATGGTTTCATGTTTAGAAACCATCTAAGGGACGAATCTGGTACAACCATATGTTTTATCAGAGGAAAATTGACATGTGATTTTTCTTTATTCTGTTTGTTATTATTCTGTATAACTAAATTCTATTTAATTTATATTACATAGTATATAATGGGAAAGACACTGTGGATTCCAGAATACTGAGATTTATAGCTCACACACTGCTCGGGTACCCTCGGTAACCTATTAGAACTTATATATATAGGATCTAGGTTGTTTTGTGTATATATTTTACATGGGAGTTAGGAGCAATGGACCGAGCTGGAGGGTAGGATGCTCATGGAGTTCGGTTGTAAGGCTTTTTTGTATTTTCATTATTTTTTATTTTATTGAAAATCATTTTTTATTGTCTACTTCATTAAATTAGGTATCATTATCATTTCATACATTTATATGTTGTATAAATTAACATTGGAATTTTTATTAAATTGAAAATATTATTGTTCCACTACTCTGTTATCTATTTACATAATTCTTCCACTATTGTATTCTATTTTTATGATGTTATACCATTTTTAAATATCTGATATGAGGGTATAGTCTCCCCACTATCACCACCTGGGACCCTTACTCCTAAACAATATCCTGTAGCGTATGATGAGACACTATTGAGGCCATGTGACCCACTAGTCCGGACACAGTTCATTGGTTTGATATGTCAAGATGTTGAAATGAGTGGACTTTATTTTGTGTTAATACTGTTATGCATGAACCTCAATAAATGTCTACAATGTTATGCATGGACCTGGTTATATAAATATATATATATATATATGTTTATGTGTAAACCTATTTACATGTTTATAATGTTATGCGTGAACCTGATTTTATGTTCACAACATTATGAGTGGACATGGTTGCATGTCCATAAGTATATGAAAGGTCCTGATTTCATGTCCTTAACATAATGAATTAAAATGTTTCTATTTATATATTTTCATGATGTTATATGTTGATTTTTATTCCAAAATTCCTTGTCTTATTCCTATGTTATGTTTTCATGGATTATTCTAATGTTTGCATTATTATTATTGTCTTATGAATTTTCAATTGTTTTTTCTTGTATCATGATTATGACCTTTTTATGAAGGGTATAATATTACAATGATTTATTCATGTCATCTTACCCTTATTTATATGCTATGATTACGTATTTCCTTTATTTACCCTTACTGAGCATTCAATATTACCCCTTTATTATGTTTTATTTCCCCAGGTTATAAAGAAATGTTTTAGGTAGGAGTAATAATGTGCAAGACCATTAAGGAAGATGTTGAAAATATTTCACCATACTATAAGAGTATTTTCCAAATTTGCAATGACACTAATCAATTGTGGTTCTTGGGCATGTATTTTGGTAATGTGCTGAATATTCATCTAAAATTATTCAATATCAATGTATGTTAAGTCCAGGTCACTATAATATCACACTACAAGTGTCTACTTAGTCATAGAGCTCTCCACTAATAAGGCTATATCATGCAATCTAACATGGGTGGAAATTTAAAGAGATACCATTAATGCCATGATGTCCTGGTGCAAGCCCAACTCAAAGGTTAGAGATCTGATGAAATGGACCTGTATCATATCCAAGGATGCATGTGAGTGAAACATTAATCTAACTTAGTACTCCACCATGGTCATACAACATAGTTATAGATGTGAAATCTATTTGATATGTACAAATTACAAATTGGTATGATATAACTCCTTTCTTAAGTGTTTCTCAATTATTAACCATGAGAGATATGTCTCATTATGATACTGAGTCACTAAGACAAACCCTCACACTATAGATCCATGCATAATACATTCGACGAGAACTTCCATCTGGCTGGCTAGAGTCCTCACTAGTAGAAGGAAGCGAGTGAAAACCTCTAGCCAGTCCTTAGCTACATGGGGTCTAAATCAGCCTATATCCTTGGAGGTTTCTACATTTGGAACTCATACAACGTGCTTAACCAATGTGAATTTTTAGAAGGCACTCACATCTATATATGCAACTAAAAATGTGTTGTTATATCTAGTAAACTACCCATTGGTGTTATATCTGGAATAAGCCAATGTACTGATGACTAATCACTTGGTCGATCATACTTGTGAGCACTTAGTGGAATCATGTCTGCCAATTTGTGTGGAGGAATCCTGAAAATAAAAAAACATGAACCATGGTCAAAAGAGTATATATAGGGGGTGACTTAAGATAGTCATGGAAAAAACAACCATTCCTATATGATTCATGTGCCAAAACATTTCCCTCCCACAAATCTATACATATACCGAGACGAAATATGGGTGATCAGACTCCTAGTGTATAGATACATAGGCCACCACACAAAAAATAGAGTCCCCATAATGAAATATGAACTCTAAATACAAAACAATATTTTCCCAAACCAATTTCACTGAGTCTAGTCCTAAGGCAAAATCATGATATGATACCACTCTATCATGTCCTGACCCGCTGTGGTCTGACCCTTGACTACCCAATGCTCACATATTGTAGGTGATGGGTTTCCAACCATCATTGAGTAGGAATATCCCAACAATTAGTGGCACTTTCCTAAATTACTTCTACAAACATATACAACTCCAATCCCACACAATGCAAAAATTTAAAGCCATTGAAGTAATTTATGAATATATCTATGATCACACAAAATAGTTTAATAGTAAAATTATTGAAATAAGATAAAATGGCCCAAATATATTCCCAACCAAAAAATTATAAATGTGTTTCCAATTGTATGGGTGAGGAAAAAGTCAATAGAAAGCTCCCATTAAATACCCGTATATCTATCATGATCCATCCATGATCCACCCACTCTCTATCCTCGCAAGACACCATAAAAAATATCGACATCTAAATAATAACTGACATGTATATGAAAATTCCATGCAGGGGTGGGTATAAAAATAGTTAGTAAGACACCTAGAAAAAACTAAACATGATGGAAAAATTATGGTATGATAAATAAAATATATAAGAATAAATTTAAAGAAGAAACCCTCAGATATACTCTGAAAAGGTACCACATTACTAGGCGGTCATGACCATCTTCTAGCCATAGTATTCTGATAGAAGAAATGCTCGTTCCAAGAGAATTCACTCCACAATCCATGTTAACATCATATAAACTCGGATAAGATGTCTAGATCATCGGGGTCCACAAAAGAATTCACACTGGTCTAAGAAGACCCTAATACACAGATAGAAAGTCATGGCTAGAAACACTAGGGGACACTACAAAAACAATTTGAATCAAACTGCTATATATGGGATCATATTCCAATGATACCAAAACCCCTATATAAGACATATCCTCTACAAGGGATCAAAATCTAGTGATATTGATTTAATTGCACACCGTAACCTTGAGGATATGGACCAAGGCAATCTACTGAACCTACACATGCCCAAAATAAGAAAACTAAGAGCCACAATCCCTCTTTAAGAGTGAACATGTCATGTAACAGGTGTATATAGTGTATCAAACTATCCTCATGACTACCAATTTATAAGATCCTCACATGACATGTAGTATCTAAATACATCTATTGTAGAAATGATTAATATATTTTACAGATCTAGGGGTTACTTCCTATGTCTCCAAGCCATGTTTGTGTCTGAGTGGTCATGTCCTTGTAGTAGTACACAACGTGCAGCTACCCATGAACTCAAATCATGTGTCATTACATTGGTAAGACCAAGGACACCAATCCAAACCATGTCAGTGTGGGAGTAAACAGTGTCCCATATGGATCTATACATAAACATGTGTCCCTGTACACTTTGAGGTACTCCCTGAGTAGATAGGGAAGGGCCACATTTCATGTGGTTGGGGTCACACACTGTGTGATCGTTAATTTCATCTATAAATCGAGCTCTACATTAAGGGGACCCACACACCATGTAATTCCATAGTACATGTCATGTTTCTTGATATTTTCAAAATTTTAATAGTGTCATCTTGCATGTCGCTAGATCCTTCTCCCATTTCGGAACCTATAGATGGGGGGTTCTTCCAGACCTTTCCAACATAGATCTATGGAAAATCAATATGGAATATTCTTATAAAATGGGTCTACATATCGTTATTCATTGCGAATAGAAGAATGTAGAGGAATGAAAATTCAGATATCCAAAACAATTTAATACATCACCACTTCCATCACCTAAACACCATAATGTCTTGTCGATCCAATAACTATGATATTGGAAACATATACCATGAAATGGGTCCGCGATGATCAATTTTCCAGACATGTCGATCCATGGGCCAAATGGAGAATGATCGTGGTGAAAGAAGAATAGAGGGTGGATAACAACAAAAAATGATAGAAATATACATTAATAATTTTTTGTGTTGATCTCGATTAATTTCTAGGAGAATAAAAAGGAATAAATAAATAATATAAAGTAATTCATAGAAAATCACACCATAGAAAACACACCCCATATATATAAAAGATTCAAGGATCAATACATTGGTCGATTTATCTATATTCATCATAGAAATCATCAATAGGGAAAGGGAGTAATCCAAAAAACCTCCCCAACTAGATTTGGATCGGTAAGTGGTGAATAACGATGTAATGACGTAGTTTTTAGCAAGATCCTTTTATTCCATTATACAGTGATCACTGATCACTGATCTGGCTACCATTAATTTGAGAGGATTCATCCAATGCTCTCTCTAACAACACTCCACGATTCTAGGGTTATGAGGCTAATAAGGGATTTATCCATATAACATTATTTAATGAAAAATCAATAATTATATCAATATTTATAAATAAAAAATATTAAATTATTTTCATGTTCTTTTCACCTGTGATGAATTTTTAGAAAACTCCTTATGCTAACCAAAGTCATGTCCTGCATAGGGTTATCCTCATGTTCTGAACTCAACAGTGCCCTCACATTTCTGATATGGGCCTCTTTTCAATTGTTATTCCACTTTTTTATGAGAATAATATGTGATTGGTATTTAATAAATTTTATATATTTCATACTTTTTTTGGCACACTGGGACTCAGAACTTCATATTATATCATTTATTTCATTGAAATATAATCCCTATAACATCTAATAATAATTAATGGAACATATGAGAGGATACATAGTGTGAGACCCTATAGGCCACTTGCTCAATAGAATTAGGTGAAGTAGAATAATATCCAAGGATAGTGTCTAGCAACATCACAAGGAACCCAAAGAGACAATATTTAATGCCACAAAGACATAATACCTCATAAGGAAGCTTACTATCTGATATAACACCCTTAATGATATATCTCAAATCAATAAGGTTGCATGTCGGTGCAATCAGCCTATGTTCTTGATGCCTCCTTTGACATTGGAGAAATTAAGCATTCCTATAGAACACCGTGGCCATGTATTTATATAAAATATATAATTTCCATCAAAGGGACAAAGATACCAACTTCCATTTAATAATATTAGGGGAAAATCATTTCTCACATTATTCTTTAATGAAATATTACTCATGAAATGTCCTACATATCCTACCTCAAAGCGAACATATGTCGTCATGGTTTTTATCAATACATCAAAGAACATGATTCATAATATTCATTAATAATAATATTAATTTTTAAGGATAACTACACATGTACACAGATAAGAAAAACTAATGACACATATAAATGTGTATTTTTTACTAGTAGGTCTTGTTCTTATAACATTCTACCTTTTATATTACCAAGTAAATACACCATGAAGAGGTGACTCAAATTTCTATGAGTCACCACCCCTGATAGAATGTTTCATTTAAGACCCACAAATGTTATCTTATGGATATAAAAAAAATATATAATTATACTGTTGTTGAACTTTTTGGTTCTCATCATAGTAGGGAACTGCTATGTCTTTCTAGTGTGAAATATACTCCCAGAGCATTATCACATACTATGCTCCATAGAAAAACAATCATTTTGATATAAGTATTTTTTTAATAATAATAAATATTATTACAATTTATCATAATATATATAAAATTTTGTTCTATGGAAAAAACTCTAACATACTCTCACTTTCATTAGAGCCAACTACTAACAACCTTCTATCTGATTTCTCTAACATGATACTCATGCTTCTACAGAGATAGGACTTTAGTAAAGGGGTACACCATGTTCTATTCTATGGGTAATATTCATACATTATGTTCAGCCCTTTGATGAATATCCCTCATATGTGATACCACTATGGTATATTCCCTATCTGTTGGTGTGACCTTGGATTTTTTTCAAGACCCACTACTACAGTTTTATCACAATACTACGTGATATGGACTTTACATATACATAACAAACCAAAATCTTAGACAATGTTTTGTATCGATACAGCTTCTGTGGTTACATCTAAAACCTCTTTACAATCAGAATCCATTGTAGAATCAGATACAGCTATAAACATTGATCTCTTATAACTCACAACTCATTTGATGAGACAAAAACCCAATCCATGATGTGACTTAGAATCATTCTAATAAATTTAAAAACGTGCATCAATATGACATTTAATGACTTGAACCGCATATACATAATACATAAAAAACACATCCACATAAGGACATCCTCAAAAAAATATCAAAAGTTTTCTCCAAAATCATATTGATATATTCCTACCATTCTTAATACATCAGCAACAACATTTATTGCACATAACATGTGATACATGATTGATCCTATCAACAATTTGTATAGGATCTTACTCATTTTATTTTTCTGCTGTTGTGTATGTGAAAGTATTTTCAATGAAATAGGTAAAAAATTTGACATTGGAACCAATCTCAAATTGTAAGGTTCCATAATTAATCTCTTTAGTATATGATCAATATATGTAATTTGACTTAGTCCAAGTAGCCTCTTGGATATATCATGAATAATCTTTAACTCTTGGATATAGGCTACATCACAAATTTCTTTTATGAAGAAAAATTTGTCTAACCATCCCTTAACAGATTGTAAGAGTGGTATTTCATTTCCAATAAGTAATATTTCATCAACATACACTAATAGGATAATGAAAACATTTGCACTAAACCACTTTTAAATATATGGATTAAAATCCTTCTTAATGAGAAAAAATTATTTTATTCATTACTGAATTAAAGGTTCAATGACCTAGATGCTTTATTGAATATATAAATGGATATCTATAGCTTGAATATATTATTTTCATCTCCTAGAGTCACAAAACCAATTTTTGTGTCATATAGATATCTTTCTAAAGGTTCCCACCTAATAAATTGGTTTTGAAATCCATCTTCCAAATCTAATTGTCATGGTTAGTCTCTATAGAAAGTAGAATTTCAGTGGAATTAAACATGGAAACTGGTAGAATGGACTTATCACAGTCAATTCCTTGATTTTATTTAAACCCTTTAGAAACTAACATTTATTTACAGGTTTTTAAATTAACATCCATGTCTATATTTCTCTTATATACCCATTTGAACCCTATGATATTTACATAAACTAGGGAATCGACTTGAACCCAAATACTATTATGATACCTGGAATCCACTTCATAATTCATGGTTTCATTCCATCTTCATCCTTTGGATCTTTCTACTACCTCTTTCTAGGATATAGGTTCATCATTGTCAGCCAATGATGAGAAATCATATTTGGTGACTATAAAAAGATATCTTTATGGTTCTCTTACATCACTTTTACTCATATACGATACCTATATTTGGGAACATTTTATTCCATGGGGTACTATGGAACCTATTCCATTTCGATGTCTTATATATGTTGAGCATTAAATTCATCTATATCAATATTTCTACAACTATATTTTTTGAGGATGTGCTCCCTTTCCTAAAATAGGACTTGGCTGGAGAAAATGAATATCTTGTTTGTGGGGTTGTAAAGGCATTATCTCTTTATTTACATGGTATATCCTATAAAGATACATTGTTTTCAATGAGGGGTGAGTTTTTTTCCTGAAAATGGATTAAAAACGCCTCGCAGCCCCATGAACATGTATGCAACAAAATAAATATCTTACAACTCTATAACTCAAAAGGAATTCCATTTTCCACTTTAGTTGGTATTCAGTATAATGTGTTTTCAAAAGTTTATAATGAATATCCCAAAAATGATAATACAAGATCTACAAGACTCATTATCAACCGTACCATGTCTAACATGTTAGGGGTCATCATTTCACTAACACCATTACACTGTAGAGTGCAAGGTATATTGAGTTGCGATAAAATATCAAACTCTCATTGAAAGTTGATAAACTCCTAGATAAAATATTAACCAAAAAATTCTTATTGAAGATTCATTATCATCTATAGAAGTTATTATATACATAATTATTCAATTCCTTAAATTTTTTGATGTACTCATACTTATACCTCATCAAGTAGACATAACCATATCTAATGACGTCATCAGTAATTGTTATGATGTAAAAATACTCACCTCTAGCATCTATTAGAAATTGCCCACCCACATTAGTGTGTACCAATCCAATAAGCTCCATATACCATTAACCCTATCCACTAAATAGATATTTTGTCATTTTTCATTGTAAATAAGAATGATATATTTCAAGTGTTTTTAGCTATGATGATACTATATAAAAATCATGGTATATATTTTTCAAATGCTTCCCATTTACATGACATGGATGTTTATTACATTGATCGGTGTTAAGTGAGTCATGTGAATATAATTCTATATCTATTTATAAAAGTTTATTTTGATAATTTAATACATACAAACAATAGTTAAATGTTCCATACCATAAAATTTTGTTTCTTTATAAAAGAAACAATATTTATTTACAAACATTAAAATGAACTAATATTAATTTAGGCATGAAACAAAAATTTAATCTTGTTAACTATTTTTACATAATATAAATCATATAAAAAAAATCATTCTTATTGTTAATGAATTGTGGTAGTAACCAATTGATAGAGTAGGTAGCCAGACACCATTAGAAACTCGAAAATTCACCTATCCTCTAGAAATATTTTGTAATATAAGAGTTTCCTATATTTTTATACATTTTTGAGTACTACAAGACATGTCTAATACCCATTGGGTAGATATTTAATGATTACACATGATAAAAAACACACCATTATATTCTCCTTTCTTTTCGGCAAAAATATACTTCAACTAGCATTGCTTTCCCAATGAAAAAAATACTTCCACCTTTTCCTTTCCCATTATCTATATATTCAACTTCCTGGAATGATGGTTCTTGATATATTTATACTTTTTATGAGTCGTGGGCCCCTTATCCTTGTTCTTAATTTTATAATTCACCAAAAGAACAATGGGTTTCTCATGCCCCATGTCCAAATCTACTTGGGTTATTAAATTAAGATGTTCTGAAAGACTCTTCTAATCATTGATCATATTGTAATTATCAATATGACTAGATAAGTTTGTGAGAACTAATGAATGTATAAGATCTTGACACAACTCATTCTAGAATTTAATCCCTAATATGTATAATCATTCAACATTGCCAATAATATTGGCTACATTAGGAACAGATAACACATACATTAAATGAGTAGTTGTAATCAAAGAACCCATGATCTTATATATCTATTGTCTCTTATTATCTTGATAGAGACTGCGAAGGTGATATGTCACACAATATGCATCCATGTCCCCATGTTTATTTAAATGATCATTGGTAATGGATGATATAATTATACACAGGGCATATGTAGAATCATTCAAATATATCTCAAAGAGATATAACTCTTTGTCACTGGACTTATATCCAGATGCATTAGTAATTGGATCTTATAGCACAAACAATTTCATTTCAAGGAGACGGGTAACATGCAAGTTCCTTGGAATGTTTTGAAAATTTTTTCTAGTAAGAGTGTTCTCCTTCTCATGTATATATCATAGGGATATGTTTGAAGTCATTTTATTTCTTTTTCTTAAAATAATATGATAATATCTTTAGTACTTTATCAAAAAAAATTTGAAAAATAAATAAATATTAAATTTAGTAATCTCCCACTATTTTATAAAAACACAATAGCCCTCACCATTTTCATCATAATATATAGTTTCATGGAAATTCTAGTAGAAAGGATATGCATTCCCCTTTTAATTTCCCCAACATTGTTTTGTCAATCAACATGAATGGAATTAGATAGGAATTCCAAATGAAAGCTACATTATCTCATAGTTCATTAATATGTTGAATTGAATCCCCTATCATGATTTCCAAAAAATATATTTCCTTAACCCTTCCCTATCATTTACACCAAGACCAATTTTGGAAATTAACCCTAACGTGAACTATGTTAATCATGTAATAAAAACCATGTGAAAAATCCCCAATAATTAAAAGAATATGAACATTTTCTAGTCAGTCACAGGGAACTATGGTTTGATTTTAACTGAAGTAGTGGAAGGGTATACTAAAATAATATATATATTATTGAGTGATTTTCTCTTTTATGAATAAAATCACAATTATTCTTTTTATAATGTGATTTTTAATATTATGTGTATTTATATAAGTTATTAACCATGTTCTATATAATATTTACACATAATATAGTTTATTTTAGTTCAATATTTTGATCCTGTTAATTAATTAATCCATGTGATAGAGACAAAACATCCATAATGAAATAAACATGGAACTTGAATGAAATAAAAAAATATAGTCTTATTGTTATGAGATATTACTAATGGTTAGTTGATCTAGAAATTTTAATCAAACTATTGAACTTTGGTGAAAACAACATGAACTGATTAAGGTTCGTGTTATGGATTTTCACATGCCCACCTATGTATCTCTATTGGATTGGCATTTCCTTTGCTTCAAACTTGATCAACATCCACCTTATTGGAATATAAATCCATTACAAAATATTTTTCACACAAACAGGTTAGGGAAAATGGCTTTAGATAAAAGAAACCATGGAAATATTTCCCTTAAATAACAATAGGAGAGATGCCACATTGTCCAACAATTTAATTTAATAATAATTTAAATGAAAACAATCATATTAAATGGTCTGGTCTCAGATCATGATCATCCACATGAATGTAACAAATTACATATTTAATAAAACATCCATTCAATTATTAATCATTCTTATTTAAGATAAATCATTCTCTAATCAATTGATTAAATTATTTAATTATTCAATTCATGTATATTAATTCACATAATTTTTTTGATATTTCCATCCATCATAAGTTTTTACAATTTAAAAAAAGTTATTGAAAATTTACTATGAACATAAATATTATTTGGAGGCAATAAGTTGAATACCTATCTGAATATTTCCAACAAGTATTATACTCATATACTATTTACTCTTATGACATATAGAATACACAATGTATCACATACAATCACAACATGTATTATCATCTTAATGATTATATGATCTATATGAATATTGAGTCGTTTTTAATGTTCCATTGTATATAGACTAATATCTGTAATACGACTGACACATGATATACATATATGATCATTATGAAGAAATTAATTAAACAGACACACACACACAAATATATATATATATATAAATATATAAATATATATATTAAATCCAATCACATGGTGCTCCCTATCAACATAATTACCACACACATGAACATGTTGATACTATTTACATAGTACAAAAAATTAACATTAAATATGCATAATTGGGCATAATTCAAGGGCATGTACAAGCGAGCTACATGGATTTAACATCTCTCTCCATCTATCCTTTGTGCATGCCTATAGGATAGGCATATAAGCCATGCCCCATAAAAAATTCAGTACATGGAAATTACAAGGGATACACTGTGTGTGGTCTCTGAGTGATACTCTCACTTATCAGGTAGGCCATGTAAAAAAAATACATGACCCATCTATGACTTAATGGAAAACACATTGTGTACGTGGGATTTAAGGTGTGTACTCCAGCTTGTTGGGTTCCAGGATGGCCCAGTCAAAATGTAGGGTATCAAATTAAATACATAGTGTGTCTTCAATACACATATTTTGAGTTCATTCGTAATTAGTTCTGGGTGCATTCAACACTATTACACGACGAGAAACTCAAGTTACACAGTATGTACTCTTGCCTTTTCATCCAGAATCCACAAAGCATCATGATATGTTCTTAAATTTTATATTTTTATCAGAAAATTAACCTATTTTATTTGATATAATTGAATTTCAATAGGAAGAATAATATATCAAAATACAGTTTCAATAATGATTAAATTATGAATTGAAAAATAAATGATAAATGTGTAAATCAATAAAATATATTTTAAATAATTATAAATAATCATGTGATCCCTATGATACAACTCGTAGGTTCTGAGAGAAATTTAAATGTGTGATGAGTCTTGCCTAGATTTCATTTCTATCATGAAAAATGATAAATCCAAGATTAACACACCAATAAGTGTCTCATTCAATGTAATTAAATCAAAGAAAAACAAAGAAGAGAAAGAACATCGTAATAAAGTGAAAGATCCCCACATAATATTTATAATTAATTTGATTAATTAAAGAATAACCTTGTGATAATTTTTTTTCATTCATTGACATGACACCAGATCAACATTTTTTAGTCATTTCATTGTTGGAATAAAGGGAATATTACCTTTAGTAGTGATCTACACATGTTCCAAAAATCAGTGAAAATTTTCGTTGGAATCTATGTGTGCTAAAATGAAAGACCATATAGGTTTGTTTTTTTCTCCTTTGATAACCCCAAGAATGACATCCAAATAGGTATCATGGATGTCTCCATATTTGAGAGTGGATGGTGAAGGAAGTTAAATCTCTGTTTAGGGGAGCATTCTTGGAGAGGGAGCTCCCTAGGGATTTAGAGGATTCTATCTACATGTCATTGTGCACACCAGAAATGAATTCATTCTCTATAAAAATATAATTTGTTTTAAATTGATATTGGGATTAGAAATAAATATTTTCACAAGTTACCTTTAATATTTATTTAATCTCTTACAGAACCCCATGTCTAAATAATAATATTATTATTTTTAATTCCTCAACATTTTATTAACTTATTAATTACATTAAATATTATTTTATCAATCAATATTTAGTATATATATATATATATATTATTTCTCACCAGACCTATGAACATGGTCCACCATTCCTCCACAATATTTATTAGGTCTTGAAGAATGACTATTTACATAATGAGTAAATATGACCATATTATTCTCTAGTATAAATATGAAAATAATTATAAATAAGTAGAAAATAATTATTTATTAATTATTAAACTCAAATAATATTATCTTGAATAACTTTTGAAGGAATATTTTATATCGAGCATACATGAATTATTATTAAACCATGTTCTGGAATAATATTTATTGAACTTGTTAAATAATAAATAATAATATATTATTTATCTAACATTTTGGATATATATAGTGTGTTGACCCACTAGGAATCTTTATCAATGGAATTAGATAAAACAATATAACATCCAAGGTTAGCATCTATAAACATTCCAAGGAACCCATAATAGAAATATGTTAATTCCAAAATGACATAATACCTCGCAGACACACAAATATTGTAAATAGATCCCTTTAATGAAATATCTCTAACCAAGAAGTTTTCATGTTGGTTACTTTAACATATGTTCTGGATGTCTCTTTCATTGAATTGTTAGAAACAAAAGATTCCTATAGAACTCCATGACCATTGATTTATATAAGATATATCATTTCCATCAGAGGTCCTATGATAACAACGTTTTCTAAATAACATAAGGGGAAAACATTTCTATAATTATTCATTAATGCAATATTAATTGTGACACAACAAATATATCCTACATCACTGCAAACATATGTAATCATAGTTTTCGTTAATACATAAATGTATATGACACATAATATTCATTAATAGTAACCTAAATATCTATGGATCAATACAGACATCCATATATTGGAACATCTAATGACACATATAAATATTGATTTCATACTGGTGGTTCTCATTCTCATAATATCCTACCCTTGATATTACTAATGGATTACACCATGAGAAGGTGCCTCAAAGTCATATGACACTCCACCCCAGTTATCCTATATCATTTGTGTCCCTCAAATGAAATCATCAGACTATGAAACATATATTTAATAATAGTGTTGTTGAACTTAAGTATTTCCATCATAGAAGGGAGCAAATATGACCTTTTAGAGGGAAAACTACTCTTAGGTTGTTATCAAATACTATGTTACATAGAATAAAAATCACGATTTGATATAGATTTTAGTAATAATCAAACTATGTATATAGGTTATCATAAATTACACACGAGTTTATATTAAAGCACCAAATCAAATAAATACTTGTTGAAGACTTGACCCTGTTAATCCAAAATTTGTTTGTGAGTGGTGTAATGGTACAGTGAGGATAGATGCTTGTAGTTTGGTAATGATTATCATATATTGGTTTCTTATGGTAAAAAAACATCATTCAAAAGTGGTATAATTTTAAAAAAGAGAACCAATGGTGATTCTGCTATAATGATTTTCACATGAAAAAGATCATGGTAAGATGGGTAAGCATGTGATCCTAGGTACATTGCGATGTGACTCGTTGAACATGATTTGGCTTCAGTTACTAGGTGTTATAGGAGTGTATTCTTGTTATATTAGAATAAGTTTGAGGTGGAACATGCTATTCATACCTGAATATATTGATTCTTAGATTTTTTAATTGATATGTGGGAACTAAGGACTAGTAGAATTGGTGAGATGATTCAGTATTGATTTCCCACTGTTTGATAAGAACGAGAAGTTCACCACGAAGTGAGGTATGTTGTGGGAAATGGATTGTGTGGAGTGACACAGACGATCGAGAAATTGATCCCTGATTGGTTTTGCCTATGATATGATTATAATTCCTCAATAATGATGACACACTTATGAAATTCATATCCACATATTGTCCATATTGAGAATTGGAATATGGAAATCTATATGGGTGGAAGTGAACCATTGTCTAGTTGAGGGTGTGGACCCTTTAATAGATGTACTTTCAATGGATTTATGTGACTTCCATTTCTATGAGATGGGAATATAGAGTAGTTTATGATTTTTATTGACACTCAAGTATTAGCTTGATAAACAAAACATGTAATTATATATAGTAATGGGTGAATCATGAGTTGTATAGATATAACCTAGTGTTTTTTGGGATTTTCATCAGATATAATTTTTTTATATGGTAATAGTGGATCGTTAATGTGGGTGAGTAATTTTATTTGTTATCTTTTTATCTTTTGTTAAATACAATTTTTTTTATTTGATGGTGGATGGATTCATGGAATTGAAATAGGTCTCTAGATATAATTTATATTTCTTAAAGGAACATTGTTATATAAATTTTTATTCACCTCCTGTTTCTAGGGGTGAAATATAGTTTTTGAAATGGATTAGGGGTGAACCAATTTTTTCATATAGTTTTTAGGGATGAACAAATGAGTTGTGGAATTTTTTAAAAGTTAAAACTAATTCACCACATAAATCATTGAGTGAATCATCTGGTAAAATGTTTTTCTGATTTTTTTCATGTAATTTCATATGGAAGGTTATATAATGTATCAAGTACATCATATTATTTATGAAATTGGTGTTTTGAGGTTTGTCTAGGTACTTATTAGGAATGGATGATATAGGTGGTTCTCTATGAATTGACATTTGAGACTCATATAATTCAGTTAAAAATAAAATAAAAGTAGTAGTATCATATTTTTTTGGTCAGTTTATATTTTATTGGGATTGGTGAGAAGTAAAAAACACTAAGTGGATCATTGGACTACTAATGATGCATTCAATATGAAATTTATAGGGTAGGGAGTGACATGGATTGGGGTTACATTGTATAAGAAGAGACTTTTTTTGGGGGTGAACAAACCACTGGATGAGTTGACTGATGTCACTATGATGTTCCATGGAAAGAATTTTCAATTAAGAACTATCTTGTTGTTTCCATTATTGTATGTTCTGATGGCTCAGATTTGTATGAATGGTGATCCTCATGTTAATAATTTTGAAACGAGAACACATTGGGTGTTCAAGGGTTGAACATGATGAGTTGATTATGAGTTCCCAACCCTATAAGGTAATAATTATTCATTAAAGGGTTAATGAAAATTATTATCAATGTAAAGTGATATGTTTTGGAGATAGCATTGCCCTGTGTCTAAATGAGTTATGAAATTTATTAGAATTTAAAATTTTCAATTCAGTGGACAAATAATTTTACATACTCGGACTTATATTAGGGTTATGAGTATTTAAATATACATAAATTTTATTTTAATATTATTTTTTATGATTATTGGATAATGCAAGGGATTACTGGAACTGCTACAGGTTGTATAGATTCTCGATAGATAATGCTTTTAGATGTTTTTATGCATTCATGTTGTAGCCAATAGGGTCCAACAATGAGGGTTTTTGGACCCAAAATTTAATAAAATTAATTTAATTAAGTCCATGGGTGTTTAGACATAGGGGGAGTTATGGAATGGACAACTCATTCACACCACGATTGATTACCATGCTATCTTTTTTTATGTAGGGATATTTTTATTTTTTTGAAAAGTCTCGTATTTATCCAACAGTGTTGGTTATCAATTTTTTCCTTTAAATCCTTTAAAAGTTTTATTATAGGTTTTTTTAGTGGGAAGATGAATGGTTCATATATATATATATATATACATATACATATATTTAAAAGGTTTTCCATTCCCATGCATAGTGATTTGTGGGTAAAAAAGGAATTGGGATTCCT
Source organism: Viscum album (assembly GCA_963277665.1). Classification (NCBI taxonomy): domain Eukaryota; kingdom Viridiplantae; phylum Streptophyta; class Magnoliopsida; order Santalales; family Viscaceae; genus Viscum; species Viscum album. Next base: position 873,180,722 of record OY728143.1, on the reverse strand, counting down.
CTATTTCCCCATGTTTTCTATTTTCCCTTTTTTTAATTTTCCATTTCCTTTCCATATTTTTTTCTTCCACATGTGTTCCTACCCTCCTCTAGAAGGATTTTGTGTTACCCTCTCCCTCAAGGTATAGTTCATGGTGACCTATCCCCCCTCTTAGGGTTTGATATTGCACCCCTCAAATATCATCGATTTTCATAACCATCAGAAGCAATTGAATCATCTTGGTACACACTCTATCCAACACCCATATATTAAGAGTTTCCTCCATTATCCATCATGTTATTATGGTGTGATGGGTTTTCCACTAAATTGGGGGTTTTTTTAAATTTGACTATTTTTTTGTTTTATGTTTAATAAAGGTTTTATTATGGATTTTTGGAGTACCAAGATGACATATTAAATTTCTTAAGACTTTTCCAATCATTTGGTCACTTATTTAACATAGCAACATTATAACTTTTACTATAACCTTCAGGGAAGCGTTGATATCAGATGTTAAATTAATTATAATGATTTTTATTGTCTTTAGTATCCCTCACATGCAGTGAAACCCATTCATAGGGTGTTTTATTCTCCTTTATCCATCCTTTGACATCGCACCATTGGGCCATTCATTAGAAGCTTCATGAAAATTCTTGATAACGTGTATTAAAATAATTTGAATGCTTTTTAGTGTCTGTACTAACCCGTTCATGTGGTTAAACCCATTCAAGGTGATATCACTTTTCCTTCATCCACCCCTTTAGGGCGTGGCATTCATTTTTGGCTTACTTTTCCTTTTTTTTAAATGTCAAAATTACCATAGCTATGAGTGGAACACTGGTTAAATTATATAAATTGAAAATATTAATTAATAAGGGTTTTGAATAATGATTTTGGATCCATTGAAAATTCCCATGATTATGTATAAATAATTGGGCTTGAGTAATGTGTTGTGCCCATGTAATGATTAAAGTCTCTTTGAATTTAAAATGTATTACATTATATATTTCTCATTTCAAGTTCCATAAGAACCTTGAATTATGACAAATTCTTATACATTATGAAATGTTCCTTAATTATTTATATTGTTTCTAACTCTAGATACTTAATTCATTGTGTACTAGGTTAACACCATATGTATTGTTTGAATACATGAATCATATTTATTAGCAAGCTTCTTTGCATGTTGGATGGAAATGTCATTGATGACATATTGGTATGAGGCATGCCAATTAAATAATTCATGTCTTTCTTTTCTTTCTTTAAAACTTTTCAATTGTTTTTTATGCATATTTCCGACGATTTGACCTTATCAAATTAATTTTTCCATTATTTTATATAGTCTAAATTATGATTCTGGAACTAATTTTTAAATATGAATAAATATGTTGTTGATGAATAATGTTATGATATTTTCATAAAACCCCTCTAATGGAGTTGTGATAACTTCTAAACTGAAAGTAATTATTTGTGATATTGGGCATTCCTGGTTTCCTTTTCAAATAATCTATGCTATGGTTTTTAGATTAAATTGCAATGATTGATTAAATGGTAAGTTTGTTATCATATTACATTAAATATCACGTGACTAAATGAAGTAGTTTAAATGTTGTGATTATTGTTTATTCCCTCATTATGATAATGTTTACTACCTTTCATTATCAAATTTTCTATTGTTGATTGTCTTAAATTTAACAGCTGGATTAAATGAGAAGCTTATGACATCGATATGACTCTTTTTCGGCACGTAATAATATAAATATGAATTTCCACAATATGTTCCTTTATGGATTGGTTCACTTAATATAGACTGGGGAAAGGACATGGGCTTATATATTAAGGGTACATGGATGGGATCACCATGAATTATGAGTTACAACCCGACATTTAAGGGGTGGTGGTTTGAATTTTCTATGTGAGGGAAACTAGAGAGGGTTTTATACTATTGAGTGATACTAGTTTCTTAGTGGAGAACCCATGGATGAAACCATTGTTACATATGGTTACACCATGCCTTGGGTGTCACTTAGTCCCTTGTGTGAGATACATCAGATAGACTCCGACTTTACCATGCATTGAAGAGATACATGAGATGCCAAAAGGGATACCTTGGATGTGTTTGGTGGTATTCATCTATATTTGATGCACTGTAGTGATACCTTGGATTACTTTTAGATCATATTGGATGGGCTCAGACTCCACCCCTAGATTTGATGAACTTATTTGAATTGCTTGAGTTATATGAGATGAATCTACTATTATTTTTATAAGAACTCTTGTGCACAAGGTAATTTTCTCATTTACATTATTAACATAATTGGGTAATGAAATGAGAAATAGACCCGAATAAAAATAACAATATTTGGGGTATGTCTTCATGGCTGATCATGTTTAATTTGGACCCTATATATATGTATTTTTCCTTACATAGGTACATTATTCAGACTTCTATCTTAGGCCAAATTTGGTGGTATGAGAGTAGTGTCTACATGGAATCCCTGATTAAGTTGGGGTTATTTTATTTATTTATCTTTTTTAATGTATTATATCTAGTACACTAATATATGTATATAGCACAAATTGGAAATTCCTAGACAATATGGCTACTGAACTACTATGATTATTATCTCACAACCTACATGGGTGTTGTTTGGTACCCATGTAGACTTTATGCTCATATTGATACATAATGGGAAGTGTGTTGACTCTGATGCTTGAGTGTATTCTTGCTACATAGGATGGAGATTCGGGACAAAAGACTAAGCCTATACTTCAGATGTTGTTGTTGTAATTTTATTCCACTTTTTTATTTTTTATAGCGTGTTGTAGATGCTTGTACCCAAGTTCCCCTAGAATACTATTTTTGTATAGAATTATGACATCATCATTGTCATTTTTTTTCCTAGTATTATTATTATTCTTCTGTGGTTATCTGTTTATTCTGTTTGGGTTATTTGTTTTCTTATTCTACTATCTTCGTATTCTTCTGATTTATCTACTTATTATATATTTTTTCTATAGTTTTATACTTAATAATATGAGGCAATAGTATCCACTAAAATACAACTAATTCCCTCACTGGTAGACAAAATAATCTAGTGTTTAGAGAGATGTGATTGAGGTCTTGTGGCCCACCATCTCGAGGCCCTGTTTAGTGGAACTCATTGTGGGATGCAACAAATTTGAATTAGAAGACATAATTTCTTTTCATTACTATTATTTGGGTTATATGAGAGACTACGGTATAGGAATTTTTAATTTACCATTTACTTGTACCTATATTACACATGTATAGGGGAACAATAAATTAATGGGGATGGGAATTGTGGTTATTGAATATGCCATTTATGGTTGATACAACTTCAAAGTTTAGTGGAACACTAGTTTTTTGATGATATTGCTATTGGTATTATTGAGACGGCGATTTATAATATGTTATTCAGATGAAATGAGGGTTTTTCAATACATTCATCACCCTAGGAACCATTGGAAATAAAATGTTATTCATATTGCCATTCCATATCTAATTCAGCATGTACTTACTACATTCATTTGATTTTTGTTTTCCCTATTTATTATATCTTGTTGTGCCTATTTTTTTATAAATATATAAATATTCCAATCTTTATTGTAGAGAAATGTTATTTACTGGGTTAAGTGGGCCTCAAATTTGAATTATAAGTTGTATGGGCCCTTATAAATAAGAATGGTGATCCACCTAATTCAGTCTATTAAAATGGGAATTAAAGACAAAACGAAAAAAATGAATTATAACTTTTAAAAATAAAATTAACACCTGTTATAAAAGTATGAGACCTTGACCGTGACATTACCTGGGTGAACGGTTGTAGGTCTAATGTCTTAGTGATACTTTAGGTATTTTTATTTCTGATCTCAATCAAGCATTATAACATTCTTTTTGTAGTATTATGCTTATAAGTAGGATATGAACTTATACTTATTTTATCAATTTCCTTTTGTATATGTCATATTTTAGAGAGGCCTTACACATACCCCTTATTACTGCTACATTACTCGCATACCAAATCAGTTATAAATAATTTATGAGTTGTGCACTTGGAAATTTTTGAGTTATGCCCCCATGAAATCTTCGTGTTTTACACCAAGATAGTGGCGATTAGAACAATATAGATGTGTTGGGCCCTCATACACCTATTTTACCTCCTGTAGTGCCTCCTTTGGAACCGTTTAATGGTCTTCAACTTGGAAATAATGCTATGTTCAGGGATAGTTTTCTCATGTTCTTGCAGTCAGTTTAGAGTTCTCACCAGCCTTCCCTGACTATGGAAGAGCTTACATTGGACTTCCATCAATAGAATATACCCTCCTTCTGAGGGGATGGAGGTCCACATGATGTAGAGTCATGTATAGAAGTGATTATATCCATCTTCGACCATCTATAGATTCCTCCAAAGAGGAGGGTCAAGCCTAATATTTATAAGATTCATGACAACACAAGCATTAGTGGGAGGTTGTTCCTCAGTCAATGAATTACTCATATATGGTTTATTTATACTTCAATGTGACATTATATGATAACTTATTCCCATACAATATGATATCTGATATCTCCATGTATTTGTAACATCTTTTGCGGGGTTCCAGGATAGTGATACACTTTTTTAATTATTTCAGCATGCATTAGAAATTTTCTCCATCTATGACCAGTGAAAAATTGAGGATTGTGATGCTTTTTTGATGAAGGGATCAGATATGTTATCCATATATTGGTGAACTTTTTTTAGTTGACTACCATTATATATATCATGAATTAATCCCAAATTAGAAATTAAAATCATTGAGAATCTGGTTTTGTGAGCCAGGGTGGTTCAGTTCTGAGATTGGTTAATGAATCATGGGGTAGTCAAAAGTGTCATTTTAAGGGTACATGTAAGGCTGATTCCAACTAGATGACATACACTGAAAACAATATCATAGGAAATCATTGCAAAAATATTGGACATAGATATTCTCAGTAAATGAGGTACCTGATGTAATGTATTGCTTTAGACAGGATGGGTCACCTACAGTGCTTCTTCGATTATTTTCCCCCAGTATCCAGTGGTAGGGGATCTGTACCAGCATATCTATCACCAATGGGATTTTAAACACATATTCAGATTTTAATTTGATTTTATACATTCCAAATAGGATTAGGTGGTAATGATCATGGTCAAAGTATTTAGGATTTAGAACACCAGTGACAACAGAGTGGATCTGCTCATGCTAGTCAAAATGCATCTCATAGTCGGGGTTCAATCCATATGTATGTTTTGAAACCAGTTCCAAAGGAGTGGATTCTAAAGCCATATATAGTTATAGGTAGTATTTTGGTATCCTATATGTTAGTTTCTCCCCTTCATAAGTGGTTTTCTTGGTCTGGCCCAATTTTATTAAGGGCTAGTCGTGGTAGGTAAAACCTTAAGATATTTGAAATCCGAGCTTATTTCTTGTGAACAACTTTCGTTAAATGGAACTATTCAGTTGTCGTTGGATAATGCTGGACTCTTAGTATAAAAAGGAAACTCATGTTTTGATGGTTAGTCATGTGTTGTTGATCTTTATCTGAATATGAGATTTTCTAAATTCTTGGTTCTAGTCATTTTGGCGTGCTGAGGAAGAAAATCTCTACTTATTATGTCATGTGACCTTTCCTTTCATAACTTATAAGTTATTGATGAATCAGGATATCGTTAGTATGTTATTAATCCATTTTAGGAATGCGACTATTTGTTTAATATTAGGCATGGATGACCATATACTTGAATTAATATTGCCTATAAAATTATGGTTATTATCAATGATGTGTTTTTTTCTCTCATAATCTCTGGGTAGTATGAATCGATATACATGACACTAAATGTTATGTTAAATGATGAATCAAACAGTTTGATTTAAGGATTAAATGTATATGTTGGTGTTTTTATGCTTTGTATAAATGTCAGTAAAAGAGTAGACTGTCCAAGGAATTGATAAGGGTGCCTGATCGTCCCAATTTTTAGAATGATTTTTTAAAATGAATTAGGTGTTTGACAGATTGTTCAGTTGTTTTTTCTTTTGTGCACAATTTTTTGACATGTTGGAGTGATAACAGGATGACTCTAATAACCTATGATTGGTTTTCGATAAATGTAAATGAGCTGGAAGGTGTAGTAAGATACTTATAAAAAAGATAACTATTAATTGTTTGATGGTATTTACATTTTTCTTTCCAAAGTTGGTTTGAAAATACGCATAGAAGACTTCCCTTCTTATGGAAAAACTGTATCATATCCTTTTGGGGATCATTCAAATCCTCTTAGTGTACTCTCAGATTAAGAAAGAAAATGTTCCATATATTGGTATCGTCTAGGTTCACTGAGAGTTCATTATTCATATTCCATGATAACCTTTTCTAAATCAGTTGGGTTTTTTCTAATGGATTTGATGAAATTCTCACTTCGGAGGTGTGGTTGTTTTAAAATTTTGGTTGATCCTAAGTGATACAATGTTTATCCCCAAGGAGTTATGCCAGGATGAGCTCATTGACACAAGCTATTCTCATCCTAACATGACTGCCCGATGGTTTCCTCTTGGGATTCATCAATTTAATTGATGAATGGCACTATTCTTGTACCGATTTCTCAATAGTATGTTCAGAATGTGGTTTTCCTTGAAAGATATCCTTGGATTCTAGACGTTATCATCGAGGTAAACCTGGGTTTCAGATGCTATATGGAGGGAGTTTTTTTAACCATGATGATCCAAATTTCTACGGCCAAGGGGTTGTTTCTATGATGCCACAGTGGCATGATATCTTGGGAAACCTTTTGGCTAGAGATGTCATCAGAATATTGTTTTGAGCTTCAGTGAGTGTACTCTGACAAAATTCCATGCTTCTTTTTCTAAAATTCTCTATGTGTAAATTTTGGAATTCACTGACCATTTAATCTGAGCATTTCATTAGTGGTCGGATGAGAGTGGCTTGACCTATCTTCATTTAGTCTTATTTAAAAGAGGTTTTTTTGACTCGCCCTTTGATTGGATCATGTTTCATGTTCCATGTCATGAAAATTATTGGAATGCTATGAAAACATGTTAAATGAAAATTATTGATGTTGGGGATAATGTGTTTCATAGTTGGACTATAATTCCAAAACCGTAGTGAAGTACCATAGGCCGGTTTGAGGATGAGATGAATATGTCATTATGCCACTTTTTTGAAGAACTCAGAAAAGCTATGTCTCCTAGATTAATTTTGATTTTGGGTGTTGGTTAGAGTTCAAAGGCTTAGCTACAATGTGTTATGGTGAATCATGATGTTTTATTGAGATTTGGTAAAGTCAACACAACCTCTTTTACAAAACGTCATGACCGTAGTCAGTCTGGTGACGTTTTTGTTCTAGTAGTAGGAAGAGGAATGGTTTATTCCTAGATATTCAAAAAAAATCCCTTGCCCATGTGTAGTGCCTTGTCTGTAAAAAATGAATTTGGATTCCCATATTTTCCCACTTTTTCAATTTTCCCACTTATTTCATTTTTTATTTTTCCTTTTCCATTATCTCTATTTTTCCTCCATGTCTGTTCCTCTTCTCCGATATATGGATAACGTGAGACCCCCTACCTCTATGTGTGGTTCATGGTGCCCTCTCCTCCCACTTGGATTTGTTCTAGTACCACTCAAATCTCTTCTATTTTCATAAGAAGAAGAAGAAAGGAAACCATCTCGGAATGCTCTCTCTCCCTCACCGCTCTATTTTTAGTTTCCTCCATCAGCAATCGGGATATTTTGGTGCAACTAAATTTTTCCCTAAATTGGTTGTTTTGTCAAATACATCAATTTCTCTCATGTTTTATCAAATAATGGGTTTTTTGGACATTTTCAGTACCACGGTGTTGAGGTTGGGAACCTACACCTTTTCACCATCATTTCATTTTTTATTTGACATCTCACCTTTGTGTCGATTGATGGAACCTTCTAGAAAAGCATTTATATCTCATATTAAATTAATTATAATGATCTGAAGTGTCCGTAGTAATCCTCAAATATGGTGAAATCCATTTATGGTGTGTTCGTTTCACAATTAACACCCATTAACATCGCTCCATTGTACCACTCGTCGGAACCTTTTGGTTAATACCAATATCACTTATTAATTTAATTGGAATTATTGCAAGTGTCTACACTTACTCTTGCCTATAGCGAATCCCATTCATGGGGTGTTCTCTTCCCCTTAGTCCACCCATTTTGGCATGCTATCTATTTTGGATTATATTTCCCTTTGTTTTAAATGTGTAAATTACTTTAGTTGTGTGTGGATCCTTCATTAAATACATTAAATTGAAAAAATAAAAAAATAAGGGGGTTAACCTATGAGTTTGGATCCTTAAACAATTCCATTTCTTTTTTATAAATAATTGGGATTGTTTAATGTCATGTTCCCTTAGCATGCTTAAATATTATTTGAATATAAAATATCTTACAATATATATTTCTCATTTCATGTTCCACAAGTACCATTACTTAGGATACATTCTTATACGTAATGAAATATTCCTTAGTTGTATTATATCCATGTGCACATACCTAATTTCATGTTTGAATAATTGAATCATATTGCTTCGAAATCTTCTTGGATTGTGGGATTAAATGGCCATTGATGACATATTTATAAGAGGCATGGTAATTACATTTTGAATTTTTTGTTTTTTATTGGTTTGGTGATTTTCCTTGTTTCTTGTGCCTCTTTCCCACACTTTTCTCTTATTAAATTCTTTTTCTTTGCTTTTATATTGAGATGAATTATGATTCTGAAAAAAATGATTAAATAAGAAGAAATATATTATTGATGAATAATATTGTGATTTTGTAATAAAACCCTTCCAATGGAGGGTGTAGTGACTTAAAATAAATTTAGTTATTAGTAATATTACACATCATTGGTTTCCTTTATATATAAATTGTTACACCCTAAGCGTCCACAATATGCTTCTCTTTAAATAATACAATAGCGTGTGTTTGTACGCAACTTCAAGTTCTAACACACCACAACTAATCAAACTAGCCATAATGAATAGTAATACCCAATTTTAAATTTTTAAAAATTTTATCTTTCAAAATGGACATCATTTTTGTATTCCCAATATCAAAATTATCTTATGGTGAATTTTTTTTATTATTCTGAAAACATTCATTTTTTGAGGAATAGTGAAAAACACTGAGTTATAGTTTCAAACAAATTTTTTATTTAAATAATTTTTTATTTTATTTCAATTTATTTAATGTCAAAATAGATAAATAATACTTATATGAGTTCAATGTAATTCATTGGATTCAGTTTATAATAATTTCATATATAAAAAAAATTATTTAACTTTTTATCATCTTTTACCCACCTATTTGGAGAATTTTCAAATTCACATAAAACATAATTTTACAGCTTTTGTGAGTGGAATTTAGTAAATCTGAGAGAAACTGTTGATATCAATAAGTAAAATGTGCTTCAACAAGATGAAAATAATTTTTCATGAATAGTAACTTTTAACATTTATTTACTACAGTTAAAAGTAAATAGAGTAATTATGGGTAAAATTGATATTATTATTACCGTAATTCATGTCCTTATTATATTTGATAAGTATAAATCGAACATAAAAAACCTTAGGAATAAAATATGAACCTATTTGGTCCACTTGGATCAGACTAGGATATTTATTATTATTTAATTCAAAGAAGAGTTAAAAGAGTTAAAATCAAAGTCTAATATGAAAAACATTTTAATATAGGGTTAAACACAATATAAATTCTAATATAAATATTAATTATAAACTTCAAAGTATTTCCCACATAATGGTATTGTATTTATATTTTTTAGACAACAAAAAATTTATTTTATTTATGAGACAATGATGATGCAGTAATTACCAAATTAATGAAATATTAAAATAACTGATATTATAAATATCCAAATAAATGTAATTTAAGAATTTTATTTAATTACACTAATTTCATTGGTTATTATGACAAATTGGGGTTGGTTAGATGAATTTTTTCGAACTAATAATGTTGTTATAAATTTTTCAAAAACAAAATACCAAATAGTGTGAAAATTTACATAAAAGATCATTTAAAACAAATATTATATTATTAATTGATATTGTATTACAATAAATATAATGTTCAGAAAAAAGACTTATATAATGATAGGTGTATAATTAATGAACCACTTAGGGTTCTCTTGAAGTATATAGTAAGTTTATTAACCATATAATATAAAAATAAAAAGAGGCATGGTAAATGTAAAACTATTTAACTAAGAGTGGAATCTAAAATATAAAGTCAATATAGTGACCCAAATATATCAAAACCCTATTGGCTGAGTGGGTTTTGACCCATCCCCACCTTATCCATTAAATAAAACATTTTGGAGACATTATAAACCGAAAATTATTTTATTATAACATAATATTTCTATCTTTTCCTAAGGTGCCTCTCACCCCTCTTATAAAAGGGCACTCACCCTTCTCTCCAATTCACACCTTTAAATCCATTTGGATTGGCCACACCCTGCCCAAATACCCTTTCAACTATACTCTGTTCATCTTAGACGCCCTAATTTAGTCATTAATGCAACCTATGGAGCCCTTTTGATCAAATCAAAAGGAAGAACCCGAAGAAGAGGTAAATATCTCACCACCACTTTCATGTTTTTTCTTCTTCCAGTTATTCTTTCCTTGTTATTTCCATTTAAAAATATTAACTCTACTATCTCCTATATAATGTGATTTTATTTTAAATTTGGTACAACAATATTCATTATCCTATCCATCCTTTGAATTACATGTCACCATACGTGCGTACGCACAACTTACCGTCTCCACGTTGTGGTGTAGTTGTTATTCAATCATTTGTTATTTTGATGGGTATAATAATGATCTGTAATTGATTTAAATATAAAATACTACAAGATAATAATTCTGTATATATGATATAACATCCAATTATAAATTATTTTAATATCAAATGAATGATATTGTCGCTCGTGCGTACGTACAGATTACCGTCTCCATGAGCGCGATGAGATTTATTCCCCTTCATATCCATTCAAGAATAATATTCATTAGATGATTACAAATAATGTTTAAAGACATAATATCATTCTCAATATTAATAACATACAACCCATATATAACAAACATTACTTACCTAACATACTATATAAAGGAAAAGGAATCAGTTAACACCCGAAATGATGATAATACTAAGATATTATTAACAAAGCAATGTTAAAAGAACATATATGATATCATATTAATGTACATGATTTTTGTATAATTTATTAACAATTATTTCACCGTTATACAGGATGTTAACCAACCATTTACTAAGGATAAGTACAAGTTAAGGTTTAATTTCACAATCTCTTTATTATCAGAGGTTGTTTTTACGTAAGTATCTACTGGGACCTTTTTATCATCCACATCCATATTTCTTAAAAATGTGTTTCAAAATATTCTTACTATTTTATATCCTTTAGGAAAAAGTAATTTATACCCTTGTTTGAATTTTTATATGATTTTTATAGATAAATATTTCCATCATTTTCCAAACTAGGTCCTTTATAACATTTTTTAAAAAATTAAGGTAAGAATGCCTTTTCTAACTTATATGGCGGCTTTGGCTATTTTCTTCCGTTATAACATCATGAAAACTTCCCTTACAAGCTTATAATAATATTACCAAAATAAATGTTTTCTTTTATAATTATATGACTTTTAAATGATATCAAAATAGTAAGATATATTTGTCTAAAAAAGGTTTTAATTTCATCAAAGTCAAATCCTTTGATGGATTTTAAGATTATTTGACATTGATTTATTATGGTACAGAACTTCCATATTGTATTTAAGGTTTTGTGATATTATTGACTGTGGATGTGTTATTTTTACACCATTCATGATTTATGGATAAAGTATTGATATTTCGTATGCTAGTTTTAATACGAAAGATTATGTTATGTTTAAACCTTTTCATATCAGGAATGCATTGGACTTAGTAAGTGATGGGTGGAGCCCACTATAGTTCTTCGATGCATCGGTAGGTCTCAAGAGACAAACTAGGGTCTTGGAACAAGGCCTTGAATACATGGTTATGAAATTCTGGCATTATGAATTCCATCATTATAAAAGTGGCTATTGATATTGCATGTGATTATTCGACTGGTAGAATATCCATGTGAATAAGTAAATGGAATTTATTTGATTTTTGTCTTTTCTATATTAAGATGAAGTTAATGTTTTAAAGGCTTTAGTTTTAGTTTTATAGATTGAATTACATGTTTATGTTTATTATGAAAGATTCCAATATATTATTATCATTATTGATCATCTGAGCTCACCCCTTTCGATGTTTTATTTTTCCAAGGATGCGAAGAAGTAGATTCTGGCTAAACTATAGGGATAGTCTATGTGATCTTAGTGTTGTCTATAGAAACAATGTTGTTATAGTTTTCCATTTTATGATTTAATGTAAACCATATAAATGTATCTAGTACCTCAAAGGTTACTAAACTAATCGTTCTTCTCGGACATGATCTTTTGTGATCATAACAATGTTATGTAATAATTAACCTACTTTGGGTTACTAGGGTCAGTTCGTTACATAAATTGTCCATTATTGTTTGGATTAAATTAAAAAACTAGACTATATGGTAATCTTGTGATATTTTTATATTAAATTCCATGTGATGATATTCAATTTTTTAAATGATGTGTTTGTTGTTTATGCCCTAATTTTGATAATGTTTATTACTTTATAATATAAATCATGACATTAGTAATTATCTTAAATTGCACATATTGATTAAATGGTAGGCATGTGATATTGAGATGATTCTATGTTGGAATGCAATTATATATTTATATATTGACTCTATATGTTCCCATCTTGTCTGCTTCCCTAGATATAGGTTAGCTAGAGAACATGGCCAATATATTAAGTTTCCATGGATGGACTCACCATTATTGATGGGTTATGACTCGACGTGCTAGGGAGGTGCTTTGGTTTTTCTATGTGAGGGCTTCTAGAGTGATTTTCCTTCTCCCAAATGATACTAATTCCCTAGGGGGAGAAACTGAAGACAAACTCATTGGAACATATGGTTACACCATGGCTTGGGTGATACTTGGTCCCCTGTGTGAGATACCTATGATAGACATAGAGTTTACCATGACTCAAAATGATACATTGGACATTTAAAGGGTCTCCTTGGATAGGCTAAATGGTATTGGTTTATATCGGATATACCATATCTATACCTGTGATTCTTTTCAGATCCCAAAGGATCAGATAAGACTTCACCACAATATTTAACTATAACAGACCATTCTTTACAAATAGATATTACATCAACAGTGAAGAATATTTATTATATAACATAACAAATCCCCACTTGAAAAAATTTGGTTTAGTGTCATTTGAAACTAGGAAATGTAAAAAACTTGTTCATAAAACATATACATTTTCTTCTACTTATTTCTTCATAACTAGACTCATTTTGGACATATCTTACTAAATACCATTCTTCATGGCCAGGGGATATGAAACATATGAAATGGTGAGCTAAGGTGATCATTATTTTTAAACAAGGGTATTATCATTCATATCAATATCATAAGAACATAACATTTTACATTCTTAACATGCATATAAAACATCACAATATCATGTCATGTGATAAATCATAAAATGGAAATGTAATCCCAATAGTCATAACATAAGACATGACATTTTATGGCATATAGACATAATCATGGAAAATCATTTCATATTAGTTAAGTCTAATTTTCGAGACCATCATAGAGGAAAAAGTCCATTACTGAACGGTGTTCAATCCTCATTCTATCCATATATTAATGAACCTGGAGAACATGTTGTTCTGATCATGTATATCTCATGAGATATAAATCATCACCCAATGCATTGAAGGGAGATGTTGGTCCCACCCATCTCATAAGGAAACCATTCTTACGTGTGAAACAAAAATGTCCAAACTGTTACCATATCCTCAAAAATGAAATAAAATGGGTTTTGTAAACATCATTTCAAAATAATTGATAGAAAACAAATGTATAACCTAAATAATATTCCATCATAATGAAAATAAAATCATATTAATAAAATGGATAGAAATATAACTCCATTTAAAGAGTATCATCTTAAATGGGAAAAAATATGCGAAAATAGTTGAAATTAATTCATGAGGAAAATATAATTTCATCTACAAAAACCTTTTCCTTTCACAAAATGACACAAAATTTCAGAATCATAATAATTTTTATGATAAAAGAGAGATTTGTAATTATATCCCCTACCTAAGGTCTGATATTCTTCATATGTATCAGATCCTCTTATATATAGGTTTAAATAATGTTACTGATTTATTCTAGAATAATAATCATTTTTATAATAAAATTTATGATCATATTTTCATTCGTATGTCAGAAACTTTTCATTGATACTCGTTATTTGTGTATTAACTACTTTATCTTCTTATGCATGTTTGGTGAAATAATTTTTTATTCCACTATTTAGGTTATATTTATATCATTTACATTATTATATTATTATAATATATAATGTATTTATTCATTAAATTCATGTTTATAATCATGTTTTAATGAAGACCATGTAGAATGAATCACATCACATCATGGGCATAGCAGGTCGTACGTACACACGAGCGATGATCTTATTCCAAAATTGTTGAATGGTATTGAAGTGAATGGTTTTTAATATTTCTGATTTAGTTTCGTGTTATAATAATAATATATAGTTATAGTTTCCATGATTATACCCATCCATGTAAGGTGGTGGTGAAAATAGATTACACCACATCATGGAGACGATAAGCCGTATGAATGCATGCACGATGATTTAGTTTTTCATGGGTGGGATAAAATGTGAAATATGGAGGTTTAATATTTATAATTACCTATAAGTATTTTATTGATACTAATGTTATTAAATTATAATGAAAAAAATAATTAAGATGAAGTAGAAGAATAAAAAAGTCTGAAAGATAACCATGTCCAAGTATTAGTTTTAGAGAAGCTTGTGCTTATCCCCTCCTCATGAGTACCATTTTGAATGATAACTAGAAATGTTCTTTTGATAATATTGTGATGTCAAATGACCAGTACCGGTGTGTCTTTACGGGAGCTACTACAAGTGTTTTTCAAATCAATGATCTTTTGTATATTCATTATGTTTCTACTTTCCAAGATCCTTGGGGTGTGATCCTATGGTGCCAAGAAATTCCTTTGATGTTCTTCATTATTTTGTGGCACATTCTTAACAATGAATTTCCAACCGAGGAATGCATTCAATGTAGTGGGATCAGACATTATTCTAGATTCCAATGGTACAAGATATAAATATTTGATTCCATTCTTCACATGTTCTTCAACAGCGAATGGGTGAAGGAAACCTGGGGATCCTTTGGGAAGTTTTCTGGGCAATTGGGTGTTATTACCTCTACTGATTATTCTCTCCAGATTAGGATTGAAGCATCTAACAGACCTTGACCAGAGAGGAAGGCAAGTTCGCTGAATTTAACATCGAGGTGCTGGGTCTTCTAGTCAACCAGAAATTCCAGGCGCCATCTATCCTAACTAGGAACGGTTTCTGGTATCTTATTTATCATTCATAACATAGTGATGGATTTTAACAGTTTATGCAGGGATACAGTGACTGGACATTTTATAATGGCCCTTCATCCCCAGCTTCCTTGAAATAGCCATGACTTATCTAATAAGGGTAGTTGGGTCAAGTGGAATACTTAGATATTGGGGAACATGCTGAACAAAGACAGATCATGTTTCATGTGTTCAATGCGCGGGGGTGGAGTTATTATGGATCATAAAGTCTATGTTGGGGTGGCTCTTTCAGCTTCCCATGGCAAAGACAATTATCTTCAATAGGAGGCCCTCTCTATGCTAACTGGATTGTCTCATTTTTATAAGATGAATATTTTAATCTGGGAGGTTGAAACTGATTCGTTTCCAATTTATAATGCTCTTTCAGGTCAAGGTCCCATTCTGTGGTCTATCGAGTACTCCATTCAAAGGTGCAAGCGACTTATGAATAGTCAGATGTCTGTTCTTCATACATGGTTTGAGGGTAATGTTGTTTCTTACTTTCTTTCTTATAAAGTGTATTTGGAGAATATTCTTGTATTTTTTATAGTCTTGGTTCCTTTCCTTTAGAGGGTTTTCATTTCGTTCGGGCTGACGTTGTTGGGTTGCACTATTTTAGGCCCCCTTAACCGTCTCTGTATAGGGAGTTTTAGCCTTATTTTATTTTAATGATATTAAAATTATGTTGTTTTTGGTAATTGTAGATGGTCTTTGAAGATTAAAAAACCCTCTAGAATGAAAATATTAAAGTTTATAAGGAAAAATAATTGGGGGTGGCCCATCTTGAAGGCTCAAAATGAAGTGAATATTTGAGGGAGGAGGTGCCCCTTTATAATTTAGATGAGGGGAACTTTATGAAACTCCGTAAATAATAAATTATAATAAAACAAAACCCTACCAAAAAACCTTAAAAGTGTCAAAATTTATATGATTATATGAGATAGGGTTGTAATTTCATCAACAAATAAATTTTGGGCAACTTAATTTGTCAATATATACAACATATTTTTAATTAACACTTAGTTATTCAATTAATGTTTTTTGGTAATAACGTACTAAATATTTAATGGTAATGAGTATTTACTTATATGGTTTTAATTGGTCATAAATGGATATTTTATTCCAAATTAGACTTTATAATTACATCATTGTAATTTTTAAATATTTTTATGATTTTAAATTAATTTAATAAAATGTTATTTGTCTGAAATATTAACAGTATCAGTTCTGACACTATTCTTTTATTTGACATTAAAATAATCCTTAGTGAAGATAAATTCGAACATAATGATTTATTACACTACTAAAATGACATATTAACCTAGAAAATTCATGGAGAACATTAATTTTTTCATATGATATATATTTTAATATTTAATCACCCATTTATTTATATTTTCATTAAAAAAATAATTTTTACATCAATATTGTGTCATCATTAATGGTAATTATATAATCTCTAAAAATTATAAATAAACATTAATGATTTTGTTAATTTATTTAGATTTCACGATACTATCAATAGTTGATATTTTCTCATATTTATCCATATATTAAATTTAATATACTTATATAAAATGATATTGTGACATTTTGTCACGTTCCTTAGTTTTTTTACATTCAAGTCATATTCATAGTTAAGTGGCAAATAAGTAATTAAATTTCAAAAAATTGATCAAAAGTGTCTAATTTAGTCATAAAACAGTATTTTTATAGGTGTTAAGGAAATTTTATAATATTATTTTTACCCTTATTTACCAGATTTACCATTAACCAAGGTAATAAAAATAATTACCAAAGTTGTTATTCATAACACGAAAAACTAAAAGTATACTATTAACATAATTTGGACCAAACTATTCTACATATGGAATCCATTTTTGAAAATTCAATGAACATTAGTTTCAGTAATTAAATTAAAAATCATCCAGTTTTTGAAATGAGGAAATATGTTTTAAAAGTTAAAACATTTTAAAAAATTGAAGTGATTTTTTGTATTAATTGAATTTAAAATTAATGCTAATCAAATAAATTACATTGAATAATAAAAATATATTCTATTTATACTATAAAACCATTCAACATTATAATTTCAATATATAAATTTTCTCAATGAAATAAGTTTTTAATTTAAATTGTGCGAATTTTTGCAGTTCATCAAAACATGAAAGTTATCAAAAAATTATCAAAAATTTATCCAATGTAAATTGTTTTATCCATATTCAAATTAACATTTTTATATTGTAATATAAATATTATTAATGTTCCAAATTACTAATTTAAAATCTGTTCACCATTCCAAGGTGTAACATTAATCTTTTATTAAAAAATAGATTTGTAAACAAAAAATAGGATTTTATTCATACCCTATGACTAAAATATCCATTGGAAGAATAATAAAAATATTTTATTTCATTTCCAAAAGTAATTCAGTAAAAAATAACATTATATAATAGATTTATATTTCTCATAAATAATTGATATCTAAATATTTCACAATGCATTTTCACAAGTCAGCTATAATTATTCCCACTAACCTAATGGCTAGACTATAATAATAATTTTATAATAAGGGAATATCACATCTCGTTTAAAAACATGATTGTGTGAAAACCATGTTATTTATGAATAAAAATTATTTAAAGAAATTATATCTTAAAAGAATTCGGGTGTTACATTCATCCCACCTTAAACTGAATTTATCCTTCAAAATTCGTTAATGGAAACAAATAGATGAGGATACATCTCCTTCATTATATCCGCAATTTACCATGTAGTTTCTTCTAATTTATGGTTCTCCGTAAAACATTACCTAGAAAAGTGGAATTGTTTCATAGAACATTTTCACTACGATCCAAAATCTATACCAGGTTTTCTTCCTAAGAAATATCTTTCTCTGGAGGTACAACTTCTAAGATTAGTAAATGGGAAGGATAGTGTATGTACTTTCTCCAGAGAGATACATGTAACACACCATGAACATGTGAGAGATTCTGTGGAAGTTCCAATTGGTAAGCTACCTTCCCAACATGATCCAGGATTTCAAAAGGGCCAATATACCTAGGGCTCAACATTACATTGATTCCAAATATCATTACTCTCTTCTAGGGAGATATTCATAACAAGAACTTACAACCATCTTCAAAATCGTGGTATTTTCTTCGGTTGTCAACATTACCTTTTTTGTCGACTCCAAGGTGATCTTATGTGTTGTTGAATAGATCTGACCTTTGCTACCATTTCATCAATATAATATGATCATAATTTATTTATTTACCCAAATTAATTTCAAAATGTTTTAGTTCTGTACTTCTTTCAATACAGGGCTTCATAATTAGCAATCTGAATACTGTAGTGAATGAAATTATTGTAATAATGTTCCACCAAAATATATTTGTTGATCTGAATCACCTTTGAAACCCATAGATAAATCTCTCAACGTTTCTTCTAGTGTTTCAATTGACCCTTCAAACTTACTATCTGCCTGAGGATGATATGAAGTTCTAGAACACAACTCTTTATCTATATCATGCTAAAGACTTCTCCAGAACATCGAGGTAAACATCAGATCCTGATCAAATACAATGAAAAGTGGTACATCATGTAATATTACCACTACCTTTAAATATATCATGCCATGATGATCAACAGAAAAAACCACCCAAATAGTAGTGATGTCTGATGACTTCGTAATCCGATCGACTATAACCTAGATAGGATTATTTCCATTGGATGTTTTGGGAAGTCCGATGAAAAATTATATCATGATGTTTTCCCATTTCTGTTCCAGTAAGGGTTATGGTTGTAACATCCCCTAAGACTTGCGTCTCGCATCCTTAACTCTCTAGAAAACCAAGCATCAGTAGACATAATTGGCATCATCTCTTTTCATTCCATCTCACCATAAGTATTCTATCAGTACCTTGTACATATTTTTGATTCTATGGTAAAAAAACAATGAATAACTACGAGTCTCATTCAATAGAAACATCTTTAATTGAAGTATGAGAGTAATAAAAACCTAGTCCATGATCCTTATTATTTTATCACAATAAATTTTGATTTCAGGAACATTTCTCACATTATTTTCTATATCAACATCTTCCTTTATCGCCTCCTTAATCATCACTTTTATTGATGGTTGAAAATTTGTTTGAGAAAGATAATATCTCTCCCCTTCTATTAAAATTTCAAGATCCATATTTTGCATGTCCGTAAATTTTGGCTCTCTTGGGATCCTCATTATGGATAAGCTAGAATGGTCTTTTGGATGCAAATAATCTACCACATTCTTTTATTTCATAAGGTGATAATGTATTGAGCAGTCATAATCATCAATCAACTCCAACCATCTTCTTTAGTGCATATTCATCTATTTTTAAGTGAAAATATACACTAAAATATAATTATCAATATAAATATAAGGCCCGACCATAAAACTTTAAATTATTTTGGTTTAAATGAGTAATTCAAATTGAGGATATTTTCAGGTTTTGAGTTTAATAGAATGAGGAAAAAACTATTACATCTGTAAAAATTACAAAGTGAAATTAATTCTAATGACCACCATTGAATTAAATGGTAAAAATATATTTTAACTACACATTAAACCTAATTAAAAAGACAATCTATCTATATAAATAAACTACATTAAAAAGAGGATTTGAATTAAAATACAATGTTTTCACTATTCATTAAAAATGATCTTTATCAAAAAAATAACAAAAATTTACACAAAGTAAAATTTGATGTCCCGGTTCTAATGATGTATTTTATTTCGTCAAATATAACATATAAAATTGGAAAAAATTAGTTTAAAAACCGGGTTCTCCATTAAAAGGCGGTTAATCAACCTTTTAATTAATATTAGAATATTTATGCTTACAATTCGATTCATTCTTATTTTACGCCTTTGTAATTTATTGGGTAATTGTTAAAATATTTAACAAACCTATATAATCATTTTTTAGTTAGTTTTGTTCATTCTCGCCATTACAATAGCTAGGTGTTAACTACCATTTGAAATAATATTATTATATTATTGTTGATCAACATAAGATTTCAAAGAAACTTGTTGTTGCATATTTGGTATGCCACTGAACATTTCATTCACTTTAAAGTAATATTAAAATTTTATTCACAAATATTAATAAATATGAAAATTTCATATTCTTTATTTACTTGGGATGTTACATCCTTCCCCCCTTTTGGGAACTGCGTCCTCACAATTTTAAAATTGGACTCGGAAACTAAATTGAAATACCCATATCAAAAAAGAAGTAAATTAAACTATCACTTTAAAGGAATGAAAGAAAAGTACAATGGTCACCCGAGAGAACAGATAATATGATTCCTTGAAAACATGTATATGGACGAGAAAACAAAGGGTCATGTTCTGATGGAGAGTGATAGAACACATGTTTAGAAGAAATTTAACAACCTGAGAATCAAAATCTTATGATGAGTTAAAAAGTATTTGATTCCTAAATAGGAAAAGTTAACAGACAAATTTTTTGTTTTAAGGTACTTTTCATTGAGCAATTTTTTTATGATATTAACTAAATCATAAGGAAACATACTTACTAGTCATGTAGACTGTTATATTTTTGTATATTTCTTACACAAACTCATATTTTCTCCAAAATATGATTATTTAGGATAACTTGTTCACATTAAGAGAGCTATAATCAACTTCGTGAGAATCACCTAATCTACAAAAGATGAACTATATATTTCACATGTCTTTTGACATTAACCAAAACCAAAATTGTTAGTACAAGAACAGATAATTCCAAAAAGGATAATCCTTTATAAAAAGAAATACTACTCTTAATCTCCAACATTCAACAAAAGAACCCAAGGATCAAGAAAGACCATTAAATAAAAAAATATCCGCACAATTATTCAATGTAATCCAAACTAAGATTGAAAACCAAATCTATGAAGAATTTAATCACATGGTCTTCCAAGGTAAATCGTAACATTTATCTCCAAATAACATTAGATACACTTAAAGTATCCTATTAAAGGTAATTATCTTAATCACATATCCTCCATGACTGGTTAATAATTTCCGAGAAACCAACATATTCATGATTCATAAGATAAAATAACGAAAAATAAATCGTCATACTTACCATGGACTTCACGTAGTACAATGGAAGGTGATAAATACCAGTCACACTTTGGTGGTTGCGGGTTTGATTCCCGCTGAATTTTCCGATGTGACGGGCTTCCACAAGGTTTGTGTGTTGTCCCTTTTTAAAAACTACATAATTTTATAACATTCCAAAAAAGAGATAAATTCATCAAAAATTACCATAACATATTTTGAACACAAAGGTTATCTAATAACTTTTGTTTTTCATCCCAAATTTATTAACAGGTAATTACATCAAATTATAGGATCATATAAACCAAAATTGTTCTTTATAACTATACCACAAAATAAAAGACAATTATTCCTTGAATTAAATTTTCATATATCGGACATAAAGGTTACACATACTATAAAAAGCCTTATAATTTAATCTCATCAACATAAGAGCCGTAATAATTTTAAGAATTTCACCATCCTAAAATCTAACATAACTCTTTAATCCCCTCTATGTTGTCTTCTTAATCATTAAACATTATCCATGATCCATTAACCATTCCATTCCAACTTATTTTGAAATACTTCTTCCTAGAATCAAAATAATGAATCATATCCTAAGATTCAATATTAGGAAAACATATGTTAATAAAAAATAGATACCTTTCATTGGTCATTTTCATTTTCTTCATCCCCAATAGGAACTGAATTAGGTATTGGTAAATGAATATTTTTATGATCTTGGAGATCCCATTCCTGAAACATTCTCGTAGGACATGTGTTTTCATAATGAAAATGCACACCACATTAAATAAATTCAATTGATCCTTCAGAAATAACATCTTTCCCTTTCCTATGGTCTACTAGATGCTTCCTTTTTCCATGGAAAGGTTCTTGCTTTATGACCTTCATTTCCACATCAATAGAATATTTCTGGCCCTTTAAACCATTTTCCTAAGTGTTTCTTTACGCATCTTTGACACAGAGGTTTTTGAACATTATTACCTTTATGATTATTACCTGAACATCCGTAGGGATTTTTTTATCACATATATGATGCCTTATAAAAATCACTTAGGATTAGGTGTTCAATCATGACTCTAGGTAGTTGGTTTAGAATAACCACAAGAGTTCTCATTGCAGCTCCCAGATCATTCGGTTGGTCATTCAGAAAATTGTCATAGTTTCATTCACATCCATTGTTACTTCGGTGCCTTCTAGATCCAACCATTTACTAAAACCAAAAATGTAATTATTAGTATATTACCAAAATCATCATATAAAATATAATGAGGAGGTTAAATACTATGATATACTTATTCATGTAATTTTAAACTCATTCACTTTAAAAAAATTACTATGACTCTTTCTAATATCCTAACCATTATGGTAATGTCACTTGTGCTTAAAGAATACCCTTTCCTCTAAAGTTATATAAATCGGCCATTGATACCAACTATAAGGTCCAGCATTAAAACATTACATAATCTTGGATTAAATGAATAATTCACATTGAGGATCTTTTCAGGTTTAATGTTTTAGATAATTAGGACATAACTATTTCATCTCTAATGATTACAAGGTAAAATTAATTCCAATGACCACCATTGAATTAAACGGTAAAAATATTTTTACCTATAATTTAATCCCAATTAGAAAGATAATCTATCCATATAAATAAATTAGATTAAAAGGTGGGTTTTAATTAAAATAAAACATATTTACTATTGATTTAAAAATGAACTTTATCAGAAAAATAACAAAATTTTACACAAAGTAAATTTTGATGTTCTGATTCTAATGAAGAATTTTATTTTGTCAAATATAACATTAAAAATTGATGAAAAGTAGTTTAAAAAAAGGGTTCTCCATAAAAAGGTTGTTAATCAACCTTTTAAAGAATATTAGAATATTTAGGCTTAAAATTCGATTCAATCACATTTTAAGCCTCTATTATTTATTGGGTAATTGTAAAAATATTTAACAAACATATAAAATCACTTGGTAGTTATTTTTGTTCATTCCATCAATTACAAGGGCATTAACTACCATTAAAAATAATATTATTATATTATTTGTGTGCAACGTAAGATTTCACCGAAACTCGTTGTTGTGTATTGGGTACGCCATCGAACATAGAATTCCCTTTAAATTAATATTAACATTTTATTCAAAAATATTAATAAATATGAAAATGTCATATTCTTTATTTTCCTAGAATGCTACAATAAATATCACACCTTTCACTATAATGATAATTCATCGATATCATTCATTCAAAGAATACCTCAACTAACTTAAAATCAATAGTTGGGTAATTTTTCTAAATAATTTTTAATTTTCATGAGGGATAAGATATCACCATATCATTTTTCACGAGAACACATCCCAGCCCCATCAAGGACGAATCATAATATATCATAAACATTTCTCCAATAAAAGGTATTGTGGGCATAGTTTCAATGGCTAACCTTCTTATTAGATCTTTTAAGTTCTATTCACATTCCCCCATATAAATGAACATAACTCTTTTATGAGTTGACTTTTTGAGTGGATTATATAGTCATGAATAATCTATCAAAAAATGATGATAATATCCATCCAAACCAAGAAAACATCATATTCCAGTTACTGTTGTTGGTCTCGACCATATTTCAATCAATTGTATTTTTTCGGGATCAATATATATCCCCTCTATTGAGATTATGTAACCTAAAAATGAATCTTTATAATTCCAAAATTCACAAATAGTAAATTTTCCATAAGGATTTTCCTTTCTCAGGGTCTTTGGTCCAATTCTCAAGTGTTCTTCATGTTTTTACTTACTCTATTATAAGGCCCCAACCTCAAAACGTTACATAATATTGAATAAAATGAATAATTCACATTGAGGATCTTCTCAGGTTTACAGTTTAAAAGAATTATGAAATAACTATTACATGTCAACTTGGATATTACAAAGGAGACACTTCTACTATAACAGAATTTTCACAATAATAAAATCCAAAAATAAAACAATATTTCTTTTCTTGATATAAATCTTCTTGAATACATCCTTTCTCATACACTTCCTTAAAACCTGTGAAAAACATTTCCAAAACATGGGATGAGCATAAAAAGCTGAATAAGTTATATAAAAATACGGAAAGAAAACATTAGTCCATGTATACATTAGAATCAATGATATCATACTTTACTCATAAAACATAAGATCATTAACATACCTCATGAAATCATAATATTTATGAATAACTCATAGAAATCATAAGACAGAAAGGTAACTTGAGGCATTCATAACATTCTTACATAGTGAGTAACCCTCATGGTTACGTTTGGCATACCCATCATAGTATATTCCCTAAATCTCTTAGGAGAATCATTAGAATTTAACTCCTTCGTTTTACCCAACGCATTGGAGAGTTATATTGGGCTCACCCACCCTTAGTTTATCACGGAACCACCCTACATCATAAACAATGCCCATGAACCATAACATAATTAAATAACATAAAACATGAAAAAAGGAAACATATAATTTACACATTTCAATAAAAAGATATCAATACAACACATTGATATAATCAAAACATTATCCAAACCATTTTCAATACCAAAATAAAAGAAATTTTAACTATGGTATTTATTTTTCATTTAAAAGAAGTTATGCCTTGTAGAGGAAGCTGAAACTCAAATAATAGTCATTGCGGTGGAGAACATGTTTTCTCCACATATGTAAGCAAAAAAAATTCTTTTTATTTTGTTTTAGTAAAACTCATCGTGTAAAATGATTCCTTTTGAATAAAATTTAAAGTCAAAAGGGTTTATTATACAACTAATAAAAGACGGTCGTATATACACTTAAGTATGCCTCAACGAAAGGATATTGAGACGAAGACCCTTACAAAGATGGTATAATTAGATTAACGATAAATAAATTACATAATTATGTGCGACAAATATAAATACACTCAATATAAGTGGATATTATGTGTAAAACAATCAGAGGTCATCCATGCATATTTATAGTAGGACACCTCTACTATAACTGATTTTTCACAACAAAAAAAGTCCTTGAATAAAACAGGAGTTCTTTTCTTGATATAAATCTTCTTGAATACTTCCTTTCACTTACACTTCCTTATAACCAGTGATAAACATTTCAAAAACATGGTATGATCATGAAAAGCTTAGTAAAGGATATAAAAATACAGAAATAAAACATTAGTCCATGTATACATACGAACCAATTAAATCATACATTACTCATAAAACATAAGCACATTAACATACCTCATAAAATAATAAGATTTATGAATAACTCATAGAAATCATAAGACATAAAGGTAACTTTATACATTCATAACATTCTTACGTAGGGAGTAACCCTCATGGTTACATTTGGAATACCCATCATAGTATATTCCCTAAATCTCTTCCTATAAACATTAGTTTTTCACTCCATCGAGCTACACAATGCATTGGAGAGCTATCTCGGGCTCACCTGCCCTTTCTTTATCATGGATCCACCCTACCTCATAAACAATGCCCAAAAACCATAACATAATCGTATCACATAAAACATGCCTAAAGGAAACATAACGTTTCCACATTTCAATCCCAAGATATCAATACGACACAATGATATAATCAAAACATTATCAAAACCATTTTCAATACCAAACTAATAGAAATGTTAAACATGGTATTTATTTTTCATTTAAAAAAATGTTATGCCTTGTAGAGGAAGCTGAAACTCAAATAATGGTCACGGCGGTGGGGAAGTCATTGTCGCCACATATGTAAGACAAAAACATTCATTTTGTTGTTTAGTAAAACACTTAATGTAAAAAAGATTCCTTTTGAATGAAATTAAAATTAATAAGGGTTTATTATACAACTAATAAAAGAAGTTTGTATATACATTGAAGTATGCCTCAATGAAATGAGATTGAGATGAAGTCCCTTACAAAGATGGTATCCTTAGATTAAGGATAAATCAATTACATAATTATGTGTGACAAATATAAATACACTGAATATATGTGGATATTAAGTGTAAAATAATCAGAGTTCATCCAAAAATATTCATAGTACGACATAATCAAGAAGTTGAGGTTTATCCCAAATAATTGGAATTGGGTTAAGAAGTTCCCTTACAGAAATTCGACAGCCTAACGACGTCACATTTAAATTCCGAAAATGAGTTGATAAGAGATAAAAATGGTATCTCATCACATGGAAATAAAATTTACAAAAATAAAGATATATAAGAACATATCCAATCATAAGATGATGTAAATTAAAATACCTAACAAAAAAAGTCTTTTAAAAAGAGGAGGGTGAAAGATTCCCTTAATGATTTGGATATCCTTTAAAACGTACACCCAATGAAATAAGGTATATAAAACATTGATGTAAATACCCATAAAAGAAATTATATTACACAAAGAGTAGAATAATGGTCAATAAATACACCACTCAAGCTAAATAGTTGAAATTATAGCTTGAATCTCACGGGAATAAAAAGTGAGATAAAAACCCCTTACCTCATTGTAATCAATCAAGTCGTATAATCAAAGGATAATAAAAACCAAATGAATCACATAATACCATGAATATAAATAGAATCATGATAATATATATGAAATGGTAGTACACAATACACCACATGAAACAAATAAGTGGTGAACAATATAAATCTCATGGAATTAATATTGAGATAAGAAATCCCCTTACCTTAAGTACAACTTGTCTTGTTCGTATCATTATATTCCTGAATAATAAAATATGGTCAATTTATAATTTAGTAAAGAATTATTTTAATTTTTATTATTCAATTAATATCACATATTATCCTATTATAATAATTTGTTAATTATGTGAGTTCATATCAAATGTTTTGTCGAAGTTCGATACATGAGTCAACAATGAACTTTTTTGAAGAGAAGTGTCCATGTAGTTCTAATTAAATCATCGTATGAATGGTGTTTATGATTTAAATATCATATATATCCATTATATATGTATTCAATAATATTCCATATTATTTGGAGATAAGAAATAAAATGTACTGTTCATGGAGACTGCAATCCGTACGTACGCATGAATGATACTTTAATTTTTTGTCATACTAATGGTCTTTAAAACTAAATTAGACATAAGTATGTATTATAATTCTAGTATAATATTTATGTTATATATGTAGCATAAGTTCATTAACTAAATTATTTATAAATTCCATATTTGGCATGAACGAGTCACATCACTTGAGGCGGCGGTAGTCCACACTTCCTCATATGAAATTATCGCATTTTAATGATATGAAAACAATAAAGGTATCTTATAAATATAAAATAAAGAAGCATAGAAGAAGAAATAAATATAATTTATATCATATATAAATATAGTGCCATCATAATGGCCACCATTAATGGTGTTAAAAAAGAGTGATTAATCATCATTTCGAGAGGCATTAATTCACCATCCACGGAAACTGTATATTCTTTAACCGTTATACGGAGGTGTGTGTAAGGGAATGTAGAATACATATAATAAAAACATCCAAGTATATTTAGGATAATTCTTTTTTATGGTATCAAATAATATAAAAGTTAGTGGTGAGTGAAGAAGTAAAATAAAAGAAAGAAACTTGAGAGAATACATTCCCTCTAAATCGGGTAACTCTTTTTGATTAGATCCAAAGGCTTCCTTGGAATGAATTCTGCCAGAAGTGATGCATCTAGGTGTAAGAGAGGTATGTGTAGAGATAACATGAGCAGATTTTGGATGAGAAAATGGCTTGATAAGTCTGGGTAAGGGGTTATAGGTGGGGGCTTTTATAAGAGGGAGGAGGGTCAATTTTGGAAAGTCTTGAAAAGTTGCTTTATTATAAAATGATTTTCATATTTTAAAGGTCCCACAATGATATATTTAGAAGATAAGGTGATACGGGTTCTAAATACACCAATCTAATAAGTTTTCAAAAGGTGAATGTTTTATATTTTACCTTATCTTATCATTTTATTTAAATCATTCATTAATGAGGTAATCACTGCATCATCTGGGTGTCATAAATAAATTTATTTATTTAATTACTAACAATTATAACAAAATACCATGATTTAAAAAATAATTAAAAATTTAAAATTCCTATTTATAGTCAAAGAGATAATTTATGTAAACAATATTAAAATTGTTTTACTTAGGTGTTACATAGTTTGGATATATTTTCCTTTCTTTAAAAATAATATGATAATAGGTCACTATCACACAAAAATGATTTCATGGGGTGCCTAATTTGGAAGAAGGCATACCATGTTCTTCCATGACCCAACCAAGAGGATGTTGACACATGTTGAGGTCATTTTATATTATTATGATATTATTTTATTACCCTTAACTACCCGATTACAAATTAATCATGATAATTAAAGATAATTGTCATCGTTTCTATTCATGATGTCCAAAAACAAAAGAGTATTAATTAAATAATTTGGACATTATGATTCCAAATATGGAATCCATTTTAACAAATTATAACCATTTAAATTTCATTAATTAATTTAAAAATAATTCCCATCGTCACAACCAAAGACTGGTTTTTAAGAAGTAAAATTTATCAAAATATAAACATATTTTTAGATCCAATTGAAATGTGAAATTAATTCCAATGAACAAAATTGTATTAAGTTATAAAAACATAATTCAATTACAATTTAAAACCAATTAAAAGTAAAGTATAACTATATAACTGAATTAGATGAAAAAGCAGTTTTGAAGTAAAATGCTGTATTTTTCACAATTAATTAAAAATGAACATTTGTCTGAAAAATACAAAATATTTATCCAAAGAAAATCTGTTATTACAAATTCAAAAATGATTTCCATTTTACCAAATTCAAAACATAGAAGTTTTGTTAATTAATTTTATAATTAATTCATGCTGTCAAAACAAATAGCTAGTTTTTAAGAAACAATATCTATCAAAATATTTACACTTGTTTATGTACAATTTCAAAGTGAAATTAATTCCAACGACCAAAATTGAATTAAATCGTAAAAATATAATCATATTACACTTTAAACCTATTAAAATGATAATATATCCATATAAATATATTATATTAAAAGGAGGTTTTGAATTAAAATACAACATTTTTCACTTTTCATAATAAAATGTAAATTATCGGAAAAATAACAAAAATTTACAAAAAGTAAATTTTGATGTCCCGATTCTAAAGAAGGATTTTATTTTTTCAAATATAACTTATAAAATTGTCTTAATGTGAATTTAAAAAATTTTCAACATCAAAAGGCTGGTAATCGTCCTTTTAAAGAATATTAGAATATTTATGCTTAAAATTTGATTCATTCACATTTTTAGCCTATAACATTTATTGGATAAATGAAAAAATATTTAACAGACATATATAATCATTTTTAGTTAGTTTTGTTCATTCCTTCCATTACAATGGCTAGGAGTTAACTACCATTTAAAATAATATTATAATATTATCAGTGTGCAATGTAAGATTTTAAAGAAACTCGTTGTTGCGTATTGGGTACACCATCAAACATAGAATCTCCTTTAATGTAATATTAATATGTAATTCACAAATACTAATAAATATGAAAATTGTATATTTTTTATTTACCTGGGATGTTACAGTGATCACTATGTGATTCTACATCTCTCCCCTTTTTTGTAAATGTTCTCGTTATCCCTTTAGTTCTTATTATTGGTGGATATGGGACTTCACATCAATGGGTGTTAGGTGTGTGGATAGTTATGGCCATTAATTATTTGTAAATTTGTCTTCTATATTATATTCAACACTTCATTGTTTTCCATGGGATATAGGGTAGTAAGTGGAAGGTCTTCTGTATTCCCCTAGTTGGTCGACACACCGCTATTGGCCCCCATGTTGTGCTAGTAACAAGGGTTAGCTGGGGTGTTTGTCATCATTGTAATTATTTTGTGGGATAGTGGGATGACAATATGAACTTAGTGTATTTTAATCGATTTATCATGTGATTATAACATTATTTGGTCACATTCGTGGCATGTTAGGACTCCCTATGTAAATCATATGAAATATTCAATAGTATGGTTTCTTGGTGATCGAGGGGAATTTGATCTAGTTATTTTTTATATCATATCCCCTAATTTAATCATTGAAACTAATTTATTGTCATTTTTGTAGTGTTATATTCTTGTTACTATTGTTTACTTCTTGATATATACTTCCATTGTGCTTTAGGTTGTTTTATAATGACAGTTATCTTTTCAATGATTTTGTGAAAACACACTTTTGAATTTAAGGGATCTTGTGTCTGGGTGGTTAAAAATGATCCGAAAATGGAATTTCGTCTTTATAATCAGATTGAGCTAGTTGAGTGTCCTAAAATGGTATCAGTTTCATTTTAATAATACTGTTTTTTAATTTAGTGGAGATTGGTGTGTGTGGCTCTAAAATTTCTTTGGACAGTAAACATTCCTTCCAAATGTGTGTGTTTTGTATTAGAAAACAAATTGATGTTTTTAGTGGTGAATAAGACATGTTTGGGTATTCATATATTTACACATTAAAAATATATTTTAATAGTTTTTAAAAAAATTAAATTGATTAAGTTCCTTATGAAAGGAATTATATAGTTTTGGTGGTTTGTGGATTCCTAATTGTATCATTATATCATACATATAAATTTTAGGTTATAGATTCTTGGTTTGGTCCCTCTTGTCAAATGTGGCCCACATGGGGTGAGTTGGGTGGTGGTGTGAAACTAGAGGTTGTAGAGAGATGGTTTGATCTTTTATTTATTTGGTTAGTTTTTTTGTCTTATAGTTGTTAATATTATAACTAATTCTATGTTTATTTTCTTTTTATGTGGGTGTTTTTTATAAATGAAAGTGGGTCAGAAAATTGTGGTTGGTTATGACCTATTAAAATGTAAATTTGTTTAATATCTAGAATTTATTTATACTTTTTTTCTTTTTTGGGTGAAATAGTTTAAAAAGTTACTATTGTGATGCTCAAACACTAGTTTCCAACCTCTGGGGATTGGGAACTCTTTTTAGGATTTTTGGTCAATTGGATCAGGTTTTGGGTATGATGTTAGCATAGGTATTTTTTGAAATTTTTTTATTAAAACATTAGGATCTTATTTAGTGGGAACCAATGTTTCTTTGGTATCCATATCTATATGTGTTTGTGCTATAATAATGGAGGTTAAGGTTGTTGAGGTTTTAGATTTAAGGGTAGGGAGATTCTAGCAAGCTCTTGCATATCCCAAACATCAAGCATCCTTGGAATTTTGGGGTTTGAATTGTAAATTAAAGATTGTATTTATATTCTCTGATGTGATTATAATTTTTTTTGATAACCATTGATTATGTAGGTTATATTGGGGACCACTCCTTGTTTTCAGGGTGATGTTGATAGAAACTCGAGCAATATAGATGGATAACATGACCTGAAAAGCTTAATGGTTCTATTATAGTTGATTCAGCCTTCATGCATTGTGTGTTTTAGGGTTAACAATCAATCACCCAAACCATTATGACAAAGTAAGGAGTAACATCATATCTCTATAGATTTACTATTTTTACTTTTTTATATATTTTATTTCTCCAAAAACTAGTTTTCACTTTCCAAATGTGTAATGAGTAGTGTTTTGTTTCCCTTTGTGGGATATTTATCTTGATATTTATTAATGGATTTTTATGTAGTGATATTTTATATTTTTTATAAGGAATTTTTTTTTGTATAACAAATAGGTTTATGAAAATTATTATATTTAAACATGGGTGTGTATGATGTTTTGTAAAATTATTGATTTCCCTCATGGAATTTTTTAAAATTATGTGTTTCAATCTATCTTGTTGGGGTATACCAAAATTCACATGATTTAATAAATTATTTTCCAAGGATTTTTATGATCTAAATTTGTGATTTTGTTAGTGAATTTTTTTAATGTGTTTTAATAGGTAAATGAGTTTTGAGAAGCATTCCTTGGATACCTAGTTTTTGAAATTGATTGGAATTTGAATTGAAATTTGGTGTTTTTACTTTTTTGGGTGGTGTGATTTTCATTAAGGATGATATTTCTTAAAGTGGTTTTGAATTTTAATATAGAACTTGATGAAGGGTGATTTCAATATTTCATAGGGAAATAGTTGTTTCAAAATAAAAGCATTAATTGGTGTGCATGTGGTCTGCCTCTCTAGAGGGATTTTGACTAGGGATCTGATTCATCACATGTGAGGGAATATCATGTTTCATGTTTTTAGACTTGATTTGAGGAATATTATGTCATTTTTTTATTTACCCTAGAATTTTCAAGAAATTTCTCTAGTTATGGTTCCTTCCCAAACTCCAACTTGGGTGGTGGAGGTGAATCCACCAATATTTCCTTTGGTCCATCTTTAAATGTTTTGTGACCTCGATGTTTGGAAATTGTATCATGGATGATAGTTATAAAAGTGGTATGTATTTATTTGGGATAGTCATTTGTTGTTAGAGATTTAGATATTGATGATTAATTATATGGATGTTTTAACTGTATTGGATTGGATTATGTAGATAGATA
This sequence comes from Viscum album, assembly GCA_963277665.1. Classification (NCBI taxonomy): domain Eukaryota; kingdom Viridiplantae; phylum Streptophyta; class Magnoliopsida; order Santalales; family Viscaceae; genus Viscum; species Viscum album. The sequence continues at coordinate 873,147,364 of OY728143.1, read as the reverse complement.
CTTTAAAATTAGTTTGATGCATGGGTTTAATAACGGTTTATTGAATTCCTTATTTTGGTTGTGGAAATCCCACACTCTCGCCACTTTTTGGTGTTATCATGGTTGTATTTGAGTGCTTTTTTTAGCCTCAATTTGGGGTGCATATTATTTAAGTTTTGTTCAAGATCGTTCCTTTGGTTGAGCTTTGTGGTGATTTTTTTTTGGAAATAATATTGGACTTGGGTGTAAAATTGGGTAACTAGTATGTGTGTGAATTCACCTATTGTGTTTGGTATACTAGATGGTTTTTGGCTATAGACATTTGGATTCACTATGTTAAGGTGATATTTTTTTGACCATAGGTTATCTGTTTGTGTTGTTATCTAATATGAGATATTTTGAAATTTTAGTGAGGTTTTTGGTTGATTTTAAACTCCTTTTGGTTTTGTAATGGTTTTTAGGTTGAGTGCATTGTTATATCATTGCCTCTTATTGATTGAGGATACGTTTTCAAGATATATTTTCTTTGGTGAAACCATGTTATAAGAATCTTAATAGAGGGGAATCCATTTTATAGGAACTATAAATAGTGGGGGGGACCATGATCAGTTTCCCATTCTTGGGGGAATGTATTTTTTAATTTTTATCAACATTTATTATTGAAGATTTTTTTAATCTCATCAATGATCTGTTCGATTATTTTTTGGGGTTTTATTGTTGAAATTTAAGTTGGGTGGTCTTCAGTGATTATTTTGTGTTTCACCATGTTTGGATCTTCATTTCCTTTATCATTGATTTCAATTAGGATTCTGTAGGGGTATAAATTGAAATTTTGGGGAGCTTTTAACACCCCCATGTCTCTATGTTATTATTATTTTGTTATTTGTTGATGTGAGGCCCAATTTGAGTTACCAGGGTTTTATGCCTTGGAAAATGGAATGTTTGAGGGTTTTTCTTGTATACATGGTTAAGGTGCATAGCTATAGGAGGCCCAATTTGAACAATTCATTGTTTGTTAACATAGGATTCACATGATTACATCCTATCAATGTAGCCCTAGGAGGAACCATGTGGGGTCCCTAGCGCATATATGGTGTAGAGGACGGCTCACATATTTTTCTGTAAACTTTGTTATAAGCATGTAGTTGAATATTCTATTTTTTTATAGTGCCAGATGGAATGGTTGGAGAACATTTTTCTCAACCATGTTATTTATATTTCTAACATTGTGTGGGGGTTATTATCCTAGGTAGTGTTCAAATCAAGGTTGACACAGGGTTTGGAAAATGGTGCGACCTATCCAAGTGAATATCATTGTGGGATTTTTCATGAGATCCTACTCAATCTTACGGGTCATTTAGCCCATCTTATCAAAATTTGAATCAGCCTACCCCTATTGGGACTATAAAAGATACTTCTTCTTCCTCCCTTATATTTTTATCCTCCTTAGGTTTTTTGATAAATTCCAATATTATTCTTCTTCTATTTCTCTTCTACTTCTCATTATTTATTTTCTCCTATGTTTTCTTTTCACCCTTGGAACCCAAATCCACTAAGGATGTTATTGATTATGTTTTGTAGTGGTTAGAACCTAGAACTTTTGCCTTATATGTTTTGAAGTGGAGGTATTCTTGCCTATTTGAGTTGTCAAAATCGATTGAGACATGTTTCGGCTTGGATTATCCTTCTTTGATGTAATTATTACAATGAAATTCATTAATTTTCCGAATTATAAGAATTTCTATGATTTATAAATTACTTATTTATGAATGTATGAGTTTATTTGTTCTCTTTGTGGTGTTTTGAAACTATTTCCTTATGTTCAGATCATTGTATAATCATGGTTTTTTGTGAATACCAAGTTTTACAATTTCAAATGGAATGTTTAATGACGATAATTTTTTGTTAAGTGATTGTATGGATTTTTGAAATGTATTAAACATTGTGAAAAGGGTTTTCACACTGTTGTAGGTTTCAATTAGTGAATACATGGTTTGAAAGTGAATTTGGATTTTTAGGTGAGTTTTTGAACTCAAATCATTTTATAAAGAATTTATTTTATGGATTTAAAATGGTTATTTGAAATGTGTGTGTGGTTTTCTTATGGTAAATTCCATGTTTTCTTGATTATAATTATTTTATAGAAAATGGTTGTCCTACTGGATTTGGTTTTTGTATTCAAAGAGGAATAACATTATTTAATTTTATCTTTGAACTGTTTTAAAGGAAACGAGTGAATTTATTTGACCATTAAAAATGATTTATATTGTGATTTATAAAAACATTGATCAAAATAATGTCCATTGGTCCTATTTTTTTTATTTTTATATAATGGATACATTTTGTAAGGATGAATTTGAAATCATTAAAATGATTGGTTTTTTTCATTAAATCTCCCAAAAGTTGTTTCGAAATTATTTTATGGATTGATAAATGGCTAGGCATTCAAAACTATGCTGTAGTGTTAAATAGACCAGTTGGAACTTTGGTTTTAAAATTGTGTTGTGTGAGGCAACCCTTGATTTCTACCAGGACTGATTAAACCCTTATATGGGGGTTTTATCACTATTTATTTCTTGCTTCTCCAATTACGTGGGAATGTGATTTTTATTCCTTTAGTGAATGCTATTAGTGGTTATGTGGATTCACATCATTGGGTGTTAGGGGTTAGGTTAATTATGGTTATTACTAGCAAGAAGACTGGGATTATTAGTTCAATGCCTCAATTCCAAACCGTTCTTTGGATTTCATGTAATTAATGGAAGATCTATCTTGTTCCTCTAGTTAGTTCACACACTGCTAGTGTCCCACCAGTTGTGGTAGGAACACAGTCTAGTTGGAGGACTTTCATCATTGTGATGCGTATGTGGACAAGTAGGAAGAAAATAAGAATTTAGTCCAAGCTAGTCGCTAATTCAGGAAGTTTTAACATTATATGGTCAAATTTATGGAATGTTATGACTCCCATGATAAAGTTGTAATGACCCAAAATATTATAAATCAAATTCTCTTTAAGAATTAATAAATGTATTTTTATGTAATACACATATAGAAAAAACATGAACATCTTTGATTATTTTTGAATGTTACATCATTTTAGATTAAAACTACCATTAATAATCATTACCAATGATAATATACCCATCAAAAATGGTTCTATGATTAGTATATGTATATTGGGTTATGAAAACTTATTAACGATATAAATGAATGAAGGGATGACCTCAAGCCATTGGATCATACACTTTGTAGACCATTTATCAGTGCCTTTGAAGTAAATATCATCACTGGGATTTACTTTAGATGAATACCATGATAATATTAAACAACTAAAGAAATACAAAAATTTATTATAAGATAATTTCAATCTCCTCGAGATAACATCCCAAACTATGTTTGCCAAACAACCCCTTCAAAATATCATGATCACACACTTTACCCATAGGGTGTTTGAAAGTCTAATAAATGGATATGTGTCAAGAAACTAATAATATGAATTTATATATTATATTTTCATTAAATAAATATTATATTTATAATTTTTTAATTGTATCTGCTAAATTATTCAATAATTAGTTTGCTAAAAATTATATTATGATATGATGTAATACAAAATGTATTTTCATTGGAAATAAATAGTTTCAATCATGAAGCTCTATTTCAATGAATTCAAGAATTTTTTTGAAATAAAAATTATATTAATTAAATGACTGTTTTAAATTATTTTTCTAAAAAATAAAAGAAAATATATTTTTATGAAGTCAAAAATAATTTTTTGAGGGTTATAATACTATTATTATCAAAAAACTAATATTTTATAATTAATGTGAATTTTTTATTTAAAGGTGTAAATTCACATTCATAGATATTAATTTCGTGGAAAAAAATTATTTTTTACATCAAAAAATTTATATTATCATATGGTTATTCTTTCTTAATTTTTTGTGACATTTGAAATTTTGGGTCAAAATTAAATACTATATAAATTTAAGAAGCATATAGTGACATCATTAAGACCCAAAAATGATTTAATATATTCCATAAATTGTATCGTTATAAAAATATATATTTATAATAAAAATAATATATTTTTAGGTTATTTTATTATATTTATAATAACATTATGAATCCTATAAACCTATACTATATATTATGATTTTAAAATCACTTTTTTTCATCATGACACACATGCACATCAAAAAGGGTAATATTTTAATGATATAGATTCAAAAACATGTAAAATAATGAAATATAGTCCACTTTGGAAGAATACATGGTAAAAATCATGGTAATGTTTGTGGGTTTGGATACATTATTGTATAGGGTTAAAACATATGTTTGGAAAATATTATAGAACTCCCCTTTCTTTCGATATAAAAACCCACCCAAAAAATCATTTATTATCCATAAAAACCAGTTTATCATGAAATTACTCTATCATTACCTCTATATATCCCTATTAAAGTACTTCCAAGCTCTCAAAAAGCCCCTCCCAATCTTTTGGAAACACCCTCTCTAGGTAAGCGATGCTCTCATTATCCTCTTTATTCAAGAACCTTCGTTTTCTAATGATTTTTTTATTCCAATTGTTTCATGTAAGAATATTTTATTACATATATATAAATTCTCTTATGATTTAAAATCCATGAGATACCCATTTAATTCACATTAATACATTGTAGGAATATTTGAGTACACCCATTATGCTGCCCAAATTATCCTACAGGTTTCCATGCCAAAGTTCATATTTTCTTGAAAATATTCATCGTCGTTTACAGTCAAGGGTATTAAAATAAATTTTACTATAACTTATATATAAATTACTCACATGTGTTTATCCCACACTCCTAAATCATGTAATTTAATGTGATGAAATTTGATCATATGTTTAATGATCTATGTTGTTCGCATATGAATTTTCATGATATGAAAGTGGTGGGTGTGGCTATTATTATATACCCATCCAATGAATTGGTCATGTTTTAATCTTCGGATATTATATTCATAGTTCGTGGGATGTTATCCAATGAATATTGTGTTATTTGTTTTAATTTACCCCTAAATTTGGTTTATATGGCCATGTTTTAAGTTGTTTCCACATTCCATGTTTCCTTTATGTTATCATCATATATCATGATTTCATGTTCATATTTATCATTAACACCTACGTATGCCCCATTTAAATGACTATTGACTAATATTAAATAATTTGGTCATGTAATTATTTTTCTTTTCCCATTTTTAGTATTTATATCCCACCCCTTTCTTATGTATATTCCTAGGTTACCCGGTACGTTTTAAAGAGAAATGGAATATTATAAGAAGATAATAAAGTATTAAATAGTATTTTTGTATCAATGTATCTTGTTGATGTGATATGTACCAAATTTTCCAAATACAATAGGATTAATGTTTTTTGTGTATTGTTTTATGTATATATTTATGTTATAAATCATTAAATAAAGTGTATAATAATATGAGGTTTCATAGTTGGTATTAGAGAAATGTATAATTATTTTTTTATTAGGAAGAGAAAAAACTTGTAAAAGCCATAGGGATTATAATACACATAAAAAACATCTCAAATGTTTTCTAAATTACAAATTAATTGGTTTCTAATTGAATACTTCATGTTTAATATACTAGAAGTGGAATTTTGAGAAGGAAAAGTTATATATTGTGGTAACAACACTGAAAATAGTGTATTGAGATAGACTTGATCATGAAATAGTGCATAAAATGGGATTTTATAACAACTTGTTTTCACAATCCAAGGTGATATACTTGGGAAAATTCAAAAGCCCATTATGAACCATTATAATGTGAAAAATGTTCCATATGATTTTATTCTAGGAAAAAATCACTGACACCATATATTAAATCATATAAATTCATTGGTTAAGTAATATATGTCATGTTTGAGTTACCACGTTAATGTTCATGGTTTCCCATTTATGTTTTTATTAATTTTAAAATAATCATCCCTAGTTCTACCATAATTTTAATCAATGGCTATCAATAGGAGGAACCGAGTAAACAAACAATATAATGGGCAATGTGATGACTGCACAAACTAGGTGACAAACCTGATGGTAGTAGGAATCAAAAACATCATGAATATATTTTCTCAATTGAATCATGTTTTCAACTAAAACATAAATGATGAAAAATTTTAAAATACATATAAGAAATAACAAGTACCAATTGTTATATTTTTACGATACATGCCTCAGACACTCATTGGATTACCAAATGACATAATTATTGATAGAATAGATCTATTGATAATATCCACTACCTCTTTAAATTATCTAAGAAGAATTTTATACTATCTATTTCTCGTAAAAAGGGAGAAGATGATCAATGATGGTTGTAGGAAAAAAAATAAAAACCTTTTGGAAGATATCATAGTGAAGGGGTGGAGTGAAAGACATAACATATTTTTCAATAAATATTTTCCTCACACTATATGATATAAAATGGAGAGTGGTTTAATTGAACATAAAAAAACTGATGATGAATCGATTGGGGTAAATGAAGAAACTATCATTGGACATTCACAACACTCCTTTGGATTTTTCATTATGCATTATTATAATGTTTAATTTTTATTTGGTGGGAAAAATATGATTCAATAGAAATGCATGAAAATTAAGAACAATGATTTATATAAGGAAGGCTTCCAATGACCTGTCAAAGTCCAAATAGAAATCAATGACTATAAATGCTATGTTAGGGAAAATAATTTGAAATTGGAGTTTAATTAAGGTAGTGTTATGGTGAAATATAATAGTTTTAGGAAATTTAAAAATCTCCCTTATCAAATGTTTGGGTAGAAGAAACAAGATAATTTATGAAAGAGATAAGGAAATGCTTTACATATAAGAACAAAGGTAACCAAGCTAGAAATATTAGATGGGTGAAACCTACCAATTTTTTAGATGAAATCAATGTTCGGGTCAACCAACACCCCATTTTACACGATCTAAACTACACAGAAGATGGAAACTATGTGAATCAATGCACTTAGATAAGTGTTGTTGAATTCAACTAATGATAGAATCATCCAAGGACAAGATATAAATTGTGATATTATGTCATCATAAATGAGGAGGTGGATCCCAACAACAATGTGGTGACGAGTATGCTAGTTATTAAATCATGAATAGAAAACATACATTTTAATTTTCATTTTACACTTTTTTTATTATATATATTGTTTAATAGATCTATTCAAACACTATTGCAAAAGCATAGAAATGGAAACATATGTGAATACCAAAAATGTGTAAATAATTGTATCCTATGTATATAACTACTCCCTTATAAACATTTGTGGAATAAAATTACCATAAAACATTATGACACACCCATTATCATGATTAAATGTTATTTTGGGTATGGATTATCATTACATATATAGTTCCAACATAAATTTTTAATAGAAGGAAGTCACCCTTCATATCATGAATACCCTCCAATTATATTCATATTCAAGGAGAAGGATGATTATTCCTTAATGACATTCTATTTATAATGGATATTATTTCCAAATTACAAAGAGTATCTATGCAATATGATTAATAATATGAAAAAATCCATCCTTAAAGGCATGCCATTTGTGAAGAAATATGATGTTGCATTTCATGATGAATTTACTTGTCTTAATCTAAGATGTGGGGTCTAATTTTGAATCAATATTATACACTAATATTAATAAATATATATGAATCCAAATAAAATGGTTTTTTTTGAACTTTTTTAGTTGAAGAAGAAACTACCAACGAATATGGATAAACAGTTTATACTCACAAGTGCTTCACCATGGGTTGCATTGGTCATCTACCTCAAGATGAAGGAAGGGTCAATGTAGCATAACATTGATTACCAAGAGCTCAAAAAGATCATGAAAAAGAATAATTATTATCTTCCATTGATTGACATCTTTTTTGACCAGCTACATGGATCCCATTATTTAACTTAAGTGTATCTTTCGTCATGAAACTATCATGTAATGGTGAAGAATGATGATATCCCAGATACTATTTCTTCCATAAGGTAAGGTAACTACATGTTCATAGTTATTCCATTTGGACTCACTAGTACTAAAATAATATTCAAACACTTGATTTTTAGATTCTTTAGGTATTTCTTAAACAAATTTCTAGTAGTCATTATATACAATATTCTTCTTTACTCCAAAATCATGGAGTAGAATTAGGAGCATTTGAATAATATATTGAAGACCTTCCAGAATGAATATATGTGTGAAAATTATAGTAAATTAAAACTATACTTAGATCATGTAACAGTAATTGGTAATTTTATCACCAACAATGGAGTAAATGTGAACCCTTCAAAAATATACTCAATTGAATGATGTATACAACGAATATCATTGATCAAAATCTATAGTTTCAATTTATTAAATGGTTACTATAATCCATTTGTGAGAGTATTATCATAATTTTCACTCCCCCTACCAAAGATAATGTATAATGGTGTAATGTTTTTCTATGATAATTAATGTGATTAAATATTTAAATATATTAATAAATGGATAAAAAATAAAAATGTGAAAACATTAACCACTAGTGGGCATGGATTTATGCACTACACCTATGTATCCAAAAAGATATTGGGTTGTGTAGTCATGCCAGATGAAAAATTGATATCCTATGCCTCCTATAAACTAAACACCCATCCTAAGAACTACCCATATTATGATCTATAATTATCTATGTTGATCATAAGATTAATGATTTTGTGGAATTATCTATATGGTGAAAAGTGTGTTGTATATATACATCAAAATAATTTGAAGTATATAGTAATAGAAATGGATATTAATATTAAACAATGGAGGTTGTTAAAGGTGAGAAATGATTATTATTGTATAATATATTAACATATTTTTGGTTCTAAAAATTGGATGATTCTTTTAGTAGAATGGATCCTACAACTCTATCCATGATGAGGATAGCAAGGGATTAAATATATTTGGACATTAAAAGGATGAATATGAGAGTAATAAAATTATATTAATCCAAATTTTATTAAATAAATACTCAACCATCTATTCATGAGATAGTGAAAGAGGTTTAAAAAATGATATGGTGCTACAGAAGATGGTAGAAAATATTCTATAGTTAAAATTTATTTAAGATGGTGTTATTATATTTGGATCCCAAATATATGTCACATAAAAGGTATAACTAAATAGGTAAGCTCTAGATGATTCGGACATATTATCCCTCACTATTAATTCAGTAACCACTAAGTTGTATAAATATATGTGGAAAATATTTATGTGGGATAACGTGAAGAGAGGTATTAAGAAATTAATATCTCGATGCATTAAATTTCAAGATGTCAAGGATGAAATAAAAAAGTCTAAAATTCTCATTTACATATTTTATATAATATAAGGGAAATGGGAAAAATAACTATGAAATTATTCATAAGACCCCAGGAAATCTAATGCAATTAATTCCATCTAGGTGGTAGTAGGCTGCCTTAAAAAGTCATCTCTCAACATTACTATCAAGGAAGATTTACATCTTTACCAAATCACAATGATATAAGAAAGTGAAGTTGTAAGACATCATAGAGTTCCACTCTATATAGTATCTAATAGAGATATGATGAGTTCCTTGAGCTTTTAGAGAATCCTTTGTCATGATTTGGATACAAAACTGAGCTTCATTGCTACTTATCACACTCAAATGTATCATTAGTCTAAAGGAATTTTTAAATTTTGGAGGATATATTTCGATCATGTTTAATGGATTTATGTGGATTTTTGGACAAACAACTTCCCATATAATAGTTATCATATAACAATAGTTTCTATTATAGTAATCCAAATGGAACCTTATGTGGATCTTCATGATGAGAGGTTTAAATCACCAATATGTTGGGATTATGATAGAGAGTGGAATTTTGTGGGACTTGGTCATATCCACGAGATGATAAATAATGGATAAAATATTAACAATCTTATGAAATCTATACAATTTTGATGGAGAAGATTTATAGATAGTAATAAATGAGACCGAAACTTTTAGGTTGGTGATAAAGTGTTCCTTTGTACCTCACAATGGAATAATGTCATGGGTTTTTTGATGAAGTGAAAGATTATTCATAGATTCATTATCCCTTTTGAGATCCTTACTCGAATTAGAGTGGTTCCCTATTGACTACATTCCCAAAAAAATGTATCTTAAGTACATGATGTGTTCCATGAAACCCACTTGTAGAAGTACATACAAGACCCCTCCCATGTACTCAATCTAGAGGTGGTACCATTGGAGAATGATAATTAATATAAGGAGAAACTGGTGATGATCTTAGATAATAGATATAATGTTCTAGGAAAAAAGACAATTCACTAGGTAATAGTGTTATGGTGAAACCAAATGTTTGAGTATGTGACAAGGGAACCATGGGGGGATAAAAAAGAAATACCCTCATCTCCTTTAGTTTGTTAACTGTAAATTTAGAGGGTGAAATTCTGACAGTTTATAATAATTAAATGAACCAATATTTTACTAATGAAATTCCATTTATTAATCAATAAATATATTTTACGTAATGTAGTTAGAGAAAACACATTCTCCTCATCAGTTATTTTTGAATTTTACATCGCATTGATTTTAAAAAAGCATTAATCATCAAAACTGTTTAAAATATTTCCATTGAAAAGTGATCATATGATTACTATATATATATATATGGTTGATAGAAATTAAAATTTATACATATGAAAGAACTAAATGCCTCAACTAATAGGAGGATACCATATGAAGACAATTTATCCGAGCATTCTAGTGAAATTTTATTTTTGATATTGTTAATTGATGAAGCCAAAGATTATTTTAATCAACTAATTCATGCGAGAAAAAATTTATTAGAGAATATCAATCTCATCATGTTCATGAATATAACAATTTTCACTGAACCACCCCATAAAAATGACATGGTCACACTACTAACCATTAAGGCATTTTTGGTGTAGTAAAGGGATATGTATCCAGATCATAATAGTATTAATTTTTTTATATTTATTAAATTAAACAATGAATATATTTACCCCTTTTGGATATAACCCTTAAAATGATTAAGTATTGATTTTAATAAAAATTTGGGAACTAAATGATGAAAAAATGTATTTTTTACAAATATAGAGTATCAATCCACACAACATTTCACCCTCAGAAGGATTTTCAATCAAAAAGGAATATTCAAAATCCTGAGGTTATTCTGACAACATGTTAAATGGATTACCCGGAATATTGAGTCAAACACCATCCCCTATTGGAGATATCATAATAAACCAATTTCCATTCTATCTTTTGAATAACACCCTATTAACCTTTATGTGGGTAGTGTTTTCAGACTCCGACATACAAGGATATTGTTAGACAGTTCAAGATAATGGGACATGATATTATCAAAGTGATCATATATATGGTTAAAACCATTCATCATTATATTAAATACTTACAAAGTTGACAGAAAATCAAGACAGACTATCATCGAGGAGACCTCTAGATTGAGGTTAGTCCTAAAGTTTTAATATTTATATCACACTAGAATAAAGTCATAACAATAATAAAAAATAGAAAGTGTAGTCCTCGATACATCATTCCCGTTGATATAATTGATCACATCAGAGAAATCACCTATTGATAAACACCCCCTCTTAACCTATCTCAATTACATGATGTGTTCCACATATCCCTCCTGATGACATAAATACCAGACACCACACATGTATTGAATCAACAAGTGGTGATATTGTAGAATTATCTATCAAACGAATAGTATCCGGTGAATAACTTAGTTCATCTAAAAATTTTTAATGAAATAAGAGAACTCGTCTTATAAATGTGTTTTCAAGAATCCATATGTTTGAGTAAGAGGTTTGGGAACCAGAGGAGGCATTAAAACATAAGTATTCTCATCTATTTTATTATATGAAATGAAAATTTGAAGGGAGAAATTTCTGAAGAGGGAATAAATTAATCGCCTACGCTTTTATAAAGGAAAATCTTTTTATGAATGAATAAATGTATACATATATAATTTAGTTACAGAAAACACATGAAAATTTATTGGTTATTTTGGAACTTGACATACTATCTGATTTGAAAGACCATTAAGAACAATAAATATTTATAATATAAACATTATATAGTGATCATATGATTAGAATACATATAATGTCTTGATTAATTCCAATTGATACAATTGAAATAAGTGATGGCCTCACCCAATAGTATTGTACCCTAAAAGCCCATTTATCAGAGCTTCTACGTGATGAAGCATCACCAGGATTTTACCTTAATAAAACCTAAGACAAAATTAATTTCTAAAGAAATATTGAATCCATTTATGAGATAATTTCAAGATCAATGAGATGTCAAACCAATCCATGTCCACCAAACCAACCCATGAAGGTCTCACAATCTCACACATTTCCTTTATTTAGTTTGTTATTATAATAAAGGGTTGTGTATCAAGACCCTAATATTATGAAAATTCATATTTTATTCAATTAAATAACTATTATATTTATCCTTTTTTAATATTACCTTTTTAATGATTAAATAATGACTTTCATTAAAATTATCTTCAGATAAGACGAAACACAAATTGTATTTTTTTAAATCAAGTTTCAATCAAGGTTCCCTATTTTAATTAATTCATGATTTTTTTGGAAATATATCTGTTTTTAATACAATATTATTATTATATTATATTTAAATTAAATATATGATTTTATATTTTTATAATGAAAAAATTACTCTTAATAAGGGTTAAAAAACTATTACTCTTAAAACCAGTATTTTTCAATAATGTTGGAATTTTTATTTTAATGTTTAAACTCGTATAGATATATATATTTTTGGAAAAAATATATATTATTTTTAAATCAGCAAGTCAAAATTATCTACTAGTGATTTTAAAAAAGATTTTTAATCAAAATTTTGGTTCAACATTAAATATGGTATAAATATATGATGTTTATCATGACAACATAATTAACCAAAAGTGTTGTAATTGTAACACCATGAGTTTTTATTAATTAATTTCTTTTTATTAAATTAAATTTCATTGAAGGATTTCATTAAATGCTACACCAACTTATGCTTGCTTTATACACCACACCTTGTTATTAATTCACTAAACATCAATGTTAGATTATATTTTAGTACAAACAACACTTTTTTGGCTTTTTACACACAATTCACAGTTCCTTTGATAAATTTTGTTACATGCAAGACCGATTTTTACCGAACTACAATATAATATAATAATTATTATTAAAATATTGTTACAGTCATCACCTAGATGATGGAATGGAATATATGAACAAGATAAACTAAATTTTAAAAATAAGGTGTACACATGTCTATAAAATAAATTATTTTGTTATCCATTAGTTATAATTAAAAATAAACACCAATTGAATAAAAGGGATGTGTTTTTATGAAAAAACTATGTTTATTCCCAGAAATTTGTTTTATCATATCAAATTAAATTAATCACTATTAAAGAGATATATTAATTAAATTTATATATTATAAATTCAAAAAAATGTTTTTAAAATAATTTAATGAGTTTTATGGGAATAAAATAATAACAAATAAAATTGTTGGCATATAATGATATATTTTTATAAAAGGAAAATTTCACACCTTTTAATGGAAGACTTGTCTTAAAAAAATATGAATTTTTTATACTTTTTTTACGACATAAAATTAATCTTTTTAATTTTAATATCAAAATTTTCTATGGGTTAAATTGTTTTATTTTTTGTTAAGTATCATTTTTGGATGAATTGAGAAAAATACTCAATTTAAATTGAAATCTTGATTTTATTATAATATATTTATAAATTTAAATTATATTTTAAATTTTTTTTAAAGTAAATTTAGATAAATTATAAATCAATTAATAAAATTTCTTCCATTTTAATAATTGTTACATTGAAATTGGATATAAAAATATTATAATCTATTTAACATTTTCACTTTAAAAACTCATTATCACTTCGTTCATGCTGGATTAAATTTAAATTTATTTCTTGAAATTTTTTATTTACAATTTTTAAAAATAGATTGAATATTTATAATGATAATAATATATATTTTCTAGTATGGTAAAATAAGTATTTGACAAAAAATATTAGTGAATGTAATTAAAATAAATTTCAAAGATTAAGGTAAAAAAACATGTTTATTAGTGGTTAATCATTAAGTAAAAATATCAAATAAGCTATAAACATGTATAAAATAAATTTGATTTCTATATTTAGTTGATATACCCCTTTGATCAAATCTGTTTTACTATTCACAACACATAATGTAAGGAAGACCTCCCAATAGTTTTTACCTTTTTATAATTACAATAACTTCACTCCTCCTCTAATATAAAATGATACTCACCCCCTTTACTTCTTCACATATCTCAAGATAATATAATCCACTAGTACCTACCCATATAATATTAAAATATCTCCCCCTTTATCATATAATCCTCTATTTTGATATAAAACCAATCAACGAATCCCTTTGGTTGAAACCAAAATGATTTTCCCAAATAAGATATATCATCCTTCAATAATAAATTTTGTTTTATATATTTATACACACCTCATTTATTCTTATTATATTATTATATAATAACCTTTGTATCATCAATATATTGAGACATTTTTATTTTATGGTTCAGACATACACTCACACACACTTCCATAAAATGGGAAACAAAATCATCATTCGTGTGTACGACAAACTACCACCTCTGAATTGATATCATTTGTTATTCTGTTAACACCTCTAAAGGTTGGTAATAATGTTTTAAATAGTGGGTTTATATGATATATATGATATTTTAGATTTTTCATTATTATTTAATTATTATATAATATATACTTTTATACATTCCATTTTTCTGAATATGATAACAACATTTTTGGACTTGTGGACTACTACCTCCTAAAGGTGATATGATTCGTTCATTCTTCACAGGGAGATTATTAAGGATATTTTTTAAAAAAAATATGTGACATTTATGAAATAATAATTATAATATAATGTTAATATATCTTTAAAATCATTAATTTTCTTTCTTTCAATCTGATAAGAGAATGGAAACAGTGTTCAAGAATACATACGACCTAACGTCTCTAGGAACATTGTAGTTTATTTACCATTTATATATTTTATATATTATCATAAATAAATAAATATTCAATATATACTATATTCATATCACCTTTTATATTCTTGGATAATGTAAATCATGATCTTTTTTAGAGGACTATGAATGAAAATTCAAAACATGCATAAAAAACAAATCAGTTTTTCACTAAAAAATCCTTAATATATAATTGTTAATAAATAGGTAATATAAAATCATAAGTAAATAATATATGTTATAATATAAATGAACATGGATCTTTTATATATGTATAATTAACTTTTATTTATTATTCAAGAGATGTTTTTTAATTATTACAAGAGTAGATACTTAAGCAATGGGATTTCTCGTCTCACTTTTATTTATGTGAGATATACTCTATATTCATCGTATATTATTGATTTGAGGGTTTTATAATAAACTATAAATAGTTTTATATTGAATTTAATTTTTCATTGTTAAATAAATATTATATTTATGGTATTATTTCATAAATCTCCCTATTCAATAGTTACTCAAGTGGTAAGGGGATTTCTGGAATAACTTTTATTTCTATGATAACTATACCATATTCACCACTTATTTTCTTTGTGTGGTGAACTTACTGACAATGAATGTATTATATGATTATTATAATTAGGTTTATGGTAAATTTAATATCCATTTTGATGATCTATTTTTCATGGGGTTTATGCTTCAAATGATTTCATATTAGAAATGTAATTTTGTATCAATTTTCTTTTATTGAGACATATGTAATGTTATGCACCAACAATATTATATGAGGTATATATACTAAACATTTACATGTTATATAATTAATCTATTTAATTTAATGATATTTTATGATTCATGTAAATTTATTCCTTCCGGTGAATTATGATTCAATGTTACAAACGTGGTAAATGTTTATTGCTATAATCTCGTAGTTTATCATGATTGTTTATAATTATGCCTCAATTGATGAAATATTACGATTATGTTATTAATAATTATTATAAATTTTCTTTTTTACTTGTTATTTATGATATATTTAAGTAATTGTTCTTTTTTCACACTTTGGTATTTATTATTATTAATAACGTGTTTTTACAAAAAAAATACCTTATTTCTATTTTTGGTTAGTAATCATTTTTTCAAAAATAAATAGTTTTGTAAAAATGATTTACATTTTCTTAAAATGATATTTTAAAATAATTTTCAAGGAAATGGATTATTGAAAGCTTTTATTTTATAAATATAATTTCATATGATTTTCTAAGAATCCTTTATATGTATTCAAAGGTTATTATCAATGAAAATGATTGCAAACATTTGTTATATGATTGAAAATATATTTTAAAATATAATAATTTTTTAATGTTTTGTGTTTGAAAATTATTTTTTTAATTAAAAGTGTATTTTCCTTCTTAAATGTCTTAAATTATTTTTAAAGCATAATAAATATGTTTTCAAAGTGATTTTCAAATAATGTGATTTTGAAATTGTTTTAAGATTTAAAAATTGGCTTACCAAGAATGGTTTTTTATGAAATGATCTAAGTGATCATTAAAAATAATTCTCCATCAGAGATAATATATTTCACTATAGTTTATGATTTTATAAGTATATTATCTTGTTAAACCATTCTTATTCATTATCTGAATTGTTTATTATTTAGAAAATACTTTTTTTATGAAACCTATTTTTAGTGCATAGGTTATACAAAGACAAAATGCTTATGAATCCCCCTTCATTTAACAAATTACTATATGATTATGAAACCTGTCTCTTTTACATAGTTGATGATATGATGAAATGTTTACAATACCCATTTCATTTCGTGGGTTATTATATGATGTTTATCAAACACATATCTTATTCTGGGTCTTGATATGATAAATGTTTTATTATCTTGTGTAACATATATATAAGAATTCATTATGTGATTGGTGGGACCTATATATATATATATATATATCCAATTAACTAGGTAAATATTTTCATTTAATTAGATAGCCAATGCTAAAACTTGGAGTGATCTCGGTTTATTATGATATAGTTGGAATGAGGAGTGAACATTGTTCAATAATGCAGTGTTAGAAGGAGATGTGGAACTGATTGATAAATATAGGGTTGGAATTGGAAGGTAGCTCGATTCAGTAATAGTTGGTGGAAGAAGGAGTGAAGTTAGTTTAGTAATAAAGGGAAGGAATAAGAATTGAATCGGGTCCAGTAATGCATGGCTGGAATGGGGAGTGAACCCGGTTCAGTAAAGGATATTGTCCACTAAGATAGTCTTGGGAGTGGAACTTAACTACTAAGACTGTTTGGGGAGTGAATCCATTCCACTACAATATCCTTGTACATAATCATTATCTACTAATGTAATCATTTTATATGTTTATGCATCTTCAAAATTCTATGTCTTATTCTTATGTAATGATTACATGGATTATTCTACTAATTACCATAGGATTCATTTATTATGAACTAATAATATTTATTCATAATGTTGATTATGATCTTTGATATATAGGCTATAATCTAATAATTTTATGTCCATTTTCTTATTCCCTTATGCTTATGATTAAGCTTTCATATCTGCCTTATTTACCATTACTGTGCTTCTGATCTCAACCTTTATTATGTTTAATTTTCCCCTATGTTAAAAAGAATGAATATAAGAAGGAATAATGAATGTGAAGATATTTAAGAAAAATTTTGAAAATCATTCACCAAACTAGAAGAGTGTGGTCCATTTTTTCAAATGCACTAATATGTTATAGTCCCCATGTTTGTACTTTTATAATGTGTAGAATATTCTGTTATAATAATGTAATATCCATGTATGTTAATACTGGATCACTATAGTTGGTATCAAAGAAAATGTTTAGCTAAAAATTGGAAACTACAATGAGAAAACATTAGTGAGATTCCAAGGGATTTTTCTGAGGATTTGTCTAATGATGTCTCTAATGATTAGTCTATAGATGAATCAATTTTTTAGAAAATGTCCTAATTTATTTTAAAATGATAGAGTGAGTGATTTCCTAGATATTCATCCCTATCTAGATACTACCAGTGAATGTGACTATTTCACAAATGTATATTGGGGAAACATCCTTGATAACATTATATTGATATAGACTCCATCAAGAACTGGTGTATGAAAATGATCCTTATATCACACCTAGTTTGACACACTCTGTGAATATTATTGGGGATTTTATAAACTATTTATGAACCATCAAGAAAAATTTAAATAGAATAAAAAAATAAATAATATAGGATAGACCTAATGTTCCACGATTTAAAAATTAAGTGTTGTGTTTTGGACATCCTATAAGAAATGTTTAATAATTATATAATTTTCCACTATGATTAGTGTTCCACATAGTATGTTTTTGGTTTTAGAAACTATCTACAACCAATAGGAACTTTTTTAATTATTAATGCAATGGGAAATGTAATGATTTTCCTTTGGAGAAACCGAATGTTCAAGGAACGGAAATACAAAACATCATTTCTATGATCAAACAATATTGTCAAGAAGAATCATGAAAACCATCCAAATGAGAAATGTGTGGAACAATGCTCTGTTGTGTAATTCTTGAGGTAGATCCTACCTTATTTCAATGTTTCCATTTATCCGTTGGTTGCTAAAAAATTGACCAGTACCACTTAAAATATATTTTCTACTCTCATGTGTTAAGATTATGAAAGTTCACATTAGTTCTCTACCATGTAGAATGTGATGCAGATCATTATTAGAATATTTTCATGAATAATATGTTACAATATAAAATTGACTTTATATATTGGGATGATTTCAATATCATAATTTTCTATAAGAACTTTCCTTTTATTCATCACACGAAGAGAAAGAATTCATTTATTGAGCTTAGGTACAAGGACATTGTCATTCAATGTAATATTAGGTTATTATCATCCATACATGAATGTAATTTTTATTGATTTATCATTGGATTAAAACCAAGAATCAAAATTTTGTTAGCCATAAGACACTATAATATCGTTGAATGGATTGATTGACGTTCTGTTAAGGAGGAATTTGAGGTTTGAGTTACATATCAATATCATGGTTTTGACAGGAAAGGGAAGATGGATTTCAATAGAAAATCTAACGATAATGGATAGAAAAATACGAGTATTACATTATGCACAAAGTATATGTAGATGCATGGAGGAAAATTTCTTAAGGGGCAGCTAAATGTGATGAAGGAAAGGTCATCTAGAGAATGATTGTCTACGTGATGGGATTAAGTAAGATAATGATATTAATAGAGATAATGTTGTACATAATGAACCTATCACACTCTAGTGTTTTATATTTAGGGAGTATATCTATTTTGAGAACTAATTCAAACATATAAGGGAGAATATAGATGATAATTCACAACATCCTATACTAAAAAATTAATAAGAGGATTCTAATTCTATCATAATTGTTTTAGTGAACCATGATAATTAATGAATACCTTTCCACATATCCTTAGATGGGAATTTTATGATTGATTTTTTCTGAGTAATCCATTTGAAAATATAATTTTTCATAATTTAATGATATTTTGGGTGAATATATTCATCTACATGGATTTTGGAATAAAAAAAATCACATTTATTTATATATCAGGGAAATAATGAAACCAAGATGCCAATGAGAATGTATTTGGTATAAGATAAGAAAATATTTTGGAATAATGGTTCAATTATAATTTTTATCCGTTATAAGATTAAGAATTTATGGAATGGTTTATGTTAAACATTATTTGAGGTTTTAGATATTGAGGTATTATCTCAACAGAATAAGATTTATACATATTGGATAACCTTTGATAACTATTTTGTTAATATAATAACTAATTCTAGTTTAAACGACTTACCATAAATTTTTTATCTTATGATCCATTGGTGCTTTAGGAATAAAAAATTCAACTTCATTTTTTGTGTAAGAGTTGAAGTGGAAATTAGTAAATATAAAACCAAAGGGTGAGATTATCATAAAATCCAGTAATTATATCTTCTTTTGAATGTTCTTAAACTTTCAGAATTGCATCTTGAAACAAAAATGTTATCCTAGTAACATAATTGTATTTGAATAAAATGTTCCCTTAGATCACTGCATATTTATGGATTTGGGATCATTAACTTTTTTTGATGATGTTATCTACCACTCTCTATCAGGACATGATAGTTCTATTTTTCTACCATATCCATGTTCTCACTATCCACCTATGTTATCATATATGGAATCCTAGTTATGAGTTACTTTGGTAAAAATTTATGTTATAAAAAATTCCATTTAAATTTATTTTTAGTATTAATTTCTACAAAGTGTGTTTCTATCATAATAACATTAAATAATTAAACCATTAATCAACAAAATAAATTTATAGGTATAAATTAATTTTAAGGGGGTATAATATAACACCCTCAGTTTTTTATTTAATTTTTTTCAATTAAATTAAATTTCATTAATGGATTTCATTGGATGATACACCAAGTTATTCATTATTTATATACAGCTCAATGTTATTATTGAACAACTTGATACAATTATAATATGATATTGTATATGGAAAACTATTTTTTGATCGTGTTATATAAAATTATGAGTTACATAAATATCTTATGATAAACACAAGACCACTGTTTACTAAGATATAATATACTATTAATATTGTTAATAATTATTATTATAGTCATCATAGAGCCATTGGAATGGTATATTTGTATAAAATTACCTAAATTATGAAAACATGTTTTACACATGTTTTTAAAATTAATTCATTTGTTATCAATTAATTAAAAATGAAAATTAATAACCAATGGAATACAATGGATATGTTTTTATGAAAAAATTTGTTTGTGCCCACAAATACATTTAATATAATTAAATTAAATTAATCAAACTTATTGAGTGATAATTATTAAATTTACATATTATAAATATAACAACATATTTATATTAATCCAATATTTATTAAAGGAATAATATAAGAACCAATCCAATTTTAGGCATAAAACAATATATTTTTAAAAGGCATTTTTTACACCATTTGAAAGAATATTAAATTTGAAAATAATTTTTTTAAATATAATTAGTTTTATTCAAAAACAAACAAAATTTTCAAAACCATTATATTAAAAATAACTTTTGTTAAAATATAACTATTTTCTGAGAAGTTTCCTCTTTTGATGAATACTGAAAGTACTGAATTTTAATTAAAAACTAATTTTTTAACTAATTTTTTAAGAAGTAAAAATATATTATTATTTGGATTTAAATTATATATAGTTCCATTATAAATCCATTAATTCAATTTTGGTTATTAGAATCATTTTCACATTTAAATTTCATATTAAATCTCTTCAATCTTTTGAAACATTTCATATTAAAAACCCTTTCTCTCTTCCCATCTGTGAGATTGATTTTAAATTACATTCTACCACTTATGTTTTTTCAATTAGGAAAAATGGATTACATATTCATAATTATAATAATTTATACTATATTGTATGTTAAACTTTTTTCACCAAAATATATTATTGAAAAAAAATAAAATTAATTTCAGTGATTGAGGGTAAAAGGTGTACTTAATGGTTCACCATTAAATGAAGAGGAAAAATAACGTATATAAAAATTTCCAAAGAAATTGGATCCAAAAATATAAAAATATCCTTTATTTTATATAATATGGAGCATTATTGGAGAAAATTTATGTAAGGAATACCTCCTAAAAATGTTTACCCTTTTGTATTTACAAGAATTTCACACCTCCTCCACTATAAATGTGCACTCAACCCCTCATTTATTCACACCTATTAAGGACTATTTATCATTAAAAATCATAAAAAAAATCCAAACATACCTCCTCTAATCCTAGAATTATCCCATTAGGAAAAAAGCCAACCAAGAAATCCCTTTGTTGAAAACCAAATGGAGTAACCTAAAGAAGTGGTACCATCATTCAGCAAGAACTTTTGTTTTATTCATTTATTCACCTAATAAATTTTTCTTATTAAAATATTATTTAATCTAAAAATAATAATAAATAAAATTATTATTATTTATTTTAAGGTTGTGACGTAAAATCACACACACTTCCCTAGAATGGGATACACAACCCTTGTTCATGTGTACGGTGGACTATCACCTCACAGACCGATGTCATTCATTTTTCCATTACCTCTTCTCAAGGATGGGAATAATGATATAAATTCTATTTTATATGATATGTATGATATTTATGTGGTATATTATATTATTTAGTTTTTATGTAACACATACCTTCATGATTTTTATTTTGGGGGAGAATGATGACATCGTTAGTGGACGTGTTGAGTACCACCTCCTTATATAGATATGATTCGTTCATTATTTACATGGAATATACTTTGGATTATTTTATTAATCATATTTAATATTAATGACATATTTATTATATTTCAATTATAATAAATAAATATCTATACATAATTTACTTTTCTTTCTTTCAATACGATATGAAAATGGAAACAACGTTCATGTATATGTAGAAAGTATCATCCCCATGAATTGTGCATTTCATTTCCAATTTATATATTTCATATATTATTATAAATAAATAAAAATAATGATTATATATATGATATTAATATATTTCATTACATTTATTATTTATTTAAATCATCATCTATATAAGTAGACTAAGAATGAAAATTCAGAACTTGTTAGAAAAACAAATCAGTTCTCATAAAAAAAATTAATTATCATTGAATTGTAAACAAACAACTAATATAAACACATAAGTAAATAATATATGGTATCATATATATTAATATGGTTTTGGATAGAATTATAATACACTTATATCTAACATACATGTCGTTTGGAAAAGTACAATGTCATTCTATAATTAAGGTAATGGATTTTTCGTCTCACTTTAATTTTTTGAGATATATTCTATATTAAAAACTTAATCCATTTTTGTGGTGTGTATAATTACCAATGAAATTTAATATATTTAATTCAATATAATTAATGATTTTAAATTATTCAATTTTTTTATTCTTTTACTTATCTAATCATTCAAAAGTTACTTACGTAGTAGGGGGATTTCTAATCTTACTTTTATTTATGGAAGACTTATGTCATATTCACCAATAATTTTATTTGTGTAGTTTATATACATACCATGAATATATAATATGATTTTTATCATTATATAGTTTTTTATTTACATATGCATTTTATAATCACTCTTTTAAGGGGGTATAGATTTAAAAGTTACAAAATCAGCAAAGTAATTTTGTCTCAATTTTCCTTATTTGATAGACATGACATGTTATGCATCTATATTATTATACATTGTTTGTATACTACCCATTGAAATTTAATATCATGTATCTAATTATTTTATTGATATTTGATTTTAAATTTAATTTTGTTATGTCGTGGGTATTATTGTTTAATGTTACCAATGTTTTAATAGTTTATTGCTACAATATCAATGATTATTTGGATACTCTATGAT
Organism: Viscum album; assembly: GCA_963277665.1. Classification (NCBI taxonomy): domain Eukaryota; kingdom Viridiplantae; phylum Streptophyta; class Magnoliopsida; order Santalales; family Viscaceae; genus Viscum; species Viscum album. Next base: position 873,123,656 of record OY728143.1, on the reverse strand, counting down.
TATTATTCCGTTTATGAAATATTATAATCATTATCTCATAAACTTCCATTAATGTTTCTTATACTATGTATATTCCTGATATTTTAATGTAATGGTACCAACTTCCCCCACTATGGTACATAATATAAATAAATAATTGTTTTTAAGAAAAGATGAATATATTTCGCTCTTTGTTAAGAAATATTTTGTATTAAAATACCATGCTTTCTAAAAAATATTAGAATTTATTTTAAATGATATTTTAAAAAATTTCAAGGAAATATATTTCGAAAATATTATATTTTGTTAAAAAATTTTAAATGATTATAAAATAATTCTTTATATGTTATCAAAGGTTATTATAAAAAATGAATTAAATAATCTCAAAGCTTCTATTATATGTTTGGGAAGAAAAATTCTAAGAATAAAATTTTCCAAATTTTTTGTGTTAAAAAATTATTTTTAATGTGAGAAGTATATTTTCCCCAAGAAATATTTCAAAAAAATATTTAAATCGCAATTCATAATTTTTTAAAGAGTTTTTAAAAGAAAACAAATTTGAAAATATTTTATGTTTGAAATATTGAATTTTATATAAAGGTTATTTTTCCATAATAATATATCTAAGTGATATTTAAAATTAATTATCTATTTTATGATAATATCATTTTATATTGTTTATTATTTACTAGTGATATGATTTAAGGATACCATTTTTACTCATTCATTGAATGGTTTATGATTAATATGAAAAGTTGTTTACAAAACCTATTTCTCCAACATAGGTTATATGATGGTAAAATTACTATGAAACCTGATTCCATTCAAATTCTATTATATTATAATGAATCCTATCACTTTTTTCGTAGTTTATTATATGATGAAATATTTATGGAACCCATTTCATTTCATTGGTTATGATTTGATTTTTATGAAACCCATCTCTTTTTATGGGTCATGATATGATGAATTTTTAATTATCATGTGGAATATCAATGAAATATTTAATTAACTTATGGATGGGTATTATATCTCTATCCAATTAATTTGTTAAATATTTATATCTAATGTGATAAATAAGACTGGAATAAGGTCTGAACTCAGTTAAGTATAACAGTGATATAACGAGGTGAGTAATTAGTTTAGTAATACAGGTCTAGAATAGGAAGTGAACCCAATTAAATAATAAATTTATATAATTTGATATGAACCTAGTTTAGTAAAATATGGTTGTAATGAGGAGTGAACTCAGTTTAGTAATATAATGATCGAATGGGAAGTAAGCCCGATTCAGTAATACATGGCAGAAACGGGGAGTGAACTTGATTAGGTTAATGAAATTTTACATGAAGCTGGAATTTGGAGGGAACCTTGAAAACGAATATGGTTTTGGTAGTGGAGATATTAGTCTAAGATGTCCTTGAAAATAAGACATAACTACTATGGAAATCATTATTTATATTTATGTGTCTGTCAAAATTCCATGTCATATTCATATGTTATACTTTCATATCTTATTACCTTATTATAAATTTATTATAGATTTCCAATATATATCCCATGAATCTTGATTATGATATTTTATATGAAGGGTATGATCTTATAAATTCATGATAATGTTCTCATACCCTTATTCTCATTATTATGATAACATATATCCCTTTTTAACCATTGACTAGAATCTCATGTCACCATTTCACATGATTCTATTACCATAAGTTATGAAGAAGGTATTTAAGAAGGATTACTAAAGGGGAAGTCATTTAAGACAAACATTGATGATATTTCACCAGACTTGAATATTTTATATCATTTTTCCAAAGACACTAAACTATTATGGTCCTTAGTCATATACATTTTAACGTGAATAATAGTTGTAACAGCCCGAGATTTTATGAAAAATATATTTTTTTTATTTCACTAATGTCTTGTGTTGTACGCTACAAGAAGCTTTCACAACACGCATCCTTGAATTTCCTTCCATTACACGCAATCGCGACCTTCCACGATAGCGTGTGTTGTACGCAACACCAAGTTTCGCTAAACAACGATATGCTATTAAGATATTATTAAAACTAGCCGTTATGAATATTAATAACCACTTTTTGAAATTTTGTAAATTTTATTTTTCAAAATGGACATCATTTATGGATTCGGAATATCGAAATTAGCTTAGGTTGAAATTTTGGTGATTTTCGGATAACTTTCATATTTTGATGAATAGTGAAAATTACTAAATTTTAATTAAAAACAACTTTTTTAATCAAAATAGTTAATAGTGATAAATCATTAATTTGAGTGGTTTTAAAGTATATTTAGAATATATTTTTACAATTTAATACAATGTTGGTCATTGGATGTAATTTCACATTTAAACTAGACATAAACAAGTGTCAATCTTTTGATAGATATTGTTTCTTAAAAAACACGCTATTTGTTTTAACAGCGGGATTTAATTATAAAATTAATTAATGCAACTTTTATGTTATGAATTTGGTAAAATAGACTTCATTTTTGAATTCGGAATATGAAATATAGCTTGGGATGAAATTTTGGCATTGTTCTGAAAAACATCAATTTTTGATGAATAGTGAAACTACTAAGTGGTAGGTTAAAAACTGAATTTTGCATAAAAATTAATTTTACCGTTTCTGTGAATGGAATTTCGAAAATCCGAGAGACACGGTTAATATCAAGGACTAAAATGTGGTTCAATGAGATGAAAATAATTTTTTGGTGAATAGTAACTTTTTACTTTTTTACCACGGTTAATAGTAAATAGGGTAACTAAGGGTAAATATGATATTAATATTACCCTAACACATGTCCTAATTCTATTGGACAAGTGTAATTCGACCAAAAACAAACTTAGGAATAAAATATGACCATTTAGGCCCACTTGGTTTAGATTAGGACATTTATTATTAATTTATTTAAAGAAAGGTTAAAATAGTTAAAATCAAAGTATAATAAGTAAATCATTTTTAATATGGGGTTATACATAAGATAAATTCGATTGTAAATATTCATTAGAAATCTAGAAAGATTTCCTACATTATGGTATTTTATTTGTAATTTTTAGACATCAAATAATTTAATTTATTTATGACACAACGATGATGCAGTAATTATCTTATTAATGAAATATTGACATAATTGATGTTATAAACACCAAAATAAATGTAATTTGAAATTTTTTATGAATTCCACTAATTTTCTAGGTTACTATGATATATTAATGTTGATTTAATCAACTTTTTTCGAACATTTAATTCTGTTATGACTTTCACAAAAATCATATATCAAATAGTGTCAAAATTGACACAAAATAGTTTTTAAATCAAATATTATATTATTAATTGTTATTTTATTCCTAAAAATCTAAGGTTCGGCCAAATGACTTAGATAAGGATATATATATTAATAATAAACAATTTGGGGTTCGTTTGGCATGTTATAGTAAGAGTATTAACCATATAGTGAAAGAAAACAAAAAGACTCGGTAAAGGTTAAATTATTTAACTTAGAGTTAAATCTAATTGATAAGGTTAAAATAATATCCTAAACTTGTCTAAATTCTATTGGTTGATATAATGGCGACCCATACCCACTTTAGCTTCGAAATAAGACCCTTTGGAACCATTATAAACCGATTTTGACTTTAATATAAAATAATATTTTTAGGTGCCCCTCTCCTCCCCTATAAAAGGACACCTCCTCCCCCTCCTCCTCACACCAATTTGAGCACTCAAGCTCGGCCAACCCCAGCCAAAATCTCTTCTCCACTTCCCTAGCAACATCCTAGAGGTTCTGGTCTTACTCAAAGACCAATTTTAGTTCCCTAAGAGGAGGTCTCCAAAAGGCGCTTCAAAGAAGAGGTAATTACCGTTACCAATTCTTTCATCTTTATTTCTTCTTCCACTTCTTCTTCTTAGGTTGTTTCATTATGAAGTAATAACATCAGTATCACTCATATACTGATATGTTATTATAAGTATGAAACAACCCTATTTCACCATCTATCCATCCTACGGAAAAAGAAATCACCGCGCGTGCGTACGTACGGAATACCGTCTCCACGCCGTGGTGTAATCTATTTTCCACCACCACCTTACATGGATGGGTATAATGGTGTAAAGAATAACTATACATAGTTATTACAACATCATATTGATTCTTATATATTTTATAATCCACTCCAATTCAATTCAATATTTATAGAAATGATATCATCGCTCGTGCGTACGTACGGACTACCGTCTCCACGACGCGATGAGATTCATTCTCCATGTTAACCATTTAAGAATGATTATAATATATATATAAGAAATAATAATGAAATATATGACATTATAAAGCTACTGGATTTATGTATATATATACATATGTATGTCATCTACTTACTTCCATTTCAAGACAATAAGGAAAGGAAAACAGCGTTGATGCGTACGTACGGACTACCGTCTCCATGAACGGTGTTTTTCATTTTATTTATCTACCTATTATATATATATATATATACTGAATATATATGATATATAAATCATATTTTATATTCTGGAAGTAAGTAAATCATAATATAAGTAATAATGATGTCAAGAACAACAAGTCAAAACACCTACGATAAATGAAACGATTTTACCCAAAACGCTTCTTTAACATAGAATTTACAAAAGAACGGGTAATATAATGTCATAAGTGAACCATATATGATATCATAACAATGAATATGATTCTGTAATAAGTCAATAACATGATTTAAATCATTATACAGGAGGTTCGGACACTTACAAAGCAAGTCGGACCTAAGGTAAGGGAAAATACCACAATCTCATTTTTATCCGAGATTGTTTATTCGTTAGTATTTACTGGGGTGTATTTTATCATCCACATCCATGTTCCCTCAATATGTAATATTGTTTCCATCCACTTTCAATAGTTTAAATCCAATTTTACCCTTAGGTGAGTTTTTAGTAAAGAATATGAAAGGAATCTTTTGTCGTTTTTCCGTACGAGGTACTTTTTGACTTTTCCGAAAAAAGTACGAAGAATGTTTTTTTTAACTTATACAGCACGAACGGATTTTTACGGTTTTATAAAGCCTTATTTTCATGAACCTTCCTCCAAAATATTTCATGACTATTTTTAATAAAATCTTTTTCTTTTAAAATTGTATGATGTTTTGTGAAAAGAAATTGATTTTGAAGAAGAAAGGATATTTTCCTCAAGAATTCATTTCAAGTGTTTTATCAAAATTATTTTCCATCTAAGATAATAAAGGGTTCTGTTTCTATCCATATTTTTACATTGATTTGACAATGTTGTGATGGAATTATGTTTATGAATTCCTTTATCTTATATGAATGGTTTTATGATGTCATGTTGTTTAAGAATCCCATTACATGGGTTATGCAATGATGTATGATTTATGATTTTGTGGCACACATAAGAAAGGATTCATTAAGAGATGGGTGGGACCTATATCTCCCTCCAATGCATTGGGTAAAGATTTTATATCTCATGAGATAGACATGGCTGGAATGGTAGGTTATACCGGTTCAGTGAAACAGGACTGAAATGAGGATTACTCGATTCAGAAAGGGACTTTGTCCACTAAGATAGTCTTGGCAATGAGTCTTGACTAACAAGAAATGATTCTCTATGATTATGTGTGTATGCCACAATGAGTAATGTTTTATGTTATGATTTCATTTCACTACTATGATTTATCCCATGTTATGAAATTATGCTCTCTTTTGCAGGTTAAGATTTCCAAAAATGATATGTTCTTATGAAAATTATGTGATTGATATTTCTTTTGTTTACCCTTACTGAGCATTTGAGCTCACCCTTTTATGTTTTCTTTTCCCCAGGATATAAAGAAAGGTTTTAGGTAAAAAAAAAAGAAGATCTTTATGGGAGATGTTGAAGATCTTTCACCAGGATTAGAAGATCGTATTCCGAGTTTCCAAAGACACTAAACTATTACGGTCCTTGTGTGTGTGTTTTTGTAATGTACTAAGTATTCCGCAAAAGTAATGTAATGTCCATGTACGATAAGATACGGGTCTCTACAGTTGGTATCAGAGGCAAAGGAGGTAGGAATGTATCCGATCCTTGGGAACTCTCACATGTGAGCGTTGGACGAAGCATGGCTCTCCGCCCAAGGGCTTCATGAGGAAATGGCTGCCACTGGGGATGGTGGTGTGTCCCGCCCAGGGGGTGTAGCCGCCCATGGAGTGCCCTGATAGGTATCAATTGTAGTCCACTGGAAGTAATTCCAGACCGCTACAGTTGGTATCAGAGGAAAGGTTTAGTCAACCTTTGGAAACTAGGATGCGAAAACGTTAGTGAGATCCCTAGAGATATTTCTAAGGTATGTCTAGGGATGTCCCTAGGTATAAGTATACGTATAGGTTATAGTAATAGAATTAAGCTAACGATCATAGAATTAAACCTAAGATGTTGGATATTGAAGGTACTCCCCCTTTATTATGTTGTTTTCCCTAGCATGATTTTTGCCTCTCACACTATTCTTTTTGGGTTTTAGACGATGGCTGGAACCCGAAGGAACCGTGTTGATCAATGCAATGGACAATGCAATGATTGCCCTCCTGAACAAACAAATGTTATGGGAGATGGAGTGCAAAATCTTATTGCTATGCTTACACAAGCTATGAATCATTCTGGACTTCCAAATGCGCAGAAAAGGGAATAATATTCTATTGAGTCCTTCATGAGGCAACGTCCACCTTCTTTCAGTGGGTCTACTGATCCATTAGTTGCTGAACAATGGATTAGTACTACTGAAAAGATATTTTCAGTTCTTCAATGTTCTGAACATGATAAAGTCATCTTAGCAGTATATCGTTTGGAAGGTGAAGCTGATCAATGGTGGAATCTTATCAAGAATACGAGGCCAAGAGATGAAATTGAGTCCATGGAATGGGACGAGTTCAAGAACCTGTTTTTCAGTAAGTACTTCCCTCGTATTCTTCGAACAAAGATGGAGAAAGAGTTTCTTGAACTGAAGCAAAGGGACGATGAATCTGTTGGTACCTATGAAGCAAATTTTACAAGACTTGCAAGGTATGCTTCTGGAATTATCATTCAACCTGAAAGTAAAGTTGATCGATTTTTCAGTGGCTTAAAACCAAGTCTTCAAAGGGCATTAGCCATAAGGGACTTCAATAGTTATGAAGAAATTGTGCGTTGTGCTATCAAGGTAGAAATGGAAGTTGGTGTTACATATCCATCTCATGGTTTTGACAAGAAACGAAAGATGGAGTTCAAGGAGAAATCTCAGAATAATGGTGAAAAGAAGATGAATGTTTCCTTATGCACAAAGTGTGGAAAGAAGCATGGTGGAGATTGTCTTAAAGGGACTAGAAAATTTTTCAAGTGTGGAAAAGAAGGTCATCGAGCAGCTGAGTGTCGAAGTAATGGAAAAAGGGTTTCTAATGATGTGAATAAAGCAAACACTGCAGAGAACGCACCACCAACACTTCAATGTTCAAGTGCAAGGAGATGGGACATTATGCCAATAAATGCCCTAATCCAAGGGTTAGTGATGATCGACATGAGCAACCGCTTAAGGCAAAGGATAAAGGGAAGTCACATGCGATCACTATTGGCGATGTTGAATATGACAACTATGTGGTGGAATGATTAAGTGTTTATGTAATGGGATTCCAAAATAATGTTGTATCATGGAGTATTAGAATATTTATGTATTGGTCTAATGTGGTATTCAAAGTGATTGAGATATTATGCGCATAATGAAGGGAAAATGAGAAAATTAAATGTTTAACAGTATTCATGAGCTCATGATTGATATAAGGACTAAGTGATATCATGGTTTGAGTATATAGAATTTTGAGGATTTTGGTATGTGGAAAGTGTTAACTTTTAACTGCACTCATGTTTTCACTAAGGTATTCAAGAGAATACACGATTAAGGACTTTGAATGTTTGGAATGTGACCAACAAGACATATCTTATGATATGTGGGGATCAACGACAGTATTAAATCTCTGGTAATCGATGTCACTATATTATGAGAGTGGACTGCAGTATTATGTATAAGCCTAAAGATTAGACTGGATTATGTTGGACATAAGTTAGTATTGTTTAAGGATAGAAGATTTTCGATATTATTGATGGGATATTATAGTAACGTAGTTTTAGAAAAAGGGACAACCTGCAGGACGGGCGACAGCCCATCGCTTCGGACAAGGCTGTAGGAATCGAACCCACAACCGAAGTGCGATTGGCCTTTATCGCCTACCACTGACCTACAGGAAGTCCCTGTTTAGTAGAAACTAGTTTTATTATATTAAGCAGTATGATATATGAAGTATAAGTCCATTTTAGGAACCATATATGATTAATCTCACTATAGATCGACTTATGTATATAAGTTTTGCTAACCTTTTGTTTGAGACAGATGGAATGACCTGTCATTCTATCACATGATCTGCTAACACTTCACGAATAACAAATTCAACTTCATTTATTTAAGAGATGAAGTGGAAATTGTTCAAAGCACGAACAACAGTGAGATTGTACCAAAATAAAGTAAGTATTTATTCTAATTCAAATTCTTTAACTTTAGGGAAATGATCTTGAAAACCAAAAATGTTGTCCTAGTTCTCTTATACCTGATGAATCAGATGGTACCTTAGATCGTCACAAATTTATGGATTTGTGATTACTGGCTTTTCCATAGCCATGTTCTCTACCACTCTCCATCAGAACATGATGGTTAGATTTCTCTTCCATATCCATATTTTCACCTATGTGGAAACCCAATGATTAGTTTATTTGGGTAACCGTTACGTTTCATACTTTTGTTTTTAAAGATTGGTTTTGATATTCCTTTTTACGATGTGGGTTTCTATTAAAGAAACTTTCGAATAGTAAACCATTTATAACCCCAACGAATTTCGAGGGCGAAATTCATTTTAAGGGGGGTAGAATGTAACAGCCCGAGATTTTATGAAAAATATATTTTTTTTAATTTCACTAATGTCTTGTGTTGTACGCTACAAGAAGCTTTCACAACACGCATCCTTGACTTTCCTTCCATTACACGCAATCGCGACCTTCCACGATAGCGTGTGTTGTACGCAACACCAAGTTTCGCTAAACAACGATGTGCTATTAAGATATTATTAAAACTAGCCGTTATGAATATTAATAACCACTTTTTGAAATTTTGTAAATTTTATTTTTCAAAATGGACATCATTTATGGATTCGGAATATCGAAATTAGCTTAGGTTGAAATTTTGGTGATTTTCGGATAACTTTCATATTTTGATGAATAGTGAAAATTAATAAATTTTAATTAAAAACAACTTTTTTAATCAAAATAGTTAATAGTGATAAATCATTAATTTGAGTGGTTTTAAAGTATATTTAGAATATATTTTTACAATTTAATACAATGTTGGTCATTGGATGTAATTTCACATTTAAACTAGACATAAACAAGTGTCAATCTTTTGATAGATATTGTTTCTTAAAAAACACGCTATTTGTTTTAACAGCGGGATTTAATTATAAAATTAATTAATGCGACTTTTATGTTATGAATTTGGTAAAATAGACTTCATTTTTGAATTCGGAATATGGAATATAGCTTGGGATGAAATTTTGGCATTGTTCTGAAAAACATCAATTTTTGATGAATAGTGAAACTACTAAGTGGTAGGTTAAAAACTGAATTTTGCATAAAACTTAATTTTACCGCTTCTGTGAATGGAATTTCGAAAATCCGAGAGACACAGTTAATATCAAGGACTAAAATGTGGTTCAATGAGATGAAAATAATTTTTTGGTGAATAGTAACTTTTTACTTTTTTACCACGGTTAATAGTAAATAGGGTAACTAAGGGTAAATATGATATTAATATTACCCTAACACATGTCCTAATTCTATTGGACAAGTGTAATTCGACCAAAAACAAACTTAGGAATAAAATATGACCATTTAGGCCCACTTGGTTTAGATTAGGACATTTATTATTAATTTATTTAAAGAAAGGTTAAAATAGTTAAAATCAAAGTATAATAAGTAAATCATTTTTAATATGGGGTTATACATAAGATAAATTCGATTGTAAATATTCATTAGAAAGCTAAAAAGATTTCCTACATGATGGTATTTTATTTGTAATTTTTAGACATCAAATAATTTAATTTATTTATGACACAACGATGATGCAGTAATTATCTTATTAATGAAATATTGACATAATTGATGTTATAAACACCAAAATAAATGTAATTTGAAATTTTTTATGCATTCCACTAATTTTCTAGGTTACTATGATATATTAATTTTGATTTAATCAACTTGTTTCGAACATTTAATTCTGTTATGACTTTCACAAAAATCATATATCAAATAGTGTCACAAATTGACACAAAATAGTTTTTAAATCAAATATTATATTATTAATTGTTATTTTATTCCTAAAAATCTAAGGTTCGGCCAAATGACTTATATAAGGATATATATATTAATAATAAACAATTTGGGGTTCTTTTGGCATGTTATAGTAAGAGTATTAACCATATAGTGAAAGAAAACAAAAAGACTCGGTAAAAGTTAAATTATTTAACTTAGAGTTAAATCTAATTGATAAGGTTAAAATAATATCCTAAACTTGTCTAAATTCTATTGGTTGATAGAATTTCGACCCATACCCACTTTAGCTTCTAAATAAGACCCTTTGGAACCATTATAAACCGATTTTGACTTTAATATAAAATAATATTTTGAGGTGCCCCTCTCCTCCCCTATAAAAGGACACCTCCTCCCCCTCCTCCTCACACCAATTTGAGCACTCAAGCTCGGCCAAACCCTGCCAAAATCTCTTCTCCACTTCCCTAGCAACATCCTAGAGGTTCTGGTCTTACTCAAAGACCAATTTTAGTTCCCTAAGAGGAGGTCTCCAAAAGGCGCTTCAAAGAAGAGGTAATTACCGTTACCAATTCTTTCATCTTTATTTCTTCTTCCACTTCTTCTTCTTAGGTTGTTTCATTATGAAGTAATAACATCAGTATCACTCATATACTGATATGTTATTATAAGTATGAAACAACCCTATTTCACCATCTATCCATCCTACGGAAAAAGAAATCACCGCGCGTGCGTACGTACGGAATACCGTCTCCACGCCGTGGTGTAATCTATTTTCCACCACCACCTTACATGGATGGGTATAATGGTGTAAAGAATAACTATACATAGTTATTAAAACATCATATTGATTCTGATATATTTTATAATCCACTCCAATTCAATTCAATATTTATAGAAATGATATCATCGCTCGTGCGTACGTACGGACTACCGTCTCCACGACGCGATGAGATTCATTCTCCATGTTAACCATTTAAGAATGATTATAATATATATATAAGAAATAATAATGAAATATATGACATTATAAAGCTACTGGATTTATGTATATATATACATATGTATGTCATCTACTTACTTCCATTTCAAGACAATAAGGAAAGGAAAACAGCGTTGATGCGTACGTACGGACTACCGTCTCCATGAACGGTGTTTTTCATTTTATTTATCTACCTATTATATATATATATATACTGAATATATATGATATATAAATCATATTTTATATTCTGGAAGTAAGTAAATCATAATATAAGTAATAATGATGTCAAGAACAACAAGTCAAAACACCTACGATAAATGAAACGATTTTACCCAAAACGCTTCTTTAACATAGAATTTACAAAAGAACGGGTAATATAATGTCATAAGTGAACCATATATGATATCATAACAATGAATATGATTCTGTAATAAGTCAATAACATGATTTAAATCATTATACAGGAGGTTCGGACACTTACAAAGCAAGTCGGACCTAAGGTAAGGGAAAATACCACAATCTCATTTTTATCCGAGATTGTTTATTCGTAAGTATTTACTGGGGTGTATTTTATCATCCACATCCATGTTCTCTCAATATGTAATATTGTTTCCATCCACTTGCAATAGTTTAAATCCAATTTTACCCTTAGGTGAGTTTTTAGTAAAGAATATGAAAGGAATCTTTTGTCGTTTTTCCGTACGAGGTACTTTTTGACTTTTCCGAAAAAAGTACGAAGAATGTTTTTTTTAACTTATACAGCACGAACGGATTTTTACGGTTTTATAAAGCCTTATTTTCATGAACCTTCCTCCAAAATATTTCATGACTATTTTTAATAAAATCTCTTTCTTTTAAAATTGTATGATGTTTTGTGAAAAGAAATTTATTTTGAAGAAGAAAGGATATTTTCCTCAAGAATTCATTTCAAGTGTTTTATCAAAATTATTTTCCATCTAAGATAATAAAGGGTTCTGTTTCTATCCATATTTTTACATTGATTTGACTATGTTGTGATGGAATTATGTTTATGAATTCCTTTATCTTATATGAATGGTTTTATGATGTCATGTTGTTTAAGAATCCCATTACATGGGTTATGCAATGATGTATGATTTATGATTTTGTGGCACACATAAGAAAGGATTCATTAAGAGATGGGTGGGACCTATATCTCCCTCCAATGCATTGGGTAAAGATTTTATATCTCATGAGATAGACATGGCTAGAATGGTAGGTTATACCGGTTCAGTGAAACAGGACTGAAATGAGGATTACTCGATTCAGAAAGGGACTTTGTCCACTAAGATAGTCTTGGCAATGAGTCTTGACTAACAAGAAATGATTCTCTATGATTATGTGTGTATGCCACAATGAGTAATGTTTTATGTTATGATTTCATTTCACTACTATGATTTATCCCATGTTATGAAATTATGCTCTCTTTTGCAGGTTAAGATTTCCAAAAATGATATGTTCTTATGAAAATTATGTGATTGATATTTCTTTTGTTTACCCTTACTGAGCATTTGAGCTCACCCTTTTATGTTTTCTTTTCCCCAGGATATAAAGAAAGGTTTTAGGTATAAAAAAAAGAAGATCTTTATGGGAGATGTTGAAGATCTTTCACCAGGATTAGAAGATCGTATTCCGAGTTTCCAAAGACACTAAACTATTACGGTCCTTGTGTGTGTGTTTTTGTAATGTACTAAGTATTCCGCAAAAGTAATGTAATGTCCATGTAAGATAAGATACGGGTCTCTACAGTTGGTATCAGAGGCAAAGGAGGTAGGAATGTATCTGATCCTTGGGAACTCTCACATGTGAGCGTTGGACGAAGCATGGCTCTCCGCCCAAGGGCTTCATGAGGAAATGGTTGCCACTGGGGATGGTGGTGTGTCCCGCCCAGGGGGTGTAGCCGCCCATGGAGTGCCCTGATAGGTATCAATTGTAGTCCACTGGAAGTAATTCCAGACCGCTATAGTTGGTATCAGAGGAAAGGTTTATTCAACCTTTGGAAACTAGGATGCGAAAACGTTAGTGAGATCCCTAGAGATATTTCTAAGGTATGTCTAGGGATGTCCCTAGGGATAAGTATACGTATAGGTTATAGTAATAGAATTACGCTAACGATCATAGAATTAAACCTAAGATGTTGGATATTGAAGGTACTCCCCCTTTATTATGTTGTTTTCCCTAGCATGATTTTTGCCTCTCACACTATTCTTTTTGGGTTTTAGACGATGGCTGGAACCCGAAGGAACCGTGTTGATCAATGCAATGGACAATGCAATGATTGCCCTCCTGAACAAACAAATGTTATGGGAGATGGAGTGAAAAATCTTATTGCTATGCCTACACAAGCTATGAATCATTCTGGACTTCCAAATGAGCAGAAAAGGGAACAATATTCTATTGAGTCCTTCATGAGGCAACGTCCACCTTCTTTCAGTGGGTCTACTGATCCATTAGTTGCTGAACAATGGATTAGTACTACTGAAAAGATATTTTCAGTTCTTCAATGTTCTGAACATGATAAATTCATCTTAGCAGTATATCGTTTGGAAGGTGAAGCTGATCAATGGTGGAATCTTATCAAGAATACGAGGCCAAGAGATGAAATTGAGTCCATGGAATGGGACGAGTTCAAGAACCTGTTTTTCAGTAAGTACTTCCCTCGTATTCTTCGAACAAAGATGGAGAAAGAGTTTCTTGAACTGAAGCAAAGGGACGATGAATCTGTTGGTACCTATGAAGCAAATTTTACAAGACTTGCAAGGTATGCTTTTGGAATTATCATTCAACCTGAAAGTAAAGTTGATCGATTTTTCAGTGGCTTAAAACCAAGTCTTCAAAGGGCATTAGCCATAAGGGACTTCAATAGTTATGAAGAAATTGTGCGTTGTGCTATCAAGGTAGAAATGGAAGTTGGTGTTACATATCCATCTCATGGTTTTGACAAGAAACGAAAGATGGAGTTCAAGGAGAAATCTCAGAATAATGGTGAAATGAAGATGAATGTTTCCTTATGCACAAAGTGTGGAAAGAAGCATGGTGGAGATTGTCTTAAAGGGACTAGAAAATGTTTCAAGTGTGGAAAAGAAGGTCATCGAGCAGCTGAGTGTCGAAGTAATGGAAAAAGGGTTTCTAATGATGTGAATAAAGCAAACACTGCAGAGAACGCACCACCAACACTTCAATGTTCAAGTGCAAGGAGATGGGACATTATGCCAATAAATGCCCTAATCCAAGGGTTAGTGATGATCGACATGAGCAACCGCTTAAGGCAAAGGATAAAGGGAAGTCACATGCGATCACTATTGGTGATGTTGAATATGACAACTATGTGGTGGAATGATTAAGTGTTTATGTAATGGGATTCCAAAATAATGTTGTATCATGGAGTATTGGAATATTTATGTATTGGTCTAATGTGGTATTCAAAGTGATTGAGATATTATGCGCATAATGAAGGGAAAATGAGAAAATTAAATGTTTAACAGTATTCATGAGCTCATGATTGATATAAGGACTAAGTGATATCATGGTTTGAGTATATAGAATTTTGAGGATTTTGGTATGTGGAAAGTGTTAACTTTTAACTGCACTCATGTTTTCACTAAGGTATTCAAGAGAATACACGATTAAGGACTTTGAATGTTTGGAATGTGACCAACAAGACATATCTTATGATATGTGGGGATCAACGATAGTATTAAATCTCTGGTAATCGATGTCACTATATTATGAGAGTGGACTGCAGTATTATGTATAAGCCTAAAGATTAGACTGGATTATGTTGGACATAAGTTAGTATTGTTTAAGGATAGAATATTTTCGATATTATTGAAGGGATGTTATAGTAACGTAGTTTTAGAAAAAGGGACAACCTGCAGGACGGGCGACAGCCCATCGCTTCGGACAAGGCTGTAGGAATCGAACCCACAACCGAAGTGCGATTGGCCTTTATCGCCTACCACTGACCTACAGGAAGTCCCTGTTTAGTAGAAACTAGTTTTATTATATTAAGCAGTATGATATATGAAGTATAAGTCCATTTTAGGAACAATATATGATTAATCTCACTATAGATCGACTTATGTATATAAGTTTTGCTAACCTTTTGTTTGAGACAGATGGAATGACCTGTCATTCTATCACATGATCTGCTAACACTTCACGAATAACAAATTCAACTTCATTTATTTAAGAGATGAAGTGGAAATTGTTCAAAGCACGAACAACAGTGAGATTGTACCAAAATAAAGTAAGTATTTATTCTAATTCAAATTCTTTAACTTTAGGGAAATGATCTTGAAAACCAAAAATGTTGTCCTAGTTCTCTTATACCTGATGAATCAGATGGTACCTTAGATCGTCACAAATTTATGGATTTGTGATTACTGGCTTTTCCATAGCCATGTTCTCTACCACTCTCCATCAGAACATGATGGTTAGATTTCTCTTCCATATCCATATTTTCACCTATGTGGAAACCCAATGATTAGTTTATTTGGGTAACCGTTACGTTTCATACTTTTGTTTTTAAAGATTGGTTTTGATATTCCTTTTTACGATGTGGGTTTCTATTAAAGAAACTTTCGAATAGTAAACCATTTATAACCCCAACGAATTTCGAGGGCGAAATTCATTTTAAGGGGGGTAGAATGTAACAGCCCGAGATTTTATGAAAAATATATTTTTTTTATTTCACTAATGTCTTGTGTTGTACGCTACAAGAAGCTTTCACAACACGCATCCTTGACTTTCCTTCCATTACACGCAATCACGACCTTCCACGATAGCGTGTGTTGTACGCAACACCAAGTTTCGCTAAACAACGATATGCTATTAAGATATTATTAAAACTAGCCGTTATGAATATTAATAACCACTTTTTGAAATTTTGTAAATTTTATTTTTCAAAATGGACATCATTTATGTATTCGGAATATCGAAATTAGCTTAGGTTGAAATTTTGGTGATTTTCGGATAACTTTCATATTTTGATGAATAGTGAAAATTACTAAATTTTAATTAAAAACAACTTTTTTAATCAAAATAGTTAATAGTGATAAATCATTAATTTGAGTGGTTTTAAAGTATATTTAGAATATATTTTTACAACTTAATACAATGTTGGTCATTGGATGTAATTTCACATTTAAACTAGACATAAACAAGTGTCAATCTTTTGATAGATATTGTTTCTTAAAAAACACGCTATTTGTTTTAACAGCGGGATTTAATTATAAAATTAATTAATGCAACTTTTATGTTATGAATTTGGTAAAATAGACTTCATTTTTGAATTCGGAATATGAAATATATCTTGGGATGAAATTTTGGCATTGTTCGGAAAAACATCAATTTTTGATGAATAGTGAAACTACTAAGTGGTAGGTTAAAAACTGAATTTTGCATAAAACTTAATTTTACCGCTTCTGTGAATGGAATTTAGAAAATCCGAGAGACACGGTTAATATCAAGGACTAAAATGTGGTTCAATGAGATGAAAATAATTTTTTGGTGAATAGTAACTTTTTACTTTTTTACCACGGTTAATAGTAAATAGGGTAACTAAGGGTAAATATGATATTAATATTATCCTAACACATGTCCTAATTCTATTGGACAAGTGTAATTCGACCAAAAACAAACTTAGGAATAAAATATGACCATTTAGGCCCACTTGGTTTAGATTAGGACATTTATTATTAATTTATTTAAAGAAAGGTTAAAATAGTTAAAATCAAAGTATAATACGTAAATCATTTTTAATATGGGGTTATACATAAGATAAATTCGATTGTAAATATTCATTAGAAAGCTAAAACGATTTCCTACATGATGGTATTTTATTTGTAATTTTTAGACATCAAATAATTTAATTTATTTATGACACAACGATGATGCAGTAATTATCTTATTAATGAAATATTGACATAATTGATGTTATAAACACCAAAATAAATGTAATTTGAAATTTTTTATGAATTCCACTAATTTTCTAGGTTACTATGATATATTAATGTTGATTTAATCAACTTGTTTCGAACATTTAATTCTGTTATGACTTTCACAAAAATCATATATCAAATAGTGTCACAAATTGACACAAAATAGTTTTTAAATCAAATATTATATTATTAATTGTTATTTTATTCCTAAAAATCTAAGGTTCGGCCAAATGACTTATATAAGGATATATATATTAATAATAAACAATTTGGGGTTCGTTTGGCATGTTATAGTAAGAGTATTAACCATATAGTGAAAGAAAACAAAAAGACTCGGTAAAAGTTAAATTATTTAACTTAGAGTTAAATCTAATTGATAAGGTTAAAATAATATCCTAAACTTGTCTAAATTCTATTGTTTGATAGAATTTCGACCCATACCCACTTTATCTTCGAAATAAGACCCTTTGGAACCATTATAAACCGATTTTGACTTTAATATAAAATAATATTTTGAGGTGCCCCTCTCCTCCCCTATAAAAGGACACCTCCTCCCCCTCCTCCTCACACCAATTTGAGCACTCAAGCTCGGCCAACCCCTGCCAAAATCTCTTCTCCACTTCCCTAGAAACATCCTAGAGGTTCTGGTCTTACTCAAAGACCAATTTTAGTTCCCTAAGAGGAGGTCTCCAAAAGGCGCTTCAAAGAAGAGGTAATTACCGTTACCAATTCTTTCATCTTTATTTCTTCTTCCACTTCTTCTTCTTAGGTTGTTTCATTATGAAGTAATAACATCAGTATCACTCATATACTGATATGTTATTATAAGTATGAAACAACCTTATTTCACCATCTATCCATCCTACGGAAAAAGAAATCACCGCGCGTGCGTACGTACGGAATACCGTCTCCACGCCGTGGTGTAATCTATTTTCCACCACCACCTTACATGGATGAGTATAATGGTGTAAAGAATAACTATACATAGTTATTACAACATCATATTGATTCTGATATATTTTATAATCCACTCCAATTCAATTCAATATTTATAGAAATGATATCATCGCTCGTGCGTACGTACGGACTACCGTCTCCACGACGCGATGAGATTCATTCTCCATGTTAACCATTTAAGAATGATTATAATATATATATAAGAAATAATAATGAAATATATGACATTATAAAGCTACTGGATTTATGTATATATATACATATGTATGTCATCTACTTACTTCCATTTCAAGACAATAAGGAAAGGAAAACAGCGTTCATGCGTACGTACGGACTACCGTCTCCATGAACGGTGTTTTTCATTTTATTTATCTACCTATTATATATATATATATACTGAATATATATTATATATAAATCATATTTTATATTCTGGAAGTAAGTGAATCATAATATAAGTAATAATGATGTCAAGAACAACAAGTCAAAACACCTACGATAAATGAAACGATTTTACCCAAAACGCTTCTTTAACATAGAATTTACAAAAGAACGGGTAATATAATGTCATAAGTGAACCATATATGATATCATAACAATGAATATGATTCTGTAATAAGTCAATAACATGATTTAAATCATTATACAGGAGGTTCGGACACTTACAAAGCAAGTCGGACCTAAGGTAAGGGAAAATACCACAATCTCATTTTTATCCGAGATTGTTTATTCGTAAGTATTCACTGGGGTGTATTTTATCATCCACATCCATGTTCCCTCAATATGTAATATTGTTTCCATCCACTTGCAATAGTTTAAATCCAATTTTACCCTTAGGTGAGTTTTTAGTAAAGAATATGAAAGGAATCTTTTGTCGTTTTTCCGTACGAGGTACTTTTTGAATTTTCCGAAAAAAGTACGAAGAATGTTTTTTTTAACTTATACGGCACGAACGGATTTTTACGGTTTTATAAAGCCTTATTTTCATGAACCTTCCTCCAAAATATTTCATGACTATTTTTAATAAAATCTCTTTCTTTTAAAATTGTATGATGTTTTGTGAAAAGAAATTGATTTTGAAGAAGAAAGGATATTTTCCTCAAGAATTCATTTCAAGTGTTTTATCAAAATTATTTTCCATCTAAGATAATAAAGGGTTCTATTTATATCCATATTTTTACATGATTTGACTATGTTGTGATGGAATTATGTTTATGAATTCCTTTATCTTATATGAATGGTTTTATGATGTCATGTTGTTTAAGAATCCCATTACATGGGTTATGCAATGATGTATGATTTATGATTTTGTGGCACACATAAGAAAGGATTCATTAAGAGATGGGTGGGACCTATATCTCCCTCCAATGCATTGGGTAAAGATTTTATATCTCATGAGATAGACATGGCTGGAATGGTAGGTTATACCGGTTCAGTGAAACAGGACTGAAACGAGGATTACTCGATTCAGAAAGGGACTTTTTCCACTAAGATAGTCTTGGCAATGAGTATTGACTAACAAGAAATGATTCTCTATGATTAAGTGTGTATGCCACAATGAGTAATGTTTTATGTTATGATTTCATTTCACTACTATGATTTATCCCATGTTATGAAATTATGCTCTCTTTTGCAGGTTAAGATTTCCAAAAATGATATGTTCTTATGAAAATTATGTGATTGATATTTCTTTTGTTTACCCTTACTGAGCATTTGAGCTCACCCTTTTATGTTTTCTTTTCCCCAGGATATAAAGAAAGGTTTTAGTTAAAAAAAAGATCTTTATGGGAGATGTTGAAGATCTTTCACCAGGATTAGAAGATCGTATTCCGAGTTTCCAAAGACACTAAACTATTACGGTCCTTGTGTGTGTGTTTTTGTAATGTACTAAGTATTCCGCAAAAGTAATGTAATGTCCATGTACGATAAGATACGGGTCTCTACAATAGTCATCTATAATTATGTAATATCCATGTATATTTAACCTAGTTATCTATAGTATTATATTCTATAAAGGAATCTGTGACCAAATACATTTATTTCTATATTAAAATAATTTTTTTGGTTATTTGATTAATTTTATAAAAACATTATGAATCCTACAAAATCAATATTATGTATTAATGTTTTGAAATCAATTATTTATGAACTTGATTCACTTACACATCAAAAAGGGTAATATTTTAATTATATCAGTTCTTGAACATATAGTGTAATGAAAACCACTAATTTTTTTTGGAAAATATGGGAAACAAACACAGTACGGCTTGAGGAATAGAATACCTTATCATATACCATGAAAAACATAAGTTTGGAAAATAATACAGAAATCCCGTGTCATTTTCTATTTAAACCCTCCAAAATAATAATTATTTGAATGTAAAAACATTGGATCATGTAACTTCTTAGTCTTTTTTATCTAGAGACATTCCTATGTTTTCCAAGCTCCCAATAAGCTCCACCCAAGCTCTTGTAAACACTATCTCAATGTAAGGGATCTTCTTCTTCACCTCTTTATTCAAGAACCTTATTTTTAATATGCCTTTTTATTCAAAAAAATTAATGTTAGATTATATATTTAAATATCCATCATACATACCTCACTATTTTCTATTGATTAGAGACCCCATTCACTCTTATTAATCATTTATTTGAAACATTAAATACCCCCATTATGCTACTAGAATTTTCCTATATTTTTTCATGACAAATTTTTGTTTTATGAATTCTAATAACTATTTCCAATCAAGGGTATTTACCTTGATTTAACTATCATTTATATATTGGGGACATATATATATTTATCTTACACTCCTTAATTGGGGGATTAAATGGGAATAGTTATGATCTTATGTTGAATGATATATGTCCAACACTAATGCATGTACATGATTTGATTGGGAGAGGTATTCCAGAAATTACATAGACCACCAATGCATTGTGTAACATTTTAATCCAATGAGATGTCACTTATGGTGTGTTGGAGGTTATCCTATGAACAATATGATTTCAATTCATGGTCATCGTTGACTTAAGATTATTATTTCATGTTTTATGATGATGACATATTCCCGTGTTACATTTATATTATCATCATTTATCATTTTTTGATATTCATGTTTATGTTTCTCATTGCTTTCAGGTCTCATTGAAATTCCTATTGAAAAACATGTAATGATTTCACCGCGTTATTATTTTCTTATTTCCCTTATTGGGATTTATATCTCACCCCTTTCATAGGTATTTCTCATGATTATCCCATGCATTCATACAAGGGAAATTGAATTTTAGAGCATATTATGGATCTTTTAATAATGTCGGTGTATCCATATATCAAAATGATACGGTATTTACCTGATTTCATAAATCAATTAGGATTCATGATATTTTGGTATTGTTTTATGTGTACCTTTAGTTAATTATTCAAGAAATAAGCTGTATTAAAATATTTGGTGTCCTATGATCCCATGAAACATTTTATGGAATGGTTGGTCAGTGATTGAGGGGTATTTTATCAAGTACTTGATTACATAATTTCCCCCCTTTTGATCAATTTGAATCATTTAATATTTATTATTAAATATTATATACTTTTTATGAATGGTTTTATCTTGATGCCTTCGAACTGTGTTCTTTTGTCAATTTCATTTGTAAATGGATGTTTCTAAGATTTTATAAAAATAGATTTTTGATTACAATGGTTCCTCAATATGAGTGATATAAAAAGTAATTTAGTTTGTGTGTTTGGATTTATAAAGGGATCTGTATAGTTTCATATTCTAAAATAGAATTGGTTTTATTTAAAAAATATCATTATTTGTTGTAAAAAATTAGAAATAGTTGTGTGTGGTTATAAAATAGGCTGGACTTGTGGATTTGTTTTCAAAACTCATGTGTTTGGTTTTGGAAAATAAATTGAAATGTTTTTTACAGTTATTATAGATGATTTTGGTTTTTCATATATGATATATTAAAAAATCCAAAATGTTATTTTGTTTTCAAACAACCATTGATGAATTGGCTTGTGAAATGAATTTCATGGTTTCAAAGAGTTGTGGAGACGTACTTGGTTTTTTAGCTCATGACAAACTATTTCAATTTCTAGGTATTTGGTTGTGACCATCCAGTTCATCATGGATGATGTGGGGTATGTTGGTTGGTGGTTTGAAACTATAGGTTTTAGGGAGATGGTTTGGGATTCCCTTGAGTTGGTTGGTTTTATTTTATGTATATAGTTGTTTCTTTTAGTAGTGATTCCTTGTTTCTTTTCCTTTTGTGTGGATGTGGTATATATATGAAAATGAGTTGGATAACTATGGTTTTCTATGTCCTTTTATAATGTTTAATTATTCAGGATATTTCATATATTTATTCAACTATATTTTCCTATTTTAGGGGTGAAATCATTCCCACTGGTATTTCTATGATGGCCAGACGCTATTTTCCAACCAATGGGATATGGAACTCCCTTCAGGCCATGTGGAGAATTGTCTTAGGTGTGGGGTAAGATGGAATCCTAGGCTACTTCTTGAAATGTCATCAATAATAAATTTTTATCTGAAAATATATTGGATGGTGATAATATGGTTAGATTATCTTTAGAAGAATATTTTATGTGATATAATGTGATATATGTGATTTAAATAGTCACATAAGGTAATAAGCAGATAATTATAACGTAGATCAAACTACTAATGTATATAACATATAATTTCATAAAATAATTGAAATAATTATCGGTGTGTATATATTATGTATCCCCATTACCATAGGTTGCTGAGATTCCTAGAAGAAGAACCTTCAAACATTAGAGAATTTATAATGTAATCCTTGAGGAATATCTAATCCGGGGTGGTTGGTTATGTTGCTGATATTAATATCAATTGGAGTTCAAACAAGAAGATATATTCCAACATGAATGACATGAAAATGGAGATGGGACCATGATTTTATTAGATAGAGGAAACTCGTGGCCATGATTAGATGGGTGACATTTAACATGCTTGAATACATGGATGAATTATATGTGGCGTATTTATTTAAACTAGATAGTGTACTTCATATTATCATGAATGTATAATATTTCATATACTATATTAGCATGCTACATGTCTAATATTTACGATATTTCTTTTAAAAATGGATTATATAAGTATACATATGATTTAAATGTTATATAATGTGGTTTTCATGATCTTATAACGATATGAGCGTGTTTGATCGAGATCACATCATGATTCATTGTAGCTTGAGTATCACTAACCTTATAATAGAGGTAACTATTCTATTACATATATAAATTATGTAATTAATATATTATTTTAATCTTGCATGGCCCCTTAGGGTAACATTGTATGGATTTTTAAAAATGATCAAATTTTTTATTATGTGTCTTTTCCAAAATAAATTGAGTTTGATAAATTATTATCTAATAGATTTGGATGAATATAAAGAGTAATATGATGTATTTGATAATGTTTTATGATGATTTTAGTGGATGAGGGATATTGATGTATATGCACTAAATTATGTCAACTTTACTATATTATTAATCCATATTGAAATCTGAGAAATACATGTGATTAATAGCATAGGTTATGATTTGGCTATATCTAAAATCCCTACAGATGCCTCTATAATATGGTAAAATTGTATTATAAAATAGATGATCATTCAAATGGGTTACTACCACATCTAATAATATTTTTACATTGGTTATTAATCATTTGGAAGTTCTATTTGTGGAAAGAAAATTGTATTCTTATCATTGAAACTTTTAAATAATCATAATTACCAAAAAGCATGCATTATGTGTAATGCATATCAGAAACCAAATAATTGTAGTTGATTCAATAACTCAATCATTAAATGTGGTAATCCTATATAGAGATAATATACTCATGTTAGTTAGTATTAGTGATTATTTCTAGATTTTTCAATTATTTATTCATACATGTTCTCTATTTATATTCTAAAAGAGGGTATGATCACACCTCTGGTGTTAGTGGGTTCCTCTCACAGTGTATGATGGTTCAAATGGATAGTGTATAACCTATATAAGCAGGATATTATAAGCTTTATCTATGTTATTTTTATCATGCTGACTCCATTGAGAAAGTGTTTTATAGACATGAGGAACACCAATTTATTTTATATTATTCATATACATGTTAATTCGATGATGATTGATCAGAAATTTAAATAGGTTTCTTTTATTATTATGATGATGATATATTCCTACAAAACCCATCATCTTCCACATAGTTTTTAAATACCATGATAACTTTTGGATATCATCCCTCTGGAAAATATTATTTTCTTTCATTTATTTATCTATCCCTTTGTGAAGAAAAAACATTTTATGATGACCTTTATCTCTTTCATGATTTTCAAAAATAAAATTTTCATGTTAATAAATAAATTATAGAGAGAGAAAAACAGTAATACCTTTGGTTAATGATATTATAAAGGGGGAAATTATAAGAATAAATTTCATTTTTCATTTTTCCACGATATCCTCAAGATGTTTTAACAACACTATATTATTATATTCTATGATATAATTTATCTTCTTATGTTCTTTAATAATCCATTAAAATTATTTTTTCTTTTCCTATATCTACGTAAGATTTATCTCCATATATTTTATAACCTCTATCATATTCTTCATATTTAGAAGTTTTTCTAGAAATATTAATTGAAGATAAATAAGTTTTATTTCACTTAGTCCTATTATAAAAGTATTTATCTATATGGTTGAAATGAATTTTATGACATAAAAACATCTTTTCTCCTTTTAATTATAATTATGAGTGGGATTATTTTCAAAAATAATAAACTGGATCTCAAATATATATATATATATTAAAGATATATATAATTTTCCATAAATTTGGATATCATAGACATTTCAACTTTTGAAAACACTACAGTAAAAACATTTTAGGTGGGGAGTGTTATATTATAAGATTCCTTCAAATAAACTTATTCCATATTCCCAAACTCGCCTTCTTATCATCAATAATCTCATTTTATTTTTTGAATTCAGATTCATCATCTTGATTTTCTAATTATTCCAACTCTCACTTAGATATATATTTATTAGGTAAATTGTATAGTAATTTTATTGAAAAGAAAAGCATTATAACATACGAATTTTGGTTTTAATGTTTATATTTAGTGGATATTTAAAATTAATTTGTAGATGATTCCTAAGATTATTATGATATCCTATTATGGTTTGTAGGCACAACTAATTACTTGACGTTTTAAATTAGGGTAGATACATCAGATGTTGAGAACTATTTTCAAAGGAATTAATATAGTTATCAATATTCTTCTTTATTTAAAGAACTATATATGTTACAAATTAATCATGGATACTAAACTATAGGATTATTCATTTTTATTTTAACTACTGGTGATGGTAATAAATTAATTCTTTTCCTTGTATATTATTCCACACGATTTCATATTTCTCAAACATAAATATACTATAGAATCATCATAGACATTTTGTTTTAAATACATTCCATTATTCACCTTATCTAAATCCTGTTATTTATCAAATTTTAAATTTTTTGTTTTTCATCTCATCCTTGTTTTTCGAATAATGGAAAATGAAAATTGTAAATATTTATTTGTTTATTTTAATCAATAATTATGTTAGTATTGTATGTAAATTTAATTTTTTAACAATTTCTTATTTTTAACCTCTTTATGTTCTATCATTTTTTCAAAACCTTCTTATCATTCAACTCCCATGACAATTATTCTAAAAAAATTGCGTCTTTTCATGATTTTTTTTCTTTTCAATTTAACAATGATATTTTAATTCCATTTTTATTATTAGTATTTTATTATGATATATTATTTTTTTTAACTAACTAACTTAGATTTATACATCATCAAATAAAGTTATATTGGCGCCCTTCTATAAGATCTAGATAATCTCACTTGTATATTTTTATATGATTTCCTTTTATTAGTAATGTTTGATAATTTTCTTTTGTGGTTAATAAACCATTTTTCATACCTATCATATCCAAGCGGGATCTTTATGATAATCTTCTCATTAATCATATTATTATAAATTTCATTTGAATTTCCATGGTTTAAATTTTTTTACCAATTTTATTTTAGAATCCCAATTATTATTTAGAAATATGATTACATTTTTATGTTCACCAATCCAATGTAGGTGGATTGAAATTATCTATAAAAATTAAAATATTATTAACCTATACATATATAAATAGTAATAAATAATACATATACCATGAACCATGATAGTAACAACATATCATTTTATCATTACAATAATGTTTTCACCACAATAAAATGATTTATTCTTATTTATATAGGTTACCCATTTTTTTACATAAGAATAATCTTAATATAAATATATATTTCAAAAATAATATTTATTTTTAGATTTTTTTGTGATAATAATTTATATTCACCATTAAGTGTAAATACAACCACACTAGAAAAATTATTTTTAATTATTCAAAACTAGTGATATTTAACTTAAAAATAATCTTCCATGACATTTTTTGTTTTATTTTAAGATATAGTACTATAAAGTAATGTAAAATGAATGTATAACAGGTAAAATATTTATCATATGATAGAGTGATCCACTTCCACTTCTAAACATGATAAATATTTTTAGTAATTATTTCTATTTATTGATCCACTCTGAATCAATAATCCTTATATAACAGATTTTCATTGACTTTAATTTAATTTTATAAAATACTCCTTCAATTTGAATGTAGTAGAAAAATAGAAAAAAATCAAATGGGAATGATTCTTAGTGATATCAATTAACCATAACAATGGAAAAATAAATGGTAAAAATAAGTTAAAAAATATAAAGTGATTTGTAGGAAATCTAATATAAATGTTTCAAGGGGTTGTCTACAATTTATATAGTCATGTAAGATGATTTTGATAAATCGGGTTGGAAACATGTAGAAGGTGTTACTTTATTCTATATATATTGATTTGGGAAAGTGGGATCATTATATTTTTTATATTTGATGAAAATGAATATATTTAGTTTCAAGGAACACTTATTTCCAAAAAAAATATGGAAAAAATATAAGTATAAAATAGTTTATATAAAAATAGTGATTAGAAAAAGAATATTTAGAAATATATAAATTAGAATGTTTTCCAAATAGGTTAGTGTGGATCACTTTTAATTTAAAAATGAAAAGAAAATAACATGGTAAGATAGATGGGGTTATACAAGCATTCATGCCCTCGTTCCAAGTGAAATCAACAAAACAATGAACTCAAATATGAAAGTCAAACTGGTAGGATATATTATAATAACCATAATAGAAAGAATCATAATCTAAAATTCCATGAGACTAGGTAACTGTAGATTGATTCAGATATTTTTTATCTATTATACAACATTCATTACTAGGAGGAAGAGGTTGAAAACATTAATCAACCACAAAATCGTTTTTCCTTTGGAAAAAGCCTCACTATATGTTAGTTTTTATGGGTATTCATCCCATACCTTATCCTACCATTCTCAAATGCGCTATGTTTATTTTAATTTGTTAATTGTTTCTTGGTTTCATGAAATATTCACACCATTACTCTAAGTTTGTTACTCCTCAATCACATTACAAAAGTTATCCTTCTCTTTTTCCAAAATCATTATTGATTTCATGTCACCCTCGTCATGGGTATTCACACTCTGATCAGCCCCCAAATGCAAGGTAAAACTTGTCCCTAATAATGTTAATTAATGTATGAATTCCTCTATTTGATGTGACATAAAAAAATTTTTAGTATCCAAAGACACTTGAGGATCTTGTACAGTTTCCTGAGGAGCGTCGTCCACTGCTTATGAAACACTAGCACTGATAAAATCATTAAATTATAGAGGGTATTCAATTCCACCAACAAAATTCTCTTCATTCTATATTGTTTACCTCTTCATATCCTATATGAGGTCTCACGATTCCCTTTTAATAAAAAAATAGAAAACAAATTTTTTTAAACACTTATCATTCACAAGGATGGTAACATGAAAGTTAAGACGGAAGTCAGGGAATCTCGCATATTCTACCTTTAAAGATATTTCATCATCCAAATAAATAAAAACTATATAATGAATCAGGAATAAACTTATATCAACATCAACCAAGACCCCATCATAACTTCAATATTTCACATCCTTAGTGGTCTTATCCATTTTTGTTAGGTTCCCCACAACAGAAGAAATGTCAGAAAGGATTTTTGGATTCCATAATATCTAATAAAGGCCAAACATTTTAATCCACACTTAAGCCCTATTATTCTTTAAAGATAAATTATTGAAATGTAAATCAAAATCATGAAAACAAACCATCCCTAGCATTATGTAATGTGATCTATTCCCCCAATATCTTATCTTGATCTCCTTTAATGAAAAATTAAACGAAAAAATCCCCATCCCATATGTATGCATCTCCAATTATGAATCCCCCATATAGAGGATATCTTTTGAACAAAATAACATATCCTAAAAATTATTCCACAACTAGGAACCACAAATTTTGAAATAGGTGAGTGCTCGCAATGATTTAATCTTTCAAGGAGGGCCTCCCAATTAGTAACCACATGTGTAATGTATCCATTTTTAAAAATTCATTTAGTAAGACCATCACACACAAGTATGAAATTTCATCTATTAGAATCCCTATTAACTCTTACGAGGCCCCTGCTAGAGTTACCTAATTACATTAGTCTATTGGATGAGGCTATCATCTCGACCTTACCAAAAAAAGGATATTAATTCATCCTCCCAATAGTTGTTTTATACCCCCCTTGAAAGGATTTCAACCATGGGCCAATGTATCTTATCTAAAGGGAGAACCACAATCATCGAATGGACGAACTCCTTCAAACCACAAATCCTTATCATAGATCCATTCTCCGCCACCGTAGGGATTAGGGAAGCAAACACCACTGGGTAAACCCCAAGATATGTCAGTCTCAACCTTAAATTGTTGTTGATATTTCCACTCAGCACCCACCGAGGCATGGAGAAGAATGTTCACTTTGCCTATAACCATTGCAGGTCCAATCACCAAGATTCAACTATCCACATCACCCAGTTCTACCATAGCAACATCAACTCCCACTAATCTAGTGATTTGAACATCCATCATAATAACCTATCATTGATCTTTTATCTTGGCATCCACTTTGGCTCGATGAGCATCATTGGATTCTCCCACAATCGTTAGAGTCAACACTATTTCAAATCAGTGGTTTTTATCCCTCGAAGTATCAATAGCCACCAAAAAACCATATCTCTCAGCATAAGGAACATGAGGATCCTTTGTATCTAGTTTACCTCCAGTGATAAGGGTGGAAGGAAAAATGTGGGGGAAAACCATACTTCAAACCTTGGTCTGTAGGGAACCAAAATCACCATGAGAGGGAAAGTCCCAAAACTTGACCATCAAAATCTATATCTAGTAAGATTGTATATGTAACACTAATTCTAACATATATAATCCATCTAATATATTGTTATGAAATTTAAATATTTTATAAATGGATAAGTGAAATAAAAATTTTTAGGAAATAAATGAATGTACCCTTGAAAAGCTTTTTACTATACAGACTCCAAAAATTATAATTGAATATGAAAAATTACAATAAATTATTATTGAAAATATCAGTAAGATGTTTTTCATTATTGATATACTTAAGATATATATCTCCATTTTATAAATTATATTGAATAAAATGGTTTCTTATATTTATGTTAATATCATGTGTGAAATATCAATTTCTAAATTAAATATATGCCACTTTGGGTATCACACATTGTTGAACTCTATGTAAAACTTTCTATGAAATTATTGAGTACGTTAAACATAAATAAAAATTATTAATAACTTCAAACCACTATATATAAAACATTATTAGTATAAATTTAATAAAATTGTTACTTATTAAATGAAAATGAAAATAAGGACCCTCCAAAGTTATGTAATGTTTTGAATATTCTTTTATATCCAATATACATGACATGAAATTGGCATCTGGATGAATTTTAAGTATGAATTTAGACTTATAGGGGAAGAAAATGTATATTAGAATTTCCCTTTAAATAATTGAAGATCATAAAAAAATTAAAATAGGATTTTTTTTGAATTAGATTGAAATATTTCAAAATGATAAACATAAAAAGTTATATATTTTTTATTATTAGTTAATAATATTATGTTTTTGGTCATATCTCTATGATTTTTTTGGATGATTGATTTATCATATTCATAAAGGTATAATGTTCAAGAAATTTTTATTAGAGTACTAATAATTTATGTATCTATTACACCAACTATCCATTTACTACAATTCATTTCATGTATATGTTTTTATATAAAATTAGGTCCACCATACAATACTACAGAGGATACCAACTAGAACAGATGGTCTAAGGCGTTTCTTTAGTGAAATTAAACAATCATATTAATGTAAAATAATATAATATTTAACAAATCATGATATGACACTAGTAGTTTGATAATACAAAATATAAAAAGAACAAACGTGCTATATCAATGATTATATAGCATAAAATTACATCTAACGAATGATATCCCATTGGGATGATCATATATAAAAAATTATCAAATTTATTAAAACAAAATGGAGGATACACTTCCATCCATAATCCATATATCGATCATTATATCTAAACCCACATTGAGCTACCTTATCCTGATTTATTTTGCATCTCATAGACAACCTAAAATAATACATAAGTTTTTTCATGGTCACTTGAGTTCCCATGTGGAGGTAAGTAATAAATTTTTAGTAGGCCACCCTCAATGGTATCCCTAATAGGTTCATTCAAATAAAAGTGTATCTGCATGGGATAAGCCTTTCCTCCTAAAATAATGTTTAGAAATATAAATAAAATAAGTACTCATCAATAAACAGGTTATAACATGCATCTCAAGGCCAACAATACCTTCTTCAACTGGTGTCAGATTTCACTGATCATGTAATGTGTTCATGTTATGTACTGGGTACTCACACAACCATAATATCATCATAATTATGTATAATAACTTTGGTTGGAAGAGAGCTCGACCTAGATAATCCCATATATACATCACATCACGAGGAAATAAAACCTACTCCATAATATCACATCAATCGGAATAACTCTGTCCTCGTAATATCTCATAAAATCATATTGGGTGAAAATTTTCCCACATCATCATATCTAATCGAGGGGAATATCACGCACTTTGTAATATTTCATAATATCATATTAAGGGAAATATACCCTAGACTATAATAACTCAATGAGGGGAATAACACCAACCTTATAAAATCTCATAATATCTTATCTTAGGTAATTGTTCCCACCTTGTAGTATCTCATCAAGGTTAATAACTCCCAAATTGTAATATCTTTTATATAACTATATTTATTTCATACATTTTTTATTATAAAATAAAATAGCATAGGGGTTAATATAATAATTCAATCCCATTAATTTATTATTTTGTTAATTTTATGTTAGAAGCTAGTAAAATTTAATTTATTGTAAAATAAATAGGGGAATATAAAATTGATGAACTATGGTACAACACAACACTAGACAATTAAAGTGAAATGGAAGAAATAAATCAACAATTAACATCATTTATTTCATTAAAGGATGATTCATGATATGATAGATTTATTCATAATACATGAAGGCCAGGAAACAAGTTCATTGATGGAGGTGGTATATGTAATAAGAACCAGGGAAAAAGAGTTGGGTCTTATGGATTCATGATATGCCACTACAAATTTTGATGTCATATATGGATGCAAAGGAAAATGCAACCAAGATTTATTCTCAAAAAGTCATGGGGTGAAAGAAATATTCACAGTATGAACTAGGGATACCAAAAAAATTCATTTTCCTATTTTTCTAGATTCTAACCATTTCTTACATTTAATTTCCTATGGACTCTTAGAAATGCCCTATATTAATTTAATAGTTGAAATTATTAAATTTGTACAACCATGGTGTAGAATATATATATATATATATATATATTAGAGTCAAGCTTATTCTTAAAAATACATAATGAGGCCATCACAAAAAAATATTATAGGGTTTTTATTTTATTTTCTTTTCTCCCAATGGATAGCATGACTTAGTTTTTATTATCATTCCATGTGTTTTAAAAGGATGAGGAATTTATGTAATGAGTATTTTATTTTGAATAAATAATTTAATTTAGTGTTCTTCATTAAAATATTTTCTGATATATATTACTCAATCATTCTTTAATTCATTAAAATTAACTTATTTGTGAGTGAGTGGTGTTTTTTAATTAATGAATTTTAATTTAATTTCCACAAAAAACTGGTCTAATAGAATTCTATGTCTAGAAATGTTTTCAAATTACCTCTATTTTAATTATTCTATGTACTTGACCATTGGAAAATAAAGACTTAATATATGTTATGTCTACCCAAACCATGATATTCACTTGTACTTCATTCTGATATACATATAATTCTTTGATGAATATCATATTCTTTAATATTTAAAGCACATATATTTACAATTACCCACCATCATTTTCCATCATTTCCCTCTCATGCTCTCTCTATTTCAAATCCACATTCAAGTAGCTTCAATATTTTTTCAACATTCATTCTTAGTATATGTTATTATTATTAAAATAATTGTATTCTCCAAATTTTCATAATAGGATAAAACTTAGTCTTACAAGATCATGTATTACCTAATTATATATTTAGTGATTGTTGGTTCATTAACATTATAAAACTTTAAATTTGATATCCCCGATAGAATTAATGAAACCCAATGGTGGTATCTAAATGGGAATTAAAATGTTTATCCTTTATTAATAATTTTAAGCACTCAATACTGTGATTCAAAAAATCCATGAATGTGAGTGAAAAATATAAACATAGGTGTTGAAGGCAAACCATAGTATGGACAAGCTTATTCTCTATGAGATGGAATACATATTCAAATAATGGTTGAAACATATAGATAATATAGAAAAGATTGTTAAAGTGTTCGAGTATGAGACCATGGAAGAAGATTATTATAACTAAGAAATTGGAGATCAAATAAAATATGAACATGAATCAAACTCAGTGTGTAATTCTTCATTTTAATTCTAATGCTAAATCTCTCTTTGAACTTTCCATTGATTTTGATCTCACATATACTAATATATAGGAAAATATATACATTATATGTGATTCAAATCATAGTTTGGTATACCCGTGGATGTTACCTTTTTATTAAACTTACATAAAAAAGGTAATGATTGAGATACAAACAATAAAAATCAGCATATGCATGGAGGAAAACTTAGTATTTTATTTACATACTTTGATTTTATTTGTTACATATTTCATAGTAATAATTTATATATTAACAATTTAGTTTTGGAATGTATTTAATATTGTCCAATTTTTTTATTATTTATTTAAGGTACCAATTACATTAATGAGTATGTTATATTTTTAGCTTCACATTGAAGTGAAATGGATAATTAGTTGAAAATAAATAACTTCATTCTAAGGGATTCTATATTAATAAGGAAACCTTAGAGGATCCCATGGGGCTGGTTTTTATTATTGGGAAATATTGACGTATATGAAATTCTATAATTTACAAGTGATCAATTATAAACTACTAAATATATATATATGACTCATAATTATTTAAATTTAATATCAAGAAGTTGTTTTTACTAGAGAGTGGTCTATCTACATACCCAAATATAGAATAGATAAAAAAACATGCATCCCTAAACCATCCTAATTTTTTGTTGACTATATTTTCATATTTATAATTAATCTTTCCATATTACTGGTCTTCATGATTGGTGTTTCTACTTGAATTAACTATTCAATACTGAATTGGGTTCTCATTGTGTCTCATTCTACTGATTCTCAAACTTTTCTTTGAGATTGCAACATCATCCCAAAATTTAGGCATGTAAACCACGAGGTACATATCCAGCACTCCAATGTGAAAAAATATAATATTTTCATTATCTAGACTTAATACTATGATAGAGGCTAATCCCTATCAATATAATAACTCTTTTATATGGGTTATACCACCTTAAAATCTAACATCAAGGAACCCATGTAAAATGCAATGCTATGGATAAAAAACACATAAAAAATCATTATTCCATATTATATAGTTTTTAATATGAATGAATTAGTAAAATAGATGATTGAATAATTAAAGATAATATTGGTATTGGATTTAAAATTTATTTGATTTAGAGATATTGGTTAGTTTTTGTAATTGACTTTTTTAGATTTTCCACACTTTTAATATACACAATTTTTGTTGAAAAAATTTCTAAATGTGAATTTCTAGGAATAATTATTTCAATTACATGTTCTCATTCCTAAAATATATTATATTCTTAATATTTCCATTATTTTATTGGTCATATTTCATAAGAGACTTTTCCATTATTTATTATTGAACTAGATTTTCATCTTATAGAAGATATGAATGTATAAGTCTAAATGTAAAATTATTGAAATTTTCTTATTATTGATCACATTATACATTTTTTATTATAGATAATACATGAATAACCTTATAAAAGAGAGATGTATTAAATTCATATCTTATCATTTCTTTTCAAACTCTGATTATTTTAATTTTTTATCAAAAGGATGTGTGTATGGTATATTTTGAAATGGTGGAGTTATATTCATAAAGAAACAAATAATTGTGGGGGTGTTTTTAGAGGAATTAGGAATAATGTCCATTATTTTCCTTTTCTGTATTCTATTATATACCTATATAGAAAATGTGAAATAAAAATTGAATGGAAAAATGGATTCTGTCTAGAGAAATAAAAAAAAATCTTGACCAATGATCTTGATCATTTGGGGTTGGATAATGTATGTGAGACCTATCCCAAGAACATTATTTTTGAAAAAAAATTAAATTTTGAATTGAAAAAATATGAAAAGTAGAAATATATATAGGGTGAATCAGTCATTATACTTTTTTTCATCATTATCCTACGTTGGATTGTAAGGAAAACGGTAATATCTCATTAACATGAGAATTTTTCACATATTATTTATTAATTATAATCAATTATACATTAGAGATTTTCCTCATATTTTTCATTACATTTTTTTACATCATTAAGTTAAATCATTGAAGACTCATAGTTGTTTGATCCTAATGGTGAATACCTCATGATTAATTGTTAATATTTTATATATAGGGTGAAGAATGTAGATGCATTTTAATCCAATAGTAAGGAGCACGAATTGAGTTATGAGAAAAAATCCATTTAAAATATAACCTTGATTGATGAGAGAAAATAATTAATCTGAGTTAAATTAAAATCCACATGCACATTGATAATAATTTGAGAAATATGAATAGAATATATAACATTCCTATCATTATAAAATTGAAAACATAAAGTACAACACTGATTTTTTCCCTTGAAAAGTAAATAGAAAATGAAATTTTTCCATTTGATGCATGAAAATTTATTCCCAAACTAGAAATTATTTAATTTTTTAAAGTTATATGTATGAACTTTTAAAGGGAGTGTACTTTGTGAAGATATCATGATTTCATTCTTCTAGACAAGAATGGGTTCATGTGTGGGTGGATTCAATATGTATATTTCTTGTACAGATTTTATAATATATAATATATTTATTTTTGAAATAAAAATAATAATACATTCTAATTTGTTTATTTTTATTACTTTTATGCTAGGGGATTTTTTAATAAAATTAATTGAGCAAAAAATAAAAGAATATGAAATTGATAAGTTGCAATGACTCAGCATGGTGACACGAAGTCACATAGTATGACTAGAAGATCTTCATCCATTGATAGGGTACATTTTGTGATATTTTTGGTTAGAACCCTTTTAAAAGGGTAAATGGAATTTATCTAAGATTTATAGAAGGTCTCAAGTGTGTCTCAAGGGTTCGGGACATGAAAATGGGTTGAGAATGACACATTATGCAGGGTCCGTGGTTGTTATACGACTAGTACTAACCGCTTCCCATAGGGAAGGGGATAATAGTAAATAAACAATGAAAGGGATGGCCATGAAATCAAGAGAGGCTAGAGAGATCCATTTATAAAACTTTCACATGGTTTTTCAATATGTGCAGGTTCCCCAAAAAAACACATGACTCGGTTTCTTCATGTATAATGGCGGTCACATGGTTGGCTCACGTTTTGGAAAACCATGTGGCCTAACTGAATCACTCAATAAAAGTGGTATATTTACGACATTTACCTCTCAAAATTTATGTGATTTGAGTCAAATTTACTTCTCATAAATCGTACAATGGCCAAGGGTGTAGGCTAAGATCTCCATCATCAACCAAGGGTGAATCTTATATGATTATTAGGCATTTCAAGTGATTTTTCATGAGATTAAAAGTCATAGGTAAGTATATAAGCTATATTGATGATATTTTATAATAGAATAATATATTTTTCTATGTATCATGAGACCCATCTCTAAAAAGATACACACCTTTCTGAATGAGGTCATTTTATATTGAATCAAAGCTTGGTAGTATGTGAGTAGTTGCCTATAAGAATAAGGTAGGTGGTCTACAAGATTTCTCCCATAGTAATGATTTCATTCTTATGTATATGGTTGTTATAAATCACTTCCATGTTTTTAATTTGTTTAATGTTCTATGAAAATTATGTTGAACCATAAATTGGTGTGTGAGGCCACTTACAGACCCCATTGGGTCTTTTGACGATTGTGATATAGAGCCTATGGTCCACCATGGGGT
This sequence comes from Viscum album, assembly GCA_963277665.1. Classification (NCBI taxonomy): domain Eukaryota; kingdom Viridiplantae; phylum Streptophyta; class Magnoliopsida; order Santalales; family Viscaceae; genus Viscum; species Viscum album. The sequence continues at coordinate 873,086,504 of OY728143.1, read as the reverse complement.
ATTAAATTCCATGGAAAATTGTGAAATGAGTTATTAAATCATAAATTATAGGGTTTATATAGTGAAAATATCCTTTTAAAAAATCATTACCTAATTTCAATCATAATAAATCATCAAATTACAAGATAATTATTGTAAATACTATTGTAAAGGATATTAGGTACATAATTAAACATCATGAATCCAAAATATAAATATCTTTAAATTAATATTAATAATGATCTCCAAACTCCATTTTATCCCTTATATCATCATAGGATAAACTAGCAGAACATATAAACAAATGGATGAGCTACAAAACCTAGTATGGAAGAAAACCAAAAAATAATGCTTAGCACATGGGTTATAAGGCATAAAAATGAGATAAAGAACCAAGGAACATAAATAAAAACATGGAATAATAACATATAGAACACGAGATCCTAATATCATGGAATCATAGTAATATGTCAGAAACATCAAACACAACTTTAGGAAAATTCAAGGATCATTTCACATAGAAAAATGCAGTGTAAGGATAACACCCAAGGTAGTATCAAATGAAGAATGAGACAAATTTAACAAACCGGACTGATGCAATTGACATATCATGAGACAAAACATTACCCAATGAATTGTAGAAATATCTGGGCACAGTAATCATTATATGTTAATTTTTATTTTTTCCACATGAAAAATCAGATTTGAGAAATCAATCATTAATATAAGGGATACCATAGAAATAATTGGGTATCATAATCATGTCAAAAGGTATGACATAAGGAAATATTATTATTGGGTTCATGAAAGGTAGGATTTAAATCATTTATGGTATTTCATAAGGTTAAATAGGCATATATTATGATAAGTGATGACAAAATGAAGTGAATACATGTAAAAATAGAGTGTAATTATCTTTAGATTTAGAATATATTTGTGTGGTTTAAGGATAATTTAAAATTTTAATTAAAATGTAAAAGGAATAATTGTTTTATATAAAACCAAAAAATAACCATGAAATATTTTCCATAATAAAATGAGTCATTTTATTAAAATAATGATGTCTACATTGCCTCATCTTAGTTGCTGAGGACTCGGCATGTTCATCCAAGAGACCTGAGATCAAATCTGGGTAGAGAAATAATTTCCAGGGGAACTAAAGAAGTAATTTAAAAGGTAATGTAGCAGTTACGGTGTGGTACTATTGGAGTTGGAACTATTAATTTTTTTGGCTTTCGAGCCACGGGTTTGGTCATCTAGTCCTTTAAGCCCTTCATGTGACCCAATGCCTTTTGGCCAATAAGTCTTTCTAGAAACCTAGAAGTCTTTATTCCACCTTAAGGCCTTCAGTCCATCTCAAGGCTTTTAGGACACTTGAAATTGTTCTTAATAGACTAGGAAGACTCTATATGGAGAAAAATATAGATGAATATTCAGAGCAGGTACATTCTCCATAATTGAAGCTAAATTTATTTTCAAGAAAAAGAGGGGATGCAATTGCCATCAAGACTAGACTGTGAATCCATGGGAATCCTAGCCAAACCTCCATGCAAAAGGTGCAGAGTAGATATCATGTAGTATAATCTATGGAGGAGCAGTTATAGGTAGTTATATTATGGATTAATTCCTTTAGGGCCTACGGGTCATGTAATGTCACGAAGCCTACGAGCCATATATGTGTTCCCCTTTAACCCATAAAAGAGAGATTATCAAAAATGAATAAAAATAGAAGTCCTTATATCCATTCTAAGTATAAAAATAATTTTTTATTAAAACGGATTATGGAGAGAATTTGAAAACGGGTAAGAAATTGGGAAGTTCCCTTGAATCGAGTTTTCTTTTCAGTAAGATTTTAGAAGGGAACATTATTATGACATGTATTACCCCATAAAAGATGTATGATATGCTATAGATATATTATTTTGGCACATATAAATATAATTTATATTAATTACATAAAAAAATTCGAGTTTTAATGGGAAAAAATAGATAAAACATAACCTAAAGAAAATATGGTGGTTTAGAAAGGATCACATACCTTATGTGAGAAATAGTTTTGAAACTAATCGTAATGTTAGGAATAAAAAAATTATATTCATTAAATAATATTTTTATAACCTTTTATAAATGTAAATTATTTATTATATTCCCACAAATTTCATTTATCTCATTTTTGATGAGTTATAGTGTTAAATTTCATCATATGGGAGTGTTCATTTTCTTAATTATAATCACCTATTAACTTTTATAAGAGTATGGTTGTTCATTTAGAATTGGTATAACTATAAAGATTTAAAATTATCTGTTATTATTGAATAAAAAAAGTAATTTTATTTTTTTTATTTTGATGTCAGATATGAGGAAAAATAATTTGATAACATGTTAATAATATTCATTTTGATTAATTTTAGCAGTTTTTTGATCCCTATGAACTATTTTGTTTTAACATTTAGTATTGTATATATATTTTAGTTATAGAACATAAAAAGGGTTATAATATAAATTTTTAAATCATACTAAAACATCATAACAGTTTGAAAGAAATTTTTGAACTAATTAAGGAAAATTAAAATTATTCATCCATGATAGTGATAAATCAAGACCTCACTGACAACATTATCATTTTTAGAATAAAATTGAAGAGTTAAGAGGTTTGATGATGGATTATTACATTAGAATAATATGAATACAGAATATGTAATGTTCTGGAGTTATTATTCCCTTTGTATGAGGAGAGTTCGTGATATATCAACAAAAGAAAGAAAATATGGAAGGAAATTTAAAGAAAGGTAAGAGGAATTTACCTCTTGAATTTATCCAACTTGAGAAACTCTTTATTGAAAAGGGTTTGGAACATTTATGAGAACAATATCTCATAGATATGGGTAAGGTTATTGGGATGAGTATTGGGAATAATTCAGACTAGTCTTAATTCTTGAAACGTGTGAGGATAAGAGTCGTTGAGGGTGGTATTTATAGTGTAGGAGAGGGGTGTTTTCCCATTAATTTATTCATTTGTTTATTACTTTATATCAAGAATAATAATAGATTGAAAACTATCATAAAATATAATAAACTAATGATGGATATTTCTAAATTATGTACATTACCTCATTTATGAATTAGTGAATATTTTATTTAAATTATAATATATATATACTGTAAATTACCATTTTTCAATATTCTCCAAAAAATAAAGGAATTCTGAAAATTACCAAAAATCACCATAACCATTTTTTGAGGTGTATAATTTAAAAATGAAATTCATTTTCTTAAAATAATTTTCTAAATATAAGAAATTTAATTTCTAATTGAAATCATCATTTACTAAATAATTACACATTTTAAAATTATATATAAATTTATAACACACTAAAAAATTAAATAAGTCTCATAAAATGATCATAAAATTTTATGAATGCATTTTATGAAAATTTATTTTCTTTTAAAACATTATATTATTTATTAAATTGAAAATAAATACTTTTTGTTTTATTAAAATATCGACTCATAATTAATAAATTGTAAAACATTAATATAATTATACTATGATATAATTATATCATATTACCATTTATAAAATGCATAAATTTTATTTATACATTCATAGATGTTTTATCAATTCCATTGTCTGGTTTACTATTAATGAGGGTGACATTACTATTCCAATGGTAAAGTTATTTTTCCAACTGTATAGGTTCCTTAACTTCATGAAGTACTCCTTATTTCATTTATTCTTCATTTATTACATTAATATTGTTTCATTTATGTGATTTAATGTTATTTATACTATATGAAATAACTATATGAAATGTAATTTCCATTCATAAAATTTTGGGGTCATTACATTCCCCCCCTTATGAAATTTATCCCCTGAAATTTAGTTTTACATTATAATTTTAAAATAGGTGTGGGTACTACTCCTTCATCACTTCCTTAAGTTACCATGTTTCTTTTTCAAACATATGGATCCTGGGTAGTACTTTGACCAGGTGATTTTTCTTGTTGTGTAAATTTTTTTCTATGATCCATGATCTTCACTGACAGCTCCTCATATGAGATATCATTTTCCAAATATACCGCCTCTAAAATTCAATACATTAGAAATATCTAGTATGTACATACTCATGATGGATAAATGGAATACATCATGTACATGAGATATGGTAGGTGGAAGTCCTAGTAGATAGGCCACAACTCCAACATGTTTGAGGATCTGAAAGTGGTCAATGTTCCTCAGCTATAGCTTTCATTTATTCAAAAATATCATGATCCTATTCCATAGATATATGAGGAGGAATAAATTGTCTCCAACGTGAAACACATGATCTCGTTGATGATTTTATGTATAGAAAAAAAATTATTTCGGGATGCCTTGATGTACTGCAAAATGTTATTCACCTTCTCCACCATTTCATCGACCTTTTCAGGTGCTAACAACATACGCTCACTGACTTCATCCCATCATTTCAATGATTTCAATATTTTTTCAAAATTATCTTCCCAAGGTGCCATTTGGATGCTCGATTGGAAACTATTTTTGTAGGACAATTTAACTAGTGGAAGATGTAAGTCCCATACTCCTTTGAATTCCATATAACTCTCTCAACATATATTCTAATTTTTGAATAGTCTAATCAGATTTTCCAACATATTTAGGATGATAGGACTTATAGATGTTCAACTCAGTGGTAAAAGTATGTTAGAGACTTCTCTTGAACATAGATTTTATTCTCAGATCTCAATCAGATACAATTGATAATGGTACACCATTAAACCTTTCCAATAATTTGATGTATATCCATGAATGTTAATCGAGTTATAAATCCTCTCTAATTTTGATAACAAGAGATTTATTTGTAGGATGATCCACAATAATTCCAATTACATTTTTTCCTTCGGATATCCTTGTATGTTTAGTGAAAAATGAAATGGTAATGTTCTCTCACTTTCACATTGGAATGGGTAGTGTTGCATCATCCCATTACACTTTTGTATTTCAGTATTCACTTGATTAAATAATATCCACATTGATGTATATTAAGGGATCTCATTCTATATATTGTCCCACCAACAGTTTTCTCGAATATCTAGATACATTGTTATTCTCCCTATGTTAATAGAGAAGGTTGAGCTCTGTGCATCATTCAGAAGATCATTATTTATCTATGGAACTGTGGGTACAAATAATCGTGATCCAAATCTTACGACTCCATCGTTACCAATCATGATCTAGGATTTACCAATTTTTATAGATTCCACCATTTTTGGAATTTCCACATCAGTTTTTTGAGCACACATTATTTTCTCCAAAAAGGATAGTTGATAAATCATTTTAGAATGGATTTATGTTGTTCCGTCCTTAAAAATTCCCATTTTAATCCTTTGTAGTTATAAGATGATAAGATCATTCTAAATTATCAACATTGATAAAGATGAATGATTCTATCTACATAGTTCATATGCACCCTTATTTACATTGACATGATGGTTTTGGATTGAGCAGTGATAATCCTTGATGAGATATAACCATCTTCACTGATACATATTAATCTTCTTCTGTGTGAATATATATATGATACTCTTTTGATCAATATATATCTCACTTTTCTCAACATAGAGATAATTTCTCCATATTTCTGATCCATATATCGGAGATTCTAACTATATATCATTCATAATATTGTTTTTCTCATGGATTTTCAACTAACACAAGGTGTAGGGTATCACTTTATATTTTTTCATTGGTTCCCAACATAATCATTTATTTGAAGCATCAATTTATACTATTATTAGTTCCCCACTTGCCAATTGTGTGAGAACCAGTTCATTGATAAGACTCTTTTTCAACGCTTTGAAGTAGTATTCACATTCCATCATCCTGAAAAAACTTGACTCCCTTTTGAGTCATCTTCTATAGTGGGTTTTAAAGTCATGAGGAGTTCTTCAAAAATCGTTTGTAATACATTGCGAGACCAAGGAAACTACATATCTCCATTACAGATGTTGGCATGGACCACTCCTTGATTGACATTATCTTAGAGGGATCCATATATATTCCTTCTCTAGTAATAACATTCACAAAGAATTATAATTCCTTTATCTAGAACTCACATTTAATGTACTGTTCATAAATCATCTCCCTTCACAGAGTCTTCTTCATTGAATTAAAATTCTCTTAATGCTCCTCCACTCTCTTATAGTATATTAGAGTATCATTAATAAAGACTACCAAAAATTTGTTTAGGTAAATTAGAAATACACTATTCAATAAGTCCATGTAAATTTCTGGAGAATTAGAATGTCTGAAGGCAATCACTATGACTCATAGTGTCCATAACTCAGTCAAAAGAAAGTGTTGGGAATATCTTCCTTCCTTACAATTTATTTGTTATAAACTGACCAAAGTTCCACTATAGAAAAATAACTAGCCCCACATAGTTGATTGAAAAATTTATATATACTTATAAGGGGATACATGTTCTTTATAATATATTTATTGAGCTCATGATAATAAAGGTGGAGGATCATTGATCTATACATATTCATGACATGTAGGACAAGTTCTCCCCATGGTAAAATAGCCGAGTTCGTAAAACCCTTCTTCAATTTATTTTGTAACTACTTCTTTAGTTCTTCTAGATCATCAGTGTCTGATCTATAAGGTGCATTTGATATAGGAATATATCAAAGAATAATTTCCAATGATAACTCATCCTATCAATTATGATGATAACCATGAAAGTAATGGAGGAACACATTAGTATAGTCCCTCACAATAGGAATGTCTTCGAGTAGGATTTTATCCATTATCTCAATCAATTAAGCTTTCTATGCTTCCTCGTAAGGAAAAAATAAACATGTAGGAATGTAATATAGATTTAGATGCTCAAATACAAGAGGGGTGAATTTTTGGTTTAAAATCTTTCACTGTTAACCCTAAAAGGAAATATACTTTTACAAGGTTAAACAAGTTGAATCCACAAATGCTATTAAGTTATTAACTATGAAAAATCATGCCTAGGATTACAAAATATGGCCCCAATAAAGAAACACAAGAAAATATTAAATAGGGAAATATTCTAACATAAAGTGTATATAATCTTATTTATATTAGAGTATATCATTATAAGAAAGTATAATAATGTTATACATTCATCCCATAACAAAATGAAATAGAATTAAAAACGTCTTAAAATGGTAAGTAAACAATTATAAGAAACTCGTTAACACAAACATATGGGTATCCAACAACCAGGGATAAAGGTCCTGTGATTCATAATTTCATGGAAGTCTTTCTTACCCAAACCATGGTAAGACCTAGATAAGAATATTTTAATTTTTCATGATATCCCCCCAACCCCTCAAACACTATGGTAGTTGGAACCTCTATCTTCCTATCCCTGGAATCCCTCAAACATTGAGGTATTTGGAACAAATATTTTCCAATCCTTGGAAGCCCTTGATTGAATAGTAACAGTCATAATCACATTAGGTAGGCTGAACTAGTTGTTCACCACTTGACCAGGTGGTTCACAATATTCACACAGAGCATGTGAGTCTCTGTATCTAGAAATTACTTCACATCATCACAACATGTAATCTCTATATATGTGTTTTATCAATGTGTATCCATCTCAACACATAAAATGAATATTGTATTTATAGGTAAAAATACCAAAGGTCAGCTCCTCCTCCAGTGGTCATATTGTTTCATCAATTTCAGAGGGACATGTACACATGTCACTCTACCAATGGTTAGTTTGAAATAGATTGTACGACATTGTTTCTTGTATGAAATCATGGGAAACATTACCTTATGTAAGAACCAAAAATAATATGTAAGGAAATTTTTTTTAAGATTAATGAGAATTTCAATGTTTGGGATATAATAATCTAAAATGATACATTAATGAAATTAGTTAACTATATGAAATTAATTTAATCAGTTTATTAAGGAATTGAGAATCAGAGTCTAAAAATATAAACAATCATATTCTAAAAAAATATATATTCAGAGTCGGAATTCTTGTGAATTCAGAATCTAATTTTTATAGAATTATGAATCTAAACTCTAATGAATTTGGAGTCTAATTTCTATAGAATTTGGAGTCTAAATTCTGAGGATTTAGTGTCTGAATTCAAGATAATTAGAAGTATTAATTCTGACGAATTTATATTCATATTTCTAGAAAATTTGGTGTCTTAATTCTGATGAATTAAGAGTCTAATTTCTATAGAATTTTAGTCTTAATTGTGAAGAATTTGGACACTGAATTCAAGATAATTCATATTCTAAATTCAGATGAATATGAAGTCTAAATTATAGGGAAATCGTATTTTAAGAAACTGCAAGATTCTATGTTTGTTATGAACACATTTTTGGTTTCACAAAAAGAAGGCCAGTCTTGGTTTAGGAAAAGACATGATAATCACATTAAAAACATGGGTAAGGAAAATAAATTTCATAGAGAATGAAATTTTCTTGATGAAAATAATTCTAATAGAAATTATATTTTTCTTAAGAAATGTGTTTGGGATTTTAATGAAATTAATGAATAGAAAATCCAGAAGGTAACTTATTGACTCAACAATCACCCTCGTTTTGGAAATCTCAAACAACTGTTCAAAAAATAATAGAAGGAGAAAACAAATTCATTTCTAAACAAAAAAATAAATATTTATCTCCCTTTACATATAGCCCATAATAAATACAACTAAATCCTCGTTATGTTTTGAAATACATAAGTATTATATTATTTCCTTTCTAATATAATGTAATTCTATCTTTCTTAATAATTTTCTCTTTAAGTAGTCTACGTGTAAATTAAGAATATTCTTCCTTAACATTGTTTTTAACATTATTTTCTCCTTTTTTTATTTACAATATGGAATGTAGGAAAATTTTTTATACCTAAAATCTTTGGAATTCTGATGTACAAACAAATGTAAGGATCAAAAATTTCATTATGATGAAAACATTTGTTACAAAGTAAAGGAAAAAAAGATCAGAGTTTATGATGTTAGTCATCCTTTTTTTTATTCGGCATTAGCTGTATCAGGGTAGCATTCAACTTTTTTTACCTCTTTATGATCATCCTTAACTTCTTGATAAGGAGATCCTAATCCCGATTTTTATTTTCAAGATACTTGATTCAATATTTTTTAGACATAATAAATTCAGCTTGAGACATTACCAATTATAATTGCTCTATGAATTTTTCTTCCATCTATTCCTTGATATATCATTCCCTTCTAAAATTTAGAGAAATTAAATTTTAGATTTCCATTTAGGTATTTATCCTCTTAGATATGGGAAACTTTATCTGAATTCAGCTTCTCTAAAAGACTTGTTGAATGGTTCTTGATCATGTCATCAAACTTTTCAAAGGTGTCCATTACTAAATCCTGGAAATCATCCAAGATTTTCAAACCGTCAATCAGTAACATGGACCACGTAGTTATTTCTTTACACATCCTTCAATGAGCATCATAAACAAAGAGAAAAGTTTTGAACTCAGGTTCAAGTTTGAAAAACATTTCAATTATAATGCTAATTTAATATGACATTAGATATTTTTTTTGAAGAAAAAAACATCTAGAATAAATACTTGGAAATAAGGTAATGGTATTCCAATGATTTTTCAAGGATTAAACAACGAAATCATGTCCCAAGGAAGATGAATATTCTAAAATAGATTTATTTTCTGGTGAGGTAACTTTTTCTTACTCGTATATTTTCTTATTGGATGTTCCAACAACTTCTTTCTTGGATTTTGCAACCAAAATGTTCCTAGGAGAATCAAAAAAGACTTTCTTACTATTCTCAAATTTAGTGAATTACTTCTCAACATTCTGTGTCTCATGATCACTATTAGAAACATGAATAATTTTATCATCATCATCATCAACATTTTCAACAACTTTGTCAAAAACATCATTAACATTGTCAAGATGAATAAAATCATGATTACTAATTTTATCATAGGAAGGTTTATTAACCTCATCTTGAGAATTGTCATCTTTCCCTTTTTAGATTATCTTGGATGATTCCACTAGGGTTGTTCGGATAGAAATCTTTTCAGAAATACATTCCTTCTCTTGGAATTATACCACCATTTTATTACATCTTCACTTCCCTCTACCTCTTCTTATTATTATTGTTATTCTATTTGTTTTACTTATTATTCAAAAATGGGGAATGGAATTTAAACTATATATCTCTTATTTTCACCCAAACATTCAATATGAAAAAACTATTTCATGAAGTATTCCGGTACATGAATTTGTTTAGATTCATTATCATTACCATTAAGCAATGCTTAAATAATCTATAATTCTGAAATTTATTTATTTAAAATCTCTTTTTCTTGATTCTCAAACTCTTCATGTACTTGAATCATCAAGCCCTTATCCTCAGAACGGTCAAGCTAAAAAAAATTATCTCCTTACTTCTTATTTTTTTGTATTCCCTCTCTATATAGGTACAACTTCATCAAGAAAACTTTTTATGATTCTTATGCTCTGAGGGTTTGGCTGTATGAGTTTTTGTTACTTTTTCGTTTCTCTTCTTTGAGGGTTCACCGGCTACATCTTTATTACTTACATATTGAATGTCATCATTAATAAGTTATAAGAACTCTCCTATATAAATATTGAAACCAGTCTTTATCATTCTGATAGTATGATCACTCAATAACATTTACATGAAAATTATAGGTTTTGAGAAGCAAGGAATTTTGAATGATTCTAAACAAAGAACAATAATATTTCAAAATATTGGTGGATACATTATAATATGAGACATTAGGGTTACATTATTGATATTTCTAATGGTCAATAAAATTTACTTCACCAGATTTATATTTCTTAGGTTCCCCAAGATATCCATCATGAAAATAACACATTTCTTATGGGAATCCATGTATCCCTTTTTGGGAATGAGAAAATATTGCATCCATAGAGCTAACAAACCTTGATTTATTGAAAGATCATAAGTCTTTGGTGACTCAACTCTTGTAAGTCCATGGAACTCAATTTACGTAACCTTCTAAGAAGATCCATCTTTATCATTCAACTTGTGAGAGAAAGAGATTTCCTCCCCATCATAAGTAATGTCTGAGGTACTAGAATGGTTGTTGAAATATAATGAATAAGTCATTCCATGGCTCCTGAAAGAAAAAACCCCTCTTCATTGGGTCAATAAAAATATACTATATCGTATAATTCAATAAATATTAAGGATAAACTGGATCCTAATTCTTTGATGTCAAAACACAATGAATTTCTAGTCCATTATTCTTAATAATTTTTAAGATCACGGAATCCTTCATAACAATGAAATTTGGATCAACCAACCTCTCTCTATAAATTTACCAGTCCATGAGTTCCTTGTTAAAGGCCATTGGATTTTTTAGGGGAAAATTAAGAGATATTTACAACATAATATAAATAAAGAAAACTAAATATATGATTTTTATATTGGAAGATCATCAGCAAAAAATATGAAACAACTGATGTGTAAAAAAAATAGGGGGCTTTATATAGGCTTCACAGTGATGGTTCTTCTTCCAAAATCAATCCAACGGTTGATATTAGCTCGATATAATATCATTGTTCATATCAATGTCGAAGAAGAATTTGAAGGTTCCTATCTTTTGAGGTTTTCTTGAAAAATCAGATTTAAGGAAAGTGAATATGATAAAATTTTCTTAAAATAATATAGAAATACCAACAAAAAATTTAGAATATATATGTATGAAAACATAACTTTTAGATTTCATAGTATAAATTTTCAATACTGATAAGGTTTTTCTTATAAAACATTGGTTTTAAAAAAAATATCAACGAAAGGAAAAAATTAATGTTCCAAATATTTCGATTTTGAGAAAATTTTGGAAAAGGAAGTATAAAAGATATAAAAAAATTTACTCCCCTAATGAAAATAAGTATCATAATTTAAGGAGAAGGATTTTAACCAAAAGTTAATATGGATGATTAATTTTTGGTTATCATTAAAATAATTTTTTAATGTATTTAAATATATCGGAGGGTAATGATATAGTAAATATGTCAGCAAGTTGTTCTCATGTTCTGATAAATTATAAAATAATATCTCCTTTAAGTGTGTGACCCATAAAAATTGATACCTAATATCTATGTTCTTTGTTCAAGAGGGATTTGGAGGGTTTTCTATTAGGGAAACAGAACATGTATTATCCCACAATAACTATGCTTTTGTAAAACTCATTCCATAAAATTTGAGTGTGTGTTACATCTGCAACACTTGAGCACAACAACATTCACCTACTACATATTCAACTTCATTAGTGGAAAGTACTACTGAGTGTTTTTTCTTGCATGACCCAGAAACTAAGAAAACTCATATGAAATGAAATTTTCCAGATGAAATTTTTCTATCCATTCTACATCCACTAAAATAAGGATAAAAATGTTTTTTAAACAAAATAATTTCTAGAAGAATAAAAAATTCCTAGATATGTGGTTCACATTAAATGGTGAAAAATTATTTTCACTTCTTTTAAATGATATTATTTTGGACTATATTGATATCTTTTATATAATAATATTCAAAAATTTAAGTCTGTATGACTAGCTGTTATATATAATAGACTTCCTATCATACATCTATAAGATTTTTGATCTACTGGTTTCTCAGCTTCATCGGGATCAATATATTTTGATGTACTAATTATTGTAGTTATACTTTTCGTGTTTCCATATACATAATTAATAAGTATATAATTAAAAAACATATGCTGATATATATATGTTCCTTCTCCTTTTTGAGAAATTTGGAAACCAAGGAAAAATTCTTGCACACCGATCATAATCATTTCAAACTTGGATTTCATAATATTTTCAAATGAATCAGCAAAATATTGCTTATTTGATCCGAATATAATGTAATCAACATAAATTTTAAAAATAAAAACATTTCCCTTATCTTTATTTATATTAAGTGTTGGATCAATAGTTCCCCTAACATAATTTTTTTGTAACATAAATAATATAATTCTGTCATATATGGCTCTTGGGGCATGTTTATGTCCACATAATGCTTTGGGGTGACTGAAAAAAATTTAGGATGTTTTGTGTATTCAAAACCCATGAGGTTGTTCAACATTAACATTATCATAAACATTTCCATTAAGGAATGAACACTTCACATTCAGTTTAAAAAATTTTGAAACAGAATAATGATGCAATGTCTAGTAGAATACGAATAGATTCAAATATAGATAATGGAGAATATGTTTCTTCATAGTCTATTAATTCTGGTTGATTATAGCCTTTATAAACTAATAATTCTTTTTTTTCTTGATGTTATTCCATTTTCATCACATTTATTGCTGAATGCCCATTTTACACCAATTAGTGAAATTTAATTAGGAAATTCATTCAAGTTACATACTTTGTTCCTTTCGAATTAATTTGGTTCATGTTGAATAGATTTAATCCAATAATCATCACCTAAAGATTCATTAGTGATTTTAGATTCTAATTAAGAAAGAAATGTTAGACGTCCTACTTAATTTCATAAATAACATATAGTCATTTCAGGTTTATTTCCATCACCAATTATACTGTCACTTGGATGATTATTAATAAATAACTTATTTGGGTTCCGTAAAATCTTTTCATCAAATATATGGTAATAAATATTTTGGGGGTAAATACATCAGAAACATTTTATTGTGTTTTTTTATTAGATGAATCATCCATTAATGTTTGATAATTAATTTTTTAAAACACATCCATATATGTAGATAAGTGTTTTTTAAATAAATTATCACTTTAAAAGAAATTAACAAGTACTCTTTCCTCAATAGTACATAAATTTTTGTTAAAAACTCTATAAGCCTTAGAAGAAGTGGAATATCTTAAGAAAAGTCTTTCATCATATTTTGGTGTCAATTTATGTAAGTTATCATTGATATTCATGATAAATACTTTGCATCCAAATACATGGATTTAAGAAACATTAGGTTTTTGACCAGTCCATAATTCATAAGGTGTTTTATTTTTAAAGGGTGTGAATAAAACTCAATTTATAGTATAACAAGCAGTACTAATAGCTTTAGCACAAAAGTGTTCAGCAGTAGAATATTTACTCAACATGGTTCTAGATATCTCTTGAATAATTCATTTTCTTCTTTCAACAAAACCATATTATTTAGGAGTTTATAGAGATATGATGTTTTAATTAGTGACATATTTACTACAAAAAAATTAAAAATATGTATTTTCAATTTCTTCCCCATGATCACTATGAATAGTTATTAATTGATTATTTTTCTCAGTTTTCATTTTATCTAAAAAATATATAAAATGTAAAAACGCATCTGATTTTTTTGTTATAAAATTGACCGATGAAAATCTTTTGTAATCAAAAACTAAAACAAATACATAGTATTTTCCTACATTACATTCACTTTGTGTAGGACCGAAAACATCTATATGAACTAGATTTAATTAATCAAAAGTTGAAACTTCACTAGTTTACTTAAAACTTGACTTATGTTGTTTTTCTTATTGACAAGGAACAAACTCTTTTGAAGAAAACAATATAAGCTCCAACAGATACATAACAAGTCTTTTATTAGGAATTTTTCATAATTTAATATGGTTACAATGTCCTAGTATTCTATTCCATAAAAAATATTGATATTTCAATACACTAAGTAATGGTAGATATTGGCTCCTAAGGTCTTATAAGGTCAGTGTATAAAAATTATCCTTCCAATGGGCAGATAGAATAAAATATTTCTTGGAATTGTGTACTGGGAATTTATCATTCCTAAAATTTACTAGTGTATCTTCATCACATATTTTTCTAATCCGATAATGTTTTTCTTAATAAATTTAACAAATTAAAAATTAAAAATTATATCTTTTCCATTAATAACAATGTTACCTATATCTGTAATTTATATATGAGAATTATATATAAAAATTACTATTCCTCCTTTCATCATGATAATATTTAGAAAGAAATTGTTTTGGCCAGTCATGTCTTTGGAACATCCAATATCCATGTACCATGTATTGTTTTTTACACTTCCATTATTTTCTCTAAAATAAAATAGTTTTACTTTCTGATTCCAAACTTTTTGGTATCCGGAAATGTTAGAATGTAAAATATTAGATATCCATATTTTCATATAATGATATTATAAATGAAAACCTATGTATTGGGTTTTATTTAAAGAACAATTTTCTCCCAATGTCGACCACATTGAAACTTAGTGAAAAAAATAACACTTTGGGTAACAAAAAAATTGTGACTAAAAACTGGTTTTGAATGAGTATAACCAAATCCATAACTATTGCTAAGAGGATGAAGTAGTGAATATATATTATAAATTTTTCCCTTTCATAAGTGAAATTTGAAAAAAAAATATTTAAGGAAAATATTTTAGATTTCTGTTTGATGATTAAATTCTTATCCTCATAGTCATTAGTCAGAGAGTTTGAGTTAGTCTCTAATAGATTTTTCTTAGAAATAATATTTTTAAAATCCTTAAAAGGTTTGTAATTCTCAAAATTTCATTCCTTGTGGTTTTTGGAAACATTTTCAAAATCAAATGTTCTTTGATCTAGATCTTTAGAATGATCTGATACTTCTTTCGGTTAAACGGAAGTTCTAGAATTTTCTTTCTCTGACTTCCTTTTTATCTAATAGTTCTCATTTTCAAGTAATTTAATAAATCTATAGACTTCATCAAATTAAGGTAATGTATTATCTAATTGATGAAGAAGATTCTTCATCTGAATATTCACAATATTTTTCATTAAGAGAATGTTCATTTAAAGGAATATTTGTTAAAGATACAACATTGTGTACCTTATCCATAAAATAATAATTTTAAATAGTTAAACTTGTTATAAGATCAATATTCTACAGGCTAGAATATTCATAATCCAAGGAATCATCTGAATATTCACCACCAATTGAACTCTAGGTGTCATTATTCTTCATAAATTTCTTATCCTAAGATTTGTAGTAATTATTTATCATAATTTCAGAATTCTTATCCTTTCTGTCTTCTCTCTTGAACATTAGACAATCAATTCTTATATATCATTCCATTTTACATTCATAAAAATCTACTTCCAAATAATTCTGTTCCTTTCTATCTTTCTTATTATATTTTTACGGAATACCAATCCATCCTACAATATTTTTCATCCTTCAAGAAATATTGTTTTGTTTATTCAGAGACTAATCAATATCACTTGATTCCGATATAACAACATCTTTCCTAGATTCTGATATAGTAACACTTTCAAGAATCAAGGATTTAGATGTATTATTGAATGAAAAGCTTCCATTACCATTATTTTTCTTATTAGTCCATGCGACACTCTTCAGTATTGTTCATAATGATGAATAGTTCCAAATAACTCATCAAGAGTGATGTTAGATACATTCTTATTTTCATATATATCTATGCTATTAGATTCCAACTCATTTGAAAAAATATCTATTATCTTTTCCACAATAAATTCATCATCATGTCCTTTCTGTCCAATATATTAAAAAATACTACGGTTATTCAAAAATCATTCTTTCACATTTCAAATAGGTTCTCTATAAAAAAATAAAAAACCATTATATTCATTACTTTACACATCTCTTCTAGTTTCTATCAATTTTCACATTCCAAAGTGTAACTTCAAGATTCTTCCAGATGATATTGGAATCTTCATAATAAGATGTTTCACTGTAGATGCTAATGGTCAGGAAATATAAAAGAGTATTGTGTACCTTGTAGTTTAGTTGATATTCTCGTTTTTCTTGATTTTTTAAAGTTCTGGTTTCTTTGTCAGGAATATTGTATTCACTAGTGAGAATGACAAAATAATCCAATCAATTGTTTATGAAAAAGGACTTTATCCTATATATAATGTACTCATAATCATTACAATCAATGATTGGTGGTCTGGTAGGATTTAGATTGTCTATAGAATCAACATTCAATCCTTCCATTATAATACAAAATATATTTTCCGAAAAAATAATTAGTCACAAAAAATTTAATAAATAAAATCTTTAAGATGAACATTAAAAATTAATGTAGATCACCTATAGTTGAGAAATAAAACATATGTGTAACTATAATTATTTTAGAGACCTCCTCTAATACAAATTTTTGGATCAAAATATAGATGTATATACTCAAATACAAGAGGGGTGAATCTTAGGTTTAAAAACATACATGTTTAAGCCTAAAAGGAAATACGTGTTTAGAAATGTTAAACAAGATGAAATCATAAACCCTATTTGGTTCTTAACTAAGAAACAAAACTTCTTAGGAATAGAAAATTTGGATGCAATAAAGAATCATAAGAAAAGTTTTCAAAGTGAATGATTCTTCCTTAAAGCATATTGAATATAATTTATATAAGAGTACATAAGAATACGAATGTATATGAATTTTATACTTTATTTCATTAACATAATTCCCCATAATTATTAATTTGTAACATATATTATTAATCGTTTAACTTATAGAGAAGAGTATCCCACAAACTTTGATAAAGGTACCTTGATGTATAGTTTGATGAATGTCTATATTACCCACACCAGGGTAAGCCCTCAATACGAATATCTGAATATGTTATGCTATTTCTTCAAGCCCTATATTTTTAAGGTAGTATGCACTTCTTTCTTCCTATATTTATAATCCCTCAATGTTTATGGTAGTCGATACTTATGTCTTCCTATCACTGAAAGTCCTTGATTGATCCGTAATAATTGTAATTGCACTAGGTAGGCTGAACAATTTTTTCACAGCATGAACAAGTTTTTCATAGTAATCTCACAAGGTATTAGATTTTATCTTTTGAAATAACTTCATAGAATCACATCATGTAATCTATTGATTTGTGTTTTGTAAAATTATATCCATCACAACTCGTTAAATATTTGGGGTATTTATAGGAAAAAAATCACAATAGTCAACTCCTCTTCCAATGGTCATATTTTTCCTTCATTTATGGAGGGACATGTACAAGTGTCACTCAGCCAACAGTTAGTTATAAATAGATTTTATGGAATTTTTCCATGTAATAAAACTTGGGAAACATTATCATGTGTCAAAAACAAAAACAAAATATGTAAGGAAAACATTTTTATGATTAAAAAACATAAACCTATTTAGGATCAGATAAAATAAAACATTACATTATGGAAAAAAGGTAACCATAGGAAAATAATGTAATAATATTCTGAAGGAATTTTGAATTGGAGTCTAAAAATATAGGGCAATCTGATTCCATAAAAAAGATATTTCGGGTTTGAAATCTTATGAATTTAGAATCTTATTTTCAGAAAATTTATAATGTGAATTCTAATGAATTCGGACTCTAATTTCTAGAAACTTCAGAGTCCAAATTTTGATGAATTAGAAGTCTAAATTATATATAATTCAGATTCTATATTCTAATGAATTTGGAGCCTAATTTCTATAGAATTAGGAGTCACAATTCTAGAGAATTCAAAGTCTGAATTATAGAGAATTAGGAGTCTGAAATATTTTGAATTCATAGTTTGATATTTATAGAACTCAGATTATGAATTAAAATGAATTTAGCTAAATATTTCTAGTGAATTTAGAGTCTAAATTCTGATAAATTTAGAGTATGAATTCTAAAGAATACGTATTCTAAATTATGATGAATTCAGATTCATAATTCTAGGGAAATCAGATTCCAATAAACTATAATATTTTTAGTTGGGTAAGCATCTGATTATTGTTTTATGAAAAAGATGATTATGTATTTGTTTAGGAAAAAAATATATAATTAAATTAAAACCAAGCGTATGGAGAAAACCTTTCTTAGAGAACGAATGTTTTCCTTACAGAAATAATTCTTATGAAAAGATAACTTTTCTTATGAAATCTGTCTGTGATTATCAAAACATAATGGAATGGAAAACTCACAAGGGAACTTATTGAATCAAAAACCCACACTTGATACAATTACTTTGAATGAGATTAATTATCCCCCCTACACTTTTATAGAATTGGTGGATGCTTCGGGATGTGAAGTGTAATATACATTTTTTACAGTTAATATTGGATTTCAAAAAATATATCCAATTTGTGCCCTATATAGAATAAAAACCCACTAAAGGGTGTATGAAAGGATTTTTTGGTCGGTTCAGTCTCCAAACATTACATGGAGCGAAGTAATAAACATTGGATACAGTAATTTCTACATTTTTTGTTCTCACAGTTTCCTCAACCTCAAAATATTGAGGTGGTGTTTGAATAGTTTAACAAATATTACTGGATATTAAAGAATGTGTAGAACTAGAATAAAATAATACATTCATAATTCTGGAATAAATAATCAACCTACCTATCACCACATCATTTTTTCACTCCACTTCAGTAGTAGTGATACTATATTCATGTCATTTCTTCCTTGATAGTTTATTTTGATTTCCTCCAATAACCCTTAGCATAGGTAAATAGTTCACATAATGCCCATGTTCCTTACAGTTGTAACAATGCATTACCGGTTGGGTATTGATCCAAGGATTCCCTTTTTCTTCCACATTAGAGGGATTCTTTATATCCCTTTAATAGTTATTATCTAGATGCCCTATTCTTCCACATTTGAAGAATTTATAGGCTCCCTTTAGAAAGAACCTAATATTTTTCCATAATTTTGACCCATGGGATATTGAGTTTTCTTTCTATCATAGTATTTATTTTCATATAGACCCATAATATGCTCCATTTTTCCTTTTCCACTAATCCCATGAGACTGTTGAGAGCCATGGATCTCTATATAATTCTTAAGGGTATAATAAGAAATCTATTCATAACTATCAATGTCTCAAACCAGCAATGATTTTTGTAGACTTAGGTTTAGAATGCTAAATAACCGATCCGCCTTCATTTCCATGATCATTAAAAATCTAGGTATGTATCTTTAAATCATTGCAATATTTTCTTCATACACCATGTGAGACTCATCTAAATTATACTTATGTATGAGTAACTATCTTTACATGTTGATATTGGGGCTTTGAGGAAAATATTTTTTAAAACATATTTTCATGATTTAGTCCCAATATATGAAATCAATTTCCTCTTCACAGTTTGTGTTTTGGATCAATGACCACCACAAGACAGCTTTACCATCAAAATGGTATACCTAGAGCACAAATTTTACTTCTACTGAGAAATGAAGTATAGAGAATATATGTTCAATTGAGATAAAACACTCTTCTAAATGTAGGGGGTTAGAAGATCCAATAAGAATGGGAGGCCTTTTCCATAATAAGGATTCAAGGGAAACTATCTCTCTATAAGGATAAAGAGGTTATTCCTCATGATTCATGTAATTATCCACATATTTAGTTAGTTTAAAAAGATTTGTAATGAATTTTTTAGAACCCATTCCCATCCTATTTGGAATCTCATTAGAGAAATCATCAAATTTCCTATCACAATTGAATGTTGGCATTAGTTATTCTATTCCAAGAAATTAAATAAGAAAAATAAAGAACAATTAGTTGGGTTGAATACCTAACTAATAATAATAATAAATGGAAACATTGAACATAAATGGATAAACTTGGAAAGGAAAAGAATGTGTTAAATTTTGATTTTATGAGGATTCAATTTTAGTTAACCATGAGTTATATCTAAAAAAATATTCCTCTGGTAATTTTTTTTGTTCCATTAATAATGGTTCATAATGATCTTATGAATTTAACAATGAATTTCCCCCAGGGAGTATAAAACATGGTACATTGTAAATCCTTTTGTCGTGTATCGAGTTACCTCGAGTCAGGCCTACAACACCTTGTTGGAGATGTTACTCTTAGGAAAATATTTTTCGAACTACTTCCACTTCAATTAGAAAGACAAGGATGTATTTTCATCATAAATAACATAATCTATACTAACCAAAAAATTTGGGGTGTTTTCTCATTCTTTCTCTTATCTATAGTGTTATTTCTGAATTGTTCTATTCCTAATATCCACAAATAAAAATACCTTCCCTATAATACCAACTACAGTTACCATTGACTTAAAAAAATATCATTACACGATTCTAAGAATAATTAAAAAACAAATTAGAATCCAAGGATCATAATGTCTAGTATCTTCAATATTAAGTAAATAATTAAACATCATGTAACCAAAATATAGAAATATTTTATTTAATATTCATAATGGGATCCTAAATCCATTTGTTCCATTATATTTTCATAGGATAACCTGGGGGAACACATGGAAAATGGATGAGCTAAAAATCCTAGTAAATAATTAAATGATTGAAGAAAGATTAGCAGTTGTGTCACAAATCGAATCTGGTCGCCACCAAACCCGGCCCCTAAACCAGACCGTGACAAGGCCTGCAGGGCGTTTCCGATCCCCACGGGCTGGAACAAGTGCCTGGGTATCATATAATGATAATTGGGAATGATTTACCCGATTTTATAAACATTAAACAACAAAAAAACTCAATAAAAAAATCTGGATTTTTCAACTCATACCATCTTTTAAAAACATTCAAAACTGAATTACATAAGTTAAAACTATGTTTAAAGACCATTAAAAAGTTACAATCCCAAATAAGAACCGCCCAAGAACTTACACATGGCAATATGCACCTCCCTCAAGCCATTCCCACAAGACTTCACCACCAAGGACCTCCTAGAAACCTGCACCACTGGCACTAAAAACAGTACCCAACCTGCGACAACAAAAAATATAACAAAGTCTACTTACACCCAAGGGTGTAAATAGGGTGTGATCAAATTCCCAGTAGGATACCACCACTATGAGATTCCACGTGATATACATTTATAGACGAAAATCATGCATGTTTTCAAAATCATGAAATGCGAGTTACAATTTCTAAAAGATGAAACATTAAATAAAAAACAGTTTTTAGGTGGGCCAATTTAAAGAATAAACACTTTTAAAATGAATAAAAAAGCTACTGAATTTTCCATCCACTCATACCATGTGTCGACGGTAGGCACCAAATATCTAGTGAGCACAAGAAATTGGAAATAACCCCAAGGCACTAGCTTTTTGTGGGTCCTAGGTACCTCGTATCATAGTGAGAGTAACCATCACAAATATCTATTCTCTTGCATGAGACACTAGTAGGGAACATACTCATAACCTAGTGGTCCCCAATCATCATCATCATCATAGTTTAGTTAGATTTGTAATTGTCAATCTTGCTAAGTGAAACCGAGGCCAAACCCCACGGATTCACTAGCATACTAGTACATGTATACCCACCTAGATACTCAGGATTTTCCATTGTGCTCAAACAAGTTAAACAAGTCAATGAATATAATTTTCACATAAAAATATCATTTCTATACCATAAATTCACCAAAAATCCCACATGTATACCACACAAGTCACAAAAGTCCACATTCATTCAAAATGATTTTGAAAGCCGACTCACACCAAAATAGCCCACAACACTTTTCACATTTCTTTAACACTTCCACAAATCCATTAAAAAATTTTATAAAAACATTCAAATCTATTAAAACTCTCATAAAATCCCACTCACATGTTACATAATACCCCTTTTACCTTAAAAATTATTTTATCATCAAACTTACACGAAACATCCCACAAACAAGTTTCACTCTAACATCCCAATTTAATAAAAAATTTCAGAAATTTACAAAACATTTAAAAAATGTTTGACATCTTAAAACATCACATCACCTTTAAAGACACCATAATAGGTGAACATACATACCAAACAGTACATATGCACCCTTTTCCCACTTTTTTTAACAAACTATAAAATTTACAATTTTTATAAAAAAAGAACCTAATTGTTGTAAATATGACTTGCACACAAAACTCATTTCAAAACCCCAAGTTAAGACCAACAACTATAAAAATTCCTATCCAATACATAATTGTAATCCCTATAGACCTTTATAAAACCACTTTCAAATTTTATAAAATTACCATGAATTATTCTACAAATGGTCCAAATGAATACACACATTTTAATAAAATACTCTCAAGAATTATAACACTGTTTTACACATAAAACCTATTCAAAACCCCTATTTTTAGGCCCACATGACGGTAATAAATTTTCAAACCATAATAGGCTGTCCAAAAAATATTTAGTAAACCAATTCAACATGTCATAAAATACACCCAAATAATACCCATGAGTTACACACAAAAACGCCCAATTTCAAGTAAAAATGCAACTATAAAATAAAACACATATCCAAATTAATCATAAACAGATTTCGCACCACTCCTATCATATGAGGAATATGAAAAATTAAGAAATACAGCAAGATAACTCATCAATAATTGTTTATACATGGAACCACCTACCAAAAGTGCCGAATCCCTCAAAACTTGGTGCGAAACATCAACCGCAACAACACCACACCACAAGGAAGATAAATCCATCCCTAGAACACATTATTTGACAAAAAATACACCAAATCAAACCCTAGGTTATAACCCTAACTTCTGGACATTCTATAAATTCGTTAAAATGGGAGGAAACCCTAAAGAGAAGGAAGGAATTGAAGAGAGAAACACTTACCCAAAATAATCTTGAATAAAACTAACCAAAATACACCAGCATCTGAATTTTATAACATACCACAATTCATGGGAGGATCGAACAAATATTAGGAGATCTTTTAGGAACTGGAATGTGGGTAAAGAGTAAAAATAGAATTAGTTATGAAAGGATCAATTTAAAACTCTTAATCTGGACGATTTCTGGAATCCATTGAAGTATTGACCACATTCGCGATTCTATCTAGCTCCAAATTGGGGGAGGAGGAAATGGGGGAGCACTTTAGGTAAGTGGGCTCAGGTGAGAGTTGTAATCACCGAACGAAACCAAATAGTGAACGAGATATTAAATAATTAATATTTATTTTTAATGCAGAAAATGGAATTTCGGGCAGGCCCAATCCCTTAAATATAAACCCATATCCACCATAATTATGGATTCCTAAATGGTCCAAATACATATGGTGGTGTTAATAGGTCAGGGTATGAAAATTAGGAATTGGAATTGATGAAGAATGTTTAAAAATGATGGAGTTATAAAGGAATCAAAATTTATTTTTAAATCTGGAATTGGGCTCACGGTTTGGCCAAATTCATAAAAACTCACCCATTCATCCATAAATTCTTGGGAAACCCTCAAAACAAAGAATGATTGGAAATTAAATGGAATTTAACATTAAAATAAGTCATTTATGTGAAAATTCTCCCCACCATGAAATATTTCTGCCCCGTAAAGTCACATCAAGTAAAAATTGACAATCAATCCCAACTGAGAAACCAAGAGGTTCTCCCTTGTCAGGTTTCACCCACAAAGGCCAAAACACCTCCAGTGATTAATTAATGAAGGATTACTCTCACAACCAAAACATACACCACTTTACTAAAATGGTAAATCACATTAAACCTTAATCCGAAAATAAAACTCCTTATGAACTATCAGAACAAGACTCAAGAAATTCACCCAAACAAAATACAACATCGAACAAGGTTACACTTACCTTGCAATAACTATACCATTGAGAACTCTCCAATATCAACGTTTACCCAAGAAATATATGGGTAGATTGATATCTCCATATTAGACTACCTACCACCAAGCCATGATCATGGATAAATCCGAGTTACTAGTACAGGGGAACAAAAATAGGCCCCCCACCATAAGAGACAACCTATATTTTTCCTAAGATAGAATATGGACACTTATAGGGGGAGGCCTGAACGGACTCCCCAGTATAATGGGTATACTTCCATCGGACCATTACAAAAGATCTTATATAAGACTCATAGTGGCTCTCCACACCATAATAACTAACCATCATAACCGACCAGCATGGGCCAGTATAGAAAGACCCCAAAATTTGAAGAGTTGGTAAGGTCACATGGTTAGTCCACACGATTTGGGATACCATGCGCTAACAGTGTGGATCCTTCTATCCACATGGTTTTCTTGGGCATGCTCACTAATAACCATGTGAAAACTGTGTTCTCAACCAGTCTATACAAACTCCAAACCTTTCTCCTAAGACACAGTGGAAACCAAAGGGGGGGGAACATTGGGAGATAACATGGGTACATTTCCCTCCACCTATTTCCACCGAACCAGAACAACAGAAGAAAGATGATGACATAATAGGTTTAAACCCTTCCAAACTTTCATACTGAGGATAAGACTTTTTACAATGGTTTAAACAACCCTATGATTTCCCCTGACTACGAGCCAGCTTCTCTCTGAGACCTATGGCTGGAGATCAAATGATTGAAGCATCTTCAGCCTCACAGTTAGGCTTTGGAAACCCCATGAACGAGAACTGTTCCTTTGGTGCAACCATAAACTACAACGCAATACCTGATAAGTTTTCCAAGACATAATAGATTCCAAACTCACTTTACCCTAACTCGATATTTCATTGAAATAAGGACTTATAAGATGCACACACATCACACCTTGTTTGTTCAGGTGAGAACCAATAGAAGTAAAGAAAACCAATACTAACCTTCCACTAAAATGAAATATTTTTATGTTTTTCCAAGGGATACATTCTCCCAACATAATAAATACTCTCATATGAATTCTCAACTTTCACCTTTACGATCAATCGAGCACAAGACATCATAAGGCATCATCGAACATGTCCATTGCGACTGATATAAAAAATTCATGGGGAGGGACCTTATACAACATCCCCAAACAACACACAATTCTATAAAGTTTCCATAATATCATATCAATACCATATTTCCCACACTTGTGGTTTATCATGAACTCAGGCTTCAAAGAAATTGTGATGAACCCAGATGCCCTCTTAGACACGATTGAGACACTCATCCCCACTAACAAACCTATACCACATCCAGCTTCGATGAATTAGGAAACTTAAGAAACTAAGGTCTCTTTCAACATTCCATGATAACTCTCCCTCAACAAGAGGATCTAAAAATCAATGACAGGAATGGGTGTAGACTCAATCAAAAAATATTGATAGATGATTCCATATTTTGATCAATTGGAGGATTTTCCAATGGAGAAACTATCTGGGTTGCACTTCAGTTATGCATTAACCCTAAATTGGGGAATACCTTATCCAATTGGAGAACCCAAGGACCCAACCAAGCAGGTCCATTGGTCAAAAAAGCCATAAACCATATCCAAACACATAAAGGTAACAACCATAAAGGTGTCCCAAAAAATATCTTAGAAGAGACAACTAACTGATCCATCTACCCAACTAGCCGTCCAAACACAAACCCAAAACATGGTTCAAACAAGAGGGGTACTTAAACTCAAAACATCCCACAACATCAACATTTTCCAAAAACACATAATATTAGCCAGCTCAAATAATTCATCAAGAAATCATGTTTTTATTTAAAAACATTTCTTTAAAACAAACGGTTCAGTGGTTAGCATATCCACCAATGGTACCCCATGGGCCATACACATGCATGTTTCTGTGCAACACTGGGCACCCTCCTTATATCCATCACAAAACTAATTTATTCATGCCATAAACCATCCATCATCCCATATAACCCCTTGCATGTGGTTGCTTACGGAAATATTAAAGGTTAAAAAAAATCTTTCCACTTTTCAAAACCTAAACGGTAAACCAACACATCTTTTTTCTCAAAATCGCTAACCACGAGATCAAAATACCAACTCACATCAAAAAACATTTTAGAAAGACACAACCATTTTGAAAAGAACTCACTTTAAGGATATTCACATCAATTTCAAAACATCTCATCACATTAAAACACAATTTTATTGTTTAAAAAACTATATTAGAAACACTTTCCAAACCCAACATCAATATAGTTCCTGCTTTCAAAAGAGGTGTAAGCACACCATTTTCCATTTCAAAAACAAATTCTGAAAATTAAGTTCCACCATTTCATTAACCAAACCATTCCCTCATTATTTGAAAATCATTTCAAAAAAAATGTTAGGCATCTTAAAACCAAGTCTCTTTATAACCAAAGTTGCAATATTTCAAAAATAAAGAACATAACACAATGTGAGAGGAAACTAGTTTCCGTGGGTGACTTAGACATATGGTTGGAGACCATATTCCAATATCTTCACTATCACAGAGAGTGTTATGGGGAAGATCACCAGCTCCACAAGGCTTGCCAGGCTCTGTGAGTTCATTGAGACCATTAACCCAACTCTCTTTTCATTTCCCTTAACCATATTCAAACCAAGAAAACGAAAGGACTTAGATAAATCCTGACTTCCACTGGAAACATGAATACTGTCATGAGGTGTGGTGATCAGGCACACTACCCATAACTAGAATACCAAATACCTACAATCCTAAAACATACTATCCTGGATCTTCCCCAAATAACATGACCCAAAGAGTTAACATGAACCTCCTCTGATACAATTTTGTAACGAACCAAATCTGGTCGCCACCATACCCGGCCCCAAACCCAGCCCGTGACAAGGCTCAAAGGGCATTCCCGATCCCCACGGGCTGGAAAAAGTTCCTAGGTATCATATAATGAGAATTGGGAACGATTTACCGGATTTTATAAACATTAAACAACAAACAAACTCAATAAAACAAATCTGGATTTTTCAACTAAAACCATCTTTTAAAAAATTTGAGAACTCAATTAGATAAGTTAAAACTATGTTTAAAGACCATTAAAAAGTTACAAACCCAAATAAAGAAAGCCCAAGAACCTCCACATGGCAAGAGGAACCTCCCTCAAGCCATCCCTACAAGACTTCACCACCAAGGACCTGCTAGAAACCTAAACCACTGGAACTAAAAACTCTACCCAACCCGTGACAACAAAAAAAATCGAGTCTACTTACACACAAGGGTTTAAGTACGGTGTGAGCCAATTCCCAGTAGGATATCACCACTAAGATATTCCAAATTATAAACATTTATAGACTAAAATTATGCAAGTTTTCAAAAACACGAAATGCTAGTTACAATTTCTAAAAGATGCAACATTAAATAAAAAACAGTTTCCAGGTGGGCCAATTTAAAGAATAAACACTTTTAAAATGAATACAAAAGCTACAGAATTTTCTAGCCACTCATACCATATGCTGACGGTAAGCACAGAATATCTAGTGAGCACAAGCAATGGGAAATAACCCCTAGGCACTAGCATGTTGTGGGTCCCAGGTACCTCGTATCTCGGTGAGAGTAACCATCATAAATAGTTGTTCTTGTGCACGAGCCACTAGAAGGGAACATACCCATAACCTAGTGGTCCCCAATCATCATCATCATCATCATAGTTTAGTTAGAGTTGTAAGCGTCAATCTAGCTAAGTGAAACTGAGGCCAAACCCCACGGATTCACTAGCATACTAGTACAGATCCACCCACCTAGATACTCGGGCTTCCCCTTTGTGCAAAAACAAGTTCAACAAGTCAATGAAAATAATTTTCAAATGAAAATATCATTTCCATATCATATATTCACCAAACTTCTCACATGTATACAATACAAGTCACAAAATTCCACTTTCATTCAAAATGATTTTGAAATCCGACTCACACCAAAATAGACCACAAAACATTTCACATTTCTTTAACACTTCCACAAATCCATTAAAAAAATTTATAAAAACATTCCAATATATTAAAACTCTCATAAAAGCCCACTCACTTGTTACATAATACCCTTTTTACCTTTAAAATCATTTTATCCTCAAACATACATGAAACACCCCACAAACAAGTTTCGCTCCACCATCCCAATTTAATAAAACATTTCAAAAATTTACAAAACATTATAAAAATGTTTGACATCTTAAAACACCACCTCGCCTTTAAAAGCACCATTATAGGTGAACACACATACCAAACAGTCCATATGCACCCTTTTCCCACTTTTTTTAACCAACAATAAAATTTACACTTTTTATAAAAAAAGAACCTAAGTGTTGTTAATATGTCCTGCACACAAAACTCATTTCTAAACCCCAAGTTAAGACCAAAAAATATAACAATTCCTATCTAAAACATAATTGGAAGCCCTATAGACCATTATAAAACCACTTTCAGGTTTTATAAATTCACCTAGAAGAATACTACAAATGATCCAAATGAATACACACGTTTTCATAAAATACTCTCAAGAAGTGTAACAATGTTTTACAAATAAAACCTATTAAAAACCCCTCTTTTTAGGCCCACATGACACAAATACATTACCAAGCCAGAATAGTCTGGACAAACAATATTTAGTAAACCAATTAAATATGTCATAAAATACACCAAAATAATACCCCATGAGTTACACACGAAAACACCCAATTTCAAGATAAAATGCAACTATAAAATAAAACACTTATCCAAATTAATCGTAAACAGTTTTCGCACCACTCCTAACATATGAGGAATATTAAAAATTAATAAATACATCAAGATAACTAATCAATAATTGTTTACACATGGAACCACCTACCGAGACTGTTGAATCCCTCAAAACATGGTGTGAAACATCAACCGCACCACTTCCGCACCACAAGGAAGATAAATCCAGCCCTAGAACACAATATTTAACCATATATAAACCAAATAAAACCCTAGGTTTGAACCCTATCTTCTGTAAAGTCTATAAATTCATTAATGTGGGAGGAAACCTTAAAGAGAAGGAATGAATTGAAGAGAGAAACACTTACCCAAAATAATCTTAATGAAAACGACCCAAAATACACCAGCATCTGAATTTTAAAACATCCAAAATTCATGGGAGGTTCGAACAAATATTAGGAGATATTTTAGGAACTGGAATTGGGGAAAATAGTAAAAATAGAATGAGTTATGAAAGGATCAATTTACTTCTCTAAATCTAGACAATTTCTAGAATCCATAGAATTTTTGACCACTTTCATGATTCTATGTAGCTTCAAATTGGGGGAGGAGGGAATTCGGGCACGCCATAGGTAAGTGGGCTCGGGTGAGAGTTGGAGTCACCGAAAAAACCCAAATATTGAAGGAGATATTAAATAATTAAAATTTATTTTTAATGTAGAAAATGGGCTATCGGGCAGGCCCAATCCCTTAAATATAAACCCATATCCACCATAATTATGGATTCCTAAATGGTATAAATTCATATGGTGTTGTTAATAGGTCAGGGATGACAATTAGGAATTGTAATGGATGAAAAATGTTTAAAAATGAAGGAGTTATAAAGGAAGGAAAATTTATTTTTTAAATCTGGAATTGGGCTCACGGTTTGCCCCAATTCATAAAAACTCGTCCATTCCTCCATAAATTCTTGGGAAACCCTCAAAACAAAGAATGAATGGAAATTAAATGGAATTTTACATTATAATAAGTCATGTATGTGACAACATACGTTCAAAATATTTACATAATGATATAAAAAGGCATGGAACATGAAGATTCATACAAAATCATCACATATAGAACATGGTATCATATAATACTGGACATAGTAATGTGGAAGCAACATAAAACATGACTTTATCATGAATAATGGATCATTTGACATAGAGGATCATATGTCATGATTAAACACCGAGACCATTTCACATGGTGCACGGGTCAAGGCTATCAACCAAATCTGTTGCACATGATATCTTAGGAGATTAAACATTACCCAGTGAGTTGGAGAGTTATTTGCGTGAAACCATCATAAATGTTCATTAATATGTTTTCCAAATAAAGATCCATCCATAAGAAATCAAACATAAATATAAGGGTTACACATGGTATAAATGGGTATCATAATCACATCAAAACGATAAGATAAGGGAATATTATTATGGTGTCCATGAACGGAAGGATTTACATTATACATGTACATAAATAAGGTTAAATATAAATAGGCAAAGATATGTTTTCATCAAATTGATGTTAATAAAAGTAAAAATAGTTTTATTAGAATCTTTAGAAATAGGACATTTTTGTGGGGTTTAAGGAAAATTTAAAATATTCTCTAAACCAGAAAAGGGATAATTTTTTATATAATACCATAAATGAAACAAGATATAATTTCATAGTAAAATCAGTGATATTATAAAAATAATTCTGGATTAAAACATATTATGGAGTTCACTTGAAAATGAGTAATACATGAGGAAGTTCACTTGAATTGGGTTTTCCTTTCAGGATGATTTGAGTAGGGAACCTTACTAGAACATGTATTACCCAATAATAGAAGCATGATATGATATGGATATATGATATTTGAACATATAAACGGAATTTATAATAATTTAATAAACATAAAGAAAAGTTACTTTGGGAAAATAGAGAGATAATATAATCGGAATGAAATATGGAGGTTCAGAAAGGATCCCTTACCTTATGCCCGAAACAGTTCTGCACTTCATCTTAATGTACTAAATAATAAAATTAGATTCATTAAATAATAATTAAATAACCATTTCATAATTTAATTGATTTATTATAATATTAATAAGTTTATTTTCATAATATTTTATGAGTTATAGTGTTCAATTTCATCATCTGGGAGTGTTAGTTTTCATAGTTTTCACTATCAGGTCGCTTTTATTTGAGTATGGAAGTTCATGTAGAATAGATACTACGAACTAGAATAGAAATTATATGTTATTAAATAAAACCCAAAAATACTATTGGTCTTATATTTTATTTTTATATATATGGGGATAAATCATTAGATAACATGTTAACGATAATTTATTAGATTAATTTTAGAGGTTTTTCAATCACTATGAACTAGTTTTGTTTTTTCATTTAGTATTATGTATATATGTTAGATAAAGAACACCATAATGGTGAAAATATAAATTTAAAAATATGATTCAACCATTATATGGTCTTAAAAACTATATTTGAAGGATATCATGGAAATTGAGAACCTTTCATCCAAGAAGGCGACAAATCAACACATCATGAAAGACAATTTCATTTTTTGAATAAAAGAGAGGGGAGAAGTGGTTTAAAATTGGATTATTCAATTGACCTAATAAATTTCTATTATATATTATGTACAATAGCTATCATTCCATTTAGATTATTGTAGGTGAGGAGATATTTAAAAAATAAAATAACATGAAAATAAATTAAATTAAAAGTTAGAGGAATTTACGCTTAGAATTTATCCATATTTAGAACCTTCGTAGGGTAAAGACTTTGGAAACTTTTTGACACCAAGAGCTCATTGTAGTTGGGGGACGGGATTTAGAAGATTATTTGGTACAATTTTTCCATGAATGAAATCTATATGGTGTGAGGATAAGAGGTGGTGAGAGTGGTATTATTAGTGGAGGAGAGGGGTGTTTTCACATTATTTAAGCCATTAGTTTATTATATTGGCTCATGAATATGAATAAATTGATAATTATCACCAAATATAACAAATTTATTAACTATATTTTGATATTATCGTTCTTAAATCATAAATTACTCAAGGAATGGTTTAGTTAACTTCTTATTTATATATACCGTAAATTACGTTATTTCACAATTCGGCATAAATTCAAGTATTTTGGAAAAATCCCATAAACTCACCATAACCATTTAATTATGATTAAAATTAAAAAATAAATTCCATTTTATTTATAAAAACTATAAATATTAGAATAATTATTTTAAATTAAAATCATCATTTACTCGAAAAATACAAATTTTAAAATTATATCACGTTTAATAACACTTTGAAAAATTAAATAAGGTACCAAAAATTTATCATAAAATCATAAGAAAAAAATATAATTTTATGAATAAACATTATTAAATTTTTAAAAAATATTTATAATAATTATATAATTGAAGATAAATACTTCTGTTTTATAAAAATATCGACAATTAATTAAAATTTCTAAATATTTATTTACTTATACTGTGATGTAATTATATAATATTACAATTTATAATATTATTAAATTTTAATTAGACTTTTGATGGTGAGTTTACTATTCCATTGTTTGTTTTTCCATTCGTAAGGTTCAAATTACTCTTCTAAGTGTCAAGTTACTATTTCATCGGTATGGGTTCCTTAACATCAAGAAATGATTTTTATTTAATTCATTATGATTTTTTAAAGTTTATATTGTGTTATTTATGTGATTTAATGTGATATGTACAATTTTAAATAATAATAATAAAGGAAATTTTTGTATATAAAAATTTTGGGTCATTACAGTTTATAAGATGAAACCATTTGTAATTTCGTTTGGTATGTTTGGACGGTGTAAGGGTTATTCAGGTAAAATTGGAAAATGAAGTATGTTATGATATGATAAATTATGGACATGTTAAATTGTTAAAGGGTAATATTCTCATGGTTAAATGGATTTAATTGAATATCTGGTGATTATATTATACAAATAAAGATTGAAAGGGTTGAATTGTGTAATATGGTAAAAATTTGTTGAGTATTCTAGACCATGGTGAACAATGATTGTTGAAATGGAACACCTTTGTTATGGTTATGTTTTAAAATGTAAATTATTTTTATCCATATTAAATGTGAATAATTTTACAGTTTGTTATGTTTGATTATGGCTCCCTATATTTGGGTTCGACTAGACTAATGCTCTAGGAAACACTGAGGATATGCATGTCTTGGATTATGGAATAAGGCTAGGGGAACTAACGGTATGTCATGAAGTAGGTACTAGGACTGATGCTCCTTGATACCTTTAAATTAAATTTATATGAAAAATGAACACCACCTTGGGATTTAATGATTTTGACTTATATGTTACATCATTCAGATGAGTGGCAAGGGATGAATCTAGTTTGATTAGACTAGGAATAACATGGAACATAATAGAAATGTGGTTTACTAAACTCTATTAATATAATGAAAACTTATTATATTTATTATAATTTTTATTATTCCCATTTATATATGCATTCACTATTTTTTATACTAGATGATGATTTATATAGTATTGCTAATGTCTTGCAGAGTTGTATGGACACCTTGCTCGAGCCACCATGGGATCCTAAGCATATTGTTTTAGTTTTATGTCCATAAAATGGAAAAGGTGCTATATTAGATGGTTTATTTATAATTTGGTATATAGTATGAATGATTGGACCATAATTTTGTTTGGAAAAATAATGGGGATTTGTTGTGTTGATTATTTTTGGTTTCCCTTTGACACACCCACCTATTATGGGATGTTAGTTCTACTATATTAGTTTATTGTTATACACCCTTTATTGCATAGTTAGTTACATGATATATGGTTATGTTCATATTTTTTCACTATTATTATTTTCTTTGTGAAGTTGAATCAATAAATAATTTATAGTCACCCATTATTGTTTATTTGACAGTAACTACTTTCCAGCAGCCTCTAACTTAAACGGAGGCACACCTGAGGTCATAGGGGGAACCAATTTTGAGGATAAGGTAATTTTCATAGATAGAATTCATTATTTGATAATCATATCCCTAAAATTTATGTGGAATTCCTAGAAAAAACCAAAAAGGAGTAATTCCTAAGGATTCACTGTCTGAAATAACCATCCTTGTCATGAACCTAGGTGAAAAGAAAATAAAGATTATGACTTTTCCAACATTTAGCAAATATCACATTGAATTGTCTAGAGACTCTCAAGATAGATCCTTATATAATTAATGGATAAATTAATGGAAATTAATCCAATCCAAGGTTGACTCTAAAACTATAAATAGTATTTGATACAGTACTAAAAAAAGGGATATGGAGACTATTTCATGGGCTAACATGGTTCACTATTATTTTTACCATCACCATGCCATTTCCACAAATTCGGTGGGGGTTTTTATTTTTTAAATTTTTCAACATCACATGGATAATATGAGGGAGTGATTTCCTTCATTCCACACAGATTTCAAAGAAGTGAAATTAATGTAATAAGTATTTTATATTGGATAAATACTTTTTAAGTGTTTTTATTAAACTATTTTCTTATATATCTCCCTCTATCAATCCTTAATACATGAAAATTTCGTTATCAGTGAGTAATGGGGTCCTTATAAAATAATTAACTAGAGTTTTTCTTCCACAATGACCATTATGATAATTTCATTATATGTTTATAAATGGTTTTATGTCACATATCTTCTTTTGATTTTAATTACTAGAACATTATAAATGTAGAGTCTTGAGATTGTTTTTACCTAGTCCATGGGAATCAATTATTCTTGATTTCAAAAACCATAAAATTATTTGTTCTCTATTCTTTTATTTAATATTTTTTCACCTAGATTAATAGTTACTCAAAACCA
Organism: Viscum album; assembly: GCA_963277665.1. Classification (NCBI taxonomy): domain Eukaryota; kingdom Viridiplantae; phylum Streptophyta; class Magnoliopsida; order Santalales; family Viscaceae; genus Viscum; species Viscum album. Next base: position 873,051,226 of record OY728143.1, on the reverse strand, counting down.
TTTTATTTCTTTTAACTCTCTCAATAAAATACATATACCAATATTTTTTATTTTCTTTTCTATATTCATTCATATTATATGTCCTTATTATTAAATTCATTTTATTATCCATCCTTTCCACATGGTATCAACAATGGATATGCATGATCTTATAGTACATAATTTTTTATTTATTAATAAGTAGTTCATGAACTTTGGGGAAATTTAATTTTATATCATAAAGATAATTTATGATTATTTTAGTAAGTATCACTCATAAAAGCATATCTGGGTGAATATAACCAGGCTCATAACATCACATTGAGGGGAATATATCCCACCTCATAATATCTCTTAATATCATATTATAATTAATAAAACTCACCCCATGATTTCTCATCGATGTTAATATCCCTGACCTAGTAATATCTCACAAAAATATGAAAAAACAAGGGTATCTAGTTCCATTTATAGATACAAATTTATATCCAAAAAAACTCATGGGGTGAACCCTCTCTCTTTCAAAAATCGCCCATTATATCATCGGCGTGGAGCCCAAACACCATACTCTAGGCTCTCTTGAAAATTATCTGATTATATGGTATCAATAATAAATTATGTTCATTCAATATAAACCATGGGACCATAGTCCATCCCATGATCTCAACAACTTATCATTAGGGTACTAACCTCCCAGGGATTATCCCAACCTCTCATTCCCACCTCAAAATCCATATATCCACTTGTAAATACTCTTTTAGACCCTCATGGTCGTATTAGAACAACATTTCAAAACTAATATAATTCTCATATCTCCTAGAAGTTAATCCTTTAAGGATCTATACCAAACTCTTCTAATCAGCACCGATAAAACATTATAATGTCCCACTATGATCTCACTGTCATGGGATCTAATTGAATCATACCTCAGGAAGATAGTACAAAAATCACTTTTCATTCATCATTTAATAAATTGGTTCTTATACCCTTGGACCATTATGATGTATCTTGTACAATATATAATATAAATCCTTGGAAATTTCATTAAATCATTCACACAACCCTCACTTGGGTATCATTTCTTGTTTCCCCAAGATTACTCTCAATCCATCACCTAAAGGAAACTCTCCCATAAATTATATTAAATACCTAAAATATCATTCCAATTGAAACTGATATGAATGAGGTCTTCACCATCACAATATATGTACAAAAATACAGGGAATGGACTCCCCATTTTTTAGTTTTGGAATAAGGGAACGAAAACATGAAAATCAATTATAATGGAATTGTATATGGTGCATAGCTTTGGGATGAAAATGTTCAAATCCAAAACCATACTATCGGTGTGTAACATAATAATACATAAATGAATTTCCGAAAGTACAAAAGTTATAATATTGTGCACAAATATTTTTATGTACAACACTACACTTTTGGTGAGTAACCCTTCCAATATCTAATTATATTACCCAAATAAAATGCATATATCCAATTCACATACACAATATGTGATTCATAAGAGGTACCAAAATATATACCCATCTCAACTAATTTCATAAAACCGAACATATCATGAACCATTACATATCATATTCCTCGCATAGATATATGATCTATATTTTAATAGGCCAACATGTGTCATTACAACCAGAAATCATGAATTAGTTTAAAATTTATAAACATGAAACCAAAAATCACTATAACTACTAAGAAGTGGTAAATGATATGAATCTCCCAAGGTAAAACCCATGGGTGAAATTTTTGGATAATAACCCAATGTATTGGATAATATCATGAAAACCATACCAAACTAAAACTTAAAAAATGAAATAAATTGGTTGAAAAAGTTAGATGTAACAGAAAAGGATGATGAGAGGGAGATAAAATCCAATGATTATTATTAATAATTCATGAAAACACTACCCCATTTATGAATTAATAAAATTATTATCCCTAAGTATTTATAGTGTATTTAACTCTATCTCTCATCACAAACTATAACTACCTTGGACCACCTATCTATTTAGTCATGTTGATCTACAAAAAACAATGATACATTAAAATCACTCGCAAAATGAATGGAGGATTTATGAGGGATGTCACTCCTCTCCTCCCCTCTATAAAACTAGGTATAATCCCTTAACTACTACACCCTATCTATTAATTTAGAGAATAATACGTAGAATAATAAAAATGATATAATAATGACAAGAAAATTTCACCAACATAGAAGAATTTTTCCATGTCACTTCCATCCTCTTCATTAATAAAAAACTCCCCTATAAAATTGAGCCACTCATTCTATATTTCCCTTCGTACAATAATAAACAATGAATCTTAAAAAAACATGTAATAATAATGAAATGTTTTGAATAATAGTGAATCTCTCACATGAATTTCCTTAGAAACCAAAGTAGGAATTCCACTATAACATAATTAAAAACAAAACAAAAATATAGTCTGGACTATGAATATCCTTAGGTGTTTGATGTAAAACCACATGTATTCACTCTTTATTCTAGATTTATAACACCCATATCTCCCCCACCACCCATTCTTACCCCAACTAATGTACACAAAATCGTTTATTTATTGATATGTAATCACCAAAATATATATTCATTTTTTTCTTTCACAATATTATCTTTTATCTAATGTCTTAACTATTAATAAATCACTCTCTTTGAAAAAGCCTCAACGTCCACATGTAATCCTTTATTTATCAATTTTTTAATATATCATGTATTATCCCGGAAAAAGCATTGACCTTCCATAACTTTATCAATATGTGTTTTCCCATTTCATTACTTGAATTCCAAAAGGCTATATCTATCTTATTTGTTGTGTATCCAAACAAATTAGTTATTAGATAGGTCCCATATTCATGTATATTACATTATCTCCCATAAGATATATCTTTTAAATGATGAATGGATGGATATTTATTCAAGTATATATATATGTGTAGATATTGTTTTTGTGGTGTAGGAGTATTACTTGTAGAATAAGAAATCACTCAATATTGATTATAAGTCCACACTGAAACATGTGTTAAGCGCTGTAACAAAGGAATCCTCCCCTGAAAAATATTGTATCTATTTAATCTAAAACATTAATGATGTAGTAGAGTGCTATTCCACTTGAATCTTCAAATATCATTTATCATCTTCAATGCATCTACAAAGTCCATGACACATCAAATATCCCCAATGATTAAACAAATTATCATAAAAACCTCCAATCTTCATAATCACTCTATTACCTCTAAATTAGTAGATAACCCACATCATATCATACTCTATTTAATCATCTAATGCATATAAAAAAGATATCTTGGAATCAATATCCTTATGATGTGAAACTTCTTAGACCAGGACTAAGCCTCGCTACTTCTTCATGATTTTCCATTGTATAAAACATTCAACCATAGTAAAGAAAATACTTTATTTCATCCACTATATGATTGAATATAGTGTGAACCCATTCTTGTGGCATATATATATTTGAATATGCAGTGTGAATCAAATATCCATCTTCTATCCATGTAAAATATATGGTGTAAAACATGTGGGGTTTTCCAATCTTATGTGCGAGGAGGAAAACACCTAGAACAAATTGACACATCAATGTTTGGTTATGTGAATATTGATTAAATTATTTCTCATCCAACATCAGTTTGTGTGGTGTTATTTCCCCACTTATGATGATAGGATGTGGTGAAATTATCTAATAATGACTTTTAGGAACCTATCCATAAGGATATATACTTTTTCCAACCTATTATAGCTCTTTTATATCTGTGTGCCTATAGTTTAACAATAATAGTTTCTCCTATGAACTATCTGTTTGGGTGTAATACTCTCATGGATTGTGTGGTGGCCATTTTTCATGACCTATGTAATCAATGTTATTTTTAAAAATAATTACAAAAATATTGATTTTCGTTTTTAAATTATACTTTGAAATTTCACATATTATTTACTTTTTTCCCTTTCAAAAACACCATTAAAATATTAATTACACAAAATTATAGTAATGGATAAATAATTAGTCAAACATAATCAATTAAAATCCAAAATCAATGAAATTAGATTAAAATAATGTATACATAAAATATGGTGATAAAATCCTCCACAATTATACCACTATTTTCCTCAACAATATACCATCACATAAACAATAAATTAAACCCACATTGCTATTATATAGAATCCAATGTAAAAAAATCAAACAATTATCAATGGGGAAAAAAAATGATCACATTCCACATAAAAATATTAGTTTTATTCATATTTTTATATATCATAAAATAAATCATATATCTTTCATTTCCATTTTTAAATTATTGTGCCTCTCATGACATCGAATCAAATATCCTCATTTATTATTATTAAGCATTCCACTAGTGATTTACATTACATTAATTTTTTTTCATTTGTCCCTCATGGAAAAAAATAAATTGAGTAATTCACGTAAATTGAATAAATTATCCAAACCATCATCTTTAATTGAATATAAAATATATAACATATAATTTGAAAATCACAAGTAATCATAGAGACATAGCATTAATGATCAAACATGTTTCTGGTTAAATCATATGTTGGTAAATGATGTAGAATAATTAATGTTAAAAAATAATATTGGTTCTTAATTACCTTTCATGATAATAATATATAAATACCAATAAAAAACTCCTTCAATAATATATATCACCCAATTCGACCAACATAAAATAAAAGTCACTAAATAAGGAATATAATCAAAGATACACCTACATGTTTATTTACATTTCCATTTTTTTTAAAATTTATATTTAAAAAACACACATCCACAAAAAACCACGTTTGATATCCTCATGAATTGAATCATAGAAAAAATATCATCTATCATGCAATGGGGATTTTTTACCCTCCCATGAAACAACCATTTTTTATAATTTCTCAATTTTTTTGGTTTCCCCTTTCTTAATTTTTTTCAATAATGGTAACAAAAAACACAATGAATTAATATAAATAATCTTTTACACAACCCATGGTTCATTATTAATATATTACGTTCAATTATAATCATTAATTCCACCATGGAAAACCACTAATCCACACATAAACTCTTATGTATCACATAACAAACAAATATTAGAGTAGGAAATGATAAAATCATATTATATTATGGCTATTACCTAAAAAGGTAATTTATTGATTCTATACGAATTTATGTTATATTTATCGTAAAATATGATACCAATAATGAGGGTTCAATTAAAACATGTATAAATAATATTAAATTAGTTTTTATAGAATCAGAACATTGATAAGATTCTAATAAATTTTTTTGTTTGTTTACATGCCCCATGTTTCTATCCTGAAATTGGTATTTGATAGAATAATATAAAATTTCATAGAAACCCCACAATTATTGAAACATAATATAAAATACAACCTTTCACGTAGTGTATAATAATAAAAGTTATTATTATTATAAACTTTTTTTAAATGGCCCATGAAATGTCGTTAATAATTCCTAGGCTTGATCATATTATAAATTTATATTAAACCAAACAAAATATATTGATAAGGTATGTAATATAATTGAAGTATGGAGTCCAACCCATAGGGAGGAAATAAATATATTCTGATCTAGAGTATAGAAAATAGAGGTAGATTCCTCACTTGATTCTTACTAGTTATATTAATTGTAAACAAATTGGATTAAACTTCAGTTGATTGAGAATGGTTCATGATAATTTTCAAGGAGCCTATGTTATGCGTATTCCTAAATCAATCTGGGGAAAATAATATGTGGGAATCTATCTAGGTGTATACATCATAACATTTAAAAGTATAATGTTATATAGGATATTCATCCCAAAATTCATAAATCCCCTTTGTATAGGGTAATTCTATTATAATTCCCTAGAGCTTGGTCATGAAAACGAATATGATAAACATGATATCTTTTCATAATTCTTCACTATCTAATTACCCATATTTTGATTTATATTGTATTAAACTCACGATACCCCAACTGTAGACCCCTATGAGAACTAATATTAGTTGTTCCTAGAAATGAAATAATTATACATATGAAATAGGTTAATCGTGATTGAAATAATCATTAAAAAATTCAATGACCAATTTGTCAATCAAGAAACAGTGGTGTTACATGAATATTGAAGAAGAATAGCATGAAATGATCATTGTAATGAATTAAAAAAACATTGAAATAATGAAAAGGATTAAAATATTTTTCAAAAAAAATAAAAGTAGAGACATATTAAAAAAATGAGAGAAAATACAAAAAAACTAGGTTAATGGAATATAAATATAATCAAAATAAGGTCATTCTCAAAATTATGAGGGAAATGATATTAAAAGGACACAACAATTATGATGTAAAATGATTTTACACCATGTTTTATTATAAATGGTTCACAGAAAAAAAAATACACTATTAGTCTTGGTTTTATGATGTATGTGAAAGATTTATAGTATTTATAATAATATATATCCACTTTTTCTGCTTGAATAAAATTTGATCCCCAAGTGTTTTATGCTATAAATATGGATTTTAAAAAATATTTTAATCTTTAGATGGAATATTTTATGAAATAAATTTATTATGAACTGGGTCACTAGCTCTATAGAAATCAGTATTTTAGGTATTTACACCATAAAAAATATTTCATGGAATAAATTTTATTAAATTTTAGAAAATTACAATAAGAACCACATTTCCACATCATATAAAATTATCTAAAATACAACTAAAATTCATTACATCATAGGATAAAAACTAAAACATTTTCATAAAATGATTCTAAAATGAATATATGAATAAATATTATAAAAACCACATTAACTTTTAAAAAATCAACCATAAATATGTCCAAAAAAATTATCAAAAAATATAAAAAATTATCCAAAAATCATGATTAATGAAGTTCATACACTTGTTATTCTGTGTAATAATTAATCCATCTATATTACTCATTTGAAATTTTTGATAATGAAATATGAAATATAGAACATTAGGATTCTTAAAGTATCTCTTGAATCATTGATAAAATTTTGTATAAAAAGTCAAAGGCAGGGAAAGTAGTTTTTAGTTTTAACATCAAAAATAGATTTTCCAATGAAGGGAAGAAAATAATAACGAATTTAAATAATCTACCCCCCATTATTCATGAATATAATTTTTTATTTTCCTTTGGTTCATTTCCATCATGAACACGAAAAATAGAACAATCAAGTGAAATATTAAGGTTCATGCATTTGATATTCCAAATATTAATTGTATTGAAACTACTAGCTAAAAGATATTTCTAAAAGAAAAAAATACATTTCAATAAATATGGAAATAAAATAACATTGGGTTAATCCCACAATGTTCTTTTGTTATGGTTGTTAATATTTAAATCACCTTGTTCGATCATCTAATAAGATTACATTAAAATATAACAATCTTAGGCTTAAATAATTATAACAATTTTTCATATCTAATTTTCCTAATCTCCCTCTACTCTTAAAAATAACCCTTGATCATTATTGAAGAGAAAACTCTCTATTAGACAATACTAGAAATTGTAAAATAAATTATTGGTTTTTCCATAACCGATAAAACTCATTTTTCTCCTCTATTTTTGGAAGCTAATATTCCAAATAATCAATTATATCCTTAGTTATATTAATTTTCACCACTTATTTTTATTTATATTCTCTTAATTTCCCTAAAACCAGCATTGGGGTTTCATCTTCATTAAGGATTTTCATAGGATCAATTCACATATCTGCTATTATTTTTATCATGTTATTCACTATGTTAGCAGTTTTCAGAACTTCTTTATCTTATTTTTCTTATTCATTTACTTTTTTGTATTTACATTGACCTAAAATGGAGAGGTAATATTGTATATAAACTAATTCATCTTTCTAAAAAGAGTTACCTTAGATACCGCTTTGGAATCGACAACATTAACAGGTATATCCACAATGAGTTTCTCATGATTTTTTTCTACCTTGGATATCTATTAACTTGAATCCCCCACCCACTTTAATATCATTTCAAGACATGGACATACCTCGATGAATAATACTTCTTGTATATGGTACTATATCATGTCCTTTAATTAGTTTTTTGTGAGATTCTACCTTTTTGACTATAGATCATTTGAAATTATTTGATATGATGTGAATGGTCTATAATATGGATTGAAATTTTTTCATTATCAGTCAAGATACATTGAATTACTACCACTAGAATGTAAAATTCCATGAACATAAAATGAATATGAATATAAAGTAAACTCAAAAACCAATAATAACAAAATGGGAGGGGAAATTCATGTTATATAATATTGAATATATGTTGTTCTCTTTTTTAAACACAATGCCAAAGGAATCTCTATGACCATTGCTGTCGTTACTTATCATTTTTTCAAATTACTTTACAATTTAAGAAATATAAAAAAAATTTAAAACTAAAAATAATTATTATAGGATATAAATGACTCCATGTGAAACCCATGAGGAAAACAAAAACAAATAACCCAATAGAATGGTCTCTATCATAAATAATTTACCCAAAAAATGTGAATTCAGTTGATTCAATAAGTTATATAAAATTGAATGGGAATAAGAGAGGAATTTTAATGCAATGATAATTTTGTATAATTCAATAAAACTCCACTCCACTTGTGATATAAATTAAATTATTAACAGTGATACTACTTGGTTTGTCTAGATCTACATCTTAATACAAACCAAAATTACATAAACATGATGATCCCTTTAGTTGAGGTGATCTATTAAAAATCTATAGGTGTTAAAATATATCTTAGAACAAAAGGATGGGTTAAGATTTCTCTCAGACCCCCAGTAACCTCTATCAAATTTGGTATCATCCCCAAACCATCATCAAACTTTCTAGGAAATTTGGGAATATGATTTATAATAATCTCAAGAATATACTTTAAATATAAAAATATCAAAAAATAGAAGAATTATTAATTATTACACATAGACTGTATGTCACTGTCAACCTATATTATAACACTTATAAACTCATATAGACTTTTCATAAACCATTAATACAAAATGAATCTTAGTGAAGGTAATATATCAGTTATAATAGATTTTTTTTTAAATAATGAAATGGTCACTTGAATTCTTTTTGGTAACCAAAGTGGGAATTAATCTATTACAAAGAGAAAAAAAGTTAAAGGAAAACTAATCTACACAATTAATAGAATAATTAATATAAAACGTACTATTTAAACTCGTGTAATGAACAAACCTATGGAAACAAAAAAAATTACTCCGGTTGGTCTCCCATATGGTAAAGTATTACAAATATGAAGAAAATTTTTTCATAGTAAAAATGCATAAAGAAAACCACACGGGTAAAATTTGAATAAAATATAAAATATAAATAAGACATAAAATGTAAATATAAAATGGCCAAACCATTAAAATAATACGTGATGTGTCTAAAGAAGTCACTTTGTTCCCATCTTTCATCGCCTAATCATTCCTCCACAAAGATAATGATAACATGATATACTAGTCTGTTACATAATGACATTACCTTTAACTATATACTTCTAAAAAACATGTACAGCAACCAAAATTAAAAATTATTGTGTGAGAAAAAAATATATTTAAGATACCTCCGAAAAAATTATATAATCTCTAATATAATGAATGAATTATTTCTATCTTAAAAATTTTAGTTTTCGAAGAATTTTTAAAACAATAGCAATTTTATAAAAATATTCCATTAGTTTCCATAAAACCTGCCATATTAGACAAATCCTATAATATTTAAATAATTAATATAAATAACCATGGGTACAATATAAGATAATAATGTGAGAAAATAATAATGAAATAAACCATCATGTCATAAAAAGATCATAATTGAAAAATTACATTTAAAAAATTTAAAAAATAATTTTCAAATATGTTCCTTTCCTCTTATAGTCTTGAAGATAAATTTATAAACCAAAAACAATATTTAAATCATTTAATATAACAATTGGTGTGCGCAAAAACCATTTTGAAGAAAACCTCTTTAAAAACAAGTATCTATTCTAAAAATGTCATATCAATGTCAAATCAATAAATTTAAATAAATAAACCAATGGAATTGATAATAAATTCTGTTAATTCAAGAATTACAGCCAATTAAAAAGAGACACCTACAATAAGAATGCAGAAAACCTCACCATCTTCAAAAAAGAGAGATTAGAAGTAAGAAAATAAGCCATTGAAAGGAAATTCCATAGGGAAACCCACAATTGATCAATAGAAAACCCAAATTGATCAAAAACACATTCATAAAAACATTCAACATCGTTTTTGAAACCATAAAAAATAAAAAAATCAGTATTACCACCTATCGGAGTGATGCGACATACCCACCACATGGGCCAACATGAAGTGAATAAATTCAGAAGGGTGAGATCACAAAAATTCACAAAAATATCCCTATTGTTCAAGAGTATTACATGTATGATAAGTATAAAATACATTTCTGTGGATAATGAGTCTGACTATAGGAATCGAACTATTCAAATCCTGAACCCCTTCTACAATCTGAATTCCCCAAGATTCCATATTTGTCAAAAAAGGAATTGACGGAGGTTACAAATCACAATCTCAACAATTTCACATAATTAAAAAGATTCAAAACATGTAATATTTACTGATTTAAATGAGAATCATTATATTTTATCTATAATGTATTCATATCATGTATCTCATTCGAAAAATGTAACTCATTCATGACATGGATATGTTCAGTTATCAGTCTGCAGTACAAACTATATAAAAAAAGGAAACATCCTTGAAGATTTCACAACTCATGGAGAACCCCCTTAAAACAATGAAACATTACACCTTGAATAATCTAATTAATAAAAATTAAATCCTTATACATTTTTTCATTTCCCCAAAAAAATATCTCAATCATCATTTGGCCTGGAACCCAATTATACCAAATGGGGGTAAATACTAGAGTCACATAGTATCTAATGAATTGTAAGGTAAAGTTAAAATCTCCCAAACATACAATATTTATATTCCCAAATATTCATTAAAATCCTTGAATTTAAGAATGGGATGACCACTCACACCTATTCAACAAATCCCACTCTCATTTATTATAAATATCATGTCTCTAAAAATAGAATACATAGATCAATGGAATTATTTTATGGTGTTACTCCTTATCATATTGATCCATATTATGAAATGGTTTCTCAAATATAGTGGCAGTAGGATCAAGATCAACATCCCCCCATTCAATCACATGGAAATAAACCTTTTGAACTATCCTCACCTGGGAAACATTAAATGCTTCATGGATGGAATTTAAATGATATGGTAAGTCCAATAGAAACCCTAATTTTGCAAGACACTCCATAAATGTCAAAGTGTCCATCAATCATTGATGATGACTTCCCCTATATATCTAAACAATTCTGTCCCAAGCAATGTGAAACTCTAAGAAAATATATATAACCAACCTCAAAATATAGTGGTCTAGAAGTAAAATCCAAATTTCTATTACAAATTACTTTTTTCCATGAGCAATCACACATATATCTACTACACCTTTTCCTTAATTTATAAAAGAAATTTCATCCGTACCATGGAACAATCTCTTAACTATTCCCGAAACAATAGAGTTCTATATGGATACCGATAAATATTATCAATGTTTAGAATCTTAATAGAGGTATGAAAACTACTATTAATTTAAAACATTATCTGGGGAAATTTTTTTTACCAAGAATATGAGAAATCTATCACACATTCCCGTAGCATTTCCTCTAGAACCTGTATATCCATTCCCATCTCTCAATTTGATTTTGGATGAATATCCATACTCAACTTCAACTGATAACACATCACCACTTATAAAATATTCTAATACCTGGGTATGAACCTAGGGACACTATTATTAATGATCCCAGATAAAACAAAATTTTCCTCGAAAACATCTCAACCATATAGTCCCCATGTTGTTCAACTTTATTCATCTCCTTTATAAAGAGTAAATCCACTGATTTAATGATTTATGAAATGATTACCCAAATTGGATCCTTCTTAGAAGGATATAAGGGTAAAACAATTATGATTTCCATGGATGTCTAATCCCACATTCATTCCATAATGGTTTGGGGATGAAACCAACTAATAGGACTTTAGTTTTTTGATTTAATTCGCTAACATGCGAGACATCATGGAAAAAATATAAAAAGAACCAACTCGTCCCCAACCACCAATACCAAAATCTCATGTCATGATACATCTTGGTAGAACCGGGCTATACAATCCATCAGATATAGTGTACAATGTCCAATGATTCCCTCCTGAGAGAAAAATGAACAACCATCCTTCTTTGGAAACAAAAATAACATATGGGAGACTAAGACCACTCACTGGAGGTTTCCCCGTATTTAGTATTTTATTAAGGAACAGACCCTCAATGTATGGTACTTTATCTATCTTAACCTTATCTTCAAACTACGAGTCTGCCATTGTTGAAGCCAATCACACATTCCCACTAAATATTTCCCTCCCAAAATAATCATGAAAAACAGAATCATCAGATACCACTCTTCTACTAATTACTTCAAGGATTGTGTCAATAATTTCTAGATCAATGCATCTAAAACCATATTCAATTTTCATCGATTATAAGATATATCAAAATTAATTTCTTATATGTACCCAACCCAGTGTCTTTGGTGCTAGTTCAAATCCCTCTCATTTAAAATATACTTCGTAATTTTATGACCATAATATACTGTAAACCTCTTACTAAATAGGTATTGATTCCATATTTTTATTAAATACATAATCTATAAAAACAAAATTTCATTGGTAGCATAGTAATTATTATGAGGATGTAAATGGTGAAAGACATATTCCATCACATGATTCCCCTAAATCAAGACAGTCACCTATCCCATACTAGAAGAATCATAGAAAATATCATGAACTGAACCTTGTTTGGGAAGAATAAAAATCGGAGCTGAACTCATCACTACATTAAGATCCTTAAATTATATTTAAATTTTTTTCATTCTACCCAATAATTTCACCCTTACAGGTTAATTTTTTCATCATAGATGCATGTTTGGTGAATTTCCAAATGAACAACATCTAATAACCAGCCAACCCCAAGAATATTTTTCTATCAAACACATTTGCAGGCCTATCCCAGTACATAACCTCTTTTATCTTATTATGATTCATTTATAAACCCCTCTTATATTTAACATTCCCTAGAAACCTAAGTTATTAAAACAAAAACCCACCTTTGAGTATTTTACAATACAAATGTTGTTCCCTAAATGTGATGAGAATGATATTGAAATGTATCGTTTAATCAACCCTTTACACGGATTATGCCAAAATATCATCCATCTACATAATAAAATATTCTATGAACTGATGTGTGATTGGGTAAAACAATTCCATAAATAATATATGTGTGTTAGTGAGATGACTGAAAAGTACATTTTAAATTATCTTCAAGTAATGGCCTTGTAACATTGTTACAAATGGCCCTCAAGGGGGGGGAGAGAAATTAATGTATGCCAAGTGAATCATTCTGCGCAAAAACCTAACACTCCCACGGAAGAGAACCCAAACCGTCATAGAGGATAACTCCCTCACCTAGGAAACTGTGGCTTCCTAGAGCTTCTTTAAAAAAATGGTATCCCTCCAGCTGTGGTGGATGAAGTGTCTAGAAGAAATTTATTGGACACACCTTCTGATAATGTAAATCTGGTCCCATGGCACATCAGACCTTCCTTGAACCATCTTTACCAGAGTTTCGGAGTCTGACTCAATTTCAGCCACTATGAGACCCCACTCCCTACACACTTGGAGAACTGTAAGCTATGCTCGGGCCTCCAGCCCTAGAGATGAACCCGGGCCATATAAGGAGTTGAAAGCCACAATAATAGGATAATGTGCATCACAAAGGACCACTACACCTTTTATGGCTCTGTTTTTAAAAGAACCATCCATGTTGAGCTCTAGAACGTTAGAAGGTAGGTGCCAAAAATCCCATATTTCTCCCATTTCTCTATGAAATATAGATATGTTGAGGATGTTGAAAATCAGAGCCTATTGATGGCCTCCTTTGAGCTTTGAGAGTAGAGCATTTATAAGGTACCTTGACCACATAAAAATTAATGAAGTCGGAACACGAGCACCCAATCGTGACTGATTCTAAGCCTCTAAAATTTTCGAACAGATGAAATCAATGATGATTTCTTGGGCTTTAAATTCCATTTTATTCTCCTCCACACCCAAAAACCAAGAGTTCATGAGACTTTGGAAGAGATATTTATGTGTATTAACCCTTGGCTATGGGAAATAGTTCATCCAAACATCGACCACCGAGTCACACTGAGCAAAAAGGTGATCAATGGATTCCCTCCTCAGGGTCACACAACAGAAGCACCGTGATGCTATGTGAATTCCCTTCCTATGGATGTTATAATCCATAGGTAAAGCATTGTTATTTATGCGAAAAAACTGAAAGATCATTTTTGTGGGAATCTCATTGCTTCAATATTTTCCAGCTCTCTCCTATGAATTGTCCCATGCGTGTCTGCCTCTTCGAAAATCCCGGGAGGAGAATCAGCCCAGTCTCGAACTCGTATAACATCATTGATCCTCTTCCTCAACCAAGAATATGCTGTCAAATACTGCATTCTGGTCCTCATTGAGTACTTCCTTAATAAACAAAGTATGGTTTCTTGTTTCTTTGATGGAGATGTTGGCTGCAGGGAAATGCGGATATCTGAGACTTGTCCCCGTCCAGTTATCTTCCCAAAATCTAACGTCACATCATCCAATAATCCAAATAATTGATCCATATAACACAGCCATGTAGTCGAACATGCACCTTGACAATTGATTTTGACATGCTCTTCGTGTTCCTCCATCACTCTGGTGGTCACTGTATCTACTCTTGAAGAAGGAATCCCACAACGATTTCCCGGTTATTGTAACAGCCCGAGATTTTATGAAAAGTATTCTTTTTTTTATTTTACTAATGTCTTGTGTTATGCGCTACACCAAAAGGAGCTTGCACAACACGCATCCTTGACTTGCCTTGCATTACACGCAATCGCAACCTTCCTCGATAGCGTGTGTGGTACGTAATCCTGAGTTTCACGAAACAATGATATGCTATTAAAATATTATTAAAACTAGCCGTTATGAATAGTAATAACCACTTTTTAAATTTTAGAAATTTTATCTCTCACAATGGACTTCATTTTTGGATTCGGAGTATCGAATTTAGCCTAAGGTGAAATTTTGGTACTTTTCGGATAACTTTCATATTTTGATGAATAGTGAAAATTACTAAATTATAATTAAAAACAATTTTTTTAATCGAAATAGTTGATAGTGATAAATCATTAATTTGAGTGGTTTTAAAGTATATTTAGAATATATTTTTACAATTTAATACAATGTTGGTCATTGGATGTAATTGCACATTTAAACCAGACATAAACAAATGTCAATCTTTTGATAGATATTGTTTCTTAAAAACACGCTATTTGTTTTAACAGCGGGATTTAATTATAAAATTAATTAATGCAACTTTTATGTTATGAATTTGGTAAAATAGACTTCATTTTTGAATTCGGAATATGAAATATAGCTTGGGATGAAATTTTGGCATTATCCTGAAAAACATCAATTTTTGATGAATAGTGAAACTACTAAGTGGTAGGTTAAAAACTGAATTTTGCATAAAACTTAATTTTACCGCTTCTGTGAATGGAATTTTGAAAATCCGAGAGACACGGTTAATATCAAGGACTAAAATGTGGTTCAATGAGATGAAAATAATTTTTTGGTGAATAGTAACTTTTTACTTTTTTTTACCGCGGTTAATAGTAAATAGGGTAACTAAGGGTAAATATGATATCACTATTACCCTAACACATGTCCTAATTCTATTGGACAAGTGTAATTCGACCAAAAACAAACTTAGGAATAAAATATGACCATTTAGGCCCACTTGGATTAGATTAGGACATTTATTATTAATTTATTTAAAGAAGGGTTAAAATAGCTAAAATCAAAGTTTAATAAGTAAATCATTTTTAATATGGGATTATACATAAGATAAATTCGATTGTAAATATTAATTAGAAAGCTAAAAAGATTTCCTACATGATGGTATTTTATTTATAATTTTTAGACATCAAATAATTTAATTTATTTATGACACAACAATGATGCAGTAATTATCTTATTAATGAAATATTGACATAATTGATGTTATAAACACCAAAATAAATGTAATTTGAGATTTTTTATGAATTCCACTAATTTTCTAGGTTACTATGATATATTAATGTTGATTTAATCAACTTGGTTCGAACATTTAATTCTGTTATGACTTTTACAAAAATCATATATCAAATAGTGTCAAAATTGACACAAAATAGTTTTTAAATCAAATATTATATTATTAATTGTTATTGTATTTCTAAAAATCTAAGGTTCGGCCAAATGACTTAGATAAGGATATATATATTAATAATAAACAATTTGGGGTTCGTTTGGCATGTTATAGTAAGTGTATTAACCATATAGTGAAAGAAAACAAAAAGACATGGTAAAAGTTAAATTATTTAACTTAGAGTTAAATCTAATTGATAAGGTTAAAATAATATCCTAAACTTGTCTAAATTCTATTGGTTGATAGGATTTCGACCCATCCCCACTTTAGCTTCAAAATAAGACCCTTTGGAACCATTATAAACCGATTTTGACTTTAATATAATATAATATTTTGAGATATTCCTAAGGTGCCCCTCTCCTCCCCTATAAAAGGACACCTCCTCCCCCTCCTCCTCACACCAATTTGAGCACTCAAGATCGGCCAACCCCTGCCAAAATCTCTTCTCCACATCCCTAGAAACATCCTAGAGGTTCTGGTCTTCCTCAAAGACCAATTCTAGTGCCCTAAGAGGAGGTCTCAAAGAGGAACTTCAAAGAAGAGGTAATTACTGTTACCAATTATTTCATCTTTATTTCTTCTTCCACTTCTTCTTCTTAGGTTGTTTCATTATGAAGTAATAACATCAGTATCACTCATATACTGATATGTTATTATAAGTATGAAACAACCCTATTTCACCATCTCTCCATCCTACGGAAAAAGAAATCACCGCGCGTGCGTACGTACGGAATACCGTCTCCACGCCGTGGTGTAATCTATTTTCCACCACCACCTTACATGGATGGGTATAATGGTGTAAAGAATAACTATACATAGTTATTACAACATCATATTGATTCTGATATATTGTATAATCCACTCCAATTCAATTCAATATTTATAGAAATGATATCATCGCTCGTGCGTACGTACGGACTACCGTCTCCACGACGTGATGAGATTCATTCTCCATGTTAACCATTTAAGAATGATTATAATGTATATATAAGACATAATAATGAAATATATGACATTATAAAGCTACTGGATTTATTTATATATATACATATGTATGTCATCTACTTACTTCCATTTCAAGACAATAAGGAAAGAAAAACAGCGTTCATGCGTACGTACGAACTACCGTCTCCATAAACAGTGTTTTTCATTTTATTTATCTACCTATTATATATATATACTGAATATATATGATATATAAATCATATTTTATATTCTGGAAGTAAGTAAATCATGATATAAGTAATAATTATGTCAAGAACAAACAAGTCAAAACACCTACGATAAATGAAACGATTTTACCCAAAACGCTTCTTTAACATGGAATTTACAAAAGAACGGGTAATATAATGTCATAAGTGAACCATATATGATATCATAACAATGAATATGATTCTGTAATAAGTAAATAACATGATTTAAATCATTATACAGGAGGTTCGGACACTTACAAAGCAAGTCGGACCTAAGGTAAGGGAAATATCACAATCTCATTTTTATCCGAGATTGTTTATACTTTGGTATTTACTGGGGTGTATTTTATCATCCACATCCATGTTTCTTCAATATGTAATATTATTTCCATCCACCTACAATTGTTTAAATCCAATTTTACCCTTCGGTGAGTTTTTTGTAAAAGATATGAAAGGAATCTTTTGTCGTTTTTATACGAGGTACTTTTTGACTTTTCTGACAAAAGTACGAAGAATGCTTTTTTTAACTTATACGGCACGAACGGATTTATACTGTTTTATAAAGCCTTATTTTCATGAAGCTTCCTCTAAAAGATTTCATGACTATTTTCAATAAAATCTCGTTCTTTTAAAATTGCATGATGTTTTGTGAAAAGAAATTGATTTTGAAGAAGAAAGGATATTTTCCTCAAGAATTCAATTCAAGTGTTTTATCAAAATTATTTTCCATATAAGATAATAAAGGGTTCTGTTTCTATCCATATTTTTACATTGATTTGACAATGTTGTGATGGAATTATGTTTATGAATTCCTTTATTTTATATGAATGGTTTTATGATGTCATGTTGTTTAAGAATCCCATTTTTATTACATGGGTTATGGAATGATGTATGATTTATGATTTTGTGGCACACATAAGAAAGGATTCATTAAGAGATGGGTGGGACCTATATCTCCCTCCAATGCATTGGGTAAAGATTTTATATCTCATGAGATAGACATGGCTGGAATGGTAGGTTATACCGGTTCAGTGAAACAGGACTGAAACGAGGATTACTCGATTCAGAAAGGGACTTTGTCCACTAAGATAGTCTTGGAAATGAGTCTTGACTAACAAGAAATGATTCTCTATGATTATGTGTGTATGCCACAAAGTTCCATGTTTTATGTTATGATTATTGTGATTACATTTCACTGCCATGATTTATCCCATGTTATGAAATTATGCTCTCTTTTGCAGGTTATGATTTCCAAAATGTTATGTTCTTATGAATATGATGTGATTGATATTTCTTTTGTTTACCCTTACTGAGCATTTGAGCTCACCCTTTTATGTTTTCTTTTCCCCAGGATATAAAGAAAGGTTTTAGGTAAAAAAAAAGGAAGATCTTTATGGGAGATGTTGAAGATATTTCACCACGATTAGAAGATTATAGTCCGAGTTTCCAAAGACACTAAACTATTACGGTCCTTGTGTGTGTGTTTTTGTAATGTACTAAGTATTCCGCAAAAGTAATGTAAAGTCCATGTACGATAAGCTTCGGTTCTCTACAGTTGGTATCAGAGGAAAGGTTTAGTCAACCTTTGGAAACTAGGATGCGAAAACGTTAGTGAGATCCCTAGAGATATTTCTAAGGTATGTCTAGGGATGCCCCTAAGGATAAGTATACGTATAGGATATAGTCCTAGAACTATGGTAACGATATTAGATTAAACCAAAGATGATAGATATTTAAGTTACTTCCCCTTTATCATGATTTTTGCATCTAACACTATTCTGTTTGGGTTTTAGAAAATGGCTGGAAACAAGATGATTCACAATAATGGAGGATATGATGGACAATGGAATGATATTATTCATGAGCAACCAAATGAAATGGGATTTGGATGTCCAAACATCATTATTATGCCGAATCAGCAATCTCACAACATGATCAATAAAGTAAAATTTGGTAAGTTTCCTGACTCGACTAATAAGAGAAAGATGGAGTTCTATGATGATCATAGAGGAAAGAAAGTTCAATTTCCCCTATGTAAATCATGTGGGAAGAGGCATCAAGGAGAATGTTTCAAGGGAACTGGAAGATGCTTTGGGTGTGGAAAAGAAGGACACAAAGCAAGTAAGTGCAAAGGAAAAGGGTCGGTTAACACCATGGATGAGGATAATGGTATTGCTACGACATCAAAAATGGTTAAGTGTTTTAAATGTGGAATGTATGGGCATTATGCAAACAAATTCCCTAAGGGAAAGACTCATGAAGAGAATCAGTATGGTCATATGGGTAGTATTTATGTGGATGATGATGAAGAGACTACAAATGATATGTGAGATGAAAGAATTTTTGAAGCTCGGTCAATGGTTTGAGAATGTAGTGGAATGATTACATGTTTATCATGTGTAATTTTGGAATAAAGAGACATCTATGGATTGTTACACTGTTGTCTTTCCTTGTGTTTTGAAAGTGTATGATTAATGTTACCAGTATCCATGAAAGGTTATTCAAATATTTTTGGAATGTAGATGATATGCGCATAATGAAGGGATAAGGAGAAAATTAAATGTTTGATAGTATTCATGAGCTCATGATTGATATAAGGACTAAGTGATATCATGGTTTGAGTATATAGAATTTTGAGGATTTTGGTATGTGGAAAGTGTTAACTTTTAACTGCACTCATGTTTTCACTAAGGTATTCAAGAGAATACACGATTAAGGACTTTGAATGTTTGGAATGTGACCAAGAAGACATATCTTATGATATGTGGGGATCAACGACAGTATTAAATCTCTGGTAATCGATGTCACTATATTATGAGAGTGGACTGCAGTATTATGTATAAGCCTAAAGATTAGACTGGATTATGTTGGACATAAGTTAGTAGTGTCTAAGGATAGAAGATTTTCGATATTATTGATGGGATGTTATAGTAACGTAGTTTTAGAAAAAGGGACAACCTGCAGGACGGGCGACAGCCCATCGCTTCGAACAAGGCTGTAGGAATCGAACCCACAACCGAAGTGCGACTGGCCTTTATCGCCTACCACTGACCTACAGGAAGTCCCTGTTTAGTAGAAACCAGTTTTATTATATTAAGAAGTATGATATATGAAGTATAAGTCCATTTTAGGAACCATATATGATTAATCTCACTATAGAATGACTTATGTATATTTAATAACTTTTGCTAACCTTTTGTTTGAGACAGATGGAATGAACAGTCATTCTATCACATGATCTGCTAACACTTCACGAATAACAAATTCAACTTCATTTATTTAAGAAATGAAGTGGAAATTGTTCAAGGCACGAACAACAGTGAGATTGTACCAAAATAAAGTAAGTATTTATTCTAATTCAAATTTTCAACTTTAGGGAGATGTTCTTGAAAACCAAAAATGTTGTCCTAGTGATCTTATACCTGATGAATCAGATGGTACCTTAGATCATCACAAATTTATGGATTTGTGATTACTGGCTTTTCCATAGCCATGTTCTTTACCACTCTCCATCAGAACATGACGGTTAGATTTCTCTTCCATATCCATATTTTCACCTATGTGGAAACCCAGTGATTAGTTTATTTGGGTAATCGTTACATTTCATACTTTAGTTTTTAAAGCCAAGATTTGGTATTCCCTTTTACGATGTGGGTTTCTATTAAAGAAACTTTCGAATAGTAAACCATTTATAACCCCGACGAATTTCGAGGGCGAAATTCATTTTAAGGGGGGTAGAATGTAACAGCCCGAGATTTTATGAAAAGTATTCTTTTTTTTATTTTACTAATGTCTTGTGTTATACGCTACACCAAAAGGAGCTTGCACAACACGCATCCTTGACTTGCCTTGCATTACACGCAATCGCAACCTTCCTCGATAGCGTGTGTGGTACGTAATCCTGAGTTTCACGAAACAATGATATGCTATTAAAATATTATTAAAACTAGCCGTTATGAATAGTAATAACCACTTTTTAAATTTTAGAAATTTTATCTCTCACAATGGACTTCATTTTTGGATTCGGAGTATCGAATTTAGCCTAAGGTGAAATTTTGGTACTTTTCGGATAACTTTCATATTTTGATGAATAGTGAAAATTACTAAATTATAATTAAAAACAATTTTTTTAATCGAAATAGTTGATAGTGATAAATCATTAATTTGAGTGGTTTTAAAGTATATTTAGAATATATTTTTACAATTTAATACAATGTTGGTCATTGGATGTAATTGCACATTTAAACCAGACATAAACAAGTGTCAAACTTTTGATAGATATTGTTTCTTAAAAACACGCTATTTGTTTTAACAGCGGGATTTAATTATAAAATTAATTAATGCAACTTTTATGTTATGAATTTGGTAAAATAGACTTCATTTTTGAATTCGGAATATGAAATATAGCTTGGGATGAAATTTTGGCATTATCCTGAAAAACATCAATTTTTGATGAATAGTGAAACTACTAAGTGGTAGGTTAATAACTGAATTTTGCATAAAACTTAATTTTACCGCTTCTGTGAATGGAATTTCGAAAATCCGAGAGACACTGTTAATATCAAGGACTAAAATGTGGTTCAATGAGATGAAAATAATTTTTTAGTGAATAGTAACTTTTTACTTTTTTTTACCGCGGTTAATAGTAAATAGGGTAACTAAGGGTAAATATGATATCACTATTACCCTAACACATGTCCTAATTCTATTGGACAAGTGTAATTCGACCAAAAACAAACTTAGGAATAAAATATGACCATTTAGGCCCACTTGGATTAGATTAGGACATTTATTATTAATTTACTTAAAGAAGGGTTAAAATAGCTAAAATCAAAGTTTAATAAGTAAATCATTTTTAATATGGGGTTATACATACGATAAATTCGATTGTAAATATTCATTAGAAAGCTAAAAAGATTTCCTACATGATGGTAATTTATTTTTAATTTTTAGACATCAAATAATTTAATTTATTTATGACACAATGATGATGCAGTAATTATCTTATTAATGAAATATTGACATAATTGATGTTATAAACACCAAAATAAATGTAATTTGAGATTTTTTATGAATTCCACTAATTTTCTAGGTTACTATGATATATTAATGTTGATTTAATCAACTTGGTTAGAACATTTAATTCTGTTATGACTTTTACAAAAATCATATATCAAATAGTGTCAAAATTGACACAAAATAGTTTTTAAATCAAATATTATATTATTAATTGGTATTGTATTCCTAAAAATCTAAGGTTCGGCCAAATGACTTAGATAAGTATATATATATTAATAATAAACAATTTAGGGTTCGTTTGGCATGTTATAGTAAGAGTATTAACCAAATAGTGAAAGAAAACAAAAAGACATGGTAAAAGTTAAATTATTTAACTTAGAGTTAAATCTAATTGATAAGGTTAAAATAATATCCTAAACTTGTCTAAATTCTATTGGTTGATAGGATTTCGACCCATCCCCACTTTAGCTTCGAAATAAGACCCTTTGGAACCATTATAAACCGATTTTGACTTTAATATAAAATAATATTTTGAGATATTCCTAAGGTGCCCCTCTCCTCCCCTATAAAAGGACACCTCCTCCCCCTCCTCCTCACACCAATTTGAGCACTCAAGCTCGGCCAACCCCTGCCAAAATCTCTTCTCCACATCCCTAGAAACATCCTAGAGGTTCTGGTCTTCCTCAAAGACCAATTCTAGTGCCCTAAGAGGAGGTCTCAAAGAGGCACTTCAAAGAAGAGGTAATTACCGTTACCAATTATTTCATCTTTATTTCTTCTTCCACTTCTTCTTCTTAGGTTGTTTCATTATGAAGTAATAACATCAGTATCACTAATATACTGATATGTTATTATAAGTATGAAACAACCCTATTTCACCATCTCTCCATCCTACGGAAAAAGAAATCACCGCGCGTGCGTACGTACGGAATACCGTCTCCACGCCGTGGTGTAATCTATTTTCCCCCACCACCTTACATGGATGGGTATAATGGTGTAAAGAATAACTATACATAGTTATTACAACATCATATTGATTCTGATATATTGTATAATCCACTCCAATTCAATTCAATATTTATAGAAATGATATCATCGCTCGTGCGTACGTACGGACTACCGTCTCCACGACGCGATGAGATTCATTCTCCATGTTAACCATTTAAGAATGATTATAATGTATATATAAGACATAATAATGAAATATATGACATTATAAAGCTACTGGATTTATTTATATATATACATATGTATGTCATCTACTTACTTCCATTTCAAGACAATAAGGAAAGAAAAACAGCGTTCATGCGTACGTACGGACTACCGTCTCCATGAACGGTGTTTTTCATTTTATTTATCTACCTATTATATATATATATATACTGAATATATATGATATATAAATCATATTTTATATTCTGGAAGTAAGTAAATCATGATATAAGTAATAATTATTTCAAGAACAAACAAGTCAAAACACCTACGATAAATGAAACGATTTTACCCAAAACGCTTCTTTAACATGGAATTTACAAAAGAACGGGTAATATAATGTCATAAGTGAACCATATATGATATCATAACAATGAATATGATTCTTTAATAAGTCAATAACATGATTTAAATCATTATACAGGAGTTTCGGACACTTACAAAGCAAGTCGGACCTAAGGTAAGGGAAATATCACAATCTCATTTTTATCCGAGATTGTTTATACTTTGGTATTTACTGGGGTGTATTTTATCATCCACATCCATGTTTCTTCAATATGTAATATTATTTCCATCCACCTACAATTTTTTAAATCCAATTTTACCCTTCGGTGAGTTTTTAGTAAAAGATATGAAAGGAATCTTTTGTCGATTTTATACGAGGTACTTTTTGACTTTTCCGACAAAAGTACGAAGAATGCTTTTTTTTAACTTATACGGCACGAACGGATTTATACTGTTTTATAAAGCCTTATTTTCATGAAGCTTCCTCTAAAAGATTTCATGACTATTTTCAATAAAATCTCTTTCTTTTAAAATTGCATGATGTTTTGTGAAAAGAAATTGATTTTGAAGAAGAAAGGATATTTTCCTCAAGAATTCAATTCAAGTGTTTTATCAAAATTATTTTCCATATAAGATAATAAAGGGTTCTGTTTCTATCCATATTTTTACATTGATTTGACTATGTTGTGATGGAATTATGTTTATGAATTCCTTTATCTTATATGAATGGTTTTATGATGTCATGTTGTTTAAGAATCCCATTTTTATTACATGGGTTATGCAATGATGTATGATTTATGATTTTGTGGCACACATAAGAAAGGATTCATTAAGAGATGGGTGGGACCTATATCTCCCTCCAATGCATTGGGTAAAGATTTTATATCTCATGAGATAGACATGGCTGGAATGGTAGGTTATACCGGTTCAGTGAAACAGGACTGAAACGAGGATTACTCGATTGAGAAAGGGACTTTGTCCACTAAGATAGTCTTGGCAATGAGTCTTGACTAACAAGAAATGATTCTCTATGATTATGTGTGTATGCCACAAAGTTCCATGTTTTATGTTATGATTATTGTGATTACATTTCACTGCCATGATTTATCCCATGTTATGAAATTATGATCTCTTTTGCAGGTTATGATTTCCAAAATGTTATGTTCTTATGAATATGATGTGATTGATATTTCTTTTGTTTACCCTTACTGAGCATTTGAGCTCATCCTTTTATGTTTTCTTTTCCCCAGGATATAAAGAAAGGTTTTAGGTAAAAAAAAAGGAAGATCTTTATGGGAGATGTTGAAGATCTTTCACCACGATTAGAAGATTATAGTCCGAGTTTCCAAAGACACTAAACTATTACGGTCCTTGTGTGTGTGTTTTTGTAATGTACTAAGTATTCCGCAAAAGTAATGTAAAGTCCATGTACGATAAGTTTCGGGTCTCTACAGTTATGATGTCCCATGCAAGTCTGGCTTCCATTTCATGCATTCTTTCCGAAATATCACGTAAACCAAGACCTACCTCCTCCACTATCTGTGACATACACTCCCAAGACGCCCAGTGATATCAACCATTCTTTTTGGCTTCTACAAGAATGTAGACATCACATTATCAATATTTTAAATAGTTCTCTTCGGTGGTTTGATAATTGCCAATATATGCAACGAGATGGAAGTGAGGATGGTATTAATTTGCGTGATGCACCTTTCAATGGAAAGGAATTTATTTTCCTAGTTCAGTATTATTTCACGAATCTGGTTCGTAATGTCATCAAAAAACATTTTCTTAACACATCTGGTGGAGAGTGGGATCCCAAGGTAGATCAAAGGGAGTTGTCTTCGATGGCAGCCCACCATCTCCTGAATAGTTCTGCAGCAACTACATGGGCACATGTTGGATATGAAGACCTGACTCTTCCCTCCATTAATATTCTTCCCACTATGATAACAGTACACTGAGAGAACTAGAAACTTTAAATGACCATATCTACACCAAAAAAATATTTTAGTTATAGCCTCAACTAGTAATATCCACTTGTGTTACCCTAATTGAAGATCAATCTATGTAAAGAAAAGAGATCCTCTATATTGATCAATGATGTCATCAATATTTGGAAAAGGGATATTTGTTATTTACGGTCACTGATTTGACATTCAATAATCAACTCAAAGGTTGATGCTCCGGTATGAATTCTTAGTAAATAGGAGAAGAGAATACCATAGTGACACTCTAGGATAAATGAATCCTTTATCCTTGATGTCTGAAAAATAGAAATTATGTTCTATCAACTCACCTGGAACCATATCATAATATATCTAGGAAATGGACATCTTACCTGGTTAAAGTCCAACGGTAAACTCAGTCTCTCTCTGTAGTGGTAATATAGAAAAATCAACTATAAATACATAGGGTTATTAATACAACACCATATGAAGAGGAATTCTCGAACAAGGTTCAATGAAATCTTGAATGATTTCCAAAACCTAGCATGATATCACCCAAACATAAGGAAAAACAATCCTCACTCTCCCATAAACATAATAATTGTCACCCTGAAATACATGGGTGATTCCATGAACATATAAAACTAAACTCGTTAGAGATAACAATATATTTGGTCCATAAATCTGATTATCCTCTCAACATAAATAAACCGGATAAATATATCAAGATCTAGAACCATGAAGTCCAACTCTACCTCAAGGTCAACTATTATAACTCAACTTGTCGAACATTAAAACCATTAATCAAAAATACCTCCCAATGATGTGGAACTATCATCCAATAATTGAATACATTCCAAACAAAATACCAAAATGTCAACTAACTTTGACGAAATAAAGTAAGGATTATCACATTCATCAAGAATATTGATCACCATATAAGATCAAATAAATTCCATACCTCTAACAGTAGTTTTCCCTATTTTAAATTCCTCTAGTGTATACTCCACCATAGAAATTCGTCTAGTCTTAGAATCTACCCAAGATTTATTAACCATGATAATATCCCTCATATCTTGAGGATAAGACCCATAACCCTTGGGGTCATCATTTCAAACCTGTTAACCCTTTTTGAGAGTGGATCTAGACTTACCTTCATACGAAATCCAATCACGAAAAATGACTCAAATGGATCTATTTTAAAAAATGATTAATATTATTGGGATCCCCTATAAAATTATGATTTTTATGACTATTCCCCCAACAGTGATTGAAAAAACCTTTTGTTTTCCTGATGAAGCCCCTAAAATAGGTCCTGAGGAAAAATGGAAACCTTTATGATTTTTTTCATTATATAAGATACTCCATAGCTAATGATAACACCAAATAATCTCTTCCCCAAACTATTTTTCTAGCTATGTCAGTATCTACTAAATATTCCTTTCTGACTGAGACTAGAAAGGGTAGTTATAAAATGAGAGTCAACCTAATTTAAAAATCACCCCTCAATCCTAACTCAATCCTCTGAGCCATTAGGAAATCATTTTTGACTCTATCCAGTGCCAAATGCACAATCATGTCATAATGTATGAAATAATTCAGAATTTTATGCTTCCTCTCCTTGAAGTATTGAATCTTCTAGGTATTTTCCCCTCACAAATTCTTTGGATAACACTTCTTGTTGAATATTTTCTTAAATTATTTATAGGGTAGACCATCATGTAAATTAGCTACCACAATTAATCCCACAACCTTATTCCATGTCCCTAGAGTACAAACTTGTAAAACCACACCTTAAAGTATTCACGGGTTTTCAAGAAGTTGATGATCCTCTAAATCTTGTCAAGACATTATCTAGATTCATGGGGTCCTATTTTAATATGGAATATAGGTAGATACTGCTTACTAAATTTTGAGCCATGGTCTAATATTCATCTCGGGTTCCAAACACCATCTCATCCTAGAGTCAAAATTTTGCTGATTATATCCTGTAATAATGAATGATCCATAATTATATTTTCCTATGGAAATTTTCATGTAGCTTCCTCAATCAGATTTCAAAGATTGTCCCTCAGAGGTATTATATGAAAAAAAGACAAAACCCCATCAGACGTGATTATGTTACAAAATCATATGAACAACTTTAGATATCCATAAAAAAAATTATACATAACAAGGATTTGAATATGTTATGGATTTTGTTAATAAAATATCAAACAAAACAAAGGAAATGTCTAAATAATTAAACCCCATATCTTGTTCATTCAAATAAGCTAAACCACAAAGACTCGGTCACAAAAAAAATCAATGATCTCCCATTGTAACTCAGTTCCAGTCATATAAGTTAGATAGATAGACCCCTTTTCAGCACATACTATTTTTGTTCTGATGGTTTTAACTCTGATCTACGAAGATACTAAACCTAACCCAGGTAGTGGCATAAAACATTATATTGGGTAATGACTACGAAACCAATTTGTAATGATCTAAACCATTGAAATATGAAAATAAACATAAGATTGTATGACACATGGTAAAATAAATCATGTTGGAATAATCATGTCTTATATTAATCTTAAATATGGAGAACCACTTCGGTGCATTATGGATGTTAGAAAACATATACATAAGAGACTTGAAGTCATGAAAAATAGAGAAAACTAGAAAAATAAAACATGACGAGTCTAAAGAGGTCTTTATATGACTACCTATTAACACCAAAATATTTTTCTATAATGTTTATAACAACAAGTGAAATAGAAATTCCACATAATGCCCTTACCCTTAACCGAGTCCATGGTACAAAGACAAAAATTTCCTACATGAAAAAGTAAGGTGTGAGAGTAAAACTTGTTGGATACCACTAAATAATCTAAACATGTTATAATATCTTGAATGGACTATTTCTATCTATTAAAAAATATAGGATATAAAGAATATTTATAATGTACAACCATTTTATAAAATAATACATTTGGGTTTTAAAAAACAAACCATATTCAATAAATATATGAATATTCAAATAAATAATACAAACACCCATGGATATACCAAAAGAGAAGAATGTTTGGAAATAACAATTAAATAAATCATCATGTGATAAACTAACCACAAACAATAAAAAACACCATTTATGCTCTAACTTGTGTCTATACATGCTAACATGAAATAAAATCCCCAATCCATACCTAAGGGGGTTCCAACTAATATAACATCTAGTGGTACTACAAACAATAAAGTGACACAAAACCTCTTGTGTAATTACAAACAAAAATACTGACATGTCTATTCTCGAATCACCCAAGGTTACTCAATGTGCTCAGTTTTCCAAAATCCATTTTTAAATAGTCTTACATTTAATAAAACATTTACACACATAATAATTTTTACTTTTTGAATTCAATACACATTTAAAGAAAAATCTATCATTAAATAAATTTAATCCCATACATGGTTTTTGTAAAATCTATTTTCTGGAAAAACCTATTAAAAATGTGAATTCATTCCAAAAAAATCTATTCTGTTGTCAAATAAATTTCTTTAAATGAACAAACAAATGGAATTGAAAATAACATACGGAAATTAGTAATTTAAAGAAACTTTAATAGGTATACCTACATTAATTATGGAGGTGACATAATCAATCAAGAATAGAGATTCGAAAAAAGTAGACCAGCATTCAAAATTCAAGGCATGCGGGAAAATGAAAAAGGATTGATAGAAATCCAAACCGATCAAAAAAAGATCAAAAAAACATCCTATGTCATTTATAAAATCATCGATAATAAAGAATAATAAGAACCACATACTAGGAATATGTTATAGAACTATTATTGGGATTGAACACCTAATGTAGTGATTCAGAAGGAGGGAGATCAACTAAAATCACTCAAAATCAACCAAATGGTAGAGAAGAAGGCCAAAATAATAAAATAAAAAAACATTCAGGATTACAATGTGATAAAAACGGATGGACTCCCATAATTCACTTCATGAACCCCTTTTATGGACTAAATCCCACCGGTTTTCATATATGCCCAAAGGCCTATCATTAGTTAAAACTCATGATCCCTAAAATTTTACATCATGAAAAGGTATCGTGACTCTTAAATTCTCATTCTCTAAATGGGACTCATGGTATATTCCTTATTATAGATTTATGTCATGTAACATATTCATGATTGGAATATTTCATATAGACAATCAAGAATCTAGATTGAGTAAAAAAATCTTGTATCATCCCTAAACCATACCAAACCCATGGGGAACCCATATAATCCTTTAACACATTTACACCCAGACTCCATTAATTCAAACAAATATGAATACCTAGACATTAGTTCATATTCCCTAACAAAATATCATCATCCTCATAGGGCCGAAAAAGCACTAGAACAAAATGTAGTAAATACTAGAGTCCTGAATCACATTATGTAAGGTAATAAAATGTTATAAATATTGATTTTAGAGTCAGAAATCTAATATCCCCATGTTTTTGATCGATTATAAAAATGAGAAATAATCATTATTTATAGACCAGATATAACTAAGATAAATGCTTCCATTTATCATTACTATATTTATCATACATCTAATATCTTATCTATCAAGTAATTAATATCTTTTAATATGCCTCAACATCCACATGTGATCCAAATTTTATATCTATTTGAATATATCACTCACTATTCATGTGAAAGTATTGGCCTTAAATATATGTATCTTTTTAGTATGTTTAAATAATAACCAAACATTATTCCACTCAAAATGATTGAATTATAACATTATAATCATTCTATAAATCTAAGTACCAAATGAATCATCTAGAATTTTAGGTTTGATATTATATACAGATATAATATGTTTAGAAAAATTTCATAAATAATGTTTTTATTTTATTTTATGATTTACACCACTAGTAACATTTCCAATAAGAAGATCTGTTAATTTTTTTTGGATTATTAGAAAAGTGGATGGTCATTTCATATCTTCCAAATCATCAAATTTTTTAATATTAAATCCTATTTAATTGAAATTTTATATTTATGGATCAAAGGAAAAATATTAAATAGACGGGGATTTAAAAACAACATCCACACCACATTCATAATTCCTACTTTAATATTTTTTTTAAAAATCATCAGTTTCGTGAAACATTATATGAACCATTTATCCTATAATATGTGACCACTTATTGATTCCAAAAATTCACCACAAATAATTGAGTAACCATGAAAAATTATTTTATCATATTTTATATTTATTTGGGTCATAATATTTTTTAGAATGAATAGTTATCATTTAAAAAATATAAATTAACCTACTTTAGGTTTTCTTCTGATCCAAAATCTACAGTGAACTTACTTTGAGATCATATTATAAAATATTATTTATAATGTAGAGGGTATAATTAATTGATTTATCCCAAAAAAAGGTCACTCGTCTGAAATTAAGACAATATATACTATGATATTACTGGAAAGGATACATTTATTCATTTTACAAGATACTTTTTTTTGTGTTCATTAGGTTGAAAATTTTTACTTAGTAAATTTTTCATTAACAATGATAAAAATTTAAGAATCTAGAAATATACTCCAAGATCACTTTAGATTGTGATTATAATTCATTTTTTTATGAATATAACTATTGAATAAATATTTTTAAACAACATGAGTACAAATGATTTATGTGGGAGAAATAAAACCAAATTATATATATTATAATAAAAAAAGTAAAAAAAATAATTTTTACCTTTGATACATATCCTTTGAGTGGGTATCAAATGTTTCGTAAGCACTAACTAAATAATATAGATGATGGGACACCACTAAAAGTTTTATATCTCTATTTGTGCCACTTTTCATATTTGAAAATATCAAAGACTAAATATTTATAAATTAATTCATAAAACTCTTCTAAGAATTTTAAACCAAGATATGGATGTTATACTATACAAATATTTTGTTCCAAATATACGATTTATCTTATTTTATTCTTATGAAATGATATTTCTGGTATGTTAAGTCATCTAAATATATGGAATATACATTATAATTACTATTGGTAGAAAATATATTTAGTCCTATTGAACTAGTTAAGAGAAATTTTTCATTCCCAATTTTCAATAAGTGACCCATATTACATAAAATATTTATACATATGAAGTTGTTATAACGGAATAAAACATAATAACATTAAAAATTATGGTCTCTCCAAGAATAGAAACATATCCTAATCAATTTATCTAATATTATGAATCTCTATAAATAACATTCTCTGATTCAATTTTTTTAGTTGTTCTTGATGTTGGACATACTTCTCATCATATGTTTGGAGAAACCTCTATCCATTTAAAAAATATTTTTATCAGTGGTAACTGATATTATAGACCAAAATTACATAGCTAACAATTTTGATACCAAACTTTTTTTAGGTTAGGAAACATTAGTAAAAATAACTTTCAAACCCTATATTTGCTTAAATATTATAGTCTCAATAGACATGAGGTCCCTATAAATATAATTCAATGTAATTTCCAATGTGTGAATCCATATTTAAGAGAAATTATTTCGACAAATATATTATAGTATGATAAAGAGTACATAAGAGTGAAATTTATACAGTGATACAATTTTATTCAAAATGTAGTTTTCTAGATAAAAAAATATCACACAGAATGTTTCTTTATATAGTTCCTTTAAATTTGGATTTTTATTATATATTCCCCTCCCATATTAAATTTGGATAAAATAAAATTTTTGATTTAAATTTTGTAAATATGTTTAACAAATTCACTATGATATTATGTAGGAATAGATATATAAATATTACTTTTCATATTAAAATTCAAAATTTAAGCTATAAATATTTATATTTTTTAAAAATATCAAATATTTAATGGTCTAATTTCATAGATATGTATTTATACGATCTGTATTATACTTATAAATAATAGTTATTAATTTAGATTATTATTTATCATTCGATAAATAATTATGAATTTAAGGATTTTGCAGTTAATGTATTACTGTCATTGTTATTGATGTGCATTCAATCCATCAAAATTGAAGTAATAATTATATAAATATTTCTATTGTTTTGAAAATTCATGAAATTTGAATTGAATAATATTCACTGGAACTCTAAGAAACTATGTCCTTCACAAATTTCTTCCTATTTAATTTTTTTTCATTATTGAATTTTATCCTTCAATTATGACCAAGGAAAATTAGTTTTGAAATGTATTAGATTCATATATAAAAATGATAAGATCATTTTAATATTTTCTATTATATTATACAATGGATCTTTCATGTGTTTTTTTTTTGAATATTATAATTATTATTTCTCTATGGATCAACTCTCTTAAAAATTATTACCATTTATTTAAAAAGCTGAGAAAACTAATCATCAATATTTTTTATATCACTATCATCCAAATAATGTTTAGATTTTATAGTAGATAAAAAAACTCTATTATTATTTTTCTGTTTTTTCACATATCTAAAAAGATGGTTTCATACTTAAAATAAAATTAAATGATTTCATCAAATTTAAAATCTATAATATTTCTAGTAATCAATAATGATCCTCCCTAAGATTATAAATTCATTATAGGAATGAAAATTATTTTTTGGGTTGTACTATCATATAATATATCTGTTTCTCCTAGATAATAAAAACTATTTACAATAGAAGTGAATATTTAATTCATTTCATGTACATGATATCGACGATGAAGATAAAAACTTGATTATATTATTTTAAGATACCTATTTTAGGTTAAAAAACAAGATATATAAAAATTCATATCCTCCAACTTCATTCAAATTCAATTGATTTTTTAATAAGAAGAAAATGGTTGGTGATATTCTTTTTTTATCATATTACAAAGTGTTTTAAACATTTTAGTTTAGTTTAATGGTTTCTTTTTCAATATTTGAAATTAATGAAATTTGATTATCTCAAATATAATACAACAAAAATCTATTATGTAATTATCAACTAAAACATTGAAAACATAAGTCTTCATTATGTCTCTCCTCTTTTAATAATATGTACTATCAAACATTGCTTCCATGTTATGATCCAACATTCAATTGTTATTATTGGATGATTCAATTTCATAGAGAGTGTAATCTATTTATATAATAATATAGGGTAAAATATAGAGTCTTTCAAAGATACAATGTGTTATCCCACCAACAACGCATTAAGAGGTATTTAATTGATTAATTTAATGTAAATATAGTTTCTCTCATTATTATATAATATAAAATTGATTTATGGAGGGATAATAACCACATTGGTAGTTTATTTGGTGGGGAGATATACAAAGTCTGTTTTTTAGTACACTTATCCCATCAAATTTCTTCATTTTAAATTCTTCCTAGATTTTCAATTTTTAGAGGAATGGGGATATATGATTATCAATTTTACCAGTCTTTCATAATGTTGTATAACTTCATATATTGTATTTAAGGGTTTTATTTTTAGTCTTCTTAATTTTTTCCATATAATATGGAATAATGTTAAACAGATGGTGAGTGCCTAGTGATCACTAACACATGGATTAGAAATGATGCCTTGATTTTTCACATTTTAGATCAATACTATCCTAATATGGAATTTTATGAGTAATGGTATTTGAGTAATTTTATAATTGTATTCTGATTTATGAGTGGTTTCCCCAATCTACAAACTAAAATAAGGTAGAAAAAAATTCATCATTGTGTATTGAAATTACAATTCCATGTTATTTTAAGGTGATTAATTTTTAATTGTATATTCATTCACTAGTAATGATTAAAACCAAATTTCAAAAATATTAGTACAATGATGGAATAAATGAAGTGATATTCTCAGGGATTTACTATTAACATCCCTCTAATTAATTTTTCTAAATTGTTCTATTTATTTATGATTTCATAAAACAAATGTAAACCAATAATTAAAAGCATTCACAATATTTTCATATATTTTTTATAAGAACACAAAAAACATTTCAAAAAATACATAATTAATTTTTGTTTACACCTTGAGATACAATATAGTAATGGGATATAATATATTTTTTATTGGACTAAATATTATTTTTGACAATCAGATTGTATAATTTTATAAATCTTCAACACCATTATGGGGGCATAATTATTTGTAAATTCATTTGTTTATATTTTTTTTAATTTTTTATTTGTTTTAAATTTTGGAATTATTGAAATTATTATGAATTTATATATAATTAAATTTTGATCTAATATTGAGGAAAACATCTTTTCCGGGGAATAAAATTATAAAAACATTTCAAAACAACAATTTTGTTTTTTTTAATTTGTATCAATATAGTTATAGACAAATAAATAAAATATGTAATTCATAATCACATTTGAAAAAAATGGGAAAACCCACAAAAAAGTGATTAAATTTAAAGCTAATTTTGTGCAAAAAAATTACTTATATCAATAATAAAAATTTATATCAAACTATAAAAAATTTTAATATGAGTCAGTAAATATTTTAAAATGTTCCATGGAATTTCTATTTAGGAACCCAAATATTAGAAAAATGATTTGAACATTTTTTTTGAAATGCATAAGTTAAGAGTTTTAGTATATGATATAGTAAAATTAAGAGCTTATTTGTTTTTTATATTTTGATCTCTAAAAGATTGGTCATATAACCAATAACTAGTAGATTCAACAATATTTGATACAAAAAAACTATCCTTCTATTAATGTTTATTCACATTTAAATTTTTTTTTTAAATTTGAAAATATATTTATTGAATTGGATAAATTAGTAGATAGACATTATATGAGTCTTATGGGTGATTAACTAATTTCTACATAAGTTATCAAAACTATCTAACAAAGGAGACAGATTTTCTAGTTTGGTTCTAAAAGGGATAAATATATAATTACCATAGTATTTATGTAGCACCATTAAATAGACATATAATATATAAATCCAAATTTTAATCTATGATAGTCAATAATATAATTTTACAAAAATATTAAAACTTTTGAATAAGAGGTATTACTATGAAGAGAGTACAATATGTGACATCGTATTATTCACCTAAAATGAAATGTAATCCCGATGAACTAAAAAATATGGAAAGGATGACGAGTTAAAAAAATAACAATCCATGCCACCCAAGTTATTTTAATTATATAATTATAAAAAATCATACATTTACTAACTCTTCAAAGTAAAAAAAATCAAAACTTTTTATTATAGTTTTTAATAATAGAAAATATAATAATATTATAAACCATAAAGGTTATAGAGATTTTTATAATATTTAATGTTTTTTTACCTCCAAAGGAAACAACCAAGGACACCTTTCAAAAAAAGAAACAAATAGTCCAATTAACTATAAAATTTTTATCAATGGAGATCCATTTATATTCCTTCAAATTCATTTAAATCACATATATAAAAATTAGAAATAAGATCCAAATATTTTTTATGTAAATAATGAGAAGGAGGAAATTCTAATCCTAATTTGAAACACATATTTATTTTCAAGGGAGTTCATAATCCTAAATTCTAAAATTCTTCCACCTCAACCCTTTCCTGACTTGAAGGGTACTGTAAAACTTATTTCCATAAGAAGTGGGAAAGAAATAAAATAAAACCATAAACATACAAAATTATAAATAATATTTAAACTCACACAAGGTAAGGAGAATTCCATTTCTAATAGTTAGTTTCAGTAATACAACATATAAACTAAAATAAAATAATGTACCATTAAAGTAGAAGTTAATGAATAAAATGAAAGATAAGACACTATTACATAAACCATTACATTAAAAAATGGTATAACTAAAGAAGTTAAATGTGTGAATAATTTTTAAAAAGTTCCAAAAAAATATTTTTTTAAAAAAAATTAATATATCTCTCTTCGAACCCATTTGTTTATAAAATTCTAGGTCTGAATTAATTTAAATTAACTATAATGAGTAACTATGTGTCCAATGGAATGCGTTATTATACTCTATAGGTATCTAAAAATAAAAGGGTGTCTCAAGTGGAACCTTGGTGGGACTACACCCTCATTTAGGAGTAGAGAAACACTTGGAAGTAATTTACAACTATTCATCACAGCACTCTAATGATTAAATTTACATTAAAACTCAATATAATAGAAATAGATTACAAAAAATATTATATAAAAATTAACAATGTAAATGGAACAATTATAGGTATACATAGAAAATATCATCCATGGGTAGTTCATATTTATCTAATAATTAAATAAATACTAATGACCACCCCAACCTAATCCCAAATCCCATCCTAGTATAATCTGCAAAAATTATTAAATTGATCCTATTAATCCATAAAACAATGAGATTATTACGTACATATTGCATTGATCATGTGGTCTCCATGTGTTCCAAAGCATCAAGGTCTGCCAAATACGAGTGTGAGTAAAACTCAGTAGGCCATGATTTCCCTAATAAAACTAATAAAAATAGTTTATGTACAATGTGATAAAATAAATGTAATTGAGTAATTGAAAAACATTATTAGAGAAATGAATATCAATCCTTGGTTTATAATGTGATTCCAAGACCAAACATACGTGTTTCTTCCTATATCAGATGTCTTAGAGAATAATGCATACCACATAGTGGGAGACCAATTCCTTCTTCAAAAAAATGTATCATCTCATAGAGGAATATATATCCTACCCTATGACCTAAAATATAATCATCTAGTTTGAATTAGGCACTAACATGTATACAAATTCATAATCACCCATGGGGTACTATGTTTTTCTTTATAACCGCATTCAGCATACCACTAGGGGAATCATACATCCCTAGAACCACATATTTCATGCACATAGTGGTATAAAATCATATTATAACCTCATATAGAATACATACATGGGAATCATACCTCCCATGAAACTATTAAAAAATACATCAAATTGAATCATACGTCCCTATAACCACATATATAATAAACCATAGGGCATGAGACCTTCTCATAATTCCACATTTCATATATATAGGGTTCCAAACCCCACCATAGACCATCATATATCACATAAAATGAGAATTATACTTTCACAGAACCATATATATCATATATCACAATCAAGAGGTTGGATACCTTCCAAAACACAATATAATTTTCCTTGCGTGGAATCTTAAGAAAAAAACATAATTCACTCAATGTATCCAAACTAGCATATAACCAAACTATCCTCTTAGAAATATTCATCCCTAGGTCTATCATGAGTCTAGTACAACTATTGTGGTCCCCAAAGTCATTTCGTGGTATGGAAACCCTGCAACGGAACCATTAGTTATTTCCAAACTCTAGGGTCAAGTATTATAAGTCAAAGATCATGACATCTGTCATCATACCCAAGATCACATCATGGCCTAATCATCCTTATAGGAAATATGATATGAATCAAACAAAAGGGAGTGACATAAAAACCAACTACTTTCCTTAAATAAATGAGGTTGACACTCTCAAAAACCTACCCACACTTCTCTTTATGGAATCCTTTCTTGGAGGTATACACATACTAGTATAGTAGGAAGAATCATGACATACCCATTCAGTGATCTGAAAGTCTCCGAGGTATTCAATGGTATCACATGGACTACCTCAAGACCACGAATTCTGGGTCGACAACTCTCTCCTACAAGATGAAGACTTCGGGAACCTACTAAGGTACACTATTTTTATTCAATTAGTATATAACCAAGTTTTCATAGATCCCCTCAAGCACATTTATGATAAATCCCACAGGTATCCGCAATCGAGGCAACAAGAAAGTGTTCAATGGGTTTTTGTAACACCCTGAGGTTTTTATGAGATTTTTTTAATTTCTTTGATGTCTTATGTTGTATGCACACCAAGACAAGCTTGCGCTATACGTAACACCGACGTTTGTGGTATACCCAACACTATGAATTACTTATATTGTACCCAATTTCATGTTATTTTTATAGAATTAATTTCATGTAAGACCTAGATTAATTGAACAATTAAATATTATAATGTTAAATTATAACTTACTCATTAAAATGTTTGGTATGAATAGTAATGAATTTCTTCTGAAAAACTATTTAAATGAAAAAAATGAGTTTATAAAATCACTCTTAATAGATTTTATTAATGTAATATATATGAAATATATTCAATTTAATTTTTAAAATTCATATTATATTTTATTATACATGATATAGGAACAAAATCAATTTTATAGATAAAATAAGTATTTTTTTTTAAAAAATATAGTTTTCTACCTTTTGATGGTGAACTCATTTTAAATCTGGTTTTGGAAACTTCTATATATTCTATTTATCAACTTTTTGTTTGGAATTGGGATAAAAAAAATTATATTGGATGATTTTTTATATTTTTCAAATAAATATTATGTTTTGGTGAATAACAAAAACATATTTCATTTTAATTAAAAATAAAATTTTTCATCAAATTAATTCATGTGGATAAAATATATTATAGAATAGTTTTAAATTTAAAAAAGAAATTATTTTTACCATTTAATATAATTTTGGTAATTTTCATTAGTTTTACCATGAATTTTGATGTAAAACTATTCAAATATTTTTTAATGTTTTAACTTTTAAAATCATGGTGTTCATTTAGAAAACATGATTACTTTTAAATTAATTACTAAAACATATTTACTTTGAATTTTTAAAAATGGGTTCCACATTTGGAATCATTAGGTTTATATTATGTAATTAACATTCTTTAATTTTTGGACATTATGAATAATAACTTCAGTATTTTTTGTAATATGGTAAAATGGTAAATCAGCTAATTAAGGGTTAATATATTATTGTAAAATTACCTTAACACATGTCCTCATATTATTGTATATTTTATATTATAATTAAACCATATTTGGCTCGAAATGATACCATTTGAAAGCCACTTGGATGACATTTTGACATTTAATATATTTTATTTAAAGAAAATATAAACATGTCTTACTCAAATTTTAATAAAAAGATTATTTTTAAAATAATGTTATATAGAAGATACATTTGACTGAAAATACTAATTTTATATATTAAATGTTTTTTATCATGGTAATTTATTTTAAATTTTTAAGAAATAAAAAATTACATTAAAGCATTTTATATTGATGCTGTAGAAAATATTTTTATAATGAAACATCAATAAAATAAATTTTTTAGAATGATAATAACCAATAAAATAACGAAACACTTGAAGAAATATTACTAGTAGAGTATATATCAATTATAATAATCCAATGGTTTTTTATTTTCCATTTAGATCTATATGTAGGAGAATGTGACACATATATTATTTTATTTAATGTGATGTTAAACTTTTCACCTCCATGTTTTAATATGTATATCATTTTTAATGATAGATTTCCCAGAATATATATTCTATTAAAAGTATTATTATTAAATATAGATGATTTTTCTTCGTCATATTATTTTATTTTTATTTTTTATTCAAAAAATATGAATATTAAATCATTACACAAAACATATTTAATAGTTATTTTAATAATAGAAATATTAAATTAATATTATTAAAAATAATAAAATAAACATTATTTTGGATAATTAAATGGTATAATCAATTTTATTGAAGACGTTGAACCCTTATTGATATAATAAAATATTTTTCTCAATCGTAACATGTTATCTAGTTATTTTTTTAAAAAAATTGTATAAGGCCAAAATTGTCCCTATTGATAGTTTATCAAATTTTTTATTACTAAATTATTGAAAAATTATAAAATCATTTTAAAAATATATAATAAATATTAAATGGTATAATGTTTTCTAAATTATTCATTTATGGTCAAATTGACTTCAAATAACTAAAAATAACATTATTTTTGGGTTGAACTATTTGTAACTTGAGATAAAATAAAAATAGAATAACTAATGGTTAATTGAAATGTTACGGTTTAAAATGAAATGAAAAATGTATAAAAATTATTTTTTATTATATTACAAACATATCTTATCCAAAATTCTAAAATATATCATTTTGGATGTTTTTTATGTGGATTTAATTTATTATAAAAATATTATTTTTTGAGATTTCAAATGTTCCCATCTCCAGAATTAATAAAGGGAACATCCTCCCACAATTATTCACAACACTTTGAGACTTAAATATCGTCTATGTCACGACCCATCCTCGGGGCCCGTGCCGTGACTACCCCATGCCTGCCTTCCATAGGCCAGGGGCTGGCGACTAGAAACAAGGCGTAATTCTTGGTAAAATGGGAAGAAATTGCCTTTGTAAAGTAAAAAAACACTACAGAGCAAGCAAGAAGAAGTAAACACTATGTAAAAACTCGGTACAATAGTAAGTGTGGTAAAGTTTGTGGGCCAGAATACAAACCCAAACAGAAGTAAAGTAAAACTGAAAAAGGGAGTACAACAACTTAAATGTAAAGTTGCAAAGTCGAGTTGTCCACTGCTAGTCCCACCTGAAGGGTGGGTACATATTTCCACCTCAGCTCCTCGGGTCCAGCCGTCCGCTCCGAGTATGTCCTGCCCAGTGGTCCACCTCCAGGTACCGACTGCTCCACAAGTCTCAACCACGATCAGCACTGTCCATCATCTGCAACCAACACAACGTAGTGCGGGAATAACCCGTGCATGGGTGAGTATATGCTACTCAGTAGGGACTCTGAGACCCCTGAAGGTCTCCCAGAATCCACAAAGGATAATCCACAAACGAAAAACACAATCATGGAGTAACATTTGACACTAATTAGGTATATTCCCATACATATACCTAAGTCATCAATTCCAGTTCGACTCCAACATCCGAGCCCAAGTTCGATCACGTCCACACAGGATAGCAAAACACAATCAACACAGGAAAGAAAGTCAATAATATCGAAGATAATGATTGAAAGTCAAGATTCTGCTCACACAGGTATACTTCTTTGCAAGATGATAGAGATGATCAGATGTAGCCACTGATTCATCTAAGTCATTGGACCC
Organism: Viscum album; assembly: GCA_963277665.1. Taxonomy (NCBI): domain Eukaryota; kingdom Viridiplantae; phylum Streptophyta; class Magnoliopsida; order Santalales; family Viscaceae; genus Viscum; species Viscum album. Next base: position 873,009,067 of record OY728143.1, on the reverse strand, counting down.
ACACATGATCAATAGGTACTAACCCCTGTAATGACCCACAAAAAATCGATAGGTAACTAACCCCCACAATGAACCACAATGGATCGATAGGTAAATAACCCCCACAATGACCCACACAGGATCTGACCCACACAGGATCGGTAGGCACTGTCCCACACAGGACTGCTGAGCGCTGACCCACATAGGATCAGTAGCACTGACCCAAGTAGGATCGCTGAGTGTTGGAGTCGTCTCCGTATAATACATGGAGGATTTCTGTACAGTTATCATCGTCATCGCAATCGCAGTCGCAGCCAGCTCTAGGGTTCTCGCACACAACAAGCTCGTTCAGGAGGATCTGCTCCACGTGCCGAGGGGATGATACTTCAACTGACACGATGTCCGGAGTTGAAGTATCCAAAAGTTCCGTATCGTCAACTGGAACTCAACGTCACAGACGACGCATCAATCAGACGCCCGATCTGAGAGTTATTATCTTTTTCATTCCAGGGCCCCGATTTGTTTTTATGTCAATACCAACCCGACCATACTCCAACTACGTCCAAACCATAAGAAGGGTAAGCCAAAATTTTTGTCTCTCTAATAGTAATCCATCAATGTCGACGGCATGTCAATAGGACATCTGGAGCTCAAGTGATAAGTGTTTCAGCTCCGAGGGCCCGGTTGGTTTCGTGCTTGAACAAACCCGACCGAACTAAAAGTACTCTGAAACATTGAGTTTGATATACCGAAATGACCGTATCGATCCAAGGATTGCATCGCAGCTGATGGTGCATCGATCAGAGGTCCCCAGCCCATGTTATGGGCAAAAGACTGTATGAGGTCCGGGAATAGGGGGTTCGGGCCCGGTTCGACCCGGCCCGATACCCCCTGGGTCGGCCCGAAGTGGGTCGACCCGACCCGGGTCTGGGTCTGGCCTGCTTGGGCGCGGTCTGGCCCGGCGTGGCCCAGCCTGGCCTGGGCGTGGCCTGGCCTGGCGGCCCAGCCAGGCGGCCCGGTCTGGCCAGCATGCCAGGCGGGTCTGCTATAACGGCCGAGCGAAGGGGGGGGGGGGGGGCAGCCCCCGCATTGTGAAACTGCGGCCCCCATGAGGGGACCGCTCCTTCTGGCCAGCCGGTGGATACGGCCCTCGACACTTCCCCCGGACCGGCCGGCCTACACCGGCCGGCTGGCTGCTGCCGCCACGGGACCGGGGTGGTCCCGTCCCCCTGCTCCGACGCCGGCGGCTGGAAACCGGCCGCAGTTCGTTGCTCCGCCACGGCCTATGGTCGTGTCCTTGGTCCATCCGGCACCACGCGATGGCCCCGCACCCCTCATCCCTGGCCCCGCTCTGGCCACGGTGCTTTTTTGGTTCTCTGGCATGGTGCGACGGCACTGCGGTGTAGTTTGTCTTCAATGGCGCGGCGCGACAGCGCCCCACTTCTCCGCCCTTCCTTTAATATTTCCCGCATGATGATTCGGCACCGCGTTGCCTTTCTCGTGCTGCAAACAATATCGAACAACTAAGGGGAGAGGGGGGTTGGCCGTTTTCATGCGGTCCGACCTCCTCCCGTTATTGCGATAACAGGCGGCCCAATTTGAAATAAAGAATGGCCGTAGAAGTAATCACGAACAAATAATTAAAATAATCCCATACCTCGAGCGTAGATGAACGAAGGCTCATCGCAGAAGTGCACGTCGTGGAAGAAGGTGTCGCGTAAGGAAGACCATCGCGTCGCGGAGAAAAGATTCGTTGGCATCGCGTCGTCAATCTTCGAGGATCCTGCGTTCATGTCAACCTTCGTCGGAGGTCGGCGTTCTTCACGTTCTACATGTTGTTCATCATAGAAGAAGAACTTCAAGACCTTGATCAAACTCATCAAAGCCTTCACGCACAGCGAACCCCTTAATATAATAAGAATTGTCTTATTTTTTTAACACACAAGAGAAAAGTTTTTCAATTCAAATTTGAATCAACCAATTAATTGAATTAATTGCAATGTTAAAACTGCCCAATTAATAGAGGCATTTAATATTTAATTAAATGCTCGAGTTCACTTATAGTAAAATGGGGGTGTGTGTGCGTTACCTAATTAAAGGTGGGGGTTTCGTGGAAGTTGAAAAGGTGGGGATCGTTTGGGCCCCACCCCACAAATAACCTACCTAGTGGAGTAGGATATTGTGGGTCCCACTTCAACCACTTAGCTTAGGTTAAACAACTGAAAATAAAATAAATTGTTTGCCCCATTTTACTTTATTCATTTACTTAAACCAACAATTTTAAAACCACACCCGAGCAAACGCAACTCCGGAAAAGTTGTTCCTAAGCAATTACCGACGTTGTGATTCCATCGGTGCCCTCAGATTTTGATTCTGATCACTGGTTCAAATGTTAGGAAAACCCGCTCGTTCGTTTACTGAACCTACCCGAGCTAAACATTGGAAAATGATTCTGGGCACACCGGGCCTCGGAATCAGGTGCCGTCAGAAACTACGTTCTTGTAAAATCCCAAAGAAAGTTAAGAAAAAAAAATTTCCCATGAATTTTACGGGTCATTACATTACTCCCACCTCAGGGCTTTACATCCCCGTAAAGATACATGATAAACTAGGTGAACAAATGTGGGTACTGAGCATGCATCTGAGCCTCCCGCTCCCAAGTGATCTCCTAGAGGTTCCAATGCTGCCATCTGATGCACACTAGAGGAATTGACCGTCCACGTAGGACCCGCTCATGTCGATCCTCAATCTCCACTGGGACCGCCACAAAAGTCGCCCTATCATCGATTTCTAGCTCACCATGGTCAATGATATGCTTCGGGTCGTGCACGTATCTCCTCATCTGAGATACGTGGAAGACGTCGTGCACTTGGTCCAACTGTGGTGGTAAAGCTAGGTGATAAACCACCTCGCCTGTCCTGCTGAGGACCTGGAATGGTCCGATGAAGCGTGGAGACAACTTGTCGCCTCAGCCAAATCTCCGTAATCCCCGTCTAGGTGAGACACGTAAGAAAATTTGGTCGCCATCCTCGAACTCTAGTGGCATCCACCTCCTGTTAGCATAAGTCTTCGGCCACCTCTGAGTTGTCCTCATCTGCTCCTGGATGACCTGGACCTTCTCCGGCGTGGCCTGGCCCATCTTCGGTCCCACAAGTGCTAACTCCCCAGGGTCTGTCCAGCACAGAGGTGATCTGTAAGGTCGGCCATACAACGCCTTGTATTGTTCCATCCCGATGGTGGAGTGGTAGCTGTTGTTTTACGTGAAATCCACCAAGGGTAGGTGGTCCTCCCTGCTGCGACAAAGTCGGGGACACATGCGCGAAGCATGTCCTCGAGAGTCTGAATGGTCCTCTCCGTCTGACCATCCGTCTGAGGGTGATTGGTGGTGCTCAGATTTAGCTGCGTCCCGAATGCCTCCTACAACCCCTTCCAAAGCTGGGAAGCAAATCGAGCATCTCGACCGGAGACGATAGATAATTTCACACCATGAAGCCGTACAATCTCCTAAACTTAGAGGCATCCCAAGATCTCCACTGAGCCCTGCTCTCGGAGGGGTAAGAAGTGAGCCGACTTGGTGAGTCGGTCGACAATCACCCAAATGGAGTCGTCACCTTGGGAAGTGCGTGGAAGTCCAGTCATGAAGTCAATAGATATCCCTTCCCACTTCCACTCCGGGACCGCCAAAGGTTGTACCGAGGCTACTGGTACCTGGTGCTCTACCTTCACCTTCTGATAGGTGAGGCATCAAGAAACGAACTCTGCCACAACCTTCTTCATTCCCGGCCACTACTGCTGTCATCTGAGCTCCTGATACATCTTCGCCACTCCCAGATGTACTGCTAAAGGGGATGTGTGGAACTATCTCATCACTTCCTCCTATAAATAAACTGGTACCATGTTACGTTCTCTAAAAAGGACGTCATGCTCTCCTCCTAAAGAGAAACTATCAGGTTCCTGTCCTGAGGATATCAGCGCATGCCGCGTCTCACAGTTGTTGTCCCCACACTGCGCCACTCTAACCCACTGTAGTAGTGGAGGAGTTACTGTGAGTGACTGAAGAAAGGCTTCTCCATCTCTATCCACGAATAATATCTACAAAGTGGCTAACTACTCTGTCGCCTCACCAAGTAGCTGGAGGCATGTCCTCCTGCTGAGAGAATCAGCTACTATGATCCTCTTTCTAAGAGTATAGACTCTCTCAATGTCATAGTACTGGAAGAACTCGAGCCATCGCCACTATCTCAGGTTCAGATCCATCTGTGAAAATATGTCCCTGAGACTCTGGTGGTCAGAATAGACTGTAAAGCGCCCACCCATCAGATAGTTTCACCACATCTTCAGAGCGAAGACCATTGTTTCTAACTCCATGTCATGGGTAGCATAGTTCTGCGCATGCTTCCTCCACTATTGTGATCCATAGGCGATCACAGCCTGCTTTTGCATCAGGACACATCTGAGTCCGGTCCCTGATGCATCAGAGTAAACTACGTAGCCAACTCCCTCCTCTTGTAGACTCAAGATAGGCACACTGGTCAATCTCTATCTTAGATCCTGGAATCTCTACTGACATCTTCCTGACAACACAAAGGGTTTCCCCTTCTTCGTCAAAGATGATAGTGGTGCCGCAAATCTGGAGAATACTGGAATGAATCTCGGGTAGTACCCAGCTAGCCCCAAGAAACTCCGCACCTCTGTCACGCTCTCGGGTGGATACCAAGCTAGAACGACCTCGATATTCACAGGATCCACCGCAACTCCCGCCACAGAGATGAAGTGCCCCAAGAAGTGGACCTCATTTATCCAGAACAGACACATAGAGAGCTTACTATAAATCTAGTGCACTCGGAGTGTGTCCAGTACAACCCGCAAGTGGTAGGCGTGCTCCTCCTCAATCGTTGAGTATATCAATATGTCGTCGATGAAGACCATGAAAAATCGATCGAGGAATGGCTGAATGATCCTGTTCATGAGACCCATGAACACTGCTGGAGCATTGGTTACGCCGAATGGAATATCCAAGAACTCATTGTGGCCATACCGACATCTGAAGGTCATATTCTACACGTCCTCATCCCGAACTCTGAGCTAATGATAGCCTGACCTGTGGTCTATCTTCGAGAACCATTGTGCTCCCTTGAGATGATCGAAGAGGTCGTCAATCCTCGGTAGCGGATACTTTTTCCTCACGGTCACCAGGTTCTGGTGAGGATAGTTGACACAATGTCTCAAGATCATGTCCGCCTTCTTGGCAAACAATATCAGGTAAGCCCAGGGTGAAACACTAGGTCCGATTGATCCCTTGCCCTGCAAGTCCTCCAACTATAACCGTAGATCTCGAAGCTCATAGGGGGGCATCCAATATGCTGGAGTGGATATCAGGGCTATCCTTGGGTATAGGTCAATATAATAGTCTACCTCTTTGCGAGGAGGTTTCCCTGGGATGTCATCAGAGAAAACGTCCGCATACTGATCCACCACTGCAGGAAAACCAGGACTTCGCACGTCAACTGCTCCTAGGATGAGGCTAGCCAACATATGTGTAATGGGCTGTCCTCTCCTCTGCGTGAGTCCATCCTATGTTGCAAAGGATCTCTTCTCATCGGTGAAGGTGAACCTGCTCCCATCGGTGTGTACACATCACACCTTGTGCATAATACAGTCAATCTGAGAATGGACTGTTGATAACCAATCCGTGCCCAATATGACGTCGTAAGGCCTCGACACCACTACAAGAAGATCCCAGCCAAAGCTCTCTCCTCCTAGAGTAAGCTCACACTGCCGGCACCAGTTCGTAATCATCGAGTCTTCTCCCGTAGATGTCTCTAGCCGTATGGATCGAGCCAACGGCTCTGTCGGAATCTCCGAGCTCCGAACAAGGGAAGCGGCTATGAAAGAATGACTCACTCCTGTGTCTATAAGAACTGCAACAAGGGTGGAATAGACACATATCGTAACTCGAATCATCTCTGGAGCATCGTGGTTGTAGGACTCTGTTGGCTGGAGCTGTACCTATCTCTGCCCGCCAGCTCCCTGTGGTCGGGGTGGACCTCCTGGTGGTGGTGGTGGTAGAGCCTCGAAGCTTCTCCCACCACCTGCTACTCGGCCAGCTCCTCTTCCTCGTCTGCCTTCTCTCTGCGTACCGCCACGTTCGACCCTCTGCCTCTTCCTGGGTGGTCCCTCAACTGTCTGCTGCTCCTCAGCATGGTGGGTCGGGTAGTCACGAGCCATGTCGCCCTGCCCGCTGCATGCGTAGCATAGTCATCCTCTCAAAATACTGGCTCTGTGCTGTGTGCCCTGCACCTCTGAGCTAGTGTCCTGAGGTCGTCTGCCAGATGGTCCGGTCTGCCTAGACCCCTGTGACATCCGTCGACTGCTAGTTATAGATGAATCTGCTACGTGCCGCCCTGCGGTGGGTCTCGATGCTGGCGTAGGCTCAGCAAAAAAACTCTCTATTAGAAGGGCACACTCCAGTACTCCTGGCTGTGTCAGAATACTGAGGGAGATCAGCGATGACCTGATCTCATGTCTCAATCCGTACTCAAAGGTCCAGGCCCAGAAGAATGGGTCTCGTACCATGTCTGTCGAATAGCACGAGGGATCGGTAAATCTCATAGAGTACTGGGAGACCGTCAAGCTGCCCTGCCGCAGCTGTAGAAGCTCCTGAATGCGCACCGCACGGAGGGTGGCTGGGATGAACTCCGAGTGGAAGTGTATCTCAAAGTCCATTCAGAGGAGAGATGCCTCGTTGTGCACCTGGAGCATCAAGCTCCACCATCTGCATGTTGCCGCGTGCATGAGACTCACAGAAAGGATCACCATGAGGTCTGCTGGTGTCCCTACCTAACCGAAAACTCGTACAACCGCATCCAGCCAATCCTCGGCTGCCTGAGGGTCCTTCTCCCTGCAGAACCTAGGCGTATGCTAACGTTGAAACTCGTGTAGTGCACTAAGGCAACGTGCACCATCAGCGGATGGGGCTGGTAGCATCGGTGGCTCGGTGGGTAGAGATACCGCTGGTGCCTCTACTGTCAGAGGGCCCCGTATCGAGGCCTCGTCACTCGGTGGGCTGTCGTCCCGCACAACACTCATAACCCTAGCTAACTGTCATTGTGGGGCCATCCGGAAAAGAGACAAGTGCGCCATGATCAAAACAGAATACCTGGTGAGGTGAAACAAAGTAATCACAAAGAAAACTTATAACACGCATGAAATCAATAGTCTTAACATTATTTCTTCACATAGAAAAAGATCAGAGTCCTGAGTTCTGCAGTAGAACCAAACTCCTCTGATACCAATATGTCACGACCCGTCATTGGGGCCCGTGTCGTGACTACCCCAAGCCTGCATTCCATAAGCCAGGGGCTGGCGACTAGCACTAAGGTGTAATTCTCAGTAAAAAGGGAAGGAATTTCCTTTGTAAAGTAAACAAACAACACAGAGCAAGAAAACCGAAGTAAACACTAAGTAAAAACTAGGTACAATAATACGTGTGGTAAAGTATGTGGGCCAGAATACAAACCCAAAATGATGTAAAGTACAACTGAAAAAGGGAGTATAACAACTGAAAAGTAAACTCCCAATGTCGAGCTATCCACTGGTAGTCCCACCTGAAGGGTGGGTACAGATAGCCACCTCAGCTCCTCGGGTCCATCCGTCTGCTCCGAGTATGTCCCACCCAGTGGTCCACCTCTAGCTACCTACTGCTCCACAAGTCTCAACCACGATCAGTGCTGTCCGTCATCTGCAACCAACACAACGTAGTGCGGGCATAGCTCGTGCAGGGGTGAGTATAAGCTACTCAGTAGGGACCCTGAGACCCCCGAAGGTCTCCCAGAATCCACAAAGTATAATCCACAAAGGAAAAACACATTCACGAAGTCACATCTGACACTACATAGTTATATGCCAATACATATACCTAAGTCATCAATTCCAGTTCGTCTCCAACATCCGAGCCCAATTTCGATCACATCCACACAGGATAGCACAACACAATGCATACAGGAAAGAAAGTCAATCATATCGAAGATAATAATTGAAAGTCAAGATTCAGCTCACACAGTTATATTTCTTTGCAAGACGATATAGATTATTAGATGTAGCCACTGATTCATATAAGTTGTCAGACCCACACAGGATTGATAGGTACTAACCCCCGCAATGAGCCACAATGGAACGATAGGTAACTAACCCCTGCAATGACCCACAAAGGATCGATAGGTAACTAACCCCAGCAATGACCCACACAGGATCTGACCCACACAGGATCGGTAGGACCTGGCTCACACAAGACCGCTGAGCGCTGACCCACACAGGATCAGACCCACATAGGATTGATAGCACTGACCCATGTAGGATCGCTGAGTGATGTAGTCATCGTCGTCGAATCTACGGAGGATTTCTGTACAGTCGTCACCATCATTGCACTCACAGCCGCAGCCTTCTCTAGGGTTCCCCCACACAACAAACTCATTCGGGAGGATATGCACCATGAGCCGAGAGGCTGATACTTCAACTGACATGAAGTCTACAGTTGAAGTATCCATAAGTTCCGTATCGTCAAAATGAATTCAACGTCACAGACGGCGCGTCAATCGGGCGCCCAGTCTGAGAGTTATTGGCATTTTCGTTCCAGGGGCCCGATTGGGTTTTAAGTCAAAACCAACCCGACCGTACTCCAACTACGTCCATAACTCGAGTAGAGTAAGACAAAAGGTCTGTCTCACTAAGAGGAATCCATCAAAGTCAACGACACGTCAATCGGACGTCCAGAGCTCATGTTATAAGCGTTTCCGCTCAGAGGGGCCGGTTGGTTTCGTGCTCGAACCAACCCCGATGAACTCAAAGTACTACAAAACCATGAGTGTGATAAACCGAAACGACCATTGCGATCCAAGGATCTCATCGCAGCTGACAGTGTGACGATCAGAGGTCCCCATCCCACGTTATGGGAAAAAGACCGTAAGAGGTCCTGGAATAGGGGGTTGGGGACCGGTTCGACCCGGCCCGATACCCCCTGGGGCGGCCCGAACCGGGTTGACCTGACCCAGGTTTGGATCCGGCCCGCTTGGGCATGGCCCGACCTAGTGGGTGTGGCTCGGCCAGGCCTGGGCGCGGCCCGGTCTGGCCAGTGAGCCAGGCGGCTCGGCCGTAACGGCCGAGCAAAGGGGGGGGGGGGCGCTGCCCCCTGCATTGTGAAACCATGGACCACATGAGTGGGGCCGCTCCTATTGGCCAGCTGGGGGTTATGACCCCCGGCACTTCCCCCTGACCGGCCGGCCCGCACCGGCCGGCCGGCTGCTACCGCCACAGGACCGCGGCGATCCCGTCCCCCTGCTCCGACGACAGCGGCCTGAAACTGGCAGTAGTTCCCTCCTCCACCGTGGCCTATGGCCGCGCCCTTGGTCCGTCCGGCACGGCGCGACGGCGCCACACCCCTTCGCTGCAGCCCCACTTTGGCCGCGGTGCCTTTGTGGTTCTCTGGCGTGATGCGACGGTGCCGCGGTGTAGTTCATATTCAATGCGCGATGGTGTCGCGCTACTCTGCCATTCCTTTAATATTTCATGCGCAATGCATCGGCACCGTGTTTCCTTACCCGTGCCGCAAACAATATCGAACAACTAAGGGGAGAGGGGGTCAGTCGTGTTCATGCGGTCCGACCTCCTCCCATTATTGCGATAACAGGCCACCCAATTTGAAATGACGAATGGAGGCAGAATTAATCATGAAAAAATAATTAAAATAATCCCCTACCATCAGCATAGTTGAATGAAGGCTCGTCGTGCAATTGCACGTCATGGACGAAGGCGTTGCAGAAGGAGGATCGTTGCGTCGCAGAGAAAAGATTCGCCGGCGTCACATCGTCGATATCCGAGGATCCGACGTTCTTGTCGACCTTCGTCGAAGGTCGGTGTTCATCGTGTTCTTCGCGTTCATCATCGTGGAAGAAGAACTCCAAGACTTTGAGAAAACTCTCCCAAGCCTTCACGCAAAATGAGCCCCTTAATAAAATAAGGCTTGTCTTATTTTATTAACACAGAAGCCAAACATTTATCAATTCAAAATTGAATCAACCAATTAATTGAATTAATTGCAACGTTTAAACAGCCAAATTAATAAGGGCGTTTAATATTTAATTAAATGCTCAAGTTTACTTATATTAAAAAGGGGGTGTGGTTGTGTTACCTAATTAAAGGTGGGGGTTTTGTGGAAGTTGAAACGGTGGGGCTCGTGTGGGCCCCACCCCACAAATATCCCACCTAGTGGAGTAGGATATTGTGGGTCCCACTTCAACAACTTCTCTTAGGTTAAACAATTTAAAATAAAATAAATTGGTTGCCCCATTTTATTTTATTCATTTACATAACCCAATAATTTTAAAACCACTCCCGAGCAAACACAACTCCGGAAAAGGTGTTCCTATGCAATTACTGGAGCTACGATTCCATCGGTGCCCTTTGATTTCGATTCCGATCACCATCTCAAATGTTAGGAAAACCCTCTCATTTGTTCACTGATCTTACCTGAGATAAACTTTGGAAAATGATTACAAGCACACCTGACCTCGGAATCAGGTGCCGTCAGAAACTGAATTCTTGTAAAATCCCAATAAAAATTAAGAAAAAAAATTTCCTTGAATTTTATGGGTCTTTACAGTCTATCCCACAACCATTTAACTTATAATAATCTATATTCACATTATAGAGGATTTGATTCTGAAAAGTCCAAATATAATACCATAATGATTAGATTTAGATTGAGCTTGTCGAAGAAGAGGTAATCTCCTATTACAATTTTTTGAAACTTATTTATTTTTCTACTTCCCCGCCATGAGTTAATTAAATTATAATTTAATAACTCTAATATAATTTATTTATTAAAATGTTTTATATTATTATGTAAAAAAAATATTCTCCCTTCTAACCATCCTACAAAAAATTAAATCACCACACGTGTGTATGTACGACTTACTACCTCGACACCACTGTGTAATATGTTTTTCACCGCCATCTTACATGGATATGTATGATGAAGAAAATAATAACAATATATCATTATTATAACATGAAATGTTTTTTTAGAAATTTATATATCATTCACATCCATATCATTTCATAATTAAGGGAATAATATCGTCGCTTATGCGTACTTATGACCTATCCTCTCCATGACGTGATGTGATCCATTCTATATGATATTCATTAAATAATGATTACGTAAATGTAAATAATGAAGATAAATTTTATATATTGTGTTAACATAATTTTAGTAATGATGTAACAATGAACTAATAAGTAGAAACAGAACTTATTCGACGAAACATGCATAAGAAAATAAAGTAGTTAATACCCAAAAATGAGTAACAATGAAATATTTCTAATGGATAATAATATGATGACATATTATACAATAAATTAATAAAATTATATAATAAATCAATTTAATTATTTAAATCATTATACATGTGATTTAGATACATCCAAATGATATTATACATAAGGTAATGGATTATTTTTTCTAACATTTATTTCTGTAGGACATATGCCTTATACACCCCCTATATCTGTTGGGTGGGGTTTATGATTTTCATGATTTTTTTTTGATTTTTATTATGAATGATATGATATTTCAAAATGAATATAATTTTATTTTTTTAGGAAACACAATATTCAATGGATTATTAATTGGAAAGGGATTATATTGAAATCTCATTTTTATCTAAGATTGTTTATATGTAAGTATTTGTTGTGGTTTAATTACCATTCATTTGCAATTTTTTAAAAAAATTATTTCATAAAATATTTTACTATTCTCATCTTGAGGTTTGAATTCATTTTTCCCATTCAGGATATTTCCTACATGGTTTGGTAGAAATATTTTTTTCATTTTCCATTCGAGGTACTTTTTGATTTTTCCGGAAAAAGTACGAGAAGAATTTTTTTAACTTATATGGTATGAGTGGATTAGTACAATTTCATAATGCCTTCATGTAACAACCCGAGATTTTATAAGATACATTCTTTTTAATTTCATTAATATCTTATATTGTACGACACACCAAGATTATCTTGTGCTATACGCAACACTGTATTAGCTTGCAGTATACACAACACTTTTCTTGGCTCTTGTTACACACAATTTCAAGTTCGTTTGATAAAAGTTATTCTATGCTACATTGAGTGTATATATATATATATTCAATGTATAAATAAAATATGGTTGGATTCTGTTATACGCAACAACAAAGGAGTTGTGCACTACACGCAACCCTAACTTGGCTTGCATTACACACAATCGTGACCTTCCATGATAGCGTGTGTTGTACGCAATACCATGTTTTGCTAAACAATGATATGTTATTATAATATTGTTATGAACTAGCCGTTATGAATAGTGTTAACTAAAATTTGAATTTTATAACATTATTATACATTTTACACATTTCTAGAACATGGTATAAGAACAAAATAAATTTTTCGGGTAAAATAAGTATTTTTAAAAAAATGCAGTTTTGCTACCTTTTGATGGCGCACCCACTTTAAATATAGTTTTTGAAATGTTTAAAAGTTCAATTTGACAAAATAAAATTCTTCTTTTGAATCAGGATATAAAAATTTACATTAGATAATGTTTTGATATTTTTCCGATAACTTTCATATTTTAATGAATAGTAAAAACACGCTATATTTTAATTAAAAACAACTTTTTTCATCGTAATATATTTTTTGGTTAAATTATAATATTTAATTGTTTTAAAGTATAAATAGAATTTATTTTTACCATTTAATATAATTTGTGTCATTAGCATTGATTTTACCTTGAATTCGTAGGTTAAATCAATTCAATCTTTTTCAATGTTTTAAAGAAAAAGTAGTTTTCTTTCGACAACGTGATTAATTTTAATTTAATTTCTTCATCTTTTGTCTATTGAATTAGAAAAAATGGATTCCATATTTGGAATCAGTGGGTCCAAATTATGTTAATAAGCTACTTTTTATTTTTGGTTATTGTGAATAGTAACTACGGTAAATTTTATTTACTATAGTTAAAGATAAATCGGGTAATTAAGGGTATATATAAGATTATAAAATTACCCTAAAACTTGGAAAAATACTATTGTATGGCTAAAAGTAGACCCATATAACCTAAGGGTAGGATTAGATTCATTTTATGGACTTTTTTCCATGAAAATAATTTAATTATTATTAAAATCAAAGAATGTGACAACATGTCACTTTCTTAAATATTATAAGTATAATAATTTTAATTTAGTGATAAAATTCATGAAACTTAGAACATTAATAGTCTCCAGAAAGCTACTACAATTATCTACATCATAGGAATTTATTCAGAATTTTTAGGTATTAAATAATTATTATTTATTATGACACAATGATGATGTAGTAATTGTCTTATTAATGAAATATTGAAATAATTGATGTTATAAATGCCCAAATAAATGTTATTTGAGAATTTTTATGACATAAATTAATTTTATAGGTTAATATGACATTTTATTGTTGATATAAGTTACTTGGTTTGAACGTATCATTCTGTTCTTAATTTCATAAAAATCATGTACCAAATACTGTCAAAATTGACATAAATTATTTTTTAAAACAAATATTATATTATTAATTTTTATTTAATCCCTAAAATTATAAGGTTCAGCCAAATGACTTATATAAGTATAGATATATAAATAATAAACAACTTGGGGTTCTTTTGTCTTGTTATGGTAAGTTTATTAACCATATAGTGTAAGAAAACAAAAAGACACGGTAAAAGTTAAATTATTTAACTTAGAGTAAAATCTAATTTATAAGGTTAAAATAATAACCTAAACTTGTCTAAATCCTATTGGATGAGAGGATTTCGACCCATACCCACTTTATCTACGAAATAAGACCCTTTGGAACCATTATAAACCGAATTTGACCTTAATATAAAATAATATTTTGAGATTTTCCTAAGGTGCCCCTCTCCTCCCTTATAAAAGGGAACCTCCTCCCTATCCTCCTCACACCAATTTGAGCCTTCATGCTCGGCCAACCCCTGCCAAAATCTCTTCTCCACTTCCCTAGTATCATCCTAGAGGTCCTGGTCTTCTTCAAAGACCATCCTTAGTTCATTATGTGGTGGTTAAGTGAATGCGCGTCAAAAAGAGAAGGTTCGGACACATATGAAGCAAATCGGACCTAAGGTAAGGGAAATATCACAATCTCATTTTTATCCGAGATTGTTTATACTTTGTAATTTACTGGGGTGTATTTTATCATCCAAATACATGTTTCCTCAATATATAATATTATTTCCATCCACCTACAATTTTTTAAATCCAATTTTACCCTTCGGTGAGTTTTTAGTAAAGGATATGAAAGGAATATTTTGTCATTTTTCGTACGAGGTACTTTTTTACTTTTCCGACAAAAGTACAAAGAATGTTTTTTTAACTTATAAGACATGAACGGATTTTTAAAACAATATTTCCAAGAATCTTCCTTTACAAGTTTTCAAGTTTATTTTTAATCAACTTCATTTAGTTTAAAATTGTTTGACTTGTTAAGAAAGGAAAAGTGTTTTTGAAGTAGAAAGGATATTTTCCTCAAGAATGAAGTTCAAGTGTTTTATCAAAATTATTTTCCATATACGATAATAAAGGGTTCTGTTTTTATCCCGATTATTAAATTGATTTGATTATGTTGTGATGGAATAATTTTTATGAATTTCTTTATCGTATATGAATTGTTTTATGATGTCATGATGTTTATGATTCGCATTTTTATTACATGGGTTATGCAATGATGTATGGTTTATGATTTTGTGGAACACATAAGAATTGTATCATTATGAGATGGGTGGGACATATATCTCTATCCAATGCATTGGGTAGAGATTTTATATCTCATGAGATAGACATGGCTGGAACAGTAGGTTATACCGGTTCAGTGAAAGAGGACTGAAACGAGGGTGACTCGGTTCAGAAATAGACTTTCTCCACAAAGATAGTCTTGGCAATGAGTCATGACTTATAAGAAATGATTCTCTATGATTATGTGTGAATGCCAAAAAGTTTCATGTTTTAAGTTATGATTATTGAGATTTCATTTCAGTACTATGATTTATCACATGTTATGAAATTATGATCTCTTTTGCAGGTTAATATTTTCAAAAGACATGTTCTTATGAATATGACGTGATTGATATTTCTTTTGTTTACCCTTACTGAGTATTTGAGCTCCCCATTTTGTATGTTTTTTTCCCCAGGACATAAAGAAAGAATTTAGGTTTTAAAAAAAATAATATCTTTATGGGAGATTTTGATGATCTTTCACCACGATTAGAAGATTATATTCCGAGTTTCCAAAGACACTAAACTATTACGGTCCTTGTGTGTGTGTTTTTTTATGTACTAATTATTCCACAAAAGTATTGTAATTTCCATGTACGTTATGCTTCAGGTCTCTACAGTTGGTATGAGAGGAAAGGTTTAGTCAACCTTTGGGAACTAGGATGCGAAAACATTAGTGAGATCTCTAGAGATATTTCTAAGGTATGTCTAGGGATGTCTCTTAGGTTAAGTATACGTATAGGATATAGTCCTAGAATTGCGCTAAGGATCTTATAATTTAACCTAATATGTTAGATATTGAGGGTACTCCACCTTTACTATGTTGTTTTCTCTAGCATGATTTTTCCTCTCACAGAATTCTTTTTGTGTTTTAGATAATGGAGGGAACCAAAAGGAATTCGGTTAACATTGAATCCAATAGAGAAATTGGTGACTATGAGCAAAAAAATTGTGTACTGCCTAGAGATAAAGATATTGTGATTATTCCGAATCAGTCATCATGATATATGATTAACAAGGTGAAATATAGTGGTATGCCTAATTCATCAAATAAGATGAATATAGACTATTATGCATGTTCGCATGTTGAGGAGCATAAAGAAAGGAAGATTGATATTTCTAAAGAAGGGAAGAAGAACCTTGGGGAATACCTCAAATGGAGGGACTGATGTTATCTGTGTGGAGAAAAGGGTCATAGAGTGACAAAATGTTATGGAGTTCAATGTATTATTTGTGGAGAACATGGGCATTACCCAACTCAATGCCCTGACCTAAAAAGTTACTTCTAAATCAAGGAAGGACTTATTCTAGGACAATCATTGAAGAGGATGGATTGAATTGTTTATGTATTTGTATTCAATAATAATGTTGTTGAGGTACTTTTATTGTGTATTGGAATATTTTTGTATTAGTCTATTGTTGGTTTCAATAATTTTAAGGTACCGGTAACCATGAAAAGTTATTCAAATATTTTGGAAAGCAGATGATATGCCTATAATGAAGGGATAAGGAGAAAATGAAATGTTTAATAGTATTCATGAGATCATGATTGATATAAGGACTAAGTGATATCATGGTTTGAGTATATAGAATTTTGAGGATTTTGGTATGTGGAAAGTGTTAGCTTTTAACTGGATTCATGTTTTCACTATGGTTCAATGGGTATTCATTTTTTCAAGAGAATACATGATTAAGGTATTCACATGATTGGAATGTGACCAACAATATATATATATGGAGGATAAATGATGGTATTCACATGCTTGGTTGATGACATTTCAAGTAATCATTTACTTTATACTATGAGCTTAGACCGAAGTATTTTAGATAAGCCTAAATATTGGAATGGATTATGTTGGACATATGCTAAGTATTGTTTAAGGATAGAACATTTTTCGATATTACTGATGGGATTTTATAGTAATGTAGTTTTAGAAAAATGACAACCTGCAGGATGGGCGACATCCCATCGCGTCAGACAAGGCTGTGGGAATCGAACCCACAACCGAAGTGCGACTGGCCTTTTTCGCCTACCACTGGCCTACAGGAAGTCCCTGTTTAGTAGAAACTAGTTTTGTTATATTAAGCAGTATAAGTCCATTTTAGGAACTATATAAGATTAATCTCACTATAGATGGACTTATGTATTTTTTTTATAACATTTATAACCTTTTTTTGAGACAGATGGAATGACCCATAATTCTATCACATGATCTGCTAACACATCACGAATGACAAATTCAACTTCATTTCTTTAAGAGATGAAGTGGAAATTGTCAAAACAATAAAAAACGGTGAGACTATACCAAAATCACGAAATTATTTCTTCTAATTCCAATTTCATCAACTTTAAGGAAATGATCTTGAAAATCCAAAAATGTTGTCCTACTGCCCTTATATCCGATGAATCAGATGGTACCTTAGATCACCACAAATCAATAGCTTTGTGATTGTTGGATTTTTCATAGCCATGTTCTCTACCACTCTCCATCAGAACATGACAGTTAGATTTCTCTTCCATTCCATATTTTCTCCTATATGGAAACCCAATGATGAGTTCATTTGGGTAAACGTTATATTTCATACTTTATTTATTAAATTTCAGTTTTGTATTTCTTTTTACGATGTGGGTTTTTATGAATAGTAAACGATTTATAACCCCGACGAATTTGGAGGGCGAAATTCATTTTAAGGGGGGTAGAATGTTACAACCATAGATTTTATAAGATACATTCTTTTTAATTTCATTCATATATTCTATTTTATGACACACCAAGATTATCTTGTGCGATACGCAACACTGTATTAGCTTGCAGTATACGCAACACTTTTCTTGGCTCTTGTTACACACAATTTCAAGTTCGTTTGATAAAAGTTATTCTACGCAACATTGAGTGTATATATATATATATATATTCAATGTATAAATAAAATATGGTTGGATTTTGTTATATGCAACAACAAAGGAGTTGTGCACTACATGCAACCCTGACTTGGCTTGCATTACACGCAATCACGACCTTCCACGATAGTGTGTGTTGTACGCAATACCATGTTTCGCTAAACAATGATATGTTATTATAATATTGTTATGAACTAGCCGTTATGAATAGTGTTAACTAAATTTTTAATTTTATAACATTATTATTCATCTTACACATTTCTAGAACATGGTATAAGAACAATATAAATTTTTCGGGTAAAATAAGTTTTTTTCAGAAAATGCAGTTTTGCCGCCTTTTGATGGAGATCCCACATTAAAAATAATTTTTGACATGTTTATAAGTTCAATTTGATGAAATAAAATTCTTCTTTTGAATCAGGATATAAAAATTTACATTAGATAAAGTTTTGATATTTTTCCGATAACTTTCATATTTTAATGAATACTAAAAACACGGTATATTTTAATTAAAAACAACATTTTTCATCGTAATATATTTTGTGGTCAAATTATAATATTTAATGGTTTTAAAGTATAAATAGAATATATTTTTACCATTTAATATAATGTATTTCATTAGCATTGATTTTACCTTGAATTCGTAGGTTAAATCAATTCAATTTTTTGCAATGTTTTAAAGAAAAAACTGTTTTCTTTCGACAATGGGATTAATTTTAATTTAATTTCTGCATCTTTTGTGTATTGAATTTGGAAAAATGGATTCCATATTTGTAATCCGTGGGTCCAAATTATTTTAATATGTTATTTTTTATTTTTGGGCATTGTGAATAGTAACTACGGTAAATTTTATTTACTATAGTTAAAGGTAAATCGGGTGATTAAGGGTAAATATAAGATTATAAAATTACCCCAACACTTGTAAAAATACTATTGGATGGATAAAAGTAGACCCATATAACCTAAGGGTCGGATTAGTTTCATTTTTTGGACTTTTTTCCCTGAAAATAATTTAATTATTATTAAAACCAAAGAATGTGACAACATGTCACTTTATTAAATCTTATAAGTATAATAATTTTAATTTAGTGATAAACTTAATGAAACAACGAAAATTAATAGTCTCCAGAAAGCTAATACAATTATCGACATCATAGGAATTTATTTTAAATTTTTAGGGATTAAATAATTATCATTTATTATGACACAATGATGATGCAGTAATTGTCTTATTAATGAAATATTGACATAATTGATGTTATAAATTCCCAAATAAATGTAATTTGAGACTTTTTATGACTTAAATTAATTTTATAGGTTAATATGACATGTTATTGTTGATATAAGTAACTTTTTTTGAACTTATAATTCTGTTATAAATTTCATAAAAATCATGTACCAAATAGTTCCAAAATTGACATAAATTAGTTTTTAAAACAAATATTAAATTATTAATTGTTATTTAATTACTAAAAATATAAGGTTCGGCCAAATGACTTAGATAAGGATAGATATATTAATAATAAACAACTTTGGGTTAGTTTGGATTGTTATGGTAAGTTTATTAACCATATAGTGTATGAAAACAAAAAGACACGGTAAAGGTTAAATTATTTAACTTAGAGTTAAATCTAATTGATAAGGTTAAAATAATAACCTAAACATGTCTAAATCTTATTGGATGAGAAGCTTTCGACCCATACCTACTTTATCTTCTAAATATGACCATTTGGAACCATTATAAACCGAATTTGACCTTAATATAAAATAATATTTTGAGATTTTCCTAAGGTGCCCTTCTCCTCCCTTATAAAAGGTCACCTCATCCGTCTCCTCCTCACACCAATTTGAGCATTCAAGCTCGGCCAAACCCTGCCAAAATCTCTTCTCCACTTCCCTAGTATCATCCTAGAGGTCCTGGTCTTCTTCAAAGTCCATCATTAGTTCTTTAGGTGGAGGTTAAGTGAAGGCGCGTCAAAGAGAGGAGGTTCGGACACATACGAAGCAAATCAGACCTAAGGAAAGGGAAATATCACAATCTCATTTTAATCCGAGATTGTTTATACTTTGGAATTTACTGGGGTGTATTTTATCATCCAAATCCATGTTTCCTCAATATTTAATATTATTTCCATCCACCTACAATTGTTTAAATCCAATTTTACCCTTCGGTGAGTTTTTACTAAAAGATATGAAAGGAATCTATTGTTGTTTTTCATACGAGGTACTTTTTGACTTTTCCGAAAAAAGTATGAAGAATTTTTTTAACTTATACGGCATGAACGGATTTTTAAAACAATATTTTCAAGATTCTTCCTTTACAAATTTTCAAGTTTATTTTTAATCAACTTCTTTTAGTTTAAAATTGTATGACATGTTAAGAAAGGAAAAGTGTTTCTGAAGTAGAAAGGATATTTTCCTCAAGAATGATGTTCAAGTGTTTTATCAAAATTATTTTTATCTAAGATAATAAAGGGTTCTGTTTTTATCCCTATTATTACGTTGATTTGATTATGTTGTGATGGAATTATTTTTATGAATTTCTTTATCGTATATGAATTGTTTTATGATGTCATGATGTTTATTATTCCCATTTTTATTACATGGGTTATGAAATGATGTATGGTTTATGATTTTGTGGCACACATAAGAATGGTATCATTATGAGATGGGTGGTACCTATATCTCCCTCCAATTAAATGGGTAAAGATTTTATGTCTCATGAGATAGATATGGCTGGAACCGTAGGTTATACCAGTTCAGTGAAACAGGACTGAAACGAGGGTGACTCGGTTCAGAAATGGACTTTGTCCACTAAGATAGTCTTGGAAATGAGTCTTGACTAATAAGAAATGATTCTATATGATTATGTGTGTATGACACAAAGTTTCATGTTTTATGTTATGATTATTGGGATTTCATTTCACTACTATGATTTATCCCATGTTATAAAATTATGATCTCTTTTGCAGGTTAAGATTTCCAATAGATATGTTCTTATGAATATGACGTGATTGATATTTCTTTTGTTTAACATTACTGAGCATTTGAGCTCACCCTTTTGTATGTTTTCTTTTCCCCATGACATAAAGAAATAATTTAGGTTTAAAAAAAAGAAGATCTTTATGGGGGATGTTGAAGATCATTCACCACGATTAGAAGATTATATTCTGAGTTTACAAAGACACTAAACTATTACAGTCCTTGTGTGTGTGTTTTTGTTATGTACTAAGTATTCCGCAAAAGTAATGTAATTTCCATGTACGTTAAGTTTCGGGTCTCTACACTTCATTCAGTGAATATCCCCTTACATGTTTTCAATTTTATATTCAAATAAATTGTTTTCTTTTAGAATTTCGTAGAATGTTTTGTAAATAAAACGTTTTTTAATGAAGAATGGATAATTTCCTCAAGAATTAATTTCATATGTTCGATCAAAATTAGAATTCTATCTAAGATGTAATTAACAAATAGATTTATGCTTTATTTATAATATTCCAATTATTCCTATGTTTTTATTGTGTTTATGATGTAAAATAATTTACGATATCCATTTGTTTTACCTGGATTAGGTTGTGGTGGGAAAATTTTTAAGAAATCCATTTTATTATTTGGGTTATTCTATGATGAATGATTTTTTTGTGGAACAAATAGAAATTATCTCTTTAAGATATGGGTGGAAACAATATATCCTTCCAATTCATTGGCTAAATATTTATATCTCATTAGATAGAGAATAATGGAAAGACATGTAAATCCTGTCTAACAAGACTTGTCTTGAATAACATTTAAAACTAGTTCAGTAATACATGGATGGAATGTCAGGTAAACCCGGTTTAGTAATGTACTTTTTCTACTATAATGGTCTGGGCAATGATCCTTATATAATATAGAAATTATTTTCTATGCTATGTGTTACCAAAATTCCATGATTTTTGACAATGGTATATTCTAATGCTTCATATACCTTTTTTATTTATGCCTTATTAATTTTCTAGATTTATTCTATCACTCGTAATGTTGATATATGTTATACATGGTGTGATTTTAAAATTTTATAATCATGTTTTTACATTCCTGGGTTCACGTTTTGTTTATCTATACATGTTAAGCATTATATATAACCCTTTATAATGTTTCCATTCCCCAAGTAATAAAGAAATATTTTATGCAGGATTAATAAAGTCGAATATCATTATGATAGATGTTGAAGATATTTCACAAGTTAGAAGAATGTATTCCATTTTTACGAAGTCACTAAACTATTACGGTCCCCAGGAATGGATTTTTTATGTGTAATGAATATTCATCTCAAGAAATTTAAAATTCATGTAAATAATGCTTGGGTCCTTAAAGTTGGAATTAGAGGAATGGTTTTTTAATCCATTATAAATTAGGATGCAAAAATTTATGTTATTTCCCTATAGCTATTTATTAGGATATGTATTGGGATGTCCTGAGGATAATTATAATTATAGGCTGTAATCCTAGAAATTTGGTAACGATCATGAATAACCTAGGATAAAACCAAAGATATCATAGATAAAAATATTACAAGTAATTTCCCTTTGTTATGTTATTTTCACCTATGATCATGGTTTATCAAATATTTCTTTTTGGTCTTAGTCAATATCCACAACTGGATATAATATATTTAATGTATATTTTTTCAGAAGTGGAAAGTATAGGAATTATGAAATCTGTTTTTCTAAGTAGAAATATCATAAATAGAATCATGAAGATGCTATGAGTATTGTTTATACTATTGACGATAAGGATATTATAAATGACAAGTGAAAGTTATGGGATGATCTTGTATTATTGTTCACAATAAACCTCAAAATAATGGTTAGATTATGGCCGAGGAACATTAGGACATGATTCATGTTTTAAGAAATAATATGATGGTTGATCATAAGAAATTATGTAAGAATAATGTTTGATGTTTTGGGTGTGTATGTCTTAAGGTTAAGAGATTATGTTATATGAACCATGAAATATATATGTTTTTTTTATTGTAAGTTAGTCAACATTGATTGAAAATGATATATTGAATGGTGAAGAGTACTTAAAAAATTGATTTAAGGTAAATATTATATTTCGATTAAGGGAAATTAACACTTAATGTTTTTAATATTTGGAGAAAATAGTGTTTATCATTGATAAGGATATGCTGGACATGAATATTTAATTAGATGGTAAGGATCTCATTATAATTGACTTTGGATTATTTTTTCAAGAGGGTTGTTTTATCAGGGATGGGGTATTTAATTTCTTACATCTTTAGGAATATATCCAATAAGTTTTAATATAATGAAACATGCATGTTTTCAATAAGGAAATATGGTAATTCAGGGCATTACCATGACTCAAGAGAATACATAATGAAGATGATCACATTTTTAGAATGTGACCATCAAGAGAATCCTTATTATATGTGAGGGATAAATGTTAACCCGAGTTAGTGTACCTCTTTCTAATGTTTTGGATTTTCCCATTTCATAAGGATTTTAATGTTATCAATTTATGTAAACTTGATGATAAACTTCAAATGATGTTTTTAGAATAAAGTATTATCTCACAATAGGTAGGCTTATGTAATTCTGATAACTGGTGCTTACTTATTGTTTTGATAATGACAGTTTGAATGAAAAAAATTCTATCTATGGATCACATGATTTTATAATTATTTAGAAATGAAAAAATCAATTTCATTTCACTAAATAAGAGATAAAGTCCAAAAAAATTCAATGCATGACCAGTAGTTAGATTGTACTGAAATCATGTAAGTAAATATTGACATGAAATTTATTTAACATTAGGAAAAGGGATCGTGAATTAAAAGGGTATTAGATTATCACCATTTTTTATATCAATTATTTAATTTGGATATAAGTAATTTTTCAACTATTACTTTTAATAAAAGCTTTAGTCCTTGTTTTTATGAAGTGGGTTTTTGTGAAATAAATATTCATTTATTAAATCCTTTAACAACCCAGAATAATTTTGAGGTATAAATTTATTTAAATAGTGGTATAATGTAACACCCCAAAATTTTTATGAGATATATTTTATAATGTTTTTTGATGTCTGGTCTTTTATGCTACACCAAGATAATATTGCAGAATACACAACACCGACTTAGCCTGTGGTATACACAACACTATTATTTAAATTTTCTGCACAAAATTTAAAGTTATTTTGAAATAATTAATATTAAAAAATGCAAATTTTTGGTGAATAACAAAATATTATTGTGTTACTTATAACCTAGTCCTTAAAATGGGGTGTGTGAACAATATTACATTTGTTATGAAAAACTATTTTAATGCAAAAAAGTGAGTTTATAAAACCACCCATGGGAGATTTTATTATTGTAATGTTTTCATAATATATTGATTATAATTTTTAAAATTTTTATTAAATTATTTATAGACATGATATAGAAACAAATTCAATTTTTTGGATAAAAGAAGTTTTTTTTAAATATTTTTTTGCTACCATTTGGAAAGAACACCAATTTTAAATCTAATTTTTTACACTTTTAGATAATTTATTTGAAAAAAAACAACTAATTTAGAATGAGGATACAAAAATTTACAATTTATGAATTCTTTATATATTTTTTGAAATGTTTTAAATTTGGATGAATTGTAAAAATATTCTAATTTAATTAAAAACAATTTTTTCATCAAAATAATTTGTTTGAATAAATTTTATTATTTATTGGTTTTAAATTATAGATAGTAAATATTTTTAGAATTTAATATTATTTTTGTCTTCGGTATTAATATCATCATGATTCTTAATGTAAAGTCATTTCAATATTTTGTAATGTTTTAACTTTTACAACCCTGTTGTTCATTCCAAAAACTAGATTAATATAAAATATATTATTTAAAATTTTATGTTATGAATTTTTAAAATTTTATTCCATAATTGGAATCAGTAGTTCCATATTATGTAAAACGCATTATGTTAATTTTTGGAATTATGAATAGTAACTTTAGTAATTTTTATTAATACGGTAAAAAGGTAAATTAATAAATTATAGTTAAATATAATATTATAAAATTACCATAACGCTTGTCCTAATATGATTGGATGTGTTATTTTATACCTAAACCATATTTGGGTTGAAATGATACACTTTTTATTCGACCTGGATGTGATTATGACATTTAATATATTTTATTTGAAGAAATGTTAAATATGTATTACTAAACTTTTAATAACAAAATAACTTTTAAAATATTTTTCTATACAATATAAATTTGAATATAAATAATAATATTAAGAGAAAATGATATTATTTATCATTTTAATATATTTTTTATTTTTAGGAAATAAATAATTTCCTTAACGTCTTAAAATTTGATGATCTATCAATTATGTAATTAATGAAAAAACAAAAAAAATGATTTTTATTAAAATGATAATTATCATTAGAAGACCAAAATAATTTCCCAAATATTATTGGTCAAGAATAGATCGACCATAATCATCGAAGGGTCTAGTTATTGACCATTTGGATCTATATGGAAGAGATTATAACAGTTATATTATTTTATTTTAAGTAATGTTACACTTGTCACATTCATGTTTTAGTAAGTACAACATTTTTAATGATAGATTTTCTAGAATACATATTCAACTAAAAGTATTATTCTTAAATATATAATATTTATATTCATAATAGTGTTTTAGTTTTATTTTTTAAATAAGTATATGTAAAAATAACACAAAATAGACGTATTCATTATTTTACTAATGAAAATATAAAATTAATGTATGAGAAATATTAAAATATATTTAGATGTGGATAATTGATATATAAAATTAATTTTTTAGATGACATTTAACCCATAGGGATACAATAAAAACATCGGTTCTAGGATAACATCTTATCTGGATATTTTTAAATTTCAAAAAATTGAATAGTGTCAAATTGGACATTATTGATTATTGATCAAAATTATGTATTATTAAATTATTTTAAAATAATAAAACATTTTAAAATATATAATATTTATTTTGTGGTCTAAATAGTTTTAATTATTCCATTATAGTAAAATTTAAGTCCAAAAAGTATAAATTACACTATTTTAATATAAAACACTTTTTCACCTTAGTTAATATTAAAATAAAATAACTTAGTGTCAATTGAAATGACAAGGTTTAATATGAAATTAAAACATGAATAAAAATTATTGTTTCTGTATATTATAACTTTAAATAATATAATCATAGAATATATGACATTTTATGAGGTTTTTATGTGGTTTTATATTATTATAAAGTAATGTTTTTGGATATTCTAAATGTGCCCCTCACTTCATTTATAAAATGGCACATACTCCCTCATTTATTCACTTCACTTTGAGCCTTAATTCTCGGATATCCCCTTCCAATTTTCCTTATAAACATCCTTATTCACATTCTGTAGGTTCTGGAATTCTAAAATGACCGTCTCTAGTTCCATAAAGTGTTGATCTAGAGGGTGCTCATCGAATAAAAAGTAATCTCCTCTAAAAATTAATTAAAAAATTTATTCTTCTACTTCCTATTCAGGTGTTGATTAAATTATGAAGTAATAAATCAAGTATAAATAATATAAATATTTGTTATTTTTATTTAATAACAACAATATTCCAACTTATATCCATCATATAGAAAATGAAATTTCTACATGTGCATACATAGAGCTTATCGTCTCCACATCGTGGTGTAATATACTTTTCACCACCATCTTACTTGGATTAGTATAACTATTTTAATAATAACTAAATATGGATATAATGACCTGATACGGCTTTATTAACAAAAATATATATCATACACTTCCATAAACTTTCATAATTAATTGAATGATATTGTCGCTCATGCGTACGTAAGACCTACAGTCTCCATGATGCGATGTGATTCATTCAACATTATATATATTAAATAATGATTATATAAATTAAAATAATGAATAAATATGGTATATATTATTTTAATATAATTATTAATGATATAACTATGACCTAATAAGGATAACTATAACTTATTCGACAAAATATAAAAAAGAACATAAAGTTGTTAATACACGAATAATGAGAAACAATGAAATATTACTAACAAATGGATGTTAATATAATCATTACTAAATCATAAAAATTAATATTATTTTGGAATAAATAAAAAAATATATTTAATTCATTATACGGGAGGTTCAGATACATACAAATGATATCAAACTAAAGGTAAGGGATTATTTTGTCTCAATTTTATTTATACGGGAAATGTGCCTTATACAACAGCAATTTATTTTATGTGGTGTTTATTTTTCTCCTGAATATTTTTATGGTTTTTATTTTGAAGGTTTCAATATTTTTATACGAATATAGTTTTCTTTAATTTTAGGAGGCATATGATTTAACTAATTATAAATTGTTAAGGGACAATCTGAAAATATCATTATTATCTAAGATTGTTTATGCATAAGTATTTACTGGGGTTTTTTTATCATTCATGTCTGTGTTTTCTAAACCTGATTTCATAAAGTGATTAACTATTCTCCTATGTATGTTTAATGTCATTTTTACTCATTTTTTACTTATACTACATGGGTGTTAATGAATCATTCTTTCATTTTCCATATAAGGTAGTTATTTTTTTCAGAAAAAGTTTGATAAGAATTTTTTTTAAACATATATGGTATTTATGTATTATTATTATTTCATAATTCAGTATTTCCATGAATAATACTGTATAAATATTCATGTTCATTTTCAAATAAATTCTTTTCTTTTAAAATTTCGTTACATTCTGAGAAAAGAAAACATTTATAAAGAATAAAGGATATTTTCTCAAGAATAATTTCAAGTGTCCTATAATAATTATAAGTCTATCTAAGATTTAATTATTTAATTGGGTTATCTTTCAGGTATACTAACCATATTATTCCAATAGTTTTACTGCGTTTTTGACGGAATTCAATTTATGAAATCCATTTGTTTTAAATGGATTATGATTGGTAGAAAAATGTTTTAAAAACACATTTAATAATTTGGGTTATTCTATGATGAATGATTTATTCTTTTTTTGTCATAGATAAGACCTATATATCGCTACAGTTCATTGGGTATATATTTGTATCTCTTGAGATAGACATCACAAGAACAACATGCAAATAATGATCAGTAATACATGGGTGGAATTGAAAGTAAAGTGAGCTCTATAATATAGGGATGGAACGACAAGTAATCCCAATTTAGTAATGGAGTTTGTCTACTATGATGGTCTTAGAAATGAGGCTTGGTGAATATAGAAATTATTTTATACTCTTTTTTGTTTTCTATAATTCCATGTTTTATTCCGATGATATTTTCTCATGGATCATGTTCTTTTATGATTTATGCCTTATGAATTACAAATATTTATTCCATGACTCTTAATTTTGATATATCTTATAAATGAAATGATTCTAAAATTTTATGTTTATGTTTTTACATTCTTATGTTAATTTTTTTGTTTACCCTTACTTAGTTTCTGATCTCACATATTATTATGTTTCAATTCCTTATATTATAAAGAAATCTTCTAAGCATGCGTACTAAAGGGATTAATCTTTATGGGATATGTTTAATATCTTACACAAGTTAGAATAATATATTACATGTTTTAAAATTCACATAAAATTATTGTCCTTGTGAGTTTGTTTATAAAATATAATGAATATTAATCTAAAAATATTAATATCAATGTACAAAATGCTAGGGTCATTATATTCGTCATATTCCTTGAATATTTTATTTTAATCATATGGTTTTATGAAATATAATTGTTTATAATAAATTTCAATGATATACAAGTATAAATCGTT
Organism: Viscum album; assembly: GCA_963277665.1. NCBI lineage: Eukaryota > Viridiplantae > Streptophyta > Magnoliopsida > Santalales > Viscaceae > Viscum > Viscum album. Next base: position 872,980,467 of record OY728143.1, on the reverse strand, counting down.
CATATAATATGAACATAAAAAAATATTCACAATTGGGAGATATTATGGGACAACCTACATCATATATGGTGTTACATGTAAGAACCCGAATTTTCTTTTAAGGTATGATGTTCTTTCCTAGTGGTTTTTGAGAAAATATGTGTTTTTTAAAATTTTAGGATTACACACTGTGTACATTTATGTACATGTCGAGTACTCAGTTGTCGCACGTAGCCTTGTGCTGGCTATGTAATGACCGAGCACACCTCCATGTGTGGTGACTTGGTGGCTGCCTAAAGTGGGACCCGATAAGGAAAAATACACCCCGTTATCTTCTATTCTACAAGGTGTGTACTATTTTTCATTAAACGGACTGAGGATGCATCTAATTGATAGAAATGCCTAATTTTAGGCCTGACATGTCTAGGAGCATCTGTATGCTGATGAATCTTCTTTGAGCCCCCACATAACTGTCTGTTATCCGAATTGAACTCTGTCGGTTGCGTTGGAATCACATTTATGAGTTATCTCTTATTCTTGACCTTCTTATCCTGATTTCTCCTCTCTCACGAGTTATTCTTAGATGAGTGTTTTAAGCCTTTATGTGGATCTACGACATTCTAGGGGGATTCGAGGCCTAAGATTCACATATATCAATCTGACAACACTGGGGTAGGAGGTTTGTTTCTTTCCGTAGATAGTCTTTGAGTTATATGTGAAAAAGTTCATGATACACTTGAACAGGGTATTGTGTGTTTACATTTTTAGCGGTGTTAATTTCCTGTTATGCTCGTATGCTTTAGTAGAGGTTAATTGAATGTGAATAGGGTTAATTTATATGATTTGGAAGTGGTTTCCCTAGAATGTTTTTATTATGACCGTTTGGTCATGCCTAGCCCGTTAGGATTCCTTGTTCTTCACAATGACTTTTATTAGTAGGATGGATTGATTGTTTTTCTAATATGCTATAGGTTATTTAATCACTTAGTTCTAGAGGTTTAATTTTGCTGCTGATTATTGTTTGTGCTTGATTGGTTTACACGGCGCTGCAGGAACCTGGTGTATTGGGACCATAGGGGAAATTGACATTGAGGGATTTCCTGGAGTGTCTATTATATTTATCAATGTTGCGGGACCATAGGGGTGGATTGATGTTGAGTTCTCCCTTAGAGTGTCTATAGATACATTACAAGACTATAGGAGGAATTGAAATTGAGTGCTTCCTCAGAGTGTCTGTAGTTTACCATTAAAATATTATATGGGGAATTGATGGTGAGTGCTTCTTCATAGAGTCTTCAATCACACATAACTATAGGTGGAATTGACGATGAGTTCTTCCTGAGAGAGTCTTTTGTCTATATTTCCTTGCATTGTGAATCAGAAGTGTTAGGTTGTGAGAACTACCCAGAGGGTTGCTTGATTTGTGTTTGGTTGATTGAATATATAAAAGTAAATTATTGTAAATAAAACTGTAGGACTGTTTACTATGAGTACAACCTTTTTTACTGATTCCTTATGCATATTACCTACCATATATATTCACGGACTGTTTTGCATAGATCTTTGGTTGTATTTCTATTGGGATTATTCTCACACCCTATTTGGGTCATCCTTTTGGGCCCAAAAAATTTATATTACTATAGGTATTTATAATGGAAATCGCCCTACTACATCAGGTACTTGATATCTGTAGAGCTGGAGAGCATGGGACCATGTTGAGGCATGCTATGCTGTGGATTTTTTTACTTATTTACATTGTATTGTGGTTTAGAACTATATTCCAGCATTTGTTATTTGTTTGGATTCTTTCCTAGACATATATATCATGTATCATCATTATATATATATATGCTCCTATTTATTTTTTTAGTCTTTCGTTGTCTTCTATTGTATGGTTTTTTTACTACTTTTGGTTTTTTATATCTATTTTACTTTCTTTGTGGTACTCTACCAATGAGGGAATAGTTTCCCCAATATCACACCCAAGGCCCTCACTTCTAGTCGGTACCCTCTGGCGTTTGGGGCAATGCGATTGAGGTCATGTGACCAACCGGGTACGGGGCGAATCAAAGCAGATTCTAGAACTGGGACATTACAAACTGGTATCAAAGCAATTCTTTTCTTCTTGACTTAGTATTTGGATCTTATAGCCAGGTATATGAAGGAATAGGTACTTGGTAATAAGATGTGATCAAGAGTTTCAAACCCTTGTATAAGGAACATCCAATTTACCTCTTTTTGCAATCTTTGACTGGTTTTGAAATTTTACGGTTGATTTGATTTCACCATTGGGTGATTCATATGTTTTGTGTTCTTATCATTGATTTTATTAATTTATATTTCATTTTCAACCCAATAAGATTATTCTCTTCCATCTCATGCATCATATAGGCACTTGCTAGAAATCACATGTCATTCATTCTTTCCATGACATTTATGGTGCATTTGTGATTGCATGTTGTTGTGATAGATGTTGTTCTAGATATGAATGTTGTTGTGATAAATGCCTTGATAGAATACCTAGTTTTTGATACGATATTGGATTGTGTATTCTTTCATTTAAATGAACTCCAAACATTGGTTCATGAGGTTTTATTGGCCCTCATGGATCGACAATTTGGTGGATCTTTTCCTTGTTATACTTGTTTTTGACATGTACAAGATTTAAAGCTTTGATTCATGGGGAGTATGTGCCCCCAAAGATCATAATTTGTCACATTACTATTTTTCAGTGTTTTTCAGGGTTCTAGTGTAGTTTCACATGCTTACTGTCTGGAAAAACCTAGAATACATGACGTGTAATGATGAATACACGGCATGTGTCCTTCTGTTGGGGAAGTAACTATTTTTCTTAAGTACACACCATTTACTCTATGTACATATAGTTTAGTCACTAACTGTGTCACTAGATTTGTGGGCAGAGACACGATGTTGGGAAATCATGGTAGAGCATGTCGTGTACCGGACGTAGACGCCATGTTGTGTAAACATTGTGTCTGCTCGTGTGACTAATGACAAAGAAGGATAAAACTTATGTTAAACATGCCATTTCAAGATTGAACACGACCTGTAGAGTAACCCATGTATCTGGCCATGTAGAGAACAACATGGGTCAATGAAATCCTTCTTGTACACATCGTTTCTGGACCTAACACGCAGTGTATATTCGTCCATGTGTTCACCCATGTGACAAACAAAACGGGTAGTCGAAACATAAGCAGTACACATCATGTCCAACTAGAACACACCATGTATAGTGAGCCATGTAACCGGCCGTGTGACTAACAACACAGGTTAGTGATGTTTGTCTCATACACACCGTGTCTGGCATAAAGACACCATGTAGTCTTGTTCTAGGAGAGCCATGTAGCTTAGCCGTGTAAGAGAACTCATGATAGGGAAGAGGATTCAAGTACAGATCGCAAGTTAGGAAAACATGCCATGTGTATGGGATGTGCACGACCAGTTTTGGAAGAAGTGCATTCCCATGTGAAGTCCTAAGGGAACACATCGTGTAGGCATTATACACGTCGCGTATCAATGTTTTGGAATAATTTCAATTCTTTAATTCCCTTGTTCCCTTCTTACACTTTTGGTTTTCAGTCCTTGATAATCACGATCTAAGGTTTGAGCTTGACCTTGTAGATTCATGCCACCGAGAAGTCCTCCAGCTGTATGAATGTTATAGGGTAATGATCAGACACCAGATATGGCTGATCAGGGATTACCAGCAGATCCTCCAGTTGTACAAGTCATGGAACCTTCTGTCATTCCACACACAAGTGCTAACAAACATTTCTGAGAGGGAATTATTAGGTTCATGCAGACCATATGAGAAGTACCGCATCTTGCCCCGTATTTGGTAGAGTGGATGCGGGGTTTCTAGCTACAACATCCTCCAACCTTCAAAGTAGAAGGTGGACCTTAGGATATAGAGTCATGGTTAGAAGCAATTCTATCTATCATCGACCATATGGAGACGCCTCCATAGAGGAGAGTGAATCCTAATACATACATGCTTTGGGATTATAAGATGATATGTAGCGATGTGATCTCACAGGTGGGACACCAGTAGGTTATGTCTTGGTATGAGTTTTAGTGTTCCTTCTACGACTAATTATATTCGGATACATTGAGTGTTGATCAAGCCCATGAGTTCATGATTCTTGAGCAGGGTACTCATTCTGTTATCAGGTATTCTTCTCGCATCACAGAGCTACAACACTTCATGCCCATCCTAGGAGGGAATGAGTTATTCCAGGAATAGAAGATTGAGGATAGTCTCATGTAGGTCATCTGATCTCAGGTGAAAATCTTTAGGTTTACATCCATCACTTAAAGTGTCCATCAGACACTGATCAAGTAGCGAAACCTGAAGGATTCTAGAGCTTTGGGCCTTGGAGGTTCAACATCCAGAATTAGTGCTTCTCCAACCGATATAAGGAAGCGTCATAGGGAGACTACATGTGCAGATCCTAGTATGAAGGATACACCTTCATGTAACCAAGTGGTATTCTACTAGCGTGGAATGGTCAGTCATACAAAGCCACATTGCCCGAGAGACCAAGAGGAGTGTCGATCTTGCGGAAATATGTGTCATCTTCAGTGCTTTTATCAGATCTTCTTGCTAGCAGTTGGTGAAGGAAGTTCATTTATGACTCCACGTTCAGGAGAAGTAGCACCAGTTTCTCATCAGTCTATGAAATGGAGTTCATCCTGCTATCTAGGCCGAGGTGGAGGTTACGGTCATGGTTGTCAGTCGCCAGGATTTTAGCAACAATAGTGTGGATCAGCTCAGTGTTATCAAGCTGGGTCACAAAGCCACGGTATAGGCCAGACTATTGTACATTTTCTTCCGATGATATCTTGACTTTAGACACTCCGTTGGGGACGAGAACGACTAGTGGACATCAGTGCAAGGAGTGCACTCTTGAAGTTGGTGTGTGTCACTTCTGTTTGGACCTCTATGTCTTGGAGATGACAGGATATGATTTAATTCATAGAATATACTGTTTAGTTCCCTTCCAGGATGTTGTCGACTACTATCACCATAGGTTGAGTTTCACATCAACATAGGGTGGATAGTTTCTTCAAAAACAGTGAATGGGATGTCCAGGTGAGCATAGCGGGACGTGATCATCATGGGTTGGGAGGAGTTACAACATAGATCGCTAGTCTATATCTGGAATACTAGGGTACTTCTCAGATAGACTTTCCTTTAGTGGTGGATTGTTTTAGGGACGTTTTTCCAGAGGAATTTTCAGGTTTGCATCCAGATCTTGAGGTAGACTTTTCTATTGAGATTGTTCTATGAGAGGAACTAGTGTTATTCCTCCTTATAGGATGGCTACACTAGAGTTGCAGGATCTCACAAAGAAGTTGAAGGAGTTGCATGAAAAGAATTTTATCTGGACCAATACTTCTCCTTGGAGTTTGCCTATCCCGTTTTCGATGTAGGTAGACGGTACCCTAAGACTTTGTGTGGATTATCGAAAGATGAACTAGTTTAAGGTCAAGAACTGGTATCCCTTGCAAAGGATTGATGATCTAATTGATCATCATTGAGGAGCCATATTGTTCTCAAAGATTTACATGAGGTCTGGTTACCATCAGTTGCGTGTTAGACCATCTAATATACCTCTCACGACTTTCAGGAGTAGGTACAGTCTATATGAGTATGTGGTTATGCTGTTAGGTCTCCCAAATGCGCCTGCAGTTTTCCTGGCACTGATGAACTGAGTGTTCCATCCATATTTGGATTCTTATGGGTAGTCTTCATGGATTATATCTTGGTGTACTCTCAAACATGACATGACCATGATACCCATTTTGAGATCATTTTGAGTTCTCTAAGAGAGCATCAGTTAATTGTTTATCTCTCTAAATGCCACTTTTGGATAGACAAAATTCACTTCTTTGTTAATGTTATATCAGTGAGAGGAGTATCAGTAGACCCATAGAATGTGAGAGCAGTAGTTTCTTGGGAGAAACCGAAGAACGTCTTTCAGGTGAACAGTTTTCTAGGGTTGGATGGATATTAAAAACGTTTTATATAGGACTTTTCATGCTTAGAAGCACCACTGACAGGTCTGACTAAGAAGAGTGTGAAGTTCTTATAATCAGATTATTGTGAGTCAGCCTTTCTGGAGCTAAAATGGAGGTTGACCTCAGCACCGACACTAGCAAATTTAGAACTGCGAAAGGGTTATACTATGTACTGTGATGCATTAGGTATCGTGCTAGGAGCAGTGCTTATACATGGGGAATGAATTTTTCCATACGTGTTTCTGTAGTTGGGGCCACGTGAGAGTAATTACCTGACACTCAATCCTGAGTTGGATGATATTCTTCATGTCTTACGTTATTGGAGATATTATCTTCTGGGAGAGAATTTTGTGGCTTTCACTGACCACAGAAGTCTCAAGTACATATTCACTCAACATGACATTTATTTGAGACCACAGAGGTTGGTTGAGTGACTTCAGTCCTTTGACTTTGAGCTTGCCTATACGCATGGGAAAGTCACTGATGTATCTGATGCGTTTAACATGAGGACATAGATACATGCTGTTTAGGATGCTACTAGTGAGTGGCTGATTATGGATATATTCTCTGAGATGCATTTAGAGGTTCACGGTAGACAGGGGTAGAATTTTCTTTCTTCTCTAGCTATTACCTATACTCTTTTAGATCGAGTGCGAATGAGGCATCTATCATATTCTGATGGCCTATTCCTACAATAGATTCTATCATGAGAGGACCCTATTCCGAGATGGACTATTTCAAAGAATGAGATTTTGTGTTTTTGAGGCCGTGTATGGGTGTCAGTGGACTTACACGAGGAGATGATGTGGTACTTTCATCCCTCATTTTTGGCAGTTCATCCTGAAATCACCATGATGTATCACGATCTACACCGTTAGTATTGATGTATAGGTATGAAGAGATATGTTACAGGTTTCGTCATGAGGTGTTCCACCTATCAGCAGGTGAAGGCAGAGCAATAGTGACATTCAGAGCTTTTGTAGAAGTTACCCATTACCATGTAGAAGTGGAATGATTCCACGATGGATTTCATTATAGAGTTTCAAAGATCGCCTCGAAGGAATGATGCAGTTTGGGATGTCATTGTCAGACTCACGAATGTTTCTCACTTCTTGATGATCAATGAGACCTTCCGTATCGATGTGCTAGGAAGGTTGTACATCCAAAATATTCTATGTTTTCATGGGGTTCCACAATCCATTGTTTCAGAAAAGAATTCATATTTTACTTCTTGGGTCTGGCAGGGGATACAAAAGGCTTTAGAAACATAGGTACTGTTGAGTAAATCTTACCATCCCTAGAAAGACGGAAAATCTGAGCCTACGATTCAGGTGCTGGAAGACATGGTTTGAGCATGCATCCTAGATTTTGGAGGTTCCTGTGAGAATCACATACCTCTTATGGAGTTTTCCTATAATAATAGTATTCAAGAAACTATTCATTTTTACCTTATGAGGCTTTATATTGTAGGAAATGTTTATCACCCTTATGCAGGCTAGAGGTAGGAGAGACAGCTATGCTAGGACAAAGCCTGGTCCTGGAGACCACAAATTAGATAATGTTGACTCAAAAGTGTATGGATACTGCACAATCTTGGAAGGAGTTTTATATTGATGAACAGAGACGACCTGTGGAGTTTGAGGTCAGAGATCATTTTTTCTATGTGTCACATCAAGGATGGGACACAAGAGGATTAAGGGATATGGTAAGCTTTTGCTGAGAAATGTCGGGAGGTTCGAGGTGTTAGAGAGAGTTGGAATTCTTGCCAATTAGTTTCAGTCACCTCAGAGGTACTGAGCTATACAATATGTCTTCCATGTTTCACAACTCCAACATTACATTGTAGATCTGTCTCAAGTTTTTCATCCCGAGGAGGTTGAGTTAGACGTGGTTTCATCTTTCAAGGAGCATCATATCTAGATTGTTGATTGAAGTATTAATGTTATCTATGGTTGTTCTATTCCTCTAGTACAAGTTCTATAGTAGGATGGACGAGTGTAGGATGGGACTCGGGAGAGGGAGACTGATGTATGATCATAGTGACCGGAACTGTTTGGGGTTTCTTCATCTACGCCACCTTTCTAGGAAAATTCGGGGACAAATTTCCTTAAGGGATATTTTTGTAACAACCAGGATCTTCTATTCAGTTATGTTTTTATTTTCTAGTGGTTTTTGTGAAAGGAAGAGTTTCTGAAAATTTTAGGAGTACACGTCATGTATTTTTATGTACACGACGTGTACTCAGTTGCCGCAAGTAGCCATGTGATGGCTATTTAACAGTCGAGCACATAACTATGTGTGGTGACCTGGAGGTCACCTAATGTGGGGCCCGGTAAGGACATGTAGACTCTGTGTGCTTTATTTTTTTCATTAAACAGACCAGGGTTGTGTCCAATTGACAGAAACTCCTTTTTATAGGTCTGAATCTTCTAGGAGCATCCGTACGATAATGAATATTCTATGAGCCCTTGAATCATCATTTCTTTCTTGAATCGAAATCTGTCGATTGCATTGGAATCACATCGGTGAGTTATCTCTTCTTCATGAACATCATCTCTAGATTTCACCTCTCCCACGAGTTATCCCCAGTTGAGCTTTTTAATAGTTTCTGTAGATCCACAACTTTCTAGGGAGATTCAAGGCCTGAGATTCATGTATATAAATCTCACAATGTTGAGGTAGGTTTTTTGTGCCTTTCCATAGATATCCATTGAGTTATATGAAAAAAGTTCCCAATACCATTGAACGGGGTATTGTGTGTTTACGGTTTTAGCCCTGTTAGTTTCTAGCTATGCTTCTATGCTTGAGTAGAGGTTAATTGAATGTGAATAGGGTTAATTTCTATACATTGGAAGTGGTTTACCTTAATTTGTTTTGTTTATGACCATTTGGTATTGCCTTTCCTGTTAGGATTTCATGTTTTTTCCAAGCCTAGTATTTATAGGATGGAGTGATTGTTTACCTGATATGTTGTAGATTGTTTAGACATGTAGTTCAAGAGGATTACTTTGATTATTTTTTATTGTTTTTTCATGATTTCATTACACAGGGCTTCGGGAACCTAGTGTAGTGAGATAATAGGGGAAATTGACATTGATGGCTTTCACAGAATGTCTGTTATACTAATCAATTCTTTGAGACCGTAGGGGGGATTGAAGTTGAGTGCACCCTCAGAGTGTCTATAGTTACGTTATGAGACCACAGGAGGAATTTGTGTTTAGATCATCCTTATAGTGTTTGTATTTTACCATTAAAATTCTATATGGTAATTGATGGTGAATGCTTCCTCAGAGAGTCTTTAATCACAAATGACTAAAGGGGAAATTGACATTTAGTGATTCCATAGAGCGTTTTTGTCTATCTTTCCTTGCATTGTGAACTAGAGGGGTTATGTTGGGAGAACTTTAGAGAGGGTATCATTATTTGTGTTTAGTGTATTGAATAGTTAAAAGAAAATTTTTGTAAATGAAACTGTAGGACTGTTTACTTTGAGTACTACCTTGTTTATTACTTCGTTTTTCATATTACCTGCCATATATTCACTGAGTATTAGGAATAGACCATTGGGTGGTTGCATACTAAGATTAGTCTCACATCTTGTTTGGTTTATGCTCTTTATCCCAAAAAGATTATATTATTGAAGGTATAGATAAGGGTATGCGCCCTTTTACATTAGGTACTTGATTTTTGTGGAGCTGGAGAGCATGGGTCCATGCTAAGGATTGCGATACTAAGGAGTTGTTTACATATTTTCTTTGTATTTTGGCTTAGTACTATATTCCAGCATTGTGATTTGTTAGGCTGATCTCCTATACGTATGTATCATGGTTCATCATTATATAGATGTGCTCCAGTTTATTCTTACAATCTTCCACTGTCTATTGTTGTATCGTATGTTTACTGCATTTGTTATTGTATATCATTTCTACTTCTATTGTTTTACTCATGTAATGAGGCCTAGTTTCCCCACTATCACACCCAATGCCCTCAATGCTAGTCGGCAGCCTCTGGCATTTGGGGGAAATGTAATTGAGGCCATGTGACCAACTGGGTATGGGAAACCTCGGAGCGGCTTCTAGAACCAGGACATTACATTAGAACTTCATTATGAAATATTTTACACCCATTGTTAAGCTCATTCAAGATGATACGACTATATCCTAGCAATATGAATCCCTACATCATCAATAACTATTTAATAAACAAAATTCATCATAATCATTGTCACAATGTTTTCTATAATTAAGTTCATGATAAATATCTTTTAAATGATGAGGGACAACTTACTATGTGGCCAACCATGGATAAATTATTACATAAATGGGTGAAAACCACCCCTGGTATCCTACTATAGTAGTATCACAATAGAAACCCAATGTCTTATTCTAACATGTCCATTAATTTTACCAAAAACATCATATATGCCAAATTCAATTCATCAAAGTAATATATCTCCTTAAATAAACTTAAAAAAGTGTGACTATCCTTATATTATGTCTTCAAGACATGTTGCAAAAAATATCCATAATCTCATGATGATTTTTACCATTTTATAGTGGAATTATCACTAAACACAATCATTGTTTTCAAAAAATAATTCCCAACAAAAAAAATAATTTAAGGGGGATGAATCGAAGTGGAGTAATAAATTTACCTTGTGCTATCATTAAAACTAAATGTCAATAGAATCCATGAAGGAATAAATGAGATTCTACCATGTAAGAGTAAGGAATGAATGATGCATGAAGGGAAATAAAAACACAGATATATAGTAGGAAGGAAATATCTTACGATTAAAAATAAATCATCCCTTTTTACAAAGTAATAACTTCTATAAAAGAGGGATATAAGTAACATTTTTAAAACCAATATGTATGACTTTTAACTTGGTTAAAATCCCATGGAATACCTATCACATATCAGCCTTAAATATAATATATATCTCATGCTGAATTTTTTTACATAATATATATGGTTTCTAACTTTTCCAAAAACATATATGTAAATTTTTTTTCAATTAATATTATATTTCCATATACTGAATTCCAATATGTAACACATAACCCAAAAAGTATTATTTTTTCCTTCTAAAAATATATAATTTGTAAGATAATTCCCAACTCTCATATGGTACATAATATACATCAATTCTTGATAAATAAATTCATAATAAATTTTTATTGATACAAAATATTTTTCCCATGCATAAGGTTACTACCATAGCAAAACAAAAACAAATATATAATATTTTTCATCACATGTAATAAATTTATTCAACACATATAGTTCACTATTTTATTAAAAAACCAATACATAATATATTTTACATGTAATATATTTCCTTTGAAAATAATGTTTTTAACTTAACTCAAAAACCCACAGATAACATATTTCTCTCATCAATACTATTTTATTACCATATAAAAGATATTACCATTTATGAATAAACTTATGTAATATTTTTAAATCATTAATATTTTTTTCATATTTATATATAATATATTTTTTAACCCTAGTGGTATGTATGGTTTTATAATTATAATATTATTTTGGCCCAAGGTTTTTTTTTATTTTCAAATTTTCCAAAAAATATCTAAAATAAAAAAATCCGTAGAATCATTTTAAAATTCCTTACATTGTCCTCATAAACTAAATAGACTCTTAAAATAGATGTGGAATTGAAAATTGAACTTAATTATATCCTAGAGAGAGAAAACTTCCCTATATTTGATTCCCAAACAATTCCAACACTCCCATAACCCCACCTAGTCTCATTACTACTAGTTAACCCAAGGATCAACACAAATCACAATTTTAGAATGACTAATAAATTTTTATAGTTTTAAAAAAATGAAATAGATTGATTTCAGAATAAAAAAAATTAGATGGAAAAATAATTTATATGAAAATTCCCACCATTTAACACCTCAAACCTTTTTAGGGTGTTACAATATCACTGTTATAATGTTTCCTTTTCTAGAGAAGTTGCTGCATATATATTTAGTACAACACATAATTAACAACTCCCAATAGAGGGAACAAATCATATGTAACTTTCTAGTTATGGTCATACTGACACCACCCAAAAACTAGATCCATTGTTCAAAAAACATATTATCTTATTTTATGTTCTTATGATCATTTAAAAAAATACATATAAATGACTGACTTCTGATGAGCTTAATGAATTCTAAATTCATCAATTACATATCCCATCAATTGATGTTACTAAACTAAACCAGAAGCTCACCCTACCAATGTCCAACCCAATAATTACCAAAATATTCTCATCAATATCCTTTGTATCACCTCAATAATATACCCTTAAAACAAGTCCTCACCTCATTTCAGATATTAGTATGATTTTTAAAATAATTGACATTCACATAAACAAATTCAAACTACTAACCGATTTCCAAAAAGCACACACATGTTCATACCACCAGATTGTTATTCCACACCCAATGGATATCAGACACCAAATGTCTATACCATTATTTATTTCATTGACCAATACCCAAATCTAGGTAATATCCATCTTCTGTGAAAGACGTGAACAATTTCATCCTTCTTTCATTAAAAAATAATGGCAACCTCTAGCTGGTTCTAATAACACATCTATCCATTTTCTTATAATTTTTTTTCAAAATAATCACCATGTTGTGAGACCACCTATTATGTGATCCCCACAATAATTACTATTTTATCATCAATCATTGGGAACAATACTTCTGAGTTTCCACTTCAAGGTGAATACCATAACTCACAAGCCTATATTTTCAATCCCAAAATAAGTACGAATCTGAGGACCTTCCCAAGACTCCAATGATATTTCGACACATCATGTAAAGACCCATAAATTCAGTATTAATTTTTAAAAATTATTTTGAATTATTATGAGACTGTGAAAAATGATGGCACGTGATTCTAAGGCCTGGAGTGTGTAGAATAATCCATCAAAAAATGTTAAGCATTAAATTGCACGAGTGTGTTGGTTTCCTGAAAAGTGTAACAACTATTAAATAGGTTCCTGTATCAGAAATATGAGGGAATTGTTTCATTCAGGATAGTGGGTTTACCTTAGGCGTGACTTATGTTTAGTCAACATAGGCCTCCAGTGAGAAAACCCAAAAAAATAATTACAATAAATAAAAATAATAAGTAAAATTATATATTTTTCAAATGATTATAACTAATGAATGGTGACATAGATTAAAAATCCGAGACCACCACTATGCTCATGAGGGTATTCATTCCATTGGTATATCCTAACATTGGTCGGCATGGTCCAGTAGTAGAAGTTAGTTTTTAGTGGTAAATAAAATAATTATGTATGATTTATTTTATTTTAAAATCCTTATAACTCTTAAATGATAACACAGATTTGAAATTTGAGAGAAATGTTGAGCTCGTGAGGGAATTTTCCTCTTAGATGGAGCCTAACCATGACTAGGGCTGGTTTAAAGTGAATGTTAATAATGTTTGAACTTTTTTTAATGTATGTTCAGTAAAAGTTATAGCATGTTTTTCTATCTTTTGAACTGGTCCTCATATTGAAAATATGAGGGAACCATTGAATTTGCATCACTGAGATTCATTTAGGAGAACCATAACATCGAGTGGAAAAGTTCGGATGGAAAAGTTACATTTTATAATTTTTGGAAAATTATTAAAATTAATAATTAAGTTATTTTATTTATCAAGTTAACTATTAAGAGACAGTCGATGAGAATGCAGTGTCACAACAAGCATTAAATGAGGGTTATTTAATGAATCATTTAAATTTTTGTGTAACCGCAACACTGATTTAATTAATGGTTGAAGAATTAATGTTCATTAAAGAGAGACATAAATGAGCACAATGAATAGATGGTTTCTTTTTTTTAATCAATATGTTGGCGCACAGATTGGAAATCGTAGGGAAACCTCGGACAATTTGTCATCGACATTACTCTATACAAAGAATGGAGAACGAACGACGACAAACGAAAATGAACACAGAATGCTTTCCTTCATCCACAATGGATTCCACCAAGTCTAGGTAGGGTGATTAATTGTTTTATGTGTTTAAATGATTTATTTTCCCCATTCATGAATAATATAAAAAATGTGTATCAAACGATGAACAAGTTGATCTGAAATTCATTCTTAGTTGCGGGAGGTTGTTACGGTGTTACACATTGGGGTTTAAATTAATCTTATGATGATTATTATTCCATACCTACTTTAAATCACTAACACATAGGGTGTGAGAAAATCCAAACAAGGCCTGTACCCTTTTCCGTTCATGGTTTATGTGCACTCTATGTGCGTGACTGGGCAACGTGACGGCAAGGAAATTTTGCGGGCAATGCAGTGAAGTTGGAAAACCAGGAGGCCCATAGGAAATTATAAGAAGGATAATGGACCACCTAAGCATATATGTGGGCCCATATAAGTAGCCGACAACACGTCATCACTGGTTCGGCGGCACCGGCGACCTGCGGTGGCAGCCGGCCCGTGTCGGCCAGCTAGAGATAGCGGCGACTGTAGCTGCCACCGGGGTGAGAGTTGCGGCCTGCCAGGTTGCAGAGGGTGGAAGGCAAGGCACCAAAAAATAGTGTGGGGTGTCATAATGGCATGCTTGGGATACTTGGCTGGACAATGACTGACTCTAGTCGGCCATTTCAGAAGGAGGGGTGGCACCCCCCCCCCCCCCCCGGCGCTGCCAGCAGGGTTAACGGGCCCGCATGCGGGTCAGGTTTTCCATGTGGCCTGAACCGACCGGCCGGTTCAGATCTACGAGATGTACCAGACCCACAAACTAGGTGGGACCCGCAAGATGGTCCAGACCCATAGGCCCAACAGATTGGCTGGGCCAGACCGCTACTGAACCTAAACCCGATCGATCACTTTTTACTAAAACATGAGTATCTCTCAAACCGAGCGTCCGATCAATGCACAGTATGCAATGTTGGGACCCTTGGGACGAGGCAATATTTTTCCGATAATCCACTTGCGTTTTCTTAGAAGTTGGAATATAGCTAGGTTGGATCAGAATCAAATCTAACTAGGCCCTATTTACCTTTTGTATTATAATTTACAGACTGACCATCTGATTGACACGTTGTCTATCGCGTTGGAACTCTTCATACAAGAGGGTCCATTGGGTTAATTCATTGTGTGACTTCATATCGGCTGAAGTACGACTGATATATTGAGGAGAAAAACCTCCAGAACTCAAGTGCATCAAGTGGGGGAATCTTATGGTTGGTTGTACAGTGAAGAGAGACCTTCTGTGGATTAGCCTGAGAGAGACCCTCCATGGATCGGCAGCAGTGCAGCCCTCCATGGATCGATGGTGAATAGATACCCTCCATTGATCAGTATGAGATCAACCCTCTGTGGATCGGTAGAAATGCGACCCTATTTGGATCAGAAGTAGTGAGACCCTCTGTGGATCCATAGTAGTGAGACCCAATGTGGATCAGCAGTAGAGAGACACATTACGGATCGACAACATAGCAATCATTCTTGGATTAGAAGACGAGGTACCCAACAGAATAAAATGATATCACATAGGACATATCATCATTGTTCATGTTATCTAAGTTGTATACATGGTTTGATGTGTCTTTAAATTTATACATTATGATGGAGATCATGATTTTTGGTTTATCCTGGTTGAAGTATGTGAGACCATCAATGGTGTCGAAGTCCCTACTAGATATTTTCATACTCACACATGCAAGGGCATTGCCCACACCTTTTTGTGACTTGTGCAGATGATGAACGGCTTGACTGATACTTGTGGAGCCAAGTCTAGATGGTGCCGGAGGTGATTCATAGACATGGGAGTGGTAGTGACCACATAGAAAGAGTTTTACCTCCCCTTTAGGTAGGATCATTGGTGGATGACCTTCAGATCATGTTTTCCCATTTTTTCTATAGTTTCTTTTATGATGGGTTTGTATACATGCCCTTTGAATTTTGGATCACACTATTACAATCAGCAGTTCTATATTGTGGTTTTCTTTTGTTGTGTACCTAGTCTATGTGTGTATATGTTGAAAGTAAATGACTTCCCATTTTGGGATATTCCTTTTATGTGTTAGTCGCCAACCCATGGCCTATAGAAGTAAGGCTTGAAGTAGTAATGGAACGGGCCCCAGGGGATGGTTCGTGACGAAGTGGTATCGAAGGGCAGTTGGTTCCACCAAAATAACTAAGAGACTGAATTTTTCAATGAGGGAAATTTTGTTAGGTGTCTTGAGTTTGGATTTTAGTCCATAGGGTCCAGTTTTGGTCTGACGTCAGATATATAAATACATGAGGACCCTGAATTCTATTTTCCGACACGGTACAAGAAAACGCTAGATGCATGTGTTTTGAATTTTTTTCTCCTCGTCCCTTTAAATTAAGTCACCTGGTATCTCATATTTACCATGGTTTATCTTGATTATATTTCAAGATGCCTCCACATAGACAGCCATCCAGGATTCCAATGTGTGACCATGACGATGGTCCACAAAGTGATGAGGCTTTAGTAAAAGGAATGTTGTCCGAGATGGTACCTCTATGTAGTGTCTCAGTGATACCACTTCACGTTGGTCAGTAGTTACTACAGGTGCTACTGGTAGAGGACACATGTAGTTTCAGTGTGATACAAGAGTTTTAGTGATTGATAACCCTCATGTTCCTAGGGGAGAACAATTCACAGGCGGCTAAATACTAGCTTGAGATGGTGACTGATGTGATATCTAGAAAGGTCACCATTAGATCAAATGGTTTTCCTAGAAGTGAGCATTCTAACTGGCTCCATGGGGCGATGACAGGGATTAGATTACCCTGATCTTATGATGAGGTAACTTTTATGTGGAAAGATCTTGAGAAACCTCCTCGTAGATGGGGGTGTGTTGCTATAGAATGCTAAGGGGTATGTGTGTCAAAGAGCTTATAAATATTTGGTAGGATGACATGTTCGTAACTGAGCATTCTTTGAGGCATACCGACCATTTCAGGAACTCAATGAATACGATATGACTAGTGATTTTGGGCTCAGACCTCTTAGAATGATGTGTTTACGGACATTTGAGCTAGCACTATTCCTCTGTGCATTCCTACTTTTGTTTGGGTACTAGAGAGAACCTTTGGGGTTGAAAATTCATTTCCTGGGTAGATACAGCTGGTGAATATCAGTAGTGGGGAAGTTGTAAACCAAAGTTATTCTCAAAGACTTGGATGTGTAAAAATGTTTTGGGAAGATGAATTGTTAGGGAATTGATGAATACCATCAAGGAGTATGACCGAAGCACTCCACTAATGATTCCAAGTATAAAATTTGTCTTCTACTAGCTACCATATTAATATTCATAGTTACTAATCATTCCTTCCTGTCCCAAATCTGGTTCAATACCTAGAGTTTACGGTAAACTGTTTAATTGATCGTTTAGTTTGGAGATACCTATGGAGGAGACTCGATAATGACAATTACGCTGATGGTGTGATCTGACCCTTGAGGTGAGAGTTTCAGTTGGAACCTCTTGGTGGCAGTGTCAAGGACTTACGATGTTAGTTTTAGTATGGAGTATTCATCTACTTTTAATTCCCATATTGACTGTTTTAGGATAAAAAAATGTGGTAATTCCGCAACATTGGAATGTGGTTTTCCATGGTCAAAAAAATGAAACCTAGGTAGAATGGGATAAATTCATGAATAGGATGATGGATCCAATCACTTTCGAGTAGGACAACCTTACCCTCATGGCAATGGATGTTTTGAGTTTTCAGTTCCCAACAGTAGTGGCAGAGAGTGGGAAATTATTTTCAAAATGTTTTTCCATGATTACCTCCCTACAGGGGGAGGGATTTCTCTATCATTATACACCATGAGATGGCACTGGTATCATCATCAATACATCATAGGTATTTCTTCATGCTTCTCACGATGGAGGCATAATGGAGGAATTTCAGAGGAAGGGCTTAGTAAAACCCATTGTGCAAGGTTTTGTGTGGACTACGACACCTTAACCAAGTGGTCGTGGAGAGCGAGTACCATGTACAAAAGGGTCGATGGGGACATCAATCAATTAAAAGGGGTATCCTTTCGCGGGGATGGATAGGTGCCCATATTCTTTTTAGTAGTTGAGATATTGGAAATGGTTGGAGTTCCTCTAGGACTATGACCATGAGATAGTATATACTACTAGGAAGGGGGACATGTTGGCAAACACACTCAGTATGTGGTATGGATTACAGCTACTGAGTGAGGCGATGGATCAGCTAGCCGCGATGCTGATATCCTTCGTGGATCATGATGGAGCATCTTACCTCTAGTCCATGACTATCACTCCCCCACTCCTTTAGTGAGGTTGTTGGGTTCAACATTTGGATGTTGACTTTGAGGCTCGACATGCTCAGATATCCTCTAGAAAGGATCCTGATTGTTTTTCTATAGGTGGGGAGAACCATACCCTTTTGGGAGGGTGGACCATGGTACCAGGGACATTAGGGGAGGAGGTGTTAAGGTAATTCTATACACCCCCTATGGAGTTACATCCTGGTGTGACAATGACATACTAGGACCTCTGACATTATTACTGGGTTTCAGGGATAAAGAAAGCGGTGGTAGAGTTCATTTCATGATGCCTCACTAGTCAGTAAGTGAAATTTGTTCATCATGTTATAACACACTAGGGAATCATTTTTACCCCCAGATAGATGGTTAGACTAAGTGGACCATGTAGGCCTTAGAGGAAATGATTCATGCTTGTTTTTTGGATTTTGGTCACAGTTGGGAGGACCACACACCACTGGAAGATTTTTTGTAAAATAATAACTATTAATCCACCATTGGAATTGAACTTATTGAAACCTTGTACGAGCGGCCATTTAGGTCACCTAAATTCTAGATAGACCCAGGAGAGCCAACACTCATGGGTCCAAAGTTGGTAAGAGCTACCACTCATAATGTTCAGATCATCCAAGAGTAGATGAGGACTGCAGAGAGTAGACATAAGTCTTATCCCGATATGAAACAAGGACCCTTGGAGTTCAAGGAGTGAAACCATGTTTTCATTTGTGTCTCGCCACGATGGGGATTGTAGAAATTTGTGCGGATCAATTAGTTATCTCGGAGGATTATCAGACCATATATATTTCTAGGTGGTGTTGAAGACGTGGCATCCTTCCTAGCTCATCGATGAAAAATCCACTGGGTGAATGGTTTTGTTTTTCAAATGTCGCTGCTGAGGAGGTATATGAAAAATCCATCACACGTCATCGGCCTGGGTGACCAAAAATTGATGATGGGGAGCCGTTTGCTGAGTTCTCAATGGTGATAGAGGATCGAAATGAGTGTGTCCTTCATGATTAGTCGATTCATATGATGCATGTTAAATGGATATACATGAATCTACAGGAGATAACAAGGTAGTGGGAGGCTCAGATTCATGCTCACTACCCCCATTTGTTCTCTTAGCCTTTGTTGTGGCGTTCGGGGATAGAAATCCCTAAGGATGGGAGAATGTAAATACCATGAAATTACATATATTTTTTATTTATATTAAATTATTTTTAGACCGTTAAATTTTATGGCACATGATTGTATGTCCTAGAGATCCTAGAATGATCTGTCAAGAAATATTAAGAATTAAATAGCACACATGAGTAGTTTTCCAAAAAAAATTAATAAATCTAAAACGGTTGCTCGGATTAGAAATCCAGGTGCACCATGGAATTATGGATTCTGGGATTACCCTAGATGTGACTTATGTTTAGCCAGCGCATGCCTCCAATGGAAAATCAAAAAATGGCATAACTATAAATAAAATAATAAATTTAAATTTTTTAATTTTCAAAATCTTATAACCCAAGAATGGTGACTAAGAATATAAATATGATACTAGCACTGAGCTTGTTAGGGAATGATTTTCTTAGGTATATCCTAACTTTGGCCAGTGTGGGCCAACAATGGAAGTTAGTTTTTGGTTATAAAGAAAATAATTAAGTAACAATTATATGATTGTAAAATTTTTATAACTCCTAAATCGTAACTCGGATTGGAAATGACATAATACCATTGAGCTCGTGTGGGAATGTTCCCCTTATATGGAGACTAACATCAACCGACAAAGGTCCAACTGAATGTTAATTATTTTTGAAATTTTTGTAAGGTACATTCAGTAAACGTAAGAGCAGTTTTTTCTATATTTTGATCCAGTGATCGGATTGAAAATCTAAGGGAACCATTGAATTCGCTGCATCGGTATTCAATTAAGTGAATCTTAACTTTATCCAGCAATGATCAGATGGAAAATTTAGATTTTAGACTTTTTGGAAGTATAATAATATTACTATTTATGTTATTTTATTTCACAATTTAACCATTGAGAGATGGTTGGTGAAACTGTAGCGCAGCGATAAGAAGAAAATGAGGGTTATTTAATGAATCATTTATTTTGTTGTGTGACTACAATGAATGTTTAATTAATGGTTCATTAGTTAAGGATCATTAATGATAAATAGTAATGATCCAAACATGTTGGTGGTTTCTTTTTATTTAATAACTTTGTTGGAAAACTCGTTGGCAATCGTAGGGAATCCTATGACGAAGTGGTGATGACTTTCCTCTTCAACGATGAACGAAGAAAAAACATCAATGAATGACATAGAATGTATAATTCTCTTCCTTTTTCTGCAATATATTCCATTGAGTCCAGGTAGGGGGTTTAATTGTTTTCTGTGATTAAATGATTCCTCTTCCCCATTCTTAAATAATATGAAGAAAATGGGTCAACCGACCAAAGTGTTGATCGGAGATTCATTCTTAAATGTGAGAGGTTGTTGCAGGTTTACACTTTAGGTTTTATCTTAATTTTATAATGATTATTATTCCACACACATGTTAAAACACTAACACGGAATGTGCAGGCCATTCCAAACAAGGATCGGACACTCCAATATTATTTGTTTATGTGTGTAATTTGTGCACAATCGAGAAATGTGGTGAAAAGGCTATTTGTTGGGGTTCTTATTGAAGGAAAAAACACAAGAGGGAAGTAGGTGTATACAGGAAGGAAAACGGACCACCAGAACATCTTCGGGGGCCAGCAGATATAGTCGGCAGCACGACACAACCTGTGTAGCGGTGCCGGAGACCTATGGCGGCGGCCAGCTGGTGTCATCCTCCTGGAGACGGTGCTGACCTCCGGAACTGCAGCAGTGAGAGCCGTAGCTATCGAGGCCACAAAGGGTGGAAGGAAAAGCACCGACACACTGTGCAGGGAGACAGAGTGGCCCACTTTGGCCACTTGGTTGGACAACAGATGACTCTATCTGTCTGTTTTGGTAGGAGGGGAGGCGCCCCCTAGTGCTTCCAGCCATGACAAATTGGAATATGGGTAGGTTGGATTGGACTCGAATCCAATAGGGAAGTTTTTATCTTTTTTTCATATAATATATAGACCGAACATCTGATCGATGTGCCGTCGGTCACATTGGATCCCGTATGACATGGCGGTCATTTTGGTTACATATTTGTGGAACTTTGTGTGGGGGGTGGGTTGGTTGAGAAATGACTGATATGTTGAGGAGAAGAACCTCCAGAACTCAGGTCCACAATGTGCAGGAATCTAGTGGCCGATGTACACTGAAGAGAGACCATATGTGGATTAGCATGAGAGTGAACCTCCATGGATCTACAAATGTGCGCCCCTCCATGGATCAACAGTGAAGAGAGACCCTTCGTGGATCGACATGAGAGCGACCATTAGTAGATCAACAAAAGTGTTACCCTCTGGGGATCTGCAATAATGAGACCCTCTATGGATCTGTAGTAGTGTGACCCATTGTAGATCAGTAGTAGAGAGATCCTTTGTGGATCGACAGTAGAGAAATAATTCTCAGATCAGTAATCGAGCTTCCCAAAAGAATATTATGATATAGCATTAGGATAATCATCTTTATTATTCTTCTCTATGTTCTATACCTTGTATGAGTTTTATTTTTAATTATTTTTTGTAATTGGTTTCATCCTTTTTGGTTTTTCCTTATAGAATTATGGGTGACCTTCAGGGGTCTTTGGGTCCCTACTCAATATTGTTATACTCACCCACGTATGGGATTCACCTGCACATTATTGTTTCTTGTGTAGATGACAGATGAAATTACTGAGACGTGGGGAGCCAAGGCTAGACGTTTCTCGGAGGTGATTGAAACACGTTGAAGTGGCAATGACAAAGGATGATATGTTTTACCTACCCGTCAAGTAGGGCCCTTGTTGGACGACCTTCATAGCACATTCATATGTTTTTGGTGTACTTTATTATTAGTTGGGTCTGTATACTAGACCTTTTAATTTTGGGTTCACCATTTTACTATAAACAGTTCTACTCTGTGGTTGTATTCTATTGTGTACCTAGTCTGTGTGTGTACACGTTTAAAGGAAATTCCTTCCCTTTTGGGATATGCCTTTCTTGATGCTAGCTGCCAACCCCAGGCCTATGGAAGGATGGCATAGGGTGGTCATGACATGTGCCCCAGGGGATGGGTCATGACCCCATATACAATCTTGATTCATCATTATTGATAATATAATTCCAAACCACGAACACCAAAATATCTCTACCAAGGTCCAAAACCATTATATTTCTCAAATGATTCACATTTTATATTATAATACATGACCTACCTAGTCTTTATGCTACCTCATAGTCACAATGGTATCCAACACACTATAGTTGAAGGATTATAATATAAATCATTCATCGTGATGGGCCACTTAGGACCTTGTAATTTCAAAAGACCCAATGTTCATCATACTTCATTCCAAATTTCACAAAATAAATCAAAATTCATTTCACAAACGAGTTGAATTCCCTAACATAACCACAATTTTCATGACCCCTCTATCATTATAATATAAAACGGTTCATATCATAATACACAGGTTTCCACTTTTCAATCACACATTAGCATAATTTAGAGAAACCCGTAATAAAACCAAAAAATTCTAATGTTTTAAGGGAAAAATATTTCCCAACACAATATTCTTATCATAATGATCTCCAAAAATCATCCCATTGACATGTGTCACAAGTCACTAAGAATAAATGTGCCTAATCAACAACAATCTAACATATCGTAGGATAATATTAGGTCTCATTAATCAAAAAAACCATGTTTGTTAAAAATATCCGACAATATTATTCTATAGTAAGAGATTATTTGTATAAACAATCTTTCAATGGTGTTTAAAAGACCTGATTACCAAAAACAAATATGCACAATCGCATACACCATGACACTGCCATACCATACCATTCAAATTATAGTATCTGGAGTCATATCCCAGTAATCATATAATCACAAAGAAAATTCCAAAACTATCTAATCCTCACACATTTGATCATCTCACCAATTCTATGTAAGGTTACAAATTTTATCTGATCTCTATTCCTCCCATGTATGGTAGACCCATTAGTAAAATCACTATTCATGCTTTTAAATCCAAAATAATAAAGAAATATATTTACATATATCACATATCATGTAGTTCCTCCTTGACATAAAAACCATAATACAACGAATTTACCCATGATTTCTGATATTGATGGAACTCACATGCCCTTTATATGATCCATCTCATTTTACCCTTGAATGTCACAATTCATCTCAATGATGGTATGAATGTGTCATTTTACTGAGTCTAGAACACCAACTAACCAATATGATGAGTTAGATCGCAACATCCCTAGACTCTTAGATCCATCGAATACTAGAAAATTTAACATTAGAAAAAATGTTATGTGGGATGAATGGACATTTTTTCCCTAATAAGGTAACATATTTAATCTTTATTAAAATCCAATAATACACAATGTCGCAAAAAAACTATTTACTTTGATGGGTAATAGAGACATATATGAAGTATAATAGTAATTTTTCTAGAAGAATTGTTATTAGTGATCGGTATAATTATACCTTGAAATATATTCTTCCTACATTTTTTTAGTAACAGACAATCTATTACTATCATGTCATAAAAAAACCTAAAATAAAAAATTTCAGTCGATCACATTTCTCCCCACCCCTTATAATTTTATCATTTTCCATATCAAGCATCACCCCATCCACTTTCTCTCACACACCACTACCATCCTCCTCCTTCGCGCTCCCTATTTCTTATTTATAGGGGTTTCAACCCCATATGTATGGATTCCCATATCCTCGTCTATCCTTTTTTTGTGAATTTCCAATCAATCTCAGTGTAAGTTTTTCAGTCAAACCATAAGTAAAAATATTTAAACCATTTTTAGGGCTTATTTGGTATTCAGGGTTACTATTGATTTATTCATCCTTATTTGCGTGACAACCATCGAAGACGACACATTATGGCTCCCCACAAGTTGATTCCACATTATTTGAGGTAGTTTTACCAATGTTTAACCTTTATATTAAATAACTTAGTTGTGTTCATTAGATTTATTTGTACCCTTTGAGTTTAATATATATTTTCAATCAATATATGGATTTAATGTTCTCTTCGAGAATAATTTGTATGTTTTTCAATATTTAATTAAAATTAAATGTGGGTTTTGGAAATTTTAAAAAATATTTGTTAGCATAAGATGCATGTTTTGTTTGAACCTCATTTTATTATTGCATATTTGATCTTAGGTATATTTTGTGTTGTGAATGATTATAGTTCTTTGGTTATATAGTAAAAAAAATTTACATATTAATGTGTTGGGGGAGGTTGAGAATTCATGAACAATATAAGGTGCCTTATTAGACCTTCTAATTCTGTTGTCATTTACCTTATTGGTTGATTGATATGTTTAATTATATGAATATTTTTTATGTTCAAATTATTTCAAAGCATGATAAGTAAAATTTGAATTAATTCTAAATGTTAATGTTTCTTGATTATATTAAATATTTTTTTATTACATATCATTGATCAAAGATATTTTATTACTATTCTTATCATATTTGATCGTTTACCATGAATTTTATTAGTCATCAAATCTTATAAATAGTTAATTAAATTTTAGTTGCAGTTAAAAACTAATTATTATTACTTAATAATTATTTTTTTAATTACTATTCATTTTCTAAGAACATGTAACAAAATATTAAAAATACTGAAATTTATTTAAAATTCATAATAATTAGTAAATATGTATCAATAATTTTAAAAATTTTGTAAAAATAATTATTATTTATTAATTATTAATAAATAATTGGTCAATATTAGTAATATTTAGTGAATATATAGCATATATTAGAAAGTTGAAATAATTTATAATAAAATGTAAAAAAATCATTTATAAATAATTAATAACTATTAATGATAATTAATATTTCTTTAGAAATTTTTTATAATTAATAAATAATTTTCCAACATATTTAGTAATATTAATATATATTTGTAAACAAATTATAATAGTATGTACAATAATATAAAAATTGTACCAATTTATAAAAAAATTAAATAATTAGTGAAAATTTATTTATGATTTTAGAAAATAAATAATAACTGTTAAATAATTTTGAATATTTGTTTAATAATTAGTCAATATTAATAATAATGGGTAAATATTATTAATAAATTGTAAATATTAGTAAATTATGATAATTTCTATCAAATTGAAAAATATTTTTGATATACAAAAAATTAATAATTTTTTTTATATTTATTAAAAACCCATTTATATTTATTAAATAATTAGTATTACTTAATAAATAAATGGAATAATTTGTGAAAAATAAAAATATTTATCATAATTAGTACATTTTTTTGTAATAACATATAAAAAATATAAAAAATACTTAAAAATATTTAAAATTCATTATAATTTAAAAAAATAGTAATAATTAAATATATCATTAATACATAGAAAATATTAGAAATAATTTGTATGTATTAGTAAATGATGATGTTTTCTCATAAATTATAAAAAAAATATAAAATTCAAATAATTGTTTAAAATTTGAAATAATTAGTAAAAATATAGTAATTTTTTTAAAAAATATTTATTGTTAATATAATAAATTTTAATAATTATGAAAAAATTTGTAAATATTTTCAATAATTTGTACATGTTAGTAAAAATGATTAAATATTACCAATAATTTTTAAAATTTAAAAAAATTTGGATATTCTGTAAGAACTTTTTAAAAAATATATAAAAAATAAATATATAAAATTAGTAATATTTATTAATGATTTAGTAATAATCAAAGAAAATTTGATATTAATTAATAAATATTTTTAATAATATTTAATAATTAATAATTATTAGTAATAAATGGAAAATATTAGTAATAATTTGTTCCAATTTGTATTAATTATTTATAATGTCATAATTATTCCTTATTAAAATTTGGGATATATTTTTATAATAGTGACACTAAGTAAGGATTATTGTTATTTGAATCATTTTCTAGTGAATTATGTACTTAGAATGTATACATCAATTTTAATTAAACGACCATGATTTATAAATATCCTCAAATAATATTAAGGAATATTATATAACTTGAGTCTTCAACAAGGGTTTTGAAAATTTTATATTACTTTCATGATCAAATTCATAATTTATTTCTCAAGGAAAATCTAACTTTCCATTTTACAAATGGGATCTCAATATAATTGAACCCTTTGATAATGATGGAATAAATTTATTGTGTTTTTTGTTTTTAGAAATATTTTATTTCACGGCATCAAAATGGGTAATGAAATTCCGCAGAAAATAAAATTTTTTTGTTCTAGATCCATCATTATAAAATTTAGTACATGGGGTTTCTATACCTTCTATTCTATAAACTACAACTCAAAATCATATTCCAAATCCTAAATTAGAGTAATCTCAATTTTATAATTTGTTGAAATCTACTGAAGTGGTTAATACAACATGAGGTTGTTAAAAATGTTATGGCTATTAATTCAAATTTTGGAATGTAAAATATTTTTTTAGATCGAATAACTTCATTGGTCAAATAAATGTTTTTGGATAGAAACTCATTAACAACTTGTTTCTATGAATGATTGAAGTTGTTCCACATTTTTTGGCTTAATTGTAAGAAGATCTATACGGGTCTAAATTATTTAATATTATATTATAATGATTATGTATAATAATTTCATTTTTCGATGAGTGGATAATTGATATATAAAGAAGTAAAATAAATAAAATACAGATTTCCATTATAACAGTTGTATTATTTTCAAATTACACACTTTTTAAAACAACTATATATATATATATTAACAAAACTACATTGATGACAAGACATAAATCAAATATTTACATTAGTAAACACATAGATCATCCATTTGATAGTGATGAACGGATCCAGTTTTTTTAGGTACATCATTTCTTTTCATGAGAACTTCATAACATATGGTTGAGTCCTAATACTATTGGTTTTCATACATTTTGTGATTATAACAATCAATATTCTTTTTAGTCTATTTTCATAACTCCCTATAACTAAAGTCATTGGATGATAATGAAGGAACCATATATATATATACATTGATCTATCAATTCGAGGAAATTAAATGATGAAACAATTTATTTATTT
The DNA here is from genome assembly GCA_963277665.1 of Viscum album. Lineage (NCBI taxonomy): Eukaryota > Viridiplantae > Streptophyta > Magnoliopsida > Santalales > Viscaceae > Viscum > Viscum album. The sequence continues at coordinate 872,952,873 of OY728143.1, read as the reverse complement.
TAATCCACTAATTGAGTAGTTAATTTCATTTTGGATTTTTTATATATCTACATATTATATAGTTTCAGATCATAATATCACACAGAAAGTTGTTGTAATGTGGAAAATAAGAGACTTTATGAAGTACATGTTGATAATAAGTGTTTTCACATGGTGGAAATTTTTTGAAATGGAAATATCTTAAATATAATTTAATAAGATAAATAATGGAGTCCAAGAATTGCAAGCCCCACCCGAGCCGGTTCACTCACATACTCCCAAGCAGCATCGGTGAGCAGGGCACCTGCACAATGTCTTATGGGACCAGACTATACATGAGCCCGTGGGGAACACTTATGTGGCTTAAATGAGGGAAAGAACCTAGGGTCCAATAATTACCTATAAATAGGACCATGGGGTATTTATTTTTATATATGATTCTTCCAAAAGACTTCCCAATTATCTGATCTCCCAAGTCATTAACCCAAGACATCTGAAATCTTCAAGGTAAATATATAAAACCAAATGAAGAGGGAATTAAAGTGGGATAGTTTAAATAAAGTCTTCATATGATTTAGAACCCATAACACTTGTGTGAAGATCCCCTACCCCACGGTTGAAAAACCCTAGTGCGAGGATCCCTTCATTCATCAGATATCAGTGTCAGATACTTATGAGAAGACATGTGGAGCCCTAGAGTCTTGATAAAAGACATGGCAAAATGTTTTTACATAGGTTTCCTACCTTCCAATGAAAATTCACTTTACCCATTCCTACATATGTGATAATCCCTTATTTTTTCCAAGCCTACCTATATGAGACTCCCTTGGATCACCCTAACTGCTACTATATGTGATCATCTAACCAACCCCCCTTTAAATACATCAATGGTAGAGCCTATATTCATTTGGTTCCATTATCTAAAAGGGACCAACTTGTAACCTCCCTTGAAGTCTCTGGACATCAAAAACCATGGGAAGAGGAACACCAACATGTATCCCATTTGTATTTCCATTCCTATGGTCAGAGGAATCCCACACATTTCCTACTATATAGTTAGGGCCCTACGGGTGATTTTGGTTTTGTATTCCAATGGGCACGAGGACCCCGACCATAGGAGAAATGTCAGGGAACTCCTTGTTTTAGATACTATGTTTAGGACCATATCCTACCCATATCGTCTCCATGACCTGGAGCCTCTAGTTCTAGTTTGGGAGGATGAGGATTAAACTTGATTTTTTATTCAACATGGAATGAGACCCTCCTAATTTGGCACAGAACCAATTTTAGGGCATCCTCCTCATGATTATTCTTATATCATTTATTGTAGGAGGTTCCAATATTAATCCTCCTCACTCCATGATGTTCATTTCTGTATGGGTATTCAAATATGACTATCCTATAGAGAATTATCTGATATGGATGGGAACCATATATCCTTTTTATCTTGTACCCTCGACCTCTTACACCAGTGGAGGATAAGTGTTTGGTTTTCTAGATCATCCAATTCAACATGTTCTTCACATTAAATCATTACCTGTCATGACATGCATGGGATTAGGGGACAACCATGATCTCAATATCCAAACCATCAGATGTATGTTTTTTAAAAAGATCAACACTCAAATCATTCTCTCACCATTGTTCAAGGGGTCACAATAGCCTTGGGTCCACAAGGGCATGTATCTAACCTCTAGGAAAATAAGTTCATGTGGTATCCCAAATCATATATTTCCTTTAGTTTCTTACATTGATCACAAAACACCTGGGATTAGAGGTTGATTGTGGTCATGACATCCACAAGATCTCAAACATATGGGAATAATTTGTAAAAGTAATCCCCAATCACAACTCCCATTCACCATGCGACCCTCCTTAGGAATAATCCCCAAATTCAAACCAATGGGCCTCCTAATATTTGTAATCCCAAATATATCACCTAACTTGAATCCTCATTTAGATTAATCCCCATTATAACCTATCCATGGGAAACAATAAAAGTGTTTTTCAAAGCTCATCAATAGGACTCAAATTTTGGTGCAATCCCCAACTATAACTTATCCTTGGGTATCCTCCTATGGTGTTATCCTAAAACCAAGTAAAATTCATTCATTTGGGAATTCTACGATGGAGTATGTCCGAAAAAAACATAAAATATTTTGGGAATCTTCCTAAAGAGTAAGCCCTTAACCATACACCAAAATCTTAATGATTCAAGTCACTTATCATGAAAAAAATATTTTTTATCAGGGAATCAACCTTAGGATTAATCCCTAACTTAATCATCCAAAATATCCATACTCCCCTAGGATACAAATCCAGGGCCTCTGTAGGAGTATGTCCTTACAAAAAATCATTGTGGGATTTGATTACATTTCAAATGGGATACGTAGGATCCCTCCTTGAGGTTCAAACATGAAGTAAGAAATTAACCGTGTTCAATCTGGTCCACATTTCTACTAGGGTTCAATTCATTATATAAATTAATATCCCTTCCACATTCCCCGGGCTGCAACATAAAAAGTCCCACAACAATATTTGACTAGGAACCTTCTGCACATATGTCTTTTCAACATGATGCTAAACAGTATGGTTTGGTCCTTCTCGTGTGACCTTAAAAGGTTGCGTGTTCCCCGTTAGGTGACACCGAACTACATGGGTTGGTATTTTTTTTCACAATGATGCATAGTAAACCAATATTATGGTTCCATTCTCGATACCAAAAACAACTCACGTTTCCCTTGATGATGATATACTCCATAGCACCCCCTGAGTGGAAAAAAATAATAATAACTACCAAAGAATATATAATCCATAAATTATAAGATAAAATTTAGGGATAACCTATGATACATAAAAATGTATCCATTGATGAAGAACCATGGATAAATATAGATGATTCTAATCCTCATACATGACAATAATTTATTATTAATCCAAGGGTGACCCACACCATAATTGTGAATTAATTATGGATTCATGATCATGTCTTAAATATATAATATTGTCCGATAGTAGGACACAATTCCCTCAAAAACTGTGTGATGAGCTTAAACTCCAATTTTTTGACCAATATGAGTTTTTAAGAATCATTGCATAAACTCCGCAATGAGCACATCTATTTAGATGAAATGCCCCCCAAGTATATCTATCCATTTATTGTTTCTATTTCCATGAAAAGACCCACTAGAAACCCTTTGGAAATAGTTAACCTGAAGTGAATGATTTCACAAAATTATAACCCCTTCAATCAACCATTGGGTGAACATGAATCTCTATCAAAAACAAAAAAATGTTGAACCTGACGTGAATCCTAGACCAAGATTATAATGTCACCCTATATTAGGCCCCTTTATCTATAAAAATTAATGATATCTAAACAGTATTATCAATCAAACATGTGTTAATTCAAATGATAGGCTTCCTTATCAAGGTTTTATTATTTCTGGTTTTCATAATTTTATGACCTTTCTATCAGAACTCCCTTTGATCCAATGAATTCCTTCCAAATTCAATTAATTAGTACAGAATTATTTTTCACACTAGGTCTTTATCGAAGAAAAGGACATCGTTACCAACCTAGAGTATTCAACGACTGTTCTCTAATGCAATGGTTCAAGGTTATCATCCAAACAAACCATCCTGACCATAGAGGCCTCTTAAGAGGCCCTCCAACACACCATGCTGGACCACTCATATGGTCAATGATGACTGGTGGTACAGAAGCATGTGGACCCAAACCCCATATTCACCTGATTTGGGAGATTATCCCTAGAATATGACAATATATATCTCTCGTATGATAAGTATGTGGATCAATAAGACACATATGCCCTCATTTAAGATTCACAATGGTTCTTCCAATGGGATCATTCCAGAAATCGCCGCTTCCAACTCCCAATGGTAATGATCCCAAAAAATACTGAGGTTGTTGTACTCAGTCGACCGACCCAGTTCATCCACAACCGTGCATGCAAGACAACCCACAAGGGGAATCAATGGGATAATAGAGGGCATGGTCACAACTCTTCCCCATTCTAAAAAACCCACCAACCAAATTTTGTGGCTTACTATGAGTTGTCATGTACATCCACCTTCCATAATTCACCATGCTAGCTGCCTTGTATAGATGCATCCTAGGAGTACCTCTATTAAAATTAAGTAGCACACTATGAGAATGAACATAAATATACCTTTACCCACCAATCAAACTAATAATATAATATGGAATCACTCAAATAATCCTTCCAACCAAGTTTGATGATAAGCTATGAGCAGGTGAACACAGTTGCCAACATTCACATATCCTACCAATAGTCTCATCTAGAAGCATTCATAAATTTTAGTTGGAAATTCTGAATGACAAATAGGTGTAAGACCAAAATCCCCACCCCAAAACACAAGCATGTTCAGCATCCACGTACAAGAATGGGAAGACAAGAGTAACAACATAATCCTAATCCTGATACATAAGGGTCATATATCCCCGTTCCATTCACTAAAGTCACCACGTATATCTTCAATGTGGTGATAGGGAAGATGAAAATTCATTCCCACATCCTAAATACCATTTATGACATCATTGCGGTGGAAATGGTAGTTCCAAAGGGATGCATACACAACTCCATCCCCAAAATGTGTTGGCTCATCAGCATGTCTCTTTAGAGTATTCACACACATCTTCACATGGCTAGGTGGGTCTTTGGGAAAGCTCCCCAACAATATACATAAAACTAGAATAAGAATAGACACCCATTCCAATCAGAGGTAATCATCATATCCCAACAGAAACTCCATGGTAAGAACTAAACATGTCCATGGAAACCACTTCCCCTAGCATGTATCCCAGTCACTCGCAATTAAAAATCCAAAAATAAACCATTCCAAGACAACTAAAAAATATAGAGCCCATTAACGATCCAATTAAACTCAATGATAGATTTCTTGAAGCTCTTAGATGCAAATAGGTGATTTCACATGATCTTAATCCCCTCTCACGAAATTATAGATGCATTAGATAAAAAATTGAAGGTCCTACTTAGACACATCACCATCTAGGATACCTTCATGACATCAATTTGAACGATCTCGAGAGACCATATTCTAATGAGATTCATGAAAACCCTCTACGTAGACATAAGATCAAGGATAAATATTGCCTTACCTTTATATAATCCCTTATTGGGGTCCTCCCCATGATGGTATTTTCTGCAAAAATTCTCATTGAAGTTGAACTTCATGTTTTTAAGAGAATCCTCCAACTTGCAATGTAGTGAAGTGAAATCCCCCCTACCCTGAGGCACGTGGGAAAGCAAGGTCAAATAATGTCTTATTCTTTATCATTGGCAAGTGAAATTCATTCTCAACTATAAGACATCCTAAGGCAATGGCATCCTACGAACCACCATTGCGCCACCTACATTCCATTGTAACAGAGTATTCCCTTACCAATATTTTTTATTGTAAAAATAAGTAGGAAATCATCCTATTTTTTGAGATAAGGTAGAGGAGACTATGAAAAATTATGAATATGAAATATAAAACATGGAGATGTGGTTTTATAAAGATGACATACAAGTCATGTTCTCACATTTTTCCACCCCGTGTTATTGCATTCCAAATTCTTTATTAGAATATTATTTTCATAAAATCATCCTTAATATATGGAAACTCTTCACCACTTTATATCTAAAGTGTTACCCTATGAGAAGTATCTAATTCTCAACAATTTAATAAGAGAGATGAAAGGCAAAATTGATCCAGCGGCCCTCCTAATAGCACGATATCTAGAAATATAGAAAGGATACCTTCAATGTGAATGCCATAGAACTATAAAAATATTGTGAAAATTGGTCGTAGATTCCCTACCCAGTTTTTATATTATAGGATGGAGTGCACATATAGAATTAAATTTTGGCATGCTCCCTAGTTATAAAATCCATACAAAAGTGGAATCATGTAATTTCATATCTTCAAGATTGATTCTAAAAATGGATCTTGTTCATGACCAATGCTATGATCAACAAAAAATTGTCCCAATCAAATCCTACAATTGTCAAGCCAAAAAAGAGCATACCATTGAAATAATGTTTTATCACGAATCTGAAAATATTAAGTAATCCCCCCATTTATTAAAAATAACAAATAAAATAGGTAAAACGTTTAAAATTGTGCTACGCCCTTCAGAAATGTGTGATCCAAGTGTATACTGAATGATACAACCTTCCCATGTTTGAAAAAAACACCTCAAATTCAGAAGGGAAGTTATGAATGTAGAATACATGGATGTTTATGAGCTACACTATCCCATAGGGATGGGGGATTTTTTAACACAACATTCTAGGTAAGAAAACTCGACCCAAAGAGTGGTGAAAGTGGAGAATGAAAAACATAATCCCTCAGGGACAGTGGATATTTCACCTCAACAACCTCCTCCTAAAAGGAAAAATAGTATTATTCCAATTAGATTAATCAAAATAGAATGGGTCATCCTAGTTTATACCATCTCATTATGTGGAAACCTCACTAAAAATACGTATGACCAAACTGTCTGTAGATTCCCTTTGAATTATCGTTCACCAAAAAATGCCATGAGGACAAGACAAGGAGAGGATGTTGCCTCATAGATGGAATAGAAAAATACTTTATTACAAAGACATTGATGGAATACCTTTCATGCACTATTCATTAAAAAATATCATCAATACTACAATCGCTGTCACTATAGATCATGGGAAAAATTCAAAGGAGGAGTTAAAGGAGGATATTTTGGTTTATGATGTGGTCCACACTGAAATAATTGATGGAGGAGTTCCCATATAAAATAAAAGAAATTCCCTAAATCTGGGCATTAAATCAAATAATCCAGCATTACCTTCTAAAAAAATCCAACAGGGAAAATGGTAAAGGTCATATTGTTCCTCACTGCCTCCATAAAAGGTTAATCCCATTTCATTGTGGGAAATATTCTACTATTGGGAGGAATATATGAAATAAATTAGAAGAATCAATGCATAAATACTCAGATACATTCTTTTAATGGGATATACATTGTAAGAAGATCCTAAATTTTCACCCCCTAACCAGAGTGCATAAACAAAGATGATTCATTGCAGAAATTGAATTGGATTTGGAACACCTAATCAATGCGGGATACCAATCTCTAATATAATAGAACCCTACAACGATGGATCATTCCTTCCATATCCTAGGTACACAACTAGAATAGGAGAAGGCACATTGTTACATGCCTTCAGTTATAGGTCACCCATGATATTTACTAACTGTTCCACCACCTATAGATCGACTAGATAATTTTCTGGATAATGATCTTGATCAGCAATACATTCCATGAGGACTCATGAATGCTCTAAAGTAACTAAAAACATGATTAGAAGCCATGGATGAATGAATAAAATTGATTCAACAAAAAACCCATTACCCAAATGGGTAGACCTGATTCCTCTCCCACCAAATATTGGGAATCCAATAATCCTATTTTTAGTTTCTTAGGATACCTATAGTATCATTTGATTAATGTAATCACCTGTTGTGATCCCATGATGGGGACCACTGAACTATAAGAGGCAGTGAAACTTAGGTTCTTTATGAAATCACTACAGGGGATAGCTTTTGTATAGTACAAGAGTTTATAGGCTCGGTTAATTATGGTATGGGAAGACCTTTGTTAGATATTTCTATTCCAAATTAGAACGACACTATAGAATAAAATAGTCTTTGGTCTCTTCAACTAAAAACCATGGGAGAGTGATAGGATCAATGATTTTATTACTCCCTGGAACAGATTTTTATACTCTTTGAACATACCGATCCCTCGAGAATTATTATTTTACATATGTAAAACCAATATTTGTGAATTTTCACAAACACAACTTATTCCTAAAAAATATATAAGATGATTTCCAACTCCTTAAAAAATTTCTCATAATGTGAAGGACTTCATTTCATAGAATAAGACAATGTCCAGAGTAATTCAATCAACTTAGCGAAGGAGAATATAAAAAACATTGGCTCGCACTGTTACACTTAAGCATGACCCTGTACTAGTTCCTACTCCAAATCCCACTCTTTATTGTACAATTTCCCCTCGTGATCATTATAAACAACACCATCCACATAATGATGATCAAAAATTTTATAGGCAAAAATAGTTCTATGTGATAAAAAAAGGTCAATTCATTCTCCAATGAACAAGTCCAATGATACATCAATTAGGTTTGGGAGAACAATATAATAAAGTTACCAAATACTAGGAATATAGATAAATATGGTGTAAAATATCTCCAAAATTATTTCCACATTCATATAGCACTAGGTATTTGATACATTTTGGAATCAGTGGGATCCAGGAATGTTAATTTAAATAATTCACCTTCTCAACTGAAAAGTGTCTCTTCTATTGATTTGGAGGAAGAAAATGAAAGTAATTAAGTCAATAAAAATTTAAAGTGGATGTAAAAAAACAATATGTTTAGTAAAATAATTAAACAAACTCTGTTTATCCTTTAATCAATGTTATAGCACCCGATATGGCTTCCAACCAATTCCGCTTCAACACAGTCAACTTCATCAATGACTCAGTCCTCTAAATGACTGTCCTACAAAAATGTACATTGTTGTAATGTAAATAAGAAAACGAAGGAATATGAGCTCATGTAAAGGAAATTTTTTTATTTGAACTTTGTAGACTTTATGTTGATGGTTTAAAATTTTTGGGACCCACCCCTCAAAATAGTACAATAATGGTTAACTAGCAAGATATAATCTCCTTTGGGAGAGGATTTCATCACTGGTTCCATTCATGCCATTCTCTCAATGGATCCATTATTAATTGATGAGAAATATTATGAAAGACAATTCCATAAACTCTATTGGAAAACTGGGTAAAGCGTTTGCTAGAGAGGAGGATATATGATAAGACTTGTTCATGCAATATGTCATAACTTTAACCATTCCAATACTCGAACTCTCTACATAACTAAAACTCATGGTAGAGCCCTTAATGAGCTTTGAAGGATTAAAGATTCACCCAATTTAATGTTAGGGTCAACAATGACATGCTAATCCTAGAAGATCATGTTTAGGATATGTTGCAGCCTCATCCACCTCGGGGTGTAGGCAAGACTAGATGACATAATCCGCTAAGAGAAGAAGCACTATCAGATCCTATTCCAAGGGATGGTTCATCTATAATAGTAACATAATATCTAACAGAACATATGAAATAAAATAACCATTATGGGATGAAAATAACATTGGCCCTAGATAAGATTTTTTGAAGTAATTATCCTTGGTGATGGTCATGTTTTCAATCCTATATTCCTTGAGTCCATTAATGGATTTCTAGGAGGCTCTCATCAGGGTCTTGTAAATCCCTCATGAATTTGAAGTTGAGGTTGTTTTTTCTGAAGTGTATAATGAGGAGAATGACCCTATATAATTCCTCATAGTCATCTCATTCATAGACCAATAATAGGAATCTGTCATATAGGGAATCATTAGTAGTCCCATAGGGCGTTATTAATCCCATAGAGGTCTGAAAATAAAAATTAAAAAAACTATAAAAATTCTTCACTATTAATTAAAACATTATATTAGGTATATTTTAGGTTGATCCATATAGGTCATGAAATTATTTTTGATTAAGTCTCCATAAGATTTAATTTTATTAATTTTATGAAAGAGGTTAGAAAAAGAGGTTTGATTTATTTTGTGTAAGAAAAGAAAGAAAATCGTAATAATTGGTTTGTTTAATATTAGATTTTGAGATCATTCTGGGGTTTTTAAATTTCATGGTTTGAATTTTATAATTTTTTTTATTAATTCACGGTTGGTTACAGAGTTGAGATGAAGAAGATCCAATGTTAATGATATCTCCTATTTAAAGATTAAATATATTATTCACCTTCATCCAGTAATTCAGGGTTTCCCTAAATCATTTTTGTATCGATACTGTATCTAAAACTAGTTACCCTAATGATGACCATGTTCATGCATTATTTAGGGTCATCAGTTGCACAATTTTATGGTTCATTTTTTAATCAATTACCAATGTTCGTGATAGAAGAAAAATGAATCAATTTGATGTTTTAAGAAATATTTTCTACAAAACAAATACACAAATACATGAAATGAAATTAATCCAATGAACCTTCTGGATTTATTAAATTAACCATTAAAAAAGTGGTTTTACGTGCTAATTCTAATGATGAGAGGATAATAGGTAATGAAAAAAATTACAATTAAATCATAAAGAAAAGCGATATGAAATCCAAGAGGACACTAAACAACACATCTTCTCACACTATGATTCGGTCTCTAGAGGATCTAGATCTCCAATTTTAGCAGGCTATAAATGTATTTATTATCTTTATGTGGTCTATTAAAATAATTTATTCCATAAAGGAATGGTACAATGTTGTCCTGGTGTTGGTCTCATGTTGTATATTTGGTCAAAAAATGAAGATTTTTTTAATCTAGTTGTCAAAATCACATGCGGTAAATCTAAACCAAATGTAAATAATTACAACATCTTTAATTTTTAATTATGCAATTAATTTCTTCACATTGTTTCATTTTCACCAATTGCACTGGTACACATAATGTATTTATTACATGACTAGAATATCAATTTTACTTCACTAAAGGCCTTATTTTTCTTTGGTTCTTTAGTTTTGGTCTTTGGAAGTGCTTATGTTCATCCTAAAAATTCAATCATTGGTCCTCATTTCACCACTCATACTGAGAAGTGATTTTTATCATTTTATAATAATATTTTTTATCCTACCATAAAACATAGAAAAGTTTAAACAATCAAGTATTTAGAAATTATAATAATTTAAATAAAAAATCGTACTTTTAAACACCAAAAAATAGATGTATTAAATACAGAAACAAATCCCCAACCACAAGAATTCATACTAGTCCAAAAGAACGGAATATCAACAAACTAATATGAAAATTCACATTACAATGCTTCAAATTATATTTCAACAAAAATAATAGATCAAATTCAAAATTGTATGTTTTAGTATCACATGTATAAAATTCCACAATGCATCCCTTTTCAAAGAATACAAATCAACAACGTATTTTACCTTTCCTACTATAAAATTACAAATCTTTTTCCAACATCCATTATCATTTTTAATTATATTATCAGTACACATGAAACTTTAAATTTACCTCACATTATTTTTTTCTTCTCATCACAAGGGAATGAATTAATACAATAATTCATATACCTCAAGAACATATTACTTATAATAGGCTTTCATTGTATCTATCAACTCCATCAGGTAATGATATAATTCAAATATAAATATGTGGTCTTCACAATTTAGGATAAAATAACAATGAGGCATATAGTAGGATAAAAAATGATGTAATAACTAAATCCACAAAATGAGGTTCAACTCTAAATTACTTTTCATGATAGTAAAAAAAATCTCAATGAATGTATCCTCCTCTCTGGTATCTTAGACTAGGATCGTAATGAGGGAATATTCAACAAATAAAACACCATCTTTTATTATTATTTTACTTTTATTTTCTTTTTCAAAATTTTTGTTGGGGGCACTTATCACATCATCCTCCAAACCCTTAATTATCACCTTAAAACATTATTTTTAATATTTATAACAAGATCACTGATGAAGTAAATTGGGATTTTGTAATTTCCCTTTAAACAGTCAATTTTTTAAGAGTGTGTACAATGAATACAAGGAATGTATCTTCCAAATACATTGTAAAATCTCCCACAAACTTATTCATTAAAAATATACATCCCTTCAACCAGTTTTAATTTCCCCGAATATTATGTTTTATAATCATTAAAAATATTTAGAGGAAGGAAATAAAGGATAATATGGACTTGTAACATGGATCATTACCTAACAATGAAATTCATGGATTCTATGGGTTTAAAAAGTATTAATGAATGGTGGGTCTCAAAATAAGGCTAAAAAGGAATGCCTTAATCATTTTAGAAAGAGTTTTTTCATTAATAGCTTCAACGATATTTAAAACAAAGTATATACTAAATTATTTATTAGTTTCTCAAGATAAATACAGTCTAAAGAATGAAATTTATTATCTCGTTTGATTTCTTTGGAATGAGATTAATGGTTGGGGAAAATATATATATAAATGAATATAAATAAAAAATCAATGATTGAAAATATCATAAAATCAAAACATGGACACATATCAGAAACAATTCATTTAAAATAATCAACATGACACCCGAAAACATGATTTTTCAAAAAAAAAATCAACCTGGTTATGTATAATAATTATTTTCCACATTTTTTTCATTCTAATTTACTGACACCGAAATTTAAATTCATGGAATGGTAATAGTCTGAAGCAGTTTATGTCTTCTAGTTTAGTAGAATAAATCAAGAATCATGTGTGGATAATGAAATTGATAGTAATAATTCTAATTTAAATATGTTGACTAGATTAGAAAATGTTTATTTATAAACATTGACACCGTTGGAAATTCCTTCATAAATCATGGATGGGAAGGTTCTACCTAATGTAGATATACAATATGAAATTTTTTATAGCCTATTAATTTGATTATGGATACTTACTACATCCTTGGGACTTGATGGTCATAAAAATTAAAAATAAAATATTTAAATCACATTCCATAATCAATTAATTTGTGAAACATTTGGAGTGAGATCATGTGTACCTCTAAAAACAAAAAACAAAAAATGAAAAAAAATCAGATTGTTTCTCTTATGAATTTTTTTTACTATAATTGGCTTAACAATACCTCCTTTGGATTCATCTAACATGATGGATGATAATATATTTGTACCTCTTTAGGTTCTATAAATGGTTTCATTTTTGTCCTATCCATATAGGTCATCCTTCTTCCTTTCTCTAGGAACAGTTTAATTCTCCCTGATGGTAGTACTTTATTGATCTCCAATGGACCGACCCATAATTTTTTCTTAAATCCCAAAAAAACTAAATGGAATTTCATATTCCATACATACTTGTTGTGTTTTATCAAATGTAGTGGGGCTGGTAACTCTATTGGTGTTAGTGGTCTTGGTCTTCAGAATATCTTCCTTCTCCAGTTTATTGTCCTCATATACAAAACATCTAACCCATGTACCTCTTCAATTTCAGCGACATTCTAAACATCAAGTATATTTACCTCTCCAAACACAGTTTCCTCTTTTACAGTAATGTTATTCATTTTTTGGGGGATTTTGAAACTTTTTTGATCACATCCAACTCTCAAAAAGAGTTATCCAATTTTCACATCTTTTTGTTCAGGCCCTATTGATAAAAATGGTCTTCTCAGGATGAGTGTATATATCTCTTCTACCATATCCAACACATGGAAGTTGATGTGAATGATTAACAAGCCATATTTGATTAAGATTTTCACGATGATTCCTTAGGGATACTTTGATTCTGAGTTTTCTAGTTGGAGTGAAACTCTTCTTGGATTAAATATATCAAATCTGTAACTTTTTAAATTAATTTATGGAATGATACTGACACTCACACTTAAGTCACAAAACGATTTTTCACTTTTGTTAGATCTAATAAATATGGGAATTAAACAAATACCTAGATTGCATTGCTACATAAGTAGGTACATATATACCACTATTGAACACTCCTGTGTGTGTGTAATGGTTCCAATAGTTTCTAAAATATTTTAGTTAGTTACCATATGTTTCATTAATTTTTCATACGTAGACATGTTCACAGGAGCCCCTACAAAAGGTATATTAATTTTTTTAATGTGTTTGAAAAATACACCATTCTTAACATTGTTCTCCAATTATGCCATTTGTTCTTGAAAATTAAATCCAGTCTTATAATAAGGTGCTTATTATAATTCTACTTTAGCTACTTTTTCATTATTAGCTTACTCTTCTCTTATTCTCGCTGGTTATTGTCTTCAAATTCTATTTCAATTCGTTTTATTTGGTTCCCATTCCTAAGTTGAACACATTAAAATCATGATGTGGGCATACATCAAGGCATGTTTTCATTTTACCTCAAATTATTTCTCTAATATAATCAATAAAATTTGAAACCTGAGGCTCTTGATTCCACAATATAGCAATTTGGTTCGATGCATCCTCTTTTATTTCATTGAATACCTCCCCAGAAGAGGTCATTAATGTTGCCTATGTCTCTTCCAATATATGGACCTGACTCATTAATGTGGGCCCTTAGGATGCTTTTTTTGGTACCCTTGTGGTCTCTATTGAAATACGTTTCTTTTTTTGTGATGGTATCCAACACTAAAAGTGAATACCAGTATTGTAATAAACATAATTTGTATCTTTTACTGCATACATTGGTGGTTTAGTTTCTATCCCATGTTGATGTCCATCTTATTTTTTAATGAATCCAATTTCAACTCTATCTAGTAATTATTTTTGATTACTTAAACTCATTTCCACTGTGTCGCTTATAATTTCCACTAGAAATTGCTGCTCACTATTTGGCCTAAGAATTTGTATCATGCAGAGCTAATTTCATTATTAATGATACTCTAGTAACAAAAATTAGAATTGAACTGTTTCACCACTAAAAACCCTTATATAATGTTGGGATTATAATCAATAAATCCATTCCATGATGAGGAATTTTCAAGTATATATTATATTTTTCCTAGTCATAATATAGTGATTCATCTTCAAATTGACAAAATATTAGATTTTTAACCCTTATGTTCATTGAAATATATGGTGGAAAAATGATGGGGAGGATGATAAGGATTATCACATATCAAGCAGTCACAGAATGTGTTTGAACGATTTGGTTCCAAACACAATCTTCCTCATGTAATGAATATCAGAAAATATAGTGTCCTACCACATCGGTTGAAACATTATGGAAATGGAACATACTATAGATCATGTGGAATCATCCCAAATTATTGTTGCAATCGCCATGTGGCGTTCGATGAATTTCATTATATTCAATAACATTTAAATGTTTGAAGGATTGATTTATAAGTGGTTCAAAATAACGAGTGGATGCTAGGATGCACTTTTTCAATCCAATGTTTGATGACCGCCCATAGTCTTCAAGCATCTTTAGTCCATATGATATTTTATGATCCCCACATGTTTTTTCCCATTTTCCATTATGGATGTAACTTCATTGAACTTATTTTTACTTTTATACAGTTTAGTATTGATGTTAAAAGCATAATTTTTATTTTATAATGTTTTGTGATCATGAATTTAAACATGAAATTTTTTAAATTCACAAAATGAATACACACAACATTAAAAATGTAATTGAAATAAATAAATAAAATAGAAATTTTAAATCCTACAAACTAAAGTGAAACTACCCCCAGCAAGGGACTGAGCTTGACAACCCCAGAGGGTGTCGTTAATTCTCTATGGGTCTATGAAAAAACAAAATTTATAAATCTAAAAATATGATACTCGATTAATTAAAATGTAGTATTAGAAAAGTTCTCTGACAATCAACATGTATGGCGAAATTAGATTAGATTATATTTTCAAAAGATTATGTTTTTAAATTTTATGAAAGTGGCATGAAAAGTTGGGTTTCATTCATTTTAAGCAAGAAAAGATATCCAAGAATATTGATTGGTAGGTTTTAAAACATATTTTGAATGTGTTCTTAGGTTTTTTGATTTTAGGGTTTGGGTGCATATAGATTTTATGAAAATTTTCAATTAATTCATGATTGGTGTTAGATTCGAGATAAGAAAGATCCAATGGTATCTGTATTACCTCCTTAATGTGGACATACACAATTTCCCTTGGTCCAGTAATTTAGGATATATTTTTCATGATACCATATTTAATCCTAATTTCACTTATATATTAAAATTATTATTAATTATTTTGGGTTATTAGTTGCACAGTTTTTTATTCCTTTTTTTATTCATTTATCAAAAGTTGTGATTGAAGAAAAATAAAGTGATTGGATGTTTGAAGAATGAAATCTAAAATACTAAATACATGAATAAAAAATGAAATTAAAAAAATTCACCCTCACCCTACTATTACATTAACCTAGAACTAGATCGGTTTACCCCTTCATCAATGTGAAGCCCGGAAAAGTGGTAAGGGGAAAAAATGAAATCATAAAGAAAATTGAGATGAAATCAGGGAGGAACCAACCCAATGAAGCTTATCACTCCATGATTTAGCCTCTAGAGGATGTGGATATCCAATTTCAGTAAAATATATATCTATATATATACTTCATATGGGCTCTATAATTAATGAATTCTACAAAGGAATTTTACAACATTGCTCTGTGGTGGGTCCCATGTAGGTGATTTGGTAAAAAATTGGAGATTTTGTGAATCTATTCATTAAAATCCCATTCAAGAAATTTAATCCCTGTGTAAATAATTATACCAGATGTAATTATTAATTATGATTCAAAATTATGGAAGCCATGTCTTTCATTTTACCTCTTCCACTTGTACCATTCGTGTAATTATTACACGACAAGTATTTCCATTTTCTTACTATGGAATCCTCAAGTTTCCTTGGTTATTTTGTGTTGTTCCTTGGAAGTGTTCTATGATCATCTTAAGAATATGGTGTCATGCCTCATCACATATCCCATGGTATGAGGTGTTGTTTTTATCATTTTCCAATAATCATTTGTATCTATCCAAAAAAACAAAACAAGTTAAACATCCCAAATTTTTTTTCAGAATATTCATTTGAATAAATAAATTAACAATTTTAAAAAACAATTATATGTGTGCAAGAAATAAAAATATAAGACATCATATAGTCGTATATATCTGGTAGGATAAATGACATTGATATTTGATAAGACTTCATCGAAAAAGGATCAGGGGTCAACCTCACCCCAATCTAAACACTATGTCAACTGTTTTCTAATGAGTCTCACTTATACCACTATACCATATTATTAAAATGTTTTGAAAAGAATGATAAAAATCTTCTCATAGAAATAAAACTCATGATTCATTTTAGGGATCTCATGTTTGACTAGGAATTTATGGTTGTTAGATTTGATACAACCTTCAATGTTCTATTAAGAAGACCTTGACTACACTTGCATGCATATATTCCTTCGTTCTACCATCAATTTATTCAATATTGTATCAATGGTAAAATTGAGAAATTTCATTGAGACAAGGCCCCATTCAAATCATATAAGTCATAACACATTGACACATGATTCTATCATAAGAAACAATAATATACCACCACTCATAATATAGGTTTGATGAATGCCCAAAATGGTCAGTGGATGATTGTGGACAATTCATTCAAGCACCCATGTGTAGTGTACATGCTCCCCGTCAACCAAATTAAACAAGTGGGTGAAATTGGAGAATCCATTCAATGATGTCTATGATGCCAATTGTGAGAGATGATCCTGATAGTATTGAATTAGACTTTAACCATCTGAGTAATAATAAATTCATAGATGACAATATTTTCATTTTTTCCCCTGATCTCCAACTAACCATGTTTAGTTAGCTAGGCTGGAAGAAGTTTTCAAGTTCGTGGGAGAAAATAAGGTGACTCATTCTGAGTCCTTTATTTACTTTTCAGATCACTATAGATTTCCTCCTACCATCTTTTGATCCCAAAATGACTACTTCATCTTCCATATGTTCAATGTATGACTCCTCTCTTAACCCAGAGAAACTAACTTCATCACATACTTTTCAAGAAGAATTGGATAAGGAGGAAGAATAGTAAGTTCTCAGGGATTCCCCTCCAAAATTTGAGGAAGGTGTATCCACGTTTATCGATAATCTAAATGAGACAAATATTGGTACCAAAAAGATGATCAATGACTCACATTGATTTGTGATTCCATGAATTCCAAATAATAAGAGGTGTATAATTCCTTCCTAATGAAAAACTGGAATGTGTTTTCCTAGAATTACACATATATTCTAGGCGTTGACCCTGAGGTGGCCACCCATCACATGGGTTTTCCAATGGACCATTTGGGATTCATGATGATTCTGAGATGGACACATCCGAATCACACCTCTAGAATTGCGGTTGAAGTGGACGACCCCATCATGGATGAATTCATATGAGAGGTAAAATACCTAAAATTTCTAGATAACATTATTCCCATAAAGATTAGAAATGTCAAAATTTATGAGTTCATCGTCTTCTGGGATCTCAGCTGTCACTCACTAAAGGATGACTTCCCTATTACAATCAAAATGATCCCAATTGATGCAACTACTGTTTAACAACATCTCTCATGAATTAATGTACATTTACTATAAAAACCATTCCAGATGGCCCTAGATGATGAATAATCCATCACCTTCATAAAACTATGTTTCATTCTACTATAGGGTAATTCCGTTTGGATTGATGAATGTGGGTTCCCCATATCAATGTTCCATGTATTTAATATTCAAAACCGTTCTAGGGCTATTTGTGGAATGTTATGTTGATGATATAATGGTTAAGTACTGAATTTTTTTGGAACACCAAACTAAACTGGATACCATCTTCCATAGGCTATGAAAACATACCCTGATGATGAACCACATAAATCGTTCTCTCAATGTAAAATCTTGGATGTTATTGAGGTTCATTGTATACGATCATGGCATAAAAGATGACCATGGGAAAAAAATATCCTTAGAATTACAACTTCTCGAAACATTAAAGTGATTATTGGTATTCAATAAAACATGGCCTATATTCAATGCTTCATAACCAAACATGCATGTATGTGTTTTACCTTGACAAGAATCATGAATAACGGTGGAACATATCAATGGCGTAGTGACTTTCATGAAGCATTTGAAACCCTCATGAAATATATCTTCAGCCCACCGACATTAATGAAACCCATTAATGGAATGTCAGTCCTCATATATTTGACAGACCTGGAGTGGTCCCTAGGAATATTTCATTCTCAAAATAATTGCACCAGTAATGTAAAAAAATTTATTATCTTAGTTTAACCATGCTCGACATTAAGAATTGTTATTCAGATATTGAGAAGAGTTGTCTAATATTAATATTTGTGGTCCAAAAACCAAGGAATAACCTGTATAACCGTGAAATACAATTGGTCTCTCACAGTAATCTAGTCAAATATATCTATAGTTTTTATTTGTTGAAAGGATTTCTGGCTTGGTGGGATGTTTTCTAGCAAATGTTCGATATACATTTTATCCCTCAGAAAGAAGTGAAAATTCAGGCCTTGGAAAATTTCGTCACTGAACACCCATTTGCAGAATGAAAATCATTAAATACTAAATTTCATGTTGAAGAAATATTTCCAATTCAGTATGGGACCCAAATGTGGGAAATATATTTGGTCTTCTCCTCTAGGAGCATGAATGAAAACGTAATGGAAGTCCCTAAACTCAACAATGTTGGGTTAGTGATGGTGATCGTTTCTTTAGATAAGGAATTATTAACTTACTCATTCCTATTATCATAATTTTTTTTACTGTTAATGAGGTGGAATATCAATAACTCATTGAACCCTTGGAATTGTCACTAAAAATACTACTGAATCTCCAATAGGAGAAAAGCGACTCAGAGTTTGTAATTAAACAAATCAAAAGGGATTATGCTATCATAAAAAGAAGAGATAATCCCCATAAAAGATTATGTCAACGGGTAAATGGAATAATTCTCCTCATATGCAACCTTGAATATTATCCTAAAATCACAAAAATCATACGTTGATAAATTGGACAATATTGCTACAACATTAGTGGATCAAAAATTGGATGAAAAAGTGATTAAAATTTCCTAACACTAAATGGTTTCACATTTTTTTCAAAATAGAATAGATCAGATCAACGAATTCTTTCTTATCCCTAAGCCACATAGTCCTATAATGGGATGGACGATTTCCATCATAGAATACCTTAAATTCAAATTCCTAACCCCAATTTCCTAGAGCTGATACATTAGTTTGTTACCTTGGCATACAAACAAGGAATATGCATCATGAATGACTGAGTAGTTTAGTTGATTTGGTAATAGGATACGTATATAATTTCAACATTAGAACTTGAAGTCAAATACAACATATAAGTATTTCTCTGAAATCCACCAATATATGTTTATACTTGTAGGTAAATCATAATAAAATCTTTCATGACCTTAAAAAATGAAACATAATAAAGGGGTGAGATCAAATTCTCAGTGAGGGTAATCAATACAGAAAAAGATATAATAAACATAATCATTAGTCATGGTGAATAATTAAAAACACATGCCTTTATAAAAAATATGAACTCATTATGGAAGGAAGAAGAGATAAATATATAATGAAAAAAACATAATCATGTTTATTATACTAGTCTAATAACCATGTGAAATATCTATACGATTTTCATAACTATGGAATTCATAATGCGGGACATCATAACAGTAACATCAAGGCCTCATTCCAGGACCATAAATATCAATTTTGTCAAGGCCTTCTGCCAGGACCATAGTTTATCTCATGAGACCTACCAATGCACTGAAGGGATATATCGGTCCCCATTGGACACTTAATAAGTCTATTGAATTCCTCAAATACACGGTGATATTCATAAACTACATGTAAATACATATTAAAACTAATATATGAAATTTAAATTAACATTCCCGAACATTAAGCATAAACAGTAACCATTTAGAGTAAATTGGTGAATGGTTTTTAGATTGCACATTCAAAGTCAAAATAATCATACACCATTAAATTAAATATGTTAGATGATATCATATAATAGTATTCCCTATAATTCATAATAATCAACAAGAGTGTTGAAATAGTTGAAAATAATCATATAATCTCATCGAGTAATTCTAATGATAAATACTCTTTTTCTTTGAAAAGAAGTGTTTTTTAAAGTCTTTGTGTAAAACCATATGTAAAGTGAGATAGTTTTTTCATTATAAAATGGGTTATTATATAAAGATAATTGTTAATACTAATATGTTATAGAGTTCCCTTGATAATAGGTAATATTTTGAGAAATTCTCTAGAATCAGGCTTGTATTTTAGGGATAATTTTTTTAAGACCCTTTTAAAACATTTAAATCCCCATAAATTAAGTAGAATTCGGGTTGGTACACATATATAGAACATTTTAACAAAATACAATATGAGTACATATGAATATATAAGAATTTAATTGAGGTATGTATAGAATAAGAGTAACCCGAATGAAAAGGGTGGTTCAGGTAGAAAACCCTTACCTTAAGTCTGTTTGTGTTTCTTAGTTGATCTTAATGAACTGAATAATATAATTTATGTTCATAAATTAATTATTCATGATTCTCTTCTGCATGAAATTTATTTATCATAACCTTATGAGGTTTATCCATGGTCTTTTATGGGTTATGAAATCCAATTTCATTGTTTGGGAGTGTTTTCTCCCTTGGTTTCCATGATCAGTTTACTTATATTCATGTACGGATAAACATTTAGAATGAGAAAGTTTTTCCAGAATCAATGTTTTAGGTTATTAGTGAACAAATTAATATTACATGGTTACAAAATTCATTTGGTTATTGGGAGTGAAATTGAATCATTAAATAAAACATTACTGACAAATGATTGGGTTAATTTTTATTTTTCGACCACAATGAACTCTTTCTTATTTATAAATTAATATCCTGTGTAAAAAAATTACAGAACCTTAAATAAGTTCTACAACATATATTATATTATTTTTCAACTATAAAAATGTTTTTATGACCTGAATTGAATATGTTAATATAAATCAGAAACCTAACGTCCTTGAAGGTGATAAATTAACACATCTCGGATGGTGTTTTCATTAATAATATAAAAGAAGGGAAACATGAGATGATGATGAATTATTCCTTTATCAAAAAAGCATTCGAGTAAATTTAAGTGTAATCACAAAATTTGGATGAATTTAGGTGAGGATGTAAAAAATAAAAGAACAGAACTTGAATTAAAACAATTGAAACAAGGAATTCACCTCTTGAAGGAATCTTCCTTGAGAGCCTCTTTATGAGAGATATTTTTGTCATTCTAGGTGACCAATGGATAATGGACGTGGGGGAGATTGGGTGGATATTTGAACATAATTTAGATAAGTCACAGGGCATGAGAGGGGTGAAGATAAGAGAGAGTGAGGGGGGGTTTTAGTGCAGGTGAGGAGGGTTTTCCAAGTATTTTACTCTTTAATTTATCATTTCCTTCAGTACAACCAATAGTGAGGATTCATGTGACCCAAAATAGTAATAAATTTGTGTGTGGTATAACCTAGTTGTCTTATATAATACTGACATCACTTTTGACTCAGTAAATCATGTACTTAGCATTTATCACAAATTTTCGTATTTTACAATTAACCCAAAATTCTAGTATATTAGAAAAATCCCAATAATTTACCCCAACCATTTATCAACGTCTAAAAATAAAAAATGTAATCCATTTTTTTGAAAATAATTTTCTAATTTTTTCAATATAATTATTAAATAAAATCATAATTTATTCCAACAAAACATTAAAACATTAACTCATTTTATAAGACATTAAGAAATAAATCAAGGTCCCACAAAATTATCTAATAACCATAAGACAACAAACTAAATATTTATGAATAAATTTAATGAAAATCAATTTCCAATTTAAATTATTAAATCAATCAAGACATTTTAATTAAAATATTTATGACTTAGAAAAATACCAATACTTATAATATGATTATTATTTCACTTATAATATGTCTAAATTGTATTTATACACTCCTAGGTGATGTTTCTATTTTTTGGCCAATTTACTATTCATTACTATTGATAAGAGTACCAATACTATTCCTAAGGTTATGTTACTATGCATAAGGTTATGTTACTATTCATTAAAAATTTGTTTTGACTTATCAAACTCTAAATATATTACTAAATGAAAACGTGTATTTATGTTTCTTCTAAATTCATATCATAGAGATGGAAAAATTATGTTTACTGGCTCGGTAATAACAAAGTTGTGTTTTTTAGAGATTTGTTGATTCATACATTAATTATTAAATTTATTTAAAAAATGTTGGGGTGTCACATTCAACATGGATTACTTTCATCCAACAGAGTTTGGAAGGAGAAAATCAAATTGGGGGAAGTCAATTTCACTCTTTATGTTGGCCTAATTCACTAGAAAGTCATCTAAAAGAATGAATTTCAGTTATTCCTTCTAAGATGTATCGATAGAGAATATGTTGTGGTTATTATGGAATAAGTACATGTCAGAGCCTTTAGGGCCCACCATTTAGGGTATTGAATTTGTACTCAAATCTGAATAATTGGATAATTCTAGCCTTCAATGGTGCATGATTGAATAGAATTCACCATGAAATTTCATTGGGACCATGTGCATGAAAACATCATCTATCAACCCCAAGAGTTACTATATACATCCAAATACACATGGCCATTTTCCATATGGGGATTGGGTGTTGTGGGTCCATACCCTTCATCCATGTCCAATCAGTTCATATATATCTTGAATTCTACTAATTTCATCACTAAATGGGACGAGGTAATACCCTCAAAAAATACAAGACCAAAATAACTGTCGGTTTTTTTAATGGAAACGTCATTAATAGATTTGGTGTCTCCCATATAATACTGAAGAAAAAAATAGCATAAATTCATAATCTTTTGAGGTTTAAAATATATATCATGAGTAATATATCAAATCCAACCATCCATTATACAACCATGCAATGACTAATGGACATATAATGGCCTTCAAAAAGACCTTATCAAACATATAACAAACAATTCCGGATATAGATACAAATTGTTGTCCTGGAATTCACTTTCTTACATTATGGACTTTCCAGACTATGACCCATACTACCACATAGGTGATCACATACTCACTAGTATATGGAATAAAAGAAATCCTACCCATTGAGTTATATTTTCCTATTCTCCATGTTTTCATCTGTGACCAGCTATCCATATATGTGAAATCCTTGAAATGACCAGATGAACTGAATTGGTTCGATGATAAATGATTTCTCACCTTGCATCACTTGGATGTATATCAAAATATGATAGCATGAGGCTTTAATAATAAGGTATACCTCTATTTGGTCCTCTAAGGAGAACATGTGTTCGTCCTCAGGACTCCGAGGATACACGGAATGAAACCTCCAAATATTGAATTGAAGTGGGTGGGACCTTAATTCATACAAAAGGTCTACTCTGTCAAAGATTATTCCATAATATCAATTGATGGAGATATCATTACTTCCCCAAATAATGTAATGTTCATTATAAAGTATTTTGTGTAATTACACTATCAACATCTAAGCTGTGTGGCATAGAACTATGTAGTTGGTCTTTTTCATGTGACCGTAAAAGGCATGAAATCACATCCATTCCACATGATGTTAAACTATGTGGCATTATATTCATTATCGTAGGATGATAAACAGCACGACATATTGTCCTAGTTGTATGACCTAAAACTGCAAGAGACTATTTTTCCACACTACAAGCCATTAAACTGCACAATTAACATTCTTATCATTTGAAATAAAGTATGATCGTAAATACCATGATTTGAAACACTCCACATGATCCCTTCAATATAGGCCTCCTTCTCAATTATAATTCCCAACCACGTCCCTCTAACCCCTCAGCGGGTCGAGGTTCCCTCTTGGCCAAACATAAAGAATAAAGGACAAACAACCCCCATGCATATGTCCCACTCATATCATATCCACCCTATGGTTTCATTTGTCCCCCATTTTAGGCATAAGTCCCAACATTATCACATCCTCATCGCATGAAAACAAAATACGCAATCCTATCAATTACTATATGTGGCTTGATTCTCATTCCAGTGAGATAAATAGTAATATATAGACCATACATTCATGGTCTAGTAATGGTTAATTAAAATAAAACCCCATTTCCTTTTCCCTATGAACAAATCAGATCTTCACATGGATCTTTTTCTAGACACATGGTTATATTCCTATTACATCACAATGTGCAATGACACATTAACCTCATGTTTTGTACCCAAACATCATTTTAAATATTACTATAGACACTTTTCCCATGTCAAATCCTTATTGATGTAGGGAATGATTTTCAAGAACTAAGTGTTACTTGATTCTTATTATAATGAAATAAGTAGTGGCACCTAGAACTCTAATCATGGGCCCAACTATATCAAAATGTGTGTAAATTACCTCTCTTTGTTCTTGGTTAATACCTGCAAAGAGAAATTCACTAATTTAGAACTACAAGTTTATTGATTCTCATTCCACTGAGATAAACAGTGACACTGAAATCTCCAGTCTCAGGTATAGATACAATAAATAAGTCCTCCAATCCTTGTATACGAATATAACCTGCATATGGAACCTTGTAGGTACTACATGTGGATAGATTCACATTACCATGAGAAATTTAGTGACACATATATTTCCATTCTCAGTCCCAACTACAACATGTTTGTTCTGTCATTTATGTTCATCTTTTTCCTTACCACACAACATTTAACAACACGAGTAATTTATTGAATGAATGTCTTTAAATTGAACGATACCTGAAGAACGGCATATGGATTGGTTATGATCTTATTTAGATATATAATTATCCATGGATCATATCATATAGACCATCCACCATAGAATCTAAATTCCCCTTCAATTGTGTTTCATATGTGCTATGGAAGAAACCTTTACCACTAATGGTTTCTAACACTAAGAATAGATCATGTGGCCACAAGAGTTTGGGTAATAGGATTCACATTTTTTGTAAGGAATGTCAATTCACATTTGGGTTACCATAGTTATGGTTTTAAGACCTTAAATGGCACACCGGATGTCCTCGTTATATGATAATAAACTTCATTATTTTCTTCAAGTACTATATGTGGCTTGATTTCCATTTAGTTTGATACGTAGTGATGTTCATATATTAATTCATGGTACTATCCAAAACATTATATGGGACATGACCCCCTCTCCAATGTATAAGTTAGATATACATGAGAGGATCAGATATGGGTTCTTACCCTATACATGGACTTGTGTTCATGATAAAACTCAAATTTCCTCCATTCATGAATTCAATCAGTGTGGTGGACATTTATTTTTGAACTATGGGTGGCTTAATTCATTAATATAAAATATATGTAGTGAAGCTCATGTCCCATGCATTTTTTTAGACATAGTAATCCCCCGTTCATCATATTGAGACACATTCATCCTTACTTTATGATGCTAAACTTTATGGATAATGTCCTAACTGCATGGTACATCAAGAACCTTGTATGGTTTGATTCTCAGTCCAATGAGATTTATAGAAACACTTAGGCCACATGTCCTTGTCCTAGCCACAAGGTAATGAATAGTACCACCTCGGCTATATAAAAACAATGATATATGCAACATCTCACAATCTAGGACCCCTCATTTGGGTGGGTCCATAGAGGAAATAGGGATCTCCCCATTCTACGTATGAGTCAGATATCTTAATGGGATTCTACACATCATGTCCAATATCAGTCAAAAGTTTCCGATTGTTTTAGACATATCTCTTCCCCAAATTATAATTCTATTCATGGAAACTTTCAGATCATGAAAATATTTTTCCATCCCTTGATGAAAGAATGTATGATGCATGAGGAATCATTTTACAGACTAAGTTTTAACATTCCCTTGATGTATTTTCCTAATGTTTCCCATTAAATTGGTTTATTATCCAAAGGTTTCCACGGTTGACTATGCAGTAACACACCCCATTTTTTATTTGAATAAAAAATTCCACAAAACAGTTTTTTCATCCAGTTGTACATTCTCAATTGGAAGAATAATCTTTTCTCCTTGTACTCATTGATGTAATATTGTTGGAATCTATGATTCAGATTCGTTCTACTGTCATCCCCTACAAACATTTTCCATATCCTTTCGCCCAATCGAAAAACCCTCGCGACCAAGGTTTATAGTTTCCTCCACCATGTTTTAATTGTGCTAGAATTATCATGATATTGAAGGCCAGATATCACCAATTGTTCCCATAATTCTATGGTCTTAGGAATAAGAATTAAAAATATGGGTACCACATTCACCGATATTCTGTCAAACAGGTGTGAGTAACATTTTCCCCCAATTCATGGGTAATTTTGACTTGAAATTATACTCCCTTATTCCATACCATCCACTAGTCAAAAATTATGCCCATGAAATTAATGATATTCCTAATATCCCCTTTTCCATAGATTACAAATTAGGAAATTTCTTTTCTCATATCTGAATATGATGGTACATTCTCAAAAAGATTACCCATAATGGTAGAATCATGAACCTATCGGTCATGTCAAAATACCTTATATTATATCCCATATTTTCCATACTTTACGCTATTAAAAAATCTAGATTAATTCATTCACTATGTGATATTATAACTGCATAGAATTACATCTGAGTCACAAGTTGTTAAACTGTAAAACAACGTCCTCACTATAAGATGTTAAACCAGACTGTCAATGTCTTTGTGAGATTATAGTAAAATGAATAATATTTTAACACTTTTCAGAAAGGGGACTCCACATGACATTGATCATTTAACATAATTTACCCTCCATCACTCGAACCAAATTCATGTAGGATTGGTCTCCCATTAACATCCAATACCAATACAGATACTTTCTTCATTATCAAACAGCTCCCTTTGGAAAAACCACTCATCATTGTTTTGATAAGCCAAAATCTCAATAAATTCACGTTGTCAATAAATGATAGAATGTAATAATGCATGAGAAAATATTTTCCTGGCTATGTTTTAATACTCTTTAGTTGTATTTTCAAGAATTTATCCCACAAAATAGGTTTGTCAGTCATAAGATTCCATTATTGACTATACAATAATACACCCTAGTTGGCTTTGTGTAATGTAACCCACAAAATGGGGTTTTCAACCAGTGGAAACTTAGTCCTCATGAGGGACCTCCTATATTCCTAAATATATTATTTTAGATTTGGTATTTTAATAATTTTGGTACATTCTCAGCACACAAGACTTTTTTGGGTCATCTTTTCAAAAACATTTGTCAAAATTCTTCAACCTAAAACAGTAACCTCAATTTTCTGACATTCATGACACTGATCATACCACAAAAATAGACATAATTCTTTCTTGACTGAAAACCCATAAAGGGAACTATGGAAAAATGATGACTCTCAGCTCTCTTGACCTAGACTACATGAAATTTAGCAAAAAAATCAATTAATAAAAAAATAGAAGGTGATAAAATTATTAGGGTAAAAAACATAAAAGTGAAATATAAGAAAAAGTATAATCACACCCATTGAGTCTCATTCATATTGGACTTATGAAATTGTTATAATGGTAATAAAAAAGAAAAAAAGATTTTGTGGTTTCCATACGACCCTAGAAACTATAAAACCATGCTCTCTAGGACCCTTGACTTAAGAACAAGTAAGGGAATTTTCTCAACCATATAACATTGGTTTCCAATAAATGACACAAATATATTTTTCGATGAATTTTTTTTTTCAATGCAATGATATGATCATAGAGGATGAATAGGGATAAATCCATAGACGATTTGAAGAGAATTTTTTTTCATTTATGAGACAAAGAAATAGAGGAGCATCCACACAATGGAGTCTCTCAATCATACATTATAAAATACAATTAACATAACTTTTCATTCGTTGGACGACCTTCTTTTCCGCCTCATAAGCTTATCATTGTTTAGAAACTGAATAGCTTCAGTTTTCTCAGTCTGCTAATGATAGAACATTTTAGTTACAATAGTAATTGGCCCTTCAGTTTGCGATCCTGATAAAGAATGGTGAAGCTATTCGATCTCCATTGAGCGTTATTCGGTTTTTTTCAAAGGTTTTATACCTGATTAGTCATCTCATAAATCTAAAGTATAATTTTTTCCATGTTTTTCGCATGGCTTTCATTCTCTTGGAAAAATGTTTCACTGAAATCATATGTATTAACAAGAAAATATACCTTCATCGGGACCATTGAAATCCTAGGATCCCATTCCCATTTATGGATGATCTCCATCATGAAAACATTAATCCATTGGTAACCAAACCTATAGTATCCTATAATACCAAATAGGAACATAAGACTATAGAACTATGAAGGAAGGTCTTACAAATGAATTTAAGTGTTTTTTTTACAAATTTCTCACTAGGGCGCATGATAAGTTATGTGAAGGGAATTTTATGTCTCCATGTATGACTCAGATTCACTATTATAGGGAATTTGTTTTCTAAAATCAGAGTTCTCAATGGGAAACCCATCTCCACTCCAATTGAGATGGTAGAAACATCACCTATAGGTTTTGAGTGAAATGGCAATGAGTCTCCACCCACAGACCTCGCAATAAAATTTGATGAAAATAGATGTTGGATAAGAATATATGTTATAGAAAAAAGGGTAATAATAGGAAGAAATTATGGATGATTAATGTATTAGGTAACACTCTCCAAGTAACAGATAAGTAGAAGAGGTGGTTTCTTTACTATCATCCCTGACCTCTATAGATTAAATTTTAGTACCCCCAGTTTCCGGTATGAAACCCTTAATTGTTTCTTTGCATGGTTTTAATGTTATGGGTGATGAATGGGAGAGTCGAGAGAACATAGAATTATTTTTGAGGCAAAGGGGAAGTCGAATGGATGGTGCACGGTTTGTTTAAACTGTGCGGAAAAACCGTGCATAGATTATCTTGTAGACAGTAGCATCTGCAAGGTCGGCACACAGGTTCTCTAACAATGTGACCAAACCATGCTTGGAGGGTCTACCGAGGTAGTGGCTAACGAATGGTTAGTGTACGGTATGTCTAACCATGGGAGAAAACCACATAGCCACATAAATGAGATCCAATAATGGTGGATCTCACTCGTTTTTGCCTCTAAACGGCTCATTTTTCTTCCTGAGCGGCCCTAACTCATGATTTTGCTTCTCCTACGGTCAAAGAGGCTACTTCCATAATTCCGAAGGCAATCCGAAGGCTTCTCTTGGAAAATCGAAGCTAAACTCTTGAGGTATGTGATCGTTCTTCATCGTTCTTGGTCGGTTTCTTAAATCAACATAGATCTGCTTCTCCTCTTCATTCGGTTTTGTAGATATACGCCTGTCATGGGTAGATCTAAGTGTGTGGATTCCAAGTTGATGAGATTTAGTCTTGGTATTGATAGAAGAAGATATCTAATGCGGGTTTTTGAAGAAGCAACCTGGTTTTACTATGCGTTCTTCGTTCGTTGTAGTTCTCATCAAAACCCTAAAGGTAGGAGGCCTCACTCTAGACTCCTCTTGTTAGAATTGATTAGCTTAATTTTAAATTGGGGATATTTGAATTGAATTGATTGTGAAAAGAATATAATAAATCTTTTTTATTGGTGACTTATGGTTTTAGTGAAATTGTGAAATCTTTGTGAATTGTTGGGTAAGTGATTTGGCTTCTTGAATTTAAAATGTTGATTTTAAATTATGGACTTTATGAAATTGTAAATGTTTGATAAAAAATGTGGTTTAAAAAAAACGGTGTTTTATTGAAATGGTTTGAGATCGAAAGGAATTTTATGGAATTGGTTTTCAATTAAAATGTTGTTATTTTGAAATGATTTGGAGTTGAAATGGTTTGGAATTGAAATGGTTTTTATGGAAATGGTTTTCAATAAAGGGTGTTTGTATTGAAAGGGTGTTTTGGAATGATTGATGGGCATATGGGGTATGTGTTCATGTTTCATGTATGAGGCTTGGATGAAATATGACCTTGTGCTCAGTGCCAAAGGTGTAATGGAATATGGTTATTATATGTACGAGGCTTGGTTGAAATATGACATTGTGCTCGATGCCAAATGTTTAATGGCACGTGGTAACTATATGTACGTGTCTTGATTGAAATATGGCCTTGTTCTCAGTGCCAAAGGTGTAATGGAACATGGGAAACAATTACCTTGTGATGACTTGGTAGATCGATAAGAAACCGCTCATGAGTATGGAACTGTAAAAACGAAGCATTGATGGTTTATTGCGTGGGTTGGGAAATGGTTGGGTATTCCAAAAAGGGATGGTTATAAAATTCTTCTAAAGATTATTTTGTTATTTTTCATGAAAAATAACTTGATGAAAATTGGTTTCCTTTCCATGGAATGATTTTGGTAATAAGTGGTTTTGGAAACTTTTTTATATGTAGTTATAAACTGCATTTGGGAAAATGTTTTATATAAATTATTTTCATATAAATGTTTCTAACTCTTCTATCCTAGTGGAATGAGTTGGGAAGTAATTGAGGAAATGTGCTGAGATTTATACTCACCCCTACGTTGGAACTTTGTTTCTTTTGTAGATGCCGTGTTCTGGGATACAGGTAAAGGAAAAGAATCTTATTATTAGTGGCTCGTGGTGATGCTTGGGAGTTGTTGTGGAGCATGGTGCTTGTGGAGCAAGGAGTTTTGGGTGTCTTTTGAGAGTCTTGAGTTCTACTTCCACTGTGTACTTTGATTATTGGTTTTTTCTTCTTCTCTTGTCTACTAGATGTGGTTTGACATAAATGAAGTTGTATAGTTGTCATTCATTTGATTATGCATCTTAGTGAATGTTGGTCGGCCAGTTTATTGATTTATTTCATAAAGGGTAAATCATTCGCAACTTGTATTAGAACCCTCTGGAATTTATTCCCAGCCTTTGGCGTCTTGTAGATGTCACTTAAGGCTATGTAACCCTCACCACCTCCTTAAGACAATGAGATAGGGGTGGGGTGATACAAATGGTATCTACTTTTTCAGTCCCTGCCGAACAAGTAGTCATCGATGTTCCTAGTTTTGGAGTTGAAATTCCTTCTTGTCTATTCCTTGGATCGATATGTTAGACAAGAGTATGATTGTCAGAACATGAAATGTATAGCATAAAAGGACGTAGAAAACCTATTTATGATGAACATCAAGTTACCGGGTTGTTGGGTACATAAGTATTTTGGATACACTTATAGAATATGGGAAATCTCATTGTCATGGGTTTACCCGATGATATAAGAATCGCATACATTATAGTAGTATGACTTCCCACTTGGATTGCATATCTAATTGAAATGAATGACTTATGATTTTCTGCAATGTGGGCATTTTTTAAAAGAAAAAAATGAAGAAATTGTTTTAAGTGAACAATTTTGAAAACATGATATTCGGTGTATTTTGAAGCTGGGTTGTTTTTAAAAAATGCATGTTGAATGTTTTTAAAAATATTTGAACGTGTAAAAAGAATGTTTTGGAAAACAATGTTGTGATAGTTGATATGATAGAATTTCAAATGCTAAACCATTAGTTACTAGTGAGTGAGATTGACATAGGATGTTTTTGGGTTAGAAAATGGAACCTTGTTGGCGTCATTGAAACCAACTTACAGATGTTGCAGAGAATATGGTTGCACCTAAAACATGGGTGAACCAAGAACTGGTTTAGGGTATTGTCCAGGCTTTTCATTCTGTGGATACGGGGAACCGGAGGAATGATCCAAGACATGTGGATCATACCATCCATTTCATGAATCAGAATCCACCAAATGTTTGGGGTGATGTTGAACCTAAAAATACAGAGGTGTGGCTAAGTATGATTAATTGTATCATCGATTTCATCGGCACACCATTAGAGATCAAGGTTAAGTTGGAAACGTATATGCCTGACGATCATGCATGTTAATGGTGGGATTTAGCGGTGCATACTAAATTGGATAAAGGCCTTACATGGGAGTATTTTTAAGAATTGTTTAACAAAAAATTCTATCCTCAGACATTCAAAATCCAGAAAACAACGGACCATTTCAGCCAGAAACATGAGAGTCTCTATGTCACTGAGTATGCGGCTATGTTCAGGAATTTATTCTATTTTGCACCAGAGGGTGTGGAAAGTGCATCCTTGAAGGCATGCATCTTCAAATCAGGGCTAAGGTAGGAGATTCGATCAATGATTGTGGTGTTATGTATAATAGATTGTACAAAAATGGTGAATAATGCGACAATTGTTAAGCGTAACAACTCTAGATCGATAGGAGGAGGAATGATGTTACCTATCAAAAACGGTGGGAAATCTACCATTGGGAACAAGAGGAAAAGGGACACCTATTTCCACAGTACAAGTGAAAATCAGAACCTGACAGTGGGATGAGTGAACCTTGCTCCACCACCCTAGAGAAAAGAAGGTTGTTTTCAATGTGGTTCTCAAAACCACATAAAGAAGGACTGTCCGACACAACCTCGAGTATGTCATAATTACAAGAAAATGGGTCATCTACATAGCTATTGTAGGAATTCTTCATGGTCGGGAGCGCGTGACACTTACCAGGTGTTGCATGCATCGTATGCTTTGACAGGACGAGGAAAAGAGAGTTAGACTCGTCAGAATAATAGAGATCGCTATGTTGATTATCTAAATACCAAGACTTCTCAACTAGGGAAACCTCACAAAGGAAACAAGGAGAAAAATATAGTGAAGAAGAAATTGTATGGAGATGAGAAGATGACATTCCATGATCAGGCTGGTTCATCTACAGTAAGAGGTATGATTCATTTGAATTCTACCTTTGTGCAAGTGTTTTTTTGATACTGGTGCATCACATTCTTTCATTTCTTCTCGTGCTGTTGACTTGTTATGTTTAAACCGGAAATGATGCCTCTGTTTTGAAATTGAAAACTCCTCTTAGTGAAAGATAATGTCATGCCTAGGTGTGTAGTGCATGTGTTATAACTATTAATGGAGCTACGTTAAAATAAGACTTCTCGATGTTGTATATGGATGTTTAGGATGTAATCCTGGGATTGGATTGGCTGACAATGTTCAAGGCTTGAATAAACAATTATAAAAGAAAAATTGGTTTCATGACTAAGGGTAACATCGAGATAGGATTGTAATGAACGATGAAAAGAGCTTTTTGGAACTAATGGTCGCAATGGTCTCTTACCAATTAGTATCTTTCGCATTAGAATCAATGGAAGATATTGAGGAACATAGTTTTCCAGATGTCGTGGATCAATTTATTGATGTCTTTCCCAACAACTTCTCAGGGTTTCCACTTCAAAGGGAGGTTGATTTTATGATTGATCTCTTTCCTGCGACCAGTCCTATTTCCCTTCCATCTTATTGGATGGCACCGCCAGAGTTGCAGGAAATGAAAGTGCAGTTAAGGGCGCTAGAAATCAAAGGGTTTATTTGACCAAGTACGTCTCTGTGGGCATCGTCGATGTTGTTTGTCAAGAAATAATATAGAACTCTTTATTTGTGTGTTGATTATCATAAGAATAACCAAGTTACGATAAAGAATAGACATCCACTTCCACGCATTGATGATCTGTTCGATCAATTAATGGGAGATCAGTGGTTCTCCAAGATTGAATTGAGATCAGGATATCACCAATTGCGAGTCCGGATGAAGGATATTCCAAAGGCAACTTTCAGAAGTATATATGGCCATTAAAAATATGTAGTAATGCCTTTCGGTCTAAGAACTGCACTGTAAGTCATCATGAAATTGATGAATATGATATTCCAACAATATCTGGATTCTTTTATTGTGGTCCTTTTCATTGACATTTTGGTCTATTAAAATACAAGGGCTGATCATGGGGTGCACCTAGAAACAATGTTACAAATCTTGAGAGATCATCACATGTATACCAAATTATCAAAGTGTGATTTTTGGATACAGGAAGTATTTTTCCATGGACATGTCATTTCTGAGAAAGGAATTTATATTGATCCTGAAAAGATAGAAGTCGTTATCACATGGAAACCTCCAAAGAATGTGTCTGAGATACATAGTTTTCTTGGTCTATCTGGTTACTACAGATGCTTTTTGTGTGATTTCTCATGACTAGCTTTTCCAATGATAGCTCGGACAAATAATAATGCTCCATTTCTATGGATAGAAGAATGTCAGAAGTCTTTCTAGGAACTGAATGTTCGTCTTAAATCATCACCTATCTTGATTTTACTAGAATCAGTACAGGGGTATGTTGTGTATTATGATTCTTCGGGATCAGGGTTGGGATGTGTTCTCATGAAATGAGACCATGTGGTTTCTTATGGTTCAAGGCAGTTGAGGGTGCATGAGAAGAATTACCCAACACAAGATTTGGAGTTAGTTTAAGTCGTATATGCTTAGAAAACATGGAGGCATTATATCTTTGGTGAGAAATTTACTTTGTTTACAGATCACAAAATCTTAACACTCATTTTCTCACATCAATATTTGAATCTGAGCCAAAGGACGTGGATGGAGTATCCCCAATTGTATGACTTTGACTTGATGTACACACCGGGAAAAGGAAATTTGGTGGCAGGTGCCTTGAGTAGAAAGTCATATACTCAGTTGGCGAAAGAAGCTTCAGATGATTGGATGTTGATGTAGGTATTAGTAGACATGAATTTGGAATGTGAAGACTGATGTGATGTCGCAGTTTTCATTTCAGCTATGCTTATTCCTTCTCTAGTAAAAATGATCCAAGAAGCACAAACATCTGATTCAAAATGCTTGGTTATAAGATCAAAACTCAATGGTGGGGATACCATTGAGGGTTGGAGGCTTATGGGTGGTTTGCTTTAGTGTTTCAGAGATCAGACGCCTGTACCTATAGTTTTTCAAGAACGAATCCTTCATGCTTACCACCATTCAAGATGGAATGTATATCCAGTTACACAGAAAACATATAAGGTGTTGAAGGCGTATTTTTAGTGGAGCTGCATGAAAAAGATGGTGGAAAAGTTTTTCTTGTGGTGCTTAACTTATTAGCAGGTTAAAGTAGATCATTAGAGACCAGCTGGTATGTTACAATCTCTATCCATCCCAGTGTGGAAATGCGATTATATATAAATGGATTATGTTACAGGTTTTCCAAGAATGGTCCTGAAACATGATTCTAATTGGTTTATAGTGGATCGTCTAACCATGTCATACCATTTAATACCTATTCGTGAAACTCATACGGTGGAGTATCATTCAAAAATATATATCCAAGAAGTGGTAAAGAGGGCTAGTGTACCAGTTTCTATAGTATCAGATAGAGATCTACGGTTCACATCTCATTTTTTGAAATCATTACAATAAGCATGTGGATCTCAATTGACTATGAGAACGACGAATCATTCATAGATGGATGGGAAATATGAGCAGATGATACAAACATTGTAAGGCATGTTGCGGGCTGGTGTAATTGATTTTGGTGGCTCATGGGAAGAGCATATATCCCCAGTGGAGTTCTCATACAATAACAGCTATGAATCGTCGATACACATGGCTCGATTTAAAACATTGTATGGCAGTCCTTGTCATTCTCTACTATGTCAGGTGGAAATGGGTGAAACATCAATAGTTGGGCCAAGACATGTCCAAGAAACAGCAGAGAAGATCTAGTTTATTAGAAAAGGATGGAGACAACATAGAGTAATCAGTATTCTTATTCATATCACCATCGAAGATTGTAGTCGTTCATTGTGGGGGATCATGTCTTCTTGATGATCTCTCCAAGGCTTGGACATCGTCATTATTGGTAGTAGGGAATGCTATCTCATATATACATTGGAACTATGGAGATACTAGAATGGGATAGAGAGGTGGTATATCAATTGTAATTACCACCATGGTTCAGTTTGGTGCATAATGTGTTCCATGAATCTCAGTTGAAAAAGAATCAGCCTTATCGTGACCATGTGACCAGATGGGATCACATTGACCTAGAGCCGGATGCTTCATTGATACATATACCGGTATGGATTGTGGATAGGAAAGAGAATGTCTTCAATGGAAAAAGAATTCTACTAGAGCAGGTTTTATAGCAGCATGATCAGATTCAGGAAGAGACATGGGAAGATGAAAAGGAAATGAAAGAGTAGTGACCAGAACTCTTTCAGTTTGGTGAAGATTGTCTACTTTCCGAGTATGGATTGTCCAATGGTCGGGATAATGTAGTACCCCCATTTTTGGGTATGTATCCCTTGATTATTTTAATGGTTTTAAAGTTAACGGTGATGAATGGAAGAGTCAGAAGAACATTTAGTGAAGTTTTTAGGCAAAGGGGATGTTGCATAGATAGAGCACTATTTATCTAAAATGTCTGTCAAAACTATGTGTAGTTGGTCTTGGAGGTAGTAGAATCCGCATGGGTGGAGCACGTTTTGTCGAACCGTGCGGCCAAACAGTGCGTGGAGGGCCTACCTAGGTAGTGGCTAATGCACAGTTAGGGTAGGGTTTGTCTAACCGTGCGAGAAAACCGTGCGGCCAGTTAAATGATATCCTATAAAGGTGGATCTCACATGTTTTTGCATATAATAAGCGAATTTTTCCTCAAGATCAGACCTCACTTGTGATTTTTTTCTCCTAGGTTCAATGAGGGTTCTCCCATCATTTCGGAGGTGATCCGAAGGCTTATCATGGCAAATCCAAGCCAGATTCTTGATGTTTTTGATCGTTCTTCAACATTCTTGTTCGGTTTATTAGATCTACTTAGATCTGCTTCTCCTCTTCATTTGTATTCTTAGATCTACGCCCGTTATGGGTAGATCTAAGTGTGTGGATTCCAAATTGATGAGATTTGGTCTTGGCATTTCTAGGAGAAGAGATCCATGGTGGGTTTTTGAAGAAGCAACCCGATTTTCATGTGCGTTCTTCTTTCATTGTAGTTCTCGTCCAAACCCTAATGGTAGGAGGCTTTACTATAGACTCCTCTTGTTATAATTGATTATCATAATTTTAAATTGGGGTTATTTTAATGGAATTGATTGTGAAAATCATGGAATAAATCTTTTTTAGAGATGATTTATAATTTCAGTGAAATTGTGAAATCTTAAAGAATTGTTGTGAAAGGGATTTTGCTTCTGGAATCTAAAATGTTAATTTAAAATTATGGATTTTCTGAAATTTGTAAATGGTGGATGAAAAATGGGT
The DNA here is from genome assembly GCA_963277665.1 of Viscum album. Lineage (NCBI taxonomy): Eukaryota > Viridiplantae > Streptophyta > Magnoliopsida > Santalales > Viscaceae > Viscum > Viscum album. The sequence continues at coordinate 872,914,936 of OY728143.1, read as the reverse complement.
TTTCAACAAAAAGTAAATTTTATTGAAATGGTTTGATATTGAAAAGACATTGATGGAATTGGTATTCAATGAAAAGGATGTTTTATTGAAATGGTTTGGAATTGAAATGGTTTGGCATTGAAATGGTTTTTAGGGAAATGGTATACAATAAAAGGAGTTCTTATTGAAAGGGTGTTTTGGCATGATAGATGGGAATATGTGGTCTGTGTTCATGTTTCATGTATGAGGCTTGGTTGTAATATGACCTTATTCTTGGTGCCAAAGTTGTAATAGAAATTGGAAATTATAAGTATTAGGCTTGGTTGAAATATGTTCTTCTGCTCCGTGCCAAACGTTTAATGGCATGTGGTAACTATTTGTATGAGGCTTTGATGAAATATGAACTTGTTCTCAGTGACAAGGGTATAATGGAACATGGGAAACAATTACATTGTGATGAATTGTTAGATTTACGAGAAACCGCTCGTGAGTATGGAACTATCATAATGAAGCAAGCATGGTTGGTTGCATGAGTTGGGAAATGGTTTTGTACGAAAAAATGGGATTATTGTAAAATGGTTCTAAATATTGTTTAGTTTTTATTCTGAAAAAATAACTCGTTGGAAAATTTGTTTCTTTTGCATGGAATTATTTTGGTTATAAGCGGTTTTGGAACCTTGATTATATTTATTTATAAACTGCTTTAGGGAAAATGTTCTATATAAAATGTTCTTATATAAATGTTGCTAACTCTTATATCATAGTGGAATGAGTAGGGATGTCATTGGGGAATCCTATTGAGTTTTATACTAACCCTTAAATTGGAACAATGGTGCTTTTTCAGATGTCATGTTCCGGGATATAGGTAAAGGTAAATCATCTTATTGTTAGTGGCTCGTGGTGATGCTTGGGAGATGTTGTGGATATTGGAGCTTGTGAATTATGGAGTTTTGGGTGTCTTTTGAGAGTCTTCAGTTGTTCTTCTACTGTGTACATTGATGATCATTTTGGTCTTCCATTTTTTTGTACTTCATGTGGTTTGATATAAATGAAGTTGTTTAATTGTCATTCATTTGTTTATGTCTCTTAGTGAATGTAGGTTGGTTAGTTTATTGATAAATTTATTAAAGGGTAAATTTTCCCCCACTTGTATTGAAACCCTTCAGCATTTATTTCAAGCCTTTGGCATCATGGGGATTTTTCATAACGCAATTTAACCCTCACCACATCCTTAATCCAATGAGGTAGGGGTGGGGTGTTACATGAACTATTGGATCTTATTGATTATAACACTCCTGGTTCGACCCAAAACCGTACAATGAAGGTTTATGAATATTTCCTATTTCATGATCCAATTGAGTCATTCCCTCCTCAATAGTTGGTCTTGGTGGTATGTCAATGCCTTTTTCATGCACAGCCACTAAGACATTATCAACATATTGATCTAGGAATTCCTACAAGTTATGATTAGGGAATCAAACATAAAAATATAGGTTGTAAGAAAAAATTAAGACTCATTCCCATTCAATTTTCTATTACGTTCTTCCAATTCTTGTAAATTATTAGGATGATTAATATGTTCCAAAAAAATTTCAAGGTACATGCAAATATTTATCATGTAATTTATTGATGTCCCAAGCCTCGATGGTATTCTCACCCATAGAGAAACGTAAGAATAATTCTCTTGGGACCAGGTAAATCACACTCTTCGGATGGATTGGGACCCCGAACAACTTCCGCAGTGACATTCATAAGGCCAGTATCAGCCATCAGAGGGTCCTCTAGTGCATGGTGTGAACCGTAAATATTATTGGGATGAAATTCCTGAATCTGTATATGAAATATTATTATGTACCTTTTACATTACTAGAATCCACCTCCCCATCTACATAGTATTTTGTGGTGACAGGTGAATATGACATATCCTCGGCCCTCAACACTCTTTCCTTCGAGGGAGATGACTCATCAGAAGGGATACGTTTATGGTCAAGAGTTCCCTCCTTAGTTTATAGTGTCTCATTAACAAGCCGCCTAAGGGAGGAGAGGTTAGGATATTCTGAATGTATGATAATTTCTAGACCATTATGTTGGATGAATAAAGGATTAATGATAATGTGAAGCCCTACCATAACTAACGAGGGAATTGAAAAGGATTTTATTCCCTAACATTCATTATTTTATTGATTGATGGTGGGTATCACCAGACTTCTCAAAGACAGGTAGCAGAGTAAGAACTAACATTTTCCCCCTCCAACATAGCCTCTATTTCTTAATGGTCCGGAGTAGCTCTCCCAATTCAGGAGATTATTCATCAATCCCGAGGGAGGTTTTGGTTTGACCATATTTCATGATGGAACTTCAATTGTATCCCCCTAGACCGATGTATATCAAAATAACCTTCCCCCAAAAATATGTCTTTATTCTTGTTAAAAATAATTAATAACATAAGAGGATACTAGAATGGTATAACTTACATCCTCGGTATTGAATAATCAATCCATTCTTCAGTAGATGGGGGTCGACCCCTTCAATAGCGCCCTATCTCACCATGTCCTCAACCCATATCATGGTAGATATCAAATCATCAATTTAATAAATGAGAATCTCTAATTATGGGAAATAAATCCTCACCCCAGTGGGATTTTCCTTGAAGAGAAGATCGGGCGGGGTTCGAGCATCTCTTATCCCTGGAATCTATGACCCATCACGAAGAAGTGCTTATATGATTAACAATGTCAGAGGACATGTACTATAAAAATTGGAATAACTATTGTCATATGAATTCTATGTCCCTCCCAACCTTTATTGTATAAGATTCAATAGGCCTATATTTCATGGGATTCCTGGCCCACTCCATCATAGATGATGGGAGATAAAACAGAACCTAGGTCTCATCATGACGGTGATGAATAGACCATAAAGGATCATCCTTGGTTGGCGTAGCCCACATGATTCTGGCTGAAGGACTAAAACTTGAAAAAGGTCCTTTCGGTAAACTTGGGACCACTTAATCAACACCATTAAAAGGGTGTGTATAATACTTTAGGGGTGAAGAAACATTTTTGTAGTTTTAGAAGCCTTCCTAACTACTTTACAAGTATAGTTGTTTTCCCTATACTGAATCAAGGGACAACTTCTTCTAAAAATCCCTCAGGATATGATGAAATCCATGATCATACTACCAAGAAGTCAATTCTCTAGTCACATACACTGGAGGTTGTTTGATTACCACATGATTCAACTCCATTACTGTAAGTATCCATAGATATCAGGATACAATCCGATTAATTTCTTATCAGACATGTGCCAGAATAGATATGATTATCTATTGTAGTCACATTAATTGGCATGAAAACATACATGGAGTATAGGCCATGTATATGAGTTACCCTTTGATGTGGGTTTCCAACACACCATCCATACAATCCATCACAAAATATCTTAGTGCATCGCTAGACTTCACATTGGATGAAGTGGACTCCTTGAATAACCTCAACCTCATCAGGGCCTCATTAGACGTCAAGGAAAAGTGATGAATACCCAGTATGGCATATACATAGTGTCAAAACTATATCCCAGTAAACTTTACCACTATTAACATATCATATGATCAAAATTGGGCTACGACCCATCCCCATAGCACCAGGAATAGTCTGGATATTCTAAAAAAGGCCTTCCCTCCATGAATATGTAGTAGGATTCAGTAAATTTGAACTAGTATCGGGATTTACTACCCCATGTTATTCTTCCCTGCCATCTTAGATGCCAAAAAATGTCCCTGACTTCACACTACCATTGGAGTCATAGATAGGTGAAGTAATTTTTTACCCATAAGCCTAAAAATCCCAAAAAAACATGTCTTCATTGATACACCAGACTTGGATTTTCACCCCCATGTCTTGTACTCCCCCTTCTTGAGATTTATAATGAAAATACGAGGATCTCTCCGCTTTTCCATTTTGGGACACCCTATTAGAAATTTTCAAGTGGGGAATTTCTCTCTTGGTTCGAAAAAAGTATTGAACCACACTTCAACATGGATATCCCCATTTGGTCAAAGGAATTACATTGTAAGATTCTAATCTATTTTTAGTATTTTTGGATCAGATAATACCAAATATACACAAGAGGGGGGTGAATTGAATCTTTTCAGAAATCTTCACGAGATTGGGTTTTACCCTTTTACTTTAATCAAATGAATTAATTCATCGGAAATATGAAGTGTAGAGACACATGATGTATAGTGGTTTGGGGAATATAAAGCCCCTAGTCCACTACACCAATGATCTACTTCACGAGCTTTGTGATTTTCACTATCTGGTCCTCGTTTAAATAGATCTTTCAACAACTGAGTAAATGCAGTTGACACCTTAAAATCTAAGGAAAAATAAAGCTTTTTGGTTCACTCACAGAACCTACATAACATTGTATGAGAAGCCGGTCAATCAAGAATAGAAAATAAAGATTTTTTATTCTGAAAATACATTCCTGGTGTTCTTCACAATCGCAACAGCATGATATTGACAATAGATAGATTTTCACATTCAGAAATAATGTTCTTCATAAAACAGTTTTATTAGTGGATCTCGTTGCAGTAGATATTGAAATATAGTTCAAAACATTAGTAGTAGAATATTCACAAATGATCTTCGATGTAGAACTAATGAATCTTATATCATGATTTTTCTTTTCCAATAAACATAGCTTTGTTATTCTTATTTAATCAGTAGATCATTATGATTTGATATTCTCTGTTTTTATTCCTCTTTTCTCAAATTGATCGAGAGATCACATATCGCTGTTCGAAAAAGCATATATATATATATAATAATAATAATGGAAATCACTTCTTCTTCCAATTTAGATCCATAAAAGTAGCATTTTGACTCGCAATATTCAAATATTTGAATTTATAGATTAGTAGTAACTTCCCTGAAGACTCGGTATAAAAATTTCCTTCTAATTTGATCCTTAAACCATTGATAAAACAGCTTTGAGTCAGTAAAAGACATGCTTTAAAATTGGCTTTAAATCCATCTTGAAATCAGCCTAATAAACAACTTGATGACCGTTGCATAATAATATCGACTTTAAATTCTCTGACACCAAACATAACAATGAGTTGTACAATATACATCCTATGAACGTAATATAGATCATAAACATAAGGTTGATGATGTATCCTACAAACATAGGGTTGATAATGTGTGGTTGATAACAAACATATGGTTGGTCATCTATTCATTTCTCTTCGACTTTCAAACGTATTATCAAAGATCCATAATTTTACTTGATCCATAATTTTCTAATAATGTTTGGCTGTTTACAAAAGTAAGCTTGATGAACTATACTTTTTAGAAACAAACGTAATTTTTAACACTTACGTATGATTCTCCTTCCATACATTTCTAATATCCAAAACGTAGGGTTCCTTTATAATGTAGGGTTCCACTTCCATACATTGTTGATAACATATGATTGGTTGAACATAATTTTCTCTTATCTCATAAATTATACACTTCTTTTCATCCTTATGCTACTTTTCTCCACGTAGGGTGTGAATAGTGTTTCCAGAACGCGCGAAATGCAAATACCTTAGAAATTATTTATCTTTGTTAAAGAATTTAAATATTTCGTCCAGAAATAAAATAAAAAATAATCAATGATAAATTCCTGCAATATTAATAAAAATAATATCATTAGAAAATAATTAAGGGTATTTGTGAGAATCAAAATTGTTATAAAGATATTTAGTATTTTTCTCAACAAAACTACACCTTTAAATAAAAACATAATGTATTGTTGAAAACAACACTTGCTCAAAAATCTCCCCCTTTTTGATGATAAAAAAACCCACAAAATAATTAATGAAATTAACATACAAAAATTAATATTGTTTTTAACTTTGAAAATATAAATACAATATTAGAGTTAAATTAATTTTTCTCTTTAATTTATCCATTTTAATTTCTCCACCAATAAAATGAAACAGACAAAAATGTTGTGTTTATCCACATTTCTCCCCCTTTTTATGATATCAAAAATAATGAAAATGTATGGAATATAACACAGATTAATGTAGCACTAAACATAAGGAAATGCTACACATAACTATTTTTCAATAAATAAATCTAGATTACTGGCATATCGAAACAAGGACATTATAACAAATAAATATAATGAAATAGATTTTCATAAAAAGTAGAAATATGATAAATAAAGGAATCATGGTTTGGTCAGGGTTCATGTAGGGTCTATCTCCTATGAACTGTAGACTTGATTTCTATCAACTGCACCCTTATCATTTTCCTCATTCCATCAAGAAGCCTAAAAATAAGATCTCTGGTCTCTTCAGTCATATGAATGTCTTCTATGAGGTTTACTCTAAAAAACTCATGAACACTTTATTCATTTTCCATTAACAAAACTTCTTTTCTCTGAACTGATTTAACACTATTCGTATAGACTGTTCACTGGATGTTAGCTGATCAACCAATAATTTCTGATTGTCTAACAAAACTGATAAAGGAGCACTGTTGCATTGAATATAATGAAATCTATCAATCATATTTCTCATTATATTTGTGATTACTTGAAATATTGTGAGTAAATGAGGTGATGAACCAGACCCAATAGCAGCAGTAGTTCCAAAAGATGCAAATTGTGTCTCCATAAATAATACGAGATCTGATAAATCTGACTTCATATACATTTCAGACATTAATTCTATAACAACATTCAGCATATCCATCATAAAAATTTCAACTTATTTCCTTGAAACTGTACTATCCTTAATTCTCCAAAATTTAAACTGTTCTGATTCTAAGGATCTTCTCAGAGTAACATTTTCATATTCCAATTGAGGAAACTTTCTGTACAGCTCTTCAACTTCCTCATTCCCTGAATTTGAGGCTCCATGTGCTTGATTTTCATTCTCAGTTCCAGTGTGATGTTGTAGTACTAAAGGTAGTGAATCTGCATCATATTTTTCTTTTTTCCTTCTCTAGAGCTGGTTGATCCACATATATTTCCTTAGAGTCTTTTGCAGACTCTTCCACAATAAAAATCATCATGAAGTACTTCAATTTGAGCATCATAAACATGCTCATCACGAACATCAGCAATTTTTTCTTCCAATGGAGTTTCTAAAAGAATATCTTCTGGAGTTTCCTGAGGTCTGGCCACATCCTCACCAGGCTCTGCCTCTTGTTCCTATTGAAGTGTAACTTCAACATCAGAAATAAATAATTCTTGAGTCTCTCCTTAATCTTATTCTTGAATTACAGATTGAATCTGAGGTCCTTCCACTAGTTCTGTCCTCTCACTAATAGCTTCCATTTATTTTTTATCAGCATCTTCTCTTACAAAACAATAACATAGTAAATCTGTTGTTGTGAGTACAGGGGAAACAAGTTCCTCACTAACCATTTTTTTCTTGAGACTGAAGTATCTCCTGACATATTTCTTCCTCAGTATCTTCCATTTCAAATCTGATTCTTCTTGCAGCAATGCTGACTCTCGATTCAACATGTCCCTCTTTGGACTTATTAGATTAAACATGAGTACTCTATGTTTCTTCCTCAGATCCTACTGGAAAAATTTTCCATTTTAAGGTGCTCCAAAGATAGAAACATTTTCATAACGTTCCAGTATGGAAAAAATTACAGTGACAAAATCTTACTCTGGCATCCACCAGTTTCACCATATCCTTTTTGAACAACTGTTTGGAAATGAATCTACCAAAAAGGTATAAGTTCATTCTGGCTTCAACCTGACAGTAGTATCATAGGTACCTCACCATGTACCTAGGAAAATTTAATTTTTTACCACTAAGAAGAAGACACATTATGTATATGTCAGGATACAATATCTTTTCAATCTCTGACATTCTTGGTGCTATCCCTATTTATTGAAATTTCAAAAGGATTTTTTTATATGGCTCTAGATCCTTGATGAATATATTTTTAATAGAAGTATAACAAAAAATAAAAGACATAATGTCCTCATATTTATGAACCTAATCTCCTATATTTTTAAAATCAAATTGAATGACTCCCTCTTGAGGACAGTTAAAAATATGATCAATTTCAATAGAAGAGATTGAAATATCCCTATCCTCTATCTTAGATTGTAGAGTGTCTTCATTGTCTATCAGACTAAATTGCACAGACATAATGAAATATCGCAGTTATGTTTCATACAGAAACTCTGTATTCTCAAAATTGAATGTTTGTTCTAGATTTTGGAATGACAATGCTTATTTTAACAACAAGTTTGATTGAAATATCCAGTCGAGATCAATCACATTTCCCTATAATAATTTCCTTCCATCTGAACATTGTTTCATGGAATTTCTAGACTCGGTCTCATCATCTCTCTTGGTCTTAGCCATTTAGGTGAGAATATATGATGGTTTGAAGGTTAGGGTTTCATATGTTCGATGTTTAGGGGTTGATGAGTAGTTGAGTGGTTCTGCGGGTTTGAAAGGTTTTGTTAGAAATGAAACGGTTTTGAAGTATAAAGGTTTTTGATGACTTTTATTCCTATGTTTTTATTAATCATTACATAGATTTTAAATATAAATCAAATTGATTAAATGGATAAAAGAAGAGAAAAAACATATTCAGTTTCAAAAACAAATAACTAATTTTTTTTAAACAATATTAAAATAGAGAAACAACATAGTAAAATAAAACTTTATTTAAAATTAAATAATCCTAGGTCCCCTTTAATAAATAAAACCTTTCAGTGGGAAGTGGTTTAGTAAAAATATCAGCTAATTGAATTTTAGTACTTACAAATTCCAATGAAACATCCTTTTAAAGAACATGATCTCTTAGAAAATGATGTCTGATATCAATATGTTTAGTTATATAATTATTAATAGGATTTTTTGAAGTATTTATAGCACTAGTATTATCACATACAATAGGGGTATTATTAAAATTTAGTCCAAATTCCATAAGAGGGTTTTTCATCCACAACACTTGTGCACAACAACTGCCAGCTGAAACATATTCTACCTCACCTTTTAACAGGGCAACTAAATGTTGTTTCTTACATGACCAGGACACGAAGGATTTCCCTAAAAAGTGACAAGTTCCTGAAGTTCTTTTCCAATCTAATCTACAACTCCCAAAGTCTGTATATGAATTTGAAATTAAATTAAAATCAAAAGTTTTGGGATAAAGAAGATATTGAAAAAAAGTTCCTGTTAAGTATCTAAAAATTCATTTAAAAATAGTTAATTGAGATTATTTAGGATTCAATATAAATCTTTCACAAAGACATACTGAATACATTATATCTAGCCTGCTAGAAATATGATATAATAAACTACCAATCACACCTCTATATAACTAATTTTCAACTGATTTTTCATTTTCATCCAAATCATGTTTTATATTAGTACACATAGGAGTTGTATATGTCTTTCTGTTTTCATGTCTAAACTTTTTTAATAAATTAGCAATGTATTTTATTTGATTCAAAACATTTCCAAAATATTTTCAATAAATTTTATGACCGAAAAAAGAAATTTAATTCTCATATCATGCCCATTTCAAATTCTTTTTTCTTTAAATTTGAAAACTCATGACAAAGGTATTTATTATTTGATCCAAAATTTACATCATCAACATAAATTTGAACCAATAAAATATTAGAATTTACATTTTTCTTAAAGAGTGTTGGATCTTCCATTCCAATAGTAAAATTATTTTTTAATAAAAAATAGCTTAATCTTTGATACCAAGCTCTAGGTGCTTGTTTAAGGCCATAAATAGCATAGTATATTTAAAAACAAAATCTAGTTTTTGAGGATTTTCAAAACTAGGATGATTCTCAACGTAAACTTCCTACATTAAATAACCATTTAAAAAGGTAGACTTAATATCCATCAGAAATAATTTAAAGTTAATATGAGATGCATAGGCTGAAAGGATTCTAATGCCTTCTAATATAGCTATAGGTGAAAAGGTATCATCATATTCTATACCTTCTTCCTAATTATATCCTTTAGATACATTTCTAGCCTTATTTATAGTTATTATTATTTGATCATCTTACTTATTTCTAAAGACCCATTCGGTTCCGATCACTGAATAATTGTGTGGTCATTTAACAAATTCTCAAACATCATTTCTTTTGAAATGGTTTAATTCTTTATGAATTTCTATCATCCAGCTTTCATAATATAATGCTTCATCTATAGACATGTGTTCTAATTGTGATCAAAATGTAATGAATTCTACAATATTCCCTATATTTCTTCTAGATTTTATCCTTCTGTCTAAGTCACCTATGGTAGTTTCTAATGGGTGATTCTTTAGAGTTCTAGTTTGTCTAGGCAGCACACACATAAGTTCTTCAGTGTCATGTTATTCTGAACTAGATTCAATTTCTTTTATATCTTTTTAAAAATAATTTTTCATGTTCTCAAGTGTCATGTTATCATTATAGTCAGATTCATCCATTTGATCTTTCCTTTTCTCAAATGGATCCGATTTATCGAATTTCACATGAACGGATTCTTCAACAATCATTGAATTTTTATTATAGATTCAATAATCTTTGTATGTAGTTGAATACCCTAATAAAATTCCTTAATCCTATTTTTGATCAAACTTACCATGATTTTCCTTGGTGTTCGAGTAGTAAACATTGCATCTAAAAACATAAAGTAATTTACTTTTGGTTTTCTGTTATTCCAATGTTCATAGTGTGTATTTTTCAAAAGAGGTCTAATTAAAACTCTATTCATTATATAGTAGGCTTTGCTTGCAGTTTCTTCCCCAAAATAGGTTGGAAGACTGAATTCATTTAGCATAGTCCTAGCAATTTACCTAATAGTCTTATTTATTCTTTCAACAATTCCTTTTTGTTGGGGTGTATTGGTGCATAGAAGTTTTGTTTAATACCCATATTTGAGAAGAAGGAATTAAATATCTGATTCTCAAATTCTTCACATTGATCACTTCTTGGTGAAAATATTTTATATCCTTTTTCATTTTGAACAGTTTTGAAAAAACATTCAAATAAATTAAAAGCTTCATTTTTAAAATTTTAAAAGATAATCCATGTAAATATAGAAAATTCATCAACTAAAACATATACATAAAATTTACCAGCCCAGATTTTTAATCTTGAAGGTCCAAACAAATATATATAGATAAGTTCTAGAGGATTAGATGTAGAAATTTTGTTAACAAATTTGAAGGATGATTTGTGTTGCTTGCCAAGTTGATATGCATCACAGAATCTGTCGCTTTCAAATCTGAGACTAGGTAGATAAAAAAATAATTTTTTCTTATATAAATTATGTAAAACATATACATTACAATGCCCAAGTCTCCTATTCCAGATCCAAGATTCATTAACATTAGTAGTTAAGTAGTTTACTTATTGTTTACACAAGAAATTTAAATCCAGGGTATACACATTGTCAAGTCTAGGTGCTCTAAATTTAATAAGTTTATTTTTGAGAATAGAACAACAATTGTTATGAAAGATCAACATCATAAACATAATCACATAGTTGAGATATCCTTATCAGAATGTTGTTCAATCCTTGTACATAAAGTACTTTGTTTACTGAGACAACTTCCAGATATCCAACTGTTCCAATGCCAATGATTTTTTCTTTCGCATTGTCACCAAATGTGACAAGTCCACCATCTTTTTGAGTGAGTGTAGAGAAATGCGATGAGTTTCCACTCATATTTCTTTAGAATCCACTGTCTGTATTCCATATATCCCGTTTATTTTGTGACCTAATCCCTACAAAGGTATTTACACAATTTTCTTTGGTACCCTTATTCTGTTGGGTCCAGTGGTGTTAGCTAGCAGTGATCTAGGAATCCATACATTCATTATTTTTCTAATTTCACAAGAGTTAAATAAATCATTTGATATAAAATCCTTCTTAATACCACTTATTTGGGGTCGTCTTATGAAACAGGTTTTAGAAATACATCCCTTTATTCCACAGTAATAATAATCTAGTATTTTAGCACTTGGAATAAAATATTTCTTGCACAGCTTCGGTTTTCCACATTTACTACCAATTCCAAATCATTTTTTCATGATATTATTTCCATGATTTAATTTAAAATATTTTCTCCTTTAGCAACAATAATGGTTTCATTTTTATATGTTTCCACTTCAATTTGTAGTGATTTAATCCTTGATTCATAATATGTATAGTTAGTGTTAATTGAGTCAAACTTTTTAGTTAACTCCTATATTGTTTCAAAATTGTATTTATTTCATCCTAAACAACCTTATGATTGCTATTTAATAACTTATGCTTCTTAAATAGAGAATCATATTTTTCTTGAAGCATATTGTAGTAGGCTGTATGTTTTTCAGTAGAGTAACTAGAATCAGAACTACAGTCAGAAGAGTAGGAAGATTGTACCTTACCTGTTTCTACCATTAAACACATTTTGGCATTTAGATTTTCTTCATCCTTCTCTGAGTCTAATTTAGAAGTGATACTGGAGTCTTCAGATACAATCCATGTAGCATTCATGGACTTCTTGTCCTTATGCTAATAATCATTTCTTTTGAAGAATTTCATTTTCTTGTCTTCTTTTAGCTGAGGATAGTCATGTCTGATATGCCCCATTATCCTGCATTCATAACATCTGACTTACTTGTCATCCTTTTTGATGGATTTTCTGAAGTAGTTATTCTTTCTATAGAATTTAGTGAGTCTTCTGGCTAGCTGAGCCAGTTCAACATCGAAATTTGATAAATCAGAACTTTCTGATTTTCCTTTTTCACTTTTCTTCATCTTTTTGTTTTTTCTATGTGGTGAAACTCTCAAGGCAGTGTAATCTCATTTCATAAGCACTTTATGTTCCTTTTCCTCATCTTCCAAAACATCTTCATACATCATTACTATTCAAATCGGTTCTCTCATGGTTATGTCTTTGACAGGTGTCAACTGTCTAATTGCATCAGAGATTCAATTCCATTTTGTAGGTAGTACCCTCAGTACTTTTAAAGCATGATAAGCTTGTTTAATGGGATCTCCCAAAGCAGTTTTGTTATTGAAAATTTCTATCAATCTTCCATTCATTTAGTAATACTTTCACCTTCAACTATTCTGAAAGTATCAAATTTAAGATTAGTATATGCATATCTCATTTCCCTGATATTGTTAGTTCCTTCACAAACAACAACAATAGTTTTCCACACTTCATATGATGTTAGGAATTGAGATACTCTGTTAAATTCATCAGGTCCTAGACCACATATAATTTAATTCGTTTCATTTGAGTTCATATTATATTATTATTCTGTAGCGGAACTCCATGTTTCATTTTTATATGGTATTTCAAATGGAGTCATAATGATAAAATATACTATATAATCAAGGTTTTCCAGATAGATAATCATTCGCGACATCAAACATCCATAGTTTTCTCCATTGAATTACGGTGCTCTGACCATAGATATTCCCTCTCTTGTCTCAGTCATATTGATCTGTGTATAATCACATTCAGCTTGATAAGGATTTATCAGAAAGATCAAACTCTGATAACAATTGTTGGATCAGATTATACCAAATTTACACTAGAGGGGGGTGAATTGTGCCTTTTCAGAAATCTTCGCTATATTTTGTTCTACCCTTATACTATAATAAGAAGAATTAATGTAGCGGAAATATGAAGTGCAGTGACACATGATGTATAGTGGTTCGGGGAACATAAAGCCCCTAGTCCACTCCACCAACTATCTACTTCATGAGATTGCTGATTTTCACTATCTGGTCCTTGTTTCAATAGACCATCCAAAAACTGAGTACAGGCAATTGAAACCATTACAATCTAAGGAAAAACAATTCCATCTAGATTACTCACAGAATATACACAACTTTTTAAGAGAATCCAGTCACTCAATAATAGAAAGTAAATATTTTTGTATTCTAAAAATACTTTCTAGATGTTCTTCACAATTGCAACAACATGCAATTAATAGTAGATATATCGTCACCTTCAGAAATAATGATATTCACAAAAGAGTCATTCTGAGTCGATCCTGTTGCAGTAGATATAGAAAAATAATTCACAACATTCGTAGTAGCAGATTCACAATTGATCATCAATGTATTACTAATGAATCTTTTATCATGATTTTTCTTCTTCAATAAACAGATCTTTGTCGTTCTTCATTAATCTGTGGATCTGTATTCATTGATAGTCTCTATTTTTCTTCCACATTTCTCATAATGATCAAGAGATCACATATCGCTATTCGAAAAATCCTATATATATATAATAATGACAAGAACTTCTGCTAAAAATTTAGATCCACAAAAGTTTCCTTCTGACTCGTGATATTCAAATATTTGAAATTTTAGAGTATTCATAAATTCCTTGAAGACTCGACATAAAATGCTCCTTTTATTTCGATACTTAAACCGTTGTTAAAACAGCTTTGAATTAGTCAAATTTGTGCTTTAAACACTGCTTTAAATCCAGATTGATATCGGCCTAATAAACAGCTTGCTGACCATTGCATAATAATATCAACTTTAAATTCTCTGATGCTGAACGTAAGGTTGAGTTGTACATTATTCTTCCTTTGAATGTAACATAGATCATAAACGTATGGTTGATGAATTAGCCTTCAAATGTATGGTTGAAAACATATGGTTGATCACAAACATAGGGTTTGTCATCCATAATTTTCTCTTCAACTTTCAAAAGTATGATGAAAAATCCATACTTTTACTTGATCCATAATTTTCTGAGAACGTATGGTTGTTTACAAAAGTAATGTTGATAAACCATAAATTTGACAAACAAACACAACTTTTTACACTTACGTACAGTTTTCCTTCTATACTATTCTAATATCCCAAATGTAGGGTTCCTTCCTAACGTAGGGTTACTCTTCCATACTTTGTTGATAATGTATGGTTGATTAACCATACTTCTCCCTTATCTCATAATTTATACACATATTTTAATCCTTATTCTATGTTTCTCCATGTAGGGTATGAACAGTGTTTCCAAAACATGCTAAAAAAGATCCCGAATATGTAGAGCATGAATAGTGTTTCCAGAAAGCGCTAAATGCGAATACCTTAGAAATTAATTCTCCTTGTTCAATAATTTAAATATTTCATCCTGAAATAAAATAAATTATGATGAATAATAAATTTCTGCAATATTCTTAAATAGAAAATCATTATAAAATAAAAATAGGGTATTTGTGAGCATCAAAATTGACATAATGATATAGAGTATTGTTCCCAACAAAACTCCCCCTTCAAATAAAAACATTATGTATTGTTGAAAACAACACTTTCTCAACTAGTATCTCACTCCCTATTGGTGGGATCTTTTTGGGATCATCCCATTGTGTCCTCAATGGGATGAACTCATCTTATATATCTCTATGGATCATAGTCGTTGATACATTTTGGATGTCACACAAGCTGATACAATCTTCCCCATGGATCATATGGAAAGATTTTTCAATAGACTATATCATCATTACAACATATAGATGAATGTGAAGGTCTTATATACATAAGTTTTCCAAACCAATATGAACTCAAATATTTGGACATCTTTTACCTCCTTTTTAAACACCTCACAAGTCTAGAACACCCAATACACCCGCATCCATTATGGATTAACACCCCCTCCCATGAATAAATTCCACTCATTCAAATAAACCTTTTACTCTTCTATATATGACTCATTAAATGTGGATGGATATTGGTGTGGATAAAATTTGGATTTGTACAGATTCAAATCTATTGAATATTTACAGTGATTCATGAAATAGATTATGAAGGATGCCCAAATATTAATATATGAAGTGATGTTTATATAATATTGATACAAATAGAGGGGAATATAATTCTTAAAAAATGGTATTAGTATATATTATAGATTTTTGTAGTCATAGAGTGTACGATAATTACTCATAAAGAAATCATGGTGATTTTTCATTAGATGTTCCACCAGATCAAGTAGAGTTGTATCTCAGGGGTCACAATAATCTTGTCATACAAATTTTAACATGTACTCAATGTGATTGGTATCCAATTCATTGAAAATATCAGTCGTTATAGAGGTAATTGATCCTACAAAATAAGTACCAATATTTTAGATAGATACATGTTAATTTATAAAACATTGTATAAATGGGAGAAAATTTGGAAAGGCATGAATTTGTATAGGGTACTCACACAAGTTCCTCATGTAAGAACCTCTCCTGAGGTCCCTAAAAAAATCATGCTCTTATGTGTATGCATCATATAGATAGAAACATACCTTAACTCTGCATATATTGATATCAACAATTGAGCTTCAACGGTGGGTTTTCTCGGGACAGTAACGTGGAAAAACCTTAAATGTGGATGTGTGAGAACCGAAAATTGAAATAAGGGACCTATTTATAGATTGGAAACCCCATCTATATGATCTGAAAATGTTCTCTACCTATACGGGTGACCTGGGTGGATGGACTATTTAGATGACCTCCATGATCCATCCATCCATTTCATCCCATTACTACATGATCAGACAATCATATTTTGATCGGATGCATACCTAGGGGGGGGGGATTTTTTACACTCCATTTTTTCACAAGGATTGACAATTTTCAAAGAAAAATATATTTAAGAGAAGAGAAGATGATAAATAAAGGAGGTCAAGAATAACAAAACCCCACTAGAGGTAGTTAGTTTAGGTACCCCCATACAATGTCGGTGAGCAGGGTACCTACACATTGGCAAATGTTATCAACATGTGCATTATCTTTCATGGCACACTAGTTTGGGAAAATTTATAAAAATACCGTTTCATCAAGGGTCCCATATTTTCCTATAAATTAGACATTGGGGTCTTCATTTGTACAGACCATACTTCTAGATGTCCTACCGATGCTCTGACCCCCCCTTGTCATTTTACCAGGCCCTATAAAACCATTTGGTGCTTTTCTAAAACCATAAAAATTGGGAATTAAAGGGGAATAGTAGAACTAAATCCCTTATAGTGTTTAGAACACAAAAAACCTTGGAAAGGATGTATCACCCAAATATTTTGAGAATTATTTTATTTTTAGTTCTTTTATCATTTTAATATTATGCATTTCACGTGACACTAGAAATAGTTCTTTATATAAATAAATAAATAAATAAATATATATATATATATATTAAAACACTAATCCAAAAATTAAATTCACATGACAACAACATGGATTTCCCTACATGTAATATTGTCTTGTATTTCACTACACACAATTATAACTTGGCGTGTGCTACATGCAACACCGACTTGGCATATGTTACACGTACCACCGGGTTTCTATGAAATATCAGTTTATTATTATTTTTTATATGATATAAGTATAAATTTACCATTACAATTATTGATATGAATATTAATAACTACATTTGAAATAATTTTTATTATGATATTATTGAGATAAAACATATTGATAATGAAGAATATAATTTATGGTATAGTCCTTTTATATTTAAAAATATTGTTTTTATGAACAAATTGATTTTAATAATAAAATTATTTTAGTCCAATTTTGAAATTAAATATGCAAAAATAAACTTAATTTTTTAATTTATAATATTTTAAATTATCTTAAGGTTCATTTTTTTGATTTTTCTGTGAAACATCGTTTTTTATGAATATTGAGAAATACTTCTTTTTAGTTAAAAACTAACATTTCATTTAAATAACTATTTATATTAAAATATAAATTTTTATTTTAAGGTCATATTAGATCAATTATAAACCTATTAAAAAAATTTATTTCATTAGAATCAATTTCACTTCGAAATTGATTATAAAAACTTAATAAAATTTTGAACTTCCTTCAACATTAGAAACCCATAATTTTGTCACATTTATGGGATCGACATTAATTAAAATTTTTTCACATTGGTGAATTGAATTTCAAAAAAAACCTAAACCATTTTACTAAGTATATTATTTAGAGTCTAATAATATCAAATTAATTTTTGACCAAAAATATTAGTAAAAGAGATTAAAATGTAGCTCAACAATTAAGGTCAAATTATGATTATTTAGGGACTAAACCTTAATCAATTTTGTCCGTATGACATAGAAAACTTTTAAAACCCCATTTTATGTCCTTATTTAGTTCATAAAAGTTTCATTATTTAATTTAGGTTTGGTTTTTATTACTTTTTTTGGTAATAAAATGTGCACACTGAACTTTTTTTCATTAATTCCAAGTGAATCATTTTCCTTCCAAATAAATGGCCACCACCTCTCCCTATTCTTCAAACCTCTCAAAACTCTTATGTATGGAAAATATATTCAAAATATACTTCCTAAAATCCATTAATTAATCTTATAATTCCATAATTGGGTAAAAAGTCTTCCATGGAAGCCTATGGCACAATCCAAAAGGAGTTACCCGATTAAGAGCTAACATCATCTCTCAAGCTCCTTTCATTTATATCCTTTCACCACCCCAAAAAACATTTCCAAATATTGTATACAAAACCTTATCCTAAATATAAAATTATTTTATTCTATGTTTTCAACCTACAATTACACAGACCTCCATCTAATGGATAACTAACATACTATTTTTGTGTTTGGAAAACTATCGCCACACTAAACAGTGATCGTTCAATTTTTCTTACGGCCTCTCATGGGGGAAATTACAATAGAAACTATATTTATATATGTTATATATTATATATATTATATATTAATAATTTACATTCCTTTTACAACAAATATTTGTTGACTTTCTATTTGCTGTTAATATGATAATTTCCATTGAGGAAGTGTGGACAACCACCCTCTCAAAGCAATATGATTCATTCATACACTTGATGATGTGTATTAAGGATGGTTTTAGTGACTATATATAATATATATGATATCATAATGCTAATTTAAAAATTATATATATATATACACATATATTTATTTTATTATTTTTTTTCTTTCAACAAGATAATTAAACCGAAATTACATTCACGCATATGTATGACCTACTGTCTCCATGAATGTTGTTTTAAGTTTCATATTTATATATTCATTAGATTATGATAATAGAAATTACTATATATACATGATATTTATATCATTTTTTAATTCTATAAATCATGATATAAATTATAAATACTTAAGATATAACAAATTAAGACACATGAGAAGAATACATCGAATATTACCCAAAGTGAAACCATAACATAGGATTGCAAACAAGTTGGTTATATAAGGTCGAAATAAAAATATATATGGTAAGAGATAAATGAATACTGCTCTATGAAATATTTATAATAAATTTATATTTATTATACAAGTGTTCTTAAAGACTATAATGAGATTTATGACACATGTTAAGGGGGTTTTATATCACTTTTTATTTATGTGAGATACATCCTATGCTTTCCCCTTTGTCCTTTTATGTAGTGTATTTATCGAAAATTATTATATTATATTTATATTATAAATAAATTTAGTGGTATTGACATATCCATTATAATAACATACATTCATGGGGTTTATTTTTCAAAATTTACCAAATTGGAAAAATAGTTTTGTCTTAATTTTACCTCTTTGAGACTCATGTTTTGTTATGTACCTAAATTATATTTTGAGGTGTGAATAATTCAATTTCACATGCCATATAATGAATTTAATTTACTTCATTATATTTTAAGCTTAATTTATGTTCATTTTCTAACATGGATAACATGATCCCAAGTTACCATGTTATAAGAGTTTATTAAGACAATCTCATTACTTTCTGATATTGTTTATGTTTAGGATTCAATTAAGTAAATATTATGACCCATCTCTCAATAACACTCATTAGATTCCTTTTCCACTATTTATTCATTATAAATCCACGTATTAGTACCATTTTCCAGCCCTTTGGTACTTAATATAGCATTTTTGAGTAAAATATAACCAAATATCCTTCTCTCAGGTTGAAAATCTATTGTATTCAAATACCATGTATTCCAAAATGTTTTGAAAAATGTTTTAAAAATTTATTTAAAGACAATTTTCAAGGAAAATTTATTTTAAAAACGTTTTGCCTCTTCTATATGTTTTCAAAGCTATTATCACAGATAAATGTCTTCAAAAATGTAATAATGTTTTAAAAACCTTATTTTTATGTAGAAATGGTTTTTCCCCAAGAATGTTTTTAAAAATATATTTCATTATTATTTCCCATCTAACATAACATCCATTTTTTTCTCATTATTTTTTGAGAAATTTTTCAATGATTACATTCATATTAATTCTTTGAATTTTTATTTTATGTAATAATTTTTATTAAACTGATTTATTTTTGATGGGTTATGTTATTTTGAAACCCACTTCTTTTCATGGGTTTAATTTATGATGAAATGAATATGAAACGTGTATTTTTCCATGGGTTATGATATGATTGAATGTTTATAATACCTATAAAATATCTTATGTTATGATATGATTATTTATGATCTGGTATCATATTTATGTATAATTTCATTATGAGATGGGTGGGACCTATATCTACCACCAATGAATTGGGTAAATATATATCTCTCATTATATAGACTAAAATTCTATTAGGAATGAACCTTGACTACTAAGATGAACATGTGAGTGATCCATGACTACAAAGATGGTATGAAGAGTGAACTCATTCTACTAAGATGGCCATGGAAGTGAACCATGACTACCAAGATGGTATGTGGAGTTAACCCATACTACCACAATGATCGTGGATGCGATTCCTTGGATACTATGGAATTTATATTGTATGATTTATCCATAATTCCATGTTTTATTCTTATGTTATGATATCATGGCTTATATTATTTATTTTGTTAATATTGATGCACAAAAAACTGTCAATATTTATTCCATGATTCATGTATACGTTTTGTGATATTGAAGGTATGATAATATAGTGTCATGGTCATGTTTTCATACCCTTATGCTCATGATTATTTTTACATATATCCCTTGTTTACCCGTACTGAGCATTTAATATCACCCATTTTTATGTTTCCTTTCCCCATGTTATGATGAAAGGTATTAGGTATATGTAATAACAATTTAAATATTTATATGATATGTTTACAATCTTTCACCATGATAGAATATTTTGTTTCCATGTTTTTAATGACACTAATCTATTACAGCCCTTGGTCATGTATTTTTGTAATGTACTAAATATTAATTTAATTAATTTAATATCTGTGTATGTCAAGCCTATGTTTCTATAAAGGACCCCCTATCATATGGTTGAAAAACACTACATCAAGGTCCCCTTCAGTAATCAGGGACCTACGTGAGATACTTCCAGGAACACCTCTGGAGGCCTATGTGTGATTGAGAAAAGACTCACCCATGTGTTGTTACCTAGTTGGTTCATCACCAAAGTCACCTTTACTTCACATAGGCCTACATTCATGAGCCTCCCTTAGTTCTCCGATGTATAATTATGAGATACCCCTTTGGATCTCCCTGGCCACTACCCTACGTGAGACTCTAAGCAAGCGTTATTCATAGACATCAATAGTAGGGCCTCTCTTCTATTGGATCCCTTATTATGAATGAGAACATGTTGAAACCTCCATAAATCCTCTAGAATTTAAAATATACAGGAAGAGGCACACCATACAGTTTCCAATTCTTATTTTCATCCATACGGTTAGATGATTTCCTCACATGTCTTCCTAGATGGTTAGGTTACTCAGGGTGCATGTGGTGTTGCATTCACATAGTCATAAAGAGCCTGAACAAAGGAGCAGTATCATGTAACTCCTAGTCATAGATACCCTGGTTAGGACCATATCCTACCATTTTACTATCTAAGATATGGATGCTCTAATTTTAGTATGGGTGGGTAGGGATTAAACATTTTATTCCACTCATCATGAAATGAGATCATCCATATTTAATGAAAACCCTATTTTAAGGAATCATCCTATGGTTTAAGCCCATACCGTATCTTATATAATGTTCCACTCTTTCCTATACTCACTCCCAAAATGTCATGTCTATAAGGGTAGTAAGATATGACTCTCTTGGAAACAAATATCAAAGAGGGGATGAGAACTTTTACTCCTTATTATCTTGTACCCTCGGCCTCTTCAACCATTAGAGGAGAAGAAGTGTGTGGTTTTCTGGATATTTTTCTTCCTCTTATTTATCACGTTCAATAATTAATCGTCATGAATTTCATTGACTTAAGGGATATCCATTATCATGTAATTTGCACCATCAGATTCATGTTATGGAAAAATATATATACCTGAATCATCCTCTAATATTCCTTTAGAGAGTATCCATAAGCATAGTTCCTGAAGGTCATGTATACAAACTCAAGGAACTTTAGGTCGTGTGGTTTCCTAGATATATTGGTTCTTCTTCTTTCTCACACTATGTATGACTGACTTGGGCCTAAATTTTGATGGTGGCCATGACATCCACATGATCCCATACTTTCAAATATTCAACTCATGGGTAATCCCAAATAACAACACCATTAACCAGGGAATCTACCTAAAAAATAAGAAGTAAAATACAAAAAATTGTCCTCCAACTAGGTATAATCAAATACAGATCACCCAATGGGAATCCTTCTCAAGAGTGGCCCCCAGTTGAACTTATACATGGGAAACATTCCAAGTGTATGCCTTACCTCATAAATGGCCCTTCTATTTAAATGTATTCCCGAAACATAACATTCCTATGGGAATATTCCTCAAGAGTAATCCAAAAACCCTACAAAATTAATTCATCAAGGAATCCTCCTCAGTATTAATTCCTTACCAGCCTTCATAAAATCCCGGAATCCTCATCAGGAGTAAGCCCTAAACAGTAACCCTCAATATTCATGAGTCCAGTCACTTTTCATGAACCTAAACATGTTTATTAAAGAATCCTATTTATGATTAAGGCCCAAACTAATCATATCAAAGGTTCATACTCCCCTTTGTGAAAATTACATAGTCCTTCATAGGAATAATTCCATATAACCAAAGTACACAAGAATTGATTAACAAAAAATTGGGCATAATGGAAGCATCCCTAATATTCAAACCCGGCACCATAATCAACCATGTTCTCTCTAAGCCACATTATTTTAGGGTCAACGTCAACAAAGAAATCTATATCCATTCTAGGTTTCCAATGCTGTAGTGAAATAAGTCACACACCGAGCATTGACTAGGCACATTCAACCTAGATTTACCTGATTCATAAAGCTAATATACATGGTTTGGTCCCTATCACATGACCATAAAAGTTATTATTTTCCATGTTAGGAGGAACAAAACTACATGTGTTCTCATTCATTTCATAAGGATTTCTAGGAGTCCCATCCTTTGTGTTTGAACCAAATACCATAACATCTCATGATTCAATGGATTAATATACAATATAGAGTGACCAAATGTGTGGACAAAAACCTATCATCATCATAATAATGACTAATGAATATCTAATAATTTCAATAGAATATACCATTGATGGGGAACCGAAGATACATACAAATATATCTATTGATGAAGAACCTCAGATACATAAAAATGATTAAAAGCCATGTATATGTTGATAAACTATTTTTAATTCATGTTTGACCCTCATTATACTTATTAATTAATGACGGATTGATGAAAATATCTTAAATATATGATAGAATCATTGAGTTGGAATATATTCTTCCCTAAATGGTGTGATGAGCCTAAAATACCATCCACTCGACCAATGTTTATTCTTAAGCATCATTGGCGAAACTCCCCAATGATTTACTTCCATTGGAAAGAAGGTACCACATGGATATAAAACATTTGAATATTTCTAGTTAAATTAAGAAACCCATTGGAAACTATTCAGAAATAGTGAACCTGATGTGAATTACTGCACAAAATACATATCTGCACAATAGACCATTGGGAAAACAAGAATCTCCATCGAAAGTAGTATGGTATGTTATATTGATGGTTTACAAATTTTCTAAAATCATGCATGTACTACATTGTTGAAAATAAAATGTTTATTAATTTCAATGCAATAATGACTAGTCATTTTAACTATCAACTTATATTTCGTCAGGCAGATCACCTTTTTTGAAAAAATATAAATAATTATACATAAGATAGAATTGAAAGAGATAGACCTCCAGCAGTCCTTTTAATAATTTTTGTAGAATAAATCTACACATCATTGCCTCCTATTTCTTTGGGAAAAACGATTATTGTAAAAAAAATATATGGTTTTTGGAGATATCATAATTGGATAAGGGGAATTAATTTCTGTGATCTACCATATTAGACCGATTTTTTTGTTCATCACATGTTGAATGTAATATGTATAAAGAATAATGGTTTTGATAACATATTTTATGCAATGTTGGACACACCCAGTAAGACCAAATATAATATAAAGGGATAGTTTGATGGTGTTGAAATTTATAGGCAACCCAAACATGAATTATTTGTAAATGTAAGATAATTCAATACAGCCAATCCCAAACAAGCTTATGAAATTTATAAAGAATACTATTTATTATTCTATTAATGTACTATATATTTTCGGTTACTTGATGGTTATGATTCTAATTTTTTTAATTTTATAGGATATGTACATATTACCAGGTAAAATAATCGTAGTCATTTCATAATACAAATAAAACTACATGTTGGTATTATTGGGTAATTGAACTAATGAATTTGGTATTTCTTCACCACAATATCATATTTTATTAGATATATTTATCTGGAAACATAATATCATGATCAATTGATTATGATGAGAAATATTTTGTCTTAATTTTATGTAAATTGGAGAAAATATTCTTATTGAACTACATTGACTTAATTGAACATTTAATATTTCATTTTTCATTGGATGATAAATGTGGTGGGTTGATGCAATTTCAATGGACATTCCAATTTTAGGATTGTATAAAAAAGTAATGAATAAATTATGTAATAAATCATCAGTTGAAGTGAAAAGTATAGAAATGTACATATATGAGGAAATTCCACGAAATATCGTATTATTTTCAATCTAAATATCCATTGAAACATGATCACATGAGTCATAGTGAGGAAAATATTAATGATGTGATGTAACAGAAATTGTTATTTATTAATCATATTGACCGTAGTTTTGGTGATTATCATGCTGATGGATTTCATAGGAACATTATCACAGAGAATATATATATATTCTACTCAATTTGTCATAAATGACAGGATTTGTGAAATAGGTAATAAGTTTTGTAATTATTTTAAAAAACATAAGAGAAATATTTATTTGTATTATTTTTATGAGGACTATTAGATTACTGTATCAAAAATATAATTTATACAAATTAACCCTGATTCTCTTGTTATATGTCACGAACATAATTTTTCATATTATTTTCAATTATGTTAGGTAAATTTGTTTATGGTGGACCTTTAACTAAATTTCGTACTGATATCTATTATTAAATATTTTAATTATTTTTATAAAACATGACATTAAAGTTAAATTAATATTTGACTCTGTGTCCTAAAAACCATCCAAATAAATGGTAAAACATATAATGGGTATGTAGTTAATAGATTCTAAATTCACATTTGAATATATGGTGAATCATTGAAATCAAGAATATTATTGTTTTTTAGAAGTATATCATCATAAATAAAGTGAATATTCCTTTTATGGAATTCTATATGAAATAATTTAGTTGTAGTTTTCTGATCCAAATTATGTAAAAAAAATTAAATTTCATTGGTTTGAGACTGATTGAGGGTTTCATGTTTATTCAATACATATATTTATTGATATTAAATATAAAAAAAATTCATTCAATGAATTTACAATTTATATTGGAACAAGTACATGATGTTTATTATGAAATTTTACATCCTATTTTTGGTGATTTAAATGAATCTTGGAGAGTAATAAAATTTAAATCTCATAAA
Organism: Viscum album; assembly: GCA_963277665.1. Lineage (NCBI taxonomy): Eukaryota > Viridiplantae > Streptophyta > Magnoliopsida > Santalales > Viscaceae > Viscum > Viscum album. The sequence goes on along the minus strand of OY728143.1, from coordinate 872,889,003 downwards.
AATCATTTTCTTGAAAATTAAAAAAGTTATACATAAGTCAAACATATTTAATTATTCATGAAAAATCTATAAGCAAATAAATTACTCGATGAGATATAAATTTCAATTGTGAAACCCCTGACCCAAGGGGTAATGATATTGAAAATTTTGATGACGTAATTATGGATTATAAAACTAAATGTCAAATAATAATTAGGATTATAAGAATAAGGATGAATACAATTTCATCGAAAAAATGAGTTAGAAGACAATGAATTCTATATATAATGTTTTATTTATTATTACTTTTATATTTTATATATCTATTAAAAATAATTTACATGTAATATTATTTGTTTCAGATGGATGAAGATTGACCCAATGATCTATTATATTCGCATAATTATGAAAATATATCCAATGAAGATCCTGATGATCATTCATATAACCCTCTAGATTCTTCTACAACCCTACTAATTATGAAGGAGTTAGGCCAAACTATATTTACGATTCTATACCCTATAACCAAAATAAGACCATATCATGATTTTGATTAATATTTTTCATGGGTTTTTCGATTATTTATGTGATCTATATTTAATTAAGTAATTGTAATATTTTTGGTAAGATTATAGAGAATATTTTTTTTACATAGTTTTTTCACATTTTTATATTGGCTAGGATAGTGTGATTCTGTGAAATTATTTTTCTCTACAATACGTGGAATGGGATCAAGTTCCCATTGATGTTCTATATTAGATTTTTGACTAATTCAATTTACATTAATAAATAAAATATTATTATTTAAATTTATCTAATTAGTAACATGTTGTTTTTAATTATATTTCAAAATTTATAATTTCTTATTGATGATTGCAAGGAGATATGATCTCATAGGCTTGATATATTTCTATTCCGGAATGATTTGATCAGCTTTACACAAGACACAATAAATTTATGATATATCCATATACCTATTTACATGAGTCAAACAATTTGGATATAGACAATATATATAAATGGTCCATAAAATGTTAGATGATGTATGGCATGCCACTACCTCATTTATGACTCAACCTAAACGTACTCTTGTGTTCCTCATATTCCCTATGAACCACTTCCTCTAATGTATACACACATACTCGTAGTGATCCTCCACATGTTACATGGGTCTAACATAGCCATCCAATCTCCATACCAACATGACATCCCCACCCTCCTACAAACATGGCTCCGACACGGCCTCACCACCTCCCCACATTAATAATCCTCTAACGTGGCATGATGTGGCTCTAATGTGGAAACCCCACCTCATGTGTTACACCTCCTATAACATGTCCATATCACTTTCATAAGATCTTTATCCACTAGCATAACCACTACACCTCCCTGATATCTCACTCAATCCCAACCCTACCCTCCTGATCCAATTGCTCCCACGATTTTTCACGTACCCCATTCAGCCAACCATAGTTAAATCCTTTCATCCACAACATCTAATGTAAAATTACAACCTATTTTCATTGTTTTAATTTAATTTTCATATTTAATTAGGATTTCTATCATAGTTTTTTTATAATAATATATGGTAACATTCCACTTAATTTTGTTGTATTTCCACAAGTTTCAACAATAAATGGATTTCGATTTATGAAATTATTTTTGCGCCCATTCCCCCAAATTCTTTTATTCTATTATAGTAAGAGTTTAGTTAGAAAGTATACCATATATCTTTCATAAATATAATACATTATTACTTTTTCCTCAGAAAAATAAATTATTTTTATGTCACTATATTGTTGTTATATAATGGGATTTTCCGATGATTATACATGAGTTTACTGTGTTTGAGGTATAAAATGTTTATATTTCATATTTTTAATGTTTTTACAAAAATTTAATTATTTTAATATTTTTTAATATTTTCCAAATGGTATAATTAATTTTTATCCTTCATTAATTATGGGTATATTTACAAGTAAAATTATTTCAGTTTTAATATTGTTTTCATTGAATGGTCATTCTCCTAGGTATATTTCTATGAAATAAAATTCTATTTTCAAATAATTTTAGGAAATTTTAATATATAAATTTATATTAAGAATTAATACATCTATATTATTATCTTTTTGCGTAGTAATAATTTTATATTCAGCCTAAACATGAAGGCTAAAAAAATGAATTTTGTTTATTATTTTTTCTGTTAATTGAAAACAATATTCTATGATATTTTTTTATTATGGGAATATTTTATCTATTACTCTATAAAAATTATTATTCTTTTTTATATTTATGTAACTCTCTAGTGGTGTCTACTAGTTGTTTTTTGAATTCGATTTTATATTCAAATCATTCCCACCGAGAAACAATAAAAATATTACATAGATATTAAAGTATCCTAAAAATGATAGAAACTACTATAATATTTCTAAATATCTTTGGACTATTTGATAGTATTAATTTAGAAATGTCTATAGAATATATCAAATATGATATTTCTTTGGTATATGTGTATCATGATGTTAAAAGAATTCTGCATACTAGATATTTTTTCAATAACAAAACAAATAATAATTATTATTTGAACTCATTTTTATATGTGGTATGTTCTTAAATTGTTTTAATCATCAGTAGTCAAATTATTTGTGAATGATTATATATTTTTAAATTTTTTCTAAATTTATAATAATTACCAAAATATAAAAATTCCAAATAAAATATCCCCAATATGAACCCCATAATTTTAGAACCATAACAATTTTATCGGAGAGATATATAAATAATGTAATTCATATGAAACATTGATTTAACTCAAATGACTATTCTATCACATAAGAGTTCATGAATATTGGTTTGAGTATAATAACCCAGTACGATATTCCAAAAATGTGTACATATATTAAACACATTAACCCAAGAATATGTATTTGTAAAATATTTTCAAAAACATGAAAATGATGAATCTATACTATAACTTATTTTAAAATACTAAGAAATAAATACTAAAGAGTGAATTAAAAATTGAAAATAAATTAAAATTTGACTACTTATAATGTATTATTTGACATTACATTTGAGATATTTTGTATCATTTATTAATAAAAATTTGATTGATTATTAGTGTTTTTACTCACAAAAAATACATATCATGTTCACTCAATTTGTAAATTATTTATTTAATGCTTGTATATTTTCATCAGAATTGATATAATTTAGATGTAAAATTTTGATCAATTCATTAATGATTTTAAAAAGTAATGATATTTTTTGGACATTTCATTAAATAATTTTTCCAATGGAATATTGATTCGATGCCCATATATTCATTGTATGGGAAGAGCATGGTAAATTCTAGAGGAATTGAGTCACCATATTACTAAAAATGGATTAACAAAAATATGATGTGCAGAATCGTAATGGAGAAAAAAGATAAAGGGGATAATGAATTTAATTCATTTTAATGTACTGGTATGAATATTTTGATTTCGAATCGATTTCCATTTATTTCTCAAGCCAACTCCTCAAATAGACAAGTATAAGAGGAAATAAATAACGAAACACAATTTTTGTCACTTGATTGGAATGATGATGTTGATCATGATAGATAGTTCATAGATGATAAAATACCCTTGCATAAAAATATTGTGGGAAAATGAGTTAACAAGATTTTTAAAGTGATTATATCCTTATAATGAAATATATGGATATATTAATTCTACAATCGATTGTATCCTTACCTTTATTGAGTATTCACTAAATGACGAATCATGTAATATATAAAATTATTAAATATAATCACATATGGTTTAAAAATCTATATTTTCAAATACTAAAATCCACACTTTGCCCTTGTCTTATTATCTATACAGGAGGGAACATATAGAGTTGAGTGAGTGAAAATATATCAGTACATCAATGTAGTTGAATATTAAATACAAAAATCAATCTTCTGTACTAGATAAAGTGATGTGTAACATTACTTTAATTATTAGGCATAAAAAATTTAGGTTTAAATAAGTTGAAACAAATATTAGATAGCATAACTAATAAATAAATAGAGATAATGTTGAAATAATTTATCCTTAAGAACATTTATCTTGGAATGAATTTGATAGGTTACATCCCAATATTATAGTTTAACCCTGAAATGTTTACTTGGGATAACCATATGATGATTTAAAGCCATTTTTTATTATGTAAACTACACACAATGCATAGATTTCATTCATTCACATTTATAACGTTCCATCATGGATATGTATAAAGAATCCATGTACTATCATGATCATAATGATATATAGACCCAATAATTCTGCAAATGATATGGGCATATACTTGAAACCATTAATAAATGGGTTAATGTTTCAGTGGATCATTTTGAGTATGTGTATAATTAATGTATGAAGGTGTAATTTATGTTTCATGGTTATTTTTTATGGAAGATAAATGGTATTTGTTATTATTAAATGATGTATTATTTGAGTAAAAAAATTGAAATTATCCTAAGCCATTTTTATAAAAACATTCACATTATAGGAGGTCAAATTTTTTACAACCTTTAAATGTCATATGGAGCTGGTGATTTCTACCAAAGGATCATCTTCACTGGATTAATTTGATACTTTTTGACATATTCATAGAGACAAATGAACCACCTAAATAAATGTTGAGGGAAGAAATAATTATTGAAATTGAGGCTTTAAATTATGTTTTTGGGAGGATTATGTCAATTTACATAAAGTGAAAAAAATATATTTAAATTTATAATTGAAATTGGAAAATGAAAAATAAATTTTTTGACATTCTATATTTGTCTTTAAATTTAACCCAACGTTACTTGGGCGTAATGAATATTGAGAAAAATATTTTGGAAATGTTACATTATAAATTTTAAATGTGAAAGGAAAAAATAAAAGTTTAGTTTTGGTCACTTAATGATTTTATGGATTGAGGTATAATACATACACATCATACTGATTTAATTTTTTAGAATTAGTGGAATGAAAAAAAAATTTGTTCTTATATGAATATATCGGTGAAAATTTAATTTTTTAATGGCTTGGAATGTTTGAATTTCCTTGATTCTTATTAATGTAACATTGAAAAAATGATGAATACAGAAGATGTGAAACTAAAATATCTTAAAATCCATGTCTATAATGAATGGTTACATGAGTTGATTACAATTCTAATTTAATATTTACATTCCCATAATGTTATAGTTTCTATGATTAAGGTATGATATTTTTATTGATACCTCTATTACAAAAATAATGATAATTATTTTATAAATTTCAAAGAGATTGAGTTATTTTTTTATGAATTAGAGAAAAATTTTCCACCAACATTCTTCAAATGTATTGTATATCTAACTGTTCATTTACCCAAAAAATACTTTATTTGGTGGTCTAGTTTTGATTTAATGAATCTATCTGATTGAATGACTGATGTTAAAAATAAAATATTATATTGGAAATATATATATGATCTTGAAGTATCTATTGAGAAAGGTAATTTTCCATAAGAATTAATGGATTTATATTATTCATAATTGGATTATTTCACTGTGAGGTATAACAGACAAATGAGGACTGAAGATGTGTAATATGATCATATTAAGCCATTTTTCTATCAATTCCAAAAAATGGGGAATATATGGATCATACTCATTATTTAATTGTGGAAATGAAGAGTTGTAAATGGATCAACTTAAATTAATATTTAACCATTATTTTCATTATGATTACATCATGTATGTAAACTAGTAAATACGAATTATTAAACTATTTTATTTTTCATCGATTTTGGTATTTTAAAGAATTCAAATACATAAAGGAAATTTATAAATGGGAAAAATAATGAATATTTGTATATCTATTCAGAGGAAGGAACAATTTCATAACAAATAATTTATTTATTTGTTAAAGTAAAATGTAATAGATTTCTTTTTTAAATAATGTAATCATAAGTATCTATTTAATATGCAATATTGGTATCTAATTTGTCTTAATATAAATAATGAGTTGTGTATCCAATGTTATAAGGGTGTTGTCATATGGTTAAATAAATGTGGTAACTCATTGTAGGGAATTTCTTTTCATTTGACTTGAATTCATTATATATAGTTTTATAACAAAAATAGAAACAAAACATGACTACTTCATGATATCCTCCATAACATATTGTTATCTAAGTCAATTATACATGAAACATTGATCATAAAATATATTTTATTATTTTGTGGTCGAAATAATAATTTTATTAAATTATTAGGTGCATGGTCTTGTCAAAATGACGATATTAATGTGGTTTGATTAAATGAAATTAAAAGGATTGTATACAAGTAACCATGTAGTTAGAGTGATTTATTTTAAATGTCAAAATCCTACCATTTAACCTTATTTTGTGGTATTAAAATTCAGAAATGAGTTTCATATAACTCTTCTATTAGAAAATAATTTTTTTCTATTTTTGATTTCATTAAAAGATTTATTTTTGAAAAATCCTTGCTTGATAGTTAGGTTTTGTATGGAACTATAGTTATTTATTCAAATGATATATTTCATGACACCAAATAATTAATCATTAGAATTTACTTTGAATCAGAAGTTTTAACATAATTCACAAAGAATTGAAACATTTATAAGTGTTTAATTCATATTATTTTAATATTTTATGTGTTTTTTAATCATTCACACATGATATCAAATTATTTTTTTAATTAAATTGCATAAATTTCAATTGAGTTGTCATTGTGGTAAAAATATGAAAACGTAAGAAAATTATTATTCTTAAGATGATAAATTCTTGTATTAAGTACCATTTTATGTGTTTTCATTAGTTTTTTATTTCAATGAGTTATAATATTTAACAATTTTTTTATTTATGAATCAATACTAAATCGCATTTATTGGTTATATCTATTGAAAATAAAGATGATTTATGAAAAAAAAATTAGTGGAATGAACTACAAATTAGAGATTCAAACATTTCTCCTACGATCACTAATGTATTTACATTTTATGTTGGGATATTATTCTCTTTAATATTATCTATATTCTTTATCATTAGTTTTATTTAATCATCCATTTTATTTTTGATATTTTATTGGGGTGATTAGATTATATTTTGGAGCCTAATAGTATGGAAGGGGAGATTGGTATGACTAAGTCCACTGTTTTTCCTACCATAGTGACACTTCATTCACTATGAGCTCATCTATTTTAGCCTCCCTTAATGGAACTTTAGTCACCCTGATTTCATCGTCATATTATTCCATCTCTTTATTTTCCATACCCACTATTTCATTGTCCCTTTCTACCATAATGCACACAATATGATAGTCTTTATAATAACATCTCTCATTATTACCCATTCTCACTATCCATTATATAGGTAACTTCTCCTCCACATATCCCATCATAATATCCATATAAGGCTTCATAAATATAGTGTTTTCTAGATGTTTTTTCCCTGAATATGTACATTTATCACCATAAACTATACAGAGTAATCCTATTGTATAAAACCCACCTCCCATAGAGGATAATCCACCTCATTTAGATATATAACTCATTGGAATTGTTTATCCACCATCTACAAGAATCTTCTAAAACATTACTGTTAGGGATTAATTATAAATTTTTATATTTCATTTTCCTTTACTAATTACTTTTCTTGATTTTATTTTTACATGAAAACATGATTAGTTCACACAACAATGTGATATTTATGGAATCAACACACACATATTAAGGTCCAATATAATGAAGATGGTGTTATCACTATGGGAAATGGTATGTAATCTAAAAAGTTTAATAGTGCACTTTCTAAAATTAATAATATCACATTATTTTTACCAATAACGTGGTGATAAATAAGAGACCAAATATAGGAAAATTTGAAGAAAAATATTTGTGTAAGTGAAGTTTATAAACATATACATATGAATATATTAATTTAAAATATTCTATTAAAAATATTATTTCCAATGAAACTATGATATAATTTTCCAGATGGAAAGAATGTCAGAGCCATTTTTTTCGAGTTGAGTGAAATTTAGAAAGCATAAAAGTAGTAATAGTTTGATGGTGGGAAAGAAGGAGTTGATATTTAGATGGAAAAAATACCGATCATTCCCTGTTTCCCAATATCATGGTATATAGAGATGATTGGGTATTAGAAGAGTCCACATATTAGGGTATTAGTTAAATTTTTATATATAAAAATTTAATTAATTGAAAATGTTTTTTAAAGTATAAATTACTTATTTTATTAATATTAGTTCAATTATATAATATTTTATAGGATAAATATGACAAAAATAAAATAAATTAAAGTTTAATGAAATACATTCACACACTTGGAAAAAATAATCCCCCAAATCAATAGCAGGAAAAGGTAATTTATCAATTAAAATATCATTCATTATTTTTTTAGAAATATATAATTATTACTTTTAATGTTTTTTTAGGTCAAAGTGGTTTGTTTTTAACAGTTTTATTTTTTTAGACACACAAAATCTCTTCATCGACATCTCATTAAACTTTTAATACATCAATAGAATCCTTCAAACTCTAGTATTATTCTTAAATACTTTACATGATCAATATTTTATAGTAAAATTAAATCACAAATATTATTGAACGGATGACTAGGATTAGATGTTTTTATATATTTGAAGGAGAAACATAGTTATTATGTAAAAAAACTGAAGAAAAATTAAAAGTAATTTTCTGAAACTACCAACTAAGGGATAATGGAACTCTCTTGAAGTCATTGTATAACTTCTCTAAATGTATTTGTACGGTTGAATGTTGTATTCATCTATGTTTCATTTAACTATCTAGAAATGTAATGGACCAGACCCCTCTGGTCCATTCCTTTCTTGAAATCGATGTGGTCAACACGACGCACGTAACAATGATAATTATTAATGATAAAAACGAAGAAGAATTTAAAAAAAAAATTAAAAGATGATTTTTCAGTTTATTATATTAAATAATAAAGATGGTGAAATAAAGTGCTTGATTAATTAAATTAAAAGGGGTTTTAATTCTAAATAAGAATTTAAAAAAATAAGGCGTTTAGTTTAATATTAATTGAGAAATTGTTGGAATTAAATTAGAATAATAATAATAGTTGTTGTGTTGTTAATATTATTCATAATATTAATGAGAAATTAATAAAATGAGTTATGATATTTATTGCAAACAAATAAATGAAGATGCACAATGGAAGCATGGTGGTGCGTTAATAAAATTAAAGGTGAGTTCGTTATTATTATTATGTTAAATAATAATAATAATGGTGGTGTAAAAATATGTTGGGTTTATTAAATTGAATGACTTTAATTTAATAAAAGTGGTTTCAATTTAATCAGTGTGAAAAAAAAATATATAGAATTAAATAATTAAATTGACGGATGTTACGCGACATTGATGTGGCATGGTTGGATTCAGATATCCAACGCGGTGGTTTAATGTAGTCAATGCGATGAGCATAAATATTATTGTTATTAAAAATAATAATGGTGATGAGTTAATAAAATAAGTTGATGAATTGTTATTATTATTGAAAAACAATAAATAACAATGATGACGTAAAACTATGTGTGAGAGGTTAATGAAATTAAATGTATTAAAAAGGGGTTTACCTTCGTCTCTCTATTTGGTGCAACATGCGGGGTGGGATATTTCTCTTTTGTTCCATGGGATGCAGTTGAACTTTAAATAAAGATAATAACCGGATAAAGAAGGGTTTGGGGTTTTTTGCTGTTTCTATTGCCTTCCAGTTTCTTTATCTTCTGATTGTGATTTTGGATTGAAAGGCCTTTCCCTACTGAAAATCAAGGCCGTTGGTGGCCTTTGCGCGCGCAATTGATATCTGAATTGTTTGTGGTTGGTTTTGTTAAAACATGGAAAATGGATAAGCACGTAAATACTGGCTGATTAAAAGAGAATGAAAACCTTGTGTGATCACCCCGGTTGAACAAAATTGGAATAATGAACATGTTGGTGGTTTGGTTGTTTGTGGGAAATGTTTTTGTAAACGATGGGGTTGAAATGGAAAGTTGTTGGTTGTGGAAAATGCCTTTATTTATGAAAAGTGTTTTGATTATGAAAAGTGTTTTGGATGTAAAAGGTGTTTTCAAATGCGGAGATGTTTTGTGTGTGGAAAGGGTTTTATGTGTGGAACTTTTAAATAAATGAATGAAGGAATGTTGTATGGTTGTGATAATCTTTTGTAAATGAAATGGCATGTGGTTGCTTGCATTTTACCTAACCTTGGTTGTGGATGGCAGGGATATGTCTGTAAAAGGTTTTGTCTGGATGATAGTTGCCCGGTAGTAATAATTTGTTAAACCATTGCATGAAACATGAAAACCTAAATGGGGTTGGGGGATGATTGTTTGGTTGTTGATGCATGCTTCGTGGTAGCAGTGTCGAGGCACATGCTCAGTTTCTCTTTTTAATAATCCATAGGTTGGGCTGTGTGTTTGGTATATGTATATATATAATTGTATCTTTGTGTTTTGTCGCACCACACCCATGTCAAGCACCTAGTGCCGAACACTCCCATTTTATGGGAGAGGGTGTTCCCCGTTAGTTACTAGCTTCTTCCTGCTCCTTCTTCCATAGACTATGATGGATTGAGGTGACCTTACACCCAAGACTCTTCGGGTAGGTCTCGGAGGCTGTGATGGATTGAGGTGACCTTACATCCAAGACTCTTCGGGTAGGTCTCGGAGGCTGTGATGGCTTGAGGCTACATTTATCCCAAGACTCTTCGGGCAGGCCTACCGTTCCCAAGAACCTTCGGGATGAGGCCCAGGTGTCTGCGGGCGGGTTAGTAGTTGTGGCCCAGGTGTGTGCGGGTGAGATGCGTGGTTGTGAGGCCCAGGTGTGTGCGGGCGGGATGCGTGGTTTGGCCCAGGTGTGTGCGGGCAGGAAGAGTGTGGTAGCGTCAGGACGTTTTCCGTTAGGAAGAGCAACATCTAATTAAGTGGGAAATGGTGCGGGGTACCCAATAATTTTGTTCTATATATATATACTAAACTTGTTTGTGTTACTTGGTGAGTGTGACCAGTGAGGCTGGGTGGATACTTTTTCCTTGTTAGTTTCTGGTTCTTTTTTTTCCACACGGGACCTTAGTGTGTCTCCCCACTTGTGCACGAGAGCTTTAGGTTTCCCTGCTGAGTATACTTGTATGCTCACCCTACGTTTACTTTCAGGTTTCCAGGAGGACTACCAGGGCCGTGTGGGACCCTACTAGTCGGGCAGGTGGAGTTGTTGCAGTTGTTGTTCTCTTGTTTTCTTTGGCATTGTACTTTTGAGATTCCTTGTACTTGTACCTTGTTATAAAAATTGATTAAACATGCATCTGGGCTTGGTTTGGGTTTATTTATATACACTTGTTCTTTTCCCTTTTTGGTGGTTGACTTGTCCTATTTCCCGATCCAAAATAATAAAAAGGGTAATGCCTCCCATATTTGTGAAAACTCATACCCTTGGTGCTAGTCGCCAACCCGGGGCCTACTGGAGGCGGGACTCGAGGGTCATTATCTCCCTTTCACCATTGCCAGCTCAGGAGGGGCATATTTGGTGGGAGGGGGTCGTGACAGAATGGTATCAGAGGTGATGGTTGAGAGATAGGATGGAGTCTGGAGTTAGGCACAGTGAGGATTGCGTGGGATGGTAGGGAAACAGTGTTCGTTAATCTTGGTGCGTGACATCGGCCAGGGAAGACCGGCTAGGACACGGGATTTTAGGGCCCCCCGGGATCCGATGCAAGGACTCTGAGCCTACCGAACGACCAAGTGAGACTATATTGATTGCAGGGTCGAGACCCTAGGGAAGGTACATGCATCATCATGTTTTTGATTTACTTTATTTGGGTGTTCTGGGAAAGAAATTGAAATAAAATGATAATTAAAACATTGAGTTTTTCCTTACTACTTGGGCTTAGGCGATCCTTGTATACCGTACATCTATGGCACTTGGACGTTAACAGAAATGCAGAGGAGTGGGACGTGGACAATTTCACGCAACAGAAGTGGAAACCCCAGCAAGGAGAAAGATCAAGAGATATGTTTCATGTTTTACTTAAATGCTCTCGTTTATGTTTTGTTTAAATCCAGGAGCATCACACTCAATTGTTAAAACTCATTCTCGGCCATGCTTTGGGCCTGGACCTTGTTTTTCATGAGTCTATAATGCTATGTTATTTCCATCTTTCCTTTAAATGTGTGTGAAGAGTCCTTACATGTGGGGAGAGGAGGACCTGATCCCTAATCGAGACGCATTAATGTGGATGCGATTAAACCCGTGCAGGAGAGTCAGTGCCGCCTAAAGCGGATAATATCTCAACATGGGAGAAGGAATTCCACAAGCCATGTGTTCGGGAAATTATTGTTTTTGTGTATGGTGTTGGGGGTAGTGTAAGTTTGGAAAATCCTAATATATGGAAGTCGGAAGACCTAATTCCAAATCGAGACGCATTAATGTGGATGCGATTAAACTCGTGAAGGTGAGTCAGTGCCTCCTAAAGCGGATAATATCTCGGTATGGGAGAAGGAATTCCTAACTCATATAATTAGGGTTGTCGGTTGTTTCTTGTTATGACAAGAGCCCTAAGAGGTATCTTGCGGAGTGGTTGTTTGGATCCTTTCTTTTTCTTGGTTGGTTTTTAATTCTCGAGGACGAGACTGTTTTAAGAGGTATCTGATGTAATGGACCGGACCACTCCGGTCCATTCCTTTGTTGAAATCGATGTGGTCAACACGGCGCGCATAACAATGATAATTATTAATGATAAAAATGAAGAATAATTTATAAAAAAAATTAAAAGATGATTTGTAAGTTTATTATATTAAATAATAAAGATGGTGATATAAAGTGCGTGATTAATTAAATTAAAAGGGGTTTTAATTCTAAATAAGAATTTAAAAAAATAAGGCGTTTAGTTTAATATTAATTGAGAAATTGTTGGAATTAAATTAGAATAATAATAATAGGTGTTGTGTTGTTAATATTATTCATAATATTAATGAGAAATTAATAAAATGAGTTATGATATTTATTTCAAACAAATAAATGAAGATGCACGATGGAAGCATGGTGGTGCGTTAATAAAATTAAAGGTGAGTTCGTTATTATTATTATGTTAAATAATAATAATAATGGTGGTGTAAAAATATGTTGGGTTTATTAAATTGAATAACTTTAATTTAATAAAAGTGGTTTAAATTTAATCAGTGTGAAATAAAAATAAATAGAATTAAATAATTAAATTGACGGATGTTACGCGACATTGATGTGGCATGGTTGGATTCAGATATCCAACGCGGTGGTTTAATGTAGTCAATGTGATGAGCATAAATATTATTTTTATTAAAAATAATAATGGTGATTAGTTAATAAAATAAGTTGATGAATTGTTATTATTATTTAAAAACAATAAATAACAATGATGATGTAAAACTATGTGTGAGAGGTTAATGAAATTAAATGTATTAAAAAGGGGTTTACCTTCGTCTCTCTATTTGGTGCAACATGCGGGGTGGGATATTTCTCTTTTGTTCCATGGGATGCAGTTGAACTTTAAATAAAGATAATAACCAGATAAAGAAGGGTTTGGGGATTTGTGCTGTTTCTATTGCCTTCCAGTTTCTTTATCTTCTGATTGTGATTTTGGATTGAAAGGCCTTTGCCTACTGAAAATCAAGGCCGTTGGTGGCCTTTGCGTGCGCAATTGATATCTGAATTGTTTGTGGTTGGTTTTGTTAAAACATGGAAAATGGATAAGCACGTAAAGACTGGCTGATTAAAAGAGAATGAAAACCTTGTGTGATCACCCCAGTTGAACAAAATTGGAATAATGAACATGTTGGTGGTTTGGTTGTTTGTGGGAAATGTTTTTGTAAACGATGGGGTTGAAATGGGAAGTGGTTAGTTGTGGAAAATGCCTTTATTTATGAAAAGTGTTTTGATTATGAAATGTGTTTTGGATGTAAAAGGTGTTTTCAAATGCGGAGATGTTTTGTGTGTCGAAAGGGTTTTATGTGTGGAACTTTTAAATAAATGAATGATGGAATGTTGTATGGTTGTGATAATATTTTGTAAATGAAATGGCATGTGGTTGCTTGCGTTTTACCTAACCTTGGTTGTGGATGGTAGAGATATGTTTGTAAAAGGTTTTGTCTGGATGATAGTTTCCCAGTAGTAATAATTTGTTAAACCATTACATGAAACATGAAAACCTAAATGGGGTTGGGGATGATTGTTTGGCTGTTGATGCATGCTTCGTGGTAGAAGTGCCGAGGCACATGTTCAGTTTCTCTTTTTAAGAAGCCATAGGTTGGGCTGTGTGTTTGGTATATGTATATATATAATTGTATCTTTGTGTTTTGTCGCACCACACCCATGTCAAGCACCTAGTGCCGAACACTCCCATTTTATGGGAGAGGGTGTTCCCCCTTAGTTACTAGCTCCTTCCAGCTCCTTCATCCATGTAAAGACCCGAAGCCTAACGTACATGGACATTACATTACTTTTGCGGAATACTTAATACATAACAAAAACACACACACAAGGATCGTAATAGTTTAGTGTCTTTGGAAACTCGGAACGTAATCTTCTAATCGTGGTGAAAGATCTTCAATATCTCCCATAAAGATCTTCCCTTTTTTTTACCTATAAACCTTTCTTTATATCCTGGGGAAAAGAAAACATAAAAGGGTGAGCTCAAATGCTCAGTAAGGGTAAACAAAAGAAATATCAATCACATCATATACAAAAGAACATAGCTTTTTGGAAATCTTAACCTGCAAAAGAGCTCATAATATCATAACATGGGATAAATCATAGAAGTTAAAATGAAACCCTTACTTAAAACATTACTCATTGTGGCATACACACATAATCATAGAGAATCATTTCTTGTTGGTCAAGACTCATTTCCAAGACTATCTTAGTGGACAAAGTCCCTTTCTGAATCGAGTAATCCTCGTTTCAGTCCTGTTTCACTGAACCGGTATAACCTACCATTCCAGCCATGTCTATCTCATGAGATATGAAATCTTTACCCAATGCATTGGAGGGAGATATAGGTCCCACCCATCTCTTAATGAATTCTTTCTTATGTGTGCCACAAAATCATAAATCATACATCATTGCATAACCCATGTAATAAAAATGGGATTCTTAAACAACATGACATCATAAAACCATTTATATAAGATAAAGGAATTCATAAACAAAATTTCATCATAACATAGTCAAATCAATGTAAAAATATGGATAGAAACAGAACCCTTTATTATCTTATATAGAAAATAATTTTGATAAAACACTTGAATTGAATTCTTGAGGAAAATATCCTTTCTTCTTCAAAATCAATTTCTTTTCACAAAACATCATGCAATTTTAAAAGAAAGATATTTTATTGAAAATAGTCATGAAATCTTTTAGAGGAAGCTTCATGAAAATAAGGCTTTATAAAACAGTATAAATCCGTTCGTGCCGTATAAGTTAAAAAAACATTCTTCGTACTTTTGTCGGAAAAGTCAAAAAGTACCTCGTACGAAAAAAGACAAAAGATTCCTTTCATACGTATTACTAAAAACTCACCGAAGGGTAAAAATGGATTTAAACAATTTTAGGTGGATGGAAATAATATTACATATTGAGTAAACATGGATGTGGATGATAAAATACACCCCAGTAAATACTTACGAATAAACAATCTCGGATAAAAATGAGATTGTGATATTTCCCTTACCTTAGGTCCGACTTGCTTTGTAAGTGTCCGAACCTCCTGTATAATGATTTAAATCATGTTATTGACTTATTACGGAATCATATTCATTGTTATGATATCATATATGGTTCACTTATGACATTATATTACCCGTTCTTTTGTAAATTCCATGTTAAAGAAGCGTTTTGGGTAAAATCATTTCATTTATCGTAGGTGTATTGACTTGTTGTTCTTGACATCATTATTACTTATATCATGATTTACTTACTTCCAGAATATAAAATATGATTTATATATCATATATATTCAGTATATATATATATAATAGGTAGATAAATAAAATGAAAAACATCGTTCATGGAGACGGTAGTCCGTACGTACGCATGAACGCTGTTTTCCTTTCCTTATTGTCTTGAAATGGAAGTAAGTAGATGACATACATATGTATATATATACATAAATCCAGTAGCTTTATAATTTCATATATTTCATTATTATTTCTTATATATACATTATAATCATTCTTAAATGGTTAACATGGAGAATGAATCTCATCGCGTCGTGGAGACGGTATTCCGTACGTACGCACGAGCGATGATATCATTTCTATAAATATTGAATTGATTTGGAGTGGATTATACAATATATCAGAATCAATATGATGTTGTAATAACTATGTATAGTTATTCTTTACACCATTATACCCATCCATGTAAGGTGGTGGTGGAAAATAGATTACACCACGGCGTGGAGACGGTATTCCGTACGTACGCACGCGCGGTGATTTCTTTTTCCGCAGGATGGATAGATGGTGAAATAGGGTTGTTTCATACTTATAATAACATATCAGTATATGAGTGATACTGATGTTATTACTTCATAATGAAACAACCTAAGAAGAATAAGTGGAAGAAGAAATAAAGATGAAAGAATTGGTAACGGTAATTACCTCTTCTTTGAAGTGCCTCTTTGAGACCTCCTCTTAGGGCACTAAAATTGGTCTTTGAGGAAGACCAGAACCTCTAGGATGTTGCTAGGGAAGTGGAGAGGAGAAATTGGCAGGGGTTGGCCGAGATTGAGTGCTCAAATTGGTGTGAGGAGGAGGGGGAGGAGGTGTCCTTTTATAGGGGAGGAGAGGGGCACCTTAGGAATATCTCAAAATATTATTTTATATTAAAGTCAAAATCGGTTTATAATGGTTCCAAAGGGTATTATTTCGAAGCTAAAGTGGGGATGGGTCGAAATCCTATCAACCAATAAGATTTAGACAAGTTTAGGTTCTTATTTTAACCTTATCAATTAGATTTAACTCTAAGTTAAATAATTTAACTTTTACCGTGTCTTTTTGTTTTCTTTCACTATATGGTTAATAAACTTACTATAACATGCCAAACGAACCCCAAATTGTATATTATTAATACATATATCCTTATCTAAGTCATTGGGCCGAACCTTAGATTTTTAGGAATAAAATAACAATTAATAATATAATATCTGATTTAAAAACTCTTTTGTGTCAATTTTGACACTATTTGATATATGATTTTTGTGAAAGTCATAACAGAATTATATGTTCGAACCAAGTTGATTAAATCAACAATAATATATCATAGTAACCTAGAAAATTAGTGGAATTCATAAAAGGTCTTAAATTACATTTATTTTGGTATTTATATTATCAATTATGTCAATATTTCATTAATAAGATAATTACTGCATCATCTTTGTGTCATAAATAAATTATATTATGTGATGTCTAAAAATTACAAATAAAATACCATCATGTAGGAAATCTTTTTAGATTTCTAATGAATATTTATAGTCGAATTTATCTTATGTATAACCCCATATTAAAAATGATTTACTTATTAAACTTTGATTTTAACTATTTTAACCCTTCTTTAAATAAATTAATAATAAATGTCCTAATCTAATCCAAGTGGGCCTAAATGGTCATATTTTATTCCTAAGTTTGTTTTTGGTCGAATTACACTTTTCCAATAGAATTAGGACATGTGTTAGGGTAATATTAATATCATATTTACCCTTAGTTACCTTATTTACTATTAACCGTGGTAAAAAAAAGTAAAAAGTTACTATTCACCAAAAAATTATTTTCATCTCATTGAACCACATTTTAGTCCTTGATATTAACCGTGTCTCTCGGATTTTCGAAATTCCATTCACAGAAGCGGTAAAATTAAGTTTTATGCAAAATTCAGTTTTTAAACTACCACTTAGTAGTTTCACTATTCATCAAAAATTGATGTTTTTCAGAACAATGCCAAAATTTCATCCCAAGCTATATTTCATATTCCGAATTCAAAAATGAAGTCTATTTTACCAAATTCATAACATAAAAGTTGCATTAATTAATTTTATAATTAAATCCCGCTGTTAAAACAAATAGCGTGTTTTTAAGAAACAATATCTATCAAAAGATTGACACTTGTTTATGTCTAGTTTAAATGTGAAACTACATCCAATGACCAACATTGTATTAAATTGTAAAAGTATATTCTAAATATACTTTAAAACTACTCAAATTAATAACTTATCACTATTAATTATTTCGATTAAAAAAGTTGTTTTTTTAATTATAATTTAGTAATTTTCACTATTCATCAGAATATGAAAGTTATCCGAAATGTACCAAAATTTCACCTTAGGCTAAATTCGATACTCCGAATCCAAAAATGAAGTTCATTTTGAAATATAAGATTTACAGAATTTTAAAAAGTGGTTATTACTATTCATAACGACTAGTTTTAATAATATTTTAATATCATATCATTGTTTCGTGAAACTCAGGATTACGTACCACACACGCTATCGAGGAAGGTTGCGATTGCGTGTAATGCAAGGCAAGTCAAGGATGCATGTTGTGTAAGCTCCTTTTGGTGTAGCGTATAACACAAGACATTAGTAAAATAAAAAAGAATATTTTTCATAAAATCTTGGGTTGTTACATTCTACCCCCCTTAAAATGAATTTCGCCCTCGAAATTCGTCGGGGTTATAAATGGTTTACTATTCGAAAGTTTCTTTAATAGAAACCCACATCGTAAAAGGGAATACCAAAACTTGGCTTTAAAAACTAAAGTATGAAATGTAACGATTACCCAAATAAACTAATCACTGGGTTTCCACATAGGTGAAAATATGGATATGGAAGAGAAATCTAACCATCATGTTCTGATGGAGAGTGGTAGAGAACATGGCTATGGAAAAGCCAGTAATCACAAATCCATAGATTTGTGATGATATAAGGTACCATCTGATTCATCAGGTATAAGATCACTAGGACAACATTTTTTTGGTTTTCAAGATCATTTCCCTAAAGTTGAAAATTTGCTTAGAATAAATACTTACTTTATTTTGGTACCATCTCACTTTTGTTCGTTCCTTGAACAATTTCTACTTCATCTCTTAAATAAATGAAGTTGAATTTGTTATTCGTGAAGTGTAAGCAGATCATGTGATAGAATGACGAGTCATTCCATCTGTCTCAAACAAAAGGTTAGTAAAAATTATATACATAAGTCGATCTATAGTGAGATTAATCACATATGGTTTCTAAAATGGACTTATACTTCATATATCATACTGCTTAATATAATAAAACTAGTTTCTACTAAACAGGGACTTCCTGTAGGCCAGTGGTAGGCGATAAAGGCCAGTCGCACTTCGGTTGTGGGTTCGATTCCTACAGCCTTGTCCGAAGCGATGGGCTGTCGCCCGTCCTGCAGGTTGTCCTTTTTCTAAAACTACGTTACTATAACATCCCATCAATAATATTGAAAATCTTCTATCCTTAAACAATACTAACTTATGTCCAACATAATCCAGTCTAATCTTTAGGCTTATACATAATACTGCAGTCCACTCTCATAATATAGTGACATCGATTACCAGAGATTTAATACTGTCGTTGATCCCCACATATCATAAGATATGTCTTGTTGGTCACATTCCAAACATTCAAAGTCCTTAATCGTGTATTCTCTTGAATACCTTAGTGAAAACATGAGTGCAGTTAAAAGTTAACACTTTCCACATACCAAAATCCTCAAAATTCTATATACTCAAACCATGATATCACTTAGTCCTTATATCAATCATGAGCTCATGAATACTATTAAACATTTCATTTTCTCGTCTTCATTATGCGCATATCATCTTATTTCCAAAAAATATCTCAATCACTTTGAATACCACATCAATAAATATTGCAATACTCAATGATACATCATTATCCCATTACATAAACACTTAATCATTCCACCACATCGTTGTCATATTCAACATTGCCAATAGTGATCGCATGTGATTTCCCTTTGTCCTTTGCCTTCAGTGGTTGCTCATGTTGATCATCACTAACCCTTGGATTAGGGCAATTATTAGCATAATGCCCCATTTCCTTGCACTTGAAGCATTGAAGTGTTGGCGGTGCGTTCTCTGCAGTGTTTTCTTTATTCACATCATTAGAAACCCTTTTTCCATTACTTCGACACTCAACTGCTCGATGACCTTCTTTTCCACACTTAAATCATTTTCTAGTCCCTTTTAGACAATCTCCACCATGCTTCTTTCCACACTTTGTGCATAAGGAAACATTCATCTTCTTTTCACCATTATTCTGAGATTTCTCCTTGAACTCCATCTTTCGTTTCTTGTCAAAACCATGAGATGGATATGTAACACCAACTTCCATTTATACCATGATAGCACAACGCACAATTTCTTCATAGCTACTGAAGTCTCTTATAGCTAATTCCCTTCGAAGACTTGGTTTTAAGCCACAGAAAAATCGATCAACTTTACTTTCAGGTTGGATGATAATTCCAGAAGCATACCTTGCAAGTCTTGTAAAATTTGCTTCATAGGTACCAACAGATTCATCGTCCCTTTTCTTCAGTTCAAGAAACTCTTTCTCCATCTTTGTTCGAAGAATACGAGGGAAGTACTTACTGAAAAACAAGTTCTTGAACTCGTCCCATTCCATGGACTCAATTTCATCTCTTGGCCTCGTATTCTTGATAAGATTCCACCATTGATCAGCTTCACCTTCCAAACGATATACTGCTAAGATGACTTTATCATGATCAGAACATTGAAGAACTGAAAATATCTTTTCAGTAGTACTGATCCATTGTTCAGCCACAAGTGGATCAGAAGACCCACTGAAAGAAGGTGGACGTTGCCTCATGAAGGACTCAATAGAATATTGTTCCCTTCTCTGCTCATTTGGAAGTCCAGAATGATTCATAGCTTGTGTAAGTATAGCAATAAGATTTTGCACTCCATCTCCCATAACATTTGTTTGTTCAGGAGGGCAATCATTGCATTGTCCATTGCATTGATCAACACGGTTCCTTCGGGTTCCAGCCATCGTCTAAAACCCAAAAAGAATAGTGTGAGAGGCAAAAATCATGCTAGGGAAAACAACATAATAAATGGGGAGTACCTTCAATATCCAACATCTTAGGTTTAATTCTATGATCGTTAGCGTAATTCTATTACTATAACCTATACGTATACTTATCCCTAGGGACATCCCTAGACATACCTTAGAAATATCTCTAGGGATCTCACTAACGTTTTCGCATCCTAGTTTCCAAAGGTTGACTAAACCTTTCCTCTGATACCAATTGTAAAGACCCGAAGCCTAACGTACATGGACATTACATTACTTTTGCGGAATACTTAATACATAACAAAAACACACACACAAGGATCGTAATAGTTTAGTGTCTTTGGAAACTCGGAACGTAATCTTCTAATCGTGGTGAAAGATCTTCAATATCTCCCATAAAGATCTTCCCTTTTTTTACATATAAACCTTTCTTTATATCCTGGGGAAAAGAAAACATAAAAGGGTGAGCTCAAATGCTCAGTAAGGGTAAACAAAAGAAATATCAATCACATCATATACAAAAGAACATAGCTTTTTGGAAATCTTAACCTGCAAAAGAGCTCATAATATCATAACATGGGATAAATCATAGAAGTGAAAATGAAACCCTTACTTAAAACATTACTCATTGTGGCATACACACATAATCATAGTGAATCATTTCTTGTTAGTCAAGACTCATTGCCAAGACTATCTTAGTGGACAAAGTCCCTTTCTGAATCGAGTAATCCTCGTTTCAGTCCTGTTTCACTGAACCGGTATAACCTACCATTCCAGCCATGTCTATCTCATGAGATATGAAATCTTTACCCAATGCATTGGAGGGAGATATAGGTCCCACCCATCTCTTAATGAATTCTTTCTTATGTGTGCCACAAAATCATAAATCATACATCATTGCATAACCCATGTAATAAAAATGGGATTCTTAAACAACATGACATCATAAAACCATTCATATAAGATAAAGGAATTCATAAACAAAATTTCATCATAACATAGTCAAATCAATGTAAAAATATGGATAGAAACAGAACCCTTTATTATCTTATATGGAAAATAATTTTGATAAAACACTTGAATTGAATTCTTGAGGAAAATATCCTTTCTTCTTCAAAATCAATTTCTTTTCACAAAACATCATGCTATTTTAAAAGAAAGAGATTTTATTGAAAATAGTCATGAAATCCTTTAGAGAAAGCTTCATGAAAATAAGGCTTTTTAAAACAGTATAAATCCGTTCGTGCCGTATAAGTTAAAAAAAACATTCTTCGTACTTTTGTCGGAAAAGTCAAAAAGTACCTCGTACGAAAAACGACAAAAGATTCCTTTCATACGTATTACTAAAAACTCACCGAAGGGTAAAAATGGATTTAACCAATTTTAGGTGGATGGAAATAATATTAGATATTGAGTAAACATGGATGTGGATGATAAAATACACCCCAGTAAATACTTACGAATAAACAATCTCGGATAAAAATGAGATTGTGATATTTCCCTTACCTTAGGTCCGACTTGCTTTGTAAGTGTCCGAACCTCCTGTATAATGATTTAAATAATGTTATTGACTTATTACAGAATCATATTCATTGTTATGATATCATATATGGTTCACTTATGACATTATATTACCCGTTCTTTTGTAAATTCCATGTTAAAGAAGCGTTTTGGGTAAAATCGTTTCATTTATCGTAGGTGTTTTGACTTGTTGTTCTTGACATCATTATTACTTATATCATGATTTACTTACTTCCAGAATATAAAATATGATTTATATATCATATATATTCAGTATATATATATATAATAGGTAGATAAATAAAATTAAAAACACCGTTCATGGAGACGATAGTCCGTACGTACGCATAAACGCTGTTTTCCTTTCCTTATTGTCTTGAAATGGAAGTAAGTAGATGACATACATATGTATATATATACATAAATACAGTAGCTTTATAATGACATATATTTCATTATTATTTCTTATATATACATTATAATCATTCTTAAATGGTTAACATGGAGAATGAATCTCATCGCGTCGTGGAGACGGTATTCCGTACGTACGCACGAGCGATGATATCATTTCTATAAATATTGAATTGATTTGGAGTGGATTATACAATATATCAGAATCAATATGATGTTGTAATAACTATGTATAGTTATTATTTACACCATTATACCCATCCATGTAAGGTGGTGGTGGAAAATAGATTACACCACGGCGTGGAGACGGTATTCCGTACGTACGCACGTGCGGTGATTCCTTTTTCCGCAGGATGGATAGATGGTGAAATAGGGTTGTTTCATACTTATAATAACATATCAGTATATGAGTAATACTGATGTTATTACTTCATAATGAAACAACCTAAGAAGAAGAAGTGGAAGAAGAAATAAAGATGAAAGAATTGGTAACAGTAATTACCTCTTCTTTGAAGTGCCTCTTTGAGACCTCCTCTTAGGGCACTAAAATTGGTCTTTGAGGAAGACCAGAACCTCTAGGATGTTGCTAGGGAAGTGGAGAGGAGAAATTGGCAGGGGTTGGCCGAGCTTGAGTGCTCAAATTGGTGTGAGGAGGAGGGGGAGGAGGTGTCCTTTTATAGGGGAGGAGAGGGGCACCTTAGGAATATCTCAAAATATTATTTTATATTAAAGTCAAAATCGGTTTATAATGGTTCCAAAGGGTCTTATTTCGAAGATAAAGTGGGGCTGGGTCGAAATCCTATCAACCAATAAGATTTAGACAAGTTTAGGTTCTTATTGTATCCTTATCAATTAGATTTAACTCTAAGTTAAATAATTTAACTTTTACCGTGTCTTTTTGTTTTCTTTAACTATATGGTTAATAAACTTACTATAACATGCCAAACTAACCCCAAATTGTATATTATTAATACATATATCCTTATCTAAGTCATTTGGCCGAACCATAGATTTTTAGGAATAAAATAACAATTAATAATATAATATTTGATTTAAAAACTCTTTTGTGTCAATTTTGACACTATTTGATATATGATTTTTGTGAAAGTCATAACAGAATTATATGTTCGAACCAAGTTGATTAAATCAACAATAATATATCATAGTAACCTAGAAAATTAGTGGAATTCATAAAAAGTCTTAAATTACATTTATTTTGGTATTTATATTATCAATTATGTCAATATTTCATTAATAAGATAATTACTACATCATCTTTGTGTCATAAATAAATTATATTATGTGATGTCTAAAAATTACAAATAAAATACCATCATGTAGGAAATCATTTTAGCTTTCTAATGAATATTTATAGTCGAATTTATCTTATGTATAACCCCATATTAAAAATGATTTACTTATTAAACTTTGATTTTAACTATTTTAACCCTTCTTTAAATAAATTAATAATAAATGTCCTAATCTAATCCAAGTGGGCCTAAATGGTCATATTTTATTCCTAAGTTTGTTTTTGGTCGAATTACACTTGTCCAATAGAATTAGGACATGTGTTAGGGTAATATTAATATCATATTTACCCTTAGTTACCTTATTTACTATTAACCGTGGTAAAAAAAGTAAAAAGTTACTATTCACCAAAAAATTATTTTCATCTCATTGAACCACATTTTAGTCCTTGATATTAACCGTGTCTCTCGGATTTTCGAAATTCCATTCACAGAAGCGGTAAAATTAAGTTTTATGCAAAATTCAGTTTTTAAACTACCACTTAGTAGTTTCACTATTCATCAAAAATTGATGTTTTTCAGAACAATGCCAAAATTTCATCCCAAGATATATTTCATATTCCGAATTCAAAAATGAAGTCTATTTTACCAAATTCATAACATAAAAGTTGCATTAATTAATTTTATAATTAAATCCCGCTGTTAAAACAAATAGCGTGTTTTTAAGAAACAATATCTATCAAAAGATTGACACTTGTTTATGTCTAGTTTAAATGTGAAACTACATCCAATGACCAACATTGTATTAAATTGTAAAAGTATATTCTAAATATACTTTAAAACTACTCAAATTAATAATTTATCACTATTAATTATTTCGATTAAAAAAGTTGTTTTTTTAATTATAATTTAGTAATTTTCACTATTCATCGGAATAAGAAAGTTATCCGAAATGTACCAAAATTTCACCTTAGGCTAAATTCGATACTCCGAATCCAAAAATGAAGTTCATTTTGAAATATAAGATTTACAGAATTTTAAAAAGTGGTTATTACTATTCATAACGGCTAGTTTTAATAATATTTTAATAGCATATCATTGTTTCGTGAAACTCAGGATTACGTACCACACACGCTATCGAGGAAGGTTGCGATTGCGTGTAATGCAAGGCAAGTCAAGGATGCATGTTGTGCAAGCTCCTTTTGGTGTAGCGTATAACACAAGACATTAGTAAAATAAAAAAGAATATTTTTCATAAAATCTTGGGCTGTTACAATCCATAGGCTATGATGTCTTCAGGTGACCTTACACCCAAGACTCTTCGGGTAGGTCTCGGAGGCTGTGATGGCTTGAGGTGACCTTACACCCAAGACTCTTCGGGTAGGTCTCGGAGGCTGTGATGGCTTGATGCGACCTTTAGCCCAAGACTCTTCGGGTAGGCTTACCGTTCCCAAGAACCTTCGGGATGAGGACCAGGTGTCTGCAGGCGGGTTAGTGGTTGTGGCCCAGGTGTGTGCAGGCGAGATGCGTGGTTGTGAGGCCCAGGTGTGTGCGGGCGGGATGCGTGGTTTGGCCCAGGTGTGTGCGGGCGGGAAGAGTGTGGTAGCGTCAGGACGATTGCCGTTAGGAAGAGCAGAATCTAATTAAGTGGGAAATGGTGCGGGGTACCCAATACTTTTGTTCTATATATATATACTAAACTTGTTTGTGTTACTTGGTGAGTGTGACCAGTGAGGCAGGGTGGATAGTTTTTCCTTGTTAGTTTCTGATTCATCTGTTTTCTCACAGGACCTTAGGGTGTCTCCCCACTTGTGCACGAGAGCTTTAGGTTTCCCTACTGAGTATACTTGTATTCTCACCCTACGTTTACTTTCAGGTTTCCCGGAGGACTACCAGGGTCGTGCGGGACCCTACTAGTCGTGCAGTTGGAGTTGTTGCAGTTGTTTTTCTCTTTTTTTTCTTTGGCATTGTACTTTTGAGCTTCCTTGTACTTGTACCTTGTTATAAAAATTGTTTAAACATGTATGTGGGCTTGGTTTGGGTTTATTTATATACACTTGTTCTTTTCCCTTTTTGGTGGTTGACTTGTCCTATTTCCCGATCCAAAATAATAAAAAGGGTAATGCCTCCCATATTTGTGAAAACTCATACCCTTGGTGCTAGTCCCCAACCCGGGGGCCTACTGGAGGCGGGACTCAGGGGTCATTATCTCCCTTTCACCATTGCCAACTCAGGAGGGGCATATTTGGTGGGAGGGGGTCGTGACAAGAAAAAAATGAACGAATGAATACTTTTTTATATAAAAAACTAAACTTCTATCCTTAACTCGGGTATTAAAAAATTAGATAAGCCATGTGGAAGATCAATGATTAGCCATATCAAATTGATGTTACTCAAGTAAAATAAAAAAATTATTAAGGGAAAACACACACTTACATGTTTTAATCTATTAAAATAAAATATTTCATAATAACTAGGCCTTTTCTAGTAAGAATTATTTTCTGTTGGAGGGAGATAATCATGATAGAAATGGTTCTG
The DNA here is from genome assembly GCA_963277665.1 of Viscum album. Taxonomy (NCBI): domain Eukaryota; kingdom Viridiplantae; phylum Streptophyta; class Magnoliopsida; order Santalales; family Viscaceae; genus Viscum; species Viscum album. The sequence goes on along the minus strand of OY728143.1, from coordinate 872,862,133 downwards.
TTGGGATTTATCTCATCGAGCCACGTTAGTTTCACATTTTATCCTTCTCCTTTTTCCTGTCTCTATTTTATGTTTATTTTTAATTGATAAAAAAATATTTTTTGATTAGTGAATGAGTATTTTAGGGTGCTTGTGATATTTTAAATGTTTTTTCATTAAAAACGGGTTTATTTGATAGATATAATCTATAAAATTTTCCCCCATTTCATTGGTGGATTATTTGGAATTATTGTCTTGTAATGTTCATGGGGATAAAATGGTAATCATGTGTGGGGGGATCATGATATATTTTTATCCATATTCCATTTATTATATGGGTTTCAACTTGAATATGAGTAATAAATTACAATTTCATGCATTTAGAGTGAATCCCTCCTTACATTATAATCTTTGTGGAGTGGGGTTAACCATTATGTTGGGTTTCATGAAACTAACTGGCCAAGTGGAATGACAACAAGTATCATTTCAGCAATATATGAGGGAAATATGTCGCATTATTGAATCATAACAATAACTTATATAAAAAAATGCACCATGTATACGGTGTCTATATGATCCTGACCTTTTCTCGAGATGTCTTGAGCTTGGTTTTAGATATTATTTTTCATTGTGTTGAGTGTATTATGTTTGGGATTTATCTTGGGTGAGTATTTGTAAAAATTTGGTAGGAAGAATGGAATTGTGTTATTGCCGCATGGTTTCCCTAATTTGTGTTCCCTTTCCCAGAAAATAGGAAAAACCCTCACATATTTGGATTACACAACTTGAACAAGGATTTTTCGGTGATTCCCCCTATTAAAAGAAACTACGAACCCCCAAGATATTGTTCATAGTTAACGTTCAAAGTTTATAAATTCTTGCACCCCTACATAGGAAACCATGCATGGGTTTTTAATTAACACCAAAATTAGTTTTAAATTTTTAAAAAACCACCATATTAACCCCAAATGGAACATATCTCAATAAATACATATTTATATCATTTTTAGAGGCTCTTAGATGTATTTATCGGGCACCCAACCACTTTTCATCATTACTCAAACTCTAGATTGATGAACTTCACCTTTCCCATTAAGTGAATCATATCCTATGTGGTTTCCTTCATCTCTAATGTCCCTCCCTAAAAGTTTGGAGGGATTCAATTACTTGTTTTTATATAGATATATTTTTGTAGAATATAGTTTTTTGGATCAAGATTGAGGTTTTTTGGATCTTGGTTGGTTTTACATTTGACCTCAGTTTCATATCTAGATATATTTCATCATTATGTTCTTGATTATTCTTCTCATATTTGGAATTTATATTGGGCAATTTATCCTCAATGAAATGAGGTATTTGATCTATTATTCAAATTCTAATGTCTTTATTACAATTATATTTTTACAATTATAGAATTTATATAAGATTCTTTGAAATTAAGGTTCTTTAATTGAATTAACTAATTCTATTAATTAAATAATTAATGTAATTTGGAGTTGGGGATATTTAATTGTTTGATTTGGAATAATTAATTATTGAATTAATTATAGGGTGATTGGGAAAGGGAATTTGGATTAATAAATTATTGAATAAATAAATAGAGAATTTTGGGATTACATAATTATGAATATTAGATTAATCAATTTTCTGAATTAATTATTCAATATTGATACGATTATATAAATGCTGAAGTGGATTAATTAATTTTTTATTAAATTAGAGGATGTTTATGTAATTATTAAATTTTGGATATGATTATTTAAATTTTGAATTAATTAATGTAATTTAATTGTATAATTAATTGTTCAATTAATTAATGCAATTGATGTGAACAATTAATTGTTAAATTTGTTAATTGAAATGATTTGATTAATTAATTAGGGAAGTAATTAATAGAATTTAGGTGATTAATTAGTCATTTAATTAATTAACGCATTGGTTTTAATATGAAATTTTTGATAATGATTAAATAATTTTTTAAATAATTATTTTTTATATTATGATGCATTTAATACTGTGACATATTTGTTGGATTGTGAAATGGGGTGTGGGGAATGAACTAATGCACCAAATACACACAGGGCCCTAGCCATGATGTTCTAGGACCAAAGGAATAGATGAAACAATTATTATACGGTACATGGAATTATTCCGCAAATACCTATGTGTTCTAGGATAGAGACTGATTCTTATAAAAACTCATGGGGTGTAAGACATGATGTTCTATTCCCATGAGATTTGTTACACCCTGAGTTTTTGTGGAAATATTTTTCTCAAATAAATTAAATTTTAACTTAGGTCATGAAATGAAATAAATAAAAATACCCAATAACATGGCATTTAATCTGCATATGTTATAGATAAAATCAGCATGGCCTATGTTTCAAGCAACACTAACTTAGTGTACATTACACGAAACACTGATGTTTCTACGAAAAATCATTTTATTATTATTATTATTTAAATTGTATAATTATAACCTAGTCATTAAAATTAGTTATATTAATAGTAATAACTAATTTTCAAATATTTTTTAGAATTATTTTTTAAAAATATTGATAATAAAAAAAATTTAAATTCCTCAATGAGGTTATATGTTTATATATTATTCCAAATTAGTTAATTTGAATCAATTTTACCTTGAAATTCAATATAAATAATTTAGCAATATTTTTGATGATTTAACATAAAAACCCGTAGTGTCGTCCCATCAACAGAATTAATTTTAAATTATTATCTATCAATTATATTATTAGAGTATGTAAAAATGAATTCCATATTTTTAAAATTCATAATTAATAATTTCTTATGGGTTCAAATTATTTTTTTTACCAAAATTATTAGTGAAAGTGATTAAAATTAATTAAAAAAATTATGAGAAATATAATGTTAAGTAAGAAAAAAACCTAAATTTTATATCCAAAATAGATTATAAACATATTCAAAACCCGTTTTATTGAAATTATTATTCAATTAAACTTATATTATTGAGTTATTTTGTTTGCTTATTAATATTTAGGTAAAATCATCGGTACACCTAACTTGTTTACAAAAATGTCAACTGTGTCCTTTCCCTTCCCTATAAAAGGCTAATAAATATACATTTTATTCACACCTCTAAAATGTATTAGGTTAATACATGATCTACCAAATTAATTTTACAACATCACTCTATTTATCCTATAATCCTCTCCATTATTATAAGTAAACCTATAGAATCATTTTGTTAAAAACAAGAAGGAGTTACCTGATTAAGAGGAAACAACTTCTCTCAAAATAGTTTCTTTTATTTTCATTCTCCACACCTCCACTATTTTTATTCCATTTTTGGATAAGAACACCTATATACTAAATATAATAGGATATTTTTTTGCTAACTATTTTACCATTCTTACACACATCTCAATCGAATGGGTAATGAACTTACTATTTATGTGTACGACGAACTACTACGTCATGAAAAAATGATTGTTCATTTTTCCCTTTCCCTCTCTCATGGTGGAAATTATGATGGAAAATATATTTATATATGTTATATATTATATTTATTATGCCTTTAATATTCCTTAATCCATTTAAAACAAATATATTAATACAGTCCACATAGTCTAAATATGATAATTTAATCTGAGGAAGTCTGGACTACTACCCCCTCAAAGCGATGTGATTCATTCACACACTTCATAGAATTTATTAAGGATATATTTAGTGAAATATTATAATATATATGAAATAATAATTCTACTGGAATTATAATTTATATATATATATATAACATTTAATTTTTTTATTTCAATATGATAATAAAAATGGAAACAACATTCTTTCAACGTACGACTTACCATCTCCATGAACTGTGTAATCTATTTCCTATTTCTATATTATATATACTATTATTATAAACATATTATGTATATGAATTATATTTATACCATTTTTACATTGTTTAAATCATGATATAAATATATGAATCAGAGATATAATAATAACAAACACACGCGATAAACAAAGTAAATATTACCCTAAGTGAAACCTTAAAATAGGATTATTAACAAGTGGTTAATATACAGTCATTATAAAACCATATATGGTGTTATATATTAGAATTTTTTTTTTATATGTATAATAAATTTATATTTATTATACATGTGGATCTAATGAATGCGACAAGAGTCAAGACACAGGCTAATGGGATTCCATCTCACATTTTATTTTCGTGAGATACATGTTTTATTCACCACCAATACATTTTTTTGGTGTGTATGTTACCCATGGATTTATTAAATTATTAATATACTTAAATTTATGGAAATTAAAATATATATTATAGGATCTTTATTTCATTTGGTTAATGATTCAACAAGTACTTAATCGGTAAGGCTGTTTTGTCTGAAATTTCCCTCTTTTAGACACATGTTTTTTTATATACTTAAATTTTTGTTTGGGATTAAAATAAATACATTTTTCATGTTATATCATGCAAATAATTATATTTTTGATATTATTAACTTCGTCTAATTTACTTTTCTTACATGTAACTTAGTGCCCCAAGTTACTAACTGATAAGAGCTTATTGAAGCAAACACATTGATTTTCCAGATTGTTAATGATTAATCTTGTTTGACCATATATTCTTATATATATCTCAATAACACTCATGATTTTCCTTATCTTATATTTATTCCCGATATATCCAAGTATTAGTACCATTAATCTACTCTTTGGTACTTTATATAATCAAAAAATGTATTTAATAAAACCTGTATATATTTCTCTCCTCAGTTAGAAATCTATTTTATTTGAAAAACAATGATTTTAAAAAAAATTAAATTTTATTTTCAAACGATCTGTGAGGATTATTTTCAATTGAAATGTATTTTAAATTTTTTATTTATTATTTTTCAAGGGTTTGTTTAAATGTTTTGAAGCCTATTTTCCAATAATTTTTTTTTCAAAAGTTTTTATGATTTAAAACATATTTTCCAATATGAATGTATATTTTCTCAAGAAATGTTTCCAAAAGATATTTCAAAATAATTTACCATATAAAATAAAATCCATTGATGTTACTCATTCCTTTTTAGGAAATGTTTTTCAATATTTCCATTCACATGCTTTCTCTGAATGGATTATGTTTTTATGGATTCATGTTTATTTAACTCATTTCTATTAGACAGGTAATAGAATTTTGAATCCCGATTCATTTCACGGGTTATGTTTATGATGAAATGATTATAAAACATGTATATTTTATTATAGGTTATGTTACAATTACATTTTTATTATTCCCATTTCTTTTCATGGGTTATGATGTGATTTATAATGATCTTGTGGAACAAGTATGTATGATTTCACTATAAGATGGGTGTGACGTATATATCACTCAAATGAATTGGGTAAAAATTTATATCTCTTGGGATAGAGATGAATGGAAAGAAAAATGAACTCGGTTCAGTATTATAGGGATGGGGAGAGAAATGAAATCAGTACAGTAATATAGGGTGTGAATGAGGAGTGAACTTGGATTAGTAAAATTGGGCTGGAATAGGGTGTTATCCCAGTTCCAAAAAGGACGTTATCCACTAATATGGCCTTGGAACTGATGCCTTTACTACTATGAAATCATTATGTATTGTATGATACTTCCAAAAATATATGTTTTATTCCATTGTTATGCTTTTATGTATTATGTTATTTACATAATTTTGATTTATGTCTTATGAACTACCAAGATTTATGCCATGATTTATGATTATGAACATTGATATTAAGGGAATGATCTTATGTTTTCATGATAATGGACTCATACACTTATTCTCAAGATTATACTTACATATCTCTATCGTTTACCCTTACTGAGAAACTAATCTCACCAATTTTTTATGTTTCCTTCCCCTTGGTTATGAGGATATCCATTATATAGGATGTATCTAATAAAAGTGATTGTAAAGAAGAACCTACTGGGTGATTATGTGGCTCATTTATGTACTTTTTTTATGTTTCCATGTTTCCAAAGGCACTAAACATGTATAGTATTTTGGTATGTAATTGTATAATGTTTTATATATTTGGTAAAAGTGATGTAATATCAATGTATGAAAAAATATTGTATCTATATTTTGTATATAATAAAATAATTAGTTAAACTTTTGAAACTAGGATGATAAATAATTAGTGATATCCCTTGGTATATTTCTAAGCATATGTCTATGGATGTCTCTAATTATATATAAATGTATGAGCAAATGTTTAGCAAAATTTAATTGAATTTTTGAGAATGATAGAGTTAGTTTTTTCTAATAAATACATTCCTTTATAGATAGTAAATGTTTATGTGGATCAGTAATAGATTTACTTTCGAGTAAAAACTCTATGAACATGACTCATGGTAATCTGGTACTGGACCATTGGCCTTTTTGCACACTATTTTGGAAGCTCCCGGGGGATATGATTTGGGAATTCACAAACTCATCATGAGCAATCCTGAATGATTTAAATATAAGTTGGATATTAATAAGGTAGGATAAACCTATGGTTTCATACATTAAGTAAGGTGACATAATTTAGACATATTATAAGTTAATTTTCAAGATTATGTGGTTTCACATTATAATAATTTTTTCTTACTATTTGATTTTGGTTTTAGTCAATGGAGGGAACCTAAAGGAACCTTATTAATGGTGATTACAATAATCAATGTAACAATTTTCCTAATGTGTATCCAAATTCTATGGGAGCATGAATGAAAAATCTCATTACTCTGCATACCCAAATATCTCAAGCTATGAATCATGGTGAGATTTCTAATGAGATAAGGATGGAACAATAATTTGTTAAGTCATTTGTGATGCAACTTCTACCTTCTTTTAGAGGGTCTTCTAATCCACTTGTTACTAAAAAATTAATCGCCATTATTAAAATTATATTCTATATTATCCAGTGTTTGAAGCATAATAAAGTAATTCTAGGTGTTTATTGGTTATAAAGAGAAGTGTAAAAGTGGTGGACTCTAATTTAGAATACGAGGCATCAAGATGAGATTTAATCCATGGTTTAGGAAGAGTTAAAGAAATTAGATTTCAATAAGTACTTTTCTCATATTATTTTTAGTAGTATAGATAAATAGTTCCTCATGTTGAAGCAAAGGGATGATGAATCTGTTTGCACCAATGTGGCTAATTTCGTCACGCTAGTGAGGTAATCTTCAATAATGTTCATCCAAACTGAACGTAACATTAATTTGTTATTCAGTTTCTTAAATAAAAGTCTCATAAGGTTACTCTCCATAAGAGACTTAGTAGATAATAGTATATTGTACATTGTGATGTCAATGTTGAAATGGTGGTTGGAGTCACGTATTAGATCAGGGTTTTGACAATAAAAGAAATAAGTAGTTCCGAGTTAACTTAAAAACAACGTAAAAAAGAAGATGAGTTTTCATTTATTCTCCAAATGTTGGAATATGGTTTATGTAATTTTTCATAATGGTTATAGTAAATGTTTTTGTTTCAGAAATGAAGGTGAACAAACAATTGATTTTCAAATTTATGGGAAGAAGTTAGATGAAAATATTAATAGAGAGAAAGATACATAGAATTCACCTCCCATGATTTATAGCTACAAGTGTAAGAATAATGTTCATTAATATAAACACTACCCAGACCCATGGGCTGGTTATTATTCTTGACATCGGTAACCTATTAAGCCAAGGGACAAGGGGAAATCTCATGCAATTTCAATTTTTGATGAGGGGTGCGATAAGGACTTGATAAAATGTACACGTACTATCCACCCGATAATAGGTAATGTCTTATTTTATTCTATAAATACACACTACTTCATATCTAAATAACATTATAAGTGTTCTAGGATTACACACAAACAATAAGACATGTAATAAGTAGGGAAAAACCCTAATGGTATTATTATTTCATCCCTAGTATATGATTCCTCTCCGGTTGAAGTTTGTGTGAATATAATTCCATAATATCATGTCATTATTCCTTTAGTTGAATTTTATGTCATGTTATGCAATTATTTTATTTATCTCCATAAATAAAACATAAATTATCAAAAAAAGAAAGTTACGTTTGATATTTCAAAGCTTCCCATGACCATCCATTAATGTGACCATAATAATGAACTTCTTATCGATATTAAAACCATTTTATAGGTATTATTTCTCATTAAAAAGAGTTATTTTTATAAAATAGTTGGGTAGAAAATAGATATCTATGATATTCCTATTGTTTTTGAATTTGTGTATATGTTTTTGGAAGAGTTACATAACATTCGACCAAAACATGAAGTTACGTTCTCAATTGAAGTCACACATGGTTCCATAACAATTTCAAATAATATCTATAAAATTGGATGGATTGAGTTGTAGGAATTGAAGAAGAAGCTCCAATAATGTCTCTTTAAGTGATTAATACATCCAAGTCTGTCACCTTGTGGTGTAGCTATTATTTTTGAGAAAAAAATATGGATCAATGCGACTCTGCAATTATTATCGGGAGTTGATCTAGATCAAAAACATGATCATGTATCCTTTTCCCAATATTTGTGATTTTCTAATCAACTACATGGAAATCAGTACTTTTTCATGATTGAACTTCATTATGTATGTCATCAATTGAGGGTCAAGAAGGAGGATATACCTACAATGTCTTTCTATATAGGGTATGGACATTATGAATATATAGTGATTTTTTTTAGCCTACCAAATTCCCTTTCAATCTATATGGATTTAATGAATATAGTATTTAGAGATTATCTATATATGTTTATGGTAGTATTTATGAATGATATTATTATCAATTCAATGAGAAAGGAATATCATGAAGATCACTTTAGAACTATACAAAACACCCTAATGAAGGAGAAACTATATGAAAAATGTACAAAGTGTTGATTTTTTATGCAAAATGGTTTCATTTTTGGGACATATAATATCAATATATGGAATTGAAATAGATCCCATAAAGAAAAAGTCTATTTAATACGGGCCTATACCAACCATAGTTATATAGATTCATAGATTTCTTGTTTTAGCAGGACATTATCGATGGTTTTTGAATAATTTCTCATGACTATCTAATCCCTTTGACTTGTTTGCTCCGAAAATATTCAATTTCCTCTGGATAGATTATTGTGAAGAAATGATCAGGGATCTGAAGATAAGGTTAGTCATTGAACATATTCTAATATTACCCTAGAGTGGAGAATTTTTTTAGTCAATAATGAGGTATCTAAGAAGGTGTTCAAAAGTGTTATTATTTAGAATGACATGGTTATCATTTATGCCTCACATAATTTGAAGATTCCATATAAAAATTATAAAAAACATGATTTTTATAAATAAGAAATAATATTTTAATTAAATATATAGAGGAATTATATTTTTGAGAAAATTGTGATACATATACCAATAATAATAGTATTAAATATATATTCACATATAAGTAGTTGAACATGTGAGAAAGAAGATGTTTAGAGTTGATAAAGGATTTTAACTTTTCAATTCATTACCACCCAGGAAAAGTCAACAAGGTGGACAATTTTTGGAGTCAAAAGGAACATTCTTTTTTATCCATAATAAGGAAAAAATATCCAATATTTCTAGATATTCAAATGATGGATCAATAATTCCTAAAATAAGGGAGAAATATTATCTTTTCCAAATGAAAGTTGAACCCTCTATCTATGTAAATATTATGGCGGCATATAAGAAAGATGGTTTGTTGAAAAATAACATTAGAAATGTTCCTGATTTTAAACATGATTTGGATGGAATGATAAGGTTTATGAACCATGTATGTGTTCCTTGCATAGTATATTTAAAGAAGGATCTAAAAGAGGAAGCTCACATTTCTTCATTCTCAATTCATCCTATAAGTATTAAGATATATATTGACATGAAACAATACTTCTGGTGGGATGGAATGAAGACAGATATCATATAGTTTGTATCTATTTGTTTTGCATTCCAACATGTTAACGATTAAAGGAAATAAGTCAATGGGGATGTTTCATTCATTACTCATACAAAAATTAAAATGTAAGAACATAAATATCAATTTTATTGTTGGACAACCAAAAACATCTAATGGGTTTAATACTATATGATAGGTAGTGGATCCTCTTACTGATTAAACACACTTCACCAATAATAGTAAAGACTTTTCTATAGATCATCTTTCCATGATATTCATTAAGGAAGTGGTAATGTTGCATGGAGTACCACATTCTATTGTATCAGATCGGGATCAAACGATCAAATCAATGTTTTGGAGAAGAAATCAGTAAGAACATGACTCTAAATTGAGAGTCATCACTACATATCATCCTTAGAAATATGGTCAGTATGAAAAACCAATTCAACACCTAGAGGATATGTTGATATCTTATTCTCTATGATTCAATGGTGGTTGGGATAAACACCTATCTTTAGTTTAGTTTTCGTACAACAATGAATTTCAATAAATAATTCAAACGAAACCATATGAATACCTCAATTGGAAAAAATGTATATATTAAATGTTTAGGGATGAGATTGGAGAAATAATGAAATTAGGACCATAGATCAATGATGAAATTTTCAAGAATATTATAACCATTCTGTATCATATCATGGAAGCTCATAGTTGGAATAAAATTTATGATGATAAAAAAGGGTGTGATATATAATTTGAATTTGGTTTAATTTGTTTTCTAAAAATATTACCTTGTAAGAATCTAATGAGATTTAAGAAGAATGGGAAACTAAGCATTAGGTATATTGGTCCCTTTGTAAATCTTGATCGTGTCAGGATGATAGTCTATCACTTCAAACTTTCTCGATATCATTCTCAAGTACACAATGTGTTCCATGTATCTATCATGTGGAAGTAAATACTGGACCCATAACATTTACTAAACTCATATTTCTTACTATTGGGGGAGTATCTTTCTTATTAGGAATGACTAATTGAAATCCGGGATCGATCGGGGAATGTTCTATGAAACTAGACCACTCCCATGTCAAAGTATTATGATGAAATCAATAGTTAAAATAATCTAAAAGGGAATTTTACAATATGATGATTCGTAATTAACCTTCTTATTTTTACTAGAGTGATGAATTTATTGGGTGAAATTAATTTTTAGGGGGTATTAAGTAACAACTTGTGTTTTTATGGACCTTTTTCATTCTCGAATAAATGAAAATATCATTTTTTTCTTGAAATTCACTAAGTAAAACATTAATTTCAATTTAAAATAATTCGAAATATTGTACATAGATAATCTACTTGGCTTATGATTCATTCATCATCGATTTGGCATATGTTTCATGCAACACATATGTTTCTACAAAACATCATTTGATTTTTATATTCATTTAAATAAGATAATTAAACCCTTGTTGTTAAAATCAGTTATATGGTCATTATTAACTAATTATCAAATTTGGTTTAAATTTCATTATATAAAATACATATTAATAATGAAATATATAATTTTTGTACAATTCCTTATATGTCTTAAAATACTATTTTCTCAAATGAACTCCATTAAATGTTCTTCTATGAAAAATAATAAAATTATATTTAGACAAATTTATAAATATAATTTTATTAAATAAAATACAGTTTTTAGTTTAGATGTACGAAATTAGAATAGGGTTAATTTTTGGTATTTTTCTAAGAAACGTAATTTATGGACGAATAATAACAACTACAATATTTTTATTCAAAACTACCTTTAAATCAAATTTATTTATAAGGATAAACTATATTTTAATTAGGTTAATAACATAAACTAGATAATATTTTAATAAATTAATCCAATTTTTTTCATTAGAATCAATTTTACTTTGGAATTTGGTATAAAATACATTGCAAACATTTGGACATTTTTAATTTAAAAACTCGTAGTGTTGTCCAATAGGTGGCATTTTTTATAAATAAATTTCTTCAACTTATGAAATTTTAATTTTGAAAATATTTTCATAAATTTATAATTAGAATAGTTTAAAATTTCTGAAAAGGTAAATGTATGTTTTAACAAAAAAATATAAGTAAAAGTTATCAAAAATTAATTACAATAATTAAGAGAAAAATTAGGTTAACAAAGTACTAATCATTATATTTAAGACCAAAAAGACTTATAATCTTGTCGAAAACCCATTTTTTGGACACTAATAATCCATCATCATTCCATTATTTATTTATTTATTGTTTTTAATGACTTCATTTAGCTATAAACGTGGGTACACAAAACTAGTTTTAAAAATTTTAATATTGTCCTTTCACTTCCCTATAAAAGGACCCCATCTATCCCTCTTCTTCACATATATAAAAAAAATTAGATCCATACAAGATCTTACCAACACCCCTTCCAACATCCATAAATTCCTCCCTGAATCCTTAATTTTGGACAAATGAAATCCATGGAATTATTTTGGTACAAACCAAAAGGTGTTTCCCGATTAAGAGGTAACATCTTCTCTCAAGATCCATACTTTTATTTTCTTTATCCCGAACATGCACTCTCATTATTCCATACATGTATAACAATACCATTATTATAAATATAGTAGGACTATTTTAATATATGAATTGTACATACACTAACACATACCTCTATATAATGGGAAAGATATTGTTTGCATGTATAGAGAACTAGAACCTCACCAAATGATTATTGTTCATTTTTTCATTACCACCTCTCGTGGTGGAAATTAATATGGAAACTCTATGTATATATTTTATATAAAATATTTATTATTTATTTAATATTTTTAAATCCATTTATAATAATTATCTTCAAAATATCCTCTTCGTGTAAATATGATAATTTCTTTTGAGGAAATGTGGATAACCCCCCCCCCCCCAAGGTGTTTTGATTAGTTCACACACAACATAGAATGTATTAAGGATTTGTTTAGTGAAACTATATGAAATATATGAAATAATAATATAGTGTAATTATAATATATAAATATGTTTGTGTATATAGGTCATTTTACTTCTTTCTTTTGGTACAAAAATAAAAATGGAATCAACGTTAATGTGTACGTACGGCTTATCATCTCCATGAACAGTGTACTCAATTCGAAACTTATATATTCAATTAATTATTATAATAATAATATTCTTAATATAAATTGTATTAATAAATATTTTTATATTCTATAAATCATGATATATGTATAAGACCCAAAGATATAACAAATTAAGGCTCATGCAATGAACAAAGTGAATATTACCCAAAGTGAAACCTCAACATAGTATTGTTAACAAGAGGGTAGTATGGGGTCATAATAAAACCATATATGGATTTAAATATAATAATATTTTTCTGTAAAATATCTATAATACATTTATATTTATTATACATGTGTTTTTAATGAGTACGAAGAGAGTCAAGACACGAGGTAAGGGGATTTCATCTCAATTTTTTATTTCTATGAGATACATGATTTATTCAACACCCATTACTTTTTTGTGGTGTGTATACTCTCCATGGGTGTATTTAGTGATTATTATAATTAAATTTATGGGTTTTTACATATCCAGTGTATGATCATTATTTCATGTGGATAATCTTTCAAAATCTACCTAATCCTTAAGATAGTTCTATCTCAATTTACCTTCTTTGAGGAACATGTTTTTCTGTTCACCAATATTTTTTAGAGGCATACATACTTCAATTAGACAATTTATATCAGGAAACTAATTATTTTATTGATATTTTAAACTTCTTGTAATTTCTTTTTCTTACATGGAGAGTATGATCCATGTTACCATGTGATAATATTTCATTGAAACAACCTCATTTCTTTTTGATATTATTAATAATTATGCTTATTAGATGAAATACTATGATCCATACCTCAAAAATACTCATTAGTTTCCTTCTCCTCTGTATATTGAAGATATTTATAGGTATAAGTAACAATTTTTCACTCTTTGGTACTTAATATAATTAATAAAATGTTTTTATGAAAATATGATCATATTTCTCTCTTCGGTCAAAAATATGTTTTATTTCAAAAACAATATTTTAAAAAACGATTTAAAATATGCTTTAAAATGAAACATGAGGATAATTTTAAAGGAAAATGTATTTTATAAAGACTTTATTTTTTTTCAATATTTCAATTATATGTTTTCAAATATATTTTCAAAGGGAGTTTTCTTTTCAAGTTATTTTATGTTTTCGAAAAGAATTTTCAAATAATAAAGGTTATTTTCCTCAATAAATGTTTTAAAAGATATTTAAAAATTATTTCACATAAAAGATAACATCTATTGGTGATACTCATGAATTTATGGGGAAATTATACAATTTTTTCATGCAGATTGTTTCTCTGAATGAATTACGTTTTGATGGCATTTTTTATGAAACCCATTTCTCTTTCACAAGTTATATTCTTTTGGAAACCGCTCCATTTCACAAGTTGTTCTTGTGATGATATTATTATGAAAATTTTATCTATTTCCACAGGTTCTGATATAATTACATGTTTATGAATCCCATTTCATTTCAAGGGTCATGATATGATTTTTAATGATTTTGTGGTACATGTACATATGATTCACTATGTGATGGGTGAGACCAATTTCTACCTCCAATGAGTTTTCTAATGATTTATATATCATTACATAGACATGGATGGAATGAAAAAAACTATGTTATGTATTATAGGGCTAGGACAGGAAATAAACTCAATTTAGTAATACTGGTCTTGCTTGAGGATTGAACTCGGTTTAGTAATACATGGTTGTAATGGGGTGTGAAATTTGTTCAATAAAATACTTTTCCCACTAATATGGCCTTGTAAATGATTCCTTTACTACTATGGAATTAATTATATATGGTTATGTGTCTGGAAAAATTCAATTTTTTTTCTATGTTATGATTTCATGGCTAATGTTGTTAATTTTTTTATGATTCATGTCTTATGAACTGCAAAGATTTATTCCATTATTCATGTTTATGATCTTTGATATATAGGATGCGATATAATATTTTCATGATCGAGTTCTCATACCCCAATTATTATGATTATACTTACATATCTCTCTTGTTTACCCTTACAGAGAATCTAACTTCAACCCTTTTCATGATTCCTCCCCTAGGTTATGAGGATATGTATTATGTTTGATGTATCTAAGAAGGGTAATATTCAAGAAGAAGATAGTTGGAGATGATATAGCTCATTTATATACTAGTGCTTATTTTTCTAGATTTCCTAAGGCATTACAATGATATTGTCTTTATGTGTTTCAATGTATAATGTCTTAGGTATTATGCAAAACTTTTGTAATGGAAATGTATTAAAAGTGAGGGTCTCTATAATATTGGAATTGGACGTTGGTACCAATTAATCATGATACTAATTTAAATGTGATGGATAATTAAATCCAATGTGATATAATTAATAGGGAATTGTATATGTAATATGGATCAGACTCCGGCATGGGACGAAGAAGGTATGGAGAGTTCTAGTATCCTCAGGAACCGAAGAGTTTACATTGTTAAATAAAGAATGACTAGATAAATATAAACATATTTTACTATATTACTTGTATTTATTTATTTATAAAACCGTATACACTATTTTGAAAGGATATTATTTTATAAAACATCGAGGATGGCCTACTAAATTGTACTCACACCCAACTCGACCTTCCTAAACGGTGCCTGAATTGATTTCATGGTTGAATGAAAGCTCAATAGAAAGGGCCATATGGTAGATTGTTGGGTCAGGAGGGAAAATGTATGAGGGAACTGGATGGGGTTAATGACCCTTTTGGATGTTGTTAGGGTCTTTATTTATTTGGGTTTTTTCATATTTAAACCTAAAAAATGATTTTCCATGGAATATATACTACTTTGTTTTGGTAATGTATTTCACTCTTTGGTCATCATGTGATAATGGAGTTTGTAGTTACGGTTATATCTTGTTTCTTGTTGTTTATTTAGTTTTACATGTTGTGATACTTTGATAAAGGGGTTATAGTCTCCCCATTATAAATATTTTATCCTCACTTATATTAGGAAGTATATGGCATATTGGAAGGTGCGTCTTGGTCATGTAACCAACCAGATCAAGTAACTAATGTTTGTCACTAGGGTCAAGACATTACAAAGTTGTATTAGAGGAGTTTTATTGTATATTATTTCTTCTTAATATTTTGTGAATGTTATATAGGAGACTATGATGACTCAATCCAGGGACATTGTATCATTCATGGGAGTAACATACCCATGTATGGTGGAAAATCCAAGTACCCATGTTGGTATTACTTTTATTGATGTATTTTGTTACAATTGTTGTTATTTGCCCTCAGGAATGCACTTATTGTGTGATGTGATTTTTTTTTTCATTTTGTCATTTTCTAATATTTGACTCATATATGTGTACAAAAAGAGAGATTATTTGGAATGCATCATTCAATTTACTCCTTATTATTTTGTGACATGCATCATTTTAGGAACGCATGGGAAAACATGTTTTGGGGAAGTTGTTGAATTTTTTTTCTTTTCTTGTGTAATTGAATTGAAAAGGTGCTTAATATGATATTGATAATTTTAAAAATGATGTAATATGTGAATAAATTGGTATATAATGAGAGTATTTAATAATGATAATGATTTAACACTTTTATAAACATGACCTAGCTGTGGGATGGTTAAAGATAGAGATAACACCTCATTTTGGACCGTGTGGAGGAGTTCGAGGGAAATTGATTGTTACAGATTTATATGAAACCCCAAAATTTATTTAATATTGTTTTATGTGTCCAATGATGTGTTTATATCCTTGTATATATATGCCTCCATGATGATTCTTGTTGGGAGGATGACAAGAGGACACATTTTAAGAATCTCCTCTAGTAGTGGAACCTTGATGACCTATTAGTGCCAGAAAAAGAAGTCAAAGATAAGTTCTAAAATATTGTTTCCATGTTTATAAAATTCATCGATGGAGACCCAGGGTAGTTTATGAATATAACTTCTGATCTGATGAGGGAGTTCCAGTTGTAGAACCCTCTATTTTACATCAGAGAGGGTTAAATTGAGATGGTTGAGTCTTGGATCGAGTCTATACAGATGATACATGACCACTTAAATAATCCTACTATGAAGAGAATAAAATTGGATGATTATATGTTACATGGTCAAGATACTATTTTTGGTATATCAAGACTCATGATGGAAAACTAAAGACTATGGAGTAGATGGAAATTCATTATATGTTCATTGAAAAATTTCACCACAATAATCTCAGGAAGGATAGTGAAACTTGGGTCATGAGATTGAATTAGATGATAATTTTTATTATGAAATATTCCATATTTTTTATAGATTTTTAGTGCTTTGTTCCAATAATTGTAGGAGATAAATATACTATATAATTTTTTTAGGATGGAATTTTTTATCTCAATTAGGTTAAATACTCTTAGAGGGGTGAATTATAGTATGAACGATTAAGACTATTACCACTTTGGATCTTGTTTCATCATTAAACAAAACAATCTTATCTATGTTTCCTATACATTTGTATGAAGAGAAATTAAAGCATGAAGGAGACACAACAATTTTCACTTGGTTCACCCTCACTGGGCTACTTCCAAGGAACATACAATCGCAATGTTCCGATTATTCCAAATCCACAAATCCTCCCTGCCAAGTATAGTGGTTCGGGCTAAATCTAATATATACCTAGGCTCACAACTATTACAAGGATTAGGTTCAGCTAACTACCTTACCAATGGTCCCTCCCTATGTATCTTTATCTGACTCATTACAATTGTAAAGGATCACCTAATTCCTCTTGCTTTTCTTATTAATCTTGGAAAGGATTAAAACACAGTTTTTCGAGATATAGGTCCCTTCATAATATCTAATGAATATATCCCCAATAAAAGATAGATTCTATGTTTAAGTTCCACTTTAATCCAACTGATAAATACCACCATTCCATGGATTTACTAGGTAATGCCTTCTAATTAGTTTATGTGATGCTCATTTCCTTCACGAAGATTCTATTTTGTGAAGCTCAAATAGCCTTCATGATGCTCCTACATTTTTTTAATCTCACATAGTATTTACTAAGAACACCACTTTCTTAAGTCTCAACTATCTCTGATGAAGTCCCTTAATTCCACAATTCTCAGAACATTTAGATGGATTTTATAGCCATCATGAACTTATTCACATGAATCTACTTCATGAAACATCTTCACAAACCACATTTGGGATTATAGATCTTTAATATTTTTATTTTCACTTTCTAATTTTTGGAATGGGTACATGTCTATTTATATGCCTTTAGACCAATTCTAAAAAAATTCAACAATATGAACTCTATTTTGCGATGATCCCCCATTTCCTCCATTATGATCCCTTTTTATCAATCCTCCAAAAGAATTTTCCATTCTATATTATTGAAATAATCATGGAGATCACCTTCCAACCCTTCATGCCACATTAATTCACAATTCATGATGCACCACACATTCAATGTTTGTAATCGTCATAATCTTCATGGATTAATGGAACACCCTTCGTGAAGTCAAGTCTTTTTCAAAATTCAATATTTTTACTTATTTCATAAGGTATTTAAGGTAATACAATTTTCATGATGGTATCCAAATCCCAAATTTTTTAACCCAAAATTTGTAAAACACTAGGAAGCGACATCACCTTTTGTATGAAATTTTCTTCATCACTTCCATGGAATCAATTCCACTATCTTAGATCATTATCAACATGATTAGTTGAAAATATCTCAATATATCCAAAACACACCTAGTAAACATGATATTTCAACATACATAAACAACCCATAATTATAGCAATGTTACCTTGAGTTATTTTTATCAACAATATCCCCCTTTGGGTTGTTGAAAACTTTTCATATTTTGATACCGTGTTAATGTTTCTCCCATCCTATGCCATTATTAACTTTATGTGACTCAAATATTGAAAAATTATTTACTCAACACATACCCTAAACCCACATGATCCATGTTCATCATGAGAAATAATAGTATCATTCAACATTAATCAATTAATAACTTCATTCCAAAACATGTAGAATACATTCATCAGGAACTCCATCTATCATGATATATATATATCCTTTGGTCGATCACTTCTAGAATCTTATTATTTAAAAATCCCCCTTTCTCAATGCTCTGTTAGCTTTTAACTACCCATATCTCTCTTCCCCACCCATCATCTTCTCCCCCTATCTTGATTAATACTTTTTCTCCCTTTTTACATCAACAATTTCTCACCCTTTATCAGGGACCCCGAAGGTCACTTCATTGTCTTCTACAACAGGGTAAAGAAAAAATATCATTACATTAGGGAAAAACTCTCCATACCATGGGGAGAGGGGGACCCACATCCATACTTTCTCAAGAATAGGGAGTTGAATGAACTATAAGATCCAGTCGATGCCATTAAATTGCTTAATTATGTAAGGTATTTGTCAGAATGTATGCAACCTATTATTCTGTAGGAACATACTCCAACTTCACAATCCATTTCTCTACCTTATACATGACACAATAATACTGTATTTCAATTTTCTCAGTACTTGAGTGAGGGATTGGATATTTTTTCTATTATTTTTAACACTTAAGATATAAAAATTTATTCTAATCGAGACTTCACTTCTACTCATATATCATTAAGCTACTTCTAAATCAAAAATAATTGTCTGCATGCTTGTGTACCCGTAATATATTCATCTCCATTGATGCATAAAGAAATGACATATGGTTTCTTTTGTAGCCATGAAATACATAAATATCCATGATAGAATATACTATCCAATGTATATTTTCTATCATCTATTAAGTTGGCACAATATGCACTTAAATATACCAATTACTCCTACTGAGATTTTTCATTATACATCATCCTAAAATACACTATTCCCTTAATATAAATATGTATTCTTCTTACTAAATTCATGTGACTTTCCTTTGTATTACATTGATACATTACTGACTGATATTTGGAAAAAAGCAACATTTGGTCATGTCACTTTCATGTATAACATGCTTCAAATGATCTGGTTGTATTCGATGACATTAACATATTTTCCTTCAAAACCTCCTCCAGATATTTATATATAGAAATAAATGCTCAAATATTTCCTTATGAAACAAATAAACCATGGAAAAACACCAGTTCACCAATATTTGACATTTCATACGTACTTTTCATGAATACAGAAAAATGTCTATAGTTCACTTCATGTAATCCACCAAGTATTATTTTGATGAAATAAAGTAGAACCACCCACTATGAATACTATAATTCTTGAAATAAATGTTGTAATCAAATATGCCACCCTGAAAAACTCAGCTTCTTCAAAAACTGATTGAGCCATGAATACCATGCTCTTGGAGCTTAATTCAACCCATATAGTGCATTCTTCATCCGACATACTTTGTTCTCATCTTTATGAATTAGAAAACCATACAGTTTCTCATTATAATATTATTATTATAGATCTCCATTCACAAATGATGATTTGGAATCTATTTAGAAAACGTTAAACATTATTATCACTATTATGTCCAATAATAATCTGATTGTATATAGACTCTAAATTGGTGAAATTATCTTATCACCATCAAGACCCACTATCTATGATTAGCCATTTCACACAAGATATGCATTGTTTCAAATCACTGTGTCATATTTATTCATCTCATTGAGAAAGAACAATTTATTCTTGAAAAAATTCTTATTTTTTTGCTTCAAAACAATCTCTCATCTCTTCTTCTTCTCAATATGGTCAAGCACTTCATTCATAGCCTAATTCCAATTCATATCTCCAGCTACTTCATCAATATATTTAGTCTCTACATATGATATGTATGATACACGATGTACATTCTTCATCATCTTTTTCTATACTAGCACTGTCTATTCACGAGTTATGTTTCTTTCTACCAATTTCAGCTCTTTTCATTGCTCTCTTAATAGAAACTAATTTATTCTCCTACATCTAATGATATAAGTCTTCTTCTAAATCATCCACTTGAACTGGAACATCCCCAAATATGCTTATCTCTTCATTACTATCCTCTAGAGTCTTTTCATGTATTTATAGAAGTTTATTTTCATTAACCTCTATAGTTACATCAAAGGATTCAACTGCATTTCCATACCACTTATAGAAACATTTATATGATTTTATTTTCATTGAGTATCCAATGAATATCCCTTAATCTCCACAATATTCAAACTTCCTATGTTTCTCCTTATTGAGAATGAAACACTTGCTTCTTAAGATATGAAAGTACTATTGGGTTGGATTCATTGCATACCATATCTCATATGGAGTATTTTCTTCCATAAGACACAAAAATATCCTATTAGATATCTATACATATTTCGAGACATATTATTTCTAGATTTTCCATAGTATGTCCTTTTCAGAAAGAATTATTCTTTCCATGTTGTTGATGATCCAATTTCTCCTCTCAAAATTTACATTTTGTTAAGGAGTTCATACTTTTGAAACATTATGACTTATCCTATGATTCTGAAGATAATATTCCAAATGAATATTTTTTAATTATATACCATTATCTACAAGAAACATCAAACTCATGTTTCATGAATTCTTTCAGATTCCCTCTAATACTGATTTAGGAAACTAAACATATTCAACTTGTGGGAAATGAGAATTAGCCATTCCAGCCTGCTAAAATCATCAATTAAAAGACTGTAATATCTCCTCCCATTAATACCTCATGGTTAAATAGTTATTTATACATAAATATTAACAAACTCAATCCCTATTTTGATCTTTTCCTCTTCACTTATATGAATTTTTAATGATCTTTTCTAATTGGAAAGAATTGCACGTATGAGTACGATAACTTGATAATATTGGGAGATCTTTTCGAGCATCACATTTCCCCAGATCTTACATTGATATTTGGATCAAGTGACCATTAATTAAATTCAATAACATTATTTCGTCATCCTTGGATAGAAATAAAATATCTTATTATACACTTAAAAAGTTTGAATTTCCATTTGTACACTTTCCATATAAAACAACCATGTCGTCTTCTGCCTTAGTGATGAATAATTTCCTTGAAACTCATATGTTAGGTACTGAGTCACATAGTTGACTGACACTGAGAAAATTTTGACTTATACCATCAATAACTATGACATCATCAAGTCTCATGTCTCTTCCTCCAAAATTGTTTTTTAATAAGATAACGATCTTCAGGTCTTCAGCGTTACCAAATATTATGATACCATCCTTTTTGTACCTGATTTCTATCAACAAATCCTAATTTATTTTTATATGAGAAGTACATGAACTCTCAATGATCCATATTCCAGTGTGATTTGACGCATTGAATGTAATATCTACAACTACTTCATGTTTATCTATCATATTTTTATATATGTTTTTTATGTCATACCTGATATATATTGATGATCATTATATTTATTAGTGTATGAATAACCAGATTTAACTTCTAAAGCATCAAATTGATTTTGAATTTTCATCTCTTTTGATGACACTTTTTTCAACTGCTTGTGACCAGATTCAGTCTGCTTCGACACATTCGTATATATTGTTGATGAATATTATCTTGAATTATTTATGAATCCCCCACACTTGAAATAGTGATTGTGAAATGGTTTCTTGAAATATTGGGCCTTTTATTTCTTCCTTCGTTGGTATCATTCCCTTGGATACCAATTTTATATGGAACAAGCATTTTGATAGAGTTCTATATTTCCACAATAGTAGCATCTAATGTGGGGTGTAGTTTAATGTGGCAATACTCATTACTATTTATCCTTAAGGATATTTGACACTTATTATCATGGAGCAAACCCAAAACAATATTCAAACTCATAGTGGGAGCATGTTTTATATCACCAACCACTACTTCATCAGTTTTCAATCAAGCCCCATACCATACGTAGCATTCTAATCAATCATTTTCCATCTTCACTGGAACTCCAAAATCTCTTTTTCTTTTTTCTATTGCCTATGTTTCCTACTTTTCTAGAATCAAGAATTTCTCATGATCTTTAAATTTTCTTTTCTTGTTTAAGACTTTATATTTATTCTATTTGCTGTGTTGGATTTGGGATTTTCTAGGATTATTCAAACTATCAATCACCTTTTTCTATTCTGCAGTTATTATTTTGTAATCAATCACCTTCTTAGAGATTTTTATTGTTTTAGAAATTATTTTATCAATTTCTTCCTTCAACTCAGACTTTTCTTATTCCTTCTGCATCATATAATGTTTGGCATCACAAACCAATTGGTTGGATTTCTTTTTTTTGGTTCTCCAAAAATATATTTCATCAAGAGAAGATTCTAATTCAATTTGAAGGTCACCTCTTCCGTCCAATTCTCCCTCATCACTTTTTATTTCCTCCTTTGTTTGAAATTTTTTACCATTCCACCATAAAACCTATTTCACGATCCTTACAGTCCTCAAAATATTCTTCCTAAGATTATTCTGAACTTTCTTCTTCTTTTGAAAGAAGATTTTTTTTTTGTATAAATTTATCATATTAAATCCATTACATTTCACATAGAATGAATAATTCTACCAAGGAAGTTAATCATTGAATTCATCATCATCTTCACACTTTTTAGAACAACGTGCTGAAATTTTTCCAATTTTTCCACATAAAAAGCATATAAGTGTAAGTTCACCTTTGAATTCTCCTCTTCCTCTTTGTAGAATTGAAGAATAAATGACATAAAATCATCCAAATTGTCATCAAATTGACTACCTTCAATAAGAAACTTCATCATGGCCTTGAATGAAACATCACATTTCTTCACATTTTCCACAACATTATTATCATCATTTATCATTTCATATGATATAGGTGTACTATGTATGTTATCTGATGTCAGCTCATTCAGATCTTTATCTTCCAATACAGCAACCATTGGACTAAACTAAGTTGTATGTTCTCTCAAGAAGCACATGACATTCTGTATAACTTTAATAATCTCTCTAAAAACGTGAATTTCTTCCATTATGACATTCAAATGATCAAATAATGTGTCAAAAAACTCATTAGGGTGTATTATAAAATCCATAAATTTGTTCAATAAAACATATTTGTTTGTTTATCTAAATTTTCATTCACCGTCATATATATTCAGTAACATTTCCCACATAGCATGTAATGATTTTCATAACAACACCTTTGTATATATTTCATTTGATAGTTAACTGTAAAGACCCAAAATTTTGAATAAATCTTGTTTCCAAATTTTGTCTGTTATTTTATTTTTGATAGTCAACAAAACTGTTTCATTTGATAACATGAGTATAATTAAAATGAGACCTTTGGGTTTTGACTGTTATATGACCATTGGTCAATATGACCCCTGGAAACTAAATGTTTTGATTATTGTCTCTAAATACAAGTAATCTTGGATAATTATTATAGAAAAAAGATTTGATGGCCTCACCCAGTAGTCTTGGACCGATCGAAGTCCATCTAACAAAACTTGGGAAGGAGGTAGCACCATTGGGCTTTTCTCTGGACCAAAACCAAGCCGAACTTCATCATGTGAAGCTAGAACAGAATCGCATTTGCAAGAAGTTCAAACTGATATAAATTAATACTCGTGCGATGTTAGCCGAGCCTCCCTCAGATTCTCTCACCTTAGCACACCTTACACTTAGGTCCTATGCTGGTGTGATAAGGGGCTATGTAAGGATACCGTAACTACCTTGTGTAATCCTTTGTTTTAAATAAAAATTGGGATTTCTTCTTATGATGAAGTTTATGAATTTTCAAATGACCAGATAAATATAGTATGTATATTTTTTATGATTTTTAGAAAACGGATATTTTAAAAATGTTTATGTAAACCTTAAATAATTAAAAATGTGTAATGATATTAAAAAAATGGTCTTCTTCAATTATGCTCAGAACGAAAGTTAGAGTCTAATAAGATCAACATATTTTTTGATGAATAGTAAATAATGAATAGTGATTTTATGATTAGTATTAGTAATGTGTCCAAATGGATTAGTAATCTCATTTAAAGAAAGTATTAATATAATCTAGGCACCTAGATTAAGTAATGTGATTCAATAAAATGGTTAAATAACGATTTCATAGATTATTATTCAAGTATTAGTTTTTTCGAGTGAATAATGTTTTTTAAATAAAAATTAAATTAAAAAAATAAAAAAAAAATATTTTTATAAACTGAATTTCATTTTTGAACTCAGAGCACCGATATTATGTTATGGTAATTTTTGGGGTTTTTTCTGAAAAAAATTGATTTTTCGGTGAATACTGTATTTATTTAAAAAATAAATTAATAATTATTAGAAAATTATTTTTATAAAATGGTGTTCATTTTTGAAATCAGAGCATTGATATTTTGGTTAAGGTGAAATTTTGGGATTATTCTGAGAAAGTTGAATTTTCGATGAATAGTGAAAATACAGTTTTTAAGTTACGGGTGTTTAATGACATAATTAAATGATGTATTAATTATGTAATCAATATGGTAGACTTATGAATAGTAAGATAAGGTACGAGGTGTCCCAAGTGTCCAATACCATGGGAAAATACAATGGGAAAGCCCATGGTTTATCCAAAACCACTAATGAGGTGTCCCTTGACCATTAATGTCTTGTCCCCTCACTTTCCCTATAAATACCAAGCCATCCTCTCATCCATTAAACTCCCCACTCTTCCCTAATGAAGTTCCGGTCTCATTACCTCCCAAGGAGTCCTACCAAGGTTCCCCAAAGCCCTCAAGGTCCCAACCGTGGAGTTTTAAGAGTTACGTTTTATGGTAAGGGATCCGACCTCTCTCTTTCTTTTCAAGTAATCTCTTTTATGTCATTCCTTTTATGATCCATGTTATTATGAGGGAGGATGTTATTTTATATTACTCTTACTTCCCTTTTCATGTTTATATGATGAGAGATCCCCTCTAACTCACATCATTTCGTTTTATGATGTTTTAAGTGGCACCGTTAGGCTGCCGAAATTTTTGTAACGGGTTCTTTCTCCCTTCTCAATTTTCAAGATCTATTTTCATGTAAAGTATTTCAAGTTCCTTTTATTATGTTGGGGTATGATCACTAAATTTTTCATAATGATCTTTTATGATCATATGATGAGATACCCCATTTTATCTCTTCAATTCAGTATTTTGATGTTTTAAGTGGCGCCATTAGGTTGCTGAATTTTTAAGTGGTTCTTCACCCTTCTCATTTTAAAGTTCTACATTCATGTCAATTCTTTAAAATTCCTTTTTTTATGTTGGGGTATGATCTCTATATCTATCATACTGGAATATTATGTTCATATGATTAGAGACCCCATTTTATCTCTTCAATTCAGTATTTTTATGTTTTTAGTGGCGCCGTTAGGCTGCCGAATTTTTAAGTGGTTCTTCACCCTTCTCATTTTGAAGTTCTACTTTCATGTCAATTCATTCAAATTCCTTTTTGTTATGTTGGGGTATGATATCTGTATCTATCATACTGGACTATTATGTTCATATTATTAGAGACCCCATTTGATCTCTTCAATTCAGTATTTTGAAGTTTTATGTGGCACCGTTAGGCTGCCGAATTTTTAAGTGGTTCTTCACCCTCCTCTTTTTGAAGTTCTACTTTCATGTCAATTCTTTCAAATTCCTTTTTGTTATGTTGGGGAATGATCTCTATATCTATCATACTGGACTATTATGTTCATATTATGAGATACCCTATTTAATCTCATCAATTCATTTTTTGTTGAAGTTTAAGTGACGCCGTTAGGCTGCCGAATTTTTAAGTGATTCTTTCACCCTTCTCCTTTTCAAAGTTCTAATTCCATGTCAAGTCATTCAAGTTCCTTTTATTATTTTGCGGTATGATATCTATATATATCATACTGATCATTTATGTTCATATGATGAGAGACCCTATTTGATCTCGTCAATCCATTTTTGGATGTTTTAAGTGACGCCATTAGGCTACCGAATTCTCATAAGAGAAATCTTATTTTTGTCTTCCTTTCAAGTTTTTCGTTTCATATGGTATGTCATTAAAATTTCATTACCATGTTCTTAAATACTATATATTATGTTCCCCTACTATTTTATGTATCATTTTTGAGAGGGTGACCCATGTCCCCTCCCTTTTAAATGTTTTCTAAAACCATGTATCGTAGACGTTATGCTCCATAGTTTTCATCTCAAAATGCCTCCCTCTTTATCTCAAAATTATTTTATGTTATTATGTGAATAATCAAGCTCTTATTTATACAGGGGTATTCACATATATATCAAAATTTTCTATTTTAAATTCTGGGATTTACATACATGAAACTCACTTTCCCTTTCCGTGGGTTTAAATTGACATAAAGATCATGTCATTAAAGAAATTTATAAAATGTTATGATTATCAAATGAAGCCCATTTATTTTATGATATATGGGTTATTTATGAAATGTTTGATGATGATATATGTGGATCAAATGATAATAAAGGAAAATTTAATGGTCCACCCTGATAGCGCTCTAATGCATTGGGTAAAGACTTAATCTCTAGAGATGATTTTTTAGACTGATACCTTGGTGAATAACCTTGGTAATTTTTAATGACACCTTGGGGATGGACCTTGGTGAAACGAAATGATTGTCAATATTAAATGTTGTAGCCACATCTTCAAGTTATGAAAAATGTTATTTTTTATTATGATATGCAGCATGATTTTTTTCTCATGCCTTAATGTTCTTTTCATGACTTTATTGATGTATCTCAAGTTCATATGTAAAATGTTTCGCTTGTTTCCCTTACTGGGCCTTCTGCTCACCCTTTCTTTTGATTTATGTCCCCAGGTTATGAGATGCAGTAATTAAACTAGGATGAATTTAAGGATAATCCTTTCAAGTGTTTAAGAAGAATGTTTTATGTTGTTTTCATGTATTATGTTCCTGGTTTCCACGACACTAAAACTTAAATATCCTCAGTTTTGTGTAATGTAATGAAATTTTATGTTATAAAAAGGCAGGATGCTATAGTTGGTATCAATGGATGGTTTAGTTATTTGTGGAAATTAGGATATGAAAACTCTAGGAAGAACCCTATAGAAAAGTTTAAATATAGAAAATCTTCCTGGTATTTTGGTGAGCATTGAGTACGGGGTTTCCAAGCAAATACATCCCTATCTGGATACGAGCAGGTAGAGGTGGCTTTGGCACAGATGTACATAGTGGTAAAACCTAAAAACACAGCTTTGAGCTAGACTCGAACGGGAACTGGTACACGACAACAGGCCTTGCTGCACTCTTGCTTACAACACTCCCGGGGGATATGCTTTGGTAAATTCATAAGCATATTATGAACCATTATTAAAGTAACAAGGATAAAACAAAATAAATATTCACATAAGAATATATGATCATGGATAACCTGGTTTGAAACCTAGGGGATCACAAGTTAGGGTATAATTTTCTTCTACAAGTTATCCTTATATACTTTATGCTCCTTTTCATGATTATTGGTTAAGTATTTAAGCCTCTAATTATACTTTCTCTTCTTAGTTAATGGTGGGAAATGGAAGAACACGTCCCAACAACCAATGTGATAGGAAATGCGATGATTTCCGTATTAATATGACAGAGATGATTAGGGGATTAAAAGATGATTATTATTTTGGAAGACGTTCACTAATTTGGGGACCCTATATGATCGAGGTAAATAGATTACTACAGTATTTTCATTGAGGAGTAAGGTTGACATATAGAATTGATGAATTTAGGGTGGACTAATAGTAGTTTAGGTTACTTATGGAAATGATTAACCTATCTTGTGTAAAATATGTTTAGGTTAGCTAATTTTGTTATAAGATTTTAAGAGTGGTTGATGTGTTTTGGAGATGATAAATGAAGTTTATTTTGGAAGACAATGTTCTCAAATTCTTCTTGTAGTTGGGTTTCAATATTAGTTTGGTTTATTTTGAGAAATTTTAAGAACAGTTATTTATGGAATGGTCTATGATGAACTTTGGGTAGTACCATGGAACTTTGAAGATTTAAAAGTAGTTTCCATTCCTATGGGATTATTTCTTTTTGAAGAGTTGTTTTACCTTAAAATTTCTATTTTTGGGATAATGTTTAAAGATAGAAGAAATAGATAGTTAATCTTTTGTGGATTATGTGATTCTCTAATAGATGATTCTTGTGCTTTTGATGAGACCAAGTGTTTTTGAATTCTCATCATTTAGAGAAAATATTCGTTTTGGTAGAAACATATTAAATGATGAAACTCTATTGGAAGGTAGGTATATTTTCTTATGTTTTTATTCTATGTAGTAAATTAATTCCTCAAAATTATAAAAATTAACATAAAACAAAAACGTTGTTGGTTTACGTTTCCTACTAGGTAATCAATGACCGTTTACACACATCGTATGTTTGGGATTTTCTTATGGTTAACTTTCTCCTAATCATGTTTTCTATCACTCTCCCCCAGAACATGTCCCTTTTTTTTCTTCCATATCCATGTTTTCCTCCATGTAATCCTAGTATGGGTTAACTCTGGTGACCTTTGTACTTCTCTTTCTTTCTTTTAAAGTAATAGTATTTATGACTCCTTTACCGATGTGGGACTTTCAATGAAATTTCAAAACCCAATTTTTAAAAATTGCGAGGATGCAATTTCTTAAGGGGGGAAGATTGTAAAGACCCAAAATTTTGAATAAATCTTGTTTCCTAATTTTGTGTGTTATTTTATTTTTGATACTCAACAAAACTGTTTCATTTGATAACATGAGTATAATTAAAATGAGACCTTTGGGTTTTCACTGTTATATGACCATTGATCAATATGACCCCTGGAAACTAAACGTTTTGATTATTGTCTCTAAATACTAGTAATCTTGGTTAACTATTATAGAAATAAGATTTGATGGCCTCACCCAGTAGTCTTGGACCGATCAAAGCCCATCTAACAGAACTTGGGAAGGAGGTAGCACCACTAGGCTTTTCTCTGGACCAAACCCAAGCCAAACTTCATCGTGTGAAGCTAGAACGGAATCGCCTTTGCGAGAAGTTCAAACTGATAGAAATTACTACTCGTGCGATGTTAGCCGAGCCTCCCTCAGATTCTCTCACCATATCACACCTTACACTTAGGTCCTATGCTGGTGTGATAAGGGGCTATGTAAAGAGACCATAACTGCCTTGTGTAATCCTTTGTTTTAAATAAAAATTGGGATTTATTCTTATGATGAAGTTTATGAATTTTCAAATAACCGGATAAATATAGTATGTATATTTTTTATGAATTTTAGAAAAGGGATATTTTAAAAATGTTTGTGTAATCCTTAAATAATTAAAAATGTGTAATGATATTCAAAAAACGTTCTTCTACAATTATGCTCAGAATGAAATTTATAGTCTAATAAGATCAACTTAATTTTTGATGAATAGTAAATTATGAATAGTGATTTTATGATTAGTATCAGTAATGTGTCCAAATGGATTAGTACTCTCACTTAAAGAAAGTATTTATATAATCTAGGCACCTAGATTAAGTAATTTGATTCAATAAAATGGTTATATAACGATTTCATAGATTATTATTCAAGTATTAGTTTTTTCGAGTGAATAGTGTTTTTTAAATAAAAATTAAATTAAAAAAATTTTAAAAATTATTTTTATAAAATGAATTTCATTTTTTAACTTAGAGCACCGATATTATGTTATTGTAATTTTTGGGGTTTTTTCTGAAAAAAATGAATTTTTGGTGAATAGTGTATTTATTTAAAAAATAAATTAAAAAAATTTAGAAAATTATTTTTATAAAATGGATTTCATTTTTGAAATCAGAGCATTTATATTTGGTTAAGGTAATAGTTTGGGATTATTCTAAAAAAGTTGAATTTTCGATGAATAGTGAAAATACAGTTTTTAAGTTACGGGTGTTTAATGATATCATTAAATGATGTATTAAGTATGTAATTAATATGGTCGACTTATGAATATTAAGATAAGGTATGATGTGTCCCAAGTGTCCAATACCATGGGAAAATACCATGGGCAAACCCATGGTTTTGCCAAAACCACTAATGAGGTTTCCCTTGGCCATTAATGCCTTGTCCCCTCACTTTCCCTATAAATACCTAGCCATCCTCTCATCCAGTCGACTCCCCACTCTTCCCCAATGATGTTCGGGTCTCATTACCTCCCAAGGAGTCCTCCCAAGGTTCCCCCAAGCCCTCAAAGTCCAAAACATTGAGTTTTAAGAGTTACGTTTTAAGGTAAGGGATCCGACCTCTCTCTTTCTTTTCAAGTAATCTCTTTTATGTCATTCCTTTTATGCTCCATGTTCTTATGTGGGAGGATGTTCGTTTATATTCCTCCTACTGACCATTACATGTTTATATGATGAGAGATCCCCTATTACTCTCATCATTTCGTTTTATGAAGTTTTAAGTGGTGCAGTTAGGCTGCCGAAATTTTTGTAACGGGTTCTTTCTCCTTTCTCAATTTTCAAGATCTATTTTCATGTAATGTATTTCAAGTTCCTTTTTATTATGTTGGGGTATGATCTATAAATTTATCATAATGATATTTTATGATCATATGATGAGAGAACCCATTTGATCTCTTCAATTCAGTATTTTGATGTTTTAAGTTGCACCGTTAGGCTGCTGAATTTTTAAGTGGTTCTTCACCCTTCTAGTTTTGAAGTTCTACTATCATGTCAATTCATTCAAATTCCTTTTTGTTATGTTGGGGTATGATATCTATATCTATAATACTGGAATCTTATGTTCATATGATGAGAGACCCCATTTGATCTCTTCATTTCAGTATTTTGAAGTTTTAAGTGGCGTCGTTAGGCTGCCGAATTTTTAAGTGGGTTTTCACCCTTCTCGTTTTGAAGTTCTACTTTCATGTCAATTCTTTCAAATTACTTTTTGTTATGTTGGGGTATGATCTCTATATCTATAATAATGGAATATTATGTTCAAATGATGAGAGACCCCATTTGATTTCTTCAATTCAGTATTTTGAAGTTTTAAGTGGCGCCGTTAGGCTGCCGAATTTTTAAGTGGTTCTTCACCCTCCTCGTTTTGAAGTTCTACTTTCATGTCAATTCTTTCAAATTACTTTTTGTTATGTTGGGTTATGATATCTATATCTATAATACTGGAATCTTATTTTCATATTATTAGAGACACTATTTGATCTCATCAATTCATTTTTTGTTGATGTTTAAGTGACGCCGTTAGGCTGCGGAATTTTTAAGGGATTCTTTCACCCTTCTCCTTTTCAAAGTTCTAATTCCATGTCAAGTCTTGAATGTTCCTTTTATTATGTTGGGGTATGATATCTATATATATCAGATTAATAATTTATTTTCATATGATGAGAGACCCTATTTGATCTCGTCAATCCATTTTTGGAAGTTTCAAGTGACGTCGTTAGGCTACCGAATTCACATAAGAGAAATCTTATTTTTGTCTTCCTTTCAAGTTTTACGTTTCATATGGTATGACTTTAAAATTTCATTACCATGTTCTTAAATACTATATATTATGTTCCCCTACTGTTTTATGTATCATTTTGAGTGGGTGACCCATGCCCCCTCCCTTTTCAATGTTTTTTAAAACCATGTATCGTAGACGTTATGCTGCATAGTTTTCGTCTCAAAATGCCTCCCTCTTTATCTCAAAATTATTTTATGTTATTAAGTGAATAATAAAAGCTCTTATTTCTACAGGGGTATTCACATATATATAAAAATGATCTATTTTAAATTCTGGGATTTACATACATGAAACCCGCTTTCCCTTTTAGTGGGTTTAAAGTGACATAAAGATCATGTCTTTAAAGCAATTTTTAAAACGTTATGATTATGAAAACAAACCCATTTATTTTATGCTATATGGGTTATTCATGAAATGTTTTATGATGATATATGTGGCTCACATGATAATAAAGGAAAATTTAAGGGTGCTCCCTGATAGCGCTCCAATGCATTGGGTAAAGACTTAATCTCTAGAGATGACTTTTTAGACTGATACCTTGGTGAATAACCTTGGTAATTTTTAATGACACCTTGGGGATGGACCATGGTGAAATTAAATTATTTCCAATATTAAATGTTGTAGCCACATCTTCAAGTTATGAAAAATGTTATTTTTATTATGATATGCCTCATGATTTCTTTATCAGGCCTTAATGTTCTTTTCACGACTTTATTTATGTATCTCAAGTTCATATGTAAAATGTTTTGCTTGTTTCCCTTACTGGGCCTTCTTCTCACCCTTTCTTTTGATGTATTTCCCCAGGTTAGGAGATGCAGTAATGAACCTAGGATGAACTTAAGGAGAAGTCTTTCAAGTGTTTAAGAAGAATGTTTTATGTTGTTTTCATGTATTATGTTCCTGGTTTCCAAGACACTAAACCTTAAAGATCCCCAGTTTTGTGTAATGTATTGAAATTTTATGTTATAAAAAGGCGGGATGCTATATTAACCCCCTAAAGTATTGATCCATTTAGAATCAACATTCAATTCCATTCAATCATCTTCTAAAAAACTACCGCTATCGATATTAGCGGATATTCCATTCATAGTCGGTGTAAATATATCCACTCATAATGATTGACATTAGAGTAGGAATAGATTCTTCTATAATTGAAAATAGATTCCATCAAAGATCATAATTTGTTTGTGATTGACAACCTCAATTTCTTTTTTTGACAGAGAACCATTGACCTTTAACATTTCCCTGCATTACCAATTGATATCCAAATTAGCTTAAATACACTGACATGGGGTGAATCATGGTACGATATATTAAAACTATTACCCCTTAAAATAATGTTTCTTCATTAAACAAAACACTATTCTAACTCTTTCCTATATCAATGTATGAGTTGAAATTAAATCATCCACGAGCCATATAAAGTTTTACATGGTTCACCCTCATTCTTCTATATCCAAGGAGCATACAACAACAATCTGCCCATTATACCAAATCCAATAAGGCTCATTACCATGAATGGTGATTTAGGATATATATTTTTTATAACTAGAATCACACCCTTTAAAAGTTTTAGGGTCATGTCACTACTTTCCCATGGGTCCCTCTATATATATCTTTCTATGGCTCACTACTAGTGGAAAGGACAATCATCTTACTCTTTCTTTTCTCACTAATCTTAGAGGGAATTCAAACATATTTTATGGAATTTTGGGTCCCTTTATTATCTCCAATGAATATATACCCAGTTATAGGTTGATGCTCTGTTGATGATTCACTTTCATCATACTGATGAATACCACTTTTCCACATATTTACAAGGAAATTTCTTTTGAATAATTTGGACAATGATCAAAGCCTTCATGAATATACTATTTTGAGAAGCTCAAATATTCTTCGTTGAGCTGGTACCTTTTTTAAGCTCAAATAGAATTCAGAAAGTAATCCTCTCTTGTGCGTCTCAACTATCCTTCGTGAATTCCCTTTCTTTTGCGATGCTCATAACATTTAGTTTACTTTTATAGACATTATGAATATACTTACAAGATACTCCTTTGTGAACCACCTTCATACATGACCTTCATGATTCCAGATCCTTAATATTTTCATTAAGCCTTTCTAATTTTTTGAAGGGGGTAGAGGAATATTTATGGGGTTTTCCATTGATTCTAGAACCCTTGTGCCACATCATCACCCTTTGATAGTGCTCCCTATTTTCTATCATGATGCTCCATTTTCCATGATGCTCAATGGAAATTTTCCATTCAATATGATTATTGTAATCATTATGATCATGGTCAGACTCTTCACACTATGATGAGTCTCCTCACCTTCCTTGTTCTCAATGATCTTCATACTCACAAATCACACCTTATGTATGATGTTTTTCGCATTACTTCCATGAAATCCATTCCTCTTTCTTGGATCTTTGTCAATATTACCTGTCAAAAATTGTTCTATATCTCCAAAACATAACTTGGAAACCCTATTTGTCAACAAACACAATTAACCCAAAAATATTACATTTTTACCTTGATGAAATTTTTTATACCATACATAAATGTGAAATTATGTCCTCGGTGAATATTTTTAGATGGAAGAGGTTTTCAAAAGTGGTGAATTGGGATCTCATAATTGGGGGGAATTTGAAAAAGTCTTCCAATGGATAACATGTGGTTCATGGTGGATGGTTGGGATGTACGAATTCCAAGAGTAGGAAACATCTTTTTGAGAATGTGATCCATGGCATTGGGAAGAATATTAGCCAAGGATAGGGATATATTACATAAAATATTGCATGAGTGCTTCTCCACCAGTGTGGTAGGTCGATCTGAATTTGTTAACATTTTCGCTAACCACTGGTGGAGTTCTAAGCTTCTAGAAAGATGATACATCTATAGAGGTTCTTTCGGAACCCATGACAAATGAGTGTTGGTGGAGTAGTGAGGTAGAATAACGGTGTGGGAAGGGGACCATCCACACCATACTGGTCTGTCATTTATAGTTCTAATATATGTGTATGTAGAGGTAGTGGTAATGGAGCTTCTAGGAAAGATCACCCATAACAATATAGTGGTGTAGCTCAGGGGACTCCTGTTACATATTTTGAAAGTTGGTAAGTATAGATACTTGTTATTCACCATACTCTTGTGGATAGTGAGGTTGGACGATCAACAATAATAGGAAATATTCTTTAGTTTCTATACTATCTAGTTCCTTATTATATACTAGAGCCTCTCATTATTTTATTCACTCACAAATTCTGAATGAATTGAGTTTGGTAGTGGAGATAGTGAAATGGGTTTTGGAGATAGATACACCATTGAGAGTATGGTCTAGAGAAATTTTCTAACGAAAAGGGTGTTTTCTCGAGGACGGGTTATATCATTTTCAATGGGATCTTTATGCCTTTGGGATATCAGTTTTCGACCTAATTTTGGGTTTGAACTGTTTAGTATCATACAAATCCTATATAGACTATTATGGCATGAGAGTTATTTTTATTCATATTGAGGGTGATAATTATATTCTTTTTGGAGAATGGGATATGAAGATGGGATATGTAGGCCCAATTCACTATGAATTGGTGGTTCTTACCACCTAGGGTTCTGGTCTCTTAATAGATGATGAGTGTGTAATGTAGGATATCATTACACCCATAGTGGATAGATTTGTATATTTGTTTCATAAATAATTTTTAGGGCATCCGTATAAGATATATGTGGAATTAACCATTGAGATCATGCCTAGGAATGAATCAAATTCCATTCCACCATACAAAATTACCCCAACAGAGCTTTAAGAGAACAATACATAACTGGAAAAGTTGGAAGATATGGTATCTAGCTTCATGGCGGCGGTGATGGCCCCTCCCCCTCAGGGGGAGGGGCAGGATCATTCTTTTCGGGATGTAGTACCCATGAGGCGCCCTTTTCTACCTGCATCGATGTCTCTCCAAAGGTACTTGGAATCTGCAACGGACATCTAGTTTTCCCAGTTTCATCCAAGGAATTCCCTGAAGCTTCATCGCTTCATTCCACGGCCCTGGTCGCAAAGTTCACTCGTCGTAGACCTCCGGTTGAGGTGTTTGAGAGGTATGTGAATCAGGAATGGGGTTTAGGATGTCATGCGGTATTCGGACTCCTTGGGCTACGTCAAATTCTTGTTTATCTTGCAGAAGAAGATGACCTGGCACTGGCCTGGTCTCATCCAAGTAGGTCTGTTAGAGGGTTTACAATCCATTTACATCACTGGACATTTTATTTGAACATGAATCGTGACTCTTCCTCGTCAGCAATCTGGATTCAAATTCCGGGGTTACCGCAACCCTTTCAGAATCCAGCACTCCTTCGATCAATAGGTAATTCTTTAGACCGTTTCCTTTGTGCGGATTGGAAGACCGATTCCATTGTGCACCTAATTGTTGCGCGCATATGTGTTGAAATGGATCTCTCCCGTCCTCCACCCGACAAGGTATGGATTTTGATTGAAGGGAAATACAGGTATGTGAAAAGTATCTTCTATGAATCCTGGTCCTTGTTCTATTCCTTCCGCCATAGACAGGGCCACCGTGTTGATGAGTGCTGCAAAAGGGCTTCGGCAGCTGTGGCTGATACTTCTTCGGTGTGTAAGGCTGAATCAGGTCAGGTCGAGGGAGATGGAGCCGATTCTTGCAATGGCTCTGAGCCAGTTGCACACAAATTGAGGTAACAGGAGGTGCCTTCGGATACCAGTGAACATATTGAGGAACTTCGGTGTGTCCAGGAGCATGGGTCTCCTTTCCAACCTGGGGTGGGGTTCCCCTATCCTTCTAATGCTTCGGCGATGGTTTATACTGGCTTGGGGATGGCGAGGCATGCAGGTCTAGTTTTGAATGAGGCATAAAATTTTCCAGAACCTCTGGTGGAGGCGGCTGTTGAATGTCCTGAGAAGGAATTGGGTGGTTTTCAGGAATC
This sequence comes from Viscum album, assembly GCA_963277665.1. Taxonomy (NCBI): domain Eukaryota; kingdom Viridiplantae; phylum Streptophyta; class Magnoliopsida; order Santalales; family Viscaceae; genus Viscum; species Viscum album. The sequence continues at coordinate 872,824,650 of OY728143.1, read as the reverse complement.
AAGAAGCATGGGGAGTGAGGGTCAGGATCTTGTGGTTGGGGCTTTGGCCAGACCCTCCCTGCCTACCGGTGAGCCTACCAGATTTGAGGCCACCTGTGTTGTGGTCAGGGGCTGGGAGGAGTAGAATCCTCACCATCAATATATGGGTAGGGGTTTTGATCAGCCTTCTTTTCTGGAAGGATCAGGAGTTGGGGAAGCTTGTGTCATTGGGATGGAAGGGGTCAGTGGGATAGGGCCTGCTCTGGGTAGCGACCCAATCCAATTGATAGGGAATTTATTGGAGGTGCGGGCCCAGACCAACCTTAGAGAGGTAGGGGGTTAGGGTATGCCATTGTGCCAGAGGTTATCTCTCCAGTCTCGACTCTAGTAGTCTTGAGCAACTGGTATGAAAGGCTAGCTGAGGAGGAACCCAGAATTATATCATCTGCCCTGGTTGAGGAAGAGTGTGATGATGGTGGAGGGGGATCTGAATGCGACATGGTCTGTAGAAGTTTATCAGAAGAAAAATCATGTTCAAGGAGTATCAAGAGGAAGAGAAGAAGGAGGTGTAGGAAGGATTACTCCTCCTTACCTCCTCCTATGAAGACCTGGTCAACAAAGAAACTTTTGGTTGAGAAGCTGGACAAGGAGATCAGGTGTCACCTAAAGTCTCCTAGACAGCTTGATATCTCCTTGGATTTGGTTTTAAGTTCGGGTGATGTGGTGTCAGAGTAGGTTTTATTTCTCAAAGACTCGGAAGAGGATGCAGACAAGATGATGGGTAGGAATCTTGAAGTGGATCTTAATGAGGAGTAGTATATTTGGGTTGAAAAACATGACACGATCATGGTTGGAGGTTTCAATAAGGGGCTAATCGGATTTGAGGAGTATATGCAGGTCTGGAATAAACTGACTTCTACCTTTAAAGACATGATAAGGGGGGATCCACTTCTGCAGGTATCTAATTTATCCTGGAGGCTGTTTAGAGACACTGAATCTGGTAGAATTCAACTAGTTTTCAATGACTCTATTTTACTTATTTCCTAACTTATGCATTGTTGAGTTACCGACCTTATTGTGTGAGGAATGTTGAAGGGTCAGTTCGGCTCAGATGGGCTAGGTCATGCTGCTTCTTCCTCTAAAGGCCATTTGGGATGTGGTTGATATATAGGGATGGCTTACCATCGGGAGGGACCATGCTTGCATGGGATCACCGAGTGGTCCTTCTTTGGAATTAGCGGTTGCTGCTTATGCTTGGATGAGGTTGTTTTTTATCCTTTTTTTGTCGTTGTTTGGTGCTCGTTAAAGCTTATGGTTTCTCACTTTTACCTCAAAAGTGTCTTTCTTAATAAAAATAATAATTTTTAGTCAGATGTTGAACCAGATAATAGTGAAGAAATTGTATCATCTTCAAATGATTGGTGATTTTTTTCATCAGTTGAGAGGATCTTATATTTTCATTAAGATTAACTTGATATCATATTATCATCTGTTGAGAGTATGATATTCTTATATACTGTCGACTATATCGAGAAGAATGTATGGAATTTTGATTCTTTAATAATTCTCTTTGTGTTCACGAATGATCATGAAGTGTTCAAGGCCTTAATGAAAAAAATCTTCCATCTGTACCTAGATCAGTTTGTGGTTTTGTTTTTTGATGAGATATTGGTGTAATCCAAGACTCATAATGATCATTCCCAATATCATGAAATCATCTTGAGTAAACTCTTATAGAATCAATTATGTGCATGGATATCTTTGTGTCAGTTTTGGATTGACCATGTTCACTTCTTGGGTGACATAATCATTGAAGAATGTATGTATGTACACCCAAAGAAGGGTTGAGTTGTGGTTTATTGAGATAACACCAAGAAATTTGTTGATATATAATGATTTATGGGGTTATAAATATTCTATTTGAGGGACATTCAATACTTTTCCAATTTGGTTTCACCTCTTTCCAGATTTACCAAGAATAGAGTAAACTATCAATGTTATAGAGCATGTGAAATAATTTATAGGATATGATAAATATAAGGAAAATGTTGACCATACCCGATCCATGTAAGGAGAAAATGGTGTTTCGTGACACTTGTTTAATTTTACTTGATGTTTTTTTGATGATGGGATATCAATTTGTGGATTATGGGTCTCCACAATTGAACCCATAAGAATGGAACTACCCTACTCATGACCTCATGTTGCATGCAATTGTTTATGTTTTCATGTGTTGGTGGAATTTTCCATTGAGAGAAAAGTTTGTGGTATATACTAATCACAAGATCATTAGTTATATCATTTTTAATGATACTTGAATCATTGATAACATAGGTGTGTTGAGTATATTTAGTCATTTATTTTAATTGACACAAACACCCGGGAAGGGAAATAGTGTTTCTAACACTCTAAGAATTAAAACTAGTACTCCGAATGTCATTGATTTTAGTGATGAGTGGAATATGATGAATTTTTTGGATTAGTTACATATTTTGTCTTAGGAGTTTCATGAGCATATGACTCTCATATCCATTTCAGTGGAGTCTTCTATTTTTTTTATGGATCAAGGATATGCAGTGTGAGGATATAGAGTGTTTGTCCATGATGGAATGACACAAAGTTGTGGAGCCTCATTTATATTAGAGAATATATATAGATGAGATCACAATTATTAGGAAATGGGTTGTTGTGCATATGAGTATATGTGGGTATCTAATGTCTAAATTTCATGCTCTGATGCGGGAGCTACATCTAGGTGTGACCAAAATGTTCCATGAATTACATTAACTATTATGGTGGCCAGCCATGAAAAAGGAGATAGAAGGATTCATGACATGATGGTTTACTAGTCTACAGATTATGTTCGATCATCAATGACCAGGCGCTTTACAATATTAGATTCCCATTCCTTAATTGTAGTGGTATAAGGAGACCATGGATTTTTTTTGCGGTTCTCCAAAACACACCTCTGAAAAATGATTCAATTGTGATAAATGGTGAGTTTTTTTCAAAGATTTCACATTTTGGACCATACAGGAGAATTTATTAGTTGACCGGTTTGGATACATGTACATTCAGTAGATAGTCTATATACACAGAGTTTTGGAGAGTACAGTTTCAGAGAGTGACTCAAATTTTACATTTCTATTTTGCTAGGGTCTTCAAAAGGAATTGGTCACATAGGTTTCATCCAGTATGTTCTTTCACTCAGAGATAGATTGGATATCATAATTTTTAATAGAGGTTCTTGAGAAAATTCTTTGAGCATGTGTTCCATACTACGGTAGGTCTTGGTAAAATCTCCATGATTTGGTGTATTTCTCATATAAAAATTGTTATCTGGAAACATTATTGATGGAACCATAAAAATATCATTATGGTAGTTAATTGATATCAACTATATAATTGATGGAGTTTTGTAAGACAAAAATATTTGGATTAATTATCATGAAGGAGACGGTGGAGCAGGTTTAGATGATTTGGGAGAATATGGATATGGAATAGAGTATACAGACGTCGAATGCTGATAGAAATAGGGGACACCTTGAGTTTACAGGGCGTGATCACATATTCTTATGGGTGTCGAATACATTGTCCCACCACATGAGACAGAGGTAGGGCACGTTGGTTCGCAATTCTATTGGTTCATTGGGGTTTTAGAAAGAATATGTTATGTGGCATACTAATTGTCTCTTCCAAAACGATATACTGATATGCATGAAGTCTTTCATATGTCTCAAAAATTATAGGTATTCCCCAAACCATATCATGTGATTGATGTGGATGATGGTGAGAAAGAGACTGAATAATCTTTTGAGGATCTTCTAATACGTGTGTTGGATCTCAGTGATAATGTGTTATGGGAAAGAAAGTGTTGATGGTTCATGTGTTGTGGAAACATGTGGGTGTTAAATTGAAAACATGGTAGAGGGAATTAGATATATGGTCCTAGTGGCCCAATCACTTTACCTCGGAGTCGTGTAGATTCTTTGGAGAACAGCTTGAGTCTGAGCTGAGCTAGGGATATTTTTTTATCCCGACCATTTTTGTATATTTCTTGAGACTGGTTTCAAGTATTCTTTTTTCCTTTTGTTGAGTATATTTTGTTTGGGATTTATCTAGGGTGACAATGGGTGAAAATTTGAAAAAACTGTAAAGAATAAGAGAAGTACACTATTGGCACATGATTTTTCCAAACCATACACCCTATCCTAGTAAAAAATGACCCCTCTTAGGAAACAACACCCCTAGAAATGGCACACAACATTGGGACATGGTTCGTAAAACCATGCCCCCTACCCTGTAATTCATGCATGAGTTTTTAATTAATACATAAATTGGATTTAAATTTTTCCAAACCCCCATATTAACCATAAATCAACTACAGTTCAAACATATCATTTTTATATAATTTATGAATTCTATTGGATGGGTTTATATGTCTCCTAACATCAGTTATTCAGAAATCAATTTATATATTGAGGATCTGCACCTCTCTTGGTAATTGAATGTTATCCAGTGTGATTTGCTTCTTCACTCCATTTTCTCCCTCATCATTTTTTGAGGTATGTTATTCTATAATTTTTGTATCTAGATCTAGATTTTTAGTATCTGGATCTCGATTTTATGGATCTAGATCTAGTATTAAAAGCTCTTTATTCATTTGATTCTGGATCTTGGATTGAGATCCAGATATCGTTCATCATTTCACTCATGATTATTTTTCTCAAATTTGGGATATATGTTAGGCGATCAGTCATCATTGAATTGAGGTAGGTGTTTTATAATTCAAATCCAAAAATATCAATTTCTTTTACATGTATGTAATTTTATAATTTGTATTTGATGATTAGAAATTTAGGATATTAAACAAAATTAATTAATTTGTTAAATTAATCTATTAAGGGATTCTGGAATTTAGGATATTGATTTTAATGATTTAGAAGAATTAATTGTTGAACAAGTTATGGGGATATTGTAATTTTGAATTTTGATTAATTAATTATTGAATTAATAAATGGAATTTTTTATTATGTAAATGAAAATATTAGATTAGTTAATTATTGAAATAATTAATTATGAATTTTTTGATTATATAATTGTTGAATTAGACTAATTAATTGTTCAATTAATTAATAGAAGTTGTTGTGTTATAAAATTATTTATGTGGATAATTAATTGTATAATTAATTAATGGAATTGATTCGACTATTTAAATTTTTGTATTAATTAATGAAATTTTTATTATTAATTCATTCTTAAATTAATTAATTTAATTTATGTGATTAATTAATTTCTAAATTAATCTTGGGAATTGATGTGATCGATAAATTTTTGAATTAGTTAATGCAATGGTATGAATATAAAATTTTTGAGTGATATTAATTAAATTATTTATTAATTAATTATGATATTATGATGCTTGTGATATTGTGGTATATGTGTTTTATTGGGAAACAAGGTGAGGGACACAGACTAACACTCTACATACCCACAGTTTCTTGGCCATGATGTTCTAGAACCAATATAATTCATGTAACTATTATTTTATAGTAAAGAGACTGATGCTCCAAATGACCTTGGGGTGTGGGACGTGGAATGATGATCCAAATTCCCATGGGGGTCTAGACATGAAATTTGATGCCCATGAAATTAGAACTGGACTATTGTTCAAGTTGGATGTGATAGTGAATTTAAATAACATGGATAATGAAATCCCATTTTTCATAATGAATTGTTAATTGAATGTGTAATATGGTTCAGACTTTTGAAAGAGACGAATAAGGTATCGAGAGTTTGGGTTTCCTCAAAAACCAAAGAGTTTATGTGGTTAAATTAAAAATAACAAAATAAATGTAATATTTTTACTTTTTAAATTATATTTATTTATTTATACAACTGTTTACAATATCTACACTAAATATTATTTTAGAAACCATTGGTGGTGGACTACTAATTTTTACTCATGCCCTACTTGTATTTCCTGAACAATAAACGAATAGATTTCATGGTTACATGATAGGTTACAGGAAATGGACCAAATTTATATCGTCGAGCTGGAATTGAGCATGAATGAGGGAACCATACTTGGTTTGGGGATTTCTTGGGTTTTTCAGTGTCTTTATTTATTTTGGGGTTTTCATATTGAAATGTGAAACACAATTTGTCTTGGAAAATATACTGTTTATTTTTGGTATTGTATTTTCCATTTCGGTCATATTGTTATAAGGGTGTGTTCTGGTTATGGTAATATCATTTTGGCTATTTCTTATTTATTTTTTCTATTTTTTTACTTTGGTAAAGATGGTATAGTCTCCCAATGATTTTTATTTGTCCCTTTATAGTAGTCAGAAACTTTTGGTGTATGGGGATGCATATCTAGGTCATGTGATCAACCTGCTCGGGGCACCTGTGTGAGTCACCTGGGTTAGGATGTTACAAATTCCTATAAAAACATTGTTAGATACTGGTGAAAAATATATAAAAACCAATATAAATATAGGAACATTCAAGGACTAATCAATAAATAAAACATATCAAAAACAAGGGGTGAACATATAATCACCATATCATAAATAATAACAATGATCAATGATAAACCACCAATATATATGAAATAAAAAAAAGATAAACATAAAAATTGTGATGGGATCATTGAACTAGGTATAAGATTACTTCAAACCAATCCCTTATTTATTCTACCGAAAACATTTATGTAGTGCATATGATACTCAAAGGTCAATCCTAACCTCTATCAGTATACATTTGGATATCATATAATCACCCATCTCTCGATAATCATTCCATAATGACCCCTATTTATACTAATATCAATTTATTATGACAATCCATTATTATAAAACGAAAAAATATGCTTCTTATAATATAGAAGTACTCAAGTATTACTCACTGGGATCAATAATAATGACAGAGATATGGAACCAACCATAAATGCATTACCTAATTAAATTTCACCATTCAAATAAGGACATCACACTTGGTTCCATTATTAGTCAATATAACACATCTAAAAATTCCATGAAATACAACAAATCCCAAATTATTGAATAGCATGGCTACCCCAAAACATCACTATAAGAAATTTTTCAAATACCGAAGTAATATATATCTACTTACATATATGAAAAACTCAAATATGGATATGCTTGTATGGTTATAATTGGAAATTAATAAATCCAATCCCTTAGGTCACTTTTACATAAGCGACAATGTAACAAATAAATAAAACTATAATAATTGTTCTAAGTCTCACAAGACAACATTGCCTCACCTAAAAAATTGAATAGACCAATGGTTACATCTCAGACTTATCACACCCACTTATCCATTATTATATTACACAAAATATATACAACACATATAAAATTCTATTATTCAGTATTGCATACCAAAGACATGGAGTTATTTCCTTTAAAAATTCTCGACCACTATCGATAGAGATCTTCCAAATATGAAATAACCACCAGACATAATAATTTCCCCAATATGCCCCTCTAAAACTCAATTTAATTAATCCTCACTTGTTGATAATTAATTTACAAAACGAACTCATAATTAATCGAATTCAACACAATTATAATAAAATAACTGGGTTTTGTCTTATGGAAAAAATATCATAATAAGTGCTGAAAATCACTCCAAGAATGAATTCATTCCTAAAACAATGATACTCCATATATCTTAATTAATCTATTTATTTCATCAAAATTCATGAAAACCCATGAAAATTTAAACAAATTGTCTTTCCTGAATTTAAAATAAATCCTACCATGTGAAATTTTCCTCACATTGAATATTATCATATCCATATAGAAAAGACCCATGATATCAAATTGAATTCACTATACTATGATTAAATCACCTCTCAATATAGAGATTAAAACCATGAAATTAGAGGAATATAGGAGTAAAATAAAGAATTGGATAAATTCAATTAAACTAATATAAATCACCAATAAAATCCATTTCAAACTAACTAACTCACCAGTACTCAAGTGGGAAGCCACCCTGGTTTTATTGGATCCCTTATACTACCATATTCAATCACACAATTTATCCAAATATTGGAATGTGTATTTTGGAATCTTCTAAATCAAAATTCAAAATACTTATATTTTATAATATATATTAAAATATTATACCATTTCAAATTATTAATACAAATAAATGACATTAATACAACAATGAGTCCACTCTCTTTGGAAGCTATATTTTAAATAACCCCATCAAAAAATGGATTGTTGTAATGAAATTAAAATTGGAATATAGAAGAAAATGGTTGAAGATTATGAATCCTATATTTTTCTGTTTTCCAACATCTAACCATTCAATAATGATTATTTAGTGAGTAAGATTATTTTATCTAATATATCATGCATTATTTATATAAATAATGATAGATTAATCATGATATACATTATAAGACTAGGTTTACTAATCAGCCACCACGAACTAATGATCCTCTAATCTTAAAATCATTAAATTATTATAAAATAGTGATGTATAGCTTCTTATACTTAATTATTTATTTTTTTACCAAAAAAGGTCATTAAATATTGAGGGTCGTGTTCCTTTATCGACCATGTTTTATAAAATAATGAAAAATAAATATAGTACTGTGGTAGATAGTTACACCCATGAAATTATTGTGAGTATATTTAAATTTTATTATTTTGACTAAATTTAATTTTATAAATTAATTAAATATTTTAATTTATGTTAAATATTACTCAAAAAATTAATTTAGTGGAATTTAAAAAATAAGAACCATAAAATTTGGGACCAAAGGATCATCTGTATTAGGTATTAGAAGATAAAAATCAACATTGATGTAAACTATACAACTGGTTTATAGGTTGAATTTTATTATGTATTTGTATTTTATTATCGTGCCAATGATTTTGAATTTTTTTGTTGTTGAGTTATAATTAGGTGTGTGTTTAGTGATTTTTTTTGAAATGTCTAGTGTGTATTATGGTGTAATTTTTTTCATAAGAGTAACTGGGACACTTATTTTTATTAATTATAGATGAAAATAGAATATCCATGATTTATAAATTTGGATATCAAATAATATCTATTGTTCTAATGGTTTGAATATAACTATTAATAGTGTTTAAACTATAAAAATTAACTTATATCCATAGTAATAAATCATGGATTTATACATCCATGGTAGAGTAAATAACCATGGTTGAGGGTCATGGTAATTACCTATTTCTATTATTTAAACAATGGAAATTATCCTGTATCAATGGTTATACACTGGGAATTTCTCTGTCCATGGTAGAAGAGATATCCATGGTTTATGTCCATGTAAATTACCATATTTCGACAATTTGAATCATGAAAATTTTCCTGTAGAACTATTCATAAACTATGTATTTTTACCTCCATTAGTGAAGAAATATCCATAGTTGATAATAATAGAAATTTCCTTATTAACCAGGGAGAAACTATGGCTATTGGTATATTTCCACTGTTATAAACCATGAAAATAAGATCGGCTTTAAATCTATGCAAATAGGATCCATATTCAGCTAGACTATGATTATTACCTATATGCATGACATATACATATATTTCCACATTTATTATCGTTACTATAACTTAATTTTATAATAGTGACATCCTAAGAAAGAGATCCCTTAATAGAGATTTTATTACTATTTTCAAATATTATTTCATCTATCAACGACCTGACTATATCTCATCCAAGGAATTAAATGGATAATGATCTTAAAGTATAAGAGAGGATTTTAAGAGGATTCCAACTTTTGGTTGACTGGACCATAGAGGTAGTAGGTCACACCTTGGGCTAGAATTCATAGTCTGAATGGTTTAAGGGACTTTCTATTTATTTATTTTTGACAACCCCCCTTAAAATGGATTAGGGGGAACCCTAACAAGGCATATAGGTTAGAGATTACATGACCCGTAGGTCCTTACAAAAAATATCCAGATAATAACTACATGAAACTGCTCTTCCCCATCATCTTCATCGTGATATCATCTCTCCACCTTCATGTGGCTATTCGGCTATGCATCCAAGGCATTCACAGGTTGGTCCCAATGGAAATGAAATAAACTTCCATTTTTCTACTTCTATTATATTTTTCTTCAGTTAATACACCTCCTCTGAATCCTCATCAAGAGTTTTTCCCTGTAGAGTCTTCATAGTTCATTATGAAAAATTTTAGGTGGCTTGAAAGCCTTGAGTTGGATGGGAGGACGTAAGGTGGCCTGAAATCCTTGAGGTGGCCCAGAAGCCTTACTGTCCTGAAGGCCTTGGTTTAACTAAAAGACTAGAAGGACCCAAGGAGAAAAACGGTGTCCCAAAATCCCAAATGAATGAATTGTAATGGCTGCTAGAACACTGAACAGTACCTGCTACTGTATAGCTACAATGCCTTAGAAATATGTCTCCACCGTTCTTTTAACTCGAGTCTCTAGGATACACTTGATAATTCCTCACCAACAGGGATGAGGCACTTTTCCAGTCTAGGAGTCATACATTTGGTATTTTATATGCTTATACAACCCACACTATTACATAGTGTTATTTTTATGAGAGTATGTACACTAATCCCAATATATAATAACTTATCAGTGACATATGGTTATAGATTATCATTGATATTTTATTAAATTTTACTTAAATTTAATTTATTTTAATTTAAATTTGTAATTATATTTAAAGGAATTGTTTGAAATTATGACTTCTCATTCATGAGAGATTAAAAATGACAATGAATTAGATTCATTATGTTTTTTTGGGGTTGAGAAGGGGACATGGATATAGGAAACCATTTATGGTGTCTAGTAAAGTTGGGTGACCAATATTGGTTCATGATTAACACCTACTAGTTGTAATTCTACTTCTATGAATTCATTGCTTAGATTGAAAGGATATCCTGCATAGTAATCTTTTTATTCTATAACTATAAATAGATATTTCATGATTAGGATGATATTATATAGCACATGAAGAGAGAAAAGGAGGCGGATTATGAGAAACAATGCTAGAGATATGAGTAGATGTTGGTGTACATGTGATATCTTGCATGTGTGGCTTCACAGAGTTCCACTTGTACATTCAAGTGATCATTCTCTCCCTATACTAGATAAACATCATTTACTATACTAATTAACATTTTTTCTAGTTTGATAATCATATAATGTGTGAACTTGTATAATTTTTTTATGCATGTATTTTTACATATAATTGTTTTCAATATTTTTTCAATTTTTATTTTTTCTCAAAAATATTAAATTTTATTTGTTTAGTAAATATTTAATTAACTTTGAATGATTAAAAATTTATTATAATTTTTTTATAAATTATTTATGTGCTTACTAGTGATAAAAACAAAATTACGTTATGAATAAATGTTTTTTTAATGTAACATCACAAATACCCAAATTTTAGTTGTTTTTTTTCTGTGAAATTTATTATTTGAGAATGATTCATATAATTAATGTTTTTTAGATATGGGAATCTATCCACAAAACCTTTTGAGAAGAATAAAAATATAGTATTTATCCCTAACCATACCATACACAGGTCAAAACATATGGATGATTATCATCACTTTGATCAAATATACATCAATGTATCTCAGATTTAAAAAAACCAGTCCAGGGTTCTAACATACATATATGTCTTCTCATACTCATGTCACCTCCTGCTCTAGGGAACAAATCCCCACCAAAAATATATATTCCAAAGTCCCCCTCATGGATAAAGATCATATACAATTTGATACATATATATGATATCATCATACGATGACTTATATTGAGTAGGTCATAATAGTCGTTAAGTTAGATAAAATTTCTCTCACAGTTAAAGAGGAAAAAACATATTAGATTATATTGAAATTTTTTAATAGATACCAAATAATATTTAGAATAATTAATCACTAAAAATAAAAAAAAATATATTTGGATTTGTTATGTAGAATGGAACCATTATGTTAAATGGGAGAACACCATATTGGTTGTTACTGACACATTATGTAACTTGATCCCATTTTCATTCATTTCCCTTTTCAAGAACAAGTTTCATAGTCACTAAAATATATGAACATGAATGTTGAACCTACATAAATCATATAAATCCTAAATTTATAACCCCTTCCACCACAATATTAGAATAAAGACTAAAAAAATAGTAAATTTAAAATATCATTTGAACAATAATCAACCCAACTATAAACTACAAAAACCAATAATTGCAAACCCATATCCCTGGTATCTTAGACATCATCTCATTCAGTTTCTAGATAGAAACATGAAATAGAAACCAAGATTTTTTTTAAATGTATTTTCATTTATTAATCTTATCCCAAATAGTAAGAAACAAAATCACTAATACCACTTTCTAACTTTATATGCCCATATCACTCAGTAGTAATTTGAATGGGTCAATACATTACCTCTGACATGCCTCCCCATATGTTGTAGATGATGATAATAAATTAGGGTATACAATGAATCATTGGGGATACTATAAATTCATATCATAGTAGAGAAACCAATACATATAATATTGATGTTGTCCCCATAACAATTTTAGAGAATAAATATAAAATCGAATCATGGGGTTAAAAAACATTATATGACATCCATGAATGAAAATAAAAATAATATACCTGGTATAGAAAATATTCATCGATGAATAAAATAAATAAAGCTGTACTACCATAACTTTTTCCGTTATCATGATTGTGTCCATGATATCCAATTGAACCTTTCATCGATGGACCACTAAACAACCTGTATCTATGATCATGTAGTCTGATCAATTACCAAAGCTATAGTGCTTCCTGAGAAGGGCTAGGGTAAAACATAGTAGTATACCATGGATTGTGCCCCTAATGTTTTTTATAGAATATGTATATAATATGTGATATACATTGAATTATCAAATAAATAATATAATGAAATATAAAAAACCTAATTGAACCTCAGGTTTTGAGTGGGCACTCAAGATTGACCATACAATCTTTGACTAGTGTCAAATGTCATTGATTATAATCCACCTGACCCAAGGGGAATCACATACATCCCTAAAACCTATGTTCTCCTCACCTAGGGGAACCATTTCCTCCATGGAACTTGAAGTATCATCACACTCTAGGGCAACTATGGCGTGAAAAAATATATAAGGCATCATTACCTAAGGGGGACCATTACCAATTCCAAAAACTAATTAAAAGTAGAACATAGGGAATCATACCTCCATACTTTTTCATATAGCATAAACCCATGAGAATTTTACCTCCACGGAACCTTATATTGCATACACCCAAGGGAGTCATACCTCCTTGAAAATTCATATAGTGTCCATCAAGGGGGGTCATACATCCGTGAATCCTTATAAATAATACGCCTAAATGAATAGTACCTTCCTAGGTCCTCATATGTCATACACCAAGGGGGTCGCATCTCACCCCAGAACCTCTTATATCATATACCTAGGGTCATTTTACCTCCCTATATCTTTATTCATTATACATTGTAATCATATTTTTGGACCTTTGGAGAACCGAATATTCATTTACTAGGTTATCCTCTACAACTTACAACACATTCCCATCACCATATCCAAACTATGTTATCATTACACTAGACTCCCTAAAATAAAACTCTCTAGTTTTAAAAATAAAATGGGATAATGGATGTGGTCCCCTAAGTAAAATATTTTTCTAAAAAACCATAAATGGATCCTTTATCTCTTTAAAAACTCTGAGGATAATTCCCAAAACTCCAATGGAGTAACTTCCATACACAAAGGAATAATCGTATCATTAATTAATGTCATCTAATAGACAACATGATATTAATAAAACAAAAGGGAGTGATGTAAAAAACTCATCCGATAAAAACCTATGTTAGTCGACTCACCAAAGGTGTACACTCCTCTCCATGAAAACCATTTTAAGATGAACACGCATAATAGGGGAGAATGAACACAAATTTAATAATCATTTATCGATCCAAATGTATGTATGAAACTTCAAGGATCCAAAAAGAATATCAATGGGCCATAAATTCTGGTTATATCAATCTCCTCTAGGTAGAGATTACAATTGAAACATATCAGGTTTCAATTTGGTCATTGTCTGAGTAAAAAAATCATATGGTCTATATATCCCATAACACAAGAATTAAGATAGTTCTCAAGGTGTTGGAACTGGGCATGTAGAAGAACCCCAAAATAGGTGGGTTTTAATAAATTTTCCATCAATTAAGAACATACACTTGTCGACGTCAGGGAATAGAATCCCAATCTTAGCCAAGGACCATGTGTGAAGGATTTTATGAGAAAAAATAAAACGTAAAATTCTTGGTTTAATTATGAATCCATAAAAGACGTCTGCCAGTCGTTGGTGATCGATTCTTGAATAATCTAAAGCATAATTCCTCTAGATTTTCAAAAAATGCATCAAAGAATCCTCGGGAGTGTCATTCAACATAATCCGAGTGCTAGAGTGGAATACTGACGATGTCTTCAATTCTCCAATGACCACCGCATCGCTTCGTTAGAGATTACCAAGAGAAAGCTCCATCAGAGCTCTTTCGGGTCTAGAGAATCTCTCTCAAAAGATCATGGGAGAGAGGAGAGTGGAGAGAAGCCCCATAAATAGTACTTGGAAATCTCATATCCTCTTATATTCATAGTTGTTAATTAAAATACTCGGTGTCACCTCGTCATCCCCGAATATATAACAAACTATCAACAACATTTTATGAGAACAAAACTGAGTCATAAATATTATTTTCATTTAATTGTAATATATTAAAATATATTACGTGATAATAATTAAGTCATTAACTTGTCTCATCACTAACATAAATATTAATAGAACCATGAAAAATTTATTATTCATCAATTAATATTTTTCATGTATGGACTTATAACTCGTAAATAAATTTAGTAAATAAATCCAATACTCATTATTCTAAACATGAATAATATGAAATCATTTATTTGATTGGTGGTCATTTTTCTTTGGAAAAATCCCGGACCCATGTGGTGGGGCCCACCATGTCTGAAACTCCTATTCAACTAAATAGGGATGATTATTGAATATGTTATTGTGTGTGACCCACTTGGGCCTTACCTAGAATGCAGTTAATTATATTAACATAGAAAGAGTAGGATCTAGCAACCCATCATGGCCCTTGAAGAGATAAGGATTGTCACATTAGTTACAACCAACTTATGAACATGCACTATGTAATATAATCTCTTTTTCTATAATATCTCATTAAAATGGATGCCCTCATGTGTCATTTCCCTTTCTTGCTTTATAGTTTATTGATTTAACTAGATGGATTTACCATTGAATACCATATCCATGTTCTTCTAAAGGTACATCTGTAAATATCAACATAGAATGAGATATAATACTTCCATAACCCTGATGCAAAAAATCCTTTCTCGACCACTCAACCAATTTCATGCCACCAATGGAGCTCCCAACACAAACTACCTCACCATGACATCATTTCCATAGATTTCAACTTGGATCAAATTATGCAATAAAATGACATACATTGCTAATGATCTCAAGTCATGAGACCATTACACAAGATTAAATATAGGAACAACCAATAATACTTGAAACATGTGGTGTTCGAATTGGTGGGTTAGTCCTTATGATCTCACTACTATAGATCACCAAGTGCAAACTTCATGACAAGATGTATTAATGATTATGAGACCCCTACAACTGATGGTTCGACATCTACGGTGTCCAATCTGTTTGAGGTATTTATCCCATAAAACATATATTTATGATTAATTTCATAATATCTAAAGGTTCTCATTATATCCTGGGAACGACTATAACCTTTTGATAAGACAATTAATATTTGGACATTACCATTACAATAGTGGATGAAAAAACATCTACTCTATAATGGTAAGAGGAATTTATGTTTAGCTAACTATATACACGATATGTTAATAAAAATCATAGAATATTTGGGTCTAGGGCACCAACTATTTCAATAGAGGGGTCCATCATTCCCCATGATAGTTCTGTTATATTCTTCATGTTTTACCAAAATATATTTATTTATAATAACTTTCGATAGCACATAAGTTGTGAAACCTCATACCTCAAGAATGTAATAAATATCATAACAATAATGAGATGTTCACATACCACTTTTCATATATATGGAATTATTCCCTTATTAATAAATTTTATCGACCTTCACATATGCCCTTCCAAACCCGAAAAGCCATCTACCATCAAGAACAGGTGATACACAATCAATAACTAATATGTTATAGTCTTATTCACAATTTATTCTATAATTAATATATTTGAATGTATGGATAATAAGTTACTACAAAACACTCATGGATAAATACTCATGAAAATTGGTCTTCCCCACCCATAGTATCCACTTGGACCATTATCACCCAGAATATCCAATGTTTAATTCCAACACATCCAATAATTTTACTAAAACATAATAAATCCATAAATAAAATCAAGGTAGTTACATACCACTTTGAATATTCAAAAAACCTAGTGTGGTATTCCTTTTGTGATCACCTTTAACTAAGACTATCAAAATCCCTAATATATCAAGAGTATTTTATTATGCCTTACTGTAATCCTCTTAAAAACATTATCATGTTACAATAATTATAAAATGAGTAAAAAAAAATTAAACTATGTAAGAATTAACATAGAGTGATATATTTTCTTCAATATATCATTCTGATCAAATTTCACTTAAATGAATCAAGTAGTGAAGGAGAAACCATCTTGGATGGTGGAATCTCAAGAGAGTTGTGAATGTAAACAGGTTGTTCTACAGTATGAAATAACCATATCATTATTTAAAAAATTTACCTCATTAATTTTTATTTTATAAATTATTAATGTTTTATCAAATGGTCTTTACATAATTTTTTTAAACATTATAAATATTATTTTTCTCATCAAAAAACCCCCACTCTATATGTATCATATATAGACCATATGTAATGTATATCTCCCCTATGTAATTTTTTTTCTTATCTAAATCTCTATATTTGAAGTTTTTCTTTAATATGTAATTTCATTATTATACCTGTATGTTTTCTTCCATAAAAAATCCATACATAACATATTATGCCCTTATATTATATCATCCTATAATATGTAAGATTTTTCACTTTTGGAAAAATATTTATGTAATACTTTCTGAATTCAATATATATTTCCATTTACCAAATTCCAATATGTAATATATATGAATACATGAGATATTTTTCATTGAATAAAATATAATATGTATTGATTTTCCCAATTCCATTTCGATACTTATGATACCTTCCTTTATAAAAAAACAATGCGTAATATATTTTCAGTGGCCAATGATATGATTCCCTTGAATATTTTTTTTAATTACCCAAAAATTTGATAGATGATATTTTACTTCATACATTATAAATTCCTTATTAATTTAAGGATTTCACCTAAAAAATAATATATTTGATACATAATATAATATCCTTTGAACATAAGGTGTTTAAAATAACATAGAAAACTAAACATATCAAAAAAATTCATACATAATATTTTCACACCATTCATTAGGGTTTATCCTTGGATAAAAATCCATAGGTAAAATATTTACATTATAAGTGAGTATTTAATTTCAATTTTTAATATATTTACTCCACTACCCACTATGAAATGTAGTGTTTTATACATATGTGGGTTTTCTTCTATATATTTTTATAATGAGATGATTTTTTATAAAGTAGTTAAAGACCATAAATACCCAAAAGCATTATAAAATACATCCGTTATTTCACTACACTAATAGGGCCTCTGAAAACATACCACCTAAATAAAATAAAATCTATTTATAGCACCAATTCTATCTAATTCAACATACTCAATACCATTACAATTTTGACACTCTCGACAGCTCCACTAGATCCCATTACACATGGTAAACCTAAGGTTAAACCCAAACCACTATTTGAGCTTAAGTAGTCATTTATTAATAGTTTTAAATATTTAAATATAAATATTAAAAAAAAATTTAAAAAAAAATTTAAATAAAAATTCCAAAAATTTCACAGCCTAGCCTAATACATAGTTCAAAATTAGAAAATCATTTGAAATAAAAAATTTTAGAATAAGTTTTTTTTGAGAAAAATGATGATTATATGGTATGAAAGAACGATATTGGAAATTAATATGTCAATATTTACCCCAGATAAAGTCCGAAAAATATCAATATATATGAAAATTTACCAATCCATTCACAATAGGGTTGATAGATTTTTATAAATCTCTTTTAAATCTATGTGAATCCATCATTTTTTTTGTGTTTCTCCATATATTTTAACATTCATTTTAGAAGCCTAAAGATAAATTGAGTGGTTTTGAAGCATGCTAATGGGTCCACGGCATCCATTAAAAGTGTGTACGAGGATGTACATGTAATATTTAGGAACCTAATTTTTTAGAAGGAATTATATGTCATAAATATAAGAAAGAAATTAATAAACATAAAATTTACCCATAAGTCCAGGGAAACATTTAATATATTTAATAAAACCCTTAAAATCATACATGAAGGAACATTTTCTGAAGACATTGGGCTGAAAACCATAAATTTTAATATTCATGAATCTATAAATAAGTCTCATGATGAACATTAAATGTTAACACTCACATGTTAGGGATCCAATCTCATAGGGTATAATTATATAATTAAGGAAATAATGATCCTAGTAAATAAAAAAAAGAATGAAAATTATTGGAAAAATAATAAAACTTTTGTTGCATCTAGAAATGAGTTTAATGAAATGAGGATGAGATGAGATATTTTTATAATGGTTATGACTATATTTAAATGAATAAAAAATATACCAACACCTCATCTCTTATATATTAGTTGTAAAAAAAATTTAGAGAACCAAAATTATTTTCCTCTATTACAGGCCCTCCTAATATATAATTTAATAAAAAATTTATCAAATATAATATAAATTTATCTAAATAGTGACATAAAAGTTAATGTTATAATTGCAAAAAGTCAAATTATTAGTAAATAATTTCAAATGGTTAAAATTTTAATAGAAAATGCACATGAAAGAATTTATATTTTTGGGTATATACCAAAAAATAGTCATATAATCTATATTCACCAAATATTTCTTAAAGCCAAGGTTAAATCATTGATGTATACACTATGGATATAAATCAATCATTTATTAATGTTGTAATACCAATCATTTAAAAATTTCTCTATATAGGTATAATATATCATATTTCTAACTAATGGTGGGTAAATACCATATAGATAGTATAAATGAAATCATTATTAGAAATAGTTGAAAATGGAAAAAAATTATTTATTACCTGTTGGGATCCAATGTATTTGGATTTTTTTTGTTAGCTATAAAAAATCATGTGAAAAAAGGGTCATTTACCCAATAATTTTATTTATTGAATGCTTGAAACTCTTGAAAAGAATCACTATTAATTTATTAATGAATTTAATAGATTTATAGAGGTTCCCATTTTACTAAAATTTCTAGATAAAACAAACCTTACCTTCCATTATATATACTTTTTCGGTACAATTATTCTATTTAATCTTTTCAATACCCCAAGAACATTCCATATAAGATTGGTGAGAAATTAATTTGATTGAATTGATTATTTCCATGATATTTTATGTCAATTTCATTAATGTGTATTGAATATAAATTAATATTTAAAATTAATTATTTTTTCGAAGGCATGTCAAAAAAATATATATTTAAATTCAGAAATAATGTAATTTTATTATTGAAAAATGAACTTTTTAGGCTCTTCTATTATTAAATAATAAATTAAGGTTTATAAATCCAATGTTTATATTATTTATTATTTTATTAAACAATATTTTTTGGAGCTCATCAGATTATTTCAATACCCAATTGGGATTTATATGAGATTCATTAAATATTTCAATAATGCATCCTTACCATTGTCTATGTTACTATAACAAGTTATTGATTTTTTTCATTGATGAATCTTGTTGGAATGATTTTGGTGAGGTTAAAATAAGACTATTTATGCCCATTATAATCAAAAAACCATATTGTGAAACCTTTTTGTAGCTAACTTGGGATAGGTAAAATTGTGTTGTATGAGTCATTTTATTATATAATCTGTGATAAATAACACATTTTACAACTTATGATTCAAGGACCATGATTTTTATCTATCTCATTTACTCTATAATAAAGATACAATTTTTTTTATATATTTTGAAATATTTTAATCTTACTTACATAGGTCTAAAGTAACTATATTATCTAATCAAGAAACAGTAAATAATTTTTTTAAGAAGTAGTATAAACTCTACAAAATATTTATATGGTGGTTTTATCATTGGAATAAAATTTTATTATTGAATATAATAAGTATATAAAAATATAGTAGTTAATCATACATATACTGCTATAAATAGTTTATATTAATATTTCAATAGGGGGATCTTTAAATGTCCCATTATGATGTCAAACACTTTTTTGGTTTCTAGAAAAATTCTTTGGTATACTAACTTAGTAAACCTCATTGTTACCCCAAAATTACTTTTATATCTTGAAAAAAATAAACTTTTAAACTAAAAGTTTACATATGAAATTTTGTGGGTTATCCATTTTTATAAAAAGTTCTAATGATCAGTTTATTAGAATTTCTCTTTTAGAAAATCAAATGTTATCTATTTTTGATTTTTTATACACCTTGTCATGTGGAGGATATTGTGGAACTCAATAGAAAACACCATAATTATTTGAGTAAATACTATAATTTCTCACATTAATTAAGGATTTGTATGTATTTTTAAAAGTATTAATGACATTTTACATCACAAAAAAATCTAAAAAATAATTATAATTTATTAAATATAATAAAATATTCCTTTTGAATTTGATTAACTCTTATTTTATTTACCTTTTCATTTGGGTGGGTTTCAGGATTTTCAATGATGAAGAAAATTTTTTAGTGTAAATAGATTAAATTTTTACTATGTATTTTTAATTAATGGATTCTGGGAATAAATTTGTGAATGACTGTAAAGGGTTATATTTTGGGATGGGATGAGTTAGAGGACTTTTTATGTTCTTTTGATCATGTTCTGACTGTGTAATATATTGAAGACAAATTCATATTGTGAATGTATTTCACTACATGAATCCTTCATTTGGAAGAATCTAGGCATCAGTTTCATGAATTTACTGATGTTCATGTCATTAATTGAGTTCACAATATGAAATAGTTGAGATATGGGTTTCTAACCTGAGATGATTCCTTTTAAGTGTACACACCACCTGAGTCCTTAATATCATGAATCAAGAATTCACATCATGAATTTATTTTGGAAAGTAATTATTTTATGCTTATTATTGAAAAATATTTCATTCATTTTAAAGAATCTCCACTAAAACTCAAGTGTGACTCTATTGGATTATTGAGTGATCTATTCCCTTCCAGTCATCTCATTTTGGCGTTTGATCCATGGTGTGTTTTCCCACTTTGTTTTTCTCTATCTCTCTTCTATCCCTATTCATACGTCATATGTTCTCTTGTACTCATATGTAATTAGAGTTTTGTAATGATTTTTCTAATATAAGACTTTCTTTTTTGATCTCCTTATCCAGTGTTCTTCATTGGTGGTTCCCATCACGAGTGTTGATTTGATTGCTAATTAATGGGATGTGTTTCAATATGATGTTCCCTAGAATTAAAACCATAAATTACATAATTTAATTAAAATGATTTTTTAAATAATATAAAATGATGGATTTACGATTAATGAGGTATGATTTTGAAAAAGGCATTACAATATTAACCAAGCACCCCATTTTCAATGGAATTGAAATTTTAGGAAGGGTTTGAAAATATTTATGGAATGATTTAAAAATTTATTTTGTGGAAAATTGATTAAATCGGAAGATTAATTGAAAATGAATAAATTAATTAAAAATGACGATTTGGTTTTGAAATAGGAAAGTATTAATTAAAATTGAAATTGGGTTCTAATTTGAAATGAATGTTTTTATATGATTGATTTATTGATTTATTGATTCATATGTGTAACTATGTTTTTAGTGGATATGTTGAACAACCACGCTAGGCCATGTCCCCCTACAACAACATTTTTGATGAAAAAATTGATATAAACCTACTTCATCATGAATTATCCCTAATGGGGAGTTGAGTCCCAACAACCTAATTCATGGAATGTTTGTATACATTGATCTGAGATAATCATGAGTAGTGTGGGATCATATTTCTAAAATCTAATGCACAATAGGAATTATTACACGGTTCTATGTGATTTTTGTTTTGATAGTTATATTCCATTTATTTATAGAATTGTTTTATTCATGACAAATATATTATATAAATGTTTTATATAAAATGTTATTTAATATTGTTTTCATATATATTCCATTTTTTGATTCTAAAATCATGTTTTGTTGAAACTACATAGATTACCTTCCATTGCATGTTTTGCATAAATTGAAATACTACTTGTTTTACTTTTTATATAATTGAATGTTGAAAAATGTTTGAGATTCTACATGTCATTATAGATCCCACCCTACCTTTTACATCAGGTTTTAGTAGATTATCTTATTCTTGGTATAAGTATTGAGAAATTGACACTTGAAGGTGGTGTATATTCTTGATCCTTAGGACCGAGAGTAATAGAGGTTACAAGTGGAGATATGATCCACATATTATAAGGGACCTGCCTGAACATTCATATTTGCATATATTTTGTCTCTTAGTGATTCCCGATTTTTGTATTTTTTTACATATTGATTTTTTTTAATACTTCCATTGGAGTTTTTATAATATTGACTTTTATATTTTTTTCTTTCACACCTATTATTGAAAAATTATATCATTGTGCTTATTATAATACTCCAGTTATAAGTCACCAACCTACAGGGACGGAGAATATAATTATTCTTGTTTCGATCTAACTCATGTATCTATGTACAAGTGTATAGAAGATAGTTCATAACAATGTGGTATCATAGATTTAAAATTGGCTATAAACATTTCCTTCATTTCAGTATTTAAGTTAGTTTGATCTTGTATATATGAGGTATAGTTGATGGAACGTAGGAGGTAGTTTCGACTGAGTTATCATCCTTCTCTCCTCATAATGATCCTTATTCCATTATTGGTGTTTGGTATAAATACATAAGAATAATAGTTTGATCTAATATCTAGAATTTTACCAACATCTTATCTAAGCATGTTCGAATCCCAATCTTAAATTTTTCTTGATGAATTTGATATTCCAATAAATATTATTTCAGATATTGATATTTGTGTACATGGCTATGTTAAGGTTTTTATATTGATATTGTGTAGAATCGTGCCTATTAAAATGAATTTTAATTGGTCACAATTGGAAGATATTGTGGAACCACAACAAGGGAATCCTTTAGTGGAGACTTTTTTTGACATTGTGTTGTGTTCTGTCCTAGCTTTGGGATAGATATCTATACTCATTCCCATTTAGGATTTGGTAGTGATACCGCGAAGGGATTAATATAAATATCCTTAATTAGAGTTTATTAATCATAAAATTATATCTTTCCATGCCTCTAATGATTCTCAAGAGGATGATAATTGGTCGAAAAGGATTGAAATATTTTTTATGTTCTTGGAAATTTATGATTTGATTAAAGTGAAATGTAATACTTTCAATCATAAGTGAGCTATCATGTTATTATAGGATTAAATGATAATAGTGAAAAATCAAAAGGGTTTAGAGATTAAATACTATATAGTTATTTTAACTAATTAATTTTATCTATAGTTAATCATTTTGATTAAATCAATGGAGTTTTTCAACCTCCATAAAGGTGATAAGACTGTGACAAAGTTTGTGAACTATATTGAAGAGCTTGTTCAGTTCATACCTTTGGTTGTATTCAATGATAAGATAAGGGAAAGGTGGTTTGAGTTCGGTCTCTGACCAGATATCTGATCAAAACATTTCATTCTATATATCACTTCTTATGATATATTAATGGAAAGAGAATTGATGATTGATCTTGACCAGGATGGTAAATCAGGGTTGTAGGTATTTTTTTTCTATTAAGATATTTACTATATGTTTCATTATATTAGAGAGAAACTATGAAAATTTTTATGGGGTTATAGACAACAGATGTCATCTAGAACTCCTAAAGCTATTTTATGTGGCCATTTGACTTGATTTTAGTGTTCCATGAATGGGCCTTTGAATATGGTCTATACTGATATAGAAAATACATATACATTATGTGGTATATTAGGAAACCTATAAATTTTCTTTCATTTATTCTCAACTCTATACAGTGGCAAGTGATCTTTGTCACAAAACATTAGTATTGTGAAATCATCTTCTTTAAATTAAATGGTGTTCTATAAATATTCATCTGGAATGCAGATTAATTTCATAGAACAAGAGTCTTATGTGGATGTTGATGCAGGTCCAACCACTATGAGTGGTACCATCATTATTCATTTTTATTTAGATACCACATTATTTGATAGTAGTGCATACCACCCATTTATATCGACCCATTTTTTGAATATAAAAAATATTCATATAGAGGTTTTGTCGTAGGTGTTATATTTTACTACACACCTTTAAATAATGGGGGAGTAGGGAAATTAGTTTCATTTTTATGATATCTCTTTATCAAAGGTGGATATTACATGGAATTTTCTAGTTTTTTATACGAAACCTCTTTATATATTTTTATATATGGATTGGAAGATTTCTTATAAGGCCCGTAATGACTATTATCTTTATCAGGTCTCATTTATTGTTCCTAATGGAGTGTTTTATTTCATTATTGGAGTGTAGGACCAAAGGTTGCATAGATAAGGACCATATTCTATAGAGTAGGATATTATAATATGAGTTCCCTCTTTTGACATGGAAAAAAATCATTGAGTGATTATATCTCTCTAGTTTTCACAATTTATCACAATCTTTTTCCTTCTCAATTATCTAGCTTTCCATTGGTTATATAGTTGGATTTTCTTTTTATTTTTTACCTAGTAGTTATCCAGTGTCTATACCATCATATTTTATGGCACCAAAAGAGTTAAAATATTTTAAGACACATATTTATTATTTTCTAAATAATGTTATTATACACCCAACTGTGTCACCTTACATGGAATATGTTATCTTTAAAAATATATTTTATGTGAAACTTTTACTTTGTGATAATTATCAGAAACACAATCAAGTTAAAAAGAATATAAAATATCCATTTCAATATATTGATGATAAATTTGACTGTTTTAAAGGTATGATGTACTTTATGAAGATTTTACTTTGATATGGTTATCACTAGTTGAAAATAAAACAGTTTGAAATTAATAAAACATCCTTCAAGAGTTTTTATTTCCATTATAAGGACCTTGTTAATTAATTTTGTTAAACTATCTATTCTAAAAATTATATGGAATTGATGAAAATTATATTTCATGAGTACCAGGAATTGTTTAGGGTGGTACTTTTGGACTACATCTTAGTTTACCCTTAATATGATGAGGATCATGTGAATAATTTTGACAATAGTTTGAGAATCCTTGAAAAATCATTGACTTTATAAAATGATTTTTAAATGTAATTTTTTGATTCAGGAAGTAAAGTTATTGATAAATGTTGTCTCAGAATATGGTACTTATGTTGATCCTAAAAAGTTGAATGATGTTATGAAATGGGAGAAACCATGTAGTGTATTTGATATTTAGTGATTATTGGGTTTGGTGGGATATTTTTATAGGTTTGTTAGATATTGCCCAATGTCTGATTCTATGATTACAACTTCTTCTCGGAAAGGTGTGATGTTCATATGGGATGAGAAATTTCAGAGTTACATTGTTGAGCTAAGAAGTCTTTTAACATCTGTTCCAGTGTTGAGTCTCCATGATACTAAGAAAATGTTATGTAGTCATCTTTAATGCATTAGGTTCATGTTTAGTTCATTCACTTATATATGGTGGTCATGTGGGATCCTATGGTTCTAAAAATATTCAACCATATGAGAAGAATTATATGGTGCATGATATCAAACATAAAACTATGAAACATTATTTTATGATTTGATATCATTACCGTTTCATTTATAGGATTACCATTATTATGACAAAAAATATTAAGTTATAGCTTCTATATTAAATATTTATACCTCCTAAAAATTATTTGGGTGTAGTGTGTATAGTCTCTTTATTTCAAAATTTCATACACCCCTGGTAAGAAGAATTTCATTACTGATGCTTTGATCAGGAATCTTCTAATACATACCATAAAAGAATTACTAGAAGAATGTAATTTTATGGAAATATATTCCTAGATTAATTTGGGTGTCTGATATAATAAGTATGATATTTTTTTGAGAGTGTGTATTTGACATACTCTATTCTTTAGAAAATTATTCCAGAGAAGCATCTTGATGATGAATTTCATGGTAGAACATACACTCTTTATTGTTGGGACACTACCAGTGACTGTCCAATCTCTTTATAGGCTATCTTATGTTTCTTGAACTGGTAAATTCTTCCAATTTTCGTGATAATGTTTGTGATGGGGGATTTCCCTGATTCTAATAGGGTGTGCACCCTAGTACTAGAAATATTTTCATTTATATAGATAAATGATTATAGTTTCATGGTATTAGATAAGAGAAGACTGACATTATATCTCATTTTTATTACTTCCAAAATTTAAAATCTGATCAGTAGACACCTTTAGGTTTTCTTCAGCTGCTTCGTATGTCAGCATCGAAGTGGGATGAGATTTCATTTTCCTTTGTGGTTGGTATTCTATATACACCTCAAGGGAGGAATGTGATATGTGTTCTGATTAATAAGATGAATTTTTTTCTCACATTACACCCATTCAATATATAAATATTTTTTATTACTTGGGAAGTCTATGTATAGGAATTTTTTAGATTTCATCGATTTTCATCTCCTATATTGACTAAATGGATCCCCATTTCACTTATCACTTTTTTAGAGGCCTCAATGAGGCCATGTGAACCTAGGTTTGTCTAAGGATTTCATATCATATTAATACGTATAGAAAAATAAAATGATCTTTATATATTCCTTAGGAATTTCAATGTGGATAATCTATTTTCTTTGGTGGAGCCTACGATGAAAATTTAGGAGTGGTTGGGTTTTCATATAATAACAGATACCATTTCTCTATTGGAATATATTATTTTGAATCCATTTATGGATGTCCTTGTAAATATCCAGTATGTTGGTTAGAGATTATATATTGTTAATTTGTGGAACTGAGTTCAGTACAAGAGATGATAGAAATGATTTAGTTGATTTTACTTTGAATGATGAAAGAAAAGATCTGGTTTAGATCGTATGTGGATTTTCATTGCAGACCATTGAAGTATTCTATTAGCGACTCTGTTTTTTTAGTATTTCAAAATGATGGGGGTGACTAACAACTTTGAAAACATGGATATATTTCACTAAGTATTTTTGTTCCTTTTGATATTTTTGAGTGAGTGGGAAAAGTGGCCTACTATTTTCCACTTCAACTGTAGTAGACTTTGGTCAACAATGTGATTAATGTATCAAATCATCAGAAGTTTCTTTCTTACCCTTATCATTTATTAATTTTGGATTTCCTTTATTTTTATCTGAATATATCTAAGATTGAGAATCCATTTATGATTATTGATTTTGAGAGAATGGTGCTTTGGGGGAAGTTGATACCATTGGTTTGTGTGCTATGATAGCATGGTTTTTATTTTGATGATAAGTTGGAGAATGTGGCACTGATGAGAGAGTAGTGTAATCATATATTTCATATTTAATCCTCGTGATATGATTTTTAGGGATAGATAGTGTATATATTGGGGAGGCAATAACATCCCAATACGTTATTTCATGTATTTCTGGACTCTCATTTTGTCTCCATATTTTGTCTGGGTGCATTTTGGGATTTTCAAGGATAGAGTGACTTTTTAGGGGAAGTTACCTAAAGATTTTGGATGTACGTTTATTTTAACTAATGGAGTTTTGGTATATATTTTTATAAGTATATATATGATTCTATTAGGTTTTATGTTGATTTGAATGATTTTCTATGTTTTCTCAGCATGTTCTTGATGTGTATAATATACCAGATAGAATTTTCCATGAATTAAGTAAAAAATGTATATTTTTTACTCAAAAGAAGCAATAAATTATTTTCATGATATTAAAATTGACCACATCGATAATTGAGTTAAGTTTGTGAAATGGTTGAAATCAATATTGTAAACCTGATGAGACACATTTTTGTCTATACACCACCTAGGATATTCAAGTCATGATTTGAGGATTCACATAAGTAATTAATTATGTCCAGTTATTTTTTGTGCTTTGAATCCTAAAATTCATTTAATTCTTTATATATCCCATCTAATTTAACACCATGGTGAATAAAGCAAGTTTTTAGGTGATTTCTTCCCTTATAGACTTTTCAATTTGATGTTTGATCCCATTCATATTTCCATGCTTTGGTTTTCTCCCTCTCTCTAATATCTATCTTTAGAAATTATATGATATCTAATTTACTAATTAAATTATAATTTTTAATTGAAGATTTTATCTACTAATTCTTTGTTGATATACTTATAGTTTATTCATTACTTTAATTTATCAATGTTGAA
The DNA here is from genome assembly GCA_963277665.1 of Viscum album. Classification (NCBI taxonomy): domain Eukaryota; kingdom Viridiplantae; phylum Streptophyta; class Magnoliopsida; order Santalales; family Viscaceae; genus Viscum; species Viscum album. The sequence goes on along the minus strand of OY728143.1, from coordinate 872,795,912 downwards.
GGTAATTTGATAATATATAAAAGGTAGGTGGTTCTATATGAATTCTCCTTACGATTTAATATTAAATAACTCAATTTAGTTGAAATAAGTTATTAAATGATTTCAAAATCTAGATTTTAAATGATTAGTGGATGATTTTGGATAATGCATGGAGATTGTAAAAATACATAATATTAATGGAATTGAATATTTTGGACGGATTTGAGAAAAAATGTGAATTTATTTAAAAATTTATTTTTAGGTAAATGGTTTAAATTTAAATATGACTTCAAAATGAATGAATTTATTAAACCCAATAATTATTTTTTAAGGAATCTTGAAAATGGAAACTCGGCATTTCTATTTTGAACAGATTTGAAATGACTGATTTTCCTTAATTGATTGAATATTGAATTATGAAAAAATGATTTCTGATAGTTAGAGCGTAATTAGTTGATTCATGCTACGATATTATCCCATAAAATAGTATTTTCATTGACAACATTGACATAAACATACTACAACATGATTTTCTCTAGTGTAGAGTTTATCCCCAATTACTTGAGTCATGGGATGTGTATAATAATTGATCTGATATCACTGATGAGTAGTGTGAGGATTATATTGCCTAAAACTTACATACCTTTGGGATTATTAAAATTTGATATGATGTGTTTGATTTAACCATTACATGATTTTTATTTATAGAACTATTTTATTCATGTCAGTTAATTTATAAAAAGTATTATATAAAAAGTTCATTTAAGACAATTTTTTTATCCCCCATTATTTGATAATGAAATAATTATTTTTAAAAACATATAGATACCATTACAATATATTTATAATTTAATTTGAATTAAATTTTGATTTAATTATTATGGATTTGATTATGGAAAATGAGGAGAGAACCTACTGGGCTTCATAGCATACTCTTTGCCTTTACCTTTAGTCATTTGAAGATTATAATATTCTAGGTCTATCTAAAGGTAATGATCCAATTGTATGTGTATGATGATATTGATCCTTGGGGCACATAGTGATGGAGGTGAATAGTGAAGATATTATCCACCAGTTATATATGATTTTTCTATGATTTTATTTTGGTAGGCATTGTATCCCTTGGTGATGTACTGTTTGGGTATTTTTTTAACCATTGGTTATAGTAATTTTATCTCATTTGGTGTTGAGCATACATAATTGTTTCTTTGTTATTCCATATAATTTTTTAAAAAATCATCCCCTTGTGTTTATTGTATGTTTATAATTATTAGTCGCCAAACATTAGGGATTGAGAATGCCCTTCGGTCCATGTGACAGCCGGCTTGGGTATCAGTGTTGTAGGGTATCCTTACTAGCTCGTGACATTAAAACCCACTAAATTTCTATGATATCATTGATGTATGTGTAATGGACATCGTTGGTTAATATTTAATGAATATTATAATTATTTATATATTAAGGGAAGTGGATTGGGTTCCCATGATGCTGGATGAAATAAACTACTCAAATTTATGATTCCAATGTTATCATAGACAGTTCAAGATCATATATTCTATATAATTTAGGAATACCAAGAACCATCGTATATGGTTGTAGGAAATATTTCTATAATAAATTAATGAAAAAATGGATGAATAATTATTGTGGGACTCATATGAAATCAATATCACACCTCCAAAATACCAATAATGTGGTAGAAATCACTATTATATAAGATAATATAATTCCAAGAAAGATTTTCCAATCAAATAGGGAGGATTTGAGAAATAGGTTGTATGAAACCATATGGAAATATGGGTCTTTCTACATAACTCCAATTGGAATGATCTACTACAGATTGGTGCTTGATTTTAAAATCATTCTAAAAAAACATTATATAGAATAAAAATTTTTATGAAGAAAATGAAAATTTATTTAGTGAATATTGGAAACAAAAAGAATATTTCAATTCAAGAGCTATAGAAAATAATGAAATAAAAATATGAGAAACAAATGAACTAGTTTGAGGTAAATCAATAATTCCTTCACTTTAAATAAGAAGAGGATAAATCGGTTCTATGGAGTCCATCCTAAAAAAATTTCTAAGAGATAAAAATCTTTCAATGAAAATTAAAATAAAATATCATGTTATCATTCTTCATTGATTCTGTATCATTTTTAGTAAATAATATATTTACAATTTATATTTTTATCAATTTTGAGTTATATTATTACCATTACAACAAACAATTACGGGGGAGTGATAGAAGAATGTTATGATTTGTGTACTTTATTTATCATTTTTTTGTGTTGTATTTTTTTTATGGTGTATCCGTTTATTTATTTGGTGTGTGTCAAACGTTGTTGAACATAATTGAATTCCCAAATTAGATTGAATATTATATTCAATATTGAGGGGATGATATAATTTGAATATCCAAACCATAGAACAATATTGATATATTTATCTATCCATAATTTTAATTTTTAAAACACTCATATAAATTCTACTAATTATAAAACCCATAACTTTTGTACTATCAAATAATTTATTTAGAATACATAGAGTAACTATACAAGATTTTACCTTTTTTTTGAAAAATAATTAAGAAAATATATCATGGGATTTTAAAAAATAATATTTAAACCAAAAGACAAAAATAATATTGTGCAACATTATATTTTCTTTAAAAGAGATAATGAAACTCATTTATCTCTCTTATATAACTATATTTGTGTATAAATTTTATAAAAGTAGTATAAATAAATTGTATTAACTAAAAATTTATTTTTTATTTTCAAAAACACTTTTGAGGAAAAGTGACCAACCCAAAAGTCCAACAACTCCCATAGGGAACCAAAACAAAACCCCAGAACAAACTATAGAATCAAATCCTACCCAGCAGTTAAACCATGATGACAAACTTCATACAAGCATAAACATTCTACAAGTAGTCCCGTTCCAAAATGCCTGGGCACAGAACTGATGGTAAGTCATACCCTCACATAATCCAAATCCAAAAGGCGTCCTTCGGTGAAGACTTGATACTCTTATCCCCATCTGGAGCAGATCAATGTAGCGTCCTAATGATGAAGCACCACACTTCTCAAAGAAAACAAAGAGAGAGTTGATATTAACCCAAAGAAAACCAACCCATAAATAAAGTCAAACTAGGTGAGTAACATCCAATTTAAGAAGGGTTATAAAAGAGAAAATTAATTTTACCATAATTCGCTTCCTCAAAAAATTTCCACAATATGTCTAGAACCTATGTGTTGGATTACTCAATCACCCTCCTTTCAACCTCAACAACGATATGGTATCATGATTTTATATACTCCTCCATTCTTATCTTCCCTTTATTGAATCCCTATACCTGAATGATATCATTTTTATCAATCCATGTGTATTGATCTTCATTGGGAGACACTCTGAGGGTCCTCCTTATCATATTTGATGCCTCTTTTTCAGTTTCATTGAGCACAAAAACATATTCAATCACATCCTCATACGAAATCAACGGAAAATCCATCGAATTTTCATCCCAATTCCCTGCTTTCATGTATCTCAAAGTATCAATGTTTGTTTTCTTGTTGTTCAATGTTTTTGAAGATAAAGTCACCAGGATAGGAGGTAATGAGGAGTAATATTTTCTCACCTTCCTCCTCCTAATTATTTTTCTTCTATTCAGACTTTGAGCTTTGTATGCCAAATGTCCGAGTTCACTGCCAAATGGATTCTTCCCCACAGTTTCCATTCCTTGCTTTCTCCCCTAGAATAGTGTGATCCGAACCCAACTATACCTAAAGCAGGCCTCAAAACCTGCTGCTCAAATGAACATGAGTCTAATTCAAAAAAATCGATCCCCCTGAAATAATAGACCTACCTTTATATAGAACATCATTATATGTATCGTCTCCTTACATCCCCTTCCAAAAAACCACACTGCCCGGTACAGATTCCTCTGAAAATGAGCTATACAAAGCCATCACCTCACTAATCGTTGTCTGTTCCAAGTCCCTATTCCTCTTTTCTTCTAAATTTCATCGTGGTAATACCCATTCTGAGCTTTTCTGTTTCCCTACTATAGGATGGAGGGACTCACGAGATCTTTCCTCAATCGATTGAACACCTTAGATACCGTCGGATTGGGATGAAGTGCAATGTCTTTATTCCTTGAACCAAAAAGTGATCAATAAGAATGTGATAAATGGGAAATATTTTGTATGATTGCATAGTAATTTTTATCATAGTCCCTAAAATGTGGATACTATATTTTTATCTTGTTCAATGTATTAATCTATAGTCACAAATTTCTCACCTTTTATTGAGTTGTAATTCTACTTCCAATAATAGAAAAACTATGATGTATGTAACCATTATTATATTGTGAATTGGGGGAACCAACTATAAATATCTATAGAGTTAAATAATTAATTTAATCTCACTATGTGTAAAAGTTCCAATAAGTAGTGTTGAACTCCAAATATTGAGATCCCAAGACAAAATATCAAATTTTGGATCCAGTAACCACTAGACACTGATAAAATTACTAAAATCATTAAAACATATATTGAATAACTAAATAAAATTTATTTTGAGAAAAAAAATATAAGATGTAAAATGTATAAATATTTAATTGAAAAATAGTCAATTATCTTCTATGTATCATTTTAAAAAATTTAAAACCAATCATATGTGACAATTTATGAAAACTAATTGGAGATAGTGACTTTGGAATAGACCATGATTCTCCCATGCTAAATCAACCACTAAAAATTATCTTAAAACTCCAAGAATGGAGTTCACATAAAGTGATATGTAGAATCCTAATTGCTCAAACTCGAAAATGTACAATAATAATAATGTATCTAAATAGAATCCCTAAATAATGTAACATCTAACTTCTTTTATATATTTTCTCAATAAAATTCAAGAAATATATTTTATTCAACGATTAATGTGAAATTTCAATGTGAAAATTAAATTTTATTTGTGTCCATACGAGCATTTTAGATAACTCATCATAGAATTCCCTTCATTAATTTATCAAACTTACCTCTCATTATAATATTTTACCATCATTATATTTTGATCAAATACCGATAATCCATGATTTTAGAGAATCACATTATATTATAATACATTCATGTATAAATATTATTTACTATTCATCTCCACCACATATTTAAATAATTTCATCTTTGGATAAGAATATATATATTAAAATTCCATTTTTATTATTTAATTGTATAAATAATTGAAGAGTTTATGGAAGCAATGTAATAAGAGATGACATATTTAAATACAAAGTATTTAATATGGATATCCAGTTATCCCAATTAATGATATTTGTTTTTCTATAAAAAATAATTACATTGGCACTTCACTACCATTATTACATATCAAAAAAATTATATATCTTTTTTAAATACCTAGATAATAATTTTTTATTTATGACTCTCTTATTGTTTACCCTATTTTATTTCCAATACTCAATTATAATATGAGATCCTACTTAGAATATTTCAAATCAATCTATTTATTCATATAATATTTATCCAAACATCTATAATACACATTGATTACTCAATGTAAAAATGTGAAACCGCTTTATGGAAACTCTCCATAGAATAAATTGAATCATGGCCAATTTTTAATATACCTATATCATAAAGAAAACCTTTAGCTAGAAAAATTGCACTTTGAAATATACTTTATTAACATCCGTATTTATTTATACTTTTTTTACTTAAACAATTTGATTATAATGTATTTTCCTTAGTGATTAATTTATACATAGTTTCACTCTTATATCATACATGGTGACTTATTCCTTGGTAGTGAAAAACTCATATTGATGTATATGAAATCTAATATGAATGTTATTCTACCAAGTCTATATTATAACATTCCATTGTCATCATAATCAATATATCATTTTATGTTTCAATGAAAAGAGATAAGTTGACGCTTCCCTCTTTAGTATCTCTAATACTTCATGAATGATATCGAATATATCTCATTTCATGAGGGGATATCGTTTTTCATCATTTTTGATATCAATAAATTTTCCTTTAAAAAATTGACCATTATCATTTACACTGTCCATTGATTACAAAAACTAACCTATATGAAATTCAAAAAAAAAACTTAATAACATCCATTTAATCTTTTTTGGAAAATAATTAAATCACTAATTTATATATTTGAGATGAAATTTACATTAATTTTCATAACATTAGAATATTCCAAAATTTCAAATGATGTTAAAAATTCACACAATAATAATGACAATTAATAATAAATTTAGTTGAAAACCCACTATAAAATTTATAATAAATTCAATATACAATGATTTGTATTCACTAGAATCATATTAATCATGTCTACCAAACATAACTTCATTACATGATGCATCCTTTAGGTTTCCATATTTTAATTAATAAAATTCCTATCAAATTATACTATAACATTTATATGATGAATCTTATTATTGTCATATGGGTTTTTAGTGATTTTCATCACCCTTATAAATTGATGTAATTATAGGGCCCTATTATTTTCTAATAATTTTATTTAACATATCTACCTAGTGGTTATACATTCTATTGTTATATGAATAACTATACTGTTTTATTTATTTTTGATTACTTCGATGCATGTCCCTACCAATGTAACATATATCTCTGTTTGGAAATACTCATTTTCCTCCCATTATTTTTAATTATTATTACGTTTTTTCTCTTTGAGATTGATAGATCTCTATAATTATATGTAAATACTAGGATATTTCATTTTTATATGATATTTTCATCATCCTTAGATATCTTTAAAGAAATAATCCTGGATATGATATTTATTTTTATATTAAAATCATTTATTAGATGATATTGATAGTGACTTTGATTTTTTTGATGTATAAGGAAGTTCTTCTTTTCTTCTTTAGGAATTATGTAATTTATGGTATTGAGAGATTAGTTCATTACTCTTTGATAGCATTATTATAATTTGATTATAATCCTTATTTATATCTATAATTCCCAGTAAAATATGTGAAGTTCTTCCCTCAGGGAAATACATTTAGTCCATGAGATAATTTTCAGTATCTTATCATTGTTTAATAATCCATTTCTCACGGGTGTTTCTATATATATTTATTAACTTTAATATTTTTATATTCATCAAATTTATTTTCATTTTAAATTATGTTTTCATTATATATATTTCATGTAAGTGGATTTAAATCAGTTCAAATAACATAAATACATATTTTACATTTCTTTTGTATATTTTTTTATTATTTTTTTTACAAATTGATATATCATATATCCCCTATTTTTATATATTCAAATATTAATTTTTATATTTTCAATCCCATAAAAAAGTTTAATTTAAATGAAATTGTCACATATGTTTATTAAATTAATAATTTTCTCTAAATTATGGAAAGGTAATTATAATTCATTTAAGTTCTTCTTTATTCATCGTTTATATTAAAATATAATTTCATATATTTGAAATCATATTTACAATAGATAATTTTAATTTGAACATGATTTTAGAAATGTCAAGGAAATATTATTTTTTCCTTTCAACAACACTTTATTACATTTATCCTAAAATTTTCAACATAATTAATATTTACTTGAATATTTATACAGGTTTTCGAATATTTTAGGATACATATTTTATTTGTAATCTTACATATTTATCCTAATATTTCATGGAGATCATGGGCCAGGAATTCAATATGGGTCTATATTATCAATCACGACATTACATCAATTTTGGGTACAAAATATTTTCATCAGTGGTTTTATTGAGATAAAATTTTGAACATTTTTGAAAAATATAATGAATAATATTTCATTAGAGAAAAGAAAGATATAATATGGTATTTTGGATGGTCAATGTGATTCAAAAATTATTTATTTATTTTTTAACTTTTTTCAACTTCCATTTTTAAAAATGTTCTAACACTATACTCCATTACACTCTACAAATATGTATAAATCAACATTATCGAATACATTTCATGGATTAAGGAGTTCTTGTAATGCGGGATATTAGGATTTTTATATTTGTTTCCATTCCTCTCAAACTATAATTTTCAAAAAAAAATTGATTTAAAAAATCTACGTCTCTATCCCCTATCTATATTATTACTTTCTTTGTTTCTATTTTATTCCCATTATTTCATTCTATTCACAGTGATCAAATACAATAATAATTTAGAGTGACTGACTAGAGGGTTGTCCTTGAGGATTTTTTCACTATGTTCTTGAATTCCTGATATCAATTTCATAATGTTTTTATTATATTTATATTTATTTGGGGAGGAGTGGTTAGGTTTTTTGAATAAATTATCCACCACTCCGTAGCATGAATCTTGATCTCATTCTATTCATAGAAATAATCTATGTTCCCAAACTTCTTTTGGTATGTATCTTTATACGATGGAGTTGAGTGTTTCTACATAATGAAATTAAAATGATAGTGTCCAGTCATGAAAGAAAGCATGTTCTTTATTGAGATGTGTTTTTCATTAGGTACTATTAGAGGTGGTGGGGTTTGTTGTGCTGAATATATCTCATTGTAATTACAAATTTATTAGTAAAATTATGTATTAGTAGTTCATATATGATGATATTTAATATCAGTTAAAATTTAGAAAATTAAAATTTATAATAAAGGAACACGAGAAGCTCACCCTAGGACCACATCATTCCAGATAAAAACATCCAGTTTATAACAGTTTTTCATCTGAATATTTCTTTTTTATTTTCTATTATATAATCATATCCCCACGTTTTTATTTCTTTTATAAAACATAAAAAATAACAAAAATTATTTCGGTTAATTCAGTTGTTGTTTGCAAGTATTACTCAAGGGATAGGACCTTGGTTAGTGAAAATACTACAATAGAACAATATATCTAAAACTTTTCAAACAACATTAATGGAATAATAAAATATTGGATACATTTACAAGGATCTAAATAATATTTTATTCTTATTTATTTTGATATTTTATAAATAATTTTCATTTATTTAAAAAAAATACTTTTTTAATAATTATTTCACTCACCTTCACCAATGGACAAGATTTTATCTTTACTAAAGGAGAAGGTGAGTGGTGAATTTAATTATAATTATCAAAACATTTTTTTTGATGAGATCAACAAGGAAATTAAGTAGGATATGAAACAACATGTGTTAGAATTATTATACAAGGTGCTAATTGAATTATCACACTAATTTATTAAATAAATTTATTATGTTTTCTAGTTAAAAAAAGAGTTTATTCCCCCTTTTTTAAGATGATATAATCAAATTATATGTTGAAATACATTACCCTTATCCCCATCATAGTTCTATAATCCTTTCAATTCTACTTATTACTGAATCGGAATTTGATGTCGATATTACATAGGGAGCTAATAATTTATTGAAGTCGCTTTTATTTAATTTTACTGAAATATAATGGATAATAAAATTAGATTATTTATATTGTTTAGATTCTTAATGAAAATGTATTTCATTTGAGTGAAATGATTAATAATAAAGTACACCTTCTAAAAAACTCATACAGATCTCTTAATTTTTTGAACTTCATTATGTGGGGTAAAATAAGAATTTCTAGTGGAGTTTATCAAATCAACTAAGTAAAAATGTTATCATATATGAAGGGTGGGTCAATGATATCAATTAGAAATGTTTAAATTTAATTCCAATAAATTATAAATTGAATTCTCCTTGTATAATTTTGTCTATGTAGTACAATGAGAGAAATAAATATATAATAAAGAAGAGGAAAAATAAGTAGTCGATAAACAAAAATAGAAGGACATGTTATTTCCCCTCACCCACCATACAAAATGTACCTTATAGCTAATAGGGTAATTTTTTGTACCCAACCCATGATATCCTCTATATATGGTGTGATGGAATAAAAACATAAGGAATGTAATGTGGTCATTCATCTTAATGAAACTCCACCAATAATAAGACTATGGATAACCACTAGTATTACTTTGTTAAGGGAATTAAACTCTTAATACCTACTTGAGGGTTATGCTAATAAATATCCATTTCACCTTTCCCTCTCAATTTCTATTTCATTCTATTTAGATTGTATTAAATTATTTTCTAATTTTTTATATATTGGAATGTTATCAGTGGGTATCATTTAGGATCATAACTTTAGGAAAAAACAGCTAATAAGTTTGGTTCTACAATTCCTTTAACCCTTATCTTTTTTACTATGTAATTAAATTTTCCATACATTATGATGAAATAAATTTTGAATCAAAATTGTGTAGTAATAGGATAGGAATGAGAGAGTGCTTCCAATCCATTTAGGGAATATTTTTTTTAAAAAAAATTACTTTCACAGTTATTTTAGTAAAGGATTTTGAGGAAAACATTTTGTATTATTCAGTGAATAAATCCATGATAGATTTATGGATGTCAATAATTTAAAAAAATTAATTAATATGATTACAGAGAAATTTGATCTATTTTTTATGCAATTTTTTGTTTTGGAATTAGAAATTGATTTTGAATTCAAAATAATTAAGTGGAATGAAATTACATTATGAGGAAATTCAAATTTCTAAATATAACTTTAATAAATTATATATATTAAAAAAATAAGAGCCTAGGGATCCGAATAAAAATAAATTCATATATTTTCTTTGAAACCAACATAAAATGGTAAATATGGATCGAACATAAATTTCTAAGATACTTATTTACCAAAAAATATAAAAAAATAAAAAATATATAAAATGAAAATTAAAAAAATATAAATATAGGAATAATTATTAATAAATAAAAATTAATGGATTTAGATGACGTAAATATTGAATACATAAGGAATAATGGGAAATTGACTTATAATAATGTCATTTGGGTTGTATTAAAAAGTAGAGAATAGATCATGGGTATGACTAACTAAGTAAAAATGAATTTATAAAAATGATTCATTTTAAATAATTAATTTTTCCTAATTTTAATCTACTAAAAATCATATGAGTTGAAATTTTTCTTCAATTAAATTGGTTAACTTGATAGGGCATATATATGATTCATGATATTTTCAATAATAAATAAATATTATTTTCCCTTTATTGGTTTTAGTTTCTTGACATAAGAAGGATAAAAACATTGTTGGAAAAATTAATTATGTTCTCAAAGAGTGTATTGTTAAATATTTATATAACTGATAGATCAAATATTTTCATATATTTTACATTTAATTTAAATTATTTCAATATTATAACCTAATTAATCAATGTTTAACTTTCACATATTTGTATTAAAGTAATAATTTTTATTGAATTTTGATAACTTAATAACAATTGATTTATAAGTATTTTCATTCATATTTTATATTAATTGATAAATAATATATTATAACTGATTATTTAATAGATGTTTTTAATTTTGTATAGAACTATGGGACTGCATGGAAAATCTAGTTTTTTTTATCTGACTAGAATTTAGTAATTTTATCCTAAAATTCTTTATGTTTTGAATTTGTATATAATTTTTTTTAAGATTGATAATATTTTGGGTTGCACATTTCATTTTAGGACCCCAAGTTGGAATATTTTTATTCAAATATTTCATGGTCTATAATGTAAATTATAAACTGGATATGTCAATCTGGACATCACATAAATACTAGATTGTTAATTTTTTCATATTTAATCAGCTTGAGGTGAAATTTTTAGAAAATACATTGAAATTAATTAAAAAGATTATATTCCACATTATCTACATATAATTCAGAATTTTGTATGATCATTTTTGTGACACAGAAAAGGGGATTATTTTGATTATTTGTTAACATTCCCTATTAAAAATAGTATTATCCAAGCTACTCTTCCCCATAGTCAATATTTTTATTCACATTTATTGGACAAGGTTAGTAGATTTTGGAGTTCATGGAATACTGGTGATTATGTTTTTTTAATTTCATATTATTTCCCTCCCACTATTCCTTTCATTAATTACATGATTTTAATAAATTATTTTCCTTTTCTCTATAATTTAATTTTTTTTGTCTCTCATTCTATTTATTCCCTTTTCTTCACCATGATCTATTATAATCATGACCGTTAGTGACTAACTTGTGGATTGGACTTTTGGGTGGTTTCCCTAGTGTTTGTGAGTAATTTCCATTTTATTATTATTTTTGAGAGGGAGAGGATTGTTTAAATTTGGTGTGATGATTATCCAAAACTCCATATAAGGACACTAAATTATTCTAGTTTCTACCAAATCAAAATTACCACCATTTTATTAGAAGTTATGTTCATATAATGGAGTTGGATATGTTTGAGGGATCCAATGAAAAATGATGGAGCTGTGTTTTGGATGGTTTTGTGCTCTCTATTATGGTGTGTTCATCAATATTGACTTTTCTAAGAAGTAAAGATTGGTGTTATAAAATTATCTCTTATTCATGATAAATTTTATTCTTAAATATTTATTAATATTCAATGAATAATGATGTGAACTATTTAATGTGTTCTAGATAATGTACATGAATAAAAAATGAAGAAGGCTAACCAACCCTAGGGCCTAGTTATTTAATTATAACTCTTCCACTATATTTGAATTTTTAATTTTCATTTTCATTCATATTTATCATACCAAAATCAAAACACTATATTTTTACAAATTTTATAAAATATTCAAAAAATCAAATTTGGTAAGATTTTATTAGTATTGAGTGAATAACTACAAAATCACTATAATGAGGATGATCCTGTTCACATATTATACATCATTTTTAAACAAGAAAAAATATTTTTCATAATTAAAAATAGGTGTGTCTCCATTTTTAAGCATTTATAAACAAACATTTATTCTTTCATTCATTATTCCTTTCCAAATTTTGTATGAAATTTTATTGGAAATAAAAAATTATACTTTTTAAATCATTTTAACCCTTTTCATTAAGAAAGAATGTATTTTTATTATTATGTAAGGTGGGGGAGTTTTGAAATAAAACCAAATATAGTGGGATTACCAAGATCACATCAAGGACGTGAATTATGATTTTAGACATCCAATCTATGAATCCTTATTCAAGGAGATTTTTAATTTGTTTTCCTACTTTCTAGATATGCATTAAGAAGCGGTAAATTTACAAGATAATATTATCAATTCTAAATATCAAGAATACATAATTAAATTGGAAATAAATCTATAAAATTGTTACCTATAATATAATTTTATAATATATTCATTTGAACTTACCATTAACAAAGAACATGATGCTGATACTACTTCTGGAGATGATATTTTATAATATTCATTTAATTTTAATTTTATTGAAACTAAATTTATAATTACCTCCCAATAGATAGTTTTTTTAGATTTTCATAGATAATTATTTTCATTATTGATTTAATTTGAAGAAGAATATTCACCTAATGAGGAATGCTTTAAGCTACATGAATATATAGAAAATATAACTAAAGGATTATAATAAGAATTCAAATTAAAATTTATTAAAGAAACCCCCTCAAAATATGCTTATTGAAAACTAGGATATCTCGATATCGAGTTTTCATGTTTTAATTTCATTCTAATAAAATAATTCACGAACAATCACTTTTATAATTATATTAATTCAACACATTATGATCAATAATTGTAGAATGAATAAGTGTCCAAATTAGTAGTGGGAAAATAAATACAGGAGGAACTAATGTTCTCCCACCCCACCATTAAACATATACCATATAGATAGGTGGATTGATTTGTTGCACTCTACATATGTTATCCTTTATATTTGATTTGAATTAATTCAAATAGAAATGATCATGATATTGTAGTATATATAATGAAAATCTACCCACCATCAAACTATGGATAAGCACAATAATTTATTATAAAGGGATAGTGAAACTGTTGTAACCACTAGGTTTGTAAAATCAAGATATCCCTTATATTTTTTTACAAAGTACCATTCTTTTTATTTTCATTTATTTTTTCACAAATAAATTTATAATTTTTTTCTTTTATTTGTAGGTTCATTGTGGGAAGTAATAATGAGAATAACTCAAATAAACCAATAAAAATAAGTTAGGTTGTATTATTGATTCTCCAACATCTTGTTTACTACTGAATCAACTTATATATGAAATATGATAAAATTAATTTTTAATCAAAATGGGATAATAATAGTTTATGTATGTGGGAGTGGTGCCAAATTTTTTAAGACCTATATTTTTTTATGTTCTTTTATTTTTGGAGGGGTTTTGTTTAGAAGATTCATCCTTAAATTTAGTCGTGTATAGTGAAAAATTTTATTCCATAATGTAGAATAGAAATAAATTTTTAATCATTGAATTTAAATGATTAGTGGGAGAGATAAAGCATTGTTTCCATAAAACACTTTTTTTGAAATAGGAATGGGTTTTGAATGAAAATACATAAGTATAACAAAATTATAACATTATAAATTTGAAATTTTCAAATCTAAATTTATTAACTTTTTTATTGTGAAAAAGAACACTATATGGTGCGAACTAAAAAATCATATAAGACTTTTAAAATTTGAGTAAACTAGAAAATTAGGATTTTATGTGATGTTCTAAAATATTTAGTCACTATGAAAATAAAAAAACAAACTAAATAAGAATAAAAAAAGGGAAAGAAATACAATTCCAAACTATAAAAAATGAATGGATTCTAGTTAAAGGAAGAATGGACAACATATTAATAAGGGGAAATTGGAAAATAAGAATTTTATTTGGTTTTATCAAGTGAGAAATGGTTCATTTATATGAGGACCTTAGAAAGGGGGGATATTGATAGTTTTTCTAGAAAAAATATCATTTCCATTAAATAATATTCTTTTTAAAATCCCGAAACATGAACATTTTTTATAAATGATTTGTGCTGGTGGATATGAGTTTTTAAAGAGGGATTCCATTTTTTATAATGAAAAATTAATTGATTTTATTCATTTATATTTTTTATGTTTAAACCTATGAATGAATTTTTTTAACAAATCCAAATATATTTTCTTAGAACATAATGTCTATGTCTCTGTGGATGTTAAATATAAATTATTTTAATATTGTTCAATTATAATAATAATGTTTTAAAGACCATTAAAATTTTAATTCAAGGGTTATTGTCACATATTTGGATAGAATTGTAAAAATTATTAATAATTGATTTGTATGTGTATTTTTTAATCTTTTATATTAACTAATATAGTCACCTTTTTAAATGATGGTTTAATAGGAATTTTAAATATGATCGTGAATTATAAAAATGAATGAAAATTATAGTTTTTAACTTCCAACTAAATATTATTATTTTAATCCTACTTGTCAATTTTTTATATGATTTTTTATGATTTTAAATAGGTTTGACTACATTTTTCATTTCAATACCTCATGATATATACAAATTTTTCATGGAGTATGGGGAAATAAATTTAATCTTATACTGAAAACATCATTTTGAACATCACTTCAGTGATTATCTCATTAACATTTTATCCTTTCATAGATTTAGGTTAAATTCAGTGTAAAATTATAGATATAAATTCAGAATATTTTTTTCATTTAAATCCATATATATTTTTTTTCTTTTTGTGTTAAATGATGCTTCACAAAAATAGGCTTATATTTTGACATGATTTTAAAAATTACCTTATGGAACGTTTATAACCATATTACCCCATCCACTATATAAATATGTTTTATTCATAATAAGAGGATAAGGTTGGTAGATTATGGGTTTCATGGAAAATTTTATATTAGGTTTTTTATATAATTTTTTTTCATTCATATAACCCTAAAAGGTTATCAATTTTCATGATTTTTGTAAATTATTTCCCTTCCCAATTTTATTTCAATATTATTTTCTCTATCATTTTATGTATTTTCTTTTATTCATTTTAATATGTTACACTTATTATGAAAAGTGAATTACTAGTGTCTTGGACTTTTATTATTTTTTATAATGTTCTAGAAATATTTCCCATTAATTTATAATGGTTTCACTTTGTCTATGGAAATGGAGAGATGTGTGTTTTTGTTTGGTATGATGATTTTAGACCACTCATTGAGATAACTGTCAAACTCAATCTATTCCCTATGAAATAAAAATATCCTTCCACATATATAGAATTATCTTCATATGACGTTGTCATGTTTGGTCGAGGAATGAAAGTGAATGTGATGGAGCTAAACCATGGAAGGATTAATTCTTTCAATTGAGCTGTGTACATCATTATTAACAATTTTAGGAGGTGATGTTTGGTGGTTGAAAGGATATCCACAACAATATAAATTTCAATTTGAATGTATGGAGTATTATTCCATGTATTATGAAGTCAATGATCAAATATATTAACCACAATAACAATTCATACTAAAGGTACATGTGTAACTGACCCTATGAAAAAGTTATGTCTTTCTAACATATTCATTATGTTGGTAATGTTTATCATCCTGGTTATATTATATTTTTATTTCCATAAAAACCCACTATACATCTATAGATTTCATATCATATATATATATATATAATAAGTGTTTATAACCAGTGAGTGATTGATTTCATAACCTCCCAAAGAGAGAAATCCATTGAAAATAATTGTGGAGTATTTGAAAAATAAAATAATATTTTTTACACCCCAGGATGCATGTGTTAATATTAATGGCGATTTTATTTAGAATTTTCTATATGATTTTTTTAAATTTTTTCATGATTACTAGATAGTGAATAAAAATTATCATGTAATGTATGTTTATTATTACTTATCCTGAACCACTTAATTGTTATTAAAGTAAAAATGTATATATTTTATGGATTCTACAACATTTAAAAATTAAATTCAATTTTGAAATTTATTGTTAGATTTAACAAAATAAAAACCAGTTTTTTATAATTAACTAATAGACTAATTTACATTTTTTAAAATAATAAATTCCTTTATCTTAACCTTAATAGAAAGAGTGATATATATTATTTTGATGTTTATTCTATAGTTGTTAAAAAAATAAGTCATTTATTATCTTTTCTTCCAACAATATTTCATAATACTATAAAAATAATACAAATTTATTTATATAACTTATGTATTAATATCACTGTGTGACTAAATCATTGGTTGGTTGGATCATTATACCCCAGAAGCATTGTACAATCACATAAGTGGTATAGTAAATCTGTGTGATAATATTTACAAAATTTTATTCTATTTTTAATATCCTCTATAAATAAATAACCAAAAGTTGTTGGTTAAAATATATATGAAATCTCTCTTATCCCTTAAAAAATTTTACACTACATTTAAGTTGAATTTAAATAAAGAAAACAAATTATAATTTTATAAGGGTCATCCTAATGTTGTTATCTATTGCATACAATGTTCTTGTAAAATACGATATACAGATATCTATTTTATAGAATAATTGAATACAATAGTCTATATACTAAAAATAATTCATTTTCTATAGATATTTTAATTGTAATAGATTATTCCAATTTCAAAATATCCTAACAGGTTCTTTATATTGTCTCCTACTAGAGCATAATGTGTTTTTTATAAACAAACTCTTTAACAAGATTAGTATTGTTCTCTCGGATGCCACTAGATCAAATTAATAATATCATATTCCTCAATTATTTTTTACCAAATGTGAAAAATATTTCTCTATAGCATCATAAATGTCGACATTTATATCTCCACATAAACACAATCTTCTTATTATGAATCATCTTACAATATATATTGATATCATAGGGAATTTCCTCACTTCCTTATCATTCTTTTATTTGTCCCTTATTAAACATATATGATATAGAAAATCATAGGGAATTAATACACCATATTTTCCTTATTTTCATATTCTTATTATTCTACATATATGAACATATATTCATAATATATTTGACTACACTCTCTTTGATACTCAGAATATTCAGAAGTATGTAGATTTTGAATCAGTACACAACTAAATTCTTCTACTCCTTCCCTTTAATTATTCCATACATCTCTACTAAAAATTACATTCACTTTAACCTCCCATAAATATTAGTCTTTAAATCTCAGAAAAAATTTTATATATATATTTATATCAACAATAATAATCTATGAAACTCACATGATATTATGTGTTTTCACAGGATTATCCATTCCAAAGTCCCAAAAAACATATCTCTATATATTCAGCATAACATCTATTGAAGTTTATAGAGAATCATATATTTCATGGTGGGAGATAACTCTTCATTTTCCCATTAAAACACTATTGTGATGTAACATATCATTTCATTAAATTTCTAAATTTCAATTAAAATCACTACCTACATGTTTACGAACCATCTTTATTAAACCTTCCTTAAATAATGGATATTTAATGAATTTAGATATTTCATACTGAATTCAAATACATAATGCATCACGTTTTATTTTATTTAGTGTACTTGATTTTTGAAATATCACATTTTTAGCTATGTCTAAAACCCTTCTATATCACCTTGTTTTCCATTAATAATATCAATAAATTTTTTAATTATTTTAAATTCGATATTTGAATGAATCTTTTCTATTAAATATTTGACATTTACACGTCCTAGTGGGGTTCTATACTATACTAATTTTTTTTTCTGATAGACCTTTACATATTGAGATGTTACCATGATGTATTATTGAGAAACTTGTGGTGTTTAAATTTTTAATTGAGGAAAATAATTTAAATAATAAATATTGTAGCTACGTATCACACTGAGGATTTCCATTTGACATATTTCCAATATGCACAATGGAAGGAATCTTGTATATGTTTCATCAGACCACTACATATTGATATATTTTTCCCTTTATTAAATAAAATGGTCCTTAAGTACTATTATACATCCAAAATTATGACCATTACATATTCTGTAAGGTTATTTATTTTTTCATTTTTCAATGGGAACAACAAAAATATTCTTGTGCATTTAAATTTTTTCTCTTCTGTATGGGTTTATTACTTTGTCATATTTTAGTGAAATCTTCAAAAATATATTCAATGTATTCAAGTATCCTAAATAAGAAATAATATTATTTCCTTTTTCAATTTCATCATTCAAATCTAAACTACTAAAAATACTTTTAACGTTCATACTCTTTATATTTTGGAATTCTGAACATTCACAACATCTACAGTTAATAAACATCCTCTATAAATCCTTATACTTGGATCAGAATATTTTCAATAATTTTTAATAATTATCCTTATTGATGAATAAATTATATATATCACAACATTTTGAAAATTTTGGATAATTTAATTCTCAATTGGTGTAACTTCTGAATATATCATCTTTCTACTTTACTGTATTGTTAATTTCTAAAAATCAACTCAAATGTCTTTTGAATCTGTTGAACATTATTTAGAAATCCTTATAAAATAATAATTCTTCAACATGTCATTACATCATCAACTCTCAGCATCATAAAGATCATGTTATAAAATTTTATTTCATGTTTCATCAAAACATATCATTATTTATATTAATTATCATGTCTAAAATAATTATATCTATAGTTTATAACATTAAATATATTTTCCAAGAACTCTAATAATAAATAATCATTGCTCATTTTTTAAGGGAAACATTTTAAACATATGAGTGGATCTCCATCAACATTTCTAAAAGTATGATGCTTCAATATAATTATTTCGTATGAATTATAAGACTCACCTCTAATAGATTCATTAACTTCATTCTTGTTCATATAATTAACATCACACAACAATAGAATAATTTTTATTTACTCCAGATTAACATATTTAAAATAGATACAACCCAAAAAAATCTTTTATAATCCAATTGGTCACTATAGTGTCAACCTATAGATTTATTTTTCAATATTAAGACCTTAAATGTTTAATTTGGGTTCAAAAAATGAAGAAGGTGAGTAGAATAAGCATTTGAATGGATGTGTTGTTTTTTTGGAAAACATAAATCTTATATAAACTCAAATTTTCCAGATATTTCTTTTTAGATGATGTTGCATCTATTATTTTTTAATGATTTTAATGACACAAAATGAGTTGTAATGTTTAATAATGGTGTTTGTATATTTTTTAAATGAAAGAGATATCCCCAAGTCATAGTCATACATGAAATTGGAATGGAGATGTTTATTTGAAGATAAATCAATATATTTGATTAAGAAAATGTTTCATTGATAAGAATATGAATAAGAAATGTTATTAGAATATCTTATGGTGAATGTAATAATAATACATAAAAAAGAGAAGAGGATATGATCTCTATATGTGAATTTAATAAGGGATTTCAATTGAGTAATTTTTATGTGGAAAACTGTTAGACTCATACATGTATTGGATAATGTCGGTGTATATCACATGTGAGTTTGGGATTTTTTTGAAGTACTCAAACAAGTTCTTATATGTAAACATTTATATTTGATATGTAAGATTAATGTATTGTAAACAATATGTGTGATAGTATTTGAATCAAAATAGTTCAAACCATTCCATGGTTTTCCATTAGTATACATTCCATTAAATCCTTGAAATATTTAAGAGTCTTGGTCTGAGAGAATTAAAATATATTGGATGTTGTTTGATCATTGAAATGGAGAGTTTCACATCGCGACACATGTTGTGTGAGAAAAAATGTTCATCCTAAAATGGAAAGGGGATAACACATCATTGCAAAAGGTTTTTTCAAATTGGTTCCAATGTTTTTTTTAGAGTTGTATGAATGAAATGATGTAAAACATTATGTAGTAGATGTGGTGATTAGTGAAGAGGTCCAAAATGGATGTACAATATTTAATGGTGAATAATGATCCTGTCATAGACATAATAGAGTTTTAACTTCTAGGGGGATATTATAGAGTGGCTCATTTTATGACTCAAGTGATACCTAAATCCAAACACTGAGGTATTAACAAAATCAATGTGAACTAAGAGGGATTGAATTGTCAAAATGATTAAAATATTATGGGATTAATTAAAAACATGTTAAAGGGATTTTTATCTTTGAATTTGACATGACCCGGCCCACTGGTCTCCTACCTAGGAATATTGTATGTCGTGAGTTCCACCCTATGTACACAAAAAATTGGCTAGGGGTTAGTGACAATCATTTAGTATGAATATCTCAGAATATGTGAGGAATTTTATTATATCATCATAAATACATTGAAAATAATAACAACAGAAACACCAAAAAGGTGTATTCATGTTGTCAACTAAACTGTACACAACACATGCATGAGACATTATGTACAAATACATCTGCATGATTGAATATACAAATGAGCTTCACATATGACAATACTATTTATCTAATATATACTAGATACATGAATTATTTTATACATTACATGTTCCCTTGGAATGAGATATATCAACAATTTTCACCACCAACATAAAAAACCACCCAAATCCATTATACATCAGCAGTTATCACTAGATTTCATCTCTGAACAAGAAACGCCCACTCCATATCTATTAATACCATATCAAAACATGTGTGTAATCTACATAGACACAAAAGGTGTGGGAATAAGGAACAGGAAGAGGTGAGTATTAATATACATTGTAAAACATCTCAAAATTGACTATGAAAATAAACTAACCATCATTATAAAACTCTTGTTACCAGTTAATAACTATGAGAAAAATAATAAAATATAATCCTAATATATTCAGCCAATATAATCCTCATGGAAATCGATATTACCTAATTATCTCATCTGTACTCAAAAATGAAAGCACCACTCGAGCATCATTTGATGCTCGAACCACTATAAATTCAACAAATCATTAAGTTAGTAGCCATCTGTAACCATCATATCAAAGGAAGCCATTAGGGTATTAAGGAATTAAAATTCATAAAAAAAATTTAATGAATTCATCATTTTTAACCATTTAGTTACTGCTAAGATGCATGAAGGTTGAGCCTACTCCTCATTGAAGTATGCATATAAATCGACGTGGTACCAAACCATTCAGTCCATCAAAACTACACCATTGATCAAGTATCTAAATTAATATTTCCAATATTCCCAATTAACATCACAATAAAAAATATAGATGATATCATGAATTCCGTTAGATATCACAATTTAGGGGAATAATTATTCCATTAGGTGATCTCATCACAAAAGGAAGTCTTATATGACGGAATACAGACTTCATAGAGAGACGATTTCTTCACCTGTAAGTGGGTGGGGGAAATTTTATGACCCGATTTATCCATAAGTAGAGAATATATGCCACTAATATGTTGTAGAATAACCAAAAAACTTATGTATTGTGCGTAAATCCATATAATATCACAACTAAAATTCCAGTATGGGTAAAAACATATAAGAACACTCGAAATGTCATGATCGAATATAGTCGATGGATCTACAGCTACAGATCTGAAATGTAAATAGATCACATAAAAAATAACATTAAATGACTAAATAATCAAAATAATTCTGATATAAAACCATAAATACTTATTATGGACTATTTATTTACTAAAAACATGTAATTGATGAAAAGTATGCATTCTATAATATCATATATGGGACGTTCTACATGATGAAACTCTAGAAAAGATACCTGAGTCAGAATTAAGGGTCACATATTGGTTTTTGATCATTTGTATCCATTTCTAGGTTTCAATGTTACATATTAATAATTAATATGACTTTATAATAAGAATATAGATGAAAAACAATAATTTATTAGTATATAAATAAGTTTAATATTATTATTGATAAAAAATTTATCTATAATAATAGGTGGAGGAATCATAGAGATCATCCCATTATTGCAATATTTTTTTATTTTATTCAATTTTTGTATATAAATTATAATCATGGTCTTCACCTACCCTAAGACCTCACATACACCTCACTACCCATACCTTTGATCTAAAACCACCGCACTGATCTCTTACCTTTGACCACCACCTCTTTCTACCAACTGCAACAACCCTTGCTCCAACACAATATCATCACCAAATCTCCTAAGGCATCCAAAATATCATGTTTAACATCCCCATATATCACTTGAATCCCCAACCATGATCAAATAAACCGTCCATTATAGTGCTACATCAAGCAACTGTAACAACCTCGACAATGAATTTGACTCACTAAAAAATTAAGTGTGGCCTAAATGCACTACCACCATTGAATAAACTTGGGGATGTTGACCTTTTATCAATATTGAATGAAAAATGATATGGGAGAAGTAGGGGTATAAATAGAATCACCGTGGTGATCTTATATTCAATAATCAAAGAACCAATAATGGCATTTTTATAGTAGGTGATTCGCCCTCAATAAGAACCCTCACTCGAACTTTGATATTTTCCACGTTACTGTCACTTCATTCCTCAGTACCAATGATTTGATACTGTGACTAAATCATGATATTAATAATTTAATGGAATATGATCTATAATGGGATTCTACTGTAACTTTTTTTAAATATTCGTTCCCTGATGATAATGTGGAAATAAATATATCACTCACCAATTTTAAAATTCATTAGCTGATAACCAAAATAAAAAATAATAATTACTAGATCCAATATTCTTATATAAAGCATGAATTATTTTTCAAAATAAATATTTTATCAATGCAATCATATATATATAAATTTAACACAATTTTCATTACATTAAACTTTTAATAGTAAATTACATATTACAAAAACATATGAATTCCATGATATAATCATTCCAATTTTCAATGTAAATTCATATTTATTGATTACTAAATTCTCTTAATTATTTTTCCCATTTTTTTACTAACAATAATTATTACTAAAAGTCACTCAAGGGGAAGAAAAAAATAAATTGGTAGATATTAAATAACATTATGTTTCACCTTCAAATATGATCACTTTTTGATGAATTTATCACCAACATTCATTGTCGTTGAAGTTCCAAGAGAATAGTCCTTTGATTTTATGTCAAAATTGTCCGCCCATTGGTGCTCAAAAACCATATGATTTATGTGGAAACCATATGGAATTGAAGTAAATGTTTTTATATTTATTACATGCTAAGGAGTGAAAAAACACACCAATTAATAAAAAAAAATAATTAAAATTTTCTATCTTAATAATAAATATTAATATACAAATGATGGATAATTCTGACGAACTATAATTATAAATGATGTTATACCACCCTAATGGTAAAATCCACATTCTGAATTCAACCACATTTTCATATTTACAATCCACTACTATATTTATAATGATACAAATAATTTAATAGAATATATTCATCCAGGATGAAAATATTTTTTTAATTGAGCTCTCTCTTTTCCCTAATTGTTTGGGTGGCACCCCCATGTGTAGAAACCACACCTCAGTATCAATATAATAATAATACAATATTTTCAAAGGTAAAATCATGAGATATATATAACATTTTAAAGCAATGGGATCTCAGGACTCGAAAATAAAATGTTGATCTAAGACTCATTTATGTATATCCAAGAACACTACATCCTACACACCATAAGCCCTTTTCATCCACAAAAAGGAAACAAAAGAGCATATAACAAGGAATATCATGAAAGAAAACCTTGTGTAAAAAAACCACATTCATACACGCATCCCCAATCTTTTGGAAGACCATGATCGAAGGGAAATTATTGTACCTCTTATAGTGAAGGGAACATCTATTTGGAATCCATAAGCCATAATCTGATAAGTCCACCAGATGAAATCACATTTAGAATAATAGAATAACACCACCAGATGAAAAAAATATGAAATTTTTATATAACCACTCCATTTATCATATTAATCCATGTGAAAAAGTTAACGTAACATGTATGTTTAGATATTTCATCAAAAACACTTATTCGACCTCCTCTTCTTCCATTTCTATTATGGGACTCACTAAATGATCTATAACACTACTAGATTTTAGAAAATATTATTTTTGAATAAATTTAATTTCCTTGATATATTATGATAAACACAAAACCATGTTAGGCTTTCACTATATGTAACACTGGGAAATTTGTGTTGCACATGACACAATGTTTTAAAACCCCATTATATATTATTATAGTTATTTAAACATGACCATCATAACCTATGTTTTATACATATTGATATAAATATAAAGAATATTTTTTAAAATATAATGCATATGGGTTTTATATAAATAAATAATATAGATAAAAAGGTATTTAATTTTTATAAAACTCTTTATATGTTTCACAAATACAATTTTCTAAAAAAAAATTATTCTTTTTATGACCAACAATAAAAATAAATTTGTATATTTTTTGTAAATAAATTTGATAAAATATAAAACATTTTTTAAATAATAATTTCAATACTATCATAGGGATAATCATTTATTTTTATGAAATGATTCATTTTTTGACAAATAGTGAAAATTGTAATCATTAATTGAAAACTACTTTTTCTTTTCATTATTTTAAAAGGACAAATTTATTATTAAATTATTTTAAATTTAATTTGATTCAATTATTCATACTTTAATCCAATTTCTTATTTAAATAAATTAAATTTTAACTTTTAAATAAAAATTTTATGACCTTTTAATAATTACTGTAGAAAACAGGATTTCTTATCACATCTGGGAGATAAGTATTAAATTAAAAATGCCAAGATATATGAATTTACTTTGTAAAAATTAATTTCATATTTTTAATAATCTTTATTTGTAATATCTAAAAATTTCAACTTAATTTTTTTCCAGAATAAATTGTGAATGAAGGAAAAATTAATTACCCAGGTTTAGGTAAATATGGGTTTAACATGGGTTAAACTAAGAATATAATGGTTAAAAAAGAAATAACAACTTTTAAAACACCAAATGAATGGAAAAATTTTGATATTATCTATTATATTTTCAATATTTATGCATTTTTAAGTCTTGTTACATGATTAAATGTGGGTATAATTGAATTTTTTCAAAACATTACAAGTGTGCCAGTCACCACACTTAAAAAGGGTACCCGCTCTTCTATTATATTCACACCTTCAAAACATTGTGATTTTCCCAGTAAATATACAAATCACTTCCCAAATTCACTCCTCTCAGTCGAGAATAATTATTTTGGGGAAAAAATTCAACCAATGAAGGCATTTCGGGAAATTATATGGATGATACTCGAAGAAGATGCATTGTTCATCAATGTGTGTTTTGGTTTTATTTCATCCTCTAAATCCATAAATTATTAATATAAAAGTATAAAAAATATCCTAATTACCGTAAATTTTAATATATTTTCAATTGAAGGTAACTACCTATAACAAACATCACTTCAATCAAATGGGTTTCGAAGTCATCATCTGTGTGTAGAGTGAACTACCACCCAACGAATTGATGTCATTTGCTGGTATGATGATGTTATTCATCTATATAACGAACTACCACCCCACGAAGTGATGTGAATCCTTTTTTAGTCACACATTACATGGAATATAATAGAGATAAATATATGTGATATATATGAAATAATTATGATATTAAGGAAATATTTTTAATTCCAAAAAGATAATATACCATGTTTTTTATTACATTCCCACTCACTGAAAGGTGATAGAATTGTTGGTATACGTGTAGACTACCGCGTTCATGAAGCAATGTGGCTCTATCTTTTCATCACCACACCACATGCATGACTTATATAATTATATAAATAGATGAAATATGTTATTTATGATATTATTATAATTATATAAAGGTAAAATATTAATTAACTTCATTGCATAATGATGAATGTAAAATGGAAATGTTACACATGCATATATACTCCTACAATGGAGTCTTTGGTATGCTTTCCCAATCTCCCCTACCATTACATAATTCTTCTATAATATTAAACATAATATAATTGTAAGATATATGTTCTTGGATAGTTAGACTGAGGATCTTTGTCAATCCGTTAGTCCATGTGTTTTTGTGGAAATGGATCTGTCCAAAACTCTGTGAAAGTTTATGTAGATCCCTGTGGGTGAGATGTACCATTACAAATAGTAGGTGGCATATAAAACTTTGGCAGATTTCTGTTCTAGATTCAAGCGCCTGCAAAACACATTGGACATATGTCATAGGGGGTGTCAGTCAACTGTGTGGATAAGGGGAAGTGTTCGCAATGATGATTCATTGGAGTTTGATGACAAGGTGTTGGTGTAGTGGCCAGCTATATTGGATGTTAATGGAGGCAAGGGTGAATATGGAACGTGTTCCGCTAGTATCCCAATTATTTTCAATGCACCAACTGAGGTTGGGATTATAAAATCCTGACCTATGAAGAAGGATGTAGTGCATCTGATCAACATGATTGTTTCTTAAATTTTTATTAGATTGAGGTAGGACTTGCCCAGACCTTCTGTCTACTGTGTTTTGATTTATAATGGTAGTGTGCGGGAAGAAAAAGTGGTTCTGCAAGATGTGACCAGAGTGTAAAATCATGTTTATTTGACTAATGATGTGGGGCTATAGATGGTGGATCTAAGGATTAGAGGTCTTGTAGGGGTAGTTTTAGGATTAGGGGTACCGGTGCAAGGGATCCATCGAGGATTCCTTCTTATGTAAAAGTTTCTAGTTTTTTCAAGTGACTTGAGGAAGAGAAAAATAGGTGAAACCATTAAGATGTAGGGTGCACTAGGTGCACCCGTAGCACCATGTGAACTGGGGAAGTGGGTAAAGGGTGGGGGCACAGGTATTCTGAGTTGGACCATGTCCTCGATTAATATTAGTAAACGTTTTGATGGACTAGGATCGAACTATCATGATCCAGTGTCAAATGAGGATGACTGCCCCTTAGGGATGGAGTCTCTGGATGGAGAGAGATTGGACTACCCTCAATGGAATGTTCAAATGGAGGATCCATTAGAGGGCCAGACAAGAATAATAAGGGGAAAAATAAAATAGGGATCTGGGTAGCTGCATTGTGCACCAGAGGAGAAATTCCAAATGCCACAAGGACCACTCATACCTACCAATTCCAATAGAGACTAGATCGGCTAAAAAGGAGGGAACAAAGAAAGGGAGGGTGAATCATTTTAAAAAGCATAGGCCAAGGTGGTTGACCTGGTGTGTGAAACAAGAATGAAAAAATATTGTAGGCCAACTGAGCATGGCCTGGATAAGAAGGTTTATAGAAATGAAGAACAACCTCAGATCCAGAATGAAATGGTGGTTTTTTCTACCCCACTTCATTATCCTCAGGGGCTTCCAGGTAAAGATGATAATGAGGGTGAACCTGTGGTTACCACGGCTGGCATGGAATGGGATGCAATCGCAGAGGCCATAGAGAATCCATGTGACCTTCTTATGCACTCTGATGAATAGATTCTAGTGAAGGTCTTGTACATTAATATGGCTACAGAGGATACAGAATGGTTGAATGGTGAAGCAATTCAAGTTCATATTAATAGAGAGCATGAAGATGGGACCATCAAGAAAAATATAATTATGTCTAGAGGCTTCAATGTCAAAAAGATAATGGTGTAAGTGCTCGTCCAGATCTGGTCCAAATTGCGCTATAAATTTTAAGATATAATCATAGTTGATCTCGATAAAAAGGTAACAGAACATTCATATAATTTAGATATAAAGGATGCATCTAATATGTTGAATTTAGGATTCAATGATTTTATATGGTCTTTTTTTATTTGATTGTTTTTCAAATTCTTCCCCAAATTGAAATTTTTAATCAAAATGTACATTTGGAGGAGGACACAGTGATTACCCGAAATGAGACATTATCGTGGTGTTTTTAAATAATAGATAATAAAATGAATGAAGTTAATAATATGTGTTATGATATATATATATATATATATATATATATGTGTGTGTGTGTGTGGTTTATTAATTGATGTATAATATAATGATATTAAATATTAGGATTCTTGAATGAGTTTGATAGAATTCGATACTTTCGGTAAGAGATTTCTACTCTCTCTTTTATTTCATGGAGACAGACCCATATTCACCACCCATTTATTTTGTAAGGTTTATATGTTTAAACATTGAAATTTTATATCATGAATACCATTATTTTCATGATATTTAAGGATTTTTTATTTAATTATTTATTTTTAATTATTATGCAATTGTTTACAAAAGTGGTAGTAGTTTTTTGTACCAATTTCTCTTCTTTGAGTTATATGTTACGTTATGCACCTAAATGAATTTATGAGGTGAATATATATCCCACTAGAAACGTAATATCCTGACTTCCATTATATAGGAGATATTTAATTTTTATTTCTATGTTATTACTTCTTGTTGTTTACATTTCAATGTTACAATTGTAGTAATGATTTTATGTTACAAACTCGTCATTTATGAGTATAATTTATTATTATATTTATGTTGATAAAATATTATTATCTTTCACTCAATAAACTAATTTTTTTTTATCATATCGTTATTCATGGTATTTTCAAGTAATTTTACCATTTACCACCCATTAGTACTTATAATAGTTGATAAAATATTTTTATGAGAAATTTAATTTACATCTCTCTTCAATCAGAAATTTTTTTCCATTTTAAGACATTTTTTTCTAAAAATAATTAAATAAAATCTATTATTGTCTATTATTTTTTGAAATAACTTTTAATAAATTTATTATTTTTTAATTTTTTTTAAAAGTTATATTCATGAAATTTTCTAAAATAATTCTATTTGTGTTTAACTAAAACTTTGAAAAGAATCTTCATTTTAATATATATGACCTGAAAAAAATTTCCTATATAATGATTGATCATTTCTTTGAAGATTTATTTATATTTTATCATGGTAATTTTCAAATTAAAATATTTACAAAATGTATCACCTTTAAAAATAATAAAGTGAAAAGTTAATTTTCCATAGAAAATGTTTTAAATGATTTTTAAAAGAATCCTTTATAAGTTTTTGATGTTATATGAAAATAAATGGATTTTGAAAATTTTATATGTTTTAAAGAGTGATTTTAAAATAAAGATAATTTATTTTATGAAAGGTTCCATGAATTCATAAAAATCCTCCCGCATCTGAGATTATATGTCTTCAGGTTGATTATTCATTTCTAGGATTATAGTCCAACGATACCATTATTTTTCTGTCTCTAAATGGTTTATGTTTATAATGACTTGTTTTTTATTAAACATGATTACATTCCCTGGGTTATTACGTGATATAACTATTATTAAAATCCACTTATTTTCATAGGTGATTATATGTTGAAATTTTGAAATGATTATTAAACATGTCTCTTTTCCACAGGTTTTGGTAAGGTTAAATTACTATGAAACCAATTTCATTTCATGGATTATAATACGATGAATTTTTTGTGATCTTTTATATCATATAATTTCGGTTTTTATTATGGGATGTGTGGGTCTTATATTTCCCTCCAATGCATTGCTTAAATAGGTAAAAATCATGACTTAATATGTTAGGAATGAACTAAATTACATTTTTAAAATATTATACTTGAACCTGATTACTTCTAAAAACTATTATGTGTGAACCAGATTACATGTACACAATGTTATGCATAATCATGATTTTATGTTTACAATTTTATTCATGAACCTGATTTCATGTTCATGATGTAATGAATGGACACGTATTTCATATACCTAGAATTATGCATGGACCTATATTTTATTAATATATTATTATGATGGAACCTAGATGTATGAACATATTTTTATGTGAGGTAAAAATTTCATTTCCATAACTTAATTAGTGAACCTATATCTATTTTTAAATGTTCTTAATATTATAATCATTTGTTTGTTCCATGAATATATTTCTTATGATAATTTTATTCTCTCACGTTTCATGTTTTTTTATTTCTTTCTGATTCTTGTCTTATGTAGTTTAAATCTTTATTGCATGAATCATGATTATGATCTTTGATATATAGTGTATGGTTTTCAAATGTTATTTCCATGTTCTAATACCCCTATCTCCATGTTATGCTTAAATATCTCTCATGTTTACCCTTACTAATCATCTGTGCTCACCATTTTCAATGATTCATTTCCCCAAGTTATGAATAAAGTTTTTTACATAGCAGTACTAAATGGTATGATATTTATGGGAGACATTAAATATCAATCATGAATTAAGAATGTTTTCTTCCATGTTTCAAAATCCACTAAAATGTTATGAAAATCATGTGTATATTTTTGTAATGTATTTAATATTCATCACCAAATATATATTATCCATGTATGAGAATCCAAAGTATTCAAAGTTAGTATGATAGAAAATTAATAGTTCAACATTCAAAACTAGGGTTATGAAAATTTTGTAATATCACTAGTGATATTTCAAAGTTTATTTCAAAGGATATGTATAAGCATATATCTAGAGATGATTCAATTTATAGGAAAATTTCTAGGAATTTTGGTAATGGATAGAGATAGTGGTTTATAAGAAACTAAATCTATGTATTGATACTACTAGTGGATGTGAATCTAGAATTGTGGAACCAAGAGTTAATAAATATTTAATGGGTTCATTGATATGGACTTGATCATCACCCGGTGCATGAAAATGCAACTTAAATCTCACATGGTATGAAAATAATAGGGGATATTCCTTGGAAATTCGTGACCTCCTTAAAAACCAAAATAAAGTATATAAATAGATTATGACTATGAGTTTCCTAGGATAAACCAATGTTAGAATACTTTAGAAAGAATATTTAATGATCTAAAACACCATGTAAGTTATTCGTCATGATTTTTTGGTTCCCTTCCATGACTATTGTTTCTTACACTATTCCTAATTGTATTAGGTAATGGATGGAACCAAAATGAACCTTTTTAATGCTAAATGAAATTGAACATGAAAAGATTATCCTCATACAAAACCGAATGGTATTGGAAATAAAATTAAATAAATGATTTCTATGTTCATATAAAATACTCAATTTATGAATCATATTGGAATAAAAAATGATAAAAGTAGTGAGAAACGTTTTATAGTGTACTTTATAATCAAATACCCAAATTATTTCAATTTTTCAAATGATCTGATGGTTTTATAGAACTGGATCCAAAGAAGTGAAATGTTACTTTCCATTCTCTAGTGTTCGGAACATGAGAATATTATTTTGGATGTCTACTATTTGGATGTGGTGGTATATCAACAGGGGAATCTTATATAGAATACTAGGAAAAAGATATAAATTGACTCCATGATGTGGGATACATTTAAAGTCATATTTTTATTAAGTACTTTCCTTGAAGAATTTATAAAAAATAAATAATTAATTCCTTGACCTTAAGTAGAAGCACGATGAATCATTATGTATAAAAAATCATGTTTTACAGAACTTTTTATCTATACTTTGATCATTATAATTCATCATGAATTCAATGATTACTTATTTTTAAGTTTATTGAATCCAAATCAATAAACGGGATTATACATAAAGTATGTTGGGTTCTATGAATAAAATATTTTGTGCGCACTAAAAGTGTAAATGGAATCTAGAAACACCCTTTTTTTAAGTGATAAGAAAAGGAAAATGAGATTTCAGGGAAAATCCAGTGATATTTCACATGGACGGATGAGAAATTTTTATACTCGTACATTAGAAAACAATATGAAGGAGCACTTAGGTGAGTTCATGAAGGGAATGAGAAGTTTTTTCAATTGTGGGAAACCCATCCATCAAAAAATATAATGTGTAAGTGATTTGAATAGGTAATTCAACTAAATGAATATGGATAGAGCTCAAAAAAATTCACTATCCACACTTCATTTTTTTATGTGAAATGGGTTTTTTAATTATTTGAATCAATTCCCCAATCCAAGGGATAATATTGATGATAAAGAAAAACAACCTCAAATAAAAAATGAAAAAGTTAATGTTTATTCAGTAATAATGGATTAAGTGAACCAAGATAATTATGGAATACTTATCCATACCTACTTTGTTGGGAATTTCAAGTATGTTTTTATATGAATTAGCCCAATGAAAATCTTATTTTTAATCCTTTAGTGAAATTTCATGTGATTATTTCCCTCTATGTGGATTGTAGAATAATGAAGACACATTTTATATTATATCATTATAAGGATGAACCTAAGAGTCCAATTAATTTTTTTTATATAAGATAAGATCTTATATAAGGAATAATGTGTTAATAAACTTTGGGAAGTGTATACGTCTCCATGTAATGTTAATTTAAATGTTCTCTATTCCATTGTGAGTTATTGAAATTAAGGATGATCATAAGTTCAAATTAATTAATACCCCTTTTGAGGTTTTATGTGATGAGATATTATTAAGAATAACAATATTTTAAGAGGCATTTAATTAAACACAACCCTTTTATTTTGTATTTGATTCTGTGAAAAGGTAATTCAGGGGGGATTACATTTACACATTGAGGATACATGATTAAATGTATTACTGAATGTTATTCTTTATACTATCTTTTTTGTTGAGGAAATTAATGGTTTTAATTGATCACATTATGATGTTACCAAAATTTTCTTATATAGGGGAATATCTCTCTCCGGATATAATTTCAAGAATATGCTTTAAGGTAGTGGAAATGTTTCATGGAGTTACACATTAAATTGTATCTGGTCAAGATAGGAATTGTACATTGATGTTTTTGTAAGTCTTCCAAAATCCCTTGATGTGGAGTTATTATTTAACACTACATATAATCGTAAGATAGATGGTCAGCCTAAGTGAAAAATTAAAACCCTAGAGGATATGATGGAATATTGTTATTTGGATTTCAATGGTGTAATATATCAACACATTCCATTGTTTTTTTCAATTATATGAAAATATCTTTCCCTAGGGCATTCAATTGTGTCCTTATAAATCAATTTATGGAACGAAGGGTAAAACTCCCATGCACTGAAATGAAGTTACAGAAATATTTATATTAGGACCAAAGAAAGATGATGAGATGTATGATAATATTAGAGAAATTTAAAAACACATAGGGACAAAACATTGTTGACAAAGATGTTATATTGATAATCACTGATGATATTAGACTATGATATTGGTGAGAATTTCTTTCATTGAATATCTATGTGGAAGAAATAAGGGAAAAACCCCTTTGATAAATTAGTCTCATTTAAATGCTTGATCATATAGGATATGTATCTTATTGTATTAGTATATCCACCAAACCTTTATCAGGTTCAACATATGTTCCATGTATATCTCTTGAATAAGTACTGGTTTGATCCATCTAACATACACAACTCATAGGACGTACCACTGGAGCATAATATTTATTTTAAGGAATAATTTGTTGGGATTTTATATTGAATTGAGAAAGTGATATGATACAATACCACTCACTAGGTTAAATTTTTCTTAGATAAACCACAAATTTAAGGATACTATGTACGAACATGAAGATATGATGAGGCATAACTATCCTCATTTGTTTTTATCAAAGTGAGAAATTGTGTGGGTGAAATTAATTTTATTGGGGGTAGAATATAACACCCTGATATTTTATGAATTATTATATTTTCAATGAATTTATTTTTATTTATATATTTTTTTACACAAAACTCAAGTTAATAATTCTTCACATGAAGCAATGTGGTATCATGTGTTACACATGGCACTATGTTTTTTAAAAAATAATGATATATTATAAGTAATGTTATTTAAAAAAAAGTTATAAAAAATATGTTAAACACAGAGATATAAATAGTGAAAAACAATTTTTTCAATATTGTGTATAATGAATTTATATAAAGGCAACATATTGATACAAAGGTACTTGATTTTTAGAAAAGTCTTTATACATTTTGTAAATATTATTTTCTGAAAAAAATGATTTTTTTATTTATTTTGGTTAAAAATAATAAATTAATATTTGAAACTAGAATTTTTTCTATTTTGTAAAACAAAATTTATTTTTTAAATAAGAACATCAATATTATATTTGGGTGAAATTATGGGACTTTTCTGAAAATTTTCATTTTCCAATTAGTGAAAATAACATATTTTAAATTGAAAACTTCATTTTTTAAAAATTAGTTATAAAATAAAATTATATTTTAAAATGGATTTAAAGTAATATTATTTCAACAATACATCCATTAATCCAATTTCTTTCATTAGATGAATTTTTTTTAATTTTGATATAAAAACGTTGTAAACTTGTGGACATTTCTCTTTAAAAACCATGCATTATCGTCACATCTTTAAGATTAATTTCAAATTAAAATTTGAAATTTATTTTAAAAGAATTTAGAAAAA
Organism: Viscum album; assembly: GCA_963277665.1. Classification (NCBI taxonomy): domain Eukaryota; kingdom Viridiplantae; phylum Streptophyta; class Magnoliopsida; order Santalales; family Viscaceae; genus Viscum; species Viscum album. The sequence goes on along the minus strand of OY728143.1, from coordinate 872,760,667 downwards.
TTGATTCCCAATTTTTCATCATAATAATTTATAATTTATAAAAGGTTTAAGTAATTTTATTACAAAATCAGTTGTGAAAAGAGTAAAAATTAAGTATAGGGTTTATGGTAAAAATGGATTTAGTGGGCTGTTAAAATAAGAATATATGTGTTATAAATGACCTACCACATTTTCCAAAACACATTTCCGGGCCATATTTTGACCTTATATATTAAATATTTTCTAATGGCATATTTTGGAGGCTTTTTGGATTGTAAACATAAAGTATGACTGAATATTTTAAAAACAAATCCACTGTTTACTCAACTAACTAATAAAATGACATCCCCTCTCCTTTCTTCTGAACACAATGATACCATTTTTCCCGAAACAAACTTCCAAAATAACTTCCCAAATTCCATCCTCTCATACTATAATACTTATTTTAGCCAAAAATCTAACCAAGGGATGATATTGATGAAAACCTTAGAAGGATATGCGAAAAATAGGTAACATTCCTTAACAAGCGTTTTTGATTACTTCTTCATCCCCCTCCATAATTACATATTAAACAATTTATATATTTTATACATTGTATCTTCCATTTCAATATATGGTTTCATGTTATGTTCATGACATACAACCATGTCCACATCCATAAAATGGTTTTTGAAATCAAAGTTCCTGTATACGGTGGACTACAGCTACGTGAACCGTTGTCATTCTTTTTTCATTACCACCTCACAAGGTTGGGTACGATAACTGATATAAAGTATAAATTTGCTATTTATAGAATAATTATACCTCTGGAGTCATTTTATCTTGTATTCATTATTCACATTCCATTCTTGTGTGGATATAATACCATCATTAATTTGTATACTAGACAATCACCTCGCGAAGCGATGTGATTTATTTTAAAAAACGCTTTACATGGAAGATATTGGGGATGAATAAATGTAATATAAATGAAATAATTATGATATTAATGACATTTTTATAGTTATTTAATGATTATATGACATTTTATTTCTACTTTTTCACTCGCAAAAATATGATAACATTGTTCGTGTGTGTGTGTGGACTAACACCTCCAGGAAGCGATATGACTCTCTTATTTCATAACCACGTCACATGAATGATATATATGTATATATATATATTTGTAATTTTATATATTGGTATCATTATATAATGAAAAAATATTACTTAACGACTTTTTAAAATGATCGTTGACAAATGGAAACGTTATTCAGGCGTATGAAGGACTTATTGTCTCCATGATCGTAACATACTTCATTTCTCAAAACCATGTTTAATTATTGGTCATGAAATTATAATTTATTTATAAATATGATAATTATTTATTTATTATTACTCTTTAATTGATGTTACCATGATCAATGTTATATTACCAAAAACATTTAAAATAAAAAACATGTAGGAAAAACAAATCGGTTATTACACGAAACATGACCTTAACATGGAATTGTTAATAAATGTGTAATAAAATGTCTTAATTAAATTATTTGTTTTATGATATATATATATATATATATTTCTGAATGTTTTTTATAATAAAATTATATTTATTATACATAAGGTGTGATTGAGTGTGAAAGAATTTGATACGGATAATAAGGAATTTCTAGTCTCACGTATATTTCAAGGATACATATGAAAAAATACTTCTAGTTTATTTAATATTGATTATATAATAAACCATTGAGAAGTTATATCATGTCTAAAATTATTTAAAATATATTTAATTTTTTATTTTATGTTATTATTTATAGTCGATTATCATTCAAAAATATTTCTAAATAAGTAAGTGATATTTGTATCAATTTTCCTTTTTGGAGAAATATCACATGTTAAGAACCTATATTTTTATGAGGCGTATATGCATCCCATTTGACATGTAATATCCTTAATTAATTTATAATCGTGATATTTTCAGTTTCATTTTTTATTATTCTTTCATGGGTCCAATGACTCAAAATTTTTATTGTGGAAATGATTTTATATTTGAATATCATCATTTATTGGGATTGTTTATGATTATGTTTTCAATGATAAAATTTTGTGATCCACTTATCAAGAAAAAAATAGATTTTATTATCATGTACATATTCATTATATTTTTATATAATATTGACATTTTATCACCCTTTATACATAAAGTAATCGAGAAAATTTTGGATGAAAATTTGACTTTATTTCCCTCTTCATCCAGAAATCTGTTTTCTTATAAAACCATTTTTTATAAAAAAATTAATAATTAATTTATTGTTATCCTATAATTTTTAAATGATTTTTCTACCAATGTTTGACTTTTTACGAAAATTATTTTAAATTAATCATAATTTCATTCTGCAAACAATAACTATTTTTATTTTATCAAAAATTATAATGTAATCATCATTTTAACAGGTATGGAGTAAATGGGATTTTCCAATTTCATAAAACAAATCATTATTTCAAATATTTCTATATAATGTTTCAAGATTATTTTCAAATTAATGTACATAAAAATGAAATATGTTCCAAATAAGTTTTTTTTCAAAGTGAAAGTGTTATTTTACTCGAGAGATATTTAAAATTATTTTTAACAAATTCGTTTATTAAATTCCAATGTTATTTGAAACTAAGTGGATTTTGAATCTATTTTATATTTTAAAATTTGATTTAATAAATTTTTATTTCCATATGAATGGTACTATGTGATCATTAAAAATACTTCTATATCTAAGAAGATATCTTCTGAGGTTACTTATTATTTACTGGGGTTGTAATTTAATGACAACATTCGTATTATTTCTCTAAATGGTTTATGTTTATGAAACCCATTTCTATTCCACAGGTTATACTGTGATTAAAATATTTTAAAAATAGATTCTTTTCAAGGGTTATGTTATCATTAAATGACGAATTCATTTTGAAACATGTCCCTTTTCTTCAAGTTATTATATATACAAATGTTTATAAACCCCATTTCATCTCATGAGTTATAATACGACAATAGTTTTAAAATATTTTATAACACATAAGTATTTTTTTCATTATAATATATGTGGTAACTATATATCCCTCCAATTAATTGAGTAAAAATGGAAACCCCATAAGAAAATATGTCATGTGGAAACCCTATTACATGTTCACAATGTTGTGATTGAACCTGATTAAATATTCACAATGTTATGTGGGAACCAGATTACATGTTCACAATGTTATGTGTAAACCTGATTAAATGGTCACAATGTTATATGTGAACGTAATTACGTATTTTAAATGTTATGCCTGGACCTAGATTTTTTGATTATAATGTTATGCATGGACTGATCATTCATCTCCATAATGTTATTACTGGACACGGCTACATGTCCATAAGATTATGTGAGAGAAATATTTCATGTCCCAAACATAATGAGTGAAAATATATCCATTTATACGAGTTCACATTGTTATAATATGATGTGTATTTCATGATAATATGGGTTACTCTAATTCTATGATCTTGTGGATCATTTTCATTGATTTTCTTACGATTTTGGTCTTATGAACTAAATATCATTATTCTATGACTCTATATTATGATCTTTGATATGAATGTTATATATTTAAAATTTTATTCCAATGATTTTATAGCCATATACTTTGGCTATACTTACATACCTCCCTTGGTCACCATTATTGAGCATATGATCTTACCTGTTCTTATGATTCCATTCCCATGTTTGTAAAGAAATGTTTTTAGTTAGGAGAAATAAAGAGGATGATATTCATGGGAATAATTGGATATTAATCATTAATTAACAAAATTGTATTCCATTTTTTCAAAGGCACTAGACTATTTTGGTCTTCAGGTATTTTTTTGTGTAATTTATTTAATATTAATCCCAAAATATCTAATATAAATGTCTATGAATCCGGGGTCCCAATAATATCCCTTCTGGAAAATGGATAATCCTAAAATAATGCAAAATAATGAAATATATAAATAGAAGGACCCAAGGGATAACATCATTCATATATTATGTCTCACAATCATGGGATAATAACTTTATCTCATTCATTAAATTGAACATGCATCTGAGTTATATGGGAATAGATCCATGATATTGGAAACCCTATAAAAACTATTAAATGATGTTGAACTAATGTATATAGCTAATATAATGTCTAGAGATACTTATTATGGTCTTCAACAAATCAAACACTTGGCAATTCACCCTAACCCCTGAGCCCCAATGAATGTTTTTTGGCCATCTCAATATTAGAAAAATACTTGATGCATAATGATTAGTCCATTTCAGTAAATCTATCATCAATATTAATCTTTCATCGCATATAAAATAATCCCATAATTATAGTGGGTGACATTTGGTTTTATGGTTATATCTATATTTAAAATTTATGGATAACCATTTATTGGCATCAAAAATCTCTATTACCCTATAACATTTTCTATATAATTCACTGACCACTACAAAATAGTTCTTTTGAATATTTATTATTTACAATGGAAATTTCAAAAAAATAATTCCTTTAACCAATGTCCTATGAGTAAATCCTTCCATGTATCATCACTAGTGATTCCTATATAACAACAACTACCTAATATTACATCCCCACCCCCAAATCACCATTATAAAACTCAAAGCTTCCCATTTCATCTATATCACTGCTTCTTCCAAACATGTTTACTGATTTATGTGCATGAGTTTGGATAAGGATAAATCCCAATATCACAGTAAGAAACCACCATCTTACTATTACAACAAAAATGGAGTCATTGACTACTTGGCTTCATACATTACGGATTTTTCATTTAACAGACCTTTTTGTTCCAACTAAACACTATCCATTGAGCTAAATTTCCTATATTCCCTGATAATTTTACAGTTACCCATGTCTAGTGAACACTTTTAACTACCCAAAATCTAGATAACCAATGGAACTAGGGTAAAATATCCATCAAGCCATCCCATGTGTAAATTATGGTGACTTGTTATTTGGGGATTCCAACACTTGAACATAAAATATTTATTACATTAAAACCCAATAATCATCCAATTGAGAATCATTTTTCATACGTTAAGTATGAAAATATCCCATGAAAAATCATTTCATTTACTTACACCAAATTCCCACAAGTTCAAATTCAATTCATCATTTCTAGTTCTTTTATGGTTCGCCACTATTCACCTTACAATAATCTATATACATTTAATTAAATTAACCATAAGTAATCCAAATAATGATCTCATATGAATGCCTCTATTGAAATCTGACATAGAAATAAGGCTATAGATTTTTTCCAAGTCACTTTTAAGTCCCATAATCTATAAATTACATATATTATGTCTATGACCATTCTCCATTCAGTCACATGTTCATATACTGTCCTTGTTTACAATATTTTATGGAACTGAGAATTTTCCAATGCATCAAACACTAAATATACCATCAGAATAGGACTATATCAATAGTGTTAACTTCTAGAATATTTTATATGATCGTATTATGAAATTCCATAAAAACAATTAGTGTAACTAACACATTTGTGGCACTTTTATTCCACAAAATTCTAACTTCAATTATAATCCATCCAAAAACTACCACCTTTATAAATAATTTTTTATTTCTATGATACTTTTAGGATAATATTTATACATTTTTAGAAAAAAAAAAGTCTTAAATTCCACCCATTTTAAGGATAATTTGTTTAGTAAATTAGGATGTCCTTTATATGAAATTAGCATGAATGCGGTCAACATCCTCTAGTGACTGTGTATATGAAAGAAAAAAACCATCTATTTTCTTAACATGGAGTATCTATAGATGATACCACCTCAAATTTACTGGAATATTTATAATCATAAAGATAATATACATGTTATAGTTAGATCCCGTACCATCTTGAACTACCATTTCTAGAACACACCACATGACCAACACCATGAAGTATAATATTGAAAAATAAAACACCATTATATTCATGAAATTCTTTTTTCCCTTATAAAATAGATTTAAACATCCTCCATAGATCACCTTCTCATGCTTTAGTTAATTATCCTAAAACAATAGGCATGATTTGATAGTTGTTCCTCTAGAACACCCATTTATTCCTCAAACTCCTATGTTCCAAATTATATTCCATTATAGTTCCATTCCAACATTATTATTTTTTATTACGGTTTTGATAATCCCGAGATTTCTTCTTTGAGAAACATGGTCACACTATTATGCCTCTTTTTCAAAGATTGTATGTTGAGAATAATATGGAATGTAAGATCATTAGTACTTCAAAAACTTTTGATTCACTATTATCTCCATATGAATTATAAAAAAATATCCATTATGCCTAAAACCTAATACACCTGACTCTGGTGTTCAAATGATAGAGGGTTTTCACACCCTTCCATCATTAGTGACCTCATGACAGTCATATTATAGACTCGATTGTTTAATGCTCTACTCTTTTATGATCTTTATTGTTCAAACACACCCGTTACATGGAGTCCCTAACATGTATCTCTTGAAATCCATAATACATTCTTCCATTTCAATAGCTAAAAATATATTGGTTTTATGGGAATGTGTCATGAACCACAATCAAATACATTTTTGAATAGAACCATCACTCTTCCAATGATCTTTGTGGTTCTCTAGAACATACACCTACTACCCCTTCAAAGATGATAAGTGTTTTGAACCCTAGATTTAATATTTGACATCATATATGGTATTATACAAATGTTATCATTGGAATCCACCAAATTATATATATGGTATTTGTATAACATTTAAAACTAATAATTTATAATAATAGAAAATATACTCATAGTTAATTATCCTTGATTGGAACTTTCTCCTCCGATATCCATTATCTTGATTATTGATGACTTCGTTCAAGCGAACATGTTTAATATATAACCAAAACCTCTAGAATAATCAATTTCCTTCTAATCAATGATTTTTGGCCTTTTAATTCTTCACTTCAAACTGATTCATCATCTATTAAAAATTTTAAAATCTCATGGATTAATAAGACCAGTGACTTAAAATTTATATACCCTCTATAAAAGAATAATAAAATTATATTTATCACTTTTTATAATACATTCATCTAGATATATATCTCATGCTAAAAAAGGAAACATAACGGACCATAGTTCATCCCAGAAAAACACACCCGAACATAATGGACCATAGTAAGTCTTCAAAAAACTATGAAGTTCACTCAAATAAATGGATAAGGATGCAAAACACACCCGAAAATAATGGTTTTGATATTATATTCACACCCATGGTACAAATAATATCTTCCATTTACATACTTATTTGAATCAAATAATGATTCACTAGGGGAAGTCAATTTTTTATGTCAATATTAATATTCAATGTCTTTATAAACTACTCACTAGATTATATAAAACCAATATCTGATAACACTTATTAGGAATCCTCTATCCAATTTCTAATAAGTCCACTAAATAATACCATTTGATACCCAATATAAGAAAAATAAAAAATGATAAAAATAGTTTAATATTTCTCAATCTAATCAATCGATTAAATTATTAACCATAAACCATAATCTACAATTAGGATGTTTAGACACACTGAAAACTTCACTGATTCATATTTCTCTAGTTCTATACCCATTCTGATTTTCAATCAAGATATCCAGTTCAAAAAATAAATAAGAAAAAATGCATGATATATAAAAACAACATGTAAACATAAGGACAATGTAGATTTCAGGGTTCAAATATTTTTTCCTATATCCCTAGGAGAATGGATGCATCAATTTCAATAATGGTAAAAAAACATTTGAGATATATGGAAATGGACCAATGATGTTTGAAATCCTACCCAAACTATCGATAAAGGATGACCCAATATCTCTAGAGAATACATTATGTAACTATGGCCCTTTTAGTCATCGAACCATGAGGCCCTATAACTTTTTTCTTTATCCCTTATACATCCTAAATTTTGGTATTCAAACTTTATACAGGAACATTCTTGGATAAAATCTGTCTATCCTCTTCCAATGACATTATATTACATATTAATTATACTTCAAATGTGGACTAGTCAAAACATTATAGTTTATTTTATCTAGTAATCTAATACCACTACATTACTAAATTTATATAAAACCCACTATTTTCTTAAGAATTTTTTACAATAAGAGTTTATTCTTATACCCACAATGATCAGTGAATAGTGTATGTCAATATTTATGTCTCATAATTAGGACTTCAAATGCCAATTTCCTTTTCAATAGACTATGATGAAATTATTCCACGTATCCCAACTAGTATTTATCATATTCTCCTAAATTATACACATTCCATTACCACCTCTAAATCCCTATTATAATTTTTGAAGATGCCACATCTATCTACATCACTTATTCCTTAGTACATAGACACTATTAAAATATATGTGACTGTTTGAAGCTCAATCCAGGTATGGTACTCGAACACGACAATTCTATTTTTATATCCACCATTGAGCCATCAATTGTTTGAATTCATTCATTAATAATTTTCCATTCAACAGATCCTCCTAAATCTATTAAGCACACTCTATTAACCAACCTCTATTACACACAATGAGAATTGTCTACTTATCTATGTTCGTTGTGCATTGTTTTCTTTCTAGATTATAGAATTCCAATGATGATGGAACACTATATACATCAAACCATCCCATGTGTATCACATATTGAATTATTGTTTGAAGATTCAAAGAAATGTATAAATAACTATTTTCACAAAAAAAAATTAATGACCACTTTAATCGCAAGTTTTATTATCTCTAACTCACCATAAGAAAAGTCCTTTTTGGAAACATACATCATCCCTTAGAGATTATTCCCAAAAATCAAAACCGAAAAAAAAATCCATAACAGACTAGCGTCCTATCGTATGGGACAAGATGAATCCTAGAACAAATAACATAATTATTAGGATGTCTCATTTCCCAAGGCATATTTGGTTGGGGAATCATTTTCCCACCTTTAAGGAGTCATATAGTGTATGATTTCATAAGATAAACCCATTCATTTTGCACATTGATATCAAGTACTCAATAAGAGTCCACACAAAAAAAAAATGTTTTTCAAAGCTACATGCTCCTCTGGATCAACATTATCTTCACTATTAAATAATTCAATTAAGGTATTGAGCATATATATTACTAGATCACAACATAAGAGCTAAATTCTCTATCTATAAAAACATCTTCTAGAAAACCTGGGGGAAATACTATTTCCCCATCTCAATCTCTAACATCCTCATAACCACTATCGACAAAAACCCAGTTGTTTTGTCATTTTTCATTAATGAAATAAACCAATGAACAAACCATGAAACAAACCTCCTAAAACATCAAAAAAACACCATTTCCCATTATATTTCCTAATCCACCATAGTCTAAAGTGTATTGTCATGACCATTAAGATGAAATTTCACATTCTACATGAGACCCTATGATAACCTTTTCCCAAGAGACTAAAATTCAAAACCTATAGAGAAAACATCAACCTAGAATATATAGAATGAATTTCTATTTAATAGGAAAATATAAAAAGATCACATATTCATTTTACACCAAGGTTCTTACTTCACTAGGGAATGTTACCATTTTTATAGTGGAACATTTCTTCATTTATATTATTCTCTTATAATTACAAAATAATATAATGTTATCATTTTATTCACTTCAAAATTTATAATGAAAAGTGTATATATATAAATCTAATTATAAAATTAAATAAGAGATTGTATCATATATAATTTTTTTCATATAAACATAGTTATCTGGTAAGGTTCTTCTATTATACATTTTGAAAAGTCTTTTATATGAATTATTTTCCATTATATTAAATATTAAATATTCATATTAGTCATTATTGTCTCATTTTTAAAATTAATTATTCTTATTTTTAACTTTTTTTGGAAAATAGTTATACAATATTATGATTATGATGTACGATAAAAATGTGTATTATCATTATGTATTATTTCATGTGAAGAGTGTATCATATGAATAACGTGAACAGTATGATAAAAATGTTCCCTAAAATCTTCTTCCCTATGAAGGTGAAACCAAAGAAAATATTGAACAATATGAAAATTATATCTTATGGGATTTTTTTATCTTCCAATTTAAACTTCTTATAAAATTTCATCTTATGGTTTTTTATGTTATTATACATTATACATTTTATATTATATAATATAATTAAATACATATATATGAAAAAATTTCAACATGATTATTTTTCCAAATTAAAATTATTTTAAAATAAAACTAAATTGTGACATTTTTGGCACTATTTTAATTGGTTTGAATGAGTTGTTAAGGCACATAATTGAAATTCTTAACTTAATATTATCAATTACTTAGAAAAAACAATAATTATGGTGAAATTATTTGTATTATTATAAATTATATCATAATTATTTGTATTCATTTTTAATTATTTTATACATAATAGAATCTTCATATTCTTATATAAAAGATGTTGAAAATAATAGAAAAATATGGAAACTATGACACTCAGTTGAACCTCTAAAATATGAAATATAAAGGTGTTGAAAAATAAAATATATTATCATCATCTACATAAAAAACTTTCTATAACACCCAATGTAAAATGTTTATCTATATTCAAGGGCCAAATATGAATTTTTATGCACCAACTCATCCATTGGTATCTTTCATTGGCCATAATGTTTTGATATTTTAGTGCACTATAATTGTTCTGGTACAAAGCATTTAATCATGACTTATTCACTCAACTCGCATGGAAATGAATGCGTAAAATGTATTTCATGGTTATTCTGAACTGATCAAAAACTGGGATTAGATGTTCTAACTTTCCCCTAAGGAAAGGAAACAGCTTTTGGTTGTTCTTCTAGATATGAAAATGTAATGTTTTGTGTTTTTTACTAATCCTTGTGTCTGACAAAATGATGGCTGTAAGGGGTTGTGACTACCCTAAAAGCATAAGATCTATTTTATTATGGATCCATTTATATTGAGGATATAGGGAAGAGACGTGTATATGTATGATCACATTATTTCAAATTACTATAAAAGTATCTCTAGTCTTTATATTATTTTTTCCACTACTTGAATAATTTTCAACCCTAATATATTCATTAATTGTTATAAACTACTCAATTTCCACCCCACATAACCATTCACACAACTCACTATATTTGTACAATAATTTTAAATAAATAAATACCTTTTAAGATCCATTATTTATTTATTTTATATTCTTAATATAATATGATTCAAAACATTGGCTCAAGTGGATATTTTTTTTCAATGCTAACCTTTTCCTAGATTTATCCATTGAAGGGGATGATCCTTTTAATGTGGAAAGTACTAGTATAAATGATATTTGGTTTCCATTGACACCACCAAGCATTTATGATAATGATTATAGATACTAGAAATCAGGAATGAAGTAAAATCTTAAAAAACTATGTACTGATTACTGAACTACTATAGTAAAAGGCTATGAACTTCATAAAACTAACCATAATTATCTTACTAGTATTAATGACTAAAATAATGTTTTTAATTATTATATTTTATATATTTAACATTACATTATAATACCAAATATATACAAAAATATTTTTAATTCTATAACTTATAATCGTATGTAAAATATTTTAAAACAAATCACATTATAGATTAAATTAGTTAATTAAAAACTGATTTAAAAGATTCTACTGCATATCAAAATTTTAAAATGTTATATAATTAAAATATTAAAGAGATATATCATATTTTTAATAGTTTATTAAATGAAATGATTGAAATTGTAGAGTCATTTGAAAACACTCCTTTGTTTAATTGTTCATTAATATCATTACCCAAGACATGGAACATCAATAATGTTTCCATTGATGAAAGAAATGACTTCAATGATTACAAATTGGATTATTTTATTAGTTCAGTTATCTAATATGATATTGAATTAATGAAAATTGAAAATTAATATAATTAAAAAATAATGGTGTTACATTTAACACTAGTATATCATCATATATATTCATTGATGATGACTTAGATTCATTAACTGATTGAAAATATAGTATTATTATAAAATTGGTTTTTAAAATAAAACAATATTTAGTCTAAAAGTGAAAAAAAATAAATTCTTGAAGGATCATAATATAATTAATTAAAATTTATAAATAAATTTTATAGAGTTAAGAAACAAACAAAACATAAAAATTTGTTTTAGGGATAATAAATAAAATAAGGTTCAAAAAGAATGAAAATAATCCTATTACTACATGGTGTGATACATAAATTTAATTTTAATATAGAAAATTTGAAAAAGTGGAAAAATGGGGAAACATTATCTTATACCTAAATATAATAATACATGTTTTTAAACATTTCATAAGATATATCTTAGTGATATTTGTTAATCTACAAGAAAAGATAGTAATATTTCATTAATGTGAGTTTTAAGAGAAGACAATGATTCTGATTGAAATATTAATTCTAATGTAGTCATTAAAAATTTTAAAGCATGTGTGAAAGAGTATAAAAAATCATAAATGGTTTAAATATAATGTGTTCAATACTATGGATGCGTATATGAAATTAATTAAGTAAAATAACATTTTTATTTAGCATAACAAGAATATTTGTTCTGAATTTATGTAACATAATGAGGACAATCAAAATGTAAAGAATGAAAATGATGAATTAAATGATACTACTAATTATAGTAATGATATTGTCTCTAGAGACATATAAACTGTTAAAAATGAATATAAAAAGTGTAAAATAAATAATAATATCAACAAAACAATTCTCTATATTTATTCTTGGAATTCAATGTCTAAATGAGTTTATGAGTCTTAAAAATATGACTATAACTTTTAAAAATAAGAAATTTATTGGTTTTGATAAGTGGTTACCAAAAATATATAAGAATAAATTTTTTAAAAGTAAAATGGAATACATTTATTTAGTTAATTACTTTAAAAGTGTTTCACTTGGACTATATGTATTTGACTAGTCCTTGGAAATTATTTTACCCCTTGTATATAAGAAATCATTTTTATCTAAAACGTTTTTCAGGTTTAATCTATGTAAACATTATATTTCTTGGTTTCATAAAGCTTTTGTTTTTGAATATTGTTGGAACTAACATAATTTATATTCCTATGTGATATATTTGAGTAATTATGGCCAACAAACATATCCACAGGTGGTTTATCTTATAGTTTATTGTAATTTGATTTTTTTGTAACATATTATAGGAAATTGGAATATATTATCATTTATATTTTTAATTTTATATCTAATTATAAAAATTTCATCTTTTATTCATTTCTTATATAATTATTAATTTTTATAATATCATTTGTCCTATTTTCAGGTATCTTTGTAGATGGTAGGGTTTTATAGCTTGAGGATATTTCCAAGATATGTATTCAATATTATATATTTATGATGGAAGAAATTAATAAATTTATTGGGGTTGTTTTATTTAAATTATTTTTAACTATTTGTTCTTATTGATGTCATATTTATAGTTAAAATTATATTGAAGCATTATAATTTTCACTTCTACATAATTATTTAACATAGGGTGATATTTAATGTTGTAAATTATTAGTTGATTTATCTCATTTTAGAAGGCATGATTTGATGAGGACTAAATCTATTAATATGAGGCCATTATTGATTTTTCCTATATGTATGTGTTCCCTATTTTCTAATTTTTGGGAGAATGTATGTTTCTTAAAATGGAATGATAATATTTTTAGGATATTTCTTTATTTTATTATTTATTTTTTGTCAAATTTTTTAAAACATTATATATGTATTTATTATTTAAGGTGATAAATAACTCATTATTTTCGTTTTTCGAATATAAACATGTATTCTAGAATTAAAAAATTTAAAAAATTTATTAATTTTTTTTAAAATATTATTTTTATTCTTATTTTAAAACATATTTTAAATACATTGAAATTATTTTGAAAATGTGTATTTTATGTTTAGCATATTTTGGTGTGATTATGTATTTATTTTTTTTATCAAAAACAACATTACCTTGCACAATCAATATATCATAATGAAATGATTTATTTTTAATGATATAAAACAATTCTATATATTTTGGGTTAATCGTATTTAATTTATCATACAAATGAGGAGTGTTTTTACAAGAAATATTCTCATATAATTTTTTATTATTAAAAAATATGGGATAAATTTTTAAAAGATAATTGGTTTCATAATTATCAAAATAGAGAGATTATTGGAGATGTTGGACTATATCCTTCCAAAAAAATTTTTTTTAAATAAAAAATAATGAAATGATCTAATTTTATCCCCTATAACATGAGTTAATACAAATTTTTGATGGTTGTTCTATATTTAGAATATGTTCTGGGTAGGTAGTGTTTTCTTATCCTTCATAATGATTATATCCATGATTGTTTATACATTCCAAATTTATAAAATCCATTATGGAATCATTAATAATATTCATAGATGATATAGAATTTTTAATAGATTAATTGTGTTCTATAGAGTGTTCATCTCGATTGCATAAATGGAATGAAACCCCCCCCCCCATTGAAATGATAGGGATTTATAATTCAAGATGTTTAAAAATTTAGAGAGGCCTTATTAGATAATTTTAGATGTTAAATATATACATCTGATGATGTTGTTGTATATTTTCTCAAATTTAGATTCATTTCTATGATAAAAAATGGATGTCCCTTGGATCCCCCTTAAGATATTTTTCCAGTGATAATTAAATCATATAGAGAGATGATGATCTTTGCAAAATGATTTGTTTTCAAGATGCATGACCTTAATTATTGGATAAATACATGGCTCCATAGGCCTATAAATGTTCATGGGGTGGTCAAATGGGTAAGAAACAGATGAATATATATAATGTGGGATGAAATGTTGGATATATTTTATGTCTTCATCTAATTGACATATTATTGAAAATACCTAAATAACCTTATGTGGACAAGGATATACTAATCGAGTTACCATGTATTAATCGGTCTTTTAAAACGAGGGATTTTTACATATACAATTGTCAATATACCACAAACATACCTAAGTTGGTTAAAAAGTAAAATAAAAAATTAATTTCTACATCCAAGTCCGTCTTTATACGTAACCTCTAGCACTAATGATTAAAAACTAATTAAAAACAAAAAAAGAGAATATATCTTGTATAATGATATTTTCTATGCTTGAAGGCATCTAAAACACTACAAGATAACATTGTTAATTTTTATATGGAAGTGGTACTTTGTAATTACAGACTAGAACTATTTATTGTAAAACATTTCTTGGCCAATGAGATTCTTTATATTAGTCATAGAAAACTATACTAACACTCAATAGGGGTTAATTGAGTTCATGAAATATTATTTACATTAAATACTTCTCCTTTAAGGTTTAGTATGTATCCGTATTTTCTCCACACAATCAAATAGTGAAAATATAATGATAATGAAATAACTGATAGGTGATTTATAGTGTTGTGGGGAATATATATCTTATAGTTCACTCTACTAAATATTAAATTATCTACCTTATTGATTTTCAATTTCACCATTCTTTTTCCAATAGACTACCCAACTTAGGGAAATCACCAATGAATTGGTAAAAAACCAAGGATGTTTTGTCATTATTTTTCAAGGATTTATTAAAGTATAGAATTATTTATCATGAATGTTCCCAATATAATATAGGATGATATGAAGATAGAGAACAAATAATGCTTACAAAAATGGATCTCACAATTTCGAGATGAAATTGAATGAATACTAAAGTTCTCGAGAAGATAAAATAAGAGTGAAAATATCTCATTTATAGTATTCCAAAATATAGTAGGATTAAATATTGAAGCACAGTGATAGAATAATAATTTTCTTCAGTATTTTCTTCCTATGGAGTTGAAACACATGAATCATTGCGATAGAGAGAGATTTGACAGTTCAGGATTATTTTTTGTTCTTATCTATTTAATGTTATTTTAATACTATTTAATATATCTTCATTTAATTAGATATAATAATAAAAATAAAATATTGTCTCCAAATTAAATTCTATATTTCATTTTTGAAAAAATAACGTGGCAGAAGTACTGAGGAAAACATTATTTATACTTTTTTGTTCTCTATGTACATGAATCATTTTATAAATAAATTTCAACATAATAGGTGATAAAATATTTAATGTATTAAAAATATAATTAAATTGTACTTAATATACACCATTAATAATAAATATACAGGTTAGAGAACCAAAAATCATATTCTCGGTAACCATGTATCTGAATTCCACATATTCAAACCCATATAGCCATGTTGACCCCTATATCCTTTATTACATATTATTTTTATTAAAATATCCAAATAACATAGGAAATAATCATATAGAAATATTATTTATGTTAATTTCTAGTTAATGTATAAGAATTTGGGGTAGCCAAATTATCACATAGAAGATTGGAACCATGTAGCCAAATTTTCCATGGATCGAATTCATGAAGTTGATTACTCCACATCATTGATTAAGATAGCTATTTGTTCAACATAGATGATTTTATGTTGGTGTTTCATTAAAGTAACTGATTTACATAGTCTATTTCTTAACAAATCCAAACCTAATCATAGATGATTACCTTACGTAAAATATTTTTCCTACTTATCTATATTTAGTAAAACATAAAAAATTGAAAAATTATAGGTAAATTTATATAAATAATAATAAACCCTAATCAAAACACTTAAAATCATAATTAAAATATTAATGGTTTTGAGGTAACTAAAACATAAATTACATTGGATTGTTTGGAACAACATTTGTAGTACAAAAAACACTCCCTTTTTATTGATCACAAAACTCAATAAACAATAAACATGACATTTTAAATGATTTAAGGATTTTTGAGAAAACAAGATAATAAATGTTGGTTTTAATTTTGTTGTTATAATTTTTTCTCCCCTTTCATAGAATCATCCACATTTATTATAATTATCCAACTTTTTGACATTAAAAATGAAGGGTTTGAAGATGAAAAACACTTTTAATATAGCACTTTGAATGATAAACTGGTTATGTATAGTTCCAAAACTAAATTTTAATTATATAATGGCTAAATTTTATAAATTTACAATAAGTAAATAATTCAAAATGTTGAAAAATATTAAATTAAAACAACCACTTTTAACTAAGAAAAGAGATGAATATATATTTTATTATTTGTGGACATTTTTAAAAAAATAAAAAAGATCCAAAAACAATATATATATATATACAAATATGTAAGATGGAACATGTTTTGGACTTTCTCAATGTTAAAGGGTGTTGTGCGAGTATGTTTCTTGATTGTGGGATAGGTTGAATATATAGTTTTAGGGTTAACTACTTCAGGTAGAACAACTCTTCTTAACATAATAAAAGATTCCTCTATCCTAAACCCTAGAGGGCCTCATATCGTTGGGTAGACTTTCTCATATATTTATAAATATTCCTAGAATATACGATGAATTCATTAGAGATAGAACTCACAAAATGTAGCTTCTTAATAGTATTTTACTAAGTGTCTAATTGTTTTCCTATTTCTCAACAGAAACAACAACCATATACTAGGAGTTTTCTTTGTGATAAATTTTTAATGGATCACCAACAACATGAATCTATTCTATGAACACATATATGTATCTAGAGTAACTAGGTACATATATATTTTTCCCCTTATAAAAAAATACACCATAACACAAATCTATTTTTTATAGATAATTGACTTGATGAAATCTAGAATTGTTGTGAAGCCATATATATGCATCTGACCAATTAAGGGTAAAATATTTTTCATAACCCATATAAGGGATTCAATTTGATCAGTTAAATAACTATGAGAATTATAGGCTATAGAATAATATTGAGGTATAGATAGAGTTGAAGGAGGTTTTAAATTCTAGTTTTTATTAATCTTATTATCTTCAACATAAAAAATTATTAGTCTACATTCCAAAAAAAGAAATTCTTAACAAGGTTGGATAAAAATTCTATTATAATTTTACAATCCAAATTTAGAGAATTGGATGGATCTTAAGGGACTCAAGTTGGTTTATAAACTAGAATATTTTCCCTGAAATCAGTTGTAACAAGAGAACTAGTAGAAATAGTTACTAGAAAAGTGACATAAGAGGTATGTAAACACTACACTCTCTTTATATAGGTGTAGCTAGCATAAATGGGGTTTCATTATATGAGTAGGATCTATAATCCTCTTTTGAGTACTCTATATATACATCTACTATACCATTATAAATATAAAAAAACTATTTGAATTCCAATGATGGGTTCTATTGATTAAACCAATCTACAATGAAACCATATCACTTTTAATATTAGATACTGTAAAGGTATCTTCCACATGAGAACCAATAGACTTATAAATATATCCATCCATGTGATTCAATGAATCACCATTTACATGTGGAAGTCTTCTAAAATTCACAGGTCTATTGATTCTCAGATAACAAATGTTTTTTGAATTCAAGAATATAAACTTGGGTGAACATTTTACATTGTAATGATTGGGTATGGGAGGTTATAGAATTAAAATATGATAAAACATTCTCATACTAATTATTGATATTTAAAACTGTATAAGGTGAAGAAATTTATGTGTCAGTCAGATGAAACCACATAAGGAATTGAAATTGACTTATAAGAATACTTTTTAAAGTGTAAAATCCATCTTTTATCTCTTTATTGATACTTTTAATTTCATCAATAGAAGGTATAAAAATATATGATTGAACAAGAGGAATATTATGAACCATATTTATTTTTTATTCCCAAATGACCGATAGTTAATTTATTTCTAGATTAGTATTACAAATTACACTAATCCACTTCATTTGATATTTCTCATATTCAATATCCATATGAATTACACTACATTAAATAGGATCCGGGAATAGATTATCTAGATCAACATAGTTTTGGAGGCTATCATCATGACCATATTAATTAAATATAATTTTAAAACTGAAATCCCTTTTAGAAATGGGATTTCAAATTTATGAGATATTAATTATGTATTCAAATCTAAATGATATCCTATGAGATTATCAAATTCAGTCATTACAAAAGAGGAATAAGATTTGTTGTGTTTCCTAATATCTTAACATTCAAAACATTTCATCTTAGATGGTGGTCCTCATACACATGAGGAGGTTAGTTTATGGGTAGTGGGATATGGGAATGATTAGTATCATCTTCCATATCCACATCCCAAATACAAATATTTCAGTTTTATGTGATATAATGAAAATATCATTATTTGTGTGATCCACCTCATCTTTATCACTTTATTCGACAAATATATCATCTAACATAGTCTTAAATAGGATTTATTATTGATCTTCATCATTTTTCACAACAGTAAGATCAATTTCAAAACATATTCATCTACACTAATTGTTGAAAGTTATTATCTCTAAAATTCTTCCCCAACTAGTCATCCTTTTTGAACTATATGCTTTACTCTCCTAGAAACTGACTCCAATACTTCCATAGTAAGAACTATCTCAATACATTATGCACCCTTGGAGGGTTTGGTAGCATATGGATCCCCCAATTTTGAATTTGGAGTTGGAATAAACACTTGAACAATGTCTTATTAAACAGTTTTTGTAGACCTTGATGTATCATCATTGTTGTAACCAAATGTCTTCAAAAGAAATATTGATAGGTTGTTTCTCTTATGACACATCATATCTTATCCTTCATTAAGATATAATTCTTTACAATTTGATATTGTTTTATCCCCTTTGAGTTTCTTGGTTCGCCAAATGGTTGATTGTAGGGGTTTGAGACTTATGCAATCATTCACATCGGGTTCACTATTTCTGAGTGGTTTCCAACGGGTTTATTTGTTGAACCGACAACACCCAATGGTTCTTTATCCATGAATCCCTGATTTCCAATGTTATTCACTCATTGGGATATTTAGAAAATTATTCTTAAGAGATAACATTTTTCAATAGGATGGTAGGTTGGTATAATCACACCCTTGAGGTGATTATTAACTACTTAGAGATATGATATGTTCCTGCATCTCCCATTAATTCCCATTTATGATATAGTTAAAATTTGAATTAACAATAAATTATTATCATATATGGATATTATAGTAATCTATATGTATATGAGGCTCTTAATCAATGGATATATCCTCTTGTGTACTAATTAGAGATTCATCGGCCATTATTATAATGATGCTGGGTTTTTGGCCACACAGTGGGGAACTCTAAGGTGTTTCATAATCCTGGGTGAAAATAATTGTGTTGATGTTGGGATCAAACTCATATAATCAGTTTCATATGTATCATCATGCAAGGAATCCGAAACCACATCGTTTCCGGGACGATATTTTGTATGGTACCTATAAAGAATCATAAAAGGGATAATAGAAGGGGTTTGAATTTCCATCATTAATTAGGCCCTGTTGGGAACATGACCTAGAGTGAGGGAATGGTTAATTTGGGATGATTATGTTTAATCCCCAAGGAGGTTTTATACGTATCCCATTTGTGTGGGAATCAAATTCCATATCGTTTGGAAGTGTGGACCCACACATATAGAGTACCTAGAAGGTTTTTAGTTTAGGGGAGTGGAGCCCTTTAATATGATTATGTTTGGTCTTACTCCTGAATAAGATTCCCTAATGAATATGGGTTATTATTGGGTCATTCTTTTGAGAATTATTCCCATTGATTAGCTTGGTTTAGAGATTACCCCCAAGGAGGCTTCCCACGAATTATCTAGGATTGGGGATTGCTCCTGATGAGGATTCCCAATTTGGATAAATTTTGGGAAATATACCAAGTAGGAGGCCCTGATTATGTTGTGAATTTCCAATGGAATGATTCCCAAAAGTCATGTCATCATGTGGGTGTTATGACCATGGTTATCCTCTAAGAAAACTTAATTCATGCTTTGTGTGATAATCAAGAGGAAATAAAATATACAAGAAACCACAAAATCCTTTTCTCAAAGTGCTTCAATATATGGCCTTGACAACCTTTGTGTCTATAAGATTCTTGATAATTCAAACAAGAATCTTATAGACATGGGTAAAGTGGATAATTTTTAAAAACACGCACTTCTCTTAATCTACATGTGGAAGATGATAAATGTATGGGAGAGAAGGGATAGGACTATAGTGACTATCCCATATCTTACCTAGTATCCAAGGGGGAAATTAATAGCATGAGTGCAACCTCCTTCAAGAAACTCTAGTGGATTTCTCCATGACGGGTGACCTAAAAATTGTACCATAGATGGGTTGGATGATTTCATTCATTGTCAAAAGTAAATGAAATTATGATCCTCACCATCCATGCCTAGATCTAAAGGTTCGAAGTCTTATAGGTGAAAATGGTATGACGTATCCCTAACCCTAGTTCCCTTTATGAGGAACATCACAACATATTCTTAGGATGGGTGTCCTTATGACCATAGGAATACAAATCCACATGCACCTTGAGGATCATAACTTCATGGTAGGAAAAGTGCATGAAACCTTTGATTTTAGGAATGAAAATACAAATCAAAGAAACATTGGTGTTCCTTTCACCATGTGATTTTATGTATGGAGGCTTTGGTGGTTGTTTCAAATTATTCCCCCATAGGTGATGGATCTAAAGAGAGAAAGTATCTACTATTGGTGGATTGGAATATGGCATGAATGAAGGCTCATACATGTCTATATTTGAGGGAAAACGTGTCTAACATTTGTCATGAGAGGAATTAGAAGAGATTCATGCATGGGGGATATTCCTTCATGATCTAGAAATGCCTTGGGAAATGGAACATTTTGGATGAAAATCTTGGGAAGGGATTTAGCCTAGGAACCATGGGTCTTCTTAGGTTCCCTTGGATATGTTTCGTTTAGGTACATGATTAGTGAGAGGGACCTCTTATAGGTGTTTCTCCACTTAGAGTAGGAAGTTTTCTCTTGAAAGTGTCTTGTATTTAAAACCCTAAAGGGACTTTGATCTCTCTTATCCCCCATAATTCCTTCTTCTCTCTAGGTTTGGTGAGCTACTTTGATAAGTTTGGGAGACCAATGTGAAGAGGATGCACATCCTTAGCTTGGGGGATCTTATGGTTATCTATTTGTTCAAATGGAGAGCACAATGGTCCTATATATAGGCAACTAGGGGATCCTGATTAAGGGAAGTTATATAAATAGGTATTTTGCATAGGTACTTGGTGTATATACTCGATTTATAGGTGTACTTCCCCTTTGGCAGTTTGCAGGTGGGTCATACCACCCTTTTAATGCATGTGTGTGTGTATGAATCCTGAGATAAATAAAGTCTTTTGACTCTCTATTATAATCTTGCACTTGAGCATACATATGGTTCTATTAATAAAATTTTCACCCCACTTGAAAAATAAATGTTTTAGCAAAATCCCCCCCCCAGAATTGGATCTGATCCAAATAGAAGGGTATAGTCTTGAGGTTGAATTGGAAAAGTATTGAGGAGTGTTTTTCAAAGAAACATATAGGGCTTCAGTGTAGGTCGATAGTGTAGGTTCGGTATGTAGGTCGGTAATAGAGGTTGGGTGAATAGGTCGGTGGCACAAGCAAGGTGAATAGGTACCTAGCATAGTCCAACGATGTCTATAAATACCATGTGCCACATTGTTGCCTTATTCTATTTTTTGGTTCTCTATTTTTACTCTCAATGAAAATATAGTCTGCTCATCCTTTTTGAGCTACCATTTTAATAAGTTCTCTAGATAAATTTCTAGAGGTAAAAACCCCTGAGCGACAATTCTACATGAATTCAAATCTTAGTGAGGATCCTTTACGAAGGCCTTCGTTTAGGGGAATGGACATGGAACCTTGTCGAGGTGGATGTGTGTGGGACATTGCCAAAGGGTCTTTATGATATCCTTCCTTTACCAAAATTTAGTATCCTTCCACGTCAAAATGTGAAATTTTTTTGGTCAATATTTTAACTAATTGGGAAATGTTGATTCTTTCTTGTAGGTATTAAATTTCCACATTGATAACTTTAAATGAACAATTAAATTCACATACTTCAAAATGATAAAAGTTATTGGACCAAGTTACTAATACGTGGTTGATCCAACTCATTCGGACCGAGAGAAGTGTTTGGAACCAAACCAACATGAGTACCCACACATTTATTACCTTTTTTTGTATGGTAATAGGATTTTGAGAGACACTACTATCCAAGGGGTTTTAAGTTATTTCCTGACATCTTGGTTTGTGAATCACACCAACTAAAATTCTACCAAAATTCCCATCGAGGGTTTCTATATAAATCAATGTATAGTTCCTATTAGTTGTTTTATACATCACAACAGCTTCACTCTAGATCTGAAATCACATATCCAAGAATTAAGGCCACATTTTCATGACTAATCCATCCATGATTCATATAAAGATCAGAGTCAAGGATGGAAGGAGGACTATAACATCCACTCTAGAGGGGAGTGATGACCAAGTAGATTTGGGTGTATTGGGTGTCCCAAACTTATACAGAATTCCAAAAAAATATGAAAGATGTCTATATCTATGAAGCTATTTGGGCATGACAAACCAACATCTATAGAAACCTGATATCATCATTGAACTGTTGAGATGATGGAGTCTGTATAAAAATTCATTACACCTAACACATATAAAATTTGGCATTATTAGTTAGGATTTATACCAAATTACTAGGGACCCCATTCTAGGGGATATGTATATTGAATTCATCCAATTATAGACAACATGGGAGGATACCGAAATGACACCAAAGTTGTCCCATGATCTTTTCAAGATGGAGAATATATTTTTGGATAAATACCATCTCTCTAAGGATTAAATTCATCCTAGAACTTGGATTAAGTATTTTTTAGAACACATAGGATAAGGTACCCATTTTAGGTTCCCTACAATATGTCCCACTAAAGAGAATCAGGGTGCTCTTAACACATTCAGACCCACACTCGAGAAGGATGAGTTTACTCATTTTGGATTAAGGTCAACACCAAGGTTGATGAAAAGAATCACCCAGAAAGCATCATTTCCATGTTTCAATGTGTTTATCTTCATCGCATCCCTGATTCCCTTGGCGGTGTGATTCTAGGTTCATTTTTTTCGCATCCAAATTAGTAGTAGGTAAGTATATAGTGTTGGATTCCATTGTATAGGCAAGAATTTACCATTTTTTATTAAATAAATAAAATATGAAGTCCCTGATTAGAATTAAAATGAATTTTTAAGTGATGTGGAGTTGGATTGCGGGGAAATCTAGTTTATATGCGTCATTGATCCTAGTTACAAGGGACATTAAGTATGAAGATGTGATGATGTTGATGATGATTTAAGGGAATTTAATTTCGTTCCATATAGTAACCCACTAAAAGGGACATTTACTGATAATGGACAGGAATATAATTAGGATCTTAGGTTTTACATGATTGTATTCATAGATGGTGTACTGGTTTTCCAACTTGATAGCAAGATCATTTTGAAGGACTATGATCTTTATTGATTTTCCCACTAGTTTGAATGTATTTAGAATTAAAGAATCTTCCTCATATGTATGTTATGATGAAAAATCATCAGATGGTAGACCTATATTTTTGTATGTTGATGGATATGGAGGTATCCAAAATATTAGTCAATAATCCTCTGTAAGATGCATCAATCGGACTGGTGGTTGGGTATTCCAAGAAATGCACCACAAAGAGGAATTAAATTACACAAGGTAATTGTTCATTAAACTCTACTACTTAATGGAAAGGTCATTAGTATAGAAAATATATTTCATTGTTACAGAGCAAGAGAATCTCTATTAATAATAAGAGGCCACTTCTATTATAAGGAATGAGATTTATAAAATTGAAAAAAAATCATCGTCTATAGTTTTAATTTTAAAATATTATATTGAGGATAAAATTTATAAAATTGTAGATAGTATCTATCATGTGGACGTTCCCTTGCATTTTGAAAAATAATTGAAATGAAATGAAAAGTAATTTTGTTCCCTATCAATTGTTCTTTCATTCCCATCATTATAGTACATGTAACACAATAATAAAAAATGAATCATCCAATTGAACATAATTTTTTCATTGTTAGAACGAATAGGATTAATGAATTATCTAATTCTTTCCTAAACCATGAGTCCTAGTGAGTATAGTTTAACTATTTATAATGTTATATGATGAACCATAAAAACATATTTATTTTATGATACCATCCAAAATTTTCACTAAATCTAGTATAAATGAGACTTAGGGGGTGGGATTAGGATTTTTATTAAACCATCCTTTTTTAGTTTTCATCCTAAAAATTCTTGCATATTTTTCTTTTAATTTCTCTATTTTTTCCTAATGCACTGGGAGTACGGGTCTTTCTAGTTGAGGCTTGACTTTTTTCTAGAGTTCCCTTTTATGGGATCAATCTAGTGAGTACACTGTCTCTTTTTGTGGGTAGTTTAAAATTGTGAATGTCATACTAGTGAGGATAGTGTTTTAGGTCAAATGACATTGACCAAAAAAATTTAAATGGTAACCAAAACCTAGCTTATTGGATGATAATGTTCAAAAATTCTCTATATTCTCGATGAGTAATCTGGAGTAATGATTATTTGTTTTCCAAATCATAAACATGATATTAAATAATAGATCAGGTCTCTCCTGAGGATGAACATACCACTAGTTGAAATCCCCATTTTTTGGTCCAATTTATTCAATTCCAACTTGGGTATGTAATAGTATAGTAAATAGTTTAATCCGTTGGTTGAAAACCCCATTTTGTGGGATAGTTTAAGAAAATAAATATATATGATGTGTTGGAAAATATGTTTTCAGGATTTAAAACATTCTACAACTAATGGTTGATTGGATTTTATGAAGATTCAAATTTCTCAAGACCACAATGAGTTGTTTCTTCACTTGGAGATACATGATATTGTAGAGAAAATATGTATTATAACTACCCTTGATTAGGGAAAACAATCCTAAACAAGTTTTTATTGTGTGAATGGGTGTGCATTCGTTATGTGATTGATGACAGTGGGGAAGGTCCCACTTGGGAAATGGTTGAAGTATAGTGTTGCTTAATGTCATGTGACCAAGTCATTGACTATGAAGTTTAAAATCATAGTGTAAGGATGTTTTTATATAGATTAATGTATTGTAACTAGGATGTTGTTTTTGTGATGTATAAAGTCATTCATAAAGGAAATTATACTATGAATTTAAAATTCATACATTAAGGACATGATATGGGCTATACTTTATGGTCATTAGTTTAAACTAAAAGGATAACGATTCTTCTATTTTAGGTAATCATCCTTGGAATGTTCCATCATATTAACGAATGGAAAATGAAATGTTGAATGTTGTAATATAGGGATTTCCATATTTGAAAATTGGTAAAACAAAAGGAATGTGTTATCGAAATAAAGAGGGGGATTTCTTAAGGATGAAGTTTTCACTGATTGAAAAATCCATTTTGTGTGATACATTATACAATCCCAGTTCGGGCATGTTATAACATAGTCAATAGGGGAATCCATTGGCTGAAAAGGCCATTTTGTTGGATACTTTATACAATGATAGATGGTCGGTGTTACAACCTACTCATTAAAATATGTTCTTAGGAATTCTATCATTCAATTCCAATATGAAGATTGAAGTTTATAGAGAATCAGATTCCCCTAGTAATAGAGTTTGGATTAAGGAAGGAACATATCAGAATATGGGGGAGAATCTTATGTAAAAATGACCTGAGAATTTGAGGAGGAGCTTCTATTTTATGGTCTGAACTATCCATGGGAAATATGGTGTATTTTGTTTTTTGTTTTTCACCTAAGACCATAGAAATATGAAAACGATAGGTGATATATGTACTACCAGACCATGATCATTCGTGGATGCTTCAGAAATGGGGGTGGAAATTGTAAACCACAGTTTAATAGGTTTTCAAATATGCATAAAGGATCTGGGAAAAGTATTCAAGGGATAACCAATGATTGAGTTGGAATTCTGGGTTCCAATATATTTCCTCCAAGAATACAAATATAAAAGAGGATACTCTAAATAATGAAGTTAATGATGATTGAAAAAAAATATTTTATGGGCTTTTTTATGAAATTCTACACAGTTCATGTTATAATATAGTCAATAGTTGAATCGTTTAGATGAAAAAAATGTGTTTTGGAATTTTTTATGAAAATAATTTGTGCTGTGTTATATCAAATTCATGAGAATAAGTCCTCAGGTATCAAAATTTCTATCTCCAGGAGGTGGATAAATATTATAATGATCTAAAAATATCAATGATTAGAAGAATGATGTGTGGAAGGAATTTAAATTCCCATCCCTAGAAGCCTAGAGTCGTGCATTATTTTAATACATTGGCACGAATTCAAGGAATAATGTACCGAAAGATCGATCAGTTTACCAGTCTTGGAAAATAGGTTACATACATGAATGTTAAATTACACATTAGACAATAAAACACAACATAAATGACGCATTGAGAATTCCATTAATCCCCTAGATTATCCATTCTTATCAATCATAATTCACTTCTCATAATCCTCTGAAAATTAAAACATATAAAGGGGTGAACATAGATGCTCAGTAATGACAAAAATATAGTAGAAACTTTCCAAAATAAGCATAAACATTTAAAGAAATTTATAAGACTAAAAAATCCTTTTAAAATTAAACTTTAGAATAATATGGCAATGATACAATAAAATATTTCAATTTACTTATTCACATGGATATTTTACAAGTCTAATAATCATTTGCAATATTAATATCCACCTTCATAATGATGGAATGCATAATTCCAAACTTCATAACCACATAGTCTAAGCCTTGTTCCAAGACTAAAAATCAGATTTTGTCATGTCCTTGTTCCAAAAAACTAGTTTGTCTCATGAGACCTACCGATGCATCGAGAAGCTGTAACAGGCTCCACCAGTCAATTACTAAGTCCAATGCAATTCTCGTATGAAAAGTTTTAAACATAACACAATCATTTTTATTAATACTAGAATTCGAAATGTCAATACTTTATCTATAAAACATGAATGGTAAATAAATAACACATCAACAGTCAAACATATCACAAAACCATCAATACAATATGGATGATTTATTTTATAATAAATCAACTTCAAACAAGTTTAAAATCCATCAAAGGATGTAGACATAGATGAAAATGATTCGTAAAAATATATGAGAGAAATGTCCTTTTTTCATAAAAAAATTTAAAAGTCACACAATTTAGAAAGGAGGACATTTAAAGACATTTTTGTATCAAAGGGTCCCAAACCAATTTGAATAATTTTAAAGTAATTAACATTTTAAAAACATTCATTTCCATATATATAAATACTTAAAAATCATTTTGAAGAAATGGGCATTAATGATAATTATTTAGAATAATAAATATTTAGAACATTTTACATGATATTTTATTAAAAGTGTACCTTAAATAGATTCTCGTTGAAAACACTTTTATAAAACATGGACATGGGTAAAAAAATAATTCCCATTAAAAATTGACCCATAAAAAATCTCGAATAATAATTAGATTGAGAAATTAACCCTGAGCTAGCACTATCCTTTAGTGGAGGGTATGTTTAACCTGCTGTATAAATACCATAGTATGTAATTAAACTATACCAGAACAATATTAGTATTTTTGATATCATACATGATTCATTTATGACTTTAAACTATCTATTAGATAATAATTTCCATGTTAAATTAACATTTCGGGTAATAATATCCTTCTTTGCCGTACGTGTATTAACTTGTTACTCTTGATTGTATCATATAGATCATGATTTAAATACATCAATAATATAAAACATGATTTATATATAATATTTTTATAAAATATAAATATGTATAATTGATGTATATATGAAATGGAAAACACCGTTTATGGAGACGGTAGGCTGTACGTACGCATAAACGTTGTTTCCATTTTAATATCATATTGAACAAAACTAAGTGAATAATTTATATGTAATTACATATATATATATATATCTATTCAGTGGAATTATTATGTAATATATTACATACTTATTAATGATATATATTTTATAATCATCATTGCATGGTGAATGTGGAAATAAATCTCATCGCGTCATGGAAATGGTAATATGTATGTATGTATGAGCGACAATATAATTATATTGATAGAGAAATATTATGTAATTGTATGTTATACCGTATATACAGAATAATTAACATGTTAGATTTGTTATTTACATAAGTTATACACCTTATTATTCCCATCCAAGTATGAAGTCTTTGAATAACAAACTATACCACAATGTAGATACTATAATCCATAGGCATGCATGTATGGTGACTTTTTCATTTATAGGATGGATAGAATAATTAATATGTTAGTAAAATTTTTATAATAACATCATAGTATATAGAATATATAGTAGTTATTATTTTATAATGTAAACAACAAAGAAATATGAAGTGGAAGAAGAAAAGGACTCGAATGGTGTGATGAAATATTTACCTCTTTTTCGAGATTTTCATTTTGATTTGATCAAAACAGATCCTTAGGATGGCTTTCTGACCAAAATAAGTACTCTATGATGAAGGTAGGAATGTTGGGAGGATACTTCATCAGGGTTTGGCCGAGTCAAAAGGCTTTGGAGGTGTCAAATTTAGAGAAGGGGAAGTTCTCATTTATAAGAGAGGCGATGGTCACATTAGGAGAAAATGAAATATTATTTTATAATAAAATAATTTTCGGTTTCTAATGGATCAAAAAATGAATTATTTAAATTATAAGGTGGGGAAGGGTCAAAAACCTCTCAACAAACATGTTTTAGACAGGTTTAGGTAAACATAATAACCATATCTTTTATATTTAACTATTAGTTAAATTGTGGAAATTTACCATGTCTCTTTGTATTTTTATATTATATTGTTAATAAACTTAATATAAAATCCAATAGAACCCCAAGTGGTTCATTAATGTCATATATTTTATTATATATGTATTTTTTCTGATCCTTATATTTTTAGGGCTATTATATCATGTTATAATATAGTACTTGTTTTAAAAACTAAATTATGTCAATTTTGACACTATTTAGTATTTGTTTTTTAAAAAGCCTTAAAAACATTATCACTTCGAATAAAATTTATTTAACCAACCCTAACATACCATATTAAACAATAAAATTAGTTTAATTCATTATGAGTCTCAATTTACATTTATTTGGATATTTATAATATCAATTGTTTTAATATTTCATTAATATGGTAATTACTGCATCATCAATGTGTCAAAAATAAATTAAATTATATAACATCATAAAATTATAAATAAATAAAATTATGTATAAAATTCCTTTATCTTTCCAATTAATATTTATAGTCTAATTTATTTTGTGTGCAACCATATATTAAAAATGGTTTAGTTTTTAAAATTTGAATTTAACACTTTTAAATCCTCTTTAAATATAATAATAATAAATGTACTAATCAAATCCATGTAGACTAAAATGATCATATTTTATTCCTAAGGTTGTATTTGGTCGAATTAAACCTATCTAAAAGAATTAGTACATGGGTTAGGGTAATAATAATATCATTTGTAATTGTAATAACCCTATTTACTTTTAACCGTGGAAAATAGAATTAAAAAGTTACTATTCGGAAAAAATTACATTCATCATATTGAACCACATTTTACATTCTGATATCAACTTAATCTCTTGTATTTTTTAAATTCTACTTATAGAAGTGGTAAAATTAATTTTTATTCAAATTTGCAAATGCTCCTAGGAGGTGGGTAAAAGATGCTAAAATATTTGATTCAATGTTATATATCTAAACTTTTTATAAAATGACTCCAATGAATTATATTGAAAATATATATGTATTATCTATCTATTATATCCTAAAATAAATTAAAATAAGATAATTAACTATTTAAATAAAAAGTCGGTTTTACCAAATAACGTAATGTTTTTATTCATCAAAAAATTGAATGTTTTTAGAAAAATACAAAAAGTTATCCAAACTAAATTTTTATGTCTCGATTCTAATGAATAAATTATTATTATTATATTGAATATATAATAGTGTCAAATATTGGTTATAAAAATTTTTCTCCATTAAAATGCGATAAAATTGCATTTTTTTAAAATATATCTTTTATCTGAAAAAATGACTTTGTTCTTATATTATGTATAAGAAACACATAATATGGATGTAAAAAGTATATAGATTATATAATATTAAAAATGTAGTTAATACTATTCATAAATACTTTTTGAACGATTAGTTTAGTAAGTTGTGGTGCACCAGAACTCAGTGTTGCGTGTTGCGCAAGCTATTGAATTACTTTAATGAGATAACGTACTATAAAATCATGGGGTGTTACATGGAATATGTTCAAGCACAAATGAAACATTCATAATAATATTGAACATGATGTGTGAATTCCCTTGCATAGATCTAGCCCATATGCATTGGGGGACATCTCTGTTTCCTCGATGGACCACTAATGCAAGGACCAAAATTAAGTGATCTTGATATATTTATTTATTTTTTAAATAAGAGATTCGGTACTCTTATTTACCTTGTGGGTGGTACTGGGAAATGTAGTGTAGGTGTAAAATTGTTTCTCATTGGAATTATAATCAAGAAACAAATAGTTCTAACATAAAGATCCCCCACATGTATTGAATTCATATGTGGGTGAAATGGAATTTTTTTAATATAGGTTCATGCATTGGGTGAGAACCTATATTGGTTCTGCCCATGTAGATTTGACTTGTAAATGGGAGGGA
Source organism: Viscum album (assembly GCA_963277665.1). NCBI lineage: Eukaryota > Viridiplantae > Streptophyta > Magnoliopsida > Santalales > Viscaceae > Viscum > Viscum album. The sequence goes on along the minus strand of OY728143.1, from coordinate 872,728,724 downwards.
GGGATAATTCGACATATTATTCTATGATTGGGATCATGATTAAAGATCTGAATGTCACTATATATCTCATTTAAATGAGTATCAAGTCCCACATAGTTCTTAAAGAGATCGTGCAGTTTATTGTCCTGCGACTGGGATATCTTCTGTTCCTTTTATGGTCATTCATCTAGGACCACGGTAACCCTAATGTGAATTTATATTTATTACTTACATGATGAATACTTTAAAAAAATCCTAAACTCATGTGACCTATGCTCAGTGTGGGAAACAATGAGAGGTAAATGATTCCTCCACTATAAAGTGGAAACATAAGTAAATAATATAGGCATTTATTTTTTATGATGGTTAGGATAGGGTATATAATATGGTAATCACTATGTATCTCATTTTTATGACAATAGATGCGTACTTTTTTCTTTAAATCCCATGTACTTTAAGGTCATGTGGGGAGGATGAAGATTAATCGATGTGAAAGAATGAAAACATTGTGGTTGGACCTAAGAGTGTAGATCTAAGAATAACTATATATCTCACTAGAATGAGAACCAATCCACACATGGTTCCTAAAGTAATATACAATTTATCATCCTGAAGAAAGGAATTGAATTCATGATGTATAATGGGGTATTGATGTTGGACCATGTAATAAGGCTTAGACGTCACTACGTACCTTGTTAAAGCAATAATAAAGCCACAAATAGTTCTTATATGTTTCCTTGTGTATGAGTAATCCATAAAAATGGAGTGGGGGTGTTTTTATCACGTTTAGACAAGATATTTTAGATATAATAATCACTACTTATCTCATTTTAAGGAGAATCAATCCATACATGGTTCTTAAAATCGTATGTAGCTTAATTCCAGGTGTGGAGGATGAAGAGGGTGTTGGGAATTATTCCCATAATGGGGTCCCAAGATTCATGATGGGGTAGAGATTGTGTGACTTGGTCTTACACATGAGATATACCAAAACATTCTTCCTCAGCTAGGACAATGATGATATCTCAACCCACTCTCGTTTTTGTATAGAAGTAATAGGTGTCGTTTTTCATGAGTATTGTATTATGGACACCAAATCTGGTAATTATGATGGATTTTATGAATGTAATAATGATTTTGGCCCTGACTTCATTTTGTGCTATTGCCTCATCCTTTTTGGATTAGAAATCAGTAGTAATTAAGATGTATTTGATATGATTGGGATTATATAGAGGGTATGTCCCCATAATATCCATAACCATAAGAAAAATCTATTACACTTTTTTGATATTTGTAGAAACTCTATGGGTTGAAGGATGAAGTTTTAATGCACCTGGTAGGAATGAAATTTCTTGGTGAATTTTGTGCTTTATTATGTCATCAAAGGCCAGAAGTTTTGCAGTCTTCATATTTGATCATAAAGCCAATATCACGACTGGTGGTTACCATAGCCTCCAGCATGTAATTATTCTATAATAGTCTCAGTCTTTTCTATATTGATACATTTGAGATGGTCTCCACTAGAGAATCATCAATAAGAATTTATGAGTGGTTCATGCTATCATAAGGAATAAAATGGACTTTCAACCACTGTATTTTCTCCTTCATAGCTTATTTAGAAGGTAGTATACTATTTTGGTCGTATTTTTAATTGAAAATTTCCATATGATAGTGGGAACATATGACTTGGGGATAGGGATGACTTCAATTATCTCCTATATTCTAATTTTAACAAAAAATGAGAGACCATTAGGTGAGGGGAAATTCTTATGATGGTTTCATCCTGGTTGGTATAAGTCAATGTTGTACCTCTATTTCCCAATGTGTCATCATGGGAATTCTATGATCATGGTACATCACTCAATGTTATATCTAATGGAACGTATGATATTAACCCTAAAAAATAATTATGAAAGGGAACCAACACTTATTTTATGATGGAATAATCCATGTTGATCTGTTTTATTAGAATTTATGAATCCCCTATAACCTTCTACTTGTCCAGTGGTATTTGAAGTTCCAATTCTAGGCCTGTAATGAGGGTCTGATATTCCACATAATTGTTGTTAGAACCTTCTAAAAATAATTAGCATTATGGTAAAACATCTTTCACATGGGGAATGAGAACAATACATAACCCAAAATTTATAATATTGAGATCATCTATTATTTATCATATTGGTATACTAGATGTGATGTGAAAATATATTTTTCACGGATGGGGATTGCCTTGAATAGAAAATATATATGCATCAAGTAATTCAATATATAATTAAGTTGCTTCTAATGATTGGTGTTCTTCTATGATGACTTCCAAGGCATGACCATTCATTTCTTTCTAAGGCATTAATTGTATGTTGAATTACTACAGGATAACTTCCCACCGTGATAGATGTCCTATAAACATAGGGTGGATGAGGATGTATCTGAGAAAGTTATTGTGAGAGTCCAATTGGACCTCATCATGTTGTAGGTAGTGCCTCAGTTTGTTAATCACAAATATTAATGTTAGATATCATTTCTTGATATCATAATGAGAAGTTTTAGTATCAAGCAGTGTTTGAATGAGGTAATTGAGGATGATTTTATTCCCCTAATTGTGATTTTTCTCAAAGTAAATGACCTAGAGATATCTCTAGGGTTGTCACATATAGGATGAATGGGTTTACCTCATTGTGTGGCATTAATAATAGTGGACTCAGGATGTAATTATTTAGAGGGTGAAATTCCACATTACATTCACTGGTACAGTGATATGTGACCCCCTTCTTAAACAGTCTAATATAGGTAGAACACATTTCTATAAGGTTGGATATAATGCACCCGATATAGGCTATGTTTCCTTCAGGTCCTCTAAACTCTTTATTATTTTGAGGATGTTACATGATAATAATAAAATTCACTTTCATAGGGTTAATTTCTATGTCATGATGGAATATTACAAATCATAGAATCTTTCCTGAGGTTACAATAGAAGAAAATTTTAGGGGGTTAATATTTAGGATATGTTTTAATATCATATGGTATATGGTCTCTAGATCAGTTAATTTTTTGGGAAGTTATCTATAATTGACAACCAGATCATCAACATATAATTTGAAAAAAATCCCTAAGAATGGTTTGAAGATGTGATGCACGGCACGTTAATATGTGTCACTAGAATTCATCAAGACAAATGGCATTACCTAATAGTAGAATACTCTTTGAAGGGCCCTCAAGGTGGTGTCTACTTCATCATCTAGGGAAATCTGAAATTGTTTACACTGAATATCTATCTGTGAAGGAGAGGGCTTGATAACCTCTTGTTTCATTAATCTGGAGTTCTATTATTAGAATTAGGACATCAACTTTCAAATAGAGTCAGTTGAGATCTCTGAAGTCAATGAAAATTATGATTTTCTATTTTTTCTTCATTATAGGGACAATTTTTTCTATCAATTTTGGATATTTTATCTCTAATATTAATTCTTCCATGATGAGTTTGTCGACATCAACCTCAATTTTGAAAGCATCGGTCAGGTTTTTCCTTCTAGCATCATGCATGTACACTCATTGGTCTTCTATCGAACCAAATTGATTGGTTGATAAATTGTGTTCCAGACCTAAAATTTCTATGTAATTATAGGTAAACATGTCGTGGTTTTGTTTCAAGAAGCAAATATCCACATCTTGTTCTTTTGGAGTCATGGAAGCACTTAACAAAGAGGGACATGAATCTCCTTCTATTCAGATATTTATTTCCATGAGGTTGTCAAAACTGGTAGAGAGACCTTCTTAAAATGTTGGAGGGTCATCATTGATGTCTTCCTCTTATTCATATTCCTCATATTTTTTCTCTTTTATATCTACCTAATAAGTAGATTTTATGAAATAATATCTATATAAATCGACTGAACAATTCAATTTTGGAGGTTTGTGGGGGGGAATCAGGGACTGAGAATGATCCTCTTAGTTTCCTCTTATTGGAATGAAAAAATCTTCGAACCTAGATGAACCATCCAGGCCTTGATGAATTGAATGGGATGAGGTAAAGATATTTTCATATATATTTCATTATTTCTCAGAGAGATGAAATATTTTCCATGCTATCTTTCATAGTTTTCGCAATAACCATTTCTGATGTTGTTGAATGTGTGCTCACATTATGACCCAACTTTTTTATTTGAACAATGGTTACCACGTACACTACAGTTAGATATTTTATGGGATTTTATAGAATCATGCCTAAAACATTTGGGGAATTGAGATAAGAAACATTAATAACCACTAACAATTTTCCTTCCTTAGGGTATAACCATGCATCAATGTACATTAAATCACAGGATTTCAATGTGGATTTTTCACTATGGATTTTTTTATTTTTCTATTGATGCAATATTTGAAACATTGGTTGTGTAATTATAAGATAACCACATAATAATGTATCCAAGGTCTTCTAATAAGTATGCTGAAGGAAACCACTTTTCAAAAAACCATGAATTATGAATAATATAGGAGATTCCTGAACTGAGTCCTGAGTTTGATATATCTAAAATTCTTAAAATCATTCCTGTAATAAGCCTATAACATTATGGTAGAGCGTGAAAATTTATATTCATCTAAACCTAATTGATGAATCATTCATATTTGAATGAGGCTGACTCATAATCCATTGTAAATGGAGTCACATCAGATATCAACAACATTTTTTCAATCATATATATAAAAGGGTTTTTTGTGTCCCTGTATGATGGATTCCACATCCAGGTCTATAAATGAGATTACCATTTGGCCTTCCACAGGATCATTCTCTACATGATATACCTCATCAAATACAACCTCAACTTCAATCTCATGAGGGCATGCAAAGGCATTGATAAGTTCCTCCGAGAGATATTTCGATATACTCAGGGCATCTTGGATTAACAACTTATCTAGTATTAAGGATAATTGCTTCCAAACACCATATTTCTTGTTCAAAATATTTTTCTTACCATCCTGGGTATGTTATATTATAGTTGATTTGGGGATTTATGTTCCAGATATAGATGAACCATATCCAGGAATATAATCTGGAGGTTCTTCTACACTTGTGGGATTAGACTGACAACTTTTTCCAATGCACCGAGGTTGAATAGGCTGTAACATATCATCTAACTAGTCTTCTAGGATGATCATGTTATAGAAGACTCTTCTATGGGAAGGGAAACCACCTTGTTCCTTCATAGCTCTCTTGATTTCTCTTCCATGAGTTTTGGATGCATATATAGTTCAATCAGGGGTGAGATTAATGTTTTTTTCCTATCACGACTACATCCTCCCACATATCCTCGATTCATTCTGCCTCCTACTATAGTTCCCCACTAATGTGTAGGGAATTTAAGTTTATAATAAAAATAATAATCTAATAAAGGTTTTATTTAGGGATAAATGTTTATATAACCAAATATCAACTCCTTATATGATGGATATTTTGTTTGGTTGGTGGGACCTTCTTGTTACCTTTGGCGGCACGAGGCTCATACTTTAGGGAATTTTGGAATGAATTGAAATCACATCAAGGCTGAATTTTTCCGTGATATGAGCTCAACCTATTGTATTTTTTTCACCATTCCAATCATGTCGCTTTTTGAAGGGATGGCTTCAAAAGGACTGAGTTTTCAATGAAGATTGATGTGTTGTAGCGGGAGCAGCCATAGTAACATTCTACTACTACACTTATATTCATATGACAATATGAGACATTTTTTTACCATTCAGTAACCAATCCCTTATATATCCTTGAAGTTAACCTCCTTCTGTTGGTTATCTTCATACTGTTTAGCAGTAGAGACACATTATACATAATAATATATGTTTTTCAGCTTCAGTTTCCTATAGTCCACCTTCTTTATAGAAGATAATTGAAAAAAAACTCTTGCATTCCTTTAAGTAGTACATGATAAAAGTTTAAATACTGTTGGAGATCATCATACCCTTATTTTTTAAGATTTATGGGATTATGAATCTTTATCACATTGTAATCCAAATCTAATATGATGTAGTCTTAAAATGTTCATTTTAGAAAAAATAGACCTTGTTTTTTATCTCCTCATACTGTTTATGCCTCTAAAATTTTTGGTCTACATGATGTGGTGAGCATAGTTGCTGGCACTTGGGTGGTATATAAGCATGATATGGTATGTGCTCTGTATTAGGAGTGAGTACATCGGCCTTATTGAGTGTAAATTTAGTAGCCTATAATTTTCCTATTATCCTTCACTTTGTTGATGTAATTACTCAGGACCTTAACTTAGTCCCTAAAATAGAATCCTCTACTTTTTGACCAATTGTAGTGAGGTCCGAAAACCACCCTTTATATTTCATAGGAATCAATGGTCTGTGAAACACATCAATAAGATTATCTATATTGATGGTAAATAAATTTTTTTGAGGGAGACATAGGATTAAGAAGTATATAAATCCTGTTGACCGAGAATGAAAATATGAGACCCTTTCATACTATCAGTGTTTTCAGTTTGTGAGATCAAATATTGTTATATTCAGAAACATCAAGTTAAACTAAAATAGAAACATTTTATGGATGTCTTTCGACCCTATAATTGACTTATCATTCAAACATGGGTACAATAAAAAGGGTGGCCCATATATTAATTGCATAAAGAACCCGATTTGCAATTCCTCCTATTATTTAGGGGTTCCTATAAGTGGATCACAACAAGATATGAAATGAATCAAGTGATCTTTTATGTATCCTAAGATACTAATAATAAGAAGTGTAAGTATCCTAATGTTTTACATGGGAGGGTCTGAATCTACCCATTTAGGGTAAATCATATTTTTTTGTTGTATCAGTGCTCACCATTCTTCCATGGCTTCAAATCATATTTTGAGTAAATAAATAGAATTCAAAATCCCTTGACAAATTTCTGGTTGGGAAGGAGAAAAAAAAGTAGGGTCATAAGTGGTGGTACTTTGGGAATCTATCATGGTTGTCCCATAAGAGTATGCCTATATGAATCTATTCAGGTTGTGCACCCTATAGAGGAAATTCCAAATCAACAATGGAAAAATCTATGTATATTGGTGGTTAATATCCCACATTGATTGAGTGTTCCAGATCTACGTTGGTTACTACAATGAACACTCGTTGTTTCATTACTCTGGAAAGTGGTGCGTGATGAGGATCTTGTTATTGAGTATATATAGAAATATGGATTTATCATAGTAATTCTATATTTATTCTCATGAATTATTTCATTTCTTTACCTTGTTGAGAAAATATTTCCTCAAGATAATGGTGTTGAACATCTATAGGAGGGAGGTGAGTCATAATATGACCCTTACCCTTTTCTTTATCAGATTCATTTTGATATGGTAATTATGGATTATTTAAGGGAATTCCATGATTATGGGGAATTATCTAGTTCTGGGTATGCACACCTCCATAAATTGTTTCAGTGTGGACCATATTACGTGATTAAACATCCTCTTATGAATTTCCCTCATGTTGTGTGGGCTTGTCAGGAATGGTGTTGATGAAATTCACTGATACGTAATGAATCACAAGCATTATATTAGTGTCTTTACCAGAATTCCCCTTTCTAATACCCCCAATAGGTGTCTTCCTATCCTAATCTAGGTCTCCAGAAGCTATTTGATGTAAGGTGACCTAAAGGGAATCACTTGATAGTTCAATCATACATATTCCTAGTGATGATACTAGATCACGAGTTTGGATGAATTGGGAGGATCCATTCTGCAGTGCTTCCCCAAATGAAAATAAGACAGATCTCATATGAGGAGGGGGTTGTTGAGGAAACAATTCCCCAACCCTATGGGATGGGGCTATTCTAATTCCACATTTTCAACTCTTTGGGCATGTTTTATCATCCTCAAGGGTTTTGAAAAAATCTTTTGGACCTATGAGCTAGTGTTTCTCATGAACTATCATGGTTTCTACTTCTGCTACTACCCTTATTATTCTATAGAGTTTCTCTAAATATGGGATGCAAGAATAATTTGGTATCAAATTAGATCATCAATTTGCAAATATAATTGCAAATTTTCAATATTTATGCTATTTGATGGCTGATTTCTCACTAATGGGAATCTTTCTTGATATTTTGAAATTCTTTGTGAATTGTTCTCTCAATTTCATTCTACCTTTTTGATCAATGGTAGTAGTAGTCAGTTAGGACATGTTTTTTTTCATCATATCATCGGTAATAGATAAGATTTATTTTTGGAATATGACCAGATGCTATAAAATTGAATGATACCCCTTTCATTAGGAACTTCTAGTTGGAGAATGTGGGGAAATGTAATGTTTTTTGTCCACCCAATCCTTTGATATGAACATAAGATGATGAATAAATGATCGACTACAAACATATTTTTAACATGATGAGTTATGAATGTTGAAGGGCACTTTTCTATTTCTCTAAATATCGTATAGCTAAGAGAGTAAAAAAGTAAATTTTGAATTGCATATATTCTATTATCTTAACATGATTTTGATAATATTAATAGGGTAACAACATCTATCTCATGTGATGAAATGTTTTATATATGTTGAGGTGCATTTCGTGCACAAAATATTCCAAAAATTTCTATGGAATGTTTTGTTGGAGGGTGGATAAATTACAGAATGTGACTGGCATGTAATATTTATCTAGATATTTCTTTATGAAAAAAATTTCGTCTTCAGATTTTTCTATAGGATCCACTACCTGATCCAACCCGAGCAAAAAATAATTCTGCTACATTTCTATAAGAAACAATATTGTATGGACTTCTTATTTTACAATGGAAGGTGGGTGGCCCAAGGGTGGTTCATTGAATGACCATGTCCTTGGGATGTCTTATAACTATAAAAACAATTCACAAAAAAATAACAAGGAATTAGACTAGTATGGCCATATTTTTACAAGATCCTCATGATGTGTGGGCTTTATCATCACTAAAATTCTAGTATGAGGTTTATCTTGAGAATATAAAATAATAATATAGAGTGAATATTCATATAGAGCATCATCATGGGGATGAATTCCATAGTGGATTATATTAAGGGGAACACCTCTTCCTCCTTGATATTCTATCCATGTGGAGGGATTCCACGAATCTCATCCGAATATGATATATCGATATTGATCAGATTTTGGTCATGAATCGAGCCTTCTTGGGGATGTTTCTAGAGAGGACCTTAAAAATTACTACTACCTATCCCATAAATTGGTAATATGATAATAGGATCTTCAGCTACAATTTATAATAACCCAAGGGCTTTAGGAACTCTATCATTGAGAATAGTTGGATCGTTGTTTGAAACTTTGTTTTCTAGTTGTGTATAATAAGGCTTGTTTTTTGTTTCCTTCTATTGAGTGATTGGAGACACATGCTTTGGAGAAGTGGATTTCATTGGAAGGGGTTCTTTCCTTACATGGGATAACCATTAGGACATGCCATTTATCATTGATTAGAATGAGTGTGTGTTCCAGATATGGTTGTCCATATATCATGGGGGATTTTTTCCAATGACCCTCCTTGATAGGAGTAGAGGTGTGCGTTTTCTATAGGGTGGCAAAATAATGATCCAAAATATTTTTTTATATGATTTTTTGTATCCATGTTTCCCTTTGGAAATGAGGATGACCTCATTTTTTAAGGTTCAAACATTCCAATCAGTTTCTAATGAGTTTTTTCGTAGAACCGGAAACATCTGATGATTCTATATCCATTTGGTCCTACTTTCCAATGGTAGGTGCTCTTTAGTTGTAAACCGATGAGGCTTAATAATCTGCATTGGTCGAGAGGATGGGAGGTCGGACTCATCACACCTTTGGGTGGGGAATTATTTTCTACTCCGGGACTCTCTTTATAGATTTATGTTATGTTCGTGAATCCTTATTAAATTACGATGTATGAAAGTGAGCTTTCCTTTAGATCTTTCAATCAATGATTGATATGTATGTGACTTAGATAGTCTTTTATATGTTTTTGAGGTTCTTCATTGGTATAGAATCATCTATATTTGTTAGATATTTTAAGTCAATAGTATCCTTCAAATCATCATATAGATATCTCTTGGTCATTATGCTAACCATACTGGTATTAAAGCCACCCAGCAGGGCACTTGAAGTTTATTATCGTTCGAAAGGACATGGATTATTTCAGAGTTGTGGTCGTACACACAGATGGGTTACCAAAGTATCTTTATTTAGAAAAGGAATCATAACCCACATAGTTGGAGTAAAGAAGAATAATGTTTATTGCATGGTCGATGGCTCCAAGAAAGATTTCCTAATTACTCTTATGCTCTAATCTCACGTGATTCATGATCTGTGTGAGAAACAAGAGGTATTTGTCAACCCTAACAATTGTTCCTAGAAAGATGAAATCATAAGAAATAATGTAGGGATCATGTATGTATGACTGCCTAGATAGATGAGTATTGGGATTTACATCAGGGAAGAAACTAGGGAATAAGGTCCATAAAGGTATATGTGCTTTATAAAGATTTGGATACTTAAATTAGGGCTTACTCCTAATAAGGATGTCCAAATTAGAGAGGACTTATGATTGGGGTTTACTCCTGAGAAAGAACCCCAAATCAAAAGTAAATTAAGACTGGGGCTTACTCTTGAAGAGCAGGCCCAGGTTAAGAAAAATTTAAGACTTGGGCTTACTCCTAAAAAATGTGGCCCAGGTTAGGGAACATGGAATTTGGGGCTTACTCCTGAGAAGGAGGCCCTAAATTTGGGAACATGGGGCTTACTCTTAAAAAAGATTCCAAAAATTAAGGGAACATGAAGACTGTGGCTTAATCCTGAAAAGGAGGCCCTTGTTAGGGGAATAGGGCTTACTCATAAAGAGGATGCCCAAATTAAAGATATTATCATCTTAATGGATGAGGTTGAATGAATGAAATATCTATCTTAGTGACATAATGATATGTAAATCACTAGGTTTTAAGATATGTTCCACATAATTCCTTTCAGATAAGGAAGGCAACAAAGGAACCATTACAAAAATGGATTTGAAGAGGGTTTTGAAGGCTAAATCATGAAAAGGAGATGTGGATTTGAAGAAAAGAGTTGAACATGCAAGAGGGGAAACCAAAAAGAGGCAGGCGGGCAGGTCCTGGGCGCACAAGTGTACTTGCAGGGCATAGGTGTACCTGTGCGCCGGTCAATCCATAGGGTAATAATTGGGCGAGGCTTGGCTCAAGCCCTTAGTATTATCCCTAAAGGCTTACAAAAGGGTGGCGCACAATTTCTGTTGAAAGAATAATGTCGTGTGCAGGTGTGGCAATTTACCTTAAGGGTTAGACACTTAGGCACACAACTGTTGGTGAATTTCAACACTTAGGCCTTGTTCCCCCTCTTTAGATCGTCCATTCTAGGCAATAAATTACCATAGAAGTGTTCGGAAGACTTCAAGAAGAGACTAGGGAACTGGGAGCTCAAATATGTCTTGTGGAATTTTTTCATCCCCGAAATGGGGGCCCACAAGGGGTATTTATAGGCTGTTGAAGACCTTGGGAAAAAAATCAAATAGGTTGTGCATGTCACCTGCACGCCCAATATGTGGTGCGCATATATACCTATGTGACTATCTTGTAACTTGCATGGCCCATGCTTAATGAAATCCATGTTCATGCCTTTGTCGATTTTTGATCATTCTTCAAAGGATGAATCACTTTGTGTTTAAGGTATTTCCCTTTTCATTTGTTACACTCTGTGATGGAAAGGAGCATCAACAAAAGCCCCCCCTTAGAGTTGGATCCGAAAGGAAAGAGGATTTGACTATGAGGTAAAGGAGAAAACCATGGATGAACGAAGCTCATGTTTTGAACGCGAAGGTAGCGGTGCGCATGTGCGTGTTGTGGAGGCCTCGGCACGCATGGTTGTGGCCTTACCTATAAATATGTGTTCCATTCTCACGCAAATAACCTGGAATTGAACGCCTCTGAGCTCTCGCTGCACAGGTTGTTTTCGTCACGTAGTTTTATGATTTTCCATGGTTTCATTGCTTCTCTTCATGTCGCTCTTCTGCAAAGGTATTGGGACTTTCACGGTGATACCTGCATGCCCAAAAATGCGCGATCGGATGAGACTTTCGCGCCAACATTTGGACTTGCGCGCCTTAATTCCTAGGCCATTTTTTCATTTTTCTTCACAAATTTTATGAAAAATCATCTTACTTATGAGTATATTATTTGACCTTTGTGCAGATTTAATGGATCCAAGATGAATTGGAATGACTGATGAACTGGATAACAAGTGTATTGATGACATGATGAACGTTTTTGGCCCTGATTACTATACTGTCTGCAACAACACTCTCCCAGATTTCCCCAAGTACTTAAAGAAATATCATGTTAATTTCCCACAGAGCATCTACCTGCCACTATATGGTCATGGTCATCTGCAAGGTGTAAATTTTCCATATGAAAAGATTTATATGCCCGAGATGCAATCACATTGCAACCTCTCTATTTTGGTTATGTTGTTCATTAAGAGCAGCATAAATGGGGTGAACATTCAATTTTTCCATGTATTCCATTTCATTGTAGATATGAAAATGGAAAACACATGGGCTGATATGTTTTCTGCTCTTGGCTGGTAGGGAGAAGACTATCATGACATTAGAAAAATATCTGAAAAGGGTACCTTCTACAAATGGTACTTTACTTCCAATTCTCCATTCACAAATCCATGAATCCATCTTCCAGGTCTCTTGGACAGAAACAAAGTCACTGTTTGATCACAAGAAAAGTTTCTCAAATCGCACTCAAGAACATTATTTTACAATTATTCCAAGAATATCTGGTATCATTGCGTCTCTTATTGTATCTAGTTCAATGATTGAATTCAAGGTGTCTAGTGATGAAGCTCGGGATGCCGTAAATCAAATGTAAATTTATGTGGACAACCTTTTGTAATTCTTGGTGAAGAGAAGAGACCCTAGTCATTGGGTGTCCTTAAAACTTGTGTGCATTAATGAAGAATACTTTCATCTTCAATAATTTTTGCCAGCATTTTTTTGCTACCTCCATTAAATTTTTACCTAAGCCAATGGGCCTAGTAAGAATAGTTTGATTTTTACAAAGATTATAAAAATAACCATACAATATTTGAATATTTTAATTGCTAAATATTACCTAAATCATACGAAATGTATATTCAGTGAGTTGGGACTTGACTTTTATTCAGAGATCCCTTGTCTTTTGTGGGCAGTTTAAAGTCATGCACATCATACATAAAAAGGCTAATGTTTAAGGTTGAAATAGATTTGACTGAAGGGATTTAAATTGACTCAATTCCTTAACAATTTATTTCAAAACATATTACCACACTCTAGTATGGGAGAAAATATGTAAACCATGACTTAATAAATTTCTTATCTACGGAATTATATGAAAAAAGGACTAAGAGGCATTAAAAGATGTATTTCCTATGAGTGATGTTACCATTATTTAACAAACATGTTATGGGGTTGATTTATGTTGACCCACCAAAGATAATTGGCTACATAGTCGAATAATAGCATATTTTGGCTGGAAAGTCTGTTATATAGACTGTTTATGCTAGACCGCCTAATGGAGTGTGCTGCAAAGTCAGAAAAAAGAGCTCTCAGAAAATTTACTTTTCTACAGCTAAAAATACAGTGGATGTAAATGGAGATTCAAATTTTCAAAAGCATAGAGTCTGCTATCTGGAGAGAGGAAATTGAATATAGAGAGGATATTTCCAATCAAGATTGTCAAAGAATTGGATGACTGCCACTCCTACGAAGGTCTGACCCAAACCTAGGAGGGGAAATATAAACCATAGACTTAAATACTTTTAGATCCTGAAAAGGAGCATGGGACAAATATGTTAAGGATGGATATTTTATTAGATCCCTACATATTTTCGTTATGAAAAATAAGGACAAAAGATGTTTTATTCCCGATAATGAAGTTACCACTATTTGAAAAAACCGTTATAGGGTTGAATTATGAAGGGACACCTAACGACATTGGCTACATAGTCAAATAATAGCATCTTTTGGATGACTGGTCTGTTATGTGGATTGTATATGCAAGGCCGCCTAAGGGCATGTGCTGCATAGTCAGGCAAAAGAACTCTCAGGTATCAGTGATTTTGTGACCAGAAGTCAAGAATAGGGTTATGGAGATCTGGAAGTATTTAAGGTTATGAGTATGACAGATCAAAATGGGAATTATTCATTGCATGTAGAGATACACATACCAATGCTAACCATGATCATGTTCTGGATGGGTCCTGAATTTAGGTGCTGAAGTTCAATACAAATCCCCTAAGGATGGGAATCAATCCATACATAGTTCGGGAAATACAGATTAACATCATGTGGGACGAGAGTGTATGGGATCATAGTTTAGGTCTATAGATCTCAGACCATTATAAGGAATTCACAGAGTGTGTTTGTAATAAAACTGATGTGAATGAAGACCAGGGTTTTCATACCACATTCATGTTTTCACAAGGGGAATTCTCATCCAAGGGATTGAAAGTGGAATTTGGGGTAAGGCCCAAAGACCTGGTGCTCGATTCGAGGGACACTCGAACTTTCATACGTATCCCATAAGGATGAGAATCAATCCACACAATGTTCTTGAAATACACTATGTATTGATTTGGTTCATACAAGTGACGGGTGAAAGGGAACTTTAGTTCAATGATGGTTTGACCAAAGATAAAAGGTTCGGGCATTAAAATGTATGCATGTAGTCTTTAGAATATAACACGATTGGATATCAATGTAAATAATGATTCCCTCTCAGGTGAGGGTGTCAAAAAATGTTTTATTTTATTGTCGTACAAGACAGAAGTGTTGTACAGTTTAATGTCATATAGCAAGGACAAAGGTGAACCAATGTGAAGATATTTATTATGGGGGTGGCTTCACGAATTAACCTCATATGAGATGAAGGTGAACTAATGTGAAGAGATTGGTTTTGGGCTTGAATCTCGGGAGGTTTCCTACATACCCATCCTAGATGGCAAGGATCAAAGTCTGCATAGTTTAATTGAAGAATGAATTTGTGATCATGTTGTTCTTTAAGGACAACGACCTAAAAAATGGTGTTGGGAATTACGCATGGTTAGCGGCCCAAAGAGGGTGTTATGGTTGAAGTTTACTCTAGGCTCATGTGAGTCATACTCGGTGTGATAAATAAGAGGTATCAAAAACCCTAATCATGCCCAGTTTAATGTCATGTTGGACGTATAAGGGGATGAACACAGTTTAATGCCATGTTGGACAATGGGGGACTATACAGTTTAATGTCATGTAGTAAGGACAAAAGAGGGGGCGAAGATGTATAGTTTAATGTCATATATCTTGGACGAAAGATAAGATTATGAATTTTAATGTATTGTAGTAAGGACTTTGGGGAATGTGCAGTTTAATGTCATGCAGTATGGACAACACAGTTTAACGCAATGCTGGACAAGAAGGGACAATACAGTTTAACGTCATGTTGGAAGATGGAGTGTTGTATAGTTTGGTGTCATGTAGCTAGGACGTATTGGGGACTTTTTCACAGTTTAATGTCATGTGGGATGGAGAGGTGCATATTGTAACATCATATAGCTAGGACGATGGTTATGCAGTTTAACGTCTTGCTAGATGTAAGGGACTTCTGTATAGTTTAACATCATGTAGCTATGACGTCACAGTTTAACGTCGTGTTGGACGTATAAGGGAGTGTGCAGTTTAAAGTCTTTCAGCAAGTAAAAAACAGTTTAATTTCATGTTGGACGATGGGGTATTTGTGATACAAAATATACTTCTTCAAGAATCATGCATTGGGTAAAGTTGTGATGAGTTCTCCTTCCATTGAGATAAAAGAATAAGCTCCATTGGAGTAGACCTTATGTATTGAGTAAGGTCCTTCCCACATTGGCTCAAGTTTTAGAGGTTTCATTCTTGGTATCATTGGAGTTCGGAGAACCAATACCAATTATCCCTAAATGAATGAATGAAGAAAAACATTTTTTTGTTGAAATCTCATGCTATTCGATTATGATAGACTTCCAAGTGATGCAGGGCGCACAATTTTTCCTCATATAATCATTCCAATTCATCCAATCACTTTTGATATTGTTCATCTATAGATGACTGATCACAAATGGCTACTCTAAGCAAAGGTAATTGTACATCAATGGGAAAGTCTTATTTTGTTCCATACACCAATGAATACGGAGTTGACCGCGTTGCAGTGCGGGTGTTGGTTTGATAAGCCCATAAAGCATGAAAACATTAATCAGGTCGTGACTTATTATCATTATCCACCATCTTTTTTATTATGTATCAAAGATTATTATTGAAGGCTTCTATCTGGCCATTGGTCTCTGCATGATACTGAGATAAATGATTGGATTTGATGTTGTATTCGTGAGACAACTTCCTTTCCTCAGATCAACATAAGTTGGTGCCATTGTCCATCAATATGGTATGAGGTACACCAAATTTGGTAATGATATTATACTTGATGAAGCTAACAATTCTTTTAGAACTAACTTTTTTGAAAGGTATTTCCTCTGCCTATTTGGTAATGAAGTCAGTAGCAGTTAGAATATACATAAACTGCTTGGATATAGCTGAAGGGTATGGTCCCACTACATCCATTCCCCATGTAGAAAATGGCCACGAGTATTTAGTTGTATGAAGAAACTATAGGGGTTGATGAATGAAGTTGGCACATACTTGGCATGAATGACACTTCTTCGTGAAATCAACACAATCTTGTATCATTGAAGGCCAAAAGTATCCAAGCATTTGAATTTGATTAGATAGTCTATATCCATACTGGTGGGCACCACAGACTCCTGCATGTACTTCTTCAATGACAGTCATTGTCTCTTCACCATCAATTCATTTGAATAGAATTCCATAAAAACCATTTTTGTAGAGAATTTTCTCTAGGTGATCAGGGCTATCACAAAGAGTAAAATTGACCACACGTCTCCAGATTTGTTCTTTCTCGGCTCTATCATGTGGAAGTGTTCTATTTTGAACGTATTTCTCTGATAGGTGTCATCTATCCTGTTGTATGACCATATGGTTCAAAAATGGTACTAATTTCATTGCTATCCTTTTTTATAGTCTGAAGATTAGGTGAAATTGTACGATGGTGGGCAATATTGATGATTGTTTCGTCCCGATTTTGATCTTCAAGATCTGTGGCTATATTAGCCAGTGCATCATCTAGGGCATTTTATGGTCGTGGGACATTAAAAAATGTCGGTTCCAAAATAAATTTTTCCATTAACTCTCTGACGTAACCATACAAAGGTATTAACTCTTATTTTATGATGTAATAATCCCCATTGACATGTTTCATTACCATGTCTGAATCACCTTTCACTTTTAAGTGATTCACTTGTTCTTGAAGTGCCAACTCCAATCCTATGATGGGAGCTTGATATTCTGCTTTATTATTTGTACAGACTTCCCACAATAAAATGGAATAAGGTAGAAATGTATTTTCCAGGGAAATAAGTACAATTACTAACCCATATTATTTTAATTTAGTATCTTCCATTTCTTCCATGTTAGATTTCTAGAAGCACCATCAAAGTACATTTCCGACGTTTGAATATTATCTTGAATAGAAAAGACTTCTTCATAGGGAAGTTCCATATCTAAAGATTTATATTCTACTAAAGGATGTTCAACATGGAAATCAGCCAGAGGTTAGCCCTTTATTTCCTTTTGAAACACATACTGGATATCAAATTGCTGCAAAATAAATTCCCACCTTTCCACACGTCCAGTAAGCATTGGACGAAAAAGGATGAATTTGAGCGAGTTATTACGAGTTATCAATTAGACCTCATGATGTTTCAAGTAGTGTCTCAACTTCTGAACTGCAAAGATTAATGCTAGGCAGCAATTTTTAATACTAGAATATCGGGTTTCGGCTTCATGCATAGTCTGACTGAGATAATAAAGGCTAATTTCATTCCCATTGTCATTTTTCTGTGCATGGAAGGCACCCAATGATCACTCTAATGTAGTCACATAAAGTATAAGAGGCCTTATTTCAACATGTAGCATTAATATCGGTTGAATCAAGAGATATTTCCTGAGAACATTGAATGCTTCTTGATATTCTTCAGTCCATTGGTATGTGATTCCATTCTTCAACAATTTGGTGAAAGGTAAACTTTTTCCTGCCAAATTGGCGATGAATCTCTGAATATAGGCTATGTGTCCTTGAATTCTTCTCAATTACATCAAATTTCTTGCAGGTGACATAACAAGGATTGATGTTTTCTTCTCAGGATCAACTTCGATACCACGATGGCGTTCAACAAAAGCCAATAATTTTTTCTGCAGTTACCCCAAAAGCACATTTTAAGGGGATCATTTTCAAATTGTGTTGTCAATGTTTGTGGAATATGATTTCTGAATCATCCATGTGATTATAAAATTGTCTAGATTTAACCACCAAATTGTCCCCATAACATTCAATAAATTTCACTAAAAAGGGTTTGATGATACGGTGCATGGCACGTTGATATGTTGTGCCCATAATCTCCAGGCCAAAGGGCATTACCCGATAGCAAAACACACCCTGAGGGGATCTGAATGCTGTAGATTATTCATCTTCTAGAGCCATTTGGATTTGATTATACCCTGAATATCCATCCATGAAGGAAAGTGCTTTATATCATGTTGTTGCATCAATTAAGAGTTCTATGATCGGAACTAGAAAATCATCCTTGGGACAATGCCGATTAAGATCTCTGAAATCAATGAAAACACTAATTTTCCCATTATTTTATTTCTCAGGGACAATATTAGCCAACCATTTTGGATATTGAACATCTCTAATGATGTTATCTTTGATTAGATTATCCACTTCAGCTTCAATTTTGGAAGAATAAGTTGGGTGTGTTCTTCTTGCGGCTTTCTGAAATCCTAGATGTTCTTATGGAAAACCCAAACGATGAGTAGCAACATCAGGATCATGTCCTGGAATATTTGTATAGTTCCAAGAAAATATATCTTGGTTTTGCTTCAAAAATGAATTATACATTCCCTACTCTTCATGATTCATGGCCGCACTAATTAATGTTGGGCGTGAATCTTCTTTTGTACCCAGATTTATTTCTGTGAGTTCATCTACAGTAGTAGAGATACTCTCTTCAAAAGATGGAGGAGAATCCCTGAGATCTTCCTATTCCTCTTTAACATCTGTTACTTCTTCTGTTTCTACTTTCATAGTAGATGATGAAGCAAAATTTCCAGAATCAAGAGAGATGTTAAAATTTGAACATCTTGAAGAAGAGGCTTCCATTTTTTGTTCTATTGATAATAAAGGGGCTTCCTTGGGTAATAAAGTGGAGATAATGGATTGGGAATAGACATCATCGTTTACCTATGACATTGCTATAACTTATTCTTCCATGTTTGTTGAGGTATAGAATTGCTGGATTTCAGCGGTTGAAATGAAGAAGTCTTCATTTGAGCTTTCGTCATTGCTTGGTGAATCACCAATTTATCCCATGCTGCCTGGGTTGATTTCCATAATTAACATTATGGATGTTTCCATAAGATTATTTTGATTTGGGTCTATCTTGTCAATTTTACTGATAGGAAACAGATAATTTGTACTCACATGTATGAATTGTTTTACTGGAATCTTTTCCAATCCATTTGGATCATTAACTTCAGTAACCTCACTTGTTGTGGATTTATCCTTACCCTCAATTTTATAGAATTCCACCTAAATGTATTGAGATTCACAAGTTTTTAATGGATCATTATCACCATAAAATGTCCCAATTTTACCATTGAAACAATATTTGAGACAATGATGGTATGATTAGGGGATAGCCGCATGATGGTGTAGTCAAGGTCTTCCAAGAAAAATTTTAAAATCTATGTCATGACGAAAAACCAAGAAAACAAAAATGGATACAAGATATCCAAACTGAGTTCTGAGTGTGATCTATCCCAGAGGTTCTTGTTCATTTTTATCATATCCTTGCAACATCAGAGTAGAATGAGATAAATCAGATTCAGTGAGGCCCAATCGACGAAGTGTACGAATGGGGATGAGGATGACTCCTGAACTATTATCAAAGAAAGGTATTCGGATGATTAAATAATTGAACGTTCCAAATAAATACAGAGGTCAAATATGTCCATGCACAACATCATCTTCATCTTCATCTGTGAAAGTTATCACTACATGAAATTCTGCAGGATTATTCTCTACATGGTAGACTTCTACTGCAGCAATTTTAGTTTCGAATTCATGGGGACTTGACAAGGCCTTAATGAGTGCCTCCTGAAGGTCCATTTATAGATTTAATGCATCCAGAATTGATATCATGGCCGGTACTTCGGCCAAATGTTTCATGACATCATAATTTTGGTCCAATGTTTGGCATTTCCCCACAGGATCATGTGGTTTCCCAGCTGCCTTAGAAGTAGATGCTTTTTATATCGGGGTAGGAGTTGGAAAAACTTCTGGATTTGGATGATTAGACTGACTAGGACTATTTACATGTTGTGAAGATAAAGGTGTAACCTCCAACCGATCCTCCCGAATAATTATGCCAGGACTGAATCTTCCATTCATGGAAGAATTTTCTTATTCTTGCTGAGATCGCTGAAGGGAATTTCCACGCGTTTCTGCTACATATATAGATATATCATGGGTATAGTTGTAATAGTGTCTTCTAGGATATCGGTATCTTCCTCTGTATCCCTGTCCCCTGGAACTCCCTCGAATTCCTCTATTTGATACAGGGAACTAAGGTTCATCAAGATCGAAACTGTGACTGGAATAAGGATATGTTAATTGAATCATGTTAACATAACCAAAGATAAACTCTTCATCTGATGTAGACTCTGTCTGTTGATTGGCATAAGGATCTGTTAAGTGAATCATGTTAACATAACCAATGATCAACTCTTCATTTGATGAAGACTCTGTCTTATTAGCCAAATTAGGTTGTTTCGTTTGGTGGAATGGTGACAGTGTATTTGAAGTAGATGGTATAAAATCTGCCAGAGTAAAATATAACTTAGCATTGACACGATCTCATCTTCTTCTAACTGATCTTCTTTCATTGAATTATATCATTTCTTTTAAGATTTTCCCTCTGATGAAGGGGGTTTTGATTTGGAATTCATATCAGAAGACACAATTCGTTTCTTCATTTGTGTTTGTAAAATGTCATGTGTTTAGTTGATCATTTTTCTAACCATCCAATCATCATATTTCTACTTATTTTTTATTTTTTATTCTTTCCACATTCCTTCTTCTTCTAGATCTGTAGTAGTAACACATGCAACCTCAGCTGAAGAACCTTTTAATTTGACCTGTCCTGAGTCCACCATTTTTTGAAAGAGGTCCTTGAAGAAAAAACACTACTGAATGGGATGCCCCAACATCTGATGAAATGGGAAATAGTTGGGACGATCTTCTTTTCATTCCTTGTTCGGCCTTTTGGGCCTTGGAAATTGAACCAAATTATTTTCCAGAACTGAAATGATGTAACCAGGAACTTGTTCTTTTCAGAAAGAATAAACTTATCTCTTTAACATCTCAAATTGTTTCTTTCCTTGATCTATTTGATCATCATGATGAAACAGCCTATATTTTTGATGCTCAGGAAGTGGAGACCTTCGGAAACATGAATGTTTTGATGTGGAAGCTGGTAGAGGTGCTTGTTTAAGCGTAACTATAGCAGTCTCAGCTCTACCCATTCTCCTTCCTAGAGCTGATGGAATTACAATAGTTATGTCCTTAGTCTTTCTAAGAGTTTCTTCAATCTGCTGAACGATCGATGTAAGGTCTTGAATCCCTCCTGTGTATTTCGTAGGGATCAACGACGTGCGTAATTCATCACACAAATTTTCCACAAAGAATGGAAATAATTTTTTCTGAGGGAGTGCTAAGCTTAAAAATATGTTAATTCCTTCCAGTGAGAAATGATATCCGAGACTCTTTCATTATCAATTTTCTTACAATTTGTAAGATATCAAATTGTTGTCTTTGGCAATGTTAGCTTTATTGAAGAAGGAATATTTTGCGGAGATCCTCCAATCCGGTAATTTATGGGGATGGAAATCTTGTATACCAAACAAAAGAAGGCCCTTGTAATGACTGTAAAAAACACATGATCTTAACCACTTACTGTTGCTGAGGGTTTCCCATCATAGGATCACAATGAGAAACAAAATGTGTTAAGTGTTGGTCTGGGTTCCTGACCCATTAAAGATTGGGAATGTGGTACTTTTAAACATTGATGGTGGAGGAATTACATCCACCCATTCATGGTAAGCTATCTTTTCTTGTTGAATTTGAGCACATCTTCCCTCCATAGATTCTAACCAGGCTATTAATGACTCAATAGTAGTTATTAACTTTTGAGAGACATCCGGTTGAGCTTGGACCTGAGCAGGTGCAATAACTAGAGTTTGGATAGATGTGTTGGCTGGTGCTGCAACTGAGGATAACACCACCGGTTGTTGTTTCACCTGACCAATAGGATTAGACCTGTGATGGTGTATTGATAATGGAGGATATTATTGATCCATCTCAGTAGATGAAACAAATTCCCCTAACTGACTGACTCCAATACGCTTAGGATGAAGACTACCTTGAAGTAGTTCTGCATTCAACATCTACAATTCTTTCATTTATTCCTCTTATTATGTGAACCTTTTCTCTAGTGATAGTAGTTGGCCTTCTCCAGAGAAAGGTTATGTGACCTTATTGTATCCTTTCCCCATGTAGGACGCCTTTCAGAGAGGGAGAAGTTGATTATTTGAAGGAATACCTAGATTCGGTGTAAGCCTTTGGTTTCATGTACGCACAACTTCTTCATTTGTGTCTGTGTGTAAAACTTCTTGAGTAGGAACTTCTTCTTCTGATCCCTCTAAATGAGCCTCATCTGGGGGATCAGCAACAATGACATTGATGGCATTTATTGATGCCTAATGCATTATATCCCTTCTATCAGAATTTCTGTGAAATGTCTTTTTCGTTGTCTTTGATGAGATATTTCCTTTTGTTGATTTGATCCCCCAAGAACACATTAACGAACTGTAATTTGGAGAGAATATCTTGGTATTTTGTCTCTTATTTCCTCTTATGGATTCTTCCCTAATCGAGAGAAGAATGAATTTCATTAAGGAAGAGATTGAGGATTTGAAAAAGTCCCCATTTCGGTGGACTAGGGTTGTTCCTACTGTTTCTACTCAACTCCTCGAATACTATTTGTATATTATGAGGGATGGTTTAATATATTCCCCAGTCTGGAAATATGGGGTGGTTCTTGAGCTGATATATCTAAGACTTTCTTAAACGCTATCCTGATCTTGTGGACTATAGTCCAGAAATTTGCTGGATGCATCAACCTGCTTCCAATCAAATCACCTAGCTCAAATGAACGCTGGATGATTTCTGACACTTCTATCACTTGATCATGTTCTCTCTCTAAACAAGAAGCATGTTCGATATTCTCATTTGTCTGATGTAAATTTAATTCGACAAATTTTCCTTTTTATGCCCGACTTTGGGATGAACTAGTTGAGGGATGTTCGTGAGCAAGCCCTTGATTACAAACAAAGCCAATTGGTTGTGGCCAGCAATGGGCAATAACATTTCATGAGACCATTTTGGGCGGGATTTGTTGACTGGAGAGTACAGTGAAATGAAGTGCTCCATGAACACCCCATCCCTGGATATGAATACTAGATGGGGCCTTTGGATATCAAGAAACTAAGAGAGAGGCCAAATCAATTTGGCGTTTAACCCATCTATTATCTTGAAATGATTTTCATATTCATCATACGATAATATTTTCTTTTTCAATTGAAAAAGATATTTCCACATGTTAAGATGAATATCGTGAATAAAATATTCCGTTAACATCTTTGGAATGTCATTATGAGAGTCAGCCAAAGCCCAAAACATGACTGGAACTTAACCTTTATCCGGTTGTTTTCTCATATTAAAAACTTCTTCTTTATCATTCAATGAATATATTTCTACCTTATTAGACCAGAGCTGGTGCTTCCTTGTTGCTTCATCGGATTCAACAAGATTGGTAGAAAATTCACGGATCAGACTAGATGATGAATGACCTAGGGGTGGTTCGATCAGTGACCTACACCTTGGGCTATCTTCGTATTCAGAAAGTATTTTACCTTCTATAGGTAGATCATCAGACATCAATGGCATTACATTTGCAAGTTCCTCAAGATAAGAGGTATTTCTCAACACTACATTGTCCACTGGAGAATTTTCAGGGCAATGTGAATTACTACTATAGAGAGGACTTTCACAACAAAATTCATCATCATGGGGAGTACCACCATGGTGGTTTACAGCAAAAAATAAAACCTTTTGATCCTTCATCTTCTAGACAGAAAGAGGGTTATTGTGGCTCTCATCTGAATATGATACTTTGAGATTGACCGAACATTCATGAAGCATGCCTTCATGAGGAAGTGTCTGATGAAGACCTTCAGAAATAATGTTCCCACTATTTGGAAATGAGAGAGTAGAATCTTGAATTCCAATAGATAATTATCTGAGGGGTTCAAGAACTCCAGCATCAAGCAAGGCCTTATTACAGATTGGATCCTGATTTCTTGACTGTGTCGGATTGGTCTTCATCTTAGATTCCTTATTACTCACTTTAGGAACAACTTTTTGAAAAAGTGGTTATTATGGGCATGTGTATGAGCCTGGTCAGGAGAAATAGTCAGGTTATGCAGATTATCTCCACTAAAATCAGGTGTATGTGCCGGACTTGGTTGTCCATATGACATGTGGGAGTATTCCCCAAAACCCACTTCGACTAGAATAGAGGTGTGTATCTCTTTCGGAGTGATATGTTGATGTCTAACTCCACTGGTAGGGATAGATTTTCATTTCCTTCCATGTGATTTTGGTGAAGCCATTATAAATTTTTGATAGGCATCCAAAATATGAGCAGGGATTTTCTTCTTCATTATCATCATTGCTAGAATGTTCTTGGTGACTTCAATTGTCGGAACGTGAATATAAATCCTTTAAGTTCTTGGATTAGGTGTGTGTTACTTCTCCTGTCATCCTTTTCTTGTTAGTGAATTCTGACAATACTCATGTGTGGGGGCAGAGAATTGAGTCTACTCCAAATTTTTTGTCGGAGCATTCCAACTGACTTATCCGGATGATAAAAATCGAGACTATCAGCATGCTTGATGAATATTGGAAGCTGTATGTGCCTACTGTGTATTCCTCATCATGTATTGTTGACGATTTACCTTAAATACTGGAAGACAAGACCGCTGACAAAATTGTTGATTGAAAACAGGTGTATGGTCCTACGTATCAGTTGCCACCATATCAAATTGGAGTCCTTCTATGGTTGTAGTCTGATGATCCTATAGACTAGATGATGAGTTATAAATAGGTTTATATACATGATTATAATACTCTGCCAGAATTTTTCAGCGGGATTGGCATGTTGCTTCCGGACGAGTCTGCTGGGCAGTAACATCAGGACAGATGGGTGTATGTGCCCACTCATTACATGCCATAAAGTTAGATGGATGGACTTCTTCATAGGGGGAAGAAGTAAGAACATACTCCATGTTGACCAGATTTCACCTCTAGAAGTTCCCCTTGTGCGACCGAGTCTATAGAACCTGGTCTGAACCC
This sequence comes from Viscum album, assembly GCA_963277665.1. Classification (NCBI taxonomy): domain Eukaryota; kingdom Viridiplantae; phylum Streptophyta; class Magnoliopsida; order Santalales; family Viscaceae; genus Viscum; species Viscum album. The sequence continues at coordinate 872,703,055 of OY728143.1, read as the reverse complement.
CTAAAAGTGATACCCTCATCATGTTGAGGGGGCACTGCTACACGAGTATGGAGGCGATTATTGATGGGATCCCTCAAGAAGGACTCCTATCTCTGTGAATTAATTCCTTGAGTGACCTTCTCATTCACCTCCGCATAATATGGGAGGACCTGGTGATTGCGTTCTGGGGATAACGACTCGAAACGGTTGGAGATGGTGGTTGCCACCACTAGCTTCTTGATTGTTAGTCATCGCCGTTCGGACAACAAGGTTGAATTATTGACTTGGAGGGCTTTTCAAGAGGCCTCCAGAGTCAGAATGGTACCATTTTGATGGTATTCCTTATCTAGTGCATTTTAAACCCATCATTGAAGACGCTGTGTAGGTGATGTCGTCCTCATAGTAGACGAGGATCTAACAGGAGTCGCCACAGAGGTATTCACCAGTGTGAACTTTAGAGAATCCATTTTTGTAATGCAGAAGATCATGGAAAATAGTGCATTAGATATTACAGACATAATCAAGATACGGTCGGCCACTACATCTGTTGGTTGAGCACATATGTTATTGATTATTTTGTTGGCCATGTAATATAGTTTATTTAGGGGCCTAATAAATAAGTAAAATGTCATTTCAACTTGGTTAACGATTTATGTCAGGTTCACCATTTTTTGTTTCCCACTAGAAATGGGGATGACCTCATTTGTTTATGGTTCATACATTCTAATACGTTTCTAAAAAGTTTTTTCAAAGAACTAGAAACATTCAATGATTCTATATCCATTTGGAACTACTTTCCAAAGTTAGGTGCTCATTAGTTGTGAACCGATGAGGATTAAGAATTTGCACTGGTTGAGAGGATGGGAGTTCGAAATCATGACACCTTTTTGGGGGGAATTATTGTCTACTCTGGGACTCTCTTTATATATTTAAGTTATGTTTGTGAATAGTTATTAAATTACCATGTTTAAAAATGAGCTTTCCTTTAGATCTGACAATCAATGATTGAGATGTATGAGATTTAGAGAGTCTTTTATATGTATTTAAGGTTCTTCATTGATAGAGAATCATCTGTATTTGTTAGAGATTCATAGTCAATGATATCCTTCAATACATTGTATATAGATGTCTTGGTCATTATGATAACCATTATGGTTTTATAGCCATTCAGTGGGGCACTTGAAGTATATTGTCATTCAGAAGGACATGGATTATTTCAGAGTTGGGATCATACTCGCAGATGGGCTACCAACGTATCCTTGTTTAGAAAAGGAATCAGAACCCATGTAGTTTGAGTTAAGAATTATGAGTTTTATTCATGGTCTATGGCTCAAATAAAGATGTCATAATTACTTTTATGCTTTAATCTCACGTGAGTCATGCTCAGTTTGAGAAACTAGAGGTATTTGTAAAACATGACAATTGTTCCACGAAATATGAAATCATAAGAAATAATGTGGACTTATGTATGTATGACTCCCCAGATAGATTTGTATTGGGATTTACATCAGGGACGGAACCTGGGAACATGGTCCATTCAGATATATGTTCTTTATGGAGAATTGGATACATAAATTAGGGCTTACTCCTGAGAAGGATGCCCAAATTAGAGGGGACTAATAATTGGGTTTTAATCCTAAGAAGGAATCCAAAATCAAAAGTAAATTATGATTGAGGCTTTCTCCAGAAGAGGAGGCCCACGTTAAGGGAAATTTAAGACTGGGGCTTACTCTTGAATAAGAAGTCCCAGGTTAAGGATCATAGAATTTGGGGCTTACTCTTGAGAAGGAGGCCTTAAATTAGGGAACTTGGGGCTTACTCATAAATAGGATGCCCAAAATTAAGGGATCTTGAAGACTGGGGCTTACTCCTGAAAAGGAGGCCCCGGTTAGGGGACATGGGGCTTACACCTAAAGAGGATGCCCAAATTAAAGATCTTCTCATCTTAATGGATGAGGTTGAATGAATGAAATATCTAACCCTAGTGAATTAATGATATGGAAATCACTATGTTTTAAGATATGGTCCACAGAATTCCTTTAAAATAAGTAATCTAAAAAAGGAACCTTGCGAAAAATGGATTTGAAGAGGGTTTTGACGACTAAATATTGAAAAGGAGAGGTGGAATTGAAGAAAAGAGATGAATAGAAAAGAGGGGCACCCAAAAAGTGGCAGGCACATAGGTTTTGTTTGGGCACGCATGTGTACTTGCGTGACACAGTTGTACATGTGCACCGGTCAACCCATTGTGTAATACTTGGGTGAGGCTTGGCTCATGCCCTTAGTAATATCCCGAAAGGCTTAGAAAAGGGTGGTGTGGAAGTTATGTTGAAAGGATAAGGTGGCACGTGGGTGTGACCATTTCCTTTAAGGGTTAGACACTTAAGTGCACATGTATTGGTGAATTTCAACACTTAGGCCTTGATCCCCCACTTTGTATCATCCATTATAGGTAATAAATTATTTTAGAGGTGTTCGGAAGACTTTAAGAAGAGAGTAGGGTGCCGGGAGCTCAAATATATCTTTTAGAATTTTTCCATCCCCGAAATGCAGGGCCCACAAGGGGTATATAGAGGCTGCTGAAGACCTTGGGAGAAATATAATATAGGGCGCTCAGGTCACCTACGCGCCCAATATGTGGCGTGCAGGTATACCTTCACAACCATCTTGGAACATGCGCGACCAGTTCTTAAAGAAATATTTGTTCATTCCTTTAACATTTTTTATGTTTCTTCAAAGGATGAATCACTTTGTGTTTAAGGTATTTCCGTTTTCATTTGTTAGACATTGTGATAGAAATGAGCATCAACAATCCATCCCAATGAAAATACTTTTTCATTGTAATGATGTCTTAATAGGTCTTTAGGGTGTCAGAAGGTATTTTTTTCTTCCCTTTCACTATTTTCCAGATATGTATAGTGAATTCAGTTATTGGAACGAGTATATATGCCCATTATTTATCCAGAGTTGGTGGATGTGCCTACTCTTATCCTCCCATGTTTTTCTATGTATACTGATAGTACCCATTTTGGGGGGGATAGAGTTGGATATTCAATACTGTTTTCATCATGATTTTTCTACTGAATTGATTGGATGATTCAAGAAGAAACTATTGGTAGGTTTGATGAATGTAGGATGGTGTGTGTGCCTGATCATGGATTGTCATAAAACTTGGATGGTAAGATTCTTCATGTGCTGCCAGACAAGTTTGATGGCAGGATTGATGGGTGTAGATAGGTGTATGTTCCTAATCAAAACGTGTCGCTGCATTTGAAAGATGAACTTCTTTGGGTTCTTCAAAATGATAGTGTTGACATGAAGAATTAAGGTAGTTGGTGTATGTTCTAAATCAAAGATGGACATAAACATTTATTAGTGGGATTCTTAATTGGGGACAGCAGTGTGTAACTACTCAAGGTTTACCATTTTCTACCCCAAGTGGTCAATCATTCATTCCCAGGCCTGGATGACCTGGGTCAGTCGATCAAGGACAGAACCCCCTTCATGTTTAGGTCTCAATACCATATGACATTGGTGGCATAGATAGCTAGAATGATACCTTTTTAGCACCACAGTGTCTTATGGATGAGGTCATATGTCACCTCTTGATCCACTTCCCTGAGATACAGGAGGGATTGGTTTTCAAATTTCATGGATATGCTTCTGAGATGGTTCAATGTAGTGATAAGAACTGTCTGCTTCTAGACCAATAGGTTTCATAGACCATATGAGCTATCAGGATTTGTGAGCTAGAGGGATTGTATAACTATTTCCAGGGTCAAGATGGTATGATATTAATGATACTCTATGACCAATACATTAGAGACACAACCTTGAAGACGTTGGTTTGGTGATAGCATCCTTTACTTGGACAAAGACCCTATGTAAACAGTGGTTAGGGAAGGATTTCTTGGAAACTGGAAGGACACAATTGGATCATAAGGATTTTTGAGAGACAATACCTAGATATAAAAAACATAAATAAGAAAACAATGTCAAATAAGCAACTCATTTGAATGAAAACATGCATGCTTGATTTTCTAGTTTGGCCCTATATCATTTATAGAGGGAATGGTTCCCAATCGGCGTGTGATAATATCATCCTCGTTAAGGATTCACATAATATTCAAAAAACAATTCATCCCCTAAGATATTTTTGGTTCTTCATATAGTAAATTTTGGGAGTTTGAATCATGTTGGGTTCACTATTTTTGAACGGTTTCCAATTGGTTTGTTCATAGAATAAGAAACATCCAAAAATTCATTACCAATAAAGGCCTACTTTCCAAAGGCATATACTCATTGGGAAATTTGGTCATTGATGATTAAGGACTCACATTGTTTGAGAGGATGGGAGTTTTTTCTCATCACACACTTTGGTGGGGGGATTATTTCCATCTATGGTACTCTCTTATAGATTTATGATATGTTTGTTAATCTCCCATTAATCCCCAAGTATGATGAAGCTCACCATGGAATTAAAAATTAATTTTTAGCATGTATGGAACTTAGAATCATTTTTATTTATATCTAGTTCTTAATCATTGGAGATATCCTCTAATGAACTAATATGATATTCTCTTTCATTATTATGATGATGGTGGTTTTTGAGCCACACAGAGGGGAGCTCTGAAGTGAATAATCATTTAGTAATATATGAGTTATATTATATTGGGATAAAACCCATATTATGGGATTCCTATGTATACCCATGCAAATAATCCATTACTAAATAGTTTAACACCTCTTAATGTGTAAAATAATACTTTTAATGTCATGTGATAAGGAAAAAACCATGATGTTTAGCATCATGCAGTATATAAATATATTTGGAAGATTTATAGTCAATGTCTAGTGTAGGACTTATGCCTAACCATCCCAAAAAACCTGAAAGGGATCTGAATTTCAAGGTTGAATTCGACCATAGTGTGATTATTGTAAAGAGATAGAGCATGGCTAATTTGGGGTGATTGGGTTTGGACCTCAGGGAGGCTTCATTCATATCCAATTTGGGATGGAATCAAAGTCCACATAGTTTAGTAGTGAAGAACCACACCTGTAGAGTACATTGATGGTTTTTATCATATGGGAGTATAACCCTTTGAGGGGATTTATTTGGGACTACTACTAAATATTATTCCATGATGAATTGGGGTTATTATATGGTATTACTCCTAATAGGGATTCCCATGGATTATCTATGCATGTGGCTTACACTAGAGGTTCATTCCCATGGATTAGCTTGGCATGGGGCTTAATCCGAAGAAGGATTCCCAAGTTGTTGAATGGTTGGGGATTATACAAACTAGGAGGCCAATATTTGGTTGGGGATTACAAGTGAAATGATTCCCTAGAGGCTTGCTATCATTTGTATGTCATGACCACTATCGCCTTCTTTGACCACGTGAGTCATACATTGTGTGATAATCAAGAGGTAACAAAACATATATGAAAACCAAACAATCCCTTTGTCGTGAGTTTGAATACATGGACTTTAGGGCCCGCAGCAATGGAGTCACTCCAAAACAAGGTGGGAGGATGGTTCAATGGATGATCTGTTTTGAAAACATGCATCTGATGGTGTGTATGTCATTATTATAACTATCTTTTATGTACACATGAGGATGAGTCATGTATTGATTGTGATTTATAAAGAGGAATCATGTGATCTATATAAACAATCTTTTCCTCCTTTGGTAGTTGAATTGGTTGTGTGTACCTAATAAAGATGATTAGACACTGGTTCCCATCACTTCTCTGACCCAGTAGCCAAGTGGGAAAAAAGGAGTATGAGTGAAACCTCATGAAAGAAAGGGTAGGGGATAAATCATGGAGGGATTCCCTCAATTGGTAATGTATCAGGGGGAGGATCTCCTTCTATGTCAAAAGGATGTGAAACTGTGATCCTCACCCATCCTATCTAGAAATAATTCATGCAGCCATAGTGATGAAAAGGGCATGACATGATCCAAACCCTAGTTCCCAATATCAAGAACATCCTAACAATATTCCCAGGGTTGGGGTCCTAATGATCATGGGAATAAAAATCCATAAACACCCCAAGGATCATAACTATGTGGTAGGAAAATTGATGGAATCCTCTAACTGTTGGAATAAAAAACTAAATGGGTGACACATTTTTGTTCCTTTTCCTGTTGTTTTATATGACTAGATATGTGTTTTGAGGTTTCTAATGAGTTCCTCTGGTGTAATGGATCCCAAGGTAGATGAGCCATGCCATTGGTGACTTAGAATAGGGATTAAAGGAAGGTTTGCACAAGTCCTGATTAGAGGTTAGAGGTGCCTTGCATAGGGGCTGGAAGTAACTAAAAGAGATTCACATAGGTGGAATTTGACAACATGAGAATGAATTACATTGGGTAATGGATAAAATGGAAAAAACACCTAGGAGAGGATTTGTCCTAGGTACCAAAGAAGTTCTTAGGTGTCCTTGAATATGACTCACATAGGCCCCTAATTAAGGAGAGGGGCCTTATGCATGTGGTTATTGACATTGATGAGGAAGGTTCCTTGTGTAAGTGTCTGGTATTTTAGACCCTAAAGGGAATTTTATCTCCCTTACCCTCCTTAATTACTTCTTCTCATGGGTTTTTAGATCTACCTACAAGCATTGTGACCTGGGTGAAGGTGTTGCTTGGCTAGAGCATGGGGGATTCTTATGATTTTATAGTTTTCCAAATTAAGAGCCCAAGATTAAAATTTATAGGAAACAAGGGGACCCTAGTTTTGGTATGTTGTTCCTGCAGGTATTTGGCATAGGTTCCCACATAAGTACCCATCATAGGGGGTTCCTACCCCTTTTGTGTCACATATGGGATCCACCAATGCAATTTAATGTGTAGGTGTGTGTGAAATGCCAGAGTCGGGGAAAGTCATTTAACTCTCCTAGGTACTCTATATCAGTTGAGCATGATTAAGGTTATACTTATAATATTTTCACCCCTCTTGAAAAGATGGAGTGTTAATAAACACTAAAGATATAATCCTTTCATTGGGATATTGCTTCAAATTTTCCTTACATAGTAAGTAGTGGTGAATGAATCACATCATGTAATGATTCATTTTCAACTTTATATTATAAATCATGGATAATAAGATTTATATTCCTTAAAAAAACTTCTTATATAACACCACCCCCTTATGAAATTCTATTTTGAAAAAACATAAAATGAAATATACATTTCTAGTTCTAGTTTATTTACATTATTCATTTTAAAAGAATAGGTCCCAAAAAACATCAGTTGATCCTATATAGATTGTACCATCCAAATTATGACTAAATCTACACTAACCACCAGGAGGAGAGTATATTATTTCATCCATTTCATCCAAGGAAACACACAAGGACTTCCCATTTATATTTGATGATATCACATCATATATTTGATAGATCCAAAACATATAATTATTTATAAACTCATTAACATATTCAAAAAATAGATTACCTAATTTATTCTCATAAATAATGAATTATCATCCATATAATTGGAACATTTTATTCACTAGATTTTTGGTTCCTTTTATTTATGACAATTAATTGGATTTTCCCACAACTATACAATGTAGTTCACAACTATCGTACAATTTATTTGATGATGAACACTCACCACCATATCCGCAATTTGACAACAAATTTTCTGAAATATTTGATGTAATTTTATATAAATACACTTCATATTTTGGATTCAAGGATCAAGGGATGTAGGTGGAACACAAGAATGATGAGGGTCAATTTGGATTTTTTGACATGTACCAGATTTCTGAAAGGGAATTTTGTTTAGGGGTAGGTCCGAGAAAAGTTAAGGAATTAAAACAAAAAAAATAATATACAGTGAAATTAAAATTTATATTTTAAAATTAAATAAGGAATATGTAAATATAAAAGAAAGGAAAATTTTGAAAATTGAAAAAAACTGATTAAATTAATAATACACTAAAATAAACTGAAATTAACAATAAATTTAGAATATAAACATTAATGACAATAAAACTAAGTCAATATTATTTAAAATAAAATAATACTACATATATCATAATAAAATTAAAATGTAAAAAATCAAGGGAATTAGAAAAAATGACTATTAATTGATTCTCAGTAGATATAAATTCAAAAGTGATATTAATTTTTTGGGAATCATCTATGACGAAATTATGACCTTGATCTATATTGTTTTTTAATGGAATGGTTTATTTGAATATTAAATATTTTTATAGTAGTAGTATTATAAACTTTAATTTATATTATCTTCTAATCGATTCCAAAATCCATTAAGATGTATTTAAACTATAATACCTATGTAGAACAATAACTTGTTGTGATGTTTTCTTCTCCATAAGTAGATAATGCAAAAAGTGTTGTTTATTACTACCCTAGGATACTATGAACCTTACTAGAAAATGGAAGGTTCTGGAAGTACAATTCTTATGTAATGTACAACTTGCAAAGTTATTATTGGAAAAGGAAATCAAATGAAAATCATACATTTTTGGAAATATTAAGGGAATATTAACTATTACATTCAAATGCCTTAAAATTATATTGGATGATTTCAAATTATATTCTTTGGGATTTAATTGGAATATAGAACATAATAATATTATGATAATAATTAATTTTCTACAATCTATCTAATATAAATGGATCAAAATTATTCTTACATATATATTGTTCTCAACTAGTTTCACAGCTTCATCTAAGTCATGTTATTCATTATAACTGATAGGAGTTTTATGTACTTTACTATTTTGTTGTGAAAACCTCTTATTTAAGTCAAATATATTTTTACATTGATTAAACACTTTCCCAATTTATTTTTAATCTAAAAAATAAGAAATAAATTTGACACACCCATAATAAACATTTTAAAATAAATTTGTATGAGTTTTGAAAAATCATTATATAATTTTTTGTTTGTAGAACAAAAAATTATTTCAATAACATATATTGGAACTAAAAAATACCAGAATTTTATGTTTTCATGCAAATTCTATGATTCCCAAATCCTACTAAAAAACAATTTTATGATAGAAAACAACTTAAACACTGATACTATGACATGGGTTCTTGTTTAAGTCTATAAAGAAGTTTGGTATGTTTAAAAGCTAAAATTTTAAAATAGGGATTTTAAAAAACATGTGGTTATCCAACATCAAATTCCACCATAAGAATACAATTTAAAAATGAATATTTAACATCTATTTTAAATGATTATAAATCCATGTGTTATTCATAGGCTAGTAGAATCCTAAGAGATTCTTATCAACTTACGGGTGGCAAGGTTTATTCATAATATATCACTTCCTCTTTGTTATACACTTTAGCCACTAATATATCCTTATCCATAGTGATCACCCCATTGTGACACTATTTATTCCTAAATACCCATTTTTTCCTAACAGGGTAATCATAGGGTATATTAGCTAAGTATCATTCCTTTTTCCTCGTGATTTATATTAACTATTCGTGCATTCCTAAAACCCAAATCTTATCCACTATATATTCTTCTAATGTTTTAGGTTTTAGGTCAGATAATAATGATACAAACTATTCATTTTTCCAACACATTATATATTCATAATCCCTTCATCTAGTTTTCCTATAAAATTTTCTAAGGGATGGTTTTTAGGGTTATAGGATGTCTAGGGTTCACACATTCTGGGTCCCCAGTCTAAATGATTTAGGATTTTGTTCAACTAAATCAAGTTAAAAATCATAATTATTTTTTTAGGCAAAATTTGGTTAGGGTCCCATGTTCTCAAATGAATCACTAATCTTTTCAACTTGAGTCATTTTATGATCAAAATGATCACATTGTAAAAATTTAATATGAGTTGATTGTTTAACAATTTTTGATATTTTGGTGAAAATTATATACACATTAGAAGTAGTTGTATAGCCAATAAAGATTCCTTTATCATCATTTAGATCGAATTTGCCAAGATTATTGTTAGTGTCACATATAGAAATTGTTCATAAAAAAATGAATTATGCCACTTTTATTCATTTTATTATTGAATAGCTCAAATGGTTTTTTATTGTAAATATAGGTAATTTGGATTCAATTTATAACATAAAATTCTATATTTAGAGCTTCAACCAAAAAACTGAGTTGCCATGTTATGTCCACAGAATATAGTCCAAGAAATTACTTTCATGGTACCATTTATACTTTTAATGACACCATTATATTTAGGTGTTGTGGGAGTGGAAAAGGTATTCTTAAATCTATGTTATGAATAATAAGAAGCGAGTTCGTGTTATTAAAATTATTCTGCATGGACACTACTCAAAGTAATAATTTTTGAATACTTAAATTTTTGAAAAAATTTATAAAAATACATTAAAACATATTAAAAGATTCATTTTTAACACATTAAAAAAGAAAACCAGATTATATCTAGAAAAATCATTAACTAATGTGTTAGAAAAATTACCCTTAGTCTTGTTATTCTAGATGTACAAATGAAATCAAGATAGATAAGTTCTAGATGATTATATATATAACAATCTTTAATTATTTTAAATGATGAGTTGTGTTTCATTCCAATTTTGAAAGTATTGGATATTTTTTATTAGTTATTTTATGTTGAGGTAAATGTGAAAATGAATACATATTAGAAAATTTTCTCAAATAAGAATCATTACCTCATATGATTTTTCTATTTCAAATCCATGATTCATTTTTTACTATTTAAATTGATCATGTTTTGTCTCTATAATGAATTATGATATAGTATATAGGCATTATCTGTTCCAAGTGCATATGATTTTATAATTATGCCACTTAATATAGAATAATATTTATTTGTAAAATTAAAAAAATAACCTTCAACACAAATCTTGGAAGGAATTATAAGATTTTCTCGAATCCTTTAAAAAAGAGATATTTGTAGATGACCCCTAAACTTTGATTTCCAACTGATCAAACTTCCTCTATTTTTCATTTTTCATTATAACCAAATATTAAATATCCTACATAAATTTTTTGTAATTAATGTACATTTGAGAAATATAATCATATTCCTTGAGAATTTTCATTCTATATAACATTTTTTATTTATTATATTAGAAAATTTCTCCATGTCAAAAAAAGAAACAATAATATTTTTTTGGGAAAAATATTTCATTGGATCATGTAACGTTAGAAACCAATCATTTGTTAACCCAATTCAGATTTTTCTAAATATAAATCAAACCACTAAATTTTCATTATAATTTTGAAAGAAAAAATCCTTTACTATATATAACACAGGGTTTCCTAAATAAAAACTACTAGAATAGTTCCTTGGTTATCTATAGTGAAAAAAATAACTTTTGAGAAGTATAAATATTAATAATTAGCCACAAAAAAATTTTCTAAATATTTTTTTATTCAACCGAGATTCTGGTTACAAATTGAATTTTCAGGATTTTAATATTACCCATAATTTCATTTATGAAATTTTCTATTTTTAAGAAAAATATTATAGATTATTTATGATCTTAAACTTCTTTTTGTAGGATTTAATTTTTTTACCATTTTCAATGTTAGGTGCTGTATAATTTCCGATATTGACATAAAAATTAAATATTTATTTATTGAAGTCCTACTTTTCACATGCTGCAATTTTATTAGATTTCTTAAAGGGTATGTTTTTCTTTTTTAGGATTTGATATTTTGTTTCTATAATGGTAAAATATTCATTTAAATATTTAGAAGATAATCTTTTATAATCATATTTATATTCACGCACAGATGAATAAAATGAGTTTACCTCATTAGAGTATGACATAAATCACATGTTTCTATTTTTATTTGATACTTCAACATATAATCCTAAATATGTATCACTATTAGAATCATAAAAGGATCTATGTGGGGACATCATGGCTCCATCTTAGTTATTCTTGTATTTAGGATTCCATTTTTAATTATTGTGATATTTATTTTTTCCTTTTTGTTTTGTACAGTCTAGATTCATTTGATATAGTTTTTTTAATTTATACCACCTTACATATTTGGAACTTCCAACAAATTCTTTTACATACTGTATGATTTCACGAATCCACTTCCTTTATTATATGGATTCATAAACATCTTAAAAAAATAAGGAACCTCAATATCTAATGAAAAGAATCTTAATATGTCTTAAATATAAGACTCAATAGTATTTAGGATATTTTTTTATCATATTTTGAATTATATACTTTCATTGTAGCATTCTCCTTTTTTATCAATACATGATCCAATTATTTATCTTCCACTTCAGACTCCTATACCAAAAATTTTCCAATGAAATTTTTTATTTAAAAACCATTCACATTATTGGATCGACTAATGCATGAAAAGATTCCACTACACATTAATAGTAATACTCTAGGAACTTTTATAGCATGATTAAATTGAGGAATTGGTTCTCCAAGAGAAGAAACATTGTTCTTAATATTAATAAATCATATATTCATTTGTGTTATGGATTCATTATTCCCCATGAAAAACGTATCCAAATTTAGATTGAATTATTGTATTAGAGATGTCCTACAATTTCAATACCTTTGTGTGAAAAAATATATATTAGTCCCCATTTCATAATCTATTATACATTTTAAATCTATTTTTAACTCCTCAAGACCTATTCTACATATTATAAAATTCATAGATATTAAGTTTAGAATTAATTCTCACTCCACAGTAGCATCCCACTACTATGGATCTCATTAAAAAAATATTGTTAGTCTTTATAAATTTTATATTAACATTCAGACCAAGTTTCATTAAGTAAATTAACATCATTTCATTCAAACAAATATAATTTTATAAATTTATATAGGGGGATCTTACCATAGACACAAATTCTTTATTCTTCTTCTACAAAAAACATGTAAAATTATCATAAGTCTTGAAAATTTTAATGAAAATAACTCACAAGTAATATCCTTTGATACTGATATTTTTTAAGAAAAAAAATTCACCAAGACTAATGAGGGGGTGAATTGATTACCTATAATTATATTCACATCAAAACCACCCAATTAAGTGTATGACATGTTCTAATAATTCAATAACACAATTATGTAGTATAAATAAAACAAAAGTAAAAAATATCACTCACATCATTTTTATTGTGGTTTGGGAAAAAAATCCCCAAGTCTACACCACCAAAACTCAAATCCTAGTTCTTGGGGGGTTTTCAAAAGTAAGTTTTATTTTTAATGGGTCTTCCCATATGAGAGAAAGAATAAAAAACTTGGTAAATGTAAATTAAATTTTATTTAACCTTCAAGGATTTATAAAACACCATACAATGACTTCTTTTACCAAGATCCTTCACTATTTTGTACAAGATGTTTCCACTCCAAACAATGAAAGAGAATAATAAAAGTTTACAAAATGAATCTTAATGTTGAAAGATGAAATTTACAGAAGAAATAGTTCCCTATGAGAGAAAATAATAGTGAATAATAGCACAAAGAGAGTATTATAAAAAAAATATGAATGATATTTTATATACATATGTATAACAATAATCTTTTTTTCATACTACATATAAGTAGCACAAAATGCTTCCAGAGATAGCAATGAGAGTGAGAGTACTCATTTTTTACTTCTATGATTTCTCAAACTAGAATACTCTTTTATAAATTCAATTTATATTTCACAACATAATATATCATGAAATATGGACTTGAAATTTAAAACATGTTGTCCTTTTCTTGAAAATATCTTAACAATATTATTGACCAATAAATTATTTTCTATTTTTATATTCTCTCGATACATGAAACATTTTATAAATAAATTTTAACATAAAAATGTAATGCAATATTTAATGAAATGTTGAAAAAATTCAATTCCACTTAATGTACTTAAATTGAAATAAATATATAGGTTTCTATACCATATAGGGTAATCAGGATCTCTACATAGCCAAATTCCATGGATTCAAATTCACATAACCAAATTGATCCATATAATTGATCTTCACCAAGATGATTTCTTCACATAGCCATGAAATTGTGGATGATCTTTACATAGATGAAATCATTATGTAATTTAATTTTCAATATGTGATTAAATCACAAAGTTAATTGGAACCATGTAATATAATTTTCCATGGATCCAATTCAAATTTTTAATTACACTGTATAGCATATTTACATAGCTATTTCATTGAAATAACTACTTTACATAGGTTTTTTATTCAAAAAGATGACTAAAATAGATTATTTCCGGATATGGTTAGATATATAAATAGATAATTACCTCACATATATTATTTTCAAGGCACAAAAAATATCTGAAAAAACTTCTGGGATTTCATAATTACGTCACAATTTAAATAAATAAAAGAACATGATGAAAACACTATAAAATAAAATAATTAGTAATATTTGAATTATTTTTTAGATCATTGCAAAATAAATAAAATATGATATATTGGAATAAAAGTTTTATTCTAAAAAATAACATCATGTTTTCAATCATTTAATACACTATTAGTGAGTATCTATTCAATCCCTTTTTTGAGGCTAAAGTGGTCGTTGCCACTGTTATATGAAACATTTTCAATGAATCTGTCTTTGATAGTTGACCATCTATGGTCAACAAAAATACCACAAATGTACATAATGATGTTCCGAAATTATAAAAAATTCACTAATTTTTAAGAATAATGATGTTTCTCATTTAATTATATTGAACATGGTTGGTGTGCCAAACATGTAAAAATAGATATTTTGATAATGTTCATTCAGTGGATCCCACTGATTTCCACTTGGTTAAAAGTGAATGCTGAGGGTGAAAAATCATATGTGCTGGGTACAATGAGATGTATTGGTGTATTTTATAATCACTTGGCCCTTTTTATGTTATTTTTTATCATTACATCTAAAATGAAATTTTTTGTGTGGAAGAACGTTGGGTGATGATTCATGAAATCATGTTTTTTGTCCACTTTTTATGAAAGTGTATTTGATTAAAATCATATACTTCCCATGCTATATAAATTTTAATATCTAGATAAATAATTTTCCTTAGTTTTATTCTTATTCACCGATTAGAGTGATTCCTATATATTTATAGTATAAACATGAATATTACACATGTATATTGAGGGGCCAATAAAGTGGCATATATGCTATTAATGAATGAAATTATGGGGGCTAGTTCCATGTGGTCATTTGTGACTCCCACATTTTGTTAATATCTAGTATATTTAGATGATAATGGTAAAAATCACACTTGATCTTGTATAACAAATTTTAATCTATCCTTATGATGTTTTCATTTAATAAATTTCTTGACCAAGCTAGTCTGGTACCTCAAATTTTCTGATAACATTTTTCTATCTTTATAATTATATTTCTTATACTGATTTCTTATAAATGATTATTTTATATGAAATACATTTTTTCATATGAAATTAGTTTTTTGGAATTTTTTTTATTTTATTAATTGGGAAAATTATATCATATGAAATATATTGTTTCATATGATAACATAAGATTTAATATGAATGATTAGTGTTTCATAAATTAAAAAACACATATGCCAATTTTTTTAGTAAACTAGTGTACCGCACAATGATTAGAATACACATTATGAAGGTTTTTTATGTATTGTTCCATAAAATGAATATATCCTTCTTATAACATAAACCCTATGATAGAAATGAAACCTAGGACTACATAATTTCGGAATTTTATACCTATAAAAATAGAATACACAATGTAAATGTTTTCTTATGTGATTCTTGTATATTATTATTTGAACATCTTATAAAACTGAATCATCCAATTTTATAATATTATTATATTATTTTACATTTTTTAATTATATTTATTTAAAACTTTATGAATGATTTTATACATGGTTCAATATTAATATTCAACTTTCTTATAAAGCAAAATAAATATATATATTTATTGTTTGTTAAAATTATTTTGGATAGTTTTTGAAGTGTGATATTTTGAAACTCTCGAATGATTATTATCAATTATTTAAAAATATATATAACAATGTTTATATTAATAGTATTTTTCATAAAATTCATTTTTAATAATTTTTACCATTATACTGTGTTGATTCTTATATAATGGTTGTTAAGTATATAGGTGAAAAAATGACAATTTCACTCCACTAAACCTATAAAATATAAAATATAAAGGACTTAGAAAGTTAAAAACATCATAATTTGTGTACTACCATTTCTATAATGATCACTATAAATTTAAAAACTACATTTTAGAGTTGAAGCTGAATTTTTCTATATTAGAAAAATCGTCTTACACCATTCATTTGTTTAAATGTTTTATATTTTACTATTTTGTAATTATTCATTCCCTTAAATGGTTATCAAGTTATATTTTCTCAAATAATAAAAAAATATATATTCAATAATGGTATGTAATGTTTATACTCAACAGATCACAATGAATGATCTTGGGTTATACTATATCCCTAAAAAATTAGGATTTTAGGGTTGTTCCAATAGGTGTGTAAAAGGAAGAGATTTTTTGTTTGGTTGTTCATAGGTTTCAAGAAAAGGATGGTTATAAAGGGTTGTTATGTCACTTAAATATTCATCTCTATTTTGATGTGGGGTTAATTTCTCTTACGAATAAAGATGTATGATCACATTGATCCCAACTACTATAAAAATTGTTATCCTTAATATTTTATTTTTTCAAATCTTAAATATTTTTAACTCAAATGTGATATTTAATATTTTAAAAAAAATTAAATTTATACCCTCTTGACCATGAAACCATTACACTATATTAGACTAATATGGTGATCTCCACACATGATGTATATTATGATATTTAATAAAATCACTAAGGGAATACCACTTTATCACACTCGATTTCAAATAAAAACCCCATTATTGATGATTTTTAAGTATGTAACGTTTTTCTGTGATATTTGGGAAGGTTTTTAAGAATATTGGGTGTTTACTTAGTTTATAAAGGTGCAAGACTTCATTATGGTTAGTGGAAACCATTAAAATCTTACAATAAACTATGGTAGGTAAAACATGGTCTTTTGGGTAGGCCCAGGATTAGGTGTACATTTTGGCCAGACCATGCAACCTCTTTATAGAAACAATGCAATGTGAGGTAGAGGTATTATGAATGGTTGGCTCATGGTCTATCTAACAATTTTGGAAAACATTTTTACATTCCCCCTTGAGGTATAGTCTACTGCATGGATAACACATAGTTTTCCAAACCACATAACAAACCATACATGGTTTAATAGTGAGAACCTAAAAAATTGGATATCACTCATATTCACCCCAAATCCTATCATGTATCCTCCATTTTTACCTAAATCAAATATTTATTCTTCTCAGAGTTTGTGGATTCTCTCCACTTCAAACCAGTAGTGATCCATATTCTTTTCTTATTGTATTAAAGCTGATTCCAATGAAACATCTTCGTTTTTTGGTAATTTTTCATGGATCAACTTTCCCTCCCACTATAGGGATATTTTATATTGTCCATTATGGATTGATATTCAGTTTTAAAGGCCAATAAAAATGATATATAGTAGTTTTGAAGTCAGGGAAGGAGATCCATGGTGTGTTTTTGGATATTCACCCCTGTTTTATTGAAGAATTCATGTCTTTCTTGATTTTCATCATAATTCCTGAGGTAGGATGCTTCACTGATGACTAATCTTATTAGAAATTAATGATTTTATTTAAAATTGAATCATTTTCAAGAATTTCATTATGTAATTTATTTTAAAATCACTGTATAATTTTAAGAAATGTAATTGTTGGATTTATGTAAATTTTTCATTTTAAATGTTTTCAGTAAAATAATAGTTTTGTTTAAATTTTTGATTTGAAAGGGTTTTGGAATAAATGGGTTTTAAGAGTCTATTCTTCCGATGTGACCCTAAATAAGGGGAACATACCATTTGGGTACAAATGGACCTCACCCTGGATAAGGGGAATGTGTAATTGGGGAACAAAGAGATTGGAAACATTATGAATACTTAGAAGATTAATGATAAACTACTCCTGAGTATGGAATTATAAGTGAATTATACATGTGTGGGTGTGTCTGTGTAACTCTTGGAATGGATTTTCCAAAATGGAATGTGATGTGGTTAAAAGATTTTTTGTTTTCTTTCCTTATAAAATGTTTCTATATGAAACTGTTTGAATTTTTTTAGATTTTTGAATTTTTTAAAAATGTATTTATATAAATTATTTTATATAAATGTGCTAACTTTTTCTATCCTAGTAGTGTGGGAAGGAATGTTATTTGGGTAAATCCTATTGTGTTTCATATATCACCCCTTCATTGTAACATTGGTGATTTTATAGATATTTTTTATTGAGACACTAGTAAAAGGAAAGTATCACATTTATTTAGTGGTGATTTATTATACTTGTGTTGTTTATTAGAGTTGGATCCTAGAGCATGTTTTGAGATATGGAGTTATGTCTTTGGATTCTTTAGGTTTTGTAAGTGCTATCCTCCACTTTTTTTTGATGTTAGAAGTCTACTACTGTCGTACTATGTGTAGTTTGGTTTTGTATCAATGGTATTACTATGAGTATTCTTATATTATTATCATGCATCATTTAGTATTTATTTTTTTATTTTTTTCTAGGTTTGGTTTTTTTGTTTCTCAATGTAAAAAATCAACCCCCAATTTTTTTTAAGCCCTTGGAATTTATTTCTAGCCTTTTGAGTCCTTAGGATATCTCTTATGGTGAATGATAAATTCCTCCTTGACTCAAGAGAATGAGGAGTGTAGGGATTTCAAAAAAAAATTAATTAATGGATTGCCCATCTATAATTCTCCCTAACAGAATCAGTCTCGATCTGTCCTAATATTTTTTTTGGACAAATGGTTGTTATTGTCCGTCATGGAGTTGAAATTATTTTCATTCGAGTTATAGAGTGGGTATGGTTGAAAGGATTAAGATTGTATGGATCAGAAATGTAGAGCATAAAATGATTTAGCTATCCTTTTTATGTTGAAATTCATGTTACCTAGGAATTGGTTACAAAATTGTTTTGGAGAAACTTAACGGTGTTGTAATCTAACTGTCATGGGTTTATCTATTGAGTTCAGAATGAAATTCATTATAAAAATGACTTCCCACTTAGTGTAAATATTTCATTTTTAGTAATTTTTTATGATTTTGTGGAAATGTGTTAATTTCTGAGAAAAATTGAAATCATTTCAAATGTTAGATTTTAAAAAATGCATGATATGGATATATTGAAAATGGTTTTATTTTCAAATGAATGTTGAAATTTTAAAAAAAAATTGATCTTGAAAATGTTCAATTTTGGAAATCAATGTTGTGATATATGATGTCCTAGAATTTTAAATGTTTATGTCTTCAATTTCTATATTGTGAGATTAATAGTGTTTGTATTGTTTTAGAAAACGCATCATGGTAGTCGTATAAGGAATCAACCGGAAGAGGATGGTGAGAATTTGGTGGAACCTAATCCATAGGTGAATCAATAAACAGTTTATAGTATATTCCATGACTTTCAAGATATGTATAGAGGTAATAAGAGGGATTCATAAAAGAAAGTGGATTATTCCATCTAGTTTTAGATGCATAATACACCCCTCATTTGGGGTGAATTGGTACCAAAGAAGTTATATTTATGAATGAATATGATTAATCAAATATTTTATTTCATTTGAACACCATCATATTATAATTTCATGTTGTAGAGTTATATGCCAGAGGATCTTAAAGTCAAGTTGGGGGGTTTAGAAATTAAGTCTATATAAGACCATAACATTTCTTGGGAGGATTTTCAAGAACTTTTTACCACCAATTCTATCCTCCTACATTCATGATTGGAAGAATGAAATATTTTTTAATCTTGAATAAAAAAAATACTCTCATTGATTGAGTATGCGGATAAATTCATCAATTTAATCCATATTTCACATAAAGTATCATTATATAGATCCTTTAAGGTTGCATTTTTGAATCGTGGATTTGGAAGGAGATTCTATTGAAAATTTCCATGATCTATATAACAGATTATGCAGTGATGTTTAATAGAGAGAAAGTGTTATAAAGGGACATGTCAAGTTCTATAGGTGGTGGAAGCATGTTGATACCTATGGAAATGGTGTTAACTCTATATTGGTATAAAACAGAAGAGATGAACTTATTTCCAAGGTAGGAGGATAAGAAAAAATTAGACATCAATAATAGTGAATCTTCATCAAAGTCCCTCATGTAAAGTTGGATGATTACAATGTGGTTCTTTTTACCACATGAAGAGAGTGTGTATAAAACCTTATATATAATTCCAAAATTTCATCCATATGGGGATTCAAAAGTACTATTGTCATGGTGATCCATGTTCTTGTGATAGGTAAAATTCTCATGTGTCATAGAAATCATATGTTTCTATTGGTCAAGGGATATGAAATGATCCTAATTAGGAAAACCAATATAATAATGGTGATTCCAAGAATTCCATGACTACTCGGGAACGATAATCTAAATAGGTAATTGAAGAATAAAGTTCAGTAAGTAAAAAATTATATGATGGTGAGAATTTTATTTTGGATGATCAATCTAGACCATCAACGATGGGAGGTATGATTATTTTGAATTATAACCTTATTAATGATTTTTTTTACATGGGTGTATTCCATTAATTTATTTTTTATCATGATATTAATATTCTATGGTTAAACATTGAGATGATGTCTTCTATTTTGAAACTATACACACCTCTCGAGAAAAGAGAATTTCTAGACTTTGTGTTTATAAAATGATCTATAACTTTTGATAAAGAATAGTTAATATGGGATTTATCGGTTTTGGATATAGATGTCTATGAAATAATCATGTGTATGTATTGTTTGACAATGTTAAAGGATCACATTTAATGTTATACCTGACGAGTTGGTTTTGAAATTGAGGAAAACATCGAAAATTTCTTTAAAGGAGAATATCATGCAAAGGCAGATGAAATATGATTTTTAAAAACATTATTTTGAATGATCGCATATCTGTTGTTTTCATTGAAGATTACATCCATGGAAGAGACTAAGAATAGTATTTTTCTAGAAAACTTTGATTAGTTTCATGATGTATTTCTTAAAAATATATCAGGGTTTCCACCCATAAGATAAGTAGAGTTTAGGATTGATCTCATTCAATGGACCAGTCCTATTTCACTTATGTCTTACCAAATAAGACCAACAGAATTAAGGGAATTAAAAGTGTATTTGGATGAGAGGGAAAGAAAAGGGTTCATTCATCCTAGAACATCTCTATGGGTATCACCAGTCATAAATTTCTAAAAGTTATATGGAACTCTATAGTTATCTGTGGTTTATTATAGGCTTAACTGTGTTACGATAATGAACATGTATCTACTTCAACACATTGATAATCAATTAGATCAATTGAGGTATTCCTAGTGGTTCTCTAAAATTGATGTTTGATAAGTATATCACCAATTTATAGTTCTAAATGAGGATGCACAAAAGATATGTTTCTATAGTAGATATGGCAATTTTGAGTATGTGGTAATGCCTTTCAGTATTATGAATTCACCCACATTAATTATAGAATTTATGAGTATGGTATTTCAAATATATATAAATTATTTCATGGTGGTGTTTGTCAAGGACATATTGGTTTATTCAATGTCAATAGATGATCATGAGAAACACTTGGGGATAGTTATGGTTGTAACACCCCAAACATCCATGGTACTCTTTTATTTGAATAATATAACAGCTTGAGGTGTACATAACTTCGAGTTTTATCGCACCACGACCAATCAAACTAACATTTATTAATATTACTTCCCACTTTTTAAAATTTTATAAATTTTATTTTTATAAAATCACATCAGTTTTAGACTGAGAATATCAAAATTAGCTTATGGTGAATGTTTGTTATTTTTCTGAAAACATTCAATTTTTGATTAATAGTGGAAAACAAAGCACTATTATTTAAAAAGTAATTTTTATTTAAATAATTATATTTTTGATTTAAATTTATATTAAGTAAAAATAGATACATAATACCTATATTAGTTCAATGAACTTTATTGGAGTCATTTTATAATATGATAAGATGTTTAAAAATTTATTGTACTTTTTACTGTCTTTTACCCTCCTTCTAGGCACATTTCCAAATTTGCATAAACCTTAATTTTAACACATCTATGAATTGAATTTCAAAATACCCAGAGACATGGTTTACATTAGTAACTAAAATGTGGTTCAATAAGAGAAAAATAATTTTTTGGTGAATAGTAACTTTTGAATTTTATTAACCTCGGTTAAAAGTAAATATGGTAATTATAGGTAAAAATAATATTATAATTACCCTAACACATGTACAAATTATATTGCGTATTTTTATTTTGACCAAAATCAACCATAGAAATAAAATATGACCCTTTTTATCCACTTTTATTAGATTAGGTATTTTATTATTATTTTATTTAAAGAAGAGTTAAAAGTGTTAAATTTAATGTTTAATAACTAAACCATTTTTAATATATGGTTATACATATGATTAATTAGACTATAAATATTAATTAGAAATATAAATATATTTCCTACATCATTGTATTCTATTTATTATTTTTTGACTTTAAATAATTGAATTTATTTTTGAAACAATGATGATGTAGTAATTACATTGTTAATGAATGATTAAAATAATTAATATCATAAATATTAAAATAAATATTATTTGAGACTTTTAATGAATTACACTAATTTAATAAGTTAAAATTAATTTTAAGGGGTTGATGAATAATTTTTTTTTGAAGTGATAATGTTTTTCTGACATTCAAAAAATCAAAATACAAAATAGTGTCAAAATTGACATAAATGAGTTTTTAAAACAAAGACTATTTTATTAAGTGATATAATATTCATAAAAAATATAAGATTTGGAAAAAGGACATAGATAAGTTTAGATATGTCAATAACTAACCACATGAGGTTCTTCTGGTAGTTTATAGTAAGTTTATTAACCATATAATAAAAAATTACAAGGAGACATGGTAAATATTAAACTATTTAACTAAGAGTTAAATCTAATAGATAAGGTTAATATGGTGACATAATCCTATCTAAAACCTATTGGATTGGAGGTGTTAGACCCATACCCACCTTATCCTATAAATAATTCCATTTTTTCCCATTAGAAACCGAATAATACTATATGATAAAATAATATTTCAATCTTTTCTTAAAGTGACCCTCCCCTCTCTTATAAAAGGGAACTTCCCCTTCTCTCCAAATCACACCTCCAACGGCACATGGATCTAAAAAACCCTGATCAAATATTCTCCCAACTACCATCACTTCATCCTAGAGGCTTTCCTTTGATCATAAATCCAATCTAACGAGCCCTTCTGATGAAATCAAAAGGAATCACCTATAGAATAGGGAATAATTTAATCACCTCTTTCAAAGTTCTCCTCTTCATCCACATCCTCTTTATTTATTGTTTATATACCAAAATAATAAACCCATTACCTTCTAAATACTGTTATTTAATTACAAATATGGTATAACAATATTCATTAGTCTATCCATCATATTAATAACAAAGTCACCGTACATACATAAGTAAGGCTTACCGTCTCCATGTCGTGGTGTAGTTATTAATCAAAACGTCATTATTTGGATGGGTATAATAATGATGTATAATTAATGTAAATAAAAAATATAACATGTTAATTACTATTTATATATGATATATCATCCAATTACATACCATTTCACCATCAATAGAATCATATTGTTGCTTGTGCGTACGTACATATTACCATCTCCACGAACGCGATGAGATTCATTCCCCATTGATCCCATTAATGAATAATTTTCACCTTAATATTAAAGATAATGTTTCTGAACTTGTTATAATTATATATATGAATCATATACATCCTATCTATAACAAAAATGTCTTATTTAACAAAACACATAAATGAAAATGAATCAGTTAACACCTAAAACAATGATACTACTAAATTATTACTAACAATGATGTATTTGAAGATCTTATATGATATCATATTTATGTATATGGTTATTTTATAATTTAATAACAATTATTTCACCAATATATATTAGGTTAACATACAATCTACTAAGGAAAAGTTCAATTTAAGGGTTAATTTTTCAAACTCTTTATTATCCGAGGTTTAGGAAACGTAATCATCTACTATGAATTCATTATCATCCACCTTCTTGTTTCCTAAAAATGTATATCAAAACATTTTTACTTTTTACAAGATAATTGGTAAAAGGAACTTATACCCTTATATTAATTTTTATAAAATTTTTATAATGAAATCTTTTTGTTTCTTTCCAAACAAGGTATTGTATGACCTTTTTGATAAATTAAGGTAAGAATGTTTTTTAATGTATACTACATTTGTGGATATTTTACTCCATTATAACACCTTTTAATCATCCCTTACAATATTATAAGAATATTTTCAAAATAAATGTTTTCTTTTATAATTACGTGAATTTAAAATGGTTTCAAAATAGAAATAGTTATTTCTCTTAGGTAGTTATGATTTCATATATGTCAACATCCTTTGATGGATTTTACACTTGTCTAAAGTTGATTTAGTATGATACAATCATGAATATTTTATTGAAGGTTTTCTGATATGTTTGAATGTGAATGTGTTATTTATATACCATTAATGGTTTTTGGTTAAAGTATTAACATTATGTATGCTACTTTTTATATGAATTTTTATGTTATGTTTCAACCATTTCATATGAGGAATGCATTAGACTTAGTAAGTGATGGGTGGATCTCTTGATAGCTCCTAGATTCATTGGTAGGACTCATGATACAAACTACTATCTTGGAACAAGTCCTTGACAAAATATTATTTGTAGTCTTATCCTTAGGCCTTGACTATGTGGTTATGTTGTCTGAAATTATGCATTCCATTATTATGTGATTAGCTATTGATATTTCATGTGATTATTCAACTATAATAATATACATGTTAATAATTTAATGGAATTATTTGATTAATATTTTCCATATTATGCTAAATTTTATGTTTAAAAAGATTGTTTTTTACTCTTATACATTGCCTTATCTATTGATGATTATTTTTGAAAGTTTTCACTATATTTTTATCCTTACTAATAATCTGAGCTTACCGCTTTCATATGATTAGTTTTCCCAAGACCTGAATAAGTATATTATGATTAAACAATAGGGATATCTTATAAATTATTAGTGTCTTTAAAGGATACACAATGTTCTTTTTTTCTTTTTATAATGTAAACTAAAACTTTTGTGTGTATCTAGTACTTCCCAAGATACTAAACTGATCAGTCATTCATGATTTCATCCCTTGTGATAATTCCAATGTTATTTAATAATGCCAAAACTCTGGGTAACTAGGGTCGGAGCATTATAGTTGATAGTAGAGGAAGTTTATTAAAATACCAAGACACTATATTTACAAAAACTATTAATAGAGAACATTACCCAAAGATAGAATTTGAACATTAGTATATATGAACTTCTTAGAAATTTGGTAATGTAAGGATTTTGTGTATTTTCCAAAAAAATATCCATGTCTGGATACGAGAAGGTAGAGGAATCTATAGAAAAGATGAACCTAGGAGTGAAAACTACAACATGGTGTTTTGGGCTTGACCTTGGGTATACTGGTACATGACAACAAGCCTTGTTGCACTATTGGTTAAAACACTCCCAAGGGATATGCTTAGGATAATTCTCATTTTCTTTACAAACCATTATGAAGGATTTATTAGTATATAACTCCTCAAAGAAAACATTTTTATGATTAGGGGTTATATGCATAAATTATTCAATTTATGTTAGGTATTTTACATGGTTGGGATTATGTATTGTGATTCATAAACTAATCTAGTCTATGACATTGTTTATAAATGGCTCCTAGTGAAGAAATGCAAACTATTTCAATTCCCATAATCCATGTAGGGATTTCCCTCCTACTTAGGATAATTATGATTGAGTTGGTGATTCAAGTGGTGCTCAACAGCTTATAACTATACTGGGACAACTCACTTAGGTTATAAATAATATCCTTACCCATATGGAGCACCATGATTCACAACGTGGAAGATCAATGTTAGACCGCTTCATGAGGAAACAACCAACAACATTTAGTGGGACAACAAATCCATTTGTAGTTGAGTAATGGATATATTCCATAGAGAATATATTTCATGCTTTGGTTAGTAGAGAAAGGGAAAAAGTTGTCATGGTAGTTTACCCCCTCACAGGAGATGTAGATCAGTGGTGGTCAGGTATTCCAAACACAATAGAGGATTAATAAGTATAAAATATGTAATGGATGGAGTTTATAGATATTTTCATAGAAAAACTAAATTCCATGTGACCATTAAGTGGATATGGAAGGGAAATTTTAGAGTCTAAGGAAAAATGAGGCTGATAATGTCAAAAAGTATGAGGTTAACATTAAAAGGTTATAAATTCATGATGCAGATTATATATGTAACCCAAGGAGTAAGATTGATTTATTCTTTTTTTGGGTTAAAACCATTTGTCCGTCAAGCATTAATCTCACAATCCTTCTCATCATACCAATACATTGTCTCATGTGCTATCAAGACAGAAAATGAATTATCTTATCTTATGTCTTTAATGAAAATCAATATAATAAAAGATCTGTTAAACACTCAAGAAATTGATATAGGGGGAAGAAGGAAAAAGTTAAATTTTCATCCTACAGTAAATGTGAGAAGAAAACCCTGGTACTTTCCAAAAGGTAATGGGAGTATTTTATAGGTGTGGTTAAAAAGGCCAATAAGCTCATGATTATAAGGGAAAGAAAGTGGTTGTCAGCGTTGAATGATACAATTGTAGAGAAATGGAGCATTATGCAAATGAATTTCCTAAGCACCAAGGAATCTTACCTCATAAAAGGCCAATTGAGAAAGGCAATGCTTAAGCAATCACTACTTCTTAGGTTAAAGAATCTAATAACATGGTGATTGGTAATTTAATGGTTTCCTGAAATTTAGCCCATGATTTATTTAATTTTGGATCATATCATTGTTTCATATCTTCCTAGTTTTATAACAAAATTAGATATTTCCAATTTGATTTAACAATGGAGTTGTTAGTCAAAACTCTAAAGGGAAGTATCATTGCAACAATGTTTTTTCAGTCAGTTCTCATTGAGGAATATAAACATGATTTATCTGCTGATATCATAGTCATACCCATGATTTAATTTGATATAATCCTAGATATGGATTGTATTTTGGACCATGATGAAAACATTTATTGTAAGAAGTAGGAGGTTTCAATTTTTTATGATGACGATAAAGAATACCTTATCTTTAGAGAAGAAATGCCAGCATCTGATTCTCATCTAGATCCACCACCAGTATCTCTACTAAATTAAATTATTGGGGAGGAAGAGAAAGAAATAACTATGGATGAGGAAAATAATTTTGAATTAGAGGATGTACCTATTGTACAAGAATATGTTGATGTGTTTCTAGAGGGTTTACCTGAACATCCTCTAGAATGAGAAATTTATTTCTCCGGTGATTTAATTCCAGGTTTGAGGCCCATATCGAAGACCCCGTATAGAATAACCACTGTAGAATTAGTGGAGTTAAATAAAAAACTAGATTAGTTGAGTAATAAACAAATTATTCTCCATAGCATTTTTCTATGGAGAGCCTCAGTTCTTTTTGTTAAGTAGAAATATGGATCTATGAGGTTTTATATTGACTACAGGGAGATCAATGCTATAAAAATAAAGAAAAAGTATCCCCTACCATGCATTGATTATTAATTCGATCAAATTCATGGAGCTCAATATTTTTTAAAGATTGACCTTCAATTTGGATATCATCAGTTGTGCATGAAGAAGGAAGACATTCCAAAGACAACATTTCATAATTGGTATGGGAATTACGAGTTTATAGTAATGGATTTTGGATTGACTAATGTACCCTCTATTTTCATGGATCTAATGAATGGAGATTTCAATGAATATCTTGATGACATTGTAGTGGAATTTATTAATGATATCTTTGTATACTCCAAAATATATTAAGAACATGAAAATCAGTTTCACAATATTCTGAAGACTCATACAAGAAATGAAATATATGTGAAGCTCAGCAAGTTTCAATTCTGACGTAAGAAGATTTATTTTCTTGGCCATATTTTCTTTAAGGATGGAATATCTGATGATCCTTTAAAGACAAAGGAAATCCAATAATGTCCAACACCGGGGAGTATAACTTAGGTATCCAGTCTTATTAGTTTAGCAGGTTATTATTGACATTTTGTCCAGAATTTTGATTTTTTGGTTATCCCATCTTCCAATATCACACATAAAGGGGGTAAACTCGTTTGTAAAAAATTTTATGAAGAATGTTTTAAAGAACTGAAGTTAAGATTATTCAATTCTCCTATATTGACTCTACCATCGGAGAGTGATGAGTTTAATTTTTATAGTGATACATTAAAGAAAGTACTTGGTTGTTTCCATATACAGAATGATAGGTTTATTGCCTATGCATCATGTCATCTAAATATTCATGAACAATACTATCCCACTCATGATCTTAAGTTAGCACCTATAATCTATTATTTGATAATATGGAGACACTATCTCTATGGTAAAAAATGTGATATTTATATTGATCACAAGAGTTTGAATTATATTTTCTCACAAAAATAACTCTACATGAGGAAAAGGACATGGCTTTTAATACTCTATGATTATGATTTCACTATACACCACCACACGGGGAAGGAAAATAAGGTGTCAAATGCTTTGAGTAGAAAAGATCATGGAGTTCTGAATAAGGTGATAGTTAAAAAAGATCCTATATACATGTATTTAGTAAATATTTATATAGGAAGAACCATGGAAGGTGAAACATCAATACTTTTTCAAATGGTTCCCAAACAATATTTATTATAAAGGATAAGAAAAGTTCTCAGACAGATGATGAGGATTTTAAAAAGTAAATTAAAGCTGTGAACGATGGGAGATTGATCGAATTCCTTTATAAATATTGTATTTTTAAATTTGTGAAGAGGCATTATGTTTTTTGACATACCTTATCTAAAAAGGGAATTTTTGGATGATTCTTATAGCTCTAATTTCTCAATAATCCTTGGTAGCACTAATATATATAGAGATTAGAAGATTTATTTTTGGTGGGAGAACATGAAGAGGGAGATTTATGATTATGTGTCAAGATGTATCGTTTTTCAACACATGAAGGATGGAAGTCAACATCCTAGAGGAGTCATGCAACCTATTACCATACCTGAGTGGAAATGTGATGATATTACGATGGGCTTTGTCATGGGATTACCAATGACTCCTAGAAGGAATGATGAAATATGGTTCATTTTTTATTGTCTTACCAAGTCAACACATTTCCTTTCCATAAGAGAAGATTTACCACTTGAGCATTTTGCAAGAATATATATTAATGGTGTTTTAAGGCTTTATGGTGTACCTGTATCAATTGTTTCTGATCATGATCCCCATTTTACATCAAGATTCTAGAAAATTCCTCATAAATCCCTAGATACTAAACATTGTTTGAGCACTTCCTACCACCCTCAAAATGATGGAAAATCATAAAAAACTATTAAAACATTAAAATACATGTTAAGATCTTTGCCACTTGAATTTTAAGGTTTGTGGGATCATTATTTAACTACTGTAGACTTTTACAATAACAATATCTTACATTCAAGAATTCCGATGGCACTATATGAAGAGATATATTGAAAGAGATGACAGAAACCAACTTGTTGGGATGATGTTGGTGGAAGAAAACTCGTAGGCCCAAACATGTTGAGGAAACAATAGAAAGGGTGAAGATCAATTAAACCCACACCAAAGCAGCTGAATGTAGGAAAAAGAGCTATGTCGGTAACCAAATGAAGAATTTGTAATTTCATGTTTGAGATCATGTTTTCTTAATGGTGCCATTGTCGAAGTGTGTTATATGATTTAGTAAGAAGGTTAAATTAAGTCCCAGGTACATAAAACCTTTCGAAATTCTAGAACTAATTAGATTTGTGCATACCATTTGGAAATGCCACCAAGTCTCTCTAAAGCTCATGATGTGTTCCATGTATCACTGTTGAGAAAATACATGTCTGAACCAATACATGTAATCACATAATAATGAATAGAACATGAACATGATCTGTCTTATTGTGAAGATCCTTTCAATATTTTTGATACTATAGAACAAGTGTTTAGAAACCAGACGACTCGTCATGTGAAAGTTATAAGGAAAAATCATAATATGGAAGAGGCAATGAGGGAACTTGAAGAACTTTTGATCAAGAACCACCCAAATTTTTCAATATAGTAATATTCTCTAAATTTGTAAGACAAAATTATTTGAAGGAGGTGAGAATGTAACTCCTTGAGCTTCCATTGTACGCTTCTCTTTGAATAACATAATAGCTTGCGTTGTATGCCAAATTGAGTTCTAGCAGTCCACGACTAATCAAACAAGCCGTTAAGAATAGTAATTCCCACATTTTGAAAATTTATAAATTCTTTTTTTCAAAATAGACTTAATTTTTTTACTAGGAAAATCTAAATTTACTTAGGGTGAATTTTTAGTATATTTTGAAAACATTCAATTTTTGATGAACATTGGAAAACATTGTGTTATTGTTTAAAACATACTTTTTATTTAAATAATTTTTATTATACTTATATTAATTTTAAGTCATAAAAGAAACATAATAACTATATTAGTTCAATGTAATTTATTGGTGTCATTTTATAATAAGATTATATATATAAAAATTTATTGAACTTGTTACTGTCTTTTACCCTCTTTCTAAGAACATTATAAAATTTTCATAAAAAATTATTTTACCGCTATTTTGAAATGAATTTCAAAAATAAGAGAGAGACAATTGAAATAAGTAAGTAAAACTTGATTAAATAAGATGAAAATAATTTTGGTGCATAATAACTTTTGAATTTAATTTCCCATGATTAAAAGTAATTATGGTAGTTAATTGTAAAAATGATATTATAATTACCCTAACACATGTATGTAATTATATTAGTTAAGTATATTCTGGAAAAAATCAACCTTAGGAATAAAATATGATCCTTTGGTCCATTTTATTAGATGAGTACATTTATTATTATTTTATTTAAAGAAGAGTTAAAAGTGTTAAATTCAATGTTTAATAACTAAACCATTTTTAATAGAGTGTTATACATAATATAAATTCGACTATAAAATTTAATAAGAAATATAAAAATAGTTCCTACATCATGATATTTTATTTATAATTTTTTGACGTTACATAATTAAATTTATTTTTGACACAATGATGATGTAGTAATTACCTTATTAATGAATGATTAAAATAATTGAAACTATAAATATTAAACAAAATGTAATATGAGAATTTTAATGCATTCCAAAAAATTTAAATATTAATATGACATGTTAAGGTTTATTAAATAATTTTTTTGAAGTGATAATGTATTTATGACTTCCAAAAAAATATAATACTGAATAGTCTCAAAATTGACATAAATGTGTTTTTAAAACAAATACTATTTTATTAAATGATATAATATACCTAAAAATATAAGGTTAATAAAAATGACTTATATAAGGTTATATATTTCACTAAATTACCACTTGAGGTTCTCTTTCCAGTTTATAGTATGTTTATTAACCATATAATATAGAAATACAAGGAGACATGGTAAATGTTCAACTATTAACTAAGAGTTAAATATAAATGATAAGCTTTATATTGTGACATAGACCTATCTAAAACTTATTGGTTGAGATTTTATCGACCCATTCCCACCTTATTCAAGAAATAATTTCATTTCGAGACATTGGAAACCGAACTTTTTTGTATAATAAAATAATATTTCAATCTTTTCCTAAAGTGACCCCTACCTCTCTTATGAAAGGGAACTTCCCATTCTCTAAAAATCACACCTCCAAAGCCCTTTTTCTTGGCCAACCCCTACTCACATATCCACCAAACTACCATAACGTAAACCATTAGGACTTCCTTTAATCATAAATCCATCCTATGGATCCCTTTTTGATCAGATCAAAAGGAAGCACCCAAAGAAGAGGTAATAATTTTATGACCTCTTTCAAAGTTATCTTCTTATTCCACTTCAAATTTCTTTTAGATTCCATTTAAAAATAACAACACCAGTACCTTATACATACTTTGACGTTATTATTAATATGATACAACTATATTCATTATTCTATCAATCCATTAAATAACAATGTCACTATATGTGTGTATGTACATCTCATCATCTCCACGTCATGGTGTAGTGGTTATTCAACACTTAATTATTCGTATAGGTATAATAATGATTTATAATTGATGTTAATATTAAATATAACATTTCAATGATTATTTTTATATGAAATACCATCCAATTAAATACAATTTCTTCATTAATTGAATGATATTATCGCTCATGCGTACGTACGGATCACCGTCTACATGAACTTGATGAGATTCATTCCCCTTCGTAACCGTTCAAGAATAATTTTCATCTTATGATTAAAAATAATTTTTAATAACTTAGTTTAATTCTTTATATAAATCAAATACATCCTATCTATTACTATCATGGCTTATGTTCAAAACATATAAAGGAAAACATATCAGTTAACAACCGAAATAATGACACTACTAAAATATTATTAACTATGAAATATTCAAATATCATATATGATATAATATTTATGGATATTTTTATTATCTAATTTAATTAAAATTATTTCACCATTATACATGTGGTTAACATACCATCAACAAAGGAAAAGTACAAGGTAAGGGATAATTTTACATTCTCTTTATTATCTGAGGTTCTTGTTACCTTATCCTCTACTGGGAATTATTTATAATCCATATCCCTGTTTCTTAAAAATCTATTTCAAAATATTTTTACTATTTACATAAAAATGGGTTATAGTCATTTATACCAATTTTTGACTCTTTATAAAATGGTTTGAATGGAATATTTCTATTTCTTTCCAAAAAGGTACAATATGATCTTTTAAATAAATTAATGTGAGAATTGTTTTTTAACATATTGGGATATTATGGCTATCTTCCACCATTATAAAACCTTTGACACTTCCATTACATTCTTATAAAAATATTTTCCAAATAAATTTTTTACTTTTAAATTAAGTGACTTTTAAATGATTTAAAAATAAAAAGAGATATTTCTCTCAAATATTTTTAATTTCATCTTTATCAACTTACATAAATGGATTTTACACTTTTTTGAAGTTGATTTATTATGATACAATCTTCCGTATTGTATTGAAGGTGTTGTGATATGTTTGTCTGTGGATGTGTTAGTTTTATACCACTCATTATTTATGGTTAATGTATTAACATTTCATATGCTTTTTTAATACAAATGTTTCTATTATGTTTCAACCTATTCATTTTAGGAATTCATTAGACTTATTATGTGACGGGTGGTTCCTGTTATAGCTCCTCGATGCATCGATATATCTAATGAGAAAAGCTAGTGTCTTAGCACAAAGCCTTGGCAAAATATTATTTTTCGTATTGGGACGAGTCCTAGACTATGTTGTTATGATGTTTGGAATTATGCATTCCATTATTATGAAATTGTATATTGATAATGAATGTTATTATTCGACTCGTAGAATATCCATGTGAATAAGTAAATGGAATTATTTGAATTATTTTTTTCTATATTATGATGAATTTTATGTTTAAAAGGCTACTGTTTTAGTCTTATACATGACTTTAATGTTTATTCTTATTTATGAATTTTCTCACTATATTTTTATCCTCACTGAGCATTTGACCTCACCCTTTTCTTATGTTTTTTCCCCGGATATGAATAAGTATATTATGATTGACCTACAGGGATAGTCCACGGGATATGTGTTTGTTTATAGGAGACACAATGTTGTTCTTTTTCATTTTATTATGTAATGTAAAACATATGTATGTTTCTAGTTCTTCAAAGTCTACTAAACTGATCAGTCTTTCGATATTTGATCCCCTGTGATCATGCCAATGTTATGTAATAGGGCACCAAGTCTGGGTAACTAGGGTCAGGGCATTGCATTGGTAATCTTGTAGTATCATCATATATATTCCAAACTATAAATGTGTGATTTTTAAATAAAATAGGTAAGTTTCCTTGGGAATATAACATTATAAAGAGGGATATCTGTGGATCTAGAGAAGATATAATCTGTTATCTCTTGGTAATATCCCAAGAATGTCTTTGATATACTATGTTTATTTGGTCAGGTCGGTTATTACCGACGTTTTTTTCAGTATTTCTCATGATTAGATTTGCCAATGATATATTTTTTGAGTAAAAAAATGATCTATTACATTGGAATGATAAACGTCATAAGTATTTTCAAGAGTTAAAATATCACCTTACATCAGCACCAGTCTTGATATTTTCTAAATCATGAAAATTTTACGTGGTGTATATAATGAATTGGGATATGGATTGGGATGCATTCCCATGTAGGGAGATCATGTGGTTTTTTATAACCCAAGGTAGTTATGGTAACATGAGAAGAACTTCTCAACACATGATTTGGAGTATGCTCCCAAAGTTCATGCATCGAAGGATTGTCATAATTACCACGTTGGTGATAAATTTCAGTGTTTATGAATCATAATATATTCAAACATATTTTCTCCCCAACGAATTTGAATCGAAGAAAAGAAGATAGATGGAGTATCTCAAAAAAATTACATTTACATGATGTATACACCAGGTAAATCAAAATCAGTGGTAGATTTATTAAGTAGAAATTCATATGATGAGTTTGAAAAAGTGACTATAGATTAGAGGTAGTTGATGTCATTGATAGATGACATGAGATTGGACTGTGAATACTGAGGTGATATTGCATATTCTTCAAGTTTCAGTTGTTCCTAGTTTGGTTGATATAGTAAAATAGGCATAAAAATACAATTATGAATAAGTTATAATGAGGTAAATAACTAAATTTTTTGGAGAACATTAAGGGATGGAAGATATGTGGGGTTTCTATTTTGTTATTTTTAAATAGGATTGTTTTTCCATTGGATTTTTTGGAATAACTTCTTCATGCTTACCACCATTCGAGAATGGTACTTCATCTAGTAATATAGAATATTTATAATGAATTTAATATATTGTTTTTGTGGTTCAATATAAAAATGATGGTGGATGAGTTTTTCTTTCATACATTTAACTTTTTAAAAGATTAATCATGAGGATTAGTGACTAGCATATGTGTTGGAGTATTTACATATTCCTGTTTGGAAATTGGGATAGATAGCCATGGATTCTGTAATAGGTATTACAATAACAGTTCGGAAACATGATTCCATATGGGTGAATGTGAATCGACACACAAAGTCTTCTAATTTCATCCCTATACATTAATCTGAGAAGGTTGAGGACTTATAAAAATTAAATATCTAAGAATTACTAAAGATACATGGTGCACCAGTTTCAATAGTGTTAGATAAAGACCTAGGGATTACGTCTTGTTTTTGGAACTCCTTATAGAAATCCCCCAGCACTCAGTTGACTATGAATATGATGTATCATCACTAGACAAATTGAAAATACTAAAGGAATATAAAAACATTTGATGACATGTTGTGGGATTGTGTAATAGATTTTTGTGCCTTATGGGAAGAGAATGTATCATCATTGTAGTTCTCATATATCAACAATTATTACCCCTCGATATATATTTCGTATTTTGAATAATTTTATTGGAATCCTTTTCATTATCCACTTTGTTTGGTGGAAACAATTGAGGCTACACTGGTAAGTCCTAGCCTTGTCCAAGATCCAAAAAAACGATTCAGTTGATGTGG
This sequence comes from Viscum album, assembly GCA_963277665.1. Lineage (NCBI taxonomy): Eukaryota > Viridiplantae > Streptophyta > Magnoliopsida > Santalales > Viscaceae > Viscum > Viscum album. The sequence continues at coordinate 872,667,127 of OY728143.1, read as the reverse complement.
AAATGAATAGAGATAACATAGAATCATTAGAAATATTATGTAGATCCTCATCAATTGTTGTTTTCATTAGAGGTGAGTGATCATGTGTTATTGAGGATATCCCAAAGGATTGGGCATCATTGTTTTGGGAATCAGGTAAAAGCATCTCCTCAATTCATATTCCAATTTGAGATATTAAAATAGGTTATTGACTTGGCATATTAGTTGGATTTTTCCCCATGGTTCAGTATGATGTCTAATTAGTTTCATGTATCTCATTTTAAAAAGTAATATCTTGATCCTAACCATGTTATTCGATGGGATTACATTGACATAGAGATGGATACTCTACTGGTTCATGTACAAGTGCAGATTGTGGATAGGAAAGATAAATTCTTATGTCAAAAAAGATTTGGTATAGTGTGGGTATTGTTTTAACTTTGTCGGATCCATGAATACACTTGTGAATGGAGAAAACAAATGGTTGAGCAATGGACCAAACTACATCAGGGAAAAAGTTATTTTCTACTTTCTATTGATGGAAAGACCAATGGTGGGGATAAGCTTTCACCCCCCCCCCCACCCCGCGCCCAGTTTCAAGAATGTAACCATTTATTTATTATTTTTATATATGTAATGTGTTGGGTGATGTTTGGGAGGGTTCAGAATACTTTAAGATGATTTTGAGTATTTTCTAATGGTGAAAAATTTGATAATGGTTATTGGAAATTGTGCACCTCCTGCAGAAAATCGTGTAAGGTAAAACAATGGATTCCGGGTATCCACTCAGTTAGGTACATGGTTTTTCTAGACTAATTATCACTAAGGATAAAGCAAGGAAATATAGGTAGACTTTGTATACATTTTTGTCACGCTATTTGTCTAACCATGAGAACAAAGAATGTGAGGTTCCCTTTGAGGCAAGCGATTGTTCATGGTTAGCACACAACATGCTTCACTATGCGACTAGCCAAGCGTAGTTTAAAAATAAGATCCAAAAACAGTGGATCTCACTCATTTTCACCCCTATGCCATTTTTTCCTGTATTTCGTCCCTAATTCTATTTTTTATACTCCAAAAGCCTGTGGAGTCTCTCCCCTTCGAACCAATAGTGTTTTGAAGGTTTTTCTTGGTGTGTTGAAGCCTAATTCTCTTTGTAGGTCTTCTATTGTGGTAGTATTTCTTAGATATACATTCATCCCCTCTCTCAAAATCCTATATCTAGTCTATTGTGGATAAATCTATGGGTTTGTATGCCAATCATGATGACATTTTCCTATGTTGATGTTAGGGAAAGAGATATCAGGTAGGTTTTTTAGATATTCAAACTAGTATTTTTAATAATTTTTGTCATTCTTTATTTTTTTAATAATTATAAAGTTTGTTGGCATCAATATCTACTGCAATTATTTCAAATTTAAGGCTTAAATTCAAATTTATTTAATTTCATGAAAATAGTCATGAAATTGATGTGAAAATAATGGTCAAAACCTTATTTATTTATGTTTTTTGGATTTGTGTAATTTTGGATATTGTTTGTGAAATGTGATTTGCATTCATGATTTTAAAATGGGGATTTTTAAAATATGTCTTTGTGGGATTTATAAAATTATTTTATTTGAAAGGGTTTAAATAAAATAATGGTTTAATTTAAATGGCTTGGTATGCGTGATTTGAAATGATTTGGGAATACACAGGCTGTGTGAGCTCATGATTTCTATGTGACTTTGAATTAGGGGCATATACCATTAGGGCATAAGGGTATATCACCTTATATAAGGCACATGTGTCATGATGGAACCAAAATATTGGCCACTATGTGATGACTTAGTGGATAGAAGAGAAACTACACATGAGTATAGAACTATCAGTGAAGAATGCATGTGTGGGTGTGTGTGTGTCTGAATCATGGAATAAGTTTTTAAAAAATGAATGTGAAATGATTTAATGAATCGTTTTTTCTTTATATGGAAACTATTTTTGTATAAAAAAATTTTTATTTGTAATAGATGGATGGATTCTCTAAAAATGTTTTTCTACAAACTATTTTATAAAAATTTTCTAACTTTTTATTTCCTAGTGGCATGAGTAGGGAAGTTATTTGGTGAAATCCAATTGAGTTTCATTACTCACCCCTACTTTGTCACTTTTATGATTTTAAATATATTGATTATTGATACATTGGTAAAGATAATATATCACATTTAATTTGTCAAAATTCAGGATGCATGGGTTGTTTTATGGAGTAAGATACTATATCATGTTAGGATAAATAGAGTTATGTGTTTGGAGTCTTTTGGTTTTGTTGGTTTTGATTCAACTTTGTATTTGATTTTAGTGGTCCTATGATGCTCTACTCTATATAGTTTTGTTTTGATATCAATGGTATTACATAGAGTTGTCTTAAATTTCTATCATACATCATTTAGTGTATATTTTATTATGGTATGTTTTATTGGGTTTTTCAATTTCTCAAAGGGATAATATTCATCCAATTCTATTGAAGCCCGTGGAATTTTTTTCTAGTCTTTAACATCTTGGGGTTGTCTCTTAATTCCAAGTAGATATTCCACCATGAATAAAGCCAATAAAGAGTTTTGGGATGTTACAACCACTATCCACTAGGAAAAGATGATGATATACTCCTCACCTTTAGGAACCCCATTTAGTTATACCACGTGATAATGTATAGTTAAATAAGTCCAACAAATATGAACTACTACTATGGGACTCTCTCACATAAGTGATGAGTTTGGGTCCATAAACAATGATAAAAGGAAAAAAAATACTCACTTCTGGTGCATGAATGTTTACTCAAAAACAATTTGTTCCCATGCCTTCTCCATAGCCCTAGCATATATACATTTTCTCAAAGAATCAATCATCATGCCACTACTACTCTATTAAAAACTCATAAATAACTGGTAAATCAACATCACCTAGAAAAAACATACCACATAACTGTGGAAGTAACACCATAAGAGGTAATTGAAAAATTGATACACTCATTCGGAGACAAGATAACCCTTTTAAATGCCTCATATGCTCTTCTACAAATAGATAACTAGATGTATTCAGTACATTTACCTGGTAAACACCATTGGGGTTTCATAATTCCCTTTGCAAAGCTCAAGGTAAAACTCTAAAATACATGATGAAACTTATGAAGTTATTTCCATGATGAACTACCGTGGGTTACCCATTAAAATAATTATTTCATTATTTCTCAATTATTGGATGTAAATTTATCATTCCGGAATAAAATGAAAAATCCATCCATATCTTCTGATGTCATGCCAAATTCATGATTAATATGGTTCAATACACTCACCACACATATATAGAGTTAATTCTAATAAAATACTTAAATGATCACGTCACATCAATTAAAATTCAATACAATATGATCTAATACATTTAAACATGTAAAACGAGACTAATGTGGTGTTTGATATTCCAATATATCACTATGATCTTATCACTTAAATAAAAGGGGAGATTAATTTACATTAACCATTTGTGAATGATTATCTAATTAAGAATGGTTTTCCAAGGAATTATACTACAGTCTCCATGTCTGGAACATATGATTCATAAATAATAACTCAAACAGGTCCCATATTTTATGAGGTTCCCTATAAAGAGGAAATGAATTAAACTCTAAACTAATCTATTTATTCTTGAAAGAATAGATCGATTGTGGGAATATTATTGTATATTGGATCATTATAACTCCTAACATGGAGATAATTACCAAAGGACGATGTTTAGTTGGTGATAATCAATGTGGCATCCATATACATAAATGTCTACACCACCCTCCCTAATAAAAAACACTCCTCTCTAGGATTCAAACTCCAATAGGAAAATTATTGATCATGGTTCCCTTTTTAATGTGGGGATTCATCCATTACACTTTTGCGGCTATATTTGGGAAAAATGTTAAACTACACCCATATCTAGGGTGTCCTTCACTGATACCCAACTAATTATACTCAAATAGGGAATTCTTACAGGAGTTATGTTATTCAAAAACTCATCCAAAATTCATAATCTTATCCCCCACTATCTCCACACAAGATACTACTCTCGAGAAATTCTATTGTAAAATACACATAGGAATCAACTAACGAGGTTGATGGGCCTCGATCTATACTCATACATGGTTGTGGAAGTGTATAAAGAACTCAATATCCACAGTAAATGATTTATTATAGAAAAAAGATTAAACTCCATCCATGATAGATAAATCATATTGTGTGTTCTAGAGAAAAATCACCAACTATCAGTTCAAGGTTCAATTTGGGTAACAAAATGAATGAATAATTCTATATTCTGCAAAACTCTGAGGCATATGGGTTGGTGAAACTCTAAAAAATCCAATACTCCACCCAAATATCAGGCTCAAATCATAAAATCATGAGTCCTTTATCATAGAAACACAAAAAACCACTATGTTTAAATGTAGTATTTACAATATCAATAGAAACTACATTGATCCCTAAAATAAATATCATCACTTGGATAAATGATAATTTAAATTTTCATAAATAATGGTGTAATAATGTCTCCAATGAAACATAGAAGTAACAAATCATTTCTAATTAATTTTTGGAAAGAGTACAAACTATATTTATGGGAACAACATGAACATGCCTTTCTATACAATATGGAAATAAGAAGGTATCACCCTATAAGTAATAGGATATACCAATAAGGGTTACAGTATGTATGGATGAATAAAATTAAAAGAACATGAATGATTATAAGTGTTGTTATATGAGGTATGTACCATATTTCATGTTCCATGAAATAATGTATTAGAGATATGGGTCAACTAATATTTTAAAATAGTCATAACCAAAGGATACATTCTCCAATACTCTTATGTTGGTCTCTATGTCCTGATAACCAATATTAATTAACCCTTAAAAATGTTGCCTTATATTCCAAAATTATCCCTCACATGAAAACTATCATAATTATATCCCTAGTATAAACCCACATTGATAACACTCTTACATTATATAACCATCATGGGACCCTCATAGGGAGGTGGTAATCTACGATTGCCACCACAAGGTGGCCTGTAATAGGCCTTCAACAAGTTTCTATAAGTAAGTAGGTATATCTAAAAACACTGGAGGCCTTATCCAAAACTAACATGTAACTAATAAATATTACCAATGCATAAAACTATAGAAATACAACCTTTTTGTATATATATAATGAATGAAACTATATATGACAAATTAATTGGATAATAGGTATAATTAAATTACCGTGAATGAAAATAAAAATGATTTATACAACGGACTAACATTATTATTAGATATAAACAAGACATGAGAAATTACACCCTCACTATGTATACCCCTAGAAAAATCACCACCAGCAAAGGTCACCACCTCCAACATTAACCACCTATCTCCAACATGTGTTTCCATGAATCACTAGGCATCAGCTCTAATTAATCTACACCAGCATCATGTCCCACAAGACATTTATTTAACCCATGTGTTATATTTATAGAGACACCACATGTGTGAGTCCCCCTAAACCCATATTCTATGATTTTGTGCTAAAAAATATAACTTTTACACAATTTATTTGATAAACATCCATAATTAAAAGATAATGTGACATTTAATATAGAAATTCATTTTTAGGTTTATATTTTTAGAGAATTAAGACACATATTTTACTAGTATAAACAATGTTCCCTGTATCAGAGGGATATTTCCACCACTATATATGAAAATAATTAATATATAATAAGCCTTCAATATATCCCAAAAATACACCTCACTAGGTATTCTTCAGGACATATCTTATATATTTATTTTCTTCAAAACATGGGGAAACAGAAACATATGAAATTAGTGAGATTCTATGCTAAAAAGGGTAAACAGAAGTGATCAAAACTAAATATCATAAGTGAGAATATGTGTATAATCTTGATATAAAATAATTTTATACCCAAAAAATAATATATCAAAATTATGGAATAATGATTCGAATAACATAATTCATGAATCAAAAGAGTGTGAAAAAATGATCAAATATAGATGATCCATGTGTACATAACATAATTATGAGAAAAAGAATAATACTATAACATATTGCAAATATAGATCACATATTATTATAGGGAAACATAACCTTCCATAGTAATAAAAATGAACCCATTTTCTGAGACAACTTAATTTCACCTGCGTATGAGTCACACACATTCACCCTTTCATGACATCAAATTAATTGTTACCATATATATATTTCCAATAATATTTAAACTTTATACCAATGAATAAAAAGAATTTATAGAACCCCATTAATCATCCATACTAATAAGTGACACATGGAATAAATCATTCATCATTTCATAATGAACCCATAAAAATAATACGTGTTTCATTTATCATACCAAAAAAACCACTATAAATATCATGTAATTAATATCCTTTTTGAATTTTATCACATAAATAAATTAGTCATAATTCAGTCAATAATAATACATTTCTAAATCCATGAAAAATAAATGGGTATCAAATGATATTTAATAAATATTTATGTATATATCCTTTGATAATTAAATTAAATCACATGGTACTTACATTTTATAGAAAAAAGATATATATTTAATTAAATAATTTCGAAATCAATAGATATTCCAAATATATCTTAAAATCCATCAATAATTATAAGGAAATATAGAGTGTTCAAGAACAAAAAACATTGGAGAAATGTTATTGTTAAACACCATAGATAATAAAGGAAAATAAAGCTAGTGATGGATCATTATTCCAAAAGAGAAGTATATAGAATAAGTTATCTAGATAAAGAATATGGATTATAAAATTTATATAATATCCTTGAACAATCATGTGTTATGTTAGAGGATGTGGATTTAGATGAAAATAATTTGAAGAGCATTATGAAAAACCAATTTGGTAGTAAAATAAATCGATGATATTTTTGTAAACATTTATTAATATTAAAATATTATATAAATCATGGTGGATAATATATTTTATTATAAAACTAATAATCCATAGAAAAAAAAGTTTATATAAAATTTCAAATATGGTGTAATGATGTGTTCACACATGAAATGTTAAATAAATATTATTTTTACACATTGGTGTAAATGAAATATAAAAAACATTAAAAAGTTCATTAAAACATATTAATAAGGATAAAGTATTAGAAAATAATCATAATAAATAATTGAGGCATAGATAAGAATTTTTTTTAAATCATCAGACGAATATGAACATTTAAAAGGGATGTTCATGAATGAGAAGAAGATACGGGGTCAGTTTCTCAGAAAAAAAACACTTTGAAAAAAATATTAGTCATTGTGAAATCATAGTTGTATGGTACATGTAAAAACTCACGAATAACTAAATACAATGATGATTGTTACTCAAAATAATACAAATTCTTCATATTTACTATCATTTAATGATATTCTTGATTAGAAAATAACATTGGATATGAAATCCTTGGGGATTGAGTAACATTTAATAAAAACCCGTTATGAATAATGTGAATGAAATTGAACTTAAAATACCATGAATAATAGTTAATTTATAATATAATGTAACAAATAGGCAATATATAAACCATATAAAAGTAAATTGGTGCATAATAAGAAGCATGTCCCATGAATTCTGAATTGTGAACAAGATTCCCTATCAAGCTCGGTATCCCTTGAATAGAAGGACAATTGAATAAATAATAAGATATGGGTTTTAAAATTCCAATAATTAAATTAATATGGTAAAATAAATTGATTTGGGACTAAAAATTCCATATTAAATATGTCATGGTTTACAATAATAAATATGTATCAAAAATTTAAAAATAAAACTAGAACAGCCTGCTTTGGTCCATGATTGTTCCCCACATGAACTTAACTTCCAAGATAATCCAATTATAATTGTAAAAAGCCTTATTGTTAAACATAAAAATATAATTTCTTATTATATGGTTTACATATTATCATCTGTTATTTATTAAAAATATAGTTTTCTCTTAGGTCAGTTACTCAAGTTTCATTGGACACTTTTTCCATAACTATTTCTGTAAATTGAAAATTGAAAATTTTGTTATATAATTTATTTATAATACCTATATTTTTTGAGATCAATGTCTTTTATTATTCCCTTATTATAAATTTCATATCTTATTATATGTAACACCCTGTGATTTTAAGAGAATTATTCTTTTAAATTTTATTTATATCTTTTCTTGTGCGTTATAACAAGATTATCTTGCGCTATATGTAGCACTGTATTAGCTTAGAGTATACGGCACACTATTCTAGGCTTATGTTACTTGCAAGAGTAACTTTCCTCGACAATTTGCATTATACACAATACCGAGTTTCACTACACAACTATATGTTATTAAAATATTATATAAACTATCTGTTATGATTAGTAATACCCACTTTGTGAAATTTTATAAATTTTATCATTAAAAATGGACTTCATTTTTGGATTTGGAATATCGAAATTATCCTAAGGTGAATTTTTGTTATTTTTCTGAAAATAGACAATTTTTGATAAATAGTGAAAACACTGAGTTATGGGTTAAAACCAACTTTTTATTTAAATAATCATATATTTTTGGTCAAAATAGATACATAATACCTATATATGTTCAATGTAATTCATTGGAGTCATTTTATAATAATTTTAGATATATAAAAATTTTATTGATCTTTTTACTATAAGAGCATTTGAAAATTTATATAAAACATAATTTTACTGCTTATGTGAGTTGAATTTCAAAAATTTGAGAGACACGGTTAATATCAAGGAGTAAAATGTGGTTCAATAATATAAAAAAATATTTGGTGAATTGTAAATTTTTACTTTTATTTACCACGGTTAAAAGTAAATAGGGTAATTAAGGGTAAAAATGGTATTATTATTATGATAAAACATGTACTAATTATATCTAATAAGTATAATTCAACCAATAAACCTTAGGGTTAAAATATGAACTTATTTGGTCCACTTGGATTAGATTAGGACACTTATTATTATTTTATTTAAAGAAGAGTTAAAATAGTTAACATTATGATTAATAACTATAACCTTTTTAATATAATTATTACGTAAGAAAAATTATACTATAAATATTAATTAGAAAGATAAAAATATTTCCTACATGATGGTATTTTATCTATAATTTTTAAACATTAAATAATTTAATTTATTTGTGACACAATGATGATGCAGTAATTACTTTATTAATGAAATATTAAAATAATTGATATTATAAATACCCAAATAAATGTAATTTCAGAATTTTTATTAATTAACCTAATTTTACAGGTTAATATAACATATTAGGGTTGTTTAGATGATTTTTTCGAAGTAATAATGATGTTATAAATTTAAATAAAACAAAATTCCAAATAGTTTCAAAATTGACATAAAAACATTTTTAAAACAAATATTATATTATTAATTTATATAATGGTTTAAAATCCCAAGTTCGGCCAAAGGACTTATATAATAATATATATGATAGTAATGAACCAATTGGGATTCTATTAGTAGTGTATTGAATTTTTATTAACCATATATTGTATGAATACAACAAGACAGAGTAAAAGTTAAATTATTTAACATAGAGTTAAATCTAAATGATAAGGTTAAAATGGTAACATAAACTTGTCTAAAACCTATTGGTTGAGATTATTTCGACAAATAACCATCATATCCTTAAAAAAAGTCACATTGGGGCCATTATAAACCGAATATTAATTTATTATAATATAATATTTTACATTTTTCCTAAGGTTCCCCTTACCCCTCTTATAAAAGGGAACTAGCCATTCTCTCTAATTCACACCTCCAATGCCATTTGGAATTACCAACCCCTACCAAAATACCCTCTCAACTGTCCTAAATTCATCCTAGATGTATTCCTCTATTCAGAAATCCAACCTAAGGAGTGATTTTGATCAAATCAAATGGATGAACCCGAAGAAGAGGTAAATATCTCACCACCTATTTCAAGTTCCTTTCTAATTCTACTTCCTCCTTCTTCATTGTATCCATTCTAAAGTAATAACTCCAGTATCTTCTATATGATGTGACGTTATTTTAGAAATTGTACATACATATTAGTTATTTTATCCATCCTATGAATGAAAAAGTCACCACACGTGCGTACGTACGGCTTACCGTCTCCACGTCGTGGTGTAGTTTGTTATTCAAAAATTTCATCATTTGGATGGGTATAATAATGAGTATAAATGATATAAATAATAAATATATCATTATTATGATTCTGTACATATGATATACCGTCCAATTATATACTATTTTAATATCAAAATAATTATATCGTCGCTCATGCGTACGTACAACCTACCGTCTCCACGATGTGATATGACTCGTTCTAAATGATCTTCATTGAATAATGATTATATAAATGAATTTATTGAATAAATATGATATTTATTACAGTAATAACGTTATTTAAATGAGGTATCTATATCCTAAAAATAGTAATACGAATTTTTTCCACAAAACACGCATAAGAACAAAATGAAATGAACACTTGAATAACAAGTAGCAATGAAATATTACTAATACGATAGATAAGAATATGACCATATATGATATCATAAAAATGAATATGATTCTTTAATAAGTAAATGAAATTATTTATCCATTGTTTTTTATACTGTGGTATTTAATATTGCATATTTATCAACCACATCGATGTTTCCTTAATATGTAATATTATTTCTATACACCTACAATTGTTTAAATCCAATTTTACCTATTGGTGAGTTTTTATTAAAAGTAATGAAACGAATCTTTTGTCGTTTTTAGTACGAGATACTTTTTTACTTTTTCTTCTAAAGTATGAGAAGAATGTTTTTTTAACTTATACGACATGAATGAATTTCTAATGTTTCATAACGCATAATTTTCATGAAGCTTCCTCTGCAATATTTCATGAATAGTTTCTAAAAAATCATTTTGTTTTAAAAGTTCATGGAATTTTGTGAAAAGAAAATAAATATGTAGAAGAAAGGATATTTTCCTCAAGAATTCATTTCATATTTTTTTTATCAAACCCATTTTCTATCTAATATGACATTATTTCAATTGTGTCTGTTCCAAGTATAATGTCTCTATGATTTACATGGATTCCCTTCTCTTATAATGAAATGATATCTATTTGTTTTATTTGGATTATGTTATGATGGGATGATGTTTATGAAACCCATTTTATTCATTAGGTTGGGATGAATGAATAATGTTTATGTTGTGACCCATGTAAGAATGATTTCATTATGAGATGGGTGGGACCTATATCTCTCTACAATGCATTGGGTAACGATTTATATATCTTGAGATATACATGGAAATAACGTCAAGTAAATATGATACAGTAATACAGGGCTGGAACGGCAGGTAAACCCAATGCAGTAATGGACTTTTTCCACTATGATGGTTTTGGAAGAAATGCCTTGGCTACTTTGGAAATCATATCATGTTATTAATGTGTTTCCACAGTTACATGTTTTATTCCCATGCTATTTTATCATTATTGATGTTCCATTATGATCTAAGCCTTATGTACTACAATGTTTCTTGTCTTTGATCAATATTTAGATGTTTAAACATTAAGTTCATGTTTTTATGTTCAAATGTATATGTGCTGTTTTATTTTCTCCATGCTTACCCTTACGGAGGATTTGATCTCACCCTTTTTATGTTTTCTTTTCCTCCAAGGTATAAAGGAAGTTTTTAGGTAGGAAAAAAATAATATCTTTATGGTATATGGTGAAGATCTTTCACCATGATTAGAAGATTTTGTTCCGAGTTTCCAAAGACACTAAATTAATACGGTCATTGGGAATTTGTTTTTTCATGTATTAAGTTTTCCACAAATGTAATGTAATGTCCATGTACTTCATGATTTGGGTATCTACATTTGGTATCATAGTGAAGGTTTAGTTAACCTTTCTAGACAAGGATGTGAAAACATTAGTGAAATCTCTAGGGATATTTCTAAGGTATGCCTATGAATGTACCTAAGGTTAAGTATAAGTATAGGTTGTAGTCCTAGAATTACGGTAAAGATCATAAAATTAAACCTAAGATGTTAGATAGTGAATGTACCCCCCCATGATTATGTTGTTTTTCTAGAACGAGTTTTTCCTATCATACTATTCATTTAGGGTTTTATGAAATGGCAGGAAACATGAGGATTCATGTTAATGGAGAATATGATGGAAAATGGAATGATATTTTTCATGAGAAATCAAATGAAATAGGTTTTGGAGGTCCAAACATCATCATTACACCTAATCATCAATCTCATAAAATGACCAATAATATCAACTTTGGTAAGATTCCTGACTCGGCTAATATAAGAATGATGGAGTTTCATGATGATCATAGAGGAAATAATGTTCAATTTCCGTCACGTAAATTATGTGAGAAGTGGCATCAAGGAGAATGTTTCAATGGAACTAGAAGATCCTTTGGGTGTGGAAAAGAAGGACACAAAGCTAGAAATTGCAAAGGAAAAGGATCGGTTAACTCCATTGACAATGATAATGGTATTGTTAAGACATCAACAACAGTTAAATGTTTTAAATGTTGAATGTATGGGCATTATGAAAACCAATTTCCTAAGGGTAAGTATCATGAAGAGAATCATCATGGTCGTATGGGTAGTATTTATGTTGATGATGATGAAGAGACTACAAATGATATATGAGATGAAAGATGTTTTAATGCTCGGTCAATGGTTTATGAAGGTAGTGGAATGATTGCATGTTTATCAAGAATAATGTATTGTACTATGGAATAATGAAACATCTAAGGATTGATACACTATTGTTTTTTCAAAAGTATCTGAATTTATATGTTGAATAGGTTCCAGTAACCATGACAAGTGATTGAAATATGTTTGGAAAGATGATGATATGAACATAATGAAGGGATAAAGAGATAATGAAATGTTTGATAGTATTAATGAGCTCATATAAGGACAAAGTGATATAATTGTTTGTGTGTATAGAAATTATGTATTTTGGTTTGTAGAAAGAGTTGACTTTTTATAGAATTCCGGAGTTCACAAAGATTCTATAGAAATTCATGTTCCAATATAATACATGATTAAGGTATTTAAATGTTTGGAATGTGATCATCATGATATATCTTATGATATATGGGTGATAAATGATGTTATTCACATGCTTGGTTGATGAAATTTCTAGTAATCATTGTCTTTATACTATGATCTTGGAAATATATGTTAGATTGGAATAATGATTTGAATTGGATTATGTTGGACATAAGATAACATTGGTTAAGGATAAAACCTTTTTTCGATATTATTTCTGGAATGTTATAATAGTGTAGATTTTGAAAAAAGACAACCTGCAGGACGGGCGACAACCCCTCACGTCGGACATGGTTGTGGGAATCAAACCCACAACCGAAGTGTGACAGGCCTTTATTACCTACCTCTGACCTACAGGAAGTCCCTAGTTGATAGAAACTAGTTTCATTTTATTAATCGATATGATAGATGAAGTATAAGTCCATTTTTGGAACCATATATGATTAATCTCAACATAAGATGGTCATATGTATATAAATTGTGTTAACCTTATGATTGAGACAGATGGAATGACCTATCATTCTATTTCATTGTCTGCTAACACTTCATGAATAACAAATTCAACTTCATTTCCTTAAGAAATGTAGTGGAAATTGTTCATGGAATGACCAAAGGCGAGATCGTATGAATATCAATTAAGTATTTCTTCTAATTCAAAATTTTCAACATTTGGGGAATGATATTGAAACCCTAAAACTTTTCCCTACTACCCTCATATCTGATGAATCGGATGGTACCTTAGATCATAAAAAATTTCTGGCTTTGTGATTGTTGGATTTTTCATACCCATGTTCTCTACCACTCTATATCAGAACCTGAGGGTTAGATTTATCTTTTATATCCATATTTTAACCTATATTCTCATATGTGGAAACCCAGTGATGAGTTACTTTGGGTATCCGTTATGTTTCTAATGATCCTTTTTAAAATGTTGTTTTAGTATTCCTTTTTTACGATGTGTGTTTCTATGAAATAATCTTTCAAGTAGAAAACCATTTATAACCCCGACGAATTTCAAGGGAAAAATTCATTTTAAGGGGGGTAGAATGTAACACCCCAAGATTTTATGAGAATTATTCCTTTTAATTTCTTTGATGTAATTTTTTATATGTTACACCAAGATTATCTTTCTCTATATGAAACACCGTATTAGCTTGTAGTATACGTAGAACTATTCTTGGCTTGCGTTACACGCAGGAGAAACCTTCCTCGATACCTTGCGTTGTACGTAATACAGAGGTTCACTAAACAGCAATATGTTATTACAATATTATATAAACTAGCCATTATGAATAGTTATACCCACTTTTTGAGATTTTATAAATTTTATCTTTCAAAATGGACTTCATTTTTGGATTCAGAATATCTAAATTAGGCTAGGGTGAATTTTTTGTATTTTTATTAAAAAATTCAATTATTGATAAATGGTGAAAACATTGAGTTATTCGTTAAAATGACTTTTTATTTAAATAAACATTTATTTTATTTAAATTTATTTTAGGTCAAAATAGATACATAATATCTATATAAGTTCAATTTAATTCATTGGAGTCATTTTAAAATAATATTAGATATGTAAAAATATTATTGAACTTTTTACCATCATTTACCCACCCCATAAGAGCATTTGAAAATTTACATAAAATATAATTTTACCACTTCTGTTAGTTGAATTTTGAAAATTGGAGAGACATGGTAAATATCATTGAGTAAAATTTGGTTCAATAAGATAAAAATATTTTTTGGTGAATAATAATTTTTTAATTTTATTAACCATGGTTAAAAGTAAATAGGGAAATTAAGGGTAAAAATGAAATTATTATTACCATAACACATGTACTAATTATATTGGATAAGTATAATTCAACCAAAAGAAACCTTTTTAATAAAATTTGAACCTCTTTGGACACTCAAATTTGATTAGGACACTTATTATTATTTTATTTAAAGAAGAGTTAAAATAGTTCAAATCAATGTTTAAAAACTAAAACATTCTTAATATAGGGTTATACATAAGATAAATTCGACTATAAAAATTCATTATAAATCTAAAAATATTTACTACATAATCGTAATTTATTTATATTTTTTATACATTATGTAATTTACTTTATTTATGACACAATGATAAAGCAGTAATTACCTTATTAATGAAATATTAGCAAAATTGATATTATAAATATCAAATTAATGTAATTTGCGACTTTTTATGAATTAATATAAATTTATTGGCTCATATAACATATTATAGTTTGTTAGATGAATTTTTTTTAAGTAATAATGCTGTTATAAATTTTGAGAAAACAAAATACCAAATAGTGTCAAAATTGACATAAAAGAGTTTTTAAAGAAAATATTATATCATTAATTGATATAATGTTCCTAAAAATATAATATTATAAAATAAGACATATATAATAATATATATGACATTAATGACCCAATTGGGTTTCGATTGGTAGTTTATAGTATGTTTATTAACCATATAGTGTAAGAATAACAGAAGACACAGTAAAAGTAAAATTATTTAACATAGAGTTAAATCTAAATGATAAGGTTGAAATGGTAAGCTAAACTTGTCAAAAATATATTGTTTGAGAGGGGTTTGACCCATACCCACCCTAGACTTGAAATAAGTCACTTTGGATACATTATGAATAGAATATGAATTTATTATAAAATAATATTTTTTGTTTTTCTTAAGGTGACCCTCACCCCTCTTATAAAAGGGCACTCCACCTTCTCACTAATTCACACCTCCAAAGCCATTTATCTCATCCAACCCCTTCCAAATACACTTTCAACTATTTTACCTTCATCTTATTGGACTTCATTTATTATGAAATCTAACTTAAGTATCCCTTTAAATCAAATCAATAGGAAGAACCCAAAGAAGAGGTAAATATCTCACCACCTATTTCAGGTTCCATTCTTCTTCCACTACCTCCTTGTTTATTGCCTCCATTATAAAATAATAACACCATTATCTTCTATATATTGTGATGTTATTATAAAACCTTTATGACCATATTAGTTATTTTATCAATCCTATGAATGAAAAAGTCACCACACATGCGTACCTATGACTTACCGTCTCAACGTCGTGGTGTAGTTTGTTATTCAAACATTTCATCATTTGGATGAGAATAATAATGAGTATAAATGATATAAATAATAAATATACCTTTATTATGATTATTTATATATGATATACCATCAAATTATATACAATTTTCATATCAAAAGAATGATATCATCGCTGGTGAGTACGTATGGCCTACCATCCCTACGATGTGATGTAACTCGTTCTAAATGATCTTCATTGAATAATGATTATATAAATGAATTGAATGAATAAATATTATATATATTAAACTAATACCATTATGTAAATTAGTTATCTAAATCCTAAATTTAGGAATAATAATTTATTTGACAAAACACGCATAAGAACATAAAGAAATAAACACCTGAATAACAAGTAGCAATGAAATATTACTAATAAGAAGATAATAATTTGACCATATATGATATCATAAAAATTAATATGAATATTTAATAAGTCAATTCCATTATTCAATTCTTTATAAAGGAGGTTCGGATACGTACTAAGCATATCATACCTAAGTTAAGGGAAAATCTCGCAATCTAAATTTATATCTGAGTTTGTTTACACTTCAGTATTTAATGGGTTATATTTATCAACCATATCCATGTTTCCTTAATTTGTAATATTATTTCTATCCCCATAATATATTTTAAATCCAAATTTACCTATTTGAGAGTTTTTAGTAAAATATATTATAGGAAACATTTGTTGTCTTCAGTACGAGATACATTTTAACTTTTCTAGCCAAAGTACGAGAAGAATGTTTTTTAACTTATAGGGCATGAACATATTTTTATGGTTTCATAATGCCTAATTTTCATCAAGATTACTCTATAATATTTCATAATAATTTTCGACAAAATCTTTTTCTTTTAAAATTGCAAGGGGTTTTGTAAAAAGAAAATGATTTTGAAGAAGAAAATATATTTTCCTCAAGAATTCATTTCAAGTGTTTTATTATAACCATTTTCCATATAATATGACATTATTTCATATGTATATGTTTCAAGTATAATATCTCTATTATTTACAAGGTTTCACTTTTTTTATGATAAATAATATCCATTTGTTTTATATAGATTATGTTATGATGGGATGCTGTTTATGAATCCCATTTTATTATTTGGGTTATGATGAATTATTTATGTTTATGTTGTGGAACACGTAAGAATGATTTCATTATGAGATGGGTGGGACCTGTATCTCCCTCCAATGCATTGGGTAATGATTTATATCTCTTGAGATAGACATGGATGTAACGACAAGTAAATCTGGTACAGTAATACAGGGATGGAATGGCAGGTTCACCCGACTCAGTAATGGACTTCGTCCACTATGATGGTCTTGGCCGTAATGCCTTGGCTACTATGGAAATAATATCACGTTATTAATGGTTTTCCAAAATTAAATGTTTTATTCCCATGCTATTTTATCATTATTGATGTTTCATTATGATCTATTCCTTATGTACTACCATGTTTAATGTCTTTTCTAATGATTTTGATGTTTAAACATCATGTTAATGTTTTTAAGTAAAAATGTATATGGGTTGTTTTATTTTCTCCATGCTTACACTTACTGAGCATTGAGCTTAGCATTTTTATGGTTCCTTTTCCACTGGGATATAAAGGAAAGATTTAGATAGGTTAAATAAATATGATCATTATGGGAGATGTTGATGATCTTTCACCATGATTAGAACATTATTTTCCAAGTTTCCAAAGACACTAAAATAATACAGCCATTGGGTGTTTGTTTTGTAAGGTATTAAGTATTCTGAAAATGTAATTTAATATCCATATATGTCACGCTTTGGGTCTCTACATTATATGTTTCCAAAATGGAATCTAAGTATCAAAGTATACATGAAATATTCTTTTTTGGTGGTTAAAATTACTCTGAAGGTTTGTTATTAATATAACGTATTAAATTTAAAATATTATATATAAAAACCTCATAACGATACTTATTTATTTATTATTATCCAAAATATTATTTATTATGTACACATAGTGAAACAATATATAAATTTTGAGCATCTTTCAATAATATGGTTAAACCGAAGAAAATGATAAACATGTAATTATTAATAGATAAGTATGATCGAGGTGTGATTTAGTTATAATATCATTATTATTGAATAATAGTGACATTATTTTTTTTATAAAACTAATGAATTATGTTTGAAATGATTTTATAAAATGATAAAATTTTATATGAAAAAAGATAAAAACTTCTACTTGAAGGTGATAGTCCCTGCATATGATGATTTCAATATATCAAAAATTAGAATGAAGGTCGGGAATGATTATAAATTTTAGAACCATAATAATGTGATATATATATTATTAGTTTAACCATTTCACTATTTCGACCATCCATGGTAGGTGGTCAATGAAAATAAGACATGTCATTCAAGGAATCTGGAGTCTAGAAATACGCATGATGACATTTCTATTTTTAAATGAATTAGAGAGACTAAATTTAATTAATAAATTATTATTTAATAATATAAAATATATTATATATAAAATATTTATTCATCAATTAGATCATTATAACCATCCATGATATGTGCTTCTGAAAAATATGAGATAAATTTTTGTAGGTGGCGGTCTTCATGTACACAGAATCGATGTTCTTTTATTCATTTAAGTGGATGGAAGTGAATAAATATGATTTGTTTATTAAATATAATAATATATTTATTATAAATTATTCTAATTTTAATATATTAATGTTTTTATAAATAGTTTTGAATTGTAAGATTAAAAATAAATGATTAATAAGTAGATAATACATATGTTAAGAGCTTGATTTTTATCATAATATCCTTTGATGTGGAGGCCTTGACATAACTAACAATGACTAGTGGGGTAAGGATGTGAGATATGAACTATATATTCCCAATAGATATTTCATTTATTTGAATCATTAATCTATAATGTTCATAGGATATTGAGATTATGACTAAAATAATATTTCATGCATGTTGTTGCCTTTGATTATTTAAATAACTAAATATTAATAATAAATAATATTATTATAGTTCAAATGACTTGAATGATATCATTATTATACAATTATAAGAGTTTTAATTTGAATGTATTGTTATTATTTAAGGATTATGATTCATGAATGGATGTTTCATTAGTGATTGCATTTTAAATCAAAGAGTTAATGGTTTCATTATCGAAGAATTTCCATTAGGGATTTATAAATCCTACTACCATATAATGGAATAGGTATGATATTATCCAAATGAATACCATTTAATATGATACTCCCCTCCATTTTCCTACTTTTTATTTAAAGGTACTAACATACCCTATAAGTTTGTGGATCTTGATCAAATGTCGAGTGATTCAGGAACAACCCTTCGATATATTATGGAGGTGGGATTCTTTTTCCACTTTATAATCTCTATAACTCATCTGATGTCTTTAAATAATGATGAAATTGATTCATCAGTTTATGTTATAGAAACATATGTATAGAAGTTATTTATTTATATTTTATGCATTTTTATACTATTTTTCATTGATATCCTTGAAAATGTGGTGTTAGATGACTTCTTCATGTTCTAATAACTCATATTATATTTATAAAAAACCCTAACAGCGGTACCAAAGAGATGCAAGTTTAGTTTTTTTAAGCATTCAATTATATTATGAAGAAACTGAAAAATAGTCTAGCGTTTCATTTTTTTGGATGTTATATTTTCATTAATGTGTTTACCCTTACATATATGTGCTATGTAAAGGTATCTATGACCTTAACATTAAAAAACATAGATATATTAGGGTAACCAAGGTATTACTCTTATGTAAATATTAATGCATAAGAGTCACTGCAACTTACCTTTACAAGAAGTAAATGGGGTGTAAAGGAAGTTGATTTTTAATTAGGTTATTTAATGGAAATTGGTGGCTTTACCATTATGCTTATATGTATTGGAGCCGCTCTGTAAAGATCCCGAAGATATAATTTTACACAGTAATAGTTAAATAATGACTAGGTTTACAAAAACGACATGCATAAAAGTATTCGCTATACGAAAGGATTTTTGTATGGGTTTTTTCTTCATACCCTTACATGAGCTGGCTAAATAAAGGTTATACCCAGATGCATGATGTTTCTCAGAGCTACGTTAAGGTGAAATTTTTTTACTACCTTATAAGAGTGGTTCAGGAAGGTCTATGTAAGGGTTACTTGAGACTTTCCCTTATGTAGAGGGGTTATGTATTGTTAAAGTGGGGAGGGGAACCCTTGCATTGGAATTTGTTCTTGTGTAAGTGTTAACATAAGAATTAATAAAAAAAATCATATAAATTGTTTTATATTTTTACGAATCACTGTAAAATATATTTTGAAATATTCTAATTTAAATATGTTTATTATTTAATTATAATTAATAAAATGTTTATGTAACAGTTTTTTCCAAATATTAAATGTTAATAGTGAAAATACATTTTACCAAATGATATTTAATAACATATGATCTAGAAAGAAAGTCAAAAAGATAAAATGATTATATTTAAATTTTGAATTGTTCATAATTATTTATTTTGAATTTGTAAAAATAACAGGGGGCCTTATTTGGATATTATTTAAGCAAACTTGTATTTTTTTTTTATGATTGATATAATTAATGTTTAAATAATAATGAAGTATATCATATTTATATTATGTAAAATATCTAAATAAAGAATTTAACTTGTATATTGTGTATAATTCATAAAATATCATATATTTTAAAGAGAAATTACATATAATAATGAATATTAATGAGATCATATTTGAATTTATATAAAGGGTTTATTTTTATGATTTTGGAATGTATGTAATAAAAATATATAATTATAACATGTTTATAATTTTTTACTTATGAATTATTCATAAATAATTATCTCATGATCAAATATTGGAATTTTTAATTTATTTAAAGATAATTCCCTTCTATATTCTTGTTTTTAAAATTATATAAGAAATGTGAATATTTTATGATTTAGTTTAAATATTAATCAACATATAGGATATATCCATGCATTACATATTTGGTATGATAAATTTGTTCGTCAACAATGATCATTTTTTGTAATTGGGGTTACTATAAATAATTTTTTATATATATACGATGAATATTAGGTGATATAGTTACAAGGAATTTAACTCTCTCTTAATTAAAGTATCCTCGAGTCAAGGGACTTTGGGTCGGACAACCTTCTTACCGAGAGAAATTGTCTTTGTCTTAGAAAGATAATGGGGGTGGCTGTCTATAGCTTTGGAAATACTGATTAATATATGGTCAATATAAAATATTTATATGTATTTACATGAAGTGTATATAAAACTTATGAATTTGATCCATCTAGATATTTATAAACATGTTTGGAATATTTTTTGGGGGTGAGTAACACAAACAAGTGGATTGTGTGTAGGGTTACACATCAATATGGTTTTAACATACTAGTTTAGGGGAGGGAATATGATTCCACAATAAATATTAGATGAATTTATACATAAAAGGGAACATCATGTGATTAAATCCCCGTGAAATAGTAATTATGAGATTTCATCCAAAGTGGCACATGTGAATACCTTAACCATCCAATCAGGATGGCCATGATAAATATGGATTCCCCTAGACTGTCCCTTATTATCATATATTTGGATTTTACTTTGGGATAAACAATCCAGGATACCCTAATAGGATAGGGTTACTAGTGGAATAAAATTGAGTTTATCTATTTGATGGATTAGATAAAGTGTTTTCTATTAAATATTCCAAGAGTTAAAACTATTGTGATTGAGATGATTCCAAACCTAAATAACTTAGTGCTGAGGGAAATGGAAAATGATAGTAATTATTTTTTAAATATGGATCTTTGACCACTAATAGTTATGTTCAATTTCTGAAAATGGTTTCATCATTTTATTTAGATCCCATTTATTAAGGTTCTTATTGAATAATTATAAAACTTGATACTCATATAATAAAATATTCTATTTTATATAAAATCATCATCATCATCATCATAAACATTTTAATTTATCTATAAAAAGAGAAATTTAATTTAAGTAGTTATAAAGAAAATAAAATTATGAAAAATTCTTAATCGTGATTTATAATTAAATAAAAATAATTAAGGGAAATTCAATGTTTTAGAGAAAATATGTCTTCAACAACAAAGTGTAAATTCTTTTAAAACAATTGAATATTGATGATTATGGAATAAGAGAGTGATTCACTTTTGGTTTAAAAAATTTAGATGAAAAATGACCATGTAATGTTTTTATCCACTCATGCACTTAATATTATTGAGTACATCAATTATTTTATTCTTATATACTTAATACGAGTGGTTATAACAAATGATATTCAATATGGTAGAATATATAGAATAGTCAATGAGAACAATGGTTTCTTTAAAACATTATTGGTTATAGAATTCAATTTTATTATTATAATAGATATAATACATCTATTTTATGATTAAAAATTGTTATAAATATATAGATATTTAAAAGAAGAAAAGAAATAAATCTGGACTTTTTATTTCAAGAAAGGAACTAATGGAGTTAATGCATTGATAACTTGTCTACATCATATTCAGATTAAGTTATCAGAAAAAGTGTGTTAAATTTTTTTCACCTAGAAATAGAATAAAAATAATTGTTTTAAAAAAATTGGGATGCCGTTTTTTATACCAATAGTTAGGATTTGATCAATTTTGTAACATACATTTTTGTGAGAAAAAAATGGATATTTCTAGTTGGGGAATTTATCATATTTTATTCTATTGAAATCATTGAAAAATTTGATTTTAATAAATAAATGGAAAAAAAATATCCTCAATGTGTTAAGATTATATTAGATGGGATTATGTTGTCTAGATTTTGGTATAGTATAAAAAGAAAAAGTGGTTAGACGTTCAAACAAGAAAAATTTAATTTTTTTTAAATGTTCAATAATGTTTCTTAAAGATGCAAATCAATGTAATTGAAACACTAGGTTATCAATAATGAAGAGTAATAAATAATTATGACTATTCAATCTATGAAATACCTGAAGGAGTTTATGGAACTCCATGGAATTTCCATGCTTGGTATTGATGTTATAGATATTAATAAATAGATTTTGAGAGGTATTTTATTGTGAATGTATATTTTACAATATTTTATAAATATACTGGAGGTTAAAATCAATAAAATAATAGATTGATATTTTAGTTTATATTCATGGGATGATGTAAAAAGTTACTAAATATTGGACATAAATGTAATTAATTTTATCAAGCTCAATAATTATAACAAAATATTTGTATCTTCATCTCATTTCCCTTATGTGATAGGATACTTTTTTCAGTTACATATAGTTTTCTTAAAAAATTATTTGATGATTAAAAATATAAACAATTATTTTGATTCATAAATCTATATAAATTTTTTTGAGAATAAAATATGGATAAATTTCTATTATTCAGGATACAATTTTTCTCTTAATATTTATTAAAATATTTAGAATGTGTTCCTACCACCCATAAGTGGTATATTTTTATAAATTATTCTTTTTGTATAAAAAATCAGATTGAATGGAAAAAATGTTATTTCTTAAAAAGGATTGTATGTATCATAGTATGATATTTGGAAAATAATATAGTTACTATGAGGATATTGATTGTTTTGTTAGGCATATAGATATTCAAGATTAACAAATATACTATAACACAAATAAAATGTCAATGTTTTTTCCATTCAATAAACTAAACTATTTAAAATATGGGATGGTAATAAGAAAAAACGCGTTTAATTTAGATACAATTGGGAATGAATGTATAATTGTTATACCAATATAAATTTATTTTATTTTTTACTCCATATTCTAAAAGTGATTAGGATTTGTGACAGTAATTAAAAATGTAATGTTTTACATTTAGTTACTATGAAATTTAAATCACTATTTCATATTGGAATATACTAGAAAAAATTATATTATTATTATACATGAGTTTCTATAATTATTTAATGTATGATGGTAAATATAAAGTTAAAGAGTTATAATGGTTACTAAAACAAAATGGATTTCACTTTATCCTAAAAGTGTTAAGGTGGATAGACAAATAATAATGTAATTTTTTACATTATTTCAAGATATTTTTTGATGAAATATGGCTCCAACTGGGATGGTAATTAAATAATATTGAGATCTATGTAGACAACATATTTCTAAATTGTAACATGTGATGATGTGACGTTATGAAGCTTGAATATTTTCAATTAGTTGAATATTTTGGAATATGATTACAAAGTCTAAAAATTATTCAAACTTGATTTAATCATAATTGTTTCTCACTATAAATTTTTGTTAGAGTGTTTTATCATATGGAAACATATTGATGACATCTTGATTACATATGATTTCATTTTTTACCACTCTGAAAAATTATAGTAAACATAAGGGAGATATAGAGGTTTATAATAAATGATACGTTAAATAGTCGGTTTTGTTGGTTTTATTAAAATTATTAAAGCTTTTATGAATAATTAGATGTATCATATTAAATGAAACCTCTATTTTATAATTATTTCAGATATTCTACATAAACTTATATATATATATAAATATATGTAATTGTAATGATAATTGACCTCTAAATGTATGGATTTTAGTTTATCCATATTTGAGATTTATAATAGATTGTTATAGTTTATGATAAAATATTAGGGAATTTGTGAGAATAATTCTTGTATAGTGATACGAAATGTGCTCATGTGGCATAAGTGAAAAATGATATTATTTTTTAGGGTTGAATTACCCACTGTGTATAACACATGATGTAACACAAAGATGTATTAGTTATATTAGGGGTGCATATATCATATTTTATTCCCCATTACCTGAGTTTGGTGAGATAACTAGAATGAGAAACATCATACTTTAATATCCTACTAATGAAATTCTATATATCGACTTATCTAATATGATGGTGATTTGGTATATTACTGATCTTACCATCTTTTGGAGTATAAAAATATGTAATCCCACCTCTAATATTATTATTATGTCTTCTAGGCCCTCAATTGAGATAGAAAATCAATGTGTGAATACACACCATTATATATATATATATATATTGATAAGGGACATTCTATGTACTTTAATATAAGGATGATATATGATGTATTCATCGATCAGATCAGTCTATACTTAGATTTTCATTAATAGATAGATTTTCTCTATATGATTAAAAAGTTATATACCTTGTGTTCACTTGATGTCTTAGACAATGGGAAAAGAAGTGATTTTGTCACACCCTAACCTTAGTTTCATATTATTTCATTGATTTATATTTATTTATTGGAGTTTATTATTTCAGTTGAGTTTTGGGTTGACTTTCAAATGAATATTTTTGAGTTTCGAGAGGTTTCAGTTTTTTTTTCGCTTTTCATTATTAGTTTTCATGGTTTGAGAAGAAAAAAATGTAGATGCTGGATGTGAAGGAACTTTATAGATAATTTTTTTTCACATATTTTATTTAATAGTATGTGCATGGTTTTTCCCAAATTTTGTCAGGAAAAGGATTTATTTTACACCTTGTTGGTGTAATCTATGACCTAGGGCACAACTTGCACATGATTAGAGCGAGTTGTGAAGAAATTTTGAGTGAGATTTTTTAAATTAAATGGATTTGAATTTTTTAGAACATTTTTTACCAAACCATGAAACCTACCTTAGAGGGTGTCCATTCCCACTAGTAGATTTCACATTGCTGGCACACAGTTTGTCAAAACTGGGACGCCAAACAGTACGAATTACCCAGATTTTTAAAATACTGAATAACTAAATTTTATCCTCTTATGTTTACCCAAAAATTTGGTTTTCTCCTCCACCATTATTCATTAGAACATGATTGGTATCCAAAACCCATTTTCCCTTGGCTCTCCTTCATCTTTTGATTCTCCTCCTTCAAATATAGGTATGTGTGACTTTATTTTTTTTGTCATTTTCTCCTCTTATTAAATTCCTATATTTTTATTCTATTTTTCATTACCATGGTTCCTTATTGGATGAATCCTTATGTAAGTTTTGGCTTGTGTGGATTAATTTATTTCATTCTAGGGTGTGAATTTTTCTTCTTGGGCTTGGTTCTTCCCTTTATTTGTGTTTTGTCGCATTCTCATACCATTGAGGTAGGTGTTTCCATCCATTTACTTTGTAGAAGATGTAATTTTACTCTTAAGAACTAATAAATAATTATTAAATTTTTTATTCATGTTTGTGATGTTCTATTTTGATTTATTATGGTCTTTCCATGTTGACAAATTAATTAAAATGGGGTTTCAAAAGTATTTTTTCGTTATGATTATATGTATTTGAATACTAAGTGTTTGATAAAATTAAAATTTTAAATTTAAATTTAAATTGAGTACATTGGTATTATGTTTAGCCTTGGTTGGTTTCTAGTAATTTTTTTACTTGTGAATTGAGCTTTTAATTTGTTTGTGATGTCTCAATGTGGATTGATCCTCATGTGTGGATCCTTGTTATTAGATATAATTCTCCTAGTGTTTCTTTAATTTGAACCTCAGGTATTTTTATTTTGAACCATATATATATATAATATTACATGTGGTAATATATATATATATATATATATATATATATATTCATTGGGTCCACATATGGATAGGTACACACATATACATGGTATTCCATACAAATTCCCTTTTGGAATGCTAGTTTTCAAAATCCCTCCACTCAATTATTTTTTTCATTTATCGTCAAATGATTTTCTAAAAAATCATAGTATTAAATAAATTTTTTTACACTACATAGGAATTCTAAAGTGGTTATTAGATGTGTTCTCTTAAACATTCCCCATTTTGAAATTTGAATTATAGTTTGGGAATTGCATGACTTGAGTGGACCATTTTCCAAATTACAAGCTTAAATAACGTTATCAACTAGGATTTTGAAATAGTTTTAGAAAGAATATTTTTATTAGAAGTGGTTTCATTTTAATGAGGTTTATGTCCTAGTTGGTAATTTTTTATGTTTGGAAAATTGGTTTTGAATCCATATGTTTTGTAGTTATGGTTGGAAATTGTGAAAGGTTATATGCATGATGAGATCCCAAATGGAAATCTTTCCGACGATTGGGTCTTCGTATAGATGGTGTCTTGATGTTGAAATGTCATCCATGATGGTATCTATGAGTTATGTTTAATTCCAATCTTTTGTTGGCCTCCTAACCCCTTTATACTATTATCATATGATTCATGAATGTAATATAGAGTCTTGATTGAGAATTCATTCTAGTTATGATTTTATGGATTTGAACCCCCTTGAGAGAGGATAATACAGTTGGGAATTGGCTATGGTGAGGCTATCATAGAGTAACTAGGTTGTTTATTTACTATGGAGGTGTACCATAAGCTGGAATGTGGTTCCAAACTGAGTACATTGAGGCATTTATTCTAGGTATTCTTAGGATATTCCTATGATTACATATATGTATGTACCTTTTTTATTTTTCATCAATTTTTTAATTGGTGTTTTGGAATTTTTCTCTTCACTCATATTATTTAAAATTATTTAAGGTTTTATTTTCTTTACCCTTCTATTTTTTTAGTTTGAATTTCATTTTCTCTTATACATTCATCATTTTTGGTTTCCACATATCTTTTTGGTTTTAAAATTGGGTTTTTAAAAATAATCTTGAATATGGTCCTTAAAATATTTTGAAATCTATTTTCTCTAAATATATGTCAAACTAGAATATATGGATTATTTCTAGAAAGGACATTTATGGAATCTATGGTGAATACCTACTGGGCTATTTTATGGTCACACCCTACTTGTTCCACATGGAATTAGTAGACGTGATAATTTTGTAGAGATATTTTTTGTTTAAGATTTCTTATTAATAAAAATGGTCTAATGGATGGTGGTGAACAAGATGTAACAAGGTGAGCATGTTTGTTCTGATTGTTTTCATTCTTTTATTTTTCTACTATGTTCCCCTATAGTTATATCTAGATCTTCTTAGGTATTTATTTTTGCATAGTGATTATTGTATCCCACTTTTCTTATGTAATGCATTTTCATGTTTCAATTATGTTTTATATTATTTATGAAAAATCATACAAAATTGTATTACCTTAACTACTCAAATATAGTTACCATCCTGAAAGGATCATCAACACCTCATGAGCATTGTTAGAGGTTGGATCGGGTGATCAGTTTTGCATTTTCTTGGTTTGGTTATTGAAAAAAATATATCATATTATCCTTTTGTTATTTTGCCTGTTTGATATACTGGATATTTGATTTTTGGAACTTGAGAGGTATGTACGAGAAGAGCATCTTGAACACCTTCTATTCCCAAACATTGAGTTTCTATGGGTAGTCGAGGACTTGAATCCTTTATTTTGGTTTTTTATTGTTATATCATTTTCACATTTTTGGTCTTTTTTGGGTAATGATAATGGAAGTGAAAGTATGATAAATAAGTATCATTCATGGATTAATGACCCTTGAAGATCCTAATAGAATGGTTGAAGATACATCCAGTGGTTGGTACATGCTCTGGGAATGATCTAACAATCATTGTGATCAGGTAATTTAAGAACATTAGTTCCCTATTTAAATAATCTAATTTCAATTTTTCCTTAAATTGAATCAATGTTTCTACTTTAATTAAATATATTTTATTGGCGTCTTCATCCAGAGATAAAATATCAAATCCTCTCATCCATGGATGTTTTCTAGAAATCTAGTAGATGATTTATTTCTAGGTGAGTTGGTTCCTTGATCATAGTCTGAAGCAGTTGGAAATTTGGTTTCTCAAGGCACCCATGAAGGGTCACCATATGGAATATATTTTTTCTAGAGTAACCAATATCTATGGAGTCTCCCTTATTAGTTCTAGATTCTCATTTATCAGACCACCTAATCCTGTGTTTATCGTGTGATTAGTTTAGGAACTAGAATCCATATTAATGTTGGCCTCTAATGGGGAACCAACATCATATCCATTTGGGTAACATGGAATGGTTCTGAAATAAGTGGATTTCTAATGGGATGTCTCAATCGGAGGCAACGAGCTTCGAAACATGGAGATATTTATGCTTCAAGACCCCATGGATCCATCCATAGGCCCAGAGTGAATATTTTCATGATTTGAATAATTTTTGGGTACGAGGTTGTCGTACCATGTTTTTTCTCCAATTTTGGAGTCGGGAACGTATATAGTTTCCCATTTTGTAACTCTTTTTTAAACTCTTTTTTCTTTTTAATTTATTTAAAGGCTAATTTATTGAAACCTCTATAGTTTTTTATTTTTTCATTTAAGATGTGAATCATTTAATGGTTTTCCTTTTTATAGATAAATATTTTTTTCTATGTGGATTTTCATAGATTCTTGTTTTTTGTGGAAATAATGAACAATGATTTTGTTTGATGTTTGATTTGATATTCATTTGCTGAGTTAAATTTATTTCCATTGTTATAGTTGGTTTCTGAATAATGGTAAGGACCATTTTTTTCTTCCCCCAATGGTTATCAGTATTATCATTTTATTGGGTGTAGTTTGGGCGTAACTTGTGAAGTTGAAGGGTCACAAAGAGGATCATGGTTTCATTTTTCATCATTTAGTTTTGGGTAAAACATTTTTCTTCATTTGTATGGATATATTTCTAGGTCCATAATGTTTTTAGAGTGGTGATAATTGTCATACTAAGACCCAAATTTGTTAATTTGTTTATTTGTTTTGAATATTTAGGATGAGTTTTAGGTTGAGTTTCCATTGATAATTTATTAGTTTTGGGTGGTTTGGGATTATTTTTTGACTAATACTCAATTATTGTGCATAGTTTGGGGGATACCATGTGGCTGTTGGATGTGAAGGTCTTATCAATTTCATTTTTTTATGCATGGGTAGTATTGTATTGTTTGTGCATAGTCTTTCCAAAATTGTTTGGGGGGGGGGAGGAGTAATAGTGTGGCTTGTTAGTTGTGTCTAGGACCAAGTGCATGGCATAAACATTGTTAGAGAGAATCATGAAACAATAGTTTTAGGTATTCTAACATTTTAATAGTGATGCATTTCACAATTAACTCATAGTTTCCCAAGAAATGTGTACAACCCATGCGGTTTTCCCTTACTTCTGGTATGGTGTTCATGGTTGGTGCACAATTTTTTAAACAAGAATCCAAACCAAGAAACATACCATGATTCATGAGATATTGAATTTTCTATTATTACCATCTTATATATTCACCCCAATTCTATTTCCTCCTCCCCCATTTTTCCTAGGTATATGATGGGTCTCCAAAACACCTCTTCCCCTAACTATACTTCCTCCTTTGATTGCCTTTATTAAAATGATGGAAATTTTCTATTGATATATTTCCATTTTTCCCATCTTCATCACCTTCTCTTTGGTTCATATTTTTTCCCTTACCATGGATCCTTCTTTTCTAAACTATAGAGTTATTGTTAGCTTTGGTGGGTTTATTTTATTAATTCTAGAGTGTGTTGTTTTGTTTGTCGGCTTGGTTCTTCCCTCTCTCAAAGTTTCATCGCATTCTCAGACCATTGGGGTAGGTGTTTCTATCCATTTTCATTATATAAAATTCCATTTGATTATTTATTGTTATAAAATAAATTTAAATGTCTTATTCATGTTTGTGATGTTCTAGTTTGATTTATTATGGTGTTTCAATGCTGTCAATTTAATGAAAATGGGATTCAAAAGGAATTTCTTCATTTTGTTTAATTTTTTTTGATGAAATTATAAATATCCTATTAAAAAGAAATGAAGTAATTTGGGATTATCATTTTCCTTTATGGGTTTTTTTGATTTAGTTTACCTGTAAATTGAGCTTTCCTTGTTGTTCTTATGCCTATTTATGTTTTTATGATAATGTGTGGATCCTTGTGATAAGTTATATCATTATTTGTTTTTCATTAATTGGATCCTTGTGTATTTTATAATTTTCCATGTATATTCTGGTAGATGTGGTCATGTCCTTATGTTCATGGGGTCCACATATATATTGTCACACACATATTCATGGTATTCCAGAAATTTATTTATTTTAGAACTTATTTTTTATAACCTCTCTTCCCGTCCTTATTTTTATTCCCTTTATATTAAAATGGTTTTTTAAAAACAACTTCTATTCCGTTATTTATTTCTTATCTCCAAATGGATTCTAAAATTGGTTTTAATATTTTTTTCTATGAAACATGACCCAATTGGCACCATGAATTGTAGTTTTTCAATTACATGAATTGAAATGCCCATTTGGAATCTTCTGATCCTAAATAATGTTCTCTCATTGGTTTTTGAAATGGTTTTGGGAAGAAATGTGTTTTCATAGGAAGTGGTTTTGGATATGTAAAGGTTATGTCATGGTTGGTACTTTTTGATATTTCTAAATGTTTTTGGAACCTTATTTTTTGTAGACATGGTTGGTTCTTTTGAATGGTTCTATGTTTGATGGGTACCCATATGGTTGTCCTTGCAATGAGAGTGTGTTCACATTACTGGTGTTAGGATGATGGAAAGGTATTCATGGTGTAATATACATGTTATCTTCAATGCCAAACGTGTGGTGAAATCCTCACTTCCACATATAATATTACCAAGGGACTCCTGGATATCATATATAGGGTTGAGTGGTAGTTTCTTTCTAGTCCTGATTTGACTGATTAGAACCCCTAATAAAGAGGATAGTCCAAGTGTTAATTACCATTGATGATGCTCGTTTAGAGAATCCAAGTAAGTTTTTGACTATAGAGGTTCACCATAACCTATAAGGTGTGTGTATAGGTATTTCTTATATGAATTGTTAGGAAATGATACAAATTACATATGTGTATATTATTGTATCATTTTACATCACTTTTGTTACTTGATATTTTTTTATTGGCCTACTTTCACTTGTACTGTTTCCCTTAATCTCTTCCTTTATTTTCTTTACCCTGCTATTTTTTTAGTTTGATATTATTTTTCTCTTTTACTTTCATTCAGTTGTGTTTTCACATGAACTTTTTGTTTTCAAATTGGGTTTTAAAATTGAATGATGAGTTTGGAAATTTATTGGTTAAACCACCTTTTTTCCCACAATAAATTTTAAAATAGAAAATATATTCAAGTTTTGGGAAAGGAAATGTATGAATATGTGGTTCTTACCCACTAGGATTTTTTATGCTCACACCATACTTATACCACCCAGTATCAGTAGACCAAAGGTTTTTTGTAGGTTCACCTTATTTTATGTTCTCTTATAGAGTAGTTTGGACA
Source organism: Viscum album (assembly GCA_963277665.1). Classification (NCBI taxonomy): domain Eukaryota; kingdom Viridiplantae; phylum Streptophyta; class Magnoliopsida; order Santalales; family Viscaceae; genus Viscum; species Viscum album. The sequence continues at coordinate 872,634,549 of OY728143.1, read as the reverse complement.
TATGGATAGTGGTGACTAAGATAACAGAGGGTGATCGTGTCGATTATTGTTTGTTTCAGTTGTCTATTTTAGATATAATTTTTATATTAAATTATAATATTATTTGTATCTGCTTATGTATTTATTTGTGTTTTTTGATTATTATATCGTATTATTCTTGTTGCATGCTTTGTCTTGGTACTTGTATGTTCTAAATTTTATTGGATAAATAATTACCAATTGTATTACCTTGTATTATTATCCATAGTTTCCATCATACGAGGATTGGGAACAACTATTGGTCTGGGTCATGGGAAGGATCATGTGAAAAGTTTAGGATTAGGCTGTGTTGGTTCTTGATAGAATTCTTGATTTTATATGATGCAGACTAATGTAAACGTGTAAAATGATACATGTTCTTGATAGAGGTCACTCTATATAATTTTGTAGTTTGAGTAGCATGGTCACTTTTCTAGTGTCCACACTTTAATTTCAATTAAGTTTATAGATATATGTATTTATTATCTACATAATAAAGTCTTGTATGGTAAAAAAATTGGTTTAATGAAGGCTTATCGATTTTTCCACATATAATTACTCGAAATGTGACTTAGAGTTAATCGAAAAATGTTTTGGATTACTATTAGCAAGGCATTGATTATGTTTTGATACAAGGTGAAGTTAATGATATCATTCCATATTTTTCTCTAGATATCTAAAAGGTGTTTTGGATATTGTTTCAAAAAATTTTATATAAGGAACAATATAAGGTGAAAATTCACAATATATATTTGGATTTAATGAATGTGAGAGATTAAAGAAGATATTACCTAAAGATTTAGATTATATGTGATCCTTGTCTCTATCAAGTGCAAGGGATATAGATATATATGGATGAAATTACATTTCATGCATCATACTACATTTAATCATGCGAAGAGATATATATTAAAAGGTATTAATATTATAATATTTCAAATCGCATAAACGAAATTGTTTTTATCATCTATTTAAAGAGTTTTAATGTGAATGGATTTTACTTATTTTATCGACATGATACGTGAATGGATGTTGCATTAATTCATGAATTTCAAACTCATGAGTTAATGCTTTCAATATCATGGAGTGGCCTTGATGTATTTATAAATCCCAGTACCATATGAAGGGGGTGGATCTAATATTATTCTAGTCAATCCCTAGGAATATGATTCTTAATTTAATCATCATCTTTTAAATTTATTATTACTCAAATAATATGGAGGATTGTGGATCTATTTTGAACATCCAGTGATTCTGAATCATTTTGTGGATACACTATGAAGGTGAGATATAATTTTTTACACTTTATAATCCCTCTCAAAGTCATGAAATCGTAGTGAATAATTATGTAGTTCCTTATTTTTTATAATATATACACACTTATTTACTATTGTTAATCATTTCAATTTTTATCCAGTTTCATAGATTTATTCAAATAAATCACTGAAAAATTGGCTTTAAATATCTTATGCATGTACTAATAATTATTATTATATTCTTAGAAAACCTTAATAGTAATGGGTTCTCGGCGGAAAAAATGAAATAATTTAACAAATTAATTTTATTGGAAATATGTAACATGAGTTGTTGGAAGTGACCTATTTTATATGTTTTTAGAATGATTGTTTTTGAAGAACCTATTATATTTTTAATCATGTAATGATGTTATTAATGAGTAAATTTCAAAAAAAACACCAAAAGTGGAAGGGATGAGAGGTTTATTTATGACACACCTCCAACATCCATTTAAAAACGTGTTTTTATATTGTATTTGGTTATATCTTCTTTATAATAAATGTTTACCATTTTTAATTTTAATGAGGTAAATAATATTTCATTCTTATTAATTAATTTTAAATAAACAAATTAAATTGATGTTTTTATATTATTTGAAACATATAATTTCTAAATTAAAATTAAATTAATGAATAAAATTTATAATGGTGTGAAAAAATATATTTAAAATAAATACACATTTCATATAAAACAATTTTTAGGGAAAAATTCAAAGCATAAAACTTGTGTGTTTTCCATATCTATTAACATTATTAATATTATTAAAATAAAATAATTTATTTTTTAAAATAGTATTTAATTTTCAAATATATCAAAAACTAATTTTTCCACTAAAACACTTAATTAAAATAAAATATAATAAATATTATAATTACAATATTAAGTTTTTCTAATGTTAAATCCAGATTTTAAAATTTTAAAAATATATCTTTAAAATTAATAAATGTATTCCTGAAATATATATTGTGTTAATTAAAAATAGGTATTCCTTATATAATGATAAAGTAATAAAAGTCATTATATTTACAAAGATTTTATTCTTCAACATTCATCAGAAAATAATCTCAAACAAATTAAAATAATCATAGTATGTCAATATTGATATAAGAATTATAGTGGATTATATAATCTAATACGATTTCATATCAAGAAAAGGATTTACTACTAATTTTACTAGTGAAACTTGTACATTTAGAGTCTATTTTTTAATTTCCCCCATGCATGGGAGTTAAAAAAATGATATATTTGACTCTAAAAAGTTACAAATATTAATTTCACTTGAAATTTGTAAAGGATAAATAGATTATTAATCAACAATTCACTACCCCTCTCTATTAGTGAACAGATATTAGAATTGGACATTTAAAAGTGTTATTAGAGAATTCCAAGTATCCTTCAATGTATATCTACTCTTTGGTTTTTAAAGAGAAATAATTCCAATGGGTTTGATGATTTAGTCTCTACATTTTTTTCTGATGGTGATCAATATTAATTAAGTGGTTTTTATGTGGATTCCAATTTTAATTGAAATATTTATTATTTATTGAAATATAAAACACTACCATATCGTTTTTCTATATAAATGAATTATAGGTTTCCAATGTTGGGTTTTTTCATCTTTTAAAGGTATTATAATGCCAAAAATAAATAGTCATTGTGTATAAAATGATATTAATTATTAAACTCCAACTATCCACCTCTTTAAAAGTAATAGTTTATTAATGACAGAGGGATGAGGAAAATATAATGAATCTTTGAAAAATTAGAAATCTCTTAGGAAATAAATTTAATGTGAATAAATCCAAGATGTGATTTTGGATATTGAGAAATGATGATATCAAAATGAATGGTGAGGAAAAAATGGATGAATTCCTGTGTATAAAAAAGTAATTTGTTTCTACCACTAATGGTTTTAGTGAAAAATTAATGGATTCTACTATTATTGATAATATACTATATATCATATTGGATATATTTAAGGAAAAATATTTATCACTTGAATTCCATGAACTTATTACAATTACATTTTCTTATCTGAATAGAATTTTGATTTTTATTTTTTAACGAATGTTTCTTCAATAAGAACACCAATTCTAATATTGAAATTTAATTAAACGCATTTAATTAATGGAATAGTATAAATAAAGCTATTTTGGAATAAGGATAATATCTTTATGAAGAAGATATTGAAAATAAAAATGACAAAATTATTTTATTTCATGTAGTGTATAATTTGGTATAGTAAATATTTGAAGTAAACATCAAATTATAATTTTCAATTATGGATTTATTTAAAATATTGATTCCAACTCTCCATGTATGAAATAAGATAGAGAGGAAGATAGTGATGAGGAGGATATAAATATAAAAAGTTCCTTGAATAAAAAATAATCAAAATATTATTCAAATGAGAATGTTAATAATTTATTAAAATACAAAGAGATAAACATCTAATATATTTTTTTGGGAAAATGGCCTTTTTAAGTTTGATGATTAATTAGATATGTTCAAGGATGATTGTGAATGGATAACAGTTAAAATGTACAATAATGAATAATTCACATGTGATAAGTGTAGAAATGATAAACAAGAGGGTGATAAAAATATGGAGTTTAAGATAAAGTGGGAAATTAAATAGTTTTTCATGAATATTTATCAATTGGAAAAGGATAAAAAGTGTTTGAAGAAATATTTATAATTATATTAAAGAAATGATAACTCTCATGCTGAAAAATAGTTAATTTTGATAAATAAGATTGAAAGATTAAATATGTTTCATTATGATGATATAATGATAATTTTTTACATTTAAGATAATGTTAAGGAAAAGGAAATTATTTTGAGGATGCCTATAAAAATTTTATTCACATAAAAAAGAAATTATATAATCATCAATCCAACATTAAAAATTATACTCATGGAGTTTGAGAAATATCATAGAAGATGATTATTTGAAGAATTTTTGTCTCCTTTAATTAGGAGATACCAATATATCTATAAAAATAACTTTTAAATGTTTAAAATAATATTTTAAGTGTTCAAAAAATATTGATTCGAATTAATAGGTGAAGAAAGTCAAGTTTACGACAAAAATTATGATTCTCCAAAATATTGAAATTTCAAGAACACATATTTGAAAGTGAAAACAAATAAAATTGTGATTTTAAAAGGGATGTGAAGATTTAAAAAGAATATAATAAAATTTTGGGAGTCAATGAAATTTTTGGGTTTCAAAAAGGGGTCACAATTGATGGATAGATGATGGATGAAGAAAAGGTTTCATCACATGAGAGAAAACAATTTTCAGGGAGAAAATGAATTTTAGGATTATTATTTTCACTGTGGAGGCTTTAATAAAATGAAGTTAAGTTATTTGATTAATTACCAATATTACTAGGAGTATAAATGTTATATTACTAATCATTTTTGCTGGAGACAACCCACTCAAAGGTGAAATGTTTAGAAGCACTCTAAAAATTTTAAACTAAATATTGGGAACATGTAACAACAATTTTAAGATGTTTTTGGATGATATTACTATAAAATTACCATCAAATAATATTATCTCACCATTGTACAATTATAAGTTCATATGATTTTTTATTAAAAAAATAATTTTTTAATAATGAGAAAGGAAAAGAGAATTTATTGATTTTTGATATTTCATATAAATAATTCTAAAGTAAAAATCAATGGATAATGGATAATGGATTATCCTCCCATATGATAGAATTTTTTATGCACATAATCGATGTAATGTAGTGAAATATAGAATTTATGATCTTAAAAAATGGCCAGTCACTCAACAATGGATGATTTAATTCAAAAATAATTAGACAAGACATTTTCTAATTGAATACACATCATTTATTGATGGTTTGAAAAAAATTAACATGTTTGTATGAAATCAATTATGATGAAAATAATGTGTTTTTTAAAAGAATTAATTTTTTGTGAATAGGTTGAAATATAGTAGTGTGTTAATTAGAGGATAATGAACACATGATACTTGATCCATTTTGTGAATTAGTAAAGAAGAATACCCTCATAAAGAAAACATGGAAGATGGTATGAAATGTTTTGAGATTTTTATCCATGAAAAATATACAAAAAAATTAAATATAATACAAGGTTGATGTTGTGATCTCAAGATGAAGAGATCCATTAATGGTAGAAGGTGATGTTTCTGCTAGTTCTGGAGAAAATGTAAAATTTATAAAAAAAATAGGTAAATAATAGATTGGAGGATTCTTTAGAATTTCATATTTATTAAGGGAAGAATAATATGAATTATATTAATCTAAAATTTTTGTTAAGGAACAAGATGGGTAATCAAAGAGGTTTTCATCCCAATGGAGAGTTGAATTTGTGTCCAAGGAGGTTGTTAAAAATTATTCATTTACTCGGAAAAGTAAAAGTATGATGGTTTATCCCCACTCTCTCTTTTTCTATTGTATAATTATTGTAAAAAGTAGTATACATACAACATAAATCTCATTACGATTATTCTTATATATATCTATAAAGGGGTATAACAAAAATACATTAAGGGAATAAAAATATATGTGTTTAATCTATAGAGGGGATAGATACATTATTTTGGAAAGAAAATATTATGAGGGAGTTTATAAATTATGTAGGATGTTATTTCAGGATGGTTTAAAACTACTTTAACATGTTTAGTGACAATATATATATGAACATGTTGTACAAAATTTTAATGGAATTTTTTTTCACAATTTGTAGAAAATATATTGAATGTTATTGTAAATGAATGTCTCCACTTATTCATATATGTTGAGAAAATATTTATAAAATGTATTGAAAGTTATGGATTAAGAATGTTTTCTCAAGTTGGGTTAAGAGATATGATGAAGGGTAGTTATGTCACATTAATGGAAAAAATTGAATAATTATTCAATGTAATTGTTTTCTAAATTGATATTTCTCTATTTGTTTTAGTTATATTAAATAATTATTCATTTATATGTATTTTTAGTTTAATGCATGATTTTGTTTCAAAGGTTTCAGATAAAATACATGGTTGAATTTTGTTTTATTCCATGAATTATGAAGATGTGTTTACAAGTTGATGATGATTAATTGGGGATGTTTTTTAGGAGATATGTATAATTTTTTTTCTTTTTATGTTAAATCATAAATCATTTTCACATTCAGCTGTTTTATGGTGTTTGATTTGATTTTAATATTATTCCTTAGATTCGTAAATACTGGAAGAACACTAAAGGAGTTTTGAGTTTGAATAGTTGTGTATGCAAATATTTAAAGAGAATCTGACATCAAAATATCATGCTCATACATGAAATGATTGTGGATATGGTCTATAAATAGAATATAAAATGGAATAATATAAAACAAGTGTATGATTAGTTTTGGTATGAGGAATGTGGTCTGACTATCCCATGGTTCAATGACAATAATGGAATAGGATGGAAATGGGGAGTAGATTGCTATAATGGGTGTTTTTGAAGGATTTTTAGTTTAGAATATTTATTATGGTAAATTATGTGACTCATAAATTCTATGGATTATGTAATGGGGGATCACATCTATGTTCGGAATTTTGAAAATGTATTCATAAAATGTTGGATACATAAGAGTTTATATGTGATTCATAAGATTTTTTTCATTGAAAAAAATATGAGTGGTTATATCAGAATTTAAATATTAGTAACCACTAAATGGTTCACCTTTGTGGATAATTTCGATAAATCCTTGAAATGAAAAATAGGTGAGGTTTTAGAGAATGGAAATATCATAGATTTTTTATATGGATTGGAATGAGGAGTGTCACAATATAGTACATGTCCGGGTGAGAGAAAAAGAATTTTTTAGGAATAGAAATGGTATAACACACCATGGAAGCAGGTTCTTTATAAATTATTTTAAGAATATTGTAGTTTATGGACTGAAGCTATGTCAAACAAGCCATGTTGATACTCATGGATAATGAAGATTTCCAAAAATATAGTACAACACATTGTAGGGAATAATGATCAATCCACGGTCATAACAGTGTTATATATTTTTATTAGATCATGTTTTTTTCCTTATTTAATTCCTTAATAGATACCCATACATTATACCAAAAGTTTTTAACAACACTAATGGTTCCGGAGTGGCTGTGAATGATCCAAACCATTAAAAGGTTGTGGTATTAGTTGAAAATATGTGGGAGTAAGTAATTAGCTTCAATTTGAATATGAAATTCAAATTTAAACTATATGTATAGTATTTTGTTATATAATATTATGTCTAGCATGGTTCATACAAGTGAATTAGAGTGGAAAAAGAGAAATGTAAGAGTTTTCAATGGAACATGCACAAATGTAGGTAAGTGTATAATTAGTTCTATGTGATCATAATACCTTAATTTTTTATTTCATAACAATGAGGTTGAACTCATTGTATTTACTGAAAAAGTGTGATTACACTATATTATTATTAGAATAAAAATAAATCAATGGCTAAGGACAATCCCTACCTCAGCAATGTTCATGGAAGTAGTGAAACTTATAGGGTGACTTATTAGGTGAAAACAATATTTATATTCATATATTTTGATTAAATGATATACACAAAACATTTTTATCATCCTCGGTGAATATAATTATCATATCGTATTTGGTTATTCCAAATCATGTGAAGGATTATATTATTATTTTTACTATTAAACCTTGTACATTGAGTTTACTTATTAGTTTTATTTTCTCAATGAGTGTGATTTAAGTAGTGATATCACTCTCTCTAACAAGTGATGAACCATAACTTTTAATGAAATCAAAAAATAATAAATGCAATAATATTATTTGATCTACCTCCCCCTCTAAGTGAAATAATACCATAAATTTGGAAATAAAAAAACCATTTTAATTATATAAATTTAAAGTAAATATTATTCTCTAACTTAGTAATAATAAATGCATGGGTAAAAGGGTACAAGAATACCCCATCTTCTAATACTTCTATCATGAAAAAATATATATCTTATCTCATTTCATTTTCCTTTATTTTTGTGTGTTAAATCTGGATTCTCTTAAGATAATAATGAAATCAAATTTCACTTAGTAATGAGACACAGACTTATCATGTCTAGTTTTACATTAGCGATGTATGTGTAAAAAAATAAGAGCAGTTAATCAAGGAAACAATTTTTTTAAATATTTTTTTTACCATGTGATACCAATAAATATTAATCTTTTTAATTACAATTTATTTTTATTTCAATGAATTTATCTCATATAATCATCTCAAGAAACAAATCAAAAAAATTCATGTTCATTAATCTGTCTCCCATTTTAAGATATATTTTATATTTTTATTAAATAATCAAATATCACCCTCACTAATAACTTTCAATAATTTCGTAAAAGGATATGATATTATGATCAATATACTTCATTAATGAAAACTTCTACCACACTCCAAAAAATATATTTTAACATGGAATAATGATATTTCCATAGATTCTCATCATAATGCCCCCTCAAGAGATGTACTCTATATATCATCATGGTGGATACTTCTAATAAAAATTGAACTATAATTATATCCTTCTAATATAACATAAAATATTTGAATGGGGTATTCAAATCACTCCATAGTGGAAAAATATTATTCTATATAATGTTTATATCTCTTGTCTGGTTTTCTTATTTAGAGAAATCCCCATTAAGTCCATATAGAGAATGAAATAACTCACTATATGAGAGAATAAGGTAGAATATCCATATAATATTTTTGAGAGAAATATGATTGAGAGTCACATATCAACAAAGATACTTCCTTTTATCTATCTCTGGGTTTTGATTAAATTTTGTGTTTATTTTTTTTATTTTCAATGTAGTGTTCTCTTGGTGGAAGGCTTTCATAGTTTATTCAATAAATTATATATGATTAATTCACTTCTCTACCTTGGATATTAAATCACATGGGGTATCTGTATATATATTTATAAATTTCAACACTTTTCAGGAGAGAGTATAATAATAATACTATACATTCAGAAATGAACAACTTTCTTTCACATTCAATACAGCTCCTCACTTGGTCTTCCTCCAATGGCCTAAAGGCCTTGATTGTTTAATGATTTTGAAAATCCACCATTCAAGGGGTGAGGTGGAACCCTTTCACGGATTGTAGGCATAAGTATTACGTGGCTCGTAGGCCTTAATGTAATCATTTTCCCATAGGCTTCAAACATTACATACAACCCAGACTATCTACGTAGAATTGCTCCTCCCCAGCATCTTCATCATAAAATCTGCTCTCCACCTTTTCATTGATGTTCGGCTATGATTTCCCGTGCATGCACAGGCTTGTCCCAATGGCCGGGGACATACCCTCCCATTCCTGTAATATTTTTTTGCTTCTAAATTGGTGAAAGCCCCTTGCTCCTCCACCTTCTGATGATTGTTACTTATAGGTTGTCTGGTTTTCATTTGCACATAAGGTGGCCTGAAGGCCTTGAGGTGGCCCAAAGGCCTTACTAACCAGAAGACCTAGGTGGCCCAAATACCATATAAAACTTAGGGACCAACTCAGTGGCACGAATTCCCAAACTAGGGAATATTCCTAGCTACTACAGTGCCAAACATTGCTAATACAGTTCCTGTTACAATACCTGCTATAGTACCTACTATAGTACCCTGAAAATTATCCTCCACCTAGATTTTATCCCTAGTCTCCTAGATTCACATAAAGAGTCTTCACCAACCGAGCTGAGTCTCGCGTGCTCCTCACATGGTCTTGAGTAATCATATTCATATGTCCTCACAATGAATTTGGATTCTTCATTCGGAGATACTTATTTTCCCTTGGATATTGATACAATTTGTGGTTAAACTATTTTTCTTTCCATATAAAATTGAGATAGATAAAAATCATTCTTTCCTTCATTGCATTCTTATATATCCCATATTTTATATATTCTTTATTAAGAATTAACTCCACTTAATCAATCATTTTTTTCATTAATTGATTGAATCTCTTTTTTATCATTCTTAATTAATTCAATAATGATGTTCAAGGTACTTTTTCAATATTGCCACATGGGATTTCCATTTCAGTCATAGTATGGGAATCTTAATCCCCTTTGTCTGGAACCTATATTGGTATTCATAAGAATCTAGTTTCTATCATATTTATTTTATTCATTACCCAAGGATGTCTCATTTATATTTATCCATTATTTATTAATCTTATATATAAAAACTACATTGATGGGTTTGGGAAAAATATTGTTTGATACATGCCTATATTATTCACTATAATGATGCAATTCCCATTGGAATTTATAAGAAATTACAATCTATTATTTGTGAATAGATTTCTCATTTTTTGAGAACTTTTATTTTTAAAAGCTATATTTTATTCATTAAATATTATCCACCTTGGTATATTAAATATTTCATTTCCATAATTTGAAATATAATGATAACTTTTAATTAAATTATATCTAATTATTCCTTAGAAGAAATAGTTTCAAATTAACCTTGTTCTTTTTTACTTTAATTAAATTTTTTCTAGAAATTATTCCTTAATAGTTATTCAATAAAAAAAACTATTATTAAAATTTTTATTTGGGATTCTATTTATCCTAAACTTATTAAAATCCACCAATGATTATGTTTTGGGATTCAATCTATTTTTCATATAACATTTTTTTTCTAATGTTTTAATTATGACCATCACTATACAAGTAAATAGATCCAATGAAATGTATAGTTCTTGGGAAAAGATCAACTTTTTCATCGACCATTCATTATAATTTCATGATATCAATATCTTATGACCAAAACATTTTGGGAATTTATGATACAGACCCTCATTATAATTTTCTACACAAGAAAACTTTCTATATGTTGTTTCTGAAGGATCAACATAAATAACTTCCAATTTTGTTAATTTTCTTTATAGCACAAGTCATTTCATATTGATGAAATTTTAATGATACAACAATGAATTTTTTTATTCTATATCATAACAATATTTTCTTCATGATATTTCAAACTTTTATAAGAATTTTTCAATTTACATAAATATTTTAGCGTTGACTTCGAGTTAGACATCCATGAGGCCAAAAATAGATTGTTGAGTTTCTTCTGATTTGTGGATACTTTATTAATATGTTTATCAAATATATAATTTCTCATAAAATATTTTCTTAAAAATATGATTCAGGATGGTTTTATTTTAAACTATAGATTCATTAATGTTTATTCGTGTCTTCCAAAGATTTGATGACAACTTAATACATTTTTATAATTTTATTCAATGATTCTTTCATAACAACAACATTTAATTTCTGATATCAATTGTCACCATGTAGACACATTTCAAACTCCAATATATATATATATATATAATAACTTTAATATAGTTCATTTATACATAATCCTTGATTTAATATTAAAAATCACAACATTATTCCCTAAAAAACATTCTGTATGAAAAAAAATTAATTAAATAATAGGATCTATATCAATAGGTTTGGTATAAATTTTATAACTTCAACTACTTTATACTAGTGGGGATTCATCGTTTTTTCTTCTTCATTGATATGGGCTTTATCATATTCTTATACTCTCTCTTCATTTTATTCTTTTGGGTTTTGTAAGAATCCCCCATATTGGAATTGAGAATAATGGAATCAATTTGATCCATGTAAGGAAAATAAGAATCATTAGTAAATTTTTACTTCATGCATAACATATAAAAACTAATAAGGAAAAATTATATATCCAATCTGATGAAACATATATTATACTAAATACCACTTATTATGCCCTATTGGAGTCATGAAATATCCATTTGGGGGGTGGCTATAACACAATAAGATTTTTGAAAATCTATCTCCTTTAATTAAATTCTATGTTCAATATCTTCATTCACATGAAACAACAAACTATAGTAATCTAAAACACACTTTATTAAAATAGTGAAAAGTGATGTGAAACATTAATAAGAAAGTTACAATGAAAATAAATCTTCATGTAAATAAAATTATGATAAAATTATTTATCAAAAAAATATAGCCAAATTCCATATTATTTTTTACTTTTTTAATTAAAAATTAATTATTTATTTAAATTAAATTGAGAGAAGATAAATAATTATTTAAATGTGATTTAAATTAATAAAATTTAAAAAATATATTTTTCAATGAACTATGTTTTTTAATGTGCTATGTATTTTACCTAATAAATTAATTTGATCACTATAAAGATATTATTAAAATATTAATTAGCACTCATTTAATTAAATATTTATTCAAAAAAATGTTAAGAACATTTAAGGCTTAAAAGTTTATTTTTTATAAAAAATTTCAACTTTATATTTTGTAGTTACATTTAAAAGAAAAATTTATAAAATTATAATTTCAATTTTGTAAAATTAACATAATTAATTACTTTATCATGTTAAAATAATCTTATGAATACTTTTTTGGATTTTTTTTCAAAATAGTTAATTTTTTTAAAAAATTCAATAATATATTTTTTACTAAACCATAACAATTGTGAATATATCAAAAAAAATGTATAACTTTAAAAAAATAAAAAATGATGATAAAAATATTCATCATGGAGTAAAATTATGTATTTTAAACAACATGTTCAATTTATAAATCCCATGAAAATTCATCAATAAGTTATTCCCAAAAAGTTCTTTTGTTATATTTTAATTAATTATGATATCACAACGTATAATTATGTTTTGGATTGATTTTTATGACATATAATTAATAAATTTATAGTAATAAAATTATTAATTTCATGGAAATAAACAAACCTAATAATTTTTATAATAAAAAATATTTTTGAAATTAAAAATACAAGTTTTGAAATTTCAATTTTTACACGTTACATGAGTAAATGTTTAAATTTTTCTTTCATAAATATATAAATTTTATTTGATGAAATTAATTTGATTTTTGGAATTATTAGTTAATTTTTTTAATTAGATGTTTTTTATTTTTATCCATTATAAGTAAATTACTTAGGTAAAAATTAATTACTGTATTAAAATCAATAATGATGGAAGTGAAAAATATAATTGTAAAAATCGAAAAAAATAGACATATATAAAAATTTATGGATGAAACTTTATTGACCATTCCCTTCCAACACTCCATTATTGTGCGTCATTATATACATTTAAATTTTTAATAATCACATTACCTGGTATATGTTACAAAAATCTACCCATCTCCATAATAAATGTTGAAATCGACCTACTAATCTTAAAACCCTAATATTATGGTACTATAACTAAAAATAAAAAAATAAATTTTCAACACTCTTGACCACTTTCTATATGCTATAGTGTTGAAAAAATACATCCATTAAATGTATTTATCCCATTTCAAAATAGGTTTTCTCTGAGTAAAGTGGTCGTTCCATGTTTAGCTAGGTAAGAGTAAATTTATAAGTGTTTTTATCTTAATTTTTCTATATATATATATATATAGAATATTAACTAATAAAATAGTTTTCTATTGAATATATTGATAGTTGATTTATTTAATTATGAATTTCATGTCATCCGGTGAAATTTAAAATCCATCTCATGTTCTACCTCTCTTGGGATTTTCATTCGAAATATAACAACATTTTATAGCTTTTTCAAATAAAACCCACATTTTTTTAACTTATAATATCTAATAATGAAGTTCATTATTATATGATTAGTTTTTTTTACACCATAAGGTTTTATATTTTACTTTCTCTTTCTCTCTGGATGAAAATGACACTTTTGATTTAAATATTCACCTCAATTATTTTTTACCTCATAATATTATGAGTTTTTTAATAAAAATTCTCAATCAATTGAACTATTATTTTCCCTTCACACCTCTGTTTTCTATTATCCACAATGTTATACATTATATTTTGAATCCAATTATGATTTATCTTATGTGGCATTCATATTTTTCATCTGTACTTTTCAAATTAATGTTTTTCCTTTTTTAGAATTTGGGTTTTCAACAATATTATATAAAAATATTTAAAAGTGTTTTCCATATTTTCAAAATTAAATGATTTTTCTTCCAAACCACTTTCCTTTTTCATAACCGTTAGTTATTTTTAATGATATATTTTTGTTGTTTATTTTTTTCTAAGTAAATTATTTTGAAATATTTCAATTCAACTTTAAAAAATGAATTTTTAATGTGATTAGTAACTTATTATTTTAGAACAATTAATAAAACATTTTGTAAAAAAATATTTTACATTGTCTCTTCCTATTTTATCTTTAGGAATATAGAACTTTTTGCATGGAATGTTTTTTCATGAATCAACCTATATATTCTCTTATCAAATACACTTTTGTGTGGATTATATATTTTATAAAATCGATTATATTATTAAATATACTATTGGTGATACATTTTGGAAATGTAACGAAACCCATTTTGTTTCTATGGGTTGTTTAATATGTAATGAATTTCTATTTTCATGTGGCAGACAAATTTATTGATTATTGATATGCATGGTCTTATATTAACCTCTAAATCATTGGTTAGGTATTTTTATCTCATGATATAAATATTTGGTGTATGATTGTAATTCTAGTAACCTATACTCATAAAGACTACGTATGAGTGAAATTGTAATAATATAAACACATAAATATTTTTTATGTATAATTGTTACAACATATGATCATAAATACTAATTTTTAGTGTAATTGATGTAATATATGCTAAAAAATACAATTTATCAGTGTAATTGTGGTCAGTTGTGCTCGCCGAGAATATGTGTGAGAGCAGTTAAAATAAGTAGTGTTCATGAAGACTGTGCATGAGTGTATTTGTAGTAATATATGCTCATAAATACTATTTTTAGTGTAATTATGGTCATATATGTCATGAATACTATGTTTGAGGGTAATTTTGGTTATCTATTCTCACAAATACTATGTGTGATCATAATTGTGAATAGATAAGTTCAAAATCATACGATCTCCATTGATAATTCATCTTTCTACTTTTATTTGTTATATTCTAATGATTATGGTTCATGTATCATGTTTATTATCTCAGTATCTTATTTCAATGTATATGACAAATCATTTTAAATTAAATTTATTTCTAAGATATGGAAAACTCTTATTGGTTCATGTTTTTTATAAGATATTTCAGTCATGTACATGTTCTCAAATGATTGTCGTCTAATCCTTGATGACATCATGATATGTTTTCTTATTCTGAGTATCTAGTCACACCCCCTTATTATGTTTCCATTCCACATGTTGTGAAGATGAATATAACCCATGATAATACATGAAGGGATTTTAGTGTTGCTCAATCATATAGAAATTTTCACATATGTCATAAATAAGTAGATTATATAACTAATCCTCAAAGACACAATATGATATATTCATGGAATTTTCTGATTATTTGTGAGATATAATGGGAAATTGTAGAATTGATATATATATATATATATATATATCATGGTTCCTCTCACTTTCTATCAAATCTAGTGTTTAAAGAATATGTTTTTATCACTGGACACAGGTGTTCCGGAATGAGCACCTCAATTTGTACCAGAGTCAGTTTTTGTTAGTTTTTTAGATATGTTTAGTAGTTTTTAGGCCTTATTATGAGATATTTTTTGAAACACCAGTGATAACTCTATTTATAGATAACATTTTATTAAATTTTCAATGTTTTGATTATGTGGTTTCCATCGAAATTAAATCCCTCACTAGATACTGGAAAGTTTATATTGTAGTGGCCCATATGCACATATGTTTAACCACCATAAAAATTAACGGTGGAGTACAGACTCAATATTCACATGGTGCATGATTATTGATAATAATACCATTTACCTAATTATACACTTATATTATATATTCTTTGGTTGATCATATGGTTTTCTTGAACCATTTTGATGAAATTTAATGGAATTTGATGATGTAATATATAACTAATTGGGTTAGAGAATAATATAGGAATATGACCATGGATAATCTATGTTAAAATGAAGTATTTATAGGAAAATCCAATTATATCATAGTTTAGTAGAATGTATTATAGATTAAAATAAATGTTTCAATTTAGAATACCAATTTGGATTTAGTTTTCATACTCATATGATCATTTGATATGATTTTATAGGATGTTATCGTAACCATTTCAGTTTATATATTTGGATATAAATATGATCATTAAAAATAATTTATGAAAGGTATGTCCCTAAAAACTACTATAACCAACTAACTAAGAATATTTAGTATAAAGTATTGAAATAAAGAAAAAATCTCTATACATTTCTATTATAGGAGAAATGATCAGTCTCCAAGAATCTAAGATTATGAGGATGAAATATCAGTAGAAAATAGATCTTGAATTTTTAATGTATCCATTATCTTCATTAATTAATTAATAATATTATAAATTTTATGTATGTAATTTATTGAATAGTGGGAGAATGTAATGCCAGAAGATTTTTGCATATATTTTTCCATACTATGTTGAATATCTTCCTTCACACACAACACCAAACTAAAACAATCCATGACACAACTTATTAAAATAATTAAATATGATGTGAAACATAATTAATAAATTCAAAATAACATCAAATCCTCAATTAAATAAAAATATATAAGAAATATATATTATAAATAAATATTTAAATTCCTCATATATTGTTATTATTTTTATATAATGAATTAAATATTTTTTAAAAATAAGGGTTAATAGTTAAATAATTAATAAAATTTGAATAAAATTATTCATCATTAAAAGGTAACATTTTACCAATTTTTTTTAAAGTGAAGTGTTTTTGCAAAATAAATTATGTTGATCAATTTTAAAAGGTGATTATTATAATAAATGACACACATTTAATTTGATATTAATTAATATTAGGAACATATAAATTATAAACTTTTATAAAATGAATTTCAATTTTGAATTTGTTATTTCAAAATTACATTAGCTTGGATTTCTGGGATATTTATAAAATAATGGATTTTTAAGTGAATAGAATAAAATATAGTTTTTACTAATTCTATATGTTTTATGACTGTATAAAAATGTAATGAAAACATAAAAACACATAACAAATTCATGATAAATAATGTATTTATGGATTAAAATGATAAATTTAAAAACACTATTAAGAATTATTAAAAATATGAAGCATAAGAAATATTTTATTTTAATAAAATATTATTTGTCATCTTTTTCATTAATTATGATATCATAATGTATAATTATATTTTTATTAATTGGTAATCACTATAAGTCTTATTTTATTAGTAAAAAATTATTAATTTCATTAAAATTAAGAAATTTTATAATTTTATCATAATAATTATTTTTTTACATAGAAATACACCTTTTCTATGAATGGATTTTTATGCATTACATGTGGTAATTTTACAATTAATTTTTCCTACACATATAAATTTAATTTGATAAAATAATTTCATATTTCAAATAATAAGTTAAAAATTATTTAAGAAGAATAATTTTATTATTTGGAATTTAAAGTAAAATAATTAGGTGAAAGATAGTTACTGTAGTCAAAACCAATAAAGGTAAAAGAGAAAATTCTACATTTAAAATATTTCAAAACATGTTAAAAACATGTTTAAAAATATTTGGTTGCGGACTACTCTACCTAAAACATAATAAACTGTTTTATTTTGTATTATTAGACCAATTTAAATTTTAAAAAAGAATTTAACTTTTATATATTATAAAATATTTTTTCACTTCTATGAAAAAGATCCAACACATCCCCACTTATCTAAATATCCCCATTACTCTTTAATTTTACCAAATTCTACCAATATTACACCCCAAAACTATTAGCCACTTCCTTGATTTTTTTATTCTCAATAGGCCTCCTCTTTAAGAATTAATCATTTTTAAAATTAGTTTTTTAATGAGTAAGGAGGTTAAAGCATGTTTGGCTAGGAAAGATTAATGTTAATGGTTTTTTGCCTCTCAATTTTCAATCTAAGAAATATAATGAATATTTTTCATTTATTTATTATATAGGTTATATATATTGAAAAAGTATTTATTTTATCATAATATTGTATGCAATTTAACAGATTCAATAATCCATATCATGTTCTACCATTCAAGAGTTTTCAACTCAAAAGATAACAATGATGTGTGGGTTTTTTTTCAAAACTCAAAACCATTTATTTAAGTTATGATTTTTCAAATTGAACTTAATAAATTTATAAATTTTCAATTCCCCCATAATATTTTATATTTTACATTCATTTTCACTCTTGGTAAAATGATACATTAGATTCACATCTTCTTCCTCAATGAATTTCTTCCCCAAAAATGTATTTTTTTGTCAATAGTAATTTCCATTATCTTTAATGATAATTTTTCTTCATTACCAATGTTTTTTATTCTTGAAAGTGTTCTCCTTGTTATTTGAAACCCCAATTACGTGTTATCTCATCTGATCTCCATATTTCCCTTTTCCTCTAGTCGAAATGATTTTTTTAATATATTTTTACGTTATGGGTGATCAATAAAGGTATTTCAGAATATTAAAAATGGGTTCCTATACATTCAAAATAAAATGTTTTATCATGAACTCTATATTCCTTTTTATAACCTCTTTGGCTTTTCATGGATCTATTATTAATTTATATTTTTAAGTAAAATAGTTTCTAATGTTTTCACCAATATAATATATTGTGTGAGTGTTATTACATTAAGATACACTCACAAATATTGTTCATGAGTGTAATTATGGTTAGATATGTTGAAATATAGTTTAATATCATAATTGTGAATGGATTTGTACAAAATGTAATTATTTCTTATGTAAATGTTAATTACCAAATTCGTATGTTATATTCGTATTATTATACTCCAAGGATAATGATAATTTTCTCACACTCTTATATTATGGTATATTATTGATCATTTAATATTGTATGTCCTATTATAGGTATAACTCTTATTGGTTCATGTTATTTTTAATAAGATGTTTCTCCACATCACATATTCTTGCTTTCTTATGATCTAACATTCGATGACATGGTGATAAGTTTTCTCTTACTAAGCATTTGATGTTGCCCCTTTATTGTGATTATATTGGTCTAGTTATGACGATGAATATGAATTTTTGAGCATCTATATGGAAGTTTAGTTTATCTCAACTGTGGATAAATGTCTGAATATTTCATAAAATAAGTAGCTTACGCAGCAGATCCTCAAAGTCAATAAACCATCCATTATTAGTATTATGTTATTGTATTTTAGATATAGAATTTATCTTGTAGAAGTGATGTAAATTAAAGATATTTTTTAGCTCAAGTGATCTAGCCTTTTATAAAATATTGTGGTTAATTTTTGTGTTTGTTTCACCGAATCTAGGACTACAGGTCTAAGGAGCCATAAATGTCGTGATAGTGGGTTTTTAGACCCAAAAAAACAATACCATTGATTACCAAAATGTGTACATATTTATATATACATGATGTACACTAAAAATTATTGTGTATAAATTTTTGCGTCCACTATTTAAATTGTAATTTATAAAGATTAATTATCATATCAAAATGTTATAGAAGATCCTAGCTATAATGGGAACCTTGAGATAAAATGACATTAATATTAAACAAAAGTACTAAGGCCTAGATACATCATACTGACTAGAAACTGTTGATGTACGACTATCAGGTGATGGGGGCTTATAATCATTGATACTTCCTCTCATGGAGTTTGCACTTGGTTATCTCTGGTAGGTGACATCATGAGGACTGGTCCGTCAACAGGAAAACAACATGTTTTTAGGATTCATTGGTTATTCCTATAGAAGAACATGATTATTGGTCTCCTAACATGACATCCCCATCAATGTGTGCCATTTGATCATGTATAATAATGTAAATAAAAATACATGATAATTACATCGTGGATATCTGACTTGTGTTGGGTGAATCATTAGTTGTATAACATTGTTAAATTGTCATGATAGAATTTTTCACTTCTATGTTCAGAAAGGAATATATCCTGGGACTTTTCAATCAGGATGGTAGTACCTTTATAAGTCCTTGTCCAAGGAAGTTGTGGGTAAATCCATCCAGTTAGTTCAAAAAAAAGGATGATAACATAAGGTGTGGCCTGATTAATGAGATATATGACAGCTAATAATTCATATTTCACAGTTCATGTTTGTATGTTAGTTTTTATTGTTGGAATACTCTTTATCTTTTAGGGCCTTGATGGGTAGCTAGACTACACTCTAGGTCTGAGAATA
Organism: Viscum album; assembly: GCA_963277665.1. Classification (NCBI taxonomy): domain Eukaryota; kingdom Viridiplantae; phylum Streptophyta; class Magnoliopsida; order Santalales; family Viscaceae; genus Viscum; species Viscum album. Next base: position 872,613,952 of record OY728143.1, on the reverse strand, counting down.
GTATTCATTTCAATTGAGATAAGGTCCTAGAGGGCCACACACAAAAACATATTCAGGAATCTGCCATATAATGATCAATAGGTATATAGGACATGGTAGACCCCACCCCTGGGTATGAGAGTTGTCATGTTTTATCAAACATCGATATATAAATAAATTCAATATTATTAAGGAAAATGATAATTGGGTTAAATTTAATTATTATAAGTATTAAAAATGTATTGAGGAAATATATGAAAAATATTATATGAAAAAAATATTATATTAATATTCTATGTTTATTTAATATTAGGGCAAAATAATGAGTAAAGTCAAATGCCTCTGATTCATCGCGTAATATATTTAATATATATTATAGAAATGTGATAAAATATAATTATTATTTATGACATATTTTAGTATATAATAATTAATATTTATTACTTATTTAGTGTATGTTAAATATATGGGGGCTAGGGAACCCAATCTGGGAATTTGAGTATCCACAATATATAGGAGGAACGAGGTTTTCACATAATGAATAAGCGCTGAAATTTTTTCACAGCGTCCCTCTCCTTTGTCGCATTCTAGAGAGATAACTTCTCGATCAAACAGATAGGATAATGGTCAACTATATGCATCAAAGTAACATTGATGGGGTGATCATCATATTGCCACATTTACACCACGAATTCACTGATCGATGCTAATATGGATTTTTGAAGCATGTGTGGTCTATATAAAAATATTCTTCTTCGGATCCTTAGAGAAATGTTCATTGGTGATGAGATATGGACAAGCTCGCTTCGATTTGAATTACAAACACATTTAGTTTAATTTTAGTGCTCTATTTAATAATTTCAAGTTTGTTTAACCATATCAGGGATCAAATTTTTTGAGATGACAAGTCTCATCATCCCGAAGATTGAATTTATTAAAATCCCTCACCCACTAGCATTTGTTGCATTCCCTAATACCTAAAATTAATATCTAAGAGATCACGTGAATATTATGAGTAAAAAAATGTTAATTTTTATTAAATTGGGTAGAGAGTTTAATTTCTATTCCAAGGGAACAAACCGTATGTCGAACTGATTTCGATAAACAATGTTATTGAAATTCGAAAATTTTTATATGGATTGTTTTTTGGGTTTATGGGTATGAAAATTAAAGAATGTATATAGTTAATTTTAGCCATTAACAATGGTAGCATTGAATTTAGGTGAATACCAGTTTTGGGCAGGAATATATATTTTTGGATTGGATCTAAAATCTACAAGTATTCTGGATATTTAATAATAATAACCATTAGAATTATATTAAAATAATTATTATTATTATAAGGAAAATATGTTGTCTATTTAAATTACATTATAATATACAGAGAATAATCTGGTGGGGTGGCCATTACATGGAAAATATATTTTTTGATGGCAGCCAGTTTTTCCCTCGTCAACATCGGTGCAGATTTGTTGAAAAATAATAAAAGGAAAAAATGGGTGGGCTATGGAGGGGTCATGACTAGTCGAATCAACAAAGAAAATATTTCTTTTAAGTGCTTGGGACATCCTTGTCAGACACCCCCTCCACGTTTGAAGACCCACCCATTCGACTTGAAAAAACCACCACAACACCTCCAAATCGGAGGCCTCACCTCACTTTTCCTTCGACGACAGCTCCATCCCTAGCTGAACCTCTCCTCCGTCGGACTATACTCTCCAGGCAGGCGACACCTCCATGTATGATCCTATGATTCCACCTCATACCTAGCCTCCTTCCTTTCTCTAATGCCTCCATGATCCAATAGTTTTGGATCACTAGTAGCCAGCAGACTATGTAGCACCACTTCCTCCTAGCAGGACCGCTACCAAAGACTTTCTTGGGCTACCCCCTTCCCTACCATAGGTTCTACCTCCTGCAAAATGAATTTTCATGACCACACACCTCTCTACACCCTCACTCACCATCATCATCCTAATAAAAGAAAAACAATTTGGAAAAAAAAATAGAACCTTTATTGAACAATAGAGAATATATAAACACACACACTAATAACAACTTATATATAGTGTGGTAGAAAGATAAGTCATTAAGATCTCACTAATGAGTCCATGAAATTAATTGAATTAAATGTTATGCTAATTTGACTTTGAATACAATAATGAAAACAAGTTTTCCATTTTATAAATTCATAATGATGTCAAATCACAAATCCTTAACACAAATAATAATGCATTTATCTTGAAACCAACACATATAAAATTTCTCGTAAAACCAAAACTCTAACCATTACCATTTAATGAAATGGGGTAAATACCCCTTTTAAATTATATCATATGCTTTTCAATAAAAAACCAACAATTAAATTTTAATTTTAAAATAAATCTCTAGGAAAAACATCTCAAAAAATTTCCAATAATCTGACCCATATGATGTTTGGGAATAATAAAAAGTTCATCACAAGATTAAGAATCAATATGAAAATAATCAATAATATAAAGGGAAATCTTGTAACTTGAACAAAGAGATATAAAAAGCATGAAATGGAAATCAAATTTGTAGAACCACCTATCAAGTCACATGTATGATGTTATATAAACTGAGATATTGTTGTAAAAATACCCAAAACTAGAAAAATTAACCCAATGTTGGCCTCTAAAAATATTTTAGCCCCGGTATTGCTCTATAAATATTTTGGACCAAAACCATAGAAGGATCATGAATCTATCATGGCCACAACCATCCAGGTGCACATCACTACATAATTCGGACTCTATATTCAAAACAAGCTAACTAGAATTTCCACTTATTCGGTTCACTACATAGTTACCTATAATTACCATGTATAAGAAATAAATGATGAGGGAAATTAAGTGACATAATTACATAGAAAAACATATACAATTTCCCACACCATCCATTAAACACCCTAAAAAAGATCTTCACTTATCAACATGTAATTTATATATATAAATTTATAACAATCTATAGTAGAAAATAAATATATGAAGTAATCTAAGAGGGTATCACAAGATATAAACATTATTTCCCTTAATGCTTCAAATGATATTTTATATGAAAAAACATAAGATAATGATATATTTCCCATTCCATAAAACATTATCACATAAAATCATTTTAATGCCACATGTCTAACATACAACAATAAAAATCTAAAAAATTCTATAAATCATGTAAAATTTTCTGGAAAACTAAATAAAGTCATAAGTGAACAATTTAATACCAACAAAATAGGGTACCTCTTGGGAAATTTCACAATAACTATGAATACTAAATAGTTCATTTTTAATAAAATCCTTAAATGTTTATGAAAACATTTTATACCAAGCTTATAAGTCAAACATAATATAAATCAATTAAAAAAAATCCATTCATAGTTATAGTTTGACATGAAAATTATTTTTAAATTCCAAGAACACCTGGATTTAAATAATAATGGAATTGTATTGAAACAACTACCTCATGCCAATGTAAAAAAAGACTAATATGTCACCATCAATTGTAATTGATGAAATGTGTAAGGAATCAACATCGATGAGTCTTATAAAATAAAAAAACCCTATGTTATAATTAACTTAAACCCCAACCACAACATGGATAGTGCATTTGGGTTCCGAAAGTTGGATAAAATCTAGTATAATGTATGAGATGGGGACTAGAAAGATAGAAGAAGATGTATGGTTAGGATTACCTTGAAGAAACCCTTTAAAATCCATTAGAAATAACCAAGGATAGATGAAAATGGTAAAAGAGCTCACCAAAGAGATCTAACAGACTCGTCAAAATTTAATGGGGGGGGATGAGATAAAGACACATAAAAAAATGGTGAATTAAGGATATTTCAGTTTTGAAGTTAATCAAAAAAGGCCTCATGATTAGGCTATATAGTAAACTAAATTGTGTGCCGACCCCATGAGAGGCACCTAATATGAGAAAAACCATCAAATGGGTTGTATAGATAGTTTAACAAACTATGCACCAACATAGGGGAAATGATCTTTTAAAACTATTGTTTATTTTTTATGCTTCCCGCATAGTTTCTAATGATCATTTGAAAGCCATTAACCAAACAACCCTTCTGTATGGGTTCCGAAATAGTTTCTATTAAAAGCTATAGTCGTTGTTGAAAACTAAATATAATGACAATGAAAAATAAAAAATGACCAAGGTACCCTCCTATGTAATGTTACGTCATAATACTCTCTAAAGTAATAATTTTATATGGTTCACTATAGAAAACATGAATAAGGATAATATAAATTGTTTAATCTAATAGTTTGCACACTAAGAGCTGACTATGAAATATTAAAAAATTCCTCAAAAAATAAAACTTTAATCTTCCAAAACATCTAAAATTTTAAATTTCTGAACGAAAAAAATAAATAAAATAGAAAATAGTTACACTATCTATTATAATCTACTCACAATGACACTCCCCCACTCATAATTTCCATGGTAAAAATAGATAGAAACAGAAATTTGAAACCCCCACACCTCAATGCTAGTGGCATGAAGTTCAGATAAAAAAAAGAGGTTCCGAACAAGCTAGAAAGCACTCAACCAAGTCCCTTATAATGATGAAAAACTAAATGTCAAATAAAACATTTATTTCTAAAAATAACTAAACAATGACCACTAATCCAAGATATGAGGGAAAATAAACACCAATTTAGGTCCCCCCCAACATTTATTAATCTTTTATGATATCGGAATGAATGAAATTCTTATAATAAGAGACTACTACTATGATAGTAATTTTACACTATATGTAATCCTAGATAAATCAATAATAGAAAAACCAAAATTGACCATTTTAAGAAAATATGAGCACAAAATCCAATGAAAAGTACCCCAACCAAGAAAGAACTATAAGAAAATCCCACTGTTAAACCACAATAAATATCCAATCACCATTATCTAAAACACATAAGGAACTATATATAGTTAGGTACGAAAAGTAAATACTTGTGAAAAAACCTTATTCATCACCCCATAAGAAAAAACAAGGACATCAACCATTGATCACCATAAAAAGAGAATCCAATGAAAAAAAACAAGAACCCTTATGTAATTTCCAAAAAAACATTGTTCCTAACTAAGCAGGAATGAGCCCATGATATTTAATGTAAAAATAAAAAAGATACCAAACTCAACAGAACATACTACTAATATATAAATCATGAGAAACTGAATTTAACCAAACAATTAAATCATAATTACAAATAACTATAATCCCTATGAAATAATAAAATGAACACCCAATGTGATAAATATACTATAAAAATATCTGAACAAGCTAACATCTCAAATAAGATTAATTTTGGAACTTATTTTGATGGAATAACTAATGAAAGTATAGGATCCAAATGTATATGTAGATTTCTCAATAACAATATGGCAGTGAATTTTAGGTTTAAAAACATTTATTTTTATCATTATGAAAATCCATGCTTTATAACGTTAAAAAAGATGGATTCATAAACACTATTTAGTTCATTACAAAGAAACTAACGTTATTAGGATCCGATAATATGGATCAAATAAAGAATCATAAGACACGTTTATATAGGGAATTATTATAACTTAAAGTTTATATAATCTTCTTTATATCAGAGTATACAAGAATAATAATGTATAAGAATGTTACACTTTCTAACTTTAACAAAATTCAGTGGAAATAAAACATATAACAAAAATAAATTAAACAAGAATAATAAATCATTTAACCCAAAGAGAAGGGTATCCAACTACCTTGGATAATGGTATATTGATTTATATTTTCAATAAAATCTATCTTACCCACAGTAGGGTAAGCCCTCAATAATAATATCGGAATATATCTTATTGTCCCTACAAGCCCCCGATCTCTATGGTGATCGGGACCTCTATCTTCTTATCCCCATAATCCCTCGATTGATCAACAACAATCAGAATAGCACTAAAAACATTGAAGAATATTTTCTCATCTTGAACTCGTTGTTCAAAGCATTCACTCATTGATGATTTGAGAAGAGATTTCACATAGTATAACTCCATTGATGAGATGATCAACTCTAAATAAAATCTCTACACCTTTGAATGATTTCAAATGGCTGCGTATTTATAGTTGAGATCACCAACAGTCACATTTTACTATAATTGTTATTTTTTTCCAAAAATTCAGAGGGACCCATATAGGTGGAACTAAGAAACAATCATTTTATATCATACTTGACAACATAATTTTATATAAAAAAATATGAGAAAAATTACAATGTCTAGGAAACATTATCATATCTGGGGTACATTATCAAGTAAAATATTTAATAAATATTATCATGCAATGTATGTGAGAAACTTTATCATGAAAGGTATGTTGTACACATTATCATTTAGGAAAAACTATCATGTAATAAATATTGTCATATAATAAAAATTGTCATGTAAGAAATATTATCATGTAAGAATCATTATCATGTAATAAACATTATCATGTAAGAAACATTTTCATGTAAGAAAATTTATCATGTAAGAAACATTATCATGTAGAATATAAGAAACATTATCACGCAGGATGTAAGAAACATTATCATGTAGAATGTAAGAAACAATATGAAATTGATTGTGTTTAATAAAAACGAATTCTTCAAAAAAATTAGTAACATTAAGAAATTTGAAACATTAGATCACATGTATGAAACTATTAAAATCAAATGTGAATGTTTTTGATAATCAGGTTCTAATTAAGATAGAATAGCAGAGTAATTTTTGAGAGAATGAAATTGTAATTTCATTGATAATTAGTGTAACAATTCTTAGAGAATAAAAGTCTATAATCTGAGATAATTATTTTTATAATATTGAGAGAATCCGATTCATAATTTTGAGAAAGTGTAAGATTATGAGAAAGTGTAAGATCGTTATGAAAGTGTAAGATATTTTATAAACTGTATGATCTTTTTGAAAGTATAAGATCTTGAGAAAGTGAAAGATATTTGAGAAAGTGTGAGATCTTTAAAAAGTATAATATCATTAAGAATGTGTGGGATATTTTATAAAGTGTAAGATCTTTAATAAAGTGAACAATATTTAAGAAATTGTAAGATCTTTAAGAAAGTGTAAGATCTTTAGTAAAGTATAAGATATTTAAGAAATTATAAGATCGTTAAGAAAGTGTAAGATCTTTAAGAAAGTGTAAGGTCATTAAGAATTTTTAATATCTTCGAGTATGTTTACGATCATTAAGAAATTGTAATATCTTTATGAAAGTGTATGATCTTTACGAAATATAATGCTTATTCGATCTTAAAGAATGTATTATTATACCTAGTATGAAAATATCATGCATGACGTTAGAAATCATGAGTAAGACTTCAGATATTCATGCATATAAACTTCCTTAAAGATAGAAGGTATTATTAAGGACATGTTTTTTATTTCCGAAACACAAACGAATTGAAAAAGGTAAAGGGAGATTTTGACTCATCATTCTCCCACTTTTTGGAAATCACACACAACTATTTCTGAATAGAATATTATGCCCAAAATGCTTCCCATTGGAATCTTTAAAGAAATAGTTTTCTCTCCATTTATTTATGACATAGAGTGAATATGACTAAATCCCCCTTAGGTAATGAAAACACCTAAGGATCTTATTCTCGACTTGAATAAATTATCAATTTTTTTAAGGAAACAACTCACATTTTTTAAGGATTTATTCTTTAGGTAATCAACCCTTTCTTATACATTATATTCATTAGATTTATATTATTTTTATAAAATTCACTTCTTTCTCTTAATTTGTGATTTTTAAAAAGAATTGGAGGGATGTATAAGGTACCTAAATGTTAGGAAAAATAAAATATGAAATAATGGATAACAACATTTTAATGTTGAAATGGTTTTTATACAACAAAATATGAGATTACAAGAAGAACTAATCCTTATTTTGAACACGTTTCATGACTACGACTTTCAGTGTCTTTAAATACTTTTTGTCTGATTGGAAATTTTCTAGAAGAAATTTTTACTACTAATTACTCTTCTCAAGATTCTAAATATTCTGTTTTAAGGTATAAATCTTCCCTTCCTTATATTTAAAAATATTTTCTAGAGAGTTGAGTTTCTCTACCAACTCATCTCTAATTTCCATTACTTTTTAGATTTATATATTTTGAGGTTTTAAAAATTAAAATGGACATAAGTAAAGATGGATTCATTGTGGTTTTTCATAACAAATATTTGATATAACAAAAAATATAAGTTTAAGATAAAAATAAATAAGTAATAAAATGTACATTTTAGTGTTATAAGAATATTTGTTGGTATTAGATAAGAATATTCTGAGATATCTTTTATTTCAAATAGTTTTTTTAAGGATCAAATTTTTTTGTAAATGTTAAAAAAAATTTATTAAGGATTCAAACTTTTTTTAAGGGAAACAAATGTACACCCCCTATAAAAAGATGTATCTTAATTTTAGGAAATGGTTTAAACAAAAAGTGGATATATTATTACCTTATAGTTATCATTCCTATCATTTTTTAAATTTATTCAAATCTATCAGAAGGTAATGATTCTGTAAAAATATCTGCATGTTATTCTTCTGTTCTGGTAAACTATACAATAATTATCTCCTTTATCAAATTAACATTTGAAATTAAGGAATTAAATGAAGAACAATGATACCCATAGCAACAATTTATTCGTGATCATTATATCTGAAAGATAATTTTCCACATTTAATCTTAATTACATTTTTAAAGAAGTTTTTTACTAGTCATGTATGGGAAACATCTACTACCCATGTACCATGTATTTTTTTTGGTACTTACATTGTTTTCAATAAAATAAAATTGTTAGACTTTCGAAATCAAAACATGTTTGGATATGGAATTTTTAGAAAGTAAAATCTTAGGTATCTATAATTTCATAGTAAAGTAAGATTTATGAAAACCATAGGATTGGATTTTTTTATTAAAGCATATTTTTTCTCCATGTGTCATCCACATTGACACTTAGTGAAAAAACAAGCTCTTTGGGGAACAAAATTGTTAGGGACAAAAAGAGGTTTTGAATGAGAATAACCAAAACCAAAACTATTTAAAAGAGTAATAAGTTCTGAATAAATTTTATCAGAGCCTTCTTTTTAGGAGTGAAGTTGGAAAAACGTTTCCTTGATGAAAATATATAAGATTTTAGTTTGAGGACTAAATTATTATCCTAATAGTCATTAGTATTATACTTTTAATTAGTATGTAAAGAATTTTTCGTTGAAATAACTGTTTCAAGATCCTTAAAAAGTTAATATTTAGATAATTATATTCTTTTATGGTTTTTGGAATCATATTCAAAATCAAGTGTTTTCTGATCAAGATCATTTGAATAGCCTGTTACTTCTTTTGTAAAAATAGAAATTCTAAAATTTTCATAAAAAGTTTCATTTTGATCTTAGTATTTTAATTATATTGTAACATGGAAAACCTAGATACTTCTTTATGTGAAGGTAAATTATTATCTTTTTATTAGGAAGAATCTCTATCTGATGATTCAAAAAATTCGTTAATAATAACTTTTTTCATTTAAATAGATATTGGTTAAGGATTCAAAAATATTTACCTTAGCCATGAAACATTGATTTTCATTATGAATTCTGGATATTAGACTAATATACTTCTGTCTAGAAGATTCAATATCAATAGATTCATTAGAAGAATCACCACCCATAGAACTCCATGTGTAATAAGCTTTCAGCACTTTCATAGACTTAGACTGGTAGTACTTATTTTTGTTTCAGTCTGAATGCCAATCCATTGATTCATTTTTTTCATAGGACTGTCTAGTATGATATGAAATTCCCTCTTGCATTCATAAATAGTTACTTATAAATCTTTTTTATCATTTCTGGATTTCTTCTTTTATCTGTATTGGAAATATTTTCTCCCAAAATCATTTTCATTCTTCAAGAACTATTAGAAAGATCATTGTCATAATGATAACTATAAATTGATTCAGATATAATAGTAGATTTATTTGTTTTTGATATAGTAACTCTTTCAGGAGTCGTGAATTTCATTATATTTGATGTATTAGTGAATGAAACACTACCATTACCATTATTTTTCTTGTTGATATCTGAATCTATATTCATTCTAGTTTCATATTGAAGAATAGTCCAAAATAACTCATCAAGAGTGATGGTTGAAAATTTCCTATTTTCAGTATTCACTATTTTCTTGGATTCCCATTCATTGGTCATGGTATCTATTATTTTGTCCACAATAATCTCATCATCAAGTCCTTTATCATCCATAGACTGAAGGCAATTGACGACAATTATAAACCTTTTTTGAACTTTGCACACCACTTCTCCATAAAGAATCATAAAACCATGGTATTCATCTCTAATAATATATATTCATGTTTCAATAAAATTAAATGTTCCAAAATATGTAACTTTTAATTTCTTCTAGATCCTATTAGGATCATTACATGATGAAATATGGATATAGATTTTCCTGGTCATAAAACAAAATAATGTATTGGATAAATTAAAGTTAAACTGATACTTTTTATTTTCAAAAATGTTGAACTGTCATATTTTCTTGTCTGGTATCTTGTAATCCATAGTTAGCATAACAAAGTTATCCATACTGGTATTGATAATAAAAGTCTCTATCCAATCTCTCTATTATTCATAGTCATTTACATAAAAAATTGGGGGTATGGTAGGATTTAAATTGTTTATTGATCCAAGATTCATTCCTATCATTCTTAAAAGAAATTCATTTCAACAAAATAGATTAGTAGAAAATGTTTACAAGACGAAATTTTATAAATATAATCTTTAATAAAAACAAGAACAAGTAATGTTAGGAAATAAAATTTGAGCAATAAAACATATATTTAAGTATATGTATTTTAGATAACTCCTCTTATACCAATTATAGGATCAAAACATATATGTAGATTTCTCAATTACTAGAGGGGGGAGGTGAATTGTATGTTTAAAAAATTCATTTTTATCCTTAGGAAAATCAATTTTTAACAAAGTTAAACAAGATGGATTTTCAACCCCTCTTTAGTTATTAACAAATACAATGACATTATTTGGATATGATAACATGGACCCAACAAAGAAAATTAGGAAAATTTTACTTATGGAAAAATTAAACCTTAAAAAGTATAGAATCTTATTTAAAAAATAGTATACAAGAATAATAAATTGTAAGAAAGTTACACATTTTAACATTAACAAAATGATGTGGAAATAAAACATGTAACCACAATAAAAGAAACAAGTATAATAAATATTGTAACCTAAATAGAAGGGTATCCAACAAACTTGTATAATGATCCCTTGACTTATACTTTCAATAATGTCTACCTTACCCACTCAAGGGTATGCCCTCAATACAAAGATCAGAATCGTTTTTGAAATCCCCATAAGCACTCGATCTCTAAGGTGATCAGAACCTATGTCTTACACTCCATGGAAACCCTCGATTGATTAACAACAACCAGAATCACACTAGGTAGGCTGAACAAGATGTTCTCATCTTGAACAAGTTATTCACAAAATTTGCACAATACAAATTCGATCAGATCTTTCACAAAGTATCACTTCCTTCCATAGATCAACAGCTCTCAACGAAAACATTAACCCTCTAAATGATTTCAAATGGATGAGTATTTATAGGTGAGATCTCCAATAGTCACATTTTCCTCCAAAATTTATATTTCCCTGAAATCACAAAGGTGCATTTATAGGTGGAACTCAGTAATTTAATTTTATAATATATTGGATGACACCATTTTTAATAACAAACCTTGACAAACATTACAATTTCTAGGAAAAATTATCATATCTGGGAAACATTATCGTGTAAAATATTTAATAAACATTATCATGAAAATTATGTGAGAAACAATATCATGCAATGTATGTTTAGAACATTATCATGTAAGAATTATTATCATGCAAGATACATTATCATGTACAAAACATTATCATGTATTAAACCTTATTATGTAAGAAATGTTATCATTTAAGAAACATTATCATGTAAGAAACATTATAATTTAAGAAACCTTTTCATATAAGGAACATTATCATGTAAGAAACATTATCATGTAAGAATCTTTTTCTTGTAAGAAACATTATCATGTAAGAAACATTATCATGTAAGAAACATTATCATTTAAGATACATTATAATGTAAGAAACATTATCCTGTAAGAAACATTATCATGTAAGAAACATTATCATGTAAGAAACATTATCATGTAAGAAACATTATCTTGTAAGAAATATTATCATGTAAGAAACATTATCATGTAAGGAACTTTTTCATATAAGAAACATTATCATTTAGAATGTACAAAACATTATCATGAAGGATGTAAGAAACATTATCATGTAGAATGTAAAAAACATTACGAAACAAATTAGTTTCATGAAAAATGAATTCATAATGAAATTTAATAAATTTAACGAAATTTGAAACATTTGATCACATGTATGAAACTAAGAAAATATAATATGAAAATTATTGAGAATCAAATACTATGAAATAGTGATTTACTGTCTCATTTCTGAGAGAATCATTTTCTTATTTCTAAGAGGATTTGAGTCACATTTCTTATAGAATCAGAGTATGTTTTCTGATATAATCAGATTCATAATTTTGAAAGAATCATATTCTCAACATTGAGAAACTGCAAGACTCTGAGAAAGTGTAAGTTCTTTATGAATGTGTAAGATATTTGATAAAGCATATGATCTTTAAGAAATCATAAGATCATGAGAATGTGTAAGATCTTTAAGAATGTGTAAGATCTTTAATAATGTTTAATATCTTTAGGAAAGTATATGATCTTTAATAAAGTGTATGATCTTTAAGAATGTGAAAGATATTTTAGAAAGTGTAATGTCTTTAAGAATGTATAAGATATTTTAGACTATATATGATCTTTAAGGAATTGTATGTTTTTTATGAAATCATAATTTCATTAAGAATCTGTAAGATCTTTAGAAAATGTAATATCTTTAGTAGAGTGTATGATGTTTATGAAAGTGTATGATCTTTAAGAAAGTGTACGATCATTGAGAAAGTGAATGATTTTTATGAAATCCAGTGGACTTTCAATATTAAGGAAAATATTGTAATACTTACCTAGAAAAAAATATGCAATATGTTAGAAATCATGAGTAAGACTTTATATGTTATTGAATATAATCATAATTAACGATAAAATGTATTATTGAGGAATTGTTTTTATGATGTACACAACATAATGGAAAGAAAAAATTCATAAAGAAATTTTTTTCTCAATATAAACCCCAAAGATGAATCCAAATACAATAAAAAATGAAAACAATGAATTCTTCTTCAAATAGAAAACCATATCACTCTAGAGGGATGGGACCTAAACATGGGTATAGGGGTTGATAGGGAGAGATGACTCCATTATCTCTAGGATCTCTCTCTCTCTCGGAAACTTATCCTCTTATGGAATCTTCCTCTAGCATCAGAGCATCCTCCTTTGAGTACAAATCCACTATTCCCTTAGTTTTGTTATTGTTGCTTAATGCTCAGTCCTCTTTCTACAGTTGTGCTGTTGCGGGATTTCCTCCACAGCTCCTTCAGTCTTATCAACCACGCTTACCCCCACTATTAGTTAGGCTTGGTGGTATGTAAGAGTGCTTGGGAAGTGTTGGTGGCTTCTCTTAGTGGCAGACCATTGATTTCCTTGGTTCCAAATTCTTCACTTCATTCGTCAAGGGTTTCATCCCCAATTTCCCATTTCTCATTACTTGGTGGTTCTTTCAATGGATCTACTTCAACCCCTTTATTCTGGTTTCCCTTAGGGTATCATCCCTATTTATCCTCTTTCTCATTTCATGGTGTTTTATTTTCTCCCTTTCCCGTTTTATTCCGCTCCTCCCTTCTCCGGAATCCTGGTCCTTTCCCCCCCTTCAAGGTCGTTTGGGTGCACAGATACCATAAAGGATTTGGGATGTTTTGGGGGAGTGGTAATAGTTTTGAGGAGGCATGACCAGTAGTAGATTTATTTAGTTGCAATTTTCATCCAGGATTCTCCTATGAAAATAGATCTGGTACTCTTTATCATTGCAGATTGAGACTTTTGGTTGCCTAAATGACAACAATAATGGGGTTTGTTTTTTGATCAACAGATTTTGGTTGGTTTTTCTTCCTTAATGTAATCAGTAATGTTTTTTTCTTCTCTGATTGTTGGTATTTTCAAACATGGGTGAAGATGTCCCAGTGACTTGGAAGGACTGTTCTCTGGTAGGTGGTTCTCGATAACACTATATTTGTTATATAGATTTCATGGTTGTAGGTTTTGGGGGTTCTATGATGGCAAAATTGTGAAATCATCATGATGGTGATGAATGGGGATGGCGGATGGCATCTTCTTGGTGATGTGGTGACTCTAGAAATGATTTAATGTTGATGATGTTCATGGTGGACAACGACAATGTGATTATTACAACATGTGATATTGTTGGGGATAATGTGATTTGGACGAGCCATACATGATGTAGAGGCTACATGATTTGCACAGTTTTTTGATGACTAGATGGTTTCCATGGCGATGAGTCTCAATTCAAATTTGAAATTTGTGGAGTGGTTTTGAATTTTGGTTTTTTTCTTGGTGTAAAGTGTTTTGACATGTTCGTTTCACTTAATACCCTCAAAGTGGTTTTTATGAAAATAAAAAAAATGATATGGAGTATGAGGTCTGATTCAAGGTGATTGTCTAGGAGTTTTTCAAAATAAAATACACTACTGAGTCTCTAGATCGAATCTAAAACATAAGGAATCACTTATAAGTGGTATGAGGATTCACCAGATGGATCATCCCCTGAAATGGACCCCGTACTTTTTCCAATGATGATCCTAAGAGAGGAGGCATTCTCTAAATTAAATAAGACATTTTTACAACAAATTCATGCCTAAAAAATAAAACATGAAATTACATTACAACCAGATAACAAAAACAAAACCTCAACCTTTAAAAAAATAAAATCCATCAATCATACAACATAAAACCTCTATCTCCTTAAAATTACCAATTCCAAACAATATTTTTAAAATATTTTTTTCCAGATATGCTTTTAAAAACCAATTTTCATTATATAAGAAAACATTTCAATAACTTATTTATTTTTAAACTAAATAATCCAAATTGAAACATTATTATGAGTTAAAATCCACAAACAAATAATCTCCCACTTTATTATGATTTTTAAATCATCTTTAAATATAGAAAATAATTTTAAATAAATTAAATAAATTTCCACATAATTATCAAATATCAATTTCTATAATAACCATAATAATATCATCCAATTTTTAAAATTTTCAATAAAAAAATGGGAATAATTTTCAAATAAACACGATTAATCATGTTTTTAAACCAAAGGTTTTAAAATTTCACCTATTTTTCAACCAAAATTGAAGTTAATATATAAAAGACATACACAAAAATAACGAACATAAAACCACTTTTCAAATAGAGTCCAGTTTAATCAAGTTAATACCCCATTAAAACCCTCTTAAATTTTTCTAAAATAAGTTCCATGCACTTGTTGATAAATACATAACCAAGATGGATTAAAAATGAAAAATTAATAGAGTTTTAGATATGTGAACTATTTACAACATGGTTTTTTATGTCATGCACCACCTTTCAAGAATCCTCAAGGAATCTCATAAGACTCTCTTAACAGGTTCCCTATCAGTTGAAAAAATGTATTGACTAGTAGTTTATGGTGTTCCAAAATTTGTTTCTCCCAAAATTGTAAGAAAACTATAAATAAATTTCAAAACAAATTTGGTTTAAAATAAAATTCTTCCATAACAAAATTCACCAAAACTATAAAAGAAATAGATTATAATAAAGTAATCAAACCCAACAACTCATCATGGATTGAGCTTCATTATAAAAGAATAAATTCAAAAGATCTACTATATTTACACCACTCAAATCTAAATTTCATTATCTCTTTACTACCATGAATCATCCCAAATAATATGAGATATTTCTAAGAAACTATATAAAAATTGATAACCTAGAATATGATACTAGTTTATAAAAAACCACCATAGACTACCATGAAACAGGTACTCGAATCAGGTAACCACTTGTCGTGTATGTAATTCCTTATCTATAAAAGATGATGAATAGTACCTAGGAACTGAAGGGAACACATTAGGAAATTTTTTTCTTAAACTTTCAGTTAATATGTAGCAGGCACTCTACTGAGAATCTTGAATGGTCAATTGATGAATTTTAATTCCACGAAATAAACATTTCAATAAATAATAATTAGTAATGAATCCAGACAAGAAAAATGACCCACAATCCCTGTTAATTATTAAACCCCTTCCAAAAAAAAATCAATAATGTGTTATCTAGATATCATAAACAATACTTATAATGAAAAAAATTGAACATATTAAAAGAATAATTTTCGTAACCAACGTGTCGAAATGACAATTAATAATAAACATAACTATACTAAAATAACATCAATGAAAATATGGGTTCTCTCCACATGCCCAATCAATATCGTCATTATATAGATCAGTTAAAAAACATGAATAGATCTAGGAAATAGTGAATAAATACACAAAGAATTGTGGGTGTATAGGGATTGAAAAAAAACCTACTAGGATATTAATAGAAATTAAATTAAATACCATTAGTAAAATATTCAACAAAACAAGTTTGAAATGAAATATAAAAAATAAGGATATCTATTTTACAAATTCATAATGATGAAAAATCATATATCCTTAACATAAAAAATAAATCATTTCGTTTGGAACCCACACATGTGAAATCTCCAATATAAAATACCACCCCTTACAATTTTATGAAACAAGTTAAAACCACCATTTTGAAATATATCTCAAAATTATCATGAAAGAAAAATCAAGAATTCTATTTTTATTTAAAAACTACACTAGAAAAATAGATTTTAGAATCATTTCAAAATAAACCCACCCATATTAACTTGGGGAACAATATAATGAGAACCACAATATTAGGGAGTGGAACACAAATAAAGAATAAAAAGATGGCAACACTATAATCATGGATAAATGGATATAAAAAGTATAATATAGTATAATTAACCCCCAATAAAGATATAATATCGTTGGGATATAATCCTATGTAATTAGGTAACATGGCCATGAACTACAGACATGAACCCTAGGACAACATTCAAGAACATATCATTGTTGTAGTCCCATCAGACTATATAAATCCTAAAGAATCCCAGGATCAAAAATATACCATTAAATATACATCTAGGTGAACATATTTACCAAGTTATATCTATAACAAGAACAATAGTTAAATATTATTTTTCATATATCTATGTTTATATTATGTTACCTACCATTTCCATGTTCAAGCAATAAATATTGGGAAAAAGTAATTTAGAGAAATGATTGATGAACCAAGGTAATGTTCCAAACATCAAATCCTATACCCTTACATCAAAAATCCCTTATAATATCAAACATCCACTAATTAAATGACAAAAAACCCATGCCAATAAAAATAATGTACATGACAATTCATGAGGGTCTTATGAGATATGAACCATTTTCCCATTAATGTTCCAAATGATTTTTTATATGAAAACTAACTCAGGATATTGTATCATTTCTTCAAAAATGTAATATATTCACATAAAATAATTCAAATTCTCTATGGTAAATACCCCTTTTTGAAACTAATAACACTCTTCAAAAAACTAGAAACATTATTTGAAAACTAAAATTAGTCTCAAGGTCAAAAATAAAAAACCATTTAGGGCACACCATGGGAAATTTAATGATCACTTGGAATACTAAAAAATAAATTTTTAAAATATAATCCCATAACCCATAAGGAAAAATCTTATGCCTATAATTGAATTCAAATAAAAATTTATAATTTCACTCGAGAAGATATAAATAGTTATAATATTACATGAAAATAATTGTAATTACCAAACACTCTATGATTCATAAATTAATAGATGTTCATTGAATCAAATTTCCCAAACCAATGGAAAACATGATCTAATGTGTATCATTTCTTGTTAAACACTCAAATGAGGAATACATTTCCCAGTATGGATCCTTCAAAATCAATACCTAGGTTTCAATCTAATGTAAACAAATCCTAATCTCGGATAGTGATTTATAGTGATAAGATGTGGAGAAAACCATGAAGAATCAAAGATATGGGGAGAGGGGAAGATAAATGAGTAGTAATAAGGATGATTTCCTTGATCCCCTCCCCACATAAAGTCAGTGAAGATGAACCCAAGGGAGAGGATAATGGATGAAGAGACCACCCTTGGTGTCCAAGAGGATTGACTCAATATAATAGGAGGGGAATAGAGAAATGAAATTAAAATCAATGGGTAATTTAGGATATTTGAATCTTTTTATGAATCTAGTTTATAGTACTATAATGATGCATGATTTTGTAAACTACGAGCTAATAATGTAGGTGCCGATGTACAAGAAAGAAACAAGCACATGGTTTGGATGTTTTGTTTACAAAAGAATGAACAACCCTAAGATACTACTCTAATAAAATTATAGATCTATTCTAACATTTGTCACATGATTTCTCCAAACCCTACATAAGTTGTTCACATGGAAACACTTCTATATGGGTGAATTTATTGTTTCCATTTGAATTCAATTGTCTTGGAAAATACTGCTTATTAACATTATAGACTAACCATTCAAGATGAAGAATAAATTGAGAACCCTCCCACGTGAGGGTACTTACATGATTTATGATTAAACAAAGAACTATACAATGAACAATATAACTCATTCTTAAATGTAATCTGTAATGTTTACACTAACTGTGCATAGCACATGAAAAAAAGGTTCTAGAGAAGAAAATAGAAAAATTAAAAAATTAAAATCCCAATAATGTAGAAATCATTTACTAACCAAAAAAATAAATTAATAAAAAAACAACAGTCAAAGGAGGTGTTATGAACCCTCTATAAAACTAAAAAATTAATCAAGTCCTCACATTTTTATGTAAATTACATAATTAAACAAAATATCTGAATTAGATGTTCACATTAGAACATGGGTCCTTAAATCTAAATTAATTATTAAATTCTTTTTATGATTACAATCTGAGGGTTACTTCTATAATATTTTCATTAATTATAAGGACCTGGAATTACAAATTACATAATCTTGAAATAAAATGAATAATTCACAGTGAGTATCTTTTCAGGTTTAGAGTTATAGAGAATTAGGCCATTACTATTACATTACATTTCAAAAATTACAAAGTAGACACTTCTACTCAGTTTCCATTTTCTCACAAAACAAAAACTCTTGAAAAAAAGAGTCATGTCTAGTTCCATGTTTTAGATAGAATTAAATTTCCATGATCCCATCTTAGACCCTATTTTACTTTATGTCCCATGAAACACATCTCAAAAAGTTGGGATGAGCATAAAAATCTCACTAAGGGATACACAAAGAAGGAAATCGATTAGTTTTTCATAACAACAAGTAATCCATGAATACATTGTCATCAGTAAAACTTTTCACATTTATAAAGTAGAAAATAGTATTCACTTAATAAAAAATCATTTCTTACACTTGTGTAACCAAAATATTTCCCCAAAACCTATATATGGAACACATAACATATAAAGGTCACTTGGGACATAGACATACTTAAATGGAATAAACATACGGTCGACATCCACACATATAACTAAATGGAATAGCCATATGGCTATCATACATACCCAATGCATTGTAGGTTATAACGTAACCACCCCTCCACATTTATCACATCACCACCTGTCATTTGGTTTATCACGTAACCACCCGTAAAATGTCTAAGTACCACTATAATATCATAACACATAAAACAAATAGAAAGGAAAGATAACATTTCTACATTTCAATCACAATATATCACTTAAATATATTGACATAAAAAATCCACTATCAAAACCATTTTCACTACTAAAATATACCAAAAAGTATAGGGTATTTATTTTCCTTTTAAATACATTACATCTAGTTAAGGAAGCCAATGATCAAATAATACTCCTTGTGGAGAAAAAGGTCGTTGTCAAAGCGTACGTTAAAAATAAGCATTACTTTTTTTCGTTTAGTAAAATGCCTCTTAGAAAAAGACTCAATTTGAATGAAATGATAAGTCAAAATGGTTTTGTACACCGTATAGAAGAATGTTGTGTATAAATGGAAATATGCCTCAATGATAGAAGATTGAGTCGAAGTCTCTTACCTCGTGTCCGACATGAACCGTTCATTATTTAATCTCATGAATAATAAGTTAAAGTTAATTTATTCTTTCATAAGAACCTCTTTCAAGTTCATTATTACTTTTTTATCACTAATTACGATGTTATAAAAAATATTTAATCATTTAAGTTAATAATTCTTGATTTGTTGATATTTGGTACTTGAGTCAAAAATAGACTTCATATAATTACATGTTGTTCATATGGTAAAATGTTTATTATATCCAGAATAATATTCATTATTTAGATATCATATATATCATATATATTCATTATATATATGCATTTATAACAGTACATAACATTTGGAGTTAAGAAATGAAATGCACCGTCAATAGAGATAGTAAGCCAGACGTACACATGAACGCTACTTTCATTTATATTTCATATTTAATGGAATGAAAACATAATGATACAAAGGTATATTATAATTCCAGTATAGTATAATATATTATATCATTAACTCCATCCTTTATAAGTACAACATACGGTAAGAATGAGTCATACCACATTGACGGGGTGGTAGTCCGCACTTCCTCAAATGAAATTATCGTGTTTACCAATAATGGAAACCATAAAGGTATGCTTTAAAAGTAATAAATAGAAGAATATTAACAATATAAATATAATATATATCAAATATAAATAATTTTCCATTATATTGGCCACTATTATAGGCGGTATGAGATAATTGAACAATCATCGTTTCGTGAGGCGTTAGTTTTCCCTCCACAGAAATAGTATGTTCTTTACCCATTATATGGAGGTGTGAGAAAATGTAGCTCTAATACATCTGATAACAACATCATAGTATATTTTGGATACTGTTGTTTTTATAAATTAAAGGAATAAAAATAGTTTAGGGGGTTGGAGAAGTAAAATAAAACAAAAGAACATAAGAGAAGATGTTACCTTTAAATCTGGTAACTCCCTTCAGTTTGAAAAATAAAGTTTTCTTGAAGTTCATTCTTCCAAAGGTAAGGCTTCTAGGATGAAGAGATGGATCTTGGTATATTATTGGAGTATAGGGTGGATGATAAAAATTTCTTGAGAAGTGCGATAAATGGGTTGGAAGTGGGGGATTTTTATAATGGAGAGGAGGGGCTCTTTTGGAATGTTTGAAAATATTTTTTTATTATATAATGATTTTCATTTTCAAAATGACTATAAATCATTAAAGTAGAAGATAAGGTAACCCATGTTCGAAATAAAATCATCGAATAAGAATTAGAAAAGTTTTGGATACTTTTTTAATTTTCATATTCTTATTTGTTTAAATCATCAATTAATGAATTAAACACTTCATCATCATTGTGCCATAAATAATTTAATTTATTTGATGTCTAAAAATTATAAAAAAATTTATTATAATGTAATAAATCGTTTTATATTTTTAATAAATATTTATAGTAAAATATATCAATTATATAACCCCACATTAATATGGTTTTAGTAAAAAAATACATGGTTATGAATTTTTTTCTTTAAATAAAAAGTTATTACTGTCATTTTGACCCATGTGGCTCCACGTGGTCCCAAAATTGATCCATGGATTTACAATGTCTCCCATAACACAACCAATAAGGTTAGGAAATGTTTCAAGGTAATTTTATGTTATTATAACATTATTTTTATCTTAAATCACCCCAATTAACTATAATCGTGATTAATAAATGTCAAAAGATAATATGAACCCAAAATTATTTTCATCTCATTGAACCACAATTTACTTAATAATGACAACCATGTTTGCCATATTTTTTATATAAAATTCACAAAAGTGGTAAAATGTTATTTAAATGAAAAGGTTAGTTTTTAACTACTACGTAGTATATTTCACTATTCATTAAAAATTGAAGGATTTCAGAAAAATTCAAAAAATTAACCTGAAGCTAAATTTGATATTCCAAATTAAAAAACAATGTTTATTTTACCAAATTAAAAAAATAGGTGTTTCATTAATTAATTTTATAATTAATTCCCCTTGTCGAAATAAAAAAGTGTTTTTTTCAGAAATAATAACTATCAAAAGATTGGAACTTGTTTATGGCAAATTTCATAATGAAATTACATCAAATGGAAAAAATTGGATTAAATGGTTGAAATATAATCTATTTAAACATTAAAACCAATTAAAAAAATAATCTAACAATATAAATAAATTATATTTAAATTTGGTTTGGAATTAAAATACACCATTTTCATTATTCAATAAAAATGATCATTTTTAGGAAAATACAAAAACTTCATCCAAAGTAGATTTTTCTTTCCCGATTCTAACTAAGAATTTTAATTTTCATATAGAACATATAATAGTTACAAAACTAGATATAAAAATGGTTCTTCAAAAAGCGGGTAAATCGACCTTTTAGTAAATATTAGAGTATTTATGCTTAAAATCGAATTATTTTCTTATTTTAAGCCTCCAATTTTTATTGGATAAAAGTAAAAAAAATTAATAAACATGTATAATCATATTTTAGTTAGTTCCATTCATTCCCTCCAATACAATGGCTAGGCATTATCTACCATTTAAAATAAAAATATTATATTATTAGTGTGCAACATAAGATTTCAAAGAAAATCGTTGTTGCATATCAGGTAAGCCATTGAACATAGAAACCCCTTTAAAGTAAAATTAATATTTAATTCAAAAATAGTTATAATTATGAAAAATTTATTATTCTTTATTTACCTGGGATGTTACATCCTTCACCCAATTTGTAAATTCTGTCCTCACAATTTTTATCCACTTATTAAATAAGTAGGGGTATTTATCCCTCATAGTACTTTCAGATCCCCACGTTGCCTCTTCAACCATATGGTTTTTCCACATGAACATATCCTGATGAATTACCTGGTTATGCAACACATGCTCTCTATGTTTAAGAATTTTGACTGGTAGTTCTTCATAATAGATATTCTCTTCGAACTGAACTACCTCTGGACTTAAAACATGAGATGAATCTTGCATATACATTCTAAACATTGAAACATGAAAAACATTTGGTACCTGAGATAAACATGGAAGTAAATCCACTCTATAAGAAACTAATTCAACTTTCTCCAAGATTTCATAAGGTCCAATGAAACTCATGCATAACATTCCCTTCTTTCCAAAATCCATCACACTATTCCATAGAGAATCTCATAGAAAGACAAGATCACCAACCTCGAAAGAAAGAACCTTCATCCAATTATCTACAGAACGTTTATGCTTTCTTAAGCTATTCTTATGTTCTTATAAATCAACTAATCTTTTTCTGCAATTATTTTTACCAATTATGGTCCCATTACATTCATTTCAACTACATTATCCCAAAAAGCTAGAGTTCAACACAGCTTTTCATATAATGACTCAAACAGATCCATCTCTATACTGGAATGAAAATTGATATTATAATAAAATTCAACGGAAGAAATTTGTTAGTCCCAACATCCCTGGTAATCTAGTGAACTGGAACGTAGCATATCCTCCATGGTATGAATTGTTCGTTCTTACTACCCATTTGATTGTGGATGAAAAGCTATACTAAAATATAATTCAGTTACCAATGACTTATGAAGGCCTTTCCAAAAGTTTTATGAAAACCTGGGATCCCAATCAGATACAATGGAAAAGGGAACTCAATGAAACCTTACTATCTCTTTAGTATACATCTGTGAAAGTTGACGTAGGGACAATATATCTCAAATAGGAAGGAAATGAGAAGATTTAGGCAACCGATCAAAAATAACCCAGATTACATTATTACCTCGAGATGTCGTTCGTAATCACAAAAAAAAGTCCATGGATATATTTTCCCATTTCCACTCGAGAATTGGTAAAGACTAAAGCATTCCTTTCAGTAAATTCCACTCCTCATTAACCTATTGACATGTTAAACACTTCATAGTAATGTCAACAATATCTTTTTTCATTCCATCACAATAGTAATACTCCCATAGATCTCTGTACATCATATTACTGCTGGTATGAACAGAAAACAGAGCACTATGAGCTTCACATAACAACTCATCGTTCAATTGTAAATCACAAGGCACACATAATATCTTTCCAAAACAACTAACACAATCATTATCAACATTAAAATCAGGAAACATGCCCTTCTGAACCAACTCTACCCTTTTCTGCAAGTCATTGTCTTCCTACTGAGCTTGCTAATTTTGTCTGATTCATATGATCTCACTGACACCTAAAACAAAATAGAAGAACATCATACACAAAAACATTCTATGACAATGTTCATCAAATAAAAAACCAAAGGATCTCATTCCAAACGTAGCATGAAGAATTGCATTTTCGAATCAAAGAATCATCCACTTTATTTGATTTTATCCGATGGTAAAGGATCGTGCAATCATAGTCTATGATTAATTCCAGCCATCTCCTCTGTCTCATGTCCAATTATTTCTGAGCGAATATAAACTTTAATCATTTTTGGTCAGTATGTATTTCACATTTTACTCTATACAAATGATGCTACCAAATTTTTAAAGCAAAAACAATAGCAGCTAATTCCAAATCACGTGTACCGTAATTTAACTCATGAGGTTTCCACTGAAGTAAAGCATAAAAAATTACCTAATCATTCTGCATAAGGACACAACCATGTCCTTTCAATGAATCATCACCGTAGATAAAAAATTCACCATCTCTGAAAGGTAATTCCAAAACTGGAGCATTCATCATTCTTCATTACAATTCCTGAAAACAATCATCACATTCTTTTATCCAGATGAACTTAACACCTTTTCGAGTTAATTTAGTCATTGGACTAGATAACTATGAAAAATTCTCCACAATCCTACTGTAATAACCTTCTAAACCAAGAAAACTATGGATATAAGTTATATTTTGGGGGCTTGGAAATTCTTCAACAACATTTGTTTTAACTGGATCAGTAATTATGTCATATTTTGAGACAACGTGACCAAGGAATGAAATGTTTTGAAACCAAAACTCACACTTGATGAATTTCCCATACAGTTCCTTATCTTTTAAGGTTTCCAAGACAACACTAAAATGACTTTCATGTTTCTCTTTTCATTTTGAAAAAACAATAATATCATCTATGAACACAACCACCAACTTATCAAAGAACTCATGGAATATTCTATTGATAATATCGACATATACAATAGGTGCATTGGTTAACCCAAAAGGCATAACAACAAATTCATAATGTCCATATCTAGGATGAAACCTAGTCTTCAGAATGTATGATTATTTAACATTCAACTAATGGTACCCTATCCTGATGTCAATCTTTTAAAAATACTATGCTCTGAGGAGCTGATCAGAAAAATCATCGATATGAGGAAAAGTATACTTCTTCCTAAAACTGAAATTATTAACTACTAGAAAGTAATGTTATAGCCACAGACCTATAGCCAAAGTTTTATTGGTCATGTTATATATCTTACTAATTTCCACGGTTTAATTTAATAACCGTGGAAATACTATGTGTTTTCCTATTTGGTATGGGGGTCCCCTGATTCGCTTATCATTCTCCTCCTACTTCTTCTCCCCAATTCACCTCCCAACGAGTTCTCCTCCCCAACCATGCCTAACCATGTCGCCCTCCTCCCCAACCTCACCTGACCGTGGCACCCTACTCCCCCGATGAATTATCCTCCCTGATGTTTTCTCCTCACCGTGGTGCCCTCCTCCCCAACGACTTCTCCTTCCAGGATTCTCCTCCTCGTCCTCCCATCACCTCAGTACCCTCCTCTCTGACGAACTCTTTCACCGTGACACCCTCCTCCCGACGACCTCTCTAACAGCGGAAACCTCCTCCCCGGAGACCTCTCTCACCGCGGCACCCTCCTCTATGATGACCTATCACCGCGGTGCACACCTCTCCTAGGTACTGTATTTTTATTTATTATTATTTTTTGCCTCAATGAAATTCCTCACTTATGAATGCATATGGGGGTTTAGAAGGTATCGAGAGTCTCCAGGGTGCATGAGAGGAAGACATGGCATATAGCTAAGAGGTTGTAGTGTAATCGACTAACAGTTTGTAAACTATCAATTTTATAGTGTAATTCCAATAGCTATATATAGATAATGGAGGCCCTTCAACAAGAAGATGACATCCATTATCCAGGAATTCAGTATTTTTTTGTTTTATAATTGGTATTTTTTCCGTTTTTCCATTTTATTATTTATTACCCCTCACATAAGTTTTCTCCCCAAATTACACAACAACACCTTCATTATTCTATCCCTCTCATACCTCTCCTTCCATAGATATGATCTATAGGTCCTTGGTGTATTGAATTTTAAACTATCAAAATTTTTTCTTCTGGTAAATGTATGACTCCCCTTTTCACCTATCTTGTTTTTCATGAGGGGTGTGTTTTATAAGATTTAACCAGTTTTTCTAGTTTTCAAGTAATTTCTCTACTACTTCTATATATTCTATTCTTATCCAAATCAAAGGAGTGTAATTTTAATTAAATAATTATCATACATGAGGTAGTTGGTCCCAAAGTGTTTCCCATAGTAAAATTAATTTTCATTAAGTTCTTATGAGGCCACATTAGTTGGTTTCAATTTCTGTCCTTAATTATCATTATAAGATTTGAACTATGTTTATGTTATGTTATAAATCAATTGAAAATAATTTTCTTACTATGGATTAATGGTTAGGGTAATGGTAACCATATAATGTGATTATTCCATTAAATATAACTTTGGAATTGGAAATTTGATATTGGTTTGGGTTTTGACTCATGGAAGGTAAATCATAGTAAGTAGAATTGGAACGTTTTTTACTATTAATAATGTGTTTTAAAGTTGAATCTTGTTTTAAAAGGGTTATTTGGATTGAAAATAAACTTATTAAATTTTATTGACTAATGGAATTGATGGTATTTTTTATTAAACCTAAGCTGAACATGGCCCTTGGGTGGGCACTGAGATATACTATTAAATTCTGAGTGAACACATCCTCTATATGGACACAGGGCCTTGGGGATGCGTATATTACCAATAAGTGTTAGTTTGGACTACAGACATATATATTACCATTGGGAGTTTATTAGGGTGTATTGGTCTCTAAAACACAATTAGAGACATCCAACATTGTCTATAGTAGGTGGGTCTAGACTAAAGAATCACCATGGAGCCCATGATCAGTTTTATTTTAGTTATTTATTGTTGTAGTTATGATAATAACTTATATATTCAACCATTATATGAACTTATTTATTCAGCCTATATTTTATAGGAATGCCATTTTTGGTGGCATACTAAGTTGTAAACACGCCCTAATTGGTTCATCATTTGGTACCATAGTGGATTTCATCATTTCATATAGGGAAATGGGAAATAACTTGATGACTAGTGTAGGAATTTATGTTAGGATGGAGCTAAGGAATTTGAATCAGAATAGAGATCTGGTCACTTTTTTGAGTTGTGTAGTTTGTTATCCATTTTGTACTATTTTTTACGTTTTTCATGTGTATAGTCGAATGTTTTCCTTTGACTACCTTATTCCATTGTTTTTAAAATTTCATGAATTATGTTTTTTGATGATAAATTTTATGGATGTTATCCTATGATGTTAGGTGATATATGTTTCTTCATTAATCTACTTCTATTTTTCACTTAGTTGTTAGGGTTATAATCCTCGTAAGGACTCTTATCAAACCCTATTTTCTAGTTAGTTTCCTCTGGTATACAGGTTTCCATGCTTGATTTCGTGTATCGTAGAACTTGTTTGGTAACTATTGAATGGTTTTAGGTATTAGTATATTACATTCCTTCTTAGTTTCTTTCCCCTAAAAGGGATGTTCTCTTTTCCTTTATCATGATATCTTATTTTCAATTGATGTCCCTAAAAAGTCAACATCTTATTTTTAATATAGTGTGTACTTCCCAAAAACCCTATACATTAATTCCCTTATAATTTATAATAATTAATCAATAAGAATAGGGAATTAGGGGGTTCCTTTTTTGTCTTGGATTCAATATTCAGGATGAGTACTTCCTCTAAACCCGGGTCATTCTTTTCTTTAATTGTAGAAATGTATGATTTCCTTGGAAAATAATATATATTCTTATTCTAATGTATTCTACTATATTCCTTTTTTACGTAGAATATATTATATGTGTGGAATGGACTTTTCCACTTAATTATTCTAAATCTTAAAGTATGTTGTTGTAGATATCTTCTCGTAATGTTTACCTTCATCTAATGAATCTAATTTTTCCAATATATTTATAATAAAAAATACCATTCATTTTTTTCATTCATATTAATAATTTCCATGATCTTAGGCACTAGTTGTGACCTTCTTTATTTTAAATTTATCAACAGATCTTATATTTTATTCCCTACTTAATTTCTTATTTGAAATTTATTTTAAAACTACTAAATAACTAGTCTTCGTTGTTTAATGATATCAAATAACCTGATCTCATGGACTCCTCACATAATTCTTTATAAAAATAATTTTATATATCCATAATTATGTCCTTATGAATCTATTGTATGTGTATCATTTTTCTTATATGGATTCATGTATCCAAATACACATATGTGAAAATTCGCATGTGTTTCAATGCATTCAACTATATATATTTACATACACATGAAAAACTCTTATGTGGAAATTCACATACATAGTAGGATGTTTGGTTACACTGAGTAATCTACTTAGGAAATCCCCTATAGAAATTCAGCTAAACTGGATATTCAGTTATACTACATATCACCATCAATATAGACACATATAATATCCTCTTCAAATGACTACCAATCTTTCTTATCCACTTACAGAACATCACTTGGATTCTTTTGGAGCTCTATATTCACTCATAATTGATCCTTATATTCCTTAAAGATAACTAGAATTTTATTCTAGTATATTTTTCATTTAATAAGTATCCTTTCTAACTAATTATTAATAGAGAATCCTCCCTCATGTTGGTTTGGTGTTCATTAATTATGGTTGATCCTTATATACATAGAAGATCTATATTATTCATTCATCATTTAGTATTATTATTGTCCTTGAATTTTGTATCCTAAATTATTTTTCCCAATGACCTCATCATTGTTTTAGATTATTGTTCACTCCCCGTCGCATGTCATAAAAATTTAACAATATTCAACCAAATATTAGATAAGATTTTCTATATATTAGTAAACTTATCCACTCGATTAATTTATGGTGTATACACTTAAATGATTCTCTATGCATTTAGTTAGTGACTCAATAATCATCAGGGATTTCATATGATTCCTTCTCATGAATCCTCATAAATCCTCTAATAATCATTATTAACACATTAAAGTAACATTGAATCTATTGACAATAGATGCAATTCTATATTTGGGAAGTTTCTTTTTCATAGTAAATTCTTATGTTTATTTGTTCATAAATTTCATCGTTAACTATGATCACTATGATCCAAACTCATTCATTTATCAAACTATTAATAATCATATTATTATCTGAGAACTCTAGGACATGATTCTAAAATTCCACAACAAGGATTCTCTTATTTTTCATAGATTCAAACTGAATTAGGAAGTTAGATATAAAAATGGTAATATATATATTATCTATAATTTGAATACATTAAATAATAATTTATGTATATATGAAAATAAAACTCTAAAATTATACTATAAATCTAGTGTAATTCCTAAAACATTTCAAATTTTATAAATCTATGTATCTATCACCGGCATCAGCCATCACTGCAGCTCAGTCTCCCATCTTTTTTTTCATCATTGATCCCAAAATATTCAAGGTTTATAAAAATTAAAATCAAGTCACAGTAAGATTTTAATATCCTATATGATTCTTATAAATGAATAATAAAATTTTATCACACAATTTAAGGTAATTGTATGAAAAATAGTCATGGCATTTATGCCTCCCATAAGAGAAATGAGCTTGTTTGTGGCCAAAATATTAGTATTCAACAAATTATATTTTTTATTTCTTAATTAAATTATGTGGTTTTCTATTTGATGTTTTTATACCTGAATAGACCTATTAGATATATCTATTTATATATAGGAACTAATTTCAAAATTTACCAAAATTATTTATGTGTTCAAATAGTTTCAATAATGACTATAACTTATTATCATTCCTACTTCCCTATTCAAAGAATATTTTGTCTTTAAGTTGTTTACCGATTTCTCAATATGTATGTAATTCAACACAGTAACAAAAAAACAAGAAATAAAATTTAAAAATATGTTCATTAAATCAATAGTAAACATTAAGGATTCATTCATTATAAGTGATTATATTGTTAATTTTTGTATCTAAATGTACTAAATTGAAGGGGGGTTCATTGTTTCTTACATTAATGTGGTTTGAGCAAAGACCATGTGATGTATTTTTCATAAATATTATGTTGTGTTTTGAGACTAATCTGGGTGTAGTATCAGAATATTTCACACATGAGAATTTAGTGATTAAGTGAGGCTAAAACATCAGGAGAAGAAATAATATTTTCCTGATCATGGTTTCCCTTACCCAATTGATCATACACAAGTGATTAAAATTATTAAGAAAAGTCTACATAAAATATTTTTTTCTGTTGAATGTCTTTGAAGTTGTACATTAGCAAATAAAATATAGAAATACCATTGAGGAATATCATTAAATCAATATATAATTGATCAAGATAATAATAATGACCTTGTGAATAGGGGGACCAGTTATTGAAGAGGCTCAACACTGGGGGTTATAACCATTCAACTGATTTGGGCCTAACTAAAGGAGGAAAAAGAGTTGAATCACTGAGGGTATAAATAGGATCAAATGGAGTATTAACTAATGGGTGTATAAATTGTTGATTCATAAACCATTATAATTAAAAATAATATTATAATGGATAATCTATAACTGGGGTATGTATAACTAGTTTTATCAACAGGTAAGTGTTAGTATTGAACAATATAAATATATTTTTTGTTATATTTTATTTAATTTTTTCATTTCATATTGGGTCCACTCGTCTTAATAGGTGATAGAGGTCCAAAATAAGAAGGGTCAGGGTGGTAGGGGGCAGGGGTACGGGGGATGGGGGCTGGGGGAAGGGGGCCAGGCCAGGGGCAAGGGGGAGGGGGCAGGGGGCAGGGTGCAGGTCTACACTGCAGGGGGCATGGGGTAGGGGGCGGGTGTATGGGGCAGGGGGCAGGGGGTAGGTCTGCATAGTAGAGGCAGGGGGCATGGGGCAAGGTGTGGGTGGAGGGGGGCATGGTGGAGGGGGGTAGGGGAAGGTGGCAGGACTGTAGTTAGGGGGCAGGGGGCAGGTCTGTAGGGTAGGGGGGGGCAGGAGGCAGGGGAGGGTGGAGGGGGGCAGGTCTGCAGCGCAGGGGGGTAGGGTGCAGGGGTAGGGGCAGGGGGAAAGGTGTGGGTGGAGGGGGGCAGGGGGCAGGGGCAAGGTGTGGACCGAGGGGGCAGGGGTAGGGGGTAGTTGGCAGGTTGGCAGAGTAGGTGGGCAGGGGGCAGGGGCAAGGTGTGGGTGGAGGGGGCATGGGGTAGGGGGCAGGTCTGTAGAGCCGGGGGCAGGTCTGTAGGGCAGGGGGCAGGGGCAGGGTGGAGGGGGTATGGGGAAGGGGGTAGGGTGTAGGGGGGAAGGGGGGAGGTCTGTAGGGTAGGGGGAGGGGGCAGGGTGGAGTGGGGAGGTCTGCAGGTTAGGGGTGGTCTGTAGGGGGGTCTGCAGGACACCTATGATGCGACTACTGACAGTGCAAAACAACATCAACTCTCCTAAACTTCACACAATGATGAGATGATGGACAAAGAAGCAGTTCAAAATCTAGTTTTCAATATGCAGATGGCTGATATTAGACAAAAACAACACATGCAAGATGATGACGAAGGTATGTAACTACAACAGACACAACCAGCAACCCCGACTATGGCTGAATTCACTACAACACATGAAATATGATGAAGAACCTTGTGGCACTCCCTTAACAACACTATTCAAGTGCCCTGGGTTATGAATAATGTTTAATTTCTATTTTGCGCATTTATGTACTGATGGAATTTACTTTTTTCCCATATTTTGGTGATTTTTGATTTTTGAATAGGTAATTGAAGGTTATGTTTGAAAAAGAAAGAGGTTTATTAATGATCATGTTATTTAGTATTGGCATATACATATCAATCTGAATATTATTTGTTCATTGTTTGTTATGGATTCATGTATAATTTATCATGTATAGTTGACACACTGATAACATATATATAAGAAGTTGTTATATCTCATTTTTCCACTATTTTATTATATGCAGTTTCTTATGATGAGGCCGGTTCTATCCACCACCATAGATGACAATGAGTTCAACATCGGATTTGGGTAAGGTTTATTCTATTTTTATTCTTTGGCCCTATTTTAATTAGGGAATTTTTGATTTTTGGGTTCCATATATTTTTGCAGCGCGTTTTAGATTTCGTTCAGGTGGATTCGAGTCGCCGTTGACAAAGGCTTACATGTGTATGAATAGGTAGATATATACATATATAAGTTCCCCCTTTATATATATTCACTCAAGGAAGTATGAATATATATATTGGGGCTAGGTGTGCTTATATATGGATATTAAAAATTCATTCATGTGTAAGTGTAAAGGGGTATATGCAAGTATAAACATATATTTAAGGACCCCCTTGTGCATATTTGGCCATGCAAATATGTGCATTGGGGCAAGGTGTTCTTATATAAATATGAAGTTGCATATGCGGAAAAATGGATGATTTGAGTTTTCGTCGTCAAAAGAAAACGCGCCTTGAGGTTGAGGTAGGGTCCCTCTCCTAGCCTCTTTAATTCAAGAATGTTTAAATTGCATTTAGTTGACTTCTTAATTCTGCATGTTTATATTAAATTGCAATTATTTAATAAGTGTTAGTTAATATAATTTTATGGTTTGATAAATAAGTCATGTTTTTATTATAAAACCCCTCCAACGGAGGCAT
The DNA here is from genome assembly GCA_963277665.1 of Viscum album. Lineage (NCBI taxonomy): Eukaryota > Viridiplantae > Streptophyta > Magnoliopsida > Santalales > Viscaceae > Viscum > Viscum album. The sequence goes on along the minus strand of OY728143.1, from coordinate 872,580,657 downwards.
GCTGTCTGCGAAAACTCACATTGGTATACCTTGATTCCCATTATTTCATTTATGTTTTCATTATACCTGATGTCGTTGTTAGTCATAAAGCACACATCATACTTGATCCTTTTTATATACCTGTAGGGGGTTTCCCTCTTTTTATTAAAACGATTGTTTGAACCAAGAAACCCTTTAAGTGATGTTAGACTTTTAAGATGGAATTTCCCATAATGACCAAGTTACCACTAAGTGAATAGCATGATTTAGATAGAATGGCTTGTACATGGATTTAGTATGGTTTTAGTATGGTCAGACATATTCCTTCAATTCACATAAATTCTCTAAATATGTCTCCACAGAGAGAGTTAGGAATCTTCTATTAATTTATATTCCTTCGACTATGGACTGAAAAATGATCATGATTCCACTATTTAATAAATCATTTAAATGAAACATTACATCCACCAGTTTTACTATGACATGGGGAAAAAATATTATCCATTTTCTATCCACTATGTGCATGGTCTATATCCTCTATGGGGTGGTCTTCCTCTCACTGATGACACTATTTATCAATCCCACATTAGACATTACTGAAGACATCCACTATTTCATCACTCAATATGATTCATATACTACTTTTGAATTTCCCTGAAGTGGTAGCCACTTTCTTTGCTTTTCCATTATGATAGTTTGAAGAGATTGTTCTTTGTTCTTTCTAGAAATTTAAATATACGCCAGCTTGCACATATAATTCTATTTTAGCTTGATTATCATCAAATTCTTCTTCAAGTTGATCAGTTATACCCCTTAATAGATATTCATTACAAAGAAAAACAGTACTGTCAGCTTGAGATTTGTCTTCCATATCAGCCCAGGAACTCTTCACTTGAAACATGTTAGGAGAAACAGAATTACAAGAATCTCTATAATGTGGGGATGATCCAATAACATGATAATAAAAATATCTATCAATAAAACACATAGAAGTTGTCTTTTGAGCAATAATAGTCCCATCGTAAGCAGGAACTTGATCCTCTAGGGAAAAAATAGGGGCATGCGCTGAATTTTCAACTGCTTGATATTGATCCTGAACCTCAATTGTTTAGTTGCTGCCACATTATTAGTGTATAACTTAAATACACTTCTACCAATACACACGCATAATGACCAAAAATTACATTTTTAGTGGAATAGTTCTTCTTTATTGGAATGAATATCACGAATGCGATATCATATAATATTTTCTAGTGCCATAGTACCCAAATAAGTCTATAAATCTTAAACTAGATCTATGCACAAGTTTCATGTCATTATAACTAAATTGTAACATCCAGTCATAAACCCACAAGGTACCAGGCCTTAGGTTTAGAGATCCAATGCTTCAGGATCCTGCTTTTAGATCTGTTGAGGGAAACTGAATGTTGAAAAATCCTCGATCAAATGATACACATTTACCTTCTTCTTCTACGCCTTTTTTCTTGGGGTTCTACATGAATCAATTTTGAAATCACTTCTTTACCCCTTCCATGGCCGAAAGATGCTGCTCCATGGATGTCGCTGGTCCGGGCCAACACACCGCGGTCATGCCACTGTCACACCGCGGTCACGCCGCAGTCACACCATTGTCACTCCGCGGCCACACCGCGGTCACGCCGCGGTGACGACGCGGTCATGCCGTGGTCACACTGCGGTCATGCTATGATTTGGATCTACTCCAGGATGACACCCAGTGGTGGTTCTCGGTGATAGTATTCCATGAGTCTTTTGATCAATGTTGAGACTGACTAATCACAATTTCTGCCAGTGGGGTTATGACCGGAATGTTGCCCCACCTCCTCCCGCTCCCTTCGCTCCTTGCTAGAAGATGCTACCCCGCAAATTTCATTGGATCGAGCCAACATGCCGGAGTCACGCCGCGGTCACACCGGGATTTGGCCCTGATCCAGGACGACACCATGCGGTAGTTCACAGTTATAGTATTCCCTGAGTCTTGTGATCAATGTTGAGACTGAATAATCAAAATTTTTGCTGGTGGGGCGACGACCAGAATTTGTCCCCAACTCCACTCGCTCCTGGCAGAAAGATGTTGCCCCACAGATGTCACTTGGCCGGGCCTACACACCACGGTCATGCCACGGTCACACCGTAGTCATGTCGTGATCATGCCGCGGTCATGCCTTTGTCACGCCGCGGTCATGCCTCTGTCACGCTGCGGTCATTCCGCGGTCATGCCGCGTTCACGCCGCGGTCACGCCGCAGTCACGCCGCGGTCACGCCACGGTCACTTTGTGATTTAACCCTGATCTAGGACGACACCCTGCGATAGTTCACAGTGATAATATTTCATTATATTTTTGATCAATGTTGAGACTGACTAATCACAATTTCTGCCAGTGGGGTGACGACTAAAATGATTCCCCGCCTCCTCCCACTCTCAATGATTTAAAGACTTGACCAAAGAAACTTTCCTTCTTCTAGCATACCACTAGTCTATGGATTAAGCTTTTAAATTTTTTATTTTTTTTTAATTTCTATTGAAATTTGAAATCTAAAATAACTTATGATTGGAAACGATGAATTCCCACTGTCATTCCCCTCTCCCACCCATTTTCCCATACAATGGCACACACCATTTTTCAATGCCTTGTAACCTACCATTTTCAATTAAGCTGTTAAAATTACAATAAAAATACTTACTAATTTATTAAATAATTTATTAATTTTAATATGAATAAATAAAGCATTATATAAGTCTCCACTTCACTATATACCATGGATCAATTGGTGTGTGATTTGTATATTGTTTTTTGTTATTTCATAGATTGTAATTAAATTTTCATTGCCTCTTATTAAAAATGAATTTTTTTTACATCCATATCGTTTATAAATGATGGTTGATGATTGTAGAATGATAGGAGAGGTGAACAAATACCCAAGATACCTCTTAAAAGAGGTATTGGAGTTTATTTATAGGGAAATATAAAGATGACAAAACATTCACATCTGATGTGGGACACAGACTCCAACAATCCATCTCATTCAAGGTGTACCTAGCATGAATACATAACTAAAGAAAAAAAATTAATGATAAACAAATAAAATCCACTTTAGTACTCCCCCTCAATCTGGACATATCCAGCTTGATTATAAAACAAGACAACAAAAAAAGAAATCATTAGAGATCATAGACACCCCTCAAGATGAAAATTATGGATGATAGAAGATGTCACTAAAATAGCTGGATTACATCAGTGGTGTGGAAATTCATTGAGGCACAGCAGAGGATCTACATAGGCAGGGCCAGTCGACGAGGCATCGTGAAATCCGCATAGGTAGGTTCGGTCGATGGAGCGTCAGGAAAGCCACACAAGCGAGGTCGGTCAACGAAGCACCTGGAAATCTGCATAGGCGGGGCTGGTAGTTGGGGCGCTGAGAAAGTCGCACAGGTGGGGCTAGTCAATGGGACACTGGGAAAGCTGTATAGGCGAGGCACCGGGAATGTCACAATGGGAGAAGTCGGTGATGGGAGATCGAGTGAAATGGTGCAGGGGCGTAGGCACACAAGGAGGTGTCACAATCGACATAGGAGGGGCCTAGAGGCACCGTATTCCTGGAGGGGGGGATAGGAGGGAGGTGACGTCTTCCTGGAGGGAGGAGGTGGCTGGAGATTCATTTACGATGTGTTTTTTCTCATAGGAGAAGGGTGTGTATGAGGTAAATGTGCAAGGAGGAGTGGCCACCGGCTGGAGGGGTGGTGCACAGGAGGTCGGTCATGCAGAGTCAGAGGACACTCACGATGGGAGGAGGGCCTCTATGGGCATTGGTCGCACTCACGATGGTAGGTGGGTGTCGATGGGAGTGGAGGCCTCTCCTGACGGTAGGAGGGCCACTATGGGTATAGGACATGCTCATGAAGGGATAAAAGCTCTACTGGGGGCGGAGTCTGCTCGTGATGGTGGAAAGGGGTTACGGCCACCTCCCCCCTTGGGGGTGGGGGGGATGAACCCTAGATCAATTTAGAGAAACGAGACTGAGGTTTCGTTTATCAAACCCCATTTGATACCATGTAGAATGATAAGAGAGTTGAACCAGTACCCAAGATACCTCTTAAGAGAGGCCTTGGAGCTTATTTATAGGGAAATATAAAGATGACAAAACACTCATTTCCGATGTGGAACACGGACTCCAATAATGAAAATAAATTGTTCAAATTTTAATGATATATATTTTTAAAAATATATTCTTTTTATAATAACCGGTATAACCATGGTTTGATAATTTAATCATTAACGAGTGCTTTAGCAAGTTCGATGTTCAGTCCACTTCCGAAAAAATTAGACAAATGAGCGAACTAAACTATACTCAGCTACATTTCACAACACATAATGAAAAGTATATTCTCATTCTAAAATAATAGTTACATATATCCTTCTAGAGAATATTACTTAAATGAGTGATAAAAATACACCTTTTGAATAGTGTTAGGACTCTTTCTTAACAATGGTACTGATTAGGTTAGAAGAAGAGAACAAAAATATGGCAGAAGTTGTTATATCCAGTAGAAGTAATTATAACAGAGTTAACGACAATCTAAGAAGAAAAAAATGAAAAATAAAATGAAGAGGGAAGATAAGAACTTCTCCTAGAAAGACCACTTCTCAAAGGGCCTCCCATACCTCTCAAGGATCGGCTCCTATCCACGCTGTTATTTAATACATCATTCCAACAACCATCCACACCTAACTACTATTACCAACCCCTAGTAACTAATAAAAGTAAAAGAAAATGTTTCCCTTAGGAAATCCCACCAGCCACACCCACATAAGGACATCCCTACCAAGCACCACTGACAGCCACATATCCACACTCCTAGCATTTACACCCTCACAAAAACCCACCTTTTCCTCAATGTGAATATCTAGAAACCGCTATCAGAAATAGTTGGTTGGTTGATTGCACATGCTTCAAAGAGTCTCAACTCGTGAGAAAACTTCATCTCCATCAAGTAAACCATTGTTTCTTCCATCACCAGCATCATCATCACCACCACTATTGAATTAATTTCCTTGCTAGGAGAGCATGGACGACATGTTTCTTTGTTATTACTGTCAACGTATTTGATGTACTAGTGGGACTAGAAATCAATTATTATTTGTTATTTTCCTCTAAAAGTAATAAATGGAAAAGGCTAGGCCTTCCATCATCGTTGATACCAAGAGAAGTGATAACTCCAACACCTATAACCATGGGAAACATTGGTATGCACTCTTCATTCTAAACATCATATTGTCTCATTTCATCTTTAAGACCGTTGTTGGATATAACTGCAATATCCTTATCTCCCTCCATAATAGCATTATCTGGAACATGTAGGAGCTCCTTTTGGTGCAGTTATTCCTAAACCATTATGTCCTTTCATCCACAAAAATCTCGTGTAAAACCAAATAGTTTCAGCATAGATAGCCCAACTGTAATGGCATCCCAACTATAGCCTTTATTCACCATTCCAAAAACCAAGTGTTGCTCATCCATAGTCTATTTGGCCCACCTATGAAATCCTTCCAGTGCACTAACAGGTTTCTGATGTGTTTCTACTTTTAAAAACTCCAACATATGTACAACAGGGGGTGTCGAGGGTTATATGTCTAGGGGGTGTCTGTCCAGGGTGTGAGGTGTCTGTCCGAGGGGGGTCTATCCAGGGGAGGGGGGGTGTCCAGGGTTGTCTGTCCAGGGGGGGTTTTGTCTAGGGGCGAGGGTTGGGTCTGTCCAGGGGAGGGGTGTCTGGGGTTGTCTGTCTGTCCAGGGGGGCCGTCTGTCCTGGGTGGGGGGGTGTCTGTGCAGGGGAGGGGGTGGGGGTGTGTCCAGGGGGGGTGACAGATAGGGGGGAATGGTTGGGGTGGGGAACCAGGGGAAAACATGTAGGGGGACTGGAAGGGGGCAGATCTAGATGGAATGTAGGGGTGAGACATGCAGTGTGATGTGGAAGGTAGGGGGACTAGCATGGGGGCAGTGGGACTATCATGGGGCAGGGGGACTGGAAGGGGGTGGCAGGGGGCAGGGGGGACTTGTAGGGGGACTAGCAGGGGAAGGGGGACTAGCATGGGTCTAGCAAGGTGACTAGCAGGGGGCATGGGGGACTGGAAGGGGGTGAGGGGGGGGGGACTAGCAGGGGGTAGCATTGGGTAGGGGGACTAGAAGGGGGACTAGAAGGGGGTAGGGGGACTGGAAGGTGGTGGTAGGGGGGACTAGTAGGGACAACAGGACTAGTAGGGGCAGGGGGACTAGAAGGGGGGTGGCAGGGGGGACTCGTATGGGGACTAGCAGGGGCAGGGGGACGAGCAGGGGACTTGCATGGGGACTAGAAGGGGGTAAGGGGGACTGCCAGTGGGACTAGCAGCGGGCAGTGGGGACTGGCAGGGGGTGGAAGGGGACTAGTAGGGGTAGGGGGGACTAGCAGGGGGCAGGGGGGACGGGCATGGGGTAGCAGGGGGGAATGGGGGATAGGTAGGGGGACTAGCAGGGGCAGGGGGACTGGCAGGGGGACTGGCAGGGGTGGCAGGGGGGACTAGCAGGGGGAAAGGGAACTAGTAGGGGGCAGGGGAGACTGGTAGGGGGCAGGGGGGACTGGTAGGGGGACTAGTAGGGGCAGGGGGGACTGGCAGGCCTGCAGGCATGCTGTGTATTTTTATTGAACTTTGATCTATAGCCATGGTTTCTAACCATGTCTATAAGTCTTGTTTGTTTTTTACATTCTTCCATGGTTTAAAACAATGTCCATAATGCTTTAGCAATGGTTTTAAACTATGGCTATAGGGATTTATCCACAGTTTGAATTGTGGCTATAGGCTATAGAAATGGTTTTAAAACGTTTCTATAGGATTTGGGTTATTTCCACGCTAATAGCAGCTACGGTTCATTGAACCGTGGCTATAACCTATAGCCATGGTTTTTGGGCTTATAGCCGCGGTTTGAAACTGTGGGTATAACCTAAATTTCCAGTAGTTATTCAATGCTCTATGATCAATGAAATGTCTCATTGAACCATATTTTTTTTAACAAACAAGACAAGAGAACCCCATGGTGAAGTGCTAGGTCAGATTAAACCTTCGTCTAATAACTCCTGCAACAGATTCATTGACTTTAAAATCTAAATTTGAGCCATTCGATAAGGTTGTTTTGATATTGGGTTAGAATCAAAAACTAATTCAATAGTAAATTCAACTTCTTGATTAGGTATAATACCAGGAAACTCATTTTGAAAAACATCAAGGTACTCATATAAAATTTGCACATCATTAATTTGGATAGTTCCTTTGTTTTCAACAATTTGTGCAATGTAACATTGATTTCCATATTTTACTAGTTTCGTAGCTTCCTGATATGTTATCAAACATAAGGGATCATTCTTGTACACAAAAAGAAAATATATCGGAAAAGAAACATCGTTTTCCTTGTATTCAATCGTATCATGATAAACAGAAAGCCAATTCATTCCAAGAATAAAATCAAACTCTACTAGAGGAAAAACAATAAGGTTTGCAGGTATATTTTTTCTGCACATAAGGATAGGATGGTTCTTATAATGACTTTTTTGACTCAACATTTCTTCTAGGTGTTTTTACCAAATGTTCATGATTTATATCTCAAGATTGAATTCCCAATTTTCTATAAAATTTCTAAAAAATTAAAGAATGTGTAAACCCTAAATCAAACAACACATTGGCATAATCTGTACAAACAAAAAGTGTACCTGATACTACATCATTTGATGGCCTACATCTGCTAAACTAGATGCAAAGGATTTCACCACCCCTTTTTTGCTTGTAGTCCGGATTCTTTCCCTCAGTTGAGTTCTTCTTTTGACACTAATTTTTATAATGACCTATTTCATTACACTTAAATCATTATACAGTTTGATTTTCATTGCCTTCTCGATCATCTTCCTTATAGTTATGAGTAATATGATCAGACTTACCACAACAGAAACACTTTCCATTCATTGATAAACATTATCTATGATTATTTTTACCACACTTATCATAATATAGATATTTATTTTTCTTACCTCTAGGTTTATTTGATGAATTTCTTCCCTTTTCCTACCAACTGGACCTCTTATTATATTGTTTTTCATAGAACACCTCATCATCGAAAAACTCTATTTCCACCTTCTCCGCATATTGAACAAGCGTTTCATACCTTTTGAACTCACGAGAGGATAATTAGCTTCAATGTCACGACTTCCTTATTGAGTAAAATCAATTTATTTTTCTATCAAGATCACGGAAAAAATTTGGAGCATACCTTGCCAGTAGAGTGATCATTCATTCGTAAACAGACACTGATTCATCCTCCTACCTCAAATCCAAGAATTGTTTTTCCATCCTATGTCGAACCGCCATAATAAAAAAAATTCATGGAATATACCTTTGAATTCATCCCCATCATGTGAATCAATCTCATCACTATCCCTGATATTTTTCTCCATCGACCACCACTGATCATCTTCACCTTCAAAATGGAAAATAGTGGGACAAATCTTTTGATGTTCTAAACACCCCATGACATCAAGACATTTCTTGCATGCTTTAGTCAACCCTTCAGTTAGCACATGGTCAGATGATCATCTAAATGATGGGGGGTACAACCTTATTGAATTCTACAATACTATCATGTTCCTTTATGGTTGATCAGGCTGATATCATGTACGGATACCACCACTATTTATAGCCTAAGTCAACTATTGCATCACTGCAAAAAACTGTTCAGTTCCAATTCTGACCATCTCAGCTTGCAAATTTGGATGGTTGTCTTCCTCTTCATGTCATCCCAATATAGATTCCATGTTTCCTCTGCATAAAACCATTCTAAACAAAAAAATATCTTAAGTGAAGAAACATGGTAATCTGTAAATTCCAATCTAATCATACATAAGTTTATGGACATGAATTTATCAATAGTCTAACTCATAAAGTTATCTAAACTGATCTCTGATACCAACTATAAGGACTACACCTTAAACATTACATAATCATGAATTAAATGAATAATTCTCATTGAGGATATTTTCATGTTTAGTGTTTTAGTGAATAATCCCATAAATATTACATTACATATCAAAATTACAAAGTAGACACTTTAACTCAGTTTCCATTTTTTCACCAAAAAAACTCTTGAAAAAAAGAGTCATGTCTTGTTCCATGTTTTTGATAGCCTGAATTTTCCTTGATCCCATCCTTGACACTATTCCACTCTTTGACCTGTGAAAAAAATTTAAAAAATGTGGGATCAGAATAAAAATATCAGTAAGGGATACAAAGAGAAAGAAAAATGTTAGTTTTTCAAAACAAAAAGTAATCCATGAATACTTTTTCATAAGTAATAATTTTAACATTTATGAAGTAGAAAATAATCTTCACTGAATAAAAGATCATTTCTAACCATTTTGTAACCAAAATATTACCATAAAACCATTATAACAAACACATAACTTATAAAGGTAACTTGTGACAAAAACATACTTTAATGGAATATCCTTACAGTCAACTTCCACACAAATCACTAAATGGAATAGTCATATAGCCGACTTCCATACCCAATGCATTGGAGGTTATAACGTAACCACCCATACTGGTTTATCACAGCACCACCGATCATCTGTTTTATCACCTAACAAACTGTCAAATGTATAAGTACAGTTATAAAATCATAATGCCAGCAACAAATATAACGGAAAGATAACATTTCTATATTTCAATCACAATATATCACTTTAATATAATGACATAACTAATCCACAATCAAAACCATTTTCAATACCAAAATAAAAAAAGAGTATATTTTACTTATTTTCTTTTTAAAAACATTATGACTTTTTAAGGAATCCAAATGTCAAATAATACTTGTGGCGGTGGAAAAGGTCGTTGTCACCGCGTACGTTAGAGAGAAACATTCCTTTTTTTTGGTTTTGTAGAAAACCTCATAGAAAAATAATCCCATTGAATGAAATGAAATGTCTAAAGGTTTTTATACACCATATAAATGAATTTTGTGTATAATTAAAATATGTCTCAATGAAAGGAGATTGAGATGAAGTCCCTTACCTCGGGACCGACTTGACCTGTTTACTCTTTAATCTCCTTAATAATAAATTAAAGTTAATTTCAACTAGATTAAGAACCTTTTTCAAGTTTTTTATTCATTTTATATCACTTATTACCATTTCATAATCATTATGTAATTATTTAAGTTAATAATGGTTGTTTTGTCGATATATGGTACATTAGTAAAAAATGGACTTCTTATAATTACTTGTTGTTCATGTGGTCATATGTTCATTATATCCAGAAAGATATTCATGATTTAGATATCATATATATCATATATATTCAGTATATATATGTACTAGAACTTCGCCTGTGAAAATTCACGACACTATCAATTATTTTTCCAAATCATCTGGTTCAACATCATTCAAAAAAAGTCAAAATTATTCTCAAAATAAAATGATGATGATGATGTGAGTGGAATTAATGTGAAAAATAGAAATGGAGTGAAGACTAATGCTAGAAGATATGGAACATGATGGAATTGGAGATGCAGTTATGAAAGACATATATGAAAATAAAGATGAAGGTGGAGGCAGAGATGGAGTCAAGAGGTGAGATTGAGATAAATTATGGATTCCTAGCTGGATATATTTTCATGATTTATGGATTTTAACTAGATTCTATGGGCTTGCAACAATATATATGTGTGGATTAGTATGAAACATGAATGCATTTAATGTGGTTTCATTGAAAGATAATTAGTATCTAAAGATAAAAATGGATCGGACACATGATCAATAAGGAAGTTATTTTGCATCCCCTTGATAAAAATTCAGGTATTGATCACTAAAATCATGTAGATGGGAACAAAGGTGTCTAAAATTCTACAGTACTCATATTAAAAGTACTTAAATCACTGTAAATTAATATATTTAAAAAAATAGTGGTATATAATAATTGAAAAGAAGTTAGGGAAATTAATGAGAAATCATAAAACATATTAGTAAATATTAAGTTGAATTAATGTGGAATGGAAATTTATATTGGACCTTCATGATGACTAAATAAATTACATAAAACAAAATATCATTGAAATAGATAATTCAAATTATGATCAGTATAATATAATGTTTCATGGAATGTCATGTAACTTAAAATAAATAAATAAAAGGGCTGGATAAGAAGTCTAGGCGAGGCTAAAGTTAATAGAGGTGAAGGGTATGAAATCACAGAAACCATCAGAGAACCATGCATGTTGTCGCTTGATCCAAACCCACTGGTTTCTAGTCCGATATTCCATTGGTATCCACTAAAGTGGCATAGACACCCTAGAAAATACAATTTGGGGTGTAATAGCTTCATGAACCACAATGCTCAATGATGCTTCATATTAGGGTAGTCATTGTACCCAAGATGAAAGAATTGGTCTGCAAGTGTTTTATTTTCAATATATTTCACATGAAGGATTCAATAAAAAATTGATATAAAATGTCAGTAGTAATTTACAGATCCATCATAACAATCATCATGTGTTATATAAATAATGTTACTAAGATAAAAAGTTACTATTCTAAAACCAATGAAAATGGGTTCCTGGTTTTCAAATAGTGATCTATTTTATACATGCTCTAAAAAGTAATTCATGTATCTGAACATATATAGTTTACAATATTTTTATATTGCATGTACATAAAACTATTGAAATGAAAGCTGGGTAATTTCGGTGTTGCTGTTGAAATAAATTGACTTCATTCTCTTATTTGAGTAATATGATTACCTATGACCTATATGTTATCCAATACCAAATGATGTTTAATAAGGAATCAATATTTCTATTTCTATAATATAAATATTAACTATAATAATATTATTTCCATCCACTTTTAGATTCTCCAGTAGCCCATCCTCTAAAAGATTCCCAATGATGGTGTGTTTCATTGAAATTTGATTCAATGGGGAGATCAATTATGGTTTGCTGTCCAAGTGAATCACCCTCACAATAAAAAAATATAAGTGAATGATATTTTACCATTTTTAAATATCCATTTTCTACCCTTTAACTAAAACAACATTATCTTCCTTGCTGGATTCTATCCACCGACAAACCATGGAAATTCCTGCATCCATCTACTAAGATATGCACTTCAAGATATCTTCCTCCAACTCTCATCTCATTGCTTCAACCCACTAGTGCATCCTTGGGTTCTACATCCGTAGGATGTGATGATCCTCTATTGCTATCATGGCATCTTCCGTCATCTTCTCAAAAGACTTCATCACCCCAGTCACCTCACGCAGACAATTAGAGGAGTTTTTGACCTCTTGATTGTCGAATCAAACCCAGTTCATTAATGGAGATGGTGTAATCTATAGACACACTAGTGAAGGATTAATAACCTCTTACTATAAATAAAATGTCTGTTATGATCTATATGGATATAAACTTTAGCAGTTTCAATCCAAACTATAATCCCATAAATAATTGAGAATGAGAAAAAAAACTCATTAGGTGAAAACTGAATTATGCCATCAATGTAGGCTTATACACATGTAACAACACTGCAAAATATAATAAAAATATAATCTGGTCAGCAGAATATATTTAATATATTAATGTGTATAAAAGGAGAAACGTTTCAGTATACTATAGTTTGATACTAATCAAAACTATATGAAATATGGTTATGAACATTTCATGGTGTACAAATTTTACCTCATGGAAAGGAAACATGAAATATATTACTAAATAAATCTATTGGAAAAACCCATTAAACTGGATATTGAAAAATCACATAGTATTAATTAAAACATGTAAGGTTTATTTGAAACTGGAGTTCTATGTAATTGAACAAATAATGTATAATATATAGGAGATGTACTAATCTAAGAAATTCATTAAAACATTGTAATTATTATATGAGTCTATACATAAAATCTATCAAAAAATGTACGACAAAATAATATTCAAAATATAAAATTATAAAATTACGAAAATACAGAAATTATTATATATATTTTAATTCAAATGATAAGTGACCTCTAATTTTTTCAAAAAGCGTTGGAAAAGAAATATATGTTTTAAAAATCATCAATCTACAAAATGAATAATGATATTAAATTTAAACAAATAATATTACATAAATAAATTACAAAAAAATGAAAATTAGAATTAAATCGTTAAAGGGAATGATCCATGTTCATACCAGCACCCAAATAGATGTAGTTTCACTTATTGAGATCATAGAAAGAAAATAATGTTCTCCATTCTGAAATGTCTACATTTTAAAGAAGAAAGAGATATAGAAATGAATTTAGGATAAATAATCATATTCCTCTACTGTAAAATGAAAAAAATCAATAATTCAGTGTGATGAAAATTTTACCGCTAACAAGATAAAGACAAAATGATAAGCCATATTTGATTGCAGAGAACAATTAATGTTTAGTACATAAAATGATAAGCCATATTTGTATGACAAAATTAATTGAATCAAATTTAGAAAATAATAGATGTTGAACCGTAGTACTGAAAAATAATACAATGGTATCAAAAATATGAATGTGCTGAGGGAACAAAGTAAGAATGTATTTGATGTTATTTGGGAAAGAAATAATATTCACAAAAATTTGTATGCATAGTCAATGTGGTAATATAAAATCTTAGTAAATACAAATAACTAGTCTGTTCAGTTGTTTCATGTTATAGTGACTTATCAGCAGCATTAAACTTCATGTTATGTGTTATTGATTTATTTTTTTGTAATACAAAATAAATATTAAAACAGTTCGATGTTCAAAATATAATTTACACGTTAACAGACCTATGAAGTTGAATGGAGGATTTATGTCTATGTTTCCTCTAAGAGAAGTTTCTGTCAAGTAATGATACAATGAATGTTTTTCCTCAGGCGGTTGGGTAGAACCTTCATTCTTATTACACCCTCATTAGAATAAAATCATAGTTATCAATGTTATTAATTATTATAATGTGTGTGTATATAAAGAGATATATAGATGTGAAACATGATATGATTGATGGAGTGTTTAACATACCTCGGATGAAAAATGGTTGTAGTTTCCAATAACATTATAAAGAGAACTATTTATCATAGAAGTTACATTCCTAAGAATCTATGTTGCACTAACAGAGAAGAAATTTTTCACTGGACTGGTTATTGCGAGGCAACTACTGACTCATTAAATGTATGAGCGTGTTTATTAATACCTTGTAAGAATAATAATGGAATAGGTAGTCATTAAATAGAATTGTAACATATAAAACATATATGTAAAAAAAATTCAATGGAAACATGCTCATAGAATGAAATACTATATTGTATAATGGTATTAATTCGTTGTCTTCGCTTTTTTGACCCAGCAGATATTGTTGACAAATTAAAATATTATTGAAGGACAGTGAAACAGGGAGATGAGAAATTATAGCAAGACGTGGTTATCTATTCTGCAGTATGAAATCAAAGTAATGAAATTTTAGATTTTAAACGAAACTAACCATTGGTGGATATAGGTAATAATGGAATGCATCAACATCATTCTATGTTATTAGCTGGTGTGACCACATTACCTATACAAAATTTTCTAAGAGTTATTATTATCATAAAAGTGTCAGAAAAGTAAAAATAAACATTGTCAGGAAGGAAGATAAAATATTATAGAGTTATGATATTTTGGTTTGCAATATGGTAACCAATGAAAAAGTAATGGATTTTTTAAATTTAACTTACCATTACTGGGTAGAGATGACCAATCCATACGTGTTCTTGTTTGAGTTCTTCATGTTGGTGTAATGGCATCAGTTGCATCAACTTGTTCAAGAGATATTCTGCCTATATAATTGAAATTATAGTAAATATATTATCATCTGATTGAAAAATAATGGAACAATATCAAGACTATAGAATATAAATAATATAACATGATTGAAGTTGTTGTTGTTGTTGTATTCTTTGAAATTTTTCATCTCTAGATCTCGATGGGAAGTTCATGTTTGTATTCTATATCTTTTTATTTAATCGTAAAGGAATAGAATAGAACCATGGATTTTAGTACTATGATCATAGTGTAGACAATATATATTCTAAAGAGAATCAATCATTATAATGAGAATGTAATCGCTGAATATTGTGTTGATTGTAATGTAATCTCTATTAAATCATAAGGAACATCACTCCTAGACTTGTATACATGAATGATACAAGTTACAATTAATTACTATGATGAATTGAATGTAAACAAGACTAATAGTGAA
Organism: Viscum album; assembly: GCA_963277665.1. Lineage (NCBI taxonomy): Eukaryota > Viridiplantae > Streptophyta > Magnoliopsida > Santalales > Viscaceae > Viscum > Viscum album. The sequence continues at coordinate 872,565,354 of OY728143.1, read as the reverse complement.
TGGTTAATAAATAATGGATGTGTAGATTAAACATGTGTACTTGAAGTATTGAAATAGAAAAAATTAATATGATTGTTTCATTACATTTTGATACCCTGCAAACAATCAATGATGTAGAAAAGGTATTAGTATCAGTAATCATGAATAGAAGGAAAAATAACACATAGTGGGTAGTAATAATAAAATCCTAGAATGGCCCGTGATAGTAACATGTATTAGGACGTAAAGAAAACACATGATTCAAAATCTTTGGATGGATCATGTTGAAGGGAAAAGGTGGACTTCTATGGTAAAAGAGAAAAACACATTTATAAAAATAGATATCCTAAATTGATAAGAAAAAAACAATATTATAAAATAAATTTTGATAGATATATAATACAAACAATTTCATCAAAACAAAAAATAAAAAATTAGGTGGTAATATTCAATGATTCGGCTACATGTAAACAAACAATTTTTATAAGGGTGTGTACTTCCATAAAGTATGTATGTTACCTGATTTATTTTGGGATGAATGTCAGGGACTTTTAAAATACTAGGATGGTTCATAAACATCAACAAATATCATGATCTGGGAGGCATACCACTTGTATCTGGGATAGTTCATGACTCCACACGGATGTTAAGTTGTAGCTGGGATGCTTAGTTCTTGAATCTATTTGTTCTTTCTGCCTTAAAATTTCATAGGGTTTCCATGAATTTAAAAACCACTTCTATTCACAATATTATTTCCACGAATGAACATATTTGGATACAAATCAACTTATTGATATTTTAGGGGAAAAATTTCCTTCTAAATATAATATTACTGGCATTATGAAGGATATACAAATGGCCTCCACATTAAAGTTAGGAAGCATGATAAATTCAATGGAAGACCTTATAAAATACTATAGGGGTTCGTGGTTTACCTGGGATCTCCAAGAAACAATTTTATCCACTGAAATTCCATCATTGAAACATGATAAGTCAAATGAAATGATTATTCTTATTCACCTAAAATCATAAGAACTAATATAGGGGTTTAGTTCCCCAAATATTTCGGAGAATATAGACATTTAGGAAACTCAATTCCCACTTCATATTCTTTGAAAAATTGCTAAAAACATTATCTTCTTATCTGCAATCACTCAATTAAAACCCAAATAGAATGAGGGATTCCTATAAAAGTTCACGAGACAAAGAAATAGAGATATCATTCCACAAAAATATATAACATGTGAAGAAATTATGGCATGCGGAATTGAATCCATGTTAATGACAAAAATCAAAGGATCCATTCGAACAGAGGATAATAAAATAGCTAGTGGGGAGCGGAGGGCCTGTACATGGAAGAGTTGTATGTGTAGATTCCGGTTTTAGAGGATGTCGAGGTGGAGGTAGTGGAGTCAGAGCACATTGAGGTGGATCACATGGAGGCGAAGCACGCAGAGGCAGAGGAGAAAGAGGACACATAGTTGGAGCAGGCATAGACGGAGCACATAGATGCGGAGGACGCGAAGGCGGAGCATGTAGAGGCGGAGCATGTAGATGCGGAGCATGCGGAGGCGGAGCATGTTGAGGTGGAACACGCAGAGGTAGAGCACGTGGATTTGGAGCACACGGAGACGGAAAATTTCGTGGAGGTGCAGTCGGCTGGAGATGATATTCTGGATGTGTAGAGGGAGAAATGAATCATAGAGTAATGTGGAAACCCTAGCTAACCGAATCAAAATCATGATCGGGTTCTGGACATAGAGATGTTTTTTATTTGGCTTCCAATGGAGAATTAAATAGTTTGGGTGACGTGTAAGCATAACAAGGTGACAGTTATGCTGAAGAAAAATCAGCTTTAGTATATATATATATATTTATTTATTTATTTATAATAGAACATAACATTTGGATATAAAAAATGAAATGCACCATTCATAGAGACTATAAGCCGTACGTACACATGAACGCTACTTTCCTTTCAAATTTGTATTTAATGGAATGAAAAAATAATGATACATAGTTATATTATAATTCTAGTATTGTATCATATCAAATATCATTAAATGTTTCCTTTATATGTACCACATATGGAATGAAGGAGTCATACCACTTTAAAGGGAGATAGTCCGCACTTCCTCAAATGAAATTATTGTGTTTTCCCATAATGGAAGCCATAATGGTATGGTATAAATGGAAAACACAGAAGCATAGTAACAATATAAATATAATATATATAACATATGAATAATGTTCCATCATAATGGCAACCATTAGAGGTGTTATGAGACAATTGAACAATCATCGTTTCGTGAGGTGTTTGTTTTCAACCCACAGAAACAATGTAGTCTTTACCCATTAGATGGGGGTGTGAGTAAGTGTAGCTAAATTAATTATCATAACAACATCCTAGTTTATTTTGGATATTGTTTTCATTATAAAAGAAAGGAATAAAAATATTTTAGGGATTGGAGAAGTAAAATAAAACAAAATAACGTAAGAGAAGATGTTACCTTAAAATCGGGTAACTCTCTTTGGTTTGAACCAAAAGGCTTTCTGGAAGTGCCTCTGGTCTAAGGTAAGGCTTCAAGGATAAATATAGGGATCTTTGTAACCTGTTTTTTTATATTTTGGAAGAGCCAAACAGATTTAAATGTTTGATAAATGGGTAGAAATTGTGGTTTTTTATAAGGGAGAGGAGCGTATCTTATGGAATATTTGAAAGAATTCTTTTATTATATAATGATTTTAAGTTTCTAATTGTCCAGAAATCATTAAATTCATATATAAGGTGTCCCATGTTCGAAATAAAATCATCCAATAATAATTGTTCAAGTTGTGGATAATTTTTTAATTATTATCTTCTTATTTATTTAAATCTTACATTAATGCCATAAACACTACATCATCATTGTGTCATAAATAATTTTATTTATTTGATGACTAAAATTATAAAAAATTACCATGATGTAGGAAATATTTTTATATTTAGAATGAATATTTATAGTAAAATAAATCAATTATATAATCCCACATTAATTTTTTTAATAAAAAAATACATGTTTATGACATTTTTTACATTAAATAAAAAGTTATTAATTTCATTATCTTACCGAGGTGGCTCCATGGGGGCCCATAATTGACCCATAATTTTTCTTGGTCGGCCATGACTCATACAATAAAGTCAGTAAAATTTTCAAGATTATTTTATATCATTATAAAATTATTTTTACCTTGAATTACCTTAATTACATTTATTTGTGATTAATAAAAGTCAAAGGTTTCTATTCACAAAAAATTATTTTCATCTCATTGAACAAAATTTTACTTACTAATGACAACCATGTTTTTAGGAATTTTGAAATTCAATCCATAGAAGTGGTAAAATATCAATTAAATGAAAATGTCGTTTTTACTACTAAGTAGTATATTTCACTATTCATAAAAAATTGAAGGTTTTCAGAAAAAAATCAAAAAATTAACCCTAAGATAGATTTGATATTATGAATTAAAAAATGATATCTATTTTACAAAATTCAAAACATATAAGTTTCATTAATTAATTTTATAATTAATACATGTTTTCCATACAAAAACTGTGTTTTTAAAAAATAATAACTATTAAACGATTAACAAATGATTATGCCCAATTTTAAAATGATATTACTTAAATGGCCAAAAAAAGATTAAATGGTAAAGTAAAAATCTATTTAAAATTTAAAAAAATTTAAAATGATAATCTAATCATAGAAATAAATTATATTAAAAGGCGGTTTTTGATTAAAATATAGCATTTTTCACTATTCAATAAAAAAGAAACATTATCAGAAAAATACAAACATTTCATACAAAGTTAATTTATATGTCATAATTCTAAAGAATAATTTTATTTTTCCATATAGAACATATAATAGTGAAAAAATATATTTAAGATATGTTCTCCATCAAAAGTTGGTAAATCTACCTTTTAGTGAATATTAGAGTATTTGTGCTTAAAATCATATTCTTTTCTTATTTTAAGCCTCCAACGTTTATTAGATAAAAGTAAAAACATTTAAAAAACATGTATAATCATATTTTAGATAGTTATATTCATTCCATCCAATACAATGGAAAGGCGTTAACTACCATTTAAAATAATTAAATTATATTATTAGTGTGCAACGTGAGATTTCAAAGAAACCCGTTGTTGCGTATTGGGTAAGCCATCGAACATAGCAACCCCTTTAAAGTTAAATTAATATTTAATTCACACATAATAATAAATATGAAAAATCTATTGTTCTTTATTTACATGGGATTTTACATTAATGAAATTGATAAAAATATTATATAACCCACAAACATCAATTTATTCACATTAACAATTTTATAAGGCTTTCAAATGAAAAAAAAATAGTTTTTATTGATTATCCCACACTGGTAAATATTCAAGTATCGTAATTCTACAGTTTTTCAATGTATCAAAATCGACTGAACACACTATTTGGTGGTGGGTATAGGAAAGGTAAATCTAATACAATGGTCAGTCTCATTATAATATTAATGTATAGTTAACTACCATGAACTGGTTACTACATAACTCCTCTCTCTATGGTCTCTACTCAAGAATAGAGAATACATAACCATGAATGCTTATATAGAAATAACATCACTATTATTGTGAATGACAGATTGTGTATAAAAATGTTAATATTCATATCCTCTCGCTACTCCTTCACAATGAAATTATAAATACCACCATGACATGAGATCCCATTTTTATAAACAATATTAAACTAGTACTCAAATAATTCTCCTTTTGTAATATTTTTAAAAAGTTCCAATTCTCTCTTTACCCTTCTTTATCTATTTCTAGAATTCATGAATCTCGAATACTCATTCCCTTTTATTTTTTCACATTATAAATATATATTTTTTATATGGATAAATATACGTAAATTATAAAATTACTATAAAATAATTTTCTACATTATAAGATAAATCCATTGAGTTTTTCATTTCAAAGAGTTTATGATTATAATGGTTTTTATTGTAAAATTAATTTATCCACCATATTCAATTTGTATCCAAATCAATCCATCCAAATAATATATATAACTTTTAAAAAATAGGAGAATTAAAATTAGAAATACTGTTTGACTGCAATCATTCATAGAGTTACTTATTATGTTATGGTGTGATTCCCTAATATCCATAAGTACAATGGTTTTTAATCATATATAGTTTTCATTTATTCCTTCGAAATAATATTGTAGATTAATACAATTATCTAGATCAATAATATATATAGTTTCAAATAAAATAGCACCAAATTTTTATGTGCTATTCCTTGCAATATATAACCATTATTTATGGAAATGTGAGTAATTATGTGATATAACCCATCCATATTCATCACCATAATGTTAAAATATTTTAAAATGTGATAATATGTTGTGTAATTGAGTTAATACACCTCTATATGATATCATTGATCCTCTAAAATGTCTTCAAATAATTTTATTTGTATATTTAAATTCTCCATCAATTTATAATATCAAATAATGACATAAAACATTTCACTTATAATTTTTTTCCTTATTTACTTCAATATTATTTCAATTCATTTCATGCTCCAAGAGAAATTTCTCTGTTGATATTATGGTGCTTTTAGAGGATTTGAACCATACATTAGAAATACATTATCAATCCATTCTCTATTACACATACTTTTTCTAGAGAAAAAATTCAAAATATAAAAACATCATTCATAATATAAGGATTTTAAAATTTAAACCAAAAACTCCACCTACATCATTACTTACACTCATTATTCTCTTCATTAAATCCAACATAATCACATAAAAATTATTCATTTAATTATAATAAAAAAATATTGATTAATTGAATATACACTAAATCTCTATTGTAATCATATCTATAATATAATAAATGATTAATAATAATCCTTATGTTTGAAAAAATCTAAGACCCATAACAGCTTCATGGTTTCCATAATATATTCTAGAACATATAATCCTTCATTTGTGTTTGATTAAAATCCCAATAATAATTCATAACTAGATGCTAAAAATACAAACTTTTATTTTCTATAAATAATCATCATGATTATTATATGATAATATTTCCTAATTTTCTACTTATGAAACTCCAATGAGACTTCTGGCCCACTATTACATTCATGGTGTTTCTAATTTCTCCACTTTGGTATCATATCTATTGAACAATATTCACCAAAAGTATCAAATGTATAAATTTTATAAAATATTTTCCTTGCTAGGAATGGTTTTATCCATCTATCTTGAAACCATTCTCCCCATGACTTCTTGGTGTGTATTAATACATCCTTATCAATCCATTTATACTCTTTAGAGGGTTGAAGTAGATGATATTTGATAAAAAAATATTGCACTATTTTTATGAAGGTTTACTAACAATGTCTTCAATAAAACCATACCTTTATCATTAAAATTAATATAGGAAACACCAATAAATATTCACCATTAATTAATAATAGACTTCAAAAATATTAAGAAAGACTCCCCTTGTAACAAACATTATGGATCCAAAAATTTTAAAATCTATATTCACTTCATAAAAAAATTAAATATTTGAATTTTATGCTCAAATACATCTTCAAAAATATCTACACTCAAATTTTTTTAGTTATTGGTCTTACCACAAAAATAGGGGTACTAAAAATATTTATAACATAATAAGACACATTTTTTTTGTAAAATTAATAGTTTATGTCAACAACTTAATGATGTATTTAACAACCATTTAGTGAATATATTTTATTCATCAATAACATTTAATTTAGATTAAGAATTTCCCTGTTACCATAATACCACTCCCATAATATCATTAGTGAATAACCGTGAACTGCTATGTGGGTGATTCATCCTAGTTTTCCATGGAATGGAACTTGATAACATCTTGACAAAACAAATTTTACTCTATTACCATATGTTTTTTCATGGATGATGGGGATAACATTTTTCAAACATATATATCAGTGTTCCCTAAAATATCATAGATATTTTACTAAATGAAAATTCCCTAATGGATTATTCTAGTTTAAATACTATTTTATTTATACAAGTGTAAAATAATATAACAAGTATGTTTAAAGAAAATAAGTCATGAAACACTTAATGAATGTCACTGGTTATCTATTAAGCTATCATCTTCTTTAATTAGGTCCTACAAACATTTGGAATACTTCTAATCACTAGTTATTAAAAATTATTTAAATCTAAAAAACATTTATTCAATAGTTTTTATTCCAAATAAATCATTGGTACCACTTAGAATTATATAAACAATTTAATTTAATTCATAAATCTCATATTCACATGTGTTCCTCCATGTATTCCCATTGTATTGTATCTCCTTCTAATACATACAGTACTTCAATAATTATTATATCATTTTAATACATGGTTGTATATACCACTTCTGTTTCCCTATGTTTTGAATTATTGTGTGTCACTCTGAATAATTTATTTCCCTTTATCCTTCGCTCAAGAATCTATCATTAAATCCCAAATTAATTTAATATAATCAAATTATTTCTCATTCCCCAAATATTGTTTTCTATATTCATAAATGAACTCACAAGAATTAGTACCTTGGGTTAACATCATACCAAGGAACTATTTGTATATAATATATTGATAGTCATTTTCCAAAACAATATTTTATATGTTATCCCTTAAATAATTCATTATATTTATCAATCAATACATTTCTACATGATAAATATTTCACATGAAATCCATTTGGAATCCTTTCAATTCTCAAAATAAATTTCTTTTCTATATAAGAAACCGGTTATTGAGAAATATATCCATTACATGTTACAAATAGAGTGTAACAAAAATTTATTTTACATATTTCAATAATTACAAAATTACATCATAAAAAGAGACACCATATCCTCAAACCTAAAGGTATAGATTACTTTTTTGAATAACAACATAAATCTATTATTTTACACTATTTCTAAAACACCACCTAGAAACATTTATACAAATAACATCCAATTAGAAATTTTAGTGTGTAATATTTCATAGGTAATTGGGAAAACATAATATGTCATGGTATTAAATATTTCTTATGGAAAATAATTTCAAAGAATCATATAGGATTATAAAATAAGAATTTCAAAAAACATAAACCAGTGGGAAATAACAAATTATAAATGATCATGGAGTCATAAGAGTTTTCTATAAGGAATGATAAAAGAACATAAAAACTAAAAAGGATTATCATTAAATTATTACATGCAACATCTAATAAGAATATGGAAAGATAGGAAAATAATCTCAATCCATGGGGTATAACATTGGAATGTGGAAAAAATATAATTATATTAAGGCATAACATTATACATGTAGCTAAACATGAAAATATCCACACATGATGTAGTAAGAATATATAACTAAAATAGTTAAAAATAAAATAATATGTATTGATCATATCTATACATAATCAAGTCAACACATAATGTTATGAACATACCTAACAATAATCATTTCCATGTATAACACTATAAACATACCGGACCGCAATCATGCCCATGTACACCATCATTACCAAATAAATTTGAGGGATATATCTGTAAGGTCCTGACTCGGCTCACCACATAACCGTTGGTTGGACTGGTCACCACATGACCTCAAGCACATCTCCATGTATGCCATAGGCTACCGACTAGTAGCGAGGTTCTATGGAAATTAATTGGGGAGACTACACCCATATATTAAAGATCAATAATAAACAATTGAAATAAATAGTATAATAATTCTAATAAATGATATAGTAGTGGAATAAAAATACTACTAATTTAATAAAAGTGTTCAACACCAATCATACAACACATGAATGCTTGACATGATAATGATAAAAAATTGAAAATAATGAATAAAAAATAGCATGCTTTACATACCAATATATAAATAACAATGACTCAAAGCCCTTAGGGCTATCTCATTAAGCATTCAGAGCTTCCACTCATACCTCTGCTAAAATCCACAAGTATGTACAAACACAATAATCTTCCAAACAAATATATTATAATTTTGTACCACAGTGTAGTGGCAGCCTGAGTAGGGTGTGAGATATAAATCTCATTAGGTCGGGACCACTGTTTTCTATCCCAAATCCATACATTAAATAAATAATTTAAAGCATGTGAAGCATGCATAAATTACGTAAATAATAAAATGTCACTATATAACCATGTACCTGTTTTATCCCTCATCTGGTGTCTGAACCTATATTATACATTTTTAATGCATATGAAATAGTCATAACACAATAATTTTCATTTATTAATTATTAAAACCTCATTAAATTATTAATGTCACAAGATTTGGATTATGCACGACATCCCCCGTATAAGTCACTCAACACAGATGTCTTTAAAGAAAATATAAGTAATCAAAGTAATGACTGAATCCGGCTTGTGCTTTATCTTGGATAATGCATCATAAGATATTCAATTTATTCTTTAATATACTATATATGATCTCGTCCACTAAAAATAGTGATTGAATCCTAGATCTACCAACTAATAGTGATTCAACCAACTCATTAATTTGTCTAAACCGGTTCTCATATTCAATTCACAAATCATAATATCACAATAGTTTTCATTAACCAATTAGTAAATTTCATGTAAAAACAATTTGAACCACTGTCCAATTTAATTTAATGGGTGTGGACATCATGTATAGAACCCTCTTGAGTATTTGGAGCATCAATCCTTGTCTCACAACCCAAGGGTATTTGGATCCCAATCCCATAAAAGAATGTTTTCATGCAAGCTGGATGTAGAACACCATGTCTAGCAGCCCACGAGTATATAGAGAATCGTTCCTTTTGTAACGAACCATTTATCAACCATTAATATATATTTGTCATTGGTGTAGAACACCATGTAAAACACCCAAAAACGATCCATCCATTAATTCATAAATTAATTAATCCAATTCGTTAATTAATTCAACAACTAGTTAACAACATAAACCACCTGAAAATTTAGTCAAAAATTAATTAAACATTAAACATATCAATAGTTAATAATTAGTTAAAAAATAATATTTCATAGTAATCCAAAAAGATAATTAACTCAACATATAATTATCAAAATTATTTAACTATTCTGAACACATCTACTCAAATAGTGATTCGTCCAGGACTTTAACAATTCACATGCACGTCATAATCATCTTAAAATTTTGCAGAACAGGACCCAGAAATTTATCACCCATCTCACACAGCATATCATATTTTTAAACAAATCTATCCAAAAAATAAGGCATTGAAAAACAAAAACGCATCAAAATGTACCCTTGGGCACTAGTCAAAACAAACAATCAATTCACAATCATAATTTACCACATGAAAATTAATTTATTCATCAATTAATTAATGGAATCATATCTCTTTATCAATTCATCCATTAATTAGCTATTACTATTTAATGTTTAATAATTAATCCATCCATTAATTGTTACTAGTCTCCAATTTATATTCTCAACATGTTAAAATATTCAATATTACCAATAATCCATAAAAGACACAAATTTTTTCAATCTCATGACTTGATAAATAGTTATAAAATTAATTACCCTATTACCTATCCTTCCCTATTCAATCACTTAATTCACCAAATGATATATCATTGTTTTCATAATTTACATTCCGTGGGATCGGTTAAAAGGAACACCTAAGGGTGTCCAAGTCCATCACCATTTTAGTCTCAATTATAAGGATGACCCATGGGTGATGCATGTTTAACAATTTAATACTATGGGTATAAATTCAATATATTAACCTGGAAGAAAATAAATATCCAGCAACAAAAGCTTAAAATAGACACCTGGTCAAGTATTAAATCATCTCACGTGGACAACGTCACCCAAAAACATCAAAGGGGTCATGAAACGACATAAAATATATCAGTAATATCAAGAAGACATAATAAAATATTAATCTTATGAAAGAATAATATGAAATTATCACTAACCAATAGTTTATCTTTAATCAGCATTTTAAGAAACCTTTGCAGTTCAAAAACCAAAGAGACTCCCATCCTCAATTTATTTTTATATGAAAATTGTCATTCTTATGTAAATAGATAATGATTTGGAACCCTACCTCATGGGTAAACCAAAACACGTCACACATTATCACATGTCGTCAACCAATCCCCAACTGGTCCATAGTCGCACACACACACACCTTCATATATATATATATATATATATCTGTGTGTGTGTTTGTGTGTTTGTGTGTATACACATTGTCAAATTGATCAAAAATATTCAAAATATTAAATATGTCCCCAAAATCAAAGCAGTAATGATCAACACACCTTTAAGTTGTTACCAGAGACTCTTAAAAAATTAACAGACGTTATTTTAACAAGTGCAAAAACAAATGATGGGTTTATAAGCTTACTGGAACCAAAGGATGCGAAACAATTCGAGACCATACACCTCGCCCTTGGCAGCGGATTCCAGATTATGGAACACAGGACCCCAAAACAGCATTTTCAAACCTTAAGGATGAAAGAACATCCAAACAATGTATTTCTGTCAAACCCTAAAATCGGTCAATCCAAATCGGGTACCAAAAAGACACAAAATCTCCAAAGTGATGAAGAAGAACCATATAAAAGATCCTACATTGAATAATAAGACTAAACTCATCGAAGTATCGTTAGAATAACACCACAGACAAAGAAGTGTTCTTTCTAGAGGGCTCGTCTGCTACTGTAAGGGGAGTCTGAGGGGGGGGGGTGCTCACAATTTTGGGGAAGAAGGGGGTTGTGACTCCCCTTATTTATTCCAATTAATTTAAAAAATGAAATAAAAGAATCACAATTTAAATTATCGCTAATATCATTTAAAATACATTTTCGTTTTCAAAATTGAAACCCCTAATTAATCCTTAATAAAAGAAAACGTTTCATTGAAAATCTCATTATCTACATCAATTACTTTTAACATTAATTTAATCAAATTAACACAATAATAATAATAACAACTAAAATATTATTATTACCCCAAATTTCATTTATTTAAAACCAAAACCCCCAATTTATTACAATATCATTAATATGATATTAATGATAAAAAATCTAACCCATAAACTCCATTTAATAATAAATGGTCCTTTAATAAATTTTAAACTCATCATTTAATTAAAACGGTTCATCAAAAACAAAAAATCCAGATTAATTTATTCAATCATCATATATTTTATTCTTTATCATTAATTTAATTATACAAACACAATAATAGTAATAATAAATTCATTATTATTATTATTAAAACATTTTTCAATTAATAAAAATCTATAATATAAACTTATTTAATTAAATTAATTTATTTATTAAATATGGTAAACATCACGAGTTGGACCGCAACCATGCGCTGCCCATGTAGATCCATTAAACTGGACTTTTCTAGATCCAGGGCTCCCAAGACTCATGGAGTCACCCGGTAAAATTATATGGTTATTACTCCTGTCTAAAAACAACACCTTTAAGTGTCCAAATTCTCTGAATAAATTGTCAGATCTCGGTTTAGAAAACTGACTCATTGATAAACTATTTTTTTTGAAAAACTTCATATTTTATCCCAATTAAAAAACACGTGACTTGAAAATCTACCCACTTTAAAAAATTATCATCCCTATGAAGCCATCTGGAACCACTACTAAAACAACTGACTGACCAAAGTCATTTAACCTCATTAGAACTGACGTGTTGCATTCCCAATGCCAAAAACCCATTTAACCATTCACAAGCCTAATGACTAAGCCTTTAAAACCAGATCCAATGCTCACATTATAACATAAACATAAAAAAGAGTATATCTGATGCCATTATTGGGACCACATCAATAGAAATGGTTGAATCTCGTTCAACCAATAGAATAGGTTGTGTATGCTTCCCTCGAAAGATATCGTGTACCCAAAACCCATATTCTCACTTTATCTGAAGACGTGTCTTTAAAACTATTCCAAAACCATCTGCATGTATACCAAAGTCCTTACCCGACCTCTTGTAAAATTTCCAAGTCAAGGAAACCCATAGATATTTAAAAAACAATTGTTCCCCATGGAAAATAAAGGAGTATCCCAAAGAAACCATAATTTCCACGTACTACATAGATAACAACCACTCATCAAGACCAACCATATTTAAACTCTAGGGAGGACAAAACCCAACACTATCTTAGTGTCTTTATGATAAGGTCAAGATAGGGGACATGCTTGTTGTATTCAGAAGAGGGCACTAAGAGAAAACCAAGTCCATTAAGATGATTAGTCAAACTACTACCACACAACACCGTTTTAAAAGATCATCATCTCATGTCGACACATTTTCTAAAAACGATGTGACACTGCCCACCTTTGGATTGTCCATAACGTCGCAAGAAAAGATCAGCCACACACCAAGGCACTATTTTAGAACACATTAACACATCCATGTACCTTCCTCGAACCATGAACCCCATATCAATCATTGATCATAAAGGCGTAACATAATCCAATGGGCATTCCATAACAGTCGAGTCCCATGAAGACCTCCCTAGAAATGGGACAAACATACATTAATGACCAAGAACATTATAAGGGTAAGACATACAATGGGATATCCCCTTATGAAGCATAAAAACAACCGTCCCTCTTGGTCATGCTGAAACTGATATCATAAGGTTCAAAAGCCTCTTTTTAATTTTATACATTTTAATTAATTCATTTCAAACATTCAACATTTGAATGAATTTCAAAAAATGCACTTGTACTTTTTTCATAATAAGTCACTTGGTTTTCATAACAACACCCTATAGAAAAAATAGGCATTCTATTACAGACATCCTCTTTAATCATTTAACATTCTATGTTATTCTAATTTAAATAGGAAATTTTGCATCTAAATTCCTTTTACAAAGAAGGCGACCTCTGAGGGTCCCATTTATTCAATTCAAGTTCTTCAAAAATAAACCCAACAATAGTTCATTTCAATAAAAACTCAATAGTTTTAAATTTATAACCATTTTCAAATATACTATGGTAATTTATAGATCATAAACATGGTTGTCCATCAACCAATCAATAAGGCACCCAAATACCTTATCCCTAGAATTTGGATCCTATTTATCACAACAACATTCTTTTAACATTTAATAATTATCGGACCATTCATACATCAATACATATCTAGTACGTTATCAAAATAAGTAACACAAAAACATGGTATTACTCAATAGAATTACAAAAAAAAAAAATAAATGAGGTAGTTTGGAATATATACACTCATGTATGTTAAATCTATCAATGAACCACTATATAAACAGAGGCATACTAAAGAAGATCAAAACATGACATTACACGAAAGGCACACTATACAAATTTTTAGGAATCCTACTAATGAAACTACATGGCATGTTACATGCATGGCATGTGAATCACTACATGAATAAGATTATTCATGTATGAAACTTCATTTCCCTATCAGGCCAGTATTTTATTAATTCTCAAAATCTATAAGCAGCGGAAAATAATCCAATCACTCAAGGTTAAATCACATGAACTGTAACCTCAAATACTACAAACATCAATTACCATCCCTAGCCACATGGCCATTTCGCATACATGGGGTGATCAATCCCATGAATGCCCATTATACCAAGCCCCAACACTTTTCTAGTCTTCTATTTACCTACCAAAAATAGAAATACAAAATAAAAAGAAACCCTATGATAACACTTGGTAATATCCCGACCTGGCTCACCACTAAACTAGCGGTCGGACCGGTCACCACATGACTTGATGTGCGTCTCCCCATACGCAGGAGGCTGTTGACTAGTAGCAAGGGTCTATAGATTGTCAGTGGGTGGAATATTCACTCTTATTAGAGTTCAATAATAGAAAAGGTAATTAAATAGTGGAAGTAGTCTTATAAATGATAAAGTAGTGGAAGAAAAATAGTACACATTTTATAAAAGTGGATAATTCCAAGTATAAAATACATGAATGAATGACATGATAAAGATACAAAATTGAAAACAATGAACAATAAATAATGATTTATATTCCAATACAAAAATTGATAAAAAAAACGAATCAATGCCCTAAGGGCAGTCTCATGGAGCATTCTGAGCATCCACCGAGACCTCTACTCCTATCCCCCATGTATATAAAAATAGCACAATCCTACAACCAAATAGAATCTACTCGGGTACCCCAATGCAGCGGCGGCCCATGTAGGGTGCGAGATATAAATATAAGTATGATGGGACCACCAGTGTCGAACCTAAATTCAAAAATTTAATAAATAATTTAAACAGTGTGAAGGCTTGCATAAATAAATTAAGCAGCACAATGTTACTATATACCTAAGTACCCTCTTCACCCCTCAACTAGTGTCTGAACCTGTATTATACATTTTTCATTTATACAAAATAGTCATTACAAAATCATTTTGTTTATCAATTATTCAAAACTCATTAAATTATGAAATTCATGAGACTCAACCTAAGCCTAACATCCCCCGTATAAGTCACTCACCATAGATGCCTCTAAAGAAAATATAATTAATGAACGTAATGACTGAATCCAAGCTTGTGCTTTAGATTGGATAACATTTCATAATATATTAAATTTTATATTTCATATATTATATCTTATCTCATCCACTAAAAATATTTATTTACTCCTAGGTCCCTCCACAAACAATGATTCACCTAATTCATTGATACGTATGAACCCTTTATCATATTCAATTCAAAAATCATAATGGCACAACTGTTTTCATTAAACAATTAATTAATTTCCTGAATGACCAATAGTACCCAATTTCCAATGTCAATAATTGGGTGTGGAACACCATGTCTAGCACCCTCGTGAGTATTTGAAGTGTCAGTCCTTGTCTCACAACCCAATGGTATTTGTACCATTAGTCCATATCCCATAAAAGAATGTTTGCATGCAAGATTGGTGTAGAATACCTTGTCTAGAACCCTGTAAGTATTCGGAAAATCACTCCCTATATCACAACACATATATCAATGATAAATATATATTTATCATTGGAATATAACTCTGTGTCAAACAGCCCAAAACAATCAATTAATTAATTTGTAAATTAATTAATCCAAACCATTAATTAATTCAAAAACTAATTAACCATTCAACATCTCAATTGTAAATAATTAATTAAAAATTAATTATTATTTTCAAGCCAACTAAATAATTAACTCAACATTTAATTCTCCCAATTCTTTAATAAGTTTGAACTCGTCCACTCAATCAGTGATGGATCCAGGACATTACCAATATACAGCACGTCATAATCATCACAAAACATACTGAACATGGCCCAAATATTTAGATACCATCTCAAACCTCATATCATTATTAAAAAAATCCATCCAATACATATGTCATAGAAAAAATAAACACACATAAAAATATACCCTTGGACAGATGTTGTAACAAAAAATCAATTCAGAATCTAAATTTAATGCATGAAAATAAGTAATTCAAAAATTAATTAAATAAATAATATCTCTTAAACCAGTCATCAATTAATTAGTCATTTACCATTTAACAATTAATAATTAATACATCCATTAATTTTCACCATTTTTCAATAAATATTCCAAACATGTCAAAATATTCAATATTCTAAATAATCAAGAAATGCCCCAAATTTTTTCCAACTCATGACATAATGATTAATTATATAATTAACTACCATATTACCCACTCTTCCCCTTTCAATAATCTAATTCACCAATTGATATATTATCATTGGTTTAATTAAAATTCCATGACATTGGTTAAAAGGGACACCTAAGGGTATTCAAGTCCATCACCATTTAAGTCTCAATTACAAGGAAGACCCATGGGTGCTTCCTGTTTAACCATTTAATGCTCTGGGCATAATCTCAACATATTAACTTGGTAGCAAAAAAATATCCAGGAAAACAAGCATAAAACAAACACATGGTCAAGTCCTAAATCATATCACGTGCACCGAATCACTTAATAACATCAAAGGTATCATGAAACATCATAATATATATCAACACTAGCAAGAAGACATAATAACAGCCCAAACTCCAGGAATCATGAAATGACACTACCACTAACCAGCAGTTTATCTTAATTCAACATTTTAAGAAAAAATTACAGTTCCATAACCTAGGAGACTCATATCCTCAATTTATTTTAAGAATCAAATAGGAATTATTTAATAAGAAGATAAATATTTGGGACCCTACCTTAGGGTGGATCTAGAACACGTCGTAATTCATCGCATGTTGGCATCAAATCCACAACTGGTTCGCAGTTACATACAAGTACACCTTCATATATATATATATATATATATATATATATATGTTTATGTGCATTGTCTAAATTGGTCAAAAATAATTAAAATATTAAATTGTTACCTAGAATCAAAGCAGTAATGATCAACGTTCCTCAATCTTGGTGCTAGAGAATCATAAATTTTTTTCTGACCTTATTTTAACCTATGCAAAACCAATTAGTGGGTTTAGAAGCTTAACCAAACCAAAGGCGGTGAAATAGTTTGAGACCATCCATCTCTCCCTTGGAGATGAATACCATATTATAGAACAAATGAATCCCAAAACACCATTTTCACACCATAATGATTGAAGAACATCCAAACATGGTATTTCTGTCAAACCCTAAAATCGGTCAAAACAAATCGGGAACAGAAAACACACCAAATCGCTAAATAAATGAAGAAGGACCTTATAGAAGATCCTACAACGAATAAACATAAAAAACTCATGGATGTATTATATGAAAAACATTACGGATGAATAATGGGTTGTGCCACGAGGGTCTTCCGCTGTTGTATGGGAAGTCCGAGGTTGGGTGCATGCTTATGTTTTTTGGGAAGAAGGGGGTAGTGCCTCCCTTTATTTCTTCTTCTTAAAATAAAAAAATAAAATAATACAACTGGAATTTAAATTATCATTAATATCATTTAAAATTCATTTTCATTGTCAAACCCAAAACCCCTAATTAATCCTTAAAAAAAATGTTTCTTTAGAAAGCTCAAAATCCATATTAAATTATTTTGACATTTATTAAATTAAATAAATATAATAATAATAATAACATTATAATATTTATTCCAACTTTCATTTATTTAAAACCAATCCCCCTAAATTAATAAAATATCATAAATATGTTATTAATTATAAAAACTCCCCTTGATGACCTCCATTTAATAATATATGGTCCTTTAATAATTTTGAAACTTATCATTTCATTAAAACGGTTCTTTGATAAAACCAAAATTCAAATTAACTATTTCAATCGTCATTTAATTAACTATTCATAATTCATTTAATTAAAAATACCACAATAATAATAATAACTTTATATTTATATTTATTAAACCATTTTTTAATTAATCACAATCTCTCATATAAAATTATTTAATAAAAAAATTATTATATAGGGTAAACAGCACGGATTGGACCGCAACCGTGATCTGCCCGTACAGATCCATTAATGTATATTTTTCGAATCCGGTGCTCCTAAGACTCATCGGGACAACCTCTAAAATTTTATGGTAATTACAAATGTCTGAAAATGACACCTTTAAGTGTTCCATTAATGATAATAAATTACATATCTCGGTTTAAAAAACCGACACATTGATAAACCAAAATAATTCAAAAACATTAATATTTTAACCCAGGTAAAAAACATAAGACTTTTCAATCTACCCACCTAAAAAACATTTCTTCCATGAGAAGCCATTGAGAACCACAACTAAAACAACCCACCTACCATGGTCATTTAATCTAGTTAGAACTGACATGTTGTGTTCCCAACCCCAAACACACTTTTAAACATTCACAATCTTAATAGCTAAGCCTCTTAAACTAGATCCAAATCTTACTATATAGCTTAAACATCGAAACAAATCTTATATATGATGCCATTATAGGGACCTCATCAATGAAAATGGTTTAATCACGATCAACCAACAGAACATGTTACACATTCATCCCTAAAAAATGTCACGAACCCAAAACCTACAATTGACCTTTATATGTGGATGTGCCTTTAAAAAAATTCCAAAACCATACGCATGTATAAAAAATTCATTACTGGACCATTGGTGAAATTTCCTAGTCAAGGCATTGTATGATTCTTATAAAAACAATCGTTCCCCAAAACGAATAAAGGAGTAGCCCATTGAAACCTCGAATCCTACGTACTACCCAGATTTCAACCACTCATCATGCTTGACATCATTTAAACTCTAGAACAGTGTAAGACTAATGCTATCTTGATGTCTCTATGAAAAGGTCAAGATAAGGGGCATGGTTTTCGTATTCAGAAGAGGGCAATAAGAGGAAGATGGGTTCATTAATAAGATCAGTCGTACTACTAACGAAAAACTATATTTTAAAAGAACAGTATATCCTCTAGATAGGTTTACCAAAAATAATGTGAAACTGACCTCCTTAGGATTTTCCATGACGTCGCATGAAAATATCGTCCTCTCAATAGAGCGATATTTTAGACCACATTAACGCATGTATGTTATATTCCTCAAACCACGATCAACACTTCAAAAATTGATCAACAAGTTGTAACATAAACATATCAGTGTGACGCAATAGCCGAGTCTAAAGAAGTCCTACCGGGTAGTGGAACAAACATACTTTAACTGCAATGAACACTCTAAGGTTACTACCTACCATGGGTTATCCCCTAATGAAACATAAACGTCAACCCTCTATCTTGGTTACAATAAAATAAAATCATAAGGATCAAAATCCCCCTTTTCATTATATCCATTTTAATTAATTCATTTAAACCTTAAAAAAATTAATTTAATTTCAACAAACACAGAAGTACCTATTTCATAACAAGTACCATGGTTTTCTAAACATCACCCTATTGAAAAATAGGCATCTTATCAAAAACTTCCTCTTTAATCATTTAACATTAAACGTTATTCAAATTTAGATGAGAAATTTAGCATCTAATTTCCTTTTACCAAGATTGCAACCTTTGAGGGTCCCATTTATTACTTTTGGGATTGTTGAACTATCTATGGAATGGTTATTTTAATAATCACAAATCTTAGTTTTATTTATTCCTTTTAATCTCTTGTTCAAATTGTTCTAAATATGTTTAAATCATATCTAAAATTATTTATCTATGATCAATGTATAGTTATGGTTGACCTGGAAGTATTCTGGATTGAACAGACACTTATAATAATTTCTCATCTTGACTCACCGATGATGAACAGCTGCACCGATAATGAACGGTCGCACCGATGATGAACGGTCGCACTAATTATGAATGATAATAAGACACTGATGCTAAGACACTGATGTTAAGACACTAATGCTAAGACACCAATGCTGAGACACTGATTCTGAGACATTGATGCTAAGACATCGATCAGAAGACAGTGATGCTGATACACCGATGCTGATTCTATAGAAACCAATACAGATTCAAAATGTCTCACCAATCACATGACTAATTGATAGTCATGAAAACGTTTTGAATTTTTATAAACTCCTATTTAACTGTAACTGTCATTTTTGATGTTTTTAATGCAATTACTGTTAATTAATGTTGATTGTTGGCATGTCAGGAGACCGTACCTCGTACCTCTAAAAAGGTAATCATTCCTACTAACGGAGCTTGTGGAATAAAAGGAAGATCGAGTTGCAGTAAAAAAGGCAGATAGACAATGAAAAAAGTATACACATAGTTATACAATAGATACAAAGATACAATAAGAGAGGGAATTCTTCCATACATGTACAAGAGAAGAATAAATTGAAGAACATTGATATACATCAAGAACACAAGTTCAAAGAAGAAGCTCAATAGCTACAATAACTATACATACTTGAGCTGAACACCTACACTGGATGTGAAAGAAGTGAATCATGATACTCTGTTTTTCAAGGGACGAACTAGAGAATGACATAGAAGCATTTCTGCTGAATCCAACGAGTCCAGAGCGGCACTGCCAATCACTAGAGCTTTCTACACTCTGATACATTCTTTCTTAGTGATTATTTTACTTACATTTTTGAGTTGTGTGGTGTACCATGTATATCTTTTACACACACTGTCTCCTGCACTGAACTGGAGGATATCAAAATCCTCACTCCAAATCTCTTAACTCTTGTTCACCCACATCAACTGTGGAAGAGGTCCTTGTGTGGCCTGGTCTTTGTTTTTTTCCCAAGAAGAACAGTGGTAGAGGTCTCTACGTGGCCTGGACAGTTTTGTAAACTGTTGTTAACCCCAATCCAGGGTGTGGATCAATTTATATAAATTGTTGAGAGGACTAAGTCTCGGCTTGAGACTGAACCTCTTGGTTAACTCTGTTGTGCATTGTAATTTATGTCTTTAAGTAAACTATATACTTATTCCACTACTATTACTTTGAAATACAAAAATATTTTAAAGCTACTTTGATAGTTAAATTCACATGTGTTTATACTTATTGAAAATCAGTATGTTTGTTTCAAAAGTTAATTTAATCTTCAGATTATGTCAACTGCGACCTAATCAATCTTTGAGAAACTGACTGAACATTTACAAGCTGTATAGATTCACTACAGTTTAACATTGTTTTTAAATTGGGGGATTTCTAGAGAAATATTTTTAATAGAAATTTTTAATTTGAACTCAATTCACCCCCTCTTGAGTATCCACTCCGACCAACATTTGGTATCAGAGGTTTTGTTTTTGTTTAAGGATTTTTGAAACACTCTTTTTTTCAACTGTGATTTTTATTGCATCATTAAAGATCTTAAATTTCTGTTTGTTCTAAATTTTATCTCTTTAAATTATCTTTCTAAAATCTAGCTATGGACAACAGACTAGAGGGTGCTGCTACTGATAGGCCACCTTTCTTCAATGGTATAAACTATGCTCAGTGGAAACTTAAAATGAAAATTCATTTAGAAAGTATGGGTTTTGATATCTGGAATGCTATAGAGTCTCAATATAAAATTCCAGAAACATAACGAAAAACTTGGGATGAACCTACAAAGACTTCTTACAATAATAACTGTAAATCCATGAATTCCTTGTATTATTCTTTATGAGATGAGGAGTTTAATAGAATTTCTTCTTGTAAAACTTCTTTTGAAATTTGGGATACTTTGGGTGTTTCTCATGAAGGAACAAGTAATGTTACAAAAATGAGATTAAATA
Source organism: Viscum album (assembly GCA_963277665.1). NCBI lineage: Eukaryota > Viridiplantae > Streptophyta > Magnoliopsida > Santalales > Viscaceae > Viscum > Viscum album. The sequence goes on along the minus strand of OY728143.1, from coordinate 872,543,091 downwards.
CGTATACTATTAAATATGATAATTATAAAATGAAGACTAATAAACCTATTTATGATATGTATCTCAGGTTGAATGAGATATTAAATACAATGAATTCACTTGGAAAGGCTGTTTTAGAAAAGGAGAAAATCATGAGAATCTTGAGATGTTTACGAGACCGATGGAGAGGCACCTCTGTTTCAATCAGATAATCATGTGACATTAGAGCTCTGCCTATCAAAGAACATACTAGTAAGCTCGTGATGTATGAAGAACAACTCAAGGTAAATAAAGAGGAAGATGAGTATCCTAAGAGAAAATCGGTGGCTTTCAAGACTACTGCTTCAAAGAGCAAAGACAAGGAGAAAATGAAAATACCTACTGAGAGTTCAAATAGTGAGGATTTTGATTCAGGTAGTGATGCGGAAATGGCTCAAATAGCCAGGAAATTTAATAAGTTTTATAGGAATAAGATGTTGTTCAGAAAATCAAATTACAAAGGTAAGTATGACAACAAGGGACACTGGAAAAAGGACTGGAAGAAATCTAACAAATCTAATGAAGTTGTATGCTATGAATTCAAAAGAAAAGGACATATAAAAGCAGACTGTTCAAAGCTAAAATACAAGAAGAAATATGCATATAAGGATAATAAGTATAAGAAATCCATGAAGGCTATGTGGAGTGCTTCGGAGGATAACTCTAGTGAATTTGAATCTTCAGAGACTGAAAACAGAAATAAGGAAAACATGTGTTTTATGACAAACACTTCTGAGGTAACATCTAAAACTCCTACTTTAAATTCATATTATTCTGGAGATGATTCTTCTTATGAAAAAATGTCAAATCTGAACTGTTTGAATACTGTGATTTGTTGGAAGAAACCTATAATGTGTTGAAAGAAAAATACAAAGGTTTAATGAAACAGTATTCTTTAATTGTTAAACATAAATCTGATATTGACATAGAAATGGAAAAGAATGCTCAGTTTCTTAAAGAAAACACTGAACTGAAATTGTCAAAGGAGCAACTTAGGAAGTATTTAGAAAAGTTCACAGATGGAAAAGATACTCTTACTCAAATGCTAGGTAAGAAGATTGGACCTAGATATACTACTGGAAAAGGCTACAAACCTGGATAGAGAAAGATTACTAAGAATAGATTTATTCCTAAATCTAGACAGAATACTGGTAGTTCTAATTCTAGACATTCATATTCTTCAACTAGTAATTCCCATAGTTATAGATCAAATAATGTCCATCTTTCAAAATTTATTGATTCTGTAAATTGTATGAAACCCATAAGAAAAATGTTGGTACCAAAATCCTTGATTTCTATCCTGTCTGGACCCAATAAGATCTGGGCACCAAAGTCATTTTCCATCTAAATTTGTTTTGTAGGAATCCTATTTGAAGAGTTATCACAAGAAGGTATGGTACATGTATAGTGGATGTTTGAGACATATGTTTGGAAATTACTCATGCTTCAAGAGTTTAATAATGATTGATGGAGGCCATGTCACCTTTGGTGATAGATCTAAAGGAAAAATCATCGGCCTAGGACAAATTGGTAACACTGATTCAGTTTTAATTTCCAATGTATTATTTGTTGATGGAATTAAATATAACCATTTATGTATTTCTCAATTATGTTTTGATGGTTTTAATGTCAAATTTGGAAATGATTCTTTTAATTTTTTTAATACTATTTTTTATTAGTATTTTCTACTCTATGAAATGAAAATTTTTATGCTGTCTATTTAAATTACTTAGCTATGAAAAATGTTACCTGTCTAAATGATTTTCATAAAGAGTCTTTGCTTTGGCACAGAAGATTAGGACATTGCAACATCCATTCACTTAGAAAACTAACTAGGAAGAACTTAGTTAGATACCTACCTAAACTTGAGTTTCCAAATGACAAATTTTGTAATCCCTGTCAAAAGGGAAAGCAATATAATGTTTCTTTTAAATCAAAGAATGAAGTTTCAACTTCTCAACCTCTCGAGTTGGTTCACATGGATTTTTTGGAATATCTAGAGTTTCTAGATTAAATGGGAAGCACTGTGTATATGTCCTAGTAGGTGAATTTTCTAGATATACTTGGGTATACTTCTTAGCTCACAAGAGTATATCTTGTTCTTACTTTGTCAAATATTCCAAGTCTATAGAAAATCACTGTGGACTTAAGATTAAAACCCTAAGAAGTGATCATGGCCGTGAATGTGAAAATCATGAATTTGAATCCTATTGCTCACACAATGGCTATAGTCATAACTTTTCTGATCCTAGGACACCTCAGCAGAATGGTGTAGTGGAAAGAAGAAATAGAACCCTACAAGAAATTTCTAGAACTATGCATAATGAATATGACCTGCCTGTTTACTTTTGGGCTGAAGCTGTCAATACAGCTTGTTATATCGTTAATAGAGTCTTAATTAGAGCAGTTCTTAAGAAGACCCCATATGAGTTGTTGAATAATAGAAAACCTAAAATCAGTTACTTTAGAGTCTTTGGCTGCAATGTTTTTATTCTCAATAAAAAAGATAATCTTGATAAGTTCGCTCCTAAGAGTGTTGAAGGAATCTTTTTAGGATATTCTTTAACCAGCAAGGCTTATAGAGTTTTCAATAAAAGAACCAAGTGTGCAGAAGAATCTTTTCACATCAAATTTGATGAAACTGATCCACATGAGCCTAAAACCTCTCTTGAAAATCATGAAGAAGATTTATCTGTTCTAGACCTTAATGAAAAATCTAATGAACTTGATATAAAGACAACTAGTTCTGGACTTATTCCAGTATATCCTCTTAATGAACCTGAACCTAGAGAAGAACCTGAAATTTCTAGTCCTACCTTTACTAGATCAACTACAATTCTAAAGAATCATCCTTTAGATGTTGTTGTAAGAAATATTGATATAGGGACACAGACTAGAGCTTCTCTTAGAAATCAGGTTGATCATCAAGCCTTCTTATCACAACTTGAACCTAAAAACATTGATGATGCTATTAATGATGAATTTTGGGTAATTTATATGCAAGAAGAACTCAATCAATTTGAAAGAAACAATGTTTGGGAGTTAGTTGAGAGATCTGAGGACACTTTAACAATAGGCACAAAATGGGTGTTTAGATACAAAGTTGATGATTCTGGAAACATATTTATAAACAAAGATAGGCTAGTTGCAGAAGTATTTAGTCAAGAATAAGGTATAGACTATGAGAAAACCTTTTCACCTGTAGCCAGATTAGAAGCCATTAGGATATTTCTTGCACATGCTACTCATCTGAATTTCATGTTATATCAAATGGATATCAAAAGTGCTTTTCTAAATGGGTTTATTGTTGAAGATGATTTTCTACAACCACCCGGATTTATTAATCCTCATTTTCCAAAAGAAGTTTTTAAACTTTCTAAAGCATTATATGGCTTAAAACATGCTCCAAGAGCTTGGTATGATAGACATAGTAATTTTATTATTTCAAAAAGTTTTTCTAAAGGGATTTTTGATCCAACTCTCTTTATTAAATGAATTTCTAAAGATGTTTTAATAGTTAAAATTTATGTTGATGATATTATTTTTGGATCTTCTAGACCTTATTTATGTACTGAATTTTCAAAGAGTATGAAACATTAATTTGAAATGAGTTTAATGGGAGAACTTAATTATTTTCTTGGATTTCAAGTTTTTCAAAATGAAAATGGTATTATTTTGAATCAAAGTTAATACACAAAGGATCTTCTAAAACGTTTTGGATTGGATAGTATTAAGGAAAGTGATACTCCTATGAGTACAATATGTAAATTGGATTCAGATAAAGCTGGGAAACCAGTGGATCAAACCAATTATAGAGGTATGATTGGAAGCTAACTTTACCTTACAGCTAGTCGACCATATATTATGTTTAGTGTGTGTATGTGTGCAGGATTTCAAGCTAACCCGAAATAATCTCATTTTGTTTTTGTGAAACGAATTTTCAAGTATCGTTAACAAACTGTGAACTTTGGATTGATTTATCCAAAAAGAAAATCTTTTGATCAAATCAGTTATTCAGATGATGACTTTGCTGGTTGGAAGTTAGATAGGAAGAGAACATCTGGAACTTGTCATTTATTGGGTGAATCCTTAGTATCTTGGTGTAGTAAGAAACAGAATTCAGTTGCATTATCTACTGCTGAAGCAGAATACATTGATGTTGGTAGTTGTTGTGCACAAATTTTGTGGATGAAACAAACTCTTTTGGACTATGGATATGATTTTAATCATACTTCAATTAACTGTGATAGCACTAGTGCAATTAACATTTCAAGGAACCATGTGTCTCACTCTAGAACCAAACACATTGATGTCAGACATCACTTTTTTATAGATCTCTACTAGAAAGGTGATATCACTCTTGATTTTATAGGTACTGAACATCAATTAGCCGATATTTTCACCAAGCCCTTAATTTGTGAAATGTTAATGTCGGTTAAACGAGAGTTATGTATGATAGATCTGTGAAACCAATATGTGAAACAAATATGTGAAACCAATCTGTGAAACCGATCTGTCAAACCGATCTGTCAAACCAATTTGTCAAACTGAAATGTCAAACCGATCTGTCAAACCTATCTGTGAAACCGATCTATCAAACCGATCTGTGAAGCCGATCTATCAAACTGATTCATCAAACTGATCTTTCATGTTGACTAGTGCTACCGATTGGGTCATACTATTTTTTGTGTGTTTAAAAACCACATTGTTTTACTTAATCAAAATTTTATTATCTATAACCCTAAATGATACAAATAATGACACGTAGCTATTCCATTCTCTAAAGACTGTTGACCTTCCTTTTCCCGCCGAACTCTCTCCTCTCTTCTCTGTAACCCGAGCCTTTTTTAATCTTTCCAGGCCTCTCGATTGTCTCAAAACCTCAAAATGGACCAGAAAAAGATACAGAGAATGGAATATGAAGGAACTTCACCTATCAAGTGTGTTCGAGGTGAGTCTAGCAGTATGATGAAGAGGTCTGTGAACCCAAATCTTGAAAAATGAGAAGTTATAGTTGAAGAGGAAATATGTTCAGAATGTGTTTTATCTAGCAAGTCCGTTCTCTTGATAGTTTTGGAAACTCTATGCTGGAAGCAGTGGTTCTGTAATAATGATAGAGTCTTCTACCCGAAGCTAGTTCACATGTTCTATTTGAACCTAGATATAGATTTGAACGGAGTAGAGGCAGCAAGATTGTCTTATATAGTAAAATGGAAAAGGGTTACATTTTCATCAAAACAATGGGCTGAATGTCTAGGAGTACCTTACAATGGAAGATACAAGGACTATTCTTGTAATATTCCTCCCACAATTGATTACTTTTCTTATGAGTTAGCCCTATAATTTTTGACTGGGAAGTCTGAATCATGAAGGATAATTTCTCTTGAGTTGGATGGTGAGAACCGAATCCGGTTCAAATTTATTCACCATCAGGTATGTCCGAGAAAAGGTGATTTTTATGAAGTAATTTATCAAGATGTTTTTTTTTTTGATTTTTTTTGTTTCTGAATGGTGAAAACATCAATCTATATAGATATTATTCTGACCATATTGTTGAGATGATAAAACCTTCAAAGAAAGGTACCACTCTGTTTTATTCTAAACAAATTTTTCACATGATGAAATTATTAGGTTGTGTGGATGATGGAGATGATTGTATCTCATCAGTTAGCTTTTGTTTCAACAAACTCATTTGTAAGAGAATGAAAATAAATTGGAACCCCTGGAAGAAATCCTGGGTTACTGATGAGGAAAAGTCATATGAGTCTTTCAACCCTACTGATTATCCAAGGAGACCAAGGGAAGAAAGAGATCCTAGCTTAAATCCCGGTGAGGAAGTGATATATTCGGATGAAGAAGAGGAAGTTGTTGCTCCTAGATAAATTGGTGAATCCAGTAAGAATGGAATAGAAGAAGAAGAAGAAGCTAATGAGAATCTAAATGCTAAAGAAGTGGATAAATTATCTCCTGATTAAAGGAGTGATCCTGACACTATTATCCCAAAGAGAAGAGGGATGGAATTTAGTTTATAAAGTCCTCCTCTCAATTTACTAAAAATTGAACCGCTTTTAGATGATGAAGAAGAAGGCGAGACTACTGAATCAACTTCTGAGGAGTATGAATCCGGAAGTACATAAAATTCTAATGAGAGATTAGTTAATGATAATGATGATGATGAAGGTGGTGATGGTGATAAGGGTGATGCTGATGGTGATGATAGTAGCAGTGATAGTGAAATTAATGATGATGATGATGTTGATGCTCAACCTTTATAGGGTCAATATGTGATCCAAGATTATCCTCAAACCCAACCACTTTAGCAAGAGCTTATTCTTGAAGCTGAGGGGACAGAACAGTAGGTGAGTGATAAGGATGAGGAAGTCCCTTCTAAAATTTTTGGATGAGCTCAGTTTGTGAAACCTTTATACCCTTCATGAAAAGCGGCATGGGAAGAGCATCCTGGTCTTGTTGTTCTAGGATTAGACTACCCAGAGGAAGAGGACGGTGTAGAAGTGGATCTTGCAGGCATAAGTGATTCTGTTAAGGTTCAATTCATTGCCTTGTTTCTGCAAAGAATAGATATAAGACCAGATCCATCAGTATCTCAAAGTAGACCTGATCCGGCAGTTGCATAGTCAGATTTTGAAAATTTCAAGATTGAATTGATTAAAGCTGTTAGGGAGACTGTGAAAAGTGAGTTATCTCATATTCCTACTCCTAATCCTTTGACTTTATCTGATGCTGCTATGAATGATTTGGCACAAAGAGTGGAAAAACTTATTAAACCAGACCTGTGAAATTTTAGCGAATCAATTGGCAAGCATGTTACCTATTTGAATCAAACACTTATGGAGTCAGGAATAAATCTTGTTTCTTTGTCAGGTGAGTTCAGAACAACCATCTCAGGCATGATAGAAGTGTTAATAAATCTGATAGAACATTTGAATAAAGAAGATCTGAGGAAGTTAAAAGCTGAGATTACTCAGGTTATTGCTCAGGCTGGCAATGCCAAGGTGACCAAGATCACTGGTCGAGAATTAGGCACATTAAGAGATGTTGTTAGATAAGAGCCGGTAGCTCTTGGGGAGATTTAAGATTTAGATTCTTTGAAGAAGATGAAATAGCATAGTGATCATGTGCATAAAATGGTACGGTTGTATTCAACGGATGCTAAAAAATTCTCAAAAGATGATTAAGGAGAAATTAGATCATTATTTCTCTAATATTTACACAAAGAATCAGTTGAATCATCATTTTAAAATATTGGATGATAATCCGAGACTCCCTCCAGTGACTCAATATTTTAAAAATTAGGTTCACCAGTTAAACGATTTTACCCCCACTTTAGAAAATTTCATGCAAAATAATGATGATTATGAAAAATCCATGAATTACGGTGGAGAATTTATTCAGGACTTCATCAACTTGCTAAAACCCTACCTTCATGTGAAAGAAAAAGCCACTATTTTTATTACAGTTGAGACTCTACAATCATCAGATGTTGCTCCTGGCCAGATGTCTGTTTCTCATGCTCTTTCCAGTATTGGAACAGTCTTTCAACAGCAACCTTCAGAATGACCGTCTTTGCAGCAGGTGACCTTTCAACCCACAGTTCTCCCATCTTGGGTCATCCTACCTCCTTTCTCCATAGGGCTAGTTCCATATTCTACCCAACAACCTTCAGGACCTTCAATTTCTCCTACAGCTAAAGGGAAAGCTCACTTGCACCCAGAGAAATAGTTGTTACTGTCATTGTTTTTTGATATGGTTTTTGTTTTCTAGAACTACTTTATCTTATTTGTAATATGTGTACCCTTTGTTGGTATGAAATCTTCTTGTTTATATTTCTTTACTCTCTTATTTTTGATAATCCCAAAGGGGGAGAGAAATCATGGAGAGACATCACGGAGAGAAAATAGGTGAATCATGCATGCATATGTGAACTCTGGATGCATCATATCTGAATGCTCATGCTGGCTTTTTATCAGATGCATTTATACAAAGGGGATAAATGTTGAAAGAGGAGAATGCCTCAGTTATATATATGTTATAGTTCCTATTCTAACCATGTTTTATCTTTGGGAATATATTCTTTTTTTTATAGGGGAGCATAATGAATGACATACTCTATTCCATTTTCATTTATGCCGTTGACTTGTGATTATAAAAAAGGGGGAGATTGTTGAACTTTCTGTGGAATGGTTATTTTAATAATCACAAATCTTAGTTTTATTTATTCCTTTTAATATCTTTTCAACTTGTTCTAAATATGTTTAAATCATATCTACAATTATTTATCTATGATCAATGTTTGGTTATGGTTGACCTGGAAGTATTCTGGATTGAACAGACACTTAGTAAGAATATCTCATCTTGACTCACCGATGATGAACGGTCACACCGATAATGAACAGTCTCACCGATGATGAACGGTCGCACCGATGATGAACGATCATAAGACAGCGATACTAAGACACCGATGCTAAGACACCGATGTTGAGACACCGATGCTGAGACACTAATGTGGAGACAATGATCATAAGACACTGATGCTGAGACACCGATGCTGAGACACTGATGCTGATGCTACCGAAACCAATACAGATTCAAAATGTCTCACCGATCACATGACTCACTGATAGTCATGAAAACTGTTTGAATTTCTATAAATTCATATTTAACTCTAACGGTCATGTTTGATGATTTTAATGCAATTAATGTTAATTAATTTTGATTGTTGGCATGTCAGGAGACCATACCTCTTACCTCAAAAAAGGTAATCATTCCTACTACCGGAGCTCGTGGAATAAAAGGAAGATCGAGTTGTAGTAAAGAAGACAGATAGACAACACAAAAAGAATGCACACAGATATACAACAGATATAAAGATAAAATAAGAGAGAGAGTTCTTCCATACATGTACATGAGAAGAACATGAAGAACATTGATATACATAAATATCACAAGTTTAAGGAAGAAGCTCAAGAGCTACAACGACTACACTTACTTGAGATGAACACCTACATTGGAAGTGAAGTAAGTGAATCACGATACTCTGTTTTTTAAGGGAAGAACCATAGAAGGGCTTAGAATCATTTCTTTTGAATCCAACGAGTCCAGAGCTGCACTTCCAATCACTATAGCTTTCTACAATCTGATACATTCTTTCTTAGTGATTATTTTACTTAGATTTTTGAGTTGTGTGGTGTACCCTGTATATCTTTTACACACCCTGTCTCCTACACTGAACTGGAGGATATAAATATCCTAACTCCAAATCTCTTAACTCTTGTTTTCCCACATCAACTGTGGAAGAGGTTCTTGTGTGGCTTGGTCTTTGTTTTGTCTCACACGAAGAATAGTGGTAGAGGTCCCTGTGTGGCCTGGACAGTTTTGTAAACTATTGTTAACCCTGATCCAGGTTGTGGATAAATTTATATAAATTGTTGAGAGGACTAAGTCTCAGCTTGAGACTTAACCTCCTGGTTAACTCTGATGTGCATTGTAATTTAAGTCTATAAGTAAACTATATACTCATTCCTCCGCTATTACTTTGATGTATAAAACTATTTTAAAGATACTTTGATAGTTAAATTCGCAAGTGTTTATACTTATTGTAAATTAGAATGTCTGTTTCAAAAGATAATTTAATCTTCAAATTAAGTCAATTGATACCTAATAAATCTTTGAGAAACTGACTGATCATTTACATTCTGTATAGATTCACTACAGTTTAACGTTGTTTTTAAATTGGGGGATATAAAGAGAAATATTTTTAATAGAAATTTTTAATTGGAACTCAATTCACCCCGCTCTTGAGTATCCACTCCGACCAACATGGTTCTTCAAAAATCAACCCAACAATAGTTCATTTCAATCAAAACTCAGCAATTTTACATTTATAACAATTTTCAAACATACTATGGTTACATAATGTTCAAACGCATGGGAGGACATCAACCAATCGATAAGGAACACATACATCATATTGAAGGAATTTGGATCCAATTTTTCAAATCAACATTCATTTGTCATTTAAAAATTAACAGACCATTCATACATAAAAACATACCTAGTATGTTATTATAAGCAGTAACACAACGACATTATATTACACAAAATAATGGAACAACAATAAAACATGTTAATAACTGAGGCAGTATGGAATATAATCACTCAATAATGTTAAATATATCATTGAACATGCTATTTATAGAGGCATGCTAAACCAAATCAATACATGGGATTGCACATAATATGCAAAATCCAAATTTGCAGTCATTATGCTAATTCAACTACGTGGATTGTTGCATGCATGACATGTGAATCTCTACATACCTAGGATGATGCATGTATGAATATTCTTTTCAATATCCGGCCAAGTCAATTTTTTTGTAATATTCTCAAAATCAATAAGCAGTAGAAATTACATCATTCACTCAAGGTGAAGTCATATCAATCGTAACCTCAATTACTATAAACTCCAATTCCCAAACTTTACCACATTATTATTTCTCGTACATAGGTTGATCAGACCCCAACACAACTATTATCCCAAGTGCTGAATCTTTTCATGTATCATATCTACAAACCCAAAATAGAAATACAAATGGAAAAGAAACCCTCTAATTCAACTTTCTAACATCCCGACCCGGCTCACCACTAAACCGGTATCCAGACCGGTCACCACATGACCTAAACCACATCTCCCCATATGCTAGAGGCTTCCGACTAGCAGTGAGGGTCTATGGATAGTCAGTGAGGGGACTATAACCTCATATTAGAGTTCAACAATAGACAATGACAATAAATCGCAGAAGCAGTCTAATAAATGACAAATTAGTGGAAGACCAATAGTAATCATTTTTATAAAAGTGGACAACACCAATTATACAACAGATTAATGCATAACATGATAATGATACAAAATAGAAAATAATGAAACAAATAGTTAGAATTAAATAAATCTTAGTAATCTTGGACCGCTGATGTCTAAACCAAATCAAAATATTTAATAAATAATTTAAACTATGTGAAAACATTAAGAAATAAGGTAAGTATTATAATATAACTATATACCCATGTACCTGCTTCATCCCTCAGCTGGTGTCTGAACCAGTATTATACATTTCTCATGCATACACAAACTTCATTACATAGTAATTTTCATTTATCAATTATTCAAACTTCATTACATTATTAAAGTATTGATATTGGACCTAATCCTGACATCCCCAGTATAAGTCACTCACCACAGATGTCACTAAAGACCATCTATGAAATCAAATTAATGTCTGAATCCAATCTTGTGCTTTAGATTGGATAACGTTTCATGAGATATTAAATTTAATCATTCATATACTATATATGAGCCCGTCCAATTAAAAAAGTTTTTTTCTCCTAGGTCCGTCCACTAACAATGATTCACCCAATTAATTGATATGTCTGAACCCTTTCACATATTCAGTTGAAAAATCATAATGTCACAAAAGTTTTCATTAACCAATTAATTCATTTCATTTATGACCAATAGGATCCACAGTCCAATGTCCATTAATGGTGTAGAACATCAATCCTAGAACCCTCATGAGTATTTGGAGTGTCCTTCATTATCTCATAACCCATGGTTATTTGGAGCATCAGTCATTGTCCCTTATAATAATGTTTGCATTCTATCTAGGTGTAGAACATCATGTCTAGCACCCTGTGAGTATTTGGACCATGAGTCTCTATCTCACAACCCATTTATCAATCCTACAAATATATTTATCATTGGTGTATAATTCTATGTCTAACACCCCAAAAACATCAATTAATTAACTCATAAATTAATTATTTCAATCCATTAATTAATTCAACAACTATTTATCAACATAAATCTCACATAAAATAAGCCAACAATTATTTTACCATTCAACATATCAAGTGTTAATAATTAATTAACAATTAATTCTTATTATAAATCCATCTAAATAATTAACAAAAAATATAATTCTCCCAATTATTTGAAAATCTTGAACCCGTCTAATCGAACAGTGATTCATCTAAAACATTACCAATTTAAATGCACGTCATAATCATATCAAAACATACTGAACAATTCCTAAATATTTTTAAACCATCTCACATTTCATATCTTATTTTTAAAAAAAATCCATCCAAAACTTATGGAATAGAAAAAAAACATGTATGAAAATTTACCCTTTTCCAACAGTCATAATAAACAATCAAGTCAAAGTCTTAATTTAATGCATGAAAATTAATTAATTAAATAATTAATTAATTAAATCATATATCATTAACAAGACATCAATTAATTAATCCTCTACCATTTAACATGTAATAATTATCCCATCCATTAATTATTAACAATTTCCAATTTATATTATGAACATGTTAAAATATTCAATATTCTCAATAATCAGTAAAAGCCACAATTTTTTTCCAACTCTTGTCTTGATAATTATTTCTACAATTAATTACCCTATTACCCATCCTTCCCCATTCAATAATCTAATTCACCAACAAATATATCATTGTTTGTATAATTAACATTCTGTGACATGGTTTAAAAGTCCCACATTAGGGTGTCCAAGTCTATCGCCATTTAAGCATCAATTACAAGGAAGACCCATGGGTTATTTATGTTTATCCATTTAAAGCCCTGAACATAAACACAACATTTTAAGTTGGTAGCAAATAAATATCCATCAACACGATCTTAAAAAAACACCTGGTCAAGTCCTAAGTCATATCACTTGGAAAACACAACTCAATAACATAAAAGGTGTCATGAAACCTCATAACATATGTTAGCACTAGAAATAAGATATACAAAATCCCAAAGATTTGCAATCATGATATGACATTACCACTAACCCACGTTTTATCTTTAAACAACGTTTTAATAAATCCTTCTAGTTCTATAACCAAGGGGACTCACATCTGCACATTATGTTAAGAAGAAAATAGGCATTTTAAAATAATGAGATAATGATTTGGGACCCTACATCTGGGTGGAACCAAAATAAGTCATGCTTCATCACACATCGGCAACCAATCCAAAACTAGACTGAAGTTGAACATACACACAACTTCATATATATATATATATATATATATATATATATTCCTGTTTTCTAAATTGATCTAAAATATTCAACACATTAAACCCATACATATAATAAAAGGAGTAATGGTCAACACACCTCTAACATGGTATGCGAGACTCATAAAAAATCAACATACCTTATTTTAATAGGTGAAAAACTAAACAGCGGGTTTAAAATCATACCCGAACCAAAGGAGGTGAAAAAATTCGAGACCATCCACCTTGCCCATGGTAGCGGATGCCGAATAATGGAAAAAACTACCCCAAAACACCATTTTCACACCTTAATGCAGGAAGAACATCAAATAGGGTATTTCCATCCAACCCAAAAATCAGTCAAACCAAATCGGGTACCGGAAACACACCAAATCACCAAAACAATGAAGAAGAACATTGTAGAAGATCTTACATTGAATAATTGGACTAAACTCATGGAAGTATCGAAAGAAACACACTGGGGATAAATAAGGGGTCGCTCCATAGGGGTCGTCCACTATTGAAATGGTAATCTGAGGGGCGGGGGTGCATTCTCACAATTTTGGGGAAGAAGGGGGATGCGACTCCCCTTATTTGTTCCTCTTAAAAATAAAATAAAAAACACCGACAATTTAAATTATCATTAATATCATTTAAAATGGATTTTCCTTGTCAAACCCAATACCACTAATTTATCCATAATAAAATAAAATGTTTCTTTAAAAAGCTCAAAAGCCACATTAAATTATTTTAAATTATATTTAATTAAATTTTCAAAATAATAATTATAATAACATCATTATTTTCATTATTCCACATTCATTTATTTAAAACTAAAAGCCCCAATTTATCATAATATCATTAATGTGATATTAACGATAAAAACTCTAACCCATAACCTCTATTCAGAAATAAACGGTCCTTTAATAATTATAAAACTCTTAATTTCATTAAAATATGTCTTTGATAAACCCAAAATCCACATTAATTTCTTCAACTATCATTTAATTAATTATTTATCATTTATTTAATAAAACATCCACAACAAAAATAATAATTAATTCATTATTATTATTCTTATTAAAACATTATTTTAATAAATCAAAATCTCTCCTATAATAATATTTAATTAAATTAAATAATTTATTAAATAGGGTAAACTGCACGGGTTGGACCATAACCATGCACTGCTAGTGTAGATCCATTAAAGAGGACTTTTCCAGATCTGGTGCTCCCATGACTCGTCGGGACACCTGCTAATATTATAGGGTAATTACACAAGTCCAAAAACAACATCTTTTGGTGTTCCAACACATGGTATAAAATTCTGAAGCATTCGTTAGAAAAAAACGTGTTGATAATCTGAAAAAAAATCTAAATTTTTTGTATTTAGCCCGGTTAATAACACAGGACTTTACAATATCATCCCACAAAACACATAATGATGATCCAAATAATATTCATCCACATATAATCAATCATACATCTTATCATGAAATATACCATGGAAATAATATGGTTTACATATCATTTTCAAATGGAATAACATAATATGAAATGATGAATTAGATTCGTTGATTCCAGAAATTGAATCTCCCAAAAGAAGAATATCATAATATAATTTCGAGGATTTTCCATTATACATAAATATATAGGATATATAACTTCTGCAGATAAATATAAATGTTTATGATATGTTATAAACATAGTTTTTATTAAAAAAATTAACATTTTCATAAAAAATGATGATATAACTCAATACAAAAATCATTTTTTGAGAAGGTGAAAAGAAGTTTTTTTTAATATTTATTTTATAAAAATCCCAAATAATAGAATATTTATAATAAATTATGGTTTTCTATAGAAACATATAGTTGATGATTCCAAAAATAGAAATTTAAAAATGATACATTTTTATGTTTTTACATAGTTTTAAATAAAAACCACACCGATAGAAAGAATAATAAAATTATAATTTAAAAAGTGATAAAGATAAATATGAATATTATAGAATATATTTCACAATTTAAATTTCAAAATAATAAATATATTTGTTTACGAATGAAATTATATGGATATAGAGGGGAAAGAGATGACAATATGGATGATAATTCTTTTTAATTTCATCTTATCATTATAAAGAAATAAACCCAGATAAAAAGAAAACTATTACATGAAAATTTTATTTTATTAAATATAAATATAAAATACTGTACTAAATAGATAATTTATTGAATATAAGTTACTTAGAAGAATATACTCACCAAATAATGATTATGCATTAAGGATCAGTTATTGAGTCATTGAAAATCCTTACCTTGGATTCCATCTTGTTCAGACGTGCTCTAAAATCCTATTATATCTATCTTATTTTATTATTACTATTCATAGATACAATAATTCTAATTTTTTTACTTGAAACAATTCATATATATTTTCATATCTCACATTTTTTATCATTTTTTATTAAAATGAATATTAAGTTGTTAATTGTCTCATTTGATTTGTTCTAGATTATATGTGGTGGTTCCAATCCTTGATCCAATATTATATTTTAATCACCTTTATAATTGAAATTATGTTTACATTGTTGTGTTTGACATATTTTAAAATTCCAACCGTCATTTTTGGAATCATGGGTGAACGTTTGAAAGAAAAACAGTTAAAATCCCAATTTTAATGAATTTGGATTCGATATAAAAATTGTTTTCATTTATGAACATACATATATATATTACTATTCTATAATTAGGAAAATTTATTCAATTAATTATTTTGATATCATATTAATTGTATTTATGTTTTTTTCAATAATTCATGATATAACCATAATAACACTACTCATGTATAAGTAGAACTAACTTAAATATGAACACGTTATATTGAATTAATGAGTAGAAAAATATAATTTTATTTCTATACTATAACATTTATATAATAAAAATGGATATAAAATATTTTTATTAAATTCGTCAATTAAATATCATAAGGTTATTATGAAAAATACTTTGAAAAATTTTTAGGGGGTAATAAAATTTATATTGAACACTTGAATATTTTCATAAAGAGCCTCTTGGAAATGATGGATCTGAGACTCCTTCTTATATACATATATTATAAAATGAAAGATAATATTATTATGGAGAGAATTTGGTTTAGTATTCAAGTGAGGAATATGGAAATGTTTGTTTTGATGTGTGTACAATATTGGTCCTTTTATAGTTGATCATGAGCATATTTTTCACAAATACACACTCCTTATTGAATACGGATTATTATTTCTCATGGAAAAGGGATCCATAGTTAAAAAACAATAGATACATGATAATGTAATGATTATCATTCACTGTTCAATTTTTTTTTTATAAATTATATTTTCTAATATTGTCGACTTATTTTTATACTAGATATGTTCATCTTTTTTTCTAACTATTTTTAGTGATTAAATAATTATTAGATATAATATGACACTCAATGAAGATCAGGATGATGAATAATTAAATCTTGTTATAATTTTTTACATGAGGTTTTATTCAATTTATAATTATTTTAATTATGTTCCATTTAGATATCTTGAAAATATTATTTTTTACTGTAATTTTAATCATTAATGAAAAAAGAAAATTACTTTTTCCTGACATTTCTTGTAAGAGAATATATCAGAGCATTAAAGAGAAATATATCAATTTATTATTGGGGGGTTCATCCTACACCCTTAAAGGAATTTATCCATTGAAATTTCATTACTCCGATTAAAACAAATTATGGTACTATGGATTTAATACATTTTTCGTTTCTCACATAACATCTTCAGAATTATCACATATAACATAGAGTGGTTGGGTGGTATTTTTTAACAAAATTTATTCTATATGATACATGAATTCTAATGGTCATTCATTATAATAGAGATCTCATTCACATTGCATAGGTATTGAGTTTATTACACATGATAGATCTTGTATGTACTTCTTTAAAAGTAATTCATAGAACACATCATTGGATAATGATAAGTTTAATGGAAGTACTAAGAAATAATTTATCATCCCTATATGATCTATAGTATCCAAGGGACCAAAGATTCTAGCAATCTATATTCCCTTATTCCAAAATACTATTACACCATACCTAGAAAACATTTTGTGGAATCATTTTTTCAAACAATGATAATTAGATATCATCAATGATGATCAAAATAGAAATTATAAAAAATTTAAATTCTATGATATATCACCAAATTGTATAAAATTTCTTCATAATTTTTTTAATAGAATCTAGTACCAATAATTTTCTATCTCTGACATCTTAATAGGAATTAAAAGTTCTACATATCTTTACATGAAGAGAATAATGAGGTATACTTACATGGAAGAGTGATACTTATTATTATATGAGAACTATACTTGAGTAATATGTTGTTTTCAACATTTTGTGAAATATATTAATAAATTTATTATCAAATATTCCAATATTTGAATAATCCATTCATATTAACCATAGTTTTTAAGATGTCAATTTAAGCTAATATTTGTCAATATATCCAATTTTGTTAGGATAATTATCAAAAACATTGATTAAACACTATGATATAGATTATATTTTATTGAAATATTTAATCCAAGAAATATTTCTACATTATTTTAATATAAATTGAGGATTTTATCGAATAATAAATCCTCTGGAATAGAAAAAAATGATCCAATTTCATAATTAAATCAACCAAAAACCTATTGGATTTATGGATTTTAGATGTCTTGGGATGTCTCCTGATGAAATACATTGTGATATCATTCAATTTATATACTATTATAGGAAATACAATCATCTTGAACATATATTTTTAAAATTTATAGTTTAATTATTATTATTCTATGAAATGATTATGTACTCCAAAATCCTACTCTTTATGTTATACTACAAGATGTGTTTCTTAATATATTTATATATCATCATTCTTCAAATGTGAATAGAGAAAGGTGTTCTATGTGCATCATAATGAAGATCCTTCTTAAAATGGTATAATTAAGGTACACATATTAATTTTTATGATCGTATTCCTTCATAATTTTCATTATTTAACACTAAAAAAATTTGTATATTATTCTATAACTCTATATCTTATTTATGCACCTCCCAGATCATTGTAATAATGGATGGTAGAGAACTCATTTGATAATGGTGTGATTTCATCAAAAAATTTGTGATTTCCATGTCTATCCTTTGAATATCAATGAAAATTGGGTATCTTACAATACTCATCATGGATAAATTGGAATGATCCTTTCAAAATAGGGAAATATCCACCTTTCATTCCATATGAGTATGGTAATATATTGATCAATCACAGCATTTGATCAAAATAATCCATCCATATTGGGAATGTTCAACTCTTTCCTTGGGAATATATTATTTAATATCTTTTGATCTATGTATATATCACTATTTCTATCATAGTGATAATTCCATCATCTCTTTATAGAAAAATCTATTACAATCACTTAAAGGTAATTTGTCCAATAAATTTTCTCTGACATCTTTAATTGAAGTGGGCCATAAGTTAACACCTTTTTATTGTCCCAGAGGAAACATACCAATAACTTTATTGAGAAATAATTCTATATCAAAAACCCATATTAACTATAGGATTGTATAAGTATATGTGAATTTACCAAACAATTTATAAGAACATTAATGTTTTCTTCACTTTCGTCTCTCTAGAGGAACTTGAATCTCTTCTATCTCAACTTGGATAGTTTATAGTTGTGTCAAATTTTACACCAATAATCAATATAATCCATTTAATCAAACAAAAAATTAATATCTACAAAAAATGTTTTTATTTTTAATTATTTAATCACCTCTTTATTAAAGGATCTATAGATATTCCCTAACTTTTGATTACATGACCTAACAAGGACACTTTTTATAGCCAATATTCACATTTATTGAACATATCAAATAGTTTATCCCTTTAAATAGTTTCTAGCATAATAAAAAAATTATCTATATTACATTAGGTATTTTTTCTAATATCAAAAAAATAATATGAAAATTTTAACAACATAATATCTCAAAGTTAAAATCATCTTATCCACTAATAATATAAGGTAATTTTTATGTTTGAATAACATATATATTATTTAATTGTGTTCATATTTTGTATGAATAGTTTTAATATGTATATATTACCTATTTAACTATTGTTGATGATACCTAGACTAATGACCAACATTTAATACATATTAATCAAATCTAATTTGATCAAATAAATAATTAATATAGAGTAGAGGATGATTTTTTAATCATGATCATATTATGTTCACGAAAATCAATTCAATTTCACCTTGATCTATCATATTTAATAACAAATACAATTAGTGAACTCTATACCATATTAAATGGGTATATATAACATTTTTCTAGACTCTATTATAGTTTTTTATTAAACTATTCAAATTCAATGATCGGAATTTTGAATGACAATACGATATTTACTTAGAAACACGCATGACATCATTTGAAATCTCAAACTTATGTTTTTTTGGTAATAATGATATGTTATTAAATTGAGTTCTTACCATACCATTTGATCCAAAAAAATACATCTTTATTGTCTACTAGGACCCATATTAAGGATTTTTTACTGAAGGGAGTTCATCATCCTACTTGCATTAATATTTTATCATCGAAATATTTAGAATATAAAATTATATTTACAAATACCAATAACTAATATGAGATCTATATAGGGAAATCTATTACATACAAATATCAAATAAAATTATATCATGGGAGGAATAAGTAGACGTTAAGGATGTATGTTCTTAAGAACCTCAATATGATTATAGTTATATACCTTGGAAGAAATCATAAAACAACTTTGTCTATTTATAGATACTTCAACATACATTATATGAGGATGTGAATCGAAATTCATAGAAAACATGTATAACATTAATGTATGAAATGAAATATAATAAAATATTATATTCACATATCCTGATTGGGGATTAAATTAACCTTTAATAGTTTCATTATCATGATATATTTCAGCATTAAGGGTTGTATTTGAACTTACTTGTTCCTTTTTTCTGAAGCAATTGTTGATGTATATTATCATTTTTAGACATTAGATTTGGGAATTTATTTTCATATTTTACAATATCATTGGATTTAATGTATTGAAGGGTTAGATATGTAATAGATTATACTTTAATCCCCTCCATTGTATTAATCATCCTCTTTGTATCACTTTATTAAAAATTATCATTATAGAAAACCCTCCCAAATAATTAAGATTTTCATATTTCATTAATGAAATTTATATAGTTATTCATCCTAATTTTTTTATGAACATAATTTAATTTCAACTCATCAATTAAATTTATCAAATGAGTTTCCAAGAAACAAAATTCTTCACTTTTGTCTCAGATTCCATAAGACTAATAAGAGTATCTGATTTCCATTTCCAAAATAAGAATGCATTAAAGAATTTCTTTATAGATAAAAATGTCTCTATATAGATAATTCCATATAATGAATTGGTTTTATAAAACTATATTAGTAATCAGTCTTACTTTTATAGGAATATTAAAAAATGGGGAAAACCTTATGAACCTCATGAATATTTCTCTATACGAAGAAATCGATCTACCCTCATTTTTTATTTAGATTAATGTTTTCTCCTACCATTTTATTCTGATGTGTTTGAGGTATATATATGCTGAATAATATAATTTTTTTAAATACACAAATTCCACTGAGTACTCTTCTCTGTTTTTCCTCATGTCATTTTCCAAAGTCTACTATTGGACTACCTCACATTAAAAATAATAAAATGAAAACAATACATTTTATTATTCTGTGAATTGAAGAAAAAATATAATCTTTCCAATCATGTTAATTCATTTACCAGATTAATATATTATATGATCCAATAATGGTGTTTTGGGTTACTACTTATAACCATAGATAATATTTCCTTGAAGGGGTTTACTCCATATGCCATACCATTTGGTTTATCATTATAAAATTACAACATTTTCATTTTAACCCTATACTAACTCAGTTCCTCATGATTCTATCCACATACTAAAACCAAAAGACTTGAAATTTGTAATAATAAATAATATATTAAGATAATTAGATTCAATAAATATAGATAAAGTCATCCTCATAACGAATTAATCTATAGGAACTTTTGGTTATTCTATCATATTTTCTATTCTATCAATATCCCTTTCTGTTGTTTTTTAATACGTCTTCACCTAATCTATTAAAATCAGTAAATTTCACTCCAATAATAACTATGATGACATGAGTGTTAAATTCATATATTTTAAATCATTTAAATAATTTAAATATTATATATAAAAAATAAACAAGAAATTCATGAACCTATAGGTCTAATGTCTTTCGAGATTAAATAAAGAAATGTCTTATAATAAATTATTTCTTTAAAATCACACAAAACTCCCCAACACAAGACTTCCTAGGAGATATATCACTACAAATTGTATCCTTGGGAGATGTGAAAACATAAGAATGCGTAATGTCAAATGCTCGATAATCTAAAAATATCATTTATTCAGAGAGGATTACACTATATGCGTGTGATAACACATGAAAAAGGGAGAAATATGTGATTAAAAACATCTTGGAATCATAATAATTATGCATATAGACTAATAAAAGGATATATAAAAAAGTTTCATTATCAAATATTTATATATACCATGGAATAAGAATAAGTACATATGATACAATAACGATGATTCATAATTCATAACATAGGCAAGTGGCACAAATATAATAATATAAATTTTTAACATTGGGAACATTGATAACTACAATAATATCCATATATAATGTTGTGAGTATATTTTACCACAATCATGCACATGCATAATGTTTTGGGAACAACAGACTGAAATCATATCCATGAATAAAGTTGTTAACATAGATAATCATAATGTTTTCCCTGCATAATGTTGTGAACATAGAAAAAACAATCATATCCACACATAACATCATTATATTATGATATATAATGTCTTTCCAAATGAAATAGAGTGATATATTGAACCATCATGTCAAATAATGTTAAAATATTTATATGTTTACCACATAAAATCAATCATAAATCTTTTCATTAAACATTAATTGAAATAGTATATGTTACATAACATTTTTAAACGGTATCTCATAAGATGGAATAAAGAATATAATCAATTTATTTCAAAAAATTAAATCATTGAAATGAAATATATAAAAATAAACTTTAGGGTGAAATTAAAGAAAAATAACTATATAGTAGATTTATATCTTTGATATACAGAGAAAATTTCAATATTATTCATAAAATTATTTTTATAAAACCTTTTTAACATTAACATTAAAAATGAATTTTCAAGTCTCATTCAAAAACCTTCCTCTATAAGGAGACAATATAACATTTTAAAAGATTATTATAGAAGAATATATTATATTACAACCTTGAAAATAATTTAATGTCATGTAATGATATATGTTGTGGATTATTAAAAATAACTTGAAGTGAAAATAAATGTTTTCTTAGTAATTTTAAGTAGTTTAAATGAATCACACATCTATATAATTAATTATAATTATTAATTTTAAAGAAATATATTGAAAAATATTAGGATTACATAAGATAATATATATATATATACATATATTTGTGTGTGTGTATTAAGAATTCAAAATAAGAAATTAAAAAAATTGGAACGATTAAATTTAGACATAAGGGATAAATATCTAATATAGAGGATGAGAATATTTCTTAAAATAATATTTTTATGAAGAATGAAATCCATAATAGAAAAAGATATTGAAATTACAATTTAATTAAACTAGATAGAAATAGAAAATTCAGTTCAAATATATATATTTGTAAATATAATAATCTAATAAAAATACATTCATAGAAGAGAGATTGTGACTAAATGAATTGATATTTAGTCACGAATAACCCTT
Source organism: Viscum album (assembly GCA_963277665.1). Taxonomy (NCBI): domain Eukaryota; kingdom Viridiplantae; phylum Streptophyta; class Magnoliopsida; order Santalales; family Viscaceae; genus Viscum; species Viscum album. The sequence continues at coordinate 872,519,990 of OY728143.1, read as the reverse complement.
ACATTGGATTCCTACTTGGATGGATGAGTTTCAACCTCAAATATAAGAATTTTTTGATTATTATTCATATATATATAAATAACAATTATACATATATTACATGATACACTTAATATATAATATCATTATGAATTTATTAATAATTCTTTTTTAAAATTAATATCCTATTGTGAACTAACCCATTTTTTGTGCTATGTTTTGGATTTCAGTTTTGGTCCATGGTCCTTGATTAAATTATCATGAAATATAGATTGTTTATGGATGTTAGATAATTTTTATTGGTATATATTTTTATTTAAAATGGTAAATTTAGGGAAGTTATAGTGATTATTCATATAAATTATCCAAAACTTTAATTTTTTGTTAGTTCAGCTCCAATAAAAAGAATTGTTTTCATTCCAATATATAAACACATTTATATTACCATTATATAATTATAAAACACATATTAAATTCATCATTATTACAATATATTTTTGGTAGTTATGTATTATTAATCTTACATGGTATACTAATTATATCATCATTCATGTAAGTAGATGAACCGATCCAAATAAGAACTTTGTAAAGGAATAAAAAAATAAAAAATGATATTCTAAAAGTATAATATCTCCATTATAGAATAAAAATGGTTTCAAAACAATTTTATTAAATTTATAAATTCTATCAAACAATCTTTTGATTAAAATAAAAAATATAGTAGAGGGAGTATAACACTTACATTAAAGACATGAATCATCTCTTAAAGAGCTTCTTGGAGACGAAGGCTATGTGACTCCATCTTAAGACTAAAGATTAAAAAACATGATATAATATTTTTTGGAGTCAATTTTCATGTTTTCCATGAGAAGGAATCGTAAATGATTTCTTTTAGGAGCGTAGAGTAGGGGTGCTTTTACAGGTGAGTTTGAGTGGCATTTTCACAAATACCCATTCCTAAAAGATAAAGAATTGTAATCATGATTAGAAAGTATATTGTAATTTGATAAATAAGAAAATATATTAAAATTTAATGTGTAACATTAACTCATTGACATATGTATGTGTTGTTTTATATTATTTGGGACTTTTCACATCAATTTATCCATTTTAGATAATTTTACCATTAAAATGGTAATTCATTTTTCAACTAGGTGACTTATTTTTATGCCTAAACATAAAATTGTACTTATTAAAATATTTGGAATTTCGGATTTCAAACATGATATCAGTTATATTGGATTCAATTTCTAAATCCAAAAAAAATAAAATTTCATATAAGTAAAAAAGGAAGAGTATTTTTTATAAAAATGAATTCTTATGTAGAAAAATGAATTTATTACTAATCATTTACAAGTAATAATAATTATATTATGGTTAGTTTCTTTAATTATTTATATTATCAAAAAATTTAATTAAAATAATTATTTAATATTTTCAAAAATTACCTTTCATGTAAAAATAAATATTCAAAAATCACACCTTTTTAATTTTAACAATTAAGCTTATAATTATTAAAATTGATTATTATTTTGTAAAAAAATAATTTAATTATATATATACAATTTTATAAATAAAAAATTTCATGTTTATTTAATTCGATTATTTAAACATAAATTTTATATAAAACCAAAATGTATAAAAATACATGTTATAATGAGTATATATATATATATACTTATATAACAATTACATGTCTACATAATTCTAATTTATACTTTAACCCCCCCCCCTAAATACTTATGCAAAAGACCTTAATGTAAGCTATGAAATAGTGTTAGTAATGAGTTATGATTCAACAGATATAGATATCATCTTGATTAGCTTGATCGTGTACTTCCCTTAAAGATGATTTCAAGGAAGTCATACTTGCTAATGTTAATATTTATCTTAATTTAGAGAGAACAATGGTGAGGCTTCCTTCATTCAATAATTGGATAAATTGTCCACATAATTCCATTATTTATTATTTCATTTTATATTTCATATTGATGTAACATTTATTTATAACTTCAATTTCAATGAAAATGTTATAATGATCACATTTTAATCAATTACTACACCAAAAAACTTAAAATTTAACTCATTAAATATTATTTTATCTAATAATAATGTCAACATCAAAATGAACCTAATTGATGCATAATACCAATATCCATGAATATATTGATAATATTACATACATATATATAGCCTTATATAATTTATGAAAATAAATTATTTCATCCTTTTATTTATATTCTAAAAATTTATGCCAACATTCTAACTTGTTATATTCAATCCATAATTTTTATCAATGGTATGATCCTTATGGTTGATCTGGATGTAGAATATTTTATTTTTGATTTTTATTTACTTTTGGTTTTATTCCTTTTTTAATTTTTATAATTATGTTAAATTTAGAAATACTATAATGTATTTTGTTTTCTTTTTCTATAAATTTATTGCTTAATTAATTAAATAAATTTTCCTTTTATTTTGATGTTTCAAATAATACAACCTATAATAGATTAAATAAAATGTTTTCACATTAATGATGGGCTTCTACTTAACTATTCTTCAAACTAATTTCACTATAGTGATTATCCTTAACTAACCCCTTAAATCTATTTTACAAAATAATATTTCGTCCATTAACCATATGTTTTTTATCCATTCAGGATAGTTGAATTTATCTCAGTATATTTAGATGATATATGATTTAAATTGTAGGAATTATTTAAATATGATTTTTAACTATAATTTCTATGGTTTCTTACTCCATTTTATAAAATTTCAATGAAATTTGTAAAGTTTAATATATTAAAATTATTCAGTTAAAATATAAAAATAATACCAAATATCCTATAATAAAATCCCTTGACTTTATATACATTATTCTTGATCCTCAATCCTTTTCCCATAATATTTTTTCACAGTTTATTTCTTGTGGTTTCATTATTACAATTATTTTCCTTTTTTATTATTAATAGAGTTTTTTTCATTTCATTTCGAATCACTAAAGTAATTTTGTCGCTTTCATGTTATTCAAGATCAATTAAATATGAGATCGGGTTTTACGAAATAATATTTCCACTTAAACAGTTAGCATGTACTATGATTCACTTAATATATGGATTAATTTTTCATCATATCACAAGAACCTGTCGATGTATAATAAGAAATTAAATGTTTCATTAAAATTTTATTACACTTACCTTTTTTTTATTCTAATTGATTTTTATCCACAATCGATCCCACATTTAGTTACATAATCTTCTTTTTTTGTTTCTTCAATATAATAATATATATAAAACCCTAGCTTCTAAAATGTATAACTTTCATCATTTGATGAATGGTTAAGCTCATCCAGTGTATCATATTGTTCCATTATCATAGTTTTTATATGTGAAATAGAGTCTTCATGACTTGACATCCCATGTTATACCCTTTATTCTACAAAAACATTCTTCAATTTGTGTAGTCAAGTCATCTCACATGGACACAAAATTTTAAACAAATTTTAATGATATTAATGTATCCATAGAACCATATTTTAAATACTACATATATGAAGACATCATATCCAATTAATTTTTCAGAATAATAATCTTCTCTCTAAAAGTATTAACCACGTTAACCAACAATTTTTTTTTTGATTTTAAAATTTTATATCTTATTAATTTGTCCTCCAACATTAACCTAATGTGCCTCATTCTCCATTCAAGACTTCAAGATATCTTCTTACATTCCATGATTGAGAAACTTGGATAAGTTTATAGCATCAAAAATTTTCATTGTCAATATAACTTCATCGTTAGTAGATAAAACCTCAGGTGGGACTATAGAAACCTATGATAACCCTGAATAATCATTGAATGATATAATATATTTACAATAAAATTCATTCATACCATTATTTAAAACACAAGTGGAATCATTCATCTTAATCTAATTACAGCAAAAAATTATTATATCATATTGAATTATGTTAGTAATTTAATTATTCCATAAATTATTTTCCTTTTCCATGTCACCAATATATTATATAGGAAGTATATAAATAAATAAAATTTAAATCCATGATAATATATACAATTTCTAGGTAAAATAAATCCAATAAAATCAGAAAATGTTTTAATTAAAAATTATTGGTTCACAAGGATCTTCAGTGAGAGATACCTAGAGTGGTGGGTTGAATAAGGGGATAAAAATTCATCCCATTTAATATACATGATCCTAAAACTATCACCACCATAAATGATATTTATAATATTATTTTTTGAATGGTATTTAAAATAATTTTATCATATTGATTTGGATGATATTTTAATAATATTTTACTTGATTGAATTTAAATAATGATTTCTTAACCAATACATGGTCATTTATATCCTTCAATAAATATGTGAATCATTATCATGAGACACCATAATTTTACATGGTTCACATTAATTGGACTATATCCACGGAGGATATATTCAGTTTGTTCTAATGTGCCAAATTCAATAAAATAAAATGTTTAGTGGAGGGCTTATGAAAAGTCACATTAATCCAAGGATCACTACATTTATAAGATTTAGATATGGGGCAATACCTTTCAAGGGTCACTCCATAATTCTCATCATTATAATAAATTTGAATGAATTTAAGAAAAAACAACCCCATCATTATTTTCAATGTTTCACCGAGTATAGAATGTCTATTGATATCCACTCACTATTTATTCTGGTTTTTAATACTTACATGATAGTAGATCGACATTCCATGAAAATAGAATGATTAATTTTTCACTGAATTATACATTTTTCCTTTAGAATGAATTTTTGTAACTGTCATTTATATATTTCCTCTTCATTGTATCTTTTTGAAATTCACACATCTCTAATATACATTTTCACCATTTTTGTATTGTGGAAATCGTCAATTCTTATAAAGATAGATATATATATAACTTCTAAAATTTTATGAATTTCTTTAATCCAATATAGTAAATGTTATTCAAGTATCCTATATATTAGATTTTTTGATTTTATGAGTATGATACCTACATTAAATTATCAATTATTTTCAAATTTGAGTGAAAATCATCTATAAAAATCTTAGATTTCAATCTTAAAATATAGTATCATTAATATATAGAATACAATTTGATTCAACCGACTTATAATGACATTTATTACATCACAATGCTTTAACATTTTACAAGAAAAAAACTTAAAATCATGTGTTTTTCAATTTTAGATTCACCATAACATGATTAATATAATTGCATTATAACTACATTCTCCAACAAGAATCATGGATTAATCTCTGAATTTCACCATATATTCTGATTTTATAAAAAAATCATTAAAAACACATAAAATCGATGTCAAAAACTATAATGCCTAATAAAGAACCAAAATTATACACAATCCACTTCATGGTTCATGCACAACATTCAAGATGTGTCTTTTACTATGGAGTGAACTTCTTCCAATAATCTTATTCCCTCTATAATTAATTTATTTCACAACATATTCTACAGTGTAACCTAATTATTTTAAGTATGGTTTTCTCTTCCATAAATTTCACTTATTCATTTAAAATTGCATTACAATGCAATCCTCTTATCCATAGTCAATGAATTCATATGGTTCTACATATAATCTCACCAAATAAATATTTCCAACCCTATTAAATCGATGTGATAGGTCACCATTAGGGTTAGCCACATATCCCTAGATATTTGAGGAGGATGTTGTGGTGGAGTGCCCTAGCGAGTGATGTACAGATCGAGGACATATGACTAATGAACATGGAAAATTTTGAAGATGATGACAATGACACAAATTCATCAATTTTTTCACATGATGGAATTTATTTACCAATGGATGATCAAATTACAAGGTAGTTATTTTTTATTTTATTAGATTAAAACCTTTTTTCATTATCATGAATAACAGAAATAAATTTATCAATAATTAATTCCTAAAATGATAACAATTTTTAATCCCATTATTATTTTTTTTGAATTAAGAATTGATAATTCTTTTGAATCCCCATCAAATAATTAAATTATTATGTCAATGAATGTCGTCCAAAATGAAAGATTCCCAATATTCAATTATCAAATTGTTTATTTTATTTACCCCTCCATTATTTATTTTTCACTAGTGTTCAATGGATTGGTGATTCAAGTATATACAATAACACATTTTTTAGTATGATTGATATGTTTTTTTGAATATTCTTTATTGTAGCTTTTTTATTTTTGGGAGAAAGACATTGAAGAGTGTGACTGAGATGATGGAAATTAGATAGTGGTCCTAGTGGTTGTGGGATTGATAGTGGGATCATTCAGTTACTCCAAAATGGTAAAAAAATTATTATTGATAAAATTATGGATAAAATATAGACATCAGTGATATCACCATCCTAGTCAATATAGTTTTGAATGTTATGGGTGAGATTGCTGCTATAATCAGAGGAAAAAATTATGTGGGTGGAAATTCATGAATACCCATGTTCATATGAAATTAGGATCAACATGGATTATAGTTTTCATGAATATGCAACATGATATCCCTCCATTTAGTGCAGGGGTTTTAGTTTAATAAAAATATCACATGGCCATATACATGGTATGAAAGTTATGTGACCCCTAAGTTGACATGTTGAAATGTAACATCATTGGAAAATTGGAATGAAACATTTGAGGGTTCATGGACACTGTTAGAGTACATAGACACATATTGGGTACACATACATAGTCATGAATAGACAGAGGTCCATACATAGTGTAACATATTGTGATTCCATTGTGCATGTCATGTATTTCTCCCCAAGGTAGGTTTGAAAACTCTTTTCTTTTAGTCCAGCGTCAGTTTTAGCATGGGTGATCTTACCCAACATGATCTAGTATGGGTTCATTGCCTTAGACCGTCTTTATGAGGGAAAACATTTGGCATCTCATACTGAGCATAAGATGATTTATCCTCTAAATATTCTAGTTATAGATATATTTAACTATACATTCACATGTATTGTGGTGTAATATTCAATCTCATTCTTCTCTGGGTTGGGTTACGTATCCTATATCTGACATGAATGATTTATGATCCACTTCCTAGTGGTTTATTTCAAATATGTTTAGGAATCCCCAATAAGACTTATGAATAATCCTCTACATATGTATGTGATCTGTGACTTCTCTTGGCTGAGTGCCTCTTTGGATCCTTGAGATGATTCCCTAGACTGACAATTAGATTATGACATTAATTTGAGAATTGGAGTCTGGACATTGAAAAATCGAGTATTATGTTTCCTTCATGGTGAATCAGTTTATTTTAATTATGTTTTGACTCTCTTTGATTCCATTTTTGGTGTTTCAAGGGTGTCTCACTGGGTATGTTAATAATTCCCCCAACATGGGCTCTCCCTACATGTGTCATTAATTATGAAGATGATAGGTCATTTGATGGAGACCTTGGTGGACCAAGAGTATGTGGAGCTTAGTTTCGATAGCAGGAACATAGATGGAACCCAAATTTGTAGTTTCGAAGAAATCAAATTCCACAAACTGAACTCCATTAAGGTATTAGATTGAATTAATTTTTCATATTTCATTTTCATACTCTTTAGTCATACTTTGATGTTGTATTTGTATTCATTAATGGATTTAAAATATCATATATTTATATTTCTTCATTAAATTTAATTTGGATATGTTTTTAGGTGTAAAGGTATATTAGGGTATGACATTAAAAGTTCATAACATACCTACTCGATGTTAGTTTCCTACCCCAATCCTATTAGAGTTTGTCATGGGTTGTTACTATAAACATACTATTATCCAGTTGGGTCCCAGTGTGTCAGATCATGAAATGTTCATTATCCAAACATTATAAAAATTATTATATGGTATTAAATGAAGATATTATACAACATAAAACATCACATATTCAAACATTTATATTGATTACCATTTATATATATATATTTATTTTTTAATGAGAAAATTCTCCTACTAATATATTAAAATCTTATTTTTCATAAAATAATGGATAGAAAAAAGTTAGTTTATTTAGTATTCAAGTGGTTTATGATACATAAATCCTATATCTATAGACTAATTTAAGGGTCATCATATTGATGAGTGGTAAACTATCTCCTATAAGTCTTGAGAATTGATTTTCTCAACACTGTACCTTTAAATATTCCACTAAGAATGATATAGATATTTTTCAAATTATAATTTTAAATGAATTATTATACCATGATTATTAGAACTCCCTCATAATAAGATTCACTAATAAATATAGCATATGGGAACCTTGGACTATGGTTTCATACAAATTCTATTATTAAATGTTATTAGAATCTAAATATTGCTTTAAAGGATTTTTTAATTTCTAAATTTCTTCATGAATGAAATCCAATTATATTTATTATATTTGTGGACTAAAATATCTCGCCACACTCACTAAATCAACCATCCATATATGTAAATCATTTAACATTTGTTTATTCATTTTAATATTTTCATGATTACTGACTATAATATATAATCTTATATCTTCCAATCATTAGTATAATAAATAGTTTACCATTAAACATAAAAAATAATATATATAATGATGTGATCTTGTGTTATATACCACTAGTTGATCCATTGAGAGGAAAATAGACCAACAATCACCCTAGAATAATTCTATAAGGTAAAAATTTTTCTCAATTCATAGAATCCCTATTCTCCCATGCATGTGAACTTGTTTAAATTTTCATTGGATATTATCTCAATATTCCTCATCATGAGGTCCTTTATCATTATAATTTTATATTCATATGCACATGAGGGGGAATGAGATGAAATGGCCATTTATAAAAACAAAATATGGTTATAATAGACCTTATATAATATAAAAATAAAGGTATTATAAAAATATCATCCAAGAATAATATTTAACAATTAATTATTAAAAATATATAACATATTGAAAAAATAAACATACAAATGTCAAATAGATAAACATATGTCACATATCATGATCAGTAAATATGAATAAAAAATACATAAAAATATTAAATAAGATAAAATTATAAATTATTTTTTTAATTACTTAATTTTTAATTAAATAAATCTTTTTATTGACAATAAATTATAAGTCCCTTCACATTATTTTAATAAATTATGGACATTTTAAAGTATTTTTTATAATTTCTGAACATTTATGGGTCTATTGTCATTTATTAAAAATTTCCATTGAAGGTAAAATTGGAATGAGTATGACATAAAGGGTTGGGAATGTTAGTAAATACCCAAAATATACCCTCCTAACTCAATTAGTACAATTTGGTGGGTCGATGGAACTATACCATCCATGAAAAAATAAAAAAAAAATATAATTCATGTTCTGACTGATGTGGGTTTCAGTGCCCCCACCCTCGGTCAATTGGGGGTATATCCCCTATGTGAAAAATAAAACCACCATATAGTCTCACATAACATTATTTTCCATAAAAACTTTAGATATCCATATCTCAGTCATCTAGAAATTGATTGGTGAACTTTTTGCACTATTGGGACCATATAAAATCCCTATTTTGGAATTCATGAAAATGTAATAAGGATTATTAATGAATGTTTCGTATGAACACTCTTATACAATTTGACGGAATAAAGGAATAATGAAAGTGGTTTTTACAGATATTTTCAAAAAAATAGAAACAAATTATGTTGTAACACCATATCCAACATTCAATTACACAGATTCCCTTGAATATTTCATAAAATGGAATTTAATTTGGAATAAATTAAAAGAAACAATACGTCAATATATAGTCTCTTCTTGAAATACTTTTCTCTATACAGAATCATTATAACTCAAATGAACTAAGATAAGATCCATATATATCAATTACACATAATATGCAGTTCACTTGTTTAGTTGTATATGCACTACAAGAACTATCACGATATAGAATGGAGTTATTCGATGCTTATAAGATCCCAAAAATAGTAATAAAAAATATCATAAGGAGAGAAATATTTAATTCATGTTTTTTATTTTATATTCTTAGTATATAACTTTGAAAAATTAAGGGGTTTTTATAATTTATTATATATCAACCTCATGTTAATTTTTACTGAAAATATACAGTTATATATTTGTTTACAGTTTATTGAACTACAATTTAGTCCCTAATGAATCTAAATATATAAAATGGAAAATAAATCTAATTAATGAATTTTCTTACTCATATTAGATTTCATTATTAGTTCACAAATCATGTTAAAATTATAATATATCATGTGATTAATTAAAAACCTTCGACATTACTCTTTCCCCGTTGAAATTGTTTTTAACATAAGTTAATAAATATTTATTCAAAAATTATTTTCACATACACATTTATACGAAAATAACTTGTGATTAGTCTAAAAAGAAAATTAAATTCTCATCATTATAAACTTAAATATCATATAGTTTAATTTATTTAAATATATAAATCCAAAAATCACACAAATATTTTCAGCACCCCTTGAATGTGGGGCTCACTTCTTCCTAAACACATATTATTTATAATTGGTAAAATAATTGGATACACTGCCGGTGACCCTCTAGAACCTTATCTTTATAAGAGTGAGTTCAAATCATAGAAAACAAATTTTATCAATAAATAGATAATTTCATAGAAAAATATATTGATAAGTCATAGCTTTGATAACCACATATTAATAGTTAATATGTAAAGTAATCTATATGTATTTTGATATCTCTTAATAATTTTTTTATACATTCCTTCATTATCCTTCAATGATTTATTTAGATTTATATAAAAATATAGAATGAAATTTCCTTATTCAATAATGGAAATGGATTTTGTCTAGGAACTACCAGCTTATCAGATACTTATAGATGTATTAATCCTACCCTCAAAACTAAAAAAATCATTTATTGATTTTTCAATTAATTTCAAACAATTAATTCCACTACCAATGTAAGATACAATACAAAAAACCAAAATTTATATGGCTTTAGTAATGAATAAAATAAATACACATGATCTTTGATAATATCATCCAAAGAAAAAAATCAGGTGTTTATATTATCGTGTTAGTTTTCAATGTGTCATGTAGATGAGGTCACAAAGTGTGAACAATTAGAGATGATATCACAATAATTTAAATCCCCTAACACCTACTAAAAAAATAATTTGAGTCCCATTGGATTCATTTATCAAATCCATAAGTTATATGTTTTTGACTACTATAAGAGTAAAATAACATTTTTGTTATAAAAAATTACTACCATAACCTTTTGGTATAAAAATTAATCTAAATACATTATCCATTATAGTATACAAAAAAATTATGTTAATATCTAGGTAAGTAAGATTCATTATTGTAAAAAACAATACACATGATATGGTAATCAAAACGTAAAAGCTTCATTTGGATCTTGGGAACATTATCATACAATAATTGTGTAATATTATAAAAAATTGTTCCTATGAAAAATCTTATAGAAATCTTAATGATGATGTTAAATAATTATATATTGGTTTAAAATTTATATGATCATTTTTTGTTCTTGAATATGACTAGTGAAACTATAGTTGTTGAGTGAGTTCTTGACTGTAGTTTTTCTTTCCACATGTTCCACGAAATATATCATTTTTCTAAAAATTGTATGATAAGGATGAAAATTTGATCTCGAGATGAAATAAATATTAAAAAACATCAGAATTAGTAATGTTAACTTATAAATCTAGAAACAAATAATTAATATCTAAAATTGTTTTACTGAGGAAATTTAATTGAAAATAAAACTAATATTTACATGAAGTTCATACCCTATAAGATATCAAATTATAACAAAGTTATATATTATAAATATCAATAGATGTTCTCTCATTATAATTAAAGTTACTCTTACAAATGAGTTATAGATTTTAAATTGGAAAACATATGATTGGAATAATGTATCCTATTATAAGTAGGGTTTGGCCAATATGAATGTTCATGGAAATACATTCATTTTTCTATGAAAATGTTATGATAGAACACATGATTTTATCACATGAAAATAATTTTCAAATAGTATCATCCCAATTTGTTTTTATTTATTATATTAAAAAACCTGAAGAATTTTCTATTGATTTAACCATCACCCATAATTGATATTTTTACCAAAAAGTCATAATCACCCTTCTTGATATAACATTTACTATCACTTTTGGTTCACATGATGAAGTTAATAATTCCATAATAAGGATTTATATTATTAAATCAATTGTGATTTATAATTTATTTCCAAAAAATGATATTTCTAAATCTAGTATATATAAAAATTATTAAATTAGTCTTAATATAATATATGTTATCATTATGAAGGAATTACATTTTATTGTCCATGATGAAATAGAAATCATCTGGGAAACAATTCTAATGAAATAACTATCATAAAATTAATTAGAAAATAATAATAGAAAACAAATAAAATAATATTTCCATATTTTAATGTTTGATGGTAATTTTTTATAACTAATTAAATCATAATGTCATTATTGATAGAAAAAAATAAAATTAACTTCTTTCAATTTACATGAATCATCATGGTTACAATATTTGGACACTAATTTTTGAGGCTGAATCAATATAAAATAACCAAACCATGGAAATCAGAATATTATATTTAATTATGAATATAATTTAACTATAAAATCTTTTTTTATTTTTACTCTATTTTTTCCAAAGTCCTTTATTTCCACATTAGATAAATAAAATTCCCAATTATTATCCCCCTCTAAATATTTTTCTTCTTTAAATGGAGTTTTATTGGTTCTCTTGGATTTGATTCTATTATTTTCCTATTAATTGTTTTCTTATTCTTATTCATTATAAGGAGAAAATACATGATTGTTTTATTATTTTTTTTCTGTTTGTAGAAACATATCCAAAATATCTCTAATTTTCACTTCCAAATTATTTACTCCAAAATTACTAATAAAACATTTGAGATTCAGAAGTGAAAAATGAATGAATATGTTGTGTGAATAATTTTTTAAAAAAGTAAATCAATTTTGTCAATTGATAAATTTACAAAATTATTTGGAGGAAATATGGACCATCCCAAACCCTTTCTATGATCTTTAATATAATTAGTGCATTGGAGTTATAAATAAATTATTATATTACTCTATCATGATGTATATCTTGGATATTAGAATGAATTTTCTATACATATTCTTCATCATGCTTCTTTTACAACCTAGTGGAAATTGATGAAAACATGAAGCATTTTACAGTAATTACGTCATCTATATAAGTATTTCATGTATCATTTCTATTTAATACATATATAATGTGTCTAAACAGGTATTAGAGACACTTATAAAAATAAATTCATTTAATTTCATGGTAATAATAAAAAAACACAATTAATAATTAATAATAGTGATGAAAAGAAAATTTTACTTGTCTGGTATCAAATGTAGTGATGGTGAGTTCGTGGCATTAATAAACATTTCAATAAAAAATTATATATAGTAATTTTTAAATTTATCTAAATCATAAACATTATATTTTAATTATAATTTATAAATCATATGTATCTGTAAAAAGTTTATGAAATCCAAATAGTCATCGCTTTTAGATTTGGAAAATAACTTTTATTTCAATTATAGTGGGAAATGATTTATTTTTACCCTCTTGTAGTATTTACTATTGCCAATATACCACTCTAATTTCCTCAGCATTTATTTACAAAATTAAATTTCATTATCTCACATCTTCTTGATATATTGAGTGTAATTACCTCTAAAAAAATTGAGTGTCGTATTTAATAAACTACCACGTTTATCATTTTAGCAAGATATTTATGTCTACTTATTTGATGTTTGTTTTAGTTAGTTTTTACCATTTATATTATTATAACTCTATTATATTTGGTGCTACTCTAAACTATGTGAGATGATATTCGTGACATATAATTGTATTATAATCAAAATAATTGATGGTACGTAATAAAATAATACTTTCATTGATATTTTTTTCAATACTTTGTCATAAAAAAATTCTGTTTTTATTTAGTTGTTTGTGATACCTATTCAATTTGAGTGATTGTGTAAATTATTTACAATACATGATACAACTAATCTTATAAGTAAAAAATCTATTCTATCTATGTTTATCATTTAATTATATTAATTTTCATGACCACTAAAATACACAATTTACCATAAAAATGTAAAATAATTGTGATATTATTAAGAGATTATATCTATTTATTGATTTATAGAGTATAATTAAATTAATTTACATGTAGGTGAAAACTCTAGGCGTCTTTTTTAACTCATGATATATCATTTTTCATTCTCCTTTGATTCTATTTATTTGGTTTAACTTTACCCAAGATTTGAACTAATACCATTATGTTGAGACACTGTAATTTATAATTATTACCACATCAAAGAGATCTGACCCATGTGTGTGGGGTTGGATGAATATGTAAGTATTTCATTAAAAAGGACATGGGGAGAAATTATACACATCATAAAACATTATTTAGTAATTATTATAAGACAAATTACATCATGTGAAAATTAAAATTAAATAAAATTATATATAAACATGTACATTTCTGTCTAGTTCAATATCATTAATTAATTGGAAAAAATAAATGACTAAAATAATTTACAAAAAATTCAGCTTGTCATCCTAAAAAAAATTGATTTTAATTTTTAATTATTAAATGATACATGATATATATACTTAGAAGTTTGAGGATTTATGTGGTACTTTCCCTCTTTGTCCTATAAGGATATTACTAGAATTTTTTCTATTTAAGAAAACATAAGTTAAAAAAGTCATTGGTGGATTCTAAAATCGTTATTTTAGTCCCAATAAAAGAGACCAATGTTAATTTTCAACCCACTAGTTAAATATATTGGTTTCAAATTCCACATGAAAAAAAATCTTCTTTTTCGAGGTCATCAAAATGGTCTTCTATTAATTTTTTACCTTTTGGTGAAAAAGTCTCCAAAAAATATACTTCTTATTTTAATTCAATATTTTCACCTCACATGATAAATGGTTATAATTAATTATGTATGTTTTTTCACAAGCAATTAGTGAAGGAATAAAATATGATGGTTTATTTAATCAACTTGGAGTTATGATATAAAATATTCTCTATTGGTATTAATTATAAACATAAGACTTTCTTTTTTCTCATGATGAACTGGTTTTCATTAAGGTTAACATAATGTAAATTTATTTTCAGTATTTTAAATTGATTATTAACTTCATTACAATTATATTTGCAAAAATTCTGTAATATAACCTAGGTACTAACATCAAATAATATTTCATGTAAGGTAGTGGGTTCTTTTGTTCGTAAGATTTTTGAGATATTTTCCCTTTAAGGTTCCATGTTTTTCCCATTCCCATAAACATAAACAAGTAATTAATTCATTTTATCTAATATGTATCATATATTCATTTATATAATAAATATATAAAAATATATATACTTTTAATAGTGGTGGGGGGAGGGGAGACCCACAATTAACTTGTTTTTGTTTTAATATATATATATTCAACTTTGAACAATTGAGTTTAATTATTGGGGGAACAACTACATGGTCAACAAGTGTCATATATGTGGTTCATGTGGCTCAAATACCTTCACCCCAAGTTATACATTTAGGTAATATAGGTGGTTTTATCACTCTATGGAATTTTTTATCTACAAAAACTAAAATTTACATGTGGTCTCACATATTGACCTAAAAGATGAATTTTACCAATTTTAAAAAGAATAATAATAATTAATTATAGTATGTCGGCTTTGATGCCAGGTTTAGGACCCTAGCCCAGTGTAATCATATGGAATTATGATTACTTATAAGATTATTGGCTAAATTTCAGGATAAAACTAAAACTTTAAATTAATAAAACAATATTCCTCTAACATAAACACCAAATACAATTATAAATTGAATATAAACAAAAAAATTATCCAAAGAAGTGTTTTACATATTAGATCATTTTTATCATTTATTTTTACAATGCTTAATGACCATAGTATTATGTTCCTCTTGTATTATCTTCTTGTGGTCCACATAGCATTGGATGATTAAATTTATTACATGGTGTTAAAATAATGATATAAGGGTCCTTACAACATTAAATCATAATCATGCTTGATTATCCCTTAAATTATATATCTAGATCATGTGGGAAGAAGGGGAGAGCCTTTATAGTAATCCCAATGTTATAAAATCAAATATAATTAAATAAATAATTTTCTATTAGATTTTAGGGGACATATTTCTCAATTTATATTGAAAAATAAGTTAATAAATTTGTCGGTAATATCATTGATTAACTTAATCAATATAATAAAAATGTGAAACATAAATTAAATATTCATTTACATATTTTATGAAAAATGTGATACTTATTTTATATGGAATTAAAATATTCTACATATGATAAATAATTAAATAATGTAATAAAATATATTATCGCATGGAATATTTTATATCAACTTAACATGAACCTTCCAAAAAAATATAAAATTTATTATCGTAAAATAATTATGCTATATAAATAAAAAGAATCATATTAATCTACGTATCAAATGATGGATTATAAATTCTAAGAGAGATAAGTCTAACTCACTTACTCAAATCCTAAATAAATTATGATTATATTTATTTATGATTGATATAAAACAAATAAACATAATAATGAAAATTTGGGGAAATTTTACAATAATTATTGTATTCAAATTAATCTTATAAACTATGAAATTACCTTAATTTGTTAATTCATAAGAAAATTATTTGAGTGTTACTAATACAATATGAAAAACAAATAGAGGTATATAACAACACAGAATGGCACCCATTGAGAAAGAGAAAATTCATAATAATGAAAATATTTCTATTAACACATATTTATTACAGAATATGTTTATAAACGAATATATTAGTATGAAAAATACATAAATGTGTTATCAAATATAATTTTTATATATCCATATTTTAAATTTAAAAGTAAATATGTATTTAATCACTATAACCATGGATTTGTTTCCATAATTTTTATCTCAATAACAATATAAGACATATATTCTTCCATAACATGGAATGGAGAAATTATATCGTGTCCCTTCAGTTAATTTCATATAACTTATAACTCCACAGACACAAGTTAATCAATATTTAAGAATTTTCATGAAGCATCTATGTACATGAATCCTTGTAAAATAAATTACTATATCATGTCTATGAACCAATTCACAAAATAAAAAATAAAATGTAAAAAATACATGAGATGATGATTTAATTATTATTAGGTCGCACACTTAAAATCCATAAATCATCTATGTTTTATTAAATTTTCATATCTGTACCATATGATCTAATTTTTTGAATATTACCATAACCACTAAAAATTATAATTATATAGAAGAACATTTATAACCTATGGGTGTGAAAAGTACGTAAAAACACTATTACATATCGCAAAAAAGAAAAATTATGATAAGTGATAATAATAAAAAAAATATAAAAAATTGAATAAATGGTTTGGTTATGATGTATATATAGAAAAGATGGATCAAGGGAACCAACAATAACATTGTAGGGTCAATAAAGACCAAAAAATTTAATGGAATATATGAATAGGGAATGTTACTACCAGTGATTTATAAAAGAATGAGAAATAATGGATATTAAATTTAGTTACTCTAAAAATATTTCATTCTATGAAGCATAAATAGTTTGGAAGGTTAAAAGTGTTGGTTTAAATATGTACTAATTTTAATGTAACCACTAACATTAGTAGTTAATTTGGATTTGTGGGGAACTACTAGGGTAACATCTCATGGTGGGGGGTTTTACTTTATCACATTAATAAATGAACCCTTAAGAATGGTTCAATTACCCCAACTAAATAAAAAAATAATACCTTTAAAACTATCAATGATTTAATATATTTGTATACAAATAATGTAAAATAATGTTTAAAGTATTATTATCTATAATTTAGTGAATTTTAGAAAGGATAGGTGTGTACCAATACATAATAATATTAAATATTCCATTGAATAGAATAGTTTATATGATATAATGAATTGAACAATATTAAATAGAGTAGGTATATATTTTCCAAAACACAATTTGGAATAAATAATTCAGGATAATGGTTTTAACAGTGACAATACACCAAATAAGTAGACTTAATTCATCAAATATATATTATAAATCAACTAAAGAGTATCGAAAAAATAATACTTCATTCTGTGATTACCTAATGATTTTTGAGATACAATATATATATATATATTTATATACTCAAACTAACAATAAAAATATTCACAATAGTTAAATTCATTTTCATGGTTTACTATAAGTGTATATTTATATTTTACCCTCATGGTTTTAATGTTTTTTATCTCTTGATTGACAAACCCAATTATATAAAATTTTCCATCATATAATATTCACTAATTCATAAATTGAGTTTTGTACATGTGATGAGGGTTATAATGAATCTAAACCAATATAACTAGAGGCTGTTAAATTGGAAGTATAACACAACATGACAAATTATGATAAATTTTCTTATCCTCATTTAATATGAATATAAAAATATAAACAAAATCTTACTAACTTATGTAGAGTATCCAATTAAAAGATTTGAATATATTTGTTTTAGAGAGTCATAATAATCTCATTTATAATCATATAATATGGGTTGTCTATATTTTCATTTAATGAAACTAGATACCTTATGGATTATGATCCAAAAAAAAATAAGGTTGTAAAAATCATGAATCAAATAAATGTGTAGTTTTCATAGGTGAATAAATATATCCAATTATAAAAAAGAACACATGGGATGTAGTTAAAAACATGATGTTTCTAAAGTGATAATGTATTAATTTAATTTTATGAAAGAGGAAGAAAATTAAATATAATTATTAATTAGACACATATATAGTTTTCAAATAGTTTATTAAAATGAGAAAGCATTACAGGCAATAATTTTTATCCCTCATGTTCATAAACATTATTTACTCAATTATTAGATATATTCAAAAAAAATAGTGATTTATATTTTGAGAAAAAAATATCAAAACCTATTTATTACAAGAGGGTTAAATAATAAGATTCATATTCAAAACACTAATGACCATACTAAGCAAGCATAAAATATTCAAATTCTAAATAATAATTTTTTTAGATTTTGAAGCATTATATTACGTTAATATAGAATAAATTTTTTTATTATGGTTTAATTGTTTATTCTGTAATTAAATGACCAACATGTTTGATATTCATGTTTTTTACTAGATTAATCATTTGGAGATTAATAGGAATAAAACCCACATTGATTAATTTTAGTTTGATAATTTCCTGATGACATCATGTTGATATGTTATTTGAAGGTAGGGGAATATATGGAATAAATATACTAACTATATTATTATTTCAATTAACTATAAAATTATAAGGTGGAAATTTATAAAGGTGATCATTTCATAAATGTCTTATTAACATCATAATAATTATTTATGTTCATTAGACATAATAAATTTTCTTAGTCAAAATCATGTATAAATTTTCATTAGCAGCATGTAATAAATCTTTATAAATTAAAAAGGGTTATTATGAGTTGCAAGGGAGAAAAAATTATCTATATCCACATTTTATAATACATTACATAAACATTATAATGTAATTCAAAAATCATAT
The DNA here is from genome assembly GCA_963277665.1 of Viscum album. Classification (NCBI taxonomy): domain Eukaryota; kingdom Viridiplantae; phylum Streptophyta; class Magnoliopsida; order Santalales; family Viscaceae; genus Viscum; species Viscum album. The sequence continues at coordinate 872,500,274 of OY728143.1, read as the reverse complement.
AAGAGGTTTCCCAACTCTGATATGAATTTTCCTATTTCATAATACTTCCTTGTTTTAATAACACTTAGCCAGATCAATTTGATATAAAATATTAAGATTCCTCATCATACAAAACATTTTTATAGTGCATAAGGATTTTGTTCCATTTCGATATATGTAATGGAAATAATGTTAAAAAAATCACAGTGAAAAATACTTTGTAATTTTACACTTTTAGAGCATCAAGATATTGAAATATGTAATTCTAAAAAGGATTTTGGGATAAAATTAAATTAAAAATTAATTCATATTGTCTACCAAAACTGGGTTAAGTGATCTCAAGCATCTACAAAAAATGTAAACAATTAATAATTTAGATGAAAGTCATGATAAACTATTCAATGAAAGGTAAGATTTGAAAAATTATCATTCACAAGATTCTAAAAATTTAGAATGTTCACATACAATCTATATAATAATATTAAGAGCTTGATATTGAGTCATAAGTGGATTTTGAGGGATTCACGGGAGAAAAATATTTCATCTAAGAAGGGGAGGAAATCAATTCCACCCATTTGATATATTAATATTTAATGGATTATTTCAATATTATCTCAACTAGAAAATACATATTATTGAATGTTAATCCTCATTAGTAATACGGAGGGATACCCTCTAAAAATGTAGATTTTTTTTCTATTATTGGTTGATTATTTTTTGTATTGATTTATTAATTCCTTTAGTAATGGAATATTATACCCATATTGGTTGTTCTTGGGAGGAGTCACCCACAACCTTTTAATAAATTCATATGATTAATTTTTTTCTTATTATATTTCATTTTACTAGAAGTAATTTTTATTATAGACAATATGGAATCTCAACTATTTTATTATATTCAATTACCCATTTTATCTTATCTGGTTGTAGACATATGTACTGAGATTGTTTACATTTCCCATTGGGATGGGGAGAAGTGGGTTGATCTAGGATAAATTAGAGATTAATAATTTTTATGATTGGTGGCAGAATACATTGAAATGATCATTATATAACCTTTTAAAAAAATAATGATAAATATTTATCAAATTAAGTATCATTTGGTTTGTTTGGGAGAAAATGAATTAATCTTATTGGGTCATGATTGAGTTGGGTCAGTGTGAGAATATCCAAGGATAGACTATTGTTTTAAAACATAATTCAAACCCACTTATCTTGATTTTTAAGCACACATACGTATTTTCTACTTTTATTCAAAAATTGAACCCCCCCCCACACACATAATAGAATGCTGAAAACTTTACCTCTCAATAGACAAACTAACTCATGTGGTGCAAAATTTCAGCATGGGTTCAAAATTAATTGGTAGTAAGGCATGTTATATCTTCGGTATCAACCTAACAATGATATATATAGGGAAATATATTTTTATTTTTTAAAATTTTGTGTTTTCATTTTGACTGATATTTGATGATGCATAACTCAGTTTATTTCATATCACATTTATTGGTTTTGATCCAGAATTTGAAATAACATTTATGGTCTGAGCCTATATTCAATATATGACTAAAAAAATATATAGTATGTTTTTTAAAATCCCATTGAAAGACTCATGATCAAAATATTATAATTAATTAAGTTTTTTAGTCATTTTTTAAATCATGGATAATAATCTAGTTTAATTTAATTCAACTCTGAAAAGAAAATTTTCCCTTGAATTTAAAGAAAATTACAATACACCACCAACACTAAACAATAAATAGGATATGAAAATAACCGCAGGAAAATTTAACTTCTATATATATTGCATTACATGAATGGAAAATATATAAATAATTCTCTTAATAATTTTGTAACGATGTGTAAAAACATTATATCTAGAGCATTCTTAGTAGCTCAGATCATTTAAAAGGCCTTCTCATCCTTTGTAGAAGGACCCTGAAAATAATGGATGTATAACCTATATCCTTGAGATGTAACCACATGGGAATGTTATCAATGATTTTTTTTCAATAAATTAAACTACCAAGTAAAATAAATATACAACTGAGTAAAATAGATAATATGTATTAGGCAAGTCAATATAGGGACTCTTTGTGAGGTTTGGGAGATAATTTGAAATAGAATACATATTAACAATATCAACTCTTTAAGGACCACCAATTTTGGTGTTCTTATATCAAGGTATGTTGGAAATTAACCAAAACCTTTTAGATGATTCTTTGATATGAGAAATTATAGAAAAATAACTACTGTAATCCAAAGAGTTGATAGAAAATCACACATTACTCTTAATAATTTTGTATATGTTCAATCCTTTGAGGAGTTCATGGGGTAAATAGTTCCAAATACACTTTAAATTTGAATAAAATTGAAATCATAACCTATATTGTGAGATAATTATCACTAAAAAGTTAATGAAGCATCATCTGAACCGCCTTGTGTCAGCCAGGAATGCCACTCGAGGGGTAATTTTAGAATTTTCATCCTTCAAGTACACAATACGGATATATGTTATTCCATGTACAGTAGGAATTATAAAGAACCGGTAATGAAAAATGGATTTTAATAATGATCAATAATTAAATATGTATATGGATTTAAATTTACTCAAAGGGAAGACATTCACTTATACATTAAATAATCATATGAACCCCACCATTCCAAAGTTTCCACTCTCAACATTAAACAAGTTAAAACCTCCTATGATAGATCGAATATCCTACAATTAATGATCTTCTAAGACAGTCCGGGGAACATCTGTGAATTAAGAATCCACTTTGACAACTCATGGATCTAAAAAATTAAGTTATCAAAAGTCAACAATAATATATTCTCATCACTTTGACCACATTGGTAATTCATAATCTATGTAAACTTAATTCATAATCAGTTCTAAACACTATGAGTAATTTGAGGTATATTTCATTGAAAAGTGGAAATAAAGATCAAATATATGGAAAAATACCTATGGAACCCAAATTTATAAATTAACATAAAATGAATTAGAATCAAAATATATACAACGTGAAGTGGATTCCACTTTTGAGATACAAATGATGAAAAAGAACAATAGAAAAGTTAACAAAGAATATTTTTCTCATTCGAAACATCTCATTCCATCACGGATGATCCCATAAATAAAATCCCATGGAGAGGTTATACTAAAATATGTTTGGGACACTATATTGAAGGTGGAAATCAATATCCCTTTGATGGATACAATAAATAAAATTCCAAGGTATGGATAAATATTTAAATAAAATGTGTATTAAGAAGACAAAACTATATGAATATGAAAGGTAAATTCTAAGTATTAATGTTTCTACACTAAGAAGTCCATATTTACATAAAAAAACTTAAATATCCATATACTTTTTTAATCCCATTCATATTTTGAAATAATACATTTATTGTTTAATTATATGATTTAAGGTCATCGATTAATATCATCCCTCACTAAATTTATTTTTCCCAGTACCTAAAAGATTATAATCCAATAATAATATTTGTACAGATGGCTAACTAAGCTACTTTTTACCTAGTATGAGTGTTGTATGATCAATCGATATTAGTCAATGGCTCATTGTTCCTTTATGATGATAAAAACCAGAGTATGAAGGAAGGGGAATGTTTATTTCATTCCACTATCATATTAAGTATGTTTTTCTGAACAAATAAGTATCTATTATAAAAGTTCACAAATGAACCCTATCTATTTTTTAAGAGAATATATTAAGGACTTTAATATCCTAGTGTCCATGAAATTATATCGTGAAGCGCATTCTATTTTCACTTTTCTCATCATAAAACTTTTTACTAATTTAAAGGTAAACAAATTATTTTTGGGGGAAATAATAAATATCAGAGTAACCTCAAAATAACAAAAACATTTTGATAAATTTGTCTTTGAAAAGGAGTAAAATAAAGAATAGTGATTCAATGGTATCAAATTTGAAAATGAGAAGAATAAAAAATATTTTATTGATTTTTGTAAAAAAATTAACATTGTTCAACTTTTATCATTCATATTGAAAGAATGAGAGATGCTAAATTAACCCCATCATATGAAAAATTACCCAGGCTATAGTTTAATATTCTACCATATAATCCAAAAGTTTAAAATATTAAGAAAGATAAAGGTGATCATTTTGTAATTTAAAATAATTTTTCACTAAATCAAGAACCCCAAATATTATCCATTATAAAACCACATACTATGAAATTAAGATTTACATTAGAATATATTTATATAATTTTTCAAATAGTATGTTTGGACAGAATTTAGATTGAGAATGACTCAAAAATGTAATGGATACCCCGAGGGTAGCTCAACACAACCTTAATGTAAGTAGTGAAAATAGATTCTGATAGAATTATAGTATCTAATATATATATCAATTATCAAACTCCATGCGTTTGAGTCCCATTCTGATTATATCACCAAAAACTACAATAAAAACTTTCATTATTGAAAATAATGAGATACTTCCCTTTGGGTTTCAAATTAGTATGAGGTATGTATTGATTACCAAATATTAAAATATGTGACTTCTAAATACCACTTCACCATTCCTTATTTTTTTCATATGATAAAGTGAATATCTTTATGTATTTTTATTATTTCTTTAATGGGACTCCTAGTTATTTTTAGGTTCCCATTGCACTATAAGACTTCGAAAAAACTACATCCCTAGGTCTTTTTGGTATGTTTTAATAAAAAGGAAACACTTTTAGATTATATAACACCACACAAATATTATAATTAATAATTTTATTTATTTTTCAAATATGATTGAAATATTATCTAAGGTATTCATCGATGAATTTATAGGTTATAAAGCATATTTTGAATGCTTTCATAAATTTTTTTTGAAATGTTTTATGCATATTCATTAAAAGGAACATGTTTTTAAACATTAATAATTATTGTTTAATGGTATTGGTAGGTAATTTTATGGGCTAAATAATTTCTATCAATGAAATTGACCTTGATAAAGATATGATCGATATCATCTCTACATTGACATACCCCACTATTAGGAAACTTGTTAGTTATTTTTTGTGCTATTAATGATTTAAAAGAAAATTTATGAGAAAGAGTATTAAAACTATTTTACAACTGAATAACCTAATTAAAATGGATATAATTTTTTTGTTTGATTAATCATATAAATATTTGTATAAAAAACACAAGGAAATCTAGACCACAACCACTCTAATTAGACCACTAACATGGGATGAACCCTTTAAAGTGTTGTGTGATTCTTTTAGTAAATAATTTTGAAGAATGGGATCCTAAAATATCATCATATAGTAACACAAGAGAACATATAGTTTTTATATTATAGGATTATGATAGATTTACTTCAAATAATTTAAAAACATAATTTATTATAGTGCTGAAAACAAGAAAATTTCATTCAGCTTTATATAGAGTAATGTAAAAAATTATTCCAACTATCAACCAACAAGAAACATTATAAATAAATTTAATGAAAAAGTAGGGTTAATGAGTTGAATTATATCCTATTGGATTTCATTATAGAATGCATGGATATAAATAGTTTTGAGAACCTAGTTGCATTTAACATAAGCATGTTTCCCAACACTGATGAGGTTGAATTACATAGAAAAATATCCTTGAATGATCACTCCCTAGTTGGAAGATTATATAAATCACTTGTACGGTGTTGTGGTGCATAGAAATGGTAAAATACATGGTTAAAACAAAAGAAACAACCTACTTTTCTAACAATAAAATTTCTTGAGATGAAATCTAAATCAAATTTCTAAGCTGTTAAGGATCATGTTAATGGAAATATGTAATGATAAAGTGATTTGGAGATGTATAATAGGTGAATGGGTAACTATTGTTATTAAATGTTGTCATATAGTTGCATATGGGGGATAGATGGGGACTTATAATATAATACGAAATATTTTAGATATTGGTTTTTTCTGGAAAATATTTTAGGGATTCATATAATTTTTATAAAAATGATCAAATTTATAACCCACTCAGTGGACTTCCAAAAGATTATAAAATTACCAATAATGGTTTTTTTGGAATTTTTTGTCTGTGGCGTATATAATTCATACGCTCTAGAACTGTATATTTTTATTTTTCTATATTTTATTACCATTAGATTTTATTTCGAAATTGATTATATCCCAAACAATTAGAAATTATGAATCCAGAGTTTTTATTTAATTTATATGATTGGTATTTTTTGGGTTTTGATTTACATTGTAAATCATCATTAATTGTGGAATACAATTTTGTAATAAAATCATAGAACCAACTCATAATTTAGTTTGTGCTGCAACCAAATACTTATACTACCTACCACCAATATACAACATGGTAGGTTGTGGTATCCAAGAGGGAAGTCTAAATAATTTTTTAAAAAATAGTAAACTCTAACAAAAAGTAAGATAACCCCAATATACAATACATTTATAATATATAATTTAAAATGATTAATTTTCACATATAAAAAACCATACCCTAAAACCTATATGTATAGTGTCTCTGTAGACTATGTCTATACCCAAATTGTCATAAAACAACTCCTTAACATATAAAACATATAGTAATAACAAAATTACCATTACAACCTTATCAACCAAAATAATATTCCTCATAAACTGGGGAAATGGAAACATAAGAATTTTTGTGCTAAAATGATCGGTAAGGTTTAACATAATAATCAAAAATAAAAGATCATAAGTAACGATATGGTGGTCAATTTTCATTAGAACATAATCAAGGTAATTGTATGTCACATAACATATTATTACACATTAAAACTAGTTCATAAACCATGATTCATGGAATATGGTTTTTGGAATAACATAAGGAAGGAGTCCTTGGAGTTTGGAACATGATTGAATAATCATGTTCTATGAAAAAAATAACATTGGAATAAGAATATGCCATAAAAATAAGTATTGAAAATAATTTCTTATGTGAAGTATCACTACCAATACCAGAATAATATAGAAGATATAGTCGCATAGTGAATTGTTTTCACCTCTAAATCCCATAAATATTGTGTGTAGAGAACCATTGTTGAATAAGTTCACTCCCCAGTCCCCTATAAGTAATCTAATGAAATAAAGATACTTACCCATTTAATTGAAAGGGTTATATGATTTCAAGAAAACCTGAAAATTAATCTAAAAAAGAAATATGTGTGTGATTTAAACATGAAAACATTATTAGTCCTCATAGATTATCTTACCAATGGGAAAAACAATATTCCTAAAAAAATAACAATACAGATCATAATACATATAGAATAAGAGGTTGGGTGGTATTATTGGAGCATATCTATAATTGAGAATAAAAAACATTTAAAGATAAACAAATAAATGAAAAGTATTTTTATAATAACATTGGAAACTTTCTCTCAAAAATATGAAAATAAATCCTCTGCATTTTATTACATTTACATAAAAAATCCATTTTTAAAATTATGGAAATATAAATTAGTTCGTAAAACCAAAAAAAACATAGATAGGATGATTCTTAGATAAAAATAAATAAGATAATGGGAATTTTTGTCAATGTAGAAAATTTCTGTAAAAGAAAACTCCTTTAACAATTTAATATATATAGTAATGTAAATTGAAAATGAACCATATGTAATTTTTTAAATATTTAATATAAAATATTTTAAATAAAATAAAAGATAATAGAAAATTTCCCTATTAAATCAATTATGTTTATATAATAATATTCATACAACAATATAAAGGATATAGGGTAAGAGGTAAAAAAATTCCATTGAAAAGAGTAGATAAGTTCGGTTCCATGTACAAGAATCCTTTTAATTGATTTGTAAAACAAAATGAAGTAAATTTCTAATATGAAAAGTAAAAACTAGAAATAAAATTAAAAGTTTAAAATATATGGGGTTTTAGAGATAAATAATAAACAATTTCTCTTAATAGGCATTTAACATAATCAAACTCGATTTTGATGGTTATGAAACTTAAACCTTTATCATGGGTTTATCACCTCCAGAATGTTCTAGATGATACAGAATATTCCTTGACACTTTTCCATAGGCCCTCTGAATTTCACATAATTTATGATTATATTTCACATGGAATACTTAATTTTATTTTGGAATTTTTCTTCATCACAAAGCATTGATTTTATTAATGAATATACCTATATAAAATACCATTAAATATTTATTAAAATAACATCAATTAATATATATAAAATGATATTACTTGTATTTATATTTTATTAGTAATTAATAAAATAAAAATTATAATTTAATTAATGCTGGTGTTAAAACTGGAAAAACAAGAACACATTATAAGGATGGAATAAATAAAAAAATGTTATTATATGATGATAATATAAATTTTAAATATTCTTAAAGATTTCAAAACCATATAATTAAATTTAAATATTATATTTAAGAATAAATGGATATGTATGATTTACATTTATTCTAATGGATAATATAACAATTATGGTGAAGAATTGAATTTTACCTTAATAAACCACTTAAAACTGACGGGTTTGCGACTAGTTATTATAAAACTGCATCCACAAATTCAATAGAGTATTTTTAGGGAGAAAAATTAGGGTGGTAATCTAAAGAAAATATAATTAATTCTATAGGATAATATGGGTAGATGTGGAGTCCATTATTAGTGTTCTATAGTGGCGTTTTCATAAATTCCCATTACTCAATGACTGAGGTTGTCATTTTAAATAGAATGTGGGCACACATGAAAAAATATGTTGAAAAATATGAAGGTATTTCAATCATTCCACAATCCATTCATTTAAATATAAAATTTTATGATTTTTTATGATGTTATCCTTCATTCCAACCAATTTAACTCATTTTATATTATACAGTGCAGACTAAATTTTATATTGGATACTTTTTTATTCCAAAAAATTAAACAGGACTTCCTACCAAATGAGGATTTACTTATTCAAAATATGAAATATAATTGTATTTGATTAAATTTATAAAATTAATAATAATTTATTTTTTAATCATAAAAATATAGTGCCTAAATTGTTAATTAATAATATATTAGTAAATAAAAAAATAATTCAATCATTATTTTTTAAAATAAATTATAAACAGATAAATAGAAATTTATTTGATTATATTAATATATTTATATATAACAAATTCTAGTAAAATCATTCTAAAAAATTATTCAAATTTATAGTTAATATAAAATCCTCAGAATAATGGAATGTTGTTATTTAAAAATTATCCCCGTTAATAATGAATGAATTTAATCACATCCCAATATTTATCTTTTGACTACAAAATTTCTTCAAATGGTAGTTATTTTAATATTTCTTTGAATATATCAAATCAAACATTAAATATAATATATTTATATATATGATGTTTTTATATTAAAATATGGACATATTTTGGTTTATTTTCAAAATTAGTTATGATATGTGAATTAAATTATTTTTAATTAGTTTTAAAAAATTACAAATCATCATTATAAAAATGAGATAAAATTATATTCAATAACCATATATCCAATGATTATTTATCTAATGAGGATATGTCCAATGATTTTTTTCCAATAGTCGTATATAAAATGACAATATTACATTCTTATATATAACCTTAAATACAAGTATAAGGCCATTCAGCTAGTTTACTTCATTCTCATAATATGTATTTTATTTATAATCTTTATACTACTTTATAAATTTATAATTATTCATATAATCTTCAATATATACCATAAGGAAAAGGATTCCTTGTTTTCGGTATTTTTATTTACCTGTGGTTTTATTCCACTTGAGGTTTATTAACGATGTTTCCTATTGAATTATCATTAATTATTTATGATTATAATTCTATGTAAGATTTTATAAAAATTTATTATATGATTGTTTGTTTGTTTTGGTACTATGAGAATTTATAACATCTCTGGCTAGGAAGACAATAACCTAGTACCACGATCTTGGTTTCCACAAGTCCTTAAGCACGCCACCTAGTACACCAGAGGTTGCTGATAAGCATAGAGGGTCCAATGTATCATGTGGGAATATTATACACTCTTTACCCGAATTAGTCACAATAGATAACATTTGAAAAAAAATAAAGAAACAAAAAGTGACCGGAAACATTCATTACTTATTGTTTCCCAAACATGGTACAACCAAAACCAATAATAAAATTCCACGTCATGATAACTATGCAAAATGTGAAGAAAAATAAAAATAAGACAGACAACCATAATCCAAAAAATGGGTCCTAACACCATGTTCGGATCCTCATCCACACACATCCCTAGATCAACTCTACTCTTTAGATTAAGGCCTTTGCAATTCTCCTAGACTACAATTATTGAATCTTCTTTGGTACCCAAAAACAGCTAGAGTAGGGTGTGAGTACAACACAATAAGCCTCTAAAAATGGTTTCTAAAAAATATCATGTCTATGTACATGGTTCATGAAAGAACTATATAAATGATGAGGTAAAAATAGGAAACATAGGTTTTATTAGATAACTATGTTCAATTTAACAATTTTTATAGCATAGTCCATTTTCATTACGATTTCCATGGGATATACATTTACATCATTTATACAATGTATTAATCCAGTAAATTAATAAGAATAAGGGAATCTATCATGTTCTATATTTATCAATGGAATAAAATTTCATAAACATTTACATCACACATTCATTGGAGACTCGGCCCAGGTACACTCATGAAATATATCTTTTAGGGGTATAGATCCTCAATCCCCTTCCCTAACATATGTATAATTGGGATGGTATTAAGCCTCAGTATAACCAATCCATGTGTTTGGATCCTCAAGTACAATAAACCCCCACTACCAATCCATGTTCACATGATTATGTTTGTTTGAGTGCGTATCTCAAGAGGGGGGGGGATGGGGTGAATTGAGATATAAAAACTTTATATTTGAAATTGATTTATATAAACCCCCCATATAATATAATATTTCCCAGTTAATCAATATATTAGATCACCATAAGTTATAATCATTCAAAAGGATCCTTAAATTTGATTAATTTTTGGGTAAGCAACATAAAACCTTAATTAGTCCTTTGAAATCAATTTAATTAATAAATTTTTTTCAAAAACATTAATAAATATTGACTATCAATGTATTAGTTTTTCTGGTCAAGACATATGTTATTTAAATATAGAAAACAAATTAAACAAAAAGATAGAACAGAAATTAAAGACATAGGTCTAGTCTCAAGTCAAGACTTAGTCCTTCCACTTAGTGATCACCCACCACAAAGAAGTTTATATAAAATGAACAAGTTGATACACAACCTGGATTTTGACTTACAACAGTTTACAAACTTTCTAGGTCACACATAACCTCTTCCAATATTATACATGAATGTATAAAACGATGAAGGCCACAAAAGGACCACTACCTTTGTTCTTTGTGGGAACATAAATTATAATGATTTTATAAAAGATATCCAGTATATTCTATTTCCACATAAGAGATAGTTTAGGTGTGATAAAAATATTGTATGCACGCACACACTCCTCAAAATGTGATAATGTATAACATTACATAGCAATATTAGAGTATAAAGTTAAAATAAATATAGGTCTATTGAAATGTATCTTGTGACTCTTGATTTTGTTTTCAATGAAGCTTGAGTGTAGTTATATTGAAAACAATAGAATAATAGAGTGTAATATACTCATGTTCTTGATTGGAGGATTGTATCTAATGTGTATGATCTTTAGTTTATTCAGTCTAATGTTTCAAGGATGAAGCAAATCAACTATTTAGCTCTATGTGTGTATTTTTTAATCATGATCTATCTACTTTCTAACCATGTTCTTTCTATATCTCATTCATCTATTACACCTGAGGGAGTCTTCTTCGTCTCTTAATAGATAAAGTATGAAGAATTTCCACATCCATCTAGATATTCTGTTTCCTTTTAAAACACGTCTAACATCTTCTTCATTGCATTCTTTCAAGTATTTAAGTGATAATAATCAAAACCTACATTCCAAATTAACTACAATGATATAATTGTTAAAGTATTTTGATTTAAATAAATTAAAGAAAAAAATGTTGGTGGTTTAGTCTGGAAGTGTCTCAAGTATGGGGGTGACTTGTTCATGTGGCATCACAAGGACGTTGTATCACTTTATTGGTGTCTCAAACTTATAATTTTCCAAAATTCATTACTGAATTTTTGTGGATAGTAGTGTCTCTACTAGTGGTGTCTCTACTGATGGTGTCTCATACATATCCAACATTATGATCTGGTGTCATGACATCAAGATGGGGAGATAACCAGGTGGTGACTTAGACTTAGCCAATATTACACTATGGAATCATGACATCCTGATGGTGAGATTACATGGAGGTGTATCAAACATAGAGAAATTTATATGCGGATGGTGGGTGATCGAAAATGGTGACTCATATGTGATTGTGTCTTAGAGTTTTTCAATTTTCATGTTCAGCAGTACGACATCCTGACGGTGAGTCCTTGTTCTAGCGGTGACTTTACATTGGTTGTCTCTTAACCTTAATGGTGACTCATCCTTAGTAGTGACTGGTAGGGACTTATATTTAGTCAGTTTCATCATGGGTACAAGAATACAATATACTTATATAGAACATGAAATTCATTATTAAAATTAGTTTCATTACTTTTTATCATTTAAACATGGATATCAACAATATCACCCTTTTTATGATCACAAACCATGGAATTGAAGGTATCAAAAATATAAACCATGATATCAAATGTATGATTAAAATATAAATCCTGAATTTTCATTCACTATATTTGGGTATGTTAGAAAATAAATGTGATGATAAAATGATGATAATTATGAAGTATAAAAAGAAAAATTACTAAAAACAAAATTATCAATGTAAAAACACTAGAATAAATAGAAAGAGATCATAAATTAATAAAATATTCCACAAAGTTATTTTCTCCAAAGGTAAATTACCTAGTGTTATTTATCATTTTGGACTATTAAAAAGGTAAAAATTATCATATTAAAAAAATAAAAGTAGTAGTAAGAAGGGAACTGAAATATTTAGGTATAATATAGATCAAAGTTATTTCACAATGTAAGAACCAAAAAGTTATTATAAATAATTAACCCCATTAAAAGATGATTACTCTAACACTCTTGAGGTATTATTGAAGGATCCATGGGTTATTTTACCTTGCCTTTGGATCTATATGGATCTAAATAAATGGGATCTGAATCTAATAAAGGAAAAGTATGTGGATTATTTTTTATAAGGACAATTATTTCTTTAGAAGGGTGACCTTCTAAAATAATAATTAGCATGATCTTCATTATAGCTTGTGTAGAAGGTACAAGAAATTGTTGGAACTGGGTAGGGAAAGGAGCATGAGGATCTCTAGTCAATCATGGTTTAACAGATAGAATAAGAGTGACAAGAAGGGATTCCATAGTAGCAACTATAGTTCCATAAACATGAATAAATGGCTTCATTAGATTGATGAAATCCACATTATTCTAGCCACCACCTTCCATTGTACTAAATGATTCTACCTTCCCTTCCATTAAATAACTCAACACAAGAGTCATTTATTATAATTATAGAACTATCCCTAGGAAGATTATGTCATAGAAGGTTTCTATGTAATCTTATCTAAAAACAAGTACTCTTCATTCATGGAATGCTTTTTATAGATAATTGAGGGATATAATTTTATGGACTTGGTGAATCTTTCTCGGTCAGCATTCATATCCTTGGAATATGATATCATCATTATATGATCATGTTGTGTACTGTATTAAAATGTTCTTAGATTTTCTAAATGAATCATACGTTATCCACTAGATTGTTCATTGAACATAGCTATAACTTCCTCACTAACCACTTTTCAGATATAATCATTATCCACAATAGGTGTTGATTTGGAGGTATCTAAATAGGATTCATCTAGATTATTAAAAATACCATCCGAATAGGTAGAAAATTAGGATTTATATTCTACAATAAAAAACATTACATATTCCAGATGAACACTTATTCTATTATTTTTCTATCTCACCTTATTGAATGTGATATTTCATCTTTTGATTTATATGTTGAATCACCAATTCAAAAAAAATATCACGCATCATTTTCACTAATCTTAGTCAGAAAGAAGAGAGTTACTTATCTACATTTTATTCATGTCTAAAATTAAATTTTCACAGAAGGCATTCAAGTAACTTCTTGTGACTATATCAGCTAGAACAGTATGTGGAGATGGAGATGAAAGTCTCATACAGGAAAACTTTTCCAACAACCCACCAAATTGTACTTAATCAATCATAGATCCCTTAGTATATCCTTAATTTCTAATATTAGGTACATAATTCCTTGGTTGAATATTATTAAAGTTTTCTAACTCTTTAAAAATGGGATCAACCAATCCATATGAAGACTCTAAAAAAACCTAACCCACTATAGCTGTTATAGAGGTAAGAGGTACCACAACAATAGTTTGTTCAACAATCTGATCTTCTACACCCTGTGAAACATCATCATATATACCATTAGAGGGTACTTCTCTCATCTAAACATTAGGATTATAAACACTTGTATTATGTCCATCAACATTCTAGCCAACAACACATTCAACTACAACACAACTGTCATCTAGATGCTCATCAAAATACAAAATACCAAACTAATCACTACTTACCTGCTCATGAAAAAATCATATACTTTTTATCTTGTTTAACGACATTCTATTCCACAATAGCAACAACACTCATTTATTACACTATATAATAATCAGAAACTGCAAGAACATAAAAACAAGAAATATCTTATACATTTTTCCATCAGTATCCTTACCCTTTTTATGTAATTCATAATATGCCTGTTGATTCACCTCAACAAGTGCATCATCATATTTAATAATTTTTTCCTGTTTTTAAAAGAAATTTATTTTACTAAAGATTCACTAGGTGAATCAAGAATCTCTACAGGTATCTATACATCTTTCAATCTAATTTTTTTAGTTGAACCCTCACATTTAGGATCATCATCATCATCATCACATCCATTTTAATTTTCATATCTATTTATATCATAATAATTTTATTCTTATTCTTATTTCTCATTATTAATATTTATAATCTCACCTATATAATCTTTATCAGTAGATTTTGAGCTTTCTAACTAATCCTCATCAATGAATTTAGTCTCATAATCATCACCTTTTAAAATATTTTATCTCTTAAGAAGACACTTAAGAGGGATATGATCACCAAATGTGATAGTTAGTGATTGCGTAGAAAATTATAGACCACTTTCTACATCAAAATAAGGAGAATTATCTTCTATTATGGAGGTAGTGTTCTCCTCATACTCATCTATGTAATCCAAAACATTATCAGTCTCCAATACTATGTCAGAAATAGCCCTTTACCAGGTAGGATAATCAACCTAGTTAAATACTTCATATATCATGACATTAAGTCTAACCTACTATATATTCCAGGGGTTACTACATATTATTAGTATTGAATGGATATCACTTGAAATAATTAAACCAACATAGTCAATAACTATATCATCAAGTTTGGATACACAGCCTTTTCCTTTGGAATTTCTAAAGCTATATTCAGATATATCATGGAGGTAGAACTTGAATAGGGTTTTTACAACTTTGATAGATGAAACTTGATATATTCAAAATAAATATTCGCGTTCCCCATTTCATTTTACTTAAAAAATAGAAATCATGATATATAAAAGTTGAAAAATCACATTTCCTGGGCATGAGCCTATGTTTAATAAATTTTAAGAGCAACCTAGACTCCCCATCCAATTATGTATCCACTGGTCTCCATGTTATACCATATCCTACCAGTTCTATCAAAAAATCTTCATATATAAACAATTCACTATACATAAGAACGGATCTTTGATAATTATCATAAATTCCTTAAAAAATTAATCCCACGTATTTGTCCCTCTGTTTTTATGAAAATGTATTTCTTTGAACATTAACTCATTCTCTCACCCAATATTCCTCCTCAACATTGAATCTAAACCTTATGTATTGGAAAAACTCATGAACTAGATTAGGATAAAATGGTATTTAATTTTTAAAAAATAATATCCAAACAACCTTTGTCTTGAATAACATTGATAATTATAGAATTTATTTACAACTATTTTTATTTAGCTTCCCTTTTAGCTACTAAAACTCTTTTAGAAAGCTCAAGATGAAAATTTAATACATTAGCTGACACGCTTGAATTTATATATTTTTTCTTAGATGGTCTAGACTCATCTAGAGAAGAAATAGAAGGTTCTTCCATTCTTGGAATATAGATCGATTGGATTGCCCTGTCGAAGGGTAAGAGAAGATGTATAGGTTTGAAGTTTGGGAGAAGAGAGGTCGCTCGTGGATCAAGAAGTTCACGATGTGGTTGAGGTGTGTTGCAAATATACATAGATTAGATTTTGTATCATTTTATATTTATGTATATATAGAAATTAAAACAAAAATAATACTAAAAAATAAATATGAAATGTTATATTCAAAAAAATACATATTGGGTCACATAAATAACCTACACCAAAGTAAAATATACCTGGTGTTTAAAAACATTGATGAAGAGAAATTACCAAATGCATGAACATCCCATGATGTGTTACCCAATGATGTCTCACCCACTATTATGTCATTAAAACATTGTCATACCAATGGCGTGTCATACCTATGGTGTGGATTACCAATGATGTGGCATACCAATGGTGTGTCATATGAATATTGTGTCATACACATTTTGTTTCATACCAATGGTGTGTCATACCAATGGTGTTTAATACCAATAATGTTTCATACCAATGGTGTGTCATACCAATTTCGTTTTATAACATTGATGTGGCATAAAAACAATGTGTCATAGAAATCATTTGAATTAAATAAAATTAAAAAAGTTTAACTCATGCATGACATTGTTCATTTTCGTGGATTTTAACGGTTTAGTAAAAATATTTACTAACTGATGTTATGTGCTAATAAACTCATGTGTGATATCTCTTTTTTGAAAATGGTCTCTCAAAAAGTGAATAATTATGTTAATATGATTTGGCCTATAATGTGAAACATTATTCTTTGAAATGTTAATTAAACTTTTTTTATCACAGTTTATGGGGGAATGTTGGAATTGATATCCATAGTCTAGAAAATTGGGTTTCATCCAAAAAACACGTTTTCAATAATATCCCTAATCTATTTATTTAGCTTAAAAAGTAGACCATACAATTAAATTTTGTTTCTCATTTCACAATGAAACTGGATACTTTCCTAAAAAGTGACATTTTCTATAGGTTCTTTTATAGATATCTTGGAACCACAAAAATCGGCATCAGAATAACTCCTAAGATTAAATGCTTCTCAAAAATCCTAATTTGATAGTATACATGAGGTATTTGAAAATTAATTTAACCTAATTTTGGTTTGAATCATTATCATTATCTTTAAAGTGAGAACACATACACACACAAAGCAATATATCATGCCCGATAATAGTAAAATATTGAAGACTTAGAATCATTCCCCTTAAATAGTTTTATCAACTGGATTCCCAGCTTCATTAAGATTTAATTTATTTGTGGTAGTAATTTGAGAATCACTACACTAAGTTATATCATTGATAAATCATTTTAAAATGACTTTTATATATTTACATTGATTCAAAATAATTCCTTCTTTATTTTTAAATATTTGAAATCCAATAAAAGTTTGTGTTCAACTATTAAACTCATTTGAAATTCATTTTGTATAATTTTATAAAAATAAGTACAAAGATAATTTCTTAATGATACAAAAAATAATATCATCAAAATTGATTTTTACTACTAAAAAATATTTTTAAATTTGTTTTAGAAGAGTAGGGTCAATAATTTCTTTTAAAAACCCTTTTAAAATAAGAAAATTAATGAACCAATCACACGGAGCTCTAGGAGCCTATTTTAAACAATATTATTATTTTATTAATTTAAATACCTAATTTTGAAAATGGAGAATTTTTAATCTATGGGTTCTTTTATAATTCTCCAGCCTTAAACATTACATGATCTTGATTTCTGATTTATAATTTACTTTCATTCACATTGAGGATATTTTCAGGTTTAGAGTTTTAGAGATTTAGGACATAACTATTATATTACATATAAATTGTTACAAATTATACACTTATACTCTATCTAATTTTTTACACAACAATAAAATTACTTAAATAAACAATAATTATTTTTCTTGATATAAATATTCTTTAATTATTTTTTTCTCTTACCCTTCATTATACCATGTGAAAGAAATTTCAAAAAAAACTTGGGATGAGCATAAAAATAACCATAAGGGATATAAAATTAGGAAAAAACATTAGTCCCTGAATAAATATAAATCAATGAAATAATAATTTTCACTCATAAAATATAAGCTCTTTAAAATACCTCATGAAATCATCAGATTTATGAATAACTCATAGAAATCATAAACCGTAAATGTAACTTGTTGAATTCATAACATACTTACATTTTATCATTCACAGCTACATAAGACGTAACTTTCAGGGATACGTTTAGAATACCCATAAAAATATATTTATTAAATCTGTTAGAAAAACATTAATGTTTACCTCCATCATGTTATAGAATGTATTAAATATCTATCTTGGGCACACCCTCTCTTGGTTTATCAGATAACCCCCCATATACATAATCAATTACCATGAACCATAACATAATCATAATATATGAAAAAGCATAAAGGAAAAATAACATTCACACATTTCAATCATAAGACATAATATCAAGATATTGATATTAAAAATCCATTCTAAAAACCACTTTAAATAAAAAACTACCTAAAAATAAATATGGTATTTACTATTCTTCTTAGAAACATTATGGCTTGAAGAGGAAGTCAAATATCAAATAATGTTCGCGGTGGTAGAATGGGCGTTGTCTCTATGTACGTTAAAAGGAAACATTCCTTTTTTAGTTTAGTAAAATGCTTCGTAAAAAAATATTTTTTTTGAAAACTCTTGAATTTAATTAAAATTCATACAGTTTGATTATACATCATATAAAATAAGGTCGTATATAAATCCAAATATGCCTCAATGTAAAGAGAATGAGATGATGTCCCTTATTTTGAATCTGACTTGTCTCGTTCATTATTTTTGTTGACGAATAACAAACTTAGATAAATTTATACATCATTCAGAAACATTTTCATGTTTATTATTCATTTTATATTATTTAGCATCATTTTTTAAAAATTACATATTTATTTAAGTTCATATCGATCGTTTTGTCGATATTCAATACTTGGGTCAAAATTGAACTTGTTTTGATGTAAATTGTCCACGTGGTAAAAAGAATATCATTTCCAAAATATTATTCATCATTTAAATTTCATATATATAAATTATATATTTATTTATAATATCCATAATATTTTGAGATAATAAATGAATTACTCTATTCATGGAGATCGAAGGTCATATGTACACATGAACCCAAATTTCATTTCTTTGTCATATTAAAAAAATATGATCTAAATGTATATTTTAATAATAGTGTCATATTTATATCATTTATGTACAATAGGTTTTATAAAACCATCCTATATACATTCCATTTATAGTAATAATGAGTCATATGACTTTGAGGGGGTGGTAGTCCACACTTCCTCAAATGAAATTATCGTATTTACACATAATGGAATGCTTAATGGTATGTTGTAAATAAAAATTTCAAAAGCATAGAGACAATATAAATATAATATATATATCATATATAAATAGATTTCTATCATAATGGCCACCATGATAGGTGGTAGGAGAAAATTGAATAATCATCATTTAATGAGGTAGCAGTTCACCGTACACAGAAACTGTATCTTCGTATCCATTAGATGGAGGTGTGTGTAAGTGTAATATGAATCATTATCATAAAAACATCCTTGTAAATTGAGTATATTGGTTTTTTATGTAATAAAATAATAATTATAGCATAGGGGGTATGAGGAAAATAATGGAATTGAACATGATAGAAGATGTTCCCCCTAAATAGGGTATCTTCTTTTGATTTGAGAAAAAAGGATTTTTGGAATTGCCTTCTTCCCAAGGTAATGATTATTGTAGGAAGATATGAATGTTGAGAGATTATTTGAGTTGAGTTTGGATGATCCAAGCGTCTTTAGAGGTGTGAGTAAGTGGGTAGAGGTGGCCTTCTTTTATAAGAGGGTGGTGGGGCACTTTTGGAAAGCCTTGAAATATTAATTTATTATAAAATCAATTTTGATTAAAAATGGATGAAAAAACATTTAATTATAATATTATCGATTTTTTGTTCAAATAACTATAATACAATAGTTTTTAGAGAAGTTTTAAATATCATTGTATCCTTATCTAAATGGTTTAACCATTAGTTAATAACATTAACTCTTACCATGTCTTCTTGTATTTTCACAATATATGGTAACTATTGTTACTATAAAATGCCAATAGAACCATAAGTGGACCATTAATGACAATTTTAACATTATATAATTATGTCGGAAGAATATTTTATTTTTAGGACTATTATATCATTTAATAAAATATTATTTATTTTTAAACACATTTAAGTCGATTTTGACACTATTTAGTAATTGATGTTTTTAAAGTCATAAAAACATGATTCCTTCGAAAAAAAATTGATTAAATCGAATATAAAATGTCAATATAATCCAAAAAAATTATATGGCATGAATATAATCAAATAAAATTTATGTCATTATTTATAATTTCATTTATTTGAATGTTTTATAACCAAGGTAATCACTGCATCATCATTGAGTCATTAATTAAATTATTTATTTATTGTCTGCAAACTATAAATAAAATACCATGATATTGAAAATATTTTTATTTTTCTAATTACTATTTATAGTAAAAAATATCAGTTATATAATCATATATTAAAATTGATTTATGAAAAGATATATGTTTATATTTTATATCTCTTTACATTAAATTAATTCTTATAACATGTCATTATTACGCCCAAGTGGATCCATGGGGTCCCAAAATCAACCCATGGATGAACATGGTAAGAAATATCTCATACAATAGGATTAGAAAACGTTTTCGGGTAGTTTAATATTATTATAAAATTATTTTTACCCTTATTTACATGATTTAATTTTTAACGATGGTAAATAAAAATTATTACTAAAGTTACTATTCATAATGTCAAAAAATAAATGGTACTAATTTACTCAATTTTAAAATTATGATTCCAAATATGGAATATATTTTTCAAAAATCAAAATATATAATTAGATGAAATTAATTTAAAATTAATTCCCATTGTGAAAACCTAAAAGTGTGTTTTTAAGAAGTGAAAACTACAAAAAGATTTATATGTGTTTATGCCAAATTAAAAGGTGAAATTACTTCTAATGACCAAAATTGGAGAACTGATATACACTTAATCTTATTAAACGTTAAAATATATAAAATTTAATTCTAATTGTATAAATAAATTAGTTGAAAAACTATTTTTGACTTAAAATGAAGTATTTTCACTATTTATTAAAAAATGAAAATTTTCAGAAAATTAAAAACAAAATAATCAATGAAAATATTGATGTACAACTTCAATAGAAGAAGATTATTTTGTGAAATAAAACATATAATAGTAAAGAAAAACTATATTTAAAAAGGTTCATCCATCAAAAGCTGGAAAACATCCTTTTTAAAATATTAGTGTATTTCTTGCTTAAAATCAGATTCATTTTTACCAATATAAAGACTTGGAATAAACTACCATTTAAAATAATAATAATATTGTTGTATATTTTCTGGTATAACTCAATGTTGTGGGTAATGTCAGATTTCATAGAAACATGTTGGTGCGAGTCAATTACACTATTGGAAAAACCATCCCTTTAATGTAGAATTAATATACTAATTATTCATTTTAAAAGATATAAAAAGGTATTATTTTATAAATACTTGGGATCTTGCAAAATTCCCCCTTTTGGAAATTGCATCCCAAAAATTTTATTTACTTATCAAATAAGTGGGGGTATTTGTCCCTCATATCATTTTCATATTCCCATGTTTCCTATTCAACCGTATGGTTGTTCAATAAAACCATTACCGGATTAATTATTTTAATCTGCAACACTTTCTCTCTGTAGTCAAGAATCTAGACTGGATGTTCCTTATAAAAAATATTCTCTCCCAACAAGACTACCACTGGACACAGGACATGAGATAGATCTGAAATATACCTTATCAACATTGAAATGTGAAAAAAATTTCTACATAGGATAACCTTGAAGGTAATTACCCTCATTAGGCAACTGATCTAACTTTCTCCATGATTTCCTAGGTTCAAATGTTCCTGGGACACAGCTTTCCCTTATTACCAAAACCCATCACACTTTTCCTTGGATAAAAATTGATAAAGACATGATCACTGACCTCAAAAGATAGATCCTTCCCCCAGTTATCCCCATAACCTTTCTGCCTACACTGATCTATTCTCATCTGCTTTGGAGGCAATTGAATTTTTTCGTCCATATCATCTACCAATTGAGGTCCCATCAAATTCCTTTCACCTACATTATCCAAAAAATATGTAGTTCGACACTGCTTTCCATATAATGTTTCAAATGGTTTAATTTGTATACTAGAATGAAAACAGTTATTTTATGAAAACTCTACCAAAGAAATATATTGATCCCAAATTCCTTGGTAATCCATTGAACAAGCATGTAGCATATCCTCCAAGGTCTAAATTTTTCATTTTGACTACCCATCTGATTGAGGATGAAAATTTGTATTGAAATTTAATTTAGTTCTCAAAGACTTATGAAGAAATTTACAAAAGTTAGAAGTGATCTTGAGATTACGATCAGATACAATAGAGAGAGGAAATCCATGAAACCTAATTATCTCTATTATATAAAATTGATATATTTTATCTATAGGTAGAGTATATTGAATAGGAAAAAAATTATCATATTAAGTTAATCGATAAACAATAACCCATATTACATTTTTACCTCAAGAAGTCTTTAGTAATCCCATTAAGAAATATATATATATATATATATTCTCGTTTCCACTCTGGAATTGGAAAATATAAATGCATCCCTTTTGATAGTTGTCATTCTTATTTAACCAGTTCACAATTCAAACACTTCACATGAATGTCGAAAATATCTCTTTTCATTCTAACCCACCAGAAATAATCCTGATGATCTCTATATAACATAGTACTACCACGATGAACTGAAAATGGGGAAATATGAGCTTCAGATAACAACTCTTTCTTCAACTCTGATTTACAAGTCATACACAACCTCTGTCCACACATCCAAACACAATCATTATGAATGTTAAATTCAGATAACATACCCTTCTAAACCAATTTATCATTTTTTTTCAACTGATGTCCTTATTTCTGCACTTCATAATTCTGTTTGATAGATGTGGTTTCATTTCTACTTGAAACAAAATAGATTTAGTTCCATCGCAAACAACATCCAATAAAAATTTCATCAAATAAAAAAAAGATCTTGTTCCAAATATAGAATGGTAAATATAGCATTAATCTTTTTACTCAAATCATCAACCACTTTATTTTCCATTCCTGGTTGGAAATGAATCATGAAATCATAATCCTTGATCAATTATATCCACCTCCTTTTGTAAATACCTAGAATTTCCAAGATAATTTTTTTAATTATATGGAAATTTTATGAGTCCATGAAAATTGAAAGCGCGTGATTCTGAGTCCCGGAGTTTCCTGAATGAATTTTTGAACATTAATTCGGTTACGTTCTGTAAATGTTCGAGTGAGATTTTATAACTTTTGAACTGGTGCTCGGAATTGAAATCGAAGGTCACTATTGAACTCGTTGTGTCGGTATTCGCTTGAGGGGACCTTCACCTCGACCTCATTAGGTTGAGGGGGAATTATATATTTTCAGTTATTTGTGGAAATGAAAAAAATAATAAAATAAAATAAACATCTATTATATTTTGTTTTTTAAAGCCTCATATACATGAGTTAATGTATTGGGAACCACCCGAGTCCTCAAAACCTCCCAATTTTCAAATTAGGGGTGGTGACCACCCGACACCACTTAATGGGGGAGAAACCTCTCAACTATCCAAATTAATTTAATATGTCAACATAAAATTAAATGTTAAGTTACCAATTAATTTTATGTGTTAACATAAAATTAACTATTAAGTTATTATTTAATTTTTCGGTTGGCTATTTCTTTTCTCCTCTGTGTAATTGGGAAAAGGGATTGGAAAAAATAGAATTGAGAGAGAGCATGAAGGATTAACCTCTCCAACAAAGAACACCAACGATGAATGCCAAATTCGACTCCGACTTCTCCCATGGGATATTCGTTGATGAGGAACGTCTTCAACGTCAACAAACTGACGATCGAGGAAATGCCAACGTCACCGACGTCCGTCTATTACCGAAGACATCATCTTCTTCCCCACCGAAAATCTTTAACAAATCAAATGAATGAGGTAGGGGTTGTTATTGAATGCATTAAATTCCTCATTCTTGAAAAGCATGGTGAACACAGATCAACCTAACTGAGTTGAACCATGATTTTTATGAAATTTGTAAAGTTTTTCGATTCTTGAATTCTTGTTCTTATTGAGATGATTTCTACCACTCTGATTCGGAGGGTGTGGGACAAAAAAATATGGCATGACCCCTCCGTAATTCTTTTTGAATGGTTTATCCTTCGTGATGAATGAAGGTGACTTTGGTGACTGGTGCCGTAGGTTGGTACCGGTGGAACTCGAGAACCGCCGATGAAGGCACAATGCCACGTCGCCCGCATCCTCACTACACTACCCCAGCAGAGCCGCCCCAGGGACACCGCCCTCCCGGTTGAGCTACCCTATGGCCATCTCCCTCCCGGTCGAGCCTCTCCGGAAAAGCCGCCCTACGGCCTTCACCATCCCTACAAAGACGCCCTTCCGCCTCCGCCCTCCTGGCCGAGCCGCCTCGACCGAGCCACCCTATAGGCTTGTGCCCTCGCGGCACCCCCCATAGCCGAGCCGCCATGTGGCCTTGCACTATATGTTGCCGAGATGCCCTGCAGCCTTACGCCATTGACGGCTGATCCTCCGTACACCCTCAAGCCATCCACGGCCGAGCTGTAGAGACCCGAAACCTGGCGTACATTGAAATTACATTACATTTGTGTAATACTTAGTACATAACAAAAACACACACACAAGGATTGTAATAGTTTAGTGTCTTTGGAAACTCGGAATATAATCTTCTAATCCTGGTGAAAGATCTTCAACATCTCCCATAAAGATCTTCCTTTTTTTATACCTAAAACCTTTCTTTATATCCTGGGGAAAAGAAAACATAAAAGGGTGAGCTCAAATGATCAGTAAGGGTAAACAAAAGAAATATCAATCACATCATAAGAACATAACATTTTGAAAATCTTAACCTGCAAAATAGAGCATAATTTCATAACATGGGATAAATCATGGCAGTGAAATGTAATCACAATAATCATAACATAAAATATGAAACATTTTGGCATACACACATAATCATAGAGAATCATTTCCTGTTAGTCAAGACTCATTTCCAAGACTATCTTAGTGGACAAAGTCCCTTTCTGAACCAAGTCACCCTCGTTTCAGTCCTGTTTCACTGAACCGGTATAGCCTACCATTCCAGCCATGTCTATCTCATGAGATATAAAATCTTTACCCAATGCATTGGAGGGAGATATAGGTCCCACCCATCTCATAATGATACCATTCTTATGTGTGCCACAAAATCATAAACCATACATCATAGCATAACCCATGTAATAAAAATGGGATTCTTAAACAACATGACATCATAAAACAATTCATATAAGATAAAGGAATTCATAAAAATATTTCCATCACAACATAATCAAATCCATGTAATAATAGGGATAGAAACAGAACCCTTTATTATCTTAGATGGAAAATAATTTTGATAAAACACTTGAACTCCATTCTTGAGGAAAATATCATTTCTACTTCAAAAACACTTTTCCTTTCTTAACATGTTGTACAATTATAAACTAAAAGAAGTTGATTAAAAAGAAACTTGAAAACTTGTAAAGGAAGCTTCTTGGAAATAATTTTTTAAAAATCCATTCATGCCGTATAAGTTAAAAAAAATTCTTCGTACATTTGTCGGAAAAGTCAAAAAGTACCTCGTACAAAAAACAACAAAAGATTCCTTTCATATCTTTTACTAAAAACTCACCGAAGGGTAAAATTGGATTTAAACAATTTTAGGTGGATGGAAATAATATTACATATTGAGGAAACATGGTTGTGGATGATAAAATACACCCCAGTAAATACCAAAGTAAAAACAATCTCGGATAAAAGTGAGATTGTGATATTTCCCTTACATTAGGTCTGAATTGCTTTGTAAGTGTCCGATCCTCCTATATAATGATTTAAATCAAGTTATTGACTTATTCCAGAATCATATTAATTGTTATTATATCATATATGGTCCACTTATGACTTTATATTACCCGTTCTTTTGTAAATTAATGTTAAAGTAGCGTTTTGGGTAAAATCATCTCATTTGTCATTCGTGTTTTTAACTTGTAATTATTAATATGATTACTTGGATCATGATTACTTATATCCATAATGTAAAACATGATTTATATATAATATATAGTCAGAATATATATATATATAATATCGATAAATTGAATGAAATACACCGTTCATGGAGACGGTAGTCCGTACGTACGCATGAACGCTGTTTTTGTTTCCTTATTGAGGTGAATGGAATTAAGTAGATGACATACATATAAATTTACATAAATCCAGTATCATTTTTATGTCATATATTTCATTAGTACTTATTATATATACTTTATACCCATTCATGAATGGTTAATCATTGAGAAGGAATCTCATCGCGTCGTGGAGACGGTATTCCGTACGTACGCACGCGCGGTGATTTCATTTTTCTGTAGGATGGATAGAAGGTGAATTAGGGTTGTTTCATATTTATAATAACATATCAGTATGTAAGTAATACTGATGTTATTACTTTTTCATGAAACAACTAAAGAAGAAGAAGTTGAAGAAGAAAGAAATTGAAAAGATCGGTAATGGATATTACCTCTTCTTTGAAACGCCTCTTTGAATCCTCCAATTAGGGAACTGAGATTGGTCTTTGAAGAAGACCAGGACCTCTAGGATTATTCTAGGGAAGTGTAGAAGGTATTTTGGCAGGGGTTGGCAGATCTTGAGTGCTCAAATTGGTGTGAGGAGGAGGGGGAGGAGATGCCCTTTTATAAGGGAGGAGAGGGGCACCTTAGGAATACCTCAAAATATTATTTTATATTAAAGTCAAAATCGGTTTATAATGGTTCCAAAGGGTCTTATTTCGAATCTAAAGTGGGGATGGGTCGAAAGCCTATCAACCAACATGATTTAGACAAGTTTAGGTTATTATTTTAACCTTATCAATTAGATTTAACTCTAAGTTAAATAATTTAACTTTTACCGTGTCTTTTTGTTTTCTTACACTATATGGTTAATACACTTACTATAACATGCCAAACGAACCCCAAATTGTTTATTATTAATATATATATCCTTATCTAAGTCATTTGGCATAACCTTAGATTTTTAGGAATAAAATAACAATTAATAATATAATATTTGTTTTTAAAAAACTATTTTGTGTCAATTTTGACACTATTTGATATATGATTTTTGTGAAAGTCATAACAGAATTATATGTTCGCACCAAGTTTATTAAATCGACACTAATGTATCATAGTAACCTATAAAATTAGTGTAATTCATAAAAAGTCTCAAATTACATTTATTTTGGTGTTTATAGCATCAATTATGTCAATATTTCATTAATAAGATAATTACTGCATCATCATTGTGTCATAAATAAATTAAATTATTTAATGTCTAAAAATTAAAAATAAAATACCATTATATAGGAAATCCCTTTATCTTTCTAATTAATATTTATAGTCGAATTTATCTTATGTATAACCCCATATTAAAAATGATTTACTTATTAAACATTGATTTTAACAATTTTAACTTATCATTAAATAAAATAATATTAAATGTCATAATCTAATCCAAGTGGACCTAAATGGTCATATTATATTCATAAGGTTGTTTTTGGTCGAATTAAACTTATCCAATAGAATTAGGACATGTGTTAGGGTAATAGTAATATCATATTTACCCTTAGTTACCCTATTTACTATTAACCGCGGTAAAAAAAGTAAAAAGTTACTATTTACCAAAAAATTATTTTTATCTCATTGAACCACATTTTACTTACTGATATCAACCGTGTCTGTCGGATTTTCGAAATTCCATTCACAGAAGCGGTAAAATTAAGTTTTATGCAAAATTCAGTTTTTAACCTACCACTTAGTGGTTTCACTATTCATCAAAAATTGAAGTTTTTCAGAAAAATGCCAAAATTTCACCCTAAGCTATAATTGATATTCCAAATTCAAAAATGATTTCTATTTTAAAAAATTCCCAACATATAAGTTGCATTAATTAATTTAATAATTAATTTCCGCTGTCACAACAAATAGTGTGTTTTTAAGAGATAAAAACTATCAAAAGATTGACACTAGTTTATAACTGGTTTAAATGTGAAATTAAATCCAATGACCAACATTGTATTAAATTGTAAAAAATATATTCTAAATATACTTTAAAACCACTCAAATTAATAATTTATCACTATTAATTATTTCGATTAAAAAAGTTGTTTTTAATTAAAATTTAGTAATTTTCACTATTCATTAGAATATGAAAGTTATCCGAAAAGTACCAAAATTTCACCTTAGGCTAAATTCGATACTCCGAATCCATAAATGAAGTCCATTTTCAAAAATAAAATTTAAAAAATTTCAAAAAGTGGTTATTACTATTCATAACGGCTAGTTTTAATAATATCTTATTAGCATATCGTTGTTTAGCGAAACATGGTGTTGCGTACAACACACGCTATCGTGGAAGTTCGCGATTGCGTGTAATTTAAGCCAGGTCAGAGATTTGTGTTGTGAAAGCTCCTTTTGGTGTAGTGTATAACACAAGACATTAATGAAATTAAAAAGAATATTTTTCATAAAATCTCGGGGTGTTACATTCTACCCCCCTTAAAATGAATTTCGCCCTCGAAATTCGTCGGGGTTATAAATGGTTTACTATTAGAAAGTCTATTTAATCGAAAAGCACATCATAAAAAAGAATACCAAAACCAATCTTTAAAACAAAAGTATGAAACGTAATGGTTACCCAAATAAACTAATCACTGGGTTTCCACATAGGTGAAAATACGGATATGGAAGAGAAATCTAACCATCATGTTCTGATGGAGAGTGGTAGAGAACATGGATATGGAAAATCTAGCAATCACAAATCCATAAATTTGTGATGACCTATGGTACCATCTAATTAATCATATATAAGAGCACTAGGACAACATTTTTTGGTTTTCAAGATCATTTCCCTAAAGTTGATGAAATTGGAATTAGAAGAAATACTTTCGTGATTTTGGTATAGTATCATTGTTTGTCGTTCTTTGGAAAATTTCTACTTCATCTATTAAATAAATGAAGTTGAATTTGTTATTCGTGAAGTGTTAGAAGATCATGTGATAGAATGACGGGTCATTCCATCTGTCTCAAACAAAAGGTTAGCAAAAGTTATTAAATATACATAAGTCAATCTATAGTGAGATTAATCATATATGGTTACTAAAATGGTCTTATACTTCATATATCATACTGCTTAATAAAATAAAACTAGTTTCTACTAAACATGGACTTCATGTAGGCCAGTGGTAGGCGATAATGGCCAGTCACACTTCGGTTGTGGGTTCGATTCCCATGGCCTTGTCCGAAGCAATGGGCTGTCGCCCGTCGTGCAGGTTGTCCTTTTTCTAAAACTACATTACTATAACGTCACATAAATAATATCAAAAGTTCTATCCTTAAACAATACTAACTTATGTCCAACATTATCCATTCCTATATTTAGGCTTATCTAAAATACTTCGGTCCAAGCTCATATTATAAAGAAAACGATAACTTGAAATGTCATCAACCAAGCATGTGAATACCATCATTTATCCCCCATATATATATATATTCTTGGTCACATTCCAATCATGTTAATACCTTAATCATGTATTCTCTTTAAAAAAAAGAATACCCATTGAACCATAGTGAAAACATGAATGCAGTTAAAAAGTTAACACTTTCCACATACCAAAATCCTCAAAATTATATATACTCAAACCATGATATCACTTAGTCCTTATATCAATCATGAGCTCATGAATACTGTTAAACATTTCATTTTCTCGTTTTCCCTTCATTATGCGCATATCATCTTATTAAAAATATCTCAATCACTTTGAATACCACCTTAGACCAATACATAAATATTCCAATACTCCATGATACAACATCATTTTGGAATCCCATTACATAAACACTTAATCATTCCACCACATCATTTTCA
Source organism: Viscum album (assembly GCA_963277665.1). NCBI lineage: Eukaryota > Viridiplantae > Streptophyta > Magnoliopsida > Santalales > Viscaceae > Viscum > Viscum album. The sequence goes on along the minus strand of OY728143.1, from coordinate 872,469,652 downwards.
TATTCAACATCACCAATCGTGGTCGCATGTGACTTCCCCTTGTCCTTTTCCTTAAGTGGTTTCTCATGTCGATCATCACTAACCCTTGGATTAGGGCATTTATTAGCATAATTCCCCATTTCCTTGCACTTGATGCATTGAATTGTTGGTGGTGCGTTCTCTGCAGTGTTTGCTTTATTCACATCATTAGAATCCCTTTTTCCATTACTTCGACACTCAGCTGCTCGATGACCTTCATTTCCACACTTAAAAGATTTTCTAGTCCCTTTAAGAAAATCTCCACCATGCTTCTTTCCACACATTGTGCATAAGGAAACATTCATCTTCTTTTCACCATTATTTTGAGATTTCTCCTTGAACTCCATCTTTCATTTCATTTCAAAACCATGAGATGGATATGTAACACCAACTTCCATTTCTACCTTGATAGCACAACACACAATTTCATCATAGCTACAGAAGTCTCTTATAGCTAATTCCCTACGATGACTTGGTTTTAAGCCACTAGAAAATCGATCAACTTTACATTCAGGTTGGATGATAATGCCAGATTCATACCTTGCATGTCTTGTAAAATTCTCTTCGTATATACCAACAAATTCATCATCCTTCTCCTTCAGCTCAAGAAACTCCTTTTCCATCTTTTTTCAAAGAATATGAGGGAAGTACTTACTGAAAAACAAGTTCTTGAACTCGTCCCATTCCATGGACTCAATTTCATCTCTTGGCCTCGTATTATTGATAAGATTCTACCATTGATCAGCTTCACCTTCCTAGCGATATACTGCTAAGATGACTTTATCATGTTCAGCACATTGAAGAACTAAAAATATCTTTTCAGTGGTACTGATCCATTGTCCAGCAACAAGTGGATCGGAAGTCCCACTGAAAGAAGGTGGACGTTGCCTCATGAAGGACTCAATAGAATATTGTTCCCTTCTCTGCTCATTTGGAAGTCTAGAATGATTCGTAGCTTGTGTAAGTATAGAAATAAGATTTTTCACTCCATCTCCCATAACATTTTTTTTGTTCAGGAGGACAATCATTGCATTGTCCATTTCATTGATCAACACGTTTCCTTCGGGTTCCAACCATCGTCTAAAACCCAAAAAGAATAGTGTGAGAGGCAAATATCATGTTAGGGAAAACAACATAATAAAGGGGGATTGTCCTCAATATCTAACATCTTAGGTTAAATTCTATGATCGTTACCATAGTTCTAGGACTATATCCTATACGTATACTTATCCTTAGGGGCATCCCTAGACATACCTCAGAAATATCTCTAGGGATCTCACTAACGTTTTCGCATCCTAGTTTCCAAAGGTTGACTAAACCTTTCCTCTGATACCAACTGTAGAGACCCTAAACCTGGCGTACATTGACATTACATTACATTTGCGGAATACTTAGTACATAACAAAAACACATACACAAGGATCGTAATAGTTAAGTGTCTTTGGAAACTCGGAATATAATCTTCTAATCCTGGTGAAAGATCTTCAAAATCTCCCATAAAGATCTTCCTTTTTTTATACCTAAAACCTTACTTTATATCCTGGGGAAAAGAAAACATAAAAGGGTGAGCTCAAATGCTGAGTAAGGGTAAACAAAAGAAATATCAATCACATCAAAAGAACATAACATTTTGAAAATCATAACCTGCAAAAGAGAGCATAATTTCATAACATGGGATAAATCATGGTAGTGAAATGTAATCACAATAATCATAACATAAAACATGAAACATTGTGGCATACACACATAATCATAGAGAATCATTTCATGTTAGTCAAGACTCATTTCCAAGACTGTCTTAGTGGACGAAGTCCCTTTCTGAACCGAGTCACCCTCGTTTCAGTCTTGTTTCACTGAACCGGTATAACCTACCATTCCAGCCATGTCTATCTCATGAGATATAAAATCTTTACCCAATGCATTGGAGGGAGATATAGGTCCCACCCATCTCATAATGATAGCATTCTTATGTGTGCCACAAAATCATAAACCATACAGCATAGCATAACCCATGTAATAAAAATGGGATTCTTAAAGAACATGACATCATAAAATAATTCATATAAGATAAAGGAATTCATAAAAATATTTCCATCACAACATAATCAAAACCATGTAATAATAGGGATAGAAACAGAACCCTTTATTATCATAGATGGAAAATAATTTTGATAAAACACTTGAACTCCATTCTTGAGGAAAATATCATTTCTACTTCAAAAACACTTTTCCATTCTTAACATGTCGTACAATTATAAACTAAAAGATGTTGATTAAAAATAAACTTGAAAACTTGTAAAGGAATCTTCTTGGAAATAATGTTTTAAAAATCCATTCATACCTTATAAGTTTAAAAAAACATTCTTCGTACTTTTGTCGGAAAAGTCAAAAAGTACCTCGTACGAAAAACAACAAAAGATTCCTTTCATATCTTTTACTAAAAACTCACCGAAGGGTAGAATTGGATTTAAACAATTTTAGGTGGATGGAAATAATATTACATATTGAGGAAACATTGATGTGGATGATAAAATACACCCCAGTAAATACCAAAGTAAAAACAATCTCGGATAAAAGTGAGATTGTGATATTTCCCTTACCTTAGGTCCGACTTGCTTTGTAAGTGTCCGAACCTCCTGTATAATGATTTAAATCATGTTATTTACTTATTCCAGAATCATATTCATTTTTATTATATCATATATGTTCCACTTATGACTTTATATTACCCGTTCTTTTGTAAATTCAAGTTAAAGTAGCGTTTTGGGTAAAATCGTCTCATTTGTCGTTCCTGTTTTTAACTTGTAATTATTAATAGGACTACTTGGATCATGATTACTTATATACAGAATGTAAAACATGATTTATATATAATATATATTCAGAATACATATATATATATATATATAATATATCGATAAATGGAATGAAATACACCGTTAATGGAGACGGTAGTCCGTACGTACGCATGAACACTGTTTTCGTTTCCTTATTGAAGTGAATGGAATTAAGTAGATGGAATACATATAAATTTACATAAATCTAGTATCATTATTATGTCATATATTTCATTAGTACTTATTATATATACTTTATAATCATTCATGAATGGTTAATCATTGAGAATGAATCTCATCGCGTCGTGGAGACGGTATTCCGTAAGTACGCACGCGCGGTGATTTTATTTTTCCGTAGGATGGATAGAAGGTGAATTAGGGTTGTTTCATATTTATAATAATGTATCAGTATGTAAGTAATACTGATGTTATTACTTTGTCATGAAACAACTAATGAAGAAGAAGTTGAAGAAGAAAGAAATTGAAAAGATCGGTAATGGATATTACCTCTTCTTTGAAACGCCTCTTTGAATCCTCCACTTAGGGAACTAAGATTGGCCTTTGAAGAAGACCAGGACCTCTAGGATTACTCTAGGTAAGTGGAAAAGGGATTTTGGCAGGGTTTGGCCTAGCTTGAGTGCTTAAATTGGTGTGAGGAGGAGGGGGAGGAGATGCCCTTTTATAAGGGAGGAGAGGGGCACCTTAGGAATACCTCAAAATATTATTTTATATTAAAGTCAAAATCGTTTAATAATGGTTACAAAGGGTCTTATTTCGAAGCTAATGTGGGGATGGGTCGAAATAATATCAAACAATAGGATTTATACAAGTTTAGGTTATAATTTTAACCTTATCAATTAGATTTAACTCTAAGATAAATAATTTAACTTTTACCGTGTCTTTTTGTTTTCTTACACTATATGGTTTATAAACTTACTATAACATGCCAAAAGAACCCCAAATTGTTTATTATTAATATATATATCCTTATCTTAGTCATTTTGCCGAACCTTAGATTTTCAGGAATAATATAACAATTAATAATATAATATTTGATTTAAAAACTATTTTGTGTCAATTTTGACACTATTTGATATATGATTTTTTTGAAAGTCATAACAGAATTATATGTTAGAAACAAGTTGATTAAATCAACACTAATATATCATAGGAACCTATAAAATTAGTTTAATTCATAAAAAGTCTCAAATTACATTTATTGTTGTGTTTGAAACATCAATTATGTCAATATTTCATTAATAAGATAATTACTGCATCATCATTGTGTCATAAATAAATTAAATTATTTAATGTCTAAAAATTACAAATAAATTACCATTATATAGGAAATATTTTTATCTTTCTAATGAATATTTATAGTCGAATTTATATTATGTATAACCCCATATTAAAAATTATTTACTTATTAATCTTTGATTTTAACTATTTTAACTATTCATTAAATAAAATAATATTTAATGTCATAATCTAATCCAAGTGGACCTAAATGGTCATATTATATTCATAAGGTTGTTTTTGGTCGAATTAAACTTATCCAATAGAATTAGGACATGTTTTAGGGTAATAGTAATATCATATTTACCCTTAGTTACCCTATTTACTATTAACCGCGATAAAAAAAGTAAAAAGTTACTATTCACCAAAAAATTATTTTTATCTCATTGAACCACATTTTACTTACTGATATCAACCGTGTCTATCGGATTTTCGAAATTCCATTCACAGAAGCGGTAAAATTATGTTTTATGCAAAATTCAGTTTTTAACCTACCACTTAGTGGTTTCACTATTCATCAAAAATTGAGGTTTTTCAGAAAAATGCCAAAATTTCACCCTAAGCTATAATTGATATTCCGAATTCAAAAATGATTTCTATTTTACAAAATTCCCTACATATTAGTTGCATTAATTAATTTTATAATTAATTTCCGTTGTCACAACAAATAGCGTGTTTTTAAGAGATAATAACAATCAAAAGATTGACACTTATTTATAACTGGTTTAAATGTGAAATTACATCCAATGACCAACATTGTATTAAATTGTAAAAAATATATATTCTAAATATACTTTAAAACCACTCAAATTAATAATTTATCACTATTAATTATTTCGATTAAAAAAGTTGTTTTTAATTAAAATTTAGTAATTTTCACTATTCATCAGAATATGAAAGTTATCCGAAAAGTACCAAAATTTCACCTTAGGCTAAATTCGATACTCCGAATCCATAAATGAAGTCCATTTAAAAAAATAAAATTTACAAAATTTCAAAAGGTGGTTATTACTATTCATAATGGCTAGTTTTAATAATATCTTAATAGCATATCGTTGTTTAGCGAAACTTGGTGTTGCGTACAACACACGCTATCGTGGAAGGTCGCGATTGCGTGTAATTCAAGTCAGGTCAGAGATGTGTGTTGTGAAAGCTCCTTTTGGTGTAGCGTATAACACAAGACATTAATGAAATTAAAAAGAATATTTTTCATAAAATCTCGGGGTGTTACACGAGCCACCACGTGGCCTCGCACTGGCTACGTCCGAACACCCAGCGGTCCACCGCGACCCCTCACAGCCTGCCAGTAAACCCATCATGGGCCAGTCTAGACTGAACGAGTCAGGCCGTGTCATCCCAGGCCTGGTCGGTCCGACTGAGTCAGACCAGACACAGACCCAGTTCATCCCATTTACTCTCTTTTGGCCATAACTTTGACACCTCACTTTAGTTTGATGAACCATCAGTGGAACTGGAAATCATTGAGCGCGATGGTCCCTTTTAGTATTCCCTACCGGAGATTAGGATTATGATGGATTATGGTCAGGATGGATGGAGCACGAATCCAACCGAGCCCCTGGGACTAAAAGGCTAATAACTCACAGACTGGGCGTCTGATTGGCGCACCATCCATTGCATTAAGACTCATATGATCTGGTAGAACATTGAGATACTTCTTCATGGGAAATCGTGGTAGTAGATGTATCGACCTGTGGCTTGGGGATCAGACCCTCCTAGAGATGAGCAAGCCTAGCACGAGAACCTAGTAGCTGGCTATGATGAGAAGAATGATTAGTGATCCTATGTTTGTATGCTCCAAGAGATCAACAATGGGTCAGCTCCTAGAGATCCATTGTGGGTGAACTCATGGATAAACTATGTGGGTTAACTCCTAGGGACCTGGTGTGGGTCATCTCCTAGTGATTCGGTGTGCGTCACCTCTTAGCGATCCTGTGTGGGTCAGCTCCTAGCGATCCTCTGTGGGTCAGCTCATAGCGATGGTGTGTGGGTCAGATCCTAGAGATTATTTGAAGGTTAACTGCAGAGTCTCTTAACATAGTATGATTATTTAGTTGTTATATCTAACCATCTTTACTACTATACTTCAGTTATACCTAGTTTGGGATGAGTCTGTACCTTTGTGGTACTTTCCTTTATTGTAACACCATAGAGGTATTTTTCCGTGTGGTGTACCTATGTGTTACTTGCCTTCACATTATTCCTTCCCATCTGGAAAAGTTGAGCTTTGGGACAATGAGTTGGTCCCTGTGTTTGAGATGAGATTACTTGATAAAATAGGTATATGTATGGGCATATACATATGTAGGGTTGTCAATTGTTTTAATTCTTTTTGGTTTATCCTTTGTGTATTTTTTTTGACCTAGAGGGTCTCAGGGTCCCTACAGAGTATCTTTATAATCACCACTACAAGGGGTATGCCCACACCTCGTTGTGTTGGATGCAGATGACAGACAACACAGATGGAGGCTGAGAGTACCATGACTGGACGGTTCTCAGAGGTGGACCATACGGCGTTTTTGTACGCAGAGGAGACAGATGGACAAGGAGTGCTGAGTAGGTGATCTATACATACCCTTCAGGTATAAACCCAGAGGACGGCCTAGTAGGCACCTTATTTTTCTTCATTTGTATTATTTTTTAGTTGTACTTGTACTAATACTGTTGGAATTGTATTATGACCCCATTTTTACATTCAGAACTCTTTTTTCTATATAGTTCACTTGAATTCGTATCTTGTTGTGTGCTTGGTTGCAGGTGTTTACAGGTTATAAAGTCAATGCCTTTGTAGTTTTAGGGAATACACCTTTGGTGCTAGTTTCCTGCCTCTGGCCTATAGAAGGAGGGCATGGGGTCAGTCAAGACATGGGCACCAGGGACGGGTCGTGACACCTTTTCCTCATGTTTAATTATTTCAGAGTGAATATATACTTTAATATTTTTTCATTGGTATATATCACACATTTCACACCATACAGATGATGCCTCCATGTTTTTAAATAAAAACAACAGCAGCTAATTATGAATCATGTATACTGTTATTTAACTCATTAGTTATCAACTAATGCGAATCACGAGAAATCACCTGATCATTATGTATTATAAAACATCCTGGCCCATTCAACGAAGAATCACTATAGATTACAAATTCACCACTTCTGGAAGGATATTCCAAATCTAAATATTTCTCCATTCTTCTATTCAATTCATAAAACGATTCATCACATTCTTTTTTCCAAATGAACATAAAAACATTTCGAATTAACATAGTCTGTGGGATAGATAACAATTAAAAATTTTCAACAAACCACCAGTAATTACCTATTAAACCAAGAAAACTAAGAATAATGGTTATATTTTTGGGTCTTGTCCATTGTTGAAAAACTTATATTTTAGAAGGATCAATAGTTATTCCATAATTAGCAACAATTTGACCAATGAATGAATTTTTTTTATATCGAAAACTCACACTTTCTGAATTTCCCGTACAATTTATTTTCTTTTATGGTTTTCAGGGAAACACTTAAATGACTTTAAAACTACTTTTAAATTTTATAATATACCTAAATATCATCAATAAAAACAACCAATAAATTATCCATGAACACATGCGAAATTGTATTAATAATATCCACGAATACAGCAGGTGCATTGGTTAATACACAATGAAAAAAATAAAAACTCGTATTGGCCATATTTATTAAAAAACGTGGTCTTCAGAATATATGATTGCTTTACATTCAACTGATTATAACTAGAACTCAAATCAGTATATGAAAAATATTGATCACCCTAGATCTTATCAAACATATCACTAATATGAGGAAAATGATACTTGTTCTTAACAATGATCTTATTAAAGTCTCTGTAATCAATGAAAAGTTTCATTGAACCATATTTCTTTTGGACAAATAATACATGATCACAACATGGTGATGTTCTAGTTTGAATGTAACATTTATCTAATAACTCATGCAATTAATTCATTAACTATTAATGTTTAATTTTATCCATTCGATAAGGGGGTTTTGAAATTGGCTTACCATCACTGACCAGTTCAATAGTAAATTAAAATTCAAATTTAGGTATTATACGACGAAACTCATTAATAGAATCATAAAGATACTTATTGACCATTGATGCATCATTAATCTAACAAGGTCCTTTGTTTTCGACAATATGTGCAAGGTAACATTCATTTCCATCCTTTACTTATTTCTCACCTTCCTGATATATTATAAATATTAAGGGTTCATTCCTGTACACATACTAAAAATCTTATTGAAAAGAAAACTCTTTAGCTCTATAGTAAATCATTGCATTATAAATAGAAAGGAAATCCATACCTAAAATAACATCAATGGCTATTAGAGGAATAAAATAAATTTATTAGGTAGATTCGTTCTACATGCATGTACAGAAAGGTTGTTATCATTTTTTTTGTCACACCATTTCCCTCATTTGTTTTTAACACTAGTTCAGGATTCAAATATTGATATTGAATTCCCAATTTACTTGAAAATAACATTGAAATAAAAGAATATGTAGACCTATAATGAATCAACACATTGACATAATCTGAATAAAAAAATGTTCTTGAAACAACTTCATTTGATGGTCCATCATCTAATGAAGTAGTTTTAATGGATTTCACTACAACTTTATTCTTGTATTCAAGATTATTTCCACAATTTGAGTACTCCGTTGGACACCCATTTACATAATTACCCATTTCATTGAATTTAAAACATTTTACTGACTGTAAATAAAATTTTGTCTTACCATTACCCTGATCTTTTCCAATGAAATTACATGACTTTTGTCCCATTTCACCACATCGAAAGCACTTACCATTATTCAAAAGGCATTCCCCTATGTGATTTTTACCACATTTTTCAAAAATTGTAAACATAAGTTTCTTACCATGATAAGTTTTTTTTTGAGAATTCTTCCCTTTCATCTGCCACTTTGTCCTCTTATTTTATTTTTCAAAGAACATCTAATCATCAGAAAACTCTATTTCCACCTTTTATTCACATTGAACAAGATTTTCATAACTTTTGAAACTTTAGAGAATATAAATCCCATAGATTAATTAGATTTAAGACTGAGTAAAAATTATTGATTTTACTATAAAGAACCCATATTAAATTTGGAGAATATCGTGCTAGTAGAGTGAATTTTACTTCATTAGCAGCCACTAAGTCATCCTCCTGCATCAATTCCAATAATTTTTTTGAATTCTAATTCGAACCACCATAAAAAAATATCAAGGAACATATCTTTGAATGAATCCCGATCAATAGAATCAATATCCTCACTATACATGATATTTTTACCATCGACCACCACTGGTCAACTTCATCTCCAAATTCGTAAACAGAAAGACTAAACTTTAAATTTTCAAAACAACCCATGACATCAAAAAAAATTATAGTGATTTATTAGACTCTACAGTTATCATAGGGTTAGTTGATCCTCTGAATGATGGGAGATGTTGCCTCATAAAATTATCTACTCTCAACATATTACTTTTTGGTTGATCTAGTTGATCATGTTTAGGGATACCACCACGATTTATAACCTGAGCCAACTATTCGATCACAGTAACAAACTGTTCCGTTCTGATTCAAACCATCCTTTGATGCAGATTTGGTAGGTTGTTTTCCTCTTGATGTCATCCAATCAAAGATTCCATGTTTCCTTTTTGGAAAACCATTCTAAACACATACTTATATTAGATTAATCAACATGTTAATATCCAAATGCTATATCATTTCGATCATACCATAAAATAAAAATAATTTATGGATATTTATTTAATAATAACACAACTCCTAAAGTTATCTGAACCAAACTTTGATACCAAATATAAGGACCCATTCTTAAACATGAAATAATCCAGATTTTTGATAATGAATTTTATATCTTTCACATTGAGGATCATTTCACATTTAATTTTTTCGAGAATTAGGACATAACTGTTATAGTAAATAACAAATATTACAAAGTAGACACTTATAATCTATACATTTTTTCACAGTATTAAAATTCCTTAAATAAAACTAGATTCATTTTCTTGATATAAATATTTTTGAATTATTACTTTATCTTACTCTTCCTTATACCTTGTTAATACCATTAAAAAAACTAAGGATGAGCAAAAAAGCAGAGTAAGGGATATAAAATAAGGAAAAAAATTATTTCATGATTAAATACAAATCAATGAAATCAAACTTTTCACTTATAAACAATAATATCTTTAACATAAATCTGGAAATAATAAGTTCTATGAATAAATAAAATAAATCAAAAATTGTAAAGGTAACTTGTGACATCGATAACATACTTATACTGTATCTTTAATAGCTATATAGGCTTCAACCTTCTTGGTTATATTTGGAATACCCAGACAGTTTATTCCCAATATATATTTGGTGATAAATAAACATTTACATCTGTCAGGTTACTCAATGCATTAGAGCACTATCTTAGGCTCATCCTCCCATATTTTTTCATGGAACCAACCATATCCATAAACAATTCCCATGATCCATAATATAATCCTAACATAGGAACATGCATAAAGGAAAAATAACATTTCCACATTGAAATCACAAGACAACATATTAAGATACTGATATAATCAATCTATTATAAAAACTATTTTTAATAACATAATACCTAAAAATAATTATGGTATTTAATTTTTTTAAAAAACATTACAACATGTAGAGGAATACAAATTTAAAATAATTCTCATGATGGTGGAAATGATTTTGTCACCGCGTATGTTAAAAAGAAACATTCCTTTTGTCGATTAGTAGAATGCTTCATGAATAAAGATTTCTTTTGAAAACTGTTGAATGGATATAAAAGTCAAAGGGATTGATCCTAAACAGCATAAAATAAGGTTGTATATAAATCCAAATATGCCTCAATGAAAAGAGGTTGAGAGGAAGTACCTTACCTTGAATTTCACTTGTATCGTTCATTCTTTATATTCAAAAATAATAAACTTATGTTAATTTATACTTTCATCAAAACCTTTTTCTTGTTTATTATTCATTTTATATTACTTGTCATTATTTTATAAAAATTACAAAATTATTTATGTTCATATCTGTCATTTTGTCGATATTCGGTACATGAGTCGAAAATGAACATGTTTGATGTAAATTGTCCATGTGGTCAATGTCCATAATATATAGAATATTATTCAGGATTTAAATATCATATATATCCCAGATATCTGTATTTATAATTTCCATAATATTTTGGGATAAAAATGAAATGCCCCATTCATGGAGATGGTAGGTCGTACGTACAAATGGATGCTACTTTCATTTCATTGCCATACTAAAAGAAAAATAATAAAATGATATAAGTGTATATTATAATACCATTATTATATGTTTGTCATGTAAGTCTCATCGGTTTAATAAAACCTTCCTTTATACGTTTCATGTATATCATGAACGAGTCATATCAAATTGAGGGGGAGATAGTCCACATTTCCTCAAATGAAATTATCGTATTTATACATCATGGAACGAATATATTTATATATTGTAAATAAATATTTAAAAAGTATAGAGACAATATAAATATTATATATATCATATGTAAATACAGTTCCATCAAAATGGCCACCATGAGAGGTGGTATGAGAAAATTGAAGAATAATCGTTTCGTAAGGCAGTAGTTCTCTGTACACAGAAACAATATGTTCATATCCATTAGGTGGAGGTGTGTGTAAGAGTAGCTTGAATAATTATCATAATAAAATCATAGAATATGGAGGATACTAGTGTGGTCATATAATTACATAACAATAATGTAATAGGGGGGAGAAGTAAAATAAAATAAAGGAAATTGAGATAAACTATTAACACTAAATGGGGAAACTTCATTTTAATTGAGCCAAAGGATTTCTTGATTTTCATTCTGTCTAAGGTAAGGATTCTATGAGGAAGAGATGGATGTCGGGAGATTATGTGATTAGAGGTTGGAAGATTCAAGAGGGTTGAGTGGTGTGAGTATGTGGGTGGAGGGGTGGCCTTTTATAAGAAAGAGGATGGGCACATTATAAAAGTCAATAAATATTAATTTATTATAAATTAAATTTTGATTAAAAATGGTCCAAAACTCATTCAATTCAAAGATAAGATTATTTTAGTTCGAATAACCATAATCCAATAATTTTTAGACAAATTTATATATATTTTTACTCTAATCTATTTAGTTTAACACTTAGTTAAAAACATTAACTCTTATCATGTATTATTTTATTTTCACAATATATGGTTATTATAGTTACTATAAAATGCCAATCAAACCATAAGTGGATAATTAATAAAATTTATAACATTATATGTGTCATTTGGAAAATATTCAATTTTTATAACTATTATATCATTTAATTCAATAGATTTTTTTTAACACTCATTAATGTCAATTTTGACACGATTTAGTAATTGAGTTTTTTGTTAAAGTCATAAAAACATGATTCCTTAAAACAAAAGGCATAAAATCAAAGAAAAAATATCAATATAAAATGGAACATTCATGTATGACATCAAAATATTAAAATTACATTTATTTTAATATTTAAAATATAATTTATTTGAATTTCTCCTAAATAAGGTAATAATTTCATCATCATTATGTCATAAATAAATTTACATATTTAATGCCTAAAAATTATATCTAAAATACCATGATGTATGAAATATTCTTATATTTCTAATTACTATTTATAGTCAAAGATATCTTCTATATAACCCTATATTAATTTAATTAGTAAAAGATACAGGTCTATGTTATATTTCACTTTACTTTAAATTCATTCTTATAACATGTCATTCTCACACCCAAGTGGCTTCATGGGGTCCCAAAATCGTCCCATGGATTCCCATGGTCTGAATTATCTTATCTAATAGAATTAGGACACATGTTAATTTTTTCAAATATTGTTATAATATTATTTTTACCATAATTTACCTGATTTACCTTTCAACAATGGTAAATAAAAAAAATTACTGAAGTTACTATTCATAATGTCCAAAAAATTAAAGGAACGTATTTACACAATTTTAGCCTTCTGATTCCAAATATGAAATCCATTTTTCCAAATTAGAATAACATAATTGTTAGAAATTAATTTAAAATTAATTCCCTTTGTCAAAACCAGAAATGGTGTTTTTAAGAAGATAAAACTAATAAAATATTAACATGTGTTTATGGCCAATTAAAATGTTAAATTACATAAAATGACTAAAATTGGATTAAATGATAAAATATAATCTAATTACACTTTAATAAAAATTAAAATTACAACCTAAATGTATAAATTAATTTGATGAAACGACATTTTTGAATTAAAATGCGGTATTTTCACTATTCATTTAAAAATGAACATTATCATAAAATTACCAAAAATCACACCAAAGTAAATTTTGATGTTCTGATTCTATAAAAAAAATTATTATGTAAAATAGAAAATATATAGGTGACAAAAATGATATTTAAAAAGGGTTCCCCATCAAAAGGAGGTAAAAGGACATTTTAAAAATATTAGAGTATTTTATGCTTAAAATCTATTTAATTCTTATTTTAAGCCTCTCAAATTTATAATATAAATTTAAAAACATTAAATAAACATGTGTAATGATATTTTAGTTAGTTATCTTCCTTCCTTCCAATATAATTGAAAGGCGTTGACTACCATTCAAAATAATAATATTTTTGTTGTATTATTTTTCATTATAACTCAATGTTTTGTGAAACGTAAGATTTCAGAGAAACTCGTGGTTGTGTCTCAGGTACACTATTGGTAAAAGTGACCCATTAATGTAAAATTAATATCTTATTCCTAAATATTAATAGATAAAAAAATTTAATTAATAATTACCTGGGATCTTACATGTTCAACAAAAAAATCCTCAACTATAAACCCATTCATAAATTATCTCTACGCATCTACCTGATAAAGATTGAAATATAAATGTAATATATAAGATATTAGGATTCTACTGAATTCATGTCTAGACATAGGTGGAAAGTAATTTTCATAGTCTATCCCTTTTTCATGACTATAACCTTGTGTAATAAGCCCATCCTTGTTCATAACTACAAATCCACACTCATTAACCTTGTTTCAAAACACCCATTTACTGAAAAGAGTCATCTTTTCCTTGAGTAAATATACTTGCTACCACACATTGTTTCTTTCAAACTAATTTAATAATTCTGGCATGGATATTACCCAGAATTTATCATTAATAGTTTCATTGATGTTATTAGCTTTAATATGAGACAGAAGATCTGGTTGTTCAACCCGATTTATAACAAAATATCTTGTTTTTTGTTCCTTTATTGATGTCTACTACAGCAACATATAACAGAAGGAACATTCTAGTTATAACAACTTGAGAAAATATGGGACTAGTTACATCAGTTTATATAGATTCATGTTTAGGATGTTCTATAAATTCATCTGAACTTGATGATTTTTATAACTATTTAACAGTAGAATCTAAAAGTTTAGAATTTATGTTCAGAGAACATAAATACTCCTCAAGGTTTTATAGAGATTTCATAGTATCATGTGTATTGGTTTCATCAAACATGACATGGATTGATTCTTCCTTGGTTTTAAACTTCTTATTGAAAACTATATTGGATTTCTTAGATATTTAATAGCCTATAAATATTGATTCATCTCTTTTGGAAGAAAATTCATCAATATTATACTTAACTTTAAGAATAAATAATTTACAACAAAAAATTTCATTGTAAGTTTCATTAGGTACCTATTTTTCTATAGTTCAGAAGGTTTTTTAAGGATTGGTCTGATCATCACTCTATTTATAATATAGTAGTCATTATTGATAGCTTCTTGCCAAAAAATATATAGGTTGCTGATACATATTTAAAAAGGTCTAGGTTACCTCTTGTAATTTTCTATTTCTCTATTATAAAATATCATTTTGGTGAGGGTTTATAAGAGAATATATGTGTTGAGTGTATCCATTATGTGAGAAAAAAGAATAAAAATCTATATTTTCCATCTCACGTCCATGTTCACTCCTTAAGGTATTGATTTTGAGTCAACTAAGATTTTCTATACCATGACTATACTTGGTAAAGTAAGTGAAATATACACATTTGTGAGATATAATGTATACCCATGTATAATAGACATGTCAACTACAAGAACATAAATATAGTTCTTCACATTTATACAAGACACTCCATATGATTAAAATATATCTAGGTAAAACATTTGAGGTTTTGAGAAGTTGAAACTTGTCTTTTTAATTTAAAATAATCTTTGTGGTGCTTCCCTTTTTTGTAGGCGATGCAGACTTTATCAGTTGGGAACTAAATATTAGGTAGATTCCGAACTAATCATATAATCGTAGGATTTCTATGTTATTGAATTTTTCAATGTTTTAGTCTCTGATTCCATATAACTGATTATTTATTAAAGTTTATTAATAATGAAACTCTTTGAGAAACTAATGAATTTAAATCAACTCCATATACATTATGATTTCCCAAAAAATTAAAAACATTGGCCTTTTAGAATAAAAAAGTTGAAAGAATTATTATATATTTTTTCATAAAATCTATTATCACATAACTAGTAAATAATTAGTATGTTTTATTTTAAACCATCAACATATAAAATTTTTGAAATTAAAACTGAATTGTTGTTTCCGATTTGGCATAGGGCGATGATTTTTCCTTTTGCATTGTCGCCAAAGGTGACATTACAATCATAAACCTTAATAATTCTCTTGAAGAATAGTTAATCATAGATCATATGTCTTGAAAAACAATTGTAAAGGTACCATAGACTTCTATAGTAGGTCTTTAAATAGTTATCATAAAAATAAAAATTATGTTAGAAAATACTTTGTTACCCATATCTGTTTAGGTCCAGATATATTAATAATAAAATTATTAGGAACCCAAATATTATTGATGAGTTTTAGATAAAAATATTGAAGTATTTTAGAAATAAATACTCTATTAAGTCCTTTAGATAAATAATTTGTAGAAGAACTCCCTGATTTGGGCATAGCAACAAAAGTACTTTTTGTTATTTTCCAATTTCCAGGTTGATATCCAATTCTAGTGACTTACTTAGGTGAAACTTGGTTACCTAAAATCCATGTATGCTTTTATATACCATATTAAAACTTTTCAAAGTATTATTTTAATCGATCATTTTAATGTTTTTGTCCTCCATTCTATTTTAGATGTTGATGATTTTTCCCTTTTTCAATAGATAGTTCAGATTTGAAATTAACTGTCAAAGCATGATGTGTAATGAGAGTTTTATAATTGTCCATCAATTCATTGAAGCATTCATCTAGCATGTTTAAATATTCAAATAATTTATCATTTGACATATTATAATAAAAATTATATTCATTTTCATAATCATTAGAATTATTCAATTTCATTATATTATAAATAGTGGGTAAAGAAGGTACCAAACTGAAATTATTCATAATAAAGATGTTGGTTTGATCAAGCTTCTCCTCATATGAAGATTCAAACCCCTAGATATATCCACATATCACTCCATGTGGATTTCATATCCTTTTTTCTTTTGTCCTTTCCCTAATATTTCTTTTTATACTTAATATTTGTCTATTCTAATTTTATATTCCCTTTCCTCTTACACTCACAGTAGACAACTTCTTTTGGATTATCATCATTCTTCTGTTCTTTCATCATGTTTCCTTGATTGTCATAATTTCTGTTATATATTGATTTTATTTGAAAAAGTTTCATTTTATAAGGCATTATAATCCTTCTGGGTAGGTGATCTATCTCTTTATCATGACCAGGAGGGGATTCACTTTCACTTGAATTAATAACTTGAACTTATTTCTGATTCATTCTTTTTTCCCTTCTATTTGGTTGCTGTATTTATAATGTATATTGATAATATTTTAGTATCTTTATCTTCTTCATGGTTTAACATTAAATCATCATCATACATAATATGATTGCCAATCAGTTCTTAGGTTGAAATCTTTATAATATCATAAGACTCTCTGATAGAGACATATGTGGCTCTCCACATTTCTGTTAGGCATCTCAGTAATCCCATAATCTAGCAATGATCATAAACTAGTTATCCAATCGATCACATGCTATTAAAAATTTCATTTAACCCGATGTAAATATCAATGATATTTAAATATATATTCATTTTAATGTTTTCATATTTAATACTATATGTATTAAGCCATATATTTTGACATTTAAAGTTCCCTCATGAGAAATAGAAAACGTGTCTCACATTTCATAACTAAATTTTCCTACTTAGATTCTATTGAACTCACTATCTGTTAGTACACAGTATAATGAATTCATGGATTTACAATTATTATTTTATGAAATATTAGTAGGTTCATCCCAATATTTTATAGTTGTATCTAGATTAACAAACCCATCATCAACTATAGACATAATATCTAAACACATTCCTTCTATATGTAATTTTATTTAAATTTTCCACTAAGAATAGTTGTTTCCATAACAACCCAATCATAACCTATATATATATTTCATCACCTTTTCAAAATACATAAAAAATTCTACAAAATATCACCCAATGACTGTATTAGAATAGAGCCTTTTGAAACATGGAAATGTAAACATTGGTACATAAATGAGATTCATTATCTCCCACTACGTTTATAATGGATAAAACCCTACTTAGAAACATCCAACATAATAAATGTCTTCAAAATTTGGGGAATTAAACATAATAATGGGTGATATCATATTCTCAGTAAGGGTAAACAAGAGATACACGAAAGCATAAACAAGATCACAAGGGTATGAGAAAATAATCATAACATTATAATATCATACCCTACTTATAATAAGATTATAAAATGAATCATGGAATACATATTTATAGTTCAAAAGATATGAATCACGAAGAAATAAATAACATTATTAATGAGATAAATTCATATGAATAAGACATGTAATTATGGAATACACATAAGAATATAAATTCCCCAGGACAAGGATGCTTACCAAGGCCTTCATAACATAATTAGCTTGGGATAATAACTTCAATACCTAATTATGGAATGGGATTCCCTCTCATTAACCCTCATATTTTCAGGATTTAGATTCCCAACCAAGTACCCTCTTGTTTTAGGCTCGGGATTTACCCTCCTATACACTCTTATTTTGGGATTGGGATGCCCAGCTCTGTACCATTTGATCCCAAAAAAATATTTCTAATTATCTCATTCATTGGAAGGTGATTTAGTTCCAACCCATCACATAATAATATCATACATACATGTTTCATGAAAAATTTATCATATCATGACCCATGAAAATATATTGGTTTTATAACCATTAAATCACAACCTAATAAATAAAATTTTTATCATTAATATTTCATCACATCATAAAGAATTGAAAATATATTGGTTTCATAACCATTTAATCAAATAATAACCCATGAAAAAGTTTTTTTTCATAATAATATAACTCATGAAAGAGAATTAGGTTTCATAAACCTATACCCCATGAAATAGAAATGAGTTTTACAAACCTAATTCCATAAAAATGTAAACCATTTAGAGAATAAATATGAATGGAACATTTGAACCATTTTTAGGAGGGAATGAGTGACATCATAAAATGTTATCTTAGATGGAAATTAATTTTGAAATGTCTTTTATAAATATTTATGGATTAAAATATCCTTTCTCATTTTAAAAATGATCTTTAAAATATAAAAACTTTTGAAAATAATTTTCTTGAAAATAAACATGAAAATATATAAAGAATGATTTGAAAACATTTTGGAAAACATTCTCTATGAAACCAATTTAAAACATATAAATAAAGCAAGAAATTTTTTTGATAACCATTTCATTGAAAATACATTGAAATTTATAATGAAATATTTAGAACATTTTCAAAATATTTTCACTAGAAAACATAGGAAAGAAGATTGAAAATGTTATGAAACCCATTTTTTAAATAAAACTTTAAAACAAAAAATTAAAAGATTATTAGAATTTAAAAAAAACATCGTAATATTATAAAGGCATCTTTAATCTATTGATGTTCTCAATGGCAGAAAATATTTATATGCTGAACATTTATTTTTCTTTGTAATAAGTTTAGAAATGTTCCTTAACTGGAAAATGAACGGAATATTCCTTTTTAAAAACCATTCAATTTAAAATGATAAAAAATGGGTAACAATGTATTTTATATATCATAGAATAATATTAAATTATTTCTTGAAAACATTTAGAAAATATGGTTTTTAAGAAACACTTATTACTATCCGAAGAGAGAGTTAAAGTCATACTTTAATAAAAAAAATTTCTTGATCATGTTATGTACTGAAGAGTAGAATCAAGGAAAAAATACTTGGAAATGACATTAATAACTATTGGGTAAGAAATATAATTATGGTTCTTGGGTAATGGATAATAGTATTCCATCAAAAGAAGCATATTCATTAAATGTCCCGATAAACAATGAGATTTTAGTTTTAAATTGTTACCATTTTGGAAGAAATAATTCATGATGGGAATATTAACATTAAATAAATAATAAATTATAATTAAAAAGGTTATTCGGGATATAAATAAATCCATATTATGTGTATACACCTTATAGAAAAATATTGGTGTATGACATAACATTTGTCTCAAAGAAGGAAAATTGAGAAAGAGTTACTTTATATATTTGGTAACATCTAAAACATAAACCCCATGAACTAAATAAAATCATAGAGATATGTAAATAAAATTAAAATTAAGTATAATAATCATATAATACATCTATGTGAACCATACACACCACAGAAAAGAAAAGAGTAATTATTAAGGAATGTTTCTCATGAAAATAAAAAAGTGAGATGAATCTCATAATCCTGTGTCTTGAGTCCCATCGTACTCGTTCAAAAATCATGTATAATAAATAAAATTTTATTATACCTATATAATAGAAACATATTATTGTATCCACTACCATACATGTTTTTATTATGACTTTATATTACCCTCTTATTAACAATTATATGTTACTCTTTCACTTTGGGCAATATTCGCTTTGTTTTTTCGCAAGTGCCTTAATTTGCTATATCATTGGTCCTTATACTTATATAATTATTAATTAAATATAAAACTTGATATAAATATCTTGTATATTATTTATATTTGTATTAAAATAATCTATATAATATAGTATTATGAAATAGAACACACTCTTCATGGAGACGTTAAGTAGTACATATGCTTGAATATTGTTTCGGTTTTATTTTTATATTGAATAAAATAAAGTAAATGATATATATGTATATATATATATATTATATTTAATTATTTAATTAGGATTATTATATCATTTATATCATATAATTTAACCAAATTCCACATTGATACATTCCATGTAGATTGTGAATGTAACACATCACTTTTAGGGTGCGATAGTCCACACATCCTAAAATGAAATTACTATGTTTACAAAAAATGTAATGTATAAAGATATATGTTTTAAAAGAATTATAAAATATTATATACATAATAAATATAACATATATAATATATAAGTATCATTCCCATAATAATTCCATACAATGAATGGTTGTAACAGAAAAAAAACATTAATCATTTTGTGAGGCGATATTTCCCCGTACACAAAAACAATGTGTTCATTAACAATTAGATGGAAAAGAGTGTAATTATTAGTCTAAAACATAGAATAAAAATGTCTCAGTATATTTATGATACTATTTTTTCCAATATCAAGGAATAAGGAGTGCTTTTGTGGTAGGGAATGAACATAAACGAAAGGATTTTGAGGAAGGATGGCACCTTTTATTTTTGTAACTCCAGTTGGTTTGTACCAAAGAGATTTCATAAATAACTTTATTCCTAAATTTGGGATTCATGGTGTAAGGGAGGGGTTTTGGTAAGTGTATCGGAAATATTTTGGCAAACCAATGCGGTTTCATAAGTCTGAGGATGTGGGCGGAGAGGAGGCCTTTTACGGTGGAGGCAGAGTGGAACTCTTTTAAATACCAAAATGTGTTCAATAATGGAAGGTATCTCTTACTTAAATATCCTAAATAAATTTAAAAATATATTAAAGGTGAAAAATGGTCTACAAAAATTCAATACAAATAAGTTCATTTGTATAATTTTGTTCCCTAACTTCTATGATTCCCAAATTTTGTCATGATGGTTTTTATTAAAGTATATACTATTATAACATAAGTAATATAACCATTAAGAATAAATTACTGTGAGATAGATTATAAAATATTTTCTAAATTAATTATAAATATGATAAATATATTAAAAATTAAATGAACCAAGTGAATTGGAAATTAATTTTAAAACAAGCTCATGTAAGGTGCAAAAAACACCACTTTTCTCATGACTGTTCTTATAATGTTTTAAATATCAAAGGGTAAATATGTTAATTGTAAAAGAAATTTTTTTTAATTGATGTACCATATATCATATTTATTAACACTTAAAAATAACTTCGTAGATCGATTTATTTTTATTAATTTTATATCACGTAATAAAGTATCATTTATTGTAAAATAACATTAATGTCAATTTTGACATTATTTTCTAAATTTTAATTTAATAAACATCAAAAAAAATATTGATATCAAAATATATTATGTTAAATGTTTTTTAACATGATATTTTAATCTAAAATAATAATTAATGATAATAATCCAACAAATTTACTTCACATTTCATATTTAGAGTATCATTAATTTTAGTTAATTATTAACAAAACAACAACTACCTTTGAGTTTCTTAATCATTTCAAGTAACTAAAAAATTGCTAAAAATTATTGATAAGTCATTATGATAAAAATAAATAATTTACATATTAAAATGATATTTATAAATGAAAATTTATTGTTTCTTTTATATCGTAATGTTTATTTAAACTTAAAGGTGAGGAATATTCCCTTTTTGTATTTTTCCGTACTTAACATTTCATATATGTAACTTTTAAGGAATATTATCCCAATAACTCATAAAATTAGTATTAATGTATGTATTTTTAATATGTTAAAACAAAGGATTTTTGAAAAGTTTCTATGTAATTTGGCCTTTAAATTAAATATTTATTCCCTAACTAAGATTAATTTTACCTTAATCACAGTAATTATTTTTAATCTCTTTCATTTATATTTTTTTAAAATAATTAAGGTAATATTAGAATAAAAATAATTATACTGATTAAAATCATTTATTTACATTTTTTAAAATTCAAATCATAGAAGTTTGAAAAATAATTTTAATGTTAATCTCTTAAATGTTGGGAGAAAGGAGGTTTTTAATGTAAAAACATTCAAACATTCAATAAGTGTTTTTATCTAATTTCAATATAAAAATGATTCTAATAAAATAAATCGGATCAATATATTTAAAATTAAACTATTATGATTCTATAAACAAATATTAAATATAATTTAACATTAATAAGTATTTACCCAAAAAGTCAGTTTTAACTAAAATGCAGTATTCTTTATTATTCATCACAAAAATGAAATTTCTTTGAAAAATCCAAAAACTTCTCCCTAATATAATTTAGACATTATAAGTTAAGAAATATAGTTTTTTGTATCAAATTAAATTTCTAAATGTTTCTAAAATTAATTTTATTGTTTTTCCTAGAATGACATGAGAAGCAATTCATTTGGGAAAATGGTATTTTTAAAATATATGAAGGCTTTACCTAAAACTATAATTTTTATTATAAATATATTTTATTTATATTAAATAATTATAAAAAATATTTCAAAAGTATTTATTACTATTATTATAAAATGTTTAACCTCTAGGTTATAATTATCTCTTTTAAATAATTATAACAATAAAACTATGTTTCATGGAACCTCAGTGTTGTGTGAAACATATTCCAAGTCAGTGTTGAGTATAAAATATACAAAGTCAGGGTTTTGTGTAATGTATACCGAGTCATTTTTTATAATTTATTCCAAATCATTTTTGTGGGAAAGTAAATTTTGACATAGTGAAATGCAATACATTAAGGAAAATTAATTTATTCATAAAAAATATTTAACAAAATATCATTGTGTTACATTATACCCCATTCAAATTAACATTCCATCAAAATTCATCTGGGTTATAGAAGCTTTAATACAACGTTCCTTTCATAAAACCATCATCATAAAAAATAATTCTAAAACTTCCTTTATGTTGGAAATTTAGAAACATTTTAGTTACCCAAAGTAACATAAAATTATGTTTCCACATATAAGAAGATTAGTGGGAAGTGAAAGAATGGAGATGGAAGATAAATCTTACTACCATATTCGGATGGTGATTAAAATAGAATATTGATAAGCAGAAGTGGATGAACATATAACCATAAATCTACAATTACATAAGGGACCATTTGATTCATTAGAAATAAAGGTTCTAAGATAAATATTTTCTAATATTCTTTTCATAAATTCTAGGAATTATTTTACTGTCTTGGAATATGAGGAAATATACTTACATGATTTCATTCCATTATATATATATAATATCAATATTTGGTTTTTCTTGTATCAATCCCCACTTCATATCTTACTCAAGGGAATGATGGGGGATTTCTTATGCTTAGAGAACCATCATATCATTAGATATAAAAATAAAATGATAAATCATTCCATCTTCCTCCACTTACCATATCAAAAAAATGTGTAACATATGTTATCCAGCATGTATAAATGCTTATATGGAGATATATTACATTAATATCACAAACATAATTTAAAGTTTAACTGAATATTTCCATAAATAGTTAACCTTATAAACCATACAATAGCTAAAATTACAAAAAAATATGAATAAGGATATTAAATCATCTTAACATTGATCCCAAAAATAGTAACTCTTGGTTGTCACCTTCCAAACAAATCGATAATCAAATCTAGGGTAATCAGTACTATCCAATTTACATTCAATAAATCAACCATATCGTTATTTATGATTAATGATATTTTCCCAACATATTGATCACATTAACTGTTACCTTCCCTTAATCAAAATAAACCTTTCCTTTAATTTAATTTTTTATGTCTTAATTAACATTCCACATATCATTTTCAATACATAATGAAAACTTATTCTAAAAATACTTATATATTTTATGATCCACATAACATAATCCTGGTATTCCCAATCATAAATATATTATTAATCCAACATTATTATTAAACCATTAATTAGGATTCATCAACTTATTCTTTATTACCTCTTTCCAAGAATATAAAATACAAATCAAGTCATAATATTCCTCAACCTCAATATAATCATGCTTCTTACATTTAATGTTAAAAATATTGAATGAACATACCATACCTTTCACATGTCATTCACAGTCTCATTATCTTCAATGGTATAACCAATACTTGTACCGCATTCTTGATTATCTTTATGATATTTCCACAAAAGAAATTTATTTTCATAATTTCCAAACATTCCACATATGAAACAATAAATGTCAGGCAATTATTATTGATGAAAACCAAAAATAATAGTAGGAGAAACATTTATCATAATGTAAAGCCACAGAATCATGAAAAAATTTATAAGATCTCTAAATAATGGATCCAACCCCTTTAATCTATGACACATAAGTATTATCTTAATTTATTCATATAAAGTTTCAAATTAAATACATCATTATGGCTTGAAAAGTGTTTTTTAATTCCCAAAACATATCTCCCTGGAGTATCAAACCAAGTGTGCATCAATGACCTTTGTTGTTAACCATGTTATGCCATGTTAGGCGCAACACGCAATATTAGAGTTCTTACCCCTTGGTAAATCTATTCAAGAGACTTATAAATTTGAAGCATCTAAGAAAAGATCTATTTTTCAGAAACCAATCACTCTATAATTAACCAATTCTTAAAGACATTTCCCTAAACATTAACTCATCCTTATACTTATCCATAGTGACATCACTAAACATTTCCTTAGAAATATCCCAACGGATCTCACTAAATATTTCTCATAGTAGTTCCCAAAGATTTACTAAAACTTTAATATGATACTAACTATACAACCATATCTTAACGTACATATAAATTACATCACTTTTGTATAATACTTAAAACATTAAAAAAACAAACACCCAAATACAGTATTAGTTTAGTGACATTGGAACCATGTAATCATAAACGTTAGTACATAAATGAGATAAATTATTTCTCACTAGGTTCTCTGTCACTATAACACTTATTTGAAACATAAACAATAATACATATATTATGACACAAAGAAGGTAACATACTATGGGGTGAGCTAAGATGCTCAATTAGGGTAAACAAGGGATTCGTGAAAGAATAAAAATGAGAATAAGGGTATGAGAATGTGATTATAACATTACAAGATCATATACAACATATCATAAGATTGGAAACATGAATCATGGAATATAAGTTCCTATTTTATAAGTCATAAAACATCAGAAAATAATGAACATAATCTATACAACCATATAATAATAATACTACATTGAATTGTAGTACACACTTAACTATATGAAAATCCAATGACTACGATTCCTTCCAAGACAATCATAACAAGGTAGTCTTTGGATAATTACCCATGTAATTGGTTCAGGCATGGGTCCTCTTATCCACCCACTTATTTTTTGGATTATGATTCCCTCCAATGTACCCTCTCGTTTAAGGCTATGGATTCAATCCCATGTACCCTCTTGTTTCGGGCTTGGGATGGCCTCCTATTTACCCTCTTGTTTGGGCTTGGGATGCTCTCCAATTTACCCTCTTCTTTCGATATTGGGATTACCTTTCGTCTACCCATTTATCTCATAAAACATGTATCATTAACCATGTAATTTTACAAAGATATAGGTCCCACACATAACATAATAAATTCATAAATTCATCAAATCATGTCCCATGAAAAGAAATAGGTTTTATAAACATCCAATTATAACCCTTGAATTTAAATGGGTATCATTAACATCACCGAACATCACAACCTATTGAAAATATATATTTTTCATAACCAATTAATTAAATAATAACCCTTGAAAAAAAGATATGTTTCATAAGCATATGACCTTGGAAAGATAAATGAGTTTCATAAAAATACAACCCCTGAATGAGAAATGGGATTCAAAAAAATAACTCCATAAAATAATAATTCATTTTGAGAAGTAATATTAATGTTACCTTTGAATAATTTCTCGTAAGGGAATGAAAAATATAAACTAATTTCAAAATTGATGGAATTTTTTTTCAAAATGTCTTTTAAAAATATTTTAGGGGGAAAATATTCCTTCCCTTTTGGAAAATTCTCTTGAATTCATAAAACATTTTATAAACCATTATCTTGAAAATAAACATTAAAACTTATAAAGAAATATTCGAACATATATTGGAAAAATTTCTAAATAGAAAAAATGAAAATATATAAATAAATATTGAAAACTTTTGGAAATACATTTCTTTGAAAACACATTGAATCTTTTTAAAACGCATGAAAACCTTTTGAAAATATTTTTAGAAGATAACATATGAAAGATGAATTAGAATATTTTGAAAACTTTTTTATTGAAAAAAAATTTAAAAATGCTATCATATTAGGAAAATATTTTCATTAATTTTTTTAATCTTCTAAATGAGGCTTCAATGGAATGATAGACCTGATGGTGGATAATCAGTACATTCCAAACATTCCATTTTCACCATAAAATGTTTTGAAGTGTTCATAGAATAGAAAATTAAAAGAAGAATCCTTTTTAAAATCCATTTTATAGAAAAAGTAAAAACATAGGTAAAATTTTATTTTAAATTTCATAGGATTTTAGTTGAATATTTTTTGAAACTTTTTAGAAAACATTGTTTTGAAGGAACACATATTTCCATATAAAGAGATTGGTAAAGTCAAACATTATTAAAAATACTTTATTAATCATGTTATGTGAAAAAATTGTATAAATGGAACCATTACATGGATATAACATGAATATCTATAGGGTAAAAAATTAATGATATTTCATGAGATTTGGATCATAAAATTTCATCAATGTAAGCATACTCATCAATTATTTTGATAAATGATGAGATTGTTGCAATAAACTGTTACCATGTTGGTATAAGTAATTCATGATTGGAAGATTAAAATTACATTAAGATTAAAATATAATTAATGGTAATAAATTCAGGATATAACATTTTAAATTATGTATATACACCTCTTAGAAAAATATATGTCCATGACATGGTATGTGTTTCAAAAATTGAAAATTGAGACAATATTAATTTACCAATTTAGAATATTTTTCAACATAACTACAATGAAATAAATATCATTATATGGATATATAAATAATGATAAAATAAATAATAATAATCAAATAATAAATCCTTGGGAAGTATACACACCATACAAACTAAATTAGTTGTGATTAAGGAATATACCTCACAATAATACAAAGTGAGATGAATCCCCTTACCTTTTGTCTAGACTCTTATCATACTCGTTCAAACCTCTGGGATAATGAATATAATTTTAATATACATATATCACCTAAATAAATTATTATATCTAATACCAGATATATATTTATTATTACATTATATTACCCACTTATTAAAAAATCTATGTTAAGGTTTCACATCGGGTAATATTCTCTTTGCTTTTTCAAATGTGTCTTAATATGTTGTATTTCCAGTCCTTATACATGTATCCTGATTTATAGAATGTAAAACATGATATAAATATAATTTATATTAATTATATATCTATTATAATAATCTATAGAATAAATGATTTTGAAATGGAATACATCATTCTTGGACACAATAAGTCGTACGTATGCATGAACATTGGATCAATTTTATTATCACATTAAATGAAAGAATATAGATGAATATATATATATATATATTATATAGTTATTATAGTAACATTATTATATCATATATATCATATACATTCACTAACCCCATCATCAATACATTTAATGTAGAGTGTGAATGAATCACATCACACTGAGGGGAGGTAGTCCACACTTCCTCAAATGAAATTACCGTATTTTATTGAAATTAAAATATCAATATATGAGATTTAGAATAAATAAATAAGATTAAATACATAGTAAATATTACATACATCACATATAAATACTTTTCCCATCATAATTTTTAATTATGAAAGATTGTAAATGAAAATTGAACAATCATCGTTTCGTGAGGCAGTATTTTTCCATACATATAAACTTTATGTTTGTTACCTATTAGTTAGAAGTGAGTGTAAGGGTTTTTCTAACCATTATCATAAATACATCTTAGTGTATTTACGATGCCTGTGACATTGTATAATCATGGAATAATGATATTTTTTGTGGTGGTTAATAAAATAAAATAAAGGAGCATGAGGAAGGACGATACCTCTTCTGTGGGTAACTCTATTTGGTTTCTATCTATGAGATTCCTTGGATAGATTTATACCCAAAAAGGAGATTCAAGGATCAAGGGAATCATGTTTGGAAGTTTATTATGTAGATATTTTCAGAATTTATTTGTTTTGGGAGGTGTTAGGAAGTGGGATGAGATGAATTTTTTTTACAGTGGAGGAGTGTCACATTTGAAATAAAAAAAGTTATAAAACAATTTGAGGTCGAACATAACTAATGTTCCTCAAAAATGGGAAAATAATTTATTAATGGTGATTAATGGTTGACACAAATCCACACCATAGAAAAATAAGTTCATTTTTTTAATTTTGTTCCATAACAGCTATGTTTCCCAAATTTTATCATTTTGGATTTTATTAAAGCATAAAGTATTCTAAAATAAGTAATTTGACTATTACGAATAAATTAATATGAAAATTATTATATAAAATATACCCCCAGAATTATAACTATGATAGATAATTTACAAAAAAATAATAAGGACTCAAAATCATTAAATTACAAAATCTTGAATTTAGTCAAGAAATGAATTTCTTTCATATTTAGGATATTTTCAAGTTTATATCTTTAGAGAATTGGGACATAATACATTCATAACATTACACATTAAAATAGAGTTGATACCATAAAAAGTATTCACATCATCCAAAATATAAACTTTTCAAATAAAACATGATTTATGTGACAACACATCAAATATTTTTATTGGATTCCATATTTCTCTTAAAAATCCTTAAAACCTTTGAAAATCATTTAAAAACTTGGGATAAGCACAAAAATCCTAGTGATGGATATAAGAAGAAGTAAATAACTTAATAGTCCATGAATACTAATAACGTACAAAATCATTTTCAAAAGACATACGTGTAACCCATATATACATTTTTAATCATGACATTTAATCAATATCCCCACAAAACATAAGAACATAAATAGAACCATAAGGGTATCCTGGGGCATTGCTTACATAATCTTGTAACCCTTTCGGCTACTTTATAATTTGTAACCCTAACAGCTACCTTACACAATGTGTACCCATCATAGTTACCCATGGAGTAACCATACAGCCGACCTAAAACATACACATAATTAATGAATATGAGGGATATATAGGTCCAAAAAATAATCATAATCAATTCCAATGAACAAAAACATAATCATAAAACATGAAAAATGAAAAAAAAAACATTTCTTTTGAATTTTGTCATAAAAAATTTTAAAAAAAAAGAATTTTCAAAGAAAGGCCCCTTATAAATATCATATAATTGAATAGATACATAATATAGTAGATGGAATATGTATTTACACTAAAAATACACACAATTAATCATTATATAAACCAATTTCATCAAACAAACAATTCGCATACCATGTACATAATGAATTAGAAGGTTAACCCAAAGAATGGAAAATGGGTTAAGAATTCCACTACGTCATGTTTGTCTTACATCAGACACATCTAAATCTCTTGTATAATGATTTAAAGAGTGTTATTAATATCTTAAAGAAATATATTAATCTTTATAATACCTTATATGTTCACTTAGTTACATAATTTCACCCATTAAGTTTTTTTAATTTGTTCCTTTCATTATTTTGGGTGTATTCTTTACAAGATTCCGTTGCTCGGTACATGATGGATATTCTTTTAATTATAAGTGATACATCATAATTTTAATTTAAAGGTATTTAAATAATTATATAACCATAAATTATACCATTTATCATTTTGAATTATGACATGATGATGATTCATATGTGAAAACATTATTGACATTTGTTTTGGCTGTTTGGGGATTCTTCGATCGTAATGAAATAATTTTGTTTTATGAATGAATAACATGTGTTAAAAATGATTATAGAACATTATATAAGATATAATACATAAATTATAATGTGTTTAAACCATAAAAATAGTTTCATGACCTGTCTGGATGTTTTTAAAAGAAATTGAAATCACATCATCCACGATGTCGGTAAATCGACCCATCACGGGCAGTGTTTTCATTTCTTGAATAAGTGGGAGATAAGAATAAGTATAGTATTTAGACTTCCAAAAACTTGATGAAATCTAGAATATGTATGATACTTGATCATTCCTACCTCTTATATATGGGTAAGTTAGTAAATAATATGAATAAAAAAAATTAAAAGAAAACAAGGAAACAAACACAACTAGAAAATTAACCTAAGGCCATAGTATGAAATTATAGTCGTAGGCCCAAAAACCATGGAAATAGCATATGGCCACAGGTTTAGAAAACGGTGTCCGCTATCGTTGTGGTGGTAGGTCTTACCTACTTCCATGTTTTTAACCGTGGCAGCAGGATCTACTGCCATAGTTAAAAACATGGAAAGATAGCCCCTAATGCCATAGTTTAACCATGGAACTAGGGCCCTACTACCACGGTTAAAACCATGGTGGTATAATTCATATGGTATAAAAAAACTATTTCAGTCCCCCAGCCTGACATCCCCTTTCACCCTCTGGGCTACCCTGGGTAGCCCCCATGCACCCCTTTTAACACCCCCTACACCCCCAGAACACCCCCTAGAGAGCCCCTTTTCACCCCTTGAACACCCCCTTGTACCCCCTGGGTAGCCCCCATGCCCCCCCTTGAACCCCCCCCCCCCCCCCCGCAACCCTAGAATACCCCCCTACACCCCCCTATATAGCCCCTTTTCACCCCTACAACACCCCCCAAGCACCCCCAGAACACCCCCTTGCACCCCCATGGACAGCCCCTTGGCACCCCCCTAAACACCCCCCCCCCCCCCGCACCCCAAGCCCGCCCAAGATAGCCCCTGGAACCCCCATTCCCCCCATGGAAAAATACATAGCACCCACTTGAACACTGCTTGGACAAACCCAGTGCACCCCATGGACAACCCCCTTGCACCCTCATGACACCCTCTGCACCCCCTACCCCCTGGGCAGACCCCATGAACCCCCATAGACAGACCCCGTGCACCCCCTTGAAACCCTGTGCCCCTAATGCACCCCATCCCCCCTACAGATATAACTTGTATATTAATCAAATGAAATTTCATTCGTATTGGTATAAACTTCGCTTTCAGTATATGAAAACAGAATGCTATTCACCCTAAAAGATCAAAATAACATCTGAAAGCAGTGAAAAATACACTTAGCTTGAATTATTAATTTATGAGGAAAGAAGAGACTACAAAAGTAAATGAGACAGAATACTCCCCTGAGTGACAACATACAATCACAAGACTCGCTCCTCTATCTTTTTTGAACAAATATGGTATAAATATTGAATCACCAGTAAAACAATAAATAGTAGCCTATTAGAATCTTATTTCTATATATACAATAGTTGAAACCAGCAGTTAACTCAAAATTTAAAAATTATAATTCAGCTTGATAGTGCACATGAATATATCTAATTAAAATCCAAATCGAATTTCAACAAACAAAACATTTAATGTGTCAATCATAACTTGAAAATGATATCAAAATGGCATAAAGCATGCACATTCCCAGAATAATCTAACATTAATTTCAAACAAATATAATATCTAAATGTTAAGAATGGATATATGTAACATTATTAGGGAGTTTCAAATACCAAATATAATCTACAATTTGATGATCCTTCAATAATCCATTTCCCATTTTCTAGTCCCCTACCGCTGCCCCACCCCTTTCCCTCCCTCTTACACCCCTGGACAACCCCCTTACACCCCCCCTGGACACCCCCTACACCACCTCGACCCCCTCTTCACCCCTACCCCCCTGCTCCATGCACCATGCACACTGCCCCCCATGGGCAGCCCCTTGCACCCCCTCCCCCAACACCCACATGTCCGCCTAGACAACCCCCCTTCACCCCCCTGGACACCCCCTGCACCCCCACCTCCCCTGTAGTAGCCCCCCATCCCTTCCCCCTACACACTGCCCCCTGGACAACCCCATTGCACCCCCTGGACACACCCCCATGCCCCCCTAGGGAAGCCCCCTGGACCCCCCCCCCCCCCCCCCCGCACCCCCACTAGACACTCATGACCCCCTGGACACCCCCTGGACACACCCCCATACCCCCCCTGGACAGCCCCCAAGACACATCCCTGCACCCCCACCCCTTCCCTTCCTTTATCTGAATTATCATTTGGCTTATTTTGATTACTTTAGAGGATTTCAAATGAGAAATCAAATGATCAAGAGAGTGATCATGTAAAGAAGTAGTCATCACACGGATTGTGCCATCATTCAAGCAATCTTGGAGATACTGAGAATATAGAAATTCAAAATATCCTAAGATCCTCAGGTGTTTGAAGAGGACCTTGACACACCTTAAAAAAAGCAACACCCCCTATATAAACCTAGGAAATACAAAGAGTTTTTTTTTTGTTGGTTTTATGAGAAATCAATATAAACTCTTATAACTAATGAGTTCACGTGATTAAATCACGTGAAGAAGATCTCAGAAAACCATCTTGATTATGTGATGGTAAGGAGGATCCCGCAGAAAAACCATAGCCCCATGAAGGTGATCCCGCAGATATATCTACTATCTCACAAAGAAGAACCCTGAAGGACACCGGGTCTTGTGAAGAGGTGAAAGAGAACTCACAGACACACCATATGCCATGCAATGCATTTATACAAGACATCTTCTGATTACACAGTGTTCTGGAGATCATGTGAAGCATTTGATTCTTTATTTGAGGAAATTTGGTGATCGACACTTGGGGGAACACGAAGGTAGTCAACAGGTCACATAACATATCTTAGATCATGCTTTATTTCATGATACATTGAAGAAAAAAGGAAGATAAAGGTTGCAGGCATCCCATGCTACCCATGAAATCCATGCAAGCATAATTTAGATACATGAAACAAGGCTTTAAAAGACACATAAAGTAAGAGAACATATAAACAAGTGTGTTATTGTTTTAGATTCCATGCAACTCATGCCACCTTCACCCTGCACTACCCCATGCACACAACCCCCCCCCCCCCCCCTCTGACACCCCCATGCCACCCCTAGAGAGCCTCATGCACCCACCAACCGCCCTGCAGCATCCCACCCCCTCCCCCTTCACCCCACACCCCACACCCCCTGCCCCACCCCACCTCCATGCCCCTTCACATTGCCCCTTCCCCCTGCACACTACCCCCACCCTTCCCCCTTCAGCCCCCCCCCCCTCCATGCCCCCTGCAAACTGCCCCCTGGACACCACACTGCCCCCCCTCCCTACCCCGGACACATTGCCCCCAACCTTGCCCCCCTACACACGCCCCCCCCCCAAACCTTCACCCCCGGTCCCCTTTCCAGTGACCCCCCAAGGAGAAATGTTTGATTTATTTCAGATAAAAAATATAAACATTCATCTTCATCAACTACAGTGACATATGACTTAAGAAAATAATGCGGGTGGCCAAGCCCATTATCAACAAAAATCTTGTAAATCAAACAGATTCAAACTCAGTTGAAATATGCTATAAACAAAAAACCTATAGTAAAAGAATATGGAAACAATGAATCAAAATAACACATGAAATCAGTGAAAAATAAACTCAGCAGGCATTGTGAATTAAATTGGTAAGAATATAGGAAAAAAATTAATGAGGTAGAATAATCCCCTACGTGACAGCATCCAATCCCAAGATTCTTTCCCTTTAATATTTGTTGAACAAATCTGGTATAAAAATTGAATCACCTGTAAACTAGGAAATATCAGCCTATCAGAATCTTATTCCCATATATACAATATATGAAACCTGCACAAATCATAGGATTTAGAAATTATAATTCCGCTTGATAGTGCACATGAATATAACAAAATAGAATTTAAATAGAATTTCAACAAACCAATCATGTAATGTATCCATCACAAATTGCAATTGATATCAATGTGGAATAAATCATCCACATTCCCAGAATACCGGTCCCCACTTTCGTTCCCAACCACCACTGTGAGTCCCCCCGCCCCTTCCCTCGCACCCCACCCCCTACTAGTTCCCCCCACCCCTTGCACCACCCTCCCCCTGCCAATCCCCCACCCCCTGCCCTAACCAGTCCCCCCGGCCCCTACCGCACCCCCCTTGCACCCTCACCACTTTCACCCCCCCTTGCTAGTTCCCCCTACCCCCTGACAGTCCCCCCTCCCTGAAGCTAGTTCCCCCTACCCCTGCAAGTCCTCCTACCCTACCCCTAGAACCAATCCCCCTTTTCCTCCCCCTTTCACCCCTTTCCCTTACCTGTCCCCCACCCATGCCCCCTTGCACCATGAACTAAAACAAAATATTTTCTCTTTCATCGTAACTAGCATTGAATCAAAAAAAATTGAATACAATATTTATCATTGATTTGGATATTAGCAAGGTGGACAGTATTCCCTGATTCAGAAGCTGCTAACCCATATATATCGTCACCTTAGACAGTCTCCAGCACAGATCTCAAAAACATCAGATTCAGGTGATGTTCCATCAAACTGCATGGATAACAGCAGCGAAAATACCTGATAGTCATCATTGAAAAATGAAAAACGCGATTTGTGGGTGAGAATACCTAGATCTGGTGTACCTGCAAGGCTGGTCCTCACATGTTAAATGTCATCCTACAGAAAAATATAACATAATAAGGTAAGAGGCAAACATCCCTAGAAATAAACATTCAAAGTCAATTCTACACCTCAAACTGTAGAATCCAATTCTTTCTAACATCTATAATTTTCATGCTGAATGGAAGCTCAATTGCATTTCCATCTACATAGTAGACCCAGTGAAATTCCTTCTTGTTCTTTTGGGTCTAACAGAATTATTTTTTTCGTTTTTTAGATATACTTATACCCAACCCCCGGTACAGAAATTTTAAAAAATGCAATATGAAAATGATGCTTGATTGTATTTTTATAGAAATTAATATTGATTATAAAACATTTATCATAATTGAATCCAAAGCTCCCCCCCCCTTGCCAGTCCCCCTACTCTCCCCCCGCCACTGCTAGTCCCACCCTCCCCCATGCACAAACCTATAGTATACCAATACACCATACACATACACCTGCAATGAATTATAAAAACCATTACATCATCTCATTTCTACATAAATAAAAATACAACTAATACATATAAAACTGAAATTTTATAAAAATTGAAAACAAAATTATATATAAAAAATGTCAATAATATCGCTAAAAATGTCATCTAAATCCTCCTCCTCATCAGCACCGATATTAATAGCATCAACGTTTGTACCACCACCATCAACAACAACATCATCACCATCATCATCTTCAGCCTCTCCACCATCAAAAACATCTTCAACCTCTCCACCATCTACAACATCATCAGCCTCTCCAATGGAATATTAATCTACACAATCATCGTCATCCTCATACATCGAGTGCAAACTCGATAAACATCAATCCACTATTCTTGCACCCTCTGACGGTAGTGAAGAGAACATAGCTGATATAAACTTGAACAATTGTTCATTTTCTTTTTTCTATGTCTTTGGAGAATCTTGTTTAAATTATTTATTTTTTGACACAATGGTAGCATGTAATTCTTCTTTGGTAACCATTCCTTCAATATTTCTATAAGATTCAACACCTAATGACCAATATTTTGATGGAATGATTTTCTTTCTTTGTTTACAATGAACTCTACCACTGTTCTTGTTTCCAAGAATGTGATGTAAATAATCGTTTGGTACAAATGTTTATGTTTCCTTCGTCATTAAATCTTGATGAACATAATATTATAGGGTGTTATCATTTTAATATATTTTGAAAACAATTCCTCTGAATTGCTCATACGTGTTATGAATAAAATGTCTACAACATCTTTTTTTGATTAAATCTAGACCAAAACATAAGTAGTATATGTCCATTTAAATTCTTTATACTAATTTTAAGAGTTGGTATACCTTATATATTACCTTGGGATGTTGTTTGGGTTAAAAAATATATTAGTAGTGGTTATGGACCTATTTGAGAGTCTAATCCTTATAAAAAATGAATGGATTTTAGATGTCTTTTTTATACCTTTTCAAGAATTGATCTTATTAAATTATCATTAAGAATATTAAAGATAGTGGAAGATAATATTTTGACCTATATAATACCATAGGAACGAGTGATATAATTAACTCAATAATTTTCAGTCTCTATGAGGAAAACCCAAGTCATATAATTTTCAATGATGGAATCATCATACTAATAGCTAAATATTTAATAACATTCGTACAATATTTTCCTGTGTTTC
Organism: Viscum album; assembly: GCA_963277665.1. Lineage (NCBI taxonomy): Eukaryota > Viridiplantae > Streptophyta > Magnoliopsida > Santalales > Viscaceae > Viscum > Viscum album. The sequence continues at coordinate 872,432,728 of OY728143.1, read as the reverse complement.
CTGATTCACAATAGTTTTAGCTTTCTATTCCCTACTAGAACAAAACAATATTGATCAGAAAACATGTCCTTTGAAACTTAATTCCCGTTTCTACATGATAATTGAACATAAATAATGAAAAAATAAATGTATATTCATTGTTAAACCATATATTACCTGTGAGAGTTCAGGATTTGGCTCTGTAGTTCTCCCCTGAGTATGATTATATATCATGGTTCACTTAATTCTAATGCTTACATCAGATAAATCATATTAGTAAAAAAAATAAACTTTCATTCTAACAAGTCAAAAGAGATAACATTCATCTTTTCAAGGTAACAATTTAACGAGTTCAAGACATAACTGAAATAACCATGTCTGGAAAATAAAATTGAACACAATCACATCTAATAAAATCATCCACTCTAGAAAACTATGATTACGGAAAAAATCTATTTATTAAAAATGTTAATATTTTAAATTACCTTTAAAGAGGAACAACTCCAATATGCTATTAATTCATTGTATTGAGAAATTGTGCATTCATTAAAGATTGGTTCATTTTCAAGGAGAGTACCTCTTCTTTTTTTCTATCCAACATGCAGGTCAAGCTTGTAGGCCCACCACATCTCCCCCAGGTCCATTAACATAGATATCATAGCTTGGAGACCATCCGGGAAGATAGAGCGAAGCTGAATGTTCAAACAAATTTATCAATAATACATTATAAAGAATTTGAAAACTAATTATAAAAAATATATTACCCAAATTTATCAACATACAGGTCATCCTTGATTATGCACACTATGTTGAGGGGTAATAACTAGAGAAGTTTCCTCCATAGTAGACTGTGGATGTTTTGGTTGGGTAGGAGTGTACGGGTATACAGGGTCCATAACCAATTGAGGTGTACCCTCCATAGTAGGCCATGGATGTTGAGGTTTGGTATGAGGGTAATGGTATACTGGGGGCATAACCAATGCAGGTGTACCTTATAGTGATAAAGGAGGATAAAGGTAAAAAGGTCGTGGGATAGAAGGAGATGGACTACACTACATCGTAGGAGGAGGAAATGGATAAAACAAGTGACAACCCATGTATGGAAAAGGAATATAAGTGGGATCCTGATGGGAGTAAACCGTTTAGGTGACTGTAGAGCCATGGATTCTGAGGTGGTACATGTAGGGGGTTGCATGTAAGGCTGGTCCTATACTCTGGAGTGCTTGAACCATCTTCAGTGAATGCAAGTCGCCTCCTTGATGATTCCTATTTATATTAAATAATATTTGTGGAAAGTTCATACATAATCAATAAATAAATAAATAAAGGACATACCGGAACAATCATATTAGTCAGTCCATCTTCTCTAATTCGTTAATGTTTTTCCTCTATTTTTTCTCTGAACCACCTCGTAAGATATATTAATCTGTGAATAACAAAAGTAATGTGAAGATTTTAAAAATATAACAAAGTATTAAATAACTATAAAGATTCCAAAAAAATCATATTATTTTTCCAAACTTTACATATTCCATTAAGTTTTTTTCTTTATGTTTTTTAATCATTAAATAAAAACATTACAAAACAAAAGAAGTGGATACTTTAAGAGTTTAAAAAACACACACCATGTCAGAATAATATAATCTGAATACTTTGAAACATGTAATGCTACACATTCATTGTTATAATTTACAGTTCACAATCCATTCTCACAATTGAATCATATGTATCATCAAATGATATATTTGACTGAATACCGACTGGTTCATCCAAAACATCATCATCATAAAATCCTTCATCGAAGATGTGTTTGGGAATAACATCAACAATATCACAAAATTGTGGTCTCAAATGGTCATTTACATAAAATACTTGTATATAATGTGTTTCAAGAATATAAGGCTCATATGTTCGCAGCTGACGTTTTATATCAATCACTCTAAAACAACAATTATCTATATACGAGCCTTGTCATGACATTGAATCAAACCACTTGCATTTCATCATAGAGACATGTCCAAGTTCATTGTAATATAATAAATAAATTATCTCAACAACCCCATAATATGACATATTTTCTGATTGGGGTTGTCTGTCTAATGCACTAGCATAACAATCCGTTGTAGCACTTATCGTGATATCTTCATGATGTGTTTCCATCATTGTTGCACAACTATTTATAATGAATTTAAAATCATTTTGAATTAAGGCTTTACAATCACGAAACACATTGTTCGGACCAAATTACTATTCTCTTATTTCAGCAGATACATCATGCATTGGTAAACATTGGACCTGAAATATATCGAAAAAGAATATTGAACAACTAAAAACTATTTAGTACTCCAACCAGACATCATTCCATATGATGTGAAATCATTTATTTTCCATAATAATGTTTCATGACACATAAATTAATCCTTTCTAAATGCATCATATGTCTACACCCCAATAGTCCAAAACTCCATCAAATCATCTATTAATGGTTGCAAATATATGTTGTTATCATTTCTAGGATCATTGGGTCCATAAATCAATATATGCAGGATATTAACTGTCGTTTTCATACAATCCATTATAGAAAATTGTAAATATGAATGAAAATAGTCCATGTACTATGTTCAGTATGAATCGACTTAAATTGTTTGAAACTATCACATGAAAATCCCAATTTAACATTCTGTTGGTCGGCTGCAAAATCAGGATGTAACCTATCAATTTTTTTCCATGTTATCCCATCAGTAGGATGAACTATATCATCATTATCATTATTTATTTCATATTCCTTCCATCTCATATTCTTAGCCATTTTTTCTTATATAAATAGTTTCTGAAGTCTGGGAATCAATGGAAAGTGCGACATAACTTTCTCTAGTACACAGGATTGAGTTCCATATTTATTAGTATTCTATCTCGATGTACTACATTTTTTGCACTCATTTAACTCAACATTATCCTTCCAGAATAGACAAAAATATTTAGGTAATGCTTGTATTTTCTTAATTGAAAATCAAAAATTATCAACTAACTTTGAGTCCATATATTCATTTTCAGGAATACATGCATCATCTGGTTGAAAGTCCTTAAAAAGATTAAGTTGATAGTTAATTGCAGTATTACTAAATCCATACATTTTTCCCATGATACAGTCGCATTAAAAACTCTATTTTGATCATTTTTTCACATAACTGGTAAATTGTGGTATTCGCATCTTCTAACGACTTTCTAACACGCTAAACGTCACCATTCTAATCATTAGTTGGAAATTCTGTTCCCTTATTCATTTCCACTTCCATGGATCTACATAAAGTGTTGGAACGAGAAGCAAATGGAAACCGATCAGTAATCAAATTTTCTATTCTGATCCTTTTAGCTGAATCCACGTCATTCTCCATTTGAACATTTTCTCTATTGTGATACTAAACATGATTTCCATTTTGAAAACCTTTTTTAGTGATGTGGTAACTTACTTTTTCATCTGTTAACCATGGTCTTCCAATGCAATCAAAACATCTTCATCGAACCAATCAACCATCTAAACCATTATTGAATCCGAAATCCAAAAAATATTCCAACTCCTTCTGAAACTCATCTATGATCCCATCAACATTATACATCCAACTTCTATCCATTCTAATATTAATAAACAAACATCTAGTCAAATTGTGGATGGAAAATAAAACCATTGAAACTCAGTCATGCTTAATAATAGTAGTATATGGACTCATCCAGAGGCTTATATTCGTTACATGATTCGTGAGAAAAATAAGTAAATGTTAAAGCTAAAAGCATCAACTATGACATTATAATTTACTAAAGTATATTAAATATCTAAATCATAATCATATAAGAACATTACCCATATCCACTAATTAATATTTATGTCATGTTAAGAGAATACAAAATAAAATCTCTTACTATCAATTATTAGACCATGACAAGTTAAACTTGGGTTCTAGCAAGTTCCCAGATTTCAAGAAGTTTTTAAATATTCTAAATGAATCAATCATAATCATCAGTGATTTACATTATCTAAAAATAATATAATAATGTACATGATATACTAAAATACATGAGATACAAGGGAGGTAATATTTTATATCCTAATGAAAATATAATAATACTTACAAAGTGTATCATTCTTATATACTTATATATTAGAAAATGAATCAAATGTTGGATCTGTGTGTAATGCATCATATTAGAATGGAACAATTATAGTAGACCATGGGGTTTTAATATTAAGGATGGTTTTTCTAGGAATATTGGGTTGTAATACGTGTATAAGAGAGGGGCTGGTGTGCATGGAGACGATGGGCAGGGAGAGGAGGTTGAGGGACTGGGCAGGGAGAGGAGGGAGAGGGGCTCGGCAAGGAGGGTGGGGGAAGGGCTAGGCAGGGGGGAGGGGGAGGGTCTGGGCAGGGGGGGGGCTGGGTTGGATGGGGAGAGAGGATGGGCAGGGGGGGCTGGGTAGGGTGGAGGGGTAAGGGGATGGGTTGTACAGGGGGGCTGGTGGGGGTGGGGGAAATTATAGATCTAGTAATTCCTGGTTATTTGAATCCAAAATATTCATGTGGTTTATTGAATGGTGAAAAAGAATAAATTAGTGCATCCATTTTTGACATATATTCATACAATTCGAAATAGAGACATGTGAATGATTGAAACTATTATTCATGGTAGAAAATTTTATATGAGCTATATAAAAGAGTGCTAAGACATGAACCAAATGGTTATAAAGATATGGAGTGGGAAATTATAGATCCATTAATTCAAGAAGAATTGAATCCAAATTATTCAGGTGGTTTAGTGAATGCTAAAAAGAAGATTCTTGGGCTGCTATATTTGATATATAATCAAGTAGTTCTAAATATAGACAAGTGGAAGCTTTCTAGTATTATTTAAGAGAGAGTAATTTCAATTTTAAAGATTAGAAGGTCGTTCTATTTTAAATATGGAAGATTTTATTCCTAATATTTAATGAGGATCAATTTTAGTAATGATTTATCTATCGTAGATTCTTATTATATTTCTACCAAGGCTAAATTTCTATCTGTGAAGATTCAAAGCATCTAGAAAAAATAATCACTCTACTCTAGCAATCATAGTGTGATTCATTTGGCCTAGATATTAGTGTTTTATGTGAGGATGAGTCACATCAACCTAAAGTACCATTATATCTTTATAATTCTTGATAATAGAGTGTTTGGGTTATAGAATATTGTAAGCTGGTGGAATATTCAATATATGTTCAAAAAAACATTAGTCGATGAGATAATGTGACAATATTATGCCTTAATTAGGCATGGGTGAATAGATTAAATAATGAATAAGAGAATTAAATATAGTAGAAGTATAGTGGGTGATTTTTTGTAATGTTTTTAAGGATACCATGAATCCCTTGAAGTAGTCTTTAGGTTAATGATTGTTAGTATTTTTAAATAATGTAATCTAAATATAGAAATTTACCCTAAATGAATAATTTCTATGGACTCTTTAGCTTTACTGGAGTTATGGATGTAGGATTCGTTTGGGTGGTAGTGAGGTTTCTAAAAGATTGTTAAATATTGATGGATGTCATATTAGTTGGTTATATCCTTTGGAAATTTCCTAAAACAATATAATATATTACCTATCAATTCCTTTTTAACTTCATCAGTATCTTGATACATAGAATTTCCAAATTTTTCTAGACATTTTTAGATTCTCAAAAAAACTTCCAAATATTCTAGACTGAGTTCAAAACATTATCACATATATGTAATGATCTTCATCATTATAACTATATGTAAATAAAGAATTAGAAAGTGATGGTTTGAAAATAATATCATTATTCGATTTAATGGTAATTGTCATGTAAATCTAATGTAATAACATTTCCAAATATATTTTCATAGAAAGTGTAGGTTTGAAAATAAAATCTATAAAAGAATAGGTGAATCAAAATGAAGACAATAATTAAACCATGTCTATAGTGGATAGTGGAATGAGTGTGGAAGCTTGTTCTATATAAAGAACCCAACTAGTGATAAAATAATCCCAATAACGACATTATCTAAAATATGGAAATTCTAAATAATATGTTGTAAAGATTTGACGATTTAGGTTTGCTGGAAATTGATGGTAGTGTAACAGGTTTGTGAATTTTCCATTGGATTGTCAATACAATCTAACAATACATGAAACCCAAAGGAAGAAAATTTCAATGGTGGTCAGGATATATAAAAAGAAACATTCGTAGTTTGAAAATAATATGTCTACATTTAACCGATTTGGAATGCATGAAGAAATATATGATGCTTTCAATGGTTGTGGTCACATAAGTGACGCATGTTCATATCAAACTTATAAATTTTGAAAATTTCAGAAATAAAAAGTCTATTACACAAAACACTTAGAAACGGATTATTAATTCCAGAAAAGTAAATAGAAACATAATGATTCTAAAATAATTAATAGATAACTGAATAGTAAACAGATTAATCCATGAATAACAGAATACCAGATTAATTATGAGAATGATATTGAAATATATACCATGAAATTCTAGTGAATAATAGTTTATAGGATACCAGTCAACAAATGTGAGCCTAAAAATAGATGACAATAAACAAAGAATCATCTACTGAACTCCACCTACAATTGTAAACTCCCAAATCAGAATGAATATTGTAAACTCCTACTACAATAAAGGGAACCATAAAATAGGTTAACAGTACTACAAATAGAAGAAATTATGCACATAAGACCCACAAAATATAATGAAGTAAAATTGTTTTGCCAATGCATCAAATGGAGGTGTAAGGTTTGAAGAACAGATACACTGAATAAAGGAGGAATGCCTGAATGGAGGAGTAATGCTCAAATGGACAAGGAAGACCCAGGTAGAGGAGACGAAAGCTTCGATTGATGCACCGAATGGAGACATAGTTTAGGGAATGAGGAACCATGAGTGGAGATGCCAAAAATGGAGAATTCGTGTTGTGAATTAAGGAATCATGGTGAGAGATGTAGGAACCGAAGCCGAAGAGGATGAACGAGATAGAATTCGGAAGTCATGCGAAGATCAGAAAAAATGCTGCAAGGAAGAGGAGAATGGATTCGTGTGAGTGTCGGTGAGCGAGTGAGGAAATCTGTGAGCGAGAGAGGAATTTCCGTGGCTAAATCCAAATTTTTTTATTAACTGTGGTGGTATCATAGTATGTATCCACAATTTTTTTTAAATAGTGTAAATATAATTGTGGATGTTTCTTTAATTTGTAGTAGTGAAAAGAGGATGTTTACCTCTTGATCTCTTCTCTTTGAGATTCCTCTTAAGGCCTTTGGTTTTTTCCATTTAGTGATACATGAAGCAATAGGACGCAAGGGAGAGACTTGTGAGGTTAATTAGTCAGAAATTAGGTAAGTATCAAGACTTGAGAGGCATGGGAGAATGAGGGGAATGAGTGTGGTGTTTATAGTGAAGGAGATAAGGTATTTTACATTATTTTAATCATTATTATAATGTTTTTTCTCAAGTCTATAAATACTCTTAATTCATTTGACACCAAATTGTAATAATGGAATTTGATTTTGAACCAAGTGGTATTACATCACTTATGATGTCATAAATAGAGAATTTAACTAATAATATGAATATATGGAATTTTATTGTATTTTACTATTCATAAAAAAATCATGAATTTTATAAAAATCCCAAAAAATCGCCCTAACAATTTTTTATTGTGTAGAATTAAAAAATGAACTCAGTTTTTGAAAATAAATTCCTAAATATTATTAATTTAATTTTTAATAGAATCATAATTTATTGAAAAATTAATAATTTCAATTATATAACGGCTTTTATCTCACATTAAAAAATTATCCATGATTTAATTATCTTAAATCTTAAGGAAATAAAATAATAATAAAATTTACTATAAATTGGGGTCATATTAATATTCATATTACTATTCATAAGGGTATGTTACTATTCACCAAAGATCAAGTTGGTTCCCTCAAACTCCAAATAACTTATTGAACATAATTGTAGAAGAACATTTTTTGAAATTCAAAACATATAAGAAAAAAAATTATGTTTAAAGGATAGTTATAAAAATCTATGTAAAAAGGTCTCATGAATTTCAATTTTTTTAAAATCCTTGGGGTGTTAAAATAATAATACCAAGTGTGATGGAAACTAATTTCAAAACAACCACATGTAACATGAAAAAACATTTCATTACCTGAGATTGTGATAATAATATTTTTAATCTCTAGGGGTTAATATGTTAATTATAAAATATCAATTGGTCCATTAATAGACCAAATGTGAAATCTATTAAAACATAAATAACTTTTCAGAAGTTAGTTTATTTAATAAATTTTATCATTTAATAAACAATCATTTATTATAAAATAACATTATTAACAATTTTGAAATTATTAATTTAATTATAATTTATTAAATATCAAAACAATATTAGAATCCAAATATATTTTGTTAAAATATTATTAACATGATATATTAATCTAAAAAATTAATTAATGATAATAATTCAACCAATTTACATCACTATTAATATTTATAGAATCATTTATTTTAATTAATTATTATGTAAATAACCACAATGTTTGTATTTGAAGAGCATTTAATTTAACTAAATCATATACAAAAAATATTGATAATCCATTATGATAAAAATTACTCATTTAACGTTATAACGTATATGTATAATCAAATATATGTTTTTTTCAATGTCTCAATGTTTTATAAATATTAAAGTTGAGGAATGTTCCCTTTTTGTCTATTCCCTAAACATTTGATTTAGGGAATATTTATTGATTAATATCCCAATATCTAATAAAATTATACAATTTAAGGTATGTAGTCTAAATATGGATATCCAATATCTTTTAGACAAGTTTCTATGTCATTTATGCACTTCTGATTAAGGTTTAGTCCATAATTACATATAATTTTACATTAATCAACGTAATTAATTATAATCGCTTTAACTAAACCTTTTTGTCAAAAATTAAGTTGATATTTTTAGCAAAAAAATATTATATTGATTAAAACATTTTATTTATGTTTCTGAAAATTCTCAAAACAATAGTGGGAACATTATGTTTAGTGATAATCCCGCAGATGTGCTGAGAAAGTAGGTTTTTAATGTAAAAACATTCAAAATTTCAATTAGTGTTCTTATATAATTTCAATATAAAATGATTCTTCTAACCTAAATTTTATTAATATATGTATAATTTATATATTATTACATTAGAAACAAATTGAAAATATAATTTAACACAAATATTTTTTTACATGAAAAAGTTGTTTTTTACTGAAATGTAGTATTTTTATGTATTCATCAAAAATATTGTTTCTGAGAAAAATCCAAAAAAAATACCCTAATATAACTTTGAAATTATAAATTAAAAATTAACATTTTTTGGTTAAATTATATTTTTAAATGGGTTTAAAATTAATTTAATCATTTATAGAATCACAAGGAAAATAGTTCATTTGAAAAAATAGTAAATTTTTTAACATATAATATCTTTACCAAAATTTAATATTTTATTTATAAATATTTTTTATTTATATAAAACCTTTATAAAAATATTTACAAATTAGTTATTACTATTAATATTTCTTAGTTTAACATCTAGGTTATAACTATCTTATTTTAATAATTATAATAATAAAATTATATTTCAAAAGTACTCGGCATTACATGTAACTTACGCCAAGTTAGTGTTGTGTGTAACATATGCCAAGTATGTGATATTTTAAAGGAATATTTGGCCTAGTTGGATGAAATACATCAAAAAATATTAATTTATTCAAAAAAATTATTTCATAAAATATCGGGGTATTACAGTTTCTGTTAATGAAAAGAGGCATGTTTGATACAAAACCATCTTATCGATTATCTATTTAAAGAATTAAATTAAGAAATGATAGAAATTGAATATTTTTAATCCTTAATGAAAATAAAAGTTTAAAAATGATTTAAAAAAGCTTAAATACCAAAATATGTTCCTTTTATTCTGAATGTTGGTCGGATACAGTTTCTCAAGTGGTGGGGTCAATTGAGTAGAGAATAATAAATTCTATTTAATATTGATTAATTTTCAGTGCGTTAATTAATTTAAAATATCACAGTTAATAAATATATAATATTGTTATAATTTCTAATATTTTAGAAGGTTTTTAATGATTTATTAGTTCTCAGGTAACCAATATAGAATATTACATAGTCCTTCAAAAACCAATTTACATAATTATTATCTTTTAAAAAGTACTAATAAATATAAACTATAAAAGTATTAGTTTTTTATTGTTTAAAATTGTTTTAGTATCAATAGAAAAAACAATGTAAAAAACACACTGTGGAAAATGAAGATATACATTCAGTCTCAGGTAGAGACATAATCCTCTGCACTTGCTAATCATCTTCCAACTAAAAATTTATATAAAATAAACAAATCGATCTCCATCCTAGATCCGGTTTTATAGTAGTTTAAAATATATCCACGCCATAGACGTCCACTTCTTATGTTATACGTGGGAGTAATAAATAAAACTGACCATAGAAGGACCTCTACCACTATTATCCATCGGTGTACACATATGAAAGTGTTAAGAAAAGATATAATGTATCTACCACTTTAGCATGAGAGACAATGTGAGTGATGAGAACTAATAATGCACACACAATTATTGTAACATAATAAAGAAAAACAAAATAGAGAAATCTTAGAGTAAAGAGCCTAGAAATGATCATTATGTTGAAATGTAGGTCCTCAATCTTGATTTAGTTTGTAGTGAATCTTGAGTTGTTTTGTCATGGAAACTTCAGAATAAAAGAGTGTAATATACAAATTTTCTTGAATGGAGGAAATAAGATGATGTGTATGAGCTTCATATTGCTCATTTGACTGTTTCAAGGATATACCAGTTCATCTCTTCAACTCTGTAGGGGGTGTTCTGGAAGTGCAATCTCTCTACATGATAATTATCATCTTTAGCATCAGTTTCATATCTTACACACGAAAGAGTCTGCTTCTTTATTAATAGCCAAGTAAGAAGAATATCTATGGTCATCAGGATATTAATCATCCTTGTACAAAAAATATGAAATCCCCTTCAATTCATTATCTCGAGAATTTAATATAGAATAATTTGAAAAACATTATGCATTAACGTCAATGATATATCCATCATAATAGTTTAAATGGAATAATGTAAAGAAAATAGTGCTAGTGGTTCAGTCTAGCAGTGTATCAGGGCCTGGAGGTGACTTGTTGTGGAAGCATGACACTAATAATGGATTTATATGGCAGTGTATCAAACCTGTACTTTGTCAACATTATTAAATGGCAGTGTGTGGTAGTCGGTGTCTCAGTTCGTGTTATCTTTGGTAGTGGTGTCTTAGACTAAACCAACAATACGCTTTTGCATCATGACCTCTTGATGGTGATATAAACATGTAGTGTCTCAAACTTAGACATCTTTATGCTTTAGATTCAATACATCCAGATGATGAGATAACCTAGATGTGACTGAAATTTAGTGATATTTATATGTGGATGGTGGATCATGGAAAATGGTGACTCATATAAGATGGTGTCTCAAAAATTGTCAATTTTTCAGTTCATCGTTACGACATCCTAATGTGAAGTCCTTGTTCTTTTGGTGAGTCTACCTTCACAATGTATTAACCTCAATGGTGTATCATCTTTAATAGTGACTAGAAGGGACTCATACTTAGTCAGTTTTGTCACCTTTCTCTAAATATGAAATAATTATAGAGAACATGAAATTCATTAGTAACATTTGTATCATGATTTTGTGATCATTAAAACAAGTATTTGAATAATTTATTTATCTATTCAGCACATATACCATATCCAAAACAGCACTAATAAAAATAACATTTACATATCATAATTTCTCAACATGTGAATTTAATGTCAATTTCTTAATCTATTAGCACACTTACCAATTATTTTACATAACCCATTTAACCCATTCCCCTTTCTCATTCCATAACCCATTAAGTACGTTTATCAATTTTTATACATTATCTCATTTAAACCATTTGTCACTTCAAATTCCTTAATCCACTAATAAATTTCCATATAAAATTCACATTCTATTTGGGACATTTACATTAATCCATTTGACCCTTCTAGTATTATTCCAAACTATCCCTAATGTCATTTTAAACAACTAGACACAACTATAATTAGTGAATCTATAAGATTTATCCTAACATAACAATAGGTTCTTCAAGTAATCTACTTTAATAAACGTTAATTTCATGCTTAACATTACCATGTTCCATGTTTGAGAATGGTGGAACACCCCACGGGTGGTCCTAAACCCGTCTAGTCATTCTCAATTCATCACACAAGGATCATGATGGGATTAATTTATCAAATAGAAAAATATTTTACCAATTCGTACTAAAGTAATATAATTCACATTAAGAGGGAACCAATATCACAAGAACACATGCTAAAATCAACAATAAAACTATGGGATATAACTTGTCAACCACAAACATCGAATCCGAAGATGAACATGCCATTAACATTAGAATTATATCCAAATTTAAGAATCCCTTGAATACCAACCTAGAATAATCAATAAAAAGAGGGTTTTATGGATTCATAATAAGAAGAAAGAATCTACAAGCCCTAATATGGAAAATAGAAGAAATAATAGTGATACATTTCCATGGAGATTCAATCAGTACCCAACAACCCTCCAAAAAGCCTAGATTCGTATGAGATCCAGCCTTGGGAATATTGGGTCAAAATGGTTTTCCATTATAATTGATATAGGTTAAATAAGGGTAGAAATGGAAAATTTTCACTTTTAAAGGAGGCACCATGTTTGGCCACACAGTTTGTTGAACTATGCACCAGCCTCTCTCCAAGAGGGGTCAACGTCACACAATTACCTAGGGATTACTCAAATTTTTAAAAACATGTTCCATCCATGAATGATGCCTCTATCCAAGGTTTCATTGTTTGTCCCCACCCCTTGCACGAGTTACGCTAACCATGCACTGACTGTTTAACATGCATAGGATATCCCATTTTCCCTTTATTTTATGTCCTAAAACCCTATAACACCCATAAGATTCTATATACATCTAGTACATATTCCATTGTACAAATTTATGAGATTTGAACTAAATTTTAAACAATAAAATACATCATGATTTACATGCGATTAAAACCTCCCCATCAAATAACGGCTCATCCTCGAGCCATGCTCTTATGAATCATTGAATTTCCAAGGATATCATGACAATGGTCCTGAACATCCGACTCTCTATCTCTAAAGTTTTATTCCTAAACATTATTTTGGTACCACAAAATTGTAACCAAGGGAACAATCTTTCCTTACAAGACATTCTCACTACGATCGAAAATACAAACCAAATGCTCACTAATGCAGACATTAGTCTCTAACTCAACAACCTCAACATTAATCACATTAGGTGGGTTCCATTGATACTACTGAAATCATGGGGATGAACTCTACAGCCTCAAACGTCAAATAGGTAGGAGTTTTATTTTTATTTCAATATTCTTCCCTGCTCTTCTTTTTTTAGAAATGAAGATCACAGATCAACCTATGAACAAGTTTGATTCGTGGATTGTGTGATTATGTGGGAGGGTGAATTTTCTTGGGAATATATAATTAGGGATTCAAAAATTGCATTAAAAGGTTGAACTACCATCCCCAAACCCACTCTTTGATTTATACCTCTAACGCTGACAGCCCAGGCCAACACGAACAAGGCTCGAGCGCCTCCTCTAGTGCGTTCATGGTGGCCTCATTGTTGAATTAGAGTCAATTCGATTCCAGGGAATGTCTAGGGATGGAGGCGACCCGAGAGGCCTATTGGAACTAACAGATCAAAACATAGACAACCAAATAAACTTTGGTGGCCCGCTGAAGGTGACGTCAACTCAGCAACACCCGCACGGTGGCGCCAGCAGCCAAGGGCTGTGACACCAGAAGCTGAAGATAGCAGTTGGCCCACACTGGCCATGTGAAGGGAGAGGTTCCTACCAGATCCTTGAAAGTAGCAGAGGTGGCCGACTCTCTTTGGATTCACAAGAGGATGGAGGTGCCCCCATTGGCACGCCGCAGCGGTAGGAAGTCGTGCCAACTGGTTGCGGAAGCTGGAGTCGTGACACTATGCAGGCACAACATGGAGGAGGGTGTCATAAATCTGGGCCACCTGTGAATTGTGGGCCATGTTCTATCAATCACAGCTGGAGGGGCCTCGAGTCTACAAGGCCAATTGGAGATGGAAGCAGCTTGGATATTGTGTCCCAGCCGGGCGGTGCCACAACTTCCCCCCCCCCCCCCCCCCCGCCGGATCGGAATAATGCTGGAAGGCCATACCCCCAGCCTAGCTGGTCGGTCTAGTCCGACAACAGTGGCTGAGAACTGCATCCATCTGGCCATACCCATGTCGGTAGGCCGGATCTGCGCCCTTCGGGTCGAGCCGGACTAGACCTGGTTGTCGGGCAACACTGGGGGTGGGACCCTCGGCCAAACTGGGCCGGGTCTAGCGAGTTTTATGGGGCTTGGAACATTGACCATTCCATACCAAACTGACCATAACCCAAACTAGGTCAATTCAAGTCCATATAATTAGATTGGGGAGTGTGGGGACTTGGATTGTGTTGGCCCAACTGGGTCGGACTGGGTCGAGTCACAACCATCCCCATGTTTATTAAACCCTCATATCTTGCAAACCGCATGTCTGATTTACTAGTCGTTTTCAGTGTTGGGACCTTATTGATGAGGTGTATCTAATGGAATACATTATGGTGACTTTAATGGACATCTTGATGGGATGAATGGCTTGAGGATCAAGTCTCCCATGTGAGCTACGTACGTAACCTTCTGATTGGATGAGACCTACAGACTGCTTGATAATGGACCGGTGGGAAGAGGCTCTGTGTGACATGGTAGACCCACGGTGGGGAGTGTGTCTGTGTGACCTATAAGACCCACGATACTAAACAGGAGGAGTACCTATGTTCGGCCATGGTAGGAAGTGTCTCTGTGTGACCCGACATGTCCACGATGCGGAGCAGCTCTATGTGACTCATCATACTATGATACTCATCATGGATGAGTAACATAGAAGTACAAGGTTAGTGGGAACTAGCTCTTTGTGACCTGACATGACCAATATAATCGATAGACGTGGAGTTCCTCCTCAGCTGAAGAGTTTGGTGATATGACTGATGATGCTAATATTACTACCCTAGAATATACTTGGTGTGAGAGTTCTTGTACTTCATGCTTTAATTTGAGGATTGTTATGGGGTATTTCATTATTTGTTTTGGGAACCCTACTAATTTTCATGTTACTCGGCCCTGCACGGGTCCCTCCCCTTCTTATCGTGTCCCGTACAGATAATCGATGATTCGATAGAGACCTTGGTGGATTGGGACCCGATGGAGCCCAGTGAGATAGGACCGATCGACACATCGATGGTGGACTTAGAGGACTAGGATCATGTGGGCCCCAGTAGGACCAAGATGACATGACATACTACTTAGGCTTCCAGTAGCTTCACTACTCTTACCATCAAGTGGGGTTTTCCATGGATGGCCATCAGTGTTTTATTTGTACTTTGTTGTTTCAGTTATTTTTATTGGGATTGTATTCTAGACCACTTTCTATCAGTTTGATTTTTGAACCTAGTATTGTTTTAATATAATTTTTCTCCCCTTTCAGTATGTTGGGGCATGTTTGTGCTTGTGTGTGCATACAGGTACTCAGGAAAATGCCGCCCAGTTATAGGTTGATTACTTTAGCACTAGTCACCAACCCCTGGCCTTCGAGAGGCAGGCATGGGTTAGTGACGACATGGGCCCTGGGGGACGGGTCCCGAAAAATATGTTAGATAAATCATGTATATAGTACTATATTAGGTGTAATAATGGGTTGGAAAAGTGAATAAAATTAAAAAACATATGAATATATCTTATAAATGGTAGGAAAGCCATCAAAATAACAAGAGGAATGATCTTTCTTCTATGGTGGGTGATCAAGTCTATCTTAAAATGTCATTGTGAAGAATTGTTATGTTTTATAGTAAAAATGGGTAGCTATGTCTAAGATTCAATAGATCATATAAAATCCTAGATAAAATTGTATTAGTTTGTTACAGAGTAGCATTGACTCCATTCTTATCCCAGGTAAACAATGTATTCCATGTCTTGATGTTAAGAAGATTTATTCCAGATTCATATCATATTTTTATCTCTAATGTAGTATATTTAGAAGATAAAAGTTATTATTAGAAACATCCAATGAATATTATTGACCTTGCATCATTTTATATATAATTGGATTCACTAGTATATGGTTTAGTGGAAAAAAATATGGTAGAAGAAGGAACAAGGGAATCTCAAAAATCTATGAGGGAATGATATCTCCAATTTTTTTAATAAAGGAATAATGTTCTGAGTATATAATTTTAAAAAGGGGAGAATAATATCACCACCCAATCAATGAGTTAATAAATGATTTTCATATTTATTATTACTCATGAATTATACACTTATGTTGATTATAAAAATATTTAGTTTTTTAATGGATAGATTTTTATTAAACTAATTTACTATGTGTTTTTATTTAAAACATTAATTTTCAAATTAGATAATTTTTTATTGAAAAAAATGAACTCAATTTGATAATTTAGAATTTTATAATTAACATATGATTATGTTTGAGGGATTTTCTAAAAATATTGATTTTTATTGAATAGTGAGAATACAGATTTTTGAAAAACTGTCATTTAATTCTATTGAAAAGGCCCCGTTATATTTTTAATTTGTAACAAAAGTAATATATGAATCAATTATTTACAAACAGACCAATTAATTATATAATAATCAATATTATATCCAATATTTTTATAATAATACTTTTGGGCTTAATAATCATTTTTTATTCAAAAATTCATATTTCATTACTCTTAATGTGATAATTATAAAATTAATTCCAACTTATTATAGGGATTTAATTTAGTAAAATAGATTCCATATTTTTAATTTTAACAACTAATATTATTTAAAGATGTCAAAATTGTTTTTGGTAAAAATGAATTGTAAAAAAGTGCACCTTTTTCACTATAATAAATGGGTAAATTTGGATAACTTATTTAAAAACTAAGTCTTATGTAAACCATTTTTCATCTTTAATATTATTTCATGATGGTATTTATAACATTATCACATTAATCTTGATATTATATTTTTATGGTACATTTTTCTATGATATTGAAAAAAAAATATTTTAGGTAAAAAAATCACCCAATTTATTTTAAATATATCTAATGTGTTCACAGAGGAACAAAAGATAGTTATGAATGAATGTTAATGTTATTTTATATAAAAACGAAAAAATATTTATTATGTTCATTGATTTAAAATTTAAAATTATATAATTACCTTACATTTTTTTCTCAAAGTTGATTCCATATATATTTAATTAAAATGAAAATAAAATAAATGATTTTTAACTTAATTATAGTAATATAATTTCAATGATTTATTATCTCATAAAATATTATAAAATAATAATATTTTTTTATAGTATTTGAAATATTTATATTATAATTCCTTCTTTTTATTAATGGAGTTTTGACTTTACATCAATGGAGTTTTAGTATTTCTAGTTCTATGTGCGATGGATGAAGTTGTTTTCTGGGACTACAATGATGGTTGAAACATTAATGGTTTACTTCATTTTTTGATGTGATCGATGGCTTATTGTTTCACATGTAAATTTTTTGGTTTTTTGGTGAAATTATTTATGGAATTGGTGTTGTAATTATAGAGACGAGGATAGGTAGGATTCCAGTAGGTGTTTCTCTTTGGAGCTGTGGATGACGATAGTTATTATTAGTGCATTAGGGTTCGTAGTTCAAGGTAATAATCTCATCGTGGTTCGCATCCTGATATGGTCGTGTGGCATATTATCTGAATTTTGAATTTGGTTGTGCAACGCAGTAGATGGATTGGCATGTTTATTTTTAAAATTTTGAATTGTGTAGTGTTTGAATTTGGTAATAATAAATTGTATGGTTCATATTCGATACAAAGACAGTTTGTGAAAAATAAAAAAATAATGATTTCGAAAAAATAATTAATGGTTTATTAAATTATTATAAAATCCAAAAAATATTTTATCAAGAAAATGATATATACATGATAATATCAACCACGGTCCATTTATGGACCATTTTTCCTTTTATAATAAATTTCATTCCCTCTATATTTTACAATATTTAATACCATGGTAATTTTTTGAAGGGATTAACTTTGGTTAATTAAGAAATATTAAGATGAAAAAACTAAAAGAAACCTGATTTTATTGGATAATAAAATTTAGAATCACCATAATATTAGATTCCAATTTTAATAATTTCAATCCATTTTAGTATGAAAATTAATTTATATTAATTTAACACATTAAAATATTTCAATAATGCCTCCCCCATCTTTTATAAAAGAGAGCTGTTATCCTCGTTTCATTGAACTTCAAATCCATTTTGGTAGGGATTATATCTACAAAAATACGTTATTAAATCCACACCCACATCCTTGAGAACGTTTTTTATTAGAAATCTTACCAAATAACTCTATAGGGGAAAACCTTAACAGGTTTCTTGAAGAATAGGTATAGTTCTTTATAAAGAGTTATCATTTTATTTAATCTTCTACCACATTCAGACCTTATTAAAATATTATGAAATAATAAAATAAATATATTCTATATAAAATAATTTTATTATATTTATAGAATAAAATATATCTATCTCATGTTCCATGAAGTGTAAAATTAAACCATCATTCATGCGTACTATGAAACACCACCTCACGAACCGATATAATTTGTTTTCCATTAACGATTCCCATGGAAGGTTATAATAATGGATATAATTTATATATATGTAATTAAATAAATATTTTTTTATTATTTTAGAAAATTCATTATCTATTTTCATAAATTTTTATTCACTAGAAAATGATAATGTCCTTCATGCATACGTGTTTATTATCTCCTCCAAAAATCAATGTGATTCATCTTTTACCACCACATCACATGGATGATATATATACCTATATTTAAATAAATTCTATGGTAATTATTATTTAATTGTAATACAGGAAATTAAAAATAGTACTACATTTATTTCTATAATGATCATTGAAAAAGGGAAATATTACTTATGTCTATATATAACCTACAGTCTCTTTAATTACATCATAGTTAATTATTTATAAACATCTTTCATGGTTTCTCATAAAAGTATAATCAATGATAAAAAATAAAAATTATATAAGTGATTATTATTATAGAGAATATGGAATAATTACTTCTTTGACCATATTCAACCATCCAAATATATTTTGGGAATATGAGGTGAATATCATTAAAACAACCATCATGAAGTTAATTGATTATGAAATTTATTATACAAAGGTAAAAGGAATAGTAAAAATAAAAAATTTTCTATATCAATTAAAAAATTATACTAATTTTATTAATGAAGAAGATAATGATTGTACATGATTATTTAGACACAAGGGACAAAGTACATTAAAAACCACATATTATGTATTTTAAGGATTTATATTATGAATATTTTTCATACATGTCAAAATTTATGAAAATATTTTTTACATTTATTTAACATGATATAGTTTAATTATAAATGAAAATTTTACATCTTCTTATACTTTATTTCAATGTTTTTCAAAATATATTTTAACATATTTTATATGGATGGTTATGAAATTCTTTCAGAAAGAAAAAAGAAATTGTCAATGTTATCATATAAGAGTATAATGGATTTATTTCTTCTATAACTGTTAATTGTATTAATTTATAAAATTCAATGTTATCTTGAAATAAAAAACCAATTTCTCTTTTATTATGGGAATTTTTGTTTTTAATGACTGTATTTTGAAAGGAAATCATATTTAAATATATTAAACTATATTACAAACATGTTCAAAAGATTTGTAAAACGATTTATAGTGAAAGTGTATAATATAAAAAAGTTTTATTAATGATTTTTTCCTTGGAAATTTTTTATTTCTATGTTTGATCATGATATATCTCTTCATGACGAGTTCTCTTGATATATCTTATATGATGAGTGTGACTGGGTATCACTCAATTCATTAGATATTGACTATGTTCTCCAATGAATTATATTGGATGTTATCCATATGGTTAATCCAATTATAAGGTTTCATGTAAGGAATCCATGAAGACTATGTCCCAAAGAACCAACATAAAATTTCAATTATTTCAAATTAGTTTTCATAGAAAACAATTAATATAAAATGGTATGCTAATAAAATTTTCTAAAGTATTATGACCTTTTATAAGAATATTTTTGTTTTGAGTTTTTTTGATATCCCGTTTTTCCAAATAAAATCTCACTATTTTTATTTTCTATTTTGTATTCATACAAGGTATTTATGAAAACACTGGTTATAAAGATGGTTTCATTTGATCTAAATGTTTTTAGTTCAAGTATTTTTATATTCTCATTTTTTTATATAGACTAATGGGATTTTTTATATGTATATCATTTACCTTAATTATATTTTATTCATTCCAGGTCTTTAAAAAATCTTAGGTTCTGAGGATGGAAATAAATAAAAAAGAAGTCAAGTTATATTCTTAAATATTTTCCATGAAAAGAAATCTTGATTATTTTTAAATGTTTCATATTGTGGGAAATTTAATAATAATATGAAGATTAAAAATCATATTTTATATGTTTTTTTATTAAATATTTCTGACCAACTTCTATAAAACTATAAACCTAACAATATACTTGAAATGTAAGAAATAAAATTATAATCTAAAAATGAATATTACTGTTTAATAAAGACCGGGTCCTTATAATAAAAAAGATCTGAAATATTTGTCCTATATTCATAATAATATATAGTAATGTTGATAATTATATAGTTATTATTTTATTATGTTTAAAACACTTTTAGAGTAAGTGAAAGAATAATGAAATTTGAAAGAGTTGGTAAAGATGATTATCTCTTATTTAGTAAACATCCTTTAGATTCCTTTTTAATTATATTTTGAATGGTATTTGAATAATACCATAACATATAAATTGTATCGGATATTTTGATAAGATAAATGGGATAGTTTAGGTCACGATATATTGATAATAATTGGATGAAGAATTGAGATAAAGGGGTGTCCTGATATATGGGACGGAAAGGATAGACATGGAATTTCAAAACATTTTTAAATATAAATAAATAATTATCATGAAAAATTCATCAAAATTGACATATATTCAATTGAAAATATTATAGGGTCTTAATATACTCATACAATAAAATTTTGTTCATTTTGGTGTCATTTAGTTCCTTATCTTTGGTTTTAACCCCTTCATTAATCGATGTTCACAATAACTACAGAAACATCTTTTTCAATCTTAATGGTTTAAAATTTTACTTATGAGTTAAATAGTGTATCATGAGAGAAAAACAATGATATTTTAGACTATTCAAAATCCTAGTTGTTTTATTTATTATTTTTTTATAATTTTTAAATAATATAATAATGTTTTTATCATATTGTTTCCATTTTAATAACTATTTACATAATGTGACATTAAAAACCATATAATAAAAATGGAATTATAATATAAATCATTAAAAAATACCTAATGCATTATATATGTATATATATATATATATTGTAACAAAAATATTTAACCATATTATATTACTTTCAATATTTTATAAATCCTTTATTTATTTTTCAATTAATTGATAAAATATTATATCGCCATTTCATATGACTAAAATGTAATTATTTAATAACTAAAAATTTAAATTAAATCACCATAATAAAAATGTAAATTTATCATTTAAATAAAAATACATAAGTAATAGTTACATTTTTTATCCTTATGTTAAATATTTTGATATGTTAAATTCAACAAAGTGACATTTTGTATTTATACTTTTTTTAACTAAACATAAAGGTAAAAAACAAATAAAAAAGGAACTAAGTGGCCATATATTATATAAATGTATGTATATTAAAGGAATAAACCCGTAAAATATGAAAAAGGATGCTTTGGCCTTGTTTTGTATTCCTTAGTCATTGATTTAAACCTATTTTAACTATTTTACCCTTACCTTGGTGAGATTTATTTACCATGTTTACAATTCATAACTAAAAAAATAAAAGATATCTTTTTTTTAATAATATGTAATGAAAATTAGAAATATTCAATTAATTTTTTTGGATTCAATTTCTAGATGTGGAAATACATAATTTAATACCAAAACATAAAATGATATTTTTTTTCATAAATACATTTCCATTTCTATATAATTTATTTATACAAATTAGATAATAAATCTTATTCCCATTGAATTAGATTCATAATTATTAATATAATTGAATAATTTTAAATTTAAATTATTTTGCAAAAAAAATTACCTTTTTAAATGTTTGAATCCTAAATACATTTTTCAATAAAATGAAAAGCTTTAAACATTCATTGGAAAATCATCTATTCAAGAAAACTTCCAAAATTTCAATCAAATATATTTTTGAAATTATGATTATAAAAATGATATCATTTTTATCAAAAAAAATTCAAAATGTTCTATAATCTAATTATAATATTAACTCACAAAAAATTAATAAAAATCACATTTTATGAAACCTTACATTGATGAATAAAATGTATTTACTAAATATTGAGTATTAATTTACAAGTATTTAAGAAACAGTTTAATATTTATTATTTAATTTATATATATTTCCTAATTTGGTTAATACAATATATACCCACTAATTCTATCGCTAGTTTATATTGATCATATTTAAATATTAATATTTCATTGTATGTTTAAGATCTATGTTGTGTGTTGTATATGCAATCTAAGATAGTTTACATTTAAAATATCAAGGTGTAACAAAAATCCCAATTAATAAATTGTATCCTCACAATTTATAATTGTTCTAGGTAATCAAGGGAATGGTATTTAGAAATCCATTTGATGAACACTCAAATTATAAAAGGGATAATTGATCTTTCTCTTAATAAAATAGAAATTTAAATACCCAGTTAATCTGGAAAAACACACAACTATGCTTCCAAGTATGAGAACATTATTTGGAAGTGAATATATGGTCCAAGAAGAAAAATACATTTCTAAATAATAATGGTGAGTTATAGAGAATATTAATAATAATAATGTTATTTTTCATGAGATAGTTAGAAAAAAAATTCATAACTGAAGAAGGTTTTAAAAGTTCATCGATTCATTGGGAATGAATTTATTATGACTATATTTTTGTTCAAAGATCCTCATTCTATATTTGATGAAAACAATTTACCAGCTAGACAAAAAATAAGGAAAAATACATACATGATAAGTATAATTTCATCCTCTAGTCAATTTACACTACAATGTCATCTTTTGATCCATATTATGAGACCACAAGACAAATTGTTCATTACTGAAGAAATAAATAAATTTATAATGGATCAAATATTACACCAAGAAAAAAACATGTTTTCATCCAATATTCAAATATTAACAAAAAATGACATGGTTTCTTCTAGGTAATATAATTTCTAAAAATTTAAACATTTATTAAAATAAAAAATACATTTTTCATTTAATGTTTCATAATAACACAAAAAAATCAACTAATATTTTTTCACAAATAAAAAATCCAATATCCCAATTATAATTAATGACTTATACAATAAATAATATTTTATCTTTAAATATGATCTTATACCTTTTAAAATACATGGATAAAATTTTCTATAGTTAATATTTCATATTAAACCAAATTTTCAAACTTATGGTTACATATACGTCAACAAAATTAATAATCCCAAAAAATATCATTAATAATGATGATAATTCACTTCATAATATAGTAATTTTACTAAAATTGACAACAATATATCATCATTCAGAATTAGATACTAACTTGAAATGTAATCCTAATCTTTTACATAAATATATACTAAAATATCACCTTGTTAATAAATAAATTATATACCATTAAGAATATCTATATGCCACTATTCAATATAACATATTTAAATTACCATCATATCATATACTAACCCAAAGGTTTATATAATCATTAATAGGGTATTATTCCAAAAACATGGTAAATGTTTCAAACAACCTATAATATCATTACATAAAACCATAAAAGGGGTTTATATTCATTTTAACATATATAAACATTAAACATATTAATCCATGATTTTATCCATAACTCTTAATTTAACCCCAATGAAAGCATATATGTTTCCAAAAAAAAGGCAGTCTATATTCCTCAAAAAAAATTACATATTATTTACAAAAATTAAAAAATGGAAAAATATCATCAAAGATAACCTAATTTACATTTTCAAAAAATAAATAACCAATTTTCAAGTTTACCAATACTATCCAATTTACTTCATAAATTTCAATCATCTCCATATCCTAACTAAATATTATCACCTTACCACTAAGTCACTTTTCTTGGATATTAGACTGTTGAATTTTTTTTCAAATCCTTAATGAAAAAAATAATTGAACATTCAATTGATGTTTCAAGATTGTTATATTTAAAATATCATTGATATAACAGTTATGAAAAATAATTCTTTAAACACAATACTTAAAAGAATAAATCATTATAAATAAATGATTGAAAAATCATATTCCCTTCCTTGTTTTATGATTTATCCATTATATTATGGAATTAGGTAGGATAGTACCCATTTTCCCCACTCAAAAGACATTTAAATATAAATAAAACAACGAGATTAACTTATAATCCATCCATCTAACACTATATTTTTCCTTGATTATTTGTTCATCTATACACCTCATTTCCAATCATAAAACATTTTTCCATTCCTTTGAGACATTATATGTGGAGTCACTTTCCAAAATTTGGACATGAATGAAATTGATATTTGTCCTCCTTGGTATCCACCACCCAAAATCATTGATAATGATATTGTTATCAAATTTGGAGAGTCCATGAGTTGGTTATGGTATAGGTTAATAATCATATATCCTGGTAACTAAATAATTATAATCACAATATATTTCACTATAGTCATCATATAATTCAAATTAACATAATCACAACATTTCCCATCACATTAAATCTTAACATCATTACTCTTTATTCCAATCATTAACTAAAATAAAAAATTATTTTATGGGGAACGATAATCAATGTGGGAAATCACACAATATTTAAAATAATTTATAGGATATCTAAATACAGACACCTTCCTTTAAATCTATGAAAAATTAGGTTTATCCTAGGTCCTTCATGGTCATCATATAATTAATACATCATAAGAGTTCATATATAAAATGTTAATTAACCCAAGAATATTTATAGGGAGTGTAAAATTAGGTTCAAAATATTAGAACACACACCATGCACTAGACTGATGGTTGACATATAATTAAACAACTCTTTTAAGGGTAATTAACGAAAGATGTATCGATTTTAAACCACACCAATTTGTAGTATCCATAAATGAATGTAGTTATTTGAAAAAATATAATGTCTACCGTAAATAACATTATGATGATATAATATAATTATAATGATCCTCAAATACTGTACTAGGGTTATATTCCCTAATTTATGTTTTCAGAAATACATTCCCCCCCTTTAAACTAAAATTTATCAGGTATATACTATATAGAACCCAACCATGGCATCCTATAGTGGGTGGTTACTGACTGAAATTTAAATTATTTTATTAAAGAATCAATTTTTTTGAAAAAGTGAGAATCCAAATATCAGACACTAAAAGAAATAGATGACCCATTAAAGAAAAACTTAAGCTGATTAGATTTGATCTCCCTGCGCAGATGCCAAGAGATAGTACTAACCTGACTACCAGGATCATCATTTAGAAAATAAAAGATATAAAATCCCAAAGTAATAAATTATTACATAGTCTTGGAAAACTAGATACATACATAAATATGATTTTACGTTTCAAATGACAAATTACAACATAATATTTTCTTTTAGAAATTCATTATTATCTATATAATATACATGTATATGTAAAATAATACAATTTATAAAATTATGGAAAATAATGATTAATAAAGGAGGTATGTTAGTTGACTTGTGAGGGTATATGTACTATGAAGTCTATTAGGGATAAATAAGGCATGCGTAATATAGAATTGCTTGATAAAGATCTAATAATTCCATATAAATAATCACATGAGATTGAAACTTATCTATGGATATAAAAATATTAAAATAATAACATATAAGTCAAAAATTTATTACATTTTTATAGAATTACAAATTTTAGACTTCATTATATTATGTTCTAGGCTTTGATCAATGAAATCAAAAACATACTATCAAGGCCTCCTTCCTTAACATTTTACATAAATGCCCAATGACTCAACCAATTTCCCAACTTTTTTTGTCACATGAGACATACCAATGAAAACATGTAATGGATTCTTCAAAATATTTATTAGTCATGATGGTGGAAAATTTCACTCTCTCTAAGTATGGTAAAATAATATTCCTTCCACCTAATTAGTAAAAACGCAAAAGTACCACATTTGGAAAATGACAAGAAGATTAATTTTACAAAATATGGTAAAAAATTAAATAATGGGTCAAAATGAAAATAAAAAATCAAAGATAATATTAAAAACATTTTGGAATACATTTTTTAGAACATTTACATGGAAGAAAAATGATTTTTGACAAATGTGGATAATAATTACAGTGTTCCATAAAAAATATTCTTTTTCCCCTTAATTAAAAATACAGAATAAAATGAAAGGAAAAACTATATTTATATAAATATACGGATATATGAAAATATATTGGGTTAAATATGTAATGATAAACTAATTCCCCCAATAATAATATATTATAAACAATCCCGAATTATGATGAGATTGTGAAATAAACACTTAACACATTGGTATATTTAAAATAAAATAACTCATGAAATAAAAAAATTATTTATATATTTAAATTCCCATAATTATCATGAAATTAATCATAAAATAAATTAGTTTTTAGTATATACACCATATAATAGAATATAGTAGCTGATTATGGAAAATGTCCTAGGGAAATAAACGCGACTTCAGAAACTCGTTACTAAAGCTCGACTTTCTTCGTAATTAATTTTATCCACATTAAAAATAAATTTATATTCATTATTATTTTTAGACATTATAATTTGAATAATTATAATTTCATATATGATATATATATAATATTTTAACACAAATTTATTAATAACTCTTTATTAAAATATTCATTTCTAGGTGTTAACTGTCTCATTTTTCATCTATATAATTAGTTCGAATATTTATATACTTTTAAATTATTTAAAGATCAATTTTCTCCAAAATTATAATAATTATATAAATATATAATATAATTACTATAGAAATAATTATAAAATTTAATTAAACTGTTTCAAAAAGTCTATATCGTGGTTGTGTCAGAATTTAATGTAAATATTTAATAAATAAAAATTATAAATGAATTTAAATTTCAAAAAAATTAATTTTTCTTTCAAATAAAAATTTATCACTAAACTTAACCTATTTTTATATTTATGTATAACATTTATATATAATAAAATAAATCAAGTAACATTTTGTATTTATCAATTACTAAAATTAATATAATGTTCATAATAAAATTAGATAAATTGAGAGACCATATATTAGATACATGGATGTTCATGGCCAAAATATAACCATCCAATAGGATGAAAGAAAGTATTAGAATGATTTTGAGACCTCATATAATAGTAATAATAATATTTTACTGATTCTATACTAACTGAGATGACAAATATTTCCTATAATTATCATACATAATAACTAAAAATAAATATAAAATATTTACCAAATCATGAGCTATTAATTATATATATGAAATCCATATTTCTGAATTTAATTTCTATAATTGGTATAAATTAATTTTACGAATAAATTCCAAATAGAAAAAAATTTCGTTTTCAGACTAATAAATGTTTAAGCAAAAAAAATTTTTACATATTAAACCATAAAATTGATATAACTGAAATTAATTTGGTTAAAAATATAATAATAGAACTAAATTTAATTTGAAACATTTTTATAAAAAAATGTAAATTTTTATATTCATGAAACAATAATACAATTTTCAATAAAAATTAATATTATTCACTATTCCTAGGAAGATCAATATTTTCATAAAAATCTAAAAAATTCAATCACTGATAATATTAGAATTTTTTAAAAAAACAATATCCCTTTAAAAAATAAAGGTTCTAAATTTTCTAGTCTTTAATTGAAATATTCACTTATAAAAATCCATAAAAACAACTTTTCATGATACCACATTCTGATGAAAAAAATATCAATAATGAAATTTGAGTGCTTATTTCCAATGAATTAATAAAAACATTTATTTTGAGGTGTTACTTTATATATATTTTTATATTTGGTTAATCCTATTCAAAACCTCAAATTCAATGGATGGGTTATAATATTCATGTTTAAAAAATAATATTTCCGAGGTTGTTTAATTTCATTGATTTTTTTGTATATTCTATCAAATATAGAGTAATTTTGAAATACTAGGATAAAAAAATATCATCTATAAATACTACCTAAAAAATAAATAAATTAATATCTAAAAACTACATTCATTAAAACCACGAATATTGGGAGGATAGTAATAATAAATAGAATCATGATTAATTCCAAGTATCTATACCCCAAATGAATAATAGTCTTGAATATGTATTAAGTTTTTTTCCTCAACTAATTGTATTGATGTAATAGATCAATATTGTAAAGATATTTGTCTCCCATTAATTGGCCAAAAAATAATTAATACAAGGTAGGGGACACTTAATGTTGATCATGATCATAATAAGGTCATAATAATCAATACAGAGCTCCATTAATCTATTTTTCCTCTTAAAAAAGAATAGGTGGACCCTGTTGTGATTCACTAGGATTCATGAATCCCTTATAATTATTCTCTTAGATTTACATATTTATTTATTGAAATTAAATCAGGTTTATTCTATATAGATTCACTAAAATTCACATAGCATTGGGATGAGTTCTATCTAAAACCCGACTTTGTGACATGGAGGAAGCTTAGGTTACCATTATTGAAGGTCATATACAAAATCCTGTAAAATAAGAATATATTCAAAGTGATTTTCTTCAGCAAACATTACATATAAACACCCCAATTGAATAAGAATATATACCAATTATGTGGATTTAATTCCCATTATAATTGCATATTTTTTTGTTCCATCAATAGCCTATCATAGGTCAGTTCAGAATATCAATTGTGACTTCCCTTCGTTGAAAATAAAATTTTGGTTTATATTATGAAATATAATCATTTACAAAAATAAAATTAAATTCAAATAGAATAATAATGAAAATATTTTCAGGAATTACATTCCAAAAAACGTCAATTTGGAAAGAAGAATATTATTTAGAGGTAATCATAATTCCATTAGATGTTTTTTCTGTTATTTCCACAACCAATCGTTGAGGATACAAGTTAATATTCCATGATACATTTTCTTGATATATAGTAATTCATAAAACTGATCTCAACTTGGGTACTTAATCATTTTAAAATACCTACTACCACCTAAACCTTATCATTCTAACTTTAATCTCTTACAAAACCCTTTTTTACGACCATAAAATATGGTTAATTTGAGTGATAAATCATATAACATTGAAATAATTTAATGGATTTATAAATCCTCAGACAATCTATTCCATTTATATCATAATAGGTTTAACCTTGTCCATCAAGGGTAAGTATTTATTCTAAACCTTACTAATGGATCTTAAAGAAAATGTTAAATATCGTAATCATATAACATGGGAATGACAAAACATGTGTGTAGTAAAGCCATGTTCACCATACTCTAGAATGATGGTAGATATACAAAAAACAAAAACTTTTCAATTTTAATACCATAAGAAAAATCTATATAAAAAACACATTCATATGATGTTTTTTATAGGGATATATTTTAATAGGGAATACACAGTTCTTTCCTAACCATAACATAATATTTTCTCAAATACATAAGATTATAATAAAGGTTCTCGATAAAGATTCCTTATCCTAGTTCCCAAATGTTTATAATCCTTGAATCTAATAATAGCATTATCAACCCAAGAATTTCATGTAAAAATATTGAATTATTTTAGATGGATATTAAATACATTTCATAATAATACACAGTTGATGACTATATAGGTTTAGTATCGATATAGTCATGGATATGTTAACAATTTGTAGATAGGAGATATAAACTATTTCACAATTAAGATATTACAATAAGCACTCTTCTTAGTCATAATATATTTAAAAAAATTCATTGTATTCTAGGGTAGAGAAACAAAAGATATGGTGAGCTCATATTCTTAGTAAAGGGAAACATAATAGAAATGAATAAATAATAATATGGGAGCATAATATAAGTATAAAGATATGAGAACATGAGCTAACCATTATAAAATTATTCCCATAAACTCTTTTTCCATAATCCTAAAACATGGTATAATGTTTTGTTAATCAAAACTCATAAGACATAAGATTGTTGAATCCTTAATAATCATTCTTGATCCGTGAAAACATATAATAATAATATAAGATAAGGATTTGGAATATACATAAAAATAATAATTCATTTACTTATTCAAGGTTCACTTCCATGATCATCATATTATATTAGGCTTGTACCCCATTCCATCATTTTATTAGTCAAGGTTCACTCACAAGATTATCCTATTAGGAAAAGTATATTTCTAAAGTAGGTTAAAAACAAAATATAGTGATTATTATCTCAAGATGAATATATTTTTACCTAATGAATTTGAGGGATATAACATAACCAACATACATCAGTTTATAACATACCAACCCTTCCAAGGTTTATAAAAGGAACTAGCCAGCCATTATTTAAATCCACATATATATATGAACGAATTTATATATGAAAATTCATTTATAAGGTAACTAGAAAAGTTATTGAAAAAATAACCTTTTTATTCGAAAACACTTATTAAGAATAAACAAATTAAAATATTTTGGAAAAATGTTTCTTTAAAAACAATAAATGAAAACATATATAAGTATATTTATTGAAAATATTAACCATGATTGAGGGGAAATCTATTCATGTGATGTATATTAAAACAAAAAATATTTTATAATTTTTTTTTAAAAAACTGAAAATATACAAATTTGGAAAAAAGATTAGATGGTTACATTTAGAACATATTAAAGAAAGAAAAATTTATTAAAAAAAACATTAGATAATATATTATTGTGTGTTAGATACATTCACGAAAACACTATAAATAATATATGGAAATGGAATAAAATATTCTCGACTAGATGGAATGAGTCAATCTATTTTCCTTCAAAATATTATTTATTTTTCATGGGTATATAAAGATAGGAAATGTAGTGACCCCAAACCTGGTATCTTTGATTGAATGTATTATTTGTTACATTTCCATAAGATATAAATAATTACATCCCAGATTTTCAAATAGATTTGTAGTCTCAATAAACAAGGTTCATAATTTATTCTTACATTACATTTGAAAAAAAATTACAACATAATTTTTTTTAGAATATATTCATTCCCTATAGTAAATAGTTATATATTACTCATAGTATAGTTCATATAGTCATGTGAAGAAAGGAAGTATAGGTGATCTCAATTTCTTAATGTGGGCCATGTAAAACAAAATAAATCATGAATCATTAAGCATAATTTATAATGAAAGGTAAATATCTAAACACAAATTTCATGTGATCAATAAACTGTAAAGGAAGTGAATACATATATAATATCGTTGTTAAATAATAATGGATAATAAGAAGTATATAAATATAAATAAATAAAAACATTCCATTTAATAATTAACTTGACAATCATAAATGTGTATGGAATATTCAATTATGAAAGGTAAATAACTGAACATTCATGTCATGTAATCAAGAACTCTGAATGAATTAGATCCATAGATAATATCATTAGAAAATTATCAAGGGTAGTAATATCTATATCCTGAATGAACGATATTTTAAATTATTGGGCATCATGTGTCAGGAACATGATACCTCTACAGTTATGATTTTTCACAAGATAGTTTAAAACTATTGTCTATAAACTCATTTGGTTTGACGAACTGATTTTATTATAGCATACTTATTCTCTTAATGATACTGCTGATGCATAGATGTTATATATATAAATAGGGCACAACCATGTATTCATGTCCAATTAATTTCTCATATACAGAATACTCAATTTAATTCATGACCGCTTTTATTTATCAACAAATATATGTATTGGGAATGGAATAAATAATTTTCAATATTTCCCTAAAAATGATATAATTCAAGGTATAAAATTTTATGTAGAAATTATACATGGTTTAAGAAGTAAATATATCCATAATTAACAGTATGTATATTAAGGGTAAATTTAATGTCCATGAGAATGTGAATAATTGAACTGAAAGTTAATGACTATGAAAATGAGAGAAGGCAGTGAATATTGATAATTTAATTTAAAAAAAAAGATCATAAACCATTAAGATGAAGAATAAAGATGATAATAAAACAATATATACCCACTAGAGTATAAATAAATGATTTTTCTCATTCAAAAATAAAAATATAATAAGAATATCTTTATAAAACTTCATCAGGAAAATATTTATTTCATTTTTAAAATCAATTTCTAAAAATTGAAATTTAGGAAAACTTTTTGAAAACATTTTTATTAGAAAATATTCTTTTAATCATATAAATTAATTATTAATAAAATTATTGGTCATGAAAGATAGAAATTCCATTCATGTCGAACACATTAAAACAAACATTCCTTTTAATTTTTCATAAATTCCAAAATAGAATTATTTTAAAGAAGACATAAAGATTCCATTCAATTTGTTTATAAAAATTAAAAATTGGAGAAATTTTATTTTATAAATCATTTGTAAAATGGTAAAAAAAATATGAAAGAATTTTTAGAAAACATGGTTTCATAAGAAAACAGATTTATGATCGAAGATAGAAATGAATTCATATTTTCATAAGAATATTATTTTCAATTATTTTAAGGAACACCGAGTTTAAAAAGGGTTTTATTACAACAAAAATCATAAATTATCATTTTAGAACAAAATGAAATGGTTTTACAATATAATGATCAAATAATTCCATTCAACTAATTTTAAATAATAAAAACTTTTTCTTAGAATGTGATTGTAAAATAAACTCTTACACTGACCAAAACATTGATGTTTGAATTAATAAATTAATATGTTATCTATATATAATATAAATTAATATAATAAACTAGAAAAAAAACATAATATAATTATTATTATTTCCATATATAATCTTATAATATCAATGATGGAGAAAAATAAATAAAACTCAATAAAAATATGTTGAGTTAGGAAATTCTTTACCACATGGTAACTTTTAATTCAAATCCACCTGGACGTAATAATTGAAATTGAAACAAAAAATACAATGAATTGTTAATATATAATTATATAAATTTTAGAAAGGGCATTATATAAACCATAAAAAATAAATGAGGTGCATAACATTCAAATCTACCTCAATAAAGAGAAATTAAGATAAAGTCCCAGGCCACATTATACCTTTTGGTTGAACATGAAAAGACATCCTTTATAGTGGTGTTAGAAATTTTAATTACATTAAAATGATCCATATTAATATATATATATATATAATATATATATTAATTTGTAATCCTTTAATCACTCTTCAATTAATAATATTTCAATATTTTCATTATTTTGAATGTTAATTAACTGATTTTTTTCATTTTTGTTTCATCATCAATAATCTGGTTCTCACACGTATTATATAGTTCAATCATAGCCTAAATAATAATCAATAAATAATTTTCATATTTTTACACCACTTATAATTTTAAAACTGATCATCAAATATTGTTATGAAAAATTGACTTTGTCTTATTCATGGAGACAGAAAGCTGTACATACACATGAGTATCATTATCATTTTTTAATAATCATTATTTAAAGAAGGTAAATATTGTTTTATCTATAAAAATTTATAATAATAAAATAAATACCATATTACTTTTCTCAATATACTTACATTTATCTTCCATGTGTTGTGGTGGAGAAAATCGTGTCACATTATTTCATGAAGGTGGTAGTCCACACATACACAAATGACATTATCATCATTCATTAAGAGAAAAGGTAACAATGAAATTAATAGATATTATCTTTTAATATTATTAAATTTTGTAGGAATATAATAATTATTTCATGTATATTACATAGTATCGTTTACCTTAGCCTTATCATTTTCATTGAAAATCATTAGTGAAGGAAGAGTCGCATCACTTCAAGAGATGGTAATCCATCATACACATGGCCAAAATTAACTTATCTCTTGCAGAATGTAAATTAAAAAAGTTATATATGATAAATTTAATCCATAAGAATAATTATTTTATTAATATAATATATATATACTTTATATCCATCATCATCCTCAACCATGAAATTTGGTAATGGAAAATCGAATGACATCGATTTTTGGGTTGGTAGACTGTCGTACACATGAATAATGATTTTAAAACCCATTTTATGGAATAATGTATTATTTTAGGTAATTACATTAATATAGAAAAATTAATTATATATATGGTTATGAATTTTTTATTTCATAATTTTTCAACAATTATTTAAGGAGGTGGAGGATGAAATAAAATTTAAATACTCATTGGATAACATTACCTCTCCTTCAGGTATCATCCTTAGGTATGCAGCCAAATCCATCGTATGATATATTTATAACAAAGATATGGATTATATGATGAAAGGATATAATTTATAAATTTTTTTAGCATGGAATTAGAATAACCAAATAGTTTTCATGTTGTTAATATGATTGGATAATGGGGGGCCTTCTATAACTGAGGTCAGTGAATCACATGTGCTTTTTAAAAAAATAAAATCATGTAAAATTGTTTTTCAACTTCTATATGTGTAAAAAATCATTATTATAAATAATTTGACATTATATGCTCTAAATGTGTCCATAAATTGTATTTTAGGAATTTGTTTAGTTCATTTTATCACTTATCATTTTAGTTTAACCAATGGTAAACCCATTTTCCCCTAACCATGGTAAATAATTATTTTTATTTTAACTATTCATTTTTTCCATAAATTAAGTAGAACTTATTAAAAAATAAAAATGACTATTATAACAAAAATAGAAGAAATTTTTTAAAATTTCATTTACAAAATTGGAAAATTTTAATTCATAAATAATCTCCCATATGGGACAAGAAAATAGTTTTCTAAAGTGAAAATATTTGGAATATTACAATGTTTATATATAAAAATTAAATATTAAAATGATTCGGTTTATATAGTTTTGATTAATTTATATATAATTTAAGTAATTTGAATTTACAAAAAAATTAATATATAATTTTACTTTATAAAGGATTTAAATGAAAAGTTAGTTTTAAATTTAAATTCAGTATTTTCACTATTCATTGAAAAATGAAATAGTTCATATAAATAAAAAAACACCTATTGATAATTTTGATATTCTGACTGAAAAAATGATTTTTGTATTTTAATATACATTTTATTAATTTGGTAAAAAATACTTTTACGTTGATTAAGAAAATAATGACTAAATTTTATTTTAGGAAAAAATTTGATTTATAAAAAACACGTATTTATAAATGATTCTTACTTTATTTGAATAAAAATAGAAAACATAATTTTCTTAATTAATTTATAAATATTTATTCTAGATAATTTAATCGCTAGTTTATATTGGTATACTATATAATGGTTTATTTAGACTTTTTTGTTGTGTGTTATATAAGATATCAATGAGAATAAATTTAAAGAAATATATTTCATGGGTTCTATAAGCTTAGTTTTGTCGGTCCTATACACTATCAAATTCAAAGTTATTATTTTATAATTTAGTGGTGTTACATTCTCCAAAACATAAATAAATTTCATCCTTGCAATTTATATTTGATCTCGATAATCAAGGGTTTAACATTAAGAAGTACCCTTATTTAAACCCTCACATCATAAAAGGGATAATAAAATATACACCTAATAAGAGAGAAAGAGATGTAAAAAAGGTAATAAGGAATAGCACAAAAATAGGGGTTTAAGAAGGATAACATATTTGTGAAATTAAATCATTGACATATATAATATAATACTAAATCCTAAGGGATAAGGGACAGTGATAGAGGTTAATGATCTTAAAAATGTCGGTGGTCATAAGAAGGTTAATGGATACAAACCTGTAAACTAAAATGGTTTGAAAAAAGTTCATTGATATGATAAAATTTTTTATAATAGCCAACATTATTGGAAATATCCGTCTTTTAGAGATTAGAAATTATTTTACCCTCCATGAATATAACAAAATATACTGACTTGAAACATTTATATTTCATTATCATAATTTCAACCTTCCATTGTGCTTTGATCAATTTCCAATACATATCTTACTACAGAAATTAATAACAAAAATTATTTTTAATGGATGAAATTCTAAAATTCACATTTAATAGATCGTAAGATCTATAAAAGTGTGAAAAAAAAATTCCTTATGTCTTAATATATTATCCAAAAATAAATATTATCAGCAACAATTCTCTAATATAGTACATTATTGTCTAAACCTCAATAGTTATACCACTACCTCATTAAAAAAATTTATATTTCAAATCATTTAAGTAAAAACAATGGCATATTAATCATGACATATTGTAAGCTAGTAGTAGGAATTAAACCTTTATCTTTCTTTGGTTATGGGTTGAAGCACCACAACCTTAGGAGATGCGATGGGTTGTAACCTAGCAATGTTTTTCTCCATTTTCTAATATATATTAATATAATTACTCTAACTTTCCCCAAACAAATATAATAGCCATCCATAAAATAAAATTAATCATTGAAGATCATTTTTTATGATTTCAATACAACTTTTTTTTTCAATAACTATTATAATCTTATATAAATATTATTACAATGTAATAAATAATAATTTTAACTCAAAATTTTATCAATAAATTTAAACCCGTTTCAATAAAATGTAGAGGAATTATTCCTCAACTAACATTCCACTAAAACATATTCTTTCTTTAATGTTCCCTAAAAATATCATAATTTTTTTATAATATCAATACATAAAAACCAAAAATATGTCTTTAATAATGTTAACTTATGATAAATTTTAAACTAATTAAACCATGGTGGCAACCATAACTCTTATTTTAATTAATACATATATGTTTCAGAAATTTAATTGATTTCTTAAATATTCTCTATTTCTAATTCCAAAATAACATTGGTAAAAATAATTATATAATATAATTCTAAAATCCCAATTAATAAATTTTGCATTATATTTTAACAGAATCCATTCCTTGGTTAAAGTGATAAACATTATATAAGGTCATTGACTCAGATAATATCCAGGTTCTCCATATTTAATAAAAAGATCTATAAATGGATCCCTATGATTTAATTTATTTCCTTCCACTGAACTATTCATTTTACATGGTAATTTTTGATTGTATGTCATTCCATTATGCACATAAATAAATTTATTTTTCTTTTTGGACACATTCCTAGAGTTCTCTTTCCACATATCATACATGATGAAAATTTATCCTTCCTTTCTTCGTGGTATCCACCATCTGAGTTTTAAGGTAACTCTATATTTCTATTCTATTGTGAGTCTATGATTTGGTTGAGGTATAGTTTTTTAATGTTATATTGAGATTACATACTATTAATAATAAAAATATAGTTCACCCATATCATAAACCCATTTGGTTTCAGATATTATACAAATTTTATTTCATTTTAAATGGTAACATAACTCTTTTGAGTTCCATCCAGACTAAAACCCCAGATAATAGTGTGAGAAAAAAAACCTTATTGGGAAAATGTCAGAATAATTCAAATGATGTACAAATAATGACACATTATTTTTACTATAAAACACCTTAATCAGCAATGTTCTAGAACCACATACACATTTAGTATCTAGACAGGGATGCATTCCTAAAAAAACACATAATCTCATTCTCATCAAAATTTTAGGACGTTTTTATTCTTATCCATAAATTTTATAACAGCATTATGTTCCTTAATTTATGTTTTCCTAGATATAGTTCTCATAGATTCTAAAAAACATCCTCTCATACGAACTATAGTGAATCCAACCCCAATATCCAGACGTCAGTGTATTATTTATTATATTAGAATAAGATACAATGTATTATATCTCGAAGGACCAAGTAGTTTAGTAGTCTGGGTAAATGAGATATATACTGCAGTCATAAATTAAATATGAAATTGGAAATTATAAAATAATGGTTTGAGATTCTCATTATTCCATATATCGTGTCATTTCAAACAATTCATTGTAGAATTCAAGGATTCTTTGTAATATATTAAATTTAGGGAGATCTCAAATTCTATATATTGTTAATGTCATGAATACGAAATTATATGTCAATAATAATAATCTACCAGGAATGATAAATAATTGAACACACACATCATTTAATAAATAAAATGATAAGTAAGTGAAACCAAAGAAAATATAAATACAAATAATCTCATGGATATAACCATTATGACATTGTAAATAACAAAAAAACATTTAATTTATATAATGCCTCTCATAACTCGATAAGGAATAATCAATATGGAAAATTAAATTACTAAACTCACATTCCATGTAATCAATACCATATAATGAACTATATATAGAGATAATATAAATACAACCATATCATGGATAATAATATCTAAATTAAGAATGAAGAAAATGCTTAATTATTCGACAAAATATATCTTGAACATGACACCTCTACCTTCAAAACCCACTACAAGACATTTTAAAACTACTTGGTAAAATCCATTTAGTTTGGACATCTAATTTTACAGTAGATTTCTGATTCACTCCATGAGAATACAAATGCATCAAGGGGATATTTATTATGAGTACCCACACATGTTTGAATGTACAAATCATTCAACATTTTTTTAATAATGAATATAATTCATAGACATTGTGCTTTATTGTCAAATATTTATATTTTGTAAGGAATAAATATTTATTAAAGTTTCCCTAGAGAAACAAATGTAATTAAATATAGAACATTTTATTTAGAAATTATTCATATTCTATTCAATAATACTATACATGATAAATAATATTTCTATTTATGGTAAATTTAATGTATACAGGAAACTGAATGATTCAGGGAAAAATTAATGACTAGAAAAATGATTCATGCATGTAAAAATTGGTACTTTTAATTGTCAAAAATTACAATAAATCGATTAAAGGATGAGTGAGGATGAGTTCAATAAAATATATACCCATTAGAGAAACAATAATGGGTTTTTTCAATGATTAATAGAAATACCATAAAAATATATTTACAAATATTCATTAGAAAACTATCATTTTAATTTTGAAAATAAAAGTTTAAAAACAAAATTCAAAAATCATTTTGAAAATACTTTATTTAGAATCTATTAAACTTATAAAGGATGCATTAAAACATTTTATTGGTCATGAAAATTGGAAATTATATTCATGTCATAAGTGTTAAAAAAATATTCCATAAACATTTTCATTAAAACCAAAATGGTATTTTTTTAAAAAATGAAATGAATATTCCGTTAAAAGTATTTTTAAATGGTGAAGATGTATTAAAATGTCATTAATAAATCATATTTAAATGATTACAAATTTCATTACAAAATCCCCTTGGATGAAATAATTCAAAATTAAAGCATAGATTTCCATGAATTATTAATAAATCATGACATTTCATGTAAATGTTTAGTTAGATATTCTATGTAAAATAAATTAAGTTAATAACATTTAAAAATTCCATAGTGAAGATAAATTGAGAAGGCATCCCATTCCTCATGCTTCCTTTTGGATGAAAATTATTTAAACTCTTATGCAGTGGTTTTATAAATGTAATTAACTTATACTAGAATTATATTAATATTAAAATATTACATGTGATACTTTTATAACCTATTATCACCCTTCCATTAATAACCATTCAATGTTTTTATTGTTTGGGGTGTTAATTTCCTTGTTTTATCGCGCATGTTTCATTCTCAATGATCAGGTTCTATCATATATTATATAGTAATATCATATCGATAATAAAAATCGTGGAATTATTATCATATTTTTACATAAATTGTACTTTTGAAACTAATGATGAGTGCTGGTTATGAAAAATAGTCTATGTTACCATCATGGAGATGATAGGTTGTATGTACGCATAAGTAACGTTTCAATTTTTAAATGATCATTTTGGAAATCAAAAAAGTAATATCATAAATTTATATAATGATAATAATATCATAAATACCATTTTACATTATTTAAATACTTATATATATTATTCATGTAGCGTGGTGATGAAAAGCGAGTAACATCATTTTGTGAAGGCAATAATCCACATATAGAAGAACAACATTATAATATTTTATTGGGTAAAAAAGTATTAATGAAAATGATATGAATTATAATTATAGATTGAAAATTATTTGATAAATATAATAATAAATTAATTTATATCACATATAATCATTAATGTTACCCTTATTATCTTCCATAAAAAGTGTTAGTCAAAGAAGAATATCATCATTTCGTAATCTCGTAGTCTTCCATACACATGAGCGACATTATCCTATCTGATACGAAATGGAATGTAAAACAATTTATATATGATATAATTAATAAATTAGAATAATTATGATAAAAATATATTATATAAACATTATATATATCATCATACACAACCATTGAAGG
The DNA here is from genome assembly GCA_963277665.1 of Viscum album. Lineage (NCBI taxonomy): Eukaryota > Viridiplantae > Streptophyta > Magnoliopsida > Santalales > Viscaceae > Viscum > Viscum album. The sequence continues at coordinate 872,391,668 of OY728143.1, read as the reverse complement.
TGGAAATGGAAAAATGAATGTCATATATTCGAGAGGTGGTAGTCCACCATACACAAGAATGATGATTTTTTAACCCATTTGATTGATGTGGGGATTTTTTTAGGACATGATCTTAGTATAAAAACATTTTATGATATTTTAGATATATTGGATACTATTTAATCATGGTTTTTATGATTTTAAGGAGTTGGGGGAGGAAATAAAATAAAAATGATCTTTGTAGAATGTTACGGCTTTTTTAGGTATCCACTATACGATTGCACCATAATATTTCCTATGTTATAATTATGAAAAAAATAATGATTCTAGAACTGTATGTTGAAATTTTTTAAGTTATTAGGTTATGTATTTTTTGAACCAAAATATTTTTATGTTGTGAAGAAGAATGGAGAGGGGTGGCCTCTATGAGTGAGGTGAGGGACACACCTGTAAATTTGGAAATGAAAAAACTGTACCCGTGTTTTACACATAAGAAACGGGTAAAAATGGATTATAATTAATAATTATAAATTATAGGGTTGAAATATTTGGATAAAATTTATTTTAGAAATGTTTTAGGTTATTTTAAATCTTATCTTTCTTGTTTAACATCTTGTAAAATCCATTTTTACCTTAACCTTGCTAAGAAATATTTATTGTTCTCATAATTAGTCTTGGTAAAAAGTAAAGTTAACTTTATAGATAATATAAATTTCACTTATAAAAACAATGAAATTAATTTTTGAAAAGTATATTCACATAATTGGAAAATTGTAATTTAAAATTAATCTCACAGATGAAATGAGGAACCATGTTTTTAAATAAAAAATGTTCAAATGTTTACAATGTGTTTATATAAAAAATCAACATGAAACTCATTCCATTGGCCTATGACAGGTTAATTGATAAAAATTTGAACTAATCTTATGTTTAAATATATCTAAAATAAATTTAAAATTTAAAAATTAATTAAGAAAAAAATATTTTTTCAACTAAAAATTCGTATATTTAACTTTTCATAAAAAATGGAAAATTTTAAAATAAATTAATAAATACCATTCAAACTAAGATAATTTTTATATTATAATTTAAAAATGTGTAGTTTTGTTTTGGAAATAAATTTTCTATATATGGTAAATTTAAATTTTAAATTATCTATTTAGACAATGACTAAATATTATTTAATGGGAAAAATGATTTAAGAAAAAAATTCTTTTTCTTAAAACTCAGCCTTTTTTTATTTAATAAAATAGATAAAAATAATTTATTGTTTAATTAAGTAATATTTATGATGGATAATTTTTTAAAAAGGTTATAATGGTATAATATATTATGGTTCATCTAAACTTGGGGTTTCATGTTCAGTAAGCCTTGGAAGAGATTAGATTTAATGAAATATATGTCAATGGTTTTTGAAGCTCAGTGTTTTTCGTCGCATAAGCTATAAAATAAATTTGTGTTGTTTTATATTTTTTGGGTGTTAAAATAAAATTAATGAGATAATTAAATATCAAAAAATAAACAATGTTTTATAAACTAAACAATACTTGGGAGAGATATATAATACAATTTCATCATTAGAAAATTTAAGCCTTACTAATCCCAATAAAAATGCGATTGAAACATAAACACCTTATAGATTTTTTTGGTCATTGAATAAAAAATCATTAGATTCTAGAAAATCATATAGATCTATAAAAATAATGTATTAAATAATTTATTAAAAAAATACATTATTATGTAGTATATATGCAATAGAGTTAAAAAATTTGTGTATAACATTAAATCATTTCTCAACAAAGAGAAATTGAGACTAAAAACCCGAAAACATTGTCTATTTTTTGAATAAAAGGACATATAAAGAAAAAAAATGGAATGTAACTTAAAACCCAATTAATTTTATTATTTTTCAGAATAAATTAATTATCTAGTAGTCACATCGTATGAATGAAATGATGGTTCACAATATCAAACATGACTCATGAATTGGAAAATGATATAATGAAACCCTTAAATTATATCTTACATGATTATTATGAACTCATACATGTAATATAATAAGTTTGAATTTATTATATATTAATAAAAATAACATTCATACAAATAATATCATATATTATCCACTTATGTCATTTAATCACCTGTTAGTTTGGAATTTTCTATTAAAGTCGTCATTTCGGTTGTGGATTACTCTGTTTTGAAATATGTTTCAGTTGGCAAGTTATTTCCCATGAACATTGATCATGATTACAACACATAATAAATTTAAAAATTGATATAATTATTATATATATTTTATATACATATTTAAAACCATTCATATTATGAAGTGATGATAAATGAATTACATCAATGTATAGAGATAGTAGTTCATATGTACAAATGAGTAGGGTTTCCATTTCTTGATGGATGGGATGAAATAAAGGTAAATATTATTTAACCATGACATAATTATTATTTAAAAATATATATATAATATATATATTAAATATATCATATAACCATTTACAATGTATGGTGGTTGAAAATGAGTTATATCATTTTGTGGATATGGTAGTTCACACCTATGAATGAGCATTGCTATCAACTCCCATTGGATTGAGAAGAGGTGGTAAATGGTCGTGTAATATTCAAAATAATTTATAATGATATTAATTGTATTTTATTTATCAGTTTTATAGTGATATAATCATTTTTTATGATGTATAAGTATAAATATAATTTAAAGGACTTGGTTAACATATATACCTCATCTTTAAGAGAACTCATTTTCTTTACTCCTTAAGACATGAAGTATTGGACTTAAAATAATATTGGAGATCTAGGATGGATGGAAAGATTAAAAGAAGGATTTTTTCATTATACTGTGTAGATATAAGGATAAAATTTTGTTAGTAAGGGATGATAAGAGGTGACCTTCAATAAGTGAGGGGATGGAAATACATTGTATTTTCTAAAAGATTTCTACGACGTAAGGTCACCTTCATGGAATCATGGATCAAAATTGAAGGATATTGAAAGGTGGGATAATTTAAGGATGAAATATTTTAAAAAAATAATTTTATAGGCGTTTTTTGGAAATACTACCCTTATCACATTGTCTAACTACCACTTTAAACTAGTTTTAACCATAAATGTGGTAACAATATTTTTTTTTACTATTTTACATGACAATAAATTTAGGATAAAATATTAAATTATATTAATTATTATGAATAAAACTATTTAATAATTTTAATTTCTATATGGTTTGGAATTTAATTTTAATTAATAACAGAAACCTCAACAAAAGCTAATTTTTTAAAAAATTAATTTTTATTATGTGAAAAATAAAATTGTATTCCAATATTTTAATTGAATAAACCAAAAAATTAATGATAAATTATTATATTATTTAAAAAATACTTATATATAATTAAAATCATTACTAAATGGATATTAAATTATTTTATTATGTCGAGAAACATTTCACACATAAAAATAGTTTTTAGAAGATTATGTTTTTAGAACGAAAAAGTTTCTTATACCAAAATACATAATAATGATTATTATTTTTAATTAATTATATTACATATAATTAAAAGAAATACGGATAATTTCATGGTAAAATAAAAAACAAAATGGGGCATTTAAATTAAAATACTTTTTTAAAAAATTAATTTTTTTATTATTCACTTAAAAATATATTATTTTGAAAAAAAAAATATGAAACATTCACCCTAGGAAAATGTTGACAATGTAACACCCTATGTTTTTGTGGAACTGTTTTTTAATTATTTTAATATTTTTGACTAATATTCATTTCACACGACACTGACCATATTTTTTCATATTAATGTATTATGTATGGTTTTAATACACAACATGAAAAACATAGATTTTCTTGTGTTATATGTTGCACTGGCTTAGCATGTGTAACACGTAATAATAAGACTCTACATAACATTATTTTATTGTTATAAATATTTCAATGAGATAATTGTAACATATCCATTTAAGTTATTAATATGAATAAAAATAATGAATTATTAAATATTATATGTAATGGTTTTTTGTAAGTAAAACATATTTATAATAAAACATGTGTTATTGCTAAGGTCTTTATATTTTTGAGAATATAATTTCCTAAATTGAACTGATTTTTATATACATTTATGAACTAGAATATAATTACTTTTATTAACCCTTGGATATTTAATATGATAAATTAAACATTAAATTCTTAATTCATAATGTTAATATTAGATTATGGTGAATTTATGATATTTTTTTAGCGACATCATTTTTTGATTACAAGTGAAAAATACTGAATTTTAATTCATAAATCATATTCATCAAATTTTTTATGTAGTTAAATTATATTTTAATTTGGTTTTAAAGTATAATTAGATAATATATACATAAATCAATCCAGTTTGTGTCATTGGAACCAATTTCTCATTGAATGTTTATATAAAAACATATTAAACTTTTGATCATTTTAACTTTAAAAACCAAAAGAGTCATCCCGTCTCTAGGAATAATTTTAAATTAATTTCGGCCACAATGTGGTTATAGTTCTAAAAAATATTTTAAATATTTTTAACAATCATAATTTAATGTTAATAATTAGAAAAACTTAGTTTTTGACCAAAATAGTAGTGAATGCAGTTAAAATTAATTACAATGATTAATTTAAAATTATGCTTAACAAGGGACTAAGCCATAATGTTAGGGTCCTGAAAACCTATACAGTTTTCACAAATCCATTTTATAGAAATATTTAGACCATATCCTATATTTTATCTATTTTTTATCATTATTGGATCCACTTTACGTGGGAAAAACATGGGTGGAATTCCATTTTAAAAAATTTAAAAGAATGCCACTCCTCTTCCACTATAAAATGGAACTCAACCCTCTAACTCCCTAACACCTCTCAAGAAATTACGATTAAAAAACCACTCAAATATCCTATTAGAATATTTAATTTCTACTTTCAATCCTCTATTTGGGCAGATATCCGTCCAAGTAATCCCTTTGGTGTAAATCAAAAGGAGTTACTTGAATAAGATGTAACACCATTCCTCATGCTCTTTTATACTATTTTCATTATCAATAAATTAAAAAAAATCCTTATTACAATATTATAGAAAAAATGTATATTAAATATAATGATTATTATTGTATTATGGTGTCTACCTGAACATACACACAATTTCATCTAATGGGTAACGAAAATATCATTCATGTGTATAGTGAACTACCACCTCATGATACGATTTAGTTGATTTTATCATTAACACCTTTAATGGTTTGGAATTATTGTTTAAAATATATATATTTATGATATTTATGATATTTTTTATGTATTTTATCTTTTTTATTTATTTTATTAGACATACCTTTATACTTTTCATCCTGTAAAAATAAGATAACATTATTTGTGGACATGTGCACTACAGCCTTCTGAAAGCGATGTGATTAATTATTACTCTACATAGAATGTATTAAAGATGTTTTTAGTGAACTTATATGTCATATATGATATAATAATTCTATATTAAACATATATATACACATATTTCATTTAGTTTATTTCTTTCAATACAATAATAAGAGAGTAACAACATTCATGTATCCGTACAACCTACCGTATCCATTAATACTGTAATCCAATTCAATCTTATATAATCTATATATTATATTAATAAATATATAATAAATATATTTGATATTTATATCATGGTTTAAAGTCAGTATGTCATGATATAATTATAAGCACCAATGATATAAAAATTTATGACACATGCGAAAAACCAACCAGTTATTACCTGACATATTACTTCATTAAGGAAGTAATAATAACTGGGTAATATAAAGTCGTAATAAAATAATATATGTATTATATATGAGAATGTTTTTTAAAAATACATATCATAAACATAATTTTATTATAATGGAATCTTGTATGAGAACAATGAGATTCAAGACCTAAGGTTAGGGAATTTCATCTCACTATTATTTTTTGTGAGATTATTTTCCTATTCACCTCTCATTTATTTTATGTTGTGTATATACGTAAAATTGATTTATCCTATGATACATATAATTAAATTAATGGGTATTTAAATATCCTTTTTTTATATTTATTTCATGAGGTTTATAATTAAAAATTTACCAGATTTGTTAGGTACTTTTTTCTCAAATTTCTTTATTTAAGAAACATGCCATGTTATGAATCTATAATATTCTGTTAGGTTTATATACCAAATTTGACATGTAAAATCATGAATATACTTATTTTAATGTCATAAGAAGATTTATTTAAATTCATTTTCTTACATGTGGATTATAATTTACAGTTACCAAATTATAAGAGTTTATTGAGGAAATCTCATCATTTGTCGATATTGTTTATGATTATTCTTCCTTTGATAAAATATTATGATCCATATATAAAGACAAATATTTAATTTCCCTCTCCTCTATATATTCATAATATCTTCATTTATCGGTACCTTTTTTTCACTCTTAGGAATATATAGTCTAACATTCCCTCTCACTTCATTCTGAAATCTAAATTTCCTCAAAACAATTTCTTCAAAGTGATTTCAAAAAATTCTATATTATTCTCCTATGGTCATTAAAATAAATATTTACATATATCATACCATTTTAAAAAAAATCAAAATATTAATATTCTTGTTGTTTTCCAGTCTAAGAATGTTTCAAAACTTTTTACGATAAAAAAGTAATGATCGACCGGTCTGGATTTACCTATAGTCGTGACCGTCTTTCCCTTTAAGCTTCGTTTAAAATACCAAAAAATTAATTTTTTATTTAATATAACAATTCTAACTTTTATTATGGAAATTATATTTTTAAAATTAATTTTCCATGAAAAACGTTTTCAATAAATATGTTGTTTGAAATGTATTTTAAATGATTTAAAAAACATCATTTATATGTTTTAAAAAAGGAAATTTTCTTATAAAATGATAAAAATGATCTAAATTATTTTTAATATGATTTTTAATTATTTTCAAAAAAAATGTTTTCTAAATTTTTTAAGGTTATTTTATATTCTTTCAAGGTAAATAGTTTTTCAAAATGCATCATTTTTATTTAATAGGTTTTTAGGGAAAAAAGTTTTCAAAATGATTTCAATCCTTCAATCTATGTTTTCCAAGTATTTTCGAAGAAAATGGATTCAAATGGGTTTTATTCATTAAAATTAATTTTTTAAAGATGAAATGATATTTTAAATAAGAATTTTTTTGAAAGGATATCCTAAAAATATTCTCCCTATACGAAGACATTTAATTTTGTTACTAATGACCTTAACATAAATGATCCAAAGGTTATATCAATATCCTTTCTCAAAACAGTTTTTGTTTCTATGGCACGAAGTTTATGAAAAATCATTTCTATTTCATGGGTTATATGTTTATTAAACTCATTCCCATTCCATGAATTATATTTTTATGAAACTCGTCACTCTTCCACGAGTTGTATAATTATGAAACCTATTTCACTACATTTGGTTACACTGTGATAACTTCCGATAAAACTCGATTCCTTTAATGGGTTATTATAGGATTAAAGGATTATGAAAACTATAAATTTTCTATAGTATATAAAATTATTAAATGTTTCTGATATCTATTTTATTTCATGGGTTATGTATTGATATCCTTTTATGGGTCATGATATGATTCAAGTTTTATTATGCTATGGCACATGTATTTATGAGTTATTATGTGACAGTTGAGACCTATATTTTCTTCATATGCATTTGGTTTCGATGAATGACCCATGAGTATAAATGTTATGCGTAAATCTGATTACATGTTCACAATGTTATTGATGGACTGGGTAGCATGTCCATATGGTTATGTGCGGACCTGATTACATGGTCACAATGTTATGAGTGAACCTTATTATGTGTTCAAAGTGTTATTTGTGAACTAGATTACATGTTTCAAAATTTATGGATGGGTGGGGTTTCATGTCTATATGTTATGTGTGAACTTGATTTCATTTTACAAATGTTATTCAAGAACATGATTTCATGTTAAAATCGTTATTAATGGACATTGTTTCTTGTCTACAAGTCTATGTGGGGGCCTGTCTTCAGGTCATTAACTTAATGATTAAACCTATGTCTGCTTCTATAGGTTAAAGATGTTATACATTGTTCTATGTTATACAATTACATGATTTATTCATATGTTATGATTTCATGTATTATGTTCCTAAATATCTTATGATTAATGTCTTATAAACTGATAATCTTTATATAATGATTATTTTTTATGATCTCTGATATGAAGGGTATGATCTTCTAACAATACAATCTTGTTCCCATACCAATTTATTATTACGTATTTCTTTTATTAAACCTTACTGAGAATTCGATCTCACTCCATTCTTATGTTTCATTTCCCAAGGATTTAAAGAATGGGTTTAAAGTATAATTACTAAGGGTAAGATATTTTTGAAATGCATTTTAGATCTTTCACTCAGTTAGAATATATTTTTTCCATGTTTCGAAAGGCACTAAACTAACAAGGTATTTCAGATTTTGTTTTTGTAATGTAATAAATATTTGATAAGAGTATTTTAATTTTAATTTATTAATGATGAGTGTCTCTATAGACATGATACTTTTTAAAATTAGATTCATTTGCTCATATATAATTTATGACAATTATATAAATTATCCAAAATTTCTATGTGAAAATATTCTATAAAACCCGTTTTCCTTGAAAACATATTTTTGAAGATTAAAATAACATAATTGTAATTTAAGTACATATTTATGATGAATTAATCAACACATTTTCATTTACAAAAATTTTAATTAATATTTTTATAAAGTGGATATTACAATTCAGGCCATTCAATTTATATTATCAGAAAAAATAGTTTATTATATCAATGTTATTATAGAATCATGGTTGATTCTAGGGAAATTTATCAAGTTCATAATGTTTATTTAAAATTAAATAAATATAAAATATTATTGGTGTTACAAATACAATTTATGAAAATTGAAAAAGGTTTTAGAATGGGTTGAGGAATTATTATCACCTATAATGATGTGGAAAAAATATATATCATAATTTCTTATAGAAAGTGTCCATGAATTATAAAAAAGATTTAGGGCACTGGGAATTTAGGAGAGATGGAGTTATTAATATTCTATTTTTCAAATTCCTAATTGCATAAAATGGAATGAAACTTATAATATATAAACTATAATTTTTTTAATAGGATGTTGGAGTATTGAAAAACATTAAATATTTTTTTGTTAACTGTGTGGGTGTGATGAAGCCATAAATGTTTATTTTTTTAGATTTTGTTTAATTTTATGCATTATTTTTCTTCATTTTGAAATAAATTGTTTAAATATCGGTAAAGTGATAATTTTAGAATTAATCTTAAAAGAGGATTGTTAGTCTTGTTTTTTCCGATTTTATAATTTTGGACTTAATATAAAAAAAATTCACTATTGATTAGTATTTATTTAAAAATTATAGGTGACATGAAAAAAAAATATTATCCTAAAGATATATAATTTCAACAATATAAATATTATAGAGATCATTAATTAAAGTAATTATGAAGATATAAAGTATAATTTGACACATCATAGGCTTTTAAAATAGTTTTTTTGATTTTAAAGACTTATTATTGTCTAAGGGACACAGGAATTCATCCAATATTTAGTCACATAATAATTATTCATGATATATGTATGAATTATTTTTAAAACAATTAAGAAGTTTTATAAGAAAAATAATAAAATATTTTTTCAAACTCCCCATTTCAGAAGACATATCCTATACTCTGTAAGACTCTTTATTATTGGAATAATACATTTCCCTAGTAGGGTATGAAATTATCCTTTCAGAACACTTCATTTTTTTAAGACATAGTGAACTAAATTAGAAAAAAAATTGTAAAAGTTATAATCACATATGACTTTTTTACACTGTATAACATTATGTTCTATATCAGAATACTGATTTAGAACTATGTAAGAATATTTCCATAGTCTGTAAGACTTTTTAATTTCCCATTTTAAATACACATAAATATTGAAATATGAAATTATGAAAATTATTTTGGGATCTACTTAATATTAGATTAATTTATTATATTCTACCCAAATTATGTAAAATCCTCTCTAGACTCAATGGGGAATCCATATAAATATTAGAGAATATGATTATCATCCCAAAAAATTCCATAAAATGTATGATTCATTAAATTATAATTTGAAGTTTCAAAAACCCTCAGGATGTACATATTCAAGTCATCTAAGAATATATGGAACTCAAAAATGAGTTAATGGAGGATTCTAATTGAGTAATGGGAGTGAATGATTTTATATTAGCATCAGAAGAAGATTCATGACACCCACATGGAATATTGATCTTCTAGATAGTGAAAAAAGATCATATTTTCTAGGAGGGAGTTATTAAATAATTTTCATCCTCCTTCAAAATAGGTTGTGAGAAAAATTTAAAGTGGATTTAAACTACTCATGTTGGATTATTTTTTTTCATTTCATTTTAAATGTAATTACTCCAATTATTGCACAGTAGATTTGTTGTGGTTGATACAAAGAGGCTTCTGCCACCCTATGGTAATGAATTATTATTATTAATTTATTTATTTATTTTCTGTTTAATCATACCCAATTTTTTTTTACTAAAAATCATATTGGTTATGTACAATTATATTATTTTCAATTCATCATTCTCTTGTTTTTTAGATTCACACTTATGCACCATTGATATTCTATATTTCCCATACAATGGATGGGATTTTCTTGATCTATTGTAAATTAGATATTTATGAATACTATGTTAAATGATAGAAGGTGGTGAAAATATCAGTTCACATCCATAACTAAATAAAATATCATATGTGAAGGTTTCTGGTTGAGGAATCGCCTAATTAATGAGATAGAAAGATAATTTCATCTTTGTGAATAAATATTTAGTAATTGAGTGTCAGAATATCAGAGGTTCGACCACTGTTTTAATATAAAATTCCAAAACTATATTTCTCATTTTCAAACATACAAACCATTTTTTCCAAAAATAATATGAAAATACTACCTCTCTAGAGACAACCTAAGTCATGATTTACTAAAATTTAACATGGATTCAAAAAAACATGATGTGAATCACAAAAGATATAGTGTATAATTCACCATAAAATTCAACATAAATAATGTTAAGCTTTAAAATTGTTCTATCTATTATTTTTAACAATCATCTATTGAATGATATAAAATTTTTGATTCATTTATATTGAGTAATAGTTTTAGGGAGAACACATATAAATCATGAATTTAAATTAATAATAAATAACCTTTCATGATTTTTTTATTTTTATATATATATTACAAGTTTATTATTTTTAAAAATATAAGGTTCATATGTAAAGTAAAATCTAACTTTTTTATCAAAATAAATATTTAGGTAATTTTACTATGAATTTGGGAATAAAAATTTTAAATGAAATGAAATGGTTTTTTGTATAAGATAAGTTTTATTAAAATATACAAACCTATTAATGTATTTATTCCTCAAAAATATAATTTCATTATAGATCAATCGTATATTAATGAGGTTTATAAATTATTAATGGGTAACACAACTTATGTCCACATACTGGATAATATCATGTATTCCATATTTTTTTGAGGTTGGATTTGTCTTCTATTTTTTTAACTCATACCATGTTCATGAGAAATCAATGCAACGCCTTTGTCACAAGATCTAAAATATAAAAATAGTTATCTTGGAGTTTCTTATGAACTCAAATTATCTAATAGTAGTAATTATAATTTAAATATCCCATTGTATACTATATTTAATTTGATTATAAAATAAATTTATATATATAAAATACCACAATTAACATTTTTTCACTGCCAAATGGAGACATATATTTAGTGGTGGAATATATTAATATTTATGGAATTATATTTTGGGATATGGATCTCTATTCAGTTAACTAGGAGTAAAAAATAAGTTGAAGATAATCTAAACATATGTAATCTTGATGTATTATAAATGGTAATGGAATCTATTTAGTATATGCCAGTGTATTTAGATAGTAATACCATTTTATGTATTTTTGCATATTAATTTGTCCGAATAGGTGTTAATTGATAGTTTTTTATGTAAGTGTAACTTAATTTATTCTCAAGTATAAGCGGTCAGGTTCAAAAGTCCACTAGATATTAATAATCATTAATCAAATTAGAGGGGCCTTTATGAATATAGGATGTCCCTTTAACTCGAGTGACTAACTATATACTTAAATAAAAGATAAGTTGGGACCTTCCATATAATGAATCTCATAGTGATTCAGATATATCATTGGTACGTGATGTATAGAATGATTAATCTATTTTATAATCCCTATAACTAAATTTTACCAGTTAAACTGTAATCCTTGAAACATTTAATTATAATGGAAATTAAAGTAGTGTTTCTATTGTGGATTCCAGGCACATGGTCCAAAACATTAAATTTCCTATGTTATTTCGTCTTTCAATGTTTTTTTAGTTTAAATTGTTTTGAGGTGTGAATTTCTTGAGCATGTGAGAGAATTAACTTTGTGTGTTAAGTAGGGTTTGAGGCTTCTTAAATTTTAGGGAACTATGCCAAATGTTTCAATTGAGACAATATTTTTTCCTTGATATTTCTTATGGTTATTGAACATGATGATATTATATTCTTGGTAGGCTTCACCAGAAGTGTTATCATATGTTTTTGTTTGTTTTATCTCAATCATTAAACACTTAGAAGCATGTCATGTAATTATCACTCCCTTGTTCTTAATGAAATTTAAATTGATATGGGAGTTTACTATCACAAGAATGTAGGATATCAAATAAAGGGGAGTTCCATATAAAAATGATTAGTATAATGGATTTTTTTATTGAAAATATAGATATAGTATCATATAATTGATAATAATTTGGAAGATTCATTAATATGATTTCGTCTACCGAATATATAAAATATAGAATGATAATTTTTTGATAGGAAGACCTTATGTCATATCCAGATTCCATCAGAAATTGATGTGGGATTTCACAACTAAGAGGATAAAACTATAATGGATCTTATAAAATATTTGTAAAATATATTCAATATGTCATCAAAACTAAACAATGTATTCATGATGCAACAAATATTAAACATATTTTTATTAGAAGGATTATTAAAAAAAATCACATGAATGAATTCAATATGATTTGAGGGAATCAATTTTATATGGTATTAAATTTCTTAAACAATTTATAATATCTTTTAGTACTGTCTCAAATTCTACATTAATAGGATGTGATGGAAAATATAGTGGGAATATTTATGGGAAAATAACCTGGTTTGAGGGATTTTTGAAATATTATCCTTGATAATGAACATAGAACAATCTAAATCTAAGAATTTTTTAACTTTTTTACGAAATTTTAAATAAATGTATGGTCACCTAAAAGAATAAATTTGAAGAAACAATCAAAATATGTCTCATTTAAGAGTGTAGATGTTCAATTGAAAGGTCCCAGTCCCACATTATCAAGCTATAGGAAAATAACACATATCTAAAGTAATTTTAGGAATTTCATGGAGAATTTAGGAAGGGAACCATCTTTTGGAAGTAAATATCCCTTTAGTACAACTATGAGAAGAAAAAACATAATTTGTATTTCTAAAATTTTAGTAGATTCCTGGGTGATTGAATCCGGGGAATTTTTCAAACAATAGTAGTGAAAAATGCATGGCAAATTAGGCATATGTAATGTTTGGAATGGTGTATATTAAATATTACGAAGCCTTTTAATCCATGGTTGTTCAATTTAATAATTTCTATATAGTATGATCAAATATAATTTATATAGGTTTTCCTGATATTGAATTTTGTGGGATGAGTTGTTGTAATGGATTTTGGAGAGTGACTATAGGTTTTTTGGGATTTCAATAAAATGTAAAGGATAAGACCCTATATTCATCCTAATAGTCATATGGAGTGGTATGTTTTATATTAACAACATATGAATGTCCAGAATAGTATAATTTTTTCAATGAACATCTCAATGAGAATAATACAATGGTTCTAATTAAATAAATGTCATGTGCAAGATTTATCACACTAAAAAAGATGTTTTGAGATCTATTTTCATATAAAATAGAGAATAATATTGTATAAATTGGGTATAATAAATCTCATAGATCATAGGTTTGAAATTTTTCACTAAAACATATCAGGACCATATGTAGTCTGATCTTACAGTAGGTCAATTTACAATGTTAAAACCATTGATGAAGCAATGAAAAAATATAGTGTTTATTTTTTGTACAATAGAATCAAATGTTTTTATAATTTAATCTAAAAAATGATTATAGGGAGGGTATTATTTTTGAGTCAAAATTGTTGATGGGCCAATATTGGTGGTGCCTAAAATGGGAGATACTTTCAGACCACTTTTTAAATATTTGGGATATATCTATAAAAAACTATTCATCGTATACCAAATAAAAAAGTTGTCAATTATTTATTGAAATTGATGATAATAATTATTTTTTATAGTTTTATATTTAACTTCGAAATTCCTTAGTAAATTTTAATTTGATTTAGTGACCACGAAATCATTCCTCTTTAATAGAATAACATTTAATTCATTGAGATTAGTTGTTTGAAAAAAACAATGGTTCAAAAAACAGTTGGATGTTATCTTCCTAAATCATTTTAGTTGTGTCACCTTTATTAGGAGAACATAAATTATAGAGTTAAACTATATGCTAATTATAATTCATGTTTTTTTGTGTGGTTTGGAAATGAAATTTCTATATATTGTCTTGGGATAATGATTAATAAAAGACAATCAGGTTTCGAGATGTTATTTGCAGTGAGACATTTTTAAAGAATGAAAAAAATTATAAGAAGGATATTAAAATCAAAGAATATATAAAATATTTTAATGATGATCTAAAGTAGTGTAATAGAAAAATAAACTTTATAACAAGTTTATATGTTAAACCCTAAATTTTAGATTGGAAATGTGAAGAATATGTCCTACAAAGCTCAAAGGGATGCATATGATCAAGTGAGAATGTTATATGTTAAGGGACAAACATCATAGCTCCAAAATATTTTGTACTGTATATATCTAATAAATATGTAAAATTGTTAATAACTACTAGAGTCATAAAACTGGTTAAGAGGTTTATGGTTAACATGGATTTTCTTCTTGATACATATATTGGAGAAACAAAATTCCTTCCTAAGAAACCACTCTTACTGTATCCAAAATGTATAGTTTAGTGATAAAGGAAGAAGTGAATTCACATGATAAAAATTGTACATGTAATTTTAATTAGTTACCCTTATGGTAAAACACATTAAATAATAAGTGATTATAATATTTCATTGATTTATCTAATGAATTAAAAATGTTCAAGGAATGAATAGTAGTGAGAGGATTCTAATATAATGAAATAACATATTTCATCATATTATTCCCAATATAGTAAAACATGAAAATATCTATACAAGTTTGATAATGATTGCATATGATAATCATTATATGGAGTAAGTAGATTTAAATAGGTCATTCCTTTAGGGTTATTTAGAGGAATTTATATACAAGAAGTTTTCGATGGGGTTTAAGGGTGTTAAAAACTAAAACATAGTGTCTAAGATGAATAAAATAATTTATGAATCTAATCCAATGAAAAGTTATTGTAATGAAAATTATGAAACATTCATGATGGAATAAGGATTAAATTGGTCAAATATAGACCATTTTTCATACTAGAAGTCATGTAATTATTTGAAATTTTTATGAATTTCACATATATGGACTACATTCAACAAGATGGACTATATAAAAAAGTATTCATAAGTTGGGGAATGATTTTTTAAGAAGTTATATTATGAAGTATATCTTATATGTTAATAAGATATTGAGAATAATTATGGATATTAATATAAAAATGAAACTACATTACTCTCTCTAACTCACAACATCCAAAATATCATTGAATGTTTTAGGATGATAAGAATAATTATGATCTAAAATCCACTAGAGAGAATCGAAAATATTTAAAAGGATAAAATTCCAAAAATGAATGATGAGGTTGGATAATGGGGAAATATTTTATTTTATTTGGGGGTTGAATTCTAATTTAATACATAATTTTTAGATAACCGGAAATTGCTTTCACAATATGTGTTATGAGATGATACATGTAGAACTTGAGAAGGTAACAATGGGAGGAATTGTAATAGATCGTCTAATACATAATGTTATTAGAAGAAACATCCTTCAATTTTAGTATATCTAGTCCCTTTTTTGGTTACAACAATGATGATTTGTTTTTGGATTCAAAAACCAAGAAGAGGAAAACATTTTTTGTGATCACCTATGCAATAATAATATATATTTTGATGTTGTCATTTCAATGGATTATCAAATTTTACATTAAATAAATTGAGTACTTTGTTGTAGTAGAGTTATCAAAGGATTTGGTATGGTTGGTGTGGTTTCTAAAATAAGTCAATAAGATTCATGATGGTCAGGATCCTCTATTTAATGTAAGGATAAAACATAATTCCATAAAATACAAATTCATATGAAATGATATGGAAGGTAGGGATTTAGTGATGTGAAAACATATAGGGAAAAACTCTAACAGATGTGTTTACTATAGTGTTAGAGTAGAAATGTTTAAGGAAATATTGTTCTATAGTGGGACTTGGGTGGATGGAAAAAAATAAAGAACTCTACTTCATACAGAACGTAAAGAAAGAATAATTTTTTGAAAAAGAGTTACTATGTTTCCAAGGGCACTATTATGTATTCATAAAGTGAGAGATTGTTGGGATGTGAGGAACACTAAATTTGATTGTATTTAGAAAACTGAACCAATCTATATTGGATGGAGGTTGGTTGGATGTGTTAATAACTTTTTTGAATATATCCTATAGAAAACATGTTATTTATAAGATAATACTAGTTTATGAATGTTTTCTCAAGTGAATATACAAAAATATTATCGGTGGAATTTATTGATTACTTATTAAATAATTTTTTTTCTGAATAATAAGTGGTCAGGAAAAAAACATTTGAGATCAACACTAATTATTCCAATTAGAGGGATCTTTGTGAATTTAAGAAATCAAAAAATATGGTCTGAACTATAAAAGACTTACCAAAAGAGAATACAGTGACCATATGTATTACGACAAGCATAATTATTTAGATATAACATTAATATAAGAATTTCATAGGGATTAATATATGTATTAATCCTTATTAACTGGGTTTTTCAATTAAATTTTAATCCTTGTTATTTTTCACAATAATTTTAATGATAGTTTATATTTGAATATGGATTTAGGACACTTTTTTGAACTATATAATTTCATTCCTGTTTACTTTTATCATTTTTTTGATCATCTGGAATGTCTGCGAGGTGTGAGTTATCTTTACTATGTGTGGGGATTGACTTACTACGCTGAGTATGGTGTGGAGATTCATATCCTTCCATAAACCAATTTAAGGAAGTCCTTGTGGTTGAAGATTCTAAAACATTGTAGCATATTTGGGTTACATTTATTGATATTAGGCACTAGGGGTATATTTCCAGCATTACCCAACATATAAGATAATTGTATAACATTCTAATAATCATTTAAATACCCTATATACCTGTTTGGTTTATTTAATGAATTTTTTTATCTTTTCATATACTAATTCATTTTAAAATATTAATGTTTTCATATTTATCAAATAATTATTTTATTCATAATTAATCTTAATGTATTTATATTTGTAATAAATCAATCCTTCATGTGTTGTTAGGCTGAACAGAGGGTCATAATTGCATCAATACATCAGATGTATAAAATTTAATTTTATAATTCTAATCAAATGGAATATATTTTGAAGATGTTTAAAATGTAAAAATGGCAGTTTTAAAAGTGTAAGTATAGGTTAAAACATAGAATTATCTTTTCTGGTTAGTTGGTAAATAAAAACAAAATAGGAGGTGGCAACAACAACCACTGGTTACTTAGTCTAGTATAACTAGCTACCCAGTTGAACAGCCAGTGGGGAGTTCCAACTAGTTTTTCTATTATGTGGTTGGTGGCTTCCACCCAATACCTGATAATCTACATGGTATTTTTTGGAAGTCAAATAAGTACCCAGATGAATCAATGTTCATTTTTTATGTGGGAAATAAGTTGAATTTTAAGGGTCCAATTTTAGAAACTACCTCAATAAATCTCTTTTACTATTAGATAAATAGAGGAAGAATCATATCCATTAATTTACATTTTCCCCTCTATATTTCTCATGACTACTATGTAATGTTGTGGGGTTTGGTTTTTCTATTGAATGAAAATCCTATATCCTTAACATTCCATACTCTCCTTCTTATTTATAATCTAAATTCAGTGTGTCCTTTTAAAAATTTGATGTGATATTCTGATGGATTTTGTTGGAACTATTTCATAAAGATTTGTCTTTCATGTGTTTTCACATAGGTTGTTCACAAATGCTGGAATAATTAATCCTCATATTTATTTACATAAGTTATATTTCTTGGATGATTTAATTTTACATTTAAATTAAAGTGGTATAAATTTGAGAAGTATGTGGTTTTTATTATATCGTATCATATATGGATTATGAATAAGTGTGCTTTCAGAGTGGATGAATCACTCCACTCAAATTTTTGGTTTCATTAAAACTCATATTGAGTTGGGATTTGGTCTTGGAATATATATTTTTTCTTTTTAAATTTGAATGATTTGTTAGTATTTATAGATGGGATAAGTGAATGATGATATGATTATAGTTAGAATAATATTGGATTAAAAAAATCTAATGATGAGTAAGGTAACTAGACATTTTTCATTGGGAATAATATTTTCAACAAATTTTTGAATTGACTAGTAGCATTTAATATTTGGGTGATTATAATAATTATTAAAGGAATGACTATATAACATTGCATTACATTATTAATAGGATGTAATCACATCATCCAAATAGTAAATAATGATTTTATATCTTATTAAAGGACTAATTACTTTTCCATTGTCGTATGAGTATCCATAGTCCATTCCAATAATTATTAGTGACATGAGTTAATATTTTTGGAATGAAAATAGTTAATCTATTTTTAATGTTTATTAAAAGAGGGGGTTGGTTTAAATTATATTTCCAAAGGGAATGGATTTACCACTAAAATGAGTCTTTACATGGAATAGATTTCTCCTAAGGTATCTCTAAAAGATAATAGTCATTCAATGGAATGGTTTTGTATTGGGTTTTCAAAAATAGTGTTTGTTTTAAATAGGATTTAATAGTTTTTTTCCCACCAATAGAAAAGTGTGAGTAAAGAAAAAAATATGAATCACTTTTATTGTCATCATGAATGTGGATTTTGTATTTCATTTTAAGGGAATTAAAAATGAATGTTCTTTAGTAAATATACTGGTCCAATTAACCTCATAAGGGTGGTTACCTATTTTACTAATCTTATATTGTTGTGTGAGATTGGGATTAAGGTTTCATTATATGTTATCACATATTTCATGAAAACAAATTATGGAAAATGAATCATATATGAGACATTCTTATAGGTCGGATATATTTAGTTTTGAAACCGTGTAAGTTCCATTTCACCCTATATTCATAAAAACCTTGGCATAAAATTTTTCATGAGATAGAATCAAGAAACTTTGGGTGACCACAACTATATTGACTGATTCTTGTGGTTCAGTGAAACTTTTATTTTGGTTAACATAAATGGGTGGTGGTATGATCATAATATGTCTTGGGGATGGACTGATTCCTTTAAATAACTAAGGAATGGATGTGAATAATCAGCATCATCCCTTAGAAAATATTTATATTCTTTAATGTGATCAGTTTCCTTTGTAATTACTTATAGTATTTCCACATTATTAACCATAATGAAGAAATTGTGAGATATTAAACATATTTTATTTGAAATTAGTCCCCATAAGATATTTTTTAAGAAGTTTTCACCTTGGAATATAATTTTCTCACATAAAATATTATGTTTTGTAGAAAATGGTGAGTTCTTATATTGAAAATGATCAGTGTGATGAAACAAAATAAAATATTCTAATAATATATTTTTTATGGATTCAAGGTTAATGATCTTTTGAATGGTTAATTATTCATTATATTTGGATGAGAGGAATCACCTCACTATAAAGAGAGGGGACACTATGTAATGATGTGTGTTTCTATGCAAAAATAGCGGTAGATTTAAACAAATTTAATTATTGTGGGAGTTTTAGATGTTTTTCCATCATGGTATTCAAATATTTTTAAGGATTTAAATTATGTGACATAATTATAATTAAAAGGATACCCTTATTGGAATCAAAAGTTTTTGAATGCATCATTCTCACTGCCAAAAAACAAGGAAAGTTTTCCAGTTACAAATTCGAAAAATTATTCATAGAAAAATATTGTGAATGTATAATAGAAAGCATAGAAAGAGGATTTCATATTGATAATGTCCATAAATGAAGAGTTTTTAGGACATCCACTAAAGACTAATATATAGTGAATATGAAGAAAATCATCTAGAGGGACCATGTGGAAGCTCTATCTTTCATTACTGATTATTCTTAAATCATATTCCATATTTCTAATTAGTGTGAGATAGTAATTGGTAGAACACATCCATTATAACAAGATCATGTTATAACTATTAATTTTTTACTCTTGATAATAATAAGGGAAAAGTATGTGTGGGATAATAACAACCACACACTAGGGGTGCAGTCATCTAGAAATTCATGGGAGCCTTGTTAAAAAATATGTTGTGTCTAATTAATATTTACATCAATGAGAAAATTTTTATAGGTGTATTGAAAAATAATGTGAGTTTAATGGGGATCTTTAATTGGGGATGTTTATTCATTCCACCACTATTAATTTTCTTAACACTTGAAAAGGTCATTGATGTTAATATAATATTTAGTCAACTCTTTATAGTTTCTTTCAAGTTCCAAGAATGGATCCAAAAAACTCAATTCACATCATATTGGTATCAATAGTTCATGGAAAAGGATTTCATTCATGGTATGATGGAATGCTTACCTATATTATCTATATTCGGTTGGTTTGTCTTCATTCCATTAAATATAGATTTACATGGGCAAACATAAACCTAAGTGTTGTGTTTATCTACTAATATAATCATATAAAATGATGGAATATCTTGGAATAATTTATTATATTATTTTACATAAAAGGATATAAAAAATTTATGGGATACTATAATATTAATGTTATAATAATAGGATTTATATAGGTCATCTATAACCGTAAATGTGGTACACATTCTATAAGAAAATTCTCAAATAAACACGGTTCGAGAAATCAAACACAAAATTACGTTCCAAACCCCAACCAACCCATGGCATCCCATCCAACAGTGGATGCCATAAAAAGAATATTTAGTTAATTTATGGATAAAATAAAGAATAAATACTATAAATTGGTCAAAATATTTTTAAGATGGTATAATTCATGAAGGAGGTTCTATTTATGAGGTATTTTCCATGGTGAATCATATTTTCATCAAAATTGTAAGGCTTATAGAAACTCTTGAGGTCTATATTATAGTAAATAAAATTATTGAAATACATCCAGAAAAATCTAAAACAAATATACCAACTCTTAATGATATATATTATAATGACTTCACTATTTTGAACTCTATAGTACTCATATAAATTATCAAATGAAGAATGTAAATCCACTTTAAATCAAATGTTATCAAAAAAATTAAATTTCATTGAAATATTTCATATGTATTAATAAGGAAGAGAATTATGGATAATGAAAAGATGAAAAAATGTGGAAGATTGTGTTGAGACACTTATTATCATGTCATAAAATTTCACAAGATAATTAAGAGGTTATTATAGTGGAAAATGTTATTTTAAATATTCCAATTATGGGAAGGTTGGCTGTTTCATTTCCATATCCCACATTAAAATTGAATTGGAAAATATGGATGAAAAATATTCAAATAAAAACAGCATTAATATAGATCATTCAAAGCATCAATCATAGGTAATATTGAATATTTATCTTAGTTACTTCATAAGAAACATTTTACTAGTGGAAGAAGGTGAGTTTCATCAAGAATAAAGATGTGATGATAATAAAGATTCTAGATATATCACTAAATTAATTAATAAATGAAAAATACAATGAATAATTGAATCCATCATAAGAGGAATCATAATATATAAGTGTTAATGTTTTAGATAAAGGATATATTTCTAATGAATATAATTTTTTGAAGCATTTGAAAATGTTTTTGAATGATATATGAAGTTCGAGAAAAAGAAACACCTAGCTAAAATGATTATCAAAAAAACAAAGACAAATAAAAGGTAAAAAAGATAACATGGTAAGTAAAATAGAGATGTTGAAGATTGAAATTTATAAAAAATGAATAATAATTTAATAATGAATTAAAACTCGCCATGTTGGAAAAGAATTTTCCAAAATGAAAAATGTATATCTGAGGTTGAAAAGAATGATTGGATAACTAAAAGAAATAGGTAAAATGAACATAAAGAGAAAGTTGAATGTTCTGTATAACTGTTAAGAACATTATATTTCCAAAAATAAGTATGATATGAATATTGAAATACATTAAATGTTTAATATATAATGAAATTACATCTATTGAAGAATCAAGTGATATGCTACAATATATAATTTCCTAAAGTCCTAAATAATTAAAAAAATATACTCCAATATTTAAATAAAAAAATGAAAAATGGATCTACATCAGTCACAAATGTTCATGGATGAATTTTACAAAAATTCATTATGATATCTACCTATCTTAGGGATTTATATAGAATAATAAAGTGAACCATCTAACAAAAAATAGAACTAAATAATTCAATAGTACTACTGGTGAAGTGGTGGGTTTTTCTAGAAGACCTATAACTAATGGCACAAAATGTCTCTACCTAGACTAAAGAGAAATATGAAATTTATGGGGAGACTCCAGCCATAGATGATAAATTTTAAGAATCAGAAGTTGTTTTAGGTAAACATTTCAACATTGAAATCACACAAGAGGTGTGTGAAATAAGTGTTCAAGAATGGGAAAAATTAGATATATATGTTTCATTTATTCTAGATTAATTTAATATAATTAAATAAATTTACAAAACATCAAGGTTAGTTCATACAATTGGATAACATTGTTGAGTTTTCATTAAAATATTGTAACATTAAAAAATCATAGATAATAGAAAATTGGTGTTTATATCCAATCTCAACTGATGTGTAAAACCTATAAAATATGTGTAATGTGATGGAGGTTCTTTGAAATATGGAAATGAAAAATCTCAAAAAAAAATTAGTTAATTGGAACATTGATATTAGTAATAATCTAGTCAAAACTAAATATATAATTAATATTGATCTAATAAAGATAATTTTTTAATTTCGTTACTACATTTTGCGGTCATAAATGATTTTAGTTTTAGTAAAAATAAAGGAGTTTTACTAAGTTCAAAATATGGATAAGTTGCGACAAAGGGGATAAGAACCATCAGAATTTTATTTCATGTTATAGACTCATGTACTAACTACTATCTAAGTTAATAAAAAATAAACTAGATTTATGGGAAAATAGATTTGGACAACATATTTAAAAATGTATGGTGAAAATAATTAAGGATGAATTTGTGAGAAATTTTACCATCATCAAATAATACCAAAATTTAGTTTTTAATTCATCCAAGGAAAGTCTTTAAATAATTCCCATAAAAGAGTTGATATACAAATATCTGAACCTATGTAGCTTATCAATTGTATTCTTTATGGACCTATGACCAGGAAGTAAACTAGTAAATAAATATATTTTATTAAATTCATATATAACTTTAAAAGGATTATATTTATCATGTTTTTGTCACAATAATCATAGGATTTAGGGGAATTTGATAGTTTTTCACATATTTATGGGATGAAGACCTGATTAATTTTGAATAGGTTCACATTAGATAATATTTGATTGTATTAAAATAGACATGTCACTAAATACCTACAAAAATATTGAATCAGTCATGAATTAATTCTATATACACACTAAAAAATTTGATGAAATGAAAAATAGGAGTCTTATTTACATGGCTTGAATTATGTTCACAGATAGTAATGCATCAGTTTTTTTCCGGATCCAACCCATAAAAACTACTGAAATATTCCAAATTAAAGGTATCTTGGGATCGTATTTTGACATGACCCCTCAAGCATCAATGATTGATTAGTAGACCATGTTTGATTAAGAAAAAAATGCCGAATTTGTGAACAATTTGATGAAATTGATAACGATGGAATTTTGTTGGTTATGCACCAAAAGTTCATTCTTGTAGGTGTTATAATATGATAATAGACATATATATTTTTAAGTAAGGATATTATACTTATTCAAGTTGAAATATTAATTTAAATAACTATTTTTTCGTTAATGAGAATAATGTTCAATGATATAAATTTATCATATAGTTAATAGAAATAGAAACAAATCAGACATAAATATCATATTTTGATATCCATAATTTCGAAAATGATACATTAGAGTCAAAATAAATTGACTCTAGAGAAAAAAAATAGAGTTAAAAGAATATAGGTGCTAGTTAGAGTATAAGAAAATATATATGAAATAAAAATATAATTTGAGACCAAAACCATGCTGATAAAACTAAAAGGAAAATAATATTAGAAATACTAATATGCATTCTATAAAACATTGGGATAAAATTAGTTGAGAAGTTTTTTGAACATAATGATTGGGTTGTTACCATGAATGAATAAATAAAGTAGATTAAAACTTAAAACATGTAAACTTGGTCTTATACACATATAAAATAATACAATTGGTGAAAATGGGATTTTAAAAATAATCATAATGATAACAGTGAAGTGGATGGAACCTAATCCAAGATAGAGTGAAAGTGACACTCCCAAATTGTTGGGGTGTCCATTGATGAATCCATTATCCCAATGTAATAACATGTGTATATCAGTGTGTTCCTTTCCATATAAACATGTTGGAGATCAAAAATATTTTATATGATTTTCTGTTGAATTTTATGAATGGAGAAATTGATAGGGTACTATATATGGAATATCTCAAGGGATTTATTTTTTAATTTTATGGTATCAAAATATGAAAGATAAATATGGTTCATTATTTTTTATATCAAACATCAAATTCTTTGTTTTTGAAACATGATGAATACGTTAAGGTAATGATGTTAATTATAGAAAAATGGTAAATAACTAGTATTTGAATAAGAAAAACACCATAACTCTAATTATGATTTTGAATTTTAGTGACATAATCTTCTCTCAAGTAATGAGGAATGTTTTTATCATATGTTCTGAAGTTATAAGAATAAAAGATTTTAGATTTCAATGCTTGGATAAGTGAATTTTTTCTTAGGGTTATAGGATACCCAATCTTATAAATAAACATTTATTTTTCAAAAAAAATTATGGTGTAAATATATTATAGTTTCTTGAAAATAAAGAGTATAGATGTGTGTCTAAACTAATTATGATGGAACAAACAAGATAAAGGATGATGGGAAAAAATAATAAAAGTAAAATTGTTAAAAATAATTATTATAAGACTCGTGTTTTTTAAAACCACCATTATTATATTTTATATGTTGACAGTCATTGGTTCATTTACCGATCCAATCCTAAGGAATCAAGTATATTAGCAGAAAAGAGGATCATAACATATATCATAAATAATTACAATTATAAATTAATGTACTATAAGAAAGGTGAACTGAATTCAAGGGGAAAACTAATGTATAATTAGATGAAGATATTGATGATATAAATTACACATATGGTATATAATTTCATATTAGTATGAGAAATGTCATATTGAATTTAATTAAGTAAACATTAGTTATATTTTCCTCAACTGTGGTTGGGTTTTTGTCTGCAATCAATGAAGCTACACAAATGAGGTGGATAATACCCTAGATACATGTTTTTTGTTTTTAAGCTGCATATCATATTTTTAGGCAGTCCCTATCAAAGATCCATCGATATATCCCATATTATTTTTTAACATTATAAGTCCAAACACATTGATATCAAGTATCATTACCAAAATGTAAATGTAGAATAATTTTTCTTTAGATTGAGGATTGTTCCTTCCAAAAAAAATTGGATGATATTTTATAAAATACCATTAACAATAGAAAAATGTGGGATTTTAAAACTATTTCATGGAGTGTATTAGACTACCAACCATTGAGGTATGAATGTTTTGTGTTTCCTCCTATATATTTTCATGTTTATTTTTAGGAGAAGTTATAGGCATGGCGATCTTCTATATTTCTAATTTAAGACTATATAAGGTATTTGTGCATTTTTGAAAGAAATAAATATTTAGAATTAGTTCTAAAATATTTTTTCTTATTCATAGTGTATTTTTTAACAAAGTTTAATTTTTTTGAAAATATTGATTACTGATTCGATCAATATCAAATTTGAACATTGGTAGAACATGTAAATCTAAGGATGATTATTTCATGACACTTTTCATTAATAAAGTATGAGTTTTCTGCTGTTTTTTCTCTTTAGTTGTATTATTAATAAGTGGGAGACAAATGGGTATTATTTAAAAAAAATTCATATGTGGAAATTATTGAACACTTGGTTATAAATATTTACTTTTATGAAAAATGTGTTTAATATAATTATTGAATGAAAATATCATTAAATCAAGAGAAACGTTTTATTTAAGAATTAATTATTTATAATATATTTCAATTGAGTTTTATGTGAAAATATGTTTTCAGTTTATTTTTGAGTGGTTGAGATTCATTAGAGATGATTTTATCTTGTTCTGATCTAAGCTAAGTGGTGTCTAAAATTATATATCAGTAGTTGAAAATTGACAAAGGAAAAAATCATATGTGTAACACATTCACCAAGACGATTGATATTTTTAATACAATATTGTATTCTTTTTATCCATAAGATATTATGAATGGGTATGATATTTAATTTTTCCAACTGTGAAAATGAGTTATATTATTTGTATGAATAATATTTTCTATCCCATATGATACTTCCATAAGCATGAATGATATGTGTTCAAGCCTAACTAATAAGTTTATATGATATAAGAAATTTAACATACACACAATATTTTTATGAAACACATATGTTAATTTTATTAAGAGTGCGATATTTAAAATTGGATACACAATAATATTTTCAATGTATGATTCTTTAAAATCGTATGTGGGTTTTCTCATATAAAATTTGGTGTTGTATAGAAAATATGTATTTTATAGATTTCGAAAAATCTAACGGGGGGAATAAAATAAAATTATTCTTACTCTATGTTCTTCATGGACTCAGGTTTCATAATCCTTCGAATATTTAATGGTTTGAACTGCCATGATGATAGGAGAATCATCATCACATTGAGATAAGACATAATGAAATTATCTGTTTCAGTTTACACAAGTGGAGGGGGATTTAAATGAATTTAAAAACAATGGAATTTCTAGAAGTTTTGAAATCACATAAATCAAATATAATGTTTGGATTAAAAATCAGAGTATTAAATAGAATTCAAATTACACCTTGTATTAATTAATTTTTTTAAAATAAGAGATGATGAATAAGATGATATGTGAAGCCTGTATAGAGGAAAAAATCCTTATTAGTGATGATTATTTTGGGAGATTAATTATATATATTGGTATAATATTTTAATATGTATAATCCATAAGTTTTAATGAGTTCAATTTCATTCCCTTTATTGTGGTCCTTTTTATAATAATAAGCGATATTTATGTGTGGGATAATAACCATAACACACAAGAATGTAGTCATCTAAAAATTAGTGTGTCAACATTAATAAAAGTATTTATTCTTATTATTATTTTCATTAGAGAGATACTTGATAGAGTTTTTTTAATGGGAAAAAAAGATTTAAAGGGGTCTAGAATTATGTACAAGGGTTCACCCTCCATCTTTTTTACATTTACCCACAAAAAGATAATAACATGGTAGAAATATTGGACTAGGATTTGGGTGAGCTTCCCTTAATGATCATAATAAGAATATATAATGTTCATTTTTAATGATATAGGCTCATAAAAATGTGATATGAAGTTATCAGGATACTATACTTCTAGGAGGAGATTTATTTGATTACCTCAATGATTTTTATTTGGATAAAAATATTATTTAAATTTACTATTGATGTCAAATGTGCTAATTATTTTAGAATTTGGTATTATTCTTTCATTAGTCATTTGTTCCTAATCGATGTCATAGACATGGAATTAATATTGATGGATATTTATGAAATCTGATGAAATGAACCATAGAAGAGTCACTCTCTGTATGTGATTTTATTTCATGGTCTCACCAGTAGTAAGGCCATTGCCATGACATAAACATCTTATTAATGTATTTATAGGATATACCAGAGATCAGTGTGATGGTGTTTATTTAAATTTAAATGGAATGATATGTAGTTGAAGTATTGTTCTATATTTATATAGGATTCATCCTCCATGATGATTTATTATATATGTTGGATATTAATGTACTACAAAAGTAAAGTGATTGATTCTTAAATTATGGACTAGGACAATTAGATGGGGAAATTGGTAAGTTCCAAAAATGGTGATTTTATATGTCTGTTCTCTAATCACTAATTGACCTTTTTTATTATCATGTTCTTATTAGGTATTATTTGATGTTTAGACACTATTTAATTGTATTTTCTAGTATTTTTCATTATTTGACATTGTTAATTATGGGTGGTTCCTATTTGGTTTCAGTTTATAGTTATTCTTCATATAATTGTTATTTATCAAGAAATTTATACTTTTAGTTATTTACGGGTACTAACATGACTGATGGTTCATTTAGAAATCTGATGAGTGAGTATATATTGACATAATGAGACATCTAGTTTACATAACTAGAAAATATGAAATATATTTTCAACTATACACGACTGGTTCATAATGTACACACATCTATGATTATATGAAGGTTTTGAATTTTCAATGTTGTGTAGTATGAGTTGAGCCAATATAGTGAAAATTTATTATCCAGGATTGGGATGTAGGTATGGAATTGTGTTATTATAAATTGATATATTTTTTCTGGTGGGTTTAGTTAGACTAAACATTGAACTTCACATTATTAAACTTGATCCCTAGCTCTCAATGACATTATGTGAGTGAGATAATCCTATTGAGTCTCTAAAATCACCCCTTATTAGTGACCACAGCAAGAGTTTTAGTATATTTGGGTGTTCCTTGAGTTTTATTTTTGGATCATGTATCTTCATAAAGAAACATTTATAGCTTGGGGTGATCATTCTATCAAGATTTAATGATTTATAAATACTTTACTATTGATTTATATAAGAGGATGTTGTGTTGTGTTTATTTTAATATGTTTTACGTCATCTATATTAGTTATGGTGATCATATCTTTATTAATTTTTTCATTTTTATGATAATTAGTAATACTCTACTGCCTATTTATTTATTCTATCCATACCAAATATATTTTATATTTTTTATTTTATATTATGGAATGACCCTTTGATTCTATGTTTTATTTAAAAACTTTTTGGGTATGTATTTTATATGGATAACAAATTTAATAGTTTTGGTTCATTTTAGAATAACCCTTGTACATTATTTTTATGGAATTATTTTTCCATGATTTTCCACAATCTATTTCCAATTATTGGTAGCCTCTATCATAATGTTATGCGTGTTTAAGGATACAAGTGATACATAGATTAGTAACTTTTTAGGTAGACCAAGTGAAGGCATCACAACTTCCATCACAACATGTGTTTGATTGGGAAAAATTTTGTTAAATTGGAAGATAATATTTTAAAACTTTTAGGTGGACCATGAGAATTCATGGAAAACCTAATGTTGTTTCAAACACAAGTTTCTAAGATATTCCCTCTACCAAGGATGTCACATTAAGTTGATTGGGGTTTTGGTTTGATAATTTCAATATATTCATGACTATGGATGTAATATAAGGATTGGTAGGAAGAGAATTATTTTTATGCATAATGGTAAATTAATACATAGTGAATGATTTACGTTCCTATGGTTAGTGTTATTTCACATACTACCCCAATAGAATCCATTGAAAATTTACGTGATTAATATTATATTCGAGGTTTATCTAAAATAGATTACGGGTAGTGATCAGATTAATATGGTTCAATTTTATGGATTATTCGATACGATTAATAATTTTCTCATGTGAATCCATCTTCAGGTTAAGATATTTCAATGTTGGGGGTAATTTATAAAATATCAATTTTTTTAAATAAAACATATGCAGTTCAATGAAGTGTATATTAGGGGTTTTAAATGTGTATTGAGATTTAGAATAATAGAATTTTTATTTTTGAAAATTTTATCAAAAATTGTTCTTGAAGTGGATTTAAAATGAGTTTTGGAAATTGGATTTCATTTTTAGTGGAAAGACTCGGGTGGATATATTATTTATGATTTTATGGTTTTTAATAAAAAACGTATATTCAACGAAAACAATAAATAAAACATTCGTGAGTTTTGGTGAACATAAATACTATTTTGGGTTTTAAAATTAGCAAAATCTTGGATATAACTGATCACATTATGTTTAGATGATTTAATCTTA
Organism: Viscum album; assembly: GCA_963277665.1. Classification (NCBI taxonomy): domain Eukaryota; kingdom Viridiplantae; phylum Streptophyta; class Magnoliopsida; order Santalales; family Viscaceae; genus Viscum; species Viscum album. The sequence continues at coordinate 872,360,878 of OY728143.1, read as the reverse complement.
ATTGAACTGTGTGAATTGAAATTTTCATTTTCACCAGTATGTTATGTTTTATAAAATATATACATGTGATTTAGCATTGTTGGTTGTGTGTCAGAATGGGACTCAATATATCAGATATGGAGATCAATGAATTTGTGTATTTGACTACATTGATGTATTTTGAGATGGTGATTACTATAGTAGTGGGAAATATTAGATGAAATTTTCCCCTTGTGGTGTGTCCTTATGTAACAGATTTTAATATGGGAAAATATTTTTTAACATTTGGTATTTTGGGAATGGGGGTTGCGTTTATTCACAATCTCATTCCATTAATAATATTTGTGAGTTGAATTGTTTAGTTATTACAATTGGTATGTGAAACCGTCTATGGTCATTTTGTAGTATAATGATTCAAGTAAGGATGTGGAATTTATATAAATATCAGTTATATTTTCTATTTTTAGTTCATGTTACAATCATTTAATAACATACTTGGGTTCTGGCAGTCACATAATGAAATTACAGTAGAAAATATAAGTGATTTTCTTGGATTAACTTCAAATGATGCTTTGAGATAGTTTATTACCCTTATTACATTTCAATAAATATTTATTAATAATCAAATATAGTGTTGGGAAGTGATTGATCATTTGATGTCTGTTGAATTTTAAACATTAAATTTTAATATAACCTATGAAAAATAAGAAGGGAAAAATAAAATATAAATATAAATATAAATATAAAAAATTTACAAATTTAGTGTTTATTATACTCAATATTAAATAAAAACGAACATAAAAAATAATCCTCACTAAAAATATGTAATATATGTTACATATTAAACAAAAATTTCTATTTAAATTTTTTAGATATTATATTAAATTGTAGATTTATTTTCTTTTCATTTAAAATTATGCACACATGTGATAATATAAAATTCACTAAAATTGATATTTTTATATATTCAACATGAAGTTTTCTTTAAATCAACCATTATTAATTTATTATGAATGATTTATTAGTCCATGATTAAGGAAAAGAAACTGTTTAAGTTTGGGGTACCAGATTGGTGACAAATATCTTATAAATAGAGAGATAGATTTTATCTAATTTGAAATTGTTTTTAACTTTTAGTTGTATTATTAATAATAATATGACATATTTTTATTTAATTTTAACATTAAAATTTGACTATTTTATTTTTTTACGTTAATATCTTAACTTTTAAATTATATTTTTTATAGTTTTTTCATTTACAGTACAATATTTTAATTCTCTTTTATTATAAGATACACACTATAAACATTTTAAATGAAATGAATTAGTTTTTAGAAATGGAATGGCATGTACGAAGTGATTCATTGTTTGGAAATTAAAAATCCAAACACTAATCTCATTATTCTTATCATTTATATTAAAACACGTCATGAAACTATTGTTTTACATGTTATTCATTTTATAAAACATATCCACACTTACACTATGTTGTGATGGTATTTTATTTCTGTAAGAAATTTCCATCAATGATGTAAAACAATTAAATAACAATGGGGAACTAAGAAATACTCCAATACATGTCAAGGTATATAAAAATGGGAATTTAAAACATTATTGTAGGCTGTTAAACATTATCTAGTTAAGGAATTTATTTTTAAGATAATAATCCAAGAGTGTTTCAATCAATACATGTCATTTTAAAATTTATGTTTTGTTTGAAATAGGTCAATTTAATTATATAAAAATAAAGATAGGACATGGAAGATAGATAAGTTTTTTATTGAGTCAATGGGCTATGGTGAAGAGGATAAAAAATTAAGTAACATGATATATTCACCCTTGAAGTGATGCAAGGAGGGTTATGGTGTGGATTTTATGCTTTCATAGAAATAGAAAGAGATATAAAAATTATGACTATTGGGAATCTAACAACCCAAAAATTTATTTATGTTATTAATTAAACTATTAGTTTATAATGAATGTTTTATTATGACCACATAGAAAAACTTTTACATTTCATAATAATTTTACACGTCATGGAAAACTATAACTAGGAACAATAAAAGAATTATTTAATGATAAAATAAAACGTGTATTATATTTTGAATTTATAAACATATTATACTAAAATGTGATTATAACAAGTATATAAATTTTAGATAAATTTTATCATAAAACAATAATATTTAAAACACCTATTGAAATATAATATATTTAAACAAAGTTCCAAGTAATTTTTATAATTATTAGAATGTACATTTTTCAATTAAATTGATTAATTTAAATAAATATGTAAATTTTTTAAAAGTGTAAATTTTCATATTTAAAAAAATATTTTGATGAAATAAACATCATTTTTTTGACTTATCGCATCAAAATTATCACTATTAAATGTTTCATAAATGTTATAACAAATGATTTTTTGGTCAAAAAGGTTCAAAATGTCTATATACAAAGAACTACAATTTTATAGCATCATTTTTATGAAATTATGACTAAAATTTTCTAAAAACCTTTTTTTAGTAATTTTAGATTTTGTAAGTGTAAAATTATTTTTATTATATTAATAATAACATAAAAAACTATTTTGTAAATTTCAAAACACAAAAAAAAAGAATTTTAAGATAAAAATGAATTATGATTGGTGTATATTAATTGGGTGTTTTAGAAAGAAATTTTCCTTTTAGAAAGGCCTTTAACTTTAAACCACCCCTACTCTTTAATTGTCAAAAAATTTGGTTCCAATTCAATTTAACCACAAGAAGTTGGATTATAAAATAAAATAACCAATATTTTATCCCTTAAACTCACATCTCCACTACTATAAATACCCACACTTTCCATAATAAATTTCCTCACCTAAGTTTTCAAGCACAATTTATATCCCAATATCCCTCTGAAGAGTCCCTAAAACATTGTTCCAAGGTTCTATGTACTACATATCTAGCTTTATATTGCATCATCCTATGGAATGGGACCATTTCCTCCTCTTCATTTGATTTATGTTCTTTTTTTATATACGCCAATAAATATAAATTTATAATGTTTCAAAGTGATTTTAAATACCCATTTAAATATAAATATATTCTCTTGTTAATGAGAAACTTCATTCCACTATCATTATGTATTTTTCTAAAGTAAATACTCTACCGAAATAATGGTTCATCACACCTATTTTATAACTACCTTTGGAATACATTTCAAATTCCTTATCATTCCAATATGAAAAAATATTATTTTATGTTGATTTAGTTACTATTTTATTTAATAGAGATCACCATTCTATTTGATTGTAATATCTTCATTACGCATTTTAATCTCATGGTTTCTCAAATCCATAAAACCATATTCATTATAGTAAGAAAAGTGTGTTTGTTCTTTATATCTATGAAATACCTAGCTAGATACTACAACTGTATGTGGTTTTGGATTAGATGAATATAGATATTTAAAACCAAAAAATATTTTTTCTAGCATATACCTTTTAAATTTCTATTTTATAGTGAATGGTTCAATTATGTTCACCTATTATGACACTCCTATGGTATTTTCATTGGCTAATTCAGAGGAACATTATTATCCATAATAAAGGTTCCTATTATGTGTATTAAAATTTAATTTCAATTAGTATCCATATTCCATGAATGTACCCTTCACAATGTCATGGTCTCATTACTTCAATAGTGTAACCACACTTCTCATCATGAACATCCAATATTTTCCAATGTTAATTGTTGGATATTCACAAATATGAATGTATTATCCCATTAAAAGGGTTTCTTTTCGACCCAATTTGTAACAATTTTTTTGTCCCCATTTACCCTCCATAATTACCATGTGTTTTACCTTTCTTCTATATGTCAATATTCCCTTGTACATGTTTTATTGTAGAAATATGATCTCTTTATATATTGATCCACCACTTTCATTGTCTTTCGGTATCATCTTCTATGTGATATCATTACATTCCAAATGAATACCCTTGTGAGATTCGTCAGATTAGTGGTTATTCTACTACATATCCATACATCAATTGAGTAGGGAAATTATTGATTAAACAATATAGTTTTTATGGATATTTATTAAGTACATTAGAATTAATTATGTCTATTAATGTGTATTTTCCTAAAAAGTTGTAATGACTCAGATTTTCTTCAGTTTTATTTTTATATATTAATTGGGAAAATTTTGAGACCTGGTGCTGAGACGACATGAAATTTCAGGCCTCGATGTTCCCAGAATGATAATATGATAAAATGTTAAGTTTTTCATAAAGCGCATGTGTGCCTTATTCATTAAATAGAAATAAATTCTAAATGGGTGACGGAATCATAAATATAATGGAAACATTTCATTTATAGTAGTGAATTTACCTTAAGAGAGGCCGAACATCGACCGATGGGAGTCGACTGTGAATGTAGGAAATTGGATGTAACAGTCATTAAAATATTTTAAAAAAAATATTTTATTTGATTATGTGTTGGATTCATTTAAATTAAGAAACATTGTCATGAATCTAGGGTTATTACAATAACTCTAGAAATATTTGTGAGTGAAGGATAAAAAATCCTCTCTGACAAACAATTTTGAATGTCGTTGGATCAAGGATCTACAACAACATGAACCCATGTTCTTCATCAATGACTGATCCAACCTCGAGGTAGGGTATCGATATCCTCATGATTTCTTTTCTACATATTAGAATCAAATGACAAAACATAGACCAACCCATGAATTGGTTGATCCGCGGGTTGATCATTCTAACGGGTGGGATAATTATTATGGGATTAAATAGAATAGATCATGAGGATTATTCTGTTGTTGGTTTCTTAGTGATTCGGCTAACAAGAACCAATCAAGGATAACATGAACAAGGCCATGATCCATTATTCAGGTGTTCTAAGTGATCCATATTCCCATTTTATTAGCGTTTCAATCCATTGGACCCTCATGGTCACATCTTAATTTTATGGGTGTCTAAGAATGAGATTTGAACATATGATTTCTAGAAAGGTGGATCAACGCCCAAGGTAGTGAAGGTTGCGACCCGAAGAACACGGATGTGGATCAGTCTCGAAAAAAAATACACTGGAGAAGTGGCTGGGACATGCAAAACTAGGGATAGTGATTGTGAAAGATGCATTTGGGTGCGGTGGAGGATGTCTCTCACCTTGACGGCTACTGAAGAAGTGGTACCGGCTGGATCATATAGGCTACGCGGCCAAACTGTGTATGGCCCGTGGAAGAGGAAGCAGTAGGGGGTGACTGGAGGGCCACGACAGGAGGTTATGGAGGAGAAAGGACGTGGATTGAAAGCCCATAGGAGGAGGGTCACATATAAGAGACACTAATGCATGCATGGTATTAATTCAAGATTCGTGAAACGTGGTTCAATGTAACATTGATCGGGTAGATGTGGCCAATGCGAGCCGCATCTAGTGTGAAAACATTGGCCCACATGTAGAATGTCAGACTGAGGACATTGGCCCACTCTGGATGCCTGGTGAGTTAGACCCTTTGTCCCACCAAGCCGAGTCCAGCCAGCCTAGTAGGTGGAGCCTAGTGGGCCATTCCGGGTAGGGATAGGATGAACTGGGATGAACCGGGTTCGGCCAGGTAGGGTAGGCCATATTGGGTCGAGTTGGCCCTGAACCACCTCATCTCCCTTTTACAAAATTGATCATATCATTCAAATAGAACATTATTTTGATGATAAGTTTATGGTTTTGGGACCCATACAAAGAGAAAATCCATTTTGGATACTCTATACTCTATGTAATTTTCTATGGAAGTTCGTTTATGACCTCATGGATTAAGGAGTCGATTCTACTAGAACAAGAGCGCTACGAGTGGAATCATGAAGCTAGTTATAACTACGTGATCTTGGGGACTACAATATTTCATTGATATTAGATATTAGAGACTATGTGACTTGGGGGATTCTTGACCCATCAATGCTTAATGCACCATCGATTCTCTATGTGACATCGATGCTCTATGTGCCATTCACAATCTTTGATCCATCAAAACACAGTTCTCCATCAATACTCCATGCACCATCATTGCCCCAAGTGCCATAGACTCCCTAAAACTATCTGTTCTTTGGGAGGCATCGACGCTCTTTGCGCCATCGATTCTCTATATGCGCCATAAGTTCTCTATACACTATCGACTCTCTGTGCACCTTCAACATTTCTAGTTCCATAGAGATCGATATATTTATGTACTATAGCTGGAAATATTTCTCTTCGTGCTATAGGGATATACCTGTGTGAGATAAATGTATTGATTATACTTCATGTGTTTCCTTCATGTTTTATTTAATGTGTTTCCTTTGTATTATACTTTGAATAATTAGTAGTGGAATTTTCATTTGTGTTTTTTGAGATCCCTTGTAAGTATTTGTTTACTCACCCATGCATGGGTATGCCCGCAGGTGTCATGTATTGTAAAGATAATCGATGTTTTGATGGATTCCTTGGTGAACCAAGACCATGTGGTTCTTTGTGTGAGGTCCACCAAAAGTAGTCTTCATTAGTTACTTAAGACATCTGTTTATATTGCTACACTTCATGTAGGGTTTTTACAGATGAATTTTAGGAGCTTATACTTTTCCTATTTGGTTTGGCCCGTATTTTGGCCCCATTTACATTCCAGTTTCCCTACTATCGTACTCTATCATTGGCATCATAGTGGTATGCAAGTTTGTTTAATTAGTATTTTTACATTTAATCATGTTGGTCTTGGATATGTCTGTATGTGTACAGTTACATAGTAAAACGCCTCCCATTTATGGGATATGCCTACTCAGTGCTAGTCGTCAACCCCTGTCCAATCATGGGCTTGGGGTAGTCATGGATCATGACCCTCTAGGATAGGTCCGAAAAACAAGGTACCAGAGGGGTTTGGTTCAACCTAATGAACCAAGAGTCTATTATATTGGTTTGGGGGAAAATTTTTAGTGTTTCGATTTAGGATTTCAGACCAGGGACTCTAGTGTTTGTGCAGAGTCCGACATATCCATACACCAAGAATCTGACTTTGGATTTATGAATCGATACATAAAAACAATAGTTGTAGTGAAATATTGGTACATGAATCATATAGGATTGATTGTGTTCTCATATCCTTTTTGAGTCAGTGTCAGCTCACCATGTATTCTCTATTTTTTGTGGAAAGACTTAATCTATTTCACGATGCCTCCACCGAGCCAGCCAGCATGGATTCTTATTCGTGATCATGAGGATGATCTATCTAGTGATTAGGTGTTGATACAAGGACCAACAATAGAGATAGCACCCATGGGTGTTGTACCAGTGATACCACCACCTCAAGAGCAGTAGTTATTAATAGCATTTCTGATAGAGGGAGCATGTAGGATGAGTGCATTGCATGAGTTCCAAAGGTAGTGACCTCCTAGGTTCATGGGTTATCTATAACTCTAGGTAGTTGAGTATTGGATGATGGCGGTTATGTGTATCTTATTCTTATTGAGGATGCCTCTTGATGAGATGGAATTCCTATCTACTGGACTTCTACATGGCTCAGCGGGAGATGGTAGAGCTTAGTGATACATGCACATAATAAGATGACCCTCACATTGAAAGACTATGAGAGTTAGTTCAGGAGGGATTACTTTCTGACAATGTTACACTCTATGCATATATAGGAGCTATTTCATCTATAGTAAGAAAGTCGTACAGTTGCATAGTACCTTGTGGTGTGTGCAGATCATTATCGCTAGTCCATGGATATGGTGCGAGACCCAGTCTTTAGAACTCGGACCTTTGAGTAGAGGCTATAATGCGAGTTTAGAGAATCAATGATATCATTTATCATTCTAACACATACTAGGGTACTGAAGTGAGCTCTGCTGGAAGAGTGATTTCTGGAAGTATAGGCACCAGTAGTATGAGTTACCACCAGGCTTCATGTAGCTAAATCTTTGTAAGAAGGTAGTTGATAGATGATGTAGGGATTCAAGAAGACCAAACTGTTCAAGGGACAACCCCAAGACATTAGGTCAGTGGTGCATGGCACCCAGGGCCGAACGATTCAGCGGATGGACTTGTTGTTTTAATAATGTAGTGGTTGGGGAAATCTGGATAGAGATTTTCCAAACCATCATATGCCTGATCTGGAGATGGTTAAGGGAACACTAATGTAGATTCGAAGGTAGGAATAGGGAATTCTGGCATGCAACGGACGTGACAGTGGAGCTAGACATGCAACAGGAGGTGGTAGAAGGTTCAAGGTACTACAAGCTCCTCCACCAGGTAGTCCACCAAGAGCTCAGAGAGCTAAAGGACAAGGATGATTACGGCTTCAGGTGATGTTGGATTATAACCCCAGTGCTATAGATATTATTAGATGTACGATCTCTGTCATTTTTACCCCAGCTGAAGTTTTGATAGACATTGGATCCAGTCAATCTTTTCTCTCCACAAGCCTTGTTCAAGACACAGATAGTATACTAAACAACTTTTTGTGATCCCTACACTTATAGACTCCTATGGGAGGAGATTAGAAAATCACACCCTGGTGAAAACAGTGTTCCCTTACTCTTAGAGGTGATAGTTTAGGTTGGGATCACTTGGTGGAAGCATCTATTCCTCACGACGTCATCCTTGGTATGGGCTTGTTATCAATAGTCCATGCCTAGATTGACTATTTTATGCACATTGTGTTGTGTGTATATAGAGATGGGACTATGGTTTCCATTGTCAGCAAAAATGAATCCCAAGCTGTGCATGATGGATGTGCATGTTTGAGGGTGCAGCTAAGGGCACACTAGCTGGTTAGCATGACCCTTAGTGGAGTGGATAAGATGACTCCTTTGGTTTTGGTAGTGGTGGATGTGTATGAGGATATATTTTGAAAGACTTTATATGATTTCCTCCTCATATGGTGGTGGATTTCTGAAATGATCTATTCCTATGGACAGAACTGATATCTACTCCTTCATATCAGATGGCTCCCACATACCATTGTGAGTTTAAGGTATAAATAGAGGACTTATGGAGTAAAGTCTTCATGAGACCCAATGATTCACCGTGGGTGGTCCCAGTTTTGTTTTCAAAGAAAGGAGTACATATTTTTGATACAGAGTGTGGACTTTTAGCGTCTGAACCAGATAACCTTGAAGAATAAGTATCCACTACCAAGGATTTAAGACCTCTTCGATCAGCTAATGGGAATGACGGGATTATTTAACATAGACTACAGATCTGGTTGTCAGCATCTTGGTGTATTAGATTAGGACGTACCAAGGACAGTCTTTAGATGTCAGTATGACAACAATGAGTACTTAGTAAGGCCCTTCGTCATGAAAGACACCCCGAAAGTGTTCATGTGATTGATGAACAATATCATCTAGGCCTACATAGGTTGGTTCGTTGAGGTTTTAATTGATGAAATATAATTTTACTCAGTGTATATGGAGGATCACATGATACACTTGAGGGTGGTCCAAAACACACCTTGAGGGAACCACTTTATGGGAATCATTCAAAGTGTTAGTTCTGGATGTAGGAGGTCCACTTCCTAGGAAATGATATTTTAGAGGATAGAGTGGTAGTAGATCTAGAAAATATTGCTGAAGTGCTTACTTGGGTGCCACCGAAGTATGTTACCAAGGTGAGTAGTTTCTTGGGATTTTCTAGGTACTATCGGAGGTTTGAACCTGAGTTTTCCAAAGTGGAAAAAATCATTGATATCTCTAACATGAAAGGGATATCTTTTTTTTGGACATATAAGTGCCATGAGAGTTTTTAGAAACTGAGTTATGAATTAGAAATCACTCCAATCTCGATATTACTAGAGGTGGGGTTTAGTATTGGATGTTTTGTGATGCATCAGGGATTGGGCATGGTTATCTCCTGATGTAGGGGAAATGGGTAATTGCCTATGGTTCACACTAGTTGAGGTATCATGGGAAGAACTACGCAACCCATGATCTAGAGTTTGTAGTGTTTGTCATCACATTGAAGATGTGGTCACACTACCTGATGGGAAAGTGGATTATAGTCTAATCTCACCACAAGAGTCTCAAGTATATCATCTCTCAAAAGGATTTTAACTTTAGAGAGTTTCATTGGCTAGAGTCCCTACAGGACTATGACTTTATGATAATATATACTTCTAAGAAGCGGAACGAGGTAGCAGATTCTATCAAGGGGAGATTGAGTTCCCAAATACGGAATGATTCATCGAAGCAGTTAGAGTATTTGAAGTCATATTTTGTGGATGGATATGAAGTAGCTTTTCTACATTCAATATTGATTTCCCCTCCACTCTTAAAGTGAGTTAGGATGGCACAACTCATAGATAATTACTATGAGCCTTTACGTACTCTGATGTCCCTAGGGAATAACCCTTATGGATATTTTAATGGTGTGGAGAATGTTGTTCTCTTCAAAGGATGCATAATAATACTAGCGAAAATGCGGGAGGAATTATGGAGTGAGTTCCATACTTCCCCTTTGGTGGTACAAATAGGAGTGGAAAAGATGTATCAGGACCTATGATGTAAGTCCCAGTGGATAGGTATGAATAAGGCTATTGCAGAGTCTGTTTTTCGTTGCATGACATGTCACCAAGTGAAGGTAAAGCACTAGGTCCCAGCAGGCTGGAACCAACCACTTGAAGTGCCAGACTGGAAGTGGGGTGGGATATCAAAGGACATTGTGATGGTTTTACCATGCACTTCCTTGGGACATGACACCGTCTGTGTGACTGATGACCTACTTAGCATGTCATATATCTTCCTACCAATATATGAGTAGAGTTCAGTAAAGAGATTTGGATGCCTCTACCTGAACGAGACAGTTTGAATTCCCAGAGTTCCATCAATGATAATCTCAGATCTTGATGCTCGTTTCACATCACGTTTAATGAAGGTATTGCAAGAGGAATTTGGGACTCTGTTCCTCTTGAGAACAATGCTGCATCCCCCTATGGATGTCCAGATAGAAAGAACCATACAAGTTCTAGATAATATGCTACATCCTTGTATCCTAGACATTGGTCGCATTTGGGAGGAAAACCTACCTATGGTGGAATTTTCTTATAAAAACAGCTACCAATCCACCATTTGTATGGATCCATTTTAGGCCTTGTACGGGAGACCATTTGGGTCACCACTGTGCTGGAAAGACCTAAGAGAGTCAGTATTCATGGGTTCAGAGTTGGTACAAACTACCACTGAAATTTTGAAAATCATCGAGGAGCGGATGAGGACGATATTGAGCCCGTAGAATTCGTTTTATGATAGGAGGTGGAGGCCTCCAGAGTTTGAGGAGGGAGACAATGTGTTCCTTTGGGTCTAACCTCAATAAGGATTATTGATATTTGGATGGGGTGGAAAGTGATCTCTATGATACGTCATCCCTTTTCGTATTCTATGTATAGTTGGATAGGTGGAATACTGCCCTGCTCTACCCCAGCAGTTTCACTAGGCATGTGATGCCTTCCCAGTGTTGCAACTAATGAGGTATGTCCGTGATCCATTGAACATCATCGACTGAGGTGATCTAAACATTGATGATTTTGGGAATTTTGTAGAGTACCCAGTGGAGATAGAAGAATAATATTAAAGGATACTTTAGGGGGTCGATCCCTCTAGTGTGCTTTGAGTGGATACCCAGGAATATCCTAGAGATAATGTGGGTGGAGGAGGCTCAAATTTAAGCGTAGTAACATAAAAAAATTTAGTAGCCTTTGAATTGGATTTTAGGGACCTAAATACCTAAGGTGGGGAGAATATAATGACTCAAATTTATTCTTGTTTTATTTTAATAAATTAATTGGAAAAATTAAGAGACCAGGCAGAGATGGAGTGAAATTCCAATCCCTAGTTTGTGCATAATTATATGGTGAAAAATATTAACATTTTAATAAATAACATGGGAGGCTTGTTCTTTAAACTATAATAACATATAAATGGTTTCTTAGATAACATATTTGAGACACCCATTATGTTCAATGTAGTGAATTTAGCTTAAAATTGGCCTAACATCGACCAAAATTTGTTAACAATGAATGTAGGAAATAGGATGTAACCTTCATTAAAATATTTTAATTTAAATATTTTACTTCATGCTGTATTGGTTGATATTAAATTAACTCATATTTTCATGAATACAGGGTTATCATTATAACAATTGAAATCCCTATGAGGAAAGAAAACATAACCTCTCTGATGAGAAATGATGAATGCGGGAAGATCAAGGATCAACGACGACACGGGACAAAATTCTTCATTAATGACTGATCCAAACTCGAGGTATGGTTTCGATCCCTTTGGGACTTCTTTTCCCCCTCTTATAATCAAATGAATAATGCTGAAAAATCAATGAACATATGTATATATAGTTTGATCATTATTGCGGGAGTGATAATTATTACTAGATTAAAGTGAAAAGATCATGGTGATTTTTCTATTGTTGGTTTCGTAATGATTATTCTAACAAGAATGGATCAAGGATTGCACGAAAAAGTCCAATATCTGTTATTCATTTGTTCTATTTGATCCTTATATCCCTGTTCTTAGCATTCCTTTCCATTGGACCCTCCGGGCCATAACATAATTTTTTGGGAGGATTCAAATGAGATTGGACCCCCAGAGTGCTAGCAGGGTGGATCAAGGCCTATGGAAGTGAAGGATGTGAATAAACGATCATAGAAGTGCCTCCATATCAAAAAATAGAGCACTCTATGAGTGGTGGTGACCTAGGGAACTAGGGTTGTGGGAGGTTGATGCTGGTAGAACATGGTGAGGGCCACATAAGAGTGTGGCGGTCACCCCAGAGGTGGTCAAACCGCGTAGGTCGTGCAGTGGTGGAAGCTGCATGTAGTGACCAAAGGGATTCAAAATGCGTACATGGCGGAGCAGGGATGCGAATCGGAGCCTTGTAGGAGTAGGGACCCATTTCGGAGATATAGGTCATGCGGGGAAGGTGGGCTTACTATGTGAAACGAGTTCCTATGAAGTTTTGACCAGATAGACATAGCCAGAGTGGGCAATGTCCGATGCGCACACACCAAACTATAGGTGGAATGCCAGAGAATGGATGTTGGTCTACTCAATAAGCCCAGCTGACAAGGCCAAAATATTTCTGGTCTAGTCGACTGAATCTGGGCAGATCTGAACCTGACCCTTTTTACTAAATTGGTCATATCTTTCAAACCATGTGTCTGTTTGACGAGTCATTTACTGTATTAGGCCCCTTGAGATGATATTATTATTTGGAGATACTCTAATTGAGTTTTTTTTTGGAATTTGTTCTATAAAATAATTTCTTGAGTTGTTGCTTCTCCATGAATGAGCATGCTATGAGAAGAATCTTGTAGCTATCTATGACAATGTGGTATTGGTGATTAAGTGATTTTGGTGACTATGTGATCTTGGAGACTGTGTGGCTTGGGGGATTCATGACCCATCGATGCTTCGTGTGCCATCAACAATCTGTGTTCCATCATTTCCCTATGCACCATCGCTACTTTGAAAACCATCGACACTCGGTGCGCTATTGACGCTATATGTACCATCGACACCCCAGGAACCATTTCCACTCGAGGAACTATCGACGCTCCATGATACATCAATACTTCGTGCATTATCGACACTCCATGAAACATCGACACTCCATGCACCATAAAAACTTTTAAAATCATTTATACTAGGATTTTTTTCGACTAAAAATTAAAATACTTATCATCATGCTTTAGACTTTTACATGTGTCAGTTGATAGTATTATCTATACTTCATGTGTTTCCTTTGGGTGTACTTCCTGTGTTTCCTTTTTGGTATAATTCATGTAATTCTTAGTGTTATATTCCATTGTGGTTTTAGGGTCCCTACTGAGTATTTTATTACTCACCCATGCATGGGCTATGCTCACATGTGTCATTTCTTTTGCTGATAATTGATGCTTTGATAGAGTATAATGTGGACTGGGTCTAGGTTTTACTTAAAGAGTGGCACAATAGAGTATGATTTCTCCAATAACATCAGATAAATGAATATGTATCTACCCATTAGGTAGGGTTTTCTACATATGAACTTCAGGAACTTTTACTTTTTCTTGTTGGTAGTGCTTGTGTTCTGACTACGTTTACTTTCCAATTTTCCTACTATCATTCTCTGTTGTTGGTATCTTAGTGGTATGTGTCCCTATTTACTTTGTGTTTTTACAGTTCATTATTTTGGGATTGGATAAATGTGTGTGTACATTTACTTAGAAAAATGCCTCCCATTTGTGGGATATGCATAATAGGTGCGAGTCACCACCCGCTGACCTATCAGAGGCATGCTTGGGGTGGTCACAACATGGGCCCCTCTAAGACGGGTCCTAAAAAATGTTACTGAATTTAATTTTTTACCTATTTAATATTCAATCGTGTTTACCATTAAATGATTATCTATGGATTTATTTATATAACACCCTGAAATTTTATGAGAAATTTTTTTATGTCTTATGTTATACGCAACACCAAAAGAATCTTTCACAGCACATACTAAGGACTCGGCTTGCATTACACGCAATCACGACCTTCCTTGATAGCGTGTGTAGTACCCAATACCGGGTGTCACTAAACAATGATATATTATTAGGAACTAGCTGTTATGAATAGTATTAACTACATTTTGAATTTTATAATTCATCTTACACATTTTCTAGAACATGGTAAGAGAACAAAATAAAATTTTCGGGTAAAATAAGTATTTTTCAAAAAATGTAGTTTTTCCGCCGTTTAATGGTGCACACACATTAAATCTAGTTTTTGAAATGTTTATAAGTTCAATTTGACAAAAAAATTCTTCTTTTGAATCAGGGTATAAAAATTTACTTTGGATAAATTTTTGATATTTTTCTGATAACATTCATATTTTCATGAAAAGTAAAAATACGCTAATTTTTAATTAAAAAGAATTTTTTTCATTGAGATAAGTTATATGGTTAAATTATAATATCGAATGGTTTTAAAGTCTTAATAGAATATATTTTTAAAATTTAATATAATGTATGTCATTAGCATTAATTTCAAATTGAATTCATAGGTAAAAACATTTCAATCTTTGGCAATGTTTTAACTTCTAAAACTCGTTTTCTTATCAACGAGATTTATTATAAATTAATTAATTCAACTTATAAGTTTGAATTTTGAAAAATGGATTCCATATTCGGAATCAGTGGGTCCAAATTATGTTAATAGGATACTTTTTATTTTTGGGCGTTATGAATAGTAACTACGGTAAATTTTATTTACCATAGTAAAAGGTAAATCGGGTAATTAAGTGTAAATATAAGATTATAAAATTGCCCTAACACCTGCCAAAATCCTATTGGATGACTAATAGACGACATATATCACCTAAGAGTCAGATTAGATTCATTTAATGGACGTTTATCCAGGAATATAATTTAATTATTATTAAAACCATTGAATGTGATAACATGTCACTTTCTTAAATCTTATAAGTATAATAATTTTAATTTAGTTATAAACTTAATGAAACTTCAAACATGAATAGTCTCCAAAAAGATAATACAATTATATACATCATAAGAATTTATTTAGAATTTTTAGGTATTAAATAATTATCATTAATTAGGACACAATAGTGATGTTGAAATTATTTTATTAATTAAAATATCAAATAAATAGTTTTAAAAATATTAAAATAAATATTATATGAACTATTTAATGTGATCCACTAATTATATAGATAAATATGACATTTTATGAATCTATTAAATCTTTTTTTTGAATATATCTTCTGTATATATTTTATTTAAATTCAAATAAATGAATAGTGTTAAAATTGACACTATTGTTATTTTATAAAAATACCATATTATAAAATTGTTTAAAAATCAAAAAAATATTTAAAAACTAAAAAACTAAAATTTATATGGTCTACAATGTCATAAAGTGTCAAATTAAATAAAATTCACAACACATATGTAATTATTTATAATAATTTAAAATTTAGAATATTATTACCAAAAATAAAATTAAATTGATAAATAAGGATAAGTCAAGTTGATAATGTTTAAAATATATTCCTAACATGTCTAACTTTTATTTGTTGATAAGATTACAGACCTATCTCATCTTATATTTGTATATGATTCATTTTGGATTTTTTTATGTGGGGTTGGGATTTAATATAAACAAATATTTCTTATATTTTCAAAGAAGCCCCTCTCCTCCATTATAAAAGGGCACCTACTCCCTCTCCTCCCCACACCAATTTGAGCCTTCAAGTTCGTCAAATCTCTGACCATTTCACTTCCCCACTTCCCTAGAAATATCCTAGAGATCCTGGTATTCTTCAAAGACCAATTGTAGTGCCCTAAGAGGAGGTCTCAAAGAGGCGCTTCAAAGAAGAGGTAATGTCCGTTACCGATTCTTTCAACTTTATTTCCTCTTCCACTTATTCTTATTTAGTTTTTTCATTATGAATTAATAACATAAGTATCACTAATATACTGATATGTTATTATAAGTATGAAACAACCGTATTTCACCATCTATCCATCCTACGGAAAACAAAATCACCGCACGTGTGTACGTACGGAATACCGTCTCCACGCCATGGTGTACTCTATTTTCCATCACCACCTTACTTGGATGGGTATAATGGTGCAAATAAATAACTATATATGATTATTTTAAAGTGGTATTTATTCTGAAATAGTATACATACACTCCAATACAATTTCACGATCATGGGAACAATATCATCGCTCATGCGTACGTACGGAATACCGTCTCCACAATGTGATGTGATTCGTTCTACATGATCTTCAATGAATAATGATTATATAAATCGAATGGATTAATAAATATGATATATAGTACACTAATACCATTCTGGAAATGAGGTATCTATAACCTAAAGATAAGAATATGAATTTATTCGACAAAACATGCATAAGAACAAAAAGTAATAAACCCCCAAATAACAAGTAATAATGAAATATTACTAATAAGAAGCTAAGAATATGACCATATATGATATCATAACAATAAGTATGATTCAGGAATAAGTCAATAAAATTATTTAAATAATTATACAGGAGGATCGGTCACTTATGAAGGAAATCAGACCTAATGTAAGGGAAAATATCACAATCTCATTTTTATCCGAGATTGTTTATACTTTGGTATTTACTGGGGTGTATTTTATCATCCACATACATGTTCCCTCAATATTTAATATTGTTTCCATCCACCTAAAATTTTTTAATTCCAATTTTACCCTTCAGTGAGTTTTTAGTAAAGGATATAAAAGGAATCTTTTGTCGTTTTTCGTACGAAGTACTTTTTGACATTCCGACAAATGTACGAGAAGAATGTTTTTTTATCTTATACGGCGTGAATGGATTTTTAAAAAATTATTTCCAAAAATCTTCCTTTAGAAGTTTTCATGTTCATTTTTAATCAACTTCTTTTAGTTTAAAATTGTATGACTTGTTAAGAAAGGAAAATTGATTTTGAAGTAGAAAGGATATTTTCCTCAAGAATGGAGTTCAAGTTTTTTTTATCAAAATTATTTTCCATCTAAGATAATATAGGGTTCTGTTTCAATCACAATTATTACATTGGTTTGATTATGTTGTGATGGAATTATTTTTATGAATTCCTTTATCTTATACGAATTGTTTTATGATGTCACGATGTTTAAGAATCCCATTATTATTACATGGGTTATGCAATGATGTATGATTTATGATTTTTTGGCACACATAAGAATGGTATCATTATGAGATGGGTGGGACCTATATCTCCCTTCAATTCATTGGGTAAAGATTTTATATCTCATGAGATAGACATGGCTGGAACGGCATGTTAAACCAGTTAAGTGGAATAGGACTGAAACGAGGAGTGAAATCGGTTCAGAAATGGACTATGTCCAATAAGATAGTCTTGAACATGAGTCTTGACTAATAAGAAATGATTCTCTATGATTATGTGTGTATGACACAAAGTTTCATGTTTTATGTTATGATTATTGGGATTACATTTCACTACCATTATTTATCCCATGTTATGAAATTATGATCTCCATTGCAGGGTATGATTTTCAAAATGTTATGTTCTTATGAATTTGATGTAATTGATATTTCTTTTGTTTACCCATACTGAGAATTTGAGCTGACCCTTTTGTATGTTTTCTTTCCTCGGGTCAGGAAGAAGGGTATTATGTATGATATGCCAAAAAGGGACTATAAATATGATGAAATAAATGGGAGACAGTGTAGAACCATTATGAACCAGTTGTTTATGTTTCCCAGTTTCTAAAGACATTATACCTATATGGTCCTTTCATGGTTTTTTTATATGTTGTAATAAGTATGCTTCAATTTTGTAGTATTAAGAATGTATGTAATGTATGGGGCGCTATAGTTGGTATTAGAGGAAAGGTATAGTCAACCTTTGGAAACTAGGATGTGAAAGCCTTAGTAAGAATCCTAAGGATATATCTAAGCATATAACACAATCTTAGTGTTTTAGAAATGGCCATGAACAACCTATGACAATACCTTAAGTGGGATATTTTATTCTTTATTATGTGTTTTTCCTATTATAATTAGTGTTGGTCACACTATTCTTCTTGGTTTTAGTCAATGGCTGGAACCCAAAGAAACTGTGTTAATGCGGAATACGACGGGCAATGCAATGATTGTCCCCCTGAGTAACCAAACGTTATGGGAGATGTAATGAAAAATATTCTATCCATGCTCACACAACTTTATCAAGCTACGAATCATGCAGGACTTCCTAATAAGCAAAGGAAGGAGCAACATTCTGTCGAATCCTTCATGCGGCAGCGTCCACCTTCATTCAGCGGGTCTTATGATCCATTAGTGGCTGAAAAATGGATCAGTACCACTGAAAAGATATTTTCAGTTCTTCAATGTTCTGAACATGATAAAGTCATCTTATCAGTGTATCGTTTGGAAGGTGATGCTGATCAATGGTGGAATCTTATTAAGAATATGAGGAAAAGGGATGAAATTGAGTCCATGGAATGGGACGAGTTCAAGAAGTTATTTTTCAATAAGTATTTCCCTCATATTCTTCAAACAAATATGGAGAAAGAGTTTCTTGAACTGAAGCAAAAGGATGATGAATCTTTTGGTACCTACGGATCAAATTTTACAAGACTTGCAAGGTACGCTTCCGGAATTATTATCCAACCTGAGAGTATGATCAATCGACTATTTAGTGTCTTAAAACCAAGTCTTCAAAGGGCGTTAGCCATAAGGGACATCAATAGCTACGAGAAAATTGTTTGATGTGCTCTCAAGGTTGATATAGAGATTGGTGTAACCCAACAGTCACATGGGTTTGATAAGAAGAGGAAAATGTAATTCAATGGAAAATCTAAAGACCACACTGAAAAGAAGATGAGTTTTCCCTTATGCTCAAAGTGTGGAAAGAAACATGGAGGAAATTTTCTTAAGGGGACAAGTAAATGTTATAAGTGTGGAAAAGAAGGTCATCGGGCAATTGAATGTCGAAATAATGGGGAGAAGATGTCTAATGATGCAAAAAAAAAGGAAGGGATACACAGAATGAACCTACTACACATCAATGTTTCAAGTGCAAGGAGATGGGGCTTTATGCCAATCAATGCCCAAATCCAAGGGTTTATGATGATGATCGACGTCAATAAACTCTTAAGGCCCAAGACAAATTAATGTCACATGCAATTACTATCTACAATGTGGAGTACGACAATGAAGTGGTGAGAGGTACACTTACCATCCACTATAAAGTAGAAAATGTTTTATTTGATTCTGGATCCACCCACTCTTTTATTTATGAAGAATTTTCTATGGGTATTACCATATTACCTCAACAATTAGATGTTGAGTTGGCTGTGACAACTCTTAATGGCACAACAGTCACATCAAAAGTTTACAATTCTTCTCCGATTGAAGTTTTTTGGAAAGTGCTTCCTATAAATCTTGTGATCCTTCCTATAGTGGAATTTTATGTGATTCTGGGCATGAATTGGCTTTCTTTATATGGAGCTCATATAAATTTCCAAAGAAGTGAAGTCACATTTCATATTCCAGATCAATCTATGACCATCAATCGATGCAAGGATGAACATAACCTTCCAGTGGAAAATTCATCCATCTTATGGTTCTTGATTCCACTAAATGAAGATTATTTATCTCAAATGGTTTGAGTGAAACTCACGATTAATAATATTCCCATTGTATGGGAATTAGATGATTTCTTTCTGGAGTATTTGACAAGTCTTCCACCAAATCGTGAAGTTGATTTTCCAATAGAACTCATACCGGGTTATTTGCCTATTTCAATTACACCTTATTGGATGGCCCCAATTGAGTTGCGGGAATTGAAGAAGAAACTCCAAGAGAATGATGATAAAGGATTCATATGCCCTAGTGTGTCACCTTGGGGAGCACCTATTCTGTTTATTAAGAAGAAATATGGTTCAATGAGACTCTGCATTGATTCTCAAGAACTTAACAAGATTTCTATCAAGAACAAATATCCTCTCCCACACATTGATGACCAATTTGACCAACTACACGGAGCTCAATACTTTTCCAATATTGATCTTCGTTCATGGTATCATCAATTAAGGGTCAAAAGGGAGGATATACCAAAGACGACTTTCCGTAAAAGGTATGGACACTATGAATTTATATTGATTCCATTTGATCTTACTAATGCCCCTGCTATCTTCATGGATCTGATGAATAGAGTCTTTAGAGACTATCTTGATCAGTTTGTGGTAGTCTTTATAGATGATATTCTTGTCTATTCCGAGAGCAAGGAAGAACATGAAGATCACTTGAGAATTGTATTAAAGACCCTAAGAAAGGAGAAGCTTTATGCCAAATTTACCAAGTGTGAATTTTGGCTTTAAAAAGATGCATTTTTTGGTCACATAATCTCAAAAGAGGGGATATTTGTGGATCCAGCAAAAACAGAGGTTATCGAAAGATGGTCGAGACCAACAACAGTAACTGAGATCCATAGTTTTCTTGGTTTGGCTGGATATTACCGACATTTTGTGAATGATTTTTCAAGGTTATCTAACCCACTCACCAAGTTGACTCGAAAAGGAGTTAAGTTTATTTGGACGGAGGAATGTGAAGAAATTTTCAATGATCTTAAAACAAGGTCAGCCAGTGCACTTGTGCTCACACTACCTTGCAGTGGATAAAGGTTTGTGATATACAGTGAAGCATCCAAGAAGGGACTGGGATGTGTTCTCATGAAAAATTAAATGGTGATTGCTTATGCCTCACGACAGTTGAAAATCCATGAGCAAAATTACCAAACTCATGATTTGGAGTTAGCTGCAGTAATCTTTCCATTAAAGATTTGGAGGCATTACCATTATGGTGAAAGGTGTGATATTTATACTGATCATAAAAGTTTAAAGTATATATTTTCACACAAAAGGAGCTGAATATGCGTCAAAGAAGATGGTTGGATATGATTACGGATTACGACTGCTCAATCAATTACCACCCTGGGAAAGAAAACAAGGTAGAAGACGCATTAAGTCGACAAGACCATGCTAGCTTATCCATGACGAGGATCACAAAAGATCCAATATTTATGGATTTACAAAGGATGGATCTTGGAATTTTAATGGAAGGGGAGAAATCTTATCTTTCTCAAATGAATGCTCAAACATCTATACATGTGAAGATTCAAGAGGCACAGAAAGAAGATGTCGTGTTAGAAAAGAAGGTAAGAAATATTCCTGAATTCAACCTTCATTGTTATGGGATAATAATGTTCAGGAATCGGGTTTGTGTTCCTCCCATCCCCGAATTAAAGAAGGAGCTGCTAGATGAGGCTTATAGTTCTTCATTCTCTATTCATCTTGGAAGCATGAAAATGTATAGGGACCTGAAAGAGTACTTCTGGTGGGATGGCATGAAAAGAGATGTTGCAGAATATGTCTCTCGATTCTTGGTTTGTCAGCAAGTTAAGGCTGAGAGACAGAAGTCTAAGGGGATGTTACAACCATTACCCATACCAGAATGAAAATGGGAAAACATCACTATGTACTTTGTAACTGGACTTCCTAAAACATCCAAAGGCAATAATTCTATCTGGGTCATAGTTGATCGTCTTACAAAGTCTTCACACTTTATTGCTATTAGAGAGGATTTATCTCTAGATTAGTTTGCCAAGATATATGTAAAATAAGTGGTAAGATTGCATGGAGTACCACTTTCTATTATATCTGATCGGGATCCGAGGTTTACCTCAATGTTCTAGAGAAGTCTTCAGCATACTCTGGATACAGAGTTGAGTTTCAGCACTACTTATCATCCTCAGACAGATGGTCAGTCTGAGAGGATAATTCAAACTCTAGAAGATATGTTGAGAGTTTTCCCTATATATTTCAAAGGTGGTTGGGATCAACACCTACCTTTGGTGGAATTTTCTTATAATAATAGCTTTCACTCTAGTATTCAGATGGCTCCTTATGAAGCTCTTTATGGAAAGAAATGCACGACTCCAACTTGTTGGGATGAAGTTGGGTAAAGAAAGCTATTAGGACCTGATCTCATTGATGAAATGGAAGAAAATTCCAGATCTATTCAACAAAACATAAGAATAGCTCAGAGTCGACAGAATAGTTATGCCGACAACCGAAGAAAAGACCTAGAGTTTGAAGTGGGTGATAAACTGTTCTTACGAATATCTCCCTGGAAGAGGGTCGTGAGATTTGGAAAGAAGGGAAAGTTGAGCCCTAGATATATCGGTCCTTTTGAAATTCTGGATCGTGTTGGGAAGGAAGCTTACCGATTGGCACTTCCACCGAATCTCTGTCAAGTCCACGATGTGTTCTATTTATCTCTCCTAAGAAAGTACATACCTGATCCTTCACATGTACTCAGCTCAGAAGTTATACCACTGGAGCAAGATCTTTATTATGAATAACAACCGATAGAGATTCTGGATCGTACCAACAAAGTACTATAGAACAAGGCCACTCGCTTGGTGAATGTTTTATGGAGGAACCACCAATTAGAAGAAGCTACATGGGAACTTGAGGATATGATGAGAGAGATGTATCCTCATCTGTTTGTAATAAAGTGACGAATTTCGAGTGTGACTTTCATTTAAGGGAGGTAGAATGTAACACCCTGATATTTTATGAGAAATTTTTTTTATGTGTTATGTTATACGCAACAACAAAGGAATCTTTCACAGCACATAATACGGACTTGGCTTGCATTACACGCAATCGCGACCTTACTCGATAGCGTGTGTAATACGCAATACCAGGTTTCACTAAACAACGATATATTATTATGAACTACCCATTATGAATATTATTAACTACATTTTGAATTTTATTAGTCATCTTACACATTTTCTAGAATGTGGTAAGAGAACAAAATAAATTTTTCAGGTAAAATAAGTATTTTTCAAAAAGTGCAGTTTTTCCGCATTTTGATGGCTAACCCACATTAAATCTAGTTTTTGAAAATTTTATAAGTTTAATTTGACAAAATAAAATTCTTCTTTTGATTCAGGGTATAAAAATTTACTTAGGATAAATTTTTGATATTTTTCTGATAACTTGCATATTTTGATGAATAGTAAAAATATGCTAATTTTTAATTAAAAACATCTTTTTTCTTTGAGATAATTTATATGGTTAAATTATAATATTTAATGGATTTAAAGTATAAATAGAATATATTTTTACCATTTAATATAATGTATGTCATTAGCATTAATTTCCATTGAATTCATAGATAAAAATATTTCAATCTTTGGCAATGTTTTAACTTCTAAAACTCGTTTTCTTAACAACGGGATTTATTTTAAATTAATTACCGAAACTTATATGTTTTGAATTTTGAAAAAATGGATTACATATTCGGAATCAGTGGGTCCAAATTATGTTAATAGGCTACTTTTTATTTTTGGGCATTATGAATAGTAACTACGGGAAATTTTATTTTCCATAGTTAATGGTAAATCGGGTTATTAAGGGTAAATGTAAGATTATAAAATTACCCTAACACCTGCCAAAATCCTATTTGATGACTAAAAGTCGACTCATATCAACTAAGGGTCGGATTAGATTCACTTAATGGACTTTTTTCCATGAAAATAATTTAATTATTATTAAAACCAAAGAATGTGACAACATGTCACTTTCTAAAATATTATATGTATAATAATTTTAAATTAGTGATAAACTTAATGAAACTTAAAACATGAATAGTATCCAGAAAGATAATACAATTATATACATGATAAGAATTTATTTATAATTTTTAGGGATTAAATAATTATCATTAATTAGGACACAATAGTGATGTTGAAATTATTTTATTAATTACAATATCAAATAAATGGTTTTCAAAATATTAAAATAAATATTATATAAAACATTTTATGTTCTCCACTAATTTTATAGACACATATGACATTTTATGAATCTATTAAAGATTTTATTTCGAACATATCTTCTGTATATATTTTATTTCAATTCAAATAAATGAATAGTGTTAAAATTGACACTATTGTTATTTTATAAAAATAACATATTATAAAATTGTTTAAAAATAAATAAAATATTTAAAAATTATAAATTACAATTTATATGGTCGAAAATTTCATAATGTGTCAAATTATGGAATATTCACAACACATATGTAATTATTTATAAGAATTTAAAATTTATAATATTATTACCACTAATAAAATTAAATTGATAAATAAGGATAAATAAAGTTGATAATGTTTAAAATAAATTCCTAACATGTCTAAATTTTATTGGTTGATGAGATTACAACCATATCTCATCTAATATTCAGATATGAGTCATTTTGGATGTTTTTATGTGGGTTTGGGATTTAATATAAACTAATATTTCTTATATTTCCAAAGGTGCCCCTCTCCTCCCTTATAAAAGGGCACATCCTCCCTCTCCTCCTCACACCAATTTGAGCCTTCAAGATCGAACAATCCCTGCCCATTGCACCTCCCCACTTCCCTAGAAACATCCTAGATGTCCTGGTCTTCTTCGAAGACCAATTGTAGTTCCCTAAGAGGAGGTCTCAAAGAGGCGCTTTAAAGAAGAGGTAATGTCCATTACCGATTCATTCAACTTTATTTATTCTTCCACTTCTTATTCTTTAGTTGTTTCATTATCAATTAAAAACATCAGTATCACTAATATACTGATATTTTATAATAAGTATGAAACAACCCTATTTCACCATCTATCCATCCTACAGAAAACGAAATCACCACGCGTGCGTGCATACGGAATACCGTCTCCACACCGTGGTGTAATCTTTTTTCCATCACCACCTTACTTGGATTGGAATAATGGTGAAAATAAATAAATATATATAATTATTGTAAAGTGGTATTGATTCTGAAATAGTATAAAAAGACTCCAATACAATTCCACGATCAAGGGAACGATATCATCGCTCGTGCGTACGTACGGAATACGGTCTCCACAATGTCATGTGATTCGTTCTACATGATCTTTATTGAATAATGAATATATAAATTAATTTAATGAATAAATATGATATATAGTACACTAAAACCATTCTTCAAATGAGTTATATATAACCTAAAGAGAAGAATAAGAATTTATTCGACAAAACACGCATAAGAACAAAAAGTAATAAACATCCGAATAACAAGTAATAATGAAATATTACTAATAAGAAGCAAATAATATGACCATATATGATATAATAACAAAAATTATGATTCTGTAATAAGTCAATAACATTACTTAAATCATTATACAGGAGGTTCAGACACTTACTAAGCAAATTAGACCTAAGGTAAGGGAAAATATCACAATCTCATTTTTATCTGAGATTGTTTATACATTGATATTTTCTGGGGTGTATTTTATCATCCTCATCCATGTTCCCTCAATATGTAATATTGTATCCATCCACCTAAAATTGTTTAAATCCAATTTTTCCATTTCGCTATGTTTTTAGTAAAGGATATGAAAGGAATCTTTTGTCATTTTTCATACGAAGTACTTTTTGTATTTCCAACAAAAGTACAAGAAGAATGTTTTTTTAACTTATACGGGATGAATGTATTTTTAAAACATTATTTCCAAGAAGCTTACTTTACAAGTTTTAATGTTTATTTTTAATCAACTTCTTTTTTAAAAAATTGTATGAAATGTTAGGAAAGGAAAAATGTTTTTGATATAGAAAGGATATTTTCCTCACGAATGGAGTTCATGTTTTTTTATCAAAATTATTTTCCATGTAAGATAATATAGGGTTCTGTTTCTATCCCTATTATTACATTTATTTGATCATGTTGTGATGGAATTATTTTTCTGAATTCCTTTATCTTATACGAATTGTTTTATGATGTCACGATGTTTAAGAATCCCAATTTTATTACATGGGTTATGCAATGATGTATGATTTATGATTTTGTGGCACACATAAGAATTCTATAATTATTAGATGGGTGGGACCTATATCTCCCTCCAATGCATTGGGTAAAGATTTTATATCTCATGAGATTGACATGGCTGGAATGGCAGGTTAAACCGGTTTAGTGAAACAGGACTGAAACGAGGAGTGAACTCGGTTCAGAAATGGACTATGTCCACTAAGATAGTCTTGGCAATGAGTCTTGACTAATAAGAAATGATTCTCTATGATTATGTGTATATGACACAAAGTTTCATGTTTTAAGTTATGATTATTGGGATTACATTTTACTACCATGATTTATCCCATGTTATGAAATTATGATCTCTTTTACAAGGTAAGATTTTCAAAATGGTATGTTCTTATGAATTTGATGTAATTGATATTTCTTTTATTTACCCTTACTGAGAATTTGAGCTCACCATTTTGTATGTTTTCTTTCCCTAGGCCATGAAGATTGGTATTAAGTAAGATATGCCAAAAAGGGACTATATATATGATGAAATAAATTGGAGATAGTGTAGATCCTTTATGAACTAGTTGTTTATGTTTCCCAGTTTCTAAAGACATTATACCTATAAGGTTCTTTCATGGTTTTGTTATATGTTGTAATAAGTATGCTTAAATTTCTAATTATTAACCATGTATGTAAAGTATGGGTCGCTATAAGGTATGTTTACCATATGAGGCACAAATGAATTTAGACATATGTAGGGTTCACCCTTCTAGTTCTCCAATTTATTTGGTAATGTGATGGAGTTTGCTAATGTTAGTTAATATTAAGAGATTATGGAGTAAACAATTGTATGTTACTATAAAGATAAAAAATCATTGGGTAGAGAAGAAATATATACATATGACTTGTTCATGAATATTTGGAATCATGCCTTAGTGATGTTTTACTATACCTGATTAGAAAACCTTAGTAATATGAATGGTGTTTGTTGATAGCACTCCAATAAATTGTGCATAGATACCATGGCTATAATCCTTTGTTATATTATTTATGGAACCCCAGGGATGAGCTATAGTAATATTCTTATAAATATATAATGAATATGTTGTAGCCATATTTTCAAGTTACACACCATTTAATTATGATAATTTTATGCATCATGTTCTTATGATCATGTTATGCATCATGTTATTATGACCATGTTATGCCTATTTTCCACATATTCATTTCCTTTTAGCATGCCTAATTTCTTACCCTTTATTATTTATGATCTTTATTAATTGTTTCTCCATTACTATTCTTTATAAATGAATTTTTTCTTATGTTTCCCATTTTCCTTGGGAATACAAATGTATGGGATATGTTTAAGGAAGTTATATGTGTGTATAATCCTTGTGTAAAAAATATGTATTGTAATGTTTCTTAAGATGTAAATGTATCCAGTTTAAAAATATAGAAACCAATATATATTGTGTACCTTTTTTATTTATTTTAATTTATTAAAAATTATTCATGTTAAGCCGTAGATTTGGAAGTGTGTGTCTAGGGTGTCTCATTTGGTAACAGATCTGAGTTAGGTTATTTTTGTGAATCGGGATTCAGAATACTTGGTCATGGAGACTTAGCTATATTACATTGTTCTATAAAATTATTGGTTGATTATAACCATCATGATCAAAATGGATAAATTCTTCCTACACCTTCATTATGTGTCATTTCTGAAGAAAACATTTATGTAAATATTCAGTTTTAGTAAGTTTTAATCAATGACTAAAATTGTGCGGATGAAATTTCTCCATGGGGGAAGAATGTTATTTTTTAGAGGTTACAAAAATATTTTATTAAAAATATGTATATAATTAATATAAAATAATTTTATAAAATTTATTCTCATGCAGTAATATTATATAAAACTTTATATATGATGGAATATTTTTTAAAAAATATTTAATTTTATAATGGTAATTTTTTTAGTGTTCTTAGGAAATTTATAATTTTCATTAAATTATGGTATTTTATAAAAATATTATATTATATTATGAAGAAAATAATTTTTGATAAAATAATATTCACTTTTGGTCTCATCGCATCAAAATTAGATTAGGGATATTTTTTTGGTAATTTTATGACAAAGTAGATTTCTTTTGTGAAAGACTGAAAATTTCCATTTTATAAATCATTATAATATCATTACATCCCTATTATATCAGTAGGACAAAAATTTTAGGACAATATTTATTTAATAAAAAATAATTTTATATGTTGAAAAATTAATTTTAAAAAAATATTATTAATTTAAAAATTTGAACAATACATTTTGGTACAAAAATAATGAATTTTAGGATAATTTCATTTATTTGTGAGTATTAATTGCATGGGTGATAAGGTTATTTTTGAATTATAAAGGAAATTAAAATTCAAATACCTCCAACCCAAATTAAATATCTATAAAATTGGTGTCAATTTAAACTACACACAATCTGTTGTCTTCATATAATAAAATAATTGATATTTTAATCTTCAAAACCAAATCTGCTCAAGTAAAAATACCACCTTTCCATACTCACTTTCCAAACCAAAACCTTTGATAATGATTTATCACTAAATATCCATTTCACGAGTCCTTCTATTTGGGTTATAAGGTTAAATGGATTCTATCTCTAACTTTAATAAGCATCCTCCCAAGGAAAATAATCTTTTCCATTAATTATTTTGATTCAAGTTATTTTTTTATATAAGTGTCTGATTATCAATTTATTAAACTTTCAACTGATATTAAATTCCCCAATTACTATTAATATGATTTACTGTTACTTTTATACTTCATTTCCCTCCCCTTATATCCTTTTCATATATTCTTACTCAATTGAAATAAGCATTAGTCACCCCTATTTTATTACCACCTTTGAAGGAAATTTTTGATTCCTAATTATTTTAATATGAAATATTATTATGTTTCATTGATTTCCTTAATAAGTTATCAATGAAAGATCACAATTCCATTTCATTATACTACCTTTATATTCTTTTTCATTACTTATGGTTTCTTATATCCATTAAACCAACATATATTTGGTAAAAAAAGTTTGTTTCATTTTCCAAGAAAGGTAATCTGTATATGGATAATTTAATTGAATTTGGATTTAGATTTTATGAAAATAGGGAATATAACCATGAAAATATTTGTTCAGGTTTTTATTGTCCATAATTATAGTCCACATCTAATGGGACATTATGGCACACCATATATTACACTCTCGGGGGGGGGGTCTTTGGAAATTTCACATACACCTTATAATCCAAAATAAATGATCAAAATATGTGGGTTCAAATTTAACTTCAATTTATATATATGTTCCATGGATAAACACATAACCAGTTCTTGTAATAATTATTTAAATTATGCACTACACTTTTCATTGTGAACATCCTACAGTTTCCAAAGTGGATTGTTGGATATTACCAAAGATAGTCTAAATAATCCATTTAAAATGATTCTTTCCCACCAAATTTGTAACCAATATTCATGTTCCCTTTCATTATCCATCATTATCATGTATTTTAGCTTTATTTTACTTTTTTATGTTCCTATGAACTTATTGTATAATGGAAATATGATTTCATTATAGAATTATTCATCCCTTATTTTAACTTTGATTTATTATCTGCAAATGTGTAATTTTTCCATTCCGGGTGAATCCGCATTCATACATATTCAGAATGAAGTTCATTCACCTAGATACCCATACAATGATTAACTGGAGGAATTTTTTATTAAATTGTATACCCTTTATGTATACAGTTTAAATACCTTAAACATTATTATGTTGATTTATAGTTATTTACAGGAAAAGTTATTCAATTTAACTGTCTAACAATTAAATTTACAATGGGTTTTTAGTTCGATGATTATTTATGGATTTATATATATTTCGCTTTTGTGGAAAACACATATTAATACACTATTTGGTTATTCCCTTATAGTTCATTAAAGATTGGGGTAATGTGATTGAGTATCATTATGCATGTTAATTTAATGATACGAAGGATTTAACTATTTTAAGTTTCTCCCAAGAGGCCAATTTATTATGTAAGAATGTATTCTCTAGCAATGATACGTTCATGATACCTTGGTATCATTCCTTTGTATTTTTTTATGATTCCTTAGTAAAAAACCATATAAATATTTTTTTTAGCAAGATAATTCTATAGTGCATTGGAAAAAAATACCTTGGCCAGAAACCATGGTAATGTGCTTTACAATAACCTTGTGATAAGATATGGTCAAATGAATATGAATGTAAAAAGATTATGTTATTACAAAATTTTCTTAATACCTAAGGAATAAAATAAAGTTATATGCATAATCGATTCTTCCTTGGTTTTTTCCTAACACATCATACATATAAATTTTGTACCTCAAATTGACGAGGCCCATATCATCTAGGTTCCGTGACACCACCTTGAGAAATGTGGTCACTACCATATTCTTGTATCAAATCAAGAACAAATGGTTTTAAGTCATAAATAGTTACATGAATCTTCCCAATAATTCCTTTTTGATGAAACTTAATTCATTCTTCCACCGCCTCACTCGGAGAATCCCACACCCCCAAATACACCTTAGGAAAAAAAATTTAATACTCATACTCTTGTGTTGTTGGTTCCTCCTAGGGCACTAGAAGAAATCTATCTTCCCAAAGTATTAGGTTACAAAACATGTATCACACCACATTCCAATGATCTTCCTCAAATACAATAACTTTTAGGTTTATATTCATCAATGATATCCCTTGGATGAGGGAATTGAATGACAACTGACTAGTTCTCTTAATCCCCTCATAGATTCTCCACCCCTCTCTTGTTTTCTCTGCCAACCATAGAACTATAGTTGAAAAACTCCATGGCATTGTTGTTCACATGAAATACCTAAATAACCATTATTAAAAAATTTATATGAATAGGGTACAGCTATTTTTAATGCATATTAACTATATCATGATGTTATTGGGGAGTTCCCAATTACCATAATCCTTTATTGTTTAAGGGGTTATAATAAATATATAGCTTGCTTAAATAAGATATTATTGGGGTTATGATCTGCTAACTTCTCTTCAAACCAAATTTCCACCTCATCACCCTCATTAACCACCAAATTATATAGTCCAGTGACTTGAAAAAGGCCATCCAAATCATAGAACCTATCAATTTGTATCTCATGGGTGTGCTTATAGGGTTTTATTGACACCTATTAGACAACCCAACCATAATGTACATGGATAATTTTATAATTTAATGAAAAATTATAATTTAAATATAAATTAAATCCATAAACACAAAATAGTTTTATCATTGGTCATCTATAAAAATTTATTAATTTAAGATAGTGTGCATTTCGTTCAAATATTCATCACACTTAATTGCCTTAAATAAATATTATATATAATATTCTTCCTAAAAACATAGCTTATGGAAACATAATAAGAATTAAAACATATATTAATAGTCCATGGTAAAAAAATTTGTTATATTATTTAAATAAATATAAGAAACCATGATAAATATTCAATGTGAGAAAAATATGAACATGTGGGTAAAATAATATAATCAAGATAAATAATCATAAGGAAATAATACCCAATGAAACATGAACAAAAAAAATAAACATGAATCATAACATAATGATTGAAAATATAGATATTTTAGGGAATAATAAATGGGGTATATGAATGTAGAAAAAATATAAGCATAAAAAATCATATCTCTTGTCCAGTATCACTACAAAGAAAACATCACACAGTAGAAGAAAATATCCCATAATATATTGGACTAGGATAACCTAAAATGTACCATAACTTAAAATCACATGAGGTATAATCATTAATTAATTTATTAAAAGGATATATGTTTGGACACACCCATCAAATAATGAAAAACCATACATATGTGTTCCGTATAAAAAAGAAATTGTTTTGAAAAAAATATAGATAAATAACCTATGGAAATAAAACATATTTTTAAATATTTTGTCATTACCAAAAACATAACTCTATAATGAAAGAAACTGGATTATTAAATTAAAATATAACACCAGAAAAATTAAATAAACATCATATTAAATTTTCATATATGAAAAACTATTTAAAATAAGATAAGTAATTTTTTTAAAAATAAAAAGAAATAGGATTTTAAATTTGATATTTTTAAAAATATATTATTTTTAATTCAATGATTTCAAAAATAAGAATATAGGAAAAAATTAATTTTAAGAATCATAAAACAATGGAAAATAATATCACCAAAAACTAAATAAATAATGGAAGATAATAACTAAGTGAGAAAAAATAGTAGAGAGATAAAATATTCCCATCACACATTTGATGACAAGTCAAATTCAATGAAAATATATCTTTTGAAATAAAATAATTAGAGATAACAAGTAAGAATAAATCCTTTAAACAATATAAAAATGGAAATAGAGAATAAATATTCCTAACCAAAAAGAAGTAATCAATAGAATTTCAATTTTAAATATATTTTTTGTGAAATTTTGAATAAATGAGATGGATAATGGTAGGAATACATGTAAAACCAATAAATAACAATATAATAATAAAATAAATGATGTTTTTCTGAGAAATTTGATACATATTCCCAAATAGAAATGTCAACCTGGATAATCTCAATTGCATTGAGATATTGGAATAGAAACACTTAACATTACTCCTAGAACTAACAAACATGATTTAACCCATATAAAATAAACATATGAATCTTGATTTCATATTGGAAAACCATATTCAAAACTATTATATTTTATAAAATTAAAATGTAATCATTTATTACATATATATTTAAATATTAGTTTGTGATAATTTATTTGAACCTTTGGATGAAATTTTTTTCTATAGTTTCATTCTAGTTTTAATATGGAGTTATAGATCACCATTATTTGAAAAAATATATCATTAATACTAGGTTATATAATTTATTATAATAATTATATTAACATATTTTACATTGATTATTTTAAGAATGATATAAGTATGTTTTGTAAAAATGAAATTCAAAATTTTTATTTTTTATATGATTTTATCAATATTGTAATGACATATGTTATAATGAAAATTCAATTTAGTTTCAATATTTAAAAAACATAATCATATTATATGCTACTCATTATTATAAAATATTGTATCTACTTATGTTTCTTTACCAATTCATGTTGAAGATAGTTTTCACAACTATTGGATGTAATGTTGTATTTAGTTTCAATTAAAATTAAATTGAAAGTTTGAAAGTAGTATTAGAAGTGGATCATTCCAAACTGAATTCAAGGTCTGAGAGATATTTTTGAAGTATATTTTTTTCTTTTTTTGGGGTTATTATAAATATTTTTTTGTAATAGGATATGTAAATTTTTTATAAGTATATAATATTGGAGTTAGGAAAGATTGATTATTAAGCCATTCCCAATAGTTCCTAGAAAAATTTAAAACAAATATATCTCCATATATAAATATAATATTTAAATATATATATATATATATATAATATTATGAAAGTGTAGGAATTGGTAACATTCTGAATGTTTTTCTGTAATATGTGAAATACATTTGATGATACATAAAATTTTCCATGTGATATGCATGATATTTAGATAATGCATATTATCTTCTAGAAAGATGAAATGTTGAAAATCAAAAATACTATAAATGATTTTTATTTTTTCCATGTGTAATATAATATTTTTAATTGATGTTTATATTGTTCTCGTATTATGGTATTTAATAGGATATGACCTTTATTAGACTACATAAGATCCTTTTATTCTAGGAAAATAAAAAATTCATATATTTATGATTTTTGGTATATTATGTTATGGTGTTCTTGAGCATGCTGCGTATGAGATTATAAAATATCAAAATGTAAAGTATTACATGTATATTTTTTTTGGTATGTATGATATATTCCTCAACATGTAGTTTTTTACATTATTCCATGTGATATATAATATTCTATAGATTTTTTATATGGTTTTGTACTTTGGAGAATATTTTCAAAGTTATGGTTAACTATATAATAAGTTAATGTATTTTAAATCATTAATTAATAAATAATATTAATAATGATTCCAATAAAAAATATGATTAAAAAAATTATCATAAAATATGACTGATAAGGCATCTTTTCAAGGATGATATCACAATGTGACAGCTAAAATCCATATAATTTGAACAAGATGGATTTTTGGGCACTTTCCATGCATTTCTAGGTTATGGAATAGACCTATAATAATTAAATGAAGATTGATAGAGGATATTAACTTAAATAAAATATGATATATGAATGTGAAAAGATAAAGTTCAGGTTGTTAATTGTCTAAATATAAATTTGAAATTCAAATATCCTAACAAATAATAGAGGGTAATTGATAGAATAAAAGAAGATTTAAATTTATTGATTAAACTTACACATAATATATAAAATAGATAAAATGATATGTAGTGTTTTGGATAAGGGGTAATGAATTCAAACATGAATGGATAAAAGTATATTTAATATAATTCCTTCAGGAGATAAATGTTTTCCATTGTTTGAGCAAAAATATGAATTCATTACTTGAATTGTAAAAAATAAATAGAGGCTTATAGATGTCTCAACTCATTTTAGAGTTTCTTCATAAGAAAATAAATTTAAGTTGAAGAAGAAAGATATTATTTTTTATGTATTTTTGAAGGCAATAATGAACGTAATAAGTGGATTCTTAATACGAGTTATCATCCCATATAGAAGGTAACATTAATATT
This sequence comes from Viscum album, assembly GCA_963277665.1. NCBI lineage: Eukaryota > Viridiplantae > Streptophyta > Magnoliopsida > Santalales > Viscaceae > Viscum > Viscum album. The sequence continues at coordinate 872,325,655 of OY728143.1, read as the reverse complement.
CAAGAAAATTAAAGTAAAAACGTTGTTATAATGGAAATTTTTTCCAAATACACATCAAGGATAGTCAATTTATTATTCTGTTTAATGAAGAGAAAAAATATGGAATCATAGGCTTGTTCACCTAAATCATTATAGTATAGAAAATTTATCAATTTTTAATTTATCTATTAATATTACATTGTTTAATGGGAATGGGTAAAATATTTATCATACATGCTTAAATGGACATATAGAAATAAATAAAACCAATACAATGAATATGAATATATAAAATCTATTGACTTTAGTCTATACTAATGTGTGTGGTCTAATTAATAAAGCTAAAATTTATTTGGAGAAATACATCATTTTATTTATCGATGACTATAGAAAGACGAGATGTGTAATATTTATGTGGCCTAAAAGGGGATTTTTTTGAAATATAAAAATATTTCAAAGAATTTTATTCCTTAAAACAATAAGAACACTAAATATTTTACGGTTACTTAATGTAACAAATAAACTTTTATTAATGTTTAAAATTATTTAAATAAACATATAATAAATAATAATATTTTAGTAGTGAGTACTCATCAACCGAATAATTGTTTTGAAAGGAAGAATCTCATGCTAAATAATATGGAGAAGATATGTTTATTGAACGTTTCATCTCTCACTACAATTGGAATGCCTTTTGGAATTTCACTGTATATACTCGTGATTGAGGATTCCTCAGTCTTAGAAAATAGATACAAATATATTAAATGTTTCATGGTAGGAGACCCACATTTTAAAATCATAATATTTTGGGAAATATGTATTTCATTCAAAATAAGGTGGTAAATCAGTAAAATCATTGAGATAAATTAGATAATGAAATATTTTTTAGGCACATATCAAATATTAAATCACATAAATGTTTTAATTAACAGTTAGAAAAATTGGTGAATTTTGTTAATGGTTTAAAATATTATGGTACATAAAACTTGTGAAATTTTTTCCTTGAAGAAGTGAATTTAGATGATAAAGATATTAATTTGGATTTAGGAGAACCAAAAAGTTATATGTTTAATGATTATTCATAATCTATGTCCATGGATGAGTTTTATATTGAATGAAGTCAAACAATTCCCCAAATGTGAAGAAAAGTATTTGAAATTGAACTATAGAAATTTATTATAGAAAACATAGATTTTAATATTGATAATAATAGATAAAACTACTCAATTGTTAGACGTGAAACTATCTTCATCAGAAGAAGATCAAAAGTAATAATTATTAGTGAAATCCTAGAATGAATATTTTGATCAGTCTACAAGAATCAATCATGGGATCGGTTATAGAAAACTATAAAACTGAATTTTATTATTACAAAATGTATCTTAAAAATGAATTATGATTAACTTGGAAGATTGACCAAAAATAATAAAACATTATTTTTTAAAGTGTATATTTACATTGAAGAAGTTGACAATGAGGAAACATTTGATCCATTGGAATGAATGGAATCAATTTAATTTTTTGGGAAGATTACATTTAATGGATGTTCATATTTTTTCAAAAATTCATGAACATATAATTTTTAAATATATTCTTGATTGATATTTTCTATAATGTAAAGATGATCTAATTTATTATTTGGTATAATGATTCAATAGTTATAATATTTAAGAAGGCCTTATATGTTCTAAAGAAAGAACCACATGACTAGTACGCATATCAAGAAAAATATCGGAAAAAAGTATATTTTAATAGAGGATTTCTTGATCGCAAAATAAATTTAAAAGTATCACAAGATGTGTAGTTCAATGTAATGGCCTATATGAATGATATCATATTTTTTGGAATATTAAGAATTATGATGAAAAAAATTCACAATGGAAATTATTTTACTTTTATATTCCATTGATTGGAGAGCTAAATTATATCCATGGACTAAAATCACATTGAAATAATGTTAAAAAAATCATCCCATTGGTGATATATGATGGAGTGGTGATAAATATTTTTGGAATTGAATATTAAAATTTATTTTCATCTTTAATAGTAGTTGGAACAATATCATGAAATTTAGAGAGTAAAAATATAGTGGACTCAACTCATTTTAGAAATATTATTTGGAGTCCATTGTACCTCATAACAAAAAGGAAATATTTCTTCCATTTTAATTTCATTACAACATATTTTAAGATTATTATAAAGGGAAAATGTGTTTAGATAATAAAGATAATAAGTAGGTACACACAATAAACATTATAATATGGTTTAGTTTTTAGAATGTGATAGTATCTATATTTTGTTTATCATTCAGACATGGACTCGCCTGCATATTTTTTTGATAAAAAATCCATAACTGGATGACCTTTCATCTAAAAAAGAATTTTATTTTGGTAGATAAGTAAGAAGAATTAAATTGTATCCTTGAGTTAAATAGGGGAATAAAACATTTTTGTTAGCACATATTATACATAGTTTATGTTTATTTTGTAGTAATTATAATATCTTTGTGTGGTAGTGTGATAACCAAAGATGAATCACTATGACTACAATAATTCCATCGAGTTAAAGAAACTCTATATAACACTTTTATATTAAACACATTGAGATACATTACCATTTTAAAAGTTAAAATTCGAATAAATTAATTTTAAATAAGGAATCTGTTGGAACGTAGGATCTTGTGGAAAATATTTTTTGCAAAATTATGTGTCATAATTATGTTTGGAAAGCATCAGTTGAACAATAAAATTCCTCCAATATCCAAACACCGAGGAGGTTCAAGCTGCAGCAATCTAAATTTAATATAATTTTGTACATATAAGTTGTATATTTTTTTCATGTATTCATATTTTTTAGAATATAATAATATTTGGGGACACACAATCCATGCAGAGTTAGTATTATAAATAAAGTTAGTCAAAGATAAATGTTTATAGAATTTTAGACGTTGATATATTTGTTGATATCACATTTTTTTGTTTCCATTTTTTATAAAAATTTATTGAATACTGATGTTAGTATGTTGAATATGAATCAAAATGAATAATATGTTCATGGAATTAATTTGAATAACCTAGGGTTGTTATGTTGATGTTATTTCATTTGGAATTTAAATAATATTTATTTTCATTTGTGGAAGAATATGTTTAAAGATTGAATGTATCATATAGTTGTTATAATTTATTTTCTATTCCACTGTGATTAATTCATTGGAGAATATCCATGTATATAAATGAGTATTATTGCATAGGGGTGATGTTTAGTGAAGTAATGTGAAGGTTAAATACTGAATATTTTTCTTGGGATTCATATTGACTATAAAATTTGTACTGGAATTTTAAGAGGGTTATTTTGAAAAATAATTACCAAATCATGGATTGAAAAGATGCAAGTAAAATAGAAATATCAAGAGACTGTCATCCAATGAAGAATTATATCCAGCATCAAGTGATTTTTTTAAATAGAAAAGATGAGGCATACCTTGTGTGGGTCAAAATAGGTGTGTATATAATGGGTTGGTGATTAGACTACACAATGTGGGGAAGAATGATGAGCCAATATAGAGAACTAGATTCAATAGACGTTTATTGGATCTAGAAGAAGTTGACATATTATGGAATATTCAGGATAACACTTTAGGATTTTATTTGGGAAAAATGGTTTTAAGTGACAATCTTCAAAAAATAAAACACACATATTGTTGGGAAGAAAATAAAAATTCATGCCATCATCTTCATGAGTTATATTTTCACCATAGGTGTTTCATTCGACATTGTGCTGAGACAGACTCTGTATGATAATGTTTTGAATCACATGAAAATTTGGAGTGAAATTAAAACCTAGAATATTCAAAGGTGTTTGGAGTTGAGTAGATCTAATTTGGGAAAATTAAAGCTAGAATACACAATAGTGTGTCCATGGTAGATAGTTTGAAGACTATAGATAATTTTACTATATGAAATAGGTATCTTATTAATAAAGAGAAAAATTAAATATGTATAAAAGAGTAAGTTATTTTATACAAATTTGATAAATAGATCATTATAAATATTCAATCATCAAGCACTACATATGAATTTATGAAAAAAATAGTTTATCTATTATAATATGTGTTCATCAGTTTGAATTATTGTTGAGAATGTCTCATAGAAAATGAGGAATTATCTCAATTATTCATTTCAATGTGAGATGATATTCAATGACATTGAAATCATGATACTGCTAATGTGAATCTTGACAATAACAAAAGACAAGAGAGACTATGAACTATGAATTGAAAGGGAACTATGTAATGTTATTGATGATGTTACAATTGATACATATGGGAAATTATAAAATTATTTTATCTACAATATGTTAATAATATACTAATGGTGGGTAAAATTTTGAATAATATGATCTATGTACATTATATATGTTTTCTAAATGTAATAAATTAATTATTTAAAGGCTATAATCTTGATTATGTGTAAAGATAATATTGTTTTACTACCAAACTAAATGTATATTGTGATCCATATTAAAATAAATCTAGTGATATTCATGAATTGTAAACAAAAACCATAATTTCAAAAACCATTGTGAAGGTAAATTAACACTATGTTGGGGTTATTTTGAGTCTCTATATGGTACGCTACAAAATAGTTATCTAAAAGATTCATTTCAGGAAAAATATCATTTAGATATATTTAAAGGAAGAATATATTTTCATAATGGTTATTAAAAATTACTAAATTCAATGTACATGTACTAAAATATTTGTTAAGATTATATCTAATCATTGTAAATGTAATTACAACTTCATAAACGATGAATCTATTGATCTAGTTTTATTCTAGATTAGTATGTATTAAAATATCTTGATACAATTATTGGGATTGTTATTGTTGATTGAAAAATAGTACAATATGAATTACTCCACGTGATTCCAAGTATTATTATCTTAAAAAAATAAATTGTATTCTTACTTTATCACGATTTAAATGAGATTTAGGAATATTAAAATCATTAATTATGTTTATTTTTTTTGCATAAATATTAAGGCATTATAACATCTATTTATCATTTATTAGGTATTTCTAACCATTTTTATCCTCCTTTTTAATATTATTTTCATTTTGTTTTTGGATACATTTGGATCTTTTTGGAAGTTTGAGTGCTATTGCATGGTTGGTGAATATGTAATTAAGTCCATGCAATTCAACCTAGGAAACAATGTTCTACATATTGGAGTTATATATGGTGTTTCACGGTTAGATCAAATAGTGTAGTCTCCATATCAAACCCTGGATCATGGGATATAAGGGAGCCCATAGTTGGAACATGGATTCCAAGATGTGTGGCCAAACTATGGAAACATTCTCTAGTAGCATAGGTGGGAGTGAATGGCTGGAAATCAAATTGTAAAATGATGCACCCAACCCTTTTGAATCTCTTCAGAAGCCTAGTATTGGCGCATAATTTGGTGGATGGATAGTAGTAATCATTATTATTATCCTATGAAATAGTATGACATGAATTTTAATCATTGAAATTTTTAATCCATGTTCATAGACCCCCATTTTAAATAAAAATCTCTTCCCATTCTAATCTAATGTGGTCCTTTTCCTTTTTAGATTCTCTCTAGTGAAGATTTTAAACCCTCCAACACTATTTTATCACATATAGAATTTTTATTTGATGATTTGGATCACATCTGGTTAGTGTGGTTTCTTTGATTAGGAATTTTCCATTCAACCATTGTCCTCTTATTTGGGAGTGATAGATCCACATTTTTTTATTGTTTGTAGATATAACATTATTGATTTTTGGAACATTTACACTCACTTGATAATATTATCCTCCGAATATTCAATGATGGATCAAGTGTTTGGGTGGTGACATTGGCATGAGTTTAAGAAGGTGGTTCCATAAGTATTTTCCAGACACTAGAAACCATTATTTCTAAAGCGATTTAAAATGAATTTTCAACTACTTTCTTAACATTAAAATGAGAATATTTTATGATTTATTTCAAAAGGTCTTGGAATTGTGAAATAAATTTTGTTATTCAAAGTATTTTAAAATATTTGGTGCCTTTTGAGAAATGGCGGCCTAAAATAAAAAAAATACTTTTTAAATGATTTGATATTTAATCTGGAAGAAATGTATTTAAATTAATAATGAATATGACATGCATTAACTTGATTAAAACATATGTTTTATGGTGTTTAAATGGAATGTTGAAACCTAAAACTATAAAATTTAAATGTGAATGATAAATTGAGTTAAAAATAATTATTTCATCCTTATTGATTTATTGAAAACATATGTTTTCCAAAGTAGTTAGTGGTTTACTAGTATAAGAATACTATGAATCTGACACCCTAGAAATGGATTGGGGATGAAAACTCAAATTAAACTAAACTCAATTTTCTTTTCCTTGAAGGGGTTATTCATTGATTCCATCCCACAATCCTAAGAATTCGGAATAAATTAAAACATTTAGATATGATTAATTGAATGATTAGAGTGAGGATCCTATTACTCAAAACTAAAAAAATCATGTAATATGACTATGGTTCTTTATTTTGATTTGATTTTTGTCTTCCATTATTTATTAAACTGTATATTAATATACTTCTATTTTATGAAAATGTTCATTTAATCCCATTTTTTATAGACCTTACATCATGATTATTTCAAAAAAAAAATTGATTAAAAATTTTCAAAATGATTTTTCATGCCTCATTTTAATTTAAGTTGAATTATAAAATGTTTATTTTCAATAAACTTACTATTGAATATTTGGTGATATCCATCAAGTTAATTTTTGTAAAAATATACCTTTTACATCAAGAATATTTTTTATTGTGTTATTATAGGTAAATGGAAAGGAAAACCACTCCTCAGAGTTGGAGAGTGTGATTAACAATATGGACCTTGGGTGGTGGTGGTGATCAGTATAGCTATGATCCACTCATTACATATATATTATGGGATTTTTTATTGATAGATATTGTATAATTTATTAGATGGTGTATGGTTTTGGGGTCTTTATCTATATACTTGTGTTATCTTTCTCCTTAAAGTGTTCTTGAGAAACTAAATGATCACTGATTCATCTTCTGATTTTCAATATTGATAGATTTATCTTAAGGAAAAATAATTCCATCATACCATTTTTCGATTCCCAAGTGATAATTTGAGAGCAGTGGGGATTTGGAAAGCCCTTTGGGATATTAAATTATATAACAGGTTGTGGTGTACCAGGGTATAAAAATGGGGTTAAGACTAGTTGTTACCAAAGTGAGGTGGTACCTCTCTCCCTCATGTCATTATATTTTATTTAACATTGTATTAGATATGATGGTGGATTTTTTTGTCATAAGGGGTCATTTACAAGAATGTTCCTGACCATGTATCATCATATGGTTCCTAAAACCACAATGGTTTTTTGTTAAAATGTTGTTTTAGTAATAAATTTATATCATTTTATCATTTATCAAAATGTGATTTGAATTTTATTAATTCAATTTTTTTAATTCTATTGGATGGAATTGATGGACCATTATCTACTAATTGAGTTGATGATATGTGGATCATTGCAGATGTTCTAATATCAAATGTTGATCTTTTATGGTACCATTCCTGAATAATATGTTGTAATATACCTTGGGAGAGAACTATGGTTAAACCATGGAAATTAATCCCTCTAGACGAACATAACCTTACAGTGATAGTGGTGTTTTTTTGTCCATGATCTCGGATAGGTATCACAGATGTTCATGTTTATGTTCTAATAGAGGAACCTCAAATGCAGAAAATAAGATATCATGCTCCGGATTATATTTTAGGAAATTCAATATCCCTCTAGGGATCGAATCATACTTAGGATCTATTTGATTTCATGGAAAATATTAAGATCCTTATTGAGTTCCTAGAAATTCTTGATTCATGATAGGTGAAATGTGCTATATTCAAGATTAAATGGACTAGTAAGAGGTGGATGAACTAGACGGTTATTGTGATGGCACATAATGGAATTATGTATGAAGACTTGAGATATCATTTCACATTGAATATCTATAGAACATCTCTATTTTATTATTTTTTCAAATTAATTTTCTTCTTCGATATCGTTTGTTGCATTCAACACCTTGTTTAAAAAAACACCAATAAAATAGAAAAATATTATCCTTTGGTTATCAATTAGTAGTTGGATAAGTGAAAAAATTTACACTAAATAAATTAATGAAAATTTAGTATTTATGAATGTCTTAATTAAATTCATTTGTTACCAACAGATTAGAAATAAAAAAATATAAAATTAAAAGAAACATTTTTAACAGATTACTTTCTATGAGAAATAAGGTGTTTTATAATAAACAATTGATTAAATCACTTTTTGTGAATTATTTTAATGAAATAAAAATATTATATAACAAATTAAATGTTATAGCATTCATATAATATTTTATTTCTATTCATGGAATCTGAATAAAAACCAGTTTAATGCCTAAAAATGTATTTTTTATAAAATGGTGGTTGTCATCTCACATTGAATTCCTATTTTAAAATTAATTTTTGCTTCATATAGGTATTTCATTGGATAAAATTTATTCAATATTCGGAATCGTGGCTCATAAATTTGGTAAAAAAATCCCATTTTTTCGAGCATGAATAATAACATTAGTAAAATTTATCATCTTGGTAAAGGGTAAATCATGTTATTCTTGGTTAAAAATAAGTCATAAGCCCACCATGTTTCATTATAATTCCTATTATAGAAATATATTTATACCCTTATCACCTTAGAATGTTAATTTATTTTTAATGTACTCATGTCGATGAAATTTCATATATAAATTGTTGACCTCGCCTATTTTGATAATCTCAATTATGTTTAAATATGCATTGATAATCCCAAATAATGTTTATCTTTATAATAATTATTCGTTCAATCGGAGACATCATATTATTAAGTTGATAGAATATCAAAATGATCATTGTAATTTTTTAATCAATGGTTATCTATGTTTATACTTGTTTAGAAATGTTACTGACTCAATCTGAATATGATTTTCCTAGAATAGATAAGTGTGGAGTGTTAAGTTATAGATACAGACCTACTAGTATATACTCTACCGAAAAGTCAAGGTCACTAATAGACCAATATTCCTGTGACACAAGGTCACTGGTACATACTTACCGATACAAACTACCGATACAAACAGACAGACAGTCAGCTACCAATATAAAGTCCACTGATACAACTACAAAGTCCACTGATATAGACAGATACCAACAGACAGCAACTGATACAAGATTGCTGATACAGACAGGTGGCTACTGCTACAAATTCTACCGATAAAACAGTGTCACCAATTTGGGGCACTCATATAAAAGAATCTACCGATATAAAGAGCTACTGATAGAAGGAGCTACCAAAAGATTGAGCTACTGATAGAAGGAGAAACTGATAGAAGGAGCTATTGATAGAAGGATCTACTGATAGAAGGAGCTACCGATTAAAGCGGTCTACTGTTATAAAGAGTAACAGCTACCGATACAGACCTACTAACTCAAGTCCACTGATACAAGCTCACTAATACTAAGAGCTACTGATGGAAACCAGTCACTATATCTCTAAACTCTATTACTATTTTTTTATTTATCAACGATCATATTGGATGTTTTTAATGCTTCTTCCATTAATTAATGATAGTTATTGGCATGCCAGGAACCTTACCTCGTACCTGTAAAAAGATAACTATTCCCATTTCTAGAGATAAAGCTATATAAGGGAACCTCGAACTACAAAAGGTAAGTCGGTTGGATGGTCAGTCTTTTCATGTAAATATGAGATAATCTTCATGAGATGCACAAGGACTTACATGCATAGAAGAAGAAGGAAGAATTAATTCTGGGTCTGTGGAACCTGATCATTCAAGGAGTAAAAATCCTCAATGATTTCACTTACACTCAAGGTGATCATACTGATCAACTTTGACCTGGAAGTCAAATACAAAAACGACACTCTGTTTTTCTAGACAAAACCAGTAAAGGACTCAAAGATTCATCTGCATCAATCCTATGTGTCCAGAGCTTCACTCAAAACACATAGAGCATTCAAAACTCATTACTATTTGATTAGCTCTATTGTGTTTCATTTATTTCCATTTTGAGGAGTGTGTGATCAGTATTTACACACTGACTTCTGAGCATAACTAGAGGATATCTAATATCCTCACTCAATCTTTCTAAACCCATACTTTATTCTCACTGTGAATTGTGGTATAGGTTAAGTGTGACCTGGATAGTCTGTGGGCTATTGTTTCGATTTTTACCATGTAGAGCTGTGGTAGAGGTCATTGCACCTGGACAGTCATTGTAATGTTGTTAACCCCAATGCAGGGTGTGGATCAATGTTTATATAAACTATTTGAAAGGACTATGTCTCAACTTCAGACTGAACCTCTTATTTTGAAGTGTTGTTCTTGTTACCTTGGTTTAAACAATTTTGAATATTTCGCTGCTAAGCACATTAAATATAAATCTGTTTTAAAATAACTCTGATTGTTAAACTATCAAGTGTTTATATCTTTTTTTAGCCAGTAAGTTAGTTTCAAAAGTAAATTAATCATTATATTCAGTTAACTGAGAAATAATAAATCTCTTGAGAATCTAATTAAAAACTTACAATCATTATAAATTAACTACAGTTTAATTTTTATTTAATTTGGGATATTTTAATCATAATGTTTTTAACAGAAATTTTAATTGGAACTCAATTCACCCCCCCCCCCCCCTCTTGAGTATCCACTCTGAATAACATAAAATTTAAGCCAAACATGGTAACATAATCTCTATCTATTAGTGTGGAATAACTCTAATATGACATCATAGTTCCACAAGGATGTTATAAAAGAATATAAATGTATATTTTGACAACAATAAATTTATTTTCTTTATATAAATTTATTTATTATTTTTAGAAGTTATATAATTACTATAAATTATTTTGCAATATTGTTGAAATATTTATCCAATTAATAAAAAATATAAAAAATAATTTTAAAATATTAAAATTAATAAAATTTAAATGATTAATTTTTTCACACTAATTTTTTAGAAGAATATTAAATATTATAGTAATGTTAAATGATTATATTCATATTAAATCCTTAATTTATGTCTTCAAATAAAAATTAAATGAATAATCTTCAATCTTACCTCAAAGATACTTTATCAAAAATATATTTTATTAAATTACTTATAATTATAAAATTATTGAAATATGAATAGGAGGATAAGATATAAGCTAAAATTTTATTAGTTGTACATTTATGGACAATTTTTATTTTTATTATTAAAATTATAACATTTTATGAGTGAAAATGATGGCATTGTGGTAAACGATATAATAGGGTGACTAAGGGGTTAAACCCAAAGAGAATTATTGAAAAACAACTAACATTATCCCTATTTTATTTGTGTATTGGACTTAAAGCCCATCCTTTATAAGATTCCAATACATGTCCTATTAAATACGTTTTTTCCAAAACAAATTGCATTTTTTATATTTCAATCTGTTAAAAAATTCCTAAAGTGCCCCTAACCTCGACTATAAAAGGGATCTTTCTCTCTTCACGTTATCATATATTTGGATCCATTTAGCTTGAACATCCCTTATCAAACTCCCTTGTAAACATCCCTACCCTCATTCTAGTGTTATTGGTCTTCAAAAAAGTAAAACACTATAGTAATTATTAATAAATCTAAAGGAGTTTTTCAAAATAAGAGGATTTTAAAACATGTACAAATGGAGTTAGATCTTTGGTTACGTAATATTATCATAGATTTATTTTTTGCTACATATGTCATATTCATAATTGTTTTTCTTTTTTTTGGTGTATATACTACTCAATAATGTATTTTATAATGATTCTTTTACAAATAACGGGGTATAAATATCTGACTATGTTTGTTTCTTCAATGGACTGACATTTCAAATGATACCTAAGTGGTATGTATTTTACATCACAGTCTAATTATTTATCAGTATTGTTTAGGATTAAGTTTATGATGAATAAATATTATGATCTACCTATCATGACACACAATAAATTTATTATCTACTAGTAATTTATTAAGATTACTTGTTTCCTTTTATTTTTATCTCTTTATGTACCCTGAAGTCTAAGAGAAAATTAAAAAAAAGGAATTTATTCTTCTCCCCTATCAATATACATTTTCATCAATATCCATGTTTTCTAAAAATGGTTAAAATAAGGTTTCAAAATTATTATATTAATTTTTCAATTCATTTTTACCCATTTTTTGAATTTTTAAAAAATATTTAATAATTGACCTTCTTTTCATTTCATGAATGAGGTACTTTTTGAATTTTACCAAAAATGTGAAAGGAAAGTCATCTTTTTCAATTATACAGCATAAAAAAATTCATGTTATCATGAAATATCAAAGTTTTGATTCGTAAATTAAAAACAACCTTGGTTAATTTCAGTGAAAAAGTTTTCCATTATATTTTTTAGATTTATTTTTAGCAATGTCATTTTCAGAAACAATGATTATTTTCTTAAATAAATATTTTAAGGAAATTTTAAAGTATTTTTTTATATGATAAAATAATTGTATGATAATTATGATTTAATGGTGATATTATATAATGGCATCAATCCTACCATTTACCTATTAGGTTAATGTTTATATTGATGAGGTGTTTATGAAACCCAATTATGTTCCATGGATTATCGAATTATGAATGGATAAAATGTTAATGGAACATGTTTTCTTGGAATATGTTATGATGTGTTATTATTATGAATATATTATGATCATGTTTCCCAAATATTTAAGGTTTTAATTGTGTCATGGTAGTTAATTTATAATCAAGTATGATGGTTATATTACAACCAAGGATGGTTGTAATGTTATTAAAAAGGATAATGGTTACATTATAACCATGTATGTTGGTTAATTTATAAACAAGGAAATGTGTGTGAATTATTTTTTTTTAATATTTTATTTATAATAAATCAAATAATTTCTACACGTTGTGCTAAATATATAAATTTAAAAAATAATTGGGATTAGATCATTCATTTTAAAATTTGATAGAAATTCTAGTTTTATCCTTTTAAAATTCATTATAGTATTTCATGCATAAATATTGTTACGTAAAATATTTTGACATAAAATCTTGTAAATGTGTTCTTGACTTAATGGGATAAAAATTTTATTTAGGACATGGGAGCAGGATAGTGCATTTGCGTGGCGTGAATGGGCCATGAAGACAAAGTTGGACTAAATTATCCATACTGGACATCACTTCACCATTTGGGTCGTATCTTCTTCATACAGACATTTATTGAGCCCATATCAGGAGGGAATCTCGGGGATATTATTACTAAAAAATCGACCTTCTATAATGCAAGCTAATGCACGTGTTTTGGAGGAAAATAATGCAGTGAAAGTGGGATTAAACAATTTTTTTGAATTTCGCTTTAACATTTAAAATTGTTTTGTTACCCTAGACCTCCCCAAATATATTTAAATAATGTTTTCACTAATTTTAATGGATGTTAGAGGCTTTGAAAAGGTTTTTCTGAATGGGTGGCTCTTGGGAACCCCTCACAACTCTTGGAAGAAGTAATTTCTTGTGCAAACATCTCTTCCAAAAAAGGATCTCCTCTCCCACCTCCAATTTGTTTCCCATTGATTTTATACATGTAATGTGAGATTTATTCAATAAATATTCTATGTTATACTGTTATCATCTTCTTATTTTTCTTTTTGGGCAAGAATATAATAGTAAAGATGAGATTGGGTGTTCCCCTTTCAATCCATTGGTTATGCAAAATGTCTCCACCATGACAACTTCGCCCATGGAAGAGTGATTTCTTTCATAGATGATATAATCCCCAATCCGTTAATTTATTTATTAAGAATACATAAACAAACTGTAATTCATAAATAGTGATCAATTAATTTAGTTTTAATTTCTAATTTAATTGATCGACTTGTACTTGACCGCGTGGTTGGGATTGTGTAAACTATGTGACTGAAACCTCAATTGAAAAATCTAATCAACATGGGATAGAATTATAGGGTTCAATTCTCATCCAAATCTAAATTAATTCTAATATATAGTTAGGATATACATTCCTAGTTGAACATTTACTATAAGTTGGCTTTTGGATCACAATTTAGGTAGGGTGCTACGATTGGTAGTCCCGAAGTTGACTGAAGGCTCATTTTTCCAATATTTTTGGTCGTGTTATTTTCGGTAGGGTTCAGGGGATAACAAGGTTTGGGAATTAAAATTGAATTAATCATAATCATATGGTATAAGGATAAATGAATGATAAATGTTGTCTGTTAGATCAACTTTGTCTTCTTATATTAGTGTTTTTCAAAGAAATTGTCTCTTGGTTGTAACTTATCATTTTCTTGTTAGTTTACTATTCGAAAAGTTTCAAAACAAACCCCCATATTTCCTTTCATTTGTTTTGAACTATTTTATTACTTAATTCAATCCTATTGATAGTTGATTAATTCAATTCCTCCTAGAGAGAATGACCTAGGTCATCCCCTGTGTTGCACTTAGTAAAATCACAAATAAATATCTTTGAGAGCGTGTGCGACAACACTCATCAAATTGGCACCGTTTCTAAAGAGGAAAGTAATTATTTCAACAAATTAGAGGTATTTATTTTATTTTTAATTTTAATACCTTCTTCTCCTCTTTCTTTCTTTCTTTCTTCTTCTATTATTTTGATCTTCTTTTTGGACCATCAACTCAATCTTCTCATTTTTATTATGGTCTACTTTCCTTGTTTTTATTTTTTATATGATTTATGACACCAACTAATCCCAAGGATATTTTAGATATTGAAACAGAGATTGAACATAGCCTACGGGCTCGAATCATACATTCTCAGTCTACGGGAATTTTCAACAATCAACTAGTCATAGAATTCATCCACTCACAAAACATTGAAATTGGAAGCAACAAAAATTAAACAATAAAACAAGAACCAATGGCTGAAATTGATGGAAATGAATATAATATAACCATTTGAGAATTGGTTTCACTAGATATTAATGATCAACCAAATTGTATTACATACCCAAATCATGAATCGGACATTAAATTGAATTATGGATTAATTCACCTGCATCCAAAATTTCATGGCCTCTCTAGTGAGGATTCCAATAAACACCTTAAAGAATTCAATGTGGTTTTCTCCACCCTTAAACCAAGAAATGTATTTGAAGATCAAATAAAACTAAGGGAATTCCCATTTTCACTTGTTGAAGCTGCAAAATACTAGATGTATTATTTACTACCTGTAAATGTAACTTGTTTGAACGATTTGAAATGTCTTTTCTTGTAGATATTTTTTTCTAACATCAAGGACCACATCCATCCGAGAGGAGATCTCAGTGATCAAGCAAGCACAAGGAGAGTCAATGTAGGAGTACTGGGAGTGATTCGAGAAGTTGTGTGCCAGCTTCCCACATCACCAAATCAGTGAGAAAAAACTCATCAAGCACATCTATGAAAGACTCACTACTATGGAGAGAGGCTTGCTGGTTGTTTTGGATAGAGTGGAATTGGTGGAAAAGACACAAGTAGCTGCACGGACATAGATTGACAGGATGGACCAAAACTCCCAAACGTTTGTTGATAGAGGGACACCACATGATAGAGTAGTATGTCATGTATGTCCTTCTCTTGAATGTCATTTAATTGATACTAAGTTGGTATAATTGACTACTATGGTGAGGCAGATTGCATTAGTACATAAGAAATCCCAATCCCCTCTTCAAGGTCTTGGGGAATTTACTCTAAGACAAGCCACCCAACTAACTGTTTCCCACAACTACAAGAGACAGAGGATTACATGGCCGTATTCCTAGGGAGACTATATCAAAAACAACAACAGATATATACACAAAAGAAGCTTGATTCATTTTCTCCAACATACAAGAAAGGGAGGAAGGATCAATAGGACATGAGGTATGGCTTTGGACAACAACAGGGGGCCCCCTTTCAACAAAACTTCCAGTATCCTCCACCTAACCAACAGGGTTTCCAACAACCCCAAAGGGGATTTGAAGCTCAAGAATAAAAAAATAAACAAAAATGGAATTATCAACCAAATATAGATTTTAACATTGATGATCTCTTGAAAAATATAGTTCTTAATAAAAATAATGAGTTGATGAGTCAAGGTCCGTAGTAGAAGGAGTTGAAGACTCCAAGGATCCAGATTGCCACGGCCCTCCACAAACTGGTAAGTAAGAACTCCAGAAATATTCCCTCCCAACCTACCCCAAATCCCAAGGGGATGTCTGTGCCATCACATTTAGAAGTGGAAAGAAAACAACGGATACATCTACGCCTATTGTTCCACTAGGATTAACCTCAACTCCGTAGAATCCCCATTCCACACCAACTATTGAGAAAACCAAGGAGAAAGATAAAGGTAAGTAAAATATTGATGACATTCATCTTAAACCCCTTAATTTTCCATATAGAGTTTCTCAAACAAAAAATATGGCTCAAGAGGTGATACAAAAAGATGTTTTGGATAAATTCAGGCGTGTGGATATCAACATCCCTTTACTTGAAGCCATCAAGAAAATACCAAGGAATGCGAAATTCTTAAAAGAACATTATACCAATCGAAGAGGGTTCATGGGAAATGAGAAAATCAATCGTGGAAGTAATGTATCAACACTCATTAAACCAACTCTAGCAATGCTAATAATGTGCTAGGATCCAAGGACATTCACTATACCATTCACCATAAAGGAGTTTCACTTTTCTGATTCTATTTGGGATTTGGGTGCCTCCATAAAAGTGATGTCTCACTCTGTATTCTCTTCATTATAGGTTGGTGATTTGAAACTGGTGAGAGTATCAGTGTAGTTAGAAAATAGAGCTACATCATGTCCAGCGGGAGTCCTTGAGGATGTACTTGTTCGAGTAAGAGACATGATCTTTCCAGCAGATTTCTAAATGCTTAACATAGAGGATAACATGGTAAGTTCCCATGCTCTCGTTATCTTAGGTAGGAACTTCCTCAAAACTGAAAAAAACTATCATAAATGTAAATGAGAGTACACTTTCCATGGAGTTTGGAGATGAAGTTGTGATATTTACTATTATGGACTCCATGAATTACCCCTTAAAATACCATTCTTCATTTCGTACCTCCCATTTTGAGCAACCAAGTAAAAACCCCATGGAATTTGACTATCTAATGCTTAGTGAGATTATGAGCATTGGTTCTAGTTTGATGTCTTAGACTACTTACACATCTATTTCTAATGAAAAATAATCTTTTAGATTTGATTTTGAAATCGAATCATATTCTAATCATTTGAACTATGATCGTGACATGGATATTGAGTATGTTGATGGATTTGATGCTTTATTCTGTGATTTTGATTATGTATATTCTGATACTGATGCTATTTGTGCAGATATTTCAGTTACTTAGATGTATCCATCCATACACCACCCCCTACACTGGAACTCAAGTTGTTTAAACCAAATATCAAATACTCATACTTGTGGAGTGGTGAGAAATTACCTGTTAACATTGATTTCAATCTCCCCATTGAACATGAAGAAATTTTTTTGAATCATCTGAGGGAGAACATCAGGGGAATAGGGTGGACCTTGGCTAACATATCAGGTATTAGCCACTCTATTTCCATGTATAGGATTATTTTGGAGGATGGGGATAAACCGATAAGGTAACCACAAAGGAGACTCAATCCAACCCTTTTTTATGTTGTTAAAAAAGAGGTTGAAAAATACCATGAGGCTCGTATAATTTATCCCATTTCAGATTCTCAGTGGGTATGTGCTATTTAGGTATGGCACAGGAAAATTGGTTTTACAATTGTTAAAAATGAGAAAGATTAGCTAGTTCTAATGAGGGTGAAAAATAGTCGGTGTGTGTGTATTGATATTGGAAACTAAATCAATCCACTCGCAAATACCATTTCCCCTCACATTTATTGATCAAATGCTTGAGAGACTAGTTGGGAAAACACACTATTGTTTCTTGGATCGATTTTATAGATATTATAAGGTTCCTATAGCTCTGGAGGATCAATAGGAGACAATATTCACTTTTCCATTCGACACATTTCCCTACCAGAGGATGCCATTTGAACATTGAAATGCCCCCATGTACCATATAGATATGCATAGTGATTATTTTTTCTGATTTCATTGAGACATGCATGGAGGTATTTATGGATGATTTTACAGTGTATGAGTCTTAATTTTATGTATGTATAACTTGTTTGCGAAAGGTTTTGAATCATTATGTTGAGAAGAATATGGTCTTAAACTTTGAAAATTGTCATTTCATGGTAGAGCAGGGGATCGTCATTGGGCATGTAGTGTCAAAACACGAGATAGAGGTTCATAGATATAACGTAGTATCATTTCATCCATACCCAATACGCTAGGTGTGCATTATGTTAGATCATTCCTATGTAATGTATTATTTTATAAGTGCTTCGTCATAAATTTTAGTAATATTGATCTTTCTTTATTGCGATTACTTGAAAATCATTATGATTTTGTGATTGATGATTCATTCAGGGTATCAGTTGATGAGCTGAAGAAGTGCCTAACCACTCCACTGAACATAAAACCCCCACAATGGGACATTCCTGTTGAGGTTATGTGTGATGCCTCCAACATCGTGGTGGGAGCTATCTTATCTAAAAGGGTGGAGGGACATTCACATGTGATGGCCTATGCATCGAGGACACTGGATTCAGCCCAATCAAACTATACAAAAATAGAATAATAGTTTCTTGCCTTCTTATTTTCTTTTGATAAATTCCATTCTTATTTAATGGGCTCTAATGTAGTTTTTTTTTTCTCATCATGTAGCTCTGGGGTACCTTTTGAAGATGCTAGACGTAAATCCCATAACTATCTAATTGATGCTCCTTCATTAGGAATTTGATATTGGGATAAAGGAAAAGAAGGGGTAAGAAAACATGGTGGTGGAACACCTGATTAGGCTTACTCCCACACTAGAGGATGACGTGTGGGAACATGTACCACTTCATGACACATTCCCTAATGAGAATATTTATTCCATCTCATGTATGAAACCTTGGTATGCAGATTTAGTAAACTACCTTGTTTCCTCTAAAATCCCTGAAAAATTAAAAAAAATCAAGTCTAAAAAATAAATACTGAGTTAAAATTTTATGTTTGGGATGATCCATACTTATGGAACATGTGTAGTGACCACGTTATTAGAAGGTGTGTTCCTAATCATGAGTTTGACTCTGTTTTGAAATTCTGTCATACACTAGCTTGTGGTGGACACTTTAGACCCCAACAGACAGTTAAGAATGTATTAGACTCTGGATTATATTATCCTAGAATATTCCATGATGCACATCTGTTTTTTAAGTCATGCTTACGTTGCCAACACACTGGTATTATTTCTAGGAGACATGAGATGCCCCAACAACCCATATTATTCTGTGAGAATTTTGATGTATGGGGCATATATTTTATGTGTCCTTTCCGAGTTCCTTTGTTTTTTTATATTTTGGTTGTTGTTGATTATGTGAGTAAATAGGTGGAAGCAAAGGCCACCAAGACTGATGATTCTCATGTTGTTGTGGACTTTTTCAAAGTGTGTATTTTTTGCAGGTATGGAATAACTTAGGCCATCATTGGTGACCAAGGGAAACACTTCTGCAATCATAATATTACTTCCCCTCTTCAGAAGTATGGGATGACACACAAAACATTAATACCATACCAGCCTCAAACAAATGGTTAGGATGAGGTTTACAATAGGGAGTTGAAACAAATTTTGGAGAAAATTGTGCATCCGAATAAGAAATATTGGAGAAAGTGATTGGATGATGAATTTTGGGCTTATATGATAGCATAAAAGACACAAATTTGTATGTCCCCATTTCAGATAGTTTTTGGGGGAGCATGTCATCTCCCTGGGGAAGTTGTGCATCGGGCTTATTGGGCTATAAAAAATGCAACATGGATTCGGTACAAGAAAGAATCAAAAGGAAGCTGAAAATTCCAGAGCTTGAGAAAATTCGATTGTCTTCATATGATAACTCAAGGATCAACAAGGAATGATAAAAATAGCTCATGATAGAATGGTACAACAATGGGAGTTTCATGATTGAGTGAAATTCCTTCTCTATAGTTCCCAACTGAAGATGATGTCTGGTAAGTTGCATTTCAAATGGTTAGATCCTTATGTTGTGACTAATGCTTTTTCATATGGTGTAGTGGAGATCACACAAGAAGGCACAGGAAAGAGCTTTACAGTCAATGGTCAACATTTAATGAAAAACATTGATGGACTTCTAACTGAAGTATTGGATTTTAACACACTGCATGATCCAATCATCACATGATAATATCAGGTTTTTCCTAACCCTTTCACTTTTATATCCTTTATCCAAATTAAAATTATACATTTCATCTGCATATACCATCTCATAGGTTCACATTGACGACAATACAAACATTTAAGGGAGGGGGAGGGGAAAACATTTTGGGGTAGATATTTAGGATTTTCATTTGTGTGTTTTGTCTGTATTTTATATTATTTGTTTTGTTAAATTTTTCAAAAAAAACATTAAAAAAATACATATATATCATGTAACATTCTCATGTGGAATATATGGAAAATACATGTTTTCAAAATTCTATGGTAGAATGATAGGTATGAGTACGATTTCATCATCAAGGGTTGATTTTTATAAAAATTGAAATCATCGATGATATGAATGGTTGATGCATTATAAAACCTTTTAGATTTTGACATAATTATTTGTGATTTTTGTCCATAGTAAATTGTGTCATTAATTTATCCAATAAAGTTTTCACTAAACCATGACTTGTGAAATTATTCCTAAACAGTTGAAGGTTTAGTCAAGTTAGGTAAAATAAATTCATTGGTTTATCCATATGTTTGTTCCTCTTCCCATTGGATTCATTACTATAATGAATTGACCTATACGTGTGCACATGTTTTTTAAAAGTTGTATGTCGTAAACAAATGGGTGGTGTCTTGGACAGGACAAAAAATCACTTTTCCGCAAACTTTTATCTTGTTATAATTATTACAATTAGTGTCGTGAGGAGATCAAACATGTTTTGAAGGTTAGCTGTGAGATCTATTCCAAGTGCAACTTAAAAAATGCACAAAAATAAATAAATGAGGGGAGTGATGAAATGTACAACATATAGGGATATCTCGGTTGGGAGCTTATGGTTTGTCTTTCTGGAATTCTTAAGTGAGTGGGTCTTGAAATTCGATTGAAAAAGAATGTAGAACAGGTTCAGGAAATTAAACCACATAAGAATAATTGTTTTACATGTCTTGAATATATTGAATAATTTGTGGATTTAGGATCATGGATTGGTTGGAACACACACACGTGGAGAATTAGTGTCATTGTATACCCATGACTTTTTTTACTGTGATTAATT
The DNA here is from genome assembly GCA_963277665.1 of Viscum album. Lineage (NCBI taxonomy): Eukaryota > Viridiplantae > Streptophyta > Magnoliopsida > Santalales > Viscaceae > Viscum > Viscum album. The sequence goes on along the minus strand of OY728143.1, from coordinate 872,304,144 downwards.
TTATGAATCTCGCTGGATTTTATCTACAAGAATTTCTGAGACAATGTCATTAATATTTATTGAAATTGACTCTTGATGGGATTCTTAAATTTCCTATATTACGAATGTGGATTTAGAAATATGAACATTCATATCATGGGACAATTTTCTCGAATACTAGATACGAGGTTTTCCCCAGAGTGCAAAAGTGTACGTGAGGGGGAGTTGATAAAACACAATTTTAGGGAATATTTTTTTGATAATAAATGAAATAATTTCCTCACATTGTGCTAAATATGTTAATTTAAAGAATAATTGGGATTAGATCATTCATTGGAAAATTTTATTGAAATTGTATTTTTACCCTTTTAAAATGCACTGTAGTATTTCGGGCATAAAAATTGTTCTGTAAAATATTTTGACAAACAATTTTGTAACAGATTTTCTGACATAATGGGAAAAAAATTCTATTTAGGGCATGGGATCTGAATCATAAATTTGAGTGGCGTAAAGGTCCATGAAGACAAATATGGGCTAAACTATCCAGATTGGAATACATATAACGACTTAGGTCGTATCTTCTTCATCTGGACTTGTATTAAGCCCAAATATTTAGGGAAGATCAGGGATAGGATTAGTAACAATTCATCATTTTAGAAGGCTGGAAAATTCACCCTTTTTGGAGGTCAATAATGCGGTGCAAGTGGGATTAAAAAACTTGGCCCAATTTTCCTTTCACATTTAAAAATGTTTTATAATCCTAGACCTCCCCAACTTTATTTAAAGGATGTTTTTACTATTTGAGAGGGAATTTCAATTCTTTGGGATGGTTTGGTGGAAAGACTGGCTCTTGGTAACCCCTCACAACTCTTGGAAGAATTAATTCCTTGTGCAAACATCTCTTGAAAAAAAGGCTCTCCTCTCCAATATCAACTTTGTTTCTCTTTGTTTTTATTCTTGTAATGTGAGTGTTCATAAATAAATATTCCGTGTTCTTCTCTTTTAATCTTCTTATCTTTCTTTTTGTGCTGGAATCTAAGAGTAGAGACTCGATTGTGTGTTACCCATTAACTGCATTGCTTGTGGAAGACGTCTCCACGATGACAACTCAGCCCATGGAAGAGTGGTTTCTTTCGTAGTTCCTCTAATCCCAAATCCCTTAATTTATTTATTTTAAATCCATAAAAATACTTTAATTTTTAAATTGTGATCAATTAATTGAGTTTTAATTTCTAATTTACTTGATCAACGTTCACTTGACTACGTGGTCGGGCTTGTCTAAACTGTGTGAGTGACACCTCAATTGAAAAAGCTAATCAACTCGAGATTGAATTTTCATTTTAAATTATCATCCCCAACAAAATTTATTCTCAAATATAAAGAGGATATACTATCCTAATTGACCATTGACCATAACTTGGATTTTGGATCACAATCAATGTAGGGTTCTATGATTGGAAGTCTCAAAGATGACTGACGGTTGATTTTACCAATATTTTTTGTCGTGTTAATTTCCATAGGGTTTGGGGGTTGACAAGGATAAAGGATTACAATTGAATTAATTATAATAATATGGGATAAGGATAAATTAATGTTGAAGGGGGTAGATAAGATCAACTACGTCTTCTCATATAAGTGTTTTTTAAGAAATTGTTTCATGATTGTTACTTCTCATTTTCTTGTTTAGATTACTATTCGAAAACTCACAAAAAACCCCCCAAATATCATTTCATTTGTTTTTAACTGTCTTATTACTTAATTCTGTCCTATTAATAGTTGTTTAATTCACTTAATCCTTAATAGAATGACCTCGGTCAGCCACTATTCCACAAAAAGTAAAATCACAAATAAATATTTTTGAGAGTTGGTGCGACAACACTCATCAGTGGGCCAAGAATTATATATCCCTAAAATTATTTTAATATTAATTTATTTTTCATGAGATAAATAGTATTGGAATGGGTAGTGAACTCTGTTCAAGAATGGAATCTTTCCACTATGATATTCATGTGAGTTAAACATGAATACAATGACAGTTTTGAGAGTGATCCCATTCCAATATGAAAGATATATAAATAAGCTTTGTCTACTATGGAAAAAATTTATATTTTATTTTTATTAAATGATTCTATTTATTATTTCAATGTTATTCTCTCATAGATCATGTTTATTGATTCCTTTATGATTCATATCTTATAAATTTCCACGATTTGTCCCATAACTAAATATTATGATATATGGTATGTAGGGTATGGATTTAAAATGCTTATATCATGTTCTCATACCCTTGTTCTTATGATAATATTATGTGATCATTGATAGGTGACTTTTTTACCCTTATTGAGTATCTTTTCTCACCCTTTCTTATGACTCCATTCACTGAGCAATGAATAATGGTATTATGAATTATATATTTAAGAAGGGTAAATTTTAAAAATAACTTAATGGGACACTCTTGTTAACCAGTTTGTTTATGTGTCCAAATTTCAGAAGATACTAGAATTATATGATTTTGGTAGTAATATTAATGTTATTTAATGAATAATCATCTTAAAAAAATGAAATATATTTGTGTTAAAAGTATAGGTTGCTATATTTTATTTAAGATAATGATTTAGAAATCCTTTTGAAATAAGGATGAGATAACATTAGTGAGAACCCTATCGATTTTTCTACGTATCTGATAAAATTTAAATGTTTGGGAAATGATCATGAATGACCTAGGTTAATCCAAATGTTTCATATAAGAAGTATTCAACATTTTGATATCCTATAAATTATTTTTCAGGATATGTGGTTTCCTATTATGGTTATTGTTACCAACACTAATATTTTTAGTGTTAGTTTGTGGATGAAAATTGAAGGTATCTTATCAATGATGAATGTGATGGAACATGAAATGATTTTCCGCCTAAATATCCAATTATTAAGGGATCCAGAATAAAAAATTACATTATTATGCTCAAAAAATATTTGAATGATTTTAATCATGCATAACTTCATAATGAGAAAAAATGGAAAAATATTCTATTGGGTCCTTGATGAATCAAAATCCACCTTCTTTTCGTGGGTCTATTGATCCACTAGTTGTTGGGAAAGGGATCAATTATTATGAAAAGATATTTTTAATTCTCTAATGCTTGAAACATGTGAAATTTATTCTAGATATTTATCCTTTAAAAGGACATGTAGATTATTGGTGGGACTTTTTTAAGTATTTGAGTCTATATAAAGGAATGTAATCCCTAATGTGGGATGATATTAAGATAATATATTTCAATATGTACTTCCAAATAATATATGTTCAATGATAGAGAATGAATTTATGGATCTCACGTAGAAGAATAGTGAATCCATTGGTACCTAAAAATCTAATTTTACATGAATTTCAAGGTATTCTTCTGATTTAATCGTTATCCTAAAAATAAAATTTGAATTATTTATTATATATAAAAACCAATTCCATAAAAGTCATTAATATAAGATAATTTAGTATGTATGAATATATAATTTGTTTTTTACTCATGGTAGAAAATGAAATTGTAAATTCCAACAATTTCTATGATTTTAATAATAAATAAAAGAGTATCATGAGAACACAAATAAATAACATAGTGAAAATATATTCTTGTCACCTATATGACAGAAATGTGGGAAGAAGAATCATGGAAATTAATTGACGAGAATTGGGATGTCTTTTTAATGTGGGAATCCTGGTCATATATCCAATGAATGTTAAAAAAATCAAAAAGGACAGTTCATGCATTGAATGAAAAGAATATTCCAAACAATGATCCTCACTTTCACCAATCCTTTGAATGCAAGGTGTTATTTCATATTTATATCTAGTAGAAGAATCCAAAAAAATTAATTATCAACACCAAGAAACTCAAAAGTGAAGAGTTAAATTGAAATATCATGAGAATACAACTACTGATGTGTGTTATGAGAATGATGTAATGAAAGGTTCACTTATCATCTAATCTTGGTCTATTAGTATCTTATTTGGTTACGTATCTACCAAACTTTTTATATCAAACTAATTTTCTAAGGTTATGATATCACCACCTCAATGATTAAATGTTCATGCGGAAGTTAAAATCATAATGGTATGATGATTTCATAGCATGTCTATGATTCTTATCCAGTTCAGGTTTTTTGGAATGTGCTTCCTAAAAATAATGTTATACTAACTCTATTTGAACTTTATATTATCCTAGGAATGGATTGAATTTATTTATATATATATTGAATCACTTGTCAAAGAGTGTATCTGATATTTGATATTCAGAAACTACATTTTATCTTCTATTAGACTGATAATAAATATGAACTTCATATTGAAATAACATTTATGGTATGGGTATTAATTCCAATTAAAAAGGGGTTTTAACTTAGTTTGGTGGGGATAATATATACCTAAATTATATACCTAATGTATCAGAGTTTATTTAATTATTTCATTAAGAATTAACTGGTATTCTGCCAAATCAAAAAGTAGAATTATCAATAAAACAAATATCTGGTTCTATACCAATTTCAATGACTACATATAGAATAGACTAGTTGTAATTGTATGAACTGAATAAATAACTACAATAGAATATTTTTAAGGGATTCATTCATCCATGTTAGTCACCATGGGATGAACCTATTCATTTTATTGATAATAAATATGGATCAATGTTAAATGTAATTCACTATCGACATCCTAATAAGATCACTATCATGAAAAAATATACATTTTTTGTACTGATGACTGGTTGAATCAACTGTATAGAGCTCAATAATTTTTAATGATTGACCTACACTATGAATATCACCATTTGGGGTCATGAAGGAGGATATTGTATGTACAACATTCCTTAAAAGCTATAGATAAAACGAATTTATAGTGATTCCATTTTTACTTACTAATAACCCAACTATATTCATTTATTTAATGAAAAAAGTCTTTATACATTAACTTGATCAATTTTTGGTAGTATTTATAGATGATTTTATTATATGTTAAAAGAATTAATAAGATTATGAATATCAACTTAAAATTGGGTTAAAGTCCCCCAGGAAGGAGGTACATTGTACGAGATTTACCAAGTGTGAATTTTGGCTTCAGAAGGTTTCATTATTGGGTCATATAATCTCCCCCTAGGGTATATAATTAGATTCTTCAAAGATATTTTATATTAAAAATTACCCTATAAATACCACTATGAGTAAAATTTGTAGTTTACTTGGTGTAGATGGATATTATCGGTGTTTTTTGGAGAATGTTTCCCAACATTCTAATCCACTCACCATGTTAACTTGAAAGGAATATATGTTCCTTTATATAGATGAATAAAAAGAAAATTACATGTAACTAAAGATAAGGTTAGTAAGTACACATATTCTTAATTTACCATATAGGAGAGAAGGTTATTTCATCGATAATGATGCGTCTATTTGGGGATTAGGATTCCTTATTAGAATTAATGATATGGTGATAGCTTATTCCTTACTCCAATTGAAGGTTCATGATCAAATTTACCAAAATAATAACATAGAATGAGGTATGGTAATTTTTTCACTAAAGATACAGAGCCATTATATTTATATAGAAGGTAGTGATATATATATTTATTATTCAATATTATAGTATATTTTACATAAAAATATTTGAATATGTGCTATAGAATATAGTTGGAGTTGATTAAATATTCTAGGTAATCATTACATCACCACCCTAGGAAAGAACATAAGGTAAAATATGATACAGTCCAAAAGGATCATTCTAGATTATCTATGATGAGGATCGAAAAAGATCCAATATTCCGGTATTTCGAATGATGGATCTTAAAATGATTATGGCTGAGAAGAAATCAAATCTTTATCTAATGATCATTCAACCATATATCTAGGTAATGATTAAATATGTGATAGGGATATGTATGGAACTAGATAATAAGGAGAAAATAGTCCTTAGTTTAATGATGATTTTGATTCATTAATAAGGTTATTTAAATATAAATGTGTTATTTCTATAAAATTATTGAAAAGTTGCTACTATAAAACACTCACAATTCTTCATTATCTATTCATTATATAAGTACAAAGATGTTTACAGATCTGAAAGATTATTTATGATTGGAATAAAGAGAGATTTATTTCTAATTATCTATCATGGTTCATGGTTTTCTAGTAATTTAAGGCTGGGAGATATAATAATAACGGGATATTAGAACCATTACCCATACTAGAATAGAAATGGAAAAAATCATAATGGATTATGTTGTCAGACTCCACAAAAAATCCAATGGGAATAATGTTTTATGGGTAGTTTTCGATCAACGTATGAAGTTAGTACACTCCATTAACATTATAGAAGTTGTATCTCTAGATAGACATGAAATAATTTATAATATGGAAGTGGAAAGGATTTATGGAATACCACATACTATTGTGTCTGATTGGTATTTGAGGTTTACCTCAATTTTCTGGAAAAGTCTTCCACAAGAATCGGATAAATTGGTGAGTTTTGTTATTGATTACCAACTTCTAATATATAGACATCATGGATGAAAAATTCAAACACTCGAGGATATTCTGTGTTCATTTCCTATGGATTTCAAAGGTGGTTGTTCTCAATACATTCCTAGAGTTGAGTTTTATTAAAACAATAACTTTCACTCGAGCATTCAGTTGTCTCCTTATAGAGACAACAATGAAAATAGGTGTAAAAATCCAACAATTTGTGATATGAATTGAGAAATAAAGTATTTAGGACCTGAGATAGATGATGAAATTATATTGAAATTCATAACTATTCTGCAACACATCATCTTAGCTAAGAGTCGGTAGATAATTTATACAAACAATCATTAATGTGACATAGAATTTGAAGTTGGTGAGAATGTTTTTCTTTGAATTTCACCATGTTACATGGTTTTGTTATTCGAAATGAATGGAAAGATAATCCCTAGGTATATTTCAACTTTTGATATTATTGATCGATTATGGATGGTAGCTTATCTTTTGGTGGTTCCACGGAACCTCTCTTAAGATCATGAAATGTTCCATTGATCTCAAATATAGAAGTATATACTTCAACCCTCACATTTTTTGAAATTAATAGTTCATACAACTAGATCATGATATTTCATATGAAGAAACAATGATATAAATCTTGTACCATAGAAATAAGTTTTTATAGAATAATACATTTCAGTTGGTGAAAGTTCTCTGTTGAAATCACAAATTCAAAGATGCAACATAGGAACGTGATAAAGTAGTCAAATAATGATATCCATATTTTTTATCAAAAAGGAAAATTTTGAGGTCAAATTTAATTTTAAGTGGGATATAATATAACACTCAGAGTTTTTTTTAAATTTATATTTTCAAATAAATTCTATTTCTCTCATAGCTTTCATTTCATGAAATAACAAGTTTAAATGAACCGCGATATACTATTAAAATACATTGGGATGATTTTGAAAAAATTATTGTTTATGTACGTATGAAATAAATTCATTTTTTATAGATTTATTATAAATAAATCTAATTCCACTTGAATGAAAAGGTAATATTTTTTTAATACCACTGTTATTATGCACGCAAATATATTTTATCATAATATATTAAATAAAATAAATTTGGTGATTTTTTTAATGAAATTTATATATTATAAATTTAATAAAATGTATTAATATAAATGTATTATTTTTTCTAGCCTTGGAATAAGAATAAATTCGAATATAATGCATATATTACTTTTTTTCAAAACAATTAATTTTCATTACATGTTGCGCACTAATTTTAAGATTAATTGAGACCAATTATAGGTATTAAATTTTTACATAATATATTCCATATTTGGAATTAGGATGTGTAAATTTTTTCAATCTATCCCTCTTATTTTTTAAAAATATTAATAGAAACCTTAGTAAAATTTATCACCTTTGTAAAGGGTAAATCAGATTAATATATATCAAATCTAAGTTTTAAGGTAATAAATTTTCAGCCCAATTTATTAATAAATGAAGATAATTCTTACCATATCACCTTAAGACTGTAATGGATTTTTTAATGGACACTTTTAAATGGAAATGGATTATATAATATTTAAATCAAAGAAAGACACAAAATTTCCATATCATAGTTTTAAATATATGTTATAATTTCGCATAGGAAAAAGAGAACGTTAGGAATAAATATAACTGCATATATTGATATTAATGAAATTATTTTCAAAATATAAATTATTTTTAAATTTTTACAAATTATATAATTACTTTAGATTCTAGTGCAAGACCAATTAAGTATTTCTCCAACTAAAAAAATATAATAAATTATTATAAAAATATTGAAAGTAATATAATATATGTAGTTAAATTATGGAAAGATTTTTTTAGATTAATATGAAATATTATTGTTTTGTTAATTGATTATATTCAAATTATAAATTTTTTTGTATGTCTATTAAGTAAAATTATATAAATATTTAAAAAATAATGAAACTTTTTCACAATAATAATTTATTACATTTGTTAAAAATTCGAATATTGTTAAAAGAAGAAATTGTGGATAATATATGGCTGAAAATATTATCCCTTGGCCATTTATGATCCATGTTTCCCATTATATTTATAATTATATCATTTTAATGGTGGAAAATAATGTTAGTGTGGTTAACGTCAACATGGTTTAAATAAAGGTTTAAAACTAAATATATGGTAAAAAACAACATAATTTTAACCAAATTTTATTAATTTCGGGGATATAAACTACATCCTATATTATCATCAAATCCAAGAAAATTTTTACGAATTTGTGCTACGTAATTAATTTTATATATTTTTTCCTTTTAAGACATTCAAAAAGATTCCTCACCTCAATTAAAAAAGGGTTCCTCCTAACTTCACTTCACCACTCCATTTGACCCTTCCACCTCTACCATACCATGAAAAAATCACATATCAACTTCTATATCTATAATCTAGAGGTTTTGGTCTTTCGAAAAGGAAAACCCTATATTCTTTAAGAGTAAATCTAACGATATTTATCCAAACAATAAATGTTTCAAAAACGTACAAAAGAATACTGTCCTAAGGTAAGGGGTTTTATTTTAATTTTATTTTCATTTGACACATTTCATATTCAACAACTATTTCTTTTGTATGGTTTATATAATTCCCATGAATTTAATTTATTATTTTTCTTATGAAATTTATGGGTTTATAAATATTCATCTAATGTTCTTTCTTTTTTGGGGCGTATGGTCCAAATGATACAAAAGCGGTAACAGTTTTATAATAAAGTCTCATTGTTTATCAGGATTATTTATGATAAATTTCATGTTTATTATATCATATGATAATCCTTTCACGATTGCAATTACTCTTATTCACCTCTTTTTATTTAAAAAGTATACATATTTCTTTTTGGTTTGGTCCATTTAAGTAGTTGAGAGACCATAATAATGTTTTTAAAGCAAATCAAATTTATTTCACTCATTAGTGGAAAAAAATTTGACTTAATAATCCACAATTTATAGAAATATTGAAAATAATATTTTTAATGTACTCATATCATTTTTTAAATTAATTTTTACCCATGTTTATCTTTGTAAAAAAATTAAAAAAGGATCATCATTGTTGTTTTTAGAATGATGTTGTTCAAGAATTTTACCTAATATATTTATATGAATGTTTTATTTAAATTTAAATAGCAGGAACATAATTTCTCTCCATTACATCCACCATGTTTTTGGAATCTTCCCTTACAAGGTTCCAGGTTTAATTTCAAATAAAATAATTTCCATATTATTTGTGAAAAAAATATTATATTAAAATTTCATTTCAAAAATGGAAATTTTATTTTCATCAAGGAATATTTCAAATATATTTTAATATAATTTTCATATATAATAACATCTTTTGATGTTCATTATGATTTTCTGGGGATACGATCCAACGAAACAATTCTTAGTGTTTCTTTGTTTGTTTAATGTCTCTGTTGATGGTATTTTAAAAAAAAAATTCCAGGGATTTTGTTATGATGAATGGATGAGATGTTTATTAAACATTGTTTATTATAAAATTATATTATATGATGATATTATAAATTTTTTATGATCATATATATTTAACTTTTTCAATTTGTGATGGCCACTATGTTATAACTAATTATGAAAGTTACAATATTACAAGGGATGGTGGTTATGTTATAACCAAGAATGGTGGTTATGTTATAACCAATGATAGTTGTTACATTATAATAATTGATAGTGGTTCTTTAATAATCAGTGATAGGTGGGCCCAAAAATTATATAGTTCTAAAATTCAATATTTAAATATTCATATCTCATGAAATAAATAATATCAGAATGGGTAGTGAACCTAATTCAGTAAAGGACTCTCCCACCTATGGTAGCCTTGGTAGTGATCATAGAAAACTCTTATAGTTTAGGGAGTGAACCCATTCCACTATTATATTCTTGGTAATGATCCATTACTAATGGGGAAATGTTTTTTAATGCTTTTTTTATTCCATTATTCCATCTATTATGCTAATGTTATACTTTCATGGATCAGATTCTCTTATTTCTTTATGATTCTGATCTTATAAACTGCCAAAATTTATTCCATGATTCTAGATTGTGATTTATGATATGTAGGTTAAGGATTTTAATTATTAATATCATGTCATTATACCCTAATTATCATGTTATACTATTGTGATCATTGATATCTCTCCTATTTACCCACATTTATAGTTGGATAAAACACTTTGTAATGATCCCCTTCCCTTGGATATGAAGAAATGTATTTGGAATGATGTGTTTTATAAGGGTTCTAGTTATAAAAACATAATTGGGTACTTTTAATCAAATGTTTTAGTGAATTATATGTAATTTAGCATCCAAGAATAAGGAAAGAGAACTACGACACAATATAAAACTAAATTGGTGAACATTTTCCAATTTATAATGAGGTATTATCAAATGAGAAACCAAATGAATGATGATTTTATAGGTTTTTTCAATAACATATATGATCTTGGTATTTCTTACTAAAGATCACCTCTTATAATGATGTTCTAGATAGGGATTTGATGACTTATAGTGATATTCTTGGTATGTTAAGGTAATACGGACTTCCTCCCATACCCAATTGAAGTACTCTAAGTGACTTCAATAAAAATATGATGCATGATGATTATTTTGAATGATATCTATTTTAGACACCATTGAAACTGTTCATAGAATCATGGAGAGGAACATTTAATAGATTTTAATGTTTAATGATTGAGCATTTAAAAATTGTTTACATAGAGGCACCGAATATTTTAGGTTCACATGGTCAGTCGTTCCACATTTACTCTTGTTTTCTTGAATTTTTTCCCATTTAGTGGTAAAGTCTCATCAGCGCTAAAAGGTACATTGGTGTCTTCAGTTTCTTATATATATAAGGGGATATAGATGAAGGATTCTTGAATGAGTATTCTTTATATAGTAGAAAAGTATACAAATGAATATAATGTGGGATCAGTGATAGTTAGAGGTATTATCACTATAGATTCATCTATCATGAAAACTCTTTTTTATATCGGTCCATCTCAATCATTCATATTAACTCACATTGTGAATATGTCAAGCCTTTTATGGATAATATGTTTTATTCTATATATAATGAAACACCTCTCAGAACATAGTGAGAGGGGTATCTGATTCCCCTTTTTTCCATACCCTTATAATAAATTGAGCTTATCTGGGATTTTTTGTTCCTTAATATGAAACATATGGATGTCATTATTAAAATGTATTGGCTAATTTCCCATAATGAATGTATTGATTTTTATCTTCATTGAACCTCCTCTATATCCCCTATGTGTCATGTTTTCTTGGGTAATGGGACCCAATATCGAGTATACTCAAACCACCTTTTCTAGAGTTGGTAAGGATGATATATAATGTTTTCCTTTGACCAAGATCCTGAATCATTGAGTGGTGGTCTTCCCCCAATGGCCGCCATTTTTATTGATGTGTTACCATTTGACATTAATGGATTACCACTAATAAGGGAGGTATAGTTTTCTATTAACTTGTTACTATATAAATAACCAATCTCAATTAAATATTACCATATATCACTCACTAAATTAAAGGATCAACAGTCTGAGTTGGATGTTTCTTCAATAATGGATTTATTCATCTTAGGGTGTCTCCTTATGTGGTGCCTTTTATTTTTATAGGGAAATCCAATAAAAACATTTACCGTTGTATTTAGTATAAGAAGCACAATAAAATCATGGTAAAGAAGAATAATACATTTCCCTCGATTGATAATTCTAGGATCAATTTGAAAAGGTGATGTGGCTCTAAAAAGATTATCTTCTTTTTGGTTAACGCCATATTAGAATCAATGAGTCTCATATTTTTAAAAGAGCCTTCAAGATTAGGTTTGTATTTTTATGTAACTTTGTATGCCTTTTTTCAAACCAATTATCCATTATATTATATGGTTTTTATGATATGTATATTCCATTATATTCTATATTCAAACTGGTGGAAATTTTGGACGACATCTTTGTTTACTATAAAACCGATGGAGATCATTTTATCATTTGATAGTAGTTCTAGAAATTTCAGGAGATCACTGATATTACCCCAAAAAATAAAAATGAAATTTATGGATTTGGTAAGTGATGTTCATGGGAAACTTAGTCATATAACAATATTTTTTAGTAGATCCTGATAAGGTTAATACTATTATGAAATTTTAACAATAAAGTCATTTTTTCATGATTTATAGCTTCTTAATATTAGTGGGGTGTCACTTCTGGTTTGTTAAATATTTCTCATATTTGGAATCTCTGATAACCCCAATCATTATGAAATTATTAACTTTAAAATAAAATTACAAATCATAGAATTATTTTGATGAATTCAAGTGACTTTTTTCCTATTATGTATTATTTCATCTTCCTGTTCTTGAGTTGGTCTACGTGGTCTTTTTTTATGTATTTGGTTCGGTTTTTGGAATATTTCTCAGATTTAGTGATCATGTGGTGGCTAATGGTTCTCAATAAATCATTCCACATGAGTTGAAATATAGTAGTAATTATCTCAAACTAACTATTGTTATTCATTCTCATATGATCTAGATTAATTACATATAAATATAATGGTTTTCCATTTATTCCAATCACAAGATCCTAAATTTTACCATCCCAAAATATATTTTAATCACCATTTTCTATGATGGGTGGAATTCCAACAATATTTTTATTTCATCATTTCCTAGAACCCTGGTAAGGTTAAGGTCATTGCTGATGCTTTGATATGCAAAATTTGTACCAAGGATGTAAAAGAATCATCAAAATACTAGACTTTGATATATCACATCTCTCATTTTCATTTTAAACTTCATGAGAATGTGATAAAGATTTTGTTGAATATCATTCAATTAACCTTCTCCCCTATCATGTTTATTCTTTTTAGATTGAACCTTGATGATTAATTATATGGAAATCGGGACTGTAGTTATGGTTTTGAGAGGATTGGTGACTGATTATCATCTTTTGAGGGTATCATATGCTTCTATAGAATGTATATAATATCTTTTCCTATATGAAAAGGTTGATGGTGGATTTCTATAAGTCTTAATGGGTGGTACACCACTATTTATGAAACTTTCATTGGGGTGCGTGCATCTGTCTGTTTGAGGACGATGAGGACATGTTGGTTGTTGCCCCACATTATCACTTTCCAATGGCGGGCAGCATCTGTCTCTTGTTCAGGGATGTTTTCTCCTTGATCGAAATGGGATAATGGGATGTTGGTTCCTCCTCCTGTGGATTGTTCCTCAGAACTCATCACCTAATCCGGGTCTCCCTTATAGAGTAATAAATTGTTTTTGAAACTCTTACCAATTCTATATCTTCATGGACTCCAGTTAATTACACTACTTCTTTCAGGACTTTCCAAGGGGTCCGGCCAGGGCAGAAACCTTCAGTCGGAGGAGTAGTCACGTTGGACATCCATGGCATGTCCGGATGTTGGAACATCGACACGTCTAAGTTTCTTTCCCGTATTATAAGGCTTCTTGAGGGCATGGAAGCACAAGGCATCACACGTGTGTGGGGAATTATATTCCACATGAATTTCTCTAGGGTTTTCCTCAGCTTCCCATGTTTAACATAGGGTATACTGCATGTTTAACGTCTATAAGAGACTGATCAAACTGATCGAAACACTGACTAGAGTGGATCACAACGACTTACCACTGGATGGGGCTACAATAGCTGGCCACTGGATTCAGGAAAAAAATGGAATCATGCAGGACGGTGGTGGACTAGCATGGAGTGGTCGGGACCAGTGGTTGTTGGGTATAAACCTCCGGGAGGCTTCCTACATACCATGCCTTGTAAAAGCTCAAAGTCCACAAATATCGGATGGTGTTAACCAATGTGAAGAGGGTTCGAACCAATGGGTTGTTGGGTTTGAACCTATGGGAGAATTCATAGGTACTTTGCCTTAGTAAGGATCAAAGTCCATGTAGTTCGGAAAGGTGTTGGTGAACCAAACTGAAGATGGTTGGAACCAATGGATAGTGGGATTAAACAACAAGGAGGCTTCCTATATACCTTGACTTGGTAAGGATCAAAGTCCCCATAGTTCAGGAAGGTGTGGGGCTGACACTCTAGGCTACCCAGAGAGGATTTCATGGTTGGCGTTTACTCTAAACCCACATGAGTCGTGCTCGGTTTGAGAAAAAAGAGGCAGCAAAGACCTGATGATCATGCCGCGAAAGGTGCATCATTGGTTAGGGTAATGGGGCATAAACGTGGTTACCAGCCCAAAATGACAAAAGGGGCTTACGTGTAGTTTGCAGCCTAGGAAGATGGAGACTATGACTTACCCCAGGGTGGAGGCCTTGTGGTAAAAAATCCCAAAGAGAGAAGGGATTGGAACCGATGAAAGTATGGATCTGGTGCCAACCCCCCCCCCCCCCCACCATTGTCCTTGGGACCGATGAATAAAGGAGGATTTGGGACACTACCTCCGGAAAGAGTGTCTAGGGGCTTACACCAAGGTTGTTTCCCTCTCCCAACGGACAAACACCACTCTAATAAAGGGGTATCTCATTCCATATGAGGGATAATCTCCCTCCCATGGAGACTAGTGGCCCTGTAGAATGTCCAAGGAGGGGAACCATGTGTACAACGCATGGGACGAGGTCATTGTTTGACATCATGTGATGAGGACGATGGATATTGGTTGTTTAACATCCTCCATCTCGGACGAGGTGGGTTTACACTGCACCCCTAGGACATACATAACTGATACCCACCCACCCGTGGAGAAGGGAAGTCATCAGCAATGTCGTGGAGAGGGGTGTTATGGAGTGATCCATTGGGGGATCCCCATTAGTGTGGCTACGCGAAAAAGAAATAGCCTTTATCATGCCTATGCAAAGAATCATGTGGTATAGCAACATAACATGAAGCACTACCCAGGGGACTTTGAAATCACTTCATGCAAACTTGGAGGGTCACACGGGAAAAGGAATTTTGGAACAAAGATGCTCAAAGGTAGAAGCCTTGTGAAGCTATGGTACACTATGTAATGGAGGAGCTTCACAAAGGGGTGTGCTTCACAAAGTGAACTGATCAAGCCTAGACATAGAGAATATGTGCATATGGAAGGTGATTCGTGAAGTGGAAAGGAATTCTTGGAGTAATGCATCGCAAATCATGGGTTCCTTGAGAGGCCTAGCATTGCGAAGCAATGTGATTCGTGAAGCACAATGGCCTTAACTTAGCATGTGGGTCACATCTTTATGTAGGGTATATGGAAAAGAATATGTGCTCTAAGATGACCTGAGTCCCCTTGGGGATCTCCTTCTTTCGCAGAGGCCCATGGGCTCTGTAAAGGGAATCCCTCCTTGAAGAGGGGCTGAATTCAAACCACGGGAGAAGAACATCACAATGATAAAATACCTTGAAGATCTCATTATTTGCAGAGTAGAGTTTTCTTCGTGATTTGGGAGAAAAGAAGGAGATTGGTCCGATGATCCATTTGTTGGGCTCAAGGGGCGCCCTATATTTATAGACAAGAGGCACCACGAAGCAGAGCTCGCTCAGCAATAAGCAAGAGTTTGCTATGCGGCGGGTTCAAAAATGTCAAATGGGTTCACAGAGCATCCCACATCCTTTCGCTAAAGTTGGTTTTTGAGTGTCAAATGGGTTCGTGAAGCTTCCCACCTCCTAGATCTGCCCTAGGTTCGTGAACGTCAAATCGGTTTATAGAGCCTCCCGCCTCCTGGTTCAGCAGCGGGTTCACGAATGTCAAATAGGTTCGAGGAGCATCCTACCTTCATGCTTCCCGGTGGGTTCGCGAACATAAAATCGGTTCGCGGAGCATCCCGTATCCTTTCTCTGTGGTGGGTTCATGAACGTCAAATCGGTTCATGGAGCATCATGCCACCTTGCTCGGTGGAAGATTCACGAATGAGAGCTTTACGATGGACGAGTGGCTACTGGGGCTCCGTGAACAATCTTTTCAAGGGAGCCCTTAATGAATTTTGTTTGTTGTGTTCATCCCAAATTTTGGTGCAAATAAATGACCACCCTAAGACTGAGAACCTAGAAGAAAGAGATGATCAATGTCTTAGGGTCAATCGCTAGAATTCCTCTGTCAATCGAAAATCGGACTCGCGAAAGGGGTCTCATGAATTGGAGCGGTGACATGTGGGCTCTGCGTTTCGCAAATCTCGCCCCGATTTGTTGTGACACGAAGTTCCAGGGGTCCTAGAATATAAATTTGGGTGCTAACAGCTATTTTACCCTTCCCCTTCTCTGCATTTTTGGCCTTTAGTACTCTCGATTTGTGAAGCTCCGTGTACTCCATGATTGCTCTCCACAAATCGGGCCTTCTACTTCATGGTGCATAGCGAGTCATTGAATTCGTGTCTGAGTGCTTTGAAAATTATTTTTGAAGGCAGGTGCAGGGCTCCACAAACACTCTTCGAAAACGAACACCGCGAACGAGCTCTATGAAAGAGATTCGCAAACCAAAAAAAAATGCCCAGACCCAAAAACGGAATGGCTCAATAGGAGGATGCCAGGGGGTCCTTGCGGATGTTTCCCCATGGGAGAAGATGGTGAATAGCTTGGGTCTAGGGGAGTCTGCTTGGATCCATTCTGTCCATAGTTCGTTGGTGGTTCTATTGTTGGTAAGACAAAAGAACAATCCGCTATGCAAGAGGCTTCCTCTGTATGGATTTGGGCTGATGAATGATGTATATATCCCTAAAGAGAGTAGAGATGAACCAAATTACTTGTTCATGAGCATGCCTTTCCAACACCGGTGGTTCAAGGTAGCTAACGACCATTCACAGGAGGACTTCACGCAAGTTAATTTGGATTTCCTATAGAATCACTTGAACAATGTTGACGAGAAGAAGTTGCAGTTAGAGATTTCTCCCCCAAGGTATCATTTGATCTCGAAGGCGGTCCTTAGGAACCCAAGAAATGGGTGGTCTGATGAGTGGGATCTATGATAGGGCAGCAACATCACAGGCTACTATGCCTAGGCCTACTGGGTAGGTACCTCGTGCAAGGAATTTGGGGAAGAGTTGAGGAGAGGGGGCCTATATGAGGCAACTTGGGCCTCCCAATTCCATATTTATCATCCGAAGCGAATGATGTCAGAGTTTCTGAGCAGATTGTCGTTGAGGACCAATACCTTCCATTTTCACCATGGAGTGGTTTACATCAGTCTATGGGATCCACACCAGATCTCGGGGGTCCAAATATTGGGGGAAATATATGATGAGTTCCTCCCCATTATGAGTTCGTGGGAAGACATAGAGCAGATGACACCGCTGGTGATGGCGTTAATGAACCTGGTTCCGGGAGAAGACAAAGAAGTAGTGAGGGACATCCATTTTAGAATATGCTTCATGTAGTTCCTGAACATATCTGAAGATATGCAGTTTTCGGAGAGGCGTAAAACATTCTCAAAGGGGACTCAACGAGGCATGGTTCACTCGTATTGGCAGATCTTGGAAGATAACCAGTGGAAGACCTGGGGATTCAGTGTCAGTACTGAATAGAAACTAGTATTCAGGTTGGATGCCTTCATTACAGGGCTCATATGCAGTTCGATCCTTTCGGTGAAGGAGACAAACATGGGGGTGCGACCAAGCACGTTTATCATTGAGTCCATGCTGGTGACAAGAAGGATGCTCAACCTCGAGATCCCTATGATAACTAAGTTGTACATGATATTGTGGCATATCAGCAAAGGGAAGAAGCCACAAAGAATTTGGGGGCAGTACCATCTCCTGTATGGGTGGGTAGTAGTTCTTTTCAGGGGGTTTTCTGAGTACCCACACCCGAAATCCCCTCTAGGATCAAATTTCTACTTAGCCATTCTGAATACGGTAAGGAGCTTTCCGACCAAGCAGACCGTGTAGTCGATACTGAACTGGGTCTGTAAGGTATAGGAGTTCAATGTTCACTCATTTCTATTTCCAAAGTGTTTATTCACTAGTGAAGTCCAGGGAATAGAAGTGCATCAGTCCTACCTCCTGGCATTTCGAGGTAGAGTATTGGTGGTGCGGGTGGACCGTGAGCCGCTCTATGAGCTGTACACCCCGCATCAATTTGCAGGGCAATTTTTGTGCATACAGTGACAGAACCCAAAGATCTTTTTGGGGGTGTGCTATAAGGAGAACCCATATATGACAAGGAAGATGTGGCTCATGTTTACATGGGAAGATGGAATGATGTGGAAAGAGCTTCCTCCACCCACAGTCATCTTTGTGTTGGTGAAGGAGTATGCCAAAAGCTGGGAGGCGTCCCACCCGGGCGATATACTGTAGCATCAAACCATTTTGTCTAGTGATGGTGTGCCTCCCCAAAGATGAAGTTGGGGTAAGACGAAGGCAAGGAAATCCTGCTGTGGTAGATCTGTCATCGCGGTAGGGCCCACCCTGGTTGAGGGGGAGGCAGCGGTAGTGGATCTGACAGTGGCAGTAAACCCGACGATCCCAGAAGAGCAGGGTTATCCGGAGTGGAGGACACCAAGCGGATTTCGCATAATATCCACCTAAGATCTACGGAAGAGGATGCTCCATATAGACAAAGCTGAGAAAGATTCCCTCTTGAAGGCTTGAGACATCTGGTATGACAACAGGAAAATACTCATCCCATCCGAGATGTGGCAATGCTTGAAACATCTCAAGATTGATTTTTCAAGGAATTAGCCTCATCAGGGTTGGATTAGAAGTGTCCCGGAAGAGGCGGAGCAATACCTGGTTGAGTTGGAGGACTTCGTGCACTCTCGGGGTGCCCTATGGCCAATGAAAGATTGGGTGAAGGTGTTTTTAGGATGAATAGTCCGTTGATAGTTGTCATTTATTGAACTAAGAGAGCACTTTACTTTGCTGGAAGAATAGGATGTGTCATTTTGGGTGGAGAATGCCGGTAGAGGGAGCCAATTGGAGGAGGGAAAAGTCAGTGACCAAGGCTGAGATCTTGAGGCATTTATAGATTCCCTTGAGGAAACATCCTAAGACCCTGCTGCAGGGTCCCCTTCCTGGTAATTTTGAGATCCTTACGAATTTTTGAACTCTGCATGAGAACCCCATACACAGAACCCACTCCTGTCCTACAATAGATGCAGATACATGGACTTCGGGATCTGTTCCAATAGCTATGGCCATTAGTGCATCTGGCACTGCATAGACACCTTATGTAGCTCCCCTGGAGTTTTTAGACATCCCTATAATATATGGAGGGACACGCCTCGGAGTCCCCATCACAAAAAACCAAGAATGAGACCGAGAATTCGATCTCAGTAAGTATCCTTTAAAAAATTTAGCATATCCACCCATCTATCAGGTCAACTGACATCCATGCACTTCTTGGTATGCACAGTTCTTCAAATGGTGTGGGCTACCATGGTGAGGTTGGTTGGTTCTCCTGGCGGCACATTCCCTAGGGGAATGATAGTGGTCGTGGAGGCGGATATCTAGATCGAAAAAGTGGATGTGCTCCCAATCATAGGTGGGACTATTAGTAGAGTTGCGCCTGAGATTATTGAAGTGGGATCCAATGATGAAGATCGATCAGACAGACCGGGTCATTCCATACCTGATCAGACACCATATGCGGAACCTACTGACAAGTTCTAGGAGGTGTTCCCCGCATATGATCCTGCCAACCTCACAGATTGGGACGAGACAACCTATCATGAATAATATAGCAAGATAGTATGTTGCCGATCATGGTAGCCAATCAAGTGCTTCATTAATGATACCCCACAAGCAAAATGGATATACCAGATGGAAAGGCTTTTTTTATGACTTCACAAACTGTGCATTGGGGTAGTGGATGCCCTGTATCCCCAAATGCTTGTCCAAGAAGATCCAAGAGTATGACCACATCCTTGTTGTGGGTTTGCAGCAACGTAAAGTGGTGAACATTAAGAGGCATCGGGAGGCTGAAAATGAGATTCTACGGATGTAGGTTTGGGCAGATGAACACTCTTCCCTCCCCAATGCGCAGTTGGAGATTATATAATGGTTGAAGTCCCATATAGTATAGGATGAAGAGATGATGAAACAATCCTCCACGGAGATTGAAAATGTCTGGAGTGATGGGGAGCGGACCCGAGTTATGGCTGATGAACGGCACCCCATTGCTGACGGGGAGGACTGGGAACTGAATCAGCAACAACAGATCCTGGACACCTTGAGCCAGAGGGTAGTGGAGCTAGAAGGCTTTTTTAACGTTGTAACACCACAATTTTTCATAGTACGTTATCTTTTCAATGTAATTCAATAACTTGCGCTACATGATACACCATGATCGAGCGCACCACAACTTACCAAACTACTCATTAAAAAACATGTAATGAATAGTATTAACTAAATTTTTAATTTTATATACTCCATATAATTTTAGAATTCATGTTATGTGTTTCTTAGACATAATATAAGAACAAATTCATTTTTTCAAATAAAAGAAGTATTTTTCAGAAATTCCGATTTTACCACATTTTAATGGAGAACCCTTTCTGAAAAAAAATATTTGACACTTCAATATATTCAATTTAATTAAATTATATTCTTATTTAGAAGTAGTAAATAAAAATTTATTTTTGATAAACTTTTGGTACTTTTCCAATATCATTCCTATTTTGATGTATAGTGAAAATACAAAATTTTAATTGAAAACTACTTTTTTTAATTAAAAAAATTTATAGTGATAAATTATTAATTTTAATGGTTTGGAAGTATAATTATATTATATTTTTATCATTTCATAAAATGTAGTTCACCATAAAAAATTCACATTTGAGTTTCACATAAACACATGTAAATCTTTTGATAGCTTTTACTTATTAAAAACTGATTTTTGTTTTTGATAATAGAAATTAATTTTAAATAATTAATGAAACTTTTATGCTTTGAATTTGGTAAAATAGGCTTCAATTTTGAATTAGGAATATCAAAAATATCATAGTGTGAATTTTTGGTTTTTTCTGAAAATTTTTAATTTTTTTATGAATATTGAAAAACACTATGTTATAGTATATAACCATCTTTTTATTTAAATAATTATTTATTTTATTTAAATTTATTTCAAGTCAAAGTAGATAAATAATACATATATAAGTTAAATGTAATTTACTGGAGTCATTTGAAAATAAAATTAGATGTATAAATTTTTATTGAACGTTTTAACATCTTTCACCCACCACCTTCTAGGAAAATTTACAAATTGGCATAAAACGTAATTTTACCGCTTCTATGAAATGAATTTAAAAAATATGAGAGACAAAATTTACATCAATGATTAATATTTTTTCAATACTATGAAAAAAAATTCATTATATAGTAACTTTTGACTTTTATTTATAACTTTTAAAAGTAAATAGAGTAATTTAAGGTAAAAATGATATTATAATTACCCTAAAATGTGTACTGACTATATTAGATAAGTTCATTTAGACCATAAAAACCTTAGGAATAAAATATGATCCTTTTTGAACATTTTGGATTAGATTAGGACATTGATTATTATTTTATTTAAAGAACAATTAAAAGTGTAAAATTCAAATTTTAATAACAAAATCATTTTTAATATTGGTTTATACTGAAGATAAATTTGACTACTAATATTAATTATAAATCTAATAAGATTCCCTACATTATGGAATTTTATTTATAATATTTAGATATTAATTAATTAAATTTATTTATGACACAATTATTATACAGTGATTAACATTTAATGAAAGAATCAAATAAATGATATTATAAATATTAAAAAAATATAATTTCAATGTTTTGATGACATATTGAAATTTTTGTGGTGACTATGACATGTAATCGTTGATTAAATGCATTTTTTCTATGTAATGATGTTGTTACGACTTTCATAAAAACCAAATACTAAATAGTGTCAAAATTGTCATAAATTACATTTTAAAAATAAATATTATTTTATTAAATTATATAATAATACTAAAAATATACGGTTCAGAAAAAGAACATATAAAATGATAGTAGTGTAATTAATGAACCGTGTGGGGTTATAATGTCATTTTATTGTAAGTTTATTAACCATATAATATAGAAATACAAGGAGACATGGTAAATGTTAAACTATTTGACTAAGAGATAAATCTTACCTATACGGTTAATATGTAACCTAAAATTGTATAAAACCTATTGTTTGACATTTAGTTGACCCATAACCACCTAAAGATAGAAATAAAATAATTTGAAGTCATTATAAACTGAATATTATTGTATTGTAAAATCATATTTCATGTTTTTTCAAAGGTTCCCCTCACCCCTCTTAAAATAGGGAACATCCCCTTATCTAAAATTCACACCTCAAAATCCATTTTTCTAGTCCAATACCAGCTCAAATATCCCACAAACTACCCAAAAATATACCTAGAGGACTTAATTTAATCATAAATCCAACCTATGGATCCCTTTTGATCAAATCAAAAGAAAACACCAAAAGAAGAGGTAATAATTTCCCCACCCTCTTTCGAGTTAATTTCTTCTTCCACTTCCTCTTTCTTTTTTATTACCATACCGAAATAATAAATCAAGTAACTTATACATACTATGCTGTTATTATAAATATGGTACAATCATATTCATTATTATATCCATCCAATGAATGACATGTCACCATACGTGCATACGTACGGCTTACCATTTCCACATCGTGGTGTAGTTTGTGATTCAAACACAATGTTATTTAGAAGGGTATAATAATGAGTATTACTAATGTAAATAATAAATATAACATGTTAATCATTCAGTATATGTGATATACCATCCAATTACATACGGTTTCAGTATCAATATAATGAAATTGTCACTCTTGCGTACGTACGGATTATCATCTCCCCAAACATGATAAGATTAATTCCCCATTATAATCATTCAAGAATAATTTTCATTTTATGATTAAAGATAATGTTTAAAAACATAACATAATTATGTATATGAATCAAATAAATCCAATCCAAAACAAATAATTCTTATGCAACCAAGAATATAAAGAAAAATGAATCAGTTAACACCTAAAACGATGAAACTATTGAAACATGTTTTTAAAAGAAATATTATAGGATCATATATGATATCATATTTATCTATATAGTTCTTGAATAAATTAATAACAATGTTCTAACTATTATAAATTATGATAACATACAATCGACTACGGAAAAGTACACCGTAAGGGTTAATTTCACAATCCATTTATTATCTGAGGTTGTTTTTACATAAGTTTCTATTGGGACCTCTTTATCATCCACATCTGTGTTTATTAAAAATGTATTTCAAAACATTTTTAATATTTACTAGTATGTGGGTTAAAGTATTTTATACCCTTGTTTTAATTTTTCTAAAATGTTTTTAAAGGAGTCTATATAACGTTTTCCAAACAAAGTACTTTAAGACCTTTTTGACAAATTAAAGTAAGAATGTTTTTTTAACTTATATGGCGAGTGTGGTTATTATCTGCCATTATAACACCATTGAATCTTAACTTACGTGATTATAAGAATATTTTCAAAAAGAAATGTTTTATTTTATAATTACATGACTTTTAAATTAATTCAAAACAGAAAGAGAGATTTCTCTCAAATAGTTTTGATTTCATCTATGTCAACATCCTTTAATGGATTTTATACTTGTTTAAAGTTGATTTATTATGATACAAATATTCCATATTGTATTGATGGTTTTGTGATATTTTTGACTATGGATGTGTTATTTTCTTATCATTCATGTTTTGTGGATAAAGTATTGACATTTCGTATGCTAGTTTTACTACGAATGTTTATGTTATGTTTAATATTTTTCATATGAGGAATGCATTGGACTTAGTAAGTGATCGGTGGAGCCTACTATAGCTCCTCGATGCATCGGTAGATCTCAAGATATCAACTAGTGTCTTAGAACAAGGGCTTTAAGAAATATTATTTTTATTCTTGGCAGGAGGCCTTGACTATGTGGTTATGATGTCTGGCATTACGCATTCCATCATTATGAAATTGTTTGTTGATATTGAATGTGATTATTCGACGAGCCGAATATCCATATGAATAAGTAAATGGAATTATTTTATTAATATTTTCCAGATTATGTTGAAGTTAAATTTTAAAAAGATTATCTTTTTGTTTTATACACTGTATTAAATTTTTATTATTTTTTGTGAAAGTTTCCAATATATTGCTATCCTTACTGAGAATCTGAGCTGACCCATTACTATGTTTTATGTTTCCTAGGCTGTGAAGAAGTATAGTACAAATGACCAACAGGGATAGTCTAGGGTAAATGAATGTGGTCTAAGGGACAATTTTTTTGTTATTTTTCATTTAATGATTTAATGTAAAACTTATGAATGTATCCAATAGTTCCAATACTTCTAAACTAATAATTCCTTCGGGACTTGATTCCTTGTAATAATGCCAATGTTATGTAATAATGCACCGGCTCTAGGTAACTGGGGTTGGGGCGTTTCAATTGGTATCATAAAAAAGTTTAGTAATAACCATGGAAACTAGATTTAGATAAACTCTAATTAGATAACATTACCCTCAGATATACTTTGAGGATTAGTATAGATGAACTTTACTGAATTTTTGAACCGTAGAGATTTTGTGTATTTTCCAAGAAGTACATCCCTGTTTGGATACGAGTAGGTAGAGGCGGCTCTGGCACAAATGTACCTTAGAGTAAAAACAATGACATGGATTTTTAGGCTTGACCTGGGGTATCCTGGTACATGGTAGTGGGCATTGCTGTACTATTGGTTATGACACTCCGGGGTGATATGCTTAGGATAATTCACATCTTCATTAAAAAAATGATGAGGGATTTATGAGTATATACATCATCAAAGAAATATTTTTTATTTATAGGGATTATATTGATAAATTGTTCAATTTATGTTAGGTATTTTACAGGTTTTAAATAATGCATTTTAATTCATAAACTAACCTAGTGTACACCATTGTATAGAAATGGTTACCAGTAGAAGGAATGAGAACTCCAACAATACGCATTTTCCGAATAGTAAGAACGATTATATCATTCATGGTGTTATTATGACATTTAGAAAGTAAATTGTCTCCCATTTATTATAATCATATGAAGAAATAATTTCATGTGTTATGAAGAGAAGTAAAGAATTCTCTAAGTCCTATGGCTTTGAAGGGATGCAAGAGAAGAAAAGGATGGTAGAGAGAAATATGGATAAAGTGAAGAGGGTAAAGAAGGATTTTACCATACGTGATAACTGTGGAAAGAATCAACTTGGTAAATACTTGAAAGGAATGTGAGTTTTTAATAATTTTAGAGAAATAAGATACCATGTACATGATTTCTAGTCTAAGAAAATGGTTTCAAATGTACAATGCTTCATATGCAATGAGTTGGTACACTATGCGAATCAATTTCCAAATCATCAGAGTATACCCCAAATGATGATACTGGATAATAATAATGTTATGATACTACTATAGATAAATAGGAATTAATAGTGTTCTTATGTTGTCATTAAATAATTATTTAATTTGAGTGTAGTATTAATGATATATTGGTTATATGAATTATGGAATTAAATAAGGGTTGTACTACAGTACTATTGCATTAAGGATTTGATATTATACGGTTCTAAGGAAAGTGATTCAATACCATGTTAAATTTTTTGGAAAATCCATGGTTTACGGAAATACAAACCTTAATATGGGTTTGGTACTGAGGTAGTGATTTTGGAATAAGATATGATTGTTTTGGAAAAATTATATCTGATATTATTGACTAATTTGTAACTAATTAATTGTTTTTTTATTTCATTATTGTTGGAGTTTACAACATTTTTGGATGTAAAGAGTATATCTAGTATTATATAAGGAATAAGTGAGAATTAATGTAATCAATAAGGTTTTTATGGTAATTCATGGTGTTACCATGTTTTAAAATAATGCATGATGAAGGTATTCACATGTTATTACATGGAAAAAGAGACCACTATTATGTTTTCCTTCCTTATAAATTTTGGACTGTGAGTTTGGACAGAAGAATTTTGGATAAGTCTTAAGGTTAGAGAAGATTATGTTTGACATTGGATACTATTGTTAAGGTTAAAAAATTTCATAAGATTATTTTTGGATTGTTATAAAAAGGACAACCCGGAGGTCGAACGACAACCCGTCACGTCTAGAAAGGCCTCGAGACTTGAACCCACCACCGAAGGGCGACAAGGGTACATCACCTAACACTGGCCTACATGATTTCCTAGTTTGTATAATGTAGTTTTAAAATGGTATGATAGTGGAATTATAAATTTTTTTAAACCCTATACAATTAGGTTTAATAAAATATTTTGAGGTTCTATTGTCATTTGGAAATAAAGATGTTTTTTTGGTAGAAATTAATTAATGGATGGAACTCTACTTATCAAGTATTTTTTTCTATGAAGATGTTAATTCTTAAACATTATGTAAGGGGACATAAAACCAAAAAAAAATTATCCTAATACCTTATGTTTTTTTGAACTGATGATATTTTAAATCATCAAATATTGATGGCTTTGAGGTCCTCAATTTTACACTTGTTTGTTATTGATGACCTAAATCAATCTGTAAAAATGTTTACATTTTTACTCCAATTAAGTGTTTCTAATTTCCACCAATGTCCTCTTAATCGAGATCATAATTTGGGGGTGACTTTTTCATGTCCATTTCCCTATAATTAAGACTAAATTTTATTGAGCCAAATTTCGATGTTAGTTTTCCACAAAGGTATTTTTCTATTTTAAGATTTTATTTTCAAATAACAATTTCAAATTGTGAGGTCTCAATTTATTGAAGGTGGGGAGAAAGTAACACCCCATGATTTCATAGTATGTTATATCTTAAATTTAATTTAATAACTTGTGCTACACACAACATAGAGTTCGAGCACCCCACAACATACGAAACCAGTCATTCAAAAAATTGGTTACGAATAGTGTTAACTGAATTTTGAATTTTATATACTACTTATAATTTTAGAATCCATATGATGTGTCTCTTAGACATAATATAAGAACAAATTCATTTTTTCATATAAAAGAATTATTTTTCAAAAAATGCAATTTTTACCACATTTTAATGGAGAACCCTTTTTAAAACTAATATTTGATGCTTTTATATATTCAATTAAATAAAATTAAATTCTGATTTATAATAGGGACATAAAAAATTAGTTTGGATAAATTTTTATTACTTTTCTAATAACTTTAATATTTTGATGAAGAGTTAAAAATAATAAATTTTAATTGAAACCAACTTTTTAAATAGAATTAATTTACAGTAATAAATTAGGAATATGAATTATTTTGAAGTGTAATTATATTATATTTTTATCATTTAATACATTTTAGGTCATTATAAGTAAATTCACATTTAAATTTGATATAAATGCTTGTCATTATTTTGATAGTTTTTACTTTTTAAAAACTCGCTTTTTGGTTTTGGTAATAGGAAATAATTTTAAATTAATTAATGGAAAATTTATGTTTTTAATTTGATAAAATGTACTTTTTTTAAATGAGGAATATCAAAATTATCTTACAGTTGATTTTTGGTAATTTTCTGAAAGTGTTTAATATTTGACGAATTGTGAAAACACTGCATTATTGTTTAAAATTGTCTTTTTATTTAAATAATTATTTATTTAATTTTAATTTTTTTTAAGTAAAAATAGTTATATAATACCTATATATGTTCAATTTAATTCATTGGAGTCTTTTCATAATAAAACTGGACGTATAAAATTTTATTGAACTTTTTAAAGTCTTTTACCCGCATTCTAGGAAAATTTGAAAATCTGCATAAAACATAATTTTACCACATATATAAATTGAATTTCAAAAATCTGAGAGACACATTTTACATCAGTGTGTAAAATTTGGTTCAATAAGATTAAAATAACTTTTTTGAATAGTAACTTTTGACACTTATGTACCACAGTTAAAAGTCAATAGAGTAATTAAAGGTAAAAATTATATTATAATTACCCTAAAAAATGTACTAATTCTATTGGATGTGTGTATTTAGGCAATAAATAATGATAGGAATAAAACATTGTAAGAACCCAGCTTTGGAGCCTATAAGACTTTTTGTTTTTCTTGATGTTATTCCAGAGTAGGGCATTCAGACGGCGTGCGATTTCGTGCCCCGGTGTGGCCAAAATTAAATTTGGCTTGCGTTCGCACTAGATGTGATAAATAAATAGAATAACTCCTGAACATTAGCTCGGACGGGAAAACTGAGGGCATCGTTGAGTCCATAACGTGTCGTTTACACTAGGATGGGTATAATTTTCACTGGAACGAGCCAACTGTGAAAAACGCCCTCAGGGGAATTATCTTTATTTAGCGGCCTCAGGCGTCGAATTTTATAACCTTTAGAACAAAGGCTCATATTAAAAATCTGAGACCACTGTTGCACTCGGAGCATGGTTTTTACCCTAGAGGCAGCTCAATCCCGACCCCGAAGAATGTTCGAGTACGAGCCAACAATTTGGTGGTTAAGTGTGTTTTTTCTATTTAAACACAACATAAATCCACTTCACCTCTCCTTGTATTGTTCTTCCCTAACACAAGAGCTCTCAACAAGGATCCACCCTCTCCTCCACCACTCTGGTATGGTGCGTCAGCTCAGGCAGCCCAATCATGAAGCTTCGGGCTACACCCAATGAGGTAGGAGGATTTGTTCTTCGTTTCATTTTTCCGTTTTGCCTTTAAATATATTCTCCTATGTCAAATTGTTTTCCGATCATCGAGAAAATCCCCTGGTTGCGTAGGGCTTGAATTTATCTTCCCAATGTACCTTTCGGATCAAATTTTTGATTCCTGGGGCGGCCCTGGGATGTTTTCCGGCAGATTCTTCCCTTTCCGGCAAGGCGGCGCAACGACGGTGCTCCAGGCGGTGGCGGTGTTCTAGGCGGTGTGGTGGTGCTCCAAGCGGCGGGATCCGGCGACGGCTCTCGGGCGCGGGCGAGGGCGTCGATGCCGGGCACGACAAGGTGGACCGGGGTCACGGCGCGCGACCCCGCGTGAGGAACCGAGACCCGCTTCCAGCGGGTCTCCACGTAGATCAAAGACTGGCCATGAAGGCCATTCAGCTGAGTGGGGGACCATGGGTCCATGGGCGGCCCGTGCGACCGAACCACGGGCCGGCGTGAGCCAGCCTGGACCGGGTGGACCGGCCGGCCAAGCCAGTCCAGCCTAAGGGGCTTCGTCCCCTTGGACTTCAGACACCAGTAACATTCGCTACGGGTGTTTGTTTTGGGTGTCGTCTACGACAGTGTAATCCTCGGCTCAGGAAAAATGGTTTGAGATGGTTTTGGGGATTTTTTATTCTAGGTGTGGGAGCTCGGTGGCGCAAAACTTCCGTTAAGTACTATGCCGGGATTCTTGTTTTGGATGGAGTGGACTCTTCCAATGTCGGATTTGAGCTCCATCAGCGGCATTGTGACCTTCGAATCGATACGAAGATTTCAAGAATGCTAATGGGAACTAATGTCAGAGTTGAGAGGTGGGCTCTACGGGCTGTCTTTTGAGTTGCGTGTAGCGTTTTTTCGTTTTTTTTTCAGACGTATGTTCGAGGCATTTTAGTAGTCATATCTGCATGTCTTTCTGAGAGCATCACGATGCCGCAGTTCCCCTGACGAGTATCGGAGTCGGGGTGTGGGCCCCACATGGGCTGGCTATGCTAAATAGTACTATATTCACTGGTTGTCCATTTCGGGTGAGTAAGTAGTCTATCTCACGTGTTTTTCCGCGAGGACTGCAATAGTGCAATCCGTTTGGGCATTTGGAGCCTCTTTTGAGATCATGTTAAAAGTGGGATAGAGATCTTTTTTTACGCACTCCAAACTAATGCATGGTGGTGGCGTCGGGTGACCCACTGCTCCATCGTTGGGTTGAGGTGCACTCTCTTTACTAAACTTTTCCACTAACCTTGTTAGTCATCTGCTCACCACTTTAGAGCCTCCTTTGTTTCTCCCTCTAGCTTTTGGCGTATCTTACTGAGTATCGTTATACTCAACCTTGATTGGGCTTTTCCCACACCTGGTGTGCCCTTGGAGACGACAAACATGTCGATTGTGACCACGGAGGAGCACAGAGGTCACAGTAGTTGGATCAGTGTACCACACTTGTGCTAGAGTTTTTCCGGTTGGAGTATATCCAGTTGTTTTCTTTTATTTACCAGTTGTCAGGTTCTGGCACCTTTTTTGATGGGCGCATGTTTTTCTCTTTTTACATTTTAGTTTACTTGTCAGTACTTCAAGAACTTTACATTCTTTATTTAGTGGTTGATGCATGATTGTGGTTGGGGTATAGATGTTTTTCTTTTGGTTTTCCTTTTTACTATGTAATATTGGATCGAGTGGGTCGTATGTGCATGTGTACCTGTAATTAGGCGAAGGCCTCCCCGAGATTGTTAGTCCTTCCTCTCTGGTCGTCATCCTCTAGCCTATGGAGGCGGGCTTGAGGTAGTTGCGGCTCGGGACCGGTAGGGTTGGGTCATGACAAAGTGGTATCCGAGGTGGTGCATTCCTTGCGGCATTGTTCGGATGTCCATAAAAATAAATTTTTTGGGATTTAGAGAAATGACGTTGAAGTGTCTTGAGAGCGGCTCTCAGCCCTGGGAGTCCAATGATAGTACGGGCGGCCAACGTATCCATTCCCCAGGACCCTGATAACCCGCTTGTCGATTCGGAATGAGGAGACATTTGTTGCATGGAATTTTGAAACATGTATCACATTGGATTTATACTTTGATTGTCCTTGTTTGAGTCAGCTCCCCATTTTTATTACTGTTATATATATATATATATATATGCTCGTCTGATTGTGGTATCCCTTGTTAATTTTCAAGATGCCTCCACGACAACATCCAACCAGGTTACCCTCTCCTGTTCGTGACGACGAACTGGCGAGCGACAAGGAATCTGTTCAGGGTTTCTCACATTATCCCCTTCCACCAATGCTTCAGCAGTATCCCCTCCACCTGAGCAGTTGTAGTTAGTACTAATAGCTCAGGCCGAGGTTGCGCACAGACTGAACGTGTTTCTAGACATACAACGTCAGAGGCCGCATAGGTTTTGCGGGGACTCGGAATCCCAGTTGGCGGAGGACTAGATTGAGTTAGTGGAACGTCTCTTCAGGCTGGTACAGACCCCAATCGACTTGATAGTGGCCCGTTCTGCCAGTCTTTTGCTTGGGACAGCCGAGTGATTGTGTGGATTAGTGACGCAGACCCATGTCGAATCGTCCCTCACCTAGGATGGCTTCCAGCATCTTTTCCAGGAGGAGTAATCCCCCTTGTGTTTATGCTCTGTTCAGATCTAGGAGCTTCTGAAGATGAAGTAGGGGGATGTCTGTGTCCCAGTACTCGGCCTGGTTCATTGATCTTATACGCTAATCACAGGAAATGATCCGCGATAGCTACATCCGGGCGCGGAAGTTCGAGCAGGGTCTTCGTAGGGAGATATGTGCTATTGTGGTACCCTTTTGAATCCCCACTTACGCCAGGGTTCTGGAGCAGGAACTGGTGACCGAGAGATTTATGGCTGAGGGGAATGAAATAGTAGGACCTTGAAGTGGCTGCTTTAGAGCGGAGTCTTCAGCAGGTAGACGAAAGAGGGCTGGGCCTCAGCCGAGGAATCCGTTCTGTGAGATGACCTAGGGCCAGGGTCGCACACCACAGTGGCGTCATTGGGCACCGTGGCAGACATGAGGGAGCTGGTACTATGCTTGTAATGGACTGGGTCACCAAGCATGGGATTTCCCGACCAGGCGTGCCAAGCAGCCATGGAAGGCAGCAGGCACGCCACAGCGGTAGAGGCAGTGTCGTGACCTGGGGTCACCTAGGCGAGGACAAGGATGTCTTCAAGAATGTGGCGCAGGCAGAGTATCAGGACCAGGTGGTGAAGGACGGTGTTTCGAGATCCCTCCACCGCCACCACCGTGCATCCCACGCTAGGGTCCGGGAGATGGCAGTAGGGGCTATGGGTTGCTTCAGGCCATGGGTGTTCAAGACCATCCAGCGCGCGTGATTGTCCGAGGTACGCTTTGTTTTTACACAACACTTGCTTCAGTACTAGTAGACACATGCTCCAACCATTCCTTTATATCACTGCTAATGGCACAGGAGATGGAGCTTCCATTAGAGGGGCAGACACCTGCACTTAGCCTCGATGTTCCTATAAGAAGTGCCTCTTTAGTGACCTTTATCTACAGATAGTGCAAACTATCATTCGGAGGAGGGAGTTTCACAGGGGACAAGATCGTCATCACAATTGAACCTTACGATGTCATCAAGGCATGGATTGGATTTCTATGGATCACACCCAGATCGACCGTCATCACAGACGAGTCAGAGGCGTGTTTTCTGACACGACGAGGTTCACCATCCTTGGTGAATGAGACCTCATGGAAGAGCAGATGGGTACTTTGAGCAGGAGACCCCATCCTTTTTCGCACCAGCTGGCGAACATGGCTCTCGGAGCAGCATATGCTACAGGCACCTGGATCCCTATAGTTTTAGAGGGCTACATGGACGTCTTTTCCGAGGATGTTCCGGGACTACATCTGAGGCAAGAGATAGAGTTCTGTATCGACTTGCAGCCAGGGACTGCTCTGATATCTTGTGCAGCATATCAGATGGCACCCACAGAGCTTCAGGAGCTACGACTTCAGCTAGAATACATTCGTGAGAAGGGATTCATCAGGCCTAGTGTTCCCCCCTGGGTGGCTCTAGTTTTGTTTGTGAAAAAGGCACATGGGAGTCGGCGGCTATGTGTGGATTATTTTCACCTCAATCAGGCCACGATAAATAACAAGTACCCTTACCGAGGATCAACGAACTCTTTTACCAGTTGTGAGGTGCGAAGTGGTTCTCGAAGATTGATCTTCGATCTGGCTACTACTAGTTGCAGGTTTGTGAGGCTGATATCCCGAAGCTGGCCTTCCATTGTCGATACGGGCAATACAAGTTTTTGGTGATGTGCTTTTGCGTGACGAAATCCCCTGCCCTGTTAATGTATTTTATGAACCATATTTTTCTGTCATACATGGACCGGATTGTGGTTTTCTTTATTGATGAAATACTCATTTACTCAGAGACAGAGTAGGAGCATGCGGAGAATTTAAGGATGGCCCTAGACTTACTTCGATAGCAACAACTATATGGGAATCTCTCAAAATGCATGTTCTGAATTCACGAGGTTCACTTTTCGGGGCACGTCCTTATGGAACATGGTTTGCCTATGGATCCCTCAAAGGTAGAGGCAGTGATTTCTTGGAAGCCACCCATGAATTTGTCTGAGGTGTGGAGTTTCCTTTGTTTGGTAGGGTACTATAGGAGGTTCATGGAAGACTTCTCCAGGATTTCTTCACTTTTCACTGCATTGACGCGGATGGGACGACCATTTACCTGGAATGATCAGTTCCAGAAGGCCTTCGAGGAGTTGAGGTAGAGGATGACTAGTGCTCCAGTGTTGAGGCTACCAGAGGAGGGCGTTGAGTTCATGGTATACTAAAATGCATCATGAGATGGGCTCAGGTGCGTGATGATGCTGCAGTGGGAAGTGATTGCATATGAGTCGAGGCAGTTGAGGCCCCATGAACAGAATTTTGTGACTCACAACTTGGAGTTGGCAGCATTTGTCTTCGCTTTGAGTCTATGGAGAAACAACCTTTTGGGTGAGTGTTTTGTGGTCTACTCAGATCACCAGAGCCTCAAGTATATCTTCACTAACGGGGATTTGAATGTGAGGTAGAGGCACTGGCTGGAGTTTCGGCAGGACAATGATTTCTAGATAGTCTACACTTTAGGGAAGGCCAATGTAGTAGTAAATGCGCATATCAAGAAGCCCCAAGCCCGTTTAGTGTAGGAAGCTTTAGAGCAGTTGGCTTCCCTACGGCTGACCATGGTGGAGAAGGAGGGTACAACTTTTCTGTAGTCGATGGTGTTGACTCCTTCGCTCCATGAGCCTGTAAGAGAGTCACAGCTGGAGATATCGACAGTGAGGTACTGCGTGATCATATATCCACGGGTGATGCACCCGATGGGTATTCTAAAGGAGGGAATCACGAGATCATGTATCTTGGGCGAGCTGTAGTACCATTGGATATGTGGGAGGAGGTGATGCGGGAGTTCCACACTTCTCCCTTGGTCGTACATCCAGGTGTGGGAAAGATGTACATAGACCTTCAGTGGTAGTATTGGTGGTCTAGCATGAAGCGGAGCATAGCCGAGTTCGTTTCTCGTTGTCTTACCTATCAGCATGTGGGGGTTGAGCACTAGGTTCCGGCAGGGTTGTTGCAGCCCCTTGATATCTGAGATTGGAAGTAGGATGGCGTATCTATGGATTTCATCACAGGGTTTCCACGCATGGCGAAGGTCCATGACTCCATTTGGGTGATAGTGGACCGACTCACGAAGTCGGCGCACTTCCTTGCTATCAAGGAGCAGAGCTCGGTGGATAGTTTGGGGCAGTTCTATATTCGGGAGATCATCCCCCTTCATGGAGTACCCTCGACGATCATCTCTGATTGTGATGCGCAGTTTACGTCACGACCATTTAACCGAATATGGTTATATAATGAAATAATATTTCTTGTTTTTTCTGTGGTGCCCCTCACCCCTTTTATAAAAGGGCACATCCCATTCTCTCATATTCACACCACCAAAGCCATTTGGATCAGCGAATACCAGCTCAAATATCCTCCCAACTACCATCACGTTGACCTATAGGCCTTACATTGATCAGAAAGACAACCTATGGATCCCTTTTGATCAACTCAAAAGGAAACACCCGAAGAAGATGTAATAATTTCACCACCCTTTCAAATTTCTTTTCTTCTTCCACTTCCTCTTTCTTTGTTATTCCCATACAAAAATAATAAATCCAGTAACTTATATATACGATTATGTTATTATAAATATGGTACAATCATATTCATTATTCTATCCATCATATTAATGACATGTCACCGTACGTACGTACATACAACTTGTTATCTCTACGTCGTGGTGTTATTTGTTATTA
The DNA here is from genome assembly GCA_963277665.1 of Viscum album. Taxonomy (NCBI): domain Eukaryota; kingdom Viridiplantae; phylum Streptophyta; class Magnoliopsida; order Santalales; family Viscaceae; genus Viscum; species Viscum album. The sequence goes on along the minus strand of OY728143.1, from coordinate 872,268,523 downwards.
AAACACTAAGTTATTTGGATGGGTATAATAATGAGTATAACTAATGTAAATAATAAATATAACATGTTTATGATTTTGTATATCTGATATATAATCAAATTATATATGATTTCAACATCAATATAATGATATTGTCACTCATGTGTATATATGGATTACTGTCTCCACGAATGCGATGACATTCATTCCCCATGGTAATCATTCAAGAATAATTTTCATTTTATGATTAAAAATAACATGTAGTAACTTAATATAATTCTAGATATTTATCAAATACATACTACCCATAACAAACATGGCATATGTAACCAATCATATAAAGGAAAACAAATCAGTTAACACCCAAGATCATGATACTACTGAAATATTATTAACAAAATAATATTAAGGGATCATATATGATGTCATATTTATTTATGTAGTTCTTGAATAATTTAATAACAATGTTTTAACTATTATACATGAGTTTAACATACCATCAACTCAGGTAATGGAAATGTTAAGGGTTAATTTCACAGTCTCTTTATTATCCGAGATTGTTTTTACATAAGTATCTACTGGGACCTCTTCATCATCCACATCCGTGTTTCTTAAAAATGTATTTCTAAACATTTTTACGATTTACTAGACAATGGGTTAAAGTAATTTATACCATTTTTTGACTTTTTTTAAAATTATTTGAATGGAATCATTCTGTTGTTTTCCAAACAATTTACATTATGGACTTTTCGACTAATTAAGGTAAGAATGTTTTTTAACTTATACGGTGGGTGCGGTTATTCTCCACCATTATAACACCATTGAAGATTCCCTTACAATTTTATAAGAATATTTTAAAAATTAATTGTTTTCTTTTATAATTATATGATTTTTAAATGATTTCAAAATAGAAAGAGAGATTTATCTCAAATAGTATTGATTTCATCTATGTCAACATCCATTAATGGATTTTATACATGTTTTAAGTTGATTTTTTATGATAAAAATCTTCAATATTTTATTGATGGTTTTCTGATATATTTGACTATGGATGTGTTATATTTATACCATTCATGGTTTATTGATAAAGTTTTGACATTTCGTATGCTAGTTTTAATACAAATGTTTATGTTATGTTTCAACCTTTTCATACGAGGAATGCATTGGACTTAGTAAGTGACAGGTGGAGCCAACTATAGCTCCTTAATGAATCGGTAGGTCTCATGAGACAAACTAGTTTCTTAGAACAAGGCCTTGACAAAATATTATTTGTAGTCTTGGCATGAGGGCTTGACTATGTGGTTATGATGTCCAGTATTATGCATTCCATCATTATGAAATTACCTATTAATATTGCATGTGATTATTCGACTAGTAGGATAACAATGTGAATAAGTAAATGGAATTATTTTATTTATATTTTTCACATTATGATGAAGTTTAAGTGTAAAAGGATTATGTTTTAGATTTATACATTTCCTAAAATGTTTATTCTTATTCGTGAAAGTTTCTGCTATATTAGTATCCTTACTGAGCATCTGAGCTCACCCCTTTCAATGATTTATTTCATCCAACATGTGAGGAAGTATATTATGATTGACCTGTAGGGATAGACTAAGGGAAATGAATGTTGTCAATGGAGATAATGTTCTTGTTGTTTATCATTTTATAATGTAATGTAAAACATATGAATGTATCTAGTACAACCAATAATGCTAAACTAATCGGTCCATTGAGACATGATTCTTTGTAATCCGGACAATTTTATGTAATAATACATTGTCTCTAGGTAACTGGGGTTGGGTTGTTAATAACAGGGTCAACTTATCAATGGGAGGGGTCAACCATGGGTATTGTGGTTCATGTAACATTTGAACACAGTTTCATGCGTTGATGATATATGCTAGATGCATAAATGAGTTCTGTTATTCATTTTTGTTCTATTGAATATCTTCAAATTCATGGAACATCAAGTGTTCATTCCATAATCAAGCATGGGTAGCCTGATGTGAGAAACAAAGGATGACTGCCTTGTCAATCCATCCGAATATAAGAGCGAAAACCAAGATTCTGACATTCGGGTCATGAAAAACTAATCTAGATTCCTGAGAAGCAAAGGAGAGGCCCGACTGGAGGACAAGGGACTCATAACAATCGATGTTACATCTTCCCATGTGCTCTTGTGCATGAGTGGGGAACACCAGGGGAATTGGAAATAATCCAAACATAGGGGAGTGGAATGTGTGAATCACGATACCCCAAAATGCAGGACACTGTTGTATGGTGTGACAATGAAAAATAATAGTTGACCATGTTCAAAACACAATACTCGTATTGTGTTATCATGAAATGGGGATAACAAATGAAGTCCGACCGAAAACCATGTTCGAAACACGGGGCCAGATTCGAAATTTCATCCATTTGTCCTCTAGAACGTTGGCCCAGGACAGTATGTGATCCAGAGGCCGATCATCCGTACTGTTAGTGGGTTCTTTTGGACATGAATGAAGATGAGTGTCTAAATAAAGGTCACACAATGAAAGGAAAGTGGAGTTATGGGTTGTTAGAATGGATTCCAACACTCTTGAAACCATGCAACCATTGTGAAAACACATTATGTGGATGTATCTGTCTGATCAGGGATCAAACATACTTCCAAACATGACTTTTTTTGGTAAGGAACAAAGGTGCCTTTGTGTTTTACACCATTCTAAGTAAGACGATAGAAACATAGTTTCATGTCATACGGTAAAGATAGTGCACAGAGTTTAACGGTCACACTACCTGGACCAAGAACGCAACCGATGGGCCAGGACGGTTAATGAACCAGGTGTTGGGCCCAAGACGAAATGTATGGGTGTCTCTACATATCCCATAAGAATGCGAATCAAGATAAAATATTTTCTTGAAGCACATAATATCTGGAGGCCAACTCTGATTGGGGAAATCATATCTAGTGGGTGATCTACTTCACCTCAGGACTAACATGGGGCACCGAGAACTTGTTCTGGGTAGAACCGTAGTTTAGTTTCATGCATTGAGGACATATGGACTCATGAAGATTAACAACATATGATAGGATGGGGAGTGAAAGGTAACATCCCCAGAATTGAGTACGTTAATCCATAGGTATAAACCCAACATGATTGAGGGCATAAAGAGTCCACCTTACCCCACATACCCCCAGAGGAATTTTTTCAGGTCGAGGGACCAAAAATGATGGTTAGGATGGGCCGGAGGAAATTTTCCTGGGTGTTCATACATACCCCATTAGGAAGTAAATCAATCCAAACGTAGTTATGAGATCACAGTTTAACGTCATACAGGATGATGAATGTTATGTGGGGCATGGATGCGCCGGTACACATCCTTCCAAAACTACTAAACCCATGTGAATTGTGCTCGATGTGGGCAAGAAGGAGTAGTGATGGTAAATTCCTGAAAAATGATGGAATTTGTTATGGGTGATGGGATGATAGGTCGATGATGTCCCAACGATGTTGGCCTGCCTATATAACACACCAAGATGCGTGTAGGAGTAAAGACGAGTATGTTGGAATTCCACTTGAACATAACAAAGTGGAAATATGTGAATCATAATGCTCGAGATCTGGACCAAAATGATGGTGGTGTGACGATAGGGGATAGATGTTGACCATATTCGAAACACAATATCCATATCATGTAATCCTTACATGGGGATAGACATATGAGGGTCCACCACTCTCTATGTTCAAAACATGGGACCAGCCACAGATGTAGTCTGGGGTCATCAAGGATGTTGGACCCAGACTATAGGTAAGCCAATGTGGCATGAGACTAGGTTGTGAAGTGGGTCCCTTTGGATGTGTAAGAGTATGAGGATTGAAATAACCAGCTCACAAAGCTTGGCCATGGATTGAGGGGAATTCCACCATGAAAATTCCACACTTCGGGCTCTTTGTCAAAATGCATCTAAGTACGACTATAAGACATATCTGATAGAGGGAGTCAAGTCCCATCCCAAGGACAATGGTCCTAGGTTCACATGCTTAAAACTTATGGTCCTAGTGTGGACCATAATAGGGGGCTTGATTTAAGTGACTATGTGCAGGGTCGGGAAATAGCCAAATGTGAAGCGCTATTCCCATAGGGAGATCATTGTTTAGGGTCTTAGAGCTTGGACCAGGTTGGGAAAGGACATGGGAGGCACATAGTGTGGATATTGAAAAACCCATCATGAATGTGAACTGATGACGTACGTTCCACACCACATGTTCCCAAAAGGGTTTGGGCCTAGGGGATGAAAGCGAAGGGACATGATTTTAGATTCCTAGGGCTGGACCTAGAGATGAGGTGTTCAGATGTCCCTACGTATCCCATAAGGATATGAATCATACCATACGTGGTTCTTGGGGTTTGAAGTCTTGTGGAAAGGGCACAAAGTGATATTAGTTTATGGTCATAGTACTCTGACTAATGATGGTATGAGATGTGGGAGACACACATCGAGGTAATTATAAAACCCGACATGAATTAGGGTGCGAGTCTAGATCACCATGTGTTTCATAGGGAGGTTTTAGGTCGAGGGATCGAAAATGAATGTTAGGTTGGCCCCTAAGGGGAATTATACAGGAATTCCAACGTACCTCATGATAAAGAGAATCAAACCATACATAGTTCTTGGGATGGCACAATATGGTACCAGTTCAAGAGATGATAAGATCGTGTGGGTCTAGTCCACACACCAAAATAAGTGGAATTTGATAGATCTTGTTTGTCCTTTATGATGAATGTATGTATGTTTTTTTTGTGAATAGATGGACCTAGGATGGAAATTCCAGGCATCTCTACGATAATCAAGCCGTATGAGGGCATAGAAAAATGGTATTGAGTGTGACCGATACCAAACATGATGTCCCATTGAGTGAGGACGCCACCAGGAAGTGCCATTTTTTTGTACGGCCAGGATGTTAATGTCAGAGTTTTGGGTCATGTGATATAATATTTTAAAGTCACGTGGGATAAGGCATCATATTTTAAAGTCATATGGCTCAATCATATATAGATGATATGAGGTTCATGAGGGAATCTGCACCGTGTGATAAATCATACCCGACATGAATCAGGATGAGGTCCACATCATACCGTGCATGATTCGTAGAAAGAAACTGTGGGCAGAGGGGCCATAAAAGGATAGAGAATATGAGGTAGGCGAGACTAGATCTCAGTCGAGCTGGACCCTAATACAAGATGTTCGGGCGTTCTTACATATCCCATTAGAATGGGAATCAATCTAGACGTAGTTCTTGAGTGAGTCGCATAAGAAGATCCTAGATTAATGTCTTAGATCTTGGACAAATAGAGAAGAGAAACTCTTCCAAGAGAGTGCATACCTTGATCCAGTCCCTAATACCAGGGAGTCAAACTCGGTGTGGGAAGTAAGGATGGAAGATGACTTTTCAACACATGGAATACACGTGATGGGAAAGTCAGTATGTGGTCCTGGATGACACCTTATAACAACATTGTCCTACTAACATGGAAATACGCACTAAGGGATATTACCAGAAGTGTCAACATCCCACTTGGACATGACAGGGTGGAAAAATATGTGAATCTTGTAACCAACATTTATGTTTTGATGGGGTTGGTGTGATGATGGAGGATAACTACTGACCGTGTTCGAAAAAAATCCATATCCTGTGACCTAGAATGGGAACAACAAATTAGTGTTGGCCATAGACCGTATTCAAAACATGGGACTTGTATCAATTTGTTTTCTGAACCCCTCAATGATGTTGTCCCATAATGTTAGTAGAGACCTTAGACTGAGTATCCAGGCCATTAGGGGGTCCCTACGGATGTGAAAGATAATGGAACCCCAATTGAAGTGGAAAATGAAGCCTGAAAAAAGGGAGAAATCATGTCCCAGTAAAATACGACACTCCAGGTCCTCAACTAGAGTACTCCTGGGAACATTGGCGAATCTCCGAAGGGGGTTGAGGGACTCGAATTAAGAGCATCCAACATGAAAAGATTAGAGTATTGAAAGGGAGTGACGGGTACTCAAAAGAGAGAGGTGTGTGGTGTGGTCATTATAAATTCGATGTGAATGGGGGCATAGTCACATACCACACCATGTTCCATTTTCCTAGAAGTATGTAGGCTAGGGGTCCAAGATGATGGGGGGTTCTAAGATATGGGGATGGACCCAAAGACCAAACGTTCGGGCTATCCTATGTATTCCATAAGGATGGGAATCAAGCCACACATAGTTCTAGAGAAGGATGATGTGGAGTTTGTTGTTATGTAGTAAAGACGCAAATAATGGCAAGATACCCCAATGAGGGATGTGTACAGCATGACGAGTAACCTGATGTGAATAAGGACATAATCCCATAGCACACCTTAAAATACTAAGTCTGAACATAGGCTAGGGGACTGATAAGGTCGAGGGACCTAAGGATGGGCCACAAACAGATTGTCATAGCCAGCTTACAGTTAATGTCTTGAAGTGAGGATGATGGTGATCTTAGTTTAAGGTCATAGGGCTCAGACCATAGATTCCTAGTTTAATGTCTTATGAATGAGACATCTGAATAAAGAGGGTGAATCATCGTGCCTGTGGAAAACCATAAAAAAGAGATAATGATAGAGGATAGTTGTTGACCATGTTCACAACACGGTATCTACCCTTGTGTGACCAGAGTTCGGGAAAAAACAATTGAGAATCAATTGTTCACAGTATTCGCAAAACTGTACTTGTATAAATTTGTCTCTCAAAACCCATGGGGATGTTGGCCTGAAATGGTTGGAGGGCCCTTGGGCGAAGCACCTGCACTGTTCAGGGGTCCTTTTGGATATAGAAGATGATGGAAACCCCAAATGATGGATCTCGGGTAGCATGGTGGGGCATGTGCTTGTGGAAATGATGATAAATGTATGGATGTCTAAAAGGGGCTATGAGTGACAAGGAAATATAGCCCGATGCGAATAAGGATGGGCGTCTATACCACACCGCACACTCCAAAATGAGAACTCGGGCCAAGGGGCTAGAAGGGTTGAAGGACCTGAGGCTGGGCATCCTGGCCATCTATATCTATATGGAATCTCATGTGTGGATTACCTCATCATAGCTCCTAAGCCCATGAGAGATATTCTCGGCATGGAAAATAAGGAGTAGGACTAGGCTCTCCCCATCATATATGGGTTCGACGGCTGGAATCATGCTCCTGCTCGAGGAAAATTTAATCTTGAAGGGACAACGGGACAGAATGAACCACCAAACTCAATGTTCAGGACATATGGGGGTGGTGACAATGACAAAGGATATTTTTTGACCCGACTAGAAACACAACATCAATATCATGTGACTTGAAATGGGAACAAAAAATGAGTGTTGACCACTGACCATATTCGCAACGCGGGGCTTGTATCTATTTGTTGTTCAAAATCCTTGAAGACATTGGCCCGAAACAATAGGATAGCCCTTAGTTTTAGTATCCATATCATTCGGGGGCCCTTTCAGACGTGAAAGATAATAAAAACCCATATGATGGAGTGTGTGGAGAATACTTGTTCCTGTGAAACATAAAGTCAGGTTAGACAATAGAAGAGGCAGGGATATTTTGAGAGGAGGGATATATTGTATGTTCAGGATGAAATCACTGTGAATGAGGTAAAAAGACTACACCACACTATGTGCTTCGTCCCAATGGGATATCCCAATTTTTGGGGCTGGGCCTACAAAGGAAATGTTTGTTCAGACTTACGTATCCCATGAGGATGGGAATCAAGCCATACATAGTTCTGAAAAGACCATGAAAGTTCACATCATGTGGTAAGGACGCGGGAGGATTAGAATAAGGAGGAGGGGCACATGGTGCGACCTTCATAATCATTCCCTGAGTAGGGCCAAAGAGTTTTAGGATATGTCCCATGAGATCCTCTGAGAGAACTACACCAAGTAGGTGTTTCCAAATGAGAAGAGTGTGGTGCTAGACTTAGGACGAGGTGTCTATGCATTCTTATATATCCTATCCGGATGGGAATCAAGCCATAAATAGTTCTTGAGATGTAGTTTAACATCTTGAAAGATGACACATATTTTAATGTCATGCAAGACATTTCCCAGTTTAAGGTCATGTAGTACCAGACAGTTTAAGGTCTTGTAGGACCCTAATGCAGATTAGGGTCATGCAGGTTCAATGGGGCTCAAGAAAAGTATCACTTAAGGAACATGTACCTGGTGGGACGATTTATACACTCACCATTCATGGTAAGTAGTGAGTAAGAGCCATTTAAGTGAACCTTGTGATCATTGTAAGGTCATTTCCATTTGGGATCCTATATGGGTGGTTTCTTTCCAGTTATCATTGGTGTCCTGAGGGCCAACACCAAGTTTCCTTGCAAGATGAAGTGGAGGAAAAAATTCTTGTTGAAAGAACTAGATATCTTTTTCATATGCCTTTCCAGATTGTGCAGGGCATGAAGCATGTTCTCATCAAGCACTTCCAGCTCATCCAGACATATTTCAACTACTTTATCATGTTCTTGCTGATCGTAGATAGTTGTGTGCAATGAGAGAAACTGAATATCTATGGGTAGGATGGCCTTTGTTTCGTACACTAGGGAATATGGGGTTACCTGGATGGAATTATGACTCGTCATATGATAATCCTATAGGGATTTCGATAGATTTTCTGGCACCCTCTTAATATTCTAGCCAACCATTTTCTACAGAATGTTAGATAGGGTTTTGTTGAATAGCTCATTATATCCATTTTCATGCCCATGATAGTTGGAGGAATGGTTAGAATAGATGTTGTACATAGCATATAGTTTCTTCAGCTCAGCTACCCAGAAGTCCATGCCGTTATCGGTGAGTCCGATGTGCGGGACTCTAAATTGGTAGATGATGTTGGAGCCAACAAAGTCAACGATGGAATGGGGCTTCACCTACTTGAGCAGAACAACATCTTCCCACATGGAGAAGAAATCCGTAGCAGTTGGGATGACCCTGCACTTTCAAGCTATCACCAGTGGAGATTTTCCCATGACATCGAGTCCCCATACTTCAAATGGAAAAGAGTACATGGTAGCATGGATAGGCCATGGAAGCTGATGAATAATGTTGGAATGAATTTGGAATGCATGGAACCTTTTGGCGAACTCGATGCAGTCATGGATCATGGGTGGCCAAAAATACCCCAGTCTCTGGATCTGGTGAGATAGTTTCTGCCTGGTCTGATGAGCCCTGCAGGAACCGGCATGAACCTCCTGAATAACATAGGAAATCTCGACTCCTTTTATATAATAGAGGAGAACCCCATAAAACCCATTCCTGTGGAGGATCAGTTTCCTCTTGGACCATCTTGAAGGGTAATCAATAAAGTGCAGCGTTGAATTCACTTGCACTCGCTCCGATCCGCCAGGAGATTACCATTTTTGAGATTCTCGAAAAAGGAGGTTCTCCAGTTTGGAGTCACCTCAATCACTACATCCAGGGGACCTGGGGGTCCTGACGTTGAAGCACCTACGGTAAGGTGTATTACTTGTAGGATGTCATTTTTACATGGAGTGAAGGGATAAATGACTCATCGGTGTGCCACAAGGATAATCAGATCATTCTGTTCTGGCTTCGCAAGTGATGCAACAACACTGGCCCGGGTGTCAGCTCAACCATTTTGAGATCGATCGACATGAGTAACTTCTGGCCGAGACAAAAACTGAGCCATTAGTTGCAGAGTGCATTCAAATAATGGTACAAGCTCTGGATTTCTGATGAAATTATCACCATTGATCATCTTAATGAATAGCTCACAGTCCCCTTTCACAAGAAAATAAGGAACGTCAATGTTGAGGTCCATCTCGAGACTTGTAATAAGGGCATGATACTCTGCCTCATTGTTTGTGCAGCCTTATGACTACAAGAATGAATACAGCAGGATGACCTATGATGGGGCTAATGAATACAATACCTAGGCCTACTCTGTTGAGTCTGGGGTCATTGAGCCTTTTTTCGATGGGGCAGTGAGATGCACCATCAAAGTGCATTTTCCAACAAGGAATGACTTGGTCTTCTAAGATGATTTCCTCATTAGGAAAATCAAGGTCTAGGGATAGGTCTACCAGAGCTAGATGGGAAACAAGGAATTCTGCCAATGCTTTCCCCTTAATATATTTCTAAGGTAAAACCTAATGTTGAACTGCTAGAGAATCACTGCACACCAATCTAGAAGGCCTGTCAACATGGGGCAGTTCAGGATGTACTTCATCAGATCTACTCGGGACACCAATTGTACCTCATGGTGCTGCAAGTAATGTCACAATTTCTATACTGGGAATACCAGTGCAAGACAGATCTTTTTGATAGGGGATCATATGATCTATGTATTGAGGAGCATTCCACTAAGGTAGTTGAGTATGTTCTTTGTCCCCTCATTGTTCTTTTGGGAGAGAAGGGCGCCGAGATACCGTTCTAGGGTGGCCACGTAAAGGAACAATGGATTGCTAAGGATGGGTGGAATTAAGACCCTAGTTTGGAATGGATACAACTTGATTTCCTCAAAAGTAGTCTTGCACTCTTCATACCACTCATAGACTGTGCCTTTATTCATGATTCGAAAAAAGGAATAACACTTACCAACCATATTCATAATGAATAGTCATATGTCGGCTATGTGGCCTTGGAAACCTAGAAGCTCCCGAATATTTCATGGAAGAGAAATCTGTATAATGGACTTGATCTTCTCTTGGTCGATCTCAATGCCCTTTTATCTGACAATGAATCCAAGAAACTTTCCAAAGGTGACCCTGAAGGCACACATCAGTGGGTTCATCTTCAGGTGATAGGAACAGAGGAAGTCAAACACATTCTCAAGGTCTTTTAGATGGTCCTGACGCAGACGATATTTTACCACCAGATCATCCACTTAAGATTCCACCAGCATTCCTAGGATTGGCTTAAATATGCGATGCATAGCCCGCTGATAGGTGGCACCCACGTTCATTAAATCGAAGGGCATGACATAGAAACGAAAAGTACCTTGTGGTTCCCTAAAGGCCATAGAATCCCCATTCCCAGGGGCTATTTAGATTTGGTTATACCCAGAATACCTATTCATGGTGAAAGGGGCATGGAAACCTACTGTATCGTTCGTCAACAATTCTATCAAATGAATGGTAAAGTCATCCTCCAGACATTGATGTTTGAGATCCTTGAAGTCTATGAAAACATTGATCTATCTGTTCTTCTAATGGATTCGTACAGTGTTGGTCATACATTTGGGGTACAATACCTCCTTAACGAAATTTTCTCTCATGATCATATCAACATCTTCCTCAACCATGGCACCATGAGAAGGGTGCATCTTTTTGGAAGGCTTCTTGAACCTATGATGATTTGCTGGGAGACCGAAGCGGCTGATGGCTACATGAGGATCTAGTTCTGAAATGTCGTCATAACTCTTGGAGAACACATCACAGTGTTGTTTAAGGAATTCTATGTATTGTTGTTGCTCCTCAAGGGAAATTGCAGCACAAATCAGTGTGGGTTTTGGGTCTTCCTCACTACCAAGGTCCATCGGTACCAACTCATTGAATGTGGCAGACACTCCTTATTCAATGGCGGGATGATCATCCTCTAAATCCTTTTCTTCACTTCTGGCAGAGGGATCCTCGTAAGGAGGAGTTGCCTCTGAGTCGACAGATCCTGACGGGAGGTGGGTACTAGCTTGAGCAGTAGTGGACACTACACCGGGGGACTCCTGTGTTACCGCAACCATAGCGATGAAGGTTATCGGTCCGATCCCATCTGGTATTCGGCCCAAGGGGCCACACATGATGATATCGAAGAAATGGTGGTGTGTCGTCTTGATCCAGTTAATTCATTCCCAAAAAAACAAGAAAGTATGATATATTTTCGGACCATGGTGCGGACTTCCCGATAACTTATGGGCGTAAGAGGATCCAATATCACTTGAGACCGATTTCTATAGGAGGAAGAGGTAATATTCTGGCGTCACTTAGGCTTGGGAATGTGTCTCCACCTTGTTCCAGAAATAACGAAGCATTGTCCCATGTCTGGGGTCGTAGCCTCCAATCGGTGGATTGGAAAGATGTAGGCATCATATAGATCTATCCATGGGTCGGTCGCATCCATGGAATACTCAACCTCGTTAGATTGAATCTTATTAGCTTTGATCTATCATTATCCGACATCCATATAGAGGGCATCAAAAGAGTCAAATCGAGGCGTGTCACCTTGAAGAACCCCCACTCGACCATTGATGGAGAACTTGAGGCACTAGTGATATAAAGAGGGAACTGTCGCATGCAGGTCGAGAAATGTCCTTCCCCTCGGGGCCTTGTAGGTGGTATCATGGGAGACAACCATAAATTTGGTGCTAGCAAGTAGGCCGCCGAACTGCGTCTTCATGCAGATCTTGATGATCGATGTTTGTTCACTCCTATCATAACTTTGGATTATAAGGTTAGAGAGACTCTGATCATCTTCGGACAACCCTAGTTTTCCCAGTGTTTGAGTAGAGATTATGTTAATCCCAGATCCTGTGTCGACAAGACTATGGAAAACCTCGATGCCATTGAACTGTTCGGTGATGTACTGTCATTGAAATCCCATTGCGGATGCTACCTCAAGAGAACAAGATTATGGCCTGACATTCGGAATTCTCGACCACCTCAGCATAAAAGCCCTTTGCAGCTGCTACCTCCATCTCAAACTGGAGGGGGCTTCTTAAAGCCTCTGCGACGGACACACGCATATATGACGACAGGAGAAGGGCCTCAAGGATGGAGAGATTTAATTGAATGATGGAAAGATGTTTTAGAACAACATACTTATGTTCAAGGCATGAAAATATGCTTATAGGAGGTCATTCTATGACAGTAGGTATGGTGGGACCTTCCGGCTAGACTGGTGATTGACTGGTGCTAGGAATATCTCACTACTCACTAGTTGAAGCCTACTCAGTGATTACAGGAAAAGGGCCCGATGACTGAGACCGTTCTGTAGAAAATCGTGGCCGATCATGACACAGTCGAGGTGGATCTTCCGGATCCAATAACATGAACGATGGGGAAGGTATACCTGATGTCACCAGATTAGATGGCTGCGCGTGTTGAGCTCTGTGCTTAACCTATTTCCTGGTTTCTGTATCTTGAAAAATAGGGCTATAAGTATTTATTAGGGCACTCTAACATCCCATATAGCCACAACTCTGTCGATGATGACGATGGCTGGGGACACTATGAGGATCCTTCCAACGCTCCTCATCTCCAAGAATCATGTGGGGGTTTACCAGCACTATGGTATTAACTGAGGCATACCATGGACTGTCACTTGATGGGTTTTCCACAACTGGACATATTCTGGGAGGGATCACCATAACTAGGGGCATGTAATTGCCGAGAGTATGGGATGAGGACGATATTGGCAGGGGAATTTGATTTCCCTTACGCCATCGATGTTTTCTATTCTCGGAATAGGTTGGATGAGATGATGATGTAGACATAGTAGCTACATCATCTAAAGGAACTTGTTGATTCAGGTGCGCACGGATGACACCATGGTCATGGGTGACTGTTTTTCAAGCCATACAGTAATCATACTTCTGGGCCCTGTGGTTGGAAACCTGACGCCACTAGCCCTTTTTTTCACTGCTGATGTCTGGCCTCACGAAGATACATTCCACCTATACTGGAGATGGTCCTGACCAAAATATGTTGTTATCCAGATGGTCTTGATGCCATTATATTAGCACATATAACTGTTTGAGATTGTGCCCCAAGATCCAGGGATAGGGGCAATTATTAGGCCGGTCAGTGAGGTTTGACTCTTCTAGCCTCCTACATTCAGGAAAATGAACAATCCCCTACTCTGAGACATAGGGTAAGTAACCAGGGACCTCAACCTCGTTGAACAAGTGGGTCTGGTTCTTCAAGTCTAGAAAGGGGGCCCTTAGAGCCTAACACTAACGAGGAACTCGAGCAGCCTGTCTAAGAGGTGGGGCCTGGTTATCTCACCATGGTGGGGGCATCGTATTGCGGAGGGGCACCTATCGATTCTGAGGTGGACGATAATGGGCCGGAGGCTGCGCCTGAGGTGGAGGGACTCTATAGGGCAGTGGAGTCGGCTCCACTGCTAACAACTCAAGTTGCTTGGGGGCCTTCATTTAGGCCACTCTGGTGGTCTCGGACATGACGGCCCTTCTCATGTGGATTGAAAGAAGAAACAATTGTGTCTTCTTAGCATGCTGCAAGGAATCTTCTAAATGCATGGCCTTATCTAAGAAGTCTTGAAACCCCTTGGGGTAGTTCTAGGTGATTAAAGAGGGGACTAGTTTCATCTTAACATTCCCTAGGCACATTGTCAGTAGTTTCCTTTGAGTCAGTGGCATGTCGAGGGAGTATGTGAGCCCTTTACACTAAGAGAAAATGTCTACAACGCGCTCTTTAGGCCTCTGCTTTCACATGAAGAGGTCTGTAAAACTCATCTTTCAAGTGGTGGAACTGAACTGGTAGAGAAATTGCCTTTAGAGGACTTCCCGACCACCAATTGATCTGATGGGGAGCTGGTTGTACCAGCAGAATGTTGGTCCCTCTAATGTCTACAAAAACCACCAGAGTTTGGTTGCTTCCTACAGCGATGGGGTTCCCAACATGGGCCCACACCTTCAGATAAAGTGGTCCAAGTGCAGCGGCGGTTCCCTTGTCCCATTAAAGGGGGAAAAGTTGGATTCCTAAAACATGATGGTGTTGGCATATCATCCACCCATTCCAGATAAGGCTTTACATTCGGTAGGATTTCCACTATTCATGTCTCAAATTCCTTGAGATGGGCAATGAGTGTCTCCATTTGATCATCTTGGTGGGGGTCCCAGTATTGATGGGGATCCTGGACCACTAGTGCGTTGGTGGGTTATCCAACATGAAAAACAGGACCAGCGGCTCTTGGAGAGGCTGGTGGAACGACATGTGGAGCTTCTTGGGGAACATGAGCTGGTTCCTGAGGATTGTCATGCCATTCAAGAGGATTTGGGGAGACATATTGCGCCCTCTTTCTGTATGTTTGAGCATCAAACCTGTCAGCATGGGAAGGATGGTCGGGGTCACCTGGGGGCAGTTTACCAAGGGGAAGTTTCACTTGCCCCTACTACCATGGATGAGGACCACCATAGTCTGGTTGTCACTATATAGTGAATTTATCAATGAGTTCATAGACTATCTTCTTGTGTTCGGTGAGTTTCTAGAGTAACAGGACATTTTCGGGATTGTCTTCCATCTTCTGCATCGAGCAAGATAGGTTGGAGGGTTTGACAGCTCTGAGGTGTTCCTTTCCCTTGTTGGGATTTCGACTGAGGACTAGTGTCTCTATAGGCACATGAAGACCTAGTAGATTCCTCTTTTTATGGGTGATCCTTCTAGATAGATCCAAGAAGTGTGAAACTCCCTCTAGGAGTAGGTCATTCTAAGATGCTCTAGCTCGTTCTCTCCCTCCGTCTGGTTGACCATGTTAACCATGACCCTACCTTATGGCACATCCATTATGTCTCTTGGAAAATTGTGTTGGCGTTGGATGAAATTGAAATGGAGAGCGGAGTACTACCCCTAGACACAGATTTTGACATGGGGAGAAGCCTCCATGATTATCCTACGAAGCATATTCATGTTGTGGATGCATTGTTGTTGGAGTGTCATATGGAGGCCTTGTGACTCGGGGTGCTAGGACATAGGGAGTGCTTCCAAATAAAGAAGACGCAATTGTTCATCAACATCCTCGAAATGAATTTGGCTCTTACGGTAAGCCACTCTCTGGTGATGGTGGTGAAAGTGTGCCTCCTAGAGGGTTTGACGGAAACACCCAACTTCCTCATGGGTGAGGGAATCCGGCGCACAAGAATTCGGCACTGCATCCGGAAAAAAACAGCTTAGGGAAGTGGACCACTGCAAGGATATCCCATAAGCTCATGGACTCAGATTTAGGGTCTATCCATTCATTTCCTCCCTCGTTAACCAGTGGAGGCTGGGGAACTAGTAGTGGTACCGAAGTAGACCGCTGGGACGATAGTATGGACGATATTGAATATGATGAGAAATCTAACGAACTGCCACATCTCTAGAAATCCTTCGGATAGTGTAGTGACTTAGCCACCACATTTCCATAAGATGGACTGAAGACCACAGTTATCGGTGCAGGGAACATGGCTACTAGAGGTGGACAACGATGTTACTCGTCCACCATTGATCCCCAGAATAGCTCTTTGTGATCTCTAGACGAGCTAAATAGTGATTCTAGTGATGATGGGGGCAATTGCACTGTCGTAACCTGTGAAGTTTCTAAATTCTCATCCTCCTGGATATTCCTACGGAGGGACATGGCAGTCTGATGGACCTCACATTATGGAAGAATGATGAAACTGTACCTTGTGCCAGCCCCGACTCTTGGCACAGAGGACCTAGGTGAGGGTTTCATCAGTGATTCTCTTTCCACCTCAGATTCTGAGAAGCAAACTAGTTTGATCTCAGTCTGAATCCTCTTGGTACACTTTTTATGGCGGTGATGACCCGTCCTCTTACCCAGGTATGGTTCTTTCGGAAATGGTAGATTTTTGGTATGAAGACCTTAGGTAGTACTGATAATGGGGTGGGGAGGACTCCCGCTGGAGTGAGATGGGGTGCGAGGAGCACCTAAAAATATTTCAAATGGGACATGGGAAGGACATACGTGGGAAGTGCTTGACCGAGTAGGTCCTCCTCATGAGCTGATAAGAGCATGGGAAGGACCTCCATGTTGGGGGCTAGTGAAGAGAATTTTGCCTTCAATCACCTGACTATTGAAGCATAGATGACCATATCCAGTTGTTTGGAAGACATGGGGAGGCCCCAAAAGCTGTATATTGACCGGATGTGCAACATCTACACACTGGCGGTCTGTGGTAGGAGGAATGACTCCATAACCTATGTAATAAGCACAACAGAGGCTTCCTTACATATTGTCACCATCATGGGGAGGCCCCTCATTCGGACTAGCCGTGGAATGAGGAAGACCACTAAACTGAGCTTGGAAGTGTGTAAAACCCGCGTTCTATATGTTGAAGGTACGGGGAGGACCTCTATACTGACAGAGGCCACTAGCCGCACCGGTGGCTGAGAGAGTCGACCAAGATTGCATGTGGGGTGGTTGGGGCCTCAATTCGGGCCGGGTATATAAGTGCCACTCCTCATCCTACATAGGGGGTTGATGATATAAGTTAGTGGTGGCACAAGCCACAATAGTTTATGTGGACACTCCTTAGTGGGTGTCCTCCTCAACCTATGCCTGACACTGGCATCGGGTCAGCTGGACCAGGGATGGTGGTGCAGGTACATAGATTACCTACTCTTCAACTTGTGGGACTGTGTAGATGCACTGGTGCGGCCTAGTGGGGACCCCTCCTGGGGTCCCTAGAATCGGGATCCCATCCAGGCTAGCCCAGAAATCCCCTTCCTCATTAGTGTTGGGGAGGGATTCATAGAATCATTCTAGGGAGAGGCTCTCGAAATTATTGTACACTGGAGTGGGGAGCAGTGGCTCCCTGCGCGGCCCTTGGGGGCGGCAGGGGTGACGAGGCGCAGATGCCTCTAAATCCTGGTGGGTTGTATCCCGAGTCTAGATAATCCCCTTCTCCTCGTGTCCATGCACAATGTCATTTCTGACCCTTCATTGAATGAAATCAAAAGGGTAGATGGTGTGTGTGCACCCACCAGTTATGGTTGTGGAGGATGTCGCAGAAGCATTGGAGATGCGCGAGGTTACCCCATTGGTGTTGGACCTGCCCCTACGTCAGTGGGCGGGTGAAAATCAGATTCCTAATGCAGTAGCTTTGTTCATGGTAAGTAGGGAGATTAATCAATTTCTTCATAAAAAAATAAATCAACTTCTAGTTCCCCAGTTCCATTTTGTCTCCCATTGCTAGTAAGAAGGATCGACACTGACAATAATGCAGACAGGGATGTCCAACATTTGACATCCCCATCTTCTAGTGAGTTTCACATGAGGTGCACTATTTTCATGGCATGACCAAGCACTGTATAGCTAGATCTAGTGACATGCTAATCCACATAGGTATTGAACACTTCTAATCTCCAAATTGAGTAGAATTACGTCTTGTCGGGTTCACCATTTCTATTTCTAACGCTTTCAGTGGGGCGCGTGCATCTTTCGGTTTGAGGACGACAAGGACGTGCTGGCTGTTTCCACGCATTCCCACATTCCTAAGGCGGGCGACATATTTCACATGTTTAGGTATGTTTTCTCCTTGATCGAAATGGGATGATGCGAAGTCGGTTTCTCCTTCCATAGATTACTCCTCAGAACTCATCACCTAGTCTAGGTCTCCCTTATAGACTAAGAAGATGTTCGTGAAACTCTTACATGTTCCATATCTTTATAGACATCGATTAATTACACTACCTTTGTCAGGACATTGCAAGTTATCGAGTCATGGAAGCAGCCTTCGGTTGGGGGAGTAGTCACGTTTGACATCACTGGCGTGTCTGGATGCTGGAACACTAATGCATCTGGGATTGTACCACTTATTATAGGGAATCTCAAGGGATTGGAATCCTGAGGCATTCCATGTTATGTGTGGGGAATTACAATACATATGAATTCCTCTGAGTTTTTACTCAACTTCAAATGTTTTACATAGGGAATGTCGCAAGTTTAATGTCTAGTGGCGAGGGATCAGACAGATCGGAACACTGACTAGAGGGGATCATATGGCTGAAACCCCTAGAGGGAACATGGATGTTGGGGCTGACATGTTCTTAGTTACCCGGCAACTACTAGTAGTAGTGAAGAGGTGAATTGACATGATCTCACTGGTATATGGAGGCCTAGGTAAGAATCAAGATGGATAATGGATGGTCCTGTGAAGATAATGGATAATGATATGGAGTCGACTCGAGGGAGACAGTGATGTTGGGCTTGATCCATGAAGAGACCTCCTACATATCCCCGCGCAAATGTATAAAATTTCACAAAGTTCAAGATTGGGTATAGAATCGGGGTGTGTATAGAGGATAGAAACCCGATGATATACTGAGGATAATGTGTGGTTAGAAGCCAAAGGATGGTCTGATTCCATAGGGATAGACCATATGTGTGGGTCCAATCATAGAGGTCTACAACGGCATACCAATGGATTGGAAACACAATGGCTTTCCACTGGTTGGGATTGACAACAACATACTATCGATCGGGGTACACAACGGATTACCACTACATGAGGTTCAAAAAAACTTATCATTAGGGAGGGGATCAAAATGTCTTACCACTTTTTGGGGTCACAACAGATTGCCGCTGGATGTAGGAAAAACGGTGCGTCATGCAGGATGGGGGTTGACCGACGTGGAGTGGTCGGGACCAGTGGTTGTTAGGTTTGAACCTTTGGGAGGTTTCCTACGTACCTTGCCTTGGAAACGATCAAATTCCATGTAGTTTGGATGGTGGGAACCGATTTGAAGGGGGTTAGAACCAATTTTCTGGTTGGATTGATCCTCTAGGAGTCATCCTATGTATCATGCCTTGTCAAGGATAAAAGTCCATGTTGTTCGGGATGGTGTGGTTGAACCGACGTGAAGATGGTCGGAACCAATGGATGGTGGGCCTGAACATAAAAAAGGCTTCTTACGTACCCTTCCTTAGAAAGGATCAAAGTCCCCATATTTCAAGAAGGTGTAGGGATTACACTCTAGGCTGTACAGATATGATTTCATGGTCGATGCTTACTCTAATCCCATGTGAGTCATACTCGGTGTGACAATCGAGAGGTAGCAAAGACCTGAAGATCACGTCACGAATGGTGTGTTCGCGGGAAGTGGAATGGGGCGTACACTTGGTTAGCGACCCAAAATGGAAACAATGGATTAATCATGGTTAGAAACCCATATAGATGGATATTGGGACTAACTGTAGGGTGGAGGCCTGGTTGTGACAAATACCAATGGGAGACGGGTTTCGCAACGAAGAAAGGAGGGCTATGGTTCTCATCCCCCCTCTCTAGTCCTTGGGACTAAAGAAGAAAGGAGTAGCTGTGACACAACCTCCTACAAGAAAGTCTAGGGGATTAAACCAATGTGGTTTCCCTCTCTCTAAAGATAGACACCACTCTGTTGAAGGTGGGTCTCATTTCATGTCAGGAATGATCTCACTCCAATGGAGACCACTGGCCGGGAAGAATATCCAAGGTGGGGAACCCTGCGTATGACACACGGGGCGAGGTAACAATTTATCATCATTTGTTGAGGATGATGGTGATTGGTAGTCTAAATTCATGCATCTTGGAGAAGGTGGGTTTACTTCGCACCCCTAGGACTTACATAACTGATATCCACCTGCCCTTAGGGAAGGGAAGGCATCAACAACTATATGGAGAGGGGGTGTTATGGAGTGATCCATTGGGGTTCCATGTTATCATGGCTCTATAATGAAGAAATATTCTTCAGCATGCCTATGAGAAGAATCATGAGGCAAAGCAACACAAAGGGAAGAACCACCCAGGGGACTTTGAAATCACTTCGTGCAAACCTAGAGGGTCGCACAGGAAAAGGAATTGCGGAACAAGGGGGCTCATACGTAGAAGCCTCATGAAGCTCTGGTTCTCCATGTAATGGAGGAGCTTCTCGAAGGGGTGTGCTTCATGAAGTGAAGTCCCCTAGACTTGGAATAGGGAATATGTGCATATGGAAGGTTCTTTAAGAAGTGGAAAGGCATTCGCAGAGCCATGCTTCATGAAGAAAGGGTGCCTTGCAAAGCATATCATTGAGAAACAATGTGCGTCGTGAAGTATAGTGGGCCTACCTTATATTGTAGGTCACATGTTCAAAGAGGGTACTTTGCGAAGCATATGTGCTCCGTTAAGACCCATGTCCCCTTGGGGATATCCTTCCTTTACAGAGGCTCGTGGGCTCCGTGAAGGGCATACCTCCTTGAAGAGGGGGTGAATTAAAATTAAGGGAGAGGCACTTCGAGATGCTAATGTACATAAAAGAACTCATAGTTCAAAGGGAAGAGATCGCCTCCCTATTTGGGAGCTAAGAAGGTTAAAGGTCGGAGGATCTTTTCATTGGGATCAAGTGGAGCCGAGTATTTATAGGCAATATGCGCCGAGAAGCAGAGCTCGCTCTGTGAAAATCCAATGTTTTATCTGTGGCGGGTTCGCGGATGTCAAATGGGTTCATGGAGCATCCTACATCCTTGATCCATGGCGTGTTCATGAAAGTCAAATGGGTTCATGATGATTCCCACCTCCTTGATCCATGGTGAGTTCACAAACATCAAATCGGTTCATGGAGCATCCCGCTTCCTTGCTCCACGGTGGGTTCACGAATGTCAAATGGGTTCATCGAGCATCCCAACTCCTTTCTCTATGGCTCGTTTGCAAATGTCAAATCGGTTCTCAGATCTTCCCACCTCCTTGATCCACATTGGCTTCACGAATGTCGAATCGGTTTGCAAAGAATCCTGCCTCATTTCACCCTAGCGGCTTCACGTAGGAGTGCTTTGCATCGGCCGTGGTCCTATGGGGGCTCCACGAACAGTCTTCGCAAGGCATCCCCTATAGCTTTCCATTTGTTCTGTTCGTCCCAAATTTTTGCGCCAACAACCCTTTATCATTGAAGGTGTTATATGATATGTGATGATGATTCTAATATATAAGTATGAGAGATTATATTTCTGATTTTTGATCTCACTATTATACTTGTTCATGGGTCAAGACTGAGAACCAAAATCATTTGGGTTTACATCAACCCCTTCATGTGATAAATTGGAAGTGAGACAATATATAGATATATATCATGGTTGGGTCTCCATGTACCCCTCGATGGAATAAAAATCTTTGGTTGGTTATCAGTCATTTGACTTAATTATATCACTTCAATATTGTTCATGATACAACCAAAGTTATTGACTTAGGAATTATTCTATAAAGGATATTATCAGTTTTTAAGTAGTACCTTCTATGATAGTTTTTTATAGGGATACCCGATTTACTTATAATTTTTTGTAGAAGCATCCAAGAGGTGATGGGATACAAGATTTTTCTTAGAATGAAATTTAATATGAAGACTATTGTTAAAACTGAAATAACTATATAGATCCAGTATTACATGCTTCATGCTTGCATTGGCATCTTTTTTAGAGCTTGGGATGACTTTTTGGGACTAATTGATTTTTCCTATAATAATATTTACTATCCATCTTTCATGATGGAACCATATGAGGCCTTTTATGTCAATCCATGTAAAGAAATGTTTTATTGGTCAATGATTGGGGAATCATACTTGATTGGACACTGTTTGGTACAAGGTATGATGATAAAAAGTAATTTTATTTTTCAATGAATTTTCATGGAAGAGAGATGTTATAAACCCTATTATAATAATCATGTATTCCCATTGGAGTTATAAATTGGTTTTTAGGTGTATTTGAACGTTTCAACATAGTTTGGTACCCAAAAAATACATGAAAATGATTGCTATCACCATATATGTGGGGTTATTCTAGGTTATTGAGAACATTGGGATGATGGATTACCATTTTAATTTTAATCCCCAATTTATGTCGATTTAAAAAAAATTCATGTGGCACAGCTCAAATGTTATATCCCTAAATCATCACATCTCTTGATCCTTGAGGAACGTTTTATGGTATCTAATTTATCTTAGATATAGTATCCAATTAATATTTTTGAATCTATGAAAAATTTTATTTGTGGTAATTGTATCCTATTATTTTAGGTTCATTGGTATAATTATTCTCTTTCACGTGATACATGGGAGTGTGGGGCACTCTTATGTGAGTGGTGGAATCATCTATTTGATATTGAATCATCTTGATATGATATGTACTAGAAGAACTAATTTATGGTGGGGAAATTGTAACATCATGTTTCTAGTGTTTAGATACTTCAAAACTATTTTTTTGATAGTCATTTTTTGGATCTTGTTTCATGTTTTTTCAATAATTTTAGAGATTTTGGGAAGTTTCTAGGCCAGTATGGGTTGGATAAAAAATTGGGAAATGGTATGGGAATTTTAGGAAACTATGTGACATATATTTAAGTTTTAGTGAGGGTTCATTGTTAGGTAAAATCATGATACGTCCCCCTCATACTGTGAGACACAGGATTCTGGGGAGTTCATAATTGGTGCACCATCATTAATCTACAGGGAAAACCATACACCATTTTGCTAGTATCTCATGTGGGAATTCATGACTGGAATACAGTTTCAAAAAACCATGCTACCAAAACATGTGACTCTCTTCAGATGCCTTGTATGTGTGCATGGTGTGGCACACCATTTTGACAAAACCGTTTGGTGTAACCCGGGAAACCATGAAATATTAATTTAATTCTATTAAAATTATAATTAAATATTTGATACCATGGTTTTAACACTAATATTTTTCCATTAAATACATATAAATCTGTTGTCTTTCTTAGGCTCTCTAGAGATGATTCTATCTCCAGAACACCCCTATCCTCATGGATTAAAATGTCTGTGTATTTGTTGCATCTTATATGGAATGTGAAATCTATGTGAATTGTATTAATCCATGCTCTATTTTTGTCTTTATTTTGGAGTGGTTGGTACTCATGCTTTTGATTTATCTTGATAAATATATGTTGAATTGTCAAACTAGGACTCTCCCTTGATCATTCCATCCTTGGAATCATTTTTGGTGGATCCTATTTTTGGGTGGTGTTTTTTTCATGGCTTTAGGAAGGTTGATCCATAATTATTTACGCCAAACATGAATACATGATTAATTTCATGAAAAAATGAATTTCAAATTTATTTCTAGACCATTAATTGAGAATATTTTATGCTTGATTTCAAAAAGAAACGGAATTATAAAAAAAACTTTTTAATGGTCTTTAAAATATTTGGTGGATTTATATAAGAAATGTCTTCAAATGGAAATTCATTTGATGACTTAATTTTTTTTATTATTAAGAAAGTTTTTTTGAATGGAATATGGTTTGGAAAAGAATGACATTATAAAAACCAATGATTTTATTTTGATATTGAAATGGCATGTTGAAACATTAAATTTTAATTTGAATTGTGAAATATGTTTTTACATGAAAATAATTATTTTTTCATGATTTTTTGATTTATTTATTTAAAGAACATGTGATCCTGTAGAGTTAGTTCATGACCAGTGTAACGACCCAAAGTTTCATTAATTGAAATCCCTCTTGATCTAATTAAATGTCTCATTATGTAAAATGTTTATATAAAATTTCAACTTCGATGGTTTTATGTTATGAATTCCGACTGTTACTTTTATAGCCATTGAACATGGATCACATGATTAGTTTAAATATAAGGCTTTGACAAACCCAATTTACTCAGACAAAGGAAGCGGTGGACTCATCCAGCAAAATTGCTCCACACGAAGCCCATTTTTCTGAGCTTGGAAAAGAGGTGGCGTCTTTGGGCTTCTCTATTGACCGAGCCCAAGGTGAGGTTTATCATGTCAAGGTCGAACGGGACCATCTATGGGAAAAGTGGAAGTTTATAGAGATTACCACTCGAGCGATGTTATCTGAGCCACCCCAAGAGTTTTTCACCATCGCACACCTTTCCCTTAGGACTTATGTGGCTGTTTTAAGGGGTTATGTAACAAATTTCTAGTACTATGTTCCTGTACATTATTTTTGTATATAATAATGAATACACTTACTTGTCATTATTGATAAATTGTAAATAGTTTTTAAAGTACAAATAGAGTTTGTAGTTATTATTTAATAAAGAAATATATTTTATTAAATTAAGGGATTTATTAATTAAATAATACTTTACCAAAATATTATTATTATTATTAAATTAGTTTTTATTAAATATAAATGATATTATAATTTTTTGAATGCAATTGTAATTTTTATTAAGGTTTGATATCCATTTTTGTCAAAACGCGTGAATTTTCGATAAATTTCAGTTTTTTTAAATTGTAAATTAAAATATATAGAAAATTATTTAGATAAAATAAGTTTTATTTCTAGAATCAGGATGTTGAAATTATCCGATGGTGATTTTTTCATAATTTTTTGAGACAGTCAAATATTTGGGTAATAATAAAATACCTTTTAAATATAGAATGTGTTTTATGACATAATAATGACCTAATAGTGATGTAATAAAATACTATAAACTTTATGATCGGCCAATATATTTTTTACCATTAAAATAATGTGATTTTTGGTTTGTTTGAATTATTTTACAACACATTAATGGACCACTCATGACTTATTAAACATCTTGTCTTTTTAAATTATTTTCCATGGGAGTGTGACTCTCTTCCACATAAGAAACCCCTTTATTTTAAGAATTTCGGACTTTGGACTTATAAAATATTGTTTCCCGCTCCCCTTTTTCCAAAAACCATGGGAAAAATCCAGGATCTGTTTTGTTTTTTGGATTAGTTTAATGAAAGGAGTCCCAAACCTAAATAATAAATAATTCACTCTCCTTTCCTATATAAACCCACCCAAGCTCCAACTTCCTCCTCACTCAAAGCCTTTTGAGTTCATCCAACCTCTGCCCTAATATCTCTAGAATCCTCCCAAGGTGCCCCATGTTCCCAAGAATCCTCTCTCAAGCCTCTATCAAGCCTTTGGTAGCACACTTCCAGGTAAGTGTTTTTCTTCCTTTCACTTTTTTGTCCAATTTTTTTTATATTGTTATGCCCTTTTAATTTCAATTATAAATGATATGGTATGGTTTTTAACCTCCCCCATACTTCCCTCTTATTTTTTTTAATGATGGGAGACCCATTTCCCTCTCAATAAATTCCTCCCATGTACACCTGTTACTATGCCGAAATTACGAAAGGAACTTCTCTCTCCTCATTTACATTTAATCAATACTTTTGTATCATGAATCTAAATTCTATTAAATTGTTGGGACATGTATCTATATGACCCCGTTAATGTCCATTTCATGTAGATATTATGATACACCCCTTTCTCTCCCATCAACCATTTTTATGTTTTCTTATATCACGCTGTTACGCTGCTGAAATTTCACCAATTTTCTAAGCCAATGCCATTGTGTAGTGAATACCATTCCCATTTCTCCATCAAGGGTATTCACCTTCATGCATATTTATTTATTTATTATAAATTTTTATTCCACATTCATTTTTCAAGCAATAAATGATTATTTTTTATGAATCCATGTTCTATGATGCATGTGGCACACTTATGCATGAAATGAAATGTTTAAGAAGGGTGTGCCCTTATAGCGCTCCAATGCATTGGGTAAAGTATAGTATCATGATACATCATGTGCAATGAGTGTTGACTCATGTTAATTCACGTTCAACGAGTTTTTACTTGTGCATCAGGTGCAATGAGTATTTACTCATGCTCCATGTGCAATGAGCCTTGGCTCATACTAATTACATGTTAAGTGTTGTTGCCACATTTCCATGTTATGATTGTCATGCTTTATCATGACTTTATGTTCATGTTTCTCTTGTGATCTATTGATATTCCTGTTGTCTGACATGTATTTTACTCCTCATGTATTCCATTTTTATTCCCTTACTGGGATTTATAGCTCACCCTTTTCTTATGAATGTCCTCAGGTTATCCCATGCAATTCTAAGTACGAGGGAATGTAGTGATCATGTAAAGGATGTTTTCAATAAAGATGTTGTATTTCATGTTTTAATCTGTTATGTATGGATCCTAACCCCCAAAGACACTATACCTCTCGATCATACAAGTTTTATCAAGTGAATATTTAATGTAATAAATCATGTTTAATTTTGTAATAAAATTAGGGTTGTCATAGTTGGTATCAAAGGATAGATTTAGTTATTTTTGGTATTAGGATTAGAAAACCCTTGTAAAGCCTTACAGAAAAGACTAAGTATAATAAAAACATCCCTAAGTTTTGGTCAGTACTGAGTAAGTGGTTTATCAAACAAATTCAACCCTGTCTGGATACGGGAATGTAGAGGCGGCTCTGGCACAGATGTATCCTAGGGGTAAAACCTGAAAACACCGCTTTGAGCTAGACTTGAACGGGAACTGGTGCACGACAACATTACTTGTTGTACTCTTGGTTACGACACTCATGGGGGATATTTTTTGATAACTTCACAAGCTCAGTATGAACCCTTATTAAGGGAATAAAAAAAATCCCATAAGAATATATGTTAGAAAGTAGATCTTGAAAAGCCTATATTGAAGCCTATATACTCATGAGCTAAGGAAATAAAAGTTTATTTATAAGTTATCAACTTTTGTCTTTGGATTACCCTTTTTTTGTTACCCCATAACTTTCATTTTATTCAAGACAATGGACAGTAATAGGACAACTCGGGCTAACAACTGATTTAAAGATCAGTGTGATGACTGTACTAATGAGATGCCCAATCCAATGGGAGTGGGAATCACGAACTTTGTCACGATTGTCTCTCAGATAACTCAAGATTTGAATATAAAAATGGGTTAAGACGAACTTCAAAACCCCCATAAGAAGTAACAAGTCGCTATCGAGAGCTCCATGAGACAAAGGCCTCCTACTTTTAGTGTATCATTCGATCCCACGATCGCAGAACAATAGATCAACTCCATTGAAAAGATCTTCTCCATACTTCAATTTTCTGAACAAGAGAAGGTTCTCCTGGAAGATTATCATATGGAGGGTGAAGCTGTTCAATGGTGGACGTTGATAAAAAATACAAAGCCTGAGGAGGAGATCGAGGCGTTGGAATGGAAGGATTTCCGGAAGATGTTTTTCGATAAATATTTTACGCGCACCCTCTAGCTTAAGAAGGAAAGGGACTTACTTTCCCTCAAGAAAAAAAGAAGAAGAATCTATTGGAGTGTACGAGGAAAACTTTACAAGGCTTTCATGATATGCTTCCAGATTTTTCGTTACCCCCGAATGCAAGGTTGACCGCTTCTTTGGTGGGATGAAGCCTAGCCTGTAGAAAGCACTAGTGATTCGTGACTTCGAAAACTCTGAGGAAATTGTCCAATTTTCCCTCTAGGTCGAAATGGAGATCAGGGAATCACAGGGGTATCATGGGGACAAGAAGCATAAGGTGGACTTCAATGCTAGCGGTCTGATGGATAAATCCAATGTTGCTAAAAGATCCAGCACCCCACTTTCCAAAAGTGCGGAAAGAACCACCCTGTAAATTGCCTCAAGGGGATGAGGAAATGCATTAGGTGTGGAAGAGAAGGGCACCTAGCTATTAACTATTGGAAAAAAAGACTCGCGGCTACGTCAGAGGAGAAGAACACTCCGTTTGAACCACAATGCATTGTTCATTTCTACAACTGAAAAGAACTGGGGCATCTTGCAAATCAGTTCCCTAATCCAAAGGTTTTCGGATGCAACCAATAACCTACAAGGCAGAAATGAAGTGATTTTTCCATCACTTCTACCAAAGTGAACCCATACAATGAAGTGGTGATAGGTATGCTAGTTATTAATTCAATAATAGAGAATGTACGTTTTGATTCAGGTTCTACGCATCCTTTTATATCTCAAAAGTTTAGTAGAACAATCCCTGCACGACCATAAATCATGGAAGTGAAGATGTCGGTGAGTACAGAAAATGGGTCAATCATTGCATCCCATGAATATAACTCATCCCATGTCATAATCTATGGATTTAATTTCCCTACGAACCTCGTCATACTCCATCTAGTGGAATTTTATGCAATGCTTGGCATGGAATGGCTTTCCTTATATAGATCCAACATAAATTGTTGGGAGAGGGAAATCACACTCCATGTGGAGAATCGACCACCGATTATTTACAAGTGTAAGGAGGAAGATGAATCTCCTTTAGCTCCATCATCTCATGAATAGATATTACTGCCCTATGATCACACGTATCTGGCATAGATGATTGAGTCCAAGGAAGAAACCAACCTTGATGAAATTAATATTGTGAGGGAATTCGCTGAAGTGTTTCCCGAGGAAAATCTTGGTCTTCCTCCTAGAAGAGATGTTGAATTATCAATTGAACTTATACCTGGGCCACTACCAATATCCAAGACTCCATATAGAATGACTGTCGTTGACCTTGAACCCCTAAAGAAGCAACTATAATAGAATCTGGATAAAGGTTTTATACGCCCATGTGCTTCACCATGGGGTGCACCAGTTTTCTTCGTCTAGAAGAAGGATGGGTCAATGCGGATTTGCATCAATTATCGTGAACATAAAAAAATCACGGTAAAGAACAAGTATCCCCTGCCATGGATTGATGACTTTTTTGATCAGCTGCATGGAGCACAATACTTCTCCAAGTTAGATTTGTGGTCGGGATATTATCAAGTAAGGGTGAATAAGGAAGATGTCCCCAAGACTACTTTTCGTACAAGATACGGGCACTATGAATTCATTGTAATGCCTTTCGAACTCACCAATTATCCATCATTATTCATGGAAATGATGAATATAGTCTATAGAGATTAACTAGAAAAATATTTTGTAGTCTTTATAGATGATATTCTAATATACTCCAAAACCAAGGAGGATCATGAGAAGAATTGAAGAACTGTAATGGAGACTTTGCGCAAGGAGAATCTCCCTACAAAGTACAGAAAGTGTGATTTTTGGTTGAAGGAAGTCTCATTCTTGGGACATATCATCATAAGAAATGGGATATCTATGGATCCCTCCAAAAAAGATGCAATTGAGGGATGGCCAATGCCAACATTGGTAACCGATATTCGTAGCTTCTTTGGGTTAGCAGGATATTATCAACGATTTGTGGGAAATTTCTCATGATTGACCAACCCTCTAACTAGGATAACTCGAAAAGGAGTAAAATTTTCTTGGAGTGATGAATGCAAAGAAAGCTTCAAGGAGTTGAAAAGGAGGATTATCACTATACTTGTGCTCACTTTACCCACAAGTGGGGAACTTTTTGTGGTATTCAGTGATGCATAGAAGAATGGCTTAGGTTGTGTGCTGATGCAGAATGATATAGTGATATCCTATGTCTCAAGGTATTTGAAAATAAATGAGCGAAACTATCCAACGCATGATCTGGAGTTGGCCGATGTGATCTTTACCTTGAAAATCTGGCGACATTATATATATGGGGAGAAATGTGAGATATATACTGACCACAAGAGTCTTAAATATATATTCACACATAAATAGCTTAATATGAGCCAGAGAAGATGGATAGAGCTCACCAAGGAGTATGACTATTCAATACATTACCACCCTGGGAATGCGAACAAGGTGGAAAATTCCGAAAGTAGAAAGGACCCAACGATTCTATCAATGATGAGAATTGAGAAGGATCCAATCTTCTTAGGCTTGCTGATGATGAACATGGGAATCATAAATATGGGAACATTATCAATCGTTTCACAAATTATTGCTCAACCATCTCTTTTGGAAGGTTAAAGGATTCTCAAAAGGATGATGTGTGAATTCAAGAAAAAGTGGAAGTTATCGAAAAAGGGAAACCCTCAGAGTTTAATGTTAATAAAGAAGGAATTGTGCAATTTGGGAAAATTCTATGTGTTCCTTCAAGTCCGGAGCTGAAGAAGGAACTTTGGGTGATGCACATGGTTTAAATTTCTCAATTCACCTAGGGATCACAAAGATGTATTGAGATCTTAGAGAAAAATCTTGGTGGGATAATATGAAGAAGGAGATCGCTGAATATACATCAAAGTGCCTAGTGTGCCAGCAAGTGAAGGTAGAGAGGCATAATTCTAAGGAGATTATGAAACCATTTCCCATACTCGAATGGAAATGGGAGAACATCACCATGGACTTTGTCACCAGACTTATGAGGACATCCAAAGGAAACAATGCAGTCTGGGTTGTTGCGGATCGTCTTACAAAGACTACACACTTCATTGCTATTTAGGAGGATTTCCCATTTGATCAATTGGCACGAATATATATCCAGGAAGTGGTAAGGCTGCATGGAGTACCACTTTCTATTGTGTCTGACCGAGATCCAAGATTCACCTTTATGTTTTGGAAGATTCTCCAACATGCTCTGAATATTGAACTGAACTTCAGTATGTCCTATCATCCTCAAACTGATGTCCAATCTGAGCAGACAATCAAAAAACTTGAGAACATGTTGAGAGCATGCTCAATGGACTTTAAAGGAGGATGGGATCAACATCTTCCGCTGGTTGAGTTCTCTTATAATAATAGTTTCCACTCGAGCATCCTAATGGCACCATATAAAGCCATGTATAGGAAAAGCTGCAGAACACCAGCATGTTGGGATGAGGTCGGTGAACATATGCTTCTTGGACCTGAAATGGTCGAGGAAATGGTGGAGAAGGTGAAAACCATTTAGTAGCATATCAAGACAGCCCATAGTCGATATAAGAGTTATGATGATAATTGTCGATGAGACCTTGAGTTTAATGTTAGAGACATGTTTTTTCTGTGCATAACTCCATGGAAGAAGGTCATGAGGTTTGGAAAGAAAGTGAAGTTAAATCCAAGGTACATCGGCCCCTTCTAGATTTGTGATCATGTCAGGGTGGTGGCCTATCGACTAGAACTTCCACTACCATGGCCAAAGTACATGATGTCTTTCATGTATCCCTCTTAAGGATGTACATACCGGACCCTTCACATGTACTCTCTTCTGAAGTGGTACAGTTGGAGGATGATCTTTCTTATAAGGAGAAAACAGTGAAGATATTAGATCGTAGAGAAAAAGTTCTACGAAATAAGACAATTCCCCTCCTCAAGGTGTTGTGGGGAGACCACAAGTTTGAAGAAGTGACTTGGGAATCAGATGAAATGATGAAGCTGAGTTACCCACATCTGTTTTAGTGTTGGAAAAGGAAATTCTGAAGGAGAATTTTCTTAAGGGGGGAATATTGTAATGAACCAAAGTTTCATTAATGTAAATCCCTCTTGATCTAACTAAATGTCTCTTTGTGTAAAATGTTTATATAAAATTTGAACTTTTTTGGTTTTATGTTAAGAATTGTGACCGTTACTTTTATAGACATTGAACAGTGATCACATGATTAGTATATATAGAAGGCATTAACAAACCCAATTTACTCAGAAAAAGGAAGTGATGGAGTCATCTAGTAGAATTGTTCCATACGAAGCCCATTTGTTGGAGCTCGGTAAAGAGGTGGAATATTTGGGCTTCACTCTTGACCAAGCCCAAGATAAGCTTCATCATGTCATGATCGAATGGTACGGTCTACTGGAAAAGTGGAAGTTGATAGATATTACCACTTGAGCGATGTTATCTGAGCCACACCAAGATTCTGTCACCATCGCACACATTACCCTTAGGTCTTATGCGGCTGTTGTAAGGGGTTATGTGAAAAATCGCTAGTATTATGTTCATGTATATTATTTATGTATATAATAATGAATTTACTTTCTTGTCATTATTGATACATTGTAAATAGTTATTAAAGTACAAATAGTGTTTTTAGTTATTATTTAATTGAGAATTCTATTTTATTAAATTAATGGTTTTTTGAATTATATAATATTTTAGTAAAATATTATTATTATTATTAAATTAATTTTTATTAAATATAAATGATCTTATAATTTTATGAATTCAATTGTAATTTTTATTAAGGTTTGAAAGTCATTTTTGTTAAAACCCGTGAATTTTCGATAAATGTGAGTTTTTATTTTAAAAGTCAAAATTAACATATTCAAAAAATTATTTAGATAAAATAAATGTTATTTCTGGAATCAGGATGTTGAAATTATCCATCCGTGAATTTTTCATAATTTTCTGAGACAGTCAAATTTTTGGGTAAAAATTAAATACCATTTAAATATATAATGTGGTTTATGACATCATAATGACCCAATAGTGATGTAATAAAACACTATAAGCTTTTCGTTCGGCCAATATATGTTTTAACATTAAAACAATGTGATTTTTGGGTTTTTTTTGATATATTTTACAAAGCATTAATGGACCTCTCAAAACTTATTAAACATATTGTCTTTTTAAATTATTTTCCATGGGTGTGTCACTCACCTCGACATAATCAACCACATTATTTTAAGAAGTTTGGACTTTGTCGATATAAAATATTTTTTTCCTCTTCCCTTTACCAAAAACCTTGGCCAAAAACCATGATCTGATTTGTGGTTTGGATTAGTTTAATGAATGGGGGTCCCAAACCTAAATAATAAAGAATTCACTCACCTTTTTTATATAAACCCACCCAAGCTCCAACTTCGACCTCACTCAAAGCTTTTGGAGTTCGTCCATCCTTTTCCCAACTCTCTCTAGAATCCTCCCATGGTGCCCCAGGCTCCCAAGAAGCCTCTCTCAGGCCTCTCTCAAGCCTTTGGAAGCACACTTCCAAGTAAGGGTTTTTCTTCCTTTCACTTTTTTGTCCAATTTTCTTAATATTATTATGTCCTTTTAATTTAAATTATAAATGCTCGGGTATGGTTTCACACATCCTACATCCTGCCCTCTTATTGATTGAATTATGGGATACCCCTTTCTATCTCATTAAATTCCTCCCATGTACACTCGTTACTATGCCGAAATTCTGAAAGGAACTTCTCTCTCCACAATTACTATCAAGCAATACTTTTGTATCGTGAATATATATTCCATTACAATTGTTAGGACATATATCTATATGACCCCCCCCTTACTGTACATTTCATGTATATATGATGAGACACCCTTTCTCTCTCATCATCCATTTTTATGAATTCTTATATCATGCTGTTACGCTGCCGAAATTGCACCGATTTTCTATGCCAATGCCATTGTGTAGTGAATACCATGCCCATTTCTCGATCAAGAGTATTCACCTTAATTCACATTTACTTATTGATTATAAAGATTCATTCCACATTACTTTTTCATGGAATAAATGATTATGTTTTACGAATCCATGTTTTATAATCCATGTGGCACAACTACGCATGAAATAAAATGTTTAAGAAGGGTGCACCCTTATAGTGACCCAATGCATTGGATAAAGTATAGTATCATGATACATAATGTGAAATGAGGGTTGAATCATGCTAATTCAAGTGAAATGAGGTTTCAATCGTGCTTCATGTGTAATGAGGATTTACTCATGCTCT
Organism: Viscum album; assembly: GCA_963277665.1. NCBI lineage: Eukaryota > Viridiplantae > Streptophyta > Magnoliopsida > Santalales > Viscaceae > Viscum > Viscum album. The sequence goes on along the minus strand of OY728143.1, from coordinate 872,234,419 downwards.
ATGTACAATGAGCCTTGGCTCATGCTAATTCCATGTTAAGTGTGGTTGCCACAATTCCATGTTATGATTATCATGCATTATCATACCTTTATGTTCATGTTTCTCTTGTTCTCTATTGATATAAATATTTTCTAACATGTATTTTACTCCTCATGTATTCCATGTTTATTCACTTACTGGGATTTATAGCTCACCGCTTTTCTTATGCATGTCCTCGGGTTATCCCATGCAATGCTAAGTCTGAGGGAATGTAGTGGTCATGTAATGGATGTTTTCAATAAAGATGTTGTATTTTATATTTTAAGTTATTATGTAAGGATCCTAATTCCCAAACACACAAGACCTCTTGATCATCCATGTTGTATGAAGTGAATATTTTATGTAATATATCATGTTTAAGTTTGTAATAAAATCAAGGTTGTCATAACCAGGACCATCGAAATTGGAATCTAACCATCTATAAATAGTTAATTGATGACAAATAAATCTAAACCAAATTAATCACGGCAATCCCTTATGGGGTGTCTATTGAATATATCATAACAACCAAATCCTTAAGGATGTCTGTAAACATTTAAACATGATTTATTTACTGATTAGTGTAAGGATAATAGATCATTGAACTAACAAATATCATGGCATATAATCATGGTTTTCCTGATTTGATTGGATTATTACATGACACTATTTATTGTAATGATTATTAATATCCTTAAATATTATGAAAATGTTAATTTATTGTTTTTATATACATTCATTCTACTTGATTTGAAATATTTATTGATTGAAATATTCTCAAATGTTTTATCATGGATCATTATTTATTTAAATTAATGCATAAATGCTTCATTTTTTATGTAATTGGTTCAAGAAAATTTGGTGATATCCTAGTGCCATATTTTTCACTCAAGAAAACTTTTCCATTGAAATTTTTTAGATTTTGTAACGGAAGCTCTTGGTAAATGATAAGCACCACTCAGAGGTGGCATGCATATATGACAATGGGGACCTTTGGTGATCGTGGTGACCAGTGGATAAATTTTCCACTCATTACATAGAGATTATGTAATTTTTTCTTAATGTATAATATGTCATTTATTGGAATTGTTAGCTTTTTTGGATCTGTATCTGCCATTTTTTTGGTATTTTTCTCCTCGAGAAGTGTTTGGAATAATAATTTTTCACTAATTAGTATTATGTATTTCTATATTGAAAATTTAATATTTTGGTGAAACCACTCCCTATAACTATTTTTTAATGCTTATTCTTTATTCCCTATCCTGTGGGGTTCAATAATTATCTTCCGGACATTTTTATTCTAGATCAATTACTGGTGTACACTGGTATTTGGGCTGTTTTGTGACTGATTCCATGAAAATAGCTTTTATGCATGCATTAATTTTCATATGTTTATAATCCTCGATGATTTTTATGGATAGAATTAGAAGGTTAAAATAATGAAAAGATAATACTATTATATTCATTTACATTTTTAACATCGAGTTTCATACTATTTTGGAAGAGGTATTTTTTGTTTTATGAAGATAAGAATAGGGTGAGTTTTTTAGATATAACTGAAAAATATTGTCAGATAATTCTGGAAGATTTTAATTATTTAAAAACATGTAATTCTAATTGAGATATTCACATGATATAGTGAATAATAAAATATGGATAGAAAAACAACATCAATTAAATATAAAAAATTTTTGTGTGTATTTATATATATATAATTGTAGTATGTTTAAGATTATTCTGTAATAATGGTGATCCTATGTAATTTTGAGAATAAAATAAAATTTTATTATCAAAGTAAGTAGACATGACAAAATTTCTATCCATAAGAACCACTATGTGTAAAAGGAAACAAAGAATGGGATCTTGTTATATTTGAGTTTCAATGTAAAAGATGATGAAGAAGAGTGGATTGAAAGAATAATTATTTTTTTATATTAATTTCTTTGTGAAAAGTAGGATATCTTGTTGGAATAAAAATTATTATGTCATATATTTTACTGCTAAGAGAATGAAATAGTTTTTTTGACTACCATGTGTACTTTAGAATAGGGAGTTCATATTTTTTATTGGCTATTTACAAAATGGATTAGAAGAAGAATGAGGAAAACAAACACTTTTTAGAATTATCAACTGGTTATAGAATGTATTTTTATTTGAGAAACTGTTATAACTATATGTGTGTGAGGCACCTATGAACATTATTCACTAAATCCAAATCAGGAGACATGAAATGCCATGTTTCATGGTAATTGGCTACTAGTATTTACTCAAAGGTGAATTCAAGTGGAAATTGTGGGTTTTGTGAGTTCTTAATCAAACCATGTATTAGCCTTCCAATATTGATATTTGATCCTATTAAAAATCATTAACCTTTTTGGGTGTGTTTGTGTGTTTATGTTTTGGTTCGGTTTCATGTGAGAAAAGAATTGATTAAGGTGAAAAATATAATCATTTCACTATATATATTTATAGATGATAAAAAATGAAAGGGAATAAAAGTATAAAAAAATATTAAAATTCATGTACACTGATTATCCCATATCTGTGTTAACATAAACCTTAACATATCCCCACAATAGATACTAAAACTAGTTTCACCACTAATTTTATTTTCACTCTGGAATTTATTCTATTTTGAAGTATTCAGTATCAAAATTTTAATATATTATGATTTATTTATTTGAAATTTATCTAGAATATAAATCTACCAAGACATAGACATATGAATCAATATCAATTCAACACCCTAAAAATATAAAAGTCATTACGAATACAACAATGAATATAAAAATGTAAAATAAAATTATATTGGTGAATAAATTGTACCTCTTTTTCAAAGAAGAAGAAGAGTTTGTTCCCCTATGAAATAATAATTTTTATTATATATCTTATTTAAATAAAGATGATCAAGACTATCAATCCATAATTAGGGTGATATATTATGTTTCCTTGAAAATATAAAGTACGAACCTTTTATTCGATACCATGTACAACATGGAACACCAAGCACGTAAGGGAATATAATATCCTAAGAATCTACTATATATTTAGTAATTTAAATAAATTCAATACACAATATTGCTTGTAATTCAGGAAACAATGAGTTAACTAGAATAGAATGAAAGAGCGCTCTTCCTCTGAAGCTTTTGTTTCATGAAATAGTAACCCTCCTCAATAAATAGTGTTAGACACATGAGATTCCTTCCTCGATAGATTGCATTATATGCAAGACTGAGTTTCATTAAACAATGAAATATTATTAAAATATTAAAATATAAAATAACCTAGTTGTTATGTTAGTTATTATTAATAGTATTAAATAGCATAGGAGAATTTATGGTTTATATGAATATAAAGTTAACTCATTAGTTTCCAATTAATTAAAAATGAAAATAAAAACCAATTTGATATAAAAAAATAAATATTATTATTATTATTATTCTGAATGATTTTTGTCTAAATAATCATATTTAAATAAAATTATTGTATGATTTTAATGATATATATATATATATATTCAGTCAAATATTTCTAATATTCATCCACTAGGCTCTATTGGCATAAGATAAGAAAAAACTATATTTTACATAGGATACCCTATATTTTTATAAAGGAAGTTTTACCACATTTTAATGGGGAAAACATTTTCAATCTTAATTTTGACACTTTACCTGATTTATTATATAAATATAAACTTCATAAATGAACTTGAAACATAATAACTAGGTTAGGATGATTTTATTATATTTTTCAGAAACATTTTAATTTTTAGAATAGTTAAAAATATTGAATTTTCGTACAAGAGTTCTTTTTGATGATTTTTGATAAGGATAAATATTAAATTTGTTTGGTTTTAAAGTATAATTATAAAATAGTTTTATCAATTAATAAAATTAAATTCATTCGAATCAATTTAACATTGAAATTTATTATAAAAACATGGAAAATATTTACATGTTTTTACTTTAAAACAATACATTGTCATCCCACCTATAAGATGAATTTTAAAATTATTTTTGCAACTTATTTGATTGGAATTTTGAAAAATGGATTCCATATTTGGAATAACAATAAATTATAATATATAATAAGACCAGTTTCTTAAAAAAATATTATTTTATGTGATTAAAATTAATTTCATCGATTATGGTAAAATTAATCGTAACTAATGAGAAAACCTAAACCTTAAGAAAAAATACATATAAAAATTTCAAAGAGAATTTGGATGGAAATATTTCGACCTCATCCTTTCTTGTCTCATAATTGTACTATTATTTTATCCACTTAAAACATGAAAAACATCTAAGGAAAACCATTTTCAAAATATTGCAAGAGTGTCACTCCTCCACAACTATAAAAGGACCTCCTCTCCTACCACATCATCAGACCTCTCAAGACACATTGGAAAGACCAAGATATACCCAAATTTGTACTAAATTTCCATTCCATCTCCCTATAACCCTCAACTATGGTAGAAATAAATCTTACGAAGCGTTTGGTTCAAATCAAAAGGAGTTACCTGATTAAGAGGTAACGTCATTGCTTAAGTTTATAGTTTTATTTTCACTCTCTAAATCATAAACCCTTATTATTCTACGCATGTATTACAACACCAGTATCCAAGATAAAATATTATATTGTTCTGTTAATATTTTTACCTTCACCTGCATGCACTTCCATCTAATTGGTAACAAACTTATGGTTTTTGTGTATGGTGAACTACTCCCTAACGAAATTATGATTGTTCATTTTTACCTTACCAATAGTAATGGTTGGTTATTATGATGGAAATACTATTTAAATAGGATACATATGGTATTTATTTTGTATTTATACTTCTCTAATAATTTGATAACCCATAAACATAATACATTCCATTTTACATAATTATGATAACATTCATTTGAGGATGTGTGGACTACCGCCCCTTCAAACCAACGGGATTCATTCACATTATCCATGGAATGTATAAAGGACAATTATAATTTAACATATGGAACATAAAAAACATATATAATATATTCATGAAATAATTACATTTATATAAATATACTATATATATTTATATGATTTCCTTCATTACCCTTTCAAAAAAAAATGTCATTTGTGAACGTGCGGATTACCACCTACTCGACATGATTTTATTCCTTTTACGTAACAAGAATTATAAATATAATTAAATATTGTAAAATAATATGATATTTATGATATAATTATCCATCATTAAAGATATATTATTACTTTTCTTCTTTCCATAATTATCACATTAAAATTAGAACATTACTCATGCGTACATATGGCCTATCGTCTCCATGACTGTTTCATTGATTCATTTTTAATAGTCATATTTAATTATTTAGATTAAAAATTTATAAATTATGTATAAATAAGATAATTATGTAGTGATTATTAATATATAGATGTTATATAATGACCCCTTTGACCATAGTTGACCTACAAATGTTGTTTGGAACACATAAACTGAATTTTGTAGAAACACCCTATGTATACATCATTATAAATGTAGTTGTATACAAATTTTAAAAAGTGAAATAAAAGTAATTATAAACAAGAAATATTACCTCAATAATTTATAATATTAAGATATGTTTATTAAATGGGAAGTTAAAGTATATTGACCCAAAAGAACCCCGAGGTAAGGGATTTGTTTTCTGACTTTTTACATCCATTCAATAAATTCCATGTTCACAACTAAAATCTTTTGTGTGTTGTATTGAGTGCTCATGTTTATTTACTATATAATTAATTAATTTATCATTATTTTATTTAATACAGTCATCAAATATTATTCCTTCACGGGGTTTTTGATTTAAAATGTCACAAAGTGGTATGGGAAACTTTCAAATGTTTAAAGATTATTTTCCACAAAAATAACTTTAATGATCTTTAAATGTTATTTACATTATTGGTAATTATATTTCTATTTTTCAATAAAAACATTCATTTTACTCCCCTCTAGAAATTTATGAACTTTTTCATGTATTAGTACCTTTCGTACTAAACGTGTGTTAGAGAATTTGTTTCAAAAAACATGAACTTGTATCTCTCTTTAGTTAGAGAACTTTTGTTTTTCAAAGAACCATGTTTTATTAAAAAAAATTTTAAATTTTTTTTAAAATAATTAAGTAAATACATTCATAAAAATTTTCATTTAACCATAATTTCAACGGAATATTATTGTCTCTTTCCGATCCAAGAATTTCTCCAACCATTTTTACCTTGCAAAAGGAATGTTTCTTTATACCCTGTAAAACTTATACAAATTTATCCGCCATAATTTTTTTAAAGCTTCATTTTAAAATTTAATTAGTTTATATAATTAAAAAAAATTAAATATATGTTCATAGAAAAATATTTTCACATGTTTTTCAACAAAAAGGATATTTTTCTCAAGATTATTTTTTATTGATATTATATTGATTCATCAATGACAAAAACCATCTATTTTTACTTAACATTGGATGTTTTATATTGATAAAATACTTATTCTTCCTCTGGATGGTTTATTATTGAGTTGTCTAAGGATAATATTCATATTATATTCTTTGAATGATTTTTTATTCCCCTTTAAATACTTAATCACCTATGATCATTTAACATTGAATTTTCCCCTAATTATAAATTTTATTTATCATAGATATTATTATTTTTTAAATTGAATACCATTTTATATATAATATCATCATTGAATGTTTTTTATAATTTGGATAAATATTTAAAAATCGTTATCACTTACTCCATATGAATATTGTTGAGCAATGTATTGTTTTCAAACAATTCAAAATAATGTTTTTTAAAGGGGGAGATTATTTTAAATAATACTCTGTCTCTTTATGATGATTTTGATGCTCACAAATACCCTTAATTATTTACTAATTATTTCGTTGTGTATTTTTCAGGAATTTATTTTATTTATTTATTTCATATAACGAGATTTCATACTTCATTTATTCCGAGATCAATTTTAGCGCGTTCTGGAATCACTGTAGTGCGAGATCAATTTTAGCGCGTTCTGGAATCACTATAGCGTGAGATCAGTTTTAGCTCGTATTGGAATCACTATTCATACCCTACGTTGATGAACGTAACGTATGGATGAAAATTTTACTTTTTATGTTAAAAGAAACGTATGGTTAAGGAACCTTACGTTATTTTGAAACGTATGGTTAATGAACCTTACGTTGTTGAAAAGTATGGAAGAAGAACATTACGTTTGGAAGGAACCTTACGTTTTTGTTGTTGGACAAGTACGGAAGAGAAACCGTACGTTAGTTTGTTTCTCAAAAGTATGGATCATCAACCTTACTTTTATAATCAACCGTACGTTCTTTGGAGAGTTGAAGCAAGAGAAAGTATGGATGATCAACCCTACGTTTGAATGCTGAAGAGAAAGTATGTACATTCTGAACCTTACGTTCTGAACCTTACGTTTGTGAACCCTACGTTTGGAGCTACGTCATCAACCCTACGTTTGGCGTCGGGATATTTTTGACAGATGATATTTCCTTTTGCATTGGTCAAACAGGCGGATTATTAAGCGGATTTCGAGCTGATTCTTAAGTACGACTTTGACTGAATCAAAGACGATTTTCAACGGATTAATGATTGATTTAAACGGAGCTTTTTATGCCGATTCTTCAGGGGAGTTACAACGGCTCTTTTATTTCATTTTTTTTATATCGCGAATCTAAAGGAGATTTTCATGGATCTATTTATGCGGAAGATTTTCTCAGATTTGAATATATATGTTTTATCTTGGAAACTTCGGATATATATATACACAGGAAAGTGTATGAAATATATAGATTGATCTTTTAACGAGCAAGAAACAGAGACTGTTTGAAGGCGTTCTTTTCTGGTGATCGAGAAGAAGTGTAAAACCTTTATTACCGAAGGAAGATCTTGATAGCAGATTCACGTGTTCTACATCGACTATCTGTTGTGAATCTACTACTGCTGAAGTTGTGAAGTTTCTTGTAATATCTATTGCAACTGGATCGACTAAGAACTGTTTTGATTACAGATCTTTATTTTCTGAAGACGACGATCTATCTACTATCAATTTCATTCTGTTGCAATTGTGAAGAACAACTGGAGAAGTGTTTTCTTTATCGAAACCCTTTTTATTTTTGAGTGATCAGCTTCTCGTTCTAAGCTGTGTGGGTTCGTGTTTGAACCAGGAAGGCTGTGTTTGCCTGAAACTTGTAAAGGTGTCAACTGCCTGTACTCAGTTGTGAACAGGTCTGTGGAAACGAGGACCAGATAGTGAAAATTGCCAAGCTCGTGGATTTGAGCGTTGGTGGAGTGGACTAGGGGCCTTCTGTTCCCCGAACCACTATACATCTGTGTGTTCATGCTTTTACTTTTTCCGTTGCATATTTAATCGTGCTAAAGCATAGTGGACAGAATTTGTCTAAATTGAAGAGATTGTAATAATTTTGAAAAGACACAATTCACCCCCCTCTTGTGTGTAATCCGTAGATTCAGATCCAACAATTGGTATCAGAGGAGGAGCTTCTTATTTTTAAAGACTTGTCAAGCTAGAAGTATTTAAAGATTATACATAGTGTATCATGGCTGATACGAGAGAGGGAATGTCAATGGTCAGAGCACCTTACTTTAATGGAGATAATTATGGCTGCTGGAAATCACGTATGATTATTTATCTGAAAAATCTTGGTTACAAAGTCTATTCAAAGATTCTGACTCCCTATGAAATTCCTGAAATTCCCGATACATGGAGTGCTGCTACAGAGGCTGAGTATGACATGAATTCAAAAGATATGAATGCAATCGTCTGTGGTCTAGGACCGGATGAATTTAACAGAGTATCTCAATGCCCGACTGCATATGAAATGTGGCAAACAATAACTGTTGCTTATGAAGGAACAGATAATGTAAGACAGATGAGATATGCAACTGCTAAATTAAAATTCGATACTTTCAGAATGATTGAAAGAGAGAGCATCACTCAGATGAATGGAAGATTGACAGAAATTGTCAATAATATAACAGCTCTAGGAGAACCAATCAAGCAGGTTGATCAAGCGTTAAAGGTACTGAGAGTACTTCCTACTCGATGGAATGGAATCTCTGCAGCAATCAGACAATCAACTTCTGTTAAAGATCTAACTATGAGAGAGCTGATTGGTACATTGATGATGTACGAGGCTGAAATGCAAGATGAGGTAAATGAGCATAAAGTCTACATAAAAAGGAAAAATACTGCTTTGAAAGTGACTTCTCAACAAAAGGATAGAAAGATGAAGAACAGAGAAGTAAGTGCTAAATCAGAAAGCTCTGATTCTTCAAATTCGGATGAATAACTGGCTCAGCTAGCCAGAAAATTCAGAAAGTTCTATAGTAAGAAGAAAGACTTCAAGAAATCCTTCAAGAAGGATAGCAAGGAAGTGAGATGTTATGAATGCAAAAATATGGGACATATCAGACCGGATTGCCCAAAATTGAAAGATGCAAAGAAGAAGAAATTCTTCAAAATAGATGATTATGAGAAGAAAGACAAGAAAGCTATGAAAGCTACTTGGAGTGTTTCTGAAGACTCAAGTAATTCTTCTGAATCAAGCTCAGATAAGGAGGAAGCCAATTTAAAAGCAAATATGTGTTTCATGGCTGAAACTGATGAGGTACACTCATACTACTCCTCTGACTCAAATAATGAATCAAACTCTGAAACAAGCTTCTCAAATAAAAAACTTGTAGCTTACTGCAATATGCTTGAAGAAAGGTATGACTCATTATTTAAAAAATATAAATCTATAAAGAACTTTCATAAATCTATTTCAGATGAGAGAAATACTTTGCTAAAACAACATAAGGAATTAATTGACAAATACAACTCTGCTGACTCAAATAAAATTAATTTTGAATCAAAAATAAAAACTCTACAGGATGAAGTAGAATCTTATAAAAAGGCTGCATTAGTTTTTACAAAAGGAGAAAACGCCTTAAATGAGATACTTGGAAAAAATGTAATTAAAAAGGAAAGGTTTGGAATTGGAAGTAAAGGAGAAAAACCTAAGTTATACAAAAATTATTTTATTCCTAGCACTAAACAGGTTATTTGTAACTTCTGTGGAACAAAAGGTCATATAGCTAAAAACTGTTTTCTAAGACAACCTCAAATATGTGGAATTAAGAAAGCTTATATTTCCAATGATCTATACGATTCAATCAATTTTAAGAAAATAAAGCAAATCTGGTTACCCAGATCACTGCTTGTTAACACTCCTGGACCCAACAAAATATGGGTACCAAAGCAATTTGTTTGAATGTCTTTGCAGGTAGCAGGTCACCAAAGAAAGAAAGAAATATGGTATATGGACAGTGGCTTCTCAAGACACATGAGTGTAACTTCAGCTAATTTCTCTTCTCTTACTCGAAAGGAAGGAGGACTTGTCACCTTTGGTGACAATGCAAAAGGAAAGATTATTGGTATTGGAACAGTTGGAGATCCAGAGACAATCTCAATCAATAAAGTACTTTATGTACAAGGGTTAAAACACAATATGATAAGTATATCTCAACTCTGTGATGATGGATACACTGTTGATTTTACTAACAATAGTTGTACTATTTCTAAAGATAAACTGTTTAAGTTTAGAGCACCCAGAACTGATAATGTTTATACTTTGGATTTGTATTCCTTGTGTAAACAACAAGTAAACTGCTTAACTGCTAATATAAGTGAATCCTGGATCTGGCATAGAAGACTTGGTCATTGCAATATATATGCTTTACATAAATTATCTAAGAAACATCTAGTTTCTGATTTGCCTAGTCTCAAATTTTAAAATGACAGATTCTGTGATGCATGTCAACTTGGCAAGCAACACAAATCATCATTCAAATCTGTTAATAAAGATTCTACAACTAAACCTCTAGAACTTATCCATATGGATTTGTTTGGACCTTCAAGAGTATCAAGTTTAGCTGGTAAATTATATGTTTATGTATTAGTTGATGATTATTCTAGATTTACTTGGATTTTCTTTTTGAAATTTAAAAGTGAAGCTTTTAGTTTATTTGAAGGTTTTTGTAAATCTATTCAAAATGAAAAAGGTTTTAATATAATCTCATTGAGAAGTGATCATGGTGGAGAATTTGAGAACCAGGAATTTAATTCCTTTTGCTCAAACATGGGTATTAAACACACCTTCTCTACTCCAAGAACACCTCAACAGAATGGGATTGTAGAAAGAAGAAATAGAACTATTCAAGAAATGGCTAGAACTATGTTAAATGAATATAGCCTACCTATATATTTCTGGGCAGAAGCTGTTAATACAGCTTGTTATATAATGAATAGAATTTTAATAAGGCCTATTTTGAAAAAGACACCCTATGAACTATGGAATAACAGAAAACCTAAAGTAAATTACTTTAAAGTTTTTGGATGCAAGGTTTACATCTTGAATACCAAAGATAATCTTGGTAAATTTGATCCAAAATTTGATAAAGGTATTTTCTTAGGATATTCGGCAACCTCCAAAGCTTATAGAGTCTATAATAAAAAGTCAAGGGTTGTTGAAGAATCAGTTCATGTGAAATTTGATGAATCTGATCCTTTTGAGAAAAGGATAAAACAAATAGATGAACCTGATTCTAATGAAAACATGAGACTTGAGAATTTAAAGAATGATTTTGAAAATGATATAAAAGAAATTCAGTCCAGTTCAGAAGAACATGACACTGAAGAACCTTTGAATGTAATGCCTAGACAGTCTAGAACCTTAAAGAATCACCCTTTAGAATCTGTGATAGGTGACTTAGAGACTGGTATTCAAACTAGAAGAAACCTTGGAAACATAGTTGAATTCTCTACTTTCCAATCCCAACAAGAACCTAAGACCATAGAAGAAGCCTTAGATGATGAGAGCTGGGTAATAGCAATGCAGGATGAATTGAACCAGTTCAAGAGAAATATGGTTTGGGAGTTAGTTGAAAGACCACATGATTATCCAGTAATAGGAACTAAATGGGTCTTTAGGAATAAACAGGATGATCAAGGGATAATAACTAGAAATAAAGCAAGATTAGTAGCTAAAGAATATAATCAAGAAGAAGGAATAGATTATGATGAGACCTTTGCACCTGTAGCCAGGTTACAAGCCATTAGAATCCTTTTAGCATATGCATCTTATATGAATTTTAAATTATTTCAGATGGATGTTAAATCTGCCTTTTTAAATTGTTATTTAATGGAGGAAGTTTATGTTGAGCAACCTCCTGGTTTTGAAAATTCTCAAAAACCAGATTCTGTTTTCAAACTTACTAAAGCTCTTTATGGCCTTAAACAAGCACCTAGAGCTTGGTATGAAAGACTAAGTTATTTTCTTTTGAAAAATGATTTTACTGTTGGACTGGCAGATCCAACACTCTTTAAGAAAATTGTGAAAAATAATGTTTTGTTGGTTCAAATTTATGTTGATGATGTAATTTTTGGATCAACCAATAAAATTCTTTGTCATGAATTTGAATAATTAATGCAAAAAGAATTTGAAATGAGTATGATGGGAGAATTAAATTTCTTTTTGGGTCTTCAAATATTTCAAAAAGATTTTGGAAATGTTTTAAATCAATGTAAATACATTACTGATTTACTTAAGAAATTTGGACTTGAAAACAGCAAGCCATTTACAACTCCTATGTGTACTAATATAAAACTTGATTTGGATGAAACTGGAAAATCAGTGGACAACAAGTTATATAGAGGTATGATCGGTAGTTTGTTATATCTTACTGCTAGTAGACCAGATATAATGTATTCAGTATGTCTTTGTGCTCGATTTCAATCAAATCCCAAAGAATCCCATTTAACTGCTGTTAAAAGAATTTTTAGATATTTAAAAGGTACTACTTATCAATCTCTGCTTTATCCAAAAACCTCTGATTTTAATTTAATTTCATATTCAGATGTTGACTTTGGAAGCTGTAGATTAGATAGGAAGAGTACTTCAGGAACATGTCACTTTTTAGGGAAGTCTTTAGTATCATGGTCTATTAAGAAACAACACTCAGTTGCCCTGTCAACAGCCGAGGCAGAATATGTGTCTGCAGGTAGTTGCTGTGCACAGGTGTTGTGGATGAAAAACACTCTTATGGACATTGGATTAAATTTCAATAATACACCTATTTTATGTGATAATACTAGTGCAATTAATATTTCAAAAAATCCTATTAGTCATTCTAGAACTAAGCACATTGATATAAGACATCACTTTTTAAGAGATCATGTGTTTAAAAAGGATATATTTCTAGAATTTGTAAATACAGAAAATCAATTAGCAGATATTTTTACTAAACCACTTTCCACGGCAATGTTTGAATTTATTAAGGGGGAGTTAGGTTTATTTAATTTTAATTTTTTTTTAAATCTTATTCTGTTTTCGAATTCTGCTTAATTTCTGTTTCCCGCTATAAGTAATTTTATTTTTTTTTAAATAAAAGTAATGATTAGTGATTACACGGGAATCAAGGCTGTCAGAACCGTTTCACCTTCTAAACTTCTTCACCTTTTTCGGAAACCCTTTCGAAAACCTAAAACTGCACATCTGCTCCAAAACCCATTTCTGAATCTTCAAACCCTAAACTTACGAACCTTCAGAAATCGTTGTTGGAATGGCAAAGACTAAGCGTCCAGATGAAGCCGAGAGCAGTGCTGCAAAGAAACCTATGGTAGTTAGTCGGAAAATACTGCAAGGTAAAGTCATAGATTTAGAGTGGTTGTTTGAAACTAATTTACTGTTGAAGCAAGCGTTGTCGTTTCAAAGCCTTGAGCAAGCTTTTAATAGTGAAAATTCTGAGTTTCTATATGAGGCAGAAATGAGACATTTCTTTAGAACTGTTCAGTTTATCCTTGGAGATACAGAGGATAGTTTATTGGCTCAAATAGAGGATAAGGACTTTTCAATATCATCTGTAGAGATAAGTCAAATTCTTAACTGCCCTCATGAAGGAGTTTTTCATTTCGATTTGCGGAATATTGGAGATTCTGTACATAAGTCTGAAGACATTATGTCTTTTCTGTTTGGAACCAGAGTGATAAAGAAGATGTTTATTAAGGATTTGGAGCCCGATCAGAAAATTTTGGTAAAATTTGTTCAGACTGGTTTAGCACCAAGAATGGCTGAGATGGAGAAAATCCTATACCCGGACATGTACATAATGTATCTTCTGATGTGTGATATTAAGTTTAATTTTCCTCGGTTTATGATAAGATATCTGAGTTACTGCTGTCAGAGTGAAGCAAGAATGACATTTTTCCCTTATGGAAGGTTCATTTCTTTGTTTTTGTTTAAAAGAGGAATGATCAGATTGGTCGATGCTGGGGTGAAATGTCACCACAGTAATGTTTTTAATGCTGGAACTTTGAGGAAAGTAGGATACTTCTGGAGCACAATTAAAGGAAAACTCTTACCTGTTGGAGCTGAGGAAAACTCAGAGAGTGCTCAGGCTCAACCGGCTAAGTCCAAGGAGGGACAAGCAGAATCAAGAGTTAGTACAGTGGCAAGGAGAATTCGTTTTGAGATGGAGGAAGTTGAGGAAGAGAGAAGTCAAGAAGGACTTCAATCTAGAAGGAAGAGGTCAATTGATGAAGAAATTATCTCTCCTGCCTTGAAATCCTCTGAACCGTTATTTTCTTATTCATTTGTGAGAGAAGCTGTTGTGGAGCAGACTGCACCGATAGAGGAACCAGCAGCTCAAACAGAAACTCAAAAAGAACCTCAATCTGCTGTTGTGGCTGTTGAAAAAGTAATTCAACAAGAACAACTTATGGAGGCAGTGCCTGGTGAAGAAGTGGCCCGACCTCAAGATTTACATGAAAATATTGTTCTTGACCAATCAGTAGAAGTCAGAGAGACTACTGTTTGTGATGAACATACTACTGAAGCTAATACAGAGGTACTTCAGGAAGATTTTTCAGTGGAAGAGTTTCAGGCTTCAAAAGATAGTTCAGTGGATCAACCTTGTCAGGACAAGGACAAAGAACAGTCAGATGCAGATTCCTTACCACTTGCCCTGCTTCATCAACCTAATTCTGGACATGAGAATCGAGCACAGGGTGTCCCTGATTCGAGAAAAGAAGAAGTTGTTGAGTTGTACAAGCGTATCTCTCAGTTAGAATCTGAGAATGTTAGTCTCAGAAATTCTCTGAACTTAGAGCAGTTGAAGTTTCAGAAGCTGAAAGAATGTACTGTTTCAAGACATGAAGTAGATTTGTTTAAGACTGATATGATGCATACTGTTGATCAGTTAAAATCAGAGATGGTAAAGAAAGATGATTTATCTGAGTTGAAGATTTACATGGAGAATAAATTTGAGTCTGTTGCAAACAGTGATGTGAGTGGATCAGGCTCTTCACCTGATTTGATTCGGAAATTTCAAGCAATTACTGCAGCAATGAGCAATATGAGTGACAGATTGCACGATCTTCAGTGTAATAGTTCCCCTTTGTCAGTTTTGCTAGATAATCAGAGAGTTTTAGTGGATCAGTTGACATCTGGAGAGCAACCGATTAGGATTCTTTTGAATCAGTTATCAGAAAAACTGGCTCTTTTTGTTGAAAAAGAAGAAAGAATGCATGAGTTTTTCAGAGTTAATTTGATTGAAGATATTCATATGACTCAAGAGAACAGAGATCTTATCATTAAGTTAGGAGATGGGATGATGAAGAGGCTCAGAGAACAGTTTACAGAGATAAAAACCGCGATTCAAAGGAGATAGACACCTTTTTCCCTGTCTTATCTATGAACCTTGATTCCTCTGTATATCACAATCGTTTATATATAACAGCTTGTGAATGAAAATTCTTTTCTTACTTCTTTTTTTTTGTTTATTGATTTATGATTGAGTTAGCCAGTATAACAAATTCACTTATTCATACACAGTTAATTATAGCATTTACTTATAGTTCAGTGCAATATTGAATGTGTTCAAATCCGTAATTTTTCATTCTTTTTGATATCACAAAAAGGGGGAGAATTTGGATAAACACAACATTTAAATTCATTTCTTTCCTATGAAGAAATTTTGATATATGGGAGAATTTGGATATATACGACATTTATCTTTTATCTATTTTTAGCTGAAAATTTATTTTTATGGGGGAGAAATTTTATTATAGTTAAATATTGTTTTAATCCTTTCAAAATTCTAAAATTTTATAAAACTAATTTTTCAATAAAGATTGAAATTAAATTAGTTCTATTATTTTATGGGTTTTGTGATCATCAAAAAGGGGGAGATTGTTGAGAAATGTATTGTTTTCAAACAATTCAAAATAATGTTTTTTAAAGGGGGATATTATTTTAAATAATACTCTGTCTCTTTATGATGATTTTGATGCTCACAAATACCCTTAATTATTTACTAATTATTTCGTTGAGTATTTTGCAGGAATTTATTTTATTTATTTATTTCATATAACTAGATTTCATACTTCATTTATTCCGAGATCAATTTTAGCGCGTTCTGGAATCACTGTAGCGCGAGATCAATTTTAGCGCGTTCTGGAATCACTGTACCGCGAGATCAGTTTTAGCGCGTACTGGAATCACTGTTCATACCCTACGTTGATGAACGTAACGTATGGATGAAAAGTTTACTTTTTATGTTAAAAGAAACGTATGGTTAAGAAACCTTACGTTATTTTGAAACGTATGGTTAATGAACCTTACGTTGTTGAAAAGTATGGAAGAAGAACATTACGTTTGGAAGGAACCTTACGTTTTTGTTGTTGGACAAGTATGGAAGAGAAACCGTACGTTAGTTTTTTTCTCAAAAGTATGGATCATCAACCTTACTTTTATAATCAACCGTACGTTCTTTGGAGAGTTGAAGCAAGACAATGTATGGATGATCAACCCTACGTTTGAATGCTGAAGAGAAAGTATGTACGTTCTGAACCTTACGTTCTGAACCTTACGTTTGTGAACCCTACATTTGGAGATACGTCATCAACCCTACGTTTGGCGTCGGGATATTTTTGACAGACGATATTTCCTTTTGCATTGGTCAAACAGGCGGATTATTAAGCGGATTTCGAGCCGATTCTTAAGTACGACTTTGACTGAATCAAAGACGATTTTCAACGGATTAATGATTGATTTAATCGGAGATTTTTATGCTGATTCTTCAGGGGAGTTACAACGGCTCTGTTATTTCATTTTTTTTATATCGCGAATCTAAAAGAGATTTTCATGGATCTATTTATGCGGAAGATTTTCTCAGATTTGAATATATATGTTCTATCTTGGAAACTTCGGATATATATATACACAGGAAAGTGTATGAAATATATAGATTGATCTTTTAACGAGCAAGAAACAGAGACTGTATGAAGGCGTTCTTTTCTGGTGATCGAGAAGAAGTGTAAAACCTTTATTACCGAAGGAAGATCTTGATAGCAGATTCACGTGTTCTACATCGACTATCTGTTGTGAATCTACTGCTGCTGAAGTTGTGAAGTTTCTTGTAATATCTATTGCAACTGGATCGACTCAGAACTGTTTTGATTACAGATCTTTATTTTCTGAAGACGACGATCTATCTACTGTCAATTGCATTCTGTTGCAATTGTGAAGAACAACTCGAGAAGTGTTTTCTTTATCGAAACCCTTTTTATTTTTGAGTGATCAGCTTCTCGTTCTAAGTTGTGTGGGTTCGTGTTTGAACCAGGAAGGCTGTGTTTGCCTGAAACATGTAAAGGTGTCAACTGCCTGTACTCAGTTGTGAACAGGTCTGTGGAAACGAGGACCAGATAGTGAAAATCGCCAAGCTCGTGGATTTGAGCGTTGGTGGAGTGTACTAGGGGCCTTCTGTTCCCCGAACCACTATACATCCGTGTGTTCATGCTTTTACTTTTTCGGTTGCATATTTAATCGTGCTAAAGCATAGTGGACAGAATTTGTCTAAATTGAAGAGATTGTAATAATTTTGAAAATACACAATTCACCCCCCCTCTTGTGTGTAATCCGTAGATTCAGATCCAACATATATTTCATAGAGAACACTATCAAATTGATTATTAAATATATGAGGAATGTTTTGGACTGGTACAACATTGGTGGGGCCTGGTTGTAGAGAGCCCCCCGATGCATCAGTAGTTTAATGGGATGAATTATTTGTGAAAATTATAAAATTTTAATGTGTCTCATGAAGGTAAAGGTATCATGTTCTTGGGAAACATGATTTCTTATAATTAATAACTTCCTTCAATTAGTATCATTTATTATTCATCCTTGATATTTTTCATCCCCATATCTATGGATAAATTTCGTTTTTAGTTTATTGATTAAATGAAATTGGTTATAGTTTCTTAACATGCCATATTTATTTTTACTTATTTAGTTATTTGGATGGAATGTGTTTCTAGTTATTAATTTTCTATATTTTCTATGCACTTTCATTCAATTAATTTATTAAATATAACATTTGTCTAATTGTTTACCTTTATTTATTGAATATTCTCATTGATTCTTTATTACATCCACTATGGTTATTCCCTTAATGAAAATTTGATAACACCCTCACTATGTTTCTTTCTGGGATTAAAGATATGGATTATATTTATAATTGAACTTATTTATTATAAATAATAAAACAAATAAATTGCAATTAGTGTATTCCTTTGTAATACAGGACTCATGTATGTATCTGGTTTACCAATACTACTAAACTCTTGGATCCTTATGTAATTTATTTCTTGTAATCATAAAAAAATGTAATAGCAGACACCAATTCTAGGATATTTGGGTTGGGTCACTACAGTTGGTATAAGAGGTTGTTTAGTGACATACTTGGGTACTATCATTATTAAAATATTTATTAGAGAACATAACCCTAATGTAGAATTTTAGGATAAGTATAGAATAAAATCCTACATTTTTTTAGGACAGAGCTTATATGGGTCTACCAAGAAATATATCCTTGTCTGGAAACTACAAGTGGGTGTGGTTCTGGAACATTTGTACCTAGGATTAAAAACTACAACAAGGTGTTCTAATCCAGAATCGGGGTAATATTTTACTTGAAAACATTCCTTATGACACACCAGGTTTGACAATCCCAGGTAATTTTATTAGGATAATTAAAATTTTATTTACAAACCATTATGAATGATTTTGATAATGAATATCCTAGGTTAAACCTACAATGTTTTAGATTGAAAATATTTTTTCAAGATTTAAAAATCTTATAAATGATATTTTGGAAAAAACCCTAGACTAAGGAAGTAACTATGTGTAAATAAATGGATGAAATATTTATCTATTAGGATTTTATAAAAACCCATAGTAAAAATCCAATTTAGTGATTAACATAATTTCAAGGATTCCCATCTTAGTTATTTTGGAAAGTATATTAATTTTGTTTTAGGAAAAGGAAATTTTTATACCAGGAGACACCCAACCAAATCCATCAACTTCGCAAGTCTTGATCCCATGGAAAAAAGAAGGTTAAGGGTTTCACACCAACCACTAACCTACGAAATGTCCTTGTTAATGTTTTATTTTTATAGTGAACCAATTTTATGAATAAATAATAATAATGAACCAGCAAAATCACTTTTCCTGATTAGAGATTAATCTATCTAGAATATTGGTTTTGGAAGTTAGTTAAAGACAAATACATAGACTTGTCACTCTTTTATATGAATTATGACACCTTAAAAGTTTCTTTTAAGGATTCAGGAAAAAAAATCATTATTGGTAATTAATTTCTGGTAATAAACGAATGAATTTGAATTTTATCGATTCAAAAAAAATGGTTGGATTGTTCATATCTAATAAAAAACTATCATGTAAGAATATTTTCTTATATTCTGGGTTAGTAAATGAATTACCGAACATTAGGGAAATGAATTTGAAATAAAATTTTCCCCTAATACCTTAAATTATATTGAAACAATGGTCTCTTACATCATCATAAAATTATAACTTTAGGACCCTCATATTTTTATTGAGTGTTCACTTGTTTGTGATTGATGACCTCAATCACTCCAATTAAATATTTCTTTTTTTACTCCATGTACTTATATATACATTCCACATATTTTCTCCTACATAGATACCTAGTTACAAGGTATTCCATGTGACCCTTATACTTCTCATTCTCTATATTGTTGATAATGTTTTATGAACCATTCTCACTATGTGGGACTTGAGTGTATGAAACAACAAACAATATATCATCATGACCATGTTTAAGTTGTGAGGACACAATTTAAATAATATGGGGGAGAATGTGACGCCCCAAAAATCTAAATTAAGAACCTAGTATTCAGTTGCGTGTATGACACACAACACCAAATGCATAAGGGAATATAATATCCCAATACTCTACTATTTATTTACCATTTTAAATAAATCCAATAAATCATATACCTTGTAATTCACAAAACACCATGTTATCTTACTTTTCACATAAGAGATACCTTCATATATAGCTTGTGTTACACTAAAAAGATACCTTCCTTGATATATTGTGTTACACACAAGATAGACCTTCCTCAACAGTTTTCATTATAAGCAATACTAAGTTTCACCGAACAATGATATATTATTAAAATATTTTAATATGATATAATGAAGCCATTATGTTATCGGTTATGAATAATACTGAATAACTTATTAAAATTGGTTGTTTATATATATTTTAAAATTAATTCATCGATTCCCAATTAATTAAAAATATAAATAACAGCCAATTGGATAAAAAAATTATTATTATTATTATTACAAACATGTTTTTTCTTAATACACATTATTAACAACAACCAGTGAATTATTTTAGTAATATATGTATTTTATATATTTAATAAAATATTTTTTATATTCATCCATTAGGTTTTATGGGCATAAGATAGGAAAAAATTGTATTTTAATCATAAAAACCTATATTTTTATATAGGTAATTTCACCATCAATTAATGGATAGACCATTTAAAGTCATAATTTTACACTTTAATTGAATTATTATGTCAAAATAAACCTTATATTTGAAAAATAAATATAATAACTTGGTTAGAATTAATTTTGGATATTTTTCTAAAATAATTCAATTATTAATAAATAGTTAAACATACTCAATTTTAGTTTAGAAATGATTATTCATATAATTTATTTATAACGTTAAATTATAAATTTAATTGGTTTTAAAGTTTAATTAGATAATATTTTTATCAATTAATAAAAATTATTTCATAGGAATCAATTTCATTTTGAAATTTATTATAAAAATATAGAAATCATTCACATGTTTTTACTATAAAAACCCACATTGTCGTCCCTCCTACAAGATTAATTTTCAATTAATTTAGGCCACTTCTATGAACATAATTTGGAAAAATATATTCCTTATATTTAATTATAATAATTTTTAATATCTAATAAGACCAAATTCGTTTTTGATGAAAAATATTACTAAAAGTTATTATAAGTAATTATATCGATTAAAGTAAAATTAATTTTCACTAAGGACTAAACCAAAACCTTATGTCCCAAAACGATGTATACACATTTCCAAGAGCTATTGAATGGACATATTTCCTTCTTATACTATATTTTACTATAATTGAACCATTATTGGATCAGCATGCAACTTGAAAAATGTGCATGGAATTCCCCTGTAAAAATATTACAAGTGTGCCACTCCACCTACATTATAAAAGGACCTCTTATCCTCCCACTTCCTCACACATCTCACTCCAATTTGGATCAAACAATATCCACCAAAAATGATCCAAAATATCTCTCCCCTAATCCTAGAATCCACTCATTGGATTGAAATAAATCCAAGGAACCATTTTTTTAAACAAAAAGAAGTAACTCGATTAAGTGTAGTTGGGGTTTGGCTTAGTTGTAAGCACCCCGTAATATTACATGAAAAATGGGGGTTCAAAATCCATTGGGCGCAGGTACTGTAGTAGACTGTAGAGGTACTATAGCAGCAGTGGTACTATTGATCAGCGGGTAATATAGCAGCGACATGGCACTGTAGCGGCGACGGTATTATGTGGGTACTGTAGTAGTCGGGTTACTATTCACAAAATGCGATTTGGGCAACATATTTGGGCCTACATGCTATGTATTGGGGTACAAGCCCACTAGGCCTTCGAGCTATGTAATGGGTCTCCCTCTACCCAGTTAAAAGAGGTCTTTTCTTTTCTTTCTTAATAAAAATGAGGCTTCGGCCCAATCCTTTTAAAAAAAGTTACCCGATTAAGAGGTAACACCTTTCCATAAGCTTTTTAGTTTTATTTTTATTCTCAAAATGATAATCCATTATTATTATATGAATTTAAAAAAAATATCCTAAATATACAATGAGGTTTTTCTTTCAATATTTTGACTCGAATTCACACTCACATCTATCTAATGGGTAACGAACATATTGTTTTTCTTTAGAGAAAACTACAGCCTCACGAAACGATGATTGTTCATTTATCACTTAACAACATTAATGGTTGGCCATTATGATGGAAACTATGTTAATATATGATATTTATGATATTTATTATTTCATTTTACTTCTATAATCCTTTAATAACATATACATTTAATAATTTCCATTATACTTTAGTATGGTAGCTTCATTTGAGGAAGTGTGGACTATGAACCCCTCAAAGCGATGAGATTCATTCACATGATCCATGGAAGAATAATATATACTTATATATATCATTTTCTTTATTACCATTTCACAGGAAAACTGATAACTTTGTTCGTGGACATGTGAATTACCGCCTCCTTGACATAATGTGATACGTTTTACAATACAAAAATTCTATATATAAGTATATATTGTTAAATAATATATCATTTATTATATAATGATCATTATAGAATTATTTACTATTACTAAACTTCTTTATTTAGCAATCATTGAAAAATGAGAACATTACTCATATCTATATATACCCTACTATATCCATGATTATAACATAGATTCATTTTTCATAACAATATTTAATGATTGTGTTCAAAAGAATAAATGAAGTATAAATATGATAATTATGACATGATTATTATTCTGTAGATGTAATAAAATGACCCCATTGACCTTAGTTGACCCACCAAAGTTCTTTGCAACACATAAACAGAATTTGGTCAAAACACCCAATGCAAACATAATAGTTTGGGAAGTTGTATAAAAAATAGTAAAAACATAAATAAAAGTATTGATAAAGATGATTTTTTTTTCAATAAAGTATAAATTTAACATAATTTTTTTATACAGGATGTTTAAGGATGTTCACGTGAAAGGAAACTCATGGTAATGTATTATCATTTCACATTTTACATTTGTGAGATAAATTTCGTGTTCAAACGTTACATAATTTTTGTGTTGTATATATTACCCATTTTTATATATTATATCATGAATTAATTTATATTAATTGTATTTAATACAGTCATATAAAATTATTCATTCATGAGGTTATTGATTTGAAATGTTTCAACGTAGTATGAGAAAATTTGGAATGTTTAGAGGTTATTTTCTGTAATAATAACATTATTTATCTTTCAATTGTATTTCATTTCATGGAAATTATATTACCATTATTTTATAGACCCCTTAATTTGTATCTCATCTAGTAATTCATGATCTAATTCAGGTATTAGTACATTAGGTACTCAATGTGTTTTTGAAAATGTTTTTCATAAAACCCCACATTGCATCTATCGTTAGTGAGAGAACAAGTTTTCTTCTAAAAACAAATTTTCATTAAAATGTTTTCATAAATGTTTTTACAATTACATTGGAATTAAAATTTTACCCTTTTTAAATTTAACAGTGTTTTAAAAGGAATCTTCTTATCTCTTACCAAAAAGGAATTTTTCTAAACCTTTTTACCTTGTAAATATAATGTTTCTTACCTCGAACGATGTGTATGAATTTATCCACTATCATTTATTTGAAGCATAATTTTAAAATTTAGAGGTATTATTTTTAAAGAAAAGGTTCTTAAAAGGGATTTTAAATGAAATATATTTTCAAAAGGGTTTTTAAACCAAGTGATATTTTCATAATGAAATTTTTTTAATGTTATTATTTTATTTCATAATAACCAACAACCCATATTTTTAATCCAATTGGAAATTGTTTTATTGATACAATAAATATTCTTCCTTTGAATGGTTTATTATTTATTTGGACAAGGATAATATCAAATTCACTTCCATGACTAATTTTTAATTCCCCATTAAATATTCAATACCTTATTATCATTGAACATTGACTTTCCCAAAAATTATGAAATTCATTTATCATGGATATTACTAATGTGTAATCTGTATACCATTTTACAAACAGTGTCATATTCAAATATTATTTCATTATTTGGGTAAATATTATTAAATATGATTTTTTACCCTATATGTATATTTTATTAGGAACATTGTTAAATCGATTATTATATATATAAGTAATGTTTTTGACTATCACGACATGTGTGGAGCCTAGGTATAGATAGCCCCTCAATGCATCGTTAGTATCATTGGATGAATTAGCTACAAAAATTAGAAAAAATAAAACTATATCTTGACAGAAAATGTATCTTGTTCCAGGGAAATATGATTTACAATAATTACTCATTTCCTTCATTTAGTTTTAGTTATTATTCTTTTGTGAGATTTTGTGCTGACATATCTATAGATACATTTCATTTTATGGTCATTGATTAAATTAAATGTGTTTTAGTTTCTTAAATTACCATATTTATTTTTCCCTTATCTAGTTATTTGTACGGAATATGTTTCCATTTATTACCATTCCATATTTTTTATGCACTTCCATTCATTTTGTTGATCACATAGAAGGTGTGTTCAGTTATTTA
The DNA here is from genome assembly GCA_963277665.1 of Viscum album. Classification (NCBI taxonomy): domain Eukaryota; kingdom Viridiplantae; phylum Streptophyta; class Magnoliopsida; order Santalales; family Viscaceae; genus Viscum; species Viscum album. The sequence goes on along the minus strand of OY728143.1, from coordinate 872,209,524 downwards.
ACTTTTTATATCAACTATTATATTTGATTCATTATATTTTCCCCAATTGTTTTCTCTTACTGACCATTTGATCTCACCCTTACTATTTTTATTTACCCAATAATCCCATAATAATGCTATGAAATAAATGTAGGGACCTACAAGATGGATTAATGTTATCCTAAAAGTTATTTATTTTGATATAATTAATATATTATATGATAATTAGTGTATTACTTTGTAATAAAATACTCATGTATGTATTTGTTTTTCTAAGACTACTAAACTCTTTAGTCTATTTGGATTTCAATACTTCTAATAATTCCAATTTATTTAGTAGTAGAAACCATCATTGGGCTATGAGAGGTTGGTTTTCTACAAATACATCACTAATTCCTCAAAAGTATCAATTCATTTATGTAATCATAAGGTATGTAATATTTCATCCATAAAATATACACATAAAGAGCCAATAATTTTTTCTAATAATAGTATATCTACTTTTTCTCAATGCACATACACTGAATAATTAATATATATATTGCATTATTCTCCAAAATAGTTAGTTTGGTTGGGTTTTTAAATTTTTTAATTCCAATAATAATAATCTACTCAGATTGTGGATGATCTAGAAGAATTGGATATGGCATAAATAGAAAAAATTTATCTTATGTAAACCACTTGTCTAATGTTAGAAAAAAATAAACTATAAAAACACTATATAAATGGAATTTCCCCAAATTGGAATAAAATTGGAGTAATACCTTAAATGAAATAAATGTGGATACTTATTAATTTTAAGAGAAGATAGTTATATTAAATAATAATATGAGAACCCGTATTCATATCAAGACTGCGGAATTGGATGTTAAAACATAGAAGATCAAGGAATATAAAACATTGTTCTGGAAAAACATGAAGATGAATGATGATCAAATTCAAAATTTTAAGATAGATTTTTAGGATATATTTGAGATAGTTAGAAATTAATAATACATTCTAAATTTGATGTTTCTTATTCTTTAGATTAAATTTCAAAATCATAAAAATATTCAAGCTATGTCTTCAGAATTTTTTTGGAAGTGATCCTACTACAATCAACTATATGATATATATATATTATTAAATATATTTTATATGGGGATAAATTATCATAAAATCATATGATGATCTTACTCAAAAAAATTTAAGATGTAAAGTACTTTCCATGCTCTATTATAATACCTATACTAAATTGTTCTCTATTAAATTTTATGGTTAAAATAAAAAATATATATACATAATGGGAGAGGATGGTTAATGAGAAGAACCCCATCATATCTTTGGGAAATAGAATAATTATTTTGGAAGCTGGTTCCCTAAAAATAGCATAACTAATCGATGATAATTACGAAAAATTTGATGACTAATTTTTTTAAAATTCAACACAATATTATGTGGATAAAAAAGATCAATTATTGTTGGGAAATGTGGGTGATGAAATTGTATCGGGAATTATTCAATTAATTGTTGGTAAAATCAATCAATTTTTTAATCATAAATTATTATCATTTATTTTGGAGTAATCTAGTGAATATGAAACATCATTATAAAAATAAGAATATTCCATCCTTCAATGTAAATTTGGTTTAGTCTCCCCGAACTACCATTTCCATTCCATAATCCATCAATTTTAAGAATGATAGAAACTATTCTAGGAAGATACTTGTGTTCTGATAATATAATGATGGATACATTAATCCTATATCCCATAAAATTTTCATTGAGGTTGATGTTTCTAGAAACCCTGTTGATTTCTTCTGTCTTACTCTTGGGGATGAGTTCCATTGGAAACAACCTATCATCTTTGAGTAGTGGATTGACTTTTGTCTATCATTAATGAAATTGGGTCATGGTTAATCAATTCATTGGAATGTGAGGAAAATGGACATAGGTTATGTAGGTAGTGAAAGTGGCCTAGATTCTAGATTTTGTGAACATCTAATGGGTAAATAAATGGAGAATTTCATGGAAGATAAGGTTCAGGGGAAGCTTATAGAGGATAACCCATGGGTGGATGGTGTTTTTAATCACCCGAGGAAGGATCGAGGTAGACCACCAGCTGAATCTACTCATGTGGGTTTATTTGGAGAAAGTTATAAAAAATTTTTGGTCCCAAACCCTTGAACCTATGTGACGACAGTGCATGTAGGGAGTCTAAACAAACTTGAAGGGGTGATTCAACCTGCTAGGGAGGACATAAATTGGAGGAGCCGAGACATGGTGTTAGTATTCAGAAGAATATGATGAATGTTTCCTATCTCAATCTTAACAGTCATTATGATGTCATGAGTGATGTTAGAGGGGTAGAAAACACCAATTTCCAACAAATAATAGAGTCTGATAGAGATCTCGGTATCGAGAATGTGTTATTTTCAACAATACTATATTTTCTATTATTAGGGGGAGAATATTGAGAACATTAAAAAATCTTTTTAGTATGATGATAATGCTCACATATACCATTTTTTGTTATTCTAATGATTTTACCTTCAGTATATTTCAGGAAATTAATATTCTTTATATTCTTCTTTTTTTGAGTGATATTAATGTAATTAAACTGCATGGAATATTTGACAATGTATTTGGAAAACATTTGAGCATGTTCTGGAAACATTGTTCATACCCTACATTGAATATTGTATGTGTAAGGACATAATCCTTCATTTACATTATAGGAGTTAAAAAAATTGGTTAAGCAACAATACATTACAGAAAAATTATGGAAGAGGAACCCTACATTTGGAAGGAACCTTACATTTGTAATATCAGAAAAGTATGGAAGAAGAACCCTACGCAAGTATTGAACATTACATTTGTTTATGAAAAGTATGGTTTATCAACAATACTTTTATTATGAAACTTAAATTCAATCAAAAATTATGGATCATGTATCTTACGTTTTGCTATATAGGAAACTAGGGATAATATACCATACGTTTGAAAGTAGAAGAGAAAAGTATGGATGATCAACCTCACGTTTTATATCAACCTTATTTTTGTATACAACCTTATGTTTTATGAAAAAAGTACTTTTTTATATACCTTATGCTCTGAAATATATAAAAGTTTGGATGATCAAACTTACATTTGATATCAACCTTACATTAGATGAAAATAATGCTACGCAATTCAACCCTACGTTTGGCATTGTGAATTCAAATTTTTACATTATCGAGCAATGATATTTATGCATATTATCAGGGTTATTTCAAGCTATATTCAAAACTCGATATTCAAGAATGACTTTGATTGATTCAAATTAATTTATTTATAATTAAAAGGATCAATTTAAAAGGAGGATTTCATAACGACTATTAAGGGAAGTTATGACTCCTCTGTTATTCGAAGACAAGAATATCAAGATTATTAAGGCGACTTTTGTGGATCTAAATTTGAAAGGAAAATGCTCATATTTATTCTTTATATATATATGTGTTATTTTTAATTACAAAATTTGTGAGATGGATGATCACAAAAATGATCATAATAATAAGCTCTCAATTTTCTCAACATCAGTTTTTACTGTGATATTTGAGATATAAAAATCTTCTGTTACAAAGTATGATAAAACACTGTTATCTAAAGAAGAAGAAACACCTCGAAGATTCACTCCGTCTACATCGAAGATCTGTTGTGAATACATTTTTTTGGAGTTGCTTAATTTATTTCTATATATATTGAAACTAGATCGTATCAGAACTGATCTTACTTGAAGAATATCATTTCTGAAGATGGAAATCTATCAAATGATAGTTTTGTAATATTGAAACTGTAAAGAACATTTGGAAAGTATTTTTTTAAACAAATACTATTTTAATTTTGAGTAACCTTCGTTTCATACTAATTTGTGTATTCAGTTCTGTGTATAAACTAGAAGGATTTGTTTTAGCCTTAACTTGTAAAGGTGTCAACTGACTATACTTAATTATGGAAATTCTGTTGATAAGAGGAAATGATAGTGAAAATCACCAAGCTTGTGGAGTAGATCATTGGTGGTGTGGACTAGGGGCCTTATGTTCCTCAAACCACTATAAATCCTTGTGTCCTGAAAACTATTTATTTCCTCTTCACATAATTTCAAATAAATTTAAAGGAAAAATTGGGAAATCGTCACGATTATCAAAGAAATTGTAAAGGGAACAATTCACCTCCCCTCTTGTGTGTATTTAGTATAACCCGATCCAACAATTGGTATCAAAGGGTTGGACATTATTCTGATAACGATATAACAAGGTGGAAGTTTCAAAGGATTATACTCAGAGATCTCAATGGATGATACATGAGAGGTAATGTCAATTGTTTGGGCTCCATACTTCAATGTCGAAAACTATGGATGTTGGAAATCTAGAATGATCATATATATAAAAAACCTTGGATACAGAGTTTACTAAAAATTCTCACTCCTTATAAAATTCCTGAGAAACCTGAAACATTGAATGTAGCTACTGAAGAAGAGAATGAAATAAATTTAAAATCTCTAAATTCTATCATCTATGGTCTAGGACCAAATGAATTCAATAGAGTATCTCAGTGCCTGACTGCTTATGAAATGTGGAAGACAATTGTAGTTGCTTATGAAGAAAATGACAATATCAGAGAAATGAGGTATCCTGCAGCTAAATTTGAATTAGACTCATTCAAAATTATTGAAGGAGAATGCATCACCCATATTAATAGGAGGCTTAAATTTTTTTTATCATTATCATGGCCTTGGGTGAGCCTATAAAAAAAATAGATCAAGCAGAGAATGTATTAAGAGTACTTCCTACACAATGGAATGGGATTTCATTAGCCATTATGAAATCATCATGAGTCAAAGATCTAACTATGAGAGAATTAATCGAAACCCTGGTGGTGTATGAAGTTGAGATGAAAGATGAGGAAAATGAGCATTAACTATTTAACAAAAGAGAACATACTTCTTTGAAAGAAACATCCCAAAATTAAGAGCAAAAAGATAAATAATGAAATCAAAGTGAAATCATAAAATTATGATTCATCTAATTAATATATAAAAATGGCTTATCTAGCTAGATTGTTTAGAATGTCCTATTGAAAGATGAAGGGATACAGAAAATCCTTCAAGAGAAAAGAAAAAGAACTAAAGGAATTCAGATGCTATGAATGAAAATAATGGGTCACATAAGACCTGACTGTCATCAATTGAAAGTGGAAAAGAAAAAGAAAATTTTCAAAAACAATAATTATGAGCAGAAAGAAAAAAGGGCAATGAATGTTACATGTAATGTTTCTGAAGACTCCATCTGCTCATCAATTTCTGACTCAGAAATGGATGAATCGAATCTAAAAGAAAATATGTGCTTTATGGAAGAAGCTGATGAGGCATAATACAATAACTCATCGGATTCAGATTCTAGTTCTAGTGGTTCAAATGATAAACTGACATCCTACTGTAATATGCTAGAAAAGAAATATCATTCATTATTTAATAAACATAAATCTCTATAAAATATTCACACTGATATTTTAGGAGAAAGAGAAACTATATTAAAACAACATCAATAATTAATTTATAAATTAAACTCCTCAAACACAAACTGTATAAATAATGTAACTAATATAAAAATATTAAAAACAAATGTTGAGACATAAAAAAAATTAACTCTTGTTTTTAAAAAATGATAAAATTCACTAAATGAAATTCTTAGAAATATTGAGATAAAAAGAAAATATATTGAATATTCAGAAAATCTAAGAAACCCAAACTGTATAAGAACTATTTTATTCCATGTAAAATAGGTATAATTAGAAACTACTTGGGAACAAAAGGATACATATCTAAAAACTCTTATTTACGGCAACTTCATATTAGTGGAACTATGAAAGCCTTTATTGTGAACAGTTTATATGATTATATTGATTATTGAAAAACAAAGAAAATATGGATACCTAGATCATTTCTAGATAACACTATTGGACCCAATATGGTATGGGTACCAAAACAAACTTTTGTATGAATACCTTTGTAGGAAGCAGGTCATAGAAGCCGAACTGAAATACTGTAAATGGACAGTGGATATTTAAGAAATATGAGTGAAAAATCGTCAAACTTTAGAACACTATCCCAAAAGGATGGTGGATTAGTCACATTTAGTGATAATTTCAAAGGTAAAATTATTGGTATTGGAATTGTTGGAGATCCGGAATCTTTCTTAATCAATCATGTATTCTATTTACAAGGATTGAATCACAACCTGATAAGTATCTATCGACTCTGTCATGATGGTTATTTTTTAAATTTTTGTAACTGATGTAATTTTTTTGAAGATAAATTTCTAAAATTTAAAGCATCCATAAAAGATATTGTTTATACCATGGACTCAAATCACTTGTCTAAACAAAAAGTAAATTGTTTAAATGCTAAGAGAAATGTATCTTGGATCTGGAATAGAAGACTTGTACATTGATATATATATTCTTTACATAAGTTATCAAAGAAACAACTAGTTTCTGATTTTCCAAGTCTCGAATTTGAAATTGATAGATTATGTGATGCATGTAAACTTGGAAATCAGTACAAATCGTCCTTCAAATGTGTTAACGAAATTGCTACATCCAAACCTCTAGAACTTTTCGATATGTGTAATGTACCGGACTCGGCCAGCCACCCGAACAGTGCCGAGCGCGACGGTTGTCACTACCTTAGGCGCACCATCCCTTAACATCAAAGGCTTCTGACTAGCAGCGAGGGTCTGAATAGGTATAGTGGGGAGGCTATACCCAATTGGAGGATCATAGTAAGGGTAATGGTCCGAGTATAATACTAAAATATGCAGCAGAAATAAATTACTATGTAGACTCGAACTAGACCCGCAAAGCGGAAGCATATCCAATATCAATAAATAGAGGATGCAACATAGAAAACAATTGTAGCGGAAATAAACACAACAACATGCTGATAACATGTGACGACTAATAAACAGTAAAACATGCATCCAAAGCAGGTCATACATAGATGGATATCAAAAGGGCGTCAATGGATAACCACCGTAGCTACAACAAGTAAGAATACTGATACAGAAAAGTAAACACAACAAGGTAAACCCCAGCTTGGCATGACCTCAAGGTCGGTACCATCTCTATGAAATAACTAATGCAGCCCAGCTCCTGACGATGGCCTCTTTCCTGCACGTAAATCCATAAAGTCTGCACGGGTCCCGAAGGGACTATACAGGGTGTGAGAAAAATCTCAATAGGATACCACCCAACGGTGCGTACCAAATATATGAGTTTAAGCAGTCATGCATTAACCCTGAAAGCAGTAATCAGTCTCATGAAAAAGTAAACACAAACTCCACTGGTGCTCAACGGCCACCATGGAGTGTCACCTGCTTTGGCCAATGTCGGAATCTCTATCGTGTAACCCGGCACCATGTGCCACCTGACACCTTGTGTCTCATGTACCGATGTCCCGAAAGCATTCCCAAAATACTAACCCGGCACCATGTTCCTCCTGACACCTCATGCCTCAAGTACCGACGTCCCGAAGGCACGCCTGAAATAGTAACCTGGCACCATGTGCCTCATGACACCTCGTGTCTCAAGTATCGACGTCCCGAAGGAAAGCCCATTTCCTGAAGACTCCTCACCACCCATGTGGCTTTCTACGACAAGCACCCCCAACCCAAATACCTAACTGCAACTACAGGGGCCTCTACCCACATGAGTGGTCAAAACCACCTCATCACGGAGTATATATGTGTGCACACTACTCAATTCCCAGGTGATCGGCAATCACCAAAATTCTCCTAAGCCACCAACACATCTCACACCTCGTGTCCCAGTGACCATGTCGCTCAAGTCCGATGGCATCACCATCCTAGTATCTTGGGCCATACCCATCCTACCAGTCATGTTGCCTCAAGTCGCCGTCCATGACACCCAATCCCATGGTCAAAAACACCCAATGTAACCTCAGAAAATCCCCAACCTATGATCAGCATCACTCAAGCGTAATCGGTCCAAGCCCAACACAACACAAAGGGTCCAACAGATGCAATTCAGCAATATCATATATAACATATGTAAACAGAAAACATAAGCAGGCAAGACCAACTAAACAGTCGAATTTCACTATACCGGGTGATGTCCCATACCAGCACAGAGGTCTTAAATGTCTCTTACAATTTAACAGGATTTAACAAATTAAACAGAACAATTTATAACAATAACGTTTCAATTTAAACCATTTTGGTGTTCCCCGACCAAAATGCCCCGATGAGCAAAGACTCCTCACCCAGTCCTGCTTATGAAAACTGGTAGCCAGGCATACCCAAAATCATCTCGGTGGTCTCATAAGCAATAAAGCATGAAAAAGCAGATAAAACGTGTCCCGCTAAAAATAACAGAAAACGCGCCGAAAGATGCATCACCCGAACAACCATAATAACACAAAATAAGGTATGCACCACCTACCTGAGACACGCACGATGCTACTACTCCGGTAAAACCCGCCAATTCTGTCTAAAATGTGGTAAATCTACAAAAGATTCAAAACCTCTCAAAGGGCTACACCTCTTTCTAGAATGAAAATCAGACAAAACGGACAAAGAGGAATCGAGGCCTTATCGAGGGGGTTCCAACGCACTAATCAGCGATCAAATCAAACTTTAGATGAAGAACCCGGAAGAAATTGAAGGTTCAGCCGGCTTGGTTCGCATATCCGGGATGAGGATGGGTGTTCTGCTTCAAAAACGATGCTACTGTCCGATTTAAGCGATACAGAAGTACACATAATTTACTTTAGGACTACACGTCGTGTATATTTCATTTAACTGTTCAAAAGATGGTTGATTCCACCGACTTAATTTCCAAACCTGCCGACATGATTACACGACATGTACTTAGGGGTACACGGCGTGTGCTGGGTTCCTCTTCTCTTCCTCACCGACATACCCACATGCCATGTATATCCCTCATACACGGCTAGACTACACGGCATGTCCAAAAAGAACACGGCGTGTCCCTGGTTCTTACCTGGCCAACGGCCTACACGCCATGTATAGCCTCACACGGTTGGGGGTCTACACGGCGTGTTCAAATCTACACGCCTTGTAGTAAGAAAATACTACACGGTCATCACACGGCATGTACTCGGCGAGCACACGGCCAGTCACTCGCCTACACATACACGGAGTGTACTTAATGTACATGGCGTGTAGTCTGGAAATTTACAAAAACACTGCATTCTCTCCAGTTTCCTCAGAAACTAGTCAAAAATTCAAACAGGGTTGGGATTTTGAACTGTTCTTTAAACTTGGGTTCTTACAAACTCCCCACCTTAATGTAGCTCGTCCCTGAGCTTCCAAACAAAACCAGGAGATGGCACCGAACACGCTCATCCTAGTTAAATAACCTGGACTACCCAGATCTCAATGGTTCCGGCTAAATTCCTCAAGGGGGGCTCACCACCTTAGGAATTTCCTTACCCGGTCTCAAACCAACAATACATAAAGAAAATAGGGTTTACTAACCTGTTTTTCAGACGAATAGTCTTCCCGTGACGCATCGTCATCCCTACACCCCATTGGGGATCCTGTGTTGCTTCCGACACTCAACGTAACCCGCATCGCATAGGTGTCTGCCTCAATGAGGTCCTGGTTCTGATCACATTATGTAACCCACATCCTCGATGCCTCGATGGACAAGGTACCACAAGTTACCCACATCCTCGATGCCTCGATGCCCACGACACCTCAAGTAACCCGCATCCTCGATGCCCTGATGCTACGCATCTCATACATACATATATATATCACGCACCCAAGATGGTGCCAACCCACCGACTAGCATCTAGTCAGTCCACAAAGATCTTGTGCACCTCGTGCACTCAAAACAGACATGCCTATACAGGTCATGCCAAAAAGGAAACATGGAGATCACGGTCACACCACTGGGTACCTCTAACCGTCATCAGCTCACCAGCCTGGTCAGCCTCTGGCAGCTCCATAGCGTGCACCTGGCCTGAAACACGGCTGCCTGACACCTGATATCCTGATGCTGCTCCAACCTATGGCCACTGGCCCCTCATCTGGGTCCCACTGTCTCTTTCACGACCTCCGCACACAGCTGAACCTCGACTACCCTCTCCAGGTATCGAACCTGAACCAACTCCAGATGCCCCAGTCTGTCCTGGTCCCTGCCTGCCGGCTATCTGAGAAGGCTACCTACAAAACCTCTCCAGATGCACGTCCTGTCCACATGCCCGACACTCCTTTAGAGGCCTATCGCACTGCACCCAAACATGTCCCTACTGTCCACACTGGAAGAAAATCCCTGACGAACTCCCATCAGGTGGTCTATCTGAATCCCTGACCCGACTTCCCTGCTGAAACTCGCCACGTCCTCGCTTCCTATTGTCAGAACATTCACCTGAAGCTTTCGTCCTGCCCATGCAAGATTTCCCTCTATCATTGCCCTAGGATATGAGTGCCTAATTTACCGCTTCGAAGAAAGAACCCAGCCTGAAAATGTTCACCTGGACATGAATGACGTGTCGTAAACCATCCTTGAAGTGCCTCACCCTAGCTACATTATCGCTCACCAAAACAGGTGCAATGCGAGACAACTCTATGAAAGTAGTTGCGTAGTCCATGACAGACATGTCCCCCTACTGAAGACTCAAGAACTCCCGAGCTCTCTCGGCCCCCAGTGTCTCTAGGTAGAAGTGCTTAAAGAACCTATCCTCAAAGGCCTTCCATGCCTGTCCCTCATGCCTACGATCTTGAACTTGTACTTCCCACCAACGCTTCACCGGTCCTCATAGCATGTAAGTTTCCAGCTTGACCCTCCTCCCTAGAGGCATCTTGAGCTGCTCAAAAATCATCTGCATACTCTCAATCTAATTCTCTGTCGCCTGTGGACCACCCTCTCCTTGAAAATGTGGCGGGTGCTACGACTGGAACTCTCGCGTCAGATACGCCATAGAAGGCTTTGTACCCCACGCGCCTCTGTCAATCACCTGCAAGACGCGTACTAGGCTCGCCCGGAGGTGCTCATCGATCCATGGCCCAAACGATGCCAAACCTAGCTGTTGTCCTTCCTGCTCTAGATCCTGAGCCTGATCCTATCCCTAAGCATGCACCTGCGGCTCGTGCTCTGCCTATACCGAATTCTGACCCTGATCCTGTGGCACTATGTCCTCTCTTGTCTGACGCTCCATCGATCCATGAAAGAGAAACCCGTTGAATACCATAAAGGGTCAGACATCCCATATATATATAACAATTTATTCTAGGAAGATAAGGAAAGTAGTAAAAGGCAGTGCATAAAAACTACCCTTACTACCCCTCACTGCAACCCATTCCCCACAGCATCGCGGCCAGATGGCCTCCTTACCCTCCCTTAACAGCGCCAAGCATCACATGTACCTCGGGCCATGCCCGTCCCGAAAACTCATGTTCCCTCAAACCGATGTCTGAGGCGCCCAATCCTGGCAGTTACACTACCTCAAACACAGTACATGTCTGCTCTCATAAGATCCAGACTTAAAATCCTGCCACATGCAATTCTACAAAAATAAATCATGGCATACACATTGCAACAACTAGAAATTCTATCCGGAATTTCACCAAATGACATGTCAAATCATATAAAGCATGGAAATTGATATTTCATTTACATGGAATTATCACTTCACAAAGCATGCGTACAATTATGAAATTGAAAAACCCTAAAAATGTGCCTATCAAAAACCTACAACCACTACTAGAAATACAGGTATTTGCGACAGGTCATTTGCGATGGATCCCCGTCTCAAAGGACCCGTTGCGGAAAACGGCGTTACAACTAATTCTTTGTGATGGGACCGTCGCAAAAAAAAGTTATTTGCGATGGAAAATGGGCCCGTCGCAAATAGATTTCTGTTTTTTTTAAAAAAAATTGCGACGACCCTGTTGCAACAAAGTATTTGCAATGAGCCCTTTTCCCGTCGCAAATAGTCTCTACGAAGAAACTATTTGGGACGGACCCGTCGCAAATAATAATAATAAAATTAAAAATAATTAAAAAATAATTTATTAATATTTAAATATTTTAATCTATTTATATTGATATAAATATAATATTTATTTTATAAATACGTTTTTGAAAGGATCTATGGAAATATAATATTAGTTTATAAGATATTTAATAAAAGAGGATTATAAAATAAACTAAAAAATATTTTTAATCAGTAATTAAGAAGTTTTTATCAATTAATAGTCATTTAATAACTCTTTTAATATAAAAAAAATAAAAAATAATAATGAAAGATCCAAAATAAGTTGAAAATGAAACCCAAACTTCAAACGTCCATAACCTTTGATGTGGGCCTCCGTTTGAGCTCTACAGCATATCAAATCGAAGCCTGCGACGAGATTTACAGCCCTATGGTCATGTAACACCCATCAAAGGTTTCTTTGAGGCCAAAAATGGCCTAGTAGGCCTCAAAAAGTGAGATTTTAGTTGGGGTACCCCGGTTTTTTACCATTCAAACGACTATTACTTCTGATCCCGATGTCCAATAAACCTGTACCATATATCATATCGAAGATCATTTCATGTTCTTCGATTTGACTAATTGTAAAGCTGAGACGGACTCCTGGATTAGAAGTTATGGTCATTTTAACATTCAAATGGCTATAAATTCCGATCTGGATGTCCGTTTGGCATGTACCGCATATCATATCGAAGATCATTTCATGTTCATTGATTTGACTGGTTGTGGAGTTGAAACAGACTTACGGATTAGATGTTAGAGCCGTTTTAACATTCTCGATGGATTTTCACCCCGTCATTTCTATGTATTCATTCATAAATATATATATATATATATCTGTGTGTGTGTGTGTGTGTGTGTTTGTGTCTTGTATATATGTATGTATTTATTTATTTATTTATTTATAAATACACATAAAAAACATATTTTATAAATTTATTTAAAACTATGTTTATAAATATATATTAATATACAAATAAATATACGAATAAAAATTTATAACTACATATATATATATATATATATTGATATATATTAATATATGAATAAATATATATATTAATATATTAATATATATATATATATATATATTCATATAACCAAATATATTTATATTAATATAAATCTATATTAATATACGAATAAATATAACTATATATATATAGAACGATCATTAAATGTAACCAAAAATGAAATGGCTTATTTGTAAAGGTTAATGAGTGCATGGGGGAGGTTTATTAATAATTATTAGTAATTATTAGAAATTATTAGTAATTATTAGTAATAATTTGTATTTTTTCTTATTTTTCGTAATTGTTCCTAATTATTTACTAATTATTTTAAATTATTACTATTTATTACTATTTATTCCTAATTATTAGTATTTATTACTAATTATTAGTATTTATTCTTAATTCTGACTAATTATTAATAATTATTCCTAATTATGACTAATAATTATTAATTATTCATATTTATTATTAATTATTTATAATTATTATTAATTATTCCTAATTACCATTATCTATGAACAATGAATACTTATAATTGAAATTTATTAAATAACAAAAAAATCTAAACATAATTAAATTACAACTAATTAAAAATAATTAAACCTAATAAAAAATTTAAAATAAATATTAAATTAAATTGAACATAAATACCTTTAAAATCGATCTTAGGATGATCTCTGCTAATTGTTGAAGACTTCACTGTCAACTATGAAAATAAAAATTAAACTTAAGAAACTTTTAACTCTAAAAATAGAGTTTTGAGAGAAGTAGAAGATAGAGTTTGAGAATGAATGAAAAAAACGGATGGGGGTATTTATAGGTTAGCTTATTTGCGACGGGATACCCATCGAAAATACATTAACCCGCATTTATCATGGTCAATGGTTAAATAGTTATTTGCGACGGGACCCATTGGGAATAATAACCTACCGAGATACTATTTGCGACGGGGGTATATTCCCGTCGCAAATATTTTTTACCGCCGCCGGATATTTGCGACGGGTGGTAACCCCCGTTGAAAATAAAATTCCCACGGTTTGGCGCGCATTGCACGCCAAACCTTTTTCAATGGGTGAGCTTCCCCATCACAAATAAGTATTTATTTGCAATGGGAAAATGCCCCCGTCGCAAATAAGATTCTAACAGGACTATTTACGACGAGATTTATCCCTGTCACAAATAACCCGTCACAAAAACCCCTTTTTCCCGTAGTGAACTAGCCTAGCCATACCGAGCCCAGGTCCAATTCTACCTTACCACAATGGGTCAAGGGTCACATATCACAATCAAGAACATCACACACCAAGTGAGCCACTGAGGTGGAAATCATATAAACTGTAATATGAGCAAAAGAAAATAGAAATTCCCATCTTTTATAACTAGGTCCATCCCTCGTACTTGGGGCTGCGGGCACCCAAGCACAAGCTAGAAACCCAGTTCCAGTAACAACAACTTATCTCCAGTATACCATATTCCAAATAGTAAAACCAGCAGAAATAAAAGAGAAGTCTCAACCTCATTAGTATCCGGAAAACACTGCAACTAAATCCCTATCAAGAACCACTCTGATTCCACTTTGTAACATCCCGGACCCGGTCAGCCACCAGAACAATGCCGAGCGGGTCGGGTGTCACTACCTTAGTTGTACCTTCCCTGAATGCCAAAGGCTGCCAAATATCAGTGAAGGTCTAAATAGGTATAGTGGCGAGGCTATACCCTCTCGGAGGATCATAGTAAGGGTACTGGTCTGAGTATAATACTAAAATATGCAGCAGAAATAAATGACTCAGCAGACTCGAACTAGACCCACAAAGCGGAAGCATATCCAATATCAATAAACAGCGGAAGCAACAAAGAAAACAGTTGTAGTGGAAATAAACACAACAGCATGCTGATAACATGTAACTACTACTGAATAGTAAAACATGCATCGATAGCAGGTCGTACACAACTAAATATGAAAAGAGCGCCAATGGCTAACTAACAGTAGCTACTACAAGTAAGCATGCTGATACAGAAAAGTAAACACAACAAGGTAAACCCCACCTAGGTATGACCTCATGGTCCGTACCAAATCCATGCAATAACTAACGCATCCCAGATCCTGAAGCTGGCCTCTTTCCTGCACGTAAATCCATTAAGACTACACGCATCCCGAAGATCCCGTCCAGGGTGAGAGACAAATCTTAGTATGATACCACCCAATGGTGCGTCTCAAATATATGTGTTTAAGCAGTCATGAATTTACAAGGAATGAATAATATGTATAATGAAAACGTAAATACAAACTCCACTAGTGCTCAACGACCACCACAGAGTATCACCTGCTTTGGCCAACGCCGAAATCTCTGTCTTGTAACCAGGCACCATGTGCCACCTGACACCTCGTGTCTCATGTACCGACGTCTTGAAGGCATGCCCAAAATAGTAACTCGGCACCATATAACTCCTGACACCTCTTGCCTCAAGTACCGACGTCCCGAAGGCATGCCCAAAATGGTAACCTGGAACCATGTGTCTCTTGACACCTCGTGTCTCAAGTACCGACGACCCGAAGGCACGCCCATTTCCTGAAGGCTCCTCACCTCCCATGTTGCTTTCTAAGACATGCACCCCCAACCCAAATACCTAACCGCAACTATGGGGGACTCTACCCACACAAGTGGTCAAAACCACCTCATCCTGGAGTATCTCTGTGTGCACACAACTCAAGTCCCGGGTGAGCAGTAATCACCA
This sequence comes from Viscum album, assembly GCA_963277665.1. NCBI lineage: Eukaryota > Viridiplantae > Streptophyta > Magnoliopsida > Santalales > Viscaceae > Viscum > Viscum album. The sequence continues at coordinate 872,193,756 of OY728143.1, read as the reverse complement.
AAATAGTCCTAATCCACCAATACATCTAACACCTCATGTCCCTGCGACCATGTCCCTCAAGTCTGATGGCATCGCCATCCTTGTATCTTGGGCCATGCCCAACCTAACAGTCATGATGCCTCAAGTCGACGTCCATGACGCCCAATCCCGTGGTCAAAACCAACCAAAGTAACCCAGGAAAAGCCCCAACCTGTGATCAGCATCACTCAAGCATAACCGGGCCAAGCCTAACACAACCCAAAGGGTCCAGCAGATGCAATTCAGCAATCGCATATATAACATATGTAAACAGAAAACATAACCAGGTAAGACAAACTAAACAGTCGAATTGCACTATACCGGGTGATGTCCCATACCAGCACAGAGGTCTTAAATTCCTCTAACAATTTAACAGGATTTAACAAATTAAACTAAACAGTTTATATAAATAAAATTTCAATTTAAACCATTTTGGCATTCCTCGGCCAAAATGCCCCGACGAGCAACTGCCCCTCACCTGGCCCTGCTCGCGCAAAATGGTAAACGGGCATACCCAAAAGCATTTCGTAGGTCTCATAAGCAATACAGTATGATAAATTAGATAAAACGGGTCCTGCTCAAAATACCTGAAATCGTGCCGAAATCCGCATCACCCGAACAACCACGAAAAGAAAAAATGAGGTATGCACCACCTACCTGAGACTCTCACGATGCTACTCCTCCGGTAACACCTGCCAATTCGGTCTAAAATGCGGTAAATCTACAAAACATTCAAAACTTCTCAAAGGGATATAACTTGTTCTAGAACGAAAATCAGACAAAAATTCCAAAGAGTAATTGAGGCCTTACTAAGGGGGTTCCAACGCACTAATCAGTGATCGAATCAGACATCGGACGAAGAACTGGGAAAAAATTGATGTTTCAGCTGTCTTGGTTCGTGTATCCAGGCAAGGAGGGGTGTTCTGCCTAAAAAACGAGGCTACATCCCTATTTAAGAAAAAAAAGTACACAGCGTGTACTTTAGGACTACACGCCGTGTATATTTCATTTAACTGTTCAAAAGATGGCAAATTCCGCTGACTTACTTTCCAAACCTACCGACATGAGTACACGACGTGTACCTAGAGGTACACGGCGTATACCGGGTTCCTCTTCTCTTCCTCGCCGACATACCCACATGCCATTTATATCCCTCAAACACAGCTAGACTACACGGCGTGTCCAAAGAGAACATGGCGTGTCCCTGGTTCTTACCCGGCCAATGGCCTACATGCCATGAATGGCCTCACACGGTCGAGGGTCTACACAGTGTGTTCAAAGCTACATGTCGTGTAGTAAGAAACTACTACACAGTCATCACACGGCATGTACTCAGTGAGCACATGGTCGGTCAGTTGCCTACACATACACGGCGTGTACTTAAAGTACACATCATGTAGTCTGGAAATTTCTAGAAACACTTCATTCTCTCCACTTTCCTCAGAAACCAGTCAAAAATTCAAATAGGGTCGGGATTTTGACCCGTTCTAAAAACTTGGGTTCTTACAATATGTACTATTTTGACCTTCAACAATATAATGTTTGGCTGGTAAATTATATCTATATGTATTAGTTGATTACTATTATAGGTTTACTTGGATTTTCTTTCTAAAATTTAAAAATGATGCATTTAAAATATTTAAAAGCTTTTGTAAATCATATATAATTTTTAATAAAAATTCAATGATTGTTGAAGAATCAATTCATGTGAAATTTGATGAATCTGATCCATTTGAGAAATTTAAAGACCAAATAGATAAATATGTCTCTAATGATAACATGAGACTTGAGAACATGAATGAATATTTTGACAAATATATAAATAAAATTTAGTTCAGTTCAGAAGAACATGACACTGTTGAGCCTAACAGTGTGTTACCTAAACACTATAGAACTCTAAAGAAACACCCTTTAGAAAATATAATAATAAATATATACATATGAATAAAATCTAGAAGTAACATAGGAAATCTTGTTGAGTTATCTGTGTTTATATACCAATTAGAACCTAAGTCAATAAAATAATCCTTAGTCGGTGAAAGTTGGATGATAGCAATGCAAGAGAACTAAACCATTTCATGGGAAATGTGGTTTGGAATTTAGTTGGAAGACCACGAAACTATCAAGTTATAGGAACTAAGTGGGTCTTTTGAAATAAAAAATAACATCAAGTAATAATCACTAGAAATAAATAATGACTATTAGTGAAAAGATATAATCGGGATGAAGTTATAGATTATGGTGAGACCTTTGCACCTATAGCTAGATTAGAAGACATTAAAATTCTTTTAGCCTATGCATCTCATATGAACATTAAATTATTTCATATGGATGTTAAATCTACCTTTATAAATGGCTATTTAATGGATAAAGTTAATGTTGAGAAACCTCCTATTTTTGAAAATTCTCAAAAACCAGATTCTGTTTCTAAACTTACTAAATCTCATTATGGCCTTAAACAAGAACCTAGAGCCTAGTATGAAAGATTAAGTACTTTTCTTCTGAAAAATTATTTTACTGTTGGAATGGATGTTGCAATTTTTTTATGAAAATTGTAATGTCTTATATTTTTTTGGTTAAAATTTATCTCTATGAAGTAATTTTTGGATCAACAAACCAAAATATTTGTCATGAGTTTCAAATTTAATTCAAAATGAATTTGAAATGCGTATGAGGGGAGAATTAAATTTATTTCTAGGACATAAAATTTATCAAAAAGATTTTGGAAATGTTATGAATCAATGAAAATACATTATAGATTTACTGAAGAAATTTGGAATATAAAGCAGTAAGACATATACAACTCAAATGTGTACTAATATAAAACGTGATTTGGATGAAACTGGAAAATCAGTTGACAAAAAGTTATATAGAGGTATGATTGGAATTCTATTATATCGTACTGCTAGAAAATCATATATAATGTATTCAGTATGTATTTTTTCAAGATTTCAATCAAATCCCTGAGAATCTTATCTAATTGCTGATAAAAGAATTTTTAGATATTTAAAAAGAACAATTCTTTAATCTCTTTTCTGTCCAGAAACATAAGATTTTAATTTAATTTCATATTCATATGATGAATTTGGAAGCTATATATTAGATAGAAAAAGAACCTCAATAACCTAACACTTTTTAGGAAAATATTTAGTTTCATGGTCTAGTTAGAAGCAACACTCAGTTTCATTGTCATTAGCTAATGAAAAATATGTATCTACAGGTTGTTCCTATGCACAAGTGTTGTGGATGAAAAACACTGTTATATACATTAGACTAAATTTTAGTAATATAGCTATTTTATGTGATAATACAAGCACTATATTTTTTTTTAAAAAAAATACAATTAATCTTTTTAGGACTATGAATATTAATATGAGACATCACTTTCAAATTGATCATGTTCTTAAAAAGGATATATTCATATAATTTTTAATTACTAAAATTCAATTAGTTGATATTTTTACTAAACCACTTCCCACCACAAGGTTTTATTTTTTTAAGTGGGATATGTCATTATTTAATTTTAAATAATTTTTTTATTTACGTGATTATATTAATTCTTATTTTATTTCATTTTAATCATCACAGTTTTGAAATAAGTTAATTATTTTTTTAGAATAATTTAAAATTTTAGTATGTACTGTATTATTTTTTATTGTTGACATTTTATTTTATTTTAGATAATGTAATAATTATTATGTACATAAATGATATGGGAATAAGACTGTTAGAACCATTTCAAATTATAAAGTTGTTCATTTCTCTCAAAACCCTTTGAATCTAAAAAATCCTTACCGCTCTTGTATACCCAAACCTGAACCTTCAAAACCCTAGCTCTTTGAACCATTTGAAATCTGTGACATAGATTTCCAAGACAATGATAATCGAGGAAGAAGAAGCTATTAATCCCAAGTTTCAACGTTCAGCGAGAAGAAGGATTTTAAAAGGAAAAGTAATTGATTTGGAATGGTTGTACCATACCAATCTAACGCTGATGAAAGCTTTGGATTTTCAGAATCTTGAGTAAATGATCATTGATTAAAACACAAAACTTATGTACAAGGTAGAGTTGAAATTTTTTTTAAAATCTGTTCTGTTCAGTCTTGGAGATACAAAAGACACACTATTTATGAAAATTGAAGATCTGGATTTTTCAATTTCATCTGTGGAAATAGCTAGAATCTTAAACATCCCTCATGAGGGGGTTTATCACATTGATTTAAAATCCATTTGAGATAATGATCATAAGTCAAAGGACATTATGCCATTTTTATTTGGATCTAAAAATATTATAAATATGTTTTTCAATGATCTAGAGCCCGATCAGAAAATTCTTGAAAATAAATTTCAAACAGGGTTTCCCCAAGGATGTTTTAAATGGATAAGATTTAATATCCTGATATGTATTTGATGGTTCTGTTTCTGAGTGTCATGAAGTTAAATTTTACTTGTTACATTATAAGGTATTTGAACTACTGCTACCAAACATAGGCTAAAATGAACATCTATCCCCATGGAAGGTTAATTTAAAAATTATTTTTTATATACGATATGGTGAGATTGGTAGATACTAGAGTGTGATGGCATCACATAAAATTTTACAATGCTTGAAATCTAAGGAAGATTGGATTCTTCTGTATTACTGTGAGAGCCATGCTTATGCCTGTTAGAGCTGAGGAAGACCCAGAATCAGCTTAGGGGGAGCAACATCGAATGTATAAATAAGGAATGGATAAATCAAGAGTAAGTGATGTTTCAAAACCTTCATGAAACTGAGATTTGAAGCAGTTGATGTAACTGCAAATGAGGGTAGTGAAGAGGGACTTCAGAGGAAATGGAACAGAGTGGGTCAAGCTGGTGAGGAGCCTGTTCGTACAAATACTATTCCTATTCAAGCACTTTTCGACTATAGATTTGTAAGAGAAGTTGTTTCTTAGATTTAGGTAGTAACTCAACTTGAAGAGGATGTTGTACCTTAGATAGAGGGAGAGCTTGGAGATGTTGAAGTGGCTCGAACAAAATCTGTTTAGGAAAATTATGCAGAACCAACTGAAGTTATTTAAGAAAAAACAATTCAAGAAGAACCTATTTTAGAAGAAATTAATTGAGATTCTCACGAGGAGTAACAACCTAATGAAAATATAAATTGAGAACTGAGTCCATCTAAAATTCATACTGATGTTTTAAATGAAATTTTCTTTGTGGATGAGTCAATTAATGAATCTGGGGAAAACCGGTTGAGAAAACAAAGAAAAAGGCTATAGAACATAGATCTGACGCTCAATCATTGAATTTAATTTTGATAATTCTAGTTGAGAATAAAGAAAAGGGTTCCTCTGATTCTGAGAATAATTATATGTGGGTGTTAGTTAGAAAATTTAATAGAGTATAAGATGAGAATTCTCCATTGAAAAAATAATTAAGGAAGGAGAGACAAAAGTTTCATAACATGAAATAAATATCATTTTCAAAAATATATGTGGATGATTTTATGAATGAAATGTTAACGGAAGTTGGGAAAATAAAATATGAAATTGTACTAAAGTTAGATTTGGAAGATTTTAAAATTTTCATGGAGAAAAAATTTGCAACTGTGAAGAGAAATAAAGCAAGTACATCAGGTACTTCGCTTAATCTAATAAATATAATTCAGGAAATTACAACTGTAATGATCAATAATAATGAAAGATTTCAAGATCTTCAATGTAACAATGCTCCATTATCTGTTTTGGTAGACAATCAAAAGCATCTTATTTTCCATCTTACATCAAGTGAATTATGAGTAAGAGAGTTACTAAAAAGGTTCACTGAAATGCTCAATCATTTTATAGATAAGGAAGAAAGATTACATGATTTTTTAGAGTCAATAGACTGAAGAGATCAATATGACTCAGGAAAGAAGGGATCTCATCATCCAGTTAGGAGAAAAACTGATGAAATGGTTAAGATTGCAGATGATAGTGCTCAAGGAATTCATTCCGAGGCACTGAAACCTGTTTCACAAACCTTTTTATCCCAACTCTGATTCATGTATTCATTTATGTACTTGAATATATATTTTCATCTCATTCTCCTATGTTGTGATTTTTTGAAGTACTGTCTACATTAAAATGTTAGTAATCCATGTTCAAATATTTATAAATTGTTTATCATTGCATTTACCTAAGATTACTGCTACATTGAAATATGTTATATTACTCATTTGATCATACTATATCATATCACTAAAAGGGAGAGAAATATTGATAAACACAAAATTTTATTTCAATAAACATAATTTTTTATCTTCATAAAGGGGTAGAAATCTTAGAAGTTGAATTATATATATATAAAATTTCGTATAACACCACATTTTATTTTTTATTGAAATAATTTTTTAAAAATTAAATATTATTTATATCTATGAAAATTTCTTAATTATATGAAATTATTTTTTAGGTTAATTTCAGGGGTTTTGTGATCATTTAAAGGGGAATTTTTTTAGAATGTTTTGTTTTCAACAATACTCTATTTTATTATTATTAGGGGAGATTGTAGAGGAAAATACTCTATCTTTTTATGATTATTTTGATCCTAAAAAATATAAATGTTTTTTATTCTACTGATTTTACCTCTAGTATATTTCAGGAAATTAATATTATTTATATTCTTATTTTTTGAGTTATATTAAAGCGTTTAAACTACATGGAATATTTGACAAAGTATTCTGAAATCCTTTGAGTGTGTTCTGGAAACAATGTTCATACCCTACGTTGAAGGGAGAAAGTGTTAGGATGGAATCCATCATTTAAATTATGTGAATTTAAAAAAAGTATTGTTAAGAAACCATACGTTATTGGAGAAATATGAAAGAGGAACCCTACATTTGGAAAGAACCATTCTTTGGTAATATCATAAAAGTATGGAAGAATAAACCTATGTAAGTATGGAACATTACGTGTGTTTCTGAAAGGTATGGTTCATCAACCATACTTTTATAATGAACCTTACATTCTATAAAAAATTATGGATTTTGTATCTCGTGTTTTTATAAAGAGGAATCTATGGATAGTATACTATAAATTTGGAAGAAAAAGAGAAAAGTATGAATGATCAACCTTACATTGGAGATCATCTTTCTTTTGTAAACAACCTTATTTTTTAAAAAAGTACATTTTATTTAACATACATTCTGAAGCATAGAAAATTATGGATGATCAACCTTACATTTGAGATCAACCATACGTTGTCAACCTTACATTCAAAAAAAATAATATTATGCTATTCGACCCTACATTTGGTGTCATGAATTTAAATTTTAACTTTATAGAGAAACAGTCTTTATGCGGATTGTTATGATGATTTCAAGCCAAATTAAAAACCTAATATTAAATCACATCTTGTGAAAAAGATCAGAAGAACATATTTTCTAAAGATGAACATATTTTCTATTGCAACCAGATCGAATAAGAACTGCTCTTACATGAAGAACATATTTTATAAAGATGAAGATCCATCTACTATCAGTTGTGTACTGTTAAAACTGTGGAGAACATCTAGAAATTATTTTAAAAGTAAATACTCTTTTCATTTTTAGTAACCAGCTTCTCATAATAAGTTGTGTATTATGTTCTTTGTATAAACTAGAAGTCTCTATTTTAGCCTTAACGTGTAAAAGTGTCAACTGTCTGCACTCAGTTGTGGATGGTCTGTTGATAAGAGGACCAGATAGTGAAAATCATCAAGCTCATGGAGTAGAGCGTTGGTGGAGTGCACTTGGGGACTTATGTTCTCCAAACCACTATAAATCTTTGTGTCCAAAAAACTGTTTATTTTCACTTCATAAATATTCTGATAATGTTAATGGATATATTTGGTAATCATCACGATTCTAGAAGAACTTTTAAAGGTCACAATTCACCCACCCTCTTGTGCATATTTGGGATAACCTGATCCAACACCAAGAGGGTACAGTAAAAGTTTGCGTAGTCCAAGGAGGAAGAAAGGAAACAATGAAAATAATGGTCTAGATAACTGTATAACCTCCAAGAAGTATAAATCCAAGTAATGAAAGGACTATTCCTATATATATAGGTCAATAGAGACATGTTCATACAAGAAATATAGATATTCCATTGATTATGAGACCCATATAGTGGTAGGAAACAGGGATCAATAGAGAGGAAATATCATATTCAAAGTGAAAGATAAAGAGGGATCATAGGCCGAGTCCAACATAGATGTTTTGATGACCACTTATGAGGATGTAGAAGATCTAGTTCAGGATCATCATGTGAAGAGGCCCCTTAAATTGGAGGATGTTCAGTGGGGGAGGATTTGCATTTTCATAAGAATTAATGTGAGGTAGGATCCCCTGAAGACCCTTAACATTAGATAGCTTCGGTGCTGGAACAGATGGCTCCACTAATACACCCATGTTAGGAAATGGTGGAGGAAGTTTCAGATATTAAAGTATCGTCAGAAGAGATAAACCAAATGATGGGAATATTTCTTTGAGTAAAAAATACAATAGAGCAAAGAGAGTGGGTGGATAAGCAAAGTTGCGAGATACGTATAAGATTCAACATGGGGAAGATTAATATGGAGGAATACATTTTATATTGGGAAAACATAGAGTATCATTATAAAGACAATTTAAAGGATGACCCTCAAACTTAGGTAAATTCTCTTCCCTAGATATAATTTAGGTAGATCGATTCATATCAGTTCAAACTTTTGTTTAACAAATGTGTAGTATCTTTTGGGGTTTAAACTGGTTAGATATGAGGGTTATCACTTTTCCAATAAAAGTAATTGAAAATAAAAAAAAATTCTTTTGATTATGTGGGTCTTAACATGGAAATGGTGAATGATAATCTCAAAATTTATAAAATAAAAACGAATAAAGAAGATTATAATACTTGTTAATGAAATAAGAGTCCACATTGTGTAGGAATCTAAAGATAGTTACAAACCAAATTAATCCAAATACATTTTACAATAAGGGATAGTATACAATAGGAAATGATGATGAGGAATATATTATTTAATTAAAGACTATGATTGAAAAGAGGTTGGGTACATCCCATGTAACTTATGATCGAAAAACACTCATAGGATGATTCAATTTGAGGACACCAAGAATTCATCCAATAAACACAAAGATATTTTATTAAATTTTCCACTGCATTTGGAATGATAAAGGATTATAGAAGTGGAATAAGAAAAATATTTTGATAATGAAAAATTATAAGTTCGACCAAAATAATAATATTTTCATGGACACCCTTTTGTTAAAGTGTATTTTTGTGGGATATTCAAAGAATCTAGACAAAATGCAAAAGATTTTTTAACAATCCTTCATCCTCAAAAAAATAGTTAAATAGGATTAAAGACAAATTGTGTCTAAAGGCATAGAAAAAAAAATTCTCTACACAAAGAATATGAATATGTGAAGAGATCCATGCTACCAAAAGAAAAATTATATCTAATTTTTTTCAGATTATAAATAGTAGGTAAATTGGTTGAGAAAATATTCTCAACAATTCTATTCATATTGAGGGGAAAGGAGTTCAACCTCATTCACATACTTTTATTTAATGTATGTGTACTAATAGTGTATATAATTAAAGTTGATGTATGGTTTGATGGGGAAAACCTGAGTAGAGGTGAATGATATTAAAAATTTAACAGCAAAGAGAAGATTCTAACATCTTTTATTGACCTCTTAGTTTTTATTTCTATAATCATTTGAAGAAAATATGATAATTGATTAATAGAAATTATATTTTTTTAGGTCTAGATAGTTGCGTGATAATTTTTATTATGGTAAAATATCTATATTGAACATAATGAAATCAATTTATTGAATATATCTATTATAGTCAAGATTATATGTGTCCTTTTGGGGGGGTGGAAAATGACTAGTATTTATCATTATTCATGAACTATCATTATCATACAGATTTAAATATTTTCTATGGTTCTCAAAATAGATTTCATTGAAATGGTATGATTTTCCATCCAACATCATTGACAAATAAAATCATATTCAAATATTTATGGATAGGAAGTAATAGAATTATTTAAATTAATGGAAGAGGATGAAGATGGTTTAGAGACGTCTTAAGATTGTAACATTGTACATGATTTTTTTGACTTGTGTGTTGACATAAGTGAATGAAATTTTAGTTGATGTATTTCATGGGAAATTTGCATATCAATTTGTATAGTAATTTCCTAGTTTTCAAGAAAGCATTTTCTTCCCATAAACATGCCTAAAATTCTAAATAATTAATTCATTAAATTGAATTAAAATATATTAGGATATAATTATTACACTATAGAATTTAAACTAACACTTTATTCATTTATAATAATACAATAAAATTAAAAGAACGAAAAACCAGGTTTTACTCCCCATTGATTATTAAATTCATTAAAAGTATATAAATTAAAATTGGAAAATAAATATAAAAGAATAATATATTCATAACTAGGAGTATTATGAATTGCCAATGTAATACCCGTATATTTATTGATATATCTCCCTTTAAATAAATTTAATTTCTTTGATATCTTGTGATACATGAAACCCTGAATATATATAAACCATAATATAATATATAATTATAACATATCCATTAGATTGGAGGTATGTATGGGAATAAAATTATTTTAAAAAAAATCTATAAAGTCATTATATAATGAAAATATATTAATAGAAAACTACAAATTTTCATATAAAGTCATTATATTTAATAAAAATACATTTTCCCTCAAAACATCTTACTCTTTTGTTCTTGTGAAAAAAATATAAATAATTTTTTCTACATAAAAAATTATTTCAAAAAATAAACATCGTTTTTTTCATCAAAATTTAAAAATTATTTTGGTGTTAGTTTTTGAGAATTTTTATAGAAGATACACTTTTCAATGAACATTGTAAAATACATATTCTTTTTTGAAAATTGTCTTCTCGTATACAAAAGGTAAAAATTTAAAATCAAATTTAAAATATTTCATTATATACTATTAGTTTATATATTATATTAATAATCCAATTATGGTAATCCAAATCAATTATTTGAGAATTTTTTTATAAAAACATTGTATACTTAAAAAAACAGGTTTCCCTTGAAAACCATTTTTCTTTGCATTTTGAGAATTTATTTAAAATGTAATTTATTCAAAATTTTGAGATAAAATTTGAGAAAAAAATTTAAGTATTATTAATAATCAGTTAAAAATTTGGTAATGATGGAATTTGCAGATTGTGTCATGATGAATATTTAAAATGATAAAATTTTTCATTATGATTATTATTAATAGATGGTTTGCCAAGGTGTGTTAATCAAAACTATTTGGGGATTTTTTCCAATAAAACTTATCTAAATACTATTTATTGGAAATATTTTGACCTCATCTAATCCCATCATCAAATATCAAGTGATTTTGAACTATTTTTCTTTATAATGAATTTATAATATTGTATCCTTTTATTAAATTCAATTTTTTCCCACTCCCCACATTTAAATTGACACCCATACATTAAATTAATTACACTAGAATCATCAATATAGGTTAAACAAAACTTATCCAAAACACTTTTAAAATATCCTATCCATGAATAAGAAACTTTTAATTTTTTAAAATTCAATTCTATGGGTCCTTAATAGAGGATCTAAGGGAGGAAAATTAAAGGAGAGGTAATCCCCTTACCTAACATCATTAAATATATTTATTATTATAAATCCTCTAATATTGAGGTATTCATAGTATAATAATTTAGAAATTATAATAAATATTCTAAAATTTTATTATGATTATATATCTACCAATATCCACCCTATTTTTTTGTACTTGGTGCGTATGTGTGAACTACACCCTCCATGTAGGGATATTACCCATTTCTCATTAACATCTTCATTGGATGGTTATTATGTTAATTTTAATGTTTATACATGATATTTTTGAAATAATTATTCTTTTAAAATTATAATATCACATTTACCTTCATACCTCTTGATCTTTTATAAAATAATAACGTCTCTCATGCGAATATGTGGTCTACCACATCCACTATGCTTTGTGACTGTATTTTCATTTATAATTAAATGGATGGTAATAAAGATATATTCAGTGATTATATATGATATATATAATATAATAATGATCATATATATGTTAATTAACAATTACCTTCCTTTTTTCCGTCCATCGAAAAGTGAAAACAGCATTCATTCATACATATGGATTACCATTTCCATAAACAGTGTAATTTATTTTTCTATCTCTACATTTTATTGATATATATATATATTTATATAATTAATATATATTATATTTATACCATGATTAAAATTCTGGAGAATATGATCAGAGTACAAGGGAAAGAACAACTGAACTGAAATTATCATGAAAAACAAAATAGTTCACACCTAGAACCAATGATTTTAATAATAAATTATTAATAAATGGGCATTATAATGTAATAATTTATCATATATATGATATTATAAGTATTTACATGAATCTTGAATAGAATTATATAATTCTAAATTTATTAAAATGTGGGTAAATATCTTTATTGTCATGTTAAACTCAAGGTAAGGGATTAATGTTACAATCTCACTGTTTTTCGGGATAGTTTAGGATCAAGTTTTTGATGATTATATTTCATGATATATACCCCAATAATATCATTTATTTTATTCTGATCTAGTTATTTATAGAAAATAAATTCATTCCTTTCATTTTTCATTCAATAATAATTATTTATATGAAAAAAAATTATCGAAAACATATTTTATTTCACTATTTAATCCAAAATAATGTTTATTCCATGTATGTGTTTTCTTAAATTAATCTAAATAATGTTCTTACCATTCATCTATTATTTTTATATTTAATTTTTACCCATGATTCCATTTTAAAAAATATTTTTAAATGAATATTTTTTTCGTTTTGCAAACAACTTTTTTTCACCTTTTACCAAAAATTTGAATGAAATATTTTTTTTTACATGACATAAAAAAAGTTTCCACCATCATGAACACTAAATATTTTGAATTAACTATTGAAAGTTTTTTAGGATAATTTTAATGCAATGTTTTCCTCAATACTTGAGAAAATTTATGTTTTTAAATAATAGATTTCAAAATTAAAATTCCATTTTTCCCAAGAAAAATTATAGATATATTTTTATGAAAAATTAAGCTTTGATAACATACATTGATGTTACTTAAACTTTACCAGTGTTATGATCCAATGATACCATCCAAAATAATTCTTTGGAGGGATTATCATAATTATAGTCCAAGGATAAATTTATGAAACATGTTTCTTTCCCATAGTTTAATTATGTTTTTATAAAACCTTTAAGAAACTCATTTCGTTTCCATTGGTTAAAATATATCCCTCCAATGAATTGCTTAAACACAAATATCTCATAAGATAAATTGGACTATATTGATGAGTTAATCTAGTTTAGTAATTTAATTTTTCCGCCATTATAGTCTTTGGGATCTACACTTGGTATCAATGGAAGGCCTAGTTACCCTTTAAAAATAGAATTAGATATACTTAGTGAGACACGTTTCAATAATCCTATGTATTAGAGAACTTTATTTATTATTATAAATAAAAGTTTGTGGATTTCCTTTCAAAAAATAAATGTGTGGATACTACGAGTGCAAATGGTTTTGGAATAGATTCATCTAGCGGTAATAACCATGAAACAAGTAGTGAAAGTATATATTAACCATCATTAGGGTGCATATTGAGTGTTCCATTACTGTTCACACAGTTTTAAACTATTGGGGTATATTCTGGGGATTATTCACATTCCCTCTATAGATATAATAATGTATTTTAATAGATAATGTTCATTGATAACCTATGATAAACCTAAGGTGTCACAGATTAAAATCATGTCATGATTTGAAAAATCCTATAAATAATTTTCTGTTATTATGGGATTTGAAGGACTATTATTGATCATCACTCAATGTGCTTCGGTTTTCGTCAAATGAAAGAACCTGAATTATTGATGTAAATGAAGAATATGATGGATAGAATAATTTTACTCTTGAATATCCAAATTTTAGGGGAGATAGAATCAAAAAATTTATTTTCATTCTTGTGAAACATTCTCAAATATAAATGGTTCTGAAATTCCAAATGAGAAAGAGAGGGGAAAATGTTTTTTTATTCCTTAATGTGGTAATTTCCACCTTCTTCGAGTGGAAATATTGATCTACTAGTTATTGAGAAAATTATTCAGTGCCACTAAAATGATATTTTTCATTCTCCAAAGTTCGAAACAAAAAAAATTTACTTTTTTGTTTATCATTTAGATTGAAACGTTGATCAATGGTGGAATCTTATTAAGAACATGGGAATTGAGAATAAATTGAATCCATACTATGGGATGAATTTAAAATCTTATTTTTCAATAATATATTTCCTCATATTCTTCATATTAAAAGGGATAATGAATTTATTAAGATGAATTATAATGATGTTTAATTAAATATTCCATAATAGGAAAATTTTACATGACTGGTGTGGTATACTACTGGTGTTATCATCAAAACTGAATGTCAAGAAAATTTGTTATTCAATGTCTTAACACTATGCCTCTAAAATGAAATAATCAAAAATTAATTAAATTTCTATGAATAATTCATTCACTATGATATCAATTTGGAAATATTGATTGTAGTTACACATCAATATATTATATTATATAATAAAAATTTATATAATTTAATGGAAATTATAAAAACCCTGGAGAAAAAAGGATATCTTTCCATTATGATAGAATTGTGGAAGTAAGAAAGGATGACATTGTCTTATGGGTAGTGGTAAATATTTAATGTGGGGAAATAATGGTTATAAAGAAATTAAATACTAATTTTATGAGTGGAAGTTAACTAATAATGCAAATAGAGAGAATCCTCTACAGAATGCACCACACACAATACAATGATTTAAAGGCAATGACTGTTGAAAATACGTTACCAATTATCAAATTTGGAGTCTAATGATAATGATTGACATTAAAAACCACTTAAGGCTACAGAAATGGAAGCTTTCATGTGATTGTTATTATTAATCTGGGTTATGATATCTACATGGTGAATTGTACACTTATAATCAACTCTTGAACTAAAAATGTATTATTTGACTATATATCTATCCAATATTTTATATTTGAAGTGTTTACTAAGGGTTTAAAAATTCCACTCAAATTCTTATATTATGAATTTTTTGTGAAATCTCTAAATGGTATGATGACCATGACTCATATATATGATTATTCTCTCATTTATGTTTTTGTGAATACCCATATTGAAAATATCATTATTCCAAAACTATTTGAATTTGTTGTTATCTTATACATGATTTTGCCTTTCTATATATAAATCCCACTTCAATTACAAAGGAATGAATGTCATGTTTAATATTCAAACAGAACCTATGATTTCTTATCATTGTGATAAATAATATGAAATTCTCAGGGAAATTTCCTCCATTAAATGGGTCTTTATTCATATTAAAAATGAATTTTAATGTTCGATGGTATATGAGAAACTCAATATCAAATATATATTTATTGTGAGGAATTTTTTGATTTCTTTCCAGAATATTAACCTAATCCTCCTCTGAATTGTGATATTGAGTTTCCAAAATAACCCTATAAAAACCATGTTATTTATTTCACATTAATCCATGATTTATTACACAAGGTTATACTTAATACAACCAAGAAGATCTATATGTTAAATGTGTTTGAGAAATAGGTACATAGAATAACTTTTTTAACAGGGGATAAAACAATAGTTTTGTAAACTTTTGGAATAGGCTTTAAAAATTACATGGTTTTTAAAACATCGTGAGATAACCTGTGGACATATGAAGGAAACGAGTGAGATATATAGCTTACTAAAGGAATAAACAGAGAATAAAATTAACAGAACATTAATTTTTATTAAATAGGAATATAAAGCGGTATAAAATGAGTAGTAATCCTAAAAATGATCATGGATACATGATATATCATGATAATCATAAAGGACACGTGGTAAATGTAAAAACAACTGAAAACGCTGTGTCATAAGTATAGTTTAAGGATATGTTCCAAGAAATCATGATGGGAAATTCCAATAAAGATTGAAGTTCCCTACTTTTCCCAACATGATTTCTCATGAGACTAAAAAGTACCCAATTAATTGGAGATCTATATAATCTAGGGAACCCCCATCACTTTCACTTTATTCTCATTCTTACGTGTTCCACATAGATCATACAACAATGATTAATTCAAAAGAATGTTTGATTCCATGATTAGGGAGTGTGGAATAAATACATGTAACTCCCAGTTAAAATAAGTTTAAGTTTATAAATATTTACACACTTGATATGAAATCGGTATGGTATTAACTACACAATTTATCTAGTATGGAAAATTAAGGTGACATTTTGGCACCATAACAATGTCACAAAAAATCATAAAATCAGTTGATGAGAAAGAAATGGATCCCTAATAATTTTTAAATAAAATGGGAATCAATAAGTTAATGTTAATAAATATCCAAAAATTATTAATTGGACATATAATGCATAATATAATAAAGAAACATTAATAAATAAAGAGAATGTGAGGATCCCTTTGTAGATTTTGGCATGGTATTGAGTGTACATAATGGATCACAGGATGACTAAATGAGGGTTAAAGGGACAAATAGTCGATTATATAACAAATTTAAAATTAAGGGGGCGTATAAGAAAATACCAAAACATTAAAAATTCTAATTAATAAGTATAACATAAAATATCCAATTGAATAAAAATGGGAGTGGAATACCCCTTACTGGATTTTAGCATAGAAATAAATGTTCAAAAAGGTTCATGGGAGGGTTTAATGAGTTATAAAGGGGTATATCATCATTTATGCATAATATTTATAGTATGGGGGAAATGTAAGGACATATAACCACATTCATAATTGGAAATAAGAGGAATAAAATGAAGAAAATACTTTAATTGAAAAGATTAAAGAATGGTCCCTTTTTAAATTTCATCATTATAATGGGTTTACATAATGGTTTAAGGGATGGATTAATGATTGTGAAATGGGTCTAAAATAAATTATTTATTATATGGAAATTAGTTTTGTTGTATTAAGACAAACACAAACAACAACATATTGAAACTAGGAAGCACAACATAAAAGGGGCTCTTGAATAGAAACAGGAAGAGGGAAATCCCTCACCATGAGAGTGTGACTCCAAATGATTGGGAGGGGATTAATGAGATAATTAAGGATCCTTAAGTGGACAATATAGAGGGGATGGCAGATTAAGTACATTATATAGGGATTTTTAGTGATGATAATTGGGATCTTGTGTGGGTTTTTATAAGAAAATAGCAGGGTTCTGTATATTATTTCTCAAACATTGGTTTTTGACTCTATATAGTAAAATAAGAAAAAACAAAAACCATACCTTGGTTGTTTCTCATCTTTTATGAAAAAGAGTATTGTTTTAATTATTCTATAATTTCAAGGTCCATAATTAATAAAATATTACTCTTGGTTATGTAGAGATGAGTCATGCTCTTAAAGAGATGATTTTAAAAACATAAAATCTATTAATGATTTTGAAGGATACCCAAAGGATGTATAAAATTCATAAAATAAAAATAAAATCCTTTTGTTTTAAATTAAATAATAGATTAGTTTGTAGATTCGATTTATTATATTTATTACATCACTTTTTGGTCATTATGATTTCATAATACACCCTGTATATTTATAGTGTATTTAAATTTTACTAAAAAATAGACTATCATAGAAAATTATGAAACAATTACCATTGGATAATTTCTAAATTATTATTCCAAAAATAATTTTTAATTTGTCTAAATATTTTTATTTTCACATTTAAAATAATAATCTTAATTTATTATGAAATGTTGGTTTTTTATTATAATAAAAGTTTTTAACACCTATAAAAATTAAATTTGATTTAAAAAAAATTATATGATCATTTATATTTAATAAAAATTATTTAATAATAAAATTTTATTAAAACATTTTTTTGTTTAAAAAATATATTAATTATTAAAAATATATTCCTTAATTGAGTTAGAATATTACTTAAAAATATTATTTTGGTTTTATTGTATCGAAATAAAAAAATCATTTATATACTGACAAAAGTATGATGAGAATATAATAATTATTATATATAGAAATAATCCCCATACTCTTATTTTAATGGTCTTGATACATATTGATTTAATACACCAGCAGACTCCCAAAGGGTAAGGTGCACGATCGTGACACTTTCATGGGGAGGTTCGGTGTGAATGGTTTGCGATGTGATATCAATGAGTGTGAAATTATCAGGTAAATAGATTCAATCCTTCTTAAGTTATTGGATTTATGATTGATCTTCATTAGGGGGGAAATCCCAAATATTAAATATCCCTTTGGATCTCTGATAAATGGGCTTCAAATGGTATTATTCTACTCGTTGAGAACATCATATCTTTTGTATGATTCAGTTATATTTTTTAATAATCAATATTTATACTAATCATATAATCATTGTTCAACTTCTATAGTTTCCTTAGTAATGATGCTCAACAGTCTTTTAAATATCAAAGGATATAATAAAAAAATGATTTTATGGGTTTTTTATAACCATATTACATAATAAGACATTGAATTAAATCATGAGGGTAATTTATATTTATAATAGTCCAGTCGTTACAATCTTCCCCACTTAATATATTTTGGCCTCAAAATTTTCATTTACTATAATAAAACAGATGAGGGAAATTTTGTATCATCACTACCTCTAGATCCCAAATTTCTCATTTAAAATTTCAATTTCTACACATCAGTTCGATATGGTAAATTATCTTATTTCGTATAACTTTATATCAATTCTCTAATATATTCACATGCTGCTCCCCATAAGAATAGTCATTCTACAATGGTACCACCTCTAGATTGAGTACATGTGAGGGTCTAGAATGTACTTCCCCAACAGGGATATAAGGAATACATCAGGTACTTGTGATAGGTTATGTGGAATATCTAGTCTATTGCCCCTTCATTAATTTAATAAATTATCTCAATGGGACCAATGAATCATGGACTAATATTTCCATTCTTCTTATATCTCATCAATTTCATCAATGAAGATATATAGAGGAATATCATGTCTCAAACATAAAACTCTAGGACTTGTCAACAATTGTTTAGGTAGTGCTTCTATCGAATGTGAGGACCCTTGAAATGTTGCTGAATGAGATTAATCTTTTCCACTCTTTCCTCTAACATTTTTGGACTTTGTAGTTTTTCTTCCCAGACATCATCCCAACATATAGGTGTTCTTCATATCTTCCCATAATGGGATTCAATATATGTTTTACATGATCTATTTTCAATAAAATAGTCTTATAGAAATTTACTTGTTTCCTTAATAATGGTTTGTAATTAGATTATGAATTTACCAATGCTAAACCCCTGATCATCTCTAATCAGGTGTGTAGAAAGGTATGTGGTCACGCATTAGTTCCCGGTCGAGTCTATCTCAACAAATTGTTTTTAGGTTTTGCCAATATGTACATCTACTCCATATCTACATAAACTTATGGTGTCCATAAAGGTATTTAATTTATTGATAAACCACATTCTCTATTGTTACAAAGACTTTGGTATGTTTTATTATACATTGGATTATCCCTAACGATTTTTCTACAGTTTTCTAATCCTAAACATAAAAATAACTAAACATTTTCTTTGATACAAACTATAACAATCATATTCTTTATTTCAAATTAATCCACGATTTATTATATAATATTACATTTAATATATCCCAGAAGATTTAGAATTCTGGTTTCTTTGGGAATTAGGTACATAGAATAACATCTTGAACATTGGACACCACAACATTTTTGAAAACTTCCTTAACATACTTCTAAAACTACATGGATTTTAAAACTACATGGATAACATGGGGACATACACAAGAAAGGGGTGACCAATAAAGGCTAGTAAAGGAATATAAATTAAATAACATGAAAAGAATAATACTTGTAAGACAACAGGAATATCATGGGGCATAAGAGGATTAGGAATCATAAACACAAACAATGAGACAAGATATAACAAGATAATAATAAAGGAAACATGGGATATGTGGAAACAACTTAAAACACTATATCATAAACAATGTTCAAGGCTAGTGTTTAAGAAATAAAGATGAAAAATGTCCCATAAATGAATCAAGTTTACACTATGTCCAAGCCTGGCATCTAATGAGACTAAAAATTTCCCAATGCATTAAAGAGCTCTAAAATTTTAGGCACACCCATTAATTTAATTTCATTCTCATGCTTATGTGTTCCATGTATATCATACAACATGAATTAATTCATTATAATATTTTATTCCATGATCACAGACTATGGATCACATATTTGTATGTCCCAAGTCAATGAAGTATAAGTGTATAACGGTGATCATCATTGAAAGGAAATAAAGAAACCCTACTCATTATTACATTAATATTATAGAATTTTAAAGATAAGAAACATAAAAACATTACACATTTAGGGTCCAAAGACTTGTTTTCATTGTAAAATTAGTAATATACATAACATTTAAAATATAAAACATAAACATTTATTTCATTCCATCTTCTCTAGATTCTTATTTTCCCTTTCGTTCTCCATAGTACAAGTATTCACTTGAGGATATACATCAATAAGGGTTGAGATAAAAGCCCTGTAAGATGATATTTAACAATATAACATTGGTTGATAATAATCATTATCATTATAACATTGCACAGGATCATAACCATGGGAAGAAGCATTAAGAGAAGACATGGAATGTGGCAATGCATAAAATGGAACATCATGTATTAGTGGTCAAATACCACACATAGTTGTGAACAAAGCTGGAAACATGATCACACATATTTCACTTTAATCCTGAAGTTCATCACATAACCCAATTCATTAGATCGCTATATAATTTCTGGCACACCTGTAACATCATAACATTTACGTAATCATGCACGCCACATAGAACATATGTCAATCTTAAACATATAACAATCCATGGAATGGAATGTGTTTCATTTCATAAGCATATGTTCATAAACATTGGGTTCCAAATTGAAATAGGAAATAACATACATGATATAAGAATCATCATCCTGGAGTGAATAAAACAATCTTGAGAATTAAATGGCGTGTTTTTTTGAAAGAAGAGTTACTTTGAAGAACATTGTGTTTGACATAAACTCTAATGGAATACATGTATACACCAAAAATTTTATGATAATACATAATAAATTATTTATAATGAATAACCATACTTGAATTGGTGTGATAGATGGAAAACCTGAAGAAAGAAAGTTGGGTTGGAGAATTCTCCTTACCTTGTACCAGAACACTTTCTTCACTATAATATCATGTATAATGAAATTAAATTCACTAATTAATAATTCAATGAGCTTTTATACATGAATATTATTGATTATTGTTTCATTAATTTCTCTTATGCGCCATTTTATGAGTTATAGAGTTTAATTTCATCTTTCTAAAGAGTTTGTTTTCTTGGATTTCATGATCAGTTCATTTGTATACATGAATTGAAGTTCATTTAAAATGTGGATATAAAATGTTATTATATGTTATTAAAGGTACTAAATAACCTGAAATTATCGTATAAATTATTTGGTTATATACCTTGAGGATGAATCAATAGATAAAATTTAATGACGACCATTTTTTGTTAAATTGGGTGGTCTTTTGATCAAAACGAACTTGTTTTATTTTAACATTTATCGTCACATATATAATTTAGTAATAGAATATAAAAAAGGTTAAAAAAACATATGTCAATATTTATTCAATAATTTAATAGTTTTATTTATATCCTTGAAGGAATATTTGGAAAATGAAGGCGCATCTCCCACATTGATGGTAAATTAACACATCACGGGCACTGATTTCATAAAATAGAGAGAGAGTGAGAAATACAATTTTAATGGATAATCTTACATTAAAATGATATAATATAAGTATATAAAAAATAATAAATTTATCCAGAAATTTTGATAAGCTATTTGGGGATTATAGAACAAAATAAATTAAATTTGAATGTATATTGAATGAAAAGAGAGAGAGAGAGAGAGACGAATTTCCTCTTGAAATCTCCTCCTGAGATCCTCATCAAGGCACCTAGGTTTGGCCTTTGGATGATACCTAGATCTATTGGATGTGTGGGAGGGATTAGGGATGATTTTTGGAATGAATTTAGACCATACTTGAAATTAGTGAGGTTTGAGGAAATGAGGATTTGAGGGGTGGTATTTATAGTGGTATGGAGGGGTGTTTTATCAATATTTAATCCATTAGTTATTTAATTTACCTAAAGAAACGAAATAGAATTGATTAAATTACTAAATATAATAAAATGGTAGAGATATTTATATATAATGGGATTATATCATCCATATAAATCATTGATGACTCTATAATTCCTTTATTTAGTTTTTATCGTAAATTATCGTATTTCACTATTCACCAAAAACTCAAGTATTTTAGAAAAATCCCAAAAATTCACCCTAACCATTTTTTGAAATGTATAATTCATGGATGGAATCCATTTTATGAAAATAAATTTATAAATATGAGTATTTTAATTTTTAATTAAAATACTTATTTACTTGGAAAATAATTTTTTTAAAAATTATTACTCATTTTATTAAACATTAAAAAATTACATAAGGTCTCATAAAATTATTTTAAAATCATAATATTTCAAAATATTAATTTATAAACACATTTTATGAAAATAAATTTTCTTTTAAATATCTAAATAAATTATTAAATTGTAATTAAATAATTATGACTTACAAAAATACAAACACTTAATTAATAAATCTTAAAATATTTACTTACTTATAATATGATATAATTATATCATATTTTCACTTATAAGATAACAAAATTTTATTTATACTTTAATGGGAGAGGTTACACTTCATTTTTTTGGACTATTATTCATAAGGATCTGGTTACTCTTCCTAAGCTCATGTTACTTGTAACACCCGAGACTTTTATGTTATATAAACCATCAAAGGAATATTTTTCTACACAACACTTGCTTGGCTTGCTTTGCACGCAATCGCGACCTTCCTCGATAGCTTGCGTCGTACGCAATACCGAGTTTCACTAAACAACAATATGCTGTTAAAACTAGCCTTTATGAATAGTAATAACCACTTTTTAAAATTTTATAAATTTTATTTTTCAAAATGGACTTCATTTTTGGACTCAGAATATCGAAATTAGCCTAGGGTGAAATTTTGGTATTTTTCTGAAAACTTTCAATTTTTGATGAATAGTGAAACCACTAAGTGGTAGGTTAAAAACTGAATTTTGCATAAAACTTAATTTTACCGCTTCTGTGAATGGAATTTCAAAAAATCCGAGAGACACGGTTAATATCAAGGACTAAAATGTGGTTCAATGAGATGAAAATAATTTTTTGGTGAATAGTAACTTTTTACTATTTTTACCGCGGTTAATAGTAAATAGGGTAACTAAGGGTAAATATGATATCTATATTACCCTAACACATGTCCTAATTCTATTGGACAAGTGTAATTCGATCAAAAACAAACTTAGGAATAAAATATGACCATTTAGGCCCACTTGGATTAGATTAGGACATTTATTATTAATTTATTTAAAGAAGGGTTAAAATAGTTAAAATCAAAGTTTAATAAGTAAATCATTTTTTAATATGGGGTTATACTTAAGATAAATTCGATTGTAAATATTCATTAGAAAGATAAAAAGATTTCCTACATGATGGTATTTTATTTGTAATTTTTAGACATCAAATAATTTAATTTATATATGACACAAAGATGATGCAGTAATTATCTTATTAATGAAATATTGACATAATTGATAATATAAATACCAAAATAAATGTAATTTAAGACTTTTTATGAATTCCACTACTTTTCTAGGTTACTATGATATATTATTGTTGATTTAATCAACTTGGTTCGAACATATAATTCTGTTATGACTTTCACAAAAATCATATATCAAATAGTGTCAAAATTGACACAAAATAGTTTTTAAATCAAATATTATATTATTAATTGTTATTTTATTCCTAAAAATCTAAGGTTCGGCCAAATGACTTAGATAAGGATATATATATTAATAATAAACAATATGGGGTTCGTTTGGCATGTTATAGTAAGTGTATTAACCATATAGTGAAAGAAAACAAAAAGACACGGTAAAAGTTAAATTAATTAACTTAGAGTTAAATCTAATTGATAAGGTTAAAATAATACCCTAAACTTGTCTAAATCCTATTGGTTGATAGGATTTCGACCCATCCCCATTTTAGCTTCGAAATAAGACCCTTTGGAACTATTATAAACCGATTTTGACTTTAATATAAAATAATACTTTGAGATATTCCTAAGGTGCCCCTCTCCTCCCTTATAAAAGGGCACCTCCTCCCCCTCCTCCTCACACCAATTTGAGCACTCAAGCTCGGCCAAACCCTGCCATTTTCTCCTCTCCACTTCCCTAGAATAATCCTAGAGGTCCTGGTCTTCTCCAAAGACCAATCATAGTTCCTTAAGTGGGGGATTCAAAGAGGCGTTCCAAAGAAGAGGTAATATCCATTACCGATCTTTTCAATTTCTTTCTTCTTCAACATCTTATTCTTTAGTTGTTTCATGATAAAGTAATAACATCAGAATTACTTACATACTTATATGTTATTATAAATATGAAACAACCCTAATTCACCTTCTATCCATCCTACAGAAAAATGAAATCACCGCGCGTGCGTACGTACGGAATACCGTCTCCACGCCGTGGTGTAATCTATTTTCCACCATCACCTTACAAGGATGGGTATAATGGTGTAATGAGTAACTATATATGATTATTATGAAGTAATATTGATATTGAAATAATATATATATACTCCAATACAATTCCACGATCATAGGAACGATATCATCACTCGTGCGTACGTACGGAATACAGTCTCCACGATGTGATGCGACTCATTCTACATGATCTTCATTTCATAATGATTATATAAATGAATTGAATGAATGAATATGGTATATACTACACTAATACCATTCTGGAAATGAATTATCTATAACCTAAAGATAAGAATAAGAATTTATTCGACAAAACACGCATAAGAACAAAAAGTTATAAAGACCCGAGTAACAAGTAACAATGAAATATTACTAACAAGAAGCTAATAATATGACCATATATGATATCATATCAATATGTATGATTCTTGAATAAGTCAATAACAGTATTTAAACCATTATACAGGAGCTTCGGACACGAACAAAGCAAATCGGACCTAAGGTAAGGGAAATATCACAATCTCATTTTTATCCGAGATTGTTTATTCGTAACTATTTACTGGGGTGTATTTTATCATCCACATCCATGTTTACTCAATATGTAATATTATTTCCATCCACCTAAAATTTTTTAAATCCATTTTTACCCTTCAGTGAGTTTTTAGTAATACGTATGAAAGGAATCTTTTGTCGTTTTTCGTACGAGGTACTTTTTGACTTTTCCGACAAAAGTACGAAGAATGTTTTTTTTAAACTTATACGGCACGAATGGATTTCTACTGTTTTATAAAGCCTTATTTTAATGAAGCTTCCTCTAAAAGATTTCATGACTATTTTCAATAAAATCTCTTTCTTTTAAAATTGCATGATGTTTTGTGAAAAGAAATTTATTTTGAAGAAGAAAGGATATTTTCCTCAAGAATTCAATTCAAGTGTTTTATCAAAATTATTTTCCATCTAAGATAATAAAGGGTTCTGTTTCTATCCATATTTTTACATTGATTTGACTATGTTGTGATGGAATTATGTTTATGAATTCCTTTATCTTATATGAATTGATTTATTATGTCATGATGTTTCAAGAATCCCATTTTTGTTACATGTGTTATGCGATGATGTATGTTTTATGATTTTGTGGCACACATAAGAAAGGATTCATTATAAGATGGGTGGGACCTATATCTCCCTCCAATGCATTGGGTAATGATTTTATATCTCATGAGATAGACATGGCTGGAACGGAAGGTTATTTCGGTTCAGTGATACAGGACTGAAACGAGGAGTGAACTCGGTTCAGAAAGGGACTTTGTCCACTAAGATAGTCTTGGCAATGAGTCATGACTAACAAGAAATTATTTTCCATTATTATGTGTGCATGCCATAAAGTTTCAAGTTTTATGTTATGATTATGGGGATCTCATTTTCACTTCTATGATTTATTCCATGTTAAGATATTATGATCTCTTTTGCAGGTTTTGATTTTCAAAAAGATATGATATGATTTTTATTTCCTTTATTTGCCCTTGCTGAGCATTTGAGCTCACCCTTTTATGTTTTCTTTTACCCAGGTCAGGAAGATGGATATTAAGTAGAATATGCTAAAAGGGACCCTATATATGATGAAATAAATGGGAGACACTGTAGAAGATTTATGAACCAGTTGTTTATGTTTCCCAGTTTCTAAAGACACTATACCTATACGGTCCTTTGTGGTTTTTTCATATGTTGTAATAAGTGTGCTTCAATTTTGAAGTATTAACAATGTATGTAAAGTATGGGTCGTTATAGTTGGTATCAGAGGAAAGGTATAGTCAACCTTTGGAAACTAGGATGTGAAATCCTTAGTAAGAACACTAAGGATAAGTCTAAGCATAGAACACAATCTTAGAAATGGCCATGAATAACCTAGGATAAGACCATAAGCATGAAAATTTTATTCTTGAATTATGTGGTTTCCTATTATAATTAGTGTTCCTCACATTATTCTTCTTGGTTTTAGTCAATGGCTGGAACCCGAAGGAACCGTGTTAATGCGGAATGCGATGGGCAATGCAATGATTGTCCCCCTGAGCAACCAAACGATATGGGAGCTGGAATGCAAAATCTTGTAGCCATGCTCACACAACTTTCTCAATCTATGAATCATGTAGGATTTCCAAACGAGCAAAGGAGGGAGCAACATTCTGTTGAATCCTTCATGAGGCAGCGTCCACCTTATTTCAGCGGGTCTACTGATCCATTAGTTTCTGAACAATGGATTAGTACTACTGAAAAGATATTTTCAGTTCTTCAATGTTCTGAGCATGATAAAGTCATCCTAGCAGTGTATCGTTTGTAAGGAGATGCGGATCAATGGTGGAATCTTGTTAAGAATACGAGGCAAAGGGATGAAATTGAGTCTATGGAATGGGACGAGTTCAAGAACTTATTTTTCAATAAGTACTTCCCTCGTATTCTCCGAACAAAGATGGAGAAAGAGTTCCTTGAACTGAAGCAAAGGGATGATGAATCTGTTAGTACCTATGAAGAAAATTTTACAAGACTTGCAAGGTACGCTTCTGGTATTATTATCCAACCTGAGAGTAAGATCGATCGATTCTTTAGTGTCTTAAAACCAAGTCTTCGAAGGGCGTTAGCCATTATGGACTTCAATAGCTACGAGGAAATCGTTCGATGTGCTCTCAAAGTCGAGATGGAGATTGGAGTAACCCATCAGTCACATGGGTTTGATAAGAAGAGGAAGATGGAATTCAAAGAAAAATCTAAAGAGCACACGGAAAAGAAGATGAACTTTCCCTTATGCTCAAAGTGTGGAAAGAAACATGGAGGGAGTTGTCTTAAAGGGACAAGTAAATGTTTTAAATGTGGAAAGGAAGGTCATCGGGCATTTGAATGCCGTGATAATGGGAAGAAGATGTCTAATGATGCAAACAAAGTAAGGGATACACAGAATGAACCTACTACACTTCAATGTTTCAAGTGCAAGGAGATGGGGCATTATGCCAATCAATGCCCAAATCCAAGGGTTGATGATGATGGTCGACGTCAACAAACTCGTAAGGCTAAAGACAAAGGAAAGTCACATGCAATTTCTATCAGCGATGTGGAGTACGATAACGATGTGGTGAAAGGTACACTTACCATCCACTCTAAAGTAGAAAATGTTTTATTTGATTCTGGATCCACCCACTCTTTTATTTCTAAAGAATTTTCTAAGGGTATCACCGTATTACCTCAACAATTAGATGTTGAGTAAGTTGTGACAACACCTAATGGCACAACAGTCGCATCAGAAGTTTATAATTCTTCTCCGATCGATGTTTGTGGGAAAGTGCTTCCTGCAAATC
The DNA here is from genome assembly GCA_963277665.1 of Viscum album. Lineage (NCBI taxonomy): Eukaryota > Viridiplantae > Streptophyta > Magnoliopsida > Santalales > Viscaceae > Viscum > Viscum album. Next base: position 872,165,444 of record OY728143.1, on the reverse strand, counting down.
TTGTGATCCTTCCTTTAGTGGAATTTGATGTGATTCTTGGCATGGATTGGCTTTCTCTAAATGGATCTCATATCAATTTCCAAAGAAGGGAAGTCACATTTCATATTCCAGATCAACCTACGATCGTCTATCAATGCAAGGATGAACATAACCTTCCAGTGGAAATTTCTTCCATCTTATGGGTATTGATTCCACTAAATGAAGGTTATTTATCTCAAATAGTTGGTGAGAAACTCACGATTAAGAATATGCCCATCGTGCGGGAGTTTGATGATGTCTTTCCGGAGGAATTACCGGGTCTTCCACCAAATCGTGAAGTTGAGTTTTCAATAGAACTCGTACCGGGTGCTTTGCCTATTTCAAAGACACCTTATAGAATGGCCCCAATTGAGTTGCAGGAATTGAAGAAGCAACTCCAAGAGAATCTTGATAAGGGATTCATACGCCCTAGTGCGTCACCTTGGGGAGCACCTGTTCTATTTGTTAAGAAGAAAGATGGATCAATGAGACTCTGTATTGATTATCGAGAACTTAACAAGATCACTATTAAGAAAAAATATCCTCTCCCACGCATTGATGACTTATTTGACCAACTACGCGGAGCTCAATACTTTTCCAAGATTGATCTTCGTTCAGGGTATCATCAATTAAGGGTCAAAAGGGAGGATATACCAAAGACGGCTTTCCGTACAAGGTATGGACACTATGAATTTATAGTGATGCCATTTGGTCTTACTAATGCCCCTGCTATCTTCATGGATCTAATGAATAGAGTCTTTAGAGGCTATCTTGATCAATTTTTGGTAGTCTTTATAGACGATATTCTTTTCTATTCAAATAGCAAGGAAGAGCATGAAGATCACTTGAGAATTATATTGAAGACCCTGAGAAAAGAGAAGCTTTATGACAAATTTACCAAGTGTGAATTTTGGCTTCAAAAAGTTGCATTTTTGGGTCATATAATCTCAAAAGAGGGGATATCTGTGGATCCAACAAAAACAGAGGTTATCGAAAGATGGTCAAGACCAACAAGAGTAACTGAGATCCGAAGTTTTCTTGGTTTGGCTGGTTATTATCGACGTTTTGTAAAAGATTTTTCACGATTATCTAATCCACTCACCAAGTTGACTCGGAAAGGAGTTAAGTTTGTCTGGATAGAGGAATGTGAAGAGAATTTCAAGGAGTTGAAAAGAAGGTTATCCAGTGCACCTGTGCTCACACTGCCTTATAGTGGAGAAAGGTTTGTGATCTACAGTGATGCATCCAAGAAGGGATTGGGGTGTGTTCTTATGCAAAATGATATGGTGATAGCTTATGCCTCACGACAGTTGAAAATCCATGAGCAAAATTACCCAACACATGATTTGGAGTTGGCTGCGGTAATCTTTGCATTAAAGATTTGGAGGCATTACCTTTATGGTGAAAGGTGTGATATTTATACTGATCATAAAAGTTTAAAGTATATTTTCACACAAAAGGAGCTGAATATGCTTCAAAGAAGATGGTTGGAGCTGATTAAGGATTATGACTGCTCAATCCATTACCACCCTGGGAAAGCAAACAAGGTGGAAGATGCATTAAGTCGACAAGACCATGCTAGTTTATCCATGATGAGGATCACAAAAGATCCAGTATTTATGGATTTACAAAGGATGGATCTTGGAATTATAATGTAAGGGGAAAAATCTTATCTTTCTCAAATTAATGTTCAACCATCTATACATGTGAAGATTAAAGAGGCACAGAAAGAAGATGTCGAGTTACAAAAGAAGGTGAGAAATGTTCCTGAAATCAACCTTGATTGTGATGGGATAATAAAGTTCAGGAATCGGGTTTGCGTTCCTCCCATCCCCGAATTAAAGAATGAGCTGCTGGATGAGGCTCATAGTTCGTCATTCTCTATTCATCCTGGAAGCACAAAGATGTATAGGGACCTGAAAGAGTACTTCTGGTGGGATGGCATGAAAAGAGATGTTGCTGAATATGTCTCTCGATGCTTGGTTTGTCAACAAGTTAAAGCTGAGAGACAGAAGTCTAAGGGGATGTTACAACCATTACCCACACCCGAATGGAAATGGGAAAACATCACTATGGACTTTTTCACAGGACTTCCTAAAACATCCAAAGGCAATAATGCTATCTGGGTCATAGTTGATCGTCTTACAATGTCTGCACACTTCATTGCTATTAGAGAGGATTTCTCTCTAGATCAGCTTGCCAGGATATATATAAAGGAAGTGGTAAGATTGCATGGAGTACCACTTTCTATTATATCTGATCGGGATCTGAGATTTACCTCGAAGTTCTGGCGAAGTCTTCAGCATACTCTGGATACAGAGTTGAGTTTCAGCACTGCTTATCATCCCCAGATAGACGGTCAGTCTGAGAGAACAATTCAAACCCTAGAAGATATGTTGAGAGCTTCTTCTATGGATTTCAAAGGAGGTTGGGATCAACACCTACCTTTGGTGGAATTTTCTTATAATAATAGCTTTCACTCCAGTATTCAGATGGCTCCTTATGAAGCTCTCTATGGAAAGAAATGCAGGACTCCAACTTGCGGGGATGAAGTTGGGGAAAGAAAGCTATTTGGACTTGATCTCGTTGATGAAATGGCAGAAAAGGTCAGATCTATTCAACAACACATAAGAGCAGCTCAGAGTCGACAGAAAAGTTATGCCGACAACCGAAGAAAAGACCTAGAGTTTGAAGTGGGTGATAAAGTGTTCTTACGAATATCTCCCTGGAAGAGAGTTATGAGATTTGGAAAGAAGGGGAAGTTGAGCCCTAGATATATCGGTCCTTTCGAAATACTGGATCGTGTTGGGAAGGTAGCTTACCGATTGGCGCTTCCACCGAATCTCTCTCAAGTTCACGATGTGTTCCATGTATCTCTCCTGAGAAAGTACATACCAGATCCTTCACATGTACTCAGCTCAGAAGTTGTACCGCTGGAGCAAGATCTTTCTTATGAAGAACAGCCGATAGAGATTCTTGATCGTAGCGAAAAAGTACTACGAAACAAGACCACTCGCTTGGTGAAAGTTTTATGGAGGAACCACCAACTTGAAGAAGCTACATGGGAGCTTGAGGATATGATGAGGGAGAAGTATCCTCATTTGTTTGTTACAAAGTGACGAATTTCGAGGGCGAAATTCTTTTTAAGGGGGGTAGAATGTAACACCAGAGACTTTTATGTTATATAAACCATCAAAGGAATCTTTTTCTACACAACACTTGCTTGGCTTGCTTTGCACGCAATCGTGACCTTCCTCAATAGCTTGCGTCGTACGCAATACCGAGTTTCACTAAACAACAATATGCTATTAAAACTAGCCGTTATGAATAGTAATAACCACTTTTTAAAATTTTAAAAAATTTATTTTTTAAAATGGACTTCATTTTTGGACTCAGAATATCGAAATTAGCCTAGGGTGAAATTTTGGTATTTTTCTGAAAACTTTCAATTTTTGATGAATAGTGAAACCACTAAGTGGTAGGTTAAAAACTGAATTTTGCATAAAACTTAATTTTACCGCTTCTGTGAATGTAATTTCAAAAAATCCGAGAGACACGGTTAATATCAAGGACTAAAATGTGGTTCAATGAGATGAAAATAATTTTTTGGTGAATAGTAACTTTTTACTATTTTTACCGCGGTTAATAGTAAATAGGGTAACTAAGGGTAAATATGATATCAATATTACCCTAACACATGTCTTAATTCTATTGGACAAGTGTAATTCGACCAAAAACAAACTTAGGAATAAAATATGACCATTTAGGCCCACTTGGATTAGATTAGGACATTTATTATTAATTTATTTAAAGAAGGGTTAAAATAGTTAAAATCAAAGTTTAATAAGTAAATCATTTTTTAATATGGGGTTATACATATGATAAATTCGATTGTAAATATTTATTAGAAAGCTCAAAAGATTTCCTACATTATGGTATTTTATTTGTAATTTTTAGACATCAAATAATTTAATTTATATATGACACAAAGATGATGCAGTAATTATCTTATTAATGAAATATTGACATAATTGATAATATAAATACCAAAATAAATGTAATTTAAGACTTTTTATGAATTCCACTAATTTTCTAGGTCACTATGATATATTAGTGTTGATTTAATCAACTTGGTTCGAACATATAATTCTGTTATGACTTTCACAAAAATCATATATCAAATAGTGTAAAAATTGACACAAAATAGTTTTTAAATCAAATATTATATTATTAATTGTTATTTTATTCCTAAAAATCTAAGGTTCGGCCAAATGACTTAGATAAGGATATATATATTAATAATAAACAATTTGGGGTTCGTCTGGCATGTTATAGTAAGTGTATTAACCATATAGTGAAAGAAAACAAAAAGACACGGTAAAAGTTAAATTAATTAACTTAGAGTTAAATCTAATTGATAAGGTTAAAATAATACCCTAAACTTGTCTAAATCCTATTGGTTGATAGGATTTCTACCCATCCCCATTTTAGCTTCTAAATAAGACCCTTTGGAACTATTATAAACCGATTTTGACTTTAATATAAAATAATACTTTGAGATATTCCTAAGGTGCCCCTCTCCTCCCTTATAAAAGGGCACCTCCTCCCCCTCCTCCTCACACCAATTTGAGCACTCAAGCTCGGCCAACCCCTGCCATTTTCTCCTCTCCACTTACCTAGAATAATCCTAGAGGTCCTGGTCTTCTCCAAAGACCAATCTTAGTTCCTTAAGTGGGGGATTCAAAGAGGCGTTCCAAAGAAGAGGTAATATCCATTACCGATCTTTTCAATTTCTTTCTTCTTCAACTTCTTATTATTTAGTTGTTTCATGATAAAGTAATAACATCAGTATTACTTACATAATGATATGTTATTATAAATATGAAACAACCCTAATTCACCTTCTATCCATCCTACGGAAAAATGAAATCACCGCGCGTGCGTACGTACGGAATACCGTCTCCACGCCGTGGTGTAATCTATTTTCCACCATCACCTTACAAGGATGGGTATAATGGTGTAATGAGTAACTATATATGATTATTATGAAGTAATATTGATACTGAAATAATATATATATACTCCAATACAATTCCACGATCATAGGAACGATATCATCACTCGTGCGTACGTACGGAATACCGTCTCCACGATGTGATGCGACTCGTTCTACATGATCTTCATTTCATAATGATTATATAAATGAATTGAATGAATTAATATGGTATATAATACACTAATACCATTCTGGAAATGAATTATCTATAACCTAAAGATAAGAATAAGAATTTATTCGACAAAACACGCATAAGAACAAAAAGTTATAAAGACCCGAGTAACAAGTAACAATGAAATATTACTAACAAGAAGCTAATAATATGACCATATATGATATCATATCAATATGTATGATTCTGGAATAAGTCAATAACATTATTTAAACCATTATACAGGAGCTTCGGACACGAACAAAGCAAATCGGACCTAAGGTAAGGGAAATATCACAATCTCATTTTTATCCGAGATTGTTAATTCGTAAGTACTTACTGGGGTGTATTTTATCATCCACATCCATGTTTACTCAATATGTAATATTATTTCCATCCACCTAAAATTGTTTAAATCCATTTTTACCCTTCAGTGAGTTTTTAGTAATACGTATGAAAGGAATCTTTTGTCGTTTTTCGTACGAGGTACTTTTTGACTTTTCCGACAAAAGTACGAAGAATGTTTTTTTTAACTTATACGGCACGAATGGATTTCTACTGTTTTATAAAGCCTTATTATAATGAAGCTTCCTCTAAATGATTTCATGACTATTTTCAATAAAATCTCTTTCTTTTAAAATTGCATGATGTTTTGTGAAAAGAAATTGATTTTGAAGAAGAAAGGATATTTTCCTCAAGAATTCAATTCAAGTGTTTTATCAAAATTATTTTCCATCTAAGATAATAAAGGGTTCTGTTTCTATCCATATTTTTACATTGATTTGACTATGTTGTGATGGAATTATGTTTATGAATTCCTTTATCTTATATGAATTGATTTATGATGTCATGATGTTTCAAGAATCCCATTTTTGTTACATGTGTTATGCGATGATGTATGTTTTATGATTATGTGGCACACATAAGAAAGGATTCATTATAAGATGGGTGGGACCTATATCTCCCTCCAATGCATTGGGTAATGATTTTATATCTCATGAGATAGACATGGCTGGAACAGAAGGTTATTTCGGTTCAGTGATACAGGACTGAAACGAGGAGTGAACTCGGTTCAGAAAGGGACTTTGTCCACTAAGATAGTCTTGGCAATGAGTCATGACTAACAAGAAATGATTTTCCATGATTATGTGTGCATGCCATAAAGTTTCAAGTTTTATGTTATGATTATGGGGATCTCATTTTCACTTCTATGATTTATTCCATGTTAAGATATTATGATCTCTTTTGCAGGTTTTGATTTTCAAAAAGATATGATATGATTTTTATTTCCTTTATTTGCCCTTGCTGAGCATTTGAGCTCACCCTTTTATGTTTTCTTTTACCCAGGTCAGGAAGATGGATATTAAGTAGAATATTCTAAAAGGGACCCTATATATGATGAAATAAATGGGAGACACTTTAGGAGATTTATGAACCAGTTGTTTATGTTTCCCAGTTTCTAAAGACACTATACCTATACGGTCCTTTGTGGTTTTGTCATATGTTGTAATAAGTGTGCTTCAATTTTGAAGTATTAACAATGTATGTAAAGTATGGGTCGTTATATTACTATTTCATCGGTACAGGTTCCGTAACTTCTAGAAAAACTTATTATTTCATTAATTCCTCATTTATAAATCCTTTATTATGGTCTCTTAGTGATTTTATTTTATTATACTATATGAAATTAATATAAAAAGGTAGAAATTACATTAATAAAAGTTTGGGTTGTTACATTCCTCCCCCCTTTTGAAACTTTTCCCTCAAAATTCTATTTTAGGAAATCACGTGAGGGTACTTATCCTTTTTCTCCTCCTCTGGTTCACTAGTTTCTTCCTCATACTTGTGGTTTCTCTATAGTACATTGACCAGGTGAGTAGTCTTGTTGCATAGAAATTTATTTTCATGGTCCATAATTTTTTGGCTTCTCCTCATATGATGGATCATCTTCTAACTATACCACCTCTAAGCTCAGTACATGTGAGGGATCATTTATGTAATTGTTCCAGATTGATACGTGAAACTCATCATGAATGTGATCCATATTCGATGGGAGTGAAATACAATAGTCCATGGCATCTACTGAATCAATGGTCTTAAAGAGGCCAATGTACCTTGGGCTTAGTTTCCCTTTCTTTATAAACCACATGCCTCTCTTCCTTGGTGATATTAGAATGCAGACTTTATCTCCATCATCGAACTCCAAGTATCTTCAACGGTTGTCATCGTAGCTCTTTTACTGACTCTGAGTTTCTATGATATGTATCCGGATAACTTGATCCTTATCTATCATCTCTTACATAAGATCGGGTCCATGTGTCTTTATTTAACAAACTTCATCCCAACTTGTTGGAGTTTAACATCGCTTTCCATATAGAGCTTCATATGGAGTTATCTAAATACTCAATTGGATGATATTGATGTATAAAAACTAAACCAATGGGATATGTTGATCCCATCCACCTTTGAATTCTAATGACCAGTCTCTTATAATATCATCGAGTGTCTAAATTGTCTTTTCTGGTTGGCCTTCAGTTTTAGGGGATAAGCCATACCAAAATTCAGTTTAGTACACAAGGTATATTGAAGACTCATCTAGAATTAATATTTGAAACTAAGATCATAATTAGTTACATTTGAGAGTGGAACCCCATGTAGTCTCACAACATCCTTCACATATATCTTAGCACATTTTTCATGCAAGAGATATTCCCTAATATCGTTGAAGTGAGCAACATCGGCGAGTCCTTCAGCCACATCCCATATAATATTATTTAATTTGGTTGTATTTGAGAGACCAATGAAAAATTCAATGGTGGCATTCTCCCATCTCCATATGGGTATACAAAATGTTTATATCGTCTATTTGTACTTTTTCCACTCTACATTAACTTACTGACATATCATGCACCTTGAGATATATTCTTCAGTATCTTTCTTCATGTTGTCCCTCCAGAAGTGTTCTTGTATATTAGGGTACATCATGGTGCTTCCAGGATGGATAGAGAAATTTGAGATATGTGCATTTTACAATATGTCCATCCTTATTCTGGGTGATGAAGGAACAAAAATACTCATTCCAAACTAAATTACACTATCATCATTGATATAGAAATCTTGTAGCTTCCCTTCCTTGAACTCACCCTCTTCTTCAACTTTTTATAATCCCTTTATGCCTACTTAATCTTCTATTGAATACATGGTTGGGAAATAATATTTTGAAATGCATGATTTATTCCCTCCCATTATGATTTCCAAATTCATCCTTTTCATATCCAAGAAGCTTGGGTATTTCTCAATCCACAACATGCATAGAGTATCATGTTCTTTTCTACATAAGGCATTAGTTGGACCATCCCAGGTAAATAAATAATATGAAATTTTCATATTTATTAATATTTTTGAATCAAATATTAATATTACATTAAAGTATATTCTATGTTTGATGGCGTAGCTAATACGCAACAACAAGTTCCTTTGAAATCTTACATTGCACACTATTAATAAAATAATATTATTTTAAATGGTAGTTAATGCCTAGCCGTTGTAATGATAGGAATGAATAGAAAAAACTACAAAATGATTATATATATATATTTGTTACATATTTTTACATTTATCCAATAAATTTTAGAGGCTTCAAATGGGAATGAATCCAATTTTAATAATAAATATACTTATATTCTTTAAAATGTCGATTAACCACCTTTTGATGGAGAACCCTTTTTAATACACTTTTGGACAATTTTATATGTTATATTTGACAAAATAAAATCCTTTTTTAGAATAGGGACATCAAAATTTACTTTGTGTAAATGTTTGTTATTTTTCCGATAAAGTTCATTTTTTAATGAATAGTGAAAATGATGTATTTCAATTAAAACCCTCCTTTTAATATAATTTATTTATATGGTTAGATTATCTTTTCAATTGGTTTTAAAGTTTAGTTAAAATATATATTTACCATTTAATCCAATGGTGGTCATTGTAATTAACTTCTCTTGGAAATTGTACATAACCCAGTGTTAATCTTTTGATAGTAATTGTTTCTTAAAAACACGCTATTTCTTTTGACAGTGGGAATTAATCATAAAATTAATTAATGAAACTTCTATGTTTTTAATTTGATAAAATTAACATCATTTTTGAATTTGGAATATCAAATTTACATTGGATTATTTTTTGTATTTTTCTGACAAATGTTCATTTTTTTAATGAATAGTGAAAAATAATGAATTTTACTTCAAAACTACTTTTTCAGATTATTTAATTATATAGTTATATTTTCCTTTTAAATGGTTTTAATGTGTAATTGAATTATTTTTTTATCACTTAATTCATTTCTGTTCATTGGAAGTAATTTCACTTTTCATTTATATAAAAACAAGTCAATATTTTGATAAATTTTACTTCTTAAAAAACACATCTTTGGTTTCGACAATGAGAATTATTTTTAAATTAATTAGTGAAGTTTCTTTCTTTGTAATTTGGTAAAATGGATTCGATATTTTGAATCAAATTGTCCAAGTTATGTAATTAAGTCTCTTTTGTTTTTGGAAATTATGAATAGTAACAATGACAATTATCTATAATTATCATGATTAATAAGTAATCGGGTAGTTAAGTGTAATAAAATAATAACATAATAATATAAAATGACCTCAAAATGTGTCCAAATCTTCTTTTTTGTGTCATGACCGACCATGGGATGCCTTGTCCATGCTTGGGGACACAATGGAATCACTTTTGTGTGATAGTGACCTTTTATCATATTATTTTTCAAAGAAAGGAAAATATAACCGAACTATGTAACGCATGAGTAAAACAATTTTAATTTTGTTTAAATAAATGATCTCTTAGACTATAAATAGTCATTTGAAATCAAAAAATATTTCCTACATAATGGTAGTTTTTTTTATAATTTTTAGACCTTAAATAAATAAATTTATTTATGACACCATGATGATGCAGTGATTACCTCATCAATAAATGGTTTAAATAAAATGAAAATATAAGGTACAATCTATGAGTTACACTTGTAGGAAACATATTGGATGGAAGGATTTCGAACCATTATCACCTTATTCTATAAATATATCATTTTGGGACCTTTAAAATCCTATAACCATTTTATAATAAAGTAGCATTTCAAGATTTCCAAAAGTGACCCTCCTTCCTCTTATAAAAGGCTCACACCTCTACCCCCTTACCCACACCTCTCAAGCCCTTGTCTCATCTAAAATATTCTCATGTTATCTCTCCACTTCCCTATATTACACCTAGAAGCCTCAATTTTGGTAGAAGTCTTTCCAAGGAAGCCTTTGGCTCAAATCAAAAAGAGTTACCATATTTAAAGGTAATGCCTTCTCTTATGTTCTTTTGTTTTATTTTGCTTCTCCAACCCCCTAAAATATTTTTATTCCATTATTTTGTAACAAAAACAGTATCTTAAATATACTATGATGTTTTATTAGATGTGTTCGAGCTAAAATTACAAACACCTCCGTCTAATGGTTAAATAACATACTATTTCTGTGGATGGTGAATTACTACCTCACGAAACGATGATTGTTCAATCTTCTCCTGCCACATCTCATGGAGGAAATTATGATAGAAATATATTTGTATAATATATATATTCTATTTATTTATTCTCTATGCTTATATATTTTATATTTAAAAAATACCTTTATGCTTTTCATGTTGTGCAACTGCGATAATTGCTTTCGAGGAAGTGTGGAATACCGCCCCCTCAAGTGATGTGACTCGTTCATGAAATACATGGAATGTATAAAGAATGAAATTAATGAAATTATGGGACCTATATAACATATATATTATATTTTAATTATAATATAAATATCTCTAATTTTGTTTTCACTCCATTAATATGACAATGAAATGAAAGTAATGTTCATGCGTAAGTACGGCCTACCATCTCCATGAACTGTACATCTCATTTTTTATCTCCAAATGTTTTGGAATAGTATAAAAAGAATATATACTGGATATATATGATATTTAAATAATTAATAATATTCTGGAGATGATGTAATTATAACTACATGTACAATTCGTTTCAACAAGTTGATTTTTGACTCATGTACCAAACATCTACAAAACGTATGATATGAACACACATAATGAACTAATTATTATAACATGATAATATGTGATATGAAATGAATAATAAAATTTAATGTAATTCCTTAAGAAATTATAAATTGACCTTAGTTTACTATTCAGGAATATAAAGAAATGAACAAGACAAGTCGGACTTGTGGTAAGGGGTCCTACATCTATCTTTCTTTTTAAGTACTCTCTTTTATGTCACTTCTTTTAATTTTCTTTTTCTTATATTGGGGGATGTTATTTTATATTATTATTACTTTAACTTTTATTTTCATATTATTAGAGACCCTATTTGATCTGATCAATCCATTTTTGGGATGTTTTAAGTGGCATCCTTAGGCTGCTGAATTTTCGTAAGGGATTTCTTATCTCACTTCTAATTCTGTGAGATTTCCATTGTTCGCCAATTATTTATTTCATGTGGTGTATTGTGTACATAATTTTGATATATATTATCATGTATCTATTTATATTAATGGTATTATGTGATTATTTTTGTTCTTATTATCTTGTGGTCATATGACTCGATTTATTACAATGAGGTAAGGGGTTTTTATCTCACTATTTATTATTGTGAGATTCATGGTATATTTTTCTCTATCACCATTGAGTGGTGTATGTACTTCCCATTATTCTAATATTTTTTTTAATGTAATTTCATTTATGGTTATTTACAAAAATTTTGTATAGTCCTTCTTCTGGGGTGTATGTTTCGTAAGTTACCAAATCGGTAAGGGAACCTTTCACCCTCCTCTTTTTAAAAGACTTATTTTTGTTAGGTATTTTAAGTTACATCTTTTTATGTTGGGATATGATATTATATACCCTTATTTCTGTAAATTTTATTTCCAAGTGATTATATTCCCTTTTTATCTCTCATCAATTCATTTTTTGAATTATAAAGTGACGTTGTTATGATGTCGAATTTTTTAGGGAACTTCTTAATACAATTTCAATTATTTGGGTTAAACATGTATTTCTTGAATATCTCATCCTATGAATATGTGGGAATTACCTCTTATTGTTCCACACATAATATCAAATTATATTGGGAGTATTCTTATGTTTCACACATAATTATGTAATAGATTTATCCTTAATCAAAGGATACTGTCTTTATAAGGGATTTTGTCTCAATTTACATTCCATTGAGACTTCATTGTTGATATGCGCCAATTCACTTTTATATAGTGTATATAATTTCCTTTGGCATATTAAATCATGAATACATTTATTCTCATGATATTATAAATTTTTGATTAAATGTTATTCCCCAATTATTTGTATTGAAGCGTCACATATTTGTTAAGAACTCCTTAACTAAAATACCGTCTTAACGATTTAATTTTCTAAAACATTCTTGCTAATTTCCATGTTTCAAAATAGTTTTTAGGAATTTTTTATATGGACATTACTCTTTTAAAATATTAATTCCATTAAAATCTTCAAAGTAGTATGGGACACGTTGATTCAAAAATATCTCTATTAAATGTTTTAGATGGTTTTGAAAATGGTTTGATAAAGCATTGATTATGTAAATATATTGAAATAATAAATTGTGATTGCAATGTAAAAATGTTATATTTCCATTATGATTGTTTTATGTGGTATGAATATGTTATGGTTATTGGGGATAGTTACGTATATGGGGGGTTATGTGATAAACCTAGGGCGGGTCAGCCCGAGATCGCTCTCCAATGCATTGGGTAAAGTGAATGAGTTAAACGCTATGGTTTATCCGAAGAGATTTAGGAAATATAATTTGATGGGTATTCCAAACGTAACCATGAAGGTTACTCCCTACGTAAGAATGTTATGAATTCCTCAAGTTACCTTTATGTCTTTTGATTTCTATGTGTATTTCAAAAATCATATGATTTCATGAGGTATGTTAAAAAGATTATGTTTTGTATATATTGATGATATAGTGTTTCCATTCTTTGTGTATCCCTTACTGACCTTTTTATGCTCATCCCATGTTTTTGAAATGTTTTCCACACAACATCAAGTGGAATAGGGTCGTGGATGGGATCGTGGAAATGTCATGCTTTCAAAAACATGGAACTAGACATGACTCTTTTGTTCAAGAGTTTTTATTTTGTGAAAAAATGGAAATTCAGTAGATGTGTCTACTTTGTAATCTTTGATATGTAATAGTTATGTCCTAATTCTCTAAAACTCTAAACCTGAAAAGAACCTCAATGTGAATTATTCATTTAATTCAAGATTATGTAATGTTTTTATGTTCAGGTCCTTATAGTTGGTATCAAAGGGCGGTTTAGATAACTTTATAGGTTAGGGTATTCTTTAGGAATAAGTGACATTGCCATAATGGTTAGGATTTCAGAAAAAGTCATTGTTTTAGATAAAGTGAATGAGTTTAAGATAACATGAATAATTATATATTAGTATTTACCCTCCTCATAAGATATTATATGATGATTCTAATGATATACTGACACTGAACGTTTTGGTTTTAGTAAATGGAAGGATCTAGGAGGCACCCAAGTAATAGTGGATTTGAAGAAAACTCTGACGATTTTTTGAAAGAGCAACTGAAAGATATGTGAGCTGCAATGAGAACTCTTGTGGTTATTCTCAACAAACTATCAGGAGTTATGATTAACCACTTGAACCATGGAGAGTTCTCTAATGAATCATATACAAGATAACCAAATCTATGTGGGCGTTAAAGTAATAATTATAAAGGTAACCATTAGGGTTTATATGATCCTTACATTTGAGGTAATTATGGGTTACTATTTGATATAATGAAAAATGAATGGCATGAGATAAACATGAGGTTAAATTATGTTATGTTTATTTTTGAATATTTTATCTCTTTTTGGGGAATGTTTTAAGAATTATATAGTTTTGGAAAAAGTAAAACACACAGACCATGTGACAACCCATCGCATCGGATGAAGCTGTGGGAATCGGACCCACAACCAAAGTGCGACAGGGATTTATCGCCTACCACTAGAATACATGAAGTACTTGGTTAGTATGACTAATTATTTTTATTTAGATGATATTATGAATTAGGAATAAGTTTTTTTGGGTTATCTATGGAAATTATTAACCTATCATGGAGGATATGTTATTTGGTTAACTACTTTTCAGTATGAGACTTTAAGGGTAACTGATGTGATTTGTAGATAAATGTTATGATTTACCATGGAAGACTATGTGATTAAATCCTTCACAGGTTTGGGTTTCAATCTTAGTTTACATTACTTTGAAAAATTTTATATATAGATTTTTATTGAATGGTCTTTGATGATCTTTTTATTGTTGGACAAATTTTGGAGATTAATAGTAGTTTTTCTTTTTGTAAAAGATTGCACTTTTATGGGATTATCTAATTTTATACTAACCATTTTGGTTTTGGATAAGGTCGAAAAGACATGGGATATAAATAGTTAATCTTTTGTAGATTATTTTATTCTCAAGATGTTGATTGTAACACTCTTAATGAGAACTAGTCATCCTAAATACTCATCTTTTGGAGAAAATATGAGTTTTTGTAAGAAATCTAGTAAAAGATGAAAGTCTACATGACAAGTAAGTATGTTTCCTTATTTTTTAGTTAAGGTCATAAATAAATTTCTCAATGAAAACTTACTTAAAATAAAAATGTTCTCTGTTAACTTTTCCTACTGGGGAATCAAATCCCATTTAACCCATCACAAGTTTGTGATTTTCTGGTGGTTAACTTTATCCTAAACATGTTTTTCTATCACTCTCCATCAGAACATGACCCTTTTTTCTCTTCCATATCCATGTTTTCATGTAATCCTAGTATCTATTGTCTAGGGTGACCTTTTTACTTCCCTTTCCTTCTTTTAAAGTGATAGTTTTATTGACTCCTTTTTTGATGTGGGGGTTTCAAATTAGTTTCTGAGCCAAATTTTAAAATTGCAAGGACACAATTCCCAAAACAGGGGAAGGATGTAACAACCTAGGTAAACAATGAATTTAAAATTTTCATATTTATTAATATTCATTAATTAAATATTAATATTACTTTAAATAATATTCTATGTTCGATGGAGTAACTAATACACAACAATGAGTTTCTTTGAAATCTTAGGTTTCACACTAATAATATAATAATATTATTTTAAATGGTAGTTAACGCCTAGCCATTGTAATGGCGGGAATGAATAGAACAAACTAAAAATTGATTATATATGTCTGTTAAATATTTTTACATTTATCTAATAAATGTTAGAGGATTAAAATGCGAATGAATCCGATTTTAATAATAAATATTCTATTATTCTTTATAAGGTCGATTAACCACCTTTTGATGGTGAGCCATTTTTAAATTCACTTTTTTTACTATTTTATATGTTATATTTGACAAAATAAAATCCTTCTTTATAATTGGGACATCAAAATTTACTTTGTTTAAATTTTTGTTATTTTTCCGATAAATTTATTTTTTAGTGAATTGTGAAAATGTTGTATTTTAATTCAAAGCCTCATTTTAATCTAATTTATTTATATGGTTAGATTATATTTTTGATTGGGTTTAAATTTTAGTTAAAATATATTTTTACATTTAATCTAATTGTGGTCATTTTAATTAATTTCACTTTGAAATTGGACATAAACATGTGTCAATCTTTTGATAGATATTCTTTCTTAAAAACATGTTATTTGTATTGACAGCGGTAATTAATCATAAAATTAATTAATGAAACTTCTATGTTTTGAATTTGGTAAAATAAAAATCATTTTTTAATTTGGAATATCAAATTTTCTTTGGATAAATTTTTGGTATTTTTCTGACAAATGTTTATTTTTAATGAATAGTGAAAAATACGACATTTTACTTCAAAACTTCATTTTAATCTAGTTTAAGTATATAGTTATATTTTCCTTTTAATTGGTTTTAAAGTGTAATTTAATTATGTTTTTATCACTTAATGCAAATTTGTACATTGGAAGTAATTTCACACATCAATTGGATGTAAAAACAAGTCAATATGTTGATAAATTTTACTTCTTAAAAAACCAGGCTTTGGTTTTGACAACGGGGATTATTTTTAAATTAATTACTACAGTTTATGTGTTTTTAATTTGGTAAAATGGATTCCATATTTGGAATCAAATGTTCCAATTTATTTAATTAAGACTCTTTTGTTTTTTGACATTATGAATAGTAACGATGACAATTATCTATAATTATCATGATTAATTAGTAATCAGGTAGTTAAGGGTAATAAAATAATATCGTAATAATATAATGTGACCCCAAAATGTGTCCAAATACTCTTGGTTGTGTCATGGAATACCATGGGATTCTTTGTTCCATCTTAGGGACCGCATGGAATCACTTTGGTGTGATAGTGACCTTTTATCATATTATTTTTTAAAGAAATGAAAATATAACCAAACTATGTAACACCTGAGTAAAACATTTTTTATTTTTTTTAAATAAATGATCTCTTATAATATAAATATTAATTTTAAATATAAAAATAGTTCATACATCATGGTATTTTTTTTATAATTTATAGACATTAAATAAATAAATTTATTTATGACACCATGATGATGTAGTGATTACCTCATTCATGAACGATTTAAATAAAATGAAACCATAAGGTAAAATCTAAGACATACACTTGTCTAAAACCTATTATAAGGGAGGATTTATAACCCTTATCACCTTATCCTAGAAATATATTATTTTGGGACCTTTAAAATCTGAAAACCACTTTATAATAAAGTAACATTTCAAGACTTTCCAAAAGTGACCCTCCTCCCTGTTATAAAAGGCCCCCCCTCTACCCCTTTACCCTAACCTCTCAAGCCCTTGGCACAACAACCTCTTATCATGTTATCTCTCCACTTCCCTATCTTACTCCTAGAAGCCTCACTTTTGGCAGAAGTCTTTCCATGGAACCCTTTGGCTCAAATCAAAAAGAGTTACCAGATTTACAGGTAATGTATTCTCTTATGTTGTTTTGTTTTATTTTTTTATCAACCCCATAACCTCTTTTAATTCCTTTATTTTTTAAATTGAACAGTATATTAAATATACTAGGATGTTGTTATAGGAATTTTTCGAGCTACACTTACACACACCTTCGTCTAATGGTTGAAGAAATACTGTATTTGTGGATGGTGAATTACTTCCTCACGAAACGATGATTGTTCAATCTTCTCCTACCACCTCTCATAGTGGCCATTATTATGGGACTATATTTATATATAATATATATTATATTTATGTCCTCTCTATGATTCTGTATTTTATATTTAAAACATTCTTTTAATCTTTTCATGTTGTGCAAATGCGATAATTTCATTTGAGGAAGTGTGGACTACCACCCCCTCAAGTGATGTGACTCGTTCATGCAATACGTGGAATTTATAAAGAATGAAATTAATGAACTTATGTGACCTATATAACATATATATTATACTGGAATTAAAATATATATCTCTCTCTCATTTAGATTTAATTCCATTAATATGACAAAGAAATGAATGTTGTGTTCATTGTACGTACGGCCTATCGTCTCCATGAACGATGCATTTCATTTTATATCTCCAAATATTATGGAATAGTATAAAAATAATATATAATGGATATATATTATATTTATATCATTAACACTATTATGTAGATTATGTACTTATAACTACATGGACAATTCTTTTCAACAAATTCATTTTTGACTAATGTACCGAACATCGACAAAACGTATGATATAAACTCACATAATTAACTAATTATTATCAGATGATAATATGTGATATAAATTGAATAATAAACACTAAATTATGTTCTTAAGAAATTATAAATTTTCCTAAGTTTATTATTCAGGAAAATAATGAAATGAACAAGACAAGTCGTACTTGAGGTAAGGGAACCTACCTCTCTCTTTCTTTTTAAGTACTCTCTTTTATGTCTCTTCTTTAAAGCTCCTATTTATTTTGTTTGGGGATTTTATTTTATATTATTATTACTGTAATTTTTATTTTTATATTATGAGAGACCCTATTTGATCTCATGAATTCATTTTTTGGATGTTTTAAGTGGTGTCGTTAGGCTGCCGAATTTTCATAAGGGATTTCTTATCTCACTTTTAATTCTGTGATATTTCCATTGTTCGCCAATTATTTATTGCATATAGTTTATTTTTTACTTCCATTTGATATATATTATCATGATTTTATTTATATTCATGGTATTATGTGATTCATTTGGTTCTTATTATCTTTTGGTCATATGACTCGATTTATTACAATGATGTAAGGGGTTTTTACCTCAATATTTATTCCCATGAGATTCATGATATATTTGTCACTATCGCCTTTCATTGGTGTATGTACTACCCATTATTATAATTTTTATGTAATATACATTCATTTATGATTATTTACATCAATGATTAATAGTCCTTCTTTTGGGGTGTATGTTTCATATGTTACCAAATCGGTAAGGAAACCTTTCACCCATCCCTTTTAAAAGGATTTCTTTTTGTTAGGTCTTTTGATTTACAACTTCAAATGTTGGGATATGTTCTTATATATCCTTATTTATGTAAATTTTATTTCCAAGTGATGATATACACATTTTATCTCTCATCAAATCATTTTCAAATTTTAAGGTGACATAATAAGGCTGTAGAATTTTTTAGGGAACTTCTTAACCTAATTTCAAATATTTGGGTTAAACTTGTACTTCATGAAAATGTCATCCTATGAATATGTGTGAATTACTTCTTATTGTTTCACTCTTAATATCAAATTATATTAGGTGTATTATTGTTTTTCACACATAATTATGTAATATATTTAACCTTAATCAAAGGATACCGTCTTTATAAAGGATTTCATCTCAATTTACATTCCATTGAGACTTAATTGTTGATATGCGCCAATTCACTTTGATATGGTGTATATACTTTCCTTTGGATTATTATATCATGAATACCTTTATTCTCATGATATTATAATGTTTTGATTAAATGCCATTCCTCAATTATCTGTATTGATGCATCCCCTATTTGTTAAGAACTCCTTAACTAAAATATCATCTTAATGATTTAATATCCTAAATAATTATTATTAATGTCCATGGTTAAAAATAGTTTTAAGGATTTATTTATATGTACATTACTATTTTAAAGTATTAATTCCTTTAAAATCTTGAAACTGGTGTGGGGAACTTTGATTCAAAAGTCACTTTATTAAATGTTTTAAATGGTTTTGAAAATGGTTTGATAAAGGATTGATGATGTCAATATATTGAAATGATATATTGTGATTGCAATATGGAAATGTTAACTTTCCTTTATGATTGTTTTATGTGTTATGAATATGTTTTGGTTTTTGGGAATTTTTATGTATATGGTTCGTTCCGTAATAAGCCTAAGGCGGGTGAGCCTGAGATAGCTCTCTAACGCTTTGGGTAACGGGAAGGAGTTAAAGGCTAAGGTTTCTCTAAAAATATTTAGGGAATATACTATGATGGTTATTCCAAACGTAACCATGCGGGTTACTCCCTATGTAAGAATGTTATGAATGCCTCAACTTACCTTTATGTCTTATGATTTCTATGTGTATTTCACAAATCTTATGATTTAATTAGGTATGTTAAAATGTATATGTTATTTATATATTGATGATCTAATTTTTTCATTCTTTGTGTGTCCCTTACTAAGCTTTTTATGCTCATCCCATGTTTTTGAAATGTTTTCCACAGGACTTAAAGTGGAATAGTGACATGGATGGGATCAATGAAACTTCATGTTGTCTAAAACATGGAACTAGACATGACTCTTTTGTTCAAGAGTTCTTATTTTGTGAAAAAAATGGAAACTGAGTATATGTGTATTCTTTGTAACCTTTGAGATGTAATAGTTACGTCCTAATTCTCTAGAACTCTAAACCTGAAAAGATCCTCAATGTGTATTCTTGAAATAACTCAAGATTAAGTAATGTTTAAGGTCGGGGCCTTATATTAGTTACCATGTTTTCCTTGATAGGATGATAGTGAATAGAGAAATCATAATATTTTATTATCCCTAACCTTCTCCTTTGACGCATATTGAGATATTTTCTGTTTTAATATATACTTTAGTCTCTTGTGATCAATATATATATCAAAATTCTCACTATAGAGGTAATTTCCCTAGATTATCAAGGGAAACAATCACAGTAGGTAGCTCTAGATAATGTAGTGTAGTTCTGATCATGAATCTTCAACTATCGCGAGGTGTAGGCTACCACATTATCATTTTTCATGGGAACACAACCCAATACTATGTTTTAAGAATCACTGTATATAAAAAAACGTTTACCACTTTTTTGGTAATGTGAGTGAAGGTTCAGTGACTAGTCTCTTCTTTATATCCTTGAAGCTCTCTATATATTCATCCATCCAGACATACTTTACCACTTTCCATGTTAATTTAGATAGAGGGATTGAAAATAATGATAAATTTCACACAAAACATTGTTAATACCATTCTCAGATAAGCAATATGTGGATTTCTATGTCACTAGAGAGTCCATGACATTCCCCAATTTCCTTGTTTTTTGAATGGTCCCCATAAATTCCCTCACTTGTGATAACATATCCTAAGAACGGGACTTTATGCATCCAAAAGTCAAAGGTTATAAACTTGGAGTAAAATTATTCTTCAACAATTTCACCAACAGAATTATAGTATGTTCTTCGTGTTCCTCCTTGATCTTGGAGAGGATGATAATTTCATCAATAAACACTACCACATATTTTTTGTGGTAATGTCTAAATACTATATTCATTAAATGTATTAATATTGTAGGGGAATTAGTAAGTCTTAGGGAAGTAGTAAAAACACATAGAGCTCATACCTTTTATGAAAGGTAGTATTACGAATATCTTCTGTCATCACCTTTAAATTATGATATCTTGAATAAAGATCTTCCTTTGAGAAGTACCTATCTCTTATCAACAGAAAAAACAAATAATAAATCCTCTGAAGTGGATACTTGTTCTTGATGGTGATCTTTTTGAGTTCCCGATAATGGATACACAAGTACGTTGTTCCATCATTCTTCTTAAAAATGATTACTAGTTCACCACATGGTGATGCACTAGGGTGTATGAAACCTTTATCAAAATTCTCTGGATGCTACTTCATTAAATCCTCTAGTTCAATAGGATTCATCATATAGGGACACGTTGAGATAGCAGTATCTCTGGGTTTGAGATATATTGATAACTCTTCCTCATGATCCAAGGGATGTATGGGTAACTCTTTTGGAAATACATCATTATATTCTCTCACTATGTAAATTTTCCCTAGGATGGAACATTCAATTAACTCATCCATACGATCAAGGTACTCTTCTCCACAGGGAATGAACACACACACTGTTGATGTATTTTCCAAGAGGATTCATGATCTCCCGGACATTTTTAAAGGATCATGGGATGGTTCAGAGTAGGAAAAAATATTTCCTTTTCCCAAAAGTTTATATGTGCTCTATATAAAGGGAGACAATCCATCCTCATTATAGCTTCAAATTCGACTAAGGGACGTATCATGAGATTTTATAGAAGAATCTTCCCACATACGCCAATTAGAGAAGATTCCAACACTTGGGTGGCAATAATAACACCACAAGGTGTTTTTACGGATATCTATACTTCAACATTTTGGGACGTGAATTCAATTGTTCTAGAAGACATGATAGATATAAAGGAATATGTTGAACTATAATAAAATAATACTACTTACATTATTGAGTGAATTGGAACTATACCTTGTACGACTTCATTCTCTTTCTCCACTTTCTTAATAGTGATGGAATATTCTGTCCCTTTATCATTTGTCTTGGGTGGGTGTTGATTCTAATTACCCTAGAGGACTTGAGATTTACTACACTATCTTTCATATATCCCTTAATCCCTACAGATGTATCATCAGACCATGGGTTGTTCTCTCCTTTCCGCCACCATATTCACCTACTTTTTCATGTATTTTTGACATTAATGAGTTGGGTGTCCTTTTCTCCAACAAGTGAAAAATTTCGCCGTCCCATTGATGTAGTTCCCGTGATGCTTCTTCTCACATTTTGGACACGTGGTTGGTTGGGTTTTCATTCCCCCTTTCTCATTAGATCCTTCAACTTAAAACTCCATCTTTTGATTCTTTTCACCATAAAAATAAAACTATTCTCCAAACTTCAAGTCTATTTTGAGAGAACAAAGAATAACTTCATCATAAATCCAAAACACTCGAATTGAAAGATCCTTTCAAAGGTGTGGTTTTAAACTACTAAAATACCTATCTATTTCTTTATCATTTCATATACCAAAACCCGAAGCGTGCCTTACAAGCCTTGGGAAGTATTATTCGTAATTTTTGATTAATTCCCATTAATTTTTCATAGCCTCTATGAATTCTCTCCCCATCATTTTATGAAAAGTTTGGGGAAAATACTTATTAAAAACGTTATATTAAATTCTTCCCACTCCATCTGTAGAATTTCTTTCCTAGGATTGGTGTTCTTAATCAAAGAACACCATTGATCAGCCTCTGTCTAGATGATAGAAAGATAAATTCACAATATCCATATGAGAATAGTTAATCACAAAAAATATATTCTCTATCTAGTTGACTCATTTTTCTAAAACTATTGGATATGAAGATCCACTAAAAATCCCTAGTCATTGCCACATTAAACACTCGATAGTCAATTGCTCACTCTTAGGTGAAGGAGGAAATTCCACATTCTTAAAGTTATTGTTCATAACCTGAGATAGCTGGGTAAGAATAACCACAATATTTTGAACTCCTCATCTTAGTGAATTGGGGATGTAATTAAGGAAATCACAGAATAGTCCCTCACATTGGTTGTTGGCATGGTTTATCCTGGTTCCCACCATTTTCTCAAATAGAAAAGGTTATAACAAAACATAATTCCACATTTCATGAATATATAAATTTTTACTATTTTAAATGAAGTCTAAAGGAATATAATGTCGGTTACCTATTTTTACAAATGCATCTTGGGTTCTTAGTTATACTTAGTCTCATACTAAAGGTTATCACTAAGGATTTATAATCCTAATTCTCAATTTAACCAAACCGTCCTTTGATACCCACTATAGTGACCCCAATTTTTATTACATTACTATTAAATCATTTTGATGATAAGTAATATAAAAAAATTACATATTTAGGATCCAAGGGTTTAATTTCTTGGTAAATTAGGACCATATATAATTTTTAAAATATAAATCATAAACATTTGTTTAATTCCTTTTTCTCTTGCTTCTTATTGCACCATGATTTCTCCCTAGTTGAAGTAGTCACATGGGAATATACCTAAAAAAGGGATGATATAAATTTTCAGTAAAAGGATAGATAACAATATAAAAATGGGTGAGTATAATAATTATCATCATAACATTTTCATAGGATCATAATAATGAGGGGAAACATTATGATAAGACTTGGAATGTGGGAATGCATAAAAATGAAACATCATGTATTAATAGTAAAATTCCACACATAGTATTTAATAATTATATAATCATGTTAATACATATTTCACTTTTCTCATGAGGTTCTTCACTTTACCAAATTCATTGGAGAGCAATATAATTCTGAGTTCACCTGTCACAACATAACATTTACATTATCATTCATTCCATGTAGAACATATATCAATCATGAAATTGTAAAAACCCATGGAAAGGAATGGATTTTATTTTATAATAACACATTAATAAACATTGGGTTCCAAAATGAAATAGGGTATAACATTCTTGATGTAAGAATCATCAACCATGAGTGAAGGAAACAATATTGAGAAATAAAAGTTGTGTTTTTTTACAAGCATAGTTATTTTGGAAAACATTGTGTTTAAAATAATATAGATTGGAAAACATGTATATTTTTTAAAAGGTAATAAAATTGATAATAAATAATATATGAGGAATAACCTTACATAAAACGGAGTGAAATAGGGAAAACCTGAAGAATTAAAGTGGGGTTTGAGAATTCCCTTTACATTGTATCCAAACACTTTCTTCACTTTAATGTAATGTATAATGAAATTAAATTAATTAATTAATTATTATAGAACCTTTTATACATGAATATGAATCATTATGGTTTGATTATGTTCAGTTATGTTCCTTTTTATGATTTTGAGATTTTAATACCATCTCTCGTGAGTGTTCGTTTTCTTAGTTTTCATGATGAGTTCATTTGTATAAATGAGTGTAAGTTCACTTAAAATGCAGAAAAACATATTTTTTTATTATATGTTATTAATGGAATTATAGAACTCGATATCATATTATAAATTAATTTTCTATATACCTTGGGGATGAATTATTAGATAAAATTTAATGTTGATCGTTTTTAGTATATTTGTGCGGTTTTTCAATCACAACGACATTGTTTTGTTTTATCATATAGTATCATGTATATATGTAACTTACATATTATAAAAGGATAAAAATATACATATTAATATATGTATTCAAAAATTTAATGGTTTTATTGACATCCTTGAAGGAAATGGAGGAAAATGAAGGTGTATCACAAATGATGATGGTAAATTAACACATCATGGGCTCCGATTTCATAAAGGGGGGAGAGAGAGAGGATTTTAATGAATACTATTACATTAAACTGATATAATACCAGTATATAAAACAAATTAGAGTTATCATGACATTTTTATAAGATAATTTGAGGTAAGAGAAGAAAAGAAATGAAATTTGAAATGAAATTGAAACAAAAGAGAGAGTGGAATTACCTCCTGAACTCTCCTCTTCAGATCCTTTTCAAGGAACATAGTCTTTCTATTTTAATGATACCATGATATAATGGTCGTGTGGGAGGGACATGGGAAGAGGTTTGGTTAGAATTTTTACATTTCTTGAAGCTTGATATGTGTGAGGAAATGAGGTTGTGAAGGGTGATATTTATAGTGGCGGGGAGGGGTGTTTTCTCAATAATTAATTCATTAGTTTACTAATTTCCCTAAAAAAGTAATAGTTGTTATTACATGAATTAATATAGTAAAACGGGAGGGGGAGTTATATATTGTGGTCTTACATCATGCATATACATTATTAAGGACTCAATAATTCATTTATTTAGTTTTTATCGTAAGATATCATATTTCACTATTCACCAAAAATTGAAGTATTATAGAAAAATACAAAAATTAAACCTAACCATTTTCAACATGTAGAAATAAAAAATTATCTCAATTTTATAAATTTATTTTTCTAAATATGAATAATTTAATTTTTAATTAAAATCTCCTTTTACTAGGAAAATAGATATTTTAAAATTATAACTGATTTTATAAAACTTTTAAAAAATAATTAAGGTCTCATAAAATTATCTTAAATATCATAATACATAAAAATATTAATTTATGAACACATTTTATGAAAATAAATATTCTTTTATATTTTTAAATTAATCATAAAATTTTAATTAAATAGTTATGAGTTACAAAAATACCAACTCTAAATTAATAATTTTAAAAATATTTTCTTACATATACTATGATATAATTTAATAATATTTTCAATTATAATATGGATAAATTTTATTTATACTTTCATTGGTGAGGTTACTTTTCATGTTTCCAGTTAACTATTCATAAGGGTCATATTACTATTCCTAAGGTCATGTTGATATTTCAGCTGTAAGGGTCCTTAACTTATAGAAACACTTCTGATTTCATTAATTAATCTATTATAATGATTTTATTATGGTATCTAAGTGATTTTACATTATTTATACTATATTAACTTACTATAATAATGGAAAATTACATTGATATAATTTTTGGTCGTTATAGGATATGAGTGTAGTATTCACTACACAATTTTCGTGGCATGGAAAAATTGTGACAAAATTTTCACTGCATAACAACGTCACTTACACATTCATAAAATGGGTTGATGAGAGAAAAGGGGAATATCATCATTTTTATATAAAATGGTAAGTAAAAGGGACATTTAAATACATAACCCATAAATATTTATTGGACATTGGAGTCATTAGATAATAAAGAAACACGAATTTTGAAGAGAATGTGAGGATCCCTTACTAAATTTCATCCTTTTAATAGGTGTAAAAAAGGTCCATGGTATGGATAAAATGAGTGAAACTTATCTATCATCATTTTTATAATAATATGGAATGTATGTGGGTTATGTAAGAACATATCCCAACATGAACAAATGTAAATTAAGAAATATACAATATAAGAGGATCTTGAATAAAAAGAAGAGCAGAAGATTCCTTACTAAATTTCAGCATGATAACCGTTGTACATAATGGTTCATTATAGGTATTAATGATATCCAAATGGATATATAAGAATTTATACATAAAATTGAAACCATGGATATACTGAATAACATATCTGAACATTATGAATTTGAAAGAAAAATCCAAAAATGAAGAAGTTTTTTGAATTGAAAATATGTTAGAGAGGTCCCATACTAAATTTCAGTAAGGTAATGGGTGTAAATAGAGGTTAATGAGAGGGATTAATCAGTTTGAAATTAGTTTCTAATAATTTATAAATAATATTTAATGTCATGTGGTTGTAGAAATATATACCAAAACAACCAAAAATTGAATCTCATAAGCATGATGTGAAAGAGGTGTTTGACTAAAACTTTGAAGAGAGAAATACTATACTTTGAGAGTGTGAATCCAAATGATTGGAAAAGGATTCATTAGATCTTGGGGGACTTTAGGAGTACTATAGAGACCATAGGTTAGAGAAAGGACGTTATAATAGTATTTTTAGTGAATATAACTGGGATCTAGGGTAGGTTTATATTGGAAATTAGTCGGTGTTTCTTTATTATTTCTGAAACACTCATTTTGTACTCTATATAATAAAATATCCCATACGAAAAACAATACCACGGTTTTTGCACATGTTTTATACCAAAAATATTTTTTTTATAAGGCCAAGGGATAATATGTTTAAAATATTTCCCTTATTGATGTGGAGGTGAGTCATCCTCTTAATTAAATGATTTTAAAACCATAAAATATATTAATGGTTTTCTCGTATTCAAAAAGGCATATTAAAACTAATAAAATAATCATAAAGTCAATGAATTTAAAGTAATATATTTTTTTTGGTCATTGAGGTCAATTATTTTATTTATTAAGTCACTTTTGGGTCATTAGGATGTGATAATACACTCAATATATTTATAACATATTTAATTTTCACCATAAAATTTGACTGTCTCAGAAAATTATGAATAATTCTGTATTAGATAATTTTGATTCTCTAATTCCAAAAAAATACATTTTATCTAAATAATTCTCTATATACATATATATCTATATTCACTTATGAGATAAAAATCAATATTTATTGACAAATTCATGGTATTTTTTATAACAATAGTTTTTGAACCCTTATAAAAATTACATTTAACTTCTTAAAAATTATATAATAATTTATAGATAATAAAAATTATTTATTAACAATACATTATTAAAATAATTTTGGCTTCAAAATTATATTATTTCCTCAAAAAAACTCCTCAATTGAATTTTAATATTACTCAAAAATAATATTTCTATTTTTTATATCAAAATAATTATCATTTTTTATTTAAAAAAATTAGGATGAAAATATAATCAATATTCTATAATTTTTTTACATATTCATATCTATAGGGTATTTATATGTATCACTTTAATACAAAAGAAAATTGCCTAATACTAAGGTGCACTATAGTGATACTTTGAGGGGTGGTTTGGTGTACATGGTATGAGTTGTGATCTCGATGAGGTTGAAATTCCTCCGCAAATGGTTTCAATCATGTATATGTTTTTGAATATTAGGGTGGGCATCATCAAGGGAAAATCACAATTATCATATCTCCCTCAAAATATTTGATAAATGGGTCTCACTGCGTATGATCTTACTACACGAGGCCATCACATCCTTTGTGTGTGTAAATTGGATTTGTTAAAACAAAATTGTTGTATGAATCATATGATCACTGTTCAATATAAATATTATCAATGGTAATGTTTCTTAATTAATTTTAAACATGACAGGATATTATAAAACCCAATGAGTTCATGTTTTTTCTAAATCCATATTACCGAATAATACATTAAATTAAAACACAATGTGAGATTTTATTTAAAATATTTTTGTTCATTACTAACACATACATCGTAATACCCCTATTTCAAATACTACATATAGAATGAACCATTTTTATTTGCATGAATTGAAGATGAAACTCCAAGACAATCTTGATAATGTACTCATTTGTCTGATTATGTCACCATGGTGTGGACAATTTCGTTTTCATAAGAATGAAGATGGATTAATGTTACTTTGTATTTATTATTGAATGATAAAAAAGATAAAAAATTAGAAAATGTGTAGTAAATCATGTATAGCTGAATTTTTTGATCATATTTATAGAGTTTAATAATTTTACAAGATTGAACTTTGTTCTCAAATCATCAACTAAGGGTTGATAAGGAAAATATACCCAAGACAACATTTTATAAAATTTATATCCACTATGAATTTATTGTGATTCTATTTTTTTACTAATTCACATTATATATTTATAAATTTAATTAATATATTATTTTTATGATTCCTTGATCAGTTCGTGGGTTTTTATTAAAAATATATGTATATATTGAATGAAGATTGAATAGTTAGCTGATCACTTGAGAATTGTACTAAAGTCCCAAAGGAAGAATAATATACAAGTAGAATTTAAAAAGTTATAATTTTTTCCCTAAAATAATTCATTTTGGGTAATATAATCTCAAGATATGTTAAATCTATGGATCCATAAAAAATAAAAGTTATTACATATTGTCCCAAACAATCCAATATTAAGGATATCCATATTTTTATTGGTTTGTAATGAATTTCAATGTTTTTTAGAGAAATTTTCATGACAATATAATACAATTACAATGTTAACTCTAAAAAGATTCAAATTACATTTTAAATATTAATGTGAGGAAAATATCAAGAAACTAATGATTATTTTTATCAATATACATGTCCTTATTCAAAATTTCAGTGGATAGGGGTTTGTGATCTATCATGATGCATCAAATAAGGGACTTGGATTCATCCCCTTGAAGAATTATATAGTGGTAGATTCTGTCTCACAATAATTAAAGTATCATGAGAAAAATTATTCGACTAATTCTTTGGAGTTATCTTTTGTAAATTATGTAAAAAAGATATGATATCATTATATTTATGGAGATATTTGTTATGAATATACTGATCATAATTGTTTAAATTATATATTCACATAGATATATATGAATTTTCACTGGATAATATTGTGGTAGTTCTTTACAGATTATGACTTCTCAATTATTTAGAACACTAGGAAAAACAAGTAGGGGGTGAAGTTATGAGTCTAAATTATCTATTTTCTTATATATAATGATGCTCACAAAATATCCATGATTTATACATTTATAAAGGATGGATTTTAAAGTCTTAGAGGAATGGGATAAACCATGCCTTAATTAAATGAGTGTTTATTCATCTATTCTTGTAATAATTTAAGTGGTAAAAAAGAAAGATGTGGATTTGAAAATGATGTTCAACAATCTTTCTAAGTTCATCCTTGATTATGATGGGATTATAATGTATAAAAATTGTGTATATGTCCCTTTAATACAATACGGGAAGATGTGTTGTTGGAAAAAGATCATATATAAACATTTTCTATTCATATTTGAAGTATAAATATGTATAGTGAACTAAAATAGTATTTCTAGTGGGGTACAATGAACGAACATTTTTTAGTGTATATATCTTGGTATTTGATATGATAGTATGTTAAGGATGATGTATAGTAGGCTAAGGTAATGTTGTAACAATTTCCCATTCTAGAATGTAAATAGGAAAACATCATCATGGATTTTGTAATCGTAATCCCATAAATGAGTAAAGACCAAAATTCTATTTGGACAATAATAGATTTTTTTATTATGTTATCACATATTATTTCAATTAGATAAGATTTACCACTTTATTAAAATTTTATGATACCCAATAAGGAATTGTAAAGGCTTTATATAGTACCACATTGTATTATTTCTAATTGGAATTCATGGTATTATTCGATGTTCTATTGAATTATTCAGTAGGATTGGGATATAGGGTTGTATTTTAGAACATTATATCATCCTCATATAGATATCTAGTATGAGGGAACCATTCATACACTAGAGAAATTATTGAGATCTCATTCTATGGATTTTAATGGAGATCGGTATCAACACCTTCCCCAAGTAATGTTTTCACAAAATAATTTATTTCACTTGACCATTTAGATAACTACATATGAATTCATTAATGAAGAGATGTTTAGAAATCAATCAAGATAAGATGATGTTAGAGAATTTTTATTAACAGTATCCAATTTAGCAGAGTAAATGGAAGAGAATGTTAGATCCAATCAGAAATAGATCAAGTCTCTAAAAGTCAACATATAAGTTATATTGAAAATCATTGTTGAACTGTGGAATTAAAAATTTAAAAGAATGTAATATTATGGATTTATCCATGGCATAATGTCATGAGATTATGAATTAATGGAATGGTGTTCCCCTATTATTTTGGATAATTTCAAATTAAATATTGACAAGAGTCAAAAGTGTATCATTTTTTTCTTCCACCAAACATATCTGATGTTCACGATGTGTTCCATGTATCTGTCATGGTGAAGTATATATATGATCCTTCACATGTACTAAAATCAAAATTTATACCTCTAGAGAATGATACTTCCTACAATGAACAACTGGTATAAATAAGGGATCATAGTGACAAAGTCATATAGAACATGACTACTAATCTTGTCAATATTCTCTGGATGAATCAAAAAATTTAAGAAGATACTTGAGATCCTGAGCATGTATGAAACCTATATATCCATAGTTTTTATAAAATTTATGTAATTTGGAGATATAAAATCATTTTAATGGGGTATAATGTAACATCCCTAAAATTAATGATATTTCTATCTTAAAATAAATTTAATTTCATTAATAAATTAAGATGCATGCTATGTCAAGTCTAAATGAATAGTAATATAGTATAAAATTATAACATAGTCGTTAAATTGGTGGTATGAATCACAATAGCCACATTTTAAAAAATAATTTTAAATTTAATATATAAATAAAATATATTTATAAATAAGTACTCAATTTCTAATAAAGCCTCTATATGATATAAAAATTCATTTTTCCACACAATTGGTGTTAATTTCTTATTGTGACAAAAGAATATAATTATTTTTTTCACATTGATAAAATATATTATCAAAAATTACTTAAATTTTCAAATTAAACATATCAAAATTTCTTTATAGCCAATCATTAAAAATTTCCTAAGAACACTTATTTTATGAAGAATAGTAATAAATACTGATTTTTATAGTCTATAATTTCATTTATATAATTTAATGTTATATTTTTTTAAATGGTTCAGAAATTAAAATTAATTAATTTTTATTATAAATAACCTATTATGGTCATTAGAATCACAATTATGATAATTTTCGTATAAAGACATTATAAAAATTAGAACCCACTTTTTTGTAAAAACGAGTTTTCATCACATTTTCAGAGTTTATTTAAAAATAAATTCATTCAAATTTTAGATATTTAATGTGAAAAAATTAATTACATAGTTGGGGTCCAAATTTTAATATTTTTAAATTATTCCACTTTCACTTTTTGTTAAAATAAATATTAAAAAAAGAAAATATTTTAATCCATAGTTGTGATTACAACAAATTTATCGGGGGTCAAACAAAGAGATAAGCGCATGTTTTCTTGATAAAATTTTCTAAATCATATTATATATACATATTTTGACACTATACATTCTCACCCAATAATATATATCCTTTTTTTAATATTCTTATTTATAATTAATTTGTTATATTTTTTTCTTAATAAATTTAATGTTTGTCATATTCCCAGATTATAAAAGTGAACCCCTACTTTGTCTTATTTACAAAAATTTTGGCCTTTTATATTGACCATAAAATTTATACCACTCATTTAAATATCCATATTCGTGAATTTAAGGTTCATTTGTTCTTATAATACCCTTCCAAGGTCCATTAATAAAGGATCTATGGGAGGCCAACCAAAGGAGAGGTAATCATATTGGCAGACATCATTTAATTTTTTTCCTCTATTAACTACTATAATTATGTGGTATAAATCATAAATTAATAAATTAAGTATCATAAATATAAAAAATGAAATTATGAGTCTTTGATGACCAATATCTACCCACTTTTCCATCAAATGAGACGTGAAAGTATAACTTGTTTATACATCTCGACAACCACATCCACATAGAGATATAATTAAATTTCAATTTCTATATTTCATGAATTATTATTAAGATGTATTTAATTCTTATAAATTATATTTTTTAAAAAATTCATCTTCTATTATATTAATATCATATCTAACTTATTACCTTCCAATGTGTTAGATAACTACAATATCGCTCATTCGTACGTGTGGACTAAAACTTGCACGTTGTGTTGTAGTTCATTTAACATTTTTTATTACATAAAACGTAATTAGGGTATGTTAATTGAATATATATGGTATATTTCATATAATAATAATTCTTGAAATATTAATTCATATTTAAAATTATGTCATCCCATTTGTGGAAAACTGAAAACAATGTTTATTCGTACGTAGGGCTTATTGTCTATGTGAATAATGTGACAAATTTTCCAATCACTGACTTTTAAGGACAACTCTATATCTATAATTAAAATATATTATATTTATATAAGGATTATCATTTTTGATATTATTTAACCATGATCAACGTATAAGGATAAAACTATCGAAATAAAATTCTCATGAAATATAAAACAGTTAACACCCAAAAAAAATTTATTTAAATAAGGAATTGTTAATAAATTATTATTAAAATGGTGTAAGTTTATAATATAAGATATTATAAGTGTTTAAATTAATTTTTAATATAACAATAACAAATTTAAATTTATTATTCAAGAGTTTACAAGTATTTCAAAGAAAGTTGAATCATTTTTCATCGATTTATGTTAAAATATCATTGTTTATCAAAATTGTCCATGATCAAGTTTGTGATGATAAAATTTTATTTCCTATCACTCAATAATCTGATTAATATATTCTAATAACGATTATTTTTATAGAATACATGATTTCATGTAATTTCTATCTATTTAGGAACGCATGTGATCTAAAAAACTATTTTTATGGAAAATCTACTTTAGTTATCTCTTTGGTCAAATATCCAATTTCTTATATGCCCAAGTTTAAAAACAAAATTCATGAATTTTTTTACTATTCTAAAATTTAATTTTTAGTGTCATTTTTACACAGTATTTAATTTTAACCAAATGTTTTAAATATAATATTGTTATTATTTTCCTAATAATGTAATGTTCTCTTTTTAATAAAAATGTAAAATGAAACTTTGTTTTTACATTCACAATATTAATGGAATTTCCGCCCCCATATTAACAACCCAATACTTTAAATCGTCCATTAAAAGTCTCCAAATTTTTTTCAAATAATAATTTTTCCTTAATATTTTGTCAATTTTTATATTTTAATAATTTGATTTCAAAAATAATGAATTAATTTCATCAAAATATAATTTAGTTATTTTTTAATGGTATTTCAATCTAAGATAGCATCATCTTATGTTACTAATGATTTATTGGGATTATAATCCAATGATACCATCCTCATTGATTTTTTGTATGTGTTATGTTGATTATGATTTATAGATGATTATATGAAACCCATTTTGTAATGTGTTAATTATGTTATGATGAAATCATTCTGATACCCATTTCTTTTACATGGGTTATTAAATGATGTTATGATAAAATATTTTTGATACTCATATCCTTCACATCAGTTATATTGTGATGGAGGATTTATTTTCTTTTTGATGAAATATGTTTGATTTAATTTATGTGTAGGGTGTGCCCAGATTATATATCCCTCTAATGCATTGAGTAATTATGAATATCTCATGGGAGAAATATGAGTGGAATATGGGTGGAACTAATTTGGTAATTGAATTTTCCCACTGTGATAATATTGGGACAAAGCCTTCACTAATATTATAGGCTAGTGATTGAATCCAATCCACTATGAATTTCATGTCATTGATAAGTGATAAATAAGGAATTGATTTTCTAGAATATTATTATTCCATAAACATATGTATTATTCCAATTTCATTCTATCAAGACTCTCGTTATTTTATTACATTGTGATTCTTGTCTTATTAACTTCCCTAATCTGTACCATGAATCAGTATTATGATCTATGATATACAGGTTATGTGTTTCCAATTTTATATTTATGTTTTCATGCCCATATAATTATGTTATGTTTAAATAATCATTGATGTATCCCTTGTTAACCAAAACTGAGCACCAAATCTCACCCTTTATAATGTATCCATTACTTAGGTTTTGAATAAATTTACTACGTTTGATACGTCTAAGAATGGTTTTGGTTATGAATAATATAGTGGGAGGTGATTTTTTCACATAGAAACTAGCTATTTAAATATCCATGTTTCGAAAGATACTAAACGTATATGAATATAGTAAGGATCCAAAGTTAATGCATTGAATATTTATTTATTAAGATAATATATATATATATATATGAAAACTATGGATCAATATAATTTAGACCCTCCCGGATCACCAATATCTAAATAAAACCATTAATAAAGAAGGAATTCATGAATAGAGAAATTTTATTATGTGATATAAAATCAAAACTATAGAAATTGGAAATATATGATAAAAAATGTTAATGGAATGAATGAGGTTACTAATCCTATATTAAGGATGATAATATAGTTTTTAAATATATTATTGTTTAAAATATGGTTTCTAGATATATAGTTAAACAATAGGTATAATGAATTTGTGTATTTCTTGTAGTAAATCTAAATTAGTATAATTAAATAGAATGAAAATAATGAAATAAAAATATAACATTATAATATTATAAATATATATATATTTATATATATTCTACTTCACAGTTTTATTCTCTAGAAAATAAATGTGTCATTTGTGAGTACCTATGGACTACCACCACCATTTAATAGATGTATGTCGATTTCAAACTTTTCCAAACATTAATTACTATTAAAATTTATTTAATTTTTAAAAATTATATTTAGGAAACTATAATTTTTTTAGAAATATTAAATTCTACTTTATATAATTTATATTAACAAAAAAATATTCATAGTAAACTAAACCATCATAAATGAACATATTGAGAAACCTTTATTAATTTGAGTCTAATTTGGAAAAAACTAAGAAATAGTATAAATTTTGTACTAACTTTATAATAGAATTCATCAACCTACTAAATTTTATAGACTCTAAAGTTACTTTATATTATTTCTGAGAATTTCCAATATTCTTATGAAGTATTAGAAAATTTGATTGAACGACCTAAAGTAACTAACACAAGTGAAAATTATTTAATAATTAACAACACGTGATAATAAATACAATATAGAAAATCAGATATTGATAAAAAGTATCTTTTGATAATTTTTTATGAAATTAATTTGATTTTTTATGAAGTTAAATACAATCACATAGGTATTATTGAACCATGTTAAGGGTTTCTGTACTTCAATTTTTATTTAATTTTATATGATTGTATTAACAACTTGATCCCATTTGGTGATGTAAATATTTCCCTGGTATTACTTTTTATCATAATTTTCATTAAATTTAATGTATTGGACAATACATATAATGTTAAATATTAATTTATTTTTTATTTGAAATATAAAAATAAATTTGTTGTTTATTGACCCAGTATTCACTATATTTGGGTCTTGGGCTCTCTTTATTGACGGTTATTTTCAAAGTTTCATTTTTCTTCCATTCATCTATTCAAAATGGTAGATCCTTTTTTCTTATCTGGGGAATTAATTAATTAAAATATAAACATCTTCATTTGTTCAATTCATAGAAAATGTTACCACATTTTTTGGAATACAACTCATCCATAGAAACTAATTTATCTCCTCTATGTCTATATTATTCACTATTTACAATTCTCTCACGTCTAATATAGGAGCCAAAATATGCCTTTCCTTATATTTTCCATATATTTCTCCTTTCCCATTTTCAAATATATATGTATTATCCTTTTAACTATGTGGGTCACATGAAAGTTGTTTTTAAACATAAAATGGGATATTCTCACCCCCCCTACCACATTACTTTTGGGTTATGTATTATCTTTGATTTTATACCTTTAACATTATTTTTTGGGGATAATAAAATTTTTATATTCCATTCAAAACTCTCTTCTTTAATTAAATAATATTTTATGGAATATACCACATTAGTTTTTTCTGGTATAGTACAACATTTATCGACGGTTTTTTATACATAAAACATTATTTTTGAATGAAAATTCCTCATAATTCAATTCCTTTATAGAGTAAAATAATAGGGTTATTCGTTTGTTAAAATATCATTTACTCATTTAATAAATAATCACATAAGTTTCACATTTTTATTCTTGATTCTATAATTTTTTAAATGGTAATTTTTTCTTTAGAAGAAAATGTTAATGTACTATGATTATTTTTTAGATATTAGAATAAAAAATAATTTACTTCCTTTCGTATTGGGAATACTTTTAAAACAGCATTAAGTTAATCATCGATATGAGTTTCAAAAAAAAATTCTCATGGGTTTTATTTTTATTAGGAGTTTATTATATCTTAAATTACACCCGGGCACACATTTTCTTGTTTTTTTTATGAATATGAAGGGTGAACCTTGATTTCAAAAAAAATTAATTGGGTAATTTTTTCATCTAATGTGTTAAAATGTATAGCATTTGAAAAATAACACAAAGAACACTATGATATGTAAACATGATGGAGAACCCTGATTTATGCTTATAATATCATGTTTATGTTCTATCCATA
This sequence comes from Viscum album, assembly GCA_963277665.1. Classification (NCBI taxonomy): domain Eukaryota; kingdom Viridiplantae; phylum Streptophyta; class Magnoliopsida; order Santalales; family Viscaceae; genus Viscum; species Viscum album. Next base: position 872,128,011 of record OY728143.1, on the reverse strand, counting down.
TATTTGGGATTCCATGATCTTATGATATCATTCATGTTTTCCCTATTTCGATATTTAAAAAACACTCTATTTTCATGGTACATGTTTTTTCACATCAATGTTAACAATACACTATCATGACTTAAGGACACATTTTCTTGGAAATTGTTCTTTTTAATGTTATATTCCCCCACATATAATGTTTCTTCATATGATATTTATCTCACCATTGATACAATGTTGATATTTATGTTGATCAAATGTTGTTTTCAACAATACATGATTTTATTATTAATAACGGGGATATTGTTGAGAACAATACTCTATTACTTTATGATGATTTTGGTGCTCACAAATAACCTTAATTGTTTTCTAATTATTTTAATTTAAGTATATTTCATGAATTAAATATTTTATATATTATTATTTTTTGGTAGAGTATTCAAGTATTTATACAGCATGAAACAAGTGTAAAAGAGTTCAGAAATCAATTCAGCATGTTCTGGAAACACTGTTCATACCCAACGTGGAGAAGCGTAGCGTAAGGATTGAATTAATTGTATACTCTAAAGAGATATCAGAGAAGTATGGTTAATCAACCATACGTTATCTGAAAAGTAAGGAAGAGGACCCATACGTTAGGAAGGAACCCTACATTTTGGATATTTAAAAGTATAGGAGAAGAATCGTATGTTTGTTTTAAATGTTACATTTGTTTTTCCAAAGTATGGTTCATCATCCATACTTTAGTAAACAACATAATGTTTCATCAAAAGTATGGATCATGTACCTTACATTTTGAAGCTTATAAAAGTATGGCGTATTTATTATTTGTTTGAATGTTTTAAAGTAAAGTATGGACGATCAACCTTACGTTTGAAGGATGCATCATCAACCTTGACTTTTTTATCTACCTTACATTCAGAAGATGCATGCTATACAGTTCAACCTTATGTTTGGCATCAGAAAATTAAAGACCATATTATTATGCAATGGTATACAAGTGGTTTTTAGGATGATTTTAAGAAAGATTGCAATATGTTGTTAAAAATGTGTCTTTGACTGATTCAAATCCGTTTTATAAATGATTAAAAGGGTAAATATAAAAGGATCTTTTCATTCCGAATTTCAAGTGGAGTTTTGACTACTATGTAAATTCAAATGTATGAATATTGCGAGTTAGAAGGAGGATTTTGTGATCTAAATTTTCAGAAGAATTTCTCGTCATTAATTTTTTTAAATATAGATGTGAAATTTTATACATAGAGAATATATATACAAGAATTGTTGAGAAACAACGACGAATATATAAAAAGCTGGAGAAAAACATAGACTATCAAGATCTAAAGATCTACTGATTATAAAGATCTACAAAACTCTGTTTATTGAAGAAGATAAAGAAACACGACAGATGATTCATCTATTCGACCATCAAATATCTATTGTGAATCTAATACTAAAGTTGCGAATTATATTTCTATATCTAATGCGATCAGATCAACGTAGAATGACTCTTACTTTAAGATCATTATTTCTGAATATGACGATCCATCTACTGTCAATTGCATTCTGTTGCAATTGTGTATAACAATGGGAAATTATTTTCAAAGAGAAAATATTTTTTTTATCTTGAGTGACCAGCTTCTCATACAAAGCTGTGTAAGTTCTTCGATTGAACCAGAAGGCTCTATTTTTCCTTAGACTGTAAAGGTGTCAATTTCCTGTACTCAGTTGTGGAACAGTCTGTTGACAAGAGGACCAGATAGTAAAAATCACCAAACTCATGGAGTAAAGCATTGGTGGAGTGGACTAGGGAGCTTCTATTCATTGAACCACTATACATTGAGTGTCCCTACTATTTAAATTTATGATGTATTAATCCATCTGATTAAAGATTAATGGAAGACCACAATCTATCAAAGAATTTATAAAAGACACAATTCACCCCCATCTTGTGTGTATTTGGTATAGCCCGATCCAACAATTTTTCCCTTACTAAGAATTTAATATCATTGTTTTCATATGTTTTAATTCCCCTAGTTTTGAATAGCTATATAACCTATAAAAGTTATTGAGTAGACTCTACCCTTGATCAGTTGTAGAGAATGGTTCATAAGTGTTGAAAAATAGGTTTCTCTTCTTGATAGCCCTCAATGATACCAAACCATTCATTACTTAAATTGTGAGATTTTTGTGGGATTTAATTATAATGTAATGAAAGTGATGTAAAATGTATATATTTTTATCATGGGTTGTATCACGTTTTATCAAATACAATTTTAATGACTGTTATTTTGTAAATGAGCTTGGTGGTGTGGGTTTGGGGCACCTCGGATATCAATAAATGATTAATCTTCAAATTGGAAGGTACTATCTTAGAAAGGTAAATGGTTTATCATTTGAATTGGTATAATATTATATTTATAATATATATATTTGTTCTATAAATAAAACCCCCCTTTTTTCAATGCTATCAATTGATCTCATGGGTATATAGTAGAATAAAATAAGCATCATTTGTTGAATATGAATTGATATCATGTTTTCCCAATATATTGGTATTTCTTTTCAATAATGGGGAGATAATGTGAAGTGATATATTATTTATAATTGGGGATATAAAGAATTGTATATAGATACATAACATTTGACGGTCTTGAAAATAAACACAATAGTTGGGATTATTGATACAATGACATAGTCTCAACGTACATTGACATTATATAATTTTTGTGGAATATTTTATAATTAAAAAAAACATGCCAGAAGACCATATTAGTTCAATGCCTTTAGAAACATGGAAACATAAAAAACTAGTTCATAATGAATATAATTATTAACCCATCAATTTATTCCTAAATATATCTCTATTTTACATATCATACTTAATTCCATTCTTAGTATCACTGGGAAAAGAAATATAATAAAGGGTGATCTCAGATTCTTAGTAAGGGTGAACATGGGATACATGTAAGAATAAACATGAACATGGCGGTATGATAAAGGGATCATAAATGTAGAATATCATACCCTAGATATCAAAGGTCATAAATATGAATCAAGGAATAAATTTTGGTAGTTCATAAGACATGAATTATAATGGAATCAAGAGAATAATCTATGAAATCTTAACATAAGAGCAATACATGTAATTTTGGAATACACATAAACATGTAATATCATTCCCTATATGTCAAGACGCATTTCTAGTAATTGACATGGAACATTATAGGGAATAATGATTTTGGGAGGGACACAAAACCATTCTCATTCACACTTTTTTCCTTGCAAGGTGTCGATTTTCCCCTCTTCCCATAGTGAACCGGGTTTCCGCATTTTCCCATTGTGGATCAGGTTTCCCCACATATCCATAGTAGATTGGGTTTCCCCATTTTCCCATAGTGGGTCAAGCTGCTATAATTGATTCAAATAATTATTTCATCAGACAGAAATCATTACCAAATGCATTAGAGGGATATATTGTTTTCTCCCGTCACAAAATGATAACGATACATATGTTTTACATAATAACATAAATCATTCACCATATCATAACCATGGAAAATAAATTAGACTAAGAAATATCATTCCATGATAAGAATAAACCATTCTTAGAAATAATTATAATTGTATAATTGAAGCACGTGTCTAGTAAAAAGTAAGAAAAATAAAATAATGTTATTATAGATATGAAGTAATTAACCGAGATCACCTAAAAATATTTCTTTAAGAAAATATCAATTCTCATTTGAAAATGTTTTCTTTTATTAAAATAAAATTATTTTATACTAGAAAAAAATTATTTGAAAATAAACTGAGATTATTTTAAATTAAACGTAAAGGATTTATGGCATCATGAAAACGGAAAATGTAATTCATTCTGTGTAATTTAAAAAACATTCATTTTGTACTTTTTCCAGAAAAGACACAAAGTTCCTCATTTAAGAAAAAAAATTATTACATTCAAACCGTTTAGTAAAAACATAAGAATAGGTTAAAAATAATTTAAAAATTAATAGTATAATAGAAGAATCAATTTTATAATATATTTTTAGAAAACATTGACATTGAAGAATAATATTCCCCAATATATACATAAAATAAAACAATCCCAAATATTGATGAGATTCTGAAATAAGTACTCATTTTCTTATATTTAGTTGAATAAACATCCCCATGAAAATAAGAATGTTATATGGATATGAATGTATGATAACATACTGGTGAATAATCATATGATACATTCATTGGTAGTATTGGAACCACATAGAAGAATTATTTAGTTTATAAGAAATGTGTCCCACCAAAATAAAAGTGATACATAAATCCATTAGAACTTGAGTAACTTTAGAATACAGAACCCCATAAAATAATTTTACTGACTCGGGTGTTGGCCCTGTCAGTCTTTGGAATATTCATATGAATAATTCTAGAGATAGGCGTGAAGATAACGTGAGATTCTGAGGCTTGGTGTGCCCGAAATTAATTTTATAAAAATATTAGGTATTTTTATACAATGCACGTGGTGGGGGTGTGTTATCTTCTAAAAGGTCTCTCAGAATGGGAAACTAAGGGCATGGTTGCATCCAAAACGTTGCATTTACCCTAGTTGGGGTGTTAACATTGCAGGTGCAGGCCTGCTGTGATAAATGCCACCAGGGGCGTTTTCTTTATTAAGTGGAAAAGATGATTTATGTCCATCAGCTCAAATAACTAATTAATGGAGTCTCATATAGAAATTCTGAGGGTGATGTTATGTTCATGACACCGTGATTACCCTAGGTGCAACATAGTTTTAGTCGGCGTCGGGTACCAGGTTGGAGACGGGTTTTCGGGGAGATGAAATGAAGTTTTTAATAATAATAAAAAAGTAAATCAATCATCTCCCAACCATTTTCTATTAATTCATGGTGAAACCCTCCCCCTCCCTCATCTTTTATTCGCCGAATCGAGCCACGGGCATCCGTTTTCAGTGCCAATCGTCAGCGGATCGAGCTTCAGGGAGTCGCGAGCGTCGTTCTACACTCGAATCCTTGACGATCCACCATAAGGTAGGTGATTTGAGTTTTAAAATCCCAGGCCCCATTTATGTGTTTTTTTTTCTTCAAATCATCATAAGGGTTGTATAGTTCGGGTCCCGAGGTTTCTGAAACATGGTTTACCTTTGATTTTGGAGCACTGAGGTGCTCCCGGGGGTTCCTAGATGTTTTCCGGCAGAAAACCCAGATTCCGGAGGTGGCCATGGCGGAATCCGGCAAGGGCGGTTGCAACGCAGTGGCGGAATGGCGGAATCTAGGAGGTGGGGCGGCGGAACAGCGGTCTGGCAAGGTCCGCACGGTGGTCCGTTCAGTTTTCCGGTGAGCCAGTAGTGGTCCTGCCTGAATATTCCGGGAGCTATTTAAACCCCCGTAAAATGCATATCCAGAGTCCAAATCGCGAGCCGTTTGTGGAGACGCATTCCTTGCATTGAGACGCACCTTATTGGTTTTCTTTGGGAATTTTTTGAGTCACGTTCATGGCCCGGGGCTACGAAACGTTGAAATAATAATAATATTCTATTATTATTCAACTTCAACCCACCATAATTCCTTCACGGAGTATCCAAATGACGTTTCGTCAGTGGAGTTGAGACTCTGATGGTACACCAGAACATTTGGGATTGTTTCCATGTGTTGGGACCGAGAAAATTCTGTGGTGCCCACGAGGCCGGGTTCCTGCGTTTACGGAGAAACGTGACTTTTTCATGAGGTGTCTGTTTTAGACGATTGAGTAGTCGATCCCGTCTGTTTTTCTGAGGGGATCACAACGGTGTGATTCACTTTAGGATTTTTAGGATCATAGTGTGGGCCCCACATGGGCTGGCTTCGGTTATTCGTTTCCTTTTTATCGGGTTTCTGTTTGGGACGATCGAGTAGTCGATACTGTGTGTTTTTTCGAGGGGATCGCAACAGTGGGATCCGCTTGAGGAGTTTCGGGATTGTAGTGTCGGCCCCACATGGGTTGGCTTTGGTGAATAGTACCTTTTTCACCGGGTGTTTGTTTGGGATGATCTAGTAGTCGATCCTGTCTGATTTTCCGATGGGATCACAGTGGTATGTTCCACTTGACGAGTTTCGGGATCACAGTGTGGGCCCCACACTGACTAGCAATGGTGAATAATTTCTATTTTACCAGTTGTCCCTTTTGGGAGAGTAAATAGCCTATCCTGTGTGTGTTTCCGTGTGGATCACGATGGTGGCCTCGGTATCGACCTTAGAGGTGCGCCGTGTGGTGTTCCGGTGGGTCACTCGGGTTAGCGACGTTTGGACCAGCAGTGGTTGATGGAACTCCCTTGGTTCGTTCCTACGAGGGTTCGCATGGAATCACAACCTTAGTACAGGTTTTTGATCCTCTTGATGGGATGTTTAATCATTTAGAGTTGTGTCATCCATCTGGTGGGCCCATAGTGGGATCTTCTATCATTATTTCCCAAGATCGGGTTCTTGGTATCATTGTGACCGCTTATCCATGACCAGCGATCCCCTATCTTGCAGGTTAACTTCTTAGGGTTTGTGGCATCATCAAAAATATGATCCCCTACTCAGTGGGCCGTGATAAGTAGGGTTGTGGCGTCATCGGGTATATGAACCCATACTTAGCATGAGGATTATAGTAGGGTTGTGATATCATTGGATATATGATCCCCTACTCAGCGCGTAGTGTCGGTAGGGTTGCAACATCGCCATTTTGATCCCCTATAGCTCTAGATGTACCAGATAGGGTTACGGTATCATCGTGACGACCATGACATGGGTGAAGATCCTCTATCTGAGTGACGTGTTTCTGTCGAGCGCCAGATCGGGTTGTGGTATCCCCCAGCGGATCCTGGGAGTGATCCCCTAACTATGATCTCTACGAATTCCAGATTGGGTTCTGGTATCCCCTAGAGTAACATGGGAGTCATACCCTATCTATGAGATCTTTGTATATCAGTGTGGGTTCAGGAATCCCATAGCAGACCCTAGGAGTGATCCCCTATCCGAGGAGTTAGTTGTTCTTGCGGTTTCAGTGTGGTTTTCTCAGTGACGAGATCTGTCGAGCGTGATCTCTTGGGTGAGCATTAGATATGTTTTTGTGGGACCCGATGGAGTGTATCTTTTATACGAGTGTCCTCTGGGATGACTGTGATCGTGGAGTGTGCTCTCCTAGTTGTGAACTGTTGCTGGTGTTGAAGTCAGAACCTCTTGTGGCTTGGGGCGTGAGCTGAGTATATCTGGATGTTCAAGGTGTATGTACGGACATACTCTTAGATTGAGATGACTAGTTTTGTTTAGCCGAGTATGGTCAGGAGATGGAGTTTCTCTCTCGTTTGGGTTCACTCGGCTGGGATGAGCGGACTGTTGTCTTCCAATTTCTCTCTTTTGTTTTGGGTTTTTGGGGTGCCTACTGAGTATTTTATTACTCAGCACTACACGGGCTTTTCCCACATGGGTTTGTGTCTTGTACATACCACAGGCCTTTTGACGGACTCCCAGGAGGACCTAGAGCAGGCAAAGTTGATTGAGAGGGTCAGACTGTGGAGTCTTACCAGAGCTGTGCTGAGGAGCTTAATGGCGGGTCCTTTTGATAGCGATCATATGCTCCTAAGAAGGATGGATGCTGTTGTAGTTTTCTATTGGTGGGCACAATTTTTCCTTTTTGTACTTTTGTTGTACTCTATTTTGGGATAGATGTATGAATGCATTTTATTTCCAGTTTTTATATATATCTCTATACGGTTGCATGAAGGTGTGTGTGGGTGTGTGTGTGTACATGTACCTTAGGCTAATGCCTCCCATGTGTGTGATAGACTACTCGACACTGGATGCCAGCCAATGGCCTATTAGAGGCAGGCTTGGGGAGTCACAGATCGAGCCCTGTTGGGTCAGGACGTGACAGAGTGGTATCAAAGGAGGTTCCACTTTTGGTATCTCAGAGCGTAGCTGGTGTATCTGTGAGTTTGTTTTGGGTTGCATCACGGCAGTGTTAGTACATTTTGAGTTCGGATTTCAGGCCAGGGACTCGAGTGTTGGTGCAGAGGATGATGTATCCATTCACTTGGACTCCGATAACCTGCCTTTCAACTCATGTTGTTTTGACACTAGTCATAGGGACATAATGGTACCTGCATCATATAGAACTGGGTTTTTGGAATTCCCTTGTTCTTCTTGACTCATCTCTCCATATATACTCTTTGACTATCGTGCATCTTGAATGTTTTTCAGGATGTCTCCACGATGACAGTCAGCTAGGGTTCAGAATCAGGACTGTGGTGATGATCCACCTCATCTAGAGGCTATGGACTAACGTGCAGGTTCTGAGGTTGGACCTCCAAGTGGTCTGCTAGTTGAGCCACCACCTATCGAGCAGTTGTTTGTGTCGGCGGTGCAGGATGAGGTTGCCCACAGGCTGAGTGCACTTTCTGTGTTCCAAAGGTTGTGACCTCTAAGGTTCCAGGGTGATCCAGAACCTTAGGCAGCTGATGATTGGCTCGAAGTAGTCACCCGAGTATTCTGCCTGGTGAGGACAGCCCCAGATCAAATGGTGGTCCTAGCGGAGAGCCTTATGCATGGTTCGGCTAGGCGATGGTGGTGTTTGGTGATGCAGTCCCATGATGAGGATATGCTAACGTTGGTTGAGTTTGAGCATATTTTCAGGGAAGAGTTCTATCTTGTGATGATGAGGCCAGTGTGGATTCAGGAGCTTCTACAGCATCGGCAAATGGGCATTACTGTGTCGGAGTACTCAGCGAGGTTTATAGACCGGCCGCACTACTCCCTGGATATGGTTTGAGACTCGTTCTATAGGACTCAGACCTTCGAGCAGGGCCTATGAAGGGACATCTGGGTTGGTGTGGTATCCTTGTGTCTTCCCAACTATGCTAGAGTGATGTAGTGGGCCCTAGTGGTGGAGAGATTTCTGGCTTAGCAGATCTCGCCTATTAGTGTTGGCACACGATAGCTGAGACTTCTTCATTCAGATCAGTATCTGGGAGCCGACGAAAAACTCAGGGGCCCAGCTGTATGTGATATTTCATAAGGGGACCCCAGGATGGAGGATCTGAGGCTTAGGTCTCATAAGGCTCACAGGCCAGTTTTGGTCAGCCGTAAGAGAGGCTGTGCTACGCATGTTACGGTTTGGGACATCTCACAAGAGATTGTCCGACCAGTTGTGCTGCTGAGAGGGAATCGGTTGACAGACTGCCTTGGCAGAGGCCGCATCTCAGTTATAGTAGTCCGCAGGATGGTGGACTAGGCAATAGAGTAGGTGCTATAACAAGATGTGGTAGGCGGTATCAGGTGCTACCACCACCACCCCCAGGTAGTCCAAGCTGAGCTCAGATAGCTCGAGGGAGAGGGTGAGGAGAGTTGCAAGCCCTAGAGATTGTTGAACCAGAGGCTCCGTAGATGGATATAGGTACGCCTTATGTCTTTTATACTTTCTGCAGTAGTTTGATAGACACCGTTTAGAGGTAGTCTTCCCTTTCTTTTTCTTGCTCGAGTTTTGTTCAGGGTGTTGGTAAGACCTTGTGTGGCTGTTGTTCAGTGTGTTTCGAATGCATGAGGGAGAGTGATCCTTCCCCCACTGAGAAGCATTTTTGTGATGCGGTTAAAACCATGTGGGTGAGTCAGTGCTTCCCAAAACGGACAGTGTTGAGGTTTTTTGGATGAGTCCCTCTGACTTATGTGTTTGGGCAGGGGTGTTTGTTGGTGGACTCGCTGGCGTTGGAGACTCAATTGAGCGTCCAGTTTCTTTCCTTGTGCTTATGGATTTTTGGGGGTGTAAATTTTTAGGGTGGGGAGGATGTAGTGACTCTATATTTGGCCATATAAAACTTTGGAATATTCCTATGAATAATTTCAGAGCTAGGGGCGAAGACGGCGTGCGATTCTGAGGCACGATGGGCCCAGATTTATTTTTATAAAAATATTAAGTATTTTTATACTATGCACATGGTGGGGTGTGCTATCTCCAAAATGGTACCTCGGAAAGGGAATCTGAGGGCACCGTTGCACCCAGAATGTGTCATTTAACCTAGGTGGGGTGTTAACTTTTCGGTCACGGGCCTGCTGTTCGAAAAGCTACCAGAGGCATTTTCATAAATAAGAGGAAAAGTAAATTTATGAGTGTTGGCTCGAATAACTACTAAGAGGATTCTCAAATTGAAATTCTGAGAGTGGCATTGAATTCAGAACGCTTTGTTTACCCTAGTCATTGCATAGTTTTAATCGGCGTCATGTACCGGGTTAGAGGTGGTTAGCGGAGAGATGAAATGAGGTTTTTAATTTTAAAAAATGAAATTCAATCATCTCCCCCCCCCCCCCCCGATTTTCTCTTAACGCACGGTGCATCCCTCCCCCTCCCTCATCTTTTCTTTGCCGAATTGAGCCACTAGCATCCTTTTTCAGCACCGATCGTAAGTGGATCGAGCTTTAGGGCGTCACAAGCGTCATTCTGCACCCAAAGTTTCGGGAATCCGCCAACAGGTAGGCGGTTTTAGTTTTAAAATCTTGGACCCCATCTATTTTTTTTTCAAATCATTATAAGAGTTGTATAGTTTGGGACCTGAGGTTTACGAAACATGTTTCAGATTTGAGTTTGGAGCACCGGGGTGCTCCCAGGGGTTCCCAGAATGTTTCCAGCAAAAAACCCGGATTCCGGTGGTGGCCATGGAGGAATCTGGCGAGGGCTGTTGTGGTGCATCAGTGGCATGGAAGAATCCGATAGGCGGCGCGATGGTCCATTCAGTTTTCTGGTGATCCAGTGGTTGTCCGTCCAGAATATTCTAGGAGATCCCTAAACCCCCGTAAAAAGCATATCGGGAGCCCATATTTCAAGATGTTTGCGGTGACACGTTCCTTGCGTTGAGACGGAGCTTTTGGGTTTCTTTTGGGAATTTTATGAGTCGGGTTCATGGCCTAGGGCTACGAGACATTGAAATAATAATAATATTTTATTATTATTCAGCTTCGACCAACCATAACTCCTGATCGAGTAGTTGATCTCGTGTGTTTTTTCGAGGGGATCGTAGTGATATGATCCACTTGATGGGTTTCGGGATCGTAGTGTGGAAGACACATGGGCTAGCTACGGTGAATTGTTCCTTTTACACCGGTTGTCCGTTTTAGGCGAGTAAACAGCCTATCCTGTATGTTTTTCTGTATGGATGGTGATGGTGGCCTTGTTATGGACCTTGGAGGTGTGTGGTGTGGCGTTGTGGCGGGTCACTCTGGATAGCGACGTTTGGACAAGTAGTGGTTGTGGGTACTCTATTGGTTCGTTCCTATGAGAGATCGCGTAGAATCACAACCCTAGTAAGGTTTTGTGATCCTCTCGATGGGATGTTTAATCTGTAAGAGTTGTGGCATCCCTCTAGTGGGCCTGGAGTGGGATCCTCTAGCATTGTTTCCCTAGATCGGGTTCTTGGTATCGATGTGACTGCTAATCCATGGGCAGTGATCTCTTATCTAGCAGGTTAACTCTGTAGGGATTGTGAAATCATCAAGAATATGATCCCATACGAAGTGGGCCATGCTCAGTAGGGATGTGGAATTGTCGGGTATACGATCCTCTACTCAGTATGAGTATTATAGTAGGGTTGTGGTATCGTTGGTTATACGATCACCTACTCAGTACATGGTGTCAGTAGGGTCGCAGCATCGTCAATTCGATCCCCTACAGCGTGAGATGTACCCGATAGGGTTACGGTATTGTCTTGACTGTTGTGACACAGGTGTCGATCCTCTGTCTGAGTGACATGTTTCTGTTGAGCACCAGATCGTGTTGTGGTATCCCCCAGCAGATCATGGGAGTGATCCCCTATCTATGAGCTCTATGAATGCCATATCGGGTTATGGTGTCCCCTAGGGGACCCTGGGAGTGATCCTCTATCTGTTATATATTTGTATACCCGTGTGGGTTCAAGAATCTCTTAGTGGACCCTAGGAGTAGTCCCCTATCTGATGAGTTTTTTGTTCTTGCTATTCTAGCATGGTTTTCTCAGTGACGATATCTGTCAAATGTGATCTCTCGGGTGAGCGTCAGAGATGTTTGTGTGGGACCCAATGAAGTGTATCTCTCGGATGACTGTCATCTGGGATGATCGTGATCATGGAGTGGACTCTCTTTGTTGTGAACCATTTCTAGTGATGAGGTCGGTACCTCATGTGGCTTGAGGCATGAGTTGAGTGTATCTGGATGTCCAAGGTGTATGTACGGGCATACTCTTGGATTGAGTATACTAGTTTTGTTTAACCAAGGATGGTCACAAGATGGAGTTTATTTCTCATCTGTGTTACATCTAGCTGGGATGAGCGGACTATTTCCTTTTAGTTTCTTTTTTTTGTTTTGGATTTTTTGGGTGCCTACTGAGTATTTTTATACTCACCCCTACACAGGCTTTTCCCGCATGTGTTTCTACCTTGTGCAGACCATAGGCCTTTCGATGGACTCCTATGAGGACCCGAAGTAGGAAGAGTAGAGTGAGAGGGTATGACCATGATTTCTTACCATATCTGGGACGAGGTTCATATCGATGGGTCCTTTTGAATGTGATCCTCTCCTCCTAAGCAGGTTGGACGCTTTTTCAGTTTTCATTTGGTGGACCCTGTTTTGTCCTTTTGTACTTTTGGTGTACTCTGTTTTGGGATAGATGTATGCATGCATTTTATTCTTAGTTTTTATATATATCTCTACACTGTTGCATGGAGGTGTGTGTGTGTGTGTGTGTACAGGTACCTTAGGCTAATGCCTCCCATGTGTGTGATAGCCTACTCGGTGCTGGACGCCATCCCATGGCCTGTTAGGGCAAGCTTGGGGAGTCACGGCTCGTGCCCCGTTGGGTCGGTTCATGACAAAAATAACATCAATTAAAGATTTTAATATCATTAAATATATTAAATTAATTATATAACATTTATTAGGTCTGTATATACACCACACAAAAAATTTATTGGTGAATATGGCTTGTATCTCACAAAATTAAAAAGTTAGATGAAATTCCCTTACCTTATTTCTCCTAACTCAACGTACTCATGAAACAATATTTTATAATAAATATAAATTTATTTTAAATCTATAAAATGAAATTATTTATTTATATCATATCATATATGATATACTTTTAGAATTCTACTACCAATTTATCAATAATTCCATGTTAAAGTTATATTTCTGGTCATAACTGATTTGTTTTGCATTCGTGATTTTACTTGTTATCAATGGCACCCTTACATAGATCATATATAAATAATATAAATAATTAAAACCATTGTATATATATTCAGTATATAGTAATTAATTTTGATTCCTAAATTATATTTATAGAAAATAAAATGCGTTGTTCGTGGACATTGTAGGTCATACATATGCATAAATACTGTTTTCATTTTCTTGTTAAATTAAATGGAAAGAAATTTATCTGATATATTGTCTTTATAGAATAATATTTATGTTATAAATATAATATATATTCATTAAATTCATCCTTATTAGCTTCCATTTGAAATATATATGAGAAATGAATCATATCTCGTTGTGGATATGGTAATCCATACGTATGCATGAGCGACATTATCATTTCCCCTACATTAAAGTAGTAAAAAGGTGGATATAATAATATTATTAAAGAAATTTAATTATTTCATAAATATAATATAAAAATCTAGTGCTTATTATAATTTCTAACCATTAGATGTGGTAAAGGAAAAATGAACAACATTTTTTCGTGAGTCGGTATTTTATCGTACACAATAATGGTAAGATTGCTACGCATTAAATGTAAGGGTGTGTGAGTTTAAGTCAAACCCTTAATTTAACAACATCCACGTATATTTATTATAATTTTATTATTATTTAAAAATTAAATAAAAATAATAAGTTAATGGGTTCAAGGAGGAAATAAAATAGAAATTTTCGGTGATGAACGTCACCTATTTTTTGGGTATCTACTTTTGGTTTACATAAAAGCACATATTCGAATGGATTTATTCCCAATGAATGGACTCTTGAATTATGATAATGATGTTTTTTGGAGACTTGGGAATATTTTTCTGAGACAAAGGGCATTTTGGTGTGAATAAAATAGAGGGAGAACTGCACTTTTATAAGTGAGGGGACAGGAATTTTGGAAAATATCAAAAAAATTAATTTATAATGAATTAAAACAATACCCAAATACCTAAAATCGACAATATTTTCACATATATGATGATATAATGTTTAAATCACATCAACAAATAAATTTAGACTAGTTTTGATGTAATATTAAACCTTGTTATTTTTATTTAAGCACAAATAAGATATTTTAATTTTTTATTATTTTTAAATAATTTAATGGAATATTATTTTCATACAATACAATAATTTTATATTTTTTCATTATTCATAATATTGACTTCAATAAAGTACACATAGCTAGTGACTTTCAAAAAAATTCACTTAACACACCCCTAAAATGTAATATAAACCCATAATATTCATTGATCAACTTTATTAAGTAAAATTATGTCAAATTTGATATTTATAATGTTATTTAATTGATTGTTTCATTAATTCGGTAATTTCAACATCATTACCCAGTAATTATTTATACAAATTACTCCCTCACTAAATATTAAAAGTATAATTCTACAATGTATAACTAATTTTATATTTCATAATAATATATATTATCGAGAATATCTTCAATTTATCCCCATATGAAATATATTAAATATATTAAAGGTGAGAGTGTTCCATTTTTTCACTCACTTTCATTTTAATAATACTAGTAATTTTCATTGAAAAGCTTTATTAAATTATTAAATTTTGATACTTAAGTGTTAAGGGACGAAATATATTTATCAAATATCATTTGGTCATGTTTTTTGGTAGTTTTATGATTTTGATTATATTATTTTACCCTTAATTACATGATTTTTCCTTAATTATGGTATTAAAAATTAATAAAATTACTATTCATATTTCCCAGAATTAAATGTGCCCTTTTGAATAGATTTGGAACTTCTGATTTCAAATATGGATTATATTTTCTATGATTACTAAATATAATTTCGTAAAATTAATTTAATATTAATTATATTAACTGAATGATGAAATATGTTTTAATGTAAAAAACATCCAAAATATTGACATGAGTTTATATGAAAATTAAATTTAAAAATGATTCCAATTACCTAAATTGTATTAACAGATAAAAATTTCATTTAATGATAATTTTTAATAAAAAATATAATTTTGAACACTATATATTACTTTGATGAATTTTTTTTAATTATAATTATGTATTTTTACTATTTATCCAAACATGAAAGCTATCAGAAAAATACCAAAAATATAAACAATGTAATTTTTTTATATCCATATTTAAAATAATGATTTTATTTATTCACATAAAAATTCATAAATAATTAAAAATTATAATTAAATTGGGATCACTATGAAAAAGAGATGACATTACAATTTTGAAGAAAAAAAACATATAGAGTTTTATGCATAAAATTGGGTTTATTATTTACTTATGCCTATAAAATATATTGGATGGATATCAATAAAATTTTATTGAATATATTTCATATATATTTCATTAATATCATTCAGTAATTGTAATAAATATAATTTATTAAGACAAAATAACTAAAAATAAAACAATATTCTTTATAATCTATTTTTATATATTTTTATTATTAATTTATTACTTAACTCATGAATTCATATTATAAAACATATATTTTTATATATATTTTAATGTTATACATAACTGCAAATTTTACAGTTTGGTTATATGTTATTATATTAAATAATAATCTTTTAATTATATACTATTTTTCGGTAAAACTCTATCTTGAGTGTAATGTAAGATATCAAAAGAACACGACATTGTGTACAACACAATCCAGGAATAGTGTTTCATATACCATAATCTATTCTAGGTTTTTCATGTAGAACAATCCAAATTTCGTGTTCTATAAAATGCTATCCTGTCATAGTGTTTATTATATGAAAAAATATACATTTCGTATTATGTGGAATCAAAAATAT
The DNA here is from genome assembly GCA_963277665.1 of Viscum album. Taxonomy (NCBI): domain Eukaryota; kingdom Viridiplantae; phylum Streptophyta; class Magnoliopsida; order Santalales; family Viscaceae; genus Viscum; species Viscum album. The sequence continues at coordinate 872,111,973 of OY728143.1, read as the reverse complement.
CAATAAGATTAAATTTTTTTCAAATGAAATATTTCACAAAATCATAGGGTGGTGTATTCTTCCCACCATAAACTGAATTTCACCCACTAAAATCATCAATTTATCAAAGGATTAACACTTAAAAGATTCATTCATAGAAACCCATATCGTAAAATTCAATTATAAAACATAATTTTAAAAGGAAAAGTTTGAAAATAATGGTTACCCAATGATAACCATAACCATGTTTCTATGTTGGAGAACATAGTTCAAGATTTGGGTTTGGAAGAAAAAGAATAAATAATCATATAGATTGATAAAGATAATTGATAAAAAAAAGTGGGTGATCCATCGAAAGTTAACATTTACAAAACCACAAACATTAGAAGCTTCGAAGAGGTCATTAATATTGTTAATAATGAATATAATATGACAACATTTTAATTGCAGATCATTTTCCGAAAGTTGAATAATTTTAATAAGGGGATATTCTTTTTTAAATTTAGGATAAATTCACCCTTTACTGAGCCTTTACCGATTTTCATATCATCTTTTATTCCATGAAATGAAGTTTAATTTTTTAATATTTAAGTGTTAGAATATCATTAGATCCCTAAATAGAATGATAGATCATTCCATATGTCTTTATCATAACAAATACTTTGAATAGGTTATCAATAATGCATAAATCCTTAGAATGTGAGATAATACATTTATCTAAAAAATATTATCCAATGTTTATCATAAACTTTCAAGAAATAGATAATTTTAAAATCCTTTCAAAATATAAAAATCCAAAACTTTGGAAACAAGGTTACTAAATTTCAAAAATAAACATATAATTAATCCCTCAAAAAACATGATTTAGCTATTCATTATTAGATTACAAATATTTCAAACACCATCTTAATGTATTTTTATGAGACATGGTTCTAACCATAATTACCATAAAACCAAATTTTGTACACACATGCTTCATCATTACCAATATAGGCTCTTTTCATATAAAAAACATTTTCATTGGAATATTGGTATCATCCGTATACTGATATAATATGTTATTTAATTTTCACTACTGGAAAATGGACCTATCCCCACGGTTTTCCTCAAAACCGTGGGGATAGGTACCCCCTATACCCACGGTTTTGGAAAACCGTGGGTATAGGTCAATTTTCAAGACATGTACCCACGGTTTTCAAAAACCGTGGGCATAGGGGGGTCTATCACCACGGTTTTCCAAAACCATGGGGATAGGTCTTGAAAATTGACCTATACCCACGGTTTTCAAGAACCGTGGGTATAGGGGTACCTATCCCCACGGTTTTTAGAAGAACCGTGGGGATAGGTATAGGATAAAAAACCTATACCCACGGTTTTGAAAACCCGTGGGTATAGGTTTCCCATGTGTGCACGGGGAAAAAAAATTTCCGCGGGAAATGTAGAGACCCGTAGCTTGACGTACATTGACATTACATTACCTTTGCGGAATAACTAGTACATAACAAAAACACACACACAAGGATCGTAATAGTTTAGTGTCTTTGGAAACTCGGAATATAATCTTCTAATCCTGGTGAAAGATATTCAACATCTCCCATAAAGATCTTCTTTTTTTTTACTTAAAACCTTTCTTTATATCCTAGGGAAAAGAAAACATAAAAGGGTGAGCTCAAATGCTCAGTAAGGGTAAACAAAAGAAATATCAATCACATAATATTCATAAGAACATAACATTTTTGGAAATCATAACCTGCAAAAGAGAGCATAATTTCATAACATGAGATAAATCATAGTAGTGAAATGAAATCATAACTTAAAACAATACTCATTGTGGCATACACACATAATCATAGAGAATCATTTCTTGTTAGTCAAGACTCATTGCCAAGACTATCTTAGTGGACAAAGTCCCTTTCTGAATCGAGTAATCCTCGTTTCAGTCCTGTTTCACTGAACCGGTATAACCTACCATTCCAGCCATGTCTATCTCATGAGATATAAAATCTTTACCCAATGCATTGGAGGGAGATATAGGTCCCACCCATCTCTTAATGAATCCTTTCTTATGTGTGCCACAAAATCATAAATCATACATCATTGCATAACCCATGTAATAAAAATGGGATTCATAAACAACATGACATCATAAAACCATTCATATAAGATAAAGGAATTCATAAACATAATTCCATCACAACATAGTCAAATCAATGTAAAAATATGGATAGAAACAGAACCCTTTATTGTCTTATATGGAAAATAATTTTGATAAAACACTTGAATTGAATTCTTGAGGAAAATATCCTTTCTTCTTCAAAATCAATTTCTTTTCACAAAACATCATGCAATTTTAAAAGAAAGAGATTTTATTGAAAATAGTCATGAAATCTTTTAGAGGAAGCTTCATGAAAATAAGGCTTTATAAAACAGTAGAAATCCGTTCGTGCCGTATAAGTTAAAAAAACATTCTTCGTACTTTTGTCGGAAAAGTCAAAAAGTGCCTCGTATAAAAAAACGACAAAAGATTCCTTTCATATCTTTTACTAAAACTCACCGAAGGGTAAAATTTGGATTTAAACAATTGTAGGTGGATGGAAATAATATTACATATTGAAGAAACATGGATGTGGATGATAAAATACACCCCAGTAAATACCAAAGTATAAACAATCTTGGATAAAAATGAGATTGTGATATTTCCCTTACCTTAGGTCCGACTTGCTTTGTAAGTGTCCGAACCTCCTGTATAATGATTTAAATCATGTTATTGACTTATTACAGAATCATATTCATTGTTATGATATCATATATGGTTCACTTATGGCATTATATTACCCGTTCTTTTGTAAATTCCATGTTAAAGAAGCGTTTTGGGTAAAATCGTTTCATTTATCGTAGGTGTTTTGACTTGTTGTTCTTGACATCATTATTACTTATATCATGATTTACTTACTTCCAGAATATAAAATATGATTTATATATCATATATATTCAGTATATATATATATAATAGGTAGATAAATAAAATGAAAAACACCGTTCATGGAGACGGTAGTCCGTACGTACGCATGAACGCTGTTTTCCTTTCCTTATTGTCTTGAAATGGAAGTAAGTAGATGACATACATATGTATATATATACATAAATCCAGTAGCTTTATAATGTCATATATTTCATTATTATTTCTTATATATACATTATAATCATTCTTAAATGGTTAACATGGAGAATGAATCTCATCGCGTCGTGGAGACGGTATTCCGTACGTACGCACGAGCGATGATATCATTTCTATAAATATTGAATTGATTTGGAGTGGATTATACAATATATCAGAATCAATATGATGTTGTAATAACTATTTATAGTTATTCTTTACACCATTATACCCATCCATGTAAGGTGGTGGTGGAAAATAGATTACACCACGGCGTGGAGACGGTATTCTGTACGTACGCACGCGCGGTGATTTCTTTTTCCGCAGGATGGATAGATGGTGAAATAGGGTTGTTTCATACTTATAATAACATATCAGTATATGAGTGATACTGATGTTATTACTTCATAATGAAACAACCTAAGAAGAAGAAGTGGAAGAAGAAATAAAGATGAAAGAATTGGTAATGGTAATTACCTCTTCTTTGAAGTGCCTCTTTGAGACCTCCTCTTAGGGCACTAAAATTGGTCTTTGAGGAAGACCAGAACCTCTAGGATGTTGCTAGGGAAGTGGAGAGGAGAAATTGGCAGGGGTTGGCCGAGCTTGAGTGCTCAAATTGGTGTGAGGAGGAGGGGGAGGAGGTGTCCTTTTATAGGGGAGGAGAGGGGCACCTTAGGAATATCTCAAAATATTATTTTATATTAAAGTCAAAATCGGTTTATAATGGTTCCAAAGGGTCTTATTTAGAAGCTAAAGTGGGGATGGGTCGAAATCCTATCAACCAATAATATTTAGACAAGTTTATGTTCTTATTTTAACCTTATCAATTAGATTTAACTCTAAGTTAAATAATTTAACTTTTACCGTGTCTTTTTGTTTTCTTTCACTATATGGTTAATAAACTTACTATGACATGCCAAACGAACCCCAAATTGTATATTATTAATACATATATCCTTATCTAAGTCATTTGGCCGAACCTTAGATTTTTAGGAATAAAATAACAATTAATAATATAATATTTGATTTAAAAACTATTTTGTGCCAATTTTGACACTATTTGATATATGATTTTTGTGAAAGTGATAACAGAATTATATGTTCGAACCAAGTTGACTAAATCAACACTAATATATCATAGTAACCTAGAAAATTAGTTTAATTCATAAAAAGTCTCAAATTACATTTATTTTTGTGTTTATAACATTAATTATGTCAATATTTCATTAACAAGATAATTACTGCATCATCTTTGTGTCATAAATAAATTAAATTATTTGATTTCTAAAAATTACAAATAAAATACCATCATGTAGTAAATATTTTTATCTTTCTAATGAATATTTACAATCGAATTTATCTTATGTATAACCCCATATTAAAAATGATTTACTTATTAAACTTTGATTTTAACTATTTTAACCTTTCTTTAAATAAATTAATAATAAATGTCCTAATCTAATCCTAGTGGGCCTAAATGGTCATATTTTATTCCTAAGTTTGTTTTTGGTCGAATTACACTTGTCCAATAAAATTAGGACATGTGTTAGGGCAATATTCATATCATATTTACCCTTAGTTACCCTATTTACTATTAACCGCGGTAAAAAAAGTAAAAAGTTACTATTCACCAAAAAATTATTTTCATCTCATTGAACCACATTTTAGTCCTTGATATTAACCGTGTCTCTCGGATTTTCGAAATTCCATTCACAGAAGCGGTAAAATTAAGTTTTATGCAAAATTCAGTTTTTAACCTACCACTTAGTAGTTTCACTATTCATCAAAAATTGATGTTTTTCAGAACAATGCCAAAATTTCATCCCAAGCTATATTTCATATTCCGAATTCAAAAATGTAGTCTATTTTACCAAATTCATAACATAAAAGTTGCATTAATTAATTTTATAATTAAATCCCGCTGTTAAAACAAATAGCGTGTTTTTAAGAAACAATATCTATCAAAAGATTGACACTTGTTTATGTCTAGTTTAAATGTGAAATTACATCCAATAACCAACATTGTATTAAATTGTAAAAATATATTCTAAATATACTTTAAAACCACTCAAATTAATGATTTATCACTATTAAATATTTCGATTAAAAAAGTTGTTTTTAATTATAATTTAGTAATTTTCACTATTCATCAGAATATGAAAGTTATCCGAAAAGTACCAAAATTTCACCTTAGGCTAAATTCGATACTCCGAATCCAAAAATGAAGTCCATTTTGAGAGTTAAAATTTCTAAAATTTAAAAAGTGGTTATTACTATTCATAACGGCTAGTTTTAATAATATTTTAATAGCATATCATTGTTTCGTGAAACTCAGGATTACGTACCACACACGCTATCGAGGAAGGTTGCGATTGCGTGTAATGCAAGGCAAGTCAAGGATGCGTGTTGTGCAAGCTCCTTTTGGTGTAGCGTATAACACAAGACATTAGTAAAATAAAAAAGAATATTTTTCATAAAATCTCGGGCTGTTACATTCTACCCCCCTTAAAATGAATTTCGCCCTCGAAATTCGTCGGGGTTATAAATGGTTTACTATTCGAAAGTTTCTTTAATAGAAACCCACATCGTAAAAGGGAATACCAAAACTTGGATTTAAAAACTAAAGTATGAAATGTAACGATTACCCAAATAAACTAATCACTGGGTTTCCACATAGGTGAAAATATGGATATGGAAGAGAAATCTAACCATCATGTTCTGATGGAGAGTGGTAGAGAACATGGCTATGGAAAAGCCAGTAATCACAAATCCATAGATTTGTGATGATATAGGGTACCATCTGATTCATCAGGTATAAGATCACTAGGACAACATTTTTGGTTTTCAAGATCATTTCCTTAAAGTTGAAGAAATTGGAATTTAGAAGAAATACTTTCGTGATTTCGTTATAGTCTCACCGTTGGTCGTTCTTTGGACAATTTCCACTTCATCTCTTAAAGAAATGAATTTGAATTTGTCATTCGTGATGTGTTAGCAGATCATGTAATAGAATGATAGGTCATTCCATCTGTCTCAAACAAAAGGTTTGAAAAGTTATAAGTTCATCTTATGGTTAGATTAATCATATATGGTTCCAAAAATGAACTTATACTTCATATATCATACCTATTAATAAAATAAAACTAGTTTCTACTAAACAGGGACTTCCTGTAGGCCAGTGGTAGGCGATAAAGGCCAGTTGCATTTCGGTTGTGGGTTCGATTCCTACAGCCTTGTCCGAAGCGATGGGCTGTCGCCCATCCTGCAAGTTGTCCTTTTTCTAAAACTACGTTACTATAACATCCCATCAATAATATCGAAAATCTTCTATCCTTAAACAATACTAACTTATGTCCAACATAATCCATTCCAATCTTTAGGCTTATCCATAATACTGCAGTCCATTCTCATAATATAGTGACATCGATTACCAGAGATTTAATACTGTCGTTGATCCCCACATATCATAAGATATGTCTTGTTGGTCACATTCCAAACATTCAAAGTCCTTAATCATGTATTCTCTTGAATACCTTAGTGAAAACATGAGTGCAGTTAAAAGTTAACACTTTCCACATACCAAAATCCTCAAAATTCTATATACTCAAACCATGATATCACTTAGTCCTTATATCAATCATGAGCTCATGAATACTATTAAACATTTCATTTTCTCGTCTTCATTATGTGCATATCATCTTATTTCCAAAAAATATCTCAATCACTTTGAATACCACATCAACAAATATTGCAATACTCAATGATACAACATTATCCCATTACATAAACACTTAATCATTCCACCACATCGTTGTCATATTCAACATTGCCAATAGTGATCGCATGTGATTTCCCTTTGTCCTTTGCCTTCAGTGGTTGCTCATGTTGATCATCACTAACCCTTGGATTAGGGCAATTATTAGCATAATGCCCCATTTCCTTGCACTTGAAGCATTGAAGTGTTGGCGGTGCGTTCTCTGCAGTGTTTTCTTTATTCACATCATTAGAAACCCTTTTTCCATTACTTCGACACTCATCTACTCGATGACCTTCTTTTCCACACTTAAAACATTTTCTAGTCCCGTTTAGACAATCTCCACCATGCTTCTTTCCACACTTTGTGCATAAGGAAACATTCATCTTCTTTTCACCATTATTCTGAGATTTCTCCTTGAACTCCATCGTTCGTTTCTTGTCAAAACCATGAGATGGATATGTAACACCAACTTCCATTTCTACCTTGATAGCACAACGCACAATTTCTTCATAGCTACTGAAGTCTCTTATAGCTAATGCCCTTCGAAGACTTGGTTTTAAGCCACAGAAAAATCGATCAACTTTACTTTCAGGTTGGATGATAATTCCAGAAGCATACCTTGCAAGTCTTGTAAAATTTGCTTCATAGGTACCAACAGATTCATCGTCCCTTTGCTTCAGTTCAAGAAACCCTTTCTCCATCTTTGTTCGAAGAATACGAGGGAAGTACTTACTGAAAAACAAGTTCTTGAACTCGTCCCATTCCATGGACTCAATTTCATCTCTTGGCCTCGTATTCTTGATAAGATTCCACCATTGATCAGCTTCACCTTCCAAACGATATACTGCTAAGATGACTTTATCATGATCAGAACATTGAAGAACTGAAAATATCTTTTCAGTAGTACTGATCCATTGTTCAGCCACAAGTGGATCAGAAGACCCACTGAAAGAAGGTGGACGTTGCCTCATGAAGGACTCAATAGAATATTGTTCCCTTCTCTGCTCATTTGGAAGTCCAGAATGATTCATAGCTTGTGTAAGTATGGCAATAAGATTTTGCACTCCATCTCCCATAACATTTGTTTGTTCAGGAGGGAAATCATTGCATTGTCCATTGCATTGATCAACACGGTTCCTTCGGGTTCCAGCCATCGTCTAAAACCCAAAAAGAATAGTGTGAGAGGCAAAAATCATGCTAGGGAAAACAACATAATAAAGGGGGAGTACCTTCAATATCCAACATCTTAGGTTTAATTCTATGATCATTATCGTAATTCTATTACTATAACCTATATGTATACTTATCCCTAGGGACATCCCTAGACATACCTTAGAAATATCTCTAGGGATCTCACTAACGTTTTCGCATCCTAGTTTCCAAAGGTTGACTAAACCTTTCCTCTGATACCAACTATAACGGTCTAGAATTACTTCCAGTGGACTATAGTTGATACCTATCAGGGCACTCCATGGGCGGCTACACCCCCTGGGCGGGACACACCACCATCCCCAGTGGCAGCCATTTCCTCATGAAGCCCTTGGGCGGAGAGCCATGCTTCGTCCAACGCTCACATGTGAGAGTTCCCAAGGATCGGATACATTCCTACCTCCTTTTTCTATGATACCAACTGTAAAGACCCGAAGCTTGACGTACATTGACATTACATTACATTTTCGGAATAACTAGTACATAACAAAAACACACACACAAGGATCGTAATAGTTTAGTGTCTTTGGAAACTCGGAATATAATCTTCTAATCCTGGTGAAAGATCTTCAACATCTCCCATAAAGATCTTCTTTTTTTTAACCTAAAACCTTTCTTTATATCCTGGGGAAAAGAAAACATAAAAGGGTGAGCTCAAATGCTCAGTAAGGGTAAACAAAAGAAATATCAATCACATAATTTTCATAAGAACATAACATTTTTGGGAATCTTAACCTGCAAAAGAGAGCATAATTTCATAACATGAGATAAATCATAGTAGTGAAATGAAATCATAACTTAAAACATTACTCATTGTGGCATACACACATAATCATAGAGAATCATTTCTTGTTAGTCAAGACTCATTGCCAAGACTATCTTAGTGGACAAAGTCCCTTTCTGAATCGAGTAATCCTCGTTTCAGTCCTGTTTCACTGAACCGGTATAACCTACCATTCCAGCCATGTCTATCTCATGAGATATAAAATCTTTACCCAATGCATTGGAGGGAGATATAGGTCCCACCCATCTCTTAATGAATCCTTTCTTATGTGTGCCACAAAATCATAAATCATACATCATTGCATAACCCATGTAATAAAAATGGGATTCATAAACAACATGACATCATAAAACCATTCATATAAGATAAAGGAATTCATAAACATAATTCCATCACAACATAGTCAAATCAATGTAAAAATATGGATAGAAACATAACCCTTTATTGTCTTATATGGAAAATAATTTTGATAAAACACTTGAATTGAATTCTTGAGGAAAATATCCTTTCTTCTTCAAAATCAATTTCTTTTCACAAAACATCATGCAATTTTAAAAGAAAGAGATTTTATTGAAAATAGTCATGAAATCTTTTAGAGGAAGCTTCATGAAAATAAGGCTTTATAAAACAGTAGAAATCTGTTCGTGCCGTATAAGTTAAAAAAAAACATTCTTCGTACTTTTGTCGGAAAAGTCAAAAAGTACCTCGTATAAAAAAACGACAAAAGATTCCTTTCATATCTTTTACTAAAACTCACCGAAGGGTAAAATTTGGATTTAAACAATTGTAGGTTGATGGAAATAATATTACATATTGAAGAAACATGGATGTGGATGATAAAATACACCCCAGTAAATACCAAAGTATAAACAATCTTGGATAAAAATGAGATTGTGATATTTCCCTTACCTTAGGTCCGACTTGCTTTCTAAGTGTCCGAACCTCCTGTATAATGATTTAAATCATGTTATTGACTTATTACAGAATCATATTCATTGTTATGATATCATATATGGTTCACTTATGACATTATATTACCCTTTCTTTTGTAAATTCCATGTTAAAGAAGCGTTTTGGGTAAAATCGTTTCATTTATCGTAGGTGTTTTGACTTGTTGTTCTTGACATCATTATTACTTATATCATGATTTACTTACTTCCAGAATATAAAATATGATTTATATATCATATATATTCAGTATATATATATATAATAGGTAGATAAATAAAATGAAAAACACCGTTCATGGAGACGGTAGTCCGTACGTACGCATGAACGTTGTTTTCCTTTCCTTATTGTCTTGAAATGGAAGTAAGTAGATGACATACATATGTATATATATATATAAATCCAGTAGATTTATAATGTCATATATTTCATTATTATTTCTTATATATACATTATAATCATTCTTAAATGGTTAACATGGAGAATGAATCTCATCGCGTCGTGGAGACGGTATTCCGTACGTACGCACGAGCGATGATATCATTTCTATAAATATTGAATTGATTTGGAGTGGATTATACAATATATCAGAATCAATATGATTTTGTAATAACTATGTATAGTTATTCTTTACACCATTATACCCATCCATGTAAGGTGGTGGTGGAAAATAGATTACACCACGGCGTGGAGACGGTATTCCGTACGTACGCACGCGCGGTGATTTCTTTTTCCACAGGATGGATAGATGGTGAAATAGGGTTGTTTCATACTTATAATAACATATCAGTATATGAGTGATACTGATTTTATTACTTCATAATGAAACAACCTAAGAAGAAGAAGTGGAAGAAGAAATAAAGATGAAAGAATTGGTAACGGTAATTACCTCTTCTTTGAAGTGCCTCTTTGAGACCTCCTCTTAGGGCACTAAAATTGGTCTTTGAGGAAGACCAGAACCTCTAGGATGTTTCTAGGGAAGTGTAGAGGAGAAATTGGCAGGGGTTATCCGAGCTTGAGTGCTCAAATTGGTGTGAGGAGGAGGGGGAGGAGGTGTCCTTTTATAGGGGAGGAGAGGGGCACCTTAGGAATATCTCAAAATATTATTTTATATTAAAGTCAAAATCGGTTTATAATGGTTCCAAAGGGTGTTATTTCGAAGCTAAAGTGGGGATGGGTCGAAATCCTATCAACCAATAAGATTTAGACAAGTTTAGGTTCTTATTTTAACCTTATCAATTAGATTTAACTCTAAGTTAAATAATTTAACTTTTACCGTGTCTTTTTGTTTTCTTTCACTATATGGTTAATAAACTTACTATAACATGCCAAACGAACCCCAAATTGTATATTATTAATACATATATCCTTATCTAAGTCATTCGGCCGAACCTTAGATTTTTAGGAATAAAATAACAATTAATAATATAATATTTGATTTAAACACTATTTTGTGTCAATTTTGACACTATTTGATATATGATTTTTGTGAAAGTCATAACAGAATTATATGTTCGAACCAAGTTGATTAAATCAACACTAATATATCATAGTAACCTAGAAAATTAGTTTAATTCATAAAAAGTCTCAAATTACATTTATTTTGGTGTTTATAACATCAATTATGTCAATATTTCATTAACAAGATAATTACTGCATCATCTTTGTGTCATAAATAAATTAAATTATTTGATTTCTAAAAATTACAAATAAAATACCATCATGTAGTAAATATTTTTAGCTTTCTAATGAATATTTACAATCGAATTTATCTTATGTATAACCCCATATTAAAAATGATTTACTTATTAAACTTTGATTTTAACTATTTTAACCTTTCTTTAAATAAATTAATAATAAATGTCCTAATCTAATCCTAGTGGGCCTAAATGGTCATATTTTATTCCTAAGTTTGTTTTTGGTCGAATTACACTTGTCAAATAGAATTAGGACATGTGTTAGGGTAATATTAATATCATATTTACCCTTAGTTACCCTATTTACTATTAACCGCGGTAAAAAAAGTAAAAAGTTACTATTCACCAAAAAATTATTTTCATCTCATTGAACCACATTTTAGTCCTTGATATTAACCGTGTCTCTCGGATTTTCGAAATTCCATTCACAGAAGCGGTAAAATTAAGTTTTATACAAAATTCAGTTTTTAACCTACCACTTAGTAGTTTCACTATTCATCAAAAATTGATGTTTTTCAGAACAATGCCAAAATTTCATCCCAAGCTATATTTCATATTCCGAATTCAAAAATGAAGTCTATTTTACCAAATTCATAACATAAAAGTTGCATTAATTAATTTTATAATTAAATCCCGCTGTTAAAACAAATAGCGTGTTTTTAAGAAACAATATCTATCAAAAGATTGACACTTGTTTATGTCTAGTTTAAATGTGAAATTACATCCAATAACCAACATTGTATTAAATTGTAAAAATATATTCTAAATATACTTTAAAACCACTCAAATTAATGATTTATCACTATTAAATATTTCGATTAAAAAAGTTGTTTTTAATTATAATTTAGTAATTTTCACTATTCATCAGAATATGAAAGTTATCCGAAAAGTACCAAAATTTCACCTTAGGCTAAATTCGATACTCCGAATCCAAAAATGAAGTCCATTTTGAGAGTTAAAATTTCTAAAATTTAAAAAGTGGTTATTACTATTCATAACGGCTAGTTTTAATAATATTTTAATTGAATATCATTGTTTCGTGAAACTCAGGATTACGTACCACACACGCTATCGAGGAAGGTTGCGATTGCGTGTAATGCAAGGCAAGTCAAGGATGCGTGTTGTGCAAGCTCCTTTTGGTGTAGCGTATAACACAAGACATTAGTAAAATAAAAAAGAATATTTTTCATAAAATCTCGGGCTGTTACAGGAAAGATTTTTTTTTGGCGGGAGTCCTATACCTACGGTTCTTCCCTCTATACCCACGGTTTATATAACTATATTTAACTAAATATATATATATATACACATAATTGATAGTAGGGTAGTGGTAGACGCGGTACTTTGCAGCAAAGAGGTCGTGGGGTCGAAACCCGTCTGCAGCTTTATTTTAGGATCTATACCCACAGTTTTGAAACCGTGGGTAAAAGCCATTGACACCATGGAAATTGGGAATGTTTTGTTGACACGGTGGTAGAACACCTATACCCACGGTTTTGGAAAACCGTGGGTATAGGCTGTGGACCTATACCGACGGCGTTCCAGCCCACGGTTCCCAAAACCGTGGGTATAGCCTATACCCACGGTTTTGGGGGCTATACCCACGGTTTTGAACCGTGGGTATAGGCCTTTTTTCCAGTAGTGTTTTCCATAATCCATTTATATAATCACATGAAATTTCACAAATGGGTGAACAATAATATTTTCATAGGTCTTATTAATTCAAAAACAAACATGAAGTTCCTAAAAATGGAGATGAGGATAAGTATTTCCTAATTATCATGGTTCACTTAATCCATTATGGCAACATATGACTTCCCATTTTTCCTTTTTCCTTAGTAATTTTTATGGGATATCATCCAAATCTGTCCTTTGATTAGGGAAATTGTTAGCATAATTCCCAAAATACTTGCTATTGAGACACTAAATCAATAGAGGTTCACTCTTTCACTATTTATTTTTATTCCCATTAATTTTGAAGTAAAATTCTCAAAGACCCTATTTACCACACATAGAACATTTAGAATTCCCCTAAAGATTATTTTCCCCATGTTCCATCCCAATTTTGGGCGTAATGTTAATCTAATATTATCTTCTCCATAGTTTTTAGTGTTTCATTTGAATTATATCATTTTTTCTTATCATAACCATGAGATAGATGGGAAATTAAACATCTATTTTTTCCATAACAATACTGGGGATGTAATTAATACGAAAAATTTCTTTTACTCATAAAAATACATTGAGAAAATTTTATCTTGGTTCCATGTGTTCTTGATAATGTTTCACCAATAATTCCCCTCACCTTCGAAGTGATAAGTTCCTAATATAAAATTTTCATGTTATTAACATCGTAGAACGAAATAATCATTTGAATTGTACAAATACATTTCATAGAAACTGGTGGATTAGTAATTTAAATAAAAAAGGTGGGCGTTTCCTTAATAACGATTCACGAAAAATTTGTTCCTTCCTTTGATCATTTGGAATTCCATATTGATTCATGACATCATAAGGTTTTTTAGTCATAGAAAAGAGGTTTTTTCATTCCATATTCCATAACATTAGGTTGCTCTGGAGGTCCATCATTGCATTTTCCATTTTATTCCTTTTTAAGATGTTTACTTTGGGTTCCAAAAATTTACATAACAATAGTATAATGTGATTAACACTATTAATAGTGGGAAAACCACATAATAAAGGGAAATTAATTTCAATCTATAAAATTTGCGTTCTATTCCTTGTTTTTCCATGATTATATCATTTTAAATTATTCATGGGCTGATCCTAAGATATATCCCTAGAAATATCCTTATACATATATCTAGGGATCTCACTAAATTTTTCTCATCATATTCTCCAAGGGTAAACTGGACCACTGCTCTGATACCAACTATAATGACCCAATCATAATGTAAATTAAAAGTACATAATTTTTTCAGAACATTTAAAAATTTATACAAACACACACCCAAAGACATTATTAATTTAGTTCCATTGGAAATTGGGAAACATAATCAATATTTTCAAAACACATATACTTCTTCTCCCACCTATTTATTCATAACTAGAACCGTTCTTTATATATCAGGATTAATACATTCCTTCATGTCATGGGGAAAATAAACATAAGAAATCAGGATCTCTGATGCTCAATAAGGGTAAACAACGGAGACATATAAGAATAAACCGGATAATACATGTATTAGAATGTGCCCATAACACTGTAATATCATACCCTGCATATCAAAGATCATAATGATGAATCATAGAATAAATATTCGTAGTTTATTAGAAATTAACTATAAGGGAATTAAGAGCATGACCATGAAATCATACCATAGGAGTATGATATGGAATTATGGCATACATAGAAACATGTAATATCCCTACCTATAAGTCAAGATGAATTTTTAGTACTTAATAAGGAAATTCGCGGTGACTAAAATGATTGGGCAGGGTACACCACTATCACTGGTCACATTCATTTCCTTGTAAGGGATCATGTTTTCCCTCTTCCCATAGTAGATCAGGTTACCCCATATACCTATAGGTGATGAAGTCCATAAACATGATTCCCATAATTATCTAATGAAACATAAATTATTAACCAAGAAATTTGAGGGAAATATTGGCCCCACCTATCACATAATGAAAACCAAACATATGTTTTCCATTAGAAAATAAATCATTCATCAAATCTTAACCCATGAAAAAGTAATGGGTTTCATAAATATAATTATGTCATAAACATAAAACATTATTTTAAAGAATAATAATGGTATAATTTAATAACATCCTTGGTAAAAAAATAAACATTTAATAATATTTTCATAGAGGGAAACTAATTTTAGGTGTTGGTCAATCATTTTTTTGAAAAATTTTAGTATCCATGAAGATTAATTCCTATATATTAAAGAATAATTAGTATGATAGAAATGATCATGGTAGAAAAATAAGAACCCAAATATGATTTAAATAATTTATTATATTTGGACACTGTAGAAGAATTATTCATATATAAGGTATAATATATTTTATGATTTTAAATCCCATGGATATGTTATAATGTATATTAAATACCTCTATGGTGAGGTATGATGAGATGATCATTCCGTAGTCAATTTTAGTAGAAAATATGGAGATGTTTAATGAAGATACCTTATGGTTTTATAGTGGATGTTTTTAATTAGTTTTATATAGAGTGTTAATTTTGAAAATGAATTTTAACCATATGAGTTTAAAAAAAAAATATACAACTCAAGTCTAGCCCAGACCCACACATCGTGGAAATATCAAGAGATATTATATCAAAAATAAATTATATATAACCTAGACTGGTGTTATAGACGTTCATATATGATTTGTACCATTTGTGCCCCAACAGCGGTTTGTGAAAGAATGATTTGGTGTGTGTGATACACTCTGAGAGGAAACATTTCGAACCATTAGATAGAAATAAATCGTATAGAATTCATAAGGATACTAATATAATAAACACGTTAATGAATAAGTGGGACACTTTTTCAATATTTAATGTGGGACACAATTTTTAATTGATATTGTTCACCACATTAAATTTATGTGTTATGGGGAAGAAATAAAAATGTTAATTTTTTTTATATTAGATGCATTTTCACCACATGTTTTTAAATCATTACTATAGAGATATGGACTCTAGGCGGAGGTGTTTGGTGTTGTATGGAAATAAGAAGACAAATTCAAAATGGTAATTTCCAATAGTTTCTTGAGTTGGCTACGCCTCTTAGACGAAAAATTATGACAAAATACATTGTGTTATATCTGTCATGGACATTTTGAATAGATATGAGGAATTGGTGAAATAAATTGTATGTTATATGTCATATGTGTAAGAATATAATCATCATATTACTTTCAAGACTTTGTATTCATTTGATGAAGGGATCATCCTAAAAATTTAAATACAGAAAACATTATATAACATTAAAATACATATGGAATGAGTTTATTAATGTATTATAAGAATCCATTGGATATTATAATTTATCATAATATATCTGAGGAAAGAATGATATATTTTAATCAGTAACTACAAAGTGAACTGATATTAAATCAATTATATAACATGATATTGTTATTATGATTCTTGTAGGAAAAGGAGTAGAACATGAATTACAAAGCTAGAAATTTCTATCTACCTATTAAAATGTGTTTCTATAGTTCCATGAGATGTGTAAGGGTAATTCAAAAATTACACCCTCAATTGAAATGTAACTCCATAGTAATGAACGATATATAATAGTAACATGGAGGACCGTGAGATGTAATTTTAATATGTCTATAAAATGGTAATTCATTTAGTTTGATAAGTTCATCAATTAATTATATGAAAAAAAATAACTCATTAATTTACCTCCGTTGAAAAGGTAGTATGGGATCTATATGAAAGAAACTCTAGAAGTATGCCTCATTTATGAAGTCAACTAATAATTTAAAAAATATTCATAAAGCTGAAATCACACTAAATTATGGTTTTTTTGGTTATATATAATGGTATTATATAAAATGGATATCTAGAAGTTACATTTTTTGTATAAAGGAGTTTCATAGCTATATAAAGGGGGAATCCAATTTTATATGGGTTATTCAAGAGTAATCCATCATATATAATGGCATATAAATTGGGAAAAGATTATTTTGAATATTCAAAAATGTAATTCTACAATTGTAAAGGTTGAATCTATTGATGTAGTTTACGTTAGGATTTCAAAGCATCCAAATATCATGATCTAGTAATCATGAATCTACTTGTTGTTGGAAGACAGAAATATGCATAATTAACATATAATATTCTATTTAGGATATTATTTAGTAAAATTGAATATCATAGT
The DNA here is from genome assembly GCA_963277665.1 of Viscum album. Taxonomy (NCBI): domain Eukaryota; kingdom Viridiplantae; phylum Streptophyta; class Magnoliopsida; order Santalales; family Viscaceae; genus Viscum; species Viscum album. The sequence continues at coordinate 872,094,569 of OY728143.1, read as the reverse complement.
TGGATTATTTTGATTTATGAAGGATTTATAAATAAGAATATAATTTTTATAGATATTTATTCCATATAAATATGATGGTTCCACAAACACAACATCCGTGCATGAATTTATTTGCAATATATTTTAATTCAGTAATATTATCATGAATTGAAGAGGATGTTAAAATAATAAAATAATACTACAATGACTATTATATAGGTTGTTACATATAGTTATGGAATGGGTTTATTTGGAAGTATTGTGAATATATGAAGTGGATGTGTTTTTTGAATCTAGATGAAGAACAATGATAGAAGGTTCAGGGAGATCTGAATTACTGAAAACATTGGTTATTCAAACTATCATATTCATGTCATAAGGGGAATAAAAGATGAGGGTGATAAAACTGAAACCATTGAAATATTACCTTGCTAATATATATATATATATATATGATGTCAAATATCGGTGTTGTATAAGGGTGATCTCATACAATTTTGAGAGGAAATCTTTTTTTGTATTCAATGATATTAAACCAAACTCAATTAACACATAAAAATTTTCCAAGTGATCGTGCAAAAGATAATTTGGTGATTTAGTGTTGTTTGGGTTATAGTGAAGAAGAGTTAGAAGAAAATATAATAACAAAAATACGATTTTGAGTTAGTTATAATGTAGTATGAGTAGAAGAATAATTGATTATAAGTATGAAATAACACTATACATATATTCTTCAATGAAGAGAAGGAATGATTTTTGAACAGTACTATATAAATAAATGAATAATTATTGTATATTACTTTGAATGTAAGATAAGAAGAATATGACCACGTACCAAATCAAATACCTGATATAATTATCATTTGGTAGAAAAAACACTTTATCTCATACAAACTATTTTTATTATAGGTGTGGGATGATCCTAAGGGAAACATATATTAAATCCGTATTGAGATTCATAAAAATTAATGTGTCAATGTTATTACCCAATCATTTTTAATCACGTGAATATTTTAGTGGGTAGTGTTGTATCATTGATTTATGATTCATTCCCATTATTGTAATTTTTGTAATCATGGGTGAAAATTGTAAAAACAAAATTTCCCCTTTTTGTGAGTGTTTATGTGTTTTTGTATGTGTTCTGGATGCGTGGAATACAAGAAAAAGTGCTAGAAGTGATAACTTGAGATCAAATTCACCTTATCTAGTAAAATAGGTAAAAAAGAAAGGGATTAAAATTATAAAAATGATTAAAATTTATCAATACAAGTTCACCTCGCATTTGTGTAATGTTCATACCTACATGGTCCCCTAATAATTTTGCAGTTTTTTAAAATGATCAATAACAAACATTTCTTTAGAAACAAGTATAATGGAACTTCTTTTATAACAATAGATAAAAAATGAGAAATCTTTTTAATTTTATTTTCAATGGTGGATAATGACATTTATCGGAGTGTCATATGTTGGGGATCATGGATGGATGGATTAAAAGATGAATTTTTGAGGAACAATTTTATGATTGGAAACAAAATCCAAATAAGGGAAAGTAAAACCCCTAGGTTAAAGTAATATACATTGTATCAATTGGATGTAAATATATTTTTTCAAGGATTTTTTTACGTGGATTTCTTAGAGTATAATTGATATTCAAAATTTATTCTCATCCAGGAGTATTTTAAAATGTTTTTTTGGAAAAGAATTTATAGATGTTTCGGGATTAAATTATATGGTCATAGATATTGAGTTATAAGGAAATATAACTTTGGGAGGAGGAGATAAATATGTTTTGGATGTAGTGAAGGCTACATCTTTTGAATATGAATTATTCAACAATGACATGGAGTTCATAGGAAAATAAATATGAATAAATTACCATGAATACATAATATATTATCCTTTATGTGTAATATGATAAAGAATATTGATATGTGGAAAAATGAACAACTATAATAGAAAACATATGATAATTTGATTCTAATAAAATTGGAATCAACCGTTGGTATGATTTTTTGAATGCTAAATAAGGGTATTCCTAAGAAGACTCTATCAGAAATTTGAAACAAATGAATGTATGGTTTTATATATATAATGTTTTTATAATTATGTAAGATATTTTCTTTGGAATAAAAGTGTTTTTAGAGCTACCCAATGATATATAATATTATATAGAGCTAACCTATGGATTCTTGGTATACAGAATACTTTACATGTACCAGGTAATAAGCTAACAGATAATATTATTTTCCCACAAACATCATATATATAATAATAAATATATCCATGGATTATGATATACATTATCAACCATAAAATATAATTTATAAAAAAATAGTAGTTTTATTTTTCCAGATATGTATATCTAAGAAATATAATTAAAAAATTATTGATATATTGGAACATTGAAACTATTTGTTGGTTGTGGAAAGAATTTAAAAAACCAAATTAGAGTGAACTCTTAGAGATTCAGTTAAAGATGATATTAGAAATAAAATATAAGTATATAATGTTTATGGTAAATAATTTCTTGAATTAAAATTTAATACTCAAATCCTAATCTTGAAATTTAGTTAAATTTTAAGAATAAAAGAATGATGAATGTTCTTGATATGACTAACACGTAAGGAAAAAATTATATAAAATGGGGTAGAGTGTTTTTGAAAAGGGGAATAAATTTTTATTATTTAATACACACAAGATAACTATGAGTTATGTAAGGATTAAATTCCACTGAATATCATGTTTTCAAGTAAAGAGTAGTTTTGTGTACAATTCATGAATATTTAGTAAATAATATATAATCATGGAGAACACCCATTGCTACCTAGTGTTATTTATGATTTCATTAATCTTGTGAGTTTGAAGTTGGTTATTAATCTGTCATACTTCATATATATTAACTACTATGGGATATAATTGAATAAAATTAGTCATGGTATTTTTCTATAGATTATAATCATAAGTTAGTTTAGTAGTGATTAATTAGAATATAAACAGATCATTGGTTTGTGCTACTAGGATCTCACCAAGAGTGAGTGAACCAGGAAAGATCCCAATATCATAAATTATTAATTTAATGTATCTGTATATATTAGTGTATGATCATTGTGGAATATTAAATGATTCTCTATAACCAAGTGGATATTATCATCTGAAACTAGTTATATGAATAAATTTTGAATCACATGAGAGGTTACCTATGTATAACATACATAAATATTTAATAATTTTAGATAAAGAGTTAATACTTATCAAAATAACACAAACCCCATAAACACAAATTTTTAGTGCATTTGTTAATATATACATAATCTACCTATTTCATAAAAGATATTAAAAATCTCCCAAAAATAACTTCTCACATTTCACACTTCCTATACATATCCAACCTAATACCATTCTACATAATTGAGGGAAAATGAAACATAATACCCAGTGTTACCAGATGTTCACTAAGTGTTAATAGAATAGATAACATTTGAATATCAAAATTTAGTATATTATAAGAATTAAAATATGATAATATAATAATATCTTTTTTTTAATTCCAAAAATTAATAAAATATAAATCAGGAATCATGACATAATTATGACTCATAACAAAAGAAATCAGTCATAAGAGTGTGTGAACATAAATAATCAATCATAATCTATCATAGAATTTCATAATCACAAGTCATATTTTTTTCAATACTCATAATCATATAAAATTACTTCGTTTGTCAAGTAAAAATGTCAATACCATCATAATATGGTTGATAGGGTCCAATAGTGGATTGGGTTCAAACCCTATTCCCATAAACATAGTATATAGAGTCCCATTATGTAACGCGTTAACTCTCCATTTCCTTTTGTCTTATCTCATTAGATATCAATCCTTATTAATTCTATAGGAGTGACATATTATTCTATACCCACCCATAAAATAATTAAAATCATAAATATTCATACAGAATATCACAAATATGTTAATCATTTCAACATAGCTTGACTAACTAGTGGTAATGAAATTGGATTTATGAAAACATAATTTAAAAATAACCATAACAATACATCATTTTAAATAAATTTGATTGTATTATTAGATTATATCCCTAGTTAATCATAATTCATAATGTATGTTGATGGAAATGAAAAAAACATTTACTAAATTATTTGAAATATGATTTTAGAAAAAGGGAAAATATGTTTTTACTTTTATAATTTTTTTAAACAAAAACTATTAGTGAAATTGAAGCATAGTTTTCATTGAAAATTTATTGGAATGATGGAGGGAAAATTAGTTCACGTCATTAAATTTAAGAAAAAATTATTTTCTCATGTTTATGAATAAATTCAAAAATATAATGTCTAAGAAATGAAAATAAAATAAATTTACTTTTTTCAATAAATTGAAATATATGATTAAAATTAATTAAAATAAATTAAGATTCTATTTTGCTTCAAAAAAACATATTTCAAAACATGGATATGTAGAATAATGACTCTCAACCAAAAAGTTGAAAAAATATTTTCATTTTATTAAATCTTTATTTTTTTTATTTTGGAGTACCAAATAAGGAGAAATATAAATAATAATTCAAACCCAAATAAATAAATATATAATGGTAAAATGGATAAGTTTTATGATATAAATAACATATATATTTTAGCAATGTGTATTAAAATACAAACAATTTCAATATTGAGTGAGACTGTAACATTAATCTTTAACATAGTCTTCCATAACACTGGAGAACATTCTAACATAATTTATAATAAATATAATTTATTATAAATCCATAATATAACCATATTTAATTTTTTCTTATTAGATTCTATTCAGTTATATTTATTATGGCCCATTTATTGAAAATAGTTTATTTAAGTCAATATTTGGGTGTTAATTATTGCCTTTTCAATGCATGTTTTTGTTCGATGGAACTTCTCTATTTACCTTATTCCTGATTATAGAATCTTAATCATCTTAAAAATATAATATTCAATTATTTTTAGTTCTTTTATTACCATCCAGGTAAGGTGTTGACAAAAAAGGAAATAAATCATTTTGTGGAGGCCATGGTTCACACGTACAAATGAGCAACATATTCATTTTTTATGGATTTGATATAAATTAAGGTTGGAAATAATTAATATTTAAATAATCATAATAATTACATATTGATCATATTTATTGATAAAATACATCTTTATGTACATCCATGTGAGGTGGTGCTTGAAAATGATATACATCATTTCATTGAGGTAATAGTCTTCACATACGTAGGAGAGATACTTTTATTTTACAATAAAATAAAAGTGGTAGATAATGATTATAATATCAACATAACATCATTTTGATATACTAACTATTATTATTCCATTACATTTATGGGGTTACATATTAATTTGGAGTTATTGAAAATAAAGTAACATAAAAGATCTCGGTTAGGTGGATTATACCTTTATTTTGTATCCTCATTTAGATCTCGAATTAACCATATTAGGTTGTTTTTTGTCATTAAAGAACCATAGTTCATAATAAAGTGTTATGGGAAGTTATTTGGTAGTTCTTGTTTGATCTAAAGTACTTATAGTGTTTGGAGAAGTGAGTAGATGAGGTCAAATTTTATATGTGTGGAGACTAGAACCCCTCTTAATATTGATTCATTTAAAATAATAATTATCATTATCTTGGAAAGTGGTTCTAATTTAACTCAATTTAGAATATATTACATGTGTACTTCAAAATACTATCAAAATATAAAATAAAGATATGTTTCTTGTGATATTTGAAGCCTAATCCTTTTGTCTAACATCTTTTAACCCATTTTACCCATTATCATGACAACTTCACTTTTTATAGGGTTATATTTATTTATGAATAAAATTAAGATTGAACATAAAAGAAAATTATTAAATGAGGATTTAAAATATGGAATATATTTTATCATATTAAATTTATAATGGTGATAAATTTTAACTGTAATATTCTCTTACAAAACATGTAAATCCTATTTTAAAAAAATTAAATTCAATCATAAAAATAATTTTAATCTCATAAATTTCATAGAAAAACCAATAGATTAATATTAAATTATATAATTATATATAATAGCTAAATTTTTAATTGAAATCCTTCATAAGTACTGATTTTTTTAATTTAATACGACAAAAATACTTTGTACAAATAAAATATAGTTTTCAAATAAATCATATCAGTTTACCTTCAAATGAGGATATAATCATTTTCTAAGAAACTGATAATAGAATTATGAATAATTTTTTTATTGTTATACATATATAATCCTTAATTGGGATTTATAAATTTAACACTGTAAATAAGATAAATTATTTTTTAATAAAAACATAAGAATCATATTTTTTAAAAAAATAGTTTTTGTTTGGTGAAGAGTTATTATATCCATGTTACTTATAACTAATTAATTATTTCGTCAATGTTAATAATTTATTTTACCTGAAAATTTATCAATAAATTGTATTTATATCATTCTTCAATGTAATTAAACTATATAAAAAAATAAATCAGTAAAATATTTCCAAAGAGTTTCTAGAAAATCAATTTTATTTTCCTAAGTGATTTTGACACCTTTTACTTTAAAATTAATTTTTATTGAATATAATTAAGAAATATAATAATTTCTAACATTTATTATAGTAGGAATTTTTTTTAACATGATTATTTTCATGCATCCCATCAAATCAAACATAACAAATTTATTTTTGGATAAAATAATTAACAAAATCCAGGGGAGTCACATTATACGTCTATATAAGATATTCACCATTTAAATTTCATTACACTAATGAAAAAAATGAGGAAGCTTCTACCTAATTAAATTCTTGAGTTCCAATATATATTTCACAAACTTCTAGTTTCTTTGTATAACATTGATGATGTAAGTGGTCTTGTTCCATAACACTATATCTTTTTGATAAAAAATCATCATTGACTATTCATCATAAGAATTATTACAAAATAAGAGTATAACCATAGATTTTTGTACAGGTGAAGGAACCAATAATTAACTTCTTTGAATAAAAACATGAAACATATCATGAACATGGTATATGTTCAGTGTATGTTAACTGTGATATATTTTCATCCTGATATGATGAATAATTTCAAAATAAAAGATATGATTTTGATTAAACTTCTCCATCTTTTCAAATTTCAAAAACATTCTTGTAAGGAAATGTTATTATGAATACGTTACCATCTTCTCAAATCTCTAAACGTCCCAAATTATTATCTACATACCATTTTTTCCACTCTAAACTACCCTAATTTGATGTTAAACAACTCTAATTATCTTTAAAATTTCCTAAGGTTTCTCAGGACCCAATGAAATGTGTTCTCTAACATCATCCCAACATATTGGATTTCTACACTTCATTCTATATAGTGATTCATAATAATACATTAGAATAATTTCATTAAATATATTATTATTTAAAAATTAATCTATATGAAGATGTTGATCCCGAGAACCATTTAAATATATAGAGAATGACCTCATTATATCTTTTGGGTTTTAATGCTTATCTAAAACTGAGAATCTATCTAAGGATGATATTTAGATCTAAATTTCAACTTCATGTTCAATTATAATTGAATAATTCCTTAGAAACACAAGGTTATCATTGTATCATGATAAAAAATGATTGATTGTGGTACTCTTATCCAACCATACAACTTATTTAATAATACTTCATGAATAAATTAATATCCCAATATTTAAAAAATACCTAGTCATTATATGGTTATCAATAACAACCTAAATGTCTTAAATAAATTTAGATGTAATAGGGAGTCATATAAATAAATCCACAATTATTTCTCCTATTTCAATAGAGTAATGGGAAATGGTATCATCATTCCCATATCTATCATTATTTTAGCCTTAACTTGTTGACATAATTATCATCGAGATACATACATTGAAAACTGGCTTTTCATGTTTTCTAGTTGTAAATGATCTTTGGGATATTTATACATCATTATGCTTCTTGGATATATATATATAATGATATGTTATATTCATCATAAAATAATTATTTAATCCTTTATAGTACTGAAGGGACATGTATTTGTTCCAAAAATATATCATTCTATCATGGTTATGGTTTAAATATGGAAAAAATACATACCTTATTTTATAGTTCCAAATAGGAATTTGGGTAATATTTAGTATTCCCATGGTTGGATCATTGAAAATAAATTTTGGAAATATTTGAATTATAATATTCCATCATGATTCTATGATCCACTCTCTATAAATCCCAAATTATTTAATCTCGTGAAATCATCATCATGCACTTTCTAACTTGAACATTCCAACTCATAACACCAAAATCCTTGTATCCCTTCCTAAGGTGATAATGTATTGAGTATTAATAATCATTAATAAACTCCGACCATATTCTTTTTTGAATATTTATATCTATATATATTAAAATATAATTTTATCATTAATGATTTGTATACATAGAACACCTTTCACAAAAATTTTAATGCCTTTATATTTTTAAAGAGAAAATTAGTTTTTCTAGCTCCAAATCCTATGTTCGGTAATTTAACTCATGAGTCATAAAATTTAATGAGGAATATGCTAAAAACATGTTATTATTCATAATAAAATATCTTTTCCCCTTCTTTGATGCATAATTGTTTATCACAAACCCAGATCTTTAGAAGTGTAGTGTAAGAACGCGTGCATAGAGAGTCAACTTGACTTTTCTCACAAAGCATCGATAGTATCCTTCAAATCTAAGAAAACAATGGATCTTAGTCACATAGGTTGGTATGGTACATTGTTCAAAAAACTATATATTTTAATGATCCGTAGATAAAACCTCCATTCTTATTACATTACATAACAATTAAATTTTTTGTAGCTATAATTCACCCTTACAATAATTATTACAACATTTCTAATTCATCATGGTCATTAAAAAAATCCTCAGATGAACTGGATTCTCTTCATTAATCTCAAAATATAAAAGAATATAATATATAAAGACTTCGCAGAATTGATTGACGTGAACTATAAATGATCTATATGTTAGATTCATGAATATATCAGGGGTATAATTATGCTTGAATGGAATCACTATAAGTTAATATTGTCCATATCTCACATGGAAAATTATATTGGATATGTCCTCCTTTTTCAATTAACAGATGATATTAGGATAAATGATTACTCTGTTTAAAGTAGTAAGATTCATGTAGTTGATAAAACATGTAACCAATACATGTTATACGATATTTTTTCTTGATATTGATATTTTAATGTTCCTGATATTACAAAAAAGACTCAATTAACCATATCATATCTTAATAAAAAACATTTGAATGCTCCGATGACATAATAGGCCATATAAATAACCTTTACCAATTTTCAGGGAGTATCTTACTCAATTCCTACAACTCAATTTTAGATAATATATAAAGTAATAATGAAATTGGTATTATATCATTTTTTATTTCTATTAGATGCCCAACATCATGATTTTGGGGGAAATTATGAAACACTTAAGGAAATAAATTAGAATATTCTAAAAAACAATGTGTGTCACCAATTTTGAGTTTCTATCAAACCATTTGGGAAAGATACCACATATGATAAAGTATTAATACATATATAATTGATGTAATTTCCACTGAAATTTAAAATTCACCCTCACATAGATAGATGATAATTAATATACTTGGGATACCAAATGATTACTCTCTTCCATATAAATTAACACTCATGAACCTTCCTAATGGGTCTGGTCCTGTGACTCTGCAATAACACCTTTAATAGGGTGGGGGCTGGTGAATAGAATCGAGTGTGCATATCACTTACATGGGATTCCTTATCAAAAGTACATATACACATGCTCATGTATTCAAGCCCAAACAATGATGAAATATAAAAAACAGATAATCTACGAATACATACATCTAAATATCACAACCAAATTGTGACAACATGTAATGGAATGTAAATAATGAAAAATATAGGCCTTCCACAAAGATTCATAAAATAATTCCAACATATAAGTAAATATGGGAACTGATCAAAAAATAATCAAACAAACACACCTCAATTCGTCCAGATCACTAAACTTCACCTAGTCCTAGTTCCTCCAGGACTCAATAAAATGTTTGATCCTCTACACAAGACATGAAACATGTTGGAAAATTCAATGCATGGGTGAATATAACAACACTCACTAGGACAACGTGAAACCAAAAATGATACAACAACAAGGTTAACTATCATATCTATAAAGATATATTACTAAAATATATATAACCACAATATCTATATATACTAAAAAAAGGCACATATTCTCAATGTAAATTAACAACTGTAATATCATCCTATGATTTTTTCATGAAGCTTCCATATAACGTTCACCCGAGACAACACACTCATTGAGTAACTGGGGGATCAGAGCCCGCGTAGTATTGGATACAATGATACTGAGAACTCCTCCAAGGGAATGAAGTAGATAGATGATCTCACACCATGCCTCATGAAAGGATTCCAACCACACTATCCATCAAATCCTTCTTAAGGGATCACTATCTAATGTTTAGGATGAGATTCCATAATAACCATCGAGAAATGGATATAGGGTATTCACCCTAATGAAACATGTCTAAGATGAAGATCATAAGGGATCCAAGATAACTTCTAATTTTTGTATGGAACATACTGGTAGTATGTGAAGTGTACCTTCAACATCAGGTTCATCGCACATAAAAACCCCATTTATATGTCAGTGTAAAAGTACACGGCATGTGAATGAAAACATACTTATTTTTATGCATGCATGGCCATGAATTGTCTTTGTAGAAGTGAATGATCTGTTGGTGCTTGTATACTCTAGGTAGTGTCTTTGTACCTTTTGAGATACACACTGAGTTTCTAGTTTAAAACACATGTTGTATGACTAAGCCTTATACCGTGTGATATTTAATTCATCCATGGAAACCATAACAGAAATATAGAGGTGTTACATAGAGTGTTCTATAGAAACACATTCTGTGTAATGTGGGGTTCTAAAAAACATGGGGTTTTATCCGTTGTTTTTTTCTTATCCTTAAAATCCTAGATCTGATTTCGCCACCATCAATCACACCCATGGAACTAAGATCAGGGTATTAGTTAGCCTTTTCAATTTTAATGTCTAGATTTAGAATTTTGATTCACCCAAAAAACGAAACCTGAGGCCATGAGTTCACCCTTATTCCAAGCCTACACATGGACTCCTAAAATCTAGAAAAAATTCCAACACCGTTTCATCGTCACATGATGAACATGTCATACATAGTTTAGATCTGCAATATTGAATTGTTTCACCATAAAATAGGTGTTCAATGTTTTATTTCTCGGTATATAGGCCCAAAAACCAGGAAAACAAAACTTCGGTGATGAGTGAAAATAGAAATTTTGGACAAAACTAAGAAAACAAGTAAAAGAGGAATTATTATTGTTTGTGTTTGGTTGACTATTTTCCATTTCTATTAAAATGATTAATTAAGAACCCAATTAATTAATTACTCTCCTAATTAATCCCTGTAGATAAACACATCCTACAATATAACTGATCTGTAAATCAATCTGTTGGTTGATATATTGGATTTCTTCAATAGATTAAATAAATGGAATAAATCCGTGAAACTAAAATCATACATTGTTTAGGATAAATCTCTAGAAAATAGTGGTTCCAGGTCATTATTGTTGATGAGAAACCTAGATATCTTTGCACACTAATTTCCAATCTTCAATATGGTTTTCATTCACCAATGGAGTTCCTCAAATTCTCTCTAATGGATCTTATCGATTAGAAAGGTTATAAAATTAAACCTAAAAATTTTATGTAAGCATGTATTTAAATAATTTCTTTAGGTTATTAAATGTTTAAATAAATAAATTATTTTATTAGGTTATTTTAAATGCTCTCCTAGAGTCGTCCCTCAACCAAAAGACCCAATTTGTTCTCAGGAAAAATCACACCCAGGAAAAAACCATGCTCTAAACTCAATAGAACACTCTGATATCTAATATAGACTGATTTTTATTGGATATTACACTTTTTAAGGATACCATTGTTCACATACTATTTTATATATTTAATATTTTTGAAACATTTATTCTGGGCACCCCTGGCCTCAAAATAACACATCGTCTCAATTAATTGTCTGGAAAATAATACATTCAATATAAGAAAATAATAAATGGAAAATATGAGTCAATAAATTCCACCCACCGTGGGGATTTATGTCCCTAAAATCCAAAACATATGGGTAGATAAAAGAGGTGAGAACTGAGTACGCATCTAAGCATCCCACTCCGAGGTGCTCTCATAAATATTCTCATGCGTCCAGAAGATATTGACTAATGTATTTGATCACCCATGAGGGGTCTTCTACTACCAATCCTTAATCTCAACTGGGTACTCAGAGAATTTGTCTATATCCTCGATGTCCATCTCACCCCATTTGATATAGTGTGACAGATCGTGCTCGTACCTCCTTGGTCGTGACATGTGGGAGGCATTGTGTACCATGTGTAAATACTAACATTGAGTTGTGTGGTATTCCAAATCACAAACTCTATGTAATATCTAAAAAGGGATAATGAATGTTAGAGAAATCTTTCCACATTATTCAAATAATTGTAATTATCATCGAGGTGAAACCCATGGAACACATGGTCTCCCTACCCAAACTCCCAATGCCTTATTCTTCTATCCATGTATGACTTCTGATTTCTCTATTCGGTCCACACACACTCATAGATGATTTCTGCCTTATCTATAGTGTCTCTAACCAACTTAGGTCCCATAATTGATTACCCACCAAGGTCGTTTTAATAATGTGGCTACCTATATTGTATCCCAGACAATGCCTGAAATGGTGCCATACAGATTGTGGAATGGTAGTTTCTTTTGTACGAAACTCCACCAATTGCAGTTGAACCTCTAAACAATAGTCAAAGTCCATCATGAAAGCCAAAATCATGTCCTCCAACACCTAAATGGTCCCCCCAATCTTTACATTAGTCTGGGGGTGAAAATATTTGCTCAAACACAAGTGATTCAAAAACAAATCATGAAACCACTTCCATGACTAGAATGTGAAGCTGGTATAATGGCTAGAAATGAGAATAAAGGGAACTACATTGAGTCAAACTATATTCTTCACATAGATACATCCCAGGATCCCCACTAATCTATTCTGTTGTATAGCTATGAAGTTGGAAAACATGGTGAGTCGGTTTATGATAACCCATATGGAATCTTGTCACCATGATTAATGTGGTAACCCTCTCAATAAGTACATAGATATCCTATAATAATTCTACTATGGAACCTCAAGGGGTGTGGAAACCCCCACTATTACTTTTTGATCATCCCTAATTTGATGAAAAGTCTAATATTAGGATACAAACTATGCACCTTTCTTTTTTATCCCTAGACACCCAAACTAACATTGGTAGTCTTAGTACATATTTTCCACCACTGGTTGTACTAAAAAAGTAGATGCATGGAACTACCTCATTACCTCATCATGAAACATCACTAGTACCATCACACATCCTCTAAAAATAATGACAAGCTCCAAACCTTCAAAAAAAATCTATGAGGAGCTTGTCTAGTGGATATCTTAGTACACATGGTCTCATAGTCAGTATCCATAAGTTGTGCCTACCTTAATAACTATACAATAATAGGAGTAACATGAATCAATTAATGGTATGTAGCTCCCCAACCACAATGTTGAACTACATTGAGGTCAAATACTTAGACACCTCATTATGTAACTATGAACAATATCTCTAACTGAGAGAATCTACTACCATGTTCCCCTTCAAAAGAGTAAAGAAAATTTGGATGTTATAATACCAGATAACTTTATCCATCACCTCTATATCAAGTTTAGATACTTTTAATTGAATATTTACTTGATACTTTTGTGTTCATAACATATGATAAAATTAACTCCCAACAGGTAGTGTCACTACATATTTATTATGAAGACTACAACATCTAACTCATTATCTTGGGCTATATAGTTCTCCACATATGGTATCAACACACATGAAACATTGGAAATCAACACATTCTTATATGTCATAACACAACCAATCCTGATTCATGGTGTATCACAAAACAAAATGTATAGGAAACCCTCCTATAGTAATATCATGATGGGAGAACTCGTCAATATATTTCTCATATATTGAAAATTATGATGGCACCTATCCATACACATTACAGGTTTCCTCATTCTATTAAAAGTTTTCATGGGATCTCATAAGATATAAAATTTAGTTTTGAATCAATGGTAATATCCTTCCAACATACAGAATCCTTGCAACTCTCTCATATTCTTGGTTGTCTTCCAATATAATACTAACTTGACTATCCTCAGGTTCACTTCCATACCATCTATTGGGATAACATGTCCAAAAAAGTGGGCCTCCTAAATCCTGAACTTGAACTTCAAGATATTCCTATAAATATAGCTCTCTTAGAGTATGTATATACCATACTTAATTGCATCATGTTCTCATACTTAGATGATGAGTATTCGATTATATCTTTGATGATGACCACCAAGAACTGGTCTAAGATGGAATAAAAGATATGGTTCATGACTCACATGTGTTCTGATAGGGATTTATTCATACCAAAGGGAATCACCATGTACTCATAGTGACATTAGAGAAATATTAATTTCATATTCATTATATTTTAATCATCTACTCTCAACTAGTGATATCCCAATCTGAGGTGAATCTTTAAGAACCATAATTCCACTCATAACTAATCAAATAGGCCATCAATCCATGGTAGTGGACACTTTTTCTTTATGGTCATCTAGTTTAGGTCAAAATAATACACAAAAAACACTAAGCTTGTATACACCTTCTTGTTCAACAACATTGGGGCAATATAGGGTGAAACAATGAGACTAACTAAGGTCTTCCTCATCAAGTCCTTGCACCACACCCTCATCTCACAAAGATCTTTGGGATCCATACAAATTTTTGGAACAAATATCAGTTCCTCCATGGGGTGTATATCCATATAGATGTCTATATGTTTTTGGGTAGGTTATTTTGAATCTCCCTAAGGAAATATGTTCTCATGCTTCCCCACCACTACAATCCACAACACCAAGGGTCACACTATACAAATTATGATTAATCGGTTTCACCCTTCTATTCATAAGTCTTTCAAACTCTGTCTAGGTTTTCCTTTCACCCACAATGGAAATCGTGGCTTATTTTCTATAGATAAACTGAATCCTTTATTGGAAGCATTTTATCTGGGCAGGAATTGTAGAAAACCAGACAATACGTAAGGTAACGTTTTAAGGCCTCATTACTGTTAATAAGAGATCCCAATAACAACTCCCACCTCCAAGAGTCTGGTCACACTTTTTTTAATACGGTTTGATTGATATGTCTTCTCTTTTAAGAGTCTCAAGTTCTAGAGTGCAGCCAAGGTCTCGCCTGAAATCAAATCTCTTAAACTATACATATTATAGTAAAGGAGTGACAAGATCATGAAATTTTCAATACCACAAATATGGAATAAATGGCCCAAATCATACCTCAGATGATTCCTAAAGACTCTGGGTCATAATACTTATCTTCCCATAGTTCCCCACTACAATCCTCTAACTCTATAAGCATAACATGGACACTTGGGTGTGGTGGTGGTAATAATTAAATGAATCTACCGCCTCTATATGCTCTCTTATCTCCTATAACACATCCTCCACCCTACAGACCAATATTCACCTACCAAGAACTTTTCCTCGGTGACCCCCCACTATTTTATTTTCATTCATATGGTGGTTTAGAAAATCTCATGAAAGATGTGCCCATCTTTCACATGAGTAACACTACCTCTCTCTAGGTTGACTAGCCCCATTTTTTGAGACTTGAACCATATACTCTCTATCCTAGGAGATCCTTCTGAAAATTATCACATGTTTAGGTCCCTGAGTCTCACATCACATTCCTTGTCCTAAAATCTCTTCTTCTTTGTTCCCACTATGAGAAACCACTATCAGTTTTTATTCATCCAAGAAACTCACAACCACATAATCTGACTCTAGAACCCCAGCATAGGTTGGGATTCATAGAGGTATAATGTTGTCTCATATGTACTTGAGTAGTTCTCAATCGAAGGTATAAGGATTAAGAAACTATTCCCATACCATATACATTGATTACCTAAAGATTTTAGTGAACCTTGATAAATACTAATTCACTACCATGTTTCCCTACTGAAGTTGTAAATGTTTTTAATGTAAAAAACTTTTAAAGAAGATAAAGGTAACTACTTCTTAGAGGTAGACTCAAACTATGAACATTCAAGAGTCACCTTCCAGTATGATCGGGTCACTTAACCCAATAATCATCATGTTAATTCATAGAGAAGGCTAACTGATAGAACCACCATCTCATCTGTTGATGTACTAATAAGATAAATAAATTTCTTCATCACCTCAAGCTAGTCATCAGTTTCCTATGTGTAGATATCACATAGAAATATAAGAGGTCAATGTCCAAAAAATCATGAAACATTTTCATCATGTTCACCACATCTCTGAGTAATGAGGTTACCATCTACTACTCAAATGTTACTGGAGTAATTATGGTACCAACAGAAGGTGACACCACTAGAACTGGTATTTTATCAACACATGATTAATGTGGGGTCCGTCCTCATAATCCTAGTGCTAAACTCTAGTCGGAATACATCAAATAGACATCCTAAACAAAATATGTACCATAGTAAATGATTATATCTAGAAATATGCCTTAATAAGAACATGGAAACCACAACCCATTCTTATATGATGCATATACCAATGTTTTCCTGAAACCAATGTCATCTTGAACATAGTAGAAAGGAAGGTGATTAGAGTATTAGTGTATTGATATATCTACCATTACACTAGTATAGGATTACATGGTCTCAAATCTAAACGCGAAACACTTAACATGATTTCGTCATTACAATATCATGGAATCCTGTCCAAAGGTAGAACCAACTAATCTGATACCACTTATTCATAACTCGTCCCAATGGGGCATATTTAGTGAATCCCCATGCCTGACTCCAATAGTCTTAGGGATGATAACTAGCACCAATTAGATATATCACAAACATTGGAGGCTTGAGCTTAAGTACATGTAAACATGCACACTGGTCCAATCCCAAACAAATGTGAAATGTAAACAACCAAATATACCATTCATGTAAACCTCTAAATCCCACAAAAAAGAGTTTGAAAACAAATATTGTAATATAAATAGGACTAAATACATTCCAACCACAATGATTCTAAAAACAATCCCATCATGTATGTAATGATGTGTACTACGGTCATGATAATCATTGGAACACACCTCGATCTGTCTTTCTCACTAAGAACCACTCAGTCCTTATCCCTCTAGGACTCTGTAACAAGGAAGATTATTCTGACTATACAAAATATGTTTGGTTAAAGACCTGATAGGGTTGAGTATAAAAATACCCAGTTGGACCCTGCAAAACCAAAAAGGATATTACAACAAGGATAATATTCATCTCTATACATGTATATATCTACAAAACATGTAACAAGAATATCAAGTTATAATCAACAAATAAACACATTCTCAAGGTAAATTCATAACCATAATACCATCCAAGGATTTATTCTCAAATGTACCAAATAGAACTCATTTGGGAGAACATAAATCATGAGTATTATAGATGACATTCGCCTGAGAGGTCATGTTCATCGAGTCTCATCATGAGAAGTATAATCTATAAGTATGAAGATATATAATACATATATTAGGATCAATCCCAAGGAAAAGGGGTGTACTATCAACTCAATATGAAATAACCTACTCAGTAGAGGACCAGAACCTCTTTGGTTTTGCTCATAATGATACCAAGAACTCTGATGTGGTAAAGAAGATGGTATAGAATCTCACATCGGGCATCGTAGAAGGATTTCAATAACACATTCCATGAAGTATTACTCATGTGATCACTAAGCTATGCAAAAGAAAATATTTCATGCTAAACCATTGGAAATGGATATATGGGACACACCCTAAAAAATCATTTACAATCTAAAGGGGAAAGTATAACACCGCAAACATTTTATGGCATGATTATATTAAATATATTTTATTCATATCCTATATTTCATAAAGTGATGTGTTTCATTGAAACAACACTTGGTTATAACCTAGAAATTAAACATAAATTTTCCACTTCTATGTATTGAATTTCGAAAAATGGTCATCTCGAGTTGTGACTAGTAAGTCATTTGGAGTCTGATATTACAGACATGATTTTTTGATGAATAGTAGCATACCCTCATGAATGGTAATATGACCCTTATGAATAGTAAATAATGATAATATTTTATTTTCATATGATAATAAGATAATGAGATCTTAATTAATTTTTCAATGTGATATAAAAAATATTATACCTTTAAAATTGTTATTTTTCAAATTAACTATGTTTTTATTTAAAAATTATATTACCAATACAAAGAATTTTATTTTCAAAAAATTGTGTTCATTTTTTAAATACAAACATTAAAAAATTGGTTGGGTGATTTTATTGGGATCTTTCTAAAATACTAGAATTTTTCATGAATAGTAACAATACAGTTTTGAATTTTCGGCAGTTTAATGACATCATAATGATGTAATAATTAAATATAAAAGGATAGTATAGTTTTTTACATTAAAATATGACATTAGGTGTCCCATGTGGATAAAACCATGGGAAAATACCATGTAAAATCCCATGGTTTTGCAAAAAACACTAATGAAGTGTCCCTTTTAATTAATAAAAAACTCCCTCTTAATTTCTATAAATACCCACTCACCCCTTAATTTTATTTCATTAAAAACACATTATCCAAGAATCTCAAGTAGTATTATCTCAATAGAAGTCCTCCCATGGTTTCCTCAAACCCCCAAGGTCTGAACCTTCATGTTTTGGGAGTTACTATACAAAGTAAGATAATCAACCACCTTTTTCTTTTCTTAAAGATTTCATTTTATGTATTCTCTTTTATTTTCAATTAGATTATGTTGGTGTATTCCATTATTTATCCCCAATTCGTTCCATATTATTTAAGAGTGATGAAATAACCCATTTCTAATATCAAAAAATTTTACGAAAACTAACGTCATTAGGCTACCAAATGTTCATCAGAGATTTCTCAATTTTTCTTCTATTTTGAGTTCCTTTCTGTTATACTTCTTTCCTCGTCTCTCCTTGTCCAAATTCTATGAAAATTATGGTACCTTACATGAAATTGAATTATATTGTTAAATTGGAATATTTTATCATCATATATCTTTCCCACTCCTCTTATACTGAAAATTAAAATGGCGTTCAAGATGTATTAATTTATCACATTTAAGGACGATGGGTTCTAAATTTTCATTTACATGTTTAATTCTGGTCATCAAGCCATTTTTATGGTTGAAACAGATCAGAATATATTTATTCCATATCATTATTGTTCTGGTATCCTTACACACACACAATGTGGAATAATAATATAAAACAAGTTCATTGTGCACAAAACCACAAAGCTAAATCCATGCGTTTATCAATAAATTTTAACTAAGGATTCATCCTCACGTATATAACCTAGAATAATTATTAGATAATTTATATCTCTTTAATATCAATAATAATATATGTTAACAATTATGGATTTTTAACAACATTTCAAAGGAACTTCCATTCATGAATACAAGTAAACTGATCTTGAAAACCAAGGAATAAAATGATTCTAAAACAATAAAATTGACACACTGAATCCCATTAAAAGGGACATGATTGAACCTAATAAAGTTGTAATAAATAAATTAAAGGTATATAAGGTTATATTATTATTAATTAATGAATTTAAATTTTATTATTCAGGTTACTAAAACAAACTAAGAACACACTCGAGCATAAGGAAAGGGGTTTCTTATCTCACATTCATTTCTGTGAGATTTCCATTGTTTTCAACCTATTTATTGTATGTGGTATATGTGATCATCAATTTGATATAAAATAACATTATTAATTTTATATTAATGGTATTCTATGGTTAATTTTGTTATTATTCACTTTTGGTCATACGATTCAATTGATTACAATATGGTAAGGGACTTTGTCTCAATTTTCCATTTCATTGTCACTTACATTGTATGGTCCAACTAGTAATTATTATGTGGTGTACCTACTGCCCATTTGAGATCACATTTAACATGAAATTATATTCCTATTAAAATCCAAATTCTCATATCATGCATATGATTATTGTCTATGTTGTATTCCATTTTACATATGGTGTTTATTTTGAATGTTTTTTAACTATGGAAGTGTCGATGAATCTGTATCCTCTATTCTATAAGGATAATATAAAGAAATATTGATCTTGAATTTATTCTCTATATAAATAATTATTTGTACATGCAGTAGTGGGTGGTCCTGCTATAGCCCCTCGATGCATTGACATGTCTCATTTGACAAATCAGTTGAAGACAAACCCTTTGAGTGTGATTCCAAAAATCAGACGTGTTTCTACCCATAGAACTAAACTATTTTAATGGAATTATGGTGTCATGTTCCAGGTACATGACATAAAATTAATAATAATTTCTTTATTCATTATTATCTATTACTACCCATGATTTTGACACTATGACAAAATCTATGGATGTCGTTTCATTCTCGGTTTACTAATGGAGTGAGTGTTTCATTTATTCACCATTCCATATTGATTATACCAAGTTGTTTGTGATTATGTTTTTATTTATTCATGATTCCTCTATTTTTAACTCTTACTAAACATTTGATCTCACCATTTATTTTATTTACCTTCAACAGGGGATGAAGTTGAGATCATTTATTGAGTCTCTGTGGATACAAGTTTAGTTTTTTTTATGTAATGTATTTTGTAAACTTTTCCAATGTAATTTGAGTTACATATATGTATCCAGTTTCTTAAAGACTACTAAACTTATTGTTACTTCAGAATTTACATTTCATCTAACCATGCCAATAAAAAAAGTAATGCACCAACTTTAGTCTAGATCGGTCGAGGTATTACAGTTAGTGTTAGAGGAAGTTTAGTAGAAAACATAGAAGCCAGTGTAGGAAGTGTTTAGTAGGGAAGAAATACCTAAGGTAGTATTTGAGGATAAAAATACAAAAAATATCCTGGAATTTTGGTAAGGAATAGATTATGTAAAACTTTCTAGCAAATACATCCCAGTCTCGATACCAACATGTATAGTTGAATCTGGAACCGATGTACCTAGGAGTGAAAAGTCCGAAAATGAGTTTCGGGTTTGACTCGGGTTATCCTGGTACAAACAAATGGTCCTTTCGTCACACATGGTATTGAAAATCTCAAGGGATATTCTTTGGATAATTCTCTTTTTCATTACAAGAAATTATGAAGGATTTTAATGTAATTTTTCCCTCCAAGAATCAATGTTTATGAGATTAGTTATGCGCAGAATTTCAATCTATGTTATGTTCATTTCTATTTGATATCATAACCTAATATAGTTTATGTCGTTATTTAGAAATGGCGTCTAATGGAAGAAGGGGAATCAATACTCATGGGAAATGTAGGGATCTACCCAATGATAAAGTCAACACAATCAATGTAAGAGCAAATCAGATCATGACCTTATTGGGACAACTTACCCATGTTGTAATGAATAACCATTCCACACATGTGTTGGACCATTTCACGCAGTAGAATCCCCAATATTTTAGTGGGACTAATAATCCAGTGGTTTTTGAGAAATGGATCAAGTCCCCTGAAAAGATATTCATGGCATTAATATTCAATGAAAATAAAAATGCAGTACTGGAAGTATATTATTTCAAGGGCGACGTTGATCAATGGTGGTCATTGATTCAGAATACTATGAAGGAAGAAGAAATGGAAGATATTTAATCGATGACTTTTAAAGAAATACTCTTAGAAAAGTATTTCCCTCATGAGAAACGAACTGAGATTAAGAATAAATTTCATGGCTTAAAGAAAAAGGAAGAAGAAAATGTTGTAGAGTATTATTCATCCTTCACAAGGATGTCCTAGTATCATGTATATTATATACGTGACTTGACATAGAATATTGACCATTTCTTTGAAGTTCTTATTCTATGTCATCAAAAGGAACTGGCTTCTCAATAAGTTTCATCATATGATGAAATTGTATCAAGTTCTATCCAAACAGAGAGGGAATTTTCTAGATTAAATTTGTTCAATGGAAACAATGATTAGTAAACATACTTGGATAACCCTCAAAAAGGTGAAGCACAAAATAAGAACAAGGGAAAAAATCAATTCCCTTTATGTGTGAACTGTGGAAAGAATCGTCCTAGAAAATGGTTGAAAGGAATGAGAGTCTACTATAAGTGTGTAGACAAGGGTCATAGATCTTATGAATGCAAGGGGAAGAAACAATTCAATGATACTAAATGATACAATTGTATGAGATGTGACATTATTAAAATGAGTTTCGTAAGATCCATTGAAACATTCCTCAGAAAATGCCACAAGATCAAGGGAGAGCTTCTGTGATTACATCCGCGGAGTATGAAGTTCTTAATGATGTCATAGAAGGTGCTATAATTGTTTTCTCAAATTTACCCAACACTTTATTCGATTCTGGATCCTAGCATTCATTTATATCTTCCCAGTTTTCCAATAAAATTAGACATGTCCAATTTGATTTATTAAATGATATATGAATCAAAACTCATAGAGGATGTATCATTACAACAAAGGCATGTAACTTAGTCCCCCTTATGACACATAAATGTGCTTTAGTTTCTAACCTTATCATGATACCAATGAATGAATTTGATGTAATTCTCAGTAATAATTTCTTCTCAAACTAGGATGAGAAGTTTTATTACAAGAAGAAGGAAGTTAAAATCAATGAAAATTGTGTATAATCCCTAATTTTTAGAGAAGAAACCTCGCAAACTGATTCCCATCTAGATCCACCCCAATTAGATCAACTAAATTCAATTATTGGAGAGGAAGAGAAAACAATATCTATGGGTGGGAAAATAGATATTCAAATTGAAGATGTGGATGTAGTACAATAATATGTTAACATATTTCTAGAGGATTTACATAGACATATTCCAAAGCAATAAATTGAGTTTTTCATTGATGTAATTCCTGGTTCAAGGCCCATACCAAAGACCCCTTAAAGAATGGCCACTTTGTAGTTAGTGGAGATAAAGAAACAACACGAGGAATTGAGTGATAAAGGATTTATTCTCCCTATTGTGTCTCCATGAGGATCCCATGTTATTTTCATTAAGAAGAATGATGGGTCTAAGAGGTTGTCTATTGATTACTGGGAAATCAATGATATTACAATAAATAATTAGTACCCTATTACACGAATTTATGAATTATTTGATAAACTTCATGGAGCACAAAATTTGTCAAATATTTATTGTCGATCTGGATATCATCAATTGTATCTAAGGAAAAAATACATTCCAAAAACAGCATTTCAAACCTGGTATAGACACTACGAGTTTATAGAAATGCCTTTTGGACTGACAAATGCACCATCAGTTTTCAGGGATCTGATTAATACAGTTTTCCAGAAATATCCTAATGACTTTGTAGTGGTGTTTATTGATGATATCCTGGTATAATATAAAAGATATGAAGATCATGAAAATCAATAGAAATCTATTCTGTAGACTCTTATAAGAAATGAATTATATGGGATGTTCAGCAAGCATTATTTTTGGCCCCAATCAATTTCTGTTTTGGGCAACATTTTCTCTAAAGATGTAATATCTATAGATAATTTGAATAAAAAGGTTTTTCATGAATGGAATACTTGAACTAACATTACTGAGGTACAATGTTTTATTGGTTTATTTGGTTATTATCGGGGTTTAATTTAGAACATCACCCATTTATCCAACCAAATGACCAAGCTCACATGAAAAGGGGTTATGTTATTTTGGAAAAAAGAATGTGAATAATGTTTTGAATAATTGAATAAAGACTGGTGATTGATCCAATATTGACTCAGCTATCATGGAATGATGGATTTGTGGTCTGTATCAATGCATTAAAGAAAGGACTTGGTTGTGTCTTTATGAAGAATGATAGATTGATTTCCTATGAATCTAGGAAACTAAAATTTCATGAACAATACTATCCAACTCGGGATATTGAGTTGGAAGCTGTAATATTCTCTTTGAAGATATGGAGACACTATCTCTTTGGTGAAAAATGTGAGATATATACCGATCACAAGAGTTTGAAGTATATATATTCTCACAGAAAGGACTCAATATGGGGAAAGACGATTTCTTGAACTACTCAAGGATAATGATTGCAATATAAACTACCACCAAGGGACGGAAAATAATATGGAATAGGCTTTGAGCAGAAAGGATCATGGAGTTCTTAACAAGAGGAGAGTAGATATAGATCCTATATTCAAGGATCTAGTAATGATGGATATGGGAATAATCATAGAAGGTGAAACATCTATACTTTTTCAAATGGTTTCCAAACCATCTTTACTAGAAAGGATAAAAAGATCTCAAATTGATGATGGGGCATTTCAAAATAATACTAAAGCTATGAATGATGGTCGATTGATTAACTTCATATATGATGGTGGAATTTTAAAATTCTGGAGGGGGTTTTCTGTTCTCAATATTCATGATCTAAAAAAGGAATGGTTGGATGATTCTCATAGCTTCAATTTTTCTATAGACCATCGTAGTTATAAGATGTATAGTGATTTGGAGGAACATTTTTTGTGGAAATACATGAAGAGGGAGATTACTGATTACATGTCAAGATGTTCGGTTATTCAATAGGTGAAGGTTGGAAGAAAAAATCATGGTGAGAGTCATGCAACCACTTCCAATTCCTATACAGAAATGGGATGACATTATAATAGATTTTGTCACTGGACTACCGAGGACACCTAGAAGGGATGATGCAATTTGGGTAATTGTTGATCTTCTCAGAAAATATGCACATTTCCTTCCTATAAGATAGGATTTATCACTTGAACACATAGAAAGACATTATATTAATTAAGTTGTAGAACATCATGGTGCACCTCTATCGACTGTTTCCGGTCATGATTCTATGATTACATAGATATTCTGGAGATATCTCTTCAAGGAATTGAATACTGAGATTCGTATGAGTACTGCTTATCACCCCCAAACCGACGGACAATCTGAAAGGCCCATTCAATCTCTAGAAGACATGTTGAGATCAAACTCTCTTGACTTTCAGGGTATGTGGGATCAATAAATTTATTTGGTGGAATTTTTCTATAACAAAAGTTTCCATTCGGGTATTAAAATGCCTCCATATGAAGTATTATATGGAACGAGAAGTTGAACCCCAACTTTTTTTGACGAAATTGGTTAGAGGATACTTATATGTCCAGAACATATTGACGAGACCACAACAAAGGTAAAGGCAATCCAAGCCCATATTAAAGTATCCCAAAGTAGGCAGAAGAGTTATGATAACAACCAGAGAAAGGATTTGAAATTATAAGTGGGAGATCATGTCTTTCTAAAAATATCTTCCTTGAAGGGTGTCTTAAGGATCGGTAAGAAAGGGAAATTTACACCAAGGTACATCAGACCATTTGAAATTATAGAAATATTTAGAGTTTTAGCTTGCCGTTTATCAATTCCACTAAGTTTATCCAAAGTTCATGACGTGTTACATGTGTCATTGTTGAATAATTACATGCCAGACCCAATGCGTGTACTTGATTACGATGAAATGGAATTGGAACCAGATTTGTCATATTGTGAGGAGCCTATTTGGATTATTGACATAAGGGAGAAGGTATTGAGAAATTGGACCACCCATATAGTAAATATTCTTTGGAGAAACCATAATATGGAGGAATAAACATGGGAACCAAAGTATTTTATGAATAAGAACCACCCACATCATTTTGGTGGGCTTTATAAATACAATTTTGAGGGAGAAATTTCCATAGCAGGGAATAATATAACAACCCAAACATTTAATGGTATGATTCTCTAAAATATATTCTATTCATAGCCTATATTTTATAGAGTACTATGTTCCTTTGAAACAACACTTGGTTATAACCTAGCCATTAAACATAACTTTTCCTCTTCTATGTTTTGAATTTTGAAAAATGGTCATCTAAAGTTGTGACCAGTAAGTCATTGGGAGTCTGATAGAATCAAAATGATTTTTTTATTATTATTAACATATTATTACGAATATTAATATGAATAGTAATATTACCCTTATTAATAGTAAATAATGATAATATTTTATTTCATTCAGGTAATAATATAATGACATCTTAATTAATTTTTCAATGTGATATAAAACTAATTATACCATTAAATTTTTTTTTAATTAAATATGACTTTATTTAGAAATTAAATTACAAATACATAGAAACTTATTTTCAAAAATGGAGTTCATTTTTGAAATCTACATATCTAAAAATGGTTACGGTGAATTGTTGGGATTTTTCTAAAATACTTGAATTTTTTTGTGATTAGTAAAAATACAGTTTTGAGTTTTCGGTAGTTTGATGACATCCTAGTTATTTAATAATTAAATATAAAAGTTTGGTTTACTTTTTTATAGTAACATATGACATGATTTTTCCCAAGTAGCAAAAACCATGGTCTAATACCACGTGCAGGGCCATGGTTTTGCAAATACCACTAATGAGGTGACCCTTTTAATTAATAAAAACTCCCTCTTAAATACTATAAATACCCAATCACCCCCTTCATTTTATATCATTAAAAAATCATTATAATAAAAGTTATGGTATTATTACCTCCCTAGGAGTCCCCCCAAGGTGTCCTCAGACCCCCATGTTCCCAACCTTCATGTTCTGGGAGTTACTCTACAAGGTAATAGAATCAACCACATTTCTCTTTTCTTAAAGATTTCATTTTTTGTTTTCTATTTTATTATCAATTAGATTATGTTGGGGTATCCCATTACATATTACAATTCCTATACATATTATTTGATATTGATGAGATAACCCCTTTCTATCATTAAACTGTTTTATGATATTTTAAGTGACATCGTTAGGCTGTCGGGTTTTCGTGATAGATTTCTCAATTTGTATTCTATTTTGAGTTCCTTTCTTTTATACTTCTTTCCTCATATACCCTAGTAAAAATGATATGATAATTCTATTAACTTACATTAACTGGAAATATATTATTCTAATGGAATATTATATAAAAATCTCTCTTTCCATCTCATATACTATAAATAGAAACATTGTTTGAGAAGTGTTAATTCATCACATTCAAGGATAACGGTTTCTCAATTTTCATTACCATGTTTAATTCTAAGAATGATGAAATATGTATGGGTGAACCAGATCATAATATATTTATTTCTTCTCATTAATTTTCTGGAATCATTACACACTCATAATATGGAATAATAATATAAAAGAAGTTCAATTTTCGAAAAACAGCAAAGCTAAATCCAAGCGTCTATCAATAAGTTATAACTAATGATCCGTCCTCAAGTATATAACCCTATAATAATTATTAGATAATTTATATCATATTTATGTCAATAATAATATTTATTAAAAATTCTTCTTGTGTAACAACATTTCAAATGAACATTGATTCATGAATAGAATTAAACAGATCATGAACACCAAGGAAGAAAATGATTCTAAAACAATAAAATTGAACCTATTAAACCCCTTAAAAGGGCCATGAATGAACCTAAAAATTTTATAATAAATTAAGTAAGGGTATAATTGGTTCTTTAATTATTATTTTATGAAGCTGAATTTGATTATTCAGGTCATTAGAACAATCTAAGAACACTATCAAGCATAAGGTAAGGTGTTTCTTATCTCACTCTCATTTCTGTGTAGTTTCCATTAATTACCACATATTTTTTGTATGTGGTATAATTTTACTAACATTTGATATAAAATAAAATGATTCTATTTATATTCAAGGTATTATATGATTAATTTGGTTATTATATACTTTTTTCATACAATTCAATTTATTTCAATATGGTAAGGGACTTAGTCTCAATTTTCCATTTCATTGTGACTTACATTGTATTGTCCACCTTATAATCCTTTTGTGGTGTACCTAATACCCATTTGAGATCACTTTTAACATGAAATTATATTCCAATTAAATATCAATATTCTAATTTCCTGGATATTATTATTTTCTATAACATATACCACTTTACAAACGGTGTTTATTTCAAATTCTATTTTTAACCGTAGAAGTGTTGATGACATTGTATCATCTATTCTA
This sequence comes from Viscum album, assembly GCA_963277665.1. Classification (NCBI taxonomy): domain Eukaryota; kingdom Viridiplantae; phylum Streptophyta; class Magnoliopsida; order Santalales; family Viscaceae; genus Viscum; species Viscum album. The sequence goes on along the minus strand of OY728143.1, from coordinate 872,066,183 downwards.
TACTGATAATATAAAGTCATATTTCTCTTACATTTAATCTATTTATAAATAATTCTTTGGACATGCAGCGGAGGTTAGGGGCCTTTATAGCCCCTTGATGCATCGACAGGACTCATGAGACAAATCTGTTGGCGCTAAACACTTCGAGTTAGTTTCCAAAACTCAGACGGGTTTCTATGAAGATAACTAAACAAATTTAATGGTGTTATTGTATCATGTTCTAGATACCTAACATCCAATTAATAATAATTCTCTTTATTCATTATCATTTATTACTATCCATGAAGTTTTCACTATGAAAAAACATATGGATGCAGTTTCATTCTTAGTTTATTAATGGTGTGTGTGTTTCATTTATTCACCATGCCATATTGACTATTCCAAGTTGTTTGTGATTCAGTTATTATTGATTCATGATTATAATATTTTTAACCCTTACTAAAAATTTTAGCACAAAAATATCTTTTTTTACCTTCAATAGGTGGTGAATAAGAGATCATTTATTGACTCTTTGTAGATGCATTTTTTAGTTTTTGTTATGTATTGTATTTTTTATCCTTTTCCAATGTAATTTGAGTTACATATATGTATCTAGATTCTTCAAGAATACCAAAATAATCATTCCTTTTGGATTTAAATTCCTTCTAACCATGCCAATATAACATGTAATGAACCGGCTCTGGTGTAGAGTTGTTTGGCGTTACAAAAAGGGCTCCAAGCCTACTTCTAATGACTACACAACATAATACTCATAGTGCAGAAAAACTTCCCTTAATCACAGGGTTTTACCAGTGTAAATAGCCCATGTAGGTGTCCATGTCATAGTATATAATGTGTCGATTCCCATTTCCATGTATACAACTCAGCCCGTGTACACCAGGCCTGTCTCTAACTGTGTAGGGGGAGTATGACGTGTAAATTCATGTGAACTCCAAGTTATTTCTTTGTATTCTATAAGGTACATGTCGAGCATATAAGAAAATAAAAAATCTGGTTTTATGAGTCACACAATTTGTGACATTTAATTCCACCATGTAAACCCTAGATACCACACTAGGGTCTGATATAGTGTGTTCCTCTGAAGCACATTTTGATAACCATGGGATTTAACAAAACCAATGGGCTTCTCTTCCATATTTTCATATGCTCCTCTGGTGCCTGAATCAACAGCTTCCACCATAAATCGCACCCATGGAATTACTATCTGGGGTTTTAATAGCCTAGTCACCATCTATGGCCAAATTCCATCCTTTTAATCACTATAAAAACATATCCCAAATCCACACCTTCATCATTCATCCAAAACCTACATAGGAAAACCTATAATCCAATCCCAATCCATAATTTTTTTCATCGTAACATGATCCCCATAACATACTGAGTTTGTATTTTTGGTATCAAATTATTTCCCCATGAAATGGGTGTACCACCCTTGATTTCATGATATTTGGGTTGAACAACCAGAGAAATGAAACACCAGTGTTGAACACATTTAGAAAAAGGGACAAAAATAAAAAAACATGAAAATGATGAATTAATCAAGAAAATGATTTATTGTCCTTGATCCATTTACATTGAAATGAAAAATGAAGAACCAGTAATATAACAAACTATCCAAAACAATTCTGACTATAATCTAATCCTGCAATATGACCATTCTGGAAGTCAATCTGCAGGTCAATTTATATTCATTCATCATAGGAATTAATAATATGGAAAAAATAAAAATAAAAAAAATAATATTTTGGATCAATCACTGGTGAAAAAAAATTCATTTCTATTTTTGTGCGATAGATCCTTGAATATCAATGTGCATTGTTCAATGCTTCTCAATCGGGTTTTCATTCACCAAGGGAGTTCCATTCCACCTCTGTTATTATAGGATTCTTTGTGTTAAAATGCTATCTTGGTTTGTCACAATGATACTCTGGTGGTTTGGGTTTTTGGTGGTAGCGGTGCCTGACAGCTTCTCTTCACAAGATCAATCAAATTCTTCTACTCTTGCTACCCAGACCGATGTCCTAGGTCTCTTCTCAGGTAGGTATGAAGGTGTTTGTGGTGGAATGGGATGGTGTTGTGGGTTTCATTCAGTGTCGAGGTTTCGTGGCACCTGGGTTTCTTCATCGCCATGGTTGCTGGTTGAATCGAACGATCTAGCAGAAGTTTGGGGTTCTATCCTCGTCGACATCCTTATTCACTGGTTAATGTTCCTTTTTTGTGTTTCTTCAATCCATCCCTCCTATTTATGATTTTTCAAATTGTTGGTCTCTATCTCCCTATTGGTGGTTCTGAAGAAACTGGTTCGTGATCCATATGATGGTCACCATTCCCAAATTAGGGATTCCCACCCAAACTCTTCCATGGCCTCTGGTTTCTTCTCACCAAGCCAGGTCGGCATGGTGCGATGGATCTTGGTGAGGTTTTGGGATGGTGTTGTTTGAACGTTTTATTGCTGATTCAGGAGGTGCGAACTGGAAGTCGATGTTCAAGTTGCTACATGTTTGGTGTATCTTCTTGTTGTCGATGATTCTTGCTGGAAGTTGTGCTCATGGATTGATTGTTCATAATGGTTATGGTGGTTTTCAGTGGATAAGTTTTTGTGTCTTTCTGATTCATAATAGTGATTCCATTGATCCTTTTCTGAGTCTTCGCCGATATTGGGGTAGGGATGCTGATGGATAGTTCGTAGGGTGTGCAGCTCGAGATGGTTCATCATTCGTGATGATATGGTATGATTTTGTTTTGTTTTTGAATTTGAATTGGTTGGAAGTGTACTAGGTTATTTGGCGCCCATTTATATTTTGGTATGATGTATGAACGGTTGTAGCTGTGAGGTTCCCACTCAGCCGTAAATGTGGTTTTTTTATTGAAAATGAAAAAAAGATATTGGTGGATTTCCTCTAACTCTTCCCATTGAATCTCATCTATTTTCATGGTTATAAAAAAAGAAATAAAAATTTTCAAGATGATTTTAATTAAATAATTTCATTTGAATGGGTAAATATTTTTAATAAATAAATTATTTAATTTATATATTTTAAACGTTCTCCCATAATAGTGCCTCAAAATGAACACCCAATATGTTCCAAGGTAATATTGCGGCTCGAGTAAAACCCATGATTTAATATCAATGAAGCAATTGGATTTCTGATATATGGCTCCATCTAAAATATATTCCACATTTTTATGAAAATTATATGTGTATTATATTTGATATATTTAATACATTTCTGATATTTATTCTAGGCACACCGGTCCTCAAAATTTTGTGCCGCCTCCAAACTAGTCCCTAAAATAATCCATACATTATCAAAAAATTATATGTGTTAAATATGACATGAAAATTAACATGTTATCAGTAATGATAGATAATTAATTCCAAAAATCATATTAAATATTACTTTATGGATAATAATAATATGTCAAGCAAGTATATTCCAAAAACATTATATCAAAGATGCATTATATACATGATATGTCATTATCATACCCTTATGGGTTTTATTTATTAGTTTAGTATCTAGTTGTCATGGTATTGATTTTATACCTTTATAAAATTCACTAGATATAATAGAGTGGTTATAACTGGAATAAAATAATAAGTTTTTTGCTCTACCGTGGATGATTACTAAAACTTTCACCACTTCATTCACATGATCCACTTTATTTTTTTTTGATTCCATAAACCCTCCCTTTATCCTTTGAATGAGTGGTTCCTAAAGGAATTTTCATCATTATCCACTTGATTCAGGAATTGGTTTGTGTAATGTGTACACACCTTCAAATTTTTTAATTAGACTATTATTGCTGCAGAAGTTTGACCTTTTATTCAATCACTATCAATGTTAAGCCTCCTTATTTCTATAAAATAATAATTTTCACTATATAATTTTTTTCAAACATGAAGCATTTAACTGTTCACTTAATGAAATTTACTCCATAATACTATCAACATATTTGGTATAAAGGAACATAAATTATCATACATTCATGGTTTTTATTATAATAATTTCCATAAAATGTAATCTATCAAATTTTCCCCAGACCATGTAGACAATGATAGTCTGCAGTCTCCATTTCTAACATGAGAAAACAACGACTGATTCCATCGAATATATTGAATTTTATTTTAGATAATTCCAATTAGGGACATAATCATATGCCACTAAATAAATTATATATTTTTTTGATTTATGATAAAATTAGAATTATACATTTTATGTCTTTAAAAATTTTACTCATCGATACTAATTTATTTGTCATACTTCTACTCTAGTTCTTGTAATTCCCCCGTTATTTTAATAAGAATAGTTTGAGGAAAATAAAAATTGAAAAATACATTCTTAATATTTTCCCATTCAATGTTGTAAAAATGCTTGTATTTCCTCTTATTCTTGATAAATGTATAATATTGACCAGCCACACTATCAAAATTATAGATAGAATTAATAACCTTCTAATGGTTTAATCACTGGAGAATAGATTTTTTTCTCAATATTACATTAATTCATTACCAAATAATTAAAGGGATTGAGTACTCACTAAAAGGGGGTGGACTATACAACGCCAAGATTTTTAAAGAAGCAAATTATGTTCAATAACATATATGACATGAACTATATATCATAAAGGACCTATGAAATATATTTTTAAATATGAGCATTATAAAATAGCCCTTAAATTGATAGGTGCGAATAGAAATAAATTAATTATGAAAATTATATGGTGTACACATGTTTAAATAATTTTTTTGTTTATCAATTAAGTAGAAATACAAATAATAATAATTTGAATTAAAATAATTTTGTTTCAAAAAATGTTATTTTTGTCTAAAAATGATTTCATCATGTTTTTCATACTTATGTAAAAATTATTTTCTTCCACTACTGAAAAATTTATCTGAAAATTTAAATTAATTTTTTAAATAATTATTTCAAAATTTTCTTAGAGTTAATTTTTTCTAGTTTTATAAAAAGATGAATTTTTCAAGGAATAGTGAATATATTGGGTTTTTATTTAGCACTTACTTTTTGTGTAAAGAATTTAAAAGTAGAATTTTATAAAAATTTATTTAAAATAAAATCATTTCAAATATATGTTAATTAATTAAATTTAAATAATTTAATTTATTTATTAATTAAATTTTTTTATAAAAACATTTCTTACTTTTGAAAACGTTTCCTTTGGAAAACATATTTTTCATCACATCTCCATATTAAATTTTAAATTATATTTTTACACTAAAATGAATGGAATTTTCTAAAATGGTTATGTGTATTGAATTAGAATAATTCAATTTATATTAAAAGTTCTATTTAATTATTTTTCATTATGATTAGTAATTATAGTAATTATTAATTTACGTGGTTTAGGTTAGAATGAGTTTATATAGTGGTCAAACAAAGATGATAAGTTTTGAAATGACTTAAAAATGTTTTTAATATAAAAAATCATTTGTAAACTTTATTCTTATAAAAATTTTAATTGTGTCCTCTCCATAATTTATAAAAGTATACACCCTCTTCTCTCCTCTTCACACTCCAAAATCATTTTATCTTGTAAAATAACTACCCGAAACCCTTCCTTAAATTAATTTATTATTCATATTGTCCTTGTATTTATTAAAAAACTAATCTAGTATTTGTTTTGGTATAAACAAAAAGTGGTTTCCCAAAGAAAGGGTATTGTTCTTAATCATGCGTTTTCAATTTATTTCTTCCCTCAACTCCTAAAAATTATTATCAACTATAATAAACAAATAATATTTGTATCTCCAAAACACTGATAATCTATTATGTTAGTTTCATTACCTACTTCAATCTCCTCTTTCATCAAATGGGAAATAAAATCATAGATCATGTAAATTGTGGACTACCACCTCACAAACCAATGTTTTATTTCCATCACCACTAATCACGGCTGGATATAATGATGGATTTAAAAAATATACACATATATATATGTGTGATATTGGTGAAATAATAAGGCTTATGAAACTATAATATCACATATACCTTCTTACTATTAAATCAATTGGAAAACGAAAACAACACCCATGCGTATATGACGACTACGACCTCATAATGAAATCTGAAACGTTTTTCATTTAATTTTGTCATGGATGGTAAAATGGATATATTTAATTAATATATATTATATAACATTGGTTTATTAAAGGTTATATATTATTTATCACTCCTTCTTTCCATATGTAAAAAACAATAATAGTGTTCATGCATACGTATAGTAGACCATCTCCAAAAACAATGTATCCCATTTTTATACATTCAACAATATGAACTATTCTTAAAACATATTCGATGCAAATATGTGTCATTTATTTAATTTTTAAAGTTTTTTATTTAATAAAACCATAATCAAATTACAAGGACCAAAATTACTAAATAAAAACATAAGTGAAAAACGATGAAGTTATCACTTGTCAATGAGTTTTTAATAATGAATTTTTAATTAACACATGATCAAAAGTTTCCAAAAGTAGTATAAAGTATGATATATATGAGTGTGGTTATTCAATATATTTATCATAAATATCTATTTATTATAATGAAGGATTGAACATGTATATTTTAAATCATATCTGGGATAATGTTCTCCCAAAAAACTTTTACATTTGAGAGACATATTCTATATACACAATGAATGTATTTTTTGGGTGGAACGTACTACACCTTTGATATGTTATATCATGAATATATTTATATTAATTTTATTAAATGATTCAATTTATTTTATTTCAATCAAGGGGCTTTGGATTCAAATATTTTGTAAGGTGGAAAGGGTTTATCTCACAATCATATTATTATTCAGGATTTTTTATATTTATGTCTAACTTGGGGGGGAATTATTTTTTATTTAGATATTGAAAACAATAAATTTTATTCTCCTATTGTTATTCCTAAAATTTTCATTTAAATTTAGAATTTTCTAATATTTTTAATTTAAACTGTTTGAGGAAATGTTTTTAATAAAATCTGACATTATTTCCATTTTTGGTCAAAAATTATTTTCCTTCCAAATCCATGTTTTCTAAAAAAAAGTTTTTTAGTGGGTTTTAATATTATATAATCTTTTTTAATTTCTAATTTACTAATTATCAGAATTACAAAAATTTAATGGATTCATCTTGTCATTTTGAAACTATGTACTTTTTTAATTTTATGAAAAACAATATTAAAGGAATATTTGTTTTAACATAAATTGTATGAACCAAACAATCCCTCTATCATGGACACTCATTACTCTTAGTCATACTTCAATAGTGTCGATGATTCTTTTCTAATAAATATTTTTTCATAATATTCCTGATTTTCAAAGTTTTTGAAATATATTTTCAATGTGAAAATGATGTTTTCCACAATAATGTTGAAATGGGGTTTTTAGGGTATTTCTATAAATAAATGACAAAAAACATTCTTTTTAGTTATTACCCATTTGGAATATGATGCGATGATACCATTTTTATTATTTTTTTGGATTTTTTACGATCATTTTGAATGGGGATGTTCTATTTTGATATCAATTTCTATATTAATCTAGATGGTTTATGATTATTATTATTTATTTTCTTACTATTGGTATATCATATAATAGTTTTTCAACATGATTATTCATGTTGATTAGATTTATCCCCTTTCATATGAGTAATTTATTAGACTTAGTAAGTTATGGGAAGTTCCCAATATATCCAATGATACCTCATTAGGTCTCAAGAGACAAACTATCAAGGGTTCTTGGTTGAGGCCTTACCAATTTATATACGATTTTTTTGCATGATACATTCATTGTTTGGTGAGGATGTCCTAAATTATTCATCTACTCTTTATGATATATTTATTATTGTTCATGTGATTATTTTATTAGCTATAATATCCATTTATTATTTTCAAGAACATGTGATTATTTATATGGAATTATAAGATCATAAATTATTTATACAATATTATTATTCATGTTTAGTTTATTGATTGAATGGAATGTGTTTCAGTTATTTACATTACCATATTTATTGTGCCTTATTTGTTAATAATAGCTTCTTCAATGTTCATATCATTTCTGAGAGTTAGACCTCACCCCTTTCATTTTGATTCCATTCCCCGGAATAAAGAAGTGTAATTTGATTTATTTTTAGGGATAATTTTGAGGAAATAATTCTTTTCTAAATGAAAATTAGAGATTTTATTTTATGATTTCAATTCTAATATGAGAATCATGTAGGTATCTTCATTACACATATAAGTAAACTCTTCGTTTCATTGGGTTGAAATTCCTTATATTTAGTTCCAGTGTAATAAATTAACCATTGGATTTGGGCTTCTTGGGTATAGGTATTTAAAGAATTAATCAAAATAATTTTAATATAAACCTTGGAAATAAGATAAATTAAAATAAATATTATAGAAAATAACCCTTTAAATGACTCAAAATAGATGTCTATTTATAGGAATAAATCCTAATATTTTGGTAAGGTAGTTGTTACATGGATTTACTATTGATACATCTCTTTTAGGATACTATAAGTGGATAAGTCCTTGGGACACATTTATTTAGGGTAAATGCCTTTGAAAATTTGGATTATTCTTTAACTCAATCATCACCTAGTATATGACAATGTAAATTACTATGCGTATGGTTTTCCACTCCTGAGATATATTCAGGGGTTAATTCACATTTTCATTACAAACAATTATGATGGATTTGAACATATTTTTATTATTTGAAAATGTTCCAAAAACCCATTTCAATTATTATATGTTTATACATGCATAATGTTTACAAATATGTAAAGTGTGTCGCTTGTTTTGATATTATACATTATGATTGAAAATTTTATGGTTCAATATTGGGTATTCCATTGTTTATAAATGGATCCTAATGGAATTAATGTAAATTGTATCAATTCATGTAATCCATGTTGGCATTTCCAACTTGGGAAAGATAATAAAGATGAAGCTGGTGTTTTAGTTGGAACTAATCAAATTAAAAGGTCATTTTGGAAGGTAATATGGATTATATCTAATAGAATTCCCTATATGGGGAAACCTAGTAATACACAATTTATTGTAACAATGTTATACCAATACATGGGTCAAAAACCTCAATCATTCAATGGGACTAACAATCGATTTGTAATTGGGTAATGGATGACTGCCTTATATAATATATTTCTCTTTTAGGGTAGTAATGAAGGGGAAAATGTTTTCATTTTAGTTCATTATATCTTATAGGATGCGGAAAATTGTATTAATTTATTCAAAGCACCATGAATGGAGAAGAAATATAAAACCTAGAGTGGAAAGATTTTAATGTAATATTCAAAGAAAAACATTTTCCTCAAGTGTGTTGAAAAGATATGGGGAGAAATTTTCTGAGGCTTTGAAAAAATTAATATAAAAATGTTTTAAGGTTTGAATCTAACATTACAAGTTTAATATTACATGATATGGAATACAACTTTAATTCAAATATAAATACTAATCAGTTCATTTATGAGATTATTCCAATCCTTTAAAATTCACTAGTAACCCAAACATTCTCATCATATGAGGATATAATATCATGTGCAATCCAAATAGAGAAATAATTCACCATGACTTATAGAATTAAATGAATTTAAGAAAATAAGATGATAATATAGAAAAATATGAATTATGGGAAGATTTTAATGAGGGATTTCCACAAATGTGATCATTTTGTAATGAAACACCCTCATAATTTCTTGAAGGGAAAGGGGTTTTTCTTAATGTTTTTTTGAATAATTCCATAATATGCAAGAAATCTAGGTTAATAAAGAAACCTCTAATATAAATTAATTTAGCAGTAAGGATATGGGTCACTAAAAATATGAATTCCCTAGTCATCAATGGAATATACCTTTGAATAAGCTAAGGGGTCAATGTCATGTTTATGATTTTACTACTGTTGAAGTGTATTGATGAATGTTCTTATGTATTTGAATAAAATATTAACATTTTATATATATTTTGTCAATGATATTATAAGTAAAAGAATTGTGAAATGTATAAGGATTGTACTACAATATAATTATTTATGTTTTGGAAAAGATATATTGAATGGTTTGAATGATCAGGAAAAGTGTTTTAGTGGAAAGTTGATATTATTTGAGAACATATGATTAAGGGAAGATAACCCTTATAATATTATCTATTTTATAATAATAATGGGATGTTTAAGTGATTATATTGGTAACCATGAAATTAAATATTGATTCAATGGTCTATGTTGACTATTTAGGACCTTACTATATGTAGGGATTTTTGGAATAGGTTTGATAATATGAGATTTTAGATACATAATAAGGAGGGAATTTATTTTTTTGAATCATGAATATTTTTCTTAAGTGGTCAATGTATTCACATATATAATATATGACATTCATAAAAATTTAATATTTTTTTTTGGAAACTGATGTTAAATTTATTTTAGAAATCTATTGACCTCCATTCTAAATATTTGGACATTTAAATTTGATGGACATATATTGAAATGATATTAAGTTTTAAGTACTTATGGAATGGATTAAGTTGAAATCTGGTTATTATTGTTGAGGTTTGAGAGATTAATGTGTTGTATTTATAATATTGGATAAAATATTCAAATAATTTTGGTTTTATTGAACATTAGAGGAATATATTGTCATTATAGTTTGATTGTGTGATCTTTTAAAAGTTAATTTTAGAGATTCTGAGGTAATACAATTGTCTTGGATATTTATTTCTTGGAGTGATATATTAACTAGAAATTAATGAAAGAAAAATCACAGGGTTAAATTATTCTTATGAAATGAAAATTAATAAATTAAGTGTATATTATTATGTTATTATAAAATATGGTAAATCAATTACCCATATCTTTGAAATTGATCTTCAAACAAAAATTTTATCCATGTTATATTATATCTGGTGAACTGATGGTCTTTTCACCCTCATATATTTATTTCATTATGGTTGTTAACTGTCTCATGACAGTATTCGTATAACTGTAACAACCCAATTAAATGAAGAATAAGACATATTTCATATTTATTAATTTTAGTGAATTAAAAATAAATTTTATTTTCAAGGGGTTTCTATGTTTGATAGCGTACCCGATACGCAACAACGAGTTTCTTTGGAATCTTACGTTGCACACTAATAATATAATATTATTATTTTAAATGGTACTTAACTCCTAGTCGTTCTATTGATGAAAATGAACAAAACTAACTAAAATATTATTATAAATGTTTGCTAAATGTATTTAAATTTATCCAATAAAAAATTAGAGGCTTAAAATGTGAATGAATCTAATTTTAAGGATAATTTACAATAAATGTCTGATTTACCACCTGTTAATGGAGAAGCCTCTTTAAATATAGTCTTTGTGACTTTAATACATTCTAATTGACCAAATAAAATCCTTATTTATAATGGGGACATCAAAATTTAATTTGTGTAAATTTCTGAGATTTTTCTGATAAAGTTCATTTTTAATGAATAGTGAAAATATTGTATTTTAAATCAAAAGTACCTTTTAATATAATTTATTTATATGGTTAGATTATATTTTTAATTGGTTTTAAAGTGTAATTAGAATATATTTTTACCATTTAATAAAATGTTTGTCATTGTAATTAATTTCACTTTGAAATTGGACATAAACAAGTATTAATTTTTTGATAGCTATTGTTTTTTAAAAACACGCTATTTGTTTCTATAATAGGAATTAATTTTAAAATTAATTAATGACACTTATATGTTTTGAATTTGAAAAAATAGACATCATTTTTGAAATCAGAATATCAAATATAGATTAGGCTAAATTTTTGGTTTTTTTCGAAAAAACTTCAATTTTTGATGAATAGTGAAACCACTAAGTAGTAGTTAAAAAACAGACTTTTTCAAATAAATGAAATTTTACCACTTTTTTGAATTGAATTTTGAAAATCTAACATACATGGTTGTTATTAGGTAGTAAAATTTGGTTCAATAAGATGAAAATAATTTTTGGTGAATAGTACCTGTTGACTTTTATTTTCCACTATTAAAGGAAAATAATGTCATTCAAGATAAAAAGAAAATTATAATAATTCAAAATTACAATAACACTTGTCCAAACCTTATTGGATGAGTCATGGCCGACCATGGACATATTCGGGTCTATTTTGGGACCCCATGGAGCCACTTATGAATGATAATAACACTTTAGATTAATTAATTTAATGTAAAGGCAAAAATGACATAAAAAGGTACTTTAGTAAATTAATTTTTATATGGTGTTATATAAGTAATCATTTTGACTATAAATATTAATTGTAAAGCTAAATAAATCCCACATAATGGTATTTGTTTTATAGTTTTTAGACATCAAATAAATTAAATTATTTATGACACAGTAATGATTTACTATTTACCGCATTAATAAATGATTTAAATAAATAAGATTATAATGACTAAAATATTATCCAAAACATGTCCAATTTTTTTGATGATTTTATTTAGAATATGAGTCATCTTATGTTATAATTTAATGATTTTGTACCTTATTAAACCAAAGATATGATTATAATAAAATAATTTTTTCACATTTTTCTAAAGAGCCCCTCCTCTCCCTTATAAAAAGAGACCACTTCTAACAAATTACACACACCTCTAAGGCCTTTTTATCATCCAAACTCTACCCAATTAATCTTCCTAAATCTCTCTACTACTCCTAGAAGCCTTACCTTAGGCAGAAGTCCCATGAAGAAATCATTTCGTTCAAACCAAATGGAGTTACCCAAATTAAAGGTAACTGTTTCTCTTTAATAGTTTTCTTTTATTTTACATCTCCAACCCCTAATATATTTTTATTACATTTTTTAACAACACCAGTATCCTCAATATACTAGGATTTTGTTATGAGAAGGAAAAGAACTACACTTACACACACCTCCATCTATTGGATGAAGAACATAATGTTTCTGTGGATGGAAAACTAACGTCTCACGAAACGATGATTGTTCGATTATCCCTTACTGCCTCTCATGGTGGCCATTATGATGGAAATGTATTTATATGTGATATATATTATGTTTATGTTTTCTTTATGACTCAGTAATTTCCATTTATATCATGCCTCTATGGTTTCATTTATGGGTAAATCGATAATCTCATTAGAGAAAATGCAGACTACCGCCCCCTCAAAGTGATATGACTCGTTAATGCCATATGTGGGAAGTATAAAGGATACAGTTAATGATATTATATATGATATTATATATGACATTATAATAGAATTATAATATACCTATGTATCATTATGTTTTAATTCCATTAAAATATGAAATAGAAATGAAAGTAGCGTTCACGCGTACGTACGGCTTACCATCTCCATGAACGATGCATTTAATTTATTACATACAAATGTTATGAACTATTATAAATAAATGTATATAAAGGATATATATGATATATATGATATCTAAATCATGAATATCATTCTGGATATAATTCACTACTAACCACATGGACAACTTGTATATATAAGGTGTTCATTTCTAACTCAAGTGCCAAATATCGACAAAACGAACATTATTAACTTAAATGATTACATAATTTTTATAACATGGTAATAAGTGATATAAAAAGAATAATAAATCTGAAAAATCATCTTAAGAAAGAGGAAATTAACTTTAGTTTATTATTCACGAGATTAAAGAACGATCGAGTCAAGTTGGACATGAGGTAAGGGACTTCGTCTCAATCTCCTTTCATTGAGGCATATTTAGTTTTATACATGAGTTTATTTTATACGGTGTATAAACCCATTTGACTTTTAATTTCATTCAAAGGGAATCTTTTTATACAAATCTTTTTTCTAAACAACAAAAATGAATGTTTTTTTACATAAGCGGTGACAACGACCTATCCAACACCGTGAGTATTATTTGATCTTTGGATTCCTTAACAAGCCTTAATGTTTTTTTAAAAGGAAAACTGAAAACCATATACACTTTTTTACATATTTTGGTATTGAAAATGATTTTGAGAATGGATTTATTATTTAAATATCTTGAAATGGTATTTTTTTTATTGCAATGTGGAGGTTTTATCTTTCCTTTATGCATAAGTAATGTGTTATGATCATGTTATGTTTCCTGGGAAGTATTTACGTATATGGGTTGTTCTGTAATAAACCCAGGGCGGGTGAGCTTGAGGTAAATCTCTAATTCATTGGGTAACGTGACGGAGGTAAACATGGTTGTTTCTCATAAGAGATTTAGGGAATATACTGTGATAGGTATTCAAAAGTAACTCTCTGTGTAGCTATGATAGCTACAATGTAAGTATGTTATGGATACCACAAGATACCAATATGATATATAATTTCTATGTGTATTTCATAAATCTTATGATTTCATGAGTTATGTGAAAGAATTCATGTTTTTTATGTCTTTTTGATCAAATTTTTTCATTCTTTGTTTTATAACCCTAACTGATCTTTTTATGCTCATCCCATGTTTTGAAATGTTTTCACATGACTTAAAGATGAATAGGGTCAAGGATGGGATCAAGAAAAGTCATGCTATCTAAAACCTGGAACTAGACATGACTCTTATTTTCAAGAGTTTTTATTTTATGAAATAAATGGAAACTCTGTAGAATTGTCTACTTTTTTATCTTTTGAGATGTAATAGTTATGTCCTAATTCTCTAAAACTCTAAACCTGAAAAGATCCTGAATATGAATTATTCGTTTAGTTCAAGATTATATAAGGGTTATGGACATGTCCTAATAGTTGTTATTATAGGTCGGTTTAGATAACTTTATATGTCAGGGTATTATTAAATTAATATCCATAAATTAATTTATGTTAAAATTGAAATCATAGAGCACTTACATTTTACCATGTTTCTTTGCAATTACATATTACAATGATTTTTTGCCTAAGGTATTTCTGGGTTCAGAATGGTTTTCCACAGAGGAAACAGGGAAGCTATGTTGGGATGACATCAGCAGGAAAACAACCTTCAAAATCAGAAACCTGAGGTGGTTGAAATTAGAACAGAACAATTTGTTGCAGTGAGGGCAAAGTTGACTCAGGGTATAAATGGTGGTGGTATCCATGTATGAGATTAGCCAGATCAACCACAGAGGAACATGTCGGTAGTGGAGAATTTAATGACGCAACATCCTCCATCATTCAGAGGATCATCTGATCTGGTGCTAGAAGAAGTGTGTATTAAAGCACTAGAAAAGATTTTTGATGTCATGGGTTTTTCAGAACATCAAATGTTAGTCTTGTTTTTTACCGTTTTGAAGGTGAATCTGATCAATGGTGGTCAATGGTGAAAAATATCAGGGATATTGAGGAGATTGATGCTAATGATTGGGATTAATTCAATGGTATGTTTCTTGAGAAATATTTCCCTCAAGTGGTTCTTCTTAGGATAGAAAAACAATTCCTGGAATTGAGGAAGGAGGATGACTCAGTGGCTGCTTAGGAAGAAACATTCACTCGACTGGCTAGGTATGCACCAAATTTCATATGAGATATTGATATTAAAATCAACCGTTTTTTACTTAGGATTAATTCCAATGTATTGAAGGTCCTTAGCTTCTCATGAGTTCAATGGTTATGAAAAACTTGTTCGTTTTGCAGAGAAGGTGGAGATGGAGTTTTCCGATGATCAGGTATTCTTTGAAAAATAACAGAATAAGAGGTCGAGGTGGTAGGCGAAAGGGAAGAACTCTTCAAAAAAGTATGATGGTAAGAAACATAAGTTTACAATTTGTGAAAATTGTGGTAAAACGCATGTTGGGGAATGTCCTTAGAATTATTGTAAGTGCTACAGATGTGGTAAAATGAGACATAAGGCTCGTAATAAAAATTAAAAATAACCGGGTAATGGTAAGGAAAAATCTAATTTACAGTCAATAAAATGTTATAAGTTCAATGAAATGTGTCATTATGCAAATTAGTGTCCAAAAAACAACACAACCGAAGGAAAGCAGCTAGACTACAAGAAGACAGTGGTGTTGAAATCCTTTGCAACTACTTTAGTGGATGTTGGGCCATCAAATGAAGTAGTATCATCTCCAGGGAGCTCAGTATTTTTTTAATATTGACTTGAGGTCTGGGTACCATCAGTTGAATGTAAAGGAAGAAGACATTTGAAAGACCATGTTTCGTAATAGATATCGCCATTATGAATTTGTAGTTTTGCCTTTTGGTTTATCTAATGCACCTGTGGTATTCATGGATCTTATGAATATAATTTTCCGTGAGTTCTTGGATATGTTTGTGGTTGTTTTCATTGAATATATTTTGGTTTATTCCAAAAGTAAGGAGGAACAGGAAATTTATTTAAGGGTTATCTTACAAACCTTAAATGAAAAGAAACTGTTTGGGAAATTCGGAAAGTGTGAGTTTTGGTCACAACAAATTTCGTTCCTCAGTCACATTATTTCAAAAAATGGCATAACTGTTGATCTTGCTAAAACAAAAGTTGTTGAAAAATAGCCAAGACCCACAAATATAACAGAGATTCATAGTTTTCCTGGTTTGGAAGGTTATTACTGGTGGTTTGTTGAATATTATGCACGGTTATCTAGTCCAATGACTATGTTAACTCGAAAAGGTGCTAAGTTTGTCTGGACAAAAGAATGTGATGATTGTTTTCAGGAATTGAAAAGGATATTGGTGAATGATTCAGTTTTGGCACTTCCATCCAGAAATGGTGAGTTTGTTATCTAGAGTGATGATTTGTTGAAAGGACTGGGTTATGTCATATTACATAATGGTCAGGTAATTGCTTATGTTTCACATCAGTTGAAACCCCAGGAGTAAAATTACCCTACAAAAGATTTGGAATTAGCTTCTGTTGTTTTTTATTTAAAAATTTGGAGGCATCATTTGTATGGAGTGTAGTGTGAAATATATAATGATCACAAAAGATTAAAGTATATATTCACTCAAAAAGAATTAAACATGAAACATAGGAGATGGTTTGAATTAATAAAGGATTATAATTGTACGATCCATTACCATCCCGGAAAAGAAAATAAAGTGGTTGATGCTTTGAGTCAAAATACTAATGATTTATTAACTATGTTACATTTGGAACATGATCCTTTGGTTTTTTGTTCGATGAACCTTGGCAGAAAAGTTGTAGGTGAATGAAATTTTTATGTTTTTTATTAGGTGTCAGTGAGATCATCTCTATTAGACAGAATAAAGAAAGTGCAGAAAGAAGATAGTGAGTTACAGAAAAAGGTAGAGTTGGTTCAGATGGGTAATTTTCTTGAATTTAACATTGATAATGATTGTGTTTTAAGGTTTGGAAAAATATTATGTGTGCATTGTGATTTATAGTTGAATAATGAGTTGTTATGTGATGCTCATAGTTCTCTGTTTTCATTTCATCCTATTGTACTAAGATGTACAGAGATATTCGGGAGTATTATTGGTGGGATGGAATGAAAAGTGATATTGCTGACTTCACTATGAAGTGTCTGAATTATCAGTAGGTTAAAGCAGAGTGGTAGTTACTAAAAGGGATTCTTCAGTGTTTACAGGTTCCAGACTGGAAATAGGAAAATATATCAATGGATTTTGGTGTGGGATTACCAAAGACATCTCGAGGTAATAATAAATCTGGGTTATTGTTGATCGATTGAATAAATCAACTCATTTATTTCCTATTCGGGATACATTCTCTCTCGATCAACATTCTCGATTGTATGTTAAAGAGATATTCAGGTTGCATGGAGTTCCCCGATAAAATGTATCTGATCGTGATCCATGGTTCACTTCTAACTTTTGGAAGGGCCTTCAGAAGTCATTGGGCACTGAATTAAATTTTAGTATATCTTTTCATCCTTAATCAGATGGGAAATGAGAACGAACAATTCAGACTGTGGAGCATATGCTTCGTTCTTGTTCACTGGATTATCAGGGATGTTGGGACCAACATCTTTCTTTGGTTGAATTTTCATATAACAATAGTTTTCATTATAGTATACAGAAGGCTCCAATTGAGGCATTATATGGAAAGTGTTGTCGAAGTCTAGATTTTTTGGATGAAGTAGGTGAAAGGAAGTTTATGGGACCAGAATTGGTAGAAGAGATGGCAGAGAAAGTTCAGTTGATTCAAAATCACATGAGAACAGCTCAGAATATACAGAAAAGTTATGAAGATATCCAGATGAAGGATCTTTCTTTTGAGGTAGGTGATCTTGCCTTTCTCAATGTTTGTCCATGGAAAACTGTGATGTGTTTTAGGAAGAAAGGAAATTTGAGTCTGAGGTTCATTGGAACTTATGAAATTATGGAGAAAGTTGGATCAGTTGCGTACAGAGTGTCTTTACCTCCAAATTTATCTCAGGTACACAGTTTTTTTTATGTTTTGATGTTGAGAAAGTATATGCCAGATCCATCTCATGTTTTGAGCCTATAGGTAGTTTAGTTTGAAGAGAATCTCTCTAACTAAGAACAACCGGTTTAGATTCTTGACCATTGAGAGAAAGTGTTGTGGAATAACGTAATTCACATGGTAAAGGTTTTGTGGAAAACCCATATGGTTGAAGTGGCAATGTGGGAATCTGAAAATTCTATGACAGATAAATACCCCCATTTATTTGATAAGTGAATAAAATTGCAAGGACGCAATTTCCAAAAGGGGGGAAGGATGTAAAATCACAAGTTATTGAATAATAAGACATATATAATATTTATTAATATTTTTAAATTAAATAATAATTTTACTTTAATGGGGTTTCTATGTTCGATAACGTACCCTATACGCAATAACGTGTTTCTTTGGATTCTTACGTTGCACACTAATAATATAATATTATTATTTTAAATGGTAGTTAACACCTAACCATTTTATTGGTGGTAATTAACAAAACTAACTACAATATTATTATACATGTTTGTTAAATGTATTTACATTTATCCAATAAAAAGTTAGAGGCTTAAAATGTGAATGAATCCAATTTTAACCATAATTTACATTAAAAGGTCGATTTATTGCCTTTTAATGGAGAATCGTCTTTAAATATATTTTTGTTTACATTAATACATTATAATTGACCAAATAAAATCCTTCTTAAGAATTTGGACATCAAAATTTACTTTGTGTAAATTTTTGGGATTTTTCTGAAAAAGTTCAATTTTTAAATGAATAGTGAAATTAGTGTATTTTAATTCCGAAGTTCCTTTTAGTATAGTTTATTTATATGGTTGTATTATCTTTTTAATTAGGTTTAAAGTTTAATTATAATATATTTTTACCATTTAATCCTATTTTGGTCATTGGAATTAATTTCACCATGAAATTGGACATAAACAAGTATCAATATTTTGATAGTTATTGTTTGTTAAAAACACGCTATTTGTTTTGATAATGGGAATTGATATTAAAATAAATTAATTCCACTTCTATGTTATGAATTTGTCCAAATATACATCATTATTGAATTTGTAATATCAAATATAGCTTTTTCTGAATTTTTTGTTTTTTTTTTGAAAAACTTCAATTTTTGATGAATAGTGAAACCAATTAGTAGTAGTTAAAAAAATTGAAATATTAATTTAAAAGAAATTTTACAAATTATGTGAATTGAATTCTGAAAATTCTACATACATGGTTGTTATTAGTAAGTAAAATGTGGTTCAACAGATAAAAATAATTTTTGGTGAATAGTAACTATTGACTTCTGTTTACAGCTTTTAAAGGTAAATAAGGTAATTCAAGTTAAAAAGAATATTATAATAATTCAAAATTATTTTAAAACTTGTCCAAACCTTATTGGATGAGTAATTGACTACCATGGGCATCTTTGGGGCGATTTTAGGACCCCATGGAGCCACAAATGAAATATAATGACACTTTAGATTAATTAGTTAAATGTAAAGGGAAAAATTACATTAACAAAAATATTTTAGTACATTAATTTTTATATGGTGTTATATAAGTAATATTTTTTCCTATAAATATTAATTGCAAATATAAACATATTTCCTACATCATGGTATTTTTTTTATAATTTTTATACATCAAATAAATTATATTATTTATGACACAATAATGATCCTGTATTTACCTCGTTAATAAATGATTGGAATAAATAAGATTATAATGAATAAAATATTATCCAAAACTGGTCCAATTCTGATTTTATGATTTTATTTCTAGTATGAGTCATCTTATATTTGACTTTAATTATTTTTGGACCTTTTTAAACTGAATACATGTTTATAATAAAATAATGTTTTCACACTTTCCTAAAGATCCCCTCATCTCTCTTATAAAAGGATTCCACTTCTAACCAATTAAACACACCTCTAAATCCTTTTGGCTCGTCCGAAAACTACCCAATTGATCTCCCTATATCAACATCCTCCCCCTAGAAGTTTTACCTTAGGCCGACGGCACTTCAAGAAGTCCTTTTGTTCAAACTAAAGGGAGTTACCCAAATTAAAGGTAGCAGTTTCTCTTAAATTGTTTTCTTTTATTTTACTTCTCCAAACCCTAAACTCTTTTTATTCCGTTCATTTGTAACAAAGAAAATAACCTCAATATACTAGAATTTTTTTATGAGGTGGATTTTAACTACACTTACACACACCTCCATCTAATGGATGAAAAACATAATGTTTATGTGGATGGAAAACTAACGCCTCACGAAACGATGATTGTTCAATTATCTCCTACCGCCTCTCATGGTGGCCATTATAATGGAAATATATTAATATACTATTTATATTATGTTTATTTTTTCATTATGCTTCTGTAATTTCCATTTATAGCATGCCCCTATGGTTTTAATTATGGGAAAACGTGATAATCTCATTAGAGGAAGTGTGAACTATCGCCCCCATAAAGTTATATGACTCGTTAATGCCATATGTGGGATGTATAAATTATGCAGTTAATGATATTATATATGATATTATATATGAAATTATATTGTAAATATAATATACCTATGTATCAGTATGTTTTAATTCTAGTAATATAATAAAAAGAAATTAATGTAGCGTTCATGCGTACATATGGATTACTGTCACCATAAATGGTGCATTTCATTTCATACCTCCAAATGTTAGGTACTTTTATAAATACATTTATATACTAGATATATTTGATATATTTGATATCTAAATAGTGAATATAATTCTGGATATAATGGTCTATTAACCACATGGAAAACTTTTAAATATAAGGTTTTAATTTCTTACTCAAGTGCCAAATATTAACAAAACAAACACTATTAACTTAAATGATTACATAATGTTTATAATATGTTAATAAGTGATATAAAAGGAATAATAGACTTTAAAAAGGTTCTTATGCAAGTAGAAATTAACTTTAGTTTATTATTTAGGAGATTAAAGAACGATCGAGTCAAGTCAGACACGAGGTAAGTGACTTGTTCTCAATCTTCTTTCATTGAGGCATATTTAGTTTTATACATGAATTTATTTTATACGGTGTATAAACCCCTTATAATTTTAATTTCATTCAAAGGGAATATTTATATACGAATCATTTTACTAAATGATAGAATGGAATGTTTTTTTTAACGTAAGCGGTGACAATTACAATTCCGTCGTCGCGAGTATTATTTGATCTTTGGGTTCCTTAACAAGCCATAATGTTTTTTCAAAAGGAAAAATAAATACCATATACACTTTTTAGCATATTTTGGTATTGAAAATGATTTCAAGAATGGATTTATTATTTCAATATCTTGAAATGATATTTTGTTATTGCAATATGGGAATTTGTATCTTTCCTTTATTCTTATGTTATGTGTTATGATCATGTTATAGTTCATGGGAATTATTTACGTATATGAGTGGTTCTGTGACAAACCTAGGGTGGGTTAGCCCTAGATAGCTCTCCAATGCATTGAGTAATGCGGTGGAGGTAAACGTTTATGTTTCTCCTAACAGATTTAGGGAATATACTGTGATGGGTTTTCCAAAGTAACTCCATATGTAGCTGTGATAGCTACAATGTATGTACGTTATGGATGCCACAAGTTACCTTTATGATATATGATTTCTATGTATATTTCATAAATCTAATTATTTCATGAGGTAAGTAAAAGATTTCATGTTTTGTATGTATTTACGAACAAATATTTTCATTCTTTTCTTCATAACTCTTACTGAGCTTTTTATGCTCATCCCATGTTTTGAAATGTTTTCACAAGACTTAAAGATGAATAGGGTTAAGGATGGGATCAAGGAAAAGTCATGTATTCTAAAACCGATAGCTAGACCTGAATCATTTTTTCAAGTGTTTTTATTTTTTGAAAAAAATGTAAACAGTGTAGAGGTGTATACTTTGTAAACTTTTGAGATGTAATAATTATGCCCTAATTCTTCCAAACTCTAAACCTGAAAAGATCCTCAATGTGAATTATTCGTTTAATTCAAGATTATGTAATGTTTAAGGTTATGTCCTTATAATAACTCTCCGTTAGTATTTTGGAATAAATTTCTCCTCCATGTTTATATATTAGCTTACAACAAATTTTCACATAATTGAAAACCTAATTACATGTAAATTTAGATGGCCTTCAATTTCCCTTTCCCACGCATCAAGTGAAATTTTTATTAACCATTCATATGATGTGTGATTTCACAACTGGTTTTTTGAAATGAAGATCCTATGGTCACTAAGAAAAAGTTAAAATATCTATGAAATAATTTTTTAAATATGGGCATAATTTAAAAACACAACAAAATTTAAATAACATCCTTATTTTTAAAACCATATATGACATGCATCACATAGCTTAAACGACCCAATAAATATATTAATTAAATGTTATAGTTATTACATAGCCATTAATATGGTCGGTAAGAGTAATAAAAAATTAATTATTAATATTATATAGTTTTTAGTTATATAAATAACTATTTATGTTCTTAATTGAGTTTAAATAGAAATAAAAATCCATTGAAATAAAAATAAATATTTTCCTGAAAAAAGTATTTTTTTCTGAAGAACGTTTTGTCGCTTTTTCCATACATATATTATTTAGAAAATATTTTAGGAAAAATTAAATTTATTTTATATATAATATTTTCCAAAAAAAATATTAGAGAATTTTGGATAGAATTTTCTAAAAAGATTATTTTTTAGGAATAGTGAAAAATGCTGTGTTTTTATTGAAAAATGTCTTTTTATTTAAAATAATTAAAAGTAAAATTTAATTTTAAAAAAAATTATAAAATTAAAAAAATTAATTATATTATAATTATATTAATTTAGGAAATTGTAATCGATTGTATTTTCTACGTTTATATAAACACATTTCATACTTTTGAATACTTTTCCAATGAAAACCCTCTTTTTTATCCCATCTATAGGTAATATTTTGAATTAAATAGTACCACATATGTTAATTAAAATGAAATAAATAATTACATATATTATATCATCATAATAAATATTATTTAAAAATAATAACTTCTTTTTTTGTTGAAATTAATAATAAAAACAGTAATAAGTAATTATTGTGGTTAAGATAAAAACAAGTTTATTAGGAGTTAAATTAATGGGATAATGATTTAAATTACCTAAATACTTTTCCAATTACTATTTAATATCCATATTTTTACTTTACTGGATCCAAATGTAAAAAATTAGGCTTTTGAGCTTTTTCCATGTGGAAAATGTGAGTACAATTTATTCTTTTATGAAATTCCATGTGTGTCCACTCCTCGACAAATAATAGTTAATCCCTACTCATCTCCTCTACACAGTCCCAAAT
This sequence comes from Viscum album, assembly GCA_963277665.1. Classification (NCBI taxonomy): domain Eukaryota; kingdom Viridiplantae; phylum Streptophyta; class Magnoliopsida; order Santalales; family Viscaceae; genus Viscum; species Viscum album. The sequence continues at coordinate 872,042,385 of OY728143.1, read as the reverse complement.
CCATTTTTTTGACTAATAACTACCCAAATAACTTCCTTACATTCCTTTGTATGATATATAGTGTGTTTTTATCTCAATAAAATCTATGAATGCAACAGTCTAAACTAAAAGAGGTTGTGTGAAAAAGTGCTGTAGCTCTTAAACATGAATTTTTATCTTATTTCATCCATTAAACCCTCAAAATCCCATTAAAATATGTTAAAATAATTTAGAAAATATATTAAATATTCTAATATGTTATTTTGTTAATCTTATTACACATATCTATCTCCAATAACACAAAATGGGAAACAAATATTTCGATTCTATATAAGGAAAACGGATGCCTTGCGAACTAATCTAATTCATATTCCATCACAAAATCTGACAGATGGAAATAATTATGGATTGGAAATCTATATAATATATAATAAATACTAAACATTATAAACCAATAATATAACATTTATCTTCTTACCCTCTAATCTATTGGAAAATGATAACAAGGCTTATTTGTAGGACTGGACTACCACCTCCAAAAAGTGATGTCAAATGTTTTTTATTTAATTTTATCATAGATAGTAAAAAGGATAGATTTAATGAAGATATATTATTTATCTGAAATAATAATTATTCTTGAAATGCGAAATATTATTTACCTTTATTTTGTATCGTCCTTAAAAAATGAAAATAACATTAATGAGTACATACACCTCCTATCTCTAGAAACAGTATAACCCATTTTTCTACATTTAACTTTATGAACTATTCTTATCTCTTATATATTGACTATATATTATATTTATATAATTTTTTAAAATATTTATATGATATAAAAATGATCAAAGTACAAGGACCAAAACTAACGAACCTAAACATATATGAAAAACAAAGAAGTTATCACCCAATATAGAGTTTTTAAGTAAGAATTGTTAATAAATGGGAGATAAAAACATATAATAAAATAATATTTTGTATCATATAAATTAATATTCTTCTTTAATAATTTTTTTATAAATAAATATTTTTTTTAGTTATCTACCAACATATATGAATGAATCAAACCTAATGTAAGGGTTTCTCATTTTACTTTTACTTTCTTGAGATATATGCCATATACACACCTTATTTATTTATTGTGGTTTACATACAACCCCATTTATATTATATATCATGAATCTATTTATATAAGGGTATTTAAATTTTCAATTTAATTTATATCTCTCATGGTGCCTATAATTGCAAATTTACCAAAGTTTTAAGTGTTTACCTTACTATCCTATTATTATTCAAGTATAATTATGTATAATTCTCACTTGGAATTTTTTTATTTATTTGTATTATAAAATAATATATATAATTTTCATATATTTATACAAAATATTTTGATCTGATAGTTCCATTTTCCTATTTTTTACTTAAAACTATTGAGAAATAATTTTTAAGGAAACCTTTCTTTATTTCACTTTTCGGTCACAAATCAGTATTGCTCTGAATCCTTATTTTCTAAAAAATAAATAATGGTTTAATTTTATAAAATTATTTTCTAATGTCATTTTAACACATGATTAGATTTTATAAAAAAATAAAATGATTATTTTATTCAATTCAAAACAATGTACTATATTACTTTTTTTGTAAAAAATGTTTATGGAATAGTTGTTCTAACTTAATAGGCATGAAAAAACATTTCTGACAAAATTACCAATCAATTAATTTAATCTTACCTCATGATTCTACTTGACAATTTTCAAAATAAACATTTTTTCCTAATATTATGGAATTTTTTAGTTTTAAAATTTTGTTTTCGAAGTGAAAATGTTAATTTCATGAACGATGATTTTAATGGAGTTTTTATGGGATTTCAATTAATCAATGAAAATAACCAAAACGTTAATTATCCTCTATTTAAAATATATAGTTATGATACATCCATATTATTTCTATAGATGGTTTAGGATCTGTTTAAATGGGAATGACTAATTCGGATACCATTCAACATACTAGTTTAAATGGTTTATGACTATGGTTATTTATGGGAGAAATTACTAACATTTTTTAAGATATATTTTAAATAAAATGTTTAAGTTGGTGGTGGTTATCCCATTTATTTTTAGAATTGAACTGGACTAAGTATTTGATGGTTGGGTCCCACTATATCCCCTTGATTCATCGGTAGGTCTCTTGAAAAAAATTGTCTTCGGTTTTTTGCCAGGGCCTTACCCATTATATAAGATATCTTGGCATGAGGACTTTATAGTATGGCTATGATGTATACCATTAGGAATTCCCAGGGTATAAGATTAGTTATTGATGTCATTATAATTATTATCTTAGTTATAATATCCTTGTATATGTTTCAAGATCATGCAATTATTTATACAGAATTATTCGATCATCATTTATTCCTACCATATTCTTCATCATGTTATGGTTTTTGATTAAATAGAATGTGGTTTAGAAATTTAACTTTCAATATTGATTATTACTTATTAATTAAATATGGTTTCCCTTTTATTAAAACCGTTAATGATAATTATAACTAACACATCTCTTAGGTTTTCCCCCCAGACACTAGGAAGTGTATTATGATTGATTTTTCGGATAAAATAATTGAAATATAGGTGTTCTCAAAGTAATATTTCTTTTTTACTTTAATGTTTTCAATTTTAATATGAGATTTAAGTATGTGTTAATTTTATAAAAAATAAAAAACTCTGTAGTCCTTTGTGATGTTATTCCACATACCTAGAGCCAATGTAATAAAGTAACCAATGAATCTAGGCTTCTAGGGTCAGGTTCTTTATAGTTGGTATCAAATGAACATTAGTATAAACCGTAGGAACTAGATTTATGAAAACATAAATTAGGGAAAATAACCTCATGAATAACATCAATGATCTTCTTAAGTGTAGAACAACATCCTTCAATTTTCGTAAGGTACATATTTTATGGATATCATTTTTATATATCCCTACCATGATACTAAAAGTAAATGTTTAATTGCATCAGATGTATATAAAGTTAATAGCATTTAAAATGGTTCATTGGGAATTAAATCAGTCATCACCTAGTGTAAAACAATTTTCCTTGTGCAAACATGGATTCACACTCCTCGGGTATATGCTTTGGTTGTTTAATTTTTTCATTAAAACCCATTATTGAGGATTATAAAATAATTTTTTGAATTGAAATCATTCCCAAAGAAACCAAGTTTATTATTGTGAGATTATTTAATAATTAAAAATTATATTTATTGTGTGTATATTTTTGAAATTATACACTATGATACATAATTTTATAATCTAATGTTTTTTATTTCATTGTTTATAAGTGGAACATTGTGGAAGAAATGGAAATCGTATCAATTCATGTAATCCTTGTATGGATTTCATTCCTATAAGAAGAAATGAATATGAAGGCGGAGCTATATGTAGAACTAATTAAATTATTTCTATATTTTGGAAACACACTCATCTTATATGTAATAACCTTACAAGTATGTAGTAGCCTAAGGATCCATAGAATGGTGTTACAATGTTATACCACTTCATGCTTAATAAACCACCACCATCAAGTGAGACTAAAAATCCATTTGTATCTCAGAAAGGGATAAGTTCATTTTCAAATATAATTCTCTTATTAGGATATAATATAAGAAATAAATTGGTCGTGGTATTTTCTCATCTCTCATAGGATGCAGATCTATGGTGGACCTTTTTTCAAAACACCAATAATTAAGAATAAATATAAAACTTCAAGTTCAGTGATTTTAAGGTATTACTCTTGGAAAAATATTTTCATCATGATAAAAAAGTTGACATAGATAAAAAATTCTTGAGTCTAAGAAAAAATGAAGATTAAATCGATTCTAGGAAGGAATCTAGATTTACAAGGTAAACATGAAATATTGTGCACTTCATATGAAATATAAAGAGTAATATTAAATATATCTTTGATGATATTAGTCTATTACATTTATGGTCACTAATATACTAAACTTTATCATTATAAGATGATATAATAACAAATTCCACAAGGATTGATAAATAAATATCTAATGATTTTTGGATTATATAAAAATAAATAGAATAACAAGAAAATAAAGGGAAAATGGATTAGTGGTTAAAGGAAATAATGATTTCCCCACATGTAAGGACTTTAGAATGAAATAAGCTGGTATTTTCCTAAATGGAATGTGATTTTTTATGTGTGGAGAAAAAGTACATCATAAAGGTGAATAAAACATTGATAAAGAATAATCAAGTGTTTTGTGTTTCAACATTAAGGGGATGAGGAACTATGAAAATAAAATTCCTAAACATCAAAGGGAATATAACATTGATGAAGATAAGGGATCATGGTCATGATGATGATATTATTATAGTCTAAGTGTAATGATTAATGTGATTTTGTATCTGGATTCATTAATTATGTTGTAGAATAATTTTATCAAAGATATTCTCATTATAAGAATCAAGAAATGTATAAGAATTTTATTGCAATAGTCTTATATAAAGATATTAAATCTAAGGGTAAATGGTACTAATGAATAAGAAAAGTGATTTAGTGGAAGATTAACCTTTTTATAAATCAAGTGATCGATGGAAGATAACCCTTATTAAGTTCTCTCCCTTGAGGTAATAATGATATGTTTAAGTAATTGTATTGGTATCCTTGCAATAGGTCTGTAATTTTTTGTTTTATATTATACTTGAAGTATTTTAATGCATTTTCTGATATATATATATATATATATATTTATATTATTTTATAATATAATATTATATTTATGGAATAATGGGAGAATTAATTTTTGGAAGCAAGCACGTTATTCGTAAGTGATCAAAGTATTCACATATTTTTTATTTGAAAATAATATATACATTATATTGTTTATGGAAATTGATTTTTTTTTTATTTTAGAAATTTCATGACATCCCATCTATGTTTTTGGGATTTGATTTTGGGCAGATGAAATTTAGAAGGGTCATAAGTGTAAATAATTGTTTAATTAATTAATTTTAACTTTAGTAGTTATGTTGAGGTTTTAGAGATTAATGGGTTGTATTTATCATATTGAATAACATGCCCCAACCATTTGGTTTTATTAAATATTGGTGGAATAGAATTTTATAATTTGTTTTATTATATGAACTTTTAATATATAATTTTACATATTTAGGTGTAATAGAATTATATTTGATATTCATTTCACTTATTGAGAAATGAAGTGGAAATTAACTTAAGAACTACCAAAGGATGCGATTTTTCTTATGAATTAAAATGATTTTAAGTAGGTATATTTATTTTTATTCTTATTAATGATGGTAAAAGAATTACTCATCTATAGAAAAAGGAAAATGAAATGAAATTTTTTTCCTTCTATCTTCATTTATGATGAACCAATGGTCTTTTCACCCATAAAATATTTATGGTTATGTAAACATTAACATTTTCTTGACCACATTCTCTATTACACTCATGGGGAATTAGTTTCAACCTCCGTTTTCATACATTCACTTCCCACCAGTTTTCTTCTTCATGGAAAATTTGTTACAATTTATTCTTGAATACCTTTACATTCTCATTCCCTATTTTTAAGATAATTTTTTATTGACACTACATATCATGTGGGATTTCATGAAAGGTATTTTAAAATAAAGAACCATTGATTTCTCATATAAATTTAAAATTATATGGACTCAATTTATTGAATTTGGGGATGATATAACGCCTTAATATTTTAAAATAATATTATTATGTTAATTAATGAATATGATACATAACACTAAGCTTTAACGACCAGGGGAATATATAATATAAATATGACCAATATAAACCAGCCATAAAAATTAGAGGTCTTGAATAGTAATAAATGGTTTCTGAAAATTATATGGTTTATAAATCTTTAAATAAGTTTATTTTTCATCAACTGAGAATAAATTCAAATAATATCATTTAAAATAAAAAGGCTTTTTTTAAATTGTATTTTTTCCAAAAAATGGTTTCATTTCATTTTGTGTACTTAGATGAAAATTATTTTTTAACAATTTTAGAAAATGTATTTCACAAATGAACATAATTTTGTAAATATACAAGAAAAAATAACATAGATTTAATTTTACATAATTTTCTGAAAATATGAATTTTTCTATGAATAATGAAAAGTCTTGGTTTTAATTGAAAACATTCTTTTTTATTTGAAGAATAAAAAATAATATTTTTTATAAAATTGATTTGAATTTAAAATTGGATTAATTATATTATTATTAATCCAATTTTCTCATTATAATCCATTATATATTAAATTTTTAAATAAAATCATTAAATACATTTTTAAAATATTTCTTTAAGAAAACCGCTTTTTCAGGGCATCTATTTGTTTAATTTTATTTTATATTCTACCACTTCTATAAATTGAATTTGTTGAAATGTATTAAATATTTTAAATGATAATCATTAATTTCATATGATAATTTGAAATTAGTTTTTTGTTATATTGATTTTTAAAAAAAGAAAAATCGATTATCAAGGTTTAGGTTAAAATTGTTTTACGAGAGGTTAAAATTTGAGGATAAGAATTAAATGACCTAAAAATATATATAATTCATAGTTTGTGGAAATATTTAGACCGTGTCTCAACTAAGGTTTGTTAGTGGTCCATTTTTTCCTTTTTAATGTGAAAAAACTAAGGTATAATTTGTTCGTTTAAAAATTCCATGTGTGTCACATTCCCCACTTATAAAAGGTCACCCCTATCATATACTATTCATTCTCCCAAATTAATCGGGATTAAAAAATCCCTAACCATATTCCATACATATATCCATCAACATTACGTATATTACTTGGTTTGTTCAGAAAATCAATCTTGGAAGCCTTTAGGGGTAATCCTAAAGTGGTTGTCTGAAGAGTAGGTATTAACATTAACCATGTGTAATAATTTTCATTATTATTTAACTACTCAAATAACTTTAAACTATCACACCCAAACTATTAATTGTTAATTATTTAATTAAAAGTTTCTTTGCCTTTGGGTTTTTTATCAAACTGGTTTTTCATTTTAAATTTCAGGGGTTTCCAGCATAGGCTCATAGTGGGTGCACATTTAGTAAAATCATGCATAGACCCCTCAAGGGAGTCTACAATTTTGAAAATATAAAATAATATGGATAGAAAATGGTTTGTAGAACTGTGTAGTTGCCTATGAAATTTTTATAGATCCTTTATCAAGGTGCCTGGTTGACACCTGTTTTTGGAAACCATGTGGCTAAACTGTGTAAAGTTACCTTGTTTTGGAAAAAAAATAGTAAAATGAAATTTTAAAAAAATATTCTTTATAACAATAAAAAATAAATTTATTATCATTATCTTATAACCCTCTCCCCCACCAACTTGATTGGCCAAGCCCCCCAGTCTCCCCTGATTTTTCTCGACTCATGCACAAAGGGGTGGTCCCTTATATGCCACCACCACCTCTCTGTCCCTATGGTCACAATATCTTCTCCAAATTCTTGGTGCAATCTTCTTCAGTAAGCCATCATATTCCATCCACCATTATTAGCTTGATGTTTTCCCTGACCCTTCACATGTTTCTAATCAGGTGAAACCCATGGGTTTGGTTAATTAGATCTTTAGTTTTTCTTCCCTTTGTTATGGTATATAGCGGGGCTCTTGGGTCGGATTCAAGCATGATTCTACATCCTCCACAGAAGGAGAAACATTTTAGACCATTTTGGTTCACCTATCACAGTTTTGATGCAGTTTTCCATCTAAATTTTCTTTTGGACCAAATTTAATTTTTTTTGTGACTATTGGGTCCCTAATATTCTTTTCATGCATTTTAGAGAAAATTGGGGTGGATTCAAACTACTATTGTGGTATAATTATATGCATAATCATTGGTAGTCAAGGATAGACCTATAATCCCCATTTATCTATATTCCCCCATGCAATGATTTATATATAAATGAGAATAGGTGTTATTATATATATATATATGAAAAAGTATATGTATGTAAGTGTAAAGGGGTATATTACTATATATGAATATGTGTAAGTAATCACTTGTACATTATTGGGCATGAAAAAATGTAAGTGGGAGATTAGTGTCCTTTTATATAAGCGAAGGGTCATATGTGTGCAAGAGAAAATGGAATATTGAGTATCCATTGTATAAAGTATCATGCCTTATGTATGAGGTAAGTTCCCTATGCCTAATACATTAATTTGAATTCCTTGATTTATTGAGGATTTCAAAAATAAGTTTTTAATATTTATGTTATATATGTATATTTTATGTAAAATTGATTTCACCTCTCTTTATTGGTTTCTTGTTTATGTACTTAATTTTTCTAAGCATGTTTACATATTTTCCATTAAAATTGAATTATTCTGAATGTTTAAAATATATTTCAAAAGGATTCTTAACTTGTAAAGTGTTTTTCTTTGAATTCAATGGATTTAGTTAATTTTTTTATCTAATTCTTGGAATGTTTGGCACTTTGATATGTGGTTTTATTTCTAAATGACCAGAAGTCCCTTTTGAAACCTTTCTTACATGATATGTGTTTTTAAAATTTGATATGGAAATGAATTTGGTAGAGAATTTGGGTTGTTTAAAATGAAGGATCCTTTGGAACATTATGGATTTTTTGTGAAATTATTTTCGATGTGATATGATACAGAGGTTGGATTAACACAGGTGCATGACTTGTTTTGATATGGGAAACACTATGGTGAACTCTTTTAGGAGAGGGTCATCGCATAGGTGTTGTCTGCATTTGGGATAGTCATGCATGCTGGCAATGTGTTTCAGTTTGATCCAGGTATATGAGTACTTCCCCATTCTCCATGTACTATTACCATGTGATTCCTACGTGTTATCTAAAGGGTTGATTGAAGGTTTATTATCGAACCTTGTTAAATAGGTTGGTAGTGAATTGGTATGTTGTCTAGTAAGGTAGGATGTATAAATTGTGAGTCTTGTTTAGAGTAGCTAGTTATTAATAGGTATTTGAGTTTCACTACATGATAGTGGTGACTATAAACCATCTTTTTTCAAGTATTTCTTCTTGGGATGTTTATAATATTCCCATGAATACATATTTGTATGTTCTTGTTTCATTTGTGGCCCTATTGGTAATAGATTCCATCAACACCCTTACTTTGGTTTTCATATTAAAATACCTAATCTAGCACTGGTTATCTTTTAAAGGATGTTTTTGAAATTATTTTCACTATGTTTAGGAAACTGTTTTTGAAATGAAATGGAAAAAAATGTTTCATTTAAAATGAAAGTTTTTTTCCTATTTTTGAAATGGATGGAAGACATTATACTTTAATATCCTATTTTTAAAAAAGATTTAGTGGATTATAATTTAAATGTGAGGAATAGGGTGTTGTTTATCCTTAAAATCAATACTAATCATCTTGGGGCTCATGCCTATTCTAGATTTTTTGTTTCGTGTTTTTTAGTTTTCGATTGACCTTGGAGGGAGCATGGTTTTTTGTTTTGTGGTGGCCCATGATGTCACTTGGATGTATGTTTACCCATTTTGTTTTAATTTTTTCTGCACTAGAATATTGTTTTGTGGTATTATTTTTTATTTTTATATATTTTATTAGATAATGTTGATAATGTGTTGTTTCAAAATGTTTATTAATTTATTTTTTTGGTTTCGATGATCACAATGTCCCAGATTTTTGTAACTAATGAATTTATATATTATTGAATTTTAGGAAATTATTATTCATTGGAATATTTATTCTAGATTATATTCAAGTCATTGGTTTTCTGGGAATATTTTTTAAAGTATTCAACATTTGTTTAATCATATACTGAAAACATCGTTCATCCCCTACATTTGTAAACATAGCATAATGAATAGACCTTACATTTGGAGCAACAATTACCGATCATATACCCTATGTTGGTTGGAAAGTATGGTTCCGGAACCCTATGTTTGAATAAAACCTTACATTTGAGAAAAGGGAAATTATGGACAATCAACCTTATATTTTTATAAAACATAATGTTATTTGAAACAAACGTATGGTACATCAAATTTCCTTTTTTAATAAACCATTCATCATCAACGATAAATTTTTAGTTTTTTCATCACATTAAGGAACCCTATGTTTGAGTATTCAATGACCTATTTTTTAATCCATGATATTAATCATCATTTCTCTAATGGTGTTAACAAATGAAAAAATATATATTTTTTAGCTCATTTATGATTGATTTAAAAGGTCATTATTTTTTAAAAGTCTTATTTTAAATGGAGTAAATAATTCATATTCTAAGAGAATTTATGATTGTTATTGATTTTTTTGACATCAAACATTCATGATTTATTCAGCGATATTTTTGGGAGTTATTTTGACCAAGAGATTCTCTACATAATATATAAATATCAGGATACTCGTTATGATTCCAATAAATTTCAAAATCTATTTTACGATATAAATATTTTATTATGTGGATTAAATTAAAATAAAGACAGACTAATAATATTTTTGAGAATATTTTCATTGGAAATAATAATTCAAATTATGTTTTTTAATTAATTAATTTATAATAATTCTATTTAATTATACATATAGTATTTAAGTTAATTTTAAATTAATATTTTAAAAGTAATGTTATATATTCAGAAGATTATTTTAATATAAATATATTTATTTGGATGTTTTTCTAAAAATAATAATAATTTGAATAATAAAATTTAATATATCATAAGGTTATCTAATAAACTCTTTTAAATATATAAACGTATATGTATCAATATATTTCTGGGATATTAAAATTATTTTGATAAATATATTAAAATACCAAATTAGGTTGATTATAAATATAAGAATATATTTATATATTAATATATGAAATCTAAGACAATAATAATTTCATATGAAATAGTGAATACTTCTTATCAAATATAATAAATTGGTTATTATAAATTTTTATTTTAAAATTATGATATATATATATATATATGAAATTATACTTATTTGTTTTAAATTATAATTTTTTATTAGTTTTTTTTAATTTAGAAATATTTTGAACTTTTTAATAAAATTATAATCATAAAAATATTTTAATTATGACTATATTATTTGAGATTTATAACTATTTATTTTTTAATAATTTTATTTTATTTAAAATAAAATTTTGTTTTCTCTAAAAATTTAAACGATAAAAAATGGAAAAAATTTGGTTTTGAGTGTTTCTATTTTTGGAAAGGGTTTATGATCGGGTTACAGGAAATAGGGGTGGCATTTGGAACATATGTGAATAGGAGGTTTAGGGTTTCGTGAGTCTGAAGCTGAGATAGAGGATGAGTGTGGCTTGGAGAGGTATCAACTATAGGTTATGAGATGAGGCTGAGTCCAGAAGCAAATCACTGTCGAGTGATATCTGGGATGGCTCGACCGTGGTTTGACTACCAGTGAAGAGTCCATGTGAGTGAAAAATGAGGGCTTTTGATGATCTGATTGGTTTCATTTGTGGTTTATTTTCGGTTGGAGGATCTAGAGAAAACATCCAAATCTGAATCTGAGGGTCTCGGATCTTCTTCGACCTAGAAAGGTAGGATGGTGGTTTAATATCAAGGATTCCGAAATATCATTGTTGTGACACTTTTGGATAACCGATATACTTGAAATCATTTTTTATCTTCCTTTAATTCATTATTAAATTTTTGGTCTACATATATCATATTCACTATCTCTGGACTGGTAGTATCAAATTGTTATGTCAATTTTTTTGTTCTTGTTTTTATCTAAATGACCCTATTATAGTAAATTCTTGATTTGGTTATCTAGACATTGAGATCTCAACAAAATATGGCTTTGACTATGATTTTTTATTATTTCTACACAATACATGTTTGGCTATAAAATCAATTAGTGTGAAATTTTAATTGGGCATACTAATTTGTAGTCTGATATGTGTGTCTAAGTGAGAAGAAGTTTTCGTGCATTTCTTCACCATATGCAGTGAAAATTAAGTAAGGGACATGTTAATTTTATTTTTAGATTTTGGTACATTGTTCTATTAAATTCTATAAGGGGAATTGTATAGTTTTACTAGCCAGTTTCTATTTATGTAAAGAATTATATTTATGTTTAATGTTTAATTTATTTCATTGAAAGGCATTTATTTTTAAATTTTTATTCAAATAATATTATTTTGAAAATAATATTTTTTATGTATATTAATTTTGTTTGATATTTTAATTTATCAAAATTAGGTTTTATTTTTGAACTCAAGTTATGTTTGTTGCGGATAGGTATTTTTATTTTCTAATTTATAAAATATGGTTTTTCATGGGACTTTTTACTTATCAAATTTTTGATCTAATTTGAATTCATATTTGTTCTGTAAGGGTTATTTTTTGATTGTAAATGTTTTGTTTAAATATGATTTTAATCTGTTATTATTTGTATTTTAAATTTTATGGTATAGATATATGATTATTATGGGAAATTCAGATTCTTTTTATAATTTAAATTTATGATTATATATATGTAATTCATTTTAAGTTTATGGTTGTTACATATTTAAGCATTATTCCATGATTATTTATTTCATAAATAATTAAACTATAATTTTTATGTACATGATATATATATGATTTATTCAATATTGATGTTAAATTTACATGTGGTTCCATGTTTATATCATTTAATACATAAATCATTGATGATCATTATTTAACAAATTATTTGGTAAGAAATCAAAAATTTTATGAAACAAGATTCATGTTAAATAAATTTCATTCACAATCATCGACATATTTCTATAATTTCAATTTTCCATGAAATTATGAGAAAATATATGTATTAAAATAAATGAAAATAGGTGAATTTAATTTATTTTCATTTATCAGAACCACCTTCGGAAATGGGTTTTTTTTTATTATGAATTAAACATTCAGTATATGAATTTTTATTAACCTTCCATAAAAATATGAAAAGTCCATGTATCATGAGATTTGGATGTACTAAATCTTACAAGTCATTTCCAATTAATGTTATAACTAATATATTTATCTATATAAATTTAAATGTGTATTTTTAATCAATGTATTAGTATATTTTTAAAATTTAAACTCTTATAGAAATTTGTATATTTATATGTAAGGTTGGATGAAAAGGTTTTTTATAAAATATTGGAACTTAGGCATGGTAAACATGATAGGGAGTGGGAACTAAAATTTTCCCTTAATAAAGTGGGTAAGCATAGACAGCCTTTCATGTTTCAAGTGGTCTTATATGTTTTTTTCATGATCTAGCTTACTGTTTTCAGAAAAATCACTAGAGTATTTTTAAACCATTTTTGTAGTATAATTAATTCTATGGTATTATAATATTTAATAATGAATTTTTAAAAAGTTATTTTTCAATGGTATTTTTAAAACCTCTTACTATACCATTTTATTATCATCCCATGCATTAAATGTTTCCACTATTATCATAGATGTTTTATATGGGACGTCTTTGATTTTTTGTTAAGCACACACATAGCGAGTTAAATATTTTTATTCATGTTAAACTATGAAAAACTATAAGTTATAGTTTAATTATCTAGAACCTATAATAGAAAATGTCCTCTCTTGTATTGAAAGTTGTGTAGTTTTTCATTTTATTTTATAAAAAAATATACACCACATTTTATGCGCCAAGTCCACAAGCGTGGTTTTCGGAAGTTATAATTTGTATCAATGGAACACTCTAAAAACATTTAAGATAATACTTTTTTATTCTATATAGTAGAGTATAGAGGTCTAGTAGTCCTCATTTTTAATAATTTTAAAGGTGAAAATATAGAAAAAAAATCGACAAAACAAATTATAGGGACTAAATTCAATTGAAAGAGGAATAACACGACATCGTAAAAATTCAGAAAATTGTTTTCTAATATAAATTTTATATTATATTGATTAAATTAGAATTAAAATAAATGAATAATATTTTTTGAGATGTTCTTATTTAAAATTAAGAATTTAAACTATGTGTGGTATCTAATTTAATTATAATACTTATAATTAATTAAACATATAGTTTTAAAAATTATTTTTATTTAAAATTATAAAAAACTGATTCTTTATTTAGTGTAAAAGATTATTTTAATAATAATATATTTATTTATTTTATTTTATAAAAATAATGATTATTTAAATAACAAAATTTATCTTATCATACAGTTATCTAATAATATATTTTGAGTAAATAAATTTCTAAATATAAATATATATTTTTTACTATTATAATTATTTTGAATAAATATTAAAATATCCAATTATTTTTATTGTACATATATATAAATAACCATATTTTAATATATCTCAACTGTGATAATAAATATTTCATCATAAATAATGAATACTTCTTGTCGAAAATAATTAATTGGTTTTGTAAATATTGATTCTATAAAATATGATATATATATATATATATATATATATGAAAATATAATTATTAGTTTTAAATTATAAATTTTGATTATGTTATTATTAAAAAAATTTAATATTATGAATTTGGTTTAAAAAAATTATAATTATATAACTATTTTAATTATAAATTTATCATTTGAAATTTATACCAACTAATTTTATGATAATTTTATTTTATTTAAATTAAAATTTCATTTTGTGTTAATAAATAAATGCTAAAAATTGAAGAAAATATGGTTTTGAGTCTGGATTTGAAATGGAGGAAAAGCATGGCTTGGAGAGGTCTTGATCACAGGGGATGAGTCGAGGTTGAGCACATCAGCGGATCTTAGTCGAGCATCGTCTGGTATGGCCCGACTATAGTTCACATGTCGGTGAGTAGTTCATTCAAGTAACGGCCGAGAGATTCCAAAGATCATAGTGGAATCACTATGGTTATCTTGTGGTTATACGTTTTAAAGAAAACATCTAGATCCATATTTGAGTGTTTTGGATCATATTTGACCTATAAATCTAGTCGTGTTGTTTACTTTTTAGGTGTTCAAAACATCATTGTAGTTTGGTTTCTGTACAACTGATATACTTTTCATCTATCTCATTGTCTATCTTATATTCATTATTTACTTTTTTCTTCTGTGTAGTTTTTTTCCATACTCCCTAGACTACTAATATCAAATTTTTCAGTGAATTTTGTGATCTAGTTTTTCTCTAAATGATCATATTACAGTAAATGTGTGATTTTTATATTTTTGCATTAAGAATACACCACAAACTGGGTTTTCGTTATAGTTTTTTATTATTTATTCATAGAAGTGGTTTGGATATTAAATAATTTAGTGTGCAGTTTCAATTTGGTAGAACAATTTTCATTCTGGTGTGTGTGTGTGTCTAAGGCATCATAGTTTTTCATACATCTCTACACCTTCTCCAATGAAAATAAAGTAAGGGATATGTAAATTTTATTTTTTCTATTTGGGTTCTTTATTTTATTGAACACTATAACTAAACTCTATAGTTTTGGTACCAAATTATGTTAATGTAAGTAATTATATTTGTGTTTAAATGTTAATTTATTTTATTGAAAGAGAGTTATTTTTTATTTCAAAATTTTATTTTAATAATTTTATTTTGAAAATTATGTGTCTCATTTATATTAATTTTTTAATATATTTCTATTCATCAAATTTATGTTTAATATTATAACCCATGTCAATGATGTTGCAGTTAAATATTTTTATTTTCGAATTTATAACATATGGTTTTGAAAGGGATTTATACTTATCAAATTAATGATCTAATTTGAATTAATTTTTTCATTATATGGGTTAGTTTTTTATCAATGTTTTGTTTAAATCCAATTTTAATCTACCATTATTTTTATTATAAATTCCACCGTATATATATGATTAATATTCTAAATTCAATTAATTTATGATTTTTAATTCATGATTATATATAAGTGATTTAATTTTTAGGATTGTTACATATTTAAGAATTATTCCATGATTATTTATTTCAAAAATAATGAATGTATTATATTTATATACTTATTATATATATGTTTTATATAATGTTAAATATTAATTGACTTATGGTTTTAAATTTATATAGATTAATAATTATATTATTGATGATTATTATTTAAGGAACAGAAATCTATGAATTCTAATATGTTATGAAATGAAAATCATATTAAATGAATGTTATTCATACTCAATGATGTATTTAAATAATAAAGATTATTAATGTTATTATGAAGATATAAGTATTCAAATTAATGCAAGTATGTCATTAATTAAATTTTTTATTTATCAGAACCACTTTAGAAAATAAATTTTTATGAGATTGTGAATTAAACAATGATTATATGAATATTTATTATCCTTTCATGAAAATATGAAAAGTCCATGTATCATGTGATTTGGATATACAAATCTATCATTCCATTTCCAACGAATGTTATAATTTTTATAAATGTATATATATATATATATGTTTATATGTCTAATTATTATATGTTTATATTTTTCAAATGTAAACTCTAGTGGAAACCATAAATAAATATATGTATAGAATACTAAAAAGGTTTTTATAAAATACGGGTGCTTCATCATAGTAAACATGATGTGGAGTGGGGATTGAACTAGCCCATCAATAATGGGGTTCATCCCAGATAGCCTTCCATGTTTTAAGTGCCCAGATGTGTTTAGTTTTCAATATATTTCATAATGTTTTCTCAAAATCATTTCACTATTTTTAATCCTTTTTAAAAGTATAAAAAATTTCAAGGTATTATAATATATTATAGATACATTTTACAATGTTTTTTAATATTATTTTTAAAACCCCTTACAAGAATATTTCATGATAATCCCACATTTGAAATGTTTTCTTATGTATCATAGAAGTTTTAGAAGGCACATCTTTGTTTTTTGAGTTAGCACACACATACCTAAGTAGATATTTTTCAACATTTTATACTGTGAGAAACTGTAGTATGTCGTATAATTATCCAGAACCTAGACAAGAAATCATTCAATATTGTTGTAATTATTCTGTACTTATTTTGTTTCTTTTATATAAAAAATATACACATTATTTTAAGCACTGAATCGGGAAGTATGGGATTGGGTAATTATACTCTTCTTTGATAAAGAGGATGAAAATAAGAAAGGATATATGCATATGTAGCTATGTTTTTCCTTCAAAGGAACACTTTAGAGACATACATGTTATGGTATAGATACAATTTGAAAACATATATGTCTAAACATCTATCTGGTGTATTCTCAATCACTATTTAAAGAAACCCTACGAGATGTTGAAGTTATATTTTTAGTTGTAGAGTATAGATTATCTGAATATATTTTTCTGTTCCTGCTATAATTACAAAGTTTAATATATATTCTCTACAAAATCAATCTCTATTGATTTGATGTAGTTTTGACAGCATAGGATTATCCATTGTTATGTTTTAGCATCTTTTACTAAGTTGTGGATTTATTTTTAATTTTAAAAGAAGGAGACAGATCTTTAAAGTCTTATTGTAAATGTGTCAACTGATTTGACTCAGTAGTCATTTAAAGGCCTAACGATTAGAGGAATTAACAAAAATTAACATGCTCATGGAGTTGATTATCGGTGGAGTGGACATTGGAATCCATTTTCCCTGAACCATAATACATTTTTGGATTCATTTAAAATATTTACTTCAATTGTTCACTAATCATTAATAGAAAAACGAAATGCTCATTGCCTAACAATGCAGGTGTACTGCACTATAATTTTTTTTGAATTACACAATTTACCCTTTCTTTTGATATTTTTTCTTCATCATCATCCCGACCTAAAAAATTGGTATCAAAGGAATGTTTTTAATTGAATATTGTATTCTTCTATTTTTTTTTAATATCAACTGTTAATATTGAAGGATGTTATCTATTTTAATATTTAAATTTTTAGAAATCCTTGAATACATTTGGCTTTATTTGATGATAAAAATTAATCTCAAATGATAAACATATTCTAGAATATTTTTTTTGATCTATATAACTTTATAAATTGATATCAGAAAGATCTATTGGATATATATAGGCTCTAATAAGACTAAGTTAAATATTATGACAAAGACATCTGAAAATGGTTGATTCTAGAGAATTTATATCAATAATATGTGTTATGTATTATAATGGTTTTAAATTTGGATTATGGAAATCCCACATGATTTTTAATTTTAAAAATCTTGAAATAAAGATTTATTTGAAGGCTATAAAGCCATAAGAGATTCTAAAGGATGTTTTAGAAGATTTGAATCATGAACAATAAAGAGGGTATAATCTCAATTTAGAATCTACAAATTCTATTGATTGTGGTTTAAGAACAAATGAATTCAATCAGTAATCTCAATTTCCTACAAGAAATGATAATTTTTAACTATTTTAGTTTCATATGAAGGAAATGACAATATGGAAAAATTAAGTTACACTACTATGACATTAAAGAATGATACTTTCAGAATTAGTGATGATAAAACCATCACCGAAATGAATAGACTATTGACATAAATATTCAATTATGTTGGTTATTTGAGAAATCTAATATCACAATAATAAAAAGTGTTAAAATTATTATTACTACTACCCTATAAGTTTAATGTAATATCTGCATCCATACATAAATCTACATCTATGAAAAAATAATCTATGAAGGATTTGATTGTAACTTCAATGATGTATGAAGCTGATATGTTGTTTGACCTTAAAAATCATATAAAATATAAATAATCCACTCTAAAAACAACTTTGGAAGGATCATTTTATTCAATTAATCTATATTTGGATAAATAGTTATCAAAAGTTGCTAAGAAATTTGAAGATCTATAAAAAAATAAAAAGAAAGTGATTGATGAAAACAAACATTCTAAATTCAAGTAAAAAAGGTTATATAATGGATAATTTCCCAATACTCAAATCTAAAAGGAAACCTAAATACAAGTGAATAGGAAATAAATCTATAAAGGATAAATGGATTAATACAAATGTTTCATAAGTGTAATCTTCTACATATTCGGATTCTGAGAATAAAAAGAAAATGGTATGACTTATTGCCCTTTATTATTATTAAATAAAAAAAATTATTTTTTGAAACAATAAAAATATTAATGTTTAAATAAATATCATATAAAATTGAAAAAATTTATGTCATTGTACTCCAAGATAAATAAAAATTTACAATATATTTTATATATCTAAAATTTCATTCTTCTAAAATTTCATGTGATTTACATGATACTAAAATAAAAGAATATTTTTCTAAAATTGATAATTTAAAACAAGCTGCTAGTATTTCGATAAAATACAGAAAATATTTAAATAAAATCCATGGAAAAAAATAATATACCAAAAGGAAAATTTTAAATTTTATAAAATGGTGAAAGAAAAAAAAAGATATGAATTATTTTGTTCTTGGTTTAAATTGAAAAAAAAATGTCTATAATTAAAGTCATTATTGTTGTATTAATTTTCATTATAAAAATAATCTATATATTAGAAAACATAAAAAAATTTAAAAAACCTTCCATTGGGGAAAACATTTCTTTAACTTGAATAGCTGAATTACTACTAAAAATAAATGTCTGGTTACAAAGAAATTTAATTTCTACCACTCCTGGACCCAAAAACAAATGGATTCCAAAAATCACATTTATTTGATATTTTGTAATATTACAACACTAAGATTCATCGATAAACTATTAATCGTTCAGTAAATATTTATACGTGAAAATATCTACAAAAGGATTGAACGACTCTAAGGTAGTTCTTTATAAAAAAACCCTCAGTACTAAAGTCATTGATATAGGAACCATTTTATTTTAAATATTTATATAGTTTTGGAGAATTGGTCAATTTATATAGGAATATAACGATACCTATCAAAGTAAAATAAATACCTTTTCTACTATTTAAATCATGTTTTAGTCTATATGGATTATATATAATGTTTATCAAAATTATAAATTTTTTAAAATATAGTATTTTTATGAAATGATTATATTTTCATTTTTAGGTTATTTGAAATAATTGTATTTATTTTTCATAAAATGAAACTTTTTATGAAAATCATAACACACTTCTTACATAATTTACAGTGATTATTCTATATTTTTGCTACTAAAAAATGAAATATTTTTCATATTGTTTTTAAACATAAAGTATCATATTCTTCTTAAATCATTTAAATAATAAAGACACCTTCTTTAAAATATATTCTTCAAAAGTATTTGTAGAAACAAAAACATACTAATTAAGAAATCAAGAACTTCATGTTTAGATTAAATCCATTATCATAATAGGATAAAAGTTGTTTTTTGTGATTTTTCAAAAGAACAGTCTATTTCTAATGTATAAGATTCATTTGAAAAGTATTCTCAATTAAATAAGTTAGTCAAAAGTCATGAAGAAAATGATGTTTCCCTTCTAAATTTTCATAAGAAAATAGTCCATTTAAATTCAAAAAATTGAATGAAGAAAAAATGAATCATTAAGCTACTTTAGATGAATCTGGAAATTTTAATGATGATTTCGAGAAAGATTCTGTATGAAAAAAATGGTTTTTGGAAAAAACAATTAATTTTTATTAATGAATAAGTGAGAAACAGAAAAACATTAGGGAGGTCTAAAAAATAAGGACCTTGGGTTTCACTAATGATAATATCAACACATCCTATAGGCATGGAACCAAAGCTATCAAATACATTTAGTGGGGTCTACATGGAATTATTTGATGTAATAAAATCGGCCACATGATTCCCTTCAGACCATGTATGTAAGATATCAATATCCTATCTGGGGAAGGCCGTCTATTTGTTGAGTTGGAAAGTGATTTCACAATGACTGGAGGAGAGGCCCTTGAGTGAGATCTATAAGATATTTTAGGCTGTCTATATAATATGATTTTTTTTCAGGTTGAGCATCATTCATATTCTTTATATCAAAGAACAAAATATGTTCAAACCAGATTAGAAAGACTTTTAGAGTCTTATCTTCTTTAAGAGACAATGTTTCTATTTTGGAATGTTTGGATAATCCTTTCATTTTTTGTACACATTCTTATTTTCTGTTTATTTAATATCAATGTACTATTTTCAAAATACATTATTTGGTAAAAATATGTGTTATTATTTAGTTAATAATTTATTTTGGTTGGTCATCAGATATAAAAATTTATTTCGTATATAAATATCTTATAAAAAGATTATTAAATAAAATAATAGTTTTATTTTACTTATGCAACAATTTTTTATAATTACAGGTAGAAAAAGTATTCAACAATTTTTTATATTTTTAATATATTTAATGTCTTATATTCTATTATTTTAGGGGAGTTTTAGGAAAATAAATTTTTTATTCATTAAATTATTCTTTTTAAACTAATTTTTTATCTTTTTGTTAAGAAAATTATTTTAGGGATATTTTATTTGAAAAACTCTCTACTCTAACCATTTTGATATTATAAAAAGGGGTTTAATTTTATAGTTCTATTATTATAGAGGGATGTTTCTATTATATAGTTTTTAATGTTGTGGGTGAGAAGTTTATCATTAATTATATAATTTTAAAGGGAGAAAATGTGGGCTGTTTTAATATTGTCATCCTGATTGCAAAATTTATGATTTTATAGTCAATAACCTCGACATCAGGGAGAAGTATCAATACTTATAAAAGAGAAGAATTGTTTCTTTGAAAAAAAAAATATATGGTGGGATAATGGGGGAGAATTTTCCTTAAATGAGAAAAGTTATATTATATAAAAAGGTGAAATTTGTTTTTTTTACATCTATTTCAACAAGGGTTTTGTGACCATAAAAATTGGGGGATTATTAAGCATGCAATATTTAAAAAACATAATTAGATTTATTCTTGTTTTAATGCTAAAAAACTTCCAAATTTGTGTTACTAATGAATTTACATTTATGTAAATTTTAGGAAATTATTTTTCCTTTAAATATTTATTCTGGAATTATTTTCATGATATTGATTTGTTAGGAATATTTTTTAAGGTATTCATGACATTATTAGACATATTATAGAAACACTACCCATATCCTACATTTGTAAGAAGGGTGTAAAAATGAACTCTACATTTGAAACAACACATATTGATTATATACACTTTTTGGGAATGTATGATTTAGGAATGCAACATTTTGATGAAACCTTACTTTTGAGAAAATAGAAATTATGGATATTCAACATTACATTTTTATGAACCTATATGTTTGAATAAATAGACATATGGTAAAAAACCCTAAATTTTTTATCAACCGTATATTGAAAACACTACAATTGGAGTTTTTTCGTCGCATTAAGGAACCCAATGTGTGACTATTCAATGACGGAGTTTTTAAGCTGCGATGTTATGAGTGATTTCTATGATGTACTTGGAGGATGTAAAAAATTATTCAAATATCTTTTAATCCCAATAAAAATGCACATTTTGTTTGTTTTAAAGACTTACATTCAACACAGTAAATCATTAATATTCGAAGGGAAGTTGTTACCTCTCTGGAATATATTTTAATTCAAATATTAATGATTTATTCTGTGATATTTGTAGGAGATGTTTTGACCAAGAGTTTTTCGACCCAATATATAAATATGATCGCACTCTTCATCGATAGAGATAATGAAAATTTAGAAAATGAGATATACATAAAATTCCATGTCTGTCTTCTTTAAATCTACAAATTGTTGACATACATATTTTGATCATTCATCTCACAATTGTTGATATCATTTCTACTTCATTTTATCATTACATCTTCATCTACAAATAATGGATGATAATTTTATCAAAGATATACTTTTATGAAATATGTGTATAAACATCAATCTAGTGTTTTCTCTCTCGCGAGTTGAAGAAATATCATGTGATCTTAAAGATCTATATGTCCCTCTGCATTATTGTTGATTTGAATCCATATTTCATTTGCTACATTAATATTGATGTCTAATATTTATTCCCAACAAAATCAATCTCTATTGATTTGGTGGAGTTTCTACTTCTCATACTCAATCATTGTTAGGTGGAATCATCTTGAACTAAACTATTGATTTATGGTACCAAGTAAAAGAAAAACGTGTCTCTTTAAAGTCTTATTATAGTTTTTTCAGCCACATACACTAAATTTATTTATAGGTCTCTTGAATAGAGAACCTATTTAAAATCACCAAGCTTGTAGATTTGAGTATTGTGGAGTGGACTAAGGAATACTTTCCCCCAAATAACTATTCCTTGATTTTTTCATTTCTATTATTTATTTTCCCTACTCACTCATCTTTGAGAGAAACAATAATTTTCAGTACATTACATGAGAGTTTTTTTGAACTATTGATGTTCATGAATTACATAATTCACCCTGATTATATCATTTCCATCATCATCAGCATCCCGGAATAACAGATAAATTGTTCCCAATTAAATATATTTGATTTCCAATAGTATCTTCCTACATGGAAGTATTTGGGACGCCTCTTAGGCCATGATGTAGGCCAGCTCGGGTGATCGATTGTGGGTAGAAGCTAGTTATATCTTGTAAAAATGGTATAAATGGTATTTATCCCCTGTTATTTGTTGATTTATGGTAGTTGGGATATATTATTAACATTATCCAAATTTTTTTCAAGGATAGGTTCTTGATTGTCACCTATTAAAAAGTACACTTGAATTTCTATGGGAGTCCAGGATGGTTTCACCTTGAAATCCGATCATGGTTCTCGATTGTTCAAGAGGATAATAATTTTTGTTTAGGAATTTTTTAGTAGTTCATAGATTTAGTGTATTTTTTTAGAAACTCAAAGCCATGGATTAGTAGTTTTGGTGTAATTTTATGGGGTGTATGTTTTCAGTGAATTGTATGTAAAACCACTAAGAGACTATGAAAATACCTTAAATTACCTCCATGGTGCTCATATGGTTGGTGCACAATTTTCTACCCCATGAAGGTATGTTGTGTATAGTAGTGTTTCCTTTGATATTTTGATATTTTTATTTGGGAGGAAATTGGGTTTCTTATGTTTTTTTGGTAATGTTTTGAGTTGTTTTTGGGTTATTTCCCTTGGATTTTAAATTAGTGAATGGTTTATCAAAAATATGATTTCCAAAATAAAAACATTGACTTGTTTTGCTAGTGAAATAGGGTTTTTTTTAAAACGGGGTTCAATTTTGTTAGTGGTTTGGGGATTTGGAATGGTTTTCGGAAAAGTTGGATCGAATTTTCCTGGTATTTTGTAAATGTTCTTCTTTTAAATGAAAAAAATTGGTTTTTGAGAATTAATTGGGAATGTTTTAAAGAGTGGTTGGGGTACTAATTTTATACATTTGGCCCTTGGTATACCAGTGTATTCTCCCATTTACGTATTTATGTGGTGAGGGGTTATTTATTTGTACATGTGGATGGGTTCATGGGATGTTATGGGTATGTGTATGTTTGAGGTTTCATGAAATTCCATCTGTAATTGTCCGAACATTTTATCTTGTTTTTATATATGGGACCTTTTAAAAAAGTGTATTATAATGTTTTGATGAGTAACTGTGTTGGAATGATTTTAGTCTAAGAGTAAAAACTATTGAATGTGAGTGTTGAAATTTATTTTGATGTTCAAATTATTTTTAAGTGGAAATGGTTTTGAATTTATAATGAACTCATTGTTTCAAATATGGTATTTTGGTTCCATTGTGTAGGGCTTGGTATTTTGAATTGGTGTTGTTATGTTGAAATGATCTCTTGGTTGGGTTTTGGTTTTATTTGGTTTGATATTAAATTATTTGGGTGTTTTCATGTCGTTCATATTATGCTTCCTAGAAATATTGTAAACAGTCTATTAAGTCTCTTTTGATTGTTTGTTTTATCCAGACTAGCAGTGGAGAGGACGAGAAAGTGATCCTTATGAATTATATTTTTATATTTTATTCCTTCCCATGCTTGACTCTTCATGTTTGCAGCTTCATGCTAGGAACTTTGTTATTTTTTAATTTTGGCATGTGAAAGCTTCTCGACAAGCTACAGGGATATGCTCTTGATGGGGTTCCAGGGCAGGAAGCTTTCACTAGAGCTTGGACTTTCGGATTTGGAAGAACGAGATGGTATGGCTTTTTCCATCCGTACCAGGCCTGTACAACCCTACACATGACAGTTAGCCAACTGTCTATGCATTGGTGGAGGATTGACATCATCATGTAATCACTAGGGAGGGGTGTTTCTTGTAGTCTTTGTCTGGTATTTCATTCATTTTAGTGTTTTTTATTGGATGATGTTTCCAGGGTTCCCACTTAGCCTTTAAAAGTTACAATTAAAAATAAAAAAATGGATTCTGATGACTACCACAGGATAGGTGGAGTCAAGTTGTTTTCATCTATTTCTATTCATCCATAGTGGTAGAGTTTCATTATATGTCAAAGGACAGTATAGTTATTAAGTGTTTAGTGTGTTCAAATTATAGTTCCAGGTTGTATTTCCCATCGGGAATGTGATAGATTAACTTCCTCAATGTTAGAATGTAGTGATCGGTTGAAACATCCTCTATTCATGTGGGATCTCTATCTAGGAAGCATGGATATTATTCTTTCATCTGGTAATGTCTTAGAGGGCATCTTGTGGATGTTGATAGGAGTTTATCTTTTTACTTCTGCAGGTTCCACATTTGGTGAAGATTGTGAACCAAAGTATCCTATTTTGGACAACCATACTTGTCATTTCTTTCATTTCAATGTTGGTCATTTCTATTGTTTTTTATAGTTTGGTCAGTTTTGGCACTCTAATACATATTTATATAATCCTCTAATGTCTTGTTGATGGTGTGTAAATAGAAAATTCATATAATCTATGTTTCCAGATTTTGGAATCCTTGGTCGGAGTTTTCCAGTTCTCGAATATGGGTAAGTGACTTCTTAAAATCATCTAGGATCCATCCATATGCCCTAGAGTGATGTCGGGGAACTTTGAAGTGTAGGGGATATATATCCAATATGTTTTCTCTGGCGTTGGAGTGGATAACATTAATATTTTCTCCTATTGTTTTATTATTCCCCTGAAAACCATTGTTTTGATTATCCTAGTGACCACTCTTGAAATTTTTATTATTGTTACATATGGATGTTAATTATTAAATAGTTATGATTTTAATGAGTCATTTATGGATTCATGTTTTTTCCATTTTTATATGATCATGTCTTTCAAAAATGATGGATTTTTGTTTGGTTTTCCACTTGGTTTGGAGTTTCTTTCATCATGTCACCTTATAGTGGAGGTTGGTTTGTGAAATGATTCTTGAGTTGGTCAGTGCTAGGTTTCTCATGTCTTTACGTGATGGTTGTTCTAGGTTAGTTGGTTTCTAAATTGTGGGGATACCCACCACAGTTCTTATATGGGTTTCTTCTAGTTTTTGTTTGAGCTAGCTAGTTTCTAATGGTGGAGAAACCTTTCTCTTCTCTCTTTTTTTCTCCTTGTCATCGATTTATATATATAAGTTCCCCCATCATATAAATTCACCCATGGTAGGATGAATATATATAATGGGGCTAGGTGTGATTATATATATATATATATACAAAAATACATACATGTGTAAGTGTAAATAGGTATATTCACAAATAATCAAATGTGGAAGAATCTCCATATACAAATTTAGCCATGAAAATATGTACATAGGGCTAGGTGTCCTTGCATATAAGAAAAGTTGAATATATGTGTAGGATAAAGTAAAAGATTCAATTTTTCTTCATCTAAAGTAGCATTCCTTGAGTTTAATGTTGGTTCCCTATGCTCGAGCATTTAATTTGAATTTATTAATTTCCAGATCATTTTAAAAATAGGTTTTTATATTTATGTGGTATATGTGTAGGTATTATAAAATTGATTGTGCCTCTTAGAATTGGTTTTTTATTTATCTACATAATTTTTCTAATCTAGTTTGTATGTTTTCCATTGAAAGTGATGTACCATAAATGATTTAAAATGTTTTATAAAAGACTCCTAACATGTGAATTCTTTTTCTTTTAACTTAAAGGATTTGGTTAAATGTGTGATCTAATGCTTGGATTTTTTGGAATTTTGAGATGTGGTTTGATTTATAAATGACCTAAAGGATGGATTTGAACATTTTGTAAATGTTTTTTGTTTTCACCTTTTATTTGGTAAGGGACATGGTAATAGATTTGGAATTTTGAACATTAAATACTCAGTTGGAAATTTATAGTAATTTTTTGAAAATTTGTTTCATAGACCGATTGGACATTAAAATGTCTTTAAGTGATATGGGAACCAGTATGGTGGACTCTCTAAGGATAAGGTCATCACATAGGAAGTGTATGTGTGTGGGCTAGGTGTGTACACTGGCTACGTGTTTCAGTTTGATCCACATGGGTGGGGACATCCCCATTCACCATGTACTATTATCATGGGATTCATCGGAGTCATCTAGAGGGTTCAGTGATTGTTTTTTATTAGCCTTGATTAGATGGGTCGGTACCCACTATGTTTGCTAAGATACCTGGTAGGATGTGCCAATAATGATGCTAGTTTAGAGTATCCAGTTTGGTATTGACTATAGAGTTAAACCATATACAATATGGTGAGTCTAAACTAAGAATTCCCATGGATTTCTTCTTGGTATGTTCAGAAAATTACCATGACTACATATTGGTGTGTTCATTTTTCTTTTGTTTCATTCTTTGTAATTGATTCAATTGACACCCTAGATTTTATATTTCATATTAAAATACCCAATCCAATAGTGATTATCTATTAAAGGAACCAATTTAAATGGTTTTACTCAGGAATTGAAAATTGTTTTCTAAAATAAATGGAAAAAATGGGTTTTCATAAAAATTGTAGATTGTTTAATGTTTTTGAAAAGGATGGAAAACCTTATTTTTAAATATCCTATTTTCAAACTAGATTGAATGGGTTTAAACTTAAATGTGAGTAATATGGTGTTTTCTATCCTTGTAATCCATATGAAGTGTGTCAATGATCACGCATACTCTACCATTTCAATTTAAGGTTCTTGTAGTTTTGGATCTCTCTCATAGCAAGTGTGGTTCTGGGATTTGTAGTGACTGATGAGTTTACTTGGAGGTATGTTTAGTAATTAATTTTTATTTATTATCCCCTTAAGGATTTTTTTTATTCAATAAATTTTTATATATCTATATTTTTTTATCATAATAATAACTTATAGAGTATATTTGATAACGGTTACATGTTTCCAACACGTGAGGATCGGGATCACCACCATGGCTTTGTTACTGTCCGGCTCCGGTGAGCAGTTTGGGGTTGACCTGGGCTAGTTTATTCAATAAAATAAGACAAAAAATTTCCAAAATTTCTCCTATATAATGATATATTTATATTTTAATTTAATTTCTCATATCCATCTCCTCTTACATCAAATGGGAAATGAAAAAGTCATTTCGGTGTACGATGGAATTCCGCCTCACGAATTGATGATATTCATTTTCTATCATAACCTGTCATGTCTAGATGTAAATATATAATATATATATATATATGACATTTTTACATATCTAAAGTTATGAAATTATAATATCAAATATTCTTTCTTACATTACAATCCTTTGGAAAATGATAACATCGCTCGTGCGTACGTGTGCACTACCACCTCCACGAAATGTTATGAATCATTTATTATTTTATTTTGTAATTGATGGTAATGTAGATTGATATAATGAATATATGTGATATATCAGATATAATAATAATTATGTAATTGTTAAATAATTTTCAACTCTATTCCATTCTATCCATCAAAAAATTGAAAATAGTGTTCGTGTGTACGTACGACCTACAGTCTCCATGAACAATGTAACTCATTTTTATAACATAAAATTAATTTAAAATTATGAATAATTATAAAATAAATAAATATTATATTTATATAATGGGTATGCTATTTTAAATTATTTAACCATGATCAAATTACATGGACCGAAACTACTGAATCCAAACATATTAGAAAAGCAAAGCAGTTATCACTCGGAATAATGTTTTTAATAACTAATTGTTAATAAATTGGAGATAAAATGTTATAAAAAATCATATATAGAATATTATATATGTTTATGGTTAATAAGTAAATATATAATTAATCTATATTTATAATACATAAGGTTTTATAAAATAATGAATGAGAACATGTCTGAGGTATGGGTTTCTCATCTCACTTTTACTTCTGTGACACATATGCCATACACACCACTTATTTCTTTTGTGTAGTATGTATTTAACCCCATTAAAGTATTTAATATTTTTATATTAGTGGAAATTAATTTTTAAATTTAATTTATTTCCCTCATTTGTATTTAAATTCAAAAGTTACTGAAGTGGTAAGGATTCATCTCATAATCTCATCATTATTCAAGGTTTTTTATGTTTACGTATCCCTTGGAGGCATTATTTGAAATTTATAAATGAAACACAATATATTTTTCTATAATATTTTTTAATGATGTTTTCATGTAGTATGACTATTTTCATCACTATGTAACCTAAAATTATTGATAATTTTTTTTTACAAATTATTTACTTTATATTACTTTTCTGTCAAATATCCAATTTCTCCTAGACACATGTTTCCTAAAAATAATTTCAAGAATTTTTTTATTTTATAAAATGATAATTTAAAGTAATTTTTCCCGAACTATTATATTTAAAAAAATTAATAAAATTAATCTCTTAATTTTTTTCCTAACAAGACACTTTTAGACTTTTCTTACAAAATTATGATAGGAATTTCCTTTTTTATCATACTCACCAAGAGTAGAACATTCCCATAAGAACGAACAGTAATAGATTTGATAATTCTATTAAAATTCCATGATTATTTTAAAATTTGACAGGATATTTTCCTATATAGTTTTATTAATTGAGTTTCTATTGTATTTATAATCATCAATAAAAACCCTAATTTTAATTATGCTCCATTTTTAATATTTTTTAATGATACCAGCCTTATTATTACATTATATGGTTTATGGTTAGTTAGACTGGTTTTTTACTAGTTTGATACCATTCACTATATAACTATCGATGGATTACAAATATTATTATTTATTGAGATAATTATTGAAAAATTTAATACTAGTTGTTTTAACATGAATGTTTCATTTATTTTGTTCCTCCTCTTCCATATGAAGAATGAATTAGACTTCGTAAGTGATGGTAGGGGCCCACTATATCCCCTCAATGCATCGTTAGGTCCCGGGAGATGTAATAGCTTGGGATTTTGGCCAAATACTTATCCATATATGTAAGATGTCATGGCACGAGGCTTTGAAGTTATCGTTAAGATGTCCTGCATTATGCAGTCCATCATTGTGTGATACGTTTTTGATTTCCATGTGATTATTAGATTAGTTATAGTCTCCTAGGATAATTTCAATCTCATGCCATTATTTATATGGTATATTTTATCATCATTTATCCCTTACATAATATTATTAATGTGAAGGTAGTAGATTGAATGGATTGTGTTTCATTTTTTTACATATCAATATTGATTATTCCATGTTTATTCATGATAGACTCTATTGTATTCATACACTTACATAGCATTTTTTGTCATCTATTTCTTATATTTCATTTCCTTAGGATTTCATAAAGTGTATTATGAGTGATTTATAGAGATATTCTAAAGAAAATAATGGTGTTATTAATGAAAATTATGTGTTGTATTTTATATTTTCAATTATAATATGTGATACAAGTATGTATCTAGTTTACCATGATTAATAAACTATTTGGTCACTCGAGATAGGATTCATTGTATTTAGTGTTGATGTAAAAACGTAACCTCTAACTCTAGGATAAGAGGGTTGGGTTATTTACAAGGGTTTTGTCTCAATAAGGATTCGATATAAATTATCTCCTTAGTTTATTTGGCCGCTCAACATGGTTTATATTAATATTAATTACTTTAGAAATTTGTTTAAGCATTCGCATATGTCTTTTTAAAAAATATTTAATTTTGGGTTTTTTATGTATTTGATGTCATGATTGGTTCCCCCTTAACCCTTATAAGGGGTCTATTTTAATAAAACAAATTAATTGTCAGTTAATTAGCCAAAGATTATACACAAGGAGTGTCAAAGTAGTTTTTTATTTTGGACACCTTTTGAGGAACCGATTAAACCTTAAGTAAATACATGACCATCATTTTTGCAATATTATTACCCTAGGTTCATTTATTTCACAGTATTTGATCAATTATTTTTATCCAAATTCATATTTATTTTCTAGCAAATAGTTACTCAGTACTTCAAAAAAATAATATGAAATATCCTGTAATTACACCTCTTTTTAGGGTTTCAACTTGACTTTTCTAATCATAATCCCAAAAATGAAAAATATTTTCGCTAATAAAAACTGAGGAAACCCCACCACAACAAACATAAAATTTCTATAATTTTATTTGAAAAAAAAATACATATAACTATTATAAACATATTTCGTTCCATGATATATAATCAACTTATTTCATGAATGATCTTAAACACCTCACATTGAGCTCTTCTCACATGGTACCCTTCATAGAAATATAATACTTAATAACATTATTCAAAACATGGGGAAATGGAAATGTAATAAGGGGTGATAATAGATGATTGGTAAGGTTCACCATGGGAGACAATATTTAGATATCATACATGATTAATGTATATGCATAATGGTATGAGAACATGATCAAAACTTATTCCAACATTCTCTATTGGTCATGGACCCTAAATAACGATTCAACGAATAAATATTTTTTATAATAAAATACACGATTCATATGTTTCTAGAGTCATCAATAGTCAATAAATAGCTATGATATCTTATAATTTCTTCGTGAAACAAATCTTATGACATAAACATAAGCATATAAAATAATTACCTTATTCATGTATAACATCCACCTCAATCATAACATAGTGGACAAAGTCCCATAGTACATTTGGATCACCCCTTATTCACCTTATTATTCTCACATGAGATATAAATCTTTCAAAAATGAATTTTTGGAATATATAATTATTATTTGACCATTAGTTAATAAATATCATACATATGTACCAAAATATGACAAAATCATTGATTGCTTCATCATAACATAATTGACACATGGGAGGGACATGGTTTTTATGAACACATACTTAAAAATTATCATCATAATCGTTCATGATAAATAAAATGTATGGTATAATAATATAATATACCAAGTTTCGAAAACAAATACTGAAATAATTTTCACATAGTCAAGAAATTATTTTATAACATCACAAGAAATATTCATTGAAGAACAAGACCATATGTCATTTTAGTTTTGTAAATTTTATAAAAAATAAAAATTACCATAATAATGGTTATAGGGTTTTATTTGAAAAATATTGAAAATATTAATGTATAATTTATTATTAATATAGTTCATGAAAACAAGAAAACATTCCCATTCCGTAAATATTAAAAACATTATTTTCCTATTTTTTCAAGAAAGTAAAAAAGTGAATCATCCAGAAAATAATAAAAAGTTTACTTTAAAATATTGTAATGAAATTAGAATATAGTTGGAAAATTCCTTTTTTTATAATTAAAATGTTTATAATAACTTATACTAAAAAATTTGAAATAACATTGACATGGGGGAGAAATATTCTTGACAAAAAAATTCAAATAAGGTCGGATTTTCATAAAAACATTATGTTGGTATTTTTTATTTACAAAGGATTTAAAAAATTATTGAATATATAAAAACAAAAAAAATATTATAAAATATAAAATATGTGGGGTTTAATAAGAATATAATATATAAATCCCTATAATGTAAATTAAAACATATGCAATCCCAATAAATAGTGATACTATAACATAAACACATACATAAATATTCTACTTTATTGAGCATGATCTAAAATTTTATAAAATAAATTTAAATTTGTTATATATCCATATTAGAATCATATCTATATTTATCTTAATATATTCCATTCACTAAAAATTTATTATTACCCTTTTATTTGTAATTATTTTTTAAAATCAATACTTGGGTGTTAATTGTTTTGTTTTCCATGCATGTTTCCAATATATGGTTCTGGAACTTGGAACATGTTCATGGTTCAAAAATATAAATCAATTAATAATTATCATATTTATATATTATATAAACTTTTATAACTATCTATACAGATATGTGGTGAAAAATGAAATATATCTATTCGTAAAGTCAATAGTCTGTACATACACATGATCAATATTTTTATTTTTCATTAGAATGAAAAAAGACTATATACAATATTTTAACAATTTATAATCATATTTATATCATATATATAATATTTATTAATAAAATAATTATTTACAACCATCCATGTGAGTCTGTAATGAAAAATGGAATAATTTCTTCTTGGATGTGTTTGTGAGACTGTACACATGAGTGACATTTTGATGTTCTATAAGACTGAAATAATGCATATAAAAATGGTTATATCAAGGTAATAAAATTTTCATATACTATATATGAATAATAAATTATTTTGTGGTTGTTATAGATGATTTTGAATATTCTTAATCATAAATATACTTGAATAAACATAGTTACATAGATTAAATTTTCCTTATGTATCTTTTTTTATTTATATTTTTGTTTTTTAAGAGGAATTTTGGTGAGACCAAAACCAATATGTCATGGTAGAGGATTTCTAAGTGATTTGGGAAGAGAGTTATTGATTTAATTTTATCAAATAGTGTGAATATGTGAGGAGAAGCGGTTACCATTCGGAAGTGTGAGTAACAGTATATGGAAAGCATAAACACCAAGATAGAGGTTCGATGGTATAAATAGGTGATATAATATATTTCTCACATAATTAATGATATACAAAGGGAAGATGTATCAAAATTTTAACACCCCTACTTAATGGATATCATAACTGTCTCCTACGATGATATTTGATGGAATAATTTGTCACCAACATTAATCTCTAAATCTCATCATTTATTATTAACATATATTTTTATTGAATTTCAATTTATTTAATATTTTAATAAGTATTTTTTATCGTTTATATCATATCATTATCAGGATATGGTTCCAAAAACATCATCTCTCTTACTTCATCTATGCATATTTGAGTTTTTATTCACTTCCCACACAAAGCCTCATATGGTTCCATTATGTTTCTATAGAAGAAACAATTGTTGTGTGAGTAATCTACCAGAGTAATATATTAATACTTAACCCCATTGATATCCATCAGTTTTATAACACCTCATGCTTTCATAATACACTTCTCCTTGAATAATAAAATAGGTTTCATTGTACGTAACTTCAAATTCGAGCACACCACCACCAACCTAACTAGCCATTATGAATAGTAATACACACCTTTTGAAATTTTATACATATTATTTTTCAACTTGGACTTCATTTTTAGATTCATAATATGATGAAAATCTAAGGGTAAATATTTATTATTTTTCTGAGAACATTCAATTTTTTATAAATAGTGAAAAACAAAGCATTATTGTTTAAAACCGTCTTTTTATTTAAATAATTTTTTATATTATTTAAATATATTTCAAGCCAAAATAGATACATAATACGTATATAAGTTCCATGTAATTAATTGGAGTCATTTTGTTATAAGATATAGATCTATAAAATTTTATTGAACTTTTTACTGTATTTTACCAACATTATAGGAACATTTGAAAATTTTCCTAAAACATAATTTTACCGCTTCTGTGAATTGAATTTCCAAAAATACTAGGGACACAGTTGATATTTTTAAGTAAAATTTGGGTCAATAAAATGAAAATAATTTTTGATGAATAGTAAGTTTTGAATTTTATTTACCACGGTTTAAAGTAAATAGGGTAATTAATGGTAAAAATGATATTATAATTACCCTAACACATGTTCGTATTCAACTGGTTATGTGTATTTCAACCAAAATCAACCATAGGAATAAAAAATGATCCTTTTGGTCCACATGGATTAGATTAGGACATTTATTATTATTTTATTTAAAGAAGAATTGAAAGTGTAAAATTAAATGTTTAATAACAAAAAGATTATTAATCTAGGATTACACATAAGATAATTTAGAAAATAATTTTTAATTATAAAGATAATAATATTTAATACATCATGGAATTTTATATATAATTTTTAGACATTATATAATTAATTTTATTTATGACACAATGATGATGAAATTATTACCTTATTATTGAAATATTAAAATAATTGACATTATAAATTTTAACATATTTGTAAATTGACATGGTTTATGTATTCCTTGAATTTTATAGGTTAATATAACATGTTAGGGTTGATTAAATACAATTTTTTCTAAATGATAATGTTGTTATTACTTTCCCAAAAACAAAATACTAAATACTGTCAAAATTGACCAAAATGAGTTTTTAAAACAAATACTGTATTATTAATTGATATAATATTCATAAAAATATAAGGATTTTCCAAAGGTCATAGATAAGGTTATATATATCAATAATGAACCTCTTGGGGTTAACTTGGGATTTTATAGTATGTTTATTAACCATTTATTATAATAATCCAAGAATACATGTTAAAAGTAAAACAATTTAACTAAGTGTTAAATCTACAAAATGAAGTTATTATGGTGACATAAACTTGTCTAAAACATATTTTTAGAGAGGTTTGATACCCATACCCACCATATTTGCTAAATAATTCTTTTAAGATCCATTAGAAATTGAATATGATCGTATAATAAATTAATACATCAAGATTTTCCTAAAGTGGCCCTCACCTCTCTAATAAAAAGAAACGTCGCCTTCTCTCAAACTCACACCTCCAAATCCATTTGGATCTGAAAAACTCTACTAAAATATCCTCCCAACTACATTAAATTTATCCTATAGGCCTTCCTTTGATCATAAATCCAACCTAATTAACCCTTTTGATCAAATCAAAAGGAAGCACCTGAAGAAGAAGAAATTATTTCACCACCATTTTCAAGTTATTTTCATCATCCACATCCTCTTTGATTGTTGTTTCCATACCAAAATAATAAATCCAATACCTTCTACATACTATTATGTTATTATAAAAATTGTATGAAAATATTCATTATTATATCCATCCTATGAATGAAAAAGTTGTCATACGTGCGTACGTACAACTTACCATCTCCACATTGTGGTGTAGTTTGTTATTCAACACTTCATTATTTGGATGGGTATAATAATGAGTGTAATCGATTTAAATAATTATTATAACATGGTAATTATTTTTTATATATGATATACCATCCAATTACAAACTATTTCACCATCAATAGAATGATATTATTGCTCGGGTGTACGTACGTATTATCGTCTCCATAAACTCGATGAGATTCATTCCCCATCGTAACAATTCAAGAATAATTTTCAATTTATGATTAAAAATAATGTTTATGAACTTAAAATCATTCTGTATATGAATAAAATACATCAT
Source organism: Viscum album (assembly GCA_963277665.1). Classification (NCBI taxonomy): domain Eukaryota; kingdom Viridiplantae; phylum Streptophyta; class Magnoliopsida; order Santalales; family Viscaceae; genus Viscum; species Viscum album. The sequence continues at coordinate 872,005,901 of OY728143.1, read as the reverse complement.
ATCCATAACAAACATGACTTACTTAACAAAACATAAAAAGTAAAATGAATCAGTTAACACATGAAACAATGATACTACTGAGATATTATTAACAAATAAATATTATAAGATCATATATGATATCATAATTAGGTATATAGTTATATTATAAATTAATAAAAATGTTTTTACCATCATAATATAGGTTAAAATTCCATCAACTAATGATAAGTACATGGAAGGGGTTAATTTTAGAATCTCTTTATTATCCAAGGTTGTTTATACGTGAGTATATACTAGGACCTCTTTATCATCCACATCCGTGTTTCATAAAAATGTATTTCAAAACATTATTACTATTTACTAGACTACGGATAAAATTAATTTATACCCTTGTTTTAATTTTATTTAAATGGCTTGAAATGAATCTTTTCGTCACTTTCCAAACAATGTACATCCTGACCTTTTCGACCAATTAAGGTAAAAATGTTTTTTAACGTATACGACGGGTGTGGCTATTTTCCCATTATAACATATTCAAAGATTCCCTTACAATATTATAAGAATTTTTTCAAAATAAATGTTTTATTTTATAATTATGTGTCTTTTAAATGATTTCAAAAAAGAAATTAATATTTCTCTCAAATAGTTTTGACTTCATATATGTCAACATCCTTTAATGGATTTTACACTTGTTTTACGTTGATTGATTATATTACAAACTTACATATTGTATTTATGGTTTTCTATTAAGTTTTACTATGGATGTTTTATTTTTATACCATTCATGGTTTGTTTTCAATTTATTAACATTTTTTATGCTTGTTTTAAAATGAATGTTTATATTATGTTTCAAACTTTTCATGTGAGGAATGCATTGGACTATGTAATTGATGGGTGGATCCCTCTATAGCTTCTTGTTGCATCGGTAGGTCTTATTAGAAAAACTAGTGTCTTGAAACAAGGCCTTAAAAAAATATTATTAGTAGTCCTGGCGCAAGGCCTTGACTATGTGGTTATGATATTTGACATTATGCATTCCAGCATTATGAAATTGGTTATTGATATTTCATGTGATTATACGACTAGTAGAATATTTATGTGAATAAGTAAATGGAACTATTTGATTTATATTTTCCATAAAATGATGAATTTTATGTTTAAAATCCATTTTTTAGTCATATAAATTTCCTTAAATGATTATTCTTATTTATGAATGTTTTTGCAATATTGTTATCCTTACTGAGCATATGAGCTCACTCATTACTTATTTTTTCTATTCCAAGGATGTGAAGAAGAATATAATGACCGACTTTTAGGGATAGTCTAAGTGATATTAATTTGTTCAAAGGAGAAACAATGTTGAATTTTTCATTTTTTAATGTAATGTAAATCTTAAGTATGTATCCAATACATCCAAGGCTACTAACATAATCGGTCTTTTGAGACTTGATCTATTGTGATCATTCCAATTTTCTTTAATAATGCACTGACTCTGGGTAGCTAGGTTTGGGGAGTTAATGTTAGTATCATAGGATGTTTAGTACAAACCTTGGATACTAGATTTAGAAAAACTCTGATTAGAGAACATTATCCTAAGATAAAAATTGATGATTAGTATAGAATAACTCCCTAAAGTTTTGGTGATGTAGAGATTTTGTATATATTTCGTGAAATAAATCCATGTTTGGATACGAGCAGGTAAATACGGCTCTGGAATAGACATACTTATGAGATAAAACTCTGACAATGAGTTTTGGGCTTGACTCGGGGTATCCTGGTACCCGACAATGGGCCTTGATGCACTCTTGGTTACGAAATTTCAGGGGGATATACTTAGGATAATTCACATTTTCTTTACAAACCATTATGAAGGATTTATGTGTAAATACATCTTCAAACAAAACACTTTTTGTGATTAGGGATTATATGAATAATTTTTTAAATTTATGTTATGTATTTTACTAGTTTGTTATTATGTATAGCGATTCATAAACTAATATAGTGTATGGAATTGTTTGGAAATGGATCCTAGTTGAAGTAATGGAAATTGTATAAAAGTACATAATCCATGTCGGGATTTCCCTCCTACTCAGGATAATTATAGTGGAGCTGGTGATGCCACAATTGATGATCATATTATAACCATACTGGGATAAATCACTCAGGTTATGAATAATAACCTTACTCGTATAGAGCAGCCTAATCCACAATGTGGAGGATCAATGTCAGACCGCTTCATGAGTCAAAAACCACTGGCATTCAAAAGGACTACAAAATGAATTTGTAGCTGAGAAACAGATAAGTTCCTTAGAGAAAATATTTCATGCTTTGTGGAATAGCGAAAGGGAAAAAGTTGCCATTGCAGTTTATCGCCTCATAGAAGATGCAAATCAATTATGGTCATTGATTCAAAATATAAAAGAGGAAGAAGATGTAGCAAATATGGAATAGAGGGAGTTAAAATTGTTTTTCTTAGAAAAATATTTTCCTCGGGACCATCAAGTGGATATAGAAATACAATTTCTAAGTATGAGGAAAAAGAAGGATGAGAATGTCGCAAAGTATGAGGCTAACTTTACAGGGTTATCATGGCATGCATCATAATATATACATAACCCAATTATTATGATTGTCCTATTATTTAATGGGTTAAAAGAATTTATCCATTGAGAAATAGCCTCACAATCCTTCTCATCGTCTGAAGATATTTTCTCTTGTGCTATCAAGACCAAAAAGAATTATCAATGTCTTATGACTTTAAAGCAAAGAAATTGAAGAAGAGATCTTATGAACACTCTAAAAATGGAAATAAGGGGAAGAAGGGAAAGGTTTAATTTCCATCCTATAATAAATGTGGTAAGAAACACCCCATTACTTGCCTAAAGGGAATGGGAGTCAGTTATATGTGTGGTGAAAAAGGCCACCAAGCTCGTGATTGTAAGAAAAAGAAAGAGGTTGTCAATGTTGAATGATAAAATTTTAGATAAATGGGTCATTATGAAAATGAATATCCTATGTGCCGAGGAAAAATACCTCAGAAAAGGCCTAGGGATAAAGGAAAATCTTATGTAGTCTCTACTACTAAGGTTGAAGCTCTGAATGACGTGGTGGAAGGTAATTTAATGGTTTCCTCAAATTTGTCCAATGCTTTATTTGATTCTGGATCCTTGCATTATTTCATATCTTCCTAGTTTTTAATGAAAATTTGATATTTCCAATTTGATTTTACAAGTGAGTTTTTAGTCAATACTCCTAAGGGAAGTATCATTGCAATAATTATTTGTCATTCCATTCCCATTAGGGCATATAAACATTCATTATCTATTCATCTCATCGTAATAACCATTATTGAATTTGATATAATCCCAGTTATGGATTGCCTTTTAGACCATGATGTTAAAATTTATTGTAAGAAGAAGGAGGATACATTTTTTGATGATGATGATGAATAATACGTTATCTATTCATCAGAAATGTCACCATCTAATTCTCATCTAGATCCACACCCAGTAGATCTACTAAATTAAATTATTGGGGTGGAAGAGATTGAAATAACTATGGGTGAGGAAAATAAAGTTCAAATAGGGGATTCACCTATTGTACAAGAATATGTTGATGTGTTTCCAGAGGAATTACACGTACATCCTCCAGAATGAGAAATTGAGTTTTCTGTTGATTTAATTCCTAGTTCAAGGCACATATCAAAGACCCCTTATAGAATGGCCACTATGGAATTAGTGGAGTCAAAAAAACTAGAGGAATTGAGTCATAAAAGATTTATTCTCCCGAGTGTTTTCCCATGGGGAGACCCTTCTATTTTTGTTCATAAGAAAGCTATATCTATGAGGTTGTGCATTGACTATAGGAAGATCAATGTTATAACAATTAAGAACAAGTACCACATACCTCGCATTGATGATTTATTCGATCGACTTCATAGAGCTCAATATTTTTCAAAGATTGAACTTTGATCGAGATATCATCAGTAGTGCATGAAGGAGGAATACATTCCAAAGATATCTTTTCAAACTAGGTATAAGAATTACGAGTTTACAAAAATGCCTTTTGAACAGACTAATGCACACTCTGTCTTCGTGGATCTAATGAATAGAGTTTTCAAGTAATATCTTGATGACTTTGTAGTGGTATTTATTGATTATATCTTGGTATACTCAAAAATTTACAATGATCATGAAAATAACCTGCATATCATTCTAAGGACTCTTAGAAGAAACGAATTATATGGGATATTTAGCAAGTGTGAATTCTGGCTTCAGGAGAGTTATTTTCATGGCCATATTATCTCTAAGGATGAAATCAACGTCGATCATTCTATGACAAGAGCAATCCAATAATGTCTGAAACCATTTATTTTAACTGAGGTATGTAGTTTTATTACTTTAGAATGTTATTATTGGCATTTCACCTCGAATGTTTCCCGATTGGCTAACCCATTACCAAGATCACACATAAAGGGGTAAAAGTTTTTTAGACAAAATAGTGTGAAGAATTTTTTGAAGAATTGAAGAGAAGTTTATTCAATTCTCCTATATTGACTCTACCATTGGGGAATGATGGGTTTTTTATTTATAGTAATTCCTCATAGAAAGGACTTAGTGGTGTCCTTATGAATAATGATAGAGTTATTTCCTATGCATCAGAGTTGAAAAAAATTCATGAATAAAAATATCCCACTAATGATCTTGAGTTAGCAGCTGTAATATTTGTTATGAAGATATAGAGACAGTATCTCTATCGTGAAAAATGTGACATATATACTGATCACAAGAGTTTGAATTATATTTTCTCATATAAAGAACTCAATATGAGGAAAAAAAGGGTGATCGAACAACTCAATGATTATGATTTCACTATACACTACCACCCGGGGAAGGAAAATAAGTTGGTAGATGATTTGAGTAGAAATAATCATGAACTTCTATACCAGATGAGACTTGAAAAGGATCATATATACAAGTATCTAGTAAAAATGGATATGGGAATAACCATGGATGGTGAAACATCACTATATTTCAAATTATTTACAATCCATATTTAATAGAAAGGATAAAAAGTTCTCATACTAATGATGGGGAGTTTCAATAGAAAATTAATACTGTGAATGATGGGAGATAGATCTACGTCATATATTAATGTGGAATCTTGAAATTTGGGAAGAGACATTGTGTTCCTAACATACCTGATCTAAAAAGGTAATTTTTTTATGATGCTCATAGCTCTAATTTCTCTATCCACCCTGGTAGCACTATGATTTATTGAGATTTTAAGGAACATTTTTGGTCAGACCACATAAAGTGGGAGAATGCTGATTATGTGTCCATATGTATAGTTTTTCAACATATGATGGATGGAAGAAAACATCACAGAGGAGTCATGCAACCTCTTATCATACCTGAGTGGAAATGGAATGATATTATGATGGACGTTTTCATGGGGCTACCAAATACTTCTAGAAGGAATGATGCAATATAGGTCATTGTTGATCGTCTTACCAAGTTAGAACATTTTCTTTCTATAATTGAAGATTTAACACTTTATCATTTAGAAAGACTATATATTAATGATGTTGTATGACTTAATGGATTACCATTATCGATTATTTATAACCCTGATCCCATTTTACGTCATGATTCGGGAAAATTCTTCATGAGGCACTGGATAGTGAACTTTGTTTGAGCACTGCCTCCCACCCTAAAACTGATGGACAATCAGAACAGACTATTCAAACCTTATAATACATGTTGAGATCTTTCTCACATGTATTTAAAGGAATGTGGCATCAGTATTTACCTCTGGTAGAATTTTCCTACAACAATAGCTTCCATTCAAATATTCAGATTACACCATATGAAGCGTTATATGGAAAGGGATTTCACACACCATGTTTTGGGATGACGTTTGTGAAAGAAAAACCGTAGACCCATAACTTGTTGGGGAAATAATGGAAAAGGTGAACATTATCCAAACCCACATTAAAGAACCTCAATGTAGTGAAAAGATCTATGCTGATAACTGAAGGAAGTATTTGTAATTTCAGGTAAGAGATCATTCTTTCCTAAATGTATCCCCATGGAAGGGTGTCATGCGTTTCGGTAAGAAGTTAAAATTATGTCTCAAGAACATCGGAACTTTTGAAATTCTAGAATGAATTGGAGTATAGCTTTCCATTTGGAAATTCTGCCAAGTCTTCCCAATGTTCATGATGTATTCCATATATCACTTTTGATAAAATACATTCCTAAACAAACGCATGTACTCACCTATGAAGAATTAGAACTGGAACCCGATCATTATTATTTTGAAGATCCTATCAGAATTATTGATACCAGTGAACAAGTGTTGAGAAACCGGATGACTCGTCTCAAAGAAGTTATATGGGGAGACAATAAGATAAGAGAGGTGAAGTGGGATCCTGAGAAACTTATGATGAAGAACCACCTGAGTCTTTTAATGCAGTATTAATCTAGAAATCTTGAGGGTGAAATTATTTTAAGGGTTGAAGAATGTAACACCCAAATCATCCACGATATGTTTCACCTTGAATAATACAATAGCTTGAATTGTACGTAACATTGAATTCTAGCACACCATAAACAATCAAACTAGCCTTTCTGAAGAGTAATACACACTTTTTGAAATTTTATAAATTTTATTTTTCAAAATGGACTTCATTGGAGTCATTTTGTAATAATATTAGATATATAAAATTTTATTGAACTTTTTACCAGCTTTTCCCCGCAATCTAAGCACATTTGTAGATTTTCATAAAACATAATTCTACTACTTCGGTGAATTGAACTTCAAAAATCTGAGAGAAATGGTTGACATCAGTATTTAATTTTTAGTTAAATAAGATGAAAATAATTTTTTATAAATTGTAACTTTTAATTTTATTTACCACGGCTAAAAGTCAATAGGGTAAATAATGGTAAAAATGATATTATAATAACCCCAAAACATGCCCCAATTCTATTGGTTACGTGTATTTCAACAAAAATCAACCTTAGGAATAAAATATGATCCTTTTGATCCACATGTATTAGATTAAGAAATTTATTATTATTTTATTTAAAGAAGAGTTAAAAGTGTAAAACTAAATTTTTAGTAAATAAATCATTTTTATTATAGGGTTATACATAAGATAATTTCAACTATAAATTTTAATTAGGAAGAAAAAAATAATTCCGACATCATGGTATTTTATTTATTATTTTTAGAAATAAAATAATTATATTTATTTTTGACACAATGATGATACAGTAATTACCTTATTGTTGAAAGATTGAATTAATTGATATTATAAATATTAATCTAATTGTAAATTCACAATTTTGATGTATTCCACAAAATTTATAGGTTAATATGACCTGTTATGGTTGATTAAATATATTTTTTCCAAGTGATAAAGTTGTTATGGCTTTCACAAAAACAAAATACTAAATATTGTCAAAATTGGCATAAATGAGTTTTTAAAACAAATACAATATTATTAATTGATATAATATTCCAAAAAATATAACGTTCAGCCAAAGTACATAGATAAGGTTAGATATATTCATAATGAACTACTTGGGGTTCTCTTGGATTTTTATAGTATGTTTATTAACTATTTATTATAATAATACAATAATACATGGTAAAAGTTAAACTCTTTAACCAAGAATTAAATCTAAAAGATAAGGTTATTATGGTGCCCTAATCCTATCTAAAACCAATTGGTCGACAGGTTTTCAACCCATCCCCACCTTATCCTCGAAATAATTCATTTTATATCCATTAGAAACCGAATATTATTGTATAATAAATTAATATTTCATGTTTTTCCTAATGTGACCCTCACCTCTCTTATAAAAGGGAACTTCCCCTTATCTCAATATCACACCTCCAAAACCCTTTTCCTATGCCAAACTCTGCTCAAATATCCTCCCAACTACCCTCACTTCATCCTATAGTCCTTACTTTGATCATAAATCCAATATAATGATCCCATTTGATGAAATCAAAATGAATCACCAAATGAAGAGGTAGTTATTTCACCACCACTTTCGAGATCTTTTCTTCTTCCACTTCCTCTTTGTTTGATGATTCCATACTAGACTAATAATTCCAGTACCTTATACACAATGAGATGTTATTTTAAATATGGTACCAAAATATTCATTATTTTATCCATCGTATTAATGAAAAAGTCACCATACGTGTGTAAGAACGGCTTACCGTCTCAACATCGTGGTGTAGTTTGTTATTCAACACTTAATTATTTGGATGGGTATAATAATCAGTATAATTGATGTAAATAATTAATATAACATGTTAATTATTATTTATATATGATATACCATCCAATTACATACAATTTCACCATCAATAGAATGATATTGTCACTCGTGCGTACGTACGGATTACCGTCTCCATGAACGCGATGAGAATCATTACCCATCATAACCATTCAAGATTATTTTTCATTTTATGATTACAAATAATGTTTAAGAACTTAATATCATTATTTATATAATTGAAATACATCCTATCAAAAACAAACATGAATTACGTAACAAATCATATAAATAAAAATGAATCAGTTAACACCCGAAATAATGATACTACTGAAATATTATAAACAAAGAAATATTAGAAGATCATATATGATATCATATTTATGTATACAGTTCATGTATAATTCAATAAAAATGTTTTTACCATTAAAAATTATGCTAACATAACATCAACTAAGTAAAAGTACAAGGTAGGGGTTAATTTTTCAATTTCTTTATTGTCCTAGGGTGTTTATACAAGAGTATATACTGGGACCTCTTTATCATCCATATTTGTGTTTCAGGAAAATGTTTTTCAAAACATTTTTAATATTTACTAGACTCTGTGTAAAATTAATTTATACAATTGTTTTAATTTTTAGAAAATATCTTGAAATTAAGGTAAGAATGTTTTTTAACATATACGGTAGGTGTGACTATTTTCCACCATTATAACATATTTGAAGCATCCCTTACAAGTTTATAAGAATATTTTCAAAATAAATGATTTCTTTTATAATTATGTGACTTTTAAATTATTTAAAAATAGAAATAGGTATTTCCCTCAAAAAATTTTATTTCATCTATGTCAACATTCATTAATGGATTTTACACTTGTTTGAAGTTTATTTATTAAGATAAAATATTCCATATTGTATTGATGGTTTTTTTGAAAGGGTTGAATTTGGATGTGTTATTTTTATACCATTCATGGTTTATGTTTAAAGTATTAACATTTTGTATTCTAGTTTTAATACGAATTTTTATATTATGTTTTAACCATTTCATATGAGGAATGCATTAGACTTAGTAATTTACTGGTGGATCCCTCTATAACTCCTCGATGAATCGGTAGGTCTCACTAGAAAAAATAGTGTCTTTGAATAAGGCCTTGAAAAAATATTATTTGTAGTCTTGGAATGAGGCCTTGACTACTTGGTTATGATGTACAACATTATGAATTCCATAATTATGAAAGTTTCTATCTATATTGCATGTGGTTGTTCGACTATTAGAATATCCATGTTAATAAGTAAATGGAATTATTTGATTTATATTTTCCATATTATGTTGATGTTTAGGTTTAAATGTTTTTTTTACTCTTATACATTGCTTTAATTTTTATTCTTATTTATGAATGTTTCCACTATATTGTTATCCTTACTAAGCATTTGAGCTCACCCCTTTCTTATGATTTCATTTCCCAAGATGTGAATAAGTATATTATGACTGACCTATAGGGATAGTCTAAGGGATATGAATGTGTTCAAAGGAAACACAATGTTGTTTTTTTAATTTTTTTAATGTAATGTAAAGACTATGTATGTATGTAGTACATCCGGGGCTACTAAACTAATCGGTCTTCTGAGACTTGATCTATTGTGATCATTCAAATGTTATGTAATAATGTACCGACTCTGGGTAACTATGGTCAGTGCATTACATATTTAGATCTTATTGTATCTTATAGATTTTTAATGGTCCTATTAGACTGAAAATAAGTCTGGGGAAGAAAATATAAGTAAAATATCATCTTTGTATACAACATTTATTAAATGGTCCCACAACACATTGAGGAAAATCCCAAGTTTTTAATAAAATACAATAGAATGAGGTACTTTATGATATCTTACCACTTCCATTATATATATCAGGGTTAGTTGATCGAGTGATAAATCCTTATGTATATAAATTTAGTTTAAAAAATTTTTAGCTCAATCATATAAATTCCATATTTCATTGTTTCCATATAAGTTATTTAGAAAACCGGTAATAAATTCACTGTAAGGTTCTCTAATTGTTATATAGGGTAATGATTTCATCATCATATTAAACATTTATTATTCAACATTAACTTTCTGGTAGACCACTCATCGATATGTATACCCTAAAATGTGCCTCTTAATGTTTACTCTCTGGAAGTGATCATTGAAATCATTATAAATTGTATTTATTCAAATATGAATAGATACTTATGAATTATATGCATCATTTAACACCTCCTTCTTCAATTCCAATATAGATCAAAAAAATATTTTTTTCTAAATATTAAAATTTCATCAATCACTATGTTGAAATCCATAATTTTCACACCCTTGTTTTTTATATCCAAATCATCATTTGGAACCACCTTGATTTTAGTATGGTTGGATTATTGAGAAATCATTACTGAAAGGTGAGAGTTTATCCCTTACTTTGTGATTTTCCTCTCTATTGTTGGAAAATAAAAAATTATTTGGCCACATTAAATTTTCATCATAGATAAGATAGTATGGTTCTTTCTACTATGATCATAAAAAATATTGGTTTCTTCTCTACTTAGTAATATATTATAAATTCATAGTACTCAATCAACTCTAACTATGTACTTTGGCACATTTATTTCTCCGTATATGTTAATATATATCATGTTTTTAGAAAAATATTTACCACGGATAATGGGTGTTCAAACTTTGGTAATGTTTTATAATTTCTATACCTATTAAATTCACCTCTAAAACTTATTAATGTTGAGATTATCTCCACTTTATAACTCATTGTCACCCACATGAAATGGTAATGAAAATAATTCTCAAGGAACAATTTTTTTTACCTTATTCAGTCCCAATGTGGTTACATGGTCATTTTGGTTTCAAATCCCAATGATCCATATATATCCACTATATAAAGAAAGTGAATAAAAATGAGACAAGTTTCATTAAGAAGCGTCTATCACTAGAGAATAAATATTACTGTTTCCCACCAGTTACTAGATTTGATTATTTCTTCGAGGACAAAACAATATTGGAACTTTGAAAGATGGTAACTATAAATTGTTTTCAAATTAGTCTTACCAAAATAATTTTTTCAAGATATTATAGTTTCATTATCTAAAAAATAAAATCTTCAGGATGTCTGAACTTTATTCTCATCATAATGTTTTTTAGAAAAAAAAATATTCTTTAACCCTCGTAGTTTTTTCAATAATTTTTTGGCCATGCCTTCAATGTTTCTACACATTATTATCTCAAAAAATTAACTAAATGACTCAAAAGAATATTTGTCACTATATACTAATTTATATCATAAAAAATTAGATGGTATATGGAATTTTAACACCTCATAAATATTATAATCATAAATTTGGTTGATATCCTTCAAATATTCCTTAATTTTCAGTGTCAACTTAAATAATTGAAAAATATTGCATTAAATAATCTTTTTAAAACACCATCACAACTTAACTAAAATCAGAAACATCATTTCATGAATACTGAGCATTGATCGTCTAACTCAGCATCAACAAAATTAACTAAATTTAGAAATATTTAATGTTTCTCCAACATCTACTGATAACTATTTATGAAATAAATTTTTTTAATTTAAACTACGTTATACACTTTTTTCCGCCTCATGTTTTTATAAACTCAATCACTCTTCCATGTAACATTATTATCATTCATAAATGCACTCCATCATTTTCCTCTCCTCTTATAACCTTACTGAATTTTTTATTTACTCAAATTCATAATACTGTTTTTCTAATTCATCCATGGGATCACCATTATTTCCGATTTCTTCTTTAATAGCATCTATTTTCCACTTCATTTTACTAAAATAAATTGTACAGCATTAAATCTGATATATTTTATTTTCAAAAAACAGAACTGGTTTCATCCCATCTTATTATGAAAATGTATACATCCAATCATCCTTTAATAATATAGAAACTCAATATGCTTCTAATTCTTAATGAAATTGTGATATTAGTTCTGCATAGGTAGTTTCGATAATAAAAACCATATTTTTATACTCATATACATATATTAAAAAAAATTGAAACACCATCCCTCATTTGGTTCAAGTATTTCCTCATACATCCAACTTCTTATGTTGTCTTCTCTAATGACATTTTGTTCACATGACCGCTTTATATCTACTACCAGTATGATTTAGAATAATATTTTTCGGAATGGAATATATCTGTTCCTTTAGTTTGAACTTGAAATCCTAAAAGATATTCAGTACTCCAAGCATTAACATTTTAGTGATCTCATTCATATGTTCTTAAAATTATTCAAATTTTTTATCCCTATCACATGAAAAATATTTATAATCAATATAAATATTCAAAATAAACAAAGTAATACTCACATCTTTCATATATATGTTTTTGTTAAAATTTTCTATTTAAAAGATCAACTACTTCATACAAATTTAAAATTTGAAATACCCACCATGAGGGGCCTGCTTTAAACCATATAAATATTTCTTTAATTTTTATAACATGGCCCCATCAATATCACGTTTGAACCCATAGGGTGGAATAATGTAAACATTTTATTCAATTTATCCATTCAATAATGCAAACATAACATCCACCGGAACCACCATTTAATTTCAAAGAGTATAATCAACAAAATAATATTATGATGGATTCATTTATTATACTAGAAAGAACATTACATCAAAATCTTCCCGATAAACCTATGAGTACCCATGTTAAACCAATTTATCATTATTCCTTAAAATTTATCCAATGTCGTTTAGTTTATTTTTGAATTTTATTTTTTTACATGTAAAATTATTTCTTTCTGGATCACAAAAAAGATTACATGTGTAATTTTTTATAATTGATACAATTCTTAATTTATCATATTTAACCAGTCATTATTGATAAAAACATCCAAAAATAATTGTGGTACCACCTGTAATATGTTTTATCATTGTTTTTCAAAACCTAGTTTCTATCTGGTCTAAAATTTACATTATTTCCTACTGATTATGTTTTAATGGTCAAATTGTTTTTCATTAGTCTATAATTTTATTGTTTCTCATTTATTCTAACTATAATCATCATACTATTTAGAACTATAAACTTGTATAATTTTTTGCTCTTGTTCACCATTCTTTTCATTAAAATCATCAAAATTAATCATTCCACCTTCCATTTCACAATCCACATCATCCTAAACAACTTTCAATAGTGTTGATATGTTTTCAATGACTTTTACATCAAATTAATCAACCAAATTTTGTTTCCATTAAATTCTAACACATCTATATTCTTTCAATAGATTAACATCCCATGAAATGACATTCCTTCATTTTTAAATACAACATCCCAAAATCATGAATTCTAATATTTCTTGGGAAAGGACCCCAAATATATTAAATTATTTCATTGAATTATTCTCCTTAAACAATATTTCATAGAGAGTAATTTTATAATCTAGTTAATGAAAACATATATTTTTAACTAGTATAGTTGTAATTATATATTCTATCCTAAGTAACCATAAATGTTTATATTTATTCATCATGTTTCCTTCCACATCAACTGGAATTATATTTTTCCATTCCACTGCACAATTTGGTTGAGGATTATATGGAGTAGAGTATTGTAGATTAATTCCATGTTTCTTCAGGTAGGACCCAAAATAGTTACTTGTGTACTTATTTTCATTGTCTATTCATAACATTATAATATAAATATACAACTCTTTATCAAAATCCCTTATGAAATTTTTAGGAAACTCCATAACATATGATATAGGGTTCATGAAAATTACATTTCTTATCCAAGTGAAATAATCAAATGAAAAAAATAAATTATATATTAACAATTTTTATTGATTATTCATTGGACAAAATATGAGAAAATATATGAGCTCATGTGTATAGGGTAATTAATTTCATCATTCCTATTACTTTCAATGACCATCCTTACTTTGAGGAAAAGTATAAAAAACATCATCTATCATTGTGCTAAATCTCATATGACATATCCTTTTGGAATTATGCTCAAAATTTAATGGAAAATACATCCATATATCCAGTGGGATGGTTTGATTTCATCGAAATTAATCATACATCATGAATTACAAGGATCGCATTTCTAGAATAAATGTTTTTTTGTTTTTTCTCTTATAGAAAATTTTTTACATTATTTAAAAATCAGATGATATATGATATAAAAGATAAATTTCTTCTAATCATCATGGTGTTGGAAAACACATAGTATATATTGTTTAGTCCTTCAACATATAGACCATCCTTTAATATTAAATTAAGAGCTTCAATTTTAACCACAACAATTCCTCTTTTTTGATGAACTATCATTTCTATAGGTGAATACTCTTCCAAAATATTATTTAATATTTTATAGAATTTTTACTTAACAAACCATATGTGAGGAAATAAAAATTATCAACTATCAATGGTTTATTTATTTTTCTATCATTTAGCTCAATCTCAACAACAAATTATTATTTTTTTTAATATTCATATTCTGTGATTCCTTTTCTTTTCTGATACATATAACATTCCACATAATGATTTATCAAAAATATTCATCATATTGAAATTTATGTGTGTACATTCAAAATTTTATTCCACATAGTAAAATATTTTTTTTGGTTTTTTTTAAATTATGATGGAATTTCCATTGTATCTTACTTTAACATCAAAAAATTACATCCTTATATTCCATTATATCTCAGGCCAAGTTATTTTCTACTCCTAGGTAGAGACATGTGGTAAACAAATATTCTATTTTCACCTAAATATCACACAACGCCATGAATATCCATTTAACATCACTATTTTACAATGGTATATATTTCCCATAGACTTGTTTTAGATTCACCAAAAATTACAACATTTTATTTCCTTTTTCTTATTCAATCACTATTCCAAATTTCATTTTTTTACTTCTGTTAATGTAAAAAATTTCACATGTTCTTTATCAAAACATTCCCTCTCATTATTGGTTCTAAAATAAAATAAAATTATAGATTTAGATTTCAAATTATTTTTGGGATGATTTATTTCACAATCTTGAGATATTTGATTCTTTACCTCCAAATAATTTTTGAAATTATCATTAATATTATTGAAAGTAATTTCAATATAGATAGATCATAATTATGTATTAAATAACACTTCTTCTTTAAAAATTATTTTTCCTTCAAGGTATTTCCCCATTTTCCCTTATTTTTAAACTTTTAGCTAGATGAATTTAATTTTAGACATGTACACATCTTCTTTATGGATAAATTATTATTTTTCGTTCTTTTTATTTTCACTATAAATATTTATTACTCGTTAGTATTTATTTAGATTCATATTTTTCTCATGTTTTACCTAATATTCTAATCTCATTAAAAATTTCATATAATTTTATTCACCTTATTCCAATTCAATAAAAGAAGTATATTATTTTTTTAACATAAGGCATAAAGGATCTAAAACTCTTCACAATATCATATTCTCATGGACTACTTTCATTAGATTCAAAATCATTATTTTATTCAGGAAAAATATTTTGATCCTTTTGGTGTACCATTTTTGTAATTTTGGTAGATTTTTTAACTTTATTAGATGCTTTAACACACTTTTATCTCTAATGTTTTTATTTAAAATAAAAAGTATATTATTCTCAATATTTCTCCTTGGGATATTTGTTTCAAAATATATTATGTACCCATAACCAAAAAAATTCTTAGGAGTTTTAGTTTGAACTTGCCTCCAATTTTATACAAATTCCCAGAGATAAGAAACATATTATTCTTATTCTCATCTTCAAAATCCTCCTTATATATTAATTTCGTATATCCCATTACCTCATTTTATGGTTCTAATTTTTTTATATTCTTCACAGAGTCAAAACAACATATTTTACTTAATGTTTTTTTTGATTTCCAAAGCATTCATCATTTAATATAGAATTTGTTTTATATAGTTCATCACGAAATAAATTTTCTATATATTCTAATGCAGGGAAATTATGACCAAACATGTCTATAAATTAAATCATAAATTTTTTAACAAATTTTAAATATTCCAAGACTTATCTTTGTAAATTAAGTTTTATTCCAATTTCATTCAATCAAGTAACGTAATCATCTGATATTTATTATTTTTTCATAATGATATATTTAAATAGTCTTCTCTATATATGGACATTGTGTTCCTTTACTTTTCCATTCCCCTTGAATATGATTTCTAGTTTTCTTGATGTTTCCTTCAAATTTGTTACAACCATCACCATTATATAAACATTATCCAATAAGGACGTTTGAATAGAAATATGTGATTTTCCAAAACCCTGAGAATTTTTTTCAGTAAATGATATAGGATAACCTTTCTCCATGGGGGGAATTTTATAAGAACTATGTTATTTTCCATCATACCAAAAGATATAAGGTTGGGAATCCTTTAATTTTATATCCATTAAAATTTTTTCATCAATGGTTGGAATACATATTCTATTAAAAATGTTATGAATATACATGATAAATAATATAGGGATATGATAGAGGAAATATTTATTTGATATCAAATTAAATTCCCAATAAAATATTTTCCAATGAGACTGAGGGGTTTAATATATGATGACTTTTTATAATTTTCTTCCTCGCCAATATTACCAATGAAACCATTTAATTCTTTGACCCTCTAAACATTATAACACAACCTCACCCAAAATAAATCCTAATTTGGGTTCGTAGTCATTTCCATATTGAAACTTATCAATCCATGGATATCTACTAAATGAAATTAGTGAATGAAAATTATCAAAATCCAATCCATATCCATTTTTATACCTATAGAAACAATTATTGGAAATCACCAATTTCAAGAATATAATATTTCATCTAAGACATCCCAATAATGGATCTTTAAAATCTTCACACTATAAATTCTATATGGAATAGTTTCCATGAAACATAATTTACAATAAGATATACTTATGTTATCTCAACTCAACACACTTTCAAATTTCGGAAAATTATTTTTATAATATTGAATTCTAAAAATAACAGTTCATCAACCCTCCTAGTTTTATAAATAAAGTTGGTCCACCTAAAATTTACTGTTTCTTCACTCAGTTATCTAAAAAACACAATATAAACACAATAAGAAACATTCCTCTTTATATAATCACATATTTAACAAAAAAAATTAGATACCTAGAATTTTTAACTCATTAAAAGTAAATACTCATAAACTTGATTGACCAACTACAATGATTCTTTAAATTTTAGATTTACTATAAATCTATGAATAATGTAGCCTAAACACATATTTTCAAAAAAAACATCAAAACTATACTAGATACACAAACATTGTTTCATGAATATTAAACATTCATCATCCATGTCAATATCTTCATTATAAACGGGATTTAAAAAATGTGTTGTTTATCTGACACCATTCTATAAATCTTATTCTCATGAAATCAAAAATTATATTTTAAACGTGTTTCATATTCATCCATTTTATTATAATTATTTTGAATTTCTATATTTAAAGAATCTAATATATTTTTCATTAAATAAACAATAACTATTCAATATGAAATATTATAGACAATTATTTTGATGAAACTAAATAGTTTCATCACATCTAATTTTCAAAAATGTAAAAAATTAGTATTTTTATGATAATGAAACTACTAAATATTCTTCTAATGCTTTAGTTTATAGTGATCCCAATTTGGTAAGGTATTTTTTGATAACAAAAACCTTAGTTTTATACTCATATCATTTTTATCACTATATATCAACCTTTTCACCATAAAAATAATATATCTATATATTTAATGTAAATATTACCAGTTCTTACATGGAATCCAACATCATGTACTTTTTATTAGTCATTTAACTGTGGCGCATACATGTATACAGATCAACCTTATCTAAAGCTATTTATAACTATCTTCATATTCACTTTTCTTGAGAAATATAACTCCATAAAAGTTACCATGTATAGAATATTAGGAATTCATGATAAATGTTTCATAAATCTTGAATAGTATCAAACTATTACTTGAAAATTATGGAACTCTATTAAAATGGATATTCTATAACATCATATATTTACATTATTCTTATATGGATTTATCTATACACGACCACATCTGATTACATTGCCATAGAATGGTTCTTTTTATTACCAGGATTCATGGTTTATAAATTTGGTAATATTAAAATACTCCTAGTATTCTTACTTAATTTTAGAATTATGATAATATCATTGATAAGGACTACATAAAATTAAACTATGAAATATATAATGAATCTATTAGTCAAATTTAAGAAGATAATGGGACAATTTTAATGTTTGAATAGAATCAATATGAATTCATAATATCCATATCTTGTACAGAAGCATGAATTGGGTATATCCACACATTCCACCATTAATTGATGTTAACCAAAAAGAAATTCATTCCCAAAAATAATTATCACCATCTTTTGAGTGAAAAAATAATTAATGCGGGTTATAAGATAATCTATTTGGACCATAAACTTGTTACATTCATGATAATCAATAGAAATAGACTTTAACCAATCATTATTATTAAAAATAGGACATGTGAACCCCAAAATAATGTGCTTGGGATTATGAATCCCTATTATAAATTCTATTTTAGTTGATTCTTTAATTTCTCTAATTTTATAGGGTCTAAGAAATATGAAATATTATATATATAGGCATAGTAATAAGTATGAACCTTATAAAAAACCAATCCTATCCATCCATAGAATCACTAGTAAATTATTTGGGAAATATATAAAAAACTAATTCATAATTATAATACCATTGATATTGGTTTTTTCCCTAAACATTTATGATAAATATCTATTTTTATTAGGTATAACAAATATTTTGGATAAATATATATTATTATTAGGTTTTAGCATCTTCTCATTAGCTTCCCCTTTAAACCATCCTTAATCCAAACAGCCACTTATCCTTGTCTCAATGACAACATACACACCACTATTCATATTACATCTTTCTATTAATATCACTAAAATAACCTATCTTGAATCATGAATTTGAAGATCCAACATTATGTATAATACATATCAATATATTATCTTAATATTTTATCATATTTTCACCTGAGAACACATATTTTTATCTTTAATGTCTATATAAAGGTCCATATGTATCTTTATAAATATATAGGTTAATCTTGTAGGTCCTAAAATTTAATCCTATATAAATTTTGAAACATTGGATTTACACTTATGTGTGATTATAATTCTGACATGTTCCTTAAGTAAATCTTACATACCTCGATGTGAACTCACGGTAACTCTAACATATCCATGTAAATTTCTAATTTATTTCTCATAGATAGCTCACACAAGACTTTTTTATTTTTTACATCTCGTGATATTACATATATATCAAAAAATAAGAGTTACTCATATATACTAAGAAGACTAACTATGACGTAAATTTTCAAAATTCTACATTATTAACACATATCATTTCAAAAATTCATATCTCACTTCTAAAAAATTCATCTCATCTTAAAATAACAACAAAAACCCAAAACATTAAAAAAAATATTCAAAAATATATTAAACCATGAAAAATTCATTAACAACAATAAAAACATCATCGTGCATGGGACTAATAATCTCCCCCATTATAATTGGTATCAATACTAAAAAATATTTTACTTCTTGTCATTCTCATGATTCTCTATTGAACCAGCTCATCCATTTTTACTAATATCATGTTTTTATGTCCCTTATGTAATACTCATATTTATGCCAAACTACACTGATTTGAAATGCTAATTTCTCCAACTTATTAAGAATATTTTGAAAAGTTGTTTTAAAAAGCTGGAAAATCATTCTTTCTAAATCAACAATCCATGAATTAATAAAATATAAGTTTAATTAACTAAATCTTACTATAAAAATAATATATATTAATGAATACAAAAAATCATTCTGTAAATCAATTTTCATTGTGATTCCAACTCAAAAAAACATTTATAAATTTATAGTTGATTATCAATATCCATTTCATATAAAAATATACATAAAAATGTAAAAAACAAAAATAAACAAGAATTTTTCCCCCACAGATATTATCTCAACACCATTTAATTAAAGAAATAACAAAAGGTAGGTTATATACTCAATAACATACCACATTGGTGTTGGTAAATTTATTCTCCAATCATTTGATGTCTTAATTTCTCATAAGTCTCAGTATTGAGTAGTTTCTTATAATATCAGTAACTTGTTTGATTGATTAAAGAAATTCCACTTCTAATATCAATTTATATTCATTCTCCTTTAAAAATTTTATTTTTATAAATGTGATTTAATCTTAAATGATGAAATTTATTGTCAGAAGGATTTATTACACATTTATTATCACAACAAATAACATTTGGAAACATAGTATAAAGAAGTAATGTCTTTAATTTGTGTATTTTAAGAAATCATTTCTGTAGCTTATTGGGATGTAGACATATCCTTAGCCTAAATTTTACAAAAGGTGGCAGATGATTTCTTTTTGAATTTCATGTGACAAATCTACCAACAACGAAAAATTGTCTTCCCGGTGTCGAATTAATATCATCTACATGATTGGACCAATAAAAAACGATAAATCACTATAATTCTAGCTCTCATTCATTCTCATAAGAAATTTTATAATTTGAAGTATTCTAAACAAACCTCACAATCCCCTGGACTGCCAATAAACGTGGTACATTTGGTTTTCATTCATATCTTGCACTAAGAGTGATATAAAAACTAATATATAAACTAACCTACATGAATTGGCATAGCCACAACTCTTGATCCTTCTATCTTAAAGATTCTTAACATCTCCTCAGTATAGTTTTCTTAAATGGTAAAAATATTATCAGTATCTTGGGTAATTTTTCAACTAATTATAAAAATATTCTCTCTAATAAGTAAAACATCAAAAAAAATCATCAGTAGTGTGAAAAATTATTCAAAAATAATTTCATTATTTACAAAAAAGATAATATCACCAATATTTTTATTATTTAAAGACACCTTGAACCACATAATAGGTTTTCATATCAATGGTTTCCACGTGAACTCAGGTGAACCTCCCCATATTTTAAAGGTGGCTATCTATATGTAAGGGTCTAGAATATCACCATCGGGAGACTATAACAACATATTAGTGTGAAATAAAATGAAAATAAAATCAAACAACATCAATAAACAATTATTAGTAAATAAATGTACACTGATGATAAATCATAATAGCATGTGATATCCAATGGAATGTGGATGAAATAAATCATACAGACTCATGGACATCCCACAATATAACAATGGATCACCCACATGGTAAATAACATAAGCATGTTAAGTTAGATAACATTAGATAGGATGCTCTACTAGCATCTCGGAACCACACTTCATTTGGTCCCAAAATCACATTGAAGTAATACCACTCAATCCTGCTATTGTAGTCCTCATACCTACCTAAACCTAGGAAAAGTTATGTCTTCTCATCTATCCACAATTCATGGACACCAAAGAATGGTGTCCATATAACTTAGTAGGGAACCATTAATATGGACCCATAAAACCCCATCAAATATAGTGTATATTCTATTGGAATGCATATAAATATAAATAAATTAATTAATTATAACACAATAGAAAAAATGCAATAACTATTGTTCATCCTCACGTTCCAGTGTGACTGCCGAGATAAACAACAGTAGCTTCGTCGAGTGACAATGTTTCTCAGATCACTTCACTTAACCATGTCCACCAATACTAATCCCAATGGCTATAATATAGCATGTGAAATAAATAAATCATTAGAGGTATCTAAAGGTATCCCAACAGTATCAGGCACAATAGTCTAATCCATGGGATGAATTCCTTCACTTTCCATAGTATTCAACAATGCATATGATTCATAGGGACATGACACTAGGCATCATGCCTATTGTTGATTCCTAGGGGAAGAACCAAAGAAAATCATATTTATAAGGCACACTAATTGTATCATGGAAATATCCTTGTTACGCCATAAGAATCATCCATGCTCTCCATATCTATGGAAGTATCTTGGGAATCCCATACATATCAGGTGCATCCAATTGATCCTATGGATTATCCAAAGTGAATCATAACATCATGCAAGAGGGTGGGTCATTAGGATTATCGAAGGCATCCCATATTGGAAACTCTTGAATCCATGGTAATATCATGAGGATTAAAAATAGGTATTAAGTATGAATCCCATGTATCAGCTTTGGGAATTCCACAAATGAGGCACATTTTCCATATTCTGGGGAGTCTCTCAGGCATCCTATATGAATAAACATATATAAATATATATTCCTATATTTCATGACCCATGGATGGATCATGGGTTGTATTACATGAATGTCTATAGTTCCATGTATATCATCAGTTCCTAATAGGCAATCCTTGAACACCCATTATTAAGGCCTAGAGGAAAGGGTGTCCTTCCCATAATATCTTAATAGGTTACCCTATGAGGTCCCTAATAACTACTAATAAAATTAACATATAACATGAGTTCTATAGTATCAATCTCATATCTATTGATGATACCAGTAAAATAGAGGGCCCATCATCCATCAACATCATTATATTCATATTTTGTCCTCAAATTCCTCATAAGATAAGCCATATAAGAATCACTCTTAGAGGATTCCAGAACACCCATGGGAAATACCAAGCAATCATAGGTTCATCCTCACATACCAAACTTATCCATACATCTACCCATGGTATACCCACTCAGGTTCTCACATCTTAGTGGGGGAGTTACACTTAACCCAAGATTTAATCATCTATCCTAATGGTTATAAGTAATATCAAGCTATACTAATGGCCTATTTAGGCTAACAATTTCAAATCCAACACTCTCCTATATATGGATTCATCAAGGGAATATACACTAAGGGAATCTATTTTCATAAACAAAAATTATGACTGATCCATCATAAAACATATATATTAATTAATAAAGTTGTAATAAAGGTCTTGACCATGAGAAATAGAGGAATCCATGAGTATACAAGGGTTCATCGTGACCTGTAATACTTTTATTCTTCCCTACGAATATAATTGTTTTTAAAATAAATTTAGAATATGGGTTGATCACCCTCGCTGGTGAGAAAAAAATCACATATCACATATCAAAAAGATAAACCATAAAGAAACTACTAAGTTCATTTCTAATGGATTGGATTTGTAGGAAAAAGGTGGTGATGCACTCTTTTACCCTTGTTTTTTAATATAATAGGGCCTTATAGAAAAATATAGGCCAATGAAGGAGGCCATACGAGTACGTCAACCTCAGGAATATTTGGGACCCGAGGGTCAACCACACTAAAGGAAAGCCTCAAGGCCAGCCTTGCAAGAGGTGCAGGGAATTCATACCATGTATAAGCCTGCATGAGCATGAACATTGATCAACTTGTGCGATAAGGTGCATAGTGGGTGCTAGGAATGTGCCTAGAGAGCATTGGGTGGGCGGAGAAGCATGTCTCCTTGGTGAACACGGTTCGAGGTGGTATCGTGAGGGGAGGAGGAGTAATTTGGCATAAGGGAAATGAGAGTTGATTGATAAACCGAATGAATCCATTGTCTTTGTTTTGATGTGTGATGGATAAAAATCCTCAAGAAGCGATCTCCCCCATGTGATGCATTGTAGACATGTGTTCAATCGTCCGACCAATCGTTGGATCAATCATGTGCATCTAGGACATCCATCAATCATGCACGCTGCATTATTAAACCAGGAATGTATGATCCCCTTATCTATGTTGTATTCAACCTTTTGCCACATGACAGGAACCAGTCCATCAGAGAATCCACCTGACCTCCACGATCGAGCTCCAAACCAATATTAATGATTTAACACTGTCTATGAAGATCATCGGGATGAAATGAATACATTCATGGAATTTCATTTTCATGCATGCAACAAAACAATGTGATCATACGTGGCCCAATAAAATAGAGTTTTTAGGCCACATTAGAATGCTCAATGTGTTGGGAGATTATTTTCATGGGTTTGAAAACTCATGCACGTGAGGATTGAACTGAGAAATAAAGAACCTCTGTTGAATATAAACAAACAGAGGGATTCGGGAAATATTATCCCACATTTGAAAATATTCAAATATGAAGATCATGAATGATCATCTCAACATATCTCACTGTATTTGAATGAAGAGTAGTGTCCATTCTCACTTATAAATAATAGAGCCCTTGACTAAGGATATAATATTTAAATTATTGAGAAAGAGACTTTTTTCTGAAATCCGAGCACTGAGAGTTTCCATGTAGCCCTACTACACGTAGATGAAGACCTGTAGGAGTTGAACAAGTTCTAAACACACATAAAAACTCTTTTAGAAGAATAATTTCACCCCTAGGTGAAGAAACCCATGAGAAAGTGTTAAGTTCTTTCTAACTCTCGTTGTGTCTTTGTGAGGATAATCTCATGTGTACGCAACGGGGTCACTTGCACCCTTGTTGAACTCCTCCAGGAGAGAACCCCTGAACCATCTTGGTTCTATGAAGGATATTCACATGCACTCATTTCATGAAGGAGAACATGTGATCCCTCTTTGATTCACAAAGTGAAGAAATATTTTTCATAAAGTGATATTGTACACATACACTACCCTTGGAGAAGAAGATGAACCCCAAGCATTCAGTGTTGAATACATGACACATACACTTCGCTCTTGAGAAGTAAAACTCACAAACACACCACCCATATACCCATTTGGGTTTTGTGTGAAAAGAAAATGAAAAAAGATAGTGAATACATGGTTGAGTTGATGTTCATGAAAATAAAAAAAGAACAATGTGTGTGTCCACATGTAAAGGAGGAAGAAATAAAATGAAAACAAACACATTGAGCCCAAATTAATGAAAACAAGTGTGTGTATACTAAGAACCAAAAATGAAGAAGAAAAGGAGAAAAAAAAGAAGATTAAGTATATGTGCTCAAAGAGTTATACCCATTAGGTTTTTTTAACCAGAAAGAAGAAAATAACAGTGCATGAATTCTTTGAGATATCCAATGCACTTTTCATAAGTAATTGAGATATCCAAATACAAGAGGTATTGGATCCCATGAAATCCATTCATGAAGTAAATGAGATTTGAGACAGAAGCCACATATCATTAAAGAAGATCATCTATATGAGTTTATAGTAATTGATATTTCAAGACATTTCTAATATTGTGCAAGATCACTCTTGCATATTATATTCTTGAAGAAGAAGTGTATATCACTTGCACCCATCTCAGTGAGGCTGAGTCTTCATCAAAATAAATAATAATTTCCCAAACATTATTGAACTGTGGACTGATTAGAAAAAGTGATCAGAGTTATTGAGCAAGGCCAACATACCTTACCAGGGGTTATTAATGATTCATGAAGAGATTCACATGCAAGTGTGATTCAGAAATCTCATGAGTGAATATAATAAGACCCATCCACAGTGAATCAAGAAGCTTCTCTTGTGAATGCAGGGAGGAAGAAATATTCAGCGGGACTTCGAAGCAGGCCAGGGGGACTCTAGTATCAATATTTGAAGAAGTATAAAGAACCTCATGTGGGACTCTAGAGAGATACATTGTGGCTCTGTATCGACCTTTTTAATTACTCATATAATTATAGTGTAGAATATATTTTGGAGATAATAACAGACACAATAAGTATTAGGCCTTTGAACCGAACCCTGTAAATCCTTGTGTTCAGTGCTTTTACATTTATAGCATCACTCGAGGTAAGGATGAAAGACACACGAATTGTTTATCTGTGATTTAACAAGCCATATGGGTTTAATTGAAATGAATCAATTAGTAAAAAGTTTACAAGGATCACTGATTCACTCTCTCCCCCTCTCAATGATTCACACTAATCTGGGGACATCATTTTTAATCAAGTATTTTTGTATTATTTATTCTTCCACATCCTTAAAAAATTATTCAACCATGTTGAAATAATAACACCAGTATACTCAATATAAATTGGTTTTATATGTTAATATCATCACAAACATCCATATCCATTTCCACCAAATAGGAAAATAATTCATTTTCTGTGTGTACGACAGACTACCATCTCACAAACCGGTGTAATTTTTTTTTCCTCACCATCTCTCATGAGTATTTATAATGATAGAATTAATTATTATATATGATATTAATAAAATATTTATCATTATTAAAATTCAACATATCATTTCAGTTCATACCTTTCGATGCACATAAAAACTATATTTTCCTTTCGTGTGTATGTGTGAAGTATCACCTCCACGAAGAGATGTGATTCATTTTACTTCACCACATAACATGGATGATCTATCGAATATTTTAAAAAGATATTAATTATTTTATTATAAATATATATAAATAAAATTTTACTTATTTTCCTTCCATAATAATCATTTTAAAAGTGGGAGGTTACTCATGCGTATATACGGTTTACAGTCTCCATGATTGTAATGTAGTTCATTTTTCATATTATTATGTAATGGATGGATTTAATAGTATAATTTATGTATAAAATTTACTAATATTTCACATGGATATTATTACATATATGGTGTACTAATGATCACTTTTACTATTGGTAGCATTCTATAGTCATTTTGGACTTAAGAACCGAACATCATCATAACATATGATATGAACATAAATAATTATGTAATTTTTATAACATGATAATCCGTGATATAAAATGAATAGTTAGAATTAAAAATGTTATCTATAAGTTATATAATTAACTGATGTTTATGATTCATGATGATAATGATTTTATGTGACAATACAGACTCAAGGAAAGATACTTTATCGTATTTTCCTTTCGTTGAGGGATATTTTCGATGTGATACACCTATATTTTTTTTTAACTGGTATATTGTAGGATTGAAATAATGATTTAGATTATCAATATACAAGAGGGGGTGAATTGTATTATTTAAAATATCCTTTTGTAACTTTTAAATATGGTAATGTTTAACAAAGTTAAACAATGTAAATTCACAAAACCTCTTAGTTCTACAAACTTTCTTGATTCTTGAAATGTGGTTCCGGAAATGAAACATAAGAAAAGTTTACAAAGATAAAGATTATAACTTAAACCGTATAGAATCTTACTAATCAAAGTACAAGTATGAGAAATTATAAAATAGTTATACTTTCCTCAACCACAAAAATATTGCGGAAAACATGAAACAATACACATAACAAAAAGAAAATCTTGTATTCCAAAGAGAAGGTTATCCAACAACCTTGGATAAAGGTACCATGATTTATACTTTCAATAAAGTCTGTCTTACCCACACTAGGGTATGCCCTCGATATGGATAACGGAGTCTGTCTTACTATCCCCGTAATACCTCAAACTTTAAGATATTCGTCACCTCTGTCTTCCTATCCCTGGTAGCCCGAGAATGTACTCAGCAACATTCGGAGTCGCACGAAGAAAGTTTGAAAAAGATATTCAGTATGCATAAAGCAATAAAGTTTCTCTCTCTAGAAATCACTTCTGCAGAATGTAATCTCTAGATTTATCAACCTCTTCAAAAGTTGTGAGGTCTTTCAAATGAGCTCCTATTTATAGGTACATTCTCAACGGTAAGCTCCATCCTCCAATAGTAATATTTTTTCTTGAATTTTGGAGAGACATGTACACATGTCACTCAAACAATAGTTGGTTAGAAACAAAAAGCACAAAATTTTTTTGTAACTATAACAGGAGTAAGAGAAAAGTATGGTTTCTTAACGAAATACATTTTTCAAAGTGTATGGAAAAATAAATGTTTGGTGTCTAACCAAAAAACAATTTGGTGTCTATAATACATGGAAATTCGGATGTTGTCTTCAAAAGAATTCAGAACATAAATTCTATAGAATTACAATGTTTGAATTTTAAGGAAATTTCAAGTCTGGATTCATAAGAATTCAGAGTCTAAATTCATAAGAATTTGGATTCCGAATTTATGAAGTTCAGAGTCTGAATTCCGATGAATTAAGATTCTAGATTCATTATAAGTTCGGAGTCGGAATTCAGAGAATTAGAAGTTTGAACTCAGAAACATCAGAGTCTAAATTTAGAGAATTCGGAGTCTGAACACCGAAATTTTGGAGTCTAAATTCAGAGAATTCAGAACCTGAATTCAGATCTGAAAAACCAAATACTCTATATCTAAGTATTTAGAAGATTCTCAGGTTTTAGATATGAAACTGAATTTTATACTTAGAATATGGATAGTGAAAACATGATAAAGATAAATTTTCTATGGGGAAGGAAAATTTTCCTTATTAAGATAAAACATAGGAGAAAAGAAATTTTCCTTAAGATAGTGTTTTTGGGATTTTCAAAACATGAAGGAATGAAAAATTCTTAAGGAAACTATAATGACTCAACAATCTCCCCATTTTTGGAAAGCACAAACATCCTTACAAAAAAGAATATAAGGACTTGGAAAATATTTTTCTACACTTTGAAAATTGAACTTATATCCCTTAACACATTGGAAATGATGAATTTGACTAACTCCCCCTTAGGTCTTGGAAACACTAAGGATCATATTCAAGATTTCTAGATTGAGACTTAGCATTTTATTGCATAGGAAAATTTTCTTGGATAAGAACTCCCCCTTATATGAACTCCCCCTTACTTAGGGAAATTTCTTCTTTTACTTAGTATTATTTGTTAACATTCATTTCTCCCCACTTCTGATTTCCAAAAATGATTAAAGGGAATAGAAAATAAAATATGGTACTTGAAATATTAGTAATAAACAACCAAATGTATAAAGGGCATCACCAAATTTCATTATGATTGGAAATATTTAAATAAGGAAGGGATAAAACAAAAGATCATAATTGAAAAAGACTATCCTTCATTTTCCATCAGCATCAACTTATTTACTATGGTATTGAGCTTCTTGAGTTCCTTGTGGTCTTCCTCTACACGTTTGAGAAGCTGATCCTGATCTTAAATTTTCTTCTCTAAGGCTTTTATTTTTCTGCCTGAGCCATAATAGATTCAGCTTGACCCTTTATAACTTCTTATTGCTCAGAAAATTCTTCCTCGAGTTTGATTCTATGATCTCTTTCTCTCTTCCAACTCCGAGGAACTGAATAAAACTTCCCATTCAGATCTTTCACTTCTTACTTCTGAGTATTTTCTTCCGGAGATAGCTTTTCTTAAAAAGACTTGGTGAGGTATTTGAACTTACTATCTTTGGTTTCAATGGAATCATTGACATCATATTAAAATTCACCAATAATTCTCATATCCTCTATAGTATTTTTTGACCAGATAGTCATTTTCTTACAAGATCTTTTGTGGGATTCATAGTTTATGTAAAAGGTTTTGAAATCATCCTCAAGTTCGATGCACTTATCCATTACCGTGGATACAAAATCTCATTTCTGATTTAAGGAATGTTGAAGCATCTGGAATATCGATTGTATATTGGGAAATATTGGTATAGTGCCAACAATTATCTTCAAAGACTAGACTACAAAATCATGCCCTAGAGAGGACGATTCCGAATCAGATATTTTTCTTGCTGAGGATTCTTTTTCAATATCAATAGCTTTCCTCTTGGAAGAACTACCAACTTCTTTCATTTATACCACAGCCTTGGTAGGTGTATCAACTACTACATGTTTTCCCTTATCAACATTTGGAATGACTTAATCATTATGAGATTCATGTTCATTATCATATTGTTTTACAATTTTATCTTCATCTACCTCATCTTTCTCAGTTACTGCCTCAGCATCCTCTAGATGAATGAAATCATTGTTGGATCTTTCTTCTTTAGAAGCATGGTTCACTTCTTCCTAATCCTTCTCTTCATCCTTCCCAGGAGTAGCAAGCTTTGATGATTCGGATTGAGAGCTTCAGAATGATAATTTTTCCGAATGACTTTCCTTCTTGTGAAAATCTGCAACATGCTTTATCAGATCACCAGTATCATCACTGCCTTCTTCTCCTTCTCCTTCTACTTCTTTTACTTCTACTTGTTTTCATGGGCTTTTTCCAGAGTGACAAACTTCTTTCTCATAGTCTCTGGTAATAAATCTATCAGAAAGGATTCTGGTACCGGAATATTCTCAGAATCTTTCTAAGCAGCCTTCAGAAAGGATTACACTATCTCAGCCTTAGACAACTTTTTATTCTACTTATTCTCTTTCTATTTCTTGTCAAGATCTTCAGTAGCCTTCTCCCTAAATTATTTTTCTTCATTAGGGTCCAAGCCAAACTTAGGCCCCCCTTCATTCTGATTTTTTTTCTTCAATCCATTTAGCCACAACTTAATCTTGACAGGCATTTTACTTCTTTGGATTCAATGGTGTGGATTGGGTTTCCTTAGCCATTGTGGTTTTCCCTCTCTTCCATATCCTTCAACTTCCACTTCCTTCCACCCCTTTTAGTGTTCTCAGCCACTTTCTATTTATTCAGTAAGGATTCTTCTTCTTCCACACGAAAATCATAAAATTCTCTAGATTCTTTAGAAAATCCAGCTATCATCCTTCTGAGAGTATCATCACTTAACAACATGCCTTTATAATTTCTTGATTTTTATTTCCAAGGTATTTTAAAGGATTCTAAACATTGAACAATAATCAATGACAGAATGGTAGGATACATAATAATATGAGCCTTCGTATTTTTATTCTTTATGTTCTCAATTGTAACCAAGATATGTTTCACCAAGTTTATCTTCCATATGTTTTCCAAGAAATCCAGAATCTACATATCACTTTTTTTCAAAGTATCCTTGTCTCATTTTCTCAGTATGATGAATACTTGAACCCACATTTCAAGAATCCAAAAATTTATAGACAAGTGATGAATTTTCAGATTTTTTACCTCTGAGAGACCAAGGAAAGATATGGTCTTCACCTTATCAAAACTTCCTTGAACATCAGGCAACTCATGAGAACAAAACTCAGCTTCCTCTTCATAAGGAATACCAACCAGGCTTGAAACCTTTGTTTAAGAAAGTGAATATGTCTTTCCATAACACATGAAAGAAAACTTACTTCTCCCTTCATTCTTGATAAAAAAATTTGACCCATAGAATTCTATTAACAAATCCAGATATACCAAATCCTAAGCTTTTAGTCTTGAAAGAAAACACTTTCCCACCAATTCATCTTTATATTCTTAGAGATAATAGAATCATACATTGCAAAAAACTTTAGATCAACTAACCAATCGGAAGTAAGAATGTTTTGAGAAGTTCTGGATGGGATAATGTAAGAGGGAAGAGATTCAACATGTGAAGTCTTGAGTGTTGATGTGGGAAAACCATTGGGGGTCCTTTATATAGGCATTTGGTGTGACTATTCAGCTTCCATACTCAATCCAATGGTTAAAAATCCTTCTAATCAGATCTGACGGTTGAGATGATAGCTGGAAGGAATTTTTTATAGAATCTGATCTTTTGAGTTTTTTTGAGAAAAACGTTCGGATTTAAGAAAAAGTGAATACGAAAATACCAACAAGTAAAAAAAGATTACAAAAAGTTAAGAAAGGAAACATAAAATTCAGATTGATAAGAATATTATTCATATTGAGGAAATTCTTCCCTCAGAACATTAGATTCTGAAAATTTTGATTACGAAAACATTGAAAGAAAAAACAATTCATGACAAAAAATCTAACTACAAAAATTTTATTATGAAAAATAAAGAAAAATTTCATTAATAAAATTTAGAAAATATTCATAAAAAATTTAGAAAATATTCATTACGAAAATTTAAAAAAAATTCCTTATGGAAATCTATCTACACAAATTTCATTACAAAAAAATTTAGACTACGGTAAATTTTTTGACTATGAAAAAAATATAGACTACAAAAATTTTCATTATGAAAAAAAATTGATTACCAAACAAGAAAATGTACTCCCATTATAAAAAAGAAGTTCGTTATTGTATAGAGATTGGTTTCAACAGGAAGTTAACAAGGATGATTACCTTATGGTTATCATTCCAAACATCTGTTTAATGTATTAAAATCTATCGGAGGGTAATATTTTTTGAAAATATTATCTAGTTGATCATGCGTTCTGATAAATTAAAGAATGACATCTCATTTTTGTGTGTCATCCCTTAGAAAGTGATTCCTAGTATCAATGTGTTTTCACGAGAGTGATGTGCATGACATTAACTTAGGTCTTTGGAAATATTATTATCACACAAAATTTGTGTTTTGGTAAAACTCATTCCATGGTCTATGAGTGTGTGTTGCATCCACAACACTTGAGCACAACAAGTTCCAACTACTGCATATTCAACATTATCTGTGGAAAGTGCTACTGAGTGTTACTTTTTTCATGACCAAGAAACTAATGAATCTCTAAAGGAATTACAAGTTCTGGATGTACATTTCCTACCCATTCTACATCCACCAAAGTCAGCATCTGAAAAAAATTTTAAAACAAAATCATTTGCAGAAGTGTAAAATATTCCTTGATCCATGGTTCCCTTTCAGTAGAAAAAAATCCATTTCACTTCCTTTAAATGATATTCCATAGGATTTGATTGATGTCTTGCAAATAAGTATACTAAAAACATTAATTCTAGATTACTAGATGTTAATTAATGTAGACTTCCTCTCATACCTCTAAAATATGTCTGATCTACTGGTTTCCCAGCTTCATCAAGATCAAGTGAGTTTGAGCTACCAATGGGAGTAATTATACTCTTAGTGTTGTCATATCCATACTTTTTAAGAAGATATTTACTATAACTATGTTGGGATATATAGACTCCTTATAGTTTTTTAGAAATTCAAAAGCCAAGTAAAAATGTTAACTCACCCATCATACTCATTTCAAACTCATATTTTATTAGATCCACAAAGGAATAAGCTAATGATTGCTGGGTTTAACCAAATATAATTTCATAAACATAAATTTTAACAATCAATACATATTTCATATTTTTATTTATAAAAAGGGTTGGATATGCATTTCCTTTAACATAATTATTTTGAAGCAAAAATCTTGTAATCCTGTCATACCATGCTTGAGGGTGTTTCTTAAGTCCATACAATGCTTTGGTATGTTTTCAAACAGGTTCAGGATGTTTTGAATCTTCAAAAACATGAGGTTGTTCAACCAAAACATCCTATAGTACAAAACCATTAAGGAAATCACATTTAACATCCATTTGAAAATGTTTGTAATTGAAAAATTCTGCAAAGGCAAGTAGAATATGAATAGATTCAAGTCTAGCTACATAAGCATAAGTTTCTTCATATTTTATTCCGTCTTGTTGATTATAGTCTTTAGCAACTAATCTAGCTTTATTTCTTAAAATGACTCCATTTTCATCACACCTATATATGAAGACACATTTTACTCCAATAACAGAAGTTTCCTTAGGTCTTTCAACCAAGGTCTAGACTTTATTCCTTTCCAATTCATTTAGCTCATCTTGCATAGCTTTTATCCAGTCATAATCACCTAAAGCTTCATCATTGCTTTTTCGTTCTAATTGGGAATGGAATGAAAGATGTTGAACTTTGTTTATTATGGAACATCTAGTCCATACAGGTTAATTTACATCACCAATGATACTATCACTAGGATGACTCTTTATAAACAACTGATTTGGGTTTGGTAAAACATGTTCATCAACATAGGGTAGGAAATCTTTTTGGGTAAATGTTTCAGAAATACATTCTTGAACATTTTCCTTATCAGAAGGATATTCTATCAAGAGTAGATAATCAGTTTTTTAAAACACATCCAATGATGTAGGTTGGGGTTGTTTAAAAACAAACGGATCAATTTCATAAAATATGAAATGTACTTTTTCTTCAACATTACATGCATTTTTACTGAAAACTCTATAAGTATTAGTAGTTATGGAGTAGCCTAAGAAAATTCCATCATCATATTTTGTTGAAAATTTGTGTATATTATCTTTAGTATTCAGAATGAATACCTAGTAACCAGAAACCTTGAAGTAGGAAATTCTAGGTATTATCCCATTCCATAACTTATAAAGAGTTTTATTATGGAAAGGTCTAATCGAAACATGATTTATAGTATAACAAGAAGTACTTATAGCTGCATCCGAAAAATTTTGGCTACCGAATATTCAATCAACATGGTTCTTGTTATCTCTTGAGAAATTATATTTCTTCTTTCAACAACATCATTTTGTTGAGGTGTTCTTGGTGCTGAGAGGTTATGAGTAATTCCTTTTCTACTACAAAAAGATTCAAAATCAGAATTTTGAAATTCTCCTCCATGATCACTATGAATAGTTATCAAATGAATGTTTTTCACATTTTTAACTTGGGTTCTAAAACTTTTGAAATAATAAAAAGCCTTATATTTCTTTGCTAGAAAATAGACCCATGTAAATGTAGTGTAATCATCAACTAAGACAAATACATAATATTTGATTACTATTCTTCTTATTTGTGTTGGACCAAAAAGATCCATATGTACTAACTATAATTCATAGGTAGTTGAGACTTCACCAACAGATTTAAAACTTGATTTATGTTGCTTCCCCTATTGAAAAGGATCACAAATTTTTGAAGAATCAAATCTGAGCTTTTGTAGATCCTTAACTAGTCTTTTCTTAGAGATTTTTCATAGGTAACTAAGGTTATAGTGTCCTAACATTCTATGCCACAACCAAGAATAATATTCCATTGCACTAAGGTAAGGAAGATCTTGGATTCTAAGGTCTTCTAAGTTTAGTGTTTAAACATTCTCCTGCCTATGGGAAGAAAAGATAAATTGTTCCTTAGAATTGTGTACTGATCAATTGTCATTCCTGAAATTCACAAG
This sequence comes from Viscum album, assembly GCA_963277665.1. Lineage (NCBI taxonomy): Eukaryota > Viridiplantae > Streptophyta > Magnoliopsida > Santalales > Viscaceae > Viscum > Viscum album. Next base: position 871,970,724 of record OY728143.1, on the reverse strand, counting down.
GTAAACTCCATCGCATAATTGACTTATGCTAATGAGGTTGTGCATAATACACTTAACAAATAAATTTGATATTAAATTTTTTGAAAGAAGAAAAATTTTACCTATACCAATAATTTCTCCTTTAGTATTATCCCTGAAAGATATTTTTCCTGCTTTTGTCTTCAAAATATTTTCAATGAAGTTTTTGTTACCAGTCATATGTCAGGAACATCTACTATCCATGTACAATGTTTTTCTGTTGGTACTTTCTTTATTTTCCGAAAAAATAAAAGAGATAGACTTTCAGAACACAAACTTTTTTAGATCCAGAACCTTCAGAATGGAAAATTTTAGGTATCCACATTTTCATTGAAAAATAGGATTTATGAAAACCTAATAACTGAGTTTTTATTAAGGAACAATTTTTTCCCAATACCCACCAGACTGACACTTACTGAAAAATTGATTACTTTTAGGGAAAAATAATTGTTAATAAAGATCAGTTTAAAACTAGTATAACCAAATCCAGAATTATTCCTTAAATGTCTAATTTGGGAATAAATCTTATCAAAGTTTTCATTTCCAATGTTAAATTTTTACAAACACTTCCACAAGGAAAATATTTATGTCTTTAGTCTAATAACTATGTTCTTATCCTCCAAAACATTAGTTTTAGCGCTAGAGTTAGGCTTGAAAACATTTTTCATAGAAATTACTTTTTCAATATCCTTAGAAATTTTATTCATCTAAGAATTTACTTCATCATGATTTTTTTGAATTACTATAAAAATCAAGAGTTTTCTTATTAAGATCAGTAGAAAGATATCATTTTTCCTCAGTAAGAATAGAAATCCTAGAATTTTATTTATCAACCTTTTTCATTAATTTAGAATTTTCATTCTCAAGGGGCTTAGAAAACCTAGAAACTTCTTCATAGGTAATTAAAGTATTATCTTCCTCATAAGAATATTATTCATCCTAGTATTCATTGTATTTACTATCACTATAATTATCATTCAAGGATACATTGGTGATGGATTCAGCATTGTGTACTCCAAGTGTCATTAGCTTTCAAAACATTCTTTGATTTAGCTTTTTAATACTTCTTTCTATTTCTCTTAGATTTCTTTTCTTTGAATATTCTCTCTTAATCATAATACAATATTTCCTTATATGTCTAACTCTCTTGAATTCATAACAATTGACTTTAGTGTCTTTTTTATCCTTTTTTTCTTTCTCCTTATGTATATACTGAAAGTATTTCTACCCAAAAAGATTTTTCATCCTTCAAGCAATATTAGTTCGTTAATTCTCAGAATGTTCACTTTCCCTTGATTCAGATAAAACAGTGACCTCCTTAGATTTAGATCTTGTAACTCTCTCAAGAATATTGGCTTTAATATGATTTAATGTAGTTGTAAAAGCAGCACATCCATTCCCATTCTTGTTCTCGACATTGTTAGCATCTCTCTTCTTTCTAGCCTCATGTTGAAGAAGAGTTACAAAAAATTCATCAAGAGAGATCTGTGAGACTTTCCTATTATCATCAATAGTTGTCCTCTTAGATTCCCGCTAATTAGGCATGATGTCTATAATCTTGTCTACCAGTGCCTCAGCATCCAAACCTTTTTTACCCATGGATTGTAAACTCTTAAAAATATTCATAAACCTTTGTTCTACTGTACATATGGGTTCTCCATAAGGAAATCAAAAAATTAGGATACTCAGCTATATTTATATCTCTTCTAGTTTCAATAACTTTGGAAGTACAAAAATATGTAACTTCAATCTTCTTCCATGTACAATTTGTAGATTCACAGGGAGAAATCTGGCTATATATATTCCAGGTCATAGAACAGAACAAATATTTGCGTACCTTGAAGTTAAGTTGATATTATGAATTCTCATGATTAGTAAAAGTACTGACTTTCTTATCCAGAATATTGTAATCTTTTTTAAGCATAATAAAGTTTTACACTCTAATGTTAATGAAAAAAGTATTCATATGATCTCTCTAATATTCATAATCATTCACATCAAAAATCGATGGTCTACTTGGATTTAGATTTTCAATTGAATCAACATTCATTCCTTTAATTTTAAAGAAAATATTTCCACACAAACTTTTCATTAATAAAAGTTTGTAAGAAAGGATAAAAATATACTCAACAAGGAAAATATAAAACAATGAAAAACAGGACCAAGAAAACTTATATGTGAATATAATTATTTCATATACCTCCTTTGATACCAATTGTAGGATTAAAATAATGATATAGATGCTCAATATACAAGAGGGGGTAAATTAAATACTTTAAAAATACTTTTTGAACTTTTAAAGATGGTAATGTTAAACAAAGTAAAACAAGGTAAATTCACAAAATCTCTTAGTTCTACAAACTTGCATGATTCTATAGATTTGTTTCTAGAAATGAAACATAAGAAAAATTAACAAAGATAATGATTCTAACTTAAAGCATATAGAATCTTACAAATCATAGTACAAGTATAAGAAGTTATAAGATAGTTTTACTTTCTCAACAACCAAAATGCAGTAGAAAACTTGAAACAATACATATAACAAGAAGTAAATATTTTAACCCAAAGAGAAGGGTATCCAAAAAACATGGATAAATGTGCCTTGATTTATACATTCAAGAAATTATGTCTTACCCACACTAGGGAAATCCCTCGATATGAATATTATAGTCTGTCTTGTTATCCCCGAAAGCCCTCCAATTTCAAGGTAGTTGGCACCTATGTCACCCTATCCCTGGAAGCCCTCGAATGTACTCAGTAACATTTGGGCTCACACGAAGCAATTATGAACAAGATGTTTAGTATTGAGAAAGAAATAAAGTCTCCCTCTCTAGAAATCACTTCAGTAGCACGTAATCTCTAGATTGATCAACCTCATCAAAAGTTGTGAGATATTTCAAATGATCTCCTATTTATAGGCACATTCTCATCGGTCGGCTCCCTCCTCCAACGATCATATTTTTCATTGAATTTTGGAGGGACCATTACACATGCCACTCAAAAAACGGTTGCTTAGAAATTGAAATAATGACATCATTTTGTAACTATAATAAGAGTAAGAAAAAAATATGGTTTCATTGCCAAATCCATTTTTCAGAGTGAAAGGAAAAATAAAAGTTTGTAGTCTAACAAGAAAACAATTCGGTGTCAATAATACATGGAAATTTGGATTCTGTATTCAATAGAATTCAGAATCTAAATTCTATATAATTCTGTAGTCTAAATTCCAAGGAAATTCAGAGTCTGAATTCATAAGAATGCAGGGTCTGAATTCATAAGAATTTAGAGACTGAATTTATAAAGTTTATTGTCTAAAATCAGAAGAATTCGGCGTCCGGATTCATAAGAATTCAGAGTCTGAATTCATAGAATTTGGAGTTTGAACTCAGAATGTTCGGAGTCTGAATTCAGATAATTCGGAGTTTGATCTTATAAAGTTCGGAGTCTAAATTAAGAGAATCTGGAACCTGAATTCAGATCCCAAAAACAGAATGCTCTATATATAAGTATTTATAAGATTCTGAGGTTTTTGATACAAAACCAAATTTTATAATTACAATATGAACAATGAAAACATGATAAGGATAAATTTTCCATGGGGAAGGAAAATTTTCCTTATTAAGATAAAACATAGGAGAAAAGAAATTAGCCTTAAGATAAACTGTTTGTAATTTTCAAAACATGAAGGAATGGAAAGGTCATAAGGAAACCTTATTGACTCAACATATATCAGTCTCTTTAAATAAGATATATCAAGAATTTATTTATTATCATTATATTTATTTGTTTTTAAATGTTTCTCTTTCAATTTTCAGACGATTTGACTGGTTATAATGTACTAAGGAAATTCTTAAACCAATTTTCAATAGTTGGGTTAAAATTCTACAACTTGATTACAAAATCATAAGATTATGTGTGAAATGAATTTTGAATATCTTATATATTATATGAATTTAATTTATGTTATCTTTAGTGGATACACATAAAAAATTCATTTTACTAAATCTCACTTCAATGTTATGATATTTGTTAGGGACTTTCTTTTGAAAACCTCTTTTAAAGTTACTTTTCAACTATTTTTACAACATACTATAGGAATTTTATTAATATATATTTAGGGAATTTAATTTATGTATCATGTTTTATTTTTATTTTTTGAGTCTTAATTTAATAAAAACCATATTATTTTCAAATAATGGGTTTTCATTTATGAGTATGCACCTTTGTAGAAAAGAAAAGTGATGTCGAAGTGGAAAATTTATTTTTCTTTTATTCATGATTTTTGTTTTTTCTTATGTTATGGTTATTGGTAATAATTTTATGTGTATGTTCAGTTCCATTATAAACTGAGGGGGTGATCCTGTTATAGCTCTCTAATGAATTGGGTAATGATATGGAGTTAATCAGTACTGTTTCTCCTAAGAGACTTAGGGAATATACTGCTTTCCTTCTATTAAACTTTACTATGTAGGTTACTACCTTTTAACTCATGATAGATATATTAAATTAAAGGGTGATATGGAAATTATCCCACAAGTTACATTTATGATTTCTGTTCTCAATGGAGTTTCATGAGTAACTGATTATTTCATGAGGTAAGCTATATAGCATCTTTTTTATGGGTGAAAAGTATAACATTATAAAACCATTTTTATGGTTTTAAAAGTATTCATGGATTAAGGGATCCTATATGTATTTTTATGTGCATTACTGATATTTTTTCATCATCCCTTTTTTTAAAATGTTTTCAAATAGTATAAGGATTGGTAAGAGAATGAACGAGTCAGGTCGAATCTTATAAGATGTCTCCTAAAAATTATTTTTTATTATAGAAGTTTTATTTTTTTAAAAAGGATTTTGAGTCAAATTGGATAACTCTTAATATTTGTGTTTTTATGTATTATTTATATCATAATTCTCAAAAAATCTAAACCTAAAAAATCCTAAATGTGAGAGAATGTAATTTTTTAAACAAAACTCAAGATTGCGTAATGTATAAGACCTTGTCATTAAATTTGGTATCAGAGAATAGTTTAAAAATATTACGGACTATGAATTTTAGTTAAACATAGGATAAGTGTATTTTTATATTATTTTAGATAAATCCTTTCTCTATGACTTTTTCTAATTGATCAAATTCAGTTAAAATGGAAATATGACCAATTAAAACAGCTTTCATATCTCTTTCAGATAACTATTTTGTAACAATTATTGTAAAGTCATGTACTTATGATTCTAAAAAAAATTTAAACTACAAAAATATTCAAAATATTTTTATGAATTATCAAGAACCTCCTATATACATCGATACCACTATGGTTCATGGTGTGTTTTTTTCTAAAATCCAATTTTCTCAATATTATCATATTTCCAAAAAATGGGAAATACTATCATGGAATTTTAAAATATTTTACATTATCTAGTGATTTTAAAGAATAATTTTATTTCAATAGAACTTTTTAAGTGGGATTGCCTTGCAAAGATTATTTATATTTGGTTTTTACTAATTGTGTTTCATTACTTACTTATCGTATTTTGAAAGGTCCCATAATTGAAAGTTTCAATACAAATATAGTCGGAATGTTTTATAAAAATCCAATTTTTTTAGAGGTTTGGAAATTATATTTCATAAAAAATTATTTTCCAAAACTACTTATTTGACAACACATATACAAACTATGTTTTAAAATAACATTTTGGAAAAATGTATCTAGATACTTTGAAGATGATATAAATAATTGTTCAAATTTTTGGACCTTCTATCTCCATGAAAAAATGATATATAATTCAGGTGTACACCATGATCAAGGAACGAAATTATTTATTATTGGGGTAGTTTTATTAAATCAAATGGAGATAAAATTTTAAATATCAAGATATGAATGACTATTATAGTTATGAAATTGATGTAATTTTTCTTTGTGATAGAAAATGAGATGTATAAGAAAACCTTTGTGGTTATGACTTATTATGGTCATTTGTGGGGATTTTATTATATTTTGGGAATGTTATAAGAATTAAATTGTTTTAGAATAATGATAGCCCACATTAAGAGTGAAAACTTGTCTCATTTGGCTATGCCATGGGAATCGAACCAACAACCAAAGGGTGAAAAAGGCGCACCACCTACCACTAACCTATGTGAAGTCCTCATTTTTTTTTGAATTTTTTACTTTTAGTTAAACGATTTTATGGCTAAAAAATAAGTCTATTCTGTTGAAATATTGTTTACCAAACTGATAATAATTTGATTGGAATATGATTTGGAGATTAAGTGATTAATGTTATTTTAGAACACATTTACTATTTATGGAAATTATATATGATTAAGATAAATATAATACTCTTTGAGTTTATTTGAGGAATAAAGGGTGAATTATATAGTGTAAGAATATAAAATTGTATTACGGAAGTATGGTCATTCATATTATATATGAAAACAGTAATCATATCTTGAAGATTATTACGGAAATTACTTTTTGGTATAAGACGTCATGAGTAATTGATGTTGTTTTGAGATAATTCTTAAAATTTATCTTAGTATACTATGTGATCAATTCCTCATGAATATTGGATTTCAATTTTAGTCTGGTCTATTGTGAGGAATTTCAAGGATAGTTTTTTGTTTAATGATCTTTGGTTATCATTGGGTATTACTATAGAATTTTAGAGATTGAATTAGTTTCTCTTCATATAAAGGTTTGTTATTTTTATATAATTATCTTATCATATAATATAAAAATCTTTAGGATTTCATATAGTATAAAGTGGAAATTAATATTTTATGGATTATGTGAGTCGGTAGAAGCCGATTCTATTACTTCAGTTATGAAAAAATAATCTTAAAGAGTATCTTTTAGAGAAAAATAGATTTTTGTGAAGAAAATAGATCATAGGCTGAAACTCTAATTATAAATAAAGTATATTTTCATAGGTTCTTAGTCCAGGTAGTAATATAATTACTCAACTCAATGAAAATTATCTTATAAAAAATGTTAGTTTTTAATTTTCTTACAAGTAAATCAAAGACCCTTTGACTCTTTATAGATTTATGGTTTTCTGATGATTAAAATTATAATGAAAATGCAATCTATCACTCTATATCATAACAAAAAAGATTTTTTCTCTTCTACGCCCATGTTTTCATATATAGAATACTATTATGTGTTATCTCTTGTGACATCCATACTTTCCTTTCATTCAACTAAGTGGACGTTTATTTAATCCTTTTTCTAATGTGGAATTTCAATAAAGGAATTTTTAATATTTGAACCATAGTTTCCAACATCATGTTAAAATTCTAAGGATATAATTTATTAAAGAGGGGAGAGTGTAACATCTTGGTTTTTATAATACCAAAAACTATGTTCGATGGCGTACATGATAAAAAACATCATGCATAAATGAATATCTAAATATTAATATTTAAGTGTTATCAATATAAACTATCTATTTGAATGAAAATTATTCATAGGATTTACCAAATTATGAAAAATGGATTTAACATTATTAAAGAAATAATTCATTAATTATCAATTATTTACAAAATAAAATAAAAACTAATTGAATATAAAGGATGTGTTTTTTATTAATAACTATTTTTAGGTAAAGAATGGAATTGTATAATAATAAAATAAATTGATAACTATTAGTGAAAGATAATAATTGAGTTTAAACTCTATAATTTTTTAAAAAAAATCATCAAATAAGTTTGATATGTTTAAGATACGAATAAATCATATTTTAGGTATAAAAAGTTATATATTTTTAAATGATAGATTTATCGCCTTTAAATGATATAATTGTTTAAAAAATAAATTTTGACTATTTTATTAATTATATTTGAAAAAAAACTTTTAATTTTAAAATTTATTATAAAAATTCACTTTTTTGAATTATTGTTTTTTCTGATAAGTTTCATGATTTGATAAATAGTAGAAAATAATAGATTTTAATTAAAACAATTGTTGTCTAAAAATATTATAGTGTTAAATTATGTTTTTTATATGTTTTAAAATATAATTTGATCTATTTTATAAATTTTAATCATATTTATTTTACTTTAATCACTTTCACATTGAATTAGGACATAAAAACATTTTAATCTTATGAACATTTTCACTTTAATAACTCATTTCCTCATCACATCAACAAATTTAATTTTCAATTAATAACAACCACTTATATGATTTTAATTAGCTAAAATTAATTCCATATATTTAATCATAAGTTAACATTTTATTTATTAGGATTATTTTATTTTTTACAATATAAATAGTGATTTTTTGAGAAAAACAATACCACGGTTAATGGACAATTTGGTAATTAAGGGTAAAAACATTATTATAAATATTAGTAAATTATCCTAAAACATGCCAAAATTTTATTGGATGCATTATTTCACACCAAAATCACCCTTGATATTTTATTAATGAACTATTGGATCCACTTGGATGTATTTAAACACTTTATATTATTTTATTTTAAAGAAAAGTCAATGATTTCATACTTATGTTTTAATAATTATAAAATTTTTAATATAGGTATATTTAGAAGTTAAATTCATCAATAAAAATTCATTTCAGATATAAAAGATCTATCTACATCATGGTAATTTATTTATAATTTTTATGTGATAAAATAGTTTCCTTAAATGCATACATAATGATGATGGAGTAATAATTTAATTAATGGAAATGTCAAATAAATGTTATTAAAAATACCAAAAAATATATATTTTGAAATATTTACTATAATACATGTATTTAATAGATAAATTGAAAATTATAGTGATATTTTATAGGAATTTTTAATAATTTCTTTTTTTATAATATTTTTAAAAATTAAAGTAATGAATAGTGTCGAAATTGACATTAATGGTATTTTAAAATAAATAATACCTTATCAAATGATATAAATTTTATATAAAATTTAAATTCTAACAACTAATTGAGTTAAGGTATATAATTTCATCAAATTACCATTTATGGTCCGTTTTTCATTTTATATTATCTATATTAATCCTAAATAGGTAATTTAGATGAATTTAATATTTTAAATAATTCCATGAGTTCTCGTCCCATCTCTTATAAAAGATAAATTTCTTCTCCACTTATATTCACACATAAAACCATATTTAGGTTATCTAGGATCATCCTAAATCCCTTTCTTTAATCCCTCCCCACATTCTATAGCTATTTGTTTAGGCAGAACATTGTCCTTAGTGGTCTTAATGTTCTAAGCAAAGATGATTGTCCGTATAAAACGTATCATTTTTAATCAAGTATTTCTGGTTCATTTTTTTACACCTTCTTAAAATATTATTAAACCATGAATAAATAATAACTCTATTATCCTCAATATAGGAATATTTGTTTTTATATCATGACCTAAATCTGTCTCCACTTCCATTAAATTGTAAAAAATCACCATTACTGTGTACGGGGGACTACCGCCTCGCAACCCATTGTAATTCATTTCCCTCACCATCTCTCAAGAATATTTATAATGAAATCATAATTATTAATTTATTATATTCATGAAATATTTATCATTATTAAATGTTAATATATCTTTTTATTTATTACCTTTCCATGCATAAAAAAATGCTAATGTCGTCTATACTTATGTGTGAACTATCGACTCCAGAGAGCGATGTGATTCATTCTTAATAACCACACCACATAGATGATATATATAAGTTATTAATATGATATTAATGATTTTATTATCATTGTTTAAATAAATAATTATACTTACATTCTTCTTATAGTGATCATTGAAAACATGAAACGTTACCCACGCGTATGTATAACTTGCCATCTATACGATTATAACCTAGTTCATTTTTCTAATCCATAAGCAATTAATGGATTTAAAAGTATAATTTATGTATAAAAACATACTATTTAATTTATATTATTCTATATATTATTTACTCATGACCACTTTGACTATTGGCATCGTACCAAAGTCATTTTGGACTCAAGTGCCCAATATCGTCACAACACCTAACATGAACTTAGATAATTATATAATTGTTTAAAATCATAATTAGTTATATAAATGGAAAAATAAATCATAAAAATGAAATAAATAATTTCTATAATTAACGTACATTTAATATTCAATATTATAATGATTGTACATGATGATTCAGACCCAATGTAAGGGGCTTCCTCTCAATTTTCTTCTGTTGTAGCATATTTCTACTGTTATGAACCTATATTCATTAAAAAGGTGTATAAAACTCTCCCGTGAAAATATATGTCATGAATTTATTTATTATCATAATTTTTAATTTTTTTTAAATGTTACTATTTCTTTCATTATTCTATTTGGTTGATTACAATGTAGTAAGTGATTTCTTAACCCAATTTTCAATCGTTGGGTTAAAAATCTAATTCTTGAATATGTCATGCTAAGATTATGTTTCAAATAACATTTGAATATGTTATGTTTTATTTTCATTTTTTATGTGATTTTATAATGGACACACATAATTAAATCATTTTATTAATTCCCACATCAATGATATGATTTTGTATGGGAATTTCTATTCAAACACTCTTTTAATGTTACTTATTCAACATGTTTTACAAAATACTAAACGAATTTTTTTTATAATCTATAAAATGAACAGAATTTCTATATTTCATGTCTATTTAATGTTTTTATTTATTCATATACAGGTTTATAATTTTATTTCAAAATAAATTTTTCTTTTTTGAGCATGTGGATTTTTAAAAAAGAAAACTGATTCCAAAGTGGAATGATTATTTTTCTTTTATGAGTTATTTATGTGTTATGATTATGGTATGGTTATTTGGAATTGTTTGTGAATATGGGGTTTTATCTAAAAACTGTGTGTGGTTTATCCAATTACGGCTCTCCAATACATTAGGTAATGAGACGTAGTTAACCATTAGGGGTTCTCCTAAGATAGTAAGGGAATATATTATGGTGGTATTTTCAAATGTAACAATGAAGGTTACTACTAATATATGATTAATTGATATAGTAAATGTAAGAGTGATATGGAATGAATTCCACTAGTTACCTTTGTTATATATGTTTTCTGTGGTGTTTTATGAGAAACTTATGTTTTCTCGTGGTGACCTAAACAGATTATGTATTGTGGATGAAAAGTGTACTTTTGTGAAAATATTTTCATGGGATTATGTTAATTAATTGAATATTGGTTTAATTATATGCCTTTATATCCCTTTGTGAGATTTTAGTGCTCAATCAATTTTTTTAAATTCATTTCATTTGGTAAAAAGATGGGTAAGATAAAGGATGTCATCAAATTGAATGTTATGAAGATGTTTCATAACAATGAGATCATTTTTTTCATAAGTAACTTATGACTTAATTCTCTATTACTATACACCTGGAAGGATCCTTAATGTGAAAGAAAGTAAATTTCTTTACTGAAACTCAATATTATGAACTATATATGGTCGGTTCCTTATATTGAACACTAAATACATGCCATGTATGTCATTAATGCTATAGTAATCTAGTCTCAGAGCGATTGAACGTGAATAATTACAACAAATATTCAATTTATTTCACAACTATCCCATTCAGACAACACGATCTGTATGCCATATACACATTGTGTAATATGATAACCCATGTGTCAACTTTTCTCGACCTATACATTGTGTGAAATAAAATCTATGCCTATAATTATTACTCGATGCATCATGTATCACACAACCCAAAATGATGTAGTACACTTGGGTGCATGTCATGGTCTCTTTATACAGGTTCTGTAATCCCATCTAATTGGACAAATTCCACAACACTTCCCTATGGAATCTCTAATAATTCTTCATATGTTATTGAAATAGAGAAATTTTTAATGTTTAATAAAGAAATTAAAATTTATATAACATGTTAATTTAAATATAATTAAATAATGAACAATAATAAATTAAAAATTGAACCATTAATTTTCGTATTGATCAATAATAAAATAAATAATTATAAATTTTAAAAATGATCTCTCTGATACCACACAATAGTTGCTGGTGAACTAGAAGAACCTCTGGGGTTCATTAAATTAAAAAATTAATTTAGAGTTTCCCAAAAACCTAAGATAAGGACTTTCACATAAAATTTATAAGTAAACTAAATAGATCATGGAGAATTGATGACCTAATCTAAGTGTACTTTATTTTATGATGTTATTGATATTCCAACAAAATTGTGGATTACGTTCATTTCATTTAAGGATTGAGTTGTAATTTCCTACTAGTGGTGATTGAAAAATCCTTCTTTAATATCTCATCACTGCCAATTGATTTTGGAGTGTTAGCATGATGAATCAAATATCTTCATTTTTTATCATGATCACTTAAATATCCTTTGAGCTTGAATGAGTTATTCTATTTCTTGAAAAAAGAGAGGAGAAATTAGAGATAAAGGATTTTGTTGTCCACAACTATTCTCTATACCCAATTTTTTATTAACGTTATATAATATACATAACAAAATATTTTTATAGATAGTGTATTGGATAAAATATAATTTAAATGTATACTAACCCTTATAAAAAATTATAACATTTGATAAACCCCATGTTAAATAATAATTATATTATTATTATTATTTTATTGTCTGTTCTATCTTGATAAAAGGTAACTATTATTTTACTGGCTTGTAAATTACTTTTTATCATCAAAAACTATCTAGGTCTTCTAGAACTATTCTATATTTTTTTAATATTTAAATTAGTATTTTATTCAAAAAAATAAATATTTTATTCACAAACCATCAAATTAAAATGTATTAAAATTTCATTAAAAAATATATATATATATAAATTCAAAATCATTTGAATAAAGACTTATTTAATTTATGTGATCAATATAACATGAATAAAATTACTACTTGGTTTTGAAAATAACATTTATCCCATTAATTAAATTCAAATATATTTGAATTGAAATCAACATAAACACTTATTGAGTGACCCTAAGTGATATTTTCCATAATAAATTAGATATGTGAAAAAAAATCCATGATTATTGTCTAGAAATGATTCAAGGAACCCAAGAGAAATAAACTAATGTCACATTTTTGGAATCCACGTATGAACATTCTATGTGTAATATATCACTTTTTTAATATCTCTTCAAAAATGTTGCACATATATGTCATAACACTATATGAAAAGTATTTCATTTCACCATTGAAATATAATTTAATGTGATGTTTCTGCTCTAATAAAATTTTTGAGACATCAACTACCATAATGATAGATGTTACAAATTCTTCATTGAATTATCGTTGATAAAATGCCACTCATGATGCAACCAACATTTATAAATTCACCGTGAACTATTGTATTCATGGTTATTGAAATAAATATATGTGAATATAATAACATTAATTAATAATAATTTTAAACTATAATGACCATTACACCTATTCTCAGATAGAAATATCTGATGACAACAAAACATGAATAATTCTAACTAGAGGGTTTGTTTACCTAATCTATAATCATAGAGATTACCAAGTGTGAAATTCATGATAAAAAACCTCATTATATTTTGAGCATTCACACCGGAATGTATATATATTATATTCACTCTGAAACTAAGTTATTTTACTGTAGAACTATATTTAAGAGATATCATCATAGCATCTCCAGGTTCTCATAATAATCGGAATCATATATGACCATATAACAAAAACCCCAGGTCAATATCACATTAATTTTATGCATAAAAATAATAAAAATAATATAAAATATTTATATTAATGTTCACTTATTTGAATATACATTTAATTCTCAGTATAATATTATTTGGTTCTATGGAACCAACTCCAAAAAAGATTTATAATGGTAGCGATTTAGTATTAACTTCATTTGTTTGGAAATGTGTATTTTTATATCCTCCAATTATTAGTCCCTCACTTCCTCTAATTAAAAAAAATGTATCCAAAATATTATTCAGATACTAATGAATAGTCTCAAAATCCATCCAATGGTTTCCATATAGGTTATCTTGATATATTTTTACCTTTATTATGGCTTAGGAAATTTCAATACTTGTATGTTGCATATCATATTTGACTGAGGCAATCAATGACACACATGGAATTCATGTCATCCTATATCGTTCCTCAATTTTATAATGATACTTTTTTATAGAAAGATAAATTACCTGTGACACTAATAATAATCTAATCTTGTATTTTTTCATACTAAATCCATTCAATATATTGTTAATGGAGTACTTTTACTTAGTCCAGGAATTCTATTGGAACTATTTTGATATATATTATTCCCAAACATATGTGCTTCTTAACCTGAGTCCTTTATAGGGAATAAAGTGTCTAATCATTCCCTAAGAGACAGTAAGACTAATATTTCATTTCAAACAAGTAGTATTGATAAAATATTAAGAAAATAGTTGTGCACTTTTTGAAAAGAATTTGGATAAAAGGATCACATTCATTCTTTATGAAACCAATTTCTTCCATGGATTTATCATACCAAAGATTATATAACTTGGATATTTTTGATAGTCCAATAATGGATCTATATAACTTTCAACCCACATTGGCATACATTGAAGTAGCAAAATGATCTATTTGGTTCATTTAGACCTATTCATAAAGATTACCATTAAATAATGTGGGTTTACATCCATCTTCCAAAGCCCAATGTCCTGGTAATCTATTATGGTAGGTAGAATTCTGATTTATTTTTGTATCGAAAGTGGAAGACAAGATTCTTTATAGTATATGCATTGATAATGTTTGAAACCTTTTATATCTCGTCATGAATTATTGTTATAGACATTTTTTCACATGTCAATTTTCTTATTAAATACCCATTTACAACCAATTTTATTTTCATACATAATAAGATCAACCGAAATCCATATTTTCTTCTGGTATATGGAATCCATTTTAGAATTCACATATTGTTTCTATTTGGAATCTTCTTTACCACATATATCTTTCTTTTCTATTCTAGGGTCATTATTATCAACAAATAATTAGTCACCATTCTCAAAGACTAATAAACCAAATTTTTCTAGTTCTCTAAACTCTCTTTTAGTCTTTCATAGTACATGTGTATTTGGAATGACCACTTCCATGGGTATTTTTTGAATATATTCATATTCCAACTCATCTGTATCTAGATCATAGAATTCAATAAATTATATCTCTCGCCCACTATCTCTTTTAGATATGTGAGACCTTTTAAAAAAGTTAAGATGTATGCTAACTAAAATTATAATATTTAAAGGATTGAATATGTAGTATCCTTAACTATCAATAAGATACCATATAATGATACTCATACTTCTCTAGTGAGTGTGATTTTCTCTATAAATTTCCTTTAAAACACTTAGAAACCCCAAACATTTACATGAATGAGAATGGTATTATTTCCATATCAAATATGATATATAATAACATTTTATTCTTTATTAGACACTTGGTTTAGTGTGTATGTTATTTCATGGAATTCATACCCTCAAAAAGATATTAGAAGACTCGCATGACTCATCATTGATCATACCATTTCTAATTGTGTTTGTTTCCTTATTTCACAAACCCCATACCATTATGGTTTGTATGTAAGTGTGTGATTAGATAAAATCCAAAAATCCCACAACAAATCAATGAACACTTGATTAATATATTTTTTACATGTTCTAAGCATGTATTATTAATCATTTTACCAAGATGGTTCTTAATTTTATTCTTGTATTCCATGAATATATCATAGAAATATACTATATGCCTCATAGAGTAGACATATATATATCTAATAATCTTGTCAGTAAAAGTTATGAAGTATAAATACCCACAATAGGCTTAAGTTATAAATTATTTGCAACCATATATATGAACCAACAGGAGATGATCTGTGGCCCTTTCCCCATTTCCGCTAAATGGGGGTTTAGTTATTTTTTCTTATAAACATGTGTGACATACAAAAATTGGTTTTACTTAAAATAAAAATAAATATCCATCTAGGTGTAAAATAATTAATCAATTTTATTTTACATTAATAATATGGGGATGTCATATATGGGTTAGGTATGAGGGATGTGAACAATCGTTATCATACATTGATATTACTTGGTTCATTTAATCTAATATGGAAAGACCATTGTATAAATAATACAGACCAAATATACTTATATTTTCTGAAATTGGTAATAATTATTTAAAAATTTGAATATAAATCCATCGGTATCATGTTTAGACACATAATTACTTTTTTTGTAATATAGAGTACATAATAAAAATCTTTCAAAACCAAGATAATTATGATTGGAAATGTTTTTCGGTAATAATTAATATCCATAGAAGGATGACTTTCTCTATTGTCTACTCATAAAACAACCTTACAATAATAAATATTTCAAAGTCTACTTGGTTCCAATATTTGAATACGAATTTCAGAACAACATATTGTATCTGATAAAAAGTTTGGAGAAATAGATAAACTTCACTTTATAATGAACACAACTAAAGCATCCCCTTTCTTCTATGTCTTGGAGATGTTTTTCATCCATTGTACCTTCTTTCCAAATGAAAAATATAAAGTATCTTTTTTACATTCTTACCACGTGATACTTCTATTCATGGAAGGGTGTTTTGAATAATCATTAGACCTTCATTTAGTCTTGGAGCTCCTCACCGGTACATTCATTTTATTAACTTATAAAACTGATGGCTTTTTTTCCATCATATTCTTTTCAACTTGGTGAATAATTGACTTAGTTTTTGGTATATATTAATGTATTTCATTCATATAAAATTTTTCAATGAATATAGAGTGTTTATAAGGTGGTGTTAAAATAATGAAATCAATGCATAGTACTTTAGGAATCTTAAACTCAAAAACCTCAATATGATTAATATATCCAATGAATTTGACTATGTGTGGCCGACCTTGGGTACCTTCTCAATGTTTTCTCATGAAGATCCCCTTTTATATCATAAAATATATATATTTTATTCTCTCCTAGTAATGATATCATAGATAATGGATCATTCAATAGGAATAAATTATCACATGAGACTTTATGAATTTCCATAAAATTTATGAAAACATTTAACACTGAACATCTAGTGCATCATTTATGTGTTTTTGATGGATAATTAATTCTTCATCACCCACCTCCTTAGTATGTAGGTCAAGGATTGGGGATTGGTGTATCATAACCTTTTAAATCTAAACCATTCATAGAAGTTATTTATATTATCAATACGGTCTTTCTCCAAGGTTGATTGCAAGTATAATGAAGTTGATGCACACATCATTATTCTATAATTATAGGAGAGCAGGTTATTAGTAATTTACTTGATTATAAATTATACGATTCATAATAACTTTATATTAAATCTTCCAGTATTTTATCATGTATAAATAAGACTCACATTTGAACATTGAATTTCCCATTACTATAGAAATTATAGTGTCAAGGGTCCATATTTCACTCATTATGATCTATACTGTGGATATTAAAACCAAAATAATGTTTTTAGTTGGGAAATATTTCCAACTTCATGGTTGGAGTACCTTATTCAATTAAGTGGACCCCCAATCCAAATATCATGAATCGGATTTCCACAAAACATGCTTAGAAATTTGAATTTAATATACAATGGATTTTAAATTCTATAAAAGTGTGGATAAATTGTTTTATCATCTTAGATAAGACTCTTGATAATTCAAATTTCCACTAACTGTGTCTAAAAAAAGAGTGATGATGTTTTGTCTTAATTCAGATAATAAATATTTTAAAGAATTAATGTTAACTTGAAATAATTTCTTTATTATGTGTTAGTTTTTATATATTATATTTTATGACCCCTATTTAATATTAATTGGATTTCACTTAAGTGATTAACCTTATACCGATGAAATATATACACAGAACTATTTTATTTTATTCCATATTTTCATATTAATCCATATATTTATGTGGTATTGGTGTCATACCCAAAAAACAAATCATAAAATAAAAATATATATATTTAGTTAAATTATCATGATCATGATCTTTAACTACTATTTTTTACTATGAAGACACAAAACAAACCATCGATCATAGGGGAAAACACCTCAATATGTTCCAGCATATATTTTGTTGTATTTAACCTTTTTCATATTATTTATTTGGTTTCTCCTAGGATCTATCTTGAATATAATTAATCCACCTAGGATACCAATCCTTATAATTCCTTACTTCACCTACAGGTGAAGGGAACCCTAAATGGGGTTTACATAAAAAAAATATTATGGACACACATGCCTCTACGTAATAAGGATGGAGGGATAAATCACATACAATAAATTTAGTTTAATTAATTAATTGCAAAAAACAATGAAATAATTAAATTAAAATAAATTGTACACATACACATGTTAGCTTAAGATCATGATTATCCATTACTATAATTAATACAAATTTTAAAAAAACTATTGATCACTAATTTGGACTCACTATTTTACTAAGATAAGAATTCACGAATTAATTCGATTAATTATTTGATTAATAAATTAATTAAGTTTATATTAATCTCCATACAACCTGTCAGGGAGATACCCATCTTCTGGGATTTTAGATAAATTATATTAGTAAATTGTATTTTAAATTTTATAAAATAAGGAAAAAATTAAACTTGGAAGTAACTGAGTGAGTTCCAAATCAAACTACTCAATTTGTATAAATATTGTATTTAGTCTACTCATGTGGCATATAGCATACAAATTTTATCACCTAAATACATGGAATATATAAGTCAATAAATGGCACATAAAACACATATTAATTAATGTACTGTGTGATTATTTTAATATTAAAGAATTAGTTGATGTATTATGACTATAAGTAGTTTGTAGTTCCAAAATTTATGCATAAAATCATAATGATTTTAATATATATATATATATATACACATATATTAACACACCCTATCAAAGGACATGTACTTTAACAGCCCATAATTGTTTCAGTTTCCCTTATTATAACTATATAATATTATATAAAATATATAAATCTCCTAGAGAACCTAATAAAAAAATTTATCATAAATGAAGAATGAAATAACTAGTATTCATAAAAATCAAGGAACCTATAAAAATGGAATTGTAACCTGAATATCGGAATAGAAATATTACCACATGCGATAAAAATCTAGAAAATGGAATAACAACCGCAACTAAAAAAGTATAAATAAAATTTTGGTATATTCAAAATTAAAATAAAATATATTTATATCATAAAAATTGATAAATTGGGTGTTTGTATTTTTTTAAAATTTAATTGTTTGTTTAAAATTTCATAATTAATTTAATAATACTATAGAAAATATATTTTTATAAACTAGATTAATAAATTAATTTATATTTCTTGTAATTATAAGATAATTTTATGTAACCTCAATTAATTTTCCAAAGTTTTATATAATCATTCATAATAAAAAAAATAATTTTTTTAAGATAAATGATGGTTTCAATTTAAAATAAAATTTCTCATATTTAGAAAACTAATTACAAAAAATGAATTATTCTTTTAACATTTATGTCTCAAAAATATTTTACGGTGATATTTTTGGGATTTTTTAAAAATAGTTGAATTTTGGGGTTAGAGTGAATTACAACAATTTACATTATTAAATATTTTAACCTAAATACATTAATTTATTTGTCATGTCTGGTGTAAAAACCCACCTCTCACCAACCCTTCTTTTGGACCCTTATAAGAATTAGATATAGATAAGGTTATTTCAAATTCCACTCTCAAGTGAGTTACCCATGTCATGGTCATTCTGGTGTCACCAAAAGACCAATTCTAAGTTCCTTAATGAGGTTTTCAAGGAGACAGTATTCAAGAGGACAAACCCTACTTCTTTCAATTTTATTTTATTTTATTGTTATATCCTCTCATCACATCCCCTATAAAATGTGAAATGATAACACATGTATCATAAATATAATGGAATGTTATTTGTTTAATGGAATATCAAAAAAAATATGTTTCTTCTTTATTTGATCTTAAAATGAAATCATCGCCTCTGAGGTTTCGATTCACCACCTTTATGAATGAAGAGTTTTCGTATTTCATTACTTCCATCAAGGTTGGTCATAAAAGTTATTATATAGTTAAAAATTTATAATATTTTTATTACTACTTATTTAATGTTCTATAACCTATATATAAAAATAATATTAAATTAAATGTGTCTATTTTAACATGGTTTTAAAAAAATCACCATAATAAAAAAAAATCATATTTCATTAACAGTTTTTCTATTGAATCTTCTCCATGTCAAAAAACTTATTATATTAGACCTTTGATGTATTTGAAATTGAATTGATACTATTTAATTTTACTTCTGGGAAATTATTCTAATTTTCCATCAACTTATAAAATTATACACAAGTGGACCGGTCATAAAACCATGAAGCGAATGCTCCTGAATAAATGAAAATAAACACTATAACTCTTAACAATTTCTCTAATTGAACTTAATAAAATTTTAATAATTCATATATATGTTTAAGAGGTTATGAATTAAATTATTAATTAATATAATTTTTTTATCTCGGATATTAAGTATAAGTGTAGAACACTTTCATACATAAAGTAAAGGGTCTCTCTGAAACACAAAATTTCTTTTGGGTTACACTAACTATTTTATTTACACCAATTTATTTCTTCATTATTCATATCATCTTACCATAAATTATGTGTATCTATTTCAAAATTATATATCTAGATCAATTCATCCTTATTTGATGGGGAAATACATTTTATATACGGTTCTCTTCTCCATACCTCTCGATAAGAAATCTAAATTAAAGGGAATTTCCCAATTTATAACTCATGTTCTGTGTAAACACAGAATTCCATTTTTAGACATCATTATTTTTCCAAAATTATTATTTTTATCATGAAAAACTATTTCTGTTCATTTCTAGTTTTATGAAAACAGTTATTCGTTTATCATTTTTAAAAACTTTTTATTATTTTCCCCAAACCATGATAATTAAGAAAATTTCCAATGTTCTTAACCATTCTTTCTAAATTTTTTACTTCATTTAGACAACATTTATCCTAATATATTGATATTTTACCTTATGAATGTCCATGTATTATTTAACTCTATTCTTTCTATGAAACATTTTTGATATTCCCATTTTTATGCGTTATGACATGATTATAATAACCATTTCATTCTCAAGGTAACACTTATGTTAATTCCATATGTTTGATTATTTATGTGGAACACATATGCATGAAAATGTTATAATGGGTTCTCATAAATCGTGATCCAATTCCTTGGGTAATTTTTAGTCTCATTAGATGTCTTGTATAGAATTAGGGAGTAAACCTAAACCATTGCGGGACTTGGACTTCCATGTGATATAGTCTTGGCAGTTATCCTTGACTCATGATTATGTCATGTTTTTTGTTTCAATCAAATTCCTATCTTTTCATTATTACATGATCCCATTATCTATAATTTATGCTTCCAAATTTTAATTCTTATGTCATTCCTTTTTATGTCATCATGTTATCCCTTCAAAAAAAATCTATTTTATATTATTATGTTTATTCCCTTAATGGTGTTTTTGATCATCTCTTTCTTCATGTATTCCCCATCTTATCCTATATAATTTCCAAGAACAAAAAATTGTATGAGGTCATTTTAGAGTTTAAATTAAATATGCCTTTACTTTTCCTTCATGATTTCTATGTATATACTTAATTTTCCAAAGACACTATACTTTATGATACTTCATTTTTAATTGATGGTTAATTATTCTAAAAACATAAAATAATATGTGTAAAAGGATAGGGAGTCTATAGTTGGTATCAGTGGAATGGTCTACTTATTTTGGATATAAGGACTATAAAATACAAGTAAAACTCCTATGGGTAATTCTATCACCATGGATAACCTATATTGAAACATAGTGAACCACAAGATAGAATATACTTTTCATTTACAAGTTTTCCGTTCTATATCTGATGTTTCCTTTTTTATATTCTTATTAGCAATGTATTCAAGAATGGATAAATTTATATTTTGGTTTACTATGTTAATGGAGGGAAATAGAAGAAAACGTTCCAATAGTTAGTGTGACTATTTCCTAAATGAAATGCCAAATATGATGGGAATAGTATCTTAGACATCATGGTAGTAGTTTCCCAACAGGATCAAGTTATCAAAAGTACTTTTAATTGTGTGTACCTTTATCCATCACCTAAGAAAAAAAACATTTTAGTCAGAACCATTATGAAACAGAGGTCTCTCATATTTAAAATATCTTTTGATCCCCTCATCATAGAACAATGGATTAACTTCATTGATAATTTATTATATGTTCTCCTATTCTCCAAAGAATATAAAGTCATGATGAAGGTAAATATTTTAAATGGGGAAGCCTAAAAGTTGTTGATCATGATCAATAACATGGAGTCTATGAAGGAAATTGAATCCATGGAATAGAAATCATTCAACAAAATATTTTCCCTGAACACTTCATCTTTAGGTACCAAGGAAGTTCCTCATACTAAATCAAAACAAAATTGATTTTATCAGGGCGTATGAGGGAAACATTACAAGTATTTGATATTACACCCAGATAATTCTCCTAAAACCTAAAAGAAATGGCAGCTGCTTCATTAATGGACTAAAAATGTGTCTACAAAAGGCGTTTTCTATTTAGGACTTTGAAAATTATTAGGAGATTGTCTTTTATTACCTTAAGCTTGAAATATAGATTAGATACTCTCAGTAGTATCATTTTCGTGGAGATAACAAGTTTAAAATTGATTTAAATACTATAGGATAAACAAATAAATCCCGGTATGAAAAGAAAACCCAACAGCCTGGGTATTAAGAGTGTGAGAATAATTCTCATGTAAACTACCTATGGAGAACCAGGAGATTCTTGAAATGTAGAAGAGAGGGTCATCGTGGTATTCTTTATGAATAGATTTAAAAAATCCCACTAATGTGGAAAATTATAGTAAGGTTTATAGAAACTCTAATTCATTACTGTAGTGTTTCAACATTAAGGAACATGGCCATTATGTGATCCAAATATCTAAACCTAGGCTTGTGGGAGGCAATCAACAAATTCCTCCATCGTATCATATAAGGATATATTATTTCATTGCTACTAAGTAGGAGCCTGAAAAAAGAGGTGGTGATAGGTAAAATTGTTATTAATTTTTTAATAGAAAAGAGTCTATTTCATTCTGGTTC
Source organism: Viscum album (assembly GCA_963277665.1). NCBI lineage: Eukaryota > Viridiplantae > Streptophyta > Magnoliopsida > Santalales > Viscaceae > Viscum > Viscum album. Next base: position 871,947,432 of record OY728143.1, on the reverse strand, counting down.
TACACTTTCTATCATATCTTGCATAGAATATTATATTCCTATAAAAAGAAACCATAAACTATTGAGAAAGGGATATCACTCTTCACATACCATAGAATCCTCCGATTCTATCCTAGTCTAAGGATAAGGAATTGTAACATCCCAGGTAAATAAAGAATAAATCATTTTCATATTTATTAATATTTACGAATTAAATATTAATTGTAATTTAAAGGGGTTTCTATGTTCGATAGCGTACCTGATACGCAACAAAGAGTTTCATTGAAATCTTACGTTGCACACTAGTAATAAAATAATATAATTTTAAATGGTAGTTAACACATAGCCGTTGTATTGGAGAGAATGGATAGAAATAACTAAAATATGATTATATATGTTTTTTAAATGTTTTTACATTTATCCAATAAAAGATAACGGATTAAAATACGGAAAGAATTCAATTTTAAGCATATATACCCTAATTTTCACTAAAGGTTCACTTATCGCCTTTTGATGGAGAACCGTCTATAAATATATTTTTGGTCACTCTTATACATTTTATTGGACCAAATAAAACTTTTATTTAGAATCGGGACATCAAAATTTACTTTGTGTAAATTTTTGTATTTTTCTGATAAAGTTCTTTTTTTAATGAATAGTGAAACATGTTGTATTTTAATTCAAGAACTCTTTTTTATCTAATTTACTTATATGATTAGATTATCTTTTGAATTGGTTTTAAAGTTCAATTAGAATATATTTTTATAATTTAATCCAATATTGTTTATTGAAATTAATTTCACTTTCAAAATTGGACTTAAATTAGTGTCAATCTTTTGATAATTATTGTTTCATAAAAACACGCTATTTGCTCTGACAGTGGAAATTAATTATTAAATTAATTAATGAAAATTATATGTTATTAATTTTGTAAAATTGGCATCATTTTTGAATTCGGAATATCAAATATAGCTTAGGGTAAAGTTTTGGTATTTTTCTGAAAAACTTCAATTTTTGATGAATAGTGAAACCACTAAGTGGTACTTAAAAAAACTGATTTTTTGTTTAAACGAAATTTTACCACCTCTGTGTTTTGAATTTCAAAAATCCGACATATATGGTTTTCATTAAGAAGTAAAATGTGGTTCAATGGGATTAAAATAATTTTTTGGTGAATAGTAACTTTTAAGTTTATTAATCGCAATTAGAGTTAATTAGTGTAGTTTAAGGTAAAAATAATGTTTTAATAATATGAAATGAACTTGACACATGTCCTACCCTTATTGGATGTGTCATGGCCGACCAAGAAAATCCTTGGGTCAACTTGGGGACCCCATTGAGCCACATTGGTAGGAAAATGACATTAAAAACTTTTTATTTAATGTTAAAATTAAAATGTCACAAACATGAGTTGTTTTTCTAAAACAATTTTTAAATGGGGTTATAGAAGTCATAATTTCGACTATAAATATTCATTAGAATGATAAAAATATTTCCTACATCATTATATTTTTTTATAATTTTTATACATTAAATAAATTAAATTATTTATGACATCATGATGATGCAGCGATTACCTCATTAATGAACGATTTAAATAAAATGAAAAGATAATGTAAAATATAAGACTTAAAATTGTCAAAGACCTATTGGATGATTATTTTTCGAACCCTTATCACCTTATCCTCTAATTATATCAATGAGGGACCTTTAAGATCAGAAAATCATTTTATAATAAAGTAAACTTTTATAACTTTCCAAGAGTGCCCCTCCTCTCCTCTTATAAAAGGCCCCCACCTCTACCTCCATACCCACACCTCCCAAGCCTTTGGTTTGGCCAAGATCTTATCTTTTTGTCTCTACACATACCTCTATAACTCCTAGAATCCTCACATTGGGAAGAAGTCTTCCCAAGGAAGCCTTTGAGCTCAAATCAAAAAGAGTTACCTGTTTTAAAGGTAGTGTTTTCTCTTGTGCTCTTATGTTTTATTTTGCTTCTACAACCCACTAAACTCTTTTTATTGCATTCTTTTATAACAAAACCAGTGTCTTCAATATACTAGGCTGTTTTTATAAGAAGGATTTGAGCTACACTTACACACACCTACATCTAATGGTTAAAAAACATATTGTTTCTATGGATGGAAAATTTCTCCCTCACGAAACGATGATTGTTCAACACTCATATAAAACCTTCAAAGGTGGCCATTAATATGTCACTATATTTATATATGATATATAATATGTTTATGTTTTACTTAAGCTTCTTTATTTTTCATTTATGGAATACCTTTACGCTTTCCATTATGGGTAAACACGATATCTTCATTTTAGGAAATGGGGACTACCGCCCCCTCAAAGTGATTTGATTCGTTAATACCATATGTGGTGCGTATAAAGGATAGATTGAATGATATTATATATGATAAAATACTGGAATTATAATACTATTATGTATAATTATTTTTTAATTCCATTAAATATGATATATAAATGGAAGTACTGTTCATGCGTACGCACGGCTTACCGCCTCCATGAATGGTGCATTTCATTTCTTACCTCTAAATGATTATGTACTATTATAAATGCATGTATATACTGGATATATATGATATATATGATATATAAATCATGAGTATAACTCTGGACATAATGGATACCTGAACAACTTGTAATTATAAAGAGCATATTTTTTACTGAAGTACCAATGATCGTTAAAACGACCGTTATTAACTTAAATAATTATAGTGTTCATGACATGGTAATAAGAGATATAAAAGGAATAATGAACTTGAAAAATGTTCTTAAGAAAGTAGAAATTAACTCAAGTTTATTATTCAGGACATTAAAGAACGATCGAGTCAAGTCGGACCCGAGGTATGGGACTTCGTCTCAATATCCTTTCATTGAGGCATATTATGTTTTATACACAACATTATTTTATACAGTGTATAAACCCCTTTTACTTTTATGTTTATCCAAAAGGAATATTATTATATGAAGAGTTTTACTAAACGAAAAAAGGGAATTTTTTTGTCGTATGTATGTGGCGACAACGACTTCTCAGCCGCTGTGGCAATTATTTGAGTTTCGTCTTCCTCTACAAGCCATACTTTTTAAAAAAAAATAAAAATAAGTACCATGTTTTACTTTTATTTTATTTTGGTATTGAAAATGGTTTTCATAATTTTCTTTTATATCAATGGGTTGTATTCATATCTTGTGATTGAAAAGTGGAAATGTTATGTTTCCTTTATGCATGTTTTATGTGATACAATTATGTTTATGGTTCTTGGGAATTATTATAAAGACTGGTGGTTCTGTGATAAACTAATAGCGGGTGAGCCCGATATAGCTCTCCAATGCTTTGGGTAACGTGAAGGGGTTAAACTTTAAGGTTTCTCTGAAGAGATTTAGGGAATATACTGTGATGGGTATTCCAAACGTAACCAAGAGGGTTACTCGCTACGTAAGAATGTTATGAATGCCTCAAGTTACCTTTATGTCTTCTGATTTCTATGATTTATTCATGATTTGAAGAGGTATGTTAAAGTGGTTATGTTTTATGGTTAATGTATGATTTCACTCTTATGTATATATGTACTCATGTTTCCTTTCCATATTATTATATCCCTCACTGAGCTTTATATGCTCATCCCAAATTTATGAAATGTTTTTCACAGGTCAAGGGAAAGGTACATTATGTGATGATAGTGTCAATGAAGTGTCAATAAAGAATCCATGTTTTATTTTAAATATGTTTTCATTGATGGGAAAAATTAGTACTATCTTTTATGTATCCACTTTGTTTAAATGTGGAATGTAATGCATGTTTTATGATCTAAATCTCGAAAACTCTAAACTTGAAAGGATTCTCAACGTGTATTCTTGAAGTAACTCAAGATTAAGTAATGTTTAAGGCTGGGTCCTTATAGTTGGTATCAGAGGTCAGTTTAGATAACATTAGGAGTTATAATTCTATTAAATTATTATCCAACAGTATTTTTATGGTCAAATTGAAATGATATAGCATTTACAGATTACCATGTTGCTTCACCTGAGGTATTTTAGTGTTAATAATGGTTTTTCATAGAGGAAACAGAGAAGCTTTTTTTGGGAAGGCAAACTGATGGAAATGGCCTTCCAAATCAGCATACTGAGATGGTCAGAATCAGAATTCAGCATTTTACTGCAGTGATGGCTCAGGTGAATCAGGTGATAAATGGTGGTTGTGTTATTGATGATATTTTGGTTTTTTCTAAAAGTAAAGAGGGGCATGAAAGTCATTTAAGGGTTACCTTACAAAACATAAAAGAAAATAAACTATATGGAAAATTCAGCAAGTGTGAGTTTTGGTTACAACAAATTTCTTTCCATGGTCACATTGTTTCAACAAATGGCACAAATGTTGATCCTGCTAAAACAAAAGTTGTTGAAGAAAAGCCAAGAACCACAAATGTAACCGAGATCCGTAGTTTTCTTGGTTTGGAAGGTTACTACCGAAGGTTTGTTGAAAATTTTTCACAGTTATCTAGTACAATGACTAAGCTAACTCGGAAGGGTGTTAAGTTTATCTGGACAAAAGAATGTGATGATTGTTTTCAGGAGTTGAAAAGAAGATTGGGGAATGCTCCAGTTTTGGCACTTCCTTCCAGGAATGGTGAGTTTTTTATCTACATTGATGCTTCATTGAAAGGACTTGGTTGCATCCTAATGCATAATGATCAGGTAATTGGTTACGCTTCACATCAGTTGAAAACTCATGAGGTAAATTACCCTACACATGATTTGGAATTAGCTGCTATTGTTTTTGCTTTAAAAATTTGGAGGCATCATTTGTATGGAGTAAAGTGTGAAATATATACTGATCACAAAAGATTAAAGTATATATTCACTCAGAAAGAATTGAACTTGACACAGAGGAGATGGTAGAATTAATCAAGGATTATTATTGTACAATTCATTACCATCCAGGAAAAGCAAATAAAGTGGCTGATGCTTTGAGTTTAAAAATTAATGCTTCATTAACCATGCTACGTTTGGAACGAGATCCTTTGGTTTTTGATTTGATGAACTTTGGCATAGAAGTTGTTGGTGCAGGAAGTTCTTCTGTTTTGTTTCAGGTATCAGTGAGATCATCTCCATCAGACAGAATTAAGCAAACGCAGAAGAAAGATAGTGGGTTGCAGAAAAAGGTAGAGCTGGTTCATAAGGTTATGTTTCCTGAATTCAACATTGATAATGATTGTGTTCTGAGGTATGGGAATAGATTATGTGTGCCTTGTGATTCACAGTTGAAGGGTGAGTTGTTATGTGAGGCTCATAGTTCCCCGTTTTAAGTTCATCCTGGTAGTACTTAGATGTACAGAGATCTGCGGGAGTATTACTGGTGGGATGGAATGAAAAGAGATATTACCGATTTTACTCTGAAGTGTTTGACTTGTCAGCAGGTTAAAGCAGAGCGGTAGTTACCAAAAGGGATGATTTAGCCTTTACCAGTACCAGAGTGGAAAGGGGAAAATGTATCCATGAACTTTGTTGTGGGGTTACTGAGGAAATCTCGAGGTAATAATGCAATCTAGGTTATTGTTGATCGTTTGACTAAATCTGCTCATTTCCTTCCAATTTGAGATAATTGGTCTCTAGATCAACTTTCTCGATTGTATCTTAAAGAGATTGTCAGGTTTCTTGGAGTTCCCCTCTCCATTGTATCTGATCGTGATCCCAGGTTTACTTCTAATTTTTGGAAAGGCCTTCAGAAGCCATTGGGTACTAAATTAAATTTTAGTACAGCTTTTCATCCATAGTCAGATGGGCAGTCAGAACGAATAATACAGACTTTGGAGGATATGTTACGTCCTTGTTCGATGGATTTTCAGGGAAGTTGGGACCAACATCTTTCTTTGGTTGAATTTTCTTATAATAATAGTTTTCATTCCAGTATAAAGATTGCACCATTTGAGGCGTTATATGGGAAGTGGTGTCGAACTCCAGCTTTCAGGGATGAAGTGGGTGAAAGGAAGCTAATGGGACCAGAATTGGTAGAAGAGTTGGCAGAAAAAGTTCAACTGATACAAAAACACATGAGAACAACTCAGAGCAGGCAGAAGAGTTATGCAGACAACAGGAGGAAGGATCTATCTTTTGTGGTCAGTGATCATGTTTTTCTCAAAGATTCACCATGGAAAAGTGTGATGTGATTTGGTAAGAAAGGAAAGATGAGTCCAAGGTTCATTGGACCATATGAAATTATAGAGAAAGTTGGATCAGTTGCTTATCGAGTGGATTTACCTCCGATTTTATCTCAGGTACAAAATTTTTTAGTGTTTCGATGTTGAGAAAGTATATGTCAGATCCATCTCATGTTTTGAGCCCAGAGGTAGTTTAGATGGAAGAGAATCTCTCTTATGAAGAACAACCAGTCCAGATTCTTAACCGAACAGAGCAGGTGTTGCGAAATAAGGTAATTCAACAGGTAACGGTTTTGTGGAAGACCCATATGGTTGAAGAGGTAATTCGGGAATCTGAATATGCTATGAGGGATGAACACCCCCACCTATTTTGATAAGTGAATAAAATTGCAAGGAAGCAATTCCCAAAAGGGGGGAAGGATGTAACATCCAAGGTAAATAAAGAATAAATCATTTTCAAATTTATTAATATTTACGAATTATATATTAATTTTAATTTAATGGGTTTGCTATGTTCGATAGCGTACCCGATACGCAACAAAGAGTTTCACTGAAATCTTACGTTGCACACTACTAATAAAATAATATTATTTTAAATGGTAGTTAACACATAGTCTTTGTATTGGAGAGAATGGATAGGAATAGCTAAAATATGATTATATATGTTTTTTAAATGTTTTTAAATTTATCCAATAAAAGATAAAGGCTTAAAATACGAAAAGAATTCAATTTTAGGCATATATACCCTAATTTTCACTAAAGGTTCACTTATCATCTTCTGATGGTGAACCATCTATAAATATAGTTTTTTTCACTCTTATACATTCTATTGGACCAAATAAAACTCTTATTTAGAATCGGGACATCGAAATTTACTTTGTGTAAATTGTTTGTATTTTTCGATAAAGTTCTTTTTTTAATGAATAGTGTAAATGTTGTATTTTAATTCAAAACCTCTTTTTAATCTAACTTATTTATATGATTAGATTATCTTTTGAATTGGTTTTAAAGTGAAATTAGAATATATTTTTACTATTTAATCCAATAGTGGTCTTTGAAATTAATTTCACTTTGAAATTGGACTTAAACTAGTGTCAATCTTTTGATACTTATTGTTTCATTAAAACAGGCTATTTGCTCTGACAGCGGGAATTTAATTATTAAATTAATTAATTCAGCTTATATGTTATGAATTTTGAAAAATATACATCATTTTTTAATTCTGAATATCAAATATAGATTAGGGTGAAGTTTTGGTATTTTTCTGAAAAACTTCAATTTTTGATGAATAGTGAAACCACTAAGTGGTACTTAAAAAAACTGATTTTTTGTTTAAACGAAATTTTACCACCTCTGTGTTTTGAATTTCAAAAATCCGACATATATGGTTTTCATTAAGAAGTAAAATGTGGTTCAATGAGATTAAAATAATTTTTTGGTGAATAGTAACTTTTAAGTTTATTAATCGCAATTAGAGTTAATTAGTGTAGTTTAAGGTAAAAATAATGTTTTAATAATATGAAATCAACATGACACATGTCATACCCTTATTGTATGTGTCATGGCCGACCAAGAAAATCCATGAGTAAACTTGGGGTCCCCATGGAGCCACTTTGGTAGGAAAATGGCATTAAAAACTTTTTATTTAATGTAAAAATTAAAATGCCACAAACATGAGTTGTTTTACAAAAACAATTTTTAATTGGGATTATACAAGTCATTATTTCCACTATAAATATTCCTTAGAAAGATAAAACGATTTCCTACATCATGATAGTTTTATTATAATTTTTAGACATTAAATAAATTCAATTATTTATGACATCATGATGATGCAGCGATTACCTCATTAATGAATGATTTAAATAAAATAAAAAGATAATGTAAAATATAAGACTTACAATTGTCAAAGAACTATTGGATGAATATATTTCGAACCCTTATCACCAAATCCTTGAATTATATCTGTTTGGGACCTTTAAAATCCGAAAATAATTTTATAATAAAGTAATCTTTTATAACTTTCCAAGAGTGCCCCTCCAGTCCTCTTATAAAAGGAACCCACCTCTACCTCCTTAACCACACCTCTCAAGCCTTTGGTTCGGCCAATCTCTGCTATTTTTATATCTCCACATCCCTATCTTACTCATAGAAGCCTCACATTAGGCAGAAGTCTTCCCAAGGAAGCCTTTGAGCTCAAATCAAAAAGAGTTACCCGTTTTAATGGTAGTGTTTTCTCTTGTGCTCTTATGTTTAATTTTGCTTCTCCAACCCTCTAAACTCTATTTATTGCTTTCTTTTGTAACAAAAAAGTATCTTCAATATACTAGTATGTTTTTATAAGAATTATTAGAGCTAAACTTACACACACCTACATCTAATGGTTAAAGAACATACTATTTCCCTGGATGGTGAATTTCTACCTCACGAAACGATGATTTTTCAACACTCATATAACACCTTAAAAGGTGGCCATTAAGATGTCACTATATTTATATATGATATATAATATGTTTATGTTTTACTTAAGCTTCTGTATATTTCATTTCTAGCATACCTTTATGGTTTCCATTATGGGTAAACGTGATATCTTCATTTTAGTAAGTACGGACTACTGCCCCCTCAAAGTGATTTGATTCGTTAATACCATATGTGGTAAGTATAAAGGATATATTGAATGATATTATATATGATAAAATACTGGAATTATAATATAATTATGTATCATTGTGTTTTAATTCCAATAAATATGAAATAGAAATGAAAGTATCGTTCATGCGTATGTACGGCTTACCGTCTCCATGAACGGTGAATTTCATTTCTTACCTATAAATGATTATGTAATATTATAAATGCATGTATATAATTGATATATATTATATATATGATATATATGATATATACATCATGAGTATAACTCTGGATATAATGGATACATGAACAACTTGTAATAATAAAGAGCATATTTTTGACTCAAGTACCAATGATCGTTAAAATGTCCTTTATTAACATAAATAATTTCATAGTGTTCATGACATGGTAATAAGAGATATAAAAGGAATAATGAACTTCAAAAGGGTTATTAAGAAATTAGAAATTAACTCAAGTTTATTATTCAGGACGTTAAAGAATTATCGAGTCATGTCGGACCTGAGTTATGGGACTTCGTCTCAATCTCCTTTCATTGAGGCATATTATGTTTTATACACAACTTTCTTTTATACGATGTATAAATCCCTTTGACATTTACGATTATCCAAAAGGAATATTTTAATATGAAGTGTTTTACTAAATGACGAAAAGGAATTTTTTTGTCGTACATATGCGGGGACAATGACTTCTCAGCTGCCGTGACCATTACTTGAGTTTCGGCTTCCCCAACAAGGCATACATTTTAAAAAAAAGAAAAATAAATACCGTGTTTTACTTTACTTTTATTTTGGTATTGAAAATGGTTTTCATAATGTTTTTTTATATCAATGTGTTATATTGATATCTTGTGATTGAAAAGTAGAAATGTTATGTTTCCTTTATGCATGTTTTATGTGATATTATTATGTTTATGGTTCTTGGGAATTATTATGAAGATGGGTGGTTCCGTGATAAACTATGGGTGGGTGAGCCCGATATAGCTCTCCAATGCATTGCGTAACACGAAGGGGTTAAACGTTAAGGTTTCTCTGAAGATATTTAGGGACTATACTGTGATGGGTATTCCAAACATAACCAAGAGGGTTACTCCCTACGTAAGAATGTTATGAATGCCTCAAGTTACCTTTATGTCTTCTAATTTATATGATTTATTCATGATCTGATGAGGTATGTTAATGTGATTATGTTTTATGGGTAATGTATGATATCACTCTTATGTATATTTGTACTCATGTTTCCTTTCCATATTTTTATATCCCTTACTGAGCTTCTTATGCTCATCCCATGTTTTTTGAAATGTTTTTAGAGGTCAAGGGAAAGGTACATGATGTGATGATAGTGTTAAAGAAGTGTCAAGAATGAATCCATGTTTTATTTTAAATATGTTTCTGTTGATGGGAAAAATGAGTACTATCTTTTATGTAACCACTTTGTTTAAATGTGGAATGTAATGCATGTTTTATGATCTAATTCTCTAAAACTCTAAACCTGAAAAGATCCTTAATATGTATTCTTGAATTAACTCATGATTAAGTAATGTTTATGGCTGGGGCCTTATAGGAATAATCTCTTTCAAAATCGTCATCATAATTTATGATATTAATGCATTATGAGAAAAAATATCTAGATAAAATGGTTGATAAAAAATATTTAATCATGCTCTAAGAAGTTCCCATTGTGATGCAATACACAAATGTTTTCCCATAAAACTTTCATGGTCTTCCTCTGAGCAGAGAGGATGAGTTCTCAATTGAACTTATGGTTGAATATATTCCTATATCAAATATTCTTTATAGAAAGGCCACCATTGATTATTTATAATGGAATAAGAAGTTAGAAGAGAATCTACAAAAAGGTTTTATATGCCTGAGTGTTCACCAAGGGGTGTGTCAGTCCTTTTCATCAAGAAGAAGGATGGATCAATGTGAATAACCATTGGTTATCGTGTTCCCGATGAAATCGAGAAAAAGAACAGCTATCAGCCACAATAGATAGATTTATTCTTCATTAAACTATGTTATGACATGTATTTCTAAAAGGCGTACCTTCGGTCGAGATATCACCAATTAAAGGTGACTAAGGAAGATATTCCCAAGTCTGCCTTTTAAATGAGTTGTGGACACAAAGTGTTCATCGTGATTCCATTCAGAATCACTAATTATCTATAAATTTTCATGGATTTAATGAATGAAACAAAAATTTTCTCATCGTCATTGATATTATGATATACTCCAAGAGAAAATTGGAACACGAAGACCATTTAATTGTTGTGGTAATGACTTTCAGAAGAAGGGAAAATTCATGCGAAGTAAAGCATATGTGAGTTATGGATGGAGAAATTATCATTCCTATGTATTTTTATCGCCACAAAATGGATATATAGGTCCCTTATAAAACAATGTTAATTGATTAGTGGCCTAGATTAGAATCTATAACGGTGATACATTATTTCCTAGGTCTATCTGGGTATTACCGATGATTTGTCAATAACTTCTCATGACTTTAAAACCCACTAACAGTGATGACCCAAAAGGAAGTAACGATTTTTGTATTAGTTAATTTAAATACTACTGAAAATATAGACTAAAGTCTTATCACTCCACTTTTACTCAAAAATTTCTACATGTTTATAAAGGATTGAGATATACAGTAATGAACTGAAAAAAAGGCATGGGTTTTGTACTCATGAAGAATTATAATGTGACTTCCTATATCTCACAGTAGTTGAAGACCCCAAAACAAAACTACCTAATTCTAGATCTCGAGCTAGCAGTAGTGATTGTTTCATGGAAAATCTAGTGAACTGGATATATGTTAAAAAGTGTGACATATATACTGATCACAAGTTCCTAAATTATATATTGAAAAAAATGATTTCAACATCCATCGAAAAAGATGGTTAGATCTGACCATGGACTACAATTTCTCTATTAACTATCATCTAATGAAGGTAAACAAGGTATATGATGTTCTTAGTAGAAAATAACATTCTACTTTATCTATGATGTAGATTGAGAAACATCTAATATTCATGGAAATTCAAATCATGGATCTTTAGATCATAACAATGGGGAATAAATCCTACATTTCCCAAATTATTTCCAAACCATCTATCCAATATAAGATCAAGGAAAAATAATGGTATGATTTGGAGCTACAAAATAGGGTAAAATTGGTAATGTAATGGAAGATACATGATTTATAATTCGATGATGATGGTGTGATTACCTTTGGAACAATTATTTGTGAACCTTCATCACCTAAGATAAAGAAGGAGCTACTTGATGATGGACATAACGCATCCCTCTCCATATATCGTGGAATTAATAAGATGTACTATGATCTTTCAGAACACTTCTAGTATGATAGTATGAAGAATGTTGTGGTGGATTATATCTCAAGGTGTTTAGAATTCGATCTAGTTAAATCAAAGAGAAATAAGTACAAAGGGATGATGAAACCATTTACTATTACCATATGAAAGTGGGATAATTTCACTACGGAATTTGTTACTGTTATCCCAAAAATACCTAAAGGAAACAATGTGATGTGGATTTTGGGGGATCAGCTCACTAAGACATCCACTTCATTTCTATTCGAGAAGATTTCTCAGTTAAACAACTTTCCACATTATATGTGATGGATGTGGTGAGGTTGTATGGGGTACCAATTTTGATCATATTAGATCTTTTCAAAGGGTTTACATATAAATTATTAATAAGTCATCAAAATTCTTTGAGTACTAAATTTAATTTCATAATAAACTATCATGGCCAAACTGATGGAGAATTATAAATGACTATTAAAATTATTTAGGTCATGTTCAGAGCATGCTCAATGGAATTTAAAGGTGCATGGTATCAACATTTTCCAATGGTTGAATTCTCATAAAACAATAGTTTCCACTCAATTATTTAGATGGATGCATATGAAGATCCATATTTATGGCGATGTATAACTCCAAACATTTGGAATGAAGATGACAAACGAAATATACTTGGGCATGATATTTTGCAATAGAAGGCACAAAAGGTTCAATCCATCCAATAACATATCAAAGCTTCTCAAATTTTGAAAAAGGGAAATGTTAAAGAAAATTAAAGGGATTTAGAGTTAAATGTTGGAAACAAATACATCTTTCAAATATCACCATGAATGAGAATCAAGCAGTTTAAAAGGAAATGGAATCTTATCACAAGGTACATTGGCTTGTTTGAGATTCTTGATCACGTAGTATTAGTGTCCTATCAACTTTCACTTCCCCCAAATATTTCACAAGTTCATGACATGATTCGTGTATCTCTCCTTAGGAATTTCATAACTAACCCCTCACATGTATTGAATCCAAAGGTAGTACAACTGGATATCGACATCTCATATGAAGAGCAACACATGTATTTCTTAAATCATATGGACAAAGTCCTAAAAAACCTGAAGACTCATCTTGTCCAAGTTTCTTTGAATCATATATATGAAGAGGAGACATGGGAACTTGAGGAAGTATTTAATGAAATTACCCTATCATGTTTCCTATATAGAATGTAAAATGGAATTTCAAGGGTGATATTCCATAATGGAGGAAAATTTAATGAAAATAATTTCATAAATTTCCCATATTATTGTTATTTTATATAGTATAAAACACATAAATCACATACAGTTCCTAATAAGAAACATTATTCTTGAAAAGTAATAATACAATAGTCAGTATTCATAGAAATTATGAAACATATACCAATGACATAGTAACATGACTATTAGAGTAGTAATACGATCATTAAAAATAGTAATGAATGTACTAGGAAAACATTAAAATCCAAAAAAATGTTATTTTAATATTTTTACACTAATGATCAACTTGAATATGTTGTCTTTAGTGAAGTGTTGATTTATTACCACAAGGGGAACTCATGTGATGAATTTTAATCACAAAAATAATAAACCAAAACTACTTGGTTAGATATGAAGGTGCACTTGAAATCTTCTAATTGTCAGTAATGACTGCTTGAAGAATATAAAACTAAATTCCTATATATTATCCAAACATTATTCAAGATACTACAGAACCACTGATCATCAAATTCTCGGTGCTGGCATGGAGATCTGATAATAAATTTGATGCTCCAATGATAATTGCATTACATTTCTTGTGATTCTTGAGAGAGATATTCATTTGAATCACCTGGTTCAAGATATTATCTCTCTAGAAAGTTTTAGAGGGGATAGATAATAGTTCATGAACAATCCATGAACAATAATTTGGGGAGAGCTACTTTAACTTTATTTATAGCATGTTTTGTAATTACCCAAAAAAGCACCCCAAACCCCCGAATAATCAACAAGCCATTTAAATAATATTATGACTATTGTATTGCATCATATAGATCATTTATATTATTATCACATTCTTATAATATAAAAAATATATTATGTGATAATACATAATCCATTAAATTGACAAGTAGTTCATACTAGTATTAAATAAACCATGAATATTTTAATCTAATATTCATTCAAATAAAATTTTCTCTAAATTTACTTTAAAACATCTTAATACAATTATGGAATAAATTCAATGAAAATTATTCTTAACTTAAATAAAATTAATTTATTATTTTTTTTAATTGTATATCCCTGTACAAAACCCAAACCCCAGTGGTGGGGTCCATAATGTCATATATACATATTCGACTTAATAGTACCGATTCTTAAATATGCTATTATGTGGGACCCTCTATGACATTATATTGAAAGTAGTGAATGGTACTCAAAAACCAAGAGCGGGATCAAGTAACCCATCATGAACCCTAATGAGATAAGGATTGTATTGTGTAATATAATCTCTTTCTCTTTAATATCTCATAAAGTAGGATGCACACCCCTATCATCGCACTTTTTCTAGTTTTATTATTTTTTATCAAAGATGGCGGATTTACCCTCAACTACAATGTCCATGGTCTTATGAAGTAAATTCCATCCTAATCAATTAGGTATGAGATAGATTACTTCCTTAACCTGGAAGAAAAAAAATTATTTCAATACCATTCAACCAATTCCATACCACCAAAGATGCACCCATCACAAGCTAACTCATCGTGATTTCATTATCATTTTTTTTCCTTACATCAAAGTATGTGATCATATGGCATAAATTGGCAATGACATCAAGTCAGTATATGATTACACATGTATATAGATAAAAACATCCAATGGCACCCAAAAAATGTTGTGTTTCTATTGGAGGGTCTATCCTTATGATCTCACTACTTGAGATCATCAAGTGCCAACCACATGAAAATAATTCTCAAAGATTATGATCCCCTAGAACCTGATAGTCAAAAAACAACAATGTCTAGTCAGTATGATGTATCTAGGCCATATGACCTATGCTGAATATTATTTCAATAGTATCGTGCGGATTCCACTATAGCTTAGGATCTATTGTAAACATTTGATATGATAATTAATCTATATGAATTACCATTAAATAGTGTAAATAGAATATTATACACTATAATGGTAAGAATACATCAGGTATTTCTAACTGTGTACATGATATGATAATCAAAAGTATTGTATAGTTGGGTCTAGGGATCCCATTATTAAAACACCCCCTAATTCACTTGATCCAAGTTGCTAACTAACCATGTTAGATATTACATTATTAAGTTCATGTTTTTTCTCAGTCACAACTTTAGTTACTGGGCCTTCCATAGTTCTTTCGTAGGTTATTCTTCTATTAGTGACCACATCTCCTTGAGTAAAACATCTCAATATTTGGTATCCCCGACTATATCAATTTTTTTCAATCTCATAACTTGAAAATTGGATATTAATAGTATCATAATTTACATTATGATAATGTTTTTCTTACTAGGTACGATTTGTGGAACTAGAAAAGAAATATTCCCATTTAGCTACTTCCTAGGTACCTTAGAATTTACAATTTACTCAGTACTTGTAGGTATGGGCACCATTGGATTCTATTATCTTCTCTCACATAACACCTTAGAATAACTATGATATTAGATCTCATGGATCCAATGGATAATAGTTTCCCTCCCCTAAAAACTAGTGTCCTTTCTTCTTTACCTACTTGATACATGTTATTTTTAATTTCTCAAGTACATATGAATAATTCGGATGTCTTCACTTATATCTCTCCATGTTATAACTCATATTTTAATAATATTTATTTTATCTATTCCATATTAGTAATTTTACATATCATGTAATATATGATTGGTCCATCACTACCACGTATGAAATTCAACTCATAACGTAAATATCGTCCTATGTCACAGACATGTCAACCTAGAGAGATATAATCCATGTGACACTACTATCAATTCTCCCTCAAATTGTTCCAACACGTATTTTTAATACAATGACAGTATATTTATGATCGATTATGTCTGTGAACCCTTCAGATATACCTCAGTAGATCATGTTCCCTAAAAATTTGGTTACTACTTACGTCAATCATTGTGGAATTACTTTGATCCAGGATTTAATGAACTTCAAATATTATATATATTTTCCATATGTTATCAAACATATTTTACATGGAAAATAATGGCACTCACATTAACTACTAGTATAAATATGGTAAATATTCATTCCAAATTAATATTCTTTTATATAATTTATTAATTCAATCCTGAACTAAATTTCAGTAAAATTCAATCATTATTAGAAATATGTGTCATGAACAACCCTTTTTGGTTGCAATGTATTGACACCATCCATGATTGGTGGTCATGACATCCAATACTCAATAAAATGATCATCGAATTTAGCTATGATAAGTAATATTCTAAGGGATTTTGGAAGAAAAACTTTCTATTACCAATCAACCTTTATTGGTATCCCACTTGTACCATCCATGTATCATCTCACTTGAATATCCCCCAAAGTATTCAAAATAATAAACCCCCTTTTGATTTTTTACATATAATTAGTTACTGAATTTAAATTTACCTTTCAAATCATATCTGATTTCTAATAATGCATACCTGTAGGAATCATTATTCATAAAGAATAATGGACCACTGACCACTATAAAAAAAACCCATCACCACGGTTTTATCCTTCCTATCGATAATTTGTCTATGGAACATTTCTTTTCTCTCTAAACTTGTGGAACTATTTCTTATTCCAAATATTTTTGAATCTCTGGCATTGACTAAACCCAATTCAATCTAGCTCCCACTATCTCTAATAGAGAGGTGTTCCCTTATATATAAATTTATTTTATTACTTTACAACAACTTTTCTATCTTAGTTATTTATGTAATATCATTTGAAATAGTAAGGATAATTACTTATATGCTCATTATGTTTTACTGTATGAAGGTTCGTTAATATCCTTAACCATCTCTGGGCATCTAACCACGTGTCTTATGACATAATGGATTTCCATCATACTATGGATCATATAATATACATTTTTAATTATATATGGCATATATTTATGCAAAAACACTCTTATTTGTGAATCAAATTATGAAATATAATGGAATCTTTTCAAAATGTATCCACATTGATGCTCCTTATATTCACATCATGATTGTGATCTGTAAAAGGAAATATGTCTTTAGTTATTTATCCATGCTTCATTTTTTATCAATGATAATATGTAATAATTCATCATTGATCCTTCTCATTAACATAAATGTCATAATATATATAAGGTAACATTAATTTATGAATTATTCCACAGTACATTATATTAATCAATGATAGCTTGGTCTAGATATTCTTTGTAATTAAAGCCTAAAGAAACCTATATCTTCTAACCATGCAAATATAATTCATAAAATTCACATTCCTTAATAACTTAAAAGAATCTAATGAATTACATTTACTAAAATCTTACCATTAGAATAGATCACGATCTCTTTTTGAACTAATTCAATACACATTGTGACTTTACATTATTTCTAAACGTTCCTTTTTCCAAAACTAAGTATATATGTCAATAATAGAAAAGGTGTTTAGCTTCACTACGTTTAAATGACGTACCAAGTATATCCTTGATTTCCACATTATATTTGATTGAAAAAGATTAATATTTCCTCAAAAGGGTAAATAAGACTTAAATTTTATATTCATCATGTATTTCCCATGATTCAAGTATCATTGGAATTTCAGTTGAGTACAAGACAAATACAACAGATTCATGAACTTGGAATAATGTATCTTTGTTTCTGAATGATGCGTAAGATGAATGTTTTGGTTATACCCAATAATAGTTTTAAAAGAGTCATTTAATGTAAACAGATATTTTGTGTAAGTCTCACTGCTGACTTAGGAATCACTCATTCTTAGCTGCTTTGATAATACACCTTTTGTCTAGGAACATTTATATATTTAATTGGTCCCTATATTCTAATAAACATATGTGAAATGAATATATAATTTTATTCCCAATATGTATTGTTGAAACATTACTATTATGTTGGGAATATAATTAAAGAATAAGTGATAAATTGTTTATTTAGTTCATTTTATTGGGATTATACTTCCATAGTTTTATGAAATGTTGAAAAACACCTGTTTAATTCCAACCTCATTGCATTGAATGATGTTAAAAATGTTCTTTTAGAGATTCACTTTTAGTGGGACTTTGATCCTTTTCCTTCAATTTTATTTCCATAATAATTATTTATTATTCATTCTATAAGATCTTATTTAACCTGTTTAATTTTTCCTTTTTATATAAGTAAGAGTTTACTAAATACTATTCATTTTGTGACCTAAAACACAACTTCAGTTAATGGGTGAAAATGATATGATAAAGGTATCCATTAAAATATTATGATCAATTTTTCAATTTACACATATGCAATGTAATCATCATCTTATTCATATATTTCATTACTTTCTCCTTGTTGACTTCTCATAGATGAGACTACATGTCATATCACAATTTTCTTGATGTAGTGGCCATAAATATCATTAGACATTATTGATAAATTTTTGACATAATCATCATATACTACATATATGAGTCTCCATAAAGCAGTTTTATACCCTTGCTTCCTAAGGTATCCTAACATATTTTGGGGACACTAGAACCTTAAATTTCTTATGCTATAGTGTTGTGCATGATAACATGTACTACACTTGTAAACTCATTCCAGTGTGGAAATTTACACAATGCATTATTTAGAAAATTATTTGTTATGGTATAAAATGCCATTTTCTTAAAAACATATCAGATTTTTACTTTTTTTCTTCATTACTGTTTTTTATATTTTGATTAACTAATAAAATCATTAAATGTTTCCCTTTTTTATTATAGAATCCAAGAAACCCTCTATACTAGATTCAGAATACTCTCTAGGATGACTATTCTAGTGGAAAGGATCCTTGAACCCTCTCTCATAGTCAACAAGATATGGTTATGCCACTATATTAAGGGATGAAGGTAGGAATTTGACTAGCTGACAGCATTAACTCATGGTTCCTTGATCTATTGAGTGAAGTCACAACTTTTGAAACATAACTTGATCTACTCAACACTTTAATATGAAATTGTAGAAATTTATATATGCATAATCCTAACTACAAAATTATTTAATTAAACTCACCACTCTCATAAGAACACCACTATAGTAAGAGGAATCCTCTGATATGGCTGACCAAGCACCCTGAACACCTAGTTTATTCCAAATTGGAATGATGGATAGTGGTTATTACAAAATATTTATTCGTGGGTTTTTGTGTTTTGATGTGATGAAAGGAAATTATTTTATTTCTGATAAGCATGTTTTGTGTGATCACAATCACAACTAACTATGTAATAAATATAAAAATAATCATCGCATCACATGTTCATTTTATTTTTACCGGCTTTTATATTATTCTATGTGATCATCAAAAAAATACACTTTCAAAAATATGATAAACCATAAAAAATTAAAATGGTGATGTGACCATGAGCTGATACTGATGTTTGAACCATTGAGTGGATAATTGATCAACCAGTACCCTAGGGGTAATACATTGAGTCACGTCACTAGTTACTCGAGTAGCAGTGCTCACCCATCCAATGCATCAAACTCCTATCTAGTGAGTTTCAAAAACACAATGTGATGTACGTCTCGTTTCATCACTTCCTTATGAAAAAATAATCGCATGTAAGGGAGGGGGTCTCCGGATTATAAATAGAAACTCAAAAAATGAGAACACATGCCCTTATACATGGAATGACACAGTCTACTTGTAGATCAACATATAATAAAACAATTATTACAACCCACTGTAGAAATAATTAAATTAATTGAATAAAAAACACTTAAACATTCATTAGTCTCTCTTGGGCTCATGATTTGTCTATACACATTAAACACATGTATTTAAATTAAAACCATAAATAAAATTAAACTCCTAGAAAATTATTTTTTTTGTAGTAATTTTATTGAATTACAAATTACTCATATTTTTAATTCAATAATTTATTTTCTTTAGTCCAAAAATTAATTGAATTTAATAACCAAAAATAAAAAAATTGATTTATTTAATTTGACTCAAAAATTAAATTAATTTAAATTATAGAAGTAAAATAAAATTTTAAATAAAAAATTAATATATAATTAATTTTTATTTTATTTGACATAAAATCATCACACATCTCTAGAAATTAAATTTAAAGTACAAAGAATGAAAAAGAATACCCTAGATTGAGATTAAAAGATTTGTAAACCAATGATAAACATGAAAACATTATCATCAGAAAATCAGAGCCCGATTAACACCTGAAGATCTCTCGTGAAAATATTAATTACAAAAATAATAAAATAAAAATACCTAGATAGATCTGAAGTCACGCTCAACATCGACTTGTTGTCAGAGATCATTACTTGAAGAACAAGTGGATAAATTCTTCTATATCATCTACACCTTCTTCAATAAACTGCAAGAGCCCCAATAATCAAATTCTAGGCACTAGCATAGTGATTTGACAACACCTTAAATACTCTAATGATCACCACATTTCCTTTCTTACAGTGAACAAGAGAGATCTCAATTTGAATCACCAGGATTGAGAGATTCTCTGAGTCCTCATTCTAAAACATTACATAATCTTGAGTTATGTCAATAATTCACATTGAGGATATTTTCAGGTTTTGAGTTTTATAGAATTAGGATATAATTATTACATAATAGACCCAAAAATTACATGTGGACAATTACACTCTGTATCCACCTTTTCCCCCATAGTAAACCATTTAAAAAAAATTATTTTTTATTCTTCATAAAAAATATTATTTTCTTCTTCCTTTCTCGTAACCATCCTTATACCTTGTGGAAAACATTTCCAAAACATAGGATGATAAAAAAAATCTCTTTAATGAATGTAAAATAATGAATAAACCTGTTAGTCTATGAATACATAAAACCCATGAAAACATTTTCACAAAATAATATTTTTCACCCATAAGACATAAACTACTTAGCTCACATCATGTAATCATAATATTCAAATAAAACATCATATAAATAAAAAAACATAAATGTACCTTGTGGCATCTATATCGTCCCTACATTTTAACATTCACACCTACATAGGGTGTAACCTTCACTGTAATATTTGGCATACCCATAAAAGTATAATCCTTAAATCTCTTAGACATAACATTACCCAATTCATTAGAGAGCTATCACAGGCTCCCCAACCATGATATATCACCGAAGCACTCGTATACATAATCATTTCCCAAGAACCATAACATAATTGTAACACAAGAACAATCATAAAGGAAAAAATAAATTTTCCACAATGCATTCATAAGAAATCATTTCAAAATATTGATATAATTAATCAATTCTAAGAACCATTTTCAATACCAAAATACCTAAAAAAGTAATATGGTATTTAATTTACATTTTAAAGATATAACGACTTGTAGAGGAATGTAAATACTAAAAAAATAGTCACAGCCGCAGAAAAGATTGTTGTCATCGTGTACATTAAAACAATTCATTTTTGTAATTTATTAAAAAACATCATATAAAAATATTCCATTTGATAACCCCTGAATTAAATTAATAGAAAAAGGGTGTAATTATACACCATAAAAAATTAGGAGGTCTATAATATCATAATATGCCTCAATGAAAAGAGATTGAGACGATGTCCCTTATAAAGGCTATATCATTAGATTAAGGGAAAAAAATGAAAATATTATGTTTGAAAATATAAATACTTATAATTTACATGGATATTCAGTGAAAAAAATCAAGGGTCATTCACACATAGTTTTGGAGAAAACTAACAACAATGATATTTATCTCAATGAATGGAAATCGAGTTATGCTTGCCCTTACCTTTAGTCCGACTCATCACGTACAATCATTATTTTACTGAATAATAAACATAAGTTAATATTAAATAGATTAATAAAATTTTTCATGATTATTATTTATTTTATATTACTTATTAACATGTTATAGCAATTAGTTTATTATTTGAGTTCAAATCAGATTTTTCATTGATGTTTGGTAAATTGGTCAAAAATAAACTTGTTTTTGATGTAAACTGTCCATATGGTCAAAATTCCACCATCTCTATAATATTAATCAGGATTTAAATATCATAAATATATGGTATATATGTATTTATAATATTCTATAATAGTTTGAGATAAGAAATGAAATGAACCATTCATGGAGATGGTTGTTCTTACATATGCATGAATTCTACTTTCATTTCTTTTTCATATTAAAGGAATAAAAACTATATGATAAATAGGTATATTATAATTATAGTATAATATCTATGTAATATATGTTACATAATTTCATTAACTCTATACTTTATACATTCCATGTATTGAATGAATGAGTCATGTCACTTTTAGGGGGTAGTAGTCCACACTTCCTCAAATGAACTTATCATATTTACACATTATGGAAAGAATAAAGTTATGAAGTAAACAAAAATTATAGAATCATAGAGACAATATATATATATATATATAGTATATAAATATAGTTCCATCATAATGGTCACCATGAGAGGTGGTAGGAGAAAATTGAAAAATCATCGTTTTGTGAGACAGTAGTTCCCCGTACACAGAAACAATATGTTCTAAATCCATTAGATGGAGTTGTGTGTAAGTGTATTTCAAAAACAAATAATAAAATAAACCTATTATATTTATTATATAGTTTTTTTATAAAATAATTTAATAAAAAAGTTTAGGGGGTTGGATAGGGAAAATTAATGAAAGGAGTTTGAGAGAAGACATTACCTCTAACTCTGGTAACTCATTTTGATTGGAGCTGAAAGACTTTCTTTAATAGCCTTCTGCCCAATGTATAGATTATATAAGGAATTGATAGATTTTGGGAGATTATTTGAGCATAATTGTGTTTCAAGAATGGGGTTGAGAGGTTTCGGTAAGTGGGTAGAGGTGGTGGGATTTTATAAGAGGGGGAGGGGAACTTCCGGAATGTCTTGATATATTGTTTTATTATAAACTAATTTTCGGATTATAATATATTTAAAGTGGAATATTTCATGGTCAAGATGAGGATGTGGGAAAATAATATCAACCAATATTCTTTATTAATTTTTAGGTCAAATAATTAACCTTTTCTTTTGGCTTAAAATTTAATTAAATAAATTAACTCTTACCGTGTCTTCTAGTATTTTTAAACTATATGGTTAATATAATTACTAAAAAATTACAAGATAACATAAACTGGATAATTAATTACATTTCAAACACAAAATATGTCATTTGTAAGAATCTTATTTTTTTATTAGTATTATATCATTTGATAAAATTGTATTTATTTTAAAACAACTCATTTATGTTAATGTTAACAATATTTAGTAATTTATTTTTGTTAAAATTAATGAATACTTTATTAATTTGAAAAAACGGATTTGAATAAAATATAAAATCTACAAATAATCCACAAAATTCGTGCTTTACATCAAAATTTTCAAATTAAATTTATCTTCATATTCATAATATGATTTATTTGAATCTTTCATTAATAAGGTAACCACTACATCATCATTGTGTTGTAGATAAATATAATTATTTATTGTTTACAAATAAAATATATAAAACCTTGATTTAGTAAATCTTATTATCTTTATAATTACTATTTATAGTCAACGATATCAATTATATTACCCCAACTAAAAGAATATTTAGTGAAAAGATACTAGTTTATGTTTTATTTCCCTTTACCTTAAATTGAATATTATAACATGTCATTTTCACACCCAAGAGGCTCCAAAATGAAAAACTTTCATCCTAAGGATCTTTTTGGTCACCCATGACTCATTCAATAGGACTAGGATAAGTGATAGGGTAGTTTTATATTATTATAATATTATCTTTACCCTTATTTACCTAATTTACCCTTTAACTGTGGTATATAAAAATAATTACTGAAGTTTCTATTCATAATATCCAAGAAATATGTACCTATTTATGATTCAAATTTTGGAATCAAATTTTCCAAATTCAAAACAATGAAGTTATAGTAATTAATTAAAAATTAATTTCCTTTTTCAAACAGATAAAACGGGTTCTTAAAAAGTAATAACCATTAAAATATTGACGTGCGTTTAAATATAACTTAAATGCAAAATTGTCTCCAATGATAGAAATTGGATTAAATGATATAAAATTAATAAAATTAAACTTTAAAACCAATTCAAAGGATAATATAACTATAAGAAAACTTATATGAAAAGGTTGTTTTGTATTAAAACCTAATAATTTTTATTATTTATAAAAATGAATTTTATCAGAAAAATACCAAATTCAACCATAGTAAATATTTATTTCCTAATTATAAATAAGAATTTTATTATGTCATATAGAACATATAAAATTAAGAAAAAATAATTTAAAAAGGGTTTCTTCAAAAGGTGGTAACACTGTTTTTTTAATACATCTTTTTTCTTAAAAAAATAAATTCATTCTTATATCATATCTAGAAAACATATAAGATGAATTATAAACATTAAGTTGAATATATAACATATATAAATAAATAAAAAGTGATATGAATTTATAAACACAATTATTCTCTTTTGAATATATTCTCATAAAAACACATCCATTATATTCAATTGGTTTTAACTTCCATTTCGAATAAATTTGGTAACCAATGAATCATTATTTAAACAAATTAAACCCATATTTTAATAGTTAAGTTGATATTATTCATTCAAGTCATTCCAATGGCTAGGTTATAATGGTAACATTTAAATAATAATATTTAGTTGTATTTTAAAGCTTGATGTGGCTTATCTTGTATGATATTGAACATAGTGTTCTTTCTTAAAACTCAGGATGTTACATCCTACCCAATTTAAAAAATTGGGTCCACATAATTTAAATTAGGGTTCAATAAATAGGGTATGACTTTTCAAAATACCTTTATTGGAAACCAACACCAGAAAAGGGTTAATAAAACATCCACTTTAAAAGATATAAAGTGAAGTACAAAAGTCGCTCGAGATAGCACATACTAGGGATCCATACAAGAAAACATGGATATGGAAGAAAAAATAAGTGTCATGTTTTGATGCAGAGTGATACAAACCATGATCAGGATAAATTTATAATCCAGAAAACCAAAAACCTGTGATGGGTTAACCAGTCATTGATTTCGTAGTAGGAAAATGTAAACAGAACATTTTTTATTTAAGATCAACTTTATAATGTTTAGGGATTATTTTAATATATTTAATAATAACTTAGGTAAATATACTTACTTAACATGTATAATTTCATCTCTTAATCAAATTCTACCACAAATTCATCTTTTTTCTCAAATCGATGATTATTTAAGATTATTTGGCCACTCTTGATGAAATATAATCAAATTCTAGATAATGACATAATCCAAAATAGATGAACCATATATCTCCCCTATATTTAGACATTATCCAAAATCAAAATAGTTAGTAATAGATTAGATAATCCCCCGAAAATAATAACACTTTATAAGGATAAGGACTAGTTTTATTCTCCAAAATTCAAAAGTAATTCCCAAGTTCTACATAGACCATTCAACAACCAAATGCCCTTAAAATTCCTCAAAATATTCCAAAATAATATTGACACCCAAAATTCAGAATCATTTGATCACTTAGTATTCAATGATAAATCATAAAATATATCTCCAAATAACATCAACTACCCATAGAGTCTCAAACTTAAAAGTAATTAACCTAATCACATTTTCTCCATGAAAGGTTAATCATTTCCATAAATATCACAAATCTCCATATGTACTAAATAAAAAAAAATAGGTTATTCCAAAACAAAATTAAACCATTACACCTCATAATAAATCCCATATTATTCTATTTTCCATAGGCATATAGTATCCACAAACCACTGAATTTCATCCAAAATTCAATTTTTCACTTCTTAACCAAATCATTTTTCAATGCTAAGGATATCCATTTGATGAAATGTATGTCTCCAAGATAAAATAATTCTAATTCAGCTAACAAATTTAACAAAAAAATAAACTCATACTGACTAGGTACTTCATGTAGGCTAGTGGTAGTTGATTCACCCTTATCTCCCATTAGTTGTGGATTCGATTACTATGGCCTTGCTAGACAGGACAGGATGTCACCAATCATGCAAGTTATTCCTTTTTATAAAAATATACAAATGACCATAACATGTTTTATCCCTAAATTTTAACGTATTATATCATTTTAATCCATAATAATAATGAACTCAACATCTTAATTCATGAATTATTATATATATTTACATTTTTTCACCTCCAAAATATTTAATAAAAGTATTCCCAAAAGTGAGAACATTGTACCTTGATAATGGTGTCACTTGGTTTCATCATCATTTTGTTCTCATAGATATTTTGTGTATGCATTGCAAAACTGATTTAGTGATTCCTTAAAACAACTTGATTCCTTTGTTCAAATACACATTGTACAACTTTGGTCATATATGCATTTACAAAGAAATATTTTTGAAAATAATCTTGGATGACATATAATTTCAAAACATCATATAAGAATTTCTTTTTATAAAACATTCAGACCAAGTATGGGTTAAAACATTCAATTAATGGTCCCTTCAAAATAACAGCGGTATGTGTTGAAAGACTATATTCTAAAAGCAAATATAAATATGTTGCACAAGGGTCTCCTTCTTCAGCAGCCTTTTCAAAATCATTATATTTTTCATAAAATTGTGATAAGGTAACATATCTAAAAATTCATTGAAAATATTAACTTTTTTGAAAATATGATAATGTTGTTAAAATAATATTTATTTAAAAATTACCCTTGATCCATGATGGTATAGAGTTACAGTCGAGGATTTTGATATCTCGAACAATTTCTTCCAGGTGATTTGTATCTTAAAAAAAGTTTCAGAACCATCTGAACATGACTTTTGCAATAATTATAGCAATAATGTCATTAGAAAGAGATAATAATGTTGTTTGAGATCCTCCTCTAT
The DNA here is from genome assembly GCA_963277665.1 of Viscum album. NCBI lineage: Eukaryota > Viridiplantae > Streptophyta > Magnoliopsida > Santalales > Viscaceae > Viscum > Viscum album. The sequence continues at coordinate 871,920,122 of OY728143.1, read as the reverse complement.
CCATTTTTAACCAAACATCCTTGATCTGAAAAAAGTTATACAATAAGGATTTAACCAAAATAATAGACATATAATATTACCATAAGTTTAACCAAAACTGATAATCCCTAATGTTGTCTAGAACAACCCTTTGATACCAACTATAAGGCCTCATCCTTAAACATTACATACTCTACAATTATTTCAAGAATTCACATTGAGGATCTTTTTAGGTTTATAGTTTTAGATAATTAGGCCATAACAAAAAAATGGACCCAAGCATTACATGTTGACAGTTACACTCCGTATCCACATTTTCCACCAAAGGAAACCCTCTAAAAATGATTTATTTTTCTTGATAAAAATCTTATTACCTTCTTATTTTTTATTAACCATCCTTATACCCCATGGAAAACATTTCCAAAACATGGGATGATTATAAAAGTTCTCCGTAACGAATATAAAATAAGAAATAAAATTATTAGTTCAAGAATATATAAAACCCATGAAAACATTTTCAAAAAATCTTACTTCTCAACCCTAAAACCGAAACTACTTACCTTAAATCATGGAATCATAATATTTCTAGAAATTTCATGTAAATAAAAAAACATAAATCTAACTTCTTCAATCCATATCATAATTACATTGAATCTTTCACAGCAACATAGGGTGTAACCTTCATAGTTATGTTTCGAATACACATCACAGTATATTCCTTAAATCTCTTGGAGAAACCTTATCATTTACCTCGATCATGTTACCTAATGAATTAGAGAGCTATCATGAGCTCTCCCACTCTCATTTTATCATGGAACCACACATATACATAATAAATTTCCAATATCCATAAAAAATAGTAACACATGTACAAGCAAGAAGGAAAAATAACATTTCTACATTGCAATCATAAGACATCATTTCAAAATATTGACACAATAAATAAATTCTCAATACCATTTTCAATACCAAAAATCCTAAAAAGTAATATGGTATTTAATTTTCTTTTTAAAAATAGTACAGCTCACAGAGGCAGCAAAATACCCAAAAAACATTCATGACGGTGGAAAAGATCGTTGGCATCGTGTATGTTTAAAAAAATTATTTTTTTCATTTAATAAAATGATTCATTGAGTACTATTAATTTTAAATTCCATTGAAATAATTAAAATAAAATGGGTATAATTACACTCTGTATAAAAAAAAGTGGTTTATATTATCATAATATGCGTCAGTGAAATGAGATTGAGATGAAGTCCCTTACAAAGATCATATCATTAGATTAAGGATAAATAAATGACATTATTATGTGTGAAAATAAAAATACACCCAATAAAAGAGGATATTAATTATAAAATAATCAAAGTTCATTCACACAGATTCATTGAAAAAAAATTACACGAATATTTAACTCAATGAATAATGATTGAGTTATGATTTCCCGGACATTGAGTCAGACTGGTCACGTACAATCATTGTGTTCATGAATAATAAACTTAGGTTAATTTAAACATTCTTTAGAACCTTTTTCATGTTTATTATTCATTTTATATTACTAATTACCATATTATATAAGTTAGTTAATTATTTTAGTTCATATCAGACGTTTTGTCGATGTTCGGTATGTGAGTCAAAAATGAATTTTTTATGTAATTTGTCCATGTGTTCAAAATTCCATTATATCCAGAATAATATTCATTATTTAAATATCATATATATCCAGTATATGTGTATTTATAAAATTCCATAACATTTTTAGATAATAAATGAAATGCACCGTTTAGGGAGATGGTAGGTCGTACATACACATGAACGCTACATTCATTTATTTTCCATATTAAAGGAGTGAAAAATAAATGATACATAGTTATATTATAATTACAATATGATATCTATGTTATATATGTTACATAAGTTCATTAACACTATCCTTTAGGTGTTCCATGTATGGAACGAACAATTCATTTAACTTTTAGGGGGAGGTAGTGCACACTTCCTCCAATGAACTTATCATATTTACACATTATGGAATGAATAAAGATATATTGTAAATATAAATTATATAAAAATAGAGAAAATATAAAAATAATATATTTAATATATTAATATTGTTCCATCATAATGGACACCATGAGAGGTGGTAGGAAAAAATTGAAGAATCGTCGTTTCGTGAGGCAGTAGTTCATCGTACAGAGAAACAATATGTTCTATATCCAGTTGAAAAAGGCGTGTGTAAGTGTAGGTTTAACCATTAGAATAAAAAAATACTAGTATATTTAGGATACTGTGTTTTTTAGAAAATTATGGTATAAAATAATTTTAGGGGTTTTGATAAGGAAAATAGATGAATGGAGATTTAGATAAGATGTTACCTCTAAATCGGGTAATTTTATTCAATTGAGCCAAAATTATTCGTTGAACTGCCTTATGCCCAAGTGAAGGAATATCAGTGGAATGGAGGGATTTTGGAAACTTATCTATGTAAAAAAAATTCGACCCATGGGGCTTCAATGGTGTGAGTAAGTGGGTAGATGTGGTGCCTTTTTTAAAGATGGAGGAGGAGCACTTTATAAAATTCTTGAAATATTATATTATTATAAATTTATTTTCATATTATAATATCTAAAAAGTGATATATTATTATTATTAGATTACAAGGTATAAATCCTTTCAAACAATGGGTTTTATAAAAGTTTTGGTCAAAAATTTAACCTTATATTTATGTTATAACCCTTAGTTAAACAAATTATCTCTTACCACGTCTTCTTTTATTTCTAAACTATTTGTTAATACAGCTACTATAAAATTCAAACATAACCTCATGTAGATAATTAATGACATTAATAACACTATATAAGTATTTTGGCCAAATATTAGGATTTTATCACTATTATATCATGTATAAAAATAATATTTGTTTTAAAAACTCATTTATGTCAATTTTCACAATATTTAGTAATTGATTTTTGGTACAGTCATGAAAACATTATCCATTAGAAAAAAAACACTAAATAAAATATAAAATGTCATAATAATCCATAAATTATATTTATTATATCAGTATTTTAAAATTAAATTTACTTTAATTTTTGTAATATCATTTATTTTAATCTTTCATTAATAAGATAATCACTACATTATCAGTTTTCCATAAATTAATTTATTTATTTAGTGTATAAAAATTATAAATAAAATACAATGATTTAGGAAATAATTTCAATTTTACAATTACTATTTAAATTCATATAGATAAATTATATAACCCCATCTTAAAATTGTTTTAGTAAAAAGATACATGTTTATGTTATATCTCCCTTTAATTTAAATTAATTGTTATAACATGTCATTTTCACTCCCAAGTGACTCCCAAATGCCAAAAGTTAATCCTAAGGTTTTATTTGGTCTACCATGACTAATAAAATAATATTAGGACACAAGTTATGGTAGTTTTATATTATTATAATATTATTTTTCCCTTACTTAAATAATTTACCCTTTAACCATAGTAAAAAAAAGTAATTACTGATTTTACTATTCATAATGTCCACAAATAAAAAGTAACTATTTACTCAGTTTGGCCCCTATGATTCTAAATATGGAATCCTATTTTTTAAATTCAAAATGAAAAATTTGCAGTAATTAATTTAAAAATAATTCTCATTGTCAAAATGATAAAACTGGTTTTTAAAAAGAAATAACCATCAAAAGATTAACCTACATTTATATAAAATTTCAATGTGAAAATAATTCCAATGACCAAAATTATATTAAATGATAAAAACATAATCCAATTAAACTTTAAACCAGTTCAATGTAAAATAAAACTATATTAAAAATTAGATAAAAATTTAGGTTTGAATTAAAATATCGTATTTTTAACTATTCTTAAAAAATGAATTTCATAAGAAATATAAAAAAATACAAAAAAAGTAAATTTTGATATCTCACTTATAAAAAAGAAGTTTATTTTTTAAAAATGAATATAGAAATGTGATGAAACTCATTTTAAAATGGGTTCTCCATTAAAAGGCGGTAAAACTGTATTTTTTTCTAAAAAATACTTCTTTTATCCAACAAAATTGGATTTGTTCTTATATCATGTCTAGAAAAAATATAAGATGAATTTTAGACATTAAATTGAATATATAAAATATAAAAATCCCTAAATATTGATATGATTTTATAAACACAATTATTTTCTTTTGAATAGGTTTTCATAAAAACGTATCATTTATATTCAATTGGTTTTTATTTACATTTAAAATAAATTTTATAATAAAATGAATCATTATTTAAATATGTGTAAACTGAAATTCCCGGTCAGGATCCAAGTATAACTGAGTGGGGGAGGGGGTGAATCAGTGATATCTTTTTCTTTTTAAGTTTTCCCTTTTTTTAAAAACCTTCGCCTCCTGTTAAAGAGTTTCTTCCCTGCTGAACACACACAACCATAAAAACACAAGATTTACAAAGTTCACTACTCAACAAAAGTAGCTACGCCCTTGGTATGGTATAAAAACAATCCAGTACCACAAAATCCACAAGAAAACAATCCTTTTACATGGAATACAATGAGTATGATATACCCTTACACTCATGTAGTACTTTGAAAACAATCCAATAGTGTGTGTTCTACCTCTTAGCACAAATAGGGTAATGTAATGATTCTTTGATTCTTAATGAACGTTCACAAATCAAATATTTCAAAATGATTCTTCACTTTACAACCCAAAAGTTAGTAATAATCTCCTGGAGCAGACCGCTTGTGCTCCACTCCCTACTTGCATGGCTCCCTACTTGCGCGGCTCCTGCTTGCATGCCTTACTTCTCACGCGCCACCTGCTTGCGTGCCTCTGGAAACATGGGTGACAAAACTTGCATGCCAAAATTTTGTGACACCCTTACTTGTGCGCCACCCTGCTTGACCGGCTCCCAAAATTTGTGCGGCAAAACCTTTTCTCCAAAACATTCACAACAAAACTTGCATGGCACCCTACTTATAAAACTTATAAATAACCCTCATGTTGTGTGCCACTTCAACTTGTGTGTCTCCCTCTACTACTTGCGTGATTAGAGCACCCTCTACTACTTGTTCCACTTATACTTGTGTGACAATACTTGTGCACCAAAACATGTGTGCCACTCTTGACTTGCATGCCACTTTCTTTCCTTTTCCAAAATCACTTCTTTACATTTTCTGATTTTCAGGCCCAAAAATTTGTCATACACTGGAAAATGGCACCACCTTAAACTCTTATCTTGTGCCGCCTCCAGATGGTATATTCCTTTGTCATTTCTCTCTTTATTGCTTCACATGACCATTTTTCAGGTTTCATCATGAACTATTCTATCATGATATATATCCTTTCATAGATCATCATTAGCATCGTCAGAGGTACAATAGGGAGTACTAAAACATCCTTATCTTACAGCAACATAATTCCTTCCAATCAAAATTGTATATGACTCTCATCATCATTTCTCCCCCTATCCTTCATAAGGCTTGCATCACAAGTTCTCATAACTTCTGATATTTTTGTAATATATATCAGCAAAGCATTGTCTAGTTTACAAGTCTTTTACAAAGTGAATTGATTTAGCTTCTTTGACATCAAAAGAAAACACTCTGTAACAGAAAACTTTTCTTACTTCCTTATCCATCGAACTTGGTCAAAATATTTACAACATTTTTTTAATTCAGTTGATAATATTCATTCCCACAATTCCAATGGGTAGGTTATATTGGTAACATTAAATAATAATATTTAGTTTTCCATTTAAGCTCTCACTGACTGAAAATTAAATTTTTATTTCAAAAGTACTTTTGAGGAAAAGGTGGGAAACCCAAATGAAATCAAAAACCTAAAGCACATCATGCCTCAACAGGCCAAGATCATCATGACCACAAACCATCCAAATCTAAATCCTAGAAAAGTCCCACCCTTCCCCAAGTCGGAAGCAATCAAATATTGCATCATCTTCCAACAAGAGCACACCATGGTCATTAATTTGATGAGATCCTATCCTCCTCAATTAATAGAATGTTATAGAATTACATAGAAAAGATCATCATCCCCCCAGATAATTAAAACACTATTTAGAAAATAGTGTGAATACTATACTAAATCAAATATATCACTTATATTATTATCACATTCTTAAAATATGATAAATATGTTTTGTGATAATACTTTATGCATTAACTTGACTAATAATTCTCGCAAATATCAGATAAACCTTGAATATTTTAAACTAACATTTGTTCAAATAATATTCTCCAGGTATATAATCTAAAATGGGTAAATACATTTCATAATTAAATTCAAACCCAATTATTACTAAACTGAATAATATGAATTGATTTATTTCATTGATGATCGTATATCCATGGAAAATAACTAAATCTCATTGGTGGGGCCCACTATATCCTATATAACTATTTTATTGAATAGGGTATATTCTTGAATATGTTATTTTATATAACCCAGTAGACCCTTATCTTGATAGTAGTGATCACTATTCGAAGACAAAGTGCAAGATCTAGAAACCCATTATGGCTTCTAAGAGATAATTATAGTCATAACCATGAAATCCAACCTACAAACATGCACTGTGTAATATATTCTATTGGTATTTAGTATATCATAATTAATGATTCCCTCCCATGTCATTTATCTTTTTCTTGGTTTATTATTTATTGATCTAAATAGTCATATTTACACTTAAATTTCATGACTATGGTATTATTAAGGTACTAACATCCTGATCAACATACCTCAAGATATGTTACTTCATTTACTTGGAAGTTACATATCCTTTATTGAAAATTCAACCAATGCCACACCACCAATGATGAAACCTACACAAGGTACCTCCCCATTATTTAATTATCATGGATTTTTCCTTTCATCAAATTATTGGATCAAATGGAACATGTTGGTAATGCTATCAAGTTAGGAGACTATTACACATGTCTGTAAATAGAAACATCCAATGACACCCAAAACATGTGTTTTTTATAGGTGGTTCTATCCTCATGATATCACTACAATAGATCACAAATTGTGAACTTTGTGAGAATATATCTCCATGCATATGAGCCCCAGCACATGATAGACAAACACCAATTGTGTCCAGTTACTAGGATGTATCTAGACTATATGGCCTATGTTTAATATTAATGTCATACTATTTCAAAGTTCACATTCTTTCTTAAGATCTTCTATAACCTTTGATATGTTAATTAATCTACAAAATTTACCATTAAATAGGGGACACTAAAAATTCTACACTATAATGGAAAGAATAAATCTTGCATATCTAACTATATACATGATATGGTATTTAACAGTACAACAAAGTTTGGTCTAGGGGACTCATTATTACAACAAGTAATATAGAAAATAGAATTGTAACCACAACTATAAAATTATCAATAAATTTTTTTTATTTTACAAATAATAATATGATATATTTATATCGTGGTATTTGTAAATAATTTTTTTTAAATTGATAAATTATGTGTTGCTATTTTTTTTAAAACGTAAATATTTATTTAAAATTTTCTAATTAATATGAATATTTAAAATAAAAAATTTAGTTTTAATTAATTAGTATATTGTTATCTTATTATTATATCATAATTTTGCGATACCTTAATTTATTTTTCAAACTCTCATAAAATAGTTTATAATACTAAAATCATTATTTTTCGAATAAATAATGATTTTGATTAAAAATTAAATATTCCATATTCATAAAAATATTATCATAAATGAGGTTATTTTTTTAAATATACATGTCAAAAAATTTGTTCTTTTAATTTTTTTTATTTTTCTAAAATAGATGAATTTTTAGTAAATAGTGAAATAGAGTAATTTATATACATAATATTTTAAGAAAAATGCATGAAGTTTTAATCATGGATGATGTAAGCTCCCATAGCTCTCAATAACATGATATAGTTAACGCACTTAGTAATAATAATCAACAATATTGACAATTCTAATCTAATGTAATAAAAAATTGCAAAAATAATGAAAAACAACCCACTCCCCCTATAAAAACCACCCATAAAAACAACTTCCCCTCACACATTATAAACCTTGGGGATTAATAATATTCTTCCCAATTAATATATGAAGACTCTTCCCTACAATTGTGTCTTTCGGGTCTCACCAAAATACCAATCTGAAGTTCCCTATGGAGGTTCCCAAGGTGATGATATTCAAGAGGTAACCATGTTTCTTTCTCTTTTATTTTTTTCATTTTGTTATCCTACCCTATACAAAGTCTCATGATAAATACATTATAAAACATATTCTAAAAATTTTATTTTATTATTGGACTATCCATGATAAAATATTTTCTCTGCTTCATTTGTTCTAAGAATGAAAACATCATTCATGAGGTGTCGAATCACAGCCTGATGGATGGCACATTTTCGTTTTTTATTACCGCCTTCACGAATTGTCATAAAACCATTGTTATGGTTAAATTATATTATAATATGTGAAATAAAACTTATTTAAGGTCTTCTAAACCTTATATAAACATAATATAAAAAAATACTAGTCCATGATGGTCGTAAAAACTGCCAAAATAAACTATTCATTTTTCATTAATGTTTTATCGAATGAATCGTACTTTTGTAAAAAAATAAAATTCTATATGGTACCCATAAAATTTATGTAAGTGAATTAATAAAATATAATTTCAATTATATTTAATTGTTATAATTTTAAAATAAATTCCATAATTATACACAAGCGCACCGATCATGAAACCATAAAACGAACGCTCTTAGAATAATGAAAATATACTTTCTAACTCATATGAATTTACATAGATTAACTGAATAATATTATAATGAATCTAATATATGTTTAAGAGGTTGTGAATTAAATTATTAATGAATAAATGTTTTTAACCAAGACATTTAGTAAAAGTTCCTAACACTTTTATACATAAAGAAATTGATCTCTCTGAACATCCAACTTACCATTAGGTTACACTTTCTCTTTATTTAAACCCATGTATTTCGTATCTATTATTCTTTAATTCATATAAATTACATATATATGTTCAAATATTATGTATCCATACAAATTCATCCATGTTTTATGGGTAAATATATGTTTTATATGGTTCCCTTCATAATTACGCCAGATTGGACACCCCAATTAAAGGGAACTTCCCAATTTCTAACCCCTTTTCAATTACACTCAATAATATTTTTTAAAAACCCAATATTATTTTAAAATCAAAATCATTATCATGAAAAAATATCTCATATAATTTAAGGTTTTTTTCAAAAAATTATTCCATTATCCTTTTTAAAAACTCTTTATCATTTTCCCTAAATCATGTTAATGTGGCACATTACAATTGTAACCTAAGAATTCTCTCTAAATATTTTCACATAAATTAAACATAATTTGTCCTAAACGATTCCCATTTATATTTATTAGTGTCTATTTATTATTTAAATCCATTCTTTGATGGAAACTTTTTTAGTACATCCATGTCTTATGACACGATTATGATACTCAATTACTTCCATGAGTAACCTTTATATTCACTTTGTATGTTTGATTTTTTTAATGTGTATAATATATTCATGAACATGTTATTATGGGTATACCCAGATATTTCTCTCATACATTTACTTATTTTTAGCCTAATGATGCTTCATGTATGGAATTAGGGGTAAACCTAATATTTCATGGGACTTTGTCCGCTATGTGATACAGTTTTGGTAGTTATCCCTAACTCATGTTTATACCATGTCATGTGTTAGAAACACATTCTTATGTTTCTGGGATTATATGATCCCAAGTTATATATTTTACGATTTTATATAATTATTCTTGTTTCGTTCCTTTTTATAACATCATGTTATTCCATCAAACCCATGTGTTATTATTTATTTTTATGTTTAATTCCTTACTGGTCTATTTAACTCATCCCTTTGTTCATGTATTCCCCATGTCATGTAACAATATTTGTAAGAGGATATGGTCTCCATATGTACAAGTCAATAAATTATGAATGGAACTCAGGATGACAAGGTTTAAAAGAGCAGTAATTAAAATTTTAATTTTCTATATAGACAAGTTGAGAAAATGACATGTACATCAAGTTACATGTTGTGTGTCTTCCCCACCATATAATCAAGATAAAATCTTAGAGACTCTATTTGTGTTTCTACATGAGCATGATTAGGGTACATGAAAACTATAGTTGGTAAGTTCCCCATATTTTCTTGTTATAATGCCACTAGTCCTTACACGTCATGTAATTAGTACATTGATCTTGTTTGAATATGTATTTTCCCCATGAAAATGCATGGACTTGATGCTTTGAAAACTATTTACATGGTTTGTAGTCCCACAAATCAGGTGATAGTGTGGTTGTTCACTATATAGAGAATTTAATACACAATTTCTATATTGCTACAATATGTGTAAAATAAATGTATACTACAGACAGATGTGATGAATAGGGATACACTCTGGGTATCCATGATACTCATTATATAATAATGTGTTATCCATAATGATTCATTAGCACCTCTATATATGTTCTTATAATTTTATTTCATAATATCTAATCATATCATCATTATATGATTTGAAGAAGAAATGGAGAAAGAGTTTGTATTTATGATTAGATTCAAAAATTAATTCAATAAAAGGGGAAATAGCATTATATGCATATAATGGCCAATAAAAATAACTATTAAAAAAATTAAAGGTCGCTTATTTAATAACAAATAATGGTTGCAAACATAGTAGAAGCATCTACTAGGCCAATGGAAAATTTATATTTTTTTGATTCAATGGATAATTTTCAATGTATAATATTTTATTTCCATGAACAATTAAAACTTTTCTGAAGATTATTGAAAAATTATTTCCCGGAACTAGGATAGAGGACCTATTCACATTATTTTATAATGAATTTAAAACATAAAATGAATTTTTTTTCTATTTTCTTGATATATTTCTTCATTTTTGTTGTTTTTCATTCTAATGTGATTAGAATGTCTTCATTTCATAGTGAGGAACCAAATAATAGACACTATAAAAGTGATCTACATGTGCTCCTTTGATCATCAAACAACTTTGATGATACAATAGGTGCTAGGATAGTTGATTGATCATCTCGTGTAGTTATTTTTGATCTATTTATGTTTCTTTTAGCTTCATGGAACATACCTTTTTGTTCCTAATGTTGATAGGAAGAGACGATGTCGAATATATTAAAATAATATTTTTATACACATCGATTAACATTTCAGAGATTGTCAAAAGTAGTATATTTATAGACATAGGGTTATGGTTTAATATAATATTAATTTCACTAAAGGCCTTAAAAATTTATTAAAACACAACTTAATATATTTCCATCGAATAAAGTAATATTACTATTTCATTTTATAGTGTTCACTAACCCACATAATATAAATAATTATTTTACAATCCTGTGATTAAATATCCATCCTTAGAAAAAAAAACCCCTCTAATTAACCTACTGATCATTTATTTATTTCACAAATAAATATTTCAATAAATACAACTCATTCAATAAATAAATTGATATTCTATTCGAATTTAGTTGAATATATATTTATTTAATAATCATTAAATTAAATAAATAATTTACATAGTAAATAAATATTTATTTTTTATGGTGAAAATAAGAAGAGATAATAAATATTTTATATTTAGGTAATTAAATAATTACATTAGGAATAAATATTTATATAATTTTTTGATCATTTAAAAAATATTGAATAAATATTACTTTTCATTCTACAAAATTATATTTATTAAAAATGATAAATATAAATACAATTTAACTAATATTAAATGAAACACTTTATGTGTGACCCTTTAAGCCTCTTCTTCTATAGAATTCAATGGGATTCCCAAATGTACAACGTATCTACCTAGAAATGGGTCATTGAACCCATAGGGGAAGATGATATGTCAAAAAGACAGCAATCACATATAAACGATCACTTTGTAATATAATCCATTTCTCATTATATCTCATGAATTTGTTTTCAGACACATGTCATCACCTTATATTCTAGATATATCTTTCTTTGAATATCTAAAATGAACTCCCCTATAAACCACATCCAGGGAATTTAAGTTGATGATTTTATTTCAATAAAAGGGATGATAATTCAACTTTCATATAGATATAAGGGACTTAACCTTCCTCGACATATTCACTAGTAACTTATCATTTAAGATGCACCCATTATACCCAAATTCTCTAAAATATTTTGTCATCATGGTTTATAAAAAACGTCAATGTATTTGAGTTATGTAATTATTTGTTTATAATATTATATTTTATGGATAATTACACAAACATATATATAGGAATTCTCAATGACACATAAACGTGTATATTTTCTATAGGTTGTAATGTTCTCATAATCTCTAGTATTGAATATTAAGAAGTGTAAAATCTATAAGATGAGGTCTCGTTTTCTTATGAGGACTCACACTAAATAGTCAACACACACTATATCTTATCATAGAATGTTATCTACAGATAAAACAGTATTAAAAAATATAGTAATAGATTTTCAAGGACCTCTTTATAGTGGGGAATTTTTATGCACTTTTCAATGAGTCAAATAGTCAAAGACATTATTACATTAAATTCATGAATAATAATGAACAATTTTTAATAATTTATTGAATTCTAATTCGCCTAATTGAATATACATGAAATATGAAGTACCAATAATTAATACGTGGACACCAACTCTAACAATTCACATCTATGGATTTCAATACACACCAAAAGAATTGTTTGGATTTAATCAAGGATTATGATTTATCAATATATTACCACACTGGGAATGAAATCAAATTTTTTATGCTCTGAGTAGAAAGGATAATTAGACCATATCTATTACGAGGGTTGTGAAAACCTCAATATTCACGGATTCAATGAGGATGGTACCAGAAATCATAAATAAAGGGGAGAAATTATATCATGCACAAATGTATGGTCAACTATTCACCCTTGTAAAGATAAAAATGGTATCAAAGGAAGGTATATAGATGAAAAAAAGTAATGAAAGTCAGAAAGATCAAACAATAACTGGATCGAATTATATAGTATAGCACATGTATATGTGTTCCATCGGTATCAGAATCAAAGAAGTTGTGATTGGATAAACAATAAAACATACTATTATTTATTCATACCAGAAGCACAAATATGTATAGAAATCTAAAAACAAGTTTGTGTGTGACAACATGAAAAGGTAAATTGAGGAGTATTTATCTTGATGTTTGTTATGTAGAAAAGTTAAATACCTGTATCTAAATTCTAATGGGAATAATCCCCATCCTATATGATAATGGGAATGGGAAAACATCGATATTGATTGTGTTTTACATTTTCCCATTGAATATAAAAGCTATAATTCTATTTGGGGCATACAAAATCACTTTATGTCATCAGTGCGTTCAATTTACATCATAAAAGACTTATTACCTAACAAACAATAAAGGATATACATTAAGAACGTGTAAATACATCATTGAGAACAACATTGAATTTTATACGATCATAATCTGAGGTTTACATTGAATTTATGGAGAAATATTATTCCAAAATTGAATATATAGAAGATCTTTAGTAGTACATATCATCCCCATATAAATATTTAGCCTGATAAGACCATTCAAAACCCAAAATACTATAGAGATCGTATTCGATGGATTTCAAATTTGGTTGGGATAAACACCTTCCCTTCATTAAGTTATCATATGAAAATAGTTTCTATTCTAATAATCTTCTATCACTATATGAGGTTCTATATAGGAAGATGATGATAACTTAGACATATTTGGGGAATTGAGATTGCATAACCAACTATGACCACATCTTACTCTTGAGGTGTTAGAGAGGATTCAAACCATTAAATGACACATTCAAAGTAAACAAAGATGGAAAAAGGAATATTTCAATAAACAACAAAGAAATTTGTTGTTTAAAGTCTGCGAAAATATAATCTTTTGAATATTTTCAATAAGGAAATTAAAATATTTTAATATAAGGGAAATCTAAAACCTCTGTATATTATCCTTTTTAAAATCCATGATCATATGGGAGTAATTTCTTATCATATTTTACATCAATAAAACCTCACCCATGTGAATATTGTGTTAAATATATCACTTTTGAGAAAGTAAATATCTAACATTAGGCATGAACTAAAATCATAGGACATGACAATTGATTATTATCTTTTTTATTAGAATAAATTGATATAAAATATGGATTATTAAGATAAAGTACTATGAAATAAGATCATCCACCTAGATTGGGTCTTTTCGAGGAATCATAAATCTATGTAATTAACATTGGAACCTAAGAATGAAATGAGGAAAGGGAATCCTTATTATTTTTTACAAAGAAATATAATTTCAATGGTGAAATTTTTATATGGGCGTAAAATAAATCACTCAGTGACTTTAGTATGTATTTTCCTTTAGAAAAACTATATATTGTTTGATACATCATGATGCATGAAAACCCAAAATAAAGAGAATAATGATTTATATAATAAAAATGAAATATATTACAATATATTTATACCAAATAAAATTATAAAAAAATTATTAGGTTAAATTTAAATTTTTTTAATTCAAAAGGAAGTACAATTTATTTTACATAAATTATTTTTATAAATTTTGAAATTTTGTTTAAATTATATAATTAAATAAATTATATCAAAAAATATATTGAAAAATTCGAGGCATTATTTTTTAAAATAAATTAGTAAAATAAATAAAATAATTAAGTAATTATGAGAAGGTTCTTCTTCAACAATTCATGGATAAAGAAATAAAGTGATTATAAAAAATATTTATATTTAACATTAAATGTGATTTGTTTATAAAATATAATTGTAAAATATATAACTTTGAATTTAACAAATGGAATTAATTTTTGGATTTATAAGTCAAAATTATCTTATGGTGGAGTTTTAGTATTTTTCTAAAATATTTGTTTATTAGGAGAATAGAGAGAAATGCCCTCTTAACAAATACAGTTACATTTATGACATCATAATAATAAAAATGTCTTGAAAATTTATAAACACCCGTGGATCAAAAAATATATGTATATATAATTAATATAAAACATCAAAACATATTACACTAATTTTAGAAACTTATTCAAGTTTTTTAGGATCCAATGATATATTTTATAATAATAAAAACTATTTTGGTTTGTTTACATTAATTAAGTATTCACAATGATCCATTCGGATTTGGATTTAATTGAAATTCCCAAATATGTTATATTTTATATTAGAAACGAACAAATTTTAGAGGAATCAATAATGTAAATAATTTTGGTATACATTCATTTTATGAATAAAAAAATCATTTTTTTTGAAAAATATATCATTGTGTTATATATACTTAAAGAATTAATTTTTACTATAATAATAATTTGAATCATATTTTTTTAATCAGAATATTCAAATTAAAAATAAAAAATATTTCATTTTTATTCATCTGAATACGGTACAAAAAAAATTTAATCATTGAGGTGGAGATTAAAATAAGGTAAAATAGTTAAATAAAAATTAGAAATCCAAAAATATGAGAAAAAAATCATCTCTATGAAAATTAGATTGGGATATCCTTGACTCCTCTGCATTATCATGAAAAATTTGGATATTTTGGTTCCACATTCCCTTAAGAATGATATTTATTATATTTAAAGCTATGAGTATTTAAAAAAATCACTACTCTCTCCTATATAAGGATACCTTCTACTCCCACCTTAAACCACACCATTCCATAAATTTTGTCTTGAATACCAACCGAAACTATCTTCCTCATACTATACTCTCGCTTTTGGGGACCTATAGTGTTGTAAGAAGATATTTTAAATTATTTATTTTCTGCTTAATCATAATGTGTTCAATATATTTCTTTAGATGAAGCACCAGACTAAAAAAACTATGATATATTAAAATAAAACATAATAATTAAAATATTTTTTATGAATAGGATGAAATCAATGGAAGTATACATACTATGAAATTTAACAATAAAAAGGAAACAAATGGCATCATGTAGAGGAATTCAAACTTATAAAGATCATATGTAAAAATTGTAAAGGAATTATATTTATTAGGGTTTTCCTTAGTGAAATCCTATTCTAGACTTGAACAATTATGGCATGAGAAAAAAACAAATGGGATAGAAATTCATGAATGTGGAAATTTCTAATATATCAATGCTAACAGGATCACCACCCTAGACTGAAACCTAAGAATTCCTTATTCTAATAACATACATATATATCTTTAGAAACTATATATCTAGAAATATGGGTGATATAATCATGTAATTATTAAGGTAATAATTTAATTCTCATATGAATTTTACACATTCACATTCAAATCGTTAGTGAAAAAGAAAGTTAATTTTTGTATAAAAAAAGTTTTTTTTTCCACAACTAAAAGTTAAATTTATAAATATTATAACATTAATTTTTTGAAATTAAATTAATTTTAAAATTAATAAAGTTAATATTAAATTAAGGTGAATTTTTTTGATTTTTCTGAAATAAATGATTTTCATATAAATAGTGAAAACTCCAATTTTTGTAATAAATGGCACTGTTAGAACATTTTCATTACAAAAAATGACTTAAACATAAAAAATAGTGATTTAAAAACAATACTATGTTTTATTGTGTAATTGGCAGACAACATTATGACAAGACAAAACAGAAAATATTATTATTTAAATATTACCATTATAGCCATGTTGTTGAATTGGAAGGTATACATAGTATTAACTAAATTATGATATATATATATATATATATATGAGACACAATCAATAAAAATTAATTGATTGATGATTAGGAAATATATACTAAAATTCGAGTAATGTTATTTTATCCTTTAGAAATCTGCTTACTTCATAAATTTTTTATAAATTTTTTAAATAAAATATTATAATTAATTTCTGGATCATATAAAAATTGTATATCATAAAAATAATATGATTTTTGAAATAATAATATAAAAATTCTCAGAGGGTGGAGTCTGAATATTGTTCTAAAAATATAGATTTTTACACAACTACTGAAAAATACCAAATTTTATTAAAAGCTGTATTTTTATTTCAATCATTTACAACGTTTTATTTTATTTTAAAAAAAATTAGTTAAAATTAATTATTTTAAATTATAAATAACTCAATTAATTTCATTTAAATCAATTTTATGCTTTAATTTTTATAAAAACTTTTTTATACATCAAAAGTCATTTTTCAAATAACATTTTTTTATTGCGTTTTACATTTGGATTTTAAGTTAAATAAATACACCTATATAAATTCAATCATGAAATTAAATATTACGTATTTTTAATAAATAGGTCCATATTTTTTAAATAATTCCCTTTAATGTTTTTTCAATGTCAATTCTAATCATAGTAAATAATTGTCATCATTGTAAGAATAAATCGGGTAATTAAGGTTAAAAATAATAATATAATGATTGTACAATGACCCTAACACTTTCTATAATTTTCTTTTATGAACCCATTTTTTAACTAAGAATCCAATATTATAATATATGATATTTTTTTCATATTCAATGATTTTGACCTTTATATTATTTTATTTAAAGAAAAGTAAAAAATCCATTTCTGTTTGTTTTATTTGGTTTAAATTTTTGACATATGGATAAATATGAGATTTTTCAGTTATAAATATTTATTTCAAATATAAATAATTTTATTTATAATTTAAATTTTTTCTAATTTTATGTTATTATATAATTACATTAAATTCTTACTCAACAATGAAAAATTATTTATTTAATAAATAGAATTGAAAAAAAAAATTGATTTAAAAAAATTAAAATGTAATATAGTATGAATGAATTAGTATTTCCCACGAATTTTCTTGATTTATATGACACTTTCAGGATGTTTGGAAATATTATAATCTAATTACACCATTTTCATTATGTATTTAAGGTCATATTAAATCAATAGTCTCAAAAATGATATTAATAATATTTTCTCATAAATAATATTTTTTAAATTATTTAAAATTCATAAATATTTTAAATTCATAAAAAATAATTTTATTGGGTTTAAAAGGTCAATTATGGTTCATTTATATGTTTATTTTCTTTTATGGTAATATTCATGACCCTTTATCAATTGAAAATTTTAATATTGCGGTAATATTTAAAATAGTTAACTAAGGGTTTAAACAAAAAAATAAGGTTTAGAATATAAGCAGAAATTAATAAATTTTTCATGGATTATATTATTTATAATAATACTCATAAAATTATTTAATTATATCTTTTTTTGTCAATATTTAAATAAATATTTATTTATGTTAATTTTATGTATTAAGAAATTCCAAAAGGGTCATCCCTTTTCTTATAAAAGAAGACATCGTATTCTCATCTCTCATCACTTAGAGAGTAATTTAATTTTCCTAATAATCACTTAATACATTCCTAAAATACCAAAATGTAATCTAGATTTGTTATTTTGTGTTGAATATGAATCTTATGGTGATTATTTTCTAAAGAGATGACGTTCTCGAAAGAAGAATAAGAACACTAAAACGAGCATTTTTATTTTGTTTCTTATTCTACCTCCTTTATAATTTATTAAAATATACTGAAATAAAAAAATAAATATCTACCAAATAATTATATTTTTTAGGTTATTTTAATATTCTATATATATCTCCTCATCCGTCAAATGGGAAATGTAATCGTTATTCATGAGTACGTTTTTTCCATCACTTTATCTCATGATTTTTCATATATATGGATTTAATATTAATAGTAGATATTAATTAAATAATTATAATTCTGAAAATAGAATATATCATTTACATTCGTACCTTTCCAATAATTGAAAACTATAACATTGTTTGTGTGTATGTGTCCACGACCACAACCACGAAGCGATGTGATTCGTTTTCAATAACCACATCACAAAGATGATATATATATGTTAATTTAAATAAATAATTTTGTATTCATGGTATAATTATCATTATATAAAGATAAAATAATTTTATCCTTCATTCCCTCATGATCGTTGATTAACGGAAACATTACTAATATATACGTACAACCTATCATCTCCAGGATTGTAATTTAGTTCATTTTTTAAAACTAGCTTCATGGTTCATTTAAAAGAATAATTTATGTATAAAAATAATAATATTTAATTATAATTATTATTTATATTATGTAATAATGACCACATTTTTCATATTCAACTTACCATAGAAATTTTGGACATTGGAAACGAATAACATCAAAACATTTGATGTGAACTTAATTAATTAAGTAAATAAATAAAGAATGGTAATAAATAAAATTAAATTATTAATAAATATAAAATATAATTGTAAGAAAGTAAATAATTAACATAATTTTTTATTCATGGAGATAATTAATGTATGTAATGATTTGGACATGATGTAATGTATTTTCATGTCTTTTATTTCAATGAAACACATGTCATATTCCCCACTTATTTCTATTATGTGGTGTCTATACCAACCATAAATTTATTTTCTAGTGATAATTATGAATATTATTTGAATTTACATATCAATATAAGGTTATTTATATCATTGGGAATATGATTCAAATGTTATCAAAACGGTAAGGGTTTGTGTCACAATCCCATTGTTTATGAGGATTTTTAATGATTATTTTTATAATGAGGAAATATTATGATCTACCAACCAATAAAGTTCTAATTTGTCTTATCATATATTTATTTAAATAGAATAACTTATTAACTTTCATTTTTCTCTATTTAATTACTCTAGAAACAAAAATAATATTTTAAACAAATATAGTCATTATTTCTCACTTCAATTGAAAGTATTTTTTCTTCTCTATCCACATTTTATAAATATGATTTATAGATTTTTTCTACTATCCTTCTATGATTTATTTACAATACATTTACCCATTATTTAAATTTTATAAAATGTTTTAAAATTAAAATTATTATCATTTCTTGAAGGATGTAAATGTTGACCTCACCTGTTTTGATAATCCCAATTATGTTTTCACATATTTTGATAATCCCAATTATGTTTTCACATAATTTGATAATCCCAATTAATGTTTATCTATATTCTAATTCGTTCAATATATGACATTCTATTTGAAAATAATAGTAAAATATTCTTTGAAATATGTTAATCAATGTTTATCTATGTTTATATGAGGTTTGAGGTAATTATAACTCAATTGGATATGTTTTGCAAAAAACAGATAAGTATTAATTCACTGATATTCTTATAGCTACTGATACAGATCTACTGGTACTTAGTCTACTGATAGACATAGCCACGATAATCTATGGTCACTGATACACAGAGCTACCGGTATGGATAGGTAATAACATGGATCAAGTCAACTGATACATCAAGTTGCTGATAGAAGCTAAGCTGCCGATAGAACAAGTCTATTTGTATTCATAAGTTTAATGATATACACTTTACTGGTACACAACGGAGCTACCAATATGCACTTACTACCGATACAAAAGTCTACTGATACAAGCTACCGGTACACCAGAGTTTACGATATAAACAAGTCTACTACTATCAAGCTACCGATAAAAAGAAAAGCTACCGATAGAATGAGTCACCGTTATATAGAGCTACTGTTACACAGAGTAACAGCTAGTGATACAAGGAGATATCGATACAAGATCAAATAGCTACCGATAGAAGGTCACTTCTATATAAAGTCCACCATTACATATCTATGGATAGAGGGATACTGATGAAAGACTAACCAGTCAAACTATATACACTCAATATTATTTATTTATTATGCAACGGCCATATTTGATATTTTTAAAGCATTTAATGTTATTTAATGACATTTTTTGGCTTGTCAGGGAATCGTACATGGTACCCATGAAAAGCTAATAATTTCCTTTTACTGGAGCTGAAATCTATAAAAGGAATGACAAAGACCGGGCAGATAGTAACTAAGAAGGCACGTGAAGTGTGTGAAAAAGAAATGGCTGAATAGCATTGGAAAGTGGTGCATTCACACAGAAATGAAAGGCTACATTCATACATATACATGAAGCCACTCATTTCTAGAGAAGAACACAAGCTACACCTTATTCCAGAAGTGAATAACTACAACGAGCTCTTCATGCACTCAAGCTGATCAAACTGAACTTCAAGAAAATGACCCTCTGTCTTTCAGACAAAAACCAGAGAAGGACTCAGAAGCATTTCTGATTAATCAAAACAGTCCAAATCTGCACTTCAAATCACTAGACCTTTCTAAAACTCATACTTATTCTCTTAGTGGTTCTTTTATTTACATTTCAAGCAGTTTCTCTGCCCTGTATATTTTATACACACACTGTCTCCTGAGCTAAGATGGAGGATTTCTAAATCCTTACTCAAACTTTCTATAACTCCCTTGTATCCCACTGTGCATAGTGGTAGAGGTCAAGTAAGACCTGGACAGCCTGTGAGCTGTTGTTTGTTTTCCCATGTAGAATATTGGTAGATGTATTAGTACCTGGGCAGTCTTTTCACTATTGTTTACCCCGATCCAGGGTGTGGATCAAATTTATTTAAATTGTTTGAGAAGACTAAGTCTCGGCTTGAGACTGAACCTCTTGGTTACATCTGCTGTGCATTTTAGTTTAAGCCTAAAGTATACTATATATTATATTATGCTGTTAAGTACTTTGTAATACAATTTGTTTTAAAGTTACTTTGATAGTTAAATTAGCATGTTATTATACCTATTGTGAACTAGTAAGTTAGTTTCAAAAGTTAATTTGATCTTCTGATTAAATTAATTGAGACCTAATCAATCTTTGAGAAACTAATTGAACTCTAACAATCTGTATAAATTCACTACAGTTTAACTTGTTTTTAACTAGGGGATTTTAATATAAATATTTTTAATAGAAATATTATTTGGAACTCAATTCCCCCCGCCCCTCTTGAGTATCCCCTCCAACCAACATCTGGTTTTAGAGGATTGTTTATTAAATGTTTTTGAAACAGACTATTTTTCAACTGTGATTTTAGTTGTATCTTAAAGACCTTAAATTTATATTAGTTCTAAATTTTATATCTTTAAATATTTTTTCCAAACTCTATCTATGGACAATAGACTAGAAGGTGTTACTACCAACCGGCCACATTTCTTTAATGGTACGAATTATTCTCCATGGAAGTTTAAAATGAAAATTCATTTAGAAAGTATGGGATTTGATATCTGGACTACTATAGAAACTCAATATAAAATTCAAGAATCTGAAATAATGGGATGAACCTACTAAAACTTCTTATAATAATAATTTTAATGCAATGAATGAATTGTACAGTGCTTTTGGAGATGAAGAATTGAATCACAAATCTGCTTGTAAAACATATTATGAAATTTGGGACACTTTGACTATTTCCCAGGAGGGAACATCCAATGGTAAATAAATGAGGCTGAATACCTATACTATTAAATATGATAATTTTAAAATGTAGCATGATGAACCCATTTCTGATATGTATGTTATATTCAATTAGATTTTCAACACCATGAGCTCTCTTGGTATAGATGTTCCTACAAAAGAACAGATGACGAGAATATTAAGATGTCTACATGAAAGATGGAGAGGAACATCTGTTTCCATTAGAGAATCGTGCGACATCAGCAAACTTCCTATTAAAGAATTAATTTGTAATCTTATGATGTATGAGGAAGAGCTGAAGGTAAACAAAGAAGTGGATGATGAAACAAGGAAGAAGTCAGTAGCCTTCAAGACATGAGCTTCAAAGAGTAAAGACAAAGGAAAAATTCAATGTGAAGGTGATAGTTCAAGTAGTGATGAGAGTGTATCTGACAGTGATGCTGAGATGGATCAAATAGAAAAAAGAATTAAAAAGTTCTACAGGAAGAATAAATTCTTCATAAAATCAAACTACAAAGGAAAATATGATAACAAAGGTCATTGGAAGAAAGACTAGAAGAAGCCTTCTAAAAGTGATGAAATTGTCTGCTATGAGTGCAAAAGGAAAGGACATGTAAAAGCAGACTGTCCAAAATTGAAATTTAAGAAGAAACATGAATACAAGGACACTAAATACAAGAAGGCAATGAAAGATACTTGGAGTGCTTCAGAAGATAGCACAAGTGAATTGGAAGTATATGAATCTGAAAAGAGTCGTGCTAACATGTGTTTTATGAAAAACACATCTGAGGTAACACTAGACACTCCTGCTTTAAATTCCTATTATTCTGGAGTTGAATTTGATTCTGAATCTGAAAATATGTCTAGTGAAGAGTTATTAAAATACTGCAATAAGCTAGAGGAGACATGTAATTAATTGAAAAACTAGTATAAAACATTGAAGAAACAGTATGCATTGACCAGCTCTATTAAATCTTCCCTTGATATAGAAAAGTAAAAGAATAATCAATTACTTAAGAAAAATACTGAACTGAAATTGTCTAATGAGAAATTAAGGAAGGACTTATAAAAATTCACAAATGGAAAGGATACACTTACAAAAATTTTAGGAAAACAACTGGCACCAAAATATACCACTAGAATAGGATATCATCCTGGACAGAGATAGTTTACTAAAACTAGATTTAATTCTAAATCTGGACAGAATACTGCTAGTTCTAGTTCTAGAAATTTTTATGCTTCAAATAGTTATTCATATGGTTGTAGATCAAATAAAGTTTATCTTTTAAAATCTATTGATTCTGTAAATTCTTTGAGACCCATAAGACAAATCTGTGTACCAAATGCTTTGATTGCTAACATGTCTGGACCCAAGGCAATATGGGCACCAAAATCATTTTTTGTTTAAACCTGTTTTATAGGGGACTTGCATGAATATTTCTCAAAAGAGGGTATGGTACTTAGATGGTGGATGTTCAAGGAATATGACTATATATTACTCATTATTCAAGAGTTAATCAAAGTTAATGGAGGCCATGTCACCTATGGTGATAATTCTAAAGGAAAAATAATCAGCCTATGCTATATTGGTAAAACAAATTCAGTTTTAATTTCTAATGTTTTATTTGTTGATGGACTTAAACGTAATCTGTTAAGTATTCCTCAGTTATTTGATGATGGTTTTAATGTTAAATTTGAAAATGATTCTTGTAATATTTTTAACTCTAAAAATGTTTTTGTATTTTCTGTTTTGAGAAATGAAAATGTTTATGTTGTGATTTGAATTCTTTATAGAAGCAAAATGTTACTTGTTTAAATGATTTTCATAATGAATCTTGGCTTTGACACAGAATATTAGGACACTGCAACATCCATTCACATAGAAAACTGACTAAGAAGAACTTAGTTAGAGACCTACCCAAGCTTGAATTACCATCAGACAAAGTTTGTAATCCTTATCAAAATGGAAAGCAACATTAAGTTTCTTTTAAATCAAAGAAATAAGTTTCAACTTCTCAACCTCTCAAGTTGGTTCACATGGACTTGTTTGGACCTTCTAGAGTTTCTAGTTTAAATGTGAAGAACTATGAGTATGTCTTAGTATATGACTTCTCAAGATACACTTGGGTATACTTCTTATCTCACAAAAGTGAAGCTTGTTCTTACTTTATTAAGTAATTCATGTTTGTAGAAAACTTTAGTGGACTTAAGATTAAGACTTTGAGAAGTAACCATGGTCGTGAGTTTGAAAATCATGAATTTGAATCTTATTTCTCACACAATGGCTATAGTCACAATTTCTCGGACCCTAGGACACCTCAACAGAATGGTGTATTAGACAGAAGAAATAGAACACTTCAAGAAATTGCAAGAACCGTGATTAATGAGTATAACCTACCAATTTATTTTTGGGCTGAAGCATTAAATACAGCTTGTTATATTATTAATAGAGTCTTGATTAGACTAGTTCTTAAGAATACCCCTTATTAATTGTGGAACAATGGGAAACCTAAGGTTGATTATATTAGGGTTTTTGGAAGCAAAGTTTTTATTCTCAATATAAAGGATAATCTTGACAATTTTTCCACTAAAAGTGATGAAGGAATTATTCTTGGTTATTCTTTAACTAGAAAAGCCTATAGAGTCTTTAACAAAAGAACCAAATGTGTGGAAGAATCTGTTCACATCAATTTTGATGAAACTGATCCACATGAACCAAAGTCTTCTCTTGGAAATCTTGAAGAAGATTTGAATGTTCTCGACATTAATGATAAAACCAAAGAAACTACTGTAATGATATCCAGTTTTGGACATATTCCAGAATCTGCTTCTGTAGAACCCGAACTTAGAGAAGAGCATGAAATTTCTAGTCCTACCTTTACTAGATCAACTAGGATTCTAAATAATCATCATTTGGATGATGTTGTTGGTAATCTTGATAGAGGTACACAGACTAGAGCTTTTCTAAGAAACTAGGTTGAACATCAAGCCTTTATTTCACAGCTAGAACCTAAAAATGTCAATGATGAAATGAATGATGAATTTTGGATAATGGATAGGCAAGAATGGTTAAATTAATTAGAAAGAAACAACGTATGGGAATTATTTTATAGACACAAGGACATTTTAACAATAGGCACTAAAATGGTTTTTAGTTACAAAGTTGATGAGTCTGGAAATATAGTTAGAAACAATGCAAGGCTAGTTGCAAAAGGGTATAGTCAAGAGGAAGGTATAGACTATGAGGAAACCTTTGCACCTCTAGCTAGATTAAAATCCATTAGGATCTTACTTGTCTATGTTGCTTGTCTGAATTTCAAGTTATATCAAATGGATGTCAAAAGTGATTTTCTAAATGGTTTTATAATTGAAGATTTTTTTTGTTGAACAACCACCTCGATTTACTAATCCTCATTTTCCAATTCAAGTTTTCGAACTATCTAAGGCTTTATATGGTTTGAAACAAGCTCCAAGATCTTGGTATGGTAGTCATAGCAATTTTATTATTTAAAAAGGATTTACTAAATGATTTGATGATCCAACTCTTTTTAATAAAATAATTTATAAAGAGGATTTGATAGTATAAATCAATGTTGATGACATTATTTTTGGATCTTCTAATCATTATTTATGTACTGATTTTTTAAAGAGTATGCAAAATGAATTAGAAATGAGTTTAATGGGAGAACTCAAATATTTTATTGGATTTCAAGTTTTTCAAAATGAAAATCGTATTATTTTAAATCAATGTAAATTCACAAATGATCTTTTAAAATATTTTGGTTTTGATAGTATTAAGTAAAATGATACTCCTACGACTACTGTCTGTAAATTTGATGCATATGAAACTCGGAAACCAGTGGATCAAACCAATTACAGAGGTATGATTAGAAGCATACTTTACCTTACTGCTAGTCCACCAGATATCATGTTTATTGTGTGTATGGGTGAAATATTTCAAGATAATCCAAAAGAATCTCATTTACATACTGTTAATATAATTTTTAAGTATCATAAACACACTGTAAATTTAGGTTTGTTTTACCCAAAAGGACAATATTTTGAATTAATAAGTTATTCAGATGCAGACTTTGTTGGTTGCATGTTGGGTAGAAAAAACACATCCAGAACATGTCATTTTCTTGGTACGTCCTTAGTATCCTGGTGTAGTAAAATGCAGAATTCTGTAGCTTTGTCCACTACCGAAGTAGAGTATATAGCTTCTGGTAGTTTTTGTCAATAAATTCTATGGATGAAACACACTCTTTTGGACTATGGATATGATTTTAAACATGTTTTAATTAACTGTGACAGCACTCGTGCAATTAACATTTCAACGAACCTTGTATCTCACTCTAGGACTAAACACATTGATGTAAGGCACCATTTTTTGAGAGATCATTACCAAAACTGTGATATTACTCTTGAATTTATTGGTATTGAACATCAATTAGCTGACATTTTCACCAAACCTTTATGTTTGGATAGGTTAAGTAACATTAGAGATGAGTTAGGAATGATCAACCTTAATCGGTAGAAACCTCCCTGATATACCTCACTGATATGAAACTTCACGGATGTACCTCATCGATATGAAACCTCACCGATGTACCTCGCCGATATGAAACCTCACTAATGTACCTCACCGATATGAAACCTCACCAATATACCTCACCGATATGAAACCTCCCTGATATACCTCACCGGTATGGACCTCACTGTTAGGAAGTCTCACTGATATACCCTACTGTTGTGCGCTATTTTAAACTTCTGTATGCTGCCAGAATCTGTATCGTTTATAATTTATTTATTTTATTTGAATTATTTATTTTATGATTCCTAAATGATAAAACAACGTCCTAGTTACTTCTCAATCCACCGTACCTTTCCTTTACCCTCAAGCCTTAGCTTCCGAATTTCTCCAAGACCCTAAGTTCCTCAAACTAGAGATGGAAAAAACCAAACTCTATACTACCATACTTGACATTGATGAGCAAAATGTAAAGAATCAGAAGACCGAGCCAGAAGAAAGTGCCCGTGTTGGTAGAACAAGGTCGGGGAGGCGACCAGTGACCCCTCATTTACAAAATAGAGTTATTGTGATCGAAAAAGAGCTATGTGTGGAATGGTTGTTACCAAGAAAATAGGTATTTCTAGAGGTGATGGAAAATCCAAAGTGGGTAGATTTCATTTCGAACAACAATGGAACCTAATATCTGAAGCTGGTGAAACAGTTCTATGAGTTTATGAGCTTTGAGAAATCAGAAGTTGAGAACCAAGTGATTTCTTTTGTGAATGGAAAGGAGATATCTTTTTCATCCACTGAGTGGGATTAATACCAGAAGATTCCACATGAAGGTGTTCCTAGAAATTTCTCAAAATCAGTACCACATACAAGTGACATATTTGATTATGAGACTGCCTTAGAGGAGCTCACCGGTAGTGGAAATCAAAGACAGGTGGTGGCTGCTGAAATGGATGGAGAGAACAGATTGTTATTCAAGTTTGTTCAGCATGTTTTAATTCCAAGGAGAGGGGACTTTGTGAATTTAAGATATCAGTATATCTATCTGTTACATCTTTTGAGAAATGGTATCCAAGTAAATCTGTGCAGGCTGCTAATGATTCAAATGGAGGAAATGACCTAGACAAAATCAAAGTCCAATTCCATATTCTTTCCCAAGTTGGTCTTGGTGATGAGTAAGGTGAAAGGAGTATCTGAGTCTCTGGATGAGACTGTAGTGGTAAGAAACAGCTTCTTTATTACAAGCACGGTTTGCAAATACATGAAGATAAACTGGAATCCATGGATAGGAGAGTGGGTTAATGATGACAAGAAGCTATATGATAAATTAAATCCTATGAATCATTCTTCAATGCCTAAGGATGTGAGGGATCTAGGTCTAGGACCTAATTAAGAAGAACTTGAGTACAGTGATGAGACTGATGAAGAAGATACTTCTATAGCTGATGGAAGGGATGCGGACTTTCCCCCAAGTCTTGTTTCTGAAATTATATCATCAGGAAAGGAAACTTTATTAGAAGAAGAAACACATGTTGATGAGGAATACCAGCCAGCCCTTGCGAATTAAGAAGAAAGAGAGGATGAATCTGAAGCCTCTGATTCTATCTACTTAAGTCTGAGTCCATTGATTGGAAGCTTAGTTGTTCCAATTAAGGATGTAGTGCGTGATATAGAAAGACCTGTGCCTAATCCAGAGGAGCCTCTTGCTATTACAGAGATGGAGTTGATTATAGAAGACTCTTCTGAGGAAGAAATACCTGCTGAGAATGTTGTTGTTGTACAAGAGAATTCACCAGTTGAGGGGGAGCATCCCACCAGGTTTGGCAGTGTTTCAGTGGAAATTGAATTGAAGATTTTGCTGAAGACCCAGGTTTTGTGGTTTGTGGATTGGATTATCCTGATTATGATAATGAGGCATCCCTAAACATACCAAAAATCAATTATGACATTCAAACTGAGCTGTTACCTGAAGATGTGGTCAGAATGCGTGATCTAGATAAGCTAAAGTATGATCTCAAAATCAGCTTTGTGGAAGAAATAAGGAAAATTGAAGATTCACTGGTGGCATCAATTCAATCGATTATGAATGACTCAGTGGCCATTATAGTATCTGAAAGGGAACCTTTTCTGGTTTCACCTACTGATGTGATCACCAGGTCTGACCTTGAATCCTTAAATGATGAGATGAAAGAGACTTTTAGTGCTTCTGTTGCCGAGTTGAAGCACTTCTTTGTTGAAGAGATGAGCAATTTGGAAAAATCTTTTGAACACTCTCTCGATTGTAATGTTTCGTCCTTTATGGCAGAATTAGTGGATGAAGTTACAGCTTTCCAGACTCAAGTATCTAGACTGGTAGAGGATGTTGAAGTTCTAAAGAAATTTGTTTTCTCTTTAGAATCTTATATGAGTTCTAAATCCCAAGAAGATAAAGATTTAGATTATTTCAAAGGTGTTGTGAGCCAGATGGTATCATTATTTGAAGGATTTAAAACCTCCATGAAAGATCATGTCAACACCCATGATTCCCAAGTCAAAAATCTTATAAATGGATTGACCAAAAACTTCAAGGAAAGAGTAACCTTCTCTATTGGTTCTCTTCCCTCCATACCTTCAATAGAACTAAACCAGATTCGAGTTTTGGTGTAGTAGGAGATTGGTTCAGCCTCAACTAGTGGCTCTGTGGACTCATCTGATCTGACCAAAGTGGTGACTTATACTAGAGATGCCACTAGGGAGATAATGAAGATTGTTCAGGACTATATGAGAGAAGCTTCTGCCTCCCAAAAAGAAGTGAAAGACAATGTAGACAACTATTTCCAAAATATTTATACCAAACAAAAACTCAACAACCATTTCAAACTTTTGTTAAAAAACATGAAGTTACCTCCTATCAATCAAGCCTTCTGAGAGAAAGTAATAATGCTAAGGGAACTGACTCCAGCCTTGGACAAACTCATGGAGAACAAGGATGATTTCATATCTTCTATGGAGAGAGGAGGAGGAATCATTATGGATTTCAGAAATATCTTGTTTCCTTTATTTCATGTTGATGCTAGGCCAGTGATTATACCTCCAGCATTACCTTCCTCTACCTCTACTACTTCTCCTGCTCAGATGACTCCAGTCCAAGCTATAAGAAGGCTTACTCCTATGATCACTCAGAGAACTACCCAGTATAGACCAGGAGTAGTTTCATTTACTCAGCCACCACTGATCATATTTGGGGTTCCTAAGACTTCATCTGCATCCACCACTCCTAAACCTTCTCCTGATCCCAAGGGGAAATCCCATTCTGAGGATCTGGATTGTACAGTGGCTAGGATTTTTAATAGGAATCACCTGTATTTCCTATTTTTTCATTTATGTCTCTCTTTGTAATCTGTTTTCTCCAAGGAATACATATGATATTAATTTCTTTTAATCTTTGTTACTTCTCTTCTCCTATATTTCCTTCTTGTCCCACTTTTTTATTCTCACAAAGGGGGAGAAATACTATCTAAGGGAATAATATCTGGGAAAAATATCTTTTATGACAAATGGGGAGAAATATTATCTTTTATGAGTTTAATTCATTTCCCTCTGGTACATTTTTTTTACTTTTTACCTTTATTACATATGTTTTATAATATATTGTATTCTCTGATACAATTGGATTAAATGTTATATCATCTGATACAATTGCTAATTATCTTGAGCATATAATATCATAAGTTGTGATTATCAAAAAGGGTGAGATTATTGTCCTCACCTATTTTGATAATCCCAATTATGTTTTCATATATTTTGATAATCCCAATTATGTTTTCACATAATTTGATAATCCCAATTAATGTTTATCTATATTCTAATTCGTTCAATATGTGACATTTTATTTGATAATATTAGTAAAATTATCTTTTAAATATATTAATCAATGTTTATCTATGTTTATATCTGTTTTAAGGTAATTCTAACTCAATCAGATATGTTTTTCATAAAATAGATAATTCTTAAGTCACTGATATGCTTATAGGTACTGATACAGATCTACTAGTACATAGACTACCGATAGACATAGTCACCGATAAGCTAAGGTCACCGATACGTAGAGCTACCGATATGGACCAGTAAGCACATAGATCAAGTCCACCGATACATCAAGCTACCAATAGAAGCTAAGATACCTATAGAACAAGACTACTGGTATGCATAATTATACCGATATCCACTTCACTGGTACATAATGGAGCTACCGATATGCACAGACTACCGATAAAAAAGCCTACTCATATAAGCTACTGGTACACCAGCGTTACAGATATAAGCAAGTCTACCACTATGAAGCTACTCATACACAGAAAATCTACTGATAGCATGAGTCATCAGTATATAGAGCTGCTGATACATAGAGTAATAGCTACTGATACAAGGAGCTACTGGTACAAGATCAAAGAGCTACCGATAGAAGTTCACTGCTAAATAAAGTCCACCGTTACATATCTATGGACAGAGGGTTACTGATGAAATATTGACCAGTCAAACTCTATACTCTCAATATTATTTATTTATTATGAAAAGGCCATATTTTATATTTTTAATGAAATTAATGTTATTTAATGATATTTGTTGGCATGTCAGGGAACTGTACCTAGTACCCATGAAGAGGTAATCATTTCCTTTTATAGGAGCTGAAATCTATAAAAGGAAGGACAAAGACCAAGCAGATAGTAACTAAGAAGGTACGTGAAGTGTGTGAAAAATCAAGGGCTGAATAGCATTGGAAAGTGGTGCATTCACAAAGAAAAGAAAGGCTACATTCATACTTTAAGAGCACTGGATATACACGAAGCCATTCATTTCTAGAGAAGGACACAAGATGAACCTTAGTCAAGAAGTGAAGAACAACGACTAGATCTTCATGCACTCAAGCTGATCAAACTGAACTTGAAGAAAACGACCCTCTGTTTTTTAGACAAAAACCAGAGAAGGACTCAGAAGCATTTCTGATTATTCAAAATAGTCCAGAGCTGCACTTCAAATCACAAGAGCTTTCTAAAACTCATACTTACTCTCTTAGTGATTCTTTTATTTATATATCGAGCAGTGTGTTTCCTATGTATATTTTATACACACACTGTCTCTTGAGTTAATATGGAGGATTTCAACATCCTTACTCAAACAATCTATAACTCCCTTGTATCCCAATATGAATAGTGGTAGAGGTCAATTAAGACCTGGACAGCCTGTGAGTTGTTGTTTGTTTTCCAACGTAGAACTGTGGTAGAGGTTTTAGTACCTGGACAATTTTTACACTGTTGTTTACACCATTCCTGGGTGTGGATCAAATTTATTTAAATTGTTTGAGAGGAATAAGTCTCGGCTTGATACTGAACCTCTTGGTTACATCTGCTGTGCATTTTAGTTTAAGTCTAAATTATACTATATATTATATTCCGCTTCTAATTTCTTTGAAAGACAATTTGTTTTAAAGTTACTTTGATATTTAAATTAGCAACTTTGTATGCCTATTTTGAACAAGTAAGTTAGTTTCAAAACTTAATTTGATCTTCTAATTAAATTAACTGAGACATAATCAATATTTGAGAAACTAATTGAACTCATAAAATCTGTATAAATTCACTACAATTTAACTTATTTTTAACTAGGGGGATTTTAATAGAAATATTTTTAACAGAAATTTTAATTGGTACTCAATTCACCCCCCCCCCCACTCTTGAGTATCCACTCTGACCAATAGTAAATTATTTATCTTTTACAAAAGTGAGAGAATAATGTTTTTATCTTATACGGCACATGAAGAATTTATTATCATCATGGTTAATCAGTGAATTAAAGCTTAATTCATAAATTTTTGTTATCTTTTAAAAGAAAATATTTTCCCAAATATATTAAAAATATTTAGTTTTCATTAGTGATTTTCAAAATAAAATCTTATTTTCAAAAAAAAAAAATTTTAATATTCTTTTTATGGTATATATTTTCCTCAATGAAAACTACCATGTATTATACATATAGTATATCAGAGATATAATGTTATAATAACATCCTATTTGTTATCTATATAGACTATTATCTTGTTAAATTAATTTAATGGGTGAAGTATTAATGTTTCATATTCCAGTTTTTAAATTAGAGCATTTAAATATATTATGTTCACCCCTTTCATATGATGAATAAATTAAAATTAGTAAATGATTAGAAGGCCCCACTCTAGCCCCTCGATATATTGGTGTGTGTCATGAGACAAAATTGTTTAGTGATTTGGTTGTGGCCATTCCCATTAATGAAAAGTATCTCGACATGAGTCCTTGAAGTCGTGTTTCTGATGTTTGAAATTATGTATTCCATAATTATGAAATAGTTATTAATGACCATGTGATTATTCGAATAGTTATTATATCCAATTATTAGTATCAAGATTATATGACTAATTATATGTAATTATGTGACCATTACTAACCATCCATATTATTCCTTGTGATCAAGTTATTGTTAAGTTGAATGTTTTTTTAGTTTTCCACATTTACATATTATTTATACCTTATTTACTTGTGAAATAATTTGATATGTGTATTCCTTTGTAAGAGTTTTATCTCACCCATATTTTTCATCCATTTCCAGTGATATGAATAATGGATTATATAATGTCTCCATGTATTTAGATTAATTACATACATTATGTTTTGTTTTTTTATTTATAATATAAAATGGGCGGAATGTTTTTATCTAGTTCTCGAAGACTACAAAACTATTCAATCCTTTGGGATGTGAACAGTTTTATCTAGTACCAATTTAATAAAGTAACCACCCACTCAGGACAATTGTATATACAAAATTTATAGTTCATATCAGAGTTAAAACATTTATAATTATTTTTAGGAAAACATAGAATAGGTAAAAACCCACAAACTAACATTGAGGATAAGTCTAAGAATGCAATAACATCATGAAAATTTTAAAAGTACATATCATGTGGTTTTCCCTGAAATACATCCCCATATATATAATTCATGTGTATATGGTTTTGATAGGGATGTTTCTATGGCAAATAACCCCAAAAATAGTTGTTCAAGTATATCCCAACCAACATAGTGGTGCACAGTGAGTGTTCCCTTACTATTCACCAACAATGACACTCTTGGGGGGATATTCTTATGTTAACTCTCATTTTCATTATAAACCATTAAGAAAGATTTTAATAGATAATAAAAAAATGATGGACTAGGTTAAACCAAAGGTGCAAGAGAAAAAATTTTGTTTCCTGACATATACACCTTATAAACAATATTTCATGATTTCCCATTATGATTATTGTTTCTCATACTATTATTTTTTGGTTCATTCAATAAAATTATAGTTAATGGACATTGTTAATGTTGAATGTGATGGATAATGTGGTGATTAAGAGTAACTATATTGGATGATTACTAGACTGAAATATTTTTTTATTATGCTGAATCAGTTATCATTATATATTCTTAAAAAGTTTATTATTTACCAACTCTCAGTATCAAAAAATAATTTAATTCCATACAAAAATCATAGAATAGGTAGTGTAGACTTCGTAATAAAGAATACACAATTTAAATTATGTCAAAATGTTGAAAGATACAGTGTAGAAAATGTCTCAATGGATTGGGAAGTGTTTTATGTGTGGAAAAACGGGAATAAATCAATGGATTGTTAATGTAAAATGAAAAGTACGACATAAGAAAATAATTACATCATATGGAACCATTTGTAGTTAAATGTGTTTTATGTGGGGAATATGGTAATTATCTTACTCAATTACCTAATCAACAGGATAAATCTTACACCAAGAAAGGACCTATACATTAGAAATTGTGTATGTTTCTGGATTGAAGTGCTTATACGTAGTTATTTCAGAATTCTGTTATATAAGTATTGTATCAATTATTTTTTAGATATAAAAACCCTGAAACATCTATGGATTTTTCTATAGTATTTTTTCATTATTTATTTGAAAAAAATGATGGCTTTTTTGACAACATGGAGAAGTGATTTATTAAAAAGATGGAATTTTTTAAAACACGTGATTGGGTGAATAATAGACCTTAATAGGTGTTTGATGTTTGAAAATACCTATGTATTTTTTTATGATAATTATAATGTTTATCATAATTTAAATGATATAAATTCCCATTTTATAATTTTTAGGTGATGGTATTTTAAAAAGATTAAATATATTTTAGGAGACATATATTGAAAAAAGAATTTTTATTTTAGTTTATGTTTTTTTAGAAATTGTGCTTATATTTTATGGAAATAAGTTTTAATTAATAAATAATAAATAGGATTAATGTGATTTCATAGTTTGAGTAATGGATAGTTTATTGGGATAAAATAGCCTGTACAATTTCAGAATATATCATATAGAAAACATTATCAGTTATTAAAATTGATTTTTTGATTAATTTTATTTTTGAGGAATTTCTTTATATTTTGGGTAATGTAATAGTTTTAAAAAAAGAATTTCCCACAATCTAGTTAATATCCTATCACATTCGGTAGGGTGGTGGGGAATCAATGAAAAATAAAAGGGTGATAACGTTAAAATTCCCACAAGGGGATTACATGATGTCTTGGATAGTATAAAATTTCTTTTAGAGAAATGATATAATGAATAAATATTAAAATTATTTTCCCTATGCATATTTTAGGATAGAATATTTTTGAATTTTTAGTATTTTTAGGGGATTAATGAGATTTCATGAGATTTTTATGTGGTTAATTTATATATAATCTTTTTGTTTAAACTAAAGAATTATTTGGGAATATTTTTTTTACATTTTTTGAGGTATAAGATGAATGGAATGAGATATCCTTTGTGGCTAAAACATTATTTAATTTTTAGTTTATTGAGGTCATTTTGGATTTAGTAATTTATATTTTGAAATAATGAATGTCAATCCCTTGATGTTTTTTTGGAAGTTTCACTGTAAAATGTTTTATCTCTTCTCATGTGAGATTGCACATTTTGGGTATTAGCATACCATGTGGTAACCATTTTAGTTTTGGTTAAGGCTTAAAGAGATGAGGAATAAATTTTTATCCTTTTGTGAAATATGTGAACCATTAAAAGTTGAAGATACTGATTTAGGCCTAAATAATTAATCTCTAATATTCATCGTTTGGAGAAACATATGATATTGTGGTAGAAATTGATTAATGGATGAAATTAATCTTATAAATTAATTCAATTTCTAAAATTTATTAATATATATGGTAAATGAATTCACTAAATCTAGGAATAGTGTCTAGAAACTAAATTTTATCCTTTTAACTTAATTTATAATGAATCTATGGTTTTTCATACCTGATTGGATTATAGTTTTATGGTTGAATACTTTCTTATGAATATTCACTTTCTTTTGATCTATGTTATCTATAACTCTCAATTATTATTTTAAAATTATTATTTTCATCCATGCCCTTGTTTTTTATTCCTCTTAATTTTTTCCTTTTTGGAAACCAAGTTATGTGTTATTCAAGATGACTAATTGATTTCCCATTTTCTTTTATCAAGAGGATGTTTTATTATCCCTTTTTATGATATTGTTTTTCCACAATGAAATTAAAAAATTTCAAACCATTAATTACAAAGAATAAGTTCATATTTCAAGGATTATATTTATTAAAGGGTATAAGTTAAAACTAGATATTTTTAAATAACATTATGCTCAAAAGTGAATATTCCATTCAAAAATAAGCATAAATGAACATCAAAATATTATTTTTTATATAAGATCATTATAAACTAGAAAATAAATTTGTGGGTATTAATAGTGTTAAACTAATTATGAAATATATATAAAGGACCAACCCAATAAAAATTCATTGATTAATTTTTAGAAACTAAGTACTCAATCTCATGTAATATTATTTTATTCTTCACAAATGCATTTTTTTAAAAATAATTTTATTTGTCTTTTTTTAGAAAATATTTCAATTAACTTCTTGAAAATATATAACCCTTTTTTTAATAAAAATAATATCATTTTTGAAAATCAAAATATCCAAATTATCATAGGGTGAAAATTTCAAATTATTCTGAAATTGTTGAGTTTTTATTGAATAGTCACAATACTAATTTTTATTGAAAATATTATTTTTTAAAAAACATTTAAAAAAGTTATTTTTTATTTAAAATGAATAAATATTAAAATAAATATTATTGTATTATAAATAATACAATTTACATGAGTGTAATTAATTTTAAGAATGAATTTGGGATAAAAACCCGTTTGTTCCTAAAAACTCATTTTGGAAAATCTGTTTTTCATTGGGTTTTCTATATTGATTTTAAACAAATTACTTCCACTTATAGAAAATGAATATTGAGAAATGTATTCCTTATTTTGAATCAAGATTTAAAAATTTTCAAATTGTACTGTTTTATGTTTTGTATTTATAAATAGTAACCATAGTAAAAAAACAACACCACTATAACAGTAAATCGAGTAATTAAAGTCAAAAATAATATGATATAAACTAAAAAATTACTCTAAAAGATTCATTAATTTATTTTGGAGAAACTAATGTATCCATAATAATCCAATATTCCAATATTACAGTTATTGGAACCTTTGGATTTGATATTAAACTTTCTATTATTTTATTCAAATAAAAGTTAAAAATTTCATTCTATTTGTTTTATTATCCTAAAAATTTTCACATAAGGATAAACTGAGGGTATGTTTTGTTATATATATTTACTTTAATGATAAGTAATTTTTTATCATGTGATAAGTCTATTCCAGGCATACCTTTTAGAATTTTTTATTGTATTAATTTTTATATTTAATTGAATATTATCTCTAAATGTTGGACAATTTAACTTATTTTGTATTTTGTGGAAAGATAAAATATATTATCAAGAAATGAATGAAAAGGGTAGTAAATGTGAGCAAAAGGACCCTTCACGCTGCAAGCATTGCGAAGTGGTGTTACACTATATTTTTTAGGTAGAAATAAGCTGTAAATTATGGAAAAACAATCTTATATGTCATGTACCAAAAATACATGTCGTGTCTCTATCAGGGAGGAAATATTCCACCCAAACAATTCTTGATCGGTACACACATTCTGAGCTGTAAGAACATGTCATGTACCGTTATTACACAGCATGATAGTATTGAAAAATCAAATTTATGAATGAGATTTGTGTAAGATTATCATAGACACAGACGGGATGTGGAAAAGGTGTACATGAAATGTAGGATAAGTACATGTCATTTAGGTGGTCAAATTTCAAAAACTATAGTCAGGTTATGTACACGCATCATGCGAATTTAAAAAAACAATTATCGATATTAAACCACATGTACCAAAAGTACACATCATGATGGAGGTTGGGAAGAACCCATTTCAAGCCTATAAATAGAGGTTCTGGTAGGTGCTTTGGGGAAGTCCAATTGGGCTGGAGATCAATAACTATAGAGAATGAATTTTGGCTCCCCAAGTTTTTTATTTATTTTCGTTTATGTTTTTATTTTATTTCCTCCTCCCCTATTATTCTCTCATCATTAGGATGAGGGGGTAACCCCGCCAGTGATAGGTTGGTGTAATCATAGGGAGAAATTTATACTATATTTAATATTATTTATTATTCATGATCTGGTTTGTGAATTATCTATTTCAACCTTCCAATCCCTTTATTTTTCTTTTATCGTTTCCATCGATATTCAAATAAAAAAGGAACATGTATATTTCTCAACTACCTACACAAAATATGGAATTGACATTGTCTACTTTAGGGTAAATCCGGTTTAAAAATTGGTATTGAGAAACTTGATTCGTAAACACTCTAAACTATAGGACAAATGAAAATAGGGCTTTGTCGTATTGAGGAGAAGATACCATGACCTTTTGATCTCCATCATGCTTACTCTAACACTGATCATGAATTAATCAACCTATTAAATCCAATTACAACTGAACCTATAAATTAGAAACCCTAACATGCTTTCCAAATCTATTTTTACACAACTAATCAATTTGTTGTCTCATTGTCACTTTTCTTTCATAAAATCAATGAAAAAACACTTATCTTCATGATTTTTTCTAATTTATTAAAATAAATATTTTGAAATTATAATCATGTTTAAATCATTGTATTTGTGGGTTTGATCTCTGACATTCCTTACACTACATTTTAATTAATCAAGTATAATATTTTTATTTTTATAAATATGTATTTGCATAAACAGGTAGGGAACTAACGATTCCCTTCATGGCTATCATTGTGTTAATTTATTTCTAATTTTCAGTGATGAAATTATTTCTTTCAATTTTTACACATCACCGAAATATTATTTAACAAATTATATGAAGAATAAATTAAGGATACAAAAAAATTAAAAGTATTATAATATGAATGAATTAATGAGTACCATAACATACATATATATATATTATGTAAATGGTGTATGAAAATATTATATTTTCATTTTCCCTACATCTTGAAGTAATTTATGTTATATTAAATTGATTGTTTCAAAAATCAAATCAATGATATTATAGGACAAATAATATGTTATTAAATGATTTAAAATTTATTAAAATATTATATTCATCCAAATTAATGGGATATGGATGAAACAATAATCTATGGTCCATTTATGGGGATTTAAAAATTTTACGGTAAAATTCATCACTCTTAAAGGGTAGAAATATTTAATACTGTGATAATTATAAAATGGGTTAATATAGCGTTAAAAATAAATAAAACTGATTAAAACATAACCAAAACATGTTAAAATATTATTTTATGAGGATATTTATAACAATTATCATATTAAATTATAATTACAATAATATTTATTTGTATTTACAAGAAACAATTATATTAATATAACATTTCAAGAAATTCTAAAAAGTTCCCCTATCCTCTCTTATAAAAGGGAACCCCATATCCTCTTATATCCTTAATTAAAGAGATATTTTTAAAAAAATCTCGAAATAGTTACATTAAATGACTAAAAAAATTATATAGGACTTATTTTGGGATGAATAACAGTCTTAGATTGATTACTGTGTAATGAAATGGAAGTTTCTTGAAGAAGATGTATAGTTCTTATCCAAGCATTTTCATTTTATTTATTATTACTTCTCCTTCAAATATTATTCAAAAAAAATTAAATATTAACATCATTATCTTCCATATATTAAGATATTTTTTTGATAGTGTAAAATCATATATATATCTCTCCTTCCATCAAATGGGAAATGATGTCTCTATTCATGAGTATGGCGGACTACCATCATACAAAATGATATAATTTTTTTCTATCATTGTCCATAAATTATGGTTATAATAATGGATTAAATATTTCTATATTTTATTAAAGAAATATTTATAATTCTTAAAAGATAATAAATCACATAATTTCTAACCTTTCCATCCATTGAAAATGATAATTTCTCTCGTGTGTACATGTGGATTACCACATCAACGAAGTGATGTGATTCGTTTTCCATCACCAAATCACATGGATGATATATATAAATGTATATAAGTGAATAATATGTTTTTTTATATTATTATAATTATTTAAATATATAATAATACTTACTCTATTTTCATATGGATTATTGAAAAATGGAAATATTACCAATGCATATGAATGGCTTACCATCTCCAGGATTCTAGGATTTTTATCTAGTTAATTTTTCATAACTATATTTCATTTTGGGTTTTAAAATTATTATTTATGTATAATAATTATAATAAATAAATTCTTATTATTCAATAGATGATTTAATAATGGCCATTTTACAAAATTAAACAAAACATTGTCATTTTCAATATATATAAACTGAATAACGTCAAAATATATGATGTGTAATAAACAGATAAAGTAAATAAATAAACAAGGTAATAAATAACAATAAAATTAACAATAAACTTCAATGATATTAGTAAATAAGTAAATAATTAAAATAATTTTATTATTCAAAAAAATAGTGCTCTGGTGTGATGTATCAGACTTGAGGTACTAGATTTTCATCACACATTTATTTCTATGACAAACATGGCATATTCACCACTTGTTTCTTTAACACACATACCATATTCACCACTTCTTTCTGTGACATACATTCCATATTCACCACTTTTTTATTTACGAGGCACACAAGTAGGGTAAGGCATTAAATTTACAACTTCAATTTTTGATTTATCCACTTTAATTTTATTTTGGGAAATGATATGACCAAGTACAATTCCTCTATTAACCATGAAATGACACTTTTCAAAATTTAAAACAATATTTTTTTTAATGATGGTTTTTGAAACTTTTTCATGATATATCAAACAATGCTTAAAAGAATCTCTAAAAAATGTGAAATCTTCTAAGAAAATTTCCAACCAATTTTCAATGTGATCAGAAAATATACTAACCATGCACATCTGAAATTTACCTAGAGCATTACATATTCGAAATGGAATTAATTTATATGCAATGGTACCAAAGGGACATGTAAAGTTCATCTTCTATTGACCCTATGGAGAAATGGGTACTTGGAAGTAACTAAGAAAATCATTACAAAAGGTGGTAATGAGTTATCCCTTCCAATATCTCTAATATCAGGTCAATTAAGGGGATGGGAAAATGATCTTAATGAGTGGCATAGTTCAATTTCATAAAATCAATTCATACCCTCTAGTTATTTTGAATTATTGTAGGTATTAACTCATTCTTTCTATTCCTCATAGTGGCCATCCTGGTTTTTTTCGGAACGGCATGAATGGGGATTACCTATTGTGAATCTAAAATGGGATAGATGATCCTAG
This sequence comes from Viscum album, assembly GCA_963277665.1. Taxonomy (NCBI): domain Eukaryota; kingdom Viridiplantae; phylum Streptophyta; class Magnoliopsida; order Santalales; family Viscaceae; genus Viscum; species Viscum album. The sequence continues at coordinate 871,878,278 of OY728143.1, read as the reverse complement.
CATCAAAGACCTTCTTGATCTCCTTCATCACAATCGCTATCAATGTGGGATTCAGCCTCCTTATGGGAAATGTAACAGGTTTTTGAATCTCCCTCAAGAAAAATTATATGTGAGTATAATTTTAGGTTTATTCCTAGTATATCACCTAAGGTCCACCCTATAGCATAGACATTCTCTCTCAAAAGATCAATCAACAATTTTTCTCGGGTTTTTGATAGATTAATTTCAATTATCACTGCTAATTTCTCTCCTTCGATAAGGTATACATATTTCAAATCATTGGGGTGTGGTTTTAATTCTCATTCAGGGGGATGCTCAGAGATGAAATTACACTAAAATTCCCCACTTCCAAAGGGTAGACCTTCTGCACAAAAGAAACAATATCATATTCCTAATCAATTAAAAAATCATCAATGGAATAATATTTTACCTCTTCTTCCCAAAAAAATCATAATATATAGTGTTTTGAGAATTCACATGTTCATTAATTGAAAATTATCTCCTAAGTATAAGACTTCCTAGAACATACATGATTCATCGATGAGTTCATTCCTAACTTAATGGGAGAGTAAAAAAGGGAGTGATCATCTTATGGGTACCTCGTAGATTAAAAAATGTTGAAGTGAACACTACTCTCTTAAAATTCCTTGCTGAGTGTATCTTCATATACATTGATGATGGTTTTAGTTGTCTTTAAGAAAGGTCTCTCGTAAATGATTGGTGAGTGTGATGGGATCCTATCTTCTTCCATATTTAGTACATAAAAGTCAGCTAGAAATATTAGTTCTTTGAGTTTCACTAGGATATCCTCTTCAACTCTTGCTGGGAAAACTATGGATCCATTCACAAACTAGACCACCAATCTTGTGGGATTTAAGTCTCCCATATAAAAAAAGTGAATAATATGTGAGGCAATAAATTAGTTTAAGAAACTAGATCACACAAATCATTAGTGAAATTTAACGAACAAATTCTGCATGGAATGGAAAAAATCCATAGATCTTGATATTTGGTTAGAATTTGTGGTGTGATAAGGGTCGAGACACTTCTACCCATGTTGATATTTTCATTCACATGAATTGTTCTCTTTTTGGTACAAAGATGTTTCAAAAATAATTCATACCATGTAATTTTTTTGACAGCTTCAAGTAGAGGGATATTGATTTCCACTTTTTGTAAAGTGTCTATAATTTCTTTTTGAAGTGTTTCTTCATGAAATTTCATTTATTCAATAATACATGATAGAAATGGAGGGGGTAATTCTTTCTTCTCCCTTTTTTGCCTTTCGATTAGAGTTTCTTGTCTCTTATTCTATGACTTATCATTCTTTTCCTCCTCTTAGTTTTCTTATTCTTAGTGTATTTTCACAAGATTTTATGAATTTTCAACAACATTTTCTCTCATAATAGGTGGTATTTTTTTAGGTTCAATTGTGGCTAGAGGTGTGATTTCTTTTCCACTTATTGTTTTGATTGCATTGACATTATCTTTTGGAATTATTGAAGTTTGGGATGTAAGGTTTCATGTATTCATTGTTATAATTTCCAAAACATTTTTTTAACTATTTGGATATTTTATTAGAAATTTATTTAATCCCCTCAACATCTTACTATAGTAGTTGGTTCTCACTAGGTGGTTTTTCACTGGTGTACGGTTGCTTATATGTATTTATTTGGAATGGTGATGGATTAAAGGGATGTTTTTATTGAAAGGTTTTTTATAGGAATTTTGGAATGGAGGGGTGTTTTGGAGTTACTATTGAAATAGAGGTTTATCCTGGGTCTGTAGGATTCTATTTCCTAGTTAGTTTTGGGGTTGAAATGGTTGATTTGGTTGGAATTTCTTTTACTTATAAGTAGCAGAATAAAAATTAGTTCCATGCACTTCTGGACACTGGTCAGTGTAATGATAATTAGAATAGAATAAACTGCATACTTGATTCAGTTCTTGTAGTTCCTTAACTTGTTTCACAGAAATTTGTCGCACCAACCTAGTGAGTTTGACAATTTCACTTATAATTAATTCTGTTGAATCAGATGTTCTCACCACATAGATTCCTATTGTTCTTAAAACTCTTTTAAAAAAAATTTGTGAGTTTTAAGCAATCTTATCAATTAGTACTCTGTTACCTGTAGCTGACTTGTCATTTAGGGATCCCCCAAATGGAGCATCTATATGATTTCGATAATTATCCAGAAGTCCTTGGTACAAGAACATAAGGAATCAGTGTTCCTCCATTTCTTAATGTGGGTATCACTAAAAGAGCTTCTTGAAATACTCCCAGCACTCGTTGAGGGTTTCACTTGTTGATTATCTAATTGACGTTGTTTCATGTTCAAATATTTGGTAATATCAAGAAAGGTACTCTGATTTTTAAATATCATGCTACATCCCACTATCTTTATTTTTTAAATCACATTTTTGTGATGCTTCTTTACTATTTTTGTCATGTTCTTTACATTCAACGCATTTCTCGAGAGAACTATGCCATGGTTTCTTTAACTAGGATTTGATTTATTCATGTAAAAATATAATGGTTTTAGGTACTTTTGTTTTAAATTATTGAGGAATTTATTTGGTTTTAAGCACCTTTTTCAAAATAATCCTTTTTATTATGTCCTACCTAATAAATTAATCCTTGTATCCCTTATAACCCATGAACAACCTATTGATTTAGCTACATTATAAGCTAATTTTTCCTATAAAACCAGCTCTTGAAGTGAAATTGCATGGTCAAATTGAAATTAAGTGTGTGGGAAGATTTATTGTGGTGTACTACCACATTTGGTGATACATTGGGTGAAAACAATGTTGAAGAGATGATTTTTCTACTGAATATTTTATTTTGTTAAATTTTGTGCCTTTTTTGGATCCTTCATGATAAAATATGTTGTGACTTTCTTAAGATTCCAAGCAGCAAATAAAAATTTTAAACTACAAAGGTTCCCTCCCCCAAACGTTAAGTGATGCAGTGTCCTCGGGGCATTTAAATGGATTTAACATGTAAGATTATTCAAAAATTAATCACAATAAGCAAGAAAAATATGAGAGGTACGACCTAAAATATTTTTTTGATAAAAAGGTTGTAGGAACGTGATATCCTTCAATGGCTCTAATGGAAGTGATCCTAGATGTGGGAAAGAATCTTGGGATGAAACATCTTTTTAGTTCTTCCAAATCACTGATATCCCCTAGTTGTAGATTGTACAACCATTCCGTGTCTTCTCCTTCGAGTGAGAAGGGGAATTCCCTCCACTGAAATTAGTCTTTGGGTGTTCCACGTGGCCTGAAGCCTGAGCAACTGTATTTGAAATCTTGCATGTCCTGATTTGTATATTCTCTTGCAAGACCATGAAACCTAGGAAGCACAAGAATCATATTCAAATGTAATTCAGAATAATTTGGTTCAGTGGGTGAAATGATTTGGTTATTGTTAATGGCAAATTGAGTTACACATAGATCACATAGGGTTTGGTTGGGATTTCCATCCAGGATTTTAGGTTCAGAGTGAACACAAAGAGTTTCCCTTGAATCTAAGGGATCTATTTCTTCAATGATTTCTGGTAGGTTTATTTCTATTAGTTGGTTTAATTTTCATTCAATTTATGGATCAAATTCAATTAATGGTTCTTTTGAGTTCCAATTCATTCAATTTTGAAAATCTTTTTATGTTTCACGGCCTCATTGACAACGGCACCAAGTTTGAAGCATTCCTGTCCTAGGGTATAGAAAAAAATTCAATTCCCTAAGTGTATTGTAGTGATTAACCCTACGAATTCTCCCAAATATAAGTGCACACAAAACATTTTTTCACTTATAAAAGAGGGTAAAATGGGGTTTTTCTAGAATAAATCACTAAGGTATTTATTTAAAAAAATTAGATTCAAATGATTAAAAAATTATGATATTAAGAGGGTGATTAGGTCATGTTCATTTCCCAATTGTAAATATATACATGCTCAATTTAATTCAAACCTCTTCTTATGAGTAGATTAAATTGATTTTCCACAATCCTTTCCTCTCAATTCCTTGGTGAAATTATGATGGTGAGAGAAAACCTTACTAAGATCTCATTTTCGTCAACTCTTCTTCCATGTGTAAAATATTTGTATTAAATATCATCAATTAAATTTTAAAAAACCCAAATTGGACTTTTGTATCCCAAAAAATCAATAACATTCACTCCCTTGTTTACATGTTGATGATCGTTGAGTACTTCACCACCAATCCTTAATCTATTCAATCATATAAAAACCAAAAATTAGTGGAGGGAGATAATGATTATTTGACCATGGAAGAAATCAATAATGGAATTAAAATTCAAGAACGATTGCACTTTATAATAATATCCTCTATATGAAATTGAAGACAAATTTGAGTAAGAAATAAATTTCATTAAATTATGTTCAAGAACTCAAGCATTACAAAATAGAAAACCACCCCTTCCCTAAAAACTCAAAATATTAACCCCACCATGGTAATGGTAATCAAGGTGAATCGAGAAGAAGAAGGCGTTAAAAATTTATGGAAAAGAATATAAATAAAATATAAAAATCCAAAATCTTCTCCTCCATGGTGTCCTGGAAGGAATGGGATGGAATGAGATTCTTTAAGAGGGAGGAGATCCCCTCCTTTTATAGGCATAATTTGTACCCCAAAAGTTTATGTGTTTTATCCACATTGAATGACCTCTTCACATGTTGTACCCTTATTTAATTTTTTTCATAATTATATTGGTCGTCACTCCAAATTTTTTATCATATTTGGAAAATTATTTCGAGATTTATTACCATTTTACCCCTACAATTTATTATGTCTAGTCAGACTTTTAAAATCGAAAACCTCTGGATTATAATGATTTAATGACCACTAAAAAGGCCAATTCACGTATCGTAACCTTAATTAAAGATGTTTCAAAAATTCTTGTATGTCTACTTGTATAATTTCACAGCAATTGGGCCCACCATAAACGAGTAATGTACCCCACACCATAAATAGACAAATCTATACACTATTTTCATTGTCCAACTTGTGAGCTTCTTTTGAGCTTCAATATAGTCGATTCCACTTTTAGTCAAGTATGATGAAATAATGCAATGAATGTTTAGAATATATCAAAGAAATAATTTTTAAATTTGGATTAATGTATGAAATTATATGGCCAAAATACAGAAATAATTTAAAATAGTTAAAAATACAAAATGGGCTATTTTTACTATAAATCTCAAAATATCACTAATATCATAAAATGCGGAAATTTATCATAAAGTAACACATTTCTGGAATTTAAAACAATGATGTTAAATGTAAAAGTATTGTAAATATTTACACATTGTGGTGGGATTATGTTTGGACTTTTACATTCCTTTACATAATTCCATACTCTAGTTGTTGGATTTTGATGTATGCATGAATAGTTGTTCAGTTGTTGTAACATTTTAGAATTGTATAGGCATGGAGATGTGTGAGTGTTTACTTGTATATAAAATCAGGCCTCCCTTGTCAATGATATTCCTACTGGTCACTATTCACCATCCCCTGCACTATTGGAGGTGGGTTTGGGGAGTCATGGCATGAGCCTCATTTGGATGTCTCATGAAAGAGTAGTATTAGAGGAGTTGGATTTACCATAGGATTGGAGTATGGGAGATTGGTATGGGGAAACAGTCTTAAGTGTTTTGAGTTTGGATTTCAGGCCATGGACTCTAGTGTTGGGGATGTGGTCAACGAATCCATACAGAAGGACACTGATCACCTAATTTTCTACTTGATACCTGAAAACACTGGTTGTAGAGAAAACATTAGTGTATTCATCATACAGAAATGTGTTTTGGTGTCTGTTTACTTCTTGATTCAGCCATCTAGATATACTCATTGACTGTGGTGAATCTTGTTTAGTTTTAGGAAACCAGTGCGACGTATGCCATCTAGGATTCAGAATCAAGATCACGAGGATGAGCTCCTCAGTGATGAGGCTTCAATATAGGGACCAGTTATATAGATGTAACCTCCTGGTGGTTCACCATATGGACCACCACCTATAGAGAATCACATTATGCCTACAGTACCAATGGATGAGGTGTACATATTAAAAAAAACATTATTTTTAGCGATATATATCCATTAGGTTTCATGGTGAGATCAACGCACAGTTGGATGAGGACTTCCCTACGGTAGTAACCTATGTTTTATGTCTCGTCAACATACCAACATGTCATATAAAGGTTCTGGTTGCAATACTTCTCCATGGCATGGCTGGACAATGTGTGGGTTGGTGAATGAGTCTTACGATGAGGTGACTCTAGCATGTCCATAGTTTGAGAACGTTTTAGATAGGCATTCTCTCTAGTTATGCTGATGGTTTTACATATACAGGATCTTCTACATATCCATTTGGGAAAAAACAGTAGCTAAGTATTCATCAAGGATTACTATCATCTCCAGGTACTCAATGGATATATTTTTTGATAAGTTATTCATGGATCATGCTTTAGAATGAGGAGTGTGTAGAGACATATGATCAAGTGTTATCCTTCTATAAATCACTGCTTATATTTGGGTGCTAGAGTGTGCTTTTTTGGGTGGGGGTTTCTTTGTTTAGTAGGTACATCGAGTTTTTTTAGTAGTGGGAAATCAATAGTAGATACCTCGGATGTAGGTAGATGACATTACTCTATGGGACCTCAACATGGAATAGGTTTTAGGAGAAGGTCCCAAGATAGAGGTTCTATTGTTCAATGCTCATAGGGTTGTTTTAGTCATAGTGGGGAGAATAAATGCTACATATGTTATCGAAGGGGTAATTTTCCGGGGATTGTATAAACCACTATACATCAGACCGTGAAATCATCGATTTTCCACTGATATAGAGAAAATGCAAGATAAGATAGGTTCTAAGGGTATAGGATGTTGAAGAGGATCTTGGATAGTAGCATTAGGTGTTAGATGATTTTAATTTTTACCACCACCACCCCCAGGTGCTCCATGATAGACTTAGGGACCTGTAGGATTGGGCGGGGGAAACAGCTGGTTGTCAAAGCTAACAACCTAGAGGCTCCTAGAATGATACGAGGTATAATCTGTGTCTTTTCTACCTTTTATACATTATTGATAAAATTAGTTTCAAGTCATTTATTTCCTTATACTTCTCATGTTAATGTATTAATGATTTTGGGTGATCCCTTAGATTAAATTTTACACTTGGAGACTTGTACTAAAGATTACACTATGATCACACACTTGTGCCAACAGTTTGACCTGACACTTGGATGTGTGTGTTTCAATTGGGATCTCTTTTTTTAGTGACAATGACCTATGGATTCATCATAAGTATGGAATATTTATCTATAGTTCATACACAGATTGACTATTCTAGCAAAGGATGTGATGTGTCTGTAGTGATGGAACTTGTAGAACCTTAACCCTGATAAGACTGGAGCATATGTCTCCATCCATTACAATGTCATGATTATAAATAATCAAATCTCTAAGGACCAAATAGTTTAGTAATATTGGTAAACCATATGGATACATTATTATTGTATTGAAAATGAATACACTAATTACAATATTATTTCTTTTTATAAATTTTTTCCCACAGAGCATATCCTTGCATATATTTTTAGTACACTTCTTGGATTCATGAGGAAGGAAAACAAAATAAGTCTGATCTCAAAATCTCTTTAAGGGTTAATTACAATGGAAACAATAATGAATCAATGTTATTAATAAATACAGGAAGGTATATAACTAAACACACAATCTAGGGAATCAATAAACTGGGAGGGAGTGAATAAACAATATGGAAATGTAAATAAATGAACAAAAATTCAATTTAAAATAACTAGATAAGACATAATTAATATGGAATGATAAATAACTAAAAACCATTCAATTTAATCAATAATGTGAGAATATAATTCATTCGTATATTTTTTAATAGTGAAAAACTCAATGATAAAAACAACTAAATCGTGATGAAGGAAATGTTTAACAATTGTATTCCATGTTTCCATGGTAGATATTACCTTTTCCATCCAGAACTTTAACAATATGGTTTATAACATTCTGGTTGAAATCCTTACTAAGGATAACCAAATGGATCGTCGCATGAGAATACAGATTCATCAAGGGGATATTTTTAACTGATCCCCATCCATGTCGTACCAATCCAAATAATTCCACATATATCAAATAATTGATTTAATTCTACAATAATGTTCCTTATCAATGATTTTGATTTAATAAAAGACTTGTATTTATTAATAGTTCCCAGGATAATCAAATAACTATCAAGTTGAAAAAAGTATGTAAATATTTTATAAATTTTTGGTAATAATAATATCCAATTAATGTGAATATGAATATTTTAGTAAATTTAATTTATTATAAAAATAATCAATAGTACGTGAATATTTCAAGATAAAGTTATCAATTACAAACAAAAAGTGATATTTCAGAGATAACTATTAACACTTGGTAATTTCAAAGTCAAACCCCCTTGGATGAGGTATTTCAATGTGAAACATTAAATACCAAGAATAATTATTGAATAATGATATTAAATGGAAAATAGGAAGTATATACTGCACAAAAAAAATAAGTAATTAGTTAATATTACATTAATCTCACAGATTTAAAAAGTGAGCTGAAAATCTCTTACATTGTGTTTCCTTTTAGGTGAACATTATATAAAATCAGGTATAATGGTTTCAATAATTTCAATAAATTATTAAAAAACGGTCATATTTAAAATATTATATATTATCTTCTTATAATATTTTATTACCCATTTGTTAGTAATCATTCATTATTTTCACTATTTTGGGTTTTAATTGCCTACTGTTTCGAATATGTTTTTAGCTGTGAATTGTTATCCTCATAAAATAGATCATGATTTCATTATATATATAATTTTAATCATGATATAAATTTCATATATATTAAGTATATATGTATTTATAATAATCCACAATAATTGGAGATATCAAATTAGATGTATTATTTATGAAGACAGTAGGTTGTACGTACACATGAACGCTACTTCTATTTCATCATTGTATTTAAAATAATTCCAATTAAATTTTATATATATATATATATTATAATTAACGTATCATATATTATGTCATATGTATCACATTGGTTTTTTAAAAATCATTCTTAATATATTCCATGTAAATTTTTAAGGAGTCACATTGATTTGGTGAGGTGGTGGCCCTCTGTACACACGAAATATTATTGTGTATCACATTATAAGGATGTGTGTGAAAGATTAGATTGAAATATTAGCATAAAAACATCTTACTATATTTAATATACTTAATTAATTATATTATAATTATATATTAAATTTGAATGGTTGGGGAGTAAATGAATCAAAAGTGATCATTGAAGAGTGTTAACCCAAATCTGGGTAACTCCTTTTGGTTTATACCAAAAGACAATCTTGGTTAGATTTATGAACAGTGAAAGGATTCATGGATGGTAGAGGAAATTTAGGATCTTATTTGGTTGGTGTTTTTATGAGACAAATGGATTTATAGTTTTGAATATGTGTGAGGTGAGAGTGCTTTTTTATAATGGAAGAGAAGTGGTGTTCTTGAAACTTTTTGAAAGAGGGAATTCCACCCGTGTTTTTCCATTCTCATTTGGATCCAATAATATTATCAATTAGATAAAAAGGGGATATTGTAAATGTAACTCCATAAAATGGAATTTATTAAAAAAAATTGGTAATTTTTCCCATAAGTTTAAGGTTATGTCTATTGTTAACATAATGTTTCTCTTAATCTGAGTAATTTATTTTAATTACCTTCACTAATATTTTTGGTCAAAAACTATGTTGACCAAATTATAAATTAGAAATTATGATGATTCCAAGTATTTAATCAATTTTTCTATATTCTAATAATATAAGTTGTGGAAATTAATTTAAAATTAATCATGCAAACTGGATGACAAAGAGGGTTTTAAAAGTAAAACAATGTTCTAAAGTTTGAGAGATTTATATATCTATTATCAATGTTAAATTTATTACGTTGAAATAAATTGAATTAATTGATGTAAAATTGATCAAATTTTTCTGTGAAACTAATTTAAAATATAATTTAACTATATACATTATTGAGACAAAAAGTCCATTTTAAATTAAAATTCAGTATTTTCACTATTCGTTAAAAAATTATACTTCTCAGAAAAATAAAAAAAAATTCACCATAAGATACTTTTGATGTTCCAGCTCAAAAAATAAATCTTATTTTGATATATAAAATTTATAAAATTTACAAGAAATATATTTAAAATAAATTCCCCATTAAAATGTGATAAAAGTTTCTTTTTAGAAAAATACAATTTTAAGCATAAAACTGGATATATTCTTATCTTATGTATATAAAAAACATTGTATGAATATAAATAATAATTTATTGAATATAATATATATATATATATCTCTCTCATTAATAGGATTCAATATAGTAATTAATTAAATTTCTTATAATAAAACACCTTTATCATATAATATCATTTTTTATTAAAATATTCCCTTTATATTCAACTGGTTGTTATATTTACTTCTAATTATTTGTTTACCAATTAATTTGATCATATATATTAAAATTTTAGTTAGTCCTTTTCATAAATTATAATTTAATTGATAGGTTATACTATATTATAGTAAATAAATGTTTTTTAATAATACATTATTGTTTAGTAAAACACAGTCTTGTGTGTAACAAAAGATATAAAAGAAAGTCATTATTACATGTTATACATGATAAAATAGTATTTCATGAATTAAAATATATATAATATATTAAAAATATTAAATATAGAATAAATTATTGATATTTTATATTCCTTTCTATGTTTTTTTTGTGTTTCATACATGCTATCGAATAAAGTTTATGCATTTAGAATTTTCAGGGTGTCACAGAACTAGGTTATAATTTTTTGATAAAATTGAAGCCCTTGAAGATCAAGAAGGACTCATGCATATGAAGAATAATCATATTACTTATATTTTGTCTAAACAGACCCTTGGTAAAGAATATGTTATGATTTTTCAGTTCCCTTTAGTGGTGGAGAAGTATGAAGATGTCTTCCCTGAGGATGTTCCACTTTAGACTAAGTGTTTCACCCTAGTCATCCTTATATTTTTACATTAAGGTGGATGGGAGATTGAGATTATATTTGGACTATTGGCACTTGAACCAGTTTATTTTGAATAAAAAATATCCAATAATAAGAATCAATGACCTCTTTCATTATCTGAGAAGGGAACGATGGTTCACAAAGGTTGACCTCAGATCAGGATATCATTAGTTGCGAGTATGGGATAAGGATATACCAAAGATGGAATTCAGATATCACTACAGTCCTTATGAGTACTTAATGATTCCCTTTGGCATTAAGAACACCCCAATAGTGTTCATGGGACTCATGAACTAGATCTTTCATCCATTCTTAGACAAGTTTGTGGTAGTCTTCGTCGATGATATCCTTTTGTGCATGGTGTCTGAGGAGTAGCATGAGTCCCACATAAGTACGGTTCAGACATACTCTGAGAGCACCATTATTATAGAGATCTCTCAATGTGTTAGTAATTTATAAAGTAAGTCCACTATCTGGGAGACTTTATCTATGCATATGGATTGGAAGTGGAATAGGCCAAGGTCTAGGTAGTGTTAGCTTGGGATCCACCCAAGAGCCAGATGGAGGTGTGAAGATTCCTTGGGTCGGAAAGCTATTACCATAGTTTAATACCTTAATTCTCTATGATATCAAGTCCCAAGACATATTTGACCAATAAGTAGTGTCCTTTTAATTGTTCTAAAAGATTCTTAGTATGATTTTACTAATTTCGTACAATGATTTATGAGATCTCTAATCTTGAGTTTCCAGTGGAGAGTGTTGAATATGTAGTGTTCTACGATGCACTTAAAAATGGTGTTGGTTTTGTTCTAATGCAGTGTAAGGTGGTGAGTTTCTATGGTTTACATCATTTGATATCACATGGGTAGAACTACATGATACAACATAGAGAGTTTGTAGAAGGATACATCGTACTTAATATGTTATGACACTACCTGATGGATGACCAATTTATCATCAATTTTGGTCACAATATTCTCAAGTATATCTTCTTTCCGAAGGATCATAACTTGAGACAGAGGATATGGGTAGAGTTTCTATATGATAATGTATTATATATTTTATATACTCTTAGGATTGGTAATGTGGAAGAAAATTCTCTCAGAAGGAGATCTTTTTCACAGATACCGAACAAGGTGTCAGAGTAGTTGGCCTTGTTACAATTATCCTTTATGGATAGAGAGGGAGTAGATAACCTCTATTCAATGGATATAAAACCTATGGTCTTATAGAGATTTGGGGAGGTAGATCTTGGGGATACTGACTATGATACCCTATGTATTCATATATTCATAGGAAATGATCCTGATAGAATTTATAAAGGTGGGGATCATGTGGTTTTTTCCTGATGACGCACAATTGTACCAGAGAAATTGTGAGAGGAGGTTTGGTTATATTTTTATAAATCTCACATGGCAGTATATCTAAGCATAAAAAATATTTACCAGGTCCTTCAACGTCAGTTTTGGTTTCCATAGGTGATGATGGGAGATGTAGTTATTCTCTCTTGAGGCCATACATGTTAAAAAATGAATACTGATCACTAAGTTCAAATGGATTTAGCTCAAACACTTACAATTCTAGTGTTAAAGTGGGATGGGATTTCCATGGAATTCCTAATGGGATTACCACAATTGAACAGGGGAAAATTATGTATGGTTGATCATAGACTGATTCATGAAGTCGGCCCACTTTTTAGCCATTCGGCATCAGAGTTTTGTTGTGAAATTTTGATTCCACAACTTATAATAGATGTTATAAATCCCTGGAGTTCCATCAATGATCATTTTTGATGAAGATGATTTTTTCACATCTCAATTATGGAATGGATTATAGGAGTTGTTTGAGTTTTTGGATATTTTATGGATTATTTTCAAGACTAGGTGTTAAGATGGTGAGAGATTATAAGGCCCATCATACCCAGAATAATTTTCTGATATATATTAAATATATTGAAAATAACTAACGTGGATATTTTTTAAAAAAGTGTAACAACTTCTAAATAAGGAGGCCTAATAAAAAACATGGGGGAATCCTTGAGTTCAGACCCTCGGTTTTACCCAAGGCATGACATAACCTTGGTCATTTTACGGTGTTTGTAGAAAATTAACCATGGATGTAAAATGAATAAAATAATTAATTAAATTATTATATTTTATTCTGTTGATGAAATAAACAAACTTATTCTATAAATAAATCGTTATAATGAATTCCAATTTTTAGCTAATAAACCCAATATATCTAGAATAATAGTCATCTAATGAGATTCCATTGGCACAAGGTGACCCGATCAGTGATCAATGACTATTGCAAGATGATTTCTGTGTATCTCTCCAATGATCAAGGAAAAGCTCCATTCTTCATCGGCGATGGATCCAAATCATGGTTTGATGTTTTCTTGATTTGGTTTATCTTCCCATTATTAATTCTTATAACAAAAGGTGAATCAATCAACCAAAAAAGTGATCCATGGTTCAGTCATCTTATCTGATGGGTTTATCTATGGGGTTAATTTTGGAGAATTTATTTCGGATTATTGACTCTTGACCTATCGTTATAATAGCGAATAATCAACTCTAACATATGTATTGACGGAAAATTTTTACTCTTATTTGTGGTTTTGAATTTTCCCCCTTATTCTTCATTCATCAAAATTTTAATTTCTTTGTCCAATTGTTCAACATCCACCATGAAATAGATGCTTTCCCACATGTTACTTGGAAAAAGAATTTGATATCCAATATCTCAGATCGGTAGGACATGACAGCGGTGCGATGATGGAAGTGGTGGTGAATTAGATGGTTTTGGATACTTGATTTATTTTTATTCCATGTGATACTAATAATCGTGTTCAATTGTGTCTTCTAAATGAATTTGATGAACCAAACATATTTTTCATTAATGAAAAGGCTTGGCCAATGTGGATCCTTGATGTTTTTGGCAAGGTTAAAGGATCATTTGATAATCAGAGTAATTGAAATGAACACGGGATCCAGACCTAAGAATCTAAAATTTTCTACACCACACAATGTGTATCAGAGATTCACATTCCATGTTTACACCTCTTAGTGGTTTCAAGGGTTTCGGGAAATAGATAAGTATCACACAGTGTGTGAATTTTTCAAACTACGTATAGTCCCATTTGGTGAGCTCCATGTGTACCTCATTGGGTAAACTAACATTAGATGGAGTAAATTGGCACCAAAATTCCATGTACTTCCACATGGACTAGGCTAGTCCTAGTATATAGGAAGAGTGCATAGGAATCCGACATGCAATGTAATGTTTCAGCAACATAGAAACGAAACAAGGTTCATTTACCTGGGAATGACGTGAGGTCGAAGGGACATGGCGTGTAACCCTACTACACTCTGTGTGATCCTGTAAAGTTGTGTTGGATCAATTTTACTATGTATCTTGGATAAGATAAATTAGGGTGTGTTCCCCGTATCATTTCCCTAAAGGTTTCTATTGAATCACCTCCTACACACTGGATCGTAATCCGTACTATAGGAATTCTTAGATGGAGTTGTTAGAATCCTTTTGTGAGGCCCAAAGTGAGATCCTTTATTTATATTCAGGCCCCAAATAGAGTTCCTTATTTCATTGTGACTAACTCTACATTGGTACCAATCCTCATCCTAGTATTTTAATCCAGACTGAGTATTTGGTGTACACCATGGCCACGGGAATGATCCTCATCTATATATTGTATCTCTTAGTAATTTCATCATGTCCTTAAAATGGAGAGACATGACGAGCACTGCCTCTCAGATGGACATCATCGACACTATCAGGCTCATGGAGTGTGTTCTACTACATGAATGTCATGTTGAACCATCGAGTTGGAATATTAGGCAGGTATTATGGTTGGTAATTCACCTATTGAATGTGTTTCTTTTTTGAAGGTATCTATATATTCTTTGTATATATGTTATAAACATATACCTATGTCAAAATAACAATTTTTATTTTGTTTTATTCTCTTTATTTTGTGTTGTCTTATTGAGTATTGTTATACTCATCCCTATAAAAGATTTCCCCACATGTTTTGTGTCTTGGGTAGATGACATGCCTTTTAAAAGAGTCCAAGATAGACTGGGACTTGGTGGTGCATAGCGAGACTAAATGGACCTATGTGTGTTCATGATGTATCTTGACATTCGTCCCCATTTGTTACCTTCAGGTTGGAAATGTTTTCAGAATCATTGTGGTGGTCTTGTATTTTTCATCATTTAATTTACTTTTCTTCCTATCATACTCTAGTAGTGGTATTTAGATATATGCATACATTTTTGTTCAATTGCTTTTATATTTCAGCATTGTATGAGCATAGAGATGTGTGTGTGTGTTTAGGTAATTAGGCTAAGTCCTCCAATGTTAGTGATATTCCTAGTAGGCACGAGCCGTCATCCCATGACCTATTGAATGTGGGCATAGGGAGTCATCGAATGGGCCACTTTGGAATGGTTTATGACATTTATTGTATACTATAGCCCTAATAAAGTGTTTATTTCCCTTCATTCCAAAAGTATTCTTAAAGGTAAGATCCAAATTCTCAACATGAGTATTAATTGTCATTTTAACTTACTCTATTTATTCTTCTCATCAACCCTACTCCAAACCCATTTTAACCATTTTTATATAATGTTATCATTTTATATAATTTAAATAAATTTTACTATATTTCTTATACAACAATAATCAATTCATCAACCATTAAATCAAAAAAATGAAAATATAACCCAAGTGCTTGTGTGAACTAATTCTTCCAATAATGGAAAATTTTGTTTCTCAAAAACACCATTCAAGATTTGTTCTAGAAATTTTTTTAGTGAATATATCTCTATCAGGAGTTATATTATGGAATATAATTATGAATTCTATATTTAATATTACCAAAAGGTGATCATTGTAAAACTAAACCCTTGAAATGAACAAACTAAGAGGAAAATCAATTTATTTATAAGTGAAAACATCATTTTCATTAACTTTGTTTTGATAAATAATCCCAATTATGATTCAGTGCCTTAATAAAAATTTTATAATGTAATAATTCTTATTTATTGTGATATTATGAAAAAAATATCTTTTATATCCATTCTCACACATATATTGTTGCTTGTGTTTTTTCAATTAGTTTAACCTTCAACGTGAACAATGCCATAAATTTATATAATTGATGTATTTGGAAACATAATATTGGATAATAATAAGTAAATAAAAAATTTTCTTTATTAGTAACAAAATATTTAACTCATTATTTAAAGCAAAATTGATCATTCATTATAAATTTCCAAAACATTATCATGGATTACATTGTCGTATTGAATATAATTGAAATATATAAGAAATAAAATTATAAAATTATAAATATTTATAAAACATAAATTCTATAACATTTTAGTATAATATATTTATGGGATTTTTGAGAAAAATGAATAACATTTCCACTATTAGGAAACTATTCCAAAATGGTCAAGATTACTCACACCCAATATATAAAATGGAAAATAATTAACTAATATATTGGAAAAAAATAATTTTAAATTATTTATTTTAAAATTTATAGATACGAAATTTGTTCTTAAATAGGTTATTAAAATATTTATTTTTGTTATATAATAGATTAAAGCACGTTAGTGGAAGACTAGAATTTACCTAATGGATTCATTTCCTAAAATTTAATGTCTTTGGACATTTTCTACAAGGTAAACAATGTTATATCTATATGGTGTGATTACTACCTAACAGATGTATTTTAAAATACTAATTTAATTTATGGTTCTTAAAGGCCTATATTTTTTTAAATATTCAGGTTGATTTTGATTCAAAATTTAAATGGGTGTTTGGAAACTCAAATCCCTTCACTGAGTTATAATTATTCTTCTTCAACAAGTTCCTTCCAAAAATGGTTTCTTCCACACTGATATATTATTTAATTATATTCTAACAAATTATCTAGGGGTAACTTCTTTTTAATTTAAATATTTTAACTTTGTAAAATTCTTTCTCAACTTGTCAATAATTGTTGGGAATAATTTTCAACATCATAATTGTTGGATTACACTCCATATCCCTATTCTTTATCCTGTTAATGTTATCCTTTATTTTTGGAAACATTATTATTTATTGTCTCATGTGACAATCATATTTCCAGACTCATCTTTTCAGAAGGTTATTTTATTCCTTTTTTTGAGATGTGGTATTTAAATAATGATGTTTTTATAAAAAAAATATTGTTCTCCTTCCAAGCTCATTTGTTTTATTATTCACTACATATTTATTTGGGATAAAATTTAGGTAATTATTTGGGGAATATTATGAAAGGAAATTTTTTAAGAAATTTTTTAATTAAATTTTCAATATGAATTTTTATAGTGGCCAAAAACTCCATCTGTTATGATAATGATAAGAAAATTGTAAGTATTTATACATTTTTATTATGTGTAAAATAATCATTACACTATTACTACCATCCGTTTCAACGTTGCTCCCTTTCCCTAATTTAAATTTTTCTCTTAATAATCATAATTCATAATTATTTTAACATTAAAATTGGTTATTCCCTCTAATTTTTCAATGTGATTTTCCAAATTATCTGGAAAAATTATTTTACTTATTTCTCAACATGCACTATTTATTTCTATGGAATTCCCTTATGATATCATCCAAATTATTTATATGGAGGTCTTATTCTCATGTTCTGTATTGTTATGTAACCCTTTTCCTTCGTGGGATAATTATACATTGATAGAATTGTGTATGATTTCTTCATGAAGCACATATAACGTCCAACACATTACATATTGATATTACATAAATATTAAATAAAATTTTTACTTAACTTAGAAAAACCTCACCTAGACTGTATAGGTTAAGAGTCTTTAGAAATTGGGAAATATAAACAAGTGATTTATAAAACGTCCACATTATGTCCTGCTTATTTTTTCTTAAAAAGACTCCCTTTTGACATTTATTACTTAATACCCTTCTTCCTGACCTGGGGAAAAGAAACATATGAAAGGGTGAGATCAAATTCTCATTAAGGGTAAATAAGGTAAATATCAATCATATCATAATCATAAGAACATAAAAATTGAATATCTTATCTTGTATATAATAGATCATAATATCATGTCATGGGATAAATCATAAAAGTGAAATGTAATCCCAATAGTCATAACATAAGACATGAATTTTTTGTAGTAGACACATAATCATAAAAAATCACTTCATATTAGTCAATGATCATTACAGACACCATCATAGGCACAAATTCCATTACTGAACTGAGTTCACTCCACATGCCAACCCTTTATTACTAAACAGGATTTGCTTGTTATTTCAGTCATGTATATTTAATGAGATATAAATATTCACCCAATGAATTAGAGTTATATATAGTTCATACCCATATCATAATTAAATATTTATTATGTGTGCCACAAAAACATAAAAATATTCAACATATCATAACCCCGGAAATAAAATTGGTTTCTTAAACATCATTCAATCATAATTGATATTAAAAAAACATATTTCTTAAATAAAATTCCAACATAAACACAATAATACCATAGTAATAATAAGGTTATAAATATAACCCTATTTAAATAGTGTCATCTTAGACGGAAAATAATTTTGGGAAAACACTTGAAAATAATTCATGAGGAAAATAAGCTTTATTATACCAAAACATTTTACTTCCTCAAAATCCCACACCATTTTAGAAGAAATAAATTTATTTTAAAATAATCTTATATATTTTAAGGGAATATTCAATGAAATAGTCCATTATTAAAGTGTAGAAATATGTTCATATAGTACAAGTTAATAAAAAATTCTTCTTGTAGTTTTTCTAAAAAAGTCAAAAAGTATCTCATACTGAAAACAACAAAATATTGCACAAATACCATTTAGTAAAAATTTACCAATTGTTAAATGTAAAATATAAAAATTATATAAGGACATAAATAATATTTTTAAAATATAAATTTAGGAAACATGGACATGGATGATAATTATACCCTAGTAAATACTTACTAATAAACAATCTCAGATAAAAATAAGATTTGATAAGTTATCCCTTACCTTAGGACAGATATGCTTCAAATGTATCTAAACCTCCTGTATAATCATATAAATAATATTAATAACTTATTCCATAATCCTAATAATTTTTATGATAACATTTATAATAATATTTTCATCTGTTTGTAAGTAACATTTCATCATTACTCGTTATTCGGGTATTAACTGCCTTATGTTCTTATGCAAGTTTCGTCAGATAAGTTCTTATTCCTCATATTAGGTTATAGAAATATCATCTAAATAATTTCATTATTATAATATACATCATATTTATTCATTCATTTCATTTATATTATCATGATTTAATGAAGATTATGTAGAAACAATCACATCGCACCATGGAGATGGTAAGTGGTACGTACGCACGAGCGATGAAATTGTTCCCAAAATTGTTGGATGGTAATGTATTGAATGGGGTATAGTATCTAAGAATAAAAATAATTTTATTTCAATAACATATATATTTATTAATTCAATAATTATACCCATCCATATAAGGTGGTGGTGAAAAACGGATTACAGCACAACATGGAGATAGTAAGTTGTGTGTACATACGCGTGGTCATTCAATTTTCCATAGGATGGGTGGAAGGGGGAATATAGTGTATTCGTATTTATAATAAAATATCTGTATATGAGTGATACTAATGTTATTACTTTATAATGAAATAGCTAATGAATATGAAGAAAATGAAGAAAAAAGTTTGAATGAATCAGTAAATTTTATTACCGATTCTACAATTTGCCTCCTCTAAATCTCCTCTTAGAGCTCTAGAGTTGGTATTTTAAGACGAGCAGAACCTCTATAATAAAAATAGGTAAGTTTAGAAGGATAACAGGTAGGTTATGTTTGTGATTTAAGTCACAAAATATATTTTATAGGTGAGGGATGAGGTGCCTTTTTATAATTGAGGTTAGGGGCACTTTTGGAAACTCCATAAATAATAATATATAATAAAATCATACCCTACCCAAAAACCTCCAAAGTGTCCCAATGTAAATATGAGATGATATAGGGTTTTTACCTCATAAAAAAATAAATTTTTTACAGCATATTTTTTCAATTTATACCATATCTTTTTCATTGACACTTAGTTAATCGATAAAATATTAATTGTCGTAATAATATTCTAAATATTTAATGGTCATAAATATTTACCTATATGGTTTTAATTGACCATGAATGTATATTTTATGAAATGTTAGACCTTATAATTATAAATTTGTAACTTTTAAATATTTTTATGATTTTTAAATTATTTAATAAAATGTTATGTTTATAAAATATCAATAGTGTCGATTTTAACACAATTCATTTATTTGACCTCAAATAAAACCCATAGAGAAGATACATTTGAAAACAAATATTAAATGCCCTCATAAAATGAAATATTCACCTATAAAATTCTTGTATAACATTAATTAGTTAATATGATATTTATTTTAATATTTTCAAACCATTTATTTTGTATTTCTATTAATAAAATAATATTTACATCAATATTGTGTCATCATTAATGGTAAATATATAATATATAAAAAATTTAAATAAATTTCTATGATGTAGGTAATTATTTTAAATTTCTATAGATAATATATAGTTCGTATTATCTCCTATTAAACCATATATTAAAATTAATATACTTATATACAATGTGATTATGACATTTTGACACATTCATTGGTTTTTATTACATTAATGTCATATTCATAGGTAGGTGGCCATAAAGTAATTCCATTTAGATTAATAGATGATAATAGTAGAATTTAGTCATCCAATGGGATTTTTACAGTTGTTAAGGTTACTTTATTATAATATTTTGACCCTTAATTAACCAATTTTCCACTAACCGTGTTAATAAAAATATTTGCCAAAGTTACTATTCATAATACCCTAAAATAAAAGGCTCATATTAAAATAATTTAGGAATACATAATAAAAATATAGAATCCATTTTTAAAAATTCAAAACAAAAAAAATTTCTGTAATTAATTTAAAATTAATCCCATTGTTGAAATGAGGAAATGAATTTTAAAAGTTAAAACATTGCAAAAGATTGAAATGTTTTTGCCTATGAATTCAATTGAAAATTAATTATATTGAAATAAATTATATTAAATAATAAAAATATATTCTATTTATACTTTAAATCAATTAAATATTATAATTTATCCATATAAATTTGCTTGATGAAAAAGTTGTTTTTATTTAAAAGTTATTGTATTTTTACTCTTCATCAAAACATGAAAGTTAAGTAAAAAATATCAAAAATTTATCCAAAGTAAATTTTTATACACCACTTCAATATAATAGGTTAATGTTTTCATATAAAAATAATTAAGGTTTCAAATTCTTAATTTAAATGGGGGTCTCTATTCAAAGGTGTAAAATTAATCTTCTTAAAAAATAGGTTTTTATAAATCAAATCAAGTTTTATTCATACCCTATGACTAAAAAAATGCCTTGGATCAATAAAAAATATTTTATTTCATTAAAAAATGTAATCCAATCAAGAATAAAAATATCTAATTGATTTATATTTTTAATAAATAATTGATAACCAAGATTTCAAAATTCATTTTCATATGTTAGTTATAATTATTATCGCTAACCAAATGGATAGTCTATAATGGTAATTTTATAATAATGGTGTCCTGAAGTTCATCTAAAATCATGATTGTGTGAAAATAAATCTACTGAATAATAAAAAATATTTAAAGAAAATATTTCATTAAAATATCCAGATGTTACATTCTACCCCCCTTAAACTAAATTTCACCCTCGAAATTCTTCACTTGGAAACAAATAGATTAGCATACATATCCCTCATCATATCCTCAAGTTCCCATTTAGCTTTTTTTAACTGGTTGTTCCTCCATAAAACATTAACCAAGCGGGTGGTATTGTTTCATAGAACTTGTTCGCTACAATCTAGAATCTATATCAGTTATTCTATATAAAAATATCTTATTCCAGTGGTACGACTTCTAAGATTAGTGCATGTGAAGGATCGAGTATATACTTTCTCAAGAGAGATACATAGAACACATCATGAACTTGATAGATATTCAAGGGAAGCTCCAGTAGGTAAGTTACCTTCAGAACTCAATCCATAATTTCAAAACAACCGATATACTTAGGGCTCACCTTTCCCTTCTTTTCAAATCTCATTACTCTATTCTAGGGAGATATTTGTAAGAACACTTTATCTCTCACATCAAACTCTAGGTTTTTATTTGGTTTTCAGAATATCTTTTTTATCGACTCTGTGTTGATTTTATGTGTTGTTGAATAGATCAGAACATTTTTTCCATTTTATATACATTATTAGGTCCTAATATCTTTCAGTCCCAACTTCATCCCAGCAAGTTGGATTTATGCACTTCTTTCCATAGAAGGATCCATAAAGATCCATCTGAATACTATAGTGAAAGATATAATTGAAGGAAAATTCAACCAAAGTTAACTGTTGATACCAACCAACATTGAAATCTAAATAGAAATCTCTCCATATGTCTTTTAGAGTTTTAATTGTTTTCTTAGGGAGATCGTCCCTCTCAGGATGATAATTAGTGCTGAAAATTAACCATGTATCTAGGGAATACTGAAGAATACTTTAGAACATCGAGGTAAACCTCAGATCCCGATCAAATAAAATGGGAAGTGGTATGCCATGAAATATAACTACTTCCTTTACATATATCTTTACAAGAATTTCAAGAGATAAATCGTCTCTAATAGAAAAGTAGTAAGCAAACATTGTTTGGAGATCAAATATAATCCATATATCATTATTTCCTTTGTAGGTTTTGGGAAATATGATAACAAATTCCATAATGATGTTTTCCACCATCCATTCTAGTATGGGTAATGGTTGTAACAAACCATTAGACTTATATCTCTCAGCCTTAAATTTCTCACAACCCAAGCATCAAGAGACATATTCAGCGACAACTCCTTTCATTCCATCATTCCAGAAGTATAATTTCGTGTCCCTATAAATCTTTCTGCTTCCAGGGTGAATAGAGATTGAATAACTATGATCCTCATCCAATATATCTATATTTAATTCTATAATGGGAGGAATATAACACCAGTTCCTCAACCTTATTATTTCATCACAACCAAGGTTGAATTCCAGAACATTTCTCGCCTCCATTTGTAACTCTACATCTTCTTTATGTGCCTCCTTAATCGCCACTTTTATAGATGGTTAAACATTCATTTGAAAATGATAATATTTCTCCCGTTCCATTAAAATTTCATGATATATCATTTAAAAATCCCTAAATATTAGATCTTTTGTGATCCTCAATAAGGATAATCTAGCATTGTCTTTTATACTCAAATCATTTTCCACCTTGTTCAGTTTCCCAAGGTGGTAATTTATCGAGCAATTATAATATTTAATCAACCTCAACCATCTTCTTTGGAACATATTCATATCATCTTGTTTTAAAATATACTTTAATTTTTTATTATTAGTGTAAATATAACACATTTCACCATAAATATTATACCTCCAAATATTTAATGCAAAAATTACCGAAATAACTACAAATCATGATTTAGGTAATTTTTCTCATGAATTTTTAACTATAGTGAGTCATAAGCTATCACCATATCATTTTCCATTAGAAAGCATCCCATTACCTTATAGGATTCATCACTGTATATTACAAACCTTTCTCCACTACAAGGAAGTGTGAGTACAAGTGCACTGGCTAATCTTCTTTTTAGTTATTTGAAATACTCCAGACATTCCTCCATCCAAACAAACTTAACTCCTTTTCAATTAAACATGGTGAGAGGATTATATAATAGAAAAAAGTCTTTCACAGAATGCCGATAATATCTTAGAAAACCTAGAAAACTTTGGATCTATGTTACTATTGTTGTTCTTGACCATCTGTCTATAACCTCAATTTTTTCTAAATACACAGATATCTTCTCTCTTGAGATTATCGAACCAAAAAAATGCAATTTTCTGAAGCCAAAATTTACCCTTGGGAAATTTGGAATAAAGCATCACCTTTCCTAGGGTCATTAGTACAACTATTAAGTTATCTTCATGTTCTTCCCTACTCATTGAATAGAAAAGAGTATTATCTATAAAGACTACCACAAACTGGTCAAGACAGTCTCAAAATACTCTATTAATTAGATCCATGAAGATATGAGGGGAATCAACAAGACCAAAATCCTTCACTATAAATTCATAATGTTCATACCTTATATTGAATTTATTATTTGGTATATCCTCTTTTTTAACCCTGAAATAATGATATCCTGAACGACGATCAATTTTTGAAAAATATTGAGATCTGCATATTTGGTCCAATGCGTCATCAATTTGGGGAAGTGGATATTTGTTCTTGATATTGATCTTGTTATATTCTCCATAATCTGTGCATAGTATCATTGATCCATATTTCAACTTAACAAACAAAGCAGGTTCTCCCCAAGGTGATGCACTAGGGTGTATGAATGCCATATCAATATTCGCTTGGAGTTACTTCTTCAATTCATGGAACTCAATTGGGACCTTTCTATAAGGTTTCTTTGAAATAGGAATAGAACCCGGTATGGATTCTATTGAAAACTCAACTTCACGATTTGGTGGAAGGCCTATCAATTACTCTAGAAATACATCATCAAACTCATGTACAATGCATGTATTCCTAATTGTGAGTTTATCCCCGACAATTTCAGATAAATAACCATCAATTATTGGAATCAAGACACAAAAGAAGATGAAATTTCTACTATAAGGTTATATTCATCCTTGCATTGATTGATGATCATATATTGATCTAGAGTGTAAAATGTGACTTCCCTTCCTTGTAAATTGATATGATATCCATATATGGAAGGAAATTACATGCCATGAATCACAAAAAAATCCACTATAGGAATTTTCAAAATGTTTGCAGGAAGCACTTTCCCACAAACTTCAACCGGAGAAGAATTAGGAACTTTTGATGTGACTGTTGTGCCATTAAGAGTTGTCACAATCAACTCACCGTCTATTTTTTGAGGTAATACGGTGATACCCTTAGAAAATAATTCAAAAATAAAATAGTGGGTGGATCTAGAATGAAATATATCATTTTCTAATTTAGATAGGATGGTAAGTGTACCTTTCTATACTTAATTATCCTAATCCACTTCTTTTATAGTGATTACATGTTACTTTCCTTTGTCATTGGCCTTAAGAGTTCATTGATGTCGTTAAACATCAATAAACCTTGGATTAGGGAATATATTGGCATGATGCCCCATTTCCTTTCACTTGTAACCTAGAAGTGTAGGAGGAGCATTATGTGTATCTTTTTCTTTTTCAACATCATTAGACAATTTTTTCCCATCACATCGGCATTCAATTTCCAGATGACCATCTTTTACACACTTAAAACATTTACTAATCCCTCTAAGATAATTCCCTCTATGTCTATTTCCACACTTTGAACATAAGGGGAAACTCATATTATTTTCAGTGTGGTCTTTATATTTTCATCTTAATTCCATTTTTCTCTTCTTATAAGACCCATATGAGTGATTTGTTACTTTAATCTCCATCTCAACCTTGAGTGCACATTTAAAAATTTCTTCCTAGCTATTGTATTCCCTAATTGATTATTCCCTTCATGGACTTGTTTTTAATCCACTAAAGAATCGATCAATTTTACTCTCAGGTTGGATAATAATACATGAAGTGTACCTTGGAAGTATTGTAATGTTTTCTTCATAGGTACCAATATATTCATCATAATTTTCCTTATGTTCAAGGAACTCCTACTCCATATTCATTCAAAGAATACTTAGAAAGTACTTATTGAAAAAATAAGTTATTGAACTCATCCCATTCTTTGGACTCAATTTAATCTCTTTCTCTTGTATTCCTGATAACATTACACTACTGATCAGCTTCTCCATACAAATAATAGACTATTAAGATGACTTTATCATGTTCAAAACATTGTATAACTGCAAATATCTTGTTAGTGGTATTAATCTGTTGTTCATCCACTAATGGATTAGATGGCCCACTGAATGAAGTTGTACATTGTCTCGTGAAGGACTCAATAAAATGTTTCTCCCACCTTTTCTCATTTTCAATCCCTATATGATTAATATCTTTAAATAGTTATGTGATAATGGAAAAAAGATTTTTCATTCCACTCCTATATCAATTGGTTTCTCATGGGGGAATCATTTCATTTCACGTCGCATTCAGCATTAACATGGTTCCTTAGGGTTCCAACCATTGACTAAAACCAAGAAGCATAGTGTGAGAAACATTAATCATAATGGGAAAACCAAATAAATCAAGGATTAACTTTCAATTAGGAAACTTTAGGTTTTATATAAGGTTATTCAATAACATCTTGAAAACACAAGGATATGATTGTAACATATACTTAGACATATCGTTAATATGGTACCCTCATCCTAGTTTCCAATGGTTAACAATTCCTTTGGTCTAATACCAACTATAATGGCCCATACATTACATTAGATATTACTTCAAAATTGAATAATATTTATTACACAACATAACACAACCACTCCAGGACTGTATAGGTTTAGTGTCTAGAAACTGATAAACATAAACAACTGGTTCATAAAACATCCTCATTATCTCCCACTTATTTCTTGATAACTATACTCCCTTTTGAAATATCTTACATAATAACTTTTCTCATTACCAAGGGAAAAGAAACATATGAATGGGTGAGCTTAAATTCTCAGTAGGGGTAAATAATGGAAATTTCAATCATATCATAATCATAAGAACATAGCATATGAAAATATTATCTTTTATTTAAAAGATCAAAATATCAAGCTAAGGGATACATCATAAAATTCCAATTTAATTCCAATAGTCACACAATAAGACATGAATTTTTTTCCATACACACATAATCATTTCATATTAGTCAAGGCTCATTACTGAGACCATCAAAGCAGACAAAGTCCATTACCGAACCAAGTTCACACCTCAGTCGAGCCCTGTATTACTAAACAAGATGTATTGTTGCTCCAGTAATGTTAATCGCATGAGATATAAGTCTTTACCCAATGCATTGGAGTTATACAACGGTCCCACCCATATTTTAATGAAACCTTTATTAAGTGTCCCACAAAAAAATAAAAACAATCACTATAGCATTACCCATGAAATCCAATGGGTTTCTTGAACATCATTCAATCATAAATATGTAAAACAAAAGGATTAAATATGTATCATTCAATAATGAACACAATATAATAATAGTAATAATAGGGTTAGATATATAACCCTATTTAAATAATGTCATCTAAGATGGAAAATAATTTTTAAAAAATAATTGAAATTATTTGTTAGGAAAATATCATTTCTTCTTAAAAAATGGTTTCCTTCCTCCGAATGCCATACAATTTTAGACGATATAATTTCATGTGAAAATAACCTTATAAGATTTTAGGGGAATATTTATTAAAATTAGGCATTATGAAATCATTAAAATTTGTTCATGTCATACAAGTTAAAAAACATTCTTCTTGTACTTTTTATGGAAAAGACTATAAGTACCTCGTACCGAAAATAAAAAAACATTCCATTCATACCATTGAATAAACATTTTCTAATGAGTAAAATTGACTTTTAACAATTATAGAAGGATATAAAGAAATTTTGAATTATTTATTTATGAAACATGTATGTGGATGATAATTATACCCCAGTAAATACTCACGAATAAAAAATATCTGATAAAAAATAGATTTGAAAAGTTGTCCCTTACAATAGAATGGATATGCTTCATATGTATCTATTCCTCATATATAATTATTTCAGTAATGTTACTTATTTATTCCATAATAATAATAATTTTTATGATAAAATTTATGATCATATTTTCATCCATTTGTCAGTAACATTTCATTGTTACTCATTATTCAGGTATTAACTACTTTATGTTCTTATGAAAGTTTTGTTAGATAAGTTATTATTTCTATTTTATGATATAGTTATATCATTTACATTACGATATTATTTTAATATATATCATATTTATTCATTCAATTCATTTATATAATAATTATTTGATGAATATTATGTTGAACAAATCAAATCACACAGTGGAGACGATAAGTCGTACGTAGGCACAAGCGACGATATAGTTCACATAATTGTTGAATGGTATTGAAGTGGATGGTGTATAGTATCAAAAAATAAAAATAATTTTATATTAATCATATATATATATATATATTAATTCTATTATTTTACCCATCCATGTAAGTTTGTGGAGAAAACAGATTTCCCATTCCTTGGATGGGTAGAAGGCGAAATATGGTTGTTTTATATTTATAATTAAATATCATTATTTGAGTGAAACTAATCTTATTACTTTTTTATGAAACAAATATTGAAGAGGAAGTCTAAGAAGGAAGAAATTTGAAAGAATCAGTAAATGATATTACCTCTCCTTCGATGCGTCTCCTCTAAACCTCCTCTTACAGCACTAGAGTTGGTCTTTGAAGCTGACGAGAACCACTATAATAAAACTAGGTAATTTTAAAAGGAGTGGGTATAGGGGAAGGTAGATCTTGAAGGCTCAAAATGAAGTGAAGTGGTGTGGGAGGAGGTTCCCTTTTATAATTTAGGTGTATGGGACTTTTGGAAACATCATAAATAATAATTTACAATAAAATCAATCCTTACCAAAACCCACCAAAGTATCCCAATGTCGAATATGAGATGAGGTAGGGTCGTAATATCATGAATTAAAAAAATTTGGACAAATTATTTTGTCAATTTAAACAATATAATTTTAATTGACACTTAGTTATTCAATTAAATTTTGTAGTGGTAATAATATTCTAAATATTTAATGGTAATAAATATTTACTTATATGGTGTTAATCGACTATAAATGGATATTTTGTGAATGTTTAGACCCTATGATTATAACTTTTAAATTTTTAAATATTATTATGATTTATATATAATTTAATAAATTGTTATTTTTATAAAATATCAATTGTGTCAATTATAACACTATTCAATTATTTGACTTTAAATAAAATCGACAAAGAATAGAAATTAGAAAAAAAATTAATAAACTCATAAAATCTAACTGTAACCTTGAAATTTCTTATATCAAATTAATTAGTTGATATGATACTTATTTTAATAATTTTAAAACCATTTATTTGATATTTCTATTAATAAGATAATTTGTACATCACTATTGTGTCCTCATTAATGGTAAATATATATAATCTATAAGAATTATAAATAAATTTATATGATGTAGGTAATTATTTAATACTTACGGATACTATCTATAGCTGATATTATCTTCTAGTTAACAACATATTAAAATTAATATACTTATATAAAATTAGATTTTTACATTTTGTCACATTCATTAGTTTTTATAACATTCATGTCATATTCATAGGTAAAGCGTAAAAAAGTGATTAAATTCAGAACAATAAATGATAAAGGACAAATTTATTCATCCAATAGGATTTTTACAGAAGTTAAGTTAATTTTATTATATTATTTCAAACTTAATTAATTGATTTACCATTAACCATGGTAAAAAAAATTATTACCAGAGTTACTATTCATAAGGCCCAAAAATAAAAGTAGCCTATTAACAAAATTTGAACCTACAGATTCCAAATATGAAATATATTTTTCAAAATTCAAAATAGATAATTTTTAGTAATTAATTTAAAAATAATCTCATTGTTGAAATGAGGAAATATGTTTTTAATGTTAAAAAATTGCAAAAGATTGAAATGTTTTTACCCTTAAATTCAATGTAAAATTACTGATAATGACATAAATTATATTAAATTATAAAAATATATTATATTTATAATTTAAAACCATTAAATATTATAATTAAACCATATAAATTATCTCCATGAAATTGTTTTTTAATTAAAATTTAGCATATTTTTACTATTCATCAAAACATTAAACTTATGAGAAAACTTTCAGAACATTATCCAAAGTAATGTTTTATTTACTACTTCAAAGTAACATGTTATTTTTGTCATATAAAAATTTTTAATGTTTCAAATTCTTAATTTAAAATGGGATCACCTTTCAAAGTGTACAATTAGTTTTTTTTTAAATAAGTTTTTATACCCAAAATATGGGTTTATTCGTACCCTATGACTAAAATATCCATCGGTTGAATATCAAAAAGAATATATTTCATTAAAAAAATTAATTCACAAAAAAATAAAAAAATATCGAATTGATTTATATTTTTCATAGATAATTGAATGGGAAAGAATTCACAATACATTTTAATAAGTGAGTTATAATTATTCCCGCTAACCTAACAGCTAAGATATAACGGGAATTTTGTAATAAGGGTGTCTCATGGTTTTTTATACTCATTATTGAGTGCCATGAAATATACTAAATAAAAATATATTTAAAGAAAATATTTCATAAAAACATTCACGTGTTACAACACACATAATGTTAAAAATATGACGGGTGTGCCCTGATAGCACTACAATGCATTGGATAAATAATTAATCACCATGGGTGACATGATCATGAAACATTGATGGAATGAATTGGTAACATTTAATGATACCTTGATGAATAAGCAAGGTAATATGCTTCAATTACACCTCAGTGATGAACTTTTGTGATATTCTTATGAATATATAACATTTATGTTGTACACACAGTACCAACTTTTGATTCAGGTACTTCTGATCTTGTTATGACTCACGTACTGACTTTAATTTCTTATTTTCAAATTTTTATTATCACCCATGTCTTACCCATGATATGTTCCAATTTAACTACTTATCCCATATTGGGTATCTGATCACGCCCCTTTCCAATATTTCTATTTCCCTGGGTTATGGATCAATGTAATATGTATGAAGTTCGGAGAATATTTTTGGATTTATAAACTTTTGAAGTTTTTTAAGATTTATTATACATTAATTAGTAGATAATATAGTGGGGAAAACTCTAGTTAGTCAAAAAATAAATTGGTTTTGTTTGTTAATGTTTTATTCTTAATTCTCTAAACCTTTAATCCCAAATTTTATTGGGAATGTTTGTAACATAATATTTTCCCTAATTCTTTTAGTTGATATGGTCCAGTTATGGGACATTATATATTGTACATAGAATAAGTATCAAGCCACTAATTTCTAATAGTTCCTTTAAGAGGATATTGAAGATCTGAACTTATGTAATAGCTTCATATGGATTTTTCTTCTACATCATATTCCCATACCTATTCTTAATTATGATTTATCACCTTAATGAAAAAATAATAAATCACTAACATAATGTTAATGTTATGTTAACATAATTAAATAGAATTTTCTTACTCAAGCATTCATTTGAACATGCACTTTTCTACAATTGTTTTACTCCTTACATGAATGATTTCATAATGTACATGTCATTAATGATTAATGAATGTTAGCTAATAATAGTATAGTTTAAAATTAAAGAATTTAGTATGTTTAAAATTATTTTTTAATTGTTATTTATTTATCACTCTATTGTTAAAGTTAATTATTTTTTATCATCAAAATTTCTATGAAAATTAGATTTTTAAGATTTCAATATAAAAAGTCACCATTAGTTCAATAAAATGAAAATGGGAATCAAGAAATATAAAAAATATATAATATCCACCATCATGAAAATTTTGAATATGATGAAAACATGAAAAAAAAATTAATGATCAAAACTACCAAATTCAAATATGAAAGAAAAACTCTATAGTTTTGGGAGAAATATTGATTTTAACAAAGAATTATCAGTAATTATGTCATAAGAAATTATCAATGAATGTATTATTGTAATAAAAACCTAAATATAGTTATGATAATGATTTATAACAAATATATTGTTATTATATATTAGGTTAGAGAATCTCTTCTAAGAGGAATTCTGAAGAAAGTACTCTCTGGTCTCAATATTATTTTATTGATCCATGATTCATATTTTTCACCTATTTTATTTATATCATGTTTGTACTTCTTTAATTAAATTATATATAATGAACATATTTATAATCATGTTATTTTATGTTACATAACATATTATTTCTTATATTCGGTTTTGATATTGAAAGGAATAAGGGATTTAATTTAAAATCATTGCTTTTGAAGTTGTTATGTCCTTTACCCAACTCTTTATCTTCAATATCCTTATTATTTATAATTTTTCATGAATTTTATTCACTACACATAAATGATTCTTAATATTCATTTATATTAACTTCATGTTTATTTAAAAAAAATTACAAATAAATATTTTTAAGAATTTTTATATGAGTAATTTTTTAATATCTTTGTGATAGTGTGAAAACAATGTTTTCAAACATTTAAAACATAACCGTATTTTTCAATTATCATTATTTTTATTCATTATTATGCTTCCTTGTAATGATTCCATAGATCTTCAAAGAAAATAATATTTATATTTTTCATTCCATTCTTTATTTTAAAATGTTACCAAATGAAATGCGTATTTATTCTTGTTTTTAATGTCTGTTTTTAATGCTTTCATAATGGATTTTTATTATATGTTAAAATCCTTAAATGTTTATTATGATATATTATGAATATTCTATAAGGAGATAATAAAACTCTATTCGATCTAGTGAATAGTATTATTTTTTGTTGTAATTTTTATGAGATATGTATCTCTCCGATGTTTTAATTAATCAATGATTGAAGTATGAGTTTTTTATGATCTTATGGCACACAAATATATAGTTTTTATTATTTGACACGTTGTATTGGGATTATATATATGTATAATGAATTTTTTATTGATTTATATCTATTTATATAACATGTTTGGGATAGGGGAGTAATCCCAATCTATTAAGGGACTCTGTACAATGAGGTTTAAAGGGGACAACGAGTGTACACAATCCACAATGAGACACTATAAACAATTTGGTAATGGTGTTTGAAGTAATACTTGAAAAAATTGATTTTTGATAATTATGTATGTGACACACATTTTGTGGAATATTATTATCCCTATGTTATTCTCTTATTTCTCATGTTTGATTTCTTATTAAT
The DNA here is from genome assembly GCA_963277665.1 of Viscum album. Classification (NCBI taxonomy): domain Eukaryota; kingdom Viridiplantae; phylum Streptophyta; class Magnoliopsida; order Santalales; family Viscaceae; genus Viscum; species Viscum album. The sequence goes on along the minus strand of OY728143.1, from coordinate 871,844,941 downwards.
CATGTTTACACACTCTTTTGACTCCCATATTTTGGTATACCATATCCATATTCTACCAATCATGATTTATGATTTATGAATTACCATGTATTGTTATCATAATCTATGATATTGTTTAATAATTATGTTTCTATAGCCGTATTCTCATATTATGACCACATATATCTTTAATATTCATCAACCTTGTTTACCCTTAATGATCATCTGAGCTCACCCCTTTGTATGTTTCATTTTTCTACGGTTTTGAAGAAGTATGTTATGTATCATATGTAAAGAGGTGTATCATGTTTGAATTTTATTTTTTGGAAATGTGGAAGAATGGTTCTCAAATAAATTTATTACATATATAATCTTCAAATACACTAAACGTTTATGTTATATGGTGTGAAGTATTGTAAGATGTATGTATCATTCATCTTAATTGGTGTGATATGTGTTTATGTTGTACACGGGTCCCCTCATTGAGAAATAAAAATAATAAAATATAGTTATTATATAGATTCCATATAGTTTTAGGGAAATTATCATCCCACGGACTCAAACTATAAACAATATCCCAGTTGGAAACCCAACTACAATTGCTAGGATAATAAATATTTTCTCATTCTATGTGCACTGGCACCAATATTTATTATCATTAACACTTTTTAATTTATTACTTTTCATTATATTTACTAATAACAATAATAATTTCTAGTTTAACCATTCACATAGATTCATAAAATATATGGTGTCTTTATAATCACCATTTCCATTCCAAATTTCCCACCATTATCTTATAGAATTTGTCCCAATTGATTCTTGGTTTTAATTTAATTCAGCATCACTATCCTGAACCCTCAACCTCGTCAATTCATTATTATTCACAATCAATCCTTATTTGAGAGTATTATATAAATTGACCAAATCTAATATCAAATAATGTATATATTTTATGGAAATAATCATTCTACTGTAAGTTTAAACTAAACACAAAAACAAGAAATAAGTGAAATAAGTAAGCTTGGCTCTTAACCCATACCTACCAAACTGGCCTCAACCCTGTCATAATGAATGGAAATAGATAATAATAACTCTAAACTCATTAGAAATATCACAACATTATTCACACAAATCCACTCCAATAACCAAATTATTAGGAAAAACTTGTAATCCAATCTCTCAACCTATGCCAACCAACCCAACCATTCCATGACTCAAAAATCAAATCACTGAAAAGGTACAACCATCCTAAGGGATATACATAGTATGATATCATATTAATTGAACAACATAGTCATTGGGAAACAAATTATATAACAACATTCCATACAATATAAACCTATCAAGGCTTGGCTTTATAATAGACTTAATAATTTATAACTATAATTCAACACCTCTATATTTTAAAGTAATAAAATTATGGTAGATAGTATATATAAAATGAAAAACTGGATTATATGGGAATATAAAACCCTGATATTTTATAATATATTTCCTTCTAATAAAAAAAACTCTTTGATGGCTTAAAATGTATAAAACACCAGGTTTAAATGGAAATACTCAATTAAAATATTACTTAAACACGACCATTATAATCAAGCTATTAAGTTGGTGGATTTGAATAGAACTAACTAAATTATGAAAAATATATGTTTATTATATATATAAAATAAATTAAATGGATATCTATTTATAATAAATAAATAATCATTGGGAAGGGAAAGAAACGTTTTTCGAAAAGTAATAATTTTTTCTAAATATCGGTTTAGTCATACTTTGAGTACACAATTTAAAGTTAATTTTTTCCAATATTAAAAAAATTATTTCCAAAAATAATATTATTTCTTGAAATCATAATATAAAATTATCTACGAGTTAAATTTGGGTACTTTTCTAAACTGTTTTATTTTTCAAATAATATTCAAAAATAATGATTTTTATTGAAAACTGCCTTTTGTTAAAATTATTTAAAAAGATAAATTAAATTTATAATTTATTTTAAATACAAATTAGATCAATAATATTATTATTTAAATAATATAGGTCATTTACAAATTTTTTATTTAAATTTTCAAATTAAAACATTTCAAACTTATGAGATGTTTTCCTTTATAAAACCCACTTTCTTCCCATGTATGCCTATATAATTTTAAATTGAATTCTACAACTTCTATGAAATGATATTTTGGAAATGGATTCAAAATTTTTAATTATAAGAATTAATATTATATATTAAGGAAAAATTAGTTTTTTACATTAATAAATAGTAAAAACAGCTAAAAAATAATCACCACGGTTAAGGAAAACACTGATTTACCGGAGGTTAAACTAAAATATTGGGGTTTAAATATTTTATATAATCCCAAAACTCATTTTATTGAAATATTTAGACCATATAACCTATTTAAATCTTGAATTACCCATTTTGGATTCTTTTTACCTGATTCAAATGTGGGTGTAATTTATTCTATTCAAAAATTCCATGTCTGTCCTCTCCCAAACTTATAAAATGTCACCTGCTCCCCACCCCTATTCACACGTCCAAATACATTTTTTTAAGAAAGACCTAAAAATCACATTATTAATCCCTTGTAAACATCCAAGATATATTTTTTAACATAAATTCAACCTATGAAGTCTTTTGGTGAAAACCTAAAAATGGTGTCTGAAGAAGTGGTAACATTCTAAACTAATCATTTTTATTTTGTTTCTTCTTCCTCCTCCATAAATTATTATTAAATAATGATTATAAAATAACCTCAGTATATTAAATATAATTATATTTCATATTGTTTAGATAATTACCTATATCTATATTCACTTTCAATAAATGGGAAACAAAATTATTGATCGTATGTACGGAGGACAACCCCCTCGTGAACTGATGTTACTTTCTCTCCATCACCACCATTCAAATATTGATATAATGATTGTTTTAAATCATGTATATGATATTTATGACATTATTATACTAATATAACTATAATATCTCATGGATCTTATTACTTTCCACATAGTTTAAATTACTATAGCATTGCTCATACGTACGTGGTATATTACCTCGCAAGGAGATATGATTCGATATTTACACACACATTACATGGAATGTAATAAAGAAATATTATATGAAAATCTAGGAAATATAATATGTTATATTTTATCATCTAAATTAAAATATAAAACAGCTTTTACCCTTTCAACCATTAAGGAAATAATAACAACGCTCGTTCATATGTATGGTGTACCATCTCTACAAAGTGTTGTTATCCATTCTCCATGTTAAAATTTGAATAATGACTAAGAAGGTATATAATGAAACCAAATGATATTTATAACTTTAATATCATTATTTATATAATGTAAATACATAATATGTGTAATATCTAGAACATTTAGGGCAAAACACGCATGACTAAACAATGTAATTAACACCTAAAAACTGAAAATATTGGAATATTATTAACAAATGGGTGGGAAAATGCTATAATGGGATCATATATGATATTATAAATATTTAAATGGTTCTATTATAAATCAATATCAAAATTAATAAAAATATTCCGGAGTTAAATGTACTTTTAACCAAAATAATGTGTGAGGTAACAGACTTTATCCCAATTTCCCTTCATTGAGGAATATTGTAATTTTATTCACATAGTTTATTTTATTTGGTTTATGTACTATAACCATTAAAAGTAACTTAATGATCCTATAACAATTCATGGTATTTTATGCTTCAATTTAAATTATTTCAACCCATAGGATTTGTCTTGAAAGTTACCATGTGGTAAACAATTTCATAACTTGATTTCTTTTCAATGTTTAATGTTACTTGTTTAGTGCCCTTGATGTTATAAGATTACATATGTGATGAATTTTAACTATATTATGTTCTATTTAAATTTTTTATATGTTTATTTATATTTAATAAACATAATATAATCTTTGGATAATTATCACTTCAATGTTATGATCTATTTAAGGGTTTACTTAACAATATCATTTTAATGGGGATTGTTTATGATTGAATTTCCATTGTAGAAAATTATAACATCATTGGATAATAATACCATTTAAGTTCAATATCTTATTTTTAATCATGAATTTTTCAAATAATATTACCATTTACACAAACCATAAAGATTAAAGTTATTGAATTGTTTTTGACAATATGAATTTATTTCTCTCTTGAGATGAAATTACTTTTTCATAAAAATCCATTTTTTTAAAATGTTTTAATAAATGATTTGATAATTTTTACAAAATATTTATTAATTAAATTTTTACTCATTTTATGTTTTTACAAAAAATAATGAATTGAATATTTATTTCATTTTCAAATAAATTCCATTTTGGATTTTACTAAAAAAGTGAAAGGAGTCATTATTTTAACATGTATGAGAGGAACAAAATTTCCAGTATTTATGACCACTAATTATTTTAAAACTTCCTTTATAGGTTTTAAAGTTTATTTTCAAAGAAAATTATTTTAAATTGTTTTCTGAACATTTACTTTTAAAAGGGGATTTTCAAAATGAAAATGTAACATTCCTCAAAGAATTTTTTAAAGTATATTTTCATCGAATTTCTATTCAAAAACAATAACAAACCTTATTCTAAATATGCTCAACTGGGGATATATTTTATTGATAATATCCATGTTTATTATAATGAAATTTTATGGTCATTTTCACCAAGGTGAGTATTTAAATTCAATTTCTTGATTCATTTCTGCAGTCCTTAACAATACCTTGAAATATTTACTTTACAAAGATACTTGAAAATTAAATTTCCCTAAAAGATCCATATTATTTATAACAGATATATTTATTACATCAAACAAATATAATTTTTACATATGGTTCAATACGTTGAAATTTATTTTTTTTAGTGGAGGAAGTATTTATAAATCCATATTATTTAATCAATACGAATGTTTGATGATACGACACATTATTCATGAATTAAATTGATCATTTGATTTATGATGAAGCTTATAACATATAGTCATAGATTGATATTATAATTATATATTGCATCAATTCATTAGTATTATCATGACCTGATTCAATAAGTTATAATTAAATGGGTTTTTACCTGTAGTTTTAAGCTATCTTGTTAAAGGTATTAATAGTAGATATATCATGAAACTTGATATCATGATATCCAATAATAAATTGTTTCATTCAGTGGTAATTTAGTTGTTATTATTATTATCTATGATAGTTTCACAATGTTATTATCTTTATATGAATTTCATTATCATTTTTTTATTTAAAGGAATGTTTTTTAGTTATTTACCCTTCCATATTGATTTGGACGCATCTTATAATCCAAGATACTATTGCAATTATATTATATCTGCATGATTTCTATTATATATTTATTTATTAAATGTAATGTGTGTTCCAATGTTTACATTTCCATATTCATTTATCTATATCAAATCATAATAATAATACTATTTAAAAAATGGAATTTTTCTTAGTTATTTACCTCTCCATGTTGAATATTATAGTTGATATTTTTGCATTGATTTTATGTGTGGAGCAATTGCATTCTCATTTTAATGATTACCTAAAATTTTTATTTATTTCTTTATCTATCCATTTTGATAATGCGTATAGATACATGATATATTCCATTATACATAACCTGTATGGATAATTTAATCTCTCCCTTATTTTTTCCCCTTCCCAAGAATATCAGAATTATACTAAGAATGGTATGAGAGTATATGATAGATGAAATAATTATATTCCCAAATAAAATATTGTATTTTTTGAATTAAAATGTAATATGGGAACCATGTATGTACCTTCTTTACCAATACAAACAAACTAAAATGTCTATAATGAAGTGATTCATGGTATGTTATAACAATTTTATAAAGAAGACATCATCTCTGAGTTACTGGGGATGGTATCATTACTGTTGGTATTATAATATTTTTTGTAGAAATGTTTGGAATAAGATAGGAAAACATTGATTATGTAATATAATCATATGATAGATATCGGGGATAAATATAAAATAACAACATAATGTTTTATTGTGGTTGAGATTGTGTGGTTTTTCCTAGAAATACATTCATATCTGGAGATGACAAGTGGGTGTGGTTCTAGCATAGATGTACATTAGGTTAATAACTCTAAAAATGTTATGTCAATCTTGAAAAAACCCTTAACGGGTTCACAAAAAAGGCCTTACTATTGACATAGTCTTACCTTTCCATTGGATATGATTTGGATAATTAAAATTTTATTTACAAACCATTATAAAATATTTGAATAGATGATTATAATGAATATTATTGGTTAAACATAAAGCATCTTAGAATGAAAAGAAGGTGTCTCAATATAATGGGAAAAAATATAGGTTTGAGAAAGAAGTTCATAAAGAAATTAATTGTTGAAGAAAAATGAAGAGTACAATAGAAGGAAAGAAATTTCATCCTAGGGATCCATTTATAGTTATTTTTATTAAATTTGGTGAACCTGTTAATTATTTGAGTTAATTCCATCTTCTAAAGGATAAATCATAGACCATGGAAGATCCTATATTGAAATAAAATGTATGAAATATTTATTAGGATTAAATTATTATATTATTGAAGTATTACTACCAATGTTATTGTGGTGATAAGAATCCTGAAACACTAAGGATTCTGTTAAATTTTAGAAGCATATGTGTATTCATGAACTTAAGATTTATGGATACCATCATGGGTTTATGAGTTTAAGGTTCATAATAAGTTCAATTTAAAATCCTCTTACTATTTTTAGAAAATTCCAATGCCCCACATTTGGCCTTTATTTGGTTAGATCTTGTTTAGGGGTTCATTGAGCAAAATTTTGAAAAACAATTAAGGCCATCGCGTTGTGCACGTTTGGAGCAGAATTTTCCAGAATGTTATGCCCTGATAGTGAATACCATGAAAACCCAAATAGTGAGGGTCTTCATGGTTAGCACAAAGAGTGAAAAACCACATAACCACCTAGTAGAAATATTTCACCCCTTCAGAGGGGTGCATAGTTAGGACACATTGTTTGAGAAACCATGCAACCCCCTTATGAAAACTATGCACATGGATTTTTTTTCAAAAACTATTTAAAAATTACAAACCCCATTTTGAATATTTTCTCAACTATAACTCACTATATATCAATGTTTTATGTTTAAAGGTCTCTTAAGGACCCATTTTGTCTCATACAAGCAATTTAAATGGTGGGACAAGGCTTGGAAAATTTTGATCAATTCCTCTCTAGTAAGATATCTCCTCACATTCTCTATATCTTTCTCTCTTATTCCCTCCTCCTTAGGTTTTTTCATATATCTATGTAGTTTGAGTATCTAAATGCCATTGTTTTAGATCTTGAATCTGTTTTTGATTCACATATCTTGGTTGTTGATGTTATTCGTTGAAGTTCCCCATTACAAGAATTATGATACAAGATCTATGTGTTAATGTAGGTGGTTCCATCTATGTTTAGAAAATTAATTTAACCTAGAATTTGTTTATTTAAATTAAAATTATTTAAATTTTATTATAAGAACAATAATTTTTTGATAATTGGGGTTTGAATTAATTTTCAAAGAAATTTAGGGAAATCCACCAATTCCAGTGAATTTGGATGTTATCTTAAATTTATGGTATTGTGAAATTTAAATATGAAATTGAATTTTAAAATTGTTTTTCAAAACTGATTTTAGAAAATTGATTAAATTATTTCAATAAGAACCTATTTGGTTTTATCATGGAAAAGCAATAAATTAATTCAAAACCCATGTTTTGTTTTAAGAGACAAATTAGTTTATTGAAATGGTAAATTGGAAAATTTAGTTTTTTCTGGTTTTGAAATAAATTTACCATTATTGATTATTGTTTGAGAACATTAAATCCTTAGTTGTCAGTGAGTTATTAGGGAAAAAACACACCAAATTGGAATTTCCCTATCAATGTATTGAAACATTACAGCTCCGACATAAACATATTGAAAGATATTAACCTCAATAGGAGGTTGGTAAGTCTTATTTCACTAGTTTCAAAGTGGTGTGTGGGCACATTGTCGTTATCAATATATGAGATTGTGAGGATTCCATAACCCATAACTACCATACCACTTAGTTTATGACCATGTTGCTCCATGTTTTTTATTTTTTTTATGTTATATTGTTTATAATACTCTTTTAAACTTATCTTGGGAATTTATATAATGTTTTTTTATATAAAATTTTTATTAATTAATTTTTCTAAATGTTTCCCTAAATTGAAATGAATATTTTTTTTTTAATTAATAAATTATATTTCCTAGCATGTTTTTTCAATTGAAAGCATTATTTGGTTTATTGGTATTGTATTCTAATTTTTGAACACTTGGTGGGATATTATTGGGTTTTTATCTCACATCCTACCTTCTCCTTGAAGAATTTATATATTTTTTTCTACAAGGTTTGGCCAATGGGAAACAACCCCTCATGTGGTGGTTTCTTTCAATCATTTTTTATTGAATTTATATATTCAGTGGGACTAGCCTTTTTATCCAATTATTTGTTATATTATAGTTTTACTTTAGTTGTTTAATAGCTATTTGAATTCTGGTATTGTTCTCCCTTTTTAGGATTCTATTGATCATACTAACTTGTTGTTTTTACTTCTATTGTTGTTTTGGAAAAATTGTTCCCTCTGTATCTTGTATGATGTTAGGTGTTGGTTATCAACCTATGGGGTTTAGAAGAACCCTTAAATCCATGTATGGATCAGGTCGTTTATTATGTACTAGGTTATCCAATACAGTTCATGAAAAAGTGGTATCATATTTATAGGTTGTGAATATTTACTCAATGAAAGTATACAGTAGTGAAATCCTGTCGGGACTTATGAAGTTGTTTTGAGTGAGTTTATGGATATATCTCACTATAATGATCCTTATGTCACCATGGGAGGTTTGGTGAAGGTATATTGAGGATTAGTTCTATTTTTTCCCCTACTTTAGATTTTCATAAGTTGAAATAGAAATATTGATTTTTATCAGCTAGGATTAATTTTCATGTTTCACTGTTTGATTTGTAATCTAATGTCTTTAATGTTCTCTATTGATGTTGTGTAGAATCATTCCCTGAATAAGACATAAAAATTTGATCTTTGATTAAGTTGTTGATGAACCACTGTGAGAAATTCTACTTGTAGACTAGAACGTGGTTGAGGTCTTCATTCCTGCTGTCTGATCACTAACATAGTCACCTTCACTCATTCCCATTTGGATCATGTTTTGGAATATCCATGGTATGAATTTAGGCATCATGATCTAGAATTTCTTGTTTCCCACTTTCCCTTAAAGTGGCTTAACAAAAATTTATATTTGGATGGATCTGGAATTTCTTCACCATAAGAATCTAGTGTTCTAAGACTGAAATGATAATAAAGAGGTTGATGATAGGTAGAGAAGTGCAGATATTTTATTTTAGTTCATGGATATGCCTGATGAAAGCAAGGTGAAATTTTCCATCTTCAATATAGAGGGTCTTGGAAGAACACGGTAGAACATTATGGTGATATAGAAGAAATAGAAGGGATTGGACTGGAAGGAAATTAAGTCACTTTCCACAAAACAGTTCTATCCAAAGTTATTTTTGTTATCCAGGGGTATAGATTTCTTTAAAAACATGTAGGCTGATAGGACCATTACTGAATATTAAAATCAATTTTTTGAGATTATGAAGTTTTCATCTCAGATTATATCAAATGAGAAGATGAATAACTGTTGATTCGAGATGGGAATTTAAATTTATATTTATTCTTATTTTTTCTTGTTGAATCTCCATTATTATTCTCATGTAATAGATAGAGCATTGATGGTTGAGATGGACCTGTCTGTTATGTTAGGATTTATGGTAGTTCCTTTTTCCCCTAGGGGTTTCTCTGTGAGTTCCTTAAAAGGATAGACAAATCGTGATGATTCTCACGATAGTTCTTTATAGAGGTGTTCTTCTAGACCTCCTAAAATTCCTAGAAAAGGAAATTTAGAGTTCTACCAGTGTGTAAATCCAGGGCACTTGAAATGTGTTTTTACTAAGGCACCTAATATATGTAGTTCATGTAGATTCTCGGGTAACTTGAAGAAGTTATGTCATGTTTATCATTCTTCACATAGTTTCATTAGATCCTGAGCACCAAATAGTACTATAGTTCAAGCACGTGTTTCATGAACTAAGTGGTTTTAGCCAAATAAATCTAGAACTATTATTATTAATGCGTTGGAAGAGTCTTAGGATGAATAAGATATGGGTCCACAAACCGTGAGAGGTACCATCAAAATATATTTATCTATAGTGACTATCTTATTTGATACTGCTTAATCTCATTCATTCATTTAAACTATTATTATGAATATGATAAATCTTCCTATGGAGATTTTATCTTATGTGATGGATAATGATACACCCCTTAGAAAGAAGAGAGAGAATGTTCTGTGTTGTCCTTATTTTTTCCCTTTATAATAGATTAACCTCAATTATGAATATCTAATTCTTAGCATCAAACCACTATACATCATATTCAAGATAGATTGGATCATTTGTAATTAATCATAAACTTATTTCTATCTTTGATGGGTCTCCTTTTCTACACACAATAGGGTTTGTTTTATCTTTTGTGAAGAGTATAACCCATGTTTGAGTATAGTATTCCCTTCTCATCAAGAGTTGGGGAAAGTAATATCATTGTTTACTTTTGACCTGGAGAGGGAATTCTTGATTAGTGATATCCCTCCAGTTTTCTCCATGTTTCCAATTGTTTTTTATTCTCACTTCACTTGTTTTCCTCAAGTAAGGGAGGTATATTTTTCTACCAATTTAGTACATGGTACTTAACTAGTGTATATTCCTTCCCACCACATGTAACAAACTAGAAAGAAAGATTTTAATAACTATATGTATTTTCTTTTATAGAAAGGATTTATACATCTGAGTGTGTCAACTTGAGGAGTTATATAGATGTTTCACTTCACCTTCGTATTGATTACCAAAATATCAATCGAGTTATGGTAAAGAACGGGTATTTATTACCATAGATTGATGATATGTTTCACCAGTAGAAATGGGAAAATATGTTCTCAAATATTGATCTTTGATCTAGTTACCATCTTTTGATAATAAAATACATTTACAATTATAAAACTTCCTTTCAATTTAGGTATGGATATTATGAGTACCATTTCATTCCCTTTGGTTTCACTAATTCTCCAAATATAATTATGGATTTAATGAATAGGATCTTCGAAGAGAATATTCATACTTTCATGGTGTTCTTTGTGGATATAATCTTACATTAATCTTTGTTTAAGGAGGGTCATTTTCATTATTTGATGGAATTCTGGGAATTATTGAAAAATCCCTGACATTTTGCCAAGCTATAAAAATGTGATTTCTTGATTCATGAAGTGAATTTTTGGGGACACATTGTCTTTGAAAATAGGTATCTTAGTGGATCCTTATATTGAGAAATTTTTCATAAAATTGGAAAACACAAAAAATAAATATAATCAGAGTGTTTTGGGATTAGTGGGGTATTATCATCGGTTTATAATGTATTTCTCAAAGTTGGATTCTCTGATGACCACTCTCACTCATAATGGAGTAATGTTTGTGTGGGATGAAAAATGTAAGAATTATTTTGTTGATTTGAAATTTATTTTTTATAATATTCCATTGTTGAATCTTCTAGAGGATGGGTAAGCCTATATGACCTTCTATTATTCATTTAGTTCAGGTTTGGGATATTTTCATATCTAGGGTGATCATGTCATTTTCAATGGATCTCATAAGATTTGGCCACATGAAAAGAATTATCTGACCCACGGCCTTGAACTTGTTGTTTTGATGCATGTTCTTAAGATTTTTCACCATTATATTTTCAGAGAGGTTTACTAGGTTTTCATTCCATAAGAGATTCATTTATATCTTCTCTCAAAAACATTTTAATCTTATCTAAATTTGTAAAGTGGATTGCCTACATTTTTTTACTTTTAAATCACTCTTACCTTCGGGAACAGTAATTTCATTGCAGATACTTTAGGTCAGAAACTTTCAACACAAGCCGTGAATGAATCATCATAAGAATCATTTTGGTCTTCCACTAAGTGTCAGGAAATATTTTATGGAGGATTTCCATAATTCCCAGTTAACTATGAACATAATAACCATGATGATATCTAATGGCAGGCATCGATGATTCTGGTGGCCTGGTTTAATATGGGGCATTACTGATTTTGTCTCTTATATCTATACTTTCCAATAGGTTAAGGATGAGCACTAGAGAACTTTGTCATTTATTCATCCATATACAATGAAGACTGGTAATTGGGAAGAAATATCTATGGTCTTTGTGTTTGTTTTTGTCATACCTAGAGAGAGAAGAATTTGATATGGGATATGATGGATAGGATGACCAAACCGGTACGCTTTATACCCATTCGTTAAACAACAAATGTTAAAGAGCTAGGAAATCTCTATGTGAAATATATTGTTCATTTAGAAAAAATTCCCTCTATTATAGTATCTAATAGGGTTCCCTAGTTTTCTTATCTCTTTTAGAGAGTCCTTCAGGAGGTATTGGGAACTAAGGTCCATTTAAGTATGGAATCCCATCGGTCAGTAGATAGACAGACAAAAATAGATATATTGTATTGGGGATATGCCTTGGTTTTTTATTATTTAATTTGGTGGATCATGAGATAGCCATTTGGGCCTGGTATAGTTTTATTATAACAATAGTTAACAGCCCACGATCATGAGATAGACATTTGGGCCTGGTTGGGGAAAGTTTATTATTATTTAGTACTTTTTTCATAGTTAAAATAGATATATAACATGTTACATGTATCGTAACAGTGAAAGTATCTTTCTAACCCATCTCACATTTTGAGATGGAGTGATCTTGATGTGGGGCCTGATTTATTTGTGACAGAGCATCCAATTATGATAATTGATTCTAAAACCAAGGTACCTCATATGAGGATGATACGTTTTTCTCTAGTTCTATTGAAGAAAAATTCTGATTCTCATGAATGTGGTAGAGAGGGGAACTAATGGGGGATTATTGACCTCATCATTTTGACATTGAGGCTTCTTAATAGGATTCATGGGGACATAAAGATACTATTTTGAGAATTTTGTAACATCCAGTTTCTATTTTAAGGTACTCATAAACCCCCTATTTTAATCATGATTTGTTTGGGTCTATTTTAGGGGTGCATTGGGGGAAATTTAGAATATTTTGGAAAGATATTGGTCAGTTCATGGTTGGTTCTTAGTTTTCCCAGACACTATGCCATATTAGTGAAAACCCTGAAAATAGAAAAAGTGGGGGTTTTCGTAGTAGTCACATAGTTTGAAAAACTTTGTGTCCATCAAGTACAAACAATTCACCCCTTTAAGGGGGTTCACATTTTGAAAAACCTTTCATACCAATCCTGGAAGTTGTGGGCACAGATCTCTTTTTTTCTAAAAAACCCATTAAAAATTTTAAAAATCCCATTTGGATACTCGAATCAACCCTAACATACCATATCTCAATTTTCTAGGTTGATAGGGCTCTCAGGGACAAATTGTTTACCCTTAAAACCCTTCACACAGCGGATAAAATCTTGGTAAATATGGATCAATTCCTCTCTAGTAATAGATATCCTTATGTTCTATGTCACATGCTCTCTTCTTCTATCCTCTTTTGGGTTTTTTAAATCTCTATGTTTTTTGAGGATCTAAACTCCATTGTTTTTTATCTGGAATCTGGGATTTATTCTCATATCTCTATTTTCGATGTTTTTTCAGACTTTCCCATTGCGGGAATTGTGATACGTGGTCATCATGTTAAGTAAGGTGGTTCCCTATATGTTTGAGCAATTAATTTAACCTATTATTTCTTAATTAAAACAAAATTTTATTAAATTGTATTATGAAAAAACCCAATTAGATGTTAATTGAGATATGAATTAATTTGGAAAGAAATTTGGGAACCCCCCCCCCCCCCCCCCGTACGCCCCCAATTCCTATGGATTTGGGTTTCATTTCAAATTAATGGAATTGTGAAATTAAACTGTGAAATTGTACACCGATATTATACTATGAATTTTTTTTAGAACGTGGCTTAAATTTTCTTGATAAGAACCTTTTTTATCCTAAAAAATATAACAAATTAGTTAAAAACCCATGTTTGGTTTCTCATGATAAATTTTCACATTGAAATTGGAAATATACTTATTCTATTTTAAACTATTTTGAAAAAAAAATCTCCCATTATTTATTTTTGTTTAAGCACGAGAATTCAATGTAACAAGTGAGTTATTAGGGACTAAAACGCTAGTTTATAATTACCCTAGCAACGAATTACCTCTTTATAAATCTAATATACAATTATTTGTAAATCTTATCCTTGATAGGATGTTGTTTATTCCTATTTGACCAAATGTGGAAGGGATGTGTGTGCACATTTCTATTATGATTATATGAGAGTGTGAGGATCCCATAAATTAGGAATAGTGTACCTCATGGTACATTACCATGTTTCTCCTTTATGGTTATATTGATATATATATATATGTTTTTATAAAACTATTTTATATATGCATTGAGAATTTATATAAACTTTTTAATATAATATTTTTATTAACCCGTAATTCTAAATGTATCCATTAATTGAAATGAATATAATGTTTTTTTAATATTTAATTGTACTTCCATGCCAATTTTTTTGGAAATCCAATGAATGATTTGGTTTATTATTATTTTTCTTTTCATTTGGGACACTTGGTTCGACCCTACAAAGATTTTACCTCACACGCTATATTTTCCTTCAAGAATATGTATATTTCATGATTCTACGTTTGAGAAAGGGGAATGTTCCACTTGGTGGTTTTGTGGATGACTATTAGTTCCAAGAGTATTATGTCTATTTGGACTTGGGATATTTGTACTATTCTCTATTACATTTTAGTTTTACTATGGTTTTTTTAAACCTAATTATCTTATGGTACTATTCTACCTGTGGATTTTTCATTCGCAGTTTGCCAAAAATTTTCTATTACTTATGCCCTTTTCATGGAAAACACATCTACTCTTTATCATGAATAATTCCATGTGCTATTAATCAACCTATGGGTTTTGGTAATTCCCTTTGGGACATGTCAAGATCATATCATTTTTTAGGGTACCTGGGTGTTCAGGTCTGTTCATGATATTCAAAGTCATAAACATCCCTTTATAAAATTTGTATTGTAGTAAATGACATGATAAAGGATATTCTTATAAAATATTTATGAAAATACAACCCATTGGTTTATTATATGTTTTTGGGAAAATCATCAAGAATACCCTTGCATTTTTTGGAATAATTTTAAAATTATTGGTTACTTAAGGGTTTATTTTATCATTATATTTAAGTAATTATGAGTCATCACAATTTGTGAATGTTATAGAAATTATATTAGTATAGTTTTAGAAAAATGACAAATAGTTTAATCCAATAATGTCTTTGGGGCCAGAAACCGAAAGAGAGGAAGATATGTTTTTAGTTCCTACCATTGGCCTAGATGATTTTTTGTTTAATAAGTCATTGTTTTTTCTTGAATAATTTGATGAACAATTATTAATGACGAACTGGTGGTGTTACTGTTGTGGTTTATAGATTAATATAATATATTGGAAAATATATTCAAACCATATTGGTTTTTCAAATTAGTTAGAGATATATGGATAGAAATTTCACTCTTTTATGGATCTTACAATATATTAAAAATGAATTTTAGTGCTTCATGAAAAAAATTAGATATCCTTTTCAATAAGTTAGATTTGAACTGGAAATTGATCAAATCACAACCAATGAAAAAAATTATGTCTATCAAAATATAATTATATCTGGTTAGTATATTTCCTTGTATTCTTAAATAATAAATGAATTCTTAAAGTTTAATAAAAATGATCTTCTAACAAAAAATTTATACTATTGCCTTCAAAATTGATGAAAAAATGGTCTTCAAACTCATTACATATCTTTGGTTTTGAGGTACTTAATTTAAAATTCATTATTTGTTTTAGGTTTAATATTCCACTATGGTATTTTAAAAGAAGAAAATTAGGTTCAATAGCATATCTGAAAGTCACACCAAGATTAGAAAAAAATGCAACACACTAAAACATTATAATGAATCTCCTTTTAAATAAATTAAATCTCTTTGATCGCTTGTGATTCAAACAACATCGAGTATAAAATAAAACACCCTAAAAAATATCATCTAAATACGGTGATTATAACCTAGACATTAAGTTAGTATGTATGAATAGTAATAACTAAATTATGAAAAATATATATCTTATACGTGCCTCAAACTAATTAAATGGATATATATAGATTATAAATAATGTAATAATTATTTTAAAGAAACAAATGTGTTAAAAATCCTATTTTTTCTAAAAGGTTGTTTAGTAATGCTCTTCACACATAATTTTAAGTTGGTTTTAAAAAATTTAGAAAATTTATTTGATAAAATTAAATAAATTTTTAAAATTAAAATATAAAATTAACTATGGGTGATTTTTTGGAATCATTCTATAAACATCCAATTTTTTAGTGTAAAAAATACTATTTTTTATTGAAAACAATATTTTCATTTAAATTTATTAAAAGGAAAAAATATTTTAAATTGGATTAAAAATATTATTAGTTAAATTATATCAAACCTTAACTAATACTTTTCATTTTAATCAATTACTTTTTAAATATTTATATTAAAACATTTTGATACATTTGAAAATTTTGTCTCTGGAAAACCTTGTTTTCATCGTGCATGTGGGTATGATTTTAAATTGGATTATTAATCTAAAGTAAATTTAATAAGGAAAAAACATTCCATATATGGAATTAGAATAATTATTGTTGTCTTAAATGGTTAACATTATTTTTTAACTTAATGAATAGTCAAAACAAGAATAAAAAGTACCATAGTGAAGGTAAAAACTAATTTACCAAGAGATAAACTAAAAAGATAATGGTTAAAATTACCTACCCACTTGTAAAACCTATATAGTATGGACATATGTAGAACTGATCACCTCTGAGGGTTGATAATTACCCACTTTGGGGGATTTTTATATTATAAAAATGTGATTGTTATTGAACATTTTCAGAAATTCTATGTGTGTCCCCAACACCACTTATAAAAGGTGCCTCCCTCTCCTCCCTATTTCACACATAAAAATAAACTTAATTCATAAAATTACAACCTAAATAACATTAATAAAATCCTCTAAACATCTAAGATCCATTACTTATATTATAATTCCATCATTGGAAACCTCTTGGTGAAATCCTAAACAAGCTGTCTAAAGAAGATGTGACGTTCTAAAATGAGCATTTTTTAATCATTTTCCACCATATTCAAATAATATTGTAACATTATTATATTTTAAAATTATTATTTTAAACATACTAAAATGTGTTTTTGTTAATTTTTTGATCTATATCCAATACCTCTTCCATAAAATGGGAAATGCAACTGTAGGTCATGTGTTTGGTAGACTACTACCTCATGAACAAAGGTAACTCATTTTCCATCATCACCATTAATGCATGGATGAAATGATTTATTTAACTAATTTCTATGAGATTTTTTATATTATTACACTTCTATAATTATAATTTCCCATATTCCTTTTATATTCTATTTATTTTGAATTATTATTACATCTCTTAAGTGTACGGTGGACTGCCATCACATGAAGGGATGGGATTCATTTTTCACTTACAATTTAAATGAAATGAAATCAGGATAAATTTAATGAACTTATGTGTTACATAAGAAATGATATTGATTTAATTAAATTAACATATCACACACTTCCATAAACATTCACCCATTAAAAAAAGATAACATCCATCATGTGTATGTGGGGTAAATCGTCATCATGGCGCTATGTGATACATTCTCAATTTTTAAATTTCAATAATGATTATATAAATGTATATAATGAAAGAAAAATATATTACTAATAATAATATAATTTTTTTATATGATATAAATATATTATATCTTCAAGAACCCAAACATTCAAGGAAAAACACTTGTGAGAAAATAAGGTTATTAACCCTAGAATCAACTGAAATAAAGAAATATTATTAACAAATGGGTCGTAAAATATTTTAATGGGGTCATATATAATTTTATAAATATGTATATTATTAATGTATAAATTAATAAGATTCTTAAAACCATTATACATGAGGTTAAATTATGTTTACTAAAAAAAGCGTGAGGTAAGGGACTTCATCTCAATTTCCCTTCAATGTGGAATATTCTACTGTTATGCACATAATTTAATTTTGGTGATGTATATACAACCCCATTGAAATAAAATATCTTGATTTCTTAATAACTAATTTTATTTTAAGTTGAAATTTTAATTTTTTATTCCAACGGTATTTGACAAAAAAAATTCTATGTGGAAAATAATTTCATCATTGAATTTCTTTTCACTGGGTTAAATTACTTCTTCATTGTATTAGATATTCTAAAATTATGTGTGTAATTGAATTTGATGATTTTATTTATTTTTTTATCCTAGTTTTATGTGGATTAGTATTTTTATAAATAATTGATTCTTTGGATAATTCTCACTTCAGTGTTATGATTTTTTTAAGGTTTGACATGAAATCTCATTTTAATATGGATTGTTAATGATTCAATTTACATTGAAGGAAATTATTTGATGATTTTATAATAAAACCCATTAATTTTATTCTAATATATTTATTTGTTATTATTTTTATGTTATAATACCATTTCACCAGTCATTTAATCTTAAATACTTTCAGATTGTTTCTTAAGAAAATATTACATTATTTCGCTCTTTGGTTGAAAATCTGTCACAACCCGTTCTCGAGGCCCGTGTCGTGACTACCCCAAGCCTGCCTTCCATACACCAGGGGCTGGAAACTAGCACCAAGGAATAAATCCGGGTAACTAGGAAGGCATTGCCTTTAAAAAGTAACAAAACACCACAGAGTACTAGCAGAAGTAAAACACTAAGTGAAAACTGTGTACAACAGTAAGTGCAGAAAAGTAAGTGGGCTAGAATACAAACCCAAAATGAAAGTAAAGTACAACTGGAAGGGAAGATAGTAACTAAATGAAATTACAACAAAGAAAACAACTGGAAGAAAGGAAGCAGCTCCTGGGTCATCCTCCTCGGATCCTACCTAAAGTGTAGGTATAGATAGCGCAGCTCCTGGATCGTCCATCACGGATCCTACCTGAAGGGTAGGTACAGATAGCCTCTACAACGATCTCGCTCTTCAACCTCCTCCGAGCGTCGCCTCGTCGTGATTTCCACCACTGGGTACTGTCCAGTCCTCGAACACTCAACCTCTGTCTGCGATATCTGTCGTCTGCAACCAACACAACGAGGTGCGGGCATAGGCCGTGCAGGGGTGAGTATAACGATACTCAATAGGGACCCCAAGACCCTCAAGGTATCACTATATCTAACAAGGATAACCACAAGAATATCTAAACAGATAACCTCTAATTAGGTATAAGCTCATACTTATACCCAAGTCCTCAAGTATCCCATCTCAATCATGAGGAAACACATAGATTTATGAAATCAATGGATAACCACTACCAGGTATATGCCCATACATATACCTGAGTTATCAAGTTACTCGTCTCAATCATGAGGTAATTACAAAGGTCATAGTCTCATCTCAACCAGGATCTTATTCATGACGTCGAAACCACGGTTGCTGGAGAACTCCTCCTCTGTCGAGTACATTGGGCACGCCGCTACAACCAAGCGTGCCGAACTCATCCTCTGTCGAGTACATAGGGCCTGCCGTTACAACCAAGCACGCCGAACTCCTTGGAATGCTCTAGTACTCCACCTGTTGAGTAATGTGGGCCTGCTGCTACAACCAAGCGCTTTTCACCATGGGTCTGCCGCTACAACCAAGCGCTCCTCCACCATGGGTCTTCCGCCATAACCAAGCGTTCCCCCTCTTATCCTCCAGAGGTACTCCTTCTATTGAGTACCGCGGGTCTTCCGCTACAACCAAGTGCTCCTCTGCCGTGGTTCTGCCACTACAACCAAGCGCTCCCCCTCATAGCCTCCAGAGGTACTCCTTCTATTGAGTACCACGGGTCTGCCGCTACTACCAAGCGCTCCTCCGTTGTGGGTCTGCTGCTACAACCAAGCGCTCCCCACTAGGCTATCCGAAACACACCGAGTCGATAGATCAACAGTCTTCAAGTCTCAGTGAGCTACTAGGTCTCTGCACTCTGCTAGCTCATCACCAGGAGGGTCCGCTCCATGAGCTACAGGTCGATACTCCAAGTATCACAAGTTTCCTCGAAGAAGTATCTAAAAGTACTGCCTCGGCATAGGGGTCTCAACACAACAGATGGCGCGTCAATGGGACACCCGGTCTGTGTGTTATTTAGCCTTTTCGTCTCAGGGGCTCGGTTGGTTTCGTGTGCGAACCAACCTGGCCATACCCTGAACTCTCATAGGGTATTCTCATAGGGTCTATTTCTCAACGTGATCACCAACGCCGTTGACGGTTAATCAAACCGCCGCCCAGTCTGAAAGTTATCAGCTTTTCCGTTCTAGGGGCCCGGTTGGATTTCGGGTACAATCCAACCCAGCCATTATCCAACTGCATCCAAACCTCATGAAAAGTATGCCAAAAGTTCTGTTTCATCATTAGAAATTCAAAAAGATAGACGGCGCGTCAATCGGACGCTCGGTCTGTGAGTTACTGGCTTTTTTGTTCCTGGGTCCCGGTTGGTTTCGTGAGCGAACCAACCTGACCACACTCTGATGGCATCCAAACCTCGATTGGAGTAATCCAAAAGTTCTTTCTCATCAAGAGGACTTCAACGAAGTCGACGACACGTCAATCGGTCGTCTGGAGATCAAGCTATAGGCGTTTCTACTCTGAAGGCCTGGTTGGTTTCGTATCCGAACCAACCCGGCCGAACCCAAAGTTCTCCGAAACATTGATTGTAATATACCTAAAGGGCCTTCTCGATCAAAGGATCGCTACGCAACTGACGGTGCATCGATCGGAGGTCTGTAGCCCAAGATATGGGCAAAAGACCAAAAGTGATCCGAAAATGGGGGGTCTGGGCCCGGTCTGACCCGGCCCAACCCCCCCTGGGTCGGCCCAAATTGGGTCGACCCGACCGGGGTCCTGGTCTGACCCAACAGGGTGCGGCCCGGCCCGGCTCGATGGGGTGGCTCGCTGGCTCGTCCAGCGAGCTGGTGCTCCGTGGATGCGGCGCGCGCCGCGTCCCCCTGGATCCCACGCGGTCGTGGGATCCAAGCTCTTGTCGTCGCGGCTTCAGCCATGGCGGTTTCTCCAGGCGGCGAGCCGGGGCACCGCCACCTCTGGCCTCCGGTGCCACCGATGGTGTCCGTGGGCCACCGAAGTTGCTGCGGCGGTCCATTTTCATTTCTGTCTGCGCCGATGCTCATCCAGGGTCCCGTTCTTCACTGTGGAATCATAAAATCGTATCTGCGGCCCATTCTATCAATACCCGTCGATCTGCACGTCAAAAGAACAAACTGTGGAGTCTCTGGTTCACCTTTTCGACCCCGACTACCACCACACTTTCGTTCTTCCTCGACGGCGTGGCGGGACGGCGCCGCGCATCCTTACTGCATCTCTCCAAGTTCCCGCGCGGTGTCGTCGCACCATGCCGCCATCTTCTGAACCTCAACAACACAACAACAAAGGGGGGAGGAGGGTCGGCCATGTTCGTGCGGTCCAACCTCCTCCCGTTAAGTTGATAACAAGCGGCCCGAAAAAAAAAGATGAGGAACGACAAAGGTTGTTTCATGAACAAGAAGCAATAAACCCCTACCTCAAGTATCGTCGAGCGAGGGTTCATCGTGGAAAAGACCGTCGCAGAAGAAGGTGTCGCGGAAGGGGGATCGTCATGGAATTAACCATTGTAGAAGAAGAGGATCGTTGAGGAATTAACCATCGTAGAAGAAAAGGTTCATCGTGGAAGGAACGTCGTTGACGTTTGGTGATCTCTGAGGAAGATGTCTCTCGCCATCGTCCGCCGTCGAAGGTTGGCGTTCTTCGTCGGCGGCGGTGCGTTCTTCGCGTTCTTCGTCGAAGAACGAAGAATCATCCTTTTATCTCCCAAAGTCTTAACACAACAAAAAACCCATCATAATAAAATAATTCATACCCTTATTTTTTATCATAATAAAGAATTTGAAAAACAATGATAAGAAACGAACAAGTAATTCAATGAATTAATTGTTATGATTAAACCGCACAATTTAATGAGGCGTTTCTTAACCAAAACAAACGCACGGTTGACTTTCATTAAAGAGGGGGGTGCGGGTGTGTTACTTAGAAGAAAAGAAATGGTGGGGCTCGTGTGGGCCCCACCTCACAAATATCCTACCAAGTGGGTAGGATATCGTGGGTCTCACCTTATCTGTTTAACTTAGGTTAATCCGCTTTAAGTGAAATAAAATAAAATAAATCGTCCCACCACTTTATTTTATTCTTTCACTTATCCTCAAAAATTAAAAACCACACCCGAGCAAACGCAACTCCGGAAAAGGTGTTTCTAATCAATTACCGGCGCTGCAATTCCATCAGTGCCCTTGTATTTCAATTCCGAGCACCGGTTCAAAATTTAGAAAAACCTGCTTGTTCGTTCATTGAACATTCCCGAGCTAATCTTCGGAAAATGATTCTGGGCACACCGGGCCTCAGAATCAGGGGCCGTCAGAAACTACGTTCTTGTAAAATCCAAAAAAAAAATTAAGAAAAAAAAATTCCTTGAATTTTATGGGTCTTTACATTACTATCACCTCAGGGCTTTACGTCCACGTAAATCTATAACACAAACTAGGGAAACAAAAGTGGTACTGAGCATGCATCTGAGCCTTCCGCTTCCATGTGCTCACCTGGAGGTTCCTGTACTGTCAGTGAAAGTGCACCCGAGGAATCGACCCTCCTCGTAGGACCCGCTCCTATCGTTCCTCAACCTCTACCAGAACCTTCGCAAAAGTCACCCCATTATCAGAGTCTGACTCCCCATGGTCCATGAAAATTGAAGGGGTCGAACTTGTATCTCCTTAGCTAAGATACATGGAAGACGTCGTGCACCCGATGCAACTGAGGTGGATGGGTCAAGCGTTAAACCACCTCGCCTACCCCATTGAGGACCTAGATGGGTCCAAATTGAAGCGTGGAGACCACTTGGTCTCACGGCCAAAACTCCGTAACTCGCGTAGAGGTGAGACCTGTAGGAAAAATGCGGTCGCCATCCTCAAACTCTAGTGGCCTCCGCCTCCTGACAGCATAAGTCCTTTGTTGGATCTGAGCTGTCCTCATCCACTCCTCGGTGACATGGACCTGTTTTGGTCCTACAAGAGCTGCTAAGACTTCTTCTTTGCCGATAAAAGAAATCTGGTCTCATCCCCTGGATGAACCACGTTCTTCACCTAATACTGTCAATCCCGACATGGTTGATACAAATCCATACCAAGGATGGCGTCGTAAGGACTCGACGCTACTACCAAGAGATCCGACCGTTACTCTCGCCTCTAAGGGTTGAGTCACGCTGTTGGCATTAGTGTGTGGTAACTGGGTCTCCTCCAGTAGGAATTACAAAAGTGAGGGTCAAGTAAATGGTTTTTAAACCGGAACCTCTTAGTAACAACAAAAAGAGAGGACAGGAAAGTAAATGCCACAAGGAAAAGTGTCTTTTATTACTGCAGCTCAAGTACAAAGACACAAAGCATCTACAAACCAACATCAAAAAAGCTAGAAGCAACATGA
Source organism: Viscum album (assembly GCA_963277665.1). Taxonomy (NCBI): domain Eukaryota; kingdom Viridiplantae; phylum Streptophyta; class Magnoliopsida; order Santalales; family Viscaceae; genus Viscum; species Viscum album. The sequence goes on along the minus strand of OY728143.1, from coordinate 871,821,099 downwards.
AAAAAAGTCTCCACGTCTGGAGCTAGTCCTGCCCCTGTCCATCTGCTCCCAAAGCTCCATGATCATAGGCCTCAGCTGCCTGCAGATGAGCTCTCCCATGTCCACATGTTCCATGCGGTCGGGGTGGACCTCCTGGTGTTGGTGGTGGCAACACCTCGAAGTGTCGTCCACCTCCAGCTGCAGGGCCAGCTCCCCTGCCACGGTCTCCTATTCCATGCGGTCCTCCTCGATCGAACCATTACCTCTGCATGGGAGGTCCTTCGTTCATCTGCTGGACATCTGTATGGCGGGTCGGACAGTCACGAGCCATGTGACCAACCCCGCCACAGGAGTAACACTGTCTGCGCATGGTAAGTCATTCTCCACCCCGGGTGTCTCACACAAATGATCATGTGTCATGTTGTCGACCACATATAGGTATAGTCCTCTTGGACATCTGCGTCATCTGTCTACTGCCTGGTGCAGAAGACTCTACTACATGCCGGCTAGTGATAGGTCCTGCTATTGGAGACTGCCCAGCAAGGAAACTCTCCACTAAGAGGGCCCGCTCCAACACCCCTGTCTGTGTCAGAAAACTGTGAGAAACAAATGAAGCTCTGATCTCTCGCCTGAGCCCCTGTTCAAAGGTAAGGGCATTGAATAATGGGCCTCATACCATGTCCATGGAATAGCGCGAGGGATCGGTAAACCTCGTCGCGTACTAGGCTACTATTATGTTGCCCTGCCGCAGCTGTAGTAGCTCCAGGATGTGCACCGCTCAAAGGGTGGCTGGGATGAACTCTGAGCGAAAGAGGCTCTCAAAGTCTGTCCAATGGAGAGATTCCTCGTCGTGCACCTGGAGCATCAAGCTTCACCATCTTCCTGCTGCCGCGTGCAGTAGGCTCGCTGCGAGGATCACCATGAGGTCTGCTGGTGTCATCACTAACCTAAAAACTCGTACTACTGCCTTCAGCCAATCCTCGGCTACCTGGGGGTTCATCTCCCCGCAGAACCTGGGTGGTCGCTGGCGCTGAAACTCGTGCAGTGCACTAAGTCAGCGTGTATCGTCATTGGCTGGCACTGGTAGCATCGGTGGCTCAACAGGTAGAGGTACCACCGGTGCCTCTGCTGTCAAAGGGCCCTATACTGAGGCATCATCGCTCGGTGGGCTGTCTTCCCGCACAATGCTCAGAACCCTAGCTGGCTTCCATCGTGGGGCCATCATGAAAGAGACAGGTGTTCCATGGTCAGAACAGTATACCTGGTGAGCAGACACAAAGTAATCACAAAAAAATTTTGAAACACACATGCAATCAATGTTTTCGTGCATTATGTCGGAAATCATAAGTCATGGTCCTGGTGTACGGATACGTTGGCCGCCGCAACAACACTGAGCTCCCTGGACTGATAACCACACTCAATACTCTTAACACTATTGCTTCACATGGGAAAAGATCATAATCCTAAGTTCTACGGTAGAACTGAACTCCTTTGATACCAATTTGTCACGACCCGTCCTCAGGGCCCATGCCGTGACTACCCCAAGACCACCTTCCATAGGCCAGGGGCTGGCGACTAGCACCAAGGTGTAAATCCAGGTAACTAGGAAGGCATTTCCTTTATAAAAGTAACAAAACACCACATAGTACAAGCGGAAGTAAAACACTATGTGAAAACTGGGTAAAACAGTAAGTGTGGAAAAGTAACTAGGCCAGAATACAAACTCAAACTGAAAGTAAAGTACAACTAGAAGGGAAAACAGCAACTGAAAGAAAGTACAAAAAAGACAACAGTTGGAAGAAAGGAATCAGCTCCTTGGTTGTCCTCCTCGGATCCTACCTGAAGGGTAGGTATAGATTGCACAGCTCCTGCATCATCCATCATAGATCCTACCTGAAGGGTAGGTACAGATAGCCTCTACAATGCTTTCCCCCATCAACCTCCTCCGAGCGTTGCCTCGTCGTGATGTCCACCACCGGGTATTGTCCAGTCCTCAAACACTCGGCCTCTGTCAGCGTTATCTGTCATCTGCAACCAACACAACGAGGTGCGGGCATAGCCCGTGCAGGGGTGAGTATAACGATACTCAGTAGGGACCCTGAGACCCTCAATGTCTCACTATATATATCAAGGATAACCACAAGAAGATCTCAACAGATGACCTCTACTAATGTATAAGCTCATACTTATACCCAAGTCGTCAAATAACCCATCTCAATCATGGGTAAACACATGGATTTATGAAATCAACGGATAACCACTACCAGGTATATGCCCATACATATACATGAGTTATCAAGTGACCCATCTCAATCATGAGGTAATTACAAAGGTCATAGGCTCAGCTCAATCAGGATCTTATTCATGATGTCGAAACCATGGCAGCTGGAGAACTCCTCCTTTGTCGAGTACAATGTGCCCGCCGCTACAACCAAACGCTCCAAACTCATCCTCTGTAGAGTACAGAGGGTCTGACACTGCATCCAAGCGTGCCGAAGTCCTTGGAATGCTGTAGTACTCCTACTTTCGAGTACTGTGGGCCTGCTGCTACAACCAAGCGCTTCCCACCCTGGGTCTGCCGCTACAACCAAGCGCTCCCCCTCATAGGTTCCAGAGCTACTCCTTCTATTGAGTACCACGGGTCTGCCGCTACAACCAAGCGCTCCTCCGCCATGGGTCTGCCGCTACAACCAAGCACTCCCCTCAGAGCCTCCAGAGGTACTCCTTCTATTGAGTACCGCGGGTCTGCCGCTAAAACCAGGCGCCCCTCCACCGTGGGTCTACCGATATAACCAAGCACTCCCCATCATAGCCTCCAGAGGCACTCCTTCTGTTGAGTACCGTGGGTCTGCCGCTACTACCAAGCACTCCTCTGCAGTGGGTCTGCTACTACAACCAATAGCTCCCCAGTGGGTTATCTGAAACACACTGAGTCGATAGATCAACAGTCGTCAAGTCTCAGCCAGCTACTAGGTCTCTGCACTCTCCTAGCTCGTCACCGAGAGGGTCCACTCCACGAGCTATAGGTCGATACTCCAAGTATCACAAGGTTCCTCGAAGAAGTATCTAAAAGTACTTCCTCGTCATAGGGGTCTCAACACAATAGACGGCGTGTTAATCGGTCGCCCGGTCTGTGTGTTATTTAGCCTTTTCGTCTCCGGGGCCCGGTTGGGTTTGTGTGCGAACCAACCCGGCCGTACCCCGAACTCTCATAGGGTATGCTCATAGGGTCTGTTTCTCAACGTGATCACCAACGCCGCTGACAGTTTTTCAAACATACATCTGATCTGAAAGTTATCAGCTTTTCCGTTCTAGGGGCCCGGTTGGATTTCAGGTACAATCCAACCCGGCCATTATCCAACTGCATTCAAACCTCAGGTGATGTATGCCAAATGTTCCGTCTCATCAATAGAAATTCAACGAGACAGACGGCGCATCAATCGGATGCCCGGTTTGTGAGTTATTGGCTTTTTCGTTCCAGGGGCCCAGTTGGTTTTGTGAGCGATCCAACATGACAGCACTCCAGCTGCGTCCAAACCTCGAGCGGAGTATGCCAAAAGTTCTGTCTCATCATGAGAAATTTAACGAAGTCGACGGCACGTCAATCGGTCATCTGGAGCTCAAGATATAGGTGTTTCCGCTCCGAAGGCCCGGTTGGTTTCGTATCCGAACCAACCCGGCCGAACCCAAAGTTCCCCGAAACCTTGAGTGTAATATACCAAAACGAATGACTCGATCCAAGGATCGCTACGCAACTAACGGTGTGTCGATCGGAGGTCTGTATCCCAAGATATGGGCAAAATACTGAAGGTGATCCGAAAATGGGGGTCTGGGCCCGATCTGACCCGGCGCAACCCCCCCTGGGTCGGCCCGAACCGGGTCGACCCGACCTAGGTCCGGGTCCGACCCAGAAGTGCGCGGCCTGGCCCAGCCCAGTCTGCCCAAGCCGGCCCGGCTCGGCCGGGTTGCTCACTGGCACGGCCAGCGAGCTGGTGTTCCGCGGACGCGGCGTGCGCCACGTCCCCCTGGATCCCGCGCGACCGCGGGATCCAAGCGCTTTCTGCCGCGTCTTCATCCGTGGTGGTTTCTTCAGGCAGCGCGCCGGGGCGCTGCCGCCTCTGACCGCCGGTGCCGCTGGTGGTGACTGTGGGCCACCGGAGTTGCTCCGGTGGTCCGTTTTTAATTCCGTCTGCGGTGATGCTCATCCCGGGTCCCATTCTTCACTGCGAAATCATCAAATCGTCTTTTTGGCCCGTTCTGTCAATGCCCATTGATCTGCACGTCAAAAGAACAAACTGTGGAGTCTTGGGTTCGCCTTTGCGGCCCCGACTACCACCACACTTTCGTTCGTCCTCGATGCCACAGTGCAACGGCGCCGCGCATCCTTTCCGTATCTCTCCAGGTTCCCAGGCGGTGTCGTCGCACCGTACCGCCATCTTCTGAAGCGCAACAACACAACAACAAAGGGGGGAGGAGGGTCGGCCGTGTTCGTGCGGTCCAACCTCCTCCCGTTAAGTTGATAACAAGCGGACCGGAAAAAAAAGACGAGGAATGACAAAGGATGTTTCGCGAACAAGAAGCAATAAACCCCTACCTCAAGCGTCATCGAGCGAGGGTTTGTCGCGAAAAAGCCCGTCGTGGAAGAAGACGTCGCGGAAAGGGGATCGTCGCGGAATTCACCGTCGCGGAAGAAGAGGATCGTAGCAGAAGAAGCGGTTCGTCGCAGAATTTACCGTCGGGGAAGAAAAGGTTCGCGGCGGAAGGAACTTCGTTGACGTTAGGTGATCTCCGAGGAAGACGTCTCTCGCCGTCGTCCACCGTCGGAGGTTGGCGTTCTTCGTCGGCGGCGGTGCGTTCTTCGGGTTCTTTGTCAAAGAACGAAGAATCCTCCCTTTATCTCCCAAAGTCTTAACACAACACAAAACCCAACATAATAAAATAATTCATACCTTCATTTTATTATCATAACAATGAATTTGAAAAACAAAGATAAGAAACGAACAATTAATTCAATGAATTAATTGTTACGATTTAACTGCCCAATTTAATGAGGCGTTTCTTAACCAAAACAAACGCACGTTTGACTTTCATTAAAAAGGGGGGTGCGAGTGCGTTACTTAGAAGAAAAGAAATGGTGGGGCTTGTGCGGGCACCACCTCACAAATATCCTACCAAGTGGGTAGGATATCGTGGGTCCCACCTTATCTGCTTAACTTAGGTTAAGCCGCTTTAAGTGAAATAAAATAAAATAAATCGCCGCACCACTTTATTTTATTCTTTCGCTTAACCTCAAAAATTAAAAACCACACCCTAGCAAACACAACTCCGGAAAATGTGTTTCTAAGCAATTACCAGTGTTGTGATTCCATCGGTGCCCTCGTATTTCAATTCCGATCACCGGTTAAAAAGTTAGAAAAACCCGCCCGTTCGTTCTCTGAACGTACCCGAGCTAATCTTCCGAAAATGATTCCGGGCACACCGGGCCTCGGAATCAGGTGCCGTCAGAAACTGTGTTCTTGTAAAATCCAAAAGAAAATTAAGAAAAAAATTCTCTTGAATTTTACGGGTCTTTACAAAATCCTTCTTCATTAGAATACATGTTTTCTAAAAATAACTAATAAATGTTTTAATCCTTTTACAAATGATTTATTAAATAAAGTTTTACCCATTTAGACTTTTAAAAAAAATCAATGAAATATTCATGTCATTTTCAAAATAAGGCCCATTTGGATTTTATAAAAAAAATGAAAGGATTATTTTTTTAACGTATACATAATGAAACAAATTTATAGCCATCATGACCAAAAAATGTTTTAGATTTTATTTTATAGGTTCCATGGGTAATTTCCAAACAAAATTATTTTAAAAGAAATTATTTTCAAATTGATTTGTAAAAATTTAGTTTTCAATGTATATTTTCAAACAACAATGGATTTTTTCCTTATGATTTTATTAAAGGATCATTTCATTAAATTTATATTCATTAAGGATGAAACCCCTTATTCTACATATCCTCTAATAGAGATGTGTCGTATTGATACCATCCTTATTGATTAAGTAGATAGTTTTTTATCATTTTGACGAAGGAAAGAATTTACATTCACTTTCTAGATTCATTGTTTTACTTATTAACATTCCATAGAAATATTCACATTTTAATTATCATAGGATAATAAATTTCCCCTAAATATAAATATTTTTTATCATATAAATTTTTATTACTTAAACAGTATTTCATTTTTATATACAGTTCTCTACAATGAAAGTTATTTCATTTCCTAGGAAAATATTGATAAATCTGTGTTTTTACTCTATATGGATATTTGATGATAAGGTACATTGTTCATGAATTAAATAAATTATTTGATATATTAGGAATTCTTTGGAAATGCATTGGTGGGTGGGTCCTAGAGTTTTATATCCCCTCGATGCTTCAGTAGTCACATGAGGTGAATCAGTAAGCTAGCATTAAATGTCTTTTTACCCATAGTTTTAAACTGTCTTATGATAGCTCTAGATAGTAGAGGTATCATGAAACTTCATGTCATGAAGTCCAAAAATGCATTTTATTTAAAGATAATTTACTTAAAATAATTATCTATGATACTTTTACAGAGATATTTTCTCTGGATGTATTTCATTCTCATTTTATTGGTTAAATGGAATGTATTTTCTATTATTTACCTTTCCATATTGATTATGCTTTATATTATTAACCATGGTATTTTAATAATGATATTACATTTGGATGTATTTAATTCATAGTTTATTGATTAAATGGAAAGTGTGTCTAGATATTTACCTTTACGTATTTAATTTTCCTTTTCTAATCATCATAGCCAACTTATTTATTTAATTTATGTGTTTTAGTTATTTACCTTTCCAAATTTATTATTATCCAGGATATTTTTGAATTGGTATTATATCTATATGAATCTCAATCTAAATTTTTTAATTACATGGAATGTGTGTTCGGTTTTATAAATTTCCATGTTGATTATGGTTATGGATTCATGATATATTTCATTGAACATACCCCTTACTAATAATTTAATATCACACTTATTTTGTTTCATTTACCAAGAATCTAGTAATAGTACTAATAATGACATACAAGGATATGCTTGAGGGAATAATTATATTACATGAAAAATTTATATTTCAATATTTTTTTACAAATATAATATTCGAGTCATGTGTTTATCTAGTTTACCCAAACTTCAAAAATAAATGGTTCTTTAGGAAGTGATTATTTGTATCTTATAGAAATATGATAAAGTAGACATTGAAACTGAGTTTCTGGGGTTAACGTCGTTACATAGAAAATAACAATTTACATTACTATCCTTAATAAAGCAATTCATTATAACCAATATTTAATAATAAGGAACAAAATAATTAGTGACTAACGCCAGATAAAAACAACCAATTAACATTATAATGCACCACATTTCATGTTATAAATTTTAAAGAAATATTGAAAACTTAAATTATTCCCTTAGTTCAATATTTACAAGTCTTATATCATTAAATTGTTATCCATATTTTAGACATGAAAAATATATTGTGGAATAAAAAAGATAAAAACTAATTAAATCAAACTATCCTTCAAATCAATTTAGAAAACCAATCATAAGTAAATCATAATATTATGTGAATCACAACACCACCATTTATTCTTCCAATATTTTAATTTTTCTATATTTCATCATTTAGGGAAATTACATAGTGGAACCTAAGAAAAATTGTGATCTCAATTTACTCACATATATAGGATTTATAGAACAATCACTGAACCGGAATCGGAGAATTGATATAGATATCCATATCAAAATTCATATAAGGAACCCACCTCTATGATTTCTGGTCAGAGAGTAATAATTGGAATATTGGATAGAGTCACCACATGGCATCAGGCATGCCTCCCCATATTCATGAGAATGTTGAATAGCCATGTATTTTTAGGGATGTTCCTTGGGAAGATTATACCCTTTTATATGAGTAACAATAGTAGTGTAAAATAAAAAAAAATATTGACCACAATAATAATTAGAGTATACAAAAATAATTAAATAGATAATTATATATCAAAAAAATGTGGTAAAAGTAATGAAAAGGACCTAGGTTCAGGCCGTAACATGTAAACCGATCTATAACTAGTTTGATCACATTTACACGATAACTAAATGGAAACTAAATTACTTGAGGATCTACTACCATCCCGAATCCATACCTCAAATATAATATATATGTTCTTTATAATTCCTCTTTAGGATAATCATAAATCAAAGATCCCATACCATATCCATTGAACATCTTGTTCTCAACATGAAAGTAAACATTAGTACTCTATTTCAATAAGTGTTATTTTACAGGGGTGAGAAATATATAATTCATAGGCCACACCCAATGGTTCGCCTATATTATAATTACATAAAAAATAATTTACGTACATGATATTTCCATCCTTAATGAATACCAAGATGGAAAAGATAAAGAAACAAATAAATAGATATCCATTGATCTTTGGGTTTTAACATTCCATCCAGGATCGACCCACAAATTCTTTGGTCAATTCCAAATATCTCTAATCATACCATGACCAAAGGTAAGACATTTGTCTTACCAAAAATATCAGGGATACACCATCGTATCAGTATGAATCCAAATTGAAGATGGTAACCTAGGTATTTCTTAACATCAATCTCAATAGACAATTTTAAGAGGTATTCCTCAAAAATCCATATAGTATAAGTCTAAAAGAGTATTCATAGGAGGTGATCCTAGGTAATCCAAATTGGCCTCAATGGCTGAATCCCAACATCAAATAAATTTTAAATAGGCATTGAAGTTAATTCCTGATAAACCTCTTTGGAAATATATATTTTATTTTATTCCAAATCCCAAGTAATAACCATGGTATTTTATATAGACCTGTACGATGATTCAAGGGTAACAACCCAAGAAATCCATATTGAATCATAGTATTAATTCGTGGGATCCACCTAGATATTCTATATAGTCATATAGATCAATTCCATAATAATCATTGTTTTACACCAAATAGACTCATCGGTTTAATACTAGGTGACAACCTATTTATTCCATGTAGACCCATATAACAATTCGTGGGTAACCACCAATGAAATCCACATTGACCCATAGGATGAATATTATGAAATCTCCTCCGATTTCGTTATATAACATTTGAGGGTAGTACATACCCCCCATAATATGACACATCCATGTCACTACAACGTCGTTGGTCTCACATAATAGTTTTGTGCTCTTAGGTGACACTTGAAATATAAACTATCTCTTTATTGACACTACCCTAGTCTAGTGTCAGATTTATATAGATCCACCCACTAGGGTCAACTAGGTAACACCATGGCATGTATTACCAATATAGGTTACACTATCTCATCTCATGTGCTTGGTAACCTACCATCACTTGGGTAAATAGTGTCCATCTGCATGAAAACAACATTCACATAGTCTAAATAGCCTTTTATTTAATCTTGTATTAGTTTTATACAAGGTATATGGCCTCAATCCCAACACCTCTCCACGTAACCTAATGTCCCTCCCCACACACCCAACATATCTTCAAGACCTATCAAGAGCATTCATACCAATATAATCCCATATAATGGATCAAATTATTAACTAAGGACCCTGGTGATGCTATGCTAAGTCACACAATCATCCTCATTACCCACATATAGGTCTCACATCACATCTCCCTTTAAATAACAATAAACCAACATCTCTTGGAGAATAATCACTCTTATATTACACTTTCCCAGAATTTTAATTCCCTTGACCCTGGTGTCCTAATGTCTATAGATACTTTTTTATGTTGGAACTAGATACAATGAATTACATCCTGAAGGACTGAGTAGTTTAGTGGTCCTTGTAAACTTGATACATACCTGAATTTCACATAGCATTTGAAAACATTAAAATAAAAACATAGAATTTTATTTGAGAACACTATAATCCTATTTGGAATATCCATGTATATAAATCATATTAATCTTCATTAAATCTTAGTGAAAGGAAACATAAGAATGTGGTTAGATAAAATGCTCAGTAAGGGTATGTTTATAGTAGAAGCTATCATAAATAAATAATACATTATTAATAAGTAATTGTAAATATTTAAACACATTGAATTTAATAAATACCTGAAAATTAAGAATAATATGACAGGAATAAATGATGATCAGATAATTCTATATAAATAAAAATATGATATTGAAAGTAATCCATGGACATTCCAACTAATCGAAAAATCACAAGGATATCAACAACTAATCACATAATGATGGAATTTGTAATGTTAGACCTTGAAATGTAAAATCAAGACCCTATTCCAAGACATATGAAAACACATTCATGCCCATGTTCTTATAAATCTATATAAATTGTTTAGGCCAAATCCAAATACGGATACCAGTTTGTCTCAAGAGATATATTGATGCATCAAGGGGCTATAGTTGGCCCCTCCTAGAAAATGGTTTCAAAGTAGTACATCCCAATTCAAACTCATCAAGAACCATCTATAGAAATAAGAACGAATGGTACCATTACAAAATATCTTCATTTGAAAAAAATTAAAATCAGGGTTCTTTTCCTTAATGAATAGAACTATGAGAAAAAGTTCAATAAATTCATTCTTGAGGAAACTACCCTTTTCAATTTCAAAATAACCTTCAAAAATGAAAAAATTCTTGAATATTAAGGAAATCATTTTATTGTAAAGTGGACTTATAAAATTATTTAGAAATCTTAAAATAATTAATCCATCATGATAATAGAAAAAAAATTTGTTTCGTGTAAGTTTAAAAACATTCTTTTAAAACTCTTGTAAAATGGTCAAAAAGTAACATTTTCAGAAAATGAAAAAAATATCATATTAATGATGTTTTTTGAAAACTAAAAAATGGGTAAAATTGTATTTAATTAATCAATTATTTAATTTTTAGAATATTCAATAATGTATTTTCAAAAAATTTGGATATGAAATAAAAAAGATTTTCGATTGAAGAGTGAAATAGAGTGAGATTTTCTTGAAAAATAAAAATAATTTTATGTAATAAAGAAGGAAAAATGGTATTATTACTTGATAATTTCATGAATAAAAAGTGAAGAAGAATATATTTTGGGTTTAAGATTGAAATATTAATCAAATCACTCAATGTATTTATAATTGTAAACAATTTCGAATACTGATGAGATTGTAAAATAAACTCTTTCCATTTTTGGGAAATTTCTAACCATAACCCCCATGAAATTAATAACGTCACTAAAATATTAAAACACATGAAAATAAATATATTTATGATATAAAATATCAAATGGGTATTATACACACCAAACAAAATAAATAAGTGTTGAATAAGACATATGTCTCATAGAAGAAAAATTGAGATTAGAAAACCCTTACCTCGGGTCTAATTTGATTGGTACATATTTGAAACTCCTTTTTAATAAATATATAATTTTTATTAATATATTATATAACCATAATAATATATATCATATCATATATTATTTACATAAAATCTTGAATCACCTCTTTATTAACAATTATTTTTTAAAATCATTGTTCTGTGTAATAATTGTTTCTCTTTTCATGTATGCTCTGATTTAGATGTTTTGGAGCTTCTAATTTTATAATGGATAAATAAAAAATAATTCAAAACATGAAATAAATATAAAATACATTTATTATTTATTTATTTATATAATTAAATCAAATATAGATATAGAAAAATAAATTACATAGTTAATGCAGACTTTAGGTCATATGTACACAAGAACTTTTCTTTCACTTTTTTCACACGAAAAAAAAATAATGATAATTAATAACGAACCCTTAATTAATAATTATTAATTAATATATATTCATTATTTTTATCTTCAAAACCATACTTTTAAAATGGTAATGAAAAACAAATTACACAGCTATGTGGACACTATAAGTTGTACGTACGTACGAGCGATGTTTTCAGTTTTCTTAGGATGGGAATGAGGCAGAATATAATTGTCCCATAATCATAATAAAATATTTTATATTTATTATACTTTAGTTCCAACATTTTTATGGGAATAAAACATTAATATTATATAGAAGAAGAAATAAACACGAAGAAGTTGGTAAAGACGATTGCCTCTTCTTTGGTAGAATTCCCTAATATCTCTTCTTAAGTGTCCTAGGGTTGGTATTTTGGATGGAAAATAATCTCTAGAAATTGTAAAATTTAGTTAATAAGAGTAATATTATGGTTTTTTATATATATGTCTGAAATTTGAGTTAATATAGGAGATAAGGGGTGTCATTTTATATGATAATAGAGTGAAATTCTTTGAATTACCAAAAGTATTAAATTAATTTAAATTATTTTTCATGTATAAACGGATCCAAATTACAATAATTCAAATATAGGATGATTATGAGTCTAAATAATTTCATAAAATAATATTTTTATGAGTTTTAGTTCTTTTTTAGTCCTTATATCTTTGTTTTATCCCCTCACTAACTGTTTAGACAATTACAACAATATTAATGTTTTTACCCATTAAGGATTATTAATATTAGTATAAAATTAAAAAATGCACATAAATGTTCGCGGTTTATTTTTAAAACATTAAATAATTGTGTTTTTCTTAATATAATATTTTTATAAATATATATCATATAATTATATTTTATTGCCATAAAATATCATTAATTTCAATTTTAAAATTGTCCATTCACTTATACTTTTATTACATTATGGGATAAAATTAAATTCAAATAAAATATTTTAATTGGTTTATTACATGTTATATATATATATATAATTTTTTGGTCACATTAAATCTTTTATGTTATATAAATTTTAATATTTTTAATATCATTTATTATATATGTTTCACTAATGTAGTAATTATTGCATAAATGTTGTGTAAACATTTAAGGTAAATATTTCCTTATGAAAATTAAGAATAATATAAAACTATGAATATAAATAATTTATAATTAAAAATAATATTTATAAATAAATATAACCTTTAATTTTCCCCATATTAAAAATATTACAGTTATTAAAACCAAGGGTGTGACATTTTTTACTTCTCTTTACAAAACAATATTATAAAGATCAAAATAATATTCAAATGGAAAGAAAAAGACAAATATTTGACCATTTGAGAATTATGGATGATATATAATCATAAAATTTAATTTATTCAAGTTTTAGGGTCATTTATATGTCTTTATCAATTTATGATTAACATTAATTGCCTAATTTACCATTTACCTTGGTAACAAAATTAATGAAGTTACTATTCTTAAATTCCAAAATTAAAAGTCTCATATTTTCCAAATTTTAAGATATTGATTCCAAATATTGATCCCATTTTTCAATATTTTATTTTTAAAAGTTTTCTAAATAACTTTTAATAAAAATTTATAAAATTCAAGAAAAAATAGGTTTTAAACAAATCTGTTTTTATGCCCAAAACATTACTCAAAATAAAATCACGCATAATGATGATTCAAAATAATTTAATACGAATAAATAAAATTAAATATTAATTTTTTTTATTAAATATCTAATTAAAAGTTTAATTATACATTTTAGTGAAAATGAAATGACAGTTTTACATAAATTGACATTTTTCATGATTCTCTAAATAATCAATCTTTTATAAAAAATAGGAAAATTTTACCCTAACCTAAAATTTATATGATGATTTAAAAGATGATATAATTATTATCAAATACAATTTATATAAGTTCTATAAATTAAGAATAGTATTTTCTAAAAAATATAAATAATAACTTTTTTGAAGAATGTGTATTTCTAAGAATAAAATACCCTTACAGAAAATGGAGTACTTATTTACTATGCACTAATCATTGAATTTTTATTGTGTAGGACCACTATATATATTTCATAATTTTGTTAATAAATTTCATACCCATCAATTAAATAGATGGTAGATAATTGTTACATTAAATAATTTCATTTTTATAGAATATTGGGGTTTATTTAGACTCATTGCCAGTTTTGTACCCTATCAAACATAATGTTATTTTAAAATATCATTGGGTTAGATTCTCCCCCTACCAATCCATTATAAATTAAATACTCCTAATTTCAACTTTTCCTCTATAATAAATTGTTTTTTATATTAAAATTATTTTTGGAAATCCCAAATCATAAAAGTGTTTAACTAATCTTTCCTTAAAAAGTTTTAAAGGGAAGTATCAAAGTCGTGAACAAATATGTTTATAAATATGAGAAAATTAGTATGAAGTGAATTTATGGAAATGGAGGAGAAAACTAATTCCTAGTGATTAATAGGGAGTGATATAGAATATTTTCATGAGAAATTTGACAATCAAAAGATAGTAAATATGTGATGGGTTAAATGACTGTTGATTTCACAGTTAGAAAATTAAATGGATAATGATTAAATTTCAAGGTTATTGTCCAAACTTCAATGGGTTATTTTACTATCTAGATTAATCACAATATAAAATAATCTTACTTGATTTCAATGAATGTAATATAAATTATCTCATCCTATAGATGTGCTTTAATCTATTTCCACATCATCTCAGATGCTGGGAAATGAATATTAAAGATGAATTTTTTATGCCTCAAGAACGTTTTGATGAATCATAAGATCTATAATTAATTACAAAGACATATAAATATTTACCAAAACCAAAATATTTAACACATTTTATCCAAAATGATATATCATACATTAATATAAAATAATAATATAATAATTTTAAATTAATATTTTTCATAAGTTGTTAAATTTAAAGCTCATATCAAATATGTCTGAAAACATTCCAGAATAAAAATATTTAAGAATATGGTCTATAAATTTCTAAAATCAACTTATCATTTATCCCCCATAATTTATCTCTTAATGTCACATGAAAATACCTGAATCACATATTCTCCAAAAACTTGGTAGCAACATGAATCACCATAAAACCATAATGAAAACATTTATGCTTCCATGAATTAAATTTCTCCATAATTAAATAAAATCTCACATTATAGAATATATTTTATAAATCCAAAAATTCAATAAAATACATCATAAATTACATTATCATAATACCCCTAACTGTATTCAAGGTCACCAGTACTATCCCATTTCCTTCTTCAATTCCAATCATTTATTTATCCTATCTAGACATTATTAACTCATATTTTAGAACATATTAAGTGTTATATTTTTTTTATTCTTTAATTCTAAAAAAATATCACATTACCAATAAAAAACTTCTTAGTTATATATACCATCCAACATATGCTTCAACATCCTTAAAACAATTGTTTAGTAAAATCCTTATACATTTTGTGATTTTCTCCTCTTTCCCTTATCTATTTTTTATCTATCATCAACTTCTACTATTTAATTATATAGAGGTCATAGGACATGGATAATTATTTCTCTATCTTGATAGTACATGATATTATATCCATATATGATGATAATTGCTGAGAAACTAGTTCCTTTAAATGTTTTAGCTTTATCCCATCAAAGAAACATCCAATGTTACTATTTGGATTAAGTTTGCAATATCTTGCATGACATACCAACCTTGTAAATAAATAATCATTCTTAGAAACATTGTCCACATAATTTTTCCTAAAAATCAATAATTGTATATCCATATAATCTCTTTGTTCATAGGGAAACAAATTCATAATAAAAGTTCCATTATATATATACATTTTCGGTTCTACATTTCCTATATATCCATATAACTTTGAATCAATGACCATCATAATCGACATCCCCTAAAATATGAGAAAGTACCATGAAAAACATTCTATTAATTACATATAAAATAATTGTATTTTCTATGGAATGTATCTAATTCATAGCAAAAAGTATTTTCATAATAATATAATGATGGAGTTCGGTGACACATGAAGTAGTCTAACATTGTTACACTACGTTTTGGGTCTGTAGTCTGATCTATACAAGCATGGTCATTTCACATAACTGGATTGAGCGGTCCTAACAGACTTATAAGTCATTTATATCCACCTCCAATGACATTATCATTCACATAAGGTAAATCACTATATAGATTGTGTTCATTTATAAAATTATCATTCCCTCCACTAGGAACCACTTATAAATATTAATATACATTAGAATAGATTAAAACATATGAAACATTGTTTAAAATCCATATATTACTGAATCACCTGACCTAAATTGAAAAAATTATGCATGGCTAATCTTGTTATCATAAGGGTATGGGTACAATTTAAGATATCATGAATAAATAAGGAATAATAAATATAAAAATGTAAATAACTGAAAATGAATGTCATTTAAACAGTAACCTAAACATGAAGAATAATACAAAAGTAATAAATGATGAGAAAATAATTCCATATAACAATAATATTATCTTGAAACGTATTTAGGGATATTCTAACTAATCAAATAATCACATAAGTATAAATAAATAATCTCATAATGATGGAATACATAATGGTAGAGATTTGAAACTTACATCGAGTCATAATTACAAGAAATCTAAAAATACCAGTATGTGACATGTTAATAATTAACCAATTGAAAGGGGTGAAATATAATCAACAAAAACATTTATATTGAGAAACCAGGATGTTACCTTCTAATAATTAACCAAATCAATAAATATAATCATAAACTATTGAGAGTAATGTGAACAATGGTATCAAAGTATTACATCCGTAGACAAATTGATAATAATCCATCCAGAGAAAAAATAAAGATTGTACCATTACAATATAATCCCGGTAAAGAATAAGTAAAATCACGGTCATTTTCATTAATCAATTGAATACCATAAACAGGAGATTAAATACATTCTTTAGATAACGACACTTTTAAATTTAAAAATAATTTTTTAAAACTAAAAAGTTATACAATATTAATAAAGACATTTTATTTTAATGTATCGTTTTAAACATGTTAAATAAGCATTAAATCATTATATAGTCATTATGGGAGAAATTTTAGTTTGTTTCACATGAGTTTAAAAAAAATATTTCCATGCTATTATAAAAGGTTCAAAATGTACCACATACATAAAATGATAAGAAGAATCTGTTCTACCAATTTTTTATAAATTAAAAAACTCGTAAAATTTTATTTAATAAATAATTATAAGAATTATAAAAACATTGATGACCATATTTAAAGAAAACATGGATACAGAAAAAAATTTGTTTCTGACCTAAGACAGAAACAAGTCAACATTTCATAAAACATTTTAAAAATCATTTTTAGTTCCAAATAAAGAAAAATGGTACTACTAATTAAAAATTTCATAAAACCCCAAATGATAAGAAAATATATTTGGTTTAAGAAAGATATATCAATCGATCTTCCCAATGGATACTTTAAGAGAAAAAATCCAGAATAATGACGAAATTGTGAAATAAAACTGAACTGTTGTGTACTACTAGAAAACTAAGATATATAAAAGGACTTATAGCCATGGTTTTCCAAAAACGTGTCTATATTTATTTATATCAAAGATATGTCCATATTTTTATATAATATAGTGGCTATAGGGTATATTTTTGAAGGTTATAGGCATAGTTCTATACATCCATGGGTATAGGGTTTTTTACAAAGGCTATATACAAGGTATATGTTAAACTGTGTCTATATGATCTTTTTCCTAGACCTATAGCCATGTATTGTTTAAAAATATGGATATAGAGTTTTTACCAAGGGTTATAGCCACTGTTTGAGTAAAACTGTGGCTATAGAGTTTTTATTTTTGGGATATTTCCATGGTTTGGGAAACATTGTGGCTATAGAGTTTTTTGGGTAATATCCATGATTTTCCTAAAGCTTGTCTATAGAGTTTATTTTATTTTCAATATCCATGGTTCCTAAAAAATTGACTATTAGTCTCACGGACTTTCCTTAGAAAAATTGACCCACTAAAAATGGAGGGAAGGTCCATAGCCATGGTTTACATTCTATAGCCATATTTTTTTATAATATATATAAAAAAAATTTATATACCCAAAGTGTCTTTAGTGTAGTGGTAAGGTGGATGGTGCACATAGAAGAGGTATAGAGATTAAATTTGGTTAGGTGCACATTATGTTGGGGATATAGCCACAGAATACATTAGATATATCCATTGTTTTTATCCTTTTATATAGACCTATTTTCATGTCTGAAAACTAAATATATAGGAAAATTTCTATGGTGGACATCTATGGGGGTTATAGCCACTGTTTGGAAAACAGTGGAAATATCACTATTGCCACGGTGGAAAACTATGTCTATAGCCCATCAAAAAGGTGTCTATATATTTTTTCTATATCCACACAAATAAGTTCCATGAATAGCTATAAATTTGGATATTTCTTATATCCATGGTTTTTTTCCTATATCCATGGTTTTTTACAATGGATACAGCCATAATTTCTACTTGTGTTGGTGAATTTTTAATTATATTCCCTGTAAAGGAAACAACAGTAAATGACACATTAAATACCATGAGTATAAATATATTAATGATATCACGAATAAAAGGGGTATTATATACCAAACACAAAATAAATAAATTTTTAATATGACATGTGTCTCATGGAAGTAATACTGAGACGGGAAAAAACCTTAACTCAGGTCTGACTTCCTCTGTATGTGTTCAAAACTCATGTATAATAAATATATTATAATTAGAAATATATTAAAAAATAATAATAATATATAACATACCATATTTTATTTACTTATAATATTTTATTACCCATTTATTGACAATTATTCTTTAAAATATTTATCCTGAGTAATAATTATTTCATTTTTCATTAATGTTTATGTTTGGTAGTTTCTATCATTTTACTTTTGTCATGGTTACATAATATCATGAATATTAAACATGATATAAGCATATTATATATTAATTATATATGTATTTATATTAATCCATAAAATATATAGATAGAAAAATGAATTACACAGTTCATGGAGGTGGTAGGCCATAGAGACCCAGGAATATTGTTTTCAATTTTTGAAAGAAATAATGAAAGAAAGGTAAAAAATAATCAACCTTTAAATAATAATTATTACTCAATTAAAATAAAATATATTTACCCTTTTATTCTTTTTAACCGGCTAATTGAAATGGTGATGAAAAGAAAATTACATAGCTATGTGGAGAAGATAACATGTACCTACGCAAGAGTGGCCTTTTCACATTTCATTGGATAGAAAAGAAGTAAAATATGATTGTCCCATAAAAATAATAACATATTATTAAATTTATTATTCTAGAATTAATATCATTATATGGGTAAAAAACTTTATTAGTATGTATGAGATTAAATAAACTCTTAGGACTTGGTACTGACGATTTCCTCCTCTTTAGTGAAATTACATTATATATCTTCTTAAGTGGCATATGGTAGGTCTTACTTAAGTAGAGAAACCTATAAAACTTGTAAAATAATTTTTATAAGTGGAATGGATGGATTTTTCAATCTATATGAATTAACATTGTGAGAATAATTGGGTTCATTGTTGTCATATTATGAGACAGGGTAGGTGAATTCTTGAAATCTTTAAGGTATTAAATTTATATAGATTATTTTTCATATCCAAATAGTTCCAAATTTCTATAATCATAATATAGGATAAATATTATTAAAAATAATTTCATAAAATATAATTTTTTAATGTTTTAGTTGTGATTTAATCCTTATCTCTTTATTTTACCCCCTCGTTAACCCTTTTGACAATTACTACAATATTTAAATTTTTTAACTATTAAGGATTAATAACGTTATGATAAAATTGAGAAATACATATAAATGGACCACGGTTAAATTTTAAAACTATTTTAAATTCATTTGTATAAATTTTAATGTTTTATTAATTTTATATCATCTATTAAAATTCTATTTTCATAAAATATCAATAATGTCAAATTTATTTATTTTCATTTACATGTAGTCGTATAAAATATGTTAAAAAAATTAAATTCATATATAATTTTTTAGTAAATCAATAAAAAAATTTATCTATAAAATATGTATGGCACATAAATTCTTTCCAAATTATGGTACTTTTAAAATTTTTAGTATCATTTAAAATATGTTTTATTAATAAACTAATTAATACATATGTGATTTGTAAATAATTAAGTTATTTATTTATTTAATAAAATTTAAAAAAAATATTAAGATAAATATAAATCATTTGTATTTAAAAATAATTTTTCTAACAAAAAAATATCCATTTTTATCCACATATTATAAAATTTATACTTTTTAAAAACAATATTGTGACATTTTTTTTCATTTCCATACATAAAATACTTTTAATGGTCATAATCACATCAAAATGGAAACAAGGGGCCATATATTAGAAATTTGGATAATTATGGTTGATATATAGTCATAAATTAAAATTAACTCAAGTGTTACAATTATTTTTTAGTTCTTATCATTTTATTTTTATCTTTAATTACTCGATTTACCCTTTACTGTCGTAACAAAATTACTAAAATTACCATTCCCAACGTGGAAAAAAATAAAGCTTCTACTTAATAAATTTAGAAATAATTATTCTAAATATGGAATAAAAATTTAAATATTATATTTAAATATGTGGTATAAATTAATTTTAACATAAATACGTAAAACACAATAAAAACTATTCATCAAAAATTGATTTTTTAAGCCCAAAAATGTACTTATACTGAAGTCGCATTTAATGATGATTAAAATAGTATTATTTAAATTATATCAAATTAAAAAAATATTTTTTAATTTAATATCAAATTTTAATTATAATTATATTTTTTAGTTAAAATAAAATGATAGTTTTACACAAATTTTCATTGTCATCATTCGTTGAAAAATCAATCATTTAGAAAAACTAAAACATTCACTCGAGGATAAATTTTATATGTTGATTTTAAAAATGATATTAATTTTATGAAATGCAATTTATTTATGTTTCAGAAAAATTTATATTATTTTTCCACAAAAATCATTGAAAATAATTTTTGAAGAAAATGCATTTCTGAACCATATAATAACCTTTCTTAAAATTAAGTAATTATTTTCTAAGAATTAATAAATGCATTTATATTGAGTATTACCTTTATATATAATATATTATTTGATTAATAATAATCATATCCTCTAATTAAATGGATATAAAATAATTTTAATGAAAAATATTAATAATTTTTTTATATATTTGACTTTTTTTTGACTTAGTGTTGTGTGTTTTGTACACTATTGAACATTGTGTTCATTTAAAATATTATGGCCTTACATTAATTACTTATAAAATTTCTTCATAATGCTTATATATTACTATATTTCATTCAAAAAATAATAACACCAATAATGGAATCCTTACTAGTCAAATTCTAGCTCCCATGCAAGGAAATTGGAAAAAAAACCCTTTGAAGAGATTGTAGATAGTGTGTGCCTTAGAGTACATGACCTGTACTCCCAACACCTAATGTGTGAATTTACCCCTAACCATCTTGTAATTCATATATAAACTTCCTAGTGTGTACCAAATGCACACTTTGTTTAACCCACATATGTCACCCAGTTGTGTGCCTCGTAAGGAATCTGGCCAACTACTTCACATGAACACAGGTCATGTACCTCGCATTAAATATGGCCATGTACATTACCTAGCCATGTAACCCCCCATAGGGTGTCCAAACTAGTACTAAAACACACCCCCTCTCATCATGCATGGTGATTCCATATTTCCAACATGTCAATTAGCATTTATTTTCAACTTTTAACCTCACAAAACAATAGGAAATCATGTTTTCTTGAGCTACACATTGTGTGATCCTGTTTTTGAATGGAAATCTCTTACGAACCTATTGAAACTAATATGACACAACAAATAACCATTCAATGTCCCTTAAGTGATTACCAGACATCTAATAAACATATTAATAATTGAAATTGATATGATTTATGGAAATTATATAAAACTAAAATAAAAAAGATTTCATTAAGTTGAAAACTCTACATCTTCACATTTGGGTCTGCACCTCATTACCACTACATTCAAATCGAGCCATCATCACACCCTCAGGTGAAGTTATAACCACCCACTCTATGTTTTAATATATATTCTATCATGAATATCTAGGGTAAATCCAACTCTCCCTATTATTGTTTAATGATAGAAATAAGGAGGAAGGAATAAAAATAAATGAAAATAAAATAAATGTAAATTTTAACAACCCTATAAAGGCAAAACCCCAGCCCCAAAATTAGAGTGGTCTTAACACCCACTATTGGAAAACTTATAATTTTGGACATAACCATGAATTTGGAATTCTAATATGAGACTTTGTTTAAAATATTTAATTATTTTATTTAAATATTTAATAAGTATTTAATAAATATTGTTATATTTAAAAAAATCAACTAGCTCAGAAGTCCACCAAATTTCATAACAAGGGTAAATACCCCATTCCAAGATTAATAGAATCATGAAAACATATTTATGCGATATCCTTATACTGTAAATTATAATTTTAAACATTTTATACATTCATACCATAAAATAAAATTTCTATTGAAATTTATCGCCCACCTCAAAAAATGTTTAAAAACCTCCCAACCATAGAACTTCTTATTCTTGAGAATTCTGGGTGGTCATTCAAGCATCAATCTTGAAATACCATACTCAATAAATTAAAACCAACTCATCACATTCTAACTAGAAATTCCAATCAATATTCTACATTATAACCTCGAATATGAGGCACATTACTTATCAAAACCCAGGCCACCATCTCGTCACAAACACAAATCACTAAATGATGCTGCAAGACACCTGTTTATCCTTAAACACTATGGTGTCATCAGTTAATTCATCCATGAGAATATTGTGCTCTTTCACTATAATCATCAGCTCATAAGCCTATATTCCATTCCATGAATCACCGAACCAATAGAATTTACTTAATAAAACACATTCTTGATGGTCCAACTACACACTCAGTGCAGTTTGTAGGACCTCGGGAAACCCTGAGAGGGGAGGGGTGAATCAGGGTGTCTAATATTTCTTTTAAAACCAGGGATCTTGTTCCCACATTGGTAGGAACTGGTAAAACCTGCATGATTGATATGATTAGTAATGAAACATTCACATGCAAAGAGATGACACGGAAATTTTTACTTGGTTCACCACTAAGGGCTACATCCTAGGAGAATACGCTGAAAGGTTGTTAGTCGTAACAAATTCCACTATTTTTCAGTAGTTTTGTATTACAATGGTTCAGGTACAGTCACTCTATCACAGGCTCACTACCATTACAAATGTTCAGGGATAGCTCACTGCGTCCCTCGAGTCACTCCCATTGACTCCCCCTGGCTCACTGCCTTTGGTGAAGTCCCACTCAGTTTATAGACGTGAAGTTCTCTTTAATAGATTTTCATTGAAGTATTTTATCTCATGTTCATCATGAGACAATGCTTGCATCAGAGTATGAAGTTGATGCTCTTTTGAATTCAATATTCTTCTTTAGCGTAATAATTGAATGCACTAAATCTTCTTCTTCTCTTCCTTTGATTCCCAATACCGACACATGAGTGTATTGATATATTACCCTTTATCTGTGCAGATCTGAGCTTAGTTTCACGAACCCTTCTTCTTCTCTTCGCAAAGCACAACGAGGGTGTTAAACACCAGTCATGTGTCTGTGGTACCACTTCTCTTTAAAAAATAAAATTGTTAACTATTCTTTCGTCATTGCAAATGAATTCATCATCTGTTTCACTGAAGGTATCAGGCAATCTTCCAGCTTTTTTGCAGCTCCAAAATGGATGGGCGAGCTCCAACAACACCTGTCACTCTTCTCCTAGCCTGGCGCACAAGTCCCAATAAGGTACGCAAGTCTTCGGTGCACAAGTCCAAACTGGCTGGTAGGTATCAGTAAACCACATGCGCGACCCCACCTTCTTCAAATTCAAACTTGTGCGACTCACTTCCTTTCTCTCCCAAACCACCTTGGGAGTGAAACCAAAAACTGGTGCATAGCTTCAAACACTAGCGCGCAAGTCCACCTGCGCGACCACACACCACGTGCGTGACTACCACACCTGTGTGATGATAGCTTTGATTTTTGTAAGTGCTAAACTCCATGAGAAATAAGGAGGGGTGGTCCTGTATTTGTAGGCATTTGGACACCCGGCGCGAAAGCGCGCAGGTCTACCCTCGGCGCGCAAGTCTCAGTGCGTAGGTCTCTTCCCCTGCAAGTCACTTGCACAACCAAACCTATACCCACTCAACCCTATTTCCTTTGCCATATTTTGATCTTATGATCTTCACAAAAAATAGGCATGCAAGTTCTCAAGCAACCAAGGTATCGGCGCGCAAGTATCTTCACGGCGCGCAGGTCACTTTCCCGACCAAACCAATACCTGGACGACCCTTATCCCTTTTCCATATTTTGATGCTCTGATCTTGAAAAACATATGGCATGAAATTTTCATCTACTTCATGTCAACAGTGCACATGTCCCTTTTCCAAAAGCCACTTGTCTTCATTTGTTGATTTTTAGGCCCAAAAATTTGGCAAACACTAGAAAAAGGCACCACCTTGTTTTTATTCTTTTTGTACCACCACCAGATCATCAATCTCTTTGTCGATGTTCTTGGATCAAACATGGATCATTAACCACATCCCTGGAACTCGACATGCCAATATGATATTCCCTTTTTCAACAAATTTGTATGTCATTGTTTGCATTGTCAATAATCATAACACTTCAAAGATGCATCTTTTCTGTGACTTGGCTTCTTCAAAAAATCTTCTTCCTTCATCACAAACTCCACTATCATGATATATATCCATTGAAAGAACAGAATTATCATCATCATATATTTAGACAACGTGAAGTGCATGACTATCTCATAATTCCAATCCCTTCCACACTGTCTTCGTCTTCAATCATCATTCTCTACTTCATGCGAATCATACAATTCTATTCTTAGATAAGTCTCTTTCATGGTTCTCATGCAATCATGGAGAATTGCATGGTCTTCATCAAAACCCCATTATTCTTTCATCATTATCTAATGTATTATACCTCACCAGTATTCATTGTTGTAAAAAAGGTGTCACCTTGGACACATGTTCTTTGAACTTATGATCAGTACAACAATCATCTGAATTTCCATTCCTCTATTTCATTAGAGTACTTCTTGATCTCCTTCATTTTGATCATCATTGACAACTAATGATAACAAATACCACCTTATACATAGAGTGGTCCCAAAAATCTCCCCTTGGTATTTTGTTTTCAATACCTTACATATCTGAAATAAATTCCTCAATGTCAAAATGAGAATCTTCTATTCAATAAACTATTCTTTTCAAACTTTCATTTCACTTTATCTCCCCCTTATTGACAAGAAATAAAAAGCTCATGGTAGGGAGGGTATAAATCTATACTTAAGAAATGTTTCATTTAGAATTTCACTCTAATTATACTAGAGCAATGCTCAATTTAGAAAACAAGAGGATTTGATTTAGATAAGAAGGTTGTCCATTATTCATAGATCATGATACCACATGAGATGAGAACTCATGTATTTTGTCTTTAAGGGTATACCACTGTTATTTCAGGCATAAGAAATCAAATGTGATAGGGAAAAATCAACCTGAAAATCCTGCACTCACATTAGTAAACAGATTAAAAACATTCAAGTGCAATTGGAAGGATAAATGTCCTTGGGGAACTTCCATTCTTCAAATGTCACTGATCAATTCAGTTACTCCCCCTTTGTAGAATAATCAGCTGGAGTAAATTCTGATTGAACAATGACTTTGAAAGATTATTCATTTTTTTCCTTCAAGGGATACACTCATTATATGCATGATCCATCATAATCTTAATCATTGAATATCAATTGAAGTATCTACCAATAATGGAAACCTCTTCAGCTTGGCTATCAAGAGTTGATATCATTCACTACTTCTTAGGTTTTCCCCCTGAGAGCATGCTTCACCCTCAATTCCCTGCATTATTAGCACAAATACAATACACAAATAATTAAGGGAATAAGGTGGTTCCTCCTTGCTTCATCAACAGGAGCTGCATGGTTGAGGTTCTTTTCTCAACCAAGTTCCTCTATTCCCTCCAGTATTTATGCCTACACATTTGAACATATTTTCTGATATGAGTTGAATTGGCATGGATCTCTTCACATTCTCTTCTTCTTTGTGTTGAGAATTTTTCTCCTTAATATCCATTTTGAATGATACATTATTACTCTTTTGAAGACTGCTTATTAATCTGGTATTAAGGTTGGAAAACCTTTTTCAATGTGGAGAGAATTATTGCATCTCTCACATATAACTTCTTTGACACGTGTGTTTCTCTTGTTTTTCAATCTCTCCTGTACTTTGTCTTCAACACGTGAAAGTTTTTCTTTTCCTTTATCACCAGCCTTGGCCTTTTCATCTTTAAGTTTCCTCATTCTTTTCAAATCATCTGGTCAGATGACCAATATGTCATTTGGAACTGTTGCAGCTGGTTTAGACCTTCCACATAGATTCATCTGAGTTCCATCCTTCTTAGTTTTTCTTTTGGATGGATGACCCTTCAATTCCATGGATCTAAAATCATGGGTCTTCTCAGCTTCCCTACTTGAGATCTTCTTGGGGAAATGTGTGTTCACAATATTCTTCTGATTTCTTCCCATGGTAACAGCTTAATACTTAGTCGGCATCAGAGGTATTCATTTCTTGTCAATAGTGAAATCATGTTGAGATGGACATGTGCCTACCATGTGACCACTGCCATTGCATACATCACAGATGTTATCAAGCATTCCAAATTTGTTTTCAGTAAACAGATGCTTCTGGACCTACAGATGTTGCTCCTTATTCACTGGCATTCTTCCCTTTGATATAGGCATTCTCTGTGATTTTCTATGTAAGGGAGTGTACCAACAATCCAATTCACAGTGCCCAAATGTTTTGCAGCACCAACATTGACCCACAAACCTTGTCTTCTTTGTATCTTCTATATAAGGTAGTTGGGCCTTCTTCCTAATGTGTTTTTCTCTATCTAATTAACCATCTTCCAATTGTTTCTTAATATCCACCCTTTCCATGGTGTTAGGTTTCTTATCCTCACCTTTACTCATCCATACTTATTTAGAATTTTTCTTCCAGCCTAAACTAATTGTGGAAACGTATTTAGAAACATGAGTACAAGATGGTTTGGATGGTACCTTCACTTTCTCAGTTTCTTGTGATAGATCAATGAGTGATGTCATGATCTTCTTATCACATGTTGAAGGTATTTTTTCTTTAGTAACCTCCAATGAACATTGATTACTAGCATATCCTGTTTCATTCTTTTGTGAAGTCTCAATATGTGTCTTCTCAATATTTTTCAATTGGGCTTCCAATTTTTGACTTTCAATATTGAGGATGATCTTCTGATATTCAATCATGATCATATTCTCTTCACAAGTATTATACAATATTTTAACCTCATCTTCATGAGTCTTAACTTTGTTTTGTAGCAAAGAGTCAAGTTCTTGGAATCTCTTGGATGTTTCTTCCAAACAAAAACTCTTGACTTCAGTGCTCTTCTTCAGCTCAGCTTCAAGTGCATGGATCTTTTCTTTTAGAGTCTCATTGACTCCCTCTTTTCCTCAAAGGCATTAATCCATTTCGTGAGCTTTAAGCATTCATGAATTTTTCCTTCCAAGCCCTTTTCCAAATTATCAGATTCTCTTTCCAATCGATTGATTTCAACCTACATGCATTGAAATATTCTAAAAATAGCAGCAACTCTTTCTTCTGGAATATCATGGAGATAATTTATTAATTTCTCTCAATCACTTGAGATAGAAATGTCTTCCTTTCCTATGGTAGGAACCTAAGCCACCTGCTTGATACTTTACAAGCCTGATATTTCTTCATTATTGGAAGGTCATGGAGAACCAGAAACTGCATATTCTTTTGATATGATGGACTTATTCAACTGCTTCTTCTCTTTATTTTTCCAACTTGTCAGGGTCTTGCTGGATGTTCACTTCTGCTCAGAAATGACTTAATCTTCATCAAGACTGCACTTCATTGTTGAAATTAGGAAAGAAACTCAAATACTCTTCTGAATAGAATTACTATAGAGTATCCAACATACGTGAACCTCCCTCTGATACCACTTGTAGGACCCCGGGACACCTTGAGAGGGAAGGGGTGAATCAGGGTGTCAACTTTTTTTTAACCAAGGATCTTGTTCCCATGTTGGTAGGAACTGGTAAAACTTGTATAATGGATATGATCAATAATGAAACATTCACAAGAAAAGAGATGACACATCAATTTTTACATGGTTCACCACTAAGTGATACGTCCAAGGAGCATGCGCCGACAGGTTGTCTGCCGTACCAAATTCCCTAATTCTTCACTAGTTGTAGATTACAATGGTTCAGGTATAGTCACTCTGTCTCAGGCTCACTGTCATTATAAAGGTTCAGGGATAGCTCACTGCGTCCCTTGGGTCAATCCCGATGACTCCCCCTAGATCACTGCCTTTGGTGAAGTCCAACTCTATTTATATACACGAAGGTCTCTTCAATAGATTTGTACTAAAGTCTTTTGTCTCCTGTTCAGCATGAGATAATGCATGCATCAGAGTATTGAGTTGATGGTCTTTTGTATTCAATCTTCTTATTTATTGCAATAACTGAATGCACTATATCTTCTTCTTCTCTTCCATTGATTCCCAATACCGACACCTAATTGTACTAATATATTTCCCTTTATCTGTGCAGATCTGAGTTTAGTTGCATGAACCGTTCTTCTTCTATTCACAAAGCACAACGAGGGTGTTAAACACCAGTCATGTGTGTGTTGTACAACTTCTCTTCATAAAACCAAATTATCCACTATTCTTACATATTTTCAAATGAATACATCATCTATTTCACCGAAGGAATGGGGAAATATTACATCTTTTGTGCATCTCCAAAAAGGACGGGCAAGCTCCAACAACACCTGGTGCTCTTCTCCAAGTCTGGCGCGCAAGTCCCAATATGGAGCACAAGTCTTCGACGCGAAAGTCCAAACTGGAATGCAGGTATCACCAAACCACCAGCGTGACACCACCTTCTTCAACTTCAAACTTGTGTGACTCACTTCCTTTCTCGCCCAAACCGCCTTGGGTGTGCAACCAACAACTGGCGCGCATCTTCAAACACAGGCTCACAAGTCCACCTATGTGACCACACACCACTTTCACGACTACCACACATGCACGACGGGAGCTCTGATTTTTATATGTGCTGAACTCCGTGATAAATGAGTAGGGGTGGTCCTGTATTTATAAGAATTTGGACACCCTGTGCGACGGCGCGCAGGTCTACCCTCGGCACACAAGTCTCAGCGTGCAGGTCTCTTCCCCTGCAAGTCACTTGTGTTACCAACCCTATACCCGTGAGACCCTCTTTCTTTTGCCATATTTTGATCTTCTAATCATGAGAAACAAGAGGCGCACAAGTTCTCAAGAAACCAAGGTATCGGCACACAAGTCTTTTCACGGCACGCAGGTCACTTGATCAACCAAACAAATACCTGCTTGATCCTTATCCCTTTGCCATATTTTGATGCTCTGATCTTGAAAACATATGGATCTCAAGTTTCTTCTACTTCAATTCAACAGCACGCAAGTCCCTTTTCCAAAAGCCACTTGTCTTCATTTGTTGATTTTCAGGCCCAAAAATTCGGAAAACACTAAAAAATAGCACCACCTTGTTTCTATTCTTTTTGTACCGCCTCCAGATCATCAATCTCTTTGTCGATGTTCTTGGCTCAAACGTGGATCATTAACCACAGCCCTGGAACTCAACATGCCACTATGAAATTCCCTTTTTCATCAAATTTGTATGTCATTGTTTGCATTCTCAACAATCACAACACTTCAAAGTTTCTTCTTTTCTGTGACTTGGCTTCTTTAACAACTCTTCTGCTTTCATCACAAACTCCACTATCATTATATATATCCATTGAAAGAATATATTTAGCATCTTCATATTTTTAGAAAATGTGAAGTGCATGACCATCTCATAATTCCAATCCCATCCACACTGTCTTCGTCTTCAATCGTCATTCTCTACTTCATGCAAATCATATAATTCTATTCTTAGGGAAGTCTCTTGCACGGTTCTCAGGCAATCATGGAGAATTGAATGGTCTTCATCAAAACCCCATTATTCTTTAATAATTCTCTGATGTATTATTCCTCACCATTATTCACTGTTGTAAACAATGTGTCACATTTGACACAAGTTCATTGAACTTATGATCAGTACAACAATCATCTGAATTTTTATTCCTATATTTCATTAGAGTACTTCTTGATATCCTTCATTTTGATCTTCATTGACAACTAATGACAACAAATACAACCTTATACACAATGTGGTCCCAACAATATCCCCTTGGTATTTTGTTTTTAATACCTTACATATTTGAAATGAATTCATCAATGTCAAAATGAGAATATTCTCTTCAATCAACTATTCTTTTCAAACTTTCATTTCACTTTCTCTCCCCCATATTGACAAGAAATAAAAAGCTCATGGTAGAGAGGGTATCAATCTATACATAAGAAATGTTTCATTTATCATTTCACTCTATGTCTACTTGATCAATTCTCGATGTAAAAAACAAGATGATTTGACTTAGATAAGAAGGTTGTCCATTATTCATAGATCATGATACCACATGAGATTAGAACTCATGTATTTTTTCTTCAAGGGTTTGCTACTTTTATTTCAGGCAGAAGAAATCAAATGTAATAGGGAAAAATCAACCTGAAACTCTTGCACCCACATCAGCAAATAGATCAAAAATATTCAAGTGCAATTTGCAGGATAAATGACTTTGGGGAACTTCCATTCTTCAAATGTCACTGATCAATTCTGTTACTCCCCCTTTGTAGAATAATCAGCTGGAGTATATTCTGATTGAACAATGAATTTGGAAGCTTCTTCATTTTTTTCCTTCACGGGATACACTCCTCATTATCTTCATCAAGAGTGATCCTTAATCATCTTAATCTTTAAATATCAATTAAAGAATCTACCAATGATGGAAACCTCTTCATCTTGGCTATCAAGAGTTGACAGCATTCACTACTTCTCAGTTTCTCCCCTGAGAGCATGCTTCACCTTCAATTCCCTGCATTATTAGCACAAATACAATACACAAATGATTGAGGGAATAAGGTGGTTCCTCCTTGCTTCATCAATATGGTGGTTCCTTCTTGTCACAAACGTGGATCGTTAACCACATCCCTTGAACTCGACATGCCACTATGAAATTCCATTTCTCAACAAAGTTGTATGTAATTGTTTGCATTGTCAAAAATCCCAACACTTCAAATATGCTTCTTTTCTATGACTTGGATTCTTCAAAAACTCTTCTACTTTCATCACAAACTCCACTATCATGATATATATCCTTTGAAAGAATATTTTTCGTATCATAATATTTTGAGACAATGTGAAGTGCATGACCATCTTAGAATTCCAATCCCTTCCATGTTGTATTCATCTTCAATCGGCATTCTCTACTTCATGAAAATCATACAATTCTATTCTTCGAGAAGCCTCTTGCATGGTTCTCATGAAATCAAGGAGAATTTGATGGTCTTTATCAAAACCCCATTCTTCTTTAATCATTCTCTGATGGATTATATATCACCATTCTTCACTTTTGAAAACAATGTTTCACCTTTGACACATGTTCTTTGAACTTATGATCAGTACAACAATCATCTAAATTTCCATTCCTCCATTTCAGTGGATTACTTCTCGATCTCCTTCATTTTGATCTTCATTGACAACTATCGACAACAAATACAACCTAATACACAAAGTGGTCCCAACACAGTTTCCATCTAACCACACCCAAATCTCACATCAACCATCCAACGAGAAGTCTCATCACAACCATGAACCTACTCACACACTTTTTACTCTTTTATGTATCATGATCCATCTATTACTACATATAATGACTAGAAAAAACATGTATACTCATACCAAAGATCCAACATGAAACACTAATCACTAATCATTCTGGTCTCCTTATGAACATTATTCTTGTCACCCACACAAATTAATCTATAATGAGAGTAACCACATCTAATAGATAATATTCCACAGCTATCCAAATGGATCACCTTATCCCATAATATAACAAAAACACAAATAGTTTCCATCAATCACACATCAATCGCTTCACCAATGCCATACTCGTAAAGACTCCTAACTACCAACACCATGTCATATCTTTTGTCATAATCATCACAGGGGTAAATTTTTCTTATCAAAGCATTAGGAAACCAAGATTCCAAAAACATCATTAATTCCATCAGATCTTCATAGTCATAAGTTCCCACACGAATCTATATTTCAAATGCTACCACATGTAGCCATACCTTACCACCATAATCACATATAAACCCAATGGGTGTATGCTCCCATAATTCCCAATAGAAAAACCTGAATAGTTATTTTATAAGATAGATTTCCTAGATCCTAGGATAGCACCCCTAAAACACTAACAATGCGCCTCATACATGTTATTCCCATCTATCCAGAATCACATCTGTGTTATCATTCCAAAAATATTGCCATCTCAATCATGTCGAGGCGTACAACAATATCACCTACCAACTAGAACTGTCTCAAGAAAAGAAGTGTCTATCATGCTCTAATAATTCCATTAAAAGTGGGTTAAAATTTGTATGTTCAAGAAAAATTTTGATCCTTCCCACTGAAACCAAGACTCGATACCAATGAACCCCTAGTTCCTTTCATCACAAAACTCTAGGAATCTTCAAGACTATAAAATGTACTCGATAGAAACATAAATACACTAAAATCATAACATAAATAACCTTTAAATTTTTCTCACATATATGTAGTTAAAATCAATTTTAAAACCTCACTCAGGTAAGCCTCAGACATTGCATCTCCTCTTATCAAAAAAAAATCGATTACTAATCTTGAGTTGAATCTCAAGATACCAAGGCTCACCAACCTGGTCCATAAAAAAGGTATCACATTAGTTATTGATAAAAATAAACATTTTTATGGTATAATTTCTGTAATAACATGGAAAATATCATTCCAACACTCCCATCAAGTGTTCCATGTACATATTCACATCAGGCATCACATGCCCATTCATCAACCTATTAGGGAGCTGATCGTCACAAGCATCCTCATATGACACAATCCCCCAATAAACAATGACCATATACATGAATATATAATAGCATCATCATATCAAAATATATTTAGACTATACTATACAAAATGGTTTTTTTATGTTCAATTCCACTAAGAATATATATTAGAAAAAACTATATTGTTTTTTTAAGACTTTAAGTAATTGAACCCATTTTATTTTAAGAATCTTTATAATAATTTCCCTTAATGGGTAAATTGATAAGTGAAAAGGATTTCATGGGAATTGTGAATGTTTTAACCTATAGACTTCTATTAGTATCAAAAATTGTATCTAATCCACAATGAAGGAAATTTTTCTAAAACCAAACAATAAAATCAAAGGAAATAAAAAAACACTTGGAAGAAAAAAAATATTATAATTATAGATTTTATGAACATATATTAAAAGAATATGAAATTTTGAAAATTATAAAATATAATATATTATTTATAGTTGATGAAGAGAGAAAGATAAAGGACAAAAATTAATGTTAAAATCAACTATTTGGTTTAAAAATAAATTAATCAAGTCACCAAAAAATAATTTTGTGTGCTTCCAAAAAATGTTCAAGTAATTCTCCTTTAATAAGAGATTAGACTGTAGATGAATTATTCTTGAAGCTCACCAATTATAAGAAACATCCAAAAATGAATGATTTTATAAAATTAAAACCAGAACAATCTGTGAAAAAATGCCAACATTATAAAAAATAAACACAATAGATCTGACATAATTAAAATCAAAACTAAACTCGTTGTAAGATTCTGATGTAAAAAATGATTATGCTATGAAATAAAATATTATACCAAAAAATCATTCTAAAATATCATTTATTCCAACAAGAAAATTATTATTAAAACAAGAAATATTAAATGAATAAAAGTCAAAAATGAAGAAATAATTAGAAGATGAAGAGTCTTCCATAATTCTTCTGAACTAAAAAACCTCATCCACTACTCCGCATCACATTCCTTCATTTTTCTCCAAAAAAATATAAATAGAAAATTTTAAATCTAATAACGTGTGTGCCCCAAAAATGATGGATTCACCCCATCCTTTTCCCGAATAACATTAATGGAATTGTTTTATTTTTCTCTTATCTCACAACCTCTAAAAACTAATTTTTTCATAAGGGTTTGATGGGAGAATAAATCACGTGTACTTGATTTAATATTTTTGTCACAAAATTAAATATCCATAACACCCTAACCTCGCCTTTATCTGTTCATTAAATTCTCTAGAAACATAACTTTTTAAATGAACTTGAATTTTATCTCAAAACAATATTTTCTTTATCCTTCCATAATTTTGATTAAGATGTTTCAATATATACCTCCCCACATACTCCAAACTATATCAAAATATCTAACATGTAGTTATTCCCCATTCCAACTAGTTAATTAACCATTACTGTCTTCATATATTCCAAAGTAATGTAAGATCATAAAATTACTTATCCATCCAATACATAAAAATTAAGATCTAGTACCATGGGAAATTGGTGTGGGAAACCATCTTCAACAAACTAATACTTTCCATTGTGGAATTAAGTAGAATAGTTGGTGAACAGCCTTTAAAATCGTAGAAGCTATAACAACAGGGTGATGCAAACCCACATCATAATCAAATTACCTTAAAATTGGAATTCAAATAACCAAATCTCGATTAATCTTCTTGAAGGCACATCCATGTTTTATTTCATTTATTATTGTTTCGATTTCACAACCTCATAGTTGAATTATTGAACTCATTCCTTCAAATTTATCTAAATGAAATCTAGACTTCAGATCCTATAAATATTCCCATCATCACTATCATTTTAATGAAAAGAATCCTCTAATATTGACATTTTAATCCTCATAATCAATAAATAGTATATTAAAATCTTGATGATCCACTACTTCGGAATGCGTCTACAAGTGCACTCATATCAAAAATTATATAAGATCCTTCAAGGTATAAAAAATGAATTTCATTTTCAAATCAACTTTTGTGAATGAGTTTGAGATAATAGTATCATCCTATATTAATTCAATAAGATTATTTCCTAGACTCAGGTTATATCCCCCAATTGCAGCCATCAGTTCATTATCTTCAATGTGAGTGACATTTAATTTTGCATGGTGAACTTTTTACGTATCACTTCATCAACATCATTATGATTAATATCTTTATCCATACTGATTTTAAAAGTTTCATCAATCCACATTTTTTCACTTTATCAGTTCATAATTGTTTTCTCAATGGAAATTAAATCCTTATATAAACAATTGTATAAAGAACTAGTCAGATCTTTCCACCCCAATATCGTCCCCAGATAAAACATTTATCTTTTTCTAATACATTTTCTTATTTATGGAGCTCAGGTTCTTCTTTTACTACTGATCTCATATTTGTCTAAGGTTTATATTCAACCTTTTCTTCATTGCACTTATTTCCTCA
Organism: Viscum album; assembly: GCA_963277665.1. Lineage (NCBI taxonomy): Eukaryota > Viridiplantae > Streptophyta > Magnoliopsida > Santalales > Viscaceae > Viscum > Viscum album. The sequence goes on along the minus strand of OY728143.1, from coordinate 871,785,363 downwards.
AAAGATTATGCATCCCTTGATTCATTGTTTTGTTGTAGGAAACAGATAAATAATGAAATGAGTACTAGGAAAATTGAATTTTCATGCTCATATTTATGTCATCATAACTTTCACCCAGTTAAAATAGCTTCAAAAAACAAAGATTAACCATATGTGGTTTCACATTTCAATTCACATATAAAAAATTATTTTAAGCGTGGTGGGATTTAAAATTTACATTACATAGTTTTTGGATTTATATTATATAGCATATTCCATAAATTTATCGTTCACAAGTGGCATGGAAAATTATTTTAAGATACAAAAATTACAATACATAATTTTTATGATCCTCTTCCCCTATATTATGGAACCCCAAACTTATCACACACCCATTCTTTTAATAACTTATCTGGATTCCTAAAATCTCTTACTCACTAAATTTACGACCATTTCTGAAATAGGTAGTATAAAAAAATAGAAGAATTGCCTTAAAAAATGAAGACATGAAAAATTATAAAATAAGTTAACTTAATATATTAATATTTCTAAAAACATACAATAATTCGGTATAGAAATTTGAAATTCAATTAAAAAACACGAAACAAAAATTAGTAGAAATATAAGGATGAAAAGATTGAAATTAAGAAGATCAAAGAATAAGTAAAATCTTTTAAAATTACTAATAAAAAAATTATATAATAAAATAAAACAAAATTAAAATTTAAAGGATCAAAAAATTATAAATTAAAGCCTAAAAACACATAATTTAACAAAGAATTCACAAATATAATAATTATACAACTAAATGAAAAAAATGATAATTACTAATAAAATAAATAGATAATATTAAAAATCACAAATTACACATCAAAAGAGATGTGGAAAAAGAAATGAATAATGGAAAAAAATTCACAACACTTAGGAATTAATTATACTAAAAAATTTACTAATCAATTTTAGTCTAAAATAATAAATCTCAAGAGCGAAATTATGGAATTACATAATGAATTTGTTTTTAAATTAATTTCCCCCCATGAACTCTCTCATGTTTAAAAATGCAATTTCCTCCTTAAAATAAAAAAAATAAGTGCAAAGACGATATCCTATATAATAAAAAGGATTCAAATTGAAAATTTAGAAAAAAATTAAAAAAATTCATTTCAAATCCCAATATAAGTTCAAACTACACTTTACCACTAGGTGAGCTAAATAACATAATTAAAAAACATGATAAATTGATAATTTTTTATGGGAAAGTCTAATAATTACAAGAAAAGTTAATAATCGAGCCATTATCTAAAATATTTTAAAAATTAAATAATAAGAGGAATGAAGTTAAACCATGATTAGGAAATTCATTTCATTTTTCATTTGGATGCATATATTCGGAGTTCAATTCAATCCAAAAATTTTAAAACCAACGAAAAAAGGGAAATTGAAATTATGTTATTAATAAAATCTATAGAGTAATATATATTTACCACATAAATGTGAAATCAAAACATTAAAAATTAAGAAAAAAATTTCACAAATTTTAAATGAATGTAAAATCTTAAAAACAAAAAAAACCCAAAAATTATAAGTATTCTAAAGTGATTTAAATTGAATCACTAATTATATCATTTAAGAATACCCACTTTCTCACACATAAACCCCAACAATGTATTAATGGTTTAATTATTAGGTGAACGAATATATTAGAATTAATTTTATAATCTAGATTTTCAATTAACTAGTTTAAAGAATATTTTTAGTAGTCTTAGAAGTGTTCAAGAAACATTTACCACAATTATCCCAACTTTTCAAAAAATAGTGGTTTTTTCAAGTAAATGAATTTTTAAATTTTCACACACAGAAGGATATTCAATTAAGATCAGGAAAAATCATGTTAAATATTGATTCAATTCAACAAAAACATTGTTTAAAAACCATAAAATTTAAAGGGGTTGTTAAATAATTTGTAGTTTTTAGCTATATTTCAATAAAGATCAATGATAAAGTAAAAAATTAAAAACTAAATCCCCTATGTTGAAAAACTAAAACACTATTAATAATTTTGGAATAAAATAGGGAAAATTACAAAACCCATAATTCCAAAGTGTGGGTTTATTTTAATATAATATCCACTAATAAGATGTGTGAAGAAAAATTCAAAACCAATTATTTAATGAAAAATGAAACATTGAACACCCATAAAGGTGAATCTTTAGTATAAAAAATTCATTATCATACTCCCTTTTTAGATTTAAGTTGATTAATCAAGTTTGAAAGTTATAACACCTATAGCATAAAAGAATAAACATGTGACTACATAATTTTAAGTTTGAGAAATAAATTCACCCGAGATTAAGTTCATGGATTTTTTATCCTGATAGTACCAACTATAATATATTATGTAAAATGAAAATTATGGGAATTACTACCCCATAATGGGGATTTTTTTACAAAGAGGTACTTATAAAGTAGTGTCTTCCTTCCCTAGAATAGAAAAGAATAAATTGAAACCAAAATAGAAACAAAATCATATTTACCAATATTCAAAATGAAACCAAACAATCTAAGAACAATGGGTTGCCTTCCATGAATCACTTAATTTAAATCATTTGACTAGAATTAATGGTTTCTCAAACATAAATCACTAAAAAGGATACCATTCAAATTGTATGTGCTTCAAAATAATGTTCAATTATTCATCAATTAATCATAATTTCTATATTTACTCATCTAATATCTATAATAGCTTCATTATTGATCACTATAACAATAGTGAATCATCTAGACCACTAATATTTTAATTTACCCGGATCGAGTTCATGTATATAATTAATGAGGATAACTATCTGAACAAACTTAAAGTATCTATTTTTAATGACATAATCATGAAACACATTATACCTCTATTTGTAAATCCTATTATTTTCATAAGACTCCCTTTAAATCTCATCTAACTCACTATGTTCTTGCATCCTCCTCTATCAATTTGTCATAAAATCAAGGTTCAAAGCATTCACATCGCATCATTACTTGTGTTTTAACTCCATAGATAAATGAAAACATTTCTAAAATAACATCTTGAATGGATACCTGCATATTGTAGTTTTGAATACACTTATAGAATCCCATAAAGCTCCTTTTAATTTCATGGACCAATCCTTCCTAGAATTAGTAAAGTATTTCTATAAAAAAATTTCCAACTACCTATTTTAAATATCAAAGTTTCCACTATATTTTTTATGGAAAGAAGTTATGGTTATATGTGTATGTCCATCTTTTTTCATCAATATTTTAATTTTTAACTCTAGAAATGGGTTTCATTATCAGTGGTAAAAGCTTGAGGCACCAAAAACATTGTGAAAATTGTTCTTTTAAATGAATTTGGTAAAACTAATGGATTTATTGTTAGGAATTTATGTTCCCAAAACCCAATTTCAAACATATTCTATAGCTACTAAAATTTACTCATTTCCATGTGATAATGTAAATGGTCCCACAAAATCCAAACCTCAGACATAAATAATGTCTCAATCTAAAACACATTTATGAGGAAGTTATTCATTTCTACCATAATTTCCTAATACTTTCCACCAATCATAGCCAACGAAAAAGACATTTTCCCTCATAAACAATGTAAGACACTAAAAAGGTTTGTAGGAATTTATAGTATTCCTTTTCTCCACTATGATGACCTCCAAATGATGGGGATTTAAAACTCTCTAAAATGCAAAAAACAATCTTAAACTTTCACAAGCCTTCTTAGAATTTCATCATTGCATCACCTAAAAATAAAAGGTGTATCCCAAAAATAGTAATTAATCTCTTAAATGAACTTATTCCACTAATTAATTGAAAAATATTTTTTAAGTACACTTGTTTCTAGGAAGTTAGAAAAACATAAAAACCAAGAAGATTTAATAATGGATACAATGAGTAACTTATCATCATGAAATTTCGAATTAATCTCCCTTATATCTTAAAACTAGGTGTTGGAAAACCTAAATAGATGATCTAAAACAATATTCTCATCACCCATTCTATCTCTAATTTCCATATCAACCTCTTGTAACAAGAGAATCAATATAATGAGTCTAAATTTGGTCTCATTCTATAATTGAAGAATCTTTAAGGTAGAATGGTGTGTATATTTAATGACTTTAAATCCTATAAGGTAATATCTAAACTACTCTATAGAAAAAATCATAGATAAAAATCATAATAAATCACATGGAATCTTTTTCACTCCGCTGTCCTAAAAAATATCTTACAACCAAATCACTAACATCACACGTAATTTAAAAATGTAATTTACATTCTAGAGTTTTCATGATGGGTGATAAAGTGAGCTTTTTTACTTATGATAATTAAATGATTAAAAATAGTTTTTATCAAATGAGAAGGGTGAAACCTAAACATGAAATGATCTTGGGGGAATTTTATGGTATGATAATTCCTCAAAGGTATAGGTGAATATTATTTTATCTCGGTCTTCTATGGCTATAGGGATATGGTTGTAACGAAAATTCCATCCAAGAAACCATTAAACTCATTTCTAGCAAATCTATAAAGCATTTTATAATAACATTTTATAGAAAAATGATCATTTCTAGTAAAAAATTGATTTTTTATGTAATATATATTAACACCCCATTTCGTTTCTTTTCTCACTTGAATTTTTTAATTTTTCTCATCAGTCACTATAATGAATCCTCCAATATTTGGGGCTGATTGGACTAGACTAACCCAATATCTGTCAGAAATTGGATATATAATACCATTATCTAGTATCTTGACAACTTATTTTTTATCAACCTCTTCCTTTTTTAGGTTTTGTCTCCTTTAAAATTATGTACATAGTTTTTTATATAGTTCTTTAAGAATCTTATTATAGAAAAAATAATGGATAATATATTTAATATCAGCTATGGACCAACCTATTATAGTTTTAAATTTCTTTAGAACTCCCAATGTTATTTACTCTATATTTTCATTGAGTTCAACTTAAATAATTACATAAATTATTTAATTTTCACCTAAAATGAGTTTTTGAGGTGTCATGGGAGTGTTTTTTATTTTAAATTGGATGTTCCTTCACAATATGGAAGGTTATTTGGAATATGCGTTCTAAGATCTTCAATATGTTTCTTTTATGATGTTTAAAAAGAGGAAATGTTTTTAATTTCATAACAAGTTAAAATTTTTATTCACTACTATCCAAAGTGGAAAACCCATTCAAATAAGTTACAATATCAAAATACATAATATTTATAATATAAATATAAAAAATTTGTTTTACAATATCTCCCTAAACGTTATTAAATTGTTCAGAATTTTTTTTAAAGAAAAGTCACCAAATATTTCTCTCCAAAATTAATTATATTTTAAAATATAAGATTCATTCTCATCTCTACTCCTGAAAACTAATATAGTATTACTCTCCAAATCTAGAAAATTTTCTACATTCCCAATCTAAGAAGACTCAACACTGTGTTCAAAATCATTTTCAACTTCCAAATGAATTTATTTAGAAAAATGTTTTTTATAAAGTTCTTTTAAATGTTCTAAAGAGTTCAAAGAATCTAAAATCTCCTAAATAGAATAGTTTTCAAAAAAAATTGGTTCCTTTACATATTTAACAACATTGATCTCCTATTTTTTCTCTCCAAATTTAGAGATTAACTTTCCTATAGACACATCTATAATGGCTCTTATAGTAGCCAAGAATAGCCTACCAAGGATTATTGGGACCTCTGGGTCATACTCAATGTCTAACACTATAATTTCAGCCAATAAAAAAACCTTCCCATATCCAACTGATATATCATATACCCTTACTATAGGATGTGTAAATGAACTATAAACCAACTCCAAAATTAACGTTTTGGATTAAAGGTCACCCAATCTCAATAGATGAAACATTAAAAATTAGAGTTGGTGAACACTAGCACCAAGATCACAAAGACATTTGGGTTGGACACTATTCTCTAAGGTGTATTAAGGAAAATAAAATCCTCGGATCTTTATTCCTTAGTTGAATTTTATTTTAATGAATATTATTACACTCTTTAGTGATGTTTTATATGGGAATTTATACAGATTAGTTTATATGAAATAAATTTTTATGAGAATTTAGATATGAATAAATCTAAACCATGGCTTGTGAGAAAGAAAAATTCATTTCGATATTGGTTAAAATCCAACGTAATTGAATAATTTCTTCCTTTTTATTATTATTGTGTTTCAATTTTTACAAGAAAGGGAAGGGTGGGGTATGTTTCAATTTTTCCAACAATATTTTCCATACCATTATTGTTTTTAGGTTCAAAAAAATTTTCAACTTCAATTTAAAGTGAAATATTGAGATTTTATTCCATTGTAATATTTATTTTATCATTTTCAAATTTTGTGTACTGCAAATTTTAACTTCTAGATTCACAATGTTTTTCAGTTTGTCCACTCCAAGTGTCTTTTCCATCTTTTGTTTGAATTTTTAATCCACTTCTTATAACAATTGCCCTGATATTTTCTCTAAGGTATGTTTTAGTATTTTGATGAAGTTTACCCATATCTCTATATGTCGTGTATATTTCTAGTTCAGTAATTTTTAATTCCAAATTTTCCATTCTATCTTAAAATTAGGATTTATAAGATTCATGTTGTGATTTTTTGAATCAAATTTAACCATTTGTGAGACAAATGTTTTTAAAATATAATCATTATATTAAGCCTTTTTCCATAAAAACCATTGTAAAATGATTCTATATCCCATTAATGATTTTGAAATTGTTTTCTGTGATTGTTTTGATATTTGGGGGCAGCAAATTGTATAATAATGGCGTCTTCTTCCCAAAAAATATCGATAAAGTTCCTATGACCTCAATTTTAATTGTTCTGAAAATAATTATTTTTATTAGGAATCCTAAGACCACATAACTAAAAATTAACATTATCTTATTCCTTGGATATCATATAAATATTTGTAAAAAAGAATCAGTGTGATCAAAAAACCAACATTGAGCACGATTCTCTCTAAGATATTGGTTCAAGTTTTGGAAGCCTATATTATTGACAATTTACATTGAATTATGATTCCTTAAATATTTATGTTTCTCTTTTATTTATACTAGATTATAATTTTCAACTTCCCCTAAACTATTGTCGTTTCCTCCTCTATTCAATCTTTTTATCCTATAATTTTTATTTTGAGAAATATTATTTAAAATTTTCATCAACTCCTCATAGGTTTTTTCATTATAATTTCCACTTGGATATTGATTAGATTAATTCTATATATGTGAAGAAAATAATTCTTAACAGGTTTCCATGAAAGATTATATAGAATCTGTTGATAGGGACACTACCCAAGAAAGTCCCTAAATTGATCTTAAGCCTCATTAAAGGCTTCTCCATCCTCTTGATAAAAAATTATTTACAATTTAAGCTCTCCTTTAAGACTTGTGGATAAAATTTCATGATAAATGAATTGTAAAATCACTTTGAATATAAAAAATAAGAAAATATTGTTTCCTTGAAACTCATATTAAAAGTAGATAAAAATTTGAGAATTATGAAATGTAATTATAGGATATACAACATATGTTGATAAAAATATCATGGAAAACAAGAGAGGGGAAAATTAAATGGTTGTATTAAAAGTAAATTTCTTTAGTTGTTGAAAAATAATTGCATACGCTTCCACAAAAATGTTTAGGTCTATAACCTTTTCTAGGAGATTAACCTAAATATGAGTAATTTTTTTAGATTTCCACTTTTGATAAACTTACAATCTTGCATTATTTGGAGAAATTAAAATTACGACAATCTCTCTAAAAATTCTAACATAATAAAAAATGAATGGAAGAGTGAAAACAAAATAAAAACCAAAATCAAACTCATCGTACTATTCAAATGTAACAAAAATGATTATTTGATGAAGTGAAATATTATACCAAAAAAGTTTATTCCCCATGTAAAATTTTATATAATAATCATTTTCTGATATCAAAAGAAAAATATAGTGTAAGAACATATAAAATGATAAAATAAAAATAAGATAATGTGCATTTCATTGATATTTTGATCCTAACAACCTTATACACTCCACTACATCATCTTCCATTATTCTTCTCTAGAAATTTCCCTTCTGAATTATTTTTTTGTCTGAATTTTTACTTCAAAAAAATGATTGATCCCCCCTACTCTTATAAACATATGGGGAATTTTTTTATTTTTATCCAAGATCATATTTTCTAAACACTACTTCTATTTCATGATGGGATGATGGGAGAATAAATACATTGTCCTTCAGTCACTACTACTACAACTGACGTAAATCTGTTTAACAAGCTCACCTCACTAGTAAAATTTCATTAATTGCTCTAACAAAATAGAAATTTTAGTGAACATGAATATTATAACAAAAGAATATTTACTTATTTCATTCTATCGCATGATAATGTGTAAATATTATCATTTCCATCTTCTATAAATTATTTCAAAACCTATAAAAAGTAGTTTTCAAACATGAAGACGAGTAAATCCACCATTTACATATTCTCAATTATTAGACAAATATTTACTTGAAAATATAAAAATCAATATAATACATATGAATTATGTTCTAGCAGCAAAAGACTTTTGTTTAGGACACCATCCCTAACTTACTGATACTTTCCATTAAGAAATTCACTCAAATTGATGGAAACAACTTTTTAAAATCAATACCACTGAAATAATGGGGTGATTAAAAACCCCAATCCTCATTAATGTTACCAAAATAGGTAATTCAATAAAACTCAATTAATTTTACTGAAATCATATCCTACTTCCACAGTATTTCTCAGTGTTCATTTCTCATTGACTCATAACAGAATCACCAAAATAATTCCTTCAACTTCATTTGTAAATAATATAGCCATTTTTACTTCAAATATTGTTAACCTTGAATTTGGTTCAATTAAAACCATCATCATTGATCGATGTATGAATCATAATCTTTACTATATACTAAAAAAAAATATAGATGATTAGCTCCTCCATACTCAGTCTAACAATGTTCTTTCATCAAAACATTTCTACTATCCTTAAACCTCTAAAAAAAGAATTTATTTTTCAAATGAGATGAGGTGGATCAATTCAAGATAAATGTATTGACCTTTCTCAAATAAAAAAGAATATTTCTCAGACATATGTCTTCTCCCCTGATTATAGCCATCATTTTTTCATCTTCAACATTAATGATTTTAAATTTGGAACTTCAAACTCGTTGGGAATCACATGTTCCAAATCATGATGATTTAACTCCTCATCCCTACCAATTTTGAATGATTAGTTGTTCCATGTTTTAGGATTTATCAAATATTAATGTCTTATTTTAAGTAATTTAAATCATTCTTCAAACTCTAATATGAACCATCATTCAATTTTATCAACCATAGGATCTTCCCCAAACAGAACTTGTAGAATTTTCCATATCCTTATTCTTATTAGGTGAGTTTGGGCTTGCCTTTGAAATGTTCTCCTAGATCTATATGGGGTTTCCCTACATCCTTTTCTTCCATATGTTTGGATATTTTAAAATTTCAATATCCCTATATTCACTATTTTTTTGTCAACTGATTACTCATAAAATGAAGTTCAATAAAAATGAATCTTCAATCCCAGCTTCATTTTAACATTGGTGCCTCTCAAGTAAAACATCTTTCATGATCCAATCTTACCAATCGGTGGTTTCTCATTTCAATACATTTGCATGATAATTATATTACACATGGTAGGATTTTAAATCTATCATACATATTTTTGAGATTTATATTACATTAGATATTCCACAAATTTTTCAAATAATAATTCAACTACATCAATTTTTATGACGCACTTCCAAAAAAATATTTTACCTAAAAATCATAATTTTTTCTTGATGTAATTATCTTACAAAGATACTTCAAATCTATTACGCAATGAATTTATTCACTTTCAGAGAAATAATTTAAAAAAACAATAGATTAAAATAAATAAAAACATGATGTCTCTAAAATAAGTTAATATGAGAAATTAAAATTTCAAAAATAATATAGTAAAACAATATAATAATTGTAAATTAAATTAACACAACATTAACAAAAAAATGGTGAAACAAAAATAAAAAAATAATGAAATTAAAATAATCCAAGAAAATTTCAAAATGTCTAAAATTATTATTAAAAAATAAATTTCAAATTAAAATAAAATAAATAAATTGAAAGAATAAATCAATTGGAAAATAAAGCCTAAAAATTCACAATTTAACAAAAAATCATAAATTTAATAACTATACAATCAAATGAACACAAAAATATAATTACACAATAAAAGACACAAATAAGAGTTAAATAAATATATTATACAGAAAAATAGATGTGAAAAACATATGAATAAAAACTACATAATTTGTACATCTAATCCCTATATTAACCAAGCAAGGACACTATAAATCCCTTAAAGGGAGGGAAAAAAATTCATCATCTAGTAGTAATCTTGTTCCCTTAGTAACTTGGACTTTCTATTAGAATATGTTTATGTGATGCACCAGTCCATAGTCTATCCAAGTTTTTTCACATTCACATACAAATTTTCTACCATATCCTTAAATAGTAAAAAAATTATGATACCACATCATAACATCTCCTAATTAGATACCATTGACGTATGTCATAGAGGGAGTCACTAGGTGAACTTAGGTGTGATTCCCTTTATGACGGAGGCTACCTACATGAATTGGGGGACTTGGTTAGTACCATGGGGAGACTATACCCCAATATCAAATAAATAATGTTTGGAGAAAGATTTTATTTAGAACCAATGTCATGCTAGAAAACTTCAACAAATAACCCACTAGGCCACTGAAATATATAATATAAATTTATCTAAACATAAGTTCATGATTCCATACTTCCATCCTCGAGATGTACCTCAGTTCCAATCTCAAAAACCTATGTTGAGTTCCCCAAGAAATATTATGTAACAATTTCCATCTACCTTATCTATTTTATTCCCTATTCTCATCCTAAAAAAATAAATAAGGTATTCACATCCACCAAAGTAAATGTGTGGGGGTAGAAATAAAATTTCAATAGGGAACCCCCCAGCTATGTGCCTATCATATTCTATCATAAATAAGTCCTTACACATGTGATATGCCTTTTCTAGATAAATATCAACAAGAATAAAATAAATAAATAAACTACTATTGATCCTCAAATTCTAATTTGTCCCCCGAGATCTGCAGAAACCTGCTTCAGCTGAGGTTAGAAGTCTCTAAGAATATCATGACCATCAATATGATACATTTCATACCCCGAATCTCATAGATAAACCAGCTTATATGTCTGAATCCAAATCCAATATGATAACATGGTAATTTATAAATTTAAAACTCAACGATATATTCCTTTAAACTAGTCCTAGGAAATCAATATAGTAGCAGTCTCAAAGATGAATCATATGTGGTGATACTATAACATATTGTTATATATCAATGGTCAAATACAAACTTGTTGGGAATTATAAAACATAATGGATTATAATTCTTGGTAAACCATGAAGGAAATAAATATATACCCATAGGATAAATTCTTGGTAACCACATAGACATTCAATATAGGCCCATAGGCCGATTTCAGGATAACGACCTTGGTGATCCATATAGACTTATAGGTCAAAACCAATGTAGCCCACAAAGTCTTCCATGTATAACTATAGGCCAATTCCTGAGTAACCACCCAATTAATCCACACAGACATATTGGTTAAATCCCAAGAAGTTACTAAGGTATTATATTTAAATCCCTAGGCCAATTCTTGATTACCTCCCATGAAATATTCATAGACATATATGTTGAATCTCAAGATGTCTCCCATGAATTCTGTTGATAAGACAAAAAGGTAGTGTGTCCCTATCATAGTGTCTCTTGTCTTTTTCACAAAAACTTCATCAAGATCACATTATGGGTTGAGGTTAAAAGGTGAAACCAAAATCCAGAAATATTTTTTGACCATTGTTATTTCTATATAAGGTTAAAGTCACACTGGGAAACCAACAGGAGTCCTCTAGGTCACATTATAGCATTGAAACCCAACATGTGTTCCCTTATATCATCTTATCTCTTGGGTAAACATCCATAACCTAGGGGAATAACATCCCTCATCATTAATGAAACCACAACATAGTATGATGGGATTCATAATTAATGTCATATTAGTTTCATATAATGTAGATGACTTCAATTACATCCCATCTCGAAGTCACCCTAGATAGGTCCTCACATAACCAACCCAGACTCAAGTCCTATATAAGGAAAATCTAACCTAAAAATCATATCTCAATGAACATTTTATTATCCCAATCCCTTGGTGAACCTATTATTAGTCATACAGTCATCCCCATGACCCACACACATGTCTCACAACATATATCCTGGATGAAAAGTCATCAATAATATCTCACGGAGAATCCACTCTCCAATATCTCACTATCCCGGAATATCCTCTCAAAAGTACTCATAATCAAATGAGGATTCCACCATTACATTATGCGTAAAAAATAATGATAATATGTTCCTCATTATTTCAATTATAGATCATATGTATGAAAATAATGAAAACCCTATAATGAGACAGTACGTAGCTTTTACCTTTGGGTACACGAAGTGTACTCCCAACAAACCACCAAATGCATGAACCCTAGCCCCTTATAGCATGTTTCTCAACAATAAGTGGAGTGTTGTGAATATACAAGGTATAAAAAACACACAAATCAAATGCCTATATGACTCACAAACTATCAATCCTTGTAATACACTTGGCTTTGATCCGTGTACCACACGAAGTTACTAGTTGTTTACTTTACATGATAATGTACCCCCACTTGGGTTGTCTGGTAGAGTACTCAACCACAACTTGGGACTTCAGACATGAATTTTCATCATAGACTATATTTCATGTATCATATATATTCTACCTCAAAATTAAAATCCCCCATGAAGCTATGAAAACCAAAATTTCACCCAAAATCACCACACAATGGCCATTAGGTCAACACCCGTAGTCCAATAATTATATTAAAAATTAAAAATAAGTCTATTATAAAGGTAAACAATGTAAAATTGAAATAACTATACTACATAGTGATGAAATTATTTTAGCTTATTGTATGAAAATTCACTTTTTAGTCACTACATCATGATCCAGTCATGATCACTCTATATGGACAAAGTCGGTCCCTCCCTATCCCCCTTCTCCTTAGGGTTCAAACATTTGTGGCATGGTGAAACCCATATCCTCATATTAGATTTTAATGAAAGAAACAATGTTTAATGAATAAAAATAAATTAAAATAAAAGTTTAATACTCATTTTATAGCTCGTCCCCAATCAGAAAAATCAAGTATAGTTTATACCCATCCTAACTGAGACCCACCATTTTGAACTCATATGAGTCCCTAAATCCATTTATAAGATATAAAAATTTATCTAAATGTGTTAATTAATATTAAATTAATAACTATTAATATATTATGAATATTCAACAGGATCAGAGTCTCACTAAATTCTATTACTATTTTAAACACAATTTCATGAGATCAACTTAATAGACAAGAATTATTTCTATGATATTCCTATAGGTAAAATTACCAGTATACCCCACATATATATCCAAGATAATGAATGTAAATTTACAATAAAATAATTCTCCAATTAGGATGAGTTATTTTATACCAAGATTCCTAGATATATAATTCCACCATGAACCCTCCATCAATCATGAATGAAAAAACATAAAAACAAAAGAAAATAAAGTTATAATAGTATAGCATGAGGTAAATAAGGAGAGAATGAACCAAAACTAGAGGAAGAAAACTCATCTCAAATCACCCACAAGTAAATTTATATAAGATATAGTCTAAGTCCACGAAAAGGGATTAATTGTCTCTAAAGGAGCACCTCTACACACTTATGATTTGAAGTAAGTCGAAGGAAATTAGAGAAATTCAATGAGACTTCTAAATTTAAAAAAAATTATGGAATAATAGGGTTTTCCATGCCAAAATGATAGGAAATTTCACAAAAAAACCACTATGTGGTAGGTGTGGCCATGATTCAATGGCTCTAAGTCAAAACATCTTCTAAATATCATGATGTGAATCCCTCTTTTCTCCCCATTTAAAACTCAACCAACCCCCAATATGATATAATTGGGGAAATTTTATAGTGGAGTTGAGACACTAGGCTATAATAGTCCATAAAATTCCATAGACCAGAAAATAAATTTTTGACACTCCATATCACAGTTGAGACAAAAAATTTGAAGCACCCTATAAAGTGAATAAAACATTAAAAATATCCACCTGAGGATCTATTCTATCGTCGGGGAGCCATGTAACCAAGTTCTCTAAAAAGGAAAAATGGCCAAAACTGGCCACCTAGAGATACAAAGTGAAAAGTACATGGAAAGTTAATGAAGGCCATTCATTGAAATTAGAAAAATCTTCCAACTACATAACCATTAAACAAAATTTACTCTTTAGATAATATTAGGTATTGATCAGTAACTTACCTCCTATATTTGTTACTTGACACCTCCACTCAATCCAAAATTCAAAGGGCCAAGGAAGAACCATACCCTTACATTATTTCTAAAAATTGTATATCATGTTAACCTTAAAAATAATATATTTCAAGAAATTTGAAATACCCACAAATAGAATTATAATATATAGTTTTCATAGATTAGTTATATAATTTTAGGGCTTTTTTTAATATATTACTCCTTTAGCTAATTCATTCACAGAGTGAACATGAAAAAGACCAAAATTCACATGGATAAAAGAATATAAACATTGGTTTGTGGGATTAAATAGTCTATTTATGTATTAAACTATATTAATAGAACTATCTAGAAGAGAATATTTTTTTAATTTATGATGATGTATGAAGGAAATTATTGGGGTGTATTCTAAATCAAAATGAAATAGTGGTTGCGTATACAAATTTATATTTTAAACCATATGATATTAATTATTTAACTCATTATTTAGAGTTGTTAGTTGTGATATTTTCACTAAATATAAGTATATTCTTTCTCTAAGGTGTGAAATGTGATATATTTAACAACAAAAAGAGTTTTCAATATATATTTATTCAAAATTCTCTGAATATAATGAAAGGGGATAGCTGAAAATACTCATTGATTATGAATTTGTTATACATTATCATATTGGGAAAGAAAACAATGTGGTTGATTCTTTAAGAGGAAAAGATCATGATATCCTATCCGTGATTATAGTATAGAATGATCTAATTCTCTTGTATTTAGTAATAATATACTTGGGTATTATAATTGGAGGGGAAATATTACTATTTTTCTATGCAATTTCCCACCCTTATTTATTTGATTGGACTAAAAAAGAACAACATGAATATGTTACCATGTAAAATAAGTTTTAGAATGTGTGAAATGGGAAATTCTTAGAGGATAATATTGCTGAAGATTTATTTTTTAGGTTTATTAAAAGGTTATGTGTTCCATTAATTTTGGTAGTTAATATAGTTCAATTGGATGAGGATCAAAGCTCAAAACTTCTCTATACATCATAGTAACATCAATATATAGAGGTATATCTAAGATTATTTTTTTTAGGAAATTTGAAGTGACAGGTTGTTGATTAATATTCATGATGCTTATTATTACAAAAAGTGAACATTTAAACACAAATTTTCAAAGGAATTGTGAAAAATTTTAATGAAACTAGATTAGAAGTGAGATAATATCACAATGGGTTTTCTTATATGGAGCCATAAGTCATCCAATAAAAATAATTAATATGGATAATCGATCATCTACTTATAAATTTATCCCATTTTCAATCTATATGAGAAGATTCACTTCCAGGATAACATTATATGTTATAAATAAATCATTTTGTGAGACTCCATAGAATAAAATTATCAATACTATCTTTCCATGATCCAAAATTCGCTTCAAAATATTGGAGTAGAATGTGTAATATTTAAAATATATAGATTAATATTAGAACCTCTTATAATACTTCGTGGTTTTAATTGATAAAAGGATTTTCGAAACATTATAGGACATGGTAAGTTCATGCTCACTTCAATTCCATAGAATTGGGGATTATTATTTAGAACTAGTGAAGTTTCCATATGGTAATATCTACCACTTCATCAATAAAATGTAACAATATGAATAATTATATAAAAATCAATTTCATTCATTGTGTTGTTGTGAAAATGGTGAAGAGAGAATGTTATTGGTTTCATATCTTATGAGAGAGACATTAAAGAATGTAATATCTATCCAGAAGCATATAAAGGTCCAATACTGTAGATAGAAGACTTGCACAAACAACTAGAAGAAGTTAATTTAATTACAGTAATGTAACCATGTGCTCCAAAATATATCTCTATGTAAAGGGATAAATACATTTTGAAAGAAGGGAAATAAATAACAATTTTTTATTGGTTCATTTAAAATATTTCATTGGACAAGTGTTCTATAAAATAATTTATCCATTCCATCAAACATTTATTAATTCCATGATTCCTTTTATATCACTTCTAAGGATGTATATTCTAGACCATTCACATGCTTTAATAGTCAATCTCCTTCATTATTCCAAAAATAATCTTATAAAGAAGATATGGTAAATATTCATGATATGAAATAAAAAGTGCATTGAAATCAAACAACTCGACCGGTAAAGGTTATTCAGAGGAATCAAAAACTATTGTAGATAACAAGGAATCCTAAGTATGGGATGATAAATCTGTATTCGTGTTTATTTGGTAATTTATTTTTAATTTTGAGCATGAAATTATTATCTGGGTGAATTTCATACTTGAAAAATTCTAGTGATGAATAAGAATATTTTTTACAAAATGATGTAGTAAAAATTAAAATTATTTATTTATTAAGACTGTAGTGATTAAGAATGGAAAAAAGACACATATAAATATTTCAAATTCAATAAATATGTCACGTAAATTTTATTCTCCAAAAATCATAATATCTATAATAGGTAAAATATAAAATAAAAATAGTACATTCTGTGGAATCAATATATTGAAAGAACTAAAAAATGAGAAGTTTTAGTTTTTTTAATGATAAGAATGAATATATAAGAACTATGAGTAAATATGTTTATAATATAGTTGATCATATTTATGAACATTTGTTATATAGTCATTATAAAGTGACGGTTACAATTAATGTATATTAAGGGTAGTGAGAAGAGTTAATTGGTACATATGGAATAAACCACAGCTATGACTAGTACGAAAGTACATTATGAATTAAATTTTTTAGATATTGGGAATGTGGTGGAATCACTAAGTATTTTCCTAAAATAGTCCTATGTTGAACTTCAAAAATTGGGTTTTTTGTGAAATTATCTATGAGAATAATTCAAGTTAGTATAAATCACCACCAGATCTATGTTGGCCAAACCATCCCACTAAAGGTTTTATCATTTCATTTAGTGATATAATGGTGTTTAGTCCAATTCCATATTTCTATAAAATGTGTCATCATTATTTAAAAGTAAAAAAATTAACTTTATTATAATATGAATTAGAAATAATAGATAGCATATTTTCAATCTCGGTAATGAAATTACCTAAGTGATGAAATTCGGTATTATTTAAAAAATAAAAATACATGATAAAATTTGTGACAATTTAAAAAATGTGTTATTATGAATTATTATAACTATAAAATTTAGTATCAATATAATAATTTTGGTACCAAACAATATATTAGGGAATTATGGGAGGTAATAAAGCACTATAGGTGGTAGTAGATAACTTGAGATAATGGAAAAGTAAAATATTCGATGGGAATCCACACACCAAACATATAAATATCGACACCCCATTATTATTTATCATAAAGTATGTTTAAATTATATCCTCAAATCACTCTCAAGGTTTATTTCGAAGGTCATATTCTCAATGCATGAGAAGAAATGTGAATGGGAAACACAATATGATGATGGATACATGATGGGGTCTGAAGCAATAATCTATTTTATAGATTTTTATTTTGGGATGTTTTTTCATCCAAGTGAATCCTCCTTAATGTTGATTAATTATAGTGATTAAGCTCTCAATAATTAGTGACTCCAACATTTATCTTGTAGTTAGTGGGATATTTTTTGTCTCCTTTTTCAATGGGGTTTTGTAATAGTGGTCTTCAGTAACTCATATCAGTTTTGTATTTTGTAATGGGGGTGGTTACCCAGTATTGTGGGTTCTTTGATTAATCTTTATCTAGAATGTATCATGTGATGACATATTTATTAGTCGAAGTTCCTATTTCAAGCTGTGCATTTCATGTCCTAATGACAAAATCCCAAGGAAGATTACTTTGGGTCTCTCGATATACCTTCAAGAGGAACGATATTTTCCTGAAATTGTTTCCTTTACCCTACCATATTATTATTATTTAATCCACTGAGGAAGACCTTATTATAACTTAGGTGGCCAAAACTATTTTCACTGGTCGGTTTTTGTATATTAGGGTGAAGGTCGATTGTTTTTTATTCATTAGTTCATACAATGTTACCATAAAACTAGGAAGTGGATTTTCAATAATCCAAAATGAAAATTTATGAGTCTATCCCATGAAACACACTTCAAAATTGATGAGTATATTCTATTCTTACATTTGGGTCTATGATAAGACACTCAAGATAGGTAAGGGTTATTTTTTCTCTCTTTTCAATTTGTATTTCCATATACACTATATTATCAATTTCAATTTACAATTTTGTATTCCAAAATTGTTTTTATTTAATTATAATTTATATATGTATGTTATCTAATTCATGTGAGACCCCACATAACTCATATTATGCTCTATTTGTAAGTCATTGCAATACTGAAATCATCCAAAGATGTAAAAAACCAACAATGTCCCATGATCAAAAAAACTATGTGTGAATATATTTATGATATTATGGATATTTAATTTCTCATATAGTATATGAGTCTTATTAAAGGTAGAGTTTATGTATCTGGTGGATCATATAGCGAGGAACAATTAGATTAAACTCTATTTTTTCACATTTTCACCTATTTCCCAAAATCTACAAACATATTTGTTTCTCTTTAACAAAATTTTATATAACTAAATCATTTAAAATATATTTGATTGCATATTACTAATTTATAGGGTTTTATAATTTATCTTATCTCCAACAATTATCATAAAATTTCAATAAATAATCATCATCCATCTAATCTAATTAAAATTCACCAACACAAGCTACCTGAATGTAAAATAGTAGAATAAATGGATTTTGGTGGTGTAATTGAACAATACACATTCAACTCCTTCAGTTTAAAAATGTCAAGGGTAAAAGAATACCATCGATCCACTATCTGATAGAGAATATTTTCATTCAAAATAGTCATAAACCCTCATCCATGGAACCTTTATACTACACCCCCACCTCTCCCTAATATCTTGTAAGATTATTTATTATACCTATTAAACAGAGTATTATTAAATTTTTTACACTATGACTAACTTTATAATTTATATCAACTACCTGACCGTGTATAAAATTTATGCATGATATATTCTTATCACAAATATAAATTATTTATGTATGTTTTATAAGATAATGTCCTTATAGTTTAATCTTCATAAATAGGTTATAAAACATATGTAATATAATTATAATCAAGATTGTACATGAATATATTATTAAAACTATGTCATATGGTCTATATATATCAGTCTGATGGAGAACAAGTAACGTTTGATCATTTAGTGTTTGGGGGATCATAAAATCAAGACATTTTATAATAAATATATCGATTAGAAATCTATAATATGGGAGTTTTGAGGATAAACAAACCATTAAAAACCACATAATTTATGATTTATTATATATTCCTATCTATGATCATGAGTATTGTTACTTAGAATTTAGATAATTTTAAATGTGTATCATCATTCACATACTAACATACAAGATAAAAACCATGAAGTATTTACTGATAAAGAAGTATCACCTTTCAAGTTCATCATGACTAGTATTCCATTTGTTATATGGTTAATTAAAATTTTTAACCTAATGAGATATGAAATAATACATCCACATAAATTTTATTGAGATGTAAGTTTCTGACTAAAATCGATGGCCATGGAATTTTACATATATGTTCTCATAAAGAATTCAAGGAAATATTAATCAATTATTAATTGAAGATGGCACCTGTATGTATCATTCATGATGATATATCTACTCAAAAATAGATTATATTATATGATATTTATTTTTGGGAAATTTCTTATTATTTTTACATGAATTACCCTCTTCTCAATAGGGTTTATGATTTGTTGCTATATACCACTATTTTTTGGTTTAAACCAACTACCACTAAGAAAAAACCCTAGAGGGTATCACACTAAGTAAATTTAGAGTCGTATTCAATTCATTTTAATCTATTTTAATGTTAAATTTATACCCAATTTGAGGAATTATATATGTTTAAGTGACACAGATCAAAACTTTAGTCATTATATATTCACATTAAGAATACTTAATTTAAATTTTATTGCTTATTTATTAAAAGATATATAAATATAATATAAATTTATTCCTTAAATGAGACTATATACTATTTATTTCATTAATTATTTCATAAGTGAAAAAAATAAATATTTATTTTCAATTTTGTTGAATATAGTATTTATTTTTATTAGAAATTTATAATTTTATTTCTAAATGATTGACAATATATATGAGAGGATTTAAATAAATTTTATGATCTAATAAATATATTCTATGTATCATTTAAATAAATATTTGTATTTTAATTTAATAAATGATATCATATTGGTGTATGTCTCTTAAATAAAACTTTGTTGAGTAATGATGTAGGGGCCAAAATGTTGGCATAGTGCATGTTAACACTAGGGAGAGGCAATACACTAACAATTATTCAAGGAAAGAATCATTAATTTTTAATTATAATATTTTGAAACATTGTTCGCCAGCTTTGGGGTTTTTTTATATGATTTTTAAAATATATATATTTTAAAAAATTGGCTGTAAAAAAATAGAATATAAGGGTGAAAGTCAGAAGCCCATCTGCCTCCTTTCAGAAAAATAAAAAAAATTGATGTTTAAATATACTGTTTATGTGTTTAAAATCTTTATTTATGTTTTTTTTTGTTTTGTTTATATATATATATATATAAACAATTCAGCAAAATTTTATCATCTATTTAATATTCAGCATTACTGCCATTATAACAGTCTAGAATTCTGACCGAAACAGTCACCCAAGGCTCCCGTTTATAGGAGGGATTGTCTGGAAATCATTCTGCATTTCCGATGTCATATTCAGGATCTCTCATTCCTATGAAGAACATTCTACATTTCATATTTGGTGTTATGGTTCTCCCTTACCTACATGGAATTAATAATATATTAACATAAATCATTTGAATCCAATTAATAAAAAATATTTGTTACTAATAAATAATAATTAACTATTAATGTTTACTACTAAATATCAATAATTTACTAAATTATTAGGTGGATTTGAAAGCTTATAAATTATTTTCCATCAACATTTGTTATGAAATTGTTTTCATTTTCAACTATTTATTATATTTTTAATCCATGTTTTAAGTTTCGTTTTTATGGGTCTTATATTTTATATTTTATAGTCATTCAATTCCACAGACATGAATCATTTCTATGTTTCTAGTAGGTGAATTTGAAAGAATATAAATTATTTTCCATCCACATTTATTATGAAATTATTTTTAATTTCAACTATTTCTTATATTTTTAATCCATGTTTTAATTCTCAATTATATTGGTATTATATTTTATATTTTATTGGTTTTCAAATTCACATACTTGAAACATTTTTAAGTTTCAATTAGGTGGCTTTGAAAGCTTATAAATTATTTCTAGAAAACATTTGTTGCAAAAAACTATTTTCATCTATTTATTATATTTTTAATTCATGTATTACGTTTCAGTAATATTGTCCATATTGTTTAACTTTTTTATACTTTCAAAGCCGCCTACATGAAAAAAAAATTTATTTTCAAGTAGGTGGCATTGAAGGCTTATAAATTATTTTTCATCAAAAAATTTTATGAAATTATTTTTATTTTCAACTGTTTATTATATGTTTAATATATGTTTTAACTTTCATTTATATTCGTCTTATAATTTATATTTTATAATCTTTCAATGTCCCACACTTGAATCAATTTCAAGTATCAGTTTGGTGTCTTTAAAAGCTTATAAATTATATTTACTGGACTTTTTTTACAATTTTTTTTCTTCTCAACTATCTCTTATATGCTTAGTCCATTTTCTAAGTTTCATTTATATTGGTATTATACTTTACATTTTATAGGCTTTCAAAGTCACCTACTTCAAATTTTTTTATGTTTCAATTGGGTGACTTTAGAAGCTTATAAAATATTAACAATAAGACCAATATAAATGAAACTTAAAACATGGCATAAACATATAAATAATAGTTTAAAATAAAAATAATTTCATAACAAATGTTGACAAAAAATACTTCATTAACTTTTAAATTCACTTTCATTAAAAGATGTCAAGTATTGCACCAAGTTGAAAACATTGAAAATATGTAGAGTATTTCACCCTTATAAAAGGGGAGGATGGTTGAGATTTACATAATATATTTGGAATACTTTGATTTTTTTATTCATGTTTTCTATAGAAAAAAAATTATTTAAATATGTCTAGGTTAAAAGAATTACTAATTATTTTATTAAATATTTAATTAATTATTATATAATTAATCATTATTTTATTAATCAAATAATTAATTATAACATAATTAATCATTATATAATTAATAATTATATTACTAAATAATAAATCAATTATTATATAATTAATAATTATATTACTATTTAATTATTATATATTAAATAATGATATTACTAATTAATTAATTAATTATATAATTTAAAATTCCTAATTATTAATTATATTACAAATTAACTAACTAATTATTATATAATTAATGATTTTATTACTAATTAACCAATTATATATTAAATAATTAATACTTATATTACTAATTAAGTAATTACTTATCATATAATTAACAATTATACAATTATTAATTATATTACTAATTAAATAATTATTTATTAAAAAATTATTTATAAACTAATTAATTATTATATAATTAATTATTAAGTAATTAATAATTATGTTAATAATTAGAAGATTGATTTAATAATTAATTAAATATTTCTTAAATACTAATTAATTAACTATTAAATAATATATAATTATTTTTAATTATTATATAATTACTTTTAGTAACTATATATTATAATTTTTACTAATAATTGTAATGAATAATTATATTTAATAATTATATTACTAAATAACTAATTAATTATTGTAGAATTTATAATTACATTAATTAACTAATTAATTACTAATTATTAATTATTAATTTTTTTATTATATTACTAATTAATTATTATATAATTAATAATTATATTACTAATTAATTATTATATAATCATTATTTATATTAATGACTAAATAATTAATAATTATATAATTAATAGTTATATTGTTGATAATTATATGAATAATAGTTATATTCCCAATTTGTTAATACATAAGTAATAATGACATTACTAATTAACTATTATATAATTAATGATGATATTACTAATTAACTAATAAATTATATAATTAATATTTAATAATTAATTATTAATAATTATATTACTATTTGAATAATTAATTATTACAAAATTAATTATTCTGTAATTAATAATTATATTACTAATTAAATAATTAATTGTTAGCTAATTAATTTAATAAGTTATTTAATATTTCTTAATTACTAAATATTTAATAATTCATAATTATATAATTTTTTTATAATTATACATTATATAATTAATCAATATTATTTAGATATTATTTAGATTATCTATCACGCCCCATCCCTTTTATTTGGTCTTTTTAAATCATTTTAATTTTTATTTTCTATTCGAGGCCCTTTTTCACTGTTGTGCGGTCAGCCCGCACCATTATGGGTAACTGTATGGTGCTCGTGCGGATTCCCAAGTGGGTCCAAGTCATTTCTCGTGAATTTCACATAATTAGTAGACATCGTGTGACAAGCACACAACTTAACCCCTTAAGTGATAAGTGCCAGGTGGCACGGTTCGAGCACGGTTCGCTCAACCAAGCGCTTGACGACTTGCAACCCATGCGTTTGTATAACGTCTAAAATAAATAATATTTTATTTAAACAAAATCGGGCAAATACTTATACCATTTTAGTAGTATTTTTATTGCAAATATGATATTATTGGTGTCAGTATTAAATTTCTCAATAATGATATTGTTATTAAAGTTATTAATGATAATATTAATAAATAGTTATTAATGTTATTAACAGTAATATTTTTATTTTATTTTCTTTTAAAAAAGTTAATACTATTATTATTTAAAAGAATAAAATTATTATTAGGATTATAATCATCTTATTATCATTATTTTTATTAAGATATGAAAATGAATAAAAATCGCTGAAACCCTATGGGGGAGGCGCAGCCACCCCCCCCCCCCCCCCCCCCGTTCCATCTCAAATTGAGGGTTGCACAGGGACAACCCTCCTCTCCCGCTCAACCTACAATGCGGTGTCGCCACCTCTTCCTCTTGCGTGTTGTGCACCCCTGAGGTCGCGCCTCCCTTCCCTGTGCATCCAACGCTAGGTCGCGCCCCCTTCCTTGTCCAGCCCGTGCGAGGTTGCGCCCCCCTTCCCAGTCCAGTCGGCGAAAGTCCATGCCTCATTTCCATGTTCCATATCCATCCAGTTCGAGGCTGCGTCCCCCTTCCCTATCCAATCAGCATGAGGCCATGCCTCCATTCCCTGTTCTCACTGACTGCCGTCCAGCATCCCCCTCCCCCTCACCGGTAGCCACGCTCGGCCTGCCTCCTTGCACCCCCAACCGCTTTCAGCCCACCTCCAAATCATTGTCCGGTTGTGTTTAGCTAACCTATGATAGCTTCCCTACTCCAGGCGACCCTAAATCGCAGCGTTTCCCCTTTCTGGCTGCCCAACATCACCACTTGTGGCTTGCTCCAGCTCGTGTGACCCCGTTGGTTCCCTCTTCAGTGCGCAACTCATAATTGAGTAGGTGAAGTCCTC
Source organism: Viscum album (assembly GCA_963277665.1). NCBI lineage: Eukaryota > Viridiplantae > Streptophyta > Magnoliopsida > Santalales > Viscaceae > Viscum > Viscum album. The sequence goes on along the minus strand of OY728143.1, from coordinate 871,760,132 downwards.
CTTTAGTCTTGTTCTTGTGTGTTTTGACATCCCCCACCATAGGTTAAGAGGATTGACTCCATTTCGGTTTTCTACAGACTTCCAAGGTATAGACTTATATCCACTGTTTGGTTTTGCACTTATTAAATGGTGTTTTATGGGTGTTTTATGGTTTCTGTCGATTGTGTGTAGTACGTTGAACCAGGGGGTGCATTATCGGCTGGTTTCTAATAAAATTTTCAGGTGATGAGTATTCTTTAAGATACCCAAAGCTTGATGTACATAGACATTACATTACTTTTGTGGAATACTTAATACATAACAAAAACAGACGCCCAAAGACAGTATTAGTTTAGTGTCTTTGGAAACTCGAAACATAATCTTCTAATCATGGTGAAAGATCTTCAACATCTCCCATAAATTATTCCTCTTTTGTTTTGTTACCTAAAACCTCTATTTATATCCTTGGGAAAAAATATAAAAATGGTGAGCTAAAATGCTCAGAAAGGGTAAACATAGAAAACATAAAAATAGTCCATAAACATTTGAACGTAAACACATGAACATAAAACATCAAAATCTTGAGAAATGACATAAATCTTGGCAATACATAAGGAATAGATCATAAAGGAACATTAATCATGATAAAATAGCTTGGGAATAAAACAAGTAATTGTGTCAAACCATTAAGCACATGATTTGACTTCCATAGTGGCCAAGGGATTGATGTCAAGACCATTATAGTGGATAAAGTCCATTAGTGAATCGGGTTTACCTGGCATTCTAGCCCTGTATTACTGTACCAGATTTACTTTTCATTACAGCCATGTCTATATCAAGAGATATAAATCTTTACCCAATGCATTGGAGGGAGATATACGTCCCCCCCCCCATCTCATAATGAAATCATTCTTTCATGTGCCCAAACATAAACATAAATCATTCATCATAACCCAAAGAATAAAATGGGTTTCATAAACATCATCCCATCATAACATAATCCATATAAAACAAATGTATATCATTTCATCATTATAAAAGTGAAACCATGTCAATCATAGAGACAATATACTTTAAACATGCACATATGAAATAATTTATTCTTAGATGGAAAATGGTTTTGATAAAACACATGAAATAAATTCTTTAGGAAAATATACTTTCTTCTTAAAAATCATTTTATTTTCACAAAATGCCATGATATTTTAAGAGAAAATGTTTTTTTTAAATAGTCATGAAATATTTGAGAGGAATATTTATAAAAATTAGGCATTTTGAATCTGTAAAAATCCGTTCATGCCATGTAACGTAAAAAAACATTCTCCTCGTACTTTTAACGGAGAAGTCAAAAAGTACCACATATGGTAAACAAAAGATAGATTCCTTCCATAACACAAAATAAAATTAAAAGAGGGGTAGAAATGACTTTAAACATACATGTAATAATATTAAACACTTTATGAAAAACATTTTTATGGACATGGATGAAAAATATAACCCCAGTAAATACATACGTATAGGAAATCTCGGATAAAAAATGAGATTAAAAAATTATCCCTAACCTTATGTCTAATTTCTTCCTTATGTGTTCGGGACTCCTTTATAGTGGGTTTAAAAATATTATTAAATTGTAACATAACCATAATAATATTTATGATATCATATCTGATTCACTTATGACTTCATATTACCTGTTCATTTGTCAATTCCATGTTAAAGCCGCGTTTTGGGATAAATCGTTTCATTTATCTTACGTGTTTAGACTTGTTGCTCTTGATATTATTACTTATATCCTGATTTAATTAATTCCAAAATATAAAAAATTATTTATATATAATATATGTTCAGAATATAAATATATGTGATATATCGATAAATGGAATGAAATACACTGTTCATGGAGACGGTAGGCCGTACCTATGAATGAACGCTCTTTTTATTTACATATTGAATTTAATGGAATTAAGTAAAAGAATCGTATATGTACATAAATCCAGTATCATTATTATGTAATGTATTTCATGATTATTTATTATATATACTTTATAGGCATACTTGAATGGTTAATCAAGGAAAATGAATCTCATCACGTTCGTGGAGACGGTAGTTCGTACGTACGCACGAGCGATGATATCATTAATTTGATATTAAAATAAAATATATTTGGATGGTATATCATATATAAATAATCATAATAATGTTATATTTATTATTTATATCATTTATACTTGTTATTATACCCATCCAAAAGATGAATTGTTTGAATAACAAACTACACCACGACGTGGGGACGGTAAGCCGTACGTACGCACGTGTGGTGACTTTTTCATTCATAGGATGGATAAAATAACTAATATGGTTGTACAATTTTTAAAATAATATCAAAGTATATAGAAGGTACATGAGTTATTATTTTATAATGGAAACAACAAAGAAGGAGGAAGTGGAAGAAGAAAGGAACTTGAAATAGGTGGTGAGATATTTACCTCTTCTTCGGGTTCTTTCCTTTGATTTGATCAAAATGGCTCCTTAGTTTGGATTTCTAACTCAAGTAAGGCCTCTATGATGAAGGTAGGACAGTTGAGAGGGTATCTGGGTAGGGTTTCGCTGATCCAAATGGCTTTGTAGGTGTCAATTAGAGAGAAGGGGGAGTGCCCTTTTATAAGAGGGGTGAGGGGAACCTTTGGAAAAACATAAAATATTATGTTATAATAAATTCATATTCGGTTTATAATGACTCCAAGGTCACATATTTTGAGGATAGGGGGTATGGGTCTAATTCCACTCATCCCATAGGTTTTAGACAAGATTAGGTTACTGTTTTAACCATATCCGTTAGATATAACTCTAAGTTAAATAATTTAACTTCTACCGTGTCTTCTTGTATTCTTACACTATTTGGTTAATAAACTTACTATAAACTACCAATAGAACCCCAATTGGTTCATTAATGTTATATATAATATTATAAAAGTATTTTTTCTGAACCATTTATTTTTAGTACCATTATATCAATTAATAATATAATATTTGTTTTAAAAACTCTTTTATATCAATTTTGACAATATTTGGTATTTTTTTCTCTAAAATCATAAAATCATTATTACTTCTAAAAAAATTCATATAACCAACCATAATATGTTATATTAACCTATAAAATTAGTGTAATTCATAAAAAATCTCAAATTGCATTTATTTGGGTATTAATAATATCAATTATGTTAATATTTCATTATTAAGGTAATTACTACATCATCATTGTGTCATAAGTAAATTAAAATATTTAGTGTCTAAAAAATATAAATAAAATACCATTATATAAGAAATATTTTTATATTTCTAATGAATTTTTATATTTGAATTTATCTTATGTATTACCCTATTTACTTTTAACCGTGGTAAATAAAATTAAAAAGATACTATTCACCAAAAATTATTTTTATCTTATTGAACCACATTTTACTCCTTGATATTAACCGTGTCTCTCGAATTTTCGAAATTCAACTCATATAAGCAGTAAAATTAAGATTCACGTAAATTTTCAAATGCTCCTATGAGCTGGGTAAAAGTCGATAAAAAGTTCAATATAATTTTTATATATCTAAAGTTATTATAAAATGACTCCAATAAATTACATTGAAATTATATAGGTATTATGTATCTATTTTGAACAAAAATAAATTTAAATAAAATAAATGATTATTTAAATAAAAAGTGAGTTTTAACCAATAACTTAGTGTTTTCACAATTCATCAAAAATTGAAAGTTTTTAGAAAAATACCAAATATTCACACTAGGGTAATTTCGATATTCAGAATCCAAAATGAAGTCAATTTTGAAAGATAAAATTTATAAAATTTCAAATAGTGTGTATTAACATTCATAACAACTTGTTTATATAATAACATGTCGTTGTTTAGTGAAAATTCTTATTGCGTACAACACAAGCTATCAAGGAAAGTTGATCTTGCGTGTAATGCAAGCCATGAATAGTGTTGCCTATACTACACGCTAATACGGTGTTGCGTATAGCACAAGATAATCTTGGTGTAGCATACAACAAAAGACATCAAAGAAATTAAAAGTAATAATTCTAATAAAATATTGGGGTGTTACATTCTACCCCCCTTAAAATGAATTTAGCCCTAGAAATTCATCGGGGTTATAAATGGTTTTCTATTTGAAAGTTTCTTACATAGAAACCCACATCGTAAAAAGGAATACAAAAACATCATTTTAAAATGAAACGTTAGAAACATAACGGATACCCAAAGTAACTCATCATTGGGTTTCCACATAGGAGAATATAGGTGAAAATATGGATATGGAAGAGAAATCTAAACATCAAGCTCTGATAGAGTGTGGTAGAGAACATGGATATAAAAAATCCAACAATCACAAAGCCATACATTTGTGATGATCTAAGGTACCGTCTGATTCATCAGATATGAGGGTACTAGGACAACGGTTTTGGTTTTTTTAAGATCGTTTCCCAAAAGTTGAAAAAATTGGTATTAGAAGAGATACTTAATTGATTTTGGTACAATCTCACCGCTGGTCATTCCTTGAACAATTTACAATTCATCTCTTAAATAAGTGAAGTTTCATTTTTCATTTGTGAAATGTTAGCAGATCATTCGATAGAATGATTGGTCATTCCATCTGCCTCAATCATAAGGTTAGAAATATTTATATACATAAGTCTATATATGGTGAGATTAATCGTATATGGTTTCTAAAATGGACTTTAAATTCATCTATCATGACTCTTAATAAAATAAAACTAGTTTCTTCTAACCTAGGACTTCCTGTAGACCGTTGGTAGGAAATAAAGGCCTGTCGCACTTCGGTTGTGGGTTAGATTCCCGTAACCTTGTCCGATGAGACGGGTTTTCGCACATCCTGCTGGTTGTCCCTTTTTCAAAAACTACATTATTATAATATTCCTGCAATAATATTAAAAAAAATTCTAGCCTAAAACAATACTATCTTATGTCCAACATAATTCATTCCAATCTTTAGGATTTTCCAAAATACTTCGATCCAAACTCATAGTATAAAGAAAAATATTACTTGAAAGGTCACATAACAAGAATGTGAATGTCATCATTTATCCCCCATATATCATAAGATATATATTGTGGGTCACATTCCAAAAAAGTGAATACCTTAATCATGTATTCTTTTGAAACATGAATTACCATAAAACCTAAGTGATAGCATTAATGCTATCAGAAGTTAACTCTTTCCACATACCAAAATATCAAAATTTCTATATACTAAAACCATGATATTACTTTGTCCTTATATCAGTCGTGAGCTCATGAATACTATCAAACATTTCATTTTCTACTTATCCCCTCATTATGAAATATCATCTGCTTTCCAAAAATATTAAAATCACTTTTCATGGTTACCGGTACCATAAAGTTATTAAAACCACAATAGACTAATACATAAATATTCCAATATTCCATGATACTATATCCAACATTATTTTGAATCCCATTACATAAACACTTAATCATTCCACCACATCGTTTTTATATTCAACATTTCCAATAGTGATCGCATGTGACTTCCCTTTGTCCTTTTCTTTAAGAGGTTGTTGATTTTGATCATCATTAACCCTTGGATTAGGGAACTGATTATTATAATGCCCCATTTCCACGCACTTGTAGAATTGAAGTGTTGGTTGTGTGTTCTCTGTAGTCTTTTCTCTATTCACATCATTAGCTACCCTTTTCCATTAATTCGACACTCAACTGCTCGATGACCTTCTTTTCCACACTTAAAACATTTTCTAGTCCCATTAATACAATCTCCCCCACGCTTCTTTCCACACTTTGAGCATAAAGAAACATATGTCTTCTTTTCACCATTGTTTTGAGATTTTTCCTTGAAATCCATCTTTAGTTTCTTGTCAAAACCATAAGATGGATACGTAACACCAACTTCTAGTTCTACCTTGAGAGAAAAATGAACCATTTATTCATAGAAACTGATGTCTCTTATAGCTAATTCCCTTCGAACACTTGGTTTTAAACCACTGAAAAATCGATCAACTTTACTTTCAGGTTGGATGATAAAGCCAAATGCATACCTTGCAAGCCTTGTAAAATTCACCTTGTATATACTAACAGATTCATCATCCCTTTTCTTAAGCTCAACGAACTCCTTTTCCATCTTTGTTCTAAGAGTACAAGGGAAGTACTTATTGAAAAATAAGTTCTTGAACTCGTCCCATTCCATGGATTCAATTTCACCTTGGGGCCTTGTATTGTTAATTAGAGTCCTCCACTGGTATGCTTCAGCTTATAAATGGTATATAGCCAGAATGATTTTTTCATGTTCCAAACATCGAATTATGGAACATATCTTTTCAATGGTACTGATCCATTATTCAGCAACAAGTGCTTCAGAATGCCCACTGAAAGAAGGTGGATGTTTCCTCATGAAACACTCAATAGAATATTGTTCCCTTCTCTTCTCATTCGGAAGTCTAGAATGATTCATAGATTGTGTAAGTATGGCAATAAGATTTTTCACTCCATCTCCCATAACATTGGTTTGTTCAGGAGGACAATCATTGCATTTTCCATTACATTGATCAACACGGTTCCTTTGTGTTCCTGCCATTGTCTAAAACCCAAAAAGAATAGTGTGAGAGGAAAAACTCATTCTAGGAAAAAACCATAATAAAGGGCGAGTACCTTAAATATAAAACATCGTAGGTCTAAATCTAAGATCGTTACCATAATTCTAGGACTATAAACTATACTTATACTTAACCTTAGAGACATCCCTAGACATACCTTAGAAATATCTCTAGGGATCTCACTAAAGTTTTCGCATCCTAGTTTCCAAAGGTTAACTAAACCTTCACTCTTATAAAAATTGTAGAGACCCAAATCTTTATGTACATAGAATTTACATTACTTTTGTGGAATAATTAATACATAAAAAAACAGATGCTCAAAGACCATATTAGTTTAGTGCCTTTGGAAACTCAGAACATAATATTCTAATCATGGTAAAATATCTTCAACATCTCCCATAAATATCTTCCCCTTTTGTTTTCTTACCTAAACCCTTTATATATATCCTTGGGGAAAAAAATTAAAAGGGTGAGCTCAAATGCTTAGTAAGGGTAAACATGGAGAAGATAAAAACAATCCATAAACATTTGAACGTAAAAACATGAATTTAAAAGATCAAAATCTTGATCAAAGACATAAATCATGATAGTACACAAGGCATGGATCAAAAAGGAACATTAACCATGATAAAATAGAATGGGAATAAAACATGTAATTGTGTCAAACCATTAATAACATGATATGATTTCCATAGTATCCAAGGCATTACTGCCAAGACCATAATAGTGGACAAAGTCAATTAATGAATCGGGTTTACCTACCGTTCCCGCCGAGTATTATTGTACCAGATTTACTTGTCATTACAGCCAGGTATATCTGATGAGATATACATCTTTACCCAATGCATTGTAGGGATACATAGGTCCCACCCATCTAATAATGAAATCATTCTTACTTTTTCCACAACATAAACATAAATCATTCATCATAACCCAAATAATAAAATGGGTTTCAAAAACATCATCCCATCATAACATAATCCATATAAAACAAATGGATTTCATTTCATCATAAGAAAAGTGAAACCATATAAATCAATGATACATTATACTTGAAACATACACATACGAAATAATTTCATCTTATATGGAAAATGGTTTTGATAAAAACACTTGAGATGAATTCTTGAGAAAAATATCCTTTCTTCTTCAAAATCATTTTCTTTTCACAAAATTCCATGCAATTTTAAAAGAAAGGTTTTTTTAGAAAATTATCATGAAATATTGTAGAGTAAGCTTCATTAAAATTAGGATTTATGAAACCATAAAAATCCATTCATGCCGTATAAGTTAAAAAACATTCTCCTCGTACTTTTAATGGAATAGTCAAAAAGTACCACGTTTCGTAAACAAAACAAAGATTCCTTCCATAACACATATTAAAAGTCAAAGAGGGGTAAACATGACTTTAAAAATACATGGAATAATATTAAACACTTTATGAAAAACATTTTTATGGACATGGATGAAAAATATAACCCCAGTAAATACTTACGTATAAGCAATCTCGGATAAAAAAAGAGATTGATAAATTATCCCTTACCTTATGTCCAATTTCTTCCGTATGTGTCTGAGACTCCTGTATAGTGGGTTTAAACATATAATTAAATTGTAACAGAACAACAATAATTTTTATTATATCATATATGATTCACTTGTGACTTTATATTACCTGTTCATTTATCAATTCCATGTTAAAGCAGTGTTTTGGGTAAAATCATTTCATTTATCGTACGTGTTTTGACTTGTGGTTCTTGATATTATTACACATATCCTTATTTACTTAATTATAGAATGTAAAACATAATTTATATATAATATATATATTAATCATATAAATATATATTATAGATTGATAAACGGAATTAAATACCCTGTTCATGGAGACGGTAGGTCGTACGAACGTAAGAACGTTGTTTTCGTTACATTATTGAATTGAATGGAATTAAGTAAATGAAACATATATGCACATAAATACAGTATAATTATTAGGTAATGTATTTCATTATTATATATTTTATATACTATATAATCAAACGTGAATGGTTCATCATGGAAAATTAATCTCATCGCGTTCATGGAAACGATAGTCTGTACGTACGCACGAGCGATGATATCATTCTTTAGATATTAAAATCGTATATAATTGGATGGTATATCATATATAAAGAATCGTAGTAATTCTATATTTATTATATCTATCATTTATACTCATTATTATACCCATCCAAATGATGAAATGTTTGAATAACAAACTACACCACGACGTGGAGACGGTTAGCTGTACGTACCCACGTGTGGAGGATTTTTCATTCATAGTATGGATAAAATAAATAATATGGTTGTAAAATTTTTATAATAACATCACAGTATATATAATATACTAGAGTTATTATTTTATAATGGAAAAAACAAATAAGGAGAAAGTGGAAGAAGAAAAGAACTTGAAATAGGTGGGGAGATATTTACCTCTTCATTGGGTTCTTCCTTTCGATTTGATCAAAAGGGATTTTTAGGATGGATTTATGACTAAAAAAAGGCCTATAGGATGAAGGGAGTCTAGTTGAGAGTGTATTTGGGCCGGGTTTGGCCGAGACAAATGGATTTGGAGGTGTTAATTAGAGATAAGTGGGAGTTCCCTTTTATAAGAGCGGTGAGAGGTACCTTTGGAAAAATGTAAAATATTATTTTATAATAAATTCATATTCGGTTTATAATGGCTCCAAAGTTACTTATTTCGAGGCTAGGGTGGGGATTGGTCGAAATCCTCTCAACCACTAGCCTTTAGATAGGTTTAGGTTACCATATTAGCCTTATCATTTAGATTTAACTCTAAGTTAAATAATTTAACTTTTACCGTGTCTTCTCGTATTCTTACACTATATGGTTAATAAAATTACTATAAAATGCCACACGAACCCCAATTGGTTCATTAATGTCATATATGTTATTTTATAAGTACTTTGGTTGAGACTTAGATTTTTCAGACCATTATATAAATAAATAATATAATATTTGATTTAAAAACTCTTTTATGTCAATTTTGACACTATTTGGTATTTCGTTTTCTATAAATTCATAACAGCATTATTACTTCGAGAAGAATTCATCTAACCAACCCTAATATGTTATATTAACCAATAAAATTAGTATAATTCATAAAAAGTCTCCAATTATATTTATTTGGGTATTTATAATATCAATTATGTTAATATTTCATTAATAAGGTAATTACTACATCATCATTGTGTCATAAATAAATTAACTTATTTTATGTCTAAAAAATATAAATAAAATACCATTATGTATAAAATTGTTTTATCTTTATAATGAATATTTTTAGTCGAATTTATCATATGTATAACCCTATATTAAAAAAAATTTATTTATAAAACATTGATTTTAACTTTTTTAACTCTTCTTTAAATAAAATAATAATAAATGTCCTAATCTAATCCAAGTGGTCCAAAAGGGTAATATTTTTTTCCTAAGTTTTTTTTTGGTCTAATTACACTTATCCAATAAAATTAGGACATGTTTTATGTAAATATTAATATCATTTTTACCCTTAATTACCCTATTTACTTTTAACCGTGTAAATAAAAGTAAAAAGTTACAATTCACCTAAAATTATTTTATTTTATTGAACCTCATTTTACTCCTAGATATTAACCGTGTCTCCAGAATTTTCGAAATTCAACTCACATAAGTGGTAAAATGATGTCTTATATAAATTAGCAAATTCTCCTATGAAGTGCATAGATGATGGTAAAAAGATTAATAAAATTTTTATATATCTAAAATTATTATAACATGACTCCAATGAATTGCATTGAAATTATATATTTGCTTTGATTTAATAATAAAAATGAGGCTTCGGCCCCAACCTCAAAAAAAATTGAAATTATATAGGTATTATGTATCAGTTTTGACATAAAATAAATTTAAATAAAATTAATTATTATTTGAATAAAAATTCAGTTTTAACCAATAACTTAGTGTTTTCACTATTCATCAAAAATTGAAAGTTTTTAGAAAAATACCAAAAATTCACCCGAGGGTAATTTTGATATTACAAATCCAAAAAAGAAGTCCATTTTGAAAGGTAAAATTTATAAAATTTCAAAAAGTGGGTATTACCATTCATAACGGATAGTTTTAATAATAACATATCGTTGTTTAGTGAAACTCGTTATTGCGTACATCACAAGCAATCAAGGAAGGTTTCTCTTGCATGTAATGCAAGCCAAGAATAGTGTTGCTTATACTACAAGATAATATGGTGTTTTGTATAGCACAAGATAATCTTGTTGTAGAGTAAAAAAAGACATCAAAGAAATTAAAAATAATAATTCTCATAAAATCTCAGGGTGTTACATTCTACCGCCCTTAAAATGAATTTATCCATCGAAATTCGTCGGGGTTATAAATGGTTTTCTACATTAATGTTTATTTCATTGAAACCCACATTGTAAAAAGTAATACAAAAACATCATTTAAAAAAGGAATGCTAGAAACAAAACGGATACCCAAAGTAACTCATCATTGGGTTTCCACATAGGACAATATAAGTGAAAATATGGGTATGGAAGAGAAATCTAACCATCAAGTTCTGATAGAGAGTGGTAGAGAACATGGCTATGAAAATCCAAAAATCACAAAGCCATAAATTTGTGATGATCTATGGCACTATCTGATTCATCGGATATGAGGGTACTAGGATGACATTTTTTGGTTTTTTTAAGATCATTTCCCTAAACTAGAAAAAAAAAAATTGGAATTAGAAGAAATACTTAATTGATTTTTGTAAAATATCATTGTTGGTCATTCCTTGAACAACTTACACTTCATCTCTTACAGAAATGAAGTTGAATTTTTCATTCGTGAAGGGTTAGCAGATCATGCGATAGAATGATAGATCATTCCATCTGTCTCAAACATAAGGTTAGAAAAAGTTATATACATACGTTAATCTATGGTGAGATTAATCATATATGGTTCCTAAAATGGACTTATACTTCATATATCATACATCTTAATAAAGTAAAACTAGTTTCTTCTTACCAGGGACTTCCTGTGGGCTTGTGGTAGGCGATAGAGGCTTGTCGCACTTCGGTTGTGGGTTTGATTCCCGCATCCCTGTCCGATGCGACGGGTTGTTGCCCATCTTACAGGTTGTCCCTTTTTGTAAAACTATATTATTATAACATTCCTGCCATAATATCGAAAAAATTTCTATCCTTCACCAATACTATATTATGTCTAACTTAATTCTTTCCAATATTTAGGCTTATCCAAAATAATTTTGTCCAATCGCATAGTATAAAGAAAACGATTACTTGAAAGGTCACATAACAAGCACGTAAATATCATCATTTATCACCCATATATCATAAGATATATCTTGTTGGTCACATTATAAAAATGTGAATACCTTAATCATTTATTATTTTGAAACATTAATTACCATAGAACCTTAATGAAAACATGAATGCTTTCAAAAGTTAACTCTTTCCACATACCAAAATCCCAAAATTTCAATATACTCTAACCATGATATTACTTTGTCCTTATATCAGTCAGGAGCTCATTAATACTATCAAACATTTCATTTTATCCTTATCCCATCGTTATGCACATATCATCTTCTTCCCACAAATATTTCAATCACTTTTCATGGTTTCTGGTACTATAAAATTATTGAAAACCACAATAGACTAATACATAAATATTCCAGCATTCCACGATACTATATACAACATTATTTTGGAATCCCATTACATTAACACGTAATCATTCCACCACATCGTTGTCATATTCAGCATCTCCAATAGTGATCGCATGTGACTTCCCTTTTTTCCTTTGCCTTAAGAGGTTGTTGATGTTTATCATCATTAACCCTTGGATTAAGGCCTTGATTAGCATAATTCCCCATTTCATTGCACTTATGGCATTGAAGTGTTGGTGTTGCGTTCTCTGTAGTCTTTTCTCTATTCAGATCATTATCTACCCTTTTCCATTAATTCGACACTCATCTACTTGATGACCTTATTTCCCAAACCTAAAACATTTTCTAGTCCCTTTAAGACGATCTCCCCCATGCTTCTTTCCACACTTTGAGCATAAAGAAACATTCATCTTCTTTTCACAATTGTTTTGAGATTTTCCATTGAACTCCATCTTTCATTTCTTATCTAAACCATGAGATGGATATGTAACACCAACTTCCAAGTCTACCCTGATATCCCAATGCACAATTTCTTCATAGCTACTGAAGTCTCTTATAGCTAATGCCCTTCAAAGACCTGGTTTTAAGCCACTACAAAATCGATCAACTTTACTTTCAATTTGGATGATAAAGCCAGATTCATACCTTTAAAGCCTTGTAAAATTCACTTTATATATACCAACAGATTCATCATCCTTTATCTTAAGCTCAAGGAACTCTTTTTCCATCTTTTTTGAATAATATGGGGGAAGTACTTATTGAAAAATAAGTTCTTGAACTCGTCCCATTCCTTGGATTCAATTTCACCTTGGGGCCTTGTATTCTTAATTAGAGTCTGCCACTGGTCTGCTTCACCTTCTAAACGGTAAACAGCCATAATGACTTTTTCATGTTCTGGACATCGAATTATGGAAAATATCTTTTCCATGGTTCTGATTCATTGTTCAGCAACAAGTGGATCAGATGACCCACTGAAAGAAGGTGGACGTTGCCTCATGAAAGACTCAATAGAATATTGTTCCCTTCTCTGCTCATTCGGAATTCCAGAATGATTCATAGCTTTTGTAAGTATAGTAATAAGATTTTTCAATCTATCTCATATTACATTGGTTTGTTCAGGAGGGAAATCATTGAAATGTTCATTACATTGATCAACACAGTTTCTTTGGGTTTCATCCATCGTCTAAAACCCAAAAAAGAATAGTGTGAAAGGCAAAAATCATGCTAGGAAAACAACATAATAAAGGGGGTTCCCTTCAATATATAACATCTTAGGTTTAATTCTAAAATCGTTACCATAATTCTAGGACTATAACCTATACTTATAGTTAACCTTAGGGACATCCCTAGACTAACTTAGAAATACTACTAGGGATCTCACTAAAGTTTTTGCATCCTAGTTTCCAAAGGTTGACTAAACCATCGCTCTGATAACAACTATAGAGACCCAAATCATGAAATAAATATACATTACATTACTTTTTCGGAATACTTAATACATAACAAAAACATATGCCCAAATACCGTGTTAGTTTAGTGTCTTTGGAAACTTGGAACATAATCTTCCAATCGTGGTGAAAGATCTTCAACATCTCCCAAAAATTACTTCCCCTTTTGTTTTCTTACCTAAAACCTTTATTTATATCTGGGGGAAAAACATAAAATGGGTGAGCTCAAATTCTCAGTACAGGTAAACATGGAGAACATTAAAACAATACATAAACGATTGAATATAAAAACATGAACAAAAAACATCAAAATCTTGAGCAATGACATAAATTGTGGTAGTACATAACGTGTAGATGATAAAGGAAAATTAAAAATGATAAAATATCTTGGGAATAAAACATTTAATTATGGAAGAAAAATTAATCACGTGATAAGATTTACATAGTATCCAAAGCATTGTTTCCAAGACCATCATAGTGGACAAAGTCCATTACTGAATTGGGTTTACCTGTCGTTCCAGCCCTGTATTACTATACCGGATTTACTTGTTGTTACAGCCATGTCTATCTCATGAGATATAAATCTTTACCCAATGAATTAGAGGGAAATATTGGTCTCACCCATCTAATAATGAAATAATTCTTATGTCTTCCACAACATAAACATAAATCATTCCTTATAACCCAAATAATAAAATGGGTTTGACATACATCATCCCATCATAACATAATCCATATAAAAAACTGGATATCATTTCATCATAAGACAAGTGAAACCATGTAAATCATAGAGACATTATACTTCAAACATACACATATGAAGTAATGTCATGTTATATGGAAAGTGGTTTTGATAAAACACTTGAAATGAATTCTTGAGGAAAATATCCTTTCTTATTCAAAATCATTTTCTTTTCACAAAATTCCATGTAATTTTAAAAGAAAAGGTTTTTGTTGAAAATTGTCATGAAATGTTGTATATGAAGCTTCATGAAAATTGGGCTTTATGAAACTGTAAAAATCCATTCATGTCATATAAGTTAAAAAAATATTATCCTCGTACTTTTAACGGAAAAGTCAAAAAGTACCATGTATGGTAAAGAAAAGAAATATTCCTTCCATAACACAATGTAAAAGTCATAGAGGGGTAAACATGACTTTAAGTATACATGGAAGAATATAAAACACTTTATGAAAAAAAAATTATGGACATGGATGAAAAATATAACCCCAGTAAATACTAATGTATAAGCAATCTCGGATAAAAAATGAGATTAATAAATTAACCATTAACTTATGTGCAATTATTTTCAGATGTGTCCGAGACTCCTATATAGTGGTTTTAAAAATATTATTTACTTGTAAAAGAACCATAATAATATTTATTATATCATATATTATTCACTCACGACTTTATATTTCCTGTTTATTTGCCAATTTCATGTTAAAGCAGCGTTTTTGGTAAAAAAAATTCATTTATCGTTCGTGTTTTGACTTGGGGTTCTTGATATTATTACTTATATCATTATTTAATTAATTACAGAATTTAAAACATTATTTATATATAATATATATAATCAGAGTATAAAGATATTTTATAGATCAATAAACGGAATGAAATACACCGTTCACTGAGACGGTAGGTCGTACGTACGCATGAACGTTGTTTTCGTTTCCTTATTAAATTGAATGGAATTAAGTAAATGAAAATATATATTTACATAAATATAGTATCATTATTATGTAATATAATTCAATATTATTTATTATATATACTTTATAATCATACTTGAATGGTTAATCATGGAAAATGAATCTCATCGCGTTCATGGAGACGGTAGTCCGTACGTACGCACGAGGGATGATATCATTTTTCTGATATTAAAATCGTATATAATTGGATGGTATATTATATATACATAATCATAATAGTGCTATATTTATTATTTATATCATTTATAATCATTATTATACCCATCCAAATGATGAAATGTTTGAATAATAAACTACACCACAGCGTGGAGACGGTTAGCCGTACGTACGCACGTGTGGTGAATTTTTCGTTCATAGGATGGATAAAATTAAAAATATGGTTGTATAATTTTTATAATAACATAACTGTATATAGAATATATTTGAGTTGTTATTTTATAATGGATACAAAAAAGAAGGAGAAGTGGAAGAAGAAATGACCTTGAAATAGGTGGTGAGATATTTACCTCTTCTTCGGGCTCTTCCTTTTGATTTGATCAAAAGGGCTCCTTAAGTTGGATTTCATACTAAAGGAAGGCCTCTAGTATGAAGGTAGGATAGTTTATAGGGTATTTGGGTAGGGTTTGGCTGAGCCAAATGTCTTTGGATGTGTGAATTAGAGAGAAGGGGGAGTTCCCTTTTATAAAAGGGGTGAGGGGAACCTTAGGAAAAATATAAAATGTTATTTTATAATAAATTCATATTCTATTTATAATGAATCCAAAGTGACTTATTTATAGGATAGGGTGGGGATGGGTTGAAATCCTCTCAACCAATAGGTTTTAGACAAGTTTAGTTTACCATTTTAACGTTATCATTTAGATTTAACTCTAAGTTAAATAATTTAACTTTTACCATGTCTTCTTGTATTCTTACTCTATATGGTTAATAAAATTACTATAAACTGCCACTTGCACCCAAATTGGATAATTAATGTCATATATATTATTATATAATTATTTTTTCCAATACTTTGATTTTTAGGACCACTATATCAATTAATTATATAATATTTGTTTTAAAAACTCTTTTATGTCAATTTTGACACTATTTGGTTTTATGTTTTCTCTAAATTTATAACCGCTTTATTACTTCCAAAAAAATTAATCTAACCAACCCTAATATGTAATATTATCCTAGAGAATTAGAGTATGTAATAAAAAGTCTCAAATTAAATTTATTTTGGTATTTATAATATCAATAATGTTAATATTTCATTAATAAGGTAATTACTGCATCATCATTGTGTCATATATAAATTAAATTATTTAATATCTCAAAAATATAAATAAAATATAATTATTTATTAAATCTTTTTAAATTTATAATTAATATTTATAGATGAATTTATCTTATGTATAACCCTATATTAAAAATGTTTTAGTTTTTAAACTTTGATTTTAACTATTTTAACCCTTCTTTAAATAAAATAATAATAAATGTCCAAATCCAATCCAAGAGGACCTAAAGGGTAATACTTTATTACTAAGGTTGTTTTTGGTCAAATTACACTTATCCAATAAAATTAGTACAAGTTTTAGTTTAATAGTAATATCATTTTTACCCTTATTTCCCTATTTACTTTTAACAGTAGTAAATAAAAGTAAAAAGTTACTATTCACCAAAAATTATTTTTATCTTATTAAACCACATTTTACTCTATGATATTAACCTTGTCTCTCATATTTTCAAAATTCAACTCATGGAAGCGGTAAAATTATGTTTTATGTAAATATGCAAATGCTCCCAGGAGGTGGGAAAAACACGGTAAAAAGATCGATTAAATTTTTATATATCTAAAATTATTATAAAATGACTTCAATGAATTACATTGAACTTATATAGGTATTATGTATCTATTTTTACCTAAAATACTTTTAAATAAAATAAATTATAGTTTAAATAAAAATTCGGTTTTAATTAATAACATCGTGTTTTCACTATTCATCAAAAATTGAATGTTTTAGAAATATACCACAAATTCACCCTAGGATAATTTCGATATTCTGAATCCAGAAATGAATTCTATTTTGAAAGGTAAAATTTATAAAATTACAAAAAGTGGGTATTACAATTCATAACGTGTAGTTTATATAATAACATATCGTTGTTTAGTGAAACTCGGTATTGTGTACAATGAAAGCTATTGAGGAAAGTTACCCTTTCATGTAATGAAAGCCAAGAATTGTGTTGCGTATACTAAAAGCTAATACGGTGTTTCATTTAGAGCAATATAATCTTTGTGTAGCATACAACAAAATACATCAAAGAAATTAAAAAAAATAATTCACATAAAATCTCAGGGTGTTACAATTCTTCTTTGTTTCACCTTTGAGGTAGGAACCTTTTCAAATTTCCTTTAAATTCATGATTTTATTGGTTTCCTATTTTTCTCACTTCCATATTTATTAAACTAGTAATGTACTATTTTTATAATATTTGTTCTATGTGAAATGAAGGGTTTTGACTGATTTTTTTGATGTGTGATTTGGATTTGAAGAATGGCGTATGCATCATGTTTGGCTGATAGCATTGTTGAATCTTGAAAATGGTTAAAAAAATTAGAATCATTTTTTGGTCTGAAAAAATATATTTGTGATGTTTATGAAAATGGTTATTGAAATTTTCTCAAATGGATTTCCAAGGTGTTTTGGGTTAAAATTGGCATGTTGTACTTATGTATGAGAAAAGTTGGTTTGAGGAAAATATGTAAGGCTCATTTGGAATTTTTTTCAAGTGGTCGGATTGTGTTGTGCAAACTACGAATTTACCAAATGCCAGATTGGCTCTTATAAATGATTTCTAGATTTAAATATGTGGTTGTATATCCTTAAATGAGTTGCCAAGTAGGTCTTTATCATTCAAAGTTAGTACGTATGGTTTTAAAAATGTATTTTTTTGTGTGTGGTGTGTTTTTATGAGGTTTTTCACACTAAAGGTTCATTAAGTTCATGTTTGGCTTTTATAAGTAGTTCGTGATTTTTAAAGTAATGAATTTGTTTTTTGAATGATAGTTTTACATCAAAATGCGGGTCATTATTTCCGAAGTGGATTTATAAGTTGGTTTGGTGTTGAATATAAACTATTTATGACTGTTAATAAAAAGATTAAAAATGTGAAAACTATCGAACACTTGGTGGAAGGGCCCAATTGGCCTGGTTTATATTGAATAAAGTTTGGATTTTCTCTAGAAATGGATTTTTAAATGATTTTATTAATGTTGCAGTGCTACATAGGTAAAGGTCCGTTTGACAAATATGAATGGTTATTTGGAAAACCCCTCTTGGGTTGGGTATCTTTCCTCATCGATTGATCATGAGATGGGAGAATCCTCGGTAAGGGACCTTCTTTGTATAATTATTATTTTAAGGTGAGGACTACCCTCGAGGTGGTCTGGGTGGTGCCGAGTTGTGGGGTGTGTTCGATTATATATATCTACCTTGTTATTTGAAATGTATTTCACACCATATTGAGAAAAATACATTGGAACCCGGCATAGCAAAGAGGTTTACTAAGTACAATTACTGCAATATTTTGGACTACACACTAGCTAGTGGCCCTTGGTACGGACTTTTCTCTACTAGGAGATTGGGCCCCTCTGTTAGGTCTGGTAGGGAAACACTGAGTGTTTGGACATTATGACGTCATCAAGAGTAGGAATTCCTTCAAGATGAGTCACATGTATTAGTACATTCTGTTTTTTCCACTAAGTATCTATGTGTTCATGTGTTCCTCTGACACTATTACCCGTAGTGCCATTACCCACACTGTGTGGAACCTTGATCTCATTATTAGTTTGGGTATCCCTTTTTGGTAAATTATGAACTTGTGTTTATGTTAAATTACATTAAAAAAATGTTTCAGAAAAAAAAACATCCTTGTTTCTCTTAACTTTAGCCAAAAAATCATTTAACCTTTTTTTCTTTTTTGGATCCTCCCTTTGAGACGTATTTCAAATTAGAACAGAAATGGACTATGCATGTTTCTTTTTAAAATTTAATTTCTGTAAAATTGTATATTCATATATTTTAGTTAAAACCTATTAATCAATGTTTTATTTATTTAATGGATGTGTAGTGAGAATAGAATTAGTCGGGCCTACCTACTGAGTTTTAATACTCATGCCAATAGTGGTTCTTGTTTTTTTAGTTTTTTTTTGCAGCTTCTTATCTTTGTTTGGTCGCCTTGGAGATGGTTCAGTTTTGTGGTTGGAGGTGACCAATAAGTCACATGGTGGTCAAGGTAACGCGAGTTCATTTTCAGTTTAATATTTTGTTTCTGCGTTTTCAGTGTTTTATATATGGGCTCAAACTACCTATTTATTTGTGTTCAGTTATTGAATATTGTTGTTGGTTTGGTTCGATAAATTTAAATGATCCAGGTCATTACTTTTGGGTTTAGATCATTCCCACATGTATTTTTTGATTCTCAGCACATGTTGCCATCCCGGGGGGAATGGTAATGCCCTTCAGGACTTGCCGCAGACCGGCTCGGGTGACTGGTTCAGGTTAGACTCAGGCTGGTTCAT
This sequence comes from Viscum album, assembly GCA_963277665.1. Lineage (NCBI taxonomy): Eukaryota > Viridiplantae > Streptophyta > Magnoliopsida > Santalales > Viscaceae > Viscum > Viscum album. The sequence goes on along the minus strand of OY728143.1, from coordinate 871,740,039 downwards.
GACAATATGGTATCATAGGTAGGCCCTAGATATTTAGGATGTCTAGTAGATGTAGGTTAGGATTTTCGGGGCTCCAGAGGTAGGTTACGAGTTGGTGTCTGATCACCAGTGCTCGTGACGAGACCTAAGTTACCAGGGGTAGTATGGGTTTGGAGTCCTTTGTCTTGGATTGTTTTTTATTGAGGGATGAAAATGGAGGTGAATCGATTCACGTTGTGGCTTCACATGGTGTGGTGACCCAGGTGAAGTCCAAGTACCCAGCTTAAAGTACTCTTAGTTGCATGCCTTACTTGGGGCATAGCTCTCCACCATGTCTCCGTGTTAGGAATATAGACTACTTCCTCATTCCAGTGTGTTATTATTGGTTGTGTCTTGTTTTAGTCTTGGTTGATATGAGTGTGCATCAAAAGTGAAATTGATTTTGAAATGGAAAAGTGTTTCTTTTAAATTGTTTTTAAATTGGTGAAGTTGGTTTTTAAAGATCAAGTGTTTCGATTTTGAAAAGTTTGGTGTGTGTCTGGATTTGATAAGTGAATGAGATGTTTGAACCTTGGAATTCTTATGGAGGGTCACATGTGCATGCATGTGTGTGAAGATTGTGTGGGAGCACTTTTTCACAGATGATGTAAGTGGGATTGAATGATTTCACATGTGACGATTCATAAGGTTTCATAGGTGAGTTTTAAAATAAATTTAAAGAAATTTTTGTATTTCAAAAAGGAAATATTACTTATGTTTGTTTATGTTTGGATAATGTGTCGGTTTCCCTTAGCTTGGGCTTTTTCTTTGATTAAATTTTTTCTTGATGTCGATCACAGTTGTATTTTTCATGATTCTCCGAGTATGAAAACTAGAAATGTCACTAAGGTCTCCAATAACTCATGCATAGTTTTTTGTTATTTTCATGTGTTGCCTATCTATAAAGGTAATCAGTGTTTGCTAGAGGAAATTGTGCGGGTAGAATAGTTACTGTGGGTCTTTGGGTTGTTGGTAACTTTCAAGGTTGTTAAAGTTCGTACCATCCCAGAGTTACATGAGGGTTCATTTTTGGACTAGTAAAGGAGGGGATGTCTTATCGTTGTTAGAGTTTTGTGTGTGGGGAATGGTGGTCAGCTCTCGCAAAGGTTCTCTATTTGGAATGGAGTGCCTGGCAGAGGAACCTATCTCCAAGGATTTATCATCATTAGTACCAGCTCCTAGTTTGTCGACCAGTTTTGTGTGCCACCAGTATGGCCAGTTTGATCATTCTAAGCCATCATGTTGCATCCATTTTAAAACATAACACCACTGTGGTCATTTGAATCGTCATAAGGAAGAAGGAATTAGGGACCGGAGGATGAAAATACCTAACTCTGAGGCACGATTGGACTCAGTCATCAGGGCCCCCGCCACAATCCTTGAGGTGAAGCTTGTTCACAGAAAGTAGTTACTGAGGCTGTGTGGAACTTCAATCTGGATCGTATTTCCAGTTATTGGGAGAGATAAAATAAAATTTTTCTTGTTCTATTATTTTTGTCACCGTAAGATCATCCTTGTTAGGGTGGTGTGATAAGCTCGTTCTACCCTAATCCAAGCAGGCTTATCTTCTCTTATTATGGTTTCTAAGTCACTTAGATTCCTTGAAGGGGGATTGGTCCCATTAATGAATGGAATTTTTATAATTTTGAGTTTGTTCTCAGTTGTGTTTGTTAGGAATATATTTTTTGAAGTCAAGGGGTGATGTCTTTAGGTGATTTGTCAGTTCAGGCGCCTCTCTAGGATATCCCCCAGTGTGTTTCGGTTTTGTGGGGGATTCCTCTGTTCCAGTGTCCCAGTGTATCAGTTGGCCCCATAAAGGCTTTAAATATTGGTTATAATGGGGTAACATTTTCACTTGTGCTATAGAAGTTGGATTGGATCTGTTGGAAGTTCTTGTGTGCTTTTCCCCCCCTCATCGGGGTGGTATGTTTGGATTTTTCTTTTTGTGTTAGTGGAATCCTTGTAATGGGGAGAACTCTCTCATGTTCCACCTTTGTTTTGAGTGTGGATTCATCTGGGTTGGTTGGGTGTGACTTGGGGAATAAATAGCCACACAAAACTCATTATTTCTTGTTGTTGCATTCAGAAATGGACTCAATTCTTAGTTATCTTTGGGATTTGTGACTTATTGGGGGTAGAAAGTGTCTATAGTGGTGAGAATTCTCACACTCTGACCCTGTTAGTTTTATTTTTTAAATTTATTTTAATTATTATTTTGTGTTTTGGACCCTTTTTCATTGTTACACAGTCTGTCCACACCATTGAGGGTAACTATACGGTGCCTGCATGGATTCCCAGGTGGGTCCGAGTCATGGCACGTAAATTTCACATGGTTTATAGACACCGCACAACAAGCACGCAACTTAACCACGTATGCGGTCAGTGCCTGTAGGCATAGTTCGAGTGCGATTCGCTCAACTACATCCTTGATGACACATGACCCATGCGGTTGTCTGACATCTCACTACTACAAATACCCGTTTTATCAGCGCTAAAAACCCCCTTTATCAGTGCTAGAAAAGCACTGTTAAAGCCAGTGAAGATAAAGGGGGTCCCCATTATCAGTGCTCCAAAAAGTGATGATAAAGACACCTTTTATCTGCACTAAAAAATCACTAATTAAAGGGGTCTTTTATCACCGCTAAACCAAAGTGCTAATAAAAGGGTCCTTTATCAGCGCTTTATTTTAGTGCTGATAAAAGGGTTCTTTATCAGCTCTTCCTTTATAAGCTCTTTATTTTTAGCGCTGATTAAGGATCCCTTTTATCAGTGCTTTTTTAAAAGCACTGATAAAAGTTAAAAAAATTAAAAAAATTAAAAAAATTAAAAAAATTAGAAAAATCAATTAAAAAAAATCTTCCCAATCCGGGGGGATTTTATAACGCTTGAGCCCCCCATTTTACAGCGCTTTTCTACCCCCCCCCCCCCCCCCCCTCCAGCACCCCCACTCGCCCCTTTCACCCTTTATCAACACTTTCTCACATATTCCCCCATGTGCACGCGCCCCTGCCTCCACCAGGTTTTGAACTCGAGACCTCCCCCCTACGCACCTAATCCCTTACCACTCCTCTATTTTGATTAGTTTTCCATTTCATGATATCTATATATATATATAGTTATATTTCTTCGTATTGTAATATATATTTATATTAATATATATATAGTTATATTAATATATATATATATAGTTATATTAATATATATATATATATAGTTATATTAATATATATCTATATATATATTTAGTTATATTTATTCGTATAGTAATATAGATTTATATTAATATATATATAGTTATATTAATATATATATATGGTTATATTAATATATATATATATATAGTTATATTAATATATATATTTATAGTGATATTAATATATATATTTATTGTGATATTAATATATATATATTTATAGTAATATTAATATATATATGTAGTTATATTAATATATATATATATAGTTAGATTAATATATTTATTTATTTATTTATTTATAGTTGGACTAATATATAGGTATATAAATATTCATATATTTTTATTTGAAATAAATTGGATATTAGTTATTATTTAGATAACGATAATATATTTTATATGTAAATATATTTTATTATTTATATTTATAATTAAATTTTTATGTGTGAATATATAAAAAATATGTATATATTGTTATATATTTGATTATAAATAGCAGTGCATTATAAAAAATGATAAAATTTCAAAGTCATAATATCAATATGAATGTAATACCTTGGAATAAATTCAGTCCTCACCAAAAAAAAGCCAATAATACCCCCTTAAATGAGGCTGAAAATCCATAAAATGTTAAAAACTCGGGGTACCCCGACTAAAAACTCAGTTTTGGAGGCCTTTGGGGAATTTTTTGGACTTGAAAAAACCTTGACAATTGTTTTCCTAGTCATAAAGACGTATAACTCATTGCTGAGTACAATTTGATATGTGGAAGAGCTCAAACGGACACCGGGATCAAAAGTTATGGCCGTTTGAAGTTCGAGTTGCGTTTTCAACATATTTTGGATCTTTTTTTAATTTTTTTATTATTTTTTTAGTCTTCAAATTATTATTAAATAACTATTAATCCATAATAATAAGCAAATTATTAATTAAAAATATTTTTTTAATTTTTTTATAAGCCATTTTCAAAAAATATCTTATATATAAAGTGTAACTGTTTATTTATACTTATCTAAAATATATTTAAAATTATATAAAAAGATATATATTATATTTATATCAATATAACTATATATATATTTAAATATTAATATATATTTTTAATGAATTTTCTTTGGAAGTAGACACTTTATCAGCGCTTTTAGAAAAAGCGATGATAAAGACCCCCCTTTTGCAGCGCTAACGACAAACCATTGATAAAGGGGGGGTACCTTTAACAGCACTAAAAAAAGCGTTGTTAAATCGGGTACCATTATCAGTGCTAAAAAATCACTGATAAAGGGGTACTTTTATATGTGCATTTTTTGGCGCTGATAAAGGTAGTCGCCTTTATCAGCGCTTTTTCGTTAGCCCCGATAAAAGTGCAGCGCTCGGAAAAACTGTTTTTGGGGTAGTGTCTAAAATAAATAAAATTTTATGAAAATAAAATAAGGATAATACTTACACCATAGTAGTAGTATTGTTATTGCAAATATAATATTATTATTATTATTATTATTATTAAAATTTTTAATAACTCTATCGTTATTAAAGTTATTAATTATATTTTTATTAAATATTTGTTAATCTTATTAACATTAATATTTTTTTAATATTTTCTTTCTAAATTGTAAATACTATTATTATTTAAAATAATATAATTATTATTAGAATTATAATCATATTATTATATTTATTATTATTATTATTAAGATATAAAAATGAAAAAAAAACAGTTGAACCCCTAAGGGTTTGGCGCACCCCCCCCCCCCCATTCCTTCTCCACGAGAGGGATGCACAGGGTAAGCCCTCCCCTCCTGTTCAATCGACAACGTGGCACTTCCACCTCTTCCTCATGCATGTTGTGCACCTACAAGTTCACACCTCCCTTCCCTGTCTAGCCAACTTGAGGCTACCCCCCCCCCCCCTTCCCTTTCCATCCGACTCAAGGTCGTGCCCCCCTTCCTTATCCAGTCGACACAAGGTCACGCCCCCTTTCCCTGTCCAGCCGACGTGAGTCCGCGACCCCCTTCCCTATCCAGCCGGTGAAAGATCGTGCCTCCGTACCATGTCCCCGTCAATCGTCATCCTGCAGCCACCTCTTACTCACCAGTAGTTTCGTCCGACCTAACTCCATGCGCTGGCATCCGCTTTCGACCCGCCTCCAGTCTCTGTCTGGCTTCGTTCAGCTAACCTTTGACAGCCACCCTACTCTAGCCAACCTAACCTCCTAATGTTTCCCCTTTCTGACCACCATCCTTTGTCGGCAGTAGACTACTCAAGCTCGCGCGACCCCTTCGATGCCCTCTTTGGCACACAACTCACAATTGAGTAGGCGATGACCTCTTTGGGTCTTGTTCTTGTGTGTTTAGACATCCTCCACTAAGGATGAAGTGGATTGACTTCATTTCGGTTTGCTGCTGACTTCCAAGGTAAAGACTTATACCCATTATTTGGTTTCACACTTATTAAATGGTGTCTGATGGGTGTTTTATGGTTTTTGTCGATTGTTGTGTAATGTGTTGAACCCTGTGGGGAAATTTTGGGTGGTTTCCAACAAGTGTCAGGCACTAAGTATTCTTCTTGGTTTCACCTTTGTGTAGGACCCCTTGCACTATTCCTTTAAATTCATGATTTCAGAGTCGACTTTGGCTGGTTTGTGATATTATTCTCTATTAATTTTATATTATTTAATTTCTAATTAATTAAAACCTATTATATAAATTATAATTTCATAACGGAAATGGAGAACCTGAATCCCATATCAAAAATACAGAATGATTTTGAGGACAAGACCTATTATAAAATGGATCCCTCAGTGAGGGTTTCTTTCAAAATTAAAAACTGTTGTAATGATAATAATATTGGTTATTAAATAAAATATAAATTTTGATGAAAAATTTTGTTATATATATATATATATAAAACAAAAAAAATAAAAAATAAAAAAATTAAATATACAAAATATATATTTAAACTATTAAAAAATTGATTTTTTCCTAAAAGGTTCTAGGCCACCTTCCCCCATTCACACGAATTTTTGAAAAAAATAACCAATATATTTTTTTAAAAAAAACATAAAACATATAAAAAACTCAGTGGCTTCTTATTATGTATGTCATGTTTATTTGTAAGGCATTGATGAATAGTTTTCTCAAGTGATTTCTTGATCTACCACACTTTTATTCTTTTTCCTCATATACCTTAAATATATGTCAAATGTTATTGATTCTAACATCATTTGAATATATCTTCACTTTGAATGGGTCTTTGTTTTAGTGCACCAAATATTGGTTTTAGTAATTTTTATTAAAAAGTCATGGTATCATAACATAGTGTATGGTATGTTTTTGGGGATTAATTTTTGCTTCAATTACATTATATTATAGTTTTCATTTGTAGATTTCAGGGTTAGGGGTCCATGGGTATCTAAACTGAAAGTCGTTCTTCAATTATTATGGAGGAATTTTCTCTTTGATAAGAATTAATACCACTTCTTATTAGTTTCTAAATTATTTATAGTTCAAAATTCTAGGTTTTTTATTCGTTTTGGGGATGGAATTATCAAGCCTGTTAGTTTTAGATTTCTAAAGCTAATCAAGATGTATTATATGGATATTTCGTTAGTACATAGGCTAATATTCCATTATATAATCCAGTAATTATGGGGGTATTTATTTGAATATGAATTTGTTTTCACCCCATTATGGTTAAATTGGATTGGTGAATCCTTATACTGGTTCTACTAAATTTTGATACTTACTGGTCATCACTTGGACACATATTATCACTATTTTCAAATTCTTGTTTTCTCTATTTATTTCATAATTTATCAAAAATTGGTGGGGTATATATTAATTTCATAGTAGTGAGTAATTTTATTATCTAATTCAATCAGTGATAGTGTATTGAGGTTAAGGATGGGTTTGTGGCTTCTAAAATTAGAATATGAGAGGGTTGATATAGGATAATATTGTGATGTTGGACTTCTAGATCTTTAGTGTTTGTATGGGTGGTATTCTTGATAGATTGCGGTGTTATTCTGAGAGATATCTTTCTCATTTTTTTGTGTTTTGGTTTTTCTTTACTGGTATTTATCTTGTTTTTGTCTCAATTGTAAGCATATTTTTTTGTTTTCTGGATGTATTTACTATATAATATGGGTAGTTCATTTTATTTTTCTCTATTGATGTTCACTTCATACTTTTTTGTCCATCCCTTTAGATTATTATTTTCTTGTGTATTTGGGGTTTTGTATATTATTTGTGTTGGTGTTGTCCTATTTTGTTCAGGGGTCTTATTTTTTCATTCTATATAGAGAAAAAGATAAATATTGCAAAACAAATATTAATAATTGTTTCTGTGTTATTTTAGGGGAGTGGAACTGTATTTTTTATGATCAAATTAAAATAAGAGGAGTTATGTGTAATTATTTTATTTTTAAATTAAGTATAAAAACAAGAATATATCATATATTTTACATGGGAGTCTATTTTTTCAAATGTATTCTTTAAAAAAACTAGATAGAGAAATCCATAGAATCTACCCATATCTCTCAATTTTTTAGATTGAGAAAGTGAGATATTTCTATATATGTTCACCAAAAAAAGACATGAAATACTTGATTCAGTCATGATAACATATAAGATATCAATAAAAATGTTTCAAATTTTAGAGAACACATGTTGATGTTGCTAGATGAATTATCATTTAGACTATTGAAGTGACGACAATGCTAACATGACTGATGTCGACAACTTTAATGAGAGAAAATCAAATCAAAAATCAATTACTTGATTTATTTATTTTATTTAAATATTAAATTATAAATCACATGTAATGATCATGTTAATTGATATATGATAATTTCTTTCGGTTTTGAAGATAAATTTTCAAATAAGAATCGCTACCACTTCATCTTCCTTCACATCATTCAAATTAAATTAGAGAAATCATGCCAATTTATTTTATTTTATTTTTTGATTTTTTATTTAAATTTATCTCAAGGGTCTATTTTTATTACCAATAATCAAGACTATATGTGAATTTGGTTTCATATGATCAGGAATTAGGAAAACAGATGAGATTTGATTCATAAGAATGTGTATATGTTATTTTATTATGATTAAGTATACTAAATAAAATAATACAAAAGTGGGTGTTTTACTGTGTTATAATGATGATTTTTATTGTTACATTTATTTTTGATGTGTTTGAATACATTTATATATATATGTTTATATCTTAAATATATTAATCACATATATATATATATTCTATTTATTATATATAAAAATAATTAAATTAAAATTAAATGGGGGTGTTTTGCACCCCCTACCCCCAACATAACAATTTGACAGCTCTGCATGTGGGGGATTTCAGTGTTTTAATTTTTATTAAATCAACAGATTCAGTGGAATGGATCATTACTTTATTTTACCACCCCACCCTTTTCCCATATATATAAAGGGAATCAAGGACTACAAGTGGAACAGGAAAAATTAATTAAAAATTATTTATTGATTTAAAAATTATTTAATATCCATTTATATGTATTTTAAGTGTTTTATTCATTGAAAACATTATGGCACTATAAATAGTCATGATTTACAAAAAATTCTATGGGTTTGGATTTATTTATTTATTTAAATTTAATTAATTGATAATTAAATTTGTAATGATTATTATTAAATTAATATTTTTGATATATGTGTCTTCTCTAATTTAAATTGTATAAGTGTTTGCATGTCCACAATTGTCTATTAAATTTAATGTTCACTAATAGAGATTCAACCCCACTACGTAAGTTTACAATTTTAATGATGAAAATTAACTAATGAGTCAATTCAACTGATGATACAATGCTAAATTCTAACAAAGTTAATGTAGAGGATAACAAACTATGTTGTTACTCAAGTATAACAAGGAGGCTTTGTCTCGAGGGGTATTCGCTCAACAAAGAGAATAAAAAAATAATCATAAGAATCATTCCAAAACTACCTATGTTTATGTCTACTTGATCATATGGTAATGTTTTTAGATCTAGTGTACAAATAAATGAACCTAATAAATGTTCAATAGTTTCAATTATTTCTCTAGTTAGACATTAACTTGAAAATAGTGGTGGGGAAAATTGGGAAGAGTAAGTTACAATAAATTTATTTAAAATCCATGTATTGTTAGTAATTGATAGATTATAATCATTAGAGTAACATTATTAATACAATACCATAAGAAGTTTGTGAGGAAATGGGTGAAAAAATTATACTAGATAATAGAGGAATGGTAAGAATAAAGTAGGAATAAGAAGTTGATACCGTAGTAGATATTGACTTTCTTTGTCACTCTAGGTAGGCGATGGTGAAAGATCGATTTTTATGTGGAATCCATAGGAGTGTAATTTGATATGATCAATGAAAGGAATATTAAAATTAACATAAATAAATAACAAACATCATTGATTGAAATTTAATATTACATTTCTCTTTATGAGTTTGTCAAAGGAAAATAAATCTGGGCAAGAGTATAAAGGTCTAGGAAAATATAGTTTCTACCTTTAATGATATGATTAAAAAGGATCCATTGTGGAATAAATTCCTAATCGATTATTGTATTCCAAAGTTGAATGCTTCAAATAATTTATTGTTTATTTAGAAAGGATCAACTGTTTTCAATGTTATTTAATAATTTTCACTTTCATTTTTCTATGTCCTCTACTTCAACCCTTAAAAGATTCATTCATGAAAATGAAAAAATATATAATATTATAGGGTAGAGAAAGACTCATTTAGTAACTTTTCTTAGCGTCTAGGTAGGTTTTTTATCACCTTTTAAACATATGAGAAGTTTAAATCAGATGATTATATCATGAATACTTATATTTTATTTTTAATTATTATTTATGATTACAATAACATAGTTTATAATAATTAACATAGATTCTCAAATTAAAACATATTATTACATGTAAGAAATGTTCTATAGTGCATTTTTAATTATTTTTCTATGTTTTCAAAATAAAAAATTAAATACCAAACATAGTAAAACTAGATTTCATAGAATAATTAACAAGAATTTAGTAAATCATGGTATATGATTTAATGATTGGGGTTCCACACAATAGAGTAAATATGTTCAGGTTTATATTTCTGGAATAAGTAAATCATACCAAATTACTCCCCACATTTATACCCACTGTAAGGTGAATCATCTTTAATAATCCAATCATGCCAAACCATGGTCATGGGATCTTCTAATGGAGGAACTAACACATTGTAATTGAACAAATATACCATAAACGTATTATATATATTGGCTTCATAATACACAATGTCCACAATAATTTGAAAAGAAATGAACCACTTGTCTGTCTTCATTTTATCCATCAACTCCCAAACCACATCATCATAAGTTCTTTAACACAAATCATTGATAACCATATTTAACTTTTCTAGAGTAAATGTGAAATAATAATCCTAATCCTAAAGAAACTCATCCTATCACCAATAAAAAAAATTAAAATACCTTTAGGAAATGATATTACACATGTGTTTATTATTTTTAATGGGAATAAAACACTCTCCAATGAAACAATGCCTCAAAATAATCAATGAAAACACTATAAATACCAACTCATGGTCATGAGTTATAAAGTTACACTCGTAAGGGAACAAATATCTTAAAACATAAGATATTAAAAAATGATACTAAAAGGTTTTTGATTGGCTAAAACCTATCTAAACATAGAAGAAAAATTTGACCAAAAACATTAAAGCCATAGAATCTCTCCATTTTTTGGACTAGTAAATGATGAAGAATATAATAAATTATTCCTTATAGAACTGAATATATCAAATATATTCTCTATAATATTGAAATATATCATTGAGAAGTGTGAGATGAGACTCTTTCCTCAATGTGTCCATTGGTTATGTTAATCTCCCAATACATGATAACTATTTTATCTTATCTATAGTCTAATAAAACAATGATGTTAAATAATGAAGATAATTTGATCTATAGAGATGTTTTTTCGTAGTATCATAGTATTTAGCTACCGAAAATAAAAAATTATTGGCCTCAATATATAACATTTCCATGAGAATCATTAAAATCCAAATGATCATCAATAATGAATTGTGAATTTTTTAAATTCTTAATGAGTGGTGACATTTTTCACCTTTAATTCTTATTTTTGATCAATTTTCTAACATTGAAAATATTAGGTGGGGTGTTCAAATTACATGGATCATCCTATAATGATTAAAAATCCTATTATGATAACTTATTTTAAGAGAAGAAGTTTTAATCTTATGTTATTAAATAACACATAAATAACCAGTAATATCACAACATCATGGTGACGTTCACCATGGTATGGTCAATCTCATCATAAACAATGGATTATTCTAATATACTGCATCATGGTTAATGCATTTATGCATATTTTCAAAAATCCAAAAATTTCAAAAATTCAATATAGATATGGAACATTTCGGACTCCTGTCGCATCATACCAAAGAACTGGTGAAACCATATCCAAAATTCCTTTTGGATATCTAATAAAAATATTCCAGGAAAATTAATAATTTATTTTCGATACATGTCACCTCATATGTAACAAATTTTATTAAAAATCTCACAAAATTTATTTTTTGTATCTTTATAAACAATTTAAATAAGTTCTCTATGTATTTATTAAACACTTAATAACAAACATAATGCTCATTCACCAAACCACATGGTATTACCCACTGGAATTTTTTAGTTTTGACAATAAATATGAAATCCCTAGTCAAAAAATGTAATAAAATAGTGGCCTATAGAAAAAAACCAATGATACCCAACATACAAATGGATATGGCACAATCTATGTCAAACAAATATACCCTCAATCCTCTTTCCATCAGATATATCTAATTCAATAGTACATATTCATTTAATCCTTCTTCCTAGGACGTCAAGTCACTATGTGACATAGGATTTGTCAACCCGTATATACACTCATATATTATTAATTCTCTAATTATATACTAACTATAAGGATAAACAAATCACATATTATTTACATATATCAATTATCACATCCCATAACTTTCTCTTCAATAGATAACTGCATTACATTAGCTATATCTTGGTATGGAGATACATATAGTGACCCGTACATTTTATCGATAAATATAACATCAGTTTAGATAAAAATTAAATTTATTTTATAATAAAACATATATAAGGATCATAGATGTTTATTTTCATTGGAAAATGGATATGTAAACAACTAGTTCATAAAATATCTACATCATTTCTGATGATGTTTTTCACAACTAAAACCCTTCTTATACATATAATACTTAAAAACCATTATCTATAACATAGGGAAGGGAAATATAATAATGGTTTTTCATATATGCATAGTAAGGGTAAAAATAATAGATATTAATCAATGATTATAAGTGAGAATAAAATAATTTTAAGGGTATGATAACATGATAAAGACTTATAATAATCATAACCAATTAGTCAAATATCTTCAATCATGAAACATGGTGTAATGTATTTTCAAAAAAGTGATATAAGACAAAAGACTGGGTAATCATCCAATAGCAATCATTATCCAGGAGATTATATCATTAGAATAAGACATATTTTTTGGAATTTATATAATCATAGAAAATCATTACCTTGGTCAAAGTTCACTACCAATACTATCATAGTGGTTTGGGATCACTACACATTCCTTTGTTTCCTAATACAGGGTTCACATCCTATTATAGTATTTATTATATCATTAGATATCCTTCTTCAATCAATGCATTAGAGGGATATATAACTCGAGTCCCACCCATCACATAATCAAAACCATAAATATGTGTTCCACAAGATCATAGAAAAATTATCATATATTCAAATCATAACACATGGAAAGGATATACATTTCATAAATATTTCATAACCACATTCATAAACTATCCATATCAATAATAAATTTGGTAACTTATGTTCATATCCCAAATAAATCATAAGAAACATAATAGTATATTCTTATAGATTAAAATTCTGTTAAAATATATTTAGAACATTTTTTTGAGCAAAATACCCAATTTATTTTGAAATCACATTCCTAAAATATAAATGGATCCAAAATATTGTGTAAAATTTTTTATTTGAAAAGAAATAAGGAAAATTATAATGATATCTTCAAATAAAATATTATTCATTATGTTGGGGAAATGTAAAGACTCCATCTCTAGTAGCTTAGAGTTGGTAGTTACTTTACTAAATTTTAATAAGATACAAGGAATCTCATCCCAGCCGATTAAATAGTTTATTTGTATTAAAGATCCTGATAAATACATGGTAACCTTATTACATATGTCAATAAAAAAAGATCATAACAGAGGAAATTAATCTACATCCGTGAACTCATTCAAAGGATTATCTTGCATATCCTATGTAAAGTAAACATAAGAATGTGGTTTACTCAGATGCTCTGTAAGAGTAAGTCTACAACAGAAGATATAAATAAATAAGTCATAATCAATATGGAAATGTAGTTAATAGAATAAAATTAAATATAATTAATAACATGAGAATAATATGGAAGTAATAATTTTTGATTAAATAATGACCTATAAATATAACATGAACATGAAACTTAACCATGGATACTATAAATAATCAAATAATCACATGAAATACAAATAAATGATTTTATAATTATGGGAAGAATATTTATATACTTCAGAAACATATATTATAAGCTTAATCTAAGAAATATAATATGTTTGAGTCTTTTTGTTGATATCTAATACCATTGAGGCTTCGTTCAGACATCTAATACCGCTAAGTCTTTGTGCTCACATCTAACAAATGGGAAAGGCATCATCCAAAACCATTTAAAGTTTATCTCATGAGACCCACTAATGAATCAAGGGGGTATAGTGGGCCCCACCCTTTTATTAATAATACTAATGAATTCCTTATATATAAAAAATAATACTGAATTAATATTCCTTAGTAAAATCAATAATTTTCCATATTGCATATCCTAGTCACGCCGAACATTAATAATTTCCCCAATAAAACTAATCATAAACCATCCAAATAAATATTATTAATGGAATAATTAATGTATATATTTAAAATAAGATTCAACAAATGATGTTAAAATATATGAAAATACATAAAATATGTTACTTGAATACTTCTTGAGGAAAATACCCTTTTTACTTTGTATATAATTTTTTAAATAAAATAACACCACATTTAATAAAGGGAAAAGTTACTTTGAAAAGAACCATGTAAAATTGTAAAGGAACATTTAAATAATTGATATGTAAATATAGAGGGAAATTATTCTAATCTTGTAAAAGTTAAAAAACAATCCTTTCACACTTTTATATGAAAAATCAAAAATTACATTCTTTTGGAAAAAAAACAAGAAGATCCCTTTTAAAACATTTTTAAAAAATTTAAGAAAGTGTAATAATAACTAAAAAAAGAATTAGAAAATTATCAAAAAAAATATATTTTTAATAAAGTTTTAGAAAAAATTGACCATGAATATAAATATTACTCAGTGGACAAACAAACTTAAACAATCTTGAATAATGACGAGATTGTGAAATAAACCCATACCATTTTAGTAACTTTTCAATTGTAAGCTAAATGAATGATATAACATCAAATAAAACTATAAATACCATGAACACAAATAGGTTCATGATATAATATATTAAATAGGTAGTATATAGACCACACAAAATAAATTAGTTGTGAATATGGCATATATCTCATATAAGTAAATGTGGGACGAGAAACCCTTACCAATTTATAATCAGTTGAATCGTATTATCCATGTATTAAAAACATTTAAAAACATTAAATATCATTAAGATAAATAAATTCGTGATATAAAATTTTATAGTGGATTTATATACACCTCATAAAACAATATTGGTCAATGAAATCAAAATATGCCTAAAAGAAAGAAAATTGAGACTAAGACCCTTACCTTAGGTTGAATTTCCTTTGTACATATTTGAAACTCTATGTAATAAATATTATATATATATATATTATAGAAATATAGTCATATATACCACACCATATAATATCTAGTTATGATCTTTTTATTCCCATTTATTATCAATTCATTGTTAAAATCATTATTCTACGTGGTATCTGCTTCGTTTTTCAAGTAAATATTGATTCGATAGATCCAATATTTATACATTATCATAGTTTCATAATACATAGAATACTATTCATTAGTTAAATATCATATATATTAAATACATTTATATTTATTTTAATCCAAAAATATAGAGGTAGAAAAAGTAATTACAATATACATGGAGACGATAGGGTATACGTACGCATGAACGATAATTCCATTTTTTAATGGATGGAGCTAAAGAAAGGTGAATAGTAATTAATAAAAAAAGTATCATATTTATGTTATAAATATTTTATATAATTATTAGTTTCATCCATATAAATATCCAAGAAAATTGTTGATGAAAAACTAATAACACAGTTATGTGGAGACGTTAAGTCGTACGTTCGCACAAGAATTGTTTTCAATTTTCATAGTGTGGAGGAGAGATGGAAAATGGTTGTAAAAAATATAATTATATTTATTTTAATTTATTTATTATATTATAACTGATTCAACATATTAATAGTAGGTAGAATCAGAAATAATATATAAAGATTCAGTAAAAATGATTAAATTCTCTGAAATAATCCTTCTTTAGATATCCACTTATGGGCACTAAGGTTGGTATTCTTGGAAGACGTGGACCACCATAACATGTATAAGGATATTGGAAAGAGAAATGATCAGGTAGTGGTTTATATATGGCATAATGTGGTGTGAATATGTGAGGGAGTAGGATCCCACTTATAAGTGAGGTGTAGGGAACTTTTGGAATTTCTCAAAAGATAAAATAATAATACATAAATTTATCATGCCAAATTATTAAAATTGGGAAGGGATTTAAAGAAAAAAATAGTCTATTGTTTTAATACCATCAAATAATTGAATTTATACATGTTTTGGTTTCATTTTAAACCTTATCAATTTTATTAACCCCTAGGTTAGTTATTTTTTACCTTAATCGTGGTAACCATTATTTCAATCATAAATGGTTAATAATGTTACTATAAATAAAAAAATGACTAGTAAATCTAAAATGTATTAATTTTTTAAAATATATTCCATTCATATGGACAAATATAATATATTTTATTAATTTTAAATAATATAATAAATTATTATATTAATAAATTATCATTAATGTCAATTTTGACACTATTAACATAATTTGACTTCAAATATATCAAGTAAAAGGGAGAATTCGAATATAATTCTTTAAAACCTCTAAAAAGTTTCATAAGGATATTGAAAATTAATTTAATAGATTAAATTAGTCATATTATATCAAGATTATTTTTTTTTAATCATTTATTTTAATTTTCTATAAGTTAAATAAAAAATGTGTTATTTTTGCAAAAGAAATTAAGGAAATTATATAATTCCTAAAAATTGAATATAAATTTATAGAATTAAAATAATTTAATTAATATTGAAAAATACATTTCCGTTCATTATTATCTTTCTTTTTCACTATGTGGACACATAAAAGATATTAAAACCAAGAGAGTGATATTTTGAAAGTATCTTGGATTTAAATAATATATAAGTCATTTTCAAAAACAAGTGTCCATTAAACAACTCAAATTCAATCATAAAGTGATAAGGGTCAAATTATATTCATCTAATAATTTTTGGATAATTTTAGTTCAAATTTATCCCCTTATCTTTTTGTTTTAACCTCCCGTTAACTCTTTCGATAGTTACCATACTATTAAAACTTTCTACTACATAACGATCTGTAATGTTACTATAAAATAAAAAAGGACCAAATAACTAGATCATGGTAGATTTAATTAAACATTTTCCATTAATTTGTTCGAATAATATATTTTTAGGATTCTTTTATTCATATAATAATATATTATTTAATATAAAATATTCAAAATGTCAATTTTTTTGAACTATTCATTACTCTAACATTGACAATATCAAGATAACACTTAGAATTAGAAAAAAACAATTTATTTTTTACATAAAAAAGTCTTGTTAGTATATATAATTCTTATAACTCGTTAATTATCTAAAATTTTATTATATTAATATTTTTAATATCATTTATTTTATTTTTCCAATAATTGAATAATAACACCATCAGTGCTTTGTAAGAATTTAAGGTTATAATTTTTCACTAAAATTGAAAATAAGTTAACATTATGAAGATAAATATTTTAAATTTTAAAATTATATTTATCATCTAACATATCCTCTAGATATCTCCATATTAAAAATGTTGTATTTATTTATACATGAGTGGGACATCTTTGACTTTTCTTAAATAAAATATTATAAATGTCATAATCACTTCCAAAATGGAATCAAATCCATATATTGGAACCATGAATAATTATTCATTAACATTATTAATCTAATAAAATTAAGTCATGTTTTAGTGTCATTTTATTGTCCTTATCATTTTATTTTTACACTTAATTATTTGATTTACCCTTTACCGTGGTAACAAAAATTACCATGGTTACTATTAATATAGAAAAAAAATAAAATTACATGTTTTAAAAATATTGACCTCATAACTCCAAAAATTGAATAAATTTTTCAAAATTCAATGCACAAAATTTTTATAATTTAATATAAAATTAAACATTCAAAATGCAATGAAAACAGTCTGTCAACAAAATTACCATTTATTATAAAATGTGTTTATTATAAATTCATGTTCAAAATTCATTTGAAATAACATAATTAAATTTAAATTAATAATTTAAATTTTAAAACCAATCAAAAATATAATTTTAATTTTTAAATTATTTAAAATAAAATATAGTTTTCAATGAAAATCATTCTTTCCACAATTCATTAAAATTTTAAAAAAAATTATTAAAAATATCAAAAATTCATCATTAGATAATTTTAAAATTCTACATCAAAAAAATATGTTCATATTTTACAAAAACATTTTCACAAATTTCTGGAAACAAATTTTAATATTCTCAAAGAAAGGAAAAAAACCATTTTTGAAGAAATACTTGTTTTTGGATAATAATATTTCATTACTAAAAAAATAACTTATTCACATATATTTAATAAATACATTTGTACTTAGTAGATCCTATATATATGTGTCCTAAATTGGTTAATACAATTTATACCCTCCAATTTCACATCTAGGTTATAATGGTCATAAATATTGATTTTGGATTCGTTTAAGCTCAATGTTGTGTATTTTATATTCTATTGAACATATTGTTCATTTAAAATCTCATGGTGTTACAGGGAATATGTTCATGTGGGGTATGTTAAAATAAAAATTCAGTTCATATTTTTGGTAAAATGTTAAAAGTAAAACATTAGTAAAATGATTTCAAAATTACCTTTGAAGCATGGTAATGAATATAAAATATAGTTAAATGGATTTAAATATTCTTTGATAATAGTAAAAAAAAATTTGAAACCATTTTAAATAAAATATATAACTTAAGGAAACTATTCTCGACTAAATAGAGAAAGGAATTTGGTTTTCCTTAAAAACAACCTATTGTCCTTTTGAGTACTTAAATAGATCAAAATGAAAGGAAAAAAGTTAACCTAAATAAATAATTAGATGAGAAGAAAAGGCATATGATTTGGGAGATATGGATCATATAATTTTATCATTATAAATTTAATCATAAAAAACTTCCATAAAATGAAATTGTAACATAAAAACAATTTCTCATGTTTTTATGGATTTTTAAGTGATCTAACCCCCTACATAATAAATTTCAAATAATTATACTTATATAATAGAACCACAATCATACTTATATTACCATATATGGTATAATTACATTCAACACTGATCATGGTTCCTTTATCTCCAAAATATTAATCATGATATAAATATCATAATTATTCACTATATACATATTTATATCCATTTATATAAAGTGGTGATTAAAAATGAATTGCATCACTACGTGGAGAGAGTAGTTTGCACAAAAACACAAATGATGTTTCCATTTTTCAATGGATGGAATGAAATAAAGGTAAATATTAATTCAAATTTACTAAATTATTATTATACTATAAATATCATATATAAACATAATATCTATCATAATGACCACCTATTAGTGACGGTCATGGAAAATGAGTTGTATCTCTATATAGAAGCAGTATTCCACATGTATGCAAGGACTATACTCTCTCCTCCCATTGGATTGAGAAGAGGTGGTAGATGGTTGTTCCATCACCATAATAACATATCAGTAAATTTAAGATGTTGTATTAATAATTTTTTAGGGTTAAAAAATTTTAATGTAATTATAATGTCATATATGAGTATTTAAAAAAACATTGTGTGTAATAGTATACAAAACGTGCAATCTTGAGCTTAAACAAACAATGAAATTTTATTTTTTAAAATATGACTATTATAACCCGGGTATTAAAATGGTGGGTATGAATAGGATTAACAAAATTATAAAATATATATTGTTCCTAAACAACAAAAAATTATTGATCAATTCTTTGAAAATAGGCACTCAATTTTTAGTAAACCCATTTTTTCATCAAAAAATATGTTTTCTTTGAAAATTATTTTTATTTCATTTTATGAGAAGGTAATGTAATTAAATTAATAATGTATTATAAAAAATATTTCATAAAAATGAAATAATTTTTTAGAATAGTATGTCAGAGTTATGTTTGGGTGAAATATTTTTATTTTTCTAAAAAAATCGTTTTTTTAGTAAATAGTAAAAATGCACGTTTTTGTAAAACTCAAATATCTTTTTGTTGAAAAGTACTCATGTTCAATGACTTTTATATTAAATTAACATATATAATATTTAATTATATATAATCTAATTAATTACATTTTTAATGATCATTCCTACTCATTTTTGTTTAAATTTATTTTTGGGCTTAAAAAGATATTTTTCTAAAAACAACGTTTCATCGTGTTGTGTTTGTTAATTTTGAATTAACTGCATTCACATATAGAAATTGAATATTTAAAAAATTATTCCTTATTAATAATCATGTGGTTAAAATTTGTTAAATAAGGCTCTTTTATCTTTATGCATAATGAATAGTAATCCTAGTAAAATTTATCACCCAAGTATGTTTAAGTTGGGTAATTAAGATTAAAATAATATAGTAAAGACTAAAAATAACCCAAAAACATTCATTTAAAATATTTAATTCGTGTATATAAGCATTTATCATAAAATATTTTAATTTATGTCATTTTTATTATTTTTCTTTGAAAATGAATTATATATTATTTCTGGTAAATAAAAGTAAAAAATGTCACTCTATTTTTTTTAGTAATTATATTATTTTGTGATATTTAAAGATCAAATTTTGTTAGATTATAAATATTTATTTTAAATATAAAAAAAAATTCATTTTAATTTATTTTTTATATTCAGTTATGATATAATTACGTCAAATGTTTAAGCAGCGTCAGCATAGTGCTTGTGTAAGTAGTATAAAAGTCAAATTGATACTTTTAAAAATAATAAAAATAATTTTTTTGTGAGTTTTTGTGTACCAAATGTATTATATATCAATATTAAAAATTATTTTTCTATGAAATTTTTATATTCTAAATCATTTACTATATTATTATCTTTAAAGTCAAACTAAATAAATATTGTCAAAAATGACCTTAGTAATATTTTATGATAAATAATATTTTATTAAATAATTTTAAAATATTAATTATATTAAAACTATAAAATTATAATTTTAAATGATCCACAATATCATCCCATGGCTATTTGTGTTCCAATTTTTAACTTATAAGTAAAATAATAACCCTTTAATGTTGAAATATATATTACTATTGTTAATGTTTGAATTGGTTATCCAATTAGTTGAATCAAATTATGAGGTTTAAAATCATGTATAAAACAAAAAAAAATATGGTTATATTCTTTAATTAATACCATATCCTCTATATATTCGAATTCATTTAATTTTTGAACCATTTTACCTGATTTAAACCCATATTATATCATAGTATTTCATGTATTAAGAGAGACAACATTAATGATATTTTAAAATGAATAATCATTTATTAAATGCTGTAAAAAAATTTAAATACATATATTCATTAAAATAAAGTTTATATGATTTCTAATATCAAAAATTATCAATTTACAGGTCGTATTTTTTTTTATAGAAACTTTCTTGGCCCCTAAAGAGTAAAACTCATTTATATCACGATAATTGTCAAAAGGGTCTATGGGGGTTAAAACAATAAGCTAAGGGTGAAAGATGAATATAAAATTTTAAAAATTTTATTGTATAAGATTATTTTGACTAATCATAATCCTATATTCAAATTATATCAATTTGGGTCCATTTCAATAAAAAATTAATTTATATTAATTTAATAGTTTATGTAATTCCAAAAGTGCCTCTCCCAGCATTATAAATGGGGACCTACAATCCTATATTACTCACACATTTTGAGTAATCCTAAATAGGTTGTCTAAAGAAGATGTTTATTTATTAGCCGAGTATTTAAATTTTATTTCATCTTATACCAACATAAAATATTATTCATCCATGATGAAATAATAATATCATTATATTCTGTATATTTATATGTTATTATTTTAATTTTTTAACCTATATCCATCTCATTTTCCATCAAATGGGAAAAGAAACTGTCGTTCATGCGTACAATGGACTACCACTCCCTGAATCTATGTAAATGTTTTCCATCACCATCTCTCATGAATATCTATAATGATGGATTTAATGTATATATATTATATTCATGGCATTATTATCATTATAGAAACCTAATATATCAACTTTCCTCTCACCATTCCAACCTTTGGAAAATGATAATGTCGCTCGTGCGTACATGGGGATTACCACCTCCACAAAGCGATGAGATTCATTTTCGATTTCCACATCATATATATGATATATATAAGTTTATTTACAGAAATAATATTATATTTAAGAAATATTTATATTTTTTATGATAAAATATTACTTATCATGTTTCCATCAAGATCATTGAAAATGGAAATGTTAAACATGCGTATGGACAACCTATCATCTCTATGAATGAAATGTAGTTCATTTTCTATAACATTAATCCATTGTCGATTTTAAATGTATAATTGACTTAAAAAAATTATAATTATATCCAGATTTTTATTCTTGATGTGATTGAAAATTTACTCATTTTACCATGGTCAACATAGTAAATCTGTTTTGAAATTATGAACTGAACATCCTCAAAACACTCAACATTGACATAATCGATTATGTAATTAAATATGCCATTAAAATATATAAAGTAATTTGTTTAATATTAATGAATTAAACCTCTAAATTTTTTAAATAAATAATATAATTTTTATAATTTAGATATATAGGATATAAATTATACCCATGGAAAGTCTTGACTCGAGTAAATGAATTTTGTTGCAATTTCCTTTTATTGAGACATATTTTAATAGTATGTACGTAAATTATTTTATATGGTGTATCTAATTGAAATTTTACATGTTATATATAGAATAATTTATAATTAATGGTATTTTATGAATTAATTAAAATTATTTAATCCAATTTGGTTTTACTTAAAAGTTTCCAGGTGGTAAGTGTTTCATAACTCTACCTCCATTCATTATATTATAACGCGTATTCATTGACATAGTTATTCTATTATAATGCTTGAATTTATCATTAATTTGTTTTATTAAATATTTCAATTTGTATTTCTTTATTTAAATATGTTCAAATAATCACTTAATGAATTAGTTAACACTTCAAAGTTTATTATCTTGCAAAGGGTTTAATTTGTCTCAATTTCATTTTATTGAGACAAGTTTCATGTCATGCACCTTGAATTAATTGAATAGTAAAATTAATTACTCATGAATTATTTTATACCTATTCATTCATTTAATTAATTTTATTTATGTATCCATATCATATTATTACTTTTAGTGGTTCTTATTCGAAAGTTATCAAAGCGGTAAAGGCTTTATGTTACAATCTCATTTATTTTCAAGATTACTAATATATAAGGTTACTTTGGGGGAAATCATATGCTATTATTTTATTGAACCATGAATATATTATTATCCTATAATCATTAATGAGTCATATATGTTTAATTTCCATTTCAGCCCTTGTTGATTAAATAAACATCAAGAAAGGATAATTTTAGTGAAACTGATCTTGTATCATCTTTTAGATCTAGAATCTCCCACATTTGTTTCCATGTTTTATAAAATGTTTTCAAAAATTTTATTTTATAAAAAAATCCAAAATTTATTTTACATGATCATTGAACATTTTTAAAATGATTTAAAAGGAAATTTCATAACTTTTTCATCATTGATCACTTTTCAATCTCTTTAGAAAAATTTGAAATGAATATTTTTTTAACATTTATGAAATGAATGGATTTTACAACCATAATGATATTTATTTTCGTTAAATATTTCATTATAGTTTTATATGGTTATTTTAAAATAAATTACATTTCATTAATATTTTTTTAGT
Source organism: Viscum album (assembly GCA_963277665.1). Lineage (NCBI taxonomy): Eukaryota > Viridiplantae > Streptophyta > Magnoliopsida > Santalales > Viscaceae > Viscum > Viscum album. Next base: position 871,716,208 of record OY728143.1, on the reverse strand, counting down.
TTTTATATTTTAATGGTATCGAAATAGATGGGAATTTTCCTTTATTTTCAAAGAAATGTTCAAAATGTTCTTTTAAAGGAATTTTCATCTATGTCACCATCCTTGAAAAATTACACAACTTCACTTGGATTATGAACTTATGAAACCATCCATCTAGATAGATTACATTGAATGTTTTAGAGATATTTTTAGGAAACCAATTTCATTTATATATGCAAACCAATATATAATGGAATATAAGCTATTATTAAAAGGTTTATGGTTATAAATTCATATATCAATGTGTTCTATTCATTTATGGTAATTGTAAATCAATGATTACAATGGTTGAGCTCGATAAATATTATAATAATAGGTTATCTTGATATATATTATATGAATGTGTTATCCCAATGCTACATATCTGATGGATGAGCATAATATAGCTCTCTAATGCATTGGATAATGCTTTTTCTATTTAAAGACAATAATGATAGATTTATCCGGGGAGGTTTCTCCTATAGATTCAACTGGGCCCTATTTATTTCTGAAATGGGTTATGAATATAATTTTCCAAGATACCAACACATTTACTTCATGGTTTTTATGGTTTTTAAATGTTTCCTTTCATCAGGATTGATATTACATATTTCAGGATTATTGATTCATGTGACTCTTTCCTATGTTACAACATTATGTCGTGTCACATGTTTATGTATCCGAATTTGGATGGGTATGAGTAATTTTAGGTTATGAAATATTTTTTCATACACTTATACTCATCATGTTCTCACTAATGACTTTAAATTTTTAATGTTTGTTTTTTATCTTAATGATCATTTTTTTCTCACCATTCTTTTATTTTCCATTTCCCCAAATTATGAAGATTAATGGTAAATAATTTATGTCTTGAAATCATTAATGTTTGAAGTTATTTATAGAAGATATTGAAAAACTAATGGGGAATAATAAAATCTAGGCGTAATGGGGAAAATGTTCAATAAAATACCAGGGTAATGTCTATGTAAGAGTTTCTCCTAATTCTCTAAAAATCTAAACCTAAATTATCTTTCAACATGTAAGTGATGTTATATTTTCTTTTGATGTTGTAAGTTTTAGATGGTTAAAATTGGGTAAAATTTATTTTTATAAAGTCATAAATACAAAGTATTATGTTTCTACAATAAGATCCAAAAGTATGAGCTAAAATCTATTATATATAAGAATATATAAAATTGATAGAGCTTGGTTAAGATTTGAACATGTTATTTGAGAGATATACTTGGGACTATTTATTAAGCATTGAATTATTGGTCATAGTAAATTAAAAAATATATGTGATTAAGGGAAGTATTCTATAAAGGTTTTAGAGAATGAATTTTGTGTTTTATAAGTCTCAAATGGTGTGAATAATAGAGGATAAGAGGTCCCCTTTTATAAGTTAGGAGAGGGGAACACATGGAATTTCTTAAAAGATCTCAAATATCTAAGGTGAATTTCATAGTAAAGTGGTTCCAAATAGAAATATATTCAATATTTTTATTATACATGGCTTAAATATATTACACTAATAATTATATTTTATGTTTTTGTGGAAATCAAATCGTTATCTTATGAATACCCCTAGTAAACTTGTCTTATCCTTCACATTGGAAGAAAATAAAACCATTTTTACTATTCAATATGACCAATGAGTATGTTATCCAAATTACACTATATTAATTATTTTTAATCCAAATATTTAATACATTTGAAATAATAAATTTCTATTTGTCATAGTATTTTATTTTAACTAACCATGAAGACCGTAACAAAATCTGATTTTCAAAAAAATATATTTTTATGTGTAAAACATTATTTACTTACATTCCTTTCCATATAAACAACATTAGATAAATGTTATGATATTATATTAAATATTTATTCTTTAAATTTCCTTAAAACCGTTAATAAATAAATATTAAATTGATTTATTTAGATAAAAACATATTGTGCACATAAATTGTTTTAAAAAATGGTTTTTTAAGCCCTAAAATTATGTTATACCAAAATAATTTATAATAATGATTTAAATGTTATTATTTGCATAATTGTTAGTTAATAGAAGGTTATTTTAATTTAAATTCAAAATCCAAACATAGAGGTAGATTGTTTTTCAAAAAAATGACTTTTTCACAAAATACGATATTTTTTAGTATTCAGTGAAAAATAAATCCTTTAAGAACCATCCTTAAATTTATCCCAAAGATAATATTGAAATTATTATTTTAAAAAATTATATTCATTTAAAAAAATATTATTTTTATAAATGGTATAAATTACTTATAATGTTCTCAATAAAATATGTGATAAAACACATCTTTAAACAAAAATTTATTTTTGAAGTGTAAAAGTTTTTTAATAAAAATTGTGAACTTATTTATTATTCATTAGTCAATGATTTTTCTAAAAAAATTTAATTCTAGAAAGATATTTTACCCAGTTAGTATTCTTGTTCCATATAACATTTCCTTCACGATCTAATATTTATATCATTTTATCTAAATATGAAAGATCATGTTCTGATGGTATAGCCTATAACTTCAGTACATGTGACGGATCATGTATGTACTTCCTCAAGAGAGATAAATAGAACACATCGTGAGCTAATGAGATATTTTTTGGGTGTTCCATGTGAAAAAATATAGTCTCTAAATGATCAAGAATATAAAAGGTACCATGAAACCTAGCAATCATCTTTCCCTTCTTTAAAAATCACATAACTATCTTACATAGTTATATTCATATGAAAACCTTACCACCCATTTCAAATTATAGATCTCTCCATTGATTACATAGTTATATTCATATGAAAACCTTCAACCCAGTATGTCATAATTCTACACTTCTTTCCATAATGGTGTTCATAAAGAGCCCTATTAATGCTCGAGTGGAAACTATTTTTTTAAGAAAACTAAAAAATATTAAGGTGTTGGTCCCCACTACCTTTTAAATCTATATAACATGATTTAAACATATACTAAATTGTTTAAATTGTCCTCTTAGATTAACCATCAGGCTGATGATGATAAGTAGTACTAAAATGTTGCTCTGTATCTAGATCTTCCTAAAGACTTAAACAAAACTTCAACGTATACCTCATATCTCTATCTGATTATAGAGAATGTGGTACCTCATGTAACTGTACAACTGACATATTGTATATACCTGAAATATGATCAAGAGATAAATCTTCTATGATAGAAATTAAGTCCACTTACTTTATTATCTGATTGACTAAAACCCAAATATCATTATGTCCATTAGATGTTTTGAGGAGTCTAATGGTGAAATATTTTGTGTTGTTTTCCCATTTTAATTCTAGAATGGGTAATGGTTTTAAAATCCTATAAAAATACTGTCTCTCAACATTAACTTGTAGACATACCAAGCATCAAGATAAATACTCTAAAATATTCCTCTTCATGTTGTACCACCAAAAAAACACTTTCAAATATCTATTAATCATCATACTTCCATTATTAATATAATATTGTGATCTATGATATACTTCAAATAATTCCTTATTTAATTCTGGTATTTATTAGACACATAATCTGTTTCAAAACCTTATCATTTAATCCTAATCATGTATGAACAAATGAGAAATTCTCACCATCTTTAAAAACTACACATCGACCTTCTATGCCTCTTTAATGATTACATAGATATATGGTTGAACACACATTTCAGAAAGATAATATTTCTATAATTCTATTAAGATTACAATTTAAATTCTTTTAAAATCCATTAATATAGGATCTTTTTCACTCCTCATCATAGATAAGTTGGCATGATCCTTTTGACTCAACGCATCAACCACCTAGTTTCTTCCCCAGAGAGGTAGTGTACAGAGCATTCATAATCTTAAATAAACTCTAATAATTCTATGTGGTTTATATTCAACTCTTTTAGGGTGAATATTTACTTTTAACATTTATTACCATTATATATGTCACACATTTATCTATATTGATAATGTCAACATATCTTTAATCAAAAGATCTCCACGATTAACTACAAATCATCAGTTGGGTAATTTTTCTAATTAACTTCAATTTTCATGAGGAATAAATTGTAACCATGTCATTTTGTATAAGAACACGCCCCAACTTATTGTTCAATGCATCACTGTAAATATAAACCCCTTCTGCACTACAGGGTAGTGTAAAAATAAGTGCACAAACCAGCCTTCTCTTACTTTACATGAAATTTTATTCACACTCATTGGTCCAAAGGAAATATAATTTCTTGTTATTTACTTGGTAATTATATTATATAGTAATGATAAATCCTTCACAAATTGTCAATAATATCCATATAATTTAATAAAACTTTGGATTTTTGTCATAAGGTTTTTTTTGGAAAATGTTCAATAACATCTTTCTTTTATAGATCCTCCAATTTACCCATGATTGAGAATATATCAACCAAAAACGAAACTATTTATAGAAAGACATCACACGGGATAAATTATTCATAAACCTTATCCTTTATTTGGTTCTTCAATACGATCTTAAACTGATATTCATACACTTACTTTCTCTAGAAATATATAACAATATCATCTATAAATACTAACAAAAATGATCAATGATGTCTATAGAGATTATATCCATCAAATAAATTAATATAGCGGGGTTATTAGAAATTCCAAATTGCATCCCTATAAATTATTAGTGTCCATACATTGAATAAAAAGTCTTCTAGAATATGTCTTCACTTTTGGACAATAGTTAATTGTAACTCCCCAAGTTTTAATGAATAATTTTTTTGAATAAATTAAATTTATTTTATAGATTTATTCACATGAAACACCAATAAGATGATTCATTAGACTAATTATTTTGATATCTTTCACTACACCCGACACTAGGTTAGTTTTCATGACACACGACACTAAGTTTTAATAATACCACGGTATATTATTCAAATGATACTGTTATAACCAAGCTATTATACATAATAAAATGAATAGTAATAACTGGTGTTAAAATATTAATTTTAATGGTTTTACATAAATGAAATATATTATTAATAAATTAAATAATTTTTATTAAAGTCTCTAATTGATTCAAAAATACAATTTTCACAAAAAAAATTGATTTTTATTTGTTTTGAGAAAAATAATAAGATTAATTTTTGTCACTTATAAAAATATAAATTATTAAAATAATATTTATTTTAGAATTAATAATTTTAAAATTATCATAGGGTGAATTTTTTTTATTTTTCTAAAAAAATAATTTCATGAATAGTGAAAAATCCAGAATTGTATTTCAAAATTTCCATTTCATTTGATTTATTTATAAAGTCAAATTATATTTTAAATTTGATTTAAAGATTAATTAGTTCACTTATACATCCTGTAATAAAGTTTATATTATTGGAATCAATTTCATATTGAAATTGGTTATAAAATCCTTGTAATCTTTTGATCATTTTCAGTTTAAACACCAGCATTCCCATCATGTCTGCAAGATACATTATAAATAATTTCTTTCAATTGTATGATTATAATTTTTTTAAAAAAATTATTTAGAATCAGAATAATTATTTATTTTAAATATTTCCAACTTAATTTTACACCAAAATGAAAAATGAATGCTTTAAAATTTAATAAAAGTGGTTAAGGTAAAATTAAGTTTACTGTGGGATTAATCTGAAAATATATGGGTAAAAATCACCTATAAACTTGTCTAAAAACTATTTTATAGAAATATTTCTACCATTATACCTCTTAGGTTCAATAATGGAATAATTTATACCCCTATTAAATATGAAAAATGTTTTTGGAATTCTCTTTTTATAAAATTTAGAAGTTTGCCACTCACCCCACTTATAAAAGGCCACACCATATCCTCTCTCCCTCACACCTTAGCACATCCTTTATTTGGACAAGAAGTATAAAAATAAATTCCAATATACCATCCCCTCATCTTATAATCATTATTTCAGATATAAATTCAACCATGTAATGTTTTTTGTGAAAACCTAAGTAGGATACCAGAAAGAGGTAATGTTCATCAATGAATATTTTTGTTTATTTATTCATAAAAACCCATTAATTATTATTATAAAAAAATAATACAATTACCTATGAATATTAAATAAAATTATATGATGTTATGTTAATATTATGACCAAAAAACACAACACGTTAAATTAAATGTGTTAAAAAATCATCATTTGTGTGTACGGAAGACTACCGCCTCGCAAACCAATATTATTGGTTTTTTCATTACCACCTCTCATTGTTGGGAATAATGATTTTAATATTGTATTAATATTACATATATGATATTTATTGTTGTATTATGATTCATTAATTGTTATATCACACATACCATCACACATTCCATTTTTTTGGGAATACGATATTGTCGTTCGTGGGCATAGTGCCCCATCACCCCATGAAGCGATGTGATTCGTTCACACTTTACATGAAATGTAATAATGAAAGGTTTAATAAAAATATGTAATTTCTTTGAAATAAATTTTATTTTTTAATGATAATATATCATTTACTTTTATTTATTTTAAACTGACACTAAAATGATGAACAATGTTTCTGTGTATGTACAACCTGCCATCTCCAAGGATGCTGAATTTCATTACATATAAATAATTTTTATGAATTTATCTAAGTAAATATATATATATAGAATATATAGGATATTCATATAATGACTTAAATTTTTTGAGATTATGAATTCATGATCAACGTAATAAGGACAAGAATAACAAGTCAAATCATATATGAAAAAAAGTCGTCATTACCTGAAATGTAACCCTCACATGGAATTGTTAGTAGAACCGTAATAAAAAATCAAAAGAAAGTTATATATGGTAATATATATATATAAATATGGTTATATGATAGATATATAATAAAAAATTAATTATAATGTTGGTTTGAATGTGTATGACAGAAGTTAAGACTTATGGTAAGGGGATTTCAATTATCACTTTTATTTCTGAGAGACTTATTCCATATTCACAACTCGTCTCTTGTGTGTGGTATATATAATACCATATGACATGATATATCAGTAATATAACACATTTTAGGATAATAAATATTTCCATTTATGTTATTATTTAATGGGGATTATGACTCAAGAGTCACTCAAGTAGTAGGGGTTTTTGTCCCATTTTCCTTCATTGAGACGTAAGTTATTCTATGAATCTATATTCTTAAAAAGTTGTATATACAGAAATATTTATATGGAATATCATGAATTTATTCACTATTTTTATATTTTTTGTTTCATTTTTTGTTTTTCCTTCGTGTGGTTTACATTTAAAGGTAACCAAAGTGGTAACGACTTTGTGTTAAAAACTCATTGTTATTAATATATTTTATGATCAAGTATCCAATATTGAAAACTCATTATCAACCACTCAATATTTATCATTAATTTTCATCTCATATAGTTATTTGTGATATATTTAGGTAATGGTATCATTTTTACACTCTTTGGTACTTAAAATTATAAAGAAAATGTTTTCTTAATTGTACTTTATTTTTCTCTTTAGTTAGAAATTTGTTTTCTTTCAAAATGGAGTTTTATAAAAAAATAAAAAAGTTTTTAAATGATAATTTAAGCTTATTTTTAAGGAAAATGATTTTGAAAATATATCATGTTTTCAAAAAAATTTATTTCCAGATATTTCTTTATAATATTTTGAGTTTATTTTAAAAGAAAATGGATTACAAAATTTTTTATGTTTTCAAAAGAATTTATCAAACTGAAAAGTAAATTTTCCCCAATAAATGTTTTTAATGATCTTTATAAATTATTTTTTATATTATATAAAATCCTTTGGTGTTATATATTAATTATTAGGGATAAAATCCAAGGATACCATATATATTCTTTATTTTGATGGTTTATAATTGATGACATGATGTTTATGAAACTTGTATCTCTTCCTAGGGTTATACCATGAGGAAATGATTATGAAACCCATTTATTTTAATAGGTTATTCTAGGATGAAATGAAAATTAAACATTTCTATTTACCATAGGTTATGATATGATGAAATAATTTTGATACCCATTTAATTTCCCAGGTTATAATATGTTCAATGTTTATGATCTTGTGAAATATATAAATATGGTTTTCATTATGTAATTTGTGAGGCCTATACATCCCTACAATGAATTGGGTAAATATTTATATCCCATGTGATTGATAGGGAAAAAATTGGGAATGAACATAGATCATTTATATAAGGATGGAACATGGAGTGAACTCGATTCAGTAATAGAGGACTGGAATAGAAAGTGAACTTGAATGAGTAATATAGATCTGGAATGGGAAGTGAATCTAGTTCAGTAATACATTGATAGAATGGGGAATGAACCTGGGTTAGTAAAAGAATGTGTTCACAATGAGTAATCATTGACTAATATGATACTATATTATATGATTATGTTTATGTCACAAATTCCATGTCTAATTCCAATGTTATTCTCTCATTAATCATGTTCTATAACTCCCTTATGATTCGTGTCTTATGATCACGAAATCATTATGAAATGTTTCAAGATTGTGATATTTTTTATGCAGGGAATTATTTTTGAAATTTTATTTTTATTTCCTCATACTCTTATGTTCATGTTGTGTTTATGTATCTCCGTTTTTTTCCTTTACTAAGAATCAGAGTTCACAATTTCTTATTTCTCTTTTCCCTTCGTTATGAATATATATATTATGTATTATATGTCAAAGAATGGATATAGTCATGAATAATATAGTGGGAGATGATGTAGATAACCTGTGGAGTATTTTTTATGTTTCCAGGTTTCTAAAGACACAAAATTGTTATAGTCTTCAGGTGTGTGTTTAAATTATGTAAAAAATATTAATTAAAAATGTTGTCATGTCTATGTATGTTAATCTTGGGTCATGATAGTTGGTATCAGTGGATACATTTACTTAACCTTTGGAAACTATGATAAGAAAACTGTAGTGAGATCCTTAATAAAATGTCTAAGGATAGTTATAAGGATGAGTTAATGTATGGGAAATGTCATTGAATTTTCATGAGGGATAAAGTGAGTGGTTTACAATCAATTAAATCCATTTATGGATACTATAAGTGTATGTGGATCTGGAACAGTTGTACATAGTGGTGACAACCACAAAAACACCTTATTGGTATAGACTTGACCAGGAACTGGTGCATGAGAATAGGCCTTACTAGACACCCCATTAAACTCTCATGGGTGATACACTTTGGATTTTAAAAAAATCTATATAAACCATCATGAAAGATTTGAATACAAAATTACTTTGAATGACATAAGATAAACTCAAGGTGCCCTAGATTAAAAAAAATTATCATTTATACATCCTATAAGTGATTTTTCATGATTATCAGGATCCTAGATATGATTACTATTTATTACACAATGATTTTTCGTTTTAATCAATGGTTGGAACTAGAAGGAACCACATTAATTTTTAGTGCGATGGAAAATTAACTTATTATCATCTTGAGGATCCAAATGTTATGGGAGTTAGAATAAAATATCTTGTGGATATGATCAAACAACTTTCCGAATATATGAATCATATTGTACTACCAAATGAACAAATGAGGGGAAAAATTCTACTGAGACCATTATAAAGAAATTCAAAAAAAAATTCAGAGGGCCTTCTGATCCACTAGTTATAAAGAAATGGATGAGTACCACTAAGATTATATATTTCTTCATCCAATGTTTGATGGATGAATAATTCATTTTGGTTGTCTACCTTATGGATGGTAATGTTGTTCAATGGTTGAATCTTATCACTATTACAACACAATCAGATAAAATTGAAACAAGGGATTGGGATGAGTTCAATAACTTATTTTCTTAATAAGTAATTTCCTCATATTCTTTATACGATTATGGATATGGAGTACCAGGAGTTAAATAAATGGTATTCTCGATCTGTCGGTATCTATGAGGAAATTTTTTCAAACATGTGAGGTATGATTATTGTATTATTATCCAACCTAAAGATAAGTTTTATGGATTAATTAAATGTATTAAATCTAAGTATCTTAATGGTTATATCCATGGAGACTTCAGTATCTATGATTAGATTTTTTTGACGTGCCATCAAGGTGGAAACAGAGATTGAAGTAATGTATCAATCGCATGGTTTTGACCAGAAAAGGAATACGGAGTTAAAAGGGAATTATAATAACCGTGATGGAAAATTTGGGAAGATTCATAGATTAAACTATATTAAGGGAACTTTTAAATATTTTAAGTGTGGAAGGGAAGGTCATCGGGTAATATATGTCCGAATTGATGGGAATAAGTTTTCTAAAAATTAAAATATTGAGAAAGCTACATATAATTAACCTCCCCCACTTTAATGCTTAATGTGTAAGGATAATTGAAATTATGCTAACCAATTCCCATACTTGAGAGTTGATTTTGATGATCGACATCAGAAACCCCTTAATCCAATGGATGTGTTCACAATTTTTTATGAGGGATGCAATAACAACATGGTGAAAGGTGAACATAACATCCACTATAGATCTTATAATATCTTATTTGACTCAATCTATACCCAATATTCCATATCTAAATAATTTTATAAGGGTTTCAAGATACTAAAAAATGATTATATGTGGAATTAGCTGTGAAAACCCTTAATGGTATGATGATTGCATCTAAAGTCTCTGATTCATCTCGGATTGACATCGGTGGGAATTTTCTTCCTTAAACTCATGTCATTATATCTCTGGATTAATTTTATTTCATCTAAGGCATGGATTTAGATTCTCTACATAAATCCCAAATCAATTATCGAGGAAGGGATGTCCAGTTTGATATTCCAAACCAACATATGATCATCTATAAATGTGATGATAAGTGTGCGCTTTTGATGGAGATAAAATGCGTTTTGTGTGTCTTAATTTCCATTCATATGGGGATTTTATATCATATGGTTAGGTAGAAACTCGACATCAATGATATGTCTATTGAATAAGAATTTTTTATGTCTTTGTGGATGAGTTTCCTAGTCTCCCACCGAAATGGGAAGTTGATTTTTCAATAGAAATAAGACTTGGTACCACAAAAATCTCAAATAAAATCAATAAAATGGCCTTTATTTAGTTGAAGGAATAAAATAAGCAAAACTGTGAATTCTCTCTTTCAAAAATTTAAAATTTTTCAACTCACCCCAATTATAAAAAGTCACCCCATATCCTCTCATCCTCACACCTTCAAAACACATTTATTTGGAAATTTCCATCCCAAATCACATCTCAACTTCCCTACCCTCATCCAATAATCCTTATTTTGGATATAAATCCGTCAATGGAATGAATTTAGTTCAAACCTATGAAGGTTACCTTAAAAGGATGTGACGTTCAACAACAAATGTTTTAGTTTTATTTCTTGCTCAACCCCCCCCCCCCACCCCTAAATTTTTATTATATCATACATATATAATAAATGTGGTATCTAACATATACTTAGATTTTGTAATGTTAAGGGTATTACCTACATCCACACAATCTTTTATCAAATATGTTATGAAATAAAAATTCTTGTGTACGGTAGACTAACGCCTCGCGAACTGATGTCACTTTTTTGTATTACCACCTCTAAAGGTTGGGCCTAATGATGGAAATGAAGAATATATAGTATAAATATATATATATGACATTTATGATTTTATTTTGATTCTATAATTGTTTCATCACATATACCATCACACATTTAATTTTTCGAGAATACAATAATGCCATTCGTGTGTACAGTAGACTAACATTGCACAAAATGGTGTGATTCATTCAAACTTTACATATAATTTATTAAGGATGGGTCTAATAAACATATTTGACATAGATGAAATAAAAAAAATTCTATAAGGATAATATTTTATAAATAATATTTCTTTCAATCCAACAAGAAAATGAAAAACAACATTCATTAATATGTACGGCTTATTGTCTTCATAAATGGTGCATTTGATTTCCTGTCTCTAAATTTTATGAAATACCCTAAGTATGTAACATCATGTTAGTATTTTCTGGTACTCCTCAACCCAAATTTTTATCGTAATTTGGTTTTGTTTTGTTAAATGGTGATTCAGGTGACGTTTTGTAAAATTTTGGAACTCATACTGTAAACAGTTGGTGCACGATTTTCCCAAATGGTACGCCTTCCTAGTGAAAATTGTGAAAACAAAGATAGTGAGAGTTTTCATGGTTACAAAAAATTTTAAAAAAAAACATGTTCCCATAAAATATAAACCATTCAACCCTACAATCCTAGGTCATTGTAGCACCCAATAAATAATTTTAGCACCTATAAACTCCTTCCAAGGAATATCAAAGTGTGTTGATTGTTGTTTAATCCTTTGTCAATAAGGATTCTCAAGGCTTTCTCGGTCTCACATTCTCTCATATCTCCACCCTAGGGTTTATCATATCTCCTTTCTATTATAGGATCTAATCGCAATTGTTTCCAATATTGAATAATGGTTTGATTCTCATATTTTCATTGTATACGTTCTCCATTAGAGTTTCCCATTTAGAGCTTTGTGTTTCATGATCCCATGATCCAAATATAGGTGGTTCCATTTATAATTTCCAATTTGATTAACCCTAAAATTATTAATTGAAATTACATTTTTTTATTTAAATATAACTTCTTTTAGTTGATTTTTTAAATGCCCAATCCCATTAAATTAGTGAATTAAAAAATATTTGGTAGGAAATTGGGGAACCCCCCCCCCCCAATTCCATTGAATTGGGGTGTGATTTGTAATTGATGGAATATTGTGGAAATTGAATTATGGAATTTAAATTATGTAATTCAAACTATGAAAATAAATAATGAAATTGAAATGTGAACTTAATTACAAATTCTTATTTGAGAAAAATTTCATAAATGGTTTTGAAAAAAACAAATCCTGTGGTTTTTTCCTATAAAAAGGAATGAATGGATAAAAAAGAAGTTTTGGTTTTTTAATGGAAATTAGAATATTTAAATTTTAAATATGGGTTGAATTTTATATTAAATAGTTTTAATATAAAGTTACCATTATTTATTATTATTAAATCCCATTCAAGTCATTGTATTTTGTGAGTTATTAGGGACAGGCATGATAGAATGGAAGTTCCCTAGAAATGTTTTGATTATTTAAATCTCCAACACTGTAACGAACCGAAATTTTGAATAAATATTGTTCCCTAATTTTTGTGTGTTATTTTATTTCTGATACTCAACAAAACAGTTTAATTTGATAACATGAGTATAATTAAAATGAGACCGTTGGGTTTTGACTGTTATATGACCATTGGTCAATGTGACTGATGTAAACTAAACGTTTCGATTATTGTCTCTAAATACAAGTAATCTTGGTTAATTAATATAGAAAGAAGATTTTATGGCATCACCTAGTAGTCTTGGACCGATCGAAGCCCATCTAACAGAACATGGGAAAGAGGTAGCACCACTGGGCTTTACTCTGGACCAAACCCAAGCTGAACTTTATCGTGTGAAGCTAGAACGGGATCGCCTCCGCGAGAAGTTCAAACTGATAGAAATTACTACTCGTGCGATGTTGGTCAAGCCTCCCTCGGATTCTCTCACCTTATCACACCTTACACTTAGGTCCTATGCTGGTGTGATAAGGGGCTACGTAAGGAGACCATAACTGCCTTCTGTAATCCTTTGTTTTAAATAAAAAATTGAGATTTATTCTTATGATGAAGTTTATAAATTTTCAAATGACCGGATAAATATAGTATGCATATTTTTGATGAATTTTAGAAAAAGGAGATTTTAAAAATGTTTATGTAAACCTTAAATAATTAAAAATGTGTAATGATTTTCAAAAAATGATCTTCTAAAATTATGTTTAGTGTGAAATTTAGAGTCTAATAAGATCAACTTCATTGTTGATGAATAGTAAATTATGAATAGTGATTTTACGCTTAAGATTAGTAATGTGACCAAATGGATTAGTAATTTCACTCAAAGAAAGTTTTAATATAATTTAGACACCTTGATTAAGTAATGAGATTCAATAAAATGGGTAAATAACGGTTTCATAAATTATTAGTCAAGTATTAGTTTTTTCAGGTGAATAGTGTTTTTTAATTAAAAATTTAATTAAAAAAAATTAGAAAATTATTTTTATAAAATGGACTTTATTTTTGAACTCAGAGCATTGATATTATGTTATGGTATGTTTTGGGGATTTTTCTGAAAAAAAATGAATTCTCGATGAATAGTTTTTGTATTTAAAAATTAAATTAAAAATAGTTAGAAAATTATTTTTATAAATTGGATTTCATAAATTTAATTAGAGAATCGATATTTGGTTATGGTGAGATTTTGGGTTTTTTCTGAGAAAGATGAATTTTCAGTGAATAGTAAAAAAAAGCAGTTTTAGGGTTTCGGTATGGTTAATGACATCATAGTTGTTTCATGATGATGTCATGAGATATTTTAAGGTTTGGCCGGCCAAAGGTGATGAATTATTGTATTGGGGGCCCCATGTGTCCTAACTCCATGGTAAATGCCATGGGAGAGCACATGGTTTTGAGAAAAGCACTTGTGAGGTGTCCCTTGGCCATTAATGCCTTGTCCCCTCACTTTCCCTATAAATACCCACCCTTTCTTCCTTTAATTTTCACTCCCAACTCTCCCCCAAGGTATTTCTGGTCTCCTTACCTCCCAAGGAGTCCTCCCAAGGTTCCCCTAGGCCTTCAAGGTCCAAACCTTTGAGTTTTAAGAATTACGTTTTAAGGTAAGGGATCTGACCCTGCTCTCTTTCTTTTCAAATGATCTCTTTTATGTCATTTATTTTATGCTCCATGTTCTTATGTTGTATGATGTTCTTTTATATTCATTATACTGTCCTTTTTATGTTCACATGATGAGATACCCCCTCTTACTCTCATCATTTCATTTTATGAATGTTTAATTGGCGTCGTTAGGCTGCCGAAATTTTTGTAACGGATTCTTTCACCCTTCTCATTTCCAAGTTCTATTTTCATGTCAAGTATTTCAAGTTCCTTTTTATTATGTTGGGGTATGATCTCTATATCTATCATACTGATCTTTTATGATCGTATGATGAGAGACCCTATTTTATCTCATCAATTCATTTTTATTGAAGTGTAAGTGACGTCGTTAGGCTGCCGAATTTTCATAAGAGAAATCTTATTTTTGTCTCACTTCCATGTTTTTCATTTCATATGGTATATCATTCAAATTTCATTACCATGTTCTTAAATACCTTATATTATTTCCCCCTACTGTTTTATGTATCATTTATGAGTGGGTGACCCATGTCCCATGTCTTTTCAATGTTTTCTAAAACCTTGTAACATAGCCGTTATGCTGCAGAATTTTCGTCTGAAAATGCCTCTCTCTCTTTTTTCAAAATTATTTTATGTTATTAAGTGAATACTCAAATCTCTTATTTCTACAGGGGTATTCACATGTATGTCAAAATTTTCTATTTTAAATTCTGGTATTTACATACATGAAACCCGCTTTCCCTTTCTGTGGGTTTAAAGTGGCATAATGATCATGTCATTAAAGCAGTTTTTAAAACGTTATGATTATGAAAAGAAAACCATTTATTTTATGCCATATGGGTTCTTTATGAAATGATTGATGATGATATATGTGGCTCACATGTTAATAAAGACATGTAAATGGTACGCCCAGATAGCGCTCCAATGCATTGGGTAAAGACTTAATCTCTAGAGATGACTTTTTAGACTGATAACTTGGTGAATAACCTTGGTAATTTTTAATGACACCTTGGGGATGGACCTTGGTTAAACGAAATGATTGTCAATATTAAATTTTTCAGTCACATCTTCAAGTTATGAAAATGTTATTTTTATTATGAAATTCCTCGTGATTTCTTTCTCATGCCTTAAAGTTCTTTTCATGACCTTATTGAAGTATCTCAAGTTCACATGTAAAATGTTTCTCTTGTTTCCCTTACTGGGCTTCTGCTCACCCTTTCTTTTGATGTATGTCCTCAGGTTATGAGATGCAGTAATGAACCTAGAATGAACTTAAGGAGAATCCTTTCAAGTGTTTAAGAAGAATGTTGCATGTTGTTTTCATGTATTATGTTCCTGGTTTCCAGGACACTAAACCTTAAAGATCCTCAGTTTTGTGTAATGTAATGAAAGTTTATGTTATAAAAAGACGGGATTCTATAGTTGGTAGCAGAGGATGGTTTATTTATTTGTGGAAATTAGGATATGAAAACTTTAGAAATAAACCTATAGAAAATTTTAAGTATAGGAAATCTTCCTGGTATTTTGGTGAGTATTGAGTAATGGGTTGCCAAGAAAATACATCCTTGTCTGGATACGAGCAGGTAGAGGTGTCTCTAGCATAGATGTACATAGGGGTAAAACCCAAAAACACCGCTTTGAGATAGACTCAAACGGGAACTGGTACACGACAACGGGCCCTGCTGCACTCTTGGTTACGACACTCCTAGGGGATATGCTTTGGAAAATTCATAAGCTTTGTATGAACCATTATTAAAGGAACAAAGATAAAATAAAATAAATATTCACATAAGGATATATGATCATGGATAACCTAGTTTGAAACCTAGGGGATCACAAGTTAGGGTATACTTTTCTTCTACAAGTTATACTTATATGATTTAACTTCCTTTTCATGATTATTGGCTAAGTATTTAAGGCCCTAATTATACGTTCAATTCTTAGTTAATGGTGTGAAATGGAAGAGCATGTCCCAACAACCAATGGGATAGAAAAATGTGACGATTTCCCTATTAATGTGATAGAGATGATGAGAGATCAAGTTGAACATATTGTGATTATGCCAAACCAGCTATCAAAAATCACAATTAATAATTGGTACCTAGTTGAATGCCCAAATTCATCAAGGAAGAAGAAGACAAAGTCTCAAGGATGTTCATATGATAAAGTTCATAAGGTAAAGAAGACCCAATTTATTTTTTCCAAAACGTGTGGGAAGAGACACCAAGGAGAATGTCACAAAGGAACCGGGAGATGTTTTGAGTGTGGGAAGATAGGGCATAAAGTAGCCAATTGCTTTAAAAAATGAATAATGTGATGAATGTAGATAAGGTTCGATCTAATGTACCATATACATTTCGATGTCATAAATGTGGAGAAGTTAGAAATTATCCAAGTAAAATCTCTCTTGGAATGGGTGAGAAGCATGATGAGCATCAACAATCTTAGAGGACAAGGGAACAATGCAAGTCCTATGCTGAGATGGATCATGATGACTGAAGTACATGTAACTTCTTCGCAATAATTGTCTATGTCATGTTGAATTTTAGTTCGTGCTCTATGATCATATCTTTTATGTTTTCTAAAATCATCATTTCACTGCCTAATATGATTTTATATCATTAAGTAAGACATCTATTGTTATGTACCACATGTTTATATAGTGAAGCTGTTCATCTTAAAAAAAATGTTGATTAGGGGATTAAAAGATGATTATTATTTTCGAAGACGTTTACTATTTTGGGAACCCTATTTGATCAAGGTAAATAGATTACTATGGTATTTTCTTTGATGAGTAATGGTTGACTTATATTTTGAAGAATTAATGAATTTTAGGTGAACTTATGGTATTATAGGTTACTTATGGAAATGATTGACCTATCTTGGGGGAATATATGTTTAGGTTAGTTACTTTTGTTATAAAATGTTAGGAGTGGTTTATGTTGTTTGGAGATGAACGATGAAGTTTATTTTGGAAGACTATGTTATCAAGTATTTGGGTTTCAATAATATTTTAGTTTATTTTGAGGAATTTTAAGGACAGTTATTTATGGAATGGTCTATGATGAACTCTGGGTAGTACAGTGGAACTTTGAAGATTTAAAAGTAGTTTCCCTTCCTATGGGATTCTTTATTTTTGAAGAGTTGTTTTATCTTACCATTTCTATTTTTGGGATAATGTTTAAAGATAGAAGAAATTGATAGTTAATCTTTTGTGGATTATGTGACTCTCTAGAAGATGATTCTTGTGCTTTTGATGAGACCAAGTTTTTTTGAATTTTCATCATTTGGAGAAAAGATTAGTTTTGATAGAGGCTTATTAAAGGTTGAAACTCTACTTGAAGGTAGGTATATTTTCTTATGTTTTTGTTCTATTTAGTAAATGAATTCCTCGAAATTAAGAAAAGGAACGTAAAACAAAAACGCTATTGGTTTACGTTTCCTACTAGGTAATCAAAGACCGTTTACACACATCGTAAGTTTGGGATTTTCTTATGGTTAACTTTCTCCTAATCATTTTTTCTATCACTCTCCCCCAGAACTTGACCCTTTGTTTTTTTCTTCCATATCCATGTTTTCCTCTATGGAATCCTAGTATGGGTTAACTCGGGTGACCTTTGTACTTCCCTTTGTTTCTTTTAACGTAATAGTTTTTCTGACTCCTTTTCTGATGTGGGACATTCAATGAAATTTCAAAACCCAATTCTTAAAAATTGCGAGGACGCAATTTCATAAGGGGGGAAGATTGTAACGACCCAAAATTTTGAATAAATATTGTTTCCTAATTTTTTTGTTTTATTTTATTTTTGATACTCAACAAAACTATTTCATTTGATAACATGAGTATAATTAAAATGAGACCATTGGGTTTTGACTGTTATATGACCATTGGTCAATGTGACCGCTGTAAACTAAACGTTTCGATTATTGTCTCTAAATACAAGTAATCTTGGTTAATTAATATATAAAGAAGATTCGATGGCCTCACCCAGTAGTCTTGGACCGATCGAAGCCCATCTAACAGAACATGGGAAGGAGGTAGCACCACTAGGCTTTGCTCTAGACCAAACCCAAGCTGTACTTCATCGTGTGAAGCTAGAACGGGATCGCCTCCGCGAGAAGTTCAAACTCATAGAAATTACTACTCGTGCGATGTTGGACGAGCCTCCCTCGGATTCTCTCACCTTAGCACACCTTACACTTAGGTCCTATGCTGGTGTGATAAGGGGCTATGTAAGTATAACGTAACTGCCTTGTGTAATCCTTTGTTTTAAATAAAAAATTGGGATTTCTTCTTATGATGAAGTTTATAAACTTTCAAATGACCGGATAAATATAGTATGCATATTTTTGATGAATTTTAGAAAAAGGAGATTTTAAAAATGTTTATGTAAACCTTAAATAATTAAAAATGTGTAATGATTTTCAAAAAATGGTCTTCTACAATTATGTTCAGTACAAAATTTAGAGTCTAATAAGATCAACTTGATTTTTGATTAATAGTAAATTATGAATAGTGATTTTATGCTTAGGATTAGTAATGTGACCAAATGGATTAGTAATTTCACTCAAAGAAAGTTTTAATATAATTTAGACACCTTGATTAAGTAATGAGATTCAATAAAATGGGTAAATAACGGTTTAATAAATTATTAGTCAAGTATTAGTTTTTTCAGGTGAATAGTGTTTTTTAATTAAAAAATTAATTAATAATAATTAGAAAATTATTTTTATAAAATGCACTTTATTTTTGAACTCAGAGCATCGATATTATGTTATGGTAATTTTTGGGGATTTTTCTGAAAAAAATGAATTCTCGATGAATAGTGATTTTATTTAAAAAATAAATTAAAAATATTTAGAAAATTATTTTTATAAAATGGAGTTCATAAATTTAATTAGAGCATCAATATTTGGTTAAGGTGAGATTTTGGGTTTTTTCTGAGAAAGATGAATTTTTAGTGAATGGTAAAAAAAGCAGTTTTAGGGTTTCGTATGTTTAATGACATCATAGTTGTGTCATGATGATGTCATGAGATATTTTAAGGTTTGGACGGCCAAAGGTGATGAATTATTGTATTGGGGGCCCCATGTGGCCTAACTCCATGGTAAATTCCATGGGAGAGCACCTGGTTTTGAGAAAAGCACTTGTGAGGTATCCCTTGGCCATTAATGCCTTGTCCCCTCACATTCCCTATAAATACCCACCCTTTCCTCCTTTATTTTTCACTCCCAACTCTCCCCAAACGAATTTCTGGTCTCTTTACCTCCCAAGGAGTCCTCCCAAGGTGCCCCGAAGCCCTCAAGGTCCAAACCTTTGAGTTTTAAGAGTTACGTTTTAAGGTATGGGATCTGACCCCCCTCTCTGTCTTTTCAAGTGATCTATTTTATGTCATTTCTTGTATGCTCCATGTTATTATGTTGGAGGATGTTCTTTTATATTCATTATACTGTCCTTTTTATGTTAAAATTATTATATACCCCCTCTTACTCTCATCATTTCAGTTTATGAAAGTATAAGTGGCGCCGTTAGGCTGCCGAAATTTTTGTAACGGATTCTTTCACCCTTCTCATTTTCAAGTTCTATTTTCATGTCAAATATTTAAAGTTCCTTTTTATTATATTGGGATATGATCTCTATATCTATCATACTGATCTTTTATGATCATATGATGAGAGACCCTATTTTATCTCGTCAATTCATTTTTATTGAAGTGTAAGTGACGCCGTTAGGCTGCCGAATTTTCATAAGAGAAATCTTATTTTTGTCTCACTTCCATGTTTTTCATTTCATATGGTATATCATTCAAATTTCATTACCATGTTCTTCAATCCCTTATATTCTTTCCCCCTACTATTTTATGGATCATTTATGAGTGGGTGACCCATGTACCCTCTCTTTTTAATGTTTTCTAAAACCTTGTACCATAGCCGTTATGCTGCAGAATTTTCGTCTCAAAATGCCTCTCTCTTTTTTTCAAAATTATTTTCTGTTTTAAAGTGAATACTCAAAGATCTTATTTCTACATGGGTATTCACATATATATCAAAATGTTCTATTTTAAATTCTGGTATTTACATACATGAAACCCGCTTTCCCTTTCCGTGGGTTTAAAGTGACATAATGATCATATCATTAAAGCAGTTTTTAAAACGTTATGATTATGAAATGAAACCCATTTATTTTATTCTATATGGGTTGTTTATGAAATTATGGATGATGATATATGTGGATCACATGATAATAAAGACATGTCAAGGGTTCTCCCAGATAGCGCTCCAATGCATTGGGTAAAGACTTAATCTCGAGAGAAAACTTTTTAGACTGATACCTTGGTGAATAACCTTGGTAATTTTTAATGACACCTTGGGGATGGACATTGGTTAAACGAAATGATTGTGAATATTAAATTTTGCAGCCACATCTTCAAGTTATGAACTACGTTATTTTTATTATGAAATTCCTCATGATTTCTTTCTCATGCCTTAAAGTTCTTTTCATGACCTTATTGAAGTATCTCATGTTCACATGTAAAATGTTTCTCTTGTTTCCCTTACTGGGCCTTCTGCTCGCCCTTTCTTTTGATGTATGTCCCCAGGTTATGAGATGCAGTAATGAACCTAGGATTAACTTAAGGATAAGCCTTTCAAGTGTTTAAGAATAATGTTTTATGTTGTTTTCATGTATTATGTTCCCGGTTTCCAAGACACTAAACCTTAAAGATCCTCAGTTTTGTGTAATGTAATGAAATTTTATATTATAAAAAGACGGGATGTTATAAACACAAACAAATTGTTAGATATTATCCTCATTTCAAAGTTGGTTAGTCTGATTTTACTAGTTTTAAAGTGATGTGTGTGACAATTTCAATATTCAATATATAAGTGTGTGAGGATCCCATAACCTAAAACTATCGTACCTCTTGGAAGATAACCATGTTGCAACAATTAATTATTTGATACATATTCCATTGTTTATAAACTATTTTATAGATGCCTTGTAAATTTATATAAACTATTTTATATAAAAAAAAATATTAATCCCTTTGTTTAAATTATTTCCATCATTTTAAATGTATATCATGTTTTGTTTTTAATATACTTTTGAAAGGACCTGGATGCTTGTTTAAAATAAAAAGATTTATTTGGTTAACTAATTATGGCTCCTTATTATATAATACTTAGTGATACCCTATTATGATTTTATCTCACACCCTAATTGTGCCTTTGTGTGTTTTTAGATTTCTAGTACAGTTCACCCTACAGAGTTTTTCGTGTATATATACTGATTTATATCTCTTTCTTCTATTTTGTGTGTGGAAAATTTATCCTCAGTTTATTGTAGTATTCTCCCAGGTGCTCATATCCAACCTATGGGGATCAATAATTCCCTTTGGGAAATCTCAGGACCATCCTTGGTTTTAGGTTACTAGGGTATCTGGTCTGGTTCGTGACAAAGTGGTGTCAGAGGGAGGATAAGAATCTTTCCTTGATGTCAGTAAGAATTTTTCATAATATTGTCATGAATTAGGAGGTTGTTGTGATTGAGTTCTAGACTAGCTCTCATAGCAATGAGCCTTAAGTTCTTAGGGGTTATTGGGAAAAAATGCGTGAATATTGGTTCTAGTATTTTACCTTAATTTGATTTTTGATAGATTGATATCTAAATATTGTTTTTCTATCTGATGGGATTCATTTCCCATGTTACTCTATTTTACTGATAATTATATGTCTTAAATGTTTTATATTGATGATGTGTACCATCATGCCTCCACAAATATGAGTGAATAAGATCCAGGGTGAAGCTGTCGATGAACCACAGTGGTCAAATCCTCTCACGGACCAGAATTTGGTTGAAGTCCTTATGTGTGTTATCCATGCCCTAGGAAAGGCACCTGCACGCATTCCTGTTCAACCTCCAACTGTGGAACCCCAATGGGATACCCTATGCAATAATTCTCAGTAGTTATTTCTCTAGAATATACCAGCATTCATAGACACCAATGATGTCCAATTGGATGCAGATTTCTTTAAAAAGATTTAACTTTGGATTTTGTTTATGTATACACCTAATGAGATCAAGGTGAAACGTGCTACCTTAATTCTAGAGGGGCCTATTAGTAAATGGTGGGAGATGATGGTGCTATAGGTAAATCGAAATTTATTCAAATGAAAATACATCAAATCTATTTTCACTGACCAGTTCTATCCAATGTTTATGGTGTTGGCTAATGCTTTAGAGTTTTTGAAACTCAAACGGGCTAATAAGACCGTGACAGAATATGAAAAATATTTTTGCAATAATTTTTATGGTTTACACTTGATATTGTATTGAATGATCAGATTAAGACTTGATGGTTCTAAATGGACCTTTGATATGATATTCATTCTCATGTTTTCTTGTGGAATTTTCCTTCTTATGCTGATGTTCCAGATAGAGCATTTATGGTCGAAATGGACCAGACTAGAATGTTAGGCTTGAAGGGAGTTCCATTCTCAATCATTGTATGTGTGAATGCCATTAAAGGGAAGACGAATCCTGATTATTATAATGGTCTTTATCTATATTAGGTTTCTTCTAAAACTTCAATATTTACTATTAGAGGCCCTTAGATTTGTTTCCAGTGTGGAAAACTAGGGAATATAAAACATTTTTTCACCGAGGCACCCAAGATATGTTTCTTATGTGGATGATAAGGTCACTTACAAAAGTTATTCTATATCTATTCCACTCCTCATAGTGTCATGTGATCATCATCGCCTTCTAAAGCTATGGTATAATCATATGTTTCATGATCAAATGGGTTCTAGCCATAGTTATTTGGAACAAAGCTTATCCACGTTGTGTAAGAGTCTTCAGAGGAATCATATATGGGTAAAGTGACTGTAATAGGTATCATCATTATATCTTCATTATTAGTAACTTATCTATTTAATATTGATACATCTCATTGATTTATTTCAATCATTATTATTAATTGGATTAATCATGCTATGGATATTCAATCTTTTCTGATGGATATTTATTTGCACCTCAGAACTAAGAGAGACCAAGGTCTCTATAGTCTTGCTTGTGTTTTCTCATTGTTGGATCTCAAGATTGATGAGAGTTTTTTGGTTCTAAACTTAAACCCTATTGATGTCATATTCATGATGGATTGGATCCTTTACAATAAATCCCATATTGAATGTAATATTTGATAGGTCTCCTTCAGTACAGTTGATGGGGTGTACCATATATTTCAAGGTGAATAGGACCGAAGTTTGAATAGTGTCTGACCTTCTGATATGGGGTTGGGGAAAGTAATATCAGTGTTTTATTTTGATCTATTGGGATAATCTGTGTGTCATTATATCTCTATGTTTATTATTGATTTTCATGATGTGTTCTCTTTTGACTTCTCTAGTTTCTACTTGTAAGGGAGGAATAATTCTATATTGATTTAGTACCAAGTACTCAGTCGGTATTGTATCCTTCTTACTGCATGTAACTAGCTAAAATGAATGATCTGATGACTCAGTTGGATAATCCATTATAGAAATTATTTATATTCCTGATTTTGTCACCTTAGATGGCTCCCATACTCTTTCAAAATAAATATGACGGGTCAATTTACCATTCTAGGGATCATTGAAAACACAATAGACTCATGGTAAAAAAAATATAAGTTTCCATGGATTGATGACGTCTTTGACCAATTAAAAGGGTCAAAGTGGTTCTCACAGATTGATCTTTATTCTAGTTACCATAAGTTGAGTATAAAAGAATATGACAGTCATAAAACTCCCTTTCAAAGTAAGTATGAATATTATGAGTTCCTTATCATGCCTTTTTGTCTAAACAAAGCTCCTACAATCTTTAAGGATTTAATTAATATGATTTCCCATGAATATATTGAAATCTTTGTGGTAGTCTCTATGGATGAAATCCTTGTTTACTCTAAGACAAAGGAGGATCGTGTACATCCTCTAAGGGTAGTTTTAGAATTGTTGAGAAATCACAAAATTTATGTTAATCTTTCAAAATGTGATTTCTTGATTTGGGAAGTGAATTTTGTGGGTTATGGTGTATTAGAACATGGTATTTTATTAGATTCTAAAATTTTGAATGTAGATATGCCATGGGAACAACCATGGAATGTTTTTGAAATTCAGAGATTCTCGGGTTTAGCTGGATACTATCGTCTATTTTTAAAGGACTTATCAAAGTTGGATTCTCAGATTACTTCTCTAAATCAAAAGGGATTAATGTTTTCTTGGGATGAGAAATTGAAGAAATATTTTGTTGAGATAAAACAACTTTCGATTATTATGTCGGTGTTGAAACTTCTTATGGTCGTTCATGGATATGTGGTCTTTTGTGACACATTAGTTTGAGGTTTTTACTGATTTATTATGATGGGTTATCATGTAATTTCTTATGTATATTGTTATCTCAGGACAAATAACAAGAATTACGAGATCCCTGACCTTAAAATCATAGTGTTGATGCCTGAACTTATGAAAAGGTGGTATTACCTTACCATATAAAGGTTTACTATGTATTCTGACCACAAGATCTTGAGTTATATATTCTCCCAAAATGATTTGAATCTCCCCTAGAGGCATTGGGTGGAGTACCTATGATCTTTCAAATTTGACGTCGCTTATATCCTAGAGAAAGATAATGGAATCTTAGATGCTCTAAGTAGAAAACTTCAGACCATAGATGTGAAAGAATCATCGAAAGAGTGTGTCTTGATGCATCTTTTTCCACATTTTCATATTGCAGTTTAGGAAATAGGGGACAAGGATGCTTTGGCTAGTGTTCTGAAGAAATAAACTATTATCGAGATGATTGTTTAGGAACAACATATTAATGATCATTCCATAGCATTAGAGACAATTTTTATGGTGGGGAGACCATTATTGACTGGTCGTTCTACATGGAGGTTATGTTATGTTATCAAAATCATTAGGTGGTGTAGTTATCAGTTAGGAAATTTGTGATTGGATATTTCCATAACTCTTAGTCGGTAGTTCACCTAGGAACCATGAAGATTTTCTGTGACATGTGGTATAGATTCTGGTGTCCAACTATGAGATGGGGCAATGTTGATTTTGTCTCTCATTTTTATACATTCCAATAGGTCGAGGCTGATTAATAGAGACGTTGAGTTTTCTTTAGCCACATACAGCACCAACAATGAAGTGGGATGATATCTTTATGAACTTTTTGGTTGGTTTTTAGTATACCAAGAAATAATAGTACATTATGGGTCATGATCGATAGGCTGACCAATTTAGCTCACTATATACCCTTTCATGATAAAGCCAAAGTTAAAGAGTTTTGAAATGTCTATGTGAATGATATTATTCATTTTCATGGAGTTCCATCATTATAGTCTCTGATAGTGATCCCCAATTCACTTCTTCTTTTTGGAAAGGTCTTCAAGTGGTACTGGGATCTTAGGTCCATCTGAGCATGTCATTCCATCTGTAGTCAAATGGACAGACATAAAGAGCTATATAGATTCTTGAAAATATTATTTATGCTTGCATCCTTGACTATAATGAGGCATGGGATGGCCATCTGGGCTATGTTGAGTTTTCTTATAACAATTATTTATCGTTCCATGATCAGAATAGCTCTTTTTGAGGCCTTTTATTGCCAAAATTATAAATATCGATTGTGTTTTTAGGAGATTGTTTAAATTTTCTTGGTTGGATCGAGATTAGTTAAGGTGAATTCAAAAAAGATACAATTATTTTGTTAAATAATGTTGAAGACACAAAGTGGGTATAAGTATTATAATGGTCGTCATCACAAACCATTTTGATTTTTAGTTAGTGGCCATTTATTCTTGAAATCTTAACCTTGGTTGGGTAACCGACAGCTTTCAAGGAAAGGGAAACTCATTACACATTTTAGGGGACCTTTATAAGTATTTTGAGATGATTGGAGGAGTTTATTCTGGTTTATCACTTCCATCATAGTTTACGTCGATATGTAACATTTTCCATGTATCAGAGATCCGAAAGTATCTTTCTGATCCATATCATGTTCTAAGATGGTGTGATCTTTTTTTAAACACCAGTTTATCAATGACTGAGTATATATCTAGGATAGTTGACTCTGAAACCAATGTATTTCATAGGGGGTATACCTTTAGTGTGAGTTCTATGGCATCACGGTTATGATACTCATGAGACATGGGAGAGGAAGGCACTGATGAGGGAGTAGTGGCTTCATCTTTTGGACATAGAAACTTATTAACATGTATTCTTTGGATAAAAAGGTTCTATGTAGGGGAGGTTGTAACATCCTATTACTATATTCAGGTGCTCTGCAACCCCTCTTTTGATCATGCTTTACTTTGGTTGCATTTAATGGTGTTTCAAGATAAATTTTTGAAATTTTTGGATTTTCTAGGACTCTGCATAGTTTGCACATGGTTTTCCCAAACCATATACCGTACAAGTTAATACTATGAAAACTGAGATAATGGGGGTTTTCATGGTTTGGAATGCAGTTTAAAAAAATATGCACCCACCAAGGAGAAACCATGAAACCCTATAGTAGGGTGTGAACGGTTCCGATGAATGGTTTTTCTAACAATGTGTCCCTACCTAAGTAACCATGCGTGTGGATTTTAATTAATCCTAAATGTGATAAAAGTTTTCCTAAGAACCAATATTAACCCCTAATCTTACCAAACATTCTCGAATACAAAATCCTAGGTCTCTAGATCCCCTAAGAACCAATCTTGGTGACTCCAAACCCCTTCTAAGGTGGATAAAAATTTGGGGATCATTGTTCAATCCTTTCCCAGTAAGTTTAGTCCATCCATTATCTATCTCCCTCTCCCTCTTATCTCCACCCTATGGTTTATTAGATTTCCATGTTGTTGAATGATCATATCCCAGTTTTTTTGGTTCTTGAATCTTTGTTAGATTCTCATATCTTCATTGGTGATTCCCTTTGATGGAGTTTCCTATTTAGGGATTATTTTCTCATGATATTTTGATCACTAGGTTGGTGGTTCTCTTTATGATGGCAAATTTTATTAATCCAAAATTGGTTTATTGAAATTAAATTTTTTGATTTAAAATTAACATCTTTTAATGGATTTATTAAAAACCAAATTCCATTTAATTAGGGATTTGAATTACACTTGACATGAAATTTGGAAAAACCACTAATTATATTGAATTGCAGTGTGATTCGTAATTGATAGAAAATTTTGGAAATATAATTGTGGAATTAAAATTGTGAAATTGAATTGTGAAATTGAATAGTAAAGTTAATTTCAAAATAGTATTTGAGAAAAACCGTTAAATGGTTTAGATTTAAATCCTTTGTTTTTATCCAAGAAAAATCCATCAATTCATAAAAAATTATCTTGGTTTTTAAATGGAAATTTACATATTAAAATTGGTAAATAGGGTCAAATTTTATTTTATACAGTTTTGAAATAAATTACCCATTATTGACTATTTTTTGACCACATGGATTGTAATATTCTGGCCCAGCTTACCACAAAACTGTTATCTCGACCGGTTGGCCACAAGGCCCAAAGTGCATTTCCCCAAAAGCCAGAGGCTGATGAATAGAAGCAAGGGCCTAGGGTGTGATAGTGGGGAAACTATACACTCATTGGTAGAGTGTAACATAGTGGAGTAAATATTAACAAATAGGAGAATAAATAGACAACACACAAATAAAACAAAAAAAGCTGAAGTATGATAGAAAAATATCCAAGTATCAAACATAAAAATGATAATGCATAATTTTAGATGTTCTAAGAAAGAATACAAAATAGGATACACTACAATAAAGTAAAGTACCTTACCAAATTATAGTAAAACAAAATGACACTCAACAACATCACAAGACAATGCTTGGTCCCATGCTCTCTTGCTCCTAAGCTACAACCAAGTACCTGTAAAAGGAGTCATTCCCCTATCGACACCTTCTTCAATATGGTTTGTTTGGTTCTAAAAACATGACCTCAATAGGTTGTGAGAAAATAATCTCAGTAGAAAACAACTAAAGTCTTGTGTCAATCTGTCAGTGAGTATACACAGAAGTTGTGTATAGTAAAGAAACGTAGTAAACTAGTATGAACTCAAAAGTAAAAACCCTAAAAATAATGGTATTCATTAATAGATTTTATTATATTCATTACTAGTTCATTTAATTTAAGTATTTAAATTTTGGAATCCGGTCTAAGCCTAACATCCCTCATATCAAAGTAAGAACAATAAATGTCTTAGAAGACCTCCTAACAAGTAAGTAATGTTTGAAATCAAGCTTGTGATTTGACATGGAAGAAGCATCACAATTCCCTCCACTTCATCATTTAAGTATAACCTGAGTTTGTTCTTGAGATTCCTAAGTTGGGATTCAAGTATCAACATAGGTGTAATTATATCGACATCCTATGATTTCGTTCTCAGTGGTCCAACTAGGGAGCTCTAGTATCACTCTCTATGTTGGTATATGAAGAAGCGAGTTCGTCCTTACTGGTCCAACTACGGATCCCCAAGGTATCACTCTATGTATAAGTTTATGTCATTTTAGCCTCTCCTTGTTGGTCCTACTAAGGATCCCAAGTGTCACTAATGACACAATAACCACAACCTCTCGAGTCCATCCATCGTGTACTAAGATGACCCCATGTATCACCCAAGGTCCAAGGTACAATAGTAATGAGAGTTAGTTCTGGGTGTTCTAAGTTGAACCCATGTATCCCCCAATGCTATTTACTATTTATCCATTTAAAATTCAATGAAACATTCCAACCTTCTTAACAATCAAGAACACGACAAGGTAAAGTGTCAAAAACAATCCCAAATCCATAATTAAATTCTCATGATTATAACATAATTTCAATTTTATATATAATCATGATTATTTTAAACAACCCCAAAAGGGAAAAAGAAAGCATTCCCATCGACATACTTGGGAGAAATGGACAAACCAATTATTTAAGGGAAACAAACCTGCAGGGTGTCCCTTAACCAATCAAAAATGCTAAACATGATTCAACATATTGAATTCATTATTATGAAAATATTTAACAACAAGGATTGATTTCCTTTAAAGGAAACACCTTAAACATGGATGCACGGCACAAAGACACATATAAGCACCTTAACAATTAATGAGTGGCACAAGAACACCTACCTCGATGTCGTATAACTAATATAATTCGATGTCAGACCTTTAATCATCCTAGATTGGAATAGATCTTAAAAAATAGGAAAATAATTCAACCTGGAATAACATCCACAATAATAGAAATCATCTATAATGACTCAAGGATAATAAATCTCTTACCGAGAGGAATCCAACAAGACAGATGACACTTGAATCGGGTTCCGGACGACGAAACTGGACAAGGAAACATTCTCACAACTCCTTTTTCTTTACTCAGCATCTCCTTTGTCCATAAGAAGAGAAAATGAGTCTATTTTCCATTTTAAGACGAATTTTATTCATACGCGGTGTGTAAGTTTATATGCATGGTGTGTACATCATTTTACTATTCATCAATTCGCCGACTTACTTTACACGTCTCGCACCGACCTTGCTCACATGACTACATAGCATATAATTAGGAGTACACCGTGTGTAGTGGATTTTTCATCTATCCCAGTCCAAAAAAATCACACACCATGTATCCATATCATACAAGGCCAGACCACACAGCGTGTATATAGGATTTCATGTCCTGTTCTACTAAAACATAACGTTTGTTCAATTTTCCTTGTTTTCTCAAAAACAGCCCAAATGGAAAATAAAGGTTGAAACAGTACCTCATAAGAAGAACATGGTTCTTACAAAACTCCCCATTAAATCAATTCATCCCCGAATTTCCCTTCCATGGATGGTGAAGGAGTATCTAAGAATATTTCTTGCCACTGAGCACGTATGTCGGCGTCCCTCTCCCGAGTCTCGTTTTGTACTCATCAATGTTGACATTGCACCCATACAAAATGAAATGACCGGCCTCAGAGAACCCTCATGTTGTTATCAAAAATATGAATTGGATTCTCCTCAAAATATGAATCAACCTACATCTCAACCTCCTCAGTTTAAAAATGTGATATGGGACTGACTCATAACGGCGCAGCTGAGATATGTGGAAGACGTCGTGCATAGTTCAGTACCACTGAGGAAACTATAACCAATAGGAAACCTAAACGACTCGTTCTATAATTTAAAATGGTCCTACATATTTTTGTGAGAGAATACCATGAATCTTGATCCTATTTTGTCCCAATCAAGGTGCAACACATAGGTAAGATCGATCCTGGACCTCGAACTCCAAAGGTCATCTACGACGATTGGCATAAGATTTCTAACGAGACTGCGTAATAGAAATATGTCTATGTATCAAGTGAACTATCTCGGTACTCTCTTGGAAAATAAGAGGTCCCAACATAGCTCCCTCTCCTACCTCCATCCAACATAGGGGTGGTCGGCATATCCCACCATACAAAGCCTCAAATGGCGCCATATGTATAGTAACTTAGAAGCTATTATTATAGGCGAACTCAAACAGGGGTATATGATTCTCCCAAGAACCCAAAAATTCTAGTAAATATGCATGAAAAATGTCCTCCAGCACCTAAATCATGTGCTTAGACTGGCCATCTGTCTGAGGGTGGTAAATTGTGCTCAGAATCACTTGTGTACCCAACACCCTCTGAAAACACTTCTGGAAATGAGACGTAAAGCCAGAGTCTCTATCTGAAATGATAGAGCGAGGGACACTATAAATTTTTACCACCTCTTAGATATACATATTTGCGAGCTCATTAAGACCAATTTTCTCCTTGATCATCCAGAAGTGAGCGACCTTTGTAATTCTGTAAACTAAAACCCAAACAACATCGTTGCCTCTAAGCGACATTTGTAAAACCATCACAAAATAAATCATGACATCATACCATTTCCACTCTAGAATAGATAGTTGTTGTAAAAGTATATTTAGCCACGGATGTTCTTCCTTGACCTATGGATTTGAGGAATACCTCATAACAAAACCTGCTACTTCTCCCTTCATTCTCGGCCACTAGTATTGATGGCGCAAGTCATGATACATCTGTGTGACTCTAGGATGCACTGCCCAAGATGAATCATGAAACTCTCATATTATCCCCTCGTGTATATCCCCAGAAACCAACACATGTCCATGGAAACACAAAACGTCATCCATGCCTATTATCCATCTAGGGGGAGGTTTCTCACCTTCCACACTCTCCCATAGATCTAGGCCTTCAGAATCTGATGGCTTCCACATCCTCATTCTGTCTAGTTGGGTAGAGGTAATATCCAAAGATAAAATATAAGCATATCCCTGATCATTTTTCACCTCTAAATTCATCTCAAATAACAATTCCATAAGATTCCACTCACCACTGGCCTCATGCATTGCTTGTATCTGAGTCCTCCTGCTCAATGCGTCAGCCACTGTATTACCTTTTCCATGTGTATAGGTAAGATCAATGTCAAACGACTGAAGGTATTCCACCCACTATCACTATCTCGGATTCAAATAACGATGAGTGAGGATGTATTTGTGACTTTTGTGGTCATTGTACACCAAAAAATTCTCTCCCAATAAATAATGTCTACAGCAGTGCAAATCTTGAAAAACATAATCAAAATCGAGATCATGCATTGGGTAATTCCTTTCATGTGGACTCAACTGCCGAGAACTATACACAACAACTCGATCACCCAACACAAGCACTAATCCCAAACCAATACCTAATGTATCACAGTACACAGTGAAACTCTTGCCCATCTTTGAAAATATCAGTATCGGCGCAAAAGTTAAATGTCCCTTCAACTCCTAAAATGTTGTGTCACAAGAATCCGACATTTCAAACATCACACCTTTCATAGTCAATCCTGTCATTAGCACTGAAAACCATGAGAAGTCCTGTATAAAATGCCTATAGTAACCATCAAGACCTAAGAAACTATGCACCTCAAAAATGTTTGTGGGATGCTCTGAGGTAACTACTGCTTTCACCATCTCTGTATCCACTAATACCCCAGTCTCTGAGATGACATGACCCAGGAAGTGAATAGGATCCATCTAGAAGAAGAATTGTGTGATCTTGTCATATAATTTATGCTCTCTCAGTATATTCAAAACAATCTCTAGGTGTTTGAAATGGATGCTTCAATTATGAGAATAAACAAAGATTTCGTCTGCAAAAACCACCACAAAGGAATCAAGGTAAGTATGAAACGCTCAGTTAATCATCTCTTTGAAAACTGTTGGCATGTTCATTATAACAAATGGCATAACCAAGTACACATAGAGATAGTACCTACTATGAAAGGTTGTACGAGGTATCTCTTCTTGCTAAACAGGTACCTGGAGATATCCTGACTTTAAGTTAATATTCAAGTATGCTCGGGCTCCTAGAAGCTGATCAAACAGGTCCTTAATCTATTCTAAGGGATATCGATTTTTAAATATAAACTCATTCAATTTTCAATATACCACACATAGCCTAAGGGTATTGTCTGCCTTTTCGTGAAAAGGACTGGTGAACTCGAAGGAGAAGTATTGGGTCAGATAAAACACTTAGCTTATAGATCTTCTGACTACCTCTTGAGCTCTTCTAACTCCATCATATCCATCTTGTAAAGAGGGATGGATATCGGTGTAGCTCCTGGATCTAGATTTATAGTGAACTATACCTCTCTAACAAGAGGAATTATTGAGAATTAGTCCTGGAAAGCATCCCAGAAACATTCAAACACTGGAGGAAAGATTGTCAGACATGTTCCCTAAACATCCACATATAAACCCACAATCTGGGATGTCATTTCACCCAACCCACGATGTTCGATTCCATCTCGGCTCGCCTGGACATCCCATTCACCCTTGTATAGAAAAGACCCTCCCTCTGGTGACGTAAAACTCACCCTGTAGTGATAAAAATCAACGAAGGCCTGATAAGATACCA
Organism: Viscum album; assembly: GCA_963277665.1. Lineage (NCBI taxonomy): Eukaryota > Viridiplantae > Streptophyta > Magnoliopsida > Santalales > Viscaceae > Viscum > Viscum album. The sequence continues at coordinate 871,682,409 of OY728143.1, read as the reverse complement.
GCCAATTCATTCTGAGGATAAAATCAAACCCCATCATCTCTAAGACTTAGACATCCCAAAAATAAGTGACATCCACCGATTTCAAGGGGGAACTCCTTGCACAGACGCACCCATGTCGTTCTAATCCCAAATAGAGTGTATAGCATCATAACATTTTCATATATATAAACACAAAGCCCAAGGATCTTAAAAAAATCACAGATAGAAACCTTTTCATTGCATCAGTATCAAAAAGTGAAAAGGTTAAAATAGAGGCAACTTGAATAATACCTCCGACAGTATAAGGTCTGGGATCTAGCTTCTATTTGTTATGTTTCACTACATATGTCTAACCTGTACCACAGCCCTATGACACAGCCTGTCTACCCTGAGGTGACCCACCTAGTTTTCACTGAGATCTGGGGGTCTAGCTACCATGGCCACGCCCACTACCTTGTCCTGCACACCCTAACATATTCCAGTTTCTAGACTGGTGAGAAGATACTAACCCTAATCAAGTATGTTGAGTCTGTATATAACCTCTCTAACTAGCCATTTACTAGTGAGAAGATACTAACCCTACTCATGTACGTTGAGTCTGTATAGAACCTCTCTGACTAGCCATTGGTGGAAATGTCTTGTAGAAACATTGTAGATAGATCGTCTGGCCGCAATCTCAGCACTCAATTGGGTCCTTCATGCACTGGGGACTCATATTTCCCGACCTAATGCACTAGTAGCATCTCACCTAGATACCCGAAGAAAAGTTATGTCTACTCATATCCCCACGAGAAAACTCCATACAATGATTCTTTCTTACCGTCTAGACAGTACCAGATCTTAGTGATGAACCACCCTGGCACACACCCCCAGATTCTCATAGGTTCTGCTCGGTAATCAGTTCTTGATTTATAATAGTAGAGATATAAGGTAACCTAAAGACTTTTACCTGGGATCAGATGTCAAACATGAGACCATCCTCAAAGCGTTTAGCTTTCAATAAGTCATCACCCATCCGAATAGGTGCGAATCACTGAAGATCAGCAAATCAGGCTGAATAATCCATAAATGACTGTGTGCCCTGCTCCAGGTGCATGAAGTCCCAGGCTCGGTCAGCCCTCAACATATTGGGAAAATAATAATCAAAGAAATACATCTAAAATTTTTACCATGTCATATCTTGATGACCCCATACCTGAGTGATAATGTCACACCATCTCTTGGAAGAATCACAAAGCACACACGCCGCGAGTTTGACCCTCCTTTCAAGAGGCATCTCTGGATGCTCAAAGATAGTCAACACTGATTATAGCCATGATTCTATCACATTTGGTCCACTATCCCCTGAAAAGTAGGCAGCTGCTACTACTCAAATATATGTATCATCTCTACCATATATGTGGTAGCCTTCGATGCTTCCTGGAAGGTCTGGCGTACATCTCATGGTTATCATGACGGAATGACTCCACAAAATATGAGTACACTGCGCGCATGTCCCCTTACACGGCGTTTCCTCCAAGTCATCAAAATGGGCGTGTACTTCTGCCAAATTTGTCCATGTAGAACCGCATGTACATCGAGTGTTCCCCAAGAGACATAGTGTGTACTTGAGTTTCCTTTCTATCAAAGTACTTAAACATGGATAGAACTACATGGATCTATCGGTGTAAGAATAAACGGCATTTTTAACTAGAAACGATGTGTACTGTAAAATTTTCATCCCCTTATGTCATTAGTCACACGGTCGGATACACAGTTTACTTCTACGTAGTTTGTGCTCAAGGTACACGGCGTGTTCTACTAAAATTTAGAAAATTTGTGTTCCCTCCTCACATGGAAGTTCACACAGTCAAGCATTACATGGTGTGTACATAGGGTACACGGCGTGTTCTTCATAAATTTTTTAACACATTATTCCCTAAATAAAAATAACACAATGCGTGTTAGGCTAGACTACATGCTATGTATACTGGGTTTATCAGGGCTGGAACTCCAAAATTTCCTAGAACACCCCTACTCTTTTGAAAAATCAACCAGCGGGATTCCAAATTCAGATTTGTGAGGGACCATACTCCCCATGAATAAAATTTTGGAACCTAAGGAGAACATATCATAATACAAATATAGGTAAAAATATGGATCATGATACACCAAATTCTTGTCCTAGAGGGCCCATACTCCTCAGAAGAAAAAGTTTGGCATCAATTAAATCCAAAACATAGCACGTACCAATTCACTTATCACAACAACAAGCATAGATACCACATCATCTATCACAACAGCATGAAATAACTAATGCATCCTTGATGGCATGGCATAATTCATGGCATGTGTTTCTAACAACTGCCTATATTATGAATGAGATGGCATACCCTCATCTAATGGGGTTGCAACAAAATATAACCATAATTTCATCAATAGTAATTGTCTAAATGAACTGTGTCACCCAAGAGTGAAATCGAATCAACTGTAATAGCTCAAAATATAAAGATCATAAGTCAAATCGATGCAATTTGGATTTTTCCTATACACAGGGTAGCTACTCCCGAGAATAGATAATTACCAAATACCTATTCTTCCCTATCCCTATCTATTGACTCTAAATAGTAAGACAAAATAGAAAAGAAATGCCTCTAATACCACTTTGTGACATCGTGACCCGGCTTCCCACTAAACTGATAGCCAGACCAATTTTCCACATGGCCCCAAGCGCATTTTGTCGAATTCCAGAGTTTGTCGAAAAGAAGCAAGATCCTAGAGTGTAATAGTGGGGAAACTATTCCCCCATTGGCAGAGTTTAAAATATTTGAGTGAAGAGTAATAAATAGAAGATTCAATAAACAACATGCAAGTGAAACACAATATTGGAAGTTTGATAGATAAATATCCATGTCTCGACCTTGAAAATGATAATGCAGCATGTTACATGTTGTAAAAAAGCATCCGAAACAATATAAACTACAATACAGTACAATACAATACCAACTTACAGTAAAACAAAATGAGACTCAGCAGCATCACAAGCTAAGGCTTGGCCCCATGCTCTCTTACTCCTAAGAAAAAATCAAGTAATTGTAATAGGAGCATTTCTCCTACTGACACCTGCAGCAATATAGTCTGTTTGGGCCCAAAAAAAGGATCCAAACAGGGTGTGATAGATGAATTCCAGTAGGTAACCACCAAAGTTTTGTGCCAATCTGTCAGGGAGTATATGCATCAGTTGTATATAGTAAATAAATTTAGTAAAGTAGTATGTAATCAAAATTAACAACCCAACAAATACTGTTATTCATTTATAGAGTTTAGTATATTTATTAGTTGTTCGTTTACTCGAATTGTTTAAATTTCAGAATCCAGACTAATCCTAACATCCCCCATAGCAAAGTAAGAACAAATAAAGTCTCAGAAGACTTCCTAACAAGTAAGTAAAGTCTGAACTCAAGTTTGTGCTTTCACTTGGCATACATGTCACAATTCCTTCAATTTCATCATTTAAGTATAACCTGACTCCATTCTTGAGATTCCTAAGTTGGAATTAATGTATGATTCTAGGTTTAATTCTACTAACATCCTACGAGTCTGTTCTTAGAAATCCTACAAGGGAGCTCGAGTATCACTCTCGATGTTTCTATAAGTTCAAACAAGTCTATACTCAGTGTTACTACTAGGGATCCCTAAGGTATCACTCTATGTATAATTTTATGTCCGTTTAGTCGGTCCATGGAGGTCCTACTAGGGAGACCAAGTGTCATTAATGAAATAAAAAAAACCTCTTGAGTTCCACCATGTCCTTCTAAGCTGAACCCATTTATCACCCAAGGTTCCAGGTAAAATAGTCATGTGAGTCCATTCATAGCGTTCTAAGTTGAACCCATGTACCACCCAATGCTATTTACCTTCTATCCATTTAAAATTCATTGAAACATTCCAACCTTCTTAACAACCAAGAACACTCCATGGTAAAGAGGCAAACACAATCCCAAGGCCATAATAAAATACATACAATTCTAACACAATTTCAATTTCAGATATAATTATGTTCATTTTAAATAACCGAAAAAGGGGGGAAAAGCATGCCCCTCGACATCCATGGGAGAAACCATCAAACCAATTATTTAAGGTAAAATCAACCATGGGGTGGATCTTAACCAATAAAAAATGATAAACATGATTCAACATATTGAATTCATTATCACGACAACATTTAGCAACAAGAGGGATCGATTTCCTTTCAAGGAAACACCCTAAACATGGGTGTGTAGAACAGCGGCACATATAAACACCTTAACAATTAATGAGAGGCACAAGACCAACTACCACAATGTCTTATAATTAATACAACCCAATGTTGGCCCTTGAATCATCCTAGAAGAGAGTATATCTAAGAAAAGAGGTGAATCATTCAACATTGAATAACTTCCTCAACAACAAAAATGATCTAGAATGTCTCAAGGAGAATAAATCTCTTACCGAGAGGAATCCATCGAGACCTACGATACATGGATCGGGTTAAGGATGATGAAACGGGAGAAGGAAATGTTCTCGTGGCTCCTTCCTCTTCACCCAGTAGATCATCTTTCCAGAAGAAGAGAAAATGATGCTACTTCCCATTTTGAGCTCAATTTTAGGAGCACATAGCATGTAAGTTAATATATATGGCGTGTACATCATTTTAATGTTCATCAATTCGCCAAATTACTTTACACATCCCGCACTGACCTTGCCAACATGACTACACATCGTCTACCTAGGAGTACACGGTGTGTAGTAGATTTTTTATCTCTCTCATGCCAACAAAATCACACATTTTGTATCCCTATCCTACACGACCATAAGAAATGGCATGTTCATAGGATAACACAATGTGTTCTACTAACACATAACATTTATTTAATATTCCCCATTTTCTAAAAAACCCGATGAAAAAAAGAAAGGTAGAAACAGTACCTCATAAGAAGAACCGGGTTATTAAATGGATGCTCAAATAATTACTTAGTTTTTAGGTAAAAACATATAAACATTGGAATACCCCAAAAATAGATTGATTCTTTATTACTCATATTTGAACATATTGGAATATCTTAACCTTAGTATGATGTTAGTTAGTGCTAATTGATTAGTGTCAAAGGGACGTGTGTGAAAATTTTCATTTTCACTATATAACTGTGTGAGGATCCCATAACCTGGAACTATTTTACCTCTTGGAAGATGACCATGTTGCTTGTGTTGATTCTTTCATATACATTCCATTATTTGTAAACTCTTTTACAAATGCCTAATCAATTTATATAAATTGTCTTATAATAAAAAAAATTATTAAGAAATTTGTTTAAATATTTTCCATCATTTGAAATGTAAAGCATTTTTTGTTTTAAATAATCTTTTTAACTAACATTCCTTCTTATTTAAAACTGAAATATTAATTTGGTTAATTAATATTGTCATATTATTGTGGAATCCTTTATTATACAGTAAAGGTATTTAATCTAACACACTAACTATGCCTTTGGTCCTTTTTAGATTTCTTCTTTCCAGGTTTGAGTATACGGAAATCACCACTTGGAGGTTGTAGTTATTGTTGATCTTTAGGGTTTGAGTTTTTGTTTTCATTGGTACTTGGGGGTTTACCTTGTTTTCAGGTACTTTTGTGGTAATTTAGGGTTTTTCACCTATTTTGATTCTGGAAAAGTTTTCCATGAGGAGTTTTTCTTGTATTCAAAGAGACTAGTATATATTTCTTTTATTGTTTTTGTAGAAAAAAAATTTCCCACATTCTTATTTTATAACTCTAGGTTCTAGTCTCGGAACCTTGGGGACAGATAATGACCTTTGGTCCATGTAATGAATGTCTTGGGTATCAGGGTACCAAGGCATATGTGTTGGTTCTTGATAAATTACATATATACTTAATATATATCATATTTATATCATGATACACATTCTAGAGATGATGAAATCATGATTAAATTAATATTACCAAGAATTACACGTCAAAACAAATAATAAAAAACAAGGCATCTCTTACCTTAAATGAAACATTAATATTAAATTGTTAATAAACGGGTAATAAAAAGACACAAGAATATAATAAATGGTATGATATAAATAAATATGGTTTTGTGAATTATTTATAATAAAATTATATTTATTATACTTGAGGTTCAAACATGTACAATGGATGTCAAGACTTAAGGTAAGGGGATATCTTGTCTCACTTTTATTTTGGAGATACTTCTACCAAATTCACCACTCATTTATTTTCTATGATGTATATACTTATCTAAGACAATATATTTCATGAATATATTTCATTTAATGATAATAAATGTTTCCATCGGTTTTATTCTTTCATCAGAATTATGATTTGAATGTTATTAATGTAGTAAGGTATTTTTTGTCTCGATTTTCCCCTTTTGAGATGCACGTTATGTTATGAACCAAAACTATTACATGCGGTGTATATAAATCCCCATTGAAATTTAATATTATAAATTTATTTATACTCATGATACATTATATTTCATTTTATGTAATTCCATTATGGGGATTGTTATTCAAGGTTTCTCAATGGGAAATGATTTTATGTTACAATATTATCATTAAATAGTATTGTTTATGATCAAATATTCAATATTGAAATATCATGATCTACCAATCAATAATTAACAATAATTTTATTCTTCTCTAGTTATTAATGATATTCTAATGTAATGGAAAAAAAATTCACTCTTTAGTACTTAATATTATTATGAAATTGATTTTTTTAGTTTGAATATAAATCTCCCAACAGTTGGAAATCTATTTTCTTTTAAAACATGTTTTCTAAAAAAATTAAAAAAAATTAAATGATAATTTATTCTAATTTTCAAGGAAAAGGGTTTAAAAAAATATGTTTTAAAATTCTTTTAAATTATTTTCAAAATTTCCTTTATTCTTTTGTAAGGTTATTTGAAAAGATTTTTTTTAAATGTCTTCTATTTTAAAAAAATCAAAGAGTAAATGATGTTTTCCATAAAAAAATTTATATGATCTTTAAAAATTATTTTCCACTTAATATGACATATTTTGGAGTTATATATGCCTTAGAGGGGATACGATCCAAGGATACCACTAATATTATTTATTTGAATGGTGTATGTTTTAATGGAATGATATTTATGAAACCCATAACTTTTCCACATGTTATACTATGAGGAAATTATTATGAATCCTAATTCTTTTCACAGTTTCTTCTAGGATGAAATAACTATAAACCCTATCTATTTTTCACTTGATATGATATGATGGATATTTATAACACCCATTAAATTTTATGGGTCATGATATGTTGATATTTTATGATCCTCTAGAACACATAAATAGGGTTTTCATTATGTTGTGGGTGGGACTTATATCTCCCTCGAATTCATTGGTGGGAGTTAACTATGTTTAGTAATACAGGGTAGGAATTGGAATTAATGTCGGTTCAGTAATACAAGGTTGGAATGGGAAGTAAACCTAGTTTTTTAATACATGGCCAGAATGGAGATTGAACTCTATTCAATAATAGAATTTCTCTACCATAATGCTCTTAGAAGTGAGCATTGACGAAAATGAAATGATTTTCAATTCTTATGCACATTCCCAAAACAGCATGTCTTATTCCATTGTTATTCTATCATGACTCGTGTTTATTTATTCCCTTATGATTCATGTCTTATGAACTGTCAATTTTTATTCCATTTTTGAAGATTGTGATCTTTGATATGTAGGGTATGATTTTTCAAATGTTATATTCATGTTATCATATACTTATGTTCAGGTTATGCTTATGTATCTCCCATTTTTACTCTTAATGAACATCTAATCTTAACGTTGGTAATGCCCCGACCCTAGTTACCCAGAGTCGGTTCATTATTACATAACATTGGCATGATCACAAAAGATCAAAGTCTTGAAAGACTGATTATTTTAGTAGCCTTGGAAGTACTAAATACATTCATAATGTTATCATTACATCTTAAAATGAAAAACTAAAACAACATTGTTTCCATAGACCACACTCATATCCCCTTAGACTGTACCTATAGGTCAGTCATAAAATAGTTCTTTGCATCCTGGGAAAAATAAAACATAGAAAGGGTTGAGCTCAAATGCTCAGTAAGGATAAAAATATAGCGGAAACTTTTATAAATAAGCATAATAATTTAACGCAATGTATAACACTAAAACAAAATCCTTTTAAACTTGAACTTCAGCATAATATGGAAATGATAAAATCAAATAATATCATTTACTTACTCACATGGATATTCTACTAGTCTAATAATCACATGTAATATCAATATCAACTTTCATAATGATGGAATGTGTAATGCCATACTTTCATAACCACGTAGTCAAGGCCTTGTTCGAATACTACAAATAATATTTTTTTCAAGTCCTTCTGCCAAGACACTAGTTTGTATCATTAGACCTACTGATGCATCAAGGAACTATAGCGGGCTCCACCTGTCACTTACTAAGTCCAATGCATTCCTCATATGAAAAGGTTTAAACATAACATAATCATTCATATTAAAACAAGCTTAGGGAATGTCAATACTTTATCCATAAACCATGAATGGTATAAAAATAACACATTCACAGTCAAATATATCACAAAACCTTCAATATAATATTGAAGTTTTGTATCATAATAAATCAACTTCAAATAAGTTTAAAATCCATTAATGGATGTTGATATAGATGAAAATGATTTTTATAACTCATTGAGGGAAATATATATTTTTCATAAAAACATTTAAAATCCACACAATTTATAAAGGAAGACATTTAAAGGCATTTTTGAATCAAAGTGTCTCATACCACTTCAAAACTTTTGAAAGGAATTAACATTTTATAAACATTCAGGTCCATATAAATAAATCCTTAAAAACAATTTTGAAAATATGGACATTAATGAGAATGATTTAGAATAATAAATATTTAAAACATTTGAAAATATGTTTTAGTAAAAAAGTCCCTTAAAAATAATCCCTTTTAAAACACTTTTATGAAACATGGACATGGAAAATAAATATGTCCCAATAAAAACTTACACATAAACAATCTCGGATAATAATGAGATTGAGAAATGAACCCTTACCTTGTACTTTTCCTTGGTCTTGGGTAAGTTAACCACTTGTATAATGGTGAAATAAATGACATTAAATTATACAAGAATCATATACATTAATATGATATCATATATGGTCTTCTAACATTGCCTTGTTAATAATATCATAGTATTTGTTTCGGGTGTTAACAGATTCATCTTACTTTATATTCTTTGTTATATGAGTCATATTTGTTATCAATGGGGTGTATCTTATTAATATAAATAATTATATCAAGTCTTTAAACATTATTTTTAATCATATAATGAAAATTAGTCTTGAATGGTTACGATGGGGAATGAATCTCATCGCGTTCATGGAGACGGTAATCCGTACGTACGCACGAGCGACAATGTCATTCTTTTGATATTAAAATAATATATAATTGGATGCTATATCATATATACAGAATAATTATTATGTTATATTTATTATTTACATCAATTAAACATCATTATTATACCCATCCAAATTATAATGTATTGAATAACAATTACACCACGATGTGGTGACGGTAATCTATACGTACGAACGTATGGTGACATGTCCTTCAAAGGATGGATAGAATATTGAATTTGGTTGTAACATATTTATAATAACATCACATTATATATAAGATACTAGATTTATTATTTTATAATAGAAACAACAACGAAAAAGGAAGTGGAAGAGGAAAGGAACTTGAAAGAGGTGATGAAATATTTACCTCTTCTTCAGTTTCTTCCTTTTGATTTGATCTAAAGGGCTCCTTAGGTTGTCTTTATGACTAAATTAAGGCCTCTAGTATGAAGGTAGGAGAGTTGGGAGGATATTTGGGCAGGGGTTGGCCGAGCCTAATGGCTTTGATGGTGTGAATTAGAGAGAAGGGGGAGTGCCCTTTTATAAGAGGGGTGAGAGGCACATTAGGAAAAGCTAGAAATATTATTTTAAAATAAAATCATTTTAGGTTTCTAATGGATCGAAAAATAATTCTTTAAAGTCTAAGGTTGGGATGGGTTGAAAACCACTCAACCAATAGGTTCTATAATGTTTTGGGTCACTATATTAACTTTATCTTTTAGATTTAACTCTTAGTTAAGTAATTTTACATTTACCATATAACTTTGTATTTTTATATTATATGGTTAATAAACATACTATATAATTCCAAGAGAACCCCAAGTGGTACATTAATGATACACCTATAAATATTTAAGTCCTCTGTCTGACTCATATATTTTTTATAATAGAATATCAATTAATAATATAATATTTGTTTTAAAAACTCTTTTATGTCAATCATGACACTATTCGGTATTCTATTTTTTCTAAATTGATAACAGCATTATTACTTCGAAAACAATTCATCTAACCAAACTTAACATGTCATATTAACCTGTAAAATTAGTGGAATTCATAAAAAGTCTCAAATTACATTTATTTGGGCATTTATAATATCAATTATTTTAATATTTCTTTAATTAGGTAATTACTGCATCATCAATTTATCATAAACAAATTAAATTATTTAATGTCTAAAAAATAAAAATAAAATACCATTATGTAGGAAATAATTTTTAGCTTTCTAATAAATATTTATAGTCTAATTTATCTTATATATAATCCTATATTAAAAATATTTTAGTTATTAACCTTAGAATTTAATAGTTTTAACTCTTCTTTAAATTAAACAATAATAAATATCCTAATATAATCCAAGTGGACCTAAAGGATAATATTTTATTACTAAGATTTTTTTGGTCAAAATACACTTATCTAGTAGAAATAGGACATGTGTTACGGTGAAATGTTCAATAAAATTTTATATATCTAATATTATTACAAAATGGATCCAATGGATTAAATTGAACATATGTAGGTATTATATATCTATTTTGACCAAAAATAAATTTAAATAAAATAGATAATTATTTAAATGAATAGTCGGTTTTAACCAATAACGCTGTTTTTTCACTATTCATCCAAATTGAATGTTTTCAGAAACAAAAAAATCACCCTAAGATAATTTTGATATTCCAAATTCAAAAATGAAGTCTATTTTACAAAATTCGAAACATAGAAATTTCATTTATTAATTTAAAATTAATTCCTGTTTTCAAAACCAAAAAACGTATTTTTAAGAAATAATAACTACCAAAATATTGACACTTGTTTATGTCCAATTTCAAAGTGAAATTACTTCCAATGACCATCATTTGATTAAATGATAAAAATATAATCTAATTGTTCTTCAAAACCAATCATATGTATAGTTGAACACTATAAATAACTTTGATTAAAAAGTTGTTTTCAGTTAAAATTTAGTATTTTTCACTATTCACCCTAATATGAAAGTTATTAGAAAAACACCAAATATTAATCAAAATTAAATTTTTATGTCCTGACTCAAAAGAAGAAGTTTATTTTGTCAAATTTAATATATAAAAGTTTCAAATATTGGATTTAAAAAAGGTTCTCCATTAAAAGTCGGTAAAATTGCATTTAAAAAAACTACTGTTTTTATCTGAAAAAAATGAATTTGTTCTTATATTATGTTTAAGAAACTCATAATATGGATTCTAAAATTATAAGGATTATATAAAATTCAAATTTAAGTTAATAATATTCGTAACCGCTTTTGAACTGCTAGTTTGGTAAGTCGTGATGCGCTTGAACTCAGTGTTGCATGTAGTGCAAGATATTGAATTACACTGAAAAAATAACGTACTATGAAATATTGGGTTGTTACATTCTCCCCTCCTTCATAAAATTGTGTCCTCACAATTTGAAATTGTTCTTCAAAAATAAAAGGTTAATATAGAAAAATACCTTTGTGGAGAACCCACATCATAAATTGGGTTAATAAAATTTAGTCTTAATAAGATGGAAATGGAAATTAAAAAGTCTCCACAAAATTATGATCCCAATTAAGAGAACATTAGTGACAATTAGAGACACTTAATTGGTGGAAAAACGTAAATATTTATTGGGAGTGATTGAGTTCATCAATCACAAAAAAGTCTAAAATTGAGGGCCTCAAATCCATCAATCTATAATGATTTAAAATGTCATCGGTTCAACAAAACATAAGGTATTAGGTTAACAATTTTTTTAATATCCCCTAACTAAATATTAAGAATTAATTTCTTCATAGAATAAGAGAAAAAAATATACCTAATAAGTAGAGTTCCATCCTTTAACTAATTTCTACCACAAACTCTTCTTTCACTATAAAAGAACATAAAAATAATCTATTTATCCTAATCGTATATGGTTCCAAAAAATGAATTTATAATTCATTTACTATACCTTTTAAGAAAACTAAAATATTAAATCTCGCACATTTTGTGGGCCATTGGTAGGTGATAAACCCATGTCACCCTTCAGTTGCGGGTTCAAGTCTTGTGGCCTTGCTGGACGCGACGACTTGCCACCCGACCTCTGAGTTGACCTTTTTATGGAAATCCAAAAATAATATCAAACTAGACTTATCCAAAATACTTTTTTCCAAACTCACAGTCTAAAATTTATAAGTAAGGTAAACACAATAAAGATCTTTTTTCCATGTAATAACATTTGAACACCTTATCATATATTCTTTTAAAAGATGGTAACACCCTTGATTACCATAAATCCTTATTGATTACATTCATCCTCCCTTATTCCATATGGAATACTAGATATATTCCTTATATCCAAAAAATTTGAATACTCCATCAATGATGAAATAAAGAAACTATTAATCAATTCCATGGAAGTGAATAATATCTAATATAATTTATCCAAATCAACCATCTCTTATTCCAAAATTACGACATTAGTATCAGGAACATATAATCTCAAATTCCCAATGAAATAGTACTACAGTACAATCCTCATTTATTTCCATAATTCATATAACATGTACATCGTTGATACAATACCCTAATGACACAATACTTTAATAACAACATAAGAACTTGTAATCCTTCTTCTTCATATTAGGTAGTATCATAACTTGATTATTATCCAATAGCAGCATTTGGGATATACTCTGATGATTTGTACATTGATTTGTGTAGTGTCTTAACTCCTTGTAGATGAAGCATTGTACATTTGAAACCTTTTTCTGACACTTTAAATCAAGTACTTGGTGTCCTTTTTCTCCAAACTTATAACAAACTCTCATTACATTTAAACATTTTCGAAGGTGATTCTCTCCATAGTTATCACATATGGAAAAATATTTCTTTCCCTTATTCCATTTATCCATCTTTCTCTCTACCATCATTTTCATCTCTTGCTTCCCTTTAAATCCATAGGACTTCGATAATTCTCTACTTATCTTATTAACACGTGATACTATTTCTTCATATTTCGACAATACATGGGAGACAGTTTCCCTTATAAATTTTGGCTTAATACCATGAAAGTTTTGATCCTTCTTAATTTTGGATCAAACATATTACTAGAGTTATCATTCCTTCTACTATGTGTCATTTCTAAACAATGGAATACACTATGTCAGTTTATGAATCGCAATGAATAATTTCAAACTAGTAAAATACCTAACGTAAATTGAACAGTTTGTGGAAATAATCCAAAACCATAAAAATGTTTTCTTTAAGGAAGTATTTACTCCTAAATCCTTTATAATGGCTTATAATGAAAATGTGAATTATCCTAAGCATATGCCCCGGGATTATCGTAACCAAGAGTGAAGTAAGGACCATTGTCATGCACCAATTCCCATTCGAGTCTAGCTCAAAGTGGTGTTTTCGGGTTTTAACCCTAGGTACATATGTGCCAGAGCATCCTCCACCTGCTCGTATCCAGACAGGGATGTATTTCTGGGAAAAATCACAAAATCTATACAATATCAAAATTCAAGGAAGTTCATCTATACTAATTCTCAATGTCTATATTAGGATAATGTGATATAATTAGAGTTTATCTGAATCTAGTTTCCAAGGTTTGTACAAAACTTCCTTTGATACCAACTATAACACCTCTACCCTAGTTACCCAGAGCCAATGCATTATTAAAAAACATTGTCATAATCACAAAAGATCTAGTCTCGAACGACCAATTTCTTTAGTAGCCTTGGAAGTACTAGATACATTCCTAAGGTTTACATTACATCATAAAATAAAAAACTACAACAACGTTGTTTCCATAGACCACATTCATATCCCATCATACTATCCCTACAGTTCAGTCATAAAATACTTCTTCGCATCCTGGGAAAAATAAAACATAGAAAGGGGTGAGCTCAGATGCTCAGTAAGGATAATAATATATAGGAAACTTTCACAAATAAGCATAAACATTTATAACAATGTATAAGACTAAATCAAAAGCCTTTTAAACTTGAACGTCAGCATAATATGGAAAAGATAAAATCAAATAATGTCATTTACTAACTCACATGGATATTCTACTAGTCGAATAATCACATACAATATCAATAGCAACTTTCATAATGATGGAATGCATAATTCCAGACTTTCATAACCACATAGTCAAGGCCTTGTTCCAAGACTACAATAAATATTTTGTCAAGACTTGTTCCAAGACACTAGTATGTCACATGAGACCTAACGAAATGTTGAGGACCTATAGCGGGATCCACCCATCACATACTAAGTCCAGTGCATTCCTAATATGAAAAGGTTTAAACATAATATATACATTAATATTAAAACTACCATATGAAATGTCAATACTTTATCCATAAACCATGAATGGTATAAAAATAACACATCCACAGTTAAACATATCACAAAACCTTCAATACAAAATGGATGTTTTGTATCAGAATAAATCAACTTTAAATAAGTTTAAAATCCATCAAATTATTTTGATATAAATAAAATTTATTTGTAAAACTCTTTGAGAGAAATATCCCTTTTTCATTATCACATTTAAAAGTAACAAAATTTATAAAGGAATCCATTTAAAGACATTTTTGAATCAAAGTGTCTCATATAACTTTGAAAGTTTTGAAAGGAATTAACATTTTAAAAACATTCATGTCCATAAAAATTAATCCATAAAAACAATAATGAAAACAAGGACATTAATGAGAATGATTTAGAAGAATAAATATTTAAAACATTTAAAACGACGTTTTAGTAAAAAAAGTCCCTTAAAAAGAATCCCTTTGAAAACTCTTTTTTGAAACAAGGAAATGGATAATAAATATGTCCCAGTAAAAAATTATACATAAACAATCTCGGATAATAATAAGATTGAGAATTTAACCATTACCTTGTACTTTTCCTAGGTCGAAGGGTAGGTTAACCTCCTGTATAACGGTGAAATAATTGTGATTAAATTATACAAGAATCATATACATTAATATGATATCATATATGGTCTTTTAACATTTATTTGATAATAATATCTTAGTATATGTTTTGGGTGTTAAAGAATTCATTTTATTTTATATTCTTTGTTATGTGAGTCATATTTGTTATGGATGAGATGTATATTATTCATATACAAAATGATATCAAGTCTTTAAACATTATTTTTAATCATCTAATGAAAATTAATCTTGAATGGATACGATGGGGAATAAATCTCATCGTGTTCGGGGAGACGGTAATCCGTACGTACACACGAGCGACAATATCATTCTTTTGATATTAAAATAATATATAATTCGATGTTATATAATATATACATAATCATTATCATGTTATATTTATTATTTACATCAATTAAACATCATTATTATACCCATCCAAATAATAATGTATTGAATAACAATTACACCACGATGTGGAGACGGTAAGTCGTACGTACGCACGTATGGTGACATGTCATTCAAATGATGGATAGAATAATGAATTGGGTTGTACCATATTTATAATAACATCATTTTATATAAAAGATATTGGAGTTATTATTTTATAATGGAAACAACAATGAAAAAGGAAGTGGAAGAAAAAAGGAACTTGAAAGAGGTGATGAAATATTTATCTCTTCTTCGGGTTCTTCCTTTTGATTTGATCAAACGGGATCCTTGGGTTGTATTTATGACTAAATTAAGGCCTCTAGTATGAAGGGAGGAGAGTTTTTAGGATATTTGGGAAGAATTTGGCCGAGACTAATGGCTTTGATGGTGTGAATTTGAGAGAAGTGGGAGTTCCCGTTTATAAGAGGGGTGAGGGAACCTTAAGAAAAGCTAGAAATATTATTTTATAATAAAATCATTTTCGGTTTCTAATGGCTCCAAAATCAATTATTTAATGTCTAAGGTGGTGATGGATCTAAAACCACTCAACCAATAGGTTTTATACTGGTTTGGGTCACTATATTAACTTTATTGTTTAGATTTAACTCTTAGTTAAATAGTTTGACATTTACCATGTCTCTTTGTATTTTTATATTATATGGTTAATAAACATACTATATAATTACAAGAGAACCTAAAGTGGTTAATTAATGATAAAAATATAATTATTTAAGTCTTTTGGCCAAACCTTATATTTTTAGGAATATAATATCTATTAATAATATAATATTTGTTTTAAAAACTCTTTTTTGTCAATTTTTACACTATCCTGTATTTTGTTTTTTCTAAATTCATAACATAATTATTTCTTCGAACAAAATTCTTATAACCAGACCTAAAATTCTATATTAACCTATAAAATTAGTGGAATTCATGAAAATTCTCAAATTACATTTATTTGGATATTTATAATATCATCTATTTTAATATTTCATTAATTAGGTAATTACTGTATCACCATTGTGTCATAAATAAATTAAATTATTTAAAGTTTAAAAAATTAAAATAAAATAAAATTATGTATGAAATCATTTAATCTTTTTAATTAATATTTATAGTCGAATGTATCTTTGTATAACTCTATATGAAAAATGTTTTAGTTGTTAAACTTTAAATTGAACACTTTTAACTCTACTTTGAATTAAATAATAATAAATGCCCTAATCTAATCCAAGTGGACCTAAAGGATCTTATTTTATTCCTAAGGTTTTTTTTGTCGAATTACACTTATCCAATAGAATTAGGACATGTGTTAGGGTAATAATAATATCATTTTTACCCTTAATTTCCCTATTTACTTTTAATTGTGGTAAATAAAAGTCAAAGTTATTATTCACCAAAAATTAATTTCATCCCATTGAACCACATTTTTCTTACTGATATCACCTGTGTCTCTCGGATTTTCAAAATTCAACTCACAGAAGAGGTAATATTTTGTTTAACGCGAATTTTCAAATTCTCCTAGGAGATGGGTAAAAGACGGTGAAATGTTCAATAAAATTTTATATATCTAATATTATTAAAAAATGAATCCAATAGATTAAATTGAAAATATATAGGTATTATGTATCTATTTTGACATGAAATAAATTTAAATATAATAAATAATTATTTAAATGAAACGTAGGTTTTAACCAATAATGTAGTGTTGTTCATTATTCATCAAAAATTGAATGTTTTCAAAAACATACAAAAAATTCACCCTAAGCTAATTTTGATATTCCGAACTCAAAAATAAAGTCCATTTTACCAAATTCAAAACATATAAATTTCATTTATTAATTTAAAATTAATTCCCGTTGTCAAAACCAAAAATCATATTTTTAAGAAATCATAACTACTAAAAGATTGACACTTGTTTATGTCCAATTTCAAAGTGAAACTACTTCTGATGGCCAACATTGGATTAAATGGTAAAAATATTACATAATTATGCTTCCAAACCATTCATATGTATAGTTTAACACTATAAATTATTTTGATTAAAAGATTTGTTTTCAGTTAAAATTTTGTATTTTTCACTATTCACACAAATATGAAAGTTATTAGAAAAACACCAAAAATTTATCAAAACTAAATTTTTATGTACCGGTTATAAATAAGAAGTTTATTAGGTAAATTTTAATATATAAAAGTTTCAAATATTGGATTTAAAAAGGGTTCTCCATTAAAATGCGGTAAAATTGCATTTTAAAAAAATACAACTTTTATCTGAAAAAAAATGAATTTGTTCTTATATTATGTCTAAGAAGCTCATAATATGGATTCTAAAATTATAATGATTATATAAAATTCAAAATTCAAATAATACTATTCATAACTACTTTTGGACGGCTAGTTTGGTAAGTCGTGGTGCGTTTGAACTCAGAGTTGCGTGTAGTGCAAGTTATTGAATTACATTGAAGAAATAACGTAATATGAAATATTGGGGTGTTACAACGTTTATTATTTCTCCTTTACCAAGCTCGTGAAGATTTGGATTATGTAATATATTTCTTTTAATGGTTATAGTTATAAAATACATAGTGGTAGATGGTTTATCACACATCCATACAAGTGTTTATGTTTCCATTTTTTCCAACACACTTAAATATCATGGTCCTCAATAGTGTTCTTATGTGATGTAATAAATATTCCACAAAACTTTTTTAATGTATATATATATTAATCATGGGTATTTTTATTGATAGTATTCAGATTAAAGAACAATCTGAAAAAATTATTGAACTCCTTGTAATTGATCTAACAAATCATCAATAATAAGAAAGGATGCTTATTTTTTATTTTTATATTTTCAGGTTCTTATAATCATTTTAGAGTCTCATTGATCCTTAGTTTTTCTTAATAAAAAGTATAGGTGTTCCTCATCGGTAATATAATTTAACAAATAAATCCTTTATCATGATTCTCTATGATTTTCTTCCTTCATTAATTTAACACAATTAGGGGTATTCTAAATGGCGTTTATTTATAGGTGTAGCACTTGGTATGATTTCTTTTGAAAACACCATTTCATGATTTAGAGGAATACTAAGAAATTTTTTTAGAATGAAAATAGAAAACTCTCATAAAATGGGAATATCATTTATGTTGAGTTTATCCTCAACCATTTGAGATAAATGCCCATGTTGAATAGGAATAAAGACCCATAAAATGTATGTTATTTTCATTGGAAGTTCCCATTTATCCTTTAATTAATAGACAATCATAGTTTGGTTCAAAATATTAAATGTTTCTTCCCTTCCTCAACAAGTTATATGTGCTTCAAATAAAGAAATCAAATTCATTCCCAAAATAACATAAAATCCAAATATTGTAAGAATAAACATATATTTCAGAAGCATATTCCTAAAAACCTAAAATTTGGAAGATTCATAGGCTTTATATGTAGGAATCATACAAATATTAGTTTTTACTACTATTTAAATATCTATTCATTATGGTGGTAATGTAATAACCATAAAAAAAATTTAAAATAAAAAATAGTGGGTATAGTTAAAATCAAATAAGTCATTACTATTTCTAGAGTGCATGGTATGTGTACATTTAAACACTTTGTTAGCACACCCCACATAAATAATGCTAATAAGATAATATTTATCTTAGTCATTGGACATAAGAGGTTTATCATGTCGATCATCGTTATTAACCTTTGAATTTGATCACTGGTATACATAATGATCATGCTTATTGAAATTATTTCATTAGAGTGTGGGAGGAGTATTTTATGGATATTTATCTCCCATTTCATCATTATCTAACTTCATTCCATTACCTCAGCCTTTTATTTCTAATGTCTATCTTTTACACACTTAAAACATTTATCGGTACCCATAATATAATATCCTTCATCATTATTTCCACAATTCTAGCATAAAAAAGAAACTCATCTTCTTTCATCCATGGTTTTTGTTATTAAAAATTCCTTTCAATTACGTATTCTTTTTGTTAGGAATAAAATTAGATTACTGGGTGAATATAATCTACATTTCTTCCTTGAAATCAGATCGAATGGCTTTGATATAGTTATTTAACTCTCATATGGCTAACTCACTTTTTATAATTATTTTTAATCTTGTAAATAATTTTTCAATATTACTGTATTGTTCAATAACAATAATAGAATCATAGCTCACTAATCTTATAAAATTTACCTCATATATGCCAAAGGATTCGTCTGAATTATACTTAAGATTAAGGTTTTCCTTCCCCATCTTCATATGAAGAATATAGGGAAATTAATCAATAAAAATAGTCTATTAAGAACTTATCACTCTATGGAGTAAATTTATTTTCATTGTATAGGATTCTTGAAAATATTACATCATTGATATAATTCACCTTACAAATGATAAAGATCTAAGATTAAATTTTTGTTTTGATCACTAAATAATGGAAAAAATCTTTCCAGTGGTACAAACAATTAATTAGTAATTAGTGGATCGATAGACAGACTAAAAGAATGTGGAAATTGCCACATGAAGGACTCACCAATAGAATTTTCCTATATTTTATCATTTGGAATACCAAATGATTAATGGATTAAGGAAGTTGGATAAAAATAACAGAAATACTTTTCACTCTAACTCCCAAAACATTCGGTTACTCAGGGGGGAAACCATTGAATTATCCATCACATTCAACTTTAATGTAATTCCTTCTATCTCTAGGAATTTATTAAAACCAAAAATTGTTATATGATTAAGAATAATCATAGTAGGAAATTATATAATCATAAATATCATTTACATGATGTGTAAATCATGACACCTTTTCAATCAGGGAAACCATAGATTTAACCAAGGTCATCCATGTTCATTATCTACTTAAATATTCTATAATGGATATTAAATAAAATGTGAATTAACATATTCCTGTCCCTTGGGAGTGTAAACCTAGGTGCACAATAGGGGAACATTCACCATACTAGAATAATTGTTTTTATATAACCAATTGACTCTTCTATGATTTATTATACCTACATTAATCTATACCAAAACCAATTCAACTTTTGGTATCTAGATAGGGATGTATTTTCATAGGGAAACTGCAATCCAATATTTACCAAAACATATAGTGTTCTCATTTAAATAGAATTATCCTAAGGGTTCTCGCTAAATATTCCACATCATAGTTTCAAGAAGATATAAAACCTTTCATTTTATTACAACCATAGTGACTAATACTTTTCATACAAAAATATTACATCATTTTAGAATAATATTCAATATATTTCCCAATAATTCACACTTTATGACCATAGAGGTCTACTATCTTTTGAAACTAAAATATATAAACAATTATTACATAAAATATATACATAATTTCAAATTAAGTTCTTAATAAATAGAACCCTTTTTAGATATGTCAGACTTAAATTGTTTTTCAAAACACAGGGAAGGGAGATATAAAAAAGGTAGAGAACATATTTTTGTAGGGGTAAACATAATTTATAGTAATAAATGATCATAAGTGTAAGATAATTGTAAGGGTATGAGAACATGATCATGACATACATGAATTATACCCAATAACTCAAAAATATTTAATCATCAAATATGGTGTAAGGTTTTTTCAAACAAATGACATAAGAAATAAGAGTGAAGAAACGTTAATAATCAATCATGATCCATGAGATTATAACATAAGAATAAGAAATAATTTTTTGGAATACATGTATGTAAATAAATAAATTTCCATAATCAAGGTACACTTCTAATACTATCATAGAGGATTTGGTTTAGTCCATATTCCATCATTTTATTAGTCAAGATTCTCTCCCAAGACTATATTATTAGAAAAAATACTTTACTGAACAAGGTGAACTATAAATTTCAGTCCCCAATATCTCATGAGATATATTTCTTTACCCAATTCATTGTAGGAATATATAAATATATTCACACCCATCACATAATTAATACCAAACAAATGTGTTCCATACGATCAAAAACAATTCATCATATCATCAAATCATAATGTGTGGAAAGGATATGGGTTTAATAAACATTTCATAAACATAATTAAATAAAATATAAAGAAATAATAAAGATCATAACATTTAATTAAATCCCAAGACAATAATAATAAATTCTAAAGGATTTTATTATAGTTAAACATGAGTTTACAATATCACTTGAACATTTCTTGAGGAAAATAACAATTTCATTTTAAAATCAGTTAATTAAAATCTAAAAAATTCCAAAATATTAAGGAAAATATATTCAATGAAATGAAATAAGAAAACATATAAATTAATCAAAAAATAAAATATTATTCATGATGTTGGGGAAAGTCTCTTAAGAGGTGTATGTCAAATCAAAAATTCCTTTCAATGTTTTTTCAAAAATTCAATCCTACCGTGTTTAGAAAGGAATAAAAAAATACATTCAAACCTTGGTAAATAAAGTAAAATATTGTTAAAAATTACTTGGAATAATATTTATATAATATTAAAAACATTATTGAAAGCATTTTAAAAGAAAATACGGATATGGAATAAAAGCTTCATGGTCGAAGAGAGAAATAAATTCAGTTTTCATCAAAAACATCTTGTTCATAAATTGAGAGCATAAAGAGGATAAAATAAAAGGAAAAAATTTAATATCTAGAAATAACCAGTGGTCAAAAAAATAAATAATATTTTTATTTATTTATCTTATTATTTTATCATTTAAAATTTAAGAATAAACAATACCTATAAAAATTAGATTGCAAAAAAACACTTAAATCAGGTCTTTCTTCCTTTATAATAACTCTAACCACTAATATAATAAATTTAAATTTATTATAATTATATAAAACATCCATAATGATACATATAATAACTTTCATGGTATAATTATAACAACTTATCCCCCATTTATTAAGAATATTTTCCTTATTATCCTAATTTTTGTTGTTAAGTGCTTTATTTTTTATTTGTGTCTTGGTTTGGAGGTTATGGTCCTTACACACTGATAATGGTTAATTCATATACAAAATGTTAATTAAGATAAAAATATAATAAATATTCATTTTATACATAATTATAATGACTTGAATAAAATGGTGATGAAAAATGAATTACATCACTATGCGGAGATGGTATTTTGTACGTCTACACGAGTGACGTTTCCATTTTTTGATGGACATGACAAAAGAAAAGTAAATATTAATTATTATTTAAAGAAAAAATATTATAAAATAAATATAATCCAAAAACATAAAATTTATAATATTAACAAACCAATAATATGGTTGTGTAAATTTATTCATATAGCTACATTGAGGTGGTAATCTATGTGGGTGCACAAACAATTCTTTCATCTATCATTGGTCTGAGAATAGGTGGTTAATTGTTGTGAAATAAAGAAACTAAAATCTCATATTAGTGATGATAATATATTAATACTTTTAATGGAAAAAAATGGTTTATTATATGTATAATAATATATAAAATTGAATGATCTTGGTTAAGATCTATTCTTTTTCTTTAAAAGACCACCTTTGGCCAAATCTATCTTGTATTAAATATTTGTCTTAGGAGAAGAACTGAAGATCTAATATGAAGGGAAGTATTCCATGAAGTTTTTTTGTATGTATTTTCTAATATATAAGTCTCAAATTTTGTGAATATATGACTATAATAGGTCCGCTTTTATATGTGAGGGGATGCACACATGGAATTTTTTAAAAGATTTCATTGATCTAAGGCCACTTTTATAGGAATGTGGCTCCAAATAACCATATATTTCAAGTTAGTATAATATAAGGTTTAAATATCTTCTACCAATAAAAAAATATAGTTTTTCATGTAAATATTACAGTTTTCTCATGGTTAACACCCCCCTCCACCTGAGGTAAAATCGTTTTAACCTTAATTGTGTTAACAAAATTTTACTATTTTTAACAGTCCCAACAACAAAAAAATAAATTGATCCTATTAAATTATATTAATTATGATAATTAAAAATATTTATTCCATTTAACAATATTAAATTTCTTTTAGTGGAATAATTTAATTTTAATTAAGCGAGAAAACAGTGATGAAAACTCATTTTTAGAAAATGAATTTTTAAGCATAAAAATTAATTTACTTCAATTCTGTTATTTATTAAAACCATAAAATGAATGTTAAAATAATATATTTAATATATAAATTTTTAATTTCATTAAAACCATTAACCAATTGAGATTAAATTAATTTATTAAGAAAAAAACACATAGTGCACATGAAAATACTTTTTAGGAAAATGTGTCGTTATGTCTAAACATTAACTGATACAAAAAAACTTATAACGATGATTACTAGGTAATTATTCATAAAATTTATAATTAAATGAGAAATATTATAATTTAAAATTATTTTAAAATTCATAAGGAACATTTAATTGAAAAGAAATGATATTTTTAAAAAATTGATATTTTTTAGGATTCACTGAAAAGTAAAACATTTTAAAAAAAATAAAAATAATAATAATAATAAAGTATTTAAATTTTTATTTTAAAATTTATAATCATATCATTAAATAATCATTAAAAAATTATAAATTAATTATTAATTTCGAGTACAAAAAATATAATAAAAGATATTTATGAGGAAAACATATTTTTGAACCATAAAAGGATTTTAATAAAAATTGTGTACATATTTATTATCCATTAATAAATAAATTCACCTTAATAAAAACCAATATAACTATTTTAATAACGTTTTTATTACTATATATACCGATTAATTTGACATCTAGTGTATAATGGTTCACTAAATCATATTTCACATAGTATTAGGGTAGTGTGTAAGGAAATCTATCAAATACATAAAGAAGTATTTAAAAAGAAATTAATATAAAATACTAGAGTGTTATAATACACTTACTTATACTATATCAATAAAGGTTCCAAAGTTTATACTCAATACACAACAAGACAAATCTTGTCTTTTTTAAGCTTCAACTGATGACATAGTCAGTAACATACCAAACTAACCCATGATTAGTTCAACCTCAAGGCTAGTATAAGAAATGTTTTGAAGTATAAATTTTTTCACAGTAGTTTTCATATATAACCTCATTAATGGAGAATAAATAAACAATATTAACCATTATTATACTAAAGGAATAGTTTATTACACTCTAGCTTATATACATAGTGGGTTATCCATTACACAAAACTTGTTTTCTGTCTCATTAAAAATTTCATATCTCAAAGTCATATCATACACAATATATTTTTAACTTTTTTTAATAATTTATATATCTCCTTTTTAAAATCACTTAGAGATAACTCAAATTCATGTATTTAGTGGTCAATTTTCTTTTAACGTCATGATTATACACATTCAACATGAAAAAATGATAAACTAGAGACAACCATTATGTAACATCAGATATTTTTATACTTTTTAAATCCTTTAAAAATACTAAATAAAACATACATTATATCATTTATAATCACATACAATATAATTAACCTCTAGAAATTCCTTATATTTTCATTACTTTTATTTTTTTATTAAAATCATTATATTTCTATGTAATATTTTTCACATATTTATATGACCATCCGATAAAACCACCCATTGAAACCTTTTAAAGGGAAATATATGTGAATATATATAGTTTATATAATGGAGAGATAGTATTGATTATCCTTAGACTCAACTCATTTAACATGGTATTGAAACGTCTTTACTTCATGCCATCATATTATATAGTGTAAATAACTTATGTTGTCTACTTATAACTCTGCTTAATTTCATTATCATAATCCTATGACTTTTAATTACAAAATTCTCTTCAATATCAATATTGTAATTAATTATATGTAACTATTTATATAATTAAACTTTTTTCACTGATAAATCATAAATCCTTTTATAAACTAAAGTGGAATTCACTTTAACGATTAATGATTTAATAATTTATTTGTTATGATTTTGAACATATCTATGATAAAAAAAAATACACCCACTAGCCAAAAAAAATCAATTTAAGTAAATAATTTTTTTTCATTTTCCATCAGTATTTAAAAATTAAACTTTTTGCAACCATATTTTATAATGATTTTATATTTGTTTAGATATTTATTCAAAAAGGTAGTATTTATTATTTATAATATATCATTGTTATTATTTGAGATCATGTCCTTATTATTTTAGTTAATATCTAGGAAAAACTCTTTTATCCTTGATAAAAATACTTTTATTCTTATCTTATTTTTAAAAAAATAAATTTGATGAATCAAAAACCTTATAAATTTGTACCGTCATCTCAATTATTGATAAAAATTATTTATTTACAAATAATTATATTAAATTAACATCCTTTATTATGATAAACACATATATTTAAATTAATCAATGATATCAAACTCATTGATGTATCAACCCTTTCACCATTTAACTATACACTTTAAGTTCAAACAATAAATATTTCTTTAGTTTTGAACTACTATACATATTTATAATAACTGTATATTGTACAATCGGTATCGTATGCACATAAAAATAAAAATTAAATATGTAACTCTAATAATTGATGATTAATTTACATGGTGATTCTTGAAACCTTTATGTTACAATTCAAAATTAATTTTTTGCTGATAAAATTCAAGTATCATAAAGAGAAAAGGAAAAAATTGAAAAAACCACAAATCAATAATGCTTGAAGTGGTGTAGGCCAAGGGAATCCTCTAGTATAATGTTCTTTAAATCATTTAGTATGGAATCCAAGTTGGTGTAGACAGTTATATCCTTAACTAATCTCCCCTATTTAGCTGAAACGTCCACCACAAATTTCCCATCTCTAAAAAAATGACCAACATGACTACCCTGTTTGGTTTTTGATTTATAATTCATAATGAAGTTACTCAAATATCATGGGGGTATACTTCCCCTTGAAGGATCTGAACCAAAACCTCTGAACAATATTCCACTTCATCAACTAGTAAATTGTACCTCTATATCCACAAAATGCATGTATGTATGGCAATAGACTCTACACTAAGGGGTTTTTCTGACCCATAGTAAGTGCTAAAACCCATGAAAAATAGAACCTTTGATACCCTTAAACAGTCTTTAACCCAATATCTATCAATCCATGAAGGAAAAATTTGTATTTAGATTTAGAACCTTTTCACGTTGACTCCATCTGATATATCTACCATGTATTCTGTATTGAAAGTCCATACTTCGTACCTTGGAAGGAATCTGCACAGCGTAGCAAAATTCGAGACACCACTAATAGTCAAACCTAGTTTTACAACCAGTGCCTTCATAAACACCTGAAGGAAAATGTTTGAGTGTATTATACCCTATCTATCCTTGTTTCTAGAGTCCAAATATTCTAGAACACAGTAGAAAATATTGAACCATAGATCTTAATTTTTTTCCCTTATTTCTCTACTCCCTCAAATTTGTGGGCAAGAAATTCATTCCATGAAGTTCATGTGATGTTAATTCCCAAGATTTTCCCCATGAGATCCCATAAGATTCTCACCCATTCCCCTTGTATTAAGAGATGCAGCATAGATTTTAACTTTCTTCCAACACAAAAATGGAATTGAGATGTGATGTTCACAAATTTACAAGGCACATTTCATCTGTTGGAATCTCTTTGTTTTTAACCCACTAGATAACGAAGTTCGGTTTTATAGGCATCTCCTTACACCATAACTTAATTAGAAACCCAATAATCAAGATCATTCCCTTTATGAAATAGAAACCTAAAGTCATGTCTATTAAATTTACCAGATCTTGACCCCATAAATAATTATATGTTTGGTTCCTCGGTCATACTAATGTTCTCAAAAATAGAAATTTGCTCTTCATTAATAATGGTCTTCATCAAAGTTGGATGTTTTCTTGCCTCGTTGAAAGAGATGTTTGACATTGGACACCCCCGGAAGTAAAAACTCACACTAGACTAATTTTCCTTCCATATGTTATTATCACTACACCCCACTAGCTCATGAGAGTAGCCATGAAATTACTCCACATGCTCCAGCATGAATCTTCATAGGTTTGAGAATATTTTTCCTCGACGTGTTTAATCCTTCCATATGACTCCATTAAAGTTCCTAATAAATTGTTCACATAAAAATTTTCCAATGAGAATGTCCTAATCTATTCATTCCTACATGTAATGTATAGTTTTGGCGATAACGTGATCTCAAATTGGACCCTCATCGATCAAATTTTCTATACATTTCCACTAAGCCCCATGACATTGAACCACCTAAATTTCATCCTAGATAAAATTTGTGATGATTTTTCCATCTTGGTGATATTCACATTTAGTGGGATGGTATTAGATATTATCTTCACTAGAATTCAGTTTAACAAATGATTCATAAAATTTACCCTCCCTCTGAATGATAGTAACTTAATCTTCTAATTGAAAATTATCACTATGATCTTGTTGATGACATCCAGAAAAAGAGATTTTTTTATTTATCTATTATAAATAGGGGAAACAAGATAATTGATTGGGATTTTTCTCCTTTTCATGCCCATGTTCTATGGAATTTCAAAATTGTTCCTTCCGAAACATTTTTTGGAAAGAAGTATGTTAGTTTTTCTCAAAATGATGATTTGGACACTCAATTTGTCATAACTTTCCATTGTTCTCAAGAAGCTCTAGATTAATCTTCACCAGAAATTTATAAATATTAACATGTATTCATTTAATATAAGACATGAAATAATCCCAATACCACGTCTATTGGTATAAGGATGTATCCTTCCTTCCTCTATTCTCTTGTGAATTTTCCTTGAGAGCGCCTCCTAATCCAGGATGAATAGATTGAGAGACAATGGATCCCCCTTCCAGATTCCCCAATAATTTATGATGAATTCAAATCCCCTGCCCATAATGGAGATAGCAATCCATGTATAAGAGTATCACCTATAACATAAGTCAAAAAACCATTCAGGATTGCCTAAATTCCTCATAAGATTAATGAAGAAGCCCCATTCGAGATTGTCATTCACTTTATCCATGTCTACTTAAATAATCACATTGTATCAGTTGTTCTCTTGATAATTTCCTCAACTATTTATTTTGAAATGTTGATTTCCCCTTGAATGATTCTCCCTTTCATAAATTCGTGTTGTTATTCTAATAAGAGCCATGGAATTATTCCACTCCATTTTCAGGAGATTAGGTTGAAAATAAAACTATAATAAAAATATTTCACAAAAAAATTACCCATTACGAGTTAAGGGACATTGGTACTTTTACATTTGATAATATAATGACTCTATAATAACACACATCTATAGTAAGATATCCACTTATGAAAACTTCATGCATCATTTCCACAACTCAAACCTTCAAAAAGTTTGAGTATGCCACACAGAAAGCACCAGGGAATCCATCATGGTTCGGTGCACTGTCTTACTTCAAGTTAATAATGGTATCCTTGATCACTTACTCCTTTTATTAGCTCCACAAAATAATCATTTTTTTAATTTCCACCAGCCTTAGAATACATCCCATAAAACCCTTCTCTCCACTCGATCTTCCTGGCATATTGTCCCTAAATGTATTCAGACCGTCTATTAGTCTTTAAAAATGATCAAAATCCATTCTCCTAGAAATTCCCACATTTAATGATAATGATCCATTGTCAAGCCTTAAATTAATTATCATATTTCTATTCATCCCTTTTAATCATGCTTAAAGAAAGAAGTATAATGATACCCCTCTTTGAGCCAAAATTCCCTTGATTTCTAGCTGAAAAGACTCTCAATTTCTAAGAGTTTCTCTACCAGTAAGATTCAATAATCAATAATAGTGAAAAAACTCTCATTATCCCATATGTATTAAATTCCTTCTTCCAACCTTTCAATTTACCTATTATGCACTTCCAATCTAACGTCCTCATCTATTTTATCCACTAGTGGTGCTTGAATGTATTTGTTAAGCCATTGTAGACAATTAGAAAGACCCACCCAACCCCTCTCTCTATCTGTACTCTACAATTAAACCTCTATCATTTTCATAAACCCTTCCATCTAGTGCTAATTTTTCTATCACATAAATGAATCCATGTTCTAATGTTTAATTTAAAAAATAGACTCTATTGATACAGCCAAGGGGTGGAGACATAAATAATATCCTATAAATTTTAAATATCATTATAAATATTCATATGTTGAATGGAAGAACAATAGGTATCTTGATAATGGATTTCTATAATACAAAAAATGCCCATAATTGCTTAATAGTTATCCCTAAGTTCCAATACTGTTCTAAGAAATTTATTCCCCAAATATTTCATTTATCTATTATTCATATCAATTTAATGTTTGATGATAATGATTTCATTTTAATTATTACAAACACTTTTATCAAATGATTATCATGATTTTCTTTAATTTAATAATGAAATTTATTAAACATGATCCTACTAAAATAGTAACCTATTTTTAATTACATTATATCTATTATTTGTCGAAGATCAATATTTTTAAAATTAATTGGTTTTATATTGTGTTTTCTCAGAATTTCATCTATGTATGTAGGTCATCGGGTTAATTTTATCATATATAGATCTTGGATAGTTGAGAAAAAAACATTGTTCACATTCCATCATATGGATATACTAAAATAAATTATTTCACTATCCTAATAATTAGGGTTTTCTATCTAAGTGTAACCTAAATAATATTACCCAAAAATAGGCACCAAATCTTGATAGAATTTTCCATAAATTTATTTACATACACAATATAATCTATAGACACCAAAATTTGGCATGACCAACCTGGAGAGATCATCTAGTTCTTTATAAGAAATTTAATTAAAAGGAATATAACTCTTAGTATTTTAAAACTAAATATATATATAATATTCAAATCCTCTATATTAAAATTTGAGTAAATATTAATTTTGATTATTTTTATATTGAATTTCATTTGTTAAATCTTTACAATTAATTTAATAAGTTGGTTAAAACCATAATTTTATAATTTTAGGAATAAATCTTTAATTCATTAAAAATGAGCTTGATATTCATGTTCCAAGTTGATTTTAATATTTTTTAAATAATTTGAATAAAATTTCACGCCATTTATTTTTTTAAAATTTTCAGGTATTCATGAACTTGAAAAATGAGAATATGAATTATAAAAATACTAAATTTCTTAGAGAAAGAGTTCATTCTGTGTAAATGGAATACTATCCTCCTAGGATATTTATACATAATTAATAGGTCAACTGATTATTCCACATGGCACACATCGATTCAAAAATCAAACTATTGATTTTGGGACGAGTCGAGGAAGGAAAATGCTCGACTATGGAACCTCCTAGAAGGTACTGACGAGGAATAAATATACAAGTACACATGGGGGATACTAAAATTCAATGAAGTAAAAGTATTTGATTCAAACCCTTAAAAATATAATAAAAATCCAATTAATAAAAGAATTTTTTCAAGGATAAATTAGTTTCAAACATACATATTAGAATAGAATTTTTCTTTTTTCTTTTTGTGGATGTTGGGAGTAAGGAGGTAAGAATTTGTTGTGTCTATCTAGGATATATACATATGATTTCTAATCCATTTACATGGAGGTTATTTTTAAATATAGAGTTTCATTATCTCTTTGCTATTATTTTATTATTTATGGTCTGAGCAATGGTGTTTTTGGGACGAGAGAGTAGGTCTTTTTTATGTTATAGGACTTACTATGGTGGTGAGGGTGTGAATCAAGAGGTGGAGATTTTCAATCTCTATACATAATTCTTAATTATAAGATGTTATTATCTTTTAAAATATCTAGTATCCCCTCATTGAATTCATATCAATTATATATGAGGGTGTTGTGGGATATCAGAGTGTAGTGTGATGTGTCGGCTACAAGATGAGACATGAGTGTGTGTTAGAATGCATAATTGTGTGGGTTTGATGCATCCATTTTATATGTTTTTTACTATTAGATAGACAAATGGTTTTTAATTTAGATTGTTAGTGAGTTAAGATAGAAATTTTTGTAATTTAGACTTTGAATGGGAGGATTTTTATGTTCCTTGGTTAGACCACCACTCGAAATTGCTTCTAAAATTTTATTTCAAATATTTTTATTTAATCATCTAAAATCCAATAACATAATTTGATAAAATTATTTTAAAAATAGAAATGAAAAATAATAGACTAATAAATATGGATTCACTATATCACATCAATAATCATTATGATATGATATGTGTTAAACACTATACAATATTTATGGGTGCTTTAAAGTTTTATGTGATCATGGGCATGTGAGAGCCGCACATCAACTTCAAATTTTTTACAAGGATGATTGAAGTAATAATATGTATTTTTTTAACTATTTCTTTATCTTATATTTTATTTTAAAAGATAAAAAACCAATATATAATGAGTCACCCACCATAGAATATTTTTTTTATATTTTAAAAATAAGATTAGGGGGTTATTAGGATAATTAGTGAGAAATATTTCAAAAAAAATTCAAATAACTTAAAGTAAATATAATATGGTAAAATTTAGAATCCTTTGTAAAAGAAATTAAATATTTTATATATTTTTAATTGAGTTTTATACAAGATATCTGGAATAGTAGAGTGATATTCAAATAAAATATAACATTACTTTTACTTTTGAAGAAGAGAACCATGAGGATGAAAACAAACTTAAAGACTATACAATGACTAACCATCTTAAGTGTTTTTTAGGTAACACATGGAGAGATTAGGGACGAAATATAAACCACTTAAAAGAGATTATAAATATGTTTATTCTATTGTATTCATTTTCACGAAATTATATTTGAATATAATACATAATACTCACTTTTTATTACTCTTAATGAATTCCAAAAGTACTTACATACTATGATATAAATACAATATGATGAAAATTTGGTGGATTTTTCTTATGTGAACTTCTTTTTTTATATTTTCTAAGCTGAATCGAAATCAGTTTCCTATTTTTTTTACCACAAATTTATAACTTTAGATTCACGCTTTAGGGTAATTAAAACAAGAATCAGAAAGAATGATGTTTGATATTGAATAGATGATGAAAAAAATGAATTGACATGACATCCCTTTCAAGGAAAATTAAGGAAAATCAAACGAAATGGTATCTTCAACTAGAAGAGTGAAGGAAGAGGCCTCATAATACCTACACAGTTTTTCCAAACTCAAACCATTACTATCATTGGAATCACTCAAAGGAGGTAGAGTTAATATATATTACAAAAATTTAAGTCCTCCAGAAGAATAAAGAGCCTAAAATAACCTTGGAGTAAGTAAACTTTTGAGGTTTAAAATAGATATTCTTCATCCACCATCTAACAGGTGAATATCAATAGATAATATATTTGTGTGTATTCAAAAAATACCACTAAATGGGGGGATTAAAAACCCAATTTTCTTCCTGTTTCTATTTTCTATTTAGTTTTATAATATTTTAAATAATTTTTATTATGTATTTAATTTTAGATAAGAAGAAAAATACCCATGGGTAATAAGGATAATAAAACATTCATTTCACACTTGTGATTATCACATAAAGAGAACATTGGATACAAACATCAAACTCAGGTTGTATCTCTCTTTAGCATATTTTTTATACCCCTCCAATATAATTTTATTCTCAAAATTTATAAACATATTCCTGATATGTATTGATTATTGTGTGAATTAAGTGTGGGGAGGAATTTTTTCAATTAATATATTTTTTTATTTGGTTTATATACTTACTTTTTTACATATTTTACTTTTTATAGAAACACCATGTGCTTAAAAGATATATTTTCTCCCTTACCAAACTTTATTGTGATGGACAACATTTTTTGTTGTAAAAATGGGTTCATATGATTTTTCATATGGATTTTTTCACTAGATATTGTATTTTCAAAAAATTCTTATAAGATTTATGAGTTTTCAACACCCATGCCTCATTATCAATATAAAATATTATTTTTCCCACCAATTGGTACCCTAGGAACATTTTTCATCTTCTTATGAGTACCCTTTATTCTATAAAAACTCAATTTTGGTGTGTCATCCAGAACATTATTTTATGTTTTATCAAATATTTTGTGAATGAACAAGTTTTCTACTTTAATAGAGGTAATTCAATGTAATAACAACTTAATTTATCTATTTTAATACTTCCCCTTACATTTACCCTTCTGAAGCCCTAGAACCCACGAATTTCCTCATACAATAACCAAAATGCAATATTTTATTCACTATATACCCTACCTCTTAAAATGATTTCATGTTCATAGTTATAAATTATTATTGGTGGAATGGGTATGTCACGTGTTGTTATAGTGATGAGTAAAATCCATTAAAAATGTTGGGATTGGTTAATATTTAAGGGAAGGACCATAAAAATACTTTATATGATGATTCGTTTTATTTTTCTTAATAAAATTTAAAGGGAAATGTATATAAAGATGTGGGATTTTAATAAATTAGTGTTCTTATTAAATGGCCATTACCTTCATTAAACAAAAAGTGGCAGGTTCCATAATTCATTAATTTTATTTACCTTTCATCCCATTCTTTTAAAAATAGAAAGATGATTAATCCTTTTGTACATGAATTTTCATGAATTATTTTATGGTCTATGAAAATGGGAAACTTGATATTTTAATTTTTGAGTGAGTTCATTGAGTGAAGAATATTTATTGTATTTAGAATGATAGTTAATTTTTTTATTTAATGTAGTTGAACAAATATTAATTTGAGTAATTTAATACGAATGGAAACTTAAATACATAAATGAAACAAGATTAATCTCATATTAAATATAATTTTCTAGATTTCCTAACCATTTATTTTTTAATGTAATAGGATAAGATATTATATTATTTACTAGAAGTTAAAAACAACAAGTGTGAGGGAGTAGTAAATGATTAATTCTTATTAATTATTCATTGAATTTCATTTGTTAAATCCCCGAAATTTAATTAATAATTGGTCTAAAATCACATTTTTAGTAGATGAAGAATATATCTAGAATTATTTTCCAAGAGGATTTATATTCATGTTTTTAACTGATTTTATTATTTTGGAAATAAGTGTAACAATACTAGACTGATTTTATATTTCATAAATTTACTATAATCCAAAAGTTAAAATTTATGCCGATGTACTAGTATAATATTATATTTTTAGATGCTCTTGGTAATTGAGTGGAAATATAAAATTCCCTTTTATAGACCTTTATTTATAAGATAATTCTTGGAGTATTTAATAATTAAAAAATATTTGGGCTTGTAGTGATATTTTTAACATATTCCTAACATGAGAGGTGATATATAAAATTTTAAATATGGGAAGACTGATAAATTAATGAATATGGTGACGCATAAATTTTATGTAGCCAATGTTAGTATACATAACATATTTCAGACCCAATACATGATACATAAGATATTTTGGAATATACTAGTGGATATGTAACATATCTCGAGTAATCCAAGTGATATGTAACATATTTTTCTCAAAAAGGTGATATATAAATTATTTTATAATTACATAACATAATATGTAACATTTTTAATGGTATAAAGGAGATACGTAAGATTTTTAGTGGATTCTATATGATACATAATAGTATGAACTTTTTGAAATTATGAGAAGGCGCCTATTTAAGATAAATTCTTCAGTATAGATAATACATGATATTATTTATTTTTTAAAAATTTATGAAGCCACGAATACACAAATGATGTATAAAAATATTTCCCTCCCAGTTCAAATACAATTCAAATGATAAATTCCATATCCAAAGTTTAGGAGACTTTCAATTGTGGTAGAGAGTACTAAATAGCATTGCAAGCTAAAGTCACACCTAATACACTTCTCATGATCAAGATCTCCCTTAGAGGTGTAAATAACTTTAATGCAAAGAAATGATCAATGTGGGATTAATAAAAGTGCCACATGATCATAAATCATTGTATCCTCTAAAAAATGGGATATTTAATTTGTGTTTCATGTCCAATTTATTTAGAGGGTCGATTTAGAATTATATCAGGTATATATCAATTCAAATGAGAAAAATAGGGATTGTGGGAGTAGTCCGGGATGGAAATGGTCTAGTTATAATTCTTCAAAATGGATTACATGAACTAAATATTCAATGACATGGCATGGTCCTATTTCTCAAAGAGATCCTAATAGTTTCTATTAACCCTCGGTAGGAGGGGAGGATTATAATTAATAAAAGGTCATGTTATGTAAGAGGATAAAGTAGTTTGGTACCATACTATTTCAAAATATTTTTTTAGTTTTTATTTTTTTGGATGTTGGGAGTATGGTGGAAAGGAACCTATGTTTTTTTTAGAGATGTATAGTTGATTTTGAAGGCCTAAATTGGAAGATGCTTATTCTACCTAAATTTTACATATATCTTAACTTCTATTTTGTTATTCATAGTCTGGGAAATGGTGAGTTGTGGATACTAGAGTGTTTTTATTGATCACTCAATGACTCTTTTGATTCTTTTATTTTTTTTAAATCACAATACACATAACAATAATATCACTTAACTTGATGTAGTGTTTTAGTTGTCTTTTTATACTAAATGAATTTCCTATAAATATTATTCTGAATATTTTATTTAAATTGTGAAAATATATAGAACTAATGCTTAATTTAAAATCTCATTCACCCAAGATAACAACACTCTAGTGGAACAGAATAATTTCAATAGAAGATGAAGATGATGACAATTTTATCAGTAGATGGAGTTAAAGATTCTGATTTCATTAGATATATTCTAAAAGATTATTGAATCATATTCTTGATGTTTTTAAAATATATATATATATATATATATTGTATCATATCTTCAAAAATAATAATAATAATAGATAATAGTCAAGGAATTCAAAATATATTTGGTTTATTATCTCAAATTTTTGAAATTTCTTATTGCTAAAAGTTTTCTAATAGTTGTAATTTTATCTTTCTATTTGTTTTCCAAAGAGATATTATTCAATGAGTTTTTTATTATAATGGTTTTAGAAATTTATATTATAATATTTATTTTTTGATCATTGAGATTGAATAGATATGGGAATACGATAAGAGATTATTATATAATCCTACGTGATTGAGGACCTCTGGGCATAAGAAGACAAAGATTATTGTCGTATTCTTGATTTAGGGATTCTATGGATTTGAAGACAAATACACCTTATAACAGGTTTATAGTTGATTGATTCTATGGATAAGAAGATTTGATACCTTATATTAGGTTTATTGATCCAACTCGCACTTTTGATAAAAGTGTTATTTAGTAATAATAAACTCTGTGGGGTTTAACGATTATTATCCTTACTATGAACATTTTTTAATCTATGTTATATTCTATATTTTTTGTGTTATTTTAGTTTTCAAATATTTTGAATTTAAAAAAAAAAGAAATTTTTATTCTGTATACTAATTTATTTGGATAAATTATCTTCTTACAATTTTAATTTCTATTTTATTTACATTTATGACTCTAAAAAACTCTAATATGATTGAAATAATGAATTTTTTATAAATGTATTCTATGAGATGGTTGGAGATTGTAATTCATATTTTCAACTAAAATTATATCCCCCTCTACTTTCATATAATTCTTTTACAACTATATTTTTTTGGGATAACACTTGGTATCTGAGAAGACTACAATACTTGGGAATGAAGTTGTTCAAATTTTTTATTATTAATTATTTTTTCATAGTTGTCTCAGTTTCCTTATACTAGCTATGTGTTTGGCAAAACAACTTATGATAACATGAATACATGTTGGATATATAGATAATATGAATCCTTGCCATCCATTGATTTTTTGTGAAAATTATTATGAGTGTTTTTTAATCATATAATGATTTTTTAGTACTAGTGTGAATAATTATTCGATGATGATGGGAAATTATATAATTATAGAGGAGGATATTTATACATCTTATAGATTTGAGAATATTTAGTTTTATACTAACTATAAAGCGTGAAATACTTAGTTACATTCAATTATGGGGAATTCATAGAGTAAGATATAATTTCATGAAATTAAAAATGGTATTTAGTGGAATTTAGGAATTACAAACTTCAAAAATACCAATTTAATTAAAACTAGGAGAGTTTTGATTTATGTGGATTATCAGGCTTCTAGTTCTCTTTATAAAAATTCAATTACCCAAATGAATGGGATCATTAGAAGAATATTGAATAATTTAAAATCCCATTGCGAGATGGAATCAATGGGTGATCAACATTTTGAAAACTTTATTGGAATGTTTCTGAAGGAGTAGTTGTCTAAATGAACAACGATCAATGATAGAAAAAATTTGAATAATCAGATTCATACTTATTTAATTAGAACATTCAAGCAATATGATGGTAGAATTAGGATAGATGATTTGAGTGTGAATAGATAGAATAGGGTATCTTTTGCGTTAATATCAAATAATATTAGTTATGATGATCTTAATTATGAAAAAAATGTATCAAGGTTTTCTAAAAGGAAATGGGATAATAATTCCAATCCTGGTAATTATAATTAAATATGGAATGAATTCTCCAAATTTTGAGGATAATGAATCACATAACTAGAAATAATACATTATGGGGTGATAAATAAAAAGATACAATAAAAACATGAGAGGAAAGATTATTTAGAAGTTAAATTCTATGAATGTAAGAAGGATGACCATATAAGACAAAACTATCCCATATTGAAGTGAAAAAATATAATAAAAGTATGATTATAAAAGTAATAGATAGAATATTTTTAAGGCATTGGACACTTGTAGTGTAAGTGGTGGAAATTAAAATTCTAATAATTTATTAGAATATAATTATTGAAATCATTAGATTATTGGATTTAATGAAAATATTCCTAATGATAAAAAATACATCCTGGATAAAGTAACTATAGAATTTATTTCATACTTAACCTTGAACTCAAATTTTTTTTTACTTTAGAATATTATTATTTAATCCTATCATATAATAAAAAATTTGATTCATCTAAATATCCAGTTGATTTTACAACTTATGAGGAAATTAAATGATTTTTGAATCTTATGGAAATAGAAAATAATAAGACAGAATAAAAATTGGTCTATATTGAAGTTGACCATTATAAATAAAATAATATAATTCATAAACATAGTTTTGAGATTTTGAAAATTTCATGGAAATTATAGCCTTAATATTATTATAGTTTAAATTTTTTAAATCAAATATTTGTCATTAAAATAAAATATGAATTCGGCATTTTAAAAAAAATATTACCTCATTTAACTTCTTGTATCAATAATTTGAAAAATATGTATAAAAAGGTAAATCATCTAAAACTTCAAATGGAATAGGATACACATAGGACAAATCACATTTTCAATCAAATTTTTTTATTCCAAAAATTGTATCCTTTGTAAAATGGAACACTTACCGTTGAGGTAACTTTTCAATCATAACCCTTGTGAAATAATTAACTTCAAATATAAAATTAAATATCATTCACATAAATGGATTCAAGATATAACATATAAATATTTCATTATCTACACTATACAAAACGAAAAATTTGTGAATGTGTCATATTTCTTAGGAAAATAAAAGTGAGGGAAGAATCCCATTCCACTTTTGTAACTTTTCAATGTGAATCCATAGGAAAATAATTTTGAATTGATAATTTAAATACAACGAATTAATAGTTATTTATGATATAATATGACAAATTATCAATATATAGACCTCAAAAACATAAATTGGTGAATAACATCAAACATGTCTCAATGAAACAATACGAGATGAAGATCCCTTACCTTACAACTCTCTTGAGTTTTAAGTACACTAAAATCCTATATAATATTTTTATATTTAATATAATTTTAAAATATAACCATTTAAAAACTTATAATTTCATATATTTTCCACTTATAACATTTTGAAACATATTATTAATAATTATTTATTAAAATCATCATTTATGGGTATTAACTATTTCATTTTTCATTAATGTTTCATTTTAAAAAAATTATTTCTTGAATCAAATATATAAATTATTAATTTATAAAATTATTAAAATGATATAAATATCTTATATAATATTTATATACTAATTTCTAACCATGCATAAAAGGCAGGGAAAGAAGAATGTATTACACCGTTCAAGGAGATAATTGTTCATACGTATGCATGAACATTATATACCATTATTTAATGAAATGAAGTAAACAAACATATATAATATTTTATCTTTAAAAACATAAAATTAAAGTATAAATATCATATATATTTATTAATTCCATCATTGTATCCATCAATATGTGTTGGTAATGGAAATTTAATCATTTCGTTTCGTGGAGGTGGAAGTCCCCACATACGCATGAGTGGACCTTCATTTACAATTCGATGGATTGATGGAATAAAATGGTTTTTCCAACATAATAAAAAAACATTGGTATATTTATGAAATTATATTAATAATTTTATTTTGGATTAATAAATTTTATAGGTGTTTTATAATGAATTAAAATTGAAATATTTTGATTAAAATTGTCACCTCTTCTTTAAGAGACCTCTTTTGGCTTACACCTTAAGCCTTGAAATATTGGTATTATGAGAAAAAAAAGGATATATTGTGACATTAACTAATTTTTAAATTACTTTTCATAGTTATCTGATGATATATAAGGAACAAATTTTTTGAACAAGTGAGGAAAATATTTACCCTTTTATAAGTGAGGGAAGTGAATCACAAGGAATTACTTAAAATATTTCAAAATTATATGGTCAATTTCATATGAAATTTAAAAGAATGGAAATTTATTCAAAGATAAGATAATATAATGATTAAATATCATCAAATAACAATAATTATAATATTCTATTTGGTATTATTATCCTTATGTCTTATTTTAACCCCTATGGTAAACCAATTATAACCTTAAGTGTGGTAACAACATTTTACTCTTTTTATTATCCACAATGAAAAAAATAAGTTAACCTATTAAATTATATTTATCGTTTCTATTAAAAAAATATAATTTATTTTGAAAAAATTAAATTTCTATTATTGTATTTAAATTACTTTAAAATTAGTTTTCAAATAGAAATAAAGACTATTTTTTAAAACAATAAATTTTTACTTATAAAACAGAATTTACTTTCATTCCTTACCTTATATAAATACTTGGATAAAAAATAAAATACTTAATTGAATATATATTATATAATTTTAATTAAAATTATTAATCAGTGGTGATTTATTTATTTAATTACTATAAGGATATATTGTACACAAAAAATAGTTTTTTGGAAAATTTTATTCTTAATCCCAAAAATGAACTCATACCGAAATAAAGTTATTTATTATTAATATGTAATTATTTACATTATTAATTGTTGAAAAATACTAATGTTACATCAATATAAAATTAAAAAGATAATTGAACCTTAAAATTACTTGATTTGAAGAAAAGAAATGATAGTTTAAACAAATAAATATTTTTCACTATTTATTGAAAAATAAATCCTTCTGAAAAATCCCCAAATCTCACGGGAATAAAAAAATTAATTTCCTATTTATAAATTTCTATTCATGAAATTAAATAAATTTTATAAAATGGAACAAATTTTATATAATTTCCGCATACAAAATTAAATAAAACCCATTATTTTAGAAAACATATTTTTTAAACATAAAAGGATTTTATTGAAACTTGAGTACTTAATTTTTATAAAGTAGTCAATATATTTTCATTATATAAAAGCCTTATAAATATTCTTTCATTATTTTTTTATTAATATTTGTACCTATTAATTTACCATCTTGTATATAACAATCACATTTTAAAAATATTTTTTTATAGTATATCGCAATTCGCCTAAATCTTAATGTTATGTAATAAGAAAGATATCAAACAAATTATTATTTTAAAATAAATATTAAAGGATTTCAAAACACCATTACTATAAATATCCCCTTTTTATATCAATTTCATGTATTAAATATAAAAAAGTTCGGAATTTATGTAAAATAGTAAGGGGTATAATACCAAGTGTGTAAAATTTAATTTAAAAAAATCTTTTTATTCAATTCCAAACAAGCACATTTCGATTTTACATTATTCTAAAATAATTACATACTCATTTTATAATTCATCACTAACCATTAAATAAAAAAATCATTTTTCTAATAAAACCCCACTTGACATTTTATGAAATAAATTTTCTGAAGCAAATTTTTTAAAAAAAATTAGGATATTCTATTAAAAAATCAACTTAATGTCAAGTGAAATTCGAAATTAAACCAAAAAAATCTTTTAACCCATCACATAAAATTAATAATAATTTGATTATTTAAAATAAACCACTAATATAAATAATTAACCACTTATTTAAATGTCTATAAAAAGAGATATGTGGATCCACCAACCAATGCCATATGAAATTGGAATCAATCAGTGTTATTCCACCATAAAAGATTATAAGGATTCTATAGAAAATAATCATAGTCCCTAAAAATAATATACTGCAAATTACTTATTCTTCTAAAAATAACTTAGGATTCCAGGACCAAAATAGTTTATAAAAATGACTAGATACACATACCTTGTTTAATCTTTTCACCTTTTTAAAAAATCATCAAGAGAAGGTAAGAGGATTAGGTGGTTGAATATGACAACCTACTAGAAGCCACATGGTCATGAGGGGAAGTAATGGGATATGAAATGATTGAGATTTAGATTATGAAATAAAAACAATAATATTTTTGGTGGGATCTTGGTTAGAGAACATGGTCATATATACCTTTAGTCTAACTATGAAATGATTCTAGAAAAAAATTTAGAATGCATAGTCCATCTATAATGTAAATAATAGCATTCACAAAAACCATGGAACCTAAAAATTTCTCAAAACTTCAAATTTTTATTTTAAATTACAAATAATGTAATATAATAACTAATAATCAAATATTTTAAACAAAAATAGGGACACTATGGGGGTCATAATTCATTCCACCTACCACTTATTCTCAAAAAAAACCCTCATAAAGTTTTCCGAAGAGAAAATAGGGGGTCCATTACTTCTACATATGATATTACCACTATAGTGTCTCATGAGAATCAATTTTTCCCTCCATAGAAAATAAAACAAATAAATAGAATTCCCATATTTTCCTTTATTTTTATTAATGAGATATTAGACTAATTGTTCTATTAATGATTCATAATGATCCAATTCTAAATGTTTACAATTCATAATATGATAAGGATTGAGGTTATTCCACTTTAAT
This sequence comes from Viscum album, assembly GCA_963277665.1. Classification (NCBI taxonomy): domain Eukaryota; kingdom Viridiplantae; phylum Streptophyta; class Magnoliopsida; order Santalales; family Viscaceae; genus Viscum; species Viscum album. The sequence continues at coordinate 871,639,257 of OY728143.1, read as the reverse complement.
TGGGAAAAATAAAACACATTATTAAAATATATCATATCTCAATAAATTATTATTAGTTATGTGTTTTTCATATTGGAACAATTGGGTTATGATGTGACTCTTGGGGTTCTATGAGAGGTGGGAGGATCATGGGGTGAACAAAATTCAACTATTATTTACTGTAATAATCACATGTCATAAAATATTCTACTATATTTGGAAGGGGCACATTCAATTTATTATTTTCGAAAAATGTTAATATCATGGAATATCATAACGAATAGATGCATGTAAATCATAAAAAACACATGGACTTTACTTTGTTCAAAAACACTAGGGAACATCCAAGGAGTATACACATAGAGTGGTTTTGGTGTACTAAAATCAATATTAATATCATTACATCAGTAGATAAAAAATATTGATAATCATTACACCACCCCAATACATAATTTATTTAAAATATTTTAAAATTTATGATTTATTTCCCAACAACCACCCCCATGCTTCCTTCTTTATTCCCTACTGTAGGTAATAGATTAGTTTATAGACATCTAAGTCTCTTACTTGTAAACATAGAAAAATACTTCACTAATCATAGAAAAATCAATATTTTATGTGAAACTTTAATAGAATTCAATGTGCACTTCGTCTCCAAGTACATGAGAAAATGACTTCCTAATGAGAGAGTAAAATCATTAAACCCCACTCAAAGTCTAGATGAAAAAAACTCTTTCTCCAAAGAAATTAATTTGAAATTGGAAATATATTTTTCATTTAACAATGTCCTCATAATTTATATATGGATATATCAATATAATTAAATCAATATTATTCCATAATTTAAAACCATATAAATAAGTGTATTCCTTGTCACTTGGATATCTTTTCTCTGAATAAAATTTGATTTTCAATATAGTTATATATCTCTCTATCTTCAACCTAGACTATCATATAAGTTTATTATTGATATCAAAAAAATAAAATCCATTCATTTTATGTATAGGATAAATTCTCATATTTCTCATGTTTTGAGATCATTAAAAATGTAACATGTGAATTAGTCTATATGATTTTATTCATCCTATAAAAACACAATCCAAATATTATACTTTTGAAATTTGAAATGAGTCATTGAAATGAATTAAAGTTTACTAAATGTTGTTTTTATTTCTTCTATTATGATGTGATAATACCTCAACTACCTCAAAATATAGTAAAAACATTGTTCATTAAGGCATGATTATTTTTAGTCATGAGATCCTCTAAACATCGTGGTTTCATCACAATCTCCATCTCTTGAAATCATGGTTTCATTATGACCAAATATTTCCACCACTTTCTACATTTTAGAGTTACACTCTTCATCATGATATAATTATTTAATTCAAAAAACATCCAATAAATTATATTATATTCAGATTGTAGTGAAATTTCACTTTACAACATATCAAATTTATTTATTACATGATATTAATTTTACATTTTTGTACTTATATATCATCATGATATAAATACCTTGTTGTTTTGTGAGATGTATTTCTCCTACCAATATCATTGAGAAATATTTTCATGGGGTCTTCCATGTGCCTGAAAAATACCACTAAGATGTGACTCAATTCATTATGTCATGAGTGATTACCATCACTCATTAAATCTATTTTGATGCATCGATCTTTATTAATGTTTAACCTATTCAAAAAATTAATATTTTATATCATAGACCATCCTCACTTAAACTTTTAAATAGGTTGATGTAGTCACAATGGTAACTTCAAGACTTATACTCTTCTTTTTCTATATCCATCCCATGCTCCAAATCTATATACCAAAGTTATGCAACCCACACCAAGTTTGGTTTTATATATATGGAATCCATGTTTATCTTTAACTATGTATCACTATTTAACCATTGAATTCTCATATTATAGTTACTTCATGGATGAAAAATTATCATTTCTATATGCTCTTTTGTCATATCACCATTAGGGGGATAGTGGGTTCCCCTTTAAGTTTTTTCTAGTCATTATGATCTTCCTGTAGCACACAACCTCTTATTTGATAAAATGTCTTAATCTATAAACAAAACTAACAACCTTGGTTATCATAGACATAAATCCATATATCTCCAAAAGTAAGTGATTCTCCCAATCATTGAATTTAAATCCAAGCCCGTAAAAAAATATCCTACACATTTTTTGGGTATATGAAGTTTTGGAATTTTCTCTAACTTGTCACTCTCAAGATATTATCCCTCAAGGATGTTACGAGGGTTTTCATGTGGAATTTTTCCATCCTTCTTCAATTTTTCACAATCATACTCTGTTTTTTATCTTCTATGGTATGATCCTATTATTTATTTTGGTATGTTTCCAATCATCAAATCCATCTTCAAATTTCATTCATTAGGCCTCTGGTTTCATCATAATTCCCTCACTAACCTAGTGAAATTTATTCTTATTTATCAAACAAATAAATTTATTTTTATTTCACTTCTCATGTGATACTAATTCTTATTCGAAAATTCATCACACATCTTTGTGAATTATCCCTTTATGAATTCCCAATATTTACATGGATTGTTTGAAAGTAAATCTAAGTGACTAACTTAATAGTTCGACCCATAGAATATATTTTTTGGATTATTTTAGGCTTGGTGATGGTCTATCCTTCCCTGAGTGGTGTTGGACTATTCCCTTAGTCTCTATGTGTACCAGATGCTTCAGTGAGTGTCTTTAAAGTGGTGAAGTGAATTGATTTTTCTTTCAAGAATTTATCCTATCTGTCTTTATATTTATTTATATTTTTTTAATTATCTTTCATTGTATAGTTTTATTCTAAGTATTTATTAGATTTTTATACTTATTTATTTCATAATTTGTCTTAGGGACCTCTAGAAAGAAAATAAATTTTCCTAACATCTCTTATTCCCTTATTGTATCTAGTTTCCCTTTCTTCATCAAGTGGTCTTTAGGTATTGGCATTATTGTTTCTACATATACTCTCACAATTGATCCCTTTGTTTCAAATTACCTATATAATTTTTATAAAATATTTGTAAGTATTTTATTAGGCTCATCTCTCTAGAATAGGTGGCACATTGGTGTTGTTAAAGCATCCATTGGAGTCAAAATTGGGTGATGTGGTGTTGGTATAGAGAGCAACGTCAATTTGTTTCCAGGTAGTGATAATGATTCATGTGGTATGGGTTTAAAATTGGTGTAAATCATTCTCTGATGAAGTGTTTATAGTGATTTTTCAGCATTAATGTCTCTTTAGTTGGTGGAATCTTTTTCTCGATGGATTTATTGGTGTTTTCTTATCTTTCAATCATTAGTGGTGACGATTTGGTTGAAGTTAGTTTTTGAATTTGTTGTGATGGAGGCCTAGTGGTGATAGTATAGAATATTTGGGTGATAAAATTCACAATATTTAGGTGGATTCGATGTAGGGAAATCATTATGAGGGGTTTGGGGTATGTTTGTGTAGTGATAACTCATTCACCTTTGGTATTATGCTAAATCACCTTGTTCACCTCACTTTGGGTCACCTGACTAGACATATATGGGTTGTTAGTTATTCATGGATCAAATAGTTGGTCTATTAATTTCTTATTATCAATTGAGGCACCGAAAAATATTTTTTTGGTAACTTTTTATAGTTAATGTCACTAAAAATGCCTTCGTGATGGGGGGGTTCCCATTTACACTCAAAAGTGGGATTTAATTATATAAATCCAAAAAATTGTAATTATAGAGAAAACATTCTTCCCCTTTGTCAATAAAATATTACGTGTGACTTCAACATATTTTCACTTATTGCTTCATTATTTCCCAATTTTTCATTAACACCATTATGCCTAATTTAGAGAGTTTGAATTCCTCCTTTAACATGAAACACCTACAAAACCATTTACTCTTTCCAACAACAATATTTTATTCAAAACATTTTGGATATTTCATAAAATTATAAAACACTTTAACCTATGTATATTACTTTGTAATCATCTATCATTTTACTCGTTACCTTCTCTATATTATTAATTACACATGTTCTATTACCAAGAGATATAACACCACTTATTCAAAACCATTTCATATTTTATTTCTATATAAAAACCACTTCAAAATATATTTAAACACTCAAGTATTTATAGTGAGTGGAAATATCACTTCATAAAGAGTTATAAATTAATTATAAAATCCTAATGAGTTAGATATCAAGGCAGGAAACAATACAATAAGTTAAAAAAGTCAATATTTCCTATTTCACTCACATATATTCATAAAGTTATTACAACTTGATATTTAAATTCCTTTAAAAATTCTCCAAATGATCTAAATCACAATAACATAAGATTGACATAGAATAAGAAATAAAGCATGGGATATATCATTCATACCACATATCAAACAAATTAACCAAACTTTTTATATTTAATCCAGTGAAAAAACATGAATAGATAGATTTTCTCTCATTTATAGAGATGCTAATTTTTTTCATATAAGGTCACTCATCCATTGGATCTTCAATATAAACTCCATTTTAAATCCATCAGCTCCAGAACAACTTGTAACATAAACCATGGTAGTATCCTTTTAGTGTCCATTAGTATACTGAAAAATAATCCTCTATTTTGGGACTAAGTTGGTTAGAAGTATTTTTCAAATGATGAAAAATGTTTTGTTTTTGTTTTAATTATTTTATATTAATTAAGAAAAATAAGTTCACTTTATATCCATTGGTGAATGGATGAAGGGGTATTGGACTCATTGGATGGGATGCAAAGATCTTAAGAAATTCCCTCTTATTTAGTTTTCTATTATAGAGAAGTGATCTGGGTAAATTTTTTTGACATTCTCATATTGTATATGTTATGAATTTTTAGATCAAATTGAGTTATTGAATTAGAGTTTGAAAGTCTTTTCAGATTTTTGATACTAAATATGACAATTCTATTCTTTTTTGTTAGTTTTCAATATCATAAGTTGTTTGGAAAAATTCTTATCTATTATTTGAGAAATAAATTTCGAGAAAAGGTTTTTTAAGTTAGATTATGTTATATCAATCCGAATGTTCATAAGATCATTATGAATTCATGATAAAATCTTGATTTTCTAGAAGAAAATGGATTTGGAATTCAAACTCTTTTGGTCACTATTTATCAGTTTGAGAATCATCAGATGCAAAATTTAACTAAAGGATAAGAATTATGAATTTTTTATTGTCATAATTTTTGTTGAAGTTTTGATCAATCGATCCATCAAATAGTACAATTCATTAGACTATATAATCCACCAAATGAATTGATCTGTTGTATAAATAATCTTTTTCAGATAAATTGAAAGTAAGTAATCACTGAAGACACTGTTCCATTAGAAATGTTATTCCACTAATCCATAGAAGGGGTTATGACACTGATTCATCAACCACATTGTTGGTATTAATAGGAAATCAAATTTAGAGTACTATCAAAGGTAGATCAGACTTATTTTCTGATTTCTGAAAGGATTTTTTTGGAACTGTTTTATAAGTTTTAAGGGTTGTGACTAATAAAAAAGATGATCTATATAGGCTAATTCATCAAATTATATTAAAGAACGATCAACTAAATGATGTTCAATAGTGTAGTCATCCATTTTATTAGAGAAAAATGTTGTTTGTTTCCAAATAGATCAATATTATTCATAATAATATGTAACGAAAATATACTAGATAAAATAAGAAACCAATCTAACAGATGAAATCTGACACTTATAAGTCTTCGGTTGATGGACTACATCGGACACAGTTTTTCATCGGTCTATGAATTTTTTTAAAAAAATTATGAAAACCATCGTTCTTATCTTGTTGATATTGAATTGATTTAAAAGCGGTCGTCAAATTATTTAAATATTTCATTTATTTTTATGGAATAAAAGGTATGGATGTACTATTGGAATGAAAATTCTTCAGTTTCTAATGTTATAAATCAGGTGAAGAAAATCAGTGTGACAAATAGTACCAGAATGACAATTATTTTAGGATAAATATTAATTTGTATGTTTGAAACCGGATAAAATTTTGGGAATTTTAGGTAGAATTAATAATAATCCAGAAGTTTTGAGAAGAGTTAAATAATACAAATACATATTTTAAATGGTATTGAAATTCAAGATTTTCAAATTTACATAAGTGGGAAAACTTTTTGGATTCTCGTCTATTATATCACGGGTGAACCTATAAATAGAATAGGAAGTACATCATACTTGTATATATAAAATATTATTTAGTCACACATAGAGAGAATGATATCACTAAAGTTTTTTTAGAAGAACCATTTTTGAACAATGTTTTTCTTGGAAAAATATCCAAACAGAATCATCAGAAGACAGATATAATGGTAAATGATTTTCAGATTGGGCGAAGCAATTTGACTGAAAATTCTGGAGAAAGAAATAATTTTATAATAATTTTTTTGGAGTCACTATTTTGTTTTTTAGACTTTGGAATCATACTATGGAATCAGACTGAATAATGGGACTGATCCATTAGATTGATTTTTTTTACAAAGTACGGAAGGGTTGTTTCTACCTACTACTGTGTATGAAAGTGACAATTGTGTTTAAAAGAACTAAACATTTTTTGTTTTTTAAGAAGCACAATGAAAGGTTTTAAAATAATTATTAAATTTTTTTTAACTTTTTAAAAAACTTATTTTATATCATTCGTTCTGGAAGAAGCAGGAGCATTATTGTATTGATCATAGTGCAACAAAAGGGTAACGGTATTTATTTTTTGATGTGTCCATAAAAAAGGATTATTTTATAGTATATTATATGGTATTAGATTATTTCAAAACCATTCAATGTACTGTATGATCTTATTGGGTAGTGAACCACCTAAATCCTTCTATTCATATGGATGTGTGAAGGTTTTGTTTTCCAGTAAAGTAATATCTCTTTAATATGAGGTGAAGTTTTTTATAAAATTAAGAAATCCTAAAAGAAAAATATATCACTAATTAACCCCCTCTAACTTTCTATGATGCAATGATCCTGGTTGGGCCTTTACAATTGTACCAAATAGAAGGTTCCCTTTGTTTACTCTTCCTTGAAGTTTTTGAAGAAAAATTTCAATGGAGAATTAGAATTTAATGAACAGTGAGGGGATTCCAGTCTTTTAGGGAATGAAATATAATATCTGGAAAGATAGGATGATATCTTATCTAATTTATCTTGGATATTATGTTTTGGAAGCTTCTATATATGGAATACCTTCTCCTATTGAGAGTGTTATAATTATATCTATGGATATAAAAAATATGTAAAATGATAGAAAAGCTAAGAATAATTTACTCTCATAACTTATTGAAATTTTCTTCCTTATATTAAAGGTAGTTTATCATACCAAAGGTATCTTAGATATGTTGAAGATAATTATGAAGGCAATATTAAGGTGAAGAAATCAAAGTTAAAAATTTGGAGGCTTAAGAGTGAAGATATAAAAATGGGTGAGAATGAAATTATTTGTAACCTATTTATAGGGGTAAATGATATTTTTAGCACCAGAATATGTCATCTTGAGATTTTAGATGATTAAACTATTATTAAAAATATATTGAGAATTCTTATAAATAGTTTTGATGATAAAGTTTCGTCATTAGAAGATACAAATCCGAAAAATCTACCTTTGGATGATCTTAAATAACCCTCATTACAAATGAAATGAGAAGGGATAAACCTATGAAAAAAAAATTTGATTGAGAAATTTCATTCAAGGTTACCATGAATGGAAAATCTAAGAATATCCTAAAAGATGAATGGGTTGGCGATTTTGAGCCTGAAATTGAGTCTAGTAACAATCTTGATGTTTTTTATCATTGTTTTGTAAAAATTTTAAAATATATGTAGTAAATAATAAACAAAAGATACAACTAAATTAGTTTTAATGTGAAGGTTTTTTGAAATATTTAATGAGTTTACTTCAAAAAGGAATTAATAATATAGTGATGAGGATGAAATAATGGAAAGGAAATCATGGAATAAACATAGTGACAAATCAAAATCTTATTCCAATAGAAAATATAATAAGTTATCCAAATCCAAAAGGGGAATATTTTCGTACAAAGTTTGTGAATATGGAGAAAGTGATTTTGTAGCTGACAAGTTTTCTAATGTTTATAAAGAAAATATATTTATAGCAACAGTTAATTATAAATAATTTTGAAGCAGTTGTTCTAAAGAAGATTATACTGAGATATAATTTCACCTGAAGAGAAAATTTAAAGAATGTCTTAGAAATATTTTGAGTCTTAGAAAATAAATCATGTTGTTGAAGAAAATTTTTATATCAAAAAATCAATAATTTTTTCATAAAGATATAGTTGTTTTGATGAAATAGTTTTATTTTATGAATAATTTTCTTTAAAAATTGAATAATCAGAATGAACAAATTGAAGTAAATTAAAACCAAATGAGGAAGAGTTGGAAGTTGTTCAAAAAAAATTCTAAAGTTGAGTAGGGAGATATACTATTCAAAAACACTATCTCTAAAGATTTTAAATTTTTTTGAAGGGTTGTCCCCAAGAAGGGTCTATAAAAGTTACCGTCAATTTTTTGATATAAAATTGAACATTTTCAAAGGAATAATAAGGCTGAGAATATCATGTATGTTTCCAAAATCAACAATATTGGAAATCCATAAGTTTTAAAAATTATGAGTCTATAAAAAACTCTCTTCCACTTATGATACAGATAAATATAGAAAGAAATCGTGACTAAAGAATAATATTTTGGGTGATAATAGGATGTTTTGGGAGGAACAAAAGTATAATGTGAGTCAAAAATAATTATAATGAAATGCATGTTCGAAGTTTGAGAAAGTATAGAAGTTATATAGGTAAATATTATTTTTATGGTTACCTCTATGTTTGTGGTGGTTTTTGGAATCCAGAAAATATTTTTTGTGTTTACCAAAAACATTACAATTATACAATAAGTTATAGAAAGAAAAGTTTTATGGGATAAAATCCTCTTAAAGGAAGAAATCTGATAAGGATGACATAAAATTTGAAAATAGATTCCAACCTTTAGAAACCATTTATGAAATTTTTGAACAACCTGAAGATATTGAAAAATTATTTATCATTTTTTACAAAAACAAAAACAAGTTTATAACATTCCTAAAAATTCAGAATTAAAGAAAGATAAAGGTGAAGAAAAATCTCTTATTTTAGAAACTATTATAAAATAAAATAAAAAGTGCAAAAAACTTGTATTTTGCATAGCGGGTTCTCTTCCCATGTGATAGGTGATTTGGAATTGTTAACTAATTTCTAATTTTTCAAGGAAGTAATAGTGACCTTTTGAAAGGATGAATCCCTCAAGACCAAAGTTGTTTAATACGCTATTATTGGGGAATACAATTTGAATTCCCATAAATCCTTGTTTGTTGAAAGTTAGAAACATTATTTATTTAGTTTTTCAAAAATATATAATGAATGGGAAAATGTAATTTTTCAAAATATATTTTCCTTGAAAAAAGTGTGGAATATGGAATTTTTTTTACAACATTCCAAAGTAAAATAGGAAAATTGATTCAATTTGGTGAATTATAGAATTAAATTACATAATCATGACAAACATAAATCAGTTGTGTCATAAAATGTAGGGACATATGTGTCAAAAAAATAGGAGAAAGTTGTAAAAGTGAGAAAATTTCCCTGATATTCCTAATATGTCAAGAAGAAGATATTGGTGTAGTTCAATCTTTTAGAAAGGGAAGATTACAAATTATGTGCTTAAGAAAGTTTAAATTTTTTCAACTCATCACCTGGAGTTGATTCATTAAATTATTTTTTGGGAAATAATTAAAAAATAAACAATTTTAGAAATGGACTTTATTTCTTTAATTAAGGATTTTACCCTTATTACATGTTTTATGTATTGGAAACATAAATCAGATTCTCTGAAGATGTATAAATTTTATAGGAGGTAGTTTGAAATGGAATGAAGTTAGTCATTAACGAATTTGTGAATTGATGATGGTCATGAATATAATAATGAAGAGTTCAAAAGTTATTCTGAAAAATATGGAATTAGGCATGATTTAATTACATCATATACACATAAAAATAATTTAGTTTCTAAAAGGAAGAATATAAGTTTCTTTGAGATGGGGAAACAACATTACTTGAATATGGTCTTTCTCACTACTAATGAAGGTAGGAAATGATCATAGTATTTTACATTCAGAATGAGTGTTTCTTTTGGCCAGCTTCGGATATGAAACTATATGAAATTTTTTATTAAAAAAATACTGTTTTGAAACACTTAATAGATTTTGAGAGTTCCTACATCATAAAGAATAAAGGTGGAAATATTGGAAAGATTGATCAAATAGGTGAAGATGGAATAATTGTTTCATATTCTCTGGATGGATGAGGATATAGATGTTTCAACAAAGAAATAGGAAGATTGGATAATTTTATTGATGTAAAATTTCTCAAAAATGTTGAGGTAGATATCTCACATATGAGGCTAATGAGGAAGATAAAAATGATGAAATAATGTTTGTTAAGTATGATGAAAAGGATACCAAAAATTGTGATACCACGTAGATGGAAGAATCGGACTCAGCTATTTCCAAAGATGAGGAAGAATATCACACATCTCATCCTAGGTATATTAAACCACTTGGAACCCAAAATATTATTGGTCATCAACATAAAAAGGTTCAAATAAGAATAACATAAAAAGTTATTTCACTTACTTCTTCATATTTAAAAGTTGAGTTGAAATATGTGAATGGAGATTTTGAATATCTGAAATGGTTTTAAGCTATGAATTAACAGTTGGATTAGATTGAGAAGAATGATAGTTGGGAAATCATACCTAAAAAATGACTATAATGTTAATTATACAAAGCTGGTGTTCTGAAGAAAACCAAATTAAGAAGGTGAAGTGATAAAAAACAAAGAAATATTGGTTTGAAAAGGTTACTCACAAATTATAGGAATTGGTTTTGATGGGACTTTTTCTTCATGTTTTTTGAAAGATTGGTTTGAAGTTAACATTTCTGAATGAAGAACTTCATGACGAATTTTATTATGAATATTCATGTTTTTTATTTGAATTGATGAAATTTATGTGTAAAGGTTGAAGTATGGACTCATTCAAGTTCCAAGAACTTGGTATTCCAAATCAGATGCCTAATTAAGGGATTTTAACTTTAAAAGGGAAGGGTTTATAATAATAATTACATAAAATTAAGTCAAGATACTTCCCTAATTTGTATTTTATATGTTGATCACATGATTTTTGTTGCAAATGATAAAATAAATTGTGAAAGGTTTCCATATGAAATGAAAAAGTGTATTGAAATGTCAATGCTAGGTTAAATTAAATACTTTCTCGGCTTAAAAATATCACAGAAGAAGAAATTAATTTTTATTTCTCAAGAACAATATGTTAACATTCTTATTAAGAAGTCTGGAATCATAAATTCAAAACCAGTTTCCACACTAATTATATTAGTAACTGAGTTGGATAATTCTAGATAAGGTAAGGAAGTTGACTCAAATGAGTTTCAGATGCTGATTTAGAATTTTTTTTAATCTGGAAGCCTCAAGACCAGATATTGATTATGTTGTTACCATATGTGTAAGACTCCAAAATGAACCTAAAAAATCACATCCCTTAGCTAGGAAAAGAATACTTAGATACATCATATCCACTATAGATTTTAGAAATATATATGACATCTTAGGAAGAATTGATTTTTATTGATATACAAATGTTGATTCGGGAGGAAGTGTATATGATAGAAGATCCATATTTGGTGAAATTTTCCTTCTAGAGTAATTTTTTTAAGTTATAATACTGATATAAAAATCATTAACTCTTAACAAGGATGAATATGAGTATGTTTCTATAACTCAATCTGAAACCCAACTTATGTGGATAAAGACTTAGTTAGAATACTTTCTGGTTGAAGTGATATTACCTCTAATCATTGGTTGTAATAATCAGAGTTTTATAAACCATACAATAGATATAGTAAAACATTTTTTCTAAAAACATATTTATATAAAATATCAATTTATCAAAGAATATATAGACAAGAATAGTGTCAATCTGCAGTATGTTTCTATATCATAATAAGTTAAAAACATTTTGACAAATCCTTAACCAAAGGATATATTTATCAAACTGGGTTTGAAGATGTGATTCCAACCTATTTCTCTCCAAGGTTGAGGTATGTTATTTTATTCCCTCTCTATTATTTTCTTTGAACAGTGTTGTCAAAGGGGAGAAAAATAATATTTCTTAAATCTATCCATTTTGATATGATAAACCTTTCAAGGAAGCATTTATTTAGGGGGAGTTATGGGTAATCTATAGAATCATCACTTAATTGTGTAAAATTTTATATAATTTTGGTGAAGTGATTTTATGAAACTTGTTATAGGAAAAATAAATATGTTGTGAAGTTTTGTGGAAAGTTTTAAATTTCAAGAAGAATCTTCATAAGTCACAACATTTGGACGACTTTGTTTTTTTTTTTTTTGCAGATTCTTGTTTCCTAAATTGATTTCTATCACACACACTTAAAATTTTTGATATGTAATCCACATCTTGAGGTTAAAAAATTAAGTGATTTTTGAAACATGATTGACAACAAAATACAAAGGGTGGGATTTTTGGGAAAAAGTTTTATAGAAAAGTTTTTCAAATACTAAAATAAGTTTTTGGGGCCTATTTTTTATTTTTTCATTATTTTGATAAATAATTTCACTTTCTAAGTGTTAGGTAATTGATTAATGAGTAACTTAATAAGTTTATTAGATGAAAAGTTCTTAATAAATTTCATCATCTTCGGTTTTTTTTCTAGAGAAGTAATCTTAGTAAAAAAATTATCGAACTCACATTATATTTGGTGTGAATTTTTCAATTCGAGTGGGGCGTAATATTAGATATTGAATGTTTTTCAAGAGGTTTGAAACTAAATCTCAGGATTCTTTTCAACTTTTTAAGTTTTCAATATCATAATTTGTCTAGAAAACATTTGATCGAGGATTTAGGAAAGAAAGGTGGAGAAAAGTTTTTGCAACATAGACAATGCGATATTAATCAAAATGTTCTTAACATCATGTGGAATTCATGAAACAAGTAGGATTTTCTGCAAGAAAAGAGAGTTTTGATTCAAAGTCTTATAGTCATAGTTTATTAATGTGAGAATCACTGAATTCATAATAATTCAAATGCTTCATAAGTTTAAAGATGTAGTTTTCATAAGTTTTTCTGAAGTATTGATCGACTAATCCACTGGACTACCCAATTCGTTGGTGTTTTTGATCCACTTAATGAATAAACCTATAGGATAAATCATTGATTATAGATAATTTTAAAGAAATTTATTACTGCTAACACCAATCCATCAGATGCAGCGTGCCATCGATACATCAAAGGAGTTCAGACACAAAATCATTAGTTGTATCAGTGGTATTAATAGGACATCAGATGTAGAATTTTAGGAGATGAAGATCCGATTTTTTTGTGAGTTTTTTTAAATAAGTTGTTGCGACTAATCAATATTTTGGAAGTTTTTAGATCAATAAGAGAGAGGATCTACAGATACTGATTCATTATATGAGATCAGATACTGATCAAGAGGATGATGTTCAAAAATGTAGTCAACCATTCTAATTGATAAAAATGTTGTTGGTTTCCAAATTCATTAGGATTCATCAAGAAAGATCTAAAAAGAATACACTGGAGGGAATCGGAGAATAATATAACAAACAAAATTTGACAGTAATAATTATTCTACTGTTGGACTTCATCCAATACATTTTTTCATCGGTCAGATAATTTGTTGAACAAATGAAGAAAAGGGGGTTTGTTTTCTTATACTATAGTGTCACAAAAGGGGAATTCGATGATTTCAGAATTTGTAATGATGTTTATGGTATAAAAGGTTCAATTTAAGCATAGATTGAGAGGCATTCAATTTTTTATTTTTTTAATCCGATCAAGAAATTTTGTGTTACAAACAGTATCAGGGTGATTATTATACAAGACTGAAGATTTGATTGTAAGTTTGAAATTTTATAAAGTTGTAAGAAGTTTATAAAAGTTCCAATAATATTCTAGGATATTTGAGAAGCACTGAATAATTCAAACATGGGATCAAAATGTAAATGAAATTTGATATTTTGGAATTTACTTAAGATGGAAACCTTTTTTATTTTTCCTCCCATTCCAATTTAGGCACACCTATAAATAGAATGGAAAATACATTATACTTGTATGTCTGACGGATAAAATATTCAGGGGAAGAAAAATTGAGTGCATTGAATTTATTATGATAGAAGAATATTTTACGGACTATTTTTTTGAGTAACTTATCGGGATAGAATTAGCAGAAGAAATAGGTAGTATTAAGAGAATTTCATATCAGACCAAGAAATCAGAATTACATTTTCCAAGAAATAAAGACAAGTTTTACAATGATTTCCAGAGTTTCTATTCATATTTTTTTCTTAACTGATGAATCAAATTGAAGAATTGGATTAAGCCATTGGACTGGGTTTTTGTACGAAGTCTGAATGGAATTTTTTTTCTTGCTGTTGGTTCAGAAAGTTAATACTAGAGTTTTGATGAACATTATAAGTTTATTCTATAAAAGAAACACAATGACATGTCTGGAACCTACTGGTGAAGTTTTTTTAACTTTTTACAAAACTTATTATACATCATTCTGGATAGTAGAAGCACGTATATTTTTTGTGGATCATTGTGATACAAAGGTGTAAGGTTATTTCCTACTTGTTGTATCCACACAAAAGAATTGTTTTCTATTCGATTGTGTGGTATTAGATTTTTTCCAAACCAGTCTAAGGAAGAGATACTATTATTGAGTATTGAACCTTGTAAATACATTTCTTCCTATGGATGTCGGCATGTTTTGTTTTCATAAAAGTGAAAAAACTTTAACAAGTGGCGAAGGTTTTTAAACAGGAAATATCAAATAAAATAAAAAGATATCACTGATTTACCCCTCCCCCTCTCAGTGATACACTGATCTTGGTTGGGACTTTTCAATATGATACCAATTGTTTGGATCAAATCCAATTAAAACATAATATTTTCAATGAAAAATTATGTTTCTATAGTTAAACTCAATATTCTTCAAGGTTTAAGGAAACTTAGTATAGATTGATGTCCCTTATTGATTTTTCAATTTTTCTTGAAACCACATGATAATATAGAATAGTCTATGAAACAATGATATCTACAACTTAGGAAAAAATCCAATTGAAAAATTATATCCCTACTTTTATTTATATATTTTTGAGGATGTCGTGTGAATTTTTATATATTGTGATTTTACACCAATGGTAACACCTCTAAAACCACTAGTAAACACTGATCATGGCTTGATACAAAAAGTTATTACTAAAATGCAACTCATTATATTCATATCTCAACATTATATTCACCTACGTTCAATGAAATCACCCCTTGGATCATATATACTCCTTAAACATTAATAACTGAAATTAAAATTTTAACAATTAAATATTTTGTGATAATGGTATTTCCTAAGCATTCTCAAGTATTGGTATGTTTTGTTTTCATGATGAACTAACCCTATATTTAAAAGTCTCATTCAGTCAATATAAATGGTTATACATTCAGTTATACCACTTGTACAAACATTATTTGAGATATTTTAATTTATATCAACTATCTTTATTATGTTAGAGCCTAACACCATTGGGAGAAATTTCCCACTTGTGAATGTCTTCTTTATTGATGCATCACCACTGTGTGTTTCATCATGCTTCCTCTTCAATGTGAGGACTCTTATATCAATATTTCTCTCATTCTATAAGGTGGTATTAGTGAAATCACTTAATCATGACAAATTATTTTTTTCATTAATAGGAATTTGTACTACCTATAATTTATTTATCCTTGGAAATTCATTCTTCAAACATTTTAATTTATTTTTTTACTAAGGGTAGTATTCTTCTTCATCTGATTTATTTATTTTCATTCTATCCTAGTTGGTCACTCATTGAATTTATCCAATGGTTCATGGTGAATGTTTAATATCTCTCTTTACTGGTAATCATCAATTCTATAAATCTATTTTCTAACATGACATATTCTATTTCAATATAAAATTGCATCCCCTACATCATAGGAATCGGGGATTTTTTTATATAACATTAAAATCCAATATTAATATAATAATTTGACATATCTCCCTGATTATAACATACAAAACATATCTTGGTAAAATTATATGATGAATTTACACACCTATTTTGATATAATACAACATATTTCCTTTCATCATTGAGAACTCAAGCCTTTAGGCAGACATCCATGTTGTATCCCATAAATCCATAATAGTAACATTTCATTTCCATATTCCTTTGAAAAAAACAGTTTCTAATTTCCCAAGAAAATTTTATTTATCCATTATTCTAGTTTTCTATATTTATGAGCTCGTTTTGTTAAGTTTGTCTAAAGGGAAATTTACCACTATCCATTCAAGGATTTAACCCTTATTTCAAGCTATTTGATCTTCACATATTTATCCTTCAATTGGAAATCCACACACTCCAGTCTTGAAAAAGATTATTTTTATAAAAAATTTCTCTATTCATGCTTTGGTTTGAGGGTGTCAAGTTTTATTTAATCTCCTTATCTTTGTGCATTTATAGTTGTAAGAAACCAGTTTTTCACTCAAGTATGGATCCTTTAATTTTGGTCAAATTCTTTATTTTGGACCTCACATAGATGCCTAATGAGTTAGTGAAGGTCTCAGGGATGTATTGGGCTTTTTTAGAGCATGAAACCAGGATTTTTTGTAGAAAATGGAATTTCACATAGATAGAATAAACCTTGTGAGGCAATCCACATGGTTAAGTTAAACAGTTCGAGGATTGATAATGGGCTCATATAGGGTGCATCCTTTTCCTTAACCATGAGACATGGGCCACATGGACGTTTTAAAATTTTTATTCAGATTTTAGAGTAATTTCACATGTTTGTTTCATGGTTTCTCTAATTGTGTGGCATAACCATTTTTATGCCTCTTCCTACAGCTGCTCATGCACAATTTTCTCACTGTTTGGCCGAACCATGTGGTCAAACCCTGTGAAGTTAAATTTTTCAGTAAAAAGATGGTTTTACATTAAAATATATTTAAAATTAACCTATATTAACATTTCTATTTTCCAATTAATGCAACCTCATCTTTATCCCTTTTTAATCCAAAACACATATATTAAAGGATTTGAGATCGATTTCCCATCTGAATTCTGAATCGACTGTTGTTCTTCTCATCAGAGCCACATGAAAACATTCTTGATTCCTTTTAAATCTTTCATTATTATTCTTCCAATCGAAAATTCTATTTACATTCTGGATTATATGCCCTAATTTCATGGAATTGATCCATTGTTCATATATTCTCTAATCCAGGCCAAATCAGAGGCTGATACTAGATGATGATATTTATACCAGTCTAAGGTAGGTGTTACATAAATCATCTTTTATTTTTCTTAATTTTTAAAACTATCATGTGTAAGCATCGACTTCCACGAGCATCATTTGTTAAATCTATAGGACATTTTTTCTATCATTAAAACTATGTACAAAGACATGTATCATATATTTAAATTATAGTTGGTGATTATAACCACAGCTTCAACCACCCCATATAAAGTGATTTACCATAAATGTGTTTTTAGTGTTCTGACATGTTTAAGATACCATTTGGGTTTTCTTGATCTTTATGATGCTATTGGGAGGCCTTCTCAAATTAATTGTCTATTGAATTAGAAAACAGATAGTACCATAGTTTCCTATCACATGACCCACCTAAGGTAAGTGAATAAAATTAATTAATGATTTTTTAAATGGAAAATTAAAAAGTATATTGAAAAAATATGAATTGGTATAGTTTATAAAAAAATTAATTGCATGTGGTTTCTCATCCTTAGCCCAACCATGTCATCTTATGAAAGGAAAAGGGGATAACTGAGTGATTAACTATAAACTGACTTAAATGTTTTCATGACCCTTCGCTTTGTCACACTAATTAAAGGCAATGTATTTAACCATTATTGTTGAATAACATGACCTTCAGATGGCCTAATTTATTAAATTAACTAAATTTAAGGTTCCTAATTATACTTATGGACCTTGAAATATCTACAGGAGTGTTCAGGATTGAGTTAGTCCTCAGATTCCAAAGGGGGTTACCAGGTCACTTGAGGATGTTTTTATGATTTTTGGATGTCAGTTGCCTTGGTTGAGACCCACCTTGGAACGAAATCCACATATATCAGTGTATACTTGGTATGAAACCATAATATCCCTACTTTAATATTATATAATTCCTTGGATAAACTCCTTGGATCCAAAAAAGATTATATAGACACAAAGGTTCCTTGGTTACATCTATGGACCTAGCCATAGCTAAACCTGTTTTACTTTGGATTTACTCCTTGATCTCAGTTATATCACTCTATTGTGGAATGCCTTGGAAGATGCTCCTTGGATTACATTCTTACCCTTATATAGGATATAGTCATTGCTAAGTTAGTGACCCATGATGTCTTGGTTCCATCGGTTTTTACATTGGAAACCTTTCATCATTATAATCAATATAGGTTTCCTTGTTACATCTTAAAACCTTCACTATTACTATCACAAGGTGATGTTAATGTTGGATATGACACAAATCACTTAAATATATAAAATAAAAAAATATTAATTAGTGAACTGGTGAAATGATCAGACACCAACCAAGGGCTGAAGCAGGAACATGGGTATTTATGTTACTGTACTGCTTTACTTTAATGTATACATGCTTCCACACCTTTCAGGTTATATTACATGGATAGGATGTTATAGACACCAATGGTTATGGCCAACTGGGATTTTTCACGAACACTATATAGGCCTCCATTAGCACTTGTGAATACTACATGTATGCAGGTGTTGGAAAAGGGGATATTCTGGCTTTGGACACCTGATTTCTTCATGTTTAGGATGGAGCTAGTAGCAGATGACTATTCTAGAGCTTGATAAGATTTGATTTTATTTTTTATTCCTTTCTACTAAAATTTTATATAATGATTTTATATAGAACTATATCCTTGTTTTCTAACTTTCTAGTGACATGACATATATCATCATCAATTTTTTTTTATTTTGACTAGTTGTTCAGTTGTTTATTATTCCTTTCTACTTCTTACATTACATCTATTTACTTATATTTCTTATGTCATTTCCCTTTGTTTATTATTTATATGTTGTGATATACTGTGGTAATGATGTAATTATCTCTCCACAAAAACACCCTAGGCCCCCACTGCTAGTCGGTGGCCATTGGCATTCAGAGAGATGAGCTTGTGGCTATGTGGCCAATCGGGCTTGAGGAACCTTCAGTGGCTTCCAGGTCCGGTACATTAGAAAGTGGTATCTGAGGGGTTTCCTTTCTTGGTTTTCTATTTGGATACAATATATGGGAGATTATTAATTCTTGTAACTTGGTCATAGGTCATTCCTAGGTGTCACAAACACATGTTCAATGTAAATTATGAGTTTACTAAATTTAAATTGTTGTTATACATTTTCCTATTACAATTGATATCATTTCATCATTGGGTGATGAACATGATATATGGTATTGTTGATTGTTATTTGGATTTAGATTTCATTTCATCCTTAGCCCGATGATAAGAGGGAATGGAGCATTGTTATGTGAATCAACCTAAGAAACTGAAATTCTCATATCATGCATATTTCCATCCCACATTGGTGAATTTCATAGCTTTATATTGCTTGATATGCATTTGATTATTGAGTCCTGTTGTGGTAGTTATCGTATGAATTTTCTTTTACTTAGATGTGATTGAGTGATTTTTGGTTTTAGTTATGAGGTGTTATAGGACCTTGTGGGTTTGTATTGGAAATTTATTGAGTCAATCCATTTAACAAAAATAAAATGGGTGACTCTTCGAGTGATAAGATGTATGGGGCCTGGTCCACTAGGAATGGTTACCCATTATATATGAACCTTGGCATATTAAAATAAGAAAAAGAAATTTTTAAAAGTGAAAACAGATTCTAAAATGTAATGGGGGCACATATTTATCTTTCCTTTTCATGTTTTTGAAAGGTAAAAGGGTGAACCTATAAATTAAAAATGAAATGAAATGAAATGGTTGATAATAAACGATGACATAAGGTATAGTTGACCCTTCATCTACTGGAACCATTGAAACATATACTTGAGAACTTACCAACTCCTGGACCTCTAAGTGGGAAGTTAGGGAAGTATACTAAGGGTCGTGAACCCTTTATCACATTAATCTTTATCTAGTGTCGTTATCCATCTAATTTTATCTTGTTTTGAGGTGTGCGCTTGGAATATTTAGACCAATGTCACCACAAAGTCCTCATGTCATGTGTTGGGAGGGTGGTGGTGAGTATGCTTGATATGTAGTGGGCCTTGAGATGCCTGTCATAACTCTAAGAGTTTCACTTGAGGCACCACTTGTCGTACCTGATTTGGGAACTAACGCTCAAGTCTGTGATAGTTTTCTACATTTGATGCAGTCCATGCAATATGCTCCATGTCCTACAGCTTCAATGGTTGATCTAACTAGGTAGTTCTAACAATAGCATCCTCCAACCTTTTCAGTGATGGTGGTCCACAGGCTTATGAGTCTTGGCTATAGTTCATCTAGTCAATATTTGATCATACTGAGACAACCCTAGAGTGGAGGGTCAATCTTTATGTGTACATGACATGTGATTCAGCTAAGATTTGGTGGGAAGTAGTTACCTAGGAAATTCACCATCAGGGCATGGTATGGGCTTATTTCCATACTTTCTTCTATGCTCAGTTCTTTACCAAGACGATGATATCTAATCGAGAGAGATAATATAGGTTTCTCAAGTAGCGTTCTATATCAGTTATGGAGTATTCAGTGTGTTTAACTAAGTAACATTGTTTTTCAATGCCTCTCCCCACTAATGAGATTTCATGTTCTAAATTCCTTAATTATGGGCTTCAGTATACCATCCGAACTTAGGTGAATGTCATTCTCCAACCTATATTTTATGAAATAGAAAATTGGGATTTTATCCCTAAATGTAACTTTAGGGGCAGTGAAAGTATTCAGCATAGATGTAACACCCCAAGGTTTTGAAAATAAATATTGAATGCATGAAACACCGATTCCCTACAAAATAAAAGATTTTATAATCTATCCAATAAACACAACTTTTCCTCTACTATGTTTTGTATTTTTAAAAATGGTCATCTAGAGTTATGATTAGTAATCTATTTGGAGTTTGATAGAACCAACTTGATTTTTGGTGAATAGTAACATCCCCTTATGAATAATAATATGAATAGTAATATGACCCTTATGAATAGTAAATAATGATATTATTTTATTTTCTTAAAGTAATAAGATAATGAGATCCTATTTAATTTTTCAATGTGATATAAAACTAATTCGACCATTAAAATTGTAATTCGTCGAAATAACTATGATTTTATTTAAAAATTAAATTAATAATATTTAAAAACTTATTTTTGAAAAATAGATTTTATTTTAGAAAAATATATTTTTTTTGAATTCTACACGTTGAAAAATGGTTAGGGTAAATTTTAGGGATTTTTCTGAAATTCACGAATTTTTTATGAATAGTGAAATATGGTAAAATATTGTATATACAAATTATCTGTTAAATACAATATTTATGACATCCTGAGTGATGTAAGGCCACAAAGTTAGAACTCACATGCACTTATTACTATCAGTGGTCACATGAAACAACATTATTGTTTTTCTTGAGGGAAATAATAAAATAATTAATAAAATATTCCAAATTCACCCATCTCCACCACTATAAAAAACCCCCTCACTCCCTCTCCTCTTCACCCCTCTAAGCCTTTAAACACCTCAAAGTTATTCCCAAATACCCGTACCTAGTCACTCCTCACTTACAAGAATCTATTGGTCTTTCTAGAGGACCAAAACCCCTTCCCTTAAAAATATTCGCAAGGAGGTGGATTCAAGAGGTATATTCACATTTTATTTCTTTTATTTTCATTTCATGTTCCTTCCTATTGTTATCTGATCCTCACCTACTATGTCCAAATTGCCATAATAACTCTAGTATAATCTATATACTAGAATAATATCAAGTTAATGGAAAAACCATCATCAATATTCTTACTCTCCCTTTTATTTTATAAATGAAATCATTGTCTTTGAGGTTCCAATTTACAACCTTTGTGGAAGACGAAGTTTTTTTAAACATTTTCTCCTTCATTACTGGTCATGAAACCATTTTGACAGTTAAATAGACTATAATATATGTATTATAACATATTTAATATTAATAAACTAGTATATGTACACAATATTAACTCATATGACCAAACTAGTTTCTAATAGTCAAATACCGCTAAAATAATCTAAGTGATTATCCTTAATATTTCAACTAATGATTCATCATCATGCCATGTAACAAAATGATATAAATAACCATTAACACCTAATTATATTCACAAATAAAATTTAAATTCAATTATGGAGATTTACATCCATGCCACATGAACTCCATTACATAAAATAAATTGAAGCGATTATGAAATTCAAGAAAACGAACACTCCGGAACGACGGAACGACGGAATTCAATTTTATAACTAATAAATAAGGACATAATAGACTTAATAAAATCATTATAAACTTAATAAATGTATAATAGGTTCTTAATTAAGTTATTAATAAGTCTAATTTCATATTCCAGGACCTTAATTTCAAGAGAATAACACATTCAGACTTAACATAAGGGTTTCTTCACCCGAACCACCATTTTCATTAAAGTTACTTTTATTATCTAATTACCTTAATTAAATTCTTGTGTATTATTATATACTCCTCATAAATTATGTTTTAGAGTTTTATATATTTTTTCCAAACATAATTTTTCCTTATTTTATGGGGATTTACATGTTTTAAAAGGAACTTTAAAAATTACTTCTGAAATACATGCATGTTTCAAAGGAATTTCTCAAATTCTTACATATTTTCAAGGGAACTCTATAATATGTCTTTTGAAACCATTATATTTATAAAATAACTCATTTTATTGTGAAAAAATACAATCTCAATAAACTTACGGTTTTATAAAAATACTTTTCCACAAGAACTCTTCTTTTCAAAATAAAAGAGTATTTATCTCAAGAATTACTCAATGATTTTATAAGAGTATATTCATCTGTTTCAACACTCTTTTTGATTAATATTTGTTATTGGGATTAATATTTTATTATATAATCTACCATATTTAATTTTATGGTCTATGACTAGTTTTATTATGGATGTTCTCTCCTAAAACCATTCACCAATTTACTCTGAATGGTTGGTGTTTAAGTTTAATGTTCGAGGAAAGTTATTTACATTTCATATGTGAGTTTCAATATGAATGTATATGTTGTTTATGTTTATCCCCACTCATATGAGGAATGAATTGGACTTATTATGTGATGGGTGGGGCTCTCTATTTCCCCTCGATGCATCGTTAGGTCTCTTCGGACAAATAGAAGTGGACTTGGTTGAGGCCTTACCCATTTTTGAGATATGGTTATGGATGAGGCATTAAGAATTTTTACAATTCTTGGTTGAGGCCTTGATAGTATGTTTCAGAATGTCTATAATATGCACTTAACTCATTATTAGGCTTGTAATTGAATGTTTATGTGGTTATTCGACTAGTAAAATACCCATGATTATGTTTTATTATGGAATTAATTACTCGGTTCATATTCATGCCATTATGTGTTCATGTTTATAATTTTAAAGGCATGTGTTTAAATTATTAACCATGTATAATGTTTATGTTTATGGTATCTTCTGATATATTTCATACTATTACTGGGAATTTTAGCTCACCCATTTCTTATGTTTCTATTGCCCAGGATATGAAGAAGTAAGTTATGAGTGACCTGTAGACATAATCTAGGAGGCAGGGATGTTTTTAATAGAATAAATTTGTGTTGTATTTCCTTTAATGATGTAATGTTGAACTTATATATGTATATTTTTTCCAAAATATACAAAAATACTTGGCCCTTTAAGAATTATATTCCTTATTTATATTCCAATATAATTAAATAAGGCACTAGATCCAGGCAACTAGGGTTGGTTCTTTAAAGTTGGAATCAGAGGAAGTTTAGTAGAAAAATTGGAAACTAGAATTAGAAAACATGGATTAGGGAAAAAATACCTAAGATATTATTTTAGGATATTCATACAATAACATCCTGGTATTTTGGTAAGGAATATATTATGTGGATATTTCTAGCAAATTCATCCCTATATCAATACTACAAGTGGACATGGTTCTGGCACAGATGTTCCTAGGAGCGAAAACTCCAACAAGGAGTTTCAGGGTTGACTCGGGGTATCTTGGTACATGAAAATGGGAATTATTGTGTGTATGTTTTGACACTCCCAAATGATATTCTTATGATAATTCACTTTTTCTTTACAAGACATTAAGAAGGATTTAATTGTAAATTTTTCTAAATGAATCAATGTTTGTGATTATGGGTTATGCATTCATAGGGTTTCAATTTATGAAAATTATTTTTCTAATTTAAGATTATGTATTATGATTCAAAACCTAATCTATGGTATTCCATTATCTAGAAATGGTGCCTAGTGGAAGGAATGGAAACTGTATGAACATGCGTATACCATGTATGGATTTCCCTCTAATGTAAGATAATGATTTTGCCTTTGGAGCTGCAACTGGTGCGGAGAAACTTATAACTAAAATGGGACAACTTACTCAGGTTATAAACAATAACCTTACCCATTTGTAGAATCCAGATCCATCACATGGATAAGTTGTGTTAGATCACTTTATGTGACAAGGACCTAAATCATTCAATGGAACTAGAAACCCATTTTTAGTTGAGCAGTGGATATATTCCCTAGAGAATAAATTTCTAGCATTAAGATGTAAAAAAAGGGTGAAGGTCGTTATGGCAGTTTATCATCTATCGGGAGATGAGGATCAGTGGTGGTCATTAATCCCAAATAAAAATGTGGAGGAAGAGATAGAATATATGGAATGGAGGTACTTTAATGAAATATTCCCAGAGAAATAATTTCCTCGTGAACAGTTAGCGGTTATGGGAAGGCAGTTTCTGAATTATAGAAAAAAATAAGATGAGAATGTTTCAAAGTATGAAGCTAACTTCCCGAGGTTATCAAGAAATTTTGTGGACTAAATATGAAATCCAAAGAGAAAAATTTATTGATTCTTTTATATCCCAAAACCATTCCTCAGGTGGACACTGGTCTCCCAAACATTTTAATAATATGAGGATATAATTTCATGTGCTATCAAGAAAAAAAATGAATTCCCTAAGTCTTATGAATTTATGGTAAATCAATAGAAGAAGAGGTTTGATGAATACTCTGGGAAAGAAAATAGGGAAACTTGGAAGAAGGTAAGAGTTGAGTTTCCACCCTGTGATAATTATAGAAGGAAGCACCCTGGTTCCTACTTAAAGGGAAAATGAGTATTCTACAAATGTGGTTATAAAGGTCATCCTGTTGGTGATTTCAAGGGGAAGAAAGAAGATATTAATGTTCAATTCTATAATTTTAGGGATATGGGACACTATTCTAATGATTTTACAATGTTTCAAGGAAACATGCCACAAAAAAGGCCAAGGGAGTAGGAACAAGCTTACGTGATCACGGATATTGATATTGAAGTTCATAATGATGTGGTGGCAGGTACTTTAATGATTTCCTCAAATGTATCCAATGATTTATTTGATTCTGGATCATCACATTCATTCATATATTCCTTGTTTTCCAAGAAAATTAGATATTTCTATTTTGATTTAATAATGAGGTTTTTTGTAAAAAAATCCTAAGGGAAGTGTCTTTGCAACAAATTTGTATCATGAAGTCCCCATTATGGTGTATAAACATTCTTTATCTACTGATTTTAGTGTCATACCCATGATTGAATTTGATATAATCTTTAGTATGTATTTTCTTTTGAACCATGATGCAAAAAAAATTTGCAATAAGAAGGACATTACAATTTTTAGAATGATGTGGAATCCCTTATCTTTAGGGAAGAAATATCACAATCTGATTCTCATCTAGATCTACCCCTAGTAGATCTACTGAATTCAATTATTGGGGAGAAAGGGAATGAAATAACTCTCAGTGAGGTGAAGAATTTTTAGATAGAGGATGTATTGATTATGAAAAAATATGTTTATTTATTTTCAAAAGAACTACCTAGACATCATCTAGAGTAGAAAATTGAGTTTTCCATTGACTTAATTCTTGTTTCAAGCCCCATATCAAAGACCCCAATATAGAATGTCCACTATTGAATTAGTGTAACTGAAGAAAAAACTAGATTAATTGAGTGATAATGGATTTATTCTTCCAAGTGTTTCTCTATGGGGATCCCCTATAATATTTGTTATAAAGAAAGATGGATCCATGAATTTTTTAATTGACTATACGGAAATCAATGCTATAATAATAATGGACTAGGTATAAGCATTACAAGTTTACAGTAATGCCTTTTGGACTCACTAATTCACCCTATGTTTTCATGGATTTAATTAATAATTTTTTCATGAAATATCTTGATGAATTTGTAGTGGTATTTACTAATGATATCTTGGTATAATCCAAAATCTATGAAGATCGTGAAAAACACTTGCACACTATTTTGAAGACTCTTATAAGAAATGAATTATATGGGAAGTTTAGAAAGTGAATATTTTGGCTTCAATCGGTTTATTTTTTGGGCCACATTGTCTCTAAATATGGAATATCTACTGATCCTACGAAGACAAAGGATTTGAAAGAATGGACAACTCCAATGAACATAACTGAGATACATAGTTTTATTTTTTTAGTAAGTTATTATTGGCATTTCATTCATAACTTCTCCCATTTAACCAACCCAATGATCAAGATTACATGTAAAGGGGTTAACTTCATATTGACAAAGGAATGTGAGGAGTCTTTTGAATAGTTGAAGAGGAGATTAGTGAATTCTCTGCTCCTAACCCTACCATCGGGGAATGATGGGTCTGTGATATATAGTGATGCATCAAAGAAATGACTTGGTTGTGTCCTTATAAAGATTGATAGAGTTATGGTCTATGCATCAAGGCAGTTCAAAATTCATGAATAAAACTATCTCACACATGATCTTGAGTTTGTATTAGTAATCATTGCTCTGAAGATATGGAGACATTATCTATATGGGAAAAAAATGTGAGATATATACGGATCACAAGAGTCTAAAGTATATATCTTCTCAAAGAAAGAACTCAACATGAGGAAATGGAGATGGCTCGAACTACTCAAGGATTATGATTGTAATATACACTAACACCAAGGAAAGTCAAATAAGGTAGTTCATGCATTTAGCGGGAAGGATCATGGGGTTCTCAAAAAAATGAGGATTGACAAGGATCCTTTATACATGGATCTACTGAGGATGGATATGGGAATTATCAAATAAGGTGAAACATCCCTAATTTTTCATTTGATTTCCAAACCATATTTATTAGAAATGATTAAAAGCTTTTAGCCTGATGATGAGAACCTGAAAAATAATATTAATGTTGTGAAACAGAGGATGTTGGATGACTTTATATGTGAAGATGGAATTCTGGAATTTCGGAAGAGGCTTTGTGTTCCATCTATAACCGAGCTAAAAATTGAGTTATTGGATGTTTCCAACTGTTTAAATTTGTATATAAATTCGGTTATCACTAAGATGTATACATATTTGAAGGAACTTTTATGGTGAGACAACATGAAGAGGGAAATTACGGATTATGTATAAATATGTTTAGTCGGTCAAAAAGTGAAGGCAAAAAGTGAACATCAAAAAGGAGTCATGCAACCTCTGCCTATTCCTACACGGAAATGGGATGACATCACTATGTATTTTTTCACTAGATTACCCAAAACTCCAAGAAATAATGATGCAATATAGGTAATTATGGATCGACTTACAAAATATGCACATTTCCTCGCTATAAGGGAGGATTTTCCACTAGAGATCCTAGAAAAACTCTATATCAATGAAGTTGTGAGACTTCATAGAGAACCTCTCCCAATCATTTCTGATCATAACCCCAGATTTACATCGAAATTCGGTAAAATTCTTCAAAAAAATTTGGATGTCGTACTTCGATGGATTACTTATTATCACCCACAAACTAACCGGAAAACATAAAGGACGATCCAAACCTTAGAGGACATGTTGATATCATGTTCACATGACTTCCATGGTATTTGGGATCAATACTTACCTTTAGTTGAGTTTTCCTATAATAATAGTTTCCATTCATGTATTCAAATGGAACCATATGAAGCATTGTACGAAAAGTTATTTCGTACACCAACTTGTTAGGATGAAGTTAAAGAAAGGAAGCTTATGGGACTAGATCTTGTGGAGGAAACAACAATGAAGGTAAAGACTATTCAAGGTCATATCAAAATAGTTCAAAGAACACAAAAGATATATACTGATAATCGAAGGAAGTATTTGGAATTTCAAGTGGGATATCATGTTTTCTTGAAAGTATCTCCATGGAAGGGTGGGATAATATTTGGAAAGAAAGTTAAAATGAACCCAAGGTAAATTGGGAATTTTTAAATTCTAGAGAGAATTGGATGTGTTTAATATCATTTGGATATGCTACCAAGCCTGTACAAAGCAAAAAATGTGTTTCACGTCTCATTTCTGAGACAGTACATTCTAGACCCAACGCATGTCCTCACTTTTGAAGGTATAGAGTTGAAACCTGACAAATATTACTATGAAGAGCCTATCCGGATTCTGGAAACTAAGGATTAAGTGTTGAGGAATCAGATGACTCGTCTGGTAAAGATACTTCGGAGGAATCATAGAATATAAGAGCCAACATGGGAACCTGAGGAGTTTATGGTGAAGATGTACCAAAATATTTTGGTGAGGAAAAGTTCTGTGAATTTCGAGGATGAAGTTTTTGTAAAGAGGGGAGAATCTAACACCCCAAGGTTTTGAAAATAAATATTGAATTCAGGAAAAACAAAGTCCATACAAAACAACACATTTTATAATATTTCTATTAAACACAACTTTTGCTTTACTATATTTAGAATTTTGAAAAATGTTCTTCTAGAGTTGTGATCTGTATGTCCTTTAGAGTCTGATAGATCCAAATAGATTTTAGATGAATAGTAGAATAACTTTATGAATAGTAATATGAATTGTAATCTTACCCTTATGAATAGTAAATAATCATATTATGTTATGTTATTAAGGAAATAATATAATGATATCTTAATAAATTTTTCAAAGTGATATAAAACTAATTATACATTTAAATTTTTTATTTTTCGAATTAACTATGATTTTATTTAAAAATTAAAATAACTATATTCAGAAAATTATTTTCGAAAAATGGAATCTAATTTTTAATCTTACATGTAGAAAAATGGTTAGGGATAATATTTGGGATTTTTTTGAAATTCTTTAATTTTTTATGAATAGAGAAATACGGTAAAATACTGTATAGACAAATTTTCAGTTAAATACACTATTAATGACATCATGAGTGATGTAAGGACACTTTTTTTGAACTCACAAGAACTTATTACTATTATGAGTCATATGAAACAACATTATTGGTTTTCTTGAGGTAAATAATAAAAGAATGAATAAAATATTCAAAATTCACTCCTCTCCTCCACTCTAACCCCCCCCCCCCCCCACACACACACACACACTCCCTCTTTTATTCACTCCCATAAGCATTGAAGAACCTGAAACTTCTGACCAAATACCCTTCCCTACTCACTCTCCACGTCCAATAATCTCTAGTTCTATTCAAAGGACCAAAACTCATTCCCTTAAACAGATTCTCAAGGAGGTGTATTTAATAGGTAAATTCAAATTTTATTTATTTCATTTTCATTTCAAGTTCCTTCATATTGTTATCCTCTCCGCTACTCCTCTATACAAATGACCATGATAACTCCAGTATCATCTATATACTATAATTATATCATTTTAAGGTAAGAAACATCATCAATATTCTTAATCTCTCTCCCATTTATTTTATTAACGAAATCATCATCCGTGAGGTTCCAATTTACAACCATCGTGGATGACGAAGTTTTGTTCATCATTTTATCCTTACTTACTGGTCATGGAACCATTTATATGGTTATATATGACAATAATATATGTATTATAACCTTTTAAATATTCAGTAACTAGTATATGTACATAATATTAAATCATATGACAAAACTAGTTCTAAATAATCAAATACCGCTAAAATAATCTAGTTGATTATCATTAATATTTCATCTACTAATTGACCCTAATTACATGTAAAAAATGATATAAATTACCATTAACACCTATTTATGTTCATAAATAAAATTTAAATTCAATTCTTTATATTTACATTCATTCCACGTGAACTACATTTCATAAAAATAAGTGAACCGATTGCAAAAATCAAGAAAATGAACACTCTGGAACGACAGAATTAAATCTTATAACAAATAAATAAGTACATAATGGACATATTAAAATCATGTTAAACTAAATAAATTTCTAATTGGTTATTAATAAATTTATTAATAAGCCTAATTTCATATTCCAGGACATTAATTTCAAGAGCGGAACACATTCGGACTTAAGGTCAGGGTTTTTTCCACCCGAACCTCTATTTCCATTTGGGTTACTTTTATTGTCTAATTACCTCAATTAAATTATTATGTATTATTATATACCCCTCATAAATTCAGTTTGATTTTTCTATATATGTTTATCAACCATAATCCTTCCTAATTTTATGGTTAGTTACACATTTTAAAATAAACTTTCAAAATTACTTCTGAAATACAAGCTTGTTTCAAGGGAATTTCTCAAAGTCTTACCAATTTTCATGGGCACTCTATAATCTATTTTTTGAAACCATTTTGTTTAAAAAATCACACATTTTATAGTGAAAATACAATCTTACTTCACTTCTAGTTTTATACAAATACTTCTCCAAAATAACTATTCTTTTGAAAATCAAAGAGTATTTATCTCAAGAATTACTCAATGATTTTATAAGAGTATTTTCATCTGTTTCAACACACTTGTTGATTATTGTGTATTATTGGGATTAATATTTTGTGATATCATATACCATGTCCAATTGGATGTTTTATGACTAGTTTGATTGTGAATGTGCTACCCTAACACTATTCACCAATTTACTCTGAATGGTTAGTCTTTAAGATTAATATTCGGGGAAAGTTATTTACATTTCATATGTGAGTTCAAATATGAATATATATGTTGTTTATATTTATACCCACTCATATAAGGAATGAATTGGAGTTATTATATGACATTTTGGGCCCTGTATATCCTCTTGATGCATCGGTAGGTCTCATGAGAGAAATAGACATGGACTTGGTCGAGGCCTTTCCCATTTTGAGATATGGTTTTGGTCAAGGCCTTAATCTTTTTTAGACATATTGGCCAAGGCCTTTATGGTATGTTTCAGAATGTATGGATTATGAACTTACCAATTTATGAATTAATCTAGTAATTGAAAGTTCACATGGTTATTCTACTAGTAGAATACTCAAGACTATGTTTTATTATGGCATTATTTACTCCGCTCATACTCCTTCCATAATGTGTTCAAGTTTATTATTTGTAAAGGTATGTGCTTCAATTATTCAACATGCATAATGTTTATGTTTATGATATCTTCTATTTTATTTCTTACTCTAACTGAGTATTTGATCTTCACACCTTTGTAATGTTTTATTTTTCCAATATATGAATAAGTAAGTTATGAGTGACTTTCAGGCATAATCTGGGATCCATGGATATTTCTAATGGAATAAATTAGTGTTGTATTTCCTTTAATGATGTAATGTTGAAATTATATATGTATCTTGTTACCAAAATCTATGAAACTACTTGGCCCTTCGGGATGAATATTCATTTTTATATACCAATGTAACAAAATAAGGCACCAACTCTAGGAAATTGGGTTGGGTCTTTACAATAGAGGATCGGTGATGTGGTATACTAGTAGTACTTCTTGAAGAAGGAAGAGAGATCTCGAGGTTTCTTGTTAGGGAAGTGGAATACATACCACATATACTAGTATCTCTATTGTGTGTCACAATTGTAGACACGAAGGAAACTCAAATCCTTAGTCTGATAGAGACCCTCTGGAATGTTAGACTTGCAACACTATAGGGCACTTGAAGATATTCTCTCAAATCATTCCATAAGATTATAGTGGAAGACGATTTGCACCATATCCACCTTCAAGAGAAGATTATTTTATGCTAAATTATATTAGGGGTTATAGAAGCACTAGAAGGACTGGCTGAAGAGGATGTTTTTAATGTTTTATCCAAAAACTAGATCACTATCATTGACAAAAAATCTATTTTGATCATGGTAGTATAGCTATTGCATAGGGTCGTGGATAAATTTAGTCTCATGCACTACAGCTAATACCCAAGGATAAAGCATAAGGACCATCTATAGTACGAGGTTTTATTCTTGTATCCTCTACTATAGTATATTCTTTATCTGATACAATAGATTACACTCTTTCATCTCTTTATCTATCACGGATATTCT
This sequence comes from Viscum album, assembly GCA_963277665.1. NCBI lineage: Eukaryota > Viridiplantae > Streptophyta > Magnoliopsida > Santalales > Viscaceae > Viscum > Viscum album. The sequence continues at coordinate 871,606,515 of OY728143.1, read as the reverse complement.
CAGGATGGAAAAATAGAATTATTGTTATGTAATGACCCTATATGCACTATTGGGAGTACAGATAGATATTATACACAAAATTAGGGACTATCCTCTTGAGGTCAGCAGTTACTCTTTCTTATGGGACCTCTTTGTTCTTGAGGTCACAGGCTTCGATGCCATTCCTGGGATGGATAGGTTTGATATTTGTCATGGCTTTGTTGAATTCTATCATTGAATTGTCTCATTTACATCACCTTATGGTAGAATTTATCTACACAAGGGTGAGTGGCACGTCCAGTATAGCAGAGCTATACCAAAGAATCATTGTCTAGGTGGAGTGACCGTCCATAATTCTAGTCTCTTCATGAAGGATCAGGGTTCATATCAGGCTAAATTCCCAATAGTGTTAGATCATTTCTGGGATTTATTTCCTGACGATTTTTTGGAATACCTTCATATAGGGAGATAGATTTTATGAGTGACCTTATTCCTGGAGCAACTCCCGTACCCATTCCTCTGTAAAGGATTGTACCTGTTTAGTTCTTGGAGCTCAAGAGGAAGATAGAGGATTTGGAGGCCAATTGGTTTATAAATCTTATCACTTCCTCTTGGGTTCCATCCATGTTATTAGCAATGAAGGAGGATGGTACCCTATATCTATGTGTGAATTACAGATGGTTGAAATAGAATACAATCAGGAACCAGTATCAAATACCTCAAATAGAAGATCTCTTTGACTAGCTATGTGGAGATAGGGTCTTCCCTAAGATCAAATTGAGATTGGGTTATCATCTGGTGTGATTCAAGAAATCATACATACCTCATACAGCTTTCCATAGAAGGTATGTTCTTTATGAGTACTTGTTATTTCATTCGTTCTTTCAAATGCACTGTTTATTTTCATAGATTTAATGAGCAAGGTGATCCACCCCTATCTATGTTCCTTTGTTGTATTTTTCTAGATGACATATTTCTGTAATCTTAGACTCATGTTGACTATGATATCCACCTTGATATAATTTTGACCAAACTGGGATTGCAACACCTTTTTTCCAAGATTTCCAAGTTCCAGCTTTGGAAAAAAAATATTCACTTCTTAGGTAATATTTTCTAAGAATCAGGTGTTTCTATTGACATAGAGAAGGTGAGTGTCATGGTTTTCTGGGATCGTCCTAATAATTTTTTTGATATATGGAGTTTCTTAGAGATTTTTAGATATTACTAGACTTTCATATAGGTCTTATCATGCCTTTATTCATTGCTTACTAGTCTTACAAATAAGGGTGTCAAGTTTCTATGGTCATAATTATGTGAGAAAAACTTTTAGAAACATAAAGGGAGGCTTGTCTTAGAAACTATTCTGATTATTCAAGATCCTGTTAGAGGATATTTGGTTTTCTATGACACATATTGCATTAGGTCAGGTGCAGTGTTGAAGCTGGAGGGTAAAGTGTAACACCCTAAGATTCCACAGTATGCTTCTATTTGAATAATACAGTAGCATGTGTTGTACGCAACCTCGAGTTAAAACACACCACAACAAATCAAACTTGCCGTTATGAATAGTAATACCCATTTTTCTAAATTTAATAAATTTTATCTTTCAAAATGGACTTCGTTTTTTGGATTTGGAATATCGAAATTATCTTAGGGTGAATTTTTGGTATTTTTCTGAAAACATTCTATTTTCAATGAATAGTGAAAACGCTGATTTATATTTTAAAATCGAATTGTTTATTTAAATAATTATTTATTTTATTTAAATTTATTTTAGGTCAAACTATATAAATAATACCTATATAAGTTCAATGTAATTCATTAGAGTCAGTTTATAATAATTTTAGATATATATAAATTTTATTGAACTTGTCACCGCCTTTTACCCACCTTCTAGGAGTATTTGAAAATTTACATAAAACATAATTGTACCAATTCTGTGAGTTGAATTTCAAAAATAGGAGAGACACAGTTGATATTATTAAGTAAAATTTTGTTCAATAAGTTGAAAATAATTTATGGTGAATAGTGAATTTTTACTTTTATTTACCACGGTTAAAAGTAAATAGGGTAATTGAGGGTAAGAATAATATTATTATTACCCAAGCACATGTCCTAATTCTATTGGATAATTATAATTTGACCAAAAACAACCTTATGAATAAAATATTATCCTTTAGGTCCACTTGGATTAGATTAGAACATTTATTATTATTTAATTCAAAGAAGAGTTAAAAGAGTTAAAATCAAAGTTTAATAACTAAAACATTTTTAATATACAGTTACACATAAGATAAATTCGACTATAAATATTCATTATATAGATAAAAATATTTCCTACATAATAGAACTTTATTTATATTATTTATACATTACATATTTTAATTTATTTATGACACAATGATGATGCAGTAATTACCTAATTAATAAAATATTAAAATAATTGATATTATAAATACCCAAATAAATTAAATTTATACTTTTTATGAATTAAATTAATTTTATAGGTTATTATGACCTATTAGGGTTGGTTAGATGAATTTTTTCGAAGTAATAATGCAGTTATAAATTTATAAAAAATGAAATACCAAATAGTGTCAAAATTGACATAAAAGAGTTTTTAAAACAAATATTATATTATTAATTTATATTATATTCATAAAAAACTAAGGTTCATCCGAAAGACTTATATAATGATAGGTGTATCATTAATTAACCACTTTGGGTTCTCTTGGAATTATATAGTATGTTTATTAACCATATAATATAAAAATACAAAGAGACATGGTAAATGTCAAACTATTTAACTAAGAGTTAAATCTAAAAGATAAGGTTAATATATTGACCCAAACCTATCCAAAACCTATTGTTTGAGTGTTTTTATACCCATACCCACCTTATCCTTTAAATAATACATATTTGAGACATTATAAAACAAAAAATGACTTTATTATAAAATAATATTTCTAACTTTTCCTAAGGTGCCCCTCACCCCTCTTATAAAAGGGTACTCCACCTTCTCTCTAATTCACACCTTAAAATCCATTTGGGTCAGAAAAAACCTACCCTAATACCCTCTCAATTGTCTTACCTTAATCCTAGAGGCCCTCCTTTAGTCATAAATCCTACCTATGGATCCCTTTTGATCAGATCAAAAGCAATTACTCGAAGAAAAGGTAAATATTTCATCACCTCTTTCAAGTTCTTTTCTGCTTCCACTTCCTATTACTTTGTTGTTTCCATTCTAAAATAATAACTTCAGTATCTTATATATACTATGATGTTATTATAAATATGGTACAACCATATTCATTATTCTATCCATCTGTTTAATGACATGTCACCATACGTGCGGACGTACAGCTTACCGTCTCCACGTCATGGTGTAATTGTTACTCAATACATTATTATTTGGATGGGTATAATAATGATGTATAATTGATGTAAATAATAAATATAACATGATAATTATTATGTATATATGATATACCATCCAATTAAATATTATTTTAATATCAAAATAATGATATTGTCGCCCGTGCGTACGTGCGGATTACCGTCTCCACGAACGCGATGAGATTCATTCCCCATCATATCCACTCAAAACTACCTTTCATTAGATGATTACAAATAATATTTAAATACTTGATATAATTTTGGATAAGAATAATATACATCCCATTCATAATAAATATGACTCACATAACAAATAATATAAAGGAAAATGAATCTGTTAACACCCTTAACGACGATAATACTAAGATATTATTAACAAAGCTATGTTAAAAGATCATATATGATATCATATTAATGTATATGATTCTTGTATAATTTAATAAAAATTATTTCACCATTATACAAGAGGTAAACCTAATCTCGACTAAGGAAAAGTACAAGGTAAGGGTTAATTTCACAATCTCTTTATTATCCGAGGTTGTTTTTACGTAAGTATATACTGGGACCTCTTTATCATCCACATCCATGTTTCTTAAAAATATATTTAGAAAAATTATTAATATTTTATAGAATATGGCTTAAAGTCATTTATACCCTTGTTTGATTTTTAAATGATTTTTATAAAGGATTCTTTCTGTTGTTTTCCAAACAAGGTCCTTTATAACCTTTTCCAAAAGATTAAGGTAAGAATGTCTTTTTTATCTTATATGGTAGGTGTGGCTATATTACACCATTATAACAATGTAGAAGCTTCCCTTACAATCTCATAAGAATATTTTCAAGTATAAATGTTTTCTTCTATAATTACATTACTTTTAAATGATTTCAAAATATAAAGAGTGCTAAAGAGGTTTTGATTTCATCTAGGTGAACATCATTTGATGGATTTGAAGTTTGTTTGAAGTTGATTTATCATGATAAAAAACTTCTATATTGTATTGAAGGTTTTGTGATTTGTTTGATTGTGGATGGTTTATTTCATACCATTCATGGTTTATGGATAAATATTGACATTTCATATGCCAGTTTTAATACGAATGTTTATGTTATGATTATACCTTTTCATATGAGGAATGCATTGGACTTAGTACGTTACGGATGGAGCCCGCTATAGCTCCTCGATGCATCGGTAGGTATCATGAGACAAACCAGTGTCTTGGCACAAGGCCTTGAAAAAATCTTATTTGTAGTCTTTGCATAAGGCCTTGAATATGTGGTTATGAAATTCTGGCATTATGCATTTCATCATTATAAAAGTGTCTATTGATATTTCATGCGATTATTCGACTAGTAGAATATCCATGTGAGTATGTAAATGGAATTATTTTTATTTATATTTTCCATATTATGATGTTGTTAATGTTGAAAAGGCTTTTCTTTAAGTTTTATACATTGCCATAAATGTTTATGCTTATTTATGAAAGCTTCCGCTATATTTTTATCCTTACTAAGCATCTGAGATCACCCCTTTCTATGTTTTATTTTTCCCAGGATACGAAGAAGTATATAATGAATGACCTATAGGGATAGTATATGGGATCTCAGTGTTGTCTATGGAAACAATTTTAATGTATTTTCCCATTTTACGATGTAATGTAAACATTATGAATGTATCTAGTACTTCTAAGGAAACAAAACTAATTGGTCTTTCAAGACTTGATCTTCTGTGATCATGAAAATGATACGTAATATTGCACCTACTTTGGGCTTCTAGGGTAAGGGTGTTATAGTTGGTATCAGATAAAGTTTAGTACAAACCTTGGAATCTAGATTTAGATAAACTCTGATTAGAGAACATAGCCCTAAGATATACTTTGAGGATATGTATAGAAGAACTTCCTAGAATTTTGGTATTGTAGATATTTAGTGTGTTTTCCAAGAAATAGATTCCTTTCTAGATACGATCTGGTAGAGGCCGCTCTGGCACAGATGTACCTTGGGGTGAAACCCAAAAACACCGCTTTGAGCTAGAGTTGAATAGGAACTGGTGTACGACAATGGGTCTTGCAGCACTCTTGGTTACGAAACTCCTGGGGGATATACTTAATATAATTCTCATTTTATTTACAAATCATTATGAAGGGTTTATGATTATATACTTCCTCATAGAAATTATTTTTATGATTATGGATTGTATCCATAAACTTTTCAATTTATGTAAAGTTTTTTAAAAGTTTGGAATTATGTATTTCGATTCATAAACTAATCTAGTTTATACCATTGTTTAGAAATTTTTCATAGTTTAAGGAATGGAAATTGTATTAAAGCATGCACTCCATGTAGGGATTGACCTCCTCCTCAAGATAATTATAGTGGAGCTAGTGATGCAACTGGTGCTGATCAGCTAATCAATATACTGGGACAACTCACTCAGGTTATGAATAATAACCATACATGTACGGAGAACCTTGATCGACCTCGTGGAGGATTAATGTTATATCACTTCATGAGGCAAAAACCACCAACATTCAATGATGGTAGAAATCCATTAGTATCTGAGTAATAGACAAATTCCTTAGGGAAAGTATTCCACGCCTTGGGGAGTAGTGAAAGGGAAAAAGTTGTCATGGAATTTTACCGCCTCACTGGAGATGTTGATCAATGGTGATCATTGATTTAAAACACAAAGGAAGAATATGAAGTATCGAATATGGAATGGAGGAATTTTAAAGAGATTTTCTTAGAAAAATAATTTCCTCATGACCATCAAGTAGATATGGAAAGTCAATTTCTGAGCCAGAGGAAAAAGGAGGATGAGAATGTCGCAAAGTATGAGGATAACTTTACAAGGATAGTGAGGCATGCTGTAGATTATATAAATAACCCAAAAAGTAATATTGATCATTTATTTGATGGGTTAAAACCATTTACCCTTCAATAATTAGTCTCAAAATCATTCTTGTCAAATGAAGATATTGTCTCATGTGCTATCAAGACAGAAAAAAAATTCTCTAAGTCATAAGACTTTAAATAAAAGTAAGAGAAGAAGAGATCTTCTGAACACTCTAGAAATGGAAATAAGGGAAAGAAGGGAAAGGTTGAATATCCTTCCGGTAGTAAATGTGGAAATAAACACCCTAGTAATTTCCTGAAGGGAATTTGAGTCGGTTACAAGTGTGGTGAAAAAGGCCACCAAGCTCGTGATTTCAAGGTGAAGAAAGAGGCTCTCAATGTTGAATTATACAATTGTAGAGAAAGGAGAATTATGTGAATTCATGTCCTAAGCGTCGGGGGAATATACTTCAAAAAAGGTCAAGGGATCAAGGACAATCTTATGTTATCACTACTGCTGAGGTAGAAACTCTGAAAGATGTGGTGGCAGGTAATTTAATGGTTTCTTTGAGTTTAGAAAATGATTTATTTGATTCTGGATCATCGCATTCTTTCATATCTTCCCAGTTTTCTAAGAAAATTAGATATTTTCAATTTGATTTAAAAAAGGATTTTCCAGTCAAAACTCCTAAGGGAAGTATCATTGCAGCAAAGTTTTTTGGATCAGTCCCCATTAGGGCATATAAATGTTCTTTATCTACTGATCTCATCGGCATACCCATCATTGAATTTGATATAATCCTCAGTATGGATTGGATTTTGTACCATCATTTAAAAATTTATTGTAAGAAGAAGGAAGTTACGATTTTTTATGACGATAATAAAGAACACCTTATCTTTAGAGAAAAATCATCACCAACTAATTCTTATCTAGATCCACCCCCCAGTAGCTCAACTAAATTCAATTATTGTGGAGGAAGAGAATGAAATAATTGTTGGTGAGGAAAAGAATGTTCAAATACAGGATGTACCTATTGTGGAAGAATATATTGATGTGTTTCCAGAATATTTCCCTGGACATCCTATAGAATGACAAATTGAGTATTTCATTGAGTTAATTCCTGGATCAAGGCCCATATCGAACACCCCTTATAGAATGGACACTATGGAATTAGTGTAACTAAAGAAACACCTAGACGAATTGAGTAATAACGGATTTATTTTCCCTAGTTTTTCTCCATGGGGATCCCCTGTCCTTTTTGTTATGAAGAAAGATGGATCTATGACGTTGTGCATTAAAAACAGGGAGATCAATGCTATAACAACAAAGAACTAGTATCCCCAGACTCACATTGATGATTTATTTGACCAACTTCATGGAGATAATACTTTTCAAAGATTGACATTCGATCTGTATATCATCAGTTTTATGTAAAGAAGGAAGACATTCCAAAAATAGCATTTCGAACCAGGTATGGGCATTACGAGTTTACAGTAATGCCTTTTGGACTGACTAATTCACCCTCTATCTTCATGGATCTAGTGAATAGATTTTTCAAGGAATATCATGATGACTTTGTAGTGGTATTTATTGATGATATCTTGGTATACTCCAAAATCTATGATGATCATTAAAATCATTTGTGCATTATATTGAAGACTCCGAGAAGACATGAATTATATGGAAAGTTTAGAAAGTGTCAATTCTGACATTAAGAGATCTCTTTTCTTGTCCATATTTCCTCTAATGATGGAATCTTCATCGATCCGTAAAAGACCAAGGAAATCCAAGAATGGCCAGCACCAACGAGTAGAACTGAGGTATGAAGTTTTATTGTTTTAACAGGTTATTATCAACGTCTCGTCCAGAATGTTGCCCAGTTGGCTAACCCATTAACAAATCTCACATGAAAAGGGGTTAAATTTGTTTGGAAAAAAGTGTGTGAAGAATGTTTTTAAGAATTGGAGATAATATTAGTCAATTCTTCTATCTTGACTCTACCATCGGGGAATGATGGGTTTGTTATTTATAGTTATGCATCGAAGAAAAGACTTGGTTGTGTCCTTATGCAAAATGATAGAGTTATTTCCTATGCATCACGACAGCTGAAAATTCATGAGAAAAACAATCCTACTCATCATCTTGAGTTGGTAGCAGTAATGTTTACTTTGAAGATTTTTAGATAATATCCCTATGGTGAAAATGTGAGATTTATACTAATCAAAAGAGTTTGAAGTATATTTTCTCACAAAAAGAACACAACATGAGGCAAAGGAGATGGCTTGAACTACTCAAGGATTATGATTGCACTATACACTACCACTTGGGGAAGCAAAATAAGGTGGCAGATGGTTTGAGTAGAAATAATCATGGTGTTTTGAACAAGTTCATAGTTGAAAAGGATCCTATATACATGGATCTAGTAAAGATGGATATGGGAATAATTATGGAAGGTGAAGCATCAATACTTTTTCAAATGGTTTCCAAGCCATCTTTTCTAGAAAGGATAAAGAGTTCTCAGACCGGTGATGAAGAGTTTAAAAAGATGATTAATGCTGTGAATGATTGGAGATTGAGTGACTTTGTGTTGAAGATGGAATTTTGATCTTTGTGAAGAGACTTTTTGTTCCCAATATACCTGATCTAAAAATGATATTGTAGGATAATGCTCATAGTTACAAATTCTATATACACCCTGGTAGCACTAAGATGTATAGATATTTGAAATAACATTTTTGGTGGGACAACAAGAAGAGCATGATTGCTGATTTTGTGTCAAGATGTATGGTTTGTCAACATGTGAAAGCTAGAAGGCAACAGCCTGGAGGATTCATGAAACCCCTTCCCATACCTGGGTGGAAATGGGATAATATTATTATGGACTTTGTCATGGGACTACCAAGGACTCCGAGAAGGAATGATGCAATATGGGTCATTATTGATCGTCTTACCAAGTCAGCACATTTTCTTGCTATAAGAGAATATTTACCACTTGAACGTCTAGCAAGACTATATATTAATGAAGTTGTGATACTTCATGGAGTACCACTATTGATTATTTCTGATCGTGATCCTCATTTTACATCAAGATTCTGGAAAAGTCTTCAGAAAGCCCTATATACTGAACTTCGTTTGAGCACTGCCTACCACCCCCAAATTGATAGAAAATCAGAACTGACTATTCAAACCTTAGAAGAAATGGTGAGATCTTGCTCCCTTGACTTTCAAGGTATGTGGGATTAATATTTAGCTCTGGTAGAATTTTTCTATAACAATAGCTTCCATTCAATTATTCAAATGGTACCATATGAAGCGTAATACAGAAAGATATGTCGCACACCAACCAATTAGGATGATGTTGGTGAAAGAAATCTTGTAGGCCCAAAGCATGTGGAGGAAACGATGGAAATGGTGAAGGTAATCCAAACCCACATCAAAGTAGCACAAAGTAGGTAGAAGAGATACGCCGATAACTGAAAGAAGGATTTGGAATTTCAAGTAGGAGATCATATTTTCTTGAAGGTATCTCCATGGAAGGGTGTTATACGTTTTGGTAAGAAGGGTAAATTGAGTACCACATATATATGACCTTTCGAAATTATAGAACGAATTGGGGTTGTAGCTTATCATTTGACAAAGCCGCCAAGTCTCTCCAAATTTCACGATGTATTCCATATATCATTTTCGAGAAAATAAAGGCTTGAACCAATGAATGTACACACCTATAAGGAATTAGAACTGGAACCCGATTTGTCTTATTGCAAATATCCAGTCTATATTCTTGATACAAGAGGACAAGTGCTGAGAAACCGGATGACCTGTCTGGTAAAATTTCTATGGAGAAACCATAAGATATAAGAGGCAACATGGGAACCTGGGGAACTTATGATGAAGAACCACCCGAATCTTATAATGCAATAATATTCTAGAAATTTCGAGGACGAAATTATTTGAAGGAGGGGAGAATGTAACACCCCAAGCTTCCACGGTATGCTTCTCTTTGAATAATACAGTAGCATGTGTTGTACGCAACCTCGAGTTCTAAGAGACCACAACCAATCAAACTTGCCGTTATGAATAGTAATACCCACTTTTTGAAATTTTATAAATTTTATCTTTCAAAATGGACTTCATTTTTTGGATTCGGAATATCAAAATTTTCTTAGGGGGAATTTTTGGTATTTTTCTAAAAACTTTCAATTTTTGATGAATAGTGAAAAACATTGAGTTATATTTTAAAACCGAATTTTGTATTTAAAAAATTATTTATTTTATTTAAATTTATTTTAGGTCAAACTAGATATATAATACATATATAAGTTCAATTTAATTCATCAGAGTAAGTTTATAATAATTTTATATATATATAAATTTTATTGAACTTTTCACTGCCTTTTACCCACCTCCTAGGAGTATTTGAAAATTTACGTAAAATGTAATTTTACCACTTCTGTGAGTTGAATTTAAAAAATCCAAGAGACATGGTTGATATTAGTAAGTAAAATTTGGTTCAAAAATATGAAAATAATTTTTGGAGAATAGTAAATTTTTACTTTTATTTACCTTGGTTAAAAGTAAATAGGGTAATTAAGGGTAAAAATGATATTATTATTACCATAACACATGTCCTAATTCTATTGGATATGTATAATTAGAAAACAAAAACCTTAGGAATAAATTATGATCCTTTAGGTCCACTTGGATTATATTAGGACATTTATTATTATTTAATTCAAAGAAGAGTTAAAAGAGTTAAAATCAAATTTTAATAACTAAAACATTTTTAATATAGGGTTACACATTATATAAATTGGACTATAAATATTAATTAGAAATATAAAAATATTTCCTACATAATGGTACTTTATTTATATTTTTTAGACATTAAATAATTTAATTTATTTATGACACAATGTTGATGTAGTAATTACCTAATTAATAAAATGTTAAAATAATTGATATTATAAATACCCAAATAAATGTAATTTGAGACTTTTTATGAATTCCACTAATTTTATAGGTTACTATGACATATTATGGTTGGTTATATGAATTTTTTTCTAAGTAATAATTTTGTTATGAATTTATAAAAAACAAAATACCAAATAGAGTCAAAATTGAAATAAAAGAGTTTTTAAAACAAATATTATATTGTTAATTGATATTATATTACTAAAAATATAAGGTTCATCCAAAAGACTTATATAATGATAGGTGTATCACTAATGAACCACTTGGGGTTATCTTGGAAGTATATATTATGTTTATTAACCATATAATATAAAAATACAAAGAGACATGGTAAATGTCAAACTATTTAGCTAAGAGTTAAATCTAAAAGATAAGGTTAAAATAGTGACCCAAACCTATCTAAAACCTATTGGTTGAGTGGTTTTAGAATAATACCCAAATTAGAATTTTAAAATTTTATTTTTAATCCATTATAAACCGAAAATGATTTTATTATAAAATAATATTTATAGCTTTTCCTAAGGTTCCCCTCACCCCTCTTATAAAAGGGCACTCTTCCTTCTCTCTAATTCACACCTTCAAAGCCATTTGGATCGGCCAAACCCTACCCCAATACCCTCTCAACTGTCCTCCCTTTATCCTATAGGCCTACCTTTATTAATAAATCCAACCTATGGATCCATTTTTATCAAATCAAAAGGAAGAACTCGAAGAAGAGGTAAATATTTCATCACCTCTTTCAAGTTCTTTTCTTATTCCACTTCCTTTTACTTTGTTGTTTCCATTATAAAATAATAAATACCGTATGTTATATGTACTGTGATGTTATTATAAATATGGTCCAACCATATTCATTATTCTATCCATCCTTTGAATGACATGTCACCATGCGTGTATACGTACGGCTTACCGTCTCCACATCGTAGTGTAATTGTTATTCAATACATTATTATTTGGATGGGTATAATAATGATGTGTAATTGATGTAAATAATAAATATAACATAATAATTATTTTTTATATATGATATACCATCCAATTATATATTTTTTTAATATCAAAAGAATGATATTTTCGCTTGTGCGTACGTACGGATTACCATCTCCACGAACGCGATGAGATTCGTTCCTCATCCAATCCATTCAAGATTAACTTTCATTAGATGATTAAAAATAATGTTTAAAGACTTGATATAATTTTGTAAATGAATAAGATACATCCCATCCATAACAAATATGACTCACATAACAAATAATATAAAGGAAAACGAATTCTTTAACACCCAAAACAACAATAATACAAAGATATTATTAACAAATATATGTTAAAAGATCATATATGATATCATATTAATGTATATGATTCTTTTATAATTTAATAACAATTGATTCACCATTTTACAGGAGGTTAACCACCCCTCTACCAAGGAAAAGTACAAGGTAATGGTTAATTTCACAATCTCTTTATTATCCGAGGTTGTTTTTACGTAAGTATCTACTAGGACCTCTTTATCATCCACATCCATGTTTCTTAAATATTTATTTCAAAACATTCTTACTATTTTATATACTATGAGTTAAAGTCATTTATACCCTTTTTTTACTTTTATAAGATTTTTATAAAGAAATCTTTTCATTTTTTTCCAAACAATGTCCTTTATAACCTTTTCAACAAAATTAAGGTAAGAATGTCTTTTTTAACTTATATGGTGGGTGCTGCTATATTACGCCATTATGTCAACATCGAATCTTCCCTTACAACCTCATAAGAATATTTTAAAATATAAATGTTTTCTTTTACAATTATGAGACTTTTAAATGATTTCAAAATAGAAATAGATATTTCTCAAAAAATGTTTTGATTTCATCTACGTCAACATTCTTTGATGGATTTTAAGTTTGTTTGAAGTTTATTTATTATGATACAAAACTTCCATATTATATAGAAGGTTATGTGATATGTTTGACTGTGGATGTGTTATTTCATAAAATTCATGGTTTATGGATAAATTATTGACATTTCATATGCTAGTTTTAATAAGAATGTTTATGTTATGTTTAAACATCTTCATATGACGAAGGCATTGGACTTAGTAAGTGGAGGGTGGAGCCCGCAAAAACTCCTCGATGCATCGGTAGGTATCATGAGACAAACTAGTTTTTTTAGCACAAGTCCTTCACAAAATCTTATTTTTAGTCTTGACACAAGGCCTTGATTATGTGGTTATGAATGTCTGGAATTATGCATTCCATCATTATGAAAGTGGCTATTGATGTTGCATGTGATTATTCCACTAGTATAATATCCATGTGAGTAAGTAAATGAAATTATTTTGATTTATATTTTCCATTTTATGATGAGGTTTATGTTGAAAAGACTTTTGTTTTTGTTTTATACATTGCCTTAAATTTTTGTGCTTATTTATGAAATCTTCCACTATATTGTTATCCTTATTGAGCATCTGAGCTCACCCCTTTCTATGTTTTATTTTTTTCAGAATGTGAAGAAGTATATTATGACTGACCTACAGGGATATTCCATGGGATCTCAGTGTTATCTATGGAAACAATGTCGTTGTAGTTTTCCATTTTACAACGTAATGTAAACCTTATGAATATATCTAGTACTTCCAAGGTTACTAAACTAATCGGTCTTTCGAGACTTGATCTTATGTGGTCATGCCAATGATACGTAATAATAAACCAAATCTGGGCTTCCGGGGTTGGGGTGTTACATTGAGTCATTGTGTACAGATCTCAGTAGTGGAGGCCTCAGGAGAGAAATTATTTGACACACGACCTAGATCTAATAACAGTTTTCCATGCATTACATTGCTGGTGGAAATTTATAATGGTTTAGAACTTCTTGATGTATAGAAACCACAAGATCCTCAAATATATATTTACTTAGTGTGACTTGAATCTCAGATAGTAAATATGGATCAAATATCTTTAGTATTTTGATTTTGAGTTTTCCTATATTCCCAAAAAGATTAATTCAATATATGATACACTAAGTTGGAAAACTAAGGCACAATCCAAATAGGAAGCTAGTAATGAATAGAAATAAATGGCCCTATTCTTTGAGTTGTATCTATAATTTCACATCATTTCTAAACAATCCTATCTCTCATCATTGATAGTTACCTCTTCCTAATATGAGAAGGTGAAGATCATGATATTTTCATATCCAAAGGGATTGGTTCTCCATGGGAGTATTTCATGAGCTGACATGCCTCCAGATTAGTCTATAGACAGATATGAAATATTTTGTATAAATGGATGTTTCTGGGTTCCTAGATACAAGAGACAAGATTTGATGCGAGAGCCCCATGCTTCTCAGTGGTCATTTCATCTAGACATATCCAAGGTGTACCAAGAAATTTGAGTCTGGTATTGGTGGTCTAGGATGAAACATCAAATAGTAGGCTTTATCTTTAGGTATTCCACCTGTCAGTTGGTGATGTTGGAGGGCCAAAGACCTACAGTGTTGTTATAGCTACTTCCACTCCTAGAATGGAAATGTGAATATATTCACATAGACATTTTAGTCGGATTACCCAGGTCTCCAAGAGGTAGTGACATTGTATGGGAAGTTATTGAATGACTAATGAAAGTAGCCAGCTTTATTCCTATCTAGGAGACCTTCTCAGTTTATGATATGGAAAGATTGTATCTGCATGAGATCATCTTACTACATAGGGGCCCTCATACTATCATTCCAGATAGGGATGCTCAATTTATTCCATGGTTTTTGTAGAAGTTACAGAAACTTATGGGAATATAAGGGATTTTGAGAACAACCTTTCACAATCAAGCATATGGACATTAAGAGCGGATGATAAAATATCTAGAGGACATAATTCAAGCATGCATGCTTGATTTCGATGGTTCTTGGGAGAATAATATCTCTCTTATTGAGTTAACCTATAATAATACATTCTTGGTGAAAATTTAAATGGATTCTTTTGAGGCCTCATATGGTAGTTCATTCCATTAAACTCTATATTGGATAGAGATAGGTGAGGAAAAAATTCTCGGTCCTTGTATCGTGAAGTATATTTTTAGGTAGGTTCAGTTGATCACAAATTATATGACTACTACTCGTTATAGATTAAAGTCTTATACCAATAATTATTTATGACCTCTATATTTTGAGGTTGGAGATCATGTTTTCCTACGGATATCACCCAGGCTAGGGCATAGAAGTATACAGAGGTAGGGGAATCTATCGTTGTGATTTTTAGAACTATTTGAGATCTTGGAGAGAGTTGGTCTGGTAGAATATATGTTGTTACTACCTCTGAGATACCATTTCATGCACGATGTCTTCTATATTTCACACCTTCACTGGTTTCATGTTGTCCTATCACATACCTTTGATCTCAAGGAAGTTGCACTGGATGTCGATGCTTCATTTGAGGAGTATCCTATACGAATAATTGACCAGATCAAGAAGGTTCTCTGATGTCGGTTTGTCCTTCTAGTACGGATTCTATAGAATCACGACCATGAATATGATGAGACTTGGGAGAAGGAGGCCAACATACATGCCCAGTGGATAAAGTTATTCTCATAAAGTGTTTTACCGCCCTAGGAAGGTTAAATTAGGAAAGATTTAATTTAAATGGGGAGATGTTAATAACCCAATTGTTTACCCAGGTGTATATCCTTTAAATTTTGTTATTATTCTTTGTTTTTCACCTCATGAAGATTCCTAATGAGTTAGTGAAGGGATCAGGGACTTATGGGGATTTTTTAATCCCATAAACCTTCTTTTTTGGAGAAAATGATGTGTCACACGGTTATAATAAGCCTTTTGAGGTAGGACACATTGTAATATTAAACAGTATTAGGCTCGAAAGTGAGTTGGTATCGGGCGCATATTTTTTCATAACCATATGACTTCGGCCGTACCACAATGAAATTGTTTATAGAAAAATTACATAGGAATTTATACATTTGGTCCAACATTTCTCTAACTGTCTGGACTAACCATGCATATACACCTTCCTATAGCTTTTCATGCATGATTTGAGAAGTGTTTATCCAAATCATGCGGCCAAATCTTGTGAAGGAAATATTTTGGGTAAAAATATGTTTCCCCTTAAAATATCTTTAATCAAAACATATCCTTCAATTTATATTTTTCATCAGAAGAATCCCATTCTTTCTCCATTTTTTAATATAAACCTCATCTATTATAGGATTTTACCTCGATCATCCATCTTTAGTCTGAATCGACCTTTATTCATCTCATTGGAACTACATTGGAATGTTCTTGAAAGTTTTTAATCTTTCTTCATTATTATTCCTATAAATGTAACTATTTAGATGTCATATCATATTCCCCAATTTCATGGTATTGATCTATTCTTCATATATTCTCCAATCCAGACCATACCAAAGGCTGATTCTGGATTATGAGATCCATACGAGCATAATTTATGTGGTTTATAACTCATACTTTGATTTTTTTTCATTTTGTAAAATGTCGTGTCTGTGCATCAATTTCATCGGGTGTCATTTGTTAAATTTATAGGTCATTTTTGTGGTTATTAGAATAATTTCCTAAGACTCATGTCATATATTTAAATAATAGTTGGTGGTTACGACCACAACTACAAACAACCCAAGTAGAGTGGTTTACCATAAATGAGTTTTTAGAGTTTGGAAACGTTTGATCCATTATTCAGGTGTGCTTGAGCTTGAGCATACTAATGGTATGCCTTCTCATTTTAATTGGATATTTAATAGGAAAATGGATACTAACATGGTTTCCTATCACATGACCCATTTAAGGTAAGTGCTTCAACTAAATTCATGAATGTTTAAATGGAAAATTAGCTAGTGTATTAGATACACATGACTTGTCCTAGTTTTTATTAAATGAATTTCATGTGGTTTTACATCCTTAGACCATCATTTCCATGTTATGAAAGATAAAGGAGAGAACCATGAGATTGAATATGAAATTACTTAAATGGATGCATTCCCCTTGGCCTTATCACACTAATGAAAGGAAATGGATTGAACATCAGTCATTAAATGTCATGACTTTAACATGGACTAATTTATTCAACATACAAAATGTAATGTGCCTAATTATACATATGGACCTTGATGTATATATATATTAGTTTTCAATCTCAAGTTAGTCATTGGAATCCTGAGGGGATGCCTTGGTCACTCATGGACATCATTCAAATTCAAGGATGTCAGTAGATTTAGTTGAGACCCACCTTGGAACTCGACCATCATCTATCAAGGGATTCCCAGTATGACATTGTAGGATCCCCCATTTACTATTAAAGGATCATGTGAATACACTTATTGGATCCATCATGGCTTCTACAGGGACAAGTTTCCATGGTTAGATACTTGGTTCTAGACATAGAATATCCCATTTTACCTTTGATATTTTACTTAGAATCAGTTATATAACAATATTGTGGAATGAATTGGATGATTATCCTTGGATTACACTCTTACCCTTATCTAGGATATAGTTACTACTAAGTTGGTGATCCATGAGTTATTTGTTTCCCTGATTATTACATTGGTACCCTTTCATCATTATCATCAATATAGGTTTCCTTGTTACATCTTGGAACCTTCACTATTACTATCACAATGTGTTTTTAGTGCTAGATATGCCTCATGTGACTTAAATACATGTATTAAAACTTAATTAATTAATGAACTAGTTACATTTTCAGACACCAACCAAGGGATGAAGCATGTACTTAGGTATTTAGGTTGTTTTTCTTCAACACTTTTATATATGCATGCTTTCGCACCTTTCACCTTTTATTATATAGATTGGATGTCATAGACACCATTGGTGGTGGCCTACTGAGCTTTATATCACACCCTGTCTAGGCCTTAATTGGAACCTTTCCAGACTAAATGTATGTAGGTGTTTATAAAGGGAAGTGTCTAGCTTCGAACACTTGACTATTTGCTACATAGGATGGACATAGTAGTAGATGAACAAGCTAGATTTTGGGTTTCTTAGGATAGATTTTTTATTCCATTTTTCTAATTTTTTATATCATGGTTGTATACTATTTTTATATATTTTATCCATATTTCTAGTGATGTAACATATATCATCATCAGTTGTGGTATATTTTAACCAGTTGTTCAGTTGTTTATTATTCTTTTCTTCCACTACAGTTCCATCTATTTACTTATATGGATTCTTCTATTGACATATGTTTTTTATTTATCTGTTGTGCTACACTCTGGTAATGAGGGAATATCCTCTCTAAAAACACACCCTAGGACCTCGCTGCTAGTCAGAAAACTTCGGTGTTTGGGGAGATGAACTTGAGGCCAAGTGGCCCCCCAGGCTTTGGGCACCTTCAGTGGAATCCAGGACTGGGACGTCACAACTATTCAACTACTTATACAACATCTTTATATTAATCACTCTGAATCTTTATAATGGAACCCATCCATAAAATCGATCTATTGTAGTTTTTCTATAATAACCCATAAATAACCAAACCATTATTATAAGTTTAAAAATGGTTACAACTTCTTATGTTAATGATATTTTAGGTTTGGGGTTTTAAATATTTAGGAAAATCATTACATAAAAATGAGAAAACTTTCACACAATGTATATTTTTCCCTCAAAAAATAGGTTCCTATATTTAAAATCTTACTTCATCTATGAAACACTTTATTTTTTCAACACAAGTCTCCATAGTAGAGATATTTCCCTTTTCATAGTTCAAATAAAACCATAAATCATATAAATCATTTGAAAATATAGGATGATTACATAAATCTTAGAAAATTATAAAATATAATGTAAACTTATTAGTCTTTTAAAAAACATGAAACCCCGTCAAAAATATTTTATTTAACAAAATAAATTTGGTGCTCATAATATAATATGAAATAAACTATATTTTAATAAAATTATTAAAACTTATAGAAAGTGTAGAAAAACTATAAAGTTAACATCATACATCGTATTCATCACTTGTGTTCACATGTATTTCAAATGTATTGGAATAGCTTATAATCAGTAAATTTTGATAATAATTTATCAAAATAATAAATCATTACCCAATTAATTCTAGGGATATATCCTAGGATCACCAATCATCATATATAATTTCCAAGAACCAATACATGAAAAAAAACATGTATAAGCTTTCAACATGCATCAAAACATTTATTTGAACCCATAATCCGAATAATTTTCAATCATTTTTTTTTTGTAACACATTAAAATTGAAAAAATTAAAAAATATATATAATTTACAAAATAAAACCCTAAACAATAAAAGAGTAAAATTAATAAAAAAATTCATGATACTGGGAAAATTTAATCAAGTGGTGAACATCAAAATAAACATTATTCTAATTCTTTTATAAAAAAATCAAGAACAATATATACAGAAAACATTAAAAAGATTCATTTTTAAACAATATAAATGGTCAATATAATGGAAAATTAATTTAAGAAAACACTAAATTATAGATAATAAATTCCTCAAATAATATGGATATGGAAGAGAAATTTTTAAAATTAAATTTTACAAGGATTTAAAATAAAGTGTAAAAGAAAAATCGCTTACCTGTGATTTTTCTTAGTCTAACATGATCTAAATCCCTATATAATAAATTTATGATTATTATTAACTTGATTAAAAACCTTATTCATGGTTATTTTAATTTATTACATCCATTTGAAATTCCTTTTTACCGATAAGCTAATTTTTTATTGATAAAATATATATTTGGGTGTTAATTTTTCTTCTTACTTTATATAATTTTGCATGGAGGTTTAAGCATTGTACCTTGTTCACAGTTTTATCACCTAAAAAGGTTAATAATGTTATAAAAATAATATTTATTTATTAAATAAAATTTTTTAACCATATAAGAAAGTTGGAAGTGAAAAATAAAATATTAAATTCAAGGAAGCCGTATTTTGTACAAACACATGAGTGACGTTTTTATTTTCCAAATGGATGGAAAGGAAAGAATGTCCTTAACAATTTAACTTTATATGATAATAATAATTTAATAAATATAAAACTTTATAATAAAATCAATATTTACAAAAAAAATAGTTGGGAAGTTTCCAAAAATTAAATTTGTTGCTTATGGAGGCAATAGTCCACGCATAGACATGAGTGGTACTTTCAGTTTTCCAATAGATGGGAAGAAGGTAAATAATGGGTTTTATTCCAAATTAATGACATTTTAGTATACTAATTAAACTAAATTAATAATTTTTATATGGTTATATAATATTTTTATGATATTTAAAAGGTAAGAAACATGAAAGAACTCGGTTAGGACAATAACCTCCTCTATGGATATCCTCCATTGAGTTACACCTTAAGCCTTATTATGTGGGTATTTTGGTGAGAACGGGACCACTAGGTCATCAGTAAGATAACTTTTTTTTGTTTTTAGATGTATCATGGTTGAGATAAAGTAATCTTCATGTGTGAACATGTGAGTATAGGGGAAATACTTTTAAAGGTGATAGGGGTAGCACTGTTGTAAATATTCTCAACATTAAAATAATATAATATGAATACATTTTCAATGTAAATTTGTACAAAAAAAATTATATGATTATTTCGGTAAAAAATCATTAAATATAATTAGAGAAAGGTTTTTAAGGGATTTTTTTTATTTTCTTTTAGTTTCGACAATTTTAAGCCATTTTATCCTTTATCTAGATGCAACTTTTACCGTGGTAACGAAATTATATAAGAAAAAAATAAAATGAACCTTATTAACTAATTTTATACTTTGGAATTTAAAAATAAAAATAATTTTCATTATCTAATTTTTATAGGTTCTAAAAATTACATTGAATATAAATACAAAAAATAAAATAAAACCGGTTTTGAAAAACATGCCTTTTAATAATAAAAATAAATTTACACTGGAGTCATGTATAGTATTGAATCGCATAAAATTTAAAAACTTTTAATTAAAAATAATATTTATATGAATTTAAAATTAATAAAAAGGAAAATTTGACCTTTTAATTGCATATTTAAATAAACGAATAAAAACTATTTCTTTTATTATAGTAAAACATCAGTTAGGTTCTAAATTTTATAAAATAGGTTTCTAAATTTAGAATAATATTTTAAAATTAATAAGTTTTAATTAATAAATATATATTTAGTATATAAAAGTGACAATATTTACAAAAATGATATTTTTCATTATTCACCTAAAAATAAAGTATTCTTGAAAAATCCCCAAAATTTATTCTAATAAAAGTTTGAAAAGATGATATCAAAAATTAAGTCCACTTTATATAATTATAATTCTAAAAATTAGGAATTTATTTTTTAAATAAAACTTTATAATTCATGTAAAATCATTTATTTTGAATAAAATTATTGTTTACTGACAAGTTTTGTAAAATTATTATATTTAATATAAATACATAAAATATAATTATGATACTTAACAATAAATGAAATAGAATTATTATTACCATTACCTAGACTTTCATATCCTTCCCCTTTAAAGAAATTTCTTCCTCTGAATTATTTTCATTAATAAACATCTAATGATATTTTCTTATCATGGACCTTTTAGGTCCCCATGTGGCATCATCAATCATATGATTCTTCCAGGAAACATTAACTAGGTGAGCTACCTTATTATAAATCATTTAAACTATATTATCATTATTAAATTTTGGATTTTCCCTATAGTAATGATTTTTTATTAATTATACCACATCATGGATAAACACATTAGATTCATCTAGTTGATATCTTCATAATAATGAAGCTTGAAACACATAATTTAGTATAGATAAACCCAAAGGTAAGTCTACTTGGAATGAAAATGATCCCACTTTATATATAAGTTCATAAATACAAATAAACTAAATGATTAATTTCACATTATTATAAAAACACATCATACATTTCCCAATAGATATTTTCAATAAAACTTAGTCTCAAAACCAAAACAAAATATCTTTCCTCTAGTTATATATATAACTCTCTGGCCTACTCAAAGATTGTCCCATAAGAATTCGAGTGAAATTTACCTTCTCAACTAGCTCTTCCACTACTTCGGGTATCCATAAGGTTCAATCACTAACTCAATACTAACATGTTGCAGTCTAACAAAACTTTAAATATAATACCTCAAAAATATCTATCTACAAACTCGAATGAAAACTATTATTATAAAAAAAATCCACTAATCAAATATGTCGATCCCAACCTCACTAATAATTCAATAAGTACACTCATATCATATCCTATAAATTTTAAATTTTCTACAATGATTGTCCACCAGATTAAGGATAAAAATACATAATAAAACATAACAAAGAACCTAATAAATTCTAAATTAATTTTCATAAATTAGAGGTAAATTGAAGATCATGATTAGATACTGCATCGGGTGTAACTCTAAGTAACTTTATTATCACTTTATGATATATTCTGGATAGATGATATGAATACATATTATTTAGAATAGGACAAAAATGATCATATTTAACCAATCAATGAAGAATAATTTATATTTCCTTAATAACATAATATTTTTTTGGTAATCTAAGTATGAAATCCATCGATATATGACCTCATTTCAATTTAGGTACTTGCAAAGGCTAAAGCAAACCATTTCATTGTTTTCATTCAACTTTAATATGTTTACAAGTGAATCATTTCAAGGAAAAAATTTCATTTTTCTTCATTCCTTTCCACGAATAAAATTCTAAAAGGTCTCAATGCATTTTAGTGCTAATGATATCAATATAAAATGGAGAGGCTCGATCAATAATTCATTCTTCAACTTAAAATAACTCAATACATATAACCCTTTCTAAATCTTATAACATCATTTTTTGAAATATTATAATCAGGTAATTTTTCACCATTAACTAGTTCTAAATTTCCTTACAAACCAGAATCATACTTCTAGGTATACTTAATTATTTCTTACAAGGATTATTTTATCAATACTTGATTCAAAAAATAATGGACCATTGGGTATAAAACTTTGAGACTCAATTACATTAAATCGTTTACTACATGATCATATTCCAAGAATTTCATGGATGATAGTGTATTATATTTTTCCTCTAAAGAATATTCTAACTTGTTTAATATACATGGATGATAGTGAATTTTGAAATCATAATGCTTAAAAATTTCAAACCATTTTATTTTCTGTTTGTTTAAATTTTTGGGTGAATTTGTACTTAAAAATTTTAAGATATATATATATCACATTTCACTATATATAAAAATGAATCCAAATATTTTAAGAAACAAATTACCACCATAAGGTAAAGGTCAAGATTTGGATAAATTTTCTTTTTGATTTTCAACTATTGTGATACATAAACTAATATCTGATCATTTTTTATCAAAAAACAAACAATTTCCATCAATAAAGAATCACTATAAATAAAAAATTCACAATTTCCAGATTGTAAGACCAAAATCATATCATTATCCAATATTATTTTGAGTTATTCAAAACATTTATCACATTCCATTAACTAAATTAATCTAACTCACTTTCGTGTTACCTTTGTTAGTGATAACTAAGAAACATTTTCAAAAAATCATATATAATAACCCTCTAGTCTAGAAAAACTAAAAATATCAGTGTCATTAGCTAGTTCCATCCATTATCGACTACTTTAGTCTTTTAAGGAAAAACAATTATACCATATTTGGTTAAAATATTCCCAATGAATGAAATTTTTTGTCATAAAAATTCATACTTATAAAATTTTCCAAACAACTACTTTCATTTGAGGTCAAATTAAAAATCCTATTATGTTACTCATTATCCTTTAAATTTTTAGAATATACAGAAGATAACATCCCCAAATAAAATATAATATTCATCTTGATTCACAAATAAAACTATATTCGTGAGATTCATACAAAAGGTACAATTTTCAACCCAAATAACAGAACAAGAAACTCTTATTTACCATACGTAGTGAAAAATATCTTCCAAGAAATGTATTATTCCTTTACTTTCTTCAGGTTATATCTAGACATGAACTCAATCTTTGAAAAATATTAACCTCTTGAGATATCATTAAACATGTCATAAATATGTGGTGAAGGATAATTATTATTTATAGTAATGTTATTGAGTACTCCAAAATAAATGTAAAACCTCATAAAACCATCCATATTTTAAAATATATATATCATCCCCCTACGGTGAAGTGTTAGGAAAAATTAAAACATTTTCTAGAAAATCTTGTAATTTCTTTTTTAATTATAATTGATCTATGGGATCTATTAGAAAAGAATGTTTTGAAATTGTATTATCTTCTAAAATTAAATAAATAGTGAATTTAACCTCATGATTAGGAATAACACTATGAAAATGATAAAAAAATATCCAAGTATTCATTTACCAAAGGAACATCACTAATATATAATATTTTCTTCCTTTCAATGATATGAAGATGAAAACATTCAACTTTATTTTTAATAAATTTCTCATCTTATATTTAAATGTTATCAGATGTATGAACATATTATTATGTATAAATTTAAACTCATTCATAAAATTGAATATAAATTTTTTTATTTTCAATATATTTTAGCATGATAACCTAAAATCCAATCTACACCCATACTGATATAAAACTATAATATAGGTAAGACAATAATATTTTTAAGAAAAACCATTGTATATATGATAATATAAATGTTATTATAAATCTTTGTCGCTTTAATACATTCATTATGAATTTTTACAATAAGTTTTATCCCTATTTATTGAGGTGATATATCTGTTTTATAAAAAAATACAAAATAAAAACAATTAGATCCCAAATTAAAAAAATACACATTCAAAATTTGAGTAAACAAGTAATGTACCTTTCACCACCCCACTCAATATTCTAGGATTCAATTATGAGACACTTTTTTCATTAAAAATGAGTCCCCATAAATATAATATTAACATTATTATAGTTTATATATATCCTAAAATCCTGTAAAATCATTTCAAAATTTAATAAGTGATAAAAAATCTTAGTAATGAATATAAAAATTGAGGAACTTGGAAGTCGAGTGAAAAATAATAAAACCCATGAAAAGGTTTTAATATTCACCAAAAAAAATGTTGAACTCATAATCACATGAAAATTATACCATTCTCTAATAAAATCATTAAAATTCATAGAAATCATAGAAAACCATGAATTTATACTTTTAAATAACATTAATTAAATTTTTTCACTCATATTTGACAAGTAAGATAATAAAATATCATTATTTAATTCTAATAATTATTTCTATATTAGATAAATTATTACCCAATACATTAGAGAGGTATATACCAGGCCCAAAAATCATTATATATAATTTACAAGAACCATTACATTAATATAAAAAATATAATCTTTCACCTTTCTAAATAAAATTAATTTTAACCCATAATCAAAATCAAGTTTAATCATCGCATAAAAATCAGTTAAATTATCCTTTTTAATTGATAGCTCTTAAAAAATGACAAAATCAAATAAAAATGATAATGAAATTTATTTTGGAAAACTATTAAAACATGAAGATAAATACTTCTAAAAAAATTAAATGACTTCAATAAAATTTGATGAAACTGAAAATGTTAAAAACATTCTTTTCGTACTTTTGTTATAAAAAAACTGTATGAAAAATGTTTAAAATATTACTTCATAAACCTTCATAAATAAAGTAAAATATAATGAGAAATTAATTTAACAAAAAATTAAAGTGTATATATTTTTTTAAAGAATATGGATATTGAATAGAAATATTTTAAAGTATAACTTTAAAATATTTAAAATAATGTTTAAAATAAAACTCCCTTACCACAAAATTTTCTTAGATGAATGAGCTTTAAATTATGTATAGTGGATTTATTATTATTTTATATTTAATTAATAAAATTATTCATATTTATTTTACTTCATTAAATCCATTTGTAATTTCTTATTCACCATATATTAATTATTTATAGAAAAGATTGACATTCAGGTGTCAATCGTTTTGTTTCCATTATATCCTTTAGTTTGTCAGTTCCCATACTTGTACATTGTAAATGATTTCATCAAATCTATCATTTTTTTAATTTGATAAATATCATAATTATTTATTAAATGCATTTTTATAACCAACCATGTAAGGTGGTGAATAGAATTGAAATTTTTCATTCATGGAGGTGGTAGTTCACACGTGCACATGAGTGATGTGTTCATAATTCTAATGGATGGAAAGGAAGGAAAATAGATGATGGTATATCTATATAGAATAATATTTATATAAAATATATAATATTAATCCTTAAAGACATCTTAATAACCACTTAGGTAAAGTGGAGATGGAAAATGAAATATGTTGTTCATGGTGGCAGTAGTCTGTACATATACAAGAGTGATGTTTTTAATTATTCTAAGGGATGGATTAAGGTATATAATGGATATTTCAATATTTTAATAACATTTTAGTCTAATAATTATATATATTACTATTTTAATATGGTAATATGATATTTTGAGGATTTTTAAGAAGGAGGAAACTTGGAAAAACATGGTTAAGATAATTATCTTCCCCTAGTTCGTATTCCTTTGAATTAAACCATATGCCTTCTTAGATGGGTCTTTTGGGAAGACTTAGACCTCTAAAAAAATTAAGATATATATATAGGTATTTAAATAGATATTTTTTGAAATAAGATTCTCATAGATTGTATATATGTGAGGATATGAAAGGTCCTTTCATAGGAGACTAGTGAGTTACATTTGTAAAAATTCTTAATCTTAAAATAGTATAAATTCATTTTCAAAATCAATAAGAACCAAAATTAAAATATAAAATGTGTTGGGATAATATATTTAAATTATTTATTTTTAATTACAAAATATATATTAGCTCTGTTAAAATGTTTTTATAAGATGTCAAGTTAATATTTTATCCTGATAATTCCATAAAAGTGATAGTATGTATAAACAATGAATTTTTTACAATTTACCTAAATATAAACTTATTCTAAAAAAATTCCAAAAATTCATAAATTTTTTTTTAAATGATGGTATCAAAATAAATTTCATTTTATCAGGCTAAAATTATAAAATTTTGAAATTTTATATATAAATAAAATCATGTAATACATGGAAAACAATATAGTTAGAATAAAACTATTTTTTAATTAAAATTATATAAAATTATAATAATGAATATTAATCCATAAAATATAATTATAATAATTAATAATACATTAAATTTATTTATTATTAGCTTTACCTTTGTTGTCAAATTTTCTACTCTTGCTTAAACATTTTATTCTTCAAAACTAAATCTTCTAGGAAGGAAAATCCAGTTCACATATGATTTCCAATCAATCTATATTTTCATATAAGGATTAGATATCTTCTTGATCCAAGAAAAACATTATTTGAATTATCATGTATATTTATTTTCCAATTCATCAAAAAAATCATCACATGGTTCCAAATCAGTAGAGGAATCCATATTTTAATACATATAAGAAATTTCCCTAATTATTTTTGAGAAGGATTTATCAATTAATCCAATCACACATACCATAGTGTGGGAGTCCTTATTCATGGGGAAATGGTTATTACTATAAAACAATTCACTATAATAATGAAGGGTATTATTGAGTACCTAAATGGTTATTCCTATAAAAAATACATTTTCAATATCTACATCACAAACTCTTACATTGTTCATTTTCAATTCATAATCTTGATGTATATACTTCATGACATAATCACCACAATCCCATAGAAACAAACCCATATAATTTTTACAATCATCATATTTGGTAAAATTAGAAATAGGATTCATCATTAGTGATTCCACGTGCAGCAAAAATATCAAAAAAATGATGTAGTATATCAAACCTCAAATTATAATAATTGAAATTTGTTACCATTTATTGGGACCATCGGGTTATAATGTAAGCACTAAGGAATTCTAAGAGGGATTTGAATCATTATTTTAACCAAATTAAACATTATTCCACACTGGTCGCATAATTTTATTCCCTCATTAGAAGGATCTGGTATAATCTATCATTATCTCTAAATTACGCTTTCATTGAATATAAATAATAGATATATAAATATAAATATTAAGAAAACATAAATTATACCTAATTCACCCACACTCAAGTATTTATAAGTACAAAACATATGATGATGCACTAATGCAAAAGAAAACTACAATTAACTCACTATTTCATTGAAAACAATTGTTTTATTCATATTTACTCTAGGATTAGGATCATTGAATTTACATTATTTATGGATTACTCTGTACTCACCCAAAGAACACTATTTTTATTCATTATTAATTAAAGAATTTTAGAATGAGTAATTTTATATACTTATTGATATCTTTTTGATAAATATAGTAAATTTGTTTAGTCAGTTTCAAAAAAATTAGAATTTATATGGTATTGGAATCCGCTTAATCGAGCAATTTTTCTCAAAGGGTAGATGAAAATGACTCCTCAATGAGAGAGTAAAATTAATGTTCAACAAAAAAACTCTAGTGGTGAAAAACACATTATCCAGATTTGGATAATTATACATAGGAGTTTACTTCTTCATTA
Organism: Viscum album; assembly: GCA_963277665.1. Taxonomy (NCBI): domain Eukaryota; kingdom Viridiplantae; phylum Streptophyta; class Magnoliopsida; order Santalales; family Viscaceae; genus Viscum; species Viscum album. The sequence continues at coordinate 871,577,715 of OY728143.1, read as the reverse complement.
TGCACCATTTTTTCTTCAAAAACATTATATTTCACAGAAATCCATTAATAATGATCCTTCCTACAGTAAAAAATTTTAGTTTGTTCCTTTTCACTTGGGTATCATTTCTCTATATAAACCTAAATTATAAATATATTTCTCTCTCTTTATAAATCCAAAACTATCATGTAATTTTTCATATATCTATCTAAAAACTCCAAGACATTAATTTTATGTCAATAATAAATTTTAATCGATCATATATTTAGAGATCATTCTATGTGTCCCATGTGAATTAGTGTGGTCATATTCTACCATATAGGTTGATTAATCCTCAAAAAACATAACCCAAAAATTTCCTATCCAGATTCAAAATGAATCTTCAAAATAGACTATATTTTACCAAATAAAAATGTTATAACTTCTATTGTGGTATGATATTCCTTATACTCTAAAAATATATTGAAAAATACTTCATTATAGTTATTTCATTATTTTTCTTTAACAATAACTCAATAGTGAGGGTGAATTGAGTTATTAACATTCATCCAAAATAAAAATATTAATCTTAAAAATTTCATGAATTTCCCGCTATCTTTTTTATAAAATATGAAGTTGAAAAAATGAAAATAATGTAAATAAGATAAAAATATATATAGTCATTCGAGGCTCAAAAACATCCCCAGGTCCACTCAACCATTGGTTGATGTGAGATTACTGATTTTACTAATTAGTTATTTATCATAATAACCTTAACAGATGAGTATATTCAATCATAATTTGTCATAGATAGGTTCCACGATATTTTACTAGGATATTCATTTACACAACTAAATATCGTCCTTCACACACTTAGTACAGGGACTAATTACTTAAATTAAAATAAAAAATAAAATATAGTAATTGATTTCTTGTTGAGGTGTATCACTACTATAGAAATATTAAACAGTATATAAAGAAAACATCCATAGATAAAGATATGTCTTCACACTATAGCTAAAAAATTTTCTTTTAACTACAATTGATTAAATCTTGTATGCATAGAAACAATTTTGTTCTTATTCATTAATGATAAGAAAAGTTTAGCTTCAACATATAGGAAGAATATGGATTATTAGTCATGAATGTGAGATTAGTTTTGATCACATGAATTCATCATGAAAAACAATTTATTTCAAATAATTCTTTCTTCATAAATATATAGGTTCGATATTCATCTCAAAATGTTTATTAAGAATATATATGACATTCATAAACAAGTATAGGATGTAAAAAAAGTTCATTTTTATTTTTTTTCATTAATCTGTCACAGTTTCAACATTTTTGTAGCCTTTCTTCCTTTGAATTGATAGCCCGATTAACCTATTACTAAGTCACTATTAATATGAAAACAATAAAAAAATGTGCTTGATTTTTAATAACAACCAACGATCAAATCCTTAAAAACAAATAACTTTTAAATCTATGTAGGTATTATTTCTTAGTATTTATAAGGATCAATTTTATCTTCAAAAGGATGAATTCCTTTGTAAAATTTCAATTCCCAAGATACATAAAATTTAATAAAATCTTTATAATGATCAATATCCTTGCCACATAACCATTATTATTCAATTTTTTGAGAAAAACTAGATCATAAACTCTTATTTTAAAATAAAGGAGTGTTACACCAGTTGCAAAGAAGTAATTTTACATTTGAATTTTTCTTGAATAGGTATATGTTCAAGAGTATAAGCATCATTATTCATAAAAATCAATTTAATCATCAACTCTGGATCACATAAACATATTTTTTGAACTTTTTTAAGGATCATATTATCATTTGTAGTCATGAATCATGTTGCATAATCTTTCTTAATTTAGTATAATGATCATGATTCGCTCTGTAAACATCAATAATTCTTCCTAAACATTAACACTTAGGTGACTTAACACTTTCATAATCATTTATTTATATATTCAAAATGATGATTATGTCATGTATAAATATATATTCTTAAGATAATTTCTCTAAGTCTGAATATTACCAGGTTTAACTAAATATTTAAAATAAAGAAACTATTTAATAAAACCATAATTAAAATTTTAAAAATATATTAATATAAACACATTAATAAAAAATAATGGTTTTAGTTAACATTAACTCTTATTATTAAATTTATTATTTTGGAACAATATTAATGTGTCCAATAATCTCCCTCTTTTGATGATCAAATAACCAGTACACTTTAAAAAGTGAACTTTATTGGTTTAAATTTTTCCAAATTTTATAGATAGAACTTTAAAATATATATTTTATTGAAAAACATTAAAATTTATAATTCATACTAAAAAAATATGAATTTTATTTAAATTTTTTATTTCCCAAATTTCCCCCCATTTTTGTGGGATCAAAAAGAAATTTAATGTTATTGGAGATAGCACATGGAACATAGAACATTGAAATAATAAAATTGTATGAATATATTTCTGAACAGAATAAGTATTTATATCAATGACTTATATAAATTGGTTTAAAGAATAAAGGAAATGAGTAATCATAAACCAACATTAAACATTCAAATTATGATAATGAAATCTATAACAATGGGTTTGATTTATATTGGGTGAGTAACAAGGGAATTGATTTAATAATTACAAGGAATGTGAATAACAAAATAAAACATAAAGAAACATAAATTTTTCAATATTTAAGCTCGTAATTTTATTTGTTTAATGGTTTAAGTAAAGGTTTTATGATATCAACGTCAATAAGAGTATGTTTGAAATAGGGGATAGTAGGTCATGGCTTCAAGAATCAAGTGTTAAGTGTAATATGGTCTATTTAGAATCTAAAATACCTAAGATAAATCTTATCAGTGCTCCTATATGTCTTCACTAATAAAATATCATTAATAATTATAATTAATTTATCATTATTAATCTATGCAGCAGAATATTTAACATGTTTGGGTCTTAAAGGGGAAGAAATAGAAGATACAACCAATTATCATTGGGAAAGAGTATTAACTTCATTTTCTACATTGGGGATTAATTTAGGAGCCCCAAAATAATCTTCAATCCTTTTCCTACAAGAAGGATATTTTTCATGTTTTATATCACCCAATGATTTACCTCCTAACATTTCAAATAATGATATCCCAACTATACCTGGTCTACTTATCAATTCATCATTAGAAAAGTAAAATAAAATTATGTAACAAATATTGATATTTTTTCTATAGATATTCTATATTTTAAATGGATCATATCTCAGTTGGATGGAACCTTCATGTATAGTTTTAAAAAAATAGTAATTTTATGAAAAATCAAAGATGGAATTTCATCGAAAATCTTCTAAACTTTGATTTATTCTTTTGAAAAGTTTAGTTGAGAAGTAGGAATTATAGACACTTAGACTAAAGGTTTAGCATTATAAAAAACAATCTCATTTCTTTTATAATAGTCCTTCTTAACTCTATATCCTCCACCAATAGATTTATTTTAATTTGACTCTGATTTTAAAGAAACTTTATTTAAATTCCTTAAAACTTTTGGAACTTTATTCTTTAGAAACTTAAAATTGTCACTAATGAGATCCATTAATTATTTTTATATCCTTCTGAATTTTCATTAGTTCCAATATTTTCATAAATTTTTTCATTCAAAGAGCTAAAATAATATTAAAAAAACCAATAATATATTTCAAAAATGTATGATGTACTTGATTACATTTTCTACCATCCACCATGTTATCCATGAGTTTATTAAATAAACCAATTTTAAACGCTTAAAAAGTTTTCATGGAAGCAAAGTCACACTATAGGGATTCAGATCTTTCTCTCAACATAACCAAATTATACGATAGTACATTTATTTCGTATTTCAAATATTCAGTTTCTCTTAAAATATAAGCAAAAATATCTTATTGTACAATGTGAGTTTGGTGAAGCTTCTTAATTAATTCAAACTAAGTCGACATCATTTTATTCATAATATAAATGTTATTCTTGAGTTTAATTCTAACATAACAACTTTCCACTAAAAAATGATAATGTGTATGATTATATAAGAGGAAAATTCTCTGTCATCTCATATTGAGATTTCATAATTTATTTTAGCTTAAAAATTGGATCTATAAACTAAATTTAGTTTATAATATTTTAAAACCTCTCTATATTATTTTCTCTCTATTTTCAAACTAGTAATATATCCATTCATGAGAGTTAATTCTATAAACATTTAGTAAATAAAATTTTAAAATTGATTATCAAAACTAGGTCACTCATTTATCTTAGTAGAATTCCTTACAACAGGAGAGGTAATACCCTTAGAAAACACTTTTCTTTTTCTATATCATCAATAAAAGTTAATCATTTCTATATCCTTAGTCAAAAAATTATCCTCACAAAACTACATAAAATTCAGATCTTAGCACTTAATGAGACTCTTGAGTCCAGATATAGTGACCTAGGATTCACATATATGGATATTGAATCATTTTAGATTAATATTCCTCAAATTACAAAAGTTCATGCCCAAAGACTATAATAGTTTAGTGTCCTTTGAAACTTGAAACATGGTTTTCTATATTTGTGAAAGATATTCAATATTTCCCCAAAATAACATAACCTTTAGTAATTATACTTCAAACATTTATTCATAACATAGGGAAATGGAAACATGAGAAATGGAGGGCTCATATGATCTGTATGGGTAAATAAAGGAGATATGTAAGTATGATCATGAGAATAAGGGTATTAGAACATAATCATAACATTAGAATATTATAACCTTCATTTCAAATATCATAAAAAGGATTCACGTTATAATGATTGGAATTTTATAATATATGAACCACAAGATAATCAATAGTATAAGACATGAAAGGATAATAAAGGAATAAGACATAGAATTATGGTATACACATTAACATGTAATATCATTCCCCATAATTCAAGACTCATTGCCAAAACATTTTAGGGAAATTCATTGGTACTACACCTACTATGTGGGACACACCACAATCCCCATCTAAATCCTTTCTTTATAGTGGATCAGGATAAACCTTCTTCCCATAGGCGATCAGGTTTCCCATTCTTCACATAGTAGATTGGATTTTCCCTTCTCCACATGGTGGATAAAGCCTATCGACTTGTTTCTGATCATTTTCTCATGAGAGATAATTTTTCACCCATTCCATTATAAGGAGATATGCTTCCCACCTATCATACCCCAAATTTGAAATGTTAATTATTTAAATTGTTTTAACATTTATAGATTCTCATTTGAGTTCTAGTAGACAGTGTGTTGAGATTTAAATATTTAGAAGCTCGTTAGATTTTTCATGGTTACTCCTGTTAGTTAATAGTAACCATGTGGTTCCCATGTGGGTATATAGGTGAGTCAGTGATGTAGCACAAAACTTTTTCACTATATGTTAAATGGTGCTGCAAGAATAGGGTTTTCCTCTATAAGTTGGAAGTTCCATTTAGCACAGTTGGAACAGAGTTTTCCCAAATGTGCAACTTGCCTAGTAGTAACAATGTGGTGGCTCGTGGTTGTCCAGTTGTGGCGTAATGGTTGGCACATGGTCTACTACACTATTCACCAACCCTAGAGAATGCTCATTTTTTATACATTTTAGATTTTTTTTATTTTTTTAATTATATTTATTTCTTTGTTATTTTCCTCCATCATATATTTACCCCCTTCCTAATGGGTCTCACATTAACCCCCCCTCCCCCACCCAGCAAAAAACCCCTGGAACAGGACCCCCCCCCCCCCCTTGTGGCCTCCTCTAGTGTGATGAATCCACTAGGTTCCTTCTATTTTCTCATTAAAACCTTTGAGTTATGGACTATTCCTCCCTCCCCCTCCCTTGATTTGGTTTTTTCTTCTCCCTATCACCCCTTACATTTAAACTGAACCCTAGGTCAAAAGTTAACCCATTTTTTGGTTTTCTTCTATGATTAGCCTGTGAATCATGTCGATTGAGTTAGATGTAGGCATATTTTGGCATCCACCACCAAAGGTGATGTGTTTTTGATAGTTTTGGTCCACCCTCCACCATTATGATGTAGTTTTTATTCTTCCTTTTCCTTCATTCTAATTTTAATTCGGATTTTTGTGATGTTTTTGTCCTTAATATTAGCATAGTGATTCTTGGACCTTATTGGTGTGGATTCGAGCCTCCATTGTTGAAAACTTACTAGTGTATGCATAGGTAGGAATGTATATATATAAGTTACCCCTTGATATATATTCACCAATGGTAGGATAAATATATATAATTGGGAGAGGTGTGCTTACATGTGTGTATGAAAATTCATACCACTGTAAGTGTAAATGGGTCTATGAACATATAAGTAGATATGTAAGAATCCCATTATACATATTTATCGATGAAAATAAGTATATAGGGGTAAGTTTTACTTTCATGTAAGTGAAGGTTCATATTCGTGAATGTGTAAAGGGAATATGAAAGTTAGCGTCGTCCAAAGCAATGTGCGTTGAGTTGAGGTATGTTCCCAATGGTCACACCTTTAATTTGAATAACTTGATTTCTTATCATTTTAAATTTTTTCTTTATATTTATGTGGTATATATATTTATATTTTAGGTGAAATTGAATATCACTCCTATAATTGGTTTATTATTTTTTTCATTACATTTCTATGCCTATTTACAAGTTTTCCTTTAAATGTGAAGTATCATAAATGTACAAAATAGTTTTCTGAATGTTTCCTAACATGTGAAGTACGTTTCTCAGAACTCAAAGGATTTGGTTAAATGTTTCATATAATTCTTGGATCATTTGGAATTTTTATATGCAATTTGATTTCAAAAGGACATAAAGGCCTATTAGGCACCTTTTTAGTGTGTTTTATTTTTTTTATCTTGGATTTAAAAAGGGTTTTGGAAAATTATATTTTGTTTGGAAAATGTAATCGTTTGGTTGGTACCTTGATATGTTTTGAAAATGGTTCAAAATTAATGTGATGTGAAGGCTCAATTGGTACTTTTGTATTACTTGATGTAAGATAGGAACCTCTACGGTGGACCCTCTGAGGATAGGTTCATCGCATAGGTGGTCTTGCTTTTTGGGAAAGGCAAGCATGGTGGGTATGGATTTCAGTTTAATTCATGTATTTGAGGACCTCCCCAATCACCAATAACTATTGTAATGAGATTTGTGGGTGTCATCTAGAGGTTAGAGTGATGGTTTCTTATCGACCCCAATTAGATGGGTTGGTACCCCCTGGATTGGATGAGAGGCCAGGTAGATATGTTTAGAGGTTAGAGTGATGTTATTCTTGAGTTTAATTCTTGGGATTTTTTATAGATATGTTTAGAAAATGTCCATGACTATACGTTTGTATGTTCTTGATTCTTTTTGTGGAAATTTTGGTACATGATTCCCTGAAACTATGTATTTTTATTTAATATTAAAATACTAGACCTAGAACTGACTACCTTTTACATGAACCTTTTGAAATATTTTTCTTCATGCTTTAGAAACTATTTTAGAAATGAAATGTAAAAATGGTTTTTCTTAAAAAATTTAGCATATTTTTTATTTTCAAAAATGATGGAAACCCATATTTTCATATATCTTATTTTCATACGAGTAAGAATGTATTTATATATAAAGTTGGTGCATGGGGAATTGTTTATACTTAGTATCCCTACTGAGCATCATAGTTTCCACACCTACTCTATCTTTTTTGTTTCAAGTTCTTTCTATTTTTTATCACTCTCAGAGAAAGCGTGGTTTTTTTATTGGTGGTGACACAAAAAGTCACTTGGAGGTATGTTTATCCATTTACATTAACCTATTTTTATGTTTCTAGTATGTTTTATTTTATTCTTGTTTATATATCTATATTTCAAGGGATATATCACTCCCAATTGCGTATGTTTGAAGCCCATTATTAGTTTCTAGCACCGAAGGATCAGGAATGCCTCTTGGGCCTTGTTGTGGGCTGGCTCGAGTGACCAACTTAGGGTCAACATAGTTTGGTTCATGAAAAAATGGTATCAAATGATGTCCTTAGTTATTTGGGAAATTAGGTAGATCATATATTGTATTTTTAGGGATTATGAGTTAGTTCCTGGATTGGTACCTAATCACCACCGATAGTGATGAGACCTGAGTCACCAGGGGTAGTTCGGTTTTTAGTTTTTATTTTTTGTTTTGGATTTTGGTTTTCTGAGTTTTTTGAGTTAGATCAGTGTTTTTATGTTGGGGTGATAGTCTAAGTGAGTTGGTGTTAAACGAGGAGATAACATGGAGTAACAATCTATGTGAATCTCATATAGATGGTTCAATATTCTTCAAGTGGTTGGTGAAAGATCTTTGTAGGGTCTACTAAATCATGTGTTTGGGGTATTGTAGATGCTGAAAAAGGCATAAGTGCTGAAGAAAGTTTCAAAATAAAAAGCAAAGCCATATTCAGACCCAGAGGCCCGGTCTGTAGGGCCTGGTGGTGTTGCCTGAAAAAAAAGGAGAAGCACGCGAAAAAATTACGTCACGTGTGGAAGGCCCCGGGATTCGCAAAAGGTCCCGATGCCAGAGAAAAATAATTTCGCACCCACGCCCCGCGCGGTTGATATTTCATGTCGCCGCATCGGTCGCACAATTATTTTTTGCAAGCCTGGAATTCCATGCCACCAGAGGCCTATAAATAGAATAATACCCCCTTCCTTTTCAGGGATGAAGAATTCGAACCGCCTCTCATGTGCGTAATTTCCATTCCGCATGCGCGCAATATGGCCTTCATGTAGGGTTTTTTTGCGCCAAGTCACCCCAAAATCTACCTTCTCCCGAGATCCCACTAGCTTAGACTAAACTCCAACCCCTCGGGGTCTACCACCCCCCCCCCTGCGCGTAATTCCTTCCATTGCGCGCAGGCCCGTCAGTTGTGCGCAATCTTTGCACGCCCCCTATCTTTATGCTCGACCCTCACCACCCTTGCATAATTCCTCCCCCTTGTGTGCAATCCATTCAAGTTGTAGAAAGGCTCGGCCACCCTTATTTCACATAGCCCCAAGTTCTGCGTGTAATCCTTTGGTGCTTTTCACCTCGGTGCTCCCCGGGCATCCCATGTGTGCGAGTACCTGATGCCCTCCTTCCGGGTGTCGTTTGGAGGTGTCCTGTGCACCCTGGGAGTCCGTATCATGTATTGTTTTCCTGTATAGCCTTCTCGGATCATACAAAGTAACTTCAAAGTCCCTTGGAAAATCCTTTTCATTGCATTGCTTCGCCTCATGCTTCTTCACATAGGTACGCTAACGGCTATTGCTTCTTTTCATAGCCACACTAACGTGGACCCCAAGATGGTTCACCCCACGACAGTCCCTCAGAATAGCCTTGTCGAGTCCTTCCCTTCCACAAGGGAAAGAGGGCACCAGTTATGTAACTCCTCGGTGTGCAGAGCCAACCCACCTCATCCGAGCTGTAGGATGTTAAACTTCCAAGCACCTCGTCCTCAACACATGACGTTAAACTATGATCTGGCCTCGTTCCTCGCAGGTAGGTTCCCCACTCCTTGGACATTATCCCCGCCCGCTCGTCTCCACAGGGATGGTAGGGTCATCCCTCACAAGGGTTGATTTATTAGAGTGGCCTTTGTCCATGGGGAAGGGCAACCGCTTTGGTGTAAGCCCCTAGCCCTTCTTACGGAAGGTAGCACCCATGCACCTATGTACTTCCCCGGTGCCAGGGTCAGCGGAGAGCATGATGGGAAGTGGTACTCATCCTTTATTCGGTCCCAAATCCCTCTCCCACTACGCTTTGTCACCCTCAGGCCCCCATCCTGAAGTAAGTCCCAGCACCATGGGCTACTCAATGCGTAAGCCCCTCTTCGCTACCCACGGACGCACCCTTCGTGACATGATCGTCAAGTCCCTGAAACCTCTTGTTTCTCACACTGAGCATGACTCCTGTGAGCTTATAGTGAGCACCGACCCTGACCCCCACCCCCAGCGAACTACGAGGACTTTGATCCATGTCAAGGCATGGTACATAGGAAGCCTCCACGAGGTTCAATCCCACTACCCATCAGACCCCCAGTCGATCTTCACATCAGTTCTCTGACACCACCCCTACCGAACTACGGGGACTTTGATCCATGCTAAGGCATGGTACGTAGGAAGCCTCCACGAGGTTCAAGCCCCACCCCCATGGGCCTACTTAGAGTATAAGCCCCATACCATACCGAACTACGAGTAATTTGATCTGTGCTAAGGCATGGTACGTAGGAAGCCTCCATGAGGTTCAAGCCCAACCACCATGGGTCGTCTCAGAGCGTAAGCCCCATACCATCCTGAACTACAGGGCCTTTGATCCGTTCTAAGGCATGGTACGTAGGAAGACTCCACGAGGTTCAAGCCCCACCACCATGGGTCGTCTCAGAGCATTAACCATATACCATCCCGAACTACGGGGACTTTGATCTGTGTTAAGGCATGGTACGTAGGAAGCCTCCACGAGATTCAATTCCCACCACCATGGGTCATTTCAGAGCGTAAGCCCCATACCATCCCGAACTATAGGGACTTTGATCGGTGATAATGCATGGTGCGTAGGAAGCCTCCACGAGGTTCAAGCCCAACCACCATGGATCGTCCTAGAGCGTAATCCCCATTACATCCCAAACTATGGGGACTTTGATCCGTGCTAACGCATGGTATGTAGGAAGCCTCCACGAGGTTCAAGCCCCACCACCATGGGTATTCTCAGAGCATGAGCCCCATACCATACCGAACTACGAGGAATTTGATCCATGATAAGGCATGGTACATAGGAAGCCTCCACGACCTTCAAGCCCCCTCACCACGGGCCGTCATAGAGCGTAAGACCCATACTATCCCGAACTACGGGGGCTTTGATCTGTGTCAAGGCATGGTACGTAGGAAGCCTCCATGAGGTCCAATCCCACCACCCGGTCATTCTGACCCCTTCACTTCAGTTCACCAACTCTATGGGCTACCTCATAGAGTAAGCCCCATACCCACCATGGGCCATCTCAGAGCATAAACCCCAGTCCATCTAGACTCCAAGTCCCACTTCATGTCAGTTCACCGACCCCACCACCATGGGCTGCCCCAGAGTGTAAGCCCCAAATGCCACGTCCCGCATTCCATCGAACTACGCGGACTTTGATTCCCCTCCATGGGGATACGTAGGAAGCCTCCACGAGGTTCAAGCCCAACACCCATGTCTCATCTTGATCTCTCCCTTGAACCCACATGTCTTGGGAAGCTCATGACCTAACCCAGAGGCTTTACTCCCTCTGGGTCCCATCCATGTGTTCATTCTCACGGGTCACCTCTTCAGGTGTCCCACTGTATCATTAAACTACGCAGACTTTGATTCCCTACAATGGGGATACGTAGGAAGTCTCCTCGAGACCCAAGCCCAAATCCATCATTCATCCTAATTCTTACCCGAGCCTCCACATCCTGGTGGTATCATGCCATTTCATTCCACTCCACGGTATCCGGGAAGCCGCCCACGTGATGGCCCCAACATCGGTATTCCCTCCAGGGGGTTCTTCAATCTGATCCACTCTAGCTAGTGTTCTGATCAGTCTGATCCATCCTCGCTGGACGTTAAGCTTACGGAATACCCTATGTTAAGCATGGGAAGCTGAGTAAAACCTCAGATACATGCCTAGGGCATACATTTACCCATGTTCGGTGTGGGATGCCTCAGGCTTCTGTGCCCTCGAGAAGACTTATAATAAGGGAAAGAAGACAGACATTCCAATTACCCAGAGTCAAGACACACCAGTGATGCCCCAAAGTGACTACTCTCCTAAACGAAGGTTGCTTCCCTAACCGGACCCCTTGGAAGGTCCTGACAGAAGTGGCATAATTAATTAGTGTCCTTGAAGATATGGCACCGGGAAGAGATTCACGAACCACGACTTAATCTATGAGGGAGACCTGGATTAGGTGACGAGCTCCGAGGAGGAATCCACGGAAGAAAGAACTGACATCCCATCATCCCAGTTTGGATCAAAGAGCAGACATCCCTGAATAAGGAATGGATACCGCCCGCCTTTGGAAAGCGGGAATGCGGGGCCACAGCAGCGTGTCCTCTGCGTGACGGACGCGCGCGTCCCTGGCGAAAGCGTAGGAAAGAGGTATGTATGACCACTAGTTCCCAATTTCATTTTCTTTGGTATAGGTGATTCTTTGGTTTGATTTCGGTTGGTGTGATTTTAAATTGGTTTTTTGGTGATTCCCTTGAGTTATAAAATAATACTAAATTTCATAAAGTTTCATTTCAAAAATTAAAAACCTTTTATAGTTTCAAAAATGGATGGGGAAACTATTTTTAATTTTGATAATTTTTATAAAATTTGAATTGATAACTAAATTGTAATTTCTTGGTTTTGATAGAAAAATGATATGTGTGACCATTATTATTCCTTATTGGAATTCAAATATGTGTGTATTTATGGAAAGTGCATGTTGGTATATTTTTGTTGATGATATTATGAGGAGTGTAAATGAACACCTATGTGATGGTTAATTTGATTCCATGGGTGAGTATTAAAAATCAGATATTTTTATTGGTTTTTCCAAAGTTTTTTCTTGAAAATAAAAATGGTATCCATTGAAAGGGGGATTATTTCAAATGGGATTTTTGGTTTTGAATGGAAAAGTGAGGTGATGTTATAAACATTTTAAAATGGATGTTTTGAAATGATTTTATAAACAGAAAATGATTTTTATTTTGAAAGGGGTAACTAAATTTTATAATGGGTGAATTTGGAAATATTGGTTTTAAAATAGTGTTTAGGGTTTGTTTTAATTTTTTTTGTGGGTTTTTTCAATAGAGATTTGATTTGTCTATTATTTGGTTTTTCAATGTGTTTTTTATAAGATTGGTATTTTATTTAGAATGTCAATGGGAAAAGTTCTTATTCAATGATGATCTAGTTTTATGCATTACGTTTTTTAGAGTATGCTTCCCAAGAAGACCTATAAGGTTGCTAAGGAGTCTCTTCTTATTGTTGGCCCCAACCATACTCCTAGGGAAGTGATGGAGTCAATATCTTATCAATTGTTTCAAGTTATCGGTTGTCATCAAAGTTCAATAGAGGTGGTTGAGTGTCTTGGGAAAGTAAATTGTATTCAGATTTTTTGGAACTCTATTTTTTGTAGCAGAGTGAGCTTTATTTAGTATATTTGAAGGAAAGGGACTAGAATAGTGGGAGATGATTGTTCCATCCCCGTTGTGAGTTTGGATGTCTTGGGAAATCATCAATACCACTTTCATCTAGTGGTTTGTTCCTCAGGAAGTGAGGAGGACGAAAGATACGTAGCTTGTGGATTCTTAAAATGGTCAAGTGATAAGGAAGGGGTATGTTGAAAAATTCAATGAAAATGTTTCAATTTCTCTAGAGAAAGTGTTGAGTGATCACTTATAATACTCTCCTTACATGTGGGGGGGGACTTTGTATAGGGATCAAGGGCCAATTTTTAGCTTTAATTCATTGTACCACTTGCTCATTTATTTTTGGAATGGTTGGTTTTGGAACTCTAATAAATATTTTTATAAACCTTTGAAGTATTATCATTAGTGTGGTTGTTTGAGTCACCTAGAAAAGTTCTTTATGTTACATCATCAAAATAGAAAGTTCTGGATAGAGTAATTGAGCTCCTAACTATGAGTAACTGGATAAATCAGTACATTAGGGATCCATCAATAGGATTTCTAGTTAAGCTTAAATTCATTCAAGAAATGCAGGGTTGTAGAGGACCTTGGTCCTACTTTCGTCTCAAATGGTACAGTGGAAACAGTTCAAGTTCTGTTGTTGTAGCGTTCACCGTTTTTGAAATTCTATCTTTTTTGTAGAAGTTTGGTGGTTATGCCTAGTATTTCAGAACCTATTTGGTTATACATCTTATGGATTAAGATTTTTTTGGGTTTTGATCATTTTGTATATTCTCATGTCTTAAGGAAATAATGAATCATGGATCAATGCATTCTTTGGGTTACTTTTGTTGGGACCCCCCCCCCCCCCCCCCGCCTTGTGTTGGGGGTAAACCTATGTTGGATGGTTTGTGATGGGAGGTTTCTTTGGTGTTGTTTGGAATGGGAGTTCCAATGTGGGTATCATTTTTCTACATAGATCCTTAATGGTGGGAAGACCTCTCTCTTTCCCCATTTATTTTACTTGTCATCTTTTCTAGAGTTTTTCGAGTGTGACTTGTGGAGTAAAAAGGTTACATCATGTTTTTAGTTTCATTTGATCTTGATTGGTTTCAAGATCTGGTTTTGTTCCTCTTTTGGCTTAGTAAAATTCTTTAGATAGAAATTGTTAATGATTGGGAGAATTATTACACCCCGATCTTAAAATATTATTTATTATAGTTATTTTAAGTATTTTTAGCCTCTATTTTGAGTTCCTATAGTTAGCATGTCAAATTTTAAATTTTTATAATCTCTTTAGCTGTTACATGGATAGCCCACACAGTTAGTATTAACTGTTTAGTTCCCATGCGGGGGCCCATGTGAGACAAGGTTGTTGTTCAAGGCTTCAGTACGGTCTAGAAAAAAATTAAGAAATCATACAACTTGGCTCATTAAGTTGTCAGTGTCAGTTGGCATGGTTGGAGAATTTTTTTTCCAAATGTTCGGATCTCCTAATCGTAACTATGTGGTCCCCCGTGCTATTTCAATAGGGAAATCATAGTTACTAGACAGTTTGGTAATCCATGAATAGATTAGTTGTAATTACTTGTTTTTAGAAATTTTTTATTTTATTTTTTTATTTAATTATTTTCTCTTTTCCTCACTAATTTATCTTCCCACCTTCCACGTGGGTCTCGAGCAACCCCCACCCCCCCCCAACTGAACCCCAATGGTGTATGACCTACCCTCCCTCTCAACCTCCTCTTATGTGACAAATCAACCAAGTTCCTTCTAGTTTTATGGTCAAACCTTCGAGGTATGGTCGATGCCTCAATACTCCACCCTTGATTTTGTTTTTCTCCTATCCCCGTTGCCCCTCGCATTTCGAATGAACCCTTGGTCAAGGGTTAATCTAGTTTCTTTTTCAATTTTCTACTAATTTTAAAGTGTACAGCGGGTCTCTCAAGTCATCTTTGGGAATATTTTGGTATCTTCAACTAAAGGAAAAGTGTTTTAACTATTTCAGTCCACCCACCACTATTTTTAGGAAGGTTCTCTTCTACCTTTGTTCTCTGAACAATTTTAATTAGGGTTTTTGTGATTTTATGGACCCTAATATTATTTTAGTGTGTCTTGGACCATATTGGGGTGGATTCAAGTCACCTTTGTTCATGAATTATGGGATAATGAATAGGTATACATCTGTATATTTAATATCCCCCTTTATATATATTAACCCATCGCAGGATGCATATATATAATGTGGAAAGGCCTTCTTACATGTTTATATGAAAATTCACACATGTGTATGTGTGAAGGGGTATATAAATGTACTATAATATATATAAGATCCAATTTTACATATTTGGACATGAATATATATACATCGGAGATAGGTGTCTGTGTATGTAATCGAATATGAACATGCATACAAGAGAAAATGGAAGATTTGAGTTTTCGTCATCTAAAAAAGTGTTTTGTGAGTTGAGGTAGGTTCCTTACCCCGTACCATTAATTTTAATTCCATTATTTATAAGCATTTTAAAAGTGTGTTTTATTTATATTTATTTGGAATATATATTTAAATACTGGGTAAAATTGATTGTGTCTCCTAGAATTTTTTTTCTATATATCTACATAACTTATCAATACCTATTTAAAAGTTTTCACTTAAATGTATAGAATCCTAAATCTTCAAAATATTTTTCAAAATAACTCCTATCATATAAAGTTCTTTTATTATAACTCAAAGTCTTTGGTTAAATTGTCATCTAATGCTTCGATCATTTGGCGTTTTGAGATGTTGTTTTATTTATATATGACATGAATGCATCTTTGGAAAAATTTTAGTCTGTTTTGTGTTTTTATCATGGATTTAGAAATGGATTTAGAAAGGTGAATTTTTTTTGGACAATGTAAAGGCCTGGATGGTACATTGAGATGTTTTGGAAAGTGTTTTTAAACTCATGTGATGTGAAGGCATGGTTGATACTTTTGTATGACTTGATGTAACACAGGCACTTCTATAGTGGACCCACTGACTATAGGGTAATCACATAGGTGGTTTCTATGTCTGGGCTAGGAAATAATGGTTGCTATATGTTTTAGTTTGAGGAATGCATGTAAGGACCTTCCCAATCACCAACAACTATTATGATGTGATTCATGTGCATCATTAATATGGTGAGTTTGGTTTCTTATCAACCCCAATGAGATGGGTTGGCACCCAGAGAATTTCCTGAGAGGCTAGCTGGGATGTTCCAAATGTGAAGATAATTTGGAGAAACCAATTTTTTATAGACTATGGAGAAGCACCAAATGTCGGTAGGTGATTATAAACCGATTACATCTATTGATTGCTTCTATATATGGTTATTAAATTACCATGATATCATGTTTGTATATTCTTATTTCATTATGTGGAACTTTTTGTACATGATTTAATGACACCGTTTATTTGTATTGAATATTAAAATAAATGATCAAGCAATGAGTACCTTTTAAAGTAACCTTTTGAAATTATTTTCTTTATACTTGAGAAACTTTTTTGGAAATGAAATGTAAAAAAATATTTTTTTAAAAATGGAATCTTGTTTCTGGATTTTGAAAGGGGTAGAAAACCTTATTTTTATATATCATATTTTCAAACTAAAGAGAATAGATTTCACTTTAAAGTTGGGTTATGTTATCTAGTTTATCATTAGTATCCCTAATGAGAATCTTAGTTCTCTCACTTAATCTATCTTTATAGTTTTACATTCTGCTATATTTGTATCACTCTCATAGCGAATGTAGTTTTGTGATTGGTGCTAACGATGAGG
This sequence comes from Viscum album, assembly GCA_963277665.1. NCBI lineage: Eukaryota > Viridiplantae > Streptophyta > Magnoliopsida > Santalales > Viscaceae > Viscum > Viscum album. The sequence continues at coordinate 871,560,783 of OY728143.1, read as the reverse complement.
TAACCTAGATGTATGTTTATCCTTTTAGTTTTATCTATTTTTTTACTGCAAGTTTTTTTATTTTATTCTAGTTTATTTATTTGTATTTTATGGTATAAATTGTTCCAAATTGAGTATGTTTGATTCCCAGTAGTAGTTTCTATCTTGGGTGGATTAGGAACACTTCTCGTGCCTTATTGTGGTTTGGCTTAGGTCACCTATTTCGGATCAACCTGGGTTGGTTGGTGACACCACCCGTCACATAACAAAATCATGCATACATGTACCACATGAAAATTAAACTTTCATAATATAATAACCCATAAAAATATATGGGTTTCATAAACATCAAAACATAACAAGTGTAAACTAGACATGTTTCACAATCATTTCATCAAAGCATAACCCGTAAAAAGAAGATGGTTTGAAAGGCATATAACCCATGGAAGTGAAACCGGTTTCATAAACAACATGAAATCTTAAATATAAACCATTAAAAGAAAGAATAATAAAGGTTTCCTTTCCTAATAAATAATAAATTATTTCAAAGGATGGCATATTATATAGAGAATTATTTTTAATAGATCACTTGGAAATATTATTACTGAAAATAGTCTTTCCTTGAAAATCCACTTGATAAAATATTTTTGAAAATACTTTTATTATAAATATTGATATAAAATTTAATTTAATAAATTTCAGAAAGAAAATATATTTTCCACTTTTAAAAACTCTTTTCAAAACATAATTCATTTTTAAAAAAATACTTTGAAAATAGACTTAAAAAATTACAAATTAATATTGAAAACATTTTAAAGACATTATCTTTGAAAATAATTTGAAAATTTAAAAAGAAAGAATAAAAAAATTAAAACCATTTTATTGGAAAATAATTTTAAAACCTATAAATAACTCTTTAAAAAATTTTAACAACTATTTTTTAAGAAAATACTTTGAAAAATTATTAATAAATCTTGAAATCATTTTGAAAACCTTTTTCTTTCAAAACAACCTTGAAAACCTATAAAGGATTATTTAAAAGAACTTTTCCATACTTTAAAAAATATAAACGATTTTTTTTAATTAATTTCCTTAAAAATGAGATTAAATTTTCATTTGAAAACATTTTTTGAAAACATTTTTAGAAAACATTTTGAGAAAACATGTTTTTTAATAAAAGAGAAATCTGATCGAAGAGAGAGATAAAGGTGGGTTTTCTTAAAATAATCTTCTTAATCATATTAAGTGCAAAAGATTTCAAAAAATTGTAATAATAAATTAATATATCATTAATAACCATAGGATAAGAAAATTTATGATATTTATTGAGAGATATATCATAATACTTTATCAATGAAGGCATAATCATAAACTATCCTGATAAACATTGAGATTATAGGAAAACATTGTTAACACTTTGATAACATTGAATCATAATCCCCATTAAAGAATAACATTAAATGAAGCTTAAAATATCATGAAAATAAGTATATTGATGACACAAAATGTAAGAGTTCAGTATATACACCTCATCGAAGAATATAGGCGCATAACATGGAACGTGTCTCAAAGAAGACAAATTGAGACAAAATTACGTTATTGATTTGTTATATTTTGAACCATAACCCCAATGAAATAGACATCATAAAATGGATATGTAAATACACATAAATTTAAGGATAAATATATTATAATACCTTCTTGTTCATTATATACACCACACAAAAGAAATTAGGGTTCAATATGGCATAAGTCTCATAGAAATAAAAGTGATACTAGAAATCCCCTTAATACATGAGTATGTTTGGAATCATGACCACATGAAAGAATAAAAACAATTAAAACTTTTAATATAATTAAATAAATTAAATTCATGATATAACATTTCATATCTCAGTATATACACCACACAACAAGAATAAGTGTAAAATATAGCATATATCTCATAGAAATAAAAGTGAGATGAGAAAACCCTTTCCTTAAGTCTTGACTTTTTTTATACACATTAAAACCTCCTATATAATATGTATAAGTTTATTATAAATATACCAAATAAACATATTATTATATATCATACAATGTTTTATTTTATTATGACTTCATATTACCTTTTTATTAATAATTTCATGTCAAAGCTACATTTCAGGTAAAAACGCTTTGTTTTTTTGTATATGTTTTGACATACCATTATTGATCCTCATATATAGATCATGATTTACTTATTTATAGAATATAAAAAATTATTTAAATATAATATATATCAATTATATAAATATTATAATAATCAATAAATTATAGATATATTAAATGGAAAACGTTGTTCACAAAGATGGTAGGTCGTACATACGCATGAACGTTGTTTCTATTTTCTTGTCGAATTGAAATAAAGAAAGTAAATAACACACACACACATATATATATATATATTATAATTAAAATAGAATTATTATTTCATATATATTATATAATTTTTCTAAATCCATCTTTAATACATTCCGTGTAAATTTTGAATGAATTATATCACTTTGAGGAAGTGGTAGTCCATACATCCACAAACGAAGTTATCGTATTCGCAAAAAATGTAAATCATGAATTGATGTGTCATATGATAATTTGAGAAGAATAAATTCATAATAAATATCATATATATGATATAAAAACAAAAATTACATCATTATTACCAAACATGAAAGGTGTGAATGGAAGAACGAACAACATTGGGTTGTGGGGCGGTAGTCCACCGTACACCCGAATAATGATTTTGTATCCAATTTTATTGAAGCATGTGTGAGTGTAGGTAATACAACTATCATAAAAAATAAGTATATTTAGGATACTTATGTTATTATAAAATCATGTAATGATAATAATTGGGGGGATCTAGAAAGAAAATAAAATAAAATTTCTTATTGAAGGATGTTACCTCTTCTTTGGGTAATTTCGTTTACACCAAAGAACTAACATGGATTTATTTATACCAAAATTGAGTCTTACAGGATGATATGAGGTAATTTTTTAGATTATTTTTTCATGTTTTGGATAATAAAAATGGATTTATAGGTGTTAATAAGTGAGGGTGGTGAGTTCCCTTTAATAGTAGAGGAGGGGCGTTCTTGTAAATATAAAAAGGTAAACACTAATGAGATGTCTCCCTTAAATCATGTGACTCCAATAGTTGTCCATTATAGATTCAAGGTGTTATATGGTCTAAATATTTCCATCCAATGGTTTGTGGACATCTATCTATGGAATTTGTCCCCTTAAGTTAAAGTTTAACAACTAAGTAAACTCATTTTTACCTAAATCGCTAAAATTAATTTTAATTACATTCAATAATATTTATTGGTAAAAATCTAATTTGACCATAATAAAAATTATAAATTATTTTTATTTAAAATATTTAATCCATTTTTATTAATTCTAATCAACTAAGTGGCAGAAATTAATTTAAAATTAATTCTAGAGATGTGACAGGAAAAAGGGTTTTAAAAGTAAAATGTTCAAATGTTTGAAATGTTTTTATATCCAATTTAAATGTGAAATTTATTAAAATTAACTAATTTGTATTAATATATGTATAATTGATCTAATTATAATTGAAAAATAAATGAAAATATAATCAAACTATAAAAAAATTATATGAAAACACAACTTTTAATTAAAATTTTGTATTTTACATTACTCATCCAAAAGTGGAACTTCTCAAAAAACACCAATAATTCAACCAAAGATAATTTTGACATTCCAATTTCTAAAATTAATTTTTTTCAAATAAAATTTATAAAATTTTCAATAATTATTTTTAAAATATGTGCACAATTAAAAGGTAATAAAATTACCATTTTAGAGAAATATTTTTTTTATGGGTAAAATTGGTTTTATTCTTATCTCTTGAATAGAAAACACATAAGATGAGTGTTAAATTGTTTATAAATATATATATATATATATATAATTAAAATAATTTATCAAAAAAAATTAACTAATTAATTGAGGTTAAATTTGTTTGATTTCATAAATATATTTTTCCAGAAAAAGATTTCCTATATTTTCAAAAGAGTTTTATTTTAGTTTATAGATAATTGGTCACCAAATAATTTTTCTTATATATATGTTTAAACCATGTTTTTTCTATTTAAATAATATTTTTCATAACCACCATTCTAATGTCTAAGTGACAATAATAATAATATTTTAATGTTTTTATTAATAGTATATTGAAGTTTGGTAAAACTATGTCTTGTTTATCATGTAAGCTATCAAAGTAACTTGAGATTGTGTGCTGCATAAATAAAATATATTATTGCGTGTACCACAATCTAATTTAAGTGTTTTCTTAGAGTAAGATCAACTTGGTGTGGTGTACAAAACAATAATAACTTGGTGATTTCATATAACACAAGACATATTCAGTGATAAAGATCATTGATCTCTAGAAAGTGAATGACCAATGGAACATTAAGGGCCTCAAAACCATAAATCTATAATGATTTATAACACCATTGGTTCATTTGAAAAGAATGTATTAGGAAAAATCTTTTCAATATAATTTTACAAGAGTTGAGGAATTATTTTACTATATAAGAATATAAAGAAATATATTAAACTGATTTCATTCCTTTTAATATGCATTGTATCACTATTTGGTTGTGCCTTTATTGACTTCCACTTCATCTCTTGATCCAAGTAATGAAGGTGAATTTTTCATTCTTGAAGTACTAACATGTTAGGAGATCCATGCATACAATGATAATTCATTACATCTATATTTTAATATCATCACACCAAAATGGTTAAAATAATTTATCCAATATTGATAAATCATATTATAGAGAGATAATACTTTAATCTCTAAAAAATCATCTGAAGTTTAACTTAAAAAATTCTATAAATGGTTAACCTTTTAACCCTTCCAAAATATTAAAATCAAAAAATTTTTAAATAAGGTCACTAAATAATCTTATCATATATACCCCATATATCATCAATGTTCTATTTTTTTCACGTTCATAACATGTGAATACCTTCATCGTATATTCTCTTGAAACATGGTATTAACCTATATTACTATAAATCCTTTTGGAAAACATTATTATTCCTAATTCCATATATAATTTCATATATTCCTTAAATATAAGAAGTTGTAACCTTCATCCATAATAACATAGAAAAACTTTTCAATAAATCAACAATCAGTTCCAAGGTAATCAGTACCATCCAACTTACCTTATCCATGTCAATCATCTCTTTATCCAAGATAAACACAGTTTTGTCTAAATGAGGAATATTTTATGGGTTAACTTCTCATAAAAAAATTTCACCTTTCAAATAAATAACTTTTATAATTCATCAGCACCATTCAATGTGTCCTTTTAAATCCTTCATGAAAAAATTATTCTAAAATATATATATATATTTTATGGTTTGTGTAACATGATCTTTGAATTCTATTACATATACACTTCAATCATCCATATTTGTTCTTAAATAATTACTTAAGTTTCATAATATTAGTGATTAATAACCCTTTCTAGAATATTAAATATGAGTCATTTATTAAGGTTCATCAACCTCAATCTATTCATGCTTCTTACGTCAAATGTAAACCATAATGTTATAACATCCCATACCTTTAACATGTTTCATTATCCTTTTTCTTTATCTGTATAATAAATACTCAAACCACCTTCCGGATTCTATTCAAGAGATTTTCACTTAGGAAATTTATTTTTATAATCCCCATGCTTTCCATATTTGAAACATTCAATGTTAACCTAGTTCATTCTAGTTCCAGATTTTGAATAAGACTATAATATGTATTGTGAGAAACACCAATCATATAATAAAACCACAAGATACTAGAAAAATACTTTTATTATTACAAAATCATGGAACTTGTTTTCAAATCTATTACACCTTAGGATTATCCTTAAATAAATACCTATTAATACCCATATAAATATCCCTATGGATCTCACTAAATTTTTCTCATCCTATTTTCAAAATGTTAACTAAGCCTTTACTTTGACACCAAATATAGTGAAAAAGGATTAAAGGAGATGGATATTGCATCATTTTAGATGAATATTCAACACATTAAAAAAGTACATTCACAAGGACCATAATAATTTAGATTCTTCAGAAACCTGGAACACAATATTATAACTTAGTGAAAGATCAAAAATGTTTCCCCCAAAGATCATTCCCAATAGTACCTTTACCAAAAACATTACTTCACAACTTATATAAATGGAAACATTATAATGTGGGAGTTCAGATCCCAAGTAAATCCAAATAAATTAGATTTGTAAGAATAATCTTGAGCATATGGGAATTTTAACACATTAATAACATTATAATATGAATCCCTATATATAAAATATCATTATCATCAGTCATTTAATAATGATTTTCAGTTTATAAGACAATAATTTTAAGTTAATCAATTTCATAATCCAAGAAATCATAATATAGTAATAGGAAATGGAATTGAGGTAGAAACATTAACAAGTAATATCAATCCCTATAATCCAAGGATCATTTCCAAAAATTATTAGGGAATGTTATCAGTATACCACCTACTATCATGGATACATCACCATCCTCATTCGCACCCCTTTCCTTATAATGGATCATGTTACACCTTCTTCCCATAGTGGATTCGGTTTCCCCTTATTCCCATAGAGGATCAAGTTTCCCTTTCATCCCTGAGTGGATCAAGCTAGTTGACTTATTTCCCATTATTATATCATGAGATATAAATCATTACCTAATTAATTTGAGGTAGAAATTGGTCCCACCCAACACATAAAAAAATCATACATATATGTGTCACAATACATTAAAACACTCATCATATCATGACCCATAAAAATAGAACCATTTCCAAAACATCATATCATAACACATGAAATGAAATGCGTATCATAAACATGTCATCATATTATAACATAATGGAAATAGGTATGTTTCATAATCATTTCATCAAAGCATTTCCCGTTAAAAGAATCGGGTTTCATGAGCATATAAAATGTGGAATATGAATAGATTTCATAAATAACAATTCATCATAAACATAAAAAATTCAATAAAATAATAATAACTATGTCCTCAGATCATATTCCCAGAAAATCATAAACTATTTAAAATTATTTCATCTTATATGGAGAAGGATTTTGATATATCACATGGAACATTTCTTAAATAAAATTGTCGTTTCTTTGAAAATCACTTTCATAAAATACTTTAAAAAATTATTTTCTTGTAAACAAAGTTATGAAATTTAATTAAAAAAATTATTGAGTAAAATATATTTTCTTCTTTGAAAAAATAATTTTAAATCATAAATCATTTTCAAGACATTTCATTTGAAAATGTCTTTGAGAACTTATAAAGAATGTTTGAAAATATTTTGAATAAATTTTTCTTTGATAATATTTTTAAAATTTATGAAGATAGTTTGAAACAAATTAGAAAATCATTTTCTTTGAAACAACTTTGAAAACTTATAAATAAATCCTAAAAAATTTAAAAACCTTTTTCTTTGAAAATAATTTGAAAATTTATAAATAAATATTGAAAACATTTTGAAACCCTTTTTCTTTAAACACAACCTTGAAAATTTATCAAGGATGGTCTGAAAGACCTTTTAAACACATTAAAATTAAAAAAAATAAATTATTTTTCTTGAAAATTATCTCAGAATATAATTTAAAAAAATTGTTTGAAAATTTGTTTAGAAAACATAGTTTTTTAATAAAACGTATATTTTGTCTAAGAGAGAGATAAAGTTGTATAATCTACAAAAAATTTTGTTATTCATCTTAAGTACCAAAGAGTGAAAAAAATGGTACCAATAAATGAATATATCATGAATAATTAGGGGAGCATAAAATTAATGATATTTTTTATAGATATAACATAAATATTTTTTATCAGAATCATAATCATAAACAATCATGATAAACGATGAGATTGTAGGAATAAATTGTTCCCACTTTGATAAATTTGAATAATAATACCCATTAAATAATAACACAAAATGAAATCTAAAATATCATTAAAATAATAATATTAATTATATAACATGTCAATTGGAATTATATACAGCTCATAGAAGAATATTGGCGCATTACATGGCATGTGTCTCAAAGAAGGCAAATTGAAATAAAATTACTTTACCGATTTGATAACTTTGGAACCACAAACTGCATGAAAGAGATATCAAAAAATTGATATTTAAATACTATTAAATTTAATTATAATAATATTATAATAAATTCGTAGAAATTATATACACCACACAAAATAAATTAGTGGTTAATATTACATAAGTCTTGAGAAAATAAAACTAAGACTAGAAGTCCCCTAACTACATAAGTAAACTTTCAATCATGATCCCCATGTAACAATAAAATAAATTAAAAAATTTAATGTCATAAAAAAAAGTAAATTCATGATATATAATTTAGTGTTTCAGTATATACCCCACACAATAATAACAACTGTTGAATGTATTATAAATCTCACAAAAATAAAAGTCTCACGAGAAAACCCTTACATTAAGTATTGAATTTTTCGTACATGTTAAAAACTCATTTATAATAAGTATATATTTATTATAATTATAATAAATAACCATATTATTTTATATAATACCATATATAATTTTATTGGGAATTTATATTACCCATTTATTATCAATTTCAAGTTAGAGTTACGTTTTTGGTAATAGTTGCTTTGTTTTTTGTGTATGTTTTTACTAGTTATTGTTGATCCTCAAAATTAGATCATGATTTACTTATTTCAAGAATGTAAAACATGATTTAAAAATCACATATATTAATTATATAAATATTTATCATAATATAAAAAATATATCAATATGAAGTGAAATACATCGTTAATGGAGACGGTAGGTTGTATGTACGCATGAATGTTGTTTTTGTTTTATTCTGTTATTGAAAGAAAGAAAATAAATGACATATATGTATATATATATATTATAATTTCATTAGAATTATTATTTAATATATATCATATAATTTTACTAAAACCACCCTTAATGAAATCAATATAATGTGTGAATGAATCGCATCGATTTGAGGAGGAGGTGGTCCACACGGCCACAAAGGAGGTTATCGTATTCCCTCAAAATAGATTTAATGAAGGTATGTATTATATAATATTTTTAAAATGATAAATAAATCATAAATATAATATATATATATATATATAATATAAAAAGATAAATTTCATAATTATTCTCATCATTAAATGGTGGAAATGGAAGAACGAACGACATCTGTTCGTGAAGCGGTAGTTTGTCGTACACATGAATGATGTTTGTGTATCCCACTTGATGTAAGTGTGTGTGAGTATTAGTAGTAACCTTAGAAAAAAATAATTAAATTTATGATTATTATTTTATTAAAAAAACATTTAATAATAAGAATTTAGTGGTGTGGAATAAAAATAATACAAAAGAGTTTATTGAGTGATGTTACCTCTTCTTTGGGTAATTCTTTTTTAGTTGGATCTAAAGGACTTACATGTGTTGATTTATAAACAAAGTGACTATTATAGGATGATAGGAGGGAATATGGGAGCTTATTTGTCTCGGTTTTGGAATACCTAATGGTCTTGTTCGGTGTGAATAAGAGACGGGGTGAGTGCCCTTTTATAGTGGAGGAGGGGTGGCATTCCTGTAAATATAAAAAGGTTAACACTATTGACGAGTCTCTCTTACATCATGTGCCTCAAATAATCATTCATTTTAGATAAAATGGTGGATATGGTCAAAATATTTCCATAAAACTTCTTTAGGAAATTTTTTGATGTTATTTGTCCAATTTAGTTAAAGCTCACCAACTAAGTAAACTCGTTTTTACCATTATCAATGTATTTAATTTTAACTACTTTCATAAATAATTTAGGTCAAAAACTAAGTTTAAATTACTATAAATCATAAATTATTATGATTTAATTTATTTAATCCATTTTTCCAAATTATAATAATAAAATTTTCAGAAATTAATTTAAAAATGATCCAGCAAATGTTACAGGAAAGTGGGTTTTTAAAGTAAAAAGTTCAAAATTTTGAAATGATTTTATATCCAATTTGAATTTTAAAATGATTCCATTTACCTAAATAGTGTTAATTGATATATAATATATCTAATTATACTTTGAAACCTAATTAAAATATAATTTAACAATATAAATAAATTATTCAAAAAAATTAAAATTAAAATTCAGTATTTTTCACTATTCATATAGAAAAGAAAATTCTTAGAAAAAATACCAAAAATAGGCCCTAAAAATTTTTAAAGTTATTATTTAAAAAAATACTTTTATATTTTTAGATAAAATTACAAAAAATTACAAAAAAATAGATTTAAAATTAGCACAACATTAAAAGGCTGTAAAATTTCCCTTTTAGACAAATATATATCCTTACGCATAAAATTAGTTTTATATCTATTTCTTATTTAGAAAACACATAATATAAACATTAAATAGTTTATTTAATATAATATTTATATATATATAATTCATTAAAATCATTTATCAAAATTGTTTTAATTAATTCATTGAGTTAAAATGTGTTTGATTAAATAAATATAGTTTTCCATCAAAAGATTTCCTATAATTTCCAAATGGTATTATTTTCATTTCTAGATAATTGGTCATTAAATAATTATTCTTACATACATCTAAAAAACATATTTTCATAATTTAATTAATATTATTACTGACCCCCAATAAAATGGATAGGTGACTACAATAATAATATTTTTATAATAATATCCATAGTACCTTGTAGTTTGGTAAAACTATGTCTTACATGTCATGCAAGTTATCGAAGGAGATAAGTATTGTGTTTAACAAAAGTCAAACATGGTTTTTTTGTATTGTAATCTAATATAAATGTTTCATGTAGCATAATCTCAACTTGATTTTTTGTGTAAATTGATAATAACTTGGTTCTTTCATATAACACAATCTATATTAAGTGTTGTGTGAAATCAAAAATATCAAAAAGATTAAATTAATTCGAAAAAAATAAAAATATTTACAGTGGTTACACCTTAATTTTTGGATAAAAACTCTCTTCGCATTTATAGCTCCACACTAAGGGAATTCTCTATTCATATGTATACCCTTTTGATAAGGATGTCAACTTCTTTTCCCATTTTAGAACCTTTTTTATAGTGAGTTTTTAACAAATATATCATGTCTTCCTCTTGTTCTAACAGGATAGTCAAAAAACTTTTAGTAACATTCCCTTCATTTTCACATTTCTTGAATATTTTATGAATTTTCAAAATAAAATCTGTTGATATACTTTTTATCAACTTTTTCACATCTTCAAGAACCATTTTATTTCCCTTTCCTTAATCTGGTTTTTTTCTTCATCAAACTTCCTAACCATGCCAATTTTTTCTGGCTAAATAACTAATACCTCCTCTTTTGGACTTAGTATTATTAATTTTCTCGTATTTATCAACATACTCAACTTTATTAACATACTCAGCTTTATTCATGTTCAGAATTACCTTTTTCTGTTTAATAATGTTTTTAGGAAAATTTGATTTTATTTTCTCATCATAGATTCCCCTTGATTCGTACATATTTCCCGATATAGAAATGTTATACCAGCATGAATAATCTCTGTGTCCAAAAACTCCACAATGCCAATAGTGACCACTGAATCTTGATTTTTTAACTAATATTAAAATTCTAGAAAACATGGTTTTTGTTGATATTTCTTCACAAAGTGTTCACCGCTTTTCTTAAGAGGATACTCTCTAAAGAAACTCTTATCTTTCTTGATGAAGGATGGTTTCTCACAAACCTTCTTTTTTAGGCCGTTATTTTCACCTTATTTTGAAGTTTCATATTTAACATCAACTTCCTTGGTTAATTTTACTGTCATATTTCATATCTCACTTTATTTTTTAAGAAGAATTGATTGTGTTTTTAACAACTCTTATTCTTTCTCAGCCAACTTACTTCTCAGAATATCTATGATTTTTTCAGATTCATCTACCTTAAAAAATTACTTTCTTCATCAAGTATATATTATATCTTATTGAGTTTATCATTTACTGATGAATTTTATTCATACATTTTTAATTTTATTTCAAGATATCCATTCTAAACATTTATGCCTTCAACATCTTTCTTCAACTTCATTATTTCTTTTATATTTGAGTATTTTTTTCATGTACAATCTCAAAATTATTTTTAAGATTCTATTACATTTCTATTATCTCTTTGTCATTATCGTCATTGCCTAAATAATCACTTCAATTTATAACTTGGGAAATAAATTTTAGTTGGTGATCAGATTCATCATCAAAGGAAAAATCATTATCCTTTCTTCTACTCAGGTAACTTTACTTATTTTTTCATAAAGAAAAATTTCATTATGTTTCTTTCACTTTTGTTTCTAAGGTTTCTCATCATTATCTTTGGAAAAATATTCTTCAATTTTCTTCCTTGGAAAATTTTTTAAAAAAAATCATTTCCCTTTACAATTCATACAATTAATAGTTTTACTTTTCTATTTTCCCTTGTTGTATCTCTTTCAAAGGAGGGAAATAATTGTGTTTAAATCTAAAGCTTCTTCATCTGCTTCTGAATCACTTGATTCTACTTTAATTTTCTTATCTTTATTGTTCCTTTTTATCAAATATTAGATGGAAATTTATCAATCAACCTTTTCTTTCTTTTTTAGAACATTCTCTCTTCTCATTTCATAAGTAATGATAATAATATGTAGATCATCCAAGGATAAGGTTTTAGGATATCTATCTTTAAAAGAACAATCTTTGGAATAACACACATAAGAAATAATTATCATGATCTTTTTAATAATTGTTGAGTCTTCCAATTTCTCAACCAAACATCGTATAGTTCCAACAATATCATTTACCCATGTAAAGAAGTCACCAATATATTCATGCTTATGAATTTTCAAATCTTCACACTTAAAACTCCAAATTTGTAACTCTTCCATATTCACCTTTGTGTTGTCTTCATAATTTTTTTCAACTTTTCTTAAATAACTTTGGCAGTTCCAAATCCCTTTACTCTAAAAAAATCACTTTCAGTGATTGATGAGAGTAAAGCATTTTTATCACTTCTGTTATTCTGAATATTTCTCTTATCAACACTAGTAATAGGAGAATTCACAATAGGAGGAGTAAATCCTTATCTAGTAAATTCCAAAACTTCATACCAAAAGAGACATAAGATATGGAGTCATTATATCTATCTATATATGACAGTTATTTCTATTTAAAATTATAATCCCCTTATAGTTCACGGAATTCAAATTCTCCATTCACGAGATGGACCTTTTAGAGGTAACCTCCTATGATACGAATTGTTGTTCCCAAGTAGGATCAAGACCACTGAGAGGGGGTGTAACATCCCAGGTAAATAAAGAATAAAGAATTTTCATATTTATTAATATTTACGAATTAAATATTAATTTTATTTTAAAGGGGTTGCTATGTTCGATAGCGTACCCGATACGCAACGATGAGTTTCTTTGAAACTTACGTTGCACACTAGTAATAAAATAATATTATTTTAAATGTTAGTTAACAAGTAGCCATTGTACTGGCGGGAATGGATAGAAATAACTAAAATATGATTAGATATGTTTTTAAATGTTTATACATTTACCCAATAAAAGATAAAGGCTTAAAATACGGAAAGAGTTCAATTTTACGGGCATATATACTCTAATTTTCACTAAAGGTTCACTTATCACCTTTTAATGGTGAACCGTCATTAAATATAGTTTTTATCACTCTTATACTTTCTTTTGGACCAAATAAAACTCTTATTAAGAATCCGGACATCAAATTTTACTTTGTGAAAATTTTTGGTATTTTTCCGATAAAGTTCATTTTTTAATGAATAGTGTAAAATGTTGTGTTTTAATTCAAAACCTCTTTTTAATCTAAATTATTTATATGATTAGATTATTATTTTAATTGGTTTTAAAGTGAAATTAGAAAATATTTTTACCAGTTAATCCAATGGTGGTCATTGGAATCAATTTCACTTTGAAATTGGACTTAAACTGGTGTCAATCTTTTGATACTTATTGTTTCACAAAAACACGCTATTTGTCTTGACAGCGGGAATTAATTATTAAATTAATTAATTGGACTTATATTATTTTAATTTTGTAAAATATACTTCATTTTTTAATTCGGAATATCAAATATATCTTAGGGTGAATTTTTGGTAATTTTCTGAAAAACTTCAATTTTTGATGAATAGTGAAACCACTAAGTGGTAATCAAGCAAACTGATTTTTCAGTTAAATGAAAGTTTACCACTAATGTGTATTGAATTTTGAAAATACGACATACATAGTTGTCATTAAGAAGTAAAATTTGGTTCAATGAGATTAAAATAATTTTTTGGTGAATAGTAACTTTTTTTCATTAATCGCAATTAGAGGTAATTAGTGTAGTTTAAGGTATAAATAATGCTTTAATAATATGAAATGACCTAGACACATGTCCCAACCTTATTTGTTGTGTCATGTCCGACCAAGACAAGCCATGGGCCAACTTGGGGACCCCATGGAGCCACTTTAGTTGGAAAATGACATTAATATATTTTTATTTAATGTTAAAGTGAAAATGACACTAACATAAATTGTTTTACTAAAATAATTTTTGAGTGGGGTTATACAAGTCCAACTTTTGATTATAAATAGTAATTGGAAAGCTAAAAATATTTCCTACATCATAGTATTTTGTTTATAATTTTTTAGACATTAAATAAATTAAATTATATATGACATAATAATGATGCAGCGATGACATCATTATTTGACGATTTAAATAAAATGGAAAGATAATGAAATATCTAAAACCTACACATGGCAAAAACCAATTGGATGAGTGGATTTAGAACCCTTATCACCTTATCCACGAATTATATCAATGTGGGACCTTTTAAAACCGAAAAACATTTTCAAATAAAGTAATATTTCTTTACTTTCCAAAAGTGCACCTCCTCTCCTCTTATAAAAGGCCCCCACCTCTACCTCATTTCACACACTTCTCAAGCCTTTGGCTCGCCCAACCCCTGCCCAATTACTCTCTCCACATCTCTCTCCTCATCCTAGAGGATTCCCTTTGGGCAGAATCCTTTCAAAGGAAGCCTTTAGGCTCAAATCAAAAGGGAGTTACACTTTTAAAGGTAATTCATTCTCTCTTGTTCATTTGTTTTATTTTGCTTCTCCAACCCTCTAAACTCTTTTTATTTACTTATTTTGTAAAAACACCAGTATATTCAATATACTAGGATGTTTTTATAATATTTATTTGAGCTACACTCTCACACAACTACATCAAATGGTTAATGAACATAAAGTTTCCGTGGATGGCGAAATTCTGCCTCCCGAAACGATGATTGTTCAATACTCATTTAACACCTTCAAGGGTGGCCATTATGATGTCACTATTTTTATATATGATATATAATATGTTTATGTTTTCTTTAAGCTTCTGTATTTTTCATTTTTGGCATACCTTTATGGTTTCCATTATGGGTAAACACGATATCTTCATTTAAGGAAGTGCGGACTACCGCCCCCTAAAAGTGATGTGATTCGTTAATTCCATATGTGGGACGTGTAAAGGATGGATTTAAAGTTATTATATATGATGTTATACTGGAATTATAATATACCTATATATCATTATTATTTCTTTCCATTAAAGTATGAGATAGAAATGAAAGTAGCGTTCATGCGTACGTACGGCTTACCGTCTCCATGAACGGTGCATTACATTTCTTATCCCCAAATGTAATGTACTATTAAAATTATATGTATATAATGTATATATATAATTAATGATATATCTAAATGATGAATATAATTCTGGAATTAAAATATACATACCTCTCATTTAGTTTTAATTCCATTAATATGACAATGAAATGAAAGTAGCGTTCATGCGTACGTACGGCTTACCGTCTCCATGAACGGTGCATTTCATTTCTTACCTCTAAATGATTATGTAATATTATAAATACATGTATATGCTGGATATATATGATATATATGATATCCAAATCAGGAATTTCATTCTGGATATAAAGAACTTTTGACCACACGAACAACATGTAATTGTAAGAAGTCCACTTTCGACTTAAGAACCAAATATTGACAAAACAAACATTATTAACTTAAATGGTTACATAATGTTTATAACATGGCAATAAGTGATATAAAAAGAATAATGAACTTTAAAAAAAGGTTCTTAATCAAGTATAAATTAACTCAAGTTTATTATTCAGGACGTTAAAGAACGATCGAGTCAAGTCGGACCCAAAGTAAGGGACTTCATCTCAATCTCCTTTCATTGAGGCATATTTCGTTTTATACACAACTTTCTTTTATACGGTGTATAAACCCTTTGACTTTTACTTTTATACAAAAGGAATCTTTTTCTACGAATCATTTTACTAAACGACAAAAAGGAATGTTTTTTTAATGTACGTGGTGACAACGACTTTTTCCGCCGCCGCGAGAATTATTTTGGTCTTTGGCTTCCTCAACAAGCCGTAATGTTTTTAAAATAAAATAAATACCATATACTCTTTTATGTATTTTGGTATTGAAAATGGTTTTGATAAAGGATTCTATTATGTCAATATATTTATGATATATTGTGATTGAAATGTGGAAATGTTATCTTTCCTTTATATTGGTTTTATGTTTTATGATTTTATATTGGTACTTGGACATTTTAACGGGTGGTTACGTTATAAACCATATGACGGGTGGTGCCGTGAATACCAGGATGGGTGGTTACGTTATAACCTCCAATGCATTGGGTATGGAAGTTGGCCGTATGGCTATTCCATTAAGTATGTATGGAAATTGGCCGTATGGCTATTCCATTAAGTGATATGTGTGGAAGTCAACCATATGGTTATTCCACTTAAGTATGTTTATGTCCCAAGTTACCTTTATATATTCTATGTGTTCTTTATATGGGTTTTATGGTAATCCTTTGGTTACAAAAAGGTAAGTAATGATACTTTATTCAATGAAGATTTTTTTTACTACTTCATGAAGGTGAAGGTATTACTTTGATATAGTATACATGGTTTACTTGATTTTGAAAAACTAACAGTTTTAATTCTTTGTGTATCCCTTACTAAGATTTTTATGCTCACCCCAAGTTTTTTCGAAATGTTTTTCACAGGACTTAAAGTGGAATAAGGTCAAGGATGGGATCAAGGGAATTTCATGCTATCTAAAACATGGAATCTAGACATCTTTCTTTTTAAGAGTTTTTTTTTATGGAGACTTAGTAGAAGTGTCTACTTTGTAATCCTTTAAGATGTAATAGTTATGTTCTAATTCTCTAAAACTCTAAAACTGAAAATATCCTCAATGTGAATTATTCATTTAATTCAATATTAAGTAAGGTTTAAGGATGGGGCCTTATAGGGGGTGAATCAGCGGTTCATTTTTTTAAAAGAAATTTTATTAACTCCTTAACAAAAAAAATAAACTTATGAAACTTTTCAGAGTTAAGATTCACTCAAATATAAATCAAAACCTCACATTTTATATGGAAAAATATAAATAGAAGGTATCAAATGATATTTACAATGTTTGGTATCATGAATTAAACTATTCCATGTTGGATAGTCCAAAAAACAGGGATTGGTTTACAATATTATTTCTATAATATAAAGGCATGGGAAAAGATCAATTCTAAAATCCCAATATAAAATTTTTTTCTATAGTTGGTTATACAGATCAACTATCCATTATAGTATCCACTTCCAACAAACAAGCCTTTTCTGCAAATGGTAAGTATCCACAGTAACATTCTTCACTTTTCTTCTTCTTTGCAGATCCACTTTAGAAAGTCTTCACTTCCTCCACATATAAGATGAATCAAACATTACCTATGTGAAAACTTCAAGAACTTCAACAATAATCTAAGAAACTTGTTGGTATTGAAACTTCTTCTAGAACCTCAGTCTATAAATCTTAAAAATTAGTGTTATTCTGATATTCCAAGTTTGGAAACCTCAATATGATGGTCTATGTCTGATGGTCACTCCAATTTGATTCTCCTTCTTATCTTCCTTCTTCGATTGAGAAGGAACGCAATAGTAAACTCACAATTAATGATCTTATGTAACATGGTCTAAAGAACCTATATATGATGGTTTTTCCTCTATTGTCCTCACTCCTATGTACTTTTTCTGATGGATATTCATTGTATGATCATAACGAATGTCAATATGATGATCTTCCTTAGATTTAACCTCAAACACAAAGATTAGTTGGGTACTCAATATATGTTCCACAAATTTAAGATTTTGAGTTCTTGAATATTTCAAAGAGTGTTTTACAAATTATCTCATCTATATTTTTATAGGGTACATAAATGTGGTTTAAGTGTGGTTTTGAAAACGTTTCTCGCTTAACAAAATTTCATGAATCAGCAATTCTCCTTAAATCTCATATCTCTCTTTGACACATTAAAATCCTTTTAAAATAATCAAATCTATATATTTTTTATATCTCCCTTTGACCCATTAAAATCCTTTTCAAATATTTAAATCACCTTGATTTTTGTATCTCCCTTTGACTCGTTCAATGTTACAAACTTCTTAACAAACTTTAGTCTAATTCTGATTACGATTTGTCTCATTATAATGAAGGATATTATGAAATAATAGATTTCTCATTATGTTTCTCCACATATATTAAAAGAAAAATCTTATCATTCTAATTTATTCATTATAATTCTCCAGTTATATTTTCTTCAGTATGGTTCCCAAGTCTGATGCTTTCAATATGATAATATAACTTTGTCAGAATATGATTGAGAAAACTCTGAACCACCTCTATTCTGTGTCTGGAAATCCTAACAAAATTCTCAGATAAATACAATTCCAAGTATAATAGGATTACCATAAAAATATGATTCCCAGTATAATATGATCGGCAGCTCTATTTCTCACAATCCGATGCTCAATACAATTGTTAGCACTTTTTTCTCCCCATTTATTTCTTCAATATAGCATCACATGTTTCTCAGACAGATTATCAATTTTTTTAATCAAAAAATATAAAACCATCATCATATTTACATTAGGGTTAGGCAGACTCCGATCAGGTTAACATTATGATTAATAGTTCTATTTCAAACTCAATAGAATATTAAGAAACTTTCAGTAGAAATCCCAATATGATAAATCATATTGAATGACTCACAATTATGGGATCAGCCCAACTCCTCAATACAATTTCTAAATCCAAAAACTTGAAACCTATCCTTTTATAAACTTCAAAAATATATAGAAAATTGAAAAAAAAAACAGCCAAAACAAACCTTGGGACAAACAAGCATCAATAGTAGTTGGGTGGATTTTGTCGATCGCTAAAGATCGGGCGATGTTTGTGGTACATCGGGGCAGTTAGAGCAATATCTCATCTCATTTGATATAGATTATGGGTTCATGTGGTGGAAATAACTCACAATAAGAAATCATATCTAGAGATGGGGAAATAAGAGTTATTTGTGAGATGATCACGGTAAGGTATCACATAGTAAGGTGGAAATGTACCTCGGGGTTTGTACGCTGACTGTGAGATAGGGTTAGAAATAGTAAATGGTCAATTCATTTTTTTTGTTTCATGGTATGAAGTAGTGAAAATACGATCAGTTAACTAACTATTCCCTTCATGTAGTCACTATTTTACATGGAAACTTTCCATGGTCACTTAAGTGACGGTGCTGCGTATGGATGGTGCCTAGAAAATAAATGAAAACAAGAAATTAATTCAATTAAAAATAAATAGAAATAAGTAAAATTAACAAAAGGTGAATTAATTATTTACACATAAAATAAAGAATTAATAATTTAATTTATTTAAAAAAATAAACTAGAAAAATTAAAAAAAATTTAGTTGAAATAAAAAAAAGAAAATAAATAAATATAATAATAAATAAATATAATATTTTGATAAAAATTAAATGAAAGTACGGATGCATTAAAATAAATAAACAGATAAAAAACTATAAACTAATATAATTACAAAGGAAAAATAGTAATTTAAAAAAAATATTTATTTAACTAAAAATTAACCACATGACTAAAAAAATAATTAAATTGATATTTTAAAATAAAATTAAAAATTTAAATAATATATAAATGAACTACAAAAAATTATAAATTATTAAATTATTTGACATTAAAGATATATTTATTTAATAAAAACAAAAAAAAATTACCAAAATGTTGTAGAAAAACACCTGAATAAAGAACCATATAAAATTCCCCCACACTTAATTATTGGTTTTCCTCAAGTAATTATTAATCAATTTCATTGGGGAAAACATAATCTCAAAATTTTAAAAATATAATTCAACAAATAATAGATTAAGGGAAAAGGATTTTCCACTATGAAACCTTTTAAGAACCCGAATGGCCCGAAGGCATTCTTTTTTATTTTATTATAGATAATCCCCCTTTTAAGGGTTGAAGGGGAACCCGTAGATGACCCGTAGGCCCAAGGCACAAGGCCTGACATGACTTGTAATACATAAACCGAAGGCTCAGAGGCATACCATGCCCAATACATGACCCGTAGGCCCAGCCCACTAGAGCTACCCCTCCCTAGTTTCTGCATCATTGATTGCCTTTTTCTCCCCACCTGCATTGTTGATCGGCTAGCATTGCCCCGTAAAAAGCTGCATGGTGCCTGGTCCCGATGGCGGTTTCCATACCCTCGCATTCTTCCAATCTAGTTAGCTCTGCTTCTGGTGACTCATACTAGTTCTCTGATCCTCATCTGGGGCTTGCTCTGTGTGAACTGGGCTACTTCATAGTCTTCAATAGCCCGAAGGCCCTGTGGCCCGAAGGCCTTTGATGGCCCGAAGGCCCTGAGACCCGTAGGCCCAAACCGGTGGCCCGAAATCCCAAATCAATTGAATAGTCCGGTTACACAGTACCGAATAGTGCCTGTTAGAGTGCCTACTACAGTACCTCCGAAATTCGCCTCCACCCGGTTTTGAACGTGGGTCTCTTGGATTCCAAGCAGGAGCCCTTACCACTCTGGTACGGGCTCGTTGGCTGAAACCTTTTTAAAATAATGTATGAATTCCCTCTAAAAATATAGCTATTAAAGTGAAAGATTTAATTACAGTTCTAAATATATGATTATTATTGAAAAAAATTTGAACTTAATAATATAGACCTCAATATGTAGCCAATTGTGGCTTATAAACTTATCTCTTCCTCTAGGTGAGCTGACCCAAATAATTTATCAAAAAAATATTTAAACACAACTAAATGGATGATTAGTTTTAAAAATTACACTAATACATGAATTACTCATCTAAGAGTTTTATCTAAAAGAATAAAATAATGATACAATGAGGGAAAACTCTCAACCTGGATTAGGATTTTTCATTCATATATCATGAAAATACTTGAGTTATAAGTTTAATTTAATAAAAAAAAATTCAATTCAAGGATAGTTATATAAATTTTTCTCAAAAATAGCCCCTTAAAAATGATATCAACATGGAATAAATTGATTTACTCAATTAAATTCATGGATTAATAAAGTTATAACCACTTTAAAGGGGCATCACAACATAAAAAATTAAGAAATTTTTTGATCATCTTAAAATAAAGATAAAAACCTTAAAAACAACCAATTTTGAAAAAAAAATCAAAATTTTAAGTAGATTAATTATTGATGGGTAAAAAACTAAATCATAGTTTTTCTCAAATTAAGAATACCCACTCCACCACACTTAAAACTAAACTTGTTGTTCAAAGTTTAATTTAAAGGTGAAAAAAGACAATTTAAATTCAAAGATATTTTTATTTTAGTAGTTTGATAACACGTTAAAGTGTCACAATTGAGTTAAAAAATAAATTTTACCATAAAAAATTACAATAGATTAAAACGGTACATGAATTCTATTTATGTTCATAAAAAAGAGTTTTACAATAAAGTGAAAATAGTATCATATTAATCATTTCGTACATGATGAAGAAGGTTTCATAAATTTTGAAAATTCATATGAATTATATTTTCAATAGAATATAAAATAGTATGTTAAATAACTAACTAAGAAAATAACATTCAATTAAACATGAATAGCCTGGGGTATTACTCCCCCACACTTTATTTCGTACTCTGAATAAATTTAAAAGCATTTTCGTACAATATCTAGAAATAACATGGAAACAAAATTGTTAAGAGGAATAGAAAATACAAAATAAAAATAAATAACTCCCATGATTAAAGAAGCTTGTTTACACTTGATTTTATTGAAAATTTCCTCTTCCCTTTATGATTGGAGTAAAATCATCTGGTTTATTTTTCTTTAGTTACTAAAAAATGAAACACATCAACATAATAATTCAAAACACTAATCTAATAAGTAATAAAAAACTAGACTTTGAGTTTATAGAATTTTTATCCAGTGATGCTTCATCCTAAAACTTCTACTTGACTTGTGAAAAAATGGGCACTCTACACTTATTTTGACACCAGTAACTATCTTAATGAAAAATAACTAGGAAGATTAATCATTTAAATCTAATAGAAATAGTGATCAATAGATAGAGAATATCTAGATTTTATTCTTAAAAAAAGGTAAAAACACAAAAATACATTGTGTTCACTCCCATGAAGTACTAAATTTATATAATTCCCTTAGAATTTTGTAAACACTCTATTTTCAAGAACAAAGATAACATCCAATCCCTTTGGCTTCCCTTCAAAAAATGTTTGATTCTGAGACCATTTACTATTATTGGTTTATTTTATTCTCCAATGATTTCAATACCACTATTTTTCAACATTATATGAATATTGAGTGGTCTATAACATTTAGATGTTAGTTTACTAGAAAAGAGATTATGTATGGAATTAAAAAGAAGAGACATCTATCCTACCTTGATTTATAGGTTTTGTATGAAAAAATCATACAATACCTTATCCCTCTGTTTATAAATCCTATAATTTTAATAATATACTCCTCTAATCTCATCTAAATCACTAAGTTCTAGAAAACTCCTCTCACAAATAGTATTAAAATAATAGTTTAAAGACTTCATATCCTAATAGGACTTTTGTTGAAACTCTGTGGTTAAATGAAAACATTTCCCAAATAACAACCTATATGAAGACATACCAATTGGGGTTATAAAAGTATTTTAATATGCTCACAAATCATCATTTAATTTTAAAGAACAATCCTTCTTATAATTAGAGAAATTTTTCTATAATATATGTTTTGTCTCTATATTCGAGGTCTCTACCTATCAAATGGATTATGGAAGGTAAGAAATTTAATTTCTAAGGGAACACCCAAATTCTTCCATCAATGGCTAAAAATTATAATTTTAAAATGGGTGTTATTATCATTAATGAAATATATTAAAACACCAAACCATGACAAGATGTTTGTTAAGGAATTTAATCATACAACTAGCTTTATTGTTAGGAATTTACAATAAATGAACCCACTTGGATACATAGTAATTAGATACTAAAATATAATAATTTTAATGTGATGATGGGAATGGACCCCAGAAATCCAAGACCCAAACATTAAAAATCTATGCTTCCAAAATACCTTTCTGAGGAAGCTCCTATTTTCTTCTAAAATTCTCTAAACTTTTTCATATATCACAACCAATAATAAAAATTCAAGCATCCCAAAAAAAATATTCTAGTAAAATCCAACTTGAATGGATTTTTAAACCATCATCTTTCCACCATGATGACCTCTCCAAGGTCACGAGTGGCCAATATCTAGAGTGGGTAACATTTAATTTTCTAGAACAAACCTCCCCAGGATCCCCTTAGCACATATACTAAAATAAAAAGGTTCATACCATGTATAATACTTAATATCCATAATAAAAAAAACCTCACTAAGATCACCTCAATTATGGTGTATTTTCTTTTTTCATCATCAAGAAATACTTTACCATAATAAACCACAAGTAACATATTATCTCTCCTCTTTCTTAAAAAATATCCAACAACCATATCATTCACATTGTAGATAATTTTAAAAGGGAATTTCCAATTAGGTGTAGTTATGATGGGATATGAATTGAGATTTTCCTTTATAAAATTAAAATATTGTAGAAAATGTTTATTAAATATTAAGGGTTTAACTTTAACCATCAAAGAACACAAGGTATTTTTAATTTTTGAAAGGTCTTTAATAAAACTCCAGTATAAATCATCATTCCCTAAGAAACTTCTAACACCCATAAAATTTTTAAGAGGAATAATTTTTCAATCCCCTCAATCTTAGAAATTTCAAATTAAAAATCCCTCTTCGACACATTATGACCTAACAAAATTCAACCATTGAAGATAAAACATCATTTCTCCCAGTTTAAAACTAAGTTTATTGCTAAAAAAACTCTCTGAAACGAATTATAATTTACCTAAATAGATCTCAAATATGATATAAAACGTGGAGAATACCTCCATGAATACCTCAATATTCCTCTATATCATATTTTAAAATATACACATCAGACAACTTTGGAAGGTAGTGGGTTCACCACATAATCCAAAGGAAATTCTCCATAAATTATATATCTCAAAGGGGCATGTGAATGTAGTTTTCTCCTGATTTTTAGAACTATATGGATATTATTGTCACCATAATATTCATCTAGAAAACAAAATAACTATTTCCCAACAATTCACTCAAGAATTTGATCTAGTAAAGGAATTGGGAAATTTTTCTTCCTAGTGGAAGAATTGAGTTTTCTGTAATCGATATAGACTCACCATTTTGTAACCTTTCTCACTTGAATTTTTTAATTCTTTTAAGTGATTAATACATTGAATCCCACTTTTTTAGACTACTTGGACCATATTGACCCAACTTCTATCATAAATGGGATATATCATACCACTATCAAGTAGCTCGATTACCTCTCCTATCAAAACCACTTTTATATTTGGGTTCAGTCACCTTTGACACTCTACTATATGATTTTGGAATGGTTCCATAGGAATATTGTCCATGATGAGTGAAGGGTTAATCTATTTGATATAATCTATGGACCAACCTATTTTAATTTTATATTTTCCAAAACACCCAAAAAAAATTATGCTTTAGTTTTATTCAATTCAATAGAAATGATTATAGGCGGTGTTGAATTGTCACATAAAAATGAGTATTTTAGGTGTGTTGAGGGTGGTTTTAGATCTGATGTATGTTCTTCTTAACTTGATGGAATACCCTCAGGCTTTGGAGGCCCAAGATATTCAACATGAATCTTATAATAATTTTGAAAAATGGAAATATTTTGAATTTCAAAACCAGTTTTAATTTTTTTCTTCCCTACTTTCGGAAGTGGAAAGCTCACTCTCATAAGTTTCCAAACAATAATTCAGAATATATGTCAAATAAAAAAAATTAATTTTTTTTTCCTCTACCTGAACCATATAAAATTTTTAATACTATCTCATGATGTATAATTAGACTCAATTTCTCTATAAAATTCTTTTTTTATGAAATAAAAGGTCCAATTTGATCTTCAACATCACACCTGATAGTAGGAACAAGATTAATGTCCACTTATGAAAACTTTTCTATATTCTCACGTTAAAGAGACTCAAAAATGTGTGAATTTTTTTTCAAATTCCAAATGAATTTCTTTATCCAATATTTTTTTCTATATTATTCTAAATTTTCTACAGTATTTTTTGCATTAAAATACTCTACTCTAGATCAATTTTTCAAAAAACGTTAGTTCCTTAAAATTTTTAAAAACCTAAAATTTATCTTATTTCTCACCAAAATTAAAGATAAATTAGACCACATACACATTTGTAACAGCTCCATTAGTTTCTAATAAGCACTTACCAAGGATGATAGGGACCTCCTAGTCACACTTTATGTGTAACACAAGAAATTATATGATAGAAACATATTTACAACTCTAAAAAACAAATCATATACACTTCAAATGGGATGTGTGAATGAATAGTCAAGCAACTATAAGAAAAAAGTGGTTGGTTGAACTTAACCCAATCTCAAACATTAAAATAGTGATAATGGAAGAATATTTTTACTAGCAAAAAAATCACAAATACATCTGAGTTGTCCATTATTACATAAGGTGAAAGGAATGAAAAAACTACTATGATCCTTATGTTATAGAGGGATATTCTTCTGAAGAACAAAACTAAACTCTTTATTGACCCTATATGTGGAAAATTATCCAAGATATGTTTTTATTGAAATAGTTTTTTTAATTAATTTTAGATATTAAGGAATCTAAATCAAGGCTTGAATAAATAGAATATTCACTTGTAACTTGGCTAAAATCCCAAGAAACTGGATAAGTGCATACGCGATATTATTCTTGGGTTTCTTATTTTTAAGTAAAGGGATGAGTGGGTAATAGTTCTCTAAAATATTATTCATCTCCCCAAATTATTCAATAATCTCTCCTCTTTATTCTTTTTACGTTCAGAAAAATTTTCATCCTGATTTTTTAGGTGAAACATTAACGTTTTCATCATTTTTAGTATTATTTATCCCCTTTCTAGATTGTGTTTACTATGGATTTATACTTCCATATTCACCCTATTTTTCATATTAGGAACTATTAGGGCCTTTTCCTATTTTGGTTTCATATTTTAATCTACTTCCTCTAAACACTACCAATGAATGTTGCCTAGGGTTTATTTCAGTTGTGTGAGGAACATTTCCCCTATCTCTATATGTCATTTATCTTACAAATTGTCCCATTTTTTTAATTAGAGATTATGCATTCTAGCTTCAGATTCATCCTTGAATAATTCATTTTTTTTCTTTTTGAGAATCAAATTTATCCTCTTGGGAGTAAAATATTTTTAAATTTTTCTCTCTTATAATAATAATCTTACACCATAAAATTCAATTATAAATTGAATGTTTCATCCATATGTTAATTTTGATATTGTTTTCTAGGTTGTGTTTGGTAATCTATAGCAACAACTTGTTTTATTACAGACTAATGTGATTTTTTTAACTCATTTTTTACGGATATAGGTGAAAATATAATCAAATAAAGGTTTATTGACACTTTAGGGAGTCAAAAATCCCTCATTCTAGGCACTCATTTTACTCAATATTGAGTTCTGGTGGAAAATTTCACTCAATATTACTGGGAACTCTCTATTCTTCATTTTCCATTTCAATCTTATTTTTATTTTTAATAGTGTTCAAATGTTTTTATAACTTAAGAATATATGGCTTTATCCTATTAGATGATGTTCTTGTGCTCATATAGAAAGAAATGTAATAGATGTTTTTTTAAAGAATAGTTAAAGTAAATTCATCCGAATAATTATATTGAAAGAAACTTCTTTAAAAGTAAATTTTCAGAAATTTTATAATGGAATCCCTTTTATTGAATTATATATTATATATGTTCTCAAAAATTAGTCTTGTGAAAGTCGCCCCTATCAAGGCTTCCAAAAACACGAAATGTGCATCATTGGATAAGTGGATAATTTGATTATTTTTAACTCCTATTTACTAATTTATAGTATTGTGTCGGGTGTCAAACCCATGGGGAATGGAATATGTGATTGAGCAGAAAAATGAATGAAAAAAATCTGAAAAATGGTACATATATTTGTTTTTATATTTATAAAATACAATTGATAAAGACAATGGGGATTTTAAATAAAGTTGAGAGCAAAGGAGGGTGCAGAGGGGATGCTTGGTCAGCAAGAAGGAGAGGCTGAGCTTAGGGAATCACTATGGGACATAAGCTGGTCTTTGATAATTTTGGTTTGTTTTATAGTGTTTTATGGCTTGGTTGGACTTGTTGATTTCACACTTTTTCCATAAAAGTTTCCTTTTAATAAAAAATATATATTTGGTGTGTAAATCAAGTTGAGAGAGCAAAAATTATTGGGTATTGAGAAAATGTGCTGAGAAATTCAATCAAGAAAAAATTATGGGAAAATTAATAAAACAAGTTTAAAAGTATTTCTTCACTCATTGAAATTTTAATGGAAATATAAAAAAATTTGATTGACTAATCTCTCTCTCCAAGAGAAAAAACATTTGAAAGGATGACCCATCAAGATCACTAATTCCTAGAATCATCTAAAGGTGTATAGAGTTTAATAATTGTGGAAAAACTAAACCTTGTCAATTTATTCTTAAGATTTGAAATAAATTTGGGAGGAAAATAGTTTTAAAATTCATAATTGACATAGCCAATCAATTCTGATATTTGAACAACTGGTTAAAAAAATAGGTAAATTAAAAATAGATTTTTAAAATTACCCAAGGATAGATGTTTTCAAAAAATCATAAGTATTTCATAATAAAAGATTAAATTATAGAACAATTTCAATTGTAATGAAATAAGAATTGAAAAATAAAAAAATATCACATATGATGTTTCTTTGAAATAACATTAAATATTCTCTATCCAACACATCTCTACCATCTAGAATTTGGTATCAAATATTTACAGTTGGGATGTTTCACTTATATTGTTTCTATTATAGAATATATTAATTCAAAATAAATATTACTTTACCATCTACCTCAAAATTTATTATTTGTTATTTATA
This sequence comes from Viscum album, assembly GCA_963277665.1. Lineage (NCBI taxonomy): Eukaryota > Viridiplantae > Streptophyta > Magnoliopsida > Santalales > Viscaceae > Viscum > Viscum album. The sequence continues at coordinate 871,532,144 of OY728143.1, read as the reverse complement.
GTTTCATCACAACTATTTTTTACTGACATCAATCAGCCACCTCCAATTTTACCAGCACATGTAGCAGTCTCACTGTTTTATACACCTATGCATGACATGACCTGCAAAATTCTAACAACTGGTACATGCACACATGTATTCTATTTTATTTTATTTTTTTGATGTTTCTCTCGATCAATTAATTTTTTAACCATCATTCCTAAAAACTTAATATATCTAGAACCTTTGATTAATAACAAATAATCTTGGGTGACTCTTTCCACAAGCTTTTGTAGATGATCCTTAACTTCACAATTGTTGCATTTGGAAATTATCAAACACCCTTTATCTTAAAATTTTGATCCTACAACCAAAAAACCATAGATTTTAAAAATCTCAAATCTAATTAAGATTTATGTTCGGCTATTGGTACTCCATTTCTTTACTATCAATCCTGATGGTACCAGTCCACCCCATCGTCAATTTGTTTCCATATTATATGAGAAATGTCTCCTATAAATTCACTAGTCAACTTTAGGCAAAAATTATTTGTTAAATTTCAATATTGATGTCAAATTATTCTTATTATGGTGCGAAACCTTGGACCTAAACTGAAATTGAAAAAATGAACTTCAACCTCAGTTATTATGGGCTTGGAATTCTTTATTTGATACCACAGATTTGGTTGACTATTCCTCCACTATTTGGACATGGAGGTGTTCAAATATCCTTCTTAAACCTATAATTAATGTCATCTCTAGATAACATATCTGTATCAGGTCTCACTCTGTAGATAGGCTTCAACACATGGTGGCTGAAGTCATTGAACAAAGATATTGTAAAAGTCATCTTCATCAGGTACCAAGATCATTCTCGGATGACATTCCCCAAAAAGTAAATGGATTCTTAAAGGCATAAGGTGTCTTCGCTCATCCTCCATGGATTCACAGAGGACCTAGATCTAAAAAGGTCGTTGTAATGAATTTCCACTCAAAGAGAATGGGGAGTCATCGGTTTTCCTCCCTCAAATTTGGTTTCATTATATGGTGGATAGCTTCATGTGGCACTAGAAGTGGCGAGTTCTGACCACAGAGGCAAACTTATGCTTTAGTATCGATAATAGATGATTGTAGGGAAGTGTCGGTCCACATATAAAGAATCGGATATGGTTGCGGTATACTAGGGAAGCAGGGGAAAAAATTCTTCTCGGTTGATGTGGATTTTGGGATTATGTTGTGGAAAGACCTCATGTTAAGTAAGTTTATCATGTAAACGGAAATAAGATTTATTAATGATAAGATCAAGGTAAGGTACCGCATAGTAAGGTGTGAATATACCTCATGATCAGCATGTTGACCATGAGATCTGAGTTGAAATGGGAGAATGGTCTGTTCATTTTTTGTTGCACGGTATAGAGGGGTGAATACATGGTTTGTTAATAGATTTGGCCCTTCATGCAGTCACTATTTTACATGATCACTTAAGTGGTTGCGTTGTGAATTTCCAATTCCTAAAAAATAATTAACACGCTAAAAATAATTCAAATACAAATAAATAAAAGAAATAAAATTCAAAAAAATGTAAATTAATTATTTACACATAAAATTACGAATGAATAATTTGATTTATCTAAAAATCAATAAATTAGAAACATTAAATATAATATCTATTAAATAAAAAATAAAAATATATAAAAAAATAAAGAAATAATAAAATTTCAATAAGTATTTTTAAAAAATAAAATGAAATGATTTAATGAATGAATTAAAAGAAATAAAGAGATGAAAAAATAAATTAAAACAATTACATAGGAAAAATTTTACTTTAGAATAAATTATTTATTCAACAAAAAAATAACTAGAGGACTAAATAAATAAATAAATTTTTATTTTAATATAAAATTCAAAATTTTAGTAATTAAGAAATAATCTATAAATAATTATAAATTATTAAATTATTTGAATTTAAAGATATATTTATTTAATATTAACATAAAAAATTTAATAAAATCATTTGTGAAAACACCTGAATTAAGGACCACATCATTATCTTTATTAAAAAATTAATAACTAGCTGTTTTATTAAAAATCATTTATATTATACAAAAAATAAAATTGAAATTATATCAATAACATTATGTACAACACTTTTTTAAAAATAGATATAAATTTTTATAGAAATAACTTGTTATCTCAAGTGAAATTATAGATGAAATAGTGAGTACAACACCCTTAGTTTTAAGGAATTAATTTTTTCTTGAAAAAATTAAAATTCTTCAATGGCTTTTGTTGCATGCTACACCGAGTTATGATTTATTTATAAGAAACACCAAGTTATTATTTCACTGAATGAAAGAATTAGATTCTACATTGGTACATGAAACACTATTTTTCTCTTCTATGGCACACAATCCATAGTTCCCTAGTCAGCTTCCATTTTATAAAAGACTTAGTTTTACCAAACGATAATATAATATTAATAATATTATTAAAATATTGTTATAGTTATCACCAAGTCATTGAAATGTAATATATGAATAAGATTAACTAAATTATGTAAAAAAATACATATATTTATAAAATAAATTATTTGGTTATCAATTAATTTGAAATGAAAATAAAAACCAGTCCAATACAAAGGATGTGTTTTTATGAAAAACTATGTTTATTCCCATAGAGGAATTTTATCTTAAAAATTAATTACTAAATATCAGTGAGAGATTTTAGTAAATTTTATCTATTATAAATTCCAAAAAAATGTTTTAAAATTCATCCAATAAATTCTATAGGCATAAAATAAGAACAAATCCAATTTTAGGCATAAAAACTATATTTTTCTAAAAGACAAATTTACCTCCTTATAATGGAAGAATACTTTCAAAAATAATTTTTAACACATTTTAAAATAATATTTTAAAAATTAGATTAATTTTTTAAATATTAATATCAAAATTTATTTTTGGTTAATTGTTGATATTTTTCTAAGAAGTTTTATTTTTTGATAAATAGTGAAACATACTAAATTTTAATTGAAAAATGATATTTATAATAAATTAATTATATAGTTTAATTATATTTTAATTTTATTTAAAATAATATTTAGATAAATTATACATCCATTAATACAATTTAGGTCGTTGGAATCAATTTTAGATTGATATTGTATATAAAAACATTTCAAAATTTTCTACATTTTCACTTTAAAAACCCGTTGTCTCTTACCATATGTGAGATTACTTTTAAATTAATTTCTTTCAATTATGTTTTCATAATTTTAAAATTTAGATTCTAAATCTTTAATCATAATAATATATAAATTCTATTAAGGTCAAATTATTTTTTATCAAAAAAATAAAGTGAAAGTAATTAAAATTAATTACAGCGATTAAGGTAAAAAATGAGTTTACTTAGTTTTTAAACATTAACTTAAGAGGAAAAATAACCTATAAAAATTTTCAAAATACATTGGATGAAAATATTTTAACCATATCCTCCCCTTAATATAACTTTTTTTATTATTGTAGGAACTAGATATAAGGAAGACCTATCAATAGTGTTTACCTTTTTATATTTACATGAATGTCACTCCTCCTCCATTATAAAACGGCACTCACCCACCTCACTTATTCACACATATAAAGCCATTTGTCTAATCCAAAAATGGAAAAAATAATCTCCCAAATTTTCTCCCTTTGTCCTATAATCCTCAATTGTTTCTGAAATCAAACCACGAATCCCTTTAGAGAAAACCAAAAGGAGTTACCCTAAGAAGAGGTAGCATCCTTCAACAAACACTTTGGTTTTATATAAATATCCAACCAATAAATTGTTATTATTATTATATTATTATTTAATAACCTAATTATCCAAAATATACTTATATGTTGTCATGTTAAGGTTCAAACCTACACTCACACACTTCCATCAAATGGGTTACGCAATAATCATTTGTGTTTACAGTGAACTACTGCCTCCTGAACTGATGTCATTCATTCTTCCATTAACACCTATTAAGGATGGAAATAATGATGTACATACTGTTTTTATATTATATATAAGATATTTATGATGTATTTATTCTTATTTAATTATCATATAACACATAATTTTAGGCTTTCCATTTTTTGGGGATAAGATAACTTCGTTTGTGGCCATGTGGACTATCGCCTCCTCAAAGTAATATATTTCATTCATACTCAAAATAGAATGAATTAAGTATGAGTTTTTTAAAAATATGTGATATTTATTCAACATTAATACTAATATAATTATAATATATATATATATATATATATATATCATTTAATTTTCTTTCTTTCAATATGACAAGAAAATTCTAATAGTGTCCAAGTGTACATACGGCCTACCATCTCCATAAACTGTATAATTAATTTCCAATTTATATATTTTAAAAATTATTATAAAACATATATAATGTATATATATTATATTTACATCATTTTTACATTATATAAATAAGTAAATAATGATCTAAGTAAGTGGACTAAGAGAGAAAAGTCAAAACATGTACGACAAACAAAGCAGATATTACCCGAAACAAAACATTAACATAGAATTCTTAATAAATGGTTAATATAAAGTCATAAGTAAATCATATATATGAATATGGTTCTATTATATATTTATAATAAACTTATACTTACTATATAGTCTATTTAAACAAGTACGATGAGAGTCAAGACTTAAGGTAAGTGATTTCTCATCTCACTTTTATTTCTGTGAGATATATGTTATATTCACCACTTATTCCTCATGTGTGCTATATATAAATCTCTATGACATGTAATATCATGAATTAAATTTACGGAATGATATTAAAATTTTCAATTGATTTTTTTTTCTTTCATGGATCTCACGAATCAAAAGTTACTCAAGCAGTATGATGATTTCTAGTCTCAATTTTATTTATGCGTGACTTATTCCATATTCACCACTAAATTATTTTTTGTGGTGTATATATTTCCCATGAATATATTATATTATTAATATATTTAAGTTTATGTGAATTTAAAAATCCATATTATTATCTCTCTTTCATGGTTTTTATGGTTCAAAAGTTACCATATCGGTAAAGTAATTTTGTCTCAATTTGTCTTCTTCGAGACACATGCCATGTTATTCACCTATATTATTCCACAGAGGGTATATAATAACCATTGACATGTTATATCATTAATATAATTATTTTAATGATATTTAAAACCTCATTTAATATTATTATTTCATGGGGATTATGATCCAATGTTACTAAAGTGGTAACACTTTATTACTGTAATTTCATCATTTATGTGGGTTTTTATGATTAAACATCCATTGATGAAAAATTATGATCCATATATCAATAAATATCATTAATTTCATCATCTTTTGGTTATTCATTATATCTTGATGTAATGGTACCATTTTTTCACTCTTGGGTACTTAAGATAATTAAGAAAGTGTTTTTAAGAAAATCATACCTTATTTCTCTCTTTAGAAGGAAATATTGTTTATTCAAAAACCATGCAGTCCAAAAATGTTTTAAAAAAATGTTTTCAAATGACCTTTAAAACTCATTTTTAGGGAAAATTATTTTGAAAATATTTTATGTCTTAAAAATTATTTTAAATGAGTTTCAAATATTCCTTTAAATATATTCAAATGTTATTTTCAAAGAAAATGATTTAAAATATTTAAAAGATTATTTTATAAGTTTTCAAAACTATTTTTAAAGAAAAAAGTTTTCAAAAAAAATTGTCCTATATTTTTTTTAATCCAAAAGTATTTTTTATCAACAAATGTTTTAAATTATTTTCAAATATTAATTCATAAGTTTTTAAAGTGGTTTTAAAATAAAGGGATTTTGATAATTTCTTATCCATCTAATATTATATCCTTTGATATATTTTATTCTTTAACAGGGATAAGATCCAGGGACACTATTCTTATTATTTATTTTAATAGTTTGGGATTATGATGGAAAAATGTTTACGAAAATCGTTTCTCTCCCATGGTTTATACCACGATAAATTGATTATGAAACCAAATTCCTTTCATAGGTTATTCTATGATAATGAAACCTATCTATTTTCTATATTTTATGATATGATGAAATTTTTATGATACCCATTTCATTTCATGGGTTATGGCATATTGTTTATGAAACCCATCTCTATTTATGAGTCATGATATAATGAATGTTTTATTAACTTGTGTCACACATATGTATGATTTCATTATGTGATGGTTGGGACCTATATCTCCTTACAATGTATTGGTTGAAGATTTATATATAATTAGATAAATATGGATGTAATGAGTAGTGAACATGGTTCAGTATGATAGAGATCGAACGAGGAGTGAAGTCACTTCAGTAATATATGGTTGCAACTATAGTGACCCTCTATTTTCATACAATGACAAGAAACAAAATTTTTGTAATACTTAAAACATTATACAAACTAATGACTTAATATTGTACCATAATAGTATCCTTGGAAACATGGAACCATAAACACTGGTGCATAAATAAGATACATCATCTCCCACTAGGTTTTTCTTAAATAGAACCCTTCTTAGATACATAAAACATAATACATATATACATAACCCAGGGGAAGTAAACATAAAAATGGGTGATCTTAGATGCTCACTATAGATAAATAAGGGATATTTATAAGAATAATCATGAGCATAAGGGTATGAGAACATTATCATGAAAATATAATATCATACCCTGCATATCAAAGAACATAAACATGAATCATGTCACAAATCCTGGTTGTTCATAAGACATAAATCATTAGGAAATGAAGATCATAATACATGAAAGCATAACATAGGAATAAAACATGGAATTGTGGCAGAAACATAAGCATATATAATAATTTCTATAGTAGTTAATACATCACTACCAAGTCCATATTAATAGAAAAAATATTTCACTGAACTAGGTTCACACCCCGTTCTAACCCTCTATTACTGAACTTATTTCACTTCTCTTTCCAACCCTATATTACTAAACAAAGTTCATTTCTCGTTCCAAACTCGTAATAGTAAACTAACTTCATTTATCATTCAATCAATCTCTATATCATGAGATATAAATATTTACCCAATGTATTGGTGAAATATATAGGTCCCATCCATCATAAAATGAAATAATAAAAACATGTTCCATGTCATGACCTGACCCATACATTGGCTCAAGCCTTAACTACCCCAAGCCCGCCTCTATTGGCCAGGGGCTGGCAATAAGCACCAAAGGCAAAACTAACTTGGGGAGGCATTTTCCTTTGTACATGAACACACACACACAACCAATCTTAGTGAAAAAGTGTAGAGGAAAAGGAAAAGAAAAAACACTGCTATAAATAAAATACAAATATGCATCGACCTATAAATAGTACGAGTACATAAAAGTAAACTGAAAGGGAAAGGGGGAAAATAAACGCCCAAACAGAAAATTTCCACAACCCTGCAACAGGTGGAAAATTAAAAAAAAACTGAGTGAAACCCTCTCCTAGATCCCAAGATACGACCACAGCATGTGTTCCAAACACCCCGTATCCCTTAGATCATTTGAATTCATGATCAACCTATCTAACATCTACAAGGGCACACAAAGTTTGGGCAAAGCCAAATTAGGGGTGAGTATAAAAAATTCAGTATGATTTCCTGATAGATGAAGGGGGTATCAAAAGATGTATTGTAGAGGGGAGTAGTAGATAGAAAAAGGTACAGTAAAAGAGTATAGATCAACCCAACAAGATAGTGAAGTAAACTCATCTAAAACATAAGGAGCTTTAAATAGTGATAAGATGAACTTCTTGTCGAGTCTTCGCTACCTATAGTGGGAGAGTATACTTGTCAAACCACATGATTCTAGACATGGAAGGCACATGGCATACCATGCATGTATTCATCTCTCCTGGAAGGAGAGTAACCAAAACCCAAGGACTGGTTACTGAAATAGAATAAATTTATATATTCATAGTCAAAGAAAACAAATTGAAAGAGTATGGGGATCTCCATATCATAGCTCAACCCAGGAAAAAAGTCTCCAACAATTCCAGAAGTAACCACCAATGATGCCCAACATCCCTCCCATCTACCCGGAACTCAAAAGTCAAAGGGTCTCAATCACCACACCTTGATACTATCTAGTTTGGGAGGGTTTTTCTTGCTCATATGGCTTTAGGTCATGTCACAAGGATGCATCTCAGTGGGGGAAGTGGCCCTCTTACTTATGAGTCCAAAGTAACATCAAAGCATGCCTCATCACTTATCATCATCCAGAAATAATAAACCCAAAGTATAGGACCCTCACCCCAATGTGTCAAGGGTATTCCACTCTAATAGTCATCATAGAGGACCCAGACCCTTATGTGTTAGGGTGATTCCACTCTTGTTCATTGAGGACCCTTTCCCTAGTTTTTCAGAGGGATTACACATATAAGTAGCTGATATAGGGCTCACACCCATGATGGTGGGGGATTCCACTCTCATAGTAGCCCTAGATGACCCACACCCATGTCAATGGGAGATTCAACACTTATTGTCAATAGGACCCACTCCCTGGTGTGTCAAGGGAATTCCACTCTCATAGTAGTCGTAGAGGACTCACATCTATGCTGATGGGGGATTCTACTCCAGGTCATTAAGGACACATACCCTACCTTGTAGGGTGTCCCACTCTGAAGATATCGAGGAACTGCACTACTCATCCCCACTAGATGGTACCTCTCGGAAAGCATTGGTATTCCAACGCCTGATCACTACTGTTATCGGACATCGCCTAAATAGACATCCTATCACGAATATCATGAATAGTAACTTATAATCCACTATAGAGGTCACCATAGCATTCTATGTAGAAAAACACTTGGGATAGGCTACTTGCATGCCAAAATTCTTGTCTAAAAGAAGGATATGTGAGAAGTATAATATTCGTAGTACATACATAGAGCGTGTGGGGCCAACACAACCTATGGCCCCACCTTTTCAAATACACATGTACTGATCCATGCTCAGGTACTAAACTATGAACAAGTACCCCCCCCCCCCAGGCATGCGAGCATACTCCTAGAGTACATCACACCTCTGGCCCAAAAGTATGACGAGTGCACGATGCTCGTTGTTTGATCTGAAGTTTGAAATTGTAATTCTACAAAAATTACTATTCAAATGGCCTTAGATAATCAAACGGATCACACCATCATGATCCTTTTGGGAAAACATACAAGATCTACTATTCATCTTCCTGAATTGGACATCCGATGAAGAAGCCTCATTTTGCAACATTGCACATGAAAAGTACTTCGTAGGACCCAAGCTATGATCCTAAAACACATCAAATGAATTTTTCCATTATGATCCCCTCAAAAACTCACACATTATTGGCTATTCATTCATCCCAAATGGATACCTAGTGAAAAGACTGCATTTCACCACAAATGACCAAATCAAACCTCATGGATCCCGCATATTTATTTCGGTTTAATCACATAAAATCAGTCTTGGAAATCCCTCATCAACTTGAGGGTCGCAAGGCCTCTTACAGCATGTCAATCGGATTTCATATACAAACATATGTTCTGATACAAGTTTCCCAAATAATAATAACTTTATTATTATTATTATTATCATATGTTTCATGCCACAAAGAATATAACATGAATTATAAAAACCCCAAAATAGCATCAAAAGTTCCTCCTCAAATTAAGGGTCGTGTTTCCACATATGGAACACGAATCGGATGTCGTATGCAGATATTATGGTGAGTAAATTTTTTAATATTAATATTTTATTATTATTATTATTTGGTTCTCTCGTGGAACTGGTCCGCAAACAAGAGAAAGGAATCCAACCACAGTCCCAAAATGATCATCTCAAAAACCAGGTCGCACTTCCATAGATAGCTCATCAATTGGATTCTCCATGTAGGAGTTATTACGGGACCAAGATTTATTATTTTCATTAATTCTATCGAAACATGAGAACTTCATGGGCATATTCCATAGGTTATATAAAAACTTCTAAAATAGTATTGAAAATAGCATATCATAAATAGAGCCATGCTTCCACTGACGTTGTGTCAATTGGACTCCCCAACTCTATGTTGTGGGGGTTTAACACATTAATAATAATAATATTATTATTATTATTATTGTTGTTTTTGTTGTTTTTGTTGTTGTTATTATTATTATTATAATTATTTTAGTTTTCAATTCATTTTATTTTATTTCATTTTTTCTTTAGGATTTTTGAAAACTGAGTGGGGGGGTTTTTGCGGCCGGCCACCTATTTTTGTCGTCGTCCCAAGGTGCTCCACTGCAATCCCAACTCTATCTCTTCATCATTACCCTACGCCTTTTTGCTAACCCATGCAACCTATTGTGTTGGCCCTGGAATCTACCGGTTTTCACGCCCCGGTCACCGCCTTCCATGGAGCCACACCAGCCAGCCGCAACGGACCACTACTCAGCTTTGAGCATAGATCGGGACTACTCGAGTTGATAGACTCACAGACTTACATCCCACTCCTTGTTTCATCTAATTTTTGAAGCATCAAAAATTTGGAGGATGAAGAAAACAATGAAAGTAAAGAACATGCAATCAAAAATTCTATCAGACGATGGTCGTTGTTAGTTTGGTTATCGATAAAATATTCAAAATCATAAAATTCAAACAGAAATGATTTTCAACAATGAAATTTCAATCTGGGAACTACAAAGTTCAAAATAGTAGTCCTACCTCAATTTTTGGATCTGTAGTTGTGTTTTCAATACTCTAATCTACCAATTTATGATGTTTTCTCACAATTCGATGAAGAAAAGATGTTGAATCGCCATTGGAAGGGAGAGTGGCGATTCGCCGGTGCCTGATATGAAATGAACCAAACCACTGATCATTTCCTTGAGATTAAATTTATAGGAAACTATCCATGGTGGCGGGATCTAAACCTTTTATTCCCTCTCAATTGAGGTCTCCCATAGGGAAACACTATGCTATGAACTCAATAGTGCTCTCAGATTTCCAATCTGAATATTCATTCAGAAGTTATTCAATCTGACACCAAGAATAAATTAATTATTTAAATTTATTTATTTACAAAAAATCCTTCGATGGTGTTTTCCGTAGGAAGAATGTTCCAATAATAGTTATACCCCGTCTAAGGCAAACGACACACTCTTAAGTCAACTGTGGTCTCGGATTTCCGATCTGAGCTACTGTTTGAGAGTTATCATGTTTCCATCATGTGAATAGTGTGAAAACACTTAATATTTTTATAAAATTTATTCCGGGCACACTGGTCCTTGGAATCTCACGTCCTCTTAGTACCTAGATCTATAAATAGATTTAGTAATATACCAAAGTCTTACAAGGTGAAAGCCGAGTCTCTACATCATTCCCTCCTTCAAGATTTTCATCCCTAATAAGCAAAACTAGGTAAAACAACTCAAGATACTGAGCCCTCTCTTGGATCTCCTACTCTTAATAAATCTCATGCACATTCACAAGCTACCACAACATGAAAACCGGGGGGATGCTATGTCCTCATAAGGTCTTCTATGATCGATGTCATGCAAAGATTTGATCACACTTCTCTTTAACCATGACATGAAGAAAACAACGTGCACCCACTCTAACTCAGGGGGTCAGGAAATGTGGTTTGAAACCTTGCTAGCCTCTTCATGAACTCAAATGTCCAGAAGTTCCCTGAGGGTAACTATCCTCCCTAACTGAAAACCAACTCGTGAGCCCTTAGCATACCCTCTAACACCAGGATAGCACGCTCGGTCTGCCAATCATTCTGGGGGTGAAATCCAGTACTCATCCATAAATACCTCTCAAACTCCTCTTTAAGGCCTAATTGTAATGGAAACAGGGTATCATGATCAGAGACTAACGTCGAGGGTACCTCATAAAGGTGGATAATCTCTCCCACATACAACTCCTTTTCCCCCCAAAACAAGATCTCATGATTCCATGTTTTATAATATCCATTGGGTGTGTCGCCTATGGATACTTGAGTAATGAAAGTTCTCATGGTTGGCGTCTCGCATATGGGACTCTCTCACAAGCTTGAGATGCGAAGGACTCAACACCATCGACTGAAGAAAATTGTACCCAACAGCTCTACCAGGGTCAGTTTTAGGGAAGCTAACTACTCTGAAGCTTCCTACAATAAGAGAGCCTAGGAATTCCTGCTAAGGGATTATACTACAACATTTCCCCTTTACTAGAGTATAGAATATCTCAAATTCATAATCTGGTAGGAATTTCAACCACTACCACCACCTCATGTTCAGGTCTCTCTAAGCATAGACGCACCTAAGACTCCAGTGATCTATGAAAACCAAAAACCACTCTCCGAGAACATATCATATCCATGTTATTAGGGAGAAGACTACTACTTACATCATCAGATAGTGAGTCATGTAGTTTAGTTCAAGGATTCTCCATCACCTCAACCTATACTTGATAACTGTGGTATCAAGATTTTATTTTGATCATGTAATGTACCAAAGAATAGGGTAGGTGGGTAAACTCATCCAACCACAAGAGGATAGACATGGAAATCACATGGAATACCCCAAGAATCTTTTCCCCTCTTGGAAGGAGAGTAATAAACAAAATAGGCACTCTGCCACACCCACTAGTAGAATTCCAAGAAAAATGAGGTTAATCATAAAAACTCCACTGGAAATGCCAGGACCTACTCCAAAACTCCACTTCAAACCCCACCATTAATGAACAATTTAGAGGGACTCTTCCACGAAATCTCGATAATATCTGCTTAGGGCATCGCTGACTCTCCCTCATGGTTTTGATCACATCACAAAAATGTGTCTTGGTTTGGGTAAGAAACCCTATTCCTTGTACATTCAAAGCTACATCAAACAACATCGACACAGGTTAAACTAATGCCTCATACCACCTTGGTAAAACCCAAGTAAGAAGTAGGGAGAAAAGAGTACATCACCCAGTTTTTAACAATATCTATTGAAAAAAGGTAAAAAAACATAAAGTGTACCACTTATCATTTTGTATGTTGCAGGATCGTAGACATCCAGAACATGCACTTGACCGCATCCCCAGTTTCCAGCGCACCAGGCTTGACATGGGCTACTTGATGGTGGTGGAATGACCTCATAACATCCTCCACCAACCATAATTTATCATGCTCTTCTAGTAGCTTTTACATTATCTAGTGCCTTATTTGATACGGATTCCTCTCATTCCATTATTTCTTCACAAATTTTGGATGGATTGAGCCTCACGATAGATTTCTAGAGTGGGGTGTTGAAGATAGATACATTGTTTGGAGTATGGTATAGATACATCTTCTTTTGGAAGGGATGTTCTCTTGATATTGGGGAATATCATTTTCTCTAGGAACTTTACATACTAGGAATGTCAAGCTTTGAATTGATTATGGGTATTGAATGGTTAGTATCATATTGATCCCACATTTATTATTACTATAGGAGAGTGACTTTTATGTCTCTTAAGGGTGACAACTATATTCAACATGGAGAGTGGGATATCTAGGTAGGTCAGGTAGGGCCAATTACTCAACAACAGGGAGATCTCACAGCCCAGTTCATTAGTCTATTTCTATATGTTAGAGGAGTGAATAATGGTTTCTTTCCAAAAGTGGTGGATCAGTATAAGGATGTTTTTCCTGAATACTTACCAAGAATTATACATAAGATATATGTGGAGTTTATAATTGATCTCAAGTTGGGGGCTTATCTAGTTTCAATTCCACCATACAGAATGGAACTGAAAGAGTTATAAGTGATCAAGACTTGGCTAGATGAGTTTGAGTTTAATGGATATATCTGTCTGAGTATATCTTGGGGTTCTCTGGGTTTTTTTTCAAATTAGGTTGATGGAAATTTACACTTCTTTGTTGATTACCGAAAGTTGAACTAGATGAAAATGAATAATCAGTATCCTCTTCCTCATATCGATGATCTATTTGAGTAGTTGATAGGAGCATGTATCTTTTCCAAGATCGAATTCATATCAAGGTATCATCAGTTGAGAGTTTGACCTTTTGATATACTGAGGACTACTTTTAGAACCAGATATGGAATGTATGTGTTCATCGTAATGCTATTTCGGTTGATGAATTCACCAACAGGGTTTATGAACTTGATCGATATAATCTTACATTTGTACCTAGATCAGTTTGCGGTAGTGTTTGTGGATGATATCTTGGTGTACTCCAATACTTATGAAAATCATGAACAATATCCTGATATCATCCCGCATACACTGATATAGAATCATATATCCACCAAGCTATCTAAGTGTCGGTTTTTGATAGATTAGGAACACTTCTTGGGTCACATCATCACAAATGAATGTATGTTTGTGGGCCTAGATAATGTAAAGGTAGTTTTTTCTTAGGAAAAGTACAAGAATCTTTTTGATATATGTATCATCCTAGGATTAGTTGGATATTATTGATGATTTATCAAGTACTTTTCCAGATTGGAAGGACCAATTTTAGGCTTGACTAAGAAGGGAGAAAAGTTTGAATGCTCTGAATCATGTGAGAATTCCTTCCAGGAGCTGAAGAAGTTTTTGACATCGACACTAATCTTGATCCTACCTAAGCCAGGTGAAGAGTATATTGTGTTTTTTGATGATTTTGGGATCATAATCAGAGCTGTGTCGATGAAGTGATGTCGATTTATGGAATATGGGTCTTAGTAATTGAGGACACATGAAAACAACTACACTATGCATGACCTCGAGGTAGCTATAGTGGTTTATGATTTTAAGTGTTCAATAAATTATCTATTGGGTGATAAGTTTATTATGTATGAAGATCATAAGATATTGAAGTATATCTTCATGTAATGATATTTGAATCTCTAGCAGCAGAGGTGGGTTGAGTATATGCAGTCATTTGATTTTGAGCTAGCATATATGCCCAGAAATGGTAATAGTTCGGTGGTTGCTTTGAGTATAAAAACTCACACTCATGTGGTTCATGAGTCTATGGTTGTGTGGAAATGATGAATTTTTTAGCTAAGATGCATGTGGTGGTTTAGGAACTTCAGGAGCAGATGAATCTCGTATCAATTTAATTGGTGTATACACTTTTTAGACAGGTTAGATACAAGTAGTTTGAGGATCTGGAGTGCTTTAACTTAAGGGAATCCATGAAGGTTGGGATTCACCTTCTGATTAGACTATAAATGAGGATGAGATCATCATTTTTATAAATAAGGTTGTTGTGGAAATGAGCATGTGGGAGGAGCTAATGCATGAGTTTCAGGCCTCAAAGTGGGCGGTACATCTAAGTGTGACCAAAAGGCATCATGACCTAGATTGATATTTTTAGTGGTTGGGCATGAAAAAGGAGATAGCGGGGTTCAAGATATGATGCTACACTTGTCAGTAGGTGAAGGTTGGGCATCAATGACCAAGTGGTTTACAATAGTTATTGAAAATTCTAGAATTGAAGTGGGATGATGTGACTATGGATTTTTTTGTGGGTCACCTGAGGTTTACTCATAATAATGATTCCATTTAGGTGATTATAGATAGAATGAAAATTGTAGCATATTTATTACCAGTGGGGGAGACTTTTTCAGTGTATCAGTTGGGAAACTATATGTTTAAGAGATAGTCCATCTGCATGGGGTTCCACGAACTATTATTTTAAACCGTGACAAATGATTTAATTTTAGATTCTAGAAGGGATTTCAGAAGGTTCTTGGTACATAGGTTTTATTGAGTATGGATTTACACCCATAGATAAATGTGCAGTCGGAGCATATTATTCAGGTTCTTGAGGATATGCTATGAGCATGTGTCCTAGAATTTGTTGGAACTTGGGAAAATCACCAATCTTTGGTGAATTTTTCCTATAAAAACATTTATCTGGATACGAAACAGATGGCTCCATATAAGGTACTTTCCATGCATATCTCTTCTATAATAGATGGAGGTTGGTGATTTAGAGTTGCTGGGACCTAGTCTAATATACCAGACATCAGAGAAAATTCAATTTATTTAAAATTGTATAGATAAATATCTGAGTAGATAGAAGTTATATACTGATAGAAGTTGATGAAACCTAGTGTTTTCAAAGGGTGATCATGTATTCCTTCAAGTGTCGCCTATGCTAGGTCATCATAGGATATAGAGATAGGGAAATTTGGTTCCTATTTTTGTTGGACTGTTTGATGTTGTGGAAAGAAACATGTAGGTGGCATAATGACTAGCTCTTCAATATATATGCAGTGTTATTCGTGACATTTTCTATGTGTCACAACTTCATAAGTATCACCCTGACCCTTCTCATGTGATCTATGTGGATGATGTTGAGCTTCAGATAGATGTTCCCTATGAGGATTATCTGATACTTATATTGGATAGCAGTGAGAAAGTGTTTTGGGGAAAGATCATTCCACTAATTCATGTATTGTGGCAAAATTAGAGTGCAAAGAAAGAAACATGGGAGAGATAAGTGGATATGAGGGCTCAATGGACTTATCTTTTTTACTCATAATATGAAAAATTCTTGGGAGTATAGCTAGAGGAAAAGCTATTATAAGGTGGGGATATTTTAAGATCCCGACCTTTTTTGGAGATTTATCAGGCTTGTTTTCATGTATTCTTTCTGATTTGTTTTAGCATACTTTTATTGGTTTTTTTCTTGTGGTGTGTTTGATTGAAATTTTGAAATTTCAGAAGGAATTGGTCAAGTACATGGTTGCCGCACATTTTTTCTAAATTGTCTGCTCCAGTGCAAAAAAATCGGCTGGACCAAAATAGAGGGTATTCACGTGGATGGTGCATGTTTTGTAAAACTGTGTTCCCTATTTGGAGAAATTGTGCACCCCCCCCCCCCAGATAAGGTTCATGGTTAAACCGCATGGTTAGGGGAAACCATGTTCCCAAGCAGCAAACTGTGCATATAGGATTTTAATACCCCAAAAATTAGATCTAAATTTTCTTGAGCAC
Organism: Viscum album; assembly: GCA_963277665.1. Lineage (NCBI taxonomy): Eukaryota > Viridiplantae > Streptophyta > Magnoliopsida > Santalales > Viscaceae > Viscum > Viscum album. The sequence continues at coordinate 871,515,171 of OY728143.1, read as the reverse complement.
CCATTTTAAACCCTATTAAGAACTAACCCGACCCCTAACATATTATCATGATTTTAGAGCCCCCTGGATAGATTCCAAGCCATTCTGACTTCTATTCTTCATGATCTAAAGACTATTTTGATGGTATGAACCCCTCGCAATAATAGAATCTCATCCCATGTGGTTTCTTTATTCTCTCCCATATCTCCCTCATCTTTTAGAGATAATTTATCCTCCATCTTATTGGATATATATCTAGGATTTATAGATCTAGATCTAGGATTATGATATCCTAATTGCTCAATATTGAATTAGTGTTTATGGTCCATATCTTGTTCTACATCGTTGTACCACAAAAATTGGGGATTTTTGTTGAGTTATATCTATAAGGCCCCGGCCTTAAAAATTACTTAATCATGAATTAAACGAATAATTCACATAGAGGATCTTTTCAGGTTTAGAGTTTTAGAGAATTAGGTCATAACTATTACATCTCAAAATATTACATAATAGACACTTCTACTAAGTTTCCATAAAATAAAAATAAAAAACACTTAAAAATAAACATGTCTAGTTCCATGTTTTAGATAGAATGTATTTCCTTGATCCATACTTGACCCTATTCATCTTTAAGTCCTGTGGAAAATATTTCAAAAACTTGGGATGAGCATAAAAATCCTAGTAAATGATACACAAAGAAGGAAAACTGTTAGTTTTTTAAAACAACAAGTAAACTTTGAATACTTTCCCAAAGTAATACTTTTTAACTTTATGAAGTATTAAAAACTCTTCACTGAATAAAAGAACATTACTTAACCTTTTGTAACCAAAAGATTACCATAAAACCCATATAAATAACACATAACATAAAAAGGTAACTTGGGACATAAACATACTTTAATGGAATAACCATACAGTCGACTTCCACACATACTTAATGGAATAGCCATTTAGTCGACTTCCATACCCAATGAATTGGAGGTTATAACGTAACCACCCATATTGGTATTCATGGAACCACCCGTCATATGGTTTATCATGTAACCACCTGTTAAATGTCCAATTATCATTATAAAATTATAAGACATAAAACAAATATAATGGAAAGAAAACATTTCCATACTCTGATCACAATATATCACTTAAATATATTGACATAAAAAATCCATTATAAAAAACCATTTTAAATACCAAAATACATAAAAAAGTATATGGTATTTATTTCATTTTAAAAACATTACGGCTTGTTGAGGAATCCAAATACCAAATAATACTTGCGGTGGCGGAAAAGGTCGTTGTCACCGTGTACGTTAAAAAGAAACGTACTTTTTGTCGTTCAGTAAAATGCTTCATATAGAAAATATTACTTTCAAATAAAAGTAGAAGTAAAAGGGTTTTATACACTGTATAAAAGAAAGTTGTGTATAAAACAAAATATGCCTCAATAAAAGGAGATTGAGACGAAGTCCCTTACAAAGTCGGTATCATTAGATTAAGGATAAATCAATTACATGATTATGTGTGACAAATATAAATACACCAAATATAAGTGAATATTAAGTGTAAAACAATCAGATGTTATTCACACATATTCATATAATGACATATTCAAGGAGTACAGGTTTATCCCAAAGAATCAAAATTGGGTTAAGAAGTTCCCTTGCAAAAATTCTACAGCCTAACGGCGTCACTTCAAAATTCAGAAAATGAGTTGATGAGAGATAAAAAGGGTATCTCATCAATTGTACATTAAATTTAAAGCAATAAAGATATATAATAACACATCCCAACATAATAATATGGAATTTAAAAGACATAACAAAAGAAGTATTTTTAAAGAAGAGGAGGGTGAAAGCTCCCCTTATCGATTTGGGTAACTTTCAAAACGTACACCCCATTGAAGAAGGGTCATACAATGAATATTTAAATACCAATAAATGAAATTATATTACACAAGGAGTATAATAATGGGCTTTACATGCACCACTCAAAGGAAATGGTGGAAAATGTAGCATAAATCTCACACGAATAAAAGTGAGATGAAAAATCCCTTACGAAAACTCGGCAGCCTAACGGCACCACTTAAAACTTCCAAATATGTATTTATGAGATAAAATAGGGTATCTCATAATATGAACATAGAAATTACAGTATGAGGAATATAAAATAACATCCCCAAACATAAGAAATATGAGCTTAAAATAAATGACATAAAAGAGAGTACTTAAAAAGAAAGAGAGAGGTTGGATCCCTTACCTCGTATCCGACTTGACTCGATCGTTCTTTAATCTCCTGAATAATAAACTTGAGTTAATTTATACTTGATTAAGAACCTTTTTCAAGTTCATTATTCCTTTTATATCACTTATTACCATGTCATGAACACAATGTAATTATTTAAGTTAATAACGGTCGTTTTAACGATCATTGCTACTTGAGTCAAAAATAAACTCTTTATAATTACAAGTTTGTTCACGGGGTAAAATATCCATTATATAGAGAGTTATATTCACTATGTAGATATAATATATATAATATATATCCAATATATACATGTATTTATAATATTATATAACATTTAGAGTTAAGAAATGAAATGCACTGTTCATAGAGACGGTAAGTCGTACGTACGCATGAACGCTACTTCCATTTCTATTTCATATTTAATGGAATTAAAAAATAATGATACATAATAGTATTATAATTCCAGTATGGTATCATATATAATATCATTAAATATATCTTTTATACATACCACATATGGTATTAACGAATCAAGTTACTTTCTGGGGGCGGTAGTCCGCACTTCCTAAAATGAAAATATCGTGTTTACCCATAATGGAAACCATAAAGGTATGCCATAAATGAAAAATACATAAGCTTAAGGAAAAAATAAACATATTATATATCATATATAAATATAGTTACATATTAATGGCCACCTTTTAAGGTGTTAAAATAATATTGAACAATCATCGTTTCGTGAGGCAGAAATTCACCATCCACAGAAACAGTATGTTCTTTAACCATTAGATGTAGGTGTGTGTAAGTGTATCTCGAATCCTTATTATAAAAACATCCTAGTATATGGAAGATACTGGTGTTGTTAAAAAAGAAATTAATAAAAATAGTTTAGGGGGTTGGAGAAGCAAAATAAAACAAAAGAGCAGAAGTGAAGACGTTATCTTAAAATTGGGTAACTCCCTTTGGTTTGAACCAAAATGGTTTATTGAAGAGATTCCTGCCTAAGGTAATGCTTCTAGGATGAGTAGATGGATGTGGAGAGACAAAATAATCAGAGATTGGCCGATCCAAAGGCTTGAGAGGTGTGCGTAAGGTGGTAGAGGTGGGGGGCTTTTATAAGAAGAGAGGAGGGGTACTCTTGGAAAGTCAAGAAAGGTTATATTATTTTCAAATGAGTTTAGGATTTTAAAGGGTCCACATTGATATATTTCAAGGATAAGGTGATAAGGGTTCTAAATCCACACATCCAATAGTTTTTCGACATGTGTAGGTCTTAGATTTTACATTATCTTTTCATTTTATTTAAATCGTTAAATAATGAGGTAATCGCTACATCATCATGATGTCATAAATAATTTAATTTATTTAATGACTAAAAATTAAAAAAATACTATGATGTAGGAAATCGTTTTATCTTTCCAATGACTATTTATAGTCAAAAATATGACTTGTATAACCCCATGTAAAAAAAATTTATTAAAACAATACATGCTTGTGTCATTTTTACTTTTACTTTAAATAAAAGGCATTAATGTCATTATCTTACCCAAGTGGCTCCATGGTGTCACAAAAATCGACCCATGGGTTTTCTTGGTCATCCATGACTCATCCAATAAAGTTGGGACAAGTTTCAATATATTTTCATTTTATTATAATATCATTTTTACCTTAAATCACACAGATTACCTTTAATCGTGATTAATAAAACTTAAATGTTACTTTTCATCAAAAATTATTTTCATCCCATTAAACCAAATTTTACTTAACAATAAAAATCATTTAAATTGGATTTTTAAAATTCAAATCACAGAAGTGGTAAATTTCCATTTAAACGAAAAATCAGTTTTTGTAACCACCACTTTGTGGTTTCACTATTCATCAAAAATTAAGGTTTTTCAGAAAAATACCAAAAATTCACCCTAAGCTATATTTTATATACTGAATTAAAAAATGATGTCTATTTTACCAAATTCATAACATATAAGTTTCATTAATTAATTTTATAATTAAATCCCGTTGTCAAATCAAATAGCATATTTTTAAGAAACAATATCTATCAAAAGATTGACACTCGTTTATATCTAATCTCAAAGTGATATTAATTTCAATGACCACCATTGGATTAAATGGTAAAAATATATTCTAATTTAACTTTAAAACCAATTCAAAATATAATCTAATCATATAAATAAATTAGATTAAAAAGAGTTTTTGAATTAAAATACAACATTTTTCACTATTTATTAAAAAATGAACTTTATCGGAAAAATACCAAAAATTTACACGAAGTAAATTTCGATGTCCCGATTATAAAGAAGAATTTTATTTTTTCAAATACAACATATAAAATTTTCAAAAACATATTTAAAAAGGATTTTCCATCAAAAGGCGGTCAATCGACCTTTTAAAGAATATTAGAAGACTTATGCTTAAAATTGGATTCATTTGCATTTTTAATCCTCTAACATTTATTGTAAAAAGTAAAAATATTTGAAAAACATATATAATAATTTTGTAGTTAGTTCTATTCATTCCCGTCATTACAACGGCTAGGTGTTAACTACCATTTAAAATAAAATTATTTTATTATTAAAGTGCAACATAAGATTTCAAAGGAACTAGTTGTTGCGTATTGGGAAAGCCATCAAGCATAGCGTTCCCTTTAAAGTAATATTAATATTTTATTCACAAATATGGATAAATATAAAAATTTCATATTCTTTATTTACCTGGGGTGTTACATCCTTCCCCCCTTTTGGGAATTGCGTCCTCGCAATTTTAAAACTGGGATCCGAAACTTCATTGAAATCCCCACATCGGAAAAGGAGTAAATTAAACTATCACTTTAAAAGAAATAAAAGGAAGTACAAAGGTCACCCGAGTTAACCCATACTAGGATTCCATGTATGAAAACATGGATATGGAAGAAAAAACAAAGGTTCATGTTCTGAGGGAGTGTGATAGAAAACATGTTTAGGAGAAAGTTAATCACCAGAAAATCACAAACTTGTGATGGGTTAATCGGTATTGGATTCCCCAGTAGGAAACATTAACGGACAACATTTTTTTTAGTTACTTTTCATTGAGGAATTTATTTTTGAGCTTAACTAAAACATAAGGAAACATACTTACTTGTCATGTTGACGTTCAAATTTTACTAGATTTCTTACACGAACACATATTTTCTCCAAAAGATGAGTATTTAGGATGACTTGTTTACATTAAGAGAGCTATAATCAACTTCTAGAGAATCACCTAATCCACAATAGAGAACTGTATACTTCCCATGTCTTTAGACCTTAACCAAAACTAAAACCAAAAAGGTTAGTATTAGATGATATAATACCCAAAAAGGATAATCCTTTATAAAAAGGAAATCTATTCTTAACCTCTAAAATTTGTCCAACAAGACCAAAAGTTCAACGAAGACCAAAAGTAAACTAAACTAAGATTGAAACCCAAATATTTGAAGGACTTAATCTTATAGCCTTCCAAGTTAAATCGTAACACTTATCTCCAAACAACATCAGTTGCCCTTAAAGTCTCATATTGAAAAGTAATTAACCTAATCACATATCCTACATGATGGGTTAATAATTTCTATAGATTACCCAAAATCAACTTACTCTTAATTCATAAAATCAACTTACTAAAAAGAATTATTAAAACTAACCAGGGACTTCACGTAGTCTAGTGGTAGGTGATAAATACCAGTCGCACTTTGGTTGTGGGTTCGATTCCTGCAGTTTTGTCCGACGTGACGGGTTGTCACACAGTCTGCGTGTTGTCCTTTTTCCAAACTATATAATTCTCAAATCATTCCCCAAAAAGAGATAAAATCATCAAAAACAACCATAACATAATTTAACATCAATTTTATCTCATGCCTTTCACTTTCCATCATAACATATAGTAACCCATAATTACCTCAAAAGTAAGGATCATATAAACCCAAATGGTTCTTTATAACTATGTCCACAAAAGAAAAGATAACTATTCCTTGAATAAAATTTTCATATATCAAATATCAGGGTTACACATACTATAAAAAAATCTTCTAATGTAACCCCATCATCAAAAGAGACTTAATACTCTTAAGAATTTCACCATAACTCTTGAAGCCCTTATATGTTGACTTATTACTCATTCAACATTTTTCATGATCCATTAACCATTCCTTTCCAAATTATTCTGAAATACTTCTTTCCTAAAAACAAAATCATGAATCATATCCTAATATTCAAAAATAGGAAAATAAAAGTTAAGAAATAATCCATACCTTTATTTGGTCATTTTTAGTTTCTTCATCCTCAATCGGAATGGCATTAGGTACTGGTAAATAAATATTTGTACGATCTTGGTGATCCCATTCCCGAAACTTCTTCATAGGACATGTGTTGGCATAATGACCATGCACACAACATTTAAAACATTCAATTGATCCCTCATAAAGAACTTCTTTCCCTTTCCTTGAGTCAACTGGATGCTTCCTTTTTCCATGGCAGGTTCTTGCTTTATGACCTTCATTTCCACATCTATAGCATATTTTTGTCCCTTTGAAACATTTTACTAGGTGTATCTTTCCACATCTTTGACACATAGGTTTTTTAACACACTTACCTTTATCATTATTACCTGTAGTTCTGTAGGGATTTGTTTCTCACATATATGATGCCTTATAGAAATCACCAAGGTTTAGGTGGTCAATCATGACTCCAGATAGTTGGTTGAGGATAAACACAAGATTTCTCATTGCAGCTCCCATATCATTCAGTTGCTCGCTCAGAAAACTGTCACAGTTTCTTTCACATCCACTATTACTTTGGTGCCTGCTAGATCCAGCCATTTACTAAAACCAAAAAGGTCAGTGTGAGTATATCAACAAAACCATCATGTATTAATGAAGGAGATAAACACTAAGATATACTTACTCATTCACTTTTATCTAAAACTAGGACTCTTTCTGAAATCCTAACCATTATGGTAATGTCACTTATGCTTAGAGAATACCCTAACCTCTAAAGTTATCTAAACCGACCTCTGATACCAACTATAAGGCCACAGCCTTAAACATTAATTAATCATGAATTAAACGAATAATTCACATAGAGGATCTTTTCAGGTTTAGAGTTTTAGAGAATTAGGACATAACTATTACATCTCAAAAGATTATATAGTAGACACTTCTACTAAGTTTCCATAAAATAAAAATAAAAAACACTTAAAAATAAACATGTCTAGTTCCATGTTTTAGATAGAATGTATTTCCTTGATCCATACTTGACCCTATTCATCTTTAAGTCCTGTGGAAAATATTTCAAAAACTTGGGATGAGCATAAAAATCCTAGTAAATGATACACAAAGAAGGAAAACTGTTAGTTTTTTAAAACAACAAGTAAACTATGAATACTTTCCCAAAGTAATACTTTTTAACTTTATGAAGTATTAAAAACTCTTCACTGAATAAAAGAACATTACTTACCCTTTTGTAACCAAAAGATTACCATAAAACCCATATAAAGAACACATAACATAAAAAGGTAACTTGGGACATAAACATACTTTAATGGAATAACCATACAGTCGACTTCCACACATACTTAATGGAATAGCCATTTAGTCGACTTCCATACCCAATGAATTGGAGGTTATAACATAACCACCCATCCTGGTATTCATGGCACCACCCGTCATATGGTTTATCACGTAACCACCCGTTAAATGTCCAAGTATCATTATAAAATCATAATCCATAAAACAAATATAATGGAAAGAAAACATTTCCACACTTTGATCACAATATATCACTTAAATATATTGACATAACAAATCCATTATAAAAAATAATTTTCAATACCAAAATACATAAAATATTATATGGTATTTATTTCATTTTAAAAACATTACGGCTTGTTGAGGAATCCAAAGACCAAATAATACTCGCGGCGTCGGAAAAGGTCGTTGTCACCGCGTACGTTAAAAAGAAATGTACTTTTTGTCGTTTAGTAAAATGCTTCATATAGAAAAGATTCATTTTGAATAAAAGTAGAAGTAAAACGGGTTTATACACCGTATAAAATAAAGTTGTGTATAAAACAAAAAATGCCTCAATGAAAGGAGATTGAGACGAAGTCCCTTACAAAGTCGGTATCCTTAGATTTAGGATAAATCAATTACATGATTATGTGTAAAAAATATAAATACACCAAATATAAGTGAATATTAAGTGTAAAACAATCATATTTTATTCACACATATTCAAATAACGACATATTCAAGGAGTACAGGTTTATCCCAAAGAATCAAAATTGGGTTAAGAATTTCCCTTGCAAAAATTCGACAGCCTAACGGCGTCACTTCAAAATTCAGAAAATTAGTTGATGAGAGATAAAAAGGTTATCTCATCAATTGTACATTAAATTTACAGAAATAAGGATATATAAGAACATATCCCAACATAATAATATGGAATTTAAAAGACATAACAAAAGAAGTCTTTTTAAAGAAGAGGAGGGTGAAAGCTCCCCTTACCGATTTGGGTAACTTTCGAAACGTACACCCCATTGAAGAAGGGTCATACAATGAATATGAAAATACCCATAAATGAAAATATATTACATAATGAGAATAATAATGGGCTGTACATACACCACTCAAAGGAAATGGTAGCAAATGTAGCATAAATCTCGCGGGATTAAAAGTGAGATGAAAAATCCCTTACGAAAACTCGGCAGCCTAACGGCGCCATTTAAAACTTCCAAAAATGTATTTATGAGATCAAATAGGGTATCTCATAATATGAACATAGAAAGTACAGTATGAGGAATATAAAATAATATCCCCAAACATAATAAATATGAGCTTAAAATAAATGACATAAAAGAGAGTACTTAAAAAAGAAAGAGAGAGGTTGGATCCCTTACCTTGTATCCGACTTGACTCAATCATTCTTTAATATCCTGAATAATAAACTTGAGTTAATTTATACTTGCTTAAGAACCTTTTTCAAGTTCATTATTCCTTTTATATCACTTATTACCATTTCATGAACACTATGTAATTATTTAAGTTAATAACGGTCGTTTTAACGATCATTGCTACTTGAGTCAAAAATAAACTCTTTATAATTACAAGTTTGTTCATGGGGTAAAATATCCATTATATAGAGAATTATATTCATTTTGTAGATATAATATATATAATATATATCCATTATATACATTCATTTATAATATTACATAACATTTAGAGGTAGGAAATGAAATGCACCGTTCATGGAGACGGTAAGCCGTACGTACGCATGAACGCTACTTCCATTTCTATTTCATATTTAATTGAATTAAAACATAATGATACATAATAGTATTATAATTCAAGTATGGTATCATATATAATACCATTAAATATATCCTTTATACGTACCACATATGGTATTAACGAATCAAATCACTTTGAAGGGTGGTAGTTCTCACTTCCTAAAATGAAGATATCGTGTTTACCCATAATGGAAACCATAAAGTTATGCCATAAATGAAAAATACAGAATCTTAAGGAAAACAAAAACATATTATATATCATATATAAATATAGTTACATCTTAATGCCCACCTTTGAAGGTGTTAAAAGAATATTGAACAATCATCGTTTTGTGAGGCAGAAATTCACCATCCACAGAAACAGTATGTTCTTTAACCATTAGATGTAGGTGTCTGTAAGTGTAGATCTAATCCTTATTATAACAACATCCTAGTATATGGAATATAATGGTGTTGTTAAAAAATAAATGAATAAAAAGAGTTTATGGGGTTGTAGAAGAAAAATAAAACAAAAGAGCACAAGTGAAGACGTTACCTTAAAATCGGGTAACTCCCTTTAGTTTGAACCAAAAGGGTTTCTTGAAGAGCTTACTACCTAAGGTAAGGATTCTAGGATGAGTAGAGGGATTTGGAGAGACAAAATGATCAGATCTTGGCTGAGACAAAGGCTTGAGAGGTGTGGGTAAGGAGGTACAGGTGGGGGCCTTTTATAAGAGGAGAGGAGGGGCACTCTTAGAAAGTCAAGAAAGGTTACATTATTTTCAAATGAGTTTCGGATTTTAAAGGTCCCACATTGATATATTTCGAGAATAAGGTAATAAGAGTTCTAAATCCACCCATCCAATAGGTTTTTGACATGTGTAGGTCTTAGATTTTACATTATCTTTTCATTTTATTTAAATCGTTAAATAATGAGGTAATCGCTGCATCATCATGATGTCATAAATAATTTAATTTATTTAATGATTAAAATTAAAAAAAAATATGATGTAGGAAATATTTTTATATTTACAATGAATATTTATAGTCAAAAATATTACTTGTATAACCCCATGTAAAAATTGTTTTATTAAAATAATACATGTTTGTGTCATTTTTACTTTTACTTTAAATAAAAGGCATTAATGTCATTATCTTACCCAAGTGGCTCCATGGGGTCCCAAAAATCGACCCATGGGTTGTCTTGGCCATCCATGACTCATCCAATAGGGTTAGGACAAGTTTCAAGATATTTTCATTTTATTATAATATCATTTTTACCTAAAATCACACTGATTACCTCTAATCACGATTAATAAAACTTAAAAGTTAGTTTTCATCAAAAATTATTTTCATCCCATTGAACCACATTTTACTTAATAATAAAAATAATTTAAATTGTATTTTTGAAATTCAAATCACAGATGTGGTAAAGTTCCATTTAAACAAAAAATTAGTTTTTGTAACTACCACTTTGTGGTTTCACTATTCCGCAAAAATTAAGGTTTTTCAGAAAAATACCAAAAATTCACCCTAAGCTATATTTGATATTCCGAATTCAAAAATGATGTCTATTTTACCAAATTCCTAACATATAATTTTCATTAATTAATTTTATAATTAAATCCCGCTGTCAAATCAAATAGCGTGTTTTTAAGAAACAATATCTATCAAAAGATTGACACTCGTTTATGTCCAATGTCAAAGTGATATTAATTTCAATGACCACCATTGGATTAAATGGTAAAAATATATTCTAATTTAAATTTAAAACCAATTCAAAAGATAATCTAATCATATAAATGAATTAGATTAAAATGTGGTTTTGAATTAAAATACAACATTTTTCATTATTCATTAAAAAATGGACTTTATCGGAAAAATACCAAAAATTTACACAAAGTAAATTTTTATGTCCCGATTCTAAAGAATAATTTTATTTTGTCAAATACAAAATATAAAATTTTCAAAAGTATATTTAAAAAGGGCTTTCCATCAAAAGGCGGTTAATCGACCTTTTAAAGAATATTAGAATAGTTATGCTTAAAATTGGATTCATTTGCATTTTTAATCCTCTAACATTTATTGTAAAAAGTAAAAATATTTGAAAAACATATATAATCATTTTTTAGTTAGTTCTGTTCATTCCCATCATTACAATGGCTAGGTGTTAACTACCATTTAAAATAAAATTATTTTATTATTAGAGTGCAACGTAAGATTTCAAAGGAACTCGTTGTTGCGTATTGGGTAAGCCATCAAGCATAGCGTTCCCTTTAAAGTAATATTAATATTTTATTCACAAATATGGATAAATATAAAAATGTCATATTTTTTATTTACCTGGGGTGTTACAATATCTCCTCAACGAATTGAGGTATATGGTCTAATATTCAAATCCAATGGTCATGATTTCAATTATGTGTATGTAATTGTATAATTTATATTATATGACTACCAATTTCATTTCTTAGATTGAATTAATTAATTTTTAGAAATAATTAATTAAAGGTTTGTGAAATGGGAATAATTAATTATTGAATTAATTATTAGGATATTGAATTGTGGTATTTGAGTAATAATTGAGATTGATTGAACTTAGATAATTTATGTTTGAATTAATAATATAGATATTGCGTTGTTTGATGTGATTAATTAATTGGTTATTTAATTAATGGAATTTATGTGCTTAATTAATTAGTTAATTAATTAAAAGGACTGATATAATGAACTAATTAATGAATTAGTAATGAAATTGATGTGATTAATTAATTTTTGAATTGATTAATGGAATTGATGTGGTTAATTAATTGGGGGAATTAATTAAGTTGATTTGTGTGATGAACTAATTGTTTAATTTGTTGTGGAATAATGTGAATATGGAATTGTTGAGATTTATTAATTAATTATAAAATTAACAAATATTATTTTGTGATATATTCATTTATGAAATGATTAATGGTAAAAGTGGCATTCGGTCATGTATTATGAAATATGAATGGTGACAATGGAATTCAATTATGAAATGATGAATAATAAAAATAACATTCGTCCGTGTATTATAAATATGAATTGTAACAATGACATTCAATTATTAAATTATGAATGGTAATAATGGCAGACAATCATGTATTATGAATTATGAATAGTAAAAATATCATTCAATTGTGAAATTATAAATGGTAATAGTGGAATTTAGTCTTGTATTATGAAATATGAATGGTAACAATGGAATTAAATTATGAAATGATGAATGGTGATAATGGAATTATGTCATGTATTATAAATATAAATGGTAATAATCGAATTCAGTTATGAGTTATGAACGGTATCAATGGTATTCATATATATGATATGGTTTGGGTGTCCTCGTGAACTCAGTGGGTTATGTGGTTAAATAAAAAATAATTTAATAAATGTAAATTTTTTACTTTATTTCTAACATTTATTCTTTATACAACTACATACAATGATTTGACTAGATATTATTTTAGACAATGTTGTTGGCATCCTATTGATTTGTACTCACACCCTACTCGGCTTGCCTGATCGGTACCCAAATAGATCTCATGGTTTTAGGATAGGATATGGGAAAAGGCTGAATGTTAGATGGTTGGTTCAGGATGAAGCATGGATGAGGGAACCAGATATGGTTCCGGACCCACTTGGGAGTTGTCAGTTTCTTTACTTTTGGGATTGCATGTTCACACTTGACTCGTACTTTGGCATGGTATATTTAATATATAGTTTTAGTATTATATTTACATATTTGATCTTCTGATATTGGATTGCTTATATGATATTTTTAAATAGTTTCTTATTTTCCACTGGTGTATTACTCTGATAAAAGAGGGTTTAGTCTCTTCATGATTGATATTAGACCATCACTACTAGTCGGTATCCTCTAGCATATGGGGAGGCACGCTTGAGGTCACATAATGACCAGATCGGTCCACCAATATGTGGTACATGGGATGGGATGTTACATAAGACTAAATAGAGGAAAAATTCCTTAAATTATAGTAAAGTATAGAGTAAGTTGTTTCCAATAAACAAAATCCTAGTTTGGCACTACAAGTGAACGGGGTTATGGAAAAGTTGTATCCAAGGGAAATAAACTCAAAAGGGGTACATAAAGAATTGAATCGATCTACACCCAGTTCATAATAAAGATTCCTTTCTATGCACCTTATTTTACACTCCTAGGATATATGTATTGGTAAATTCACAATCTCCTTACAAACCATCATAAAGGGAACAAAAATACCCATAAAATTTATATTAGGATATAGATCATGGATAACTTAGATTCAAACCTATAAATTCATAGTTTGAGGAATATATTTAATTTATGAGTTATCCATTCAATTTTCATTGTTTCCATTTTAAGTGTTTAATAGTTTAACAATTATCATCCCTAATTTTCCCTTTATACTGGTCAATAGTTGGAAATAGGAGGAACTGAGTCACTAACCAATGTTATAGGCATTATGATGACTACCCAAATAAGATTCCCAACCTCATGGAATCAGTATTTGGGAACTTCATGATAATAAATTCTCAATTAACTAAAGCTTTTAATAGAAACAAAAATCAAGGTGAAAAATAGCATCCTCCTAAGAAAGTGAAAGTGGTAATTGAGAGCTTTATATGAAAAAGGTAACTAAATTTCAATAGATCTTCTGATCATTAAATCATAGAAAAATGGATCAAATCCATTGAAAATAGCATCTACATTATTCAATTCTTTGATCAAGAGAATGTTGGGTTAGTTGTTTAAAGTATTGATAGAGAAGCTACTCAATAGTGGACATTGATCAAAAATATAAAGCTTGAGGAAGAGATCAAAGTGATGGAGTGGAAAGAATTACAGGAAAAAAAAATTGATAAATATTTTCCTCACACTATCTATCTTAAAATAGAGAGGTATTTCTTTGGACTCGATAAAAATGAAGATGAATCCATTTTGGAATATAAGGATAACTTCACAATACATTCATAATACGCCTCTAACATTTTCATTGATCCTAAAATTAAAGTTGACCACTTCTTTAGTGGGATAAATTTGAGTCTAAAAAAAGCATTGGTGAGTAGAGACTTTGAAATCTATGATGAAATTTTCTAATGTTCCCTCAAATACAAATTTTGGATCAGGAAATCTCAAGGGCCTCACAAGTCTGGATATACAAAACTAAGAATGGATTTTAATTTGGGCAGTGTAATGGAGAAATCTCATAGGGTTAATAAAGTCCAACATCCTTCTTCTCAAAAGTGCGGGAAGAAACATCCATGAAATTTATTGAATAGGAAAATGAAATTTTTTAGGTGTGTGAAGGAGAGGCACCTAGATAGAGAATACTAAAAGAAGAAACCCACCAATATGATGGAATAAAGGAATGCCTTAGTAAACCCTCATTCTGAAGTAAAATGTTTCAATTTCAAGGAATAAGGACACTATGTGAATCAATGAACCAGCCAATAGATTTTAAGTATAACCGATGAAAAAACCACCAAGGCATAGAGATAAAGGGAAATCGTACGCCATCACAACTATTGAGGTGGATCTCAAAAACTATTTGATTAGAGGAACATGGATAGTTCATTCAATAATAGTGAACATACTATTTGATTCTAGTTATGTACATTATTTCATATCACACAATTTTAGTAAAACTATTCAAACACCACCTAAAACATGAAAGTGGAGCTATCAAGGAAAATAGAAAATGGGGAAATTATTTCAACCCAAGTATTTAACTACTTCCCTATCCGTTGTTGTGGGATGAATTTCCCAACAAACCTTATGATAAAACATTTAGTGGAATTTCATGCTATTTCATGTATGGATTATCTTTCCTTATATAGATAAAACATAAATTTCTAAGTGGAGGAAATTTACCTCAATATCACAAATCATACTCTGATTATATACAATTGAAAAAAGGAGGATGAATCTCCTTTGGTATCATCATATCACAAAAGGATATTATTACCTTATGAGAAAGTGTATCTAGATCAAATGATTGACACTAAGTAAAAGATCATCCTTGATGACATACCTATTTTAAGGGAACATGGAGATGTGTTTCTTGAAGAGTTAATTGTTCTTCATCCAAGTTGTAATGTAGATTTTTCAATCAAACATATACTCAGATATCTTACATTATCCAAGAATCCATAGAGAATGGAATCTAATAAACTTGAAGAGGTTGAGAAGAAACTACTATAGAATATGGATAAAGGGTTTATCCACCCAAGTGCATCACCATGGGGTGTGTCAGTTCACTTTATTAAGAAGAAGGATGATTCAGTGTTCCTCTACATTGATTATCATGAGATCAATAGGAACATGATAATGAAAAATTATCTTTTGAAACATATTGGTGACTAGTTCGATCAGCTACATGGATATCAGTACTTCTATAAGGTGGTCTCCAATCGAGATATTATATTATAAATGTGAAGGAGGAGGATATCATCATGAATGGTTTTCATGCAAGGTATGGGAATTATCAGTTTATAGTAATTCCATTTTCACTCAATAATTCTCTATTTATATTCATATACTTAATGAATATAGTCTTTAGGGAATACTTTGAAAATTATGTAGTTTTCTTTATAAGCAACATTCTTATATACTTTAAAATAAATTAAGAAAATAATGATCAATTGAATATTTTACTCAAGACCTTGAGAAAGGAAAATTTATATGAAAAGTATAGTAAATGTGAGTTTTGGATTGATCAAGTAACATTTTGGGGGCATATAATCACCAGAAAAGGGATATCTATGGATACTTTGAAAAATAGGCAATTTAAAGACAACACAAACTAACATATGTGATGAAGATTTGTAGTTCCTTGGACTACTTGGTAACTATCATCGATTTGTGATAAATTTCTCATGATTTTCAAGCTCACTAACCAAGCTAACTGATAAGGGAATGAAGTTTAACTAAACTAATGAATGCAAGGAGCGATTTAAAGAGTTAAATAGGAGGTTAATCACTACATCAATGCTCACATAACACACCGGTGGGGAAGTATTTGTGATATATAGTGATGCATCTAAATTTTTTAGGTTTTTCTACTCATACTGGATGATAAAGTGATAGCATATGTCTCTCACCAATTATGATTCATGAGTAGAAATACCTGAAACATGATCTGAAATTGGGTATGGTGATCTTCTTGTTGATGATGTAGTGACATTATGTCTATGGGGAGAAGTGTAACATATATATGGATCACAAAACCATCAGGTATAAATTCAAAAAAAATTATCTTCGTATTTTATAATGAAATTGGATAGATGCAATCAAAAAATAAGAGTTTTTAATCCATTATCATCCTAGGAAGGTGAAAAAAAGTGGCATATGCTCTGAGTATTAAGGATCCAACAAACCTATCCATATAGAGTATTTAAAGGGATATAATCTTGTTGGATATGAAGAAGATTGACATGGAAATAATAAAAATATATTCATCCTATCTGATCAAATAATAGCTAAACCATCCATTATTGAGAATATCATGGATTCTCAAAAATATGATAAAGAGATAAAAGAAAAATAGTGAATATTCCATAGTTAAAATTTTTTAAATATGTATTGATAAGTTTTGGAACCTATATATGTGTCCCATCAATGATAGATATATAGAGTTAACTTATGGATGATGCACATAACTCATACTTCTCAATTCATATGGGAAGAACCAAGATGTATTACGATCAAAAGTAAAAGTTTTTCCTGGTTAACATGAAAAGAAATATTGTAGAATATGTATCTCAGGGCTTGATATACCAAAAATTCAATGTTAGATTACATAATTCTAATTGAATGGTAAAACCATTTCCTGTACTGGTATGTAAAAAAGAAAATATAACTAGCTATGTCATCATAGGACTCCCTAGGACATTAAAGGCAATAACACCATCTGAGTGGTAATAGATCTCCTTACATAGTCAGTAATTTTCAATGATATTAATGAATATTTATATATTTAGAAACTCTCTAGGATATATATAAGATAAGTGGTAAGATATCGCATAGTTCCACTCTTCATTACATCAAACTGAGATTTAAGGTTTACCTCAAGGTTCTGTAGAATCCTTCAGTAAGTGTTGGATATAAAGATGAGTTTCAATACTCCTTATCACCCCCAGATAGATTTTCGGTCAGAAAAAAACATTAAAACTTTATAGGATATGTTTATATCATGTTCAATGGATTTCCAAGTATGTTAGAATCAGAACCTTCCCCTAGTGAAGTTCTCATATAACAATAGTTTCCATTCTAGCTTCAAATGGTACTTTATAAGGATATTTATGGGAAGAGGTGTCGAACTCCAACATGTTGGGATGATTTTGAATAGAATAATATTATGGTACCTAATATTATCTTGGAGATAATATAGAAGGTTCAAAAAATTCAACATTATATGAAATTTTCACAAAGATGAAAGAAAATATATGCATACACTCATTGATGAGACCATGTGTTTGAGGTCTGAGATAAAGTGTTCCTTCATATATCTTCAAGGAAGAAATTATTAAGGTTTTGGAAGAAGGTAAATCTTAGTCTAAGATACATCATCCCCTTTGATATCATTGATCCCATCGGAGTTTCAACCTATTGAATAACACTCCCCCCAAACATATCTGAAGTACATGATGCGTTCCATGTATCCCTATTATGGAACTAAATATTACACCTCTCACATGTACTAAATCAATAGGAGCCTCCAATTGAGAATTATATTTCATATAAGAAGAATTAGCTGAAGATATTCTATCATAGAGACAATGTTATGCGAAATAATATAACTCACCTGGTAAAAGTGTTGCCCTAAAACCATAGGTTTGACGAACAAACATGGGAGTCAGAAGAGTCAATGGAATAGATGTACCCTTATCTTTTATAATGTATAAAATGAAATTTAAAAGGTAAAATTTATGAATGATAGAATAATGTAATGACCCAAACTTTTATAAATGAATTTAACTTTTTTAGTGAATAAATTCCTTATTAAGTAATATAGTTATAAAAAACACATACATTAATTTTTTAATTTTGTATCGATATATCCTGTTGGATTTAAAATATCATTAAGAATATTAACCATTTATAATGTATTTATTGTAAAATACTGATTAATATTAGTATATAATAAGGGATTTGATAAATTTTATTGACATAAATAGAAGAATCGATGGCTTCAGTCAATAGGAACATACCCTATGAAGCACATTATCAGAGCTTCTGAAGAAGATAGCATCCCTGTCATATTTCCTTGACTAAGACCAAGTCAATATTAATTAATTGAAGCTCAGGAAAAATTGTTTATAAGGTAATTTCAAGCTTATCGAGATCACAACCCAAACCATGTTTTTTGAACCACCCCAAAAAAGCATCACCATCACACACAATATCCTTAGTGCGTATGCTGGTGTAATAAGAGGTTATGTATCTAGACCCTATCAATATGAATTTAAATATTTTATTTTTCATGTAATAATAATTATATTTATCCCTTTTATTATTAATTTATAAATTATTATGTAATCATTTTCATAAAAATTAGATTTGGACATGAAGAAATCAAAATTATATATTTAAGAAATATAAAGTTTCAATTAAGACACTCTTTTAATAACTTTAATATTTTTTGAAAAAATTGTATTTTATTAAAATATTAGTATTAAATAATTGTTATATAAATATAAATGATAATGTAATTTAATAAAGTCCATTGTAATTTTTAAAGTCTCATAAATTGGTTAATATCATAAAAACTAGCATTTTCCAGTGAATATATTTTTTATTTAAAAGAAACAATTATCATATTTAAAACATTATTTTCATAAAATAAATAATATTTTTGGAATAAAAATGTTAGAATTTTCTAATGGTGAATTTTTTATAAATTTCTAGATAGATGAATTTTGGTATAAAAATTAAATACAGAATGAATATATAGTTTGTATTATGACATCATAATAACCCAAAAGTGATGTAATAAATACTATAAAAGTAATAAATGAACAAATACATATTTCCAATTTAAAATAATTAGTTTTTGAATTTATTTTATTAGTTTTATAGCCCTTTAATGAATCTTCTAAGACCTATTTTATATTTTAAGGTTTTAGAATCAATTCTTTTTAGAAATTACTCACTTCCACATCACCAACGGCATTATTTTAATATTTTCATTTCCTATACTTAAAAAATATTTAAAACCAATACTCTTTAATATAAACCATAGTAATGTTTTTTTTATAATATAGAGTACAAAAACTATGTTTAGAAATTAATAAATAAATCTCATGTCTTTTGATATAAGTACATTCCCAATCTCACACTCTACTTCAATAAAACAAATAGAGCATAAATTTATTCTCCCAATCCATCTATAAATCTCTCCCAATCTATTCTCAATCACTTAATAATATCCTCTCAATATTTTATAAGCACCCTCTCAAGGTAAGGGATCTACTCTACTTCTTTTTTATTTCAAGTACTTTCTTTGTACTAACCTTTTTATTCCCAATTTTTTATGTCATAGTGTCATTTTAAACTTTCCTTTAATGTCCTTATAATTCCATTGTAATGATAGTACACCTTTCACTCTCATTAAACCCTCCCTTTATCCTTTATGTGCACCATTTATGCTGCTAAAATTATCCTGTGATTTTTCCAAGCCAAACATTTATATAGTGAATACCCATCCCCACATTTACTCAATGGTATTAACCTAGATGTAACTATCCTTAATTGATTTTTTACATCCATTAATATAACCCATACTCTTTAATCATGGGACTAAAATTGATGAAATGTGTTCTTATATTGAATTATCAATGTGGAGTAATAATGATAGTACATAATATGAATATAACAAGTGGGCCCAAAATTATATAGACCATAGATGCATTGGGTAATGTTTTTATCTCATGATATACCATGAATTTTTCATGGTAGGTAATTCTAATAACACTATGTCCTGATGTATTATTGGTTATTATTGATTTATTCTAATGATTTCATGTTTTATGTTGTTACCACATTCTCATGTTTCCTGGATGTTATCACATTATATCATGCATTGATGTTCATCTTTATGATTCCCATCCCCTTTATGTCACCTTGATATTCCTCTTTACTCAAATGTATTGATTTTATCACATTATTTTTTTATTATTCCCTTATTGTGATTTATATCTCACCCCTTTCTTAAGTACACCCCTGGGTTATCCCATGCAGTTTTAGAAGAGTGATGGGATTTTAAGATCATGTTAAGGAGTTTTAAATAAGGTTGGTGTATCCCCATTTCAAGTTATTATATAATGTATCTAATTAAGAAAATCTACAATGTGTTTCAATATTTTTGTATTTTATAATGTGTGACTTTATGTAATAAATCATGAATTAAGGTGTATTGAAGATATGGGTTGTCATATGACACGTAGAAACATCAATTTTGAATGTGAAAAGTTATTATAATATCCTATTTCTAAAAGAATTGAGAATTATCATGTTCAATAAATGTATTTCATTTAATATAAACTTGGATTCTATTTCTTCTTTTAACAATATATTTATTTTCTCTTTGAGATTTAGGTTGAGTTTTTTTTCTTCATCATGTAACTTCTTTAGATCATCAATCTCTTTTAGTGACTTAGATTTTTCTTCAAGAAATGATTTTTGTTTGTTTATTGAAATAACATATTTATTAAACTTGTTTTTCCCCAATTCAAATTTAATAATATTTGAGAGAAATTATCTCAACTCTATTTTAAGTATAAAATTCATCAGAGTCACCTCTTATTCTTCAAATCTACTATTTTTATCACTGTTGAACTTTTCATCATCCACTTTTTCAATAAGTAATTTCTCGGTAATATCACCACTGTTGTTTCCATATTCAACTCTCTTATCATTATTTTTCTCATATTTGGAAAAAAAATCTCTTTTTATATTTAGATAAATTATTTTCCTTTCCCATTGAATATAATTATTATTTTTAAACCCTCTTCTTCATTGATATTCCTAACTTTCGAACTTCTTCAATACTATCATAATTTTCCTTTCCATATGGACAATTTTTTGAGAACTATCCAATGTCTCCACAACTAAATCACTTTAGTTGTAACTTTCCTTTAAACTAAACCATGAATATTATCAAATTTTTATTAAAAAAAAGACAAAAATTCATAAAATATTCTATATTCTGCATCTTCAATTTCAGAGTAACTCGCATATTCCTCGATAACTTTCTTATATTTTTCTTTCATAAAAGCATTGAAATAAATTTCTAATTTAAATTTTTTATTTTTTTTTCTTCATAAAAATTTCTCTAATAATTTTTTAAGTGATGAGATTGATATGCAGATCATATATAGATAGAGTTTTAGGATCTCTATCTTATAAGGATAACACCCTGGTATCAAATTCTATTAAAAGAATTCTTATAATCTTTCAAGAATAATTGAATCTTCCAGAATATCACCAAAAAATATTATGGTGCTTACAATGTCATTAACACTTATGAAAAAGTCATCAAAAGAATCATCACCGCTTATATTAAGATCTTCATACTTCAATTTCCATATCTAAAAAATTTCTACCACTTATTTCATATTTTCTTCATAAATTTCCGTTAACTTTCCCTAGAATCCTTCAGGTGTTTAAAGGGCTTAAACCCTCAAAAATTTACTTTTGGAGAGTGAGGAAAGTAGAGAATTTATGTAACTCCCACCATTCTCCTAATTATTCTTATCAACTGTTGCTCAGGGAGCACCCTAAGTAGGAGGAAGGAAACCATCTGTAGTAGCTTCAAGAAATTAATGGAAAATGGATATAAGATAAGGTATCATTTTTTCCATCCAAATATGATAGTTCTTCCCATTGAAGTTAGGAATAAACTTAATATTCATAAAGTTATAAACATCAATAGAAACATGCCTTTTCTTCAAACTTCAACAAAATTTAAATGAAGGAAACATTCAATGCGATACTGATTTAAAGAGACAATACGGATCTGTGTGATATCTAAGAGGGTGATGGGGTGAAACAATGATATTTTATTTTTATGTTTTCTTACTTATGAAAAATATTCACCTTTGGTTAGTGTGAAATTACTTTTCTGGAAAACAAAACAAGAACACCCATAGGAATAAAATTATTTACAAGTTTTACTACTCAACAATAATATCTAGTCCGTAGAATAGTTTGGAAGTAATCAAAGGCCATACAATCCTAAGAATACAATAATTTTGGGGGTTATAGCAAGTAGGGAATATCTATCACATACAAGAACTTTAGTCCTTTTAAATTTCAATTGCTCCTCATATAGATACTAAGATATAATAATCTTTCTTAACAATAATAATAACCTTCCCAAAATGGATTCAATGTTGTCATTATGTTACTTCAAATCTCTCCACACTATACTTGTTACAAGTTCTTCTTATGTATCTTCACTTTTTTTCAAAGCAATGAGTAAGGAAATTCATTTATCCAATATAAGTCAGTCTAGTAAAATTCATATGGTATACTCAGTCTAATCAACATTTTGTTTTTTAAAATTGATACCATTATACCTGACATATTGAAATGATCACCTCTTCGCTATTCTAATCTAATACCAAATGATGGGAAGACGTTTTCTGGTATCTATCATTTTGATATCACCCCATCTGATACATCAACATAATAACTCTTAAACTCTCAAATCAATACTTCAAACCTTCATTAATTCTCTAAGTACTAATAACATTAGTATCCTTCTCCAGCACACATGCTTCCCTTTATATAGGTAACATTTCACTTAAAATTTGGGAATAAGTATAAGATAAAATTTGAATTCAAACTTTCAAATATAAATATCCTAAAAATTACTTATTATGTTTGACTAACTATATACTTTATAAATATAGGAGTGAACAATATTTTGAGAAACTTTCCTAAAATCATATAATCAGTGTTCTTCTTAAAACCTTATGAAATATCAACTTGAACATTCTTCAAACCTTCCCTAGATATTAGTGAGAATAATAAACTAACATTCATGATTACTAGAGTTTTGAATGACCATATTAGTATCATCACATTTATTGACATTACAAAAACTTCATAAAGTTTCACAAGCTTCATCCATTACAACTTCATAGAAACATCTCAACTCGATGGTGTTTCATCCATTTTTCTTTTATAGTGATCTAATTTTTTCACTTGGAATACTTTCACAAAAATATTACTCTATTCAATAGGTTCCCAGATTTTTGTTTTATTATCCCCTTAAAATGAACCCTTGGAGGATATTTCTATCTATTCTATTTATTAATTATGTATAACTCCATCAAACTCTCTTTCATCCAGAGCTTACATAATAACTTATCCATTCGATGAATTTGACAAAATTTGTTTGATTCCTACACAAAATTCCCTTTGATGAAATTATATAAAGAATTATATATAATGACTTTACATGTTTCTTTTATCAAATATATTTGTTAATAAAACTATGTTCAATTAAAATGCTTCATTCGTTCACCACAACTTCATAATTTTGCATCTTGATTATAATGGATGGAGATTCCGCTATATATTTTCACTAAATAAATAATGTGTTTGATGGATTTCTCCACATGAAACACCAAAAACAAAAAAAAATGGACCTTTTTAAGGTATCTATATATTTGTCCAGTAAAAACATTAGTAATAGGATTATAAAAATAAATATATGTGTGTGTGTAAACAAAATAAAGTTCATTTTAAATATCAACCCAATTGGTAAAACTAAAAAAATAATAAATCAAAATTCGAAAATTTAATTATTTATAAGGATAATATATTTTGATAGGAATAAAGGAATAATTCTATTTTAATTATTAATTTAAAATATTCATGAAAAATAATTAACAATATACAAAAGTATATTTCCGATAAAAAAGTAGTTTTTATATATTTTATATTTTAAATTAAATATATATATATATATATATATTTCAATATGTGGATTTAAAATAATTAAAATAATTTTTATATTTATCATGATCATATTTATTTAAGATTATTTTTTTGGATTTTATGAAAGTAATTAATCTTTCATGTGAATAATGACAATTTTGAATTTATTAATGTCATAAATTTAATGAAATTATTTTATTATAAAAGTACATTGAAATTTTTCAAAATATTTTCTTATAAAATTATATATTATAAATTATTTTAAAATTCTATTTTTAGTTTATAGACTCATTCTCAGAATTTTGAAAATATTTATAGCGTTTTAATGAAAACTATTTTCCAACTCTTTTGTTTAATTAATTATAACATGATAAAATGAATACTTTGATTTATTTTATTATTAAATAAACACCATTTCAATTATAATTATTATTTTAAATTCATTGGAATAAATTTCATTGATAATTCTACAAAAATCATAAATCCCTTTTCTTAAAAATAATCTTTTTCAAAAATTGGGTTTTTACGCGTTACATGCACTTGTGTTCAAATTATTTTCCCCACGAATAGGATTTTTATTTGATAAATTAGATTTATTATTTTGAATCAATGGTTATAAATTATATAATATGTCTTATTTTATTTTTTTAGTATTAAACGATAAATTAGTAATGTAAAAACTGGTAACATTGGTGAAAACTAAAATGGTAAAAGTAAGTAACCTTTGAGTTAAGTGCGTAACAAGTTTAATACATGTTTATTTTTGAATATTGGGGGATTTTATTGATGTATTATTCATTTAAATACATTATTTATAAATTTTTTAGGCACTTGGTTTGATAGTGACTTCCAATTATGGAATAGTTTTGGGTATTTACAAAACTTGTGCTCCTTTTCACTTATAAAATGGGCACTCTTCTCCTTACATACCATAAAAAACCCAAAATTTTGGAACAAAATATTAAAAAAACTATCATCGATACTCTTATCCAACTTTATTTTTATTATGGTATTCTCAAATTACCAATCCTAAAAGGTTTAATCCCCTTCATAATGAAGATAATTTAAGAAGATAGGTATAAGTTCATAACATCAGCTTCTCTTTTCTATTTTTTAATGAGCTTCCCTTATTATCTAAATTTATTTTAACAACTCATAATGATAAAATAATTATAATTATTACAATGATATTTTATTATAATGATGGTAAAATCATTAACCGTCCAACCTTTTTCTATTGAGAAAAATGAAATGGTGTGTTGTACGGATTACAGCCTCCATGACATAATGTTTTTTTTTTGTTTTTCCATCATCACCTTACATGGATGGTAATAATAGGTAATTTAATATATAATTATGATATTAATAATATATTTTATATTATTAAATGATAAGCAATATTACGCATTTCCCCCATTCTATGGAAAAAAAATTGTTAACCATGTCTATGTGTAAACTATCATATCCATGGGATGATTGATTTCCATTTTTCATTCCATCACTGCTTTACATGGGTGGTCAGAAGAATTGATTTAAAGGATGACTATTATTTTTATAATATTATTAAGGTTCTGTTATAACAAAATATATAACCTATTAATGATACGATCAACAAACGATTATTATAAATTCAATCATTCAACACAAGTGTATTAAGAGGAAAATATTTAATTAAAATTATGTAATATAATCATATAAATTACTTCTTATTATTCATACTTAACAATTATGACTTATAACACTAATAAACACTAAATTATATACTTATGATACTTTTTAAATGACATTACAACTAATTCACCTCATAATCATCAATAATCATGGTGTGTTCATGATTGGATTGGTTAGACTACCTACTCGAACAATTCCATGAAATTATATCAGGGATGATGATGAAAAACAATATAGTATAATATGATATAAATATGTAAATAAATATTTTTTATGGAAATTATATGTCAATATTTAACTAATTAATTAAGAAAAAACCTTACATAGGTTGAAAATAACTGAAAATTTTTGGTTATCAATTTTTCCTTCTAGGATAATGACTAGAGAACTCTTGAAATGAAATTCATACTTAATGAATAATTAAAATTTATAAATTAAAATAAAATTAATGAAATATGAAAGATGAAATTTTGAATAAGAACAAATACCAATGTCGCTCCTATGAAACTTTTAAAAACGAACATAATTATAAACCCATGGTGTAGGAAAATAAGAAAAAACTAACTACTATACATGTAGACAATGATTATAAAAGAAAATTATAAATATTTTTAGGTATAAACATAGTTATCCAATAGTATATTAATATAGTTAAGTTTTTTTAAAGGAGGTTATAACACATCTGACTAAACAGGGAAATAAGGTAAGGGTTTCCTCATCTCAAATTTTAATCCCTTAAGATATTTTTAAGTTATAAACCATGTTTCCTTTTCAATGGTGTAAATATTTCCATAATTTAGTTTTTTTGTGATTATATTATATTTAATGATATTGAATTTACTTTTTAAATTTATACCTCTCATGGTATTTTGATCCAAATGTTACAAAGGTTTAATGGGGTTTTAATGACTCAAATACTTTCCTTGGGTCAAAATCACTATTCTTTGATTATAATATTTCAATATTGATCTATTATAACATATGAAAATTTTATGTCATATTTCCAACTTGTATTCTGAGAAATAATTATCCACACCAAAGTATTCTTTCTTTTAGATTCTATTGTTTTATTAAAATGTATTTTTAATTAGAAAAAAATCATTTATCTTTTAAATTATGTTTCTTCCATGTCTATGTATTAACTTACCACCAATGTTCTCTTTCACCTAGCGGAAACTCAAATTGGTTTTATTTTCAATTTACTTTTAATCTCATTTATTCATTTTAAAACAAGGTTTTCTCCATCTTTCTAATTATGTGGGTTTTCAATATGGTTATTACAAAATGTTCAAAATGTTTTTATATTATTTCAAAATAAAAGGTTTCATGGTCCACTCACAATTTATTTTGATAAAATTTATATCCTTTTAAAATTTTCCACTAATAAAGATCCTTTTTAAGATTAACTATTATCAAAGTATTTTCACTTACCCTATTAGAAAATTTTATGTCTTTTCAAATATTTATTATTAAATATTCTCTTAAAAGTAAAGTTTACAATGTATTTTCACTTATCATTTTTGAAACATTATATTTTTCATGGATATTTTATTTGGAAATATTTATAATAAGGTTTTAAAAAAATTATTCTATTTTTATTCTCAAAAATTTGTTTATATAATTAATTTAAACTTTATATTTTATAAAATAATGTTTAAAGAAAATTGTGAAAACTTTTTAATTTTCACTTAAATACTTATTCCAACGTTTATCTCCCATGAAGTGATGTTTTGATCATCCTCTATATTTAATTATGTTGTTAATTCTTATTGGAAATTATATTTTGATATACTATTATTTATTAAGTTCGTATTATGTGATAAGTTTAGAAAACCCAATATTTTTCCATGGGTTATTTAACTTATTTTGATGATTGATTTTAAGTGGCATACAAATGTATGGATGATGAATTGTTGTGCCCTATATCACCCTCCAATTTATTGGTTTAAGTTTATATCTCCTGAGATAGTTAGGTGTGGACATAATGATTTTTTTCAAATAGACATGGGAATAAAGGGTTTTCTCACATAGGTTTTCCTATGCTTATAGTTGTTCCACATTCCCATGTTGTTTATAAAGTTATGCTAATTTTACAAGATGAATTTCATTTATATAAAATGTAAGTCTTTAATAATCATTACATATTTTTAAATCATTCTACAATTTTATATCTTTATCACTTGTTTTATGATTAATGATATGTGTTTGAGCCGTGTCATATCTTTATTCTTCATTAATAATATTTTTATGATCTTATGTTGCTCCATCGGGTTTTATGATTATCATAAATGGACTTATAATATTTTATTAAGACATTTATGTATTCATCAAATTTTTATTCATGCTTATGATCTAACACATTATGATATGACTTTACCTTATTTATCATTTTATCCCACCCCTTTCTTATGTTTATGTTCCCTATATTATGAACAAGATTATGTCATGTATATATCAAGGAAAGAGTCTAGAGGATCAAAATTTTGGATAAATGTATGTAGGTTTTATAAAATAAGATGTTTATATAGCTAATATCCATGACACTAATCCTTTAGTTCTTTGGGTTTTGAAATATTTATGAGATGTATTATTTAAATAATGAGATTAATGTATAATTTAAGTTAATTTTAGCATGGATTACAATATTGATCTTTGTTAAGTTCATCTGATAAAGTTCATACAGATCTCTTGGTTCGGTACACTAGAAAAAAATTATTTTATCTAATAAATATATAAAATATTGTCTATATTTCTTTATACCCTTATCCATATACTATAAATTCATCAAAAACTCCCAAAAAACGTTTATTTATCTATGAATGAAAGTTCTAACAAGTTATTCCTTCAACAAAATTTATCTAGGATAATGAAAATCTTTATATAAATATGATTCCCATAATATTGAAGATCGCTAAAGCATCGTCTAATTTAAATTATAATACATATCTTACAGATATAACTTTGAATGTAATTAGATAATCATACAATGCCAAATTCTACCCAATCACTTTAATATGTCGAAATATGTCTATTAGATTCATCCTTTTGGTCACTCTATCCATTCACCTTTATAAGGAATGATCATATTTGTTAAGTAATTTATGTTTTTCAACAAAAGAAATCAAAAAAAGAAAGAAAACATGCATTCTACCTTCACAAGATACTTCTTAAAAAACAACACCTCAAAACTTATTGGACCCAAAAGGAATTATACTTTCAATAGTAGTTTACACAAATTTTATTATTTAGAAAATTGATGTTTAAACCACCATCCATAAAGGGAACCTTTTGAAAAATGTTTATATGAAACTAAAATAATGGTTTATGAATATAAATGATTTCAATATATCATACAAGTTATAGAGATACATTTATGGGTTTAATAAAGCATGAAGATCATGGAACATTTATTTTTATGAATCCCTATGAAAATTTGGTTTCATATAAATTTAAAGTGATTCGTATGTCTATAAGAGGTTAAGTGGGAGTGTAGTAATTTTTCTACAAGTGTATGTTGATAAAATATTATGGGTGGGAAATCGGATATCAATATTATAGTCTACTAAAATGTAGTTAAAAAATGATTCTCCATTAAAGACCTAGGTTAAGTAGCCAACATTATAGGGATAAATATCCATATTTATAGATCTAAGTTCCTAATTAGACAAAGTTAGGGTTTATACATTAATAATATATTGAAGATATTAAGTATATAAGAATCCAAGAGGTTATTGTTTCCAACGTCATATGGCATATGTATCTCTAAAAAAAATATTTACATGGACATAACAGGAGAGAGATAGAATTATCAGAATTCCTTATTCATCATTTATAGGATTTATCATTTATTATATGTTATGTACTAGGCTTGATGTTTCTTACGTCATGAAGATGGTTGGATGATATTAATCAAGCTCGGGTGGGCCTCATTGGGTGACTGTAAAGACTATCCCAAATTATCTACGGCATACTAAGGATATGTTCCTAGTTTATAGAGGAGATGAGGAATTAGTCATAATAGGATACATTGATGGTAATTTCCATACAAATCATAATGATCTTAAATATTAGTGGGGATATGTCTTCAACCATAAAGGATCTCTGAAGTAGAAGAGTTCTATGTATCCAGTGGTCTCTGATTCTATATCAGAGTTTAAGTATATTGAAATTTTATATGTAGTTAAAGAAGAAGTGTGGGAATGAAATTTCATCTAGGAGATAGAACGAATTCCTATCATTAAAAATGTTATCACGCTATATTTTAATAATACTATAGTGGTTTTCTAATAAAAGGATTAAAGGTCTTGTTAAAAGGTAAAGAAAATAATTTGGAATTATCACCTCTTGAGGGATTTTTTTAAAAGGGATGAGGATATAGTAAGAAGAATTTATGTAGAGTAGAACATGGAAGACCCATTGATTAATTCCCTATATCAGTAGAAACTTGAATATCATGTGAGAGCTAGAGAACTCAAATTCATTATGAGTGGTTCTACTGTTAGTGGGAGTTATTTTTAGTTGTTTCCCAAGGACTGGCTAAATTTATACTTTCAATTACTCATATAATAGAATATATTAACATTAATAAATATCTTATCACATGATGAGTGTTATTATACCAAATATTAATATAATAATGTATTTAGAGTATTTCTCGCATTAAAAGCTTATCACAACTCACAATTATAATGAGAAACTTGAAGTGCTATGATGATATTATTAAATATATGTTCAATAGTATAGATGAAATTTGTCAAGAGGTATATGGATGATGTTTTGAATATTCAGTGTTTGATGGTCATAAGTGGTCGAAGCTTTATCTAATGAAGTTTCACACTTCACAATCTCAAAGAAATGATGATATAAGGACAAATACTCTAATAGTAATTCTATATTTTCTATGTTTAATTGGATATTCCTATTTATATATGTGGTTATTATTCCATATACTTGAGATTAGTATAAATGTATATCACGAATAGTGTAATTTGAGGTATTGTCAAAAATCATGATGATATATGATTGAAAAAAAGTAGGATATGTTGGGTGTATCATAAGGGACATGAAAATTATTGAATAATTCAAGAAATGATTTTTCCCTTTTGACTTAATGGAATTAGATATCCCAAGACCTTTAAATAAAATAGAGCTATCAGATTAAGTCCATTGTCATGGAGTTTTATCGACGAGTTTATTTTAGGTTGTCAAATTAATGTAATCAAGAATATAGGTTTATGAAACAGGTATGAAACATTCATGTTGGTATACTGAGAAAAATAAATTACATTACATAGTAAGTGTTAAAATGATGTTATTGTTATTGTGACATTAACTTCTTTCTCTATGGGTTTTTCAATGTGTTTCCATACATTAGTCATGAACTTTAAGAAATCAGACCTAATGTCACTTAGAAAGCAGCCAAGATGGTCCCCCTATAAGAGTATCTATAATCTCAGTTAAATTATATTTGAATTTAATATTAAAAATAAATATTATTTTAAGATTTTGGGATAATAATTATTCAGGTCAAGATGATCTCATATATTCAACCACCAATTTTTTTATATTAGAATATACTTGAGTTGAATATTAAATAAATATCAATTTACTAGTTAGTGAATATATTATTTATTTATTTTTGAAATGAATAGTATGAATATATTTATTTATTAAATAAATATTTATTATTCAAGGTTCGATGAATGTTTGGGGGGGATTGAAGGGCTGATTCAAGGGCTCAATAGAAATGATAGTGATTATTTAATTTCATTTAAATAAATATTAATTTATTTAGTAAAAAATTATATTTAAATAATCATGAGTTAGTATATGTTAAGAAATATAATAATATTATTTCTAAAAAAATTCATGAGAATTATATTAGATATAATATTTGATAAAGGGCCTCAAGGTAATTATCAAATATTAATCCCTTGCAATATATTCCATGTTATATCATTTTCTAGGGTTTTATTAATTGTTTTTCACAAAATTTCCTCTCAATAGAATTCTATCAATATCAAAAATTACTCTATCAAGAACACTCTCAAGAAATAGAGAAAAAACTCATCCTTCCTCTCTATACCAATAAAACAAGATAATAATTATTTCAATACTGAAATACTTCTTATTGAAATAAATAGTGAATGGAGCAACATGTTTGGTAACTCTGCACTAGCACCTAGAGTTCCATTAGTGATGTTCCTAGATTTGTGGAGCATGTTTAGATACTGATAAAGTAATTTTTCCTTATATTATTAACAACAATAGTGATAAAAAATTAGATGATTAATTTATCTTCATCCATGAAATAATTATTAATACAAGGTAATTACAACACCCCAAAACTTTAAAATATGAATATCATATTAGATAATGTGTATGACATGCAACGCCAAGTGTATAAGGAAATATAATATAGCAATACTTTACAATATATTTATAATTTTAAATAAATTCAATATATGATATATCTTTCAATGAATTCAACATAAAATTTATCTTACTCTACAAGCATCACCAAATTTAACTTCTCTTACATGCAATAGTAAGTTCCATCAAAAGATTCTCTTACACGCAAGACTGGGTTTTACTAATGTCACGACCCGTCCTCGGGGCCCGTGTCGTGACTACCCCAATCCCACCTTCCATATGTCAGGGGTTGGCGACTAGCACCAAGGCATAATTCCCGGTAAAAAGGGAAGGCATTGCCTTTGTAAAGTAAACAAACACCACAGAGCAAGCAAGAAGAAGTAAACACTAAGTAAAAACATGGTATAATAGTAAGTGTGGAAAAGTAAGTGGGCCAGAATACAAACCCAAACTGAGAGTAAAGTACAACTGAAAAAGGAAGTACAGCAACAGAAAAGTAAAGTCGCAACGTCGAGCCATCCATTGGTAGTCCCACCTGAAGGGTGGGTACATATAGCCTCCACAGCTCCTCGGTTCCAGCCGTCCGCTCCGAGTACGCCCCGTCCAGTGGTCCACCTCTGGGTACCGACCTGCTCCTCGTGCCTCAACCACGATCAGCATTGTCTATTGTCTGCAACCAACACAACGTAGTGCGGGCATAGCCCGTGCAGGGGTGAGTATAAGCTACTCAGTAGGGACCCTGAGACCCCCAAAGGTCTCCCAGAATCCACAAAGGATAATCCATAAAGGAAAGATACAATCACGAAGTAACATCCGACACTACTTAGGTATATGCCCATAAATGTACCTACGTCATCAATTTGAGGTCGGCTCTAACATCTGAGCCCAAGTTCGATCACGTCCACACAGGACAGTACAACACAATCCACATAGGAAAGCAAGTCAATCATATCGAAGATAATGATTGAAAGTCAAGATTCAGCTCACACAGGTATACTTCTTCGTAAGATGATAGATATGATCAGATGTATCCACTGATTCATCTAAGCCGTCGAACCCACACAGGATCAATAGGTACTAACCCCCGTAATGACCCACAAAGGATTGATAGGTAACTAACCCCCGCAATGACCCACAAAGGATCTATAGGTAACTAACCCCCGCAATGACCCACACAGGATCGAACCCAGAGAGAATCTGTAGGCGCTGGCCCACACAGGACCGCTGAGCGCTGACCCATACAGGATCTAACCCACACAGGATCGGTAGCACTGATCCACGTAGGATCACTAAGTGTTTTAGTCGTCGTCATCAAATCCACGGAGGATTTCTGTACAATCATCATCGTCGTCGCAGTCGCAGCCATCTCTAGGGTTCTCGCACACAGCAAGATCGTTCGGGAGGGTCCGCTCCACGAGCCGAGGGGCTGATACATCAACTGACATGCAGTCTGGAGTTGATTTATCCAAAAGTTCTGTATCATCAACAGGAACTCAACGTCACAAACGGCGCGTCAATCGGACGCCTGGTCTGAGAGTTATTGGCTTTTTCATCCCTGGGGCCCGATTGGTTTTTTTTAAGTCAAAACCAACCCGACCGTACTCCAACTACATCCAAACCTCAATCAGAGTAATCTGAAAGCTCCGTCTCACTAAGAGGAATCCAGAAAAGTTGACGGCATGTCAATCGGACGTTCGGAGCTCAAGTTATAAGTGTTTATGCTCCGACGGCCCGGTTGGTTTCGTGTACGAACCAACCTGGCCAAACTCAAAGTACTCTGAAACCTTAAGTGTAATATACCGAAACGACCGTCTCGATCCAAGGATCACTATGCAACTGACGGTGCGTCGATCGGAGGTCCTTATCCCATGTTATGGGCAACAGACCGAAACAGTCTGAAAATGGGGGGTCTGGCCGGGCGGGTCGGCTCGGCGCTGGCCGAGCGGCCGCGCAAAAAGGGGGTGCCGCCCCTTGAATGAAACTGTAGCCCCAGCATGGGGTCTGCTCCTTACCAACGGACGCGGCCTAGTGCCGCGTCCCTGCCCCCTCAGTCCCGTGCGGTCACGGGACCAGCAGCCTGCCACTGCGGCTTCAGCCGCGGCGGCCCTTCCCGGCGGCGTGCCGGGCATCGCCGCCTCCTGGCGGCCGACCGGTTCTGGCCGCCACCTCCGGCCGCCGATGTCGTCATGCCAGTGAGGCGCGCCAGTGAGGTTTTCCAGAGACCACCGGACGCGCTCCGGTGGTTCGTTTTGCCTGTCATCTTCGCCAGCGGCCCTCCCAGGACCGGCTCTTCACTACAAAGACCTCAAAATGCCCTTCCGGCCTACTTCGTCATCATCCGCCAATCCGCACACCAAGAACGAAGAAATTGTGGGTTTGGACTTGTTCGTTGGTCCGCACCCACCGCGTTAGCGGTTTAAATGACTTCTGACAAATTTTAAACACATGTCGTGGATATAAATCACATAGATTTAATTTAACCAAAACCCCTACCTCAAGCGTCGTCGAGCGAGGGTTCGTCGCAGAATTGGATGTCGCGGAAGAAGGCGTCGGGGAAGGGGGATTGTCGCGTCGTGGAGAAAGGATTCGTCGGCATCGCATCGTCGAACTCCGAGGATCCGGGGTTCTTGTCGACCTTCTTCAAAGGTCGGCGTTCTTCGCATTCTTCGCCGAGGAAGGAGTGTTTCACGACTTGAGTGATTTTTCCCAAACCCTCTCGCACAACCAACCTATAATAAAATAAGACTTGTCTTATTTTGTTAACACACAATCCAACGATTTGAATTGAAATAATAAATTAATTAAATTAATTGAGGAGTTTAAACCACCCAATTAATGTGGTGTTTATTAATCCAAATAAACGCAAGGGTTGAATTTCATTAAAGGGGGGGTGCGGGTGCGTTACTTAATTAAAGGAGGGGGTTGAAAAAGGTGGGGCTCGTGTGGGCCCCACCCCACAAATATCCTACCTAGTGGTGTATGATATTGTGGGTCCCACTTTAACCTCTTAGCTTAGGTTAAACAACTTAAAATAAAATAAATTGGTCACACCATTTTTATTTTATTCCTTTACTTAACCCCAAAAATTAAAAACCACACACAAGAAAACGTAACTCCGAAAAAGGTGTTTCTAAGCAATTACTGGCACTGTGATTCCATCGGTGCCCTCGGAATTCGATTCCGAGAACCGGTTCAAAAGTTAGAAAAACTCACTCGTTCGTTCACTGAACGTACCCGAGCTAAAATTTGGAAAATGATTTCGAGCACACTGGGCCTTGGAATCATGTGCTGTCAGAAACTGCGTTCTTGTAAAATTCAAAAGAAAATTAAGAAAAAAAATTCCATTGAATTTTACGGGTCTTTAAAACTAAATACTATTATTATTATTATTTAAAATTAAAATTTTCTCTTAGATAATAAATTATTAGTAATAAATATGACTAAAAAACTTTGGAAAACATATGGTTTAATTCATTGGTTATCAATTAATTATAAATCAATATAAAAACCAATTGAATACAAAGAAAATTCTTTCATAAAAAATGTTATTATACGCCAAAGGAATTTTATCAGAATAAATTAAATTAATTACTATTATTGGATGATATAGATGAAATTTTTATATTATATATTCAAAAAAATATTTTAATTAATCAAACATATTTTATTTCCATAAATCCAATTTTATAGATAAAAAAGTTTTATTTTTATAATGGCATTTTTTCTGTATTTTAATGGTGCACTTATTTTAAAACTAAATTTTGAAACTTTTATAAATTTTATTTTAAAAATAATTATATTTATTTTTTAAAATTTAATGTAAAAATTATTTTAGGATGAATTTTTTTTATTTTTATAAAAAGTTTTATTTATGATGCATGGTGAAAAATACTGAATTTTACTTGAAAAATGATTTTCATCTAAATAATTTTTAATGTTAAATAATATTTTAAATTGGTTTTAAAGTTTACTTAGTTAAATTATACATCTATTATTCCAAATAAGTTCCTTTAAATCAATTTTAAATTTAATTTATTTATAAAAACTTAGTAAACATTTGAACATTTTTACTTTAAAAACTCACTTTCTCATCCCTTCTATGGGATAAATTTTAAATTAATTTGTTCTACTTATGTGATTATAATTTGTAAAAATGGATTAAATATATGAATTAATAATAATTTATAATGTATAATGTGTTAAAATTTATTTTTTTACCAAAGTTGTTAGTGAAAACAGTAAAAATTAATTACAGTGATTAAGAAAAAAACGAGTTCACTTAGTGCTTAAACATATAATATAAGGTGTAAGAATAATAAAAAATTTGTAAAAACCCATTTTATTGACATATTAATACCATTTAACCTATATTATATAATTTTTTTGTGTTATTTATGCCTATTATGAAGAAAAAATTTAGGTTCACCTAACTTCTTTTAAAAAATGCCAAGTTTGTCCTCTCCCTCGCTTATAAAAGGCCTCCAACTCTCCTCTCCACTTCACAAATTCAAACCACTTGGTTTAATAAAATACCTACCCAAATCACTCCCCAAAATCCCTCACCTAATCATAGAATCAGTAACTTTTGTATAAATCCAACTTAGTAATTAATTAGTGCAAACCTAAAGAGTATACCCAAATAAGAGGTAATATTTTTCAAAAAGCATTTTTATTTTATTTCCTTATCCACATCCTTAAATTATTTTTATATCATGATTATATAATAAACACATTATCTTAAATAAACTTATAAATTTTTAAGTTAATTTTATGACCTACAACTTCAAACACTTCCATCAAATGGGGTTCCCAATCATCATTCATGTGTACAGCGGACTACCACCTCACGAATTGATGTCATTCTTTCTTCCATTACCACATTTAAAGGTCGGTGATAATGATGTATTTATATTTTATATATTATATATATTATATTTATAATATTATTATTCTTCAAGGATTAGTATGAAACACATACCTTCATTATTTCCATTTTCTGGTAATATGATAATGTCGTTCATGTGTATAGAGGACTACCATCTTGCGAAGTGATGTGGTTCATTCACACTTTACATGGAGTGTATTAAGGATGGTTTTAATAAAAATATATGATATATATGACATAAATATGATAACTTAAGCATAATTTATATATATATATCTTTTGATTTTCTTTCTTTAATACGATAATAAAATCAAAGCATCATTCATGTGTACGTACGGTCTGTCGTCTCAATGAATGGTGCATTTAATTTCATATCAATATGTATTATAGATTACTCTAACAAAATATATAATAAATATATTTGATTTTTATATCATGTTTTAAATTATATATCATGAAATCATGATCTAATTAAGAGGAACAAAAAAACAAGTCAAAACATACTCAAAAAACAAACACTCGAAATATTGAAAATAATGAAATATAATTAACAAATAGTTGATAAGATATTATAAAAGGAAAATATATGACATAATAAATATTAATAATTTTTAAAAAAATTATCAAAATTATTAAATCCATTATACATGAGTTTAAATGGCATTCAACCCAAAGGGAACGTAAATTAAGGGATTTCTTAACTCAATTTCCACTCATTGGGTTAAACCTTGACATTGTTGATTATGTCATGGTAAGATTATGTGTGTAATGAATTTTGATTATATTATGTGTTATTTCTATTTTTCTTATGTGTATTTAAATTTTATACACATAATTTATTCATTAACTAATTCTCAATTCAATGTTATGGTCATTTTAGGGGCTCATTTCATAATCTCACTCTAATCGAGATTATTTATTCTTGAATATCAATTGAAAAAAATTACTTGACCATTTATTAATAAAACCATCCAATTTTCTTATCTTATGGTAATTAATTCACCATTTAAACTAATAGTACAATTTTTCTACTCTTGGTACTTATACGTTTTATAAAAAAATTTAAGAAAACCCGACTTCATTTGTCTCTTCGGTATGAAATATGTTTTCCTCCAAACCCATGTTTTCTAAAAATGTTTTAAAAAATGTTTTTCAACTTTTAAATATAATTTATTAAAATATTTTTAAACCATTTTTATTATTTAAACATTTTTACAATGAAATATTATGTCATTTTAAAAATAATTCATGTTTGGATTTTATTGAAAAAGTGAAATAAAAGTTTGTTTTAATGTTTATGGAAGGAATAAAATTTATAGTCATTATGAACAATAAAAAAATTTCAACATTATTTTATAATTTTAAAAGGTTATTTTCAAATAAAATTATTTTCAAAATGTTTTTTGAAATGTTATTTTTAAAATTTATTTTCTAGGAAAATTATTTACAAAATGAAAAGGATATTTTCCACAATAATGTTTTTAATGATATTTTATGGTATTTCTATTAATCAAGAAAAACAATCATTTATTATTGCCCCAATGGGTATATATTGTATTGATGTCATCCTTAATATTCCTCTGGATTTTTTATGCTCACTTTGACCAAGGAAAGCAATGACATTCACTTTCATTTTCATCGTCATTAACTTTAACTTGAATTATTCAATTTCCCATGGAAATTAAATTTCCCCTATATTTCAATATTATTGATCCTAGATACATTTATTACCTAAATCTTATAGAATTTTTACATATGTACTTTACTTTGACATTTATTTGATTATCTGTGGGAATATTGATAAATCTATATTATTTACTCAATATAGATATTTGATAAGGCGCATTATTTATAAATTAAATCTATTATTAGGTATATGAGAAATGCTTTGGATAAGTATGACATGGTTTGGGGACTATTTAAAGTAATCCCTTCAGTGTATCAGTAGTCTTATGAGATGAAATCAGGTTGGACAAACCCTATGAATTTGTAACCATTATGTTTTAAACTATCTTGTAAAAGTTCATGAAGGTATAGATAAGTATAGAAAAACCAAATTGGTTTTTACCCAATATGTGTTAGACCATCTATTGAATGGTATTAGAAGTAAAGGTATCATGAACATAAGAAACAAGACCTTTGATAAATAAGCATTAACTTCATTCAGATTTTGTTATTACTTTCTATGATATTTTCACTATGAAAATATCTATGGATGATTTTCATTCTCATTATATTGATTAAATGGAATTTTTTTAAGTTATTTACCTCACCATATTTATTATGAATTATCTAGTTATTTAAATGGTATTTTTTTCAGTTATTTACCTTTCTATATTTATTATTCCTTAACCAGCTATTTAAATGCCATGTGTTTTCAGTTATTTAATTTTCTCTATTGTTTATTAATTATTGATTCATGGTAGCTTCCATTGTACTTAACCCTTAATAATCATTTTATCTCACCCTTATTGTGTTTCCTTTCCCTAGGAATCCATGAATTTTACTATTATTGATATGCAAGGATACGCTTTATAGAATTAAGTTATTATCAAAAAATATTATGTTGTAATTTGTGTATTAGAGATGTAATGTAAGACTCATTATGTATCTAGTTTACCAAGACTACTAAACTGATTGGTACTTCAATATTGGTTTCCTTGTATCTTATTAAAATGTAATGGTAGTAGGAATTACCTCCAGGCTACTAGGTTCTGGGTCAGTACAGTTGGTATCAAAAGGATATTTAGTAGAAACTTTTGGAACTAGATGTTTGAAAACATATATTATGTAACATAAACCTATGATATAATTTGAGGATAAGTATAGAATAATATCCCAAAGAAACCATTTTTATGATTATGAGATTATTTATTGATAAATTTTAAAATTTATGATAATTATTTCACTAGTTATGGTATTAAACATCATGTTAAATAATTTTATGAACTATTCTAGTGTATGTAATTATTTAGAAATGGAACCTAGATGGATGAAGGGTTTCAATACTCATGTAAAATATAGATATTGAAATGTTTTGGAATCCAATATGATTGGTATTATAACTGAGAAAGTGATG
This sequence comes from Viscum album, assembly GCA_963277665.1. Lineage (NCBI taxonomy): Eukaryota > Viridiplantae > Streptophyta > Magnoliopsida > Santalales > Viscaceae > Viscum > Viscum album. The sequence goes on along the minus strand of OY728143.1, from coordinate 871,474,671 downwards.
GATATATTAAGACATATTGAACAAGTTGTTAAAAATAAAATTACTTGGATAGAGAAACCTATTCAACAATGAAATTCTCGTATTTTTTTTGCTTTATGTGATATAATTCCCCATCATTTTGTAAGACTATTAATCCAATTATATCAAAGAAATGGATTAATTCTCTGGAGAATATATTTATGGCCTTGGGATCTAGTGAAAATAAAAATGTTAAACTTGTGATGTATTGCATCAAAGGTGATGTTGTTCAATGGTGGTCATTGATTCAGAATACTAGTGAGGAAGAAGAAATATAACTCATGAAATGAAAATATTTTAAGGATACATTCTTTGAAAATTATTTCCCCCATGATAGAAAAAACTATAATGAAGATTAAATTCCTTATCTTAAAGAAAAATAAAGAATAAAGTGTCATGGAGTTAGAAGCCATCATTAAAAGGTTATCTAATTATGCTAGGGATTACATACAAAACATAGAGTGTAAGATTGACTATACATTTCAAGTGCTTTAGAAAACTCTTCAAAGGGAACCGGTCTCTCAACCTTTTTCATCATATAATAAAATAGTTCTATGTACCATCAAAAGAGAAAATTATTTATCAATATCATGTATATTTAATGGAAATAAAGAGAATATGAGGTTATATAAATAACATAAAATGGTAATGGGTCAAAGAAGAATAAGATAACGCATAAAATTCTATCTGTTAAAAACTATGGGAAGAATCACCCTCAAAAGTGATTAAAGGGATTTTTAGTTTGTTATAACCATGTATAAAAGGTTCATCATGTTAAATAATTCAAGAGGGAATAAAAGAACTGTTATTTAGTGCTTTAATTTTAAGGATATTTGGGAACTATGAAAATGAATTCCTTAAGTGACGAGGGAATATACCTTAGAATAAACAAAGGGATCAAGGTTGATATTATTCTAATAATACAATGGAAGAGGAATGATTAATTTTATTGTGTTTGGATTCAATAAATGTTTCATTTGAGTATTTTATCAATGATGTGATAGTTATGAGAAAAATGAAATATATAAGGATTGTATTATAGTATATTTTCTTAAAATATTTGAAATAATATATTTAATGGTACCAAGAAAGGTGATTCAATGGAAATTTGAACTACTTGGAAAACACATGATTGAGAAAATGATAACCCTTAATATGTTCCTGAGAATAATCAAATATATAATCATTTGAATGGTACCAAGAAAGGTGATTGTGTTTGGATTCAATAGTTATGTCATTTGAGTATTTTATCAATGATATTCTACTTATGAAAATAATGATATATATAAATATTGTACTACAATATTATTTCTTAAAAGATTTTAAATCATGTATTGAATGGTACCATGTAAAGAGATTCATTGGACAGTTGAACTACTTAGAAAACATGTGATTGAGTAAATGATAACCATTAATATGTTCCTAAACATCAAGGAGATGGCCGAAAGAACACAACAATCATTATATCTCTATTTTGAATCCCCTTTTTATCTTAAATCTATTTGTTCTTCGCAGATATTCGATGCTCACTTTCAGACACATCAATCGACAATCGGATCATCGGTCAGATTCATGTGTTGTGAATCTCTCATCGTGGGGATCACCGATCTAGTTATGGGTTTGTGATCGAGTAAACTAAATAGGTATGTTGTTCCATGGAAGGGATCATCAGAGCACCGGTGTCAGTGGTGGTGCTCGGTGACACCAAGGAATGATTTCTGGTGGGGGTGGTCAGGTATGCGAGTCGGTGTAGGCGGTCAGCGAACAGAGGTCGTGTGTCGGGCGGACAAGCCGAGGATGGTGTAAGGAGTTGAGCTACGGCGCGGCAGTCATGCAGAGTAGCCAAGGAGTAGCGGGGCGGTTCTATGGCAGAAGGATGGATCTTCGGCATTGTGGCATGGTAGCATGATAGGCTTGCATCGGGACTGTGGAGGGGGGCTAGAGGGGTCACGAGCAGAGGCGTCCGTACAGCGGGGCACCAAGGCGGCAAGGGGTACCCCGGAGGAGGGCCGGTTAGCCAGCTCTGGAGCGCATGGGTTGCACCGGCCGCAGGCGGTCCAGGGTGGTGGCTTGTGGGCCACAGACTGGTTGAAATTGGTCCGTAGGCCGGTGAAGCAGGACCGGGATGGCCAGAGAAGGCCAGCCCAGGCAGACGAGTCCAGCCATAATGGGCCAGACCTGTTCAAATCGAGCGGTACAACTTTAAATGCCATTTTCTCCTAAATCGGGCGTCTAATTGTCTCACAATATACTTCCACATGTTCCTATCATCAAGAAGGATAATTTTGTACTGTTTTGGGACTTTAAAGTATTGTTTTAGTTGCTCGGTTACATGAAATGCCAAGATTTAATAATAATAATTTAATTATTATTATTCGGGGTTGTTGTGTCGGACATATCTTCTAAACGAGAAGTCCGATTGACGCACCTTTAGTGGCGGCATGACACTAGTATTGTGAGTAATTTTGAAGACTACTTTTAGTTTTTTAAACCAAAGATGACGTGTGGGACCCATGATTCCAGGTTCGTATGTGCTGTAGTGAAATGCAACTTTTTCATCGAGTGTCTGTTTTGGGTGAATGAGTAGTCCATTCTATGTGTTTTTCCGTGATTATCGTAATGGAGTGATCCATATAATTTTTTTAGGATCAGGGTGTAGGCCCCATGATAATCCATTCTAGCGCAATGTAACAACATATGAATTCCCCATCTCATTTTTATTTGAGATAAACAAATAGTCAATCGTGTTTGTTTTTTTACAAGGATCACAATGGTGTGATCTGTTTAAATGTGTGGGTGTTTTTTTGTGATCTCATTAATTGTGGAAATATGAAAGTAATATCAATGGAAGATACTTATACTCTGTTTGAAGATAACCCATGGCTTGGGTTAGCATCGACTCTTGTGAGAGTGGAAAAGATATATTAAGATATGCAGTCAAATGTTCTGGGCCCGTTTGAGGAGGCGTGTTAGTAATTTACATTTTAGCCCTTCAGATTAATGATGAGAATCGTGCACTCATCGACCTTCTAACTAGACATTCTGTGTACACTGTGAGTATATTGGAATGAATAGGGGTACTTGTTCAAAATTTAGTACTCTAGAATGGTTAAGTATACAGTCAGGAGATAAGGTAGGGTCATATGTTGTGTGGGCCCCACATGCATTGTGTACCACTTTATGATATGACATGAGATGTTTTGGGTGAGACACCAATATGGGGTGGCACCCGATGACGGCATCGTTGTTATTTTGAGAGGTACCATCAAGTAGGGATGGATAGTGTGTTCCTTGGTTCTTTCTGAGTGGTACCATCCAATAGGGATGGCCAGTGTGTTCCTCGGTGATTCTAGATAGGTACCATCCAACATATATGGCTATAGAAGTTCTGTTATTACCTCTAGTTGGGCTGGGAAATTGTCCCAGTGGAAGTTCTAATAATCCCTCCAGTAGTGCTGGGCAGTGGTTCTCACCAATGACACTTTCCGGGTAGTACCCTCCAGTTGGTATCGGCAGTGGGTCCCCATCGACTTTCAGGTGATGATCCCCCTGATGTACTAGGGCACGAATACCGGATGACGAGTGGCATCCTCTAGGTTGGATGGGAATGGAACCTTGACTTTGAGATGACCTCTAGAATTTGTGATACAGTGACGAGGTGCTCTTTGGAAAACCTTTGGACTCATGAGGAAGAGGGGCGCTTTTCCCATCAAGAAGCATCCTTGTGACGCAATCTAAAACCATGAGGGTGATACAGTGCCTCCCAAAGCAGATAGTATCAAGGTGCGGTGATTGAGTCCCTTTGACTTGCAGCTCAAACCAGACATGTGGGACTCTAGGCATCAATGGTGGTTACTACTGGGACTGTTGGCTACTCACTTTTCTTGGGATGAGTTGTGATATAGAGACCCCCTTACCCTCTCATTTGGGTTTCTCTGACTGAGCATATATATATTCTATTTCTAGTACCCACCACATGACTTTTGGTAACTCTCCTTCAAAGAGAAGAAAAATCGTGTGGGGTATGCCATGTGTTTTCTGTGTCTAGATTCTCATGGTTGTAAAATTCCAATCTCTTACTATAGGTAGTGAAGACTCGATGAGAATTTCATCTTCTCACTGTTTCTACCTCCTTTTGATTGGATGATATTACTTCACTCTCTTATTTGGTTGAGCTCCACTCCTTTTACTATACATTGTCCTATCTACTACTTTCCTTTTTAGTGAATCTCTTACGGATCCCCCTTCGCCTTTTTGGGGTGTCCTACTGAGTATTTTTATACTCAACCCTACATGGGATTTACCTGCACATGTCATGGATTATGTAGACGATGAATAGGTTGATCATAACTTCATAGGAGCTTAAAGATAGGGGTTCTTGGACCATATACAGTAGTCATAGCTTGGTATCCATGAGTAAGTCTCTCTCAAGTATTTTTTTTTTTGGTTGGGCATGTATTTCTTCCATTTTTACATTTAGTTTATTGTATCATACATGTATTTTTTAGTGGTTGGTGCATGTTTGAATTATGTATAGCAGTGTTGCATCTTTTTTTCCTTTCCCTCTATACTTTTTCATTTACTTGGATGTTTGTGTGTGTATAGGTTCTTAGGAAAAAACCTCCTCTAGTTTTTTGTGCCTTTAGTGCTATTTTCCACCCCTAGCATATTGAGGTGATCATGGGTTAGTTGTGATTCGAGCCCCAGTATAGGTCAAGTTATGACAAAGTGGTATCAGAGGCGGTTTGACCATTGAGATGTTGTTCAAACATTTCCCTATAAAGTTATTAGTTGGGTTTAGGGAAATATTTTTGAAGTGTCTCAAGAACAGATCTCAGACTAGGGAGTTAAGTGATGTTCTGGGTAGCCAACGTATCCATTCACCATTACTCTGATTACCAGATTGTTGAATCAGCACCCTAAGACACTCTTTGTAGGGAAAAATGGTACATGAATCATATAGGATTGAGACTTTGATTATCCTTCTTGAGTAATCTCCCCATTATTTTTGATATATACATATTTGTGTGTGTGTGTGTGCTCATTTGACTGTGATACTCCTTGAAGGATTCAGGATGACTCTGTGACGACAACCATCCAGGATACCATCTCTGATTCGTGACGAAAATCCCATGAGTGATGAGGCCTCAATTAAAGACCCAGAATGTGATCCCCTTCCTCTATGTGGGAAGTTAGTAGCACCTCCACCTATTGTGTATCATACATCCCTAGAAGAGTGTGCTAAGGATGTGTACAGGCTGAGCGCACTCCACAAGTTCCATCACTAGAGACCGCTAAGGTTCTGTGGTGAGCCAGACACTCAGACATCAGAGTTTTGGCTAGAGTTAGTGGTCCACCTCTTCAGGCTTGTAGAGACACTAGTAGATGAGATGGTGGTTTAGGTAGCCATCCTTTTCCACAGGGAATCTGGGCATTGGTGTATCTTGGTGTCTCAGATACACAATGAGTTGGAACTCTTGTGGGATAACTTCCAACAGCTATTTTGTGAGGAGTAATTCCCCTCCTTCTTGTGCTCCATCTATGTTTTCATGCTTATAAAGCTTCAACAGGGAGAGATTACGGTGATTGAGTATGCGACTGGGTTCACATACCTCACACACTACTCTCTGGACATGAATAGTGATGGAAAATTTTGAGCACAGAATCTTGAGAAGGAGCCCCACAGAGAGATTTTTGCTATCATAGTACACTTGTGCAGCCCCACCAATATCAGGGTGCTCGAGCAGGCACTAGTGATAGAGATATTTCTATCATAGGGATGTTATATAGATAGTTATGGAAGTAGACATAACAGAGCTGAGACATCTGCAGCAGTTAGTAGGCATCGAATGAAAAGATCTCGATGTTGGAGGCCTCCCCATAATTGGTCTCAAGCACATAGTTGCATGGGTACAAGGAAGCACAGAGTGAGGGGTAGCCTGGGTAGATCCAGTTTTAAGCATGTTACAAGTGAGGTTTCATGGAATAAGACTACCCAACTAGACGTGCTGAGAATACCAAGCAGACAGCAGGTGGACCGCCATAACAGAGATAGCGTTGTGATCAGGGATCCCCTAGGCGGAGACAGAGTGGTCCATATCAAGGTGGGGTTGGAAGAGAATCTGTAGGTGGGAGATGGCGTTATGAGGTCTTTCCACCACCGCCAGGCAGTCCACATCAGGATCATAAAGCTAGAATATGGAAAGTATATAGTCATAAACTTTATATGTTTACAACCATACAAATCATGTGATGATAAGAGGTACACCTTGTGTATTTCCTAATTTTTGTAGTATAAATAATTATACACTATGTTAAGTTATCTTTTCTCCCTTCTCCTTGCTTAATGTTTTTCTATGGTGACTTAGGGCATTGATGAAACCATGTGTCGGTGTTTTTTGTGACGTATCTTTGAATGCACAAAGAATAGGGTTCCTTCCCCCACCGAGATGTATTTTTTTGACTTGAGAAAAATTGAGAGGGTGGGTCAATTACACCCAAAGAAGATAATATCAAGGTGTGGTGGAAGATTCCCTCTAACTTCTGCGTTCATGATAGTGTTTTGCAGTGGAGTGTTGGAACAGGTACGACATTTCCAATGTATTTTTCCTGCTTAACAACCTTTTTCTTAGAAGGCCACTAGTGGGTATGGTGGAGTGCCTATTTTGGAGATTACTCTCCTTCCAAGGGATGAGAAGTCACATGGGGTATTCCACATGGTTTCCATGTCTAGACTCTTGCGGTTGGATGAGTTTACTCACCTACCCTATTTTTTATTACCTTACGTGCTCAACATCAAGTATTGATATTGAAGTTATCAAGTACCGGTCAAGGTTATGGAGACCCCATAAATAGAACTAAGTGACTCACTATCGGGTGTCGACAATGGTAGTCTTCATCTTGAGAATGTGGAGATTCTATCTACTAGGAGAATTCATTGAAGTCTACTCAAACCACTAGATTTTTGGGTACATCTTCACCCAAAGAGACTTGAACCTAAGGTGGTGACGTAGGTTAAACTTCATGCAGGACTATGACTTTGACATAATCTATAATCTGGGAAAGTGCAACGTTGTAGCACATGCCCTTAAAAGGAAGTCCCTGGAATACCTAGTGTGGGAAGTTTTGGAGCATTTAACTTCCCAAAAACTCACCCTAGGGGAGAAGGAGGGTACAACTTTCTTCAATCAATGGTATTTATTCCTGGGCTTCTTGAAATTGTAAGGGATCCTTTTTTGTGAAACATCGACTATGAAATATTGTGTGACCAGATATCCTTAAGTGTTTTACCAGATGGAAATTTAGAAGGAGAGAATCACGAGACCTTTTCCTATGTACAAATAGTGATTCTAGTTGGAAATTAGGATGCAGAGGTCCTTCTAAGGAGATGAACTTTTTTCCCAAGTTTCATCAGGATATTCGGGACTGTGCAAAGAGGTGGTGAGGTTGCCTACCACCTTTCCATACCCTCAAATAGCTGGAGTGGGTGCATGACGTCTGTCATGTGTTGAAACTGAGGAGATACATGCATGTTCCTACTCACATCATTGACAGGAGTATACCTTATAAGAATGGACCATCCCTTTGGTTCGCATGTTGTTCCAACACGGAAACGTGCAGGTTTTCCTGGGAATTGGAGATCTAGGTGTGGATCAGTATCCCAAGTTATTTCGCTAGTTTTACTTTCTAGGGAAAAAAATATTTAAGGATGTAATGATTTAGATACAATTTTTTTCCTTATAATACTTTTAAATGATTCTAGGAATATTTCCAGAGCTCAGAGCTGAGACGGCATGCGATTCTGAGGCCCAGTGTGCCCGGAAAAACTTTTATAAAAATATTAAGTATTTATATAGTATGTACATGATGGAGCAAAGATAACTCTAAAACCATAGCTCAAATCATAAATATAAGGCCACAGTTGAGTCTGGAACATGACGTTTACCCTAAGAGGGGCATAACTTTTATTAGTGTGGTACTTCTATGAGAAAATTCACCCAAGGGAAAATTTGTAAACAAAATAATTTAACTTAATTATTTTATATTGAAAGTTGAATAAAATAAATTTTAATTGGAGACTCAGATTGGAAATCTAAGACCTTCATTGAGTTCATAATGGGTTTTTTACATAAGTTTGAAATAAAATAAGATGGTGCAGGAGTTTTGGATTCTGCACCAAGCAAGATTCCTATAAAGAGAGATTTAAGAATTTGGGATTAGGGAGAGCTTTAATCCCTTATCACTCTACTAAGTCCCTCCCTTTCCTCTATACCTCAACCATTCTTATGTTCTTCATCAGATTAAGGAGAAATCTCCACAGAAACCTCAACAGATCAAAGCGGGATCGTAGTGGGCTCATCATCAACGACGGGCGATCGAATCAAAGTAGGATTATTTTTTAATTTCCCACCACCATTTTCAATTCCAAATTTTTATTCTTCAAACCATCATCAACATCACTACTTTGAACATCAATGCGATGTCTGAACAAACATGACCATTGTCTGATCTCTGATTTGAATCCCCTTTTTATCTGAAATCCATTCGTTCTTCATGGATATTCGATGCTCACTTTAGAACACATCAATCGATCATCGGATCTTTGATCAGAGGCAAGTTCTGTAAAGCTCTCATCATGGAGATCATTGATCTAGTTTTGGGTTCACAATCAGGTAAAATAAATAGGTCTGGTGGTCCGTGAAAGGGACCACCAGAGCACCGGCACCCGAGGTGGCGCTCGGCAGTGTCGTGTTGGTTTTGGCTTCAGGTAGTGTTGGTTGGGTGTGCGAGACGGTGTAGGAGGTCAGCGAATAGAGTTTGTGTGTCATGCGTATGAGCCGAGGATTGTGGGAGGATCCAAGAAGCAATATGTTGGTCAAGAAGAGGATCCAAGGAACATTGGAGCAGTTCCATGGTGGCAAGATAGAGCTCCAGCATAGTGGCACAGCAGTGGGGTAGGTGTGCACCGAGATGGTGGAGTGGAGCCAAAGCGGTCACAGGTGGAGGTAGTTGGACGGCGGGACACCGAGGCGGTGAGTAGGCGAGCACAGCTGGGGGATTCTTGCTGTGTCAGGATGGTGAGGTGTCGGATGTAACACCAGGTAGGAGGGGTCACGGCACACGACCCTAGGAGGTAGAGACCCGTGCAATGCAGGTCGCCTTATTGACGAGGGGACACTAAGGGGTCCCGAGGCGGAGGTCCAGCAGGCTAGGTCGGGGGTGTGTGGGCTCGGCTAGTGGAAGGTTGTCCTAGTCAGTGGCAAGTGAGACATGGGCCAGTGAAGCAAGACCAGGCCGGTTGGAGTGGGCTGGGCTAGGAAGAATGGTTTAGCGAGAATTGGTCAGACCGGTTCAAATCAGGTCATACAGATTTATAAGTCCTTTTCTGCTAAACCAGGCATCTAATTGATGTGTCGTCTGTGGCCACACATTTCTCTCATCAAGAAGGATATTTTTAGGCCATTTTGGGAATTTTAAGTTTTTTTAGTTGCTCTGTTTCATGAAACACCTAGATTTAATAATAATATTTATTTATTATTATTTGGAATTCTTATGTCAAACCTGTATTTTAAATGAGATGTTTTTTTGATGTGATGTTAGTGGTCGTGCGACCCTGGTATTTGTGAGGAATTTTCAAGAATAATTTCGATTTTTTAAACCAAATCCATGGGGTGGGACCCATGAGGCCTGTTTCGTATGTGTTGTGGTGAAATGAATCTTTTTCAACGGTTATCAATTTTGTGAAAATGAGTAATTGATTCCGTGTATTTTTTCATGAGGATCACAATGGCGTGATCCATATAATTGTTTAAGGATCAGGGTGTGGACCCCATGGGATACCATTCGAGTGCAATGTGGTGACAAATAAATTTCCCATCTGATGTCCATTTGATGCGAATGAATAGTCTTTCTTACGTGTTTTTCTGCAATAATCATAGTGGTGTGATCTATTTGAACATGTGGATCCATTTTTGTGATCTTATTAATTGTAGAAACATGAAATGAATATCAGTGTAAGATACTTCTGCTATGACTAAAGAGAATCCATGTATTGGGTCAGCACCGACTCTTGTGAGAGTGGGAAACATATATGAAGAGATGTGGTCAAATTTTTTAGGCCCATTTGAGGAGGTGTGTCAGTAATTTACGTTTTGGACCTCCAGATCAACAATGAGAAACATGCGCTCGTCGTCCTTCTGACTAGATGTTCCATGTACTCTGGGAGTATCTTGGAACCCATAGGGGTACTTGTTCACAATTTTTTACCCTAGAATGGTTATATACAGGGCTAGAAGATAAGTAGAGTTAAAACGTTGTGTGGGACCCCCATGCCTCGTGTACCACTTTATGATACGACATAAGATGTTCCGGGTGATAAGCCTATTCAGGATGGCACCTGATGACTACAATAGTGTTCTTACAAGAGGTACCATCCAGCAGGGATGGCCAGTGTGGTCCTCGATACTTTCAGAGAGGTACCATCCAGTAGGGATGGTTAGAGAAGTTTCTGACTTACATCCAAATTGGATGGGAAGTGGTCCCCGATGGAAGTTCCTAGCTTCCCTCCAGTGGGGTAGGGTAGTGGGTCTCATCGACAACACATGTCGGGCAGTACCTCCATCTTGGCTGGGCAGGGATTCCCTATAAACTTCTGGGTGATGATCCCCCTAACGTACTAGGGCATGGATACCCGATGAAAAGTGGCATCCTCCAGCTATACTGGGCATTGATCCTCGACATTGAGACAACCTATCGACTATGTGACATAGTGACGAGGCGTTCTTTGATGTACCTTTGCAATCATGAGGAAGATAGAAATTTTTTTCACTAAGATGCGTCCTTGTGACGTGACCTAAAACCAAGAGGAAGAGACAGTGTCACCCAAACCTGATAGTATCAAGGTGTGGTGATTGAGTCCCTTTAACTTTCAATTCAGAGCAGACGTGTAGGATGTTAGGCATTGATAGTGGTTATTTCGGGGACTGTTGTCAACTCACTTTTCTTGGGATGAGATGTGAGATGGAGATACCATTACCCTCTCATTTGGGTTTCTTTGACTGATCATATATATGTATATTAAATTTCCAATTTCCTCCCCTTGGGTTTTGGTTACTCTCCTTCCAGAAGAGGTGAAGATTCACGGGGTATTCCATGTTCTTTCTATTTCTAGATTCTCATGGTTTGAAAAGTCTACTCTCCTACTATAGGTAGGGAAGACTTGATGAAGAGTTCATATTATCATAGTTTCTATCTCCTTGTGTTTGGATGTGTTTACTTCACTCTCGTGTTGGGTTGATCTGCACTCCTTTAACTATAACTTGTCCTATCTAATGCATTCCTTATCATAATATCTCTTAAAGCTTCCCCTTCTCCTTTATGGGGATTCCTACTAAGTATTTTAATACTCACCCTAGTATGGGCTTTGCCCGCACGTGTCGTGACTTATGTAGACAATAGATAGGTTGATCATGAATTTAGAGGAGCTTAGGGATATGGGTTCTTGGACTGCGTACAGTGGCCTTAGCTTGGGATCCAAGATTAGGGATCTTTTAGCTATTTTATTTTCTTGATTAGGTGTGTATTTTTTCCTTTTTATTATCAGTTTATTGTACCATACTTGTATTGTTTAATGGTTCATGAATATTTTGTTTATTTATAGAAGTTTTTAATCTTTTTTTCCTTTAACTCTATACTTTTTCTTTGAGTTGCGTGTGTGTGTGTGTATTGGTTCTTATGTAAAGGCCTCCCTAAGTTTTTTGTGCCTTCACCGCAAATCGCTACAACCTGGCCTATGGAGGCGGGCTTGGGAAAATTCTGGATTGAGCCCTAGTATAGTTTGGTTCATGAAAATACAGATCCCAATTCATTAAACACAAAGTTTATATTTCTACACACATAACACCGAGTTTAGATTATGTTACACGCAACATCAAGTTCATTCAAAAGCTTGCATTACACATAAAACTGAGTTTTACTAAATACTATAAATATTATTATTTAAAATGACAATTTATCTCCAAGAGATTAAATTTCTAGTTATTAATAGGATTAAAAAAATTATGAAAATATATGGCTGAATTCATTGGTTAACAATTAATTATAAATGAGTATAAAAATAACTGAATATAAAGTAATTTTTTTATAAAGAAAACTATTATTATGTGCCAAAGGAATTTTATCTTAATAAATAAAATTAATTAATATTATTGGATGATATTAATAAAATTTATATATTATATATTCAATAAAATGTTTTTACATTCATACAATATATTTTATAGGCACAAATCCAATTTTATGCATAAAAAGTTTTATTTTTCTAAAGGTAGTTCTTCCACCTTTTAACGGTGCACTTGTTTTAAAGATAAATTTTGAAACCTCTAAAAAAATTATTTCAAAAAGTAAACATAATTTTTAAAATATTAATTCAAATAATATCTTAAGGTAAATGTTTTTTTATTTTTCTGTGAAGTATCATTTTTCACGAATAGTGAAAAATACTGAATTTTAATTAAAAAATAACTTTTCATTTGAATAATTTATAATGTAAAATTATATCCTAAATTGGTTTTAAAGTTGAATTAGTTCAATTATACATATATTATTCCAATTAATTTCATTTTTATAATTTTTATATTAAATTTAGATATAAAAAGTTAGTAAACTTTTGAACATTTTCACTTTAAAAACCCGCTTTCTCATCCCACGTGTGGGATTAATTTTAAATTAATTTTGGAGAGTTATGTTATTTTTATTTGTAAAAATGGATTAAATATTTTTAATCCAAATAATTTATAAGGTCTAATAGGTTTAAATTATTTTTTTAAGAAATTGATTAGTGAAAACAGTTAAAATTCATTATAGTGATTAAGAGAAAAGAGAGTTTACTTAGTGGTTAAACACAGAATATAAGGTATAAAAATGACACAACACTCTTCCAAAAATCCTTTAATGGATATATTTAGACCATTACACATCTATGGTATACTTTTTGTGTTATTGAATCCTATTTTTGGGTAAACATTTGGTTTCAGTGAACTTCTTTTTAAAAATGTCAATTGTGTCCTCTCCCTCACTTATAAAAGGCCTCCCACTCTATTCTCCACTTCACACATTAAAACCATTTTTTTCAGAAAATACATACCCAAATAACTAACCAAATTATATAAACTGAACCTATAATACTTATATTTTAATAAATCTAATTTATAATTTAATTAGAGCAAACCTAAATAGGATACCCAAATAAGAGGTAATGTTTTTCTAAAAACATTTTTATTTTATTTCTTTATCCAACTCCTTCAAGTATTTTTATATCATTATTATATAAAAAAATATTAAATATAATAATATGATTTTATGTTAATTTTTTGACCTAAAAATTCACACACTACCATCAAATGGGATACGTAATCACCATTCGTGTTTATGGAGGACTATCGCCTCGCGAACCGATGTTGTTCTTTATTCCATTACCACTTTTAAAGGTTAGTAATAATGATGAATATATAGTTTATATATGATATATATGATATTTATAATATTATTATGATTTTTAAATAAGAATATGACACATACCTTCAAGATTTCCATTTTTTGGGAATACAATAATGTCGTTCGTGTGTACGGCGGGCTACCATCTCATGAAGCGATGTGATTCATTCACACTTTACATGGAATGTATTAAAGATATCCTTAATAAACATATGTGATATATAATACATAAATAGTATATTGTAATGATAATATACATATATATATATTATTTACTTTTCTTTCTTTAATATGACAATAAAATGGAAACAACGTCCATGCGTACATACAGACTACCGTCTCCATGAATTGCACATTTCATTTCCTATAAATAAATTTTATGAATTACTAAAAATAAATATATAATAAATATTTAAAATATTTAAATCATGGTTTAAATTTTTTATATAATTAAATAATGATCTAATTTATAAGAACAAAAACTAACAATCCAAAACATACTCAAAAAACAAGGCAATTAACCCCTAAAACAATGAAAATAATGAAAGATTATTAACAAATGGATGATAAGATGATATAAAAGGATAATATATGATATAATAAATATTAATACAGTTCTATAATAAGTTATTAACATGATTAAAACCATTATATAGAAGTTTAGATGGTGTTCAACCAAAAAGTATCGTAAGGTAAGGAATTTCTTAACTCAATTTCCACTCATTCAGTTAATCTTCTATGTCATTGATTATGTCATATTAAGATTATTTTTGTAACGAATTTTGATTATATTATGTTCTATTTCTATTTATTTTATGTTTATTTATATTTTATACAAAATATTGATTCATTTATTAATTATAACTTCAATATTATGTTCATTTTAAGGGTTTATTTCATAATCTCGCTTTAATAAAGATTGTTTATTCTTGAATATCAATTAAAGAAAATTAATTCAAAATTTCCTAATAAACACATAAAATTTTCTTATCCAGTGGTTATTAATGAAATATTTCAAGTAAAATTATCATTTTACCACTCTTTGGTACTTAAATGTTTTAGAAAATGTTTCCAAGAAAACCTAACTTTATTTTACTCTTCAGTCAGAAATATGTTTTCCTCCAAAACCATGTTTTATAAATATGTTTTCAAAAATATTTTTAATATATATAAATTATTTATTAAATGATTTCTCACATATTTTTACTATTTATAAAATTATTTCAAAGTAATATTATATCTTTTTTTTTTAAATGCCTTTTTGGATTTTATTAAATAGGTGAAATAAATTTTTTTTTAACTTGTATGGAATTAATTGGATTTACAGCCATCATGACCACTAAAATGTTTTCAAGATTATTTTATAATTTTAAAAGTTTATTTTCAATGAAAATTATTATCAAAAATTTTTTTTGAAATTTAAGTTTTAAGAGTTATTTTAAAATAAAAGTATTTTTAAAATGAAAATGATATTTCCCTCAAGAATTTTTTTGAATGTATTTTTTGGTATTTTTATTCATCAATGAAAAACTCTTTTTTATTATCCCAATAGGGATACATTGTAATGATATTATCCTTAATCTTCTTCTGGGTGGTTTATGCTCACTTGGACCAAGGAAAGTATTAAAATTCACTTTATTTATTTATTTTCACTATCATTAAATTTACCGTAAACTATTCACTTTCCCATGGACATTAAATTTCCCCTAAAAGTCAATATTATTAATCATGAATAAATTTATTTATTGAACTATATACAATTTTTACATATAGTTTTTTCTTCGGTATTTATTTTATTATCTAGGGAAATATTGATAAATATATATTCAATACTAAATACGAATATTGGATAAAGAACATTTTTTATAAATTAAATCGATTATTAGATATATGAGGAATGATTTGGACAAGTATGACATGGGTTGGGGACTACTTAAAGTAATCCCATCGATGTAGAAAATAGTCTCATGAGATGAAATCTGGTTGAACCAACCATATGCATTTATAACCAGTATGTTTTAAATTGTCTTTTGAAAGTTCTTGACAGTAGATCTTTGGTTTACCGAGCCAAATCAGTTTGTACCTAGTATTTTTTAACCATCTTGTGAAAGGTATTCATGTTAAAGGTATCATGTACCATGGAAAAATGGCATCTTATAAATAAGCATCTCCTACATTCAGATTCAGTTATTACTATCCATGATATTTTTACAATGTAAAAAAATTATGGATGAATTTCATTATCAGTTTATTGATTAAATAGAATGTGTCTTCAGTTATTTACCTTTTCATGTTGATTATTCATTATCCGGTTGTTTAAATGGAATTTTTTTTCAATTATTTACCTTTCCATGTTGATTATTCCTTGTCGAGAATTTAAATAGAATTTTTTTTCAATTATTTACATTTCTATATTGCTTATTCATTATTGATTCATAATAAATTCTGATGTACTTAAACCTTACTGAGAATTTGAGCTCACCCTTACTTTATTTTATTTCCCCAGGAATCCATGAATTTTACTTTGACTAATATGCAGGGATGTACTAGATGTAATATTTTTATTCTCAAAAAAAATATTTTGTAATTTGTGTACTCTAGATGTATTGTAAGACTCATGTATGTATCTAGTTTACCAAGAATACTAAATTGATTAGTCCTTCAGGATGTGTTTTCTTGTATAGAATGCCAATGTAATGGTAGCAAGCACTGGCTCTGGGCTATTGGGGTCCGAGTCATTATATTAATTCTTATTATAAATTAATTATAAATCATATGTGAAAAAAACTCTCAATGAATATTCTAAAGTAGTTTTATTCAAGTTATTTTGATTTATCTAAATAAATCAATGAAGAAAATTATTAGGAATGGTCCCAAACACTTCTATTGTGCCCCATAACCATCTCAAAATTTTTGGTTCATATTATGTGGTTGATACATTGGGCCTTTATCTCTATGTTTTTAGTACTCATAAAGTTGTCCTTTATCAATAGCTTTCATAGCACTGATAAGGGGTCAATTATTAGTGATATATTTATCATTGATAAATGTTTTCTTTAAAAGAGATAATTTTTGTACTTATAATAGTTTCCATTATAAGTTTTACTTAGAGCATCCTTAAAATCCTTTACCAGATATTATAGAATTCTAGAAAAAATATCAATTTCACTATATAGCAACTGATAAAAAACATAAAAAAATTAAATTATAGTAAAAAATATTACATTACACATAAGAAAAACATTTCACCATTACTTCAATCAAAATATTTTATTAAATAATTTCAGTATAGTTCAAATATAATTATGTAAATTTACTTACAAAAAAATTAATGACATTTCCCGACCCACCAGGACTTCTATTAGGCATCGATAGGCCAAGAGTTCCACCCCAAACCCGCCTTCAAAGGGCCAGAGGAGGTATACAATCAACAAGAAGGCATGATACAAATTTTAGAGGAATTATCCTAATAATATTACGACAAATATACACCACTAATGAAGAGAAGAAAACACAAACACAGAGGACATACATAACTAGCTGAAAAATAATATATGAATTCATATATCCACTAATCAACACAAGTTATACCATGTAATAAATGAAGAAAAAAGGGGGAAACACAAGTCCCAAAATCCCAAGAAAAAAATAACCACAAAATTTTTTGAGGGAAATCATTATTCCATATGATTACTATCCCATGCATTACTTGTAATGAACCCCACTGATCTCACTAATAGTCTATCCCCATCACTCCATATACCCACCGTACCACGTCTAAAAGGTCCCCAACATGTATTTCGTCAACATAGATATAACATGTGTGCACATAAATCTAGTATATAGGTATGTATGAAAATATAAAATAGGACACCCTAAAAACAAAAGGAAAATTTTCCCATAATCCATCACACCAGTTGGGATAAACCATACAATCACCCAACTCAGCAAGGGAATTAAAAACACCAGAGGTAGAAACAACTACTCCATACCCTAAGAAGAACATCATCCAATACCTTCGGTGAATTATAGTTATGACTCTCAATATTTACTCATTATAAAGAACAAACTCTTTATGATCAAGATCATACGCCTCAGAGGAATACACATCCCTACTCATCCGCAACATAGAATACCAAACTCCAATGGTCTGTATGAGACAACCTTCATCCAAAACATCACCATTATACCTCAAGAATATGGAAATGTAAATTCTTACAACAAAAGGTATATCAAACAATAAACTACACAATCTACTACCACATCACTAACATTCCAATAAATAGGGAATAAAACCTAGAATTACCTACAGATCATCATTCCCTAAACAAGGCCCCATGAAAGAGAATCTAAATAGAACAATCAATTATTTTCACCCACGATGGGTCTCGCTGGGTTAGGTTTTTTCAAAGGAACAATTCTACCTAAGGGAGAAGATTATCCAAAACATAAACTCATGGGACCCAGTGATTAATAGCCCCTAAAAAGTAAGTAAATCACACTCCTCTCCATAAGGAAAACTACTCGATGGAAGATTCCACCTCAACTCCTCTAATACCAATAATGGAGGCCAGGTATCTCAGATGAAATCAATGGGAGGAAGGTTCAACTTTTGGAATATAATACATAATCTAAACCAACTATCCTCCAATAATAACACTTAGGGGAAAGTTCTAGATCACTCCATACTCTACAGCCCCTAAGTTCATCAGACATCTGTGAGGATCCACCAACTCCATCGCTGAGTCATGCAATTTGTAACCATCACAAGGGGACTATTCCTCACCAAAATTAACGAGTCATATAAGGTGTTTACAACCCATGTCACTAATCCATCTCTATCAAAAAATTTATATCAATACTATTCCAAAAACGCATCTAAATCGAGGATCATGAACCATGACCAAGTGGTTAGACTAACCATGAATAGTGCAACTACACTCCATGAGTGTAAATTCCACACATATAAGGAGGGATCTTTAAAAAATAATCATCTATCATAGAGGACTCCTTCCCTATATCTCTAGGGAACTACCAACTTTGTAATCACAGGGGAAACACCCACACCTTGTCTCAACATACAAGAACATGGAGAGGAATATTAATTATAGGTTATATACTACCAACACCACATAGACATTGGAACATATAGTTTCATGCAAGGAACTTTCAAAAACACTCAATATTCACCGATCCTTATTCAAAAATCATAACTCAATATGAAATGTATAAAAAATAATATGGTTTTTGTTCAAATAAAAACTTTCCATGAGGGCCATCATGACTAGGGATTGAATGACCAACTGCATCATCCTCTATATCCAAACCTCATGCACTAATACTGGATTTTGGGTACACTCAAAGAATGGAGATTATATATGCATCTCACATACATATACAACCCAATGATCTTATCTACTATGAATAAGTTACTGCTCATGTCTAAATAAACACCCAATTTATGTGACTATCCATCCTATAAGGAATCCATCACTACTAAAAACTCCCTAAGGAAATTTTTCTTTAAAATATGAAAGTTCCAATGCCCAATATTCAAAATCACCCTTGTAAATCTGCCATCCTTATATATTCTTTTCACCATTATATAAATCTCATTTTTTCATCAAGGTTTCAAGATCTACAACCAAACCCAAATCATCCCACCAACAACCCCTAATAAAGACTATGAATTCACCATCATGCTCAACATTAAAATACACTCAAACTAGGAAAATTATTTGTCCAAAATCCATATCAAATGATATAAATCATGTAAAAACATCCAAAGGGATATTACATGTTGTGTATTAGGATTAAAAGGAATTTACACCCATATCCTTTCTCTAGACATGTACCTAGGCATGACTCGGCATGTACTTCTCAAGTACATGGCATGCCCCTATGATACACAGTATGGAGAGTGCATGGGAACTAGGCCATGTGTCCCACCCTTGAACATATCATGTAACTCAAAATAGAATGCACCTTTATATTCCATGTAACTCGTACAGGGTGTCAAGTTGTGTACATAGAGAGACTTCATGTTGTATAACTAAGGGTTTTTCATGGAATGCACACCTAGATGACACAGAGTTTTGGACTTTGTATCCTATAATAGATACACCAACACACTACACCTATGTATTCATCAAACAACACACTAGGCATTTTGAAATCCCATATTCATAATCCTATGAGCCACCTAATTTCTCCTAAAATTCCAATAAATGGATCCATTATAGAAAAAAAAAGATAACCAACAATAAATATGATTCACATACCACGAGGTAGAAATAAAATTCAATCAAAACAAAGTAAAATTGAAAATAATGAGACATACCTCATTTTGGATCATCAAAAATTCATGACTTAATTCCTTTGATGCATCCATGATCATCCTGGCCTAATCTGCAACTCCAAACACCTTCCAATGGGATTGCCTCAAACCAATCTCTCACTTCCACCAGGTTATCAATGAAGGGGAGAGGAGAATCCATTATTGGATATTGTAGAATATAAAGGGAGTTTCGGGTAACTAAAACCATAATTAATTAAAAGTAACATCCATTTAATGGGCCCAAATTTGTGCCTAATACCTACATAAATATTATACATCATATAGATAACCCCCTCCCCCCCACCCCCCATACTCTCTATATTCAATCATAGAGTTGAAATTTCCATTTGGAGTTCAATTTAGAAGATATCAATGTTCAAATTCATAAAAATATATAATATTTTTTTAATTAAATATCAAATATCTTGAATAATTCACCTGGTGTATAATCTCACTAAATTCTATCCTAATTTAAATTTTCACATTTTGAAAACAATAAAACCATAAATAAAATTGGGTACATTTGATAAGGGAAAATGAATGTGTTTCCCATCTTAAGGGCTCAAGGATTTGAAACTCACAAGAGATCTAAATCTTTCCCATGGGAAAACCAAGGTTTCTATATACTATCCACTTTAAAGGTTGTTCAAACTTGAAAAGAAAATGTCCCATAAACTCACTAATAATCCCACGCACCAACCTCATGTAGAAAAGAAGCAGGTGTGTGTAAGGGAACATTATATCTAAATGTCCATAGAACCACCAGACCTAAAAACATGTCCCTAATCAGGAACACATCACTTCTCAATCACTCGAACTAGGGATACCACATCTGAGATTTTTGTTCCTCAATGAATTCTAAACAGACTCAAATCACCATAGCGGGATCTCCCAAAACCATTGTGAATTTCCTTCCAAAAATATTACCAAGTCTTTCCACCCATATTCTTTATCATTCTATAATATAACACCCATCAATTCCAATATGAATAAAATATAAAAACTATCAATATCTATTGGACATGGTTTTTTCACCAAGGCATCTCCCAAAGGGGCTGACATACTTCCCACCTTAAAAGTAGAAACCAAAGGACTACCTTTAAAATTAAATTGACTCACATTAATATAAACTCTTGGTAATATCAATAAGAGTGCCACACCACAACATGATATCCTACAGCATATCCTACAAAATATTATCCTAGAAGACATATACATGCCACCTAGTTTGGGGTAACTGGTTAACATTAACCCTCTCATCATTTCCCCAAGATCAAGTAAATGGATGACACCCACTTACCTCCTCTAAACCTTATTCTTCCCTAGAATAACTACTTCATCCCCTAAAAAACAAATTTAACATCTAATTGATTTATAACACCCATAATAAACCCTATGGAAGAGTCTGAAATATTAAAATCACCTAATAATCTATAAATAATCTCCACCAAAACTCTCACTATGCTAGCAATGAGAGAACATAATCAAGATAACTAACCTTCAACTAATCTGATACTCATGAATGTTGATCAAGTGTGATACATCCCATCTCTTTCCAATAACATAGAGAATCCAAATTCTAGGTTCATTATAGGGTACTATGCATGAATATCTAATATATAATGAACACAAAATATAATTATACCTAAACCACTACTTTATCACCTCAAAAGTCCTAGAAGAATGTCATAAAAAATCAGTGATTGGTTCCCTACCCATTTTGAGAACATCACTAGGGAAAAAAAGAACCATCCCATATTCCATAGCTTTTGTTCTAATCCTCTGACACAGCCCTAGTTCAAAAAATCAATCACTATAACACATAAAAGAATTGGTTATAGAATCGAAGGGTATGTCTAGTTTATCAACTGGGTACCACTCAAGATGAAGTGGACCTTCACCTGTCTGACCAATTGTATAACACCTCACATCATTTTCCACCCTTTTAAATTTAGTCTGCTGGTGATCACCCATCATCATGGAAAAACTATTGGTTTTCACCCATACAAGGGTCAATATCCAAGGAGCTCACTTCTAAAATATTATCCCAACATCAGTAGAAGCAAGGATAAACTCTCATTGCTAATAGATTCCTCTAGCCACACTTTATTGGTCAAGAGGACCTAATGGGATCTATAGCACCCCATATAGCCATGAAAGTTTGATAAAATATCATATGTTATATCTAAAAAACATAAGAACCTAATAAAATGGTTATAAATAATGATCATCCATTCCATCTATTGTCCCATAAACACATCCAAGGTGTACACCAAGGGGAAATTCACTAATAGAATATATCATATATTGAGAATCTAAAAAATAAGTTCTATGCATAAGGATTTCTAGCACATATGAGGAGGAACATTCAATCTAACCAATGCTTCCACACCTTGTATATGGTTCATCATTCTCACCATCCTTTACACCAAATAGACTAAAAGGTTATATTAATCTCAATAAATAATCATCCTAGAAAACACCCTTGATCAAAAGATCATAAAAAATATCATGCTAATCCAAAATCAAATCAATCACTAATTTATAGTGATGGAACTACACCTCATCAAATGCAAGTAAACCATTCGAGGGGATTTTGAACTCAGTTATAGTGGATCTTGCACCCCAAATCATGGGAGAGGTATATCACCACATGGGTGGAACATCTTGTTAGATCAGATTATACCAAATATACACAACAGGGGGGTGAATTGCGTGTATTAAAATTTTTTCACGAGATCATGATATGTCCTTTTAACTTTATCAGAATGATTAAGTAGCAGAAAATAAATAGCAAAGTATGCACAATGTATAGTGGTTCGGGGAATAGAAGGCCCCTAGTCCACTCCACAAATTCTCTACTCCACGAGCTTGGTAATTTTCACTATCTGGTCCTCTTATCAACAGATCGTTCCATAAATGAGTGCAGGAAGTTGACACCTTTACAACTTTAAGGCTAAAAAAAGCCTTCTGGTTCATACACATAACTTTACACATAGCTTAGTACGATAAGATAATCACTCAAAGTAAAAGTGTATTTATTATTTGAAATACTTTCTTGTTGTTCTTCACAATTTCAACAGCACACAACTGATAGTTGATGGATCGTCAATTTTAATAAATGATGTTCTTCAGGTAAGAGTAGTTATGATTCAATCCGGTTGCAGTAGATATTGAAATATAATTCTCAACTTTAAAAACATTTTATTCACAAAGGATATTTGATATAGAATTGGTGAATCTTCAATCGTGTTTCTTTTTCTTTAGAAAGCAGAGCTTTTTCGCTCTTCGTAACATCAGATCTATAAGTCTCGATTGTCTCTGTAAACTGTAGCAGTGAAAAAAATAAAGATCTCTATATATATTTTTCTTCCTTTTGATGGTTCACCTCAATATGTAATACAAAATAATACAGATATATATATAATAAAGACGGTAATTCTCTTTTTAAATTTATATCCACAAAAGTCTCCTTTAGAATTGTGATATTCAAATGTTTGAATGACAGAGTAGTCGTAACTCCCCTTAAATTTATCCCTGAAAATCTCATCTTAAATTGATTCTTTGAATCATAAATAAATGACTTTGAATCTTTCAAATATGCTCTTTAGATTCAATCTTTTAAAATGGCTTCAAATCATCCTAATAATCTGTATAAATATCGTTGCTTTAATAAAGTCATAATTTAAATCTCTGGCACCAAACGTAGGGTTGAATTGCATAGCATACATTCTCTGAACGTAAGGTTCACAACGTAAGGTTGATCTCAAATGTAAGGTTGATCACAAATGTAAGGTTGATCTAAAATGTAAGGTTGATCTCAAACGTAAGGTTGATCCCAAACATAACGTTGATCTCAAATGTAAGGTTAATCTTTCATACTTTTCTAATAATGTATAGTTTCTTAACCATACTTTTCTGATAACCTGTAAGTGAAAATTTTCAACCTTATGCTACGCTCCTCAATGTAGGGTATGAAAAGTGTTTCCAGAACATGCTAAAGTGATTTCTGAACAAGTAGAGTATGAACAGCGTTTCCAGAACACGCTAAAGTGATTTTTGAACACATAGAGTATGAACAGTGTTTTTAGAACATGCTAAAGTGATTTCTAAACACTTTTTCAAATATTCCACGTGGATTAAAATGCTTAAATATTATTCCAAAATAGAGAAATAAATAATATTAATTTATTGAAATATACTCAAAGTAAAATCATTAGAATAACAAATAAGGGTATTTGTGAACATCAAAATCATCACCAAGAGATAGAGTGTTGTTCTCAACAATCTCCCCCTTAATGAAATAGAGTTTTGTTGAAGACCACACTTTCTCAATAATCGCTCCCTTTTTATGATCACAAAACCCATAAAATAACTAATAAAATTATCTTACAAAATTAATTGCATATAATTTAGACTTTTTCAAAGATAAAAACAATATTTTGTTTTAACAAAATTATTTCCTAATTTTTACATTTTTCCCCTTTATATAGTAAAATAATATCTCCTCTATAAAAAAAAGAATTTTGTGTTTATCTGAAAATTTCTTCTTAAAATAAATTTATCCCCTCAAAAAGAAAAGTTTTCTTTTCTTCCTCTGAGTAAAAGGTTTATAAAAAATGGATGTGTTTTCAATATTTATCCCCAAAAAAATATGTTGTGTTTATCCATATTTATCCCTCTTTTGTGATATCAAAAAGATTGATAGAAGAAGGAATATAACACATTTTAATGTAGCACTGAACTTAAGTAAAAGCTGTGATAAACTAGTTATCAATATTTGAATCTGGATTACTATAATTCTAACATAGTCAGTACAGTAAAACAAATTAATGACACATAAACATGTGATTAAAATATATTTCATTGAAAATATAATTACAAGTACACTAATGCCAATGATAATCAATGTTGGTCTAAAAAGGTTTGAGAAACAGGTTTCAACGCCTTTGAATGATTTCCTCGAGCTCTGACATCTGGAGTCTCAACCTTTTCATTGGTCCATCTCCTAACTAGATTATGTGATCCCTTTATTCTTGATTCAGATGGATGTATTCAATTAAATTGACTCTGAAAAACTCATGTAACCTCTCTTCCTTTTCCCTAAAAAGAGTTAACTTATCAGTGAACTAATTAAGAAAAGCTCTAATTCCAGGTTTATTCGAAGTCAACTACACAATAAGAAACTTATGATTGTAAAAAAACACAGATAAAGGAGAACTATTGCATTCAAGGTCCTGAGTTTTGTCATTCAAATTGATCATAGCTGTAGTAATGGCCGGAAATCTTTGGATCATATCAGGTGAAGTACCTGATGTATTGGCTTCACTATTACGGACAACCGCGAATTGTGGATCCATGAAAGATTTAACTCTAGTAAATATGACTTCATTACCATTTCAGATTTGAGATTTTCAACTTCATCCTACATTTCCCTCTTGAAATTTTTGACTTCTTTCTTAGAAACAGAACTGGCTTTCAGTCTTTGAAATTTCATATGTTCCTTTCCAAATTCTCTTCTTAAAGAATCATTGTCGGCTTGAACTTTATTAAATTTTTGGATTAACTCCTATACATGATTATTATTAGAATCAGAGGAACCTTTTGTTTTATTCTCATTATGAGCTTCCAATAAATTTATCAAACCAAGAGGTAGGGATTCAGCATCTGACTTCTCTTCATTATTCCTCTTTATTGGCTTCTCCATTGATTTTTTCTTCAAGTCCTTTCCTGACTAATCTACAGAAAAATCCTCATCAATAATTTCAATGTGAATTTCAGAAGGGTTCTCTACTGGGTTAGGTTCTTGCTTGTCCTGAGCATCTTATCCATTGATTTCCTCTAAGATAGGTTCCTCTAATATAGGTTCTTCTTGGACAATTTTAGTAGGTTTTATAGTATCATGTCTAGCCACTTCAACTTCTCCAAAATTTTCAACAGTTGGATGCACAATTTCTTTTCCTACTTGAGGAGTCACCTCAGTCTGAGAAATTTTTGGTCGGTCAACTTGTTGTACTACAGATTCCCTAAGAAATCTATTGCATAGAAGAGGTTCAGTTGATCCAACATTTTCGTGAAGAGGTTCCTCATCATCTTGAGCTACTATTTTACTTCCCCTCTAAAGTCATTCTTGACTTTCTTCATCAGCAGGTGTATCAACTCCATCAAACCGTATATTCCATGATACTCCACTAGTTCTAGATTCTGTTACTCCTTCCTTTGATTTTGCAGGTAGCTCCTGAGTACTCTCTTGTTCTTCTTCTTCTCCAACAGGCATGAGTTTTCCTTTTATTTTACTCCAAAGGAAACCAATATTCCTTAGTGTTCCAGCATTGAAAATTTTGATATGGTGACATCTCACTCGGGCATCCACCAGGTTTATCATATCTGTCTTAAATAAAATCTTTGAAATGAACCTTCCAAAGGGATAGAAGTTCATCCTCACCTCTAATTGGTAGCAGTAGTTGAGATATCTTACCATAAATCTCAACTTAATATCACTCATAAATAGAAACATTATGTACATATCAAGGTACAATATTTTCTCTATCTCTGACATTCTAGGTGCAATACCTTTTTGCATAAATTTAACTAAAAGCTTATGGTCAGGATCTAGATCTTCCACTGTCATCTTCCTTATATTTTTAGATCCAAACAGAAAAGACATAATTTCCTTATACTTATGTACATTATCACCAATATTCTTTAAATCAAAATGATAAAGTCCCTCATGAGAGAATCTAAGAATTTTGGATATCTCCACAGATGAAATTGAAAAATCTATATCCTCATTCTTAGCTATTATTGAATCTTCATCTTCTCCCAGACTGAAATGAACCGATTTAAAAAAGTGAGGAAGTTATACCTCGTATAGAAACTTCATATAGTCTCTATTAAAGGTTTGCTCGAGTTTCTGAAATGCTAGGGCTTTCCTCAGCATCAGATCTGTCTGGTACAACAATTCCAGATCGATCACTTTTCCTTGAAAAATCTTTCATCCTACTGAGCGTTGCCACTAGGTGTTGTTGGTTTATGGTTCATCAATCCTTTTGGTTTTTTCCATTGTTGTTATACATTTCTGAAGGTTCAAAAAGCTAGGGTTTTGAAGGTTTATGTGTGGGTATAGAAGAGCAGTAGAAGTTTTCAGGGTTTCGAAGGGTTTTGAGAAAATGAATGGGTTTGGAATTAGAAATGGTTTCTGACATCCTTGATTCCTGTGTCATTATGTACATAGTAATTATTACATTATTTAAAAGTAAAAACTTACATGGAAAATTTTAAAGCAGAACTGACGAAGTTTTTAAATTATTCTAAAAACACGTAATAAATAAAATGAGAATTAAAATAATAAGAAAAAAATCATTTAAAAATAAATAAACCTAGCTCCCCTTAATAAAATCAAACCTAGCAGTGGGAAGTGGTTTAGTGAAAATATTAGCTAATTGAATTTCAATGCTTACAAATTTTAAGAATATATCCTTTTCAAGAACATGATCTCTTAGAAAGTGATGTATGATATCACTATGCTTAGTTCTAGAATGATTGATAGGGTTTTTTGAAATAGTTATAGCACTAGTATTATCACATAAAATAGGTGTATTATTAAAATTTAGTCCAAAATCCATAAGAGTGTTTTTCATCCACAAAACTTGTGCACAACAACTGCCAGTAGATACATAATCTGCCTCATCTGTTGACAGGGCAACTGAGTGATGTTTCTTACGAGACCATGACACTAAGTATTTTCCTAAAAAGTGACAAGTCCCTGAGTTGATTTTTCTATCCAATATACAACTTCCAAATTCTACATCTGAATATTAAATTAAATTAAAATCATAAGTTTTTGGATAAAGAAGATATTGAAAAACAGTTCCTTTTAAATATTTAAAGATTCTTTTGACAGCACTTAAGTGAGATTCTTGTGGATCATATTGAAATCTATCACAAAGACATACTGAGTACATTATATTAGGGCTACTAGTAGTAAGATATAATAAACTACCAATCATACCTCTATGTAACTTATTTTCAACTAATTTTCTAGTTTCATTCAAATAAAGTTTTATATTAGTACACATAGGACTTGAATATGTCTTGTTGTTTTCAAGTCCAAATTTCTTTAGTAAATCAGAAATGTATTTGATTTCATTTAAAAAATTTCCAAAATCTTTTTGACAAATTTTAAGTCCAAGTACGAAATTTAATTCTCCCATCATACTCATTTCAAATTATTTTTTCATTAAATTTGAAAACTCATGACAAATTTTATTGTTTGTTGAACCTAAAATTACATCATCAACATAAATTTAAACCAATAAAATATTTGAGCTAACAGTTTTCTAAAACAATGTTGGATATTCCATCCCAACAGTAAAATCATTTTTTAAAATAAAATAACTTAATATTTCATACCAAGCTCTAGGTTCTTATTTAAGTCCATAAACAGATTTCGTAAGTTTAAAAACAGAATCTAGTTTTTGTGAATTTTCAAAAATAGGAGGTTACTTAACATAAACTTCCACCAATACGTAACCATTTAAAAAGGCAGACTTAACATCCATCTGAAATTATTTAAAGTTCATATGAGATTCATAGGCTAAAAGGATCCTAATGGCTTCTAATCTACATACATATGAAAAGTTCTCATCATAATCTATACCTTCTTCCTGATTATGACCTTTAGCTACTAGTGTTTCTTTATTTCTAGTTATTATTCTTTGATCATCTTGTTTATTTCTAAAGACCCATTTGGTTCCTATAACTGGATATTTCTAAGTTCTTTCAACTAAATTCAAAAATTCATTTCTCTTGAATTGGTTTAGATCTTCTTGCATTGCTATCACCCAACTTTCATCAACTAATGCTTCCTCTGATGTATTAGGTTCTAATTGGGATAGAAAGGCAGAGAATTCAACAAGATTACCTATATTTCTTATAATTTTTATTCCAGTGTCTAGGCATCCTATAACAGTTTCTAAAGGGTGATTCTTTAGGGTTCTAGACAATCTAGGTAGTACACTGTTAGGTTCTTCAACGTCATGTCCCTTTGAACTGGACTGAATTTCATTTAAATCTTTTTCAAAGTCATATTTTAATTTCTCAAGTCTCATGTTATCATTATAATCAAATTCACCAATTTGGTCTTTCTTTTTCTCAAAGGGATCATATTCATCGAATTTCACATGAACCGATTCTTCAAAAATCCTTGACTTTTTATTAAAAACTCTATAAGCTTTAGAAGTAGTAGAATATACTAAGAAAATGGATTCATCATATTTTAGACTAAACTTACCAAGATTGTCTTTGGTTTTTAAGGTGTAAACATTGCATCCAAAAGCTTTAAAGTAATTTACGTTAGGTTTTCTATTATTCCAAAGTTCATAGGGTGTCTTTTTAAAAATTGGTATGATTAAAACTCTATTCATTATATAACAGGCTGTGCTTACAGCTTCTGCTCAGAAATAGGTAGGAAGACTGTATTCATTTAGCATATTCCTAGCCATTTCTTGAATAGTCATATTTCTTCTTTCAAAAATTCCATTTTGTTGAGGTGTTCTTGGTGTAGGGAAGATGTGTTTAATACCCATATTTGAGAAAAAGGAATTAAATTCTAGATTCTAAAATTCTCCACCATGATCACTTATTAATGAAATTATTTTAGAATCATTTTCATTTTGAACAGCTTTGCAAAAACTTTAAAATATAGTAAAAGCTTCATTTTTATATTTTAGAAAATAAATCCAAGTAAATATAAAATAGTCATAAACTAAGACATATAAATAAAATTTACCATCCAAGCTTGCTATTCTTGAAGGTCCAAATAAATCCATATGGATAAGTTCTACAGGTTTAGATGTAGAAATTTTCTTAAAAGATCTGAAGGATGATTTGTACTACTTTTCAAGTTGACATGCATCACAGAATCTATCACTTTCAAAATTGAGACTAGGAAGATCGGAAACTAATTGTTTCTTAGATAACTTATGTAAATCATATATATTGAAATGTCCAAGTCTTCTATGCTAGATCCAAGATTCATTTATCTTAGCAGTTAAGTATTTTAATTTTTTTTACAAAAGGAATTTAAGTCCAAGGTGTAAACATTATCAGTTCTGGGTTCTCAAAATTTAAGCAATTTATCATTAAAAATAGAACAACAGTTGTTAGAAAAATCAAAAAAATAACCATCATCACAGAGTTGAGAGATACTTATCAGGTTTTGTTTCAATCCTTGTACATATAGCAATTTATTGATTGAGATAGCTTTTGGATCTCCAATAGTTCCAATGCCAATAATTTTACCTTTGGCATTATCACCAAATGTGACTATACCACCATCCTTTTGAGATAGATTCTGAAATTTGATGAGTTTTCACTCATATGCCTAGAGCAGCCACTATCCATATACCATATATTAGATTGGATTCTCTGACCTGTTTCCTATAATGGCATTTAAACAAATATTTGTTTTGGTACCCATATTCTATTGGTTCTAGTAGTGTTAGATAGAAAAGACCTGGGAATCCAGACTTTCTTTGTTTTTCTATAATCAATAGAATCATATAAACTTCATGCAATAAAGGCTTTATTAATCCCACTTATTTGATGTTTTCTTAAATAACTGTTTTTAGATATGTGGACTTTTATTCCACAGTAGTTACAAATTTTACATTTTGTACTTGGGACAAAATAGTTCTTATACAGTTTAGGTTTCTCACCTTTACTACCTATTCCATATCTTTCCTTTTTAATCATATTCTTTCCAAGTATTTAATTTTGTGTATTTTCTTCTTTTGTAAAAATAAGAGCTGCACTTTTGTATGTTTCTTCTTCTGTTTATAATGTTTTTATTTCAGTTTCATTATTTGTATAGTTTGTGTTTAATGAGTTATATTTTTCGATTAAATCTTGATGTTGTTTTAGAAGAGTGTCTCTTTCTCTTAAAACATCAGTATGAATATTTTTTATTGATTTATGTTTCTTAAATAAGGAATCATATTTCTCTTCCAGCATATTACAGTTGGCTGTAAGTTTATTATTTGAATAACTAGAACTAGAATCAGAATCAAATGAGTAGTAAGATTGTACCTCATTAGCTTCTACCACAAATCACATTTTTTCCATCAGATTTGATTCTTCTTTTTCTGAGTAAGACTTTGATGAGATGATAGAGTCTTCAGAAAAACTTCAAGTAGCTTTCATTGATCTTTTGTCTTTCTGCTCATAATCATTGTTTTCGAAAGATTTCCTCTTTTTTTCTCCTTTTAATTGAGGAGAGTCTGGTCTTATGTGATCCATATTTTTTTATTCATAGAATATGACTTCCTTTGGTTATTTTTAATACTTTTTAAATGATTTTCTAAATACCTTCTTCTTTATGTAGAATTTACTAAACTTTCTAGCTAGCTGAGCCAGTTCTACATCTGAATCAGATGAATCAGACTTCTCTTATTTCACTTTGATTTCATTCATTATTTTTCTACTTTTCTTTTGAGATATTACCTTTAAAGCAGTATTTTCCATTTTTATTAAAACTTTTTGCTCATTTGCTTCATATTCCATATCAGCATCATACATCATAAGAGTTCCAATTAAATCTCTCATTCTAAGATCTTTGACTGGTGAGGATTTCCTAATAGCAGTTGATATCACATTCCATCTAGGTGGTAGTACTCTTAGTACTTTCAGGGTCTGATCTACTTGTTTGATAGGATCTCCCAGGGCAGTGATGTTATTAATAATTTCTATAAGCCTTCCATTCATTGGGGTGATACTTTCCCCTTCAAACATTCTAAATGTGTCGAATTTCAATTTTTCAAGGGCATACCTCATCTGTCTGACATTGTTAGTTCCTTCATAGGCAACTACAATCATCTGTCACATTTCAGAAATGTTGTTCTTAAGGTAAGAGTAGTTCTGAGTCAATCTGGTTGTAGTAGATCTTGAAATATAATTCGCAACTTTAACAACAGTTTATTCAAAAAAGTTATTTGATATAGAATTAGTGAATCTTCAATCGTGTTTCTTCTTCTTTAGAAAACAGAGCTTTTTCTCTCTTCGTAATAGCAGATCTGTAAGTCTTGATTGTCTCTGTATATTGTAGTAGTGAAAAAACTCAAGAGCTTGATATATATTTTTCTTCTTTTCGATGATTCGCCTATATATGTAACACAAAACAATACATATATATATATAATAAATACTATCATTCTATTTTTAAATTTAGATCCAAAAAATTCGCCTTTAGAATCGAGATATTCAAATGTTTGAATAACATAGTAGTCGAAACTCCCCTTAAAATTTACCAAGAAAATCTCCTCTTAAATCGACACTTTTAATCATAAATAAACAGCTTTGAATCAATCAAAGACGCGCTTTAGATTCGGGCTTTTAATCTACCTTGAAATCAGCCTAATAATCTGCATAAATATCGTTGATTTAATAAATTCTTAATTTAAATCTTTGTTACCAAACGTAGGGTTGAACTGCATAGAATACATTCTCTAAATATAAGGTTTACAACGTAAGGTTGATCTCAAATGTAAGGTTGATCACAAACATAAGACTGATCTGAAATGTAAGTTTGATCTCAAACATAAGGTCGATCTCAAACGTAAGGTTGATCTCAAACGTAAGGTTGATCTTTCATAATTTTCTGATAACATATGGTTTCTTAACCATAATTTTATGATAACCCGTAAGCAACAGTTTTCATCCTTACTCTATGCTCCTCAATGTATGGTATGAACAGTGTTTCCAGAACATGCTAAAGTGATTTTCGAACATGTAGGGTATGAACAGTGTTTCCAAAACATGCTAAAGTGATTTTTGAACACTTTTTCAAATATTCCATGCGGATTAAAATTCTTAAATATTATTCCAAAATAGAGAAATAAATAATATTAATTTTCAGAAATATACTCAAATTAAAATCATTAGAATAATAAATAAGGGTATTTGTGAACATCAAAATCATCACAAAGAGATGGATTTTTGTTCTCAACAATCTCCCCCTCAATAAAATAGAGTGTTGTTGAAGACCACACTTGGTCAACACATCCATACCCTACATTAAATCAAACATTCACCTCTACAGATAAAGGACCCACTCCCTCTCATAGGGGAATGTTGACTCCTCCGTAGTTTAGGGGACCCTCTCCTCATCAGGGAGGAGGGGATACTAACAACTTGTCTGAATGGAATATACATCAGTTGAGAGGAAACATAACCCTCCCATACAGAACCCACAACAAACCTAGTAAGGGGATACTTGTTCAAATGGATAGAATAACCACATACCATTCCATCACAAACACTAACGATTATGAATGGAGTACCCTCACCCTAAACGATGGGGGAGTACCAACCCCATGGTAGTATGGGGACACATGACTCAAAAATTGAGGGTATGATAACCTAATTCTTAAATAGAGATCCCATGAACCATGACTGGTAGACCGTTCCCCTATAACCATGTGGGGATTTAGAACTCCACATTTCTATATAGAGGAACCACACCTTATTAGATAACTCGTAGCATCTGAGGGGATACCAGACCTAACTAAGGATTTATAAACCATCAAAGCTCTTATGTGGAAAAAAACCAACAATGAAGATAAAGGATCATTGAGCCATATGGGTAGTTGGAATACTAAATCTATTTGATCAAAATATATAGGATCCTGAACCTAAATGAGTGGAATACCATCCCTTCACAAGTATAGTATCTATCATCATATCATGGAGAGATACTCAGGGGTTTCTCACATATCTGTGAGTGGTCCCATTACTCTTATCATCCACAAAAAGTTTCATTCCTCCCCAAAATTGAAATCATTTATATGAGGGAAATAAAAATCCACATTTCATAGTGTCAACAATATATATAGGATCCCATGCTATGAAATCAACAATACACGGATCGTAATGTAATTTGTGGACCTACAAGACCATACCTTGTGACCAGTTCTCTGAGCACTCAAGTTGGTAAATCATATTATTAGAATCCTTATGTAGGAATACAGCAGCCACCACACCCTGGTTGGGATCCCTAGTCAGAAAACTAATCCTATGCTCATAGTGAATTGTCTCCCCACATGTCTGAAACCACATATCACCATACACCTATATCTAAACTCCATAAATAGGATAAACTAACTTTAATACCACCCTAACATGACTTAACTCACCAATATCCCTAATATGTAGTAATAGGTTGAGTGTTCCACCCCAGGACTAACTCTAGTAGGATAGGGGTTAAATACTATCACCAATAAGGAATGATACATATATTAGAGGCCTTATCCTAAGAATCCTATAATAAATATATACCACTAACCAATAAAAGAAAAAAAAATAAGATATACATAACTAGTTGAAAAGTAATAAAAGCATGCATACATTCACTAATCAACATAAATTATACCAAGAAACAGTCAGAGAAAAATAGGGAAAACACAAGGCCCGACGACCTAGGAAAAAAGTAACCATAAAAGTTCAAAGGAAAATAACCATGTCATCTAACCACCATCCAAAGCATTGCCCTCAATGAACCTTTCTAATCTCACAAAAACTATGACCCCATGACTCCAAGGATAAACTACTCCACATATTAAATATACCCAACCTATACATTGTCAAAAAAACACAACATGTGTGGGTAAAAATCTCATGTATGGATGAGTATAAAAATACCCAATATGATGCCCAAAAAAATTCAATAGGTTCATGGGTCATCACACAAGAAGGTTCAAACCATATAGCCTCTTAACTCAACAAATATAGATAGAACACCATGGGGAGAAACTACTACTACAACACCCAAGAAGACAGTCATCCAATCCCTTGGTGGACTTCCAAGGATGACACCCAATACTTACTCATTAAAAGGAATGAGGTATTCACAATCATGATCTCACACCTAATAGGATGAAACCAATATACTCATCCACAACATATAAGAGAAAACTACAATGGCCCTCAGGAGATAACCACCATCTAAAATATCACTATCACACCTTAAGGATCTATCAATAGAGATCCTACCAAAGAATTGTCTATCGAAACTTGAACTACATAATTTATAGAAACATCAATACCGACCCTATAAGAAGATCATAAAAGCTAGAGTTATCCATTTAACAGTATTCCCAGAACGAGGACTCAAAATAGAAAATATTAATTAAATATAAAAGTATTTCTACCCAAGAGGGTTCCTAGTGGTTGGGTCGTGTTAAAGGAACCACTCTCCCCATATGAGAAGTTTAATAAAACATTCAATTATCAACACCTAGTTCCTAATATCCTATAAAAAGGAAGTAAACCACTCTGAAATACATGGATAAAACTACCAAATAGAAGGAACCTCTTTATCCACTCCAATACCTATGATAGAGAAAAATCATCATAGATGCGGTCAAATGGAGGAAGGGTCAACCATCAAATAACAAACCATCATCTGAACTAACCCTCCTCTGGAAAGAACACTGATGGGGAAAGGAATAAATCACTAAATTCTCTACATGACCTTGAGTTTATGAAATAAAATCAAAGATCAACCACCACCATCACCAGTCCATGCAACCCACAATGGTCATGGGGGACCCATGCCTCACTAGAATGCACAAGATCATCAAGGGGATGTCGAACTTGAACATTGATCTATCTATTTCAAACAAAATCCATCAATACCACACCAACATTGAATATATATCCAGGGTCCCTTACTATAACCAAGGGGTGAGACTAACTATGAAGAGTACCACTACCTTCCATGAGAGTAAATTTCATACCTTTAAGAAGGGATATCTGAGAAATAACCATATAGCTTTGAGAACTCATGCCCTATATCTCTAGGGAAGTAAAAACTCTATCATTATAAAGGAAAGACCCACACCAAGTCCCAGCATATAGCAAAGATTATAATTATTTTAATATTGGGTTCCATACTACCAATGACACATAGATTCTAAAAAGTAGAGACTAGTGGAAGGATCCTTCAAGAACACTTAATAATCACTTATCTATCTTCCATGGTCATAACCAAAGATGAAACATGGAATAAAGAACATGTATTCCATTCAAAAAACTGGATATTGAGGCCATCATAATCAAGGGGTGAATAAATAACACTATACTATCATGTCACATGATATTTCTTGTATCTATAAATTCCATGTACCCCACATTGGGGGTCTAGATTTGTATATATCCAGACCTCGTGTCATGTAACCAAGGGTCCTAGACATCATGTAAACTTGTCCTAAAAATTTATGGACTCTAAATCGTCCTTTAGACAAAATAAAAAACTAAACATTGTGTATTATTGAGACAATATGCCATGTAGTTAAAATTTCCAGATGCAGATTCCTTTGAACCACCTGATTTCTCACAAAACTCCCTGTAATTGACACATTTCCAAACAAAAGATAACCAAAAGGAAATATAACTACCATAATAAGAGGTAGAAACTATAATTGAAACAAAATTGGTTGACATTACAAATAAATACCCCTACCTCATGGAGGATCATTCAAGATTCACAATCACACAACTATAATCCCTGATTGATGATCATTGTGCCCTAATCTGCACCTCCAAACACCTCTAGAATAGATCACCTCAATCCTCTCTCATGGTTTCACCACTTCATCAATGAATGAGAGAAGAGTCTCTATATGGGTATTAGGAGTGAGATAGGGGAGGTTGGGGTAATTAAAACCCAAATAAATTAAAAGAAAATCCATTTAAAGGGCCTGATCTGGAGCCTGATACCCAAACGGAGATTATAACTTACATAGGTAAAACCCACACTCTGGACTACACCAAAGAGTCATAATTTCCATCCATAGTTCTATTTAGAATATATCAACATTTGAACTTATGGGAATAATAATATTTATTTAATTAAATATAAAATATTCTAAATAAATCTCTTGGATCTGAATCTCACAAAATTTCATCCCAATAGTAAACGCCAAATTTTGGAAACAATAGAACCATAAAAAAAATTGGGGTTGTTATATAGGGAAAATGATTATTTTACACTTCTTAAGGGATCAGGGCTCCATTACTCACAAACAATATTAAACTTACACACCATAAAATCAAGGTCACTACAAGTAGTTACAACCAATCCAAAAATAAAACTCTCATATGAGGATTTATCAAATGATCCACCCAACTTTTTACAATAAAATGTGTTCCTATAATAAAAAAAATTGTTATTTCAATAATAATATATATAGAGTAAAAAAATTATAATTGAAATGTAATATGATCCCTGATAAATTTCAATTGGAATGGTGTGTGGTTATTTTATATAAGTAACAAATAGATAATAGGTTGTTGTTATAAAATATTGTGATAATATAAGTGTGATTTCTTAGTTTTGATTATGTGACATATGTTTCGAACTAAAATGTCACTTTTAAATAAAAACATGAACATTCGGTCATAGAAGCCACTGCATGTGTCATATTGATGTGAGGTTAATTTCTAGATGTTAAAAATTAATTATTGATCTTTTTTATAGTATCAATAAAATCAAGGAATATTTACTCATAATTGAGTATATGATACACATTTTACACAAAAATGTTACATTTTAATAAAAACATGCACTTTTAGCCATACCAAGCACACTATCTGTTGGATTTATGTATAGTTTATTCCTACATGTCACAAAAAAAATTGATATTTTCCCGAAAGTATCACGATAATATGAGTGTATTTTCTTAGTTTTAATTATGTTACATGTATTTTGAACTAAAATATCAATTTCAAAATAAAACATGCACATTCAGTCATATAATTCACATTATCTGTCATATTGAATTGAGGTTAATTTATATATATCATAAATGAATTATAGATATTTTTATAAAAGTATCAATAAAATAATATGGGTTTTTTCTGTTTTTGAGTATGTGATGTGCATTTTGAACTAAATTTTGAATTTTAAATGAAAATATGTTCTTTGAGTTATACTAGACACCCCATGTATCAATTTGACTTTAGGTTAACTCCTATACCTAAAAAATGGATTATCAATATTTATATTAATGTATCGTGAAAATTCGAGTGTTTTTTTTCTTTTTTGAATATGTGATGTGCATTTTGAACTAAAATGTCCCATTAAAACTGAAAAAAAAAATCACTTTTAATCAAACCTGTCACAATATGTTTCAAATTTTTATGAGATTAATTTATAAACATAAAAAATGAATTATGAATCGTTATTATAAAGTATCAAGACAATAAAATTGTGTTTTCTTAGTTTCTTAGTATGTGACATGTTTTTTAAACTAAAATATCACTTTTTAATAAAAGCATGCACTTTAAAGCATACTAGGCCCACAGTGGGTTATATTTATGTTCAGTAAATTTGTACACATTACAAATGAATTATAAATATTTTTCCTAAAATATTAAGAAAATCTAGGTGTTTTTTCTTGGTTTTGAGTATGTGACACATGTTTTGTACTAAAATGTCAATTTTAAATGAAAACACACACTTTCTACCATCACAGTCATATTGTGTGTTGGGTTTACTTGAGGTTAATTATTATATGTAAAAAATGAATTTTTCATATTGAAAAAAAATTAGAGTGATTTTTCTCAATTTTGAGTATGGGATATGTTATTTGAACTAAAATTTCACTTTAAAAGGAAAATATACATTTTAATTCATACCATCCACACCGTTTATCGGATTGATGTGAGGTTAATTCCTACATGTCATAAATAAATCATCTATATTTTTTCAAAATTATAAAGGAAACCTAACTGCATTTTCTTAGTTTTAAGTATATGACATGCATTATGAACTAAAATGAAAATTTTAAACTAAAAAATCAATTATCCTAGCCATTCTAAGTATTAAATTTGCGTGAGATTAATTCCAACATGTAAAAAATTAATTATCGATTGATGTTATAATGTGTCACATCCCTAGTTTTTTATTCGGGTAGAAAAACACTCCCATTTTGAACTTCTCAATTAGTGGCTATGGTATTTTCTATATCATTGGTCGAAATAAAATTTTGAGAGTTCCATTATCTTTATATCATGTTTTTATATTAGTTTCAAATCTTTGGTGGAAGCCTCAGGTGTTTAGAGTAGGTTTTGGGAGCATCGTAGTACAAATGGCCTATTTTGGAATTTCAGGTCATGGCGCACAGTTTAGGGTAAATCGTGTGGTCCATTCTAGGTAACAGTGTGGCTCATTTTGAACCACCACACTGTTTGGGTAAACTGTGCGAGTGAGTCACACAGGAATGTGAGGTTGTCTGCAATTGTTACATAGTGATTCCATATGATTTGAGCTTGGTTAGGTAAAATTGTATACAAACCATGCAAGGGTTCCTTTTTGTGAAATAGTTTTGCACAATAACAGGCACTGTTTGGAAAATTGTGCAAGTAAACCATGCATCTTATATAGGATGTCTTTTTAGTTTTTATTTTTTCTTTCTATTTATTAATTTTCCTTCTCAATTTCCTTTCTTTCTCATTAGTCACATGCACAGTAGGAGGAAACCTCCTACTCCTCTCCTTTAGTTCATTTTTATCATGTCTCCCTATCCAAACTCTGATCTTTGATCCATTTGTGGTGTTTGAACCCCATCGGTAAGGCTAACCTCGTGTATTCTTCTCTTCCTCTTTGTTTCACCTCACTCACCACTATTTATGTCCAAGATAATTTTAGGAATTTCAATGAAAACTCATATCTACTATGATCCACTTCAAATTGGAGCTTGATATCGGATGTGCCAATATCTATGAGTCCAACGTAGGTGGTGCATATCTTGATTTGTGTTCTTTCTGTTATTTTGGGGGGTGTATTTTAGAAAACAATTGGGTATTTTGAGTGAGACCTATTTATACATATTTCTTCATATCAAAATCACCATGTGACCCTGTGGGATGCTTACGGGAATTCCCAATCCATTTTTTCTTGAGCAAGGCTGGGTTAGAGGTCATTTCTCTTTGGGTAGTTTGACCAGGGGTGTTTAATTCAATTAAAATGATTTGATTAAATTTTTTGGGTTGGTTATTTGAACCTAAGTCATTCAAGACCTATATGATAAATTGGTATGGTTGTTTATATTGTGTAACTCAATCATCTAAATTTAATTTCTTATTTAAATTGAATTGTACAATTCAATCATCTAAATTAAATTATGGATTTTAATGATATATGTGAAATTCATGTGATGCATGTGATGAGTTATTTGGACCCAAGGGTCTGTGATAGTCTTGGACCGAGGAATTGGGATGGCATGGACATTAGGAATGAGGTGATAAGATTGTCTGGTTGGGATTGGCTCGGATTCTTTTAGTTTTTTTGACCATAGTATTGGATGTCGTGAATATCATAATGAGGCGGTGAGGTCGTTAGGTTGGGAACGGCCCATGATATTGGGATAGAAAGGGAATTAGACTTGATCTGCATGGTTAAAGGGGTATGAGGTGTTGGTTTATGTGGATTAGGTTATTTATTTGGCGATTACCTCTCACATGTGATAGGAAAAGCACTGAATTGAGTTGTGTGCGCAAAGGATTAATTCATTGATGATGTGGTTTTTACCACTCGTGTGGGTAGATTCCCCTAGTAGTGCAGCTAAGAAAATTTTTTGGTGGCGCTTTTCACATAAATCCACATGGAAGGTGAATATCCTTCAGATGTCAACATTGAGGCTAACAGTTGGAGGTTGAGGCCTGCCACAATTGAGTTCCTGGTCCTGAACTTATATTGGATGATAAACATCATTGTTCATCAAGATTTCATGCCATGGGATGAAGGTATTTTTATTTTGAGGATGAACATCTCTATGCCTCCAGACATCAGGCTACGAGTCGATTGGTGTTTTGACCAGGGGTTCGAGGGACCAGATACTAATGATTTTGGAGTTCCTTCAGTACATTAGTACTTACTAAGAAACGAGGATCCAAGAGGCAAAATATTTCAGTTTAATTTATCTGAGGTGGAACATGAGGGTTCACCTGGGCTTTAAATCATGGGTATCGTGGGACATGGTCTAAGGACCCTCCTTACTTCTGAAATTCTGGTGTTGGTCGAGGTAGGTGATGTCTTCCTTGTGGCTGTTAAGCATGAGGGAAGTCTATGTTTACTTTATGCATTTTTCTTCTTTATTTATTCATTATATCACGCTTACTTAAACACATATGCTAGGAATGCACCTTTGGGTGGTATCCTACTGAGACTAGCTCTCACACCCTATATGAGTCATTTAGGATGCATACAGACTTTATGAATTTATGTTTAGGTAAAGGATCGGCCTCAAGAGCTGGATATTTGTAGATTATTTCATGAATTTTTGCATGACACCTTGGGGTCATACCTAGTTAGAGTTTCTGTTTATTTTCTTTTTTGTATCAATAAGCTATATATATGAATGACTTGTACTAGTCATCCATTTGTGACCCTCTTTTTTATATTTACATGTATGGACTGTTATGAAATGTATGTTTTGATTTTTCGTTTTGGAAGTGCAAACAAGAAGCTTGTTGATCTGTCTATTTATCTTCTGATGTAGTTGTTTATTTATTGCTTCTACTATTTCTTCTTATTGATTGTGTTTCTACATTCCGGGTATGGTTCGAGTCTTCTGAGTTTTATTTATTCCTCTACATGCTATATAGGATTACTCGGACTAATATATTATCATTCCCAAAGGGTATAGCCTCCACATTATACCTTTTGACACCTTTTCTTTAGTTGGAAGTCATTGACATTCAGGGAGGTGTCCCAAAGGCCAGTGTCACCCGGCCTAATAGCACTATTCAGGTGGCTAATCGGGTCTAGGAGGCTAGATGATGTATTAAAAAATTCAAAGTTTTTTTTCTTATTTTATAGTATATAACATACTTTTTGAACTAGAATATCATTTTTAAATGAAAATGCACACTTTCAGTCATAAAGGTTCCCACTATTTATTAGATTGATGTGAGGCTAATTATTATACATCAAAACGGAATAAAAAATAATTTTCCTAAAGTATCAATTGATAATACGAGTTATTTTTCTTAGTTTTGAGTATGTGAAACATGTTTTTTAGAGGAGACACATTACATGGACCACGGCACCATAGGTTATAAAATCCCATTACATGGCCCGAAGGTCCATATTTTTAACCCAAAGCCCATACAGTGAATAGTAAAGCTACAGTAATCAGTCTTCTATATTACAATTATTGCTATAGTTCATGTTAAATTTCCCACCACCATTACAGTTTCTCCAATGTTACAGTTCCACTACTGCTATAGTTCCGTCGTTGTTACAGTTCTGTCGTTGCTACAGTTCCGCAACAATAACCTATTCCTAATGGGTTTTAAACCCCTATCATAGATGTAGTATTATAGGGTGATTACCACTAATGCAGACCCCAACTATACTAAAAAAATAATAATAAAATTAATTAAATATATAGTAGATAAACAAATTCTTCATTAAATCCATGATATGAAAAATTACAAACAAGATAGGAAATCACATCTTCATTATGTTTATAAAAATTATGACATAGTTTGTGTTGTTCAATAATTCTTAAAAAATCCACTTCCTCTTTTGGATATGTGAACTATCATAAATCCTTATAGTACTAGGAAAATATATATAAGCAAATGGTTAATAAATATTTTAAATGAAATAAAAATTATTTTAGAATACCTATTTAAGGATTCTAATTTGTGAAAATAATATGATATTTACATAAATATTCATATTTAATAACCACAATTGTAACCATTACATTATTTCATACACTGTAGAAACATTGAGAAAAAAATCATTTTTTATATATGTTTTGATAGTAAAATATTATTATATATACCTTAATAATTATCCATTTTTAGTAATCCATGGTCTTCTTATGTGAATTAGTTATCATCATAACATAGTTTTGATGATAAATAAACATTACCCAATCATAAAAAATCCTGTTAAAATATAGAAAAACATATAATTTGAAGTTTATTTTTAAAATGTTGAATGTAGTGTATTTAAAATTCATAAGGGACGTCATGTGTAAATTATTTTTTGGATATCCAATATTTAGATCCAAAATATATATATATTGAGTATCTAAATTTATTTCAATGAGAATATACTGATTTCTAAAAAAAGTAATAATTATTGGAAAAAATGAAAATATATTTAATATGATTAGATTTTGAATTTTTACTCAAATATTATAGATATTAAGAAGTGAATTTCATCTATTATTTTATTTTCCAATTTTGTAGCTTCCTGGTGTGATATGAATAAAATTTCACATTCATCCATTGATTTTTTTTTGTATAAAGGTTTCATAAGGACTAACGAATCCAAATTCATATTCACAGAATTTTCTATTTACATTTTAGTGATATATATTCTTATAGAAAATAAAAAAAAGTATTTCAAGTTAATCAATATAGTAAATCAATTATTGGAAAAACTGATTATGAAATTTTACCTCATGTATATATTTATGATCATGGCCCTCATCCACTCATTCTTGATTAATTCATTAACATCATCAAGACACTACTACAAAAGTGGCTTTTATCAGCACTAAAAAAACCCATTTATCAGTGCTTTTTTAAGCGCTGTAAAGCACAGTGCTAATAAAGGGGGGTCCCTTTTATCAGTGCTAAAAATAGTGCTGATAAAAGGGTTCCTTTATCAGCGCTATTTTTAGCGCTGATAAATTCAAAAAATTGAAAAAAATTAAATATATATATATATATATATATAATTCGTTACAGCACTTGCTTGACCCCCCCCCCCCCTTACAGCGCTTGTTCACCCAACCCCACCCCCACCCCCTCAACCCGCACGCTACACCCCGCTTCACTACGCCCGCGTGACTCTGCTGCCACTAGAATTCAAACACAGGACATCCCCTCTTGCGCACTGCAACTTTACCACTTAGCCATTTTGTTTTGTTCTCCCTTTAATGATATATCAAGTTATTTATATATATATATAGTTATTTATATATCAAGTTATTTATATATATATATAATTAT
Organism: Viscum album; assembly: GCA_963277665.1. Classification (NCBI taxonomy): domain Eukaryota; kingdom Viridiplantae; phylum Streptophyta; class Magnoliopsida; order Santalales; family Viscaceae; genus Viscum; species Viscum album. Next base: position 871,430,789 of record OY728143.1, on the reverse strand, counting down.
ATTTATTCGTATATTAATATAGATCCATATTAATAAAAATTTATTTAGTTATATTAATATATATATATATATTGGTATATTAATATATATATATATAGTTATAATTTTTTATTCGTATATTAATATATATATATAGTTATAATTTTTTATTCGTTTATTTATTTGTATATTAATATATATATTTATAAGATTAATTTAAAATACATTTATAGAATATGTGTTTTTATGTGTGTTTATAAATAAATAAATAAATACATACATATATACAATACACACACACACACAGATATGTATATATATATACAGTTATGAATGAATACATAGAAATGTGGCTGTGAAAAGTCATCGAGAATATTAAAACAGTTAGAAATTCTATTCTAGAAGTCTATTTCAACTCCACAACCAGTCAAATCAAAGAACATCAAAAGATCTTCGATATGATATGTGCTACAAGCTAAACGGACATTCGGATCAGAATTTAGAGGCATTTGAATGTTAAAACGACCATAACTTCTCATCCAGGAGTCCGTTTCAGCTCCACAATCAGTAAAATCTAAGAAAATGAAATGATCTTCGATATTATATATGGTACACATTTATCGGACATCAGTATCAGAAGTTATAGTTGTTTGAATGGTAAAAAATCGGGTTACCCCGACTAAAAACTCAGTTTTGGAGGTCTTCTAGGCCTTTTTTGGCCTCGAAAAAACCTTGGACGGGTTTCAACCATCTATATTACTATAGATATCGTCGCAGGATTCGATTTGATATGTTGTAGAGCTCAAACGGAGTCTCAGATCAAAATTTATGGCTGTTTGAAGTTTGAGTTGTGTTTTGAACATATTTTTGATCTTTTATATATTTTTTATTTTTTTTATACTCAAAGTGTTATTACATGAGGATTAGTGGATAAAAATTACATAATTATTAATTAAGAATATTTTTTAAATTATTTTATAGGCCTCTTTTACTAAATATCATATACATTCATATTTGATTTCTATTCATCATTTCTAAAACATATTTAAAAAATAAATATTATATTTATATCAACATAAATAGATTTATAGATTTATATATTAATAAATGTTTTTAATTTTTAATTATTTTTTTTTGAATTCTACCCTTTATGAGTGCTTTTTATAAAAGCGCTGATAAAGGGGGGTCTTTATCAGTGCTTTTTTTAGCGCTGATAAAGACCCCCTTTATTAGCGCTAGTAGAAAGCACTGATAAATGTGTAGTGCTTCCCTTGCCTCGTTTTGTAGTAGTGAGACCAATCACAACAGTAAAGGGTTATATGTACATTAGTTCTTTAAATTCAATATATTCCATTTTCTTTCTTAGAAAATTGTATCTAAATGATATTGTAATGTTCATAACTAAAGCAGCATAATTAGAGGGTTAAAGTTACTTTCAAGAGGCATTTCAATCTATTATTTGATCCTAAATATTTTCTTGAGTCAAACTTCTATTTCCACTTCCATTTCTCCTTCTATAATAACATTCCTTAGTTTATACCATTTTTTTATTAATTGTAAAAAAATCATATAGAATAAATTTGAAAGGAAATAAATCATTATCATCATGTATATTTATAAGATTAAATTTCCATTCTATAAAAGTTGTAGTATTAATTTCAATCATGTGAAAATCAAGATCATCGAGGGAAATAGGTAACTTGATTCTTAGATCATGGTCTATAGGAATCTTTACCCTCACATGCTCTTTTATAATTTATTTATTGGGTAGAATATCTCATTGGATATTATAAACAATACCGCTCAAAACAAAGTGATGAGTGGGTGTTGATAGATATAAATCACACTCATTTTCACCCTAAAAAAATTTATGCTAAAAATGCATCATTAGTTTTTTTATTCATATTTTCAAAAAAAATGTTATGAAAAAATTGATAACCTCTAGTAAGGCCAAAACATGAGGGGAATCAAATGCCTCAAAGTTGGGGAGGTGTGGCTCTTTGTGTTTATAGTTACTGATGTTTTTTTCTTCTAATTTACCCCTTAAAAGAAACTTTTCTTTCACATAAATATACTAACAAAATTCTTTAATTATTGAATCTATATGTGCATGAATTTTTTTATTATCTCATTGGAATAAACTTGTGACTTTACTTTCTGAAATTATGCTTTAGGTGACACTAAAAAACTTATACCTCATGCACTTCCATACTACTCTAGATAATTCAAATGTGATAAAAGTAGTTTTTCATCGAATATAGAAGATAATGATTCTTGTGTATAAAAAAATGGAAACAAAGGAAAATAAGTACTAGTTGTTATGTAATGAAATTTTAAAGTATAAAAATTTTTAATTACTGTTGAAACCAAGTTGATCCAACTTAGATATTGATTTTATGTTTTTTGTAAATCCATTTTTAGTGTCAATAGTTTTAAAGTTTTACTTTTTCATGAAAATATTGTGAGAAGAATAATCTTTATTGGGAGTCTTCATTCCTGGTATTATTATTTTTTAAATAAAATGGAAATATTTTTCATAATTTTAAATGGTTTAGAGGAGTTTAGAAAAGAAATTTATGAAAAAGGATAATTTTTATGTAGCATGTATGTGACTACTTAGGAAGTTCACAGAAGATAGTTCAAGAAATAAGTTCTCATATGGAAGTTAGTGGAGGAATTGTGTAGAAGATGGCTTGGGAATGAGGTACATTGTAGATTGGTCATGAATGTGGTGCCACATAGTTAGTTCACATAAAGAGGTTTGAAAATTATTTCTACACATCCATGAACAAACCATGAAAAGATCAACATCATTTGTGATATTTATGATATATTGGTACACAAACCATGTAAGAAAACTTTTAGTATATGGAGTGAAACTTTTAAAATATATTTATTATAATATAATGATTATAGATATTTGTAGTGTAATTTTTCTATAAATACCTCATCATTATACTCATTATGGAATGGTGAAAATTTTATGATAAGATAAAGGTTTAATTAGGTGATCATATAAGGAATATTTTTTCATGAGCTGTATCAGTTCATGAAGCATAGTAGTACATGAAGTGGATTTTTTTTGCGAAGTGTAGTATGTGTGGGACAGTACCGTGAATCAGTTTCACTTGTGACGCATAGAGTGTTTCACAAAGTGAATATGTATAAGGTAGTTCATGAAGAAGAATACCTCAAATCATTTAACAAAACACGGTGAATAAAGTGTATCTTTTGGGACCTAATACATGATTCTTAGTATTCATACCACATTGCATGGAGTCCAGTATGGGATGTATAGTGCACAGTATATAGTCAATAGTATACATCTCGGATATGAGGAAACCATGATAAGATATGTTTACTCATAATGTGGAATTCATTGAAGCATATTATTAAATATTTCATGATGAAAATCAAAGAATATTTTCTTGATAACATGAAAGTGACCTACATGTTGATAAATTAAGGAAACAACAATTTGAAGCAGTATGCAAAGGAGGAATCAAAATACATGTTTCAACATTATCAGTTCTCCTTACCCTGAATGAAATTATTGTTACCTTGAGCATGGAATTGAGTGACTATGACTAATTATTTTATCTACTAAAAACTATTGAAAATTAGTGGATTCTAGTATGACCAACACATCTTAGGCATATGCTCCTTGGATTATCCCTTAGTGGTGAACTAAGAGAAAAATTTTGTGAATTATTTTTACTTTTTAATTTATGATTATAGTAGGATTTTTATTATATTTGATAGTTTCAAGGTTTTTCTACAACCATGGGAACATGGTCAAATATTTAAAAAGAAAATTTTCACTCTGATTCAAGCCTCTCCTCTAAGGGTGTCTTAGGTTTCAACAAGTGGTATCAGAGCTGAGGTTGAAGGAGTGAATTTTTTAGTTAAGGATATTCATTATGGATAACAAGTTTATTATAAAGTGATACCTCTATTAAATGGTATAAATTATCCTATTTCAGAAAACAAAATGATATCACACTTATGATCTCTTGGCCAACAGGTTTTCTCTGTAACAACACATGGGATATTGGTTAGTGATGTATCAGAAGTGTCCATGACTAAAGTGAATGTGAAACTGCTCAATAAAGATGTTAAATCTAAAAATTATTTACCTAGAGATATATCAAATATTATATTTATGAAGGTTATAAGATTCACTAGCATCAGGTCCATGTGGGATAAAATAACCAACATTTTTTAAGGTCATAACAAGGTGAAAAACACTAAGCATCAACAACATCACAATGAGTTTGATGACATGAAAATTTTCCTTGCTGAAAATATTGATGAATTCCTCAACTAAATCATTAAGGTGTTGGGAAATATATAGGGATGTGTTAAATAGATAATAGATATTGATATTGTGAATAATATTATTTAAATTCCACCACCTCCTTAAAATCTAAAAGTTTCAACTCTTCATGAGATGAACTTGGTGTATTTTTCATGTGATGATCTATAAAGAAATCTATTAGCATATATAATGTGTGTTAAGATAAAAGGAATAGAAATTCATGAAAGCAAGGGGATATACTTCAAAGTTATATAGAAACTTCACAACACTAAATGTGGTGATGATGAAGAGGATGTAGATGATTAATTTTTTCCCTTATGGACAAAAAATTATGAAGTGGAAAGGGCGGATTCAAAGGAAATATTCCCTTTGCATGATCTTGATGTGGTAAATTTGGGAATATTATAGCGAGGTGACCAATGAAATTGATGATGTATAAATTGAATCATAATTTATATAGAATCCCTAGGGGATATTCCCTCTCAAAAATAGATTTCAAAGTGAAAAGTTATTCAAGAAATAAGTTACTTAGGAAATATTTATAAGTAAAGAAGAAGATTACAATGAATATTACATAGAGAGTGGAAACAGAGTTTATGTTTGATATATAAATTTTTTTTATTTCTACAGTTGAAGAGTAATAATCTAAAAAGGATAAAGACAATCAAACAAAAGGTTTTATTGATCTCAAGGTGGAGCATGAGTGAGATATCAAGGAGCTCAATCTTCAAAAAAACAAAAAGAAAAATATTGCTGGATTTCTAAAATAGTGTTTAGAATATGCAGAACAACTTGAAGTTGATATTAACTAATTGTAAAAAGAACCCAAAAGTCAATAAGTCATTTGAGTGATTTCAAAATAAGTGGTGAATTTCAAACTGAATATTAAATAATAGGATAAGTTAATTGAGGACCTTAGCACTTTTGTGAAGAAGAAAACAAATAATTATTAATACGAGGAAGAATATATGGTTTCATTAAGAAATAAATTTGGGTCAAAAGTAAAATCTAAAGATTCATAGAATAAGTTTCACTTTAGGAGTTTCTTGGTTGGAGAGATATTAGAAAGTTCAAAGCAGGATGCAGAGCATTTTGAGAAAATTTTGAATGAACAAAGTCCTAGTTTCATAGGTTAAAAGGTCACTAAACTTATTAAATTGTTTTTTTTTTACGTACTTAAATCTAATAAAGTATCAAATAAATTTTGAACCCATTGGTAAGGATATAAATAATTCATGACCAACAAAGAAAGAAAGACTCAATAAAAGCAAAAAAACTCAAGTAAGTGACAATGATATAATGTAGTGGAAAATTTAGTTAAAGGTGTGACTGAAAACCAAAAAAAATATTTTTGAGTCAAACTATGTATAAAAGAAGAACTTAACAAATGTAAAGCAACAAACAGATGGATAAATGGGTTCATGGAAGCTTTGAATATCCTCATTTTAAAGAATTTTCCCATGTTCTTATGAAATAAAACCACTTGGGAAAACCAATTTTATAAATGAATCCCAAATCAAATATTAAGGTAATTGGATATCAACTATTGTGCTTATCAGTTTATCAACTTCTAAGTACACACAGTGAGTAGAAATAGAGAAGTTGTTTCTACCAAGAAAATATAGTAATTTGATCATAGTTCTCAAATGAGGTAAACACTTATTCTAAAAAATAATGTTAATAGATAAATTCTTGACATATTAAAAATTATAGTCAATAACAATGGTTTTTTATTTTTGAAGATTTTGAAACTTGTTTACTATAAGATGGATTATAGGATTAGTGAAAAAATTCATAAAATTCAATAAAATAAAGTAAAATAATGAAAAAAATCATTCTTATTTCCCGAAATAATATTTTATCCAAAAAAAATATTCACAATGGTGTTCTTAACATTTATTTCAACACAAAAATTAAAAAAAAATAAAAGGGATAGAGAATTCATCACTATAGATCATCTCCTATTTCCCGTACTAAATTCTCTCAAACTACATCTGAGTCTCTTAGTTCATGCCTACTTCTCCTAACAGTCTTCATTTGTTGAATAATATTTCTATCCTCATCAATTTAGACATATTAAAATAAATATTAGTGTCAAATAAAATAAATAACAACATCACAACTCATAGAAAGAAAATACAAACTCAAATTCTAGGTCTTTGTGTGTCAACTCATCATTGTTCATCACCTTACTCGGGTGACTTTAGCTAAATTTCACCAACAAATATCATATCCTCTACATTATTTATTTATTTTCATTTAATCTTCCATAGTATGATTCTAGGGTATACTATCTTGAAATTATCTTTGAATGTTCGATATTTCCCACTCTCTCTTGAACTAATTTAAGAGTTTAGGGATCCCAAATTTTTAATCACTCACAGCACCCTGATTTGGATTTTATCATTATATTGATTCACCCTTAATTAAATTTTGAAGCACAGTGTGACATTAATACAGCTATATTCAACACAGAGGTACTAAAACATATCTAGGTTAAACATTGAAATTCCTTTATAGAGATTCTTCCACAAAAAAATACCTTTACATAGCCTTGAAATACACGGCATAACCCCAATGTGATCTGTAATAAACCCTTATAAAGGTCCTTGATTTACCTTGCATCATTGATTTGTGATATTACCTTTATATATCATCAAATGGCCCTTATGTAGGTGGACATCACCATTACAAAGGTTCTACTTCTAACAAAATAACACAATAATTTGTGAAAATTTATCAAACCAAAGAAAAACATAAACTTTAATAGACTCAAAATATGAATTATAAACTAAAAAATGTGAATAAAAATGTGCTCCAAAAATTTATATTCAAGATGAAAGCATGGAATATTGAAATAATTAGTTCCAACACAAAAAACCACTCTATAATCAATTCAAAATACATATTTTAATTAATGCTTCATCAAAATCAACCAAAAAATGTTCTTAAAATGTATGGAAATTAAAAAGAAGATCATTTTATAAATTTGGAACCAAAAACTCAAATTTTTACCCAAATTTTTAAATAATTATATATTCATCTATAAGTGATAAAAAATAAATAGTTCTCCAAAAAAAGAACATTTTTACATTAAAAATTAAATTTTTTCTCAAAAAAGAGATATGGAAAAAATGTATTAAAATAAAGTCACATAAAATTTCCACACACTTAAAAATTTTAATGTACTCAAGAAATCAATTATATAAACTCAGTGAATGAAATTTAAATTCAAAATTGAAATAATTATAATTAAAACCAAAATTTAGGTTTTTAGAATTTTTTTCCCCCATAAACTCTATTAGATTAAACCATGACTTATATCTCAAAATAAAATGTTTTGGTGAAAACATAGTTTCTTATTTTGATAAAAATGATTGGATTTTAAAATTTTGAGAGGATTTAAACTAACTTAATTATTTATTCAATTGTTCTTCCAAATATATATTTTTCCATTTGATGAAAAATATATATAATTATAATTTCATATAATTATACAAAATTTATGTATGAGTGAGTTTATATAGTAACCCTAAATTTTTACACATATCGTTACATGATTTTAAGCATAATTATCCATCAAATTACAAGCCAAGGATTGTAAAGTCTAGTGTATTTGGAAGATTAGGTACATAATTAAACATCATGAAAAGATATTTTATTTAATATCCATAATTATCTTCTAACTTCCATTTATCTTCTATAACTACATAGTATAACTTGGGGAATATATGAACAAAAGAGATGAGCTAAAAAGACCATTAAGGAAATAAGCATAGGAATAAAACATAGCATATGGGTTAGAAATCAAAACATGAAGACATAAAAGGAATTGAACATGAATAATCATAAGTAATAATAACTTGTATGACATGGAAACATATAATCATGGAATATTAGTAATGTGGCAACAAAATATAACATGACATAAACATGAGTCAAGGCTAACTGTCAAGACATGGTGGACAAAGTCCCATAATGGAATCTCATTCACTCTCTATCCCAAAATGACATCTCATCAAAATAAACATTACCCAAGGAATCGGAGCTCTATCTAGGTGCACCCATAAGAACATGTTCATGAATATGTGTGCCACATGAAGAATAAACATAAGGGTTACCCATATAAAGAAATGGGTATTATAATCATGTCACAAGGCATAACAAATGATCATATCATAAATGTTTCCATGAAATAATGGATTCAAAACATATGTAGAAATTAATAAGGTAAAATGGGCATATATAATGATAATTAATGTCCAACTGAAGTGGAAACATGTAAAAGGAGCGTTTAAAAACCATTAGAAATGAAACATTTTGGTGTTATTTAAGGAAAATATTAAATAGAATTTAAAGAGGAAAAGGAATATTTGTTTTCATAAAATCATAAATGAAAAAAGGCAGTATTTAATGATAAAATGAGTTATTTTAGAAAATAATGATGGAGACTTAAAACAGATTATGGTGTTCACTTGGAAGCAGGTAAGAAATCGAGAAGTTCGCTTGAATTGGGCTTGCTTATCCAGAAGAATTGAAAAGGGAACCTTTATAAAACATGTATTACCTTATAAAAGAGGGATAATATGATATGGAAACACAATTTTAGGACATATTAACATAATTTAGAGGAATAATACAAAAATAAATAATCATTACAATGGGTAAAATAGAGAGAAAGAGTAACTTGATGAAAAAAATGGAGGTTCAGGTAGAATCCCTTACCTTGTTTCAAAAATGGTTCTTCACTTAATCTTAATATCCTCAATAATAAAATTAAATCTATTAATTAATTAATTAAAAACATTTTATAAATTTGATAGATTAATTATAATTTTTTAATTTCATTTATTTCCTTTTTGATTAGTTATAGTGTTTAATTTCATCGTTCGAGAGTGTTTGTTTTCTGAGTTTTCATGGTCGGTTCACTTGTATTGGAGTATGGAAGTTCATGTAGAATGGGTATAATTCTCCAGAATTGAAATTATATGTTATTAAAGAAAAAATAATAATTGTTCTTATATATTATTTTATTTCTAGATATGAAAAATAATCATTAGATAACATGTTAATGATAATCATTTAGATTAATTTTAGTGGTTTTTCGATCACAATGAACTCATTTTGTTTTTATCATTTAGTATTATGTATATATGTTAGTTTTAGAACATAAAAAGGGTTAAAAAATAAATTTTACAATCTTTTTCAACCATTATAATATTTTTAAGACTTTCTTTGAATAAAATAAAGGAAAATGAAAACTTATCATCTATGAAGGTGATAAATCAACACCTCGCGGACAACGGTTTCATTTTCAGAATAAAAGGATGGGGATAAGGTTGTTTATGATGGATTATTCCATTAGTAAAATAACATTGTATTATATTTGATGTAATGTAGTTATCATACCATTTCTATGAGGGGATTTGAGGATAGAATAAGAAACTAACTTGAAAATAAATTTAAAGAAAAGGAAAGAGGAATTCACCTCTTGAGTTTCTCCTCATTGAAAACATCTTTAGGATAAAATATTTGATCTTTTTATGATACCAATAGCTCCTAGACAAGGGGTAGGGGATTGGAAGAGTATTGGGTTAAATTTTTATATTTATCAAATCTTTGATGGTGTGAGTAGAAGAGGTGGTCAGGGGTGGTATTTATAGTGGAGGGAGGGGTGTTTTCTCATTATTTTAATCATTAATTTATTATTTTAGCTAAGGACAAGAAATAATGTTGATTATTGTGAATAAATATAGTAACTAGTGCATGTTATTTCAAAATAATGTCCTTACCTCATCCTTACATTAAAAATGACTCAAAAATTCATGTATTTGGCATTTATCGTAAATTATTATATTTTACTGTTCACTAAAGATTCAAGTATTTTGGAAAAATCCCAAAAATTAGCCCTAAATATTTTTTAGCATGTAGAATTCAAAAAGGAACTCTATTTTATGAAAATAATTTTCTAAATATGATAAATTTATTTTTTTAATTGAAATCATCTTTTACAAAAAAAAATACATATTTTAAAATTATAACTAATTTTATAAAAATTTAAAATTTTAAATAAGGACTCATAAAATTATTTTAAAATCATAGGACATAAAAATATTAATTTATTAAAACATTTTATTAAAATAAATTTTCTTTTAAATCATTATATTAATTATAAATTTGTAATTAAATATTTGTAACTTAAAAAACACCAACACTTAATTAATAATTTTTAAAACAATTATTTACTTATAATGTGATGCAATTATATCATACTATCATTTATAGGATGCAAAAAATTTATTTACACTTTCATGGGTGAGGTTACTATTCTATTGGTTGTTTTACTATTCATAAGGGTCATATGACTATTCCAAAGGTCAAGTTATTATTTCATCGGTAAAGGTTCCTTAACTTCTAAAAATACCTCTCATTTTATTTATTCTTTATTTATAGTGTTTTTATTATGTTATTAGTGTGATTTTATATCATTATACAATAGGAAATAATTATAAGAAGTAAATTTTCATTGATAAAATTTTGGTTTGTTACATTCTTCCCACCTTATGAAATTTCACCCCTGAAATTTCGTTTTACATTCTAAGTTGAAAATAGGTGTGGGTGTTTCTCCTTAATCACTTACTCAAGTTCCCATGTTTCCTATTTATATTTATGGTTATGTCATAGTACTTTGACCAGGTGAGTAGTCTTGTTGCATAGTAATTTATCTCTATGATCCAAGATCTTCACAGATTTCTCCTCATATGAGAGATCATTTTCCAATTATAGCAACTTTGAATATAGTACTTTTGAAGGATCGAGTATATAATTCCTTAATAGTGATACCTGGAATACATTGTGTACTTGATACATAGTAGGTGGAAGTGTTGGTCAATAGTCCACAACTCCATCACGATCAAGGAACTCAAAGGGGAAAATTTACCTGTGACTTAGCATTACTTTATTACCAAATATCATGATCCTATTTCATGGATATATGTAGAGGAATATTATGTCCCTGACATTAAATTTAAGGTCTCATCAATGATTTTCTGCATAACTCATTTGTTGAGTTTGGGATTCTTTGATGTGTTTCTAAATGATTTTCACATTATTTGCTATTTCTTTAACCATTTCATGTCCAAGCAGCTTACGTTCACTAACCTCATCCCATCGTGTTGATGTTCTATATCTTTTCCCATAAAGGGCTTCATATAGATCCATTTGGATGCTTGAGTGGAAATTGTTCTTAAAAGAGAACTAGACCAGAGGTAGATGTTGGTCCCATACTTCTTTGAAGTCCATAGAACATGCTTTCAACATGTATTTTAGTGTCTGAATAGTGTTCTCATATTGTCCATCTATTTTAGGATGATAGGTTGTATTAAATTTTAGCTCAGTGCTTAGATCATGTTGGAGACATTTCTAGAAATTCACAGTGAATCTCAAATCTCGATTGGATACAATCGATAGTTTTATTCCATGTATCCTTACCACTTCTCAGATATATATCTATGAAATTTGATTGAGGGAGAAATCCTCCCCAATTATGATAAATTGAGTTGTCTATGTAAGAAGATCCATAACAACCCATATAGAATTGGTTCGTTTGAATGTCATTGGAATTCCAGTGACAAATTCTATGGTAATGGTGTCCCACTTCCATGTTCATATGGGTAGTGATTGCATCATCCCCTTATACATTTATATTTCAGCCTTCATTGGATGACATACCAGGCACTTTGATGTATACTCAGTGACAGCCTTTTCCATATTGTCCTACCAATAGTTCTCTTGAAGATTTTGATACATCTTTTTTCTCCCTATGTGAATAGAGAAGCTTGAGATATGTGCATCATTTAGAAGATCCTTTTTTTTTGTCTAGATCGGATGGTACATGTAATCATGACACAAATCTCACAAATCCTTCATCATCCATTTTTAACTCTTAGGATTTCCCTTTTCTCATGTATTTCATCTTCTTTTAAATTTCCAAATCATTTCTTTGAGCATGATTTATTTTCTCCATAAGGGATGGTTGAGAAATCATTTGGGAAAGGGTTGATGATGATACTTACTTAATGACTCCCATGTCCATCCTTTGTAGGTCTAAGAATACTAAATCCTTCTCAATTCTCATCATTGATAAATACGTAGGATCCTTTCAACATAGATCATATTCTACCATATTTTCTTTACCATGATGGTAGTGGATTGAGCAGTCATAATCCTTGATGAGATCTAACCATATTTGTTGGAACATATTAAGATACTACTATGTGAATATATATTTTAGGCTATTGTAATCATTATATATCTCACACTTCTTCCCATAGATATAATTTCTCTATATTTTCAATGCAAAAACCACAACTACCAACTCTAGACCATGCATGGGATAGTTTTTATCATGTATTTTCAAATTCCATGAGTTTTAGGCCATTAAGTTATCATTTTTCATTAGCACATATCCTAAGACCTTATTTAAAGCATCACTTTATACCACAGAGAGTTCTACACTTATTGGTAGTGTGAGAACTGGGGCAGTGATAAGATTCCTTTTCAACTCTTTAAAGCAGTATTCACATTCATTTCCCTTCCGAGTCATCTTGGTTAGTGGGTCAGATAATCATGATAAGTTCTTAACAAATCTCCAGTAATACCTAGCTAGACCATGGAAACTATGGATATCCATCAAAGACGTTGTCCTAGGCCACTCTTTGATTTAATTTGTCTTGGAAGGGTCTACATATATCCCTTTGTCAGTGATTACATGCCCTATGAATGATACTTCCTCCATCTAGAACTCACATTTAGTATACATTGATTAAATTTTATCACTTCTCAAAGTCTTTGGAAAAGTATTCAAATTCTCCTTGAGTTCCTCCTTGCTCTTGGAGTATATCATAATTTCATCAATAAATACTATCAAAAATTTGTCTAGGTAATCTATAAAGACTCTATTCATTAAATCCATGAAAATTGTCAGAGCATTAGTGAGTCTGAAAGGAATCACTACGAACTCATAGTGCCCATACCTCATTCAAAAGGTATTCTTGGTAATATATTCCTTCCTCACCTTCAATTAGTGATATCCCAACTGAAGGTCTGCCTTAGAGAAATAACTAGCCACATGTAGTTGAAAACAATACATCTATCTGTGGCTGGGGATACTTGTTCTTTATCATAATTTTTTTGAGATCATGACAATCAAAGAAGAGATGCATTGATCCATCATTCTTCTTGACAAAGAGAACAGGAGCACCCTAGGGTGAAGTACTCGAGTATATAAAACCCTTTTCTAGATTATCCTATAACAAATTTTTCAGTTCTTCCAGCTCAATAGTGTTCATTATATAAGGTGTCTTTAATATAGGCAAATATCCATAAATAATTTCAATTGAGAACTCAACCTATAGATCAAGAGAAAGATAAAAAACTCTTCAAGGAACACATCATTATTTTCCCTCACAATAGGCATGTCTTCAATAGTGATTTTATCATTTGTGTATAGAATTTGAACTAGATATGCTTGCTCATAAGGCAACACTATCCACAATTGAGACGATGATTCTAAAGTATATTCATCTTCTTCCTTACACTTATACAAAATATAAGGATGCTTTAGGGTGTGAAGAGTGATCTCCCTTTCCCAATAGTTGATGTTGTCTTTATATAAAGATATTCAATCCATGACCAATATAAAATAAAACTCTTACAAAGGGGGTATGACTAGTTTTCTGGGAAGTTCGTTCCGCAAACATTAACCAGAGAGGAGTTATAAAATTTGGATGCAATAATTTCTCCATTTTTTCTTCTCGGGGATAACTCAACCTCCAAATTTAGAGGTACTGATTGAGTAGATCTACTAAACTAGCAAGATATGAAATAATGCGTAGAAGCAGAATCAAATAGTACGTTTGATATTATTGAATGAATAACCAGTGTACATATCACCACATCATTGTAGGGATCCACCTTAGCAGTAGTGATATCATATACCCTTCCTTGCTACCATAGAGGTTGTTTTTGTTGATTTCCTCTAACAACCCTTGGCTTTTGGAAATGGTTTTCCTAAATCCCATGTTCATTGCAGTTGATACACTTCACTACAGGCTGAGTGTTGATATAAACCTTCCTTTACTCTTCCACATTAGTGGTATTATTCAAATATAATATAAAGTTACTAGCCATATTCCCTTCTCTCCAACATTTTAAGCGTCTATTGTTTCCCTTTAAGTAGTTTCCAATATGTTTCTTCCCACAATTTTGACACATGGGATGTTGGGTCATCTTTACATCATATGATTTATCACCCAAATTAAACTCCATTTTCCTCTTTTTATCACGAGGCCCATGAGACCACTGAGAGTATCCAATATCCATTTCAACCTAGAGGGAACAATGGAAATTTTCCTCATAACTATTGAAGTTTTGAATCTCCAACAATTTTCATAGACTTGGATTTAGTCCACTAAAGAAGAGATCCACTTTTCTTTCAATGTTCACGACAATTACATAGGAATATCTTGTAATCCTTATGAAGTTTGCTTCATATGCCCTGATAGAATTTTCTTCTCACTCCTGTCTGAGGAACTCCCTTTCCACCTTGAGTAGGAGGGTTCAGGGAAAATATTTATTGAAAATTATTTTCTTGAAATATTCCCATTCCATGGAATAAATTTCCTCCTTGGAATTTTTGTTCTTGATCAGTTTCCACCACTAATTAGTTTCCCCATCAAAACGACATACTGACAGCACAATTTTCTATTCTTCTAAGCACTAGAGGATAGAGAATATCCTTTCAATGGATTTCCTCCATTATTCTCTAAGGAGGGGATTATAAGATCCACTAAACATGGGAGGTATTTTCCATGTGAAAAATTTTAGGACAACTTGTTATTTCTTTAGATAAGGAGGGTGTTCCACAAAATTATAGTTATTATTCATAACTTGATCCAAATAAGCAAGTACTATAATAACTTTTTGAGCACCCATTTACATCATATTAGGCATATCATTAGGAATATTTCCAAATTGCCTATTACATTGATTGTTGGTACAATATCTTCTATTTCTATCCATTAACTAAGAAAAATTGAGTGCAATTAAGGGTATTTAATACTTATATAATAATCTTATAAAAATAAAACATTGAACATAGAAGAATAAACTTATAATTGAAAATTAAATCATAACTTGTGATTCCCTAGGTTTCAATCTAGGTTATCCATGATCTATTTTCTAGCATATATTCTTATGTTGATTTTCTTTCTCCCTGAATAATGTCTTGTAATTAGTTTATGAATTTACCCAAGAATATCCCTCAGGAGTGTCAAAGTAGGTACGTATTAAGGCTAGTTTTCATGTACTAGGTTACCCCGAGTCATACCCAAAACACCTTTTCGGAGTTGTTACTCCTAGGTACATTTTTGTCAGAACCACGTCTACTTGTAGCATCCATAAAGGGATGTATTTTCTTGATAAAGCACTTACTCTATAATTACCAAAATTTAGGAATTGTTTATTTTACATAGTCTTATACCTAAGGATTTGTCGAGAGTTTTCTGATCCTAATCCCAAAAATAATTAAATCTCCCTTTGATGCCAACAACAGTGACCCTAACATTTTATACATATCATTACTTGATTTTAAGCCTAATTAACCAACAAATTACAAGCCAAGGATCGTATTTTCTAGTGTATTTGGAAGATTAGGTGAATAATTAAAAATTATGAAAACATCTTTTATTTAATTTCCATAACGAGCTCCCAAATTCTATTAAGCTCCTATAAATTCATAGGATAAACTGGGGAATATATAAAAAAAAGGGATGGGATAAAAACCAAGTAAGGAAATAAGAATAGGAATAAAACGTAGCACATGGGTTATAAAGCAAAAAATAAATACATAAAAGGAACAGAACATGTATAAAAATAAGTAATAATAACATGTATAACATGGAAACACATAATAATGGCATCGTATGAATGTGGAAACATCATATAACATGAAATAAACATGAGTCAATGCTAACCTCCAAGACATGGTGGACAAAGTCCCATAAAGGAATCTGGTTCACTCTTTGTCCCAACATGACATCTCATGAGAATAAACATTATCCAATGCATTGGAGAGCTATCTGGGCGCACTCTCCATAACATGTTTATGAATATTTTTACCACATAAAGAATAAACATAAGGGGTACCCATAGAAAGAAATGGGTATCATAATCTTGTCACAATACATAACAAATGAGCATATCATAATATTTCCATGAAAGAATGGATTCAAAACATAAATGGAAATTCATAAGTTAAAATAGGCTTGTGTCATGATAATTTATTTCTAATTGAATTTGAAATATTTAAAAGGAGTGTTTAAGAAACTTTAGAAATGAAACATTTTAGTGTGGTTTAAGGAAAATATTAAAGAGAATTTAAATCATTAAAGGAATAATTGTTTTAATAAAACCATAAATTAACAAAGGTAGTTTTTCATGATAAAATGAGTGATTTTAGAAAAATAATGGTGTCTTGAAATATATTAAGGAGTTCACTTGGAAGCAAGTAAGAAATCGAGAAGCTCCCTTGAATTGGGTTTTCTTATCAGGAATAATTAAAAAGGGAACCTTTATAAAACACATATTACCCCATAAAAGAGGGATGATATGATCTGGAAACATGTTTTTTGTAACATATTAACATAATTTATAAGAATAATATAAAAATAAATAATAATTACATTGGGGTAGAGAGAGAAAAATAGTAACCTGAAGTAAAAATAGAGGTTCGAGTAGAATCCCTTACCTTATATCTGAAAAAGCTCTTCACTTGAACTTAATATCCTGAATAATCAAATTAAATCCATTTATTAATTAATTAATAATATTTTCTAAATGTAATTGATTTGGTATAATTTTATTAAGTTTATTTATTCTCTTTATTGATGAGTTATAGTGTTCAATTTCATCATTCGAGAGTGTTCGTTTTCTAAGTTTTCATGGTCGGTTCGCTTGTATATGAGTACGGAAGTTCATGTATAAAGAGTGTAATTCTATAGAATTAAAATTATATGTTATTAATGAACAAAAAAAAATTTAATTGGTATTATATATTATTTTTTTCATATATGAGGATGAATAATTATATAACATGTCAATGATAATCGTTTAGATTAATTTTAGGGGTTTTTCGATCATAATGAGCTCATTTTGTTTTTATCATTTAGTATTATGTATATATGTTATTTATAGAAAATAAAAAGGGTTAATACATAAATTTAACAATTTTTTTCAACCATTATAATGGTTTTATGATCATATTTGAAAGATATAAAAGAAAATGAAAACTTGTCATCCATGAAGGTGATAAATCAACACCTCACGAAAGATGATTTCATTTTCAGTATACAAGGGAGGGGAGAAAAGGTTTGATGATGGATTATTACATTATCATAATAAAATTATATTATATATGAGTTAATGGAGTTATAATACCAATTGGATGTTATTAGGTGCGGAGATAATAAGAAAATAACTTGAAAAGAAATTAAAAGAAAAGGAAATATGAATTCACCTCTTCAGTTTCTCCTCCTTGAAAACCTAATTTGGGAAAAGGTTTTGATATTTTGATGAGACCAATATATTCTAGAATTTTGGAAGAGGATTAGAAATATTATTGGGCAGAGTTTGGAAAAGGCTCAAATCTTGTAAGATGTGAGGAGAAGAGGTGATGAGGGATGGTATTTATAGTGGTGGAGAGAGGTGTTTCATCATTATTTTAATCATTAATTTATTATTTTGACTCAAGACAAGAAATAGTGTTGATTATTATGACTAAATAAAGTAAATAGTGAGTTTTAGTTTTAAATAATGGTGCTTATCTCATCCTTACATCAACAATGACACTAAAATTCATGTATTTGGCATTTATTATAAATTATTGTATTTTACTATTCACCGAAAAATCAAGTATTTTAAAAAAATACCAAAAAATCACTCTAACCATTTTTGGACATGTATAATTCAAAAATAAACTCAATTTTATGAAAATAATTTTCAAAATATGATAAATTTAATTTTTAATTAAAATCATCTTTTACTTGAAAAATACGGATTTTAAAATTATAACTAACTTTATAACACTTTAAAATTTTAAATAAGCTCTGATAAAATTATATTAAAATAATAAGGAAAAAAATATTAATTTATTAATACATTTTAGGAAAATAAATTTTCTTTTAAATCATTATATAAATTATAAAATTGTAATTAAATATTTGTAACTTACAAAAAAACCAACACTTAATTAATAATTTTTAAAACATTTATTTACTTATAATGTGATACAATTATATCATACTTTCATTTGTAAGAAGAATAAATTTTATTTATAATTTTAGGGGTGAGGTTTCTATTCTATTAGCCGGTTAAATATTCATAAGGGAGATATTATTATTCCAGAGGTCAAGTTACTATTTCATCGGTAAAGGTTTCTTAACTTCTAGAAATACCTTTTATTTTATTCATTTATTATTGAAACTACTAATGATGTTTATAAAAAATAAATTCTATGAGTATAAATATAGGAATGTGTAGATAAAATGATAACCAATCGAAAACTAACTGAAATAATAACTAAGTATGGCTCAGATTCTTCGTGGAATTCCTGGCCTACCATGGATTCTTTAGCCTTATTCAGATGTCTCTGAATAGGAAACCTATAAATATTCAGGGACCAAGAATATTATAAGAGTAACTATATAATAGTAATAATTATATAGGACCCAAGGTGAAACTAAGGCATCCTTGACCTTAGAAGGTAAGACCAGCTCAGAGTTATAACCATGCATAATAGAAAAGGCATCTAAGTGTAATACAATGGGCACACCCTTGGAATTCCATTGGTGAAATTTCTTTAACTAATTCTTTAGACTGCTTCAAAAGTAATTCTTGGGATAAGAATGATGGGAGCCCAAGGTGATGATCCAAGGAATCATGTGTTTTAAGACATCAAGATGAATCCAGGTAGATAATCCAAGGAATTCCAATTTCCATATATGAAATGAATGAATTTTCAGTACTATGTCGAGGAATTCATTTACTAATAAGAAAAAGAACAAATTCAAAGGTAGGTAACTCCCTTAGAAACCAACTCAATGAATTAGGGTGGAATCCTCTGAGTGATCAAGGTATTCCCTCTGGAATCTAAGGCGGGCTCAATTTTAACCACTCTATTAACAAGAAAAATTTCCATAATTAATTGGCACAATTTAAAAATAATCACAGGACATGTGTTAATTCATTCCTCTTTACCATTCCATTTAATTCAAGACATTACCTTTTCATTATAAATTACAAAGGCTCATGGGGGTGTTCTTAAATTGTAATCATGATATACATAAATAATAATAGGATAAGTGATAAGTACTTTCCATACTATACCACAATTATTTATTTATTACAACTTAATCAAATTCCCTTTTTTTAAATCAAGACAACACATGTAATGGGTTTCAAAGGCTAATGTATAAAAGGACTCAGCCAAATGGGTGATCCTTTCTGAGGTTCCAACCCCCAACATGGTCAATGGGTATCATAAGGGGTCTAGGTCATAGTTCCCTTAATTAATTTAACATATTTCATAATTACAAGGAAACACACAGATATTACAGCATGTATCATGATGGAAACATTTATAACAGGAAATACGTTGAGGGAAATGGTATAGACTACCTACCTTATAGTGGTAGAGGAACACTCATCTAGTATTATCTTTATATTTGAACTAAAATGGGAGAAAATGGAGAAATATGTGAATACCCTAAAAATAGGACATATTATCTCATGTAGAAATAGAACTGAAGATAGTGAGATAAACCGAGAAAGGGAGGTAATGGATTGAATCACTTATCATTGGCCAACCAACATAACAGATGGCGGTCTGATTATAGTTTATATATGGGAGAGGCTTTAAAGCCTATCTTGGATGGAGATCATGATCTCTCAATGTGGATGGGTGTTGTTCATGGAAATAAGAATAAGAAAGGCTTGGGATTTTAAAGAAAAAAAGGAAAAGGGGTAATTTTACCCAATCCTTAAGAGAGTTCACGTTTTGGCTGCATGGTTTGGCCAAACTGTTTTCCAAACATACGGGCATACTTCCTAAGTGGCCCTACTCATGTGGGTTAGGTTCATGGTTTTCTAAACTTTGTGCATATTTTGTGGGTCCCCTCTAAAACAAGTCTGTATTTTTTTTATGGACATGTGGCCTCCCTCAAATGGTTTATCAAACTATGCTCACACATATAAGGGAAACATGGTTGATCCCCACAGAATCTGCTAACTATGTTCCAACCATGCACCTCATACCACTTCTCCAAAAAATGAAGATTTAAGCTTAGAACTATCTCAAAACTCTCCCAAAACCTTACTTAATCATTTAATCACAAGTATAATATTAAAAATGAAGATTCAAACTGAAACATAAAGGATCTTTACCTCATCATAATCTAGGATGTTACAACCTCCCCTCCTTAAGACAACTCATCCCTAAATTTACCTAAGGGTGGTTGATTAGAATCTGAGAGAGGTTCCAGCCACTAAGCACATACATCATCCCCTCTCTCTCAAGTCTCATCCTGTATGTGATTGTGATTCCATAGCACCAAAACTAGAGGAATAGAATTACCATGTAGGGTCTTTGTGCAATTATCAATAATAAAAATAGGATACTCCTCAAAAGAAGTATTGATATCTAAATTGATCACTTCTAGATGGAGAATATGTGATGGGTCAGGATAATAATGATGTAACTATGAAACATTAAATACATTGTAAATGGACCAGTATCTCTACGATATGATTGTATTATAATCCACTAATCTAAACCTCTCCAAAATCTATAAAGGTATGAAGAATATATGATCTAACTTTCCTTGAATCCTAATTTATATATTCCCCATCATAGGCAAAACAGGAAATAAAACACGATCCCCAACCTCAAACTCAATGGGTCATCAGTGAAAGTTGGCATACAACTACTATCGAGACTGAGTTGTATCCATACAATTATGAATTAGCTATAATTTCTCTGAAGTCTCCTGAAAAAGGTCCCACTAGCACTTCCTCTCTTAACTCTAACCAACATAGAGATGATCGGCACAACTTACCATATAAGCCTTCCTATATATCCATCTATATAGTCACTTGAAATATATTATTGTTGTTGAACTCTTATAAAGTTATGTGTTTCTCCCAAGAAACTCTAAAATTTAGAATTCATGCACTCATCATATCCTCCAACACCTGAATAGTATGCTCAAACTGTCCATCAGTTTGTGGGTATTACATTGTACTTCGAAGTACCTATGAATCTAGTTCCCTCTATAACCCTTTCCAAAACCTCAATGTGAACCAAACATCTATATCTGATACAATTATCTATGGAACTCTATAAAGTATTATAGTCTCCTAAACATATATCCTTTCGATCTCATCCATAGAAAATGTCTCCTTAATAGGTAAAAAGTGAGGAAACTTTGTTAACTTGTTGATGATCACCCATACAGCATCACTACCTCGAGGTGATCTCGGCAATCCAGTCATGAAGTCTATAGTGACGCTATCCCATTTCCACTCTAGAATGGGAAACCACTATAAAAATATAGAAGGTATCTAGTGTTCTGAATTCACTTGTTGATAGGTATAACACTAAGTAACAAATCCCAATATCAAAAATTTCATTCCTAAACACCAACACTAATGGTGAAAGTCATGGTACATCTTCCTAATATCATGATGTACTTCCCAAGAAGAGGTATGATAATCCCACATCAACTTCTATCACATGTCTATAGGTACCTAGACACATTTTTTTATGCATAATATCTCACCCTCGTCAATGATCCAGTCTGTTGATGGGTCCTCGACTTAAACACTTTCCCTTTAGACTAAGCCCTTGGGGTATGAAAGTTTCCTCATATTTAGTCTATCCAGAAGTTAAGTGGTCAAATAAATATATAAGGATAGTCTTATAATGATACTCTTGGGCCCCTAAATCCATATTATAAAATAGGTCCATAAACTTCCATTCACTATTGTCCTCCTGTACTACATTTGTTTGCGTCTTCTTGCTCAGAGCATCAGCCACAGTATTGTCTTTACCAGACATTTATTCAAGATCAAAATTGAATTACTTGAGGTATTCAACCCACCTTCATTGAATGAGATTTTAAATCATGCTAGGTAAATATTTTTTGGAATATTTTTTGGTTTGTAAACCCAGAAACCAATCTCCTAGAAAATAATGCATCCAACAATGCAAGGCATGAACAAAATCTACTAGCTCAAGATTGTGCACCAAGTAATTATTCTTGTGAGGCCTTAGTTAATGAGACTCGTATGACACGACTCGATATTCCTACAACATAATCACTCACAACTCAATACCCGATGCATCATATTACCCATATAGCCTCTTCCAGTCCATGGTAGAATCAGGATTAGCACTGAAATAAATCTCCCTTTCAAATCCTAAAAGCTCGTCTCGTAGGATTTATACCATATGAATTTCACACCCCTCTTTTTAAAATATGTAAGAAGTTCATATAGGCATAGTAAATCCTGAATTAAGTTCCTATAATATCCATCCATCATAGAGAAACTTAATATGTCAAAAAAATTGGGATGATCCTTGGACACTACATCTCTAACCATATTTTGGCCAATTGATACTTATGTATCTAAGAAAATGTAACCCAGGAAGTGCACCTTGTTGGTCCAAAAGTGGAATTTGGTGAGATCAATATATATTTAGTGTTTTCTTAGTGTACCCAATAAAATATCAAGGTACTTGTTATTATTTTATCTATTTTTAGAGTACACTAGGATGTTTTCCACAAAAACTACTATAAAATAATCCAAAAATGGGTGAAAACCCAAATTCACAATATCCATAAAAATGGAAGGTATGTTTGAAAAACCAAACTCTATAACCATATACTCATAAAAAAATATTTTTTTGGAATACTGTATGAGGTATGTTTGAAGGCCTAAAATGTACCCAATGATAGACTATACTCATGTTCGTCTTTGAGAAAACCCTCACTCCTAAGAGACTATTGAATAGGTATTCTATTTGAGTTTTGTGGATATCGGTTTTGAATTATAAGATGATTCAATTGATAGTAATCCATGAAAATACTAAGGGTCCCATCCACCTTCCAAGAAAACATATTATGTGAACCCTAAAGAGATGTATCGGACTATATGGAACCCATACCTTCAAAGTCCTTTATCCACCTCTTAAGATCCTACAACTCAGTAAATAGTCATCCTATAAGGACGAATGCATATCGGTGTTGGTCTTAGAACTATCTTGATTATAAACTCTACCTCTATATTAGAATGTGGTCCCAAAAAAATCATTAGGGAATAAATCCTTCAAATGATCTACTAATATAGGGAAATAATCTTATTCCATTCCTTGATCATTTAACATAATACTAGAAATCTGTGTTGACACTCCGCCCTTCCCATTGTGCTCAGGTCTAGCTCAAGTCACTTGGAAATCCCATTCTCACTTATGATTATAACTACAACTCTATAGTGTTGTAAATGACACCCTCTGGTGATAATAGTCAATAAAATCATGATAAGGAACCTACCAATCCATCCTAATAAATATATAAAATCTTATCATCTCGAGGACGAAGAGGTCCAATAGGAAATGATAACTACCAATATATAGGGGACACTCCTTAAATTGGCATAAAAATTCTATTCATACTTTAAATAGGGTATCCAAAGTCATTACCCCATAGAATTATAAAAATTCAATACCATGTCTTTCCATAATAAACATAAAGATAAAAGAGTGTGAATAACCTATGTCAAATAAATCACATACCAAAGTAGAGGCTACTAGGATCATACCTGTCATTATAGATGATTTGGAACCTTTCTCCTCGGGTGTTGGTTGTAAAATATATATTTTTCTTCATCCTTGTCCCTAATCCACTACTTAAAAACCTTGATCAAGTCCACTATACTGGAACTACACATGTCGATTTTTTTCCCCTGGACCAAATCCACCTCATCAGCCTGTATGGACGGTTGTACTCTAACTCCTGGCCAGATTCAATATTATTGATCCTACTTTGGAAGGTGGAACTAGTGTGAATACTCTCCCACTAGGAATAGATATAAAGTATCTTTAGAATCTCTAAATATAACCCATTTTTTCAATGGCTCGTTATTCCACTAGTTCTTGATCACATTGAGGCTTTACATGACCCTATTACCCACATTGATGGCATATAAAAGTACTATCAGTGAAAATACCTTGGTTCCAAATTCCTTTTTGAGAACCCTCTAGATGATGATTCCTTATACTGGATTATCTACTCTATTTAGGAGATAAACCTTTATACCATGTACCTTCAAATTCTCTCAAGTTTTTCTTGGTAATAAGGTCATGATTCACTATCTTTTAAATGGTAGTCATTTAGAAGATATTTACATGAGATCGGATGGCATACCTGATCTCATCCTAAAAACTCCTCACTTTGGATAACTAATCATTGTAAAAAGTAGTAACAAATCACTATATCTCTATGAAATGATTCAAATCGTCGATAATGAACATAGTTCCCTACTCCTAGTGCATGAACTCTCTCACTCAATTGACTCTCAATGTCTTAGGAAAGAAGTAATCATAGAAACAACATTGGAAATCTCCATAAACCACACCCTAATGCTAGTCATCCTAGTTTATAACATCCCACCAACTCTTTATAGAAACAAAAATCATATAAGAGGTGATCTTGACCCTACTTTATAGAGTCTCCTCCAAATGCTTAAGGATATCTAATATGTCCTCTAGACAAGATTCAGAAACCTAGGGGGCCACCCTCCCTAGAGAAAGTAGGTGGGTTATCTTCCTAGAATTTTCTTTTTAATTTTGATTTATTCTGTGTATAAAGACCCCAGAATTATACACATATTATTACATGATTTTAAGAATAATTAACCATCAAATACAAACCAATTATCATAAAGTCTAGTGTCTTTGGAAGACTAGGTACATAATTACAAATCATGAAACCAAAATAAAATAATCTTTAATTTAATCTCAATAATGAGCTCCTAACTTCCTTTGAGATATTACATCTATATAGGATATTTTGGGTAATACATGAACAAAGGGGTGATCTAAAAATACCAATAAGGGAATAAACATAGGAATAAATAATAGAACATGGGTTAGAAGGCATAACATGATGAAATAAAAATGCATGAAATAGAAATAAACATATGGAAGAATAGCAAGTAGAACATGGGATCATATA
This sequence comes from Viscum album, assembly GCA_963277665.1. Classification (NCBI taxonomy): domain Eukaryota; kingdom Viridiplantae; phylum Streptophyta; class Magnoliopsida; order Santalales; family Viscaceae; genus Viscum; species Viscum album. Next base: position 871,405,142 of record OY728143.1, on the reverse strand, counting down.
ATCATTTAATCATGGGAATGTGGTAAAAACCTTTAAAATTACATAAACATGAGTTAATTCTAATTGCCAATACTATATCACATGGTGGACAAATTCCCATAATGGATTAGGTTTACTCTCTAATCACATACATGATGTCTCATGAGACTAAACATTAACCAATGCATTGGATGAATATATAGGCACACCCATTATAACATTTTCATGCATATGTGTGCCACATGAAGAATAAAACATAAGTAATAACCATAAGGGTTTCCCCTGGAAAGAAATGGGTATCGTAATCATGTCATAAGGTATAAAAAATGGGTGTATCATAAATATTTCCATGAAAGAATTGATTTAAATAATACATGGACATTAATAAGGGTAAATAGTCCAAGATAATGATAAATTATGTCCAAGTGAAGTGAAAATATGTAAAAATAGTGTTTAAGAATCTTTAGAAATGAGCCACTTGAACGCAGATTAAGGGAAATATTAAAGAGTATTTAAAGTATAAAAAGGAATAATTGTTAATATAAAACAAGAAATTAACTAAGATGGTTTTTCATGATGAAATGAGAGATTTTATAAAAATAATGTTAACTTAAAACAGATTATTGAGTGTACTTTAAAAGGGGTAATAAATTGGGAAGTTCACGTTAATCGGGCTTGCTTATGGGGAGGAATTGAGAAGGGCACCTTTTAAAATATGTATTTGCCCATAAAATAAGTATGAATTGATCTGGATATATAAATTTGGAACATATAAACAGAATTTATAATATTTACATAAGAATTATTAATAAATTCATTGGTGTAGAGAGATAGAAATCATAACCCAAATGTAATTTAGAGGTTTGGAGAGATCCCTTACCTTATGTATGAATGTGTTCTTCACTTGCAATTAATGTCATGGATAATCAAATTAGATCCATTAATTACTTAATTAATAACCTTATCCACATATATTTTAGTTATTATAATTTTATTAAGTTCTTTTATGGATATCTTGATGAGTGATAATGTTTAATTTTGTTGTTCTGGGAGCGTTTGTTTCATGGATTTTATGGTTAGTTTAATTTTGTATAATTATGGAAGTTCTTGTAAAATGAAATAAAAACTATAGAAGTGGAATGAAATGGTATTAATATACATATATAATTTTTAATGGTCAAATATAAAAAAAATTAGATATTATAATGATTTATTAGATAAAATTTTAGTGATAAACTTTTAGTTTATTTTGGTGGTTTTTCGATCATCATAAACTAGTTTTATTTTATTATTTAATTATATATATATATATATATAATAATTATAGAAAATGGATCAAGTTATAATATAAATTTTTAAATCGATTTTTAACAATTATTATGGTTTTATGTCAATCCATAAATGCGGTAATGGAAAATAAAAAATCATCATCCACGAAGGCGGTGAATCGACACATCACGGGCGATATTTTCATTTTTAGAATAAAAGGAGAAGAGAAGAGATTTGATGATGGATATTCCATTAACACAACAAAATTATAGTATATGTATGATAATTTAATTATCATGTCACTTTGGATATGGGAGGTGATAGGTGGATAAGAAAAGAAAATAAATTAAAAGATAAATAAGAAGGATTTAACCTATTGAATATTATTGCCTTGAGAACCTCCTTAAGGCACTTGGAATTGGTATTTTGGTGACAAAAACAACACCAGGACATGTTGAAGAGTCATCGTAGAGGTATTGGTCAGAATATTAGTAATATCCAAATCTTTTTAGGTGTGAAGAGAAGTGGTGGTGTGGGGTGGTCTTTATAGTGGGAGGAGATGGGTATTTTTGATTATTTTATTCATTTGTTTATTATTTTTGCCTCAAGACTATCAATAGTGTTGATTATTGTGACTAATTATAGTAACTATAGAATTTTATTTTGATATAATGGGAAATTACATCATCCATGACTCAAAAATTCATCTATTTACATATAATGTTAAATTCCATGAATTATCGTATTTCATTATTCACCAAAAATTAAACTATTTTAGAAAAATCCAAAAAATTCAACCCAACCATTTTTTGATATGTATATTTTAAAAATATACTCTATTATATAAAAATAATTCTCTAAAAATGATAAATTTAATTTTTAATTAAAATCATCATTTATTCAAAAAATATCGTTTTTAATATTATAACTGCTTTCATGACACTTTGAAAAATTAATTAAGGTATCATAAAATAATATTATAATTATAATATAAGGAAACATTAATTTATGAATCTATTTTATGAAAATAAATTTTCTTTTAAATTATTATATTAATTATAAATTTTTAAATAAACTTTACGTTTCACAAAAATACCAACGCTTAATTTATCATTTTTAAAACATTTATTTACTTATTCCATGACATAAATATATCATATTTTCATTTATAATATACCTATATTTTATTTATAATTTTATGAATATTTTATTATTAACACTATGTTTTATTTCTACATCTTTTCTTGTGAGTGTGGTCATTCTAGTGGATCGAGCAGATCCAAATTTTCCTATTCTTATTATCATATTTTCTATTTATGGTCTCACTGTAATTATCAGTTTGTTTTATAACTAAAGTATAATTCTTCATTTATGAGGGTAATTATTTTATTGGGTTCTATATATGATGTATTATAATAAGGTAAATTTCATTGATAAAATTATGAGTCATTAAATTCTTCCCCCCTTATGAAATTTTTCCATCAGAATTTCATTTTACAGACTAAGATGAAAATAAGTGAGGGTAATTCTCCTTCATCGCTTCCTCCAATTCCCATGTTGCCTCTTTGTACTTATGGTTCCACCATAGTACTTTATTAGTTGATTAGTCTTGTTGTGTATAATTTTATCTCTACGGTCCAATATTTTCATTGGATTCTCCTCATAAGATAAATCATTTTCCAACTGTACCACCTCAAAATTCAGTACATATGATGGATCTGGTATGTACTTCCTTAATAAGGATACGTGTAATACAACATGTTCTTGATACACGGATGGTGGAAGTTCTATTTTATAGTCCACAGCTATGACACAATCAAGAATCTTGAAGGGGTTGATGTACCTAGTACTTAGCTTTCCTTTCTTCCCAAATCTCATAATCCTCTTCCATAGAGACATGTGGAGGAATAGCATGTCTCCAACCTTAAACTATAAGACCCATAGAAGAATGTGTGTACAGCACTTTTATCGACTTTGGGCTGCCTTGATGTGCTATTAAATGGTTTTCACCTTTTCTACCATTTCTTTAAAAATTTAAGGTCTTAGAAGCTTATGTTCACCGAATTCATCCCAACATGTCAGTGTTCTTCCTCTTTTCTCATAAAGGGATTAATATGGAGCCATTTTTATGCTCGATTGGAAAATATTGTTGTAAGAGAACTCGACCAGTGGTAGATGTTAGTCCCATCCTCCCATGAAGTCCATAGATTATGATCTCAACATGTCTTCATGTTTATGAATATTTCATTTAGATTGGCCGTCATTTTGGGGATGATGATACATACTTAAGTTCAACTCAATGTTTGGAGCATGTTGGATACTTTTCCAAAACTTGGACGTAAAACTCAGATCTCGATCATATGCAATATATTATAGTACTCCATCTAGTCTCACCACTTATTTTATATATATCCATGCAAGTTGATAAAGTGAAAATTCCTCTCAAAATGTGATAAAGTGAGTTTTTGTTGTAAGATGATCCACAAAGACCCATATAGAATTATTATTTTTAGATGTCTTTGGAAGTCCAGTGACAAATTCCATGGTGATGTTTTCAAATTTCCACATTGGTATGGGTAATGGTTTCATAATCCCCTTATAATTTTTCCTTTCATACTTCACTTTTTGATATACCAAACACTTTGATGTATATTCAGTGATCTCTATATTCATATTGTTCCACCAATAGTGCACTCAGATATCTTGATAAATATTTGTGATCCCTATGTGAATAGAGAAGGTTGAGCTATGTGAATCATTAAGAAAATCTTTCTTTATATCTGGATTGGATGGTACACATAGTCATGACCCAAATCTTAGGACTCCCTCCTCATCAATTTTGAATGCTGATAATTTCCCATTTTTGATAGCTTCTACTTTTTTCTAAATTGCCTCGTCATTTCTTTGAGCATCCTTTATTTTATCCATAAGAGATGTTTGATCAATCAATTGAGAAAGGATTGAAGATATTACTTCCTTATTGATTACCATGTATATCCTTTTCTAGTCTAAGAGGATTATATCCTTATCAATTCTCATCATTGATAAAGTTGTAGGATTCTTTCTACTTAGAGAATTCACCACTTTATTTGCTTTATAAGGATGGTAGTGGATTGAGAAATCATAATCCTTGATGACCTGTAACCATATTTTTTGCCACATATTAATATCCTTATATGTGAATATATATTTGAAGCTCTTATAAGTATTATATATCTCACACTTCTCCCCAGATAGATAATACCGTTATATTTTCAATACTAAGACCATAGCCACCAACTCCAGATCATACATGGGATAGTTTTTATCATGAAATTTCAGCTGCCTTGAGGCGTAGGCTATCAATTTATCATTTTACATCAATACACAACCTAATCCCTTCTTTTAAGCATCATTGTATACCACAAAAAGTCCTCTACTTGTTAGAAGTGTGAGTAATGGTGTAGTGATAATACTCTTTCTCAACTCTTTGAAGTAGTCTTCACATTCACTAGTATAAACAATCTTTACTCCCTTATGATTTAGTTGGGTTAGTGGGTTTGAAAATCATGAGAAGATGTTAAAAAATCATCGGTAAAACCCATCAAGACCAAGAAAACTATGGATCTCCATTACAGATGTTGGCTTGGGCTACTCCTCAATTACCTTTGTTTTAAAAGGGTCCACGAATATTTTTTTGATGGTGATAACATGCCCCCAAAGTGATACTTCATCCATCTAGAACTCACATTTACTATACTTTTCATATAGTTTTTATCTTCTTAAAGTCTTTATCATAGAATTAAAATACTTCTCATGATTCTCCTTTATTTTGGAGTATATCAGAATATCATTGATAAAGACTACCACAAATTTTTTGAGGTAATATCTAAAAACTATATTCATTAAACCACAAAAATTTCTAGATCATTAGTGAGTCTTAATGGAATCACTATGAACTCATAGTTTTCATACCTCATTTGAAAGATAGTATTGGGAATATCTTCCCTTTAATTAGTGATATCCCAACTGAAGGTCCACCATATAAAAATACTCAGTCCCACATAGTTGATCGAATGATTCATTTATCTCTGGTAGGGGATACTTTTTATTTATTGTGATTTTGTTGAGCTCATGATAATCAATATATAGGAACATTGATTCATCTTTCTACACTAGTGGAAATAGAGTCTATACCAACACTTTTATACTAATGGTTTTACAAAACCATTCATATAAGAGGAGTATACCAACGGTTTGAACAAACTATTGGTATATTGTTTTCACAATCAACTTTTCCCAATGGTTTGAGTAAACCACTGATATATCTTTAATTTTTCTAATTTATACCAATGGTTTTAAAAAACCATTGGTAAAGACTATATTTCCCAATGGTTTTTTAAAACCATTGGGAAATTTTTCCCCCAAATACACAGCAGATCCGGTTCCCCGTCTATGTGATTGCGTCCCTAAAATGAAGCTCTCCCAAAGCTCTCTCTTTGACATAGGCTAGGAAAATCCTTCCACATGATATATCCATATTCAATCAAGCAAGTTTTTAGTTCTACACTTCAAATATATAAGTTCTACCTTAGTTTTAATGTTCTACATCTATTTTTTGTTTTATATTTTGATTTTTCCTAAATCTGTGGTCAATGCGGTCTGTGGCATGGTATACCCAATAAGTTCACTTTGATTTTTTTTTGTTCTACACTTCAAGTGTCATGATTTTGTGAATCACCTTTATTTGAAGTCCATATATCCACTCCTTCTGAGTAGAGTTGGTGAACTATATGAACTAATGGTGGTATTGGTGAGATGTATCCCCACTCAAAGATGGTAAAGGGTTTGTTTAGTCATATTGTCTAGAGGTGGGTAATGGATATAAGTATGGTCAATGTGAAGGGATTGGGGACGGTTGGTGTAGTGGTGTAGGTGGTTTTCCATTTTTTTAGTGGGGTGATATGGTAGTTTCTATGGACTTTAGTTTACTTCAAAATTGGATTTGGATTTTGTATTTATAGTTTTTTTTTCAAGGAATAATGGGAAGGGTGGTGATATTGAGGATGAATTAGGTGTTGTTTGGGTGATAGATTGGAATTTTGATGTTGTTTAGATTGGGTATAGGTAATTTTAAAGGTATTATATGGGTATTTCCTCCCCTGATCACTACTACTCTTATTATGAATTTTTTCCATTTATAGCATTGGTATGGGAGTGTAGGAGATTATAATAGATCATATACCCAATTAATTCATAGATAATTACTAACCTAACAAAAATTGAATAATTTTTTTAAAGTAATCCCATTTAGTTCCCCCATTTAATATTGATATATAGACATACCATTGTATCCTTAGTAATATTTAAGAGTGAGAATGAATCACTCTTATAATTTATTCATTTAGAGATTTAGTTTTTTTCCATTCACCTTGGAAAATGTTTCATGTCCTCTTTGGATCATAATAGATCTATGTGGAAAATTGTTGACTCCAATGAAAGGTATCATCCAATGTGGGAGAAATTTAACTATAATAAATACTAAACACGAGTTAATCAAAAGTACATTTTCCATGGGTGTGAATTTTCATAAATTGATTCATTAGTCAGGCCACTTCTTGGATTTATATTTTTTAATTTTTTTATTCCCATATAAGTATATCTATATATCTATTTTAATTAATCTAATTACAAGAACCACCTTCTCACCTTGTTTAAAATCCATATCCACTTTCCTCACTGACCAATATGAATAATGTTTCAAATCCACTAATAACTGGCATAGATATCCATCAATAATCCTAAATGGGGTTATACCAATTAGTTTTTTAAATTCTTATTCATATTACTATAATAAATCATCAAACTTATTTCTAGAATCCAATGATGTTTAACTCATGGTTTTTCTAAAATTTTATTGATCTTTTAGTTTAATAATGTCACTTACCTAAATTTTTTAGGCTAATAAGGTGTTAGAGTGTTGTATTGAGATTCATATATCTTGTGAAGTACTACAAAAAAGGGATTATTGAAGTGAATTCCATGATCACTAATAAGTAAACAATGAATTAAAAACTTGTAAAATACATTCCTCATCAAAAAATTGATCACAAATGTAGCTATTTTCTTCAAATTGGACCAAGATTTTACCCATTTTAACACATAATACACACACATACAATAGAAAGTATGTGATATAAAATGATGTATGGAAGATTACTATTTAATTAATTCCCCACATAATGAATAATTTTAATTTGGGTATTGGGTGTTATCAAGTATCCTAACTTTTTAAAATATTTCCATTTTTTAGCATCAATAACTTATTTAAAAAACACTCTTTACACATTTTGTATCTTTTATGAAAAGAATTCACTTTGTAATATCTTGAAAAATGTTCCATCAGGTCCATGGTGTCCTCTTGTATGTGATAAATGAAAAAATCCAAAACACATTTCACCTCAAATTTAGGCACACATAACTGAATTAGTATATCTTCGCATTGTTTTAATAATAAGGTATCATCCCAGGAATAGTTTACTACATCAACTAGAAACCCAATCCTTTATGGATATCTAAAATGGGGATAGATTATCCCATTTGGAAAATAAATTTCAATCTCATCACTTGAAATCTCCATGTACATGAAATCATGCTTCTTTTCCCCGTTGAACCTTCATCTTATGACATCAAACTCCTCTTAGTTCCTTTTAATCATTCTTGGATCATGATCTAAATGTATGAACATGATGTTTCCATCCCTAAGGAACTATTTACCATCATTTTAAGAATATATTTCCCATTTATTCAGAATAGATATTATGAATATAACTCAAATAATCTACTAAAATGTAAAATTTCTTCGATCTAAAATTTATTCAACTCCTAAATATTTCTCCTCTATAAGTGTACATGATCTTGAACACTCATGTATATTTCTTATAATATATCCATCCTTGAACATTTTTTTTGGTCTCAAAACACTCTCCATATCTCACATGATCAAGTTATTACTTCGTTCATTGAATACTAGAGAATAATGTGATTCTTCTCCTTCAAAGGCTCGTGGATTTGAAATCTCACCTTCTCTTTGACACAAGATGTATATGACTCTAAAAATTCTCCCATAGATTATATATGTTATCTCACTATGCACAACTGTCATGGTATTATATTTATAATTGAATTCAATATCATAGATTTATAATATTTTATAATATTTTTATACAAATATAGTATTTTGTTGCCATTTATATTATGATTCTCATATAGAGTAGTGTGTCAGTTATGGTTTCATATAAAGTGAACAATTCTCGTTTACTTAAATATATTTTCGATTAAACTTCAATCTTGTTGAATTGATTTTAACAAAATGACTTAAAACATTTTTTTTACAGAATGGATAGAATTTGGATGTATGAAACTAATCAGATCTCAAGCGATTTTCAAAACAATTTGGAGATCTTTTTAGATTTTTCATTTCACAATGCTTCAGATAGTGGTCACATACACTTCCCATGTTACAATTGTGTTGAAAGACCTTGGTTGAGCCGTGAAGAAGTTAACTACCACATAACCAAATATGGTTTTCAAGCAAACTGCTATATGTGATATCATAATGGGGAGAAAATGAAATCTCCAAATCCAGATGATCCAAATGAGAGGACTGGATTCGAGAATTTCTTATATGACCAGTTTTTGTTTATTCTTCATCATGAAAAATAAAGTATTTTGACCCAATAGGACTTCGATATGTGCACGCATGATGTGTCTAATGAAAATTATGATGTTTTCTGGGTGAAAAAATTGAATGATGCTGCCACGACTCTAGTATATCAACAATGCAGTAAAATGAAAAAGCTGGAATTTTTAATCTGATTGTTTCATGGGAAAACTACGTATAGTATTTGTAATGCTACCATCAATTACATTGTTACCTTATTGAAGGACTTACTTCTAGATGATGCAAATATTCCCTCAAACTACTAAATTGAATGAAATTTAGTTGAGGAACTTGGATTTTCAAGAAAAAAAATGCAGGATTACCTGAAAGATTTCATTTTATTCTAGGAGGAAATTGCTGGACAAAATGACTGTAAAAATATGGCACATCCCGCTGGAAGCCAAAATCTGATGGAATACCATCTCATGTGCCATAAAAAGTAATGTCACACTTTCCATTAATCCCCAGACTCCAAAATCATTTTATATCAGACGAAATATCAATAAAAATGTGATGGCATGATACTGATAGAAATAAGATAATTGACGAGTTGGTTCACCCTGTAGATGGATTTTCATAGAAGATATTTGATGCTCGATATCCTGATTTTTCAGCTAATGTGTGTAATATGATGCTGGGTCTTTCATGTGATGGTTTCAATCTGTTTGGGCATATGCATACTTCTCACAGCACATGGTCGGTTTTTATACACATTTATAACCTTCCCCTATGGTTGTATATGAAAAAAACTTTTCACTTTCATGATTATACTCATATATGGCCCTTTTAATCCTAGAAATGATATAGACGTATACATGCAACCTTTAATAAAAGAGTTGAAACTTATTTTGGATGTGGGTAAGCGCACATACGATTCACGTTTGAAAGACATATTTCAAATGCATGTTACACTTATATGGACGATCAATGATTTTCCTGCTTATGAAAATATATTTGGATGGAGAACGAAGGTAAAATTATCATGTCCTATTTGTATGAATAATACATGATCTAGAAGACTAAAATATTATTGTAGTTTCAGTTTTATGGGATATCGACAATTCTTTCCAATGGACCATCCATATGGAAACAATCGTCGAAGATTTGACAATACCCTGGAGACTGATGATCCACCTCAGTGTATGTATAGAACTAATGTGCTTAATGAATTGAAAGATTTTAGTTTTTCATTCAGGAAGGGTCAAAAGAAATTTGGAAAGAGAAAGAATTCTTCCACTAAAACCTGTTACAATTGGATGTAGAGAAGTATCTTCTTTGATTTACCTTATTGGTCAACCAATTTGTTATGTCATTTCTTAGACGTAATGAACATTGAAAAGAATATATGTGAAATGTTGCTTTAGATTCTTCTAAATGTTAAGGTAAAGAAAAAAGATGATTTACGGTCTCGGCGTGACTTGGTGGATTGAGGCATCAGACCAGAATTGCATACTGTGTGAATTAGTGAAAATAAATGGAAATTTTTGTGTGCTTATTATGTGATGAAACCTAGAGAAAAAAAATTAAGTAAGTACTAGAGACTATTAAAGTTCCTAATTTTTATTCAATAAACATATCTAAATGGGTCAAGAGAAGAGATTTGAAGTTAAAATCATTGAAGACTCCTGATTGTAACATCCTTCTACATGAGTTGATTCCAATAGAAATCCATTATCTTTTTTCCAATAATGTAATGGTGGATGTTATTCGGTAGTGCCATTTTTTTATAGATCTTTGTGCTAAGAAGTTTTCCAAGTCTTTCTTGTAAAAATGTTGGCAGATGCCCCATTAATTTCGTGTGAGTTAGAAAAAATATTTCCTCCATCTTTTCTCACATGCATGCTACATCTGACTGTCCATATTTTAACTGAAATACTTCTCAGAGGACCTATTTATTTTAGTTGGATGTATCCAATTGAAAGAAATATATACAAATTAAATTATTATGTCTGAAATAGGAATCATCCTGAATGTTTTATCGTGAATGGTTACTTAGATCAAGAATGTATGGATTTCTGCTCTATATATTTGTTTGATCTTACTACAAGAATGAACAGACCAATAAGAAATGAAGAACAATGGTATGAGAAAATTGAACCCAGTTTTCCATCACTTCCTCAAACAGGAGGAATTATTGGATCATATACATTAATGACATTAAGCCTTGAAGAGCGGGATATGGTACATCAGAGAGTTTTGTTCAACTGTGATTTGTTCGATGTCTACATCAAGCAAGTAAATTGAATATGTATATCTTACAAATCTGTTAAACTATTCCTATTTTTATCTATAGGGAACATAAATAAATGATAAATAGAAAGCATCGTTCTTTATCTTTGAGAAGGAGAGAGACTTTTCATAGCAAAGAGTTTTCTACTTGGTCAAAATTGAAGGTAAAAATATTACTGTTCAAAATAATTAAATCAGTATTTAATTAAGTTTAATATTCATTTATATTTCAGTTATTTAGTTTTCCTATTGACTCTGTCTTTGAGTAAATAAGAGCTTTGGATTTTGGTCCTAATATTGTGGTTCATGACTATAAATCAATTGTTATCAATGGGATACTGATTTATTATCAATGAACGATCAAAGAACATGAGAACACAACATGATGGTGTTATGGTTACTGCCACAATAGACTGGTATGTCAGTGCATCAGATAGTAGACTGTGATTTGAAAATGTAGGTAATTATGGAGTTATTGAAAAAAAATACTGGATTATTACTCTCATGGATGAGTCGCTATGATGAAATTCCAGTGGTTTGATTTGATGACAAGGAAAGGCATGTTTATTGATGATTATGGATTTTGAGTAATTGATATGACTCGCACTCTTGCTAATGATGAACCATATGTATTGACATCAATAGAGAAACAAGTTTTTTATGTCAAATACCATCTTCAACCTGAATTTGGCGTCATTATTGAAGTAATTCCAAGACATATTTTTGATAATGGTGATGATGGAATTGACATCATCCCTAATTCCATTGGAACCAATCCATTTATTATTTTTGATGACTCTAATAGCTCAATTTTCAGAGTTGACAGTGAACCTAAAGTAGTGGTGGGAAATATATAGAATCATACATCAATGTTCTCAATTATTTTGGTTTAGCTCGACTTGGGTTTTTAAGGTTTGTACTATTTAAAATGATTTAATATTGATTATAAATATTTTATAACTGACTTGACCTTAATGTGAATTTTCAATGTTTATTTGTTGTAATTTTATTTTAATTGCATTTTCTAATTTGGAATTGAACTGTATTCAAACCTACAAAACCAAAATTACTAACTTGGTGAACATTTCAATGCTTTATTGACCATGTATAAAATTAGTATAACTCTAATACCTCCCTTTATCATTTCACTAGATAATGAACATAATGGTTTGTCTTCTTCTCCAAAACATGTATAGAAACCTCCATCAGCTACTAGGGCTAAAGAAATTAAATTTTTCCTTAATTTAGACAAGTGATTTACTCCTTATGAATCTGGTAGATATCATATCCTTTTTTATATGTTTATATCATCATTTTCAACTAACTTAAGGGTTTAATCATCCATAATATATACCTTAATGAATTTCCTAGAGGCATAATTCAGTATGCTCTCTCTATATTGGTTTTTGAGAGAAATAAAGCCTCAGAATCAATGTTCCATGATTTTAATAGACTCGTGATAGTTATTAAATAACCATCCTAATCAAAATTAAATTTATTTATTATATCTTGTATGATTTATTGAATTCATTGTATATCCATTCAAGCTCACCTAAAACGATGGATAGTTAAATTATCCATGAATCCACCTATTCCCTCACATATATTTTGTTTTTTGGGTTACACATTAGTTATCCTTTTCTAATTACTTCCATATTTGTTTTCAAATGCAGTAAATGCAACCAATTGAAGATAGGTGACGGAAAAAGATGATGGACAACAATCGTCGCATGGCTGAGATGGGAATTCCACCACTAGTGCATGGAGTGAGTATTTTATTTCAAATATATATATTTAAATAATATATAATTTCATGTGATTAGTTTTTTTTAAACGTTTTTTCAGGATCCACCTCTTAGGTGATAATTATTTTATGAGCAGCCTAGTAGTGGTCCCAGTACTCAGGCTGGTGGTATGAGGGGGTGGTATGAGAGCTAGGAGATCTGGTCGGCGTACCCGATTAGACCCTACCCCTCCCACTGACATAACATCTATCCTACATTATAATCCTGGTGTGTTGTTATGGACACACGGGATATTTAGGCCTCCCATGTTTTCACCACCCTTTACATCTGAGTCACCCCACCCATCTTTACCATATCCGATGAGGATTCCCACTCCCCATCCAGAATTCATCCAGCCATCTGTGCCATCTTCTTTTACTTCTACTTCCTTCTCTCCAAGAATCTATATTCCATATTCGTAGACTCCTACTCTTCCACAGTATGTCTCTACAGATCATACACTGGGACCCACTCCACCTGTATAGGGTGTTCCTCCATTTTCTATAGATCTTGAAGCGCCCATTGATCTGACTTCCATAGGTATATTTATATAACCCTAAAAATTTTATACCATTATTTATTTTAATTTTGACATATATTGATAAAATATTTGTTTTTATTACATAACAGATGCATCTACTAATAAGAGTTGGGGTAGGGCATACATGCATGGGTGTGGCGTGGAACCACCGCACGCAGTAGATGGTGGACTACAATGAAGACAATCAAATGATTTAAAAAAATAGGGCAGGAATGTTAGATTGTTTTGGTGACTCTTTCCAAATACTCTTAAATCATTCCTATCACCCCGCTCTCATAGAGAAAGTTTCCAAATTAATTCATGGATAATGTTTGGGCATAGATATGGGTAAAAAAATCTGTTATATTTAATTCAATATATTGTTTTTTTATATATATGAATTAATATTTTGGTTTCAACTTCAATTTAATTTCTCTGATGGTGAGGGTGCATGACCAGTACATCTAAAGGATTTTGGTGAGCTTTAGAGAGCCTATAAACACGAGTTGTATATTGGGTGGTGTGCCAGAGTTGGAAAAAAGTTATAGGTGGTACCAGTCATGGATTATTGTCCAATAGAACAGTATAGGCATATGATTACTCATTAGATGACTATCTAATTTGAGGTACTAATCACATTTGAGGTATTTAAATGAAAATTTTCATGTTTTTCATTAATACTATCTTTTGTATTATTGAATTTTATTTTGGAATCAAATGGAAGAAATAAAAAAACATTGATGCTAAAAAATACCTCCACAAATTGGGACATACTACGAAGTCAGATCATGAGAGGAAGCAGATATGACAGTTTTTTATAATTTTTCTTTACGACTTTCATTTTCTATTGTTTCCTCCATAATTTATTCGATTACTAAAGTTTTCATATAATTTTAGTTATTAAATTAATTATCGGTAACCTATTTTTAATTATTGTTTACTAAATTCAATGTCACTGTAGAGGCAAACATTGAATATTGAAGGACGTATGCCTCGAGCAAAACTATTTTTCTCAAGTAGAAGGGAAAAGGATGGAAGTGTGGTTAACGAACTGACTCCGTAGTAGATTGTAAGTTTTACCTTGTTGATTTAAAATTTTAATATCTATTTTTTAACTTAATAATATATTTATATTTGTAACAGGCTCCTTTAGAGGCCCTTGATTCCCAGGAACCTGAAAATTTTGGGAGAAATTATCGCTTACATCAGGTGTTAGGAGATGAGCACCCTGGAAGAGTACGCTGCCAACCTGGGAAGAGTATAGTCCCGATGAGGTATTGGACCTCTTCAGGTACAAGTTGTAGTGCCATCGAGTTCCAGTAGGTTAAGGAACGGGTAGAAAAGGTTGAAAAAAGGGCCACAGAGTTGGCAGAACAGTCTTCTAGGGAAAACACTAAATTTATGAAACTGATGGAAGTTTTATGTCCAACACTTCCACCATAGGATAACACATATTGTGATTAATATATGTCATTGATGAGTTCTATATATGGTGCATTAGGTGTTTTTTCTAGAGGTGGTCATGATGATGTCGTTCTTGGAGATGACGATGGTGAGGAGGAGGTCGAGACAGAGGGGGAGGGAGAGGAGGAGGCTGAAGTGGAGGGGGAGGGTGAGGAGGAGTCTGAGGTAGAGGATGAGGGAAAGGAGGAGGGAAAGGAGGAGTCTGATGTGGAGTACGATGGAGAGGATGAGGGAATTGAGGAGGGCGGGGATGATGATAGAAACAACGATGTGGACGGGGGTGACGCGGATGATGACGGTGAAGATAGTGATGGTGATGAGGGATAGATTGATCCATTACATTTTTTACTAATATTACTGCCATTTGATGTTTGATGATTTTTTGTGCCTGAATATATGTGTGATTAGGAAGGTCGCATTATCTTTATTTATTTAGCTGTAAATAATAAAACTTGACTTGATGATTTGTTGTGACTGAATATATGTTTGACTAATTCACCCCTACCCTAGACACGCCCACCCCCTAGATAGCCCCCCCACCCCCACTGGATAGCCCCCCCTACCCCTTGGACACCCCCACCCCTTGGACACCCCACCCCCATGGACAGCCCCCCCCCCACCTCCTAGACACCCCCACCCCCATGGACAACCCCCCCCCCAACCCCACCCCACCCCCTATAAAGCCCCCCCACCCACCCCCACCCCCTTGGACACCCCCCTGGACAGCCCCCCCCCCCCCCACCCCCTGGACAGCCCCCCAACCCCCTGGACCCCCTCACCCCCTGGACACCACACCTAGAACCCCCCCCCCATCCCCCTCCCTCAGGACATCCCCCCACCCCCAGACACCCCCACCCTCCTTGGACACCCCCCACCCCCTCGACACCCCTCACCCCCCCTGGACACCCCCACCCACCTGAACACCCCTCACCCCCATGGACACCCCCCCTAGATACCCCCCCCCCCACCCACCCACCCACCCCCCTTTGACCCTCCCCCCTGGACACCCCTAGGCACCCCCACCCCCCTAGACAGCCCCCCACTCCCTGGATATCCCCCACCTAAACACCCCCCACCCCCATGGATAGCCCACACCCCCCACCCCCCCACCCCCTAGACACCCCCCCCCCCCCTCGGACACCCCCATCCCCTTGGATAGCCCCCACCCCCTCCCCCACCCCCTGGACACCCCCCACCCCCTTGGACCCCCCCCCCCACCCCCACCCCCTGGAAAATGACATTTTTGAAGTCATTTATCCATTTTCATATCTAATTTCCTGTGAAAAGTATTATTCAATCTTCAATCACGTTAATTTCACCTAAAATCACCCATGCCTATGAATTCAATTCTGAATTCATATTCCGTATGCTATATTAGTAATATTTTTTATGCAATATTAGTTATATTCTATTTTTTATGCCATATTAGTCATTTATCCATATTCTGTATTCCATATTCTGAATTCAATTTTGTATTCCATATTCTATATGTGTTATACATGATTAAATTTTGTATGTATTGAATTCTGAATTGAATAAACTGTACATAATTCATAATTATGAATGTAATTCATAATTCATAATTTAGTACATAATTAATTCTATATGTATTCAATTGAGAATTCAATTCTGAATTCAGTATTGCATATGGTAATTGGGTTCTGAACTGAATTCTGAATTCAATTAAATTATAAATTCTGTATTTAATTCTGCATATACATGCTTATAATTACAGGTGTATAGGGGATTGTAAAGGGAGAGGCAGGTTGTCCTGCTGCTACAATTGAAGCAAGGTTATACCAATGGTTGTAAACTATTGGTATATGTGTGAAAATTGACTTTATACCAATGGTTTACATAAAACTGTTGGTAAAACTATAATCAGTCTTTACCAATGGTTTTATGTAATCTGTTGGTAAAGGATTAATACAACGGTTTTAAAACTGTTGTAATAGATCTGAAATTCATTAATTTGCAACAGTTATCAACCTTTGGTATAAAGTTATACCAACGGTTAGCTAAAACTATTGGTATAATGTGTATTCCAGAGCCATATACCAACGGTTATACTATGACCATTGGTATATGTCTATCCCAGCGGTTAACTAGCCAAAAGTTTGAACAACCATTGGTATAGTTTATACCAATAGTTTTCAAGCCCTTACCAGTGATTTGAACTGTTGGTATAAGTCATGTTTTCAGCAGTTCTTCTTGATGAAGAGGACCAGTGCACCACATGGTGAAGCACTCGGGCATATAAAACCCTTGTCCAAATTATCTTGTAACTACTTCTTCAATTATTCCAACTCAATGGTGGTCATTCTATAAGGAGTCATTGATCTAGGCTGAGATTCAATAATAGGTTCAATCGAGAACTCAACCTCTTGGTTGGATGGAAGACCGGGAAATAATTTGGGAAACACATTAATGTAGTCCCTCACAATGGGCATGTCTTTGATCATGATTCGCTCCTTTTTATCAATCATTTTAGCTAGATATTCTTGATCAATAAGAAATAATATCCGCAATTGATATGGTGATTCTAAAGGAGATTCATCTTCCTCATTACACTTTTATAGGATTGGAGTATGCCTCGAGGTGTGAAGAGTGATCTACCTTTCTCAACAATTGATGTTGAATTTATATAAAGATATCCAATCCATGCCCAATATGGAATAAAACTCAACTATATAAATTATGACATGATTTTATGGGATGGTCAATCCACAAACATTAACAATAGAGGAGTTATACACTTTTTATTCAATAATTTCCCCATATTCTATTCTCATGGATAACTTAACCTCCATATTTTTAGGTGGTGTTTGAATAGCGCTACTAAACTTACAAAATATAAAAGAATGTGTAGAACCATAATCAAAAGGTATATTCTCTATTCTTGAATGAATAACTATAATACCTATAACCACATCATTATCTGTATCCACCTCATTAGTATTGGTAGAATATTCCCTTCTTTACTTCCTTAGAGGTTATTTTTGTTGATTTCCTTTGACAACCCTTGGCTTAGGGAATTGGATCTCATAATTCCAATGTTTCTTATAGTTGAAACATTGCATTGTAGGATGATAATTGGTCTGAACATTCCTTTATTCTTATACATTAGAGGTATTCTTCATATCCCTTTAGAAATAATTAGCCTGATTCCCCTCTCTTCCACATTTGAAGCATCTCATAGTTCCCTTTAGACAGTTCACTAGATGCTTCTTCCCACACTTTTTACAAGAGGGATGTTGGGTTTTCTTACTATCATGGGATTTATCATTTTATCCTACCATATTAAACAAAATTTTCCTCTTATTATATTTGGGATCACGTGACCACTGAGAGTTTTCAATCTCCATTTCACACTTAGGGGCACAACAGAAAATCTTCTCATATTTGTTAAAGTTTCTAATCACCAAGGATTTTAGAAGAATCGGATTTAGTCCACTAAATAATTAATACCCATTGCTTTATGTGTTCATGAAAAAATCATAGGCATATCATGAAATTCTTGTGAAGTTTTCATTATACACCCTAACAGACTCATCTTCATTTTTCATCAGTCTAAGGAACTCCCTCTCTATCTTAAGATAGAGAGTTCATGGAAAATATTTATTGAAAACTATTTTCTTGAATCCTTCCCATTCCATGGAATCAATTTCCTCCTTATACATTGTGTTTTTTTAGTTTCCACGACTCATCAGCTTTCCCATCAAAATGATGGACCATCGGTTTGAATTTACCATCTTATGAGCATTAAAGGATAGAGAATATCTTCTCAATGTATTTAATCCATTATTTCATGATAAGGGGATTGAAATATCCACTAAATATGGGAGGCCTTTATTTCATAAACTATTCAACCAAAAATATCTATTTATTAGGGGAAGGATGGTGTTCCACATGATTTAAGTTATTATTCCTAACTTTATTAAATTGTAGTGGTATTTTCATGAAATTTTGAGCTCCCATTCATATCAGATTTTGAATTTCATTGGGACAATAATCACATTTATTAGCTTCATGGTTTCTCATATTTCCATCCATTAACTAATAAAAATATGGTACATTTAGGGGGGCTTAAATAATTATCTAATAATCATATAAAAAGGAAACATTGAATATATAAGGATAGAATCCCAAAAGAAAAGTATATCCTGACATGTGATTCTCTAAGTTTCAATCTAGATTATCTATGGTTATATAATTATCCTGTGGGTTCTTACTAAAGTTTTCTAGTCCTAATCACAAAAAATATGTAGATATTTCTATGATACCAACTCTATCCTTTTACACATATTATTACATGATTTTAAGCATAAAAAGACCATCAAAGTATGGATGCACCGTAGATTTTTTCACTGAGATTTTGGTGGAAGGTTCATATCACAACATTTTGGAGAGTAGATTTTAATCATAACTAACCATCAAATACAAACCAAGGGTCGTAATTTCTAGTGTCTTTGAAATACTAGGTATATAATTAGAAATAATGAAACCAAAATAAAATCATCTTTTATTTAATATACACAATTAGATTCTAAATTCCTCTGATATAATACATCTACATAGGATATCATGGGTAATACATGAACAAATTGATGAGCTAAAAATCACAGTAAGGGAATAAAAATAGGAATAAAGCATAGAACATGGGTTAGAAGGAATAACATGATGACATAAAAAAGGAATGTAACATTAATAAACATATAGAATCATAAAATTTAAAACATGGTATCATGTAATCATGGAATCATAGGAATGTTTTAGAAACATATAACATGACTTAAACATTATTCAAGGCTAACATCCAAGATTATATCACATGGTGGACAAAATCCCATAATGAATTAGGTTAACTCTTTAATCCCATATATGACATCTCATGAGACTAAACATTACCCAATTAATTGATGCACTATCTAGGTGCACCCATCATAACATGTTCATGCATATGTGTTCCATATAAGTAATCAAACATAAGGAATAAACATAAGGGTTCCCTATGGAAAGAAATGGATATCGTAATCATGTCATAAGGCATAAAAATGGGTTTATCATAAATGTGTCCATAAAATAATGGATTTAAATAATACATGGACATTAATAATGTAAAATAGTCATATATCATGGTAAATTATTTTCAACTAAAGTGAAAACATGAAAAAAGAGTGTTTAAGAAACTTCATTAATTATCCACTTTAGTGGGGTTCAAGGGAAAATACTAAAGAGTCTTTAAAGCTGAAAATGGAATCATTGCTTGTATAAAAAATGAACTAAAATTATATTACATGATGAAATGAGTGATTTTAAAAAAATAATGGTGTCTTAAAACAAATTTTGGAGTATACATGAAAAGGGGTAAGAAATTGGGAAGTTTCCATTAATCGGGCTTTCTTATCGGGAGGAATTGAGAATGGAACCTTTTAAAATATATATTTACCCATAAAAGAATGATGAATTGATATAGATACATAATTTAGAAACATATTGATTTATAATATTTACAGAATAATCATGAATAAATAAATGGGTGTAAAGAGAGATAAATTGTAACCCAGAGGTAATTTGGAGGTTCGGAGAGATCTCTTACCATATGTTTTAATGTGTTCTGCACTTGCGATTAATGTCCTAGATAATCAAATTATATCCATTAATTAATTAATTCAGAACCTTATCCACATATATTTTATTTATTATAATTTTTTTAATTTTTTTTATGGTCATTTTTATGAGTTATAATATTTAATTTTGTTGTTCCGGGAGCATTCATTTCATGGATTTCATGCCTGGTTTAATTGTATGCAATTATGTATGTTCTTGTAAAATGAAATACAAAACTTAAAAAGTTAAATAAAATGGTATTAATATAATTCCATGATTTTAAATGTTCCCATATATCATTTTTCTAGATATGATAATGATTCATTAGATAAATCATTAATGATAAACTTTTAGTTAATTTTGGTGGTTTTTTGATCATCATAGATGAGTTTTTTATTATTTAATATTATGTATATATATTAGTTTCAAAAAATGAAAAAGTTATAACATAAATTTTAAAATATATTTTTAACCATTATAATGGTTTTATGGCCATCTAGGAAGGAGGTAATGGAAAACAAAAAATCAATGTCCTTGAAGGCAGTGAATTGACACATCACGGACGATGTTTTCATTTTTAGAATAAAATGAGAGGATAAGAGATTTGATGATAGATATTCCATTAACACAATAAAATTACTCAATATGTATGATAATATAGTTATCATGTCACTTTGTATAGGGGAGATCAGGGGAGGAAAAGAAAATAAAATAAATTAAAAGAGAAAAAAGGAGGATCTTACCTCTTGAATATCACCTCCTTAAGAACATCCTTAAGGCACTTGGAATTAGTATTTTGGTAATACCAGATACACAAAGACACGTGTAAGAGGCTTTAGAGATTAATTAGGCAGAATATTATCAAAATCCAAATCTTTGGAGGTGTGAGGAGAAGAGGTGGTGAGGGGTGGTATTTATAGTGGGAGGAGATTGGTGTTTTTTATTATTTTATACATTTGTTTATTATTTTGGATCAAGACAATAAATAGTCTTTGTTATTGTGACTAATTATAGTAACTAGAGAATTTGAGTTTGATATAATGGGAACTTACATAATCCATGACTCAAAAATTCATTTATTTACTTATAATGTTAAATGCCATAAATTACCATACTTCACTATTCACCAAAAATTCAACTATTTTAGAAAAATCCAAAAAATCACCAAAACCATTTCTTGATGTTTAAATTTAAAAAATAGACTCCATTTTATGAAATTAATTTTATAAATCTGAGAAATTTAATTTTTAATTAAATTAATAATTTATTCGAAAAACACTGATTTAAATATTATAACCACGTTTGTGACACTTGGAAAATTTAATTAAGGTCTCATAAAATTATATTATAATTACAATAAAAAAATTAATTTATGAATCTATTTTATGAAAATAAATTTTCTTTTAGATCATTATAATAATTATAAAATTAAAAATAAACATTTATGTTTCACAAAAATACCAACACTTAATTAACAATTTTTTAAACATTTATTTACTTATTACGTGACATAAATATATCATATTTTCATTTTATTTATTTTTAAAGGGAATCCCCATGTGTGGAATTTTCAAACCCTCCATACAAGGGAACCCCCTCTCTGTGAAGACATCACTCTGAAGAGAGCCCCAACTGAGAAGGAGTCGTTGCCAGTCGAGATGGCAGAGCATCCTGAAGGGTGACAACCTGCATGGTGATGGTTTGACACAGAAATCCATAAACATAGTTTAGTCACACCTCATTTCACCCACCAAGTTAGGACTGAGTATCCCATCCAGATGAGTGGATCTTGGGGAGAGATTCTCCCAAGATCAGACTCCCAGGAATCGACCCTACACCTCTCAAAGAACAGTGTGTGTTATACTCCTCTCTTTCACCACTACACCACCTCCGATGCAGAAATATAACATATTTTCATTTATAAGATACCTAAATATTATTTACACTTTCCTTAATATTTTATTATTAACACTATGTTTAATTTCAATAGCTTTGTTCATGAGTGAGGTCATTCTAGTGGACCGAGCATATCCAAATTGTCTTATTCTTATTATCTTATTTTCTATTTATTGTACCACTATAATTATTGGGTTATTTTGTGACTAAATTATCATTATTTATTTATGAGGATAATTATTTAATTAGGTTCTCTATGCGATGTATTATAAGAAGGTGAATTTCACTGATAAAATTACGAGTTGTTGCACTGTACATGTCATGGAGCTCCATCCATAGACCATACTAAGAATTGAAACCCTTCATGAAACTGAGCATTAGTTACCATTTCAGGTATAATAGAAGGTGAAATAATATATGCCTCATGTGGCGCTACTGGTGGGTTGATTCCCACCACTTTAGGAGCATGTTAGTTGCCACCTTCCTAGTGTTTGACCTGATGTCGTCATGGAGGCATATATCAACATTAAAAATAACACACCTCATAACATAATGATTGGTATAAATATTTAATTATGATAACAACATAAGCATAAGGGAATACTACCCAAGATATACTCACCCAACTACTAAAGTCTAAGGTCAAGGTATTAGAAATATTTCAAGTTTTAATTATTGGGGTTCTGGAATATGGAATATAAATTATAAGTTATAGAGGATAATTCACTTTAAATTGTAATTAGAATCCCTATTTAATAGAAACCAATTAACTTTAAATTTAGAACACAACATTTCATAAGTTCATTAAAGTGTATACCAATAAATATATATTTTGAGGTCCAATTAGATTTATCTATCATTCTGAAGTTATAAAGTCCTATTCTTTATAAGTTACAAATGGTACTACATGTAACTGTAACCAAACCTTTACATCCAATAATAGAATATAATAGGTCATATATGATGATTTGATTATATTAATCTCTATTACCCATTTATATAAGTTCATTATTTTTAAACTACAATTGGCATTCGTGTAATCAAAATCAACTAATGTTTCAACCCATGAAACCAATGGATCAGGGATAAAACAAGTAATAATTGGTTTATTAAGTTTAAAACATAAATATATCTGGGAAACATAATTTAGGTTGATATAGACAAATTAACTAATCTAATTATTTTATCCCTAAAAGAAACATTCACATAATGTTAACTTTAACTATCAAGGCACTAAAAATATACAGCAAGCAATACATGTAGTAAGAAAACATGGTATGGAATAATTCATGAAATATCAATCCTCATGTTCCTATAATTATTAATGATACACTGTCTCCTTTCCATACTAGTCCAAGGGTTTAAATAAAATCCACAATAGTACTCAATTCCATAATTTAAGTGTGTCAACCAATAGTCAAATTAGTTCAAATCCAATAAGAAAAAACCAAAACATCAATTTCCATCCTAGGAAATTTGGATTTTTTCCCATATGTGGGTAATATAATCCTAGGAATAGACTAATTACCAAATTCTTATGCTTCTTAATATCCTTTAAAACCATCCTAAATAGTAATAAAAAGGAAAATAAATATCGGATACCACTTTGTGATGTCCCATCCCGGCTCACTCAATGTTACTAGCTAAACTAGTGGCCACGAGGCCTCAAGAACACCTCCTCATATGTCAGAGGTTTACTACTATAAATGAGTGCCTAGGGTGTGTCTGTGGGGAGACTATTCCCTCATATCAGAGTATAAAACAACAAAATAATAGTAAATGGATAAAAATAAAATCAGTGGAAATAATAATGATAATATGAAATAGTGAAATAAATCATCTAGACATAATAAACTGATGTTTAACCATAATATCCAAGTCATATACAAAATATGATGACGTCATGATACTATAAAAAATAGAATTAGTAAAACATCATTACATGTGATACAATAAAATACACAGAATAACCAAAAGGATAAATTCCAAAAAAAACATCTCAAGCCTATTCTCAGCCCTCTGATCCCATAAACCATCCTAGCACATAAATCAAACATCCAAAGCAGGACCCTTGACCTTGTCTCGACCTGCAACCATGAAGTTTGTTCGGGTACCAATCGGTAGTCCAAATAGTGTGTGAGTAAAACTCAATAGGCCACCACCAATGTTGCCTATAACAAATCTAGTATATGATTATAAATATATAAGTTTGTAGATAAAATGATAAATAGTAGAAAAAAAGTGAAATAATGACCAAGAAGGGCTCGGGTGCCTCATTGAATGCCCAACCGACCGTACCTTCTTCAGTCTTAGCTAGATGTCTCTGAATAGGTAAGTTATAAACATTAGGGCCCAATAATATGATAAGAGTAACCATTTAATAGTAAAAATGATAGAGTACCCAAGGTGAAATTGAGGAATCATTAACCTTATAAGGTTGATCCAACACACAGTTATAACCATAAAGCCTAGCCAATGGGGTCTGAGTGTAATCTGAGGGGTACAACCTTGGAATTTCACTAGTTAAATATCTCCAACCAGGTCCATGGAGTAATTCCAAAGTAAATCCCAGGCTAATCATGACTAGATCCCAAGGGGATGATCCAAGGTATCCTGTGTCTGAAGACATCAAGCTAAACCTAAGAAGATAATACAAAGCATTCTAATTTTTGGATAGGAAAAGAATGAATAATTCATACTACACCAAGGCATTCATATACTAATAATACAAAGACCGAATTACATGGTGGGTATCTCCCTTTAAAACTGGATCAATGAATCGGGTGGCATCCTTTGAGTGCTCAAGGAATTTTCTTATAAATACAAGACTGGCTCAAGTCTAACCACTACTTTAATAGTAAAATGTTCCATAATAAATTGGACCCATTTAAAAATAATCATAAACTATGTGTTAATCCATGCCTCTTTACCATTCCATTTAATTCAATACATTACCTTTCCATTATAAGTGAAAAGGTTCATAAGGGAGTTATTACATTTTAATCATATTGGACATAAACAATAAGTGGTCGAGCGAAAGGTACTTTCGATACTATATCATAATTATTCATTTATTATAACTTAATCAAATTTCCCTTTAAAAAACAAATCCAACACATTTAATGGGGGTCAAAGGCTCGTGTATAAAAGGACTCACCCAAATGTGTGATCCTTGGTTAATTTACAACCTACAACAAGGTAAATGTGTATCATAAGGGGTATAGGTCATAGTTCCCACAATTAATTTAATAGATTTAATAATTAAAAAGAAACTCATGGAGATTCTACTGTGCGGTATAATGAAAATATTTATAATGGGAGAGACCTTGAGGGAAACAGTATAGACCACCTACCTTATGGTGGTAGAGGAATAATCATCCAATATTGACTTCAGATTTGATCTAGTATTAGAGAAAATGGATAAATAGATGAATAGCCTGAAAATATATCATATAATATTGCATATAAATGGTGATGAATATGGAGATATAACCCGATAAAGGAAGGTAACATATCAAAGTAATTACCGTTGGATAACTAATGTGATAGACAGCGATCCGATCAGAGTCTGGATGAGGGCGAGGCTTCAAAGGTAGGATTAAATGGAGAGGAGGATCTCTCAACATGGAGGGTTATTATGCCTGTAAAGAAGAAGAAGGGTTAGGATTTTAAATAAAAAATAAATCAGGGTAATTTTACCCAATTTATAATAGGGCATATGGTTTGGCCGCATGGTTTGGCCAAACTGTGCACCAACCATGCAGGCATACTGCCTATGTGTCACTACCCGTGTGGGCTAGGCACATAGTTTTACAAACCATGCATAGTCCTTGTGGGTCGCCTCTACAATAAGTCTTTATTTTTTTTTGTATGACTATGTGTCCTACCTTACATAGTTTATTATACTGTTATCCCTTACATATGGGCATCACATATGAGCTGCATGTTTACAACTAATCATTCTCCCTATACTATTTCTCCAAAAACTCGAGATTTGGGATATCAACAAGCGTTGGATGCTCCCAAACACTTATTTAATCATTTAAATCACATGTATAAAATTAAAATAAATATTCAAACTAAATATTAAAGGATTTTTACCTCATAAAAAATTTGGGATGTTACAACATGGATTTTTCATAAAATAACTATCTTTTAATTATGCACGTTACATAACTTACTTAAATATGATTTAAAACATTACCCCACTACTACAAAATGGGGTGTATCCAGCATAAGGTATTTAACATCACTAGCTAAAAACATTGTTAAAACCACCTTTGTCAGTGCTAAAAAGAGTGTTGTTAAAGGGGATCTTTAATAGTGTTTTTTAGCATTGTTAAAGGGGGTATTTAATAGTGCTAAAAAAACACTGTTAAAGACCCACCTTTATCAGCGCTTTTTTACAAGTGCTGATAAAAGCCCACTCTATATAAGTGTTTTTTAAAAAGGGCTGATAAATGGGGTCTTTTATCAGCACTTGTAAAAAAACGTTGATAAATGAGGGGTTTCTCGGTGCTTTTTTAGAAGCGATGATAAAGACCCACACCCCCCCCCCCTATCAACGCTTTTTTACAATCACTGATAAAATTATACTTAAAAAAATTATTTTTCATTGAAAATAATATATTAATATATAAGTATATTTATATTGATATAAATATAATATAAATTTTTTGAAATATGTTTTAGATAAGGTAAATAGGCTTTTACACTTAATATATAAGATATTTAGTGAAAATGGATTATAAAATAACTAAAAATTATTTTCAATTAAAAATTTTCTTATTATTAATGACTAATAGTAATTTAACATCAATTTTAAAATAAAAAAATTAAAAAAATTAAAAAAAAAGATCTAAAATAAGTTATAAATGTAACTCGAACTTCAAACGGCCATAATTTTTTATTTGGGTGTCTATTTGGGATATAACACATATCAAATCAAAACATGTGATGAACTCTACGCCCTCAGTGACACAAGTAAACCTTTGCCTTATTTTTTGAGGCCAAAAAAATCCTAGAAGCCCTCTAAAACTGATTTTTTAGTCTGAGTGCCCCAATTTTTCAGATTCGATGGATTTCAACCTTGTTTAAAGGGGATTTTTTCCATTTTTCAGAGGAGACTAAATGTTTTCTTAGGTCTAACATTCATATTGATAATATGGTTTTTAAATTTTATCATTTTTTCACAACATAATCTTATTTATAATTAAATATATGCATTTTTCTTATATTTACTTATAATAAATCACTCATATAAATACATATATCAACATATTTATGTAAAAATGAATATTCTAATATATCTAAATAAATAAATATTCTAAAAATTTATTTAAAACAATATCTAACCATTTTTTACATTATAAAAATACATTTATAATGTTTACATATACATATGTGTGTATTAATAAATAGATATATATATTATAATCTAATATATATAAATGAATATAATATATTTAAATAAATATAATATATATCACACAAACACATATATTGTATAAATATATGTAAAAGTAATTATACAAATATATGTAAATATATATATATATATGTAAATATATATATATATATACGTAAATATGTGTGTGTGTGTGTGTGTCAATATATATATATAAATAAACAGAAACATCATTAAACAGATTGCAAAACAACATGGTGTAGTGGTAAAGACATTCCATCTTTCAAGGAGAGGTGTAGGGTTCAAATCTAGGCGGGTGTCCATGAGGTTGGGAATTTGCAAAAAGCTGATAGAAGGGGTGGTGGGGTGAAAAGCATGGATAAAGGGGGTGTAAATCTCTATTAAAGGTGTTGTGGGAGCATTGATGAGGGGTTGGGTGCATAGGTGTCTGAAAACAAATGTCCCCTTCAATAGCTTTGCATGTATCAGCACTAATAAAGTGTTGTTAAAGGACACTTTTAATAGTGATTTTTTTAGAACTGTTAAAGGGTTCCTTTAATAGCACCGATAAAAGGTTTGTGCTTTTAACCACACATTGATTATCAGTACTTTTTTAGCACTGATAAATACCATTTCTAGTACTGTTAAAGGCCTTTTTAGTAGTATTACCCTAAAGGAAAGTGATAAATTAATATTGAAAAATGAAACTAAAATTTAAATTTGAAAACACATAATGTCCCCTTATGCTTTATGAAACATACCAATTATTTAAAATGAAATTAGAGAAAAAATAGTGAGGGATAATTTATCATTTTAGGAGGAATGTTATTTAAAGTACTAAATTAAACAATTAAATAATGATTTTACTAAGTAATTAGTTCACATAATTATAAAATTAATGAAATAATTTAAGGTATATAATCCTACTTTTAAGATTTAATAGAAAATAAAAATTTATGAAAATATAATAAAGAAATAAATAGTGAAAATCAATATCAATGAAGTATTCATAACTAAAAAATCATAATAATCATCATGGGAACCTAGGAGATATCAGGAGATGATATAGGAAAAGAAAAAAAATTCCATCCTATTGACATATTTGACTTCCCAAACACTTAACTTCACTTTACTTGGCTTGTTTAAGGGGTAAACCCCAAAGTTGTGCATGATTCTAACTCTAGATCCACTAGACAGAGCATAATCATAAACTAGTGAAGCATGTATACCAAGATTAACCATTAGATACATCTTTTTTCCCATATCACAAAATAGTTGTGAGCAATCAACAAATAATATAAGTCAACAGAACATGTAACACACATCAACCAAACACATAAACTCATATCACACATTTGACTTCCCTATAAGAAGTATCCCCATACTTTAACAATATCAATAGTATGACCAAGTTATTCATTACCCATAAACATTATATAATATAATTTTATCCTATCATCAAACTCAATAAATAATAAGGAATGCATCTCCAAGGGTTTCTGTCAATTATCCAAAAATAATAAAATTTTCAAAATACATGTTTCAAAAAAAATAAATTTGGAAAAAAAGGTAAGGAAAAAGTATGAAATTACCTTTTCAGAAACACAACTAAATCATTTGGAAACAAAATACTGAGTAATAACAGTGAATATTTACAAATGGGATAAGTCGTATTTAAAAAACCAAATCAATCCTTAATCCTTAAAAATCATATTTAAAACATGATGAAAATTCAGTATAATTCACATGACATTATTTAATTAATTAAACATTAATTAATTTATAAAAATATCTATTATACATTTTAGTAAACACTTTGTGTGCACACATTTCATAGAAACTATTATATTTATTTTAAATATTTAAAGACCAATGAGAATCAAGGAAATTCAAAATAAGCATTTAAAAACCCACAACATTGGAATTCATAAATAATATAACATTCATTTCAATCAAAAATAAGGGTTTAAACAAAGAAATCATTCATGGTTTAATATTTAAAATTATATTCATAGATCCACCTGTATTAATCCACTCAACACACAAGTAAGGGTGTTATTCCACCCCTAAGAGGTAATATCAAATAAAGCTTCAACCATATAAAACTCTATCTATTACACTAGAATCAAAGAATTTATATTTAATTAAATTTGGATAAAATACCTTGACTCTAATGGAAAAAAAATTAGGACTTACCTTCCTCTCATCAAGATTAATCCAACACCATGGTGTATCATTATGATTAATATCAAAGGAGATATTTAAGAGAGAATATTGGTAAATTTTAGAGAGTGTGGAGAGAACATGATAGGGGTGATATGGGAAACTCCCTCCCCCCCCACACACACACACAAGCTTGGTTCTGCTACGAATACCCCCACACACACACATATGTTTTTTTAATTTCAATTGTTTCTTTCTTTCTCTTTTGAAATATTTTATTTATTTATTTATTTATTATTTTAATCCACTTTTTATTACTTTATCAGAGCATATTGCACACCCCATTCCCCCCTTAATTTCAACCACTTTTTTGTCCAATAACCAACATCCCACTCCCCATGCTTTAGGTATTTTTTTAACTTTTACTCTCTCTTTGTGAACACTTCTAATTAAATTCAAAATAATAATAATAATAGTAATCTTAGATGTTACACCTACCATAGTAGGACACGATGCAAGGAAATAAATCATCCCAAGAACTTGACCTTACGACCATCACCCAAAACCCCAACCCACCCACCCACCCCATCCTCCAAAATAATAATAATAAATCATCACATTTATACTATTATTACTGAATTAATATATGTTTTTAAAACCTAATATATATATATATATACCTATATATATCAATGTGTGTGTGTGTGAATTATTCTTTCATTTTCTAATCACAAATAAAAATAATAACACTATTATTATTGTTATATAACCAAATATTATTCAAACACAACAAGTTTTTAATTATCAATTTAAACAATCTCAAAATATAATTTAAATTTTAATTAAATCATGTTCTTTATATTAGAATAAAAATCATAAACCAAAATTTATAATTTAAAAACATGAGGCATTAAAATATCGATAAAAACTCTATTTTTTCTTATAAAACTTTAAAATATCTTAAATACTATCTTGAAAGCAAGGAACTGAGTCGGCATGGGATTTCTGGACCCAAAGAGGCTAAGAATTGATATAATAAAAATATTAAATATATTATATCACGCTCACATAGTTTTTCTAAAATTATAGAATAAATACCAAAAAAAGTCTCTGATGGGAAATATGAGGTCCCCATTAAATATAGAAAGTGGGTTTTACCCTATGTGTGATAGAAACCTTATCGACATCAGGAGTTTTCTTAAAGTGAATTCATGGGAAAAAATAAAATAAAATAATTTATTTATTTATTTTTTATTTAATGATAGTGACCTAATACTCATTTATAAAATATCTGTTATTATCAAACCCTAGGGTTATCCTTATAAACCTTGAATTCTTGAGTGGGATGTAGAGGAGAGATTTGTGGAATTGACGGATCATGGTCCAATGCTCGGTACCTCTAGCATCCACTAAATCAACAGAGTTCATTATCTCATTGATGGTAATGACCTAGAACCATTGTTAATCAATTATTGATCCAAAATCAATGTAGGGCATCATTTTCTTTTATATTTAATATTTTTATTTTTTATCCTTTGTTGAACATGAATCAATCCTGCTAACATTTGATTTACAGGTCGAAATTGATTTAAGGGTATTGATTTATCTTCCTAGAATTAGGAATGGATATTATTTGATTAATCCTTGATTGTTTATTCATTGTTTTTCATTCTCATGGAAAATTAATAATTCTAACCCAAACAATGGTCAAGGATCATTCCTCATATTTTTTTGTGCATTTTTCTCATCATTCCTTGCACATTTATCATTATCATTTCTTTTAGTTGAAGGTTCAATGAATACCCAATGAACGATATTTTTATAGAAATTATTTGGTGAAGAAGGATCATTACTATATGTTTTGATTTAGTATTGATTTCATGATTGAGGTATGATGATGAATATAGATAAACTTTGGATTAGATTGGGTGTTTTCAATGAGCATTTCGACAGTGCGATGGTGTGGTGCATTGAGAAGTGATTTTCAAGCATATTGGTGGCCTAAATCTATCCACTGGTGACAATCAAGGTTTAGTCAATATGGTTTCATGGTTCATAGGTGGGATTTTTGGAGGATCAAGTAGTGGAAAATGCATGAGCAGAATTGCATGAAAAACTAGTAGGTTCTAGAAAAACCTAACATATATAGCGTATAGTTCTAAGAACACCCATCGTGTAGTCCCCAGACAACAACAGATAGGGTTTCAGAGAAAATAAAATATTGCATGTATTGTGGGACCTACCATATATCATGTGACCTGTAAATGGTGACTTAGTGTGTTTCTTTGGGGTACATGGGCATAGACACAGCCAGGTACACAGGCATGACCCAGTACTCAGACACATCTAGAGTACCTAGACAAGGCCAACTACACGGGCACAGCCAAAGTATAGGGGCATGGTTTGGCATACATAGGAATACCCAAGGTATTTATGACACATCGTATATACCCTATACATGTCGTGTGATTTCTCTAAGGAATTTTGAGGTCCTAGTTCTCTTGATTGTATATAATTATCCTTAAGGTGGGTTTCCATAGTCCATTACCATGAGGATACAGTGAGTCATCAAGTTCATAGAATAGGATGTGATCCCCTCTATGGAATTAGTCTCGGATAGAGTTTAGGAATCCCTCTCTCTGGCCAGATTTGTGATCCTCTATCATCATCTTCTTCCCTGAGTGGGGTTTTTATTAATTATCATGACCGACATACATGGGAATTAATCCCCTAATTAACAAGTCATTTATGGATAGGGTCTTGTATACCCCACATACCATGGTAAATATCCCCTATCAGTGTATCGATATCTTCTGATTCCAACATATACTTCTTTATAGAAACACATAATAGGAACAACAAATCAGATGATCACTATTAGTGTCATCAGACTCATATAGTGAGTTCTCCTAGATGAACGTTACCTTGAATCTTTGAGAAGTAATCCTAGGATAAAAGTATGGTTGAGTATTTACCTTGAGGCCTAGTCTATACCTTGATTATGCTAGGTTATTATTATTATGTCTCATATCTTGATTAACATGAATTTTTTATTATGAGATGAGAACTATCTTTATGTTTTATGTTTGGTGATTTTAGGGTGTCCTACTGGGTGTTTTTATACTCACCTTTTCATGGGATCTTCCCATACATGTCATGTATTATGCATACGACAAGCCTTTTGATGGAATCCTAGGTGGAATAGGAGTAGGTGGGGCATAGTTTATCTTGAAAACCCATGGTTCATACCAAATGTTTCATTTGATGGCAGTCTCCTCCTTCCTAGCAAGTTGGTTTCTTTTTACAGTTTTAATGATATTATATTTGTCCCTTATTCTTTACAGTACTTGTGTCATACTCTGATGAGGGATATATATGTATTCATACATTTTGGTATTAGTTGTATTTTACCGTTCATCATTTTGTGGGTATTTGTAGATCTGTGTGCATGTAGGTACCTTAGTCTAAGTCCTACCATGGGTGTGATATTCCTACTCAGTGTTTGTCTCCAGCCCCTAGCCTATTGGAGGCATACTTTGGGTATAACACTCAGTTTACCACTGGCTATACGGGCCCTGGTGGGTCAGGTCATGACAGAGCGGTATCATAGTAGGTTCTTCTTAGGACTGGAGATTAGAGATTTTATAGCTATGAGGTTTGGTTTGGGAACTAGGGAAACAGCATTAAGTGTTTTGAGTTTGGTTCTCATGCTAGAGAATCCAGTGTTGGTGCAGCATCCAATGTATCCATTCACTCAGATTCTGATAACCTTCTTATTGACTCGGTATATGTAGTCACTAGTTACAAGTAAAGCATTGGTACATGCATCATATAAGAATGGGTTGTGGTTTCCATTTCCTTTTGGGTTAATTTCCTAAATGTACACTTTGAACATAGTATATCTTGTCTATTTCAGGATTCCCCCATGAAGACTACCATCTAGGATTCCACAGTAAAATTGAGAGGATGATCCACCTAGTGATGAGGCTTCGATATAGGAACTTTTTCAGGAGGTGGTTCCTCTGAGCAGTTTGTCAGTCTTACCACCTACCATCGAGTAGCAGGTTGAACTATTAGTACCAGTAGAGGATTTTTAAGAGATTAGTGCACTCCATGAGTTTTAGAGGTAGCATACACTTAGGTTTAAAGGTGATCTAGACCCCAATGAATCTGAAGACTGGATTGATGTAGTTACATGAGTTTTCTTCCTTGTTAAGAAACCTCATGATCATATGGTGGTCCCAACGATGAGTCTTCTTCACAGGTCCACTGGGTGATGGTGGATTCTAGTGACTCTAACGTACGATGAGGTGACTCTTTCATAGAAAAATTTTGAGTAACTCTTCATAGAAGAGTTATATCC
This sequence comes from Viscum album, assembly GCA_963277665.1. NCBI lineage: Eukaryota > Viridiplantae > Streptophyta > Magnoliopsida > Santalales > Viscaceae > Viscum > Viscum album. The sequence goes on along the minus strand of OY728143.1, from coordinate 871,370,756 downwards.
AGCTACATTGCAAGTAGTGTGTATTGAAGAGCTTTTATAGCTTCACTAAGGCAGCATAATAGTAGTAGAGTATTCAGAAAGGTTCACTAACCTATCACGATACTCCATGGATATGGTTAGATATATGTTCTTTCAAGATCATAACTTCAAGAATGACCCCTATAAAGTTATCAGGGATGGTTTTATATCTCTTTGTATTATTACTTATGTCGTAGTGCTCGAGCGATCTTTGGTGGTAGAGAGATTAATGGTGGATCAGTCACCAATAGTTAGTACTCATAGTGGGAACCCTGGAGATGAGACTTAAGTAGTTGGTACCCAATGTCAGACTCAAGTATCTAGGAAAGATAGAAATTTCTGAAGGAATTCTTGGATCAGAAGTTCTATTGTATAGGGATCACAATATTGTTCAAGTTAGCTGAGGGAGAGGTGGTGTTACTCTTGCGATGGGTGAGGAAATCTCACGTGGGATTATCTGACTCACAAGGAATCTAATAGGTATAAAATTGATGGGACACCTAGGTAGGGTAAGTATCTATAGAAGAGAGTTTCATGGGTGTCTAATTTATTATAGTAGTTCGGAGAGAATAATGAGGTGGAAGAATATTTGATCTATTTCTACCAACACCCACAGGTGATCCACACCAAGCTCAAGAACTGGTGGTCTAGGACAAGGATAACTGCAAGTGGTGTAAGCCTATGACGAAGAGGCTCTAGGGATGATTATAGGTATGATCTATGTCTTTTATACCTTATATTCAATTTTTATAGACATGATCATGATTCATTACTTTACTTCCACATCTCTTGTTTTAGATCTAGGGATTTTAGTTGAGCCTTTCGATTGACCTTTGTAATTAGATACTCCTACCATAAGAGATTTAGTGATCACACATTTCTGATGATAGTGTGACCTGACTCTTCTATGAGAGATAATTATTTGGGATATTTTCATAACAATGATAATTCCTTACGGTTTCATTCTTGGTATGAACCAGCTCTTTATAGTTCATGCACATATTGACTATTTCAGATATAGGATGCAGTGTATCTGCATTGATGGGATGAGGTTTTCCTTAATTAGTAAGAAGTAAACCTAGGAAAAGAATGATGGGATCATGCATAGGATGATACAAAATATTACTCACCAGTTTTCTAGTATCTCCCTTGGAGCAGTAGATGTTATGGTCTTTTAGTTTCCTATACTAGTGGCAGATTATAAGGATGTATTCCTTGAGGATGTGTTGGGATTACCTCCCCATAGGCAGATATACTTCTATATATACTTTCACCTATAGACTGACCTAATATCTATGATGTCATATTAGATATCTTCCATATATCTTTTTTAGCTTAAGGTGTAGTTGGAGGGGTTATAGATGAAGGGATTTGTCAGACCTAGTGTGTCTCACTTGGAAGACCTGGTGCTCTTTGCTAAGGAGGATGGGAGATTATCATCACCTGAATCAGGTGACCATCAAGAATAAGTATCCACTATCAAGAATCAATGAACTCTTTGACCATTTGAAAGGGTTGATATGGTTCTCGAATATTGACCTCAGGTCGGGCTATCTTCAACTCTGAGTTTGGGATGAGGATATACTGAAGATGAAATTTTGATGTCTCTATAGTCACTATGAGTACATGGTGATGCCCTTTGGAATGATTAACACCCCATTAGTGTTCATGAGACCCATGAACCAGATCTTTCATCACTTCTTAGATCATTTTGTGGTTGTATTCATCGACGACATCCTATTATACTCAGTGTTTGAGGAGGATCACGCGAGACACATGAGGATGGTCCTAAAAATACTCTAATAGTACCAACTTTATGGGAAGATCTTAAAGTGTTAGTTATATATTCAAGGGGTTCACATACAAGGTCATGTAATCTCATAAGAGGGAACAGTAGTAGAGTCATTGAAAGTTATGGTAATTCTATCTTAGAAACCACCCAAGAGTATGATGGAGGCTCAGAGCTTCCTTGGGTTAGCAGGATACTATTGGAGATTTTTCTCGATTTTTCTAATATTTAGGTACCCTTGAATACTTTGACCTGAAATGGAAAAACTTTAGTGTGTACGGAGAGGTGACAATAATATTTTTAGGAATTGTGGCACAGGTTGACGAGTGCCCCAATCTTGAGACTGTCAAAGGAGGGTGTTGAGTACATAGTGTTCTGCAATGCCTCTAGAACTGGGATCATAAGTGTTATTATGCATATGTGACTATTGATCGCCTATGGGTCCAACATTTAATACCCAATGAGAATAACTATGTGACCCATGATCTAGAGGCCGATAGTAGTAGTCTTTTCCCTAAAGATTTGGTGACACTATCTTATGGGTGAGTGGTTTATTATCTATTCCAATCAAAATACTTTCAAGTATATATTCTCATAGAATGATATCAACTTGAGGAATCGACAGTGGCTAGAGTCCCTTAAAGACTATGATTTTGATATAGTGTATACTCTCAATAAGAGTAATGTGTTGGAAGATGATTTTAATAGGAGATCTTGTTTTTAGTTATTGATTGAGGTGTTGGGGTAGTTAGCATCGTTATAGATTCCCTTAGTAGATGGAGATGGTGCAGATTACCTATGGTCAGTGGTGGTTACCCCTACTCTTTTACATCATGTTAGGGAGGATTGTCTTAAAGAGGCCTACTATGAGACCTTTCATGTTCTTATATCCATTGGATGTGCTCCTACAGGATTTTATAAAGGTGGTGAGCACATAATCCTTTTCTAATGATGGACCATGGAAATAGTGATACTGTAAATTGAGTTTTGATGGATTTTATATGTCCCCCTTAGTGGTACATCCATGATTATTGAAGATTTACTGGGACCTTCAGCATCAGTTTTTTTGTCCAGTAATGAAGAAGTGTGAAATGGAGTTTGTCTCTTGATGCCTCATTTGTCAGCTGGTGAAGGGTGAGCACTAGGTTTTAGTGGTTTTGGCTCAACCCCTTGAGGCGTCGGAGTGAAAGAGAGATGATATATCTATGGACTTCATGATAGGGCTTCCACAATCATATAAAGGGGATAATGCTATCTTGGTGATCATAGACCGACTCACCAAGTCAACCCACTTCCTAGCCATCTAAGATAAGAGTTTAGTAGAGAGATCAAGATGCCTTTATGAGAATAATATAGTCCATATTCATGTAGTTCCCTTAATGATCATTTCAGACCATGATGATATCTTTATGTCATGATTATAGAGAGGATCGAAGGAGGCCTTTGGGACTTAGTTTTGTTTGAGAACAGTGTTTCACCCTCAGATAGACATCCAGACTAAGTGGGACATTTAGGTTATATAGGACATTATTTGGGATTTCATGTTCAAATCTTTTAGCAGTTTATAGGATCGATTACCCTTGGTGGAGTTTTTGTATAATAATGGTTGTCACTCCACCATCGGTATAGCACCATTTTATGTCTTCTATGAGAGTAAATGCAGGTCACCACTATGTTTTATTTATCTAGGGGAGTCAGCACTCATGAGAACAAATTCAGCATGAGCAATAATGGATAAGGTTTAGATCATCTAGGAGTAGATAAGGACTACCTAGATCAATGAGAAGTCTAATGAAGACCGATGATATAGGACTTTTGAGTTTGATGATGGAGACCATGTATTCCTAAAGGTACCACCTCAGTAAGGATTATGGAGATTTGGATGGGGTAAAGTTATCTCTGAGATTTATTAGCCATTTCTAAATACTATGTAGGGTTGGTGAGGTGTTCTACCACCTATCCCTACCATTGTAGTTAGACTAGGTACACGACGTCATCCATGTGTCTCGGATGAGGAGGTATATACATGACCCATCGCGTGTTATCAACTAGGTTGAACTGGACATCAATGATAGATCTACCCTCAGAGAGTACTAGGTAGAGATTTAGGATTGGTAGGAGAATATCCTTTGTGGGTGAGAAATTCCCTTGGTGTGTGTTTGATGGCATCACATAAATCTTCAAGAGAGTTCCTATAAATGAGAGAACCATATGTGATATCAGTACCCTCACTTGTTTGAGTAGGTTTTTCTTTTTAGGATGAAAATCCCTGAAGTGAGAAGAATGAAACAACTCTATCTTTTCCTTGTAAAATTTGTAATATCTTAAATAATATTTCCAGAGCTTGGTGTTGAGTCAGCGTGGGATTCCAACGTTCTGGGAGGCTCGATATTGTTGTAATAAAAATATTAAATATATTATATCATGTGTGCATAGTTTTTCTGATTTAGTTAAATAACTCTCAAATTGAGTCTTGTATGGGAAATATGAGGTCACCATTTAATATGGAATATGGGTTTTACCCTAGAATCAATATAATTTTTTTCAGTATCGTGAATTTTGTTAAAGTGAAATCGCGGAAAAAATAATAAAATAAATTTATTTATTTATTTATTTATTATTTAATGACTATGACCTAATACTCTCTTATAAAATCCTAGTAATCCAAACACTATGGTTATCCACATAACCCTAGAATTCTTGAGAGGTCCGTAGAGTAGATCTTGTGGCATCGATGGATCGTGGTCTAATAATCAATACTGCTAGGATCATCTACATCAATGAAGTTCATGGATATCACCAATGGAAATGTCCTAGAACCATTCTTTACTAATGATTGTCCCAAACTTGAGGTGGGGCATTGTTTTTGTTATATTTAATCCTTTTATTGTTTATCATTTTTCAAACACGAATCAATCCTACTAACAATTTATTCCCAAGTCGACCATTGATTTATAGGTATTGATTTATCTTCCTAGAATTAGGAATGGATATTGTTTGATTAATCCTTGGTTATTTTTTCTTTGATCATCACTCTCATTGAAATATAGTGAGGCCAACCTAAACAATTTTCTAGATTCATTCCTCATTTTTTTCATTTCTCTCATCATTCTTCACACGTTTATCATGGGTGTTTCTTTTAAACGGTGGTTAGATGAATAATTGATGAATTATCATTTCACAATAATTATTTTTAGAAACATATCATTAACATAAGTTTGGATTCAGTATTGATTTCATGATTTAAGTACAACAATAACTATAAATGATCATGATCAGATTGGGTGTTTTTCAAGAGTGGTCGATGGTGTGGTAGTGAGGCACGTCGGAAAGTGATTATTGAGTGGATTGATGGACAAAATCCATCCACTAGTGATGATAGAAGTTTAGTTAACCCATATCTATGATTCATAAGTGAGGTTTGAATTGGAATCATTGGTGGAAGAGGAGTAAGGGGAATCGTGTGAAAAACCGGCGGGTTTTGGAAAAACCCAACAAAAACGGTGTGTAGTCTAAAGAAAACATGTATTATAGACCCCTAGAAGTGGAAGGTAGGGTTTCATAGAAAACAAAATATCACATGCCATGTGGGGCCTACCACATGTCATGTGAACCCTGACAAGTGACTCAGCGTGTACCCTTGGGGTACATGGGCATAAACACGACCAGGTACATGGGAATGATGAGAGTACATAGGCATGTCTTAGTACTCACACTTGGATGGGTATAGTAGAATGGAAAGAATACACGGGCACGGACTAATACTCAGACACGACTAGAGTACCCGGACATGCCCAGGTATATGGGTGTGACCAAAGTTCATGAGCATGGACAAAGTACACGGTCATGGGCCGATGTACACGGGAAGACCCTAGTAGCCGTGAAACACCGTGTATACCCTATATATGGAATGTACTTTTCTAGGGAAGTTTAAGGCCCTCATTCTCTTTAGTGTAGACTGATATCCTTAGGTTGTGTTCCCTTGGTCCATTCCTATGATTGTATAGTGAGGCATCATGTCTTTTGCATAGGATGTGATCCCCTCTATAGGATTAGTCTCAAATAGAGTTTAAGAATCTCTTAGTGTGGCCTGGGGTGTGATCCTCTATCATCATATTCTTCCTTGGGTGGGGATTTCAGGAATCATTATGACTAATGTACCCAAGTATCGATCTCCTACATAATAGGTTATTTCAAAATAGGTTCTAGTATATCCCACAGGCCCTACATGAGTCCCCCAGTCTATGTATTGATATCTTCTGAGTTCAACATTTACTTCTTAATAGATAATCCAAACATGCATGATCTCATGGATGAGTGCCATCAATGTTATCAGACTCTTGGTGTGAGTTCTCGCATATACACATTACCTTAAATCCTTGACCAAGAATACTAGTCTAGCAGTGTTGTCGTGGATTTACCTTTAGGCTTGGTGTATACCTCGAGTATAATGGGTTATTATTTTTAAGTCTCATATCCATATTGGAATGCCTTTGTGATGATGATATGACCACTCAATTGATGCTTTATGTTTTTTGATTTCAGGGTATCTTATAGGGTATTGTTATAATCACCCTTACATTGGATCTTCCCACACATGTTGTATTTTATGTTGATGATGGTCCTTTTATCAGTATCTCAGGTAGACGAGGAGTAGGTGGAACATAGTTGAGAAAAATAGATCGTGGTTCATACCTGGTGTTTCATTTGACAGCAGTACCCTCATTCCTAGAAGGTTGGAATATTTTTACAGTTTTTGTGGTCTTGTATTTAGCACTTAGGCTTTCCATTACTTATATCATACTCTGATGTGGAATATAGATGCATGCATTCATTTTGGTATCAATTTTATTTTACCTTTCAACATTATGTGGGTGTTTGTAGGTGTGTGGGTACCTTATTATAAGGCCTCCAATGTGTGTGATATGACTACTAGATGTTGGTCGTCGGCCCCTGGCCTATTGGAGGCGGGTTTGGGGAGTCTCCCTTGGATTACCACCATTCATTCAGACCCTAGTGGGTTTAGTAATGATAATATCCCCACCATAAAACCTTGTCATCCTCAAAATGTATCATGGATGTAATGCCCCGACCCTATTTACCCAAAGTCGGTGCATTATTACATAACATTGGCATGATCACAAGAGATCAAGTCTCTAAAGACCGATTAGTTAAGTATCCTTGTAAGTACTAGATAAATACATAAGTTTTAAATTACATTGTGAAATAAAAAAACAACATTATGCCTCCTTTAAACACACTCATATCCCGTAGACTATCCATGCAGGTCAATCATAATATACTTATTCACATCCTGGGAAAAATAAAACATAAGAAAGGGGTGAGATCAGATGCGCAGTAAGGATAACAATATAGCAGAAACTATCATAAATAAGCATAAACATTTAAGGCAATGTATAAAACTAAAACACAATCCTTTTAAACATAAACTTCAGAATAATATGGTAAAGATAAATCAAATAATTCCATTTACTAATTCACATAGATATTCTACTAGTCGAATAATCACATGCAATATCAATAGCCAATTTCATAATGATGGAATGCATAATGTTAGACATCATAACCACATAGTCAAGGCATTATGCCAAGATTACAAATAAGATTTTATCAAGGCCCTCTTCCAAGACACTAGTTTGTCTAATGAGACCTACCGATGCATCGAGGAGCTATAGTGGGCTCCACCCGTCACTTACTAAGTTCAATGCATTCCTCATATGAAAAGGTTGAAACATAACATAAAAATTTGTATTAAAACTAGCATATGAAATGTTAATACTTTAACCATAACCCATGAATGGTATAAAAATAACACATCCACAATCAAACATATCACAAAACCTTTAATACTATATGGAAGATTGTATCATAATAAATCAACTTCAAACAAGTGTAAAATCCATTAAAGGATGTTGATATAGATGAAATCAAAACTATTTGAGAGAAATATCTCTTTCTATTTTAAAATCATTTAAAAGTCACATAATTATAAAAGAAAACATTTATTTTGAAAATATTATTATAATATTGTAAAGGAATCTTCTAAGATGTTATAACGACAAAAAATATCCACACCCGCCGTATACGTTAAAAAAACATTCTTACCTTAATTTTTCGAAAAGGTCATAAAGTACCTTGTTTGGAAAATGACGAAAATATTCCATTCAAAACATTTTATAAAAATTCAAACAATGGTATAAATGAATTTAACCCATATTCTAGGAAATATTAAAAATGTTTTTAAATACATTTTTAAGAAACACGGATGTGGATGATAAATAAGTCTCAGTAGATACTTACGTATCAACAACCTTAGAAAATAAAGTAATTGTAAAATTAATCATTACCTTGTACTTTTCCTTAGTAAATGGTATGTTAAACTAATATATAATGGTTAAAACATTTTTATTAAATTATACAAAAACTATATAAATAAATATGATATCATATATGACCTTCTAATATTTCTTTGTTAATAATATTTCAGTAGTATAATTAATTCGAGTGTTAACTGATTCATTTTCCTTTATATATTTTGTTACGTAAGTCATGTTTTTTATGAATGGGATTTATTGGATTTATAACCATAATTATATTAAGTTATTACTCATTATTTTTAGTCATAAAATGAAAATTATTCTTGAATGGTTACGATGGAGAATGAATCTCATCGCGTTCGTGGAGACGGTAATATGTACGTACGCACGAGCGACAATATCATTTTATTGATGGTGAAATCATATGTAATTGGATGTTATATAATATATAAATAATAATTAACATGTTATATTTATTATTTACATCAATTATACATCATTATTATACCCATCAAAATAATGAAGTGATGAATAACAACTACACCACGACGTTGAGACGGTAAGTCGTATGTACGCATGTATAGTGACTTTTTCATTCATAGGATGGATAGAATAATGAATATGGTTGTAAAATATTTATAATAACATCATAGTATGTATACGGTACTAGATTTATTATTTTTTTCATGCAAACAAAAAAGAAAGAGGAAGTGGAAGAAGAAGATAACTTTGAAAGAGGTGATGAAATTATTACCACTTCTTCGGGTGTTCCTTTTCATTTGATCAAAATGGATTCTTAGGTTGGATTTATGATAAAAGTAAGGAATATAGGATGAAGTGAGGGTATTTTATAGGATATTTGGGTAGGTTTTGGCTGATCCAAATGGCTTTGTTGGTGTGATTTTGAGAGAAGGGGAATTACCCTTTTATAAGAGAGGTGAGGGTCACTTTAGAAAAAACTTGAAATATTATTTTATTATACAATCATATTCAGTTTATAATGGCTCAAAAAGTATTTATTTTGAGATTAAGGTGGGTTTGGATAGAAAAACTCTCAACAAATAGGTTTTATACAGGTTTAGGTCACCATATTAACCTTATCTTTTAGATTTAACTCTTAGTTAAATAGTTTAACTTTTACCACGTATTCTTGTATTATTATAATAAATGGTAAATAAACTTACTATAAAAATCCAACCAAACCCCAAGTGGTTCATTATTGATATATATAATCTTATCTAAGTCCTTTGGCTGAACCTTATATTTTTAGGAGTATTATATCAATTAATAATATAGTATTTGTTTAAAAACTCATTTATGTCAATTTTGACACTATTTAGTATTTGATTTTTGTGAAATTCATAACAAATTTATCACTAAAAAAAATTATTTAATCAACCCTAAAATGTCATATTAACCTATAAAATTCTTGTAATTCATCAAAAGTCTCAATTTAAATTTATTTTAATATTTATAATAACAATTATTTTAATCTTTCAATAATAAGGTAATTACTGCATCATCATTATGTCATAAATAAATTTAATTATTTAATGTATAAAAATTATAAATAAAATACCATTATGTAGGAAATATTTTTATATTTATAATGAATATTTATATTTGAATTTATCTTATTTATAACCCTATATTAAAAATGGTTTAGTTATTAAACTTTGAATTTAACACTTTTAACTCTTCTTTAAATAAAATAATAATACATGACCTAATCTAATCCAATTTGATCAAAGAGGGTACTATTTTATTAATAAGGTTGATTTTGGTATAAATAAACTTATAAGATAGAATTAGGACATGTTTTAGGGTAATTATAATCTCATTTTTACCATTAATTACCCTTTTTACTTTTAACCGTGGTAAATAAAATTCAAAAGTTACTATTCACCAAAAATTATTTTCATCTAATTAAACCACATTGTGCTTACTGATGTCAACCATTTCTCTCATATTTTTGAAATTCAATTCATATAAGTGGTAAAATTACGTTTTATGCAAATTTGCAAATGTGCCTAGAAGGTGGGTAAAAGACAGTAAAAAGTTCAGTAAAATTTTATACATCTAATCTTATTATAAAATAACTTCAATGAATTACATTGAACTTATATCAGTATTATGTATCTATTTTGACTTAAAATAAATTTAATTGAAATAAATAATTATTTAAATAAAAATTCAGTTTTAAATAATAACGCTGTGTTTTTTCACTATTCATCAAAAATTGAAAGTTTTCATAAAAATACCAAAAATTCACCCTAAGATAATTTTGATATTCTGAATCCAAAAATGAAGTCCATTTTGAAAAATAAAATTTATAAAATTTCAAAAAAGTGTGTATTACTATTCATAATGGCTAGTTTGATTAGAGGTGGTGTGTTAGAACTCGAAGTGGCGTACAATGCAAGCTATTTCATTATTCAAAGAGAAGTATACCATGGAAACTTGGGGTGTTACATTCTTCCCTCATTCAATAAATTGTGTCCTCGTAATTTGAAATTGTTCTTTGAAAATAAAAGGTTAAAAAAATAGAAAATAGCTTTGTGGAAAACCCACGTCGGAAATAAGTTTAATAAAATTTAGTCTTAAGAAGAGGGAAAGGGAAATGAAAAATTCACCACCAAATTAAGATTTCAAATAGGAGAACATTGGTGGAAATTATAGTTGGAGGAAAAACGTAAATGTTTATAGGGAGTGATTGAGGTCATCAATCACAAAAAATTGAATGCAAGATTGAGGGCCTCAAAGCCATAAATCTATGATGATTTAAAATATTATCAGTTCAACAAAAAAATAGGGTATTAGGATAGCACATTTTCTGTTTTAAGATCATTTACCAAATTTTTAAGAATTAATTTCTTCATAGAATAAGTAAAAAATAATAGTTGACAAGTAGAGTTCCATCCTTTAACTAATTTATACTACAAACTCATCTTTCAATCCAAAAGATAACAGAACTCGAAAATATTCTATTTATCCTAATAATATAGGGTTATAAAAAATGAATTTATAATTCATCTATCAGCCCATTTTTTTTAAAAAAACTAAATTATACAAGCCAGGACATCAAGTAGTTCAGTGGTAGGTGATGCACCCTTATCGCCCTTTGGTTGTGGTTTCATGTCTCACAGCCTTGCCAGACGCGACAAGTTGTCACCCGACCTCCAGGTTATCCTTTTTATAACAATCCAAAAATAATCTTAAGAAATTTTTTAACCTTATACAATAGTATCCAATGTCCAACTTAATCCATTCCAACCTTTATAGTTATCCAAAATACTTCTGCCCAAAATCTCTCTAAAAGGTCTCTAAATTCCAAAATCAATTGTAACATCAGATTCCCCAAACAACGTAAATTTTCCCTTATTATCACATACTGAAAATATAAACACCTTCATCATACTAAAACCTTAATGAAAAAAAAAAGTGCATTGCGGTACAATCCTTATATATATCACATTATTCTTATAACCAGAATATAATTCTTAAACCCAAAAACACAAATACATTAATTATTCCACTTCAACTATAGTAATATCATAATCTTGGCCTTTCTCCCTTGGCCTTTTCTGAGTTAAGTTTCCTTGGTGCTTAGTACATTCATTTGCATAATGCCCCATTTCTCTACAATTGTAGTATTCAACATTGACAACCTCTTTATTTCCCTTGCAATCATGAGTCTGGTGACCTTTTTATCTACATTTGTAGCAAACTCTCATTCCTTTTCGGCAAGTACTGGGGTGTTTATTCCCACATTTATTACAGGATGGAAATTCAACATTTCCCTTCTTCCCCTTATTTCTATTTCCAGAGTGTTCAACAGATCTCTTCTTCTCTTGTTTTTCTTTAAAGTCGTAATACTTAGAGAATTCCTTTTCTTTCTTGATAGCACATGAGACTATATATTCGTATGATGAGAAGGATTGTGAGACTAATTCTCAATGAAGAAATGGTTTTAACCCATCAAATAATTGATCAATCTTACTCTTTGGGCTAAGTATATAATCTGCAGTATGCCTTTCTAACCTTGTGAAGTTCGCCTCATACTTTGCGACATTATCATACTCCTTTTTCCTTAGACTCATAAATTTCCTTTCCATATCCACTCTATGGTCATAAGGAAAGTAATTTTCTAAGAAAATCTCTTTAAATTCCCTCAATTCCATATTTTATACTTCTTCATCCTCCTTTGTGTTTTAAATTAATTACCACCATTGATCTTCATCTCCTATGAGGTGATAAACCGCCATGACAACTTTTTCCCTTTCGCTACTCCCCAAAGCATGAAATATCTTCTCTAAGTAAATTATCCATTGTTCAGCTACAAATGTATTTGTAGTATCATTGAATGTTGGTGGTTGTTTCCTCATGAATCGGTCTAACATTGATCCTCCACGTTGTGGATTAGGGTACTCCATACGAGTAAGGTTATTATTCATAACCTGAGTGAGTTGTCCTAGTACGTTTATAAGTTGTTCAGCACTAATTGTATCACCAGCTTCACTATAATTATCCTGAGTAGGAGGGAAATCCCTACATGGTATACGTGTGTTGATACGGTTTCCATTTCTTCCACTATGAGCCATTTCTAAACAATGGAATACACTAAATTTGTTTATGAATCGCAATATATAATTCCAAACTAATAAAATACCTAACATAAATCGAACAATTTATGCATATAATCCCTAATCATAAAAAAAATTTCTTTGAAGAAGTATTTACTCATAAATACTTCATAATGGTTTGTAAAGAAAACATGAATTATCTTAAGCATATCCCATGGGAGTGTCGTAACCAAGAGTGCAGCAAGGCCCGTTGTCGTGTACCAAGATACCCTGGATCAAGCCCAAAACTCTTTGTCGGATTTTTCACTCCTAGGTACATCTATTCCAGAGCCGCCTCTACCTTCTCATATCCAGATAAGGATGTATTTCTTGGACAACACACAAAATATCTATATTACCAAAATTCTAGGAAGTTCTTCTATACTAATCCTCAAAGTCTATCTTAGGGTAATGTGCTCTAATTGGAGTTTTTATAAATCTAGTTTCCAAGGTTTTTACTAAAAATACTTTGATACCAACTGTAATGCTCTAACCCTAGTTACCGAGAGTCGGTTTATTATTACATAACATTGTCATGATAACAAGAGATCAAGTATCAAAATACTTATTAGTTTAGTAGTCTTGCAAGTACTAGATACATATATAAGTTTTAAATTACATTGTGAAATGAAAAACAACAACATTATGTCTCCTTTAAACACACTCATATCCCATATACTATCCTTATAGGTCAATCATAATATATTTCTTCACATCCTGGGAAAAATAAAACATAAGAAAGGGGTGAGCTCATATGCTCAGTAAGGATAACAATATAGCAGAAACTATCATAAATAATCATAAACATTTAAGGAAATGTATAAGACTAAAACACAAGAATTTTAAACATAAAATTCAACATAATATGTCAAAGATAAATAAAATAATTCTATTTACTTATTCACATAGATATTCTACGTGTTGAATAATACCATGCAATATCAATAGCCAATTTCATAATGATGGAATACATAATAACGAACATCATAACCACATAGTCAAGGCCTCGTTGCAAGACTACAAATAATATTTTGTCAAGGCCTTATGCCAAGACACTATTTTGTCTCATGAGATCTACCGATGCATCGAGGATCTATAGCGGTCTCCACCCATAACTCACTAAGTCCAATGCATTCCTCATATGAAAAGGTTGAAACATAACATAAACATTCGTATTAAAAGTAGCATACTAAATGTTAATACTTTAACCATAACCCATGAATGGTATAAAAATAACACATCCATAGTCAAACATATCACAAAACCTTAAATACAATATGGAAGATTGTATCATAATAAATCAACTTCAAACAAGTGTAAAATCCATTAAAGGATGTTGATATAGATGAAATCAAAACTATTTGAGAGAAATATCTCTTTTTATTTTGAAATAATTTAAAAGTCACATAATTATAAAAGAAAACATTTATTTTAAAAATATTATTATAATATTGTAAGGTAAGATTCAAAGATGTTATAACGGTGGAAAATAGTTTCACCCTCCATATACATTAAAAAAACATTCTTACCTAAATTTGTGGAAAAGGTCATAAAGTACCTTGTTTGGAAAACAACGGAAATATTCCTTTCAAAAAAATTTATAAAAATTCAAAAAAGGTTATAAATGAATTTAACTCATGTTCTAGGAAATAGTAAAAATGTTTTGAAATACATTTTTAAGAAACATGGTTGTGGATGATAAAGAAGTCCTGGTAGATACTTACGTGTAAACAACCTCGGAAAATAAAGAGATTGTAAAATTAACCCTTAACTTGTACTTTTCCTTAATCGATGGTATGTCAACATCTAGTATAATGGTTAAAAAAAATTTATTAAATTATAAAATAACTATATAAATATATATGATATCATGTATGATCTTCTAATATTGCTTTGTTAATAAAATTTCAGTAGTATCATTAATTCGGGTGTTAACTAATTTTCTTTCCTTTATATGTTTTGTTACGTAAGACATGTTTGTTATGAATAGGATTTATTTGATTCATAACTAGAATTATATTAAGTTATTAAAAAATATTTTTAATCATCAAATGAAAATTATTCTTGAATGGTTGCGATGGAGAATGAATCTAATCGCGTTCGTGGAGACGGTAATCCGTACGTACGCACAAGAGACAATACCATTCTATTGATGGTGAAATAGTATGTAATTGGATGTTATATCATACATAAATAATCATTAACATGTTATATTTATTGTTTACATGAATTATAAATCATTATTATACCCATCCAAATAATGAAGTGTTGAATAACAACTACACCACGACGTGGAGACGGTACGCCGTACGTACGCACGTATGGTGACTTTGTCATTCATAGGATGGATAGAATAATGAATATGGTTGTACCATATTTATAATAACATAAAATTATGTATAATTTACTGCAGTTATTATTTTTTCATGGAAACAACAAAGAAATAGGAAGTTGAAGAAGAAGATAACTTTGAAAGAGGTGATGAAATTATTACCTCTTCTTTGGGTGCTTCCTTTTGATTTGATAAAAAGGGATCCTTAGGTTGGATTTATGATCAAAGGAAGGCCTCTAAGATGAATTGAGGGTAGTTGGGAGGATATTTGGGCAGTTTTTGGCTGAGCCAAATGGATTTGGTGGTGTGATTTTGAGAGAAGTGGAAGTACCCTTTTATAAAAGAGGTGGGGGTCACTTTATGAAAAACTTGAAATATTGTTTTATTATACAATCATATTCAGTTTATAATGGATAAAAAAGGATTTATTTTGAGTATAAGCTAGGGATGGGTCGAAAAGCTCTCAACCAATAGGTTTTATACAGGTTTAGGTCACCATATTAACCTTATCTTTTAGATTTAACTCTTAGTTAAATAGTTTAACTTTTACCATGTATTCTTGTATTATTATAATAAATGGTTAATAAACCTACTATAAAAATCCAACTAAAACCCAAGTGGTTCATTATTGATATATATAACCTTATCTAAGTCCTTTGGCCAAACCTTATATTTTTAGGAATATTATATCAATTAATAATATAGTATTTGTTTAAAAACTCATTTATGTCAATTTTGACACTATTTAGTATTTGATTTTTGTGAAAATCGTAACAAATTTATCACTTCAAAAAAATTAATCAACCCTAAAATGTCATATTAACCTATAAAATTCATGTAATTCATCAAAAGTCTCAATTTACATTTATTTCAATATATATAATAACAATTATTTTAATCTTTCAATAATAAGCTAATTACTACATCATCATTATGTCATAAATAAATTTAATTATTTAATATAAAAAAATTATAAATAAAATACCATTATGTAGGAAATATTTTTAGATTTATAATGAATATTTATAGTTGAATTTATCTTATTTATAACCCTATATTAAAAATGGTTTAGTTATTAAACTTTGAATTTAACACTTTTAACTCTTCTTTAAATAAAATAATAATACATGTCTTAATATAATTAAAGTGGATAAAATCGGATCATATATTATTAATAAGGTTTATTTTGGTCTAAATAAATATATCCAATAGAATTAAGATATATTTTAGGGTAATTATAATATGATTTTTACCTTTAATTGCCCTATTTACTTTTAACCGTGGTAAATAAAATTCAAAAGTAACTATTCACCAAAAATTATTTTCATCTTATTGAAACAAATTTTACTTACTGATGTCAACCATGTATATAGTATTTTTGAAATTCAATTCACATAAGTGGTAAAATTTTGTTTTATGAAAATTTTCTAATGTGCCTAAAAGGTGGGTAAAAGACGGTAAAAATTTCAATAAAAGTTTATACGTCTAATCTTATTATAAAATGAATTCAATGAATTGCATTGAACTTATATAGGTATTATGTATCTGTTTTGACTTAAAAAATATTTAAATAAAATAAATATTTATTTAAATAAAAAGTCAGTTTTTAATAATAACGCAGTGTTTTTTCACTATTCATCAAAAATTGAAAGTTTTTTGAAAAATATCAAAAATTCACCCTAAGATAATTTAGATATTTTGAATCCAAAAATGAAGTCCATTTTGAAAAATAAAATTTATAAAATTTCAAAAAGAGGGTATTACTATTCATAATGGCTAGTTTGATTGGTCGTGGTGAGTTAGAACTCGATGTGGCGTACAACGCAAGCTATTGCATTATTCAAAGAGAAGCGTATCGTGGAAGATTGGGGTGTTACAACGGATTTCCTTTAGAGTAAAATCACTTACATAATAATGGATAATTCACATACTAGAACAAATGTATAAATAGCCTATACTAATGGTTTGGAACTGTTGGTATAGGTCCCCAAACTGTTGGTATAGCCTATACCAATAGTTTTCAGGTCTGTTGGCTGATTTGGTGTTGGGATATGTCATGTAAAATTAAATACATAATTGAGGTTTGAACCCACGACCTCCACCTTGTATATGAAAGACCTAACCACTATACTACAATAATCTTTGTGAATATATTTGGATAAATATATATATATATATATAATTTATATATTTATTTATTTAAAGATATGTGATAAAAGAATTCATAAAAAATAACAGTACTTATCCCAATAGTTTTGAGAACCATTGGGATTGGTACCCTTATTTTTGGATCTATCCCAATGGTTTCATAGAACTGTTGGGATAGCCTTAACCTATCCCAATGGTTTTGAAGAACCGTTGGTATATGACTACTATTTTGGTTCTATCCCAATGGTTTTAGAAACCATTGGGATAGCCTTATCATATTCCAATGGTTCTTCAAAACCATTGGGATAGGACTAATTTTTTGGATCTATCCCAATGTTTTTACAAAATCATTGGGATGGCCTTATATTACATGTCCTATATCAACAGTTATGAAAAACAGTTGGACTAAGACCCATATACCAATGGTTTTTACAAACAGTTTTGATAAGGGCGTTGGCATAGGCAGGATTTCTAGTAGTGTAGAGAGCTTCACATCAACATAATAAAACTTTTTATCAAAACTTCATACATAGGAGGGGTTATCCCCATCATAAAAACTTTAGCTTACTCAAAAACCAAATATCTTGAAAATGATAATTAAATAAATAGAAACTCCATGAAAGATAAAAATACAATCATAAAGGAATCAATTCAAATGAAAAAATAATCTTAATCCCCATACATCATAAAAAGTAACACACTCTTGAAAAATTTACAGCATAAATGAGGACTATAAAAACATAAAATAGAAATCATATACTTTAAAAAAGTTTACTCATTTTAAAACCAAACATGGCATAACCCAAAAAAATCACCTAAAACAGCAATATTTAATATCAATATTGTAAAACCAAAATCAAAATATCTAATGGTATAAATAAAAATATCTAATGATAGAAATCAAAATCCCTTTTAAACACCCAAAATACATTTATTATCAACTTGTCTAAAAAAATTTCTCAAAAATATAGCTTTTTAAAAGTTCAAGTTCATAATTAGATGAATGTGTGTTCTTATTTATTTAATGAAACCATGAAGAGGAAAATAAAATAAAACTAATCATGTTAAAACACATTCAAACTTTAATTATTAAAAATTAATGATTTAAATCATACTAGTATGTAAGATGAACCAACAACCCCTCAATGCTTTGGTTTCTATTATTATAAGCCATTTAACATGAGATATGAAACTTATTTAATGAAAATTAAATTGATGTAAATACTATTCAATTTTATATCCTTTTAACATAACCTAATAATCTAATGATCATAACCAAAACATAGAAGTCAATTTAATTTAAACAATATGATTATGAAATAAAAACCATTTAGAGAATAAAATATATGCATACCAAGATTTCTCTATTCTAGTGAAAACCTTTTCCACTTTTTTTAGTTCTAAAACATAACCCACCCACCATTTCAAATTAAAAGTCTTACTACATTTAACCTTACTATTAAAATACATTATTAAATCCTTTTTTACATTATAAAACATTTTAAAACATGGAAAAAATCAATTTAAAACCCTTACATAATATTAGAGAACACTCTTTATTTCATAAAAATCACTTAAAATTTCAAAAATATTTTTCAAAGAAGTTCAACTTTAAGAAGAAAACACTGAGGGTTGTAGTATAAAAAAATGATACCCAGTATAATTAAATGGAAATAATTATCAAAGGAAATCATCACAATTAATCTCAAATTTTAAATAAAACTAGTTAAAATAAACTTAATATCATATAAACATCAACAATATCAATCAAATTCAATCCATAAGGTTAATGGGGAAATATAGACCATGCCCTTTTGAGATGCATGGAATATGTGCACAGTCCACAGCTCATGCACTTTACTCATGCAACTCATTAGGTCCTCTTATAACTCCATTCAAAGCTAGAAAAATTCCCATATAAAAGGATAAATGAATCTTGAAACTAGAATTACACATTCCTGACTTTCCCTGAAAACTCAAGATTTAGTACTAAAAATATTTTCCAAACACTCCTTCATATCTACCCCTTTACTTTGATAGTTATAACTTCTATCTACTAAGGATATCCAAATATCAGAAAATAAAATTGGGCTCTAATACCATTTTTTCTTGAACCAACTTGGGACACAGCTAAACTAAGAACCTGAGCTCACACATGGAAGTGATCTAAGGGATTTCATAACCTTATGGGTTGAAAACTAGTGTTAAGGAATCAAACACACATAATAGGAATTGTTTTTCCCAGATGAAAAATATTAAACGTGTAGTAGAATTCTACCAGAACTCATGTATGGTGTGTCTATACATTGGACTTTCATGCTTAATAAAATTAATAGTTTCAAAATTTAAATCAAGCTGAATAACGCACAATAAAAATAAACACTACTTGGAAAAATGAAACATAACCAATAAACATGACCAATGCCATCAAAATATAAAAGAAAGCTAAAATTTTGAATAAAATACTGGAAAAAAAATAAAATAAGCTGAAAAGAATAGATTCAAGAAGGTTGATGCACCATATAACCTAAAATAACAAATTTAAAATAAAAAATATTGTTACTTGTCTCCATATACTAAGTGAGAATTTTCATTTACCACCTTTACCAAACTCAAGTCAGAATTCAAGATCATCCACTATATCCAAGAGGACCTGTTAAACCTGTAATATAATAGTTATAAACAAAAATTCCTAGTAACTATCCTCCCCACACCCTATGTATAACCTTTAAGTATTAACCCAAGAAATTGTGCTTTGTACTAAATATATGAAAATATTTTTTCCTTTTTCCAATAAAATAGGTAACATAGATTTTTTCTAAAATAACCATATTTTAATTAAACAAGTTACATGCATTACAAAAATAGTATTTTAAAATGTTTCTCTAAAGGAAAGGGATAAATTAATTTTAGAAAATGAAATTAAACCTTTACTTCTAAAACACCTCATGTCACTTTATGATTTATGAAACACATCAATTCTTTAAAACAAGATAAAAGAAAACATATTGAGGGATAATCTCTCATTTTAGGAGGAATGTTATTAAAAGTACTAAATTAAACAATTAATGAATGAATTTACTAATAAAGTAGTTAACACCATTACAATATCAAAAAAATAATTTAAGGGATGTAATCATACTTTTAATATTTAACATAAAATAAAATATGATGAAAATATAATAGAAAAATCAATAGTAAAAATTAGTATTAGTGAAGTATCTATAATTAAAATCATAATAATCATTATGGAAAACTAGCAACTATCAAGATACAATCTAGGATAATACAAAAGAGAAATTCAAACTAATGGTGTCTAATGTGATTCAACTTCCTAAACGCCTGGATTTAACTTACTTGTCATGTTTGAGATGAAAACCCCCAAAGAAAAACATGATCCTAACTCTAGGGCCACTAGAAAAGGTGAAATCATAAACTAGTGCAGCATTTGTACCAAGATTTCCCATTTAGCTACCCACAGTTTCCCATGTCAAAAAATGGAGGTGAGAAATCAAAAAATAACGTAAGTCAATGTAACATGTAACACACATAAACTCTTTTATCACCTTAAAGAACCCAATAAGAAGCAACCTCCTACTTTAAAATTTTCAATAGCATAACCAATTTATTCATTACCCATGAACATTCCATGATATAATCCCATCCCATATTCAACCTCAACAAACAATAAGGGGTGCATCTCCAAGGTTTGAAACCAATGATCCAAAAATAATAATATTTTCAAAATTCATCTTTTAAAACAACAAACTTTGGGGAAAAAACAACAAAAAATCATGAAATTTATTTTTTTGAAACATAACTAAATCATTTTGAAATAAAAGAATAACTAGTAAAAATAAAGCTTTACTAACAGAATTGGTTATCTTTGAAAATATAAAACGGGTCTTTAATCCTTGAAAACCTTGTTAAAAACAAGGTGACAATTCATTATTATTCACAAGACATTATTTCAAGAAGTAAACTTTAATTAGTTTATAAAATTACAATTATACATTTTCGTAAACACTTGATGTGCACTCATTTCATAGAAACTAGTTTATGGATTTTAAAGGTGGAAGGACCGATGAAAAAAAGGAAATTCAAAAGACTCATTTAGAAAATCACAACATTGGAGTTAATAAATATTATCACATCAATTTTAAACAAAAATATGGATTAAAATTAAGCAAGAATTCATGGATAAATATTTAAAGAGAAATTCATGGAGCCACCTTCCTTAATTTTCTAAACTCGGAAGTCGGGGTGTTATTTCACCCTTAAGAGAATATATCAAATAAAGCATCAACCATATGAAACACTATTTCCAATGCTAAAATCACAAAATTTGGATTTAATTAAATTTGGATAAAATACCCTGATACTTATGAAAATCAACTTAGGAATTACCTTCCTCCCATCAAGACAATTCTAATGCCAATGACGGTGTATCATTCTGATTAATATCGAAAGTGTTACTGAAGAAAGAATATTGAAGACTTTTAAAGAGGGGGGATATGAGAGATATAGATATGTGAGGGGAAATTTCCCCACCCACCCCCCCAATATATTTTTTATGAAAAAATAATTTGTTTCTTTTTTCTCCTTTTATTTATTTATTTTATCCCATTTTTTCTTTATCTAGCACAACATATTATACACTCCATTCTCCCATTAATTTCAACCTCTATGTTGTGAAATACCCCACAACCCACTCCCCCCATTTTAGATATTTTTTTAAACCATTAACTTTTTAAAAAACTATCAATTAAATTTGAAATGATAATAAGAATATCATACCATTATTACTATTATTACTAAATTAATTATAGTTCTAAAAACCTCATATATATATATATATACACACACACCTGAGTATATATATTTATATATATATGAATTATATTTTCCTTTTTTAATCATGAATAAAAATAATAAAAACTATCATTATTGTTATGCACCTAAATACAATTAAAACACAATAAGTATTTAATTATCATTTTAAACGATCTCAAAATATTATTTAAATTTTAATGCAATCAATTTATTTATATTATAATAAGAAACATAAACCAAAAATTATAATTTAAAAGGATGAGGCATTGCACATACACGTACGCATACATACATGTATGCATACACATACATTCACATTTGCATATGCATACATACATGTACACATATATACATACACATGCGCAAGAACATGCACACACATACATACATATAGACACATGCATACATGCACATACATACATATACACATGCATACACATAAGACCTTCGGGTCATGTAATCTCCTAAGCCTACGGGCCATGTAATTTCGGAGCCTACGAGCCTTGTAAGGGTTCCCCCTCATCCCTTGAAAGGGGGGTTATCAAAAATCAATAAAAATGAAGGTCTTCGGGCCATTCAGGCATACATACACATAAATATGTACACATATGCATACACATATATACAGATATATACACATACATATACATACACATACACATACATATATACATATACACACACACATACGTATACATATTGTTGTTCCCTGAGGTCCTGCTAAACACCCCAAGAGGGGGTGAATTAGAGAAAAATAAAATTTCTTATTCTTTAAAGAAAATCAGATCTTGTATTCATATTGGAAAAGATACCATGAACTTTTTTTAATTGGCATATCCAGAGTGAATAAATAATAAATATCATGGAAACATTATTTTACTTGGTTCACCCAAAATGTTCTATATCCAATGAGCCCATATTAATATTGTTTTGATTTCCCATAATATCACTACTTCACAAGTATGTGATCACAAATTTAAGAAGATCTCATTGTTTATCTATGGACCACAACCTCTTCCTCTCTTTCATGCACTATTTTCAAGAGGGACATAAAGATGATATTGACACACAGGTTGATATTACAGAATATCAATCATAGGTTTGACGCCAAAAAACACGGGAGTTCTCCATGATTCTTTTTTATTTTATTTCCAGATCTTCATTGAAATGAACAACACACTCTGGTTTCCAGACCTGGTCTTCAATGTAATTTAGCCTCACATGCTTTAATTCACATTTAAATATGTCCAATATATCGTCTTATTTTAATCCTTTATTTCTTAAAATATTAAAATATCTTTCCTCATTTTCCTATATTTGTATTTATTTCTTCTATCTCATATGCTACTCTATTTTATTCTCTATAGATGAATTTTTATTTAAACTTCAAATTCAAAACTTCAATTGACTTCCAATTAAAAAAAATCCTTCTAATAGGTTCCCATATGATCTCCATCATGGAATTTTGAATGGAAAGTTTATAGATATTAAAATAACTACCAAATCATCTCCTGAATTACACATAATCACTTTAGATAAAATCCTACATAAAAAATCATTCATGAGGCAACATGATACTTCACGGTGTGATGTAGAGGTTTCTATATAACTTCTCTCAACTGCAAGATATGTCACGGCATGACCTATGTCTTCATGACATGTAAGATTCAAGAATCAAAATTCATGTCCCTAGAGGATTTACATGTTCGGTTTTCACGATGCATAGCCTTTACTTGGTGTGGTGTGGCATACCTTCCATGACGTGACACTTCAACTCTAGAATCACTTGAATATACCCATATTCCTTCATGGTGTGACCTGTTGTGTCATGGAACGGCTACATCCATTCTAGATTCATTGAAAATCACAAATATCTCTTTACATCATGTCATTGACTTCATAGTGCATCATTTCATTAGGAAAATATACTAGGAATATGCCTGGATAACTTTCAAGACATGATATATTATGTTATAGCATGAATCAAATATCATTAAATGAAGTCTTTGTGGATTGAAGCCTGATTTTTTTTTGTGAACTTCCCTTTTTATGAAACTTTCAGAATCAGTTCCAAATTCTTAAAACTCTTTCACCAAACTTCCAAAAAACTTTTAATCGACAATAAATCACCATGAAAATAATCTAACCACAACAACCTCTAGTTATAATAATATCTCCCTTTTTATTTTTTTGTCAACCATCATCCCAAGATCAACCAAAACCACCATTTGTTTTCAACCTTAAATATTTTTCAACAATCATCAATAATCATCATAATATATCATATACTCCCCCTAACCTTGATATACAGTCCCCCCCTATAGTTACATTTTTTTTACATTATTATTCTACCTTTTAGGTTTATCCTCTATTTTTATTCATTATTCTACCTTAATGACACCCTCCCCCTTTGACAATAAAATTAAAAGGGTTCTTTCAATTTAGTTCAAACCATGATCTAAATTTATTTTATATTGTAATAATTCTAAATCTTATCAATGAACCTGTAATCAATATCTTAGCATATATGATTCAATGATCAGTGCATAAAACAAGAGAAATAATCCAATGTAATAATGTTTTCCATATTTCATTTGAACAATCTTATCGACTTCTGATCCTCATGGATGGTATCTCCCCCTATCATCTTGTATTAAACAAAAGATAAATTCTCTGAAAGATAAAATAGTAACCAAATAAATCATTAATTGCAATGGGAAGAGGGGAATCGAACCTACTTGGTTGGAGGAGAGTGGTTGAACTTTGAGGATCAACCTATGCATTTCGAACACATGATCTACCAAGGGTTTTGTGTGAGAATTTTGCATAGGATTATTAATTAATTCAATGTAACTTTTATTGTCATGTTGAATCAACATTGGTTATTCTACCACTTCACCAATATCTTTTTCTTGTTACTTCATACAAATGAGTTGTGTACAAGCCTTAGTAATTGAGATATATTCTACTTCTATTGTTCTTGAAGAAACCCATCCCTTTTTCTTACTTATCCAACCTACACAATTACTTCCAATATAAAATTCTATACTGCTTGTGGATTTTTGAATCACAATGTCACCAGTCCATTATGAATCCAAATACGCTAAAAAATCAAAATATTTTCTATCCTTGAACACGAAACCATAATTAAATGTTCCCGAAATATATATCATAATTCTCATCACTTCTTAGAGGTGATCCTTCTCTAGAAAACTCTGGAAATATGTTTCCAATCCTGTGGGATAAAAGATATTTTCCCATGTTATAATAAGATAGAGTAAACTATAAATAATTTTTATATATAAATTTGATTCTATTCTCATGTTGTTTTCATGCTTACCATGTTTTGATCCAACCATTATCATAGTTAAAATATAATTTCACTCTTCCATTATAAATTTATTCAACACTTACTTTGCATACATCACCTGATTTATATATGTATTCCCTTTATCTTCATGAACTTATATTCCAATAAAATATGTTAACACCCTGATCATTAACATTTAAAACTTTTAACTCATTGATTTATAAAAAAATTGAATAGAACTCTTATTTTTTCCATTGAAAAGGATGTCATATATATACACCAACACCATAAAATCCTCACCTTTTAAGATGTTTTCATAGAGGTTGTGATCATCCCCTCTTATCTTTAAATATAGCTTACTTATGAAAGTAGTTAGTCATACATACCAAGAACATGGTGATTTATTTAGGCTATATAAATCTTTTCTCAACTTTTACACTTTTGAATCATTATTTTGAAGAAAAAATCCAATTGGTTATTTGATATATAACTCTTCATTCAAGAAACCATTCATGAATTTCATTTTCACATATATATGACATATTATAAATTTTATCAGAGTATCCACTACTAGAAAGATTCTAATAGACTTTATCCTTGCCACTGATGTGAATTTCTCTTCAATATCAATGCCTTTAGCCTAAGAATATCCCATACAAACTAGCCTTGTTTTATTCCAAATTAATTTTCCATTTTCATCCATATTGTTCTTGAAGACCTACTTTGTAAAAATCAAATTATTTTTCTCCAATATTTCCACAAGATATAAAGTATTATGTTTTATCGATATAATTCAATTCTTCATTCATGGATTTTACCCATGATTCCTCCCTTGATGCTTCTTCAAATGAAGTGGGTTTAACCTCGGATAAGAGAGAAATATGATCCATTTTCTTCATCCTTCAAGTGTGAGTTGAAGTAGATTGGTCTCTAATGATATTTCATGAATTAATTTGAACCCATTTTTTCTTGATTGAGTCATTGGTTGACTCACTTATTCATTTTTTTCTTCAAATGATTCACTTATAGAATCATCATCAGCCCAAACATTTTGAGTTTATCCCAAATCTTTATTTGTTTCTTCACTTTCTTCAAACAATTATTCAGAAATAGAAATTAGAAAATATGATTTGGATTCATTATCAACAAATTTTACATCACTTCTCTCAAAAATATTGTTGAACCTATTATTAAAACACTTGTAGGACTTAATCCTTGTTTAGTAGATTAGGAATATTCCTTAATCTAATATATCGGCATATTTTCCTTGATTGACTTCTTTATTTTGGATGAAACGCTTTCTTCCAAATACCCTAAGATTATTTAAAGAGGGTTTCCTTTTATACCACATTTCGTATAAAATATTCTCATCTCATGGACTAACTAATACTCTATTCTAAGTATAGAAAGCAACTTGAACTACTTCTTTCCAATAGTGATATGATATGTCACTATCTATCAACAACGTATTTTCCATATTATTGATCATGTGATTTGTTTTTTACAATACCCCATTATGTTGTGGGGACTCATTAAAGACACTTAATGTTTAATACCATGTTTTTTAAGGTAATTTTCAACCTCATATGAGTTGTACTCCGCACCACTCTCTGATCTCATAATTTTAATAGTTCTTCTGTTTTCATTTTTTGATCTTCCCTAGAATCTATTGATGTAATCAAACACTTTTATCTTTTATTATATGAACAATCAACACCAATACTACTACAATCACTCAAAATAGGATGAAATACCTATCACCATAGGTTTTTTCCTGACCAATTGTGTTAGGACCAATAGGGGCCTATATACCCTGAGAGGGGGGTGAATCAGGGTATGGATATTCTTTACCCAAGGTTCCTCCTACCCCACTCGATCTTGACCTCTTTATTACAAGGGTCACTTTGTTTGCACTCGTGTGATTATTACGACCACTTCTTTTATTCTTTGTCTGATGATGATACTTTGAATGTAATGCAGGGAAGCAAACAGGCAGACACAAAGATTTTTACTTGGTTCACCCTCACTGGGCTACGTCCAAGGAGTATACGCCGACAAGTTTCCGAACGTACCAAATTCCACTATTCTTCAATAAATGTGGATACAAAGTTTGGGATAGATCACTTCTATGCCCAGACTCACTGCCTTTGCAAGGTTTAGGGTTAGCTCACTGCTTTCCCAAGGGTCACTCCTTATTTCTCTCTCTCTGGCTCACTGCTGGTGGAGAGGATCACCTTCTTCCTCTTCCTATGCTCACTGCACTTGGAAGGGATTCACTCACAGTTTATAGACCTGTAGGTCTCTTCATTTGCATGAATACATGCATCCTTAACTGTTGATGGATGCTCTGTTATTTTCCAACTTTCATCCACTGATGAATACCACTTTGCCTCTTAACCACTGGGCAATTCACTTTGGAAACACCTTCGGAAAGCACCCTACTTCGTGAGGCTCCCAATTTCGTGAAGCTCAAACAAGCCTTCGTGAAGCTCCTGCCTTTTCACGAAGCACTTTCGTGAAGCACTTTCGCGAAGCACTTTCGGGAAGCTCAAGTCGTCGTAAAGAAACGTCCCTCGTGAAGCTTACTAATCCAACGTGGAGCTCGCAGGTTTCGCGGAGCTACAATAGCCGCCGCGAAGCTCCTCTTTCGTGAAGCACACTGGCTCCGCGAACCACCTTCACAAAACAAGAGCAAATGATCTTCTCTAAAAATTCTCTCTACTTCTCTCGAGGGGGTCGGCCTCTATTTATAGGTGATTCCACAGACCCTCGAACTTTCCGCACGAAGTCAACGCCCCGTCATCTCAAATCGTGAATCTCCAAAGATTCCGCCGGATTTCTGTCCAAATCATGAAGCACCACTGCAATTTTCCGTTCGTGGAGCTCGTCGTAATCAAGAAGCATTACCATCAACATTCCTTCGTGCATTTGCCGCAAATCTCCCTCACAAAGCCCTTCACCGCCGCGATGCGCTTCAGCTCTTCCGTTCGCGAAGCTTTGACGTAATCGCGAAGCATCACCGCCTCCATTTTTTCGGACTTTGCAAAATCCAAACCATGCATCCTATCTTCGCGAAATTCATGCCTTTTTCATATTAAATAATTATCTTCATGGAAATACACTTTTCACGATGCTCACCAAACTCCAAATTTTGGACCCCAAAAATTTTGCAAACACTGGAAAACAGCGCCACCTTGTACTTCTCTTTTTGTACCGCCTCCAGATCATCCTTTCCTTTTTCATCATTCTTTGTCAACAAGGATTGTCAAAAAATTCTCAGGAACTCGACAATTCTCCATGGAAACCTGCTTTGTCAACAAACACAATCAACCCAAAAATACTTCAATGTTACCTTGAGGGATTTTTTCCCAACAATCTCCCCCTTTGGGTTTGTTGACAACACTTCACAACTCTGCTCAGAAAGATTTTCTGCACTTTGATACCTCACTGAGTCTTCTTCCAGCTGCTACCACCATTCACCTCTTACGATTATGATAGCGTTCAAGGAATCACTTAACACGTCCTCTAAGACCACATGAGCAATTCTCGGCGTGAGAAACAATAGTAGTATGAAAAGTTCATCAATGAATCACTTCATGTCAAGCACCAATTGTCGATTCCAACCTGATACCAATTCATAAATTGAAACCAATTGTTGAACCATACTGATCCCAATTGGTGATAGCTGAAAACCTTCTCTCGCCATTCCAACACCACTGTTCTACTTTTATCACGATCCTCAGCTATCATGATGTCTATTCTTTGATCGATCACTTCTAGCATCGTCAGATTTAATACTCTCCCCATTTCTCATTGCTCTCCCTTTCTGGCTGCTCCATCTGTCAGATTCTCCCCGTATCTGTCATGATTTCTAAAATAGCCACACTGTCTCCCAATCACTATTTTCTCCCCCTTTAACAAACACTATTTTCTCCCCCTTTGTCAACGAACCCAAAGGTCACTCCTTTGTAGTCTGCAACAGAGTAGAGAACACATATCAGCACATTAGGGAAAAACACATCATACCTCGGGGAGAGGGGGGTGGTTCCACATCCACACTATTTCAAGTGTGGGGAATCGACTGAACTCCCAGAGCCAGTCGATGCCTCTCAAATGCTTCCTTGGGTAAGGCCTTTGTTAGAATGTCTGCAACCTGTAGCTTTGTAGGCACATACTCCAACTTCACGATTCCCTGCTCAACCGTCTCCTTGATAAAATGATACTTTATCTCAATGTGCTTTGTCCTTTAGTGATGGACGGGATTTTTGCTGAGATTTATAGCACTCAAGTTATCACACTGAATTCCGATCAGAGACTTCACTTCAAATCCCATATCTTCAAGCTGTTGCTTCATCCAAAATAACTGTGTGCATGCTTGATTGGACGCAATATACTCAGCTTCTGCGGTGCTCAATGAAATGTAATCTTTCTTCTTGATTAACCAAGAAATACACAATCCACCAAGATATAATGCACCACCTGACGTTGATTTTCTATCATCCACTGAACCGGCCCAATCTACATCAGTATATCCCAATAACTCTGTCTGATATTTGTCTTTATATGTCAAACTGAAGTCCACCGTGCCCTTGATATACCGAATTATTCTTTTCACTACGAGCATGTGACTTTCCTTGGGATTACTCTGATATCTCGCTGCTTGGCATGTGGTGAATACAATTTCAGGCTTTGTTGCGGTCAAGTACAGCAAACTGCTGATAATCTGCCTTTTTTTAGTGAAATTAACTGCCTTACCATCCTCATCTTCAGACAACTTCATCCGGGTAGCTACCGAAGTTTTTATCTCCTTGGAATTTTCCATGCCAAACCTTCTTAACAACTCCTTGGAATATTTGGATTGATAAATGAATGTTCCATTCCTTCCTTGTGTCACCTGTAGACCAAGGAAAAACATCAGCTCACTAATCATAGACATTTCGAACTCATGTTTCTTGAATTCAGAAGATTGTCTCCACTATGATTCATCTGATCTTCCAAATATTATGTCTTCTTCCTTGACCAGACTCATCATCCTTTTATTACTATTGTTGTTGGAATAAATATTGTAATCAAATCCCCCATGCTGAAAACCAATCTTCTTCAAATACTGATATAGCCTTCAGTACCATGCTCTTGGTGCTTGTTTCAGCCCATATAACGCCTTCTTCAGCCTGAAAACTTTGTTCTCATACTCATGAATGAGAAAACCATATGGCTGCTCAATGTACACCTATTCTTCCAGAAACCCATTTAGAAATGAAGACTTTACATCCATCTGGAACACTTTGAACTTTCTTTGCACTGCAATGGCTAGGAATAATCTGGTTGTCTTCAGCCGTGCAACCAGTGCAAATGTCTCATCAACATTGATTGCCTCTATTTGGGAGTATCCTGTTCACACCAGTTGTGCTTTGTTTCGAATCATTGTGCCATCTTCGTTCATCATGTTGTGAAAGACCCATTTAGTTCTGATGACGTTCTTATATGTTGTCCTCGAAACAATCTCCCCCGTCTGATTCTTCTCAATTCTGATATAGCTCTTCATTCATGGCCTGAATGCGGTTTTCTTCTTTAGATGCATCAGCAAAGCATTCCAGATCAACCTGAGATAGAAAAGATGTCTGCTGCAGTGACTTCATTATTCTTGTTTGAACAGGAGTTGCCTGATCACCAATGATATTATGTCTATCAATTTCAGCTCAGATCTTTGGATTCCTTGTAGGCACAGACTAGACACTTTATTGTTCATCATCGGTGTCTTCTTCTAAATCAGCATAAGTCACTTATTCTCCCCCTTTGTTGCTTTCCTCCTCATCACATTTATCATGAAATTTCTCACTGTTTCACTATTCAGTGGGATCATTCCTTTCAACTACTTCTCGCAGCTTCTTGGTATCCTGAAAACAGTCAGTTGATAACACAATGTTAGATCAAAATAAATAAGCATGAAATTCTTGATCATTACTGCTTCTCCCATAGTATGTCTTCTCTCGATAGACAACACCTGAGCTGGGTCATCCAATTATCTCCTTGATGGATCTGGCATCTGATTTTGTTATTGAATGCTCCCCCTATGTTATGCAACACTTCCTGGGGTTAGACCCATTGTTTAGACCCATAAACATCATTCTTATCCTGCATCATTTATTCTCATCTTCCACCTGTATGATTTATGCCAATCTGGCACCCATCATTGATCCATTAACCAAATATCTAAGCCTACTGAGTTGGAACTCGATGTAGGAAACAAGAGATAGAGTTAATAACACAATCACTTCCTATTGTGCTCTGTTGCTTCCTTTCTTCTTCAACTCTAGTACCTGATTTGAATCAATTGAAACTCTAGAGAATATCACTTCCCACTTCGCATCCTTAGATGCCACTTCCCCTTGGATTGTATCTCCCTAAAACCTGAAACACAAGAATCATCAGTTAATAGAATTTATATACATAGGGAGAGGGGATATCTTCCTGAATCCTCAAGATGAGGATTGTGGTTGATCCTGATGGGTCAACCCTTTGATTCTTTCTTGTAGAGAATCACACTCTTTCCTTTATTCTTCTAGTTGCCTTTCCAACTTCAAATGCTCTGGCCATATGACTAAGCATTCTTTACCCATATTCAGAGCCTTTTTCTGATATGTATATTCTTTAGGCCCGACCTTTCTCATCACTTGGGGTATAGACCCACTAGTACACATTTCCTTCTTTGAGGTTCTTCCAAAATTCCATTTTCCTTGATTATTTCTCTGAGTAGGAACCTCTTTGTTTGGCATCTTTCCTTTATTCTTCTCCCATCTTAGGGGTCTTCCTCTTTCCTTCACTTCTCGCTGAGAAACACGACATGTGGATTTTTCGATGCATTCTTTGTTCATCTTTCTTTTATCAGATGTCTGAGTCACCACACTCTTTTTTTCTGGTGGTGAGTCCTCCATTGAACATTCATTCTTCTTTATCACAGATGGAGTAGATCTCCCCTTAATCTTCCAGGTTTGTTCACATTTTCTCCTTGAGAGCGGTTGTGAGTACGACAGAGGAGGTGACTGATACACCTTTCGTTCAGCTCCATGTGATTCCCCTGAGGCTCTAAGCCTATTTTTCACCTTACCACTTTGTCTCCCAGTGTATAATTTCTCATTATGTACCATTGGAGTTGGTAATCTCTTTCTCGGGTCTTTTTCCTTCCCCGCTTTCTTCTTGCTGCACTGTCTGGCCAAATTCCCATGATCAGAACATATGAAACATTTTCTATTAAAGGCATACCTCATTTCATCACTTCTCTGCTGAGATGTTGATGCAACTTGTTTTCTTCTTCTGGCATCGATCTCCTGGGCTTCCTGACACATACTCATGGTGTGTCTCATCCTTCCACAGTAATAGCATCTGATGAATGTTCTCCTCTGAGAAACTCTTCTCTCTGATTTATCATGATGCTTCTTCTTATTCTTTGATTTAGTAATGTCTCTATTTTCACAGCCTGAAATGTATTCCAAAGCTTCTGAACAGAAGCTTGATGTTTGTCCATGAATCCCACAGAAATACCACATGCCATCACTACTTTTTGTAACTGTCCTTTTAGGCCTATCTCCAGCACCTATAGGATTTCTTTCACATCTAGAACTGTCCACAACTCTCTTTCTATCTTGCACGGGAGGCGATTCATCAAATCTGATACCAGCTTTTCCAAAACTTGCTCGTCTTTGAGCTGAGAAAATATTCTGTTGTTTCTCTTCAGAAATAGCATACCTGTTCTTCATTTTATCATCACTTGTCGAAGGATGATCAAATAGCAAGTGTAGGGCATCCTTCATTTTTGGAATTCCTTTAGCATTGGATTTCTCCACTTCCTTCTTTACTGATTCTAGCTCCTCTTCCAACTTTTTAATCTTCGTCTCCCTTGATTCAAGTTGGACATCAAGTTCTCTCTTGAGAAGCTTCCCTCTACTCATCTCATCTTCCAATTCACGTGTCATCTTTTCCACCATGTCACTTTTCTCTTTCACTTTCAATTTTTCTTCTTCAATAGAATCAGAGCAACATGCATTCTCTTGTTGTAGTATTTGATTCTTATGAACTTCTTCAGACAACTGTGTTGCTAGATCACCATTTCTAGCTTTCAGATTCTGAACTTCATCTGACTTTTGATTCTCTTAAAAATCACCAGCCTTCTATTTTCCTTTCATTTTAGCCATCTTTTGTAATTCTTCGGCATGAGAATCATTCTTCTATGTTAGGTCAGTAACTATGTCAATAAGCCTTTGATTTAAGCCTCTTAGCTTGTTGACCTCAATCTCCAATACTTTGATCCGGATTTCTTTAGATTTGACTTCTTTATCCGATTTCCGGTCCATTTCCTTTGTCATGTTAACGACATCAACCGGTGTCCTCCTTGAAACTTCTTCATCATTAGTGGTTTCAGCATCACTTTGAATTTTGAGTACTTCACCCCTTCCAACAGCATTATTGAGTGAATCTATCTTTTCCCTATCTGATTCATCCAAGTCTTCCTTCAGCAAGCGTTTTTATTATTTTAACTGAATCACACATTTTCCATACACACTTCCACACTGAGGAATACCACCTGACTTCTGGTTATTCTTTGATGTTTTTCCCTTTTCCATGGCACACTGAGATAAGAGCAGACTGATTCTTTGAACACACAGATTGACTACACCAATTCAGAGCAAACAAATTTGATAAAAGCAACCTTCCCTCTGATACAAATTGTTAGGACCAATAGGGGCCTATATACACAGAGAGGGGGGGTGAATCAGGGTATGGATATTCTTTACCCAAGGTTCTTCCTACCCCACTGGATCTTGACCTCTTTATTACAAGGGTCACTTTGTTTTCACTCGTGTGATTATTACGACCACTTATTTTCTTCTTTATCTGATGATGATACTTTGAATGTAATGCAGGGAAGCAAACAGGCAGACACAAAGATTTTTACTTGGTTCACCCTCACTGGGCTATGTCCAAGGAGCATACGCCGACAAGTTGCCGGACGTACCAAATTCCACTATTCTTCAATAAATGTGGATACAAAGTTCGAGCTAGATCACTTCTATGCCCAGGCTCACTGCCTTTGCAAGGTTTAGGGTCATCTCACTGCTTTCCCAAGGGTCACTCCCTATTTCTCTCTCTCTAGCTCACTGCCGGTGGAGAGGATCACCTTCTTCCTCTTCCTATGCTCACTGCACTTGGAAGGGATTCACTCACAGTTTATAGACCTGTAGGTATCTTAATTTGTATGAATACATGCATCCTTAACTGTTGATGGATGCTCTGTTATTGTCCAACTTTAATCCACTGATAAATACCACTTTTCCTCTTAACCACTGGGCAATTCACTTTGGAAACACCTTCGCAAAGCACCCTACTTCGTGAGGCTCCCAATTTCGTGAAGCTCAAACAAGCCTTCGCGAAGCTCCTGCCTTTTCGTGAAGCACTTTCACGAAGCACTTTCACGAAGCACTTTTGCGAAGCTCAAGCCGTCGCAAAGCAACGTCCCTCGCAAAGCTTACTAAGCCAACGCGGAGCTCGCAGGTTTCGCGGAGCTACAATAGCCTCCGTGAAGCTCCTCTTTCGCGAAGCACACTGGATCCACGAACCACCTTCGCAAAACGAGAGAAAATGATCTTCTCTAAAAATTCTCTCTACTTCTCTCGAGGGGGTCGGCCTCTATTTATAGGCGATTCCACCGACCCTCGAACTTTCCGCACGAAGTCAACGCCACGTCATCTCAAATCGCCAAGTTCCAAAGATTCCACCGGATTTCTGTCCAAATCGCGAAGCACCACGGCAATTTTCCGTTCGTGGAGCTCATCGTAATTGCGGAGCATTACCGTCAACATTCCTTCACGCCTTCACTGCAAAGCTCCCTCGCAAGGCCCTTCACCGCCGCGATGCGCTTCAGCTCTTCCGTTCGCGAAGCTTTGACGTAATCGCGAAGCATCACCGCCTCCATTTTTTCGTCCTTCGCGAAATCCAAACCATGCATCCTATCTTCGTGAAATTCATGTCTTTTCCATATTAAATTATTATCTTCATGGAAATCCACTTTTCGCGATGCTCACCAAACTCCAAATTTTGGACCCTAAAAATTTGGCAAACACTGGAAAACGGCGCCACATTGTACTGCTCTTTTTGTACCGCCTCCAGATCGTCCTTTCCTTTGTCATCGTTCTTTTTCAACAAGGATTGTCAAAAAATTCTCAGAAACTCGAAAATTCTCCATGGAAACCTGCTTTGTCAAAAAACACAATCAACCCAAAAATACCTCAATGTTACCTTAAGGGATTTTTTCCCAACAAATTGGAATACACACATCTATGTGAACCAAATTCAACAAACCTAAAACTTTCTTATTATTTAGAGGATATGGATTTTGAATCATCTTTACTCAAATACAAGCTTATCAATTTTCTCATGATCATGATTCAAGTTACGAATATCCATTGTAACCCTAAATTTTAATAAATTGTCTATATTTTGTTGATTGCTGTATCCTTGCCTCTAATTCCACGATCTATTTTTTTATTCCACAGTTAGAAGACAAATATTTTCTCTATTATTTACAAAATATAAATTATCATTTCTTCTCCATCATTTCATCATAGAATTCCTAGACTTTTATTTGATTCTACAGCCCTTCCAACTAGATGTGATTTCCAAACCTAAGTCATAAAGGTGACTAACACTTAATAAATTATAAATAATCCCATCAACATATATAATATTTGTATTCTTCAATTAATCACCAACGAGTCGAGTCTTTTCACTTTAATTTTAAAAGATATATCATTTTTTAAGTGCATTATTCCATCAACTCTTTCCTTCACATTTTTTAGAAGATTAATATTACCTTCCATATGAGATGAACACCTACTATCTAGAATATTGGTGTTGTTATTCTTTGGTTATTTTAAGGAAATTTCATCCAAATTTACCTCCTATTTATTCTTTATTTCCTTTTAATACATTTTTTAATGAGTTAACACATTTTTTGGTCTATTCTCATTATTTTTAACATGAGAAATTAGATAAAATTATTCTTATTCAAGGGGATAAAAACTATTCTTCAAGTGAAATGAATTAGGCTAACTTGCATCCACTTTAATTTTTATTCTATAAAAAGGATTTTCCGCTTCTCTACCTACAATCAACTACTTTGTGTACAACGTTTGAATGATTAAAATAGTATTCATATAAATAATTGTTTCCCTAATATGAAAAGTATGTTATAACTTTCCTTTACTGGATTTTAATAGATTCTCCTCTTAGATAGATTTCAGTTTCACCATAATAGGACATAGTGTGTCCAACAAAGACATAAAATTAACACTTTATTAAATAAAATATCATATTTTCATCACCTCTCCATATAAATGCTTCCCTATACTCTTCACATTGATGGAGTTTGTTTTTGATGTATTGACATCAAAACTAATACCATTTTTTCCCATACCATTTTTCCTTTTAGCACTCAGCATTTATTCAAAAGTTCTTGTGCCTAGTTTATCCCTTTCTTTCAAAACTTCATCTAAAAAATTCCCAAACCAAAGATTCTTATTTGAACCATCTATGTTTACTTTATATACAAACTTCTTTCATAATGATACAACTTATTCTTAACAAATTCCAATCTTCCCAACTTTATATTTAATAGATAATTTATGATTATAAATCATGTCAGTCTATTCTTCAATATTTAATTTGAAATTCACTGCTTCTTTAGATTTCGCATGATTTTTCTCAAAATCTTCCAAAAATTTCTCAATATGATCAACTTAATCTTTAAGTTCATTAATATAGCCTTGATACTCCTTTAATAAGACTTTGAATCTTTTGTTCTTATTTATCTATAAAACAAGATCTTCAAGTGCCTCTTCCTATTACACTTGAAGTTCTACCACTCCCTGTGGTTTATCAGTGTCTTCTACTTCAATTTTAGAATTTCCCATCGAAGTTATCATTTCATCCTCTTTATCTGAGATAAAATTGGTTCCAATACCTTATAATGAATCTTCCTCAGTATTCTCTTCTTATTTGATAATAAATACTTTCTTATGAATATTCTTTCCATTCAAATTTCTAGAATTTAAGTTCTTCCTAGATGGAAAATTATTCTTTTGTTTTGGTGAGAATTAGAAATCCCCATCCCCTTATTCATATCTCATGGGATATTTAGTAGTGATGTGTCGAACCTTTCTACAACAGAAACATGCTAAAGGTAACTTACCTTCAAATCTATTGTTTCCTCTTTTAAACTTCCTTGTAATAAGTGATATAAAATCATCACTTACATCATATTATTTTTTAGTATCCTAAAAATACTTCTTCTAAACAACCTTGAATGTTATAACTTTAGATGAATGTTCTAAATAACTCTCTAGATTCACCCGCATCTCATAAGCAACCAATTTACTATGTAAGTTTTTAGGAGATGACTCTCTAAATATGAATTTCTTTAAGTGCTGATGCTTTTCAATTGTACATTATAGGTAATATTATGATAATCTTATTTAAAATATATGAATCTTTAAGCTTCTAACTAGGTCTATGAATGGAACCAACAACTTTAGTAATACAATTAAATAAACCATCTATATTTTCATTTGAATTCATCTCCAGATCGCCAAATCTATTTTGCAAAAGCTAAAACTTTTTCCTCCATCGCATTAGTGTCACCTACAAAGATACTAATGAGTTTGTCCCAAATACCTTTGGATATTGAAAAATTCATCACCTTAAAATAAATTTGATTGGATAATGCTCTTGATAGAGGATTCTAATCCTTGCATCATCATTAAACATTTTCTTGTATGCTTCTATTATTAACTTACTTATGGGATCACTAACTTGAATCCCATGAACTAGGGTTGTATATACATCCAGTCTAAGAGATCGTATATGCAATCTCATTTTGTTCTTCCATAATTGATAGTTGTATCCATCGAATAAGGGAACTCCCTTTTCTTACCATGGGGTCCCAATAAAAAACCTAAGAGGGGTGAATTGGGGTGAAATAAAATTCCTCTTTATTTAAACTAAATTGATTCTTGCCTTTGCGTTGGCAAAGACACCTTGAACTTATTTTCATTGGCACAACCAAAATACATAAACAATAAAGAGTTTGGACAAGCAATTTTACTGGGTTCAATCAAAATGCGCTACTTCCAATGATTACATGTCAAAATTATGTTACTGTGACAAAATATTAGTACTTCACCAATACATGATTATAACTTTAGGAAGAGCTCACTACTGACCCAAGATCCACTACCTCTTCTGCTCTTTCATGCACTGCTTTCAAGATGGATGCAAAAATGATATCAATACATAGTTAGATATTACAAGATATCAATCAAAGGTTTGACACCAAACATAAAGGGTGTTATCCATGATGTTTTTTTCTTGTTTTTATAGATAGTCAATGGAATGTGCAAACCACTGTGGTTTTCAGACATGATCCTCAATGTAATTTACCCTCACAAACTTGAATACACAATTCCATATGTTCAATAGATCTTCTTCTTCTTATCCTTTATTTCTTAAAATATTCATATCTCTCCACTCCTTTTCCTATGTGTGTTAATATCTTATATATCCTATGATGCTATATTTTATTCTCTCCATCTGAATTTGAATTTCAATTTCAAATTCAAAAATTAAATTAACCTCTAATTAAAAACAAACCTTCAGATAGGTTCCCAAATGATCTCTGCCATAGAATTTTGAATGGGGAATTACTGGTTGTTGAAATAATTTCCAAACCATCGCCTGACTTTCACACAATCACCTTAGTTCAAATTATATAGAAAAACATCATTCACGATATGAAATTTTCTTCATGATGTGATGTGGCAGTTTATCTATAACCTCACTCAACTTCCAAATAGATCGTGGTGTAACATATTTTTTCATGGTGTATAAGCTTCGAGCTTCAAAATTCATGACCCTATAGGATTTACATGGCTAGTTGTCACATCGCATAGCCTTTACCTGGTGTGATGTAGCATTCCTTCAATAGAATTTTATTTTAACTCTAGAAACACTCTATTTTCCCAGATTCCTTCGCAGTACGACCTATTGTGTCACAGAATGACTACACCCTTTCCAGACTCATTGAAAATTGTCTATATTTATTCACAGTTTGTTGCTGACTTTGTTGTGCGGGACTTCAGTAGATAGAGCTATGAGGAATATACTCGGATGTATTTCATAGAGTGACCTATTATGTCGCAGTGTGAACCACATATCTCTAGATAAAGTCCTCATGACATGACACTTAGTTCACAGCATGGACTACTCTTTTTCTACAGCTTCTATAATCAGATCCAAATTATTCTTTCACAAAACTTCCAAACTTTTAATTGAAAATAAATCACCTTGACATCAAATCCAACCAAAACATTCACTAGTTATAACACATGCATACATACAAAATAAACACATACACACACACACAAACAAACAAACATGCATATACATGAACATACACACACATATAAATATACATAAACATACACATATATGCACATTCACTCATACAAATAAGTGTTCGTGCGCATGCACACACCCACACCGGTGCACACACACACTACCATAGATCCGGACAAGGGACGTGTCGGATTTTATTAGCACTAAAAAGAAAGTGATAATAAAAAAGGGGGGGCCTTTATCAATTCTAGCTAAAAGCGTTGATAAATCTACCATTTATCAGCACTAAAAATAGCGCCGATAAAGGTGTACCCTTTATTAGTGCTTTTTTTAGTGCAGATAAAGGGTAGATTTATCAAGAATATTATTAGCGCTGGTAAAAGTTTTTAATAAAAAATATTATTAATTTATATAAAATTATTATGTTTATATTCAAAAATAATGTTTATTTGTATACATTAAATAAAAAATGCATGTTTATAATTAATATATATATTTTAATAATTCAAATATATATATATAATGTCTTAAAAAAATGTATTTCTAAGATTATAATTAAATAATTATATATTTAAATAATTATAAGATTGTAATAAATTTCTTTAAATAATAATATATTTATTAGATTTATTAGATCTGTTATATTTATTATATCTATTATATCTATTATATCTATTATATTTATTATATTTATTATATTTATTATATTTATTATATTTATTATATTTATTATATTTATTATATTTATTATATTTATTATATTTATTATATTTATTATATTTATTATATTTATTATATTTATTATATTTATTATATTTATTATATTTATTAAATTTATTATATTTATTATACTTATTATATTTATTATATTTATTTTATTTATTTTATTTATTTTATTTATTATATTTATTATATTTATTATATTTATTGTATTTGTTGTATTTATTATATTTATAAATACTTTTTAAATATATATATTTATAATTATAATTATAAATATATATATGTTTCAAATGAATTTGGTCAATAAATATATTGATGCGTGAGTATAATTGACGTGCATATATGTTATGCATTCATCATTAATGTTCATTTATACATTACACCCTTCTTATTATTCATGTTTTCTATATGTGATAACTCATTTTTTATTATCTATACTTTACTCTGTATATGATTCATTCATGTTATACCCATAAATCTATTATGTTCTCAAAAATACTTATAAATTTACAATAAATATATTTAAATAATAAATGTATTTATTATATTTATAATTATAAAATTTTAATTATATATAAATACTTCTTAAATATATTTATCTGTAATTATAATTATAACTATATAATTATAAAATTATAAAATTATAATAAATACATCTATTATAATTTTATAAATATATATATATATACATATTTATAATTATATAC
Organism: Viscum album; assembly: GCA_963277665.1. NCBI lineage: Eukaryota > Viridiplantae > Streptophyta > Magnoliopsida > Santalales > Viscaceae > Viscum > Viscum album. The sequence goes on along the minus strand of OY728143.1, from coordinate 871,329,491 downwards.
AAATATTTATAAATATATTTATTTATAGTTATAATTATAACTATAAATAAATATATAAATATGTAAATAATTATAAAATTATAATAAATATATTTATTATACTTATAAAGTTATAAATATATATAATTAAATAAATATATTTATAAATATATGCAAATATTCATAAATAAATACAAATAGTTATAATTATACCAAGAAGGTTCGAGGTCAAGCCCCTTATTATAAAAAATAAAAATAAAAATAAATAGTACATGAAAGAAGAAGAGAAGAAAGGAAAGCCCACACACAAAATTAAAAACAACAACTTAAGCATCATCATAATCATGATCAGAGTCATGATCTAAAGCAGAAATGTCATCATTAGACTCCCATTCTGACTACAAATTCCTATGGTTGAAAAGATCAATGTATTTATCCTTAATCTTCACCTGCTCTGGTGTGAGCTGACCCCTGAGAGATCGAGAAGACCCTCCACACCCCCGAGAAGCATCACCATGCCCTTGAACAAGAGCTTTGGGGTACCTTCCCCATCTCTAGGTTTTTGGAATATTACATACGTCGTCATTAATAGAATCAAGAACCTCAAATCTATTAACATCTTTAACACTAGATAACTGATCAACCTTTACCTCTGAGACAAATCATGTCTTCCTTGTCATTTGAAACCCATCATTTTCCACTTTATGTTTATCTTTACTACTTAAAAAATCCATCTTTTCATGCAAAGTGATATCAGTCGTAGTGGAAGCTTCCCTCTCAATGAGCATCAATCTATCTGAAAAAACGGAGGCATACATAGTCGCAGTAATGGGAGCAACCTGAAGGTTAATCCCCTGCCTGGGTGCAACTAACTCTTCATCAGCAATAACATTTGTCCATAACCTGCCAGAACATTGCACAAGCACTACTTTAGGGACTTCAGTCCCTATGGTTGCATGCATACCATCATCATTTTGACCATCAGCATGCCCAGCATCCAACTACACATCATCAATCAGGGTAATTTCATTCCCTACAACACTACCCAGATACTGAGATCCAACACCTTCATCATTGCTTAAAGAGATATTCTACATGCCAGTCTCTGGCCGATCATCCAACAATATGTCCAATCCATCATCAACCAACACTAGCGGTTGATTATTCCTATCAGGTTGGTTGTTGATAAAATCACCAGCAGTTAAAACATGGATAGGATTAGCCCTCATGTTTCAATTGATACCATCATATCCACGGGTAAAGAAAATAGAATAAACAATATATTTTCTACAATTTACTAATTCATGCCCAATTTCCTTGCAATTTGATAAGAATTTGGTAACTCTCTCATACTAAATTCTCAACTCAATCTCATCAGAGGCAGTGGCCAGAAAAAATTGGTCAATCATGGTGTCACCCAAATAAACTTCAACCAAGAATCTAGCATAATGTCCAAATTAGGCACGTTCGGTTTCATTATCAAGTTTGACAAGAACACCGATTGAAAGTGAAAAATCATATAGAATCTGTGGGTGCCAAAGCAACCAATTGAGACCAAATACCTTGACCCATAATTGCGTAGAAGATTTACAAACCTCCAGAGGGTTGTATCCTTTTTCCCATTCCTAAAGGTGAGTAATACCGAGCTTGAGGTAAAGTGAACCAAATTCTTATGCCTTCTATTTCTATTTCTCCATAGTAAAAATAATATGAAATAATCCTCTTCCAAGTGAGAAAAATCTCCAATCCTTGAATCCCCAAATCGCAGAAATTTGATTAACCAAATCATCAAAATTATAGGGTTTTGATCCCTTGGGTAATATCAGTCTGGAAATGATCGAGTGAGTACCAAACATCATCCATTCAGAGACAACTCCATCATCTTCTCTCACATGGGCAGTGTGCCCCTTCTGATGAATCATCCCATTGGAGGACCCTTTGAAGACTGAAATAGAATTCAGGGCCAATGTGGATGGCTCGTCTTTCCCAAAGGCCACTGCAAGAACAGGCTCGCCAAAAGCAACTGCACAAATAAGCGCAATGACTGAGATCGCCACAGGCTCATTCCCGAAAGCCACCACCCTGCTACCGGAATCCACCACACGATCACCTGAGACCATTGTACCATCATTTCTCCCCAAAACTGTTGCACGATTAGCACCAGATGCAACAACTCGACAACAATCATCGCATTCCAGCCTTCTGAAGGCATTGAAATGCATGTGTGTGAGATGTTCCGCCATAGATTTGGAGAAAAAGAAAGTGATTCTAGAAAACCCTAATCACAGTTATTGTGAGAGAAGATTTCCCTTCATCATTATCTAGTTATAATTATAATTCTAAATAAATATAGATATATTTACATAATTATAAAATTATAATAAATATATTAATTATATATATTTATATAAAAATATTTATAAATAAATACAAATAGTTATAATTATAATTCTAAATAAATATAGATATATTTAAAAAATTATAAAATTATAATAAATATATTAATTATATATATTTATAAAATTATAAATATATTTGTAACGTCCTGACCTGGTTTCCATGAACAGGTGTCCTAAGCCGAACTGCCACATAACCTTAAGCGCGCCTCCCCGTATGCTAGAGGTTTCTGACTAGAAGCAAGGGTATTGTAAGTCAGTCATGGGGAGACTATACCCTCTTTTATCAAAGTAAAACACCATCATAAAATAAATAAATAAATGTGAAATTATATATAATACTAAATATTACCAATGTCACAAGATAACCAAAACAGGAAATACAATACTCAACTGAAAGGGAAACATGTCATGCCAAAGTTAGTGTCAAAGTGTTGAAAATGAAACTGAAAGAAAAGACACTAATGAATACTAAGTGGGTTTTGAACCACATCTGGTTCCCTCATCCATGCTCCATCCCCAATCAGCAATCTAACATAGGGTCTTTTCCCTTAACCTTTCCTCCAACCATGTAATCTATTCAGGTACCGATCAAACAGGTCGAGTAGGGTGTGAGTACAACTCAATAGGCCAAAATCAACAATGTCTAAAAGAAATCCAGTCAATAAAAATGTATGCAGTTTTATAAGGAATAAATAAAGAAATAAAGTAAATAGTTTACATTTATTCAGTTACTCTTTATTTAACCATTTTTCTCATGGGTTCCCATAGACACCTGATCCATAATACCCACTTCATCCCTTGCTGGGGTCTAAACCATTTCCAAGGAATATCAAAAATCTGAATTTCCATGTTACCATTAATTATCATAATTCATGTGGCATTTATCAAATACATAAATATTGTAAATCAACTAGGCATGAGTAACGTGCACTATGGGTTCTGACCTCAAGGGTCTAAAGTGAGTAATATGAAACAAAGCATAAGTGTTTCCTAGTTAAAACAGAAAAAATCTTATGGTCTTTTCCCTTGAAGGCTCACACAGTCCTTCTTCAACAATATTAGAAGCTCTCACAGTCTTCTTCCCTTAAGGCTCACATGGTCCTTAAGCTCTCATTTTCTTCTTCCCTTAAGGCTCACACGGTCCTTCTACAACAATATTAGAAGCTCTCTCAATCTTCTCCCTTGAAAATCATTCTCACACATCGGTTATCCCATGTGTTACTCCATGCCTTCATTATCACAGCCAATTCCCACTTTACTAATCAATCTTTTAATTAATTATCAATTAATTAATCATATAAAACCCTTTAATTAATTCAACGATTAATTGGTTATTTCATCTCTATCAATTAATTAAACAGTTCATTAACTACCTCAGTTTCCATTAATTAACTCACCAATTAATTAACCATAACTTACTCCAATTAATTAACCCAATGATTAATTAATAACATCAGTTTCCTAATTCAATACTTGATAATCAATTTATTCAAAAATTAATTATTTACATCAATTTCATAAACTCAATCATCCCATTAATTAATTCGAAAATTAAATAATCACATCACAACCACTAATTGATTCCACGATAAATTAACCAAATATACCATCATAAAATCATTATACTTAATTCATCAATTAATTATTTAAACTAACTAATTCCTTTCCCAATTTCACAATCCTTAAATTAATTAATTTACTCAATTAATTAATTGAATGTATAAAAACTCAATTATTAATCATATCATAACACTTCTACAATTGCATACGCATAAACTAAATAGAGACTATAGGATTAGAATTTAGACTACCAACCTCAAGATCGGTGATGAATAATGCTCGCCAATGAATATCCCCAAATTGAGCATAATCAATAAAGAACACATCAAAAAATGGGGTTTAGATCCAACCCCTTGAAAGAGGATGAAGCGGTGAAAAAATCCATACATCTGCGATAGCAATTTTCTTCTTGATTCCTTAAAATAAACTAGGTCCAGATATCCAAGATTCGATGCCAGATCACTTCTGGATCAAAGTAGACTCCTGAGAATCAATAGCAGATGACTCGCAGCAAAGAGGGAGATGCACATAGAGCCTTCGATCAAAGATTTTGGTATGAGAAGGTGTTTAGTTCAAAGGTATAGGTGCATGGTATGTTTTCTAATCGAAGAAAGGTGGTGGGTGGGGATTTTTTAGCCAAGAAAATGAGTTTTAGAGGGTTATGTGATGCTAAAACATGTTTTTTAAAAAGATGAGCGTCAAAATTACACGGCGTGAATTCCAATTTCATGTCATGTAATAATTATTGAGTAAAATCTCATCAAACACTTTAAAAACATTAATTACATATTACACATGGTAAAATATTACACGTGGTGAAATCATATTTCACGTGGTGAAATCATATTTCACGTGGTGAATCATATTTTACATGGTGAAATATTACATGTGGTGAAATCCAATTTCATGTGGTAAAATATTATTGGTGTACATTTTTTATGTTTTCAATAAATTTAAGCCATGAATTAAATTAAAAACAACCCATATTGACCAAAAATTTAAAAATATTCATACTTGGAAAAAGATGGGATCTTACAATCTCCCTACCTTATAATAGCTCGTCCACAAGCTACACTCCCAAGCCTCTCTAAGATTTTGAGTCGAAAAGATCAGGCCACTGTGCCCACATATCTTCCTCCCTTTCCCATGTCTCCTCCTACACACGTCCATGTTTCCATAATACATGAACTATCAGTACGGTCTTTCCCCACAATACTTTCTCATTGCGATCCAACACATGAATCGGATGCTCCTCATAGGATGCATCAATCTCCAAGTCAACCTCATCCACATAAATCACATGAGAAGGGTTAGGTTGATACCTCCATAGTTTTGGTACGTGTAAAACATCATTCATATCACTATGCTTCTATGGAAGATCTAATCGGTATTCCACTGACCCGATTCTCCCCACTATCTCAAAAGGTATAACAAACCTGAGTGCCAACTTGCCCTGCCTTTGTATCCTATGGTGACCCAGCCTAGATAAAACCCAAAGGAAAACACGATCACCCACTGTAAACTCTAGGGGTAATCTCCGTCTATTAGAATACAACTTCTTCCTACTTTGAGATGTATCCATACATTTCTGAATCAACTGCACCTATTTCGACGTCTCCTATATGAGACTTGGTCCCAACAACTCTGACCCACCTACCTCCAACCAGTATAGTGGTGATCTGCATGACCTATCATAAAGATCCTCGTATGGTTCCATCAATATATTTTCCTAATAACTATTATTATAGGTGAATTCCACCAAAGATAGGTGTTTCTACCATGACCCACCAAAGTCAAGCACATATGCCCGCGGCATATCCTCAAGCACCTGTATGGTACGTTCTGACTGCCCATCTGTCTATGGGTGGAAAGCTGTACTAAATAATATTTGTGTGATAAGAACCTTTTGTAATCCATTCTAGAATCATGAAGTAAAGCGAGAATCACAGTCTAAAACTGTAGTCTGTGGTACCCCATGCATACGTACTATCTCTCGAACATACAATTATCCCAACTATTCTACTATGAAATTTTCCCTTAGAGGAAATAAATACACTGCCTTTGTTAGTCGATCCACAATAAACCAAATAGAATCATTCTTCCTAAGAATATTTGGAAGACCTACCACAAAATCCAAGGTCACATCATCCCGCTTCCATTCCAGAATGGGAAACGGTTGTAGAAAACCACCAGGTCTTTGATGCAAAACCTTCACCTACTGACAGGTGAATCATCATGTCATGAACCCTATTATCTCCTTCTTCATGGTCATCCACCAAAACTATCATTTTAGGTCATGATACGTTTTGTTCACACTTGGATGCACCTCCCACTTTGAGGCATGAAATTCCCACATGTGCTCCTCTCGCATGCTTGTTGGAACAACCACTTGACTCTTCACATAGATGATCTCATCCTTATCTATCAACGAGTATAAAGGTGTCTCCCCACCTTCAAAGATTTCCCTTAAGGCTAAGAAATCTAGATCCTTGTACTATCTATCCCTGATATTTCGCAAAAGTGTTGAATCTGACATGATTATCATACTCTTCTATCTCTCCTAAACCACAACGGGCTTCTCAGCTAGCAATGTCATCATCTTTCACTCAGCACTAGATTCATGAAGCATATGAGTCTGAGTTTTCCTACTCAAAATGTCAGCCACATTATTTCCTTTATCGGGTGTATATTCCAGCTCAAAATCAAATGATTGCATATACTCAACCCATCTCTGCTATTGAAGATTCAAATCATGCTTGAAAATATGTACCTGAAGCTCTTGTAGCCAGTATAAACTGTAAAATTTTCACCCAAGAGGTAGTGTCGCCAACACTTCAAAGCATATATCACTAATTCCAACTCAAGGTCATGCGTAGGATAATTCTGTTCATGTGGACTTAGCTACTAAGATCAGTACACCCCAAATTTACCCCTTTCATCAACACAGCTCCAAGTCCTATCCCAGAAGCGTCACAATACACCATGTACTCTTCACTTGACTCAGGTAGGATCAAAATTGGTGCTAACATAAAACACTTCTTCAACTCTTGAAAATATTTCTTGTAAGCCTCTGACCATTCAAACTTTACTCCCTTTTTTATCATGCCCAAAAGCGGCACTGCCAAACGAGAAAAGTCTTGGATGAATCTCTCTTAATAACTAGATAATCCTAGGAAGCTTTGAATATTGAAAACATTCTTGGGCTGCTTCCAAGAAATAAATGCATGAACCTTCTTGAGGTCCATTGACACACCTTCCTCTAAGATTATGTGCCCCAAGAAGTGTACTTGGTCAATCCAAAACTGACACTTAGATAGATTAGTGTATGGATGATTCTATCTCAGTGTACTCATAACAATGTTAAGATATTGGCCATGATTGTCATGAGTCTTGGAGTACACCAAGATATCTTCCAAAAACACCACCACAAACTGATCTAGATACGGATGAAATATCATGTTCATCAAGTCCCTAAACTCTTCTGGTGTGTTTTTTAACCCAAATGACATTACAAGAAACTCATAAAGCGCATACCTACTCCTAGAGGCATTCCTCAGTATATCAAAGGTCTGAACTCTCAACTGATGATACCCTAATCTCAAGTTGATCTTTGAGAACACCCAAACTATCTTCAACTCGTCAAAATGATCATGGATATGCTAAAGATGATATCAGTTATTTACAGTCATCTTATTCAACTTCTGGTAATCGACACACAAATATAAACTCTTGTCTGCCTTCTTTGCAAACAACACAGGTGATCCCCAATGTTATGTGCTCATTCAGATAAATCCTTTATCCTTTAATTCCTCTAGCTGAGCTTTGAGTTCTTGAAGCTATGTTTGTGTCATTCTTCATGGTGGAATAGATACTCGCTTAGCCCCCTACATGATCTCAATAGTGAATTCCACATCTCTCTCAGGTTCACCCTCTCTAGTAAAATTTGGACAGTGTTTCAACTGAAACTCCCTCATCAAATCAGACATGATTTTCACAACCTTCCATGGGTCTCTTTCCATTAATTGCATGAAATGAGTGAATTTCTCTCAGAACTTCACTTCTGTTTCCTCCCCCATCAGTATCGTTACCTCTGGTTCCACCACTGGAGGGTCATCCAAAACCATGTCCTCTGGTCATCCTCTCAACAAGCGCCTTTATGGAGGAATATCTCTACAAATAGTAGGAAGAAGTTAACATAACTTCATCACATTTACATTATATTAAAACCACAATAATCCATTATAAGTCATTTTCCCTAACCCTCATCACGTGATCAAAACCAAGGCACTATAACTACCCTTAACCACCCTACACCTAGGTTTGGTTAACAAGGGTAGCCACATTATCATTGTTCAATTTTCTAATTTAGACACCCATTTATTCACATTATTACATCATTTTACCAGTTACAAATTCATATTAGGAACCTTTTCCATTCAGTTTCATAAGCCATAAAATAGTTTAAGTTTAACAACTTACCCAAAACCCATTTTTTCATGCGTGCCTAAGATGATGCATGTAATAAAATAATCCTGAGTTCCTAGAATAATGCATACAGACTCAACTCTCATGTCATTCTAGGAAATCAGTCAATCTCAACAAATCTCAAAAACAATAATCACATCACACAATTAAGTGCATCACCCAAGGTGAAATAATATTCAACTATAGTAACAAACAATAACAGAAATAATATCACCCTGAGTACTTGGGTTTTACCCCATACATGGGTCTAGAAATCCCATGAATGAGATCATTACCAAGCCTCAACTATTCTTAGTCTCCTTTCTACCTTTCCCAAATAGTAAGGGAAAAAATAAGAAAGAAAATCGGACCTTTGACACCACTTTGTAACATCTTGGCCTGGGTGCCACGCACCAGTGCCCCGATCCGAACCTCCACATGACCTCAAGCACACCTCCCCGTATGCTAGAGGCTACCAACTAGAAATGAGGGTCTGGTAAGTCAATCATGGGGAGACTATACCCTCTTTTATTAGATTAAAACACCTTCATAAAATAAATAAACAAATGAAGAAGCATATATAGTCATAAACAGTACCAATTTCACAAGATAACCAAAATAATAAATACAGTACTCAACTGAAAGGGATACATGTCATACCAAAGTAAGTGTCAAAGTTTATAAAATGAAATTGAAAGAAAAGACACTAACAACTCCAAAACAGATCTCAAACCATGCCTGGTTCCCTCATCCATGCTTCATCCCAAATCAGCAATTTAACACAGGGCCTTTTCCCTTAACTTGTCCTACAACCATGTATCTATTCGGGTACCTATCAGGAATCCCAAGTAGGGTGTGAGTACAACTCAGTATGTAATGCCCGATAATTTTATGAGAAATACTTTGTTTTTATCAAAGTAATCTTTCACTACACACAACACTATCTTGTCTTTCTTTACACGCAACCGCGACCTTCCTCAATAGCTTGCGTTGTACGCAATACCGAGTTTCACTAAACAATGATATGCTATTAAAATATTATTAAAACTAGCCGTTGTGAATAGTAATAACCACTTTTTGAAATTTTATAAATTTTATTTTTCAAAATGGACTTCATTTTTGGATTCGGAATATCGAAATTAGCCTAGGGTGAAATTTTGGTATTTTTCTAAAAACTTTCAATTTTTGATGAATTGTGAAACCACTAAGTGGTAGTTAAAAAAACAGAATTTTTTCATAAAACTTAATTTTACCTCTTCTGTGAGTGGAATTTTGAAAATCCGAGAGACACGGTTAATATCAAGGACTAAAATTTGGTTCAATGAGATGAAAATATTCTTCGGTGAATAGTAACTTTTTACTTTTTTTTACCACGGTTAAAAGTAAATAGGGTAATTAAGGGTAAAAATGATATTATTATTACCCTAAAACATGTCCTAATTCTATTGGATAAGTGTAATTCGACAAAAAACAACCTTAATAATAAAATATGACCATTTAGGCCCACTTGGATTAGATTAGGACATTTATTATCAATTTATTTAAAGAAGGGTTAAAATAGTTAAAATCAAAGTTTAAAAACTAAATCATTTTTAATATGGGGTAATACATAAGATAAATTCGACTATAAATATTCATTAGAAATATAAAAAGATTTCCTACATAATTTTATTTTATTTGTAATTTTTAGACTTAAAATAATTTAATTTATTTATGACACAACGATGATGCAGTAATTATCGTATTAATAAAATATTGACATAATTGATGTTATAAATACCCAAATAAATGTAATTTGAGACTTTTTATGAATTAAACTAATTTTATAGGTTAATATGACATGTTAGTATTGATTTAATGAACTTTTTTAGAACTAATAATTCTGTTATGATTTTCAAAAAAATCAATTACTAAATAGTGTCAAAATTGACATAAAATAGTTTTTAAAACAAATACTATATTATTAATTGTTATTTTATTCCTAAAAATCTAAGGTTCGGCCAAATGACTTAGATAAGGTTATATATATTAATAATAAACAAATTGGGGTTCGTTTGGCTTGATATAGTAAGTTTATTAACCTTATAGTGAAAGAAAACAAGAAGACACGGTAAAAGTTAAATTATCTAACTTAAAGTTAAATCTAAATGATAAGGTTAAAATTGATACCTAAACTTGTCTAAATTATATTTGATGAGATTATTTAGACCCATACCCACATTATCTTCTAAATATATCAATTTGGAGCTATTAAAAACCTAATTTGACTTTATAATAAAATAATATTTTTTGTTATTCCAAAGGTGCCCCTCTGCTCCCTTATAAAAGGGCACCTCCTCCCTCTCCTCCTCACACCAATTTTAGCCTTCAAGCTCGGCCAAAACCTGCTAATTTCTCCTATAAACTTCCCTATAATCATCCTATAGGTTATTTTCTTCTTCAAAGACCAACCCTAGTGCCCTAAGAGGAGGTTAAGAAGAGGCGTGTCAAAAAAAAGAGATAATATCCATTACCGATCCTTTCCAAATTCTTTCTTCTTCAACTTCTTATTATTTAGTTGTTTCATTATGAAGTATTAACATCAGTATCACTCATATACTGATATGTTATTATAAGTATGAAACAACCCTATTTCACCATCTATCCATCCTACGGAAAACAAAATCACCGTGCGTGCGTACGTACGGAATACCGTCTGCACGCCGTGGTGTAATCTATTTTCCACCACCACCTTACTTGGATGGGTATAATGGTGTAAATAATGACTATATATGATTATTTTAAAGTGATATTGATTCTGAAATAGTATATATAAACTCCAATACAATTCCACGATCATGGGAACGATATCATCGCTCGTGCGTACGTACGGAATACCGTCTCCACGATGTGATGTGATTCGTTCTACATGATCTTCATTGCATAATGATTATATAAATGAATTGAATGAATAAATATGATATATAGTACATTAATACCATTCTGGAAATAATGTATCTATAACTTAAAGAGAATAATAAGAATTTATTCGACAAAACACGCATAAGAACAAAAAGTTATAAACACTCAAATAACAAGTAACAATGAAATATTACTACTAAGAAGCTAAGAATATGACAATATATGATATCATAAAAATAAGTATGATTATGGAATAAGTCAATAACATTATTTAAATCATTATACAGGAGGTTCGGACACTTACGAAACAAATTGGACCTAAGGTAAGGTAAATATCACAATCTCATTTTTATCCGAGATTGTTTGTACTTTGGAATTTACTGGGATATATTTTATCATCCACGTCCATGTTCCCTAAATATGTAATATTTCTTCCATCCACCTACAATTTTTTAAACCCAATTTTATCCTTCGGTGAGTTTTTAGTAAAAGATATGAAAGGAATCTTTTGTCGTTTTTCATACAAGGTACTTTTTGACTTTTCTAACATAAGTACGAGAAGAATGTTTTTTTTAACTTATACGGAATGAATGGATTTTTAAAAAATTATTTCCAAGAAGATTACTTTACAATTTTTCAAGTTTATTTTTAATCAACTTATTTTATTTTATAATTTTATGACATGTTAAGAAAGGAAAAGTGTTTTTTAAGTAGAAAGGATATTTTCCTCAAGAATGGAGTTCAAGTGTTTTATCAAAATTATTGTCCATCTAAGATAATAAAGGGTTCTGTTTCTATCCCTATTATTACATTGATTTGATTATGTTGTGATGGAATTATTTTTATGAATTCCTTTATCTTATTTGAGTTGTTTTATGATGTCACGATGTTTAAGATTCCCATTTTTATTACATGGGTTATGCTATGATGTATGGTTTATGATTTTGTGGCACACATAAGAATGGTATAATTATGAGATGGGTGGGATCTATATCTCCCTCCAATGCATTGGGTAAAGATTTTATATCTCATGAGATAGACATGGCTGGAATGGTAGGTTATACCGGTTCAGTGAAACAGGACTGAAACGAGGAGTGAACTCGGTTCAGAAATGGACTTTGTCCACTAAGATAGTCTTGGAAATGAGTCTTGACTAATAAGAAATGATTATCTATGATTATGTGTGTATGCCACAAAGTTTCATGTTTTATGTTATGATTATTGGGATTACATTTCACTACCATGATTTATCCCATGTTATGAAATTATGATCTCTTTTGCAGGGTAAGATTTCCAAAATGTTATGTTTTTATTTTGATGTGATTGATATTTCTTTTGTTTACCCTTACTGAGCATTTGAGCTCACCCTTTTGAATGTTTTCTTTCCCCAGGTCAGGAAGAAGGTTATTAAGTAAGATATGCCAAAAGGGACTATAGATATGATGAAATAAATGGGAGACAGTGTAGACGCTTTATGAACCAGTTGTTTGTGTTTCTCAGTTTCTAAATACATTATACCTATACGGTCCTTTCCTGGTTTTATTATATGTTGTAATAAGTGTGCTTCAATTATAATGTAATAACAATGTATGTAAAGTATGGGTCGTTATAGTTGGTATCAGAGGAAAGGTATAGTCAACCTTTAGAAACTAGGATGTGAAAGCCTTAGTAAGAACCCTAAGGATAATTCTAAGCATAGAACACAATCTTAGTGTTTTAGAAATGGCCATGAATAACCTAGGATAAGACCTTAAGTGTGAAATTTTATTCTTGATTATGTGGTTTTCCTATTATAATTAGTGTTGGTCACACTATTCTTCTTGGTTTTATTCAATGGCTGGAACCCGAAGGAACCGTGTTAATGCGGAATGCGACGGGCAATGCAATGATTGTCCCCCTGAGAAACCAAACGTTATGGGAGATAGAATGAAAAATCTTGTAGCCATGCTCACACAACTTTCTCAAGCTATGAATCATGCAGGACTTCCAAATGAGCAAAGGAAGGAGAAACATTCTGTTGAATCCTTCATGAGGCAGCGTCCACCCTCATTCAGCGGGTCTACTGATCCATTAGTTTCTGAACAATGGATCAGTACTACTGAAAAGATATTTTCAGTTCTTCAATATTATGAACATGACAAAGTCATCCTAGCAGTGTATCGTTTGGAAGGAGATGCTGATCAATGGTGGAATCTTATTAAGAATACGAGGCAAAGGGATGAAATTGAGTCCATGGAATGGGACGAGTTCAAGAACTTATTTTTCAATAAGTACTTCCCTCATATTCTCCGAACAAATATGGAGAAAGAGTTTCTTGAACTAAAGAAAAAGGATGATGAATCTGTTGGTACCTATGAAGCAAATTTTACAAGACTTGCAAGGTACGCTTTTGGTATTATTATCCAACCTGAGAGTAATATCGATCGATTTTTTAGTGGCTTAAAACCAAGTCTTCAAAGGGAATTAGCCATAAGGGACTTTAATAGCTACTTGGAAATCGTTCGATGTGCTCTCAAAGTCGAGATGGAGATTGGAGTAACCCATCAGTCATATGGGTTTGATAAGAAGAGGAAAATGGAATTCAAAGGAAAATCTAAAGAGCACATTGAAAAAAAGATGATCTTTCCCTTATGCTCAAAGTGTGGAAAGAAACATGGAGGGAGTTGTATTAAAGGGACAAGTAAATGTTTCAAATGTGGAAAGGAAGGCCATCGGGCATTTTAATGCCGCAATGATGGGAAGAAGATGTCTAATGATGCAAACAAAGGAAGGGACACACAGAATGAACCTACTACACTTCAATGTTTCAAGTGAAAGGAGATGGGGAATTATGCCAATAAATGCCCTAATCCAAGGGTTGTTGATGATGATCGACATCAACAAAATCTTAAGGCTAAAGATAAAGGAAATTCACATGCAATTTCTATCAGCGATGTGGAGTACGATAACGATGTGGTGAAAGGTACACTTACCATCCACTCTAAAGTAGAAAATGTTTTATTTGATTCTGGATCCACCCACTCTTTTATTTATGAAGAATTTTCTAAGGATATCACTGTATTACCTCAACAATTAGATGTTGAGTTAGTTGTGACAACACCTAAAGGCACAACAGTCGCATCAAAAGTTTATAATTCTTCCCCGATAGAAGTTTGTGGGAAAGTGCTTCCTGCAAATCTTGTGATCCTTCCTATAGTGGAATTTGATGTGATTCTTGGCATGGATTGGATTTCTTTATATGGAGCTCATATCAATTTCCAAATAAGGGAAGTCACATTTCATGTTCCAGATCAATCTATGATCGTCTATCGATGCAAATATGAACATAACCTTCCAGCGGAAATTTCTTCCATATTATGGGTCTTGATTCCACTAAATGAGGGTTATTTATCTCAAATGGTTGGTGAGAAACTCACGATTTATAATATTCCCATTGTACGGGAGTTTGATGATGTCTTTCTGGAGGAATTTCTGGGTCTTCCACCAAATCGTGAAGTTGAGTTTTCAATAGAACTCGTACCGGGTGCTTTGCCTATTTCAAAGACACCTTATAGAATGGCCCCAATTGAGTTGCAGGAATTGAAGAAGAAACTCCAAGAGAATATTGATAAGGGATTCATACGCCCTAGTGCGTCACCTTGGGGAGCACCTGTTCTGTTTGTTAAGAAGAAAGATGGATCAAGGAGACTCTACATTTATTATCGAGAACTTAACAAGATCACTATCAAGAACAAATATCCTCTCCCATGCATTGATGACTTATTTGACCAACTACGCGGAGCTCAATACTTTTCCAAGATTGATCTTTGTTCAGGGTATCATCAATTAAGGGTCAAAAGGGAGGATATACCAAAGACAGATTTCCGTACAAGGTATGGACACTATGAATTTATAGTGATGCCATTTGGTCTTACTAATGCCCCTACTATCTTCATGGATCTGATGAATAGATTCTTTAGATACTATCTTGATCAATTTGTGGTATTCTTTATAGACGATATTCTTGTCTATTCAAAGAGAAAGTAAGAACATGAAGATCACTTGAGAATTATATTGAAGACCCTGAGAAAGGAGAAGTTTTATGCCAAATTTACCAAGTGTGAATTTTGGCTTCAAAGAGTTTCATTTTTGGGTCACATAATCTCAAAAGAGGGGATATCTGTGGATCCAGCAAAAACAGAGGTTATTGAAAGATGGTCGAGACCAACAACAGTAACCGAGATCCTAAGTTTTCTTGGTTTGGCTGGATATTATTGACGTTTTGTGAAAGATTTTTCACGATTATCTAATCCACTCACCAAGTTGACTCAGAAAGGAGTTAAGTTTGTTTGGACGGAAGAATGTGAAGAGAATTTCAAGGAGTTGAAAAGAAGGTTATCCAGTGCACCTATTCTCACACTGCCTTGTAGTAGAGAAAGGTTTGTGATCTATAGTGATGCATCCAAGAAGGGATTGGGGTGTGTTCTTATGCAAAATGATATGGTGATAGCTTATGCCTCACGACAGTTGAAAATCCATGAGCAAAATTACCCAACACATGATTTGGAGTTAGCTGCGGTAATCTTTGCATTAAAGATTTGGAGGCATTATCTTTATGGAGAGAAGGTGTGACATTTATAGTGATCATAAAAGTTTAAAGTATATTTTCACACAAAAGGAGATGAATATGCGCCAAAGAAGATGGTTAGAGATGATTAAGGATTACGAATGCTCAATTCATTACCACCCTGGGAAAGCAAACAAGGTGGCAGATGCATTAAGTTGACAAGACCATGCCAGTTTAACCATGATGAGGATCACAAAAGATCCAATATTTATGGATTTACAAAGGTTGGATCTTGGAATTATAATGGAAAGGGAAAATCGTATCTTTCTCAAATGAATGTTCAACCATCTATACATGTGAAGATTAAAGAGGCACAGAAAGAAGACGTAGAGTTACAAAAGAAGGTGAGAAATATTCCGGAATTCAACCTTGATTGTGATGGGATAATAAAGTTCAGGAATCGGGTTTGTGTTCCTCCCATCCCCGAATTAAAGAAGGAGTTGCTGGATGAGGCTCATAGTTCTTCATTATATATTCATCCTGGAAGCACGAAGATGTATAGGGACCTGAAAGAGTACTTCTGGTGGGATGGCATGAAAAGAGATGTTGCTGAATATGTCTCTCGATGCTTGGTTTGTCAGCAAGTTAAAGCTGAGAGACAGAAGTCTAAGGGGATGTTACAACCATTACCCATACCCGAATGGAAATGGGAAAACATCACTATGGACTTTGTCACAGGACTTCCTAAAACATCCAAAGGCAATAATGCTATCTGGGTCATAGTTGATCGTCTTATAAAGTCCGCACACTTCATTGCTATTAGAGAGGATTTCTATTTGGATCATCTTGCCAGGATATATGTAAAGGAAGGGGTAAGATTGCATGGAGTACCACTTTCTATTATATCTGATCGGGATCCGGGATTTACCTTGAAGTTCTGGCGAAGTCTTCAGCATACTCTGGATATAGAGTTGAGTTTCAGCACTGCTTATCATCCTCAGACAGAGGGTCAGTCTGAGAGAAAAATTCAAACTCTAGAAGATATGTTGAGAGCCTGCTCTATGGATTTCAAAGGTGGTTGGGATCAACACCTACCTTTGGTGGAATTTTCTTATAATAATAGCTTTCACTCCAGTATTCAGATGGCTCCTTATGAAGCTCTCTATGGAAAGAAATGTAGGACTCCAACTTGCTGGGATGAAGTTGGGGAAAGAAAGCTATTAGGACCTGATCTTGTTGATGAGATGGCAGAAAAGGTCTGATCTATTCAACAACACATAAGAACAGCTCAGAGTCGACAGAAAAGTTATGCCGACAACCGAAGAAAAGACCTAGAGTTTGAAGTGGGTGATAAAGTGTTCTTACGAATATCTCCCTAGAAGAGGGTCATGAGATTTGGAAAGAATGGGAAGTTGAGCCCTAGATATATCGGTCCTTTCGAAATACTGGATCGTGTTGGAAAGGTAGCTTACCGATTGGCGCTTCCACCAAATCTCTCTCAAGTTCACGATGTGTTCCATGTATCTCTCCTGAGAAAGTACATACCTGATCCTTCACATGTACTCAGCTCATAAGTTGTACTGCTGGAGCAAGATCTTTCTTATGAAAAACAGCCAATAGAGATTCTGGATCGTAACGAAAAATTCCTACGAAACAAGACCACTCGATTGGTGAAAGTTTTATGGAGGAACCACCAATTAGAAGAAGCTACATCGGAGCTTGAGGATGTGATGAGGGAGAGGTATCCTCATCTTTTTGTTACAAAGTGACGAATTTCGAGGGCGAAATTCATTTAAGGGGGTAGAATGTAACGCCCGAGACTTTTATGAGAAATACTTTGTTTTTATCAAAGGAATATTTCACTACACACAACACTATCTTGTCTTGCTTTACACGTAACCGCGGCCTTCCTCAATAGCTTGCGTTGTACGCAATACCAAGTTTCACTAAACAACGATATGCTATTAAAATAATATTAAAACTAGCCGTTATAAATAGTAATAACCACATTTTGAAATTTTATAAATTTTATTTTTCAAAATGGACTTCATTTTTGGATTCGGAATATCGAAATTAGCCTAGGGTGAAATTTTGGTATTTTTCTGAAAACTTTCAATTTTTGATGAATAGTGAAACCACTAAGTGGTAGTTAAAAAACTGAATTTTTTCATAAAACTTAATTTTACCGCTTCTGTGAGTGTAATTTAGAAAATCCAAGAGACACGGTCAATATCAAGGACTAAAATGTGGTTCAATGAGATGAAAATATTTTTTGGTGAATAGTAACTTTTTACTTTTTTTACCACGGTTAAAAGTAAATAGGGTAATTAAGGGTAAAAATGATATTATTATTACCCTAACACATGTCCTAATTCTATTGTATAAGTTTAATTCGACCAAAAACAACCTTAAGAATAAAATATGACCATTTAGGCCCACTTGGATTAGATTAGGACATTTATTATCAATTTATTTAAAGAATGGTTAAAATAGTTAAAATCAAAGTTTAAAAAATAAATCATTTTTAATATGGGATTATACATAAGATAAATTCGACTATAAATATTCATTAGAAAGATAAAAATATTTATTACATAATGGTATTTTATTTGTAATTTTTAGACTTAAAATAATTTAATTTATTTATGACACAATGATGATGCAGTAATTATCTTATTAATGAAATATTGACATAATTGATGTTATAAATACCCAAATAAATGTAATTTGAGACTTTTTATGAATTAAATTAATTTTATAGGTTAATATGACATGTTAGTATTGATTTAATTAACTTGGTTCGAACTAATCATTCTGTTATGATTTTCACAAAAATCAATTACTAAATAGTGTCAAAATTGACATAAAATAGTTTTTAAAACAAATACTATATTATTAATTGTTATTTTATTCCTAAAAATATAATGTTCGGCCAAATGACTTAGATAAAGTTATATATATTAATAATAAACAACTTTGGGTTCGTTTGGATTGATATGGTAAGTTTATTAACCTTATAGTGTAAGAAAACAAGAAGACACGGTAAAAGTTAGATTATCTAACTTAAAGTTAAATCTAAATGATAAGGTTAAAATTAATACCTAAACTTGTCTAAATTCTATTGTATGAGAGGATTTCTACCCATACCCACCTTATATTCGAAATATATCAATTTGGAGCTATTAAAAACCGAATTTGACTTTATAATAAAATAATATTTTTAGTTATTCCAAAAGTGCCCCTCTCCTCCATTATAAAAGGGCACATCCTCCCTCTCCTCCTAACACCAATTTGAGCCTTAAATCTCGGCCAAACTCTGCCACTTTCTCCTTTAAACTTCCCTATAATCATACTAGAGGTTCTTGTCTTCTTCAAAGACCAACCCTAGTGCCCTAAGAGGAGGTTAAGAAGAGGCGCGTCAAAAAAAAGAGGTAATATCCATTACCGATCCTTTCCAAATTCTTTCTTCTTCAACTTCTTATTATTTAGTTGTTTTATTATGAAGTATTAACATCAGTATCACTCATATACTGATATGTTATTATAAGTATGAAACAACCCTATTTCACCATCTATCCATCCTACGGAAAACAAAATCACCGCGCGTGCGTACGTACGGAATACCGTCTGCACGCCGTGGTGTAATCTATTTTCCACCACCACCTTACTTGGATGGGTATAATGGTGTAAATAATGACTATATATGATTATTTTAAAGTGATATTGATTCTGAAATAGTATATATAAACTCCAATACAATTCCACGATCATGGGAACGATATCATCGCTCGTGCGTACGTACGGAATACCGTCTCCACGATGTGATGTGATTCGTTCTACATGATCTTCATTGTATAATGATTATATAAATGAATTGAATGAATAAATATGATATATAGTACATTAATACCATTCTGGAAATAATGTATCTATAACTTAAAGAGAATAATAAGAATTTATTCGACAAAACACGCATAAGAACAAAAAGTTATAAACACTCGAATAACAAGTAACAATGAAATATTACTACTAAGAAGCTAAGAATATGACAATATATGATATCATAAAAATAAGTATGATTCTGGAATAAGTCAATAACATTATTTAAATCATTATACAGGAGGTTCGGACACTTACGAAACAAATTGGACCTAAGGTAAGGTAAATATCACAATCTCATTTTTATCCGAGATTGTTTGTACTTTGGAATTTACTGGGATATATTTTATCATCCACGTCCATGTTCCCTAAATATGTAATATTTCTTCCATCCACCTACAATTGTTTAAACCCAATTTTATCCTTCGGTGAGTTTTTAGTAAAATATATGAAAGGAATATTTTGTCGTTTTTCATACAAGGTACTTTTTGACTTTTCCGACATAAGTACGAGAAGAATGTTTTTTTTAACTTATACGGAATGAATGGATTTTTAAAAAATTATTTCCAAGAAGATTACTTTACAATTTTTCAAGTTTATTTTTAATCAACTTATTTTATTTTATAATTTTATGACATGTTAAGAAAGGAAAAGTGTTTTTTAAGTAGAAAGGATATTTTCCTCAAGAATGGAGTTCAAGTGTTTTATCAAAATTATTTTCCATCTAAGATAATAAAGGGTTCTGTTTCTATCCCTATTATTACATTGATTTGATTATGTTGTGATGGAATTATTTTTATGAATTCCTTTATCTTATTTGAGTTGTTTTATGATGTCACGATGTTTAAGATTCCCATTTTTATTACATGGGTTATGCTATGATGTATGGTTTATGATTTTGTGGCACACATAAGAATGGTATAATTATGAGATGGGTGGGATCTATATCTCCCTCCAATGCATTGGGTAAAGATTTTATATCTCATGAGATAGACATGGCTGGAATGGTAGGTTATACCGGTTCAGTGAAACAAGACTGAAACGAGGAGTGAACTCGGTTCAGAAATGGACTTTGTCCACTAAGATAGTCTTGGAAATGAGTCTTGACTAATAAGAAATGATTATCTATGATTATGTGTGTATGCCACAAAGTTTCATGTTTTATGTTATGATTATTGGGATTACATTTCACTACCATGATTTATCCCATGTTATGAAATTATGATCTCTTTTGCAGGGTAAGATTTCCAAAATGTTATGTTTTTATTTTGATGTGATTGATATTTCTTTTGTTTACCCTTACTGAGCATTTGAGCTCACCCTTTTGAATGTTTTCTTTCCCCAGGTCAGGAAGAAGGTTATTAAGTAAGATATGCCAAAAGGGACTATAGATATGATGAAATAAATGGGAAACAGTGTAGACGCTTTATGAACCAGTTGTTTGTGTTTCCCAGTTTCTAAAGACATTATACCTATACGGTCCTTTCCTGGTTTTGTTATATGTTGTAATAAGTGTGATTCAATTATAATGTAATAACAATGTATGTAAAGTATGGGTCGTTATAGTTGGTATCAGAGGAAAGGTATAGTCAACCTTTAGAAACTAGGATGTGAAAGCCTTAGTAAGAACCCTAAGGATAATTCTAAGCATAGAACACAATCTTAGTGTTTTAGAAATGGCCATGAATAACCTAGGATAAGACCTTAAGTGTGAAATTTTATTCTTGATTATGTGGTTTTCCTATTATAATTAGTGTTGGTCACACTATTCTTCTTGGTTTTATTCAATGGCTGGAACCCGAAGGAATCGTGTTAATGCGGAATGCGACGGGCAATGCAATGATTGTCCCCCTGAGAAACCAAACGTTATGGGAGCTAGAATGAAAAATCTTGTAGCCATGCTCACACAACTTTCTCAAGCTATGAATCATGCAGGACTTCCAAATGAGCAAAGGAAGGAGAAACATTCTGTTGAATCCTTCATGAGGCAGCGTCCACCCTCATTCAGCGGGTCTACTGATCCATTAGTTTCTGAACAATGGATCAGTACTACTGAAAAGATATTTTCAGTTCTTCAATATTATGAACATGACAAAGTCATCATAGCAGTGTATCGTTTGGAAGGATATGCTGATCAATGGTGGAATCTTATTAAGAATACGAGGCAAAGGGATGAAATTGAGTCCATGGAATGGGACGAGTTCAAGAACTTATTTTTCAATAAGTACTTCCCTCGTATTCTCTGAACAAATATGCAGAAAGAGTTTCTTGAACTAAAGCAAAAGGATGATGAATCTGTTGGTACCTATGAAGCAAATTTTACAAGACTTGCAAGGTACGCTTTTGGTATTATTATCCAACCTGAGAGTAATATCGATCGATTTTTTAGTGGCTTAAAACCAAGTCTTCAAAGGGAATTAGCCATAAGGGACTTTAATAGCTACTTGGAAATCGTTCGATGTGCTCTCAAAGTCGAGATGGATATTGGAGTAACCCATCAGTCATATGGGTTTGATAAGAAGAGGAAAATGGAATTCAAAGGAAAATCTAAAGAGCACACTGAAAAAAAGATGAGCTTTCCCTTATGCTCAAAGTGTGGAAATAAACATGGAGGGAGTTGTCTTAAAGGGACAAGTAAATGTTTCAAATGTGGAAAGGAAGGTCATTGGGCATTTTAATGCCGCAATGATGGGAAGAAGATGTCTAATGATGCAAACAAAGGAAGGGACACACAGAATGAACCTACTACACTTCAATGTTTCAAGTGAAAGGAGATGGGGAATTATGCCAATAAATGCCCTAATCCAAGGGTTTTTTATGATGATCGACATCAACAAAATCTTAAGGCTAAAGATAAAGGAAATTCACATGCAATTTCTATCAGTGATGTGGAGTACGATAACGATGTGGTGAAAGGTACACTTACCATCCACTCTAAAGTAGAAAATGTTTTATTTGATTCTGGATCCACCCACTCTTTTATTTATGAAGAATTTTCTAAGGATATCACTGTATTACCTCAACAATTAGATGTTGAGTTAGCTGTGACAACACCTAATGGCACAACAGTCGCATCAAAAGTTTATAATTCTTCCCCGATTGAATTTTGTGGGAAAGTGCTTCCTGCAAATCTTGTGATCCTTCCTATAGTGGAATTTGATGTGATTCTTGGCATGGATTGGATTTCTTTATATGGAGCTCATATCAATTTCCAAATAAGGGAAGTCACATTTCATGTTCCAGATCAATCTATGATCGTCTATCGATGCAAATATGAACATAACCTTCCAGCGGAAATTTATTCCATATTATGGGTCTTGATTCCACTAAATGAGGGTTATTTATCTCAAATGGTTGGTGAGAAACTCACGATTTATAATATTCCCATTGTACGGGAGTTTGATGATGTCTTTCCGGAGGAATTTCCGGGTCTTCCACCAAATCGTGAAGTTGAGTTTTCAATAGAACTCGTACCGGGTGCTTTGCCTATTTCAAAGACACCTTACAGAATGGCCCCAATTGAGTTGCAGGAATTGAAGAAGCAACTCCAAGAGAATATTGATAAGGGATTCATACGTCCTAGTGCGTCACCTTGGGGAGCACCTGTTCTGTTTGTTAAGAAGAAAGATGGATCAATGAGACTCTACATTGATTATCGAGAACTTAACAAGATCACTATCAAGAACAAATATCCTCTCCCATGCATTGATGACTTATTTGACCAACTACGCGGAGCTCAATACTTTTCCAAGATTGATCTTCATTCAGGGTATCATCAATTAAGGGTCAAAAGGGAGGATATACCAAAGACAGATTTCCGTACAAGGTATGGACACTATGAATTTATAGTGATGCCATTTGGTCTTACTAATGCCCCTGCTATCTTCATGGATCTGATGAATAGATTCTTTAGATACTATCTTGATCAATTTGTGGTATTCTTTATAGACGATATTCTTGTCTATTCAAAGAGCAAGGAAGAACATGAAGATCACTTGAGAATTATATTGAAGACCCGGAGAAAGGAGAAGTTTTATGCCAAATTTACCAAGTGTGAATTTTGGCTTCAAAGAGTTTCATTTTTGGGTCACATAATCTCAAAAGAGGGGATATCTGTGGATCCAGCAAAAACAGAGGTTATTGAAAGATGGTCGAGACCAACAACAGTAACCGAGATCCGAAGTTTTCTTGGTTTGGCTGGATATTATCGACGTTTTGTGAAAGATTTTTCACGATTATCTAATCCACTCACCAAGTTGACTCGGAAAGGAGTTAAGTTTGTTTGGACGGAAGAATGTGAAGAGAATTTCAAGGAGTTTAAAAGAAGGTTATCCAGTGCACCTATTCTCACACTGCCTTGTAGTAGAGAAAGGTTTGTGATCTATAGTGATGCATCCAAGAAGGGATTGGGGTGTGTTCTTATGCAAAATGATATGGTGATAGCTTATGCCTCACGACAGTTGAAAAGCCATGAGCAAAATTACCCAACACATGATTTGGAGTTAGCTGCGGTAATCTTTGCATTAAAGATTTGGAGGCATTATCTTTATGGAGAGAAGGTGTGACATTTATACTGATCATAAAAGTTTAAAGTATATTTTCACACAAAAGGAGATGAATATGCGCCAAAGAAGATGGTTAGAGATGATTAAGGATTACGAATGCTCAATTCATTACCACCCTGGGAAAGCAAACAAGGTGGCAGATGCATTAAGTCGACAAGACCATGCCAGTTTATCCATGATGAGGATCACAAAAGATCCAATATTTATGGATTTACAAAGGTTGGATCTTGGAATTATAATGGAAAGGGAAAAATCGTATCTTTCTCAAATGAATGTTCAACCAACTATACATGTGAAGATTAAAGAGGCACAGAAAGAAGATGTAGAGTTACAAAAGAAGGTGAGAAATATTCCTGAATTCAACCTTGATTTTGATGGGATAATAAAGTTCAGGAATCGGGTTTGTGTTCCTCCCATCCCCGAATTAAAGAAGGAGCTGCTGGATGAGGCTCATAGTTCTTCATTCTATATTCATCCTGGAAGCACGAAGATGTATAGGGACCTGAAAGAGTACTTCTGGTGGGATGGCATGAAAAGAGATGTTGTTGAATATGTCTCTCGATGCTTGGTTTGTCAGCAAATTAAAGCTGAGAGACAGAAGTCTAAAGGGGATGTTACAACCATTACCCATACCCGAATGGAAATGGGAAAACATCACTATGGACTTTGTCACAGGACTTCCTAAAACATCCAAAGGCAATAATGCTATCTGGGTCATAGTTGATCGTCTTATAAAGTCCGCACACTTCATTGCTATTAGAGAGGATTTCTATTTGGATCATCTTGCCAGGATATATGTAAAGGAAGGGGTAAGATTGCATGGAGTACCACTTTCTATTATATCTGATCGGGATCCGAGATTTACCTTGAAGTTCTGGCGAAGTCTTCAGCATACTCTGGATATAGAGTTGAGTTTCAGCACTGCTTATCATCCTCAGACAGAGGGTCAGTCTGAGAGAAAAATTCAAACTCTAGAAGATATGTTGAGAGCCTGCTCTATGGATTTCAAAGGTGGTTGGGATCAACACCTACCTTTGGTGGAATTTTCTTATAATAATAGCTTTCACTCCAGTATTCATATGGCTCCTTATGAAGCTCTCTATGGAAAGAAATGTAGGACTCCAACTTGCTGGGATGAAGTTTGGGAAAGAAAGCTATTAGGACCTGATCTTGTTGATGAGATGGCAGAAAAGGTCTGATCTATTCAACAACACATAAGAACAGCTCAGAGTCGACAGAAAAGTTATGCCGACAACCGAAGAAAAGACCTAGAGTTTGAAGTGGGTGATAAAGTGTTCTTACGAATATCTCCCTAGAAGAGGGTCATGAGATTTGGAAAGAAGGGGAAGTTGAGCCCTAGATATATCGGTCCTTTCGAAATACTGGATCGTGTTGGAAAGGTAGCTTACCGATTGGTGCCTCCACCAAATCTCTCTCAAGTTCACGATGTGTTCCATGTATCTCTCCTGAGAAAGTACATATCTGATCCTTCACATGTACTCAGCTCAGAAGTTGTACTGCTGGAGCAAGATCTTTCTTATGAAAAACAGCCAATAGAGATTCTGGATCGTAACGAAAAAGTCCTACGAAACAAGACCACTCGATTGGTGAAAGTTTTATGGAGGAACCACCAATTAGAAGAAGCTACATGGGAGCTTGAGGATGTGATGAGGGAGAGGTATCCTCATCTTTTTGTTACAAAGTGACGAATTTCGAGGGCGAAATTCATTTAAGGGGGGTAGAATGTAACGCCCGAGACTTTTATGAGAAATACTTTGTTTTTATCAAAGGAATATTTCACTACACACAACACTATCTTGTCTTGCTTTACACGTAACCGCGGCCTTCCTCAATAGCTTGTGTTGTACGCAATACCGAGTTTCACTAAACAACGATATGCTATTAAAATATTATTAAAACTAGCCGTTATGAATAGTAATAACCACATTTTGAAATTTTATAAATTTTATTTTTCAAAATGGACTTCATTTTTGGATTCGGAATATCGAAATTAGCCTAGGGTGAAATTTTGGTATTTTTCTGAAAACTTTCAATTTTTGATGAATAGTGAAACCACTAAGTGGTAGTTAAAAAACTGAATTTTTTCATAAAACTTAATTTTACCGCTTCTGTGAGTGGAATTTCGAAAATCCAAGAGACACGGTCAATATCAAGGACTAAAATGTGGTTCAATGAGATGAAAATATTTTTTGGTGAATAGTAACTTTTTACTTTTTTTACCACGGTTAAAAGTAAATAGGGTAATTAAGGGTAAAAATGATATTATTATTACCCTAACACATGTCCTAATTCTATTGTATAAGTGTAATTCGACCAAAAACAACCTTAAGAATAAAATATGACCATTTAGGCCCACTTGGATTAGATTAGGACATTTATTATCAATTTATTTAAAGAATGGTTAAAATAGTTAAAATCAAAGTTTAAAAAATAAATCATTTTTAATATGGGATTATACATAAGATAAATTCGACTATAAATATTCATTAGAAAGATAAAAAGATTTATTACATAATGGTATTTTATTTGTAATTTTTAGACTTAAAATAATTTAATTTATTTATGACACAATGATGATGCAGTAATTATCTTATTAATGAAATATTGACATAATTGATGTTATAAATACCCAAATAAATGTAATTTGAGACTTTTTATGAATTAAACTAATTTTATAGGTTAATATGACATGTTAGTATTGATTTAATTAACTTGGTTCGAACTAATCATTCTGTTATGATTTTCACAAAAATCAATTACTAAATAGTGTCAAAATTGACATAAAATAGTTTTTAAAACAAATACTATATTATTAATTGTTATTTTATTCCTAAAAATATAATGTTCGGCCAAATGACTTAGATAAAGTTATATATATTAATAATAAACAACTTTGGGTTCGTTTGGATTGATATAGTAAGTTTATTAACCTTATAGTGTAAGAAAACAAGAAGACACGGTAAAAGTTAAATTATCTAACTTAAAGTTAAATCTAAATGATAAGGTTAAAATTGATACCTAAACTTGTCTAAATTATATTGTATGAGAGTATTTCGACCCATACCCACCTTATATTCGAAATATATCAATTTGGAGCTATTAAAAACCGAATTTGACTTTATAATAAAATAATATTTTTAGTTATTCCAAAGGTGCCCCTCTCCTCCATTATAAAAGGGCACCTCCTCCCTCTCCTCCTCACACCAATTTGAGCCTTCAATCTCGGCCAAACTCTGCCACTTTCTCCTTTCAACTTCCCTATAATCATACTAGAGGTTATTGTCTTCTTCAAAGACCAACCCTAGTGCCCTAAGAGGAGGTTAAGAAGAGGCGCGTCAAAAAAAAGAGGTAATATCCATTACCGATCCTTTCCAAATTCTTTCTTCTTCAACTTCTTATTATTTAGTTGTTTCATTATGAAGTATTAACATCAGTATCACTCATATACTGATATGTTATTATAAGTATGAAACAACCCTATTTCACCATCTATCCATCCTACGGAAAACAAAATCACCGCGCGTGCGTACGTACGGAATACCGTCTTCACGCCGTGGTGTAATCTATTTTCCACCACCACCTTACTTGGATGGGTATAATGGTGTAAATAATGACTATATATGATTATTTTAAAGTGATATTGATTCTGAAATAGTATATATAAACTCCAATACAATTCCACGATCATGGGAACGATATCATCGCTCGTGCGTACGTACGGAATACCGTCTCCACGATGTGATGTGATTCGTTCTACATGATCTTCATTGCATAATGATTATATAAATGAATTGAATGAATAAATATGATATATAGTACATTAATACCATTCTGTAAATAATGTATCTATAACTTAAAGAGAATAATAAGAATTTATTCGACAAAACACGCATAAGAACAAAAAGTTATAAACACTCGAATAACAAGTAACAATGAAATATTACTACTAAGAAGCTAAGAATATGACCATATATGATATCATAAAAATAAGTATGATTCTAGAATAAGTAAATAACATTATTTAAATCATTATACAGGAGGTTCGGACACTTACGAAACAAATCGGACCTAAGGTAAGGTAAATATCACAATCTCATTTTTATCCGAGATTGTTTGTACTTTGGAATTTACTGGGATATATTTTATCATCCACTTCCATGTTCCCTAAATATGTAATATTTCTTCCATCCACCTACAATTGTTTAAACCCAATTTTATCCTTCGGTGAGTTTTTAGTAAAAGATATTAAAGGAATCTTTTGTCGTTTTTCATACAAGGTACTTTTTGACTTTTCCGACATAAGTACGAGAAGAATGTTTTTTTTAACTTATACGGAATGAATGGATTTTTAAAACATTATTTCCAAGAAGATTACTTTACAATTTTTCAAGTTTATTTTTAATCAACTTATTTTATTTTATAATTTTATGACATGTTAAGAAAGGAAAAGTGTTTTTGAAGTAGAAAGGATATTTTCCTCAAGAATAGAGTTCAAGTGTTTTATCAAAATTATTTTCCATCTAAGATAATAAAGGGTTCTGTTTATATCCCTATTATTACATTGATTTTATTATGTTGTGATGGAATTATTTTTATGAATTCCTTTATCTTATTTGAGTTGTTTTATGATGTCACGATGTTTAAGATTCCCATTTTTATTACATGGGTTATGCTATGATGTATGGTTTATGATTTTGTGGCACACATAAGAATGGTATCATTATGAGATGGGTGGGATCTATATCTCCCTCCAATGCATTGGGTAAAGATTTTATATCTCATTAGATAGTCATGGATGGAACGGTAGGTTATACCGGTTCAGTGAAACAGGACTGAAACGAGGAGTGAACTCGGTTCAGAAATGGAATTTGTCCACTAAGATAGTCTTGGCAATGAGTCTTGACTAATAAGAAATGATTATCTATGATTATGTTTGTATTCCACAAAGTTTCATGTTTTATGTTATGATTATTGGGATTACATTTCACTACCATGATTTATCCCATGTTATGAAATTATGATCTCTTTTGCAGGGTAAGATTTCCAAAATGTTATGTTTTTATTTTGATGTGATTGATATTTCTTTTGTTTACCCTTACTGAGCATTTGAGATCACCCTTTTGAATGTTTTCTTTCCCCAGGTCAGGAAGAAGGTTATTAAGTAAGATATGCCAAAAGGGACTATAGATATGATGAAATAAATGGGAGACAGTGTAGACGCTTTATGAACCAGTTGTTTATGTTTCCCAGTTTCTAAAGACACTATACCTATACGGTCCTTTCCTGGTTTTGTTATATGTTGTAATAAGTGTGCTTAAATTCTAATGTAATAACAATGTATGTAAAGTATGGGTCGTTATACAGTAGGCCACCACCAACAATTTCTAAAACAAATCTAGTCAATAACAGTGTATTCAGTTGTATAAGGAATAAATAAATCAATAAAGTAAAAAATTTACATTTATTTAGTTACTCTTTGTTTAACCGCTTTTTCTCTTGAGTTCTCATCGACACCTGATCCACAATACCTGCTTTGGCCATTGCTGGAGTCTGAACCATCCCCAAGAGATATCAAAAATCTGAATGTCCATGTTACTATTAATTATCATAATTCATATGGCATTTATCAAATACATAAATCTTGTAAATCTATTAGACATGAGTAACGTGCAATATGGGCTCTAACCTCAAGGGTATAAAGTGAGTAATAAGAAACAGATCATAATATTTTCCTAGGAAAAATGGAAAAACTCTTATGGTCTTTTACCTTAAAGGCTCACACAGTCCTTATACAACAATAGTAGAAACTCTCACAGTCTTCTTCCCTTAAGGCTTACATGTTCCTTCTACAAACAATACTAGAAGCTCTCACAATCTTCTTCCCTTAAGGATCACACGGTCCTTTTACAACAATATTAGAAGCTCTCTCGGTCTTCTCCTTTTAATCTCATTCTCACACCCCAGTTATCCCATGCACTACTTCATGCCAACATTATAACAGCCAATTCCCATTTCACGAATCAATCCATTAATTAATTAATAATTAATTAATTATATAAAACCCTTCAATTAATTCAATGATTAATTGGTCATTTCATCTTTGTCAATTGATTCAACAATTAATTAACTACCTCAATTTCCATTAATTAATTCACCAATTAATTAACCATAACTTACTCCCATTAATTAACCCAATGATTAATTAATAACATGAATTTCCCAATTCAATACTTGATAATCAATTTATTCAAAAAATAATTATTTACATCAATTTCATAAACTTGGTTGTCCCTTTAATTAATTCAAAAATTAATTAATCACATAACAACCACTAATTAATTCCACAATTAATTAACTAAATATACCATCACAAAATCATCATAATTAATTCATCAATTAATTATTTAAACTAACCAATTCCATTCCCAATTTCACAATCCTTAAATTAATTATTTTACTCAATTAATTAATTGAAAATTGAAAAAATCAATTGTTAATCATACCATAACACTTCTACAATTGCATAAGTATAAACTAAATCGAGACTATAGGATTGGAATTTAGACCAGCCACCACAAGATCAGTGATAAAGAATGATCGTCAACGAATATCCCCAAATTGAGAATAATCAATAAAGAATGCGTAAAAGAATAAGGGTTAGATCTGATCCCTTGAAAGAGGAGGAAGCAGTGAAAAAATCCCTACATCTGCGATAGAAATTTTCTTATTGATTCCTTAAAAAACTAGGTTTGGGTATCCAAGATCTGATGCCAGATCACTTCCGGATCGAAGCAGACTCCCAGGAATCAATAGCAAATGACCCACAATAAAGAGGGAGATGCGTGAAGGGTCTTCAGTTGGAGATTTAGGTGTGAGAAGGTGTTTCATTCCAAATTAGAGGTGTGTGGGATGTTTTCTGATCAAAGAAAGGTGGTTCACGGGGATTTTTTAGCCAATAAAACGAGTTCTGAAGGGTTACATGATGCTAAAACATGTTTTTTAAAAAGTTGAGCATCAAAATTACATAGTGTGAATTCCCATTTCACGTTGTGTAATAATTCTTGAGTAAAATCCCGAAAAACCCTTTAAAAAACATTAATTACAGATTACACATGGTGAAATATAATTCCATGTGGTGAAATCATATTTCACGTGGTGAAATCATATTTCACGTGGTGAAATCATATTTCACGTGGTGAAATCATATTTCACGTGGTGAAATATTACACGTAGTGAAATCTAATTTCATGTAGTGAAATCTTATGGGTGTAAATTTTAGAAGTTTTAAATAATTTAATCCATGAATTAAATTCAAAACAACCCATTTTTACCAAAAAATTTAAAAAGACTCATACCTAAAAAAAGATGGGATCTTATAATATTTATTACAATTTTATAATTATTTATATATATACATATAATTACAACTATAAATAAATATATATTTATTATAATTTTTAATTACAAATAAATATTTATTTATTTATAGTTATAAATATAAATTTTTTTAAAGGTTGAGAGGCAAAGCCCCCTTTTATTGAAAGTGAAAGAAAGTGCATGGAGGCATAGACAAAAATATAGGATGTCCAGCAAGAAAAAATTCCATAAGAGACAGTGAAAATTCAAATTGCACGAGACCAGGTGCCCATGCTATGGTGAGGGGATAGACCAGCTCTCCCAAGAGGGTGTCTACCCCTTCTCCATGTTTTCACTTGAATCCATGGTCCACCTCCATTGTCTGATAATCTAGAATCGTTGATTTCCCTGGTATCTTCTTTTCTATGTTTTTTATCATCTCTTTATTCGTCCTCCTCACTGCTACCAGATGCAAGAAAGTCAAAATAATTATGTGTACTTACCTTAGAGTGAAATTTACCCTGTTTCTAGAAAGAAACCACCAATATATATTCATTTTTAATCACCCTACTATACATTTATTTAGAAGTAGCATTCATTTTTGTACCTTTACCAAGATCAGATTCTGCTATGCCTTGATCTGAACCTCTAATATGTTTATTTTCTTGTTGAATACTCAGATTGTAGGACTGTGGAGGTGCATCAACACATCCCTACTTAGCTGCATCTATACTAGCGAGTTTCATGTCCTGCTCCGCTAACAAGCCTTTAATCTCCTTGCCCTAAGTGTCATGCATCAAAACAGGATGCTCCACAACTGGAGTTCCCAAATTAGCATATATAATGCCTTTACTAGGTGTATTTTTGGATGTTTTGGAGTTATAAATAGGGGAAGAAGCATCCCTTTTTCATGTCAAAGAGGTATTTGATTCTGTACCCTTACCATGAGAAGTTGTTCTACTTTGAGGTGTTCCTGAAATTTCATTTTCCTGTTGGAAAAACTGCTTGGAAGGCTGTGGAGAGGCACATCCATGCCCAGCTACAACTAGGCTAGCAGTCTTGCTTTGGGTGTGTGACAGAACAGGTCTCACCACCTCTGCATCAAAAACAGGCTGCTCCACAGCTTGAATGTTCAATATTGCACCTACACTACCATTCCCAGGTGCAGTGTTGCACAAATTGGTATTATAAACAGAGGAAGAAGAGCATCTTCTACCTTTTTGCTTAAAATAGGTGGCATCCTTGGCTTTCTCTTTACCTTTTCTACCTTTGGAGGCAACCAATTTATGCTCCTACCACATTTCTAAATCAACATCCTCTTGAATGTGTATTTCTCTATCTCTCTGACTGTCATCAGATTCTACCTCAGCCTGCTCCTTCTCAGATCCAGTTTTGGACATATGAGATTCACTTTCCATATGTGACTCACCTACCATGTCATCCCAAGACATTTTTTGTTTAGATATCTTCAACTGTTTATGAGAGGGATCTTTCACAACATCATCACCAATAGGGATGATGGTAACTTGAGTTGCACCCCCATCAGTAGTTTTATTGCAGTTACTGTCATTTTTCATTTTACCACCTTTTTCAGGGGCTTGAACTACTCCTTCATCCTGGGCCTGGACAGAAAGGACAAACTCTTCCCCTTGATCTTGGGAAATAGGGCTAGGCCCTTCATATGTAGCTTAATTGACTACTCCATCATGAGATTGTTCATCAGGATTCTCTCTTTGGTCACTTGCTTGGGCAGTAGAAGCATCCCCTTCATGTTTTCTTTTTCGACAAAGAGCAGCTTCATGCCCCTTTAGGTGAAAAATAGTGAAAATTATATTACCCCTACAACTAGATTTTACATGGCCAATGATACCACAAACCTCACAGAAAAGAGGTGTTTTGCATACTCAATTCTAAGGCTAACCTCATCTTGAGGGGTGGAAAGCACTATAAGATCAATTAAAATAGAACTTAGATCAACCTCTATTAGCATCCTAAAAAAGTGACCATAACTCACCACTTCTGTTTCATTGTCCATTTGAATTGGGGTCCCAATAGCTAAGGCTATATCAAAAAGAATTTCAGGATGCCAAAGTAACCAATTTAGGCTATGGACTTTGACCCACAACTGCGTGTAGGTTTCCTTAAAATCATTGATATTGAAATTCAAATTCTAGTCATGAAATCTCAGGATACCTGGCTTGAGGTCAATTGAACCTACACTCCATGTCATCCCTTTCAATTTAGTAGAGTGAAAAATAACATGGAAGAAACTGCGCCCTAAAGAGATACATTTGAAGTCTGTAAAACCTCAAATGGAGGCCAATCTCGAAACTAGGTCAGAGACCTTCCAAGGTTTCATTCCCATCGATAATGAAATAAAAGCAATAAATGAGTACATACAAAGCTCGATTCGTTCTGAAATTGCTCCATCAGAACCTGATACATGGGTAGTAGATCCCTTTTTAAAAATTTGATGTGCAACACGATCCTTTAGAGATGTGAATGGTCTGCTTGGGAAATCGAAAGGCAAGGAACCTTTTGATTTATCAATGTCGAGGTCCCTAGAGGTCATCTTCTCTTTCTCTGCAAGATGATTCGGGACATATGCATATAGATTGAGGCTTCAAGGATGATTGGGAATCTGATCAGCAGCTGAGGGTTTTCGTTCCCATTCCTCCATCTATGTTATTATCCGTTATAAACATAAATAAATATTTATTTATTTAAATAATTATAAATTTATAAAAAATATATTTATTATTCTTATATAATTTTATATAAAATTAAATAAATATATTTAGAAATATATACAAATATTGATAAATAAATATAAATATTTATAATTAGAATTATAAATATATATATATATATTTAAATAATTATAAAATTATAATAAATATATTAATTCTATATATATTAATAAAATTATAAAAATAATAAATATATTTGTTATAATTTTATAATTATTTAAATATATATATAGTTATAATTATAAATAAATATATATTCATTTGACTAGTTATAAAATTAGAGGAAATATATTTATATATATCTATAATCTTATTAATATATATAATTAATATATTTATTATATATATTTCTAATATTATAAATATAATTAATATATTTATTGTAATTTTATAATTATTTAAATAAAAATATTTATTTATTTATAATTATAACTATAAATAAATATTTATTTATTTATTTGAATAATTATAAAATTATAACAATTATATTTATAATTTTATTAATATATATAATTAATATATATATTATAATTTTATAAATATAAATAAATATTTATTTATTTATAGTTATAAATATAAATATATATATCTTTATCAGTGCTAAAAAATGCTGATAAAGGCATGTTTTATCATCACTTTCTATTTTAGCGCTGATAAAACATACTTTTATCAACGCTTTTTAACTAGCACTGATAAAAGTTTAACCCAATTTTATAAATGAACCCTAATAGCCTCATCCTTCTCTCGCACACCTCAAGCTCTCATGAAAGCTGACCTCTGCGCCACCGACCCCTCCTCTACCCCGACCTCACCTCTGTCGCCGCCAACCCCTCCTCTATCGCGAACGCTCCTCCACCGCGAACCCTTCTCCACTGCGAACCCACCTCTGCTGTGACCCCTCCTTCGTCGCGAACCCTCCTCCACTGCAAACCCACCTCTACTCCTCTGCTGCAAACCCACCTCCGCTGCAAACCCACCTCCTCCGCGCGCCGAACCCCACCTCTGTCGCGAACCCTCCTCTGTCGCAAACCCACCACCACCGCGAACCCCTCCACGGCCTTCGCCGCCACTGCCGTCACCACCTACCCCAACTCTGCCACTGTTGGACCCTACTACTTCTGTAGGAGTTCCATTTTTTCCACATTATTATGAATTTCTAATATATAGATAGATTTTGGTTTTAATCAGGTTTTGGTATGTTCTTACATTACATTTAAATTTTTTGTGTGTTCCTATTTGTGTAGCCCAGGTTCCCCAAACATCAGTTTCAGGCCCACCACACCCAATGATAGTTCATATTGAGGTTATATTTGGAGAATTACCTTTAGCACTACATTGTTCCTATTATCTCTGGTGAATCTCTAGGTGTACAAATCAAATATCCCACCTTTGTTACCCTCCAAACCCACCCCCACCCTGCGTTCTAGAAGATTATTTTCCCTATAACCTCTTGATCCTCCCTTCCCTAAATCAGTTGTGGTTGGTGAACATCACTTAACATCATGTTTCACTCTCACTTTGGTTCAACTGATTTAATGGAATCAATGGATTAGAATTCGATAGATGGATCCTCATCCCTATCTATTATGGAGGGTTAACATTTATAGTCTTCTCACATTCAATGTTCATCTCTCATTTTGATTTTTGGGTATGATCATAATTCATTAAATAGATTATCCATTGTAATCAACTTGATTGACCTCTATGGTATGGATACAAATTCAATCATGAACAAGAAATCATTTTTCAAACATCTTTTCTTAGAGATAGATTTCATTCGGACCTTTCTTAGGATAGTCATAGTTTCAGTTGTCATAGATTTATCCTTATTTGAGGGACCTTATATTCTTAACAAGGTAAATATTCATCTCACTAATAATTAAGACTTCATCTTCCTAAGCTCCCTCACCCATATTAGAATCCTTCTATTCTCTAATAAATTTGGAATGTGTTTGGATTTTTCTATATGCTAAAAAATACACTCTCCAAATGTAGCACAATATAGTGGACATAATCTATGTCGATCATGATTTGGACTCACCTTTAATGCTCAACATCATTAAGGCATGTCCTTCTTCCCTCTTGGATCTTAATTCTCTTATTGAACTATAATTCCCCTATT
This sequence comes from Viscum album, assembly GCA_963277665.1. Classification (NCBI taxonomy): domain Eukaryota; kingdom Viridiplantae; phylum Streptophyta; class Magnoliopsida; order Santalales; family Viscaceae; genus Viscum; species Viscum album. Next base: position 871,292,949 of record OY728143.1, on the reverse strand, counting down.
CTTAGGATCTGTTTCCCTTGATTTAGCCAAATTTCATTTGATACCTATCTTTTTATATGGTAGTAATCTAATTCTTATATTTACATATAGAATTATACTAATCGTGTTCATTAAGTCCCACACTCTTGTGTATCTCCTCCATTAGACTTGGATTCTCCTCATGATCAAATTGTGAAATCAGTCGAATCACCCAACACATTATCCTTCATGAATATATTGTAGACAATCACCCTTAACTTCTCAATAAATGAAATAAGAAGAAGAAAAATAAATCTTTTTCATATAATCCATGATTTATGATCACTCAATCAATGTATAATTACAAAATAAATGTTGATACCCAACATAATTTTGTTTCAAGCCCCTAGGACTCCACTATGTCATCCTGATGATGTCTACATTGATATAGAATTATAAGTGGATTTGATCCCCATTAAAGATTAAATACCAGTTCAATGTAATTAGGAGTAATGTCATTTTTCAACATAAATTTCTGTATCCCATCAAGTAATATTGATTATTTGGGGTTTTTCTCAAAATCTTCATATAGTTAATAGCTTACATGCTTATCTATAGATCTAACTGACATTGTACTTTCAGTTTCAAAAATATGTATATATATTTATATCACATAGTGATTATTATTCTCTTTAACAATAATTTTTTAATGTCCTTGGAATATAATTCACATTAATAGGTTACAATAGTTTCCCACTATAATGAGAACATATATATTCCATAAATATATTATTAAATAAATATATCATATAGTCTAGATACATATATCTTACATGACATATATGACAGTTGACTATCGGGTGATAGAGTCTCATATGAAATTGATACAACTTCTTATGAAGTTCGTAGTTGGTGATCTCTAAGAATAATTGTCCCAAGGAAAGACCTGCTAATAGGAATTTCACATGTTTTATGTGTCATTTGATATTACTATATGAATGTTTATTTTCCCTAAAATTATATTTTTTTTATTTCTCTTATAGATTTATATTTTATAAAATCTTGGTTATTTTTGGTTCATGTATCTTTTACAAAGTGCCTCTCTTGGGATTTATGTCTTTGTGAAAATGATTAAGTGCCTCTTTTAAAATGATTCAAGTGTTTTAAAATGTTTCTTAAAAATTATATGTGTTCAGCATAGGATTTTTTTAGTTTAAAATATATTTAAAATGATTTAAACACTTGACATGGAGTTAAGTTACATGCAAACTATTTTTCAACTCACCCTATTGGCTTTCATAAAGGGGTGTTAATGTTTTGAAAGTGTATTTAATGCTGGTTTCATTTTAACAAGGAGTGTGTGATGTTTTAAATGAAAATTTTCAGAATATAGAGGGTTGGATTTCATTTTAAATGATTAAGACTGTTGGGTCATGAAGTTTCCTTGAATTCTTTAAAAAAGGAATTGTGGTTTTTTGAAAGAGTGTTTGGAATTGATTGGTTTATTTTAAAAAGGGTGTGTTATTTTAAAGTGGAATTTGTGTAAATGGTTGGTTTTTCTAATGGGATTTCAAATGTGATTTTATAAATAGTTTTCAAAGGACATTTGAAATTTAGTTTTTCCATAATATTTTAATTTTAGATTTTTATATAATTAGGAAAACCAATACATTATATAGGGAAGACAAGTAGATTGATAATAATGCCATGGAAAGGGAATGTCACTAACTCTATCCAACCCATAGGATATCCATCATGACCTCACTCCTGCAAAAGGTAAATTAATGCTTAACCACATTGCAACTACTAAACCTACTTTTCATCCAACATCACCTGCATGGTTTAAATTAGGGGGCCCCTTGTTTGATATGTCTATTTAGGCATTTTCCCTCAGAGGGATGCATTTGATTATTAATATGAAATGTTTGATTCTTATTCGTGGATGTGAAAATGGTCTTTTTCTTGTGAGGTTGTTAGAGTTGACATGTGATTTACTACTTATATTATATTTATTCATGTGATGATCATTGACTTGTTGTTTCTCACTTCCACTTATTTGGATGTATGGTAACCCTATGAATTAAAAAATAGGTCCAAATGTATACTACACTAGTTAGCTCACACACTAGCTAGTAACCCTTAGTTTTATGGTTTTCTTAGTCTATAAGAGTGTCCCTAGTGAGGCATGTGTGAATAAGTCAGGTAGATTTTCTATTTTTTAGGATTCAATATAGGTCGACTATTGTCCTCATTGTAGTGTAAGTACAAAATGAAGAAATAATTTAATTCCATATATGATTTTGATACATTGTATGTAGAGACCCAAGCTTGACGTACATGTAAATTACATTACTTTTTCAGAAAACTTAATACATGACACAAACAGACGCCCAATGACCGTATTAGTTTAGTGTCTTTGGAAACTTGGAACATAAACTTCTAATCATGTTGAAAGATCTTCAACATCTCTCATAAAGATCTTCCCCTTTTGTTTTCTTACCTAAAACCTTTCTTTATATCCTGGGGAAAATAAAACATAAAAAGGGTGAGCTCAAATGATCAGTAAAGGTAAACATTGAGAACATATAAACAATCCATAAACATTTGAACGTAAAAACATGAACATAAAACATCAAAATCTTGAGAAATAACATGAATCTTGGCAGTACATAAGGCATAGATCATAATGGAACGTCAATAATGATAAAATAGCATGGGAATAAAACATGTAATTGTGGAAAACCATCAATAACTTGATATGATTTCCATATTAGTCAAATTATTGCTGCCAAGACCATCATAGTATACAAAGTCCATTACTGAACCGGGTTTACTTGTCGTTCCAGCCCTGTATTACTGAACCGGATTTTACTTGTCGTTCCAGCCATGTCTATCTCATGAGATATAAATCTTTACCCAATTCATTGGAGGGAGATATAGGTCCCACCCATCTCATAATTAAATCATTCTTACTTGTTCCACAAAATAAACATAAATCATTCATCATAACACAAAGAATAAAATGGGTTTCATAAACATCATCTCATCATAACATAATCTATATAAAACAAATGGATATCATTTCATCATAAGAAGAATCAAACCATGTAAATAATAGAGACATTATACTTGAAACATAATCATACTAAATAATTTCATCTTAGATGGGAAATAGTTTTGAAAAAACACTTTAAATGAATTCTTGAGGAAAATATCATTTCTTCTTCAAAATCATTTTCTTTTCACAAAATGCCATGGAATTTTAAAAGAAAAGAATTTTGTAAAAAATAATCATGAAATCTTGTAGAGTAATCTTCATGAAAATTAGGCATTATGAAACCGTAAAAATCCGCTCATGCCGTATAAGTTAAAAAAACATTCTTCTCGTACTTTGGCCGGAAAAGTCAAAAAGTATCTCGTACTGAAAACGAAAAAAGATTCCTTTCATATATTTTACTAAAAACTCACCAATAGGTAAAATTGGATTTAAAAAATTGTAGGGGGATATAAATAATATTACATATTAAGTAAACATGGATGTGGTTGATAAATATGCCCCAGTAAATATCGAAGTATAAACAATCTCGGATAAAAATTGAGATTGTGATATTTTCCCTTACCTTTGGTCCGATATGCTTCATACATATCTGAACCTCCTATATAATGATTTAAATAATGTCATTGACTTATTACAGAATCATATTCATTGTTATGATATCATATATGGTCATATTCTTATCTTCTTATTAGTAATATTTCATTGCTACTTGTTATTCGGGTGTTCATTGCTTTATGTTCTTATGCGTGTTTTGTAGAATAAATTCTTATTCCTATTTTTAGGTTATATATAACTCATTTACATAATGGTATTAGTGTAATATATATCATATTTATTCATTCAATTCATTTATATAATCATTATTCAATGAAGATCATGTAGAACGAGTCGCATCACATCGTTGAGACGGTAGGCCGTACGTACGCACGAGCGATGATATCATTCTTTTGATATTAAAATCATATATAATTGTATGGTATATCATATGTAAAAAATAATAATAATTCTATATTTATTATTTATATCATTTATAGTCATTATTATACCCATCCAAATGATGAAATGTTTTAATAACAAACTACACCACGACTTGGAGACGGTAAGTCATACGTACGCACGTGTGGTGACTTTTTCATTCATAGGATGGATAAAATAACTAATATGGTTGTAAAATTTTTATAATAACATCATAGTATATAGAATATACAGGATTTATTATTTTATAATGGAAACAACAAAGAAGGAGGAAGTGGAAGAAGAAAGGAACTTGAAATAGGTGGTGAGATATTTACCTCTTCTTCGGGTTCTTCCTTTTGATTTGATCAAAAGGTCTCCTTAGGTTGGCTTTCTGACTAAATTAATTCCTTTAGGATGAAGGGAGGACATTTGAGAGGGTATTTGGATAGGGTTTGTCCGAGCCAAATGTCATTTGAGGTGTGAATTAGAGAGAAGGGGGAGTGCCCTTTTATAAGAGGGGTGAGGGGCACCTTAGGAAAAACTTAAAATATTATTTTATAATAAATTTATATTCAGTTTATAATGGATAAAGAGTGACTTATTTCTAGGATAGAGTGTGTATGGGTCAAAATAATCTCAACAAATTGGTTTTATAAAAGTTTAGGTTACCATTTTAACCTTATCATTTAGATTCAACTCTAAGTTAAATAATTTAACTTTTACCGTGTCTTCTTGTATTCTTACACTATATGGTTAATAAACTTACTATAAACTGTCAATCAAATCCCAATTGGTTCATTAATGTCATATATATTATTATATAATTCTTTTGTCCAAACCTTATATTTTTATGACCATTATATCAATTAATAATATAATATTTTTTTTTTAACTCTTTTATGTCAATTTTGACACTATTTGGTATTTTGTTTTCTATAAATTTATAAAAGAATTATTACTTAAAAAAAATTCATATAACCAACCTTAATATTTTATATTAACCTAGAAAATTATTTTAATTCATAAAAACTCTCAAATTACATTTATTTGGGTATTTATAATATCAATTATGTTAATATTTCATTAATAAGGTAATTACGGCATCATCATTGTGTCATAAATAAATTAAATTGTTTAATGTCTAAAAAATATAAATAAAATACCATTATGTAGGAAATCATTTTATCCTTCTAATTAATATTTATAGTCTAATTTATATTATGTATAACCCTATATTAAAAATGTTTTAGTTATTAAATTTTGATTTTAACTATTTTAACTCTTCTTTAAATAAAATAATAATAAGTGTCCTAATCTAATCCAACTGGACCAAAGAGGTTCATATTTTATTCCTAAGGTTTTTTTTGGTCGAATTAAACTTATCCAATAGAATTAGGACATGTGTTAGGCTAATAATAATATCATTTTTACCCTTAATTACCCTATTTACTTTTAACTGTGGTAAATAAAAGTAAAAAGTTACTATTCACCAAAAATTATTTTTATCTTATTGAACCATATTTTACTCCTTTATATTAACCGTGTCTCTCATATTTTCGAAATTCAACTCACAGAAGTGGTAAAATTAAGTTTTATGTAAATTTGCAAATGCTCCTAGGAGATGGGTAAAAGACAGCAAAAAGTTCAAATAAAATTTTTATATATCTAAAATTATTATAAAATGACTCCAATGAATTACATTGAACTTATATAGGTATTATGTATCTATTTTGACCTAAAATAAATTCAAATAAAATAAATTATTATTTAAATAAAAAGTCAATTTTAACCAATAACTCGATGTTTTCACTATTCATCAAAAATTGAAAGTTTTCAGAAAAATACCAAAAATTCACCCTAAGCTAATTTTGATATTCCAAATCCAAAAATGAAGTCCATTTTGAAAGATAAAATTTATAAAATTTTAAAAAGTGGGTATTACTATTCATAATGGCTAGTTTATATAATATTTTAATAGCATATCGTTGTTTAGTGAAACTCGGTATTGCGTACAACGCAAGCTATCGAGGAAGGTTGCTCTTGCATGTAACGCAAGCCAAGAATAGTGTTTCATATACTACAAGATAATACAGTGTTGCATATAGCGCAAAATAATCTTGGTGTAGCGTACAACAAAAGACATCAAAGAAATTAAAAATGATAATTCTCATAAAATTTCAGGGTGTTACATTGTAGATAATAGAATTGGATCCAGGAAAGAGGGATCTATATAACAATTAGATTTATCATATAAAGGAGAAAGTGGATGATATGAAATAGTGAAAGGTTTATCTAGTTGTAAATGTATTTCAATAATTATAAGGATTAGATTTTAGTTAGATTTTCTCTCCTGTTGTAAAGTATATAATAATTCAGATGGTTCTCATCTTGGTTTCCATTGAAGGTTTATTTATAGAAAAAATGGATGTCATGATTATATTCCTTCATGGAGATTCTAAGGGAGAGATCTACATAGATCAACTAGAAGGTTTCATGCTAAATGGAATAGAAGGTTCAGTTCCAGTCTCAAATGGAGTTTTTGTGGGCTTAAGTAGGCACCAAGACAGTGTAAATAGAATTTCAATCCTTTCATTATAGAATTAATGTTCATGCAGTATAATGTAAATAATTTCTACTATATTAAGGTGTATTACAATGGGAGTTTTGTCATTTTACTTCTTTATGTGTATGAATTTGTCTTAGTTAGACCAATGAAGGAAAGGCTAGAAGAGCTGAAGATTGATTTATCTAGAAGATCCCAAATGAAGGACCTTGGTTTTGGAAAGTGAATATTGGGGATAAATATTGAAAGATACTTAAATTCTATAACTTTTTTTATCCTTGGTTAATTTTTATATCAATGTTTTGTGTATTTATTTTGTTAAATATTAATATTACCAAATAGAATAGGATATATATATAAATAAAGAATGGATGGATGCCAATCATTTGACAAAAGAGTATAAAGATGGATTGAAAGAGTTCATCAAGTTTGAAAAAGATCATGCATATGACCCTTTTTAAATCCTTTGGTTGTGTTTACGCTATTGTTATTCAAGAAAAATTAGTCCAAAGGAGTTAGAAGAACCCCTGATCTGTCACGGAATAGATTAAAGTTATAAATGTTTGAATAAACATGGGGAAAAGTGAATGTAGCTAGTGGTTGGGATAACACTAAGTTTTATGGATCATATGATATGATTACAAGTGTTGACAATGAATAAGACCATGTCGAGGATGTGATTACAGATGTGAATGATGATGAAGCTCATATTGAGGAAATGATCAGGACAGTTGAAGATGAACTTCGTGATTGCCCAAAATTATTTGAGAAGTTAAATATTTGTGCAAAGACATCATTGTATGTTGGTTTCACTAAATATACAGCATTGTCAGCCATACTAAAGCTATATAATTTGAAAGTAGTCAATGGATGGAGTGACACCAGTTTTACAGAACTACCTGCTCTCTTAAATGACATGATCCCAAAAGATAATGAGCTCCTCATCCAAACATATGATGCCAAAAAAATGATACGCTCGATGGGTATGATCTCTGAAAGAATATATGTCCACCTGAATGATTGTATACTATTTATCAAGGACCAAAAATCACTTATAGAATTCCCAAAGTGTGATGCTTCTTGATACAAGAATGATGAATTTGGTCCTGTGAAAGTTTTATGGTAATTTCTAATCATTCCAAGGTTTAGGCACCTATATGGAAGTGAGGATATTGTAGGGAAATTTACGTGGCATGTAGATAGAAGAATTAAATATGGGAAACTACATCACCTGTTAGACTCTCCTCGGTGGAATAGAATTAATCATGAGTATCTTGAATTTAGAAATTATTCAAGAAACCTTTGTCTTGCGTTATCTATAGATGAAGTGAATCCTTTTGGTTTTCAAAGAAGCACTCACAGTACATGGTTAGTTATGTTGGTTAATTATAACATTTCACCGTGGTTATGCATGAAATGAAAATACATCATGTTATTTATGCTTATATCAAGACCAAAACAATTGGGTAATTATATTGATGTTTATTTGGCTCCATTGATCGAGGGTTTGAAATTATTATGGGATTCAGGTGTTACGTTATATGATACTTACAAAAATAAAGATTTCACATTGAGAGCCATGCTGTACGGGGTGATAAATGAATTATCTACTTATGAAAAATTTTCAGTATATATAATTAAAGTAAATCAAGGGTGTCCCATTTGTGAACAAGGTACTCAGTCAATTAGGTTTAAACATTCATCGAAAACTGTGTTTCTATGACATCGTAGATTTTTACCCCGATAGCATAAGTACTGATATTAGATGAAATCATTTGATGGAAGTTCAGAAGAATATACAACACCGTCTCCACTAATAGGTGATCAACTGTTTGAGAAAGTAAAATATGTGGACACTGGTTTTGGTAAACTATTTTTGAAAAACATTATGAAAATCGATTGGAAAAAGAGATCAGTTTTTTTTTTGAATTACCATACTTTAATTGTCTATACATCAGAAATTTTCTTGATGTTATGCATGTTGAAAAAAATGTATGTGATAGTGTCATCGGCACATTGCTAAATACACCCAGAAAAAAAGGATGGGATTAAGGTTAGGTTGTACATGGTTAACATGGGAATATGAGAAGAGTTGGTGCTAGTGAAGGGTGAAAAATGAACTTTTCTTCCTCTAGTTGCTTACACTCTTTCCAGGCAGGAGAGATATCAGTTTTGAAACTTCTTAAATGACATAAAGTTTCTAGAGGGGTATTCATCAAATATCAAGAACATCATTTCAATGAATGATTTAAAGTTAAAGGGTATGAAATCACATGATTTCCATGTTTTGATGCAATATATAATGCCTATATATTTACATTTTATTTTTTCCAAGAATGTATGTCATACATTAACCAAGATTTGTTTTTTCTTCAAATCTATATACAGCAAAGTTATATACTCGGTGAAATTACCGACTATGGAAATAGAAATTTCCATCATATTATGTGAATTGGAAATGTTATTCCTTACAAAATTATTTGATATGATGGTTCATTTGATAGTTCACTTGGTGAAAGAGATTCAACTATGTGGTCTTATACACTATAGATGGATGTACCCCATTGAACGGTATATGAATATTTTTAAAGGGTATGTCAAAAATTAAACTCGCTCAGAGGGTTGTATTGAGAAGTGGTATATTGTTGAGGAAGCAGTTGAATTTTATATTGAATGTCTGTCCAGTGTGGAAAGCATTGGTCTATTAAAATATTGCCACACTAGGTGGCTTGCGGGTGAAGGGATTTCTGGAAAAGAAGTTGTCACAATCAATATTACATATCATAAGTAGGTCCACATTTACATTTTGTATAACAGTTTAGAGGTTTCCCTATATGTTGAAACCCAAAAAGAAATTCTTAGGCATTTGAATCCATCAAGGGGTGAAAGATGGATATCAAATACATATAATTAACAGTTTATAGGATGGTTTGAGGACCATATTTTTAAGGATTCAAATGAAAATCTGGATTCAATTTCAAAATGAATTTGATGGCTAGCAAGAGGGCCAAGTGTGTATGTATTATCTTACAATGGTTATGTAATTAATGGTTATATGTTCTATACAAATGATCATGATGAAGACAGTACCATGAAAAATAGTGGAGTTACACTTTTGGCTAAAGTAGTGCATGTTTCTGGTACTAAGGATAGAAATCCAATTTATGTGAAAATGTCATACTTTGGAATCATCAAAAAATATGAGAGTTTGATTATACAACATTACAAGTGATGATTTTTCAATGCAAGTGGGTTGATAATAGGAGTGTTGTTAAAATAGATGAATTGGGATTCGTGGGCCCCTCTACCCCATGTGGAACTGTCCTGAAAGCCCGGGTGTCGTTATATGAAAACACTACTTTTATTACAAACTTAAACATGATTTATTACATAAAACTTCACTTGATACAACAAGAATATTGAGAGTTTTAGTGTATTTGGGGCTTAGGATCATTACATAAAAACTTAAAACATGAAATACAACATCTTTATTGAAAACTTCCTTTACATGACCACTACATTCCCTCGTACTTAGCATTGCATGGGATAAACTGAGGACATGCATAAGAAAAGGGTGAGCTATAAATCCCAGTAAGGGAGTACACATGAAATAACATGAGGAGTAAAATACATGTTAGACAATAGGCATATCAATAGAGCATAAAAGAAACATGAACATAAAGGCATGATAAAGCATGATAATCATAACATTGAAATGTGGCAACAACACTTAACATGGAATTAGCATGAGCCAAGGCTCATTGCACATGGAGCATGAGTAAATCCTCATTGCACATAAAGCACGAGTAAAACCTCGTTGCACTTTAATTAGCATGAGTAAACACTCATTTCACATGACGTATAATGATACTATACTTTACCCAATGCATTGGAGCGCTATAAGGGCGCAGCCTTCTTAAACATTTCATTTCATGCGTAAGTGTGCCACATGGATAATAAAACATGGATTCATTAAACATAATAATTTATTCCACGATAAAGGAATGTGGAATTCATATATGAAACTTTATAATCAATAAGTAAATGTGCATAAAGGTGAATACCCTTGATGGATAAATGGGCATGGTATTCACTACACAATGGTAATGGTTTAGAAAATCGGTGCGATTTCAGCAGCATAACAACGTGACGTAAGAATTCATAAAAAAAAGGTTGATGAGAGAGAAAGTGGTTCCTCATCATATTTACATGTAATGTACAGTAAGGAGGTCATATAGATACATGTCCCAACAATTGTAATGAAATTTAGATTCATGATACAAAAGTATTGCTTGAACGTAAATGAGGAGAGAGAAGTTCCTTTCAGAATTTCGGCATAGTAATGGGTGTATATGGGAGGAATTTAATGAGAGAGAAAGGGGTCTCTCATCATTCAAACATAAAGATGGAAGTATAAGGGAGGTGTGAAACCATACCCCAACATTCATAATTTAAATTAAAAGGCAAAACAACTTAAAGAAAATTGGACAAAAACGAGAAATGAAGAAAAAACCCTTACTTGGAAGTGTGCTTCCAAAGGCTAGAGAGAGGCTTGTGAGAGGCTTCTTGGGAGCTTGGGGCACCTTGGGAGGATTCTAGAGATAGTATGGAAGAGGTTGGATGAACTCCAAGGGTTTTGAGTGAGGAGGAAGTGGGAGCTTGGGTGGGTTTATCTAGGAAAGGTGAGGGAATTCTTTATTATTTAGGTTTGGGTCCCCTTACATTAAATTAATCCAAACCACAAACCATACCATGGTTTTTGCCCATGTTTTTTGGAAAAGGGAAGAGGAAAATAATATTTTATAAGTAAAAATTCCGAACTTCTTAAAATATTAGGTTTGCTTATGTAGAGGTGAGTCACACTCCCATGGAAATTAATTTAAAAAGGCAAGGTGTTGAATAAGTCTTGATGGGTCCATTAATGCTTTGAAAAGTAAGTCAAAAAAACCCAAAATCACATTATTTTAATGGTAAAATATATGTTGGCCGAACATAAAGATTATAGTATTTTATTACATCACTATTGGGTCATTATGATGTCATAAAACACATTATATATTTAAACGGTATTTAATTTTTACCCAAAAATTTGACTGTCTCAGAAAATTATGAAAAATTCACCATTGGATAATTTCAACGTCCTGATTCCAGAAATAAAATTTATTTTATCTAAATAATTTTCTAAATGTGTTAATTTTCACTTTTAAAATAAAAACCGACATTTATCGAAAATTCACGGGTTTTGACAGAAATGGATTTCAAACCTTAATAAAAAAATTAATTGCATTCATAAAATTATAAGATAATTTATATTTAATAAAAATTAATTTAATAATATTATTATTATTTTATTAAAATATTATTTAATTCAAAAATCCCTTAATTTAATAAAATAGATTTCTTAATTAAATAATAACTAAAAACACCATGTGGACTTTAAAAACTATTTACAATGTATCAAAAATGACTAGAAATTATATTCATTATTATATACAAAAATAATGTACATGAACATAGTACTAATTATTTGTTACATAACCCCTTAAAACAGCCGCATAAGACCTAAGGGTAAGGTGTGCGATGGTGACAGACTCTTGGGGTGGCTCGGATAACATCGCTCGAGTGGTAATTTCAATCAACTTCCACTTTTCCCGTAGACAGTCACGTTCGAGATTGACATGATGAAGCTCAGCTTAGGCTTGGTCAAGGTCGAAGCCCAAAGACTCCACCTCTTTTCCGAGCTCCAACAAATGGGCTTAGTATGGGGCAATTCTACTGGATGAGGCCATCGCTTCCTTTGTCTAAGTAAATTAGATTTGTTAAAGTCCTATATTTATACTAATCATGTGATCACTGTTCAATGGCTATATTAGCAACGGTCAAAATTCTTAACATAAAACCAAAGAAGTTGACATTTTATATAAACATAAAGAGACATTTAATTAGATCAAGAGGGATTTCCATTAATGAAACTTTGGGTCGTTACAATATTCCCCCCTTAAGAAATTCCGCCCTCGAAATTTTCCTTTTCCCACACTAAAACAAATGTGGGTAACTCGGCTTCATCATATCCTCTGATTCCCAAGTCGCTTCTTCAAACTTGTGGTTTCTCCAAAACACCTTGATGAGGGGCATTGTCTTATTTCGTAGAACTTTTTCTCTACGATCAAAGATCATCACTGGTTGCTCCTCATAAGAAAGATCATCTTCCAATTGTACCACCTCAGAAGAGAGTACATGTGAAGGGTCCGGTATGTACTTCCTTAAGAGGGATACATGAAGGACATCAAGTACTTTGGCCATGGTAGGTGGAAGTACTAGTCGATAGGCCACAGCCCCGACACGATCAAGAATCTCAAAGGGGGCGATGTACCTTGGACTTTACTTACCTTTACTTCCAAACCTCATGACCTTCTTCCACGGAGATATGCGTAGAAACACCATGTCTCCAACTTTAAACTCAAGGTCTCATCGATGATTATCTGCATAACTCTTCTGTCGACTCTGGGCTACCTTGATATGCTGCTGAATGGTTTTCACCTTCTCCACCATTTCTTCGACCATTTCTGGTCCAAGCAGCTTACGTTCACCGACCTCATCCCAACATGTCGGTGTTCTGCACCTTTTCCCATACAGGGCTTCATATGGTGTCATTTGGATGCTTGAGTGGAAACTGTTATTATAAGAGAACTCAACCAGAGGAAGATGTTGATCCCATCCTCCTTTAAAGTCCATTGAGCATGCTCTCAACATATACTCAAGTGTTTGGATAGTCCGCTCGGATTGGACATCAGTTTTATAATGATAGGCCGTATTGAAGTTCAGTTAAGTATTCATAGCATGTTGAAGACTCTTCCAAAACTTAGAGGTGAATATTGGATCTCGGTCAGACATAATAGATAGTGGTACTCCATGCAACCTTACCACTTCCCTGATATATATCTGTGCCAGTTGATCCAAAGAAAAATCCTCCCGAATAGCAATGAAGTGTGCAGTCTTTGTAAGATGATCCACAACAACCCAGATTGCATTGTTGCCTTTAGATGTCCTTGGAAGTCCGGTGACAAAGTCCATGGTGATGTTCTCCCATTTCCATTTTGGTATGGGCAATGGTTGCAGCATCCCCTTAGACTTCTGCCTCTTTGCCTTCACTTGCTGACACACCAGGCACTTTGATGTATATTCAGTGATCTCCTTCTTCAGCTCCGGACTTGATGGAACACATAGTCTTTTCCCAAACCGCACAATTCCTTCTTTATTAACATTAAACTCTGAGGATTTCCCTTTTTTGATAGCTTCCACTTTTTCCTGAATTCCCACATTATCCTTTTAAGCATCCTTTAACCTTTCCAAAAGAGATGGTTGAGCAATCATTTGTGAAAGGATTGATGATGTTCCCTTCTTTATGATTCTCACGTCCATCTTCATCAAGTCTAAGAAGATTGGATCCTTATCAACTCTCATCATTGATATAATTGCTGGGTCCTTTCTACTTAGGGCATCTGCCACCTTGTTCGCTTTCCCAGGGTGGTAATGTATTGAACAGTCATAATCCTTGATGAGCTCTATCCATCTTCTCTGGCGCATATTAAGCTCTTTCTATGTGAATATATATTTAAGACTCTTGTGGTCAGTATATATCTCACATTTCTCTCTATAGAGATAATGTCGCCAGATTTTCAAGGCAAAGATCACCGCCGCCAACTCCAGATCATGTGTTGGATAGTTTCACTCATGGATTTTCAACTGCCTTGAGGCATAGGATATAACTTTATCATTCTACATCAGCACATATCTTAATCCCTTCTTTGAAGCATCACTGAAAACAACAAAAAGTTCCCTACTTGTGGGTAAAGTGAGCACGGGCGTAGTGATAAGCCTCCTTTTCAACTCCTTGAAGCTTTCTTCGCATTCATCACTCCAAGCAAACTTTACTCCCTTTCGAGTTATCTTGGTAAGAGGGTTGGACAACCGTGAGAAATTTCTCACAAATCGTCGATAATATCCAACTAACCCCAAGAAGCTACGGATATCTGTTACCGATGTTGGCCTTGGTCATCCCTCAATTGCATCTGTTTTGGAGGGGTCCACAGATATCTCATTGCTTGTGATGATATGGCCTAAGAATGAGACCTCCTTCAACCAAAACTCACACTTGTTGTACTTTGCATAGAGATTCTCCTTGCACAAATTCTCTAGTACAGTTTTTAAATGCTCCTCATGATCCTCCTTGGTTTTGGAGTATATTAGAATATCATCTATAAAGACTACCACAAATTTGTCAAGGTAATCTCTAAAGACTCTATTCATCAAGTCCATGAATATTTCTGGAGCATTGGTGAGTCCTAAAGGCATTACTATGAATTTATAGTGCCCGTATCTTGTACGAAAAGCAGTCTTGGGGACATCTTCCTTCTTCACCCTTACTTGATAATATCCCGACCGCAAATCCACCTTGGAGAAGTATTGTGCTCCACGCAGCTGATCAAACAAGTCATCGATTCTTGGGAGAGGATACTTGTTCTTTATCATGATTTTGTTAAGTTCACAATAATTGATGCAAAGCCGCATTGACTCATCTTTCTTCTTGACGAAGAGGACTGGTACACCCCATGGTGAAGTACTTGGGAGTATAAACCCTTTATCCAGATTCTCCTGTAGTTGTTTCTTCAACTCTTCAAGCTCAAAAACAGTCATTCTATATGGAGTCTTGGATATTGGTATCACCCCAGGTATAAGTTCAATTGAGAACTCAACATCTCTTCTAGGAGGAAGACCAGGCAGTTCCTCGGGAAACACTTCAGCGAATTCCCTCACAATAGGCATTTCTTCAAGGATGGTTTCTTCCTTGGACTCAATCATCTGAGCCAGATACGCGTGTTCATAAGGCAGTAATATCCATGCTTGATATGATGGAGCTAAAGGAGATTCATCTTCCTCCTGACACTTGTAAAGAATCGGGGGTCGATTATCCATATGGAGTGTGATTTCCCTCTCCCGACAATTTATGTTGGCTCTATATAAGGAAAGTCAATCCATGCCAAGAATTACATCAAATTCCACCAGAGGGAGTATGACGAGATTCGCCGGGAAATTCAATCCACAGATTATAACAGGGGAGGACTTATATTCATGGGATGCAATGATTTCCCCATTTGCCATACTCACCGACATCTTTACTTCCATGATTTGTGGTAGTGCTGGGATTGTTCTACTAAACTTTCGAGATATAAAAGAATGCGTAAAACCTGAATCAAAAAGTACATTCACTATTCTTGAATGAATAACTAGCGTACCTGTCACCACTTCGTTGTCGGGGTTCACTTCGGTAGAAGTGATGGAAAAATCTCTTCCTTGTTGCCTTGGAGGTTGTTGGTTGTCTCCGAAAACCCTTGGATTAGGGAACTGATTTGCAAAATGACCTGGTTCTTTGCATTTGTAGCATTGAACAACGTGTTGAGGTTCGAATGGAGCGTTCCTCTCCTCTTTCACAGCCGCGGGTCTTTCTTGCCGACAGTTAACAGCTAGGTGCCCTTCTCTTCTACACCTGAAGCATTTTCTCGTCCCCTTAAGGCATTTTCCAGGGTGCTTCTTTCCGCACTTTTGGCAAGTGGGGTGCTGGATATTCTTAGCACCGTTGGATTTATCCATCGGACCACCAGCATTGAAGTCCACCTTACACTTCTTGTCCCCATGATACCCCTGTGATTCCCTGATCTCCATTTCGACCTTGAGGGAACATCGGACAATTTTCTTACAGCTGTCGAAGTCACGGATCGCTAATACTTTCTGCAATCTAGGCTTCAGCCCACCAAAGAAACGGTCAACCTTGCATTCAGGGGTAACGACAAAGTCGGAAGCGTATCGTGCAAGCCTTGTGAAGTTTGCCTCGTACACTCCAACAGATTCTTCATCTTTTTGCTTGAGGGAAAGGAAGTCCCTTTCCATCTTAAGCCATAGGGTCCGCGGAAAATATTTATCGAAAAACATCTTCCAGAAATCCTTCCATTCCAACGCCTCGATCTCCTCCTCAGGATTCATATTTTTTATCAACGTCCACCATTGATCATCTTCACCTTCCATATGATAAGCCGCCAGGAGAACCTTCTCTTGTTCAGAACATTGAAGGATGGAGAATATTGTTTCAATGGAGTTGATCCATTGTTCAGCGATCGTGGGATCGGATGATCCACTAAAAGTATGAGGCCTTTGTCTCATGAAACTCTCGATAGCGACTTGTTCCTTATTAGGGGGGTTTGGAAGTTCCTCTTGACCCATGTTTCTATTCAAAACTTGAGTTAGCTGAGAGAGAAGCGTGACAAAGTTCACGATTCCCACTCCCATTGGATTGGGCATCTCATTAGTACAATCATCACACTGATCTTCACAACAGTTGTTAGCCCGAGTCCTCCTATTACCGGCCATTGGCTGGAATAAAAGGAAAGTTGGGGGTAACACATAAAGGGTAATCCAAAGACAAAAGTTGATGACTTCTAAATAAACTTTTATTTCCTTACTCAAGAGTCTATATGCTTCAATCTAGGCTCTTCATAATCTACTTTCTAACATATATTCGTAGGGTCATTTTTTTTAATTCCCATAATAAGGGTTCATACTAAGCTTTTGAATCTATCAAAACATATCCCCCGGGAGTGTCGTAACCAAGATTGCAGCAAGGCCTGTTTTCGTGCACCATTTCCCATTCGAGTCTAGCTCAAAGCGGTGTTTTCGGGTTTTACCCCTAATATACATTTGTGCCAGAGCCGCCTCTACCTGCTCGTATCCAAACAGGGATGTATTTGTTTGATAAACCACTTACTCAGTACTTACCAAAACTTAGGGATGTTTTTATTATATGTAGTCTTGTATCTAAGGCTTTACTAGGGTTTCCTAATCCCAAAAATAACTAAACTTATCCTCTGATACCAACTATGACAACCCTGCTTTTATTACAAACTTAAACATGATTTATTACATAAAATTTCACCTGATACAATAAGAAGATCAAGAGGTTTAGTGTCTTTGGGGATTAGGATCATTACATAAAAACTTAAAACATGAAATACAACATCTTTATTGAAAACTTTCTTTACATGACCACTACATTCCCTCGTACTTAGCATTTCATGGGATAACCTGAGGACATGCATAAGAAAAGGGTGAGCCATAAAGCCCAGTAAGGGAGTACACATGGAATAACATGAAGAGTAAAATACATGTTAGACAATAGGAATATCAATAGAGCATAAAAGAAACATGAACATAAAGGCATGATAAAGCATGATAATCATAACATTGAAATGTGGCAACAACACTTAACATGGAATTAGCATGAGCCAAGGCTCATTGCACATGGAGCATGAGTAAATCCTCATTGCACATAAAGCATGAGTAAACCCTAGTTGCACTTGAATTAGCATGATTCAACACTCATTTCACATGAAGTATCATGATACTATACTTTACCCAATGCATTGGAGCGCTATAAGGGTGTACCCTTCTTAAACATTTCATTTCATGCATAAGTGTGCCACATGGATCATAAAACATGGATTCATTAAACATAATCATTTATTCCAAGATAAAGGAATGTGGAATTCATACATGAAACATTATAATCAATAATTAAATGTTCATAAAGGTGAATACCCTTGATAGATAAATGGGCATGGTATTCACTACACAATGGCATTGGCTTAGAAAATCGGTGCGATTTCGGCAGTGTAACGACGTGACGTAGGAATTCATAAAAAAAGGTTGATGAGAGAGAAAGGGGTTCCTCGTCATATTTACATGTAATGGACAGTAAGGAGGTCATATAGATACATGTCCCAACAATTGTAATGGGATTTAGATTCATGATACAAAAGTATTGCTTGAACGTAAATGAGGAGAGAGAAGTTCCTTTCGGAATTTCGGCATAGTAACGGGTGTACATGGGAGGCATTTAATTAGAGAGAAAGGGGTATCTCATCATTCAACCATAAAGAGGGAATTATGAGGGAGGTTAGAAACCATACCCCAACATTAATAATTGAAATTAAAATGCAAAACAACTTAAAGAAAATTGGACAAAAATGAGAAATGAAGAAAAAACCCTTACTTGGAAGTGTGCTTCCAAAGGCTAGAGAGAGTCTTGTGAGAGGCTTCTTGGGAGCTTGGGGCACCTTGGGAGGATTCTATAGAGAGTAGGGCAGAGGTTGGACGAACTCCAAGGGTTTTGAGTGAGGAGGAAGTGGGAGCTTGGGTGGGTTTATATAGGAAATGTGAGGGAATTCTTTATTATTTAGGTTTGGGTCCCCTTAAATTAAATTAATCCAAACCACAAACCATCCCATGGTTTTTGCCCATGGTTTTTGGAAAAGGGAAGAGGAAAAAAATATTTTATAAGGCCAAATTCCGAACTTCTTAAAATATTAGGGTTGCTTATGTGGAGGTGAGTCACACTCCCATGGAAATTAATTTAAAAAGGCAAGGTGTTGAATAAGTCTTGAGGGGTCCATTAATGCTTTGAAAAGTAAGTCAAAAAAACCCAAAATCACATTATTTTAATGGTAAAACATATATTGGACGATCATAAATATTATAGTATTTTATTACATCACTATTGTGTCATTATGATGTCATAAAACACATTATATATTTAAACGGTATTTAATTTTTACCCAAAAATTCGACTGTCTCGGAAAATTATGAAAAATTCACCGTTGGATAATTTAGACATCCTGATTCCAGAAATAACATTTATTTTATCTAAATAATTTTCTAAATATGTTAATTTTCACTTTTAAAATAAAAACTGACATTTATCGAAAATTCACGGGTTTTGACAGAAATGGCTTTCAAACCTTAATAAAAAATTTAATTGCATTCATAAAATTATAAGATCATTTATATTTAATAAAAATTAATTTAATAATATTATTATTATTTTATTAAAATATTATTTAATTCAAAAATCCCTTAATTTAATAAAATAGATTTCTTAATTAAATAATAACTAAAAACACCATTTGTACTTTAAAAACTATTTACAATGTATCAAAAATGACTAGAAATTATATTCATTATTATATACAAAAATAATTTTGCATGAACATAGTACTACTTATTTGTTACATAACCTCTTAAAACAACCGCATAAGACCTAAGGGTAAGGTGTGCGATGGTGACAGACTCTTGGGGTGGCTCAGATAACATCGCTTGAGTGGTAATTTCAATCAACTTCCACTTTTCCCGTAGACAGTCACGTTCGAGCTTGACATGATGAAGCTCAGCTTAGGCTTGGTCAAGGTTGAAGCCCAAAGACGCCACCTCTTTTCTGAGTTCCGACAATTGGGCTTCGTATCGGGCAATTCTACTGGATGAGGTCATCGCTTCCTTTGTCTGAGTAAATTGGATTTGTTAAAGTCCTATATTTATACTAATCATGTGATCACTGTTCAACGGCTATATTAGCAACGGTCAAAATTCTTAACATAAAACCAAATAAGTTGACATTTTATATAAACATAAAGAGACATTTAATTAGATCAAGAGGGATTTCCATTAATGAAACTTTGGGTCGTTACACGTTACACCTGGGACTGCGGCTAGTGGAGTACATAAAGGCGCTCGGTGGTGGGTGAAAGCCCACCTATACCGTGTAACCCCTTGGGCCTAAAAACCCAATGTAATTTTTCCCATGGGGCATGGGTGAGTTGGTGAGCGGCGGTGGAATACTAACCCCGAGGTTCTGGGTTCGAGTCCTCGCAAGGCAACGCGCACTATATGTCATTATCTCCTATTGTGGGCCCCTATACCCTACGTGGAACTGGCCTGAAAGCTCGGGTGTCGTTACACCTGGGACTACAGCTGGGGGAGTACATAAAGGCTCTCAGTGGTGGGTGACGGCCCACCTATACCGTGTAACCCCTTGGGCCTGAAAACCCAGTGTACTTTTTGCCACTTCAGTGGTGGCGTAGTGGTGGATAGTCGAGGGCCAAAAGCAATGATGTTCGGTGAGGTCTGGGGTTCGATTCCCGGGAGCCCTCTCTTGGGAGAATTTCTGCCTCCCATGTACCACTCGTCTTGTCGTGTCACCCAGTGTCTCACCGGGTGGGAAGAATGGGTGCACTTCACCTAGCTAACGGATTGATGTGTCGAACCATCACTGATCGAGGTGTAACCCCGTGGGACGCTCTGTCATCTCGGCTGATAACGGCTTCTTCCTGGCTAAGGATTCTCCGGATGACCTCTTCGTGGGGAGGGGGGTTCCTGGGTGTGGAGGGTTCTAAAAGGACACTCCTGGGAATTCCCTTTCTATAAAAAACAAGTATTTTATGTTCCAGGTCCTATAAACTGAAAGTGGTCAATTATTCTATTATCGACCAAAACCACTAAAGGGTTAGATGAAAATTCAATTGAGGATGGCACTTTCATTGGGACATTGAAATCATTTCATAGCGGTCCCAATGTAGATGGTGTTTTGTATGTTAGAGAAGACCACAATGAATGGATTTGGATAGTCGATATAGGGGTCAAATCCCTTCAACATTTAAAAAAAGTTCAATAATTAGATAATATATTTTTTTGTAATATACATCTTGTTACCTCATGTTATTATCCGTTTGTTGCTGCATTTATGTACTCTAAATTAAATGTTAAACCACTTCAACAGATAATGACTTTCACACATACTGGTGCTCCCAATCCCAAGGAACAATAGGTCTCTCAACCTACTGTTGCTCGTAGTGCAGAGGAACAACAATGTCCTTTTTCACATGTTGGTGCTCCCAATCCCAAGGCGCAACTGGTCTCTCAACCTACTACTACTCGTAGTGCAGAGGAACGACCTTCTATACGTGTTGGTGCTCCCATTCCTGAGGAACAACAGGTTTCTTAACCTGTTGTCACTCCTAATGTAGAGGTACAACGACCATCTATACATGCTGATGCTACCACTCCAGAGGAACATGTTGATGATGTTGAATCTGGGGAAATGGTAGACAATGAAAAACCGGTGACGCAGAAAAAACAGGAGCTCTATATTTTGACGGTGTTAGAAAAAATCAATAAGGCGGAAGTCAGAGGCATCAAATATGAGGTCAAATTGAATGAGTGGGGCTAGCATGTTAACCCCAACAAGGTCGTGTTCAGTAGTTACATTGGAATCGTCACTCAGTAATGCGTGCCGATTGATGTAAATTTTTGGCACCATGTTTTTTCTGGGCTTAAGACGCTGATGTGGGAAGAGATTACGATAACATTATGATATCATTTCTTTATTTTACTAAAAAATAAAATAATGAAACATTGATTTACTCTTCATCATCCATTGAAGAGTGCATTTATAGTAGATGAATCCCACAATTAATATGTATTAATACTTGCTGGAAGGATTCATAGAGGATTTCTCACAATTCTAACAAGACATCATCTTAATGATGTTGAAGGGAAAATAAACTCACACCTACCGCTTATCTATGCACACCTGATAACCCAACAAGTGCGGGATGTGTTTACTGGACATCGTGCGGATGTGTCTTTTCAGGTACATTGTGGCTAGTAATATGTTATTTAACGATATGTGTATTCATCACTTTGATTGACAATTTTTTATTTATGAAACATAAACTAAGTGATGGAAGTAAGGAACGAGCATCAAAACCAGTGTACCCCTACCATAAAGAAAGTATGGGGCACGCTTCACTTGAAAAAAAAATGGTACATATTTTGAATCTACTGTAATACTTTTATGTGACATGAAACAACGTTATAATTGTGTTCTTATGTTTATATGCATATTGATGACTCCAAATCCAAAGAAACTTTCATCCCACACCATGTGTTATGGAAGGAAGCATGTGTAAATAAATATTAGATACTAATAGATGAAAACACACAAAAAGTGTGGGAAACATTTGTAAGTATTACATAATAAAAATTTGTTTTGATTTAAATCACTATTATATAACAATGATCACTTATTTTTCATATATTTTCTATCTGACATAGTCATAGGAATCAGTAACACCTATACCAGATGAACACATACTATTGGTGGCCTTAAAGCAATCAGAACAGTATGGTCGCATCAGAGGTGCAGGTTTTGGGGTGACACCCCGAACATATTTTGAGAAAAAAACAAGAGGAGGATCAAAGTGAATTAACAAAATAGATGAGATAAAGAATAGTTATCCTTGAAGAATAATTCCAATGGCAGAGAGAGATGGTGGAAACTTTTATGGGGAGGAGGTAAAGAGAAGAAGCAACTCAAGATTAGCCACCATGTGGAGATCTCGCCCCACCTCTCACCAACTATGAGGCGAGTCATTCCCCTCAAAGAGGTGTCTTAGTCGAGGTAATCAATGTTATAATAAATGTTTCTGTGAAATGTGAATCAGACAGACACTAATACCTTTCATGTACTTATATTCTATAGGGTGATAATGACTATGATTTATATCTATCAACACTCATCCATCGCCTTGTAGTGAGGGCTATGGTGTTCAATATCCAAAATGACATGCTACACAGCAGACCACTTCCAACATATCATGTGTGAGTTTCGATTAGCGTATCCCATGAGCCGAGCGTCGAGCTACCTATTCCAATTCATGAGGAAGATATTCATATGGTCGAAAAAGATGTTGGAACATTTATCGCATAGTCATCACATCTTTTAAAAAAACATGTTGATAAGAAGGTATTCATTTCCAATTTATTTTTCAATCTCAACCTTTAATAATTAATGAAAAAAAGTCTAAACCGATGAATGTTATTACAGACAGACAAAGGGAAGGGGATGAAACAAAAATAATGAGTCAAAACCATCTAAAGGATCGACCAACTGGTCGAAAAGATCTACCGAAAGTGCCATTAACCCACCCATTCTATGTCTGCATTTAATATCATTGAAGGTTCATGTGGATACAAAGTTAAAAAATAGTTGTAATTTCATAGTTTATTTTGAAGAAAATATATAGAGAGAGAAATATCAATACTTCATTGGTGTTGAGAGTGTAAGTGAAATCCTCAACTACGATTGGCTAGGCAGCTCGGTGGTAAATGTATACGTGAGGTATGTTTTCATGATTTTATTTTTCAAAAGCTAATATACTATGTTAATTATGACTAAATACATTTCATATTTTTGGAAGACATATATATGAAAAAAAATTGAAGGGATTTTCCCATGAAAGAAAATTTGGACTCATTAGTCCTCACATCACCTCTACAGAATAACCAAAAATAGATACCAAAAAGGGATGAAATAGTGGAAAGTTTGATCAAATCATTTGAAAGTAAACTTTCGGATGACAGACTATTTAATACCAACGATGCAGGGGTAAAACTCTACAATTTAATCATATCAAATATATTTTCATTTCTTTCATTACTTATTCTTTTTTTTTTGTTTTTAGGCAGCATTGGATGCTCATTGTAGTAAATTTGGATACTCCAAAGATTTATTTTATGGATTCAATACATATATGTCCAACAAACCATCCACATATGATGGCGTTTATCAATATGTATTACATTACATCCAATGTTTTAGAACTAAACATCAAGTTATATAATTTATATTATCTTTTAATGAGGATCCTATTATGATAAGACGGTGCATCAATATCGTGAAAAACAAGGAATGAGGCTAGGGGCTAAGCACGAGAAAGGAGACAAGTTCTGTGAGTGGACAAGTATTAGGGTATATATAATAATATTTCACTATCCAAACACATATCAAAACAAATTACTTGTGCTCCTCAATGCTTATGCAGTGTCTGAAACAAACCAATAGAAAAGATTGTGGTTATTATGTTTGTAAATTTATGAGAGAGATCATATTCCATAAACAAACTAGTATCCCTAAAGAGGTATTTTCAAAGATAATTATTATTTCATTTAAAATATTTATTAGTCCTTTTTGTATTTATATTTTTTTAGTACTATTATGACTATCAAAAAGACTCATATTCACAAGACGATATAGATGTGCTCGGAAAGGAATGGGCATCATACATGATGGAAGAATGTACACAAATAGCATGAAGATGTGACTTAACATAGAAGTAATAGATTGTTTCATATTTATATTTAATTTGCTTCTTTTTAGTATTGCTCACATAAGAATTTTTTTCTTATACAGGTGGATTCCTTTGTTCGAGTTGGGGCGGTTTGTTCGAAACTGATCATGCTCGTGAGAGATTGGACTTTGAGGCTGCAACTGAGATAATGACAACAAGGAAATGGGTCAAGAATGTATAAAGGCTAATTCTTGCTACTTATGTAATTAATTAATTTTGTCATCAGTTTACCTACTCAAAACCTAAAAAAAAGAACAAGTGATTGGTATCACTCAAAATGTCTCTTTTTATTTAAAATTGAGCCAACGAGCCCGTACCCGAGTGGTAAGGGCTTCTGCTTGGCATCCAAGAGACCCGGGTTAAAAACCGGGTGGAGGCGAATTTACGGGTACTGTAGCAGTCATTGTAGCAGTTACTGTTCGGTACTGTAGCAGCCGGAACTATTCACCCAATTTGGGCCTTCAGACCACCGGTTTGGACCTACAGGTCTCTAGGGCATTCGGGTCATCAAAGGCCTTCGGGCCACAGGGCCTTCGGGTCACGTAGACCATGGAGTAGCCCAGTTCACACAGAACAGGCCCCAGAAGAGGATCAAAGCAACAAGAGTAGCAGCCACCAGATGTAGAGCTAACCGGATTGGAAGAATAAGAGGGTATGGCAGCCGCCATCGGGACCAGGCACTGTGTAGCTTTGTACGGGGCAATTCTAGCCGATCAGCAATGCAAGGTGGGGAGCTAAGGAGATCAATGATGCAAGACGCTGGGGAGGGGCGGTTCTAGTGGGCTTGGCCTACGAGTCATGTAATGGGCATGGTATGCCTCTGGGCCTTCGGGTCATGTATTGCGGGTCATGTCGAGGCTTGTGCCTTGGGCCTACGGGTCATGTACGGGTTCCCCTTCAACCCTTAAAAGGGGGGATTATCTATAATAAAATAAAAATAAGGTCTTCGGGCCATTCGGGCTATTTAAAATTGACATTACTTTTAGTAGAAAAAAATAATTAACATACTGAAAACTAAGAAACTACATTCGGATTGTTTTGATACTTTAGAAAAATGATTCATAAGTCATTTTTGATATGTATGAATCAAACACACCTCAATATAATATACAGTGTGAATGGTATGACTTTAAGTGTGTATTTTTATATTAAATTGACATTAAATTCAGTAAAAGAACAAGTGACATGCTAAAAACTGAGAAAATGAATTCGGATTGTTTTGATAATTTAGGAAAACAATCCATGAGTCATTTGTGATGTGTAGGAATCAACCAGACCTCAATCTGTTGCACGGCATGACCGGTATGACTAAAAGTGTTCGTTATCAGTTTAAATTGACATTTTAGTTCAAAACATGTCACTCACTGAAAACCAAAAAAACATGTTCCAATTGTATTCATAATTTAGGATAGAGATTCATAAGTTATTTGTGACGTGTATGAAGTAGTCTCATATCAAACCGACGTACGATGCGATCGGTATGACTTAAAATGTGTGTTTCCACTTTGAAATGACATTTTAGTAAAAAAAACACAACTAACGTACTGAAAACCGATTAAACACATTCAGATTGTTTAGATACTTTAGGAAAATGATCTATAAGTCATTTTTGATGTGTAGGAATCAACCTCACCTCAATATGATGCACGGTGTGGCCGGTATAACTCAAAGTGTCTCTTTTTATTTAAAATTGATATTAATTTAAATAAAAACAAGTGACATACTAAAAACTGAGCAAACGCATTTAGATTATTTTTATATTTTAAGAAAAAGATTCATGGGTCATTTGTGACATGTAGGATTCAACCAAACCTTAATACGATGCATGGTGTGGTCGGTATGGCTCCAAGTGTGTCGTTTTATTTAAAATTGACATTAATTTAAGTGAAAAAGAACAAGCGACGTACTGAAAACCGAGCAAGCGCATTTGGATTGTTTTGATATTTTAGGAAAATGATCTATGAGTCCTTTATGACATGTAGGAGTCAACCGAACCTCAATACAATGCACGATGTGACTGGTATGACTTCAAGTGTGTCTTTTTATTTAAAAATGACATTAACTTAAGTAAAATGAACAAGTGACATACTGAAAACTGAGAAAACGCCTTCGGATTATTTTGATACTTTAGAAAAATGATCCATGAGTCATTTGTGACATGTAAAAAATCAATCACACCTCAATCTGACGTACCATGTGACTAGTATGACTAAAAGTGTCACGTATCAGTTTAAAATTGACATTTTAATTCAAAATGTGACACTCACTGAAAACCAAGCAAACGCACATCGATTGTCTTGATAATTCAGGACATCAATTCATAAGTCATTTGTGATGTGTATGAAGTAGTCTTACATCAAATTGATGCATGATGCGACCGGTGTGACTCATAATGCGTGTTTCCATTTTGAAATGACATTTTAGTAAAAAAACACAATTGGCATACTGAAAACTGAGCAAACATATTTGGATTGTTTTGATACTCTAGGAAAACAATCTATAAGTTATTTTTGACATGTAGGAATTAGTCGCACCTCAATACGATGCACGGTGTGGCTGATATAACTCAAAGTATCTCTTTTTATTTAAAATTGACATCAATTTAAGTAAAAACAACAAGTGACATGCTGAAAACTGAGCAAATGCATTTGGATTGCTTTGATATTTTATGAAAATGATCCGTGAGTTATTTTTTATGTGTATGAGTCAATCGTATCTCAATATGACACACGGTATGACCAGTATGACTCCAAGTGTGTTTTTTTATTTAAAATTGGCATTGATTTAAGTAAAAAAGAACAAGTGACATACTGAAAACCGAGCAAATGCATTCGGATTATTTTGATACTTTAAGAAAATGATCCATAAGTCATTTGTGATCTATAGGAATCAATCACACCTCAATCTGACACACGGTGTGACCGGTATGACTAAAAGTGTTCGTTATCAGTTTAAAATTGACATTTGAGTTTAAAACGTGTCACTCACTGAAAACCAAGCAAACGCGCTCCGATTTTCTTGATAATTTAGGACGGTGATTCATAAGTCATTTGTGACATGTATGAAGTAGTCTCATATCAAACCAATGCACGATGCGACCGGTATAAATCATAATGCGTGTTTCCAATTTGAAATGGCATTTTAGTAAAAAAAAACACACAACCGACATACAAAAAACCGAGCAAACGCATTCAGATTATTTTGATACTTTAGGACAACGATCTATAAGTCATTTTTGATGTATAGGAATTAGTCTCACCTCAATATGTTGCACGGTGTGGCCAGTATAACTCAAAGTCTCTCTTTTTATTTAAAATTGACATTAATTTAAGTAAAAAACAAGTGACGTACTAAAAACTGAGTAAACGCATTCAGATTATTCTGATATTTTAGGACAATGATTTATAAGTCATTTGTGACGTGTAGGAATCAGTTGCACCTCAATAAAGCATACGGTGTGGCTAGTATCACTCAAAGTGTCTCTTTTTATTTAAAATTTATATTGATTTAAGTAAAAATAAGTGACATACTAAAAACCAAGCAAACACATTCAGATTGTTTTTATAATTTAGGACAACGATGCATGGGTCATTTGTGACATGTAGGAATCAACCACTGCTCAATCAGATGCACGGTGCGACCAGTATGACTAAAAGTGTCTGTTATCAGTTTAAAATTGATATTTTAGTTCAAAACGTGTCACTCGCTGAAAAACCAAGCAAATGTACTCCGATTGTCTTGATAATTTAGGACAGTGATTCATAAGTCATTTGTGACGTGTATGAAACAGTCTCACATCAAACCGATGCACGATGCGACCGATATGACTCATAATGCGTGTTTCCAGTTTGAAATGACATTTTGGTAAAAAAAAAACACAACTGACATACTGAAAATTGAGCAAACATATTCAGATTGTTTTGATACTATGGGACAACGATCTATAAGTCATTTGTGATGTGTAGGAATCAGCTGCACTTCAATAGGACGCACGGTGTGACCGATATAACTTCAAATGTGTCATTATTTAAAATTGACATTAATTTTAGTAAAAGAACAAGTGACATACTTAAAACTGAGCAAACTCATTCAAATTGTTTTGATATTTTAAAACAACGACCCATAACTCATTTGTGACATATAGGAATCAACATCACTTGAATAGGACGCACAGTGTGATTAGTGTAACTTCAAATGTATCTTTTTTATTAAATATTGACATTTTATTAATGTATTCTTTCGTATTAATGTTTAATTTATTTATTTATAGTATTACTAATATAATATGTGTTTTCTTATATAGACGTAATCTTTTGCTCGGGTTGAGATGATTTGTTTGGCAACTGATACCATGGACGAACATTTTTTAGAGGGGATCATGAGCGTTGAAAGATGAAACATTATTGTTTTTAAATGTTTGTTGGATAATTGTATATGTAATTATATAAAATATTGTTTGAAATGTATATAGCAGTATTTTTATATATATACCATAGGTGGACATTTTTGTATTTTTAGTGTCACATTAAATGTATATAGCATTGTTTGAAATTACAAGTTTTTGAAGGTTTTTGCTGGGTGTATTGTTATATTAACATCACATTGCAGCCACCAAGGCCTTTATCAGCGTTAAAATAACGCTGATAAAGGTGACCCTCCTTTTATCATCGCTGCGATTAACAACGCTTTTTAGCGCTGTTAAATGTCATTTTGGTAGTAGTGACACACACAAATGCGCGCGCACACACACACATGCATTCATGCATGCACACACATGTACATACAAGTATATCTTTTCTCAAAAAAATGTACATACAAATATATACATACATTTTTCAACCCCTCCCTATTTTTTCATTGTTTTTTTCGTCGCACGACGAGATTTTTAGAGAATATCAAATAGGATTCACGTCATAACACCAACAATTATACATATATAACTACATATATGAATATATATACACTTAAATAAATAAATTTATATTCATTTACATAATCATATAATTATTTAAATGAAATTTTAATATATTATATTTACATAAACATTTTTTAATGTCTTTAAAAACATTGTTAATTTTTTTAATGATTAATATAAATTTGATATTTATGAAAATAAGATTGATAGTAAATTGTGTAAAAATATTTCAATATATTATTTATATATTTTATAATATACAATCATATATATAGATATATGTAAACGCATACAATATAATTATAAATATATACTTATATTGTAAATATATAATATGAATATAAATATGAACCATATTTAATGTATTTTAATGTGTGTGTGTGTGTATTCTTTAAGAAGGGAATCATCAGGTGTAGTCTTTTCGAACCCTCCACACAAGAGAACTCTTCTCCCCACTAAAAGGTCACTCTAGAGAGAGCCTAAGCCGGGAAGGAGGCATCGACACCCAAGATGAAAAAGTGTCTCAGATGGTGACAACCTGATTGGTGATGGTTCGACACAACAATTCGTCATCACAGGTGGGTTGCGCCTCATTTCACCCACCTAGTAAGGAACCGGGTGACTTGGCAAGATGAGTGGATCCCGGGGGAGGAGAAATTCACTCAGGAGCATACTCTCATGAATCAAACACTGCACCTCTCAAAGAACAATGTAGTTATTATCAGGATCGATTTCCTCTAGCCCTAGGTCTCTCGGGCCCAACACATAAGCCCTTCTGGGGTTCCATCCTAAAATTCATGGGTGATGGGAGGAATTGTCCATCCAAGCTCATATGTGAGCCACAATCCTTCGTGGAAACCGATGTGGGACTTTAGTTTGTACCCAACAATCCTCCCCTCAAACCAAAGACCGCATAATTGGGCCCCCCTTCAACGATAATGCATTAGACTCAAGCATATTGCACCGCCGTTTTATCATCACCGGGATTCGCCGCCTGACCACCATTTATCAGGAATACATTCCTTACAAGGCACCATGGATTCAAGTGCTTCTAACGAGCAACCTCCATCGTTGTCAAATTGGTTTGGGGAATGGTCCACACTACATCATACCTGGGCTGCATCATGGCTATGATACCACTTGTCATGATTGATTTCCTCTAGGTCCTTCAGGCCCAACACATAGGTCCTTCTGGGGTTCCATCCTAAAACCCATGGGTGATAGGAGGAATTGTCCATCCAAACTTATATGTGAGCACAATCCTTTGTGGAAACCGATGTAAGACTTGGGCTTATACCCAACAGTTATGCTCCTCACCTTCACCAATACGACACCGTTGAAGGTGATATATGTGTGTGTATAAATGTAATTGCAATTATATTTATAATTATAAATAAGTATAAAAGAGCAAACAAAAATATAAATGGTTGGAAATATATATAAATTGTACTTATATAAATATATATATATATATATATATATATATATATGTATATATTGATTGTTATATAAATCATATTTAAAAATATACAAATATCTACATATAAAATATATTATGCAAGTTATACTTTGTCGAAGTTGATACAAAGTCATTTTTATCGACGCTGAGAACAGTAGTGATAAATTGAGTACTTATATGAGCGTTCTTTTAAACAAATAATCATGTTGATTTAGTTAAAGATAGACAAATATGTCCACCGTCGTTCTCCTGCGAGTTACATAATGTTGTTTTCCACGGCCGGGTATATTTTTACTTTTTTTTAATGATTAAAAATATATATTTTTATTATCAATAAAAAAATATTTTACTTAACGACACAAAAAAAAATATCATTATTTCATTGAAAACATAAAATTAATATTTTTTAAAATTTCATATAACATAAAAAATTATTGTTTGGAAACATGACTAAAAAATTATTTTTAAAATTACAGTAGAAAATTATTATTTTTCGTAGACGACAAAAATTATGATTTCATCGAATACATAAAAATTTATTATTATATTTAAAATGTACGAAAAATTACTACTCGACTAAAAGATGTATATTTTTCAAAGTGAATATAAATTTCATTCTTTTATAAAGGTATATTTAATTTAATTGTATAAAAAATGTTTTTTTAATGAAAAAATATTGAGTATTTTAATAGAACTGCATATTGATATTTTTTAAGAAATTTCACTGAAAATTTTCATTGAAAAATTCAATTATAAAATTTGAGTATAAAATATCACTTAACGATCACATTCGAAAATTTCTCTGAAAAAAGTACCAATACTGATATAAAATTCCATTGAAAATTTAAAATAGAAATTTTCATTACAGATTTCGCATAAAAAATTGTGCTTAATAACACCTTTTTATCGTGCGGATCAGGTGGGCCAGTCTCCTGGCCCATGTACAGCGGTGGATGTGAGGTGAAGGGGGATCCATTAACATGATTAATCATATATTTAATTGAAAACTTAATTAAAAATAATTAAATGATAAAGCTGTATTGAACTCAATTAATAAATAATTTTTTTAGTTAACTGCTGAAATATTTTTGATTGATATTGATTAATAATTTAAATAATAAAAAATCTAAAAAACTTCCCATATTTATAATATTTATAAACACATCAATCAAAATAACAATCCATTTCTTAATTGTTATACTCCATTAACTTTTTAAATCACCATTACCATCTCATCCTAATATATTTTGAAATATCGGATCAACTACATTATTCTGTTATAAATATTAAATTAAGTAAATATATCCTATAATTTCACTATCATTTTAATATATTGTTGATAAATGAATAATAATTTTTAATCAGAATTGAATTTAGAATTTATTTATAAATCTAATATGAACTCAACCCAAAATAAATATTTTTGTAGTTCTACTATTTAATAGTAATTAGATAATAAATTAATAATAATTACTTAAATTGGGTTCTAGTACCCTAAACCTAGATATCCTAATATATTAAAAATGCCATTAGCCAATAGCGTGATCCCTGCCGAATCGGAACAAAAAAAAACGGGTTTCAATTATTGATTGGGCCGGGTTTAGGTATCTTTTATAGGACACGTGAAACCCGAATATACGAATAAATTATTATTTTTATAATAATATTATAAAAAATGTTACAATACTAAACAACAAAAATACTAAACGGGTTTGGATAATAAATAAATTATTATTTTTATATTGCGGTTGGTTTTATCAAACAACAAAAATACTAAACATAAATAGACATTTAAACGGTTTTGGATTTTGAATATTATATTGCTAAACGGTTCCCAACTCTATTGTCAATACGAATAAAAGAAATCTAAAAAATATGAAATCATTTAATTAGACGTGGGTGGCCACGCATAGCCACGTCACCGGAGAGGTTCCGGGCAGCTTTGTTTGGAGCGGGCAGGAAACGCAGGCGTTGTCTTTTTCAGTGAACATGGCGTGGGCCCCATAAATATTCCCCAATATTCAAAGCTGCCCTCGTTGCAGTTGTCGTTTCATCGCCGCGTGTGATCCATATTCAACAATAAATAATAAACTGATTTTTATCATCTTATAAAATATATATATAACCCTTTGACAAATATATTTAGTTTACATAAGAAAAGTTATATTTTTAAAATATAAAAAACATTAATTTATATTTGTATTATAATATAAACCGTTTTTGTGAGTAATTTTATTTATTTTTTATCGTCCAAGTGTAAAATTAAAACGATTTTATATATTTTTATTATCCGTGCGATGTGTGAAATTTGAAGTATTTAAGCCCTCATATTAATTCAGTTTTTATTTTATTAAAAACCCACTTTAATATATTTAGTGGGAACATTTAAAACCTAACCTGAAAACCAGAAAAGTTTTTTTTTTTTTAATTCAAATGATTTTATTTTTTAAACTTATTATGTTAAACCCATCATATTATATTTTGAAATATATGTTTACCTAACCTATCTCATTTTAACCTCCATTCGTAATTTTAACTTCTTAAATTTTGTTTATAAATTCAAAATGAATAGATCAAAAACCAAATAAATATATTTTGTTTTTTTATACATAAACTCCACCCCACGGAATTATCCAAACCTTCACGAATGGAACTCTGAACCTTTAGGAAGCCAAGAGCAACACGTCACTAAACCACCCCGAGGACAATTTTACAATTTTATTATCATCATAAAATGTAACATGAACTTTCATCATAAAATGTGACGGTTTTACCCGGTCCAATCCGACAATACAAAGTGCCACACCCGGGGTCCAGCTTTATGGATGAGGGTCTACATAATTGGAATCCTAGCACTATCATTTAATAGTGGGCCTTTTCGGGTCAGAAAAATCCGTTCCATTCACCCGAATCAACACGGACCGCTCGAAAGGAAAAAAAACTAAATTATATAAATATATATAATATATAAACGTTCTTGGTTTTAAACCCCATAAAAACAGTTTTGATCCGTCTTTCCATGTTCGGATGACCATATCTTTGTCATCCCATATCAGATTGGATCACTGCGGTGATGAGATCGTAATGACACCATATTCGTAAATTTAATGAAAACTAAATTCGTAGCTTAAAATTTCACATACTCTCTTTGATAACGATTGAAGGTATCTGAGCGCGCAATGGAAGCAGATGAACCGAAGATTTAAAAATTTCCCTTGTTAATTGACGTAATTGCGTTGTGATCAGCGGTGCGTGGATGAAAGCCAAGGATCCCGTGTGAAGATTTTAAGCATGAAAAATTATCATGTTGGATTTGAAGACAAGTTCGACAGTTGATTGTCATCGACGACTATTGGTCAAAGGAATCAAAGTCGAATCCCTCTATTATCTACATGAGCTTCAAAATTCTGGGAGGCGTCGACCGTTGAAATTCGAGTGCTAGTGCGGAGATCCGAGAATGCATTCGACGTCTCGACGACCACCGCAACGACGATCCTTCGATTTGTGAAAAAGAACTCATTCAGTTGCTCAGATTATTAGCTTCTTTCTCTAGAAAACTATAAAATGCGAAGAGAGAGACTCAAAATCGTGCAGTGAATACTACCTCAAATAAGAGTCTCCTCCCACTTATACACCGGGGTATTAAATACCCGAAAATGGCTCTCAACCTCCAAACACGTTTTACTTACTAAATAAGTTATAAACGACATCTTATAACTGATTTAATGAGTCATAAATATCCTTTATATTTTTATCACTTGTAATATAATAAATATATTATGTTATAAAAGCGAGTTATTAACTTGACCCGTTTTCCTGCAAATATTAAACGAATCTTGAATATTAAAACAATATCCGCTGGTAAAATATCATCTCATATATTCACTTAAAATCTCGTGAATAAATATATAAATATATTTAATATCAATTATTCTAAACTCAAATAATGTAAATTTATTTATTCTTGGTGATCATATATCCTTGGACATCCCCGAACCCCAGTGGCAGGGCCCACCATATCCTACACTCCTATTTATTAGAATAAGGTAGACTTTTGAATGCGCCAAGTGCATGACATTCTAAAGCTTTATCTCGATAGCAGTGAATACTATTTACAAATTACGAACGAAGTTTAACAACCCATCAGTGCCTCTAAGGAGATAAGGAAAAGTCATATCAATGACAACTTTTCTTACGAACACACGCCATGTAATATAATCTCTTTGCCTCGCAACATCTCATAAAACAGGATGCACACTTCGTATCATCATCCTTTCTTCTTTTATTATTCGTTGACCTTACCAGACAGACTTACCTTCCTCTATCATGACCGTGAATTTAGTAAAGATACCACCATCTTAATCAACTAACCCCAATTGAAAGTATTTGAGCGCACAATGGAAGTAAATGGACTGGAGATTTAAAAAATTTCATCGCTAATTGACGTAATTGCGTTGTGATCAGCGATGTGCAACCCAGTACGAAAGCCAAGGATCCCGCGTGAAGATTTTAAGCATGAAAAATTATCTTGTTGGATTTGAAGATGAGTTCGACAATTGATTGTCATCGATAACTATTGGTCAAAGGAATCAAAATTGGATTCCTCTATATTATCTACATGCGCTTCAAAATTTTGGGAGAGCGTCGATCGTTGAAATTCGAGTGCTAGCGCAGAGATTCGACGATGCATTCGACGTCTCAATGACCACCGCAACGACGATCCTTCGATTTGTGAAAAAGAACTCATTCAGTTGCTCAGATTATTAGCTTCTCTCTCTAGAAAACGAGAAAGCGCAAAGAGAGGCTCAAAATCGTGCGGTAAATAGTACCTCAAATGAGAGTCTCCTCCCACTCATATAGCGAGGTATAAAATACCCAAAAATGACTCTCAACCTCCAAACATGTTTTACCTACTAAATAAGTTATAAACGACATCTTATAACTGATTTACTGAGTCATAAATATCCTTTATATTTTTATCACTTGTAATATAATAAATATATTACGTTATAAAAGCGAGTCATTAACTTGACCCGTCGTTCCTGCAATTATTAAACGAATCTTGAATATTAAAATAATATTCGTTCGTTAAATATCATTTCATATATTCACTTAAAATCTTGTGAATAAATATATAAATAAATTTAATATCAATTATTCTAAACTCAAATAATATAAATTTATTTATTTTTGGCGATCATATATCCTTGGACATCCTTGAACCCCAGTGGTAGGGCCCACCACTTCCTACACTCCTATTTATTAGAATAAGGTAGACTTTTGAATGCGCTAAGTGTGTGACATTATAAACCCTTATCTCGATAGCAGTGAATACTATTTACAAACCATGAATGAAGTTTAACAACCCATCAATGCCCTTAAGGGGATAAGGAAAAGTCATAGCAATGACAACCTTTCCTACGAACACACGCCATGTAATATAATCTCTATGCCTTACAATATCTCATAAAACAGGACGCACACTTCGTATCATCATCCTTTCTTCTTTTATTATTCACTAACCTTACTGGACAGACTTACCTTCCTCTATCATGACCGTGAATTTAGTAAAGATACCACCATCTTGATCAACTAGCCCTAAGATATCACTTCCTTTCCAAAGCAACAAATTCTATCTTGATTATTTAATCAATGTTTTCATCTTGCATCAAAGTATATAATCAAATGAAACACATCGATAATAACATCAAGTCATGAGACCGATACACGTGTTCACAGATAGAAATAACCAATGACACTTGAAACATGTGGTGTTCCTATAGGCGTGTCGGTCCTCATGATCTCATCAACTCAAGATTAACAAGTGCGAACTTCATGTGAAGAAGTCTCAATGCTTATGAGTCCCCAACACCTGATGGTCATGCATCATCCATGTCCTGTCAACATGATGTATCTAGACCATAGGACATAAGTTTAAGATCACTGTCATGTTATCTCTAGGTTCTCATTATAACATAAGAACCACTATAACCTTTTGATACGAAAAATAATATATGAATATTTGCATATGTACATAATGAACGCAAAAATATCAACACTATTATGGTAAGTATACATCCACAACTAGAAAATTGGTCTATTACCACGGTTGAAAACCGTGGCAATAGGGCCCAAAACCGTGAGCGCTATCGTCGTGGCAATAGGTCTCATCATTGAAAACTGTGGCAGCTGACCTATAGCCACGGTTAAAACTGTGGTCATAGGTGCTAGTGCCACGGTTGAAAATCGTGGCTATAGCCCCGAAAAACTATGGCAATAGCCCAAAAATAATATGTCACCAGCCGAATTCGATCTATGCACCTGGATTCTGCTGCATAACCACTACACCATGCTGAGCTTTGTATGTGTGTGTATATATATATATAATATGTTATATATATTATTAAAAATCGTGGAGGTAGCATAAAAACCATAACAATAGAGCCTCCCGCTCTATTTTTTGCAGGAATTTTTTTCTCCCATGCAAGGGCGGGAGATCTATAGCCACAGTTTTGAAAACCCTGGTTATAGGTGTGGGCTATAGCCACAATTTTAGTAAAACCGTGGCTATAGCCTACCTATAGACACTATATTAAAACCGTAGCTATAGGTCCGTGGAAATAGCCCAATTTTCTACTTGTGATCATACATAACTCAATGTATACATGATATGATAATCGAAAAATACTATTCATGTTGGGTCCATGACACCCACTTTTACAACACACTCACTCTCACTAAAGTAAACTTTATAACTATCCTTGTTAGCACTCACACGATAAGATCATGCTTCTACTAAGTTATGACTTTAGTTGCTGGGACTGCCACGTCTTCGTTGCATGGATACTCTGCTATCTACGCCTTCACCTCCTTGAGTAAGACTCCTAAAGAGATGACATCCACGAGTGTATTTTTTTTTTCCACTATCAAAACTTGACATCTTGGCTAGTATTAGTAGTAGAATTATCATAATTTATATTATGATAAAACTTCGCCCCTGTAGGTGGCTGGGGTGGCAGGGGGGTCGGGGTGTGGGGCGCCGGTCGCGAGATCGAGTCCTCAGACCGTGTTTTCTTGTAGCATGCATATATAATGGAAGTTTTTTTTATATTATGATAAAACTTTACTTATTAGGTGTGATTCCAAGAACTGAAAAAAATCATTGCGTATTTTACATTGCTTATTTAGCTGCAATAGAAGTCGCAACACACTTTGTATTTGCAAATATGACTACCATTATCTTGAATGAGTTTCTCTTACTCATTACCTTAGCCTGACCGCGATATTAGATCATATTGATCCAATGGATGACTATTTTGTGTCCCATTATAACTAGTGTCCATTCCTTTCCAAGTATCAAGAACATATCTTTTGTACTCTTTCAAGTAAAATTGGATAGTTTTGACTGTTTCCCATACAGTTCTCCTGGATATAACTGTCATTTTCATATATGTTGGCAATATCATATCCAGTACATAACATGATATATGTGATTGACCCATCACAAAAACATATGAAATTCTACACACCACATCAATCTCCTCATATGTCTCATACATGTCTTCTTGGAGAGATTTATGTCATGTGAAATTGGAAACAATTCTCTCTTGAATTGTTCCAACTTGTATTTTTCAATACCCTGTCGGCATATGTACTTTGACTTGGTCTAAACAACCCATTAGATCTACCCCAGTAGATCTCGTTTCGTAGAAATTAGGTTTATACTTTAAGTCAATCTTTGAAGAGTTACTTTCATCCTAGTCTTAATTAATTGTAAGTCTAAACAATTATTTTTCATACACTATCAACATATTTTACTTAGAAAACAGTGGCACTCCCACTAACCCCTTGTAGATGCATGGAAAAAATTCATTCCAAATGAATATTCTATGATCCCGTTGCTTACTTAAATCCAAAATTGGATTTTATTTACTTGCATCCCTTATTGGCATTCTATGGAGTCACCAAATCTTTCTGGTTGTATCCTATAGACACTTTACAAGAAAGGCGGTCTTGACACCCAATGCCCAATTTAATGATCATATGAAGTAGCTATGATAAGTAGAATTCTAATGGATTTAGGCATGATGACTTAATATAACCAATGGAGCCTTATTGGAACCACTCTTGTACCACCCATGTAATGTTTCTCTTGAATACCACCACAATATCAAGATTTGAAACATTCAAAATACTAATCAATTGTACTTTGATACACGAAATACATTATTGAATTTTAATTGAACTTTTCAATCTTAGCTTGTTTCCATTTACTGCTTACTTTTATGATTCATTATTCTCAATGAATAATGTATCACCAACTGTGATGATGTAAAACCATAATTATGGTTTCAACTTCATACATAATATGCGTCTCTAGAACATTCCTTTTCCACAATCTCTTATGGAACTTGTTTCTATGCCAACTATTTGTGCATCTCTGACATTTACTAAACCCAAGTGAATCTTTCTCCCACTATCTCAAATAGATATGTGCACCCTTTTATAGAAATATAGTCGAGCACTTGACTATAACTTTTTTATATTTGGGATTACTGTAATATCCTAAGAAACCTTTGTAATATTTACATTATATGCACATTGTATTTTACTTGATGCAAGTTTTTTTATTGACTTATCCTTAACAAACACTTTGCATCTAAACACATGTTATTATGACACGATGAATTGATATCATACTATAACTCACATGATATCCATTTTTCATTATAGTTGGTATATGGTTATGGGATAACACCTTTATTTGCGAAGCATGTCTTGAAAAATAATGGAAGTATATGAATGCATATGAATCTTAACATTGATTCTCCTTTTACTTACACTATGACTCTGATATGTATAAGGAAATGTCTATTTAGGAATTACTCCATGCTACATTTTATTGATCAATATTTGTATGTTAGACTCATTATCGACCTTCCTTACTGACATCATAATTTTGTTGTGTATAAGGAAATGTGAGTTTAGGAATAAATCCACTCTATAATTCATGATCAATGAATGCTTGGTCAAGATATTCTTCGGCACATGGGCCTGAAGCTACTCATATCTTCTAACCATGCATATTTCATACTTCGCTTTTACATTCCTTAACTCTTAATGGAATCTTATAAAGTATATGAATTTACATCTAGCTTCACCTTGGAACACTTTACACTATCTAACTGAACCAATTTCAAAAACATTGCAAATTACCTTTATTTTTAAAGGCTTTTTTGTACAAAACTAAATTAGTATATATGTCGATAATACTTAATGTTTTTTAACTCCAAAGAGTCTAAATACCATAATGAGTATATCCTTGATAACTGCTTTTAGTTTTACTAGACAAAGAATTATCTTTCCATAACTGGGTATTAGAGTCTTACATATTATATTCATCATGTATTGCCAATGATTCATGTATTACTTAACTATTGGTAGTGTAACACCTCAAGATTTTATGAAATATTTTTTTTTAAATAAATTTATTTTTTTCAATAGCTTGTGTTACATGCAACATCAAGTTTTAACGAAACACGACATACTATTAAAATATTATTATTTAATATGATAGTTATCGCCTAACCGTTGGAATGACGAGTATGAAGAGGATTAAATAAATTATAAAAATATATAGTTTACGCATATATCTAAAATTAATTCATTGATGGACAAATAATTAGAAAATAAAATAAAAATTATTTGAAAATAAAGGAAATCTTTTTCTAAAAAACCAATTTTACGCGCACACGCGTTTTACCTCAATAAATTAAAAAAATCACTTTTGGTGAATTATTTTAATGAAATGTATATATTATATATTCAATCAAATCTTTATCATTCATCTTATGTGTAATTTAAGCATGAGATAAGAATAAATCCAATTTTATGCTCAAAAACTATATTTTTCTAAAAAGTAGTTTTGTTGCATCCTGAAAAATTATTTTAAAATTAAATTTTCACACTTTTAAAATAATTTATTTGAAAAAATGAACTTCAGTTTTTGAAATCATCATGTAAAAATTATCTTAGAGTGGAATTTTGATAATTTTTTAAAAATATAAAATTTTCAATGAATAATGAAAAATACTAGTTTTTATTAAGAATTGTCTTTTCATTTAAAGCATTTAAAAACTTAAAAATTGTTTTAAGATGGTTTTAAAAGTAAAATTAATTAAATTATATATTTATTAATCCAATCTAGGTCAATGTAATCAATTTCTTATTGAATATTGATATAAAAACATTTTTAAACATTTGAATATTTTCTCTTTAGAAAACCACTTTCTCATCGTGTCTACAGGTATAAATTTAAAATAAATTTTGCCACTTCTGTGAATAGAATTTGAAAAAATGAATTCCATATTTATAATTATAATAATTAAAATTATCTAATAATTTTAAATTAATTTTTGACCATAATTAATAGTGAAAATAGTAAAAATCAATTACCACGGTTAAGGTTAAAACGAGTTTACCGGGGCTAAACTAAAAGGACAATGGATAAAATGACCTAGAAACTTATTTAAAATATATTTTATGGAAATATTTATACCTTATCATGTCTAATACTTGATAATGGTCAATTTTTGAGCCCTGTGGCATGTGAAAAACATGAGTACACCTTTTCTTTTTCAAAAATCACAAGTGTGCCACTCTCCTCACTTATAAAAGGCCACCCCATCTCTTCTCCTACTCACACCTTCAAATACCTTTGGATCAGCCAAGACCTACCCATATACCTTCCTTACTCCCATAACCATGAACTATATCCCTTATTTTTATCATAAAGCCATCATAATAAGCCTTTTGATGCTTACCTAAGGAGGTTGTCTGAAGAAGAGGTATCATGCTTAACCGAGCATCTTTATTTTATTTCTTCTTCCACATCCTCCGAATCTTCCTCAATTATAATGATATAATAAAAAAATTATCTCCCATATACTAAGATATTACTTTGTTAATGTAATAACCTAAATCCATCTCATATTCCATTAAATGAGATACAGAATCATCATTCGTGTGTATGGCGGACTACCGCCTTGCAGACCAATGCAATTCATTTTCCATCACCACATCTTATGACTGGATATAATGATATATTTACTATTTATATATGATATTTATGATTTTATTATACCTCATTAATTATAATACCACATCTACCTTCTTACCTACTAACCCGTTGGAAAACAATAACATCACTAGTGTGTACAACGAACTACCGCCTCATGAACCAATGTGTTGTGTTTTTCATTTATGTTTTAATTGGATGGTAATAAGTATAGATTAAATTAATATATATTATATTTTTAACATAATTATACTTTTTTAATTATGATATCACATATACCTTCTTACTTTACATTTCATGAAGGATACGATAACATCGTTCATGTGTATGATGGACTACCGTCTCATAAAGCAATCTGATTCGTTTTTCACTAACGCTTTTTAATGGAAGGTAATTAGGGTAAATTTAATGAATATATGTGATATATATGACATAAAAATGATTATGGAAAGTTAATATATTATTTAACTTTCTTTCATTTCATCTGTCAAGAAAATGGAAATAGCGCTCATGCGTACGTACGACCTACCGTCACCATGAACGATGTATTTCATTTTCTATCTCTAAAATTTATAGATCACTCTAAATATATATATAATGAATATATATAATATTTATATCATGGTTAAAATTTTATATATTATGTAACCATGATCAAAGTAAGAGGACCGAAAATAAAAAATCAAAACATACACGAAAAAAGCAGTCAATACCCAAAACATAATTTTAACATGGAATTGTTAATAAAAGGAAATAATAGGTGATAAGTAAATCATATAAAATATGATATATATATATATATATAAGTTTGTTTATCTAAAATATGTATAATAAAATTATATTTATTATATAGGATTTTCGAATGTGTATGAAGGAAGCCGTGACTTAAGGTAAGAGATTTATAGTCTCTTTTTATTTCTAGGAGACATATGCGATATTCACCACTCATTTCTTTTGTGTGTTGTATATAATAACCCTTTGAAATGTTATATCATGAATATAATTATTTTCATGATATTCAAAGTTTAATTTTATGTTACTCTTTATTAGGTCATATGATTCAAAAGATACCAAAGTAGTAAAGGTTTGATGTTACAATCTCACTATTTATTGTGATTGTTTATGATTAGGATTTTGATGATGTAATCTTATAGTATATTTCTGAATAACTTCATGAAATTTATTCTCCTCTGGTTATTTCATGAGAATACATATTTTCCTTTCATTTTCCACTCTTAAAGGATTAAATATACAAAAATAATGTTTTTAAGAAAAACCATCTTTATTTCTCTCTTCGATGAAAACCCTTTTCTTCCATATTCGTATATTATAAAAATGTTTTAAAATTCTCCAAAGGATTTATTGAAGGAATTTTTACCACTATTTTATTTTTTTTCAAAGTGTTTTAAAAGGAATCTTCATGTCTTTTTCCAAACAAGGTTCGTTTGTATTTTACCAAAAATGTGAATGAAATCTTTGTTTTAATGAGTACGACATGAACAAAATTTATCGCCGTCATTACCATTATTTTATTTGAATATTACTTTATAAGTTTCTAGTTTATATTCAAAGAAAATGATTTTGAAAATGATTTATGTTTTAAAAATTTATTTTCAAATTGTAAAGGATATTCTCCTCAAGATTTTTTTAAATGTTTTTTAAAGCTACCTTTATAAGTTTCAAAGGTTATTTTCAATGAAAATGATTTTGAAAATATTTTATGTTTTAAAAAGCGTTTTTAAAATTGGAAATTATATTTTTCCTCAAGAAATGTTTTAAATTATCTTTAAATATTCCTTTATAAGTTTCCAAGGTTATTTTTAAAGAAAACAATTTTGAAAATGTTTTATTAAAAAGTGATTTTCAAAGTGGAAAGACTATTTTCCTTGAGAAACATTCCAATTGATTTTTATTTCAGAATAATTCTCTATCTAAGATGATATAATTTGATGTTAATTATGATTTACTAGGGATATGATCCAATGATACCATTCTTAGTCTTTCTCTAGATCATTTATGTTTATGATGAAAAAATGTTTATGAAACTCATTTCTTTACTGTAGGTTATACTATGATGATATGTTTATGAAACCCAATTCTTTTCATGGGTTCTAACATGATTAATGTTTTATTAAACCCATTTCATTTCATGGGTTCTGATATTATTAATATTTTACAATCTCGCGTCACACAAATGTATGGATTATGTGATGGGTGAGACCTATATCTCCCTCCTATGAATTGAGTAATGATTAATGTTCTATGAGCTCTAAGGGTACATGAGAGGTTATCCCAATCCCAAAATGAGGGTACATGGGAGGTTATACCAAGCCTAAAGTAGGTACATGGGTGGTTATCCCAAGCCTAACATGTTATGAACATCTTGGTGGGTAGCCTTGACATAAGGTTTTCTATGCTTATGTATCTTTTAAAAATCTATGTCTTATTCCAATGTTATGATCTCAGGGACTATGTTCTTTGATTCCTTTTTTATTCATGTCTTATGAACTATCATGATTTATTCCATGACTCAATTTTATGATCTATGATATGTAGTTTATGGTTTTTCAAATGTTATTCTCATGTTATCATACCCTTATGATCATGTTATGTTGATAGCTACCTTTTATACCCTTACTGATCATCTGAACTCACCCTTTCCTATGTTTCTTTTCCCTAGGTTATGATGATAGGTCTTATGAGTGATATATCAAATAAGGATT
This sequence comes from Viscum album, assembly GCA_963277665.1. Classification (NCBI taxonomy): domain Eukaryota; kingdom Viridiplantae; phylum Streptophyta; class Magnoliopsida; order Santalales; family Viscaceae; genus Viscum; species Viscum album. The sequence goes on along the minus strand of OY728143.1, from coordinate 871,248,168 downwards.
CTAGTTACGAGGAACTAAGTGGGAGACGATGTATAACTCTTATAAACCAATTGTTCATGACTCTAAGTTTCTAAAGGCACTATACCTTTATGATTCTTAGGCATGTGTTTGCATAATGTAATGAATATTAATCTAAAAATATATAATATATATGTATGAAAATATTGAGTCGCTTTAGTTGGTATCAAAGGATATGTTTAGTTAACATTTGGAAACTAGGATGAGAAAACTTTAGTGAAGAACCCATAGGACGAGTCAAAGTATAAGATAACATCCTAAGGTTTTGGTAAGGAAGAGATTATGTGGTTTACTTAGAAATACATCCATGTCTGGATACTATAAGTGGACGTGATTATGGAATAGATGTACCTAGGGGTAATAACTCTGAAAAAGGCACGCCAGGCTTAACTCAAGAGTTACCTAGTACATGAAAATTGGCCTTGCTACACACCTGGTTTGACACTCCTGGGTGATATGCTTTGGTTAATCCCCATTTTATTTACAAACCATCATGAAAGGATTTAAACAATAATAATGATTGATTAAGGTTAAGCCTAAGGTTCCATATATTGTAAAGAATGTGTCTTGATTTATATACCCTATAAATGATTTTTCATGATCATTTGGTTTCCCACTATGATTATCATTTCCCACACTATGATTTTTAGTTTTAGTCAGTAATAGGAACTAGAAGGAACTAGGTTAGTATTGAATGTGATAGACAATGTGTTTATGAGCAACCAAATGTGATTATGACCAGAGTGAAGGATATTTCGATTATTCCTAATCAGTTATCATGATATATGATTAATAACTTACTCCTAAACCAACTCTCAAACTCACCAAATAAGAGAAATATAGTGTTCACTAAGAGTTTGGGTGGTGGATACTATGGAGGAAATAAGATTCAGTTTACTATATATTGAAATGTGGGAAGAATCACCCAAGTGAATGTATCATAGTAAGGAGAAGATTTTTTGAGTGTGTAAAATAAGAACACAAAACAAGTAATATCCAAGGAAAAAAATGGATGGGAATAATGGTTTCCCTAAGGTATCATTGACGGTTGAATGTTCTAAATGTGGTAAGTATAATAATTATACAAATATATGTCCTAAGGGGAAATCTCATAAAGAGAATCAACAAGGTGATATGAGTAACAATTATACTATTGATGATGAAGAGACCGTGAAGGAGATATCAAAGGTATAGACTATTCTAACAATATTGTTTATGTTAAATGTAAGAAACATGATTAAATTGTGGTTGATGAATTTTAAGTTAAGATTCATTTTTATTATTTTAGAAAATAAGTATTAAGGAATAAGATGATAAATCCTAGTTAATATTTTAAGAATGAAGTGTATTTATTGAAGTATTTATGTATTTAAATTCAAGAATTATGTTATATAAATCATGAAATATATAAGGATTGTTCAGTAAAAGTTCCACGTTAAGGATTTACAAGAATATGTTAAATATTACTGATGAACTAGAAAAGTGATTTAGTGGAAATAAGATTTTTAATGGAAAACACATGATTAAGGGAAGATAAACCTTAATATGTTCTTGATGTTGAAATAATAGTGTTTAGTTTGGATAAAGAGATAATTCATATAGATAAAGTAAACTGTATAGTATTGATGACCTTGGGACCGATTAATGATTTGTTGACAAAGTGGTTATGTTATAATTGAGGGAGTTTAAATCATTTTTGGATTTATCAAATTTATTAAATTATCTATGGTTTTATTTAAGGAATGAGGAAGCATTTCTATTTTAATTGAAATTTTATAGTAATTTTTCCTATCACCATGTTTCAGGAGAATATATGACCAAGGTATTCACATATCTGGCATGTGATAATTAAGATCCACTTTATGATATTTGGGGGATTAATGTTAAGTTTATTTTGGGAAATTTAGTGACCTTCCTTATAAATTTTGAATTTTGGAAGAGTTATAAGGTTAACCATTTATGAAATGGTTTAAGTTGAACTTTGGATGAGGCTTTAGAGGCTAATGTATTATTTCACCATATGAATATTTATACATATTGGATAACCTATGGTAACCAATTTATTTTTGACAATAACTAGAGATGGAAGAAATGAATTATTATTATTCTATGGATCTTATGATCTGTTAGTGTTTTAGGCATGAAAAATTCATCTTCATTTCCTAGAGTAAGAGATTAAGTTGAAATTGATCGAAGCAATACTAAAGGATGAGATTGTGCTTATGAAATAGAAAGAAATCGACTAAGTATACTTTATAGTTTTCTATATCAAGATATTAAAAATTACCTCAACTTTAGGAAAAGGTTCTTGAGACGAAAAAATTATCTTGTTACTTTCATTTCTATTGAATCATTGGTCTTTTAACCTATCATAGATTTATGGATTTGTGGTCATCAATTTTCTCTTGACCATGTTCTCTATCACTCTTTAAAAATATTTGGGTGTTAGTTTTCTCTTCCTTGTCCATATTTTCACTTCCCACCAATGTTGTACTATTTGAGAACTTAGCTATGTTATGACATTCATAATTTATTTTCCCTCTTTTCTAGAGGAATTTTTATTGACCCTTTTTACAATGTGGGTTCTCCATAAAGGAATCTCCAAATATCAAACCCTTTATTATCAAGATTAAGTTCAAATTATGAGGAAACAATTTATTTAAGGAGGTAAAATGTAACACCTTGATATTTTATGATTTTTTTTCAAATAAATTTAATTTCTATGATATCTTGCATTACACGCAACACCGAGTTTTAACAAAACATGACATACTTTTAAAATACTATTATTTAATACGATAGTTATCACCTAGCCGTTGGAATGGAGGGTATGAATAGGATTAACTAAATTATGAAATTATATGGTTTACACATGTATATAAAATGAATTTTTTGGCGACCAAATAATTATAAAAGAAAATAAAAACCATTTGAAAATAAGGGAAATCTTTTTCTGAAAAACTATTTTTATGTGCACAATCGTGTTTTACCTCAATAAATAAAACAAACCACTTTTGGTAAATCATTTTAATTACATGTATATATTATATATTCAATAAAATTTCTATAATTAATCTTATATGTTTTTAAGGAAATAGATAATAATAAATCCAATTTTATGCTTAAAAATGATATTTTTCTAAAAAGCAGTTTTGTCGCATTTTGTGCACTTATTTTAAAATTAATTTTTATAATTTTTAAAAAATATATTTGAAAAAATTAACTTCATTTTTAAATCATCATTTCAAAATTATCTTAGAGTGAATTTTTGAGAATTTTTGGAAATATAAAATATTCAGTGAATAGTGAAAAATACTAGTTTTTATTTAGAAATGTCTTTTCATTTAAAGCATTTAAAAAATTAAAAATTGTTTTAATAAGTTTTTAAAAGTATAATTAATTAAATTATATATTTATTAATACAATTTATGTCATTGTAATCAATTTAATATTGAATTTTATATAACTTTTTTTTAAACTTTTGAACATATTCTCTTTGGAAAATCACTTTCTCATCACGTCTGCGGGTATAATTCTAAAATAATTTGTTCCACTTCTATGAATGGAATTTGGAAACATTAATTAAATATTTTGAATCATCATAATTAATATTATCTAATAATTTAAACTTAATTTTTTACCATAATGAATAGTAAAAATAGTAAAAATTAATTACTGTGGTTAAGGTTAAAACAAGTTTATAGGGGGTTAAAATAAAAGGATAAGAGGTAAAATGACCTATAAAACTGTATAAAATATATTTTATGGATAAATTTTGACCTTATCATGTATTATTATTAATAATGGTCCATTTTTTATCCTTTTGGCATGTAAAAATATGATTACACATTTTCCTTTTCAAAAATTACAAGTGTTCCACTCACCTCACTTATAAAAGGCCACCCACTATCTTCTCCTATTCACACCTTCAAATAAATTTTTATCAGACAATACATTCCCAAATATCTTCCTTACTTCCCTACACATGACCTAGATCCCTTAGTTTTATCATAAATCAAATCCTAAGAATCCTTTTGGTGCTTACCTAAGGAGGTTGTCTGAAGAAGAGGTATCGTGAGTAACCTAGCATATTTATTTTATTTCTTCTTCCAACTCATTAAAATATTATTTAATTATGATGATATAATAAAAAAATCATCTCACATATAATAAGTTGTTATTATGTTAATATCATAACTTAAATCCATCTCCTCTTTCATCAAATGAGATAAGAGATCATTATTCGTGTGTATAACCTCACAGACCGATGTTATTAATTTTTCATCACCACCTATTATAAATGGATATAATGATGTATTTAATGTTTTTATATATATATATTATATATATTATATTATTATACCTCATTAATTATAATACTATGTCACGACCCGCCTTCACCAAAAGGAGGGAAGGGTCAGCAGATTGCCAGGCCCTTCCTTCTTTAAGTTGAAGGGGGGATAATGACCCCCGAGACCCACCTTCAATAGGTCCCAGAGTGGCGACTAGCACCAAGGGTATAGAAATTTCTCACAAATGGAAGGAATTATCCCTTTTTGTTTTATAAGATCGAGAGATAAGATAATGAAACTCAACAACACCAAGGTAAAAGAAGAGTAAAGCCAAAGGTAAACCATTCCCACATGCGTGTTCCAAAAGTAAAAGCCACAAGTAAAAAAGGTGACTACAAAGGTAAGTACCAAAGAAGAAAAGAAGCAACTACAACCGCCCTGAGGGTCCGAGCTAGTATGGTCCTGCGCGATCCCCGAAGTCCTCCTGGAAACCTGAAAGCAGTTTTATATACGTAGGGTGAGCATACACGTACACTCAGTAGGGAAAACCAAAGACTCTCGTGCACAAGTGGGGGAACGTACTAAAGTCCCGTGAAAAAAAGGAGTAAACCAAACGCCCATCAAGGTAAACTATCCACCCAATCCTCACCAAGGCACACTCCCCAAATAACGCAAGTCAAATAATATATATAATAAGACCACATCGATGTTTGGGTACCCCGCGCCACTTTCCCACTGGTTATTGAGACATCCTACACATCGAACCAATCCCGCCATTCTGTCACCGCAGTCCCACTGCCTCACCTTCCCGCACACACCTGGGCCACAATCACACGCAGTCCCAATGCCAAAACCCGCCCGCAAACACCTGGGCCACAACTATCACACGTAACCACGCCTGCAAACACCTAGGCCAGAATAACCACCACCACGCCCGAAAGAACCTGGGCCTCATCCCGAAGACACTTGAGAAACCGCCTGCCGCACACACCTGTCCAACCACCACACTACCCCGCCCGAAGGTTCTTGGGCTAATAATGGAACTCAGGCCATCACAGCCCGCCTGACGATACTTGGGCTATCCGGGAAAGGGAGCAGAAAAGGAGATAATAACTAGCCACTAAGAATAGTGTTGGGAAAACACCCTCCCCCATGAAATGAGGGTGTTCAGAACTAAGTGCTCAACTTGGGTGGGGCACAAATAAGAAATACAAATCTACAAGTATATATATAGGTAACGAGCACTCACCCAAAGCTAGGTTTTTCTTAGACAGCCTACAGATCACAACAACACTCAAGTCCGAGTCACAACTCTCGCCAATAAAACCCATTTGCCCCATTCTTGTTTTCATGTTCAGAAATAATGTTCAATTAAGTTTATGCACTACTGGGCAACTAACACCATAAGCATAACCAAGGAAAAGAAACCATCCAAACATCAATTTAAGTATCCACACCCGGTTCTCTTGTAAAGTCACAAAAACAAGGGGATAAGTGAGATTCCTTGAAGTACTGGAACCAAAGAAAAACCCTCAAGACACTACCCCATGTCCCCAGAAATGGTTTCTCATCAACAGAGGATCCCACCCCAATTCGTGATATAACAAGTACCCACCCGGTCTTAAAACTCACAACCACCAAATCCATACCAATAGGGGATCCCATCCCCAATTTCACACAACCACCAAGAGTGTAAATAAAAAAAACAGGGAATCCCATCCCCTCCCACATTTCCACCAATCAGCCGTGAAAGAAAACAACCAAACCACTGCCACCAACACTAAGTAGGGCCATGCCTGTATTTTCAGATTTATAAGATTTAACACACTCCATGATTCAATTCCGTATTTTGACAGGGCTTAGAATAGAAGGGATTGATCCCAGTGCTTTCAATTTATTTAGCCGGGTATACGTGATTAACCAATTTACTTTTCACAACAGAAGTTTAGAATTAGGAACAAGCCATTTAAAACACCACGAGGGGTTCATTAGTGCACAAACAACGACCACCAACGGCCTCAATTTTCAGAAGGCGTAAGCCAGCACAACTCATAAAGATGATCATAATATAAACAACATCAACGATCATAGCCCCCCCTTCATTCTTTACAGGATTCATTCATTATATTTAATTAGGTCTGGTTTATCCAATTCTACAGAATCAAAAACACGCCCACCCCGCATGATACACAAAAGAGAGAGGCGAAGGAGAAATTCCCTACTTGTTGATCGACGATCGACGCTTAGGACGGGGGTGGAACTTCACGGATAACGATGCGGCTCACCCGATGCACCAGAAGCTGTTCGTGAAAAGCCGCGATCAAGGAAAGAAGAAACCACGACTAACCCTTAGTTTATAAGAGCCGCGGATGGTTGAGATGAGAACGCCAAACCACGTAAGGAGCGGGGGTCATGGGTTGACCACACGGTTGGGCAGTTACACACGGAGGTCTCTCGGGATTTTTAAGAATTAATTATGGGCTTTAAATGGTTTTAAAAGGAGTAAAATAATTAATTTACGTTGAAACTTATGTTGCGGGAGCGGAAAAGTCAGGTACTTGGTGAGGGGACACGGTGCCACCATCACGGTGGCACCCTCACGGTGCCACCGTCACGGTTCCACCGTCACGGTGCCACCGTCACGGTGCCACCGTCACGGTGCCACCGTCACGGTGCCACCGTCACGGTGCCACCGTCACGGTGCCACCGTCACGGTGCCACCGTGACCGGTGTCACCCTCACGGTGCCACCGCCACGGTGCCACTGTTTTGGTGGAACCTCACTTTTAGCAAAGTAATGGGCCAGGAGGGTCCAGGCCATTACATTAGATACATCTTAAACGATTCTCGTCCTCGAGAATAAAAAACAAACTAAGAAGGAAAGAGAGGGTCCGAACAACCACCTCGAAAGATACCTCTTAGAAGTGAAACCATGCTAACTAAAAAAAACACTTCCCTATCAAGAACCAAGCAACATACCATGCCAAACTGCCCAGGCATCTGGGTTGGGGAGTCTCCTCCCCCACTTCAAGATATTATCCACTTTGGGTGGCACTGACTCACCCACACGGGTTTAATCGCATCCACCTTAATGCGACTTGATTAGGGGTCGGGTCCTCTCCTCCCCCATAGCTAGGGCTTTTCACACACATTCAGAGGAAAGAAAACCAGTACATTCCATATCCAAAAAGACAAAACGTTCTACCATAATAGGTACAACAAGGAACAAAACTCAAAACAACACGGGGTACTGGGTACGCATCTGTGCTTCCCTCTCCCACGTACTCTCCTCAAGCCCACCATGTTTCCACAACACATGAACCAATGGAATGGTTCGCCCACGAAGCACCTTCTCCTTTCGATCCTCGATCATCACTGGTCTCTCCACAAAGGTCACGTCGTCCTCGATGTCCAGCTCACCCCAATCAAGGACGTGTGAATCGTCGTGCAGATACCGACGGAGCTGGGACACATGAAAGAAATCATGTATCCTCAGTAGCGGCAGTGGTAATGCTAGATGATAAGCCACTTCTCCGACCCGCTGCAACACTTCGAAGGGTCTGATGAACCTGGGAGAAAGCTTACTCCCCTTGCCGAACCTCCGCTGCCCACACCGAGGGGAGACCTTCAAGAACACGTGGTCTCCAACCTCAAACTCCAAGGGCCTCCTTCTGGTATCAGCATACGACTTCTGTCGGTCCTGGGCCACCTTCATCCTTTCCCGTATGAGCTGAACCTTCTCTGTCGTGCTCTGCACCACCTCCGGGCCAAGGATGCTTGCCTCTCCCACTTCGGCCCAACACATAGGTGAACGACATGGACTCCTGTACAAGGCTTCAAATGGGGCCATACTGATGGTAGAGTGATAGCTGTTATTGTAGGAGAACTCTACCAGGGGCAAGTGTCGCACCCATGATCCTCCTGAGTCCAGAACACATGCCCGCAGCATATCCTCCAAGGTCTGGATGATGCGCTCTGTTTGTCCATCTGTCTAGGGTTGGAAAACAGTGCTAAGGCGTAACTGTGTTCCAAAAGCATACTGAAATCCTCTCCAGACTCGCAAGGTAAACCGTGCATCCCTATCCGAGACTATAGACCTTGGAACTCCATGCAACCGCACCACCTCATCCACGTACTTTTGTGCCAAAGCATCCACAGTACTCGACTCCCTGATCGCCAGAAAGTGGGCCGATTTCATTAACCAGTCCACTACCACCCATATGGCGTCGTATTCCCCTTGGACCTTGGGAAGTCCCGTGACGAAATCCATCGAGATGTCGTCCCACTTCCACTCAGGGACAACTAGAGGTTGCAGCAGGCCGCCTGGAACTCGATGTTTAGCCTTCACTTGCTGACATACTAAGCACTTGGACACAAACTCTACCACCGCTCCCTTAACTCCAGGCCACCAAAACTGCCTCTTCAGTCCCTGGTACATCTTGGAAACTCCTGGGTGTACCGCCAGGGGTGATTTGTGTAACTCACTGAGAACCTTTCCGCGCATCGCCTCCGGAACGAACAACCTTCCCTGGAAAAGCATTCGGTTTTGACCATCCTCTGTCCATCCTTCCGGAGCATTGCCCTGGTCGACTCGATCACGCATCACTTCACACTCTGGGTCTCCCCACTGAGACTCCTCCACTTGCTGAAACAGAGATGACTGCACTGTCATCTGATATAGGCAGCCTCTACCGCTATCCATCTTCGCATCCAAGTGTAAGGTATCCAACTCCTCCATCGCCTTCTAGGCGTCCGCCGACTCTCAGACCGCATTCTTCTACATCCTCCTGCTCAAGGAATCAGCCACCAAATTTCCCTTTCCCTCAATATAAGAGATCTCGAAGTCGTAATCCTGGAGGAACTCCACCCATCTCCGCTGTCGCAAGTTTAAGTCCCGCTGGGAGAAGATATACCTCAAGATTTTGTGATCTGTGAAGACCACAAAGCGTTCTCCGATGAGGTAGTGACGCCATAAATTTAGCGCAAAAACGACCGCTGCAAGCTCCAGGTCGTGGGTGGCGTAATTACGCTCATGGGGGCGTAGCTGCCTGGACCCATATGAGATCACCCCTTGTCGCTGCATCAACACACATCCCATGCCCTATCCTGAAGCATCACAGAACAACTCATAAGCCGCCCCTTCTTCTGGTAATCTCAGCACTGGGGCACTAACCAACTTCTCTTTCAGATAGCTGAAGGCTGACTCCCACTGCTCACTCCACCCGAAAACCTGGTCTTTCTTGGTAAGGGCTGTCAAAGGGGCTGCTATTCGGGAGAAGTTGGGTACGAACCTCCGATAGTAACCTGCCAGCCCAAGGAAACTACGGACCTCTTCCACATTCTTGGGTGCTACCCAAGAAACAACCGCCTCAACTTTTGATGGGTCCACCGCTACCCCCTGCTCGGATACCACGTGCCCGAGGAAGTGCACTTCTCGTGTCCAGAACTTGCATTTTGACAACTTCCCAAAGAGATGATGATGTCAGAGGACCTCCAAAACTATCCTCAGGTGCTCTGCATAACCCTCCTTTGATCTCGAATAGATCATGATGTCGTCGATGAACACAACTACAAACCGATCCAGGTACTCCCAGAAGATGGAGTTCATAAGCCCCATGAACACAACCGGGGAGTTCGTAACACCGAAGGGCATGAATACAAAATCGAAGTGTCCATATATGCACCTAAAGGCCATTTTAGGGATGTTTCTCTTTTTCACTCTTAGCCGGTGGTACCCAGACCGCAGGTCGATCTTCAAGAACCATCCTTCCCCTTTCAGCTGGTCGAAAAGATCGTCTATCCTCGGAAGAGGGTAGAAATTTTTGATCGTCACCTGATTCAGCCTCCTGTAGTCTATGCACAACCTGAGACCACCATCTGACTTCTTTGCGAACAATACTGGAGTGCCCCACGACGACGCACTCAGGCAAACATAACCCCTCTTCATCAGATTGTCAATCTGGATCCGCAACTCCCGTAGCTCTGAAGGTGCCATCCGGTAAGGAGCCATCAAGATCGGACGATCGCCGGGATGTAGGTCTATCCCAAACTCGATATCACGTCGAGGAGGTAGAGTCGTCACCTCCTCAGGAAAGATGTCCATAAACTTACGGACAACCTCTGGCACCCCCACCATCTCGACATCTACTGACTCTACTGACAGCTCGGCCAACAAGGAGAGGAGGGGTTCCTCTCGCCTACTACCCTTCTGACTGCTCCGTTCGCCGGTGAAGGTAACACGCTGGCTACCCAAGTCTGAGAACACAACCCTTCTTCAGAAACAGTCGATGACGAAACACACAGAAAATAGTCATTCGATGCCTAGGATGACATCGTATGGCTGAATCTGTAGCAGGAGAAGATCCCTAACCAACTGATATAGCCCTATCATCAGTTTACATCCTCGAAAAACAGACAACAATTCGGTCTGAACTCCGATTGGTGTGCTCAACACCAAGGGAACCGAAAGTCTCTCGGCATCTAGACCCAAGGCACGGGCTAGACTGGGTGCAACAAAGGAGTGCGAAGCTCAGGTATTGAACAATGCATAAGCAAGAGTGCTAAACAAACTGATCGTACCTCGAACAACCTCCGGCCCTGCTAGAACTGCTGCCTCTGCGGCGTGCAACTGTCCACGCCCAGCTCCTCTTCCCCTCGGCTGCCGACCACCTCCCCGACCACGCCCCGGTCGAGGTCCCTAAGGAGCGCCCTGGGGTTGGCCTCATCCTCCTACGTCTGCCCTCGTAGGAGCGGGAGCTCGCTATCCCTGCTGCTGCTGCTGCTGGGACGGGCGCTGGGGATGTCCGCCACCGCCGTACTGTACCCGGTCTGGGCACTAACTCCAGAGATGTCCAGGGCTTCCGCAGATGAAGCATCGCGGTCCCGGGCCTGAAGGAAAAGGGCGAGGACCAGAGGATCGAAACTGAAACTGCTGCGGCCTGCTCCCTACCGATCGGAACCTGGAGGGTCCTGATGCTGGAGGCATGATGCTGACGGCCTTCCCCTTCGATGGTCCCAGCTGGATCCCCTCTCATGACACACCTCCTAGAGCGTGCATCCTCTCTACCACTTCGACCTTCTTCTGGACTTCCAAGTACGTCGTCAGGGTAAAGGGGGTAACAACATACTGGAGGGAGGGTCAGAGTGCCTCCTCCAAACGTCTTTCCCGAGACTCCTCGCCGGGAAAGAGGTCCGGAGAAAAACGTAGGAGGTCCTTAAACTTGATCCCTAGCTCCCTCACGGACATACTCCCCTGTTGGAGGGAGAGTAACTCCTGTCTCTTTTTCGCCTTCATCGTCGAAGAGAGGAATTCCACCCAGAACTCCCTCTCGAAATCCGCCCAAGCCACCTCAGCCTCTCTCCTCTCCCCCAGGTAAAGCATCCACCACTGACGCACCACTCCCCGCATCTGGCTGACGGCCAGAGGAACCCAGTACTCGGTCGGGGCCCAAATCCGGCCGAAGGCTATCACTAGCTCCTCTAGCCAACCTTCCATCTTCATGTCAGAGGTGCTGCCCTCATACTTCTCGAGGGTCTGTTGCTGGAAGGCCCGAAGAGTCCTCTGCCACTGGTCGTCCTCCTCTTCTCGGTCAGCTCTCTACCGATCGACCAAGGTAGTCTGCGGGGCCTCGATCGTCTGTACCACACGCGGTCGCCTTCTAGGTGCCATAGCTACAAAGTAAACAAGAAATGCCTGAGCCCAAGTAGTGCAGATTATTGTCTTTAAAACTTATTAGACTTTTTGTTTATTCTTAATTCCCCAAACACCCCAGAAACACGAGAAAACAAGTCATTATGATGCATGTACCTTTCCTAGGGTCTCTACCCTGCAATCAGCGTGGCCTCACTTGGTCGTTCGGTAGGTCCAGAGTCCTTGCATCGAATCATGGGGGGCCCTAAAATCCCGTGTCCTAGCCGGTCTTCCCTGGCCTATTTCACGCACCGAGGTCACACAACACTGTTTCCCTACCATCCCATGCAATCCTCACTATGCCTAACTCCAGACTCCATCCTATCTCTCAATCATCACCTTTGATACCATTCTTTCACGACCCACCTTCACCAAAAGGAGGGAAGGGTCAGAAGATTGCCAGGTCCTTCCTTCTTTAAGTTGAAGGGGGGATAATGACCCCCGAGACCCGCCTTCAATAGGTCCCGGAGTGGCGACTAGCACCAAGGGTATAGAAATTTCTCACAAATGGAAGACATTACCCCTTTTTTGTTTTATAAGATCGAGAGATAAGATAATGAAACTCAACAACACCAAGGTAAAAGAAGAGTAAAGCCAAAGGTAAACCATTCCCACATGCGTGTTCCAAAAGTAAAAGCCACAAGTACAAAAGGTGACTACAAAGGTAAGTACCAAAGAAGAAAAGAAGCAACTGCAACCACCCCGAGGGTCTGAGCTAGTATGGTCCCACGCGATCCCCGAAGTCCTCCTGGAAACCTGAAAGTAGTTTTATATACGTAGGGTGAGCATACAAGTACACTCAGTAGGGAAAACCAAAGACTCTCGTGCACAAGTGGGGGAACGTACTAAAGTCCCGTGGAAAAAAGGAGTAAACCAAACGCCCATCAAGGTAAACTATCCACCCAAGGCTCACCAAGGCACACTCCCCAAATAACGCAAGTCAAGTAATATATATAATAAGAGCACATCGATGTTTGGGTACCCCGCGCCACTTTTCCACTGGTTATTGAGACATCCTACGCATCGAACCAATCCCACCATTCTATCACCGCAGTCCCACTGCCTCACCCGCCCGCACACACCTGGGCCACAACCACACGCAGCCCCACTGCTAAAACCCGCCCGCAAACACCTGGGCCACAACTATCACACGTAACCACGCCTGCAAACACCTAGGTCAGAACAACTACCACCACGCCCGAAGACACCTGGGTCTCATCCCAAAGACACTTGGGAAACCGCCTGCCGCACACACCTGTCCAACCACCACACTACCTCGCATGAAGGTTCTTGGGCTAATAATGGACCTCAGGCCATCACAGCCTACCCGAATATACTTGGGCTATCCGGGAAAGGGAGCAGAAAAGGAGCAGAAAAGGAGCTAATAACCAGCCACTAAGAATAGTGTTGGGAAAAACACCCTCCCCCATGAAATGGGGGTGTTTGGCACTAAGTTCTCAACTTGGGTGGGGCGCGAATAAGAAACACAAAGCTACAAGTATATATATAGGTAACGAGCACTCACCCAAAGCTAGGTTTTTCTTAGACATCCTACATATCACAATAGCACTCAAGTCCGAGTCACAACTCTCGCCAATAAAACCCATTTTCCCCATTCTTGTTTTTATGTTCAGAAATAATGTTCAATTAAGTTTATGCACTACTGGTAAACTAACACCATAAGCATAACCAAGGAAAAGAAACCATCCAAACATCAATTTAAGTATCCACACCCGGTTCTCTTGTAAAGTCACAACAACAAGGGGATAAGTGAGATCCCTCGAAGTACTGGAACCAAAGAAAAACCCTCGAGACACTACCCCGTGTCCCCCGAAATGGTTTCTCATCAACAGAGGATCCCACCCCAATTCGTGATATAATAAGTACCCACCCGTTCTTAAAACTCACAACCACCAAATCCATACCAACAGGGGATCCCATCCCCAATTTCACACAACCACCGAGTGTAAATAAAAAAAAAACAGGGAATCCCATCCCCTCCCACATTTCCACCAATCGGCCGTGAAAGAAAACAACTAAACCACTGCCACCGACACTAAGTAGGGCCATGCCTGTATTTTCAGATTTATAAGATTTAACACACTCCATGATTTCAATTCAGTATTTTGACCGGGGTTAACACAGAAGGGATTGATCCTGGTGCTTTCAATTTATTCAGCCGGGTATACGTGATTAACCAATTTACTTTTCACAGCAGGAGTTTACAATTAGGAACAAGCCATTTAAAACACCACAAGGGGTTCATTAGTGCACAAAAAGCGACCACCAACGACCTCGATTTTCAGAAGGCGTAAGCCAGCACAACTCAGAAAGATGATCATAATATAAACAACATCAATGATCACAACCCCCCTTTCATTCTTTACAGGATTCGTTCATTATCTTTAATTAGGTCTGGTTTATCCAATTCTAAAGAATCAATAACACGCCCACCCCGCATGATACACAAAAGAGAGAGGTGAAGGAAAAATTCCCTACTTTTTGATCGACGATCGACGCTTAGGCCGGGGGTGGAACTTCACGGATATCGATGCGACTCGCCCAATGCACCAGAAGCTGTTCGTGAAAAGCCGCGATCGAGGAAAGAAGAAACCACGACTAACCCTATTTTATAAGAGTCGTGGACGGTTGAGATGAGAGCGCCAAACCACGTAAGGATCGGGGGTCGTGGGTTGACCATGCGGTTGGGCAGTTACACACGGAGGTCTCTTGGGATTTTTAGGAATTAATTATGGGCTTTAAATGGTTTTAAAAGGAGTAAAATAATTAATTTACGTCGAAACTTACGTTGCGGGAGCGGAAAAGTCAGGTACTCGGCGAGGGGACACGGTGCCACCATCACGGTTCCACCGTCATGGTTCCACCGTCATGTTCTCACCCTCACGGTTCCACCCTCACGGTTCCACTGTCACGGTGTCACCCTCACGGTTCCACCGTGACCGGTGTCACCCTCACGGCACCACCGCCACGGTGCCACTGTTTTGGTGGAGCCTCACTTTTGGAAAAGTAATGGGCGAGGAGGGTCCGGGCCATTACATACTACATCTACCTTATTACCTTCCAACCCATTGGAAAACAATAACGTTGCTCGTGTGTACGACAGAATACCGCCTCACGAATCGATATGATATGTTTTTAATTTATATTTTACTTGGATGGTAATGAGAATATATTAAATGAATATATATTATTTATTTAAAATAATTATATTTATATAATTATGATATCACATATAACTCTTTACTTTCCATTCTGTGGGGGATACGATAACATTGTTCGTGTGTACGATGGACTATCATCTCATGAAACAATGTGATTCATTTTTTACTAATGATTTTCATGGAAGATAATTAGGGTAAATTTAATGAATATATGTGATATATATGACATAAAAATTATTCTTCAAAGTTAATATATCATCTAACTTTCTTTCATTTCACCCGTTGAGAAAATGGAAACAACGTTCATGCGTACATATGACCTACCGTCACTATGAATGATGTATTTCATTTTCCATCTCTATATTTTATGGATTATTCTAAATACATATATAATAAATATATATGATATTTATATCATACTTAATTTTTTTATATTATGTAACCATGATCAAAGTAATAGGACCAAAAATAACAAATAAAAACATACATGAAAAACAAAGTAGTTATTGCCTGAAACACAATTTTAACATTGAATTGCTAATAAAAGGGTAATAAAAGTTCATAAGTAAATCATATATAGTATGATATATATAAGTGTGGTTATATAATATATGTATAACAAAATTATATTTATTATAAAGATGGTTCTAAAGTGTGTGAATGATATCGATACTTAAGGTGATAGATTTCTAGTCTCTCTTTTATTTCTAGAAGACATATGCCATATTCACCACTCGACTCTTTTGTGTAGTGTATATACTACCATTTTTAAATGTTATATCATGAATCTCATTATTTTAATGATATTAAAAGTGTCATTTAATTTTACTCTTTAATGGGGCCTACAATTCAAAAAATGCCAATGTGGTAAAGGTTTGATGTTAAAATCTCATTGTTTATCAAGATTTTTTATGATTATGATTTTGATAATGAAATATTATGATCTATTTCTTAATAAATTCAAGAATTTTATTATTTTCTGGTTATTTCATGAGAATAAAATTTTTTCTTCTATTTTAATCTCTTAAAGGATTAAATATACCAAAAGAATGTTTTTAAAAAATGTATTTATTTCTCTCTTCGATCGAAAACCCTTTTTCTTTCATATATGTGTTTTCTTAAAATGTTTTAATATTATTCAAAGGATTTATTAAAGATATTTTTACCCATGTTTTAATTTTTTTCATTTTTTTTAAAATTAATCTTCATGTTGCTTTCCAAACAAGTCTATTTGGATTTTACCGAACATGTGAAAAGAATATTTGTTTTAACGTGTACCACATGAACAAAATTTCCTATCATCATGAAAATTATTTCATTTAAAACCTACTTTATAAGTTTTTAAGGTTATATTAAAAGAATAGGATTTTTAAAATTCTTTATGTTTTAAAAATTTCTTTTCAAATTGTAAAGGATATTTTCCTCAAGAAATGTTTTAAATGTTTTTTAAATATTCCTTTATAAGTTTCAAAGGATATTTTCAAATTAAAAGGATTTTTAAAATATTTTATGTTTTAAAAAGTGTTCTTCAATGTGGAACTGGTATTTTATTCAATAAATGTTTTAAATGAACTTTAAAGCTCCATTTATAAGTTTCCAAGGTTATTTTCAAAGAAAAAGATTTTGAAAATTTTTTATGATTTTTTTTAGTTCTAAAAAGTGATTTTCAAAGAGAAAAGACTATTTTCTTCAAGAAACGTTCCAAGTGATTTTTCTTTCAAAATATTTCTCCATATAAGATGATATACCTTGACATTAATTATTATTTATTGGTTATATGATCCCATGATATGATTATTAATCTTTTGTTGTATGTTTTATGTTTATAATGGAAAAATGTTTTTGAGACCCATTTTATTACCATGGGTTACTATATAATGAAATGTTTATGAAACCCATTTCTTTTCATGGGTTCTAATATGATGAATGTTTTATAAAACCCATTTCATTTCACGGGTTTTGATATGATGAATTCTTTATGATCTTATGGCACATAAATATATGAATTATATGATGGGTGAGACCTATATCTCCCTCCAATGCATTGAGTAAAGATTAATGCTCTATGAGACTAGAGGCTACATGGGAGGTTATCCCAATCCCTAAGTAGGTACATGGGTGGTTAGACCAAACCTAACATGTTATGAATGTCTTAGTGGGTAACCTTCACATAAGGTTTGATATGCTTATGTGTTGGAGACAAATCTACGTCTTATGCCAATGTTATACTCTCATGGACTATGTTTTTTGATTTATTTATTATTCATATCTTATAAACTACCAATATTTATTCCGTGACTCAAGTTCATGATCTATAATATGAAGTTTATGGTTTTTCAAATTTTATTCTCATCTTCTTATACCCTTATACTCATGTTATGTTGATATCTCCCTTGTTCACCCTTATTGAGCATATGAGCTCAACCTTTATTATATTTATTTTTCCCAAGTTGCGATGATAGGTATTACATATGATATGTTTAAGAAGTGTGCTAGTTATGAGGAACTAAGTGGAAGATGATGCAGAAATCTTATGAACCATTTATTTATGTTTCTATGTTTCCAAAGGCACTATAACTTTATGATCCTTAGATTTGTGTTTGTGTAATGTAATGAATATTAATCTAAAAAGATAATATATATATATATATATATATGAAAATTCAGGGTTACTTTAGGTTGTGTATGAAATACCAAAAAAAATTAATTCATAAATCTTTTGGAAGCATTGAACACACAATTATAGTTTTATAAGAACCATTCACTTGGAAATAAAATCATGTGATTCTCATTGCTGATGCAGGAATCAACCTTTCTCATCCACTTAGAGAACACACCCTAACTTTTAGTAATGTTTCTTAACTTACTTGGTCTCTATATTTAGAAATAAATATTTAAGGACATATTGTATCTAACACCCAATGAGTATAGATGAAATATTACATTTATTGATTAATATAATTGAAGTAGAAGATCATGCTTGTTTCTTCTTCAATTAATTGTAGATTCTCTTCCAGCGACCCATCTTACCACATGAAAAGAAAATAGCCTCATGTTCAATGCTCTCCCTATTTATATTTGGTTTCTTTGAAATTTGTTGTGAAGGTTCCTTTGGTGGTGTACTTGAAATTATCCTTTTCACCTCATCTTTCTTATTATTTACTTTAAGAATTAAAGATTTAACTTTATTTAATTTCTTATCTTCTTGGATAACTTGTCCCAAAATATATCAAAGTGGTTTCTCTAAACTATTCATTTAATAACTCTCAATGAAACTGGAGAAATAGGGTGGTAAGGTTGAGAGAATAAGATGAACTAAAAGTTATTGATTCGATTTGAATCCCAATTCTTCTAGTCATTTAATATACTTTATCATCCTAAGTACACAAGGACCATATTGAGTTCCATATTTCAGTTTATAAATGATTAGTTTGATCATAGTCTCATTGATTTCTTACTTCACTTTTTCCTTGCAGACTTCTCAGATATGGGACAACATGGTATAACCATCCATATTCTCATGTTGCATTTTCAACTGAAGGGTCTAATAGTATAATGAGATGCTCAAATAAAGGGGGGGGGGGGTGAATTATACACTTTAAAAATTCCTTTGGAACCTTTAAAGTTGGTGTAAAACTTTCTTAAGGAAAGTTTCTTAACCTTAAGGGAATCTGTTTCTTAAGGTTAGTTTTTAACTTTAAGGAAACTTATTTTAACAAATATAAACAAAATACTCAAACCCTCTTAGAGAAACCTTTTCTTAAACTATACAACCTTTAAGATAAAAACTTAAGGAAGATTTTCTTAAAATAAATATTCTACCTTAAAGCGTATATAATCTTTAATATAATCATAGTAACAGAATTAGAAAGTATAAGAAAGTTATACTGTCTAACTTAACAAAATTAAAATTACAGCGGAATAAAAAACAACTTGTAATAGAGAACAAGTAACAATAAGATTCTTTTAACCCAAAGAGAAGGGTATCCAACAAACTTGGATAAAGGTTCCTTGATTTATTCTTTCAAGAAAGTATGTCTTACCCAAACCCAAGTAAGCCCTCAATCCGAAGATTGGTATCTGTCTTGCTATTCCTACAAGCCCTCGATTTAGAAGGAAATCAGAACCTCTGTCTTCCAAACCCAGAAGCCCACGATCTGCACGACCGGAGTCTGCACAAACCAAGCCTGAACAATTTTTTCATGCCTGAACAAGTTGTTCATGACATCCGCATGAAGAACTAAGAGTTGTAAGAGCCTATCTCTCTAGAAATCACTTCACAAACTTTGATTGATTTACTATTCACTGAACTAATTTTCTCGTTCAAATGAACTCTTATTTATAGGAAAAACTTCTCAATAGTTAGCTCCACTCCAACAGTCATATTTTCCTTAAATTTCAGAGGGACCTGGACATGTGTTAAATAGATAACAATTAGTTTATAACAGATTGTACGACATTGTTTCATGTATAATAAACGATGTTAAGTTTAAGATAAATGTTAAGTACGAGAAAACTTAGAATCCGATAATATTGGAATGGTACATTAAAAAACTCTAACATTATCAAGAAAATGGATTCTTAAGAAAATGCAAACCGGATTGAGAAAACAATATTACTATTTTTGGGTATCAATATCATAAAGTTGGTATGACATTTTTACTAGTATCGGTATCATAAAAAACAGTATTATAATAATGAAAATAGTACTACAAAATCAGTATCACAGATTCACCGGTATCACATAATCGATATGACATATGCTTAAGTAATACGGTACAACAGAATCTTAAGTAAATCGGTATGACAGAATCTTAAGTAAATTGGAATGAAAAATTTGTAAGTAAAACAGAATGAAAAATTTGTAAGTAAAATGGAATGAAAAATTTGTAAGTAAAACGGAATGGAAAATTCATAAGTATAACGGTATGATAAAGTTATAAGTATAACGAAATGATAGAGTCATAAGTATAACGAAATAAAAGAGTCATAAGTATAATTAAATAAAAAAGTCTTAAGTAAAATAGAATGAAAAAGTCTTAATTAAAATAGAACTTAAGGAAAAGTGTTTGTGATTTTCAAAACATAAAAGCATAAGGAATAGAGAAGTCATAAGAGAACCTTATTGAATCAAAAATCTCCCCCTTTTTGGAAAGCATAAAAAACTTTACTAAGGAAGAATATATTAACTTTTATAAACAAGTAAGGAAAAACTTATCTCCCCCTTTGAATGAGATTTAGGATAAATATTACTAACTCCCCCTTAGGTTATGTTTCCTAAGGACCGTATTCTTGAACTTTAGCATCCGATTTTTTTTCTTAAAGAAATATCTCCCCCTTAGATAAACATCTATTCTTAAAAGAAACTCCCCCTACTTAGGCATTATTCTTTCTTACCATACCCCCCCTTGATAGATTCTCCCCCTTTGAAGTCTTCATTAAATTCTTCCTTCAAATAAATCCCCCCCTTTGTGATTTTCAAAAAGGAATGGATAAGTATAGGATACACCTATAAGGTTAAGGAAAAATGCATGTGAAAACAAACGAAATATATGCAAGAAAAATTTTATTAAGGAAATTTTGAAATAGAAGTTTAGGTTATAACAAAACATTGGAATGTAAGAAAAGATTCAACTATCCTTCTTATTCTCCGATAACATTTTATTCATCAAGGATTTAACTTTCTTCACTTACTTATGATCTTCTTGAAGCTTCTTCAACAAAATATCCTGATCCTGGTTATTCTTTTATAAAAACAAGATCCTTTCTTCTTGAGATTTGATTCTATCATCTTGATTTTTAATGAATTCCTCTTGAGAAGCCACCTTTTTCAATAATTTGGCTCTAACTTCTTTTTCACTACTTATAGACTAAGCAACGAAATTTAGTTGAATTACTTTCTCAGAGATGGATGCTCTAACTTTGTTGAACTTAGATTCAAAAGTATTAAAAGCTCCATTTGTTGAATCCATGAAGTCACTGAACTGTCAAAGCTCTTCCTTGATGGTTTTGGTGCGGTTAAAGACTTTCTTTCAAGTCACCTTCTGAGATTTATAATAAATCAAAAGGTTATTAAAGTCCGCTTCTTGTTTTACCACCATATCCATTAGCATATTAGTAGATTATGTCTTTTGGTTCAGGGTCTCTTGCATCATTTGACTCCAGACATCTATATTTGCAAGAACCGGAATAGTTCTGACCAACTCTCTTAAAGATAGATTGGAAAAGTCATGATCAACAGTAGATGAGGATTTGGAGTTTGAATACTCTTTTCCTTTCTCAGTTTCTCTTAGAGTCAAGGAATATGGTTTCTATATCTTTTTAGAAGATTTATGAGGCGTTTCTTTATCAGACGAGGTAACCATAACACTCTTTCCTTATCAGAATTTCAAACTGGGGTTTCTTCATTGGAAACTTGGATAATATTAAGATCTCCCTGTTCATCTTCTCCCCCTTCAAGCTCTTGTTCTTGAGTTCCTTCTTATATTTATTATTCTGGGATCTCTTTCCCTTCATCATCTTGTTGTTCAACCTCTTCTTCTTCCACTTCAAATTCAACTTCTTATTCAACTTAAACTTAAACTTCTTCTTCAATCTCTTGTTATTTAGAAACAAATTTAGAAATTGAAGTATGAGGAGTTCCATTATACTCTTGTACTTCCCTTATAATATCATCACTATCTTCTTGAATGATCTGATCTTCAATTTCTTAAACAGGTTTTGATATTGTTAAGACTTTATTTGTTTTCTGGATTTCCGGAGTAACAACCAGTTTCTTAAGAATAACTTGAGATTATGGTACTTCCTAAGGTATAATATGAAGAATTTATCAGTATTATAAGAATTCTCTTGGAAGTTTTCCATTCTGTGAATTTCCATTTCATGAATTTTCATTCCATGAATTTCCATTCCTTGAATTTCCATTCTGTGAATTTCCATTCTGTGAATTTCCATTCTGTGAATTTACATTCTGTGAATTTCCATTTCGTGAATTTCCATTTTGTGAATTTCCATTCCATGAATTTCTATTCCGTGAATTTTCATTCCATGAATTTCTTAAGGAAAATAAATATAATATGGATTTTATTAGAGAAAGATATATTTTCTTAAAGAAAGATAATTTTTCTTATAGAAAGAAAAATAAAGAAAACAAACAAGCATATGTACCCCCCCTAAAATAAGGAGTATTTTAATATTAGAAGATGATTTAAACAAGAAGTATATATGGATGATTACCTTAATGTGATCATTCTTATCTTTTGTTTAATGTATTCAAATATATCAGAAGGTAAATGTTTTTTAAAAATATCAGCAAGTTGTTCTTGCATTCCAATGAATTGAAGAATAATATCTCCTTTAAAGTTATCTCTAAAGGTTATTGTTCCACCTATAGTATTTAAAGTATTTTTGAAATAGTCTTTGTTACCAGTCATGTGCTGGGAACATCCAATATCCATGTACCATATGTTGTTGGTACTTTCTTCATTATCTTGAAAATCAAAGAGTTAGGTTTTTGGAATCCAAACTTGCTTGGATCTAGAATTGTTAGATAATAAAATCTTGGGTATCCACATTTGTTTAGAAAAGTAAGATTTATGAAACCTAAGGCATTGAACTTTATTTAAAGAATAGTTCTTCTTCTAATGCCCACCACTTTGACATTTAGTGCAAAAGGGATCTCTTGAAGGAACAAAATAATTGTTTCTAAAAATTGGTTTTTCATGAGAATAACCCACTCCTTGATTATTACCATGAGGTTAGATCTGAGAATGCATATTGTCAAAATTTTCCTTACCAGAAGTAAAATTTGAAAGAAGTTTCTTCAAGGAAAATATTTCAGACTTTAGTTTCAAGACTAAATTTTTATCCTCTAGAATAATAGATTTAGAGTTAAGTTTATCCTCTAAAGAATATTTTTCTAAATTCAGATTTTTAAGATCCTTAGAAAGTTTATCCTTCTCAGAGTTAAATTCCTCAAGTTTCATAGAAATATTTTCTAAAACATCATTTTTCTTATCAAGATATTTGGTAAGATCCAAAATTTATTTTGTTAAAATAAATTCCATAGAATTTACTTTTTCAAGTTTCTTAGAAACTTTACAATTTTTAATTTCAAACAACTTAGAAAATATAGAAACTTCCTCATAGGAAGGTAAATCATTATTACTGTCTGATGAAGTGGACTCTTCATATGAAGAAAAACCTTTATCAGGAAAATTTTCACTTAAGGACATATTGGTTAAGGATTTAGAAGTTCATACCTTATTCATAAGATAATGATTTTGAAATGGAGCTTTGGCTATTAGACCAATGTTATTTTGTTCAGAAGATTCATATTCTGAAGATTCATCAGAAGAGTATTCACCACTAGCACTCTAAGTGTCATTGGATTTCAAGACTTTCTTATGATTTGATATGTAGAAATTATTCTTGTTCCTCTTAGAATTCTTGTCCTTCTTGTCTATTTTCTTAAGCAAGGGACAATCAAGTCTAATATGACCGGTTCTTCTACATTCATAACATGTCACTTATCCATATTTCTTTTCTTTTCCGTATTTCTTCTTGTATCTATATTGAAAGTTCTTCTGCCCAAAAATATTTTTCATATTCCGAGCAAGATTGGATAACTCATTTTTTAGAAGCTTCACTTTCACTAGATTCAGACTGAATAACAACCTTCTTAGATTTATATTTTGTAAATCTCTGAGGAGTCTTGGATTTCATATGATTTAAAGTAGTTGTAAAAGCAACACCTCTATTTCCATTCTTCTTCTTAATATTATCAGCGTCTCTCTTCATTCTAGTTTCATGTTGGATAAGAGTTCCAAACATCTCATCAAGAGAAATATGAGTAACTTTACTATTCTCATCTATAGCAGTCCTCTTGGATTTCCATTTGTTAGCCATGATTTCTATAATATTGTGTACAAGAATATTATCATCTAAACCTTTCTCACCCATTGATTGTAAGTTGTTGATGATAGTCATGAATCTTTATTGTACCTTACATATGAGTTCTCCATAATGAAAACAGAAACCATGATACTCAACTCTGAGCATGGCTCTTCTAGTTTCAATGACTTTGGAAGTTCCAAACTGAGTTACTTCAAGCTGATTCCAAATGCTATTTGCATATTCACAAGATGAAATTTGGCTATATATATTTCTAGTCATGGAATGAAGAAAAGTATTTAGTACCTTAAAGTTTAGCTGATATTCCACCTTTTCTAGACTAGTAAAGGTTCTAAGTTCCTTATCAGGAATCTAATAATTTCTAGTTAACATAATGTAGTTATATACACCAGTGTTTATCACAATGGTCTTCATTCTGTCTCTCCAATACTCATAGTCATTTTCATTTAAGATCGGTGGTCGAGTAGGATTGAGATTGTATAGATACCCATCATGAATGCCTACCATTAAAAAAAACTTTCATTTCCAAAGGATTAGTGAAGTAAAATCTTAAGAAAGATAAAGAAAAACTTTAAGAAAAATTCAAGCAAGATAAACAAATTAGAAAGTTAGGTAATAATACACAAGTATGAGTATCTTAGAAACAACCCTCTGATACCAAATGTAAAGTATCAGTATAGAAGAGCTACTGGCTCTGATACCAATTATAGGATTGAATAGTATAATTAGGTGCTGAAATACAGGGGGGGGTGAATTATACACTTTAAAAATTCCTTTGGAACCTTTAAAGTTGGTGTAAAACTTTCTTAACTTTAAGGGAATCTGTTTCTTAAGGTTAGTTTTTAACTTTAAGGAAACTTATTTTAACAAAAATAAAAAAAATACACAAACCCTCTTAGAGAAACCTTTTCTTAAACTATACAACCTTAAGATAAAAACTTAAGGAATATTTTCTTAAAAGAAAGATTCTACCTTAAAGAGTATATAATATTTAATATAATTAGAGTAATAGAATTAGAAAGTATAAAAAAGTTATACTGTCTAACTTAACAAAATTAAAATTGTAGCGGAATAAAAAAAAACTTGCAATAGAGAACAAGTAACAATAAGATTCTTTTAACCAAAAGAGAAGGGTATCGAATGACCTTGGATAAAGGTTACTTGATTTATAATTTCAAGAAAGTATATCTTACCCAAACCAGTTAATCCCTCAATCCAAAGATCAGTATCTATCTTGCTATCCCTGCAATCCCACGATTTAGAAGGAAATCAGAACCTCTGTCTTCCAAACCCGGAAGCCCATGATCAACACGATCAGAGTCTTCACAAAGAAAGTCTGAACAAGTTGTTCATGCCTTAACAAGTTGTTCACAACATCCACACGAATCACTAATAGTTGTAAGATCCTCTCTCTCTAGAAATCACTTCAAAAACTTTTATTGCTTTCCTATTCACTGAACTACTTTGCTTGTTCAAATGAAGTATTATTTATAGGAAAAACTTCTCAACGGTCGGCTCCACTCCAAAGATCATATTTTCCTTAAATTTTTGAGGGACCTGGACACGTGTCAAACAAATAATGGTTAGTTTATAAAAAATTGTATGACATTGTTTCATTTATAAGAAACAATGTTAAGTTTAAGATAAATGTTAAGTATAAGAAAACTTAGAATTCGATAATATTGGAATGATACGTTAAAAAACTCTAACATTATCAAGAAAACAAATTCTTAAGAAAACGCAAATCAAATTGAGAAAATAGTATTACTATTTTTGGGTACCGGTATCATAAAGTCTGTATGACATTTTTACCAGTATCAATATCATAAAAAATGGTATTATAATAATGAAAACAATACTAAAAAATCGGCATCACAGATTCATCAGTATCAAAAAATCTACATGACATAGGCTTAAGTAATATGGTACAATAGAATCTTAAGTAAATTAGTATGACAAAATATTCAGTAAATCAGAATGAAAAATTTGTAAGTAAAACGGAATGAAAAATTTGTAAGTAAAACAGAATGAAAAATTTGTAAGCAAAACGGAACAAAAAAGTCATAAGTATAATAGTATGATAGATTTATAATTATAACAGAATGATAGAGTCATAAGTATAATGGAATGATAGAGTCATAAGTACAATGGAATGAAAAAGTCTTAAGTAAAACAGAATGAAAAAGTATTAAGTAAAATGGAACTTAAGGAAAAGTGTTTATGATTTTCAAAACATAAAACCACAAGGAATGGAGAAGTCATAAGAGAACCTTATTGAGTCAATATCAAATATTTAGAAATTTATGTTAGCACTGTCATTTAAACATAAAATTCATCATTCATGAGTCTCCTATAAGATTCTTTCTCATCCTAACTTGCTTCTTGAGGAGGATGATCAAGTAATGAGGATTCTAAAACATATAATTTCCTTTCAAATTGTAGCACTATGCGCAAGTTCCTTTACCACTCTTGAAAATTTGTGCCGGTGAGGACACATTCTTTTACCAATATAGATCATAGTATATATGTGGTATTACTTTCCATTTTCTATAAAAATAAACATAATAAGATTAGTAATTTTATCTTGATTACCAATTAGACATTATTGATTAATTAAATCATTAGACATCTCCCACTATTTTATTGAACCCCATTAGTCCTCACTATTAGATTCAAAATACTCATTTTCTTTAGTATTATAGTGGCAATGATCCCTAAAAATCTCTTCATAATCCAAGATATGTTTATGATACTACTTAGAGAGTTTCAAGGTTGGCATTTGACTGTCCAACCACATTAACTTGTGGCTCCTTGAAATACTGAGTGAAGTCTCAACTTATAAGAATCATAAAATTGATCTACTCAAAAATTTACCTCTAAAGTGGAAACAAGTTAGAAATGAATACTTTTTTGTTGTTATCTTTAGTTAAATCAACCCATCGTTTTCATTAGAACTGTCCAATAGTAGGATACACCCTCAACTATGGACAAAGATCATCTGTACACCCTATTTTGTTCAAATTCAAATGAATAAAGGCATCAAGACTTAACATTTCAATGAGTGTTTTTATTATTTATCTATGAATGCAATTATTTTCGATTAGATATGTACGTACTCAGTGATTTCAATCACATATTTATAATATAAAAAATAGAAAACATTCATTTCATATTAAGTTGTTTTAATCTATACATTTTAGTTTATTATTTTATATGATTGCATTCACTTGAATACTAACAAAATAATAATAAATCATGCATATTTAAATAAAATAAATAGAAGATCATGAGCATTTTTACTGGTATATTCATTAAGAGTAAATGGTTCAATAATGACCTCAGGAGAAAATAATTGAGTCATATCTAACTCATGTTGCAACACCCACCCCACTCAATGTATTTGTGTCTTGTCTGGAACTTCACCTCACATCGACATGATCCACATATTCATCCATCTTTATTATAATACATAAATACTCGCATATAGGTGAGGAGATATCAACAATGCATGATACACATTCAATATAGCTCTTGTGGACACAGATACCCTTATACACATAATGAGGAACACAAATGATATGTAGACCATCTAATTAATTAATTAATTACTATAAAAATTAACCACATACAATAATTAATTAATTAATAAAAAGCAGACATACATTGGCTAGTCTCTTCTCATGATCAGTTGAAACACAAATTAAATGCATAATAAAAATTAAATTTTCGATAAATTTACGTTGAGAGTAATTAAATGAATTAAAAATAATTCAATCTAATTTTAAATCAAATAAACAAATATTACATGGTACCAAATTAAATTTTATTATATTCCAAAAGTTATTAAGTTATTTTTTAAAATTTTGAATTTCTTTTGGGCCCTGGGTAGCCCAGAAAACCCTTTAAAGGGGTTCCAAGCCTATTTTTGATCCTAAATGGACTAGGCGGGTCTGACAGGGCCTGACCTAGCCCGGATCAAGTTGGGCCAACCCGTATTGGCTATAGGTTGGCTGGTATATGGTTCCACCATGCACCACACATGGTGAAAAGGTGGGAGGTGGAGCTGTGGGAGCCCAACGTTGGGCTGAGCACGATAAGAGGTAGGCAGGGGGACCGACAGTGATGACACATGGTAGGAGTTAGTGCTGTGGGAGTCCAGTGGGGTGGGAGGACGAGAACGGTAGGAGTCTGATGAGTCTTCCAGAAGGGAGGCCGATGAGGTGACCAATCATGGAATGTCAGTGGCAGGTGATTGAGTCACGGGAGGCGGTACTTGAGCTAGTGGGGAGGGGGCTGATGGCAGGCGACATGGTGGAAGGGTTGGCTGATAGGTGCTGACCAAGTTAAAAATATATATTATTTTTTTGGTTTTTTCCATGGCTAGGTACCGCCCCCAACCCCATAGGCCATTTTTTCTTTCTTATTTTATTTCCCTACTGACCGCATGACCAGCTACCCCCAAGTATCTTTTTCTTCTAAATCCTACTTAATAGGATTTTGACAAAATTTTTATTTTAAACAATAATTTTCACATTTTTTCAGAATAAGTTCCGATCAATTTTTTTTCCTGACCAATGCAATCTAACCAGAACAAATACCATGCCAAAAAAAATTAAATTATATAAATATATATAATATGCAAACATTCTTTGTTTTAAACCTATAATAATAGTTTCAATCCATCTTTAGATATTTGAATGACCACATATCAGTCATCCAATATCAAATTGGATCGCTGTCTGTAGTGATGAGACCATAACAACACCCTCTTTATGAATTTAATGAAAAATCAAATTTTCATGGGTTAAAATTTCATGTGACTCCATTTGATAGCAATTTAAGGCACCAAATCATGCACCAAAAGAATATGTGTTGAAGATTTAAAAATTTTCATCATCGATTGATGTAACCACATCGTCTCTAGCGATGTGAATCCTGGTACGAAAGCTAAGGATCTCATGATAAGATTTTAAGAATGACAAATTAATTGAAAAATTACATCATTCAATTTGAAGATGTGTTCAAAAATCACTTGTCATTGATGATTTTTGCTCTAAGAAATTGAATATGTATCCTTATATATTTTATATATGCACTTTGAAAGTACATGGGAGCATCGATGATCGAAATTAGAGTACTAGTGCAGAGATCTGATAATGAATTCAATATCTCGATGATCACCACAATGACGATCCTTTGATCCGCAAAGAAGAACTCAGACTGGTTACTCGGATCATCAAATTATCTCTCTAGGAAGTGGGATAGAGGAGATAGAGGCTCTCAAAATCATTTAGAGAATAATACCTCAAATGAGAGCCTCCTCCCACTTATATAGTGTGGTATAAAATACTTAGAAATGGATCCCCGAACCCCAAATATGTTTCACCTACTAAATAATCTATAAATAACATTCTACGACTAATTTAATGAGTCATATAAATCATTTTTATTTTTATCACTTACTTATAATATAATAAATGTATTATGTGATAAGGAAAAGTTATAGCAATGAAAACCTTTCTTACAAACACATGTAATGTAGTACAATCTCTTTATCTCATGATATCTCATAAAGTAGGATGAACACTTCATATCATCATACTTTATTACTTTATTATTCATTGAACTTACTAGAGAACCTTACATTTTTTCTACCATGACCATGGAATTAGTGAAAGAACTACCATCCCGATCAACTAGGCATAGGATACCACTTCCTTTTAGAAGCAAAAAATTCCATCTTAATTATTCAATCAATACCATACCACCAATGACACACCCAACACAAGCTACCTTGCTATGACATCAATGTCATAATTTTTTTCTTTCATTAAAGTATGTAATCAAATGGTACATATCAATAATAACCTCAAGTCAGTATACTAATGCATGTGTTCATAGATAGAAAGAACCAATGACATTTAAAAATGTGGAGTTTCTATTGGTGGACTAGTCCTCATGATCTCATCAACTTGAGATCACAAAGTGAAAACTTCATGAAAGGAAGTCTCAATGCTTATGAGAACCCATCACCTAATAGTCATACATCATCTATTTCCTATAAAAATGATGTATCAGAACCATAGGACATAAGTTTAATATTACTGTCATGGTATTTATAGGTTCTCATTATAGCATGAGAACTACTATGATCTTTTGACACAAAAAATAATCTTATGGACATTACCATGTAAACATGGTATGAATAAATATCAACACTATTATGGTAAGTTTACATCATTCATAACTCACCATATACGTGATATGATAATAAAAAAATACTATTCATGTTGGTCTAGGTCACCCACTTTTACAACAAATATCACTAATGAAATGTAACCAAATGTCTATGTTTTTTTTAATTTCTATAGAGTACTATTTTTTTTGGATAAATTTAAAATAGATCAGGTATCACTATAAATAGTAATAACAAAATTATGAAGGTTAAGTTTATAAGCCAAACCCTTAATCTATAATGATTCCTTGATAGCCTCATTCAAGGTAATGTATTCAGATTTTATGTTTGAAAAAGAAACCACATATTGCATATTACATTTCTAGGATATGGGGACTCTAAAAGTAATAAACACATATCCAGTTAATGACTTTATGGTATCAACATTACTTACATAATCAATATCTCTTTATCTAGTAATTAATTTTGTAGTAGCTACATTCTTCCCATAACACAAAGATAGGGATTATGTGTGTGATATATACCAAAGAATCCACTTCAGGGAATGCCAATGTGACTTCCCTAGGTTGGGTATAAATCCTCTAAGAGTGAAGATTATAAATTCCAGGTCAGTTCTGGTGCATATCATAGAGTACATAATATTTACTAAAATGTTAGCATAGAGAATTTTGGACATGTACTCAACATAAATGCTGAAAGTAGGTTCTTGTGTTAAAGAAATATTAAAATTATGTGAAAGTGACACATTCATAGGTTTTAGAGATTAAGAAAAATATCTCTTAAGAAAATTAAAAGCATTAGTATATTGGGAGAGATAAAAAATTTTATTGTATACTTACTTAACAATTTTCATTCTAAGGATCTGTTTTGTTTCCCCTAAATCCTTCATTTCAAAAACATCCTTCAATTGTGTCTTAAAAACATTAATAAGATTTATGTTATTTAACATAATCAACATGCCATCTATATATATCAGAAGGTAAAACATACTATTTTTTAAAAACTTTAAATAAACACAATCATCATATTGACTCATGGTAAAATGGTTATTAAGCATAAAATAATCAAACTTCCTATACCATTTCCTAAAATCTTGTTTCAAACTTTATAATGATCTGTTTAAAATGATTACTTGGTTAGGTTTAAACTATTTAGAATAACTATCACAAGGTTTCATGTATAATTGGTCATTAAGGTCACCATTAAAGATTCTGTTTTCATATGTAATTGTTTAATGTAAAAATCATAATGGTAAGAAAAGGAAAACTAAGATTCTATTCACACTTTAGGTAAAAAGTACCTCATTCAAAAAATGACAAGAACATTATTTCTAAACCTTTTTATAGAAAGTAAAAAATGGGTAAAAATGAATTTAAAAAATAATTGGAGAATAGTAAGAACATTCTTGGAAACATTTTTGAGAACTTGGATATGGAGGATACAGATTCTTGATCAAGGGTGGATAAATAAGGTTGGATTTTCTTAAAAACATTTTATAAATCATTTTGAGTAAAACTAAGAGGAAAATGTCACTAAAAATTTAAAATTAAAAAAATAACCATAAAAGAAGAATATAAATGTGGTTTATTATATAAGTATCATATAATTTCCCTCAATGTAAATTCAAGCATAAATAATCTAGATTAAAATGAGATTGAAACACAAATCCCTTACCTCAAGTCTCTTCTTGCTTCATATGTGTTTGAACCTCTTGTATAATAAATACAGATTTATTATACATAAATTATAGAACCATAATTATATATATCATACCATATATTATTTACCTATAATATCTTTTTACCCATTTATTAATAATTCTTTATTAAAATCAATGTTCTGGGTGAAAACTGCTTCGTTTTTCTTGCCTATTTCAGTTTGGAAGTCCCGATCCTTGTACTTTTATCATGGTTACATCATCTCAAAAATGTTAATAATTTCATGAGTATAATATTTAATCATTATATATAATTTTATAACTATTAATATAAAGTGGTAATGAAAAATTAATTACATCACTTTGTGGAGATGATAGTTTGTACATACGAACTAGTGATTTTTCCAGCTTTCATTGGATGGAAAAAAGAAAACTAAATAATATATCACCTTTACAGAACTGTAAAAATATCATAAATCCCATATATATTTAGTAAATATGTCATTATAACTGTAAAAGTGAATAGGTGATGAAAAATGAATCACATTGCTTCGTGGAGGTGGTAGTCCACACATACGCACAAGTGATGTTTTCTTTTACCATAAGATGAAATGGAGGTGGATAATAGTTTTTACATAATCATAATAAAAATTAATTATATTTAATATAATTAATTTATTATTTTAGAATGTATACCATATATTTATAAGTGGTATAAGAAGAAATTAAATTGAAATTAATCTGTTAAGAGTTATACCTATTTGTTGAGAAACCTCTTTTGCCTTACACCTTAAGCCCTAAAAGGATGGTATTTTAGAAATAATAGAAGCTATAAGACATGGGGAAGGAATATAAGATATTATTAGGTAAGTTATTGGCTAATTTAGAAGTAAAAAACTCCGTGAATAAAGGATAATAGGTGGTTCCCTTTTATAAGTGAGGGGAGAGCACCCTTGAAATTACACAAAGTATTAAATTAAAATAAATTAATTTTCATGTTCAAGTGAAACCAAATTGATATATTTAAAATATAAGATTATTATGAGTTAAAATAATTACATATAATAAAATTTATAAAAGTTTATGTTATTTTTTAACCCTTATCTCTTAGTTTTAACCCCTAGTAACCTTTTTAACGATTATCATGATATCAAAGTTTTTTTTATGTTTTAGGGACCATGAAATATAATATAAATAAAATTGTGACCCATAGGTGGAAAATGGTTGATATTATTGACCACATCCCATTAAATTTTCCATATAATTTTTTTTAATGAATTGTAAAAAATTTAGTAAAATATCAATTTACATAAGATACCATTGAAGTCATTTTCGAGACTATTCAAATAGTTTGAATTAAAAAAAAAATATAGAAATGGTATTTGAATCAAAACTTTTAAAAAACCACTAATATGTTATATTTATCTAAAAAATTCATGGAAAAATAATTCATCAAAAATTATATTAATTTTATCATTTTTAAAATCATTTATTTTACTTTTCTATTACCTAAATAAGTACTGTGTCGGCGTTACATAAGCATTTAAGGTAGTTGTTCCATCACTAAAAAATGAAAAATAATTTATTAGGATAAAAAAATTTCACTAATATTTTAAATAACCAATTATAAATGAATATAACCTATTTTTATCCCTATTAAAAAATATTAGAGATATTAAAACAAAGAGATTGACATTTTTTATTTATTATTTTCTTAAAATAATATTAAGGTCATTTTCAAAGGAAAGTGGAATGAAATTGAAAAAAATTAAAATATAATATTATTAAGTTATAAAGTAACCTATAAAATGAAATAAAGTTAAGTGTTTTGGATATTTCTATTCCTTATCCCACAGTTATGACCCTATTTTACCCATTCTACCCTTACCGAGGTGACTAATATTTACCATGGTTATTATTTATAATGACCAAGAATAAAATGGGCCTATTTAAAAAATTTTAATCTCATGATTTAAAATATGGAATCCATTTTTTCAATATTAAATTTATAAAAGTGGAAGAAATCCATTTTAAAATAAGCATGCAAAACATAATGAAAACCAATTTTAGAAAAATATGTTTTTAAGAATACAAAATGATTTATTATTATCTCATGGATAGTAAAATCCATTAGATGAATGTTAAAAAATTTGATTGAATATATAATCTATAAATTTCATTAAAATCATTCCTCAATAGTAATTAATTTAATTTATTAAGATAAAAACATATTTCATGTATAAAAAAAGTTTTCAAAAAAACATCTATTTTTTTACTTTTAAATGATTTTACCAATTGATAACTAATGAATTTTTTTATATAAATGTGTAAAAAATAATTTTTCATAATTTAGTTAGTCCTATTCATGCCCTCTAATATAATGACTAAGAGATAACTATATCATTAAATAATAATAATTCAATAGCATATTGTGGTTCGTTTAAACCCGATGCTGCGTGTTAAGTAAGATATCAAAGAAATTAAATCTATTTAAAAAGAAATATATCAATAGATATTAGGGAATTAAATTATAACCCATTTATAATAATTTCACCCTTTAAATTCCTTTATTGCAATACAAACAACTAAGTATACCTTTTACCAATCACATCCTTAGGTTCTTACATAGCTTCCTCAATTTTATGGCTTCACCACAAAAGTTTGACCAGGTGAGTAGTATTGTTATGCAACACTCACTATAAAAAATCGATGGTTAGAAGTGGTGTATTATCAATGGTTCTAGTAACTTCCTCAAAATAAATCCAGTTAAAAAAAATATAATATAGCAGCGGTTTCATAAATCCGCCATGATATATTTTTTGTTTTCAATTAGCAGCGGTTTCATTTAAACTGAAGCTAGACATTAAAAAAACCCTATTCCCCACCCCTCCCCCGCTCCCTCTATGCTACCCCGATCCCTTCCCCCCCGACCTCCCCTAACCTCCTCCTCTCCTCTCCCCAACGACGACCACAAGCCCATGACCCCAAGCTCGTAACCCCAAGCCTGCGACCCCGACCCCCAAGACCCCTCCTCAAACCCTCCCCCCATGACTTACTCTCTAGCTAGTTTTTCAATGACGTGACCCCCTGACCTTCCTCACTCCAGCTTAGCTCCCCTCTTCGGTAGGGATGTCGTCCCCCCCTCCGAGCTCCCTCTGCATTGCTTAGACCCCCTCCTCAGTGGTAATACAGATCCCCCTAAATGTTGCATCATCCTCACTATAATTTTATTATTGAGAAGCATTAGATGGACAATCAAGGGTGATAAAAACACTATATAAATCGTTTTTATTCATTGAATAGTAAATATATATGTAATTTGGGTTTATAATGTGTTATTTGGATTTTGTAGTTAGCTGTTTGGTGTTATAAAAATCATTAATTTTGGTTATGTTGTATTAAATTAAAAAAATAAATTCATTTATGATATATGTCAGTTATGGAATCAAGATTATTCATAATTTTATGGTTTTTATTTGATATTAATGAATTCCACTTTGTTCTATATATGTTAATGACTCCAATTTTTGACAGATACATAATTGAGGATATTTTTGAACTCATGACCAATTGGTGGTAGAGTTTGGGGTTACACATGGTTTCATCACCAACCCTGGAAAGGTATCTACAGATAAAGGCCTTGAAAATGAGATATTAGACCCTTTTTAAATTTATCAGAATGGTTTATATCTAATGAATATGTGAGGAATCATTTAGTTTAATAAAATATATTGAATAATGATAGAGTAGTTAGGGTTAAGTTTTACATGCATGATAATCAATTATTGATTATGGTTACTGGAACAACCAACATAGTTTATTTGATTTTATTTTAACTAACATGATTTTTAATAAAACTAATTATAGTGTGTAGTTTTTTTTATTGAGTCAAAGGACAAATTTTTTGTCATTTTATTTGAAAATAACAATAAAAATTATTCAAATTTATGTTAACATTATATTTTTTAAGTTTAGCTGAAATTGAAGGAACATTTGATTTGATGTTATGTGAAGAGAGTTGATTTATATAATTCATGGAACAACATGAAGTCGCACTAAACCAGTTTAATAGAATAAATATATATAGAGTTTAATATTTTGGGTATGCATGACATATCATAATATCCAAATAAAGTATACTTTGCATTCTTATTTTTAAGGGGTGCTCTTTATCTTAGTTAGATCATGGGAAATGGATTGGACATTGATCAATGTAGCTAATTTTTCAATGGAATGAATCCTCCTTAGTTGAAACACTAGGATATAATACACCATTATCTTTTTTTTGATTCATCTCATTCATCTATATCTATGAGAAATAATAATTTATTTGATTCATGTTTTTATATTAAAAATTTAGTAAGAAAAATTTGATTATTTGACTCATCCCATTTTCCTTTATAGTTATTATGAAAGAGTCAATGGAAAAGTTGGGTGATATTTAATTTTGATTTTATTTGTTTGATTAAACTTTTATATCTCTATATCTGAATGTATAGGGAGAATACATGTAAAGACCCAAAATATCCATGTATTTTTTAAAATATATAGGAATTTTACGAGTCCGTGAAAATTGAGGGCGCGTGATTCTGAGGGCCTGGGTGCCCGAAATGAATTTATGAACTTTTGTTTGGGTACATTCAGTAAACGTATGAGTGAGTTTTTCTAACTTTTGATCTGGTGCTCGGAATTGAAATCTGAGGGCACCGTTGAACTCACAACGCCGATATTCTCTTAAGAAGACTTTCACCTCGATGACAGTTGGTCGAGGGTAAAAGTTAGTTTTTGGGTTTTTCTTGTAAGAATAAAATAAAAATAAAAGTGTATGACATTTTTATTTTTATTTGAAACACCCATGTGGGTGTTGGGAGGTGGGGTCTATCGGAACTAAACCTCCATGTGGAAGTTGAGGTGTGGGGACCTCCAGACCTTAACCTCTCATGAGAGGTTATGCTGGTGGGGACCACTCGAACCATAACCTCCCATTAGACGTTATGGTGGTAGGGACCACCCGGGATTAAACCCCCCTTTAATTGAGAGAAACTCTCAACCCCCTCATTAATGTGGAGGAGCCTCTTGACCTCCTCCACAATAATTGTGCCAACGCACATACCTTTAATTGTACCAACTTAGTTAATTGGCTTTCCCCATTTTTTAAATTAAGTAACAGCGTTGTTGGAATTTAGGAAGGTTCCAAATAAATGAACCGTCATAAATTCCATGATAGTTAGCTACCTTCCCCCCTATTCTATATATATGGAGTTTGGGAGGAGGATTTGGTATGGCTTCACCAAGCGACGAAGCGCTGGTAAAGTGACATGACACCCAACACTTGGAGGATTACGCTCTCCAAAAAAGAATGCGTTCTCCAACGAAGAACGTGCTCTGCCAATGAAGAACGCCGACCTTCGTCGACCTTCTTCCTCAGGACTTCTTCTGATAAGGGACGTCCTCATCTATGGTGAATCGACGTCCGTACTTCTTCCCACGCCAACATCAACGAACAAGGTAGGGGGTTTATTTGCATCACAATACTTTCCTTGTTTTCTTTTGCGGTTTGGGAAAGAATCGTTGCTGAGGTTGTAAAATTTGAACTTCATCCCTCTCCTTTCTTGTTAAGCCAAATTCTACCACCCTAAACGCAGAGGGTGTAGGCCAAACCAACGTGGCCCGACCCCTCCGTCGTTCTTCTTTGGTGTACTATTTGAAATGGAGGAAGGCGATGAAGACGACGAAGGCGATGGAGGAAACGACGCCGCACCCGTGGCCACCGCAACCCGCGCCGCCCCTGCGGCGCACCGGCCTTTCCAGCCACGTCACCCACCGGCTTCGCACCCTCGCCGCGCCGTGCCGGCCCGGGCTGAACCAGCCCCGCGCCCCGGCTCGCGCCACCCGCCGGCTGAGCCACCCTGGCCGTGCCACCCCCCGGCCGTGCCACCCGCAGGCCGAACTGGCCGCGCCGCCGCTGACCCTCCGACCCTCCCCGACTTGTGCCCCCGCTAGACTCCTGAGCCGCCCGTGCCCCTCGCGGTGCCTCGGATGAACCGGACCGCGCCACTCACGGCTCCTCGGCCAAACCGGCCCACGCCCCCTGCGGTGCCTCAGCCAAACCAGACCCAAGCTCCTCGCGACGTCCCAGCTGAATCGGCCCCGAGGCCCCTCGTAGTGCCCCGGTTGAACCAGCCCCACGCCCTCGCGGTGCCCCGACTGAATCGGCCTCGCGCCTCCCTGTGGCGCCCCGACCGAACCAGCCCCGCGCCCTCACGGCACCCCCGCGGCCGAGCCGCCCCGTGGCCCCCGCAGCCCTTGCATCCAGCCGGATCTCCTAGTAGGCCGGGTCGGACCCAGCGGGTCGGGATGGGTCTATCTGAACTGGTTCGACCCATGCCAGGTCGGGCCGGGTCAGTCCGACCGGGTCAGACCGGACCCGGGCCCACTACGACGCTTTACTTTCTTTTGGCCATATCTTTGGCACCAGTTGTCTGTTTGACGAACCGTCAGCGGAAATCGAAATCTTGGAGCGAGATGGTCTCTTTGAGTATACTCCACTGTAGTTTTGGTTTGAGATGGGAAACAATCAGGTTGGATGGAGCACGAATCCAACCGGGCCCCCAGGACTAAAAGGCTAATAACTCACAGACCGGGCATCCGATTGGCACGCCATCTGTTACATTGAGACCCCTATGACATGGAGTACCTTTTTGATACTTCTTCGCGGGAATTCATACCAGTTGGAGTATCGACCAGTAGCTTTTGGAGCGGATCCTTACAGAGATGATCGAGCATAGTGCAGAGACCTAGTAGCTGGCTGAGACCTGGCGACTGCTGACCGTTTTGACTCAGAGTGACTCTACTAGCCCAGTGGGAGGTGCCTTGGTGTCACGGAAGACCCACAGTGGGGATTGACTTGGTGTTGCGGCAGACCCATGGTACTCGACATGAGGAGTACCTCATCAGGATACGAGGGGGAGCGCGCTTGGTGACGTGGCAGACCCACAGTGGGGAGCGCGCTTGGTGACGCGACAGATCCACGATACTCAATAGGAGGAGTACCTCAGAAGTCCAGGGTTAGTGGGAAGTGCACTTGGTGTCACAGCAGGCCCACTGTACTCGATAGAGGAGGAGTTTTCCAGCAGCCGAGGTTTCGACAATGTGATTGGGAATGTTACTTGATACTACCACTAGAATAAAATCCTGGTTGAGCTGAGTTAGTTTTTCTATGTTTTTACTCATGATTGAGATGGATCACTTGATAACTTAGGTATATGTATGGGCATATACCTAAGTAAGTCTATCTTTTGATTTCATACTTTTTGGTTTATCTTTGTTGGATTTTGTGAGACCTTGAGTGTCTCGGGGTCCCCACTAACTATTGTTATACTCACCACTGCACGGTCAATGCACACACCTTGTTGTGTTGGTTTTAGATGACTGACAACGCTTACTGAGGATGAGAGTACCAGGACTGGACAGTGCCCGGAGGTGGACCATACGGTGTGTCAGTACGTGGAGGAGACGGATGGACACAGAGTGATGAGGAGGCTATCTGTACCTACCCTTCAGGTTGGAATCTCGGAGGACGACCCAGTAGCTTCTTTTCTTTCTTTTTCTTCAGTTTTTTTTGTTTTCAGTTGTACTTGTACCTTTACTGATGGGCTTGTATTCTGACCCCTTTTACTTTCATCACTCTTTTGGTTATACAGTTTACTTGTGTTCGTATCTTGCTATGTGTGTTTACAGGTTATAAAGGAAATGCCTTCCTAGTTTTATGGAATTACGACTTTGGTGATAGTCTCCAGCCCCTGGCCTATAGAAGGGAGGCTTGGGGTAGTCAAGGCATGGGCCCCAGGGGACGGGTCATGACAAATTGGTATCAGAGGAGTCAGTTCTATCTTAGAACTTAGGTCTCTGATATTTCTTTTCTATGAAGCAATAATGTTAAGTGTAGTGAGTGTGGTTTCCAATTCAGGGAGTCCAGTGTTGGTGTGGTGGCCGATGTATCCATACACCAGAACCTTGAATTCTAATTTCTGACTCAGTGCATGAAAACACTGATTGTGTGTGTGT
This sequence comes from Viscum album, assembly GCA_963277665.1. NCBI lineage: Eukaryota > Viridiplantae > Streptophyta > Magnoliopsida > Santalales > Viscaceae > Viscum > Viscum album. Next base: position 871,208,154 of record OY728143.1, on the reverse strand, counting down.
TTTCAAAAGTTTTCTTTTAGTCAGTTCACCAGGTCAGCTTACCAGGTATAAATTTTAACCATAGTGCACCCGTTTCTTTTCAGGATGCCTCCATGCAGACATCCGGGTAGAGTTCTGAGAGTTTTATGCACTGATAGCCCACCGAGCGATGAGGCCTCGGTGCAGGGCCCTCTTCCAGTAGAGACATCAGCAGAGGCACTAGCGGTACCTTTCCCCGTTGGGCCACCGATGCCACCAGCCCCAAAAGAAGATGGTGCACGCCGCTTGAGCGTGTTTCATGAGGTCCAGCGCCAGAGGCTACCCAGGTTCAGGGGATAGACGGACCCATAGGTGGCTAAGGATTGGATAGAGGCTATGGTGAGGGTCTTTCAACTGGTAGGGACACAAGCAGACCTCATGGTGATTCTTGCTGCCAACCTTCTACAGGAATCAGTGGGAAGATGGTGAAGCTTGATGCTCCAGGTCCATGACGAGGTGACGCTTCTCTGGGCAGACTTCGAGAGCCTGTTTCAGGCAGAGTTTGTCCCAAAAACTCTTCGTGTAGTGCGCATACAGGAGCTACTTTATCTACAGTAGGGCAGCATGACTGTAGATCAATACTCAATGAGGTTCACTGACCTATCACGCTACTCCATTGATATGGTGCGGGACCCATTCTTTAGTTCCCGGACCTTCGAGCAGGGACTTACGTGGGAGATCAGGGCTTTAGTGATCTCACTTAGCATCCCGACGCTGGTGGGGGTGTTAGAGAGAGTCCTTTTTGTGGAGAATTTCCTTGCTAGCAGACACCAGCAGTGAGACCCACTACCAGTCATCACATAGTGGAGTCTTCTATAGCTGGCAGCAGACATACTTCCCAGAGGTCCAAGAGGACCAGACCTACAGGTGGAAAATTTCACGACTCATGATCGGTTATACGGATCACCCGAGGCGGTACCAGTCATGCCAGGAGCGGGCAGTGTTACGCTTGCGGCGGGCAGAGTCACATGGCTTGTGACTATCCGACCTGCCATTCAGATGATCAGCAGATGATCAAAGGACCGCCCAGGCAGAGACAAAGGTTCGATCAAGGTGGTCCGTAGGGAGCAGGCAGACGTGGTAGAGGAGTTGGTTGTGCAGCTGGTGGTGGGTGACAATTTGAGATATTACTGCCACCACTACCAGGAGGTCCACCCCGACCGTAGGGAGCAGGTGGACAAGGGAGAGATCAGCTTAAGGAAGTCGAGGCTTACAATCATGGCACTTTGGAGATGATTTGAGGTACGATCTGTGTCTACTCCACCTTAGCTACAGTACTTATATACACAATTGTTAGTCATTCTTTTATTGCCACTTCCCTCGTTCGGAGCTTGGAGATTCCGACAGAGCCATTGGGTCGATCCTTACAGCTAGAGACTCATACGAGAGTAGATTCGATGATTATGCACTAGTGTTGGTAGTGTGAGCTTACTCTAGGAGGTGAGAGCTTCAGATGGGATCTCCTAGTAGCGGCGTCGAGGCCTTACAACGTCATCCTGGGTATGGACTAGTTATCTACAATCCATGCTCAGATAGACTGTATTAGGTGCGAAGTGCGGTGTGTCCGCACGGATGGGACCAGGTTTACCTTCACCGGTGAGAAGGGAGCCTTTGCAGCACAGGATGGACTTGCTCAGAGGAGAGTGCAACCAATCACTCATCAGTTGGCTATCCTTACCCTCGGAGCTGTTGATGTGGAGAGTCTGAGTTGTCCTGTAGTGGTGGACCAGTACACGAATGTTTTCCCTAATGATGTCTCAGGTCTACCTTCTCACAGAGAGGTGGAATTTTACATTGACTTGTAACCCGAGACAACATCGATATCTACACCAGCATATCGGATGGCTCCCGCAGAGCTTCGCGAGCTGCGGGTACAGCTAGAGGACTTGTAGGGGAAGGGATTCATTTGGACCAGTGTTTCTCCCTGGGAACCCCGATTCTGTTTTCCAAGAAGGAGGATGGGAGTTTGAGGCTTTGTGTTGACTATCGGCGCCTAAACCAGGTGACCGTGAAGAACAAGTACCCACTCCCGAGGATCGACGAGCTCTTTGATTAGCTGAAGGGTGCACGATGGTTCTCGAAGATAGACCTCAGATCAGGCTATCACCAGCTTAGAGTTTGAGACGAGGATGTGCAGAAGATGGATTTCAGATGTTGGTACAACCACTACGAGTTCTTGGTTATTCCATTAGGCATAAACAATGCTCAAGTAGTATTCATGGGACTCATGAACAAGGTCTTTCAGCCATACCTTTATCTCTTTGTTTTATTCTTCATCGACGACATTCTGATCTACTCAACTACTGAGGAGGAGCATGCCTATCATTTTTAGGTAGTACTTGACACACTATGAGAGCACCAGCTTTATGGTAAGATCTCAAAGTGCCAGTTCTGGATCTTAGAGGATCACTTCTTGGGACATGTCATATCAGAGGCTGGAGTTGAAATAGATCCAGCAAAGATTGAGGCAATACTTGATTGGGAGCCACCCAGGAGTGTGACAGAGGTACGGAGTTTCCTGGGTTTGGATGGTTATTACCGGAGTTTTGTGCCAGACTTCTCTAGAGTTGCAGCACCACTTTTAGCCTTGATGAAGAAGAGGAAACCCTTTGTGTGGTTGGTGAGATGCCATCAGAGTTTTCAGGAGCTGAGGCAGAGGCAGACTAGTACCCCCATCTCGAGGCTTCCAAAGGAAGGCGTGGGGTACATAGTCTACTGCGACACATCAGGGACCATACTCGGATGTGTCCTGATGCAGGAGCGAGTAGTGATCACATATGGTTCACAAAAGTTGAGACAACACGAGTAGAACTATTCTACCCATGACCTGGAGTTAGCAGCAATGGTCTTCACCTTGAAGATGTGGCGACACTATCTGATGGTTGAGCGCTTTACAATGTACTCTGATCACAAGAGTCTCAGGTATATATTCTCCCAGAAAGACCTAAACCCGAGACAATGACATTGGATTGAGTTCCTACAGGACTATGACTTTGAGATAGTTTATACTCCTAGGAAGGGGAACGTTGTAGTAGATGCACTCAGTAGGAGATCTGGTATACAACTTCTAGGCGAGGAGATAGAGCAGTTGGCTATTTTGCAGATATCCTTTGTGGATAGAGATGGAGCATCCTTTCTACAGTATTATACAGTCACTCCCCCACTTCTTCAGCGAGTTAGGGAGGCGCATCATGGGGACACTGACTGCAAGACACAACGTGATCAGATATCCATAGGACAAGCACCTGATGAATTTTCTAAAGGTGGGGAGCACGTCGTCCTCTTTAGAGGACGTACCATGGTACCAGTGTCACTTCAAGAGGAAGTGTTGAGGGAGTTCCACACTTCCCCTCTAGCGGTACATCCAGGAGTGGTGAAGATGTACAAGGATCTCTGACAACAGCTCTGGTGGCCAAGAATGAAGAAAGTAGTTGCAGAGTTTGTCTTTCGATGCCTCACTTGTCTGTAAGTGAAGGTGAAGTATCAGGTACCAGCAGGCTTGGTTTAGCCTTTAGAGGTCTTATAATGGAAGTGGGATGGGATATATATGGGCTTCGTGAAGAGTATTCCACATATATCCAGGGGACATGACTCGATTTGGGTGACCGTCAACCGACTCACCTAGTCAGCCCACTTCCTACCGATCAGAGAGCAGGGTTCAGTAGAGAGCTTAAGACGCCTCTATGTGCAGGAGATTGTGTGGCTATATGGAGTACCTTCGACAATTGTCTCCGATCATGACACACATTTTACTTCCCAGCTATGGAAGGGGTTGTAGGAGGCCTTTGGGACACATCTTTGTTTGAGCACTGCCTTCCATCCTCAGACAGATGGTCAGATTGAGCGGACCATTCAGACCCTTGAGAACATGCTGCGTGCTTATGTCCTCAACTTCGGTCACAGCTAGGAGGATCAATTTCCTTTGGTGATGTTTTCATACAACAACAGCTATCACTCCACCATTGGGATGACACCTTTTGAGGTGTTGTACGGGTGACCTTGCAGATCACCTTTGTGTTGGACTGACCCAGGGGAGTCAGCACTCGTGGGACTAGAGATGGTACAGGCTACCACAGAGAAGGTGACGATCATCCAGGAGCGGATGAAGACTACACAGAGCAGGAAAAAGTCATATGCCGACAGGAGATGGAGACCTTTGGATTTTGAGGATGGCGACCACATCTTTCTATGGGTATCACCCCGATGAGGTCTACGGAGATTTGGCCGAGGCGAAAAGTTATCTCTGAGATTCATCGGACCTTTTCAGGTCCTCAGCAGAGTTAGCGAGGTAGTATACTGCTTAGCTCTTCCACCTCTGTTGCACCGGGTGCACGACGTCTTCCACGTATCCCAGCTAAGGAGATATGTGCACAACCCTTCCCACATCATCGACCATGGCGAGCTAGACATCGATGATGGGGTGAATTTTACGAAGGTTCTAGTAGAGATTGAGGATCGACAAGAGCGGGTACTTTGTGGATGATCGATACCTCTGGTGCACGTTCGCTGGCAGAACAGGAACCTCTAGGAGAGCACGTGGGAGAAGGAGGCTCAGATGCGTGCTCATTACCCCCACTTGTTCCCTTAGTTTGAGTTGTGGCTTACTGGGACGTAAAGCCTGAGGTGGGAAGAATGTAAAGACCCAAAATTTACATGTATTTTTTTTAAATATATGGGATTTTTACGAGTCTGCGAAAATTGTCGGCGTGTGATTCCGAGGCGCGGAGTTTCCGGAATGAATTTATGAAATTTTGTTCGGGTACGTTCAGTAAATGTGCGAGCGGATTTTTCTAACTTTTGAACCGGTGCTCAGAATTGAAATTCGAGGGCACCGTTGAAATCGTAGCACTGGTATTCACTTAGGAAGACATTCACCTCGATGAGAGTTGGTCGATGGTGAAAGTTAGTTTTTGGGTTTTTCATGTAAGAATAAAATAAAAATAAAAGTGTATGACATTTTTATTTTTATTTGCAACACCCATGTGGGTGTTGGGAGGTGGGGTCCATCGGAACTAAACCTCCATGTGGAAGTTGAGGTGTGGGGACCACCAGACCTTAAACTCTCATGAGAGGTTATGGTGGTGGGGACCACCCGAACTATAACCTTCCATGAGAGGTTATGGTGGTGGGGACCACCCGGGATTAAACCCCCTTTAATTGAGAGAAACTCTCAAACCCCTCATTAATGTAGAGGAGCCTCTTGACCTCCTCCACATTAATTGTGCCAGCACACATACCTTTAATTGTGCCAACTTAGTTAATTGAATTACCCTTTTTTTTTAAAATTAAGTAACACCGTCATTGGAATTTAAGAAGGTTCCTAATAAATGAACCGTCATAAATTCCACGATCGTTACCTACCTTCCCCCTCCCCTATATATATGGAGCTTGGGAGGAGGATTTGGGATGAATTCACCAAGCGGCGAAGCACTGGTAAAGTGATGCGACACCCAACACTTGGAGGATTACACTCCTCAATGAAGAACACGTTCTCCAATGAAGAATGCGTTCTCCAAATAAGAATGTGTTCTCCAACGAAAAATGCGCTCCACCAACGAAGAACGCTGACCTCCTTCGAACTTCTTCCTCGGGACTTCTTCCGACGCGGGACGTCCTCATCTACGGCGAATCGATGTCCATACTTCTTCCCGCGCCAATGTCAACAAACAAGGTAGGGGGTTTATTTGCGTCATAATAATTTCCTCATTTTCTTTTGTGGTTTGGGAAAGAATCATTGTGGAGGTTGTAAAATTTTAAGTTCATCGTTCTTCTTTATTGTTGAGCCAAATGCTACCACACTAAACATGGAGGTTGGGGGCCAAACCAACATCGCCTTACCCCTTCACCGTTCTTCTTTGGTGTACTCTTATAAATGAAGGAAGGCAACAAAGATGGCGAAGGGGATAGAGGCAACGACGCCGCCACCCGCAGCCACCGCAACTCGCGCCACCCCCACGGCGCACCGGCCTCGTCGGTCGTGCCGCCCACCAGCCGCGCACCCTCACCGCGCCGCCCACCGGCTGTGCACCCTCACCGCGCCGCACTGCCTCGGGCCGAACCGGCCCCGCTCCCCGGCTCGCGCCACCTGCCAGCTGAGCCACCCCGGCCGCACCACCCACCGGCCGCGACGCCGCCGGCCCTCCGAGCCGCCCCAGCTCGCGCCACCACCGACCTCCTGAGACACCCGTGCCCCTCGTGGCGTCGCAGCCAAACCGGCCTACACCCCTCGCGGCGCCCCGGTGGAACCGGCCCCGTGACCCTCGCGACGCCCCGGCCGAACCGGCCCCACGCCCCTCGCAGCGCCCCAGCCGAACCGGCCCTGCGCCCCTCGCGGCGCCCCGGAGGAACCGTCCCCACGCCCCTCGCGGCGCCCCAGATGAACCGGCCCCGCGCCCCTATGACGCCCCGGCCGAACCGGCCCTACGCCCCCCCATGGATCCCCGGCTGAACCGGCCCCACACCCTCACGGTACGCCCACAGCCGAGCCGCCCCACGGCCCCTCATGGCCCTCACGACCTACCAGACCTCCCACCAGGCCGTGCCTGACTCAGAAGGTCGGTTCGGGTTATCCTGAACCGTGTCGACCCATGCCAGGTCAGGCCGGGTTAGTCTGACCGGGTCGGACCGGACCCGGGCCCACTACAACCCTCTACTTTATTTTGGCCATATCTTTGGCACCGGACGTCTGTTTGACGAACCGTCAACGGCACTAAAAATCTTGGAGTGAGATGGTCCCTTTGAGTATACTCCACTGAAGTTTTGGTTTGAGATGAGAAACAATTAGGTTGGATCGAGCATGAATCCAACCGGCCCTTTGGGACTAAAAGGAAAATAACTCACAGACCAGACATCCGATTGACGCTCCGTCTATTACATTGAGACCTATATGACATGGAGGACCTTTTTGATACTTTTTCATGGGACTTATTGATAGTTGAAGTATCGACCCGTAGCTTGTGGAGTGAATCCTTCCAGAGACGAGCAAGCATAGTGCAGAGACCTAGTAGCTGGCTGAGACCTGACGACTGCTGACCGTTTTGACTTGGAGTGACTCTACTAGCCCAGTAGGGAGAACCTTGGTGTCGCGGAAGACTCACAGTGGGGGGTTCCTTGTTATCGCGGTAGACCCATGGTACTCGAAAAGAGGAGTACCTCAGTAGGCTATGAGGGGAAGCGCGCTTGGTGACGCAGCAGACCCACAGTGGGGAGCATGCTTGGTGATGCAGTAGATCCACGATACTCAACAGGAGGAGTACCTCAGCAGTCCAAGGTTAGTGGGAAGCGCGTTTGGTGTCGCGGAAGGCCCACTGTACTCGATAGAGGAGGAGTTCTCCAGCAGCCGAGGTTTCGACAATGTGACTGGGGACGTTACTTGATACCACCCCTAGAATAAAATCCTGGTTGAGATGAGTTAGTTTTTCTATGTTTTTCCTCATGATTGAGATGGATCACTTGATAACATAGGTATATGTATGGGCATATACCTAAGTAAGGTTATCTGTTGATTTCATACTTTATGGTTTATCCTTGTTGGATTTTGTGAGACCTTGAGGGTCTTGGGGTCCCTACTGAGTATCGTTATACTCACCCCTGCATAGGCTATGCCCACACCTTGTTGTGTTGGTTGTAGACGACAGACAACGCTGACTGAGGCTGAGAGTACCAGGATTGGACGGTGCCTGGAGTTGGACTATACTGCGTGTAGGTACGTGGAGGAGACGAACAAACGTATAGTAATGAGGAGGCTATCTGTACCTACCCTTCAGGTAGGAATCCTAGAGGATTACCTTGTAGCTTCTTTTCTTTATTTTTCTTCAGTTGTATTGTTTTCAATTATACTTGTACCTTTACTGTTGGGCCTGTATTCTGGCCCCTTTTACTTTCAGCACTATTTTGGTTATACAATTTACTCATGTTCATATCTTGCTGTGTGTGTTTATAGTTTATAAATGAAATTCCTTCCCAGTTTTAGGGAATTACACCTTTGGTGCTAGTCTCCAGCCCCTGGCCTATAGAAGGCGGGCTTGGGGTAGTCACGACATGGGCCTCGGGGGACAGGTCGTGACAATACAATCCCATACTTATGGATAAAAGTTGGATTAATTTATGTCGAAACACACCTCAATATTTCAAGTGTTTTGAATAATTTTTATATTAGGAAATTGCAAACTGATTAGTGGATGGTAAAATAAAATGTCTATGTCCTGATTGTAAATTCAAGTGATGGTTGAATAGAAACAAAGTATATGATCATTTTATATTGAAATAGTTTCTTTCTCAATATGTATGTTGGATTTGGTATGGTGAATCAAGTGTTATGAAAATTGAAAAAAATGACAATACTATCAACGAAATAAAAAGTGACATGACAGAGGAGAATTCAGTTTAATTTTTTTTAATGATGCTTTTAGTTTTGTTGAATACAATGTCAGAGATTTAAATTGATTAGCAGAACCTTCATTTGATCCTAAGAAGGTTAATCTTTCTCAGAACTTTAGTGATAAAAAAGGATTTTAATGAATTAGTTGAAGACTGACAACAAGAATTGTATGAAGGGTGTGACAAGTATTGAAGTTGTATTTTATAATTAAGTTGTATCATATCAAGTGTCTCTGTGGAACTACTGATAAAGAAATGTATCTGATTTTAGAGTTGCTTCATAATGCATTGAGTGAAGATAAGATCCCTACATCATTATATGAGATGAATAAAGTCATCAACAAAATTGGAATTGATTATATAAAGATACATGAATGACCTAATGATTGCATGATTTAATGGGGAGAAGCATATAATAAAGAAGAATGATGAAGATGTCATACAAGAATATGTAATTCAATGAAAAAAAGTGAGAGTATAAATCAATGAAATCCTAAGAAGAAACAAAAGAAGAAAACTCTTGCAAAGGTATTACATTACTTTCCTATGAAACCACACTTTCAAAGATTATTCATGTCGTCTAGGACTGTAGATGACATGAAGTGTCATGATCAAGATAGTAACGATGGATTGATGATACATCCAAAAGATTCAACATCATAGAATATGTTTGATTCACTATATCTATATTTTTCTCCAGATCCTAGGAATGTACGTTTGGGATTGGCTTCTGATGGTTTTAACCCTTTTGGTACTTTAAGTACTAATTATAGCATTTGGTCAGCTGTTTTGATCCCCTATAATCCACCTCCATAGATGTGTATGAATAATACTTCTTTCATTATTTTGATGATAATTCCTGGAAAGAAAATGCCTGGAAATGACATTGATGTATACCTTCAACCTCAAATAAAAGAATTTCGAGAATTATGGGATGATGGTATGGAAAAGTATAATGCTTCAATGAGACAACTATTAAAAATACATATTTCTTTAATGTGGACAATTAGTGACTTTTCTGGACTAAAAATTTATCTGGTTGGAACACTCATACTGGTTTGGCTTATCTAGATTGTAATTTTGTTTTTGAACCTCAATGATTACCTCATAGAAGAAAATGACGTTTTATGTGTCATAGTCAATTTCTTAATGCTTCTCATAAATTCAAGTTTAAAAAGACATAATTCAATGGATATATTGAAATGAGAAAGTCATCGAAGGTGTTATATGGTTCATAAATATTAGGACAATTAATGAATGTTATTGAAGAATTTGAAAAATGTCATCAGTTTAGAGAAGGGAGAAAAGGTATGAGGTACAATATCTGAAGAATCTAAAACACAACAATGGAAGAAAAAGAGTATATTTTTCAAACATCTTTATTGGGAGTTTAATTTTCCATGTCATAATCTTGACATAATGCATATTGAGAATAATTTCTGTGATAATGTAATTTTTATAGTGCTTAATGAATAGGGTAAATCGAAGGATCACCTTAATGGTCGTAAGGATCTCAGAGCACACCACCACTACCATCATCTTCTATGGATTCTAGTGATTCATTTGTACCCGAGACTAATAATAATCCAACTATTTCCCCAAATTTCATTGGCATCCCACTGCATGATTCACCTCCAGTGATGGAGCAGTTGGCCACCCCTCCATCTAGGGGATACTGGAGGGTTACTGTTACTAGTAGTAAGTCCTTTTTCAAAAAAATTTATATTTTATTAATTTTTTAATCCATTTTTCAAATAGATAAATATTGTAGGAATGTTCCTACTATTTGAAAAAATGAGGTCTTTGATACTCAAGTAAAGGTAATATTAATTTAATATTCCTTGATAACTAATTTAAAATACATGAGTAAATTTTTTAATATACTTATAAAGTGTTAATTTTTTATTTCTATATATTTTTTCTTTTTGATGTCCCTGACTCCGTTTCATGCCCATAGATTTTTAAAGAACACATAAAACATATAAAAAACAAAAACAACATTTTTATATAGAAAACATGAATTTTGAGATATACCGACCACATATTGTTCCATATTGACATGTGTTTGATTCCTACACATCAAAAATAAATTATATATCATTATCCATAAGTTTTAAAACAATCTGAGCTTGTTTGATCGGTTTTGACTTGATAAACACTTATGAAAGCTACAAAATACTTTAAAAAAAAGTTTTGGGGGATCAAAACCACGAAAATTATGTTGGATTTCCCTAAAATCAGGGTAGAATGATCATAGATTTAATTGTGAAATTTAGGAATTGAAAACACGTCATTCTGAATGACAGTTTGATTGTTATGGCCATAAATGAATTTTTAGTGTTTTAAAACACTAAAACATGTGTAGAGAAGTCAAAGATAGACAAACGATGTTGGATTGTTTTGAAATAAGGGGACAACGTCTGTAAATTTAATTTTAAAATTTCGGAACCAACGAGACATCATTCTGAATGAAGATTTTCCCGTTATGGATGTAAACGTGTTTTTAGTGTATTAAAACACTAAAACATGCATGGAAAATTCAAAACCATAAAAATGACTTCGTATTGTCTTTAAATCATGGGACAATGACTATACATTTAATTTTGAAATTTAGGAACTGATGATACATCATTATTAATGACGGTTTTCTTATTATGTCCATAAACATGTTTTTAGTGTTTTAAAACACTAAAACATGCATGGAATGGTTAAAACTAGACAAATGACATCAAATTGTCCTGAAATCAGGGGAAAATGACGGTACATTTAATTGTGAAATGAAGGAACCAACGAAATATCATTCCAAATGACATTTTTCCCGTTATGGTCGTAAACGCATTTTTAGTGTTTTAAAACACTAAAACATGCGTGGAATGGTCAAAACTAGACAAATGATGTCAGATTGTCATGAAATCATAGGAAAATGACCATAAATTTAATTTTAAAATGTAGGAATTAACTTCACATCATTATGAATGACAATTTTCTTGTTATGACCATAAACACATTTTTAGTGTTTTAAAAGACTAAAACATACGTGGAATGGTCAAAACCAGAAAAATGATGTTGGATTGTCATGAAATTTTGGAAAAAAACTATATATTTAATTTTGAAATTTAGGAACTAACGACACATCATTCCAAATGATGGTTTACCCATTATGGTCATAAATGCGTTTTTAGTGTTTTAAAACACTAAAACGTGCATGAAATGCTCAAAACCAAGTAAAAAATTGGATTGTACTAAAACCAAGGAAAAAACACCATAAATTTAATCGTGAAATTTAGGAACTGATGACATGCCATTTCAAATGATGGGTTTCCCATTGTGTCCATAAATGTGTTTTTAGTGTTTTAAAACACTAAAATGTGCATGAAACAGTCAAAACTAAAAAAATGGCGTCAGATTATATTAAAATCAAGGAAAAACCACATCTTAGTTATATTTGACATGTACATGTAGAAAACACATCAATATGATGTGTAGTGAGATCATAATTACTTGGTAAACACTCATGAAAGGTATAAAAGCCTTTACAAACAAGTGTCAGAGGGTCAAAACTAGGAAAATGACATTAGATTGTCATGAAATTAGGGGAAAATGATTGTAAATTTAATTGTGAAATTTAGTAAACAAAAAAATGTCATTCCCAATGATAGTTTTCCCATTATGTCCATAAATACATTTATAGTGTTTTAAAACACTAAAATGTGTGTGGAACAGTCAAAACCATTCAAATAATTTCAGATTGTATTGAAATCTGGGTAAAACCACTATAAATTTAATTATGAAATGTAGGAATTGATGGCACATCATTCTGATTGAATTTTTTCTCGTTATGTCCATAAATGTGTTTTTAGTGTTTTAAAACACTAAAACGTGCATGGAATAGTCAAAACCAATAAAAAATTGTCAGATTGTCCTGAAATTAGGGAAAAAACTATATATTTGATTTTTAAACAAAGGAACTATTGACTTGTAATTACAAATGATAGTTTTCCTGTTATATCCGCAAATGTGCCTTTAGTGTTTTAAAACACTAAAACGTATATGGATTAGTCAAAAATAAGAAAATGACATCCAATTGATGTGAAATCATGGAGAAACCACCAGATATTTAATTTTGAAATGTAGAACCAATGACACATTATTCCAAATTACTGTTTTCCCATTATGGACGTAAACACTTTTTTAGTGTTTTTAAAAACTAAAACATGCATGGAACAATCAAAACCAGGAAAACAAAATCAGATTATCCTAAAACTAGGGGAAGACTAGTATATATTTAATTATGAAATGTTGGAATCAATGACACATCATTTAGTTTGAAAGTTTTACCATTATGCCAATAAACATGTTTTTAGTGTTTTAAAACACTAAAACATGCATGGAATGGTCAAAACTAGGAAAATGACATCGAATTGTTCTAAAATTAGGGGGAAAAAACTTTAGATTTAATTATAAAATGTAGGAACCAGAAAAATTCCATTATGAATGATGGTTTTAATATTATGGTTATAAATGTGTTTTTAGTGTTATCAAACACTAAAACGTGCATGAATGGTCAAAACCATAGAAAAGGACTTTAGATTGATATGAAATCATAGGAAAACCACTAATTAGTTGTTTTTTTAATATAAGACATGTTGTGATATCAAAATCTTTAAATTTTGTTTATTAAATAAATTTCAACCACACCCCGCATCACTTTAAAAATAACTTAGAATATTTACTTATCCCTTTTTAGTTTCAAGTATTGAATATTATCTTAAATAGGTATGTTTATATTTTCAAAGTGTTTTTCATTATATATTATTTTTTTGATGTTAAAATTTCCTCTGTTTGATTAACAAAATTAATTTTTTATGTGCAACATTCTGAATATATTCTATGTCTTTTCTCTTTCACATTTATTTTCCTAAATGTTCTGTTTTTCATTGTAGGTGGAAGATACCGGTAGTAGGTAGGAGGTTGATTGTTCTAATCCACATAATTTTTCAGAAGGTAGTTGTGATGGTTCTTAGTTTCCGTGGTATGTTAAAATTTTATCAATTATTTTACTGCAATTCTAGTTTATTATGTTTAGTTTTAATTTTTGTTTCATTTTTTGTTACAACTGATGAGATGACGTGATCGGTTTCCATTGATGAGATGATGTGGAGGCAGACAGATGCAGTGGAGGTCATGAAATGGATGTATATTTGGTATAGGTTATTGTTGGATTTATTTTATATGTATATACTGATGACCGAGGTATTAGTTGATGTATGGGGTGACTAATACTTAGGTTATGATGAAGGTGGATGTTTTTATGACTGTGGATGCATGATTTATGAATGATGGGTTTATCATATATTTATGTTTTAGTTTATAGCATGTCTATTTTTATATATTTATAGTTTTTTATTAAATTGTTTTTTTAAAAATAAAAACAAATTTAGTGGAGGTTTTTTGTAACCGCCACTAAACATATATTACTAAATTTATTTAGTAGTGGTCATATTAACCACCGCTAAAAATAACCACCGTGAAATGCTTTTAGGTGGTTATTTTTATTTTATTTATATTTCTAGGGGATATTTTTTATATTAAAAAACCACCTCTAATTAAACAATGACCGCCACTAAATGGTACAAAAACTAAACTTAAAAAAACCATTTCGAAATAAAATAAATTGCCACTAATTGACTAGCGACTGTGAAATATGTGGTGGTTTTATAAACCACCACTAAATAATTAGGTGGCGGTTTAAACCACTGCTAGAACACTAAATAACCACCACTAACAACCATTTTTTATAGTGACTTTCTCTCTTTGATCCAGAATATCTACTAGTTATTCCTTATAAGAGATATATTTCTCCAATGGCATGACCTATGATTTTAATACATATGAAGGATCATGTATATAATTCCTCAATAGAGATACAATGAACATATCATGAACTTGAGAGAGTTTTTATGGAAGCACCAAGCGATAAGATACCATACCAATACGATCAAGAATTTTAAAGGGACCAATATATCTAGGATCAAATTTCCCTTCTTTCCATATCTCATAACCTTATTTAAAAGTGATATCTATAGAAACACATTATCACTAACCACAAACTCTAGATTTCATCAACAATTTTCTACATAAATTTTCTTTCAACTATGAGTTTCCCTGATGTGATACTAAATGTATTTAACCTTATTTTCCATTTCTTCATATAAATAAGGTCCCAATATCTTTCTTTCTCCAACTTTATCCTAACACACTAGAGTTTTTCACATCCTTCCATGGAGATCTTCATAAGTATCCATCTGAATTCTTGATTGAAAGCTATTATTTTAAGAAAAATCCACCAAAGGAAGGTGTTGATTCAAAATGCCTTTGAAATCAATAGAACAAGATCTCAACATGTCTTCTAGACTTTGAATATTTCTCTCATACTGACCAACCATTTGAGGAAGATATAAAACACTAAAACACAACTATGTATCAAGATCTCATTGAATATTTCTCTAGAATTTTAAGGTGAACCTTGAATCCTGATGAGATACAATAGAATGTTTGTACTCCATGTAATTTTACCACTTACTTAATGTATATCCATTTGTTTTGAGTAAAGATGGAGGGTGTGTGTGTGGGGGGTGAATATCATTTAAAACTTTTTAGAAATTATAACTAAATTTGATAGAATTAAAACTATTAAAGTGATAACTAAAATCAAGAGAGTTAAAGTGAAAGATAAAGATCTATAAGTGGAAGAAATTAGATAAATGAGTTTGTATATGAGAAATATAAATAAAATATAAGGTTCTATTTAATAAATGAGTTTGATAATAATATACTAAAGGACCCCTACGCCTCCTTCCCTCAAGATTGCTTGATTGGTTTTGGTTTAAACCTTAATTTTCAATAGTTTTAGAAGGAAACCCAAACCCTTTATTTTTATGGTTTTAGTAATAAAACTGATAGCCTTTTACTGGTTATGGATTGAAACCCATTCTCCCTCACTTTTAAGGTAGTGATCACCAATCCTCTCACACTCAATGGCAATGAGAAATCAATCCATCACTTTAAAGTTAGTGATCACATATCTCCTCACACTCAATGGTAGTGAGAACCCAGGAAAAGAGAAAAATAAGATTCTTTATTAGAACAAACCCTTTGAATCACAATATCAATCTTCCAACAAGAATATAAAAAGAAATGAGTGGGTATAAGAGAGATAAATGTGTGAGAGAGAATGAGAATGACACAAAGTAGCACAAGAGAGATCTAAAATGATCTCCAAGGCATGGACATGCATCTAACAACCCTTAGGGGTGTATTTATAATATCTAGAGGTCTTAGGATAATTCTTGAGGCCTTAGGGGTTGAATAGAGTCATTAGAGGACAAATTAGGTTGGAAAGAACCACTCCCAATGACTATTTTTTTCCTATCAAGATGCCACCAGATAGCCGATGGGTGTCACCATCAAGCCAATGAGACCTATACTAAACCAAGGATCTATCCATGTACCATCAGGTAGTCACTGGTACTTTTAGGTGGAGTTCTTTAATAATATCCTCTACACTCCTCTTAAACCCTCTGTTTGATATGATACCTTCATAATAGATTTTCTAAAATAAAAACATTGAAATCCATTAAATAAAACTATTAGAAACAAAATTTTGTATTTTTATTCATTAAAACTACCTAAGAGAGCGAGATATACAATATATCCTGGAAATATCATCAAGATATAAATAATCTCTAGTGGAAATAAAATGTGTTAATTTAAAAAGGTGATCAACTACAACTCAAATATCATTATGGCCTTTTTATGTTTTGCGGAGTCCAACAATGAAATCCATGGTAATTTTTTCCTATTTACATTCATGTATGGGTAAAAACCCCCTTAGACTTATATCTATTTGCCTCAACTTTCTTACATACCAAGAAATAGGATACACACTCTATAATATCCCATTTTATGTTGTCCTAGAAGAACTATTATTTCAGATCTCCATACATATTTTTACTTCCTAGATGAATAGATAATGATGGAATTTGAGTATCATCTAATAGATCCTTCTTCAATTATGGGATTAATGGGACATATAATCTATTCCCAAACCTTACCATTTCATCAAAAACATGGTTGAACTCAAGAACATTCCTCACTTTCTTCTAATATTTTACATCTTCCTTATGCACCTCTTTAATCCTCACATGGATAGATGGTTGAACATTCATTTGATAAATATTGGATCAATCCCATTTCCTTAGGATTTAAAGTTTCATATTATACAAATCCATAAGTATTAGATATCTTTTAATACTTATCATGGCCAAAATAGCATTGTATTTTTGACTAAGAGCATCAAGTACCTTATTTTCCTTCCCAGGGTGGTCATGTATTAGACAAACATAATCTTTAACCAACTCCAACCATCTTCTATGGTGCATATTCAAATATTTATATGTGAATATATACATCAAGATTTTACGATCTATATATATTTCACAACTTTCACTATACAGACAATGCCTTCATTTGTTCAATGCAAAAATTATTGCTACTAGCTTCCAATAAGGTGTTGGATAATTTTTCTCATGTATTTTCAATTGTAAAGAGGTATATGATATCACTATACCATTCTACATAAAGACATATCCCAATCTCTTATTTTATTCATCACTTCAGATCATAAACCCTTCTCTACTATAGGGTAGTGTGAGCATAGGTTCACTTAAGAACCTTCTCATTAGCACCCTCAAATTCTCTTCACACTCATTTATCCATAAGAACATAACTCCCTTTTGAGTGAACTTGGTGATTGGAATAGATTGTAAAGATATATTTCTTACAAAGAATTGGTAGTATGTATGAAAACCAAGAAAAATACTAATATTGGTTACCATGGTTGGTTGAGGAAATTTCTAAATAGATTCTATCTTTTAGGGATCCATCAATATACCTTTAATTGAGATTATATAAACCAATAATGAAACTTTATGTAATGTTTGAAGGCTATGGGCAATGAATTCCTATAAGGACTATAGGACATGTAATACTTACACCTACGGGCCTTGTAAGGGTTCCACCTCACCCCTTGAAAGGTGGATTATCAAAAATCCATAAAAAAATGAAGGCCTTCGATCCATTGGATGATTAATTAATGTAATCTACAAAGACTCTATTAATTAAATCCATAATGATAATAGGGGCATTAGTAAGGCAAAATGGAATCACTATAAATTCATAATCACCATACCTCATACAGAAGGATGTATTGGGTATATCCTCCTTATTTAACCTTAATTAATGATATTTGGAATGAATTTCAATCATGGAAAATTATTAGGATCCAAAAAGTTTATCAAACAAGTCATCAATATAGGGTAGAGTATACTTATTCTTGATAGTGATCCTATTAAGTTCTTAATAATCAATACAAATATATATTGAGCTATCATTCCTCTTAACAAAAAGAACAGGTTCACCCTATAGTGGTCCACTTTTGAATATAAATACCTTATCAATATTATCTTGGAGTTTCTTCTTCAATTATTTTAACTCACTCAGGGCTATTCTATATATAGTCTTTAAAATTGGTGTATCACTAGGTATAAGTTCTATTAAAAATTAAACTTTAGGATTTGTGGGAATAATAGGAAAGTCTTCAAGAAATACATCAGCATAATCCCAAAAAATAGTTATATATTTTATGTTGAGTTTCTCCCCAACCATTTGATATAAATATCCCTCATGAATAGGTTATAAGATCCATACAACATAAGTAATTTCCATTAGAAGTTCATATTCATCCTTGTATCAAAAGTTGATCATAGGTTGATTTAGAATATCAAATGATACTTCGCTTCTTTGGAAATTTATATGGGATCTAAATAGAGTGATCCAATCCATGCCTAAAATCATATCAAATTTAACTAGAAGGAGAATAATAAGATTTTTAGGAACCACATTCCCACAAACTTATATTAGAGAAGAGCTATATACTTGATATGTAATCATCATACCATTATGAGTTTTTATAGCTAACCCAAAATCTAATCATTGATGTGGTAATGCGATACCCATATAAAATTATTCAAATATAAAAGAGTGGGTAGATCCAGAATCGAACAAGAAATTTACAATTATAGATAGGATAGTAAGTGTAACTTTCACCACTTCATTCCCATGATCCACTTCAACAGTTGTGGTTGCATGAGATCGTCCTTAGTCTCTTGGATTAATAGGTCGCTTACACTGATTATCATCATTAACTCTTAGATTCATGAAATTGTTAACATAATTTCCACACTCCTTATAATTATAGAATTTGAGTTTGGGCGACACATTTAGTTGAGATTTATCACCATTCCTTTCATTGACCAACCTCTATACTTAACTTTGAATTTTTTTGATTGATGATCTACTTTTATACCACATAAAGAAATTTCCTCCATGCTTCCTTAAATACATATGAAATGAAAGAGGATTAATTTTATTTTATCCATGGGTTTTATTTTTATAATTTCCTCAATATTAAACCTTTCTCTTTTTATCCACAAAACCATAATAACATTGAGGGTATCTCATATCCATTATTATCTTGAGAGTATATAAAAAAATTTCATCATAGTTATCAAATTCTCTTATAGACAACTTATTTCTAAGAATTGGTATTGTGAAACTCAAGAATCGATATATTTTTATTTTAGTATCGATGATAAAACTTGAAGTGTACCTTTAAAGTCCTATGAAATTTTACTCATAAGTACTAATGGAGTTATCATCCTTCTATTTCATTCCATGAATTCCCTATCCATTTTAGTGCAAAGAGTTTGAGTAAAATATTTATTGAAAAAATAACTTCTTAAACTCTTCCTATGACATGGAACCAATTTCATTCTCTTTCCTTATATTATTGATAATATTCAACAATTTATATGCTTCTTTATCTAAATGATATACTTCCAGGATAACTTTTTCATGTTTTTAACATTGAAGAACACAAAATATATTTTCAATGGTACTAATATATTTATTATAATATATTAGATCATAGTAACCACTGAAGGAAGATGTAAATTTCCATATAAATGACTCAATTTTCAGTTTTTCCTTCTTTTGGTCATTTGAAAGATCAACACAATTCATGTTACAATTCACAACTTGAGATAGTTGAGTGAGCATAAACATACTATTTTGTATCTCAGATCCCATTTCATTTGGTTTCTCATAATTATAGTCATTGTATTTCCTATCATATTTAGCATTAACATTATTCCTCTTGGGTCCAACAATTGAGTAAGACCAAAAATCAAAGTGTGAGCAACAATAATCATAGTGAGAAATCATGTCATTATGAAAAATAATTCATAGGATGTCTAAATCATGACACATAATTTTAAATATATGACACCTTAGTTTTAACCTAGGTCATTAATGGTCATCATATTTTCAAATAATTAATATTTAAAATTTGAGTTAACCCAAGCATATCCTTTAGGAGTGTTTATCCAGGTGTGCAGTTGTAGTCCCAATCATCATGCACTAATGAAGATCGAATTAATACCCAATCTACCTCTTTTAGAGTTTCTAACCCTAGGTGAATCTATGACACAACCTCATCCATTTAAAATTATTCATACATGGATTTATTTTATAGGAAAACCACACAACCTCTACTTTACCAAAGTTTTAAGATGTTATCATATAATTAGACTTATCCCAAGGGTTTTCAATAATGTTCTCTAATCATAATATGAAAAAATAATAACACCCTTCTCTGATACCAACTAAGGATACCCAAGCATTACATACATAAATATTACATCATTTTAAATGATTGTTCAATACATATTATAAGAATACACACCCCATAACTGTAAAGGTTTAGAGTTTTTGGAGACTAGATATATAAACAAATTATTTCATGAAACATCTTCAACATATCCCACAAAATTCTTCTCACATAATACCCTTTTTAGAAATACCATACTTAAAACCTTTCTTCCTAACCTGGGGAAAGGAAACATCAGAAATGGGGAGATCATATGCTCAGTAAGGGTAAACATGAGAGATATCAAATGACGATCATATGAAAGAATAAGATAATCATAAGGGTATGGGATCATGATCATAACATAAAATTTTTACAACTAATCTCTTACAGATCATAAACATGAGTCATGGAATAAAACTTTATCATTTCAAGAGACATGAATCATAAGAGTGAGGAATCATCATAAATAAATCATGAACAATGATAACATATCATAAACATTTGAACATATCCTTAGAGTTTTGTGACTCAATCATAAGAATAATACTAATAATATCTTAGGATTAATACATTCATTATGGAATTACCTAAACATGATAATGACAACATTCCCTTTAGGATTAAATTATATTTAGTAAAATCCATCATCTCTTAGGAGTTTCTTAACTCTATAATCTCTTTAGAGTTTATTTACTCCATCATATCTTATGAGTTTCTTAACCTCATCACCATTATCCAATACATTGGAGGCCTATATGCTTCAGTCCCATCTGCCACATAATCATAATCTATTCATATGTATTCCACAAGATCATAAAACATTCATCATATCATCATAGGATAACCCATTGAAAATAAATGGGTTTCATAAACATCTCATCATTATAAAGATAAACCATTAATAGAAATAATATGGATGGTATAATTGGATAATATATCCATTAAAGCTTAATTAACATCAAATAATGTTATCATAGATGAAAAATTCCTTTAAAATATCACTAGAATATTTCTTAAGGAAAACACCCTTTTCATTTTGAAATAACCTATTTAAATTTTGTTCCGAAAATATTAAAGAATACATTTTATTTTAAAATAACCATGGAAAATTATAATAGAATATTCAAAGAATTTAAAATTCCTGATGGTGGTAAATTAAATTCATGGAATAATCATTTAAATGAAATATTTATTCACACCTTCAGTAAAAGGTATCTCATTCATAAAACGACAAGAATATTTTTTTAATTTTTTTTATTGAAAGTAAAAAATGGGTAAAAATGAATAAAAAATAATTGGATAATACTAAAAAAATTTTTGAAATTTTTTTTGTGAATGTGGATATGGAGGATAAAGGTTCCCAATCAATAGGAGATAAATAATGTCAAATTTTCTTAAAAACATGTTATAAACCATTTTGAGTACTGAAAATAGGAAAATGGTACTAAAAATTATAAATTAAAGAAATATACTATGTAGAAGAAAATAAAATGGGTTTATCAGATAAGAATCATATATTTTTTCTCTATGTAAACACAACTATAAATAATCATGATTAAAATGAGATCGAAGCATAAATCCCTTACCTAAAGTCTCATCTTGCTTCATACTTGTCCAAAACTTCTATATAATAAATATAGATTTATTATAAATCTATTATATAATAATAATAATATATATCATACCATATATGACTTCATTATAATAACTTATCACCTGTTTATTAACAATACTTTATTAAAATCACTATTCTGGGTGATACCTGTTTCATTTTTCATGCATGTTTCAGTTAAGAAGTCCCAATCCTTTTACTTTGATCCTGATTTCATATTGTTGGGGTCCTCATGTGTTAATCATGTTTTAATGATCACAAATATCATTACTGTTAATTAATCTTGATCTTTAGTGCACATCTTGCTAATGCTCTTCAAACTCAACAATAGGTGCACATCATGTTTTTATAATAACAAATCTTATGGATGTTAATTACTCTCTTCAAGTCTTATGCATGATAACAATTCTCTTATATATTATCTCTAATGATTAACCTTAACCCATATTCTGCATATCACTGTCTTAGTCCAAATACAAATATTCATCTAAGTATGGACTCACCGTGACACAGACACCGTGACACAGACACCGTGAAGGACTCACCGTGACCAGACACCGTGACCAAACACCGTGACACAAACACCGTGAAGGACTCACCGTGACCAGAAACCATGACCAGACACCGTGACCAGACACCGTGACCAGACACCGTGACACAAACACCGTGAAGGACTCATCGTGACTAGACACCGTGACTAGACACCGTGACCAGACACCGTTTCCATGATCACTGTGACATCGTTTCTTAAGATTTTGTCAATATTATTTTAAATAATGCTAACGGTCATATTTGTTGTTTTTAATGCAATTAATGTTATTTAATGTTAGTTGTTGGATTGACAGGAAACCGTATCTCGTACCTATGAGAAGGGAATCATTCCTACTGCCAGAACTCGTGGAATATAAAGAAGATTGAGCTGTATTAGAGAACGTGTGCGCTTGACATGTCTCGACACATATACTACAATACATGCGAGCTCTATACTGAACAGAAGAACAATCCGGAGCACAATTGTGAAGAACACATTGCATGATTCTCAAAGAAGTTCCATACATGAAATCCTACATTTCTTAAGAACACACGACGAATCAAGAGACTATAGAACACAAGCTGAACTACGACACTCTGTTTTTCAACAAAAAAACCAGAGAAGGACTCTAAAGCATTCCTTCTCAATCCAACGAGTCCAGAGCTACATTGAAAATCACTAGAGCCATTTCTAAACTCTACATCTCTGCTCTGTGATTCATTATTTACTTTTCGAGCAGTGTGTGTCATCTGCTGTATTTTTATTTACACACTGTCTCATGAACTTTAACTGGAGGATCTGTAAATCCTCACTCAAACGCTTACATCTTTTATCTCCCACTGAGATAGTGGTAGAGGTCGCGTGTGACCTGAACAGCTGGTTTTCTGTTGTTTTGTTTCCCACGAATAACAGTGGTAGAGGTCTTGGACCTGGACAGTTTTTGTAAAACTGTTGTTAACCCCGATCCAGGGTGTGGATCAAATATATATATATATATATTTGAGATTACTAAGTCTCGGCTTGAGACTGAACCTCTTGTTATATCTGCTGTGCATCTTTTATTTAAATTTAATGTATACGACATATATCATATTTATTCCGCTGCTATTACTTTAAAATAAAAAATTATTTTGAAGCTACTTTTATAGTTAAATTAGCAAGTGTTTACACTTATTGTAAATCAGTAGATTAGTTTCAAAAGTTAGTTTGATCTCATGGTTAAACTAACCGAGATCTAATCAATCTTTGAGAAGCTAAGTGAACATTTACAATCTGTATAAATTCACTACACTTTAACTTATTTTATAAATCAGGGGATTTTTAACTAGAAAATATTCTTAACAGAAATTTTAATTGGAACTCAATTCACACCCCCTCTTGAGTGTCCACTCCGACCAACATTTGGTATCAGAGGATTATTTAAAATATTTTGTACTCTGTTTTTCAACTGTTATTTTAGTTGCATCTTTAAAGATCTTAAATTTCTGTTAGTTCCAATTTTTTTATCTCTTTAAATTGTCTTTCTAAAATCTAGTTATGGATAATAGACTAGAGGGTTCTGCTACTAACAGACCACCTTTCTTCAATGGTACCAACTATGCTCAGTGGAAACTTAAAATGAAAATTCATTTAGAAAGCATAGGGTTTGATATTTGTACTGCCATAGAATCATAATATAAACTTCCCACTACTGCTAGATCCACTTGGGATGAACCTACAATGACTGCTTACAATAATAATTGTAAAGCCATGAATGCCCTGTACTGTGCTTTAGGAGATGAAGAGTTTAACATAATTTCTTCTTGTAAAACTTCTTTTGAAATTAGGGATACCTTGGGTGCTTCTCATGAAGGAACAACCAATATTAAGGAAATGAGATTGAATACTTATACTATTAAATTTGATAATTTTAAAATGAAAACTGATGAACCTATTTCTGACATGTATCTCAGGTTTAATGAGATAGTCAATACAATGAATTCACTTGGAAAAGCAGTTCCAACAAAGGAACAAATTATGAAAATCTTGAGATGTTTACCAGACCGATGGAGAGGCACATCTGTTTCAATCAGAGAGTCATGTGACATTGCTGCTCTACCTCTTAAAGAACTCATTGGTAAGCTTATGATGTATGAGGAAGAACTCAAGGTGAACAAAGAAGAAGAAGATGAACCTAGAAGAAAGTCTGTTGCTTTCAAATCTTCAACTTCAAAGAACAAGGATAAGGAGAAACTCCAAGCTATAAACGAGAGTTCAAGCTGTGAAGAAAGTGAAAGTACTTATGATAGTGATGCTGAAATGGATCACATTGCCAGAAGGTTTAAGAAGTTTTATAGGAAAAAGAAATTCTTTAGCAAATCAAATTATAAAGGAAAGCATGATAATAAGGAACATTGGAAGAAGGATTGGAAAAAGCTAGATAAAAGTAATGAAGTTGTCTATTATGAGTCCAAAAGAAAAGGACATATTAAAACAGATTGCCCAAATCTCAAATTCAAGAAAAAATATGATTACAAGGACAGTAAGTACAAAAAGGCTATGAAGGATACTTGGAGCGCTTCTGAGGATAGCTCCACTGAATCTGAAGTTTCTGAAACTGAACACAGAAATAAGGCGAACATGTGTTTTATGACAAACACTTCTGAGGTAACGGCTGAAACTCCGGCTTTAAATTCTTTTTATTCTGGAGATGATACTGACTTTGATAACATGTCAAAATCTGAACTATTTGAATATTGTGATATGTTAGAAGAAACCTGTAATGAGCTAAAAGACAAATACAAAGGTTTAAAGAAACAATATGCTTTAACTATTAAACATAAATATGATATTGACATTGAAATGGAAAAGAATGCTCAGTTGCTTAAAGAAAACACTGAACTGAAATTATCTAATGAGCAACTCAGAAAGGATTTAGAGAAATTCACAAATGGGAAGGATACACTAAATCAAATGCTAGGAAAGCAAGTTGCACCAAAATACACTACTGGAATAGGATACAAACCTAGACAGAGAAAGTTTACTAAGAATAGATTTATTCCTAAATCTGGACAGAATGCTGCTAATTCTAGTTCTGGACATTTATATGCTTCAACTAGTTATATTCATAGTTATGGATCTAATAAGGTTTATCTTTCAAAGTCTGTTGATTCTACAACTTTCATGAGACCCATAAGAAAAATTTGGGTACCAAAAGCTTTGATTGCTAACCTGTCTGGACCCAAGAAGATCTGGGTACCAAAATCATTTCCTATCTAAATCTATTTTGTAGGAAACCTGCTTAAAGAGATCCTGTAGGAAGACCTAATACTTGGACAATGGATTTTCAAGACATATGTCTGGAGACTTCTCATGCTTTAAAAGCTTAGTCAGGATTGATGGAGTCTTTGTCACCTTTGGTGATAATTCTAAAGGGAAAATCATCGGCTTAGGCCAGATTGGTAACACTGACTCAATATTAATTTCTAAAGTTTTATTTGTTGATGGACTTAGATATAATATGTTAAGTATTTCTCAGTTATGTGATGATGGTTTTAATGTTAAATTTGAAAATGATTCTTGCAATGTTTTTAATTCTAAAAATGCTTTAGTATTTTCTGCCTTGCGAAATGAAAATGTTTATGCTGTCGATTTAAATTCTTTAACTAAGCAGAATATTACTTGTTTGAATACCTTTCATAAAGAGTCTTGGATTTGGCACAAAAGATTAGGACACTGCAATATACACTCACTTAGAAAACTTACTAGGAAGAACTTAGTTAGAGACCTACCCAAACTTGAGTTTCCAAATGACAAAGTTTGCAATCCTTGTCAAAAGGGAAAGCAACACAAAATCTATTTCAAACCAAAGAAAGAAGTCTCGAATTCTCAACCTCTCGAGTTGGTTCACATGGATTTGTTTGGACCATCTAGAGTTTCTAGCTTAAATGGGAAGTACTATGTCTATTTCTTAGTAGATGAATTTTCTAGATATACTTGGGTATATTTTCTAGCTCACAAAAGTGAAGCTTGTTCTTACTTTGTTAAATACTTCAAATCTATAGAAAACCTTAGTGGACTTAAGATTAAAACTCTGAGAAGTGATCATGGCCGTGAGTTTGAAAATCATGAATTTGAATCTTACTGCTCACACAATGGCTATAGTCACAATTTCTCTGCCCCTAGGACACCTCAACAAAATAGTGTAGTAGAAAGAAGGAATAGAACCCTGCAAGAAATTGCTAGAACTATGCTTAATGAGTATGACCTGCCTGTTTATTTTTGGCCTGAAGCTGTAAATACAGCTTGTTATATTATCAATAGAGTCTTAATCAGAACTGTTCTTAAGAGGACCCCTTATGAGTTGTGGAACCATAGGAAACCTAAGGTTAACTACTTCAGAGTTTTTGGCTGCAAAGTCTTTATTCTTAATACCAAAGATAATCTTGACAAGTTTTCATCCAAGAGTGATGAAGGAATTTTCCTAGGTTATTCTGTCTCTAATAAAGCCTATAGAGTTTTCAATAAGAGAACCAAGTGTGTGGAAGAATCTGTTCACATCATGTTTGATGAAACTGATCCACATGAGCCTAAAACCTCTCTTGAAAATCTTGAAGATGATCTCTCTGTTTTGAACCTTAATGATAAAGACAGTGGACCTATAGTTAAAACGTCCAGTTCTGGAAATTTTCCAGAACCTGCTTCTGTTGATTCCCAACCTGTTGATGAACCTGAAATTTCTAGCCCTACCTTTACTAGATCAACTAGAATTCTGAAGAATCATCCTTTAGATGCTGTTGTAGGAAATCTTGATAGAGGGACACAGACTAGAGATTCTCTTAGAAATCAGGTTGAACATCAAGCCTTCTTGTCACATCTTGAACCTAAAAACATTGATGATGCTATTAATGATGAATTTTGGGTAATTTCTATGCAAGAAGAACTCAATCAGTTTGAAAGAAATAAAGTTTGGAATCTTGTTGAAATACCTAAGGACACTTTCACAATAGGAAAAAAATGGGTGTTTAGAAATAAAGTAGATGAATCCGGAAACATAGTTAGAAATAAAGCTAGACTAGTTGCACAAGGCTATAGTCAAGAAGAAGGTATTAACTATGAGGAGACTTTTGCTCCAGTAGCCAGATTAGAAGCTATTAGGATTTTACTTGCTTATGCTGCACATCTAAATTTCAAACTATATAAAATGGATGTCAAGAGTGCATTCTTAAATGGATATATTGCTGAGGATGTTTTTTTTTGAACAACCACCTGGTTTTTCAAACCCTCATTTTCCAAATCATATTTTCAAACTATCAAAAGATTTATATGGTTTAAAGCAAGATACAAGAGCTTGGTATGATAGATTAAGTACTTTTCTAATTTCTAAAGGTTTTAAAAAAGGAATAGCTGATCCTACTCTTTTTATAAAATGAATTTATAAAGATGTTTTAGTAGTAAAAATTTATGTTGATGATATTATCTTTGGGTATTCTAAAAATTCTTTATGTACTAATTTTTCAAAAATGATGCAAAATGAATTTGAAATGAGTTTAATGGGTGAACTTAAATTCTTTCTTGGTTTTTAAAATTTTCAAAATGATGATGGAATTATTTTAACTCAAAGTAAATATACTAGAGATATTTTGAAACGTTTTGGATTGGATAGCACAAAAAGTAGTGACACGCCCATGAGTACCACCTGTAAGATGGATCTTGATGAAAATGGTAAATCTGTTGATCAAACCACTTATAGAGGAATGATTGGAATTCTAATCTACCTAACTACTAGTCTACCTGATATTATGTTTAGTGTGTGTATGTGTGCTCGTTTTCAAGCAAACCCTAAAGAGTCACATTTAAATGCTGTAAAGAGAATTTTCAAATACCTCAAGCATACTCCCAATTTAGGACTGTTCTATCCCAAAGGACAATCATTTGAACTAGTTAGTTATTCTGATGCTGACTTTGCTGGATGTAAGCTAGATAGAAAAAGCACCTCTAGAACATGTCATCTTTTAGGCAAGTCACTAGTATCATGGTGTAGTAAGAAAAAAATTCATTTGCATTTTCAACTGCAGAAGCTGAATACATAGCTGCTGGAAGTTGTTGTGCACAAATTTTGTAGATGAAACACACATTACTAGACTATGGATATCAATTCAAACATGTCTCAATAAATTGTGACAACACAAGTGCTATTAATATTTCTAAGAATCCTATTTCTCATTCTAGGACAAAACATATTGATGTAAGACATCACTTTTTGAGGGATCATTATCAAAAAGGTGATATCACCTTGGAATTCATTGGTTCTGAATATCAACTTACTGATATATTCACTAAACCAATAAATTCTGAAAGATTAGACTACATCATACATGATCTTGGAATGATTAATCATAAATGATTATCTTACTGATCTTAATGTTTAAAACTTTACTGTACTTTACATTATGGTTTTATACTTACTGTTTCTAAGTTACTGTTTTATGCTCACGGTCTGACAACTCACTGTCTCACCGTGACTATATAAACTGCTCACTGTTTCACCGTGAAAACTATAAACTTTCTCACCGTGATGGCTAGTTTTCTGTCTCACCATGAGAAGTATGATAATTTTTTTATTTTATTTTTACCCTTATCGCGGTAATTTTTATTTCACCGCTATTTGATTTACCGCGTTTATGTTTTTATGACGTTTGACATTCCCAAATGTTAAAACTTAAGGGTTTCATTTGACTAATTACCCGAATTCTCTCCTGAACCTTCTCTTCCCTCTCGCCCGAACCTTTAGTGAATTCCAAGGATGAAGCATCCATCTTCTCCCTCGTCTGAGAAGCTCCGCTCTAAGAAACAAAGGAGGATACCGAGGATAGCTCCCAAAGGACCTCTAAACCCAAACTTGGTAAGTTGTACCATTGTACCTGAAAAAGAGGTTTTCCCTGAATGGTTGCTGTCTAGAAGATCGTTAGTTTTGAAAGTTTTAAAAGAACAAGGATGGATTGAATGGTTCACTGGACAGAATAGACCAATTTACCCTAGGCTTGTATCTCAATTCTATCAGTATGTGAAGTTCTCTTTTGAGTTTGGAGAAAGCTTTTTGGTGACCAGCTGAATCGATGGTCAGAAGTGCTCTTTCTCTTCAATGCTGTGGGCTGCATTCCTAAGAATTACACATGAAGGAGTGTGTGAAGATTACCAGAGAGACCCTCCTCCATCAACTGACATCTTTTACCTAGAAACTGCTTTGGAAAATCTAACTGGAAATGGAACCAAGAGAAGGGCCATAACTGCTGAACTGGATGGGAGACAAGAATTTTGTTCAAGTTTGTTCAGAATTTGGTTAGTCCAAGAAAAGGAGATTTTGCTGTGATGAAGTATCAGGATGTCTCCGTGATTCACCTGTTAAAAAATGGCCCAAAGATCAATCTGTGTAAGTATGTTATCAACCATATATGTGAGCTGATCAAAGTAACTTCCAAATCCTCCTCCCTGTTTTATTAAAGGATGATTTCAGCCATGTTAGTCTCAAAAGGAATGGTTGGACCGAATGAAGAAAAATTAGAGGACTTTGATTTCTGCCTATCCATGCCTATCATTAGAAGGATGAAGATTAGATGGAATCCCTAAAAAAAGCAGTGGGTTGAGGATAGTGATCAACTGTATAAAAAGTTTAATCCTGTTGACTATCCAAGAAGGCCTAAGAACCTAGCTGATCCTGGTTTGGAACCAGATGAAGTGGCTGAGTACTCAGAAGAAGAAGATCAAGAAGAAGTAACAGATGAAGTTCCATCTAGAGAAGAAACGGTAATACCTCCAATGGAAACAGTTCCTGTTGAAGAGGAAAGGGGTGTTATCCTTGCTGAAATACCTCAAGGAGAGGAAGTTGTTGTTGAAAAGTAAAGGACTGAGGATCCTTCAGTTGTTCTTCATGAAGAAGAAACTCATCCCAATGCTGCAAGGAAATTAGTTTTTCCTGGTTCAGAACACCAAGCAACCTTTGAGGAAGTTTTTGTTGAAGATACTCTTTCTGTTGAGAAAGAAGCAAGTCTGGAAGCTTATCCAGTGGAATAATCAGTTCCTGAGATTATTCCATCTACTGAAGAAAGAATGGAAATTTCCTTTCAGCTGTAAAGGTAAGAGTCTGCTGAAGAAATTAGGGATGATCCTATAGATCTTGTCCATGTTCCTGAACCTCAAGAATCTGAAAGGGAAGAACAAGTTGAGGGGGAGGAAACTCGAAATCTTGATATTATGGAAGCTGGATCTAGTGAAGCTTCTCAACCATCTGTCACTTTCTTTGAACACTCTCAGTATGAGTTCCCAAGATTTTATGATGTGAATGAGTCACAACAAGTGACTGCAACTAGAATGGATCTTTCTTCTCTGTTTAAACTGAAGTCCTTAGCTCATTCAGAACCAGAACCAGAGCCCCAACCTCAATCTGAATCAGAATCTGGGTATGAAGATGACTCTGATCCTCAACCAGAATCTGAACCTCTATCTTTACCTACATCCTTACCTGAGCTTCATTCCTTTGTAACCAAAGATAATCTGAAAGTTTTTGGCGAGACTTTGTTAGCTGGTTTTGAGAAAATTGTCTCCACTCAACCTCGCCCAGTGACTCAATTAAGTCAATAAGATGCATCAATTCTCTTGGAAAATATTATCTTGCATATTCAACCAAGGATGATCCGAGAAATTCAAGAAGTCCGAGTAGAGAATAAGCTGCTGAGTGCTGATGTTGCAAATCTGAAAAGTATGGTCACAAGTCTGCAAAATGAGCTATCTGTGAGATCAGAGCCTACTCCTGTTTCTGCCCCTACACCTGCTGCTGTTTCACCTGAGTCTTCTGATTCCCTCCTCACTAGGGAGATTGTGTATCAAGTTCATCCTTACCTACTATAATTTTATGAAAATATTGGAAAAAGGCACACGAAGATGCTGGAACGCATGAGAGAGCTTGTGGAAACTTTGAATAAGCCTATAGATGAATACACTGGATGTCTGCAAAAAGTTCTGAAACAGCTCAAAGTTCTAACCGAAGCTGTCAAGGCTTCACCTGCTTCTGATCAGACCTCCACACCTGCTTTGGATGATTCTCTATTGAGATCCATAATTAAGGAAGAATTACAGAATGCCTTCAGTGGCTTGGATCTATCTTCTTTATCAGAAGTGATTAAGAACAATGATAGAGCATTGGACTTGGTTAGGATCCATTCAAAGATAGCCAATGATGCTCAACAAGATATATCCAAGAAAATAGATTTGTATCTTTCCCGAATTTTCTCTAAAAGTGACATGACAGATCACTTTAGATATCTTGTGGAAAATCTGAGAATCCCTCCGGTGACTCAAGCTTTTAAAGCTCAAGTTCAGAAACTTTCAGAGTTCACCAGATCGTTGGACAGATTTCTGGAGAATAAGGATGATTTTGAAAAGGCTATGCAGTATGGTGGTGAAATCATTAGTGATTTCATCAATCTTTTGAAGCCGTATCTTCATGTACAGAGTACTGCTATAGTTTCTCCAGCTCCTGCACCCCTTAGACCTGGACTTTCTGCCTTAGCATCAACTACCATGTCAGTTAGCCAAGCCCTTTCTCAGATCCGGCTAGTCATTCTTGACCAACCTAAGCCTAGATCTTCTACTGCTCCTACTTTGTCTCCATCTGTTTTTGAAGGTCTACCCTTAACCTCTTCTATTCCTTCTTCTACTTCAGCACCCGCTCCTGCTGCTGATAAAGGCAAGACAAAAATGGATGCATAAAGAGTTTACCGACTGTTTTTCTTTTTGATGGGATGTCATTTCTTGTTTACAGTTTGTACTTCTCCTGTACTTTGTATTATGAATCCTTTGTTTAATGACAACTGCCAAGTTTCATTTCCTTTTCTCGAATATTTGATAATCCCAAAAGGGGGAGAAAAACCTACAGGTATCAGTTCTATAATAGTATAAATGGGGGAGAAAAACTACAAGTATCTGTTCTATAATGTTTTTGCTATGCTAGTATCTTTAATATTACATGTCTTTTATATTCTGCCTATATATGATTTGTGATCATCAAAAAGGGGGAGATTGTTGGACTCCTCATGTGTTAATCATATTTTAATGATCACAAATCTCATTACTATTAATTAATATTGATCTTCAGTGCACATCTTGCTAATACTCTTCAAACTCAACAATAGGTGCACATCATGTTTTTATAATAACAAATCTTATGGATGTTAATTAATCTCTACAAGTCTTATGCATGATCACAATTCTCTTATATATTATCTCTAATGATTAACCTTAACCCATATTCTGAATATCACTGTCTTAGTCCAAATACAGATATTCGTCTAAGTATGGACTCACCGTGACACAGACATCGTGACACATACACCGTGAAGGACTCACCGTGACCAGACACCGTGACACAGACACCGTGAAGGACTCACCATGACCGGACACCGTGACCAGACACCGTGACCAGACACCGTGACCAAACACCGTGACACGGACACCGTGAAGGACTCACCGTGACCAGACACCGTGACTAGACACCGTGACCAGACACCATGACCAGACACCGTTTCCATGATCACTGTGACATCGTTTCTTAAGCTTTTGTCAATATTATTTTAAATAATGCTAACGGTCATACTTGTTGTTTTTAATGCAATTAATGTTATTTAATGTTAGTTTTTGGCTTGACAGGAAACCATATCTCGTACCTATGAGAAGGGAATCATTCCTACTTCCAGAACTCGTGGAATATAAAGAAGATTGAGCTGCATTAAAGAACGTGCGCGCTTGGCACGTCTTGACACATATACTACAATACATGCGAGCTCTGTACTAAATAGAAGAAAAATCCAGAGCACAACTGTGAAGAACACATTGAACGATTATCAAAGAAGTTCCATACATGCAATCCTACATTTCTGAAGAACACACGATGAATGAAGAGACTGTAGAACACAAGCTGAACTACGACACTTTGTTTTTCAACAGAAAAACCAAAGAAGGACTCTGAAGCATTCCTACTCAATCCAACGAGTCCAGAGCTACATTGAAAATCACTAGAGCCATTTCTAAACTCTACATCTCTGCTCTATGATTCATTATTTACTTTTCGAGTAGTGTGTGTCATATGCTGTATTTTTACTCACACACTGTCTCATGAACTTTAAGTGGAGGATCTATAAATCCTCACTCAAATGCTTACATCTTTTATCGCCCATTGAGGTAGTGGTAGAGGTCGCGTGTGACCTGAACAGCTGGTTTGCTATTGTTTTGTTTCCCACGAATAACAGTGGTAGAGGTCTTGGACCTGGAATTTTTTTTGTAAAACTGTTGTTAACCCCGATCCAGGGTGTGGATCAAATTTATATATATATTTGAGAGGACTAAGTCTCATCTTGAGACCGAACCTCTTGTTATATCTGCTGTGCATCTTTTATTTAAGTTTAATGTATACGACATATATCATATTTATTCCACTTCTATTACTTTAAAATACAAAATTATTTTGAAGCTACTTTGATAGTTAAATTAGAAAGTGTTTACACTTATTGTAAATCAGTAGATTAGTTTCAAAAGTTAGTTTGATCTTGTGGTTAAACTAACTGAGATCTAATAAATCTTTGAGAAGCTAAGTGAACATTTATAATCTGTATAAATTCACTACAGTTTAACTTATTTTATAAATCAGGGGATTTTTAACTAGACAATATTCTTAACAGAAATTTTAATTGGAACTCAATTCACCCCCCCTCTTGAGTGTCCACTCCGACCAACACATATTATACATAATTTTAATCATGTCATGAATATCATATTTAATCATTATATAAACTTTATATCTATTCATATAAAGTGATGATGAAAAATGAATTACATCACTTCGTGGAGATGGGAGTACGTACTTACGCATGAGTGACGTTTCCACTTTTTGATGGTTAGAATGGAAGAAAATTAAAAATTAATACACCTTTATAAAATTATAATTATATTATAAATATCATATATATTCATTAAATCTATAATTATATCCATCCAAGTGAAGTAGTGATGAAAAATGAAATGCGTCGCTACGTAGAGGTTGTAGTTCACACATACGCAAAAACAATGTTTTATTTTCCCATAAGATGAAAAGAATGTGGATAATGATTTTTATATCTTAATAATAACAATTTAGTATATTTAATATAAAAAATTCACTATTTTATATTGGATACTATAGATTTATAAGAGTTAGAATAAGAAATAAAACTGAAACTACTTGGCTAAGAGTTATACCTATTCTTTGAGAGACCTCCTTTGGCTTACACTTTAAGCCTTGTCTAAATGGCCCAAAGGCCTTCATTTTTTATTAATTTATAATAATCCCCATTTTAAGGGTTGACGGGTAACCCTTGACATTATAGGAACTAAAGGTATTAAAGTAATTCATTCATTACATACTATGACTACTTGAAACTACCCTCCCCAGCGTTTGCATCGTGATCATCTCTCCACCTTTGCATGGCTGTATGAATAGATTACCTATGAATAGGTTCACATTCCTAGTATTGATGGAAAATTCTATACCCTATCATTATTAAAAATCCGTTAGCTTTTATCTGGTGAATACACCTTTCTCTGAATCCTCTTCTGGGGATTGTTCCTTACAGAATCTATCTGCTAGCATTTTCACATCAGGTGGCCTAAAGGCCTTGAGGTGGCCCAAAGGCCTTAAGGTGGCCCGAAAGACTTACTGACCTAAAGGCCTGGGTGGATCAGATGCCTTAAGGACTCCATTCACAAACTGGTGTCCTGAAGGTGAATAGTTCCAGCTGCTATAGTACCGAATAATAACTACTACAGTACCTACTACAGTCTGCTATAGTACTGCTATAGTACCCTGAGATTATGCCTTCGCCCGGAATCGAACCTGGGTCTCATGGATGCACTTAGAGAGCCCTCACCAATTTGGCTGAGGCTCATGTGCCCTTAAGCCTTGAAAGGATGGTATTTTGGAAATAACAAAATCTCTAGGATATGGGAAGGAAGCTTGGATGGTATTAGGGTAGATATTGGATAATATAGAATGCTGAAACTTTGTGAATAAAGGATAAGAAGAGGCGAACTTTTATAAGTGAGGAGTGGGAAACCTTGGAATTACTTAATGTATTAAATTAATAAAAATTAATTTACATGTTCAAGTAGAAAAAATTGATATATTTAGAATATAGAATGAGGATGAGTTTAAATCCCCTCATCTAACAAAATTTATACAAGTTTAGGTGATTTTTTTAACCCTTATCTCTTACTTTTAACCCCTGTTAACCCTTCTCATGATCACTGTGATATCAATGTTTTTACCCTTTAGGTGTCAAGAAAGTTACTATAAAAGAAAAATCAACCCATAAGTGTTAAATGGTTTATATTCTTGACCATATCCCATTAATTTGGCTAAATATAACATTTTTATGAATTTTAAAGCATTTAGTAAAATATTATATAACATATGATACCATTAAAGTCATTTTCAGGAGTATTCACATTGTTTGACTTTTAAAACAAAAATATAGAAATGGAATTCGAATAAAAACATTTAAATCATCACTAATATTTTATATTTATATAATATTTTTTAGAACATAATAATTCATCCAAATTTCATTACTTTTAATATTTTTAAAACAATTTATTTTATTTTTCTATTACTTGAAAAAGTACGATGTTGGAATTTAATAATAATTTAAGGAAATTATTACATCACTAAAAATTAAAAATAAATTAACAAGAAAAAAATTCATTCAAATTTTATTTTTAAAAAGGGAATCTCTGGGAGTGGCCTTTTTGAACCCTCCACACCCCAAAACCCCCCTCTCTACGAAGAGGTCTTCCAGAGAAGCCCTATCCAGGAAGGATCGATCTCTATCCAAGATGGTAGAGTTTCCCATGAGTTAATAGCTCTATCAATGATGGGTCAACACAACAATCCATGAGCTAGGTGGGTCGCACCCTTCTACCCACCTGATGAGACACCGGGTGACCCGAAAAGGAGAGAAGAGCATGGGAGGTAGAAATACCCCCAAGAGTGAGTTCAAAATAATATAACACCAAACCTCACCTAAAACCATTTCTATGGCCCTTGACCTTAAACCACTATGCCACCTCTAAAGTGGCAAAAAATTCATTCATATTTTAAATAAACATTTATTACTGAACACAACCTCTTTTTATCCCTATGAAAAAATATTAGATATATATAGACAAATAGAGTAACATTTTGTATTTATTATTTACTTAAAATAATATTAAGTTCATATAGATAAAAATCAATTTTAAAATAAGTGCAAAAAACATAATGAGAATTGATTTTAAAAAAATGTATTTTAACCATAAAACTTGATTTATTATCATCACAATCCTAGTAAAAATCATTAGATGAATTTTAAAACATTTGAATGAATATATAATATATAAAATTTATTAAAATCATTCATAAATAGTCATAGTTTAATTTATTTATAAAAAACATATTTTTTGCATAAAAATAATTTTTTTAGAAAAACAAATCTTTTTTACTTTGAAATGATTTTATCAATTGAAAACCAATGAATTCATTCTATACATGTGTAAAAAATAATTTTTTATAATTTTGTTAGTCCTATTCATACCATCCAATCCAATGGTTATATGATAAATATCTCATCAAATAATAATAATTCAATAGCATACCACGGTTTGTTTAAACTTAGTGTTGTGTGTAAATCAAGATATCAAAGAAAATTAAATTCATTTAAAGAGAAATATATCACAAAATTCTTGGGTGTTATAACCATTATTAAATCAATTATAGTCTTATTCCCCTATATGTTGAAGGACACATTTCATGGAAATGATAAACACACTAATCCAAGTTCCTTCCAGTGAAACTTTTCCAATTCACTCTTCGTTATTTTTTCAGTCTTGACACCTTCTAAAAGAAGTTTGAGATCC
This sequence comes from Viscum album, assembly GCA_963277665.1. NCBI lineage: Eukaryota > Viridiplantae > Streptophyta > Magnoliopsida > Santalales > Viscaceae > Viscum > Viscum album. The sequence continues at coordinate 871,170,885 of OY728143.1, read as the reverse complement.
TTTAAGTTGAGATTGAATTTTATCTATATTCTCCAAAATAAATAATAGATTCTTTCAAACTGACTGATCTAAACCTTATCTTTCTCTATTTTCATATCTTTAGATGATAGTATAGCCAAATTTGATCAGCACAACACTAAGGAAAGTGAATGTTACCTGAAATTTTTAGTGTGACCAACCAATCTCTAATACCGATTGTTAGGAATCAAACCACAATAAAATCAATGGATAATAGAACTTATGTTCTCTATAATATTGTACTTGTCAATGATTTTTCATTATGGAATCAAACCACAAAAACTTACCAACATCTTAGAGAACTATAAGTAAGAAGTATTCTATACCCTAATCACCACTAATAAGTCATAGTTCTCATAGATTCTTGAAAACTCACAAACAGACAAGAAAAGAAACAAATAAGGAAATAAAGAGTGGATGTAAAAATATTTACATGGCTCAAAAATTCATCATATTTCTATGGAATAACATTTAAAACTCTTATATTACTGAATGTAAAAGTATTAAAAAAATTATATCTAAGTATCCAACATCACACTTTGATTTGTTATACAACACCAGTCAGTAAATAGTCCCACCTCTACTTTATAGAGGTAATCTACCAGTCAAATAGGTTTCACCACCATAATACATTTGTGGCTAGCCATCCATAGACATCAAAATTATTTGGTATCTTCCCCCGCCTCAAAAAATATAACCAGTGTATCATTCATAGTCTCTATATGGTGAACATAGACCAACATAAAAATCCCATCAAAAGTTCACTCACTTTTGACAACTATACACGCATGCTGAATACATTACTGCATTTACCTTGACATGGACAAGATGAACTTATAGAATTTATATTTTTTTGTAAGTTGAATCTAGTAACCTGAAGAATATTTAAATTCATAATAATAGTTATGTTTTTATTGAGGTTAATGTAAAAAAATATAAACTAAAATTAAAATTTTTAACATAGAGAATTAATGAGAAGGAAAGTGAATCCATTGTTTGGATAAATTAGTTCCTTAATTATATATTTTAATAGATTATAATTTATTTGATAACTCATATAATCCTACATGATCTACCAATATATAATTATGTCTCAAGACCTAGTTCACCAAGGATATCTCTTTGACACACCAAATCCCATCTCTCCCCGTAGTAAATAATGATAATAACATATTAATCAAGAATTCTCAACCATCCTAAACTCAACTCCATCATATTTCATTTTATCACTCGACTAAACCAACTCCATCGCATGAAGGGCCATCCAAGAGAAGGGATAGAATGAATAAGTAGATAATGGAACAAATTAGTGGATACTACCTTAGAAAGGAAAACTATTTCCACATCAATATTCAGTGCACGCAGCCATTACTAAAAAATAATAAAAACATTATTAAATTAATAAATGGGATTTAAGAACACCATAAAAAACTCCTATGGGATCACTAATCAAGATAATACTCACCTCTGTGAGTATTTCAGATTTATGGTGGAAGAACACAAATAAAATGAGAGAGCAACAAGAGAGGAGAACTTAATGTCTTATTAAAACATGCGGAAGACAATTATAGAAAAAATAAAAAGTAGTAAAAACCCTAAACTATGGTCATCGACCCTACTGAAAGGCTAGGATATTTTAATCCCTACTTTTCTTAAAAAAATTTCTAACTCCTTGAATGGATATGGAAGTAAATATTTATAATAAAGAGAGATGTCTAGCTTTCCCTCTAATTATTTTCATCAAATGTTCTTTAATTTTAGACCCTAAGGAATTTTGAATCTTAAAAAATGATCATCTAGAAGGTTGTTTATCCATATATCATATATCCACCCAAAATTTTTTAATTCCATTGGATATGTGTGGAAAAATTTATAACCAAATTAATAAAGTCATATTTTTTTTCCTTATAGACTCACCACATTCCCATTCTCTAGTTTTCCATGTATTTATGGGATTGAAAATAGATGAATCTTGAGAAGGAACTATTATTGAAATTGTTTCTTAGACTCTTATCCATATACACATGGAATATAATATCATTTAGACTATATATTTATGATATAAAATCCCAATATTTAATTTGTTCAAACCATGAATAGATTTATTGGCCTCAATAGTACGCTTTATTTTGGCCTCTTATTACAACATCCCAGGTAAATAAAGAATATGAAATTTTATTAATTATTAATATTTGTGAATTAAATATTAATTTTACTTTAAAGGGTATGCTATGTTAAATGGCATACCCGACACACAACAATGAGTTTTCCGAAATCTCATGTTGCACACAAGGCTGAGTCATACTAACAAATAATAATATAATATTATTTTAAATGGTAGTTAACGCCTAACCAGTGTATTAGTGGGAATGAACTCAACTTAATAAAATATGATTAAAAATGTCTTTTAAATGATTTTACATTTATCCAATAAAAGTTCGAGGCTTAAAATGTCAATGAATCCAATTTTAAGCATAAATAATCTAATATTCTTTAAAAGGTCGATTTACCGCCTTTTGATGACAAATTCTTTTTAAATATAGTTTTTGTCACTTTTATATGTTCTATTTAACAAAATAAAATTCTTTTTTAGAATTGGGACATCAAAATTTACTTTGGGTAAGATTTTGATATTTTTCTGATAAAGTTCATTTTTTAATGAATAGTAAAAAAATACTACATTTTAATTCAAAACTATCTTTTAGTCTAATTTATTTATATAGTTAGATTGTTATTTTTATTTGTTTTAAAGTATAATTGGATTATATTTTTACCATTTAATCAAATTTTTCTCATTTTATGTAATTTTACTTTCAAATTAGACAAAAACAAGTGTCAATCTTTTGATAGTTATTATTTCTTAAAAACACATGTTTTGGTTTTGACAACGGTAAATAATTTTAAATTAATTTCTGCAACTTAGGTGTTTTGAATTCGAAAAAATGAATATCATATTTCTAATCAGGAGTTACAAATTGTATAAATAGGTAAATTTTATTTTTAGACATTATGAATAGTAACTTCAGTAAATATTTTATTTACCATAGTTAAAGGGTAAATCTGGTAAATAAGGGTAAAAAATAATATTATAATAATATTAAATTATCCTAACACATATCCTAAACCTATTGGATAATACATGTTCGACCATGGTCATCCTTGGGTCTATTTTTGGACCACATGGAGCCACTTGTAAATGAAAATGTCACTTTATAAAAATTAATTTAAAGTTAAGGAAAATGTAACATAAACCTATATCTTTTAGTAAAAGAATTTTTATATGGGGTTATATAAGTGATATTTTCGAGTATAAATAGTAATTAGAAAGATAAAAGAATTTTATACATCATTTTATTTTATTTATAATTTTTATACATTAAATAAATAAATGTATTTATGGCACTATGATGATGTAATGATTAACTCATTAATGAATGTTTTAAATAAATGAGATTATAAATACTAAAACAAATTTATTTTGAAACTTTTAATGCCATACATTAATTTTATGGATTATTATTACTTTTCATATTTTAATTAATGATTTTTTTCAAAGGAATGAAGTTGTTATAGATTTTTTAAAAGTCTTGATATGAATAGTATAAAAATTGACATAAATGAGTTTTAAAATCAATTAATATTTTATTAAATGACAAAATAGTCCTCAAAATCTAAGATTCATCCAAATGAAATATATGATTTAAAAAATTTCATTAATGATCCATTTTGGGTTGCTTGGAATTTTATAGTAAATAAATTAACCATATAGTATGAATATATAAGAAGACATGGTAAAAGTTAAATAAGTTAACAAAAGATTAAATAAAAAAGATAAGGATAAAAAATTATCCAAAACCTGTAAAATTTTTATTGGATGGTTTTATTTCAACTTATATGCACCTTATATTATAATTAAATATGTTTTGGACCTTTTAAAACTAAAAATCATTTTATTATAAAATAATACTTTCAAACTTTCCTAAAGAGCCCCTCCTTCCTATTATAAAAGGCCACCACCTCTAACCCATTACACACAACTTTCAAGCCTCTTGGCTCATCCAAACCCTGCCAAAATAAGCTACCAACATCCCTCTCTTCCACATATAATCCTTAATTTGGGTATAAGGAAATTCAAGAAATCATTTTGGTTAAAAAAAAAGCGAGTTACCCGATTTAAAGGTAACGTCTTCTCTCAAGTTCTTTTATTTTATTTTCCTTCTCCGACCCCCTAAAATCTCTTTTATTACATTATTTTTTTTAAAAAAATCAATATATTAAATATACTAGGTTGTTTTTATGAGTATCATTATAAATACACATCCACACACCTCAATATAATGGATACAAACATACTGTTTTTGTGGACGGCAAACTACTGTCTCACGAAACTATGATTGTTCAATTATCTCCTACCGCCTCTCATGATGGCCATTATGATGGAAATATATTTATATATGATATAAATTATGTTTATTTTGTCTCTATACTTCTGTATTTTTTATTTATATCATACATCTATGTTTTCTATAATGGGTAAATACGATAATTTCATTTGAGGAAGCACGGACTACTGCCCCCTCATGGTGATATGATTCATTCATGCCATACATGGAACATATAAAGGAAAGAGTTAATGAAATTATGTAACATATTTATCATATTATATTATAATATACCTATGTATCATTAAGTTTTCATTCCTTTAAATATGAAATAGAAATGAAAGTAGTGTTTATACGTACGTACGACTTACCGTCTCCATGAATGATACATTTCATTTCTTATCTAAAAATGATATGGACTATAATAAATACATATACACTGGATATTTATGATATATATGATATTTAAATCATGAATATCATTCTGGAGATAATGAAATTTTGACCACATGGACAACTTGTAATTATAAGAAGTTCATTTTTGATTCAAGTACCAAATATCAACAAAAGGACTGTTATTAAATTAAATGATTATGTAATATTTATAATGTAGTAATAAGTGATATAAAAGGAATAATAAACTTTAAAAATGTTTTGAATCAAGTATAAATTAACTTTATTTTATTATTCAGGATATTAAAGAAACGAACGAGTCAAGTCTGACACGAGGTAAGAGAACTCCTTAACCCAATTTCTATTCTTTGGGTTAAAATTATACTTCTTGATCATGTTGTGCTTTGATTATGTGATAAATAACTTTTGTTATCATATATTGTATTTATAATTTCTTTATGTGGACTTACAGTGAATACACATATTCGATCTATTTTATTTACAAAATGATCTTTGTAAGGGAACCTTTCACCGTCCTCTTTTAGTAAAAGACTTATTTTATGTTATGTATTTTAATTTTAATTTTCTTATGATGGATATGTTATTATATATTCTTATTACTTTAAATTTTATTTCCATGTGATTAGAGAACCTTTTCTCTCCCATCAACTCATTTTCTTAATTTTACATTGACACCGTTAAGCTGTCAAATTTTTGTAAGGGCCTTCGTCTCAATCTCCTTTCATTGAGGCATATCTTGATATTGTGCATCTTTATTATCCTATAAGGTGTATATACTACCCTTTGACATATTATATCATGAATCTCTAATATTATCATGATATTATAAGTTTTTTTACTGTTATTCTTTAACTATTTTTATTCAAGTATTTTCTCAAATGGTAAGGTACTTTCTGACTAAAACATTGTTTTAAATGTTTTGAAGATTTGATTTTATAAATATTTATCATTAATGTACATGTTTTAAAAATGGGTTTAAAGATTTAATTATATGTAAATTAATGTTTTAAAATGTGAATTCATTTAAAAGTTTTGAAGTTGTATGGGACATTTTGATTCAAAAATATCTTTATTAAATGTTTTAAATGGTTTTCAAAAGGAATATTTTTCTACGTAGTATTTTACTAAACGACAAAGGGAATGTTTATTTTTAATGTTCATGTTGACAATGACCTTTCTGCCACCGTGAGAACAATTTGATATTTTGATTCCTTAACAAGTCATAATGTTTTTAAATGGAAAATAAATACCATATAATCTTTTTATGTATTTTGGTATTGAAAACATTTTTGAGAATGGATTGATTATGTCAATATATTGAAGTATTGTGATTGCAATGTTGAAATTTTATCTTTTATGATTGTGTTATGTGTATGATTATGTTATGGTTATTGGGAATTGTTTTTGTATACAGGTGGTTTTATGATAAACCTAGGGTAGGTGAGCCTGAGATAGCTCTCCAATGCATTGGGTAACGTGACATAGTTAAATGTTAATGTTTCTCCTAAGAGATTTAGGGAATATACTATGATGGGTATTCCATGTGTAACTCTATACGTACCTGTGAAAGCTTTAATGTAAGTATGATATGGATTCCACAAGTTACCTTTATGATTTATGATTTCTATGTGTTATTCATAAATCTTATGATTTTGTGAGGTATGTAAAAGAGCTTATGTTTATGATTGAAAAGTATGTTTTCATTTATTTGTTTGTATTGATGCACTAATGTTTTCTTTCCTTGTTTTATAACCCTTACTAAGATTTTTATACTCATCCCAAGTTTTTGAATTTTTTTTTCACAAGGTATAAGGAAGGTTAAGGGAATGGAATAATTCAAGAAGATTTATATCAAGAAAAGAATTCTTGTTTTATTTAAAGAGTTTTATTATTGTGGAAAAAATTTGGATAGAGTAAAAGTGTTTACTTTGTAATTTTTTAGATCTAATGTAATAGTTATGGCCTAATTCTCTAAAAATATAAACCTAAAAAGATCCTCAATGTTAATTATTAACTTAACTCAAGGTTACATATGTTCAAGGCCGGGTCCTTATAGTTAGTATTAGAGGTCGGTTTAGACAACTTTTGGGATTAAGAGTTTTGTTAGACACATGGTTAGTCTCTATGTCCACCTTTTAAGTTAAATCCTTATTTTTTTTAACTTTTTTAGATCAAGGAAAGTCTGTTAAAAATGGAAGGAGGAGGATATCAAATGACATTCTTATCTATTCCTGATGACTTGCTTGCAATAATTATTGCAAAGTCATGTCCAGACGACTCTGAAACATTTTCTAACAATCAACTCACTTGCAAGAAATTGTTTGAGATATAAAAAACCTCCACTATACCTCAATACCATCGTGGATTATGGGTTATATTTAATCAAATCCCATTTTATCAATATTATCATATTTTCAAGAAAGGTAATTACACTAGTGCATAAAATGTTATTTACGTCACCATTTTTTACGTCGGTTATATATAACCGACGTTAAAAATCGCTCATGTTCGGTTTTTACGTCGGTTATCAAATAACCGATGTAAAAAACCAAAGCGTGTGGGGTTTTTTACGTCGGTTACTTTATAGCCGACGTAAAAAACTCGTAGATATCTCGTTTTGTACGTCGGTTATAAAATAACCGACGTAAAAAACCAAAGAACGTGGGGTTTTTTACGTCGGTTATTTGATAACCGACCTAAAAAACTAGATATCTACAAGTTTTTTACGTCGGTTATTTTATAACCGATGTAAAAAACCAAAGCGCGGGTGGGTTTTTTATGTCGGTTTTTTTATAACTGATGTAAAAAACCGTGATTTTTGATGTCTTTTTTACGTCGGTTATGAAATAACCGACGTAAAAAAGCTGTATTTGATACATTTATAACGTCGGTTATTATAATAACCGATGTTATAAATCTAAAAAAACAGTTTATAATGTTGGTTATTAAATAACCGACGTTATAAAAACATTTAAAAAATTAACAACCCCCGAGGTTTGTCATTTACGAATTTTCGTTCGACAGTCCGGCGGCTCGTCTCTCTCACGCGATAAACCCTAATTGGGCCGTCGATCTCGCTGCGTTAAACTCGTTTTGCTTACAATGTTTATCATCTTTACTCTCCTCAGATCTATCATCTCAACTCACAACACTCAAGTAAGCCTTCCCCGAATTTATTTCGTTCGTTTTTTTCCCGGATAGTCTATATTTATGTTTTGTGATTTTTGTGTGCTTTTTTTCATTCGTTTTGTGTGCTTTCAACTCATTCGATTTTTGTGTGATTTTTTTCCCGGATCTATCATCTCAAATCATTTTGTGTGCTTTCAACTTGCAACAAAAAAGGCATTCCAAAACCCCCATTTCATGTAAGCCTTCAACTCGCAACACTATATTTTTGTGTGCTTTTTTTCATTCGTTTTGCCTACATCATATATTTTTTGTGGACCCAATTTTTTTTTGATGGATTTGGATATGTCTTTAATTTTATATATTCATTTTATCTTGAAATTGGGTGATTTTAATGTGTGACTCTTAGGTTAATATTTGGGTGTATTTTATAACCTATGAAAGTGATTCATTAATTTTGAAAGGGGAATCCAATTATGGTTGTTTATTTCTTTTTTGTCATGTGGGCCTCAAAAGGGGGGTTTTGAATGGGTGTTATGTGTAAAACCTTGTCACACCTCTTGAAGGTGTTTTATGAAAAAGTTTATTTTTCATGTGTATTGTTTGTGACATTATTTGAGGTAAATTATTAAAATATGGGGGTGGTTTAATAAATGTGTATTGAGCTGAAATTTATATTTTGGATTTTTATTGGTATGATTTTTTTCTTGAATGGGGGTTTTGGAATGTCTTTTGTGTGTAAAACATGGTTGTTTCTCTTGGGATTGTTTTATGAAAATTGAAAATGATTTAGTGAGTTAAAAAAAGTGATAAAATGGTGTAAATTCAGTATTTTGGCGATGTTATTCACCTAATAAGGGTTTTTGAAAGGTAAAGAGGTGATTTAAGATGTCAAACATTTTCATAATGTTTTATAAATTGAGTAATTGTTTTATTAAATTGTTATGTTGGTGCGAAACATGTTTGTGGACTATTTTGTGTGACTTTTTTGATAAAATAAATTATGATATTAGTTATCAAGAAACTTGTGATCGTTTGACTAATTGAATATCAATGATTATTTTTAATTATCATATGATCATTTAAGTAGCCATATTTAATAATATTTAATTCCATCTATTTCAGGCTGAAGTATATATTAAATGCATGTGTTTTTCGTTGTTCACCATCCCTAGTTTTATATGTAAACCATTGTTTGGGGGGTTGTCCGGGGGGTGGGGGGCTGTCCAGAGGGTTGGGGGGTGTCTAGAGGGGGTGTCCAAGGGGGTGGGTGGGTGTGGGGGGCTTTCCAAGGGGGTGAAGGCCTGTACAGAGGGTTTTGGGGGTTTTCTGGGGGGTAGGGCCTATCCAGAGGGTTGGGGGGTGTCCAGGGGGGTGTCCAAGGGGGTCAGGGGTGGGGGTGGTGTCCAGGAGGGGTGGGGGGTGCTGTCTAGAGGGGTGGGGGGGATATCCAAAGGGTTGGGGGGTGTCCAGTGGGGTTTCCAAGGGGGTAGGGGGTGGGGGTGGTGTCCAGGAGGGGTGGGGGTGTTGTTTAGAGGGGTGGGGGGATGTCCAGGGGGTTGGGGGGCTGTCCAGATGGTTGGGGGGTGTCCTGGGGGGTGGGTGGGTGTGGGGGGCTGTCCAGAGGGTTGTCCGGGGTTGTCCGGGGGGTGGGGGGCTGTCCAGAGGGTTGGGGGGTGTCCAGGGGTGTTTGGATTTACATTGTGATTTTCTCCATCTGAATTTTTATTTTAAATATGATTTGATTATCAGGTTTACTCCATTCTCTCCAATTTTCTATCAACCATGTAGGCGCCATGGTTTTCTTTTATTCAATGGAATTTAAAACTGTTATATCTAACTATATTTTCTTTTAATAATAATATTCAAGCATATTTTTTTAAATATGCATAGATTTGTTTTATATTCCAAAATTGTTTTACATTCAAGTTATGATTTTTTTCATATAAACTTATATTTGTCTTATCTTAAAAATATATATATTTTTGATATTTGTTATAGGTAATAATGAGTCGAAGTTGGATTACGGCACATCGAATGAGCAATGAATATGAGGAAGGTGTTGATGCCTTTTTGGAATTTGATAAACGAAATGTTCCAAGTAGTGACATTTTTTTCTGTCCATGTCTGAAATGTTTGAATATGAAAAAGTTGAAAAGTAGAGAGATAAAAGATCATCTGATATGTCATGGTTTTAATCCGAGTTATAGACCTTGGATTTTGCATGGTGAAATTGGACGAAATGTCACTGATGATGATGATTCACAAGATGGTAACTCCGATGGAATTGAAGAAATGATTCGCAATATTTTAGCAGAACAAATTGAGATAGAAACGACAGTTGCGCGTCTATATGGTGATGCTGAAAAACCATTATATCATGGTTGTACAGATTTTACGGTTTTTTCGGCGGTGTTAAGATTGATTAACCTGAAGGCGAAACATGGATGGAGTGACAGAAGTTTTACAGAGCTGCTACAATTGATGAAAGACATTCTTCCAAAAGATAACGATCTTCCAGATTCACATTACAAGGCCAAGAAAATATTATGCCCGATGGGATTGGGATACAAGAAAATACATGCCTATCTGAATGACTGCATTATATATAGAAAGGAATATGAATTTCTGTCAGAGTGTCATAAATGTGGGACATCACGATATAAGGTGAAAGAGAAATCACAGGCTGATGTAGAGATTACAAAGCTCCCTACAAAGGTATTTTGGTATCTTCCTATAATTCATCATTTCAAACGCTTATTTTCTAATTCACATGATACAAAAAGGTTAATATGGCATGCTGATGAGCAGGTATGTGATGGAAAAATACGTCATCTAGCTGATTGTCCACAATGGAAGAAAATTGATGCACAGTATTCTACATTTGGAAATGAAATAAGAAATATCAGATTAGGGTTGTGCACAGATGAAATGAATCCATACCGAACCCTCAGTAGCACACATAGTTCATGGCCTGTTTTATTGGTAATTTACAACCTCTCTCCTAAAGTTTGTATGAAGCGCAAATATGTCATGTTGAGTATACTGATATCTGGTCCAAAGCAACCTGACAATGATATTGATGTTTACTTGTCACCGTTGATTGATGATTTGAAACTGTTATGGGATGATGGTATTAGGGTGTATGATTCTTATAAAATGGAATATTTTCAACTGCATGCAGTGCTTCTGTTCACTATAAATGACTTCCCAGTGTATGGAAATTTATCTGGATACAGTGTTAAAGGGAATAAAGCATGTCCAATCTGCGAACAACAGACGTCATATTGTCAATTGCATCATGGGAGGAAAACAGTGTACATGGGTCATCGAAAGTTTTTGCCTATGGATCACCCTTATAGAAGACTAAAAAAGGCATTCAATGGATCACAAGAATTTGATACTGCTCCAAAACCTTTATCACTGGATATGTATTTTGAGAGGGTGAAAAACCTTGATGTGACATTGGGAAAGACACAAAAATTTGGTAATGATAGACATATTTGGAAGAAAATGTCAATATTTTTTGAGCTACCATATTGGAGGTATCATGAAGTTAAACATAATATTGATGTCATGCACGTGGAGAAGAATATATGTTGTTGTTTGATTGGAACATTGTTATATTTTAAAGGAAAGACTAAAGATGGGTTGAATGCAAGATTAGACTTACTATCAATGGGAATACGTTTGTTTAGTTTACTTTATCATGTTTACCATTACATGAATTATATTTCTATTATTTTTTTTCAGTGACAATTACTTTACCATGTTTACCAGGTTTACCATGTTTACCATGTTTACCATCTTGACCATCTTGACCATCTTGACCATCTTTACCATTGTTTAACATGCTTACCATATTACCAATGTTTACTATTATGTAACTTAGTACAATTTTCTATTTTCTGATTACAGTAGTATTAAAATATTTGAATTTGTATATTTTTGAACTAACATTTGTTTTTTTGATTTGAAGGATAATGACAGATCATTTAGTTGATCAACCACATGATTCTGGAGATGAGAATATTGGTCATACCTCTTGGGAGGAACATTCACATGCTCTTATTAGAACAAAGAGTTCAAAGGTTGGTAAACGTGGGTGCACACGTTTACCAAAATTATTAGTTGCCCGTACGTAGGATCAGAGGATAGTCATTGAGTTTGATGATGATGATATTCCTAGAGGTCCAAATGAAAAAGATTTTAAGAGTTTTGTAGCAACTTAGGCTAAGAGCAAAGTAAGCATTCTGTATGATGACTGTAGAAGTGTGGATAAAGCGATAATATCTCAGTTATGGGAGACGATTTTGGTAAGATCTTTTTCTATTGTTTGAATATTCATTAAATATTTCTAGTACATATAATATGTCTAACCTCTTCTTTATCAGATGGCATTTGATATTCCTGACACTGGAGGAGTCAGGAAGAAATGCTTATCATTGGCTTCCAAGAGATGGAGGGATTTCAAATCAACCCTCTCATCTGATTTCATTTATGGTCATAGGAGTCATGAAAATCCATGTCGTATATATCCCTTTATAGATGAAGACACATGGAGACAATTTTTTGAAAGTAAAAGAAAAGAGTCATTTTTGGTAAGGGCAGTGTAAACTTTTATTATATTTCTTATATAAATGATCTTATTAACGTTTTGTTAATGATTTCTTATTCTTAATTTACAGCAAACAAGTAAAGCTCATCAGGAGATCCAATCTAAAAATGTATACCCTCATAGTTTATCTCGGGGAGGGTATGCATTATTGGAAGAAAAAATGATGGCAGAAAAATTTCAACAACTAAGAGCTGAGTCTTCAAGCTCTGGAGAGGTGGCCCCTCTATCCCCTCCATCTAGACATGAAAAATGGAAGAGAGATCAGAAGGGAAAAAAAGGGCAATATCTTTCGGATGAATCAAGAATCGTAGCTGAGAGGATTTTAAGATATATATTTTATTTATTTAAATTAACCATTTTCTTCATATAATTTCAATCATTATAGAAATGTTCAATTAATTAATACATGACTCTCTTGAGGAGAAGAGTTTACAAGGGACATTTACAGCTATTGGGAGGGAAGATATTTTATCTGTAGCATTGGGAAGGCCCGAACATCCTGGTCGTGTAAGAGGATATCCGGCAGGTGTATCGGTAAGAAAAGTGTTTCCACGTTCTTCAACTTCAAACATTGAGGGGGTTTATAGAAAAAAATTGATTCCTTGGAGTCTGAAATTCATAATATTAATGCGACGATGGAGGACAAGATTAGAGTGTCAGTGTAGTCTATGTTTGCAGACATGCAAAGACAATTTCAGACTGCAGCTCCCACTCCTCCAACTCCCCTTGAAGACCCCATTATTTATCCTCCACCTCCGCCAGTAGCTCCCACTCCCCCACCTCAACCTACTCACCGCATTTTTTATCCTACTCCTCCGCCGCAGCTTCCTACTTATTGCGAGTTGTATGTTGATGATTCTCAACAGCATATAGTAGCATATGGGTTGGTATATTGTATAAGAGATACAGTTCATCATCAACAATTAGAGGTAGAGAATCAGAGGGTCACTGTACAGGATATTATAGATAGATCAGCTTAGGTACCATTACCTATAGATGAGGTGGCGATAGTTGGACATAGTATCGGCCATTTTTTAATTTGGCCATCCAGACTTCTTTGACTTATTACCATAGAGGTATGAATGTTATATCTTTTTTTTATTAAAGTTGTTTTATAATTTGAAAACTAATATATTTTTCAATTTATTTTTACAAGAATACTTCAAAGGTAAAGAAATACTGTATAGACAACAACAAAGACAAATCGCTATGACATCAGATATAGAATCCATTAGTCTTGACAGATTGTCAAGATATTCATATTTGTTGGCGGATAATTATAAGTTTCCAATGGAAGCTCATGTTTGTGGACGTGAAATAAATGTGGGGATTATAAAAACTGATATCATGGAGCTTGTTACTGGAGATAAGTTGGGCATCAACGTGGTGAATTTTTTTTCCATGTAAGTCTTAACACCTTTTCACTGCGTTATATTTATTAAAAATGTATACTTATGTCTATTTTTTATTAGGTATCTTTATAAAATTTGTGAGAGGAATGAGATGACAAATGTATATGGATTCATGGACCTGCAATTGATTTCCCATGAAGCATGTGCATTGAATGAAGAATAAAGAATGCTTTATATTGCTAAAAGATTTGAAAAGAATATAGTCACACAATGTTGGATGATGCCTTTTTGTGAGAGGTATGAAACACATCTCTCTCAAAGAGTTAATTATCTTTTAACATAAAAAACCACTAACGTTAAATTTCCTTTTATCAGTGATCATTGGATGTTAGGGGTTTTTTGCCCAAGGGAGAAAGCACTTTATTGGATATGCTCTGTCCATGATGATGTGAGGGAATGTTTTAAGAATATATTGGAAAAGTAAGTTTCAATTTCTCAATAGTTTTATATATTATAATGAATTTTAAATTTACCCCATTAGTATTATTTTCTAACAGGGCATGGGTCTACTTTCGAAAAAACGCAAAGAAAAGGAATGCAAAGATCAAATATGTAAATGCGAAGGTAAATATCCATTTATAATTTGTACTTTTTGTTTTATTACATTAAAATAATATATTGAATTTACACTCATTCAAACAGAATTTTCATGAACAACAAGGTGTCATCAAATGCAGATATTATATGTTAAGATTTATGTATGAAATAATAACAACTGGGACAGTTGTGAATTTTGACCTAGTAAGATTTCCTCTTAAACTTTCCCATAATATTTCAATTTTATTTACTCATTATACATGTTAACTACTATCCTTTTCATTTGTATCTTTTTGATGACCCTCAACCCTATAATGCTAAAGACATCAAACAAATACAAGTGGAGTGGTCAAATTATTTTACAGGTTTGATTAAATTTTAGTTGTTTGTAATGTAAAATTTAATTTTGAATATTTTCGTTGTAATTTTGTATTTGGTAGTCGTTTAGGTTGGATTTAGTTTTTTTTGAAGTTGAAAGTGTAAGTTTTGAATGTTATACATGTGAATGTTTAATTTTGCTCTACTTTTTATTTTGGTTTACTTATGATGGTTTTTCTGGTATGGATTCTGGTCTGGGGTGAGGGGTTTCAAGGGTGTGGGGGGGTGTTCAGTGGGGTTGGGGGTGTCCAGGGGTCTGGGAGGGCTATCCGGTGGGGTGGGGGGGTTGTTGAGGGGTGTTTGGGGCTGTCCAGGGGGTTGGGGGGTAGTCCAGGGGTGTGGTGGGGGCTCCAATGGGGTGGGGGAGGGCTGTCCAGGGTGTGGGGGGGTATACATGAGGGTGGAGGGGTTGTCCCGGGGTGTTTGGAGCTATCCAGGGGGTCGGGGGGTAGTCTAGGGGTGTGATGGGGGCTGTCAAGTGGGGTGAGGGGTGCTGTTCAGGAGGGTGGGGGGGGGGGGTAGAGGTGTGTTTGGGGCTGTCCAGGGGGTCGGGGGCAGTCCAGTGGTGTGGTGGGGGCTCCAATGGGGTGGGGGCTATCAAGTGGGGTGAGGGGGTGCTGTTCAGGAGGGTGGGGGGGTTGTCGAGGGGTATTTGGGGCTGTCTAGGGGGTCGGGGGGCAGTCTAGGGGTGTGGTGGGAGCTCCAATGGGGTGGGGGAGGGCTGTACAGGGGGTATACATGAGGGTGGGGGCTATCAAGTGGGTAAGGTTTATCTGCTATCAATGTAAATGCTTAAATTTTCTTTAGTTCATGTTTTGATCTTCTGTTTTTGTGGTACGAATTATTGATTTGGTTTCTAGTTGATTTTGGGGGAGAGTAGAGGACTACAATGGATTTTTTTTTAATTTTTTTTGTCGTTCACGTCGGTTATTTTATAACCGACGTGATAAAGAAATTGAGAAGCGTTTATCACATGGGTTTTTTTCATAACCGACGTGATAAACATCTGTGGCATGGTTTATCACATCGGTTATGTAATAACCAACATGATAAATGACCTGGGAAATGCTTTATCACGTCGGTTAATCAATAAAAGACGTGATAAAAAGCCTGGGAAATGGTTTATCAGGTCGGTTATTTAATAACCGACGTGATAAACCATTTAACACGCCTTTTATCAGGTCGGTTATTGATTAACCGACGTGATAAACCCCTCCCGGGACTGGTTTATCACATCGGTTATTTAATAACCGGCGTGATAAAACATTTCCCAGGCTTTTTATCACGTCGGTTATTGATTAACCGACGTGATAAACCCCTCCCGAGACTGGTTTAGCACGTCCATTATTTAATAACCGATGTGATAAACCATAGCCCAGGAGTTTATCACGTCGGTTATTAAATAACCAATGTGATAAAGTCACCCTCATGTGTTTATGACGTCGGTTATTGTATAACCGACGTGATAAAGCCCACCCCGGGTTTATCACGACAGTTATATAATAACCGACGTTATAAACCCCACCCTCCGGGTTTTTTCACACCGGTTATTAATTAACCGACGTGATAAACACCGCGATGTTATGTATGTTACGTCGGTTTTTAAATAACTGACGTAAAAAACTTTATTTATAATGTCTTCCGTATTAACGTCGGCTAAAACCCGATGTAAAAAATGAAAAATAACCGGCATAAATAACGTTTTATGAACTAGTGATATTATCAAGGCATTTTTAAATATTTTACCTTATCAAAAGATTTTTAAGAATATTATGACTTTGAAAAATGTGCTGAAGAAGGAGACCCTTGTGCAACCTATTTATTTTTGCTTTTAAATTATAGTCTTTCAGTACATACTTACGGTATTTTAAAAGGACCATTGATTGAGAGTTTTAACTCAAACTCGGTCTGACTGTTTTATTGGAGGAATATTTTATTAGATGTTTTGAAATTATATGTCATACATGATTATTTTCCAAAACTATTTTTTTGTGAACACCCATATGACCCAAGTTGTATGAGGTGTATTTGGATAAAGGAAGCAGATGATTTTGAAGGATCTCTAAATCATTATTGCAATGCATTGACCATCTATCTACGTGAACAAGATGACGATGAAACTAAGTGGACAACATGATCAAGGTATGATGTTCTTTCTTTTGGGGATATGTTTATTTTATCATATGGTGGTGAAATAAAAAAATTTGACAATATATATGAAACTCAAGAATTAAGATATTGAGTTCATAATGAGTTGGGATGAAAATGATAGGTATAAGAAAAACTTTTAAGTTAAATAATGTTAGGGCTATTTTTGAGTTTTATAAAAAGGGACAACACACAAGATGGGTGAAAACCCATCATGTCTAGAAAGGCCACAGGAATCGAACCCACAACCGAAGGGTGATAAGGGTGCATCGCCTACCACTGGCCTACGTGAAGTCCCTGGTTAGTATGATTTATTATTTTTAGTTAAATGATTTTATGGATCAAGAATAAGTTGATTTTGGGAACTTGTATTTTATAAAATGGATATAATTAGTATAGGAAAATGATTTGGTGATTAAGTGATAAAGGTTATTTTGGAATACATTTTCGTTTTTGGGAAAACTATATGCCTAAGAAAAATAAAATACTATGGGATTTTATTTGGGGAGTAATGGTTGAAATTTTATTTTGGAATAATCTATGTTTTTATTATAGATATATATTGATTTAGGTTATTGATGGAAATTATTTACCTATCATAGAGAACATGTAATTAGGTTAATTACTTTTCAGTATTATACTTTAAGTGTAGTCGATGTTATTTAGAGATAAATGTTAAGATTTACTATGGAAGACTATTTGATTAAATTGTTTTGAGTTTTGGGTTTCAATCTTAGTTTGGATTACTTTGAAGAATTTTAAGGACAATTTTTTATTGAATGGTATTTTTGAACTTTGGGTATTTTTTGTCTATTTTTGGAGATTAAGAGTAGTATTTCTTTTTATAAAGTATTATTCTATTTGGGTATTGTCTAATATTATACTAACCATTTTGGTTTTTGTTAATGTATAAAGACATGGGAAATATATAGTTCATATTTTGTGGATTATGTGGTTATCTAGAAGTTGATTCTAGAACTTCAGGTGTGACCAAGTCATATTGAATACTCATTGTTTGGAGAAAAGATGAGTTTTGGGTAGAAACTTATTAATGGATTAAACTCTACTTGAAAAGTAAGTATATTTCCTTATGCTCTTAGTCAATATCATAAATAAATTCTCAAACTTTATTAAAGGAAACCTAAAACAAAAAAAAAACATTTTCCATTTACTTTTACTACTGGGGAATCAAATAACGTTTAACCCATCACAAATTTGTGGTTTTCTTATGGTTAACTTTCTCCTGATCATGTTTTCTATCACTCTCCATCAGAACTTAATGGCTAGTTTTTCTTCAATATCCATGTTTTCCTACATGGGATACTAGTATGAGTTATCTTGGGTGACCATTTTATTTCTCCATATTTATTTTAAAGTGATAGTTTTATTGACTCTTTTTCAAATGTGAGAATTTTACTGATGTTTACTAGCCTAATTTTGAAATCGCGAGGACCCAATTTCCAAAAGGGGGGGAAGGATGTAAAATCCCATGTAAATAAAGAATACGACATTTTCATATTTATTAACATTTTTTAATTAAATATTAATTTTACTTTAAAGGGGATGCTATGTTTGATGGCGTACCCAACACACAAAAATGGGTTTTCTGAAATCTCATGTTGCACACAAGGATGATTCATACTGAAAAATAATAATATAATATTATTTTAAATGGTAGTTAACGCCTAGCCATTGTATTGGTGGGAATGAAAAGAACTAACTAAAATATGATTAAAAATATTTTTTAAATGTTTTTAAATTTATCCAATAAAAGTTATAGGCTTAAAATGTGAATGAATCCAATTTTAAGCATAAATACTCTAATATTCTTTAAAAGGTCGATTTACTGCCTTTTGATAACGAACCATTTTTAAATCTAGTTTTTGTCACTTTTATATGTTATATTTGATAAAATAAAATTATTTTTTAGAATTGAGACATCAAAATTTACTTTGGGTAAGATTTTGGTATTTTTTTAATAAAGTTCATTTTTTAATGAATAGTGAAAAATACTGCATTTTAATTCCAAACTATCTTTTAATCTAATTGATTTAAATAGTTATATTTTTATTTTTATTAGTTTTAAAGTATAATTGGATTATATTTTTACCATTTAATCCAATTTTTTTCATTGGAAGTAATTTCACTTTGTAATTAGACATAAACAAGTGTCAATGTTTTGATAGTTATTATTTCTTAAAAAAACACTTTTTGGTTTTGACATCGGGAATAAATTTTAAATTAATTTCTGCAACTCTTAGGTTTTGAATTTGGAAAAATGGATTCCATATTTGTAATCAGGAGGTCCAAATTGTACAAATAAGTAACTTTTGTTTTTAGAAATTATGAATAGTAACTTCAGTAAATATTTTATTTACCATGGTTAAAGGGTAAATATGGTAAATAAGGGTAACAAATAATATTATAATAATATTAAATTACCTTAACACATGTACTATACCTATTGGATGATTCATGTCCGACCATGGGCATCCTTGAGTTGATTTTGGGAGAACATGGAGCTACTTGTAAGTGAAAAGGACACTTTATAAAAATTAATTTAAAGTTAAGGAAAATGTAACATAAACATATATCTTTTAGTAAATTTTTTATATGGGGTTATATAAGTGATATTTTTGATTATAAATAGTCATTAGAAATATAAAAAGATTTCCTACATCATGATATTTTATTTATAAATTTTAGATATTAAATAAATAAATTTATTTATGACACAATGATGATGTAATGATTACCTCATTAATGAATGTTTTAAATAATTGAGATTATAAATATTAAATTAATTTTTTTTGAAACTTTTAATGCCATCCATGAATTTTATGGATTATTATTAATTTTTATATTTTAATTAATGAAGTTTTTTATAAGGAATAAAGTTGTTATATATTTTTTAAAAGTCATGATATGAATAGTATAAAAATTGACATAAATGAGTTTTTAAATCAATTAATATTTTATTAAATGATGAAATAGTCCTAAAAATCTAAGATTCTGAAAAATGACATATATGATATTAAAAATGTCATTAAGGATCCATTTTGAGTTTCTTGGAATTTTATAGTAAATATATTAACCATATAGTATGAATATATAAGAGGACATGGTAAATGTTAAATAAGTTAACAAAAGGTTAAATAAAAAAGATAAGGATTAAAAAATATTCAAAACCTTTCAAATTATTATTAGATGATTTTATTTATACTTATATGAACCTTATATTCTAATTAAGTAAGTTTTGGACCTTTTGAAACCAAAAATAATTTTATAATAAAATACTACTTTCAAACATTCCTAAAGAGACCCTCCTCCCTCTTATAAAAGGCCAGCACATATAACCCATTACACACAACTCTCAAGCCTGATGGATCATCCAAAACCTACTACAATACACTCCCAACATCCCTATTTTCCATCTAGAATATTTACTTTGGGAATAATGCAATTCAAGAAAGCCTTTTGGTTCAAACAAAAGGGAGTTACCCGATTTAAAGGTAACGTCTTCTCTCATTTTCTTTTCTTTTATTTTCCTTCTCCAACCCCCTAAATTATCTTTTATTCCATTATTTTATAATAAAACCAATATATTAAATATACTAGGGTGGTTTTATGAGTAGTATTCTAACTATTCATCCACACACATCAATCTAATTGATACGAACATACTGTTTCTTTGGATGGCGAACTACTGCCTCACGAAACGATGATTGTTCAATTATCTCCTAATGCCTCTCATGGTTGCCATTATGATGTAAATATATTTATATATGATATATATTATGTTTATTTTGTCTCTATTATTATTTGTTTTTTATTTATATCACACCTTTATGGTTTCTATAATGGGTAAATATGATAATTTCATTTGAGAAAGCGCGGACTACGGCCCCCTTACAGTGGTACGATTCATTCATACCATACATGGAATGTATAAAGGAAGGAATTAATGAAATTATGTAACACATATATATATATATATCATATTATATTATAATTAAATTATAATATACCTACGTATCATTAAGTTTTAATTCTTTTAAATACGAAATAAAAATGAAAGTAGTGTTCATGCGTACGTACGACTTACCATCTCCGTGAATGGTGCGATTCATTTCTTATCTCAAAATGATATGGACTATAATAAATAAATATAAAATGGATATACATGATATATATGATATTTAAATCATGAATATAATTTTAGATATAATGTAATTTTGACAACATGGACAACTTGTAATTATAATAAGTTCATTTTTGACTCAACTACCAAATATCGACAAAACGACGGTTATTAACTTAAATGATTATGTAATATTTATAACATAGTAATAAGTAATATAAAAGGAATAATAAATTTGAAAAATTTTCTGAATCAATTATAAATTAACTTTAGTTTATTTTTCAGGAGATTAAAGAAATGAACTAGTCAAGTCGAACACGAGGTAAGGGAACTCCTTAACCCGATTTCCATTCTTTCGATTAAAATTATACTTTTTGATTATGTCGTGCTATGATTATGTGAGAAATAAATTTTGTTATAATATCTTGTATTTATACTTTATTTATGTGTACTTATAGTGACTACACATAATAAATCTATTTTATTTACAAAATGATCTTTGTAAGGGAACCTTTCATCGTCCTCTTTTAGTCAAAGACTTCTTTTATGTTATGTATTTTAATTTCCATTTTCTTATGATGGATATTTTTTATATATCCTTATTGCTGTAAATTTTATTTCCATGTGATTATAGACCCTTTTCTCTTCCATCAACTCATTTTATGAATTTTAAGGTAACACCGTTAGGATGCCGAATTTTCGTAAGGGTATTCATCTCAATCTCCTTTCATTGAGGCATATCTTGATATTGTGCATCTTTATTATCCTATAAGGTGTATATACTACCATTTGACATATTATATCACAAATATCCATATTCTAATGATATTATAAGTTTTGTTTACTATTATTCTTTAACTATTTTTTTCAAGTATTTTATCAAATGGTAAGGGACTTTTTAACTAAAACATTGTTTTAAATGTTTTAAAGATTTACTTTTCTAAATATATCTAATTAATGTCAATGTTTTCAAAATGGTTTTAAAGATTTAATTATATGGAAATTAATGTTTTAAAATGTGAATTACTTTAAAAGTTTCAAACTGGTATGTGAAACTTTGGTTCAAAAATATCTTTATTAAATGTTTTAAATGGTTTTCAAAAGTAATCTTTTTGTATGTATCATTTTACTAAACAACAAAGAGAATGTTTCTTTTTAACGTACGCAATGAAAATGAACTTTCCACCACCATGAGAACTATTTTATATTTGGATTCATTAACAAGTGGTAATGTTTTTAAAATGAAAATAAATACAATATAATCTTTTTTTTAAGTATTTTTGTATTGAAAATGGTTTTGAGAATGGATTGATTACGTCAATATATTGAAGTATTGTGATTGCAATGAAAAAATTTTATCTTTTATTTATGATTGTGTAATTTGTATGATTATGTTGTGGTTCTTGGGAATTGTTTATGTATATGGGTTGTTCTCTGATAAACCTAGGGTGGGTGAGCCCGAGATAGCTCTTCAATGCATTGGGTAATGTGACAGAGGTAAAAATTAATGTTTCTCCTAAGAGATTTAGGGAATATACTGTGACGGGTATTCTAAGCGTAACTCCCTACGTAGTTGTGAAAGCTACAATGTAAGTATGATATGGATACCAAAAGTTACCTTTATGATTTATGATTTCTATGTGTTATTCATAAGTCTCATGATTTTGTAAGGTATGTAAAAGATCTTATGTTTGTGATTGAAAAGTATGTTTTCATTGATTTGTTTGTATTGATGCACTAATGTTTTCTTTCCTTGTTTTATAACCCTTACTAAGATTTTTATGCTCATACCAAGTTTTTGAAATGTTTTTTCACAGGTTATAAGTAATGTTAAGGGAATGGAAGAATTCAAGAATATTTATATCAATAAAATAATTCTAATTTTATTTAATGAGTTTTATTATTGTAGAAAACATTTAGATAGAGTAGAAGTGTTTACTTTGTAATTTTTGAGATGTAATGTAATAGTTAAGGCCTAATTCTATAAAAATATAAACCTGAAAAGATCCACAATGTTAATTATTAACTTAACTCAAGGTTATGTAATGTTCAAGGCCGAGTCCTTATACCTATGGTTGGATTTTTCATGTAAAAACCCAATGCTTTGTGGGCTTTTTTTAGAGGGAATTTTATTTTTAGGAAAATATGGAGAAGGGGTAATTTTTATAATGTAGATTTAGATTAGAATTTAGATATTTGGATCACGTTAAAGTGATATTTTTAGATATGGATTGAGACCCAAGAGGCGCCTTAGGTTCCCAAGAGATATTAGGGAGCTTCAAGTTAAAATTTTTGAGTTTTGGAGGATTTATGCACGAGATCATGGTTTGGCGTGCACAACTTTGGGGAAGATATATATCACCCCAAGCATGAGGAACTTTCTAGGTCATTTTCTAAAGTTCATGATTAGTACAACAACCCATACCCACCCTACTAGATCTAGTGCTAAAAACACTTTCTTTAAACACTGGATTTAATATAAAGTGAGACAAAACTATCATTATTTTGTAACATTTACATAATCTAAACTTTTAATCAGATAAATAAACACATAATCTCAATAGTGTAATGTTTAGTGTCATTGAGTATAAACTTCATAAGAAACTTATTTTTGATACTTGTGACCGTTTCTACATAATTGAGCCACAATGGACTCCCTTCAAAATTATCATAAATCACACTTATCTTATTAAACTAGAGAAATGGAAACATAAAAGAGGGATGATATCAAATTCCCATTAAGGGTAAACATAGGTAATAATATTCAATGATGATAAGTGTGCATAAGATGAGAAAATGGTTATAATCAAATTATATAAAGAAATCATACCCAAAAAAACATAGATCATAAAACATGAGTCATGGAATATGACATGAAGTAATATACAAAATGAATTGAAAGATCATGGAAACTTGATTCAATAAACATAATACATGAGTGAATAACATATTTATAAGAATAAATATAAGACCATGAGACAAATATAATAATAGGAAGACATTGTGAACAAATAAAATCAGGGGAACCCTTTTATGTTGTGAAAAAAATACAATTATATCCACCGCTTTATATTGTAAAAAAATCCAAGTATGGACACATCATTATCTCATGAGGTATAAATACTTAACCAATGCATTAGAGGGTGATATATAACCCCACCCATCATCAAACTTACATATGAGTGCCAATTTAAATTAATCCTTCATCATATCACAAATAACCCGTAGAAATAAAATGGGATTCATATCCCTTTCAAATAGAGTCACATAATGACAACATTATTAATTCTATCAATAATCATAACATTATGAACCTATAAAAAATAAATGGGTAACCCAAGATATTTAGTAACTTTTTATGTAAATACTAATCAATAAATACAATACAACATATGGTATTTACACTATATATATATAGGGTATTTTGTTAATTTAATAATTTCCCTAATTAATTGATGTATGACATATAGGTGAACACCATTGAATCAAAGAAATGAATAATTGGGTATTCATAAAGGAAATACAATTGATGACAAGATATGCCTATTCACAGGGGATTATTAGGAAAGATAAAGGAAGTGATGAATCACTGCTTTAATAGAAAATAACATTTTATAACCAATCCTTAGAAAGAAGGAGGATGGTATCATTTTAAGAATATCCTTAATCAAGCATAAAATATTTGAAAGGATGTTGAATTATATGACAAACATTTTTTAGAAGCATGAGGAAAATCTATTTGGAAATAAAAAACATCCTTGACATTTTTGAAAATATTTATTTTAGTAGACATATTTTATAAAACTAGGATAATAATAATTTATTTTAGAAAACATAAAAAAATGATAATAAGTTTTATAAAAAAATAAAAAATGGAGGAAATATGTGTTCACATGGAAAACATTAAAAAGAAATACTTTAAAACTTTTATGAAAAGAACCCATACAAAAAATGTTAACAATTTATGAAAAACTTTTAAATATGGTAAAAGTATTAGAATATTACATTGATTAATTATTAAGGCATAGATAAGGACAATCGTAAAATCATCCAAAGAATCCATTCATGGTAGAGGAGTATTATTAATTGAAAAAAATAGGTAGGGTTGGTTTGCTTACAATAGGTAAATAATGATCCAAGGGAAAAAATTAAATATAAAGAAGACATATAAAACCCTAATAATAATCAAAATAGGGGAAAATGATGGGGGGGGGGTTAGAAATAGAGTATAAAAATTCTCCATATGGATTATATTTCAAAAACAATACCAATTTGAAATTTAGAATGAAGATTAAATTATTACGATAATGGTAACATAAGAATCAAAATAATATAAGAGGGTTACCGTAAAACAAACATTAAAATATCATGAAATGAAAGATATTAATTATAATTTAAGTTAATGTAATCATGAATATAACATATAAAAAATTTATGATGTGTAATACCAAACATATCTCATGGAATTGAAAATAGAGATAAATAAACCTTACACATTTGGAATATTTTGAATTTAAATATCGTGCCAAATAAAATGTGAGATGTATTTTTAAATACAATATATTTAATTGAAACTATAATAAAATAAATCTCCGTCCAATATATAAACCACAAAAAGGAAACAAGTGGTGAGTACAAGTCATATCTTTATGAGGAAAAATTGAGATTAAAAAATTCTTACCCTGTTTCCCCACTTAATAGAATGTAACACCCCACGATTTTGTGAAATATTTTTTTTTGAATTAATTTAATCTTTTTGATATATTTCATTTCACACAACACTAAAAATAGTTCATTTTATATTAAAGAACTATATTTGTATTGCGTTATACATAAAACCAAGTTAATTGTGCACTAAACACAATATAAATTTTATCTTTCTCTACGCGGAGCACTGAGGTTAGCTTGCATTACATGCAACAATGACTTTCCTCGATGAATTGTGTAAAACGCAAGACAAAATAAGTTAAAATATTATTTAATATGACCTATCCATTAAATTTGTAGCTGTTAAAAGGTTTAATTAACTTATAAAAATCTATGGTGTATTAAAAATATAAAATTAATTCATTGGTTACAAATGAATTTTAAATTAATATGAAAACTGATTGAATATAATGGAAAATATTATTATTTTAATGCCCACAATGGTTTTTTACCCTAATAAATTAAATTAATTAAAATTAGTGAGTTATATTATTGTGATATATATATTATATATTCAATAAAATATTTTTTATATTCAAACAATAGATTTTATAGGCTAAAGATAAAAACAAACCCAATTTTATGCATAAAATACTATATTTTTATTAAGGCATTTTTACCACCTTTTAATAGAGAACTTATTTTAAATCCAATTTTTGGAACTTTTATGGACTATATATGTCAAAATAAACATAATATTTTAAATAAAAACATAAAAATTTGGCTAGGTTAAATTTTTGGTGTTTTTATGTGAAGTTTCATTGTTTTAAATGAATAGTGAAAAATAATGAAATTTAATTCAAAACTGCCTTTTCATTTAATTTATTTACAAGGTTAAATTATATTTTAAATTGGTTTTAAAGTTTAATTAGATAATATTTTTATAAATTAATTCAATTTAAGTCATTGGACTCATTTTAACTTGGAAATTGATAATAAAAACAAATCAAACTTTTGTAGGTTTTTACTTTAAAAACCCTCTTTGTCGTCCCGTCTCCAGGATTAAATTTAAATTAAATTTTTACACTTATTTGATTGGAATTTGGAAAAATGGATTCCATATTTTGAATAATAATAATTTATAATTTAAAATAAGGTCAAATTAGTTTTTGACCAAAAATATTTATGAAAGTATTTAAAATTAATTACATCGATTAAGGAAAATTTAAGCTTAACAAGAGACTAAAACTTAGACTTTAGGGACTAAATGACCTATAAACTTGTCCAAAAATAATTTTATGGAAATATTTCAGCAATAAACAATATATTATTGAGTTTTTTCAGGTTTGGATGACTTTTTTTAGGTGAAAACAAGGGTACACCTAACATGTTTTCAAAAATCCCAAGTGTATCCCCTCCTTTAACTATAAAAGGACACCACCTCTCTCACTTATTCACACCTCTCAAACATAATATGTTAATCAAATATATGACCAATAAAATTCCAAATATACCTAACTTCATATTTGAATCCTCTATTTGGGAATAAATCAATTTAAGGAATCCCTTTGGGGAAAACCAAAGAAGTTACCGAAGAAGAGGTAACATCCCTCCTCAAACTCCTTTATTTATTTTACATTATCTATTACTTCAAATATTATTATTCCATGATTGTATAAAAATACAAGTATCATAAATATAATATTAAGTTTTTATGATAAGGGTTTTACCTACACTTATACACACTTCTATCTAATGGGTAACAAACATACTGTTTACGTGTACGGTGAACTACCTCCTGATGAAATGATGATTGTTCATCTTTCCTTTACCACCTCTCATGGTAGAAATTATGCTGTAAAATATATTTATATATTATATATATGATATTTATAATGTATTTGGTATTATTTATTTTTTTTAGAACATACCTTCATGCTTTCCATCTTGTGTAAATATAATAATTTCATTTGAGGAAGTGTAGACTACCGCCCCTCAAAATGATTAGAGTTGTTCACATACTACATGGAATGTATTAAGGATGTGATTAGTGAAATTATATAATATATATGACATAATAAAGATAATTTAATTATATTATATATATATACACACATGTTTTATTTTCTTTCTTTCTTTCAATACGATAATAAAACGGAAACGATGTTTATGCATACGTATGGCCTACCGTCTCCATAAATGGTGTATTCCATTCCATACTTATATATTATTTAGTTTTTTTTATAATAACCATATACCAAATATAAATTATATTTATATAATTATTTACATTCTATAAATCATAATATGTGTATAAGGACCAAAGATATAACAAATTAATACACAAGCAAAAAAAAAGTGAATATTACCCGAAACATAACCTTAACCTGAAACTGTTAACAAGAGGGTAATATAAAGTCATCATAAAACAATATATGGTATTATATATAAGAATATGGTTCTTTAAAATATTTATAATAAACTTAAGTATATTATACATGAGATTTTAATGAGTATGACAAGAGTCAAGACATAAGGTAAGTGGATTTCATCTCACTTTTTATTTCCATGAGATACATGCCTTATTCACCACTCAGTTATTTTGTGTCAAGCATATTATAATTAAATTTATGGGTATTTAAATATCCATTTTATGTTCTTTCTATCACAGGGTTTAATTTTAAAAAGTTACCAAATCCGTAAGATAGTTTTGTCTCAATTTTCTTTCTTTGAGACATATGTTTTGTTTTACATATACATTATTTTATTGAGGTATATTTGACCTGTTATATAATGAATATCCTTATTTTCATTAAATTTTAATATTCATTTAATTTAATTTTTTACATGGATAGTATGATCCCAAGTTACCATATGGTAAGAGTTTATTGAAACAATCACATCGTTTATCAGGATTGTTTATGATTATTCTTCCATTGATGAAATCCTATGATAAATATCTCAAGAACATTACTGATATTTATTATCCTATATTAATTCAAGATATGTTCATGTATTAGTACCAATTTTTCTCTTTGTCATTTATGGTAACTAAGAATTTTTTTTATGAAAGTCCGACGTCACCTCTCTCTTCAGAGGAAAATATGTGTTCTTTCAAAACTGTGTTTTTCTAAAAGGTTTAAAAAAATATTATAATATTATCATAAGATATTTAAAAGTAAATTTTACCCATGTTTTACCTTAAAAATAGTTTTTAAAAAGGAATCTTCTTGTCATTTTCTGATTGAGACACTTTTTTGAAACTTTTTACGTTGCAAAGGGAATGTTTGGCATGTATGGATTTACCCACCATTAGGACTGTCATCCCATTGAAGCTTCCTTTACAAGGTTAAAAATTTAATTTTTTTAAATAAATTTTTTCTTAATATTATGGATATTTTTTGTTTTAAATTGGTTTTCAATAAAAAGGTTTTCAAAAGGTTTTCAATCTTATTTTATAATATCTGAAGTTAAAAATGTTTTCAAAATGATTTTAATATTATTATAAGTTTTCAAGGAAAATGGTTTTCAAAACATTTTCAAGATTATTTCATAAGTTTTCAATTAAAATGTTTTTCAATTTTTTTTCAATATTCCTTTATATTGTTTCAAGGAAAATGGTTTTCAAAACATTTTCAAGCTGTCTTTATATGTTTTCAAAGAAAAAGGTTTCCAAAAGGTTTTCAAAGTGTTCTTTATAAGTTTTGAAGTTTATTTTCAGGAAAACGTTTTTCAAAGGGTTTTATGTTTTAAATAAAATTTGTCAAATAAGAAAGGATATTTTTCTCAAGAAATATTTTTAAGATATATTTAAAAATTATTTCCCATCTAATATAAAATCCATTGATGTTATCCATGCCCTTCAGGGATATTATTCAAAGGTTACATTCATATTATTTCTCTGAATGGTTTATGTTTTTATGGCATGATGTTTATGAAACCTTTTCCCCTTCCACGAGTTTTATACTTGTGAAACCTTCTTCTTTTCATGGGTTATTATTTGATCAAATGATTATGAAACCTATTTTTCCAAAGGTTAAGATATAATTACATGTTTATGGCACCCATTTCATTTCATGGGATTATGATAGTATGTTTGTAAAACACATCTCTTATTATGGGTTATGATACAATGAAAGTTTTATTATATTGTGGAACATGTATAAATGATTTTATTACGATATGGGTGGGAACAATATCTCCCTTAAATGCAATGGGTAAGGATTTATATTTCATTAGATAATGATTTGAATCAAGTCGAAGAGCTTGATCCACTATGGGAAGATGGGAAACCTGATCCCTTACCAGGAAATGACTAAAACTAGGGATGATGGTGTGTCCCGCCTAGTAGGTGTATTCACCGTGAAGTTGGAAGATGGGGAAACCTAATCCACTATGATAATATGGGGAAACTCGATCCCTTACAAGGAAAGGACTCCAACTAGGGATTGTGGTGTGTCCCGACCTGTAGGTTTGGTTCCCATGAAGTTCCCTGATAACTTCTATAAATGAGTCTTGACTTATATGTAATGATATCACATGTCTATGCATGACACAATTTCATATCTTATTCCTCTAATATGATTTTATGACTTATGTTATGTATTTATGAATTTACAAGATTTATTCCATTAATCACGTTTATGATCTTTGATACACATGATATGATCTTTTAATGTTATGATCACATTATCATACCCCAATGATCATGTTTATGCTTATATGTCTCCCTTGTTTACTTTTACTAAGCATACAAGCTCACCCATTTTTATGTTTCCTACCCCAGGTTATGAAGAAATGTATTAAGTATGATGTGTCTAATAATGGTACTTGTCATGAAGAACCTAGTGATAGATAATATAGCTTGCTTATTTACCCGTGTTTATGTTTCCATGTTTCCAAAGACACAAGAATAATATGGTCTTTGGGCATCTATTTTTTTTAATGTTTTAAGTATTACACAAAAGTGGTGTAATATTAATGTATGAAAATAGAGGGTTGCTATATTTGGTTTGAGAGAAAAGGTTTAGTTAACCTTTAGAAACTAGGATGGAGAAACGTTTAGTGATATCCCTAAGCATATTTATAAGGATATGTTTTGGGATGTCTCTAATGATAAGTATAAGGATGAGTTAACGTATAGGAAAATGTCCTGGAATTTTGGTAAAGGATAGAGTGATTGGTTTCCTATCAATACATCCTTATCTAGATACTACAAGTGGATGTAGATTTAGTATAGATATACCTTGGGTTAATAACTCCGATAAGGTTTATTAGGCCCGACTCAGCGTAACCTAGTACAAACAATAGGCCTTACTGCACACCTTATTTGACACTCATGGGGGATGTTCTTTAGGAATTCAAAAAATCCTTATGAACCATCATAAAGTATTTAAATAGAGTAAGATTATGAATAACCTAGGATAAACCTAAGGTTTCATAAATTAAATATGTAGGTGTCATGATTTAGACATTCTATAAGTAATTCCTTTTAATTATTATGTGGTTTTTCTCTATGGTAATTATTTCTCACACTATGATTTATGGTTTTAATCAATGATAGGAATCTTAAGGAACTGGTTTAATGTTGAAAGTGATAGACAATTTTCTGATGAGAAGTCAAATGGGTTGATCACAGGAGTAAAGTATGTTGTGATCATACCTAATCAGTTTTCAAAGAACATGATTAACAACGTGTACCTTAACCAAATATTGAACTCAACAAAGATGATAAGGAAATATTTCACTAAGAGTTCGGTTGATAGAGACCCTGGAGGAAACAAAATCCTGTTTCCTTTGTGTTAAGAATGTGTAAAGAATCACCTAAGTGAATGTCTTAGAGGAACAAGAAGGTGTTTTGTGTGGGGAAAATAAGGACAGAAAACAAGTGACTGCAAGTAGAAAATGAAGAGTTCAATTAAGGAAATAGATGAGAATATTGGACTCCCTAAAAAATCATCATAGGTTAAGTGTTATAAGTGTGGAATTAATGGTCATTATTCAACTCAATGTACCAAGAGGAAATATCATAAATAAAATCCGTAAGGTGGTGTGAATAATGGTTACATTGCTGATGATGGTGAGATTACATATGAAATGAGAAAGGAAAGCGATATTATGTAATAGGATGAGGTATCCCTATTAATGGCTTAAGGATGAAGTGGAATAATTGAAATTTTTATGTATTCAGATTCAAGAATCATGTTAAACTAGTAGTTAAATATATAAGGATTGTTCAATTTATTTTTTTC
Organism: Viscum album; assembly: GCA_963277665.1. Taxonomy (NCBI): domain Eukaryota; kingdom Viridiplantae; phylum Streptophyta; class Magnoliopsida; order Santalales; family Viscaceae; genus Viscum; species Viscum album. Next base: position 871,138,813 of record OY728143.1, on the reverse strand, counting down.
TCCATGGATTTACAAGAACACGTTGAATGGTTCTGATAGAATAGAAAAGTGATTTAATGGAAAGGTGATGTCTATAGAAAACACTTGATTAAGGGAAATATAACCCTCAATTTGTTCCTTATGTTAATATATTGTAAAGACTCGAAAATTCCATGTATTTTTTTATATGGTAATTTTACGAATCTACGAAAATTGACGTCGCGTGATTCCGAGGCCCGGTGTGACCGGAATGAATTTCTGAACTTTTTTTCATGTACATTCAGTAAACGTGTGTGCAGGTTTTTGTAACTTTTGAACTGGTGCTCGAAATTGAAATCCGAGGACACCGTTGAACTCGCAGTGCCAGTAGTCGCTTAAGGATACCTTCACCTCGATCGTAGTAGGTCGAGAGTGAAAGATAATTTTTGTGCTTTTCATGAAAGAATAAAAATAAAATAAAAATGTCTAACATTTTTAGTTTTGTTGAAACCCAATGTGGATGTTAAAATTTGGGACCACCAGAACTAAACCTCCCATTTGAGTGATGAGAGGTGGGGACCACTTAGACTAAACCTCCCATGAGAGGTTATGGAGGTGGGGACCACCAAACCTAAAACCCCCAATTTGAATTCAAAGATGAGGACCACCCGACCCTTTGAACATCCCACTTAAATGTGGGTAAGTCTCTTGAACTCCCCCTTAATTAATTATGCCACCCCCTTTAATTAATTAATCCAACTTAATTTGTGCCGACAATTTAAAAATTGCACAAACATATTTTTTTTATGTTGGCTAATATTCTTTTGGTGGGGAAAGGAGAAGGGGATAGATTTTGGGAAGATTAAACTTCTCCAATGAAGAAATTCACCTCCCAACGAAGAATGAACACCAGAGATCAAAGAACGTTCTTCGGAAATCAAGGAAGAGGATGGTGTACGAGCCCGACATCAAAGCGTGGTTTCAGAAGAAACGATCGTTGGCACCCTCTTTACCTTTTTCGACTTCCTTCTCACGCCAACATCAACCAACAATCGTGGTAGGGGTGTGTTTTTAATTTGATCAATGTTAAATTCCCTCTCACATTGAATCATCTTCCTTGAGCCGTATTCTACCGCCCTAATGCGGAGGGTATGGGCCAAAAAAACCTGGCCCGACCCCTCCGTAAATCTTGTGGATATTTTGTGTGATCTTCACGATGGTGATGGAGACTGGTGCTGGCGGTTGGCACCGGTGGAACTCGAGAACTACCGATGATGGAATGGTGCCCCGCCTCCCTGCGGCCTCCACCGTCTGCGACCGCCATCGCCCGTGACCTCCGTTGTCCGTAGCCACCGCAACTAGCGACCTCCGCCGTTCGCGACCACCGCCTCACGCGGCCTGCCGCGCCGCGTCATAGCCTCACCGATCCGCGGCCTGCCGTACCGCCTTGCGGCCTCGCCGTCCCACGGCCTTCCGCACCGCTCTGTAGCCTCTCCGACCAGCGGCCTGCCATACTGCCCCATGGCCCCATCACCCCGAGGCCACCCACGGCCACCACGGCCCCCCTCGTGGCCTCTATGGCTCTAGCGGCCTCCGCGCCGTCCCTCGCCGCCAGCCGGGCCGCCTAGTTCGGGCCGGGCCGGACCCAGCTAGCCAGGCCGCACAACAGGCCAGTCCAAACCTAGTGGGTTGGGGTTGGTTGACACAAACTGTTTTGGTCCAGGCCGGGTCGGTCTGACTGGGTCGGACCGGACCCAGACCCACTTCAACCCATTTATGCTCTTTTGGCCATAACTTTGGTACCAGATGTCCGTTTGACGAACCGTCAATGACGCTGTAAATCTTGGAGTGAGACAGTCCCTTTGGTATACCCCACTAGAGATTTGGATAAAGTTGCGGAATGGTCGGGTTGGATCAAGCACGAATCCAACCGGGCCCTCGGAACTAAAAGGATAATAACTCACAGACCGGGCGTCCGATTGACACACCGTCTCTTGCATTGAGACCCCTATGATGTGGCGGTCCTTTAGGTTACTTCTTCATGGGACATCATGTTATTTGGAATATCGACCAGTGGCTTGTGGAGAGGACCCTCCTAGAGACAAGTGAACTTAGTACGAGAACCGAGTAGCTGGTTGTGACGTGAAGAATTAAGAGCGATCCTCTGTGGGTCAACACTTAGCGATACTGTGTGTGTTAACACTGAGAGATCCTATGTGGGTCAGAAACCTAGAGATCCTGTGTGGGTCAGCACCGAGCGATCCTGTGTGGTTCAGTACCGAGCAATCCTGTGTGGGTCAGCACCGAGCGATCCTGTGTGGGTCAGCCGCAGAGCCTCTTAACAGAGTAAGATGATTCAGTAGTTACATCTAATCATCTATACTACTGTACTTAAGTTATACCTGGTGTGAGACGAGTCTTTACCTGTGTGGTACTTACTTTAGTGGTATTCTTCTCTGTGGCGTACCTGGGTGGTACTTACCTTCATGGTATTTCTTTCTTTGTGGAACAGTGGAGCTTGGGGATTTGGAGTTGGACTCTGTGATTTCCTCATGATTGAGATGAGTTTACTTGATAACTTAGGTATATGTATGGGCGTATACCTAAGTAGGGTTGTCACTAGTTTACATGCTTTGTGGATTTTTTGAGACCTTTAGGGTCTTGTGGTCCTTACTGAGTATCGTTATACTCACCCCTGCACGGGCTATGCCCGCACTTCATTGTGTTTGGTGCAGATAACGGACAACGCTGACTGAGGACGAGTGTACCAGGACTGAAGGTAGCTCCAAGGTGGACCAAGATGAGGCGTACCACAGAGACGACCATTTGAGAGCTATACCTACCCTTCAGGCATGATCCTTGGTGGGTGATCACAGGAGCTGTTCCAGTTTACTTGTACTTTCAGTTTCTTATTATAAGGCCCTGACCTTAAACCTTACTTAATATTGAATTAAATGAATAATTCACATTGAGGATCTTTTCAGGTTTAGAGTTTTAGAGAATTAGAACATAACTATTACATCTCAAAAGATTACAAAGTAGACACTTCTACTAAGTTTCCATAATAAAAAAAAACTCTTAAAAAGAAACATGTCTAGTTCCATGTTTTATATAGCATGACATTCCCTTGATCCCATCCTTGACCTTATTCCACATTAAGTCCTGTGAAAAACATTTCAAAAAAACTTGGGGTGAGCATAAAAAGCTCAGTAAGGGATACACAAAGAATGAAAACTGTTAGTTTTTTTTCAAACATCAAGTAAACCATGTATACTCTATCAAAGTAATACCTTCACCTTCATGAAGTAGTAAAAACTCTTCACTGAATAAAGTATAATTACTTACCTTTTTGTAACCAAAGGATTACCATAAAACCCATATAAATAACACATAACATATATAAAGGTAACTTGGGACATAAACATACTTAAGTGGAATAACCATACGGTCGACTCCACACATATCACTTAATGGAATAGCCATACGACCAATTTCCATACATACTTAATGGAATAGCCATGCGACCGAATTCCATACCCAATGCATTGGAGGTTATAATGTAACCACCCGTCCTGGTATTCACGGCACCACCCGTCATATGGTTTATCACGTAACCACCCTTCAAATGTCCTAGTACCAATATAAAATCATAAAACATAAAACCAATATAAAGGAATGATAACATTTCCACATTTAAATAACAATATATATAATATAATCCTTTATCAAAACCATTTTCAATACCAAAATACATAAAAGAGTATATGATATTTATTTTATTTAAAAAACATTACGGCTTGTTGAGGAAGCCAAAGACCAAATAATACTCGCGGCGGCGGAAAAGGTCGTTGTCACCACGTACGTTAAAAAAAACATTCCTTTTTGTCGTTTAGTAAAACGCTTCGTAGAAAAAGATTCCTTTTGTATAAAAGTAAAATTCAAAGGGGTTTATACACCGTATAAAAGAAAGTTGTGTATAAAATGAAATATGCCTCAATGAAAGGAGATTGAGACGAAGTCCCTTACAAAGACGGTATCCTTGGTTTAAGGATAAATCAATTACATAATTATGTGTGACAAACGAATACACAAAATATAAGTGGATATTAAGTGTAAAATAATCAAAGGTCATTCACACATATTCAAAGGATGACATATTCAATAACTACATGTTGAACCCAAAGAAATCGAAATTGGGTTAAGAAGTTCCCTTGACAGCCTAACGACGTCACATCACAATGAGTTGATGAGAGATAATAAAAAAAAGGGTATCTCATCACTTGGACATAAAATTTACATCAATAAGGATACATGAGAACATATCCCAACATAACAATATGTAAATTAAAAGACCCAACAAAAGAATTCTTTTTAAAAGAGGAGGGTGAAAGGTTCCCTTACCGACATGGGTATATTTCGAAACATACGCCCCGTGAAAGAAGGACAATACAACATTGATGTAAATACTCATAAATGAAATAATATTACACAATGAGTAAAATAATGGTCAGTACATACACCACTCAAAGGAAATTGTGTCAAATGTAGCATAAATCTCACGAGAATAAAAGTGAGATGAAAAATCCCTTACAAAAACTCGGCAGCATAACGACGCCACTTAAAACTTCCAAAAATGGATTGATGAGAGAGAATAGGGTCTCTCATCATATGAACATAAAAATTACAGTAACAGTAATCTAAAATAACATCCCAATAACAAGAAAGATGAGCTTTAGAAGGAATGACATAAAAGAGTGCACTTAAAAAGAAAGATAGGAGTAAGATCCCTTACCTCGGGTCCGACTTGACTCGATCGTTCTTTAAGGTCCTGAATAATAAACTTGAGTTAATTTCTACTTGATTAAGAACCTTTTTAAAGTTCATTATTCCTTTTATATCACTTATTGCCATGTTATAAGCATTATGTAACCATTTAAGTTAATAATGTTTGTTTTGTCGATATTTGGTTCTTAAGTCGAAAGTGGACTTCTTACAATTACATGTTGTTTGTGTGGTCAAAGGTTCTTTATATCCAGAATGACATTCCTGATTTGGATATAATATATATCATATATTTCCAGAATATACAGGTATTTATAATATTACATAATTATTTAGAGGTAAGAAATGAAATGCACCGTTCATGGAGACGGTAAGCCGTACGTACGCATGAACGCTACTTTCATTTCTTTGTCATATTAATGGAATTAAAAATAAATGAGAGGTATGTATATTTTAATTCCAGAATTATATTCATCATTTATATATATCATTCATTATATATATACATTATATAAATGTACTTTTAATAGTACATTACATTTGGGGATAAGAAATGAAATGCACCGTTCATGGAGACGGTAAGCCGTACGTACGAATGAACGCTACTTTCATTTCTATCTCATACTTTAATGGAAAGAAATAATAATTATATAGAGGTATATTATAATTCTAGTATAAAATCATATATAATAACTTTAAATCCATCCTTTACACATCCCACATATGGCATTAACGAATCACATCACTTTGAGGGGGCGGTAGTCCGCACTTCCTTAAATGAAGATATCGTGTTTACCCATAATGGATACCATAAAGGTATGCCGAAAATGAAAAATACAGAAGCTTAAAGAAAACATAAACATATTATATATCATATATAAATATAGTGTCATCTTAATGGTCACCTTTGAAGGTGTTAAAAGAATGTTGAACAATCATCGTTTCGGGAGGCAGAAATTCGCCATCCACGGAAACAGTATGTTATTTAACCATTAGATGTAGGTGTGTGTAAGTGTAGCTAGAATACTTCTTATAAAAACATCCTAGTATATTGAGGATATTGGAGTTGTTACAAAAGAAAATAATAAAAAGAGTTTAGGGGGTTGGAGAAGCGAAATAAAACAAAAGGACTCAAAAGAAGACATTACCTTAAAATCGGGTAACTCCCCTTGGTTTGAGCTCAAAGGCTTCCTTGGGAAGACTTCTGCCCAATTTGAGGATTCAAGGAGTAAGAGAGGGAAGTGGAGAGACAAAATGGGCAGGGGTTGGCCGAGCCAAAGGCTTTGGGAGTGTGGGTAAGGAGGTAGAGGTGGGGGCCTTTTATAAGAGGAGAGGAGGGGCACTCTTGGAAAGTAAAGAAAAGTCACTTTGTTTTAAAATGGTATTAGGATTTAAGAGGTCCCACATTGACGTATTTTGAGGATAAGGTGATAAGGGTTCGAAATACACTCATCCAATAGGTTTTGGACATGTGTAGGTCTTAGATATTACATTATCTTTCCATTTTATTTAAATCGTTAAATAATGAGGTCATCGCTGCATCATCATGATGTCATAAATAATTTAATTTATTTAATGTCTAAAAATTATAAAAAAAATACTATGATGTAGGAAATCGTTTTAACTTTCCAATGACTATTTATAGTCAAAAATCTGACTTGTATAACCCCATGTAAAAAATTGTTTTAGTAAAACATCTCATGTGTGTGTCATTTTTACTCTAACATTAAATAAAAAGTTATTTATGTCATTTACCAACCAAAGTGGCTCCATGGGGTCCCCAAGTTGACCCATGGATTGTCTTGGTCGGCCATGACACATCCAATAAGGGTAGAAAATGTTTCAAGGTATTTTCATTTTATTATAATATCATTTTTGCCTTAAATTGCACTAATTACCTCTAATCGCGATTAAAAACTTAATAAGTTACTATTCACCAAAAAATTATTTTTATCTCATTGAACCACATTTTACTTCTTAATGACAACCATGTATGTTGGATTTTTGAAATTCAAAACACAGAAGTGGTAAAATTTCATTTAAACGAAAAATCAGTTTTTATAAGTACCACTTAGTGGTTTCACTATTCATCAAAATTGAAGTTTTTCAGAAAAATACCAAAAATTCATCCTAAGCTATATTTGATATTCTGAATTCAAAAATGAAGTCTATTTTACAAAATTCAAAACATATAAGTCACATTAATTAATTTAATAATTAATTCCCGCTGTCACGACAAATAGCGTGTTTTTATGAAACAATAAGTATCAAAAGATTGACACTAGTTTAAGTCCGATTTCAAAGTGAAATTAATTCCAATGACCACTATTGGATTTAATGGTAAAAATATATTCTAATTTCACTTTAAAACCAATTCAAAAGATAATCTAATCATATAAATAAATTAGATTAAAAAGAGGTTTTGAATTAAAATACAACATTTTACACTATTCATTAAAAAAATGAACTTTATCGGAAAAATACCAAAAATTAACCCAAGGTAAATTTTCAATGTCCCAATCATAAATATTATTTGTTTTTGAAAAATAAAGCTTATAAAATTGTCACAAAGTGGATTTAAAAGGGGTTTTCCATCAAAAGGCGGTTAATCAACCTTTTAAAGAATATTAGAATGTTTACGCTTAAAAACTGGATTCATTTGCATTTTTAATCCTCTAACATTTATTGTAAAGAGTAAAAATATTTGACAAACATATATAATCATTTTTTAGTTAGTTCTGTTCATTCCCGCCATTACAACGGCTAGGCGTTAACTACCATTTAAAATAATATTATTTTATTATTAGAGTGCAACGTAAGATTTCCAAGAAACTCGTTGTTGCGTATTGGATACGCCATCGAGCATATCATCCCCTTTAAAGTAATATTAATATTTTATTCACAAATATGGATAAATATAAAGATGTCATATTCTTTATTTACCTGGGGTGTTACATCCTTCCCCCCTTTTGGGAATTGCGTCCTCGCAATTTTAAAATTGGGCTTGGAAACATCCTTGAAAGTCCCACATCAGAACAAGAGTCGGTAAAACAGTCACTTTAAAATAAAGGAAGATAAGTATAGAGGTCACCCGAGTTAACCCATACTAGGATTCCATGTATGAAAATATGGACATGGAAGAAAAAAACAAAGGGTCATGTTCTGATGGAGAGTGATAGAAAACATGTTTAGGAGAAAGTTAACCACAAGAAAATCACAAACTTGTGATGGGTTAAACGGTATTCGATTCCCCAGTAGGAAAAGTTAATAGACAACATTTTTGTTTTAAGTTACTTTTTATTGAGTAATTTATTCATAAGGAAACATAATCACTTATCATGTTGACTTTCAACTTTTACACAAACTCATATTTTCTCCAAAAGACGAGTATTTAGGAAGACTTGTTCACATTAAGAGTACTATAATCAACTTCTAGAGAATCACCTAATCCACAGAAGAGAACTATATACTTCCCATGTCTTTAGACCAAAACCAAAACAAAAAAGGCTAGTACAAGATTAGATAATCCAGAAAAGGATAACGCTTTATAAAAAGAAAATCTATTCTTAATCTCCAAAATTTGTCCAACAAAACCCAAAGTTCAACGAGGACCATTTGATAATCAATTTGTCCATAAAATTCTTCAATGTAAACCAAACTAAGATTGAAACCCAAAAATTTGGAGGTTTTAGTCACATAGTCTTCCAAGTTAAATCGTAACATTTATCTCCAAACAACATCAGTTGCTCTTAAAGTCTCGTATTGAAGAGTAATTAACCTAATCACATATCCTCCATGATAGGATGATAAATTTCCATAGATAACCCAAAATAAAATTACTCTTAATTCATAAAATCATCTAACTAAAAATAATCAGTCAAACTAACCAGGGACTACACGTAGTCCAGTGGTAGGCGATAAATACCAGTCGCACTTTGGTTGTGGGTTCGATTCCCGCAGCTTTGTCCGATGCGACGGGTTGTCACACGGTCTGCGTGTTGTCCTTTTTTCAAAACTATATAATTATTAAATCATTCCCCAAAAAGAGATAAAATCATCAAAAATTATCATAACATATTTTAACCTCAATTTTATCTCATGCCTTTCATTTTCCAGCATATCATATAATAACCCATAATTACCTCAAAAGTAAGGATCATATAAACTCTAATGGTTACCTTTATAATTATTACCTGAACTTCCACATCGATTGGTCATCTTTTACATGATGCATTACAGAACATACCAAGGTTCAAATGGTTGATCATGACTCCTTGATATTTGGTTTATAACAACCATGAGTTTCCTCATTGAATCCTCCATTTTATCTAGTATCTTAATTAGAGAACCACTACAGTTTCCTTCAAACCTATTGTCTCTTTGGTGCCTGCTAGATCCATCCATTCACTAAAAACAGAAATGTCAGTGTGAGTATATCAACAAAACCATCATGTACTAATGAGGAAGGTAAACACTAAGATATACTTACTCATTCACTTTATCTAAAACTAGGACTCTTTCTGAAATCCTAACCATTAGGGTCATGTTACTTATGCTTAAAGAATACCCTAACCTCTAAAGTTATCTAAACCGACCTTTGATACCAACTATAAGGCCCCAGCCTTAAACCTTGCTTAATATTGAATTAAATGAATAATTCACATTGAGGATCTTTTCAAGTTTAGAGTTTTAGAGAATTAGAACATAACTATTACATCTCAAAAGATTACAAAGTAGACACTTCTACTAAGTTTCCATAATAAAAAAAAACTCTTAAAAAGAAACATGTCTAGTTCCATGTTTTATATAGCATGACATTCCCTTGATCTCATCCTTGACCTTATTCCACATTAAGTCCTGTGAAAAACATTTCAAAAAAACTTGGGTTGAGCATAAAAAGATCAGTAAGGGATACACAAAGAATGAAAACTGTTAGTTTTTTTCAAACATCAAGTAACCCATATATACTCTATCAAAGTAATACCTTCACCTTCATGAAGTAGTAAAACTCTTCACTGAATAAAGTATCATTACTTACCTTTTTGTAACCAAAGGATTACCATAAAACCCATATAAATAACACATAACATATATAAAGGTAACTTGGGACATAAACATACTTAAGTGGAATAACCATACGGTCTACTCCACACATATCACTTAATGGAATAGCCATACGGCCAATTTCCATACATACTTAATGGAATAGCCATACGGCCGACTTCCATACCCAATGCATTGGAGGTTATAACGTAACCACCCGTCCTGGTATTCACGACACCACCCATCATATGGTTTATCACGTAACCACCCGTCAAATGTCCAAGTACCAATATAAAATCATAAAACATAAAACCAATATAAAGGAATGATAACATTTCCACATTTCAAAAACAATATATATAATAGAATCCTTTATCAAAACCATTTTCAATACCAAAATACATAAAAGAGTATATGGTATTTATTTTATTTTAAAAACATTACGGCTTGTTGAGGAATCCAAAGACCAAATAATACTCGCGGCGGCGGAAAAGGTCATTGTCACCGCGTACGTTAAAAAAAACATTCCTTTTTGTCGTTTGGTAAAAGGCTTCGTAGAAAAAGATTCCTTTTGTATAAAAGTAAAAGTCAAAGGGGTTTATACACCGTATAAAAGAAAGTTGTGTATAAAACAAAATATGCCTCAATGAAAGGAGATTGAGACGAAGTCCCTTACAAAGACGGTATCCTTGGTTTAAGGATAAATCAATTACATAATTATGTGTGACAAACGAATACACAAAATATAAGTGGATATTAAGTGTAAAATAATTAAAGGTCATTCACACATATTCAAAGGATGACATTTTCAATAACTACATGTTGAACCCAAAGAAATCGAAATTGGGTTAAGAAGTTCCCTTGACAGCCTAACGACGTCACATAAAAATGAGTTGATGAGAGATAATAAAAAAAGGGTATCTCATCACTTGGACATAAATTTTACATCAATAAGGATATATGAGAACATATCCCAACATAAGAATATGTAAATTAAAATACCCAACAAAAGAAGTCTTTTTAAAAGAGGAGGGTGAAAGGTTCCCTCACTACGGGAAAAATGAGCAATTGCAACGGGTTATTTGCGACGGGAATAAATCTCGTCGCAAATAGTCATGTGAAAAACTTATTTGCGATGGGGGTATTTCCCCGTCGCAAATAAGGAGGCTTTTGCGACGGGATTGCTTTCCCCGTCGCAAATAGTTTTCCCGCGATGCGCGCCAAATCGCGGGAAACTTATTTGCGACGGGGGAATATTCCCGTCGCAAATAATCGGCGGCGGTAAAAGGTATTTGCGACGGGAATATTCCCCCGTCGCAAATACTATGTCGGCAAGGGTTATTTGCGACGGGTCCCGTCGCAAATAACTATTTACCGGTTGACCGTAATAAATGTTGGCTAAGGTATTTGCGACGGGTACCGTCGCAAATAACATTATTTACGACGGGAATCCCGTCGCAAATGGGCCCGTCGCAAATAATCTAACCTATAAATACCCCCATCCGTTTTTTTTCATTTCATTCTCATTCCTTATCTTCTCCTTCTCTCAAAATTATATTTCTAGAGTTGAGTTTTTCTCCAGTTTAATTTTTTTCTCCGGAGCTGATATTAAAGTTTTGAAGAACGATCAGAACAGATCAATTTTCAAGGTATTTATCTTCATTTTAATTTTTTATTTATTTTTAATTTTTTATTTATTATCAATTTTTTATTAGTTTCAATTATTATTAATTAGTTGTAATTTAATTATGTTTACATTGTTTTATTACTTAATAAATTTAAATTATTAGTATTGTTTATAGTTAATGGTAATTAGGAATAATTAGTAATAATTTTTAATAATTAAGAATAAATATTAATAATTAGTAATAAATACCAATAATTAGGAATAAGAACATTATTACATTATTAGTTTATTTTATTATTAATATTAAAATAATATAATTTTTTATATATATACAATTCTTTTTTGATCTGTGTGTTTGCTGTCTTCGCATGTATTATTTGTATGTGGAGATAGAAAACGCACAGATCAAAAAAGAATTGTATATAAATTAGAAAATTATATTATTTTAATATTAATAATAAAATATATTAATAATGTTATTATTTGTAATTATTGGTAATTATTTCTAATTATTGATAATTATTCATTTAATTACTAATAATTAGGAACAATTATCAATAATTATCAATAATTAAGAATAATTAGTAATAATTAGTAATAATTACCAATAATTAGTATTAATTACCTATAATTAGTATTAATTCCCAATAATTAGTATTAATTACCAATAATTAGTAATAATTAGGAATAATTAACAATAATTAGTAATAATTAACAATAATTAACAATAATTAGTAATAATTACCTATAATTAGTATTAATTACCAATAATTAGTATTAATTAACAATAATTAGTAATAATTAGTAATAATTAGGAATAATTAGTATTAATTAGGAATAATTAGTAATAATTACCAATAATTAGTAATAATTACCAATAATTAGTATTAATTACCAATAATTAGTATTAATTACCAATAATTAGTATTAATTACCAATAATTAGTATTAATTACCAATAATTAGTATTAATTACCAATAATTAGTATTAATTACCAATAATTAGTATTAATTACCAATAATTAGTATTAATTATTAATAATTACCAATAATTATCACTATTTAGTAATAATTAACAATAATTGCCAATAATTACCAATAATTAGTAATAATTAGCAATAATTAGTAATAATTAGTAATAATTAGTAATAATTAGTAATAATTAGCAATAATTAGTAATAATTAGCAATAATTAGTAATAATTAGTAATAATTAGAAATAATTAGTAATAATTAGAAATAATTAGTAATAATTAACAATAATTAGTAATAATTACCTATAATTAGTAATAATTAGAAATAATTAGTAATAATTAACAATAATTAGTAATAATTAACAATAATTAGTAATAATTAACAATAATTAGTAATAATTAACAATAATTAGTAATAATTAGGAATAATTAGGAATAATTAGAATTAATTAGGAATAATTAGGATTAATTAGGAATAATTAGTATTAATTAGGAATAATTAGTAATAATTACCAATAATTAGTAATAATGATTATTAATTACCAATAATTAGTATTAATTACCAATAATTAGTATTAATTACCAATAATTAGTATTAATTACCAATAATTAGTATTAATTACCAATAATTAGTATTAATTACCAATAATTAGTATTAATTACCAATGTTTAGTAATAATTAACAATAATTGCCAATAATTAACAATAATTAGTAATAATTAACAATAATTAGTAATAATTACCAATAATTATCAATAATTACTAATAATTATCAATAATTACTAATAATTATCAATAATTAATAATAATTAGCAATAATTAATAATAATTAGCAATAATTACTAATAATTAGCAATAATTACTAATAATTAGCAATAATTACTAATAATTAGCAATAATTAGTAATAATTAGAAATAATTGGTAATAATTAGAAATAATTGGTAATAATTAGCAATAATTAGTAATAATTAGCAATAATTAGTAATAATTAGCAATAATTAGTAATAATTAGGAATAATTAGGAATAATTAGTATTAATTAGGAATAATTAGTATTAATTAGGAATAATTAGTAATAATTACCAATAATTAGTAATAATTAGAAATAATTTGTAATAATTAGCAATAATTAGTAATAATTAGCAATAATTAGTAATAATTAGCAATAATTTGTAATAATTAGCAATAATTAGTAATAATTAGGAATAATTAGGAATAATTAGTATTAATTTGGAATAATTAGTATTAATTAGGAATAATTAGTAATAATTACCAATAATTAGTAATAATGATTATTAATTACCAATAATTAGTATTAATTACCAATAATTAGTATTAATTACCAATAATTAGTATTAATTACCAATAATTAGTATTAATTATCAATAATTAGTATTAATTACCAATATTTAGTATTAATTACCAATATTTAGTAATAATTACCAATATTTAGTAATAATTAACAATAATTGCCAATAATTAGCAATAATTGCCAATAATTAGCAATAATTAGTAATAATTACCAATAATTATCAATAATTACTCATAATTAGCAATAATTATTAATAATTACCAATAATTAGTAATAATGAGTATTAATTACCAATAATTAGTATTAATTACCGATAATTAGTATTAATTACCAATAATTAGTATTAATTACCAATAATTAGTATTAATTACCAATATTTAGTAATAATTACCAATATTTAGTAATAATTAACAATAATTGCCAATAATTAACAATAATTAGTAATAATTACCAATAATTATCAATAATTATTAATAATTATCAATAATTAATAATAATTAGCAATAATTAGTAATAATTAGCAATAATTACTAATAATTAGCAATAATTAGTAATAATTAGAAATAATTAGTAATAATTAGAAATGATTAGTAATAATTAGTAATAATTAGTTATAATTAGTAATAATTAGTAATAATTAACAATAATTAGTAATAATTAGGAATAATTAGGAATAATTTGTATTAATTAGGAATAATTAGTAATAATTACCAATAATTAGTATTAATTACCAATAATTAGTATTAATTACCAATAATCAGTATTAATTACCAATAATCACCAATAATTACCAATAATCACCAATGATTACCAATAATCACCAATAATTACCAATAATCACCAATAATTACCAATAATCACCAATAATTACCAATAATGACCAATATTTTCCAATATTTTCCAATAATTACCAATATTTTCTAATAATTACCAATATTTACCAATAATTACCAATATTTACCAATAATTAGGAATAACTACCAAAAATTAAGAATAACTACCAATAATTTGGAATAATTACCAATAATTTGGAATAATTACCAATAATTTGGAATAATTACCAATAATTTGGAATAATTACCAATAATTTGAAATACTTACCAATAATTTGAAATACTTACCAATAATTTGGAATAATTACCTTATTACATTATTTGTATATTTTATTATTAATATTAAAATAATATAATTTTCTATATTATATACAATTCTCTTTCCATCTGTGTGTTTTCTGTCTCCACATGTAATATTCGCATTCTTTTTCAAAATTATCAACCTACTCGCCAATGGAGAGGTGAAAGTGAATGCGAATATTACATGTGGAGACAGAATGTTAAACACACAGATGAAAGGAGAATTGTATATAATATAAAAAATTATGTTATTTTAATATTAATAATAAAATATACTAATAATGTAATAATGTTATTATTATATAATTAATGTTTATGAAAAAATTATATTAGTATTATTTTCATTTGTAAATTATAATTCTATTATTATATTAATTAAAATAATTTATTAATAATTTATTTATTTTTTATTTTTTTTATAGTATTTGCGACGGGATACTATGCCCGTCGCAAATACTAGTATTATTAATAGTTTTTTATTTTTTTTTAAAAAGTATTTGCGACGGGTCCCGACTCCCGTCGCAAATACTAGTATTATTAATTTTTTTTATTTTTTTTAGAAAAGAGTTTTTGCGACGGAACCGTCGCAAAAGCCATTTGCGACGGGTCCCGTCGCAAAAGGTATTTGCGACAGGTCCCGCCGCAAAAACTGTTTTAAAAGTTTTTTACAAAAATACGGAATACTATTTGCGACGGAGAGAATGCCCGTCGCAAAAAAAGTCTTTAGCGACGGGCCCGTCGCAAATAACTGTAGTTGCGACGGCGTTTTCAGCAACGGGCTATTTGCGACGGGACCCCGTCGCAAATGGCTATTTGCGACGGGATCCCGTCGCAAATAGCCCGTCGCAAATACCTGTTTTTCTAGTAGTGCCTTACCGACATGGGTATCTTTCGAAACATATGCCCCGTGAAAGAAGGACAATACAACATTGATGTAAATACTCATAAATGAAAGAATATTAGACAATGAGTAAAATAATGGTCAGTACATACACCACTCAAAGGAAATTGTGGCAAATGTAGCATAAATCTCACGAGAATAAAAGTGAGATGAAAAATCCCTTACGAAAACTCGGCAGCCTAACGACGCCACTTAAAATTTCCAAAAATGGATTGATGAGAGAGAATAGGGTCTCTCATCATATGAACATAAAAATTACAGTAATAGTAATCTAAAATAACATCCCAATAACAAGAAAGATGAGATTTAGAATGAATGACATAAAAGAGTGCACTTAAAAAGAAAGATAGGAGTAAGATCCCTTACCTCGGGTCCGACTTGAATCGACCGTTCTTTAACGTCCTGAATAATAAACTTGAGTTAATTTCTACTTGATTAAGAACCTTTTTAATGTTAATTATTCCTTTTATATCACTTATTTCCATGTTATAAGCATTATGTAATCATTTAAGTTAATAATGTTTGTTTTGTCGATATTTGGTTCTTAAGTCGAAAGTGGACTTCTTACAATTACATGTTGTTCGTGTGGTCAAAGGTTCTTTATATCCAGAATGAAATTCCTGATTTGGATATCATATATATCATATAAATCCAGCATATACATGTATTTATAATATTACATAATCATATAGAGGTAAGAAATGAAATGCACCGTTCATGGAGACGGTAAGCCGTACGTACGCATGAACGCTACTTTCATTTTTTTGTCATATTAATGGAATTAAAACTAAATGAGAGGTATGTATATTTTAATTACAGAATTATATTCATCATTTAGATATATAATTCATTATATATATCCATTATATAAATGTACTTTTAATAGTACATTACATTTGGGGATAAGAAATTAAATGCACCGTTCATGGAGACGGTAAGCCGTACGTACGCATGAACGCTACTTTCATTTCTATCTCATACTTTAATGGAAAGAAATAATAATGATATAGAGGTATATTATAATTAAAATATAAAATCATATATAATAACTTTAAATCCATCCTTTACACGTCCCACATATGGCATTAACGAATCACATCACTTTGAGGGGGCGGTAGTCCGCACTTCCTTAAATGAAGATATCGTGTTTACCCATAATGGAAACCATAAAGGTATGCCCAAAATGAAAAATACATAAGCTTAAAGAAAACATAAACATATTATATATCATATATAAATATAGTGTCATCTTAATGGCCACCTTTAAAGATGTTAAAAGAATGTTGAACAATCATCGTTTCGGGAGGCAGAAATTCGCCATCCACGGAAACAGAATGTTCTTTAACCATTAGATGTAGGTGTGTGTAAGTGTAGCTCGAATACTTATTATAACAACATCCTAGTATATTTAGGATACTGGAGTTTTTACAAAAGAAAAGAATAAAAATAGTTTAGGGGGTTGGAGAAGCAAAATAAAACAAAAGGACTCAAAAGAAGACATTACCTTAAAATCGGGTAACTCCCCTTGGTTTGAGCTCAAAGGCTTCCTCGGGAAGACTTATGCCCAATGTGAGGCTTCAAGGAGTAAGATAGGGAAGTGAAGAGACAAAATGGGCAGGGTTTGGCCGAGCCAAAGGCTTTGGGAGTGTGGGTAAGGAGGTAGAGGTGGGGGCCTTTTATAAGAGGAGAGGAGAGGCACTCTTGGAAAGTAAAGAAAAGTCACTTTGTTTTAAAATGGTATTTGGATTTTAGAGGTCCAACATTGACGTATTTCGAGGGTAAGGTGATAAGTTTTATAAATCCACTCATCCAATAGGTTTTGGACATGTGTAGGTCTTAGATATTACATTATCTTTCCATTTTATTTAAATAGTTAAATAACGAGGTCATCGCTGCATCATCATGATGTCATAAATAATTTAATTTATTTAATGTCTTAAAATTATAAAAAAAATACTATGATGTAGGAAATATTTTTAGCTTTCCAATGACTATTTATAGTCAAAAATCTGACTTGTATAACCCCATGTAAATTTTTTTTTATTAAAACATCTCATGTGTGTGTCATTTTTACTTTAACATTAAATAAAACGTTATTTATGTCATTTCCCAACCAAAGTGGCTCCATGGGGTCCCCAAGTTGACCCATGGCTTTTATTGGTCGTCCATGACACATCCAATTAGGGTAGGACATGTGTCAAGGTATTTTCATTTTATTATAATATCATTTTTGCCTTAAATTGCACTAATTACCTCTAATCGCGATTAAAAACTTAATAAGTTACTATTCACCAAAAAATTATTTTTATCTCATTGAACCACATTTTACTTCTTAATGACAACCATGTATGTCGGAATTTTTAAATTCAAAACACATAGGTGGTAAAATTTCATTTAAACGAAAAATCAGTTTTTATAAGTACCACTTAGTGGTTTCACTATTCATCAAAAATTGAAGTTTTTCAGAAAAATACCAAAAATTCACCCTAAGCTATATTTGATATTCCGAATTCAAAAATGAAGTCTATTTTACAAAATTCAAAACATATAAGTCACATTAATTAATTTAATAATTAATTCCCGCTGTCATGACAAATAGCGTGTTTTTATGAAACAATAAGTATCAAAAGATTGACACTAGTTTAAGTTCGATTTCAAAGTGAAATTAATTCCAACGACCACTATTGGATTTAATGGTAAAAATATATTCTAATTTCACTTTAAAACCAATTCAAAAGATAATCTAATCATATAAATAAATTAGATTGAAAAGGGGTTTTGAATTAAAATACAACATTTTACACTATTCATTAAAAAATGAACTTTATCGAAAAAATACCAAAAATTAACCCAAGGTAAATTTTCAATGTCCCAATCATAAATAATATTTTTTTTTTGAAAAATAGAGCTTATAAAATTGTCAAAAAGTAGATTTAAAAGGGGTTTGCCATCAAAAGGCGGTTAATAAACCTTTTAAAGAATATTAGAATGTTTACGCTTAAAAACTGGATTCATTTGCATTTTTAATCCTCTAACATTTATTGTAAAGAGTAAAAATATTTGAAAAACATATATAATCATTTTTTAGTTAGTTCTATTCATTCCCGCCATTACAACGGCTAGGCGTTAACTACCATTTAAAATAATATTATTTTATTATTAGAGTGCAACGTAAGATTCCCAAGAAACTCGTTGTTGCGTATTGGGTATGCCATCGAGAATAGCATCCCCTTTAAAGTAATATTAATATTTTATTCAAAAATATGGATAAATATTAAGATGTCATATTCTTTATTTACCTGGGGTGTTACACTTGTACTTTCCAGTTGGGCTTGTATTCTGGCCCCTTTTACTTACTCTACTCACTCTATTTACTATTCAGTTTACTTGAGTTCATATCTTACTGTGTTCTTGGTTGTGTGTGCTTACAAGTTATAAAGGCAATGCCTTCCCAGTTTTAGGGAATACGACTTCAGTGCTAGTCGCTAGCCCCTAGCCTATGGAAGGAGGGCTTGGGGTAGTCACAAAATGGGCTCCGGGGGACGGGTCATGACAAATTGGTATCAAAGGAGTCAGTTATACCATAGAACATAAGAATATGATCTTTTTCATGGTAATAGTGTTAGGTGTAGTGAATGTGGTTTTCAGTTTAGGGAACCCAGTGTTGGTGCGGCGGCTAACGTATCCATACACCAAGACCTTGAATTCTGATTTCCGACTTAGTGCACGAAAACACTGATTGCGTGTGTGTTTTCAAGAGTTTTCTTTGTCATCTCTTTGAGTCAGCTCACCAGGTATAACTTATTGACCGTGTCACACCTATTTCTTTTCTGGATTCCTCCACGCAGACAGCCAACTAGGGTTCCGAGTGTAGTACGCACTGATATCCCACCAAGCGATGAGGCCTCGATGGAGGGCCCTCTTCTAGTAGAGGAACCAACAGTACCATTACCCATTGGGCCACTGATACCACCAGCCCTAGCATCAGAGGGTGCATGCCGCTTAAGCGCGTTGCATGAGTTCCAGCGCCAGAGGCCACCTAGGTTCAGGGGAGAGATGGACCCACAGGCGGCTGGGGATTGGCCGGAGGCCGTAGTGAGAGTCTTCCGACTGGTTGGGACACCAGCTGATCTCATGGTGATCCTTGCCACCAGCCTTCTATAGACAGCAGCAGGAAGATGGTGGAACTTGATGCTCCAGGTTAACGACGAGGTAACGCTTCTCTGGGCAGATTTAGAGAGCCAGTTTCAGGTAGATTTTTTCCAAGTGATTCTTCACACAATGCACATACATGTGCTTCTTCATCTACAAAAGGGTAGCATGACTGGAGATCAGTACTCAGCAAGGTTCACTGACCTCTCACGATACTCCACAGATATGGTTCGGGACGCATTATTCAGGGCCTGGCCCTTCGAGTAGGGGCTCAGGCAGGAGATCAGGGCTTCAATAATCTCACTCAGCATCCCTACGCTGGCGGGGGTGTTAGAGCAAGCCCTCTTAGTAGAGAGTTTTCTTGCTGTGAAGTCACCAGCAGAGAGACCCCCCACCAGACGTCACGTAGTAGAGTCTTCTATAGATGACAACATACAGATGTCATAGAGGTCCAAGAGGACAAGACCTAGAGGTGGACGACCGCAAGATTCAGAGTCGGTTGTGTGGGGCACCCGAGGCAGAGCTAGTCATGTCAGGAGCGTGCAATGTTACGCATGTGGTAGGAAGGGTCACATGGCTCGTGACTGTCCGATCCGCCATACAGATGATAAGTAGATGGTCGAAGGACCGCCTAGGAAGAGACAAAGGTTCGACCGAGGAGGTCCGCCGGGAGCAGGCATACATGGTAGAGGAGCTGACCGTGCAGTTGGCAGTGGGTGATGATTCGAGATGTTACCCCCCCACCACCTGGTGGTCCACCCCGACTATAGGGAGCAGGTGGACAGGGGCGAGCTCAGCTCCAGGAAACTGAGGCCTATGTTCATGGTGCTCTGAAGATGATACGAGGTACGATCTGTGTCTACTCCACCTTAGCTACAATACTTATATACACAAGTGGCTGTCATTCTTTTATTTCCACTGCCCTCGTTCGGAGCTCAGAGATTCCGACGGAGCCGTTGGCTCGATCCTTACAGCTAGAGACTCCTATGAGAGCAGATTCGACGATTACGCACTAGTGTCGGCAGTGTGAGATTACTCTAGGAGGCGTGAGCTTCGTCTAGGATCTCCTAGTAGCGGCATCGAGGCCGTACGACGTCATCTTGTGTATGGACTAGTTATTTACAGTCCATGCTCAAATTGATTGTATTAGGAACAAAGTGCAGTGTGTCCGCACGAATGGGATCAGGTTTACCTTCACCGATGAGAAGGGATACTTTTCAGCGCAGGATGGACTTACCCAGATGAGGGTACAACCGATAACTCATCAGTTGGCTAGCCTTACCCTCAGAGCGGTTGATGCGGGGAGTCCAAGTTATCCAGTAGTGGTGGACCAGTATGTGGATGTTTTCCCTGATGATGTCCTGGGTCTACCTTCTCGCAAATAGGTGGACTTTTACATTGACTTGTACCATGGGATGGAACCGATATCTATACCAGCATATCAGATGGCTCTCGTGGAGCTTTGTGAGCTGCGGGTATAGCTAGAGGACTTGTAGGGGAAGAGATTCATCCGGCCTAGTGTTTCACCATGGGCAACCCCGATTTTGTTCACCAAGAAGGAAAATGGGAGGTTGATAATCTGTGTTGACTATTGGTGCTTGAACAAGCCGACCGCGGAGGACGCCGCGGGCGGCGGTGTCCGACGTCGCCGGCCCCGCCGTCGCCGGACCCCGCCGCTCGCGGCGTCCGCCGTCGCCGGACCCCGCCGCCCGCGGCGTTCGACGTCGCCGACCCCCACCACCTGCGGCGTCCCACGCCGCCCGCCGCCGCCGGCCCCCGCCGCCCGCGGCGCCCGCCGCCCCCCACCCCCGTCGTCCGCGACGCCCGCCGCAGCCGTCCCCCGCCGCCGCCGGCCCCCGCCGCCGCCGTCCCCCGCCGCCGCCGGCCCCCGCCGCCGCCGTCCCCCGCCGCCGCCGGCTCCCACTGCCGCCGGCCCCCCCGCCGCCGGCCCCCGCCGGCGCCGGCCCCCGCCGCCACCGGCTCCCGCTGCCGCTGCCCGCTGCGCCCGCCGCCGCCGCCCGCTGCGCCCGCCGCCGCCCCCCACCCGCGGCGTCCCCCGCCGCCCGCCACCCGCGCCGTCCCCCGCTGCCCGCCACCCGCGGCGTCCCCCGCCGCCCACCACCGTCGGCGACCCCCGCCGCTGCTGGCCCCTGCCGCCTCCGGCGCCCACTGCCGCCGGCCCCCGCCGCCGCCGGCCCCCGCCGCCGCCGGCCCCCGCCGCCGGCCCCCGCCGCCGGTCCCCGCCGCCGCCGGCCCCCTCCGCCGTCGGCCCCCGCCGCCCGCGGTGCCCCCTGCCACTGGCGCCCACCACCCGCTGCGTCCCCCCTCCACCGACCCCCACCGACCGCAACCCCTGCCGCCCACCTCCGCCGGCGGCCCCCCGCAGCCTCACCGACCCGCGTCCTGCCTCGTCGCCCCGCGGCCTCGCCGCCCGGTGGCATACTGCGCCGCCCCGTGGTCTGTCGCACTGCCCCACGACCACCCGCGACCACCGCGGCCCCCCTCGAAGCCTTCGTGGCTCTCTCGGCCTTCGCACCACTAGTCGGGCCACCCAGCGCGTGCCGGGCCTCCGAGCGGGCTGGGCTGGGTCGACCCAAACCGGGTAGATCCAGGCCGGTTCGGGCCGGGTGGGTCCGACTAGGTCAGACCGGACCCAGACCCACTTCGACCCATTTACACTTTTTTGGCCATAACTTTGGAACAAAACATCTGTTTGAAGAATTGTCAATGGCGCTGCAAACCTTTGAGTGAGACAGTCCCTTTGGTATACCCCACTGGAGATTTGGATAATGTTGGGGAATGGTCGGGTTGGATCGAGACCGAATCCAACCAGGCCCTCGGGACTAAAAGGCTAATAACTCACAGACCGGGCATCCGATTGACGTACCGTCTGTTTCGTTGAGACCCCTATGACATGGCAGTACTTAGGGATACTTCTTTGTTGGAATTCGTGGAAGTTTGAGCATAAAACAGTGGATTGTGGATCAAACCCTCCCGAAGTCAAGAAAGTGTAGTACGAGAACCCAGTAGTTGGTTGTGACGTGAAGAATGAAGAGCAATCCTCTGTGGGTCAGCACCTAGCAATTCTGTGTGGGTCAGCACCAAGTGATCCTATGTGGGTCAGGACCTAGCGATCCTGTGTGGGTCAGTACCTAGTGATCCTGTGTGGGTCAGCCCCGAGGGATCCTGTGTGGGTCAGCACCGAGCAATCCTGTGTGGCTCAGCCATAGAGCCTCTTAACAGATTAAGATGATTCAGTAGTTACATCTTATCATCTCTACTACTATACTTAAGTTATACCTGGTGTGAGCTGAGTCTGTACCTGTGTGTTACTTACTTTCATGGTATT
The DNA here is from genome assembly GCA_963277665.1 of Viscum album. Lineage (NCBI taxonomy): Eukaryota > Viridiplantae > Streptophyta > Magnoliopsida > Santalales > Viscaceae > Viscum > Viscum album. The sequence continues at coordinate 871,115,584 of OY728143.1, read as the reverse complement.
TTTCTGTGTGGCGTACCTGGGTGGTACTTACCTTCGCTGTATTTCTTCCTTTGTGGAACAGTGGAGCTCAGGGCTTTAGAGTTGGACAATGTGATTTACTCCTGATTGTGATGAGTTTACTTGATAACTTAGGTATATGAATGGGCGTATACCTAAGTAGGGTTTTCACTAGTTTAAATTATTTGTGGTTTATCCTTTGTGGATTTTGTGAGACCTTGAGGGTCTTGGGGTCCTTACTGAGTATCGTTATACTCACCCCTGCACGGGCTATGCCCGCACTTCATTGTGTTTGGTGCAGACGACGGACAACGCTGACTGAGGACGAGTGTACCAAGACTGGAGGTAGCTCGGAGGTGGACCTAGATGGGGAATACTACAAAGACAACCATTCGAGAGTTGTACCTACCCTTCATGTAGGATCCTTGGCGGGTGATCAGAGGAGCTGTTCAAGTTTACTTGTACTTTCAGTTTCTTGTACTTTCCAGTTGGTCTTGTATTCTGGCCCCTTTTACTTACTGTACTCACTCTATTTACTATTCAGTTTACTTGAATTTGTATCTTACTGTGTGCTTGGTTGCATGTGCTTAAAGGTTATAAAGGCAATTCCATCCCAGTTTTAGGGAATACGCCTTTGGTGCTAGTCGCCAGCCCTTAGCCTATAGAAGGGAGGCTTGGGGTAGTCACGGAACGGGCCCTGGGAGACGGGTCATGACAGATAATGTTGTTTGGATAAATATATGTGGGATATTAATAAGTAAATTGGATTGTATTGATTACCTTGGAACTAATTAAGGACTTGTTGATAGGTGGTTTATTCTGTCATTGATGAAGTTTAAAACATTTTTTGATTTAAGGAATATATTCAATATTCATTGGAATAAGGAAACATGAATGTTTTCAATAAGGATTTATGGTAATTCAAGTCATTACCCTATTTCAAGAGAATACTTGATGAAGGTATTCACCTGTTTGGAATGTAACAACCTAGAGCTGCTTTGTGATATTTTGGAAATCAATGTTAATCCAATTTCACAAATTTCTTTCTAATGTTTTGGATTTTCATATTTTATAATGTTATAAGGTTAAACATTCATGATAAGTTTAAGTTAAACTTCATAGTAAGTATTTATGTATTGATATTTTATTGAAAATTGGTTAAAATTCTATTTAGTGGTTAAAATTATTTCAAGGATGCCCGTCATATTTATTTTGGATATTATATTAGTGCAGTTTTGGAAAAGGAAATCATATATGTTGGGTCACAACTAACCAAGTATGCTAAGGCCATAGGTCTTGTACCCATGAATGAAGGATGATAAGGGTTTCATGCCTGCCACTGACCTACACAACGTCCTAGTTAATGTATAATAGTTATTGATAAATAAATATTTTCGATGAAACAATATTGTTACTTTTTATGTTTAGATATTAATGTATTAAGAATATTGATTTTTAAGGATATTTAGAGACAAATAGATATACTTTTCATTCTTATATGGGCCTTAAGATATGAAAAAAGTATATTTTAGTGCTTCAGGCATCAAATTTAATCTCTAGACATCCATTTCTTGAAGTAATGGATGAATTAGAAATAGATAAAAGTACAAACAAAGAATGAATTCTTTTGTATAAAAATATATCAAGTAAGTATATTTCCTTATATTATTGGTCAATAATATAATTACTCAAATATAGGATAATGATTAAAAAACTATTATCCTAATACCTTAATTTTTTTGAACTGATGGCCTTTTAAATCATCATAGATCTATGACTTTGAGGCCCTAAACTTTTATTTGATTATTCACTTGTTTGTGATTGATGCCCTATATAACTCCCTATAAATATTTAACATTTTACTTCATGTCTAATCTCAACTCTCAATATATTTTCTCCTATGTGTAAACCTAGTTATATATTACTTTGGGTAACCATTATGGTTCAAACTTTCCCTTTTTAATGGAAGTTTTAGGATTTATTTTTATGATGCGGGTTTCTAGGAATGAAAATTTCAAGTATTAAACATTTGATAACCTTGAAAAATTTCGATGATGAAATTAATTTTAATGGGGTAGAATTTAAAACCCCAAGATTTTTTGAAATATATATTTTTCAAATTAATTTAATCTTTTTTATATTTTTCATTTCACATAACACTAAAAATATTTTACTTTATATCAAAACAATATGTTTGGGTTACATTATATGAAAAAACAAGTTAATAATGAGCTACATGTGGGATAAATTTTATATTTCCATACATGGAACACCGAGGTTACCATGTGTTACACACAACAATTATTTTTCTCAATGACTTGTGTGACATGCAAGACCGAATAAGAATAATGCTATATTATTAAAATATTATTTTATATAACCTAGACATTAAATTAGTGGTTATGAAAAGGGCTAAATAACTTATAAAAATCTATGGTTTACACAAATATAAAAATAATTCATTGGTTAAAAATGAATTAGAAATGAATTTGAAAATTGATTGAATATAAAGGAAAATATTATTATTTTAATGCCATAAAGCTATTTTACCCTAATAAATTAAATTAATTAAAATTAGTGAGTGATAACAATGATATATATATATATATATATTATATTAAATAAAATATTTTTTATATTCATCCAATATATTTTATAGTCTTGAGATAAAAAAAACCTAATTTTATGCATAACATACTATATATTTAATAAGTCATTTTTAACACCTTTTAATGGAGAACTTATTTTAAATAATTTTTTTGGTAATTTTATGGATTATATTTGTAAAAATAAAATTTTTATTTTAAATATAAACATAAAAATACATTTAGGGTAAATATTTTATATTTTTCTGTGAAGTTTCTTTATTTAATGAATAGTGAAAAATAATGAAATTTAATTCGAACTTATATTTCATATAATTTATTTATAAATTTAATTATATTTTAAATTGGTTTTAAAGTTTAATTATATAATATTTTTATCAATTATCCAATGTAGTTTATTTGACTCAATTTCACTTTGAAATTGACTATAAAAACATAACAACCTTTTAGAGGTTTTTTACTTTAAAAACCTGCTTTGTCATCCCATATGTAAGATTAAATTTAAATTAATTTATAACACTTATGTGATTGGAATTTGAAAAAATGGATACCATATTTGGAATCATAATAATTTATAATTTATAATAAGTTCAAATGAGTTTTTACCAAAAATATTAGTGAAAATAATTAAAATTAATTACACCGATCAAGGATAAATTAAGCTTAAAAAGGGACTAAACCTTAAACTTAAGGGCCCAAATGACCTATAAACTTACCCAAAACAAATAAAATGACCATATTTATTCAATAAAACTTCCATTATTTAGTTGTTTTTGTTTTTATGACTTTTTCTAGGTAAAAACGTGGGTACACCTAACTTGTTTTAAAAAATGCCAAGTGTGTCCCCTCCCTTCGCTATAAAAGGCCACCACCTCTCCCTCTCCTTGACACCTGTAAAACCTATTATGTTCAGCCAATATCTTCCCAATAAAATTAACAACATACCTAACTTCCTTCTTGAAGCATCCCTTTGAGAAGAAAGAAATCCAAGGAATCCCTTTGGTGAAAACTAAAAGGAGTTACCCAAGAAGAGGTAACATCCCTCCTCAAGCTCCATTATTTTATTTTCCATTATCAACTCCCTAAAATTTTATTATTCCATGATTTTATAAAAAAAATTATCCTAGATATACTATTATTTTTTTATGCTAAGGTTTCAACCTACACTTACACACACTTTCATCTAATCGGTAACGAACATACTCTTTACATGTGCGACGAACTACCACATCGTGAAATGATGAGTATTCATATTTCTTTTACCGCTTGTCATGGTGGAAATTATGATATAAAATATATTTATATATAAAATATATGATATTTATAGTGTATTTATTCATATTTATTTTTTTATTTAGAATATACCTTTATTATTTTCATCTTGTGTAAATACGATAATTTAGTTTGAGAAAGTGTGGACTATCGCCCCCTCAAAGCGATGTGATTCGTTCACAAACTACATGTAATGTATTAAGGATGGTTTTAGTGAAATTATATGATATATATAAAATAATATTTATAATTTAATTATATTATATACATATATACATATATTCCATTTTCTTTCTTTTTTTTAACATGATAATATAACGGAAACAACGTTCATGCGTACGTACGACCCACTGTCTCCATGAAAAATGTATTCCATTTAACACTTTTGTATTATATATATTATTATAATAAAAATATAATGAATATAAATGATATTTATATAATTTTTTTCATTATGGAAATCATGATATATGTATAAGGACCAAATATATAAATAATTAAGACACAAGCGAAAAACAATGCGAATATTACCCAAAGCGTAACCATAACATGAAATTTTTAACAAGAGGGTAATGTAAAATCATAATAAAATTATATACGGTATTAGATATATGAATATTTTTGTGTGGAATATGTATAATAAACTTACATTTATGATACATGAGGTTTGAACGAGTACGATGAGAGTTAAGACACATGGTAAGGGAATTTCATCTCACTTTTTATTTCTGTGAGATACATGCCTTATTCACCACTAACTTTTTGTGTGTGGTGTATATAATGCCCTTGAATATAATATATTCCAATTTTAATTAAATTTATGGGTATTTAAATGTCTATTTTATGATCTTTATCTCATGCAGTTTATGTGTCAAAAGTCACCAAATAGGTAAGATAGTTTTTTCTCAATTTTCATTGTTTGAGACATATATTTTATTATGAACCTACATTATTTTTTTGTGGTGTATTTTAAAATTTATATCATGAATATATTTATTTTATTTATATTTTAAGCTTTATGTAATTTAATTTTTTTACATGGAGAATATGATCCCAAGTTTCCATGTGGTAAGAGTTTATTGAAACAACACCATCATTTATCAGGATTGTTTATGATTATGATTCCATTGAGAAATATTTTGATCCATATCTTAATAACATTCAGGATATTTATTATCCTATTTTTATTAAATATATATTCATGTATTATTACCATTTCCCACTATTTTTTATTTAATATAACTAATAAAATATTTTTATGAAAGTCCAAATTTACCTCTCTCTTCGGTTGGAAATCTATGTTCTTTTAAAAACATGTTTTCTAAAAGGTTTCAAAAAATATTCTTATATTATTATCTAATCTTTAAAAGTAATTTTTTACCAATTTTTTAGTTTTTAATAAAAAGGGTTTTTAAAAGGAATTTTTTTTTCATTTTATGGTTGAGGCACTTTTCTAAACTTTTTACGATGCAAAAGGAATGTTCAGAATGTATGGATTTACCCACCATTATGACCATTATTACATTAATCTTAATTTACAAGATTTAGAAGTTATTTTTTATAAATAAAACGTTTTCCTAATATTCTGTAATTTCATTTTTGTTAAAGTGGTTTTCAAGAAAAATGTTTTCAAAAATATTTTCAAGATTATCTTATAATTTCTGAAGGGAAAAAGGTTTTCAAAAGGTTTTCAATATTATTATAAGTTTTAAAGGAAAATGGTTTTCAAAATATTTTTAGGATTATTTCAAAAGTTTTAAAATAAAAATGTTTTAAAAAGGTTTTTAACCTTTATTTATAAGTTTTGAAATAATTTTCAAAGAAATGGTTTTCAAAACATTTTGAAGCTTCTTTTATAAATTTTCAACGAATTTTTTTTTCAAAAAACTTTCAAGATATTTTTATATGTTTTAAAAGAAAAAGGTTTCTAAAATGTTTTTAAAGCTTTGTTTATAAGTTTTCAAGTTTATTTTCATGAAAATGGGTTTTAAAGGCTTTAATGTTTTAAAGAACCTTTTTCAAAGAAGAAAGGATATTTTATTCAAGAAATGTTTTTAAAAGATATTTCAAAATTATTTTCTGTATACGATGACATTCTTTGATGTTACCCATTCAATTTTTGAAATTATTCAAATTTTCTATTCATATTCTTTCTCTGAATTGTTTATGTTTTGATGGATAGATGTTTATGAAGCATGTTCCTCTTTCACGAATTTTATTCTTATGAAATCTGCTTCTTTTCAAGGATTTGTATTTGATGAAATGATTATGAAACCATTATTTTTATACATGTTAAGATATAATTACATGTTTATGACACCCATTTAATTTCATGGGATTATGATAGGATTTTTATAAAACCCATCTCTTTTTATGGGTCATGATATGATGAATGTTTAATTATCTTGTGGCACATGTATGAATGATTTTATTATGAGATGGGTGAGACCTATATCTCCCTCCAATGAATTGGGTAAAGATTTATACTTCATGAGATAATGATGTGAATCAAGTCGTCAGGCTTGATCCATTATGTGAAGATGGGGAAACCCGATCCCTTATAAGGAAAGGACTGCAACTGTGGATGGTGGTGTGTACCGCCTAGTAGGTGTAGTCACCATGAAGTTAGAAGATGGGGAAACCCTATCTAATATGGGAAGATGTGGAAACCCTATCCTTTATAAGGAAAGATTTTCAACTGTGGATGGTGGTTTATCCCACCCAGTAGGTGTGGTTCCCATGAAGTTCCTTTATAAGTTCTAGCAATGAGTCTTTGATTATTGGGAATGATATCACATGTCTATGTATGCCACAATTACATGTCTTATTTATATGATATTATTTCATGGATTATGTTATTTGTTTCCTTATGATTCATGTCTTATGAACTACCAAGATTTATGCCATTATTCATGTTTATGATCCTTGATATGTTGGATATGATCTTATATTGTTATGATCACATTCTCATACCCCTATGATCATTTTTATTCTTACATCTCTCCCTTGTTTACCCTTAATGAGCATCTTATCTTTCCCCTTTTTATGTTTCCTTCCCCTGGTTGTGAAGATATGTATTAATAATGATGTTTTTAAGAAGGGTGATAGTAATGAAGAACCTAGTGGGTGATAATTTAGCTCACTTATGTACCATTTTTTATGTTTCCATGTTTCCAAATACACCATAATAATACGGTCTTTGGGTATCTGTTTGTTTGATGTTTTAAGTATTGTATAAAGTGATGTAATGTTAATGTATGAAAGCGAGGTTTGCTACATAGAATGCGATCTAATCTACTGTACAAAAAAATAACTATCTTAATATTAAATTTTAAAACCTTATTCATATATACTAACTTTTATATACATTATTTATTACTATTTATTTTTAATATATTAGTTAGTTATAACCTATTTTTACTATTGGGTGGTAGTGACTTTAATTGTTTTATTCATGATTTATGATGTATATTTTGGTATCAATTATTTGATAAAAACTTTATAATTTCTATATTATTTAAGGTAATATAATAGATAAGTTATATTTATTTATAAATCTATTATCTCATTCCATAAGTGTTTTAGTTATGTTGCATGAAAACTGAATTGGTGTCGACTTATTTAAGCAATTTTAGCGATCAAATATGATATTTTAATAATAAGTAAAAACACAATATAAAATTTTTATAACTTTAAAAAAATAATTAGTTACTTATTAAATTATATTAATATTAAAATTTAAGTTTCCATATTCATCCATGAGAGTGTTTTATTTCATTTTTTATATAGGTGATTAAACAGACCCAAACAAGAAAACGATATAACTCGATGGGTGAGTATGGTTAAGGAAGTGTATAATATAATTATAATAGAATAATAATTTTATTATTTATATTTTTTTGATTTGGTGAATTAAATTATGTGGTTTGGATAAATCATTAAAATCAAAATGAAAAACAAAAAATGTTACTTTGGAGGTGGTAGTTCCCACATATGCACGACTGCTATACTTTTGTTTTTCAAAGTGGATGAGAAGGAATAAATATTAGTTGTTCCATTAATATATCAAAACTAATTATACTAAATATACTCAGTTTCTTATATTACAATGGATAAGGTAATTTTGTAAAATAAATACTAAAAAGAAAAACTTAAGGATTAAGTAATACTCACGTTGAGACCTTTAACAATCTATGGAAAGTCTCCTTATAAATGAAGGGATTAAGATAAATTATAGGAATCAAGAGATATATTAAATTAAAGGTACTTATAAGAGATTAAATTAGGTATGGATTTTAAGTTAATTTTTAAGATAAAGTGGATCATTAAAAGGGTGGAAGTGATACTATTTTATAAGTGAAGAAAAGATCATTTTTGTGAATACCCGTTATTTTTCAATAATGGCATGTCACTATTCAAGGGAAAATGAATCCAAAAGTAATAAATAATGATTATGGGGTGAGATAAGGTCAATAAGTCCTCTACAACTGATTTTTACACATGTTTTAAAGATGTTTAAATCCTTTTAACACTTTATTTATACATTTTACCATTTTGGTTTTTTACTTTGGTAACTAGTTTTTTAAAAAGTAATTTATATTTTATTAAAATATAAAAGATAACACATATTATCAAATTTTGGTGTGATAAAACTAAATTTAATCCCCATATAATATAATTAATTTTTTAAATAAATAAAACTAAATTTTAAATTAAAATTTTAATATATAGAAAATGTGTTTTATAAAAAAAGTTTTTTGTACCATTAAGTATTTTTAATCTTGTTTAGTATTGATTACCAATTGAATGAGTGTTAAGATATATATATATATATATATATATATGAATAAAAATTATTTTAAAGTAATTATTTATAATATATTAATTTATTTTATTATATAAATATTATATAATTTTAATAAAACAATTCTTTGAAAATAACAGTTTTACCATTTTCACAATAAATAAATTTTATCCTAATAACCTTATTTTTAGGCAAAAAAATGAAATTTAACTTATTATATAATATGATAATATTGATATAAAATATGATTTTTTTGTTATATTTAATTCTTACAAGTGATGGGAACTAATTTTTAATATAAAGGAATGAAAATAGTTTTTAGAGTAAAATATTACTTAAGTTTCCAAAATGTTAGACATGAGTTGTATAAATTCAACATAGTATTTTTAAATGAATAATTATACTCCTTAAATAATTTTTGTTGTATAATATAAATTTTTATAAGTTTATATGTAAAATTTAATTAATGATAAAGTTATTAACATTAGAGTATCAGTAAAAACAATATTTTTTTTACTATTCTCCTAAATAACAATTATTTTAGACAAATATAAAAAATTCATCCTATGAAATTTTGGCATGTTGACTTAAAAAATAGTCTTAGTTTTATCAAACGCAAATTCTAAATTTTATATATCTATCTTTTAAATTAAAATACAATATATAAATAAAAATCTTATTTATTGAAAAAAGGCCTTTTAAAACTTTACATGTTCTCAATATAATTTCATAATAATATAAAATTTAAATAATTTTAATTTATTATTTAATATATTTAAATATTATAAACTATCATAATAAACATTTAAATTTTTTTATTTAATTTATCAATACTTTAAGTAATTAATTGAGAATAAACCATCATATTATTTATATATCCTTTATATGTAGGAATTTTTGATTGGTTAATATCTATTTTTTTATTTGTTGAAGTTTTTATTGTTGTAATATATATATTATAATTTTTATTAAATTTTTCATGAATCAGTTTAGTTTGGGGTTTCATGTGATTTAAGCTATCAAACATTTTATTTATTTAGAGAAAAAAATATATTTTAAAATCCCAGGTTATTACAGTTTACCCCACTTAAATATATTGGATGCTCACAATTTTAATTATTGATTAATAATTATGATATATAAGAAAATTATTAACATAATTATCAATCATGATGTTAATTTTAACATGAAATCCACCTTACTATCTAAGTCTAGATTAAGATACATATTTTTAATCATTAATTACCCATATACCAAAGTATGTATATACCCTAATTGTATATTCCTAGATAACCTGAATTTCTAAGACATAAAACTATAGAGAAATAATATATTATTCCAAAACAATTACTCTATATTTAACCCTAAAATGGTGTAATCTAATATACATAAATACAAACACTATCAAATATGTATTATAATCCCAAGTGTTTGGTAACTTCACCAAAAATATCATGAACCAATTTTTCATCAAATTTAAATCAATACCAAGGTTACCAATACTATCCTACAAAGTTTCTCTAAATAAATCAAGCCTTTATCTCATCCATCCGCCATTTTCTCACTATCAATCACATTTTACCCTTAATATTTATCCATCCAGAATCATGTGTTCTTCAAAAGTTATCTAAAAAAATATTAACTTATCATAAAATCACTTTTTCAAGGTGGTTGATACCAAAAAACATATATTTACAAATATTTAAAGTAAAAATACTAAATAAAATCCATAAATGTTCTATATAATCCTCATAAATTTTTAATACACTAAAATATAATTTGATAAATACGACTAAATCATATTCCTAGAAACCCTATACATAGACACTTTAATCATCCAACAACCTTTATAAACCAAGAAATGTCAACTTATTCCATAATACTTCCTTCCTATAACCAAATAATATGAATCATTTCCTAAAATTTATCAATATAAATCTAATAATGTTCCCTATGTTTAACATAAGTAAAATAATTCATAGCTTTTATATGTAAACCAACTATTTTTTTCCTTATAAGTTTTTTGGTTTATTCCCTCCTTTAACAAATATAAAACATCTTATTATTCCTTTTAGAAAATACCCTAGGTGCCTCTACCCACATTTTTTGACATGAAGGAAATTAAATATTCTTTCCTTCATCATATTCACCATCTATAATTCCATGAGATTGCATCATTCTCTTCATTGGTGCATTTGGAAACTCAAATAAGTTCACATTGGTAATCATAATTCTTGATAGATGGTTTGGTATACTCACATGATTGATCAATTCAGTTCTTATCTTATTAGGTTTCTCGTCGGTGTAGTCTTTTCATTATCCACAAAATCCATTATTAACATGGTACTTTCAGGCATCATCTATTATTAAATCAAAATGGGTTAACATGAGTGATGAATCATTAACATTGTACAATAATTATCACAAATTATCTTATTAGGAACTCAAACATTAATTTTTTTACTCTTTTAAACCATCAAATTATCTTTAGTTCAACCTAAATCAATCTTAGTTCAATCTAGGATTATTTAGATTATTTTATCTCATACTCCCTAACCTAATTTCTTAATATAATAAATCCTTCATAATAGCTTGAAATGGGAATGCGATTGACCAAATAATATCCCTCAAGAGTGTCAAACTAGGTGTTCACTTTGGCCTCTTTTTCAGGAAATGGGTGATGATTGATTTAATATACGATATGTGCCTTTTAGTTTTTAAACCCCAATATACATCCTTTCTAGATCCTATATTTACTTTTAGTATTTATACATGGATTTTATTGATAGGAAAAACAAAAAATCCTTACCTTACCAAAATTTCAGGATGTTATCCTATACTTATACTTATTCTTTAGACTTATCCTTAGGGTTTTCACTAAATTTATCTTATATTAATATCTAAAATTACTAAACTAATCCTAAAAAATAACTAAACCCATCTTTGATACCACCAATAGTAACCCAAACCCACACTTGTGGATTAGGAGATAAAAACACTTTTTTTAAAAACCATATTTAATAAAAATTGAGATGAACCTATCATTATTTTACAATAATAAAAAAATATAAACTTTACATCAATAAAATAACTACACAATCCTATTAATTGAAGGTTTAGTTTCTTTAGGGATTAGATATATAATAAACTTATTTTTCGGTACTTGTGATTATTTCTCTATAATTGAGAAACACTGGAATCCCTTATAGACTTCTTATAAATTACACTTATCTTCATAACCAGGGGAAGTGGAAACATAAGAAAGATGTGAGATCAAATTCTTAAAAAAGTTAAAGATAAGAAATAATGATCAATGATCATAAGTGTGAATAAGATGAAAATATTAGTATAACCGAAGTTTATATGGAAAGAATACTCAAGAAAACATATATCACAATACATGAGTCATGAAATATAGCATGACATAACATAAGAAATTAATCAAGAGAGTGTGGAAACACGAGTTAATGAAAATGATCCATGAGTTCATAACATAGTCATAAGAATATTCATAAGACTGTTGTTTTCAATTCTTTCACTGGGGCATGCATCCGTCTGTCGAGGATGCACTGGATGTTTCCCTGCATTCCTACTTTCCAAAGGTGGGCAGAATCCATCACTTATTTATGGACATTTTCTCCTTGATCGAAATGGGATGATTGGATATTGGTTCCTCCTTCCATGGATTCCTCATTAGAATTTGTCTCCTAGTTTGGGTCTCCTTGATAGATTTGAGTCGTGGTTTGTGAATCTTGTTCCCAGTGTCATATCTTTGTGGATGATGGTTAATTACACTACTTTCGTCAGGACATTCCAATGGGTCTTGATAGGGAAAAAAACTTTGGTCGAAGTAGATGGTAACATCAGGCATGTCAGGGAATATTTGGGTGCGTTAACATTGGTCAAATGTATTCTCCCTCATAGGAGGGCATCTCAATGGTGTGGAAACCTGAGGCATCCCACATCGTTTGTGGGGTAACTTATGCCAGAGGCATATATTTGAGGTTTTCCTTATCTTCCCATGTTTAACATAGGGTACACCATGTGTTTAATGTCTATCGAGGATAGTTATGACAAATGCTCTGTTTTTGAGGTTTTCCTCAGACATCCCATGTTGAATATAGGGTATTCCCTGATTTTAACATCTTTAAAAGATGGAATAAGAGTGATCAGAACATCCCATAGAGACATATCAGATTGGTATATCTCTATTAGGGAGCACCTAGAAGGTTTACTAGATAGATAGATTAGAACACCCAATGAGGGTGGATCCAAGGTGGTGTGTCCCATGGAGGGAATATATCACATTGTGAAGAATGATATGGACACCAATGAGGGCGGATTAAGGAAAGTGTTCCCTAGAAATGGGAACACCAAGGTTTACCATTGGCTGGGATTGAACCTCATGGTGGTTTCCTATGTACCCTGTGTAGACGATAGGGATCAAAACCCATATAGTTCGAAGGGGTGATGAATCTGGGTGTACACAAAGGACAAGGACCTGAAGACATGCTGGGGATTATGCATGGATAGAGGCCCATTTCAAGAGGGACACTCTTGTTTGGATGATTATGGATTGTGTGGGGCTTATGCATGGTTTGCTTCGCAAATGGAAATGGCATGTTTCCACCGGGATGTGGTGGCTTGGGTAGGAATCCAGATGGATGATGGGTGGTTGGTAGAAGTGAGTGAGAGGAATGGGATGAAATAAACATAAAGAGTATGATGATTATCACGAACTAACCCGGGTCGACCCTGAACTAGTCACCCGATCCGGCCCATGACATGGCCCAAGGGGCGTTCTTGATCCCCACAGGCTAGCAACCAGTGCCAGGAATCAAAATTAAACAGGTGGGAATGATTTTTCCCAAAAGAAAATAAATGAAGCAGCGGAAAATAAAAAGAACAAAATCAAATAAATAAAGAACAACCAACAACGCTACTAACCTGACTACGACCCAAAACTTCACATGACCCCGTGGGTCACTCTCCAATACCACAACCAACGTCGCTCAAGGAAAACAACTGAAGCTGGAACCTGAAACAGAACTAAAAACAAGAAAACACTATTGGCGTGAGTATTAAAACTCAGTAGGATAGCCTGATATCTATTCCCACTGCACTACCTTTAAAATAAAAGAAACACAATTTCAAGTTTGAACTACAATTTATAAAAGTAAGGGTTTCTACATGTTACTCAAAAACAAAGTATGAGTCATTATCCCTATTTATTTCTCAAAAACCCAAGTCATTCTTTTAGTGAGACATTAGCATTTTTCAAAGTGGAAGTGATGTTTACATTTTGAATTTTCACAAAAGTATAAAACACCTTTCTTTGAAAATAGTTTTCATAAACCACTTTAAAACCACACATCACTTTCTAGTAAAAAAACTACACATGAAAAAGCTACAGTAGTTACATAGTAAGGGAAATGAAGAGAAAATATATACAAGTACCATATTCATCACAACAAGTAACTGAAATCCAAGAGACATGGGTGAACCTAGGAGATCAAGAATAAACTAGAAGACACCAATACATGAGAAATCATCCTCTTTGACATGTCACACACGATGAAATAAAAATTCCCAATACCCTCAACCATCCTTTCTCAGGCAGGTCGATGGAAAATCCCATAGTAATAAACCCAATATATCCACCTACTATGGGCCACTGGTCAGTACCATAACCTACCAATGCATCAATCATTCTTAGAATATTCTATCAATATTCCAGATTCCCATGTCTCAAGTGTTTGAAAAGGGGGTGAGCCAACCGATGCCAACTGAGCATCCAATCAGATATATATATATATATATAAATCACCACAGGCATCACCCCTAGTCACTCCATGGGATAATATCTTGCCTTTAAACTACTCAAGTACCTGGGAGCCTCTAAGCGCGGCCTTCCAAACAGTCAATTTCAACCAAGACAGGAGAGTTATCCTAGGAGGGTTTTTATCAAAAAAATTTCATCATTTTCCATAAAGTTCCAAACGAGCATTAAATATATTTCCCAATCACCACTTTAAAAAGAACCAAACTGCTTGTTCAAGCTTAAGAAGAAATCATTTATCATTAAAAATAGAACTATAATTGAAATTCCGTGAATTAAGTTTAAAATCCAAATGGGAATTCTTTCACTGCTAGGTGTCCGCTCATCAAGAAAATATTTCCAGTGTCGTGAATAAAATGAACGACTCTTTTTACACCAAAGAATCATTTTAAAATTTATTATATTATATTAATTCTCATTTATTAAAATTAATAAAATATTTAATTGAAAAATTATCGTGTGCAATCATAACAAAATGACACCATTTTCACACTACAAGAATTGAATTATAACTTTTCATAATAAATGAATTAATCTTAAGTTTCATTATAATATTTAGCACATATGTATTTATATATGGCACAAACAACAGGAAATAAAGTAACTTAAATTTTAAAAGTAGTGCAATGGGAACCTACCTCAACTCGTAGCTCGAACATGACAACGCGACACGCCTTGCACAGGCGCACAAGCACGCACAAACCAATGCTCTTGGTAACGAGGGGTTACCCTGCCAACGTGCTGCAACCGTAAAGATAAATAAAATACATGAACACGGGCTTAAAACAATTAAAATAAATGAACAGTGCGAACAGGACCTCAACACAACTCGCCCCATCAACACCATCCTAAACATCCCAAATAAATTTAAAAGACCATTACATGCTTCTAAAAATTATAAACCACCCGAAAAATCCAACTAGACTTTTTATCAACCAAGTAGTGTGCAAACCTTCAGTAAACATACACCACATATTAAGAATGACCAAAAAAACCCCACCATTCACATGAAACAAATTTTTCTAAACATCTTAAACCATTAATCAAATTTTAATGAAGGTACAAAAGGTAAGAGATCAACAAAAGGTGAATGCAACCCTACGCAATAAAAGTCAGAGACTCAGAAATACCACAACAAGGTCAACGCACCTCAAGACATTTCCAAATCATGATCCGCACCACATAATTAATCCATAGACTCATGTAAATAATCAAACAAGAAACCCAAACATATCCAATAACATAAAATCATGGAACTACCTCAAAAGACGAAGAACTTCCTAGAACCAGTGCAGAACTTCAATCGACCCATCGCAGCACCTAAAGGAGTCTCAAACCAACCTTGAAAAACCAAATTGGAACAAAAAATTTTAGGGATAAAACTTAAAACCCCCCCTTAAATATGGAAGAACCAAAGCAAGGAGGGGGGGAGAAAGAACAACCAGACAGGGGGTTGCACTGGCGAGGAGAGGCCGGCTGGATGTGATGCCGGCAGTGGATATCACCGGAGAGGGTCTAGCCGTGGGTCAGGGGGCGTTTCTGGAGGCCAGATGGTGGCTGGACGGAGGGCCGGATCGGCAGGTCGGAAGCACAGGACGTTGGGGCCGACTGGTCACTAGGGTGCTGGGTGTGAGGCGATGGGGACGACAAGGTTGGCTGCGCAGGTAGGGAAGTGGGGAGGGGTGCGCAGTGCTGGACAGCGAAGGGGGGTGGGAGACCTAGAGGGCGGCTCGCGGACAGGGGTGAAGGGGGGGAGCGCAGTAGGGGTCCTGGTGCGCTGGGAAAGGAAACGAAGGGGGTAGGGGGCAACCCACAGCGCCGAACAGGGATGGGGAATGGGGAACCGCACCGGGTGAAAGAGGGGGGGGGGCTGCTTCGAGTTAGAGGGTAGATGCTAGGGTTTCTTATTTTTTTTCCATTTTTAATTATAATGCAATATTAATAATAATAATAATAATAATAATAATAATAATAATAAAAATGATAAAACCAACAATAATAATATAAAAAACACCAAAAAATATTATAATAAAATAACAAAAATAAAATTATTAATAATAAAAATAATAACAAACTTAATAATAATTTAACATAATAAAAATACAATAATAAAAATAATAATAAAATTATTAAAATAATTTATTAACAATTATATTTTCCACAAAATTTTTAAATAACAAAGATATTACTATCAACTCTTAATAATTACAATATTATTATCTACATAATAGCATTATTATTATTATTATGATTTAAATTTTAAACTAGTGTTTATTTGAATAAAATTTTATTTATTTTAAACTTTAGACTATTGCGCGGTACCCCGGCTGACTGTGCGGCTACCTCCCACCGTGCGGTGATTGCGTACGGGACCGAAACCCAGTAAAAGATATTAAATGACAAAAATTTTAATCTGGGACCCAGCCCAGACCTTGGTGCAAGGACCCAGAGCCAAGTAATACTAAAATAAAAATCAATTAAAAAGTCGGGGTGTGACAATTCTCCCTACCACAAACACTTTCTGCCCGCAAAAAGTCACCCAGTTGTACAACAGACCGAACAAGGGCCCGTGCCCGAATGAAACCTAGGGAAACCATAATACGAGAGAACAGGAGAACACAAGAGGGTTTTCCCCACCACAAGAGCTCAACTAATGTGGAAATTTAACACTCAAACATACTACCCCGGGAGGGGGGGGGGGGGCGATGCGGGAACTCCCAACCGATCCAAACTATCTTCTATAGCACGAGCGAAACAACACATTTGCTAAAACTTTGACATAGACCAAAAACACTGAACACTAGAGAGAAACCTCCGAGAATAACTTAACCCACGAAGTAAACTCGAGCATTACCACAAACGTCGATCCTTCCATAGGCACCTACATCTCCAAACGAACACAATCAAACTGAGACTAACCCATACAAGGTTCAAACACACTTTTAAAGAAAAATATATGATTCATATAATCATAATTCAGACAAACTAGATTTTTTGGATTACTAATGAACATGTCCATCCCAACTTCATGACGAACCAATGGACCTACAATAACGCAAAAACTTTAACAGTGGAAGAACGAGAACAGAAGGACTTTAAATGTTTCGTTGGCAACACGGAACAACAAAGCCCGAACTGAGGATTCACACCCCCGACAACTCCTGACTGCGTGTGAGCTTCATCCCAAGACCTGTGGTTGGGGCTATAAAGGTTAAAGCATCTCCTACCTCGCAATCAGGCACTAGAATCTTCTGGTAACCGTGTCTTTCTCAGGAAACGTTTCCTGCAAAACTTCTCCAAGTGACCCAGACAGCTGCAACGATGACACATCTTTGGAGGGATGCGACATGATGACTTCACGTGACCGAACCGGCCACACTAGAGGCACGCCACTAAACGGTCCGACGAACTAGAAGCCAAAACCACTGCAGATGACTCTTTAAAAACAGGTTCTTCTGGCACGCCCTGCTCGCCAGATGAGGAACCTTTGCAAGCAACCGAACACGTTGGATTTCCAACCATCTGCGCTCCAGATACCAACTCCACTAAAAATGCCTCATCCACCAACTTCTCAAAACAATGGCCCTTCAAAAGTAGGACCCTCTCCTTGATCTCTAAACAAAGACCCCCGATGAAGAGAGAAGTCTTCATCAAATCCTGTGATGCTACAACCAGAGAAAAGGACACAAGTTCCTTGAAATGGTCAACATATGCCTTCAGAATCCATTGTCCTTGTTGAAAGAGCATAAGTTCTTTCCTTTTTCTTTATCTTCACCTCTTCAGGTATAAACCATTGGATAAAGACAGATTTGAAGACATCCCACATAGTCCCAAATTGCATTGATGGCGGGGCAAGAAACTCACATACGTCCAGAGATGGACCTTCAAACAGTCCCAAAACAACACGCACTCTGATAGCTTTGGGAGTTACCAATATCCTAAAGGCACACTCAACCTCTTCAAACCACTTAACTACCTTTATTAGAAACTCTGGGGACCTTTCTCGGTGGCATTTTCTGAACAACATAAACATAGAGCCAAAACTGATATCAAGCCGAAGCAACATCAAATAAAACACCTTCATCCAAAACAACCAGATCAAAATAAACAAGAAAATACAAACACAACTCAAAAATTCCTCTTCCAAAATCCCCTTTCCATTTTTGATTTCAAAACATCCTTCCTTCAAGTCCACTTTCCAAATACCCAAACCCACTTTTCAAACCAAATCCAATTTTCAAAAATCATTTCCCTTTTTAAAATCACTTTATAAAAACAAGGTCAAGCCTTTACTTCCAAGTGCACACCTCAGTAATCCCATGAACCATTGCACATGTCTTCATCCAATTTCATTCATACGCACCAACACACACTTTCCACGCATCCTCTCACATGTAAAAACGTTCATAAGGAGTACCTGAGGTTTGACCCCAAACCATTCTCAACCAATTTCCAAGCAAACACCAGTTTTCAAAACCAAAGGCTTTCAGTTTTAAAACCCATTTCATAAATTTAAAGTCATTTAAAAGAAATCAGTCCCATTTTCAAACCCCTTTTTTTTTCATTTCCAAAAATGCACTTACACTAACCAGAATGAAAACGACACTCAACTTGCATCAAACCACCGGAGTGAGGGGCTAGCAGTCACACTTAACCTGGCGACATGGTAGTGGGCCATGCCACAAGTAAGAGTCAACAACTAGGAGGAATTCAAACCATGTACCCAGACTACACATGGTTCACTACTCCATGTTAGATCACGATGTAACATCTTTTTACCTCCGTTGTCATCCCTCAATCCAAAACAAACCAGAACGAAACAAAGATTCAATTCTCGGACTATCCCTGGCGACTCGAGGTGTGGAACGGGCGAGGGTTCATGACGTCCTTCTCGTACCTACCTCTCGAGTCCCAACAATCTTAATCTCCGTCTACCAGTAACCCTAAATAACAAGGGCCACCTCTGATATCATTTTGTCACGAACCAACCCGGGTCGACCCTAAACCGGTCACCCGAGCCAGCCTGCAACATGGCCCGAGGGGCATTCCCAATCCCCACAGGCTGACAACCAGTGCCGGGAATCAAAATTAAACAGGTGGGAATGATTTATCCCAAAAGAAAATAAACCAATCAGTGGAAAATAAATAGAACAAAACAAATAAATAAAGAACAACCAACAACGCTACTAACATGACTACGATCCAAAACTCCACGTGACCCCGTGGGTCACTCTCTAATACCACAATCAACGTCACTCAAGGCGAACAACTGAAGTTGGAACCTACAAAAGAACTAAAAACAAGAAAACACTATAGGCGTGAGTATTAAAACTCAATTGGCTATCCCGATATCTATTCCTAATGCACTACCTTTAAAATACAAGAAACACAATTTCAAGTTCTAACTACAATTTATAAAAGTAAGGTTTTCTACATGTTACTCAAAAACAAAGTACGAGTCATTGCCCCTTTTCATTTCTCAAAAACCCAAGTCATTCTTTTAGTGAGACATTAGCATTTTTCAAAGGGGAAGTGATGTTTACATTTTTAATTTGCAAAAAAGTATCAAACACCTTTCTTTGAAAATAGTTTTCATAAACCACTTTAAAACCACACATCACTTTCTAGTAAAAAAACTACACATGAAAACGCTACAGTAGTTACACAGTAAGGGAAATGAAAAGAAAATATATACAAGTACCATATTCATCACAGCAAGTAATTGAAAGCCAACAGACATGGGTGAACCTAGAAGATCAAGAATAAACCAGAAGACACCAATACATGAGAAATCATCCTCATTGACATGTCACACATGATGAAATCAAAAGGACCAATACGCTCGACCATCCTTTCTCAAGTAGGTCGAGGGGAAATCCCATAGTAATAAACCCAATATATCCACCTACTATGGTCCGCTTGTCATTACCATAAGCTACCAGTGCAGCAATCATTCTTAGAATATTATCTCAATATGCCAGATTCCCATGTCTCAAGTGTTTGAAAAGGGGGTGAGCCAACCGATGCCAACCGTGCATCCAATCAAATATATATATATATATATAAAGCACAACAACCATCACCCCGAGTCACTCCATGGGACAATCTCTTGCCTTTAAACTACTCAAGTACCTGGGAGCCTCTCTGCACAACCTCCCAAACAGTCAATTGCAACCAAGGTAGGAGAGTTATCCTAGGAGGGTTTTTATCAAAACATTTTCATCGTTTTCTATAAAGTTCCAAACGGGCATTAAATATATTTCATAATCACCACTTTAAAATGAACCAAAACGCTTGTTCAAGCTTCAGAATAAATCATTTATCATTAAAAACAGAACTATAATTGAAATTCCGTGAATTATGTTTAAAATCCAAACAAACATTCTTTCACTACTGGGTGTCCGCTCATCAAGAAAATATTTCCAGTGTCGTGTATAAAATAAACGGCTCTTTTTACACCAAATAATCATTTTAAAATTTATTATATTATATTACTTCTCATTTATTAAAATTAATAAAATATTTAATTGAAAAATTATCATGCACAATCATAAAAAAACAAAACTATTTTCACACTACAAGAATTGAATTATAGCTTTGCATAATAAATGAATTAATCTTAAGTTTCATAATAATATTTAGCACATATGTATTTATATAGGGCACAAACACTAGGAAATAAAGTAACTTAAATTTTAAAAGCAGTGCAATGGGAACCTACCTCAACTCGCAGCTCGAACGCGACAACGCGACACGCCTCACACACGCACACAAGCACACACAAACCAATGCTCGTATTAACACGGGGTTACCCCGCCAACGCGCTGCAACCATACAGATAAATAAAATACATGAACACAGGCTTAAAACAATATAAATAAACGAATAGTACGAACACGACCTCGACACAAATCTCCCCATCAACACCATCCTAAACATCCCAAATAAATTTAAAAGACCATTACATGCTTCTAAAAATCATAAACCACCTGAAAAATCCAACTAGGCTTTTTATCAAACATGTAGCATGCAAACCTTCAGTAAACATACACCATAGATTAATAATGACCGAACAAAACACCACCATTCACATGAAACAAATTTTTCTAAACATCTTAAACCATTAATCAACTGTCAATGAAGGTGCGAAAGGTAAGAGATCAGCAAAAGGTGAATGCAACCCTACACAATAAAAGTCAGAGACTAAGAAATACCGCAACAAGGTCAACGCACCTCAGGACATTTACAAATCATGATCCGCACCACATAATTAATCCATAGACTCATGTAAATAATAAAACAAGAAACCCAAACATATCAAATAACATAAAATCATGTAACTACCTCAAAAGAAAAAGAACTTCCTAGAACCGGTGCAGAACTTCAATCGCCCCATTGCCGCACCTAAAGGGGTCGCAAACCAACCTCGAAAAACCAAATTGGACCCAAACATTTTAGGGATAAAATGTAAAAAAACCCTTAAATATAGAATAACCAAAGCAAGGAGGGGGGAGAAAGAACAATCGGACAAGGTGTTGCGTTGGCAAGGAGAGGCCGAATGGATGTGATGCCGGTAGTGGAAATCACTGGAGAGGGTCTGGCCATGGGTTAGGGGGTGTTGTCGGAGGCCAGATAACTGCTGGACGGAGGGCTAGATCGGCAGGTTGGAAGCGCAGAACGTGGGTTCTTACTGGTCGCTGGGGTGATGGGCGTGAGGCGACGGGGATGACAAGGTTGACTGAGTAGGTAGGGAAGGGGGGAGGGGTGCGCAGCGCTGGACAGCGAAGGGGGACGGGAGGCCTGGAGGGCGGCTCACAGACAGGGGTGAAGGGGGGGGGGGGGGGGGGGAGCACGGCGGGGGTCCTGGTGCACTGGGAAAGGAAATGAAGGGGGTAGGGGGTGACCCGCAGCGCCGAACAAGGAAGGGGATTGTGGCGCCGCATGGGGTGAAAGAGGGGGGGGGGGTGGCTGCTTCGGGTTAGAGGGTAGATGCTAGGGTTTCTTATTTTTTCCCCATTTTTAATTATAATGTAATATTAATAATGATAATAATAATAATAATAATAATAATAATAAAAATGATAAAACCAACAATAATAATATAAAAAACACAAAAAAAGATTATAATAAAATAACAACAATAAAATTATTAATAATAAAAATAATAACAAACTTAATAATAATTTAACATAATAAAAATACTATAATAAAAATAATAATAAAATTATTAAAACAATTTATTAACAATTATATTTTCAACAAATTTTTTAAATAACAAAGATATTACTATCAATTCTTAATAATAACAATATTATTATCCACACAATAGCATTAATATAATTGTTACGATTTAAATATTAAACTAGTTTTTATTTAAATAAAATTTTATGTATTTTAAACTTTAGACTATTGCACGGTACCCAGGCTGACTGTGCGGCTACCGCCCTCCGTGCGGTAATCGCATATGGGACCAAAACCCAGTAAAAGATATTAAATGACAAAAATTTTAATCTGGGACCCATCCCGGAGCTTGGTGCAAGGACCCAAAGACAAGTAATACTAAAATAAAAATCAATTAAAAAGTTGGGGTGTGACAATGATATTGGGATTCAAACTCAAAGAGGCTTCCTACTTATCCCTGTGGTGGGGAATCAAAGTCCACGTAGTTTAGTGGGGCGATGGGTCACTAGAGGAGGTGGACCATGAGAATGGACACATGGATGGGACCCGAAGGAAGTAGAACCTCCGGGTTGGGGCATGACCTTCCTGAAATGCAAAAGGATCAAGTGAAAGGCCAGGATGAGACATGAGTGATGGGATTGAACATCAGGGAGGCCTCCTATATATCCCTGTGGCAGGGAATAAAAGTCCATGTAGTTCAGGATGGGGCATGGAATCAGGGTGTACACAAGGTACAACAACCTGATGACATGCTGGGGGATTAAGTGTTGTTAGTAGCCCGAGATTTGTCGGACATCGCTAAAGGGAAGACCAAGTATGTGGGTACCAGAAAAGGGGACACTTAAGTTTACCAGTATTTGGGGTTGAACCTTAGGGATTCTTCCTTCGTACCCTGCCTAGGAGACAGAGATCAAAACCCATGTAGTTAGAGTAGGTTTACCAGTGTTCGGGGTTGAACCTTAGGGAGGCTTCCTACGTACCCTATCTAAGATATAGGTATCAAAAACCACATAGTTCATATAGGTTTACCAGTGTTCAGGGTTGAACCTTAGGGAGGATTTCTATGTACCCTGTCTAGGAGAAAGGGATCAAAACCCACGTAGTTTTAATTTTTTTGGGGTTAAACCTCAGGGAGGCTTCCTACATATCCTGTCTAGGAGATAGGGATAAAAACATATGTAGTTATAATAGGTTTACTTATGTTTGGGGTTGAACCTCAGGGAATATTTCTATGTACCCTTCCTAGGATATTGGGATCAAAACCCACGTAGTTCAAATGTATACAATTTAACATCATGTGGGATGAGGGTGAAGCAACATGAAGTGGTCAAAACCGATGGGTGATTGGATTGAACCTCAAGGAGGCTTCCTTCGTGCCCTGCCTGGAGAGGGAAAGGATCAAAGTACACATATTTTGGTATGGGGGGATTGGGGTTTACACGCTAAGGCTTCCGATGGAGGATTCCATGGCTAGTGCTTACTCTAAGCCCACGTGAGTCATGATCGGTCTGAGGAACAAGTGGTAGTAAATACCCGACAACCACGTCGTGAAAGGAGCATCCTCAAAGGCTGATGAATGGGACTTATGCATGGAAGCTTCCCGGGTTCCGCTAAGGAGTGGAAACGGTGGATGGAGCTTATGCATGGAAGCATCTTGGGTGCCGCTATGGAGTGGAAACAGTGAAAGGGGATTACGTAAGGAAGCTGCCTGGGTGCCGCAAAGGAGCAGAAATGGTGGATGGGGCTTACAAATGGAAGCAGGCCATAATGTATTCCTCATGTCCAGCCACGAGGGAACCCAAAATCATTAGTGTATTGAGGCATATTATTGGGACCTACACCTATACGCTAGTGCACAAGTGGGATAATGTCAAGGGAATTGGAATTAGTCCAAACAAAGGGAGATGAAAAGTGTGAATCACATGCGCAACAATCGAAACACAATAGGGGTGACATGAATAAGGTAGATAACTGCTGACCATGTTCAAATCAAATCATCCAAATCGTGTTAGCCTGATATGGAAACAAACAAACGTGGGCCAACTGCGGACCATATTTGAAACATGGGGCCAAACCCAAAGTGTCTTCCAAAGTCTTTCAGGGCGTTGGCCCAAAAAGGTAGGTGAGACGAAGCAGCATGGGACCAGGCTATTAGGGGGTCCCTTCAGACATTAAAGAGGATACTAATCAGAATAAAGGACACAAGAAGAATGAGATGGAGTGATGGAATGCTCGAACGATTTCCAACGATCTTGAAATTACACTACAATAATCATTGAATGAGGTATTTTATTATTGTCACATAATCCATATGTTATTTGGAACAAGAGGCATCCTATTATTGAATGATAGGGAATGCTACAGTTTAAAGTCATGTAGTGAGGACTATTGGCATCTTATGCTTGGAGAATATGGAATCTCTTATTATGAACAAGAGGCATCCTATGTTTTTCATATAGGGTGTACTACAGTTTAAAGTCATATAGATTGGATTATTGTCATCTTATGCTTATCGCATAAGGTATCTCTTGTTAGGATCAAGAGGCATCCTATTTTTTTTTATATAGGGTTTACTACAATTTAAAGTCATATATATAGGACTATTGGCATCTTATTCTTGTCATATAAGGCATATATTTTTTTGAACAAGAGGCATCCTATGTTTTTCATATAGGATGTACAACAGTTTAAAGCCATATAGATAAGAGTATTGGAATATTTTTCTTGACGCATGAGGCATCTCTTGTTTGGAGCAAGATGCATCCTTTGTTTTTAATATAAGATGTACTACAGTTTAAAGTCATATAGATTGAACTATGAGGAATAAGGATCCTAGAAATGGATAGTGTTGGGACTTACACAAGATCCACCCTTTCTGGTTCAACCTAGCATAGGAGTCAAGTGATTGGGTTTGCAGGAGTTGCTTGAGGAATGGTTTAACTCAAGGTACTCAAGTAATTGAATTTGAGAATATGAAATCACGAAATGTGAAAGAGACCAAGAGGAATATGTCTACTCAAGGTATTTCATGGAGTGTGGAGGAGTATCTCTAATCATGGTATTTCATAGGTGAAAGGTGGATGCGTATAAAAGTGCAATAGAAAATGTAGACATCCCGGCCCAAAAAGTTTGAGGTGCAAATCTCCATTTTTCCCGGGGGTTAGTGATGGTAGCGAAGGTACCAGACAGGAGGGTCAGAACCATAACCCGACACTAATCCCAAGTGAGGGTGTGGGGGTGAATCCCCCATGGTATGGACCAATGGGTGTGAAGGTAGGAGCATCGTGAAAGATAGGTCTTCGAAAAGGAATGTAGTTCATAGATATTAGGGTCTCACGAAGGATGGAGCTTCACAGAGCTCAGGGTCTAATAGAGCATGGGAATTCATGGAGCTTAGGGTCTCATAGAGATCGAGGTCTCACGGAACATGGGGCTCACAGAGCATTGGGTATCGTGGAGCATGGGGCTAGCAGAGCATGGGGATTTGCGAATCTTAGGGTCTCGTGAAGCATGGTGCTTTGTAGATCCTCAAGAAACCTGAAGGATCTCCCTCCTTCCCAAAGAGAGGAGGTCTTTGTGGAGGGCATCACTTTGCAGTGATCGAGAGCATCGTGAAATGGGAGGTTGTCCACCGAAGGGGTGTTGTAAACATCCTTATAGGGGGGGGGGTGAGCCAGCTATTTATAGGTGATGGAGGTCTGGGGAGCTTTCCATGAAGAAAAAATGTGTTCCAAAAAGATAAAATGATGTCACGAAGGAAGTCGCATTCTGCAACTTGAGGCAGTTCCCTCAAGTTTCTTAGAGTCATGGATTCTACCATTATAACCTTTTTGGTTCTTGTAGAGGCTCCGATCAAGTTACTCGGACTCTTAGAGACTTCCATCATGGCCTTTGTGGCGCTTGCGGAGGCTCCAATCAAGTTCCTCTACTCTGTGATCACGGTGGGAGCTTTGCAAATGGACTCCGTGAACTAGTTTTCTGGCCCAACTTCGAATGTCCATAACTCCTAATCTGTAACTCTGTTAGTGCTCTACGACCTGTCAAAATTAAAGAATTTGAAATAGGATATGATCTTGGATCATTTATGGAAGCATTTAGAATATCATGTGGACGTGTTTTCTAGTGCCAATAACTATGTCACAAATATAATCAGAGGAAAACATTCTAAATATATCCTAGTATATCCACCCTTTTATGTTGTGAACAAATATAAGCATGTACACTCTTTTATGTTGTGATAAAATCAAATTATATACACTCATCATTATCTCGTGAGTTATAAATACTTAACCAATGCATTAAAGGAAGATATAGGACCCCACCCATCACTATCCATATATATGTGTTCCACTTGAAATCAATTATTCATCATATGAAAAAGAACCAATGGAAATAAAATTGGTTTCATATCCATTTCAAATGGAATCATGTAAGGAAAATATTCTTAGTTCTATAAATAATCATAACATGATATACCCATGTAAAATAAATGGCTATCCAAAGATATTCAAAAACTTTCTTAGTTAATACTATTCAATCTTGATAATAGAGAATAGGGTTTTTAGACCATAAAGATAGAGGATATATAGAAAAATAAATAATTTCCCCAATAATTCAATTAATGGAATATAAGTGTATACCCTTCAATCAAAGAAATGAAAAATATGGTATTTACAAAGGACAAGCATTCGAAGACAAGTTATGCCTATTAATAGTGGATGGTTAGGCTAAAAAAGGCAGCGATGAATCACTCCTCTAAGAGAAAATATTTTTTTTAAGTTATCCTTAAAAATATAGTTGATGTTATCATTTTAACAATATACTTGATTGAGCATAATATATTCTAAAGGATGTTTTCTTAGATGAAAAATATTTTTTTGGAGCTTTAAGAAAATCAGTTTTGAAATAAGAAACATTCTTGATCTTTTTGAAAAAATATATTTAAGTATTTTTTTATAAAATGAGGAGAATAATAATTTATTTTTGAAAATATGAAAATGTAGATAATAATTTTCATAGAAAAAGATAATCTTTTTTTGGAAATATGTGTTTACAAAAAAAACATTAAAAATTGATACTTTTCACACTTTGATGAAAATGAACCATACAAAAAATGTTAAAATTTTATTAAAAACTTTTAAAGAAGTTAAAATTAGTTAAATATTTCCTTAATAAAACATTAAGGAAAATAAAATGACATTATTAAAATATTATAATGAAAATAATCAAAGAGGATGGGTATTATTTGCTGAAAACAAGAGGTATGGTCAATTTCCTAACAATGAGTAAATAACGAGCCAAGGGAAAAATAAAATATTAAGAATACATATAAAACACCAAAAATAATAAAAGGAGGGGAAATTGTGGGGTGTTTTAGAAATAAAGTGTATGAAAATTACTCAAATTTATTATCTTTCAAATAAAATATCTATTTGAAATTGATATTTAAGAAGAAAATATTGTATAGAAATCCAACCCAAGCTTCCATCCACTTGGATCCCAATCTGGCTCACCACAAGTCCTGAAGAGTATTGCTGATCCCCATGGGCTGAAACTAGTTCCTAAGCATCATATGAATCCATTTTAATAATTATTTATCCCTAAATTAGAGATAAAATATAGTGGAACATCTTATGAGAGTATTATATTGCTTGTCCTTTCATTGGATGTTAATGCAATGCCGAACATATATATAATCAAAATAAATGAACATTCAAAAGAGGTGATAACCAAAAAAATGATCCAATCCATTTTCATAAATACCAAAAACCATCCAAGAAGTACACTACAACATTAAATAAAAATAAAACAACAATAAAAAACTCAAACTGAGCCCAAAACATAATTATGAAACCTCAGGTTTCTCACCACCACCCAAATCACCCCACCCGTCAGCCACAAATAACAAAACAAGAATCCAAATTGAAACATAGAGATTTAAATATATAGATGTGATCTAAATTTCCAAGTAGTTATTTACCCATCGAGACTATTCAATTCATTTCATTGATAAATTCATAAATTCTATTTTGAATATATAACTAGAAAGTAGTATTTTCAAATGTAAATAGGTAAAAAAACTAACAAACATATTAACACATTTGAAAATGTTCTAATATGTTTTCTTAAACTAAAAATTAATTCTTTGGAAAAATTTACACCAAACCAAGACATTTCAAAACCACACACTGATTAATATTTCTCAAAACAAACCATTTGTTTCCCTTAAATAAAAATAATCAATTCATAAACATTTAACCAGCCGAATCCCTCTTTAAATAAAAAACCCCATTTTTAAATACACTTTAAAAACTAAAATAAGAGTGTTTAAATTAAAAAAAGGTTTCTCAAATATCTTTGAAAACCATTTTTCAAAGTAAATGACCTAAACACACATGAGTCAAGAATAAAAAAGAAGGCACCAAAATTCTATAAGTATAATATAATTTAAAGTAATATATGGGTTCAAAAACAATATAATTAGGGGAAATTATACAATCAAGAATTAGATCAAAACCCTAATGTCAACTCCAAATCAAGAAATAAAATGTGTCATGGGATCTGACCTAGAATCCCAAATTCTAGACATATCTAATTTATTAAGAGCTTTCACTCATGAAAAAACTTCTAGCATATGATGAGTCCAAACCACAAGTCATAAAACTATCCCATGAAAGACTCATTGCAATGACACACCCCTCGTATATCATTATGAAAAAATGACTGGAGGGATACCCATAGTGTATAAACCAAATAGCATAATATAAAAACAGCTCCCCCTTAGTAATCAGATTACCATGATTAGTAAAGAAGTGTGGAACGTGAACATGCAAGCCAAGATTAACAAACTTGGCATAATAAATGACTATCCCTCACCTCCAACACCCTTATACTGAATATAATCATATATCCCATGCATATATGGAACAAACAAGCATATTCTCACACAATGAAAGAAATATTCATCACATAGTGATAAACAACCCACACAATGGGTAAATAACTGAAAGGGGAAATTAATTGGGGTCTTTCACAACCAACCACTTAAATCCAAAGTTATATATAGTCCTTTAACACAAATAATTATCTCAAAGTTTCAAGACCTTTTACATTTCATTAAAAAACTTTAAACATTATTTACAAATCAATAGAAATCTCTTACACCATCCAAATATTTCAAATAAACCCCTTAAAACAAGGGCTATCTTCTTTGAAATCCAAAAAAGGGAAAAGGTGATCCATTCCCATTATAAAAATTTTAAAAGATCCATTAAGGAATTTTCTCAAGGGTAAAATAACACAATCATTTCAAAATCACATTTTAAATTAATTAGAGAACCCATTTTTAACTCACTTTGAGGTTATCACCTCATTTTAAAACAATTACCACTTTAAAACATAACTATCACTCATTGAAAATCAAAACCATATAAAAATACAACAGATATAATAAAAAACATTTCAAAATTCCTTCTAGGAATTTTATATAATCTTATAGCATAAAAACTCCTACTAAAACATGAAAACATGAAATTAAAAAGAGAAATACTTTATGACAAGATCAAACCACATTGAAATGATTTTAAATCACCATATTGATATCACATATATTCATAATTTTCATCAAATGTGATTTATAAAACACAAACGTACTTAGAATTAAAAAATAAAAAAATTTCATAGAAATGCCTACTTAAAAGAAGAAGAAACCAATCAAAAACCTATCACCTTCAATGACAACAAACTGAATAAGCAATAAAAACTCCTTTAAAAGAAATAAAACCCTTGGTTAAAGACATACTGAACCCAATCCCAAGATTATACAGTAAAATAGGGTTCTATGAGGAATAATAAACCTAGTAAAGAAGGAAAAGATCCACGTGAAGGAGAAATAAGAGAAGATTTACCTTGGAACCTCTTGAAAATCACCAAATAAGGACCAATAATTAAAGGATAAGGTGGTTGTAGCTCCTATTTGGGATACCAAAGGTTGGACTATGTGTATGTGGAAAGGAAGGGGTAAACCCACTCCTAATTAAAAGAGTTTATTTTGGTTAAATCACATCTTAAGTGATTCTGGGTAGGCCACATAGTTTGGTTGCACAATTTTACCAATTGTGCACCAACCTTATGAAAGCCACTTTTTAAGAAAATACCACCCACATGGTTTATGGGGATATCCATATAGTTGTTAAAACCATGTGGAATCCATGAAAAATGGATCTATCCCCAACATAACACAATTTTCATGACCACCACACGGTTTCTCCTAACTCTGCAGATAGACTGTGTAACACCTAGAAAATCTCTAATATACCAATATTTATTCCCAAAAATAATTGTGAAACATAAAATCAAAATATAAGATAAAATGAAACAAATTAATCACTATAGTGACATTTGGGTGTCATAATTATTCCCACCATGCCACTTTATACCCCCCAAAAGTCCACTGTTGAAAATAGAAAGTGATAGTGAACAAAAGATCAAAAAGGGACATAACCAAGAGAACCAATCAATAGGATTTGACCTAACCAAGATCCTAAAAAATTATCAGACCAATCATCGAAAAGATTTCCAAGAATCTCCAAGAAAAACTGAAGCAAAAAACTCAAACCATGAGTTCTAAGAATTTAGGGAGACCTAACAAGGTGTCCCCACCATTTATAATTCCTATAACACGGTGGATCCAAAGAAAATACTTAGAGACCCATCCTCAAAAAAACCAATAAACCTTGATATAAAATCACTCTCAATCCAAGATCACTTCCGAAACCAATTCGAGGAAGAAAAAAATAGAAGTGTCCTAAAAGTAATGAAACAATCTCTCACCTTAGGAAAAAACACACAGATAAACTTGGACAAAAAATCAGATCACCCTCATATAGTGGATCCCAAAAATTCACTGCCAAGAACTATCTAGTATACAAAATTAGTTGATATATCACCCACCCTAGTTATCCAATCATTAACCAAAGGCCTCTCTCTTGTCCAAATAATAAGCACCTCAAAATATCAACACAATAATGGGTAAAAACACTATTCTCAAGAAAGGTTCTCCTAAACAATGTGGCACACCAGAAAAATATTCAAAAGAAACTCAAAATGTTGAATCAAACAAGAAAAAAACATACAAAAACATCCATAAGGGATGTTACACAAAATAACCCACCACAATAATCTTTACATAAAAGAATCAACCACAAGATTTTAAAAAAACATATGAAACTATAAAAATGAACCAAAATTAAAACAATAAAATGGAAGGTCTTAAAAGAAACCATGCATAAAAGGATTAAACCAGGAAAAATATTTGATAATTAAAATAAGAGTTATTAGAATTATATGGAGACCCACACTGGAAGGAAATGATATATCTTTTATTCCCATTAGAAGGACCCCTTCTTCTAGCTTTGGATCATCCTATGTTTTACCCTCACCCATCGAGTTACCTTCTTTCCCATAATATGGAACTATGAAATCCCCCCAACTGGTTTCCTATAATAGTCATATTCTATCTAAATGTCTTCATTGACAACTTCCTAATAATATTTCAGGTGAGACACAAGTATAGATAGATTAAAAACTGGGTGAAGGCTACCCACAAAGAAATAAACTTTCACAGAATCATTGACAACTAGTATTAGAGAGAAGATAAAAAGCTAAGAGAAGTGATCAATGTACTCCCTCATTAATTGATCACCCTAACGAAGGCTCATATGCTAAAATTATCTCTCCACTTTCAAGACTTAATGAAAGAACCACTACAAAAATACTATCCAAAAAATCTCTCAAGAAATAAATTCATGGAGCTAATGAGGTATGATATGATCCCTCCAAACTCGACTAGAACCAACATACAATTTCACGACATCTCTCTCCCATGAATATTTCTATTTTATGAGGGTATTGAGGATAAACTCAAGCCTTTCCAACCACATTACCACTTCTACTGATCCTTGATCACTATAGAAATAAGGTGGATTCTAATTCAAGAATTTTGAGAAGTGATCTGAGCATAAGGAAGGTTCCATGTACACCAATGCACTCAAAGTTTGGGTAGACCTAGGAGTTGAAGAGACTTTTTAAAATAGTATTGTAGGTTTAATAAAAAAAACATGAGACATGAAAAAAATCAATTCATGCATAAAAACATAAACCACTAAAACAAGGCACATCACATTCACACCATAAAAAGAAACTTTTATTTCAAAATTACCAATATTCACCAAGGAATTTTGAAAACACACTTCACCAAGGAATATTATTTTAAAGAAATATAAACCAACTTTTTAAAAACAATTCAACATTAGTGGAACACATATCACCCAAATAAAACATATCATAAAATCCCTTTCAAAATTCCATTCCATTTTGAAAACTAAAGCTTCCAATAAATGATCATGAAATATCAATTTTCTTTTTTAAAATACATTTACAAATTTCTCTCAAAACAAAATCCATTTTTCTAAAATTTTTCCGAACAAATCAATGGAAAAAACCATTTTATAAATAATTTCATGAAAACTATGGATAATCCCTCTTCCTAACAGTCCATAAAATATGTATTTGAAATCAAACTTTTAACAAAATTCCCACATTTTTCAAAATAAAGATTTAAAATTAAGGACAACCAAACAACCACACAAACTTTCAAACAAGTTTTATAATAACCACATAAAAAATGAATCAAAACACCCCCAACAAGTGAAAATCACTTTCAGAGAAATTTAGAATCGAGATGAGTTAAAAAAATAAAATGGGGAATAAATAGGGTTATACCTGATCTTGATGCACATGTTGGGAAACTGTGAACCAACCATGAAACCTGCTCTATGAAGAGAACATACTCAAACCACATGATCTCCACATGATTTCCAAATCCATGTGACCTAATAATTCTACTCAATTTCTCCTCCATTTTCATCCTGAAACAAAATAGAGACCCTAAAAATTAATTATACAATCAAAGAAGATAAAAAAAATCATCAATACACATTATAATCCAAAGAAAAAGAGCTAAAAACAAACTCAAATTCTAAAATTTTAAATACAAAATCCCTAGGTTTCTTAAGGATTGGGAGGAGAAAGAGATATCTTGACTCACCCCACCCTTACCTTTCAATATAAGACAACCTTAATTGCCTTTCTACTGGGAAATATGAAAATAAAAAATGGATACTTAATAAGATTAGGATCTTACCAATGAAACTACTTCTAATACCATTTTGTAGTGAACTAACCTAGGAAACCATCCACTTGAAACTCGACTCAGCTCACCATAAGGCCTGAAGGGTGTTCCTGATCCCCACGGGCTGGGAACTAGTGACTGAGCATCGCATAAATCCTTTCTGGGAAACTTTCTACCGTTAATTAGAGTTAAAAGATAGCATAACATTTTTTGATAGTGTGATATGAATCACCATTTCATTGGACATATATGAAATGTAA
This sequence comes from Viscum album, assembly GCA_963277665.1. Lineage (NCBI taxonomy): Eukaryota > Viridiplantae > Streptophyta > Magnoliopsida > Santalales > Viscaceae > Viscum > Viscum album. The sequence continues at coordinate 871,081,434 of OY728143.1, read as the reverse complement.
AACATATATATATATAATCAAAATAAATGAATATGAAAAATAGGTCATAACCAATAAAACGGATCTAACCCGTTTCCATAAATACAAAAATAATTCAAACAATACAATACAACCTTAAAAAAAATAAAAAAGTTATAAACCCAATAAAACCGATCTAGAAACACACCCATGCAACATCTGGTTTCTTACTACCATCTAAACCACCCCACATAGAAATCAGGTAAAAAAACCCGACCCTAGATGGAAACCTAGAACCCGAAATATATAGAGGTTAGATAAATATCCCATTAGGTATCCTACCACTGATGATATGTAATTTATTTCCTAGAAATATTTATAAATTATAGTTTGAAAGATTAAATCAAAAGTATACTTTCCAAAAATAAATAGGGGAAAACTTCTAACAAGTACATAAAAACCCTACAAAATATTCCACTGTGTTTTATTAAACTAAAAACAAATACTTAGAAAACATTTCTATTAACATGATACCTTTAAAAACAATTATAAAACCTTGATATTTTTTTTATTTTTTTGAATTAATTTTATATTTTTGATATTTTTTATTTCACGCAACACTGAGTATTTTTTTTCCACAAAGTTTGGCTTCAATTATATGCAATACTAAGTTAATATTGTGCTACATGCAATAATTAGATTAACTTTTGGTACACACAACACTATGTTTGAATTAGGATACAAGAAATACTTAGTTTCTTTGATAGCTTGCGCAATACGAAAGGATGAGTTTTTACCAAACTATAATATACCATCAATATTATTTTTAAAATACCATTGTAGCAACCACCTAGCCATTTGAACGAAAGTTTCGAATAAAATTAACTAAATTAGGAAAATATGATTTACACATGTATATAAAATTAATCATTTGGTTATGAATTATTAGAAGTGAACGAATGAACTATTTGAAAATAAAGAAATTACTTTTCTAAGAAAACTATTTTTCTATGAAAAAACACAAGTTTTTATCAATAAATTAAATAAAAAAAGTTTGATTAATTTTTTTTATAAAATTTATATATTTTATTTTCCATAAATATTTTTTATACTAATCCAATATATTTTATAGGTATAAGATAAGAATCTATCAAATTTTATGAATTAAAAGATGTATTTTTTCAAAAGGTAATTTTAACACCATTTAATGAAAACCCATTTAAAATTTATTTTTTGATACTTCATAATTTTTTTTTGAAAAATAAAATTTATTTTCTGAATCATAATATAAAAATTTTCTTTGGGTGAATTTTTTGGTATCTTTCTGAGAAGTTTCATTTTTTGTTGAATAGTAAAAACACTGAATTTTAATTAGAAATTGCTTCTTCATCTAATTTATTTATATAGTTAAATTATATTTTAAATTTGTTTTTAAGTATAATTAGATCAATTATACTTCAATTTATAAAATTTAGGTCATTTCACATTGAAATTGGATATAAAAATATTTCAAACTTTTGGACCTTTTCGCTTAAAAACCCGTTGTCGTGACACATCTGCAAGATTTATTTTAAATGAATTTTTTATAGTTAAGTGATTTGAATTTGGAAAAATTTATTCCTTATTTTGAATCATTATATTTTATAACATATAATAAGGTAATTTTTTTTACCAAAAATATTAGTGAAAATGATTAAAATTAATTATAGCGATTAAGAGAAAAATTAGCTTAACTAAGGACTAAACCTTAGAATTAAGGGACAAAATTAGCTATAAGTTTATCCAAAATAAATTTTATGGACATATTTTGACTCTATAATACATTGGATAAAATTTGGACCATTATCAGAGCCAATTGAAAAGAAAAAAAACGTGGATGGAATTCAGTTTTCAAAAAATTTCAAGAATGCCACTCCTCCTCCACTATAAAAAGACACTCACACCTCCCACTTATTCACACCTATAAAGCCCTTTGTATCAAAAAAATTATGATCAATAATCTCCAAGAATACCTAAATTTATCTTTTAATCCGCTATTTTTTAATAATTCAATCCAAGGAATCTCTTTGATGCAAACTCAAAGGGGTTACCCAAAGAAGAGGTAACATCCCTTCTCAAGCTCCTTTGCTTTTATTTTCATTGTACACCCCTAAAATCTTATTATTCCATGATTATATAATAAAATAATTATCCTAAATATAATTATATTTTTTTATTCTAAGGGTTTTACCTTCACTTACACACACTTCCGTTTAATGGGCAACAAACTTATCACTTTTGTGTACGACTAACTATCGCCTCACGAAACGATGTTATTCATTTTTCCTTTTCTACCTATCAAGGTTAGAAATTATGAAAGGAAATATATTTTTATATGATATATATGATGTATTTATTCTTATTTTATTATAATACAAAACATAACTTCATGATTTCTATTTTGTGTAAAAATTATAACTTCGTTTGTGGATGTGTAGACTACCGGCTCCTCAATGTGAGGTGATTCATTCACCCATTACATGGAATCTATTAAGGATGGGTTTAGTTAACTTATATGATATACATGACATAATAATTCTAATTTAATTATGTTATATATATATATATTCATATATTCCATTTACTTTCTTTCTTTCAATACACAAATAAAACGAAAACAATGTTCATACGTACATATAGCTTACCATCTCCATGAACGGTGTATTCTGTTTCACAATTATATCATTTATAGATTGTTATAAATATTTATATAATGAATATATATGATACTTAATAATTAGTATATATTGAATATATATATATAAAATGTATAAATTGTAATAATTAGACAAAAAAATTAAAAATTAATAAATTACAAAATTATTTAAAAATTTATCAATGAAACAATTATCAATACAAATGAATAAGTATAATATATATATGGTAATTATAAATAGTAATAAATAATATATATTAAATATAAATATATGGAAAATGAATAAAGTGTAATAATTAAAAACATATTAATGTCTTATTCATTTTTAAGATTTTTTTTTGATTTTTCAATTTAACATACATCAAACATCGTGTGTTACATTCTCTCTCTATTGTTAAAAATAAATTTCCCAAGTGCTGTATTTTTGAACCCTCCACACCAGGAAACCCCCTTCCCTATGAAGAGACCACTCTAGAGAGGCCCTAGACGGGGAAGGAACTGATGCCAGCTGAGATGACAGAGTGACCTCGAGGTTTACGTCCCTATCAATGATGGTTCGACATAGCAATCTGTCGGCACATGTGGTACATGCCTCAAACCCTCCCGGTCAGGGACTGGGTGACCCGACAAGATGGGTGGATCTTGAGGGAGAGGCTTGCCCCGAAATCAGACTCCTAGGATTCGAACCCTAAACCTCCCAAAGAATGACTGATTTAGGACAATCACCTTCACCACTGCACCACCGCCGAAGCGACAATATCGTGTGTTACTTTGATTTCACACACACACACACACATATATATGTAATTAATGCATTTTTATATAAAACATGAAGACACAAATATTTAGGTAATTAATGAAATCTTATATATAGAAACACATACATGTAATATTTATGTAATTTTTTCAAATTTTAGTATATTTTAGAATTTCATTATAACATGATACATTTAATATATTATATTTTAATAAGTCAATTTTATTTATTTATTTTTAATATTACTATAGTTGGGTATTATTTATTCATTTTTAATATTTAATATTTAATATTTTTTATTTCATTTTTGAATTCGATCATTTTTAATTATTTATTTTTATATATTTATTTACTATGTTTTAGTATTTTCCATTTGTATTCACATTTACTTTAATATATATCCATATTTTTTTAATAATTTTTATTTAATTAATAAAGCTTATCCATGTTTTCAATATTTTTAAAGTGAACTCATTTTGTTTTATTCAATTTCACAGTTTTTTAAAATACATGTATTTAAGATTATATATCCATTAATAATGTTAAAATATATTTATAAATAAATATTTACAAATAAATATATTTAAAAATGCATATTTACTATATTTGTAAATTTATAATTATTATAAATAAATACATATTTTAAAAAAAGTATTTATATAATTATAAATAAATAATTATATATATTTAAATAATTATAAAATTATAATAAATCTATTTATATAATGTACTTGATGAGGCTGGAACCTGAGACCTCGCTGAGACCCACATGGGCAGCTATCACTGAGCTGCACTTTGAGTGTAACACCCTGAGATTTTATGATAAGTATTCTTTTTAATTTATTTGATGTCATGTGTTTTATGCTACACCAAGATTATCTTGTGCTATACGCAACACCGTATTAGCTTGCAGTATATGCAACACTAATCTTTGATCGTGTTAAACACAATTTCAAGTTTGTTTGATAATAGTTATTCTACGCAACATTGAGTGTAAACATATATATATATATATATATATATTTAATGTATAAATGAAATATGGTTGGATTCTATTATACTCAACAACAAATGAGTCTTGCACTACACGCAACCCTGACTTGACTTGCATTACACACAATCACGACCTTCCTCGATAGCGTGTGTTGTACGTAATAGCAGGTTTCACTAAACAATGATATATTGTTATAATATAATTATGGACTAGCCGTTATGAATAGTATTAACTAAATTTTGAATTTTATAACATTATTATTCATCTTATAAATTTTCTAAAACATTTTATGTGAACAAAATAATTTTTTTGGGTGAAATAAATATTTTTCAAAAAATGAAGTTTTGCCGCCTTTTGATGGAGCACCCCCATTAAATCTAGTTTTGACATGTTTAGAAGTTAAATTTTAAAAAATAAACTTCTTCTTTTGAATCAGGATATAAAAATTTACGTTGGATAAAGTTTTGACATTTTTCTGATAACTTTCATATTTTAATGAGTAGTAAAAACACACTATATTTTAATTAAAAACAACTTTTTTCATCGTAATAATTTATATGGTTAAATTACAATATTTAATGGTTTTAAAGTATAAATAGAATATATTTTTACCATTTAATACAATGTATGTCATTATCATTGATTTTACCTTGAATTCGTAGGCTAAACCAATTCAATCTTTTGCAATGTTTTAAACAAAAACCCGTTTTCTTTCAACAACGGGATTAATTTTAAATTAATTACTGCAAATTATGTGTTTTGAAATTAGAAAAATGGATTCCATATTTGGAATAAGTGGGTCCAAATTATGTTAATAGGCTACTTTTTATTTTTGAGCATTATGAATAGTAACTATGATAAATTTTATTTACCATAGTTAAAGGTAAATCGAGTAATTAAGGGTAAATATAAGATTATAAAATTACCCTAACACCTGCCAAAATCCTATTGGATGACTAAAAGTATACCCATATCACCTAAGGGTCAGATTAGATTCATTTAATAGAATTTGTTCCATGAAAATAATTTAATTATTATTAAAACCAAAGAAAGTGACAACATGTCACTTTCTTAAATCCTATAAGTATAATAATTTTAATTTAGTGATAAACTTAATGAAACTTAGAACATGAATAGTCTCCAGAAATATAATACAATTATATACATCATATGAATTTATTTATAATTTTTAGGGATTAAATAATTATCATTAATTATGACACAATAGTGATGTTGAAATTATTTTATTAATTAAAATATCAAATAAATGGCTTTAAAAATATTAAAATGAATATTATATGAACTATTTAATGTTCTCCACTAATTTTATAGATACATATGAAATTTTATGAATCTAATAATGATTTTAGTTTGAACATATCTTCTGTATATATTTTATTTAGATTCAAATAAATGAATAGTGTCAAAATTGACACCATTGTTATTTTATAAAAATAACATATTATTAAATTGTTTAGAAATCAAAAAAATATTTAAAAATTATAAATTTAAATTTATATAGTCTAAAATGTCATTAAGTATCAAATTATGGAAAATTCATGACACATATGTAATTATTTATAATAATTTAAAATTTTGAATATTATTACCACAAATAAAATTAAATTGATAAATAAGGATAAATCAAGTTGATAATGTTTAAAATAAATTCCTAACATGTCTAAATTTTATTTGTTGATGCTATTACAACCCTATCTCATCTAATATTAGGATATGAGTGATTTTGAAAGTTTTTAAGTGGGGTTGGGATTTAATATAAACTAACATTTCTTATATTTCCAAAGGTGCCCCTCTCCTCCCTTATAAAAGGGCATCTCCTCCCTCTCTTCCTCACACCACTTTGAGCCTTCAATCTCGAACAACCCATGAAAATTTCTCTTCTACACTTCCATAGAAACATCCTAGAGGTTCTGGTATTCTTAAAAGACCATCTTTAGTGCCCTAAGAGGAGGTTAAGAAAAGGCGCTTCAAAGAAGAGGTGATGTCCGTTACCGATTCTTTCAACTTTATTCCTTCTTCTACTTCTTCTTCTTTAGTTGTTTCATTATGATGTAATAAAATCAGTGTCACTAATATACTTATATGTTATTATATGTATGAAACAACCCTATTTCACCATCTATCCATCTTACAGAAAATGAAATCACCGCGCGTGCGTACGTACGGAATACCGTCTCCACGCCGTGGTGTAATCTGTTTTCGACCACCACCTTACTTGGATGGGTATAATGGTTTAAATATATAACTATATATGAATATTTTAAAGTGATATTGATTCTTAAATTTTATACATACACTTCAATACAATTCCACGATCTTGGGAGTGATATCATCGCTCGTGCGTACGTATGGACTACCGTCTCCACGACGCGATGAGATTCATTGTCCATGTTAACCATTCATTAATGATTATAAAGTATATATAATAAGTAATCATGAAATATATTACATAATAATGATACTGGATTTATGTATATGTATATATACTTCATCGACTTAATTCCATTCAATTCAATAAGGAAACGAAAATAGCGTTCATGCGTACGTACAACCTACCGTCTCCATGAACAGTGTATTTCATTCCATTTATCGATCTATCATATATTTATATGTATATTATGAATATATATTACATATAAATTATGTTTTACATTCTTTAATTAAGTAGATATTGTTATAAGTAATAATATCAAGAACAAAAAGTCCAAACAGGTACGATAAATAAAACAATTTTACCCAAAACGCTACTTTAACATGGAACTTACAAAAGAACGGGTGATATAAAGTCATAAGTGTACCATATATTATATCATAACAATGAATATGATTCTTTAATAAGTCAATGAAATTATTTAAATCATTATACAGGAGGTTCGGATACGTACGAAGCATATCGGACCTAAGGTAAGGGATAACTTTTCCAATCTCGTTTTTATCCGAGATTATTTATTCGTAAGTATTTTCTGGGTTTATATTTATCATCCATTTACTTTTTTTCTAAAAATGTTTTCATGTATGTTTAATGTCATTTTTACCCATTTTGACTTTTACTACTTGGTATGTATGAAATCTTTCTTTTACGAGGTACTTTTTGACTTTTCCGGCAAAATTATGAGAATAATGTTTTTTAACTTATACAGCGAACGGATTTTTACAGTTTTATAAAGACTTATTTTTATGAAGCTTACTCCAAAATATTTCATGACTATTTTCAAAAAAATCTTTTTATATTAAAATTGCATGACATTTTGTGAAAAGAGAATGATTTTGAAGAATAAAGGATATTTTCCTCAAGAATTCATTTCAAGTGTTTTATCAAAACCGTTTTTCATCTGAGATGACATTATTTCATATGTGTATGTTTCAAGTATCATGTCCATATTATTTACATGGTTTCACTTTTCTTATTACGAAATGATATCCATTTCTTTTATATGGGTTATGTGATGATGGGATGATGTTTATGAAACCCATTTTATTCGTTGGGTTATTATGTATATTGCATGTTTAATTTGTGGAACAAGTAAGAATGATTTCATTATGAGATGGGTGGGACCTATATCTCCCTCCAATGCACTGGTTAAAGATTTATATCTCATGAGATATACATGGCTGGAATGGTAAGTTAATCCGGTTCAGTGTTATAGGACTGAAACGAGGAGTGAACTCGATTCAAAAAGGGACTTTGTCCACTAAGATGGTCATGGAAGTAATGCCTTGGATACTATGGAAATCATATCATGTGCTTAATCGTTGCCACAATTACATGTTTTATTCCCATGCTAATTTATCATGATTAATGTTTCTTCATGATCTATGCCTTACGTACTTCCATGTTTTATGTCATTGCTCAAGATTTTGATGTTTAGATTTTATGCTCATATTTTTTTACATTCAAATGTCTAAGGATTGTTTTATATTCTCTATGCTTACCCTTACTGAGCATTTGAGCTCACCCTTTATATGTTTTCTTTTCCCCAGGATTTAAAGAAAGGTTTTAGGTAAGAAATCAAAAGGGGAATATCATTAATGGAGAAGTTTAAGATCTTTCACCAGGATTAGAAGATTATTTTCCGAGTTTCCAAAGACACTAAACCATTATGGTTCTTGTGTTTCTGTTTTCGTTATGTATTAAGTATTCCGCAAAAGTAATGTATTGTCCATGTACGTCAAGCTTTGGGTCTCTACATTGAGGGTAGCTACCGCTAAGGTGCACCTTGGGGGCTATATATATATATATATAATTATATAAATATCTAAATATTTTTTAAATTAATTATTCATATATTTATAAATAAATAATTATATATTTTTAATAATTGTAAAATTATAGTAAATATATTTAAATAATGAATTTTTATATATTATCTATATTTATTACATATATATAATTATATAATATTTATAGTGATATAAATATATTTATAATTATAAAATTATAATAAATATATTTACAGTATTTATATTTATATATATTTATTAAATATATATAATTATATAAATTTACATAATGATATAAATTTATTTATACTTATAAATAAAATAAAATATTTTTTTAAAAAGTATTAATGTAATTATAAATACATAATTATGTATTAAAATAATTAGAAAATATTTATAAAAAATATATAATTATACAAATATTTTTAACATTTTTTTATAATTATAATTATAAATAATTTACTAGTGCTAAAGATTTAGCATTGATAAAGGTTTTTATTAGAACATTTTTGTAGCGCTGATAAATATCGATATTTATCAACGCTAAAACATTTGCACTGAGAAATATGTCTTTTATCTAAATTTTTAATGCTAATAAAGCTCTATCTTTATCAGTGCTAAAAAAGCTCTGATAAGGACACTTTTTATCAGCACTTATCAATTTAGTATTGATAAAAGGGATATTTATCAATGATTTTTTGAAAGCAATGATAAAAGTGTCCCTCTTCTATTTAAAATAACCATAACCATGACTCATTCTATCATGATTCTCAAGATCTCACAGAACTTCCCAGATACCAATGATACTCCTTCATGTTCTCTCAAACGAATTAAGGCTAGAATCCAATGTATGTAATTTTATCATTTTCCTCTCTCATTCTTTGATTTTTGGGTTCCTCAGTTTGTGTTTTTGTGTTGTTCTTAACCATGATGAACCCTATATATCGTATCTCTCTATCTATTGCTTACCTATACTTACAAAACACCACCCCTACACTATGAACTCATTCTTGCTTCATATGAAACCACTGAAAACTATATCTCCATCTGCTGTTATAGCTATTGGTGATTTTTTTGATGTTTCAGTTTTATTATTTATTATTACCTTTTAGATACTGTGGTTTTCCTTTGTTTGAATCTTTTTTTCACAGTATGACATGCACATGGAGACTATTTTTTTAGCATTATATTGGACTAATTTTAGAGGTAATTTAATTTGATATGAATAATATAACGTGGGTTAATATAGATATTATTTTAATGTGAATGGGTTAATATAATTAAGGGAACTGAAGTTTAAATTTTCTAGTTTATATTGGTTAGCATTATTAATATGTTATATAGATATAATTTAATAAGAAAAAAACTATTTAAATTTTCATTTAGATCAAAATATGCATATTTTTAGGTTTTTTATTTAATACAAACTCAAAAGTTATGATGTATTTTCAATAAGATGTGTGTTTATAATTGATTGATAGATTCCTAATATTAGTAGATTTACTAAAAAATATATTCACTAAAACATTACAGTTATGAGAGAAGATGATATTCAATGGGTTAGGGAGAGAATAAAAGGAGATACCATTTATTTCCATTATCAATGAATTGTTTCTAATAATTTCCCATGTCCTTTAAATTTATAACTAGTTAAAATAATGTGTGATTTTTTATAAAATAATAGTAAATAGATTTTATGAATTTAATTTATTTTAAATTTATAAATTAAAACATTTCATATCAAAACACAACAGATCAAATTCCAATAGAAGAGTTTCCATATCCGGCGTCATCTATAGAAGATGTTATATATGAGTTTACTTTTTTGTCAAATAATTTTAAAAATAAATTCCTCTTCAAGAATGAATTTATTTTTGATGAAGTTACATGATTTGAGAAAATTTATTTTATTTATTTGTGTGTGTGTGTGTTATATTATCAATAAATTTCTCTTTTATAAAACCATAACATCAAAATATAGTCCAACTATTCCTAACCTGACCCAAGGTGAATCAAAATGTTACACAACCATTAGAACCATCAAAAAATTGTCAAAGGATTGATAATAAATATGTATCATTTAACATGATCCATGAGAAATGGTTTAGAAACCCTACTCACAAGACAAGTGCATCTATGTAAAATAGTACACAATAGAATCCCATGAATATAAATGCCTATAGGCATAAAACAATGACAATTTGATAAATCCTAGGCAAAAATAAAACCCTATACACATAACCAACCTTCCATTGATGACACAAACTCCACAAGTCTTCACTATATATCAGTTGACACTCTATCCTTTTCAATAAATAATCAATCTTGTAATCTTCATCCAAGGGAAACATCAACTACAAGTTCCCCAAGATAAACATAAAGTAGTTAAGTAAAGTAACTTGGTATGTTTTCTCTGATGATTTTCCATACCCTTGATCCACATGAAAAACATGTATCTCATTTTTATTTTATGAAAATTTTCTTAATGTATGGTAATTGAAAGAAGAATACTACACATAATAGTCTAAAGCAGCAAAAATAACTTTTCATAAAAAAGGTCAATGCATTTCAAAAATAAGGTTTTAGAAACAAGGATTCATTTTGGAAAGATATATATACAATATAATACACTCAATGCATAAAAGTACACATTTTCATGAATCCTCCATGAAAATTGTTACTGTCTTAAAGAAAGATATAATACTTCAATAATCCAGCACAACTAACCTTCACTGCCTTTATTTAATCCACCCTTATATGCTTTATTTCCTTCTATATCTTGACTATGGATTAGACTCCATCTTTCAAACTAGGATTCCTCCCATCATTATGATTCCATAGTTCCTTGATGAAATACTTATTTCTCGGATTTTATTCATTAATCTCCATCAATGATGATACCATGAATTTGAATACAATATCTTCTAACTCATTCTTCAAATCTTTCATCCTTTCATAATTTTCATTTACTACTTCCTTATAACAAAAAAATGGAACCTAAAAATTAATCAAACCATAATGAATGAATTTGCTTGGTTTCTTGATATAAAATTATTATGAATCACTCAGTTAATTTGGAAAAAAATTCATCAAAATTTACTTTTAATGCGGGTGTAGTCATATTGGATCCTATTATAAGTCCATATTTAAGCATAATTTGATGAGAATACCACTACAATGGGTGGCCTCTTGAAAATACTCATGTTGCACAATTTTTTGTGATAAAAAATATTCCAAACGCACCTTTTGATTCTATTCTCCTTTAACCTTGATAAATTTAAAAGGGTTCTAATTTGAATCTTGAAGGTATTCCTCCCACAATGAGTAGATCTATCTGGACCTACTTTTGGATTCATCTTTAGGATAATTTCTATTGGCATCTTGGAGAAGTGGCCAGTTTTCAAGCTCTCCCATCTACCTCACACCAATACCACCAAAAGTTTGTATCTCCACTAATCCCTACCAAAAAATGAAACATTTAAAAGGAAGTGGAAAATAATAAATGTTTGTGAGTAGAAGTAAATGACTGTGAGTGGAATTCATGTGAATTTTAATGTTCATTCCTTCATTTTTTAAATGTAATATGTTAAAATCCATAATTAAAATTGTATTTAGGTTATTTTTTGAATCTCAGTGGATATAAATATCTTATATTTGAGATAAAAGTGAGGGAAAAGGACTATTAACATAGGTTAAAGTTGGTGTAGCTTAGTGGGGATGATTTTATGTTCTCATGGTAGTGTCGATGGCCTTTCATTTCCCGAACAATTATTATTTTATTTTGTTTCTTGAGACTCATCCTCCATAATCTTCTATTTTGTTGGAACTACTATGATCAGTAGTATTATAAACTGATCACCAGTATATAATATTGGATGAATTCTCATTAGATTAGTTCAAGAAACATAGGTAGATGTCTTCATACGATGGGGGATGGGTATCAATAAACAAAATGCAATAATAATTGTTTGGAAGGTATTCCATTAAGTAAAGTTGGAACCACAATGATGGGAGGAAGGATAGTTTGAAATAGGACTCCAATCCTTCATCAAGATATGGAAGAAGATCAAGAATATAAGGATGGATTAGATAAAGGCAGTGAAGGTTATTTGTACTAAAGTATTGAAGTATTGTATCTTTGTTGAATAAAGTAACAATTTTCATGAAAGATGCATGAAAATGTGGACTTTTATGCATGGAGTGTATTGTATTGTCTTTATCCAAGAAAAATAAAATGTTTTACTAATCATACATACAATGTCTTCTCCCCATGATTATGTAACCAATACTAAGGAATAATAGGATGACGATGATGAAACTTTAAAATTATTAGGGGATCAACAACATGTTGATGAAAAAAACAACAAAGACACTAGCTCACAATGTTGAATAAAATTACAAAGTAAGAAGTTAGAGTATAAAATTTGTGGTTGGTTGGAATCAACGTGGCCAACCTATTAACACCAACAAGTCAACATTCATTAGTTATCTTGGGGTCACAACAAGGATGAATGTGACGATTGATATTCATTAATGGATCCCTGTCCAACCTATAATGAAGTAAATACTTTGGAAATATATAACAGTAATGGTAGGATATACTTTATCTATTTTAATGAAAATTTATATAATGAAATTTTTATTTAATTTTCATTATCCCTTATAGAGTTCATTTATTTTAGAATATTTCTATACTAAATTTCTTTTAATGGCCACTGAAAAATACCATATAGGCTTCTAGGATCTTCTTACAAATTTACATCTTATGGATGCTGAGGGGAAAGTAAACCCCCACCCACCAATTAGCTATAAACACATTATAAAGTAGGAAACATGGGTTTATTTCATCAATCATCAAAATGAGAAATCATTTTGGGTGCATTGAAATCGATAATGTTTATTAATAAATAATTTATTTTATCAAACTTGATTCAAAATTGTTAATTTATGAAACAAAAAAAGAGTGCTGGAAATAAATAACTCGCATCAAAACCAATGTACCCCTTCAAAAATCAAGGATGGTGTACAATTAATTAGAGAAAAATAGGTATGTATTTTAAGTCAACAATAAAATTTTAATTATGTGATATTAAACAACACATGTTCCTTTGTTTATAGGCAGATTGATGAATCAAAATCTGAATCCACTTTCAACCCCTAACATGTTGTACGGAATAAGGATCATGTAAATAAGGAGGGTAAAATAGTTGATGAAAACACAAAAATAGTATGGTAAACATGTGTAGGTATGACATAATTGTAATTAATTATTATTTATAAAAACATTATATAAATATATATATTTATGTTTATATTTTTTATATGGTTTATTCATAAGAATCGAGAATGACCGTACTAGAAGAAAAGATTCATTCTATAGCTTTGAAGTGGCCTGAACAATATGGTCGCACTAGATGATTAGGTTTTAGAGTCCCTACTTGAACATATTCAGAGAATATAAAACCACATTTTGATACATATAATATGGTGAGATGATCATAGACACAAATAGAATCACTAAAATATATTATTGTTCGGTCTGGTTTGGCAGACCAATGTATGAGAAAGGATCAAAGTGAACTAGCGGTGGAGTAAATATACACACATAAACAAATTGGTCCCACTATATTTGAGGATAGTCCTTCCCCTAACCACATACTTTACCCATGGTAATCAATTTTTTCATTACTCATTATCCTAAATTTAAATAAAAAAACATCACAGAACATTGTATTACTAAAATTCTGTAGGGTACAGTTGTATGTGATTTATATTTTCCAACACCCACACACCATCATGTTGTGATGGGTACAATATATAATATACTGGGATATAGGATACACCATCAAGACCTCACAAAATATCACATGAGAGTGTGGATTGAGGTTTCTCTTGAGTCGACTACCGAGTTACTTGTTCCACTTGATGGTCTAGATATTACAATGTTCAATGATACTGTTAGAGCTTTCATAGCATGGCTGCCTAATATTATAAATATAAATGAGGTATTCAAATGAAAAACCTATAATAGTTGATGATAAAAGGTCTAAAGTGAGTTATGATATTACAAATGGATAAATAAGTACGAAAATAGAAGGTCAAATCAAGAAAATCTAGTGAATCGAGTAATAAAACAAAACAACCTTTCGAGAGTACATTCTCTATGTTTATTCCAAAGAAACATTTATTATCATTGTAACTTCATTTAGAGACCACATTTAGAGATAAAATTATTCCTTAAATTAAATATAAATAAGAAATATAAGTAAATTACTTGATAGATAAAATTGGTCTCAAGACTCTAAATGTGATTCTCAAGCTTGAATGGATGGGAATCTCAATTGTGAATACATATATAAGGTATATTTTCATATTTTGTCTATCCAAATAGTGATCTGATATGTTTATTAAAGTTAGTAAGTATTCATATTTTCTATAGGAATTTATATTACAACTATATAAAGGGAATATCATGTGAAGAATGATTTGGATTCATTAATCCCTATATCATTTCTCTAGAAAATATTATTTTGGATGATGGAGAAAATAAGTAGAAAAAAAAAACGAGTTACTCGAAGCGTTTAATAAAAAACTATTAGATGACAGAATCTTTTTGATTCCTATAATGTAAAGGTAAAAATATATAATCTAATCACATAAAATATACTTTTTTTTCATTACTTAATTGTTTTTGTTTTTTTAGGACACACTAGATGCTAATCCAGTCAATCTGGACACCCTGACTATTATTTTTTGGATGCAATTCATAGATATCTTACCAAACGACCATATATGATGTGTATTGTGATTTTTTAATACACTAAATTCAACATTTTATAGATAAAATTCTAATTATACATTTTAGTCTGTGTTTTAACAAAAAATTTCTTCTGATAGGGAGATATCTAAATATAGGGTAAATCATGACATGAAGACAGCGTCTGAAGAGATAAGTCTTGTGGATTACTAAAAATGGAAAAAAAATTATGGTATATATATAAATATTTAACCATAAAAAAATTTGAAAACAATTTACTTATTTTTCTCAATTTTTATGTAGTTCTTGAAATACAATAATGACATCGATTGTGAATATTAGTTTTGAAAATTTATGATAGAGACCATAATTCATGAAAATACCAGCAACCCTAACATCTAATTTTCAAAGATAATTATAATTTCATTAAATATATTTCATGATAATTTGTTTGTCAATATTTTCTCAGTAATATCAAGATTTCTGATAACATAAATACTCAAAATAAGAAATAAATTTGTTTAGTGATGAGTGGGAAATGTACTTTTTATCAGAATATATTCTGAAAACAAATTTATGTGATTACCTGCTATATTTTTGATCTAGTACAAGTTATGACCTTTAAAATAATTTGAGGTGTAAATAATTAGTGTTAGAATGCTTATATATTATTTTTGATATTTTCTCAAGGATAAATATAATTGAGGAAATCCATTTGTTTAGAATCACTGACCTACAAACAATAAATGTTTTGGGAAATGGTAGAGGAAAAGGTGGAGGCAGAGGTAGAGGTGAAAGAGGAGGTGGAGGAAGAGGCAGAGTTGGAGTTAGAGACCAATGTTGAGGAGGATCTAGAGACATAGATCGAGGTAGTGTAGGTGACGAAGAACTAGTTTGAAAACAATGAAATTGTTGGACAATGAAGTAGAACGAGGATCATACTAAGATTTTGTTTGAGAACAATTATTGAAAAGTGAACACAACAATTTTCACTTAATAGAAGATCCATTGTGCAAGTGTTTGATGTGGCCTATTGAAATAATATTTTCACAACTTTTTTAAGTGATTTTATACAAATTAATAATCCACCTATAAGATCATTCTGTGTTGGAATCTTCAATTTCTCCACTAGTGTTATTGAAGCAACATATGTAAAACTATCAATCATTAAACATGTATATAATTCAACTTAAATGTTTGAATAAATATGTGTGTAATTAAACACCAAATTTATAAGGTTTATGAGATAACTATTGTAGGAAAACCAATATTGATATATCGTGGTCATCAAGGAGGGATGGTGTTATAGTGTCTTTTATTAGTTTAAAATTGACATTTTAATACAAAAACGTTTGACTCACTAAAAACTAAAAAAATGTGCTTTGATTTTCTTGATAATTTTGGAAAATTATTTATAATTAATTTGTGAAGTTTAGGAATCAGTCTCATGTCAAACCCACACACGATGAAACTTGTATTATTAAATGTGAATGTTTCTAGTTTAAAATGAAATTTTAGTAAAAAACACAAGTGACATACTCAAAACTGAGGAGAAAAATTCATATTATTTTGATATTTTTGGAAAATGGTCCATACGTTATTTGGGATGTTTATGAATCAACTTAACCTCAATATGATGCATAGTGTGACTGATATGATTCCAAGTGCACCTTTTTATTTAAAATTAACATTAATTTTAATGTAAAAATGGATATACTTAAAACCAAGAAAACACATTTAGGTTTTTTTGGTACTTTAGCAAAATAATACACAAGTCATTTATGATGTGTAGAAATAAACCACACCATAATATGAATTATAGTATGACTAGTAAGACTCTAAGTGTACCTTTTTATTTAAAAATGACATTAATTTTAGTAAAAAAACAAATCACATAATCTTTTATTTTTGTTGGAAATTTTATTTCATTTAAATTCTGTATTTGTTTTTGATTTTTCTAATTTATACTACTATTTTTGGTCATGTCATTTGTTGTTATAGCACACTACATGCCCTGTTTCTGGTGCTCCATCCTATTGTACCATTACACTATAGTATTCTTATTTATCATCACTACAAAATGCATTTATAATGGAGTCCTTTATCAGTTCTTGTAAATGCTATGATAAAGGGATTATTTATTAAGTCTTGTAAAAGCACTCATAAAGGGATCTTTTATGAGGGCATTTACTAGTGTTGATAAATGAGGCCTTTATTAGCACTTGTAAAAGAACTGATAAAGAGTCCCTTTATCAATGCTAAATAAATGCACTGATAAATGGTGTCTTTTATCAGCATTTCTAAATGTGATGATAAAAATGGGATTTATCAGTGATTTTTTACACTGATAAATAAAAACTTTATCAGTTCTTTTCTGGAACCAATAAAACCCTTGTCTTTTTAACCACACTACAATAGCCAATTTTTAAGCACATATAAAGGCCTATTTTAGCGCTGTTAAAGGCCTATTTTGTAGTAGTGTCTCTATGAATGGTGTATTCCGTTTCATAGTTCTATATTTTATGTATTATTATAAATATTTACATACTTAATATATATGATACTTATATCATGTTTTAAATTCTATAAATAAGTAAATAATAATCTAATTAAGAGTGTCAATAATAAAAAGTCAATACATATACAAAAAACAATGCAGATATTACCCAGAATGTAACATTAACCTTAAATTGTTAATAAACGGGTAATATAAAGTCATAATAAAATCATATATGGTTTTAATTATGATAATATTTTCCTTTTATAGATGTATACTAAATTTATATTTATTATATAGGATGTTTTAATGTGTATAAAGAAATTCAAGACTTAAGGTAATGGTTTTCTCATATCACTTTTTATTATCGGTGAGATACATGCCATGTTCACCACTTGTTTATTTTGTGTGGTGTATATATTTACCATAAATTTATTCTATGATACTTATAATTAAAATTTTGGGTATTTAAATATCCATTTATTTTATAACTTGATTTATGTTTCAAAATTTACAAAATCGGTAATGTAGTTTTGTCTCAAATTGCCTTCTTTGAGACACATGTCATGTTATGCACCTATATTTTTCAATGAGGTGTATATTGTGATTTTAAAATGTTATATCATGAATTTTATTAGTATTTTAATGATATTATAATATTTATGTAAAGTTTATTTCCTATTGGGATCATTATTTAAAGTTACCAAAGTGGTAACATTTTATTGCTAAAATCTCATCGTTTATCAGGATTGTTTATGATTATGTTTCCATTGATGAAATATAATGATATATATCTAAAGAACACCCATTAATTTCCTTATAATATGGTTATTAATTATATATTCTTGTATTTTTACCATTTTACCACTCTTTGGTACTTAAGATAATTAATAAATTGTTTTTAGGAAAATCAAACTTTATCGCACTCTCTTCATTCAGAAATATATATTCTTTAAAAACCATGTTTTATAAAAAGGTTTTCAATTTTTTTTAATTTTTAAATGTTTTTTAAATTATTTTAATATTTCTTTATAAGTCTTCAAATAAGTTTCAAATAAAAATGTTTTCAAAAGTGTTTTCAATATTCATTTATATGTTTTTAAGGAAAAATGTTTTCAGAAGTATTTTCAATATTATTTTATAATTTTTAAAGGTAAAATTTTTTCAAGATGTTTTCAATATTTTGTTATATTTTTTAAAAGGAATTTTCAAAGAAAAATTATTTCAAAATACTTTATGTTTTAAGGAGAATTTTTCAAAGCCAAAAATATATTTTCTTAAAGGAATGTTTTAAATGATTTTTCAAGATTCCTTTAAATTCTTTCAAAGTGGTTTCAAAGAAAATGAATTTGAAAATGTTATATGTTCTAAAAAGTGATATTCCAAATGATATTTCAAAATACTTCTATATCTATGTTTACATCCTTGGTTATAGTTTATTCTTTACTAGGGATATGATCTAAGGGCACCATTCAAATTATTTATTTGAATGGTTAATGTTTTTATGGCTTGATGTTTATGAAACCCATTTCTATTCAATGGATTATACTATAAAAAATTATTAAGAAACCCACTTCATTTCATAGATTATTCTAGGATGAAATGATTATGGAACCTATCTACTTCCATAAGCTATGATATGATTAAATGTTTATGACACCCATTTCATTTTATGGGTTAGGATGGGATGTTTATGAAACCCACATATTTTTATGGGTCATGATGAGATGAATGTTTTATCGAACACATATGTATGATTTTATTATGGGATGAATGATACCTATATCTACTTCTAATGAATTAGGTAAATATTTATATCTCATGAGTGTGATCGAGTTGGAATGGGAATTGAACCTAGTTGAGTAATACATGGATGTTATGAGGAGTGAACTCAGTTCAGTAATACAATCCTAGAACAAGGAGTGAACTTGGTTCATTAATACAGGGATGGAATGGGAAGTGAACTTGATTCATCTATACATGGCTATAATGAGGAGTGAAATCGGTTCAGTATTACAGGACTAGAATGGGAAGTGAACCTTATTTAGTAATAAAAGGATAGAATGGGGAGTGAATCTGGTTCAGTAAAGGACTTTTTCCACTAAGATGGTCTTGAGAGTGAACCTTGACTTCTAATATGGTTTGAGGAGTAAACAAATTCCACTAATATGGACTTGGAATTAATCCTTTACTACTATGGAAATCATTTTATATGTTTATGTTTCCTTCAAAATAACATGTATTATGCTTATGTTATGATCTCATGGATTTTTCTCCTGAATTCCTTATGATTCATGTCTTATGAATTACCAATATTTATTCCAGGATTGTTGATTATGATCTTTTATATGCAGGGTATGATATTCTAATGTTATATTCATGTTCTCATACCCTTATGCTCGTGTTATGATGAATATATTTCACCAAGTTAAAAGATTATGTTTCCAAGTTTCCAAAGACACTAAACTATTATGGCCCTCAGACATGTATTTTTGTAATGTGCTGAATATTGATCTCAAAAAATATAATATCCATGTATGTTAATAATGGGTCACTATAGAAATAAACCTATTAACATTTCTCAAATCAAAACATTTATTTCCCTTAAATGAAATAAATCACTTCATTAACATTTAACCAGACAATACTATCTCTAAATAAAAACACCCACTTTGAAATTCACTTTAAAAACCCACACAAGAGTCTTTAAATTAAAAACAGGTTTCCTAAAAATATTTTAGATCCATTTTCCAATGGAAATATACCAAAAAAACACAGGTTAATCACAACAAAGAATGAACTACAACTTCACAAGAATAGTATAAATGATATAAAGACATGGATGCCACAACAATATAGAAAGGGAAAATGATACAATTGAGGACAAGATAAAAACCCATAATATCAACTCCTAATCAATGAGTCAAAAGTGTCATGGTATCTACCCTATAATCCCAAACATGTGACATATCTAATTTATTAAGATCTTTCACTCATGGGACAACCTCTGGCATATATTGAGTCCAAACTATAAGTCATCCAATTATACCACACACACCCCATTATGATGACACAACTCTCATAAAAATTTGTACCTAGAAACATTGTAGGTCCACCAGTGGCATGTGAACCAAATAATGTAATATAAAAATAGGTATATCACTAAGTACCTGAGTTTCCATGACCAATAAATAAGCGATTCAATTGAACATGAAATCCAAGATTAACATGAAAGGCATAAACAATGACTATCACTCACCTTTAACACCCTTGGAATTGATATCCCCGTATATCCTTTAACACGCCATTATTATTTTTAGGTACTACCTTTCTCATGTTTTGATTTTTGTTCTTGGTTTTGAGTTTACTATAGAAACTAGGTTGTTTGCCATCTTTTGGATGATTAAACAACATGTAATTTGATTACACTGTGTGTAATGGTCATGAAGAAGATGCCATGAATCTGGTTAGATGTAAGAAAGGTTCACATGTCATGAAAATATTTTACATCATGTAATAGAAAAAATCAGGTTTTTATAAAAAGGTGATGCATTTTTTAGAGTTTTAAGTCTTCATGGAATTCATTCCATTTAATGGGATTACACAATGTGTAAATCTTGTGAGATGTTGTTTTAGGGAACCGTACGAGTGAATTTCATTTCATTTGACCATGTAACCTCCCTATATAATCCCATAGATCACCCAAGGTGATTTTAGAGATACCCACTCCCTTCGTATTGCTCGTTTGGTGACTGATCATTAGGGTTTTGATGTGTGACTATCTGGGTAAGCGTTCCTTATTTCTTTCATTGCTATTGGTAATGAAAATAGAGTTGGATGTGGTTATGTTTTAGATTCATGATCATATGGTGTTTTTTATCAATAATTTATAGTTTCTTAATTTTCAATTTCTTTCAAAGGAGGATCTCTTTGTTTTCAATCACCATTATCGAAGGCATGTAGGTTTATACCATTTTTAGTTAGGTGTTTCTATACAATGGGTAAATTATATGGATTTCATATCATTCTTGTAAATTACTTTGGTATGTTTAGTGAATTTAAGTTATTTTTAGTTTCAAGGGATTTATTTTATTGATAAATTATTGTAAAATATTTTTATTTAAAAACTACTTTTTGCACACCAAGCATTTTTTTGATTCTTGGGTTCTGGTTTTGATTTAGAATTGGGTTTTCGAACACAGAATAGGATTTTCTT
Organism: Viscum album; assembly: GCA_963277665.1. Lineage (NCBI taxonomy): Eukaryota > Viridiplantae > Streptophyta > Magnoliopsida > Santalales > Viscaceae > Viscum > Viscum album. The sequence continues at coordinate 871,059,318 of OY728143.1, read as the reverse complement.
GGGTTTAAAAATGTTTTTATAAATTGATAGATTGGTTTTGAAATTAATTTTGACAATTGGAACATTGGGATGCTTGGGTGCATTAGAAAACTGACATGAGTAGCCTCAGTTAATGTGGCACCACTCTAAGGTAACCATTGAGATATTGATCGACTCTGGCAGGACTAGATATTTGATGGTACCAATATATGACCGTTTAGGATATTTTATGTCTAGTATGTTTTCCCATAGGCTAGGTCCCAATATTAAGATCTTTTTTATTTGTGAATTATTTATCACATGGTGAGTTTTCATCATGGATTGTTTCTCATAGGTTTTTATATTAGCTTGTATAACATTTCTTCGAATGATAGGTTATTTCATAGATATGTGTTTACCAAATTACCTATTTATGTATGGATTTTCATCCCTATTATATTACTTATAATTTTCATATTTTTTATCTTTTTAAATATGAATGGTTTTCATGAAAACCAAATGAAAATTATTTACATATGTATTGGATTTATTTAAAAAAAAAACTATTTTTGTTTTAAAAGACATAAAAATTGAATTATTGATATTTGACCATGTATAGACTCTTAGGTGGAATCCTTCTGGGCTTTGTGATCACACACTAATTTTTCACTTTGGTGGTTGTAGTTGTTGTATTGATGGATTTAGGTAAAGGGAATGGAATCTTGTAGCATGCTGGATTCTCTATTTGGTGATGCTTTTGGTTTCGGATGGTTTGGAGGTGACTATTGGTCACATCACTACTGGAAAAATACCCTATACCAATGGTTTGGAACCGTTGGTATAGGCCCCCAAACCGTTGGTATAGGCTATACCAACGGTTTGGTGGACCGTTGGCAAGTAAGCCGTGACAATAGGTCTATACCAACGGTTTTGGGAAAACCGTTGGTATAGACCTATACCAACGGTTTTGAAAATCGTTGGTATAAGTAATATAAAAACCTATACCAACGGTTCTCAAAACCATTGGTATATGTATTTCAAAAAAAAACATTCTGTGGGATTTGATCCCAGGACCTCTAGTTTATAATTGAACGACTTAACCGCTAACCTAACATGACTTTTGTGAACATAATTTCATAAATATATATATTTATTGTTATAATAATTTTAAATTATGATTTATATAATGTTATCAGTAAGAAGATTCGATAAAAAATCGGAGGACCTATACCAATGGTTTTGAGAACCGTTGGTATAGGTCCTTAGATTTTAGGACCTATACCAATGGTTTTGGACAAACCGTTGGTATAGGGGGGACCTATACCAACGTTTTGGCCAAACCGTTGGTATAGGGTCTCTATAATGGACCTATACCAACGGTTTGGCCAAAACCGTTGGTATAGGTCCTCTATATTGGACCTATTCCAACAGTTTGGCCAAACCGTTGGTATAGGTCCCCCCTATACCAACAGTTTGTCCAAAACCGTTGGTATAGGTCCATATACGTGACCTATACCAACGGTTTTGGCCAAACCGTTGGTATAGGTCCAAATTAATGTACTATACCAACGGTTTGGCCAAAACCGTTGGTAAAAGTCATATTTACAGTAGTGCATGTAGACTTATTGGTCTTGTTTTATTTATACAATCTCATTTATCCAATTTTTCTTGGATTTTATAGATTTTTATACATCTCTCTTCTATGTTGTACTTTGATTTTATGTCTTGTTTTAGTTACATTAAAGACTTGTTTTCTTTTCCTTTTGTTATACCTCACCATGTGATGGGACGAATCATATGGCTTGTCTAATTGACTCAGGTTGGTCTGTTACAATTTGGTATCAGTGGGAAAGATCAACCAAAAGTGTGTTAACACTTCCCAATTTTGGTTTTGTGTCTTGGGTATACAGGAGTTATGTCCATCAAAATTTGGATAGTAAGTATAGAAAATGGGATTCTCTTTCTCAATTTCATGATTGAACTCGATTTACCATGGGTGGCCAGGTACTTTTACCTAGTTTGAGACTTGGAGTTTGAGTTTATTTGAATGAACTTTATGGGAGGCTTATTTAAATTGACTTATTCATTTTTAAGTAAGGCCTTTCATTGTTATAATTCTTAATTTATTTAAATTATTATTGATTTAAGGCATTGGTTTGAATCCTGAAAGTAGTATTAAGATTTTATAATGTGAACATGTTATAATTGGTTATTGTCTTATATTTGTTAGATATTTCCTTTGATAAGGTCTATTCTAAATCTGAGTGTTGAATTTGTGAGATAGATTCTACAAGAAAATCCTCCACTGGACCATTCCTTAGTAAAAGTAGTAATCAGTTCTATTCAGACTTTCAGTCAAGTGGGTGTCGGGAACCTAGGATGTGTGTTGGATTATGGATTTGAATGTACTAAGTAGTATCCACCCTTATTTTATGGTAATAAGGGTCCTCTGTATTTTCAGGACTGGATTGAGTGGATTGAGAGGATATTCAACTTCTTCAGGACTCATGAGGAATATACAATTGGTTTTTTCCACGCACATTCTCAAGGGACTAGGATGGAGATGGTGGGATTCCATCATGCAAGCTAAGTTTCTTGAGAATGTTACCTGGACTTCATTTAATTTGATATTTAATCAAAATATTTACCTTGATATGTTATTTATAGAGAATACCTAGGTGAATCTGACCTTGGAGCATGGGAAGAATACTGTTCTAGAGTACTCCACCCACTTTGCTGAGCTAGTGCATCTAGTACCAGAGCTAGCTACCAATGAGTACCTAAAGGCTTATATGTTTGAGTTAGGACTAATGATGGATATTAATTTGATATTTATTCTCATTTTACTTAAGAACTTCATAGAGGTAGTTGATAAAGTATCTTTGGTTGAGGAAGACATTACTGGAAAGACATGTTTGGGTGGAGCTTTCATTGGTGCAGTTTTTATCCAGGGTGTGTCTTTTGGCCAAGAAAGGAAGCATAGGGGTGGTTAGTTTTCTTCAGGACTAGTTTAAGGGGATTATTCAAGACAAAAATAATTTGTATACTATCAGCGTGGAAGGAATGTTCATACCAAGCCTAACTATACTGAGGCTCCTAATACTTTTCATCATTGTGGATTATTTGTCTATTTGAAGTGGTTTTTTTGAAAGGATATCCCAAGGAATTAAGGAAGGATCCTCTCTCACCAAGGGTTCACAGGTTTTTAAAAATGATTCAAAGGGTGAAATTTATAATCCTCTGGCTAAGGGGGATGTTCATGAGGCTAAGAAAAGATGGATTTATGTGACTAATCCTGTTCTAGAGTAATCTAAAGTAGGACCAACTACTGTTAGTGGTACAATTTTTATCTCTTCTTCTATGGTGCTATATTTGTTTGATACAAGTGCCACTCATTCTTTTATATCATTAAATTTAGTTGAAAATTTTAGTTCACATTTAAAACTTATGTTGTACTTGTTGGATATTTCCATTCCTTTTGGAAAGAGGCATGGGCAATGTTTTATGTGTACCACATGTTAGATGATGATATATGAATATGAGGTGATATGGGAGTTTTTAGTTCTATATATTAACATCTTAAACTCGATACTTGTAATGGAATGGATGATCAATTATAAAGTATATAATTTTTTTTTATCTTCATCAGGTTTATTTTTTACCTTCCGATGGGTCCACTCATGTTTTTCAGGGTGAGTAGGAATTTAGATTTGGAAGGGTGCGGCCTGTTGTTCCATATGATGGGGTAATATCATGCCATTTTTTAGAGATGTTTCTTGATATTGTTAACCCTTGTTTGGGTAATCCTCTTACTGTAGTGGTTTTTTCATACCCCGATTTCTTTAGAGAGGATTTTTATGGGTTAATTCCAAAGAGAGAGGTTGAGTTTACTATCGAATTGATCCCATGTATGATACCCATTTCTATACCATCTTATTGAATGGAACCTTATGATTTTGTGGAATTTAAGGTCCATCCAAAGGACCTAAAGTGTAGGGATTTAATATTCCTAATGTTTCATCATCGGATTCACCTTTCCTCTTTTATAATAAGGTAGACATGAGCCTCATATTTTGTATTGTCTATTAGATGTTAAATTGGGTCACCATCAAGAACAAATATCCCTTGTGTGGGATTGATGATCTTTTTGATAAACTTAAATGGGATCATTGATTTTTTAAGACTGAATTGTGGATAGGGTACCACCAGTTGAGTTTCATGTAAGAGGATATACCTAAGACAATGTTTAGAAGCTGGTATGAACATTTCAAGTTTCCTTTTATTCTATTCGGTCTCATTAACGCTCTTGTGGTGTTTATGGCTTTAATGAACTAGATCCTTCACCCGTTATTGGATTTTTTTGATTTTGTTCATGAATTATATTTGGGTGTATTCTAAGTCATAGTAGGTTCATATAGAACATTTGTATATTATTATTTAAACCTTGAAGGAACTTCATCTATATGGTAATGTTTCCAAATGTGAATTTTGGATCCCGGAAGTGAAATTTCTTGGTCATGTGATATCTAAGAGGAGAGTATCAGGGGATAATGGAAAGGTAAAGGCAGTTATATCCTGGTAAAATTCAAAAAATGTTTTTGATATTAAGATCTTCTTGGGTTTGGCCATTTACTATAGATGGTTTGTCCAGGATTTCTCCAATCTCACATCTTTTATGACAAATTTAACCCATGAGGGTGTAAATTTTGAATGGAATGAAAAGTGTCAAAGATATTTTGAGGAACTAATAGTGAGATTTAATTTAGCCCTATTTTTTATTCTTATGAAACTAGGTTTGAGTTATGACGTTTTATACAATTCTTCTGGTATGGATTTGGGATGTGTCTTAATGTAGGGGAAATGGGTGGTGGCCTATCGCTCATGCCGGTTACACCCTCATGAGAAGAACTACCCTACCCATGATTTTGAGTTGGAAGAAGTTTTGAATTCAATAAAAATGTGACATCAATATCTTCTTAGAGAGAGGTTTATAGTATATTCTGATTGTAAGATCTTGAAATATATTTTTACTCAGAGGGATATTAACTTGAAATAGAGACACTATGTGGAGTTTCTTAATACTTTTGATTTTTATTTTTCATACACTCTTGGGAAAGTGAATGCAGTTTATAATGATTTAAGTAGAAAATTACTAACACAAGACATGAAGGAATTAATTGAGGAGTATCCTCTGATGATTTTTTAATTGAGATGAGCTTGGGATTAGAATAGGTTGGAAGCCAGTTGTTTTTTGTTTCGATGAAACCTAACTCATCTTTTCATGAGAGAGTTTATCTTGAGCAGGTGACAGAAACTGAGTGCCAATGATTGGGTAAAATCCTTAAGGGTGGGGAGACCTTGGGTGAATGGTATTGGTCTCCCAATGGAACTTTGTGCTTCTATAGTAGGTTGGTTGTTCTATTTCCCTTGTGAAAGGAGTTGAAGAATAGTGGACACCGATCTTATTGATCTGTTCACTTTTGGGATACCATGATATACCATGATTTGAGATGTCGATATTGGTGGTATGGGATGTGATGGTTGATTGAGATTTTTTTGTAGAGGTGTATTACTTATTAGAGAATCAAGGTGGAATAATAGAGACCTATAGTTTTATTTTAACACATACCAATTTTAGTATGGAAGTGAGTTGATATTTCCATGGATTTCTTTATTGGTTTACTATTGAATCCTAGTATTAAGGATGCGATTTGTGTGATCATTGATTGACACATAAAATTGGAACATTTTATACCTATTAAGGATAAGATGAAGGTGGAAAAACTTAGGGAATTTTATATCTAAGATATTGTGCGAATTCATGGGGTTTCATCTGTAGTTGTTTATGAAAGGGACATGAGGTTTATATATAGGTTTTGGAAAGTTTTATAGGGGTGATGGGTTCCTAGATTAAATTTAGAATGGATAATTATCCATATATAAATGGATAGACATATATGGTTATACAGGTTCTTAATGATATTCTCTAAGCTCGTGTTCTTGATTTTTGAGGATCTTGGGAAAATTATTTTCCTTTAGATAATTTTTCCTATAACGATAGTTATTTAGCCTCAATTAAGATGGTTCCATTTAAGCCTTTGTATGGGTGGAAATGTAGATCTCCCTTATACTGGGAAGAGTTGACAAAAAAATCCTTAGTTTGGCCAAGTATTGTTCAGAAGACGATGAGTGAAGTTGATCCAAAAGATATTGGTTACAATAAATAATTTTCATAAATATTATAAAGACCAATCTCTCCGACCACTATAGTTTGATGTTAGTGGTTGGGTATTTCTTAGAGTTTCTGCTTGCATGGAAAATCATTAGTCGGGTAATATGGGTAAGTTGGAATCAAGAATTTTGGTCCCTTTGGGATTATTAAACAATTGGAAAATGTTTTCTATCAGTTTGACTTGACATCTTGTTTTAGTGATATACACGACATCCATCATGTTTCCCAAATGAAGAGGTATTGACTGGATCCTTGGAATGTGATCGGAGGGGAGGATTTTGATCTTGAGATCAATACCAATATGTTTGAGCAACCAATTTAGATTATGGATTTCCAAGAAAAGGTAATACTTAGCAATATAATACCTTTGGTTTGGGTACTTAGGCAGTTTGGATATGATAGCCACGATATGTGGGAGTGAGAATCATTGATAATGAAATAGTGACCTTCACTTTTTATAGATCCATTATCTTGAGGACTTTATGGGGAAATTTTTGTATGGTAGAGAAATTATAAAACCACGTTATAATTTTCTAGTAATCCCTTTCTCATGTTTTGATTTCCATTATTGGGTTTGAGTTTATTATAGAAACTAGGCTGTTTTCTATTAGCTATGCAATTACACACCATGTAATGGGATTACAAATTGTGTAATGGTCACTAGAAAGATTACAGAAATCTGGTTCAGGGTGTGAAATTTTTACACACCGTGAAAATAGTTCATGTTGTGTAATGGTAAAAACCACGTTTTTATAAAAAGGAGACACATTTTTCATTGTTTTCGTCCTTATTAGAATTCACTCCATGTAATGGGACGACACAACATGTAATTATTGTAAGTTGTGGTTTTTGGGTGCCGTATGGGTGAATTTAATTTCAGTTGACTCTATTTCCTCCCTCTATTGACCTAGAGATCTCCCCAAGAAAATTTTGAGATCTCTACTCCCTCTGAATCACTCGTTCAATGATTGATCATCCTGGTTGTTGCAGCGTGACTCTTCGAGTAAGCGTTATTTCTTTATTTCATTTTCATTGTTCTTTTTTACTATAGTTGGCCATGATTATAGTTTAGATTCATGATAAGATGATGTTTTCTATCAATCATTTATAGTTTATTGACATTCCTTGTCTTTTTTAAGTCCGGTCTCTTGGTTTTCAATCATGTTTTTCAAAGGAGGCTAGTTTTATACCATTTTTTAGGTTGGTGTTTCTATACAATGGGTTAATTCTATGAATTGATTATCATTCTTGTAAAATTGATTTGGGTTGTTAATTGAATTGAATTTATTTGTGGTATTTAGGCATTTTTTGGAAGGATAAATGTTTTTAATGTATTTTTCTTTAAAACTAGTTTTTTTCACACCAAGTGTTTTTAATGTTTTTGTTGTGGTTCTGATTTTGAAATGGGTTTTTAAACACCAAATAATATTAAATTAGCGTTGAAATTATTTTATAAATTATAATCATGGTTTTGAAATGTATTTTTATAATTAGCACATTGGGTACCTTGGATGCATCGATAAATAAATATGGGTACCCTTAGTGAGTGTGGCCCCACTAGGCGGTAACCTTTGGGATATCAGTGGAAAGTGGCATGCCTCGATATTGGTTGGTTCCAAAATATACTGATTTAGTCTCTTTTATTTCTAGTATGTATTCCCATAGGCAAGGTCCCAGTATGAGGTGATTTTTTATTTGTGAATTATTTATCGCATGATTGGTTTTTTATCATGGATTGTCACTCACAGGTTTTTATCTGAGTTTGTATCACATAGATTTATATGATAGGTTATTTCATGGACATGTGTTTACCTGCTTACCTCTTGATGTATGGATTTCAATCCTTATTTTATCAGTTCTACTTGTCATATTTATATATTTGTAAATATTAAAGGATTTTATCGAGACTAAAGGAAAACGATTTAGAAATGGATTAGATTTATGAAAATGTTTTTTAAATTTTTTTTGTTTTAATGTCTAGAACTATTTCATTCTTGATATGAGACCTTGTATAAAATCTATAATGGTATCCTATTGTGATTTTTCTCACACCCTACTCTTGAACTTGGATAGTTGTAGATGTTATATTTCAAGATTTAGGTAAATGAAATGGCATCTTATAACATGCTAGATTATCTTGTTTCTGTTACTTTTGGTTTGAGATGGTTTGGTGGTGAATATTGGTTACATGGATTCTTATTGATATTATTTTATTCATACTTGTAAAGACCCGTAAAATTCAAGGGAATTTTTTTTTTCTTAATTTTCTTTAGAATTTTACAAGAGCGCGGTTTCAGACGGCACCTGATTCCGAGGTCCGGAGTGCCCGGAATTAATTTCCGAAGTTTGGCTCGGGTACGTTCAGTGAACGAACGAGCGTGAATTCCTAACTTTTGATCCGGTGCTCGGAATTGAAATCCGAGGGCACCGATGAACTCGCAGCGCCGATTTTCGCTTAAAGAGACCTTTTCGGGAGTTGCGTTTGTTGCGGGTTGAAAGTTAGTTTTAGGGGTTATTAGTTTGAGTTAAATAAAATTGTGTAGAACAATTTTATTTTTAACTTGTTAAAACCTATCAAAGGAGGTTGGAAGTGGGACCCACACCCACTTAACCTCCCTTGGGAGGATTAAGTGTGGTGGGGCCCACACGAGCCCCTAAACCTTTCAAATTCTCTCAACATACTTAACCCCTAATTAATTGACTTAAGTTACTTAATTTAATTTTGGGAGTTAAGCCTTTTTGAATTTCAACTTTTGAAATTCTTGTGTGTTTTGTAATAATAAAATAAGATGTTATCTTATTTTATTATGGGTTGTTTGTTTGTCTCCTTGAGAGCTTTTGGAGAGCTTCTTCTTCATCTTCAAGCTCTGACGAAGAACGAAGAACGCCCAAACTCCGACGAAGAACGACGCCTCTCTTCTTCGTCCTCGGTGTCAACAAGAGGGAACGCCGCACCCTCCTCGGACCTTCTTCGTCGGCATACGAAGATTCGCCAACGACGTATCTCTTCGGGCATAACTCTTCGTCAACGGATTTGACGAACGACGACCGCGACGCCCGACCTCCGCGACGCCGTCTTCCACGGAACGTAGACGAATATTCGAATCTTAAACCCGAGGTAGGGGTTGTTGATTCATTATTTATTTATTCCATTTCTTGAACGTGGATCTCGCATGTCAAACTTGAGGCTTGAATGTTTAAGTTGAGTTATTTATTTAACGTGAGGGGGGCCGGACCGCATGAACACAGCCGAACCCCCCCTCCATCGTTCATGTTGATTATTCTTGCGTAAGGAAGCAAGTGGCGTGGTGCCGTCGCACCACGCGGATGATCGTGCAAATATTTTACGCGGCGCCGTCGCGCTACGTCGAGGAAGAATCTTCAAGAACGCGACGCCGTCGCGCCGCGTTGAAAAGAATCATGGCACGACGAAAGGGGCGCGGTGCCGTCGCACCGCGCCGGACGACGAACACCGCGGCCGGTTCCGGGCTGCGGCGGGACGAGGAGACCGCTGACGGATCCGGGCCGCGGCGGGATGTGAAGACCGGCGGCCAGGCCGCCGGCGTCGGAAGTCGAAGGCGGGACCGGAATTTCCGGTCCCATTGGTAAAGACCGGCCGGCCAGCCGGCCGGCCGGATGACATAAAACCGGGGGATTAAATCCCCCGGCCGGTTCAACAAAACCCCCCTCTTAATGAGGGGGGCGGTTCCTTGAAGGAGGGGGGCAACCGGCCCCCCGGTTGCGCTCTAGCAGGCCCCCCACGTGAGGGGGGCCGTTTGTTTCTTAAGCGCGGCACAAAGGCCGCGCCACCTTGAAGAAGCGGGGGCTGAGCCCCCCGCGTGCCACCCTCGTGCGGCGCCAGGCGCCCGCCGCCGCGGCCCGCCTCCGCCGCGCCGCCGCGCCGCTGCGCCGCCGCCGCGCCGCCCAGGGGGGGGTCGGGCCGGGTCGGCCCGGACCCGGACCCCCCCGTTTCGAACCAGATTCGGTTTTTGGCCCGTAACTTGAGCCTCGGACCTCCGAATGACGAACCGTCTGCGGAAACGCGATCCTTGGATCGAGTCGGTCATTTCGATATATTGCACTCCAGGTTTCGGTTAACTTTGAGTTCGGCCGGGTTGGTTCGTTCACGAAACCAACCGGGCCTTCGGAGCAGAAAAGCTCATATCTTGAGCTACGAACGTCCGATTGACGCGCCGTCAGTCGCGTTGTGTTCCTCTTAGTGAGACGGATCTTTTGGCATACTCCGCCCAAGGTTTGGACGCAGGTGGAGTACGGTCGGGTTGGTTTTTCCTTAAAAACCAACCGGGCCCCGGAGACGAATATGCTAATAACTCTCAGACCGGGCGTCCGATCGACGCGCCGTCTGTTGCGTTGAGTTCCTGTTGACGATACGGAACTTTTGGATACATCAACTTCGGTCTTCGTGACAGTTGATGTATCAGCCTCTCGGCTCGTGGAGCGGACCCTCCGAACAAGCTTGCTATGTGCGGGAACCCTAGTGCTGGCTGCGACTGTTCTACTGCTACGACTGCTACTGTGACTGCGACGACGACAGTACAGAGATCCTGTGTGGATTCGACGACGAAAGTACATAGATCCTGTTTGGATTCGACGACGACGACTACAACACTCAGCGATCCTACGTGGATCAGTGCTACAGGTCCTGTGTGGGCCCGATCCTGTGTGGGTCCTTGCGCTCAGCGGTTCTGTGTGAGCCAGCGCCTACAGGTTCTGTGTGAGCCCGATCCTGTGTGGGTCTTCTGCGGGGGTTAGTTACCTATCGATCCTTCGTGGGTCCGACGACTTAGATGGATCAGTGATCATCTTTATCGTCCTTGAAGAAGTATACCTGTGTGAGCTGAATCTTGTTGCTTTCCTGTGTGGATTGTGTTGTGCAATCCTGTGTGGATTATGTTTTGCTTTCCTATGTGGAATACGTATACTTTCCTGCGTGGAATGAGTTGTACTTGGGCTCGGAGATTGGAGCGTATTTTAATTGATGACTTAGGTATATGTATGGGCATATACCTAAGCAGTGTCGGTTGTTACTTCGTGATTGTACTTTTCTTCGTGGTTTATCCTTTGTGGATTTGAGAGACCTTCAGGGGTCTCGGGGTCCCTACTGAGTAGCTTATACTCACCCCTGCACGGGCTTCGCCAGCACTACGTTGTGTTGGTTGCAGACGACGGACAGCGTTGACCTTAGCTGAGGCCTACAGAGCGGGACGGTACCCGGAGGAGGACCACTGGGCGGACGTGCACGGAGCGGACGGCGGGACCCGTGGAGCAGAGGAGCTATCTGTACCCACCCTTCAGGTGGGATTTCCAGTGGACAGCTCGGTGTATCGGCTTTTACTTTTCAGTTGCTGTTTTCCCTTTCGAGTTGTACTTTACTTTCAGTTTGGGTTTGTATTCTGACCCATTTACCTTTCCGCACTTTCAGTAGTACTCTGCTTTTGTTTAGTGTTTACTTTCCGCTTGTTTACTCTGTGGTGTGTGTTTACTTTTCAAAGGCAATGCCTTCCCTTTTTACCGGGATTTACGCCTTGGTGCTAGTCGCCAGCCCCTGGCCTATGGAAGGCGGGCTTGGGGTAGTCACGACACGGACCCCGAGGGCGGGTCGTGACAAATTGGTATCAGAGGAGTTCGGTTCTACCGCGAACTCTGATCTTTTCTATGTGAAGCAATAATGTTTAGCGTATTGAGTGTGGTTATCAGTCCAGGGAGTCCAGTGTTGGTGCGGCGGCCGACGTATCCGTACACCAGGACCCTGACTTCTGATTTCCGACTTAATGCACGAAAACATTGATTGCGTGTGTGTTTCAAAGTTTTCTTTGTGATTACTTATATCAGCTCACCAGGTATACTGTTCTAACCGTGGCGCACCTGTTTTCTTTTCAGGATGGCCCCACGACGGCAGCCAGCTAGGGTTCCGAGAGTCGAGCGAGACGACAGCCCACCGAGCGACGAGGCCTCGGTGCAGGGCCCTTTTCCAGTAGTGGCACCGGCGGTAGCTTTACCCGCCGATTCCCCGATGCTTCCAGCAGCAGCCGCTGACGATGCACGTCGCCTCAGTGCACTGCATGAGTTTCAGCGCCAGCGACCGCCCAGGTTTCGCGGGGAGACGGATCCCCAGGCAGCAGAGGACTGGCTGGAGGCAGTGGTTCGAGTGTTTAGGCTAGTGAGGACACCAGCAGACCTCATGGTGATCCTCGCTGCGAGCCTACTACACGCAGCAGCAGGACGATGGTGGAGCTTGATGCTCCAGGTTCACGATGAGGCATCTCTACTTTGGACGGACTTTGAGAGCCTCTTCCGCTCGGAGTTCGTCCCAGCCACCCTACGTGCGGTGCGTATCCAGGAGCTTCTACAGCTGCGGCAGGGCAGCATGACGGTCGCACAGTACTCGGCGAGATTTACGATCTCTCGCGCTACTCGACCGACATGGTACGGGACCCATTCTTCCGGGCCCGGACCTTCGAGCAGGGTTTGAGACACGAGATCAGGGCATCGCTGATCTCCCTCAGCATACCGACTCAGACAGGAGTACTGGAGCGGGCCCTTCTGATCGAGAGCTTCCTTGCTGAGTCTACACCAGCACAGAGACCCACCGCAGGGCGGCACGTGGCAGAGACATCTGCAGCAGGCAGTCGACGGATGACTCAGGGGTCTAGACAGACCAGACCTTCGGGCAGACGACCTCAGGGCACTGGCTCAGTAGTGCAGGGCACACAGCGCGGAGCCAGTCTTCCGAGAGGCAGACAGTGCTACTCGTGCGGCGGGCAGGGCCACATGGCTCGTGACTGCCCGACCCGCCGTGCCGAGGAGCAGCAGACAGTTGATGGACCACCGAGGCAGAGGCAGAGGATCGACCGTGGCGGTCCGCAGGGAGGAGGCGGACGAGGCAGAGGAGCTGGACGAACAGCTGGTGGTGGCCGACGCTTTGAGGCTCTACCACCACCACCACCAGGAGGTCCACCCCGACCACAGGGAGCTGGCGGGCGGTGACAGGCACAACTCCAGGCAGCAGAGGCCTACGACCACGGCGCACCCGAGATGATTCGAGGTACTATCTGTGTCTATTCCACCCTTGCTGCAGTTCTTATAGACACAGGAGCGAGTCACTCTTTCATAGCCGCTGCCCTTGTTCGGAGCTCGAAGATTCCGACAGAGCCGTTGGCTCGATCCTTACGGCTAGAGACTCCTACGGGAGCAGACTCGACGATTACGCACTGGTGCCGGCAGTTTGAGCTTACTCTAGGAGGCGAGAGCTTCGGCTGGGATCTTCTTGTAGCAGCGTCGAGGCCTTACGACGTCATCTTGGGCATGGATTGGCTATCTACGGTCCATGCACAGATTGACTGTTTTAGGCGCAAGGTGCGTTGTGTACGCACCGACGGGAGCAGGTTCACCTTCACCGGCGAGAAGGGAGCCTTAGCAGCACAGGATGGACTTCCGCGGAGGAGAGGACAGCCCATCACTCATCAGTTGGCTAGCCTTATCCTTGGAGCAGTTGATGTGCGAAGTCCTGGTTTTCCTGCAGTGGTGGATCAGTTTGCGGACGTTTTTCCCGACGACGTTCCAGGGCTACCTCCTCGCAGAGAGGTAGATTTTTATATTGACTTGTACCCCGGGACAGCCCCGATATCCACTCCAGCATATCGGATGGCCCCCGCCGAGCTTCGAGAGCTACGGGTACAGTTGGAGGACTTGCAGGGCAAGGGGTTCATCCGACCCAGTGTTTCACCCTGGGCTTCCCCGATATTGTTCGCCAAAAAGGCGGATGGGAGCTTGCGACTTTGTGTTGACTATCGTCGCCTGAACCAGGTGACAGTGAGGAACAAGTATCCGCTACCGAGGATTGATGACCTCTTTGATCAGCTCAAGGGAGCACGGTGATTCTCGAAGATAGACCTCAGGTCAGGCTATCATCAGCTCAGAGTCAGAGACGAGGATGTGCAGAAGACGGCCTTCAGATGTCGGTATGGCCACTATGAGTTCTTGGTTATGCCTTTCGGTGTAACCAATGCTCCAGCAGTGTTCATGGCTCTCATGAACAGGATCTTTCAGCCATACCTCGATCGGTTTGTCGTGGTCTTCATCGACGACATTCTGATTTACTCTACGACAGAGGAGGAGCACGCCTATCACTTGCGAGTTGTTCTTGACACACTCCGAGAGCACCAGCTTTATGGTAAGCTCTCGAAGTGCCAGTTCTGGATACGTGAGGTCCACTTTTTGGGACACGTATCTCTGAGGCGGGAGTTGCAGTAGATCCCGCGAAGATTGAGGCTGTGTTAGCATGGGAGCCACCCAGGAGCGTGACTGAGGTTCGGAGTTTCTTGGGACTAGCTGGATACTATCGGAGATTTGTGCCAAACTTCTCCAGAGTTGCGGCATCACTCACAGCTTTGACGAAGAAGGGGAAACCCTTCGTGTGGTCAGACAGTTGTCAGCAGAGCTTCCAGGAGCTGAGACAGAGATTGACTAGCGCACCTATCTTGAGGTTGCCTGAGGAGGGAGTAGGGTACGTAGTCTACTGCGATGCATCAGGGACCGGACTCAGATGTGTTCTGATGCAGGAGCGGGCAGTGATCGCCTATGGATCACGACAGTTGAGGCCGCATGAGCAGAACTACGCTACCCATGACCTGGAGTTAGCAGCAGTGGTCTTCGCTCTGAAGACATGGCGACACTATCTGATGGGCGAGCGCTTTATAGTCTTTTGCGATCATCAGAGCCTCAGGTATATCTTCTCTCAGAAGGACCTGAACCTGAGACAGCGTCGATGGCTCGAGTTCCTCCAGGACTATGACTTTGAGATAGTCTATACTCCTGGGAAGGGGAACGTAGTAGCCGATGCCCTCAGCAGGAGGACGGGCATTCAGCTACTTGAGGAGGCAACGGAGCACCTAGCCTCTTTGCAGATATCCTTCGTGGATAGAGATGGAGTAGCCTTTCTTCAGTCTCTCACAGTCACTCCTCCACTACTGCAGCGAGTCAGGGAGGCACAGCATGGGGATGCTGACTGTGAGACACGGCGTGCACAGATATCCTCGGGACAGGCACCTGATGGTTTCTCCCTTGGAGTAGAGCACGACATCCTTTTCAGAGGACGTACCATGGTACCAGTAGCTTTGCGAGAGGAAGTGCTGAGAGAGTTTCACACTTCTCCTTTGGCGGTACATCCTGGAGTGGCGAAGATGTACCAGGACCTCAGACGACAGCACTGGTGGCCGGGCATGAAGAAGGCTGTAGCAGAGTTCGTTTCTCGATGCCTCACCTGTCAGCAGGTGAAGGCAGAGCATCAGGTACCAGCAGGCTTGGTACAACCCTTGGAGGTTCCGGAGTGGAAGTGGGACGGCATATCTATGGACTTCGTGACTGGACTTCCACGCACTTCCAGAGGTCACGACTCCATCTGGGTGATTGTTGACCGACTCACCAAGTCGGCACACTTCTTACCTATCAGAGAGCAGGGCTCAGTGGAGAGCTTGGGACGTCTCTACGTTCAGGAGATTGTGCGGCTCCACAGCGTGCCATCATCTATCGTTTTCGATCGAGATGCCCGCTTTACTTCCCGGCTTTGGAAGGGGTTACAGGAGGCGTTCGGTACACATCTACGTCTTAGCACAGCTTTTCACCCTCAGACGGATGGTCAGACGGAGAGGACCATTCAGACTCTCGAGGACATGCTCCGCGCATGTGTCCTCGACTTTGGTCGTAGCTGGGAGGACCACCTACCCTTGGTGGAGTTCGCGTACAACAACAGCTACCACTCCACCATCGGAATGGCACCGTACGAGGCGTTGTACGGCCGACCATGTAGATCTCCTTTGTGCTGGACAGACCCTGGGGAGTCAGCACTGGTGGGACCGGAGATGGTCCAGGCCACGACAGAGAAGGTCCAGGTCATCCAGGAGCGGATGAGGACAGCTCAGAGCCGGCAGAAGTCATATGCTGACAGGAGGCGGAGGCCACTAGAGTTCGAGGATGGCGACCACGTCTTCTTGCGGGTCTCACCTCGACGTGGTATTCGGAGATTTGGCCGAGGCGGCAAGTTATCTCCGCGCTTCATCGGACCCTTCCAGATTCTTAGCAGGATTGGTGAGGTGGCTTATCGCCTGGCTCTACCACCTCAGTTGCACTGGGTGCACGACGTCTTCCACGTATCCCAGCTGAGGAGATACGTGCACGACCCGACGCACATCATTGACCATGGGGAGCTTGACGTTGACGATGGGGCGACTTTTACGGAGGTCCCGATGGAGATAGAGGATCGACAGGAGCGGGTCCTGCGTGGGCGATCGATTCCTCTTGTGCGCATCAGATGGCAGCACGGGAATCTCCAGGAGAGCACATGGGAGCGGGAGGCTCAAATGCGTGCTCAGTACCCTCATTTGTTTCCCTAGTTTTGATGTATCTTTACGGGGACGTAAAGCCCTGAGGTGGGAGTAATGTAAAGACCCGTAAAATTCAAAGGAAAATTTTTTTTTCTTAATTTTCTTTAGAATTTTACAAGAGCGCGGTTTCAGACGGCACCTGATTCTGAGGTCCGGAGTGCCCGGAATTAATTTCCGAAGTTTGGCTCGGGTACGTTCAGTGAACGAACGAGCGGGAATTCCTAACTTTTGATCCGGTGCTCGGAATTGAAATCCGAGGGCACCGATGAACTCGCAGCGCCGATTTTCGCTTAAAGAGACCTTTTCGGGAGTTGCGTTTGTTGCGGGTTGAAAGTTAGTTTTAGGGGTTATTAGTTTGAGTTAAATAAAATTGTGTAGAACAATTTTATTTTTAACTTGTTAAAACCTATCAAAGGAGGTTGGAAGTGGGACCCACACCCACTTAACCTCCCTTGGGAGGATTAAGTGTGGTGGGGCCCACACGAGCCCCTAAACCTTTCAAATTCTCTCAACATACTTAACCCCTAATTAATTGACTTAAGTTACTTAATTTAATTTTGGGAGTTAAGCCTTTTTGAATTTCAACTTTTGAAATTCTTGTGTGTTTTGTAATAATAAAATAAGATGTTATCTTATTTTATTATGGGTTGTTTGTTTGTCTCCTTGAGAGCTTTTGGAGAGCTTCTTCTTCATCTTCAAGCTCTGACGAAGAACGAAGAACGCCCAAACTCCGACGAAGAACGACGCCTCTCTTCTTTGTCCTCGGTGTCAACAAGAGGGAACGCCGCACCCTCCTCGGACCTTCTTCGTCGGCATACGAAGATTCGCCACCGACGTATCTCTTCGGGCATAACTCTTCGTCAACGGATTTGACGAACGACGACCGCGACGCCCGACCTCCGCGACGCCGTCTTCCGCGGAACGTAGACGAATCTTTGAATCTTAAACCCGAGGTAGGGGTTGTTGATTCATTATTTATTTATTCCATTTCTTGAACGTGGATCTCGCATGTCAAACTTGAGGCTTGAATGTTTAAGTTGAGTTATTTATTTAACGTGAGGGGGGCCGGACCGCATGAACACGGCCGAACCCCCCCTCCATCGTTCATGTTGATTATTCTTGCGTAAGGAAGCAAGTGGCGTGGTGCCGTCGCACCACGCGGATGATCGTGCAAATATTTTACGCGGTGCCGTCGCGCTACGTCGAGGAAGAATCTTCAAGAACGCGACGCCGTCGCGCCGCGTTGAAAAGAATCATGGCACGGCGAAAGGGGCGCGGTGCCGTCGCACCGCGCCGGACGACGAACACCGCGGCCGATTCCGGGCCGCGGCGGGACGAGGAGACCGCTGACGGATCCGGGTCGCGGCGGGATGTGAAGACCGGCGGCCGGGCCGCCGGCGTCGGAAGTCGAAGGCGGGACCGGAATTTCCGGTCCCATTGGTAAAAACCGGCCGGCCAGCTGGCCGGCCGGATGACATAAAACCGGGGGATTAAATCCCCCGGCCGGTTCAACAAAACCCCCCTCTTAATGAGGGGGGCGGTTCCTTGAAGGAGGGGGGCAGCCGGCCCCCCGGTTGCGCTCCAGCAGGCCCCCCACGTGAGGGGGGCCGTTTGTTTCTTAGGCGCGGCACAAAGGCCGCGCCACCTTGAAGAAGCGGGGGCTGAGCCCCCCGCGTGCCACCCTCGTGCGGCGCCAGGCGCCCGCCGCCGCGGCCCGCCTCCGCCGCCACCGCCGCGCCGCCGCGCCGCCCAGGGGGGGGGGGGGGGGGTCGGGCCGGGTCGGCCCGGACCCGGACCCCCCCGTTTCGAACCAGATTCGATTTTTGGCCCGTAACTTGAGCCTCGGACCTCCGAATGACGAACCGTCTGCGGCAACGCGATCCTTGGATCGAGACGGTCATTTCGATATATTGCACTCAAGGTTTCGGTTAACTTTGAGTTCGGCCGGGTTGGTTCGTTCACGAAACCAACCGGGCCTTCGGAGCAGAAAAGCTCATATCTTGAGCTACGAACGTCCGATTGACGCGCCGTCAGTCGCGTTGTGTTCCTCTTAGTGAGACGGATATTTTGGCATACTCCGCCCAAGGTTTGGACGCAGGTGGAGTACGGTCAGGTTGGTTTTTCCTTAAAAACCAACCGGGCCCCGGAGACGAATATGCCAATAACTCTCAGACCGGGCGTCCGATCGACGCGCCGTCTGTTGCGTTGAGTTCCTGTTGACGATACGGAACTTTTGGATACATCAACTTCGGTCTTCGTGACAGTTGATGTATCAGTCTCTCGGCTCGTGGAGCGGACCCTCCGAACAAGCTTGCTATGTGCGGGAACCCTAGTGCTGGCTGCGACTGTTCTACTGCTACGACTGCTACTGTGACTGCGACGACGACAGTACAGAGATCCTGTGTGGATTCGACGACGAAAGTACATAGATCCTGTTTGGATTCGACGACGACGACTACAGCACTCAGCGATCCTACGTGGATCAGTGCTACAGGTCCTGTGTGGGCCCGATCCTGTGTGGGTCCTTGCGCTCAGCGGTTCTGTGTGAGCCAGCGCCTACAGGTTCTGTGTGAGCCCGATCCTGTGTGGGTCTTCTGCGGGGGTTAGTTACCTATCGATCCTTCGTGGGTCCGACGACTTAGATGGATCAGTGATCATCTTTATCGTCCTTGAAGAAGTATACCTGTGTGAGCTGAATCTTGTTGCTTTCCTGTGTGGATTGTGTTGTGCAATCCTGTGTGGATTATGTTTTGCTTTCCTATGTGGAATACGTATACTTTCCTGCGTGGACTGAGTTGTACTTGGGCTCGGAGATTGGAGCGTATTTTAATTGATGACTTAGGTATATGTATGGGCATATACCTAAGCAGTGTCGGTTGTTACTTCGTGATTGTACTTTTCTTCGTGGTTTATCCTTTGTGGATTTGAGAGACCTTCAGGGGTCTCGGGGTCCCTACTGAGTAGCTTATACTCACCCCTGCACGGGCTTCGCCCGCACTACGTTGTGTTGGTTGCAGACGACGGACAGCGTTGACCTTAGCTGAGGCCTACAGAGCGGGATGGTACCCGGAGGAGGACCACTGGGCGGACGTGCACGGAGCGGACGGCGGGACCCGTGGAGCAGAGGAGCTATCTGTACCCACCCTTCAGGTGGGATTTCCAGTGGACAACTCGGTGTATCGGCTTTTACTTTTCAGTTGCTGTTTTCCCTTTCGAGTTGTACTTTACTTTCAGTTTGGGTTTGTATTCTGACCCATTTACCTTTCCGCACTTTCAGTAGTACTCTGCTTTTGTTTAGTGTTTACTTTCCGCTTGTTTACTCTGTGGTGTGTGTTTACTTTTCAAAGGCAATGCCTTCCCTTTTTACCGGGATTTATGCCTTGGTGCTAGTCGCCAGCCCCTGGCCTATGGAAGGCGGGCTTGGGGTAGTCACGGCACGGACCCCGAGGGCGGGTCGTGACAATACTTTCTAGTTTAGCTAGTTTATCTTGGATTTTATAGATTTTGGATGTATATTTCCTATGATTTTTACTCTAGTTTTATGTATTGTTTTATTCTTATTCAAGACTTTTTTTTTCATTTTTTATACCTACCCATGTGACAGGTCAACTCAGGTAGCTTTCTTCGTTTACTCAGGTTGGACTGTTATATATCCTATTCATATGTGGTATAAATAAGAATATTCTCACATAAGGGGGGAAACAAGAATCACTTAGTGATAATAAACCTATAAAAGTGGTAAAAATATCAAAGGGGTAATAAACAAGGGTCTTTCACAACCAACCATTTAAAGATAAAGTGGAAAATGTCCATTTAACACCAAAAAATTTCTCAAAATTCCGAGACCTTTTACATTTCATAAAACAAAAATTTAAACATTCTTTAAAAATCAATTGAAATATCACACACCATTAAAAAATTTTAAACTAACCCCTTAATACATTGGAATTCTTCTTTGAAATATAAAATAAAACAAAAGGCCATCCATTTCCCTAAAAAATATTTTAAAATCGACATTAGGGAATTTTCTCAAGGGCTAAACCACATAAACATTTTAAACCCACATTTTAAATTCATTAGAGAACCCATTATTAACTCACTCTGAATACAACAACTCATTTTAAAATAATTCCAACTTTAAAATAAAGATTTCACTCATTAAAACCAAAACTATATAAAAATACCATACATATAATAAAAACCATTTTAAAAGGCCTCATAAGAATTTCACATAAGCTTAATACATAAAAATAATTCAATTCAAACATGAAAACATGTAATTAAAAAGATAAATCCTTTATGAAAAGCTCAAAATACATCGAAATGGTTTGAAATCACCACTTGGATATAAAATATATTCATAATTTTTATCAAATGGGATTTCTAAAACACAATAATGCTTATAATTCTATAACGAAACAATGTCACCAAATCACTTACTCATAAAAAGAGGAAAACCAGACTAAACATGTCACCTTTAATGAAGAATGACCTAAATAAGCAAGAAGGCCTCCTCTAAATTTATAAAATACCAAATCCCTTGTTTGGAACTATCCCAAGATTACACAGTGAACTAGTGTTCCAGGAAGAAATGAAACATAATAAATAAGAAAGAAGAGTGAATGAGAGATTAGAGAAGATTTACCTTAAAACCTATTGAAAATAACCAAATAATGACCAAGAATTTAAGGGAAAAAATGTTGGATATTCTTCTTGGGCTCCCAAGGGTCATTCGATGTGCTGGAGAAAGAAAGGGTCAAAACCCTTCTTAATTACAAGAGGATATTTTTATCAAACCACATTTTAAATTATTTTGGAAAGGCCACACTATTTGCCAAATCATACATGAACCATTCATATTCCACTACTTAGGCCATTACCACACACATATTTTCCAGGGAGCTCCGTACATTTTCAAAAACTATGCAGAATCTATGTAAAACGGGTCTATCCCTATGATAACACTCTGTATACGAGCACTGTATAGTTACTCCTAACCATGAGGGTAAACTATTAAACAACCAAAATCCTATAAAACTCTATAATTCTTGAAAAAAATCACAATGAATTGGAACAAACCAAGATAAGATAAAATATAACAAATTAAGCTCTACCGTGACATTTGGGTGTCATACCTTTCGGAAATGGAAATTTAAGAATAAAATGAACAAAATAGGTTTACCAAGAAATTAACATTAAATTGTCATGTAATTAAATATGTTAATTATAATTAAAGGTTCTAGGGTAGTGAGTTAACTATATTGAATAAATTATGGTGCATAATATAAAATATGTCTCATGGAATTAAAAATAGAGATTAATAACCCTTATAAGTTTCGTATTTTTGAGTCAAAATCCCATGATAGATAAAACATGAGACGGATTTTTAAATCCCATTGATTTAATGAATACCATTATAAAATAAATACATGGTTAATATATATACCACATAAAGTAAACAAATGGTGAGTATGCATCATATCTCAATGAATCAAAATTGGGATATAAAAACCCTTACATTGTTTCCCCACTTAATTGAATGTGATACAACAACATGTAAAAAAACATATATATCTTAATATTAGATTCCATATCCTTATTTATATACATTAAATTTTATATACTTTATTTATGATCATTTAATATGAGAATATTAGTTAGTTATAGCTTATTTTTACCATGTGGTGTTAGTAACATTAATTTTTTCACACATTCTTTATGATGTCAATTTTGATATCCATTCATTGATACCAATTTCATAATTCCTAGATTATTTAAGGTATTATAATAGATAACTTATATTTATCTATAAATCTCTTTTATCATTAATAAGTGCTTTAGTTATGTAGTGTGAAATGTAATCTGTGTTGACTTATTTCAATGATTTTAATGGTGAGAGATGATATTTTAATAATAAAATAAAAACATAATATAATATTTTTAGATCAATAAAAAAATAATTATTTTCTTACTAACTTATTAATATATTAGTATTTAAGTTCCCATAGATATCCAGGATATATTTTTATAGTGTCCTTCATGTAGGCTGTTAAATAGACCCAAATAAGAATACTCTATAACTCGATGGGCGAGTATGATTATGTCACGACCCGCCCTCGGGGTCCGTGCCGTGACTACCCCAAGCCCGCCTTCCATAGGCCAGGGGCTGGCGTCTAGCACCAAGGCGTAAATCCCGGTAAAAGGGAAGGCATTGCCTTTGAAAAGTAAACACACACCACAGAGTAAACAAGCGGAAAGTAAACACTAAGCAAGCAGAGTACAACTGAAAGTGCGGAAAAGTAAATGGGCCAGTATACAAACCCAAACTGAAAGTAAAGTACAAATCAAAAAGGGAAAAACAGCAACTGAAAAGTAAAAGCCGCTACTCCGAGCTGTCCACTGGAAATCCCACCTGAAGGGTGGGTACAGATAGCTCCTCTGCTCCACGGGTCCCACCATCCGCTCCGTGCACGTCTCACCCAGTGGTCCACCTCCGGGTACCGTCCCGCTCTGCAAGCCTCAGCTAAGGTCAACGCTGTCCGTCGTCTGCAACCAACACAATGTAGTGCGGGCGAAGCCCGTGCAGGGGTGAGTATAAGCTACTCAGTAGGGACCCCGAGACCCCTGAAGGTCTCTCAAATCCACAAAGGATAAACCACGAAGAAAAGTATATTCACGAAGTAAAAACCGACTCTGCTTAGGTATATGCCCATACATATACCTAAGTCATCAATTAAAATACGCTCCAACCTCCGAGCCCAAGTACCACTCAGTCCACGCAGGAAAGTATACGTATTCCACATAGGAAAGCAAAACATAGTCCACGCAGGATTGCACAACATAATACACACAGGAAAGCAACAGGATTCAGCTCACACAGGTATACTTCTTCAAGGACGATAAAGATGATCACTGATCCATCTAAGTCGTCGGACCCACGAAGGATCGATAGGTAACTAACCCCCGCAGAAGACCCACACAGGATCGGGCTCACACAGAACCTGTAGGCGCTGGCTCACACAGAACCGCTGAGCGCAAGGACCCACACAGGATCGGGCCCACACAGGACCTGTAGCACTGATCCACGTAGGATCGCTGAGTGCTGTAGTCGTCGTCGTCGAATCCACACAGGATCTCTGTACTGTCGTCGTCGAATCCACACAGGATCTCTGTACTGTCGTCGTCGCAGTCACAGTAGTAGTTGTAGCAGTAGAACAGTCGCAGCCAGCACTAGGGTTCCCGCACATAGCATGCTCGTTCGGAGGGTCCGCTCCACGAGCCGAGAGGATGATACATCAACTGTCACAAAGACCAGAGTTGATGTATCCAAAAGTTCCGTATCGTCAAAAGGAACTCAACGCAACAGACGGCGCGTCGATCGGACGCCCGGTCTGAGAGTTATTGGCATTTTCGTCTCCGGGGCCCGGTTGGTTTTTAAGGCTAAACCAACCCGACCGTACTCCACCTGTGTCCAAACCTCGGGCGGAGTATGCCAAAAGATCCGTCTCACTAAGAGGAACTCTACGCGACTGACGGCACGTCAATCGGACGTCCGTAGCTCAAGATATGAGCGTTTCCGCTCCGAAGGCCCGGTTGGTTTCGTGAACGAACCAACCCGGCCGAACTCAAAGTAAACCGAAACCTTGAGTGCGATATACCGAAACGACCATCTCGATCCAAGGATCGCGTTGCCGTAGACGGTTCGTCATTCGGAGGTCCGAGGCTCAAGTTATGAGCGAAAAACCAAAACTGGTTCGAAACGGGGGGGTCCGGGTCCGGGTCCGGGCCGACCCGGCCCGACCCCCCCCACCCCCCTGGGCGACGCGGCGGCGGGCGGCGGCGGCGGCGGGCCGCGGCGGCGGCGGGCCGCGGCGGCGGCGGCGGGCGCCGCGAGGGAGCTGCGCACGCGGGGGGCTAAGCCCCCGCTCCTTCCAAGAGGCGGCGCGGCTAAGCCGCGCCGTTTTGCTTTAGGAAGCGCCCCCCCCACATGGGGGGCCTGCTGGAAACGAAACCGAGGGGGCCGGTTGCCCCCTCCCTTCAAAGAACCGCCCCCCACTTTAAGAGGGGGGTTTTTACATGCTGACCGGGGAATTAATTCCCCGGTTTAACGGCATCCGGCCGGCCAGCTGGCCGGCCGGTTTTCTTCAACGGGACCGGAATTTCCGGTCCCCTCTTCGGCTTCCGACGCCGGCGGCCCGGCCGCCGGTCTTCTCTTCCGCCGCGGCCCAGAACCGGCCGCGGTCTCCTCGTCCCGCCGCGGCCCGGAACCGGCCGCGGTGTTCGTCATCCGGCGTGGTGCGACGGCACCGCGCCCCTTCGCCGTACTTTGATTCTTTTCAACGCGGCGCGATGGCGTCGTGTTCTTGAAGATTTTTTCCTTGACGTAGTGCGACGGCGCCGTGTAAATTATTTGTACGATCATCCGCGTGGTGCGACGGCACCACGCCACTTGCTTCCACCCGCATGAATAAACATGAACGATGGAGGGGGGTTCGGCCGTGTTCGTGCGGTCCGGCCCCCCCCTCGCGTTAACAATAACACTTATATAAAATAATTAAATGCCTCACGTAGACATGCGATCCACGAGCAAGAAAAGGAATAAGGAAACCAAAATGAAATTAACAACCCCTATCTCGGGTTTAAGATTCGAAGATTCGTCTACGTTACGCGGAAGACGGCGTCGTGGAGGTCGGGCGTCGCGGTCGTCGTTCGTCAAATCCGTTGACGAAGAGATATGCCCGAAGAGACACGTCGTTGGCGGATCTTCGTTTGCCGACGAAGAAGGTCCGAGGAGGAAGCGGCGTTCCCTCTTGTTGACACCGAGGACGAAGAAGAGAGGCGTCGTTCTTCGTCGGAGTTTGAGCGTTCTTCGTTCTTCGTCAGAGCTTGAAGATGAAGAGGAGCTCTCAAAATGACAAACAAAGAACTCAAAATAAAATAAGACTACCTCTTGTTTTATTAACACAAAACACAAAAGAATTTCAAAGTTTGAAATTCAAAAAGACTTAACTCCCATAATTAATTAAGAGTAACTTAAGCCAATAAAGAGGGGGTTAAGGGAACTTGAAAAGTCTAGGGGTTCGTGTGGGCCCCACCACACTTAATCCTCCCAAGGGAGGTTAAGTGGGTGTGGGTCCCACTTCCAACCCCCTTAGGTAGGTTTTTAACAAACTAAAAATAAAATTTGTCTTACCCAAATTTTATTTAACTCAACTGAATACCCCAAAACTTAACTTTCAACCCGCAACAAACGCAACTCCCGAAAAGGTCTCGTTAAGCGAATATCAGCGCTGCGAGTTCATCGGTGCCCTTGGATTTCAATTCCGAGCACCGGATCAAAAGTTAGGAAATCCCGCTCGTTCGTTCACTGAACGTACCCGAGCCAAACTTCGGAAATTAATTCCGGGCACTCCGGGCCTCGGAATCAGGTGCCGTCTGAAACCGTGCTCTTGTAAAATTCTAAAGAAAATTAAGAAAAAATTTCCCTTGAATTTTACGGGTCTTTACATTACTCCCACCTCAGGGCTTTACGTCCCCGTAAAGATACAACAAAAACTAGGGAAACAAATGAGGGTACTGAGCACGCATCTGAGCCTCCCGCTGCCATGTGCTCTCCTGGAGATTCCCGTGCTGCCATCTGATGCGCACAAGAGGAATCGATCGCCCATGCAGGACCCGCTCCTGTCGATCCTCTATCTCCACCGGGACCTCCGTAAAAGTCGCCCCATCGTCAACGTCAAGCTCCCCATGGTCAATGATGTGCGTCGGGTCGTGCACGTATCTCCTCAGCTGGGATACGTGGAAGACGTCGTGCACCCGGTGCAACTGAGGTGGTAGAGCCAGGCGATAAGCCACCTCGCCAATCCTGCTGAGAATCTGGAAGGGTCCGATGAAGCGCGGAGATAACTTGCCGCCTCGGGCAAATCTCCGAATACCACGTCGAGGTGAGACCCGCAAGAAGACGTGGTCGCCATCCTCGAACTCCAGTGGCCTCCGTCTCCTGTCAGCGTATGACTTCTGCCGGCTCTGAGCTGTCCTCATCCGCTCCTGGATGACCTGGACCTTCTCTGTCGTGGCCTGGACCATCTCCGGTCCCACCAGTGCTGACTCCCCAGGGTCTGTCCAGCACAAAGGAGATCTACATGGTCGGCCGTACAACGCCTCGTACGGTGCCATCCCGATGGTGGAGTGGTAGCTGTTGTTGTACACGAACTCCACCAAAGGTAGGTGGTCCTCCCAGCTACGACCAAAGTCAAGGACACATGCGCGGAGCATGTCCTCGAGAGTCTGAATGGTCCTCTCCGTCTGACCATCTGTCTGAGGTTGAAAAGCTGTGCTAAGACGTAGCTGCGTACCGAACGCCTCCTGTAACCCCTTCCAAAGCCGGGAAGTAAAGCGGGCATCTCGATCGGAAACGATAGATGATGGCACGCCGTGGAGCCGCACAATCTCCTGAACATAGAGACGTCCCAAGCTCTCTACTGAGCCCTGCTCTCTGATGGGTAAGAAGTGTGCCGACTTGGTGAGTCGGTCAACAATCACCCAAATGGAGTCGTGACCTCTGGAAGTGCGTGGAAGTCCAGTCACGAAGTCCATAGATATGCCGTCCCACTTCCACTCCGGAACCTCCAAGGGCTGTACCAAGCCTGCTGGTACCTGATGCTCTGCCTTCACCTGCTGACAGGTGAGGCATCGAGAAACGAACTCTGCTACACCTTTCTTCATGCCCGGACACCAGTGCTGTCGTCTGAGATCCTGGTACATCTTCGCCACTCCAGGATGTACCGCCAAAGGAGAAGTCTGAAACTCTCTCAGCACTTCCTCTCGCAAAGCTACTGGTACCATGGTACGTCCTCTGAAAAGGATGTCGTGCTCTACTCCAAGGGAGAAACCATCAGGTGCCTGTCCCGAGGATATCTGTGCACGCCGTGTCTCACAGTCAGCGTCCCCATGCTGTGCCTCCCTGACTCGCTGCAGTAGTGGAGGAGTGAGTGTGAGAGACTGAAGAAAGGCTGCTCCGTCTCTATCCACGAAGGATATCTGCAAAGAGGCTAGCTGCTCTGTTGCCTCCTCAAGTAGCTGAATGCCCGTCCTCTTGCTGAGGGCATCGGCTACTACGTTCCCCTTCCCAGGAGTATAGACTATCTCAAAGTCATAGTCCTGGAGGAACTCGAGCCATCGTCGCTGTCTCAGGTTCAGGTCCTTCTGCGAGAAGATATACCTGAGACTCTGATGATCGGAAAAGACTGTAAAGCGCTCGCCCATCAGATAGTGTCGCCATGTCTTCAGAGCGAAGACCACTGCTGCTAACTCCAGGTCATGGGTAGCGTAGTTCTGCTCATGCGGCCTCAATTGTCGTGATCCATAGGCGATCACTGCCCGCTCCTGCATCAGAACACATCCGAGTCCGGTCCCTGATGCATCGCAGTAGACTACGTACCCTACTCCCTCCTCAGGCAACCTCAAGATAGGTGTGCTAGTCAATCTCTGTCTCAGCTCCTGGAAGCTCTGCTGACATCTGTCTGACCATACGAAGGGTTTCCCCTTCTTCGTCAAAGCTGTGAGTGATGCCGCAACTCTGGAGAAGTTCGGCACAAATCTCCGATAGTATCCAGCTAGTCCCAAGAAACTCCGAACCTCAGTTACGCTCCTGGGTGGCTCCCATGCTAACACAGCCTCAATCTTCGTGGGATCCACTGCAACTCCCGCCTCAGAGATAACGTGTCCCAAAAAGTGGACCTCACGTATCCAGAACTGGCACTTCGAGAGCTTACCATAAAGCTGGTGCTCTCGGAGTGTGTCAAGGACAACTCGCAAGTGATAGGCGTGCTCCTCCTCTGTCGTAGAGTAAATCAGAATGTCGTCGATGAAGACCACGACAAACCGATCGAGGTATGGCTGAAAGATCCTGTTCATGAGAGCCATGAACACTGCTGGAGCATTGGTTACAACGAAAGGCATAACCAAGAACTCATAGTGGCCATACCGACATCTGAAGGCCGTCTTCTGCACATCCTCGTCTCTGACTCTGAGCTGATGATAGCCTGACCTGAGGTCTATCTTCGAGAACCACCGTGTTCCCTTGAGCTGATCAAAGAGGTCATCAATCCTCGGTAGCGGATACTTGTTCCTCACTGTCACCTGGTTCAGGCGACGATAGTCAACACAAAGTCGAAAGCTCCCGTCCGCCTTCTTGGCGAACAATATCGGGGAAGCCCAGGGTGAAACACTGGGTCGGATGAACCCCTTGCCCTGCAAGTCCTCCAACTGTACCCGTAGCTCTCGAAGCTCGGCGGGGGCCATCCGATATGCTGGAGTGGATATCGGGGCTGTCCCGGGGTACAAGTCAATATAAAAGTCTACCTCTCTGCGAGGAGGTAGCCCTGGAACATCGTCGGGAAAAACATCCGCAAACTGATCCACCACTGCAGGAAAACCAGGACTCCGCACGTCAACTGCTCCAAGGATAAGGCTAGCCAACTGATGAGTGATGGGCTGTCCTCTCCTCCGATGAAGTCCATCCTGTGCTGCTAAGGCTCCCTTCTCGCCGGTGAAGGTGAACCTGCTCCCGTCGGTGCGTACACATCGCATAGCCAATCCATGCCCAAGATGACGTCGTAAGGCCTCGACGCTGCTACAAGAAGATCCCAGCCGAAGCTCTCGCCTCCTAGAGTAAGCTCACACTGCCGGCACCAGTGCGTAATCGTCGAGTCTGCTCCCGTAGGAGTCTCTAGCCGTAAGGATCGAGCCAACGGCTCTGTCGGAATCTCCGAGCTCCGAACAAGGGCAGCGGCTATGAAAGAATGACTCGCTCCTGTGTCTATAAGAACTGCAGCAAGGGTGGAATAGACACAGATAGTACCTCGAATCATCTCGGGTGCGCCGTGGTCGTAGGCCTCTGCTGCCTGGAGCTGTGCCTGTCGCTGCCCGCCAGCTCCCTGTGGTCGGGGTGGACCTCCTGGTGGTGGTGGTGGTAGAGCCTCAAAGCGTCGGCCACCACCAGCTGCTCGTCCAGCTCCTCTGCCTCGTCCGCTTCCTCCCTGCGGACCGCCACGGTCGACCCTCTGCCTCTGCCTCGGTGGTCCATCAACTGACTGCTGCTCCTCGGCACGACGGTTCGGGCAGTCGCGAGCCATGTGGCCCTGCCCGCCGCACGAGTATCACTGTCTGCCTCTCGTAGGACTGGCTCCGCGCTGTGTGCCCCGCACTGCTGAGCCAGTGCCCTGAGGTCGTCTGCCTGAAGGTCTGGTCTGTCTGGACCCCTGAGTCATCCGTCGACTGCCTACTGCAGATGACTCTGCCACGTGCCGCCCTGCGGTGGGTCTATGTGCTGGTGTAGACTCAGCAAGGAAGCTCTCGATCAGAAGGGCCCGCTCCAGTACTCCTGTCTGAGTCGGTATGCTGAGGGAGATCAGCGATGCCCTGATCTCGTGTCTCAAACCCTGCTCGAAGGTCCGGGCCCGGAAGAATGGGTCCCGTACCATGTCGGTCGAGTAGCGCGAGAGATCGGTAAATCTCATCGAGTACTGAGCGACCGTCATGCTGCCCTGCCGCAGCTGTAGAAGCTCCTGGATGCGCACCGCTCGGAGGGTGGACGGGACGAACTCAGAGCGGAAGAGGCTCTCGAAGTCCGTCCAGAGAAGAGATGCCTCATCGTGCACCTGGAGCATCAGGCTCCACCATCGTCCTGCTGCTGCGTGTAGTAGGCTCGCAGCGAGGATCACCATGAGGTCTGCTGGTGTCCTCACTAGCCTAAACACTCGAACCACTGCCTCCAGCCAGTCCTCTGCTGCCTGGGGATCCGTCTCCCCGCGAAACCTAGGCGGTCGCTGGCGCTGAAACTCATGCAGTGCGCTGAGGCGACGTGCATCGTCAGCGTCTGGTACTGGTTGCATCGGTGGATCGGTGGGTAAAGCTACCGCCGGTGCCACTACTGAAAAAGGGCCCTGCACCGAGGCCTCGTCGCTCGGTGGGCTGTCGTCTCGCTCGACTCTCGGAACCCTAGCTGGCTGCCGTCGTGGGGCCATCCTGAAAAGGAAACAGGTGCGCCACGGTTAGAACAGTATACCTGGTGAGCTGATATAAGTAATCACAAAGAAAACTTGAGACTTTCATAAAGCAGATCAGTATACCCGGTGAGCTGACACAAGTAATCACAAAGAAAACTTTGAAACACACACACAATCAATGTTTTCGTGCATTAAGTCGGAAATCAGAAGTCAGGGTCCTGGTGTACGGATACGTCGGCCGCCGCACCAACACTGGACTCCCTGGACTGATAACCACACTCAATACGCTAAACATTATTGCTTCACATAGAAAAGATCAGAGTTCGCGGTAGAACCGAACTCCTCTGATACCAATTTGTCACGACCCTCCCTCGGGGTCCGTGCCGTGACTACCCCAAGCCCGCCTTCCATAGGCCAGGGGCTGGCGTCTAGCACCAAGGCGTAAATCCCGGTAAAAGGGAAGGCATTGCCTTTGAAAAGTAAACACACACCACAGAGTAAACAAGCGGAAAGTAAACACTAAGCAAGCAGAGTACAACTGAAAGTGCGGAAAAGTAAATGGGCCAGTATACAAACCCAAACTGAAAGTAAAGTACAACTCAAAAAGGGAAAAACAGCAACTGAAAAGTAAAAGCCGCTACTCCGAGCTGTCCACTGGAAATCCCACCTGAAGGGTGGGTACAGATAGCTCCTCTGCTCCACGGGTCCCACCATCCGCTCCGTGCACGTCTCACCCAGTGGTCCACCTCCGGGTACCGTCCCGCTCTGCAAGCCTCAGCTAAGGTCAACGCTGTCCGTCGTCTGCAACCAACACAATGTAGTGCGGGCGAAGCCCGTGCAGGGGTGAGTATAAGCTACTCAGTAGGGACCCCGAGACCCCTGAAGGTCTCTCAAATCCACAAAGGATAAACCACGAAGAAAAGTATATTCACGAAGTAACAACCGACTCTGCTTAGGTATATGCCCATACATATACCTAAGTCATCAATTAAAATACGCTCCAACCTCCGAGCCCAAGTACCACTCAGTCCACGCAGGAAAGTATACGTATTCCACATAGGAAAGCAAAACATAGTCCACGCAGGATTGCACAACATAATCCACACAGGAAAGCAACAGGATTCAGCTCACACAGGTATACTTCTTCAAGGACGATAAAGATGATCACTGATCCATCTAAGTCGTCGGACCCACGAAGGATCGATAGGTAACTAACCCCCGCAGAAGACCCACACAGGATCGGGCTCACACAGAACCTGTAGGCGCTGGCTCACACAGAACCGCTGAGCGCAAGGACCCACACAGGATCGGGCCCACACAGGACCTGTAGCACTGATCCACGTAGGATCGCTGAGTGCTGTAGTCGTCGTCGAATCCACACAGGATCTCTGTACTGTCGTCGTCGAATCCACACAGGATCTCTGTACTGTCGTCGTCGCAGTCACAGTAGCAGTTGTAGCAGTAGAACAGTCGCAGCCAGCACTAGGGTTCCCGCACATAGCATGCTCGTTCGGAGGGTCCGCTCCACGAGCCGAGAGGCTGATACATCAACTGTCACAAAGACCAGAGTTGATGTATCCAAAAGTTCCGTATCGTCAAAAGGAACTCAACGCAACAGACGGCGCGTCGATCGGACGCCCGGTCTGAGAGTTATTGGCATTTTCGTCTCCGGGGCCCGGTTGGTTTTTAAGGCTAAACCAACCCGACCGTACTCCACCTGCGTCCAAAACTCGGGCGGATTATGCCAAAAGATCCGTCTCACTAAGAGGAACTCTACGCGACTGACGGCACGTCAATCGGACGTCCGTAGCTCAAGATATGAGCGTTTCCGCTCCGAAGGCCCGGTTGGTTTCGTGAACGAACCAACCCGGCCGAACTCAAAGTAAACCGAAACCTTGAGTGCGATATACCGAAACGACCGTCTCGATCCAAGGATCGCGTTGCCGCAGACGGTTCGTCATTCGGAGGTCCGAGGCTCAAGTTATGAGCGAAAAACCAAAACTGGTTCGAAACGGGGGGGTCCGGGTCCGGGCCGACCCGGCCCGACCCCCCCCCCCCCCGGGCGACGCGGTGGCCGGCGGCGGCGGGCGGCGGCGGCGGAGGCGGCGGGCCGCGGCGGCGGCGGGCCGCGGCGGCGGCGGCTGGCGCCGCGAGGGAGCTGCGCACGCGGGGGGCTAAGCCCCCGCTCCTTCCAAGAGGCGGCGCGGCTATGCCGCGCCGTTTTGCTTTAGGAAGCGCCCCCCCCACGTGGGGGGCCTGCTGGAAACGAAACCGAGGGGGCCGGTTGCCCCCTCCCTTCAAAGAACCGCCCCCCTCTTTAAGAGGGGGGTTTTTACATGCTGACCGGGGAATTAATTCCCCGGTTTAACGGCATCCGGCCGGCCAGCTGGCCGGCCGGTTTTCTCCAACGGGACCGGAATTTCCGGTCCCCTCTTCGGCTTCCGACGCCGGCGGCCCGGCCGCCGGTCTTCTCTTCCGCCGCGGCCCGGAACCGGCCGCGGTCTCCTCGTCCCGCCGCGGCCTGGAACCGGCCGCGATGTTCGTCATCCGGCGTGGTGCGACGGCACCGCGCCCCTTCGCTGTACTTTGATTCTTTTCAACGCGGCGCGACGACGTCGTGTTCTTGAAGATTTTTTCCTTGACGTAGTGCGACGGCGCCGTGTAAATTATTTGTACGATCATCCGCGTGGTGCGACGGCACCACGCCACTTGCTTCCACCCGCATGAATAAACATGAACGATGGAGGGGGGTTCGGCCGTGTTCGTGCGGTCCGCCCCCCCCCCCCTCGCGTTAACAATAACACTTATATAAAATAATTAAATGCCTCACGTAGACATGCGATCCACGAGCAAGAAAAGGAATAAGGAAACCAAAATGAAATTAACAACCCCTACCTCGGGTTTAAGATTCGAAGATTCGTCTACGTTCCGCGGAAGACGGCGTCGCGGAGGTCGGGCGTCGCGGTCGTCGTTCGTCAAATCCGTTGACGAAGAGATATGCCCGAAGAGACACGTCGTTGGCGGATCTTCGTTTGCCGACGAAGAAGGTCCGAGGAGGAAGCGGCGTTCCCTCTTGTTGACACTGAGGACGAAGAAGAGAGGCGTCGTTCTTCGTCGGAGTTTGAGCGTTCTTCGTTCTTCGTCAGAGCTTGAAGATGAAGAGGAGCTCTCAAAATGACAAACAAAGAACTCAAAATAAAATAAGACTACCTCTTATTTTATTAACACAAAACACAAAAGAATTTCAAAGTTTGAAATTCAAAAAGACTTAACTCCCATAATTAATTATGAGTAACTTAAGCCAATAAAGAGGGGGTTAAGGGAACTTGAAAAGTCTAGGGGTTCGTGTGGGCCCCACCACACTTAATCCTCCCAAGGGAGGTTAAGTGGGTGTGGGTCCCACTTCCAACCCCCTTAGGTAGGTTTTTAACAAACTAAAAATAAAATTTGTCTTACACAAATTTTATTTAACTCAACTGAAAACCCCAAAACTTAACTTTCAACCCGCAACAAACGCAACTCCCGAAAAGGTCTCGTTAAGCGAATATCGGCGCTGCGAGTTCATCGGTGCCCTCAGATTTCAATTCCGAGCACCGGATCAAAAGTTAGGAAATCCCGCTCGTTCGTTCACTGAACGTACCCGAGCCAAACTTCGGAAATTAATTCCGGGCACTCCGGGCCTCGGAATCAGGTGCCGTCTGAAACCGCGCTCTTGTAAAATTCTAAAGAAAATTAAGAAAAAATTTCCCTTGAATTTTACGGGTCTTTACAGATTAAGGGAATGTATAATATAATTATAGAAGAAGCATAATTATATTATTTATATTATTTTAATTTGGTGAATAATATTGTAAGTGTCTCAGATAAATAATGAAAATCAAGATAAAAAATGAAAAACATTAATTCGTGGAGGCGGTAATCCGCACGTACGTGTGATCGATGTACTTTTGGTTTTATAAGAGGATAAGAAGGAATAAATAATGGTTATTCTATTAATATAATACAAATTAAGTGTAATAATGATAATAAGGTCATTATATTACTATGTTTATGGTATGTTTGGAAGATAAATATTAAGAAGACAAATTAAGGATTAAGTAATACTCAATTCAGTACCTTGAACTTTCTATGGGAAGTCTCCATGGAAATGAAGGGCTTCGGGTAAATTATAGCACTTGAAGGAATTATGATTTATAATGGAATTATAGGAGTGTAAAATAGGTTGGGGTCAAATTAAATTTCTAAGGTAAATTTTATCACTGAAAGTGTATTAGTTATCATATTTTATAAATAATGAAAAAGGAATTTTTGTGAGTCACCAATATTTTTCAATAATAGAATGATAATATTCAATGGTTAATGGATCAAAAAGTTGAAAAAATTAAGTTTAATGTTATATAAGGTCATTAAATCCTATACCACTCATTTTCACGCATGTTTTAAACACGTTTCAATCCCTTTACGAATTGATTTTTACATTTTACCATTCTGGTTTTTTACTTTGGTAACTAGTTTTTAACTATGCAATTTTTGTTTTATTAAAAAATATTAGATTATCCATATTAAAAAATTTGATCATTCTGAACCTCTATTTAATACTCATATAATATTATCCAATTTCTAAATATTAGAAAATTTAATTTAAAATTAAAACTTTTAATATATAGAAAAACAGCAGTGTAAAAAATTTGTTTTTTACTGTGTTCTAAATTCTAGACAGTTTTAATTAAAAATTTAATGAGTGTTAGTATATTTTATATAAGTTTAAAAATTATATTAAATTTATTTTTTAATAAATTAATTTATTTTATTACATTAAAATCACACAATGTTAACAAGACAATTCTTTGAAAATAATAATTTTACCATTGTCTTAATAAACAAATTTAATCCAAGTAGTCTCACTTTTGTTCCTAAAAATTAAATTAAAATTATTATGTAATATGAAAATTGCAATGTAAAATATGAATTAATTTTTTTATATTTAATTCCTACATTTTTTGAAAACTAATTTTTAATATATGTGTATACAAACTGTTTTTAGAGTAAAATTTACTTAAGTATCCAAAACATTAAACATGAGTTTTATAATTTAAACGCAGTTTTTTGTTGAATAATTTTACTCCTTATATAAATATTAGTATAATAAAAATGTTTATAAGTTTTTATGTAATATTTACTTCATAATAAAGTTATAAACATTAGAGTGTTGGTAAAAATAGTATTTTTTACCGTTAAGATAAATATCAATTATTTTATAAAAATATCAAAAATTAATCATATGAAAAAATTTAAATGTTGAATAAAAAAATAGAGTTAATTTTAATAGACTAAAATCCTAAATTTTTTAAATTTAAATATAGTATATAAAAAAATAATTTTAAAGGCCTTTTAAAACATTATGTGTAGTCAATATTATTTCATACTAATATCTAATTTCAATAATGTTTATATTTTAGTTAATATATTCAAATATAATATATTATCATAATAATCATTTAATAGTGGTTTATTTAATTTATTAATACTTTGAGTAGTTAAATCAGAATGAACAATCAAATTAATTATATACCCTATAAATATAATCTGATTTTATTGGTTAATATCACTTTTATTTATTTTTAGAGGTCATATATATATATATATAATGCTCATCAAATATTATATTACTCATTTTAGTTTGGTGTTGTTTGTGGAGAAATCTATCAAACATAATATTAATTGAGAGAAAAAATATATTCAAAAATATCAGGTTGTTACAGTTGGTTTGAATGGTTAGCACACAATTAAGGGTTAACCATATGGGACTCATATAAAATCATGTGTATTATTTGAGATTTGGGGTGATGTACATGGTAATATAAAAATTGTAGAGAACTTGTCTGGGACCTAAGTTTTTCAATGTACAGTTTATCTAACCATATGGTTTAAACAAGCGAGGAAGGCGACCTTTAAAAGTGGAGTCTACTTGGTTGGTGCATGGTTTAACCATTTGTGTGACCTAGTAATTTTGGTTAAAAAGTGGTAAATGGCCACTTTTAATCTATGGGATTTTAACTCACAACCCACAACCCCCTCTCCTATCCCTTTTAAGCACAACAAAACCAGGGGACTACCCCCCTCTTTCTTCTTTGATTATCCTTTAATTTGAGGGTCTTTGGATGTGATTTATTAGTGTTTAAGTTGAGTAAATCCTTCCATTTCTCAATTATTGGTTTCATTTACTTCTTCTCTTATTTAAAATGTCCTGGTTAGGTTTTTAAGAGATGATTCCACCAGATTATGGTTTAATCATCCCGTTATCATGGGGATTTCATACAACATAGAAAGAGGATCTCTTGAGATGATGGTTTCATGTAGTTGTATGATGTTTTGGTTTAGGTCTATCACTATTTGTTTTTATAATTTTTTTGGATTAAATTGATTAAATTTACTATTGAAAAAATTCTAATTTATTGTGATTTTCCCTAGATAGTGGCTAGAGTATAGTATAAACCATCTGAGGGTGGATAGTCATTGTTTCGATGTGACGAGGGTGTACAGTGAGATATTAGATGTTATTAAAATTTTAATTTAATTTAATAATTAATTTTAATTGTTAAAAATTTATTTTATTTGATTTATTATTTATAATTTGATTATAATTAATTAATTTGGATGAATTTTCTTGAGTTAGGTCCTCATGTGGATTGATGATGGTTTAATAGACTTGGATGAGTTTAGGCATAACTATGTGGTAGTGAATTAAAAAGGGAATTAACACTAAATTGAATTAGGTGGTCCCTTGTACATTCTCCTATGGTATTATGAATTTTATTATATCATGCAATATATGTACTTTCCTCTAAAGATGATTGGAAATTTATTATAAAATGAGCTATTTATTTTAAATGAAATTAATTGATGAAACAAAGTTCTAAGGTCCACGTTGGACCCTTTTGAACTTATTTGATTTCCTCAACTATCTATGGATGATGCATTGATTATAAATTCATGCCATATTATATTTGAAACCTAATGGGTTTAAAGTAAATGAAGTGAAATGAATGACATATAGTGGACCTAGTGATAGGTGCCTTTAATGACCACCAAGTAGAGGTGAGTGATGACTTGAGATGAATGACTAAGGGTTTGTCCAGGAGGGAACCCTGGGATTACTTAGATCCTTTGAGATATTTGCGATGATATTAGGGTGATTTTTAATTTCTTATTAGTGAATGATCACTCTACATATGAGCCTTGGGTAGCTTGATGTTGAAATGGGTGATTTGATTGACCTAATATGACCTAAAAAGTGAGATGGGGCTCACGCCATATCTCATGAACAATTCCAGTATGGATATTATTAGGAGTCCAGTGAGGCCTTGATGAGGATTTAATGATTCCAAGGGATTCTATTCAATTTTAGTGATGTGTGATGAATTGTGAGATGAGAATGTGATAGAGGGACTTTTGTGGGGCGTCTTGACTATGATGAGACCTAGGGGATCCTAATGGTTGCACTAGTGATATATTGAACCTAGAAAGGTTTCTTATAAGAAATGGGTAGTAATTATTATTGGTGTCACTTTATAACATGAATTTATGATGAAACTCTTATGGATATGGTGGTGATAGTTCATGTATTCAAGAGGCCTACCATGATATTTTGGGATGAGTTTAGGTAGATGGAAAACCCTATCGAGGTGCCTTATGTGAAATGATTGGGGTGGGATGCATTTAACACTGATATGAGATAAATGTGATGCATATTATATGATACTTGGATTTAGAATATGTTGTCCTTGGAATTTGTGATAGGGGATGTGACCCTCCCATGTGGCCTACCGGCTTGGTTGTGAATTCATTAGACATACACCTTCAATTCAGGTGTGATTTAGAGTTGGAATTCCTTAAAAATAATCCTTGGATTCATCACTTAATTATTGGAGTTATAATTCCTTGG
Organism: Viscum album; assembly: GCA_963277665.1. Lineage (NCBI taxonomy): Eukaryota > Viridiplantae > Streptophyta > Magnoliopsida > Santalales > Viscaceae > Viscum > Viscum album. The sequence continues at coordinate 871,020,771 of OY728143.1, read as the reverse complement.
ACATGATCCTTGTACTTGGATCTTGGGTATTGGAGTTGCAATACCTTGGATACCCCCTTTTAATTTGAATAACAATTAATTTGGATTGCTTCGTAATTTCTCATAGGAATCATCTATGGGACTAATATTTCTTGGAAATATTGTGAAATATGATCATAATCACTATAAAACTATCCCAATAAGGTTTGGGTCAATCCTGAGTGTCATGTTTTATCCCAAGTATCGACGATGGTTATTTATTTATACTTTCACACTATTTATTTATTTTATGTTTAAGATAATATCACATGTGTACACTGAATTTTCTGATTTTGTATTGACCACATTGGTGGTTACCTGCTAATTTGCAGTCACACACTACTTAGACATCCATTTCACTTGGGTACCTAATCAAAATTCACTGATTACAAGTTCGGGTTGGGTAGAGTTTTGGAGAAGCTTTATCGAGTGGGATAGCTCAGATGGGATTGGAGACTAGGGTGAGGTGAGGATTATGGACTGTTATTGGGCCTTATATATTTTATTATTTCTTTTATTTGGTACATGTAATTTACTTGATGGGTAATCAGTCTTGATGAGTGACTGTGAGTTTGTAAGATCATTTACTTCCACATTTACATTTGTTATAGCATATTATATTTATTTAATTCTACATACTCTGATTGATGTTTAATATTTATGGATTATTTTTGGTATATTTATGATATTATTGTGCACTATGATATGGGGGTATTATATATCTATGGTAATTACCTAGATCCCCGTTGCTAGTTGGCATACTTTGTTATAAGGGGAGGAACACCTGAGGTCCTAGTGGTGACTTATTTGGTTTAGTAACCACTTAGTGGTCACAAATTGGGGGAGGATGTTACAAGGTGGTATCATAGATTTTATATGATTGATATCATATATTGTATCATATTTTTATTTTTTCTTACTATTTTGGAGGATAGTAGATATGAGATATAGGATTGTATTAGATATTGTTATTTATATCAGATTGGTGCATTGAGAAAACCTTTTCTGCTAGGAATTCCAAGTTACCAGGTGCATGTGATTTCTATTATTGGATTTTTATTTTAAGATTGGATGATTTATCCAACCATGACACACTTGCGTTTTTGAGTTTTTGATTTTTTTTGTATATTGGATCATTAAAAATATTTAATATACATGAATCATATTTTTTATATAGGATTTTCATGACATAAGTTTGCTTGATTGTGATTGATGTCACTAACGATGAGGGTTCAGTTGTTTTAAGTTTCAGAAAAAACTTAAATAGATTTTTACCATTTAACTTGGTAGTGATCTTATTCTTAACTAGACCATAGTTTATTTCCATTTGGTGACTGTTCAGGTATACCTATATTATGGTTCTTCTTGATGACAAATGGGTAGTCCCTATATGTAAAGGATTTATAGTGACCCATAACTAGTTGATATAGGATTTTACTTCTTTGGTGTTGGTTCCATAAGGAAAATAGGTTCATTTATTTAAAGTGTTAGTAACACACTATATAGTGTTTTCCCATATATATTCTTGGTATCAATATAATTAACCAAACCATATGACCATGGTGTAATCAACTTGAATTATGGTCAGGAGATACCATTAAATATATACACACGTGTGTACCTAGATGATATCTTGATCCTTGAGGGGGTGTCTTCTATATATAGAGGTCTCGTGAGGAACAATATGAGATTGTGATTATTGAGGGAGTAGTCTTAAATGTGTATTCTTAGTGAGAATCAATTCCCATGGGTAGGTGAGGAATTTGTCATGTGATGCCTGATATATATGGGATCCCTAGAGTGGGTGTGGTTTGTCATGTAAATTTATAGGTGATTTTGAGATGGGAAAAGATAGGTGTTGCCTAAGAGATATGACCTATGTGATATGGGACCTATGGTTTTGGTGATAGATCCTAGTGATTAGTGACTTGGATTAAGATATTGATGAGCCTAGTGATATATATGAGGGTAACCTGGTAAAGGGTTTATCCTAGGATTTTGAATTCATTAGATAATGGAATCATGTTTAGATACATTGAGTTATGAGATCAGTGCATGTATGGTGCTACCGGGAATATGGTATTGGGATAGTGATGCTTTGGTTTTTCACGTAGAGATTACAATGAGTCCTAGTGTCATTAGTTAGAAAATTTTATTTTGGAGTGAATAAATAATCAGGTTCCTGACCTTATTAGTTGTAGATGTTATATTGGGAATTTGATGAGATAGAAACTAGATCCTTCTATTTTATAGATGAAACTAGTTAGTGGGTTATTGTGTGATGGACTATAACATAGGTGAAATGCTTAATTTTGAATAGGAGCACCATGGGTGATTCTAGATAGATTAGATTGACATTATATAGAGAATGGTTAGATATTTAGGTGAGTGATCCTATAATTCATCGACATATGATTCGTGGAAGCATGAGTCAGATTTTGTGACTAGGTGGTACTAGATCTTAAAAACAATGGTTCATATGAATTAAATGAATTGTGTTCACTACTCACTATGGTTGTTTGAAGTTTGGATCAGTTTCGACTGTGTGTGGGATGAGGACCGTTGGATTTGATGAAATGATTTTGGGAATTAAAATCTGGAGGCCTGGTGAGATTGTTTCTTCTATGATAATGATGACATTGTGAATGATGTGGTTTTTGGTGTTAAAAATGGATGAGTGTGGCTTGAGAGGATAGATATGTGTGAGATAATCAAACCTATTGAGGTTTTTTCTGAAGGAGTGGTATAAGTGATGCAATATAGCGAGGAGTGAACAATTGGTCAGTTCTAGGGCATGGCCTTTGTTATAAATGAAATTTTAGTGAGGATAATGTGCTAGATGATCTTGAAATATGTGGTTTTGGATTTTCTTGTTGGAACTCGGGTATGAGTGGGGTGTTCCCATCTATTCATTATGTATGGAGATGGAAAAAGAATGGTAAGTTGTGGAATGACCCATCTCAGTAGGGCTATGGGTGTAATAATACCTCTCATTGAATGGTCAATAGAAATCAATATTCCAATGTGTTGATAAATTCATTTATATATGGTTCTATGTAGAATACCTTACATGTGATTTATATGAAATGTTGGATGAAGTTCATGCATTGACATTGAGCTAGTAGTGGATTTAGCATGATTTGAGTGTGATTCATATCAAGATTTTTTCGATGCTCATGAGTTGAGCATGCCAATAAATTTTGTTTGTTGAGGATCTAACCATGATATGACATTGAATGTTGGGTTTGAAACTTTGTGTGGATATTTGGATGATCGTGAGATGACTATTGGAGTTAAGACATTAAGATTAAGTGATGAAATAGGGCATTGGTGGGTGCACATGAGAATTCTTGGAATAGTCCTCCAATTGAGGAAAACTGGTGGTTTTATATGTAATTGGGTGGTGTGAGATGGAAACTGTGATAATAATGCATTTTCACCACTGGAAGTTAGAATTTCCTACTAAAATGGATTTCGATGGAGGGGAGAATTGTGGATAAGTAATGATTTATATGTTTGGGAGCACTATATTCCTATTGATTAATTTATTGAGGAAACTATAGCGTCTTAGGATATAGGAGAATAAGTAAGTTTTATCTTAGTGTTTTAGTGGTGTTGATGAGCGGTGGATCAATCTTTGATGAATGGAAGACCTTGTGTTTGGAGTTGAATAGTGGAACCACATCTAGTATTTTAGGGAAGAATGGGATGAGATGGCACAAATTGGAGATTATGATGGGTTGAGATTAATTTTTTAAGAACTTCCATACTTCTTAATGATAATTATTATTAAGTTTGGGTTGTTTTAAAACCCTAATTCATTGTGGGTTGTGTTTTTCAGAGGGAATTTAAATTTTTAGAATTTTTGGAAGTGGGTTTGTCTTGAAAATAGAGATTTTGATCAAAATACTAAGTGTTAGTGAGATTTAAATTGACGTTTTGGATATATGTTGAGTCCTTATAGGTTCTTTGGGTGCTCTGGTGAGTCTTAGGAGATTCTGATTAAATTTTAAGAGTTTGGAGGATTTCTTCCCCAACACATGATTTGGTGTACATGACTTAGAAAAAGCGTGTAACATCCCAAGCATGCATATCTTTTCAGACCATTTTATAAATCAGATTGTTAGTTCTCACGGTTAGATCATGGTTATGGTTTGAACATTAGGAACTCAACGAAAACCATATGAATTTTTTAGGCTTGGGGGTAAGGCGTATGATCACCACATAGTTGCAAAAAAACCATTTGAGTCCCATGTTTTTGGTTGTAGAGGGTTCTACATAGTTTGAACCTAGTTTTTCCAACTATTTATCCCAAATGTGTGATCTAGGAATCCTTTTATAGTAGTGGATACATGATGGACACATGGTCAGGACCACCATGCATATGAGCCATGCAACTTATCAATCTTTTTTAGGTAGGTAATTTACACTTTTACCTTATGGAATTTTAATCCATAGACACCTATCCTCTCCCTCTCATGCAAAATTGAACTGGAGGACTCTACTTCCCCTTAATTCATTGATTCTCCTCATATTTTAGGATTATTGGTGGTGATTTATTAGAATTTAAGGTGAGACTCTCTATTTTTCCCTCAGTTATTGGTTTCCTTTTGTTCTTCAATAATTTGAGATTTCCCAATTAGGTTTTTGAGAGATAATTCCACCAGATCATGGTGGTATCATCCCGTTATCATAGTGATTTCATTTGAAATAACAAGAGGGAATCCTGATATTGCATCTTCATTCCATGAAATTATGTTTCCATAGAGGTACTTCAACAATTTTTTTCTAATTTTTTTCAATTAAATTGATTAAATATTCTATTGAATTTTTCTGATTGATAAATTTTTTATTGGGATAGTAGCGAGAGTATGCCACAGACCTTATATGGGTAGTTGGTTTCCACTTCTATTCAACATGGGCATCTGCTGATATTTTAGGTGTTATTTCAGTTTGAATTAAATTTTATAATTAATTTTAATTATTATAAATTAATTATAATTGTTTAATTAATTATAACTTGATTATAATTAATTAAATTGGAGGATTTGTCTTGAGTTAGGGACTAATGTTTGTTTATTATGGCTAGATGGACCTAGAAAATATTGAAAAGAGCTACCATGTTGTTACTTATTAGGATGATTATCTATAAATTGAGGTAAGTGTTCCCTCATAATTTCCCTATGGTATTATGAATTTTATTCAATAATGTGATATGTGATCTCACCACTGAAGGTGATCAACCATTTATTTTAAAATGAATTGTTTTTTTAAGTGAAATAACTCTACTAAACAAAGATCTTAGGCCCATGATGGACCCTTATTCACTATATTGGTTCCTTAACCACTGATAAATGAGAACATGATTAAATATTTATACCTTATGAAACTTGGATGATGAGTGATGTAAAGTAAATGAAATTAATTGTATGAGATGCATCATCCCTAGTGATAGGTTCCCTTAGTGACCTACAATTAGAGGTGAGTGATGACTTGGGATTAATGGGAAGGAATTATCCAAGTGGGAACCTTGGGATTCCTTATATCCTTTGTACAAGTTGAGATGAGTTTGGGGTGAGTGTTACTTGCCCATTAGTATATGATCACTGGGTGGATGAGCCTTGGGTATATTGATATTGGTATGGGTGTGTAGACTGACCCGATATGACCTAGAAAGTGATATGGGGATCATGCCATCTCTTGTGTCCAATGCTAGTATGGGTTTTCTTAGGAGGCTAGTGAGGCTTTAAAGAGGATTTTATGATGTCAGGGGGTTGCTATGAAATCTAATTGAATTGTTTTGACCCAAGATATGGGGATATAATAGATGATCCCATATGGGGTACCCTAATTATGATGATACATAGGGGATATCGATGGGTGAAACAATTATATGTTGACCCTAGAGAGGGTACGTAGGAGAAATGGATAATGATGATTGTTATTTTAACCATAGAACCTAAATTGATGATGATCCAGTTATGGTTTTGGGAGTGATAGGATGTGTTTTTAAGTGCATGAACTTGATATTATGGGATATGTTTGGGAATATGGACAACTCCATTGAGATACGTTATGTGAGTTAATTGGGGTGGGATACATTTTACTCTAAGATTTACTGAGTTACATGGGATTCCTAGAAAATTATCTTAGGATTTATCATTCTTTCTTGATATTGGTTTGGATTTCCTTGGATTTGGTCCTTGGAATTGGGCATAGGGGAAGCGACTATACCATGTGGCATAAAATCTTGGTCTGTAATGGCTTGGACATAGTATTTAGACTAGGATGTGATTTGGAGTTATAATTCCTTGGGCATGATCCTTGGATTTTGATCTTGGGTATTGGGTTTAGAATTCCTGAGACACACTCATTAGATTATCCTCATAGATATTAGAGTTTTAATGCCTTAGACACACTCCTTGGATTCAGATCTTAGGAATTCTAGTTATAATTATTTTGATATGATCCTTTTATTCAACTAATGGTTAATTTGGTTATCCCTATAATTTATCCTAGTAATTTTACATGGGCCTAATATTTGTTTGAATGGTTGTCTAACTTTCTCAGAGAAACCCCTACACTAGACGAAGTATGTTTGGGTCAATATCGAGTGTTGTGTTAGAACCTAAGGATTGATCATGGTTATTTATTTATCCTTCAACACCATTTAATTATCTTATGACTATGATCATATCACATGTGTACACTAAATTGTTCTGTTATGTATGAGAGAACATTGGAGGTTCCCTATTGAGTTGTACTCACACCCTACTTGGGTGGTCCGAAAACTCGGGTATTCGAGCATTCTTCACTAATCAAAGGTTCAAATTTGGTGGAGTCCTAGAGTAGCTTGTTGATCATGATTTCTTAGATGGGATTAGAGATTAGGATAAGACAAGGCTCAGGTAAAGCTGTTTATACTTCTATATTTTATTATTTCTTTTATTTTGTATTTGTGATTGGACTAGTGGTCGATCATTTTTGATGCATGACGGTGAGTTTATATGATTATTTGCTTCTATATTGAATTTTTTTATAACATGTCCTACTTATTTCATTCCATATTCATTGATGGATGTTTATTGTTTATTGATTATATTTTCTTTATTTATGATATTATTGTGCACTCTCATAAGTGGGTATAGTATCCCCATGGTAACACTCTAGACCTCTACTATCAGTTAGAAGCCTCTGGCACATGGGTAGGTGTGACTGAGGTCCCAATGGTAACTTCTATGGTCCAGGAACTACTTAGTGGTCATAGAACGAGGTAGGAAAAAATTGGTCTAGTTTAATTACACAAATACCAAAAACTATTTAATTCTATAAAAAAGTAATTTTAAAGTTCTAATCAGTGTAGTGAATTCTATGATAAAAATACCAAACTGATCTTTTTCATTAAATTATCAAAAATAGTAAATTTAATAACTTTAACATATTTTATGTAATGGATGTTGTTGAGATGTGAATTCTATTTCATGTTAGAGGAATCATTTTACTATATGGAGGAAATATGAATGATGGTTCAACTTGGTGATCAATGTAGTGGTAGTGGATGATATGAAATTATGGCAGGGTTGGTCAGATAAAGATATTATTTAGTGAACATGCACTATGAAGTGTTCAGTTTTTTTGAAATTTTAATAAATACTTTTAGTCCCAATATATTTAGGTGTCAAATTATATAGGAGATTAGAAGTAACTATGCTTCAATGGAGGATCATTCAAAAGTATCATCTTGTGATGTAACTAAACGACCAAGTGGGACCCACTTTTAATGTGGGGGTAATACCCCTTATACACGGGTTATGTGATTATGATGAGTTTATATAGTATAATATACAATTACCAATTAACATAGTAATATTTTTATCATATTCCTGTTATAAATATGGAAAAAAATATTCTCTTGCTGATATAGGAATTTATTATCCTAACCACATAAAACCAAAGTGTCATATATTTGATTTGTTATTTTTTTTCTAATATTGAATGCTTGTGTTGGGTTGTATAAATTTAATGTTTTCTATGTGAAACTTGGTGTGGTGAGTAGGGTTTTTTGACTTCTTATCTTCCAGTACATCAAATATGATGGGTGATGTATAATCAGGTGGAGCATCTAGATATTGTTTGTCTACTACACATATATTCTAGAGGGTCCCCATTTGGTGGATCGATGGTAAATTTAGACCCCAACAAGTGGAATCATATATTGATTCAAATCTCAATAGTTTATACTAATTAAAAACTTAGATAATTTTTTTCCATTTGATGTTATTTTGATTTAGTGAGAGTTCTTTGTTAAATTTTATGGTTGGATTTAGATATTAGTAATATCCAAGTTGATAAGTTTTATGGGAAATAATTTGTCTTTTGAAGAATATAGATGATGTATTATATCATTAAAAAAACCTATAAATTCTATTGTGTGGAATCAATCCTGAGATGATGGATATGGAAGAATGGGAGATGATGGATAGTAATATGCATAGAATCATCCAGATGTCATTGGATCAGAATGTGGCCTTTAATATCAAAGAGGTGAATAAATCATTAGAGGTGGTAAAGACTCTAGAGGACATGTATGATAATACCATAGAAATGAACATGGTGTTCATAATATAGAAACTGTTCAACTTGAAGTTATCTGAAGATATGTATGTAGTCAATCATATAAATGATTTTAACATGATTAAAATTCATCTTGAATATGTTAATGTAAAATTTGATATTTTTTTTAGGAATTTATATTATTATCCATAATTTTGTAACATTTGTAAGTAATGGAAACTATCACGAGAAATTATTTTAGGAATACCAACTTAGGGTTTGAGGATGTTTGGTGGATTATCCTGAATAATGAAATCAGATGAAGATAGGTTCAATAGCCACCTAGTAGTACACTCAATATAAATGAGAGATTAAAATCACCTCATCATATGTAAATTTCGAGGAAGTAAAAAAAAGTCATGAGAAAATATTCAAGGTAAGTCAGCTAGTCTTAGCCTTACATGTTGGCACTGTTGTAAGAGAGTCCATGTCAAGTTGGAATTTTGGGGGAAAAGGTTAAACATTAAATGAGCAGTGCCCAATAGTTTTAGTTTAGTTAATTCTATAACAACTAATGTAAGTAATATATTACTACTAAGTGTGAATGTTGTGGAGGAAAATGGATTAATGATTCTAGGGTATCATTCCACTCTATGATAAAGAAGGGATTCATGGAAAATTATATGTCTTAAAAGTTAAGAAAGGTACACTTAGTGGATGCTGAAGCTAATGAAATCATGGTAAAATGTGATGTCAAGATACAAATGAATAGTAAAGGTCACCTTGATCTCTAGTCCATTCAACACATACTAGGGTTATTAAAATATTTAATTTCCATGGGTTTGTTTGATGAGGTAGGTTTTGGAACAAGTTTCACTAATGCAGTGTGTAAGATCAATAGAGGATCAATGGTTGTGGTCATATCCATTAAAGATGTAAGCATTTATCTAATTAGATAATTATAGGGAGTTTCAAATACATGAACCATTACATTCAATAGTCCAGAGTTATGTAATTTTTGACTTAACCGTATAAATGAGAAGAAAATGAAGTTTCTAGTGAAAAAAGGCATGTTGAAGATAGATCGTATTAGTTTCATAATATATAAGAGTTTCAAACTTGGTAAGAAATTGAAGGTGTTGTTCAATTTTAGTAGATTAAAACCATATTTCCAGAAGTAGAATCTTACTCACATAAATGTTTTAGAGTTAAACCCCTATATGATCGCACAAAGGGTCATAATATTTTGTGACATTCATTGAAAATTAACTGAGGAAGGTATGTAAAACTTGATAAATTCTAGTAACGAATGAGAATATTTTTTTAACAATTTAATAAATTAAAAATTAGACAAAAATTTTTATTAGGAAATCTAAAACTAAAAATAGACAATAGATTAAATAAATAATCCAAGTATAATATAGATGCCACTTGTACCACATTACCTAATAAACATAATCATTATGATATGATTCTTAAAGAACAGAAAATGGGTGTTATGATTCTAGGAATTGTTTTAATAGAAATAATAGGAATTATGAGTAATTATGATAAATAGGCATTATTTCCATTTTCCATTATTACTATTTGGAGTTATTAATAAATGTGACTATTGGGATTAATTTATATTAAGGGAAATGATGAGGATTAATTAGTTAAAAAAGGAGGAACCATGGATTGAAATAGCAGGAACACTCCCTATGAAGTTCATTTGTCTAAAATTGGGAAGGATGTATTATCATTGGGGTTCACCCTTAACCAAGCCCAAGCAGAACCAGAAAAATTGTGGACGGAGAAGAATCATATATGAGACAAGTTTAAGTTATTGGAAATAACCACCATATAAATATTGGCTAAACCAACCAATGAAATTTCCATCATTTAACTTCTCACCCTTAGGTATTATACCAGTGTGGTAAGGGGTTATGTATCTTGGGTTAAGTAATGTTAAAAGTGTAAATTCCTTTAAAATAATGAAATAGTGGTGACTATGATATCAAATTTTATTATACATATCATCCTTATAAAAATGGTACAATGAATATAATTATAGGATTAATTTAATAGAAATGGATTGTATATTTGAAATCATAGTGTAAAAATCATCATATTTTAAATTTTTCATAATTTCCCAAGACGTTCAAAATTTTCCCTAAGTAATAAAATATTGTAAACATATACAATAAATATTATAACAAGATTTTGATATAATAATTAATATAATATAATCTATGAAAAAAATACATCATTTTATATAAAATAATGTATTTTAATGAATTAAAATAATTTTGCAACCTATAAATAACTTTTCAAATCCAAAAATTGAAATTAAGGTTTTAAAAACAATATATTGTTGAAAACATATATTACCATGGAAAAATTAATATAAAATTAATGATATCATTTTGAAAACATTAAAATTTAAAAAACCAAGTCTTGATTTCCAAAAACCATGAGCCAAAATGATGGGTAAGCCAATAGACATAAATTTTCTACCACCAATATTTCAAAGGAATATATTTATAAATTAATAAATAATTATCCCTCATCTTTTATAAGTACCCACCCATTCTCCCATTCATTTCTACTTTAAAGACATTGAGCATTAATTTCCTCTCATTTTCTCTCTAAATAATCCTCCCAAGAAGTTTCTAAGGTTTTAAGGTGCTCTTCTCAAGCTTTATGAAACTTACTTATAAGGGTTCTTAACCTATTTTATACCTTTGTTTTTGGAATCCTCTATTTACTTTTATTTTCAATGATAAATGTTATTATTCTTCATTTTTATAAATTCCTTACTATTTTTTCAATGATATATCACCATTACCTCTCAATATATTACTTTCATAAATAGTTATAATGCTCAAACTTTCCCATATCCATAGAACCATCCTAAAAGTTTAGTAAAATGTGTGTGGTATCAAATGAAATCCCTATATGGATAAAAAAAGTGGATGTAGACTCTAAAATATATACAAATAGGGGTAAAAACTTGAAAAAAGGTTAGCTGGGTAATAAATTGATATTCACTTAGTGAAAAACAAGTGGTCCTAACTACACACTTGGTTTGAAACTCTCAAGGGACATGCTTTGGATGATTAACATGATCTTTAAAAACTATAATAAAGGTTTTGAAATAATATATCTAAGGTATGGAAAATACATCTCTATAGTGGTATCCTATTATTTCATATACAAGTATTTGATTACCTAAAAAATTTGACCATCTTAGTCTTTATAAGATCCCAATAACTTTAATTCCATATTCTTCACTTATTAAGGGTGATTATTTGAAAATTTTGAACTCTTGGTCATCCTTATATGAGTCAAGGGTATTTTACTAGATATCATTATTAATTAATTGAATGGGGAACACTATTCTCCGAACCCTATAATCCTTTAATCTATATGGGAAAATATTATAAGTTAATATTTATTGATAATTTATTCAATATATTCTTATATTATTCATCCTTGAACAATATTCCATAGAAATTTAGTTTGTGATGAAATGAATTGGATTTTTATGTGATAATAAGGCCCCAAAATTATATATCCCCTCAGTTAACAGGCCGATCTCATGAGACAACTAATATAGGGTAATGTGAGCATCCTTACCATTAATATATGATATCTTGGGACATGGTATGAATGATTTCATTATGATATTAAAAATTATGCATTCCTAAAATTTCCATCATTGAGTAATCTAATCCTTATTTATTTACTTTTCCATTCAAGGATTATGTCATGCATATGTAATCATCAATAGAAAATTATTTTTCTATATTTCCCCATTATATTTCTTATGCCATGTTATCTTTCACTGTACACTATCCCTTACTCGGAATTTGAGCACATCCTTTACTTTTATTTCTAATTCCCCATGTAATGAAGTGGAATACAATATATGATTGGACCTTTGTATTTCACTAAGGAATATTGATTTATAATCAAATGTTATAATTTTTCATGATGCAATGTAGTATTTATGAACCAAATATCTTGAGGACTAATAGACCTTGATCTTAGAAATTTAATCTCATGTATTATAATTACCATGCAATAAACAACCCATTGACTTTGGGTGAATAGAATTAGGGGTGTTATATTTATCATTAGAGTAAGGTTTGGTAGAATCCTATGGAACTAGATTTATAAGAACATAGGAAACTAACATAGATTATACCTTTTAAGAACAATATAGATTAATATATAATGTTATTTTATAGGTATTCCATGCATTATATTGTATTTTATGATTTTTTATATAATTATTATAAGTTATATTTGAAGTTTATAATATTTATATCTAATATATGATATTTGAAATACAATGAAACCTACTATAAGAAATAGATACCAATATAACAATCAAAGACAATGTGGGGATTGGATGGATAATACATATAATAGAGTTAATATTGGTACTAAAAAAATTATTATTATCCTAGGGTAACTGACTCAAGTTATGGAAAATAAACTATCCCACATGGAGAAACTTATTTTCCCTCAACATGGTCAAACTATTTAAATCATTTTATGAGGAAATAACCTCAATCGTTTAGTTATTCTACTAATACCATAGTGGTAAATAAATTTATTAAGTCCCTAAAGAAGTTATTTATGTAATTGAGGTGTACATAGATGGAAAAAGTTATCATGGCTATGTATCAATTAAGAGGAGACTTTGGAAAATGGTTTCCCTTGATTCAAAATTAGAATAAGGAAATGAAGATAGAATACATGGAGTGAAATATGTTTAAAAGTGATTTTTTTGGAAAAATATTTTTCTTGGGAGAAACATTTTAATATGGAATATAAATTGTTAGATCTATGAAATAATGAATAAGAAATTATGGTTGAGTATGAGTCTTATTTCACAATATTATCAAGGTATGTTATAGACTATTTACACAACCTAGAAAGTCAGAATAATAATTTATTTGATGGTTTGATGATTATTATTTGAAGATCATTGATCTCTCAAACATTTTCATTATATGGATATATTGAAACAATTTATATCAAGACTGAGAAGGAGTTTTCAAAATCATTCATCTACAAAGTGAAACTTGAGAAGAATAGGATGATTTATTACTAAGTGGGAATAAAAAATGGAAAGGAAAATAAGGAAAGAGAATAGTTCCCTATATACAATAAATAAAGGAAGAGATGTAAAATCTATCTCCTTTATGTGGATTTATTTTTAGAGGAAGTTTGAATTTTTAGAAATCATGTGGAAGGTTTTTTTGAGAATCGATATTTTTATTGAGAATATTAGAGATCGAGTATCTTAAGATGTTGTTTTTGGATATGGTTCTTGGTCTGAGAGGCACCTCAGGTGATCGGTCGAGTCTTGGGAGGTCCAAGTTGATGTTTTTGGAGTTTTATAATATTTTTATAAGGGTTCATGGTTTGGTGTACACACGTTATAGGAAAACATGTAACACCCTGATCTTGAGGAAATTTTCCATTAATTTTGTATGAATTGTAGTTTTCTGGAATAGTTAAAGCACAGTTTGGAGGAAATTGTGAGAATCTTAATGGAAATCATGTGAGGTGGTTTGGACCAAGGTAATAGTGCATAGTAGTCACCAGGATATATACAAACCATTCATAATTATGAATAGGTGTTTTTCATGGTTACTGCATAGTTTGAAAAACTATGTGGACCAACCATGTGAGGTGTGATGGATTGGATGAAAAAGGATGCATGATTGGAGAATGGTTTGGACAACCATGATTCCAAACCATGCAACTAATTGAAAGAGGAAAATTTAATACGTTTTAATCTCAATTTTTAAGGGGAAATCCCTATTTATCCTCCTTCCTCTCATGTGATGTCTAGCTGACTAACTTACCACCTCCCCCCATTGAATTCCTTAGGAATGATTTTATGTGATATTGTTCAATGTTTAGTGTGGGATTAATTCTATGATGGGATTTTTTCTTTTTTTTTCATTTCATTCCTCCCAATTTAATTTATACAATTTATGGTGTTTGTTTCGATTCCACTAGATCATGGAATAATAATCCATGTTTTATAGGGATTTTAGGTATCTTGGAGAGAGGAGATCCCAAGATGGTACTTGTACACCATCACACATTGTTTTTTTTGGTGTATGTCACTATATAAAATTTTCAAGAGGAATTTGGTGAAATTAGATAAAATGTATTGATGTATTATTGTCATGTGTTATGAATTTTGGGCAGAGATGTGTTGGGAAAATTTCACGGGACATTGGCATGCCATTGTATGTGGTTTTAGTGTAATAGGAGATCCTGATGAGGGTTTAGGAAATTATTCCTATATGAATTTAATTTTATAGTTAATTATAATTTGATTATAAATAATTAAATTGGATTATATGGCTCAATTTAGGGAAACATGATGATGGGAAGGGTTTAGATATACTTGGATAAGCTTGGTAGAGCTATTAGGCTGTGGATTTAACGATGAATTGGCTTTGGTAAAAGGTAAGTGGTCGTCAGAACATACCCCCTTGAATTATTTATTTATTTATGTATATGAAATGTGATATGTGGTTTCTCCACCATGGTGATCGATCTATTTTAGAATTAATTAAATTTTATAATTAAAACTTAATGACTTTGTTTGAAGCTTATACAGTGCCAAGGCCCATGAAGGACCTTAGGAACAAGCTAGTTTCCCTTGGTCATCGATGGATGAGGCCTTGATTATATTTTTGTGCATTGAGAACTTATACCTTCAGGGAGAATTAATTAAATTGAATGAATTTAATGTGTTGTCCCTTAGTATTGGTTCTTTATTGGATTCCAAGTAGGTTATGTGAAAATATGAGAATGAGTAACCCTAGTTTCCCCAAGTGGACCCTTGGGACTCCATTAATATTTCAAGTTAGTGTAATGACCAATGGGTCAGAGTTCCTCCCCTACAGAGACATGAATACCTAGGTGAGTAGACTATGGATAGTTTGATGAAAGTTTGTGTTTTTATACATACCTTGAGATGAATTGGGTATTGATGACTTTGATATTTCTCCCTTGTGATATATTCCTAGGAATCCACTGAGGTGTGAATGAGGCTTGGGCAAGGAAAAGTTACTCTAAGACCTCTGAGTGGAGGGTTATAACCTGGGAGATAATAATGTGATAGAGTAACCCACATGGGGTTCCCTAAATATGATATGACCTAGGGAAATCTAGTGGGTTCCTATATCGTATGTTGACCATTGAGAGGGTGTGAATAATAGATGGGTGGTAATGATTTCCGGTTGTATGGTTGAGAGGATGACCTTTGTTGTGTGATATGGATTATAGTGGATGATTAATCCTTATGAGATGTGTTAAATGATATATTAAAAGAGGGAAACACTACCCATTTGAGTTTTTTGTTATGAAAGGGATTCCTATGATGATTAGGATATGTATTTTAAACCTTATAATGTCAGATACCTTTGAAATTATCCTTGGATATGTGAGTTGGTGATGTGACCACTCATATAGATTTGGACACTTTGGAATGACTTTATTGAGAGTATTCCGTTGAAACTATATAGTAGGGAGGATTAGAACCCAAGTGTTTATCTTTTGTATATGGGGTGGTACATACCCCAAGTGTTTATCTTCTATACATCAAGGTGAGTTAGACTTAGGTGTGTATCTTCTGTATACTTAGTGGGTCATCCACTGGGTTTATATCTTCAGTATAATGAGGTTATTTAGACCTTGGGTGATCACATAGGCTAAAAAGATTATTCAATGTTCTTAGAGACAATCCGACACTATAAAAAGCAAGATTGGGTCAATTAGGGTTCCATGGTAAAACCCAAGGATTGACGATGGTTTTTTATTTCACTTCCTTAATTTTGAATATTTACTTAAGCATGATACATGCACATATCACTATATTTTCTATTTATTTATGGGATTGATTTGGTGGTTCCTTGTTTATTAATGCGGTCACACCATGTTTGGGTGACCATGACACTTGGGTACTTGAGAATCCTTCATTAATTGAAGATTTAAGTTGGTCAGAGGCTTGAATTTAGACCATTCATCTATATATAATTAATGAGATTGGATATTAGGGAAAGGAGAGGGTTGGGGATGTAGTTGAGTCTCCTTTATTTTATTCTTGTATTTTTTTATATGGTTGTTCTGGTGGGAAGCTGGTGACCTTGTATGACTTATTACATATTTCATTTCATTCATTATTGATGAATATATTTATTAATTCCACATACCCTAATTATTTACTCATATTGATGATGTTTGGTTTTATTATCTGTTATTATGCATTCCGATATGGGGTATAGTATCCCCATTTTACTACACTAGACCCCCACTACTAGTGAGTAGCCTCTGGTGTACTGGGAAGTGCTTTTAGGGATGGTGACCTAGAGTGAGCCAAGATGGGGACATTATAGATTAGTATTATAGTGGTCTAGGAGATTGATATCATGGATTTTATTCGATCTTTATTTTGTCTTACTGTTTTAGGAGATTGTAGATAGGTGATATAGGAATGTGTCCATGATTATGATAGACCTCAGATTGGTGCGTCTTTAACACCTTATTTGATGGGAATTCCATGTTACTAGGGTATGGTATTTTGATTCTCGGATTATTTTTTAATGGTTGTATAGTTTTCACCTAGATAGAAATGTTTTTTTTTGTATTTATGGTTTGTTTTTTGATTTTTTTTGCTCTTGACCTGTTTGCAAGAGGCTTATGCCAATGCATCATATTCAGTAAATAGGATTCACATGACATATGTGTGATTAATTAGTTTTTATCACCTAAGATAGTAGTTTTAGTTGTTTAAAATGTCCATAAAAATTTATATGATGTTTTCATATATAAATTTGAATTAAATTATACTCACATGGATAGAAATATATATTTATTTTGATTAAAGTAAATGTATATTTAATGGTGAGATGATCAATGATGACAGATATAAAATCCCTTAATATAAGGGATGTGTATGGTGACCCTACAAGTTTATTATAATCCTTTTATGCCCTAATGATAAATCTATATAGTTAAAAGGGTTTAGTTATTTAAAGTTTCAACAATAGTCTATATTATGTTTTTCCATATAGGTTCTTAGTGGAATTATACTTAATCGGACTAGTACAGATGTAGATATATAACATAGGTCATTATGAAGTGTTGAATTTATGCACATATATGTGTGTATGAATGAAACCTGATCTTCTAGGGAGTATTATGATGCATTGATGCTCATAGAGGATGGGTTCCTTAGGAGTGAGCAGTTGGTTTTGGTATGTGATGCCTGACGTGTATATACAATACCTGGGATGGGTATGTTTGGATGTGAGTTTCCTTGAGATATTGTGATGAGGGCATGGACAACATCTCATGAGATAAGAACTAGTATAGTATGAGTTATGAGATTGGAAGAATATCCTAGTGTTTGAAATATGGATCGGGTTTAGTGAGCTAGGTGATATGATTGGCATGAGTTTTTTCATGCATAGTTAACCCAAGTAGGGGGTCGGGAGTGTGTTATCCCCGACTTGGGAATTATTTAGATATGGGAAGCATGGGTTAATGCTTTTGGCTATGAGGATAGTTCATAATAGGTGCAACTGTATGTGGTATATGCATTGTGATTCCGTAGATGACCTTGAATGTGGAAGCAAAGAGGTTATTATTCCATGATTGGTCTGATATACATGAGAGACATGGTTATATAGGTATAGACATGTAGATGACATGGGATGTGTAATGAAGAGAACATTGTCTGCTAGTTATTAGTATCGAGGTCAGTTTTTTAGGGTAAGACTGGTTGAGTACTTGAACTTATTGAATTTGGTAAGAACTTCTGAGAGTGGTGAGGGTACTGGTAGATGATTTTGCATTTTTAGTTGTTTCCCAAGCTGATAGGGTGATCATATGATTAAAATATGGAATATATTAGATGTCAGTTCATGAAGTAATTCATTAAGGGTGATTTTATTTAGACGAGGTTGACATGTCCTAGAGCATGGACAGTGTTTTGATGCCTAAGTATAGTTCCGATGATGAATGACACAAGGGAATGCAATTTAAGTTTCTTGATTTTGTTTTATGAAAGTATGAAGTTGTTGTATTTCAATGAGATGGAGGTGGAAAGAACATTTTTAGGATGAAAATTATATTTGGCTTATGGATTGTGTGGTTCTAGAGAATCACATCATCCCTAATGGTGTGACCCAAATATTGGTAGGGTCATTAATGAGTGGGACCAGTCAGTGGATGGTCGATGTGGAATTGAGATACCAGGTGTTGATGAATTTTATTTATCTAGTTTCATGGAAATTACAAGATTTGGAGTTTTAAAATGAAATTTGATGGAGTCCAAACATTGTAATTATAATCATGACAAGAATTCAGTGATCAGAGCATGAGTTATATCAGAGGTGCGCCAATGATCAGGTGAAAGCATTGAGGCTATTTTGGTTTATTAAAGATGAAATTGTTGAATTTGATTGAGTTTTAGGTTTATTTCTCAGTGTGGATGGTTTAAATAAGCTTTCAATTCCTTTTAGTATTTAGAAATTATGATTAGGTGAACGGATAGCTCATCAGTGGATGAAACCGAGATGTTTTGTGAAATATTGGCCAAAGGCAGTTTGACTATCATGTTCATGAGAAATAATATATATTGGGATAAAATCCATATATGGTGAATCATTTTGGATATGATAGGTGTTTTTTTAGGATTGTCTTGGGATTTTTTTTGAATAGATGTCATGCTTGAGATTATTTCATAGATGATGGAGACTTATCCAATTCAGTTGGAAATTAAGAATGAGGTTTGGTACTAGTGTTCTGTGGTTGTTTGGTTGTGGTGAGTTAGAAACTACCTCAATCTAGTTATTGGATCACTAATAATTTTTTTACAAGAGATTTTGATGGTGGAGAGTGACTTGGGTCATAATTAACCATTATGAGGTGAGTTTTATGCTGGGAAGTACCATGAACCTAATGATGAATAATTTGATGAAATAATGGTGTATTGGGATTGATGAGTGTGACTGAGAACCATGTCCATGTTTTAGTGAAGGAAACAAGGAGTTGATTTGATTTTGATGAATAGTCCCTCATTTTTGGAATTATTTAGTGATGGCACGATTAACATTCAAATATAGAACATGGTGAGTTAATGTTAAGATAATTACTTGGATAGATCTAGATATACAGTTGAATGGTCATCGATACTTCTCATGGATGAGAAGTGTTAATGTTGGGAGGTTGTAAAATCACACTCCTTTAGAAGTTATGATATTTATAGGAAGTTTGAATTTTTAGAAATGTTATGGATAATCTATTTTTAGAACCAAGATTTGGATCAATAATTTAAGAGTTTGATCATACCAAGAAGATGTTTTTAGATATGGTTTGATGTATGATATGTGCCTCAGGTACTTTGGATGGTTTTGAGCGATATATGTTAAATTTTCTAGAGTTTTAGAGGATTATCCTCAGGTTGTAGGGTTTGGAATGTGCATTTTAGAGGAAACCATGTATCACCCTGAGCCTCAGGAACTTTTTAGTTCTTTATATATGACACACAATTTTCTAGCATGGTTTGAGGATGATTTGGATAAAATGATGTTGATCTCAAAGGAAAATATGTGATGTTTCATAGACATGGGTCTTGGTGCAATTTTTTCATAAATTTATATAAAAACCATGAATAATGTTATTGAGCTATTTTTGGGTTATTTGGGTGATTTTGGGTGATATTCTTCAATGTTTAATTTGAGATTTCTCTTATGTTTACCTTTGTTCTTGTTTTCCATTGATTTTATCCTAATTTTGTTTCTCATGTTTAGAGTTTTGGTTTCTATTCCATCAAATTGTGGTGTAATCAACCATTTTTAGGGGTATTTCTTGCATCCTAGCAACAATACATCTTGATACGGTACCTGCATGACATCACACAACGTTTCAGTAGAGGCACATCACTAAAAAGATTTTTCTTGAGGTTTTTTTTTTAAAATTAGATAAAATTGAGGAATGGATTGTTATTTTGTGTTAGGGATTTTGAGTTTGTATGTGTTAGGAGAATTACATGGGAGAAAACCATTAAATGCATTTTCAATGAAATAGAAGCGCCTTGTGAGTGTTTAGGTAATTATGCATATTTGAATTAATTTGTACAGTTAATTGAAATTGTATAACATTAATTTTAACATGTTAATTAATTATAATTTTATTATAATTTATTTAATTAGATTCCTTGTCTTGATTTAGGGCCTTGTGATAATGGGTAGTGTCTAGATAGACTTGGATGTGACAGACAGAGCTTCCAAGCTATGGATTTAAAGTGGAATTGGTTTTATTAAATGTTAGGTGGTACTCAGAACATACCCCCATTTTTTCATTGTTTGTGCATATGAAATTTTATATGTGGTTTTGTAATTGTAGTGATCATACTATTTAAAAATTAAATAAATTGTGTAATTAAATCTTAATGCCTATTTCTGAATATTACAAAGTTATACGGCCCATGAAGGAACGGAGGCACTAGATGGTTTTCTTCATCCATTAATGTATAATGAATTTCTATATTTTTGCGCCTTAAGAACTTATACCATAAGAGAGTGTTAATTATATTAAAATAATACAACGTGGTGTCCCTTATAACTGGTGATTTTTTGACCTCTAAGTAAAGGGATACGACGGGATGAGAATGAATGACCCTAGTAGACCTTAGAGGACCCTTGGAATTCCTTTAATCCTACATGATTGTGAGATGACATGGAGTGATTCTTCCTTCCTCCATTGAGATGTGACTACCTGGGTGGGTATAACTTGGGAAGTTTGATGACAAGTCAGGTGTTCTGACTGACGTTGGGATGTATTGGGTACAAATAAGGTCTTTGAGCCTTATCTCTTGTGAGACATTCCTAGGTGGACACTAAGGCCTCAATGAGGCTTGAGTGATGTCCATCGATGCTTATCATTCTAAGTGGTCGGTGTTGTTATGAGAGATAAAACTATGATAGAAGAGATCTCATCAAGAGTCATGACTATGATGTTACCCATGGGACTCTAGTAGGTGCCTCTATGAGATGTTGAACACTGAGAGGGTGTGTATGGGAGATAAGTGGTGATGATTTTAGGTCATGAAATTGATAGGCTGACCTTAGATATGTAAGACAGGTTTAGGTGGATAACAAACCCTTATGATATGTGTTATATGAGTTATTTTTAGAGGTACATAATACCCATCAAAGTTTCCTTTAATGAATTTTATTCCTAGGATGCCTAGGGTACATATTTTATAAATGATGAATGTGGGATGCCTTGTAAAAGATCCTTGGATTCGTGGGTAGGGTATGCGATGCCCCGTATATATTTGGACACAATGGAAATCCCAGATTAGGAGTCGACCATTGATCTTGTATAACAAGGTAGATTAGATCTCGAGTGTTTATATTATATAAACCAGTTGGGTTAGACCTTGTGTATTTATATACTGTATACTATGGTGAGTTAGGCCCCAAGTGTTTATCTTATGTATACTAGGTGGGTTAGAACTTGGGTGTTTATCTTTTGTGAACTTGGTGGGTCATACCCTGAGTGTTTATATTTTGTATAATGAGGCGAGTTAGACTTTGAGTATTTATGTTTTGTATATTAGGTGGGTCATGACCAAAGTTCTCAACTTTAGTATACCGAGGTGATTCATACCCCAATTCAATAGATTGGATGACACAATTATGTGGTGTTCTCAGAGATACTCTGACATTGGACCAAGTAGGTTTTGGTAGATCTGTGTTTTATGGTATAACTTGATTATCAATAGTGTATATTTTTTATTATTTCATAGTTTTACTTATTTACCTAAGCATGTCACACACACATATCAATGTATTTTCTGGTTATGTATAGGACCCTATTTGTGGTTACCTATAGAGTTATGTACTTTCACCCAATCATACTTTACTAATTAGGGGTTTAGTTTAGGTAGGGGATTAGTTTTGGACAATTCATATGTATAACATAGATGTGATTTGATATGAGGATGAGGTGAGGCTCAATGATTTTGTTCAACCTCCTCTATTATATTCTTGTATTTCATTTTGTATATGTGGTTATCCCGGTGGGAAACTAGTGGGTCTGTATGACAAATTTTCTACTTCATTTTATTCTTTATTTATAGATATGCTTATTTATTCTATGTACCTTTATTATTTACTGCTATAGATTATGTTTGGTTTATTTTTATCCATTATTGCATACTATGATATGGGGGTATAGTCTCTCTATGACAGTATCATAGACCCCCAATGCTAGTCTGCAATATTTGGCATATGGGGAGGCATGCTTTCATTTATGTGGATACTTGATCTAGTAACTATGGAGTTTGTTAGGATGGATATATTATAAGAAAAACCCAGAGACCAACTCAAAGGGGTTGGGTTTATCTTTTAAATGTAGATATAAAGGTCATCAAGCTCTTGAATACAAATTCAAGAGAGAATTAGAAAATGTTCAATGCTTCAACTATAAGGATATGGGTTATTACTCTAATCAATGTCATAGGTGAAAAGGGAATATTCCCTAGAAAACATCTATAGGTTAGGGACAATATTTTTCAATAACAATAGTTAAAGTTGAATCTCTAAATGAAGTGATAGGAGGTATTTTATTATACACTAAATGTTAGATAATATAGTATTTTATTCTATATCTATACACTCATTTATATCATTCATGTTTGATAAGAATATTTAACCACCCACTAATGCATTAATTTGTGATTTATGAGTTAATGCACCAAGTGGTACTTTGATTTTAATGAATATGTATCAATCAATTTAAATTAGAATGCGTAGGTGTTTCCTAGTTGTGAATTTAATCATCATATTTATGGTATATTTTGATGTAATTCAAATGTTGTATTGGATCTAAAATTATAAGGAATGAATATATTGTATAGAGAAAGTAGTTATAATTGTTGGGGAAAGTATGGAATTAATTATTTTTCTATGGGTGATTTTCCTCCCTAACTTTTTCCTAGAACCACTAATAGTATATCATGTTAATGAAATAATTGGGGAATATATGGATTAAATTGAATTCATAATGGGTAAAGAGGCTTTGAGAATAGAACACATACCCATTGTATAAGAATATATTAATGTATTTACTGAGGAATTACTTGGATTTACCCCTAATTAAGAAGATAAATTCTCTATTGATCATATATCTAAGGAGAGACCTATATATAAGCCTCCCCATCGAATGGATCCATTGTAAATAGTTGATTTACATAATTAATTGAAATAATAATGTGATAAGGGTTTCATTTCCAAGTGTTTCATTTCCAAGTGTTTCACCATGGGAGAACCTATTTTATTCATGAAGAACAAGGATTGTTCAATGATCTTATGCATTGAATATAGGAAATTCATTGGAATTACTATAAAGAAAAAATATCCATTAAAACATATTATTGACCTATGTGATCAAAATTAAGAGGATCAATTATTATCTATGACTGATCTTCATTCTAGTTATTATCATTTAAGGGTTAATAAAGTGAATGTACTAAAGATGACATTTATTTTGAGTTATGGTCATTAAAATTTCATAGTAATGGCTTTTGGGGTAACCATTGAACCCTTTATGTTTATATAAATTATTAATATAGTATTCAATTATTATTTTGATAATTTTGATGTGGTATTTTTTTATGAAATTCTTATATTATCTAAGATTTATGAGGATTATAAAAATCATTTGTGATTTGTGGCCGATGTTCTAAGTAAAAAGAAGTATATTGGAAATTCATAAGATGTGAATTTCATGTTTTCCATGTTTCTTTTCTTGGAAATATTGTATCCATGGATGATAATATATTAAATCTTAAAAAATAAAGGTTATCATGGAATGTCCAAGACCTATAACCATAAGTAAAATATGTAGTTTTCTTAGCTTAGTAGGGTACTATTGATGGTTTGTTGAAAAATTCACTTGGTTTTCTATTCCATTAACCAAGTTAAAATGTAAGGGAGTAAAATTCACATGGATAGATTAATGTGAATATATATTTTAGGAATTGAAGAGGAGGTTAGTAAATTCACATGTATTGACTATTACTTATGGTAAATAAGGGTATTAAATTTATAGTGATCCATTAAGGATAGGTCTTGGATGTGTTATAATACAAAATGATAGATTGATGGTGTATTCATCTCAATAGTTGAAGCCTCATGAAGTGAGTTATCCAATAAATGATTTAGAGTTAATGGTAGTGATATTTGAAATATAAATATAGAGACATTACCTCATTGGAGATATATATGATATATACACTAATCATAAGAGTTTGAAATACATATTTACCTTGATAGATCTTAATATGTGGAAAAGGTGTTGGTTAGAACTACTTAAGGATTATGATTATGCTATACATTATCATCCTTGAAAAAAGAACAAGGTATCAAACACATTTAGTAGAAAATACCGTGGTATATAATCTATGATATGGGTATAGAATGATCCAATTGTAAATGATTTAATAAATAAGTACATGGGTGTTATAATGGAATGTGAAACTTCATTCTCATTATATGTAATTACCCAACCTTATGTATTGAAGAGGATTATTAAATACCACCCAAATGATGAGGCCTTAAAAAAGAATATGGTATATGTAATGAATCAAAAATTACCAAACTTTTATATTATTGATGATATTTTTTTATAGATTGGTAAGTTATTATGAATTCCATCAATACTAGAGGAAAATAATGTTGTTTTGGATGAAGCTAACATTTTAAATTTATCTTTACATCCTGGAATACAAAGCTGTTTTGGGATTCTAGAGAACATTTTTGGTGAAAAAATATGAAGTGATAGATTATAGATTATACCATAAGATACTTTTCATTCTAACAAGTGAATATGGAAGAAAATTTAACAAGGGTGTTATTCAACATTTACCTATTCTATAGTGGAAGTGTGATAATATTACTATTAATTTTGTTAGTGGGTTTTTTAATACATATGATTAGAATAATTCAATATAGTTCATTGTGGACCATATTATAAAATTTTCACATTTCCTAGACATTAAAGAATATTCCCCTCTAGACAGTCTTGTAAGGATTTATATAAATGAAGTTGTGAGACTTCATGGAACACCCTTATCTATCATCTTTGATCATGACCCTAGGTTTACATCCAAATTTTATAGAAGACTCGAGAAGGATTTAAATAAAGATATAAGTCTTTTCATAACCTATTTCCCTTAAATGTATTGGTACTCTAAAATAACTATCCAAACATTGCAGGATATTATAAGGTCATGCTCTCTTGGATTATGTGGAAGTTGGGATTAGTATTTATCAATATTAGATTTAATATACAATAAAAATTACCACTTTAGTATTTTAATTTCACCATATGATTCCTTTTATGGATGTAGATATTGGAATCCAACATGTTGGGATGAAGTTGGATAAAATTAATTATTGGGTCCAAAACTTGTGAAGGAGAAATTAGAAAAGGTATGATCTATTTAGTTGTATATAAAGAAATATCAACATGGACAAGAGAGTTACGATGAAAAGTAAATTAATGATCTTGAATTCCAATTAGGTGACCATGTCTTCCTAAGGATATATACAAGGAAATGGGATATGAGATTTAGAAAGAAATTGAAGCTAAACATAAGGTATATTGGGATATTTGAAATACTAGATTGAGTAGTAGCTATGGAATATCATTTGGTAATGCTACCAAACCTATCCCAAGTGCATGAAATCCTTCATATATCACTTCTAAGGAAGTATATTCCAAAACCTTACATTTTTTGTGATGATGGATAAAGTTTAGTTTGAACCCTATGTTTTATATAATTAAGATACAATTCATATTATTTAAACAATATAGAAAGTGATAGAAAATAAAATAACTAAGATAATGGAGGTTTTTTTTAAAGTAATCACATTTTGGAAGAGACAACTCAAGATCCATTAGATGCAATGATAAAGTATTATCAACATTTTTTTGTGGATTTATTTATATTTTTGAGGGAAATTTTTTAACAAGGGGGTTTGGGGGAGAATGTAATACCCAAGAAATTATAGTAATGAATAAACATAATTTATTAAAATGTAATACATTAAAAATCAAAGATTGAAATTTATTAATACTACTAAAACTAATAATGGGTAATAGATAAAAATAAATAATCCAAGTATAATTTCAATTTCACCCAGCCCATATTTCCCAATAAAACTCACAATTTTAATAATATTGGTGAAAAATAAAAATAATAAAAGCCATGATATTGATATATTGAAAGAAAAAAATGAGTGGTATAATTGAAAGGATTATTTTAGATGAAATTATTGGAAGTAATACATTATGACTGTTGTTAATTCTAGCAATTGGGCTTTATGACCATTGAGAATTACCATTAAAAGTGATCGTTGTGATTTTTTTATTTTAAGGGTGATGATGAGTGTTAATTAGTGTAGAAAGAGGAAACTATAGACTTAAACAATTAGAATATTGCAAATAAAATTCATTTATCCAATCTTGTAAAGGAGCTAGCATAACTGGGGTTCATTCTTGACTAAGCTCATGAAGAAATTGAATAATTGAGGATAAAGAAAAATCATCCAGGGGAGAAGTTAATGTCAGTAGAAATCAAAAACAGGTCAATGCTAGGATAACATTCCCACTAATGTACCACCATTTCCCACCTCACCCTTACATATTACACTAGCATGATAAGAGGTTATGCATGTAGGTGTCAGATAACCTTAAAAGTTTAAATTAAGTGTTAACCATGAAATGCTGCTTACTCGAATAGAACATTTTTATCACATGTATCATCCCTATATAAATGGTATAATGTATATAATTATAGGATTAATTTGATGAAATGGATTTTTTTATTTGGAATTAGTGAGTCGAAATTATCATATCGTGAATTTTTCATAATTTTACGAGAAAGTTGAAATTTTCACTAAGTAGCAATACACATTAATCATATACTATAAATATTATAATATGATTATGATTTAAAAATGATGTAATAATTAATATAATATAATCTATGAAACAAATAATTTATTTTATTAGTATAACTTATTTTAATGAATTAAAATTATTATCCAAACCTATAATTTCTTTCCAAAGTCTAAAATAGAAATTAACGTTAAAAAAAATATTTTGTGGAAAAATATTTTTCCATGGAAAAAATAATATAAAAAAAGGATATTTTTTTCTAAAAAATTAAAATAAAAAAATATTTCTTAAATTCCAAAAACATGATCCAAAACCATGGTTAATCCAACGATTTTACATTTTACATATCCTAGATTTCAAAGGCCCATGTCTATAAATTAAGAAACAATTATCCCTCATTTGATATAAACACACACCAATTCTCCCATTCCACTCTATTGAAAATCCATTAATCATGAAGTTCCTATTATTTTATATCTTGATAATATTTCTAATGAGGTTCTAATTTCTTAGGTGATCTTCCCAAGCTTTAAGAAGCTTCCTTTCTAGGTAAGGGTTCCTAACCTCTTATATTACTTTATTTTTTAAATCATAAATTTACTTTTATTTTCAATGAGAAATTTTATTATACTTCATTTTTATAAATTTATTTTTATATTCTCAATGATAGATCACTATTCCATATCCTTATACTACATAAAATATGCATTATAATTTTCAAAGTTTCCTATAACTTTAAAACGATCCTAAAATTTGGTAAAGTGTGTGTTTTTTTCCATGGAATAAAATATCTATTTGGATATAAGAAAGTGGATGCATGCTCTGACATAGATACACATAGTGGTAACATCTTTGGACTTCTTTGGGGAAATAACTCTATCTTCACTCGGTGCACAACATGAGAGCCTTACTGCACACCTGATTTGACACTCTGGAGGGATATACTTGATTGATACATATGCTCTTTACAAACCGTAATAAACTATTTGATTATATTGTATCTAAATTATGAAAATTATATCTCTATAATCATCTCCTATAATTTCTAATACATTCATTTAATTTCCTAAACACACTAATCGACTTATTCTTTGTAAGTACCCAAAAGATGAAATTTCTTATTATTTACTTGTTATTGGAACTTATTTGAACATTGTGAATCCCTAGGTACTACTTTTATGAGTCAAGGGTATTCAATTAGGTGTCCTTATTAATTTATTGATTGGGTAAAACTATTTTCATGACTATATAATCCTTTATTATATATGGGGAATTTTTATAAATAAGTCATATTGATCATTTATTCAACGTGTTATTATTTTTTTCTTGAACTTTATGCCATATCTATTTAGTATATGATGAAATACATTGAAATTTTATGTGATAGGTTGAGCCCAAAATAATTTATCCCCTTAGTACACTGATATATGTCATGATACAACTAATATAGGGTAATGGGAGTATCCTTACACTACATGTATTCTATCTTGGAACAAGGCATCAACAATATGTTTATGATTTCTGGAATTTTTCATTCCTAACATTTACATAATTAAGAAAAATCTTACACATTTATTTCTCTTCCATTCACATATTATGTTATGGATATGTAATCATTAACTGGTAATTAGTTGTTTACTAGTTCCCATTATATTTCTTTTTCCATATTATCTTCTTCTATACACTATACCTTATTCAAAATTTGAGTTTTCCATTTACTTTAATTTTCCATTTTCCCAGGTAATGAAGTGGAATACCATGTATGATTGACCCTATGGATAACACTAAGGAATAATGATTTGTACTCAAATATTGTAATTTTTCATTATGTAATGTAATATTTATATATCAATTCTATCGAGGACTAATAAACCATTATCGTGGTAATATAATCTCTTACATTCTAATTACCATGTAATAAATAACCCACCAATTCTAGGTGACTTGGGTTTGGGGTGTTAAAAGCTATGGGTGTAATTTTATAAACAAAAATTTGATGTATTTTCAGTGATTTTTCAATGGAAGGCATTGGTGGAGATTGGGATTAGAAGTAAGATGAAATAATTATAGCTGGAAAATGAAATTTGGTATAGTGGAAGGATATTCTAAAACATCTATAAGAGCAGAGGGATAAGACTTGAGAAGACTTCATGCACAACACTTGAGTAGAATATAGTGGATGAATTAATGAACTAAACATTAATAGATAATACACTTAACATGATTTTTAACTCAATAATGTCCGAGTATATTTTGGAGGATGTGGTTAACTATGTAGTGTACTTAGTTAATCAATGTCCATTATTACTAATGGGGAATGATTTATAAAAAAACTATGATTTGGTAAATAAATGGAGCTCGGTCACCACAATGTTTTTAGGAGTCTTGAATATTTCCATGTGGATGCTAAAGACCGAGATAAATTCAAGGAAAAGTCCCAAAAATGCTTTTATATTGATTATGGTGACAAAAACAATGGATTTATACTTGGGAATAATGACAAAAAACAAGTCATTAGAAGATAAAATGTGATCTTCAATGAGAAAGAATTTTAAAAATTCTAGAACATGAATAAAAAAGTTCTTTAAGGAAAATACTCAAATATAAAAATTAAATTTTATCTAAATGGGAGCTTTGGATAGGGAAAAAATCTAGATAATTTAGATGGAAATACAGAAGGTTCGAATAATAGGATATTAGAAGAGGTAATTACTAGAACGAAAGACATTATTTTCTCTATATATAGCCTAGTTTGTGTTTGTTGTCAATACACATTGGGTTGATAAAGGAGTTGGAAAGGAAATCAATCTTACAGTACAAGATGACTACAATATTGAATGTGGCATCATTTCCCAGTATTTTTCAAATTTTTGGGTCAAAAAATTGGGGAATAGAGGAAGGTGTCTTTGGAAAAGGAACTTGTGAAAAATATTGAATGTGAATCTAAATGTTGAATTCAAGTTAATATTCCATATCATCTTATCAAAATACAAAAAAGATAAAAGTGTATAAAAGATTTTTTGTTTGTACGAAAGATGGTTTTCATGATTGAAAGGCTTGCACACAAAGAAGAAGGAATAGGGGAATATTACGCTCAAAATAAAACATCAAATTCAAGTAACATGCATGTGAAGTTTTGATATTGACACATCAAAATACGCCAAAGGCATGATCCATGAGATAAAGATGAAGGTATGAAGAAGAATCTTACACACCAAATATGGCGTCAAAATTAGGCTTACACGCATAGGGGAAGGTTTAAAAGAAACTTAAGTCTAGGGTTTTCTTGGTCCATAAATATATGGATACCCCCATTCAATACATATAACTTTTCCAACAAAGATTCAGTGTCTCTTTTGTATGAAATATTTGCACATAGAATACTTACATGTAGAAAATATTACTTGAATAATGTTCCTTGATTCTATCAAGACCAAGTGAATATCATTTCATGGTTTAGAAAAAGATAAAGGTTTTGTGAAATAAATATTGTGAGACAATCCCAAATTTTTTGTATAAGAACAGGTGTTACGTGCAAGGGCTGCTTTGAACTACTAATAGTTTTTGAGTATCCAGTTTGTTTGATTATTACTTTCAAGTGCATCAATTCAGGACTTTGATGTAAGTAGATTCTCATTTTAAATATGGATAGTGACTTTAATTCCAATCTATTTAAGTGACCTTAATTTAGTTAAAATGAGTAATACTTCACCCATTATAATGATCTTGGGGGAGTCGACAGAAGTGTTCTGAGGGAGGTAGTGTGCTATCCTTAAAATATTGTAAAGGTAGCATGTCTAGCATAGAGTGATTATGTATAAAAATTTTATTCCCAAAATTTTAAAATTAGAGGATTTAGGTACTACTGAAACACTATTGGTATATGCTCCTTGGACCAGGCCTTAGTCGTGAGCCAAGTAAAATTTTTTGTGTTGTCTCTTTTCATGTAATTTTTTCATTTTGAGTTTTTCTATCAGATATATTTAGAAAGTTCCTACCAACACGGTAACAAGATTCATCACATAAAAATAAAAATTTGACACCCTGATTCACCAATCCCCTCTCATTGTGTTTTGAGTTCCTACAAGTGGTATTAGAGTGAACATGTTGTTGGTGTTAAATATTTACTCTTTTGCTATCATGGAGAATTTTGTTATTGTCATGGGAGTCCCCCTATTTGATGAAAGAAATTTCATGATTTGGAAGAATAGTATGAGTTCTCATCTAATATATTTTGGAATGGAAGTTATTTTTTCCACTACATAGGGGATTTAGGTCAATGATGAAACATGACTATCTATGACTAAAACAGATAGGAAAATTCTTGATGAATATGCCAAAGTACATAATTCCATCACTGCACGTCTATTTGATCAAATATATCTAAATGTGATTAGTTTCACTTCATCAAAGTCTATGTGGGAAAAATTGAAAATATATATGAAGTAGATAATAAAGTATAGGGGTTAACTCCAAGTTTTTTACAATATGTTTGATGATATGAAAATGCATCCTGATGAAAATGTAGACACCATTTTTAATCAAATTACTAATGTTTTTGGAGTAATATGAGGACTTGGTGAATAAATCAGAGACATTGAAATTCTGAATAAAATCATGAGAAGGGTTTCACCTATAAAAAATAGAAATTCTAATCCCATTAAGAAATTGATCTATCAAAATTTACTCTTCATGATAATCTAAGTAGTCTAATGGATTACAAAATGAGAGTCAAACTAGAAGTTTTAACGACTCACGTAAGTAAGTAAATGACATTCAAATACATAAAATAACTTATGGTTTGTTATGGTAGCATTTGTTAAGATAATGATGAGAAAAGCATATTTCCCTCTTTGTAAGGAAATTCAAGAGATGAAAAGGGAGATTTGAAGGAAATATTCATTTGTATTATTTTCGATGAGGTAGTGTTGGAAACATTTCCTCTCTCTACTCAAGTAATTTCAATGATAAATAAAGTGAATATGGAAGTATATAGAAGAATTAGAAAAGGTTTTCCAAAAACGTAGACTTCAAACCAGGAATGAAATCATAGGTGAAGAGTTTTTTCTATAAGTAAGAACAAGTTGATAATGAAATTTTTGAAGATGAAGAACTAGGGTTTAAATATGAAACCCAAGCATCCATGATGACTATAATTGAAAAGGAATAACCTTTAAAAGATAAGTATAATTAGTTGGTTGATATTTTTGATATCAATGTGAAACTTGGTGGTGTGCTTGAAAATCTTGACGATCAAAGGAAAATAAAGAGAAAGTTGAGATCTATTCTAGTAGATTCATCAGAGTATGTTGATTGGATTGAAGTATAAATTTATCAACTTGAAGTAGAAGAGAATGCGTATACAAAAACTCTCAAAATATCAAAAGATGTTTTAGAATTTAAGCTCAAGATTGAAGAGTAGGAGAAAGTCATAAATAAACCCACATCCAAACTAGTAGAGAAGACCAAGACTATTGAGGGATTCTAATAAGAAGTTATCACTCTAAGGATTGAATTGGAAATTAAATGAAATTCAGGGGAAACAAATAAGAAATTATAATTTGGAAGATTTTTAGATGTAGATCTATTATATAGATCTAAATATGGTTCCGAAGGAGTAGATAAGGCTTTGAATGATAAAATATCCATATACATAGGAAAA
Source organism: Viscum album (assembly GCA_963277665.1). Classification (NCBI taxonomy): domain Eukaryota; kingdom Viridiplantae; phylum Streptophyta; class Magnoliopsida; order Santalales; family Viscaceae; genus Viscum; species Viscum album. The sequence goes on along the minus strand of OY728143.1, from coordinate 870,987,542 downwards.
AGTGGAATTGGTTGTGATTTTGAAACATCAGAGTCTAAAAGAAGATGATTCAATATAAAGGGAAGTAGAAAGTTGGACATATCACAAAGGCACTTGATGTCACAAAAAAGAAGTATTCAAATCAAACAGAAAAGAGAGGTGGAAATTTCCCCCAAATATCCAGTGATGATTTCCAATAAAATTATTTTACAAAATAAGGATACATTAGGATGAATGGAAGTGAAAATACATTTCCTCTTATGAATTTTTTTTAGTGTCTTTCTAAGCCATACCATGTCTTATTGTGAAGAGGAAAGTAGCTATCTAAATGGAGAATATCTTACAAGTCAACAGAGGATAATGAAACTATATCCTTCATATTTTAAAAGAAATAGTTTCTATGGATATTTCTTTCACTGTTTTAACTATGGAATTAAGCTATTAATTAAAGGAAAAGGAAAGGTGGGAACATTACCTATAGAACATAGAGAAAATTCAATACTTGTCAACCAAGAATAATTGATCTTACAAAAAGATATTATGCTATGTAAGAACAAAAAAAGTATGATGAACCCATGAATATAGAAAAGATATTAGAAATAAAATCCTTTACCTCCACCCAATCACGTATCTCATGGTAATAAAATAAGAAGATCGAGAAATCCAACATTGTAGAAATAGCTCTGAAAGCTACAAAGAATAGTAGAACCAAGATTTTTGACAGCGGGTGATCATACCATATTAAGGGACAATATGATATATTGAATAATGTTAAGAAAATGGTTAATAGAATAGTGAGGTTTGGAAATGACGGTTCTTGAAAGATTAAAGGAATTAGAAGTACAGAATTGGAAAATGATGAGCTTAAGAAAACTGAAGTTCTCTATGTGGATGGACTGCCTCACAATCTACTAAGTGTGGGTAAAATCTATGACCAAGGAATGATATTGAAATTTAATCAAAATGAGTGCACTATCAGAGGAAAGATATATAATTCTATCACGAAAGTATGCATAATAGATAACAATTTATACTAAGTGGAAAGTAAAGAATTTTTTTTACATAACTATTGAAGAGGAAAACATCTTGTGGAATTAAAGGTTGGGTCACATTAATAAATAATTAATGGAAAATATATCAAGTATGAATATAGTCATAGATATCCCTAATATGAAGAGTGATTTTGAAAAGAAATTTGATGCCTACATGTAAAGAAAGATGTTCAGTAGTTCATATCGACTGAAGAAAAAAGGGGCATCAAATCTGCTTTATCTCATCCACAGAGACGTATGTCATCCAATAAATGTGTCTAGCACACATGGAGAGAGATACTTCATTCTATTTATTGATTATTATATTATAATGTCTTGTGTAATTTTTATACACACGAAACAATAAGTTCTTGGTTGCATGAAAAGTTATTATCGAATAGATGATAATGATACTGGTTGCACAATCAAGATTTTAGGATCTCACAATGGAGGACAATACACATGCATTGAATTTAGAAATTACATTAATAAACATGGAATAAATCATGAGGTGGATACCATGATATCCGTACAAAAAAATGGTGTTTTTGAACAAAAAAATTGATAGGTGAACAATATGGATAGAACTATGCTAATAGAGAGTAATATTTATAGTTAATACTATAAAGAGGATGTTCATGCAGCAGTGTACACTCAAAATTAAACATGGATTTTTTTTTCTGGTGAAACCATGACACCATATGAGTTATGGTATGGAAATAAACCCTCTATGAAGTATTTTCGTGTTTTTGGGAGTAAATGTTTCATCCAAAACCAAAATGTAAGTCAAGTAAAGTATGGAGATTCTACGGAAGAAGGAATATCCCTTGGATATTCAATGAAGAGATAATAATACTAATTTTACAATAATAATCTTAGAATAATTTTGTAAAGTAGTGATGAAAAAATCAATGATGATAAAACTATAAATACACCGAGAAGCTCAAATGCTGATATGATAGAAGATTAAGAAGAAATTGGACAAGGTAAATATTCTAATGTAGAAATATAATAAGGATTACTACTAGTTCCATAAATCCAAATACCCTGAGAGGTGGTTGAATCAGGGTATGAAAGATTTAAACCTATACCTCTTTGCCACTGTTAAGAAAAACTCTCTTCTCTCTCTTTCCTGTAGCATAGCATAAAAAAAAATTAAATCATGCACAGGACAATGAAATTTTTACTTTGTTCACCCTCACTGGGCTACGTACAAAGAGAATACACCGATGATTTGCTGATGTACCAAATCCACAGTAAGGGCACTACTGTTTACAATGTTCGTAGAAAACTCGAGGAGGCCTTTGCCTGAGTACCTGTACACACACATACAGCCCACTCAATGTAGAAGTGCAGGGTAAAAAGAAAGTAAAAAAGTGCCAACTGCTATAAAAAGAACAAAAAAAGTGTATCGACCTCTAAACAGTACAAAGCAAGTTCTGAAGGTAAACTGGAAAGAAAAGGGGAAAAACACACGCACAACCATAAAAGTGCCACAACCCGACAACAGGTAAACAAAAGTAAAACAGATGGGAGAGTCCCACAACTGGAACCCGACTACGACCACCACACATGGTCTGAGCTCATCGACTCCTAAGCTCCTCTAACGTCATGACCAACCTGTCCGTCGTCTGCAAGGGCACACCAAGTGTAGGAAAAGACCAAGAAGGGTTGAGTATAAAAATACTCAGTAGGATGCCTTGAAAGCTCGAGGGAGAAACAAATAAGGTACTGAAGAGGTGATTAGTAGATCGAATTGGGAAAAGTAAAGGAGTACCACAGAGAGTGCAATATAGAGTACAATAGAGTAACAGTTCAACCCAACAAGAGAAAGTAAGTAGACTCATCCAAACACAATGAGCTCGAAACGGTGAGAATATGAACTTTTATTCGAGTCTTCACTACCTATTTCTGGAGAGTAGACTCGTCCAACCACGAGAAGCTAGAAACGGAAAGCACGTGGAATAACCCGCGCGTCTTCACCTCTCCTAGAAGAAGAGTAACCAAAACCCAAGGAGTGGGTAATGGAATAAGGTATATAAATATCCATATGCTCAATCAAGAAGCCTGAACAAGATCATAAGGGGATCTCCATCCCGTAGCTCAACCCAAGAAAGTGAGTATCCAACAGTCCCACAAGTAAACACCATCGATGACAAACATCCTGCATGTCTACCCAGAACTACAAGCCAAGGGGCTCAAATCACCGCACCCTAACACTATCCACTTTGGGCAGCACTGACTCACCTGCATGGTTTTAGGTCGCGTCCTAAGGACACGTCTTTGTGGAGAAAGCGCCCCTCGAACTTGAGAGTTCTGGGGAAAGTCAAACCACACCTCGTCACTGTCACACAGTCGAGAGGTCTGCTCAAAGTCAAAGCTGTCACATCAATGACCCGTATAACCGAGGGTCCCGCTCCAGTAGTCACTGAGAAAAGTCACCGACTAGCCTCATAATATGGCCTAAGTCTGAATTTTCAATGGGTGACCCACTGCCCAACCCTACTGGAGGGTAGACCCTAATACATCATCAGGTGACCCACTTCCATGCCCTGCTGGAGGGTAAACCCAGAACAAGTCGAAAGGCAACCCACTGCCCAGCTCTGTTGGAGGGTAGACCTGGATGAAGTCTACAGGTGACCCACTTCCCAGCCCTACTAGAGGGTAGACCTGGAAGAAGATGACATGTGACCCACTACCCAGCCCTTTTGGAGGGTAGACCTGAAAGAAGTCGATAGACAACCCACTGCCCAGCCGTGCTGGAGGGTAGACCTAGAATAAGTCGACAGGTGTCCCACTGCCCAGCCCTACTGGAGGGTTGACCTAGAAGAATTCGGCAGGCGACCCACTGCCTAGCCCTGCTGGAGGGTAGACCTGGAACTGCTTTGGCCATCCCTACTGGAAATAACCTCATGAGTAAAGGATCGATGCCCGCGTGATGTATTGGTCAAACCAAATCCTTAAAATTCTACTAGGGAACACGAAGGGACATGATACTGAATGCCCACTTGGGTAAAGGAAAAAGGGAAACCCAAACAACTCCACCGATCACACCGTTGAGAACAGAACCAGGGGAAACCACTCAACCCTACTGGTCTAAACCATCGTGAACAGGAGGAACCTATACGTCGCGAGAGGTCAAAGGTAAGTAAATTAGAACACGACACGTACAAGGGGACCACATGACTTGTGGCCCTATCTCATCTCCAAACCATGAACAAAAACATTCCCGAGTACAACTACAAAATGTACCTCCCAGCATTCTCGTATACTCCCAGAGTATATCACATCTCTAGCCCAAAGGCTATCGAACGCATGGCACCCAAAGTCAGTGCGAAGGGAGAAAATGTAATTTCGCCAACCTGATTATTCCACAGCCCTAGCACGTCCAACCATACCTCTTTAAACACTAACTTCACTCTCACAGGAGTGAACGTGATCACACGCCAAGGGTTCCCAACAAACACCGCAGGAAGAACCACCACCGGTACACCTTTCATGCTTCCACATTTAATGAGATCTCCAATGAGACTCCGCACGTCAAAATGGATCACACCATTGTAATCCTCGTGAAGAAACATGCGAGATAGACTATCTACCCACCTCCAATAGATATCCGAGGTAAAAGTTGTCTGACATCGCTTTATGCCTAAACGACGTCCCGTGGTCCCGAGCCTCGGCCCTGAAAACAGTCGGGCGCATCACACCATTGTGATCTCCTCGGCAATACACATCAAATTGACTGCTTACTTGCGAGGAATGGATGTCCGGAGGAGAAGATGTATTTCACCGTACCACACATGAGCGGTGCTTCATGGGACCCAGATTTTGGCCCCGAAGCGCAATGAATAGATTTCACCATTGCGATCCTCTCGAAAAAGTACACAAGATTGACTATTCACTTGTCCGAAATGGACACCCGATGATAACGATGAAAATCATCAGTAACTCCAAAAACAACCCTCGTGGGGCCCGCAACATCGTGCGAAATTAAAGCGGACGGATTACGACATTGCAATTCCCTAGTAAAAACACCAAAAATCAACTGCTCGCACACCCCGAATGAACATCTGAAGAAAAAGTTGCTAAACGCTGCTCGCAGCTTAAAATACGGGACGTGGGGACCATGCCTCAACTCTATCTTCAACACCTAAAACCACCCCGGAAAGTTAAGCCTCGGTGCTAGGGTCCCAACGCCGCTGACGACGCTTAAATCAGACATCGGATGTGCCGACGCCATCCAAAAAAAGAACTCCCAGAAAAACGCAAATCCACTTAACGTACGTGTCATTCCACCGAGCCCCTCATCTCAGGAATTAAAAATTCCCAAGACTATCTCAAAATTTCCACCTGGTTTCAAGAAACGGGTCGCCACTGACGGAACGTGAATCTAACTTACGGTTTGTAAAATAGGAGGGTTTTAGTACTAAAGGATAGAAACGGGGTGGGTCCGGCTGGTTCGTCCGACCCACCCTGTGCTTGAACCGGCGGTCTGTGGTTCACTCTGCAGACCGCCCTACTTTTCCTGGACTAGAAGTGCCGGTCCAACTCTCTTTCCATGTGACCCGCGAGATGCAGGTACCTGTCCACCAGCCGGGGTCACGAGGACCCCGGTCTTCCGCGTCACGCTGACCGGCAAGCCGGTCGGCCCACGTGCCTCGCCTCCCACAGGTGCCTACCGACGCCCCCAGCCGCTCTCGGCCACCTCCATAGCCACCACCCACCATCCCAGCTTGCCCACAGTGCCGCTCCGCCACCTGAGTCGAGGTCGCCGCCGCCTGGGAGACGTGCACCGCCGCCGTCCTCTCGCCGGACCGGCCAGGACCGCCAGAAACTCCCAACACACCCCCAAAACTTCGCTGGAATGCTGCGGTCACCTCAGGACTCAGAATCTCAATCCAAAACAAGAATCGGGAAGCTCAGAACAAGTACAACCAACCATGGGAATCAATCGACCATTCTATATAAATTCAATGTGATAAATTGAGCTCAAAATAGGTGCGGGAAATAAAAAATATGGAAATGCCTGATCCTACCTCTTGGGCGTAGCCCGACGCTTCGCAAGAGATCCGCCAAAGCTGGAACCACAAACGCCTTGGAGAGGAGGGGTTCAGGAGAGGGGATGATTCTTGGTTGTGTTCCTTCTTCCAGGGGGATTCAAATGGGAGAAGGGATGAGAGGGGTGTGGGTTAAGGTTTAAATAAAGAAAAATTAATTAAAAAATTAATTAATTTACACCCACAATTTAACCCACATCCAAAACTCTCGATGGGGTCGAGGTTAAACCTCCCCTAAGGTAAAAAACACCTCCCGAACACAATGGTGATCTCATAATTTTAATCTGAGGCCTCGTTCAAAATTTATAAAACTTAACGTCTGAGGCCTCTAAATTACGAAAATGCCCCTTGTGGCGTTTTTCACAGAAGGGCCACGCCCGCAAAAGTTACACCCCTCCTAGGGTAAAAGGAACATTATAGACTCAACGGTGCCCTCAGTTTTTCTGTCTGAGATACTTTTTAGGAGTTATTCCATTTATTTTGCGTGCCCAGTGGGAACACACTGAAAATTTAATTTCGGCCACATCGGGGCTCAGAATCGTACACCATCTGAAGGTGCTGCTCTGGAATAACATAAAGAATTTTCCAAAGTCTTTTATAGAAAAAACCGGGTTCTTACATAAAGACTCATAGGTCCCTTAATTAATTCCAATTAATGCATCCTCTACTGTATGTAGAGTCTCTATTGATGTACCACTTTCATCCATAGATGAATATTTATTTTCCACTGAACTTTGGGAAATACCTTTCAACCTATTTTCTCAAAGATCACTGCCTTCACGAAGTAATCCTTTCACGAATCTCAAATTGGTCTTCGCGAAACACATTTTGTGAAGCTCAAACTGGTCTTCACGAAGTTCCTCTTTTCACGAAGCTCAAACTAGCCTTTGCTAATCACACCTCTTTTGGAAATCTCAATCAAGCCTTCGCGATACTCACAAGTCTCAGTTGGATTTTTAGGGACTTCATGATATCCGTGCTTTTGTGATGCTCAAAAAATTTGGTTGGCTTGTAGCCTTCACAAATAACTTCACAAAACACCATCACGAACCTCCTCTATGAACTCATAGAATTATAATTTTCATTGTGTCTCACTTTTATTCTCTCCACCTTTTGAAGTTGGGGTGTCCTCATATTTTTTGTCTTGGCACTTCGCAAAGCTCCACCGCCTTCAGTGATTTTTCTAGATCCATATTTGCGGTGCACCAACATTTCACAAAGATCCATTGAAATTTACCATTCGCGAAGCCTGTCGTAATCGAAGAGAACTCCATATTAGCGATGACCATCCAAATCGCAAAGCCCTCTATCAACGACCACGGAGAACTCCATCACCAATCACGAAAATCCATTTTTCTCATAATCACTAAGCTCATTACTTTCACGAAGAAATCCGTGGGAAATCTTTTCTTCTTTGAGAAACATAACTCTTATGGCCCATCTTCGCAAAATTCATGCCTTTTCCATATTTTGTTGAGATCCTTGAGGAAATCCACTTTTCATGGGGAAAAAAGTCGAAATTTTGGACCCTAAATATTTGGAAAACACTAGGAAACATCGCTACCTTGTGTCTGTTATTTTTTACCTCCTTCAGATCTTCCATTCCTTTGTCATGGTTTTTTGTCAACATGGATTGTCAAAAAAATCTCTATAACTCAACAATTCCCCATTAAAACCTGCTTTGTCAACAAACACAACCAACCCAAAAATTATGCAATGTTACCTTGAGGTATTTTTTCCAAACAATCTCTCCCTTTGGGGTTGTTTACAAATCTTCTCATAGTGATTATCTGCACGTTGATAAATCACTGAAGTTCCTTCCATAATCCACCATCATTTGCCTCTTGTGATTTAGATAGAGACCAAAGATTCACTCACCACATATTCTAAGCCCACATGAGCAATGCTTGGTATGAAGAACAAGAGTAGTATGAAATGTTCATTAATGAATCACTTCATTTAAGAAACCAATAATTGTTACTATACTAATATCAATAAATTGATTTCATCATGAACCTCAAATTTCGTGATATCTAATCTTTGATCGATCACTTCAAGCATCGTCATATTTGGAATTCATAATCCACATATCTTTTTTCTCTCCCCCTATACTGCTACTGCACCTGTAAGCTTCTCCCCATGTCTTTTACTAAGGCATTGTCTCTCTTCTTTAGACACATCCCCCCCTTAAGGAGTCACTATTTCTCCCACTTTGTCAACAAACCCAAATGTCACTCCTTTGTGGTCTACAACAGAGTATAGAACACATATAATCACTTTAGGGAAAAATAACACCATACCTCGGGGGGGGGGGGGGGGTCCTACATCCTCACTTGTTTAAGTGTGAGGAGTCGACTGAACTCCCAGTTCCAGTTGATGCCTCTCAAAAGCTTCCTTGGGTAAGGCCTTTGCCAAAATGTCTACAACCTGTAGTTCTGTAGGCATGTACTCCAACTTCGCGATTCCATGCTTAACCTTCTCCTTGATAAAATGATACTTTATCTCAATGTGATTTGTACTTGAATGATGGACGATATTTTTGATGAGATTTGTATAACTTGATTTATCACACTAGATTCTAATCGGAGACTTCACTACAACTTCCATATCATCAAACTATTGCTTCATCCACAATAACTATGTGCATGCTTGAGTGGTGTCAATATACTCAGCTTCTGCGGTGCTCAATGAAATGAAATCTTGCTTCTTACTTATCCAAGAAATACACAAGCCACCAAGATAGAAAGCACCTCCTGACATTGAATTCCTATCATTCTCTAAACCATCCCAATCTACATCTGTATATCCCAAATGCTCCGGTAGAGATTTTTTTTATACATCAAACCAAAATAAATAGTTCCTTTGATATAACGAAGTATTATTTTCACTAAAAGCATGGGGATTTTATTGGGATTTATTTGATATCACGCTTCTTGGCATGTGGTGAAAACAATATCAGGTCTTGTCACTGTCAGATACAGTAAACTCCCAATAATCTGCCTACATTCTATTATATTAACTGCCTTTCCATCATCATCTTTTGTTAATTTCATCCTTGTAGCAACTAGAGTCTTCATCTCCTTGGAATTTTCCATTCCAAATATTCTCAGAACATCCTTGGAATATTTGGATTGAGAGATGAATGTTCCATTAATTTCTTATGTAATCTGTAAATCAAGAAAAAACTTCATCTCTCCAATAATTGACATTTCAAACTCACTTTTCATGAATTTGGAAAACTGTCTGCCCTGTGATTCATCTAATCCTCTAAATATTATGTCATCGACATAAACCATCACCATCATCCTTGGATTACTATTATTGTTGAAATAGATATTGTAATAAAATCCTCCATGCTGAAAGCCAAGCTTATTCAAATACCGATCAATCCTCAAGAACGATGCTCTTGGTTCTTGTTTTAGCCGATATAGCACTTTCTTCAACTGAAAAACTTTGTTCTCATCTTCATGAATGAGAAAACCATCTGGTTTCTCAATATAAACTTCATCTTCCATAATCCCATTCAAAAATTCAAATTTGATGTCCATCTAGAAAACCTTGAACTTCCATTGTACTATAATAGCCTAGAATAATCTGATTGTTTCCAACCTTACAACAGGTGAAAATGTCTCATCGACATAAATACCCTCTATCCGGGATTAACCTTTGCACACTATCCAATCATTGTTTCGAATCACTATTCCATATTTATTAATCTTTTTTTGAAATCCCCATTTAGTTCCGATGAGATTATTCTCTATTGGCCTCGAAACAATCTCCCACATCTGATTCTTCTCAATCTGATCTAGATCTTCATTCATATCCTGAACCTAGTTTTCATCTTTAACAACATCAAAGAAGAATTTTAAATCTACCTGAGATATGAAAGATGTCTATTGTAGTGATTTCATTCTTCTTGTATGAACTGGAGATGACTGATCACCAATGATATTCTGCCTGTCAATTTCAGATCAACTCCTTGGCTGCGCTGAGGATACAAATTTTACTTCCTTATGCTCATCATCAGTATCTTCTTCTGAATCAGGATCGACCACTTATACTCCTCCAATGTTACTTTCCTCTTCATCACTTTCATCAAGAAACTGTTCACTGTGCTGTTGAGTATTCTCTTCATTTTCCAAAACAGTGACATCATTACTCTCAACTACTTTTCATATCCTCCTGTTAAAGCATTTTTATGATTTTCTTTTTCCTGAGTAGCCAAGGAATATCCCCTCATCTCTGCGTGACTCAAATTTCCTATGTTTTTATTTGTTGATAATAAAGTACTTAATTCCAAATATTTGAAAGTATTTCTCTATTGGCTTCTTTCCGTACCACATATCATACAGAGTCTTTTATTTTTTTAGACACAATAGAGCCATGTTATAAATGTAGACCGATGTCAATGCTGCTTCCAAAATTTCATTGCTAGGTATTTTTCTATAAGCATCATTCTGGCCATGTTGTTGATGATCCAATTTCTTCTTTCAACCACTCCGTTCTATTGGGGAGTTCTCACTGAGGAAAATTGATTCCTTATCTCATGTTTCTTGAGATAGTTTTCCACATGACTGTTTGTTTATTCTGTACCATTATCAATATGAAACTTCCAAATTTTTTTTACAAAAAACCTTTCTCACTCCCTCTGGTATTGCTTTAAGTAGCTAAACACATCAAAATAATGGGAAATAAAAAATAACCATTCCATTTTACTATATTCATCAATTAAAAGAACACAGTACATCTTTCCTTCAAATTCTCTTGGTATGATAGGCCCACAAACCTTAGCATGCACCAATTCGAGCACTCTTGTTGACTTCTTTTACTTTTCCTTATACACCTTTTTTTTTGAGATTCCCTTATTGGAATGCATTGAACGTGTGAGTAAAATCCTATGATAGCTTAGGGTGGTCTCTAGATATATCACACTTTAAAAAATCTTCTAGGGATGGGTGGCATATATTACCAAGTCATTTATGCCACAACTTTTTTTCTTCCTCTCTGGATAAAAAACACATATCTTCTTCTCCAGTTACTAGGTAGAGATTCCCCTTTGTTATTTTCTCTTGTAGGATCACTGTACCATATCTTCCCTTGATGACACACATCTTCTTTGTAAACCATATTGAATTCCCTTAGTCACATAGTTGACTGATGCTAAGAAAATTGTGACTGAGACCTTTTACAACCAAGACATCAGAATGTCTTATTTCTTTGCCCCCAAACCTGGCCTTTCCCAATCTAATTATCTTTAGGTATTCATCATTTCCAAACTTGAAAACAAATTATTTTTTATATTTTATGCATATAACTATATCCTTATTTTCTGTCATGTGAGATGTGAAACCACTATCAAGGATCCGTACACCCAAACTTTATAATGCTTTAAGGGAAATTTCAGCAACCACTACTTTCTCTGCTCTATTTTTAGGGGTCCATATTTTTTTCTTAACACTCAGCATAGATTGAGACTTATGATATTTCTCAGAGTATGATGGACCTAAATCATCTTGCAATGCTGCAAATCTATTTTTCATTTTCAACTCACCTATTGGTTCATTGATTTGCTTCTTGAGAACATTTTGATTATGATTTGGAACATTCCTCTGTATGGTCGATGTTCAGTATCTATCCATGTGCCCATATCCTCCACAACAAAAATAGTTTCCTTCAATATATGTTCTAGAGAGCCATTCTCTGTTTGGATGCCACTTCTGTTATTCTTGTGCCCTTCAATATCTCTTGGATGTGGAACACACATACTGTGAATGTCCCATATTTTTACAACAATAACACCTGATATAGGGTGCATTCCTATATGTCACTTCGACATTACAAGTTTCCCCTTAGGATATTTGAATATTCTGATTCTACTTTGGGACCAAATCAACCTTCAATATCAAAATGAGTGCTTGAGGTATGACTTCAATTTTCATAGATTTTTGTTTCCTGTCAAGTCCCACATCATTCCTAGCATCTTAACATAATTGGATCTTCCTTTCTATAGAACTATTATGCTCCAATTTCAGCTTCTTGGTATTCTGAGTGATCTGCTTTCCTGATGTCATAGCAGGATTCAAGAGTTTTTCTTAATCCTTAACCTTTTATCACAAAAAAAAAATTCTCATTAAAGTTATTCAATACACTTTATTTTATCTTTCATTGTGGTAATCAAGCCATCAATCTACCTTTTCTGTTCTTCAACCTTGATTTTATACTCATCAACCTTTTCTAAGCTCTCTGGCATGGAATACTTATTTTTTCAATTTCTTTTACCAGATCAGACTTATCTTCTTCCTTTTTTTTTCATGTAGAGTTTGGAATCATGTACCAATTTTTTGTATTTCTTCGTTTTTTATCTCCAAAAATCTATCTATTTAAGAGATTCTTCTAATTTATACTCCATTTCAACTCTTCCTTAAAATTTTTATTCTTCTTCATCAACTTTAGTTTCTTCCTTTTTATGAGAAATACCGAAAAATTCCACCATAGAATTCACTCCATGATCTTTTCAGTACTCTATCTCTTCGACCTCTTCAACCACAGACTCATCTAAACTATCACATTCTTGTGAAAGAAGATATTTTTTCTTAAAGAAATTTATCTTGAACTATTTCTTACCTTTCTCATAGGATGAAGACTTCTTCATGGGAAGTTTAACTTCATCCTCATCATCTTCTTGGAACTTCTTAGGGAACCTTTCTACAAGATGTACAATATTTCCACATAAAAACTATTCTAGTGGAACTTTTCCTTTAAACTTTCCTTTGCCTCATTAAAGATTTGAGGAAAGGAATGACATCACCTCATCTGTATCTTCTTCTTCCTAAGAATCTTCAACAGTGAGATTCTTCAAGGATTTGATTGATACCTCTTTGGATTTACCCTTTTCCATAGCCTCGTTACCATCATTCCTCATTTTATATTCAACTAATTCCCTGTGCAAATTTTCCAGTGTTAGATCCTTCGGATCTTTATCTTCCAGTACTGAAACTTTCGGATTGAACTGAGGTGGAAGTTTACTCAAGATGCACTTTAAAATCTTTATGTCTTCAATAAATTCTCTAAGACCTAGCATATATTCCACAAAAATATTTACCCTATCAAATAATGCATCAAAAAACTCATTCGGGTTCATTATCTAATATTCATACTTATTCCACAACACATGCAACTTTGCTTCTTTGACCTTCGAATCTCCTTCATATATATTCAAAGGTTTTTCCCACCTGAAATGTGATGTTTTTAATGACATCACCTTCATATAGATAACATTATATATGGATCCCCCAAAAGAATTGAATACCTTAGCATCATCATCCAATTCTCTTCACTTGGCATTAGATAATGCACCACTATTATTATCAGCAGTTATACCATGCATTGCTACTGTAAACACATCCATTCACAAAGATCGAAATTAGTGTTTCATATGATTCTTCCATATCTAAAATTTTTTCATGTCGAAGATCAGAATACCTTTATGATTGGTGACCTCCATTGAGAGAGAAACATTGAAATTAACCTTTCCCTCTGATACCAATTGTTTGTTCCACAAGGCCAAATACCCTGAAAAGGGGGTGAATCAGGATATGAAATATTTAAACCTATACCCGTTTGGATCTTTTTTCACTATTAAGAAAAACTCTCTTCTCTCTCTTTCCCGTAGTAAAGAATAAACAAATATTAAATCATGAAAATGACATAGCAATTTTTACTTGGTTCACCCTCACTTGGATATGTCTAAGGAGCATCACTGATGATGTGTCGATGTACCAAATCCACTATAAGTGCACTATTGTTTACAATTTTCAAAGTGCACTCACTATACCTTCTGGTTTAAAACTAATCATAGTATGAAAGATCACTACTATCTCAACTGAAGTGTGGTTACTGCCTTTTAAAAATATCCACTCATAGTTTAAAGGCTTGTACATCCCTTTATTAATTCTAATGAATGCATCATCCACTATATGTAGATGCTCTATTGATTTCCCACTTTCATTCACAGATGAATACCTCTTTAACCCTGAACTCTAGGAAATACCTTTCAACAACTTTTTTCAAAGCTCACTACCTTCATAAATCACTCCTTTTAGGATGATTAAACTAGTCTTTGCAAAGCACCTTTCACGAAGCTCAAACTAGTCTTCAAAAAATTCCTCTTTTCGCAAAGATCAAACTCGACTTTGCGAAGAAAGCCTATTTCACAAATCTCAAACAAGCATTCGCGAAGCTCACAAGTTTTAGTTTTCTTTTTAGGGCCTTCATGAAATCCTTTCTTTCATGATGATCAGAATATTCAGTTTGCTTATAGACTTCGTGAATGACTCCAGATACCACATTCACGAACCTTCTCTGCAAACTCTGAGACTTAGAATCTTTGTTGAGTCTCACTTTTCTTATCTCCATTTTTTGAAGTGGTGTGGCCTCATATTTATAAGATTGTAACTTTGCAAAGCTCCATCACCTTCAGTTCTTTTTTCCTTATCCATCTTCGTAGTGCACCTCCATTTCACGAAGATCCATTGTAATTTACCATTTGCGAAGCCTGTCGTAATCGTAGAGCACTCCATCTTTACAGCACCCATCCAAATCGTGAATCCTTCCATCAACGACCATGAAAAACTCCATCACCGATCGTGAAGCTCCATTTTTCTTAGAATCACAAAACATGTCGCTTTCGCGAAGAACAATGCTAGAAATATTTGCTCCTTTTCAAAACACAACTCTTAAGTCTCATATTCATAAAATTCACACCTTTTTCCATATTTTGATGAGATATTTGAGGAAATACACTTTCCGTGATTAAAACCAAACTCTAAAATTTGGACTTTAAAAATTTGGAAAACACTGGGAAACAATGCCACCTTGTGTCTGTTCTTTTGTACCACCTCCATATCTTCCATTACTTTTTCATGGTTCTTTGTCAACATGGATTGTCAATAGTATCTCTAGAACTTGAAAATTCCCCATGAAAACCTAATTTTTCAACAAACACAACCAATCCAAAATGCTCCAATGTCACCTTGTGGGATTTTTCCCAACAATTACAAAACAATAAGGGATTATGAAATGATGATGATTCCAAAGAAGAATCATAAGAAGAACCCATGGTTGAATAAACATCATCAGAACCTTAAAAAAGAAATATAAGAGTAGAAATTTATCAATGAAACATCATTGGGGACCGAACAAAACCTTCACAATCAAGTAGAATGAATAGTGAAGCACATTCTTCCTTCCAATCAATTGTGGAACCAACCTCATATGAAAAAGGAACAAAGGATGATTCATGGGTTAAAACCATGACTGAAGAACTTGACCAGATTGACAAGAATCACACATGGGATCTTGTTAAAAGATCAGAACATCTCAATATGATTGGAATAAGATTGTACTTTATTTTTTTCATAATCATGTAAATGTGATCAGAAATAAGGAACCCTTAGTGTGAAAAACCAATGCACAAATTGAAGGAATTTATGTTGAAGAGACATTTTTTTCCAGTAGTGAGACTCGAGTAGATAAGTATTATCCTTGTTATGGTAATTAAAATAGGATAAAAATTGTATCATATGGATGTCAAATCATCTTTCTTAAATGGTGATTTTGAAGAATAAGTCTACATTGAAAAACCAGTGGTATTTATTATTAGAAATGATGAAGAAAAGGTTTGTATATTAAAGAAGTACCTATATGGTCTAATGAAGGCACCATATGCATTTTCGATCATAATCCCTCTGTGAATAATTTAATGGAAGAACAATTTATGGTTCTTGTGTACATAGATGATATTATATTTTGTGGAAGTAGGAATGAATCAATAAAAGCTTTTTATAAAAACATGAAATCATATTTTGAAACGTCTATGATTGGTGGAATCACATAATTCTTGGGGTTTTAGGTGATTTATAAGAATCATTTCACTTTAATTTCTCAAGAAAAATATGAACGAGAGATGCTTGAGAAATTAAATATACATTAATCTAAACCAATTTTGACTCCAATTATGGTTGGGAAAAATCTTGGAAAGCATGAGGATGTGATATTTGTGGATCCCACCCTGTACAAGAGAATCATTGGAAGCTTATTATACATTGCTACAACACAACCAAATATCATCTTTGCAACATTATTAGTGGCCCAATTTCAATGTAATCCAATGGAAGAGAATTTGGAAGCATTTAAAAGAATCATGAAGTACATTCAAGGTACTTTTAATTTTGGATTATACATTGACGAAGGAAGATATAATGAATTAAAGTCATTTTCAATTATTTATTGGGCTAGAGATGTGGTGGATAGAAAGTCTACTAGTGGTGGTAAATTTTCAATTGGAAATAAATGCGTGGGTTGGTTGAGAAAGAAATAGGAAATCACTTCTCTTAGTATGACTGATGTAGAATATATCTGTACTAAAAAGGTGTGAACTCAACTATTATGGATGAAGAAACAACTAACTAATTTTTTTGATGAGGTGAAACAACCATTGGTGATTCACTATGAGAACAAGAGAATGATTGATATTACAAATAATCAAGTTTAACACTATAATAAAAGCCATATTGATATAAGATTTCACTTCATCAAGGAAAATGTTGAACAAGGTGTGATTAAAATGGAGTATATTGGAATTGATGACCAAGTATATAAAATTATAAATAATCCATTGGTTTTATATGTGTTTGAGATACATCAGTTTAACCTCAGTGTTCAACCACCTCCCTGTGCATGAGGAGGTTAAGGATTTTCCCCTCTCACCATTTGTGTTAACTATTTTAATCTATTTGTGGAATTGATGTAGGTTTATGGGGGTGATATGATACATGGGGAGTTTTTTTGATATCTATAAGTACATATATAGGTTCTTTGGGTTTATTTTTGAAGGGGGAGAATGGAGAAATTCAATTTTGTAAATGTTATAATGGTTTGTTGGTTTTAGGTTTTTATCCAACCATTCAATGATTCTATGACTCGATTAGAATTAGAAGTTATAAGGAAATATTCAGATAATAGCTTGGAAATATTTAATCATTCCAAAACATAAGAAACCAATTCATGATTCCCGTCTTGTTTTCTACACTAATCTCTACTCATGTAGACTTAGAGTGTTGGATGAATTGTCTATCTTCTTTCATGTTTTGATAGTGTCAGGTGATTTATTGAAATTTTCTATGAATTCCCAACAAACAAAAATGGAAATGTTTTTGGAACTAAGGATATTATTTTCTATAAACGGAGTTTTGTTTGTTCTTACTTTCAATCTACACTAGGTTGATCAAGGATTTGGCCAGGATAGTGATCTTACAGTAAAATTTGACTACAATGTTGAAGGTGGTGTCCTTTCTTAACATTTTTCAAAATGTTGGGCCCAAAAATTTAAGGATTAAGAGAGGTGTTTTTGATAAAGTAAGTTTCATTCAATATTAAAGGTAAATTTGACTGTTTCACACAAGTTAAAATTTAGGATCTTCTCATCAAAATACGACAAAGGATAGAATTGTGCAAATGATTTTTTATTTGCATGAAATATTGTTTGCATGAATGGAAGGATTGTGCACAAATCAGAATTTTTAGAAGAATAATATTCCCCAAATACGATGCTAAATTTGAGTTTCGTTCATGAGTAGTTTTGAGATTGATGCATCAAAATATGACAATGGCGTGAGCCACAGAAAAAGTTGAAAGTGATCGAAAGGAAGTCAATGCCATAATGATGTCAAAATCAGGATTATGAACATGAGGGAAGGCACAAAAAAAGCTTATGTGTAGGTTTTTACAGGTTAATAAATATATGACTACCCTTATTTGAGAGTTAGAACTTTTTCAAGGAAGATTTGGTGTCTCTTCTATATGAAAGAGTTGTACACTGAAGATTTAAACGTAGTAAATTATATGCAAAGAATGTTCCTTGAGTCTATCAAGACTAAGTGAATCTCATGGAGTGGTGGAAAGAAGGATAAGGGTTGTGCGAAATAAATCTTGTGTGAAAATCCTAAAACATGTGTGCAAGAACAAGTGTTACACGCAAGTGTTACGTTGATACATTAATATGTTGTCAGTATCCAGTTTGTTTGATTAGTGATTTAAAGTGCATGAATTCAAGAATTTGATGAAAGAAGAGTCTCATGATAGATAGGGACATTTACTTAAATTAAAATCTACGGAATTGGCCTTCAAGTTGTTAAACTGAGTAAGACTTTACCCTAAGAAGTGATCTAGGGGGAGTCGATGGAAGTGTTCCAAGGGAGGCAACGTGTTATCCTTAAAATATTGTAAAGGTAGTGTTCCTAGCATATATTTCCTATGTATGAAATTATGTATTACATAAATAGTGAATATTAGTGGATTTAGGTATGACCAATACATTGTCGGCGTATGCTCCTTGGACTATCCCTTAATGTTGAACTAAGTAAAATTGATGTGTTGTCTCTTTTCCCGTGATTGTTTTTTATGTTTCCATTAGACAGGAATAACAAGTTCATACCAATGTCAGAATAAGATCCATTAATTTAAATGAAAAAGTTTTCATACTAATTCACCCCTCCCCTCTTAGGGTGTTTTAGGGTCCTACAATAATAGAGAGATCAAGGGATGATTATGCTCAAGTGAGAGAACCATAATATTGGGATTCAGGAAATAGAGAATTGAACTAGTTAATACTAGATAGAATAGATCCATATGGTAATTCACGGAGCTCTTCTAGAGACATACGAATGACTCATAGGTATGTCAATGATTTTCATTATCTAATTATGAAATAAAAAGAGGAACCCAAAATCCGGGAATAGGTGACCAATCTTAGTTATTCTAGATCATGGGAGTTAGCTAAAAAGGATGATTTGGATTCACAACATGTGAATATAACATAGTGTCTAATGGTTTTATTATAGGGGAAGAATGTGCTTGAGAATAAATGGTTTTTTTGTATAAAGTAAGAGGCTGATGAGAAGAATAGGTACAAGGAAAGGTTGGTAGTGAAATATTTTCAATAGAAATATGTAATTAAATTCTCTAAAATATTTTCATTGGTGGTTAAACATATCATTATCAAAATAGTTCCCAACATGGACATGTATAATGATTTCCACTTTTAAAAAATGGATGTTAAGATGAAATTTCTCTTTTGAAATTTATATTAATTTTTTTAAATTTGGAATATTCATTTTATTATAGAGGGGATTAAGGCCATCCAAATTAGTAAAAATATGATGGACTTATTTCTGATGATTGGATGGGCGTTGAAGTCAAAACAACTAGTATCAATTTATTGGATATTCAAATGCATGACAACCAGAGTGTGCAATGTCTAATAAAACTAGAAATTAAAATCCCCAAAGGATGTGATATAATTCATATCTAGAGAAATATTCAAAATGGGAATAGTGAATTGGAATAAATAGTTAAGTCTGTGGGAGTTATTGACTATATAGAGGCTTGTCTATGAAGTTTGGCTATGGTGGGTGGTTAAACAAGAAAATCAATTGGTGGTGGAAACCAGAAACATCATATGAGTTACTTTATTTAATTTTAGAATGATCACATTGTGATTGGGATCAAGTGATTAAAATATATTCTTGGTATTTTAACCAGTTTTACTTCCTTGAATATAATTTTAATGAACCGGCCTAGGATGACACAACATTCCACCCAACATAAACCCCCACTAGGCCTAAAGGGAATTCCCAATCCCTATAGTATGGAAAATTGTTTTTGTGTATCAATAAAGTATACTTGGGAATGGTTTTAACCTCAATATATGATATAAATAGGCAATAAAAACAATCTAGAATCCAACATAACCCATCTATATAGCACACACCCATGAAGAGAATATGAAGTTCCATAAAAAAAGAAAAAAGAAAATGGGTAAACTGAATCAGTGATGATAAAAAAACTCATAAATTACATCAATTCATTATCCGAACATAATCCATATATTACATATATAATATAACAAAGGAAATATATAGGTTAATGAGGCCAATTCATAAATATCTTAAAGGAAAACCAAAATCAAAACACTAACAACTATCTCAGTATGACCCATGGTAACTCATGTTAGGATAACTTTGGGATAAACACTCATAAAGGCGGGGGAGGGGGAAAATAAACAGCGGATGGCTATTTATTACTTTAAAAATTTTATCGCCATTTTATATCCATATCACTTATTGAGTGAATGGTTCTCTTATCTTCTTCACCTATGGTTAGAAATCATGCACACAAAACAATGAAGAACTAAGAACACCAATATTTTTGATGAGGTTCACCTATAGTGTGGATGTATACTTACTTGGTGTATGGTGGTTATTATCCCACTCACACATAGATTATTTTTTATTATCAAGAAAATAATGAGAAAGGGTATGAGCTTGAACTCATTTTGTTGGAACTGACCACGTACAATGAATATATTATCTTTAAATAACAAGAGTATAAGATATCATCCTGTCCCTTATGAATTGATCAGAAATGTATATATAGTATTATTCTATGTAATCCAATGAATTTGATCATCTTCCTTAAAATGAAGTAATAAAAGAAGATTCCTCGGATACCTAAATCAATGAGATGAATTAGATAATATATCTTTAATAATAATCAATTACTAACTAGGAAATATCATTCTCTTATTTAGTTTCAATGATATGAATATTTCTTTGTACTGAAATATCAAATTCCTTCAACTTAAATGATGAAAACAAACAGTAGCATGATCACAAAATATTCTTCTACCTCTTATCTTTGACAGAATTTGTATGGAATTGAATTCAGAATTGGATTATCAGTTAATATAGTGTATTAGAAATTTATTCATCCTTATTCTTATAATGTCTCAACCATACTCAATTAACATGAAATCAATATTGCATGTGATGTTGTCTTATTGAATTTTTTTCATGGAATTATCCTAAGAACCCTAGTACATACCATGAATTATAATTAATATTTTATGTTTTTTACATGGGGTCAAGTTATTATTCACAAGCACTAAACTTCTCTACTATCTTCCTTGTATAACAAAATCAACCCAATAATATTTTTAATATCTTGTAATATCATAGTACTGCTTTGTAAATTTAATTTTCTCTTGAATTCTCATATCCCTGCCTTATACTATATCCTTTCTATTTGTGTCGACCAAATTTCAATAGATGATTTCTCAGTTCTCCTTCGGATAAATTTATGCATGGTTCTATTTATTTTACAAATCTCTTCAAATAAGCTCATATATTAAAGAAAACTTCATTATTCTTTACATAAGTTAGAGAACGCATTGTATTTATCTTTTTAAAAACCTATTACAAAACAATATTCTATTATTATCCCAAGAAAGTGATGCTTCATGTGATAATGATATATTACTATCTTTATATACATACACTAAGACACTATTGTTTTTCTTCATCAGATAACCCTTAAGTGATATTTGAACAAGAAAGAGTATGAAATTCTATATTTGAAAACTCAACAGAGTTTCAAAGATCTCTATTTCAGGTAGATGAGTTTGTGGAACTACTCCTTCACATGAAATGGTTCATGTTTTACTAATATGAAGTCTCTTTTTTCATAGAAATATCGATAATTTCAGAAACAATGTCAAATTTGGTTTCTTGTTATTTATAGGTGAGAATATTCGACTCTGATATGTGTGTCCACTGACCTAAACTCTAAGTTTCATGCTGCATCTGATAAAAGTGGTGAGTCAATGATATTTTCAATATCAACAAAGAATTTTGTATTTAAAATTTTACATGAATTACATGATTCTGAAAATGGTGCTGTATTTTTTTATGTAAGATTGTCTTATTATTTTACAATGAATCACTAAAATTCATGTAAGAAAATCACATGCATCATTTCATGTACCCACACCACCTTGAAAGATCTAAATGAATTCCTTTTTATTCGATTGTGATATTTTCTTCGAACAAACAATTATAAACATAACAAAACATGTGTGCATGGTGATCAATATGGTGATTAATGTCTTAAAATGATAAGAGATCAGCACCACCAAGATTATTTTGATTAAGGAAGATGATCAACATCAAAGGACCAACATTGAGGGTCATGAGAGGTTAAAGAAAAAGGTGCTAGTTTAAACTCACATTCCATGAGGGATTAAATGGACCATATTGATTCAATTAGATGGTCCATGTTCATTGCATAAAATTTTAATGAAAAAAATAGTTCAAGATATGTGATTCCCACACAAAATTACCTTGTGTAATGGCTATTCTATATAATCATCGACATGCTGAAGACCTTCCGTTGATGTATCCAGGTCCATTATGGGAAACTCCATTTCTTGGTGGTATTACACTCTATTGATACTCCTCCTTTCTATAACCCACAACACATATGTTATCCATGCATGTGCCCATGAATTCTCACCTTCCTTCCTCATGTGCAGGTTTCCTACCACCTTGATGGACAACTTTTATGGCTCTTATATGTGGTTGAACGTGCTCCCACATGTGTGGAATTGAGATGGCCTATTTTGGTTGGATATTAATGGAAATATGTTTTTTAATATAATGTCTCTTTAAAATAAAACACTTAAATTCATAATAAAAAAATGAAATGTCACTCTTCAAAAACTCTATTTAATTCTTCTTCATGAAAAACCATTATTTTTTTCACGCTCTTCAAATTTATTCATAAAAATATTTTCCTCAACAATTCATCATATAAAGTAGTATTTTTCAAGGTCTTTAAAACAATTACATAAGAGAGGATAATTTCTTCATGTAAATAAGTTTTTTCGTGGTCTTTAAAAATTAATTCTTCACATTTTAATGACAATGTGATTACCACATACACCAATAGCATGCAAACTTTTATAATTAAGATTAGTTCAAGAATACTCACACCTAAATCCAATTCATCCATCAATTTAAATGTAACATTTTAAATTCACTTCAATCTTAAACAATAATGCTTGTGAACACTAGTGAATATGTTGTCCAACTTTGCTTGCTCTTCCACATGGTTGAGAGTTCTCCCATGTGCATGGGATTTAATTGTTCTATCTTGTTTGGATATTGATAAAAATATTTTACTAAAATATATGGTCTCCTTAAAGTAAAAAACTTACAAACACATAGAGACAAAATAAAGTTATGCTCTTCAACCTCTCTTTACTTATTCTTCATAGAAAAAAATTATTATTATTTATAGTATTAAAATTAATTCATCCAAATAATATCATAAAAAATTCATCATGAAGAATAGTATTTTACCTGCTCTTCAAAAATAATTCCACAACCAAGATTAATTTCCTCTAGAAAGTAAATATTTTAATGGTCTTTAAGAATTAATTATTCACTTGTAGATGATAATGTGATTTCTCTATACACCAATAACATGTGATATTTTAGAATTATTATCGGTTCAAAAATCACCACACTTAAATCCATTTCAACCAAAAATGTAACATGTTACCATGGAAATTCATTTAAATCTTCAACAAACATTATTGGGGACACCAATAAACATCCAAGCTATTCTTATTTTCTAAATTCATACTGACATCAAGTGCTTCATCACTAATTGACTTATTAACAAAAAATAAAACAAAAACACAATTTAGTATCATCAATATCTACCTTTGTATTTGTTATCAATACCAATATAGAAAATAGAACGTAAATATTTTCTCTTCAATTTTTTTTGTTTTCTTCTCTACCTATACTGATAACAATTGAAAATTACATAAGAGAGAGGATTGTATCATTTATTTCTTAAGAAACATGCCATAAATTATTCCACTCTAAGTATATATGAGCTATTTTTAGTGTAAAAAGTTGTAGGGTCTAATTTAGACATCAATGTTGTCCATTCTCAATTCATAAAATGATATATACTGATATGACATAACTTGTATCCCTAATTAAAGGATGTTTAACTATTTTTAGGATGGAATTAATTAATTTATTCCAATTGATATAATGAAAATAGAACATTTTTGAATCCATTTGGAATAAAAATTAACAAGATACATCCAAATTGAAATTACTACACTCATCTCAACACATAGATTAAAAATATTAGTTATAATAGGCTAGTAATTGTCACCTAATTAGTCCTGGAACTTATTTAATAATCTCTTGTTTAGTTTATTGATTTACTTAAGTTATACCACCTAATTCCATACTTCATTTTATTTTTTATGAATAAGGATAGAAGGGTATGACCACATACCACATCAATTTTTTCTTGAACAAGTACCTTCTAGAGATGTCATATTTGGATTAAATATAAGGTTCTCGAAATGTATTTTTATATCCCCCAAAAGGGATTATCTCTATATTGACTTTATCAAGATGGATATTTTCATTAGTTAATCCTATGGAAAAAATATTGTAAATAATAATTATTGTGATCTCATCTATGATGGAAAATTTAAGTTTATTGATTAGTTATAGCAACTTGATCATCTTCATCAAGGTCAATCTATAATATTTTCAAAAAAATAATATTCAAGATATTTTAATATAGATAAAACAAGGATAATTCCTTCCATAAATCTTGGAATAAATATTCCATATTACAGATATAGAAATATAACTTCAACTCAGTTATCCCCCAAAATATGTGCATAACCTTCAATTATATGCAAGTAATAAAGAAAAAAAAGTATATGAGAATAATGTGGAATATCCTTTGATTTTAAATAAGTGAAAAAAGTCAAATAATTTATCCTCAACCATGTGACTCATGTATTTTCTACTTTATGTTAGGGTGAACTCTTCTTGGTGACTTTTCTGAATTTTATGGAAGTTTTTGGTAGAATGGTATCTATACTTTATTTTGTGACAAATTTGTGTGGAATTTTCATTTTGACATTGGAAACCAAGTCACATTCATCACTTGGTAAATTTTGATTCTGTTTTCACTTCTCTTCTTGAGAGATATTTATGAGGAAAACATTATTTGAGCTGTTTCCATCCTTCTTACACCTTCCAAACATTACTTCTGAAATTTTTTGGTAATTATTTATTGAAATAAACTCATGAGATTCAATTTCTTTATATTGAATCATATTATTACCTTTTTAATCTTATATCATCATTATTTCTTCCACTTTTATTTGTATCTCTAGGTCATCTGGAAAAATTAAAATTATATCATTTGGAATATGCAAAACATGTTGTGTAGTTCCACATGAATTATTTTGTGTTCTCTTTACTATTTCGATCCTTTTATTTTTATCATGGAACTGTTTCTACCTTTTTTTATTAATATTTCCTCCATTAATTAGGATTTCCATATCCTACTTATAATGATTTATGGTGTGACCTCTTTTCCCACAAAAGATGAAGCTTATTCTCTTTGGTGAAACACCATTTTGCTTCTTCTTGGATTTATATTCTGTATCAGTATTGTTCTAATTTCACTGAAGGTTGAATTATCTATAGTTTTTAGTTTCTATGTAATTTTCTTCTAAATTATTTTAGTGTAATTATTGACGGATTTATTCATCCACACCTCTTCATTGTGACCACTGAAATCGAAAATCCCTTAGATATTTTTCAAACATTCAAATTCTTTGTTGCTAAAAATAACTTTTTATTCCAAAACAAAAAACAAAATGATTCAAGAGGGGTTAGGGGATGAATAAATATTTCATCACCCCTTAAAATGATATTAAAATCATGAGGTAAAGACCTAGTAAAATGATAAATAATGTAGTTTTTTTCTTTCACCCCCCTTTCTAGAAAACACCTCTACTGTGAAGTTTCCTTCACTCAAAGTATGATTCACTCCAATTCCATGGTTAATGATCATCCTGAACCTTTTGGTCAAGTAGATAATATCCCATGGGA
This sequence comes from Viscum album, assembly GCA_963277665.1. Lineage (NCBI taxonomy): Eukaryota > Viridiplantae > Streptophyta > Magnoliopsida > Santalales > Viscaceae > Viscum > Viscum album. The sequence goes on along the minus strand of OY728143.1, from coordinate 870,961,634 downwards.
TTCTTGTATTATCATAGATAAATCTAACAAGGATCTTGGTGTTAGTCTCAACTATAATGTGTCATTTTCCATGTATTATTTTTGGATTTTATATGGAATATTTTTTAGACCAGATGCAGAGATGGCATGAAATTTAGAGGATTGGTGTGCATGGAATAAATGGTTGGAATATATTAAATATATTAAATAGAACATGGGCAAAATTTTCTTGAAAAAGTGTAATAACTTCTAAATTTGTTCCTAGTTTAGAAATCCTAGAGAACTGTTGAGTTCAGAATGTGTGGTTCACCCAAGGTGCGACTTAACCCTAGTCAACAAGGGTTGTTTGTGGAAAATTCATCCCATGTGCAGAAATGAATAAAATTATATAAATATTTTTTTTGTTGACACATTTATTGATGCATGTTTAAATTAAGGGTTATGTTAGATTTCCAGGGTTATCCTTGTAACCCTGGAGAACTTAGAGAGACCATTGGAGAATTATCGCAGGCGAATGATGATGAGATCATGGATTGGTAATCAATGCACCTAATATTCAAAGGATATCACCAAAAAATGTGACAAGACTTTGCTGTTCATCAGTGATCAATCTGAACCAATGTAGGGCATGTGTTTTTCTTTTATTATTCCTTATTATTGATTTCTATGATGAATGAGAATCAATCAACAAATAGATTGATCCATGGTTTTATCGTTATATGGTATTGGTTTATTCTGTGAGGATTTATCAGGAGAAATATCTTTGAGACTGTTTATTATTTCTATTTTCATTCTAATGGAAATGAACTGAGATCAACCTGAACATCTATCGAGGTATGTTCCTCTTGATTGATTTATTCATTTCTCCAATGGTTCATCATTCATCTTGGGCATTCTGCATTTTTACCACGACTCGAATTATCCTGATTGATGGATCGTTGAACAACCATTTCATGGAAAAAAAATCTGATATCGTAGATCTGGGAATGAAAAAACATGATGAAGATACAACATTGAAGACAGAGTGACTCAGACTATGGGGGATACCCAATTTCACATTCTTCATATCTCAAAGAAGAATGATGATTTGATTCATTTTTCTAGTGAATCAGATGGATGGAATCTGATGGAAGGTGATGATGATGCTCATCCAAGGTATATCCATGAATCTTAGTAATATTGAGGTCAGATTACACGACAGAAAAAATTTGGGCATGCATAAAAGGAAGAACATGTTTTTTTGTAAAAACCCAAACAACATGATATGTAATCTGGGACTACACAGTGTGTGGGCCCCCTAAGTGGCATCTTGGGTTTTGGGTAGAATATAAGTATCAAATAAAATGTTTCTAGGCCTACAAGGTGTGTGTTCCCTCCTAGGTAACTCTTCATGTACCTATAAGGTTACACAGACATGAGGTGGAGTTCACGGACAACATACCCAGCATGTAGTCTCCAACATAGAAATGGGTTGGACCAAGTACAGGGGATGAGACATGTATCGACACACGAGAAGAGTACACATATTTTTTACATGGTATATACTACTACACAGACATGTCTTAATGACACAATCCATTTACACAGGTAGGACCTAGGGTCAAGGGACACAGTATGTGTCCCATTATCCTTTCCTTAAATGTTGTTATGGAATCATCTCATTCTTCTAAGAATACAATCCTTTCAGCAAGAATTCTTCGATAGATTCATTGGAATCCATTAAAAAGGACCAACGTGAGATCCTTTATTCATATTTGTTACCTAGGTGGATTTCTTGGTATCATCAAGACCAACACTACATGGGTGTCAATACTCTATTTAGTGGGTTAATCTTGATTGAGTTTTTGGTATCACCCCATGGATTTGGTAGGGATCCTCATCTCTATATCGTATTCGATTCAGACTGTCAACGTGTTCTTTCTCATGATGAGATCCAACGAGGATTACCTCTCGTACGAATGTCATCTATGCTATTAGACTCAAACTACTAGAAATAGGGGCTATCCCAATGCTTCTATGACAACATTTTCCTTAAATATTGGTATAGGATAGTCTATCAAAACAGTTTTCTAAAAACCGTTGGAATAGTCCTCCCTAAATCCCCCACTCCCATCACCCTCCCCTTATCTAATCTTGAATCCCCTTTCTCCCTTCCCGATTCCCCCTCGCACTCCCCTCCTCCACTCCTCCCCTCCTTCCATCCTGACTAGAAGCAGCGCTCGCAGCTCACAGCTCGCCGCTTACCGCCACTCACCGCTCCCCTCCTCCCATCCCGACCCCGACTACCCCTCATGCTCCCTTATCGCATCCCGACAACACCACTCCCCTCCCATTATCCTCCCATATTGAATATTAGCACCACTCGTCACTGATTATCACTCCCCTCCTTCCATCCCAAACCATAGCAGACCACTCACCCCTCTCCTGCAATCTCTTCTCCCCATGTAAAACATCATCTCCCCTCGAAAACCTTCTCCCCTGATTATCCATCAGGCTCATCCCCTGCAACCTTCCTTTTCCCCACCAACCGTCTCCCCTAGATTCTTGTATCATACATCATGATCATCCCACTCAAAGCCAAAACCCTACCTCTACTCTGCTTCATTCCAATTTTTCTTTCCCCCTTCAGCTTCCTTCCTCCCCGTTAACACTCAAAGGTAATCAGATTCCGCCATTTTGCTTCATCTTTCATCCTCCCCGTTTATGATCAAAGGTAATATCCTGTTTTTTTATCTTAGTCCCAAAAGGTAATATATTTGAATATATCATTCATCAATTCTTTGAAATTTGGTGTGGTTTACATTTATTTGGGTGATTTTTTTTTAAATTCTTACTCAGAACAAATATAGTCTTGTTTACGTGATTGATTGATTCTATTTGGTTTTTAATAGATTATAGGGTAGAAAATAGAGGTTTTAGGTGTTTAATTAAAGTATATTTAATTTAATTTAACCCCATGCCAATGATTAAGTCGATTTGATAGGCTTCCTATTTTACCAACTGTCTTATAGTAGTCCAGAGGGCCTAGAAAATATCGAGAGAGTAATAATTTTCATTTTTTCTATTATTTTTTTATTCTTGAGGCCTCTAAAGTGAATTAGTAGAAGATATAAGTATAATTTTATAATTATCTTATTATTTTTATATATTAATTAATAAAATTTTCATCTTTAAAATATTGGTCTCTCAATTTTTTTTAAATTTCATTGATGGCCTCACAGGGTTAATATATGTATATGGTACCATAAATTGTATCTTGATTGATTAGTTGGTGGTTCCTCCCCTTATGATTTGATGATAATCTTAGTCATTGTAGTTTGAAAGAACTCACTATTTAAATATCATTGAAAACAATGGTGCTGGATGAAACGAACTGTGTTACAGTTCTATGTTTAAGGTTTTGATACTCTATTGACTTTCTAATGGAGACCAATGATTTGATGGGGAATTCAACTTATGCTTTAGATGTATATTAATTTTTTAAATTTATTATCTACAAGGATCAAAATATATCGATTGAGATACCATTGGTGGCCTCTGTTATGATTATTTATTCAACTAGTGTTTTTTATTTATCCTTATTATTTTGATTTTTATTACAAACAAGACTCAAAATATGTCAGTGTGGATAGAAAATTTCAAACGAAATTCCTTTCTCATTTTTTTATAATTAAATTCAAGTTTATGGGTATATTAATGTGATTTAATTTTATACACATCTTATGATCCCCATTTAAATCAATTATTTATGGGTATATCTTTAGATATTTCTACTAACACGACTTCCATTGTTTCACTTCTCTTACTGGTGGGTCAAGGATTAAGCTAAACTTTCCCTCAAAGTAACATTGAATTATATCATTAGACATAACCCCAAATATATAATAATATGGTTATTCTAATGATTATTGATACAATTTTCCTTTTCATGTGAGCACCATCAATCCTTGCAATCTGTTCTCTTGAGATATTGTTTGGTGATCAAAAGGTTTCACCTCATGATATAGTTGATTGAGATAGTTATAGGTTTAGATGATTTAATGAAATAAAATGATGATTATAATAATGTATTATAGGTTTGATCATGTGTATAAACCACCTATGATTATGGTCAGGTACAACTGAACATTTAATTAGATAGTCTCTAGGAAGACTACCGAAATTAGCACTATCCTCTCCCCATTAGGTAAGGGCAGTGGAGGAAGTAGGTTAAACCTTAGCATATAAGTGATAAGATATTAGGATTTGGTTTTTGAGTATACATTTAACAATCAATTATTTATCCATATAATTCTTTTTAATAATTCTAAATCATAGTGGTTGAAATTGATTCTCCGTAGGATATGGGTGCGTAGCTAGTGGGAATGGACTATGTTAGATATTTTTGATGGTATGAATTAAAGGAGACTCTCTTAAGTTTATTTGATATTAAGGTCTTGGAATCAAACTTTATGTGAATATTATAGTGTATATATGAATGTATTTACTGTTTGTATTGATTCATTATGTGCATTTATTAATAAATATTTTGTTGTGAGCTATGGGTAGCTCTTCGTTTAGACCATACCTTTGGGATTGAGATGAGTTTTTATTTGGTTGTTTTAAAGTATTATTTTACACAATTTATATATTTTATTCATATTAATTTGTTTGTGTTATATTTGGGATGAACCCAGATTAAAAATCAACACCCCTATATGAACACTTGTGTGACCTATATTTATATTCTTGAACCCATAAAAATGCTTTGTTATGGTGGAATTAAAAACTATTGAAGAGGTATCTCTAGGATTTACATGCTAAAACCTTAGTTTAGATGTTCACCATAGTTCTTTGGGAATTCTATTTTCCCCTTACCCCCTAGGTTTTGTATTGTTCATGTACTAGGAGATCATCATTATTTCCACTATATATTATTATTATATTTTTAGTATACATACATTTCTCATATGTTGTTATTATCATTTTTATTTATTAATTTATTAGAATACATTTTTTTGATTTATAGCAGTGCTTTATGAATATGATGGGTTAAATAGGGGAAATTCATCTTATCATGTGATTTATGGTCTCAATTCTAGTTGTTAACCCATGGTCTATTATAGTCATGATAGAGGAGGGGCCTGCCCAACCTTTTCCATGACTTAATGTTGGATTTTTTGGATTGTTCAATTATTGTAATGAAACTTCATTCCTTTCTTTTTTTATGCAGACCCAAAAATTTCTATCAAAATTTATGGTCTTATCCCACAATCTCATGGAGTAGATTCCCATATCCTTGGATATGTAGAGGAAAAAATATATATATATATATATATATATATATATATACAAATACACACACATATATATATATATAAGAAACCTATGGGTGGCCTTGAAAGCCTTGACCACATCTAAAAAATAGGCAATTCATGGACCCACTCATAACATTTCCCTCCCCCTTAAAGAGGACCATAATAAAGAGTAATGTAAAATAAGTTAGCTAAAACCTCCCAAAGGAGGCCAAGGGTAATTTTGTATCAAAAAACTTTAAGTGTTTGTAAATTGTTTTATGAAATTTCTCCTTGATTGTACCCAATATTTTATTCGCTTGTCCCTCATATTAGAGGGAAAATAGCTGAGTCATATTAATAACCCACCCCCTTTGAGAAATGTTATGTGGGATGATAATTTGAAGTTGGTTCTCAACCCCTTAGGATTACCCTCTTTCCATCCAAGCATTAGAGAGTTCACTATAGATTACTTCCAAGCGGGCATCCCTGGATTGGGTTCTATTTTCCTCAGCTAGTCCATGCTTACTTCGAGGATCTATATAAATCATTTATTATTAATAAACATATTCAGTAAAAAATGTAACAAAAGCATTTTGAAATACATCAATTAATATTTAATAGAATGAATCCAAATCCTTGAAATATATGTTTAACAAAATAGAAAACAATAGATTGTATTAATCTCACACTAATAAATCATTACTAAATTACACACTAAACTGAAAGGATAAAAAATGAACTAGACCAAAAAAATATAGTTAATTAGAATAGAATATAATTGAACATATTTGGATTCAAAAATCTCAACCCATACCTACCAGACCTTTCCCAAATTAAATAAAATAGAACTTAAAAAATCTATACTAAAATAAAACAATTTCAGATGAATAGAATCATTCCAAATTAATAATAACGAATATTTAAAAATTAGAAACTCATTAATATGAATAGAAATAAAATGTAATAAATAAAATTATCGTAAATTGATTCAAAGAAAACACAAACAATAAACAATAATCTACCATAAAATTGACTATACATTTCTAAAAAATGTAAAACAAAATTAACCACATCTATAAAAAATCACCATGAAGTAAAAAAAATAAAACTCACCCAACTAGTCCTATCATTCACTGAAATAATAGAAATTGGAAATAATAAATGGTTTGTAACTAATGAAAATTTGATGTAATGTGAAAAAAATAATAGTAAATTAAAATAATGCATAGTAAGTATATTATGATTCACATAATTAAAAATAACAAAGAACTAAACAAATCTGAATTGATCAAAGTGAATTTTATATATTTTTTGTTTCCATTATATATTTTTTAGAAATTAAACACCGATACACTATATAATTTTCAAGACAAAAGGATTATATACCACTAATAGGAAGATTAATTTTTAATTAATTGGAATGTACTATTTGATACTATCATTTTGAAACATGGTTCTGTTTCCCCTTGCTTACAGGAACATGATTTGACCTATGGGGCATTGTGGTTCTTATATGTTGGGCGGTGACATATATAGTCATAGGATACGGGTATGTTATAGTTTACTTTTTATTTTATTTTCTTCATTTCCTCTACCACATATACCTTTTACCGCTTTCTATGGATGGAGGGTAGTTATATTCTACAAATGGGGCCAGAAGGGAACTGGAGATGGCTATGCGGTTTTCTTTGTAGGGGAGGGAGATTAGGGTTGTGGAGAGATTGATTATTGTGTTTCATTTTTGTCTGCCTTTATACCGGAATCCCCCCCCCCCTTTTATATGCATCACTAATTTATCTAGTACATAACCTCTAATGTTGGTTCACGAATCCAGATGACACTACATATGTACATTTCACTTGGACACCACTTTTCTTCTATTACCAAAAACTATCTATCATCAGCCTGCTACATTCACTGAATACACCAAGATTTCAATCGCTAATGCATAGGGAATATTTTTCATGTGCTTCACATCGACTTCTATTTGTGGTGATTTCCCATTGATCAAATTGAAATTTATATATAGGGGTGTAGTCATAGGTTTCACCTCTCTCATGATAAAGAACTCTACTACAATAAAAATGTAATCCAACCGAGTCTGGTAAAAATTATTTGAACTTAATCCTCCCACTACCTGAATCCCAAAGACCCATTTAACTGGTCCAAGATCCTTCATCTCAAATATTTTATACATTTCAATATTCATATCATAAACCTTTTTTTCACCAAATAAAAAATAAGCATATCATTATTCCAGAGAAGAAATATGTTGAAAATCACATCACCAAACACCTTTTGGTAATATAAATGGTCAAAATTACTATAGATGAAATTCCATTGAATCATAAGGTCATTAAAAATCCAATTCCAATTCCACTACCTTGGAGTGTGTTACAAACTATAAAGGCTTCGCATTGGCTTGAAAAAAAATCCTAGTTCCCATTATCCAAAAAATAATCTAAATGCTCCATGTAAATTACCTCTTCTAAATCCCGATAAAGCTATGGTATCTTCAAATACAACTATTCTAGATGAAATCCCTCAATGAAAATCATAATCGATGTCATTTTAATAGTAATATATTTAACTAATAATGAAAAAATATAAGAAAAATACACACATTTTATTTATTGGCACCCCTTTATGTCTAGCTATTACTTATACCTCTGTTTACCATCCAATCCCTCCTTCAACTGATTCACCCATTTATTATAAATAATTTTATATCAAGTTGGCCTTTTTTTAGCTCCCATGTTCCATATACATAGAGGGAATAATTATCATCTCTCATGGATAACTCCAATTGATTTGATTATTTCATATTTCTATCCTCTTTGAGGATCTCTAGAAATACATCTTACATGAGTGGATGATAATGAAGATAACTCCCATATCTTTTCATTTGGTACCTTACTTTAGTAGACCTCCACAACTCCCTTTATAGCTCATCTTATTCTGATATTTAAACTTATAGGGATATATATTCCATAAATCTTTCTTTCAGAAGTTAACCCCAATATTTTATAGGCCCAGGGATTTAATATACTTCTTGTTTTGGAAACACCATTGTAACTTTAATCTCATCAATTGAAACTTCTAGATAGTCTGGTGTTTTTAGTACCATTTTCATTCTTGATTTTTTTGGAACATACACAACTTATGGATGTAAATTCAGTTGAACATTAGCCTCTGAAGATACTTTTCTCTCATTTACATTCTCAACTAAGTTTGGATCCTTCCACAAAATCTATTCATTGAAGGAAAAATTTCAACTTATGAAAATCCTCTAAGAATTTTTATCCTAGAGTTAAAAAATAAAACTCTTCATTTACATATCCTATAAAGTAATATGCTCAGGACTTAGATTCAAGATTATCCCTTTCCTTGGAATAAACATGGATATAAGTGGGTGAATCAAAGACTTTGAGATGATTGAAGTCAAACTTCCTTCCAAACCAATTTTTTTTGGTAGTTCCTGACCTAATGGAGAAATGGAAGTCCTGTTGATCAATTATATCACAAAATTCACTACCTTTACCCAAAAAACCTTGGTAAATCCTATGGGAATTTTTATAATCTTATCATTTTTAACAAATTTTGGATTAATATTCTCCATGAATCTGTTATGTTCTAGAGTACATGGTATGGTTTTCTCAAACCATTTTCCCTTAAACCAGTAGAACCTTTGAAACTCTGTACTTTTATAATACCCACCATTATGAGACTATATGAACTTAACCTTAAAACAAATATCCTTTTTTTCACTAGGTCTCTCCATCAGACAAAGGTTCCAAACAGCTCAGACATGGTCTTGAGAAAGAACACCCACACTTTATCTGTCTCATTATTGATTAATTTTATATGGAATAATGATCTTCTATTAGAATGAACTAGAGCTAGCCACATACATCTTTATAAACCAACTCTAGCTTCTGGAACTTCAATACCTTACTTTCATTTTGGAAGGAAACCTTCAAATACTTTCTAAAGATACTACTTTCACACTTTCTATACTCCACAATTCTAATTTCTAACATACCTTTAATAGTGAGTATCTTTATCCCCTTTATCACTCAAGTGACCCAAATGGCTCTGCCATAACACTAAAAAGGTTACTTATCTTTCATGAATTCAAACTTTCTATACACTAATGAGGTACAACTTCCCATCCTTAAATTTTTTATCCACAACCCTAGAATGATGTAAAATTTTCCATAAACTATCTATGAATTAGGTATATAAACATACAACATATAACTATCCATTGAAAATTAAATCTTCTTTAATCCTAGTATGCCCTGCACACACCTTAACTCAAACATACTTCTATTTCCCATCTGAAAGGATTTTTCAACTTTTCCTATATTTTTAGATCAAGATGATATATAAAATGAAACTTTCTATATCTTTTGGAAGTATAGTTCATTAGACTTACCCTAATAGATGTTAAGTGAAATGAAGATCAAGAGTCTATAGCTAATACTCAAGAGAATTAGAGACACTCAACAACGTACCACAATTATCTTCTAATATAAGATTAAGAAATCCAAATTTGAAAGTGTATCTTCTACAATTCAATATCCACTCATTGAAATCCTTTTTCAGGTGTCCTTTATTCCCATAATGCCAACGCATGGGACCAACTTCCTCTGAGCTACTCCCACTCCAACATGTTCTGATTTCCCTTTTCTCTAACATTTCCATGGTGTGGAACTCTCTATTCCTTCCACACTATATGAATATCTATAATATTCCTCCTTTCGATGAATTTATCCATTCTATATCAGGTCTATAATTTTTGTAGAGACCCGATTAGTTTTTCTGCTTGAATTACTCACTACGGTTGCTATCACATCCCAAGTCATTTGGAATTATGAAACTAAAAAAACTCACTATAGTTCTCTAAAGTTCATCTGTATTGAATCTAAATAACACCAAATCATGTTGAAGTCATTGATCTGATGTATTACTAGTTTACCTTTGGATACCTTTGTGACAAAAAAACTCAACAAAAGGAATACCTTATTAATTATAGTCTACTTATCATAAATGTTAGTGATATTATTAATAAGTTTTAATATATTTTTTAATTCTTGGATATTATAATCCATGTTCCTAGATAATTACTTATGAATCAAAGATGACACCACCCTTCTGAGCCTTTCCATATCTGGAATCGTTTTCAACATTAAACCACAATTTGGAATCCCATAACATGAGTCCCGTGCTTTGTGACAGAACTTCTTCCATTATTTATATAATCTTAGAAGATGTCTTTAGATGAACCAGAATCATGAAACACTCATACTTTTGTCCCTTGACCCGATTAAACCTCAATTCCTACAAAATTTATTTTTCTATAACATATACCTGGTCCCCTTCTAGAAATTGGGTGACTAGGGCCCCATTGTCAATATTCCATGAGTTTATATGGGTTATAAAACACTTGGTTACATTTATATCCTCCCCTTTACACCAAGGATGTTATGAAACATCTAATAAATGTACTATATAAGATGACTGCAGGTTCAGGAAGACTTCAAATTCATGCTAGATGGGGTTCCGGAAGACTGCAGGCTCCTCAAGAGTGAAGGTTCTAGAAGAGTGTAAGATAAACCTATTTTGTTCCTTGGGGAGAAGTATATATTCCAACGGTTTACTAAACCATTGGTGTAGGATGGGCTGTATACTAGATGGAATGTATCCCAACGGTTCCTAAATCGTTGGTATACATATATTCTAATGGTTTTTACGAAACTGTTGGAATAGAGAATGTTGGACAACATGTATACCAACGGTTCTTGAAACCTTAGTATACATTTATCCCAACGGTTTCCATGAAAACATTGGAATAGAGTATACCATACAACATATATACCAACAGTTCAAGAACTGTTGGTATACATATATCCAAATGGTTTTAATGAAACCATTGGAATAGAGGGAATTCAGATAGACCATACCAATAGTTTTGATAAAACCATTGGTATAGGTCTACTGTAATGGCCAACTAGCCAAAGGTTCCTTGAACCACTGGGATATCCTATCCTAATGGTTTTAGGGGGTATCCAAAAAGTTTAAAACCATTAGGATAGGTGAAATTTTCAGTAGTGTTAGAAGTGTATTCTCCCAAATGAGTGATTTTTGGATCCTTCGGGCCAGAATCCTAGGCTGGTATACTATGTTTGTGACTTACCTTTAGAATTTTCGTTTTTTGGGTATATCTGAATATTTTTTTATATGTGCTATAAAAATATACCATTGTATATTTGATTGTATTTCATTTTTTGTATGATTTTTGGTTTCAAGGTGTCATACTGAGTATTGTTATAATTACCTCAGCATGGGCTTTGCCTACACATGTTGTGTCTTATACAGATGATCGACTTTTTAACAGATTCCTAGGAAGACTAGGACTGGATGGTTCTTAGTGAGACCAAACAGACCAAGTTGTGTTCCTGCAACTTTCTAATAGTAGTCTCAGTACTTACTTTCAGGTTGGACTTGTGTTTTTATAATTTTTGTGGTGGGATTATATTTAGACCTATTTAATTTCCTTTAATTAATTTCATAATCTAGTTACAAGATTTAGATGTATGAATGCATGGTTGTTTAGTTGTTTTCACATTTCAACTTTGTATGGGCCTGGAGATGTGTTCGTGTGTAAAAGTACTTAGGATAAGGCATCCCATGTTAGTGATATTACTTCTCAGTGATAATCTCTATCCCCTGGCCTATTGGACATAGTTTTGGGGAGTCTCGGAATGGGCCTCATTGGGACGGGTTGTGAAATAGTGGTATTAGAGCGGTTTGGTTCTAATTTTTGACCGGGAGTCTGTGATATTGGTTTAGAAAAGTATTGTTAAGTGTTTCAAGTTCAGATTTTGGGCCAGGGACTCCAGTGTTGGTGCAATGAATGACATATCCACACACTAGGATTCTTATCACCTTCTTTTCAACTCAGTACATGATAACACTGGTTGTTGGGAAAAAGGTACTTGCATCATTTAAGAATGGGTTGTGGTTTCTATGTCCTTATTGAGTAAGATCTCCATATACACTCATTGACCATGGTACATCTTGTTTGTTTTAGGATTCTTCCACGATATATGCCATCTAGGATTCAACATGATGATCATGAGGATAAATCCCTCAGTGATGAGGCATTAATATAGGGACCAGTTCCAAAGATGTTACCTCTAGGTGGTGCACTAGCCATATCGCCACCTATAGAGAAACACATAGTACCCAAAATACCAGTGGATGAGTTGCGCAAGCTAAGAGTACTTTATGAGTTTCAGTAGTAGAGACCCCTCAAGTTCCTAGGTATGATTGACCCACTGGTGGAAGAGGACTGGATTGAGTCTGTGATAATATTTTTCCATCTAGTCAGGACACCTGCAGATCAGATGGTGGTCCTGGTGGTGAGAATTCTACATAGTTGAGTAGAGCGATGGAGAGGGTTAGTTACTCGGTCTTATGATTAGGTGATTATTTCATAGAGTGAGTTTGAGAACCTTTTTTCAGATAGGATTTATCACCAAATATTCTAAGGATTGTATATATCTAGAAGATTTTGTAGCTCTGGTAGGATAACATGATAGTATCTGAGTATTCATCATGGTTTATTAACCTCTCCAGATACTCGATGTATATGGTTCGAGATTAGTTCTTCAGGGCTTGGTTCTTCGAGAGAGGTCTGTGTTGGTACATCCAAGAGTGATATTTGGTGGTTGAGAGTTCCTTGTATGAGCAGATACAACCGGTGGTTCTCAGTTGTGGGAAAATAGGAGCAGATATCTCAGCAGTAGGGAGCATATGTCAGTATCAGGGACCTAGATGTGTGAGAATTTCAAGAGGTGGTACTAAGATAATGGATATGTAGTTCAAGGCTCATAGGGTGGGTCCTATCATCCCAAATAGAGGTCGTTCTACTCATGTGATGGAAGAGGACATCTATCTCCAGATTTCCCAACCCGTCGTACAGTTGATAGAAAGGATGTGGATGGGGCACTAAGGTTGAGATAATGGTAGGAGAAGGTAGGTTTTTAGGGTGGAGGATGTTGACAAGGATATTTGAGAGTAGTAGGAGGTATTCAATGTTTTGACTTATTTCCACCACCTCCCCAAGTGGTCCATTCCAGGTTCAAGGACTTGGGGTATAGGGGAAGGGAAATCTGTAGGTGGCTAAAGCTTATAACCCAGAGGATCTAGAAATGATTTTAGGTGAAATATATCTATTTTATAACTTAGATATAGTACTTATAGATATGGGTTATAGTTCTTTATTTCTTTCTACATACCTTGTATGAGACTTAGAGATTCTAATTGAACCTTTGTCTTGACCCTTGTGCTTAGAGAATCTTACTGGAGAAGACTCTGTGATCACGAACCTGTGCTGATAGTGTGACCCAAATATTGTAGGCAAGAGTTTCTGTTGGAGTATATTGGTAGCATCATCGAGGACTTTAAATGTCATTCTGGGTATGAATTGGTTATCTACATTTTAAGACCAAATTTTCTGTTTTAAGCGAAGGGTGCGGTGTGTTCGCAGTGATGGAACTGAGTTCTCCTTTTTTGGTGAAAAATAAATCCAAGAAGAAGAGGATGTACTAATATATATATATATATATATATGGGTGAAAATAATTAATCAATAGTTTTCTTGACTAACCATTGGTGTAGTGTATTTTGTGACGTTTTAATTTACTGCTATGGCGGCGAAGTACGAGGATGTCTTCCCTCAAGATGTGTGAGGTTTATCTCCCTGTCGAGAGATAGACTTCTGCATTGATCTACACCTAGGTATGATACTAATATCGGTGTGAGTGTATCATATGGGACCTACAGAACTTAAAAATATTAGGGTGAAGTTGGAGTAATTTTAGAGGAAGGGGTTTTTTAGACCCAATGTTTTACCCTGGGTATCCCTAGTTTTGTTTTCCAATAAGGCAGACAGGAGATTGATATTTGTGTGTGAACTACCAGTTCTTGAATCGGGTGAACAAGAAGGGAAAGTATCCACTACTGAGGATCGATGAAATATTTGATCATTTGAGAGGGTAACGATGGTTCTCAAAGGTTGACCTTAGATCAGTCCATTAATAGTTGTGATACGGGACAAGGATATACCAAAGATGACATTAAGATGTCACTACAATCACTATGAGTACTTTGTGATGCCCTTTGGCATGAAAAATTCCCATGAAGTATTCATGGGAATCATAAACTAGATCTTTCAGCCTTACTTAGACCAATTTTTGGTAGTCTTTATCGATGATATCCTTGTGTAATCGGTGTTTGAGGAGGATCATGTGGGACACTTGATGATAGTTTTGGACATACTCAGAGAGAACAAGATTTATAGAAATCTCTCTAAGTGACAATTTTGGATTTAGGTGGTCCACTTTATGGGACATGTTATCTCAGTAGATGGAGTGGTAATAGACCTTACCAAGCCATAGGCAGTGTTAGATTGGGAGCCACCTAAGAGTATGATAGAGGTGCATATATTCTTTGTATTGGTAGGATATTACTAGAGATTCATACCCAATTTCTCTAGGATATCATCCCCCATGATAACATTTACTTGAAATGGAAATCCTTTCATATGGGTGGAGAAGTGCCCGTAATATTTTCAATAGTAGAGGTAGATTTTGACAAGCGCTCCCATATTGAGGTTGTTGGAGGAGGGTTTCGAGTACGTAGTGTTATGTAATGCATCAGGAACTGGGATTGGTTGTATTCTAATGTAGAGGTAAGAAGTGATTTACTATGGTTGACACAAGTTGACACCACATGATTAGAACTACAAAACCCATGATCTTGAGTTAGAATTGGTATTCTTCGCTTTGAATATGTGGAGACACTACTTGATGGGTGAACAGTTTATCTTCTACTTTGATGATAAGAGTCTAAAGTGTATCTTCTCTCATAAGTATGTCAACTTGAGATACATGCAATGGCTAGAGTTCCTCAAGGATTATGAACTCTAAATTTTACATACTCCTAGTAAGGGGAACATGGTAGCATATTCTCTCAGAGAGAGATATTTTTAATAGTTTATGAACAGGGAGTCAAATAACATGGCCTCATTGTAGTTTTCCTATGTGAGTGGAGATGGAGCATCCTACCTCCAGTCGATGGTTGTTACCCATATGCTCTTTCAGCGAGTTATGGAGGCAGAACTTTGGGATACCAACTGCGATACCCTACATGAAAAATTATCTACCAGACATTCCCCTAATACATATTCTAAATTTTGGGAGCATGGATTTATTTTTATAGGATACATGATATCACTAGTGATGTTGCAGGAAGGGGTTCTGATAAAGTTTCATAAATCTCCTCTGAAGGTACATCCAGGCCTGGAAAAGATATACTGGGATATCTGACTTAATTTTGGTATCCAGGGATATAGAAATGAGTGGCATAGTTTTTCTCTTGATGCCTTACTTGTCAGCATGTTAAGGGTGAGCACCAAGTTCCGACAGGTTTGGATCAACCCCTTGAGGTTCCATAGTGGAAGTGGGATGTGATATCTATGGACTTCGTGATAGGATTACCACATGTGTCCTAGAGACACGATTCTATCTAGGTGATCATAGACTGACTCAAAAATTCAGCCAACTTCTTTACTATACAAGAGTAGATTTCAGTACAGATATTGAGACATCTCTAGGTTTAAGAGATAGTCCAACTCCATGGATTTCCAGTGACAATCATTTTTTAATGAGATGCCCTCTTCACATGTCGGTTGTGTAAGGGATTATAGGAGGCATTTGGGACTTAGTTACACTTGAGCACAACGTTTCACCCACAAACTGATGACAAGACTGAGAGGAACATTCAGGTTTTGGAGGACATGTTGCAATCTTAAATGTTATATTTTTTCCATTGTTGGGAAGATCACCTACCACTAGTGGAGTTTTCATACAACAAAAACTACCATTCCACCATCGATATGACACCATTCAAGTCTTTTTATGAGCAACCCTTTAGGTTACATCTTTGCTGGAATGACCTAGGAGAGTCAACACTCATAGACTAGAGTTGGTTCAAGCTACAATAGTGATAGTGAAAATCATCTAGGAAAGGATAGAGACTGCACAAATAAATCATAAGTCGTATGCTGATAGGTGATGAAGGTCATTAGAGTTTTATTAAGGAGGATATGTGTTCCTACAAGTTTCAACTCGATGTGGATTTCAGAGATTTGGATGGGGAAGATTGTTATCTTGAAAGTTCATCAACACTTTCTAGATACTGAATAGAGTTAGTGAGGTGGAATACCACTTAGCTCCACCACCCTAGTTAGATTGTATACACAACAGATTCCATGTGTCGTAATTGAGGAGGTACATGTATGACCCATCACATGCTATTGATTGAGGAAATTTAGATATCAAGGATGGAGCGATCTTTTCTGTGTACCTGTTAGAGATAAAGGATCGGTAGGATATGATCCTTCATGGGCAATTGATCCCTTTAGTGCATGTTCGGTGGCTGCACGTGAATCTATAGGAGAGCACATGAGAGCAGGAGTCTTAGATTCATGCTTAGTAGCCACATCGTTTTGATTATCCCTTGTTTTTTATTTTTAGGGATGTAAATCCCCAATGTGGGGATAATTTATTATCTCATATTTTCTTTGTATTATTTTTGGATATTATATGGATTATTTTTGAGAATAGGCATGGAGAAGGAGTGCGATTCCGAGTCCCAGTGTGCTGGGAATAAATTTTTAAAATATATTTAATAGAATGCGTGTGAATTTTTCCTATAAAAGTGGAATAACTTTGAAATGGGTTCCTGAATAAGAAATTATAGAGCACTGTTGAGTTTAAAATGTGAGGTTGACCTTAGGTGTAACTTAACATTAGTCCACACATGCTATTTCTGGAAAATTCATCATGGGAATGGAAATGAATAAAATAATTTTAAAAAATAATTTTATTTTATTTTTTGTTGATGCAAAGATTCACATATATTTAAATAGAAGGTTATGTTAGAATTCAAGGGTAAGTCGCACAACCCTAGAGACCTTGGAGAGATCGTTGGAGAATTCTATCAGGAGAAAAATGACGAGATTTTGGATCAGTGACTGATGTTACTCAAATTAGAATGATGCCACTAAAGAATGTGGTGATAATTATTTATTCATCAGTGATTGATCTGAATCAAGGTAGAGAATGTGTTTTAGTTTTATTATTCACTGTTCTTTATTTCTACGATGAATGCGGATCAGTCAACGAATAAATTTATTTGTGGTTCGATCGTTATGCAAGATGGGTTTATTATGTGGGGATTTAGTGGGGGAAATATCTTTGTTAGTATTGATTATTTATATTGTTGTTTTAATGACAAAAAATCATGATCGACATGAACATCGATCGAGGTCCATGCATCTAGATTTATTTGTGTTTGACTCCCTCAGTTCATTGTTCTTTGCATGCATTCTTAATTTGTCTTGAGACTTGACTTATCCCAATAGATCGATATTTGTACACCCATTTCTTAGAGAAATGATCCGATATAATAGATCTAGGATCATCATGACATGGTAGAGCTGCAAAAAATGGAGATGGAGTGATTCAGATGATGGTGGATACCCGATTTTTCATTCTTTGGTGCTCAACAACGAATTTCGATTTGATTAGTTTTTCGTGTGAATCGAATGACTGGATTCTAATGGTAGGTGACAACGAAGCTCATCCAAGGTAGATACATGAATCTTGGAGAGATTGAGGCTAGATTCCAAGGTAGATATGGCATAGGAATGTGCATAAGGAAGAGAAGGGTTTCTGAAAAAACCCAAACACCTGGCGTAAAATAAAGGATTAAACAGTGTGTGGCCCCCCCTGAGCAGTGGCTAGGATTTCAATTAGGAGAAAAGTATCACATTGAAAGTGTCTAGTCCTACACATCATGTGGTCCCTACCAAGTGAACTCGACATGTAACTCAAAGGGTACACAGGCATGGGGTGGTGTACATGGACAAACTAAACAACATGTACTCCCCCACATGGACATGGGTTGGATTAAGTACATGGGATGAGCCATGTACTAATACACGAGTAGAGAACATGGGTTTTCTACAAGGCATGTACTAGTACATGAACATGACATTATTCCATGGTCTGTTTACATAGGTAGGAACTAGGGTCAAGGTACATGGCATGTGACCCTTACTATACGCCATGTACTCTTTTATACATGGCTTGGATCTCTTGTTCTTTATATATTGGATAATTTTTTTAGGGTTTATTCTGATTATAATTTCCATAAAGGTTAGTATGGAATCCTCTCCTACTCTTAGGACTATGACCCTTGGATAGAGTAATTAGAATCCCTCAGAAATGCCTAAAGTGAGGTCCCATATTCATATTTGTACCCTAGGTGGAGTTCTTGGTATTGTCATGACCAACACTACGAGGGAATAGATCCTCTAATTAGAGTTTTAATCCAGATTGAGTTGTTGGTATCACCCCATGGATTTAGCAGTGATCCTCATTTATGTATTATATTCAATTTAGACTATCTACATATTATTTCTCATGACGAGACCCGATGAGTAGTACCTCTCGGAAGAACATCATCAGTGCAATTAGACTCAATAGTTTGTTCTCCTAGAGGAGTGCTTCATGGATCCTTTGAGCTAGAATCCTAGGATGGTATACTCTGTTTGTGACTTACCTAAAGAGTCTATGTCTTTGTTGAGTATATTTGTATATTCTTGTTATATGTGATGTAGACATATACCTATGTTGAGATGACTGCATTTCCATATTGTATGATTTTTGGTTTTAGGGTGTCCTACTGAGTGTTATTATACTCACCCCTACATTATATTTTCCTGCTTATATCATGTCTTGTGAAGATAATCGACCTTTTGAAAGATTCCTAGTTGGAGCAAGACGAGATGGTTCTTAGTGAGACTGAACAGATCAAGGTGTGTTCCAATGATTTTTTGACAATATTACCAATACTTACTTTTAAGTTGGAAATATGTTTTTAGACTCTTTGTGGTGGGATTTTATTTTCCCCTATTTACTTTACTTTACTTCCTGTCATACTCTGGTTATGATATTTAGATGTATGCATGAATGTTTGTTCAATTGTTTTTACAATTTATCATTGTATGGGATTGGAGATGTGTGTGTGTACATGTACTTAGGATAAGGTATATGGTGTCAGCGACATGTCTTCTCGGTACTAGTCACTAGCCCCTGGCCTATTATAGGTGGGCTTGGGGAGTCGCAGCATGGGCCCCATCGGGATGGGTTGTGACATCCCCCATGGGAAAATTGATTTTGTGAATTATACTTGAAAAAATACCACTAAAAATTTCCTGAGTCTCCATACAAATTGAATTACCTAGGCCATGGTAAGCACTGAAGAAAAAAACAATTGAACCTATTTCATCTCACAAAAATCCTCCCCTTTATATCTATCACATAATGTAGGAGCCATCAACATTCAAATATGTTTTTAATAGTTAGATTTGTCCTTTCTTTGTATGAAATTTACTTAACCACTACTTTTATCTCCCCTAATTTAGGATTACTTTTATTTTTAGATACTTATTATTATACCAGTAATCATATTCCATTTTCCCAAATCTGTCACAACACCAAAAATATCTAATAAATTTTGATCTTTTATTTTTTGTTACACTATCAATTGATTGACATACTTGCTGTTTCTATTTATTTTCATTATTTTGATGGACTTATTTTTAGGAATAACTTATTTTACATTTATCTTTATTCACAAAAAATGTAGTGGTAGTGTCTTCATTTCCCTTCTTCATCCACTTTTTCATAGGTTTTGATTTTGAACATTAAGTATATATAGAACCAGAATTAACACAAATAACATTATTTTAAGTGTATTGTACGTTCTATTTAGATACTAGTTGAGATTGAATATTGAATGATTTTAACATGTTATTTCCACTAAGTAGAGGTATTTAAAGATAATATTCCCCATGAGAAGTTTTTGTGGCCACATATCCTATAGTAATAAACCTTATTTCGAATTATTATGATGAATCAAATGAAACATTTTAAATATTTTCAAGTTTATCTTTGAGTTTAAGACAT
This sequence comes from Viscum album, assembly GCA_963277665.1. Lineage (NCBI taxonomy): Eukaryota > Viridiplantae > Streptophyta > Magnoliopsida > Santalales > Viscaceae > Viscum > Viscum album. The sequence goes on along the minus strand of OY728143.1, from coordinate 870,941,272 downwards.
TTAATATTTAGGATGAACTACTCATCATCCATTAACTTTATACTATCTTCAAATTATTTCTCGGTCATCATAACTTCCTCATCATTTATTTTATGTTTCTCCAAGAGAAAGGTGGCAAAATCCTTTATCTTTTTTATTTTGATTTCATGTTGAGAATTATTGACATCATTGATATCATTTATTCTTCTTAATTTTGGAACTTTTATTCAAATTCCTTAGTGGAATATTCTTTATCTTGAATTTTATTTCACCACTTATATTCAGAAATAGTGCATCTTTCTTCAAGTTCAATAATATCTTCTTATTTGGATCTATTTTTTTGGAGAGAAAATATTATATTATATTATTTATTCAAAATATTTCTTCATGTTCTCTATATTTTCTATAATATTAGTGATCTATTCCTTAATTATTTTGAATGAGCCACAAATAAAAGTGACTATTTTCTTAAGAAAATTGTTCAACATATCATTCATATTATTAACTGATTCAATATTTAATTCTTCTGACATGTGATCACTCCCACTAATGATTGGATATTTTTGAGGAAAATTTTGACAAGTTATTTTTGTTTCCTTCTATTCATATATATATAAAGAAATTTTTGATGTAAAAATTATGTCATTCTATTTGGTAGTAGAATAAATTACCAGATCTTTGACTCCTATTCACGACTTTCATTTCCTAGAGATAATGCATTGGGAAACTAATTCATTATCCTCTTTTCAAAAGAGATAAGTCTTATTCATATTTATCCATTATTTCTTCTTTATATTATTTAAGGTCTTGTATAAGATATAATTGTGATATACTATAGATACAACTCCTCTAATTTTTAACTCCAATATGAATAGAGAAGGGAATTCAAATATTTAATTAGGTTCAAATTGAGAATCTAATAAGAGGTGTGATCTGTCCCTCTAATTCCAATTGTTAGGATCACTTTGTGATTACCATTCTTATGAGGGTGGGGGGTGGGGTGAATCAATATGGTACTACATTTTATCACTATAATGAACGAAATTAGGTCAAATTGACCCATCCTCCAAGCTGGTCTTCCACATAGCCTGAAGTGCATTTTGATTTCCATGGGTTGGAGAAAAGCATTGGGTATAACCAAAAAACTTTTGGTAAGGTTTTATCAAATGGAAAACTAGAATGATCCATCTATGGAATGGAAAAAACACACCAATAACATCATATTAAACAATATGACATGAAACATCTTGAGTAATATGGTGATGGATAAATAGATACCATAAGAGACATCACACAACATAAACAATACATTCTATAACATGAAATATACATATACATAGTATCTTAAGACAAAAGTTAAAAACTTAAATAAATGGTAAAATGACCAAACAATACATATAATTACATCTGAATAGATAAAATATCCCAAAATGACTCTACAAGATCCAACTTTGTGAGACCACAGATCCTCCACAAACCACCGAACGATAGTAGTCAAGAAGAGAACCATGTACATGAAGCCCTTACCTTTACCTATATCCTGCAAAAATGAAATATATATATGCCCAAAGACATGTGTTGGGTGAGAGGCACAAATCCTATTAGGATACCACCACAAATCTATTTAAGGGTTTTACTTATTAAAACTAATAAAATAGTTCTAAAGAACTTTACAAAACTAAACCACTTTGGAAGCATTCCAATTTCAAATAACCCTTTGAAATAAATTTGGTTTTCCATTTCAATTTTTTTTCCAAAACAATTCTAAACATGGATCAAACACACACACACACAAATATATATATATATATAAGGATATATGGAATAACATGCTCAACATACCCGATAAGTAGTAATAAAGGTGATCATAAAATACATCATTATATAAAAAAATAAATGGGAATGGGTATAACACACATGATATCTCAAAAACATGGAACTAATCAAATAAAAAAGCATATAAATCAATCAGGCATGAGTAATTTCACCTAGAACTCAAACCACAATGGTCTAATGTGAGCGAGTCTAAATAATGTATTCTAGATAACTAAGAAAAATTGAAGCTCTCACTGTCTTCCTTGGGACCAACTCCATTTTTCTCATGGTATCTAGAAAAAAAATGGAATCTCCCACTATTACCTTACCCAAAGGCTCTCATGGTCCCCAAGAAAATAAAATTATAAAAATGGTAAAAGACCACTTTTAAATTTTCCAGATAGGGTTTCATGGTTTGGATAAATGGTTAGTAAATCCATACACTAATTATTAAGGAGATATTGTCTCCCCCAAAATATGCTACACTGTTACCCATTAGGCCTTAAAGGATTTGACAACCCTTGTTCAAATCATAAAAAATCTCTTTGTCTCCCTTCATGGTTATCCCCACTATTAGAAAAAATTTATGATCATTGTTCTCCTTGATTTTCCTTCCCCAAAACCCCAATATGTGACCCTATATACCTAATAACTCCAAGAAAAAAAATTAATAGGTAAATAAAGCTCAAAATTATATGTATGATTGACTTAGAGGGTGTCATAAAACCATTCACCAAGTCACTTTATTTCCGTAGAAGGTCCTCAGACATCCTTGAAAGAAAAGTGGTATGGCCACTACTCCCTCACCAAAGATTCTCACTCCCATGCCTCATGGATACCACCCCCACACTTCCATTGCACATGGACCATTGGGTTAAACTTACTATGGATCACATTGCTTTGAGAATCCAAGATACAAATAGGCTACTCCAAAAATGTGACATCAGGTTCAATCTTAAAATCTTCCCACTTTAGCACTTGAGATGGTCCTAGATGGTATCTATTGAACTAGGAAATATGAAAGAAATCATGGATAGAGGTCAAACATCATTTAAACTCCAGTCAATTCTCTACCTTCCCAAGATGATCCACACAAAAAGTGACATAACATAACATGGTGCCTACTTTCCCTAAATTCACTAGTGACAATGACCCAATCAAATAAATACCTGAGAAAATTCTTGATCTCAAACCTGAAACTCCAAAAAACGAAAACTTTGATTGTAATATGAATTTTAGAGACTATGAGCTATCTCCAAAATTTTATGAATCAGCCGTAATATCTCTATCATCTAATGTAGGAGGTTTAATCTTACCAAGGAATTATCACCTACCTTATCCCAACACAAAAAGGGATAACATGAACACCTATAAAATTAATTAAATAGAGCCATACTAATAAATTATTGATAAATATTATTATAATAAAATTTTAATAATGAAATGTGCCTTTCCCATGAAACCCTAAAATCAATCACACATGCTCAAAACATATCCTTTAGTGTCTGGATAGTTTTCTTAGACTAAAAATATATGTGTGGATGATACATCATGATTATTCTTAGATCAATTCCTAAAAGATTCTAGAGTCCCTTACAAAATCAAGAAGAAAAATGGGCATCATGGTATGAAACTATTTTCTAGGGCACTCCATGAATCCAAACAACCTGTTGAACAAATAGGCATTGCAGGTCATGTACCCTCATTGAATCCCTAATGGGAAAAAAGTGGGAGGATTTATTAAAATGATCAATGATTGCCCGTATGGAATCTTTACCACTTAGAGTACGAGGTGTCCCAATCATGAAATACAAAAAGATCTCACTCCACTTCTATACAGGAATTGGTAAGTTTCTATAACAACCCATGCTGGTCTCCCATGCTCAACTTTGATCCTCTAGTAGGTCAAGTATCTGGAAATGAAATGTAACGATATAGAATTTATAAAAAATATTTATTTCTTGAATAAATTATGTTACAAATTATATAATTTTATTCATGTAAAAAATAAAAAAACCAACAAAATTTTATATCATTAATAAATATCATTACATTAGTTATCTATAAAACCAATTAAAATTCCAAACATTTCAACTGCACAAAAAATACGGAATAGAAAAGATAAAATGGGAAAATAAGGATCACCCCAATCTACTAGAATCAACACCTCCACTAAAAATACTATAGAAATAAAACAAAATATTAGTAAACCAATCAACATCTTAAGAAATGAAAGTATAATCTTAGAGAGAAATTGTAGTGAATTTTGAACGAAATAATTAAGTGGTATTTATAGGGTATAAAGGGAAATGTGACCATTGGGATTCAACCATTATATGTCCTATGGTCAAATATGACCATTGGTCAATATAAATGTTCGAAACTATAACCTTGTTTTACAATTTTTCCATTATAATTAGTGTTTATAAAGAGTAATGAAAAAGGATAATTGGTAAAGAAAGCAGAATTGATGGACTCAACTTGTAGAGTCATGTTGTTTGAATCCTATTTCTCCAGACTTGGGAGGTATATAGAATCACTGGGGTTATCCCTTGAACAATCCCAAGAGGAGCTTCAATAAGGGAAAATTGAATCAAATAACCCATAGGATAAGTTCAAGTTAGTAGATATTACCACTCAGTCGACATTAGCTAAACCACAACATGGAACTATGACCATTTCACTCCTCACCCATAGGTCATATGTGGGTGTAATAAGTGGGTATGTGTCAAGGGTTTAGTTACTTATAGTGTATTTTCTATTTCATAAATAAAATTCTTATTCCATAAATTCCATTTAAGAATAGTTTTGCTTAACAAAATCTATATTTAATTGAGATGAAATTCATAAATTGTTTTTTTGATGCAAAGAAATCATAATTGTGTTTTTCTAGAAAATATATAAAATTTTATAATAAACTAAAATATTCTGAATAAAAGTTTTTGTAATCAAATAGTCTTTAAAACACTCTCACCAAAATATAACTGATAAAATAATTTTATAATGGCCAAATATTTTTTTTATAATTATCAAATATTTGACTATGCCTTTAAAAATTCTATTTTTAAATAAATAAGGTTTTTTATATTTAAAAGTTAAAATTATCATCTTAAGATAATTATTATGGAAAAATAAAAACTATATTTGGAATCAGCACATTTAAATTTGGTTCAGATGAATTTATGATAATTCACTAAAATACTTTATTTTTTCATGAATATTAAAAATACAGTTTTATATTTTTGATATATTTTAATATGTCATATTTATGTAATAATTATGTAGTAATTAATTATAAAAAATCCATGACCTAAAATAAATTATTTTTATTAATATTAAGTATTTTTATAGATGTTAAAAAATTTATAAAACTATATGTGACTTTCCAAATTCTAAAAAGAAAAATTTAATTTTTGAAAACATAACTTTCTGGAATCTTTACTTTTCCACACCAAAAGAATTATTAAAAAATGGTTTTCGGTTCTAGGGGTTTAAAATATCATAAACTATGACGTAAATTTCCAAAACCATGATAAAAATCCATGGGTAGGCCAATGGTTTTTCATTTTTCACAACCTATATTTCAAAGTCCTATATTTAGAAATTATTATACAATTCCTCCACTTTTACTACAAATACATGCCCATTTCTCCATTTCATTTCACTACTAATCCACCCTTCCTGAATTTCTAGTGATATTTCCTCCCCCTGAGTCCCCAAAATGTGGATTTAATCCTCCAAGGTCCCAATAATCAATATTTATGAGTAACTCTTAAAGGTAAGGGAATTATCCTTCCTTTCTCCTCAATTCAAGAACCACTTTTTGAATATTTATTGTAAATGTTATGGTTACTCTATTTTATTACCCATTTTATCATATTATTAATTAAAAATATTGTTTTATCAATTGGATACCCTCATTCCCTCCCATTTTACCATTTTCTAAAACCATATTTTATACCCTTCATGTCATCAAATTTACTTCTCAAATTTCTCTCTTTTACTTAAGAAATTATCTTTTATTTTCTTTTTTTGAATACCCTAACCTCTTCCTTTTCCATGTTTATTCACCTAGTTTTAATAATGATTTATTTATTATAGTATTTACAAATATGAAACCCATATTTCATTTTCTTGGTTTAAATATTCCATAACAATATTGTCTTTAAGCACTTTTGTATGCCATGATTTTGATAAGAAACCTATTCTTTATTATCCATGAGTTATTAATGAAATGATTTATTATGATCTATGTGGATCAAATTAATTAATACATATTAAGGGTGTGCCCTGATAGTGCTCTAATGTATCTAGTAAAGAACTTAATCTCTAAAGATGATATGTTTTATGATACCTTGGTGAATAACCTTGGTAATATTTTTATTTATGACACCTTGGTGGGATGCTTATTAATGTCTAATTTAAAAGATGTATCCACATTTCCATGTTATGATTCATGTTATTATTATTTCTCTTTTTCATGCCTTATTATTATTCCTCACATTATTATTGATATTTATCATGATCACATGCTTTTGTATCCCTTGATTATTCCCTTATTGGGAATCATTCTCACCCCGTTCATTTGATTTATGTCCCTTGGATATAAGATTCCATAAAAGTAACTTAGGGTGAACCCATGAAGATTTACATAAAGTATATTTATAAGAATGTTTTATGTTTTCATGTATTATATAACTTATTTACAAGAAACTAAACTTTATAATATCCTCTATTTGTAATGTGTAATGAAAAGTTATGTAATAAAAGAGGAAGGATTTCTTCATTGTTATCAAGGACAGTTTAGTTATTTGTGGAAATCAGGACTTTAAAACTTTTGAAAGAAACCTATGTACAAGTCTAGATATAGGAAAAAATCATGGTATTTTGGTAAGTATTAAGTAAGTGGTTTCCAAAAAAATACATCCATGTTTGGATAATACAAGTGGATGTGACTCTAGCAAAAATTTCCCTAGGGGTAACACCCAAAAACACCACTATTAGATAGAAATGAATGAGAATTGGTGCATGACAATAGGCCTTGACGCACACTTAGTTTGACACTCCTTGGGGATATGTTTGGTTAATCAAATATTTTTATGAATTTTTTTAAGCATATATAGAAAATATAATTATTGTTAGAATAGATTAATAACATATTTAAGAATGATGTTTGAAGACATAAAATCCCTTTAGAATTATAAGATTTATAAAAGTGACACATTTATCACTAAGGTTTTCTTCTTTTTGAAAAATGTCAAGAAATAGGAGGAACATCATAAATGATAAATGAAATGGACGATGCACTGAAAACATTCTGATAGAATTTGGAATGGAAAATTTCTTGTGGATGATGAATTAATTAAATTGAGTTATGAATAATAACTTGAATCAAGTTTGGTGACTAGATTCACCTCGAAGGGAACAAATTTCTATTTAGTCCTTTATACATCAATGACCAAATTGTTTTAGTGAGTCCATCATGAAACATTTCTACTTTTCATTTTGGTAAAAACCATAATTTTTTTGTTATTGTTCTTTTAAAAGTCCCTAAGAATTATTCTTAAAGTGTTCAATAAGGCTTTAGGGGAGTTCAGGGCTCGTTCAAAGCTTGAAACACCAAAAAATGTAGCAAATTGGCATGCACTATTTGTATGGAACTGTGAAACCTAGGTCGCATGGTCGTGTGAGACATCTGAAATCCATGGTAGAGATATTTTGATGGGCTTGTGCATGGTTAGTCAAATTGTGGTGAAAACCATGTGAGGTGCCCCTTAGTAGTAGTGAGTGGCGCACAATTTTCCAACCATGCATCTAAATCTTGTCCAATGTAATTTTGGGGTGAAATTACTAAAATACCACCATTTAATGAATTGAAAAAATATTTTCCTTCTTCATCCTTTTTCCTCCAGTGGTTATGATCCTCCCTCACATTGAGAGATCTCCTCCCTCAAGAATCTACGATTTGATGCTACTCTTTCATCAACTCTCTGATTCTTCTACCACTAGATCCTATGAATGACTAGAGGTAAGATCTAAAATCCTCTCTAGTATATTTCAAGGTTCTTCCCCCATAAGTTACATTATTTGGGTGGAAGACCATTTCCCTCATTTTCAGGGCATTTGGCGATTTCATCAATTTCATCCAACCTAGTTCTAATTCAATGTTGATACTGGACAAGGAAAGCTCCATGAGTCTTAGGTAGGTGTTCATGTCCATTCTTGTTGTTTCATTGAATTTAATAAATTTTTATATTTTTCCACTCACCGAGATATTTCGACAAAGCCTCTAAAACATGTACTTAATTATTTTGAGTTGTTTTTCATGTGTGTTGTGATCCTAATTAGTGGAGAATGACCTTAGTCGCTGGTTTCCTTAGCTTATGCTACCCCTTTGGGTGAGCTATCCTTTAGAGTCACTTATTTCCCCTTGTTATAAAATGATTTATCACCCCCTTGACGTGTTTTGTCATATTACCAATGACTTGAGTTGTTAATTGGATTGTTTTTGTTGATGAACCTCGTGAAAATACCATTCTTCGTGCTACTTGTGAATGGTTGCACTTAAATTGAATTGACAAAATGATTATACCTTGTACCTTTTGGCTTGAATGCAATGAGTCCAATGACATACCTTAAATAATTTAGACTAATATGATCTAACAGATTGAATAGAATGTAAAGGCCCTTAAATTGAGCTATGTTTTCAATTACTATGGGTTTGGAGATAAGTGACTAGCCCTTACCCCATGCCACTTATGGTTGGTTGGGTTGAATTTATTGGTCAAGTTATTATAACTTGGGAAATGTGACATAAATGATATGGATAAGTGGTTTTCCTTAACCAATGTGACTTTTGATGTAAATTCTTAACTAAATGAGATGGCCATTTTTGTATATGCCATACTTGTGATGCTTGGTGAAGTGTAATTTCCATAGTTCTGAGGGTTAACCAAGGGGGTTCTGACTTAAGCACCCCTTGGACGGAATCTAATGCCTTTTGTTGGATTTTACAAATGGTTGTTAAATACACCAGGGGTGACATCAAGTATGCAGAAGATAGTCTTGCTTTATGTTATCTTTATTTTCCTACAGATAAGTGACACCAGATCCCTAGGGGAGACCCCTTAGACTATCCCAATTTCATGATTAGTTATACTATGACATGAGAGAGACTTGGTCCCCTATGTACGATACGAGGTACAGACTTGGGGGTCTGTTCATATTGTTTTCACTCCATGACAGAGTGACACTTGGGACCTCATACTTGAGTTACCTTGGATGGACTCTTGGTATTGGACCTTGAATAAGACCTTTGAGGGATACTTGGAAATTCTCTCCAGATTTCTGAAGATGGGCTCAAGGAGTCTTGACATATTTTATAAAAATATGATTAAAATGTTTTCAAAGGAAGTAAATGTTTTCAAAATATAAATTACTAGTTGGTTTAGAGAATTTTGGGATGTTTCCTCCAACCCCAATAAAAAGTTTGGGGATAGGCTAGCCTATGGAACATATTATTTATCACCTTACTATTGTAGGTCCTATCAGTTTAGACACACCGGCTTAGGCTAAAGTAGGTAGTTTGGTGTGTGTACAAGTGGAACCCAATCCAATTCTTTAATTATTTAAGTCTGTCTTGAATTTAAACGTTTATATCACACTTTTTATATTTATAACAAAAAAATGGAAAGGTGTTGACACTATGTGTAATAGACTACTAAAATTATGTCTCACACCCTGCTCTGGTGCCTTTGGAAACTGAGTAGAGTTTATTATTATAGGTACAGACAAAGGGGAATAACCAAATTTAAATTCCATATTTACATTTCTAGGATGGAGTTGGGAGTAGAGGATTGAGCCCATTTTCGAGATTATAGTTGTAAAAGTTTTTGGCTTCTTTATATTTTTTCAATGTGTAGTATATGCTTGTATACATTTCCCCTTGTTATTAATTTTTTATAGACATGAAATACTATTATCATACATTTATTTTGATTATTTATTTTTCTTCCGCACTTTATTTCATTACCTTGATAGTTTATTCTTGTAGTTTCCACTATTATTTGGATATATTACTTTCTTATACTATTTCTTATAAATCTATTACTATGATCGAATTTTATTAGAGGGGAAAAGAATCCCTATAGAATTAACAAATACCCTCACTACTAGTGATAATATATTAGAGTTTAGGGAGATTCCCATTAGGTTGTGTGGCCAACCGTCCTGGGGCACTATTGAGTGGAACTTGGGGAGGGACGCTATAATGTGCTATCTGAGTTATTTCTCTTTTTATTAATATTTTGGTTAGAACGTATATTTAGACATGGGAATTTGGTTAAGATCTTGTACCTAGGAGTAGATACCCCACGTACAATGAAAACCCAAATTACTTGGGATGGGTAAATGCTATTATTGTTTGTGATTGTTATGGTTTCATATGATTTGACTATTGGGTGACTCTTTTGACTTATGCTATTACTAATATTTGATTCAATTTATTGGATTGTTCATCCTAAGACCAATGATATGAGGGCACATTGAAATCATGCATCATACTTGGCACAATAGGACTAAATTCTCATACACATTTCAATTCCATATTTACTTATAAGCATGCATTGCTTGTATTGCTTTTGATTATTGCATATGCCTTATTAGTTATGCTTTGGAGTGTGTTATAGTTTTCAATGATGGAATAATTAGTGAGTGCCAAGAGTATCTCATCAAGTCAGACCACATATATAGCTTGTTACACTCATCTTCATTTTTAAAATGTAGGATAAAATAAATTGACATGCTAATTTCAATTTGTAAGGTGTATACGCACTTATGAATTGGAATTAACGACGCAATTAACTATATTTTGTTTCCAATAACCAATTAAATAAGAAGGAATCTAAGTAAAAAAAATGGACATTTTTCTTTGAAATGGAATGGTTTCCTTGTACATGAGACCTTATCCAGACCCGACCTTAGTAGTAGGCTATAGGTTATGTATCTTGTTATTTTATGTTGATTTACTTTGGTGACTCGTTATATCACCCAGACCTAGATCCAATAGTAGGAATATGGGTTTTCTTCTTCAGTAGGATATCCTTGTGTTAATAATTTCTTTATAGCTTTCCGTATATATTATAAATCTTACTTAAGGAGTTATTTTGGAAACTGTAAAGCTATACCACCATGAAATACTCATGTAGTACGCCGGGAAAGTGGTGATGAGCATACTATGGATGTGGAAGTCCCTGAGACACTCATGATAATTCCTATAGTATCGCTTGGGGAACCTCCTACAGGCCTTCCACTTGGTGCTAATTCCAAATTCCAGGATAGTTTTCTACACTTCATGCAAATAGTGTAAGGTGCTCCTCGACCTACACCTTCTATGGAAGATATGGCCAAGGAATTACTGCAGAAACATCCTCCCACATTCTCAGGGGATAAAAGGAATTAATATTTTTAATCATGGTTGGAGGATATGGTGTCAATATTTTATCACCTTGAGATACCTCTCAAGTGGAGGGTAAAGCTTGTGACCTATTTGTTGTGTGACTCCACCAAGCGGTAGTGGGATGTTCTGATGCAGGCTGGTCGACACCAAGTTATGGCCTCAGAATAATTACAGAAAACCTTCCCACTTTCTCTGAGGGTATACCATGTATGGTAATTCATTCACCTTGATCAAGGTGACATTTCAACGATGTAATACTCAGCTCTATTCACTGAATTACATCATTTTGCACTATCCTTGACTGGTGACAAGATGACTACTGCAAGTCACTTTGAGGATGGGATTAATTATTCCATCCAACAACAGGTGAACATATTTAGAATGAAAACATTTATAAGATAGTAAACAAGGCGCTTATCACCGAGTGGAACTTGAGGAAATCAGGTGGCATCAAACATGATAGTTCAACTTCCAGATAGGCTAGTAGTGACTTATCCAATGCCAAGAAGAGATTCTTAGATGGTACATGTGGGGTAAATACCAACCAGGTGGCATGATCTAATCCTATAGTGTGTCACTAGTATAGAAGGTAGGGACATAAAAGGCCCAGTGTACAAGGAAGCTGATCGAGTGTTGATATTGAGGGAGGATGTGGCACCTCCAACGTTTCTGCTGGTCCTTCCCTTCGATGCCAAGTGAGAGAGGTTTTGTACTACCACTAACTTCAGGTTTAGTGTCAGTGAAACCTATTCAGGTAGTCATATGGTTTTGTAAATGCCATTTTATATAAGAAGGAGGTCAAGGATAATGTAGTCGGGCTTCAGAGTTCCATTATTGGCAGAGTGTAGCTGGTTAAGCTACTCAGGCTGTATCTTAGGGCCACGGTTTAGGACATATCTATGTTGTTCATCCTATTTTAGAGGAGAAGTTTCCAAGTCTATATAAAGTTAGAGGTACCATTCTGGTAGACTCTACTTTAGTATCTTCCTTATTTGACACTGGTGCATCACACTCTTTTCTATCTGTAGAGACTATGGGAAGTCTGAAATTAGTGATCAAATTCTCCAACGGTGTTATGACCCTTGACATTCCAATAGGATTTAGATCATAGGATATACTATTGTGAAAGTAGTACCCCATTGAGATAGGTGGGTACCATTTTCTATGGATTTTTTATATCCTCATGATGATGGTCTTCAATGTCATTCTCAATATGGGTGGTTTTTTTATGTATTAATCCCAGGTGGATTGATATCACCACCGAGTGTCTTTAACATCACCTGAGGGAAATACATATATCCATAAGGGAAAATTTAATATCCAAGAAAATTGGGATGGACTCAAGCATACTGGGCTGGGTGGGATGATAACCCAAAAGGCCAGTATTTTTATCAATAATCAGGGAATGCAGTTAGTAAAAATATTTCCTATTGGGGATTGTTTTTGGGCCGTGTTCCCCAATGATTTATCTGGCTTAACTTCTGAGAGACAAATTGATTCTACCATTGATCTTGTGATAGGGGTGACACCAGTTTCCATTACACTTTATAGGATGTCACCTATAAAGATCTAAGAACTCAATATGAATCTTAAAGACTTAGAGTCTAAGGGTTTTATGAGACCCAACACATCACCATGGGGTTCAACAATCCTTATATCCAATAATATGGATGTTACTCTTATATTGTGTGTCAATTAATTCCAATTGAACCATATTATAGTGAAGAATAGGTATCCAATGCCTCATATAGATGTCCTCTTCGACCATCTCCAAGGAGCAACTATTTTCTCTTAGATCGATTTGAGTTCGGGCAACCATCAGGTTTGTGTGAGGCCATTAGAAATACAAAAAATTGAGTTCTAGAGTAGGTATGGTTTTTAAAAGTATCTGGTTATGATTTTTGGTATGAAGAATGTGCCATTAGTCGTCAAGGAATTGATGGATTTGGTTTTTCACCCATATCTTGATTCCTTCATGGTATTCTTCATTGACATCTTGGTGTAATCATTCTCCACACATGACCATGAAAATAATATTCAGATCATGATAAGTATATCGAGAGAGAACCTGATATATATATATATATATATATATTAGTTAATTACTTATTTATATTAGTATTTTTCACTTCTTAGGTCATATCATATCTGATGCACACATATCAGTTGAGCCAGAGTAGGTGAGCACCGTGGTTTCCTGGGAGTATCCCAAGAATGTGTTTGACATACAAAACTTCTTAGGGATAGATGGATATTACAGTAAATTCATTCAAGTATTCTCACACTTGGTAGCATAGCGTATGGGTTTGACTAAAAAGGGTTTAAAGTTCGACTAGACTGAAGCTTATGAGACATATTTTAAATAGTTAAAGTGAAGAGTCACTTTATATCCAATTCTGATTCTTACTGATTGAAGCATAGGTTATATGGTCTATTTTGATGCTTTAGGAATTGGTCTGTGTGTAGTTATGATGTAGGGTGATCGAGTTGTGGCACATGGATCCTGCAAGATGAGGCCTCATGAGCAAAAATATCCTACTCACAACCTCGATCTTGCTTTAATGGTTCATGATCTTTTCCATTAGAGGAACTATCTATTGGGTGAGTGGTTATTTTTTTACATAGACCATAACAGTTTCAAATACATATCAAATAAGAAAGAATTGAATCTGATTTAATGAAGTGGTTGATTACTTGATCCGGAAAACTCAGATTCAATTTGTCAAGGAGTCCAGCTGTGAGTGTAAGTTGATGTCTTTGTTTTTTGAAATGAATCTTGAGGTTTTTGAGTAGCACGATCAACCTTTTCTAGAAGCTCTAGCAGTGAATTCCTATCTTCTAGAGCAGGTTCAAATTAGATAGTTATCTAATTCCTTGGGCCTTTTCTCGAGGGAGAGTATCGAAGGAATGAGCCCACATCCTGGTTGGGTTGTTGATGGAAATGAAGCCTTACTCTTCCAAAGACAAGTATGGGTAAATTTAGACATTCGAGAAAAAATGATGAGGTAATCACATGACTTAGTTTGGGTAGTTCATCCTATGCTTACCTAGATGTACTGAGACATGTGTCCTCGGTACTGGTGGCTAGGTATGAAGAGGTATATAATAGGTTTCATCACTTGATGTTCCACCTGTCAGCATGTGAAGGCAGAGCCCCAGTGACATACTGGATTTCTATAGCCTCTATCCATTCCTGAGTGGAAATGAAATGACCTCATAGTGGACTTCGTGATATAATTCCCAAGATCCCCTTGAGGTAGTGATGCATTATGGATGATCATTGATAGGAAGACCAAGGTCGCACACTTCCTACCAACCTGGGAATCCTTCTCTGTTAATGAGTTAGGAAGGATATATACCTTGATATAGTGAAACTTCATGGTTTTCTCCATTCTATGATTTTGGATAGATATTCCTAATTTGTATCAAAGTTCTAGCAAGGTTTATAGAAGTCATTGGGTTCACAAGTTATCTTGGGTACTTTATTTCACCCTCAAACTGATGAGCAGTCTGAGAGGATGATTCATGTGTTAGAGGTTATGATATTGGATTGTATCCTTGGTTTTGGTGGTTCTTGGAAGAATCAAATTCCTTTGGTTGATTTTACTTATAATAACAACTTTTAGGGAATTATTAATTGGAATCTGTATGAGTCCCTCTATAGTAGATCATATCATTCAACTTTGTGCTAGCTAGAGGTAGGTGAGGTAGCTCTACTGGGTCCTCATCTCATCCAAGAGACTTTAGATCAAGTCCAACCAATTTAGAATCATATGGATACAGCTCAGTCCAGGTAGAGGTCTTATACCGATAATCATTGTAGACCTTTTGAGTTTGAGGTGTCATGTCAGGTCCTTCTATGTGTATCGCCCAGGTTAGGTCACAAACGAATTAAGAGGTACGGAAGTTATTGACGAGATCTGTCAGGCCTTTTGAGATAGTGGATAGAGTTGGTCAGATATCCAATCGTTTGTTTTTACATTAGAGGTACTGTTTTGTGTACGATATCTTCCATGTATCCTAGCTTTGACAGTATCACGCTGACCCGTCTCTTTTGTTTGACCCTGATGATATCGATATAGAAGTGGATGTATCCTTCAAGTACTGTCCTATACATGTAGTTTATCGAAGAACAATGGTTATATGAGGAAGGTTATTTATTCTATTCTAGGATCTAGGGTAGCACATATGTGTACAAGATGAGACCTAGGAGTTGGAGGCTGATATACGTGATCACTGTCTGAAACTCTTCTCAGATAAAGTTATACTACCCTTAGAGGGGCAACTCAAGGATGAGTTATCTTATAGAGAGGAGTTTGTAATGATCCAAATTTTCATTAGGTTACATACCATTAATTTTTTTTGGTTTTTGTTCTTTTAAAATTACCTTAACACAATTATTGAAGGGTTAAATAAGGTTTCATGGGAGTACTTGGCTCATTAAAAGCTGAAACCATGAAAAACATCAAGCAGATTGGGAAACACAGTTTTTCTGCAACCATGTGATCCAAGTTGCACGACCGTGTGATCTATCTAAAGTATATGGTAGATATATTTTTCATGGTTTGAACATTCTTAGTCAACCCGAGTTTTAAACCGTATGAGGTTCCACTTAGTAGCAGTGAGTGGTGCACGGTTGGCACATGATTTTCCAACTATGTGGGAAAACTATGTGCAGTGTAATTTTTGGGTGGAATTACTAAAATTACCCTATTTAATGAATTAAAAAAAATATTTTCCTTCCTCCTCCATTTTCCTCCATTGGCATTGCTCCTCCCTCTTGTTTACATCTCTCCTCCCTCTAGAATCTAGGCTTTGATGGAACTCCACTATCTGGTCTCTGATTCATCTGACATCGGATCCTACGAATAACTAGATGTATGATCTACAATTCTCTCTAGTCCATTTCAAGGTTATTCCCCCATCCATTATGATATTGGGGTGAAAAATAATTTTACCCATTTTTTTCGATAATTTGATGTTTTAATCTATTTCTTCCAACCTAGCTTGAATCCAACATTGATAATGGACACATAAATATCTACGAGGCTAAAGTGGGTGGTCATGCACTTTTACCATCATTTAGTTATGTTTCATAAATTTTTCTCTTGTGATGCTCTCTCGGTTATTCTGGCGAAGCCTCCAAAATGTGAATTTAATTATTCCTAGTTGTTTTGCATGTGTGTTGTGACCCTAGATGGTGGAGAATCACCTTAGTTGTTGATTTCTTTGGCTTTTCTACCCCTTTGGGTGAACTATCCTTTAGAGGACCTTATTTCCACTTATTATAAACTTATTTAAAACCCCCTTGAGGTGTGTTGTCATATGACCATTGCATCAATTTTTTAATTGATTTTTTATGGTGATGAAACTGTTGAAAATCCATTACTTCATGCCACTTGAGGATGGTTGGACTTAAATTAAATTGATAAAATGTGTATGAATTTTTACTTTTAGCTTTAATTCAATGTACCTAATGAAATGACATAACCAATTAAGACTAATATGTTCTAGTGGATTGAATTGAATGTAAAGGCCCTTCAATTGAGCTCTGTTTCGAATTGCTAAGGGTTTTTGAACATAGTGGCTAGCCCTTTCCCATGCTTCTTATGGTTGGTTGGGTTGAATGTTTTAGTCAAGTTCTTATGCATTGGTCCATGAAACCTAAATGATATTGATAAATGGGTATCCCTAACCAATGTGACTCTTTATATAAATGCTTAATTAAATGAGATGGCCATTGTTCTACATGTCATACATGCGATGCTTGGTTAAGTTACATTTTCATAGTGCCAAGGATGAGACAAGGGAGTTCCGGCTTAAGGGATGCTAAGATTGGCTCTCATTACTTTTTTGGGATTTTACAAATGGTTGTTAAATATGTAGAGGGAAATATAATCGATTCCTGAGATGGGATTTCCATACATTATCTATATTTTTTTTTCAGATGAGTGATAATAGTTCCCTAGGGGAAACCCCTTGGATAGTCTCTATGTACTGATTGGTTGTACCATGCCACAAGATATACTCATGCCCCTATGTGTGATACTAGGTACATAATTAGAGGTTAGTTCATATTGTTTTCACTCCATGATAGAGTGACACATGGGACTTCATACTTGGGTCACCTTGGACGGACACTTGTCATTTGACCTTGACCGTGACCTACGATCGATATTTAGAAAGTATCTTAAGATTTCCAAGGATGGGATCAAAGAACCTTGAAATGTTTTATAAAGAGATGATTAAAACATTTTTCAAATGAAATAAATGTTTTCAAATTAGAAATGGTTAGTTGGTTTAGAGAATGACGGGATATATCATTCAAGATAAATCACAACCTTAGGGATAGTCCAGCCTGTGGCACATATTATATATCACCTTACCATTGTAGGTCCTATTAGTTAAGACACACTGGCCTAGGCTAAAGCAGGTAGTTAAGAATATGTCCAAGTAGAATTCAGTCCAACGCTTTAGGTGTTTTCTTTTTTGATGAATTTAAACCGTTATAGAACATTGTTCATATTTATAATTCATGAAATGGAAATGCATTGATATTGTGGGTGTCGAACTACTAAGATTATGTATCACACCCTACTCGAGCACCATTAGTACCCAAGTAGAATTTATGATAACAGGTACAGAATAAGTGAAACAGACAATTTCTAATGATTGATTTACATTTTTAGGATGGAGTTGGAAGCAAATGATTGAGTCTATACTCGAGATGAAAGTTGTACATTTTTTTTTGGCTTCATTGTATTTTGTCATCCTGTTGTATATTCTTGTATCCCCTACCCCTTCTTAGTCATTTTTATAGACATGACATACTATTATCAGTAGTTTCTTCTACTTATTTATTTTTCTTATACACTTTATTTCATTATCTTTCATGTTTATGCTTGTGATTTACACTTATATATGGATATTTTCATTTCTTATGCAATCTATTATAAATCTATTACTATGATTTACTCTAATAAAGGATTCAATAGTCTCTATATGAACCTACCCAAGGCCATGTCTTCTAGTCGGTACCCTCTAGTGTTTGTGGATATTCACTTGAGGTCTTATTTCCAACCATCATGGGGAATTATTGAGTGGTACTCAGGGTGGGATGCTACATAGTGAACCATTTACTTCTAAACAATGGATAATCTCTATAGAAAAGATCTTTTCCATAATCTATTATTTTTAGAAATATAAATTCACCTTGGAAGTATAAGATACTAAATAGTGGTGGACACTGATTAAAAACATGAAGTCAAGAAGGGAGATTGATGCTTTGGAGTGGGAATATTTTGGGGTAATATTTTTCAATAAATATTTTCCCCATTTGATGTGAATGAAATAAATAAGTATTTTTTAATGATCAAGTGGAAGGAAAATGAATTGGTGGGAAGCTATGAGATGAACTTTACATGACTTGCTCTATGCACCTCTATCTTTGTTATCGATCCTAACAGAAAGTTTGATAGATTATTTGGTAAGAATAGACCCCATATGCGGATGAATATAGAAAATTGATACTATAAAATCTATTAGGAGATAGTTAGGAGTGCTATGAAGGATTAATTGGAGTTTAAAGAGACATGGTGGCCGCATAATTTTAATTAAAAAATAGAGAATTGGAGGCAAAGTCATGGAATAATTTCGATTATATAAGAGGAGGAACAAATGTAAAACTTATCATGTGCACTAAATGTGGGGAGAATCATTTTGGGAACTATTTTATTGGGAGTGGAAAGTGATAAAAGTGTGGAATAGATGGCCATATATCTTGAAACTGTCATGGTTAGGTGAAGCCTCAACTTCTCAACACTAACGACAAAGTGATGATGGTGCAAGCTGAGCCATAAGTTTAATGCTTCAAGAGTGAAAAACTTGGGAAATTTTGCAATCAATGTCCAAATCAGAAGATAATTGAGGGGAAACACCACAAACCTTAGCCTAGGAAAAGGGAAATTTTTGGTATTTTTTGTCATGATGACTGATGTATAGGCTCCAAATGATGTGGTGGTAGTTACTCTCATTGTTAACTCAAATATAGAAAGTACTTTGTATGATTCTAGTTTTATGCATTCCTTTATTTCATCCAAGTTTTAAAAGAATATATAATCAATTCATGAGCTAATAGAATTAAATTTATCATTCAAGGCTCATAGATGGATTATTTTAGCATCAAAAGTGTATAGAAACTCTAGTATTAATTTTTGTGAGTAAAATATCATCTCAAATATAGTAGTCATTACCATGGTAAAATTAAACACTATACTAGGGATGGACTAGCTATCAAAGTATAATACTTAGATTAAATAATTAGGAAAGTAAATTTTAATAGTCTTCAATGTACAAAATATAGTCATTTTAAAAGGAGATATATCTCAACCTAATCATTTTCTAGAAGCATCTTTTATAGCCGTATTTATGGAGATGACAAGTTAAGAGGGAGAAGGATATGAAAGTATAAAGTTATACAATGTCTCCATCATTCAGGAATATATTGATGTATTTCTTGAAGTTTACCTGGACCACCCATAGAAAGATAGGTATATATATCTATTGAACTCATACCTAAATCCAAGATGATATTAAAGACCCCATATAGAATGGAAATTATAGAGATAGATGAATTAAAGAAATAAATTTAACATATTTTGGAGAAAGGATTTATCTTACCATGTGTGTCTCCTTGTATAATGACCCATACTTTACATACATTGTTATTACTTCAAAATTGAAGTACACTTATTACAACATATAACAAAACCCGGAAAGGACTGTATAGGTATAGTGTCTTTAGAAACTGGGAAACATAAGCAACTAGTTCATAAAGCGTCTACTTTTCCTCCCATTTATTTCATCATATATAGAGTCCCTTTTTGGAATATCCTACTTAATAACCTTCTTCCTGACCTGGGGAAATAAAACATACAAAAGGGTGAGCTCAAATGCTCAGTAAGTGTAAACAAAAGAAATATCAATCACATCATATACATAAGAACATAACTTTAGGAAATCTTAACCTGCAAAAGAACTCATAATTTCATAACATGGGATAAATCATAGTAGTGAAATGTAATCCCAATAATCATAACTTAAAACATGAAACTTTGTGGCATACACACATAATCATAGAGAATCATTTCTTATTAGTCAAGTCTCATTTCCAATACTATCTTAGTGGACAAAGTCCATTTCTAAACCGAGTTCACTCCTCGTTTTAGTCCTGTTTCACTGAACCAGTTTAACTTGTCATTCCAGCCATGTATATCTCATGAGATATAAAATATTTACCTAATGCATTGGAGGGAGATATAGGTCCCACCCATCTCATAATGATACCATTCTTATGTGTGCCACGAAATCATAAACCATACATCATAGCATAACCCATGTAAAAAAAATGGGAATCTTAAACATCGTGACATCATAAAACAATTCATATAAGATAAAGGAATTCATAAAAATAATTCCATCACAAAATAATCAAATCAATTTAATAATAGGGATAGAAACATAATCCTTTATTATCTTAGATGGAAAATAATTTTGATAAAACACTTGAACTCCGTTTTTGAGGAAAATATCCTTTCTACTTCAAAAACATTTTCCTTTCTTAACATGTCATACAATTTTAAACTAAAAGAAGTTGATTAAAAATAAAACTGAAAACTTGTAAAGGAATCTTCTTGGAAATAATGTTTTAAAAATCCATTCATGCCGTATAAGTTAAAAAAACATTCTTCTCGTACTTTTGTCAGAAAAGTCAAAAAGTACCTTGTACAAAAAACGACAAAAGATTCCTTTCATATCTTTTACTAAAAACTCACCGAAGGGTAAAATTGGATTTAGAAAATTGTAGGTGGAAGGAAATAATATTACATATTGAGGAAACATGGACGTGGATGATAAAATACACCCTAGTAAATACCGAAGTATAAACAATCTCGGATAAAAATGAGATTGTGATATTTCTCTTATCTTAGGTCTGATATGATTTGTACGTGTCCAAACCTCCTGTATAATGATTTAAATATTGTTATTGACTTATTCCAGAATCATACTCATTGTTATGATATCACATATGGTCATATTCTTATCTTCTTATTAGTAATATTTCATTATAACCTGTTATTCGGGTGTTTATTACTTTTTGTTCTTATGCGTGTTTTGTCGAATAAATTCTTATTCTTCTCTTTAGGTTATAGATACCTCATTTCCAGAATTTTATTAGTGTAATAAATATCATATTAATTCATTCAATTCATTTATATAATCATTATGAAATGAATATCATGTAGAACGAGTCGCCTCACATCGTGGAGACGGTATTCCGTACGTACGCACGAGTGATGATATCGTTCCCATGATCATGGAATTGTATTGGAGTGTATGTATACTATTTCATAATCAATATCACTTTAAAATAATCACATATAGTCATTATTTACACCATTATACCCATCCAAGTAAGGTGGTGGTGGAAAATAGATTACAACACGATGTGGAGACGATATTCCGTATGTACGCACGCACGATGATTTCATTTTCCGTAGGATGGATATATGGTGAAATAGGGTTGTTTAATACATATAATAACATATCAGTATATGAGTTATACTGATGTTATTACTTCATAATGAAACAACTAAAGAAGAAGAAGTGGAAGAAGAAATAAAGATGAAAGAATCGGTAACAGACATTACCTCTTCTTTGAAGTGCTTATTTGAGACCTCCTTTTAGGGAACTAAAATTAGTCTTTGAAGAAGACCAGGACCTCTAGTATGTCTCTAGGGAAGTGGATAGGAGAAATTGGCAGGGGTTGGCCGAGATTGAAGGCTCAAAGTGGTGTGAGGAAGAGAGGGAGGAGGTGCCCTTTTATAAGGGAGGTGAGGGGCACCTTTGGAATAACTAAAAATATTATTTCATTATAAAGCCAAATTCGGTTTTAAATAGCTCCAAATTTATTTATTTCGAAGCTAAGGTGGGGATGGGTAGAAATAATCTCATCCAATAGAATTTAGACAATTTTAGGTTCCTATTTTAACCTTATCATTTAGATTTAACATTAAGTTAGATAATTTTACTTTTACCGTGTCTTTTTGTGTTCTTACACTATAAGGTTAATAAACTTACTATAAGAAGCCAAAAGAACCCCAAGTTTTTTATTATTAATATATATAACCTTATCTAAGTCATTTGGAAGAACCGTAGATTTTTAGGAATAAAATAACAATTACTAATACAATATTTGTCTTAAAAACTATTTTATGTCAATTTTGACACTATTTAGTAATTGATTTTGTGAAAATCATAACAGAATTATTAGTTATAAAAAAGTTAATTAAATCAATAATAACATGTAATAATAACTTATAAAATTAGTGTAATTCATAAAAAGTCTCAAATTATATTTATTTTGGTATTTATAACATCAATTATGTCAATATTTCATTAATAAGATAATTACTGCATCATCTTTGTGTCATAAATAAATTAACTTATTTAATGTCTAAAAATTACAAATAAAATACCATTTTGTAGAAAATATTTTTATCTTTCTAATGAATATTTATAGTCGAATTTATCTTATGTATAACCTTATATTAAAAATTATTTAGTTATTAAACTTTGATTTTAACTATTTTAACCCTTCTTTAAATAAATTAATAATAAATGTCCTAATCTAATCCAAGTGGAACTAAATGGTCTTATTTTATTCCTAAGGTTGTTTTTGGTCAAATTAAACTTATCCAATAGAATTAGGACCTGTGTTAGGGTAATAATAATATCATTTTTACCCTTAATTACCCTATTTACTTTTAACCGTGGTAAATAAAAGTAAAAAGTTACTATTCACCAAAAATTATTTTCATCTCATTGAACCACATTTTACTTACTGACATCAACCGTGTCTCTCAGATTTTTGAAATTCCACTCACATAAGTGGTAAAATTAAGTTTTATGAAAAATTCAATTTTTTTAACTACCACTTAGTGGTTTCACTATTCATCAAAAATTGAAAGTTTTCAGAAAAATACCAAAATTTCACCCTAGGATAATTTTGATATTCCGAATCCAAAAATGAAGTCCATTTTGAAAAATAAAATTTATAAAATTTCAAAAAGTGGTTATTACTATTCATAACGGTTAGTTTTAATAATATTTTAATAGCATATCATTGTTTAGTGAAACCCGGTATTGCGTACGACGCAAGATATCGAGGAAGGTCGTGATTGCGTGTAAAGAAAGTCAAGCTAGTATTGTGTGTAGTGAAAGATTCCTTTTAAGATTTATAAAAACAAAAATATTTCTCATAAAAGTCTCGGGTGTTACACCTTGGGGAGAACCTATTCTCTATGTGAAGAAGTAGAATTGATCAATGAAACTATGAATTGATTATAGAGAACTTAATGAGATCATAGTGAAGAATAAGTACCCCCCAAGGATTTATGATTTATTTTAATAGCTTCATACTGGTCAATTATTCTCCAAGATCGATCTCCAATCTAGGTATTATCAATTGAGGGTGAATAAAAAAAGCTATTCAAAAGACTAACTTCCAAACACGATATCGGCACTATGAGTTTGTTTTTATTCCATTCTTATTGACTAATGATCCTTATATATTTACGGATTTGATGAATAAATTATTTAAGGACTAAATTGATAAATTCTTGGTAGTTTTTATTGATGATATTATGATATATTCCAAAATTCACAAAAAGCATGAGGATCGTTTAAGGGTTATATTCAAAACTCTAATGAAGGATAAGTTTTTTGGAAAATTCAAAAAATGTGAATTCGGGTTACTATAAGTTTAATTCTTAGGGAACATTATAACTAACGAAGGAATATTAGTTTAACCTTTGAATACAAAGGCTATAGAGGAGTGGCTTCATCCCATAATAGTAATAGATATTCATAGTTTCCTTGATTCATAAGGATATCGTAATAGTTTTTTAGAAAACTTTTCACGAATTTCTAATACACTTAAAAAGTGAAGACAAAAAGGGGATAAGTTCATTTGGGAAAAGGGGTGTGAAGAAAGTTTCCAAGAACTGAAGGATTCGTTATTTATAGTGATGAATATATGAAAGGTATTAGGTGAATCCTCAAGAAAAATGACAAGGTTTTTTCTTATGCATCTTGATATTTAAATCCTCATGAGTAGAATTATCCTATGCATCACCCCGTGTTAGCTATAATTATTTTTTCTAGGAAAATATGGAGGCGCTATCTTTATGGGGAGAAATGTGATATATACATAGGAAACCAAATTTTGAAGTATATCTTCACAAAAAAGTAGTTGAACATGAGACAAAAGAGATGGTTGGAGCTTCTTAAAGGCCATGACTAATCAATTAATTATAACCCTAGAAGAGATAAAAAAGTTGCTGATACATTATGTAGGAAAGAAGTTGTTATGCTAAAAAGGAAGAGAATTCAAGGAGATCCTTTGATCATGGACCTAGTAAATTGGACATGGGAATTGTAATAAAAGGGACATCATCAACCCTTACCAACTGACTTCTCAGCTTTCATTACTATAAAAGATCAAGAAATATAAAATATAGAATTCTTTATTGAAAAAGAATATAGTGGTTTTGAATAATAGAAAGTTTCCTGAGTTCAATACTGACCAAGATGGTGTATTGAAATTTCATACAAGGCTATGTGTGCTATCTATCCTAGAGAAAAAGAAGGATATGATGGATTAAGTTTATAACACTACATTATATATACATCTTAGAAGCACTAAAATGTATAGGGAGCTTCATGATCATTATTGGTGGGTTAGTATGATAAGGGAGATTACCAACTACACTACATGATTCTTGGTGTGTCAACAAGTGAATGAATAGTGAAAAATTCGTAAAGGGATATTGAAACCACTACCCATACCAACATGTAAGTGGTACAATATAACTATGTAATTCAAGATTGGTCTCTCAATAACATCTAAAGGAAACAATGTGATATGAGTTTTATTGGATTGATTCACCAAGACTTCCAATTTCATTACTATTCGAGAATATTTCTCTCTTGACCAAATTACCATGATACACAAAAAGGAAGTGGAGATGTTTCATGTGTTTCCAATTTATATAATTTTTTATCCTGATCCAAGGTACACATCTAAATTCCAGAGAAGTTTTAAATATGATTTGAATAATGAATTTAATTTCATTATGACTTATCAGCCCAAAACTGATGGAAAATATAAAAGGCCTATTCAAACACTCAAGGACATCTTGAGAACATTCTAAATGGAATTTAAAGGTGGATGGGATCAACACCTCCCATTAGTTTAGTTCTCATACAACAACATGTTCCACTAAATTTTTTAAATATCACTATATGAAGATTGATATTGAAGGTAATGCAGAACTCCTACTTGTTGAGATGAAGTCGGTGAGATGATTTTTTTGGGTTTGATCTTTTTCAAGAGATGATATAAAAGATTCATTCAATTCAATAACATATAAAGGCTACTCAACTTCCACAGAAGGAAAATACTGACAACCATATAAGGGGATTTGAGTTTGATGTTGGATAAAAATCTTTCCTTTTGATATCACTATGGAATAGAGTCATGTAATTTGGGAAGAAAGGGGAGCTTAAACCCAGGTAAATTTTCCCCTATTAAATCCTTGATCATATTGGATCAGTTACCTAATGGCTATCGCTTCCAAAAAATCTAGCTCAAGTTCATGATTCATTCCACATGTCTCTCTTGAGTATGTACATACCTGATCCATCACATGTAATAAATCAAGAAGTGGTACAACTGGAACATGGCCTCTCTTATGAGGAGAAACCGGTGGAGATCTTGGACCATAGAGCTATGCTTCTAGAAAAAAGTACTACCCAAAATTTTAAAGTGTTTTTGTGGAACCATTAATATGAAGAAGTGAAGTTTGAATCATAGGAGATAATGAGATAGAAGTACCATTACATTTAATCAATCAATAAAATGAGTTGAAATTTTTGGGATAACATTTCTCAAGGGGGGAGAATATAATGTCCCAGACTTTATAAATGATATTTTTAAAAACTTTTTTTAAACATTTGTTTAAAAAAATTTATTTAAACTATTTTTAAACTATTTTTTAACACTTGTTTAAAATGTTTTTACATTTATTTTTAAGCGTTTAATTTAAAATGTTTTTTTGAACGCATGTTTTTTACATGTATTTTTTATATAATTTTATACATGTACAAAATAATGAAAAACTAATTTTTTATATCATTAATAAATATCATTACATTAGTCTGGTATGAAACAAATTAAAATTCCAAACATTACAAATATACAAAAAATATAAAATAAAAAAGATAAAATGGGAAAATAAAGATCAACCCAATCTACTTGAATCATTGACCCCACTAAAAATATTATAGAAAGGAAAAAAAATATTAGTAAACCAATAAATATCTTAATAAGTGAATGTATAACCTTAGGGGGAAATTAAAGTTAATTTTAAATGAAATAATGAAGTTGTATTTATAGGGTATAAATAGAAATGTGACCATTGGGATTGAACCATTATATGACCATTGGTCTGATATGAATGTTGGAAACTATCCCTTGGTTTATAATTTCACCATTATAATTAGTGCTTATAATTAGTAATGAAAAAGGATAATTGGGAAAAAAAGGAGAATCAACGAACTAAACCTATAGAGTTGTACTATTTGAAGCCCATTTTTCTAAACTTGGATGGGAGGTATAATCACTTGGGTTTTCCCTTGACCCATCCCACGTTGAGTTTCAATATGTGCAGCTTCAAAAGAAATCACCTATAGAATAAGTTCAAGTTAGTGAAGATTACCACTTAGTTGATGTTAGCTTAACCACCCCACAAAACTACGACCATCACACTCCTCACCCTTAGGGTGTATTCAGGTGTAATAAGGGATTACGTGTCTAGTCTTTAGTTACTTAAAGTGTATTTTCTATTGTATAAATAAAATTTTTATTACATCAATTACTTTTAAGAATATTTTTTCATAATAAAATATATGTTTAATTAAGATTCATTTGATAAATTGATTTTTGGATGCAAATAATTTTGTTTTATTTTCCTTGAAAATATATACAATTTTATAATAAACTTAGGTATTCTAAATAATATTCGTTTTAATAAAATAGTCTTTAAAATACTCTCACATAAATATAAATGATAACATAATTTTATAATCTCCTAGAAATTTTTTTATAAGTGTGAGATATTTGACTATGACTTAAAAACACATGTTTTTAAATAAATAAGGATTTTTATATTGAAAAGTTAAAAATATCATATTTAGAGAATTATTTTGAAAAAAAACATTATATTCTGAATCAGAACATTGAAATTTGGTTAGGGAGAATTTATGAGAATTCTCTGAAATAGTTTATCTTTCCATGAATAGTAAAAATACAGTTTTCAGTTTTCAGTATATTTAATGACTTAAAATTTATCTTATAAAGATGTAATAATTAATTAAACACAATCCATAATCTATAACATGTTATTTTATTAATATTTATTATTTTAATATATTTTAATTAATTTCTAAAACTGATGTGGCTTTCCAAAGTATAGAAAGGAAAATTGAATTTTTTAGAACATTACTTAGTAGAATCTTTATTTTTACATGCCAAAATAGGTATCAAAAAATGATATACAGTTTTTTTATTAATATATCATAAAATGTGACCCAAATTTCTAAAACCATGCGAAAAAACCATGGGTAATTCAATGGTGTTTCATTTTCCATAATTGATATATCCATGGCCTATATTTTTGAAATTATTAAAATATTCCTCCAATTTTTCTATAAATACACACTAATTGCTCCAATTAATTTCACTCCCAAACCATCCATCATGAATTTCTGGTGATTTTTATCCCCCTTACGGTTCCATCAGGTCCCCAAGGTCTCAATCCTTAAGATTTTTTAGTAACCCTTAAAGGTATAGGAACTATCCTTCCTTTCTCTCCAATTCAAGAACCTATTTTTGTATATGTCTTATAAATGTTATTATTAATATATTTTATTACCACTTTGATCATACCGTTATAAAAAAATTATGTTTTATCAATCAAATATCCATGTTACCTCCCATTTTACCCTTTTCTGTAACCAAATTTTATACTCGTCATATAGGTGAATTTACTTCTCAAATTTCACTCTTTTACTTAAAACATTGTCTTTTATTTTCATTTTTTGAGTACCATAACCAATTAATTTTACAAATAATTCACATAGTTGTATTAATTATTTATTTATTTTGGTATTTACATTTGTTAAACCTTTATTTCCTTTTCTTGGGTTAAAAATGATGCAATAATCGTGTCTTTAAGCACTTTTCTACACCGTGATTTTGATAATAAACCCATTATTTATTCTCCATGGGTTATAAATGAAATGATTTATTATGATCTATGTGACTCAAATTTATATATTCAAATAAATTTTTCACCCTGATGGTTCTCTAATGCATTGGGTACATAATTTAGTCTCTAGATATGAAATGTTTTACGATACCTTGGTGAATAACCATGGTAATTTTTTCATTAATGAAACCTTGGTGATAAAGATTGGTGATATGATTATAAATGTATCATTCTAATATTTTAGCGAAATTTATATTTTATTATTCATGTTATTATTATTTCTATTATTGACGGACTATTTTTATGCCTCTTGTTCTTATTGAAACATCTCATGAACACATGATTTTATCTCACTTGCTAATTCCCTTACCGGCCTTCATGATCACTCATTTCATTTGATGTATGTCTCAAGGACATGATATTTAGTGAAAGTAACTTACGGTGAACCCATGATGATGTATTTAAAGTGGATTTAGAGTAATTTTTTGTGTTTTCAGGATTTATGTACCTTATTTAAAAAACTATCCTTTAAAATATTTTCTGTTTGTACCATGTAATGAAAAATTAACTAACAATAAAATACAAGATGAAATATGAAATCTAAAGATGAACACCTCATCCTTGACCAATAATATTAACCCATAAAGGGATAAAATATCTTGGTCACCCTGGAGTTGATGACCCAACCAGAATGATGAACCTCATGCATCACCTCTTTTCTTAAGCTTAAAGGAACTATAAGGTGCCTTTTTAGTTGGAGATAACCTTCAGGATATTAAGAATAATTACCTAAGGTATCACCACTATTTAAAGGTATTATAATTTATTAGAACTCTAGGTTAGATATATGCTCACTCCTAACCCTATTGAAAAGATACGGTGTAACTCTCACGTTAGATAAGAATACCCACTATGTATCTTCCTGCACCTCCAGACTTAGATCAAAAAACAAACTCATTAGACTCTATTCACACAATTAATCCGAGATAGCTTGCACCAGAATATTTTTACTCAAATCATCAGTGACCAAATTTCATTTAAACAACATATAAGAAATTGGAAAATAAAATTTATGAATATATTCTATGCAGTGTTTCTTATTGAGGTTCAAGTTCCTCTGGGGAAATAGGTACTTCAGGATTTTATAATCTGAGTAGACTGTAAAATGATCCCAAAAGAGGTAGGGTCTCTATGTCTGCAGCACATACAACATAGGTTCTAATTCTTGGTCATGGGTGGGATGGATCCACTCAAGTGGGTGTAGATTCAATGAGCCATTGGCCACCACATGGTCATCCTACTTCAATACACACCACAAACCCATACTGGAAGCATTAAAAAATAAAACATAATCTCTCCTAGGATCAGGAAGAATCAAAATTAGTTTAGATTTCAAATGGCTTTGCAATTGCTCAAAAGAACTCTGACATTCCCTATCCTACTTAATCATGACCATTTTCTTGGTCAAATATGTTAAGGGTGAATATAGTCTGGAGAAGTATCGAATGAAATTTCAATAATACCCAGGAAATTATAATATGTTGTGGATCACGAACTCATTATTGGGATGACCCTAAGACATGATTGCTCAAACTTTCTCTTGATCCAAAAAAAATTCTAACTTGAAAATCACGTGTCCTAAGAAACTCACTTGCTTGATCCATAAATAGCACTTGGACCACATGGAATATATAATTTGTCCCCACGAAACACCATAAACAATATCCAAATAGCTAGTATGATCCTATATCTTGGAATTCACCAATATTTCGTACAAAAAACACAAACACAAAGGAGTCCAATTGAGGTTTTAAGATCCAATTCATCAATTTTATAAAGAGCATGGGAGTATTGGTAATTCTAAATTTCATAACTAAATACTCAAAATTTATATATAGGCTTCAAAAGGTGGTATTTGGAATATCCTCTTCCAAGACGCACAATTGGTAGTACCTTAATCTCATGTCGATCTTGGAAAACTAACATCCTCCCCTAAACTGATAATTGAGATCATAAATTATGGGCAATGGGTATCTATTATTTATTGTTTCTTGGTTAATATTAAAATATTCTATGAATTTTTTGTGTATTACATTGAATTTATTTACAAATAACACAAGTGATTCCCATAGTGATATGCTAGGATGGATAAATCCCTTACATTCCAGATCCCATAAATAAATTTCAACTCTTTCAACTCATCCAGAGATATCTGATAGAATGATAAGGAGATATGAATCATCCTGGGGATTAGAATGATAGTAAATGTCACGACCCGTCTCCTAAGGCTCGTGCCGTGACTACCTCAAGCCCGCCTTCCATAGGCCAAGGGCTGGAGACTAGAACCAAAGGTATAATTCCCTGAAACTGGGAAGGCATTGCCTTTATAACCTAAAAACACACACTACAGAGTAAAAGATGGAAGCAAAACACTAAGTAAAACTGTATAAAAAAGAGTGCTGAAAAGTAAAAGGGGCCGGAAAATCAAGCCCAACTGTAAAGTACAAGAAATTCTAAAAAGGGGAAACATCTCCTGGATCGTCCATTGGGAAATCCTACCTGAAGGGTAGGTACAATTAGCCTACACAACACTCCACGACCGTCTGTCTCCTCCGTGTATCGTCACGTCTTGTGGTCCAGCTCCGCGTACCGTCCAGTCCTAGCACACTCAGCCTCAATCAGCATTGTCTGTCGTCTACATCCAACCCAATGAGGTGCGGACATAGCCTGTTTAGGGGTGAGTATAAAGATACTCAATAGCGACCCCGAGACCCTCAAGGTCTCACAAAAACCAACAAGGATAAACACCAAGTATGAAATCAACAGATAACCCCACTTAGGTATATGTCCATACATATACCTAAGTTATCATGTAATCTGCCTCAATCATGAAGATAACACAAAAGTTCCTAACTCATCTCACACAGGTATTCAACTCATGTAGATTGTTAGAGATGATTATATGTAGCCACTAAATCATCTATTATGTCGAACCCATATAGGATCCAGGAAGTGAAATCTGAACTCTCGAACACACAAAGGATCTAGGAACAATAATATGAGTTGTCGAACCCACACTGGATCCAGGAACAATAGACAAAGATGTCGAACCCACACAGGATCCAGGAATAGTAGTCAGAGCTGTCGAACCCACACATGATCCAGGAATAGTAGTCAGAGCTATCGAACCCACACAGGATCCAGGAACAGTCGCCAAAGCGTAGCCAGCCACATGGTTCCATACAAATCATGCTTGATTTCGGGAGGGTCCGCTCCTCAAGCCAAGTGTCTATACATAAACTTCCATGAAATCCCAATTTTATGTATCCAAAATCTCCGTTTTTCCAAAAGTAACCCAATGCCATAGACGGAATGTCAATCGGACACCCGGTCTGAGAGTTATTGGCATTTTCGGTCCAAGGGACTGGTTGGATTTACGTTCGATCCAACCCGGTCATAACCCAACTATGTCCAAACATCGATTGGGATATATCAAAAGAACTGTCTCCTTCCAAGGATTTCATCACTGTAGATGGTTCGTCAATCGGACGCATGGATCTCAAGATACGAGCAAAAGAGTGGAAATAGGTCAAACGGGTCCAGACTAGGATCCGACCCGGTCTGCGGGTCCAACCCGGTCCGCAAATCCGACCTGACCCATGAGGGTGGACCGGCCTGCGCTAGGTCCGGCCCGGCCCACAGGGGTGGCCCAGTCCGGGCTGGGTCCGGCCCGTGCTGGGTCTGTCCTGCACGAGGCCCGCGGCTAACAGCTTGTGGGGTCCGCCCTAGCCGTGTCCAGGGGGTAGGCCACGCCCCCTGGATTCCCGAACGGCTTGGTCATTCGGTGGACTCAAACAGGTACCACGTGGTGCCGGTCTACTTCACGCGGGAACCATGCACTCCTTGGGATGTCGCCTTCGATCCGCAACCATTTTTGACGAGTATCTTTCATTCGGGACTCATACCGCATTTAGCGTCAAATTCCACAAGGAAGGCGGAGGAGTTGGGCCATGTCCATTCGGCTCGCACCCTCCAAATTAGGGTGATAGCATGTGGCTTCAAATAAAAATCATAGATGGAAAATGAAGAACGTGCAACAATTAACAAAGCTTAAACCCCTACCTTTGTTCGTTGTTTGACGATAAAGTCACGGGAAGAAGACGAAGGAGATAATCGTTCGTCGCGTCCTCCAGACACTCCCAATACCGAGCTGCGTTATCTCGTTGATGAAGATGCAGAGGGTAGGTCAGTTTAAGATGTCCCACGTCAGTAGTATCCGAGGATGAAGGTCAAAGGATATCGTTACTGATGTTCTTCGTTGGAAGAACGCGTTCTTCATTCTTAGATGGCGAGAGATTTTCTCTCTTCTCCCAAGTTCCACCAAATGAGAAATTGAAACCCCCAAAATAATATATTGAGTTTATATATTATTTTTTTGTTGGAAAAAAATTCAAAATGAGTTAATTAATTAGCTTTTCTCCGATTAATTAATCAATAGGTTGGCACTATAAATGCTTGAGCGTTGGATCCATTAAGGTGGAGGGGTGGTGGTACCATTAAGTGGGGAGGTCAAGAGGTTTCAACCTCAGGTGGTCCCCACCATATTAAACTTGAATAGGAGGTTAGGTTCGGGTGGTCCCCACCACCATGACCTCTCATGGGAGGTTAAGGTGTGGTGGTCCCCACCCCAAACTTCCACATGGAGGCTTCAACCAACCAAAATAAAAATAAAGATGCAACTTTATTTTTATTTAATTCATTCAATAAAAACCCAAAAACTATATTTTATTTCCGACCATATTCCATTAAGGTGAAAGTCTTCTTAAGTGAATATTGACACTGCGAGTTCAACAGTGCAGTCAGATTTCAATTCAGAGCATCGGTTCAAAAGTTATAAAAACA
This sequence comes from Viscum album, assembly GCA_963277665.1. NCBI lineage: Eukaryota > Viridiplantae > Streptophyta > Magnoliopsida > Santalales > Viscaceae > Viscum > Viscum album. The sequence goes on along the minus strand of OY728143.1, from coordinate 870,907,729 downwards.
TGCTCGTACGTTTACTGAACGTACCAGAACAAAATTTCAGAAATTGATTATGGGAAAACAGGGCCTCATAATCATGCATCGTCAATTTTTGCAGACTCGTAAAATTCCCATGTATTTAAGAAAAAAAATTCCATGGAAATTCTAGGCCTTTAAATTCTCCCCACCTCAAGGCTTTACGTCCCCGTAAGCTACAACTCGAACTAAGGCAACAAGTGGGGGTACTGAGCACGCATCTGAGCCTCCCGCTCCCATGTGCTCTCCGGGAGGTTCCCGTATTTCCAGTGAATGCGCACCAGAGGTATCGACCATCCACAAACGGCTCACTCCTATTGATCCTCAATCTACACTGGAAAATATGTAAAATTTGCCTCATCATCGTCATCCAGCTCTCCATTGTTGATGATGTGAGAAGGGTTGTGTACGTATCTTTTCAACTGAGATACGTGGAAGATGTCGTGCACCCTGTGAAACTGAGGTGGAAGTTCCAGGTGGTAAGCCACCTCGCCTACTCTACTGAGGACCTGGAAAGGTCCAATGACTCTTGGAGATAACTTTCCACCTCAGCCAAATTTCTGTAAACCTCCTCGAGGTGAGACCCGTAGAAAGATGTGGTCGCCATCCTCAAACTCCAGAGGCTTCTGTCTCATGTCAGCATATGACTTTTGCCTGCTCTGTGCGGTCTTCATCTGCTCCTGAATGATCTGCACCTTCTCTGTGGTAGCCTGTACCATCTCTGGTCCCACTAGTGTTGACTCCCCAAGGTCTGTCCAATGCAAGGGTGATCTGCAAGGTTTCCCGTATAACACCTAAAAAGGTGTCATACCAATGGTGGATTGATAGCTGTTGTTGTATGCAAACTGCACCAAAGGTAAGTGATCCTCCCAGCTATGACCTAATTTGAGGACACAAGCACGCATCATGTCCTTGAGGGTTTGAATGGTCCGCTCAGTCTAACCTTCCATAGCCGGGAAGTAAACTGTGCGTCATGACCAGAGACAATAGAAGAAGGTACTCCATGTATCCTCACAATCTCCTACACGTAGAGGCATCCCAAGCTCTCTACTAAACACTGCTCTCTGATTTGTAGGAAGTGAGCCGACTTGGTGAGTCGGTCAATGATCACCCAAATCAAGTCATGACCCCTGGATGTTCATGGAAGACCCGTCATGAAGTCCATGGATATCCCATCCCACTTCCACTCTGGGTCCTCTAAAGGATGAACCAAGCCTACGGGTACCTCGTGCTCGACCTTCAATTACTAACAAGTGAGGCATCGAGAGACAAACCCTGCAACTGCCTTCTTCATCCCCGGCCACTAGTGCTATCGCTGGAGATCCTGGTACATCTTTTCCACTCTTGGATATACCGCTAGAGGGGATGTGTGTAACTCCCTCAACACTTACTCCTGAAGTGACACTGTCACCATAGTACGTCCTCTAAAGAGGATGTCGTGCTCCCCACCTTCAGAAAATCATCAGGTGCCTGCCCTATGGATATCTGAGCACATGGTGTCTCGCAGTCAGAGTCTCCACACTGTGCCTCCCTAACTCACTAAAGAAGTGGAGGAGTGACTATAAGAGACTTAAGGAAAGCTGCTCCATCTTGGTCCACACAGGATATCTGTAAAGCAGCCAGCTACTCTGTCGCCTCTCCTAGCAGCTGAATAACTGGTCTTCCACTGGGTGCATCTACTACAAAATTCCCCTTCCCAGGAGTATAGACTATCTCTAAGTCATAGTCCTCGAGGAACTCAAGCCATCTCCTTTGTCTCAGGTTCATGTCCTTATGAGAGAAGATATACTTAAGACTCTGGTGGTTAGAGTAGACTTTGAAACACTCACCCATCAAATAGCGTTGCCACATTTTTAAAGTGAAGACCACTGCAGCTAAATCCAGGTCATGGGTGGCATAGTTCTGCTCATGTTGTCTCAGCTGACGAGAACCATAAGCGATCACTACTCGCTCCTACATCAGGACACGTCCAAGTCTAGTCCCTGATGTGTCGCAGTAAACTACGTACCCTACGCCCTCCTCTGGAAGCCTCAAGATGGGGGCACTAGTTAGCCTCTGCCTCGGCTCTTGAAAGCTCTGTTGGAATCTCTCTAACTACACAAAGGGTTGTCCCTTCTTCGTCAAGGCTGATAGTGGTGCTGCAACTTTGGAGAAGTCTGGAATGAATCTCCGGTAGTAACCAGCCAAAACCAGGAAACTGCATACCTCCATCACACATCTGGGTGGCTCCCAAGCAAGTACCGCCTCAATCTTCACTGGATCCACTGGAACTCCAGCCTCCGAGATGACATGTCCCAAAAAGTGGACCTCTCGGATCCAAAACTGGCACTTTGAGAGCTTACCATAAATATGGTTCTCTCAGAGTGTGTCCATTACTACCTACAAATGGTTGGAATTCTCCTCCTCAGTAGTTGAGTAAATCATAATTTCAATGATGAAGACTACGACAAAGCGATCGATGTATGGCTGGAAAATCCTGTTCATGAGTCCCATGAATACTATTGGAGCGTTGGTTACGCCGAATGGCATAACTAAGAACTCTTAGTGGCCGTACTGACATCTGAATATTATCTTCTGCACATCCTCATCTTGAACTCTGAGCTAGTGATAGCTTGATCTGAGGTCTATCTTCGATAACCACCGTGCTCCCTTCAGCTGATCAAAGAGGTCGTCAATCCTCGGGAGTGGGTACTTGTTCTTCACTGTCACCTGATTCAATCCACGATAGTCGACACAAATTCTCAAGCTTCCATCCTCCTTCTAAGCGAATAGAATCGGGGCTGCCTAGGGAGAAACACTGGTCTGAATGAATCCCTTCCCCTGCAAGTCCTCTAACTATACCCGCAGCTCGCGAAGCTCCGCGGGAGCCATCCGATACACTGGTGTAGATATCAGTTCCATATCGGGGTACAGGTAAATGTAAAAGTCCACCTATATATGAGGGTGTAGTCCTGGAACATTGTTAGGGAAAACATCTGCGTACTGGTCCACCACTATAGGGTAAGTCGGACTCTCCACATCAACTGCTCTGAGGGTAAGGCTAGCCAACTGATGAGTGATCGGCTGCACCCTCCTTTGAGTAAGTTTATCCTGCGCTACAAAGGCTCCCTTCTCACCGGTGAAGGTGAACCTAGTCCCATCCATGCAGACACACTGCACTTTGCGCCTAATACACTTTATTTGAGCATGGACTGTAGATAACCATTCCATACCCAAGATGACATCGTAAGGCCTCAACGCCGCTACTAGGAGATCCAATCCGAAGCACTCACCTTCTAGAGTAAGCTCACACTGCCGGCACCAGTGTGTAACCATTGAATCTTCTACCGTAGGAGTCTCTAGCCATAAGGATTGAGCCAGCGGCTCCGTTGGAATCTCTGAGCTCTGAATGAGGGCAATGGCAATAAAAAAGTGACTGGCACCTGTGTCTATAAGAACAGAAACTGTGGTGGAGTAGACAAAGATCGTACCTAGAATCATATTTGAAGTTCCATGATTGTATTCCTCAACTGGCTAGAGCTGAGCTCACCCCTGTCCACATACTCCCTGTGGTCGGGGTGGACCTCCTGGTGGTGGTGGCGATAACACCTCAAAATGTCTCCCACCACCAGCTGCATGACCAGCTCCTCTGCCACGTCCTACTGTGCCCTACGGATGGCCTCGATCGAACCTCTCCCTCTGCCTGGGAGGTCCCTCAACTATCTTCTAATCATCCGAACTGTGGGTCGGACAATCACGATTCATGTGACCCTGCCCGCCGTTTGTGAAACACTACTTGTTCCTCGAATGACTGGATCTATCTCTTGTGCCTTGCACAACCGAACTCGTGTCCTGAGGTCATCCACCAGATGGTATGGTCCGTTTGGATCTCTACGACATCTGTCTGTGGCCTGTTGCAGAAGACTCCACTATATGACACCCAGTCGAGGGTCTCGCTGGTGGAGACTACTCAGAAAGGAAACTCTCCACTAAGAGGGCTCACTCCAACACCCCCGCCTGCGTCAGGATGCTGAGGGAGGTCATAGAAGCCTTGATCTCTCACCTAAGCCCCTGCTCAAAGGTCCGAGCCCTAAGGAATGGGTCCCGCACCATATCTGGGGAGTAGCACGAGAGGTCGGTGAACCTCGCCGAGTACTGTGGCACCATGATTCTAACCTGCTGTAGATAGATCTTGTATCCTCACTACACCAAGGGTAGCTAGGACAAACTCCAACCGAAACAGGCTCCCAAAGTCTGCCCTAAGAAGTGTCCCCCCATCATGCACCTAGAGCATCAGGCTCCACCATCTGCCTACCGCTTCCTGAAGGAGTCTCACTACAAGGATCACTATAAGGTTGGATGGTGTCCCTACTAGTCTGAATACTCTCACCACAGCCTCCAGCCAATCCTTAGCTGCCTGCGGGTCCGTCTCGCCCCTGTACCTGGGTGGCCTCTAGTTCTGGAACTCATACAATGCGCTCAAGCAGCGTGCACTCCCTGCTGCTGGGGTTGGTGGCATCGATGGCCCAACGGGTAGTGGTACCGCTGGTGCCTCCACTGTGATAGGGCCCCGCACTGAGGCCTCGTTTCTCGGTGGGATGCCATTTCGTACAAAGCCTATAACCATAGATGGCTATCTGCATGGAGGGATCCTGTAAAGAAATAGGTGCACCACGGTAAAAAAAAAGTTATACCTGGTGAGCTTACTCAAAGAGATCACAAAGAAAACTCTTCAAAACACACATGTAATCAGTGTTTTCGTGCACTGAATTGGAAATCAGAAGTCAGGGTCCTGGTGTATGGATACGTCGAACGCCACACCAAAACTGGACACCCTGAACTAAAAACCACACTCAGTACCCTTTACACTATTGCATCACAGAAAAGATCAGAGTCCTAAGTTCTACAGTTGAACTGACTCCTCTGATACCAATTTGTCATGACCCATCCCCCAGGGCCAGTGCTGTGACTACCCCAAGCCCGCCTTCCATAGGCCAGGGGATGGAGACTAGCACCAAAGGCATAATTCCATAAAATTGGGAAGGTATTGCATTTATAACCTGAAAACGCACACAACAGAGTGCAATCTAGAAGAAAAACACTAAGTAAAACTATATAACAAAATAGTGATGAAAAGTAAAAGGGGCCAGAAATAAAAGCCCAACTGTATAGTACAAGAAAGTCGAAAAAGGGGAAATAGCTCCTGGATCATCTATTAGGAAATCCTACCTAAAGGGTAGGTACAGTTATCCTCCACAACACTCCACGAGCATTCGTTTCCTCTGTGTATCGTCACACCGTGGGGTCCATCTCCAGGTACCGTCCAGTCCTAGTACACTCAGCCTCGGTCAGCGCTTTCCATTGTCTAAATCCAACAAAATGAGGTGCGGGCATAGCCTGTGAATGGGTGAGTATAACAATACTCAGTAGGGACCCATAGACTCTCAAGGTCTCACAAAAACTAACAAGTATAAACACCAGGTATGAAATCAACAGATAAACCCACTTAGGTATATGACAATACATATACCTAAGTTATCAAGTAATCCGGCTCAATCATGAGGATAACACAAAATTTACCTTCTCAGATCACACATGTATTCAACTCATGTAGAGTGTTAGAGATGATTAGATGTATCTACTACATCATCTATTCTGTCGAACCCACACAGGATCTAGGAAGAGAAATAAGAACTGTTGAACCCAAAAAGGATCCAGGAACAGAAATCAGAGTTGTCGAACCCACACAAGATCTAGGAACAACAGAAAAAGATGTCGAACCCACACAGGATTCAGGAAGAGTAGTCAAAGCTATCGAACCCACATAGGATCTATGAACAGTAGTTAGAGCTGTCGAACCCACACAGGATCCAGAAACAGTCGTCAGAGCACAGTCAGCCATAGGGTTTCGCACAAAGCATGCTTGATTCCGGGAGGGTTTTCTCCTCAAGCCAAGTGTCTATACATAAAATTCCAAGAATTCCCAAGTTTATGTATCCTAAAGCTCTATCTTTCCAAAAGGAACTCAACGCGACAAATGACACGTCAATCGGACGCCCGGTCTGAGAGTTATTGACATTTTCGTTCCAAGGGCCCGGTTGGATTTAGGTTCGATCCAACCCAGCCGTAACCCCAATTGTGTCCAAACCTTGACTGGGGTATACGAAAAGAACCACATCCTTTCAATGTTTTCTTCGTCGTAGATGGTTCTTCAATCGGACACCTGTAGCTCATGTTACGGGCAAAAGGGTGGAAATAGGTCAAACGGGTCCGGACCGAGATCTGACCCGGTCCGTGGGTCCGACCATGTCTGCGGAGCTGACCCATCCCACGAGGGTGACCCGGCCCACGCTGGGTCCAGCCCGCACGAGGTCCATGACTTGCAGCTCGTGGGGTCCGCCCAAGCCACATCTAGGGGGGAGGCAGCACCCCCTGGATTCCTCGAACGACTTTACCGTTCGAGGGAGTCAAACAGGCGCCACGTGGCGATGGTCTATGTCACGTGGAACCCACACGATGATTATCATTCCTCCCATCTGGCCGAGCGGCCAGCCATCTTCTACGCGGTGCGGTTGCGCCACACCTCCTCCAACGACCTGGTGGCTCAGGCCGCTGGTCCTTCTCGCCGTCGGCCTTGTGCCGGCCGCCTCTACACCGTCGCGGCCAGGGGCTACAGCCCCCTTTTGTTCCACCGTGCAGCACGGTTGCGCCGCACCTTCCTCGAAAACCCGACGGCTCGACCCACCGGTTTTCTTCATGGCCGGGCTTGCGATGGCCGCCATTGCACCTCCATGGCCCGTCGGCTGCCGGCTACTCCTCCGATGGTGCGGTTGTACCGCTGCTGTCCACATGGTGACGTTTTTCGATTCCATCTACCGGTGAACTTTCCGCGGGTCCCCGGACGAGTTCCAGTGGCCCGATTTTCGTTCTGAAAGTAGTCACACACTCCTCTGGACCTCACCTTTGATTCGAAACCATTTTTGATGAGTATTTCTACTCCCAGACTCTTGTTTCATTTAGCAACATATCCACAAAGAAGGCGGAGGAGCCGGGCCGTGTTCGTTCGGCCTGCACCCTCTGCATTACGGTGATAGCTTGCGACTTCGAATAAAAATCCTTAATGGAAAAGGAAGAACATGAAAAAATTAACAAAGCTTGATCCCCTACCTTTTTTTGTTGTTCGACGATGAAGTCGCGGAAAGAAGACGAAGGAGATCGTCGTTCGTCGCGTCCAACACACACTCCCAATACCGAGCTGCGTCGGCTCGATGATGATGATGCGGAGGGTAGGTCAGTTTAAGACTTCTCATGTTGGTAGGATCTGAGGATGAAGGTTGAAGGTGATCGTTTTCGGAGTTCTTTTTTGGAAGAACGTGTTCTTCGTTCTTTGATGGTGAGAGCTTTTCTCACTTCTCCCAAGTTCCACCAAATGAGCAATGCCTACCCCAAAAATAATAGATTGAGTTTATCTATTATTTTGCTGTTAGTACAAACTTCAAAATGAGTAAATTAATTAGGTTATCTCCAATTAATTAATCAAGAGGTTGGAACCATAAATGCTTGATCGTTTGCTCCATTAAGGTGGAGGGGTGGTGGCCCTATTAAGTGGGGAGCTCAAGAGGTTTCAACCTCGGGTGGTCCCCACCATATTAAACTTGAGGAGGAGGTTAGGTTCGGGTGGGCCCCACCACCATAACCTCTCATGGTAGGTTAAGGTGTGGTGGTCCCCACCCCCAACTTCCACATGGAGGCTTCAACCATCCAAAATAAAAATAAAGCTACAACTTTATTTTTATTTAATTCATTCAATAAAATCTCAAAAACTATCTTTTATTTCCGACCATCTGTTATCGAGGTGAAAGTCTTCATAAGTGAATATCGGCGTTGCGAGTTCAACGGTGCCCTCAGATTTCAATTCCGATCACCGGTTCAAAAGTTAAAAAAACACACTCGTACGTTTACAGAACGTACCTAAACAGAACTTCAGAAATTGATTTTGGGCACACCGGGCCTTGGATGTAACACCCCAAGCTTCTACGATACGCTTCTCTTTGAATAATGCGATAGCGTGTGTTGTACGCAACATCGAGTTCTAACACACCACAACCAATAAAACTAGCTGTTATGAATAGTAATACCTACTTTTTGAAATTATATATATATTATATTTCAAAATGAACTTCATTTTTGAATTCAGAATATCAAAATTATCCTAAGTTGAATTTTTCCGAGAACGTCCAATTTTTATGAATAGTGAAAAATACTTAAAACAACTTTTTAAATCAAAATAATTTATAGTGATAAATTATATTATTTAGTTTTTTTATAGTATAATTAGAATATATTTTTACCATTTTATCCAATGGTGTTCATTATAATTAATTTCACTTTGTAATTGGACATAAACAATTGTCAGTCTTTTGATATATATTGTTTCTTAAAAACACGCTATTTGTTGTAACAGCGGGAATTAATTATAAAATTAATTAATGCAACTTATATGTTTGGAATTTTTTAAAATCGACATCATTTTTGAATTCAGAATATTAATTATAGCTTAGGTTGAAATTTTGGCATTGTTCTGAAAAACTTCAATTTTTGATGAATAGTGAAACTACTAAGTGGTAGTTAAAAAAACTGAATTTTTTCATAAAACTTAATTTTACCGCTTCGGTGAATGGAATTTCGAAAATCCGAGAGACACGGTTAATATAAAGAAGTAAAATGTGGTTCAATGAGATGAAAATAATTTTTGGTGAATAGTAGCTTTTTACTTTTATTTACCACGGTTAAAAGTAAATTGGGTAATTAAGGGTAAAAATGATATTAATATTACCCTAACACATGTTCTAATTCTATTGGACAAGTGTATCTCGACCAAAAACAACCTTAGGAATAAAATATTATCATTTAGGTCCACTTGGATTAGATTAGGACATTTATTATTATTTAATTCAAAGAAGAGTTAAAAGAGTTAAAATCAAAGTTTATTAACTACAACATTTTTAATATAGGGTTATAAATAAGAGAAATTCGATTGTAAATATTCATTAGAAATCTAAAAAGATTTTCTACATAAGGATATTTTATTTATAATTTTTAGATATTAAATAATTTAATTTATTTATGACACAATGATGATGCAGTAATTACCTAATTAATGAAAAATTAGAATAATTGATATTATAAATACCCAAATAAATATAATTTGAGACTTTTTATGAATTAAAATAATTTTCTAGGTCAATATGACATGTTACGATTTCTTAAATTAACTTTTTTTAAGTAATCATTATGTTATGATTTTTACAAAAATCAATTATTGAATAGTGCCAAAATTGACATAAAAGAGTTTTTAAAACAAATATTATATTATTAATTGATATCAAATTCCTAAAAATCTACGGTTCGGCCAAGATACTTATATAATGATAGTCTCATAATTAATGGACCACTTGGGGGTCTCTTGGATGTATATGGTAAGTTTATTAACCATATAATATAAAAATACAAAGATACATTGTAAAAATGAAACTAATTAACTTAGAGTTAATACTTAAAGATAAGGTTAATATAACGAGCCAAACCCATCTAAATTATATTTGTTGTGTCGTTTTAGACCTATCCTCACCTTAAAATTTAAATAATAAACTTTGGAGCCATTATAAACCGAATATGAATTTATTATAAATTAATATTTCTACCTTTTCCAAAGGTGCCCCTCACCCCTCTTATAAAAAGGAACTCCTCCTTCTCATTTCTTCACAACTTAAAATCCTTTTTGTTCGGCCAAACTCTGCCCAAATACTCTCTCAACTTCCCTCACTACAACCTAGAGGCCTTATTTTGATCATAAAGCCAACCTAAGGAGCCCTTTTGATCAAATCAAAAGGAAGAACCCGAAGAAGAGGTAATGATTTCACCACCCTTTTCCAAGTTCCTTTCTTCTTCCACTTCTTCTTCCTTTGTTATTACCATTATAAAATAATAAATCCAGTATCATATATATACTGTGATGTTATTATAAATATGGTATAACCATAATCAGTATTCTATCCACCCTTTGAATAACATGTCACCATACGTGCGTACGTACGGCTTACCGTCTCCACATCGTGGTGTAATTGTTATTCAATATATTATTATTTGGATGGGTATAATAATGATGTGTAACTCATGTAAATAATAAATATAACATATTAGTTATTCTGTATATATGATATAACATCCATTTATATATTATTTTAATATCAAAAGAATGATATTGTCGCTAGTGCGTACGTACGGACTACCATCTCCATGAACGTGAATAGATTCATTCTCCATCGTATCCATTCAAGAATAATTATCATTTGATGATTTAAAAATAATGTTTAAGGACTTGATATCATTCTGTATATGAATAATATACAACCTATCCATGACAAACATGGCTTATGTAACAAAACATATAAAAGAAAACGAGTAAGTTAACACCCGAAACGACGATAATACTAAGATATTATTAACAAAGTAATGTTAAAAGATCATATATGATATCATATGAATGTATATGATTCTTGTATAATTTAAAAACAATTATTTCACTATTATACATGAGGTTACCCTACCCCAATCAAGGGAAAGTATAAGGTAAGGGTTATTTCACAATCTCTTCATTATCCGAGGTTGTTTATACGTAATAATCTACTGGGATCTCTTTATCATCCACATCCATGTTTCTTAAAAATGAATTTCAAAACATTTTTATTATATACTAGAATATGGGATAAAGTCATTTATACCCTTGTTTGACTTTTTATAATAGGTTTATAAAGGAATCTTTCTGTCGTTTTCCAAATAAGGTGCTTTTTAACCTTTTCGACAAAATTAAGGTAAGAATGTTTTTTTAACTTATATGGCGGGTGCGGCTATTTTCCGTCGTTATAAAATCATCAAAGCTTCCCTTACAAGCTTATAAGAATATTTTCAAAGAAAATGATTTATTTCATAAATGTAAGACTCTTAAATGATTTCAAAATAGAAAGAGATATTTCTCTAAAAAGAGTTTTGATTTCATCTATGTCAACATCCTTTGATGGATTTTACGCTTATTTGAAGTTGATTTATTATGATACAAAACTTCTATATTTTATTTAAGGTTTTGTGACATGTTTGACTGTGGATGTGCTATTTTTATACCATTCATAGTTTATGGTTAAAGTATTGACATTTCGTATGCTAGTTTTAATATGAATGTTTATGTTATGTTTAAACCTTTTCATATGGGAATGCATTGGACTTAATATGTGACGGGTGGAGCCCGCTATAGCTCCTCGATGCATCGATAGGTCTCATGAGACAAACTAGTGTCTTGGCACAAGGCCTTTGAAAAATCTTATTTGTAGTCTTGGCACGAGGCCTTGGCTATGTGGTTATGATAGTCTGGAATTATGCATTCCATCATTATGAAAGTGGTTATTGATATTGCATGTGATAATTTGATTAGTGGAATATCCATGTGAATAAGTAAAAGGAATTATTTCATTTTACTTTTGCCATAATATGTTGAAGTTCAAGTTTAAAAGGCTTTTTTTAGTTATACATTTCCTTAAATGTTTATACTTATTTTTGAAAGTTTCCGCTATATTGTTATCCTTATTGGGCATTTGAGCTCACCCCTTTTCTATGTTTTATTTTTCCCTGGAAGTGAAGAAGTCAATTATGAATGACCTGCAGGGATATTATGTAGGGATATGAGTGTGGAATATGGAGACAATATTTTGTTTTAGTAGTTTTTCACTTTATGATGTAATGTAAGACTTATTAATATATATTGTGTTTCTAAGGCTATTAAACCAATCGGTCTTTCGAGATTTGATCTTTCTTATGATTATGCCAATGTTATGTAATAATGCACCGACTCTAGGTAACTGGGGTTGGGGCATTACAGTTGGTATCAGAGGAGGTTTAGTACAAACCTTGGATGCTAGATTTAGATAAACTCTGATTAGAGAACGTAGACCTAAGATGAAGTTTGAGGATTAGTATAGAAGAACTTCCTAGAATTTTGGTATTGTAGAGATTTTGTGAGTTTTCCGAGAAATACATCCTTGTCTGGATACGAGAAGGTAGAGGTTGCTCTGGCACATATGTACCTAGGGGTAAAACCCAAAAACACCACTTTGATCTAGACTCGAACGGGAACTGGTGCACGACAACGGGCCTTACTGCACTCTTGGTTACGACACTCCTGGGGGATATGCTTAGGATAACTCTCATTTTCATTAAAAATCATTATGAAGGTTTTATGAGTATATACTTCCTCAAAGAAAACATTCTTACGATTATGGATTATATCAATAAATAGTTCAATTTATGTTAAGTGTTTTATAAGTATGTGATTATGTATTTTGATTCATAAACTGATCTAGTTTATACCATTGTTTAGAAATGACACCTAGTGGAAGAAATGGAAACCGTATCAATGCACGCACTCCATGTAGGGATTTCCCTCCTGCTCAAGATAATTATAGTGGAGCTGGTGATGCAACTGGTGCCGATCAGCAAATCACCATACTGGGAAAACTTACTCAGGTTATGAATAATAACCTTACCCATATGGAGCACCCTGATCCACAGTGTGGAGGATCAATGTTAGATCGATTCATGAGGCAACAACCACAAACATTCAATGGGAGTACAAATCCCTTTGTAGCTGAGCAATGGATAAATTCCCTAGAGAAAATATTTCAGGCTTTGGGGAGTAGTGAAAGGGAAAAAGTTATCATGGCAGTTTACCGACTCACTGAAGATGCTGATCAATGGTGGTCATTGATTCAAAACACGAAGGAAGATGATGAAGTATCAAATATGGAATGGAGGGAGTTCAAAGATCTGTTTTTAGAAAAATACTTTCCTCGCGACCATCGAGCAGATATGGAAAGACAATTTCTGAGTCTGAGACAGAAGGAGGATGATAATGTCACAAAGTATGAGGATAACTTTACAAGGTTAGCAAGGTATGCTGGAGATTATATACGTAACCCAAGAAGTAAGATTGATTGTTTCTTTTATGGGTTAAAACCATTTCTCCGTGGAGCATTAGTATCACAATCCTTCTTGTCGTACGAAGACATTGTCTCATGTGCTATCAAGACCGAAAAGGAATTATCTAAGTATTATGACTTTAAATCAAAGAAAGAGAAGAAGAGGCCTGCTGATCAATCTGGGAATGGAAATAAGGGGAAGAAGGGAAAGGTTGAATATCCATCCTGTGGTAAATGTGGTAAGAAACACCCCGGTACTTTCTTGAAGGGAACATGAGTCTGTTACAAGTGTGGTGAAAAAGGCCACCAAGCTCGTGATTTCAAGGGGAAGAAGGAAGCTACCAATGTTCAGTGCTACAATTGTAGGGAGATAGGGAATTATGCAAATGAATGTCCTAAGCGTCTGGAGAACTTACCTCAGAAAAGGCCAAGGGATCAAGGACAAGATTATGCTATCACTACTGCTGAGGTAGAAGCTCCGAAAGATGTGGTGGCAGGTAATTTAATGGTTTCCTCAAGTTTATCAAATGCATTATTTGATTCTGGATCATCGCATTGTTTCATATCTTCCCAGTTTGCTAAGAAAATTAGATATTTCCAATTTGATTTAACAAGGGAGTTGTCAGTTAAAACTCCTAAGGGAAGTATCATTGCAACAAAGTTTTGTGAATCAATCCCCATTAGAGCACATATATGTTCTTTATCTGCTGATCTCATCGTCATACCTATGATTGAGTTTGATATAATCCTCGGTATGGACTATCTTTCAAACTATGATGCGAAGATTTTTTGTAAGAAGAAAGAGGTTACGATTTTTGATGATGATGATAAGGAACACCTTATCTTCAGAGAAGAATCGTCACCACCTAATTCTTATCTAGATCCACCCCTAGTAGCTCAACTAAATTCAATTATTGGAGAGGAAGAGAATGAAATAACTGTGGGTGAGGAAAGGAATGTTCAAATAGAGGATGTACCTATTGTGAAAGAATATGTAGATGTATTTCCGGAAGATTTACCTGGACATCCTCCAAAACGAGAAGTTGAGTTTTCCATTGATTTAATTCCTAGATCAAGGCCTATATCGAAGACACCTTATAGAATGGCCACTGTAGAATTAGTTGAACTAAAAAAAAACTAGAGGGATTGAGTAATAAGGGATTTATTCACCCTAGTGTTTCTCCATGGGGAGCCCCTGTTCTTTTTGTTAAGAAGAAATATGGATCTATGAGGTTATGTATCGACTACAGGGAGATCAATGCTATAACAATAAAGAACAAGTATCCCCTACCTCGAATTGATGATTTATTTTACCAACTGCATGGAGCTCAATACTTTTCAAAGATTGACCTTTGATCTGGATACCATCAGTTGTGTGTGAAGAAGGAAGACATTCCGAAGACAAAATTTTGAACCAGGTACGGGCATTACGAGTTTACTGTAATGCCTTTTGGGTTGACTAATGCACCCTCTGTATTCATGGATCTGATGAATAGAGTTTTCAAGGAGTATCTCGATGAATTTGTGGTGGTATTTATTGATGATATCTTGGTATACTCCAAAAGCTATGAAGATCATGAAAACCACTTGCGCATTATCATGAAGACTCTGAGAAGACATGAATTATATGGGAAGTTTAGAAAGTGTGAATTCTGGCTTCATGAGATTTCTTTTCTTGGCCATATTTTCTCCAAAGATGGAATCTCTGTTGATCCCTCTAAGACCAAGGCAATCCAAGAATGGCCAGCACCTACGAGTATAACTGAGGTACGTAGTTTTATTGGTTTGGCAGGTTATTATCGACGATTCGTCCAGAATTTTTCCCGATTGGCTAACCCATTAACGAAGCTCACACGTAAAGAGGTTAAATTTGTTTGGACAAAAGAGTGTGAAGAATGTTTAGAAGAACTGAATAGAAGATTATTCAATGCTCCTATATTGAATCTACCATCGGGGAATGATGGGTTCATTATTTATAGTGATGCATCGAAGAAAGGACTTGGTTGTGTCCTTATGCAGAATGATAGAGTTATTGCCTATGCATCACGACAGTTGAAAATTCATGAACAAAACTATCCTACTCATGATCTCGAGTTAGCAGCTGTGATCTTTGCTTTGAAGATATGGAGGCACTACCTCTATGGTGAAAAATGTGAGATTTATACTGATCACAAGAGTTTGAAGTATATTTTCTCACAAAAAGAACTCAACATGAGGAAAAGGATATGGATTTAATTACTCAATGATTATGATTGCACGATACACTACCACCCGGGGAAGGAAAATAAGGTGGAAGATGCTTTGAGAAGAAAAGACCATGGAGTTTTGAACAATATGAGAATTGAAAGGGATCCAATTTTCATGGATCTAGTGAAGATGGACATGGGAATAATCAGGGAATGCGAAACATTAATTCTTTTTAAAATCGTTTCCAAACCATATTTACTAGAAAGGATTAAGAGTTATCAGACCGATGATGAAGAATTTCAAAAGAAGATTAAAGCAGTGAATGATGGGAGATTGAGAGACTTTGTGTATGAAGATTGAATTTTGAAATTCGGGAAGAGGCTTTGTGTTCCCGATATACCTGATCTAAAAAGGAAATTGCTGGATGATGCTCATAGTTCCAATTTCTCTATACATCATGGGAGCACCAAAATATATAGATATTTGAAGGAACATTTTTGGTGCGACAACATGAAGAGGGATATTGCTGATTTTGTGTCAAGATGTATGGTTTGTCAACAAGTGAAAGCTGGAAGGAAACATCCTGGAGGAGTCATGCAACCTCTTCCCATACCGGAGTGGAAATGGGAAACTATTACGATGGACTTTGTCATGGGACAACCAAAGACTCCTAGAAGGAACGATGAAATATGGGTTATTATTGATCGTCTTACCAAGTCAGAACATTTTCTTGCTATAAGAAAAGATCTACCCCTGGAACGTCTAGAAAGACTATATATTAATGAAGTCGTGAGACTTCATGGAGTACCCCTATCGATTGTTTCTGATCGTGATCCCCATTTTACTTCAAGATTCTGGAAAAGTCTTCAGAAATCCCTGGATACTGAACTTCATTTGAGCACTTCCTACCACCCTTAGACAGACAGACAATCAGAATGGACTATTCAAACCTTAGAAGACATGTTGAGATCTTTCTCACTTGACTTTCAGGGTATGTGGGATCAATATTTACCTATGGTAGAATTTTCCTATAACAATAGCTTCCATTCGGGTATTCAGATGGCACCATATGAAGCGTTATACGGAAAGAGATGTCGTACACCAACCTGTTGGGATGACGTTGGTGAAAGAAAACTTGTAGGCCCAGAACTGGTGGAGGAAACGATGGAAAAGGTGAAGGTAATCCAAAATCACATCAAAGCAGCTCAAAGTAGGCAGAAGATCTATGCCGATAATCGAAGGAAGGATTTGGAATTCCAAGTCGGTGATCATGTTTTCCTGAAGGTATCTCCATGGAAGGGAGTCATACGTTTTGGTAAGAAAGGTAAATTGAGTCCTAGGTACATCGGACCTTTCGAAATTCTAGAATGAATTGGGGCTGTAGCTTACCGATTGGCAATGCCGCCAAGTCTCTCCAAAGTTCACGATGTGTTCCACGTATCTCTATTGAGGAAATACATGCATGACCCAACACATGTACTCACCTATGAGGAATTAGAACTGGAACCCGATCTGTCTTATTGCGAAGAGCCCATCAAGATTCTTGATACGAGAGAACAAGTACTGAGAAACCGGACGACACGTCTGGTAAAAGTTTTGTGGAGAAACCATAAGATGGAAGAGGCAACGTGGGAACCCGAGGAAATTATGATGAAGAACCACCCGAGTCTTTTCATGCGATAATATTCTAGAAATTTGGAGGATTAAATTATTTGAAGGATGGGAGAATGTAACACCCCAAGCTTCTACGGTACGCTTCTCTTTGAATAATGCGATAGCGTGTGTTGTACGCAACATCGTGTTCTAACACACCACAACAAATCAAACTAGATGTTATGAATATTAATACCTACTTTTTGAAATTATATATATATTATATTTCAAAATGAAGTTCATTTTTGGATTCAGAATATCAAAATTATCCTAAGTTGAATTTTTCTGAGAACGTCCAATTTTTATGAATAGTGAAAAATACTTAAAAACAAATTTTTTAATCAAAATAATTCATAGTGATAAATTATATTATTTAGTGGTTTTATAGTATAATTAGAATATATTTTTACCATTTTATCCAATGGTGTTCATTATAATTAATTTCACTTTGAAATTGGACATAAACAATTGTCAATCTTTTGATATATATTGTTTCTTAAAAACACGCTATTTGTTGTAACAGCAGGAATTAATTATAAAATTAATTAATGAAACTTATATGTTTGTAATTTTGTAAAATCGACATCATTTTTGAATTCGGAATATCAATTATAGCTTAGGGTGAAATTTTGGCATTGTTCTGAAAAACTTCAATTTTTGATGAATAGTGAAACTACTAAGTGGTAGTTAAAAAAACTGAATTTTTTCATAAAACTTAATTTTACCGCTTCTGTGAATGGAATTTCGAAAATCCGAGAGACACGGTTAATATCAAGAAGTAAAATGTGGTTTAATGAGATGAAAATAATTTTTGGTGAATAGTAATTTTTTACTTTTATTTACCACGGTTAAAATTAAATAGGGTAATTAAGGGTAAAAATGATATTAATATTACCCTAACACATGTACTAATTCTATTGGACAAGTGTATCTCGACCACAAACAATCTTAGGAATAAAATATTATCATTTAGGTCCACTTGGATTAGATTAGGACATTTATTATTATTTAATTCAAAGAAGAGTTAAAAGAGTTAAAATCAAAGTTTATTTACTAAAACATTTTTAATATAGGGTTATACATAAGTTAAATTCGATTGTAAATATTCATTAGAAATATAAAAATATTTCCTACATAAGGATATTTTATTTATAATTTTTAGACATTAAATAATTTAATTTATTTATGACACAATGATGATGTAGTAATTACCTAATTAATGAAAAATTAGAATAATTGATATTATAAATACCCAAATATATATAATTTGAGACTTTTTATGAATTAAACGAATTTTCTAGGTTACTATGACATGTTAGGATTTCTCTAATTAACTATTTTCGAATTAATAATTCTGTTATATTTTTACAAAAATAAATTATTGAATAGTATCAAAATTGACATAAAAGAGTTTTTAAAACAAATATTATATTATTAATTGATATTAAATTACTAAAAATATAAGGTTCGGCCAAGAGACTTATATAATGATAGGTTCATCATTAATGGACCACTTGGGGGTCTCTTGGATGTATATTGTATGTTTATTAACCATATAATATAAAAATACAAAGAGACATTGTAAAAGTGAAACTAATTAACTTAGAGTTAATACTTAAAGATAAGGTTAATATAATGACCCAAACCTGTCTAAATTCTATTGGTTGAGTGGCTTTAGACCTATCCCCACCTTAAAATTTAAATAATCAACTTTGGATCCATTAGAAACCGAATATGAATTTATTATAAATTAATATTTCTAGCTTTTCCAAAGGTGCCCCTCACCCCTCTTTTAAAAAGGCACTCCTCCTTCTCATTTATTCATACCTTAAAAGCATTTTGGTTCGGCCAAACACTGCCCCAATACTCTCCCAACTTCCCTCACTACAACCTAGAGGCCTTAGTTTGATCAGAAAGACAACCTAAGGAGCCCTTTTGGTCAAATCAAAAGGAAGAACCCGAAGAAGAGGTAATGATTTCACCACCCTTTTCCAAGTTCCTTTCTTCTTCCACTTCTTCTTCCTTTGTTATTACCATTATAAAATAATAACTCCAGTATAATATATATAATGTGATGTTATTATAAATATGGTACAACCATATTCAGTATTCTATCCACCCTTTGAATAACATGTCACCATATGTGCGTACGTACGGCTTACCGTCTCCACGTCGTGGTGTAATTGTTATTCAATATATTATTATTTGGATGGGTATAATAATGATGTTTAACTCATGTAAATAATAAATATAACATTTTAGTTATTATGTATATATGATATACCATCCATTTATATATTATTTTAATATCAAAATAACGATATTGTCGCTCGTGCGTACGTACTGACTACCATCTCCACGAACGCGATGAGATTCATTCTCCATCGTATCCATTCAAGTATAATTATCATTTTATGATTTAAAAATAATGTTTAATGACTTGATATCATTATGTATATGAATAATATACAACCTATCCATGACAAACATGTCTTATGTAACAAAACATATAAAAGAAAACGAGTAAGGTAACACCCGAAACGATGATAATACTAAGATATTATTAACAAATAAATGTTAAAAGATCATATATGATATAATATGAATGTATACGATTCTTGTATAATTTAATAACAATTTTTTCACTATTATACAGGAGGTTAACCTACCCCAACCAAGGAAAAGTACAAGGTAAGGGTTATTTCACAATCTCTTCATTATCCGAGGTTGTTTATACGTAATAATCTACTGGGATCTCTTTATCATCCACATCCATGTTTCTTAAAAATGAATTTCAAAACATTTTTACTATTTACTAGAATATGGGATAAAGTCATTTATACCCTTGTTTGACTTTTTATAAAAGGTTTATAAAGGAATCTTTCCATCGTTTTCCAAACAAGGTGATTTTTAACCTTTTCGACAAAATTAAGGTAAGAATGTTTTTTTAACTTATACGGCGGGTGCGGCTATTTTCCGCCGTTATAAAATCATTAAAGCTTCCCTTACAATATTATAAGAATATTTTCAAAGAAAATGTTTTATTTCATAAATATAAGACTCTTAAATGATTTCTAAATAGAAAGAGATATTTCTATGAAAAGAGTTTTGATTTCATCTATGTCAACATCCTTTGATGGATTTTACGCTTATTTGAAGTTGATTTATTATGATACAAAACTTCTATATTGTATTGAAGTTTTTGTGATATGTTTGACTGTGTATGTAATTTTTTTATACCGTTCATAGTTTATGGTGAAAGTATTGACATTTCGTATGCTAGTTTTAATACGAATGTTTATGTTATGTTTAAACCTTTTCATATGGGAATGCATTGGACTTAATATGTGACAGTGGAGCCTGTTATAGCTCCTCGATGCATCGGTAGGTCTCATGAGACAAACTAGTGTCTTGGAACAAGGCCTTAGCAAAATCTTATTTGTAGTCTTGGCATGAGGCCTTGGCTATGTGGTTATGATAGTCTGACATTATGCATTCCATCATTATAAAAGTGGTTATTGATATTTCATGTGATAATTCGATTAGTAGAATATCCATGTGAATAAGTAAATGACATTATTTCATTTTACGTTTTCCATACTATGTTGAAGTTCAAGTTTAAAAGGCTTTTGTTTTAGTTATACATATTGCCTTAAATGTTTATGCTTATTTTTGAAAGTTTCCTCTATATTGTTATCCTTACTTGGAATTTGAGATCACCCCTTTTCTATGTTTTATTTTTCCCAAGAAGTGAAGAAGTAAATTATGAATGACCTGTAGGGATATTATGTGGGGATATGAGTGTCGAATATGGAGACAATATGTTGTTGTAGTAGTTTTTCACTTTACGATGTAATGTAAGACTTATGAATATATCTAGTGTTTCCAAGGATACTAAACCAATCGGTCTTTCGAGATTTGATCTTTCTTGTGATCACGCCAATGTTATGTAATAATGCACCGACTCTAGGTAACTGGTGTCGGGGCGTTACATCGGAATCACACACCGTTAATTTTTGTAGACTCGTAAAATTCACATTTGTTTAAGAAAAAAAAATTCCATGGAAATTCTGGGTCTTTATAGTAAGCACGAGCTCTCTATTGGGATGTAATAATAATAACCTCTAAAAATGCATCTTGGTACCAATCTATGACCACTGGAAGTTCTCCCACTGAACTATTATTAGAAGTATTTAGTAAATACTTGGACAATTGGAAAGAAATAAACCTCATTTCTAGGTACCAATCTATGACCAAAAAGAGGCATTACCAACCATTTCCCAAAACTAGGTACAAACCAGAACCAAACAATTAATATTCAATGTCATGATAATAGTTCCAAAAGTGAAAGAAAACCCAAAATAAATACCAAAATCTAATTCCATAAAATGGGTCTTGACTCCATGTCTGTTTCCTCATCCATGAACATTCCAAGACTATATCAACTCCTTAACATTGGGAGTTTTTCCCTTGTCTTGGCCTGCAACCATGAAATCAACTCGGGTAGCTAATGGGAGCCCAATCAGGGAGTGAGTACAACTCAATAGGCCACCACCAACAATGTCTACAACATATCATGTGTAAAAATATATTGCATGAAAGTAAAAATCAAATGATAAGATAAGAAATGAATAATAGTGGTACCATTAGTTAACAATATTCTCTTTAACCATTTCCATCATTTGTTCCATTTTTATAATTAATTCCCTCAGTTAGGAATTTACATCATTTTAATTTCTGTTATGCCGGTCAAATATTATGAATAAGGGAATACGTAAAATTCCCTAACTCACTAGGGAGAAACCATTTCACATTCATATTATATCACACTGACCTTCGATCCTCAGTCTAGGTAGTCTCATGCAATGAAACCCTTTGGATAATATAGACTCATTTTGACTCCTTGACCCATGAAATCTAGGGATGGGGTTTAAAGCCTCATTCCAATCTGACCAATGGGAAGAGAATCTCAAGTCAACACCCCACATACCATGAATGCATGATGACATGTTTATTTATCCATTTACCATATAAACCAATTCATGAACCATGCATGAACAATATAAATAAAATTCACATTTAGTAATTCATTCAATACATAAAACATGTTCATTCCTTAACCCATTATAACATTTTCCTTTTTTTTCATTGCACAAACCATTTAAACCATTTACCTGTTTTCTTCCTAACAAATTTAGCATAATCAAAAATTCCCATTCAATATCCCATTTAACAATTTCATCACTTCAAATAACTTATACAATTTACATATTTCTATTATAATTTTATATCATGTTTGGCACATTCACATTAATCCATTTTACCCTTTTTTACATCATTCCAAACAACACTTTATTCCATAGTCAACAGTAGATACAACTACCAAAATTCCCTTCTCAACCCAACTAACATCTCAACACATTTATCATGGTCTCTATTTTAACACAAGCAAACTTTAGGTTTAACATCATTATTTCCCATGTTCAGGAATATTGGCGCACCCCATGGGTGGTGCTTATCCAGTCTAGTGAAATTCAACGCATACCACGAGGATCATTAGGGGATAAATTTAACATCTAGACAACAAATTAACCAAATATTACTCAAGGGAACAAATTAACAACAAGAGGGAAGCAATGTCCCAACCAAACATGCAAAAATCTACAAAAAAACTATGGGCTATAACTTGTAGTCCACCTACCTTGATTACAATGATGAACACACCCTTATCCTTAGCCTTAGATCTAGATTCAAGAAATCCTAGATGGACAAACCAACGATTCACTAGAAAAAAGAGTATTTTATGGATTTGGAAGAATAATAAGGAAACCAAAAGCTCTAATTTGGAAAATGGAAGCAAGAGGAGCATTAGACTTACCAATAGGTTCGATTGAAACCAAAAACACTCTAAATGGACTTGAATAGAAGGATATTGATACTTGTAAGATCTTGAGGGTTTAGGTTTGTCACTAGGGCTGTAGGAGTAAGAAATAGGGGAAAATTGGGTGATGGTCTTAAAATACTAAGGGGGAAAAGGTAATTTTTTACTTTTTATTGGGGCGCACGGTTTGGCCGCACATTTTTCCAAACTGTGCGCCAACCCTGAACCATCCTATATCCAAGAGGGGATTGGTCACACTATTACCTTATGAACCTCAAATGGTTTGAAAAACCATGCACCAACAATGATAAATGCCTCTATCCAAGGTCACACTGTTTGGATTTCCCCCTTACATGGTTTACTCTAACTGTGCACCAATCATGTGACTAATAATGGATGGCCTGATTTCCCTTTCTTTCATATCCCGTACCCCTGGAACACCCCCTGGATTCCTCATACATTTGGTGAAAATTTATTTATCCAAATTTAAGGTATTTAAACCAAAATTTAAATAAGAAAATAATTCCATGATTTTTTGGATCTCACAACCTCCCCACCTTATAATGGATCGTACTCGAGCTACATACCAAGCCTCATTGAACTTATGAAGTAAAGAGATCGGACCATTGAGCCCGCATATCCAAATCTCTATCCCAAGTCTGTTCCTAAACATTACCATGCTGTCACTAAACTCAAACCAAAGGTATACTCTTTCCCTATATAACTTTCTCACTATGATCCACAATATGAACCAAATGATCTTTAAAAGACGCATCTGCCTCGAGGTCAATATACTCAAAATCAATAATACAAGATGGGTCAGGGTGATACTGCAGAAGTTGAGACACATGATTTTTTTTGGCATACCACTATACCACAATGAAATATCCAATCATCACTCCACCTATCTGATCATCTCCACAATCTCAAATTTCCCCCACTTACCTGGGTTCCAACTTACCATGTTTTCAAATTTGATGGTGAACCAACCTTAGAGACACTCTAAGATACACATGATCACCGATCACAAACTCAAGGGGTCTATTATGCCGATCCACATATGACTTCTTCCTACTATGAGTTTTTTCCATATTTTTTCAAATCAAATGAACTCATTTCGATGTATTCTTCATGAGACTCGGTCCTAACAACATTGATTCCACAGCTTCCAACCAACACAATAGAGATCTACATGGTCTAATAAGGATCATGTAACACCCCAAGATTTCATAGTACATTATTTCTTCAAAGTAACTCAATAACTTGCTCTACACGCAACACCGAGTTCAAGCACACCATGACTTACCAAACTAGCCATTCAAAAGAGGTTATGAATATTATTTACTAAATTTTGAACTTTATACAATCCTTATAATTTCAGAATACATATTATGAGTTTCTTAGACATAATAAAAAAACAAATTCATTTTTTTTCAGATAAAAGAAGTATTTTTAAAAAAATGCAATTTTACCGCCTTTTAATGGTGAACCATTTTTAAATCCAATATTTGAAACTTTTATATATTTAATATGCAAAATAAAATTCTTCTTTAGAATCAGGAAATAATAATTTAGTTTCAATAAATTTTTGGTGTTTTTCTTATAACTTTTGTATTTGGGTGAATAGTTAAAATACAATATTATAACTGAAAACAACTTTTTTTAAAATAATTTGTAGTGATAAATTATACATTTTAATGGTTTGGAAGTATAAATAGATTATATTTTTACCATTTAATCTAATGTTATTCATTGGAAATAATTTCACTTTTAAATTGAATATAAACACGTATCAATCTTTTGTTAGTTATTATTTTTTAAAAACACACTTTTTGGTTTTGAGAACGGAAATTAATTTTAAATTAATAAATGAAAATTATATGTTTTTAATTTGGTAAAATAGACTTAATTTTTTAATTCATAATATGAAAATTAGTTTAGGGTGAAATTTTGGAATTTTTTTGAAAACGTTTGATTTTTGATGAATAGTGAAAAAACATTGAGTTATTGGTTAAAACCGCCTTTTTATTTAAATAATTATTTATTCTATTTAAATTAATTTTAAGTCAAAATAGATAAATAATACCTATATAAGTTCAATATAATTCATTAGAGTTATTTTATAATAAGTTTATATGTATAAAAAATTTATTGAACTTTTTACCGTCTTTTACCCACCTCCTAGGAGCAATTGCAAATTTTCATAAAACTTAATTTTATCGCTTCTATGAGTTGAATTTCAAAAATCCGAGAGACACAGTTAATCTCAATAAGTAAAATGTGGTTCAATAAGATGAAAATAATTTTTTGGTGAATAGTAACTTTTGACTTTTATTTGCCGCAGTTAAAGGTAAATAGGGTAATTCAAGGTAAAAAGAATATTAAAATAATACTAAATTAACTTAACACTTGTCCTAACCTTATTGGATGAGTCATAGCCGACCATGGGAATCCTTGGGTCGATTTTGGGACCCCATGGAGCCACTTATGAATGATAATGACACTTTATTTTAATTAACTTAAAGTAAAGACAAAAAATGACATAAACAAATATCCTTTAGTAAATCAATTTATACATTGGGTTATATAAGTCATATTTTCGACTATAAATATTCATTAGAAAGCTAAAAGGATTTCCTACATTATGGTATTTTTTTATAATTTTTAGAAATCAAATAAATAAAATTATTTATGACACAATAATGATGTAGTATTTACCTCATTAAAAAATGATTTAAATAAATAAGATTATTAATATTAAAACTATATCCAAAACCTATCCAATTATTATTGGATGATTTCATTTCTGCCATTATTCATCTTATATTTGACTTTAATTATTTTTGGACCTTTAGAAACTGAATATCACTATATAATAAAATAATATTTTCACACTTTCCTAAAGAGCCACTCCTCCCCCTTATGAAAGGACACCACTTCTAATCCATTACACACACCACTCAAGCCACTTGGATCATCCAAAACCTTCCCAAATAAGCTGTCAAGATCTCTATATTACACCTAGAATCCTTACCTTAGGTAGAAGTCACTTCAAAAAGTCCTTTGGTTTCAGACCAAAAGAAGTTACCCAAATTAAAAGAAGAACAAGGAACATACGAGCGAGTCAAGTCAGACACGTGGTAAGGGGTTTCTTATCTCACTTTTAATTCCGTGATATTTTCATTGTTCACCACTTATTTATTATATGTGGTGTATTGTGTACTTCCATTTGATATATATTATCATGATTCTCTTTATATTCATGATATTCTGTGATTCATTTGGTAGTTATTGACTATTGTTCATACAACTCGATTGATTACAACGAGATAAGGTTTATTTACTCAATCACATTATTATCTGAGATCATTCATGTGTAAGTATTTTCTAGGACATACTTATCATAGATACCCATATTTTATAAAAATAATTTCAAATGGAATATTTTAATGTTTTATGGGAGGTTCTATTTAACTAGATCATCATTCTAAATGTTTTAAAGATTTATCTTTATAAAACCTTTTAATTAATGTCCATGTTTTCAAAATGATTTTAAGGATTTATTTATATGGACATGAATGTTTTGAAATGATAATTATTTTAAAAAATTTGAAAGTGGCATGGGATACTTTGATTCAAAAATCCCTTTTAATGAATTCCTTTATAAATTTTGATAATTTTAAACGATTTCATGAAAAAGGGGTATTTCTCTCAAAGCATTTTACTGATCATTTTCATTTATGTTAGCATAATTTAATGGATTTTAAACTTGTTTGAATTTTATTTATTATGATATAAATCTTCCATATTGTATTAAATGTTTTGTGATATGTTTGACTATGGATGTGTTATTTTTTATACCATTCATGATTTATGGATAAAGTATTGATGTTTCGTATGATACTTTTAATACAAATGTTTATGTTATATTTCAACCTTTTCTTATGATGAATTTATTGGACTAGTATGTTCCAGGTTGGGGACCCATAAAAGTAAGCCCTCTAGGTTGGGGTCCAGTTACAACAGACCCTCTAGGTTGGAGTCCAATTACAGAGGCTCTCCGGGTTAGATTTAGGTTACAGAGGCTCTTCGGGTTGGAGTTTGGTTATACAGGCTCTCTGAGATGGAGTTCGATTATAGAGGCTCTCCTGTTTTGGGTCCAGTTACAATTAGCCTATAGGTCCTGGCACAAGGCCTTGACACATAAATTAAAGTCTAGTACTATACATTCCCTCATTATGAAATTAGTTATTACATGTGATTATTCTACTAGTAGAATATCCATGTGCATGTTTATATGGTAATGTTTGATTTATTTTTTCCATATTATGTTCCAGTATATTTTTAAAAGGCTGTTGTTTTTTACACATATTTCCTTAAAAGTTTATAGCTTCTGCTAAATTATTTACCCTTACCGAGCATCTGATCTCACCCCTTTCTTATGTTTTATTTTTCCAGGATATGAAAAGGTTAGTTATGAGTGACTTGCATGAATAATATAGGAGGATTGGAAATCTCTAATGGAATAAATTACTATTTTTTTCTTTTCAAGTTGTAATGTTGAACATCACGTATGTAATCTATTTTCCAAGACTGCTAAACTAATCGGTCCTTCGGGACTTGATTCCTGGTAATCATGCCAATGTTATGTAATAATGCACCGACTCTGGGTAACTGGGGTCGGGGCGTTACAGTTGGTATCAGAGGAAGTTTAGAAATAACCTTTGAAACTAGATTTAGATAAACTCTGATTGTATCACATTACCCTAAGATATACTTTGAAGATTAGTATAGAAGAACTTCCTAGAATTTTGGTAATGTTGAGATTTTGTGTGTTTCCAAGAAAATAAATCCCTGTCTGGATATGTGGAGGTAGAGGAGGCTCTGGCACATATGTACCTAGGGGTAAAACCTGAAAATACCGCTTTGAGATAGACTCTAATGGGAACTGGTGCACAACAACGGTCCTTGCTGCACTCTTGGTTACGATACTCCCGGGGGATATGCTTAGGATAATTCTCATTTTCTTTACAAATCATTATGAAGGATTTATGAGTATATACCTTCTCAAAGAAAATATTTTTATGATTATGGATTATATCCATAAACTGTTCAATTTACGTTGGTATTTTACAAGTTTGGAATTATTCAATGCAATTCATAAACTGACCTAGTGTATGCCATTGTATAGAAATGGCACCCAATAGAAGGAATGTGAACTCTAGCAATACATATGATCCAAAGAGTAAGAATGATCATATCTTTCATGGTATTAAGCCAAAATTTAGAAGGGAAATAGTTTCCCATGTATTCTCAACATATGAAGAAATAGTATCATGTGTTAATAAGATAAGAAAAGAATTCTCCAAGTCCTATGGCTTTGAAGGGAAGCAAGAGGAGAAAAGGATGGAAGAGAGAAATATGGATAAAGGGAATAGGGAAAAGAAGGACTTTTCCATTTGTGATAACTGTGGAAAGAATCACCTTGGTAATTGCTTGAAGGGAATGAGAGTTTGTTATAAGTACGGAGAAAAAGAACACCAAGTATGTGATTGAAAGGGTAAGAAAAAGGTTTCAAATGTACAATGATTCATCTACAAGGAGTTGGGACACTATGAAAATCAATGACCAAATCATCAGAGTGTACCCAAAATGTTGTTATTGGATAATAATCAAGTTATGATACTACCGAGGATGAAGAGAAATAATTAATAGTTCTTATGTTGTTATTAATGTATTGTGTCATTTGAGTATTGTATTAATTATGTACATGTTATAATAATTATAGAGTATATAAGGATTGTACTATAGTACTATTTCATTAAGGACTTGAGATTGTGTGGAACCAAGAAAAGTGACTCAATAGCAGGTTAAAGTTTTTGGAAAATATATGGTTGAGAGAAAGATAAACCATAACATGGTTCTGATACTGAGGTTGTGATTTTGGAATAATACATGATTGATTTGGATAAATTATATTGGATATTCTTGACAAACATGAAACTGATTAATGATTTTTATAATCCATTATTGTTGGATTTTACAACATTTTTAGATAGGAGTATATCCAGTATTCTATAAGTAATAAGGGAGCATGAATGTAATCAATAATGTTTTGTGGTAATTTAGGATGTCGCAGTGTTTTAAAAGAATACATGATGAAGGTGGTCACGTGTTATTACCTGAAAAAATGGATCTTAATTGTGTTTACCTTCCTTATAAATTTTGGACTGTGAGTTTGGATAGACGTATTTTGGATAAGTCTAGTTTGATTTTATTTTTGGATTTCCATAAAAAGGACAACACGGAGATCAGGTGGCAACCCGTCGCGTCCGACAAGGCTGCGAGACCTGAACCCGCAACCGAAGGGTGACAAGGGTGTATCACCTACCACTGGCCCACGTGATGTCATGGATTGAATAATGTAGATTTTTTTAAATTTTTGTTAGATGAATTTTAAATTCATTTTTTTGGAACCCTATATGAATAGGATAAATAGAATATTTTTTGAGTTCTATTATCTTTTAGAGTGAAAGATGAGTTTTTTGTAGAAATTAGTTAAAGTATGGAACTCTACTTGTTAAGTATATATATTTTTCTTATCTTATTATATGAAGATATTAATTCTTAAACTTTATGTAAGGGATCTTAAAACTAAAAATGTGTTATCCTAATACCTTATGTTTTAGTGAACCGATGATATTTTAAATCATCATAGATTGATGGCTTTGAGGCCCTCAATTTTACAATTATTTGTGACTGATGACCTCAATCACCCCTATAAATAATTACATTTTCCCTCCAATTATGTGTCTCTAATTTTCACTAATGTTCTTCTAATAGAAATCATAATTTGGTAGTGACTTTTTCATTCCCCTTTTCCTCTTATTAAGACTAAATTTTATTAACCTAATATCCGATGTGGGTTTTCCCAGAAAGGTATTTTCTATTTTCAACCTTTTATTTTTGAAGAATAATTTCAAATTGCGAGGACGCAATTTATTGAAGGAGGGAAGAATGTAACACCCTAAGATTTCATAGTACGTTATTTCTTCAAAGTAATTCAATAACTTGTACTACACGCAACACCGAGTTCAAGTGCACTAGGACTTACCAAACTAGCCGTTCAAAAGTGGTTATGAATAGTATTAAATAAAATTTGAACTTTATATAATCCTAATAATTTTAGAATCTATATTATGAGTTTCTTAGACATAATGAAAAAAACAAATTCATTTTTTTCAGATAAAAGAAGTATTTTTAAGGAAATGTAATTTTACCGCCTTTTAATGGCGAACCCTTTTTAAATCCAATATTTGAAACTTTTATATATTAAATTTGACAAAATAAACTTCTTCTTTAGAATTGGTACATAAGAATTTAGTTTCAATAAATTTTTGATGTTTTTCTGATAACTTTCATATTTGGGTGAATAGTGAAAAATACTATATTTTAACTGAAAACAACTTTTTTAATCAAAAAAATTTGTAGTGTTAAATTATAAATTTTAATGGGTTGGAAGTATAAATAGATTATATTTTTATAATTTAATCCAATGTTATTCACTATAAATAATTTCACTTTGAAACTGAAGATAAACAAGTATCAATCTTTTGTTAGTTATTATTTCTTAAAAACACGTTTTTTGGTTTTGACAATGAGAAATAATTTTAAATTAATAAATGAAACTTCTATGTTTTGAATTTGGTAAAATAGAATTAATTTTTGAATTCAGAATATCAAAATTATCTTAGGGTGAAATTTAGGTATTTTTCTGAAAACTTTCAATTTTTGATAAATAGTGAAAAACACTGAGTTATTGGTTTAAACCGACTTTTTATTTAAATTTATTTTAGGTAAAAATAGATGCATAATACCTATATAAGTTCAATATAATTCATTGGATTCATTTTATAATAAGTTTATATATATAAAGAATTTATTAAACATTTTACCGTCTTGTACCCACCTCCTAGGAGCATTTAGAAATTTGCATAAAACTTAATTTTACCGCTTCTGTGAGTTGAATTTAAAAAATCCAAGAGACACGGTTAATATCAGTAAGTAAAATGTGGTTCAATAAGATGAAAATAATTTTTGGTGAATATTAATTTTTGACTTTTATTTACTGCGGTTAAACGTAAATAGGGAAATTCAAGGTTAAAAGAATATTAAAATAATAAAAAATTACCTTAACACTTTTCCTAACCTTAATGGATGACCATGGGAATCCTTGTATTGATTTTGGGACCCCACGGAGCCAGTTATAAATGATAATGACACTTTAATTTAATTAACTTAAAGTAAAGGCAAAAATGACATAAACAAATATCTTTTAGTAAATCAATTTTTACATGGGGTTATATAAGTCATCTTTTTTACTCTAAATATTAATTGGAAAGCTAAAAATATTTCTTACATTATGGTATTTTTTTTAAATTTTTAAACATTAAATAAATTAAATTATTTATGACACAATAATGATGTAGTATTTACCTCATTAATAAATGATTTAAATAAATACAATTATTAATATTAAAGCTATATCCAAAACCTGTCCAATTATTATTGGATGATTTTATTTCGACCGTGAGTCATTTTATCTCTGACTTTAATTAGTTTTGGACCTTTAGAAACCTAATATCACTATTTAATAAAATAATATTTTCACACTTTTTAAAAGAGCCCCTCCTCCCCCTTATAAAAGGACACCACTTCTAACCCATTCCACACACCTCTCAAGCCCCTTGTCTCATCCAACCCCTGCCCAAATAAGCTCTAAAGATCCTTATCTTACACCGAGAAGCCTTACATTAGGTAGAAGTCACTTCAAAATGTACTTTTGGTTCAAACCAAA
This sequence comes from Viscum album, assembly GCA_963277665.1. Taxonomy (NCBI): domain Eukaryota; kingdom Viridiplantae; phylum Streptophyta; class Magnoliopsida; order Santalales; family Viscaceae; genus Viscum; species Viscum album. The sequence continues at coordinate 870,876,132 of OY728143.1, read as the reverse complement.
GGAAGTTACCCAAATTAAAGGAAGAACAAGGAACATACGAGCGAGTCAAGTCGGACACGTGGTAAGGGGTTTCTTATCTCACTTTTAATTCCGTGAGATTTCCATTATTCACCACTTATTTATTACATGTGGTGTATTTTGTACTATCATTTGATATATATTATCTTTATTCTATTTATATTCATGATATTCTATGATTCATTTGGTGGTTATTGACTATTGTTCATACGTCTCGATTGATTACAACAAGGTAAGAGTTATTTCCTCAACCTCATTATTATCCGAGATTGTTCATGTGTAAGTATTTTCTGGGACATTATTATCATATATACCCATATTTTATAAAAATTATTTCAAATGGAATCTTTTAAGCTTTTATGGGAGGGTCTATTTAACTAGATCATCATTTTAAATGTTTTAAATATTTATCTTTATAAACTCTTTTAATTAATGTCCATGATAACAAAATTATTTTAAGGATTTATTTATGTGGACATGAATGTTTTGAAATGATAATTATTTTAAAAAGTTTAAAATTGGCATGGGACACTTTGATTCAAAAATCCCATTTAAATGATGACCTTTATAAATTGTGAGAATTTTAAACGATTTCAGGAAAAAGAGATATTTCTCTCACAGCATTTTTCTGATCGTTTTCATTTATGTCAACATACTTTAATGGATTTTAGACTTGTTTGATGTTAATTTATTATGATACAAATATTCCATATTGTATTGAATGTTTTGTGATATGTTTGACTATGGATGTGTTATTTTTATACCATTCATAGTTTATGGATAAAGTATTGACATTTTGTATGGTAGTTTTAATACGAATGTTTATGTTATATTTCATCATTTTCTTATGATGAATGTATTGTACTAGTATGTTCCGGGTTGGGGATCGGTAAAAGTAAGCCCTCCAGGTTGGAGTTCGGTTACAACAGACCCTCCAGTTTTTTGTCCGGTTGCAGAGACTCTCCGGGTTGGAGTCCGGTTACAGAGGCTCTCCAGGCTGGAGTCTGGTTACAGAGGCTCTCCGGGATGGAGTCCGGTTACAAAGGCTCTCTAGGTTTGGGTCTGGTTACAGTTATCCCATAGGTCCTAGCATGATGCCTTGACATAGAAATTAATGTCTGGTACTATACATTCCCTCATTATGAAATTATTTATTACATGTGATTATTCAACTAGTAGAATATCCATGTGCATGTTTATATGGTAATGTTTGATTTATTTTTTCCATATTATATTCAACTTTATGTTTAAATGGATTTTTTTTATTAAACATCTTTCCTTAAAAGTTTATAGCTTCCGCTAAATTATTTACCCTTACTGAACATCTGAGCTCACCCATTTCTTATGTTTTGTTTTCCCAGGATATAAAGAAGTTAGATATGAGTGACGTGTAGGAATAATCTATGAGGATTGGACGTTTCTAATGGAATAAATTACTGTTGTTTTTCTTTTCAAGTTGTAATGTTTAACTTCATGTATGTAATGTATTTTCCAAGACTGCTAAAATGATCAGTCCTTCGGGACTTGATTCTTTGTAATCATGCCAATGTTATGTAATAATGCACTGACTCGGGGTAACTGGGGTCAAGGCATTACAGAGCACCTCACAGAGTTCTATTTGAATCATAACTTGGTAACTATTATTGTAGAAAAACTCCACAAGCACAAAATTATTTTCCTATGATCAACCACAATCAAGAACAAAAGCCTTCAACATGTCCTCTATTACTTTAATAGTGCACTCTGATTTCCCATCCATATGTGGGTGAAAGTTCATACTCAGAAACAACTAGGTACCAAGTGCCCACTATGATCCCTACTATAATCATGAAGTGAAACATGAAACATAATCCAAAACTATAGTTCACTATACCCCATGGAATCAAACTACATATCAAACATGCAACTTACTCAACTAATCGACAATAAAAGTATCTCAAATCAGAAATATATGTGTTAGCTTAGACTATCGATGAAAAACTACCAAGATCACATCATTCATATGGGGAATCCTTGGGAGACCCACCCTGAAATCCAATTTTCAATCATCTCATTTCTATTCTGGATTGGGAAATGGCTGCAACAAACCACCTAGTCACTGATTCTCAGCATTCACCTACGAATAGGTAAGGCCTAACACTATGAAACCTGTAACCTGTTTCTTCATCCATGACCACCAATACTACCTATGAAGATCACGATAAATTTTGGTTAAACCAAGATGCACTACCCACTTTGAAGAATGAAACTCACACATCAAATCTTCATGCAAACCCTTTGCAACAACCACACAACCACAAACATAAATGATCTCGTCCTCACCAATGGTCCAAATGAAAGGTGACTACACACCTTTAAGACATTCCCTTAAGCCAAACATTTTGAATCCTTGTATTGTGTTTTCTTGATCCAGCTCAAAATCAAGGAATCAACTTCCAATAATGAAAAAGATTCATATTCCCTTGACCATCCTAAAACCTAAAAATGAATCCCAATAAGCTACATCATCATCTTTCAATTAGAACTAGATTCTTTAAATCCTTGATTTTGAGTCTTTTGGTTTAAAGCATCATCAATATTTTTTCCATTTCCTGACATGTAAACCATCTCAAAATCAAAATATTGCATGTAATAAAATCATCATTTGTACCAAAGATTCAAATAACACTATGAGAAGATGTAATTAAGTCTTTTATGGTCTGTATACACCATAAACCATTATCACAACAAGTAGTACTGCCAACAATTTAAGGAATACACCACCGTGGACAATTCAGTTTCATGAATAGGGTAGTTTCCTCCATAAGACCTCAATTATTTTTAACCATATGTGGCAAACCGGTCTTCTTGCATCAACAATACCAACACTAGTCACGACACAAAAAAATGTTTACATCTTATCTAGCTGAGGTACGATTAGAATCGATTCAGTTTCAATGGTCTCTCTAACTATTGGAAATAATTATCACATGCATTAGACCTTTCAAACTTGATTCCCTTCTTAGTCTAACACAAAAGTGGTTCTTCAAAATTTTAAAATTATTTAATAAACCTTCGGTAATAGCCAACCAAGCGTAAAAAACTTCAGACATCAGAAAAATTCTTGGGATTCTCCCATGACACAACTACCTGGGCTTTATTTGGATTCCCTGGCACACCTTACTTAGAGATTATGTGACCTAAGAAATGTACCCTATTTATCTAGAAATGTTTTTTGGATATCTTGGAATATAGTTTATTCTCTCTTAGAGTACTCAGGACGATGACAAGATGTTTGGCATGATCATCATGAGTCATAGAGTACACCAAGATTTCATAAAAAACTACAAACTAATCTAGGTAAGGGTGAAATATTCAATTAGTTAGGGTCATAAACACTGTCGGTGCATTGTTCAAACTGAATGACATCACAAAAAACTCATATAAACCATATGTAATCCTAAAGGAAGTTTACAGTACATCAGAAGTTCTGACACTCAACTTGTGATATGCTGACCTCATATCAATCTTGGAGAAGATTAAATCACCTTGTAGTTGGTTAAACAAATCATCAATTTGAGGGATAGGGTATTGGTTCTTAACCATCATCTGATTCTTCCTCCGATAATCGGCGCACAACTATAGGGATCCATTAGCCTTCTTGGTAAACAACACTATAAATCCCCAAGGCGACGTACTAGGATGAATTAAATATTTATTATATAATTCATCCAAATAAGTTTTAAGCTCTTGGAGTTCTACTGTTTCCATTCAATATGGAATAATAGAGATTGGTTATGCTCCCTTAACAAATCTATCATGAACTCAAAATATCTCTCAGGTAGAAGCCCCATCAAGTCCTCAGAAAAAACATCTAGAAACTGATCCAACACAGGAGGAAAAACAAGCTACTCCAATCCTTCATCATTATGCATAAGAGAAGACACTTGTACTGTGAGTTCTCCCAACTACTGACAAACTTTCTCTACACGACATGCCCAGGCATCCCATTCACCACAAGGGACATAAGTGTATACCTCAAGATAAATGAATGTTAATATTTGGCGATAATTGTTGATATGTTCATGATACAACTTCATCCAATACATAACCAAAATCATACCAAAACTTGATATATTGATAACAAAAACTCCCAAAAGAAATTTTACCCACCAATTTCAAGAGCACGCCCCTTATAATAACCAATATTTTCATCTTTCAACCCTAACAATGTATTGATCAACATAAACTGACCCATACATTTCATTTATAGGCCCAACATAAGCACAAACTTTGCAGAAAGAAAATAATGTGAGGAACCTATATCAAATAAAGCACTAGAAATCATAGAGGCTCCACAAATTACACGTCGAACAGTTGATGGACAAACTTCACCACCTCTAGGTGTAGGATGAACTGCATAAAGCTGACTCGTCCCTCTACCTAGGTCTCCTTTTAGATTTACATATGCTACACTACCCTGCTGATATGGATTCTCTCATCCTAGAGTACCATGTCCTCCTCTTCGATTAGTATGTCCATTTGAGCTCCAAATACCTACCGGTATGGGGTAACTAACCCCTACCTACACTATTTCCTGGCCTTATCCCTCCATCAATACCCATATATCGATAGTTCTTATAGAACCTCTACATATTACCCAACCTACCACATTCTCGGCACTAAACTGGTGGTCAGGTAAACTGACCACACTAATGTCCCGACCTACCATACTGATTTCATAAAACCCGATAGCTACCCTTAGATATTGGTCCCCTTTTCTTACTACCCCATCCACTTTTTCCATAGTGAAAACACTTGAATTAATGATTTTTACCATCATAATTCATACCACTTGATCACCCAATTGAGATTGATTTCCCACTACTAGGAGAATATCTGAGATTTACATCTAAAATAAGGGCCTGATATACCACTTCAGCAAACCTATTTAAATGTAATATGTTCAATTGGAAATTAATATCAGGTCTAAGTACATATTGGAAGTGACTTTCCATTTCTTCCTTGTTCCCTACCAATACTAGTATAAATCATTGAAATTCGGTGAAATGGATAGAATAATCTATCACTATTATAGTTCCCTAAGTCAAACTCATAAACTCTACAGCCTTCAGCTACCTCAAGGTATCTGGATAGAATTATTCAAGAAAATTTTCTTGGAATCCCTTTCACAACATAACCTTTTCCTTCTTAGTCTAAACCAATATGTACCACCAGTGTTTTTCCTACCCTTGCAACATGTAAGACACCAACTTGACTATCTCATTAGGAGGAGTCTCTTGATGATCAAATATTATCTGGATGAACTCTATCTAGAACTCAGCTACCTTCGGCCCACCCTCTCTAGAAAAATTTGGAGGGTTCTACAATTGAATCCCCTAGTCATCTTAAATATACTCAGAGAAACCCTCACTAGGTCCCATTCCATCATTTTTATAAAATGAGAAAAGTTATCATGGAACTATTCCTCTCCTCTGTTACCCTAAAACTCTGGGGTTCCCTACTATACTTCTAGAGGATCATTCTCGACGATATCCTCTTATCCCCCAACTGACACACATCATCATCACATAAGTTATCTACAATAAAAAAACACATATCAGAACACATAACATAGAACATCAACAATCTTCACAAAGAAGGATCTCCATTATCCATGAAACAACCCATTTATCATTCAATATCCCATCAAACATTGCTATATCTAGAACAGTTCCCTCAACATTCCTACCACAGGTCATGGTTAACATGGGGTAAACTGGAATACCTAGTTAAAGGTGCTTCATTAGTGACCTTTTTAAAAATACTTCTACACTCACAATGAAATTCTCTCCTCTTAGGAACATTTACTAGTTCACAAATCATCACAACCAAAATTGTAAATCATTTTAAACCCTTCATTATGTACAATTATTTGACTATTATTTAACATTATTTTCTTTTTATCCATTTTCCTCATCTTTATTAGACATAGTTTTCTTCAAATTATCAAGAAAGATAAATTCCTATTACCTTCCATTACCCACACACCCATCATGTGTGTGTCTATCATGATACATGCCACCTATATCCCTAGGTGCCTATAATGACACTTGAATGAACAACCCCATGCAATTATGGCCATGAAAATAATATCATAAAAAAGTCACATCACACAAAAAATTGAATCACCCAATTGTAAAATATCATTAAACTGTAAAAACACACATAAAGAGTAGAAATTCTTACCCTGGGCACTCAGGTTTTCCCTTTTACATGGGTTAGGTACTCGCATGCATGAGCTCATTTCTAAGGCCCGACACATCATAATATCTATTTTACTATCCCTAACAGTAAAAATAAGAAAATAACTTCTATGATACCACTTTTTAATGCCCTTGACTCGAAATCCAATAAACTGGTGCCCCGATCCTGGTCTCGACATGACCTCAAGCACACCTCTCCATATTCCAGAGGTTGCTGACTAGTAGAAAGGGTCTAATAAGTCAAGCAGGGAGACTATTCCCTATTAAACAGAGTAATACACAACATATAACATGTGAAATAATAGAAACAATAAGTGAATAATAAGAAATTTTCATTACCAACCATTTCTAAAAACTGGGTACAAACGAAAACAAACAAAAAATATTCAATGTCATGCTAAAAACGCAAAAAGAGAAAGAAAACCCAAAATAAAGACCAACAATTGAATCCCCAAAACTGGTCTAGACTCCAAGTATGAATCCTCATCCATGCACATCCCAAGCCTGGATCAACTCCCCAGTATAGGGAATTTTCCCTTATCCTGAACTGTAACCATAAAATCTGCTCAGGTACTCAATGGTGGATCGAGCATGGTGTAAGTATAACTCAGTAGGTCACCACCAATGGTGTCTAAGAAATATCCAGTCTAAATATAAATGGTATAAAAGTATAAAGTAAATGTAAATATAATAAAATCATAACTTTGGTACCATTAGTTAACAATATTCAATTTAGCCATTTTCATCATTTATGCCATTTTTATCACTAGTCATTTACATTATTTTTATTTCACGTATGCTGGTCAAATATTAATCATAATGGAATAAGTCGAACTCCCTAAATAAGTAGGGGAAAACATTTCACATTAAAATTATATCACACTTACCTTGGAGCCTCATTCTAGGTAGTCTAATGCAATGAAACTGTTAGTGGGGTAAATCCTCAATCTGGCTCCCTAACTCGTGCATTTTAGGGTGGGGTTTAGATCCTCAATCCAACTTGACCTATGGGCATAGAACATCAAGTCAATTACCTATATACCATCAAGCCATGGACATGTTCTTATTTATCCATTTACCACATAAAACACATCATGAACCATGCATAAAAATATACATAGCATTCACATTTCATAATTCATTCAATAATTAAAGTATGCTGATTCCTTAACCCAGTAGCACATTTTCCTTTTTCATTACATCAAACATTTAACCCATTTACCTTTTTTCATCCTAACCCATTTATCAAAATGAACAATTACCATTCATTATCTCATTTAAAATTTTCATCAATTCACACGCATCAACTCATTCATAAATTCATTTGACTTAGACCATTGATTCACTTCAATTATAATTTTGTATTCCATTTTACACATTCATAATAATCCATATAAACCCTTTTCACATAATTACAAATATTCCCTTATTCAATTTTCAACAATAGTCACAACTACCAAAATTACCTTCTCGACCCAACTAAAATGTTAACACTTTTATCATGAGCTCAATTTTAACACAATAAAACTTTAGGCTTGACATCACTATTTCCCATGTTCGGTAATATTGGCGTACCCCATGGGTGGCCCTAATCTTGTATAGTCATCCTCAATAAAACTCAAGTATGAATCTTATTATCTAGAAGAGAAACAAAAAGGAAAGAGTCATTACAAAAGAATTATAACCTAAACCAATAGATTACTAGGGTATATAAAAAAACATAAAAGGAATACCATAAGAAAGTCATCGATGGAATCAAAGTGTCATGTGAAACACACTTGGTTCTAACTTGAATGATAGTAGACCTGGTTTCCTCGGTTCACTGTCTCTTAGGTCCCTATAAGTGAAATCATAACATCCAATTAGATACCCTTTTGGGTCACTGAATAATATATGTTAGCACCCCTAGGTAGGGGCAACTCTCCTAGGGCACTAGCTTGTGATTACACACCAACTAGCTTAACACGCATCCATATCTTCTATTTATCCACCCAGGGTCCCATTATATAACACTGAAGATGTGATAAAAGAGGAAATATAATAGATCATTACATAAATCAATAATAAAAATACGTTTATCAAACCCCATCTCACCTCTAACACCCTCACAAGAAAAAACCCCTTCCATTTCAACATAAAGAAAATGATCACAAAATAAAACAATTATCACCTCATAGGGAAAATTCACACATAAAAAATTTCATGAATTGGGGACTCAACACCAAGGGTATACATTTTTTAGAATACTTTGTAGAATATTTCTAATATGACTTTTAAAAATATTATTAGTATTTTATGTCATTATTTAAATATTTAAAACCCCTTTAAGAAGACATAATTTTGAAAATAATTATATAAAACCATACAATTTCTTATTTTGAAACCAAAATGGGTCTAAATACCATTTATCATAAATTTGAATTTTAAAATGTCAATTTTGAGTTATCACAACTTCATCGAATTTATAAAATTCATCTTAAAATAGGAAATCCATCAAAATCACTTTATGTCAAGTATGCAGATCATGGAAAAAACTCTTTGTATCTCAATGGTTATTATATATATATATATATTTAAATTGATTATTTAAAACATTTAAAATCAATAAGAATCCAAAAAAAATCCATTTAATTAAATTTAATTAAAAAATCTACCTTAGTGAAGTGACGATGAAGATAAAAGTTGTCACCTTTAATAGTGAAAATCCAAAAAAGTAAAGAGACCTCTCCATTAAGACCTAAAAACTAAAACCCCCCATAATAAGTCACAAAAAAAACCCTAAATCCAACAGTGGGACCCCTTATGGTTTTTTGGAGTAAATGAAACCATGAGATAAAGGGAGAAATGGCGAGAAACATGGGAGGAGGATGGATTACCTGAGAGAAACTACTTAAAATCTAAAAATATGAAGTTCATAATAAATGGATATGGGAGGGAGATATTCTTTAGGTGTTCCATAGTAAAGTAAAAATTAGAAGGAGGAAGGGGGAGTGGTAAAACCGATGAAATTTATCATGGGAAAAAGTATAAATTCACTTTAAGTAAAATCGAGTAACTTGATTGTTTAGGCCACACAATTTATTAGACTATGTGCCAACCGTGTCACTCGTACTTGAAAATTGCAACTCAATCACACAGTTTATTCACATGGTTCACCAAACTATCCACCAACCATATAAAATTACTATATTAAAATATATAACACTACTGCACGAACTCCCATATGGGTTTCTCTAATTTTGAGAAAGCCTTGTACCAACACCTTAAAAATAAAGAAAAATCACTCACACTATTTTCACTAGATATCACATGGTACAAACCAAAAGGCGTAATAACCATACAAAATAACTATTAATTGAAAAAATTGAACAAGAAAATTTTGTAAAATATACCCCACATCGTTTTACCTTAACCATGCATGATAAACTTTAAATAAGCTGAAATTTATAGACAAAATAACATTTCAAACTAGAAAGTTTTAAAAAATATAAAACAACTCAAATTAACATAATATAATGTACTGCAGTGACATGGGTATGTCATAATAATAAATCCACATACCCATGTGGATTAAGATAATTTTTTGAAGGATGTAATCCTTGTTTTTCTTGTGAATTATTTTTCTTTTAATTGTTTCATTAATTGGTTATTTTCTATATAATTTTTTTATTTTACATTGTTTTGTGGTGGTGTGGGTACTATTGTGTTCATAGTTTCGAACATCATAACATGGGTTTCATTCTGGATCTTTTTTTACCATATCTAAAGTTATACTAAATTATAATCCAATGAGTTAGTTGGAAGGTGTTCGTGGACCCAAAAAGTGGTATTGGAGCTAGTAGTTGGAGTGATTATAGAGTATGAGGACCTGATGAATGTGTTTGAAATCTTAATTTAGTAACTTCATTATATAATTTTACTTATAATAGAATAATGTTTTATAGTTCTTGATTTCTCATTTTATTTTTACCAGAAGTATTATAAGTTCAAAAGTTCCTGTGGGAAGGAATTAGTTGAGAAAACGTTTTATGTGGAGAAGTTTAATGGAATGGATTTTGGGTTTTGGAAGATTAAGGAATAAGATTTAATTATGAAGGAGTTTAATATTATCTTAAATAGAACCAAGATGAAAGTGCTGAAATTATAGAAAAATAGATATTCTAAAAAAGAAATCAGTTAGGTTGATGTGAATGTAACTTTCCCAAAACATGGAATACAAAATCCATGCAGTGAATAAGAAATAAAAACTAATGAAAAAATTATATGATATATATGAAAATATTACAGTAATAAACAAAGTGTTATTGATTTATAGATTATTAATCATCAATATGTTGGAATAATGATATTCAACTGATCATATAAATGAATTCATCATCACTTTAATTCAGTTGAATTTAGTGATGATAACCTAGATTGTCTTGGTTTAAGAACTTTTGTTTCTCTCTTTTTTTCCGGAGTCACAATACACGATGGTGACCATAGTGATTAATTATAGTGGAAATGTATATTTAAAGTTTTCAGGCATCCTTTACCTAACCTTTAATGAGTATATTATTTTGATGTTGGTTTATGAATATTTTGGAAATTCATAAAACATTTATGGAGGCGGATGTAGCGCTAGGTATAAAAGTCACTAGAAGGGTTAAGAAAAGAGAATATGGAGCTAGATCAGCTTGAGTGATGGTGATACCTTATGATAGTATTATATTGGAAAAGGACACCACAATAAAGATTGTAGTTGATATATAGAGAACTCTAAAAAATATGCCTACGACAGTGGATCATGGAATCTCATACTAAAATATAAGAGAGGCTTGATCCTAAGTACCTCCAGTACATTAGGGACTTGGGTGATAAACTTCAAAGCTTCATTAAATAATATATTCTATATAGGAAGCATTGAGAACTAAAAATCTAGTGAGTATATGAATTTTTATATTTTAATGGTAATTCCCTCAAGATAGTGGGGAAATGTTATGTTTCAATCTAAACAAGGAACAAAATAAATATGGAGTTAGAGAACATATAACATATTCTTGACCTACAAAAAAACCTTATTTAGGTTGATAAACTTAATAATGTGGGTTTTTATAGAATTTTCAAAAATGGTGTGCGGAAGATTTCATGTGTAGCCATGGTAATTGGAAGATATGTGAAGGATAATGCACACTACTTCACGGGTTCACCAAAAATAAGGATGTATTCCTGATAGTTAACTTCTATGAAGTTATGGCATGACCATGTTGGCCATCCTAGTGAGAAGGGGATGTAAATCTATCCTTTTTTTAGATAATTGAAGAAGGTAAAAAGCATGAAGTATGGAATGTGTGAGGATTTCATCTTTGGAAATAAATATAGTGAACCTTTATAAATGGTAGGGAAAATACCAATGCATTAGAATTTGTAGTTGGTACACATGAATGTATAGGGGACGATACCAGTGAGTTATAATGGAGAGTAATTATTCTATGTGATATTAATTGATTTTTCACATACAAAGTATCAGTGTAAATTCTAAGGTAATAGTCTAATGTGTTTGAGAATTTCATTATAAATTGAGATATAGTGGATAAGGATAATAGATGAAAGTTGAAGTGTCTATTCTCAGACAATGGTGGAGAGTATGGAAGAAAGGAAATCTAAAGATTATTCTTTTAGAAAGGGATTTGTTTTGAGAAGACAATTCTATGTACACTAGAACACAATGAATTTTTTATTGGATGGAAAAGAATTTAGTGTATAAGGTAATAAGTATGATAATTTACATGGGGGTTCCCAAGATATTTTGTTGTAAGCCATGAACTGTGTCATGTAGCAAATCAATCGAAGTCCATAATCTCCTATTAGAAAACAATTTAATAGATATATTAGTCTATAATTAATATTATTTTCAATAACATCAAGTTATTTATAGTGATCACTTAAATCCATATTTATACCAAAAATGAGGCAATCATGAGGCTAAATATCAAGAATGTTACTTTTTTGTATAAGGTAATAAAGAGTTTGTAGTCTAACTATGGGACAATGACTCTTATAAATTCATCATAAGTATACATATGATCTTAAATAAAGTAATTATATATAAGGATTGAAAAAATATATGAAATTAAAATGTGTGAAAAGTATCAATAAAAGTTGAGGTTTATTTGGATGGATATGTTTTGGACAATCCAATGAGCATGTTTAGATCTGAAGCACCAAATCATCCAATGAAGTTACTAATGGAAGGGGATAAAATTAGAATGGTGGTTCCTAGGGTAAATGTACCATAGAGATCAATGAATATAAAATATTAAGAACTAAATGCTCATACAATATATGTTTTAGTAAAATAATGTGCTCTACCATAGGGAAAATTATATATATCTTCCAAGGAGAGAAATTCAATTAAAAGGCACAATGACTATTTGAACTACCTTATACTATTATATTATGGAGATCCTAAGAATCTGAGGGAGGGAATATGTTTAAAGTAATTTTAATATTATTAGTTTTCTATGAGTGATGAACTTGATTTCACCAAGTGTATAATACATGTGAGTTGATATAGATACCTTTTAGGAAAAAGGTTCCTCAAAACAAATGGGTTTTTTCATTGAAGGAGGAGGAAAATGGTAGAAGGAGGTACATGTAGCAGGGGGCTGTAGTAGCGGCGGAACTGTAGCGGCGGCGACACTGTAGCAGTGTAGGCACTGTAGCAGGGAATGTAGCAGTGGCGGGACTGTAGTAGGTATTGTAGCAGCCCAGGTACTATAGCAGTACTATTCACCGAGGGGCTCTTTGTGCCAAAAAAATGGGCTTTCAAGCCTAGTCTTCAGGACACTTGGCCTTGGGCCTTCAGGCTATGTAATGGGTCTTCCTCTACCCAGTCTAAAGAGGTCTTTTCTTTAAATAATAAATTGATGTTTAAAAAAAAGGTAAGATTATAGATATTTATAAGTTTTTTAGTATGATTAAAAAATGATTTCATCTAGAGAACTTAGATGGGAGGAAAACATTTCCTCCTATGGACTTAGATGAATAAATTTTCATGAAGTAACTAGTTGCTTTCGAATTTCATAGAAACTGGGGACTAGTGTATAAGATCAAATATAGAATTTATGATTTGAATAAAGCACCATGGTTTTTGAATATGAACTTAAATGAACTCTTAAAGTAGTTGAAGTTTATCTGGATAAATACCCACCATTATTGTTACCGAGATGAGATTGGTAATGGGAAATTTGTTATCTTACCTCTATACATAAATGAAATTATAATTGCAGTTCTGGTGAAGGAAGGAATTGATGAGATGAAGGATGCGTTGTTCAAATTTTTTGAGATAAAGGACCTTGGTTTGGTGAAGCATATTTTTAGGATTATGATTTTGATGATGCTAAGTTCTGATACACTATGCTTGACTCAAGAAGATTATATTCAATGGATATTGTATAAATTTATGTTGTTATGGTCTCAAAGGGTGTCGTTAAGTCCTAAGAGGATATGAAAATTTAATAAATTATAAATTTCTCAAACAACTATGAATAACTTACTAAATGTGTAAATTAATGAGTTTGAGGTTGAACCCAAGAGATATTGAAGGTAGTTTTATAAGAAATTTAACATGATTGATTGAATTTGATTTAAAAAGTGAGATTTAAGAAATTAGATTTGGTTATGAAATCAATTTGTGAATGCATTCTATGGTTTTGTAGATTCCAGGTTAATGTTCTACTGAATTTATAAATTAAGCTGATTTCACAAGATTTTTTTTAGATTTGAGATGAGGAGGATCCTTTTTCTTGGTGTCCCTACTTAATGCATAAATATCCATTTTCTTGTGGTCAAGTACTTTGAGTTACTAGTGAATTAAGTTGTCTCGATACCATTTTTTGAAATAATTACCCTAAATTATTAAATATTTCATTTTTAGTTTAAGATAATTTGTTGAAAAATTTAAAAATAGTTTCTTGATTCTAAACCCAATGATCATGAGATAGGTAGGGGAAGAATTTAAAAATGAAATACGATTGAAACAACCAAATATGAAAAAAAAATAAAAATATAATTCACAACACCCTCCCAATTTTTCTAAATCGCCTAAAATAATTTTGGAGTTACCCCCACCTTATAGTAATGAGGGATTAAGAGAGGAGGAAAAAAGATAATAATCATAGAAAGAAATGTCTGAGTAGAACCAATAAATAAATATTCAACATCGCAACACCACACTTCATGATCTGGTATCCTAGTGATTATCGATACCTTTTGAAATAGTGGCAACATAATATTTATAGGAATTAAATATCCTTGATTAGAATATAATCCTTCATAAATACAACCATTAAATTCCTTGAGAGTCAATACCTGGTTCACACTATGGTCTTTAGTCAATAGAATGAAATTTAGTCAAAATTTTGATTTGAAATGAAAGTAGATTTTTTCCAATCACCTGGTTCACAGTGTGACTTCATCATTCACATTTTGAGATGTCATGGTATAACTCATTTTGAAAGAACTAATCTTTTGGTTCACATCCTAGCATGGTCTTGAAAATTTTCAAGATTCATGGTGTGAAAATGATCTCACACCATGAATGTATCCTATAAAGGTCTATTCTTATTTTTTTCCCTCCAAACTCCTATCCGAGATGCAGAATCATATCTCAAACATATTATTAGATGAATTCATTATTCATATCCTCTTTTATAGGAATAAATCTTCCATTGGATCGTACCACAATATTAATTAATCATTAAACACTTGGGTTGGAATTATCAATTTAATTATAAAAAAATTATGTTAAACCTACCATGATTTAATTCTAATTTCAACAAAATAAAGAGATTAAATGAGGAATTAAATGTTCAAGAATCACATAAGAAAATTTCATCAACTCCTAACTTCTCAGGGAAAAAATTCAAAGATTTATTTTACTCTTCCTATTTTTAATTGAACATTCCTCTTAATGCTTCCATTTTTATTTTTAATTTTATTATGAATGTGAATGCCTCTTTTAATTTAACTCACATTAAATATTTTCATGTATCATCAATGTAAGAATGTAAATAGAGTTTTTATCATGCCTCAAATCATTCTCCTTACCATAGGCTTGCAATGAATCTAATTTCTCCACTTTGTAGAAAAAAATGACAAATTATCATGAGAGATTCATTATTAGGTTCAAATGAATCTTTGAATTTTGGGTAGGTGGTTAAATGATGTAAAATGAGTATATATAAATAGGAGGTTAATCTATAGATCACTCTGCATGATAATAAAAAATATCTCAATATAAATCTCATTTATAAAAACCACAATCGTTTTACCCAAAAAACTCAAAGTAGGATCATGATGAAATGAAATACAATAAATGAAATTCCATTTTGTTTTTTTGAAAGTCTTAGAACAAATCTCATTTCCACCACCAATCCCCAAATGATCTTCCCTTGACACTATTTGTAATATTTATAACAAAATCAATGTTCCATGAATGGCGATTTTGTTAACTTTCCCAAGACACAACTCATTTTTCATTTTTTTTGAAGAGGGTGTGAAATGAATAGAATAAATGATGATCATAAACCATTATCCAAATCCAATGAAATCATACCCACGCTTATCTATTTCATCATGCTTCTCCCTTATACCATGGAACCATCTCCACCACACTTATCTTTTTGATAACCATGAAAAATGCATAGAGTAGTGTGGGAAAGAATTAAGTATGAATATAACACAAATATTCCCCAACAAGGATATTAATGGACTCCACAGGCTTAAAAAGGATTAATTTAAAGGTAGGTCTAGGAAAAAGGGATAATCAAAAAATTCATGAATCTTATTAAATGTTCCTTTTTAAAATCACAACTTAGACCTGTTTTAATGAATGTGTTAGAAAAAACATGCCTAATTTTTATAAGAAATATGATCAATAAAATAATGAGAAATATTAGGCTCATAAAATGTGTTAGGAATATGAAACAATTATTGGGATAATCAGTCATGGAAATGCATACTAATAATAAAAGAAATAGACACAAATATCAAAAGTTAAAGGCATTGAAAATATCCAAAAAGTTCCTTTGAATAAATAAATAAGTTCCCTTAAATCTAAATTTTTCAAATAAATGTCCCCATGTTTATCTATACATATTAATTCCCCCTATTTTCTCATTTTAAATTTATTGAAAAAGAAATTTTAAACAAGGAATGATGATTACTCTAAGTGTTTTTTGTCTCATAGATTAGTGTTTAACGAGAAAAGTCAAAACCCATTGGGCGCAGTGGTAAGAACCCCTTAATTCTACCTGAAAAATAGGGGTTCAAAACCCATTGGGAACAGGTACTGTAGAAGTAATGTAGACGCGGTGGTACTGTAGCAACAACAGACACTGTAGTGGCGGCAGGTACCTACAGCGGCGGTGGGGTACTGTAGCAGCGGTGGGTATTGTACAGTATTGTGGCAGTGTGGGTACTGTAGCAGTAGTATTCACAGAATGGGATTTGGGAAAAAAGGTCCTATAGGCTAAGTAACGGTCTAACTTCCCATTGGGCCTTCAGGCTATGTAATGGGTCTCCCTCAACCCAGTTAAAGAGGTCTTTTCTTTTCTTTAATAATAAATGAGGCTTCGACCCCAACCTTTAAAAAAAAGAGAAAAGTCAAATGTAGACATGAAATTCATATTTAAAATATTTATTTAAAAAAAATATTGATAAAAAACAAGGAATTAAAATTCATATTCCCATTGAGATTTTTATTAAGGGTTGGCCTATTCAAAATTTCTCTATACCAATTCATGATGTGAATAGACATCTCACGTCATAAATCATCTACAGGTAGTTTCTTTATTTCTCTTTATGATTCTTTCTTGTTCCTTATTTTTAGCCCTGACAGTGAAACAAATAAGGTAAAATTTCAATATTTTTTTCAATGAAATTTAAAAAATTTGGGTGTAAAGTGTGTACACATAATAATAGAAAATAAAAAATCCTAAAAAAACTTGGATTTTCCCTAGAAGTGAGTTTTTAGCATCATTGGCTAGAATTTACCTGTTTAGATTAGGTGATAGGAGATTGAAAATATTATACCTGGTCTCGATCCATAAATTTATTTATTTGTGACGATCCCACATCAGTCAACCCCTTTCATCCCTCTATATATATTTTAACTCTTCATGTGGGAAACAATTGATCAATATCTATTTGAATGATGCACCCATGATTATTTTATCCTATAAAACTAAATGGAAGATAATATACCTTCCATGCCAACATTTGATCATTAAACATAGTGGAATATTATACTCCTCTAGTGAATTTAATTTTTTATTTCTATTTTTCAGCACCTTCACTTTATATTTCTTATTATATGATTGAATCCACATTAGGGTTTTATTCAACTACAAAAAATTTTAGCTTTTAGCACTATCCTCTTCTAGATAGTCATCTTGCACATCATAATTCCTCAGCACCTAATGAATATTGAAATAGACTTACTCACTACCAAGTCATAGGAATAGTTATCTACTGTGAACATCTATCAATTCTCATATAGTTTCTAATAAGGGTATTCCAAATATGAGAGGGGTTCTCTCTCCCTCTATGTCCAACAATAATTAATTCTACTAGGAAGTAGAATTATTCAACTTTGACTATTATATATTTAATGATATCTTAAGTGTATTTTTTCATCGAATATTCCAGTTGGACTGAAACTATTTTGTTCTTAATATTCTCCAATCTCAAGCTCTTGAACATATTGTAATACAAGATGTTGATTCTTGAACCTAGATCAAATAGTGATTTTCCGAATTTGTTAGTCTTGAAAATAATTGGAATTGAAAAGAAACCGGAGCCTTTATATTGTTAAGGTATACCTTTAATACCACCACCAAACACTCTTGTGTGAGTGTAATGATGTCAATCACCTCAATCCTTTTCGTATTACCCACAATATCTTTCATGAATTTAGTGTCTGTGAAAATTTTGGAGAGGGATTCTATGAAAGGTATATTAATATGTAGTTTTTTGAAATGATCTAAAAATTACATTTGTGTGTTTCAATTCTTCATTCATATAGCCATTCTAGGAAAGTAATTCATGAATTTAATAGAGAGGGCTCTTCACTTTATTCTCCTATAAATAATTTATATTATTCCTTAATGATTTGCACCTTTTATTATTCATTTTTTAGCTTTTTTTCCTTCAGGCTATCCACTGGTTGGTTCATGGATGCCTTATATTTTTTCATTCTTCTCAAGGATATGTTCTTAAATTATTATCATGAGTTGACTTCTTTCTGGGCTATAATAGTTTATAATGGCCTCACTATAATTTGCGCAATGATTTTTCCCACTGGAAATTATATGTTCAGTAGAGCATACTTTTGATCTCTAGAATCATCTTTTATCTTCTTGATAATTACTCTTTAAACTTTTGAATAGGTGGTCAATTTCTTGGTGGAAGATATAGTGGTAGTAATAAATGTAGCCAAGGTATCCCCAGATGTTTAAAATTTACTATGTATTGGTGATCCTTGCTAGGTTTAGAAGCCTGTTATCCTTTGTTAATACCCCTGACTATGTTGTTGTTGTGTCCTACAACCCTAAAATTGATTTTTATGATTATAATATGTGTAATCATATTTTTATGTGCATGTACCTTGTGGGTATCATTGTAAAATCATCATGTCTATCATTTTTGTTAGAGATTCCATCTGATCTATTACCTAGATATTGTTTTTTTACCATGTCTATGCCTATTCTTTGAGTTCCTCCCATCGGCTATTGGAATATATTGCTCATCGTCTCATCTAGTAAATTTTATTTTTCCTCTGATGGTTTCTTCATTAGCGATCCTTCTATTTCAACATAAAAAAATTAATCTATTTGTCCATGCAAGACCTATATAGAATGTTTTAATTTTACACCATATCTCAATTCCATGATGTGGGAATTTACTAATAAATACTTTAAAATGATCCCTTGTGCTATATAGAGATTTATTTTTAAATTGGTTGAAATTCAGAATGTTTACATTGATGTAAATATATTTAGAGGGAGGAAAGAATTATTTGAGAATGTGACTTTCCAACTCATCCCACGTAGTGATGGGAATGGGATGTAAATATATGATTCCATTATTACACTCACTATTTTAAAGAAAATTGAAAATTATGAAGTCTTACCACATTAGTAGTAGTCTTCTTGTGCTCATAGTCTAGGATATCTTGGTGGTGCACCATCGGCAGCTTGATGTAGTTCGATGCTAGAAATGGATGCTTCATCATTGTTTTCCTTAGATTTTATTCAATCTCGGGGTCAATTTGAAAGATTTACTTTCCTTTAACTAAGGTGTGGTAATAGTCCGTTTAATGATTCAGAACAAAAATTAGAGCACAAAATCAACCTGTATAAAAATTGAAATTTAAATAATGAACAATAAAATAAAAATGATTAATAAATCTGAATCTAATTTGGTAACTGTCCAAAATAATGACACCATAAATTTGATAACCCTAAAAGATATTATTAAAACCTATAAGGTTTTGAAAATTTAATAATTTAAAAATTACTCAAACATGTGAGACTAACTAATGAAATATTGAAAGTGGTGAGATCGAGGTCGAACCCATGAGGCAATAAAAGTGATTTTTTAGTAAATTTGAAGTGAATTATTGAAGTTGATTAAGAAAGAGAGAAAATAAATCCTATTTGGTTCTGAAATCAATATGATAATGAATTTTTGGGGTTATTATATTTTGAGTTCATGTCCTAGTGAATTTATTAATTAATTTATTTTCCATGATTTATGTCTGAGTTGAGATGGGTAAGAACCTTGGTCTTGGTATCCCCTCTTTAACATAAAATCCACCTTTTATGGTCAAGTACTTTGGGTTACTTATGAATTAAGTTATCTCGACACCATTTTGAAATATAATTACCATAAACTATTATATTCTCATTCTTAGTTCAAGACAATTATTTGAACAATTTGAAAATACATTCCATATTATTAACCTAATGATCTTGACATAGGAAGTTGAAATAATTTGAAAATTAAATAAAATTTCAGCAACCCAAACATGAACAAAAGAATAAAAATATAATTCACAGATCCCTTCCCATTTGTCTAAATAAATTGAAAAAAATTTGGGAAAAAACACCCACATGAAATTCATGAGGGAGTGAGAGGGGAGGATAAAAGAAAATAATTGTAGAAAGAAATGGAGGAGTAGAACTGGTAAATGGATCTGCAACTGTGTTACAACTCACCCCGAGATCTGGCTAGTGAATGATTATTAATCCATTTTGAAGAAGGTATAACTTATTATTTATAGAAATAAATGATTCTCAATTTAGATTTAATCCTACAAAAATGAAACCATTAAATTCCTTCAGATTCAATCCCAAGGGTGCATGAGTCTCTCTAGTCAATAGGGTGAGATTCACTGAAATTTTGGATGAGAAATGAAAATATATTTTTTCTCATTACGTGGTTCATTGAATAATTTCATTATTCACACTATGAAATATCATGGCCTTCCTTCATTTTAAAGAACTTACATCTTGGTTCATGGATTGGATTGGGTGTGAAAATATTCAATATTCAAAATGTGAAAATGATGTCACACTTTGAATGTCTTCTATAAAACTCTATTTTTATCATTTCCCCCTAACCTCCTCTTCAAGACATGGAATCATCAACTGAAGTTATTATTATGTGAATTAGGTGTTCTAATACCTTTATTATCTTCTTTAAGGTTCTATTGTATCCAGACACAATATGAATGAATCATTAAACATGTGGGTAAAAATTATCAGGTTGATAACAAAAACAATTAATTTTATATTCAAAAAGATAGACATGAAATATTTTTATCAGGTTGATAGAAGAAAATATAGAATCTACAACACTATAAAAAACATTAATATTAGGAAGGTGATGTTACCATGAATAGCATATGAGTTTGAGTTCATGGTGAAAGTTCTATGTGAATCAGTTTTCATAATTTATATGTGTACCATAGTGTGTACTTTTCTAGACAATGTTCAAGAACATGGAGTTGTTAGTAGTTTTATAAAGAACCTCGAACTGTACATTGAGTGGTTGTGAAATATTTTTTATGGTATTTGAAGGGTTTAATAATCTTGTCACATTTTTTTAGAATAAATGAATCTCAATAGTGTTTTAATTGAATAAAAAATTTCTAGATATTCGGATACATGGAAGAGAAGCTTCAGTTATGTGTTTACATTTAGTAGAATGATAGTGAGTTAGATGCCGAAGTTATATCCGATGGTTATACTCTTGACAAAGGAATCGGTGTATGTCACTTTTATGGAAATAGGGAATGAGTTCATGTGTGATAACTATATTTTATACATGAAAATTTTAATTTAAAATTATTAATTTAATTTATTTGTAATTTATTATGCCCAAATAATTCATTTATTATGTATTTTGTGGGTAATTTGAATTTTTAATATATATTTGGAAAAAGAAAATAAATAGGAACAAATTTGATGCCCATTTTTAAATTAGAAATATTTGTCACAAATTAAATAGTCTGGAAATTTTTTTTATTAATATAGGTAAAAATACGGTCCTTTTTTACTTGGACTAAGGAACATGGATCCACACATGATGGAGTACACATGGGCTAACCGAGATAAGAAGATACATAGGCTACAAAAACCATTGTTTTCTTGTGAATAGGGGTGGGACAAGGTCTACTTTGCCCATACTGGTCGGCATGGGTCCATGTAGTTTTGTGAGATTATATCGAGAGACCGTATTATAAGAAAGAATTCGATTTGTTTTTTCCATGCCAAATATGATAGGGGTCATCCTACATAGTGAAAAATTTATGTGGGACTTCATCTTCATCTTACTATGAACCACTTAGAAAATCATCACCATTTTTTATCAATGATAACACACGTCGACTCTAATCACCTTGACTTGATGCCACATCTCTTCTGCCCTTATACTCATTGAAAAACCATGTAATACCACCAAAATACACCATGGTTGAAACTATGGAGCTCAAGATCGACTCTATTTTTCCATAGTAATCTTGGAGACTCAATTAATTATGTTTGAGAACTCATACAACTCTAGTGAAGAGCAGTTTAAAGAGAAGAGATGCCCCAGAAGTTAAAAAGAAGATTCTAAAACCTTTTATATGTTGTGTTGAGCATTCCTGTGATGCATAGAGGGATATAAAAGCTAAAAAAGGTATGAAAATAAGTTTTTGATAATTTATAATCCATTTTAGGGTCAAAATGATGAAAAAAATACAGCTACATATTTATGAGGCTTTATCGTGGTGAATAGGGAAGGTTGGAGGTTGAAAAAAAACAGAAATTCCTTGATAAGACTTGGTTCTCATTGTGGTTGCGTGTTACCTGCATGAGATATAATTATAAAAAATGGACCCTTCGACATGGAGAGTAATACCAGTGGTTGGAACATGGAGACCAAGTGAAAAATGACTTGCACTATACCATTTGAGAGTGAACTAGTGGTGTATAAGAGTGAGATCCTTCTCTACTACTGTCTGTCTTCTTCCATCACTCTTCTACCATTGGTCTACAACCATCGGTCTTCTACTATCTCTTGTTACCACTACCTTGCTTCCATTTATTTTCCAATTTTACACATAGGAATTTATGATAGGTTCACTATACTAAGGATTATAGGAGGATATGGAATATGAAATGATAAATCCTATACCATGGTAAAATTTTAAAATATATTTTAAGAAGTTCACCTTTGATATAGGATTTATACATTGATGATTCAATCTTGGGTACGAAAAACCCCTCCATACACGTTCATGCCAAGGTGATTCAAGGAGGTTCCAAGTTGGATGCCACATGGAATATAGAATATAGATAAACAGAAGGATGAAGGGAGATTAAATTAAGATATAACCTTAGTTGAATATTAATAAATATGGGTAATTTAATTCCCCATTCTCTCTCCTTGATATTGTGGAAGATAATTTAAAATGATATCCTAATGTGTATTAAAATGATAAATCATTGAACAAATCCAAGAGATGAAATTATAAAGGAGATCCATAAGATAGATTTTGGAAATTCAAAATGTTGGACCTTTGGATTCCTATTCCTATTAAATATAGATCCTGATGCTATACATATGGAGGATCCAATGGGTTGAGTTTTATACAATAGTTTTATCTTTATTTATCATATAAATTCATATTTATATATATTTAATTAAAGGTTTTTTCATTCTTCTCTCTCTATCACTTACACTCTCTCCACTGTGATCACTTATACTCATTATAGTGAGTGAATAAGCTAAGTATTAAACTTGGGTGATGTTTTCATGGTATTCTCGAATTATTTCACATCAATAATTTATGTTTTTATTCTATTTGTGGTGATTCAAAGAACAATTATTAACATTGGTGTGTTGATTTTCTACTACTATTTTTTGATCTTTTCAAAACTCATTATATTCCTTTATTAAGATTCATTCAACCCATTATCCTATAAAAAAATATTCATATATTTGAGTAAACTTTATTCAAGAGATGAAATGATATACAATAGAGTTGGGTCTTGGAATCCATCACACTTTAGATTGACGTGTTTCATTTCCATTGAATATTATAGGAGGTGAGGTTTTCTATGATAAAGAAGTCTCATAGGAATATTAAATTCAATAATTATAAATTAAGTCTAGTAGTTTATTAATGTATTATTTTATATAATTTAGGAATGTTAATTGATAATAATGGAACAAAAGTAAGTGGACCTTGGACTAAGATTTTTCTTTTAAACCAAATTCATTCAGTTTTCATATGCATCTATATGGTTTATTTTATTTTTTCATTCCACATTATCAAAATCCCATTTTTTCCTTCATTTGGATAAAAAAATATTATGTGAATTAAGAATAGTGTGTGATCAATTGAAAATATCTTTAAAAGAGATGAACCTAGTTAGACATTATGATATAATAGGAAATATAATTGTTGTTTTTTATAAAACCCTATGATAGGTATGTCAAAACATGTTTCCATTCATGCAAATCTGAGTAGTTTTTCACTCACTATTTATTTTCAAATATTTTCAAATATTTATCTTTGCTTTTATAAGAATAATAAAAATAAAACAATATATTACTCATTCTAGTATAAGAAAGATATTGTTACTTAAGTTTCTAAAAATATTAGGCTATTTCAAAGATAAAATGTTATATAAGAGGAATTCAAGGAGCTCATCTTAGAAATTAAAGTGGACCTTGAATACCCAGTATTGGAAGGATTATCTAATAATTAACTAAACTCTAGGAATACTTCCTGGAATTTTATCAAGAAATTGTGGAGGCACAAAAAGTGTCTTCCTTATTTATCCTCTATTTTTTCTGATGAAATTCTATATGTGAAACAAAGACAACAAGTTCTTATGTAGATGAGTTACAAATAATTACAGAAGACATACAATCATTGAATTAAAAATTAAATGTTTAATTGAATATCTTTGTGCATATCAAGAGCCACTACTAAAGAAAAAATCATAACCAATAGAGTAAGGTATAGACCCATTATTATTTTGAGTGGAAGATAATTTGGGGTCTATGTAGGAGTTATATGAAAAAATAATATTGTTAAACCTCATTCATCCTTGTATAGAGGTGATCCATGAAAAATATTTTACAAATAGTACACTAATGGGAGATAAACATGACTTGGTCGAATTTTGGAGTGAATATTCAAGTATTGAAATGCAATATGACATACCCATTTTTAAATAACAAGAATCAACATATTTTTATCTCTATCTAGATTTATAATAACAAGAAACCACCTAGGTGGTTTAATTTTAAGAAATATTGGGGGATCCTGACTGCCTGCCTTTATCCACTAGAAGTCCACTTCAAGTGGAATAATATAACAAAGAATAATAGTAATATAAATCTATTATGGGAGATAATCCTAATTTGAACTCAATTACCTATATTTGTCTTATTTTTTTAGTCCACGATGATGATGGAATAAGGAATACCATCTATCCTATCAAAGAGGTTATATGGAAAGTGTTGTATGTGGAAAGGGGAGGTAACTTTTAAATTCATTATTTTATTTTGCATCCCTTATTTTTGTTTGAAAATCTATTTTGAGATTTAAGTGATGATAGTGTTTCCACACTTTGAATTTTTAATAAACGTGAATAATCTAGGATATGTTACTTTATTCGGAATCCCATGATACCATGTTTTAGTTTTCCATGAAAAATAGATTGAATTATAAAAGCGAGGGATTGAATGGTTATAGGTAATCCTAGGATGTTTGTTTGATGAATCATGATTTTACGGAATTGGTTGATTCATGGAAGTATAATTTATCTACCATTTTTCATTCTTTTATTTTTGGAAATTCATGTGGATGGATATCTTATTGTTATTTCATACCATGAGTGATTTCTTAATTTCATATGTTTCTCTTCCTTAAGAGGATTCTATACCTAAGTTTTCTATCTCTATCTTGAGCATTTTTCTTGAGATTAAATGGTGGAATGTCACCTACTACAAATTTCATTGGAACTTGACAAATCTATGATTATATAAATTCATATTTAATATGATTGAGGAATTTTAATTGATTTATCCCTAATCCTTGAGTCCACATTTTACACTAATACTTTTTGGTAGTTAGAATCCATGAATGGACTTATTAGGAATGAGCCATATTACAAGCCCATATTTCCTATTCTGACCTTACTATATGTATTTTTCATGATATTTTTAATTTGAAGTGTGGGGCAGAAGGAGTTCATGGTGGAAGGGTTGAATTTCATTGAAAGGAATAAGTGTGATGGTGCCCTTTTTGAAATTGGTAAAGGTTCATGTTCATTAATTTATTATACTATATTTCTACCCCTCTTGAAGAGAAATAATTGGTTTTGACTTGGGTGAATAAATGATTAACATTACCCCACCAATGATTTTTATCATATGGGGTTTGGTGATGTATCTCAGATTCATTCAAATAATATATTATGAAAAAATATGATTTTTTTGAAAAAAAACATCAAGAAAAAAATGGAATAAAAATAAATCTAGTGGGTTTACATCATTATTTGTATTCATTACATCTTGATTTGAACATTGAGATATGGAGAATTGGGAGTAGTCATATTGATAAGGGATAGTTTTATTGAGATTTTAATTATGAATATCATAAATTATGATTTTGAGGTAAACCTTTTCTTTTGAGCCTTGATGTTTTAAACATCACTAACCACCATCCCAAAGCCCGAGAGTCCTTAAAACCTTAATTTAAGTTCTCATGTTTTTTTTGTGACTTCTATATCTACATGGAAGAGAATATAGGGGCTTTTCAATCTTATATAAAGGTATATATATATTAAAGGTATTATCATAAATCTAGTTATAAATGTTTCATTGAGTTATGAGTGAAAAGAATCTAATGTGTGGTATAACACAAATTGCTATGTTTAATAACAAGGAATTGAGAAACTTTGATGTATGGAAGGATAAGATCCATTAAATTTGCAATAGAAAAAATTAAAATACTTGGGTTGATTGTTTCTTTGAAAAGTGTGAAGTTAAATTAATATTTTACGTGGAAATTGAAAATTTGATCTCCCCATTGATATTTTTTATTTATTTTCTTTACTTTAAAATATGAATATTTATAATCACGGTGTTCCTATTTGATTTATATTTAGATTTCATGCTTATGAAATATCATTGGTTTAAATGTGGGGGTATTTGATAGATATATTTTATTCATGATTTTTTTATAATTTTAAATAATGAATTTAAATAATTTTTAATTTATTATTCTCAAATTATTCACTGATTATGTATTTTTTGGGTAATTTTTATTTTTAAAATATATTATGTAAAATAAAATAAAAATGTAAAAATTTTAAATCCACTTTTTATTTTAGAAATATTTGTTTCATATTTAATAATCTTCATATCATTTTTTACTCTAGGTAAAAAGAGAGGAATTTTATACTAGGCCTAATGAACTTGGATTCCAGTATAAATGATCCCACACTCGCTAACTAGGACAAGAGGATGCACAGGTCGGAGTGCTCATTCACTGTGGATGAATATGGGTGGTCCAAGGCCCTTTGGGCCCACGTGTGTCGGCACCGCTCTATAATGGGGTGTGTGAGTATTCTGGGTTCCCATCCTTAGAGCTGGCCTTTTAGGTGTGTCTACAACATCAAATATGGTATGTCATCAAACTCTATAGTGAATAATTAATAAGGGACTCCATTTTTATAGTACTTTATGCCACTTACAAAAACATCATCATTCCATATCCTTGTTTTGAAACCTCTCTTGGATACACCTTGTAAGAACCTGGTTCTTATCATTGAGGTACATGCTTCTTGTTTTCTCTTTTCCTTAAATGTTTTTGAGGAAATATGAAAAATGGGGAAAATCCTAAATTTTGGAACTACACGCCGTGTACATTTCCACACGTCGTGTACTTTTGGCCGTGTGGAATGGGTACACGGGGCGTGTAGCCATGTTGGCGATGAAGAGTGTAGGAACCGACTACACGCCGTGTAGTGGTCCTTTACACACCGTGTAGTCAGTCGGAAGGCCAAAACAGTAAGGCGGTGGAGCATCTGCCAGCTGGGCGACGGTACACACCGTGTACTCAGGAGTACATGCCATGTACCCATGTCGACGAATGAACAGTGTGGTGGTGCTGCCAGAGGAACAATTAAATGAAATAAGTACACGCCGTGTACTTGGATGTACACGCTGTGTACTTTGTTTTTTTCCTTAAAATGGGCAGTAGCTTCCCCTGTTCACAGGAAAAGCTTAGAATGGGAAGAGAGCTCGGGAGAGGATGACCAAACCTTCAGAGATCCACCGGGCGCATGTCTGGAATCCGATCATGCTTCTGTCGATCACGTTGGAACCGCGTGGGTAGGCCCTCTCTTCTCCTAGCGTGTTGCTTACCAATTATTCTCCTAACAAGAGTTATTTGAGGTTAAGCGGTTTTTCTTCTTCGTCAGATCTATGTCATATTTGGGCGTTTCTGGAATCGACGTTCGTGTATAGCGCTCGTTGGCGTATAAGGTAGGTGTCATAGTGTTTATTTTCTAACTGTCGTGTGTTTTTGTGTGTTTTTGAGGTACGAACCCATATTTGGGGTGTCGTGTGGCTGAGGCCGTGGCTATTTTAATACCTAGAATTGTATAGGTAATTAAATGTGATATTAAAATGCTGTTTGGGATCAGTGCTTGGATCCAGGACCACCCCAGGGGTACGTTCCTCTGTTTAGTCATTTGGCCAGGATACCCGAGGGCATGCCATGTTTAAATTATGCATTACTTTTTTCTTGAGATTAATTGTATGTAAAGTGCATTTTTATATGTTGGGCATGGCCCGGTTACTTATGCATGAGGGCGGTGTTTTACTATAGCCTGAGGGCGTGACTGTATTAGCCTGAGGGAAACATACTATTTCGCCTGAGGGAAACCTTTCGTGCCTGAGGGATTGACTTCTGTGCCTGAGGGCGACACTTCCTATGCTTTAGGGTAATTTCTGTTACGCCTAAGGACAATACATGTGGGTTGGATTCTGTATATCCTGAGGGAAAGCCTGAGGGCGTGGTTTACTATTTTATCATGAGGTCACGGTTCTGTTTGGCCTGAGGGCTTGGTGTTGTTGAGCACAAAATGTTACTATATTAAAAGGATTAAATGAATAATTAAATGGCAATATAACTGTTAAGTTAGTTACTTTTGAGTACTACTTATTTTATTGCATTTTACTACTGCACACTATTGTTGTATGTTTACACACAGTTGGGCATGGGCCTTTGGTGGGTTCCTACTAAGATATATTTCTCACACCCTGTTTGGGTCATGCTTTTCGGCCCAAATATATTACATTTCTACAGGTGTGGATAGGGGAAAGAGTCCCATACAGGTACATGACTATTGTCGAGGAGTAGGATTGCATGGGACCGAGCCTAGGCTCGCGATGCCGCTGCCAGCTATTTTGATTTGTTTTGCTATACTCTGCATTTTGTTGCACTGTATTGTTGTATAACATGTTCTGGCTATTTTATTGGAACTTGAGACATGTTGCATCATTATTTATATATAGTTGGTTATATCTACTGCAGTTGTTTATTTCAGTTGTGTATGGTTTCATTCTTCCGCTGTTGTTGTATGTTTTATTTGATTCCGATGTGCTACACTTTTACAAATAAGGGAATAGTTTCCCCACTATCAGACCTGGTCCCTCACTGCTTGTCAGAAGCCTCTAGCATTTGGGGAAATGCGCTTGAGGCCACGTGGTGAACTGGGTTCGGGGCACCCGTTGAGTGGCACCTGGAACCGGGACGTTACAAAGTGGTATTAAAGGAAGGTTCTTTTCTTTGACTTACTATTTGGAGCCATAGTCAGGGATATGACGAACGGTAGTTGGTAATAAGCTATGTCCGGGCGTAGCTAACCCGTGTACAGGGAAAATCCAATTTACCTCGTGTTGCAATTTTATTGATTTTGCAATTTACAGTTGATTTGTTTTCACCGTTGGGTGATGCACTTGAGATTGTGCTATTTATAATTTATCTGTGGGTTCTATTTAGTTGCAACCCGATGAGATGAGGGTATTCCGTCTCATGCATCATATAGGCACATTCTAGATATCACATGCCATGCATAGTTTCCATGTCATGTTGGTGCATTAGAAATTGCATGTTTTTGTGATAGTTGTTGTGCTAGAAAAGCATGCTGTTGTGATAGCTTCTTTATAAATACCTGCTTGTGATAAAGTATTTTCTTGTGTGAGCCTGTTATAGAATGGACTCCAAACTTTGGTTTTTGGGGAGTATGGGCCCCAATTGACCGGAATTTGGTGGATCATTATCTTTTTATTAGTTATAACACAGATAAGATGCCAAACTTTGATTCGTGGGGAGTATGGGACCTCACAGGTCGGAATTTGACACTTAGGTGTTGTTTTTCGGTATTTTCTAGGTTCTGGGAAAGTTTCTGAGACATACTGTCTGGAAACCCAGTATACACACCGTGTAGTACTTTAAACACGCCATGTATGGCCTTCTGTTCGGAAAAAAAATAAACTTTTTGAGTACATGTCGTGTACCCAGAGTACACGCCGTGTAGTCTCTTCCCATGTCACAAACCGTGTGGGTGGTGACACAGGGTAGGGAAAGGCTTGGGTAAAACACACCGTGTAGTGTTGACCCGGAGTCTGGCTGTGTAACTAACAACACGGGTCAGTGAACTCTTGTACAGAACACGCCGTGTCAATGATGAACATGTCGTGTAGTGTAACCTGGGGACTCGTCCTTGTAACTAACAACATGAGTCGGTGTCACCTCTCCGTGAACACGCCGTGTACCTGTGGGACACGCCGTGTAGTCTTGTCTGAGGATAGACTGTGTGGATTTAGCTGTGTGGCTAGGAAACGGGGTGGTGTACACGCCGTGTGCGGGTGTAACACGCCGTGTAGTGTCAATCCGAGTAGTCGGCCGTGTCACAAATGAAACAGGTAGTTGGAAAATGACACCATACATGTCGTGTAGATATAATACACGCCGTGTAGTTTTGTTCAATGGGAGCCGTGTGGCTTAGCCGTGTAGAAGAACCCGGGTAGGGGAAGGGAATTCAAGTACATGCCGTGTAGTCATTATACACACTGTGTAGTCTTGTTTTGCAAATCTTGAAATGCCTTCTTCCTCTTGTTCCCTTGTGGTTCCTTCACTTTCAGTCTTTGATAAATCTTGAATCTAAGGTGTGACTTTGACCTTGTAGTGTCATGCCACCTAGACGACCGCACGTTTTTCACCAGGAGAGTGGCAACGAGTATACTCCAGAGATGGTGGGACATGGGTTACCAGTTGATCCTCCAGTAGTGCCATATGCAGCGCCCACTGTTATACCAGACACAGGCGTGGAGGTGCAGTTCCGTGAAGGCTTTATGCGGTTCACGCAGACCTTTCAGGGAGCACCTCAAGAAGCCACATCTATGGTCGAGCTGACTCGTATCTTCCAGCAGCAGCATCCGCCTACGTTTTCAGGGGATGGCAGACCACAGGTTGTGGAGTCTTGGTTGGGGTCAATGCAGACTATTTTCGATCATCATGAGACACCTCTGGGGCAGAGGGTCAAGCTTGCGACTTACATGCTGTGTGATTCCACCAAGAGGTGGTGGGATGTTACCACCCAGTCAGAGCATCATAGGGACATGGCGTGGGAAGACTTTCAGGCAGTCTTCTATGACTTCTTTTTCCCAGAGACGCTGAGGTAATATAGAGCCCGAGAGTTCATGAATCTGCAGCAGGGAGATATGTCAGTGATGGACTACTTTGCTTGTTTCACCGAGCTTCATCATTTTTCACCCGTGCTGGTGGGTGATGAGACGTTGAGAGCCAGACGTTTCGAGGATGGTCTTTATTATGACATCTGATCACTGGTGAATGTTTTCAGGTTGCCTTCAGTACATGCTATTGTGAACCAGGCGCTGATTACAGAGAGGAACCTACGGGAATCTAGTGGTGTGGGCCAGGGTGGTTCTGCACCAATTACTGGTACTATTTCTACTGGAAAGAGGAAGAGACAGATGGATTTCTCTCAAGGTGGCAGTACCAGCTAGGAAGTTTCTTCAGGTGGCCCGATCAGGTTCTACCAGTGTGGCAGAGAGGGGCACAAGATACCACAGTGTCCACATTATCTAGGGGAGTGCCGAGCTTGTGTAAATATGGGTCATCTACATTACTTTTGTAGGGTGTTTCTACCAGTGTCTAGTGAGAAGGGTTCTATGCAGACTCCGCGTGTGGGAGCAAGACCAGTGGCTTCTTACTAGTTGGGGAACTAGAATACATCAAGGTGTGCAGGTAGAGATGGTGGTTGTGGCCATGGTATCCAAACACCGAGATCTCAAAGGCAGTAGGGTGGGACAGATTAGGGTAGACAGGCTGTGTTGCACGGCCATGACATTGGGCAGACATATGCAGTGCAACAGAACCAGCAGGAGCAGGATCCCGGACCTTCTACAGTCATAGGTACTATTCTAGTAGCTTCTGTCTTATCTTCAGTACTTTTCGATATGGGTGCTACACATAGTTTCATATATTTACCCGTTGTGGAGAGCCTTGGGCTCTGTGTTTCTACTTCTTCTGATATCATGATGCTAGACACTTCTTTGGGGAATAGAACTGCCGATGTGCGTCAGTGCAAGGAGTGCCCCCTAGTGGTTGGAAGGTGTCACTTTCTATGGGACCTCTATGTCTTAGAGATGACAGCTTATGAATTCATTCTCAAGATGGACTGGTTGGTTCCCTTTCGAGCCTTTGTGTACTGCTACCATCACAGGGTGAGTTTCACGTCACCAGAGGGTGGAGAGTTTCTATACAAGGGTGAATGGGATGTTTGGGTGAGTCAAGTTGGACCAGAGTATCATGGGTGAGGTGGAGTCACAGCCCAGATTCCGAGATTATATCTGGATGATCAGGGGACTTTTCAGATGGATTTCCCTCCAGTTTTTGATCATTTCAAGGATTTCTTCCCGGATTACTTTTCAGGTCTACTTCCGGTGCGAGAGGTGGATTTATCTATTGAGCTAGTGCTAGGAGCAGCACCGGTGTCCATTACTCCTTATAGGATGGCCACACCCGAGTTGCAGGAGCTCAAGAGGCAGTTAGAGGAGTTACAGTCGATGGGTTTTATCCAACCCAGTACTTCTCCACGGGGTTCGCCGGTTCTTTTTGCGAAGAAGGCGGACGGTACCCTCAGACTTTGTGTGGATTATCGGAAGCCGAACTAGTTGGCGGTCAAGAACCGATATCCTTTACCAAGGATATATGATCTTTTTGATCAGCTTAGAGGAGCATGAGTGTTCTATAAGATTGAATTGAGATCCGGATATCATCAGTTGCACGTGAGACCATCGGATATACTGCTTACAGCTTTTCGGAGCAGATATGGTCTGTACGAGTACTTGGTTATGTCGTTCGGACTCACGAACGTGCTAGCAGTTTTCATGGATCTGATGAATCGTGTGTTCCATCCGTATCTTGATTCTTTTGTGGTAGTATTCGTGGACGACATCTTGGTGTACTCTCACACTCGACACGACCATGCCACCCATCTTGAGATTGTATTTAGTACACTGAGAGATCATCAGATATATGCTAAGCTCTCAAAGTGCCACTTTTGGATGGACCAGATTCACTTCCTGGGTCATATCATCTCAGAGGCAGGAGTTGTAGTAGACCCAGAGAAGTTGAGAGAAGTAGTTTCCTGGGAGAAGCCTAAGAATGTGTTTGAGATACAGAGTTTCTTAGGGTTGGATGGTTACTACAGATGCTTCATACAAGACATCACCCACTTAGCAGCACCGTTGACAGGTCTGACTAAGAAGGGTGTGAAGTTTGTTTGGTTGGAAGCTTGTGAGGCAGCCTTTCAGGACCAGAAAGGATGGTTGACATCAGCACCAATCCTGATACTCCCAGAGCAGGGGAAGAGCTATAGATTTTACTGTGATTCATAAGGTATTGGTCTGGGAGCAGTGTTGATGCAGGGAGATCGAGTTGTTACGTATGGGTCTCGGAAGTTGAGGCCACATGAGATGAATTACCCAACGCATGATCTCGAGTTGGTTTCAGTTGTGCATGCGTTGTGTTGTTTGAGACATTATCTATTGGGAGAGCATTTTTTGGTTTTCACTGACCACAAATGCCTCTAGTATATCTTTACTCAACGTGACCTGAATATAAGGAAGAGGAGGTTGGTCGAGTACCTACAGTCCTTCAATTTTGAGCTTGCCTATACACCTAGTAAGGGTAATGCAGTAGCTAATTCACTGAGAAAGAAGACTCAGATCCAGGTAGTGCAGGAGGCCAGTGGTGAGTGGCAGCTCATGGCCTTATTCTCTAAGATGCATCTGGAGGTGCACGACAGTCAGGGGCAGTCTTATCATTCCTCGTTAGCTGTGACTTCTAACCTCCTGGACAGAGTGAGGATGAGATAGCTATCTGATTCAGAAGGCCTAGTTCTACGGGAGTCGGTGGCAAGTGAGGACCCTCCTCCGGGTTGGGCGATAGGCGATGATGAGGTTCTGCGATTCCAAGGACGAGTATGGGTTCTTGGGGATATACACGAGGAGCTGATGCGGGAGTTTCATGCTTTATCTTGGGCAGTTCATCCCGGGGTTACCAAGATGTACCGTGAATTGAGACGTTAGTACTAGTGGCTGGGAATGAAGAGAGATGTAGCTAGTTTTGTTACGAGATGTTCCACCTATCAGCAGGTGAAAGCAGAGCATCAGACACCAGTTAGACTGTTACAACACTTACCCATTCCGGAGTGGAAATGGGATGATGTCGCGCTGGATTTTGTGACTGGATTGCTGAGGTCACCTCGAGGCAATGATGCCGCAAGGGTTGTTGTGGAAAGACTCACGAAGGTATCTCACTTCTTGTCGATCAAGGAGAACTTCA
Source organism: Viscum album (assembly GCA_963277665.1). Classification (NCBI taxonomy): domain Eukaryota; kingdom Viridiplantae; phylum Streptophyta; class Magnoliopsida; order Santalales; family Viscaceae; genus Viscum; species Viscum album. Next base: position 870,841,374 of record OY728143.1, on the reverse strand, counting down.
GTGTAGACCAGCTCGGAAGTCTGTACATCTGAGAGATTGTACGTCTTCATGGGGTCCCTCGTTTTATCGTTTCAGATAGGGACTCCTGCTTTACGTCTCGTTTATGGAAGAGTTTTCAGAGGGCCCTAGGTATACAGGTTCTTCTAAGCACATCATACCACCCTCAGACCGATGGCCAGTTAGAGCATACGATACATGTTCTAGAGGACATGTTGCGTGCATTTGTCCTAGACTTTGGGGGATCTTGGGAGAAGTATATACCCTTAGTCGAGTTTGCCTATAATAATAGCTTCCAGGTGACTATTTAGATGGCACCATAAGAGGTTTTATATGTTAGTCCATGCCGTTCACCTTTGTGATGGTTAGAGGCAGGTGAGGCAGCTTTACTGGGACCATGTCTCGTCTAGGAGACTTATGAGAAGGTTCAGTTGATTCAGAAGCGGATGGCTACCGCGCAGTCTCGTCAGAATTCTTATTTTGATTGCCACAGACAACCTTTGGAGTTCGTGGTCGAGGATCGAGTTTTCTTGTGTGTCATGCTGAGGATGGGACACAGACGGATCATGAGTTAGGGTAAGCTTTCACCGAGGTATGTGGGGCCATTCGAGATTCTGGAGAGAGTCGGGCTGGTTTCCTATCGGTTGTGGTTACCGCAGCGGTACTGAGCCATGCAGGACGTCTTCCATGTGTCTCAGTTACGACGCTATCATTCAAACCCATCTCACGCCTTTCATCCTGAGGAGGTTGAGCTGGAGGCAGATGCGTCCTTTGAGGAGCATCTGATTTGTATCGTTGATAGGAGCACGAAGGTTCTCTGAGGCCGGTCAGTTCCTCTCGTACAGGTGGTATGGTAGCATGGCCGAGTGCAGGACGAAACCTGGGAGCAGGGGACCGACGTTCGTGCTCAGTGGCCAGAGCTGTTCTGAGCTATATCTTCTCCACCCTTGGAAGGTCAATTCGGGGACGAATTGCTTTATGGGGGAAGTTTGTAAGAATCCAATTCTTATCTTTGAGGTACGTGCTTCTTCTTTTCTCTTTTCCTTAAGTGTTTTTGAGGAAATATAGAAAATGGGGAAAAATCCTAAATTTTGGAACTACACGGCATGTACTTTTCCACACGTCGTGTACTTTTGGCCGTGTGGAATGGGTACACGGGGCGTGTGGCCATGTCGGCGACGAATGGTGGAGGAACCAACTACACGCCGTGTAGTGGTCCTTTACATGCCGTGTAGTCAGTCGGCAGGCCAAAATAGTAAGGTGGTGGAGCAGCCGCCAGCTAGGCAACGGTACACGCTGTGTACTCGAAAGTACATACCGTGTACCCATGTCGACGGATGAACAGTGTGGTGGTGCCGCCCGAAGAATAGTTAAATGAAGGAAGTACAATCTGTGTACTAGGATGTACACGTCATGTACTTTGTTTTTTCGCTTAAAATGGGAAGTAGCTTCCCCTGTTCATAGGGAAAGCTTAGAACGGGAAGAGAGCTTAGGAGATGATGGCTGAACCTTCGGAGATCCGCCTGGCGCACGTCTGGAATCTGATCCCGCTTCTGTCGATCACGTTGGAACCACGCGGGTAGGCCCTCTCTTCTCCTAGCATGTTGCTTACCAATTGTTCTCCTAACACGAGTTATTTGAGGTTAAGCAGATTTTCTTCTTCATCAGATCTACGTCGTATTTGGGCGTTTCTGGAATCGACGTTCCCGTATAGCGCTCGTTGGCATATAAGGTAGGTGGCTTGGTGTTTATTTTCCAGATGTCGTGCGTTTTTGTATTTTTTTGAGATATGAACCCATATTTGGGGTGTCGTATGGCTGAGGCCATGTCTATTTTAATACCTAGAATTGTATAGGTAATTAAATGTGATATTAAAATGTTGTTTGGGATCAGTGCTTGGATCCAGGACCACCCCGGGGGTGCGTTCCTCTATTTAGTCGTTTGGCTAGGATACCCGAGGGTATGCCATGTTTAAATTATGAATTAATTTTTCGTTGAGAGGAATTTTATGTAAAGTGTATGTTTATATGTTGAGCATGGTCTGGTTACTTATGCCTGAGGGCGGTGTTTTACTATAGCCTGAGGGCATGACTATATTAGCCTGGGGGAAACATACTATTTTACCTGAGGGAAACCTTTCGTGCCTGAGGGCTTGAATTCTTTGCCTAAGGGAGACACTTCCTACACCTTAGGGCAATTTCTGTTACGCCTAAGGCCAATACCTGCGGGTTGGATTCTGTATAGCCTGAGGGAAAACCTGAGGGCGTGGTTTACTATTTTTTCCTGAGGGCACGGTTATGGTTGGCCTAAGGGCTTGGTGCTGTTGAGCACAGAATGTTACCATATTAAATGGATTAAATGAATAATTATATGGCAATATAACTGTTAAGTTAGTTACTTTTGAGTACTGCTTAGTTTATTTCATTTTACTACTGCACACTGTTGTTGCATGTTTACACACAGTTGGGCACGAGCCTTTGGTGGGTGCCTACTGAGATATATTTCTGACACCCTGTTTGGGTCATGCTTTTCGGCCCAAACAGATTACATTTCTGCAGGTGTGGATAGGGGCCAGAGTCCCTATACATGTACTTGACTGTTGCCGAGGTGTAGGAGGGCATGGGACCAATCCTAGGCTCGCGATGCCGCAGCCAGCTGTTTTGCTTTGTTTTGCTATACTCTGCATTTTTTTGTAATGTATTGTTGTATAACATGTTCTGGATGTTTTCTTAGAACTTGAGACATGTTGCATCATTATTTATAAATAATTGGTTATATCTACTACAGTTGTTTATTTCATTTGTGTATGGTATACTACTTCCACTGTTGTTGTATGTTTTATTTGATTTCGTTGCACTAGACTTTGACAAATGAGGGCATAGTTTCCCAACTATCAGACTTGGGACCTCGCTACTAGTCGACAGCCTCTGGCGTTTGGGGAAATGCGTTTGAGGTCACATGGAAAATCGGGTTCGGGGCACCCATTGAGTGGCACCCGGAACCGGGACGTTACACACCTCCCCTTTTTTCCACCACCACTATCACACTTGGACTCACTAGACCACCATTCTAGAAAACAATAATTTTCCATGGAAGCAGCTAGGGAGCTCATGCTCAACTCAATTTTACCATAGCTTGATTGGAGACTGCATGGATGATATCTTGAAACTCTAATGATTCCTGTGAAGAGAAGTTTTAATAGAAATAATCCCCAAATGAAAAAAGATGATTTTACAGCCTCAAATAAATCATTTTGAGCATTATCATGTTGAATCGAGGGATATAGAAACTAAAATGGGGATGACCACATGCTATTATTCATGCAATAATCCCTATCAACATCAAAACTTCCATTGAAATCCCACTACACCACATTGATTCTCAATTTTAGTGAACATGGAAGGTTGGAAGTAGACACGATGATGGAATCACCTTGATAATTTATGTTTTTCATTATGTTTGGGTGTTTCAAGCATGATATATAAATATAAAATGTTGAAACCTATTATGTGGATAGTTCTTCTAATAGTCCTAATATGGAGACCAAGTTAAAAATGAATTTCACTCCTCCAAGTGATGGTAAACCAATGGGGTATAAGAGAGGGTTCCTTGTTTTCTATTATTAGTCCACTACCATCACTCTACTACCATTACTATACTACCATCGGTCTGCTACTATTGTTCTACTACCACCACTTACTACTATTTCCCTACATTTATTGATCTTCTACCATACAATATGATAATCTACTAGAGTTATCAATTGCTAATATGAGTTGATAAGTGCGCTGCCTAGTAGATAAAAGGAGGATATGTAACATGAGACAAACCATCCTATTCGATTGGTCAATTTTTGAGATCCATTTTGAGAAGTTTAAATGCGATCTTGGGTTTAGGAACTAAATTTTAAAACTTGGGTCAAGAAACCCTCTCCTAAAGATGCATACCAAGGTGATCCAGGGAGGTTCTTTGTCAAATAACATATAAGGATTATAGAAAATTGAATTGAGATATATATGAAGGTGAAGATATGGAAATACGAGTAATTCAATTCCCTATTCTCTATCATCGATAGTGTGTAAGATAGTTAAAAATGATAACTTCACATGGAATAGAAAGAAAAATCATTGATATATTTTAAGTTAGTAAATTATAAAGGAGATTTAAAAGTTATATTTATAGATTTTAAATGCTAGAACTTTGACTACCTATGCCTACAAATCATGTTTCTATACTTAGGGGGATTCAGAGTGATAAATTTTCTATTGTAGTTTTACTTTTCTCTCATGTAACACTATATTCATATTTTTAATTAAATCATCCCAACATTATTATTTCTCTCTATTTATATCTCTATCATGATTTCTTACACACATGATGGGGTGCTAATAAGTCGAAGCTTGGACTTGGTCGAGGTTTTAATAGTGTTCCAGAATTCTTACACTTCAATCATTTATATTTATATTTTGTTTGTGGTGAGAGTAAGATACGTTCTTATGATGAGTGTGGAGATAAACTACCACTCTTTTATGATCCACTCAATCTTACTCTATTCCTCAATTAAAATTCATTCCCTCTATTCTCATGGGAAAAAATCTTTTTGTGATGGAGTTTATTTTATTCAAGAGATGAAACAACATACGATGAAGTTGAGCCTTGTATGGTGTCACAATTTTGATTGAGGTGGATCATCACCCTTGAAAATAAAATGATGTGAGGTATAGTGTTCTGAAGATGTCAACTAGGAATTATAAATTTTAAACTTATAAATTTGGGACAATATTTCATTAATGAACTATCAAATAGAATATATGAAATATTAATGGATAATGAAGGAACATAAGTAACTTAACCTTGGATAAAGATCTTACTTTATAACTATATTCATTATGTATTTAGAAGTATTTTCATGTTTTATTTTTTGTTCTCCATTCCACATTATCAAACCCTAATTTTTTCTTTATTTTTCATAAAAAAATAAAAGAATAAAATTATAATAAGTGAATTTGGAAGTGTGATCAATTGAAAAGACACTTAAGAGAGATGACCCTAGTTATCCACCATTATACACTAGGATATAAAATTTTTATTTTTGGAACACCCTAAGATATGTGTGGTAGTGCGGAAAAAAGGGATGTTGGATGAACTCAGAAGAGCACAAAAATATGGAATGTTATATTGTGATTCACTTATATAAAAATTTTAATTTTAATTCTTGCATAAAATACATTCCACTAAATTACTTCTTCATCTAGAATTTATTGGAATATAGAGTGTTAGTATTATGTAAGATTAGATGTGTTTTTATTGTGATGAACAGGTTGAAAAATTTTATTTCCATGTAATCACTAGAGAATTTTTGTTCCTTCTTTTTAGTTGGGTGATTTTTTACTATGATTGTTGAACCATATTTTTGAATTACAAAATTCAGTGGTGGAATTATGTGGAAGTGTACAAAGTACTTAGTTATGGTGGTACATTCATATTAATCTCAATTGGGAGATGTTTAGGGTGTTTTAGTTTCATTTTATTTGGGAAGAGATTAATATCGTTGGAAGGAGAAAAAATCTAGTTCATTTATTTTTGAAAATTGGATGGGAGATGGAGTGACAACAACTGAAATTTGTTTACTAGATGTTCAAATTAGCTATAACTATAGGGTGAAGTATATTAGAATTCCATAAATTTAGATCCCTGAAGGTTTCACTATAATGAATATCTATATTAATAGTCATAATAGGAATGATTCACTGACATAACATGTTAATGTGATGGTAATACTGGAATATATGTAGACTAATTCATGAAGGTCAGATGAGGTGGATGTTTACCCTAAATGACAGATGGTTGTGGAGATGGGAATCACCATCTTGGTCAATCTTTTTAACTTGAGTGAGATCACATTGTGATTGAGTGAGACACATAGCATTGTAATCATCTAATCTTCCTTTTATGTATTAAATAAGCATTCACAAATGTATTAGGACAAAAGTCTATACGATATAATCCTTATTATTCTTATGCCTTGTTTTTCTTTCGATCTTTGCATCCATCAGTACTCATCTATATCATCTGGTGTTTTTGTTTTGTTGTGTGGTGTCTTGGGAGTGGTTATCTCCAAAATTTAAGATATTATAGTGTGGGGTTTATTATAGAAATTTTTATTCCATTCATGTTGTTGCAGTGGAATATATTTTTATGGGTTTTTCTAGAAGGTTGTCATAGAGCCAAAAGAATTTACATGCATAAATCAATGAGTTTCATGGATTAATGGAATAAAGAATTGGGGTGGTAATATGAATAGAATATTCTATAGCTTGAAACAACACCTGGATAATAGAAAATTATGTTTGATTAATTTATATTAGAAAGATATTTGAAATGGAGTAACACTAACCATTATTGTTACCGAATTACATTTGAAGGTGAGAGTTTCATCTTGTTAAACATATAATGAAAAGGCATGTTACAAGCTTGTAAAAACTTGAATAGGATTTAAGAGAGGAGTCATGATTTTTCTAGAATTTTAGAGATAAAATATCCCAGGCAAGATAAAAATATCACAATGATGAGAATTAAATGAGACAGGAAAGCTATAAGCTTTGTTTTTATCTCATAGGAATTATATTCGGATGATCATCAAGAGATTTGATATGTTTTCATGCAAGATTATTTCAATTTTTCTTTCTAGACACTTCATGATTTCAAATATTAGGCATCAAATATGGATAATGAGGCAGAACACATGCTTAATGTTCTATTCACAACAACAGTTGGTAGTTTCATGTACTCAATGGTGTTCACTTTCTCAGAAATTGCACATACAGTGGGAGTCGTCATCTATTTCATGTGAAATATATGTAAACAATATTTATAATCCATTAAATTGATCATTAATTATATCAAAGAAATGGTAAATAAAAAAATATGGTTTGGTATGGAATATCCTTTTCAAGGGTATGTTTATGTGGGATTTGGGGGACATGTTATTTAGTATTTACATTTGTAAGAATGGAAATGAGATAGATGCCAATATTGTAGTAGGTGGTAGATTTTTCCTTGATAGAAGTAGAATAAATGATAAAAATGGAAGTAGGTGTGGATTTGATTTGGTTAATGTGTCTATTGTAAAAAAATGAAGGGGATTATAAAGGTGGAATGCTCTACTACGATAGTCAAAGAAAAATTCACATAGAATGGAACTCAGTTTTATATTTGCTAAAAAAATTGACCAAAAATTTAATTAAATTTAAAATTTTCTATAAAAAATAGAGTTGGGGATATGAAAGACTACTTGAAATAACAATAAAATGAACACGATCTCTAAGTAATTAGTCTAAGAAAGTTTTAGGCAACATTGTGCCTTAGTGGGGCTTGGGTGAGTAGACGAAGGATGTAAAATTATTGTGAGAGGTTTATTTTTTTCAGATGTATTTTAATGTTTTTATGGGATCCTTAAATCATTCTTGAATTGGTATATTGTTAGTATTTTTATTATGTTTAAGTTTATAAAACTATTTTTACAATAGAGGGAAATTATTGTTGATGGTTTAACCAAGTGATCAGTATAGTGGAAGAGGGTGATCATCAGTAACGACTAGGTTGGTTGGGAAGAGGAAATATCTAATGGATGGGTACTGGAAAGTGGTTAGTATATTGGATGTTTGAATTTGGAGTTTTATTCTTAGTGATACTTTTAGGTTCACTGACTTCAGCGGTGAGTTACTGAATTCTAGAAGAGATTAGATGTAACTGGGATTCAATGGTTCATTATCTGTAAATATGGGATGGTGGTTCAACTGGATAATTGTTTGGGTCCCTCTTGAAATGTGGATTAGGACCACTTGTACTTTCGGTGCATAATTATATTGAGAAAATAAGGATATCAATTATCAAAAATAAATATTTATTGAGATTGTAATATTTTTATTGTTTGATAGCTATAAAGATGATTGTCATATTATCCCTTGCTTGTAAGACTTAATTGATCAAGACACATAAAACCAAAGCATCCATTATTTCCTTTACTAATTTTCTAATAATATTGAATTCTTGTTTTGGGTTTCATAGAGTGTGTTTTTTTCTATGTAAAACTTGGTGTGGTGAGTAGGGTTATATGAATTCTTATCTTCTAGTAAATCGAAGTCATGGGGTGATTTTCAATCAAGTGGAATGTCTAGAACTTTTCTGTCTGCTATGCATTAACTCTACAAGGGCTGCATCTGATAGATTGATGGTGAATTTAGAACCCAAAAAATTAGAAATGAGAGTTCAGTGAAAAATTATTAAATTGTGATATTGTAAACTATATAAAAATTATCAATCACTTGTTCAAGGATGAAAACAGAGTATACTTAATATACGATCTCAACCAAAAACTTAATCATTTTCCCTATTGGGAAAAACATATAATATTCATATCAAACTCACAAAAAATATATATAATGAAAAAATTTATAATATATTTTAAAAAATAGGATATATCATTTCTCATATATGAAAATATTTTTTTTCATTTTCTCCTCTCAAATATATATTTGTTTGAACTAAAAATCCATCTGTGACTCAATCAAAACTTAAATCTCATTGAAATTAATTCCACTCTTCACTCAAGTGTGATTTAATCAAGGGTGATACAAATACTTATAAAATGAACATGTCATTATCGTCTTGAAAATACTCTCATTCATTTGCATCACAAGGGAGAAAAATTTTATCAATCATGTGTACTTTTTTAAGGTGATTTGGTTACTAAGGGTTGGTGGGTAAGATAATTAAAAAATTCAAGGAAAATGTGGTTTATACTTTGAATAAAAGTTCATGAATATCACAATGAAAACCTAGAAAAAATACCTCACTCTATTCCCGTTATAATATGTATTTTCATGCACCAAGCCAAAGATCCATCCAACCTGACACTCGACCCGGTTTATGGAATGGAATTAAGGGAATTCTTGATCCCCACTAGATGGAAAAAAGTTTATGGGTATCATAAAAATACTTTGGGAACAATTTTAACCGATTACATAAACATAAACAACCAAAAATAATAAATGAACCAAAACAGTATAATCACAACTAAGTATCACATAAAATTTTTTAGACTTAAGTTTACAACATCTAAACAAATCCAAGGAGGATACAACAAAAATGGAATGAGATATAATTACAAAAACCACTATGCTATAAGAGGGGCATCGACGTCAAGACACCTCCACAACACCTGCAATGGGATAACCACTAGCATCATGAACCTTCTTCTCCAAACACCTTAACTTTACATGTGTGAAACATAACCAAGTCTACCTACACCCAAAGGTGTAAGTAGCGTGTGTGCCAAAGATCTGTAGGATTCCACCTAAAAAATATATTTCATTCTATAAACATTATAAGATAAATTACTATGAAACTTTTATAAAATAAAATTAGAAACATTTTTATGAAAATATTTCAAAAGGAAAACATGCTTTCTTTTCAAATAACCAATAAGGTATATTGTGTACCGATGATGAGTACAATGTCAGAAAAGAGCATTAAGTCATGGGAGAACCCTCTAGGCACTATCTAGAAATGGTACACTAGGTATATCATATCTTGATAAAAAGTGGTTTGGTAACCACATTGTACAACGTCCACATTCACAAGACACTATAGTGGAGAAGCATTCAAAATTATATTGGTTCTAGATAGCATATTCCCTTATTTAGTGTTGCATCGTCAATCATGCTAGATGAATCTGGGAAAATTCTATTCTAAGTCAAATATCATACTAGTCCTAGTCCACCACTTAGATACCTAGGTTTCCCTTGGTGATCAAATTTCATTCAATATGTCTCATATAACATCACTTTCACATAAACATAAAACAAACAATATAACCAAGCATGATAAATCACTAATTTCAAAACCAAAACCACTTTTAAATCCAAAGGCACATAGAAACCATTCTAAATGAAGTTTCACACCCCTTGAAAAATTTATTAAACATCTTGCATATTTTATAAAAGACCTTCAAGAAGCACAGTAAGAGTTTACGCAAGAAATACACGCAATTTTATTTAGAAAAATCATTTTCAAGACATATGAATTTCAAACCCTTGAAAAACACATTTCTCACCACACACATAAATCATATAACTTGTTTAGACACTCAAGTAAGCATATCAAATTCATCAAATAATGTTGAAACATGGAACCACCTACCTTCAGTGAAGATGCTTCCAGAATTCAGTGCAAAACCACAACCACACCTAAAGTGAACTGTATTAAGGCATGATCGATCACAGAACAACAATATAGAAACATAAGAATCAATATCCAAGCCTCAATAGGTCACTGAACCTATTGGACAACAAATCACCAAATATGAAGAGAGGAAACCCTAGAATAGAGTGAGAAAATAAGAAAGAATCCACTTACTTGAGGGTTCCTTGAAGAATAAAATCCAAATAACACACCAAAATGCATTCCAATGAAGAGTGGATGAAGTGGGAGGTTCTCCTAGTGTATAATATCATGACTGGGTGAAAGAATGAGTGATTTTTTGGGTTAATTTGAAGAGGTTTAGTTTCATAATTTCAATTTTTTTATTGAAATGAACATGAACATGCTTTTCCCACACAGTTTCCAAACCGTTCAGCAACCCTATACCCCTCACTGTCCCAAGAGGCACCTACCAAACAATTACCTATATAGGGGGCATGGTTTCTACTAACCATCCGCCAACCATGCGCCACATGCTGTCTACCCAATTTTTCTCACTTTTCTCAAAAAACTCAAATGAAACCCAAATGGAAATAGATATACTGAAAATAAATAGAAAAATACCTCAAAGAGAAATCATGGGTGTGACAATTATCCCCCCATGAAAGATTTATGCCCCCAGAAAGTCATTCCAAAGCATGATCAGAGAATAAAAATGGGTATTCTTGCTCAACCCATGACTTCTGCTCCCAAGTCTTATACAAACCATTATTGTTCTTCCAAAGGATGTGGAAAAATAGAAATAGAATTCCATTTAAGTACCTTCTCTTGGGAATCAAGTATCAAGACTGGCCACTCAAACACAAATAAATTAGGCTCTATCTCCAACTCTTCCCAATTTTGTACATGAGATGGATCTAGGTTATATTTATTAAATCAAGATACATGAAACACATCATGAATTAACATCAATAAAGAAGGAGAATCTTACCTGTATGTTACCTTTTCAACCCACTCAGTGATATCGAAAGGCCCATCATACTTCATCATTAGATTCTTTTCCTTACCCAAAAAATGATGAACCAAACAATGTTCCACTTTCGAGAACACCCAGTCACAGATAGAAAAATAAATGTCTCAACGCCAATGATCATAGTAAGAATCATGGAGATGTTGAACTATCAATAACTGATGCCTAATTAGATTGACCATATCAAATGTTTCTTACACTAAGCTCGATGCTAATAATAAGGTCTCACCTAACTCATCCCAACTCACCAGTGACTAACATGGACCACCATATGGAATCTCAAAATGATCCATTCATATTGAGGACTAGTAGCTATTTTTAGATGCAAACTCAAACAATACCATATGGCTATCCCATGATCCTCTGAAATCTAACATGCATGCCCGAAGCATTTCATCCAAAATTGGATTTTCCAATTCTATATAATCATACTTTTGAGGATGGTATGTTATACTTAACTTAATATGGGACCCCATTTCCTTCTTAAGGCCTTACCAAAACTATGATATAAAATTAGGGTCCCTGTTAGAAACAATTTTTTATGGAACACCCTGAAGCCTCACTATCTTCCAAACATACAACAAGAATAGCTCATCCACCTTATCTAAATATCTAATAGGAACGATGTGGGAAGAATTTTTCAAATGGTCAATCACCACCCAAAGTACATTATTCCCCCATGGTGTATGAGGCAGGCCGACAATAAAGTCCATGAAAATCTTTTCTATCTTCCAGGTAGGAATAGGTGGTGGTTGAAGCAAAGCAGAGGGCCTTTGATACTCTGATTTTACCTTCTAACACATATATAACCACAATATGAAGACAACTATATACCATCTCATACCTAGACACCATAACTACCAACACACATCATAATACATCATGGTGGATCCCGGATGAATAGAACACTGAGACTTGTGGCTATCCTACATCTCCACCTTCCTCAGAGATAATGAAACCATGAAGCAGCCCTAGAAACATAAGATTCCCTTGGGAGACAATGAACAATGACAAGGCAACTCCCCACTATGAAGAAACTGAATAGACCACTGTCATAGTTCTTCACTAGGTTACTCCCTCTGAATTAGTTTCATAAGGTAAGGATCTAACCAAACAGTAGCCAATAACACACCTCAACTATGACCCTTTGTCTCTAGGAGAATCTGAGCAAAAATCCACATCAATATCCACTCATCACTGGAGTCTTTCAATGATTACACTATCACTTTTTTCTCAAATCATCCACCACAAAATTACACTTACCTAGGGTATAGATGATATTAAAATCAAACCCCTGAAAGTACTCAACCCAGCGATGATACCTTAGATTCATATCTTTCTAGGAAAAAATATTGGATAAGCTTTTATGATCTGAATAAACCAAAAATTTCTCCCCAAATAGATAGTGGACCACATTTTCAATTCAAGAATCACCATTTCTAACTCCAATCCATGGGTTGTATAGTTCTTCTCATATGGTGAGAGTTGTAAAGATCAATATGCCACCACGTGGTCATCCTGAATAAGAGCACATCTGAGACCCATACCCGAGGAATCATAATAAACCATGTAGCCCCTTCCATATTCTAGAAAGAACAACACTAAAAAATAAACTTCTTCTTGAGCTCCTCAAAGGATTATTGGAATTCTGGGCCCCATTCGAACTTCACCCCTTTCTGGGTAAGAACGGTCTTAGGCGAAGCTTTCCAAGAGAAATCTCAAACCAACCGCCTTTAATCTTTGTCTAAGCCTAGAAATATTCTGATATAAAACACATTATTTGGTTTATCCCATGACATAGCTGCACTGATCTTCTTGGGGTCCACCTAAACTCCTTTTTCTAAGATCACATGGCCCAAAATCTTTATCTCTTTAATCTAAAAGGTACACTTAGAAAATTTGGAATAAATATGATGGTCTCGAAGAGTGCCCAATACGATTCAAAAATGATTCTCATGATCCTACTCAGATTTAGAATAAACCATGATTTCATCCATGAATACCAAAAAAAAAATAATTGTGATACTATTGGAACGTCCTATTCATAATCTCCATGAAGAACGATGGAGAATTCTTCAAACTGAAAGGCATGACCAAATACTCAAAATGGTTGTACCTTATTTGGAAAGCTATTTTTAGGACGTCTGCCTCTCTCACCCTAACTTGGTGATAACAAGAACACAAGTATATCTTGAAAAAACACCCTCTCACTTTTAACTGGTCAACCAAGTCATGAATCTATGGAAAATGATATTTTTTCTTAATGGTTACCTTTTTTATCTTTCGGTAATCAATGCACAAATAAAGAGATCCATCAGCCTTCTTTACAAAAAAGACTTGGGAGACCTAAGGAGAGATGATGAGGTGAATTAATCCTTTATATTACAAATAATATAGTCATACCTTTAATTAATTCAACTCGGTGGGGGCCATAAGATACGAGGGAAGAGACATTAGCAGTGTTCTTGACACCAATTTCTTGGAGAACACCACGTCCCTCTCCGGAGGAAAGCCTGAGAAGTAGTCTAGAAATACCTATGGGAACTCATCCACCACATGAGGTAATACAAACTCAAAATATCCACCATCATACTCAAACTTGAGGGAAGATAAAATAAAAACAAGACTACCTAACACCAGATGTGAAAGTCCAACACGACCTGACTGAGGATCCCATTCAACAAAAAAGACCTAGGTTCTTCCATCAGGTGTCGTGAAGCTCACCCACCACCTATAGTAATCGATATGTGATTGAAAGTTCACCACCAACTCCATGATGAGGATTGTGTCAAATAGGTCCATATTCATGATAAGGAAATACCACTCTAGTTCAAACCCTAACACACTGAGTGCACAAGACATACACCTAAAACCATGCTCTTTCTTCTTACCGCATGGCATCACTAACTCTATCACATATGAAAGGATCTCGGTTTGAAAACTCAAAGGATATATAATATGATAATAGATGAATGAAAAAGAGGCACCAATATAAAAAATAGTAGTTATATATGATATGATAAAAATGGTTCCTCAAACTGTTGAAGGCCCTGCATCTGGTTCTGTTGTTGCTCGATGTACCACATAAATCTTTCTCATCTCAGTTTGAGCTTGAGAATGATCACTGGCCTGCAGTTCTTCCCTAAAATGACTCTTCCATGAAGACGATCCGTCCTTTCCACCATGACCTCCAAACTGAGATCCCACTATCCTTTATTGTTATGACTGAGTTGACATCCCTTTGAAATCTACAGATCTCGCACCACTTTGATAAGTATGCGTGGCCCAGAAAAAATGCTTCAAGTTCCCCATCATTCCACATCAATGACAGGGTCTGGGTGGAGATGTTCATGTAGGTTGTTTGTTCCCCACCTTCCCACACTGATGGAACACAACTTACCCATCATCAGAATCCACAAACAAAGACTTCTGAGAAGGATGGCCTAAAATACAATCACACTTATTTCCATGGTCATCCCTCTTCCCCTATTCTCTAATGAGATTCAACTACCCACTTCTGGTACACACCCAAAGGGACTAGACATTCCCTTGCGGTCAATCTCCACTATAAAATCATGGTCAACCACCTCAGTGTAGGTATTAATATTGAATAGAAATACCTGAGAATATATCTATGGATAAAAAACCCCTCTAAAACCTCTGATCCTTCATCTGGTTGTTGGAAGAAATTACGGGTGCGTACCGAACTAGAACAACAAAGTGGTTGGATTACTACATCATGGATTGGTACCCTGAGAAGTTTCATAAAATCCCAGGATCTGTCATATGAAATCACCTTGGGACAATACTGGTCATTTAAAACAACCTTGAAGTCCTTCCATTTCATCTGATTGTTATTTCTAGTTTGCACCACCAATTCCGACCACCTCCAACTAGGACCTTCTACTAATAACGAAGTGCATTTCACTCTGATTTCCTGAGGAGTATTAAGAAACTCAAACATCCATTCTATCTTTTCAATCCACTCCTTTTATTCTCGAGGTTCCGTTCTACCTCAGAAATTAGGAGGCTTGTTCTTAATAAACTCCTGAGCTTTGTCCTTTATAGTACCTAGTTCAGCATCTCTAGCCTGAGCAAGACCAGGACCCACTCCCTATCTCAAAGCATGGATATCCATCTCACAAGCTCAGCCCCATAAAGTGAATGAAAAGAGTAAAGCTCAACCCAATAATAGATATGCTCATTTGAGAAACCCGAATAAAGAGTAAGGGGATCTCCATCTCACAAGCTCAGCCCCATAAAGTGAGTAGACAACAGTTCCAAGTAAAGCCATCTGCAATGCCCAACTCCTCATCACATCATCCTAGGAAACCCAACTCAAAGGGGACCAAATCACCGCACCTCAATACTCTCTGCATTGGGTAGCACTGACTCGCCCACACGATTTTAAGACACGTCACAAGGGCGCGTCTCAGTAGGGATAATTCCCCTCTTTCTTGTGGGGTTTTAGGTAAGTCGAACCACACCTTGCCACTATACCGCACAATCGAGGGTATTCTTTGAACCATTGGGGACTATGCTACCCAGCCCACTGGGAGGGTCAGCCTGATATCTCCTCAGGGACTACACTCTGGGTCAACCCGATATATCATCAGGGACTATGGAATGGGTTAACCCGGTATCTCCTCGGGGACTACTCTCTGGGTCTGCCTGGTATCTCATCGGGGACTACACTCTGGGTCAGCCCGGTATCTCCTTGGGGACTACGCTACCCGGCCTGGTAGGAGGGTCATCCCGGAACTGCACCAGTCATCTCTACTAGATGGTACCTCTCAGAAATCACTGAGGATCGCTGGCCATCCCTGCTGGATGGTACCTCTCAGAAAATCACTGAGGAACACTAATCATCCCTGTTGGATTGTACCCCTCAGAAAAGCATCAAGGAACTCTGATCAACGCCGTTGGATGGTACGTCTCGGAAAAGCATCAAGGAACTCAGATCATCCCCGCTGGTTGGTACCCCTCAGAAAAGCATCGGGGAACTCTGATTATCCCCGTTGGATGGTGCATCTCAGAAAAACATCGAGGAACTCTGATCATCCCTGCTGGATGATACCCGTCGGAAAAGCATCAAGTAACTCTGATCATCCCTACTTGATGGTACCCCTCAGAAAATCATCGAGGAACTCTGATCATCCCTGTTGGATGGTACCTCTTAGAAAGCACATTATTGTAGTCATCGGGTATCGCCCTGAATAGGCGTCGCACCCCTAACATCTCCCATCGTGTCTCAAAAGCCACTACGGTGGGAACCATTGAATTCTATGCAGAAAAACACTCAGAATAGGCTAATCATATTCCAAAGTCTGAGTCCAAAAGAAGAAGATACAATAGATAGAAAATTTGTAAAGTGGTACACGGTGCGTGTGGGGCCCACATGTCGTGTGGCCCCTCCTCTTCGCCTGGTTGTGTACCTTTCCATACTCGAGTACTAAACTGCAAATCAAGTACCCCTTAGGTGCGCAAGTGTACTCCAAGAGTACATGACATCTCTAGCCAAAAGGCTGATGAGCATGCGATGTTCATTGTTAAAGCGACGGGCGAAAAACGTACTTTTACGTGCATGCCTCCTCAAATGGAATTGGATTACCAAACGGATCTCACCATTGCGATCCTTGGAGTAAAACACACAAGATTGAATATTCATTCTCCCTGAACAGATATCCAATGAAGAAATCATATATCACCACGTTGCGCTTGAATGACGTTACGTGGGGCCCACACCATGGTCCCAAAACAAATTATATGGATCACACCATTGTGGTCCTCTTAGAAAACACACACGAGATTGAATACTCGTTCACCCATAACTGATACCCGGTGAAAATGTCTCATTCCATCGTAATGCGTGTGAACCGGCTACATGGGGTCCACACCTCAACTTTGGTTTAAACACATACTGTTGGCCCTGAAAAGTCTTCCTCAAAGTTAGGGTCATGATGTCGCTGACAGCTCTCTAATCCGATGTCATATGGAGAGTTACGACTGTTGCAACATTCCGCAACAATAATAATGATATTATTATTAGGAGTTTCGTGGGCCCAAGCTATGAACTCAAATTTAATATTCAACCATAGACTTGAATCGACTGTTTTAAAGACAAGGTCACGTTTCTGCTGACACCAAGTCAATCGGACGTCACATGTGAGAGTTTGGGTCGGTCAAAGATTTAGTAATTATAATATGTTATTATTGTTTGAGCGTGTCGGGTACCCAATACACAAACCCGTAAGAGACATCCAATATTGGACTTGGAATGTCCATCTCAGAGTTAGGGTTGCACTGTTGGAGACGGTTCGTGAAACTGACACCATATGAAAACACTTAACATTTTTATAAAATTAATTTCGGGCACACCGGGTCTCGGAATTGCACGCCGTCTCAGCGCCCAGCTCTGGAAATATTCTTAGAAATATTTCAAAGTCGTATTATGAAATAATTGGGTCTCTATAAAGAACATAAACCATTTTATTCACAATTTTTTTTTTTTAATTTGGATAAATTTAGAAAATTTTATGATAAAAATTGCAAACCTATTTTTTTATGAAAATATCAAAAATAGTGAAATTGAAAATTTTAATGTATTTTTATATAATGAATGAAAAGTGAAGGTTGAATGTGAAATTACTAAATTTTGGGATACTAAACCTTGTAAAAAAATTAAATCACTTGTTTGAGGGTGAAAATATATGGTATTATCTTCATGATCGGTAAGCAACCTTCAAATCAAAACCCCCTTCTTCATTATCTATCTACAGGTACCATGAAAACATGATGGTGGATTTCTTAGATGAAGATATTTTATATTTAGAAAATAAATTTTGTTTTAATTTTTCTATAAAATTTCAAAATAGGATACCTAATGTCGAATCAATTAAGAAGTCAGTGGTTCTCATTGGATTTCCAACTCTTATGATTGGGTTGATTGATAAATTACATAGTCTTTTACAATTTAAAGACGAATAAGAATACAAGCATAGTTGGAAAAAGTGAAATTTTTACCCCCCAAGATTTTATTATATGTCTCTTTTTAAATTAATTTAGTTTCTTCTGTATCTTATGTTGCACACAATGCTAAACTTAAATGAATAATGATATGCAATTAAATATTATTATTTTAACACGATCGTTATAACCTTGCCGTTAAATTGACAAGAATGAATAATATTAACCAAATTGTGAATTTTTTATATTATATATTTAATAAATGTTTTTTACATTCATCCAAATAGATTTGATAGGCATAAGAGAACAATAAATCCAATTTTATGCATGAAAAAACTATATTTTTCTAATGGTAGTTTTACCGCCTTTTAATGAAGTACTTGTAGTAAAACCAACTTTTTAAATTTTATAAATTCTCTTTAAAAAAATAATATTCATTTTTGAAAGAAGAAAATGAAAATTAAATTTGGTTAAATTTTCGTATTTTTTTGATAAGTTTCATTTTTTTGGATATTAAAAAATATTGCATTTTAATTGAGAATAGTCTTTTCATCTAAATAATTTATGGTGTTAAATTATATTTTTTATTAGTTTTAAATTATAATTTGATAGATTTTTTTTCATTTAATACAATTTAGTTCACTGGAATCAATTTCACGTTGAATTTGGAAAGAAAAACATTTCAAATTTTTGAATGTTTTCAGTTTAATAACCCATTTTCCCACTCCATCAACGAGATTAATTTTAAATTAATTTTTCCCAATTATGTATTTAGAATTTTGAAAATTGGATTACATATTTTTAATCATAAGGATCAAATTTATTAAATAGCTCCCTTTTATTTTTTGATAATATGAATAGTAACATTAGTAATTTTCATTACCCCGGTTTGGGGTAAATCATGTAACTAAGACTAAAAAATAATTTTATAAATGTTAGAAAAATTACCATAAAAGTTATATTAATTTTATTTTTTGAGTGAGAGTTGAACAAAATAATCCTTGTGATAATTTAATGGCCTCTTAGATCCACTTAGATGATTTTATGCCTTTCATAGTATTGAATTTTATGAAAATTCTAATATGTTATACTCATGTGTTTAATAGGTATTAAAATTTTAATATATGGTTATCTAAAATATATATTATACTATAAATATTCATTTGAAATATAAAATATTTATATTCATCATTGTGATTTATTTTTAATTATTAATACATAAATAATTACCTTGAAGGCTTACAAAATGATGATGCAATAATTATTTAAATAATAGAAATATCGAATAAATGATATTTAAAATATTAAAATTAATAAATTTTGAGACAATTAATGTCTTCCATGAATTTTATAGACAAATTTAATGTATTATTGGTATGTTAAATTTTTTTGGTGGAATACATATATTTTGATTTATTTTTGTAAAAATCAAAGTAACGAATAATGTCAAAATTGACATTAATGTTATATTAAAATAAATAATAATTTATTAAATTATATAAATTTTTTAAAAATTTAAAATTATGCCAAATTATTTATATAATGTTTAAAATGTTACCCATGATTCATTTATGGTTAGTTTTTCATTTTATAGTATCAATATTGACACTCAAAGAGTAAATATCCATATTCTCACGATAAGAGTTAAAGTGATTAAATAATGGTTAAAACTCAGAGATAAGGGTAAGAATATGTTCTAAAGTTGTATAATTTTTTATGAGGGTATTTTTTACCCATACTCATATTATATTCTAAATAAATCACTTTGGTGCCATTTTAAATTGAAAATTAATTTAAATTATTTTAATATTTTCAGAGTCTCAAAAAGTGCCCCCACCTCAATTATGAAGGGAACCTCCTCACTCACTTATTCACACTAATTAGATCCTTATATCTCGACCAAAACCTTCCTATTACTCTTTATAACATACTTATCCATGTCATGGACATCCTGTTTATCCAAAAATATCGTCCCTAGATGCAATAAGAAGAGATCTAATGGAAGTCCGCCAAAGAAGAGGTACTCATTTTAACAAACTCATTCAAGTTTATTTCTTATTCTAATTCCTATTCATGTATTTTTACTTTATAAATTAATAAATATAGTATAATATAGATTCTTATATTTTATTATGATTATGGTACAACCATATTCCATCTCTTTTCCATCATTCAAAAAACGAAAGCACCACACGTTCGTACATACGACTTACCATCTCCACACTAGAGTGTAATTTGTTTTTAATATCCAATTAACTTGGATGAGTATAATGATGGTAATAATGGATATATATTATAAATTATATATTATATTTATTTTTTAAAAATTAAAATATCATACACTTCTTTACCCTTTCACCATTAAGGGAATGATAGCTTTGCTCGTGCGTACATACGACTTACCATCCCCATGAAGTGATAAAATTAATTATACATTTTAATCGTTAAATAATGATTATAATAATACATATAATGATAAAATAATATATTTATGACATTAATATCATTCTTGAGATGATATATATTTATAATATGCAAGGGAAAACTGAATTTCAAGACAAAACAAGCATGGGAAAACATGGTAATTAACACCTGAAATAGAAAAATGAATAAAAGAAAATTAATAAATGATTAAAAAAATATTATAATGGGATAATATATGATATCATAAATATTAATAAGATTATATTATAATTTATTATTATGTTTAACACCACTATAAATTATATTCAGACATGTACGAAGGAAATCAGACATTAGGTAAGGGATTCCTTAACTCAATTTTCATTCATTGGGTTAAACTACTATTTAATTGATTAGGTTTTGTATGAAATTAATTTTGACTATATTATTTTGTGTTTACACTAGTTTTATGTGGATTTACATTATACATACATAATCAATTCATCTGGTTAACAATATGATCTTTGTAAGGGATTGATTCACAATCTCATCATTAATCGAGATTGTTTTTGTTTAAGTCTCCACTAGGAATATTTCATTTCCATATAAAAATTTTATAAAAATGTTTTCAAAACGATTTTTTCCATTATCATATTAATTTTTGAATTTCTTTATACACATGATTTAATTTTTATAAAATGGTTTTAAATTAATCTTTTTATAGTATTCCAAGTGAGGTACTTTATGATTTTTTTCGACAAAAATACGGTAGGAATGTTTTTTTTCACTTATTTGAAATGTGAAAATTTTTCCACTCTCATGAAGCCTTAATTTTTAGAATCATACTTTACAAGTTTATAGGATTCTTTTCAAATAAAATGTTGTCTATTATAATTACTCAGTTTTTTAAATAAATTATTTCGAAGTAGAAAAGGGTATTTATATAAAAAAATCCATAATTTTATTAGAGTATTTTATCCAATGTCAACATCCTTTTTCAAATATTATAATTAATTTATTTGATTACTTATGACTCCATATACCATATTTTATTGAATGGTTATGATCATTTAGATTATAGATGTACTATTTTGATACCATTTACGGTTTATAGTTAAAGTATTCACATTTTGTGTGCTAGTTTTTCAATATGAAGGTTTTTTTGTTTATGTTTCACCATTTTCATATTAGGAATATATTGGACTTATAAAGTGATGGGTAGGGCCCTATATAGCCCCTCTATTCATCACTTGGTCTCATGAGACAAACTAGTTTGGGTATTGGCCAATGGATTACCCGTTTATGTATGATGTCTCGACCGAAGCATTGATGGAATGATTATGATGTCTTGAATTATGAATTATCTCATTATGATATTGGTTATTGGTTCCCATGTGATTATCTGATTAGTTTTGATATCCATGGATATGTTTTATCTCGTGTTATTGAGCAATTATTTGATATACATTAATTCTTTCCATAATATGAACATGTTATTTATTTAATGGATGCGCTTTAGTTAATTACCTTCCCATAATTTTTATGTTTATTTTTGATATCTTTTGATGTATGTATACCCTTAATGAGAAAATGAGCTCACTCCTTCATTATGTTTCATTTTTCTCATGATTCTAAGAATAATGTTATAACTGATATGATGGGTAAAGATATAAGAATAGGGGTGTTTCCAATTAAGTTATTATGTTGTATTTTATTTCATGTTGTGTTGTAATATTTATGTTTGTAACTAGTTTTCAAAAATTAATAAACAATTTCATCCTTTGATATGCAATCAATTGTACCTAGTTCCAATGTAATAAAGTAACCACCAACTCTAGGCTACAAGGATTGGGTTATTTACAAAAATAAAATTTATTTAGATTTAAATTGATACTTTATAAATGTAACCCTTTCACATTTATGGAATTTGAATATTTGTTTACTCTAATTGAATCATCTTTATCAGATTACCCATACATATCTTTTTAATAGATTCATCGTTTGGAATTATTATAAATCTTGGTACCCCATGTGAATATTTATGGCAAAATGAATAATCAAACTCAGTATTATGTTGTAAGGGTGTGTATTAAATTATATGTCCCCCTTTTACTATCTCAAATGATCTAGATTTAGAGTAGTTATATGGGTTTTTTTTCATAAGGTTTATTATGAAAATATAAATTTTTTTCTCATAATACCATAAGTATTCTCAATTTAGTGTCTCTTGTAAATATTTTATAAAACATGAATATTTTTAACCGAATAAATATAGATACAAATTATCCAGGTATGGTGGAAACAGTGTTGTGTAAATTGAACCAATCCCAATATCTTTGAATTTCCCATGCTTGGAATATATTTATTATCAGTAAGGAAGGATATCAATATGTGTGTGGTGTATAGGGAAAGATACATGAGTCGATTACATTGTACATGAAAATAGAGACGTATAATATACTACCTATTTTAGAATGGAAAATTAAATAGTTGTTATTGCTTGAATATTGTGGTTAGATATATTCTAGAAGCATCCCACACATGTGATCATTTTTAGTGAGATGATATTAATGATAAAAAACTAGTACTAATTCTGTGTAAGTGTCTTTTACACCATTTTATATAATTTAAAGGTTTTAAAATAGTTGAAGAGTTTGAATATTTACTTAAAAATGGAATTTATTGAAGAAGGAACTACAGGATATAAATAAGAACCATCTATGAAGCAGTACCCATTCACATTATTGTTTCAGTGTAAAAATATCCTTTGTATGTGGTTTTAAGATGTTTGGAAGTGATTGAGAAGCCATTAAAGTGATTTGATGAATTCTTGTAATTTATTTGGTGAAATAAAAAATCACAAAAAATATATTTTTCTAAACTTTATAAGACACATGATGGGAAGTTTGTATGAGAGTTGGTAATTTAATAAGACAAAAAATCTTTATAATATAAAAAAATCTTAGATTATAGGTTATTTCATATGGTAGCCAATATTTCATAAGATATTCATTTCTCGAAATAAAGGATAAGATCGTAAGATACATGGATCATGTATGATATATGATCCACATGAGAGATCAATATTTTATAATATGAAAATATCATAAGATAAGACAATTCATAAGAAACATGAAACACATATGAATTTATTCTACTTAAGAAGTAGGTTAACATAATATTCTTTTTGCTACTTCTTAATAAAGGTACTATATAATATGAGATCCGTATAAGATACTGATATCATATAATAGTTTTTCCCTACAAGAGGACTTTCCCTAAGATAAAAATAATCATAAGATAGCTTACTTCATATGATAACCAATCATTAACATATTCTGACCGCATATGATATCTCACTTTGTGGAAAATATGGAGAATCTCAATATAAATTAGATGATGTTTTTGTTGGTATCATCATTAATTAAATGATAATAATCATATAAATGGATCATGATCAAAGATATAGAGAATTAAATTGTTCTATGTTGTGAAGGGGAATTCTATGTTGTATAACCATGCACACATTGAGTTTTTAAAAGAATTTAAATAGTAAATTTTGTTGAGATTCAAAGGTTCCATGACATTAAAAACTATATAAGGAGGAATGAATGAGTCTTAAAAATATTTAAGATAATGTACTTGAATATATTCAAATATGATTTAATAAGAGAATATTTCACTATAGAAGACCATGAAATTTTTATACAACATATGGAAATAATATTAAAAAATATGCGAGTATAACATTTGTAGATCATGGGATGTAGTCATAGGTAAGTGGAGGATGCGTACCCTAGGGGCATAGATGATACCTTCCCAATCCCTTATGTTTCACTTAATAAGGCACTTGTAATTAATGCGACATAAGAGTGGGAATGAAAATTCATGTCTCTTTGGGAGTCAAACATGACATGGATTAGGATTCTTCATTGGATCTAAAACTTTTAAAAACTCATTTGATGACATTATTGATAATTATTCATTTCCTAACATGGTTAGGGTTGAGTGTACATCATTGGATCAATCTATCTTAACCAGGATTTTGACTTGACAATAGTAATGGAAAACAATGAAATTTAGTAAAACTCAATATAATTTGGGTACACAGAATCACCCGATGTCAGTGATCCTGCATGACCACTGAAATATACAATCTCAACACCTGAATGAATATACTATAAATGATTCACCTGATGAATTTTTTCTGACATTGGAGAAATCCTTTGATGCAATTCAACTTAATTCAATATCTAAACTGCTTATTTCTTCTCAATATATTGATATTCATTCCTTAATTATTTTAAGAATGAAATTCTATGATTTTAAATATTATGTTGAATATATCACAATTTTTTAAATGGAAATAAATGTTGTCTCAACTAATATAGATATATTAGGTCCTTTTAGTTCATACTTATTAGCTACTTTGGTTGAAATAGTTTTACCAGTTTCTTCCTTTGATCACTTATGTCCATCCACATAGTTATATAAAAAAGGTAAAATATATATGATAGATGATGAAGGTTTTACAATTGTTCTGGATGAAAAAATACCTTTATATAAATACTACTAAAGTTCACAATGGATAGTGAGAACAAGATCTAATCCTATCATTGTAATGATTAATACTAATTAGAAAAAAATAATTTTTTATGATAAGGAATGTTATTGAAGACATTGAATTAGCATATTTATTGTATTTTATTATACATTATAAGGAGGTGGTGGAAAAGGAATTCCATATTCAGGCCTTAATGGAACACATTGATAGAATATATGAAAGTTCAATTGAATATTATCTCAATAAAGACCACTTGGATTTGATTGACTATCAAGATCATATACTACTTTATGGATTTAATGAAGTTAAGATTAATATGGAAGAATATATTAAGATATATGAAATTATGAACTCAATAAATGAATATCTCAATCATTCTAATGAAAATTGGGAAGACATTCATCTATAATGGATACTTAAATGGGATCTCAAGTCCAATAATTTAAGGTTTTTTGGGATTGGTTCAATGAATATGACAGGGTGTTTGAGTTTTTTTTTCATTTTATGTTATTTTCATCAGAAATAGACTCAATGTTTAGTGTTCCTTGTCACTCTAATGTTCAAAGATACATTTAATATTTTCTTTAATCGCGTGTATTAAAAATACAGTATAATAAATTTTTTACATATTATCAAAATTTAAAATAATATAAAATAATTTTATAAATATTGAAATAATTTACTTCATCTATATATATATATATTATCATATATTATGACATGGTGTTTGGTTTTTTTACTATGAAACCATAACTAATATTATAAAAATATTTCATTTTATATGAAACATATCTTTAAAACATTCAAGATACACTACATGTTAAAATAATGTTAAATTCATTCCTTTAGGTTATAAATTAATAAATATTTATTATATTAAATATTTTCAATACTCCATACCTTTTTAACTTATTTTGATTATTTAACATTATTATGATTTACAGGATTAGTGAAACCATAATGATAGATGGAAAAATCAATGTGGCAAACTATTTTCCAATTTTAGACATTTTTTACATCTTCACCTGTTAGGGTGGCTGGACCTAAAACTCTCAACTTACACTCGGTTTGTATGAAAGAACGATATAAAAAACAATAATGAATATAACTCATATATATTTACAAGGTTCATCCCCAATGTTGGCGACCACTGCCAAATTGTATAGTGTTTATTATCCCATACACATGAAAATGAGATTTTATTGTCAAGAATCAACTATAGGTAAGGGTATGAACTTGAATCCAATGTCGAAACCAACTAGGTGTACACACACCAACCTGTAGTTTTATAAGCCCCACCCTATAAATAAAAAAGAACAAAGAATTGTATTATTTAATAATGATCATTAAGACAATCTTGAATCACCCCTAGATTGACAAAATTTGATCTTATTACTTTTTTATGAAATAATATTATCATGACGACCTAATATATCTCACAATCTTGAGAATTATCAGTGAATTGATAAAGTATGAAACTCCATGTTTTCTTATTACTAAGTCTATTAATCTATAGATCTGAATAATGAATATCAACACCTTTTAATAAAAAGTTCATGTACAATCATATAAATTCCAATCCAATTGTAAAAAATTTGGACTTTATATTATTTTTCAGGATTTGTGATAACTATGAGTGTATCACATGTTTTTATTTCCAAACGTTTCTCAATAATTGAGTAAATGATCTACATTTCATGAAAATACCTCCAAAATTAAATTTTAGACTAAACCCTTCATTTTTCAAAAAATATATCTCACCACAATGTGAATAGTGCTAAAAATTATTTTTTTTATTTTTAATGACATAACTTACCAGAAAATACATTTTTTATATCCAGTTAAATATCCTATTCTATGCCCTATAGAATAACCGCTCCATATTTCCTTAAACTTTAATCATTTCAAACAGTAGGTATAGCTATGTCCCAACCAATCATGGTGTAACACAACCCTAACCATGGTATAGTGGTTCTCTTGGAAACAAAACATGTGTAAAACCTTTGTCTACACTTAGTTCTTCATTTCAAATCACCTCCATGAAACCCAATAACTAAGTTTTCTTGGTTGTTATCATGGTCCCTTTCCAACTCCATATTTTGGTATTTGGATTTGAGCAATAAAAAATATTTTATAATTCTTGTTTTTGGAATGACAATTCTCATTGGAAAATTTTCATCTTGAAACTCCTTCCTTCATGAGTTTCAAAATGAATTCTTTCTATTTTAGTTGAACCTCTATTTATGTTTATTCCAAACACATAGAACCTTTTAAATATTTTTTCTTTTCATTTTCATCCTCAAAAAAATTATTTCAAAACAGTATGTTCTATTCTTGGTCACTTCATTTTTCATCTATGGAACTTTATGAATCATAATGGCCATATATCTCACTAAAATACACACCTAGATATTTTATGCTATGAAATGGATTGTGCCACAGAATAAATGACCATGTTGTTTTAGAATACAATATCCTTCTTTCACCATGATCTCCAAAATGTCCACAATGTACTTATTACTCAATATGGGTTGAAACCCCATGGAATAGTGGACCCTGAAATTATTATAGAGAGGCAATATTTACCATGATTTATGTAGATAACTCAATACTTATCAAAATATTTAAAATAATCTAAAAAACACTCTATAATTTCTTCAATTCATATTTAATCAAATTAGAGTGACTCTAAAAGTAACTATATCAACCATTTTCTACGCAACATAAACTCAGATATTCAAATATCACTGTTTAAGTGATGCTTCCTTATCATGAAATTTCCTCATGATAAATAACACATGGTTTACTTATTTAATGGAATTCATAGAAAGATTCATCCCACCATAATGACTCAACATCTCATTACACATCCTATTTACCAAATTCTTTCTTCTTAAAATAATTTTAAAAGGATCTACAGTCCGTAAAACTCACTAGATCGGTGCTGAAAAAACAACTTCATTTGATCTAGTAAATAAGAATCAAAATTGCAATAAATCCCTATTCTTTCTAGTCATCATCTTGAAAAATTCATAATTATTTTTCAATCATAAAAATATGGGTAATCAACATAAAAGATGAATGTTAAATATCACTTATTCAATATAGGAAAATTTATATTATTGGTGTTTTCAAAAACCACCTCTAAACATTGGTTTTCTCTATTTTAGCAGTTCTTTCAAAATAATTACTAAATCATTTATTAACATATATTTTTTAATGAAAACTATTCTATTTTTTTAAAAATATATCAACTATCCCCCTCAACCTTAGTACCCCCTTATCCTTGGATTCAGACTCAACACCCCCTTGACTTGGACATACTAAGCATGGTTTGTGCTCCTCATCTATTTCCAACCCCCACTCCTCCATTGGTACCCACACCTGATTGGCCATCATCCAATCACCATGCTCCACTATGATCCCTAAGTAATCTACATATCACTATCAACCCTAAGGAATCTTATCTTCCTCATGTTATGAACCATAAGGCTTCCAGCTATTTCTATACTCAACTGTAAGCCCTAAGACATGCATGAACCCCCTCCATCTCCGACCACCACTTATACTCTGTATTTTTTCACTATTGAGATTTCAATTTTTTATTCCACCTATTATTGTGTTCATGTTTTATCACTTCAGATTGTTTTTTTGTAATATTTAACTTAATCATTTCTATTTATAACAAGTATATTTATAATAATTTGATTAATCTTATTATGGTTTTCTAATATCTTATTCTAGTTGTTGTTATTGTTTTTATTTTTTGTCAACATTTTATAATACTAATTTTAAAAATAGAAATTTATAAGTGGTATATTTATAGAATATTATACCTGTGTATGTAAAATAATATTTTTTAGTTATGATCACCAAAAACCATTGATTTTGTTAAAAAAAACTCAATTTTTCACCCTAGTTCCCTGACAACCAAAAATAATTTCAACATCATAAAAAAATGATTCTCAAGATCACTTAACAACCTCTTTGCATTTGGTAAAACATCCATTATATGTTTACCCAAAATATACCTTTGTGGATCTATATAATCAATTGTATTTGGTATCTCTAATATCCAAATAGACTCTAAATTAAATATTACTGTAATTTAAGGTTTTATAATATTCTTAGGGATTAATAATTCATGTGTTCGAATTTTTTCAGATAAAATTAATTTTTTTACTTTGAAACATCTAGAGGAATTGTTAATTCTTATGGAAAAAATTATTTTTTAGGAATTTATTATAAAACTATTGTTACTAATGACTAAAAATTATTGAATAACTTAAGTCTAAGGTTGATCTATATGGAACACTCATAACCCCATTATTAACTATTTTTATAATTATAAAATCAATCACCACCTTTTCTACAATGCATAATATTAAAAGTTAAGCATGATATGTTTTATTTAACAAGGAGTTACGTTTAACATTGATTTATAAACCTTTATTTCCATTATTATTTCTAATTTTCACAATTTATTTTGATCATAATTAGAAAATAACATAAAGATATTAAGGGAGGTCAATAATGGACTTTATAATTTAATATGTATTTTTATTTATGGATATATTGTTTGCCAAGTGTTGATTTGTATAGTTTGGATTTTAAACCTTTTTTATTACTATGATTTATATATTTATAATTTTTACCCTTTAATATGTGTTTTCATTCCTTGATGGATTTGTTGGGTGTAAGATTCTGGGGTGTTAGTTTATTTTAACTAAAATATATATTATTTTATTCATATAAATTTATATATCAATATTTTTTAATGTGTAGTAAATCAATTATTTATGAATAAAATTAGTATTATGCTTCCCCATAACACATTTTTGAATATTTGGGGTTCATATATGTTTTTTGATTTTTTCATTTTAAATCAATCCATGGATAGAAGAATAAAATATCCATGTCATATGTATAATTTAAAATGATAGTTAAAGAGAGATAAATAATTTATCCCTTGATATTGAAACAATTAACTCTTGAATATGTGAAGCGGAATTTTATCGTAGAATCAAATGTTATAGAAAGATCAATTAGTTATAAATTATACTATAAAGAACATTTTAATTACATGATGGTGGATAATTAAATTCAAAACAATATTATTATGAACTGACCCACCGGTGTCTGAAATGTGACTAGTTCAATCCCATCTCCAAGAGGCCAGGGGTTGGAGACTAGCGCCGAGTTAGAAAATCCCATAAATAGAAGGCATTATCCTAAATTACCTATACATACAAACACATATATAATCAAATAAAATTATAAAATGTAAAAAATTGAAACCAATGCATGAATACATATATAATATCATAACGATAGTACACCAATATAGTATTAAAGTGGAAAAGGGAAAAAATACAAGCCTGAAGAAAATCTGTAAAGAGTCTAACCAACTTCAAAGGAGAGGACTTTGATCAAATGAAAGCTCTTGTAAAACAAGTTGGTATTTCAAGATAAGGCTATGCTCCATCCGCTCCCTGTCCTCCTAGTACACCATCAACAGGTTCATCAGGTTCATAGGACATGACACGTTCCGGAAGAGCCCATGCAAGGGTAAGTATAACAATACCTAGTTGGACACCCTGAAAAAACTAAACACGAAGAATCATGTATAGTCAACTCAATAAAAGTTATAAAACTCAATGTATAATATAAAAACCCATTTATACATCATAAGGACACCGCACGACCAGGCGGTCACAAAAAACTACCACTCATAGGATTTTTCTCAAAGTAATGCACATTCTGAGAGAATCCATTCCACAAGACATGAAATCACTAGAGAAACTCATCCATGAGGTCAGGACCATGGGGACCCACCCATGAAAGATCACTAGTCTTAGAAGACCCTGATACTTAGACAGGGGGTCACACCCAAAAGCACTGGGGGACAACAAAAACCCAATTTGGATTCACCCACTATGTAGGGGATCATATGACAACTATATTACTGAGCTTACCGATACAACTGTATAAAAGTAGGATCAATGCCCTACTCAATATGTCACGCTACTTCCACAAAACCCACATAGGGTGTAAATATGATATATGATCACTATATAGTCTCACTTACGGACATCATGAAATCTATTTGAGACTCATCTTCTAGAGGGATCACAATCTTGTGATGCGGATGTAATGCCACATTATAACCCTAGGGGAATGGACCGAGGGGACTTACTCAACCAATACTAGTATAGAATAAAGAAAATAAGGGTTACAAACACCCTTGAAGGTTATACAGGGTGTGTACTAGGAGTACACGGTGTGTCTAGCTATCCCCATGTTTTCCCATGTGGTAAAGCCTCACACAACATGTAAAACTCAACATACACAGTATGTGAGTGAAGAAAACAATTTAAAAAGGTCACCCTACACCTTCCCATGAAATATGGTCATATTCATCTATATTTTGTCATGCTCGTGTACCCTATCATGTACATCTAGCAATGTCCGTGTCTAAGTACATGGTGTTCCACTAACTATTTACTTATGGTTAGGTCTATGTAATTTTCAAAGTTGACACTGAGTTGTCAGGGGAGGTCCACATTGTAAAGACCCGCAAATTTCAAGGAAATTTTTTTCTTAATTTTCTTTGGAATTTTACAAGAGCGCAGCTTCAGACGGCACCTGATTCTGAGGCCCGGTGTGCCCGGAATCAATTTCCGAAGTTTGGCTCGGGTACGTTCAGTGAACGGACGAGCTGGTTTTTCTATCTTTTGAACCGGTGCCCGGAATCGAATTCTGAGGGCACCGATGAAATTGCAGCGCCGGTATTTGCTTAGAAACGCCTCTTCCGGAGTTGCGTTTGCTCAACCGTGGTTTTAAAAATTTTGGGCATTAAGTCGGAAATAAAATAAAGGTTGTGCGACAACTTTATTTTATTTCACTTAAGCCGCTTGGAAGTCACTTGGAAGCCACTTGAACTGAGTTAAAGCGGATAGGGTGCTATCCGGAAATACCCTACCCCTTGGTAGGATATTTGTGAGGTGGGGCCCGCACGAGCCCCGCCGTTTCTTTCGCTAAGTA
Source organism: Viscum album (assembly GCA_963277665.1). NCBI lineage: Eukaryota > Viridiplantae > Streptophyta > Magnoliopsida > Santalales > Viscaceae > Viscum > Viscum album. Next base: position 870,809,167 of record OY728143.1, on the reverse strand, counting down.
ACGCACCCGTGAAAACCCGTCAAGTAACTGAAAGGTCAACCGACGCGTTTTCCTTAATTCTTAACAGACCATTTAATTGGGCGGTTTACTTCGTGAATTAAATGGGCTGTTTCATTCGTTGAATTAATTCAACGAATTGATGGGTCGTTACTTACGCGTTGTTGGCGAAATAATAAAATAGACAAACTTGTCTATTTTGGAGGATCCTCCTGTTGTGCGAGATCCTCTAAACCTCCACCCTCCTCGCGAAGAACGCGAAGAACATGAAGAACGCGAAGAACGCCGGAACCGGAATTCGACGACGCACGATCCGCGACGTCAACAAACTTTTCCGCGACCTTCTTCTTCTTCTTCTTCTTCGGCGCCTCTTCTTCCGCGGCGGACCTACGATCGGCGGTTAAAGGTGAGAATCGAATCTTCTAAATTCTCCCTTTTAATTTCAATGACAACGGATTTAATTAATTAAATCCGTTTGTTCTAGATCCGAAGATCGTCGGCGCGACGTTTTTCCCGCGGTGCGACGAACGTCTCTTCCGCGACGACGCGACGATCCCCCCCTTCCGCGACGAGCGATTCCGCGATGACCTCACGTCCGACGGCGACATCGAGGTAGGGATTTTTTTTTTCTTGGTGATTCGTTCCCGTGATCTAATTCTTTTTAATTAAAGAACCAAACTTGAACAATTTTATTTTTGGATAAAATTGTGGCTGCCTTAATCCCTCCCGATGATTTTATGACTAACGCGGAGGGTGCGGGTCTAACGAACAAGACCCGGCAACCCTCCTCCGATCTTTTTGTTGTGCGGATTTGGCGGACGACGACGAACCGTGCGGCAGGGGCGATCCGTTGATCCCGCAGTGAAGATCAGCCCCCGGGAGGAGCTATGGCGCAGACGGGAGGCAAAACGGGCCACCGGAGCAACTCCGGCGGCCGGAGGCGGCGGCGCCCGGCGCGCCGCCGTGAAGGAATCCGCCGCGGCTTCGGCTGCGGCGGCGGCGGCCGATTCCGCGGCCGCGCGGAACCGGGGAGGGACGCGGCGGCCCGGCCGCGTCCACGTGACAGCCCCCCCCCCCCCCCCCCGCGGGGCCGCGTTTTCCACCGAGCCGCGGGGGCGGTGCCCCGCTGCAGCCCTCTTCGGCCGCTCGGCCGAAGCCGAGCCGGTCGGTCCGGTCGGCCGAAGCCGAGCCGGCCGGTCCGGTCGGCCGGGCCGCGCCCAGGCCGGACCGGACCCGGCCTAGCCGGGTCGGGTCGACCCGGTTCGGCAGACCCAGGGGTGGTTCGGGCAGGGTCGCCCCGGGCCCAGAACCCCCCGTTTTCGGGCCCTCTTCGGTCTTTTGCCCATATCTTGGGCCTGGGACCTCCGATTGACGAACCGTCAGTGTCTACGCGATCCTTGGATCGAGACGGTCTTTTCGGGATATTACACTCAAGGTTTCGGAAGACTTTGGGTTCGGTCGGGTTGGTTCGTACGCGAAACCAACCGGGCCCTCGGAGCGGAAACACTCATAACTCGAGCTGCGGACGTCCGATCGACGTACCGTCAGCTGTGGAGGTTTCCTCTAAGTGAGACGGAACTTTTGGCATACTCCGACCGAGGATCGGACACAGGCGGAGTACGGTCGGGTTTGTTTTTCCCTAAAAACCAACCGGGCCCCTGGGACGAAAATGCCAATAACTCTCAGACCGGGCGTCTGATTGACGCGCCGTCTGTTGCGTTGAGATCCTGTTGTCGATACGGAACTTTTGGATACATCAACTTCGGACTACGTGTCAGTTGATGTATCAGCCTCTCGGCTCGTGGAGCGGACCCTCCTAGACGAGCTCGCTGTGTGCGGGAACCCTAGCGATGGCTGTGACTTCGACGACAGAGCAGAGATCCTCCGTGGACTGCGACGACGACATAGCAGAGATCCTTCGTGGACTGCGGCGACGACTGTGCAGAGATCCTCAGTGGACTACGTCGACTACTGCACTCAGCGATCCTACGTGGATCAGTGCTACAGGTCCTGTGTGGGCCCGATCCTGTGTGGGTCATCACCTTACGGTTCTGTGTGAGCCTTGACTACAGGTCCTATGTGGGCCCGATCCTGTGTGGGTCATCTCTTACGGTTCTGTGTGAGCCATTGCTACAGGTCCTGTGTGGGCCCGATCCTGTGTGGGTCATTGCCGAGGTTAGTACCTATCGATCCTTCGTGGGTCCGACGACTTAGATGGTTCGGTGATCATTTTGTCGTCATCTGAAAAAGTATACCTGGTTGAGCTGAATCTTATGTTACTCTCCTTTGTGGATTGTGTTGAACCATCCTATGTGGATTTACTTTTTACTCTCCCTGGTGGATTTGAGTCTTGCTTTCCTGTGTGGATCGAGTTGACCTTGAGCTCGAGAGCAGAGCTAGAAATGAGGACTTAGGTATATGTATGGGCATATACCTAAGTCGAGTCAGTTGTTTCTTCGTGGTTGCCCCTTTCTTTTGTGCTATATCCTTTGTGGATTTCGGGAGACCTTCGGGGGTCTCGGGGTCCTTACTGAGTAGTTTATACTCACCCCTGCACGGGCTTTGCCCGCACCTTGTTGTGTTGGATGCAGACGACGGACAGCGCTGATCTCGGTTGGGGCGTGGAGCAGGACGGTACCTGGAGGCGGACCACTGGGCGGGACGTGCTCGGAGCGGACGTGGGACCCGAGGATCCTGGAGGCTATCTGTACCCACCCTTCAGGTGGGATTGCCAGTGGACGACACGAGGCCGCCATCTTTTCTTCAGTTGCTGTTCTTTACCTTTTCAGTTGTACTTTCAGTTGGGCTTGTATTCCGGCCCCCTTTACTTTTCTGCACTTGGTAGTTACTTTCCGCTTGCTGACTTTGTGGTGGTTGTTACTTATAAAGGAAATGCCTTCCCTGTTTACCGGGATTTTACGCCTTGGTGCTAGTCGCCAGCCCCTGGCCTATGGAAGGCGGGCTTGGGGTAGTCACGGCACGGGCCCCGAGGTCGGGTCGTGACAAATTGGTATCAGAGGCGGTCGGTTCTACCGCAGACTCTGATCGTCTTTTCTTTCTATATGAAGCAATAGTGTTTGGTGTATTGAGTGTGGTTATTAGTTCAGGGAGCCCAGTGTTGGTGCGGCGGCCGACGTATCCGTACACCAGGACCCTGACTCCTGATTTCCGACTTAATGCATGAAAACATTGATTGCGTGTGTGTTTCAAGTTTTCTTTGTGATTACTTGTGTCAGCTCACCGGGTATACTGATCTGCTTCATGAAAGTCTCATATTTTCCTTGTGATTACTTGTGCCAGCTCACCAGGTATACTGTTCTGACTGTGGTACTCTTGTTCTCCTTTTCAGGATGGCCCCGCGACGACAGCCAGCTAGGGTTCCGAGTGTAGGGCGCGACGGCAGCCCACCGAGCGACGAGGCCTCGGTGCAGGGCCCTTTGCCAGCAGTGGCACCGGTGGTAGCTTTACCCGCCGAGCCACCGATGCTACCAGTACCCGACGCTGACGATGCACGTCGCCTCAGGGCACTGCATGAGTTTCAGAGCCAGCGACCGCCCATGTTTCGCGGTGAGGCGGACCCCCAGGCCGCCGAGGACTGGCTAGAGGCGGTGGTACGGATCTTTAGGCTAGTGAGGACACCAGCGGATCTCATGGTGATTCTCGCGGCGAGCCTCCTGCAGGCGGCGGCAGGACGATGGTGGAGCTTGATGCTCCAGGTTCACGATGAGGCATCCTTGCTCTGGACGGACTTCGAGAGCCTCTTCCGCTCTGAGTTCGTCCCGGCCACCCTCCGAGCGGTGCGCATCCAGGAGCTTCTCCAGCTGCGCCAGGGTAGCATGACGGTCGCTCAGTACGCTACGAGGTTCACTGACCTATCTCGCTACTCGACCGACATGGTACAGGACCCCTTCTTCCGGGCCCGGACCTTCGAGCAGGGCTTGCGGCAGGAGATTCGGGCGTCGCTGATCTCCCTCAGCATTCCGACCCAGGAGGGAGTACTGGAGCGAGCCCTCCTGATCGAGAGCTTCCTGGCAGAGCCTTCTTCAGCGGCGAGACCTAGCGCAGGGCGGCTGATAGCTGAGTCTTCGGCAGCAGGTAGTCGATGGATGACTCTCGGGTCCATGCATACCAGACCCCCACGCAGACGGCCTCAGGACACCGGCTCAGCAGTGCGGGGCACACAGCGGAGTGCCAGCCTTCCGAGAGGCAGGCAGTGCTACTCCTGCGGCGGGCAGGGTCACATGGCTCGTGAATGCCCGACTCGCCGATCAGAGGAGCAGCAGACGGTGGAGGGACCACCCAGGCAGAGGCAGAGGGTCGACCGTGGCGGTCCGCAGGGAGGAGGCGGACGAGGCAGAGGAGCTGGCCGAGCAGCGGGTGGTGGGCGACGCTTCCAGGCTCTACCCCCACCACCACCAGGAGGGCCACCTCGACCACAGGGAGCTGGCGGGCAGGGACAGGCCCAGCTCCAGGCAGTGGAGGCCTACGACCCCGACATGCCAGAGATGATTCGAGGTACGATCTGTGTCTATTCCACCCTTGCTGTAGTACTTATAGACACAGGAGAGAGTCACTCTTTCATAGCCTCTGCCCTTGTTCGGAGCTCGGAGATTCCGACTGAGCCGTTGGCTCGATCCTTACGGCTAGAGACTCCTATGGGAGCAGACTCGACGATTACGCACTGGTGCCGGCAGTGTGAGCTTACTCTAGGAGGCGAGAGCTTCGGCTGGGATCTCCTTGTAGCGGCGTCGAGGCCTTACGACGTCATCTTGGGCATGGATTGGCTATCCACGGTTCGTGCCCAGATCGACTGTTTTAGGCGCAAGGTGCGATGTGTTCGCACCGATGGGAGCAGGTTTACCTTCACCGGCGAGAAGGGAACCTTTGCAGCACAGGATGGACTTCCGCAGAGGAGAGTGCAGCCCATCTCTCATCAGTTGGCTAGCCTCATCCTAGGAGCAGTTGACGTGCGGAGTCCAGTTTTTCATGCAGTGGTGGACCAGTACGTGGACGTCTTTCCCGACGACGTTCCAGGGCTACCTCCTCGTAGAGAGGTAGACTTTTACATCAACTTGTACCACGGGACAGCCCCGATATCTACTCCAGCATATCGGATGGCCCCCGCCGAGCTTCGAGAGCTGCGGGTACAGTTGGAGGACTTGCAGTGCAAGGGGTTTATCCGACCCAGTGTTTCACCCTGGGCTTCCCCGATATTGTTCGCCAAGAAGGCGGACGGGAGCTTGCGACTGTGTGTCGACTATCTTCGCCTAAACCAGGTGACAGTGAGGAACAAGTATCCGCTACCACGGATTGATGACCTCTTCGATCAGCTCAAGGGAGCGCGGTGGTTCTCGAAGATAGACCTCCGGTCAGGCTATCATCAGCTCAGAGTTCGAGACGAGGACGTGCAGAAGACGGCCTTCAGGTGTCGGTATGGCCATTATGAGTTCTTGGTTATTCCGTTCGGCGTAACCAATGCTCCAGCAGTGTTCATGATCCTCATGAATAGGATCTTCCAGCCATACCTCAACCGATTTGTCGTGGTCTTCATTGACGACATTTTGGTATACTCGACGACTGAGGATGAGCATGCCTACCACCTGCGAGTTGTGCTAGACACACTCTGAGAGCACCAGCTTTATGGCAAGCTCTCAAAATTCCAGTTCTGGTTACGTGAGGTCCATTTCTTGGGGCACGTCATCTCTGAGGCGGGAGTTGCAGTGGATCTCGCGAAGATCGAGGCAGTGCTAGCTTGGGAGCCACCCAGGAGCGTGACGGAGGTGCGGAGCTTCTTGGGCCTAGTCGGATATTATCGGAGATTTGTGCCAGACTTCTCCAGAGTTGCGGCACCACTCTCAGCCTTGAAAAAGAAGGGGAAACCCTTTGTGTGGTCAGACAGATGTCAGCATAGCTTCCAGGAGCTGAGACAGAGATTGACCAGCACACCTATCTTGAGGTTGCCTGAGGAGGGAGTTGGATACGTAGTTTACTGCGATGCATCAGGGACTGGACTCGGGTGCATCCTGATGCAGGAGCGGGCCGTGATCGCCTACGGATCACGTCAGTTGAGGCCGCATGAGCAGAACTACGCCACTCATGACCTGGAGTTAGCAGTAGTGGTCTTCGCTCTGAAGACTTGGCGGTACTATCTGATGGGCGAGCGCTTCACAGTCTTTTCTGACCACCAGAGTCTCAGGTATATCTTCTCTCAGAAGGACCTGAACCTGAGACAGCGGAGATGGCTTGAGTTCCTCCAGGACTATGACTTTGAGATAGTCTATACTCCTGGGAAGGGGAACGTGGTAGCTGATGCCCTCAGCAGGAGGACGGGCATTCAGCTACTTGAGGAGGCGACGGAGCAGCTACCCTCCTTACAGATATCCTTCGTGGATAGAGACGGAGCAGCCTTTCTTCAGTCTCTCATAGTCTCTCCTCCACTTCTACAGCGGGTCAGAGAGGCTTAGCGTGGGGACGCTGACTGTGAGACCCGGCGTGCACTGGTATCCTCAGGTCAGGCGCCTGATGGTTTCTCCCTTGGAGCAGAGCACGACATCCTTTTCAGAGGACGTACCTTCATACCAGTCGCTTTACGAGAGGAGGTGCTGAGAGAGTTTCACACTTCTCCCTTGGCGGTACATCCCGGAGCGGCGAAGATGTACCAGGATCTCAGTCGACAGCACTGGTGGCCGGGCATGAAGAAAGCTGTGGCAGAGTTCGTTTCACGATGCCTCACCTGCCAGCAGGTGAAGGCAGAGCATCAGGTACCAGCAGGCTTGGTACAGCCCTTGGAGGTCCCGGAGTGGAAGTGGGACGGGATATATATGGACTTCGTGACTGGACTACCACGAACTTCCAGAGGTCACGACTCCATTTGGGTGATTGTCGACCGACTCACCAAGTCGGCACACTTCTTACCCATCAGAGAGCAGGGCTCAGTGGAGAGCTTGGGACGTCTTTACGTCCAGGAGATCGTACGGCTTCACGGTGTGCCATCGTCTATCGTCTCCGATTGAGATGCCCGTTTCACTTCCCGGCTTTGGAAGGGGTTGCAGGAGGCGTTCGGGACGCGGCTCCATCTTAGCACAGCCTTCCACCCTCAGACGGATGGTCAGACGGAGAGGACCATACAGACACTCGAGGACATGCTCCGTGAATTTGTTCTCGACTTTGGTCGCAGCTGGGAGGACCACCTACCCTTGGTGGAGTTCGCATACAACAACAGCTACCACTCCACCATCGGGATGGCACCATATGAGGCGTTGTACGGCAGACCCTGCAGATCACCGTTGTGCTGGACAGACCCTGGGGAGTCAGCACTCGTGGGACCAGAGATGGTCCGAGCCACGACAGAGAAGGTCCAGATCATCCAGGAGAGGATGAGGACAGCTCAGAGCCGACAGAAGTCATATGCTGACAGGAGGCGGAGGCCACTAGAGTTCGAGGATGGCGACCACGTCTTTTTGCGTGTCTCACCTCGACGTGGTTTACGGAGATTTGGCCGAGGCGGCAAGTTGTCTCCACGCTTCATCGGGCCTTTCCAGGTCCTCAGCAGGATAGGAGAGGTGGCTTATCGCCTGGCTCTACCACCTCAGTTGCACCGGGTGCACGACGTCTTCCACGTGTCTCAGCTGAGGAGATACGTGCACGACTCGACGCACATCATCGACTTTGGGGAGCTGGACGTGGACGATGGGGCGACTTTTGCGGAGGTCCCAGTGGAGATCAAGGATCGACAGGAGCGGGTCCTACGTGGGCGGTCGATTCCTCTTGTGCGTGTCAGATGGCAGCACGGGAACCTCCAGGAGAACACTTGGGAGCGGGAGGCTCAGATGCGTGCTCAGTACCCCCATTTGTTCCCCTAGTTTTTGATGTATCTTTACGGGGACGTAAAGCCCTGAGGTGGGAGTAATGTAAAGACCCGCAAATTTCAAGGAATTTTTTTTCTTAATTTTCTTTGGAATTTTACAAGAGCGCAGCTTCAGACGACACCTGATTCCGAGGCCCGGTGTGCCCGGAATCAATTTCCGAAGTTTGGCTCGGGTACGTTCAGTGAACGGACGAGCGGGTTTTTCTATCTTTTGAACCAGTGCCCGGAATCGAATTCTGAGGGCACCGATGAAATCGCAGCGCCGGTATTTGCTTAGAAACGCCTCTTCCGGAGTTGCGTTTTCTCAACCGTGGTTTTAAAAATTTTGGGCTTTAAGTCGGAAATAAAATAAAGGTAGTGCGACAACTTTATTTTATTTCACTTAAGCCGCTTGGAAGTCACTTGGAAGCCACTTTAACTGAGTTAAAGCGGATAGGGTGCTATCCGGAAATACCCTACCCCTTGGTAGGATATTTGTGAGGTGGGGCCCGCACGAGCCCCGCCGTTTCTTTCGCTAAGTAACGCACCCGCGAAAACCCGTCAAGTAACTGAAAGGTCAACCGACGCATTTTCCTTAATTCTTAACAGACCATTTAATTGGGCGGTTTACTTCATGAATTAAATGGGATGTTTCTTTCGTTGAATTAATTCAACGAATTGATGGGTCGTTACTTACGCGTTGTTGGCGAAATAATAAAATAGACAAACTTGTCTATTTTGGAGGATCCTCCTGTTGTGCGAGATCCTCTAAACCTCCACCCTCCTCGCGAAGAACGCGAAGAACGTGAAGAACACGAAGAACGCCGGAACCGGAATTCGACGACGCACGATCCGCGACGTCAACAAACTTTTCCGCGACCTTCTTCTTCTTCTTCTTCGGCGCCTCTTCTTCCGCGGCGGACCTACGATCGGCAGTTAAAGGTGAGAATCGAATATTCTAAATTCTCCCTTTTAATTTCAATGACAACGGATTTAATTAATTAAATCCTTTTGTTCTAGATCCGGAGATCGTCGGCGCGACGTTTTTCCCGCGGTGCGACGAACGTCTCTTCCGCGACGACGCGACGATCCCCCCCTTCTGCGACGAGCGATTCCGCGACGACCTCACGTCCGACGGCGACATCGAGGTAGGGATTTTTTTTTCTTGGTGATTCGTTCCCATGATCTAATTCTTTTTAATTAAAGAACCAAACTTGAACAATTTTATTTTTGGATAAAATTGTGGCTGCCTTAATCCCTCCCGATGATTTTATGACTAACGCGGAGGGTGCGAGTCTAACGAACAAGACCCGGCAACCCTCCTCCGATCTTTTTGTTGTGCGGATTTGGCAGACGACGACGAACCGTGCGGCAGAGGCGATCCGTTGATCCCGCAGTGAAGATCGGCCCCTGGGAGGAGCTATGGCGCAGACGGGAGGCAAAACGGGCCACCGGAGCAACTCCGGCGGCCGGCGGAAGGCGACGGCGGCGCGCCGCCGTGAAGGAATCCGCCGCGGTTGAAGCCGCGGCGGCGGCGGCCGGTTCCGCGGCCGCGCGGAACCGGGGAGGGACGCGGTGGCCCGGCCGCGTCCGCGTGACAGGCGCCCCCCCCCCCCTCGGGGCCGCGTTTTCCACCGAGCCGCAGGGGCGGCGCCCCGTGGCAGCCCTCTTCGGCCGCTCGGCCGAAGCCGAGCCGGCCGGTCCGGTCGGCCGGGTCGGGTCGACCCGGTTCGGGTCGACCCAGTGCGGCCGACCCAGGGGTGGTTCGGGCAGGGTCGCCCCGGGCCTAGAACCCCCCGTTTTCGGGCCCTCTTCGGTCTTTTGCCCATATCTTGGGCCTGGGACCTCCGATTGACGAACCGTCAGCGGCTACGCGATCCTTGGATCGAGACGGTCTTTTCGGTATATTACACTCAAGGTTTCGGAAGACTTTGGGTTCGGCCGGGTTGGTTCGTACGCGAAACCAACCGGGCCCTCGGAGCGGAAACACTCATAACTCGAGCTGCGGACGTCCGATCGACGTACCGTCAGCTGTGGAGGTTTCCTCTAAGTGAGACGGAACTTTTGGCATACTCCGCCCGAGGATCGGACACAGGCGGAGTACGGTCGGGTTGGTTTTGCCCTAAAAACCAACCAGGCCCCTGGGACGAAAATGCCAATAACTCTCAGACCGGGCGTCTGATTGACGCGCCGTCTGTTGCGTTGAGATCCTGTTGTCGATACGGAACTTTTGGATACATCAACTTCAGACTACGTGTCAGTTGATGTATCAGCCTCTCGGCTCGTGGAGCGGACCCTCCTAGACGAGCTCGCTGTGTGCGGGAACCCTAGCGCTGGCTGTGACTTCGACGACAGAGCAGAGATCCTCCGTGGACTGCGACGACGACAGAGCAGAGATCCTTCGTGGACTGCGGCGACGACTGTGCAGAGATCCTCAGTGGACTGCGTTGACTACTGCACTTAGCGATCCTACGTGGATCAGTGCTACAGGTCCTGTGTGGGCCCGATCCTGTGTGGGTCATCACCTTACGGTTCTGTGTGAGCCTTGACTACAGGTCCTGTGTGGGCCCGATCCTGTGTGGGTCATCTCTTACGGTTCTGTGTGAGCCATTGCTACAGGTCCTGTGTGGGCCCGATCCTGTGTGGGTCATTGCCGAGGTTAGTACCTATCGATCCTTCGTGGGTCCGACGACTTAGATGGTTCGGTGATCATCTTGTCGTCATCTGAAAAAGTATACCTGGTTGAGCTGAATCTTATGTTACTCTCCTTTGTGGATTGTGTTGAACCATCCTATGTGGATTTACTTTTTACTCTCCCTGGTGGATTTGAGTCTTGCTTTCCTGTGTGGATCGAGTTGACCTTGAGCTCGAGAGCAGAGCTAGAAATGGGGACTTAGGTATATGTATGGGAATATACCTAAGTCGAGTCAGTTGTTTCTTCGTGGTTTCCCCTTTCTTTTGTGATATATCCTTTGTGGATTTCGGGAGACCTTCGGGGGTCTCGGGGTCCTTACTGAGTAGTTTATACTCACCCCTGCACGGGCTTTGCCCGCACCTTGTTGTGTTGGATGCAGACGACGGACAGCGCTGATCTCGGTTGGGGCGTGGAGCAGGACGGTACCTGGAGGCGGACCACTGGGCGGGACGTGCTCGGAGCGGACGTGGGACCCGAGGAGCCTGGAGGCTATCTGTACCCACCCTTCAGGTGGGATTGCCAGTGGACGACACGAGGCCGCCATCTTTTCTTCAGTTGTTGTTCTTTACCTTTTCAGTTGTACTTTCAGTTGGGCTTGTATTCCGGCCCCCTTTACTTTTCTGCACTTGGTAGTTACTTTCCGCTTGCTGACTCTGTGGTGGTTGTTACTTATAAAGGCAATGCCTTCCCTGTTTACCAGGATTTTACGCCTTGGTGCTAGTCGCCAGCCCCTGGCCTATGGAAGGCGGGCTTGGGGTAGTCACGGCACGGGCCCCGAGGTCGGGTCGTGACACACATGGAATGTAACCATGTCACATGGCGTGTGATACCTAACCCCAACAAACACTATAGTGTTATTGCCAAAAGGTCCCATATGATATGTATTCCTAAATTACACACTGTGTTGATCGGGATTTTCTAGATCCAATGGATCTTCCTATTCATCATTCGGTATTTCACTGGAGCTATCTCCCTCACCAGAAACTATAGATCAAGGGTAAGTTGAGCCTTACCATTGATGCCGGCCAGAATTCGAGCTCTTATCTACTTGAAAAAAGACATATCAGTCCAAACCTGTTAAAAAAATTTAAAATTGGGAAGAACAGAACCCATAAATCCTTCCAATTTATCTTTGATCATCCAATTCCATCGTTGAACCTTGAACATACCATCTATCATGAACCAAATCACCAGTATTTAGTTGTTTCACTGAATAATGGTTTCACAATGATCAAATATCAAGTATTCATTGAACCATAGTACAAAATAAACACCCGCGATGAATGTGTAAATAAACAGGGGAGAAAACCACAATCTATAAAATTTGAGAAACAAAACTTGTCCGTTTTCATTCAGCCTCAATTATTTGTCGTAAAAGAAGACTAATTATTCAGAATAAATCAAAACAAACATATATAATTCTATAAATATAAATCTATCGAGGATGTATGTATCAATTATGTTCATTGAATTGATTCAAATTAATCTAGTACTAATAAATGTTATGGAAAATCAGAAACAACATCTTACTTGGATTTTAGATTCATCGTTGATGAAGAAATATTTTTCACTTCTGTCATTGATAAGATTCAAAAAATCCATTGACACAAATAATCCATGATCCAGTCCCAATTGAGTGTTTATTTACCATGAATTATTTTCCTCTAATGTATTTTAGGTCTCAATGGTTTAGTATCCAATCCATATAAAAACACCGTAGCCATATATTTTAAGAGGAAGTAGGTCACCACATAAAAAAAATAAATCAGTTAATTAATAAATTTTATTAATTATATACTCATGAAATAATTTTTGAAAACCCCATGCACAAAAATATTATGTCGTACCTTGGGTAAAACCCACATTCTAAACTCTACGATTCCCTCATATTTGAAATACATTCCCCCATTTGGGTGTTATTCTAGTTTTTCACGAAAACCGTGCATGCATGTTATTTAATATATTTAATAAATTTTATTCATCTTTTTTGAACACATAGGGCCTTGGAATCACATACCATCTCAGTTCCTAGTATGAGAAGCAATCCATATAATATGAAAAAATAATACATCAAAAATATGATTCAATACATTATCTCCAAATTATTACTTCTCATATTGAAAAGAGAGAAACCTACTAAAATTGATGAGGGTACTAGGCTCACATTTAGGTCTCCTACTTCAAGGTGCTATCCTAAAGATTCCCATGTTTCCACCAGACATGCACTTGGGGAATCAATCTCCCATTAAGGATCCTCTATTACTAATCCTTGATATCCACCATGTACTTAGTTAACGTAGCTCCATCCTCAATTTAAATCTCTCCCCAGTTGATAACATGTGAAGGGTCATTCACATATATCCTCTACCAAAAAACATGGTATAATCTGTTGTACCCCTCTCTCTTGGATTTTAATGATCACAATCACTCTCATCGTGTTCTAACTTGTTTTCAAGTTTGTTTGATGATAGGAAAAAGGTTGCCAAAGAGTTGGCCCAAGAAGACTGGAAAAAGGACTCTCTGAGTCCACCGGCCAACCGGTGGGTTACCACCGGCCAGCCGGTGGTCTCTGGCAGGAGCAATGCTCTCTGCCAGGTTCCACCGGTCAGCCGGTGCCTGACCACCGGCCAGCCGGTGGAACCAGACAGTAGGCTTTGCCCACTGCCAGGTGCCACCGGCCAACCGGTTTCTGGACCACCGGCCAGCCGGTGGAGCCCCAGACAGAAAGCTCTGCCTTCTGTCTGGAGCACCGGCCAGCCGGTGGCCAAGCACCGGTCAGCCGGTAAGCAAAGTCAAACTAGCCGTTGGGCCTTGACCAGACTTGTCCACTTGACCCCCAACGGCTCCGAAAGCCCTCCAACGGCCATATTGAAGTATTTGGGGATATTTATCTTATAAATAGACGAGGATGGATGCCGGGAACATCACCAAAACATTGGAATGATATTTTGATCCCTTGAAGCTCTAACGACAAATCTCAAAGGCTACTTGTGATCCACCTCCATCCTTGAAGCTTGGGCTGCCTCTACATCAACTACTCTCACACTCTTGGCGCTCAAGGCTTCCTCAAGTTTGTTGTAATTTATTTATTTCAATTGTTTAGTTCTTCATTGGGTTTGTATTAAATCAAACCATCCTTTTCTTCCTCACCTTCATTTTGGGTTTCTTGCTACAACCATCATAAAAAAGAAAGCTGTACGAAGGTGATCTAGCCTACCTTAAAATGGCTAGTGGGTTTCTTGCTACAACCATTAAAAAGAAAGCTGAAGTAAATCTCTCAACGGTTGAGTTTGGAGCGGAGACGTAGGCTTTGGTTTAAGCCGAACTCCGTTATCAAATTGTGTCTTGCCTCTTTTTATTTCCGCTGCATTTATAAATTGTTTTTAAATTGTTAATTAATTTTTAAAAGGCAATTCACCCCCCTCTTGCCATCACTCTCCGACCAACAATTGGTATCAGAGGGATGTTTGTGTAATACCTTAACCAGTTACAAACTCAAAATCCATAGTGATGGCTTCTTCCTCACAAGCACCCGAAGGGTATTCCATGACTCGGGCTCCATTCTTTGATGGAACCGACTACAATTATTGGAAAACTCGCATGATTACATTTCTTAGAAGTATTTGCTATCCTATATATAGAATTGTTTTGCAAGGCTATACTCTCTCTAGCAAAGATGAGTCTAAATGGACCCCCGAAGACATTGCTAATTTTGAGCTAGATGGAAAAGCCATGAATGCTCTTCATTGTGGGTTAGACCGTAATGAATTTAATCATATTTCTACTTGCACCACTTCTCATGAAATTTGGAAGCTTTTGGAAGTGACCCATGAGGGCACTAACAAAGTCAAAGACACTAGATTAGATATGTATCGTCAAGACTTTGAAAGTTTCACCATGCACCCACACGAATCTATTACGGAAATGTTTACTCGCTACACTGATGTGTGTAATGGGAGAAAGTCTCTTGGAGATGATGTTTCTGCAGAGACGATGGTCAAGAAGATTCTTTGGGTTCTACCAAGCTCATGGGCTCCAAAGGTGACGGCAATCCAAGAAGCGAAAGATGTCAAGAAAATGCCGGTTGAAGAACTCATTGGATCACTTATGACCTATGAGATTACCATGAAGAGGCAAGCCGATAAAGAAGGTAACATCTTCAAGGAGAAAAAGAACATAGCATTCAAAGAAAATCAAGAAATCTCCTCCGATGATAGCGGATCCGAGATTGCTCAACTTGCAAGAAAAATGAGCAAGTTCATGAAGAAAAAGAAGAATTTACAAAGGGCACGAAAGGAAGAGCCAAAAGCAGAAAAAGAAGTTACATGCTTTGAATGTGGAAAGAAAGGCCACATCAAACCGGAGTGCTCTCTTTTCAAGAAAAGGTTAAAGGAAAAGAAAAACAAGAAGGCTTTCAAAGCGTCAACATGGAGTGCAAGCGATGACTCCATGTCTTCAAGCGACTCAAGCGATGAAGGTGGAAAATGCCTAATGGAATTTGATGAGGTATCTTCTTCCGACTCCTCTTCCTCATCTTCTTCTTTTAATAATGACATGTCTTATGAAGATCTCCAAAATGAGAGAGATCAATTAGAGGAAGGTTTTCACGAACTTACCTCTAAATTTTTGGCCTTATAAAAGAAACACAAAATTCTAATTTCTGAAAAAGATCAACTTCTCAAAAAGAATGAGGAACTTTCCCTTAAGGTCCAAGATATTCCAAATGTTGAATCTTTGAATTCAAATATTAAAGATTTAAGGGAATCTCTTGACAAGTTCACTCAAGGTGAACAAAACTTGACCAAATTGCTAGGTTCTCAACGTTCGGCTAGAACCACACATGGACTTGGATTTAACAAGCAAGCCACCTCTTCTAAAGCACCCACTACTTTTGTAAGGGGGATCTCTCAAAATAAATTTTGTAATTATTGTAGAAAAATCGGACATATGATTTATGAATGCGATTGTAAAAATGCTAGATATGGCCGCCCCAAAATCATTACCTACTCGGATGAATATCTTAGGATGTATCCCTCTAGACAAGTATGGGTTCAAAAGTCCCTTTTAGCTAATCTTTCCAGACCCAAACTTATATGGGTACCAAAATCTATTCTCTATTGATTTTGTAGGATAAACACCAAAGAAGTAGGCCTTCGAAAGGATCATGGTATCTCGACAGCGGATGCTCGAGGCACATGTGTGGCGATCCCTCCGAGTTCAACTCCCTTGAAGAATTCGATGGAGGATACGTCACCTTCGGTGACAATTCAAAAAGCAAGATCGTCGGAATAGGTACCATTGGTTTTGGTATCTCCTCCTTTATTAAAGATGTTTTATTTGTTAAAGGTTTAAAACATAATTTAATTAGCATTAGTCAGCTTTGTGATAGTGGTTTTTCGGTGAATTTTCAAAATTATTTATGCAATGTGTTTGATTTTCAAAACAAATTGATATTTTATGCTTCCCGTTTTCAAAATGTTTACATTATTGATTTAAAGTCTTTAGCTAGCCAAAATGTTAAATGTTTAAGTGCTCTTGACAATGAGTCTTGGCTTTGGCATAGAAGGTTGGGGCATTGTAGCTCTCATTCACTTCTAAAGCTTAATAAGAACAAGCTCATCCGTGACCTTCCTAAACTTAAGTTTAAGAAAGATTTGATTTATGAGCCATGCCAACTTGGCAAGAAACACAAATCTTCTTTCAAATCTAAGAAGGAAGTGTCCACTTCAAAATCTCTTGAGCTCCTTCATCTTGATCTTTTTGGTCCTACCCCTGTAGCAAGTCTACGTGGAAAATCCTATACCTTTGTCCTAGTAGATGACTTTTCTCGTTTCACTTGGGTTTTCTTTTTAGCTCATAAAAATGATTCTTGTAGAACCTTTTTGAAATTCTCTAGGAAAGTAGAAAACGAAAAAGGATATAAAATTATATCGCTCCGTAGTGACCATGGAGGTGAATTCGAGAACAAAGAATTCGATGAATTGGGTTCCTCTCAAGGATACAATCACACCTTCTCTGCCCCTAGGACTCCACAACAAAATGGAGTGGTTGAAAGGATAAAACGAACTCTCCAAGAAATTGCTCGAACCCTCCTTAGTTAATTCAACCTCCCTCAATATTTCTGGGACGAGGCGGTAAACACTGCTTGTTATACTATCAATAGAGTCCTTGTAAGACCCCTTCTTAAGAAAACCCCCTATGAACTTTGGAAAGGAAAATTGCCCAAAGTTGGTTATTTTAAAGTGTTTGGTTGTAAATGCTTTATCCTTAACACAAAAGATAACCTAGGGAAATTTGATGCCAAATCCGATGAAGGTATTTTTCTTGGGTACTCCAACTCAAGAAAAGCCTATCGTGTCTTCAATAAACGTTCAAAAACCATCGAAGAATCATCTCATGTCAAATTTGATGAAACTCTTCCTAAACCACACCCGGTTATTGAAGATGTTGAAGATAAGCTTGATAAGCTTCATTTGAATGATTCCTCTTCTCCTCCCAAGGAGGATGACCATCAAGAACCCTCTTCACCTTCTTCGCCTTCCACCTTGACTAAGGTTTGGAAACCTTCTAGAGACCATCCTTTAGAAAATGTTATAGGTGATCTTCAAGCCGGTACTCGAACTAGAAGATCAATCCTCAACGAGGTTGAACATCAAGCCTTTATTTCTCAACTAGAGCCTCAAACCATTAATGATGCCATTAATGATGAGAATTGGGTTCTTGCAATGCAAGAGGAGCTAAATCAATTCTCTAGAAATGATGTTTGGACTCTTGTTGAAAGACCCAATGATCATCCAATTATTGGAACTAAATGGGTTTTTAGGAACAAACTTGATGATCAAGGAAATATAACCCGGAACAAGGCTCGCCTAGTAGCTAAGGGATATAATCAAGAAGAAGGGATTGATTATGGTGAAACCTTTGCGCCCGTTGCTAGATTGGAATCCATTAGGATCTTGTTGGCATTCGCCGCCCACTTAAATTTCAAACTTTTTCAAATGGATGTTAAAAGTGCTTTTTTAAATGGTTTTATTTCAGAAAAAATCTTTGTTGAACAACCCCCCGGTTTTGAAGATCCAAAATTTCCAAATCATGTTTTTAAGTTAACCAAGGCTTTATATAGCTTAAAACAAGCCCCTCGGGCTTGGTATGAGGGGTTAACAAAATTTCTTTTAGAAAATGATTTTAAAATGGGTCAAGCTAATTGTACCCTATTTTTAAAACACACTTCCAAAGATCTTTTAATTGTCCAAATTTACATTGATGACGTTATATTTGGTTCAACCAAAGAATCGCTTTGTACGTATTTTTCAGATTTAATGAGAAAAGAATTTGAAATGAGCTTTATGGGGGAATTAAAAAAATTTCTTGGTTTTCAAATCTTTCAAAATTCAAATGATATTTTTCTAAACCAAGGCAAATACACAAACGAACTTTTAAGTCGTTTTGGTATGGATCAAGTAAAGGAAATTAGTACCCCCATGAGTACTTCTTGTAAACTTACGTTAGATGAAGCCGGGAAACCAGTGGATAACAAGCTTTATAGGAGTATGATCGGGAGTCTACTTTACCTAACTGTGACCCGTCCTGACATCATGTTCAGTGTTTGTCTTTGTGCTCGTTTTCAAGCCAATCCCAAAGAATCTCATTTTAAATCGGTCAAAAGGATTTTTAAGTATTTAAAAGGATCCAAAAACATTGGTTTGTTTTATCCCTCTAATACTTCTTTAGAACTTTCTTCATACTCGGATGCTGATTTTGGCGGATGTCAATTAGAGAATAAGAGTACTAGTGGAACCTGTCATCTGCTAGGCAAGTCCCTTGTTTCATGGAGTAGCAAAAAGCAAAACTGTGTTGCTCTTTCTACTGCCGAGGCCGAGTACGTAGCAGCTGGTAATTGTTGTGCCCAAATTATTTGGATGCAGCACACTCTCTTGGATTGTGGCATTTCCTACGATCATGTCCCTATACGGTGTGACAACACTAGTGCCATTAGTATCTCTAAGAATCCAATACAACATTCTAGGACAAAGCATATAGACCTAAGGCATCATTTCCTTCATGACCATTTTCAAAAAGGGGATATCACTTTGGACTTCATTTCTACTGATTTCCAATTAGCTGATATTTTTACCAAACCGCTCCTGGTTGAACGTTTTGATTTTATTAAGGGGGAGTTAGGAATGATTCTTCAATGAGCACTATTAAATATTTGACTCTTTTTGGCTTGCTTATATTTCTTTTTAAGTTATTCAATTTTTTTTTTAATTTTTTATGAATTTTCATACCACCGGTCAACTGGTGGTACATCACCGGTTAACCGGTGGTGTCGGGTTTTCCTTTTTTGGGCCAGCCGGGGAAAGGGTTAAAAATTAAATTAAACCCTTCCCCTCCCATTTCTTTCTCTCCCTCTCGTGCGGCACCTCCAAACCAGCGCCTCCCTCTTGCCCTAGTCTCTCTTCTTCCCCCTTGCCTTCTCAAATTCCCATTTCTCTCAATCTCTCTCAGCTTTTTATCCTTTTTCCATCATGGGTCCTCGTTCTTCACGCAAGGGAAAGGGAATCGCTCAAGAAGCACCTCCTCCTCCTTCAATCCCTCAACTTCCGAACATTTGGCATGACAAAGTCATTCTTCCGGGTAGAGTAATTGATTATTCTTGGCTTTCTTCTGCTCGACTCGAGCTTTTCTCAATCATTAAATATCAACACTGGCATTCGTTTTTTGAACCTCCTGAGAAGGATGTTATTTATCCCCTTCTTGTCAAAGAATTTTATGCTCACCTGACGTGGTCGGTTTCTGACGACGTCGATACCATTTCTACCACTGCTCTTGGGCAACCCATCACTATCACTTCTTTGGAGATTTCCAGGATGCTAGGGGTTCCTCATGTTGGACCTCATGCTTTTACTCAGGGGGAGTTTCCTCGGGACCCTAATTTTGATCTTGCTGTCGCTCTTGAGCATCTCACAGGGCAGCCCACCGATCCCATTGTCAAACTCTCCCAGCTCTCCCCTAATCATCGCATCATTGAGCGCCTCATTCAGACCACCCTTGCACCCCGCATCGGTGATCACGATACGATGAAATTTATTGACATTTATCTTCTTTCTTATATCACCAGAGGCGTTCATTTCAATTTGGTCCGGTTCCTGTTCCGGGCCATGTCTTATGTGGCTGAGCACCCGCGCCGGTCCAAAACTCTACCTCACGGGCGCTTGTTGACCAAAATCTTTACCTTTCTTGATATCCCTCTCCGTGCTACCTCCTTCGAGCAACCAAAGAAGGATAGCATCATCAATTTTATGATGGTGCAACGGATGAACATTCGTTGGCATCCTTGGCGTCAGGAGTGGATTACTGACAAGGAGGGCCTTCTCAAGGCTTACTCCCCTCAGACACATTCACACCCTCCTACCCATGCCATGCCTCCTGCCATTGCCGCTGCCTATCCTCTTTCCGATAGTGAGGACAGTGGTGATGATGAAGAGGAAGGAAGTGGTGACAACGAAGGTGAGGCTGCTGCTGTTGCTGCTGGTGAGGGAGATGGAGAGGGTGATGATGCACCGGAGCCTGCTGAGGTTGTGCCCCCTCCCGCTGATACTGGTAGCTTTTCGGTGACGGCTGATCAGTTCCTTCGCTTCGAGGATCAGATTGAGACCCAACTCGACTTACAGTTTTCTTACTTCATCTCTCAGTTTGATCAGCTCCACTCTCGGATTGATTCTCTAGATCGTCGCTTTGAGGCGGTCCAGGCTCCTCTGGATCCTCCGACCTTCAGGCGTCATCGTCACTCTCGGCCCGCTAGGAGTGAATAGAGCCATTCCTGTTTTTTGGATTGTCTTTGTATCTGTATTTTGAACTTTCTATGTAACGTTTCATCTTTTATGAAATTCAAGTTGCCTTATCTATCAATCCTTTTTTTGTCATTACTTACTTCCTTATTATTATTGTTTTTCTAATTTTCTGTCATTCTTTTCCTCCTATTTTGATAATCCCAAAGGGGGAGAAAAACTCTCTATTGCATAGTTACTTATTTCATTTAACTAAGTGCTCTTTTTAAAAGTTCAATTTTAAGTTATTACGTTCATCAAAATCTGTTTTTAAATGGTTAAGTTATTGATTTCAGTTGTTTCTTTTAAATGACCTATGATTACAATTTCAAAATGAACCATTCTCTTAATTTCAATCCTTTCAAGATTAATATCATTTTTCAATACATGATACATCTATGAATTTCTTGTATGATCTCTAAAATTTTTCATGTCTAAGTTTCTTATTTCTTTTTTACTTGGCATATCCTTTTTTAAAGCTCTCTCATTTGTGATTATGATCATCAAAATAGGGGGAGATTGTTGTACCCCTCTCTCTTGGATTTTAATGATCACAATCACTCTCATCGTGTTCTAACTTGTTTTCAAGTTTGTTTGATGATAGGAAAAAGGTTGCCAAAGAGTTGGCCCAAGAAGACTGGAAAAAGGACTCTCTGAGTCCACCGGACAACCGGTGGGTTACCACCGGCCAGCCGGTGGTCTCTGGCAGGAGCAATGCTCTCTGCCAGGTTCCACCGGTCAGCCGGTGGAACCAGACAGAGAGCTTGCTCTCTGTCTCGACCACCGCCCAACCGATGGCTGGACCATCGGCCGGCTGGTGGAACCAGACAGAGAGCTTGCTCTCTGTCTGACCCACCGGCCCGCCGGTGGAGCCCCAGACAGAAAGCTCTGCCTTCTGTCTGGAGCACCGGCCAGCCGGTGGCCAAGCACCGGTCAGCCGGTAAGCAAAGTCAAACTAGCCGTTGGGCCTTGACCAGACTTGTCCACTTGACCCCCAACGGCTCCGAAAGCCCTCCAACGGCCATATTGAAGTATTTGGGGATATTTCTCCTATAAATAGATGAGGATGGATGCCGGGAACATCACCAAAACATTGGAATAATATTTTGATCCCTTGAAGCTCTAACGACAAATCTCAAAGGCTACTTGTGATCCACCTCCATCCTTGAAGCTTGGGCTGCCTCTACATCAACTACTCTCACACTCTTGGTGCTCAAGGCTTCCTCAAGTTTGTTGTAATTTATTTATTTCAATTGTTTAGTTCTTCATTGGGTTTGTATTAAATCAAACCATCCTTTTCTTCCTCACCTTCATTTTGGGTTTCTTGCTACAACCATCATAAAAAAGCAAGCTGTACGAAGGTGATCTAGCCTACCTTAAAACGGCTAGTGGGTTTCTTGCTACAACCATTAAAAAGAAAGCTGAAGTAAATCTCTCAACGGTTGAGTTTGGAGCGGAGACGTAGGCTTTGGTTTAAGCCGAACTCCGTTATCAAATTGTGTCTTGCCTCTTTTTATTTCCGCTGCATTTATAAATTGTTTTTAAATTGTTAATTAATTTTTAAAAGGCAATTCACCCCCCCTCTTGCCATCACTCTCCGACCAACAATTGGTATCAGAGGGATGTTTGTGTAATACCTTAACCAGTTACAAACTCAAAATCCATAGTGATGGCTTCTTCCTCACAAGCACCCGAAGGGTATTCCATGACTCGGGATCCATTCTTTGATGGAACCGACTACAATTATTGGAAAACTCGCATGATTACATTTCTTAGAAGTATTGGCTATCCTATATATAGAATTGTTTTGCAAGGCTATACTCTCTCTAGCAAAGATGAGTCTAAATGGACCCCCGAAGACATTGCTAATTTTGAGCTAGATGGCAAAGCCATGAATGCTCTTCATTGTGGGTTAGACCGTAATGAATTTAATCATATTTCTACTTTCACCACTTCTCATGAAATTTGGAAGCTTTTGGAAGTGACCCATGAGGGCACTAACAAAGTCAAAGACACTAGATTAGATATGTATTGTCAAGACTTTGAAAGTTTCACCATGCACCCACACGAATCTATTACGGAAATGTTTACTCGCTTCACTGATGTGTGTAATGGGAGAAAGTCTCTTGGAGATGATGTTTCTGCAGAGACGATGGTCAAGAAGAATCTTTGGGTTCTACCAAGCTCATGGGCTCCAAAGGTGACGGCAATCCAAGAAGCGAAAGATGTCAAGAAAATGCCGGTTGAAGAACTCATTGGATCACTTATGACCTATGAGATTACCATGAAGAGGCAAGCCGATAAAGAAGGTAACATCTTCAAGGAGAAAATGAACATAGCATTCAAAGAAAAGCAAGAAATCTCCTCCGATGATAGCGGATCTGAGATTGCTCAACTTGCAAGAAAAATGAGCAAGTTCATGAAGAAAAAGAAGAATTTACAAAGGGCACGAAAGGAAGAGCCAAAAGCAGAAAAAGAAGTTACATGCTTTGAATGTGGAAAGAAAGGCCACATCAAACCGGAGTGCTCTCTTTTCAAGAAAAGGTTAAAGGAAAAGAAAAACAAGAAGGCTTTCAAAGCGTCAACATGGAGTGCAAGCGATGACTCCATGTCTTCAAGCGACTCAAGCGATGAAGGTGGAAAATGCCTAATGGCATTTGATGAGGTATCTTCTTCCGACTCCTCTTCCTCATCATCTTCTTTTAATAATGAAATGTCTTATGAAGATCTCCAAAATTCGAGAGATCAATTAGAGGAAGGTTTTCACGAACTTACCTCTAAATTTTTGGCCTTAGAAAAGAAACACAAAATTCTAATTTCTGAAAAAGATCAACTTCTCAAAAAGAATGAGGAACTTGCCCTTAAGGTCCAAGATATTCCAAATGTTGAATCTTTGAATTCAAATATTAAAGATTTAAGGGAATATCTTTCCAAGTTCACCCAAGGTGAACAAAACTTGACCAAATTGCTAGGTTCTCAACGTTCGGCTAGAACCACACATGGACTTGGATTTAACAAGCAAGCCACCTCTTCTAGAGCACCCACTACTTTTGTAAGGGGGATCTCTCAAAATAAATTTTGTAATTATTGTAGAAAAACCGGAAATATGATTTATGAATGCGATTGTAAAAATGATAGATATGGCCGCCCCAAAATCATTACCTACTCGGATGAATATCTTAGGATGTATCCCTCTAGACAAGTATGGGTTCAAAAGTCCCTTTTAGCTAATCTTTCCAGACCCAAACTTATATGGGTACCAAAATCTATTCTCTCTTGATTTTGTAGGATAAACACCAAAGAAGTAGGCCTTCGAAAGGCTCGTGGTATCTCGACAGCGGATGCTCGAGGCACATGTGTGGCGATCCCTCCGAGTTCAACTCCCTTGAAGAATTCGATGGAGGATACGTCACCTTCAGTGACAATTCAAAAAGCAAGATCGTCGGAATAGGTACCATTGGTTTTGGTATCTCCTCCTTTATTAAAGATGTTTTATTTGTTAAAGGTTTAAAACATAATTTAATTATCATTAGTCAGCTTTGTGATAGTGGTTTTTTGGTGAATTTTCAAAATTATTTATGCAATGTGTTTGATTTTCAAAACAAATTGATATTTTCTGCTTCCCGTTTTCAAAATGTTTACATTATTGATTTAAAGTCTTTAGCTAGCCAAAATGTTAAATGTTTAAGTGCTCTTGACAATGAGTCTTGGCTTTGGCATAGAAGATTGGGGCATTGTAGCTCTCATTCACTTCTAAAGCTTAATAAGAACAAGCTCATCCGTGACCTTCCTAAACTTAAGTTTAAGAAAGATTTGATTTATGAGCCATGCCAACTTGGCAAGAAACTCAAATCTTCTTTCAAATCTAAGAAGGAAGTGTCCACTTCAAAATCTCTTGAGCTCCTTCATCTTGATCTTTTTGGTCCTACCCCTGTAGCAAGTCTACGTGGAAAATCCTATACCTTTGTCCTAGTAGATGACTTTTCTCGTTTCACTTGGGTTTTCTTTTTAGCTCATAAAAATGATTCTTGTAGAACCTTTTTGAATTTCTCTAGGAAAGTAGAAAACGAAAAAGGATATAAAATTATATCGCTCCGTAGTGACCATGGAGGTGAATTCGAGAACAAAGAATTCGATGAATTGTGTTCCTCTCAAGGATACAATCACACCTTCTCTGCCCCTAGGACTCCACAACAAAATGGAGTGGTTGAAAGGATAAAACGAACTCTCCAAGAAATTGCTCGAACCCTCCTTAGTGAATTCAACCTCCCTCAATATTTCTGGGACGAGGCGGTAAACACTGTTTGTTATACTATCAATAGAGTCCTTGTAAGACCCCTTCTTAAGAAAACCCCCTATGAACTTTGGAAAGGAAAATTGCCCAAAGTTGGTTATTTTAAAGTGTTTGGTTGTAAATGCTTTATCCTTAACACAAAAGATAACCTAGGGAAATTTGATGCCAAATCCGATGAAGGTATTTTTCTTGGGTACTCCAACTCAAGAAAAGCCTATCGTGTCTTCAATAAACGTTCAAAAACCATCGAAGAATCATCTCATGTCAAATTTGATGAAACTCTTCCTAAACCACACCCGGTTATTGAAGATGTTGAAGATAAGCTTGATAAGCTTCATTTGAATGATTCCTCTTCTCCTCCCAAGGAGGATGACCATCAAGAACCCTCTTCACCTTCTTCGCCTTCCACCTTGACTAAGGTTTGGAAACCTTCTAGAGACCATCCTTTAGAAAATGTTATAGGTGATCTTCAAGCCGGTACTCGAACTAGAAGATCAATCCTCAACGAGGTTGAACATCAATCCTTTATTTCTCAACTAGAGCCTCAAACCATTAATGATGCCATTAATGATGAGAATTGGGTTCTTGCAATGCAAGAGGAACTAAATCAATTCTCTAGAAATGATGTTTGGACTCTTGTTGAAAGACCCAATGATCATCCAATTATTGGCACTAAATGGGTTTTTAGGAACAAACTTGATGATCAAGGAAATATAACCCGGAACCAGACTTGTCCACTTGACCCCCAACGGCTCCGAAAGCCCTCCAACGGCCATATTGAAGTATTTGGGGATATTTCTCCTATAAATAGACGAGGATGGATGCCGGGAACATCACCGAAACATTGGAATGATATTTTGATCCCTTGAAGCTCTAACGACAAATCTCAAAGGCTACTTGTGATCCACCTCCATCCTTGAAGCTTGGGCTCCCTCTACATCAACTACTCTCACACTCTTGGCACTCAAGGCTTCCTCAAGTTTGTTGTAATTTATTTATTTCAATTGTTTAGTTCTTCGTTGGTTTTGTATTAAATCAAACCATCCTTTTCTTCCTCACCTTCATTTTGGGTTTCTTGCTACAACCATCATAAAAAAGAAAGCTGTACGAAGGTGATCTAGCCTACCTTAAAATGGCTAGTGGGTTTCTTGCTACAACCATTAAAAAGAAAGCTGAAGTAAATCTCTCAATGGTTGAGTTGGGAGCAAAGACGTAGGCTTTGGTTTAAGCCGAACTCCGTTATCAAATTGTGTCTTTACTCTTTTTATTTCCGCTGCATTTATAAATTGTTTTTAAATTGTTAATTAATTTTTAAAAGGCAATTCACCCCCCCTCTTTCCATCACTCTCCGACCAACATAATCCATTCATCCAATCCAACTACAGTGGTATAGTTGAGAGGGTTTCCAGCTCACCAACTCTATGAAGTATCTAGAATGGAAAAATGAGTCTCAGATATAACATTACACCTTGGAAAAATGTGCAAAACCCACATCAAGGTGAGACACTTAGGAACACATGGTATCCCTCCTAAAACTTCATAGGTATCTATAATTAGTTACTATAAGAGTTCCGACAGCTCTATACAATACTCATCTACTCTTGGATGATCAACTTCTTCCTTATAATAGCCTTTACAACTCTAGGCCCATGATTTCTGACTCACATAGGTCATTCCAACAATGTGGTGACTTGAAGGGTTTCTACTAAAATTCCTCAAATGGTTCCATTCAAATAGTGAAATGGTAGATGTTTTTGTATAGAAACTCCACCAAGGGTAGATGATCCTCCCATATATGTCCAATTTCTACTTGTATGGCTGAAGCATATCCTCCAAGATCTGATGTTATGCTCAGTCTGGCTATTAATATGAGGGTGATACACTATTCTCAAGCATAATTATGCCTTGAAGGTCACATGAAATCCTCTCCATAATCATGATGTGAAGCATTCATCATGGTCAGAAATGATCATCAAGGGAACTCCATGGAGTTGAACTATCTCTTACACACAGAGGTGTACCAATATTTATACTACTGTTTGTTGTCTAATAACTAGGATGTGAGATGACATGGTGAGTCTGTCTGTGATAACCCTGATGGAATCCTGGACCCTTGATGTACATGGTAACCCCATCATTATTTACATGTATATACCATAGCACTTCCACTCATGCAGCTCAAGGGGTTAAGCTAAACCCATTAAAACCCGGTGCTCAACCTTCACCTAATAACAAGTGTGGCATTGAGAGACAAAATATGAAACTCCAGTTTTCATTCATGGACACTAAAACTAATGTCATATTCCCTGGTATATCTTTGACATTCTTGGATATACCACCAATGGGGATGTATGAAACTCACACATCACCTCCTCCCCCAATGTTAAATGTACCATTTTTTATCATCGAAAATGGATACCATGGTTCCCATATTCAAAATATCTATAAAAATCATGTATAGTGAACATATGACTATGTAAGGCCTCACATTAAATATATCCACACTGAATATCCTTGAAACACTATAAAAGCGGTGGGGTAACCACTACTGAATATTTATATGAAGCGCCATCCCAATCTATTAAGGACAACTATAATGAGGCTAACTACTCTAATTCCTTGGAAAAATACTGAGATCAAGATCTCTCGATTAGAGAGTCATCCTCCATGTTCCCCTTATTATAAGTATAGAATATTTCAAATTCAAAGTCTTGAAGGAACTCTCACCATCGCCTCTGTATCAAGTTAATATCCTTTTGATAGAAGATATACTTGAGACTATTGTGGTCATAGTTGATGATAAAATTCTCTCTAATTAGGTAGTTTCACAAAATATTAAGTGTGAGGACTAGAACTGATATCTAAAGTTCATGTACTATGTAGTTATTCTTATATGGTATCAACTTTAATGAACCACATGAAACAATCACCTACCTATTAATCATAAAACATACAATTCTAGTGACTAATGCATTGCAGAATACTACGCACTCGACACCCTCCTATGGAAATATCAAGGTGTGTGCGCTCATCAATATCTATCCTTTCTCAAGAAATTACTTATAGAACCTTTTCATCTACATGAAAGGATTACCCTTCTAGGTCTAATCTGTCATGGGTGCTGCTAATGTGGAGAAATCAGGTAAAAACCACATATAGTACCCTACCAACACAATGAAACTCTGCACCTCGGTAATAATGTTGTGTTTCTACCAAGAAATAACTAACTCAACCTTTTTCAAGTCCACTAATACTCTTGTATCTTAGATTATGTGTCCTAGTAAGTGGAACTATTGTATCCAATACTGAAACTTTGAGAGATTCCCATAAATATGGTTCTTTCAGAGTGTGTCCAGAACCATCCTCAATTATTTTGTGTTCTCCTCCTCAGATGCCAAATACACTAACTTGTCATGAATGAATACCACCATAAAGTAGTATATTAAGGGATTAATGATTTATTTCATGAGTCCAATGAACAATTCTAGGGTGTTAATCATTTCAAACATCATCACCAGTACTCATTTGGACCATAGTGACATTTGAATGCCATCTTCAGTATATCCTTGCCCTTACTTGCAGATGGTGATATCTTGATATGAGGTCAAACTTTGACAACCATCATTCCCCTACCATCTTATCAAATAAGTCATCAATCCTTATTAGTAGTCACCTAGTTCAACCACTGGTTGTCCACAAAAAACCTCAAGCTCCCTCCCACATTCTTGGAGATAACACTAGGGTTGATTAGAGGAAAAATGTTGTGTCCCACAAAGCCTTTATATTTTAAGTCCTCCAACTTGACCCTCATCTCACAAAGCTCTGTAGGATCCATATGAAATTCTAGTGAATATATTGGGGCCATCCTATGAAGAAATTAAATGTAGAATTCTAGCTCTAGGAGGATAGGTAAACCTGTTACATCCTCAGGAAATATGTCCTTATACTACTCCAACACCGTTGGAAACTAATAGCCCATGACACCCACTACTCTAAGTGTCATGATAGTCAAATGGTGAATAATCAGCTTCAATATCCTATTCCCAATCCTTTCTTGATCTGTAAAGGTTTCCCTTACACTAATACATGAAAACCTCATCCCCTCACTACAGACACACCATATCCTCTACCTATAAAAGTTAATCCAGGAATAAACTATGGATATACAGTCCATAATTAAGATGATGTTGTAAGGCCTTGTCATTTATACTAAGTTTTCCCACGCAAAAATATCACCTATAAGCATCAAATCACACTGTCATTATAAGTGAAAAGTCACTGAGTCACCACCTATCAATGTCTCCAACCATAAGGGTTGAATCCAATGTCTCAACAATAATATAAGTCTCGAACCAGATAATTGTAATGAAAATAATTAATCAAACCTGTTTCAATAAATACCTTAACTAAAGCAAAAAAGAATTTTTTACCTCATATCATACCTAGAGACTCATTTTCGTTGGCCTATATAGCCTACAACTTCCCTCATCTCTGACCACCAGCACCATGTGCCTAGCGTGGACCACCTAGGGGTGGTGGTGGTAACAAATCAAACTTCCAACCACCTCCTACTGCTATTCCGTCCCCATTTCCATGATTTTTACTCTCTGGGCCATCCTTCTCCTACATATGCCTCTATCTTGGTGGTCCCTCTACTGTCTCTCGATCAGTTTTATGATTAGTTAGAAAATACTAAGTCAGATGTCCCCGACCATCGCAAGAGAAACAACACCTCGCCATCAGCTGATTTAATCAATCCTATGATCCCTACACTACTAACCCTGTGTCATGGGATTGTCTCTTGAAGTATCTTATATGCTTAGATCCCTGTGAATGCAATCAGTTACCAACTATCGAGGTCCTCACTCTTGGGTACCTACTACCAGCACCCATTTTCGGTTCATTATCTACTAGGAAGGTCTCCACCACCAATACCCACTCAAGAACCCTATCATATATGGGAATGAAAAGGGATACCAATGAATCCCTAATGTCTCAGCGCAATCCCTGATCAAAGGTCCATACTCTGAAGAATGTATATTAAAACATATCCATGGAGTAATGTGATATATCAATAAAAGTCACTAAGTACTCTACCATAATTAAACTACCCTATTAGGAATTCAGAAACTCATGTATGTGCACTAATTTCAAGTTTTATGGATATAAATCCTACCTAAAGAGGTGGTGTCATGTGAATGGGTTGAAAAGATATACCATCACCCAAAAGATACCTGGAGAAGACTCACCAAGAGGAATTACATCTGATATGTAGGAATCCTCACATGGTGGGAAATGTGATTGACTGCCTCTAGCCAGTCCTCAGCCACACAGGGGTTTTAATCACCCCAAAAACTGGTAGGGAGCCGCCTTTAAAACTTGTGAAGCATCCTCATCCTATATGAATCCTCAACTGGAACTTCCAGTATTGGATACTGCTAAATGGGTGGTGTTATAACAGGTAAACCACCCAGAGGTTCTATCTATGGTAAAGACCTCTATACTAATTCATTATCACTCTTTATACCATCCTCATGATCACCTATTGTAATCCCGAATGTTTATATTCATGGAGACATCTTGAAATAAAAGAAAGTAACACCATGGTCAAAGAGTATATTTGAGGATCTAACTAAAAAAGGACATGAAAAACAAAACCCATTCCTATATGATTCAGGTACTAATATTTTTATCTTAAAGTAATTTTTACATGTATCAAGTCAAAAGGCAGGTGATCAGAGTCCTAGTGTATGGACATGTTAATCGCCACTCCACCATTAGAGTCCTTGGCATGAAATAATAAATTTAAACACTAAACACTATTTTCTGAAACCAATATCACTGAATCTAGTGATAAATTATAAATGAATCCTTTCAAACTACTCTGTACCGAACTAACCCACCAGTGTCCATCCCGTGACTACCCCAATCCTGCATCCAATAGTCCAGGGGCTGTCGATCGACATTGAGTAGGCATATCCTAAAAATGGGAGGCATTAGTATAAAGTACCAATAAAACACACACACACACACACAAACTAATCAAATCCCATAAAATATTGAAATAAAAAAAACTAAAACCAATGCATACATACATCTATGATCCCATGACCACTGTATGACACTAAAGTAGTAAAAATGGAAAAAGGGAAAAATAAAAGCCCAAAAAAACTCTAAAGTGTCCAAACTAAACCAAGGTAGTTGAATATGTTAAGATGTAATATCACAGAAATCAACTCAGTCTTTCAATCTCATTCTATGATCCACCAACTCATTGTCCTCCCAGGATACTTTCAAAAGGTACATCATCTACATAAGACATGACATGTACCGACAGAGCCCATGTAGGGGTGAGTATAAATATATTCAATAGGACACCAAAAAACACAAAACAAAAATAATCAACTATATTCATATCAATTCAAAATATAAAAATCAATATATAATAGAAACACCTAGATATAATTAGGAAGGACACTACGCCACCAGGCGGTCACAATGAACTATCAGCCACATGAGTCTTCTCAAAGAAATAATTGTTCTAGAAGAATCCAGTCCACGATCCATGACATCAAATTATACACTCATCTAAGAGGTCAAGATCATTAGAACCCACCATATAAATTTCACTGGTCTCAGAAGAACATGATACTCATATAGGGGTTCATTCCCAGAATCATTAAGGTATACCACAAACACAATCTAAATCAACTCGTTGTTTATTGGATCATATGCCATCAATAACATGAACCCTACTAGTAGGGAATACTAGATGGAGGATGAAAACCATACATAAAGTGTTCAAGATGATTCCAGAAAACCCTAAATAGGGTATAAAAATGATATATTATCACTATACGGTCTCATAGAGGGACACCATGAACTCTATATGAGACCCATCCTCTAGAGGTGATCAAAATCCTATGATATGGATGTAATGATGAATTGTACCCTTGAGGGAATTTACCAAGGGAACTCACTCAACTGAGAATATTCCATACTAAAAAAATTAATGGCTAGAAACTAACTTTAAGGGGAAACACGGTCTCTACTAGGGGTACACGACATGTCCATCTATCCATAGGTCTGCCCATGTGGTAAAGAATAACACGACATGTAAGCCTCAAAATAAAAGATATGTGAGTGAACAAAATGATGTATGTAGGTCACTCAAAACCTTCCTGTTCTATATGACTATGTATGTGTATCCCTTTCCAAGCCTATGTGACGACCTAGGTACACCTAGCCATGTTTGTGTCCAAGTACATGAAGTTCCACTGGCCGTGTACTTCTGGCTGTGTCTATTTACTTTATGAAGTACATGTTTAGCCAAAAGGGGAGTTCCACATGGAAGGTTACCATGTAACATGAATTGTGATTCTTAAATCCAACCAAAACTCTAATTCCATAGCTAGGGTATCCTATATAGTGTGTAATACCAAAATAAACATCGTGTTGATTGAGATTTTCTAGATCCATCAGGTCTTCCTCCACGTCATCCTACACACCACTGAAGCCACCTCCCTCACCAAAACCTATTTATCAGAGGTTAGTTGAGATTTTCCATCATCAGTGGATGGAATCCAAGCTCAAATCTACTCATAAAATGATCCATTGAGTGAAATACTTCATCACACGTAAAAACCAGGAAGAACAGAACCTATAAATTCATTTGATCCCCCTCTGATCATCATCCACCGTCATTACAACTTTATTGCACCATCAATCATAAAAATCACCCATGGTATCAATCTATTTCACTGAAGAATTATTTCACAATGATATAATACTAGTTATTATAACATTTGTGAAAATAAACAACCGTGATGAATTTTCAGAGAAATCTGGGAGAGAACCACAAGTCTTAAAATGTGAGGAAGGAACCTTTTCCTTTTTTTGTTCGAATTTGATTTGTTGTCATAGAATAAGATGAATAAATAGGTATAAATCAAAATGAACATATATAATTCCATCAATTTAGATATATCAAGGATGAACATATCAATTCTATTCATTAACATGATATGCATTCATTTGAGATTAACAAAGGAGATTGAAAGCAGAAATAAATATCCTACTTGGTGTTTAGATAGATCATTTATGAAGAATAGTTTTGTGCTACCTTCATTGATGAGATCGATGAACTCCTTTGGCGTAACATTCTGTGATGTTGTCTTGATCTGTCTTTGTTCACCAAGAACACTCACCTCCAAAATCTTCCTGGTCTCAGGGTTTAGCAGCATACACTGAGACAAACTTGATAGCCATATATTTAAAGAGGAATTAGGTCACTAGATTGAGTAAAATAATATAAGTCTTTTATTTTATTAATTCTATGCCCACGATAAATTTTTCCAAAAACACCATGCGCTAAAAAATATTATATCATGCCTAGGGTAAAACCCACATTCTAAACTCAAAGGTGGCCTCATATTTCTAATCTGAGAACCCGTGAAAGAGTTATTACACTTTTTTTAGGAAAGGTACCTATGAATTACATTTAATATATTTAACATATTTTAAACATTTCTTCCCAGAAAACTAAGACTGGGAATCACACATCTTCTCAAGACTTGGTCTTAGAAATAACGCATATAAAATCCAAAAATAATAAATGGGAAATCTGAGTCACTACTTAGATAAATGGTGATTTCAACATAGTAATGAAACAATATCAAGAACTTAAAAAATAAATTAATCCATATATTTATGTTTTAAATATTAACAGTGATTCCAAAAATACATATTTACCTGATCAAGGTGATCACATATTAATGCATGATTTTTTAACTAATTCAATAAAAAATATTGATGAACAAAAAAATATATTCTTTAAAATTTATTAAAGTTGGAAATGAAAAATTATATAAAGTAAATAACTAGTATTCAAAAATATATTTTTTTTCTAAAGTTATACTATATCAATTTCCTATGTGGAATTATAAAGAAAAACCCATGATTTTAGAATTTTTTATGATGAATTTGTTGATGATAAGATCCTTGTATCATTTTATTTTATAAAGAAGGTTATTATCAGTCCTGGACTCATTTATATTAAGATTATTACATGTACCAATGATTGTATGATATATTTTATAGATTATTCTAACAGGTAAGAGTATAAAATATGTTGTAGTTCTGGATTTTAGTATTAAAATAATGATTCTAGTCTTAATTTTTTTTATTAGGGCTGAAGCCTCAATTTATTATTTAAAGCAAAGACCTATTTAGACTGGGTAGAGGGTGACCCATTACATAGCCTGAAGGCCTAAGGCCAAGTGGCCTGAATACAAGGATTGGAAGCCCATTTTTTGGTCCAAAGGACCCCTCGGTGAACAGTACTGCTACAGTACCCGCGCTGCTACAGTACCTGCTACAGTAACCGCCGCCGCTACAGTACCTGCTACAGCCCCTCCCCCCGCTATAGTGTCGCCGCTGCTACAGTTCCACGGCTGCTATAGTCTGTTATAGTGCCCCGCTACAGTGCCCTGCTACAGTACCCGAAAATTCACCCCTGCCCGGATTTGATCAATATACTAATTTGGAGAAAAAGAAAATGAAATTATAGGGTAGGATTTATATTAGTTTCCTTTAAAACCATGATTCATAATATTATTTATGTCATCTAAAACTACTGAATATATGAAGGGGAAAAAACTATACAATAGCAATGAAGATTTCATGTGAGATCATTGAGATTTAATAGCATGTAAGACCATTGATTTATTACATCATGATATATCTTCCCATCCTATAAATGTGTGTTTCAGATCAGAACCTGATGGATTTATTCTTTTTGGGTCTTTAAGTAGAAATTATATCATACGGATGGTTGTTTTTATCCCATATAATTTTCCTTCTTGGATGTTTATTACACAATATTCATTCATTATATTGATGATTATTAAAAAAAAGTCTGAAAATAACATTGATGTTTATCTTCAACCTCTTATCAGAGAATTACAAGAGTTATGGAATAATGGTGTAGAAACATAATATACTTCTACTATGAAATTTTTTAAATTTCATGTTGTCCTAATTTTAATAATCAATGAATTTGTTATACTAGGAAATTTGTTCAGTTTTAACACAAAATCATTTGAATTTTTCATTTATTAGCATTGATTTTAATCCTAAATAATTCAATTATAGTAAAAATTAGTGTTTAATGTGTCCCAATCACTTCCTTGATATATATCATCGAATTTGGTTTAAAAATTTCTGTTTTAATGGGAAAAAATATTTAAGGCTTCCAACAATGTTATTTTCTAAATCATTGATCATGACATACATATCAAACTTCAATATAGATTCTGGAAAATACTTTCAGTAAACTGGAGGAAAAAAATTATTTCCACTTTGTTAGATATAATTAGAGCCTAAAAAATGAAGAAAAATATCACATTTCTTGATCCTCCATATTAGGAAATTATATTTTAGATAAAAATATTGATGTTATTCACATTCTGAAGAATGTGTGGGAAAAGTTTCTTTACACAATGCTTAATGAGGAGGAGAAACCTAAGGAACATATAAATTCTCATAAGGACTTTGAACCACTGAATATCAAGTCCGATCTATGGAAAAATGAGAATGAGAAGTAACTAATAGAAATATTTATATTAAAAATATAGAATTATTTTCCTTTGAAGATTAAATAATGTGAAATTTAAAGATGGATATTCAAGTTACATTCAAATATTTGTTAATTTGATACATCCAAAATTACATGGATTGAATAGTTATGACACTCATATTCTGATGGAGTAGTTACTAACATTGTAAATGAAATGAACCAAAATATTATCATTGTATTTTCCCCTTTTTATAATTATTTTATATATTATAATTCATATATATAACATAGATAACCCAATAAAAACATTATTCAGAAGAATTAAGAATAAAAGAGGTGGTATTTTTTGAAAATATAGAACCTATACCAAAGGAATAATAACACGACTATTGGAATAGTAACATGACCATTAAGAATAGTAATCTAGTCAATATAATAGTAACCTCTCATATGAAATTATAAATAAAAATATTATATATTCATATCATTAAATAAAAAAATAAATATTTTAAAAATGATAAATTATGTGTTGGTATATTTTGTGAAATGTAAATGTTTCCATGCAATTTTAAATTTAATTTAATGATTTAAAATATTTTTTTTGTAAAATTGATTCATAAATTAATATTATGTTGTGTTGGGATTATAATATAATTTTATGAGGTCATTATTAATTTTTCAAAGTGTCATAAAATCGATTATAATATTAAAATATGTATTTTTTTAATAAAAGATGATTTTATTTAAAAATTAAATTAATCATATTGAAAAAATTATTTTTATAGTAGATATTTTATTTTTGAAAGATACATGTTGAAAAATGGTTTGTGTGAATTTTTGGGATTTTTTCTAAATTAGTTGAATTATTGATGAATATTGAAATGTGATAATTTACATTATATAACATTAAAAGTAAATAATTGAATTTTTGAGTCATGGATAATGTAAGTACCAATTATCTTGATCTCAAAAGTTGTAGTTATTTTATTTATTCATGGGAATCAAAACTATTGATAGTCTTTAGATAAAATAATAACAAATGAATAAAATAATCAAGAAACACCTCTCTCCACCCCTATATATATTACCTCTAACCACCTATTTTATTCACACCTTATAATCCTTGAATATTTTATAAATTATACACAATTACCTTCCTAAGTATCCTCCCCATGTCTAGTATCTTCTGGTCTCAACAAAACACCAAACCAAAGTGCCTTAATGTGGTTATCAAGGAGACAACATTCAAGAGGTAAAACCCTCAATCCTTCTCTTTCAATTTTTTTCCTTTTGAGATACTTCCCCCATTTATCCAATGTGACACGGTCAATATAGTATCACACATACACTAACATTTTATTTTTTATTGAATATCCATCACCAAATTTCTTCTCTTCCACTTTTATTCTAAAAATGAAAACATCGCCCTAGATGTATCGATTCACCGCCTTATTGGATGGTGAGTTTTTGTTTTCAATCAAAACCTTCAAGGCTGGTCATAAAACCATTATTATTGTTAAAAAATATTTTAATATATGTATTTTAATATTTTTAATGTTTTAGAACTATTATATATACACAATATTAAATAATAAAACAAAACTAGTTCTTGATGATTTAAAAGCCGCCAAAATAATCAAAATATTTATCATTACTGTTTTATAAAATGAATCATCCTCAAAACAGAAAACCAAATGAAATATGAGACCATTTAAAATTATATAAGTTCATTAATAACATATAATTTCACTATAGTTGAATTATTTCCATTTTACAATAACTTCCATTATTATATAAAAGGAAAACCACCATGAAACCATGAAAATGAACGCTCCCAAAATGTTGAAATTGAACTCTACAACTCATGTAAATGGACAAAAGAGAACATAATAAAATTATAATAAATAAAATAAATATATAAAAATTTATTTATTTATTTATTAATGAATCTAATTTAGTTATTCAAGATATTAAGTAAAAGTGTAGAATGCTTTCAGAAATAATGTAAGGGGATTCTCGAACCCTACCCTCTTTCTTTGTGTTATTACTCCTTTATACTGAATTTTGGTGTGGTGGTTGTTTTATTATTATTAAAATATAATTGTACTGTTATTCCCTTTTCAAGGTATATACATGTTTCTAATCTTATTTTATTAAAGATACATAGATTTTCTAAAGTAACTACTCTTTTTAAAATACATATTGACACCTCTTGAGTTATTTATTCTTCCCTCAAAAATGACGATTCTAATAATTAATATGTTATTCCCATTTTCCCTTATGAAATACCATGTTTAATCATGATATCAAGATTTATGAAATCCTTATGAAACCCATTTGTTTACATGGTATACTTCATGAATTTGATTGATTTACTTTATATGTGGCTTGAATGATTATGTAAATGTTATGATGTGATGTGTGAGCCAAGAATTATATATCCTTCCAATGAATTGGGTAATGTGATGTATCTCATGAGATTATGTGTATTATGTGTGAACATTATGCTATATTGGTTTATAATGATGATTTTAGGATAATATACATATGTTATGTGTGAACATGATTCCGACTTTGTTCAAAACTATGTGTGGAATTTTACCTCAATGACATGATGGTTTATTTTTATGCATTTACACATTCCATGCCTTTATATAATGATTATGATGATAATAGGGATCTTATTTTATGATTATGATGATTATTCTCACCCATTTTATATTTATTTATATCTTTGTTTATCCTCTCGCTAGGATTTTATATCACCCCTTTATTTGATTTTTATCTTTATGTGATTATGTATACTAAGGAGAATGTACACTTTAAATGGATAAATAATAATATTTTAAATAAATGTTTATGTTTTATTATTTTTAACGTTATGTATGTGCCTAATTTTCCAAAGACACTAAACCTTTGGATTCCAGTTTTGTAATGCTATTATGTTGTTTATATTTAATGCGATACAATAGTTATATACAAAGAAGTAGGGTCAGTATAGTTGGTATCAGATAATGGTTTAGTTTATTTGGGAATTATAATTAGATAATTTTAGTGAAATCCCTTTAGGATAAGAATAAGTATATGAAGATTTTTTTAGAAAAATTCTTAACATAAGGATCTTATAAGACATTACTTTAGTGTTAATTGTGTAAAAGGAAAAAATTATTCATAATTTGTTGACTTAATTTTGTTCAAACCATTTATATTTTATAAAATGGTTGTTACTAGGAGAAAATATTCCAAAAAATCATGCGAGGGACACTTTAATGACTGTATGAATGACATCACCAATGCCATGAGAGGTGAAGTTAAAAACCTTATTTTGATTATTACCCACCTATATTAGGCTATGAACAACAACTTGAACTACATGGAACACATGAATTCACTAAATAAGGATAAATTAGTCGTTGAGTTATTTATATAGAAATTCCCAACAACATTTAGTGGATCATCCAATCCACTTATTGTGGAATAATGGGTTAACTCAATAGAGAAGATATTTTATTTTCCCAACTATTATGAGAAGAAGAAGGTTATTCTTTATGACAATCATTTAGACAGAGAAGCCGATAAAAGGTGGGTATTGAGAAAGAATACCAAAATGATGTAATAAATGAAAAATATAGAGAAGGAATACTTTAAGAAAATATTTCTTAACAAGTATTTCCCTCTAACTATTTATAAAAATATGGAGAGAGAATTCATAGAGTTAAATAAAAAGGAATTCCAATCTTTCATGGATTATAAAGAAAACTTCACTAGGATTTCAAGGAAAGCAATGAGGTTTGTTATCAATTATGAAAGAAAAATAGAAAGATTCATCAGTTGTTTAAGACCACACCATCAGAAGGATCTAGATATCTGAGACTTTTGGAGCTACGAATAAGTGGTCCGATGTGCTATTAATGTAGAGATGGATTTTGAAGAATGGTTCCATGATTATATAGATACGAATAGAAGAATGAAGTTTTGTACCTGTGGGTAAAAGAAAAATGAGGAAAGAGGATCCAACAACCATGATGTCAAAAATGTGGGAAGAAATATCATGGAAATTACCTCAAAGGGATGTGGAAATGATTAGTGTGGAAGATAATGCCACCAAATTTAATTACTATCAAAGATACATGAAGAATATGTCCAATATGATGTAGGAAAGTAGATAACCAACCTTGGTTCAATTCTTGAACTATTGGGCGTAGGGGAACTATACAAGCCAGTACACTAATCCTCGAACCATTGAGGGAAATTAGTGTCAATTGACACCAAAGATGAAGGAGTAATGGAAAGATTATGTCATCACTACTTATGAAGTTGAGAATGAAAATAGAGTGATATAATGTACACTTCCTATTCACTTAAGAATGGAAAAAGTATTATTTGATTCTAGTTATATATATTCCTTTATATCTTGAAATATTTCTAGAACTATTGAATCAAATCCTCGATACCTTGAAGTAGAGTTATCCATAAAAATACACAATGTTGCAATCATTTAAATACATTCATTGGACTCCTATCCTATTGGAATATGTGGGTATATTCTTCTAGTGAATCTCATGATACTTCCTGTGGTAGAATTCATTTCTATACTCGACATGGATGGGATCTCGTTATATAGATAAAACATCAACTATCGGGAAAAGTAAATATATTTTCATATTCAAAAGTATCCCTTGATCATCTATTAAAGTAAGGAAGAACATGAATATACTTTGGAAAATTCCTCAATGGTGTGGGTGTTGATGCCCTATGAAGAATAATACTTCACTCAAATGGCTGTGTCAAAGGAAAGTATGAACATGGAGGAAATTACCATTGTAATGGAATGTTGTGATGTATTTTCCTAAGGGTTATCTAGGAAATACCCTAGATCATGGGGTAGAGTTGTCAATATAACTTATACCCATAGACCCTACTTTATTTAAATGTCACTATATGATGGCCTCTATCAATCTATATGATTAAAAGAAGTAGCTCCAAGAGAATTTGAAAAAATGGTTTATATTCCCTAGTTCATCACATCAGGGCATGCCAAAAATTTTCATAAATAAATAGTATGGATAAATGTGGTTGTGTATCAATTACTGGAGTCTCAATAAGATCACAAAAAAGAATAAGTATCCTCTTTCAAGGATTGATTACATGTTCTATCAACTACAGAGATATCAATACTTCTCAAAGGTGGAGCTTCGTTTTATATATCATCAACTAATGTTGAAGAATGAAGATATTCATAAGACTTATTTACATACAAGGTATGAGAACTATGAGTTTCTAGTGATTCACTTATGACTTACTAATTAATCTAAAATCTTTATAGATTTAATTAATAAAATATTTAGATAGTACCATGAATTTTTTGGAAGTGTTTATTGATGATATTCTCATATAATCTTAGATCAGTGAGAAATATGAAGGACATATAAGGATTATTATGGTGTAATTAAGGAAGGATAAATTATATGAAAAGTTTATAAAGTTCAAATTTTGGATGCAGTATGTCACATTATTAGGGAATATGATCCCAAGTGAAGATAATTTTGGGGAAACCTAAAAAATAAAGGAAATTGATAAATGGATAGGACCAACTTGTGTAATTGAAATCCACAATTTTCTTGGATTACTAGTGTACTATCGATGTATTGTGAGGAATTTCTCATGATTTTATAGCCAAATAACTAAGTTAAGAATGAAATGGTTATTGTATTTATAGATGTAATAATGTGATAAAAACATCAAATAAATAAATAAGAGGCTAATCACTTCACATGTACTTAGACTACCAACAAGTAGACAAAGTTTTGTGATATAAAGTGATTTTTCAAATAAAGGATTGGTTTGTGTGCTCATGAAGAATTATAAATTGATATCCTATGCATCATGATAGTTGAAAATAGATGAGAATAACTACCCAACACATGATCAAGATCTAGAAACAATGTTTTTTTCTTGAAAATATGGAGGCACTACCTTTATGGTGAGAAGTGTAAATTATACACCATTAAAAGATCCTAAAGTATATATTCACATATAAGGAGATGAACATGTATTAAAGAAGATGATTATAGCTACTAAAGGAGTAAAATTTCTCTATTCAATACCATCCGATAAAGGTGAAAAAATTAGGTGATGCTCTTCGGAAAAAAGAACCTTCTACTCTATCCATGATGTGGACTGAGAAAGTCCTTACCTTTACGGATATGAAAAGGATTGATTTAGAAATCATAACAATAGAGAATACGTCCTACCTTTCCTTAATAATTTCCCAACCATATATCCAAGAGAAGATCAAGGAGGGAAAAATGGATTATCTGGAGTTATAAAAGAAGGTGAATATAGTAAAGGAAGGAAATCTACATGGGTTCCACATTGATAATTATAGCGTGATTCAATTCTGAATGATTACTTGTGTGCCTTAGTCACCTAGGATATATAAGGAGATATTGGATAATTCAAGTAACACGCCTTTCTCTATCCATCCTAGAAGTACCAAGATGTACCATGATCTTTGAGAATACTTCTGGTGGGATAACATGTTGAAGGATATTGCTAAGTATATCTCACGGTGTTAGTATGTCATCAAGTTAAATTCATGTGAAAAAAATGAGAAGGGATGATGCAACCATTGACTATAACCATGTGGAAATATGAGAATTTTATTATGGACTTTTTGAATGGTCTCCCAAAGAAATCTAAAGGAAACCATGTGATATGGATTGTAGTGGATTTAATCATCCAGAATGCCCAATTTATCGCTATTTAGGACAATTTGTCACTTGATAAACATGGAAAGATATATATAAAGAAAGTGGTGAGGTTGGATGGGGTTAAACTTTTGATCATCTTTGATCATGATCCAAGGTTCAAATCTAAATTCGAGATAAGTCTTTAACATGATTTGAGTATTTAACTGAATTTCAGTACTACCCATCACCCCCATACTTATGGCTAGTATAAAAGGAATATTTTGACACACAAGGAAATTATGAGATCATACTCAAAGGAATTTAAAGGTGGATGGGATCAGAATCTCCCACTGGTTGAGTTTTCATATAATAATTGTTTCTAATAGAGTGTTCAGATGAATCCATATGAAGATATGTATGGTAAGAGATATTGAAATCCAAATTGTTAGGATTTAGTTGGAGAACAAAATCTATTTGAACCTGATATTGCGAAAGAGAAGAAATATAAAGTTCAAGCCATTCAAAAAAATTTAATTTTTTTTTCAGAGACAACAAAATGGATTTGCTGACAACCATCAAATGGATTTGGAGTATGAATTTGATGACAAATTGTTCCTTATAATATCACCATGGAAGAGAGTCACACAGTTTGGAAAGAAAGGGAAGATTATCCAAAGTCACATTGTCCCCTTTGAGGTATTTGATCATATAGGTGCAATAAACTATCTGATTTTACTTTCAAAAAATATTGATCAAGTTCATGATTTGTTCCATGTATCTCTCTTGAGGAATTACATACCTAACTCCTCACATGTACTGAATCTAAAGGCAGTAAAACTTGATAATGTCATCTTGTCATCCTTTTGTGGAGGAACCATAAGTATGAAGATGCATCATGGGAACTAGCAGAAGCGATGAAGGAAAATAACCCTCACCTTTTTTTTACCTTAGTATGTAAAAAAAATTCCATGATGAAATTTCAGTAAGGGTGAAGAATGTAATGATCGAAACATTTATCAATGGAATTTTCCCTTCTTATAATTATGTTATGTAGTATAAATCACATAAATAACATAGAGAACCCCATAAAAACCTTATTCTTATAAATGAAGAATGAAATAAGTGGTATTTATAGAAACTAAGAAACCCACACTAAATTAATTGTAACATGACCATTGGAGTATTAATATGTCCATTAAGAATAGTAATCTGGAAAATAGAATATTAACCTCCCCTATGAAAGTATAAATGAAAATATGATATATTTATATCATGAAATAAATAGTGACTAAAAATTCAATTTTTATTTGATTTTCAAAAAATCTATTTTTGGTTGAGCAGTAACCGATCCAAACACAATCATAATGATTCAAAATTAAAAGTTCAACCATTGACATCATCAATACTTTGATCCACGATCTATCATGAACACTGAGTCACCTCAAGTCACGAGTCACCACAATTTTCAAAGGCAACATCTTCTATCAAGAATATATAGGAACACATCCCACCGTCGATACAATCCACTATTAGAGAACACCTTAAAAATAACCTAAATTCATCTTTACTCACCATCATAGACAACCCCGATAGATCATCACTGAAGGGAAAATGAATCATCTAAAAAAGAGTAGAAACCACTATCGACAACACCACACGAGCATCACCAAAGAAGAAATTCAGAAGCCATATTGAACCCCGATGGCCACTCGAGATCATATTCTAGAGCATCCTGTAAACCCCCCCTCCAGACCGAATGGCAGAGGGGAAATAGAAATTTGACACCATGGATGATTTGAAGTGGCACAGACCTAAAAAACGAGCCACGACTATGCCATAAAACCAAAAAAAACCAAGATTCATTATACTCAAACCTGGGATTCATCGCACATAGTAATCAAGAAAATATACAATTGTAGATAGACACATCATGAATTGAAGCAAAGAGATGACTCACTTTCTGGGACACTGATTACCAATCGAACCGCACATCCCAAAGATCCCATGGAAACACCAATGCAAACCAAATAGGAGAGATACTATGGAAATGGACTCCCTAATAGTGAGAATTTGATAGGGAACTGAAAAGTGCATCTGAGCCGCCAACCCCACCGACAAAGCCGCCACCATGCTATTACCACACAAGATCGAATACTCCCAATTTTCTATACCTCTAGCAAATATGAATCCAAAAATATTCAAACCCAAAAATACAACCCATAAACAAATATTTTATGGATCTAGAACCAAATCGAAGGAATCTAATACACCTCTAGTCACTGAGATAATCGTCAACCTAGCCTCTCCCTAGTCGCTAACCACTGAATATAATGTTAAGGAGGAGGACATGCTGATCCATTCATCATCGAAGCCACTACAACATGCCTCCGATTGAGCCACCATTGACATGAAGGAGATCGATCCACTGTGAGCAGGTAGGATCACCGTGTTTGTCATTAATGAGGAGTTCCACCATTGTTGCTAAGGAGGAGCATCATTGTTGTCACCGATGAGGAGCGCCACCGCTTAGAAATGTAAATGTTTATTTAAAACAATAAAATTAATATAATTATTTAAAAGAAAATTTAATTTTATAAAAATGATTTATAAATTAATATTATGTTTTTTTATTATAAGATAATTTAATGAGACCTTAATTATTTTTTTAAAGAGTCATAAAATATGCTACAATATTAAAATCACTATTTTTTGGATAAATAATTGTTTTATTTAAAATTTAAAAATATAATATTTAGAAAACTGTTTTCATAAAATGGAATTAATTTTTTAATTCTACATGTTTTAAATTGGTTATGGTGATTTTTTTTTGATTTTACTAAAATAGTTGAATTTTTGGCGAATAGTGAAATATGGAAATTTACTGTATTTAACATTATAAGTAAA
Source organism: Viscum album (assembly GCA_963277665.1). NCBI lineage: Eukaryota > Viridiplantae > Streptophyta > Magnoliopsida > Santalales > Viscaceae > Viscum > Viscum album. The sequence goes on along the minus strand of OY728143.1, from coordinate 870,764,333 downwards.
TAAATGATTTTTTGATTCATGGTTTAGTCATGGATTATGTAAGTTCCCATTATATAAAATTCACATTATCTAGTTACTGTATTGTTTCATGGTAATCAACACTATCGATAGTCATGATCAAAAATTGTAGACAAACAAATTAAATAATAAAAAAACACCCCTCTCATCCCCGATAAATACCACCCTCACCAACTCTTCTTATCACACCTTGTAAGCCTTGAATCTTCTCTAAATGTTTCCCAAAACCTTAAAAATCCTCTTAAACATGTCCAAAAACTTCTAGTCTCAACAAAAAACCAAATATGATTACCTTAAAGAGGTTCTCAAGGTGATAACATTCAATAGGTAAAACCCTCAATCATTCTCTTTTGATTTCTTTTATTTTCTCATCCTATCCTAAAAATTCATATCCAATGTGTCATGATATATCCAGTATCATATATATAGTGAAATTTTATTATATTAATGGAATATCCATCATCAAATTTCTTCTCTTCTCCTTTTATTCTAAAAATGAAAACATCGACTGTGATGTGTCGATTCATCACATTCATGGACAACGAGTTCTCATTTTCCATAACCGCCTTCGATGTTGGGCATAAAAAAATTATTATGGTTAAAACATATTTTAGTATGTTTATTATAACTTGTTTAATGTTCTATAACTAATAAATATACATAATATTAAATTACAAAGCAAAACTAATTTTCAATGATTAAAAAACATCCAAAATAATCTATACATTTATTAGTAACGTTTTATCAAATGAATCATCCTAATACTAGAAAAGAAAAGGATTTATGAGACAATTTAATATTATATAAGTTCATTAATAACATATAATTTCACTTTTGGTGAATTATTTCTATTTTACACGAACTTCAATAATTATAAACAAGGAAACCAATGATGAAGCAATGAAAATGAACACTCTTGAAATGATGAGATTGAATTCTATAACTCATTGAAATGGCCCTAGATGAAATTTAGAAAATTATAATAAATAAAATAAATGTATAATATGTTATAGATTTATTAATTAATGATATAATTTTATTATTCAGTATATTAGGTACAGGTGCATAAAGCTTTGAGACATAAGGTAAGAGGATTCTAGAACCCAACCCCCTTTCTTTGGGTTGTTCCTCTTTCATGCCAAATTTTTGTGTGGATGTTCTTTTAATATTCTTAAAATATATTTATATTATTCGTACATTTTATTTTTGGGGATATAAATGTTTTTAATTTTATTTTATGAAAAATAAAAATATTTTACAAAAGAACACTTCTTTTCAAAACATATCTTGACTCCTATTGAGTTATTTTTTCTTCACTAAAAAATGATGACTATTATACTGAATATGTTCTTCCCATTTTCCATTTTGGAACAAAACGTTTACTCATGAAATCATTATTGATTAAATAATTATGAAACCCATTCCTTTACATGGTTTACCTCATGAATTTGATTTATATACGTTCTATGTGGTATGCATGATTATGTAAATGTTATAATGCGATGGGTGGGATTGAAATTATACAGTCCTCCATTGAATTGAGTAATGTGTTATATCTCATTAGATTAAGTGTATTCTATGTGAAAATGATGTGAGATTTGTTCATAATGATGAATTTATGATTATGAACATATGTTATGAGTGAACATTATGTTATATTTGTTGACAACTATGTGTGGTATTTGACCACTAGGACAAGATGTTTCATTTTCATGCATTTACACATTCCATGAATTTATCTATTGCTTCATTTTATAATTATTATGATTATACAATGTTTATGTTATGATGATGATGATTAGGATCACACATTTTATATTCATTCATGACCTTATTTATCCTCTTATTAAACTTTTATCTCACACCTTTAATTAATGTACATCCTCATTTGACTATGTTTACTAAGGAGAACATGAGATTTAAAGGGAAAAATAAGAATATTTTAAATAAATGTTTGTGTTTTATTATTTTTAATGTTATGTATTTTCCTAATTTTCCCAAGACACTAAACCTTAGGATCCTGGTTTATAAAAATATTACATTTTTATCTTAAAAACGATGTAATAATTATATAAGAAAAATAAGGATCCCTATAGGAAATGTATAATTTGTTAAGAAACAAAATAACTATAGTCATAATTTAATTCATCACATTCCTATTAAAGATTTCTGAGAAGATATTAATCCAAATTGAGTTTGATAAAATTCAAAAAAATAATTGTGTTAACACTATTTCATTTAGATATTATCTTTCCCCATCATTTTTCATTGTAATGATTAATTTTAATATTCAGTTGGTCAAGGATGATAAAGTTATATGACCAATAAATTATTGTTTGATTCATCCCATAATTAGGTAATTTGGAATCCCCTCCTTTTATTACATAAAGTTTCATTACATGGTACAAACAAAGGATATAATAATGTTTAGTTTCATGGAAATATGGCATATAATACATAAATACACAAAAAACTATTCTAAATCCACTTGAAATACATATTCATGGGTTCAATATAGGTTAATTTTAGCGAATCTCAAATCCTAGGGACATATATCAAAGTAAAGTGGTGAGAATGAACCCTAGTAAGGGAATAAACAAGAGAGACATACAATATTTGATCTTGAGACAGATCAATAAGAACACAAGGCATAACGATATGGCATCATAAATAAAAAAAACATAATAATAAGAAAATTAATCATAACATGGAAATGTGTAAACAAAATTTCAATGAGATATTCACAAGAATATCACCCTATTTTGTCACCAAGGTGTAAAAAATGAACATTACCAAGTTTATTCACCAAGGTATCGTAAAACATGTCATCTCTAGAGATTAAATATTTTATCCAATGTATTGGTGCACTAACTAGGTGAAACCTTAATATTTATTAATTAATGTGATGCATATATATCATAATAAATCATTTCATTAATAAATCATGGAGAATAATGAATGAGGTTATTATCAAAATATTGGGATACAAAAGTTCTTAAAGACACGATCAGTATGAAAATTTTAACACACGGAATGAAATGTGAGTTTTTTATATGAAAATACTCGAATAAAAAATTAATTTTTAAATATATTTAAATAAACATTGAAATTAAATTAGGTTTTTGTATTTAAATAAATAGTAAAAGATAATTTCTCATGTAAAAACAATGAAATTTGACAAGTAAATTCGGCAGCATGATGAGTATAATACATGGTTTTAAAAAAGGTTAAAACGAGAGGGAACAAGGGTATTACATTAATAAAAGACTCTTATTATATTAATGGTTTAATATAAATTTGATAAAATAAATTAGAAATGTATTTAGAATACGTACCCCAAAAATGGAAGTTGAATGGAAAAGAGAAGTGAATATTTTTTAGCTTGAAGTGTTACTCCTAAATATTGAGGATTGGGACCTTGGGGGATTGAGATAACCTTGGTGGAACTTAATGGGAGGTGGAATCCCCTGAAATTCATGGAGGATGGATTGGAAGTGAATGTAAATGGATAAAAGGGTGGATATTTATAGAAAAAGTAGAGGAATTGTTAAATAATTTCCAAATATAGGCATCAGAAATCTAGGTTATGGAAAATGAAAACTTGTTGGATTACCAATGGTTTTTATCAATGTTTTGGAAATTTTTTCCACATTTTATGATATTTTAATCCACTATAACTTAACAAAAAATTTAATACTTTGTTTTGAATGTAAAATTAAATATTCCACAAAGTATTGTTTTTTAAAATTAAATTTTATTTTTTAGACATTGGAAATCCACTTATATTTTTAGAAATTGATAAAAATATATTAAACTACATTATATTAATAAAATAACATATTTTATATTGTGGGTTGTAGTTAATTAAATATTACATCATCATAACATTAATATGAAGTCATAAAATATACCAAAAACCAAAAATGTATTTTTTTTATTCATGATAAATTAAATTATTTTAGAAACTTCTCATAAATTCACCCTAACTAAATTTGAAAATGATGATTCCAAATATAATAATTATTATTATTGAGTAATTCTATAAATATGAGAATGTTAACGTTTAAATATAATAATACTTATTTATTTAAAAATAGTAGTTTTTAAGGTAAGATCAAATATCTGACACTTATAAAACTTTCCTAGGCCATTATAAAATTATTTTATCATTTTTATTTAGGTGGGAGTGTTTTAAAGACTATTTTATTAAAAAATAATATTCATAATACTTGAGTTTATTATAAAATTATATATATGTTTTCAAAAAATAAAATTATGTTTTATTTTTGTCCTAAAATCACTTTATCAAATTCGTCTCAATTAAACATAAATTTTATTAATAAAAAATATTATTAAAAGGAATTTATGGAATAAATATTTTATTAATAAAATATAAAATACACTTTATGTAACCATGTTCTTGACACATAACTCCTTATTACACCCAAATACACCCAAAGGGTGATGTGTGGGATGGTTGTATTTTCATTGGGTGGCTCAACTAACATCGATCAAGTGGAGAAATCCAATAACTTTAACTTCTCCCATAGGTGATTTCATTCAAGATTAACTTTTTGAAAATGGTATTTTTTTGTTGATGGGAGAACTCTAGTTACACTACCTTTTTACCAAGTTCAAACAATTGGGTTGTAAAATACACGAATTTACTGGTTGAGGCCATCAATTCTTCTTTTTATACCAATTATACTTTTTCATGACTACTTATAAACACTAACTATAATGGTAAAATTATCAAGCAAGGGTATAGTTTCCCACATTAATATTGATAAATGATCATATTTGACCTATGTTCATATAACATTCAAATCCTAACAATCATATTTCCCTTTATACTGTCTAAATACGACATCATTATTTCATTCAAAATTCACTACAATTTCTCCCTAAGGTTATACGTTAATTTCTTAATATGTTTATTTGTCTAATAATATTATGTTTTATTTATATAGAATTTTCAGTGGGAGAGATGATTCTAGTAGATTAGGGAGATCCTTATTTTCCCATTTTAGCCTTTAAATTTTATTTTTTTGTCTAGTTGTAATGTTTGGAATTTTAATTGGTTTCATAGTTGACTAATTTAATGATATTTATTAATCATATAATTTTTTTTATTTTTTTTATGTGTATACAATTATATAATTTGTAAGAACATTTATGATTAAAACAAATATCATTTATAGAGCCTGGGTTATTACATTCTTTCCCCCTTAAAAAGTTCATCCTCAAAATTTTAACTCATTATTTCTGTTGAGAAAAGGTGTGGAAAATTATGTCTCATTATCTCCTCTGGTTACCACATCATTTATTTATTTTTGTGGTTCCTCCTAATCACTTTGACAAGGCATTTAGTATTTTTGCATAAAATATTGTATCTATGGCCAAATATCTCCATCGACTACTCCTCATAAGAGAGGTCATGTTCGAGTTATAACACAACTACATTTAGTACATGTGGGGGATCATGTATGTAATTTCTCAAGAGAGATACATGAAATACATAATGAAATTAAGTTATATCTATTGTAAGTTATAGATGATAGTCCCCTAATCCTATGAGATGAAGGATTTCATAGGGGCTAATGTACCTGGTATTAAGCATACCTTTCTTCCCAAACCACATGACTCTCTTCCTTGGTTATATCAGATGGAAATTTTTTTCTCCAAAGTCAAACTCTAAGTCACTACAATAGGTTTTAGAAAAGATATTATTCAAACTCTGAGTATCCTTTATATGTTGTTGGATGGAATGAACCTTTTTTTTCATCACTTTTACAAGATTAGGACTAATAAACCTCCTCTCTCCTACTTCATCCCAAGAAGCAGGAGTTCTAAATCACTTTCTATATAAAGATTTATATAGTGGAATTTGAATACTTGATTAGACGTTTTTATTTTTTGAGTACTAAACTAATGGGAGGTGTTAATCCCATCTACATTTAAATTTTATTAAGCATGAACTCAACATGTATTCGAGTGTCTGAATAGTCCTTTTATATTTTCCATCAGTTCAGGGGTGATAGGCTCTATAAAAATTCAATTAAGTATTCATATCATATTGAATAATTCTGTAGAATTTATAGGTGAGCATTGGATCATGATCCAGAATGATAGAAAGTAGAACCCCTATAACCTCACCACTTACTTGATGTATATCTTGGAAATTTGTTCAGCAGATAAATCTTCATGAATTGCGATGAAACTAGCAGTTTTGGTGAGTTGATACACTATAACACATATATAATTGGTTTCTTTGAATGTATTTGGGATACTAGTGATGAATTCTATAGTGATATTTCCCCACTTTCATGTTGGTGTTGGTAGTGGTTGCAATACCCCTTTAAGAAGTTGTCCCTCTGCCTTCACTTGATGACGCCATAAACACCTTTTTGTGTAGTCAGTAATCTCCTCTTTTATTTTATCCCAAAAATAATGATCACAAATATCCCTATACACTATATCAATTCTAGTATGTATAGATAATGTTGAGATATGAGATTCATCCATCAAATCCTTATTTACCCCCTAGATAGATGCATACTGTAACGACCCGAAGTTTCATTAATGGAAAATCCCTCTTGATCCAAGTTAAATGTTTCTTTATGAAAAATGTTTTTATAAGATATCAACTTTTTAGTTTTACTTTAAGATTTGTGACCGTTACTTTTATAGCCGTTGAACAGTGATCATCTGGGTAGTTTAAATATAAGGCTTTAACGAACCAATTTTCTACTCAGACAAAGGAAGCGATGGCCTCATCCAGTAGAATTTCACCTTACGAAGCCCATTTTTCAGAGCTCGGAAAGGAGGTGGCGTCTTTGGGCTTTTCCCTTGACCAAGCCCAAGCTGAGCTTCATCAAGTCAAGCTCGAACGTGATCGTCTACGGGAAAAATGGAAGTTGATAGAGATTACCACTCGAGCGATGTTATCCGAGCAACCCCAAGAGTCTGTCACCATCGCACACCTTACCCTTAGGTCTTATGCGACTATTTTAAGGGGTTATGTAACAAATAAGTAGCACCATGTTCACGTACATTATTTTTGTATATAATAATGAATATAATTTCTAGTCATTTTTGATGCATTGTAATTAGTTTTTAAAGTACAAATGATGTTTTTAGTTATTATTTAATTAAGAATTATATTTTATTAAATTAAAGGATTTTTGAATTAAATAATATTTTAATAAAATATTATTATTAATATTAAATTAATTTTTATTAAATATAAATGATCTTATAAGTTTATGAATGCAATTAAATTTTTTATTAAGGTTTGAAAGCCATTTCTGTCAAAACCCGTGAAATTTTTATAAATGTCAGTTTTTATATTAAAAGTAAAAATTCACATATTTAGAAAATTATTTAGATAAAATAAATATTATTTTTGGAATCAGGACGTCGAAATTATCCAACGGTGAATTTTTCATAATTTTCTGAGACAGTCAAATTTTTGGGTAAAAATTAAATACCATTTAAATATATAATGTGTTTTATGACATCATAATGACCCAATGGTGATGTAATAAAATACCATAATCCCTATGTTCGGCCAATATATGTTTTATCATTAAAATAATGAGGTTTTGGGTTGGTTTGACTCACTTTTCAAAGCATTAATGGAGCCCTCAAGACTTATTCAACACTCCTTTTTAAATTAATTTCCATGGGAGTGTGACTCACCTCCACATAAGCAACCCTAATGTTTTAAAAATTTAGGACCTTGGCCTTGTAAAATATTTTTTTCCTCTTTCCTTTTCCAGAAACCATGGGCAAATACCATGGGATGGTTTGTGGTTTGGATTATTTTAATATAAGGGGTCCCAAACCTAAATAATAAATAATTCTCTCACCTTTCCTATATAAACCCACCCAAGCTCCCACTTCCTCCTCACTCAAAGCCCTTGAAGTTCGTCCAACCTCTGACCTACTCTCTTTAGAATCCTCCCAAGGTTCCCCAAGCTCCCAAGAAGCCTCTCACAAGCCTCTCTCTAGCCTTTGGAAGCACACTTCCAAGTAAGGGTTTTTTCTTCCTTTCTCATTTTTGTCAATTTTCTTTAAGTTGTATTGCCCTTTTAATTTCAATTATGAATGTTGGGGTATGGTTTCGCACCTCTCCCGTACTGCCCTATTATTGTTTGAATGATGGGAGACCCCTTTCTCTCTCATTAAATGCCTCCCATGTACACCCGTTACTATGCCGAAATTCCGAAAGGAACCTTTTTCTCCCCTTCTATATTCAAGCAATACTTTTGTATCATGAATCTAAATTCCTTTTCAATTGTTGGGACATGTATCTATATGACCTCCTTACTGTCCATTACATGTAAATATGATGAGGAACCCCTTTCTCTCTCGTCAACTTTTTTTTATGAATTCTTATGTCACGCCGTTACGCTGCCGAAATCACACCGATTTTCTAAGCCAATATCATTGTGTAGTGAATACCATGCCCATGTCTCCATCAAGGGTATTCACCTTTATGCACATTTACTAATTGATTATAAAGTTTCATGTATGAATTCCACATTCCTTTATCGTGGAATAAATGATTATGTTTTATGAATCCATGTTTTATGATCCATGTGGCACACTTTTGCATGAAATGAAATGTTTAAGAAGCGTGCGCCCTTTATAGCGCTCCAATGCATTGGGTAAAGTATAGTATCATGATACGTCATGTGCAATGAGTGTTGACTCATGCTAATTCAAGTGCAATGAGGGTTTACTCGTGCTTCAAGTGCAATGAGGGTTTACTCATGCTCCATGTGCAATGAGCCTTGGCTCATGCTAATTCAATGTTAAGTGTTGTTGCCACATTTCCATGTTATGATTATCATGCTTTATCATGCCTTTATGTTCATTTCTCTCTTATGCTCTATTGATATTCCTATTGCCTAACATGTATTTTACTCCTCATGTTATTCATTATGTACTCCCTTACTGGGCTTTATAGCTCACCCTTTTCTTATGCATGTCCTCAGGTTATCCCATGCAATGCTAAGTACGAAGGAATGTAGTGGTCATGTAAAGGAAGTTTTCAATAAGGATGTTGTATTTCAAGTTTAAAGTTTTTATGTAATGATCCTAAGCCCCAAATACACTAAACCTCTCGATCTTCTTTGTTGTATCAAGTGAAGTTTTATGTAATAAAGCATGTTTAAGTTGTAATAAAAAGCAGGGTTGTCATAGTTGGTATCAGAGGACAGGTTTAGTTATTTTTGGGATTAAAAAACCCTAGTAAAGCCTTAGATACAAGACTAATAATAATAAAAACATCCCTAAGTTTTGGTAAATACTAATTAAGTGTTTTATCAAACAAATACATCCGTGTCTGGATACGAGCAGGTAGAGGCGGCTCTGGCACAGATGTATCCTAGGGGTAAAACCCGAAAACACCGCTTTGAGCTAGACTCGAACGGGAACTGGTGCACGAAAACGGGCCATGCTGCACTCTTGGTTACGACACTCCCGGGGGATATGTTTTGATAAATTCACAATCTTAGTATGAACCCTTATTAAGGGAAAAATGACCCTAAGAATATATGTTAGAAGGAAGATCATGAAAAGCCTGGATTGAATCCTATAGACTCATGAGTTGAAGAGATTAAAGTTTATTTATAAGTCATCAACTTTTGTCTTTGGATTACCCTTTATGTGTTACCCCTAACTTTCCTTTTATTCCAGCCAATGGCCGGTAATAGGAGAACTCGAGCTAACAACCGTTGTGAAGATCAGTGTGATGATTGTACTTATGAGATGCCCAATCCAATGGGAGCGGGAATCACAAACTTTTTCACGCTTCTCTCTCAGCTAACTAGAGTTTTGAATAGAAACACTGGTCAAGAGGAACGTTCAACCCCCCCTAAGAAAGAACAAGTCTCTATTGAAAGCTTCATGAGACAAAGGCCTCCTACTTTTAGTGGATCGTCCGATCCCACGATTGCTGAACAATGGATCAAATCCATTGAAAAGATATTCTCCATCCTCCAATGATCTGAAAAAGAGAAGGTTCTCCTGGCGGCTTATCGTATGGAGGGTGAAGCTGATCAATGGTGGACGTTGATCAAAAATACGAAGCCTGAGGAGGAGATCGAGGCTTTGGAATGGAAGGTATTCCGGAAGATGTTTTTCGATAAATATTTTCCACGCACCCTCCGTCTTAAGATGGAAAGGGACTTCCTTTCCCTCAAGAAGAAAGATGAGGAATCTGTGGGAGCATACGAGGCAAACTTCACAAGGCTTGCACGATACGCTTCCGGCTTTGTCGTTACCCCCGAATGCAAGGTCGACCGCTTCTTTGGTGGGCTGAAGCCTAGCTTGCGGAAAGCATTAGCGATCCGTGACTTCGACAGCTATGAGGAAATTGTTCGATGTGCCCTCAAGGTTGAAATGGAGATTGGAGAATCACAGGGGAATCATGGGGAAAAGAAGCAGAAGGTGGACTTCAATGATGGTGGTCCGATGGATAAATCCAACGACGCTAAGAAATTCCAGCACCCCACTTGCCAAAAGTGTGGAAAAAAGCACCCTGAAAATTGCCTTAGGGGGACAAGAAAATGCTTCAAGTGTGGAAGAGAAGGGCACCTAGCTGTTAACTGTCAGCAAGAGGGACCCGCGGCTGCGACGGAGGGGAGGAACGCTCCGTTCGAACATCAACGCGTTGTTCAATGCTTCAAATGCAAAGAACCGGGTCATTTTGCGAATCAGTGCCCTAATCCCAGGGTTATCGGAGGCAATCAACAACCTCCAAGACAGCAAGGAAGAGCTTTTGCCATCACTTCTGCCGAAGTGAACCCCGACAACGAAGTGGTGACAGGTACGCTAGTTATTCATTCAAGAATAGCGAACGTACTTTTTGATTCAAGTTCTATGCATTCTTTTATATCTCAAAAGTTTAGTAGAACAATACCTGCACCACCACAAATAATGGAAGTAAAGATGTCGGTGAGTACGGAAAATGGGGAAATCATTGCATCCCATGAGTATAATTCCTCCCCTGTTATAATCTGTGGATTGAATTTCCCGACGAACCTCTTCATACTCCCTTTGGTGGAATTTGATGCAATTCTTGGCATGGATTGGCTTTCCTTATATAGAGCCAACATAAATTGTTGGGAGAGGGAAATCACACTCCATATGGAGAATCGACCCCCGATTCTTTACAAGTGTCAGGAGGAAGATGAATCTCCTTTAGCTCCATCATCTCAAGCATGGATATTACTGCCTTATGAGCACGCATATCTGGCTCAGATGATTGAGTCCAAGGAAGAAACCACCCTTGAAGAAATGCCTATTGTGAGGGAATTCGCTGAAGTATTTCCCGAGGAACTTCTTGGTCTTCCTCCAAGAAGAGATGTTGAGTTCTCAATTGAACTTATACCTGGGGCGCTACCAATATCCAAGACTCCATATAGAATGGTTGTGGTTGAGCTTGAAGAACTGAAGAAACAACTAAAGGAGAATCTGGATAAAGGGTTTATACGCCCAAGTGCATCACCATGGGGTGCACCAGTCCTCTTCATCAAGAAGAAGGATGGGTCAATGCGGCTTTGCATCGATTATCGTGAACTTAACAAAATCACGATAAAGAACAAGTATCCTCTCCCAAGAATCGATGACTTGTTTGATCAGCTGCGTGGAGCACAATACTTCTCCAAGGTCGACTTACAGTCGGGATATTATCAAGTAAGGGTGAAGAAGGAAGATATCCCCAAGACTGCTTTTCGTACAAGGTACGGGCACTATGAATTCATAGTAATTCCTCTTGGACTCACCAATGCTCCAGAAATATTCATGGACTTGATGAATAGAGTCTTTAGAGATTACCTAGATAAATTTGTGGTAGTCTTTATAGATGATATTCTAATATACTCCAAAACCAAGGAGGACCATGAGGAGCATTTAAAAACTGTACTGGAGACTTTGCGCAAGGATAAGCTCTATGCCAAGTACAGAAAGTGTGAGTTCTGGTTGAAGGAGGTCTCATTCTTGGGCCATATCATCACAAGCAATGGGATATCTGTGGACCCCTCCAAAACAGAGGCAATTGAGGGATGGCCGAGGCCAACATCGGTAACTGATATCCGTAGCTTCTTGGGGTTAGCTGGATATTATCGACGATTTGTGAGAAACTTCTCACGATTATCCAACCCTCTTACCATGCTAACTCGAAAGGGATTAAAGTTTTCTTGGAGTGATGAATGCGAAGAAAGCTTCAAGGAGTTGAAAAGGAGGCTTATCACTGCACCTGTGCTCACTTTACCCACAAGTGGGGAGCTTTTTGTGGTATTCAGTGATGCTTCGAAGAAGGGCTTAGGATGTGTGCTGATGCAGAATGATAAAGTGATATCCTATGCCTCAAGACAGTTGAAAATCCTTGAGCGAAACTATCCAACGCATGATCTGGAGTTGGAGGCGGTGATCTTTGCCTTGAAAATCTGGCGGCATTATCTCTATGGAGAGAAATGTGAGATATATACTGACCACATGAGTCTTAAATATATATTCACACAGAAAGAGCTTAATATGTGCCAGAGAAGATGGATAGAGCTCATAAAGGATTATGACTGTTCAATACATTACCACCCTGGGAAGGCGAACAAGGTGGCGGATGCCCTAAGTAGAAAGGATCCAGCAATTCTATCAATGATGAGAATTGAGAAGGATCCAATCTTCTTAGACTTGATAAAGATGGACGTGGGAATCATAAAGAAGGTAACATCATCAATCCTTTCACAAATGATTGCTCAACCGTCTCTTTTGGAAAGGTTAAAGGATGCTCAAAAGGATGATGCGAGAATCCAAGAAAAAGTGGAAGCTATCAAAAAGGGAAAATCCTCAGAGTTTAATGTTAATGAAGAAGGAATTGTGCGGTTTGGGAAAAGACTATGTGTCCCATCAAGTTCGGAGCTGAAGAAGGAACTTTTGGATGATGCACATAGTTCAAATTTCTCTATTCACCCAGGGAGCACAAAGATGTATCGAGATCTCCGAGAAAACTTTTGGTGGGATAATATGAAGAAGGAGATCGCCGAATATACATCAAAGTGCCTGGTGTGTCAGCAAGTGAAGACAGAGAGGTAGAAGTCTAAGGGGATGATGCAACCATTGCCCATACCAGAATGGAAATGGGAGAACATCACCATGGACTTCGTCACTGGACTTCCAAGGAAATCCAAAACAAACAATGCAATCTGGGTTATTGTGGATCGTCTTACAAAGACTGCACACTTCATTGTTATTCGAGAGGATTTCTCTTTGGATCAACTGGCACAGATATATATCAGGGAAGTGGTACGGTTGCATGGAGTACCACTATCTATTGTGTCTGACCGAGATCCAAGATTTACCTCTAAGTTTGGGAAGAGTCTTCAACATGCTCTGAATACTGAACTGAACTTCAGTACGACCTATCATCCTCAAACTGATGGCCAATCCGAGCGGACTATCCAAACACTTGAGGATATGTTGAGAGCGTGCTCAATGGACTTTAAAGGAGGATGGGATCAACATCTTCCTCTAGTTGAGTTCTCTTATAATAATAGTTTCCACTCGAGCATCCAAATGGAACCATATGAAGCCCTGTATGGGAAAAGGTGTAGAACACCAGCATGTTGGGATGAGGTCAGTGAACGTAAGCTGCTTGGACCAGAAATGGCCGAAGAAATGGTGAAGAAGGTGAAAACCATTCAGCAGCATATCAAGGCAGCCCAAAGTCGACAGAAGAGTTATGCAGATAATCATCGACGAGACCTTGAGTTTAAAGTCGGAGACATGGTGTTTTTACGCATATCTCCGTGGAAGAAGGTCATGAGGTTTGGAAAGAAAGGGAAGTTAAGTCCAAGGTACATCGGCCCCTTCGAGATTCTTGATCGTGTTGGGGTTGTGGCCTATCGACTAGCACTTCCACCTACTATGGCCAAGGTGCATGATGTCTTCCATGTATCCCTCTTAAGGAAGTACATACCAGACCCTTCACATGTACTCTCTTCTGAGGTGGTACAATTAGAAGACGATCTTTCTTATGAGGAGCAACCAGTAAAGATCTTGGATCGTAGAGAAAAAGTTCTACAAAATAAGACAATTCCCCTCGTCAAGGTGTTGTGGAGAAACCACAAGTTTGAAGAAGCAACTTGGGAGTCGGAGTATATGATGAAGCTAAGTTACCCACATTTGTTTTAGTGTGGGAAAAAGGAAAATTTCGAGGGCGAAATTTCTTAAGGGGAAAATGTTGTAACGACCCGAAGTTTCATTAATGGAAAATCCCTCTTGATCCAAGTTAAATGTTTCTTTATGAAAAATGTTTTTATAAGATATCAACTTTTTAGTTTTACTTTAAGATTTGTGACCGTTACTTTTATAGCCGTTGAACAGTGATCATCTGGGTAGTTTAAATATAAGGCTTTAACGAACCAATTTTCTACTCAGACAAAGGAAGCGATGGCCTCATCCAGTAGAATTGCCCCTTACGAAGCCCATTTGTCGGAGCTCGGAAAGGAGGTGGAGTCTTTGGGCTTTGCCCTTGACCAAGCCCAAGCTGAGCTTCATCAAGTCAAGCTCGAACGTGATCATCTACGGGAAAAATGTAAGTTGATAGAGATTACCACTCGAGCGATGTTATCCGAGCAACCCCAAGAGTCTGTCACCATCGCACACCTTACCCTTAGGTCTTATGCGGCTATTTTAAGGGGTTATGTAACAAATAAGTAGCACCATGTTCATGTACATTATTTTTGTATATAATAATGAATATAATTTCTAGTCATTTTTGATGCATTGTAATTAGTTTTTAAAGTACAAATGATGTTTTTAGTTATTATTTAATTAAGAATTATATTTTATTAAATTAAAGGATTTCTGAATTAAATAATATTTTAATAAAATATTATTATTAATATTAAATTAATTTTTATTAAATATAAATGATCTTATAAGTTTATGAATGCAATTAAATTTTTTATTAAGGTTGGAAAGCCATTTCTGTCAAAACCCGTGAAATTTTTATAAATGTCGGTTTTTATATTAAAAGTAAAAATTCACATATTTAGAAAATTATTTAGATAAAATAAATATTATTTTTGGAATCAGGACGTCGAAATTATCCAACGGTGAATTTTTCATAATTTTCTGAGACAGTCAAATTTTTGGGTAAAAATTAAATACCATTTAAATATATAATGTGTTTTATGACATCATAATGACCCAATGGTGATGTAATAAAATACCATAATCCCTATGTTCTGCCAATATATGTTTTATCATTAAAATAATGAGGTTTTGGGTTGGTTTGACTCACTTTTCAAAGAATTAATGGAGCCCTCAAGACTTATTCAACACTTTGCCTTTTTAAATTAATTTCCATGGGAGTGTGACTCACCTCCACATAAGCAACCCTAATTTTTTAATAAGTTCGGACCTTGGCCTTGTAAAATATTGTTTTCCTCTTTCCTTTTCCAGAAACCATGGGCAAATACCATGGGATGGTTTGTGGTTTGGATTATTTTAATATAAGGGGTCCCAAACCTAAATAATAAAGAATTCTCTCACCTTTCCTATATAAACCCACCCAAGCTCCCACTTCCTCCTCACTCAAAGCCCTTGAAGTTCGTCCAACCTCTGACCTACTCTCTCTAGAATCCTCCCAAGGTGCCCCAAGCTCCCAAGAAGCCTCTCACAAGCCTCTCTCTAGCCTTTGGAAGCACACTTCCAAGTAAGGGTTTTTTCTTCCTTTCTCATTTTTGTCAATTTTCTTTAAGTTGTATTGCCCTTTTAATTTCAATTATGAATGTTGGGGTATGGTTTAACACCTCTCCCATACTGCCCTCTTATTGTTTGAATGATGGGAGACCCCTTTATCTCTCATTAAATGCCTCCCATGTACACCCGTTACTATGCCGAAATTCCGAAAGGAACCTTTTTCTCCCCTTCTATATTCAAGAAATACTTTTGTATCATGAATCTAAATTCCTTTTCAATTGTTGGGACATGTATATATATGACCTCCTTACTGTCCATTACATGTAAATATGATGAGGAACCCCTTTCTCTCTCGTCAACTTTTTTTTATGAATTCTTATGTCACGCCGTTACGCTGCCGAAATCACACCGATTTTCTAAGCCAATATCATTGTGTAGTGAATACCATGCCCATGTCTCCATCAAGGGTATTCACCTTTATGCACATTTACTAATTGATTATAAAGTTTCATGTATGAATTCCACATTCCTTTATCGTGGAATAAATGATTATGTTTTATGAATCCATGTTTTATGATCCATGTGGCACACTTATGCATGAAATGAAATGTTTAAGAAGGGTGCGCCCTTTATAGCGCTCCAATGCATTGGGTAAAGTATAGTATCATGATACATCATGTGCAATGAGTGTTGACTCATGATAATTCAAGTGCAACGAGGGTTTACTCGTGCTTCAAGTGCAATGAGGGTTTACTCATGCTCCATGTGCAATGAGCCTTGGCTCATGCTAATTCAATGTTAAGTGTTGTTGCCACATTTCCATGTTATGATTATCATGCTTTATCATGCCTTTATGTTCATGTCTCTCTTATGCTCTATTGATATGCCTATTGCCTAACATGTATTGTACTCCTCATGTTATTCATTATGTACTCCCTTACTGGGCTTTATAGCTCACCCTTTTCTTATGCATGTCCTCAGGTTATCCCATGCAATGCTAAGTACGAAGGAATGTAGTGGTCATGTAAAGGAAGTTTTCAATAAGGATGTTGTATTTCAAGTTTAAAGTTTTTATGTAATGATCCTAAGCCCCAAAGACACTAAACCTCTCGATATTCTTTGTTGTATCAAGTGAAGTTTTATGTAATAAAGCATGTTTAAGTTGTAATAAAAAGCAGGGTTGTCATACATACATAGCATTGTATGAAATTTCAATACAACTTTGTGACTAGTATTGAACTTAGAAAACTTCTCATTCGTCATAGCCTCTATCATATTTTTTTAAAAAAGGATCCTCTATTTGATATTTATTGATCTTCACTATTAACTATGGTTGAGAAATAGCTTGGAATAGGGTTGATGATATCTCTTCCATTACGATTCTCGTGTCCAATTTTAATAGAGACTTAATCAAAGGATCTCATTGAATCCTCATCATTTCTAGAAAAACATGGTCTTTTCATGTTAATGCATTAACGATTTTCTTTACTCTTCTAGGGTGATAATTAATTGAAAATTTATACTTTTTAAGATATTCCAACCATCTTTTTTGTCTATTTTTCCACTACTTTTGTGTGAAAATATAGTTCAAAATTTGGGGGTCTGTGTATCTATCACATTTCTCCCCATAAAGATAGTGCCTACATATTTATATAGAATCACTAACTTCATATAACTTCATGTCATTCTAAGGGTAATTATTATTGTGATACTTTAATTTATGAGATGCATAAGAATTCACCTTTTCATTTTTCATGAGGATGCATCCAAGACCTTTCAAGATGCATTGCTATAAATAATGATTCCTTATCCTATAGAGGGTAGAGTTAACATAGGTGCAATAACCAATAATTTATTTAGTTCTAAGAAGATTTATTCACACTCCTTTTACTAGATGAAATTATCCCCTTTTAAAGATAAATTGGTTAGTGGCTTAAAAAGTTGTGAAATGTTTTTCACAAATATCATATAATATCTTAATAAACTAAGGAAACAACAAATATCAGTTACCTTTTTGGGATGAGGCCACTACTTTATAGACATTGTCTTCATAGGGTCAATTGAGATACCTTTATTAGATACAGTATTCCTCAAGAATGAAACTTACTGAAACTAGAATTTACATTTTTTGAATTTTCCAAAAGGCTTATCCTTCCTCAATGTTTTCAATATAATCCTTAGATGATCCTCATTCTCCCCATCAATATTGGAATATATAAGAATATCATCCATAAAAACTACCACAAAATTTTTAAGGTAGTCTTAAAGACTTTATTAATAAAATTCATAAATATTTTATGAGGATTTGTTTATCCAAAGGGCATAAAAAAATCAACATGAACATATCTTAATCGAAAGGTAGAATTTGGAATATCTTCTTTCTTCACCCTCAATTAATCATAAAAATATCTAAGATCAATCTTGGAGAAAAATTTAAGCCCAAAATGTTTGTTATATAAAAAATCAATTATTATTAGAGGGTACTTATTTTTCATTGTTATCCCATCATATTTCCTATTATCAATGAATAGCCACATTGATCTATACTTCTTCTTCCCAAAGTGAAAAAGTGATCCCAAAGGAGACACACTTAGTTAGATAAATTCCCTCTAAAAAAGTTATTGACATTTTTTCTTTAATTCCTCTAACTCTATATTTTCCATTATATATAAGGTCATTGATATTAGCCTATATATAGGTATGAGTTCAATGGAGAACTTTAACTCCCATTCTGTGGATTTCCAGGTAACTCTTTCGGAAATATGTTAATATATTCCTAAACTATGGGGACATTATCAATCTTTATAATTTGATTTTATAGTCCCTCTTCTCCTATCACCTCTATAAAAGGTCTACGGGATACGATTCTATAAAAATCTCATGTAGAGATATCTATCCTTTGAAAATAACTATAGGTTTCCCATTCAATAATACTAGAATATTATTATTACTACAATTGATGTTAGCATTATACTTTGAGATCGAATCCATCCTTGGTATTGTGTTAGATTCCACTATGTAAATGACTACCAAATTTGTGATGAGATTGTACTCTCCAAAGATAATAGCAGAGATTCTATACACTGTTGATGCTTGGATAATCCCTCCAGGAGTCTTGATTGATAACTATAATTTTAATGGTTTGGGGATTGATTATATATTCTTTTAAAACATGGATGAAAGAAATAATTTGTATAACCAGAATGAAAAAAAGTATTTGCTGGCTTTGAGAGAACAACGAGAGTACCTTCCACCATATCATTTGGAGTCTCTAATTCAGCCGTCATGATAGAAAATGCTTGAACTTTCTCCCTTATCTAATGCTGGGGTAGATGATAGTTCCCCTCCATTATATTCTATTTTGGACATTGATTTGAAAATTTACCAGGAATTCTACACTTGATTCATTGAACATCCGGCTAGGCCTGCACCATATTTCCTTTGTCGTTAGTGTTGAGAAGTTGAGGCTTCACCTCAACATGATAGTTTCAATCTATATGGACATCTCTTACAAACTTTTAGTACTTTACACTACCAAGAATGTAGTTCCAAAAATAATTCTTCCCACATTTATTGCATGTGAGAAGTTTCACTTTATTTACTCATGTTTTATAATCAGAATTATTTACTGAGTTTTGATCCATCTCTCTCTTCTTTTCATTTGAACGATGTGGGAATTTCCACTCTCCAAACTAAACTTAAACCTTCATAAAACTATGTACTATCTCCTCATCAATTTTATAGTATCAATTTTCTAGATTCTTCCACAGATTGGGTCTCAGTCCATTGAATAATATATAAATCTTTCTCTTTGTATCCATAAAAAAGATAGAGGTGTATCGAGAAATTATTGTGAATGTCATCTCATAGATTCCCACTGATACATTTTTATTATTCTTAAACTCCATGAATTCTTTCTCTATTTTTGATATCATAAAATGAGAAACATATTTATTGAAAAATATTCCCCTCAACTCTTCCCACTCCAAAGAACAAATCTCCCTTCTTTCCTCTTTCTTTTAATCAGTGTCCACTATTGACGGACTTCTACTTCTAAGTTGTGTACATAAAGGGTGACTTTATCTTGTTCCAAACAATATAGTACATAAATATCTTTTCTATTGATCTTATATGCTATTTAGAAATCAATGGGTCATTAAATCCACTAAAATAAGGGGGTCATTGACACAAAAAAAAACTCAATGGAAAGTTATTACCTTCAACGAAAATCTTATCTCTAGACTTGATTTATGTTATTGTTCATAAATCAAGTTAGTTGATCCATCATCCTCATGAAGTTTTCCATTACATATTCCATAAAAACTCCATTAGTTCATCATCCTTGCACTCATCATTTATGTGGTTCGTCCTATTTCCTGCCATTTTTAAAAGAAGAAAACCAAAGTGAGAAAAATGTCAGTTTTATGAATATTATAATTCTAAAGGGATTTTATGTATTAAAACATAATTCTTAAATATGTTATTAAAATCTTATAATAACAATTACATTTTCTATATATCCTTCTTTAAGGTTCATAAAAATATTATTATTAGCTAAACATACCCCTCAGGAGTTTCAAATCAGGTGTGTAGTAGGGTCCGTTGTTGTGCTCTAGTTCCCATTTGATTCTAGATCAAAGTGGTGTTTTTGGGTGTTACTCTTAGGTACATCTATTCCAGATCCATATAGAGTTATATTATCTTAAAAAGATGTATTTTTTAAAAACCACTTACTTAATACTAACCAAAACACTAAGATTTTTTTTCTTTATTTAGACTTGTCCCTAGGGTTATTTCTAAAGTTTTAAAGTCCGAATTTTCATAAATAACTAAACCATCCTTTGATATTAACTATGTCATACTAACTTTTTCTTACATAACTTTTTATTACATGGTAAAAATATAGTATCTGTTAAATTTTAGTTTCTTGGAAATATGGCACATAATACAAGAATTCATAAAACATTCTTCTAAATCAACTTGAAATATATCATCATGGGTTCAATATTGGTCAATTTTTTAGCATATCTTATCTTGGGGGAATACATAAAAGGAAAGGGGTGATCATGAAGCCACTACAAGAAATTCTCCATGCCACGGTGGTTTAAACTGCTGCCAAATAGTTATTTGATAGTTCCTCGAAACTGCCGCTAAGATTGGTGTCAGCATCCAACACGTAGAGGTTCCTTTCATTTATTGGAAATTTTTGGAAAGTGTCATAGAAAGTATATTTATAGGAGGTATTATGTATTTTAGCAGTAGTTTTATGGCCAAAAGAATACTAAGATATTATCAGTAGTTAAAATGGTCGCTAAATTCAAAAGATTTTATTTCCAAAAGAACAGATGCTAAAATGGAGCAGACCACTTCTAAATAGACATTTTTCTTATTTAGCAGTGGTTTTAACTACTACCCATAAAAATATACCATTATATGGAGGAGGTTAAAACTTTATTGAAATAAAAAAACCTTTATTTAGAATCTGTTTAAACTACCACAATATGATACATGATAAAAAATCATCTGAAACATCAGCAGCCCCAGAAAAACCCTGAAAAAACAAACGATGCACAGAATCACATAAAAATTTAAACACAACCTAACAAATGAAACCCAAAATAATCATATTACACATAAATTAGAGTACAAAGTATATACAAAAAAGTAAAGTTTCACCATACTACAATCATTGTACATATATACAATTCATAGACCAAATCACTCAACATGGTCCACTCATTGCCACAAATGAAACAGGAACAAAATCTCTCCACTAATAATTAAGTGATTATGATATCTTCTCGTCACCCTATCCATCTCCATATCTACTTCTAATTACCAAAAACATTAATACAATTATATTGAAAATTATAAAATGTTTTATATTTATATTTAAACTTAAAATATATAAAATTTTGTACATTAAAGGATTTTTAAGTTTTGTGATTTACCTTATCACAACCAATAATTGATGAAATATCACTAGGGATAGATCTGGTCATCTTTTAATATAAATCAACCAATGCTTTCTATAAAGAGGATACCTGAGCCCCTATTTATGAATTGTGATTTTCCTAAGAACAAAATTTTTCTGAGCATATTGGGGTAATGAGTGATTACAACCAAGAGTAGATGTAGCTACAAACCCTGATGGCATACCAAAAATTTCAGATGGTACTTTTCCCTAACACATCCCAAGCACTCGACCAAGATGATCCTGCCCAAGGACTTTACCAACTAGGTCATCCTAGGAGACTGAGAAAGACTACATGAGATTATAATCCGATAGTTCTTTAATTTTCACATATAAATCAAATATCAGTCATATCAGAATCATTATATATAAACATATTGACAACTGGTAATAAGTTATTATAATGAAAAATGAATTCATACCCCAACATCATTGGAAGAATCATTAACAAAACTCATATTATATTTTTTATAAACATCCAACCACACTTCTATTTGGGCTGCTTGGTTCGCTAAATTTTATTACTACATTAAAAAAATATAAATAAAAAATTTAACATATTGAACTGATAATATTGTCTTTTAAAAATTTAAACAAATTAAAAAAAATGAAAGAGTTGATTGAATACTAGAAAAACGCTTTGGACCTATTGTGTAAGGGATGATTCCACTACAAGAAAACCGCCGTTTAGTGGCGGTTTTAAAAACAGCCGCGAAACGCGTTTCGGGCTGCCGTTTCGTGGCGGTTTTAAAAACCGACGCGAAAAAACCGCTGCTAAACGGCAAATTTTTTTTTTTTAATTTTTTTTAATTTTTTTTTAATTTTATCTGATGATTAGGGGCGGTTTTTTTAAAAACCGCCGCGAAATAGCGGCAGTTTTAGTAAAACCGCCGCGAAATGAAATGAAAAAAATAAAAAAACACGAGAAACCCCAAAATCACAAAAATGACCATAACTTTTGATCCGGGCGTCCGTTGAAGCACCACGACCAGTCAAATCGAAGCTCATGAAGAGATCTAGAGGCACATATAATCAAAACCATGAGACGGTCTAAGGTGGGGAAGATATTAGAGTCATAAAAAAGATGAAAAAAGTTCTCCAACTTCAAACGGCCATAACTTTCGCTCCGGGTGTCCGTTTTGGCTCTACCACATATCAAATCGGAGCCAGCGAAGAGAGCTACGCACCAAATCGACACAAGAAAGCTTATATCATGTTTTTCGACCCCACAAACCCCTCCGAAGGCCTCTAAAAACTTATTTCCATCACCGGTGTCCTGTCGAACTTGTCTTCAAACAGACCTAACTTTCGATCCGCGTGTCAGTTCGGCCTCCTCCACCTACCAGATCATAGCTCGTTCGATGAGCATCAGTTTGACTGGTCGCGGTACCCACATTCACTACTAGATCATATGTTATGGCCTTTTTAGTTGGTATCAGGTTTGTTATGTTTTTCAATGCCTCGTTTCTAGCACCCGTTCCCCGTCAGCTTTTTTTTAAATGGTCTTAACTTTCGATCCGCCTGTCCATTCAGTCTCTTTCACCTTTCAGGTCGAAGATCGTTTCAGGATCTTTGATTTGACAGGTCGTAGATCTAAAACGGACTCTCGGATCATAAGTTATCTCCGTTAATGTGAGTCCAATGTTTTTGTCTCTTTATGACTGTTTTGACGAGTTTTAACGGTAGCTCCATTTATTACTATTTATTTGGGTTTCCATGACTTTTTATCTTTATTAATGGTTTTTATGGGTTATTATGATGCTTATGTTGAATTATTGAGGAGTTTTCCAGAGTTGTCACGAGTTTTCATGTGTTCCCATTCTTTATAATGCCTCATTCTTCATATGTTTCTCCATCCTTTTTCATGCGTTTTCATGATTTTTCATCCCTTATCACACCTTTTCATACTTTTTCATGTGTTTCCTTTATTATTTATTATTTGTTATTTATTATTTATAATATACTTTAATTTATTTATTATCTATTATTTGTAACTGGTTATTTTTTATTTTTTATTTTTTATTTTTTATTTTTTATTTATATTTATTAATTATTTATGTTTATTTATTATTTATTGTTTATTATTTATTATTTATTATTTATTATTTATTATTTATAATTATATTTATTTATTAGTTATTATTTATTAGTTATTATTTATTATTTATTATTTATTATTTATTATTTCTATTTATTTATTATTTATATTTATTATTTTATTTATTTTTTATATTTATTTATTAGTTATTATTTATTAGTTATTAGTTATTATTTATTATTTATTATTTATTATTTATTATTTATTATTTATTATTTATTATCTATTATTTATTATTTATTATTTATTATTTATTATTTATTATTTATTATTTATATTTATTATTTATATTTGTTATTTATATTTATTATTTATATTTATTTATTATTTATTATTTATATTTATTTATTATTTATATCTATTTATTATTTATTATTTATTATTTATTATTTATTATTTATTATTTATATTTATTAATTATTTATATTTATTAATTATTTATGTTTATTTATTATTTATTATTTATTATTTACTATTTATATTTATATTTATTTATTAGTTATTATTTATTAGTTAATATTTATTATTTATATTTATTATTTATATTTATTATTTATATTTATTTATTATTTATTATTTATATTTATTTATTATTTATATTTATTTATTATTTATTATTTATTATTTATTATTTATTATTTATATTTATTAAATCTTTATATATCTTAATTATTTATGTTTATTTATTATTTATTATTTATTATTTATTATTTATTATTTATATTTTATATTTATTTATTAGTTATTAATTATTAATTATTATTTATTATTTATATTTATTTATTATTTATTATTTATTATTTATATTCATTTATTATTTATTATTTATTATTTATTATTTATATTTATTTATTATTTATTATTTATATTTATTTATTATTTATATTTATTTATTATTTATTATTTATTATTTATTATTTATTTATTATTTATTATTTATTATTTATTATTTATATTTATTTATTAGTTATTATTTATTAGTTATTATTTATTATTTATTATTTATATTTATTTATTATTTTTTATTTATTATTTTTTATTTATATTTATTTATTATTTTTTATTTTTTATTTTTTATTTTTTATTTATATTCATTTATTAGTTATTATTTATTATTTATTATTTATTATTTATTTATTATTTATTATTTGTTTTTTATTTATTATTTATTATTTATATTTATTTATTATTTATTATTTATATTTATTTATTATTTATATTTATTTATTATTTATATTTATTTATTATTTATTATTTGTATTTATTTATTATTTAATATTTATGTTTATTTATTATTATTATTTATTATTTATATCTATTATTTATTATTTATTATTTATTATTTATATCTATTATGTATTTATTATTTACTATTTATTATTTATTATTTATTATTTATTATTTATTATTTATTATTTATTATTTATTATTTATTATTTATTATTTATTATTTATTATTTATTATTTATTATTCATTATTTATCTTTATTTATTATTTATTATTTATTATTTATTATTTATTATTTATTTATTATTTATATTTAATTATTATTTGTTATTTATATTTATTTATTATTTATTATTTATTATTAATTATTTATTATTCATTATTTTTTATTTTTTATTTTTTATTTTTTATTTTTTATTTATTATTTATTATTTATTATTTATTAATTATTATTTATATTTAATTATTATTTGTTATTTATATTTATTTATTATTTATTATTTATTATTTATTATTTATTATTTATTATTTATTATTTATTATTTATTATTTATTAATTATTATTTATTAATTATTATTTATTATTTATTATTTATTATTTATTATTTATTATTCATTATTTATTATTTATATTTATTATTTATATTTATTTATTATTTATTATTCATATTTATTTATTATTTATATTTATTTATTATTTATTATTTTTTATTTATTATTTTTTATTTATATTTATTAATTATTTATATTTTTTAATTATTTATGTTTATTTATTATTTATTATTTATTATTTATTATTTATTATTTATTATTTATTATTTATTAACTATTAATTATTAATTATTAATTATTAATTATTACTTATTATTTATTATTTATTATTTATTATTTATATTTATTATTTATATTTATTTATTATTTTTTATTTTTTATTTTTTATTTTTTATTTATATTTATTAATTATTTATATTTTTTAATTATTTATGATTATTTATTATTTGTTATTTATTATTTATTATTTATTATTTATTATTTATATTTATTTATTAGTTACTATTTATTAGTTATTATTTATTATTTATATTTATTTATTATTTATTATTTATTATTTATTATTTATGATTTATTATTTATGATTTATGATTTATATTTATTTATTATTTATTATTTATATTTATTTATTATTTATATTTATTTATTATTTATATTTATATTTATTTATTATTTATTATTTATATTTATTTATTATTTATTATTTATTATTTATTATTTATTATTAATTATTTATTATTCATTATTTATTATTTATTATTTATTATTTATTATTTATTATTTATTATTTATTATTTATTATTTATTATTTATTATTTATTATTTATTATTTATTATTTATCTTTATTTATTATTTATTATTTATTATTTATTTATTATTTATATTTAATTATTATTTGTTATTTATATTTATTTATTATTTATTATTTATTATTAATTATTAATTATTCCTTATTTATTATTTATTATTTATTATTTATTATTTATTATTTATTATTTATTTATATTTATTTATTATTTATTATTTATTATTTATTATTTATTATTTATTATTTATTATTATTGAGCTTATATCTATTATTTATGTATTATTTGTTTTTTCAATTAATATATATAAGTATATTAAATTCTGTTTATTAGCCACATAGCTAGCTTGCTGGAGTGGTAAAGTCTTTGGATAATATCCAAGAGGTTAGGGGTTCAAATCTCACCAAATGCAGAATTTCTTTATATTGCATGGGATGTGCATGCATGGATAAATAAAATAAATAAATAAAATAAATACGGAAAATAAATAAAATAAGATAAATAAATAAAATAAATACGGAAAATAAATACGGAAAATAAATAAATAAATAAATAAATAAATAAATAAATAAATAAATAAATAAAACAAATAAATAAATAAATAAATAAATAAATAAATAAATAAATAAATAAATAAAATAAATAAAATAAATAAAATAAATAAGTAAAATAAACAAATAAAATAAATAAATAAATAAAGAAATACGAAAAATAAATAAATAAATAAATACGAAAAATAAATAAATAAATAAATACGAAAAATAAATAAATAAATAAATACGAAAAATAAATAAATAAATAAATACGAAAAATAAATAAATAAATAAATAAAATAAATAAATAAAATAAATAAATAAATAAATAAATAAATAAATAAATACGAAATAAATAAATAAATAAATACGAAAAATAAATAAATAAATACGGAAAATAAATAAATAAATACGAAAATAAATAAATAAATAAATACGAAAAATAAATAAATAAATTAATACGAAAAATAAATATATAAATAAATATATAAAATTAAAAAAAATAAAAGAAAATAAAAAAAAATATAAAATAAAAAAAAAATATAAAAAAAATATAAAAATATAAAAACCACCGCGAAATGTTCTGCGCCGGTTTTGAAAACTGCCGCGAATAGTTTCCCGACGCACGATTTAGCGGCGGTTTTTCAAAACCGCCGTCAATCGATTTAGCGGTGGTTTAAACCGCCGTGAAACGAAAAAAAAAACCGCCGCTAAATGCCTTTTTTGCCGTAGTGTTCTATTTGCCCGACGTGATGCATTCTTACTTGAAACATCCTGTAATAAATAAATTTAATTTAATAGTAATGTATGAAATGTCATCTCCTTTCCATATGAATGTATAAATGTGAAATGAGATTAATATAATAATATATGTTGAAATAACATGTTTTTATCATCACGATTACTATCAATAAAAACTTTATATTTCTCTCTAGGTACCCCATTGTGTACCTTATCATAGAGTTTCTAGGATTTTAACGAAGTATCATTGAATTCGTTCTGTAATATCGATTTAAAATCTTTCCATTTGTCGCCCAAAATTTTATATTTCTACTTTTGTGATATCATATTAGTAATGGGGAAGCGGAAAAACATTTGTAAAAAGAGATTCATTTTGAAAATATTATAATTTAATAACATAATTACATTCAATTACATCATAATGTATGAGGATTACCTTTATCTTCCTAAAAAATGCATAATTTTTCCAAGATGAAGGCATATACCTCTAATCATTATATATAATTGGAAGGGTAACCATCTCCACTGCCAACTTACCTATAATCTGGCCAAATAATCCCACAACGTTATCCATAGGAACCCCATAGAGGTTAAATGGGACAATCATCTTAAGTCCGTCCATATTCTAGACATATTAACTTTTCATATTTCTCCCTGTAGTACCATTGTTTCTATATTTTATTAAAACATAGTTTGTAGTATAAAAAGGTGAAATAACTTTATTTATATTAAAATTTGTACCTATAATAGCCACCCTCTAATATCCTCATGAATAAATAGAAGCGGTGACATGATCCCTCACTACCGAGGCTACTGAATATGGAGGCATTGACTGACCTACTAATGGGATTCTGATGGAGGGCATGTGAGATGATGTAGGGGGATAGCCCATGTTGTCTCATATTCTGTAGAGTGGGAGATATATGGATCATCATCTATCATCATGGCCAAGGTAAAATTGATTTAGAGTTTATTTCCATTAGTATAGTGATTCCTCCTTGGAATTCCTTTCATTTAATCATAAAAAAGGCAGCACATGAATTTTTTTTAGTTTATTAAGATTAATTTGAAGATGAATTGTGTTACAAAAGGGGTGTTCAAAATTATTTATAGGACATATAAGTGTACCTTTTAATTTATGAATATATAGAAAAAAATTTCTTTAAACCAAAGGAAAAAAGTGATGAAGTAAATTAGAATAATATAGTTAGTGACCAAATATCCACTATATAGACTAATAGAATGGTGGATTTTTAGAAATAATCATTCTTATCCATGGATGAATCAAAAAATTTGGATGATGTTATTAATGATGTGTGTTGTGTCAAAGACATTAATGTGAAATGTGATCCAATAAAAAACAATATGATTGATAATATTATTTTAGGGTTAATTATCATAAACATGATCTGAAATAATTTTTTTTGAAACAAACTCATGGAGGATTGAAATTTCATAAAAAACAAAGTATTATAGTAGTGTAAATGTTATTTCTATATATATATATATATAATTGATATAAATGAATAATTATCATCTATATCCTAGAATGAGGCTATAAGATTGTTATTTTAGATATATGATCCAAAAATATTTTATGTTAATTAGATGTATATGAAGTATGGACTTGAAAAATATGTTTTTGAATAGTAAGTGTACATTGAATAACCACATAGTATTCAAATTTATTAGGATGAGGAAAAAGTGTTACAATTATTGACAGTTTTATATGGACTAAATACGGAACCATTATCTAGAACACAAATCTGTATTTGTATTTATATTTTCTTTTTTCTCAAAGAGGTAGGGTTAATCAGAACTGCTATATCATGATTGTGGAAGCATAGTAGATGTTCGTTATTTTTCTATGTTGATTACATCCTTTTTAGGAATGAATTATACACAATGATAGTAGTTTTCAAAATTCCATAGGTAATAATTAAAAATCTATCTTATTTATAAATTATTTGTTTTCAATGGTCTAAAGAATTTAAATGAGAAAATGGAACATTAATTTATAAACAAATATGATAATTATAAACTAAAAGGATTTAAAATTAATGATTATAAAATGATTTCTAATCTAGTGGAAAACTAAATGAAATATTCCAAATATGTGATAGAAATATTAATTTTTATAATACCATAATTCTCTATCCTTTTTTAGGGTACAACCTTAATAAATTCCCATCTATTTCTATATAATGTATCATCATCATTCAAGAAATACACATGAAAACTAGTTCCATTTTCTCAGTAATTAGATTATTATTAACCATTAAGAAAGGGATAAACTCTATGTGAAACCTCAAAATATTAACTAGATGTATAAATATTACAGAATTTAATGCCTCATTTTCAATCATAGCATAACTAATAGTGTATGTAATAAGGATGATACCTATCACTATAGATATCCAAATATTAACCCCAACCTCCTCCACCTCTTACAAAATATCAAGGTGTTTCCCAAGATTCTTATAATGAGTTGACTTTCATTTACAATGAATTCTCAAAACTCTACTCTAACTGACTAACCCATTCAACATTATTACCCAACTTTATTTACTAATCCAATCATGTTATTTTAATGTAAAGCACCACTATTCCATGAGATCTAGTATAAATAATTTATAAAATGGCCCACCATCCTACAAAAATGACATGCATGTGGTTTATATTGGAATATATAAATTCTATTTCCATCCTCTCTACACTACATTCACTCTAATTATCACTTTACATTGGAATATTGAGAAGGTTACCAAGTTTATTTCTCTCTATTTTCATTCCACTTAATCTTATTACCACTAAATTAACCCTTACTTCGACAAGAA
The DNA here is from genome assembly GCA_963277665.1 of Viscum album. NCBI lineage: Eukaryota > Viridiplantae > Streptophyta > Magnoliopsida > Santalales > Viscaceae > Viscum > Viscum album. Next base: position 870,733,828 of record OY728143.1, on the reverse strand, counting down.
TAAAATATGAAAGATAATACATTAATCATATTGGAAACGTATTCCCCAAAATTATTTCCTAATAATGATGAATCTTGAAAAATATAATTGATAAGAAAACCTCTAATCAAAATATACTCTCAAAACTCAGTTGCATGAAACTGTCAAGGGTTAAGTATGTAAAATGTATGAATTGCACTTCCTAACTCAATCGATGAATCTCACAATACTAAAGATCCCAAAATATTCCCAACGGGTCGGTAAGCACATAAAATAACTCTGAAAACCTTTAAATTAATTAAAAAAACTCCAAAATTCAAAATAATAGAATGGAATAATAATATCCTAACTCACTGGATGGAATAATGGTGCTGAAATGAAAAGAAAAAAAGTACGATCAAATCCTTACACACATCCTTTTTAATTACCTTGCCTATGGAGTAGAAGCAGTGTCCGTTCATGGGAGAGAGGGGTTAAAACCTTCAGCTCGGGCTCAGGGATCTCACAGGATAGGGGGGATGACGGTGAGGGGGAAAAGGTTGACCGACGACATGGGGGAGAAGGGATGCCGTTTAGGTGGAGAGAGGGGCCGATGATGAGGGTGAGAATAGGAGACTACAATGAGGGTGAGAAAGGGTCTAATGGAAAGGGGGAGAAGGGGATTCAATGATAAGGTTGGGAGAGGGGCCAATGGTGAGGGGGAGAAGGGGAGCTAGAGCAAGGGACTGATGGGATCGGGAAAGAGGGGGTCTGAGGGTGTTGGGCTTAGGGGGTGGGGGAGGGGTGGGGAGGGGGGGTAGAAGTTTGTTGGTGTTTAAAAAAAATTATTTAGCGGCTATTTTTAAAAAACCAACTCAATATTTTGGAAAATAATTAATCATGATTTCATAAACCACTTCTATTAATCAGTGCTAATAACTGATTTTGTTGTAGTGTTCTCAGTAAGGGAATTAGAAGAGAGACATATAACATGTGATCTTGAGAAATATAAATAATAATACGAGGCATAAGGATAAGGAATGAGAAAGAGGTATATAACAATAATAAGAACACGAATCATAACATGGTAATGTGGATAAAACATTTCAATGATACATTCGTATGCATATCACCAAGGTTTTTGACCAAGGTGTCATAAATGAAGATTTCCAAGGTTATCCATCAAGGTGTCGTAAAAAAATTTATCTATAGAGATTAAATTATTTACCTAATGAATTGTATTGCTATAAAGGATCACCCTTCATATTTCATAATTAGTGTGACCAACATAGATCATAATAAATCATTTCATTAATAACCCATGGAGAATAAAGAATAGGTTTCTTATCAAAATAGTGGCATACAAAATAGCCTAAATATATGATCATTACACAATTTTTAAAAAATGAAAGGAAATGTGGGTTTTATATATGTAAATACATGAATTAAAAAGTTTTTTTTAAAACTAGTTAAATGACCATTGAAAATAAAAGAGGTTTGGGTCTTCAAATAAAAAGTAAAAAATAATTTCTCATGTAAAAGAGGGAAATTTGAGAATTAAATTTGGAAACATGAGTGTAATAAAACATGATTTTAGAAAAGTGTAAAATGAGAGGGAATAATTGTCTCCAATTCATAAAGGAATCCTCTTATAGTAATGGTATAATATAAAGTATACAATTGAACTTATTTTGGTATTTAGAATACATGCTAAAAAAGGGAACCTGAATGGAGAAGAGAAATGAATATTTTCCCCTTCCATGAAGAGTTACTCCTAAATTTTGAGGATTGGGACCTTAGGGTATTGAGGGAACCTTGGATAGAATAATTGGGAGGAAAAATCACTAATATATTGTGAATTATGTATTGGTAGTGAAGTGAAATTGATAAATGGGTGGTTACTTGTAGTTAAAGTGTAGTAATTGTTTAATAATTTCCATATGCTTGGAAATCTAGGTGGTGGAAAATGAAAATAAAACAGCTTTACCAAATGTTTTTCTCATGGTTTTAGAAACATGGGTAAAAGTTTATGATATTTTAATCCAACATATCCGAATATCATTTGTAATACTTATTTTGGCGTGGAAAAATAAATATTCCACAAATTAATGCTTTAAAAAAAATTAAATTTTCCGTTTTAGACTTTGGAAAGTCACTTATAGTTTTAGAAATTGATTAAAATCAATTAAAATTATTAATATTAATAAAATTACATATTTTAAGTAATGGATTGTGTTTAATTGATTATCAAATAATTCTCACAAAAACATGAAATCATAAAATATACCAAAAACCCATAAATGTAATTTTACTATTCATAAAAAAATAAATCATTTTATAAAATTATTATAAATTCACCCTAACCTAATTTCAATGTTCTGATTCCAAATATAATGTTTATTTTTACAAAATAATTATCTAAATATGATAATTTTATCTTATATATATAAAAATCCTCATTTGTTCAAAAATTACAGTTTTTATAGCATAGTCAAATATTTGACACTTAAAAAATTTCCAAGGACATTATAAAATAATTTTATCATTAATATTTAGGTGAGAGTGTTTTAAAGGATATTTTTTTAAAATATATATTATAAATAATTATTGATTTTATTATAAAATTGTATATATTTTTTAGAAAAATATAATTATGTTGTATTTCCATCCAGAAATAAATTTATCAAATTCATCTTAGTTAAATATAAACTTTATTTAAAAAGGCATTCTTAAAAGGAATTGATGAAATGAAATTTTTATTAATAAAATTTAAAATAATATTTAAATAACTATGTCCTAGACCTGTAACCCCTTATTACACCTACATAGGCCCTATGGGTGAGGTGTGCGATGGTCATAGTTTAATTGGGTGGCTCGACTAACGTCGACTATATGGTAATCTACAATAACTTAAAATTTTACTATAGGAAATTTAATTCAAGATTCAATTGTTAAATATTGGATTGGGATTGTTCATGGGAAAACCCTAGCGACTCTACTTCCCTCCAAAGTCCAAACAATAAGGATTCAAACAACATGACTCTACCGGTTGATGTCGTCGATTCTCTTTTCTGTACCAATTATCTTTTATCATTACTACTTATAAAAACAAACTATAATGGTAAAATTATCAACCAAGGGTATAGTTTGCAATGGTCATATTTAATAATTGTGATATCAAACCAACATTTATATAACAATTGAATCCCAACATTCACATTTCCTGTTATAGCATATAAAGACTACTTCATCTTAGATTAAAAGTTCACTACAATTTATCCCTAAGGTTATAGTTTAATTTATTAATATGTTTATTGTTTTAATAATATTTTGTTTTTTTAGGTATCATTTTCAGTGGGGGAGATGATTCTAGTAGATTAGGTCGATTCGTTTTTTCCCATTTTAGATTTTCTATTTTATTTTTTTCCTAGTTGTAATGTTTCACATTTTAATTAGTTTTATAGCTGACTAATGTAATGATATTTATTAATGATTTAATATTTTGTTGGTTTTTATTTATTTTTTAAACTTATAAAATTATATAATATGTAACAACATTTGTTCCAAAAAATAATATCATTTAGAAAGTCTGGGTCATTATAGTTAATTTATTTTAATTTTCTTTCATTTAATGAATTATAATTTTCCAAATCAATACTTATAAAGTATAATTATTTATTTATTACTTTTTTTCATTATGTATCTTGTTCATTTGAAGTTATAAGTGAATAATAAATCTTAATAATAACTTTATATTTATAAAGGTTACCTTTCCAAAGCCTGCCTAACCTTCTTCTCATGGTATTGGGATTCAATAGAGTGAATATAAATTAAATTTGGAAATGTTGATGATAATAAAAGTCATTATTAGGCTGAAAATAAATCATAAACATTTCAATATTTAAGTTTTTATTTCGTAATAATATCCTCATTTTTATAGAAAAGTCTGCAGTTATGACACGAACATTGATATGTTATACTTAATATTGATATTTTTTATCCATTTAAAAAAAAATTAATGACACAAATGAATTTTTTTTAAGAGTCTTACTCAAAATTAGGATGAGAGAAAAAATTGATCGACAAAGAAATCATTTGTTGGTTTTCACACCATGAAATTTCTTAATATTATAAAAATCTTGAATACCATATATTGATAATTATATAATTTTAATAACAATAGTTTATATTAATTTTGTATAGGTATCCAATACTAATAATTTATCAAAACTACCAAAATATTTGAAGTATTTAGCTAAAAGGCCTCAGAAAAATTCTAGGACATTTAATGCTTATAATATTGGTGGTTTCAAGTTTCGTATTGTAGATAACATGGATGGTTTGAAAAATAAAACAATGATATATTTGAAATTATATATTAGGGTCCCTAGTGAAAATTGGTTGATATTATTGAGTCAAATTATCATTAGAAATTTTTAGTTGTGTTATTCAAATGTATGTGGGTTAATATTAAAATGGGTATAAGGATAGAATCATTAAAATTTACTTATTTGAAATTCTATAAGTTAATTGATACCAATAAAAGTAAAGAACAAGATTTATATTTTTTTTCTTCAAAAGAAAAATGGTTTATTATATTTATGATTAGGTAGATTAATGGTGGAGTGTTATTTTCTACATGAAACTAAGTGACGTGTATGATATGTTTAAAAAAGTTAAAGTTATTTATGATAGAAACAATCCTAAAAAAATTCACATTAAAATATTTTTTCATGAAGATTTAGAAAACATTGGCCTTGAGGGGGAATATGAATACAATAAAAAATAATAAGTTTCATTCATGATGAAATATGATAATAACATTAAAAAACAAGAACAAATTGATTCTAAGATAGAATATATTTTCTTTCTTAATATTTAATTGTATAAATATGAATTTAGTGACTTATAATTGAATTTAATGTTTAATTAAATTATTTTTTCTATTGATATCTCTTTCTAGGAATGTCGTGGTTGTAGAGGTTTTAAGATGGAACCTACTTTCTGATAGAGGAAAACTATTATACTTCTTCTACCTTGAGTACATCAGGAATATAGGGGAGTCGATTTACCAACACTACATAGGTTACATTTAATCACATACCATACATAATTTATATTACTATATTTTTATAAGATACTGTGATTTCATTCACAGTTAAAGTTATTTTTGAGGATTTTGGGGAATTAGGAATTTAAAAAGTGACTCTATTTCCATCAAGATGCTACTGGAATACCAATGTCTTCAGATTGTATTTCAACATGATAACATTATTTTCTTAAACATCATAAATTCACACTCTTGTTCTAAATTTCCTTAATTTTTTTTCTAGTAGATTATCCATTTTCTCCACACACACACACACACACACATAATAATAGAACAATATTATATTATATTATTTGTTTTTGTTGGGTTATAATTAGTTGTATTACTTGAGAGCTTAATATGGTTGGTAAACCCCACATCTAGAACTATTAAAAAATAAACATTATTACAAGCCTTCATTCATGAATATATTCAAAAGATTAATTTTGAATGTTTAAATTGCATTTTTTAAAAATAAACATCTTTTTTTAATTATTTATAAACATATTATCCTAAAAAGTTTATTTTTGATTTTTCTAAAAAGATTAATTTTTAGCGGTATAGTGAAAGTATTATTTTATAAAAAGTGAAACTTTTATGAAATATATAGTATTTAAGAATAAAATAAAACTCAAAAGAATATTAATTTGAAAGAGTATATATTTAATAAGTAACATTATACATTTTAAAATATTTTTTTAATTTATAAACCTATCTTTGAAATTTTAAAACTTAAGTCACATTTTTCACTAATACTGTTTTAATTTGTTGTACATTTTATTTTTCAAAATTAACTTATAACTATTTTAGAAAATTTATATTATAAAATGGATTTAAAATTTGGAATGAATGAGTCTGAATTATGTAAAAAGGTCCATTTTATTTATAGTTATAAAGGATAAATTATCAAGGTAAAAACCAGTTTTTTTTATAAATGTTAAAATTGTGAAAGTGGAAAATGTAATGGTAGAGATTTTTAAAAACGTTTCAATCATGTGTGAAATTAAATGGTAGAGGATTTATAAATATTATATCTTTCTCATTCCATTATTTATTAATTTTTTTATCCATATTTCTTTGTATAGACTTACCATTATTAAAAGTTTAGAGGTATTTATAAAAATGAACTCCCTTTCCTCTTATAAATGGGGTCTCTCACCACCATTTCAACACCACTCCTAAAATTCGGTTTCCTCATAATATGAAACTTTTTTTCATTCCCCTTGAATCTTATATTCCTTAAATTATCTTATATTTTAAAAATTTTTAACCTAATCACTTCATTTCCATGGGATCCTCTAAGAAAATCTCAAAGTGCTCAACGCGAGTAGTTTTGTTTAATTAACCTATTTCCTTTATGTATTACCGTTGAAAAATAAATTTATAATTAATATATGTTAAAATAATTATTTTTATTATATAAAAGTTAAAATCTATAACTATCTTTCCCCTATTCCCTATGAAAAATGGAAATGTGACCCATTCGTATGTGCAACCTACCACATATAAGAATCAAAATGTTTTATTTTCCTTCACCACCTAACATGGTTAGTAAAATAGGGAAGATTAGTAATTAATTATGATTTATATAACATTTTTATCTTTCTAATATAATAAAATATTTTACTCATTTTTTCTATTATAATAAAAATAAAGTCATCATCCATGAGAACTTGTGAACTACCGTCACCATGGAACAATGTATTCCATTTTTTTCATTACCGTATTTTATTGATTGAATTAATAATTGGTTTAATGGATAATTACAAATTTTAGGTCACTATTAATTTTTTTATAAGAAAAATTGAATAAAAAATTATTGAAATTAATAATAAACTGTTGTTATAAAAGTAATTTTCTTGAAAAAGAATGCTAATAGAAAAATATTTTAGTACATATTATGTAATATTTTCATATATATTAATTTTTCGTGTACTTAATTAAAATTATAATATATTTTCATAACCTGTCCCTCAGAACCCATGATGTGACTCCCCCAAGCCAGTCTCCAGAAGGCCAGGTGTTGGCGACTATCACCGAAGGCGTCAACCTGTAAGTGGGAGGCATTTGCATGAGTACCTGTACGCACACACACACACACACAACCATGTACCAAAAATTGGAAAGGTAAACATGCACGCCACCAAACAACCACTGAGTAAAGGTACAAGATGTAGGTCAAATAGTCTAGAATACAAACCTAAGAAAAGACGAACTAAAAACCAGAAAGTACAAAAGATATACGAAAATTCTTCTGCTGAAAACCCATCCTGATGGGTAATTGAAGAGTAGCTGCCTTAGAACGTAGAAGTATTCCCCACATACCTGATCTCACTAGGATCCTCCAGATCCTAGGCCACCAAGTCCTCCGTCAAGGCGTCGATCATCTACACCAGACACAACACGTGCGGGCAAAACCCATGTAGGGGTGAGTAACGAAATACTCAGTAGGGACCCCAAACCATAAAGGAAAAACCACAAAGCAATCCAAAAAGCAAACTACAAAGCATGATCACAAAGCAAGAAATATCACACAGATATAATCAATAGTATGAAAATAAAAACTATTATTTGTACACTGAACACCTTGTACTACTGATGTAATCATCCATGATAAGTATCGTGGGTCTATTGGGTCAAACAGAGCCGCTTCCCACTTAGGCCATCATAGCTGGTCCACACAGGGCCGTTTGTAGAGGATCCACATATGGTTTCTTGTATCTGATCTACACAGGGTTTCTTTTAGTTGATCCATATAGGTTTGGCCGTAGCTGATCCACATAGGTTCGCTTGTAGCTGATCCACACAAGGTCACTTGTCAACAGTCTTTGGGTCCCAGTAATTAGTAGTATTTCATCACATAGCACACTTTATTTAAGAAGATTCCAATCCTCAAGAAATTCATCCTATTTCCACTTTCATGAAAACTTAATTAGAGAATTCCAAAATAATCGCCTCATTGTGATAATTTTAACGCAAAAAACATTTCATCAATCGGATGCCTGGTCTGAAAGATATTGGTGTTTTAGTAAACAGGGGCCAGTTTTGTCTAGGCCCGATCCGACTCGGTCGGACTGACCCGACCAACCTATCCCGGGGGCCCTACATGACCCGAACTAGTTCGGATGAGCTGACCCAAACCGATTGGATTTTGGTTGGCCCATTCCAGACTACCTATTTGGCCATGCCCATTGGGCCATGCTGGACCCGACCCGGTTCAACCATGGGTCCTATCCGCTAGCCCCCCCCCCCCCCCCCCCCCCGCAACCTGGATTCCATCCGGCTCATCCCGAAATAGGCGGTCCAGTTTTTCCCAGCCCTGGGACACCCTGGGGACTGAATTTATCCCATCGGCCTGTCTTGCAAAAGTGGGCCAGGTTTACTCTAGCTCAGGCCGCCCCACGACCTAGTTCGCACCCCCAGTCCATCCCACACAAAGGGCCAGTATCCTTTATCCTGGACACCAGGAGGGAGTCCGATTCATGTGGACTACAACCTGCTTATCTGACCGTCCTATTCAGTACCATATGCGGTCCCCGCTGGACCTCATGCTGGTCTGAAACCGCGGCCCGAATGGCGCGAGCCGCGTCCCACCTCCGCCAGCTGCCGACCCAATACTGGTGGCTCCTGCCGCACCGCCATTTCCTGAGTCAGTCGCAGTCTGCCTCGATGCACCACCAATATCTTGCGGCCGCTATCGCGGTCCATCAGGATTTTCTACGGACCACCAAGTCCACTCTGGTGGTTCGTTCTTCAGACTATCTATGCCCTTGACCTCCATGTGGTGCCGTCTTCCCTACTAAAATCTCGAAAATGTTTCTCTGTCAACTCAGAGTTTCATCCAAGAATAATGTTGAAGAAGGCACAAAGGTGGAGGTTCCTAGGCATTTTTTGTGTCGGCCCGCACCCTCCACGTTAGAGTTTAAAAATTGGGGGGATAATATTACAATTCTATCAAAATTAATCAGGATGCAAAACCCTGAGAATGAGCACCCTCCCAGAAGAACAAGTGATATACGGATCAACCTATTCATGGATTGATCTATGTTCGTTGTCTTAGAATGAAGAATGGGGAAACTCAAAAGAAACAAAAGTAATCTTCTACATGGGATAAATTCGTTTCTGAAGTGACCCGTCTATGGAGATTCATGTTCTGTTCAAAACCGTTGTCATTCATCACTCTTCGGACCCGTTCTTTGAGGTTATTCATTGTTGCTACTGGTTCTATGATGTTATTTATTTGGAGAGAATTTTATCTCTATCCATCACATAAATTCTCTCTCTAATTATCCAACTCATTATATCGTTAAAAGTGAAACACATTGTATCGTTTCTATTATGTTTCATCAACGCGTTGTTAGGCTGTTTCATTTATGAAACAACATATCTGTTACACTTCAATTAATGGGTCGTTATTCTTAGAATTTAAGAGCATCATTAATGGGAATCATTTAATGAGACTCATCATAATCTCATCAGCAGACCTCCGTGTTGACATTCCACCACTCAACGGTTAAGAGAAACAAAGAAAATAACTTTTTAAGTGATTTTATTTTTCTTTTGAAAAGATTGAAAACTATCTTTTCAGGTCAACCCTCACCGGTCGATGTTAGGACCTTTTTTGGGGAATCCAGACATTACAAGTTCAATGGTTCTATAATATTTATTATCTGAGCATTGGTTTAAATGTTAGAAAAACCCTCTTGCACGTTTATTTAAATGAACTAAAAAAGTTCAAAATTCTATTCCGGGCCTCTGAATTTACTATTGTCTAACCGTCTAGTCTAGAAATGATACCATATAATTTTAAAAAAAATTACATGGAATATTCAAGACATTACATATATAACACTGAAAAATACTATATAATATCATTATTATTTATGTATAATTATATTATAACTAAACTACCTCATAATTATTCATTAAATCTGGGTATGTTCTTGTTTGGTTTGGTTTAACCTCCCACTTGGGAAATACAATAAATTTATATAATTAATGAATATTGGAACATAATTACTAGTATAATATGATATAAATTTTTAAATAATGTATCGTTTCTGGTTCTTTAGATGTTAAATAAATATTTAATTCTATAATTAATTAAACACCCTTAAATCATCAAGAATCACTGAAACGTGCTTGTTTTTGTTTTCATATTCTTGTATAAAGTGTGAAAATATCATGAAAGGAGTTTGGAACATCATAAATTATTATAAATCACTTCTATCCATAACTTTAATGACCTGATAATAATTAAATTTGTAAGAATAGTGAATATGGACAACTCTATTATGAAACTTGTACAAATGAAGAGACTATAAACACCCACTGAGGAAAATAGGTAAAAGAGAACTAACTTGAATTCTTATAGAGAATTAATATATTTGAAGAGTATAAATAAAAATAGGGATTAATAATGTTTTTAATTAAGTGATTGTGATATCTATTTTGGGGATATAGGAGGTTAAAGTATGTTCAGGGAAGTAAGGACAAGTGGTAAGGGTCATCTATCCCAAATTCATCTCTTTGAGACATGTATTATATTATGTACCTAATTTCATTTAAGTGGTGTATATAATTTCTATTAAAGTTGTTATATAATTAAATAAATTTTATTCATGGTATTTCAAGATCAATTTAAATCCCTCTCTTTCCATACATTTTGATTGAATTGATACCCAATCCATAAGTTGGGTTTTTCCATCTCATTTTTCTTCTTTGGGACTCATGCTACATTAATGAATTAGTTTCATTTATGTGTTGAATAAATTAACAATTAATAATCTTTACCATATTATTCATGAATTCAAATGGATTTATAAATATATATTTTTATTGATACCTTATATTAGTTTCATTTAAGAGTTACGAATACTATTTTAAAACTCAATCTTTTCCATGGTGAAAAAACTATTCGATGCTTTGGTGAAATAAATGTGCATGTAGTTTCCTAGTAAATACATCTATGTATGGATACTAGAAAGTAGATATAGTTGTATCATAGATACTCATAGGGGTAATCACCCTAAAAAGGTTGGTCGATAATTGAATCAATCATGACTCTGATGAACGAATAGTAAGCTTAGAATTTCACACCTATCTAGATACTCTCAGAGGATATTATTTGGAATATCCACAAACTATTTATAAATCATTATGAAGGATATTTATTCTTCTATTTATTTAGTCGCCTTTATACAATCTATGGAACCAAATTACTTTATCATATGGATAAACAAATACATTGGAATAACCCTCACTAATGTATTTATTTGATAAGGGTACTTCTTATTACTTTGAAAATACCCCACAAATTTTAAGTTGATATACTCATAGAAATACACATTATACCATTAAAGGTGGAGTATTTTTTTATAATTTTCTATTATATTGATATCTGCGATTTTATTCATCCAGATGTTTCTTTGGGAATGACATGGAATGTCTTTTTGAATCTAATTATGAATTCATTAGACTTATATAGGTGACAGGTGTGGCATGGAATTATATATATCAGCATTGGATCGATATGTATCATGAGACAAAACAAATTTATAGTGACCCATAATTTTCATATATAAATATTACTTCATATTTGATTAAAATTCATTACATAATGTTATGAACCACACCAAAACCAAAATGGTTTAGTGTATGTGGTAACTTGGAAACATAAACAAATCATTCATCAGATATCTAAGTTGTATCCTACTTATTTATTTATAACTAGAAGATATTTAAGACATATGATACATAAAATATTTCTTCCAGTATGGGGAAGATAAACATAATAAAATGTGATCTCAGATGCATTATAAGGGTAATAGGGAGAGTTGTGGATGACTACTTTATCCTAACATGATCATAAGGGTTTGATAACACGTGATTAACATTTTAAAACCATCCCCAGTGTATTATAGATCATAATCTTGAATCGTGGAATAAATATTGGTAGTTCATTAGACATTAATCAGAAAAAAGTCATAGAATATGAGCCAGAAGAGTATAAAATTGGAAGAATACATAAGTTTGTGGCATACACTTAGTCATATAATTTTTTTCCTTAGTCAAGGATCATGAACAAGATTATCATAGTGTATTTGGTTTACTCCCCATTACATGTTATCCTTAGTCAAGGTTCACTCCCAACACTATCATAGTGGACAAATTCCTTTACTGAACTGGGTTCACTACCTATTATAGTCCTTATTATCTCATGAGATATACATATTTACCAATTTCATTAGAGGGGTATATAAGTATTTTCTCACCAATAAAGTAATTTTAATCCATTAATATGAGTTCTATAATATCATAAAAAATCATCATATATCATAACCCATGGAGAATAAATGAGTTTTATAATCATTTCAATAATTCATCATAGAGTAACCCATGGAAATGAAAAAGGTTTCATAAAACTCTCATCATATTAATCACAAACCATCCCGAGAAATAATCAGGATAGTATCATTGGATCATATCCCTTTTATGTCATATGTAACATAAAAGAATATTATATTAGATGAAAATTCCTTTAAAATATCTCTAATATATTTCTGGAGGAAAGTAATCTTATAATTTTGAAATATATTTTTAAAATGTAAAAATATTCAAAATATTAAGTGAAATATTTCATTTGAAAGTAAACATGGAAAATTTTAAAGGAAGATGAAAAACACTATGTGTTCATGATGATGAGAAATTTATTTCACACTGTGTATGATAGAATAATGATACCATTCAAATTGTTTGTAAAAAGTAAAAAATAGTTCATTTAGAAAATAAAAATAAGATTCATTTTAAACATGGAAATGGAAGAAAAAATATTTTTGAACGGAGAGAGAAATAATTTCATGTTTTATTAAAAATTACATTTCAGTATCTTAAGTACATAAATAGAGTAAAATGATAGAGAAACTTGCAATTTATTTAAATAAATATAGGAAAATACAAGAAATAATATTTCTAAGAGTTTTGTCATAAAATTTCATCTTCAGAAACTTAATTATAAACAATCCAGGAAAACAATGATATTATAACATTAAACCTTTACCACTTTGGTAAGTTTCAAATAAAAACATCAAGAAATTTGTAAAATAAGGTGGATATTTAAATCACAATAATTTTAATGATAATAATCAAAAAAATTATTAATGGAGGCCATATAGACCACATAAAATAGACAAGTGGTTTAGATGATAGATGTCTCACAAAAATAAATTTGATATGGGAAACCCTTATCTCATGCATCACTTACGTAGAAAGTTCTATAGACTCATGTATAAGGAATTTAAATTTATTATAATTATTTAAGATAATTGTTAAAAAAATTATAATGTCATATACTATAAACTTATCATATTTCAACACTGGTTTAATTATAAATCTTTAATAAATCATTTTTTGCAGATGCTAACTATTTCATTTTTCATGGAAGTTTTGGTTATATAGTCACATTCCTTATAATTTTATCTTGGTTACATAATCTACATAATTATAAAATTTATATAAATATCATATATATTAATTATATATATATATATATTCATCCATAAAAGGTAGAGATTGAAGAAATAATAACATTGTTCATGGAGATATTAGGTTGTACGTATGCATGAATGCTGTTTTCATTTTTCAAAGGATGGAAATGAAGAATATTATACAATAATGTACCTTTATAGGATCATATTTATATCATATGTTTTTTATATTCATTAAATATATCCTTATTAATATCCATGTAAACTAGAAATGAAAAACAAATTGCATCGCTTCATGGAGGTTATAGTTCACACATATGCACAAGCGATGTTATTGTTTTCTAGTTTACAGGAAGAAGGTGGATTATGTTCTATCCATAATAAAAATAATAATAATTCCTATTTAAGATACACATTTTTTATTTTTCAATAAATACCAGGGATTTAGAAGAGATAGAAAAAAATAAATTGAAAGATATCGGGTAAGACTATTACCTATTCTTAGGTATGCCTCTTTTTGATTCATTATTAAGGACAACTGGAATAGTATTTTAAGAATTCCATAACCCATAATTCTTGAATATAGTATTTTAGAAGATAATTTTTTAGCTTTTGTTCGATCTAGAAGGCATATAATGTGTGAGGAATATAGGAGAAGTGGTTCACTTTTATAAGTGAGGGGGGGGGAGACTCTTGGAATAACTTAAAGTATTAAATTAATATAAATTAATTTTTATAAAAATTGTTTAAAATTGATAAAATTATAATATATGAAGATTATAAAGAGAAATAATTTTATAAAATATTTTTTTAGAAGTGTTGGTTATGGTTTTTACATTATCACTTAGTTTTAACCCCACATTTACCCTTTTTAACTATTACCATGATATAAAATATTTCTACTCTCTATGGGTTATGAATTTACTATAAAATTAGAAGCGAGCCATAAATGGACTATGGTTAATATTATCAACCATATAACAATAAATTGGATTAATAAAATACATTTTTTTTATTTTTAAATCATTTAATAATATATTATTTATTATAACAATAATGGATATAAACATGGGTTATGAATCATTCTCCCCAAAACTTATTAACAAAAAGGAAAATTCTAGTGAAAACATGAGGTATAATGAGCTTGTACAAACAAGAGAAATAATTAATAAAAGATACAAAAGGTGATTAAAAAAACCTCAAACCTGGCCCTCAGAGGGTTTGAATAATTGAAGAATGGATTGATGTCAGTCAATACTTATTTAGTAGATAAAACTGAATAAGGATTATCAACACATATTACCTCATTTCCCAGTTCATCATTTCTATCCTATTTAATAACCAATGGCCTACAATCATTATAAAATCTTATGCCTCCATCAATGTGAAAGTATTCAATCTTCCATGTATTGGCAGGATGTTGGTCCAAATATACCATTCCCTTAGCGCAAGTCCCGTGCCATGTATAGATTTAGGTAAAGATGCATGAAGTATTAGACAATAAGATAATAAAAAATCACAGTGAACAAGGAAACCCAATAGGTCAACTGAGGCATTAAGTCAAAAAAAACTTCCCTATATCTTGGTAGCACTATCAATAGGTTAGAAGAATCTTATAAGTCAACTTCTTCATTGATGTCAAGATTATATAGAAGCATAAATATCATCTAAGGATAATTCCATGATAAAAAAACCTCACAATAAACAAATTTTTAGAGACAAAAAAAGAACATAGATCTTTTGTCTAGTACCCAAACTTATTACCATATCAAAATAAATCTAAGGTCAAAAAAAAACTAATAGATAACAAGAAGAATAACAACCTATGACATCATATAGAATTAAAAAAAACCCTATAGGGAAATTATTCTTATGTAATTTCCCTAAAATTGAAATTAGGGTCATGGTAAAACTCTAATTCAGACATAGAGATCATTTTTTGCAATATTTGGAGATAATCCTCTACAGTGATGTCACCTTCCCTATATCTCCCAAACACCTTTTTATATTGATAATTAATCTAGGAGATACATTAAACCATCATGTCTAATTTAAGCATATGATAATTAGTTAACTTTTTTTAAATATAATGAACATCCTCACTAGAAGATGAATCCAATTCCAAAACTACAACTAAGAGAGATTAATCAATAAATGTTCCAATGGGGTTAGTCTCAGCCAGCATAAACTCGCTATTACTTTTCTCCTCAAGATTAATTACATTGGATCAAATAATAATTTTCCATTCCATGGTTGAGTAATACTTCCTTATCTATGTTTTCTTGGGATGAGGTGTGACAAATCTATATGAATCAATTACTTTCTTTTTCACTTTTATCACAAATGATTTGAAAAAAAAACATATTCAACCTATTGATTTTTGTCTGCAAAAGCAAATATTTTTTTCCTAATTTTCATTAGATGATCCATCATTATCAATGATATCCCTTACCATAAAGTCCTGAAAATGTTCCTCATGAACTTTATCTTTGGAAATAGGTTTTTCATCTTGCATAGAATCCACAAAGTTATTTTATCCAACATGATCGTCAACAAAGGAATGGGCATTCATTAATGTCATTTTCAGGAATACATGAAAGATTAATATATAATATTTGTCTAACTCTTTCAGAATGGTTCAAAAATTATATTTCTTATAATAAAAGGTATATATGCTCTTATAATAATTATCAAATAAATCTTTTATAGGTTTAGATATCATTTTGAACCCTATCTTTTTGTTTAACCCCATGGTTAACCAATTTTTACCGTAACAATGACAATGACTCTTCAAATACTGAGGGGTGATAATTATATTTATAAGGTAAAAATTGGATCATAAATGTCTAAGAGATTAAATATTTGACCATTTACAGTCCTTTTATTCTCTTTAAATATTTTTATATAATTTAATAAAATAATATTAAACATAAAATACTATTAATTTCATTTAAAGAACTATCCACATAATTTTAATTTGAGACAATTTGAAAGCTATATATTTAAAATATAAAATTTAAAACATTTATAATTTGATAAATTTGTATTAAAAATTCATTAGATACTTGAACTCTCCCAAAAAATATTACTTTTAGAGTTTTCAAACAATTTACTTATATTTTTACTACTTCCATAAGCATTGTGTTAGCGTTTTATAAGCATTTATGGTAATAATTTCATCAAAAAAAACCTAAAAAAAATTAGATGAAAAAAATTCATTTATATTTAAAATAACCTTTTATAAAATATTATAGATATTAAAAATAAGAGTGTGATATTTTTTACTTTATCCTTTACTTAAATATTATAAAGCTCAAAATCAAAGATAAATGGAAACAAAATGTCATATTTTAAAACTTTGTATCATTATGGTTGAAATATATTCATAAAGTGAAATAAATTAAATATTTTTAATAAATTTTATGCCATATAACATTAATTATAATCCTAATTAACCCATTTTATACTTATCGAGGTAACAAAATATTACTACGGTTACTATTCATGTAGACCAAAAATAAAAGGGAAATATTCCCCAAATATATAAATCAGGATTCCAAATATGGAATCAAATTTTAAATATTAAATTTCTATAAGTGGGTGAAATTATTTTAAGATAAAAATACAAAATGAAATGAAAAACTATTTTTTTAGAAAAATGCCTTTTTATGTATAAAAATGTTTTTGTAAAAACATTAACCATAAAATTAATAAAAATGAAATTAATTGGATTATTACTAATATAAGAGAAATATTTTAATTATAAATCATTTAAAAAAAATTAACTTTATAAATTTAGGAAAAAATACAATTTTCAATTAGAAGAATCAATATGTTGCACTATTCACTGGAAAATCAACATTTTTACAAAAATACCAAAATTTCATCAAAAGATAATTTTGATATGGTGATTTAAAAGATGATATTATATTTATCAAATAAAATTTATAAAAAACAAAGAATTTATTTGTAATATTTTCTTACAAAAATCGATAAAAACAAATTTTGAAGAAAACTTATTTTGAAGAATAAAATGAATTCAATAAAACAAATTAGTGCTTGTTTCTTAAGAATTTATATATAAGTTTTTATTGATTATAACCTATATATATTTCATAATTCAGATAATTTTATCCATACCTTCCTATTTAATAGGTGTGTTATAACAATCATAAAAAATTATTTATTAATTTATGCTTGGCGTTGCATGTTGTACACGGTATCAAACATAGTGTTCATCTAAAATATATCGGTGTTATATTATCCCCCTTTGATAAATTTCTTACTCACAATTTGAAATTGTTCTTGGTAATAAAGGGTTTCATATTTGAAAATTCCTTTTTTGAAAACCCAGATTTTAAAAAGGGTTAATAAAACTTTTTCTTGGAAAGAGGGAAAGGGAAATATGATTGTCATTTGGAACAACACATAAATAGGTTTCCAGAAAGGAGAAAATTAATGGGAATTAAAAATATAGATATAGAGGAAAAAATAATATTCAAATAACGATAAAGAGTGATATAAAAACTTGATCCTATGAAAGTTAATGATCATGAGAAAGTTAATGACCACAAAACCATAAATCAACAAGGGTTGAAAAAAATACATAAACTAATTAGAAATGAATGTAAAATCTTTTTTTTTGGATCCTTTTTATATATTTGCAGAATTCTTTTTCCACCTATAGAAATAAAATCAAGAAATATAATTAGTTGAAAATTAAACATTAATCCTATAATTAATTTCCACTACAATATCATCTTCTTGTAAAGGATTCATTGCCAGGAAAACCATATAGTCATTATATTACTATAAAATTTGTATGATATCATATACTTAGGATTATAACCATTTTTCAACCAATTTTCTATAATCCTAGTCTCTAAGTGTTTTTTAAACCCTACTTTGATTGAAACTATAGCAACCCACACGTTTCATATATAAATATTACATCCTATTGGTTGAATATTAATTACATGACATTATTATCCATGCCATAAATGAAAAGTATTTATGTATTTGGAATTTGTAAAATAAAAAATCATTCATAAGATATCTATATCATTTCTCACTTATATCTTCACAACTAGCATCCCTATTAGACATGTCATACTTAAAATATCTATTTAGATCATGGGGAAGGTAAACATATGTGCAAGAACCCAATTTTTATATGAGGTATGAATACTTTAAATTTCAGTATAATTATTTTTCTTGGACCTATTATGGATGCCTAATTAGGTCACATAAGTTTTGTGGGTGGCCCTGGCATGTTCATAGTTTAGATCCCCAACTAATAGAAGAAGGAACTATGGCTCATGGTTAGTAGAAATCGTGAATCCTAGCCCAAATGGTTTCTTATAAAAATGTATGGATTTTAAAAGGTAATATTAGGGTACATACTATTCCCTAACTATATTCCCATGTCCACATTCCAATGCCAAATTTTTGTAGTTTTTAGTTGAGCCAAATGGAATGGTTGGTGCATTGTTTCTCAAACCATGTGGCCAGACCGTGCATGGTCCCTACTTAGGCAGTTATCCTAGCATGGTTTGTGCATGGTTTGGATGACCGTGTGACCAAACCATGTGATCTAGAAAATTTGGGTAAGATCACCAATTTTACCTTATTGAGCTATATGTTTCAACCCCTCCTCTTATTTTATCGTTCCCACGGATAAGACCTCCTTTCTTATTCATTTTGAGATCAAGAATCCATCATGATAGGTAATTTTATAAAATTGTAATACAGTGTTTTATTCAACCTTTATTCATCTCATTGGATACACATAAGTAAGATCTATATTCATGTTGCACCTTTCATCGTTTTTCTTTCTCTCGATGGAGTTAATTTGAAATAGGCTCATATGCCATATTTTTTTGGGCATTGATATATTATTCATTTTTCTTCTAATATAGGAAAAACTACGTTAAAATACTAGATGAGGTGATTTATATAGTCATAAGGTGTTTTATAAATTTTCCCTGAAAGTATCATTGTTTATAAGTTACTATTGTTGTGCACACACTAGTTTCACAGGTAATTGCTTCTTAAAATTTATATGGATTTATTGTAATCATTGTGCTCATATTATAGAGCCCTATTTATAATTATTATTATTTACATTGGAGTTTGATACCTAAATTACTTCCACAAAATTAGGTTGTGTACCATGTTGTACCTTTTTCCAATTTTAGATGATGTTCATCTATGTTTTACCACTTGTCTTTATTAACGTAACTTTTCATTATTAATTGAAAAAACCTTTGAAATGTTAATTGAAAAGTATATTTATAGATATCACTTGGCCTAGAATTTTATAATGAATTGGATTGGTTTTATGTCCATATTCACCTTATCATGATTTTTGAAACAGAAATGAATGAACCTAATAAATGACTAAGTAATTAAAGTAATAAATGGTTGCAAGTCATTGATATATCTTGTCATGTTAATGAAAGAAAATGTATTAAGCCAAATTAATTGTTCATTAGAATGAATATTGCATGGCCTAAATAGAATACAGAATTATGTGTAAGGTTCCTATTTCATATGAATATTTTTTTCTTTATAGGAGGGGTCATACTTGATCCATCCTTACATTTCCAATGGAACTCCTTGGGCACTCAGAGGATTCCATTGTGATTCAAGGATCCATTTTCCAAGGGAGATACCCACATAAGAATATGGTAATTTTCAACAAGTTGATGCACAAAATGATTATACAAGATCCCTTCACAATATCTTTGAATATTAGGATGCCTTGGGTATACTCCTTGAATCCATCATGATGTCTTCGTACATGTGGTTCCATGAATTTACTCCATTGGGCTCAATCATGCTTAACATGAGTTTAATATATAAAATCTTCATAGAATATGTTAGATTCTTTTATAGTGAAATACCTTGGTAAAGCTCCTTTTATTATGGTCAGATCCTTTTTTTCCACACCGCATGAGTTACTACTATGAGTTGGCTAACCCCTAAGGTCATGTATTCCTTGGTTTCACATTTTATACTACTTTATTTTTATTATTACGATCTATTTTAGGGTTTTTGAAAAAATAAAATGATTTATCTCTATAAACTAAACTTAATAGAATGAATTAAATGATCTCATATTCATATAAATTACCATATGGGGATGAAGAATGTATAATTCATTATTTTGGCATTCATTTACATTTATATATATATACACACACACTACCCATTAAATATTCACATACTGGTTTGTATAGATTCCATTGGTGGTGGCACAATAAGATTTATGTCACACACTATTCGGGTCACTATTGGTTCTAGGAAAGATTATATGATCACAATTATAGAAAGGGGAAGCGTCCTACCTTGGGAACATGACTTTATTACTTGTTTACTTTAGGATAGGGGCTGGGAGTAGATGACTAGGCCAGTGCGCGGGATGTATGGATAGTTTTGACCTCTTTTTCTCCCTTAAAACATGTATTGTACTATATTCCTGCTACCATGTATACCTATTTTTCTATTTTTAATATATATAACTTTAAATCATCATATTTTATATATGATACTATTTATCTTTTTAATTGATTGTTATTGATGATATTTCTGATGACCTTTTCTTCTAGTCTTGTTTATTAATAATTAAGTTTTTTATGTTTTTATCCATAAATTTTGTTATATATATATATATCTTCTATGTTACACTCTAACATGGGATAATAGTCTCCCTATAGACACACTATAGACCCTCATTGCTAGTCGGCAGCCTATGGTATACTAGGAGGCACGCTTGAGGCCATGTGCCCACTAACTCTGGGCACCTTCGAGTGACACCTAGATCAGAACGTTAGAAAGTTGAATCAGAGAGTTTTTTATTTTATTTTATTTTTTATTATTATTTGAGAATAAATATATGAGATTAGGAACATGTTGGAACTTTCTTATAGGTCATGTTTAGGAGTTGATAAACCGCGTTTGGGGTAAATACCATGTCCCCTAGGAATAGGGAATTGTTGTTACGTTTTTCACCTATTATGGTTGATATACATTCATTATTGGGTGATGCACATGAATTATGGGTATAATATTCTTTATATATATTATACCTTTTCCTATTATGGTAAGGATCATAGTTACATAAATCATTTTCAGCACCTATAATGGACATTCCCTGAATATACCATGATGTATAAGTGAATTTCATTTCTTTCATTTCTTGTGTTTCTTGTGATTATTGTGTGATCCATGGTTTTTATATATATTTTTTATACTAATATCATTTGTAGGGAAATGTATTTGGTTATTTAAAATCTCAGCATCAATATAAATATTTTTTTCCTTTATTGGCTGATAGTGGTATCTTAAATATCTAGTTTCCACCCATGTCATCTATATACCCATAGTTACATTGTAATGACCCAATGTTTTATCAATGGAAAATAACTTCTTATAATTATGTAATATAGTCACATTAAGTCAAAGCAAAATTAAATACTATGTACTATGTGACCTTTAAACAAAATATTGTCACTTCTATGTTTTGAATTTCAAAAAATGATCATCTATAATTGTGATCAGAATGTTATCTGGAGTCTGATAAGAAGAAATTAATTTTTGATGAATATTGAAATACCCTTATGAGTAGTAACACAACTTTATGAACAATAATGAATATTAATGAATATAAAATAATCTGAAAAACATAAACATCACCTATAAACGTATAAAAATAATTTAGACATATTAAAAGTGAAAAAATGATTATAATATAATTATTGGTATTTTTGTATGTCATAAATTTTTTAGTTATAGTTTTATGATTAAATTAATTATTTAAAATGGAAATTTATTTTCATAAAATGTAATCATAAATTGTTAATTTTTTTTCTTTTTATAATATAATTTTATGGGACCTTGATTAATTTTTCATGGTGTTATAAAACAAGTAATAGTTTTAATGTTGTTTTTTTGAATAAATTAGGATTTTATTTAAAAATTAAATTAAAAATATTTTAGAAACTTATTTTCGAAAGACAGATTACATTTTATAAATCTTCATATAAAAAATGGTTACGTTAAAGTTTTGGGATTTTTTTTAAAATACTTGAATTTTTCGTGAATAGAAAAAATATAGATCTAGGATTTCGTTAATTTTAATGACATCATAATGATGTAATAATTAATATAAATTTCTGGTCTACTTTTTTACAGTAAAATATGATATTATGTGTCTCAAGTGGCTAATACCATGGGCAAATACCATGGAAAATCCCATGGTTTTGCAAAAACCACTAATGAGGTGCCCTTTGAAATTAATATAAAACTCTCTCTCTTTTACTATAAATACCCACTCTTTACTTCGTTTTATTCTATTAAAAATACATCATCCTCAAATATATGGTAGTTTTACCTCCCTAAGATTTCTCCCAAGGTGTCCTCAATCCCCCAAGGTCCCAAAATTCATGTTTTAGGAGGTACTCCAAAATGTAAGGGAATCTACCTCCCTTCTCTTTCTCACGTTTTCATTTTATGTTATTCTTTTTAATTTAAACTGGATTATGTTGGGATATATAATTTTATATCCACCTTAAAACCCATATTATTTTATAATTATGAGATACCCCCTTTTTATTTTCTCTCAGCAAAATATTTTATGAAATTTTAAGCGACGCCATTAGGCTGTCGAATTTTCGTAAGGTATCTCTCAAATTTTATTTTATTTTAAAGTTCATTTATTTTATTATTATTTCCTCACCTCCTTTCATCCAAATGTTGTGATGACTCAAGTAACATACATGTACTGTAATTTTTTCATGATAAAGGAACAATTATTCATCATCTCTTCTATTCTTTTCTATTATACTAAAAATGAAAATACCATACGAGATGTGCTAATTTACCTCATTCAAGGACGATGGGTTTTAAATTTCTATAACCATCTTTAATTCTAGTAATAAAACCCTTTTAATGGTTCAAACAGACCATTATATATGTTTTATGTTTCATATATTGTTTTTAATCATTTTATACCCATGGTTTTGATTTATAAATCAAAACAATTTTCTTGTGGTGAAAAACCGCCAATTAACCCAAAAGCTTATCACTAAAGTTTTACATAATGATTAATCTTCACTCCAAGTAACCAAATAAAATTTAAAATAATTTAACCTTATGTATGTTCAATAATATAATATAACTCCAATTCTGGACAACCATATCCATTTTACATGATTTTCTAAACATGTATATAATTGAACCGATCATCAAAACCAAGGAAACAAACAGACCCGAACAATGAAATTGAACCTCATAAACAATAAAAAAGTTTATGAATGAAATCAAAAAGGTTTTAATAAATCAATTACATATATAAAATGTTATGGTATTACTAATTAATGAATATAATTTTATTATTCATGTCATTATTATCAAGTAGAAAACACCATCAGACTTAAGGTTAGGGATCCCCTCTATTTTAATTTTATTCAAGAATGTCCTCTATGTTAGCATTTTACTTTTAATTAATAATATTGGATTATGATTTCAAACCCTCCCCATAATTCCCTAATTATTTATAAATGATGACAAATTCCTTTATCTCTCATTAAGACCTACTAAGTACACTCAATACCATGCCGATATTCCGTCATGGATTCCACCCGAACTACCTTTATTCCTTCACGTTGCTCTATATTTCTTTTTACCAAAATGAAGTTGCCTTTTATTTTTCATGTAAAACTTCTACATTCTATTTATATGATCCAAAATCATGTTTCAATATCCATACCTCATTCAATTTTGGGGATATTCATTCTTTTAAGTGTTTCCCTCCTCGATACTTCCTAATAAAAAAACTCTTTTTAAGGGAACTTTGAAATTTTTTACACAATTTCTAGTGCACTCTACCATTTATTTTAAGACACTATTGTTTTTATAAAATCAGTCATTTTATTATGGAAAAATTCTTGTTTCACTTCTGTTATTATATAAAAGATTATCCCATTTTCGATTTTTAATGCTCTTTCATATTTTCCTTAAAACGCACTAAAATGTTTTAATGATAAGAATTTACTAAATACTCTTTTAAAATATTATCACTTCTATTTTAAATCCCTTAACATGGAATATGACTATATTAATTTATTATTTTCCATGTATGTTTTAATTCATTTCCCTCATGGACACTTTTATGATACGCCTATTCATTATGCTTTATGACATGAATGTGATACCCATTTCTCTCCATGGGTTCCCTTATGTTTATATATGATTTATTATGTATGATTGTTTATGTGTCAAGCATATTCATGAAGATGTTAATATGGTTATGCCCATATAGTTCTCCAATTCATTGGGTGAAGTTTAGTCTCATGATACTTTTTATGCAACAGTCTTCGCGGTTAGCCTTGACTTATGCTATCATGTGTAACAGTATTGGTGGTTAACCTTGACTTATGATCCTCTATGTGAAAAGAGCCTTGAATCCTACTAAATTGACGATTTATGTTTCTGCTACTTAACTATTTATTCATGATTATATGATCCCATGTTTATATGTTATTATTCTATATGACATTTTATATCATTATGTCATGATCTCTAACCCTTGTGATAAAGCCATATTTTTATGTTTATTTACATACTAGGATTTTAGATGATCCCTTCATTCATGTGATCCCCAAGGTACCCTATGAAAATGTAAGGGATCAAAGGAAGTTAGTATCTCTTTATGACTATGAAATAAAGAAGTGTTTTTTCTTCCATGTTTTCAGTTTTATTTACCTAGTATTCCAAGACACTAGACTCTACGATCCATGGATTGTTATCTGATGTATAATTATGTTGAAAATAAATTAATGATATATGTAAAAGGTCAGGGTCACTATAGTTGGTATCAGAGGATGATGTAGTTATTTTTGGAGATTAGTAATTGAGAAATTTAATAAAAACCATAAGGACAAGACTAAGTATAAGGAAACAACCCTCAATTTTGGTAAGTATAGAGTAAGTGGTTTATGAAGAAAATACATATCTATTTGGATACAAATAGGTAGAGGATGATATTGAATAGATATATATAGGGGTAAAACCTATAAACACAAGTTTGAGATAAACTCTAATGAGAACTGGTACATGGCAACAGGCCTTACTCGACTCATGGCTTTACACTCACAGGGGATACGATTTGGTAAATTCATGAGATTGGTATAAATCATTACTAAGGAAAAAACCCATAATAATATAAGTTAAGAAATATATCAATGGTAAATTATATTAAAACATAGGGAATCACAAGTAAAGATATAATTATTATTTACAAGTTTATCCTCTTATATTCAAATTTTCCTTTTTATGCTTTAAAACTAAGTATTCAATCCCTCTAATTGTAAGTTCTTTTTCTTATCTAATAGAGGGGAATATAAGAACACGCTCCAAAAATCAATGTGACAGGGAATGTGAATATTTCCCTAATGATTTTCTTGATATGATGGTAATGAGTGCTCAAATATTCATGACAGTACTTGCTCAGCTGGCTCAAGTTATGAATAATAACTTGAATCATGTGAAACACCCTCCTTCTCCAATGAAAGATAAAGTTTCTATTTAACCCTTCATACAGAAAAGGCCTACCATGTTTAGTGGATCATCTAATAACTTCCTCATTGAAAAATGGAAAAACTCCATTGAGAAGATATTCTATGTACTCTAGTGCTCAAAAGAAGAGAAAGGCGTACTGGTGGTCTATTGTTTTGAGAGGGAAGCTGATCCGTGGTGGAAACTGATCAAGAATATGAAGCCTGAGGAGGAAATTGATTCCATAGAATGAGAGGAACACATAATAATGTTTTTCAATATATATTTTCCCTGAACCCTCCGTCTCAATATATAAAGAGAGTTCCTCAAACTCAAGAAGAAGGAAGATGAGTCAATCGAGGTGTATGAAGCAAACTTTACAAGGCTTAAAAGTTATATATCTGGCTTTGTCATGAACACTGAAAGTAAGGTGGATGGATTATTTTGTGGACTAAAGCTGAGTCTATGAAATGTGTTGGTGATTCGAGTATTTGAGTGTTATAAGGAGATATTCAATTGTTCCCTTAAGATTGAAATGGATATCGGAGACTCCTAGTGGTATCATGGTCCCAGCAACAAAAAAAGGAAAATGGAATACAATGTGGGTGGTTCTGCAAATAAATTTCATGATAGAAAGATGATCGATCATCCCATGTGTAAAAATTGTTGGAAGAATCATCCATGAAACAATATAAAAGGAATAAGGAATTGATTAAAATGTGTAAATATGGGACATCTTGCTAGAAACTGCCGAAGGGATATGAAAACAATTTCCCTATGCCAATGGTTTTCAAAGGAAATCAACAACAACCTCCTAGGGAACAAGGAATGGATTATGCTATCACTACTATTGAAGTGGATCTGGAAAATGATGTGGTGATAGGTATGCAGGTTATTCATTTAAGAATAGAGAACATACAATTTGATTTTAGTTCTATGCATTCTTTTATATCTTTCATGTTTAGTAGAAGTATTTAAACACCACCTAAAAATTTAGAGTATAAGTTATCTGTGAGGATATATAATGGGGAAATTATTGTTTCCATGGTTTATAACTACTCCTAGGTTAATGTTTTTGGACTGTACCTCCCATAAAATATTTTCATACTTCCTTTAGTGGAGTTCAATGCTATCTTGGGCATGGATGGGATATATTTATACAAATACAACATCAACTGTCCGGAAACGGAGATCACTCTTTACATCCTGAAGCATCCTCTAATTCCTTACAAGTTTAAGGAGGAAGATGATTCTCCTTTAGAATAATTGTCTCATGTGTGGATATTAATTCCTTATGATAAAGAATGCCTAGCTCAAATGATTGAGACAAAGGAGAGAATCATGCTTGAAGACATTCCCATCACAAGGGACTACATTGATGCATTCCTTGAAGAATTTCTTGGTCTTCCTCTTAATTGAGAGGTTGTTTTCTGAATATAACTTATTCTTGGATCTTTTCCTATATCAAATACACCATATAGAATGACCTTTGTAAAGCCGGAAGAGATGAAGAAGTAGTTAAAGGAGAATATGGAGAAGGGTTTTATACGCCCGAGTGCTTCACCGTGGGGTGCAGCAGTCTTCTTCATCAAGAAGAAGAATAGATCAATGAACCTATGCATTGATTATTGTGAGCTCAATAAAATCATGATAATGAAAAAGTATCTCGTGCCATGGATAGATAACTTTTTTTATTAGCTTCATGGGGCCAGTTATTTCTCTTAGGTAGACCTTCAGTTGGGATATCACCAATTAAAGGTGAGGAAGAATGATATTCTAAGAAAGCCTTTTGAATGAGGTATGGAAACAATGAGTTCATAGTAATTACATTCAGAATGACTAATTATCTTGAAGTTTTCATGGATTTAATGAATAAACTCTTTAGAGATTACCTCTACAAATTTGTGGTAGTATTTATCGATGATATTCTGAAATATTCCAAGAAAAAGGAGGAACATGATGAGAATTTTAATACTATGTTAAAGACTTTGTGAAGGGAGATGTTGTATGAAAAGTACAATAAATGTGAGTTTTGGAGGGAGGAAGTATCATTATTAGGGTATGTTATCATTATAAAATGGATAACTATGGACCCCTTCAAGACAAATGCAATTGAATAGTGGTCCAAGCCAACATCTGAAACGGAGATCCGTAACTTTCTGGGTCTAACTGGGTATTATTGAAAATCTGTGAAGAAATTTTCACGATTTTCAAACCCAATGAACAAGATGACACAGAAGGGAGTAAAGTTTTTCTAGAGTCCGGAATGTGAAGACTGTTTTAAGGAGTTGAAAAATATTCTAATCACTACTCCAGTACTCGCACTCCCAACAAGTGGAGAACTCTTTGTGGTGTAATGTGGTGCTTCAAAGAGAGGATTATGCTGTGTGATGATTCAAAATGGTAAAGTGATATCCTACACTTCAAGGCAGCTAAAAATACATGATAGAAACTATCCTATGCATGATCTAGAGTTGGCGGCTGTGATTATTGCATAAAAAATCTAGCGGCATTATCTCTATGGACAAAAGTGTGGGATACATACTGATCATAAGAGTCTCAAGTATATATTCACACAAAAAGAACGTAATATTCTCCTATGAAGATGGATAAATATGTTCAAGTATTATGACAGCTCAAACCACTACCATCCCAGTAAGGCCAACAAGGTACTAGATTCTCTAAATAGAAAGGATCTTTCATCTTTAACAATGATGAGAATTGAAGAGGATCCGATCTTCTTATATTTGTAGAGGATGGACATGACAATAATTATGGGAGGAACATCATCAATTATTTCTCAAATTATTGCTCAAAAATACCTTGTGGGGAAAATAAAGGATGCTCAAAGAAAAGATGTGGATATTCTAAAATGGGCGGAAGCTGTTAAAAATGGGAAATAATCTGAGTTTATGGCTGATGAGGAAGGAGTTTTAAGATTTTTGTCATGATTATGTGTACCATCCAATACAGAGATAAAGAAGGATCTTCTGAATGATTCACATAACTCACCTTTCTCTATTCTCCTAGGGAGCAAAAAAATGTATCCAGATCTTTGAGAGAACATTTTGTGGTAAAATATGATGAAGAAGATTTCTTAATATACATCAAAGTGCCTAGTATGTCAATAAGTGAAGGCTGAAAGATAAAAATCTCAGGGGATGAGGAAACCACTACCCATACCAACATGAAAGTGGGAGAACATCACCATGGACTTTGTCACTAGACTTTCTAGGACATCTATAGGATACAATGATATATGGGTCGTTGTGGATTGTATAACAAAGATAGATCTCTTTAACACAATTCAAGAGGGATTCTCATTGGATAAACTTGCATATATATATATATATATCAAAGAGGAGGTAAGTATGCATAGAGTACCACTATCTATTTTATCAGATCGAGATATGAGATTCACCTCGATGTTTTGGAAAAGTTTTCAACACGCTCTAATAACTGAACTGAACTTTAGTACGGCCTATCATCATCAAACTGATGGCCAGTCTGAGTAGTCTATTCTGACACTGGAAGATATATTGAGAGTGTGTTTTATAAACTTAAAAGGAGGATGGGAATAACATATTCCACTATTCTAATTCTTTTATAACAATAGTTTCCACTCAAACATCCAAATGGCACTATATGAAGCCATTTATGGTAAAAGGTGAAGAACACTAGCATGTTGGGAGGAATTCCTTGACCATAAGATTCTAGGAAATGAAATGGTCAAATAAATGGTGGAGAAGGTGAAAAAAAATTGAGTAGCACATCAAGGTATCCCAATTTCGACAAAAGAGTTATGTAGAGAATCGTTGATGAGACCTAGAGTTCAATGTTGGAGAAATGGTATTTTTCCGCATATCTCCTGGGAATAAGGTCATGTGGTTTGGGAAGAATGAAAAGTTAAGTCCCAGGTATATCGGGCCCTTCAAGATTCTGGATTGTGTCAGGTATCTGGCCTATCGACTAGCACTTCCTGCTATCATGTCCAAAGTACATGATTTATTTTATGTATCCCTCTTATGGAAGTATATACCAGATCCTTCACATGTACTCTCTTCAGAGGTGGTACAGTTGGAGGATGATCTTTATTACAAGGGGAAAATAGTGAAGATCTTGGATCGTATAGATAAATTTTTATGTAACTAGACTAATCACCTGGTCAAAGTACTGTGGTGGAACTATAAGTAAGAAGAGTAAACATGGGAACTGGAGGAGGCAATGAAGGAAAAGTACCCACACATGTTTATGGCTTAGAATGTAAAACGAAAATTTCGAGGGAAAAATTTCATAAGGGGGGAATAAGGTAATGACCCAATGTTTTATCAATGGAAAATACCATATTATAATTATGTCATATAATCACATTAATTCAAAACACAATGAACTACTAAGTACCATGTGACCTTTTAACATAATATTGTCACTTTAGTGTTTTGAATTTCAAAATACGGTCAGCTAAAATTTTGATGGTAAAGTTATTTGGAGTCTGATAAGAAAAACATAATTTTTAATGAATAATAACACACCCTTATGAAAATTATCACACCTTTATGAGAAGTAACGAATAGTAATGAATAAAAAATTGGACAAAAAATAGAAACTTCACCCATGAATGTATAAATACAATTTAGACATCTTAAATGTGAAAAATGATCATAGTATAAGTGTTGGTATTTTTGTATTTCATAAATATTTTATTTAAAAATTTATGATTAATTTAATAATTTAAAATGGAAATTTATTTTCCTAAAATGTAATCATAAATTGTTACATTATTGTATTATGGTTATAAGATAATTATGTGGGACATTGATTAATTTTTCAAGGTCTTATAAAATGAGTTATAGTTTTGAAGTTATTTTTTTGGAATAAATTATGATTTTATTTAAAAATTAAATTAAAAATATTTACAAAATTATTTTCAAAAAAATTATTTCGTTTTTTAATTCTACCCTTCAAAAAATGGTTAGGTTTAATTTTTAGGATTTTTCAAAAATACTTGAATTTTTCATGAATAAGAAAAATACAGTTTTCAGTTTTCAGTATGTTTAATGACATCATAATGATGTAATAAATAATATAAAATTATGGTAGCCTTGTTTACAGTAATATATTATATGAGGTGTCTCATGTGGATAATATCATGTACAAGCCCATGGGATTGGAAACCCCACTAATGAGGTGTCTTTAAAATTTATAAAAAGCACTCTCTATTTTACTATAAATAACCACTATTTCCTTCATTTTCTTCCATTAAAAATCCATCATATTCAAATATATAGTAGTTATACCTCCATATGATTCCTCCCATGGTTTCCTCAATCCCACAAGGTCCAAACCTTCCATTTTTAGGAGTGACTCCACAAGGTAAGGGAATCTACCTCTCTTATCCTTTTCAAGATTTCCTTTTATGTTATTATTTTTAATTTTAATTGGATTATGTTTGGATATATAATTTCATATTCCCCTTAATATCCATATCATATAAGAATAATGAGATACCATTTTTCCCTCATCAAAAATATTTCATGAAATTTTAAGCGATTCCGTTAGGCTACCGAATTTCCGTATGGTATCTCTCAATTTTTCTTTTTTATTTTCAAGTTCTTTTCGTTTCTTTTTTATTTCCTCAACTCATTTCATCCAAATGTTGTGATGACTCCAGTACCTTATATATAATATAATTTTTTCATGATAAAGGAATAATTATTCATAATATATTCTTTCCCTTTCTTTTATACTAAAAATAAAAATACCATTCGAGATGTGCAAATTTACCACATTCAAGGATGATGGTTTTTAAATTTCTGTAACCATATTAAATTATGCTCATGAAACCATTTTCATGGTTTAACCAGATAATAATATATTGATTATGTATCATATATGGTTTTTATTCCTTTTTTTACACATGGTTTTTATTTATAAAACAAAACATGTTCCTTATGGCCAAAAAATGCCAATTAACCCAAAAAGGTTATCATTAAAGTTTTACATAATGATTAATCATCACTACAAGTATCCAAATGAAATTTAGAACCCTGAAACCATCTGGATGCTCAATAATATAATATAACTCATATTCTGGACAACGATCCCCATTTTACATGATTCTCCAAACATGAATATAAGTGAACTGATCATCAAAACCATGGAAAAACGGACCCAAATAATGAAATTGAACCTCATAACCAATAAAAAAGGATATGAATGAACTAAAAAATGTTGTACTAAATAAATTAAATATATATTATTTTATGGGATTATTAATTAATGAACATAATTTTATTATGCAGGACATTAATATCAAGTGGAGAACACCGTCAGACTCAAGGTAAGGGATCCCCTCTATTTCACTTTTATTCAGAATATCCTCTATTTTATTCCCTTATAATTAAAATTCATGATGTTAGGGTATGATTTGAAACCTTATAAATAATTTTCTATTTATTTATAAAATATTATAAATCCCTTTACCACTCATTAAGACCTCCTAATTACATGAGATACCATGCCGTTATTCCAGAAGGGATTCCACCCAAATTGCCTTTATTCCTTTGGGTTGCTCTATCTTTCTTTTTACCCAAATGAAGATGTCTTTTATTTTTATAAAAAACGTATAAATTCAATTTATATTCTCCAAAATAATGTTTCAAGATCAATACCTCATTAACTTTTGGGTATATACATGATTTTAAGTGTTTCCCTCCTCGATACTTCCCAATAAGCAAACTCGTTTTATAAAACTTAGTAAAATTTTACCCAATTTAAAGTGAAATCTAAAATTTGTTTTAAGACACCATTGTTTTTATAAAATAATTATTTTTATTATTAAAACCTTTTTTTCACTTCTGGGTTTATATAAAATATTATTCCCTTTTCAATTTTAAATTATCTTTATTATTTTTCTTAAAACCACACTAAAATGTTTTAATGCTAATAATTTATTCATACACCTCTTACATGTTGTCACTTCTGTTTTACATCACTTACCATGAAATATTACTATATTACCTTATTAATCTCCATGTATGTTTTAATTACTTTCTCACATGGACACTTTTTTGATACGCTCATTCATTATGCTTTATGACATGAATGTGATACCCAATTCTCTTTGTGGGTTTGCTTATGTTTTTATATGATTGATTACGTTTGATTATTTATGTGGAAAACATATTCATCAATATTTTAAAATGGGTTTGCCCAGATATTTCTCTATTGAATTTGGTAAAGTTTAGTCTCATGAGACGTTATGGGCAACAGTCTTCGCGGTTAACCTTGACTCGTGTTACTATGTGCAATAGTCTTCGTGGTTAACCATGAATGGTACTCCTCTATGTGAAATGAACCTTGACTCATGCTACCATGTGCAACAGTCTTGGTGGTTAACCATGAATTGTACTCCTCTATGTGAAAAGAGCCTTGAATCGAGCTAAATTCACGATTTAAGCGGGTTCCACATTACTATGAATTTATTATTATATGAACCCAAGTTAATATTTTATGATTTTATATGCCATTTTATATCATCATGTCATGATATCTTACCCTTGTGATATGGCCATATTGTTATGTTTATTTCTTTACTGTGTTTTCAGCTCATCCATTCGTTCATGTGATCCCTAGGGTACCCTATGAATATGTAAGGGCTTAAAGGAAGTTAGGATCTAATTATGAAGATTAAATAAAGAAGTGTTTTTTTTGTTCCATGTTTTCAGTTTTATGTACCTAGTCTTCCAAGACACAAGACCTTACAATCCTTTTCTTGTACTATGATTTATTATTATGCTGAAAATCATGTAATGATATATGTAAAATGTTAAGTTCTTTATATACACGAGTTCTTTCTTGTCAATGATCACATAATTTCCAATTTAAATTATAAGGTTTCAAGGTCTTTATGATTGAAATGGGTAATTAAATTAGTTGAGCCATTTGAATTTTTACATGTTATATTCTGAGACTGAATGTATCATAGATAATAAAATTAAATGGGTATAAATTTAATTGATAAATTGTATGGTCCTTTATTATCTTGGAATGACGATCCATTTAATCGAAACATGATATAAATATAATCAAATAAAAAAAATTAAATTTTAATCATTACTTATAAAATATAATGGCTGCTAGTAAATTAATATGAAAAGTTTAATTTGTTCTTCACCTATTGGAAACCCAATAAATTAAATCCAAACAGGTCCGAATACAATGTAGTTGGGATTGTATGATGGGTAGTGATTCATTTTCCTATGTTCTTATTCTGATAGTGTATCTATCTTATCTAAAATATTGTTCTAAGGAATGTGCTTGTCATTTTTAGAGCTATGCCATTATGATTTCCTCTATTAGTGCACCAAGTGGGTGGTGATGATCATGCTCCATAGATGGTGGGCCCTAAGCTGTTAGTATTACCTCTAAGAGTGACACTTGTGAAACCAATTTATATTCCTAAATTGGGATCTGACACTCAGCTTCAAGAGGGGTTTATATGTATGATGTAATATATCCAATGTGTTCCATGAAGAGCACCAATGATGGTTGATATGACACGTGAGTTCCAACTGCACCATGCGGCCACCTTTTCAGGGGATGAGGGTCCTCATGCTGTTGAGTCTTGGGATAGTGGACATTATTTCTATATTCAAGCAATATGAGATGCCTCTATAAAGTAGGGCCATTCTTTACAAATATATGATGATTGATTCCACCATTAATTATTGGGATGTGATTAATTATGTTGGTTATCATTAGTGAACAATATGGGGGAAAATCCTAGATGCCTTCAATGTTTAATTTCTCTATCAATTGCTGAGAGATGACTGAACCGGGTAGTTTATGAACCTAGAGTGGGGTTCTATTTCAATCATGTTATATTTAGCATGTTTTAGTAAGTTTAGACACTTTTATCGCTTCTAGCCAGTGATGAGATACTCGAAGTGAGATACTTTGACGATAGGCTTAAGTGTTCCTTCTATTTGCAGGTGATTTTTTTTCACCTAGATAATTTTTTTGAAATCTTTAATCAGGATAGTATCAATGAGCACAACCTAAGAGAATCCAATAATATTGGTAACTGAGGTTTAGTGCTATGGAATGGAAATAGTTATTCCAGTAGCATGAAGCGTAGCCTTGAGGTTTCTCATCAGAGCAGTGGAAGCCATATTATCCACACTTGAAGCTATATTATATTCCATCCATGTGGATGGTGGGGGAATCTGAAGCCACTATAACAACCTATGTTTTTTATGTTATGCATTTTCTTAATTAAATTCAATTTATTTTGTATATTATGTTTCACTTAACATCAATATTAAATGAACCATGATATACTATAAAATATTAACAGGACCATTGGAATAGTAATGAGGTCATTAGGTATAGTAATGTGTCCATTAGAGTAATAACATAACCAATGAATGTATAAATAAAATTTTGGTATCCCAGAAATGAAAATAAGAGATTTATATTGAGTACGTAAATAAATGTTTTAAAAATGTTAAATTAATTGTTGGTATGTTTGTGAAACACAAATATTTCTTTACAATTATAAAATTTAAATAATGATTTAAAAGAAAGTATATTTTCATAAAATAGATTAATTAATTAATATTTTGTTGTATAATTATTATAATAAAATTTAATGAGACTGTAATTAATTTTTCAAAGTGTTGTAAAATTGAGAATAATAATAAAATTGAAATTTTTTTAATAAATGATGATTTTGATTAGAAATTTAATTTTTCAAATTTATAAAATTATATTTCTAAATGTAGTCCATTTTTGAAATCTACACATTGAAAATTATTTGTGGTGAATATTTGGGATTTTTCTAATATAATTGAATTTTTGGTGAATATTGAAATACAATAAATTACAATATTTAACCGAAGAATATTATTTATTTTATTTTTAAAATGGAATCTTTTACGGTGAGCGGTAACCCAAAACCATATGGTAAGAAAAAAAATGATAACTAGGTTTGAAATTAAAAATTTTAAAAATACATGATGAACCTGTGGCCTGAGGAGACCTCAACCTGAGAGACTCCCATCATAAAAAATCACATCTCCTACCAAACATTGTCATCACTATCTTCCTTCGACATCCAATATTCTCTATATTCATCATCTTCTAAGCCCACAACAAGTCAACAGAAGATCATTTCATCATAGTTCATCATCATCTCCAAAAAAAACCCAAAACATTCCACTAGAGAAACATGAAAAAACCATGTATCCTGAACAAACCTTCATTGAGGGCCTTCACCAAAATACATGAAACACTATAACCATTCCAACCAGAATTGAACATTAAATCAACCACAAAGAGAACACAACAAACATCACTAAATGAATAAAAAACAAACATCAATCAAAACCGAAAAACTATAATGGTATCCATGAAAGAGTTTATGTCGGCTGTGAATGCATCGTCGAAGGGGTGACATCTGGGAACAACGAAGACCTCCAAACCACACTTTCCAAAACTTATATGAATCCACCACTCCAAATATATCTTGGAGAGGTTCAGTAAAAAGATAGGTAAGAGCATCGATTAGATCGATTGTGATTTTCCAACAATGACATCTTTGACGAGGAATCAACTAGAAGTAAACAAAATAGGATAAAGCCATCACTAAGCACCTTAAAGTTCATCGAACACCGAACCTCTAAACCCAAATCCTCTAATAACCTCCACTGAAGATACAACTAGGATAGGTACTAAAGAATGAGAATCCATACAAGGGATCAGAGTATCTAAATCCTTCAAATTCTGAAAACCTTTAATGAGAACATTGCTATTCTTCGATTCTATCACAGACATCGAACACGAGCCAACAACACAGGAGAGAACATGTCTAAATCCATAATAATATAAAACTAGAGACAAAATGAATCATGGGAAGGGATAAAAGGGGTTGTGATAGAGAGAGGGAGGTGGGGGGGGAAGACAAAGGAGGTTCACCAACCTATCCCGATCGAGGATCTCTGAGAAAACCTAACGGCACGCGATGTGGGAGAGAAGCTTCTCAAAGGCCCATATTTTTTAATATTTAACATTATAAGTTAAATACATGAATTTTTTAGTCACTAATGATGTAAGGAACCTTTATTTATAAATATAATTCACTATAATATATGCATTTTTATAAATATCAATACTATTGTTAGTTTTGAGCCAAAATATTAAACTAATGAGTAAAAAAATCAAAAACACCCTTATCTTCTCTTATAAATACCACCCCCAAAAAATATTCTCCTGACACCTTATAAGATTTTAAATTTTTCTAAATTAAACCCAATTTCCTTCAAAATTTAATTCCTTACTTTTAAGACCTTATGGTTTTAATAAAAGACCAAATACAAGTGTCTTGAGGAGGTTCCCAAGGAGACAATATTTAAAAGCTAAAATGCACTTTATTTCTCTTTTTTTTTATTTTTTTATTCTCTCCTCATATTCCCTTATCACAAGTGGAATTATAAATCTAGTATCGTATATATAATGAAATTTTATTTTGTTAATGTAATATCCATTACCATGTGTATTCTCTCATCCTTTTATTTTTAAAATGAAAACATCATCCATGACTTGTCGATTCACCACCTTTATGGATGATGAGTTTTCATTTTCCATTACCGCCTTCAAGGATAGACATAAAACCATTATTATGGTTAGATAAGATTTTAATTCAATTATTATATCTTATATCATGTCTTATAACAAACATATAAAGAAATATTAAATAAAATGATACAAATTCGTGACAGTCATAAAAATCACCATAATAAATTAAAATATAATCATCAAAATTTTATCTAATGAGTTACCCTCACACCATATAACCAAATGATATATGAGACTATTTAATCTTATGTATGTTCATTAATAATAAATAATTTTACTTTTGGAGTTTTTCTTTCAATTAAAAAGAACTCCTATAATTATACATAAGGGAACCAACCATAATACCACAAAACGAATGCTCCTGGAACAACGAATTTAAACAATGTATCTCATCATAATGGATATTAATGAACTTAATAAAATTAGAAATATTTAATAGGTTCTTAATTAAGAAATTAATTTATTTTATTTTATTCTTCCTGAAATTAAGTATAAGTGTATATTGCTTTTGGACATAGGGTAATGGTGTTTCATATCACTTTAATTTCTGTGGGAAATAAACCATATTCATCAATTATTTACTCTATGTATTGCACCTTTTATTTGTAATCATCTATCATTGGATATTTGTTTAAATATCCATATTACTTGTATCAGGGATATGATTATTTTCTAGGATGTATACCATTTTTACATATGGTGTTTACTTTAAATGTTATTTTAACTTGGGAAATATTGATAAATTTGTATCCTCTTATCAATATAGATATTTTTATAAGGAATATTTTTATTGGATTGAAATGTATGAAGAATTATTTGGTTTATCAATGTTGGCTGGGGCCTGACATTATATATCCCCTATATGCATTGACATGTCTCAAGAGATAAAACTGTTTGTGATAAACCATTCACCTTTGTTTCCAAGAAGAATCAGATAAGTTTCTACCCACAAACCTAAACCATATTGTGAATCATCTTAATGGTAGTATTTCATGTGATAGAAACATGATTTACAATAATTAATCATTTCCTTCATTCAGT
The DNA here is from genome assembly GCA_963277665.1 of Viscum album. Lineage (NCBI taxonomy): Eukaryota > Viridiplantae > Streptophyta > Magnoliopsida > Santalales > Viscaceae > Viscum > Viscum album. The sequence continues at coordinate 870,695,059 of OY728143.1, read as the reverse complement.
ATTCATTTATTACTATCCATGAGATTTTCACTATGAAAAAAATCTATAGATCCATTTTCATTCTTAGTTTGTTGATTAAATGTATTTTTTCATTTTATTTACATTTACATAATTATTATGAATTATTGGTTATTCTTAAATTATTATTTATTTTTGTTTCTACTATATGTAACCTGTACTGGGAATTTTAGATCACCCTTTTATTTTTTTTCCATACCCAGGTCAGGAAGATAAAATCAATGAATAAGTTTCAAGGAAATAATTTATTTTTCTTTTTTATGTTTTATGTTTAAATAAGAATTTAATAATTGAACCATGTATGTATACACTTCTTCAAGAACACAAAACTGATCAATCCTTGGTGATGATATTTTCTGTATATATTCTATTTTAATAAAATAACCCCAACTCTAGGCTAATGGGGTCGGGGTTATTATAGTTTGCATCAGAGTAGTTTAATTCGAAAACCTTAGAATATATGTAAACTAAAATTGAGAATTATAATAATTCCATACCGTTAATTTTTTGATCAATAATATTGATTATTATGAGATAACTTAGCATGTACCATTATTTTTTTATGGTGGCTGATGGAATGAAGGGAATCAACATACATAGACAATGTAGTTATTTCTGTTATGAGAGAGTCAACACAACTAGTGTTGGAGCTAAGAAGTTCATGAACATATTATTACAACTTACGTAGGTTATATAGAATAACCATAAAAAACTATTTTATGTCATTTCATGTGGTAGAATCCCCTATCTTTTAGTGGGGATAATAATTCCTTAGTAGTTGAGAAATTGGTCAATTCCTTTGAAAATGTCATTCTGGAAATGGGATGTGATGAAAGGGAAACAAAACTATTAGCGCTATATTTAATAAAGTAAGATGATGATCAATGGTGGTTGTTTTTCTAGAATACTAAGGAGGAAGATGAAATAAAACTGTTGGAATAGAATTCTTTTAATGAATCATTCTTAGACAAATATTTCCATAATGATCAATGAACTAAAATGTAGAGAAAATTACTTAACTTAATGAAAAAGGAATAAGAGTGTGTTTCAGAGTATGAGGAAACCTTCAAAGGACTATCTAGGTATGCTAAAAATTAAATTTCTGATTTTTAAGATAAGATAGATCATTTCATGGAATGTTTTATTCCAAAACTCCCAAGGGAACTATCATCTCAATATTTTTCCTATGATGAAATAAAATTGATTTTCATAAAAATGAAGAATGAATTTTATAGATCCTACAAGTTCAAGGTAATTCAAGAGAATAAGTGGTTTTATGATAACCACAAAAAAGGTAAATCATTAAATAAAAATATGAGAATTAATTAATTCCAATTATGAGAAAAATATGGAAAGAATAATTCCGTAAAATGCATGAAATGATTGAGAGTTTGTTATAAGTGTAGAGACAATGTTTATCTATCTCATGAGTGAAAGGGGGAACAAAATAATTATATCGATTGCATCAACTAAAAAGAAATGGGGATTATTCAGACTAATTTCCCATGAATCAAGGGAATCTACAAGAGAAGAGGCTATGTGTAGATGGACAAGCTTACTCGATCACTACAGCTAAGGTAAAAGTACCCAATGATGTGGTGAAAGGTAAAATAATCCTATATTCATATTTACCAATTTCTTTATTTTAGAATGGATCATCACACTCTTTTATATCTACCCAATGTTTGTAGAATATAAGACACTTCCCTTTTGATTTAATAAGAGAGTTGTCATCCAGAACTCCTAAGGAAAGTCTCATTAAAATAAAAATGTGTCGGTAAGTCCTCATTATGATACATAATCGTGATTTATTGTTTGATCTTATCAGCATACCTATGGTTGATTTTTTTATAATGCTCAGTATAGAATCACTTTAAAAATTTAATGTGAAAATTTATTACAAGATGAAGGAAAATATATTTGTGAGGAAGATATATAATTACTTATCTTTAGAGTAAAATATTCATCATATTATTCTTATCTTGATCCTCCCCCAGTGTCTGTACTGACTGAAATTATTATGGAGGAAGTGAAAACAACATCTAGGGATGAGGAAAGTAATAATAAATTTCATTATATAGAAATTTTATTGGAATAAATTGATGTATTTACTTAGTAACTACCTGGATAACCTCTACAGCACGAAGTTGAGTTTTAAATTTTTTAATCCCTGATGCAAGACCAATGTAAAATATTCTCTATAGAATGGGAATTGTAAAATTAATAGAGTTGAAGAAATAAATAGAAGAGGTGAGTAATAAGGGATTATTTCTCCCAAGTTTTTCTCTGTGGGAATCCCCTATTCTCTTTTTTAGTAATAGAGTTGTATCCACGAGGATGTGCATTGAATATAGAGAAATAAATGCTATTACAATAAATAATAAGTGTTATATGCTGGGTATTGATGATTTATTTGAGAAAATTCATGGATAAATGTATTTTTAGAAGATTGAACTTCATTCTAGATTCCATAAATTGTGAGAAAATAAGGAAAAAATTCCAAAGACATCTTTTTTGAAGAGGTTTGGACATTAAGATTTTACATTAATGGAATTTGGATTTACTAATGAAGCCTCTATTTTTATGGATCTTTTAATGAAATATTCAAGGAAAATCATGAGAAATTTTGTGCTATTAACTGATGATATGATATAATTTTATAAAACCAATTAAGACCATTATAATCAGTTACGAATCATTATTTAATCTCTCAAGAAAAAAGAGTTATACGGTAAATTTAGCAAGTGTGAATTATGGCATCCAAATATTTTTTTTGACCATATTATCGCTATGGTTGGAATCTTAGTTGATCAAATAAAGACAAAGGAAATCCTATAATTTCCTACACCATCATACATAACATAGGTATGTATTTTCATAGGTTTATAATATTACTATTTTTGTTTCATTCATAATTTTTCCTGATTGGTTAACCAGTTAACCAAAGTCACACATAAAGGGGTTAATTTTGTATGGAAAAAAGAATGTGCAAAATGTTTTGAAGAAGTGCAGAGAAGATTATTCAATGCACTTATTTTGACTCTACCATGAGGGAATTATGGGGTTTTGATACGAAATGACACATCTAAGAAAATCTAGGGTTGTTTCTATATAAAAAATGATAACGTTATTGTATATGCATCATTTCAGTTGAAGACTCATGAGAAAAATTATCCAAATCATGATATTGAGTTAGAATACATAATTTTTTCTCTAAAAATATAGAGAAAAAATTTCTATAGTGAAAGATGTGAGATATATACAGATCAAAAGTGTTTAAAATACATATTTACATAGAAAGAGATCAACCTGAGGCAGTAGAAATTGATCCATTTACTCAAATATTATGATTTCTCAATATAGTACAACATAAGAAAATAAAATAAGGTAGTAAGTGAATTAGGTAGGAAAGATCATAGAATTATAACCCAAATGAGGATTTAGAAATATCTTATGTTAATGAATTTATAAAGATATATATTTTAATTGTTAAGGAAGGGGAAACATCACTCCTTTTTCAAATGAGTGTGAAACCATATTTATTGGGAAAGATAAAAAGATCTCAATCTAATGATGAAAATTTTCAAAATAATATTAAAGATATTAAGGATGGAAAATTGGTAGAATTCATGAAACCTCTAGCTATTCTTATTTGGATGAGAGTTGAAATTTCAATGTAATTCATCATTATATTACCAAATACCCCTATAAATAATGATACAATATGGGTTATTGTTGATTTACTCAAACAATCAGCACATTTTAATTGTATAAGAGAATATTTACCTCTTTATAACCTATAAAGACTCTATATTAATTAATTAATAAGAATTTATGGTTCATCTCTATCGATTTTGTTTGATCAAGATCCCTATTTTGCATAAAAATTCTAGAAGAGTCTTTAGAAGGATTTTGATGCTGATCTTCATTTTAGCACTTCTTATCACCCTCAAAATCATGGAAAATCTAAAAGGACTATTACAACTTAGGAAGACTTGTGTAAATCATGCCCACTTGACTTTGAAGGTATTTAGGATCAATAGTTATATTTGGAAGATTTTTCCTACAATAGTAGTTTCCATTATAGTATTCAAATAGTGCCATATAATGCATTATGTGGAAATAGATGTGATACTCTAATTTGTTGGGATGAAGTTTTTGAGGGGAAAATTATAGGATTAGATCATATTGAAGAGTCAAAACAAAGTTAATGACTATTTAAGATCTTATTATAGAATCTCAAAGAAGGAAAAAGAGTTACACGAGAAACCGGGGAAAGGATTTGGAATTTAAATTGGGAGATCATGTGTTTCTAAAAGTATCTCCATGGAAGGGTCTCATAAGGTTCAGTAAAAAAGAGATATTGACCCCCAATTACATCATACCATTTGAAATTCTAGAAATAATTGGATTTTTAGCTTTCTGATTAGAAATTCCATAAATTCTATCCAAAGTTCATGATATGTTTCACATATCATTATTAATGAAGTACTAGCAAAACCCAACACATGTACACACCTATAATGAAATAGAATTGAAACCTGATTTTTCTTACTACAGAGATACTATCGAGATTCTTAAAAAATATTAAACATGTTCTAATAAACCAAATGAATCAATTGGTAAACGTTCTTTGGAGAAACCATAAAATATAATAAGTAACGTGGGAGCCTAAGTATGTTTTGATGAAGAACCAAGATAATTTTTTTAGAATCCAATATTCATGAAAATTTCATGGAATTTTTTTTCAAAGGAGGCAAGAATGTAACAATCCATTATTTTACGACAATTATCTTCCTAAATAAATTCAATTTATTCGATGGATTACATTACATGCAACACTGATTCTTAATGAACCGTTATATACTATTAAATATTAACATGGCCATTGGAATAGTAGCGTGACATATGAATAGTAATGTGGGCATTAAAATAATAAAATAACCTATGAAAGTATAAATAAAATTTAGGTATCTCATGAATGAAAATATGATATATTCATAGAATAAGTTAATAAATTCTTTAAAAATGATAAATTAATCATCAGTAATTTTGTGAAACATAAATGTTTATTTTCAATTTTATAATTTATATTATGATTTAAAAGAAAGTTTATTGTCCTAAAATAGATTAGCTAATTAATATTTTGATATATTAAAATTACAATATAATTTTATGAGACCATAATTAGTGTGTCAAATTTTCTTAAAATCAGTTATAATATAAAAATCAATATTTTTTGAATAAATAATAATTTTAATTAGAAATTAAATTAATAGTATTTTTAAATTATTTTTCTTAAAATGGAGTTTAATTTTTAAATATACACATTGAAAAATGGTTAAGGTGAGTTTTACTAATTTTTTCAAAATAATTGATTTTTTTTTGTGAATAGTAAAATATAATAATTTACTTTATTTAACATTATAAGTTAAATACATGATTTTTTGAGTCATTGATGATGTAAGGACACATTATGTTGAATTAAAATTTCTTAGTTACTTTAATTAATCATTATAATAAACACTATTGATATTCTTGATCCAAAATAATAAATTAATGATTAAAATAATAAAAAAACACCCCTCTCCTCTATTGTAAATACAACCCCTCCCCACCACTTATACTCACACCTTCCAAGCCTTTAATATTGACTAAATTCTACCCAATTATATTTATAGGCCCCTTTCCCACATCCAAGACCTTTATTTCTTTCCAAAAGGTCAAATCCATGCATCTTAAGGAGGTTCCCAAGGTGACGCTATTCAAGAGGTAAAATCCTCCTTCTTTGCCTTTTATTTTATTTTATTTTCTTATTATATCCTCAAATAACCTTGTGAAAAATTTAAATATAATTAACTATCATATATATAATTTAATTTTATTATGTTAATTTAATATCCATCATCAAATATCTTCTCTTGTACTTTTATTCTAAAAATGAAAACATCATCTATGATGTATTGATTCACAACCTTAATGGAAAATGAATTTTTATTTTCCACTATCACCTTAAATGTTGGTTATAAAACCATTATTATGGTTAAATAATATTTTAATATATATGTTTTATAATTTATATCATTTTCATGATCCTAAACATAAACATAATGTTAAATAAATTACAATGTTTATGATGGTTGCAAACCACCAAAATAAATTAAAACATTTCCATAAACATTTTATCTGTTGATTCATACTCAAACAAGATAACCAAATGATATATGATAAAATTTATACTTATATAAATTTTATTAATTCTAAATAATTACACTTTTGGAGTTTTTCTTCCATTTGACAAGAAATCACATAATTATACACACGAGAACTAACCATTAAACCATGAAATGAACGATCATGGAACAACAAAATTAAAAATTATAACTCACTGGAATAGGGAAAAATGTACTTAATAAAATTATAATAAATAAGATATATATTTAATATGTTATGAATTAATTAGTTAACTATATTAATTTTATTAATTATGACATTAAGTATAAGTGAAGAATGCTTTGTAAAGAAGGTATGTGTTTTTCATCTCACTTTAATTTTTATGGGACATATTCCATATTCATCAATTATTTGAATTGTGTACTACTCCTTTTATTTGTGATCACAAATCAATGATGATTTCATTAAATATCCAAATTCCTTGTATCATTTATAGGATTATAATATAATATATATACCATTTTTATATATGGTGATAACTTTGAATGTTATTTTAACTAGGGAAATAGTGATAAATTCATGCACTATACTCAATATAGATATTTTGGAAAGGAGTATTATTCGTGAATTAAATCTATGTATGAAGATTGTTTTGGACTGTTTGTGATGTGTGGGGCCTAACATTATATCACCGTTAGATGCATCAACGGGTCTCGTGAGACAAAATAGTTTGTGATAAACCCTTCATGTTTTTCCAAGACGAACTGGATGAGTTTCTACCCATAGACTTAAAATTTCATATGAATAGTCTTGATGGGAGTTTTGTATGTTCCTGATACATGACGTGCAATAGTTAATCATTTCCTTCATTCAATTTTTAGTTATTACTATCAATGATATTTTCACTATGACAAAATCTATGGATGCATTTTAATTCTCAAATTATTGATAAAATGGAATATGTTTTTCAATTATTTACCTTTCCATATTAAATTTACCTTATTAACTATGTTTCACTTATTATTGATTCATGTGTCTACTGTGTGTAACCTTTTGATCATTCGATATCACCATTTTATTTGTTTTCATTCCCTAGGATATGAAGATGAAATATTTGAATAAGTGTCAAGGAAGTAGTTTATTTTCCTTTGTGGTGTTCTATGTTTAATTAAAAATGTAATAAAAGAGCCATGCATGTATGTGTTTTGTAAAAACTAATAAACTGATCAATCCTTCGTGATGTGATCTCTTGTATAAAATCCATTGTAATAAAATAACCACTGACTCTTGGCTACTTGGTTCAAGGTTGTTACAACCTCAGTGTGATATATACCCTCTTTAGTATAAAAGGACATGTACTCTCACCACCATAAGGGGTATTATTAGTTCTTCCATGTTAGGCATGGGGTTGGAGTAGCATGGGTTGGACGGGTTGAAGAGGTGGTCATGTCCCTGGTAACCAGAATTCTAATTATTAATGCCAGAAGAGTAGACCCACTAAGTTTAGTGTAGAGGTAGCACAAAGCTATGGATAAGTCTAGTTGTGTGCCTTAAAGTCAATACGTGAGGATTAGAGTGAAGGAAAATCTATGTTATGAGGTACTATTAGAGTATCCTCTACTATTTTATCTATTCTATTCAATGCTAGTGCTTCACACTCTTTTATCTCTTCATAAACCATGGAAGGTCTGGGGATGGAGATTACAATAGTTATGTGGTGTGATGGCCTTATACACACTATTATGAGTGTGGTAATATGGAATACACTAATTAAGGGGATGTACCCTTAAGTTATGGATTTATCCTTTCTTATGGGACATCTTCGTACTCACGATGACATTTTTTGATGTCATTCTTGAAATGGATTAGTTGGTTCCCTATCATGCCTACGTGGACTGCTATTGTTGAAGGGTGTCATTAAAATCACCAAATGGTAGATTTTATCAACAAAAGTCTATGTGGGAAGTCTACTAAAATATATATGGACTAGAGAATCATGGGATACATGGGGAGACTACACAGATTGATCTCATTCTCAGAGAGGAGCTGGGAATACATCTAAAATATTTTCCTTTGGTGTTAGTTCATTTTTGGTATTTATTTTATAATGTTTTTTCTATTTTACCTCCTAAGAGAGAGGTAGATATTATTATTGATCTTGTTCTAGGGTCATATCCAGTATCTATTCCTCTGTACATGAGGGATATTCAGATATCCAAGAGTTTAAGAGATAGTTGAAGAATTTATTGTCCATGGGTTTTATCTGACCAAACACTTCATCTTAGGGTTCACTCATTATTTTATCTATAAAGGTGGTTGTTTCCCTTATTATATTCATTTATACTAGTGGTTAAAGTAGATTATAGTTAATAATTTGTATCCATTACCTCATATAGATGATCTCTTCGATCGGCTCTGAGGAGCTAGGGTATTCTTGGAGATTGGCCTAATTTCACGCTATCATCGAGTGTGATTTTGGACTTTAGATTTAATGTGTATGGTTTTATAATTACATTATAGTTTATATATGTGCCTCATTATATATTTTGGTCTTTCTAATGGACTTACCATTTTATGGGCATTATGTATAGGGTTTTTCATCCATATCAGGATTCTTTGTCGTGTTCATTGTGGAAAACATCTTGGTGTATTAACATACTCAAAGAGACCATGATAAAAACCATGATATATTTTAGAATACACTAATAGGGCATTAAATAAATGTTAATATTTATAAATTACACTTATATATTAACAATGTTCACTTTTTTGGTCATATTATCTCATAATCAGGAGTATCAGTAGACCCAGAGAAGGTGAGTGATGTGGTTTCTTGAGAGCAGCCTAAGAATGTGTTTGTCGTACAGATTTTATTAGGGATGGATAAATATTAATGGAATTTTATAAAATAATAATAACACATTTATGCACCTCATACTGTTCTTATAGATATGGGTATGATGTTCTTGTGGTCTAAAGCGTGGGATAAGCTCTTTCAGGACCTAAATGGAAGGCTTATTTCAGCATCGATTCTGATTGTTCTGGAGCCTGGTAGAGGCTATACAATGTTCTATGATTCATTAGGCATCAACATTGGTGTATGTTAATGTATTATGATAGATTCTTTGTTTATGGGTCTCACCTTTTGAGGCCTCATGAGCATAATTACTCAATGGACTACCATGATGTAGTAGTAGTTGTCTAAGCCTTTTGCTATTGGAGACACTATCTGATGGTAAGTTATTTATGGTGTATATTAACTAGAATATTCTCAAATATATCTTTATATATCCTTAATTGAATCTGAAATTGTTAATATGGATTTAATATGATCAGAACTTTGACTTTGATCTTGCCTATACACCTAGAAATGGATACGCAGAAGCTAATGCATTAAGATGAAAGACTAAGGAACACATTGTATAGGAAGCTTGTGATGGATGAATATTGATGAAACTATTTTATAATCTGAATATATAGTTCCATGAGATTCAAAATATTCCTTTTATTATAGTGTTGTAAGTTTCCCCATCACTCATTGATATGGTTAAGAGTAGGGAGTTTTCAGATCCTAAAGTCTTGGTTCTCAAGGAGAGTATTTAAGGCAAGGACCCACCTCCCAATTGGTATTTTGATAGAGACAACATCAAATGTATACATTTACATTTATTGGTTCCCATAAATATAAGATATACACTATTGTGAGAGTCTGATGCTTCTTAGTGGGAAGTTCATCTAGGAATCTCTAAGATATATTGTCATATGCATTGCTAGTATTAGTAGTCTGGGATGAAATGTCAGATAACATGTTTTATCTCTAGGAGTTCCAAATGTTAGTAGGTGAAGGTGGGGAACTATTGGCATAATATATTTTTACATATGTTTCCAGTCCCATAATGGAAATGGGAATAGGTTTCAATGGTTTTTTTCGTTGGATTACTGAGTTCACCTTGATGTAGTGACATAGTTTGGGTAATCATGGATAAACATACTAAAGTATTTAATTTCCTCCATATATGGGAGGCATTATCAGTTGATGATATTGGAAGAATATATGTTTGTGATATAATAAGTCTACATGAGGTCCCTTTTACTCTCATTTTATATTTTTTTGATCATTTCACATTGATGTTTTGGAATATTTTATAGAGATATTTTGGTATATAGGTTCTTCTCAGCACAAGATTTCACCCTTAGATAGATGGAATCAATAAAAAATGATATAGGTGTTAGAGTTCATTCTTCAGGGCCATATAAATTATTTATATAGTTCTTGGGATAAGCATATCCCTCTTGTAAAGTTTACCATCAATAATAACTTTCAAGAGACAATTCATATGGATCCATATGAGGCCTTGTATCGTTCTCCATGTCGTTCACCCCAGTTCTAGTTAGAGGCAGTGCAACTAGGTTCTTATCTTGTAAAGGAGAATTAAAAGAAGGTACATCTGATCAATAAGTGTATGTTTAATTATCAGTGTAGAAAAAAATATTATGTTGATCACCACCGACGACCTCTGGAGTTCGAGGTCGGGGATCATCATTTTTTTTGGGTACCACCAAGACATGGACATAAATTGATACAGAGACAAGGGAAGCGGTCTCCTAATATCATCTTACTGTTTGAAATCCCGTATAGAGTTAGTTCAGTATCTTATCAATTACCATTACCAAAGAGTTACCATTCCATGCATGACATCTTCCATGTTTCATATCTTTGTCGTTATCATACCAACATGTCTCATACTTTTGATCTTGAGGAGGTTGAGTTGGATGCTTATGCTTTGTTTGAAGAGTATCCCCTACACATCATTGAACAAAGCATGAAATATCTCTTAGATAATTATTTCCATTTATTATGGGTTGTATGATTGTATGGATGAAAATAATTGGGAGTGAGGGGCCAATGTACGTACTCAATGTCCGTAGTTTTTCTCATAAAACATCTTACCACCCTTTGAAGGGTAACTCAGATATGAGTTCATTTTAGGGGGAATATTGAAAGAAAATAGTTTTTCTATAAGGTACGGGTCCTTTAAATTTTGGTTAAATTGTTTATCATGGGAATGTTATAGATTCCTAATCAGTTAGAAAAAGTTTCTGGGGGGGGAAGTGTCCGGGGCTTGTTTGGATCTTGGAACCTAGATCGAGGGAAGAAATACTTGGGTCACATGGTCAGTAAAACCATGAAACCATAGATGAATGGTTTCTAAAAACTGTGTTAGAACTTTTTGGGGGAAGAGTAGGGTTTAGAGTCTACCCTATCCATTAATCTAGGACTTCACACCCATGCCAAATATCTATAGTTTTTAGTATATCCAAATGTCATAGTTGTTGCACAGTTTCTCAAACAGTCTTTCCAAAATGTGAGAGGTCCCTCCTTAGTTAGTAATCCTAGCATGGTTGGTGCATGTTTTGTCTAAACATGTGGCCAAACCATGTGACCAAGAAAAGTTTTGGAAAAATTATAATTTTTTCCTTTAATTAATTATATGTTTAAAGCCTTCCTCTTTTTTTTCTCATTACAGTGAACATGACAACCTTTCTTATCCATTTTGAGATCAGGCCTCCATCAAGATAGGTTCTTGGATAAAAATAAGATTAAAAATTCGATTAAATCTTCATTCATATTTCAGGATGAATATTGGTAATATATCTATTCACCCAGCACATTTTGTTATCTGTATTTCTCTATATGAATTTATTTTGATGTAGGATCATATGATCTACTTTTCAGATCATTGATCAATTTTTCAATTTTTTTACGATCCAAGAAAAATAATGTCTAATAATAAATGAGGAGTGTTCTACATGAATAATGTAGGAGACCTATGAATTTTCCCAAAAATTATCTCTGTTAATAAATTTCTATCGGTGGGCACACACCAGTTTCACCAGGAATTGATTCTTAAAATTCATATTAATTTATTAAAATAATTGTTTTCATATTATAGAGAAATGTTTATAATTACTATTTGTGCTGATGAAGGTTGAGACCTCAACTCCTTCCACCAATTTAAGGTGTGTACCATGTTTTTCCTTGTTTCCCCTTTTAGACACTATTCAGGAATGTTTTACCACTTGGCCTTATCAAGGTAAGTTTTCATTATTAATTGAATAAAAATTTAAAATACTAATCATAAAGTTTATTTATAGATATCACTTGTACTATAGTTTCATAATGAGTTGAAATGGTTTCGCTTCCTTATTATCCTTTTCATTATTATTCAAAGGGAAAGGAATGAACCTAATAAATGATTAAGTAATTAAAGTAATGAATAGTTTCATTTCCTCTCTATAACTTTTCATGAAAATAAAAGGTAATTGAGTATACTTAATGTATTATTTATTATAACGATCTTTACATTGTCTAAATGTAATAATGAATTATTTATAAAGTTCCCATTGCATATGTAATGTTTTATCTTTATAGTAGTTGGAAAACATGAGCCAACATTAGAGTCATTATGATTCAAGGATCCAATTGAAAAGGGAGATACCCACTATGGATTATGGTGCTTATCCACCAGAATAATCTCGATATGATGCCGATGGATCCCTTGACTATCTATTGGTAAATTAGGATTTTTTGGATACACTCATTGGATTTAGTTTGATGTCTTTGGAATCCTGGAACCATAGATTCACCACATTGGTCCCAATCATGCTTATCCTGGGATTACTTTGGATGACATCCATGGAATCCATTAGAATGTTTTATAGTGGAATGACTTCAGAAATACCCTTCGATTAAACCCTAAACATTTATTACCAGACTGCATGAGTCACTAATATGAGTTGGCTGACCACTGAGGTCAAGGGTACCTTTGTTTCACTTGGATTCTTATTTATTATTATTATGATATATTTAAGTGATGTTAACACAATTAAATGATCTATTTTATAAAATTTACTTAGAACAACTAATTAAATGATCTCATGTTCAGTTACAATACCATATGAGGCTAAAGCACGTATGGGTTATTATTTTGTAATTACTTTACATTTATATATACTAGAACTCTACTCAGTTTATATTTCTAGACTATATTGTTTAGACAACCTTGGTGGTGGCCTACTGAGATTTATCTCACATAGTATATAGGTATCCATTGGTATCCAAGAATATTATATAATAATAGGTATGGAAATGTGAAGAATCCAACCTTAGACCATGTACTGGCTTGATTTAGAATGGATCTTGGTGGAAGATGCCCGGGTAGTGATCGAGATGCATGGATAGTTTTTATCCTTTTTGTTTTTGTTGTACAACATGTATTTTACAGTCTTCCTTCTTCCATATACCCCTATTTTTTCTATTTTTTTGATATATGGTATTATATCATCATCTTTTATATATATGATACTATCTAGATTTTTTATTGATTATTATTGATGGTTGTTTATGCCTACTTCCACTTCCAGTCCTGTTTGTTCATTTTTATACTTCCACTATTATTATCTATCATATATATATATATATATATATGAAATTATCTATTCTAATATGAGGGAATAGTCTCCCTGTAGATACACCCTAGACCCTCAATGCTTGTTGGAAGCCTCTGCTGTACAGGGAGATGTTCTTGAGGCCTTGTGTCCCACTGACTCGGGGCACCTTCAAGGGGCACCTAGGCCGGGACTTCATAATAAAAAAGGGTGATCTCAAATGCTTAATAAGGGTAAGAAAGTGAGTTATCAATGATAAATCAATCATAACATTATCATAAGGGTATGATAAAATGATATTGTCATTTTAAAACCCTACCCAACATTTCTTAGATCATAATCTTGATTCATAGGATAATGACTGGTAGTTCATAAGACATGAATTGTATCGAAATCTAAGAACATGATGCATGAGATAATAAAAGTGGAATGATGAATTTTTTTTGGTATACATATAATTTTAGAAAATAATTTCTTTGTCAATTCTCAATTATAAGGATATAATAGTGTATTGGGTTTACACATGTTCCATCTTATCCTTTGTAAGGGTTCACTCAAAATACTATCATCATAGATAGGGTCCCTTACTAAAATGGGTTCACTCCTAATTCCAGTCCTTATTATCTCATGAGATATCCATATTTACCAAATTCTTTAGAGGGATATATTATTTAGGGTTCACTAATCACATAATCATCATCCATTCATATGTGTTCCACAAGATCATAAAATATTCATCATATATTATAACTAGTCAAAATAAAATGGGTTCCATAAAAATTTGAACAATCCATCGTAGTATAATCCATGGAAAGAAAATAGGTTCCATAAATATCTCATAATTATAATCATAAACCCTACAAAGAAAGAATTACAGTGGTATAATTGTATTATAAACCCATTATACATATTTAATATCAAAGGATGTTATCTTAGAAGAAAATTCCTATAAATATATTTATAACATTTCTTGAGAAAAATACCCTTTTTATTTTTAAATCGTTTCTTTAAAATATAAGAATTCACAAAATATTAAATATAAAATTTTATTTTAAATCAAACATAGAAACTTTTGATGTAATCTTCCAAAAAATTGAGTGTTCTTGACAACAAAAAATTCTATTCATGCCTGGTACATCAAAACAAATTTTCCTTTTAGATTTTTAGTAAAAAGTAAAAAGTACCTCATTTGGAAATTGAAAAGAATATTCATTTTAAACCATTTTATAAAAAGTTAATAATGGACAAAAAATAATTTAAACAATTATATGAGGAGTGTAGAAAGATTATTAATTTTTTAGAAAACATAGACAAGGAAGAAAAAGGATTTTCAACCGAAGAGAGAAATGAATTTATTTTTTATTAAAAATATTCCTTCTATCTATTGTGTACTTAAAGAGAGGAAAATGATGTGAAAAAATATAAAATATGGACATAAATAAGAATAATTCAGTTCATAATATTATTTAGAGGTAGATTCTAAAAATCCACCATAAAAAACATAATTATATACAATACCAGTGAACTATGAGATTGTAACATAAAAACCTTACGACTTTGGAATCTTTTTAATAAAAACCTCATGAAAGTGGAAACCTTATATGGATATGTAAATCCCAATAATCCTAATGAGAATAATAATCAAATAAATTAATGGATAGTATATACATAATATAAAATAAATAAGTGGTGAATATGGCATGTGTGTTATATAAATTTGACTGAGACAAAAAACCCTAACCTCAAGTCCCACTTGATTCGAAAGTTATCTAAAATACTATAAAATAAATTTAAATTTATTATAATTATATATCAAAATAGGTTTAATAATTTTAATATCATATAGTATCTACTTATAACACTTCATGACCCATTTATTAATAATTCTTTTTAAAAATTGTCATTTCCATTTGTTAACTGTTTTATTTTTCATGGATGTTTTAGTTCTTTATTTTGGTTCCATGAACCTTGATCATGGTTAAATTATCTCAAAAATTTTAAACATGATATAAATACTATATATAATAATTATATATATATATATATATAATTATCCATAAAATATATAGATATAAAAATGAATTAAAACATTCATGGAGATGAGAAGTTGTATATTCAATTGGACGTTCTTTTGATTTTCTAACGGTTTTAATGAAATAAATGTAGATAATAATTAACCATTATAGGATAATATTTTATGATATATATATTATATATTAATTAAATATATTCTTATTTAATTCTATTAAAAGTGTAAATGATAAATGAATAACATCACATGGTAGAGGTGGTAGTCCACTTATACACATGAGTTACATTGACATTTTCCAACAGATGGGAAGAAGGTGAATTATGTAATTTATATAGTGATAATAATTAAGCTTTTTAATATAATTATTTCATTATTTTAGATTGTATAAAATTTATTTATATTATGTATAATGATAAATAAATTGAAATAAGTAAAGTAAGTTTATTACTACATATTTGGTAGGCCACATTTATATTCCTTCTTATAGACCCCTGGAATGATATTTTAAATATAAAAGAAACTATAATTTATGACTATGTAAATTTGGAAAATAATTTTTCAGAGATTTTATATATATTTGTCTCAAAAGGTTTTAGGAATAGAAGAGAATGTGTTCGTTTTTATAAGTGTGTGTAGGGAACTCTTGGATTTACTAAAAGTTTTAAATTAATATAAATTTATTTTCATAGAAAAATAGATACAAATTTATTTAATTAAAATATATGATGATGATGAGATAAAAAAATCTTATTAAATATAGTTTGGATAGGTTTGGGTTTTGTTTTTACACTTTTATTTTAGTTTTAACCACAATTATCCTTTTGGAAAATTACCATGATATCAATGTTTTTTAATATTTATGGGTGAAAAAGTTATTATAAAAGAGAATGTGTTTGAGAAATGGATTATGGTTGATATAATAGACCATATAATATTAAATTTTATAAAGATAATATTTTTATCAATTTTAAATCATTTAATAAAATATTTTTTATTATAATTATTCTTATTAATGTCAGTTTTCGAAATACATAAAATATTATATTATAATATGTGTCTAAATTACTTAAATTTCTTCAAAAATGTTGTTTTTTCAAATATAATGAATCTATGGTCTTAATATGATCATAACATAATATTTTTATAGGTATATATATCATTTTAGACCTTTTATTTTTGTATAACCCCTTGGTTAATAAATTTTAGCCTTAATCATGGTGAAGAATTTTCTAATGTTAAAAGGTCATAATTTTATTTATAAGGTGACATTTGGGTTATAAAATAAAAATGGGTAAAATTTTGGATCATTTCAAATAATAATTTTCCTATTTCATGTTTTCTATAATTTTTGAAAAATTTAACAATATATTTTAGAATATAAAATACTATTAATTTCATTTTAATTCATGTTCACATAATTTGGATTTGAAAACAGTATGACTGAAATAAAATTCTAAGATAAACATTTAAAACATCTATAATTTGTTATATTTATCTTTAAAATTCATGGGAAACTTCAATTCACTAAATTAATATTAGTTTTATTATTTTTAAAATCATATAATTGATTTTTTACTAGCACAAGAACTGTGTCAGCTTTGCATTGAAATTCAAGCTAATTATTTCACCACTAAAAATTTAAAAAAACAAATCCATGATAAAAAATAAATTTATATATCAAATAACCAATTAAAACAGAACTGAATTTATTTTTATCTTTGTCAAAAAATATTATAGATGTTAAAAGTAAGAGAGTGACATTTTTTGAATTGTCCTTTACTAAAATATTATAAATTATAAAATAAAACATAAATGGAAATAATTTCATATGTTCAATGTTTGGATTATTTTTAAAACATAGACTAATATAATGAAGTAAATACAAATTTTGGAATGAATTTTAATCCTTAACACATTAATTTTAACATAAATTAAAAAATTTAACCTATCTATGGAAATAAAAATTTATTATGTTTACAATTTCTATTGACAAAAAATTAAAAGGTAATATTCAAAAAAATAATATCTCTTGATTTCAAATATAGAATCCATTTTCAGAATTTAATTTATAGAATTTTTATAAATAATCTAAGATAGAAACACAAAACACAACACGAACATTTTTTTTCTTCAGAAAAATGTCATTTTAGTATGAAATTGTTTTTATACCATAGTCAAGAATAAAACTAATTCCAATGAACTTAAATATATTATTAATAAAATAAAATAACAAATTTAATTTTTAAACTATTTTAAAACAAAATGGTACTTTGTTAATTCTCGAAAAAAATACAGTTATCAATAAATGAATCAATATTTTTAATAATTTATAAGAAAATTAAAATTTTCAAAAAAATACCCAAATTTCAGCTTTAGCTAATTTTGATTTCATTTTTTAAAAATAAAATTATTTTTTTATCAAATAAAATTTCTAAAATTTCTAGATTTTAATTATAATATTATCTAAATAAATATATAAAAACCATTTTTTATAAAAACATATTTTAATGAATAAAATGACTTTTCTAAAAATTTTGAGTGGATATTTCCAAAGAAATTAAAAATATTTTTTTCTTTTTATGAAATTTTTATATATTTCATAATTTAGTTACTTCTATTAATACCCACCAATTCAATGACTACGTTATAATGTTCATAAAATAAAAATATTTTCTGGTTATTTTGTTGTCAATGTTGTGTATTGTATACAATATAAAACATAATGTAATTTTAAAATATCAGGGTGCTAACAACTTGGGTTTTGGTATACACCTCTCCCTAATAATTATAGGGTCTTAGAAAAATGTATTGGAAACATACTTTAATGTTTAGAATTATGAATTTCATATGTATGAGATCAATGACTTTTGTTATCCATGTTTTCATTTATTTTCATGGATATAAAATGACTCTAGTTTCTTTTGATTATTACATCATGTTGTTTATTAATTTTTTTAGTGTTTCTTAATAAAAGTTATTGAGAGTTTTACACTTTATTATAATCCTTACCAAGGATTTGAGGTTACCCATATCTATATATCTTTTCTCTGGAAACCTTGAGGAGAACTATATATAATTCTTAAAGATATGATGGAAGGGATAATAATATTCTCACAATGTGTTCACGAAATATCTTATGTTTTCAAATGTAATGTATTTAAGCATATATTCTTCCAATGCTAATAATTTATTGGATCCTATAAGGACTCTTATATTCTATACTAATAATGTAATATAATTACCATCTCTTGGTTTCTTGTTTTTGAGTTGTTATAGTTTGTATCCGATCAATTTTAGTAGTATCATTTTAGACTAGACTATAGGAACATAGTTATATTTCACAAGTACTATGAAAAAACTCAATATTTATGGAGAACACTCTATCAAACATAATTTGAATTGTATTTTCATATCAATATCATGACATAAATAAGGAAAATATTATAGAGATATGGCAAATAATGAGAGAAAGATAAACCTTAGCAACACCTATAGTCAATGTAGGGATATCCCCCAATATAAATTCAATGAATCTATAGTTAAAGTTAATTAGATGATAAACTTATTAGGTAAGTTGACCTAGTTTATGATAAATAATCCCACTCACATAGAGTTATTTGATAAAGTAAAATTGAATTTTAATTATAAAGATGGACAAAATGGTGGGAAAGAAGGTGGGGTGAGGGGGAGAATGACTAAGGGGGTATAAAGTGATTTAGATAAAGGTAATACACTTTTATTATATTAATACAGTCCATATATAAATAACCTAAACCCAATAAAATTATATACTATACTGCTTTCTAACCTTTTAAATCTATAACATGGTTTACTAAGTTCGACAAATTCATGAGAAAAAAACTCTATAATTTAGTGTAAATACAAATCCATTAGTATTTGAAAAATGTATAAAGTACCTAGAGAATTTGATTCTAACTTTGGTATGTAGTAAAAATGAAAAATTCCTAATGGTGATCTATTATTTGAAGGGATATAATACCAATAGTGGTCACTAGTTCAAAAAAATAGAGAGAAAGATCAATCAATTTCAATGGATTGAGAAATATCATAAGAATTGAGGATGTTCTAATGGTAGATAAATCCATTGATATTTTTATAGAATAATTAACTAGTCATTCACCTTAGCATGAAGTTGAGGTCTTCATTAAATTCATTTCAGATTCATGAACTATCATTTCACTATGGAGAGCCCCTATTTTATTTTTGAAAAATAAGGATGAGTCTATGAGATTGTGCATTGATTATAGGGCGATCAATAACATTAATATAAATAATAAGTATCCTTTACCACACATTGATGACTTATTTTAAAATCTTCAACAAGACGAATACCATTCAAAGGTATAAATATTCCATGGATATTATCAACTAAGGGTAAAGAAGGAAGATACAAAAAAGATGACATATTGAACAACATATGGACATAATGAGTCTATGGTAATTCACTTTGTAATGATTGATGAAACTTTTGTTTTTATGGATTTAATGGACTAAGTATTCAAGGATTATCTAGATAAATTTGTGGTGGTATTCATTAAATATATCTTGATATATTCTAAAATATATGAAGATCATGATAGTCATTAACAAATAACTACTAAGACCCTCATAGAAAAGAAATATATGGTAAATATTGTAAGTGTGAATTTTCGATTAGTAAAGCTACTTTGCATGGACATGTTTTCTTTGATAATGAATGTTCTTTTGACCCTTTAAAGACAAGGGTGTAAAATAATCACCTATACTGAGGAATATAACTGATATATGAATTTTCCTAGATTTATCAGGTTACAATCCATGGGTTTTTTGAAGATTTCAACCATTTGGTTGACCCGTTAACCAAGTTAACATGAAAAGGGGAAAAATTCACATGGTAAAGGGAATTTGAGGAAAATTTTGAAATGTTTAATAAGTGATTTACTAATTAAACATTATTAATGTTACCACCAGGTAAGAATGAATTTTTAATATATAGTGATTAATTGAAATAATAATTGTTAGTATCCTTTTATAGATTGATAGGGTGGTTTTCTATGGATCAAGTCAATTGAATATCTATGAATAAAACTAAAAAAATCATTATAGATGTGAAATTATTTTTATAAAAATTATCACATCTCATTTTTTGAGAAACTATTATTTTCATGGTGAATATGTGGTTTCAATGAAAAAATATTCCATCTAGTTAATTACATGTTGAAATTTTCAATTCATTGAATATTTTAATAAAAATTTCTATTTTTGGTACTTAAGTGATAAAATTTATTGGTGTAATTTTTATATCATTTATTTAATTCCTTATTCTTGAGTTTTAGTTAATTTTAGTAAAAAATATCAATGCATACGATTTTGGGTGTTTTTTTATATTAATGATTTAATGTTCATTGTCTTAATTTTTATTTTTTTTAAAAAAAACATGTTTTAGTAATTTTTAATGAGGTTACGATTTTTCTGAATTAATTATTTAACATTTCTTTTTTCTTAATTGAAAAAATATTTTTTATTTTTTTTAAATACCATGTTTTTGTTATTTAACTTTATTTTGATTATAATTTTTTCACTGAATTGTGAATTCCTTGTTTTTTTAGCCCCAAGAGAAACTTGGGGAAGGGTTGAACTTACCAACTAAAGTGTATTCAGTCACTTCAGTAACCAAAAAATAAAATTTCATCTAACATTGAGACACTCTCATGGTTGTTATACCTTATGAAAGAGGTTGTGATGATGTTACACATGTACAGACTCGATGTGGTCATGCCCTTCTAGACAACTAACCACAACATAAGTGAATGCCTGAATAAAAATACTAGTGACAGTGTGAGGAAATTCTCAATGTGAACAAAAAATAAAAATTGAAACCAACCATTTAGATTAATTTCTAATCTACATTATGGAAATATCTAGTAGCCAAATTAGTAATTCTCTGTAGCCATGTATGTTTTCCCAAACTACTACCAGTAAAACTCAAAGTCACTTAATTTCCCATGAAGTAAATTTTTTGAAGCTATTGTTCTTGAAGATCAAAACCACCAAACTAGAAATTATGAAGCTACCATGAGAATAATATTGAGCACCTCCAATTGAAGATTAATTGAACATTATAATTAGGATTTCAGAAGAAGAATACCCTAAATCCAAGGAAGTAAAGCTCTGGTGGAGAATATGACCTCCATTAGAAACCTGATTTTTCCTTGGAGAGATGAACACCATTGAATCTGAGCACAACCATAGGTGGGAGAATATTTAGAACCATACCAAAACTTTTAAGCTTCTTTTGGAATGAAGATGACTTCGCATCAAAGCCAAGCATGGATTTAAAGAACCAATTCTACCAACTGATGAAGATGAAAATATGCTTGGAGATTCTGAGGCTAAACCCAAATATTATATTGAATAAGCTAAGTGAAATCAAGTTAGTCGGTGTGTATAGATTGAGATCTTCAATGCTGATAGAAGAAGATAATTGAATTCAACTATTTCTATTCTCATATATGACCCCTAATTCCCCTAATTATCTTTGTTTGATGATAAAATCTGGAGAGTCCAAACCTATTTGAAGCACATCTATGTTGACCCAATGTTGAAACCAAATGCGAATGCTGTGAAATCATATTTGTGGTGTTTCTATTAGTATTTATATTTTTATAGGATTGAAGATGAATTTTGATCTCATCTTTCTTAGTGTTGTGTCTTATTTACCAGCCATGCACAGACAATTGGTGTTGATTTTAATTTCATAATGAAACTATAAGACATGACCTTTAAACATGTCAATTCATGTTCTGGGATTTTTTAAGATTTTAAGAAGTCGATCTGAGTTGTCAAAACGATATAGATTTTGTTTTCTTGGTTATAAAATGATAAAAAATCATGAAATTATATTATTAAGATATGTTATAGAATAACATATATTGAATCCTTGAAACGGATCTTGACCAGTGAGGAATTGTAATAAAAATTAATACTCTATTATAAAATGGGGGTATTCTATGTTGGAAAATTTACAAAGACAATCCAAGATGAAGATATAGGTGTTGAGATTGAATTAACTAAAGTGAAATCATGAAGTTACAAAATTGGGATTAAATTTTAATGTGTTTTTTGAAAATTTAAAATGAATATATTGGAGGTGTGTGCTACATATTAAAATTCTAGAAGCAGTTGGAGAATATTGGGGTATTGTACAGTAAGTGGGAGATCCATTTGAGTTCTTGATAACCACGTGAGAGAATAAATTTTTTGTAGTATATTTTCTACACTCACATATAAATCTTCTCAAATATATATACGAGATCCTCAGATCATTCCACATTGATGAACTGACTATTATTCTAGGATGTCACTATTTTCTTTTAGTTTTTTGAATAAGTATAGAGATCATCCTCTATTCTCAAGATCCCTTAGACACATGAATCAACCCTAATTCTAGGATATAAAAACCCAATATAATTATTTTTCTCATTTTGTTCTTTTGTAATTGTGTTTTAATTTATAAATTCAATCCTGATGATCATCAATACTTCTTACCTAGAGTGTTGTGCTTCTAATCTTCCAGTAATTTAAGGTAATTTTTCAAGGCTTGATAAAGGAATAGATACAAAACATTTCTAAGAGATTTTAGTACATTTTATATCATTTTCAACTCTTCATCATTCTCATATGATTGTGATAGAGAATTGGTGTGTTATGAGATAACACACTTATACAGGAATGTTTTGATACTATATTTCCTCAATTCTTTTACCTCTCCCTCTTTAATTTTTCTCAACCGAGTATTTGAGTTTGGTTGTGTGATCAAATTTTCTTAGTAGGATCATTTTTATTGTGAGGTTTACAGGCCTAAATGATTCAATTGAAATATTCATTATGAAATATTGAGGTATAATATTGTAATGATAAATTTTTTTAGTTGAGTGTTTACAAATGAGGAGAGAGAGGTGTGTGATATAATTCATTATATATGAATTGAGTGAATATGAAAGTTGGTTATTTTCTTATTTAGAAGATCTATGAAATGGAGCTAATATTAAATCAACCTATATATAGCCTTGTTCTTGTTGAATTGCATCTAATTATTTTTGTATCCCATTTCTTTTTCTTCATCCTATTTTCTTTGTTTCTAGTTTGTTTTCACTGTTTCTTTTCCAGTCACTATCACCAAATCCGTGTTTTTCAGTAATGTTTCTTCATTTTTTCATTTCCTATTTTCAAAATATATAAAACCCAAGAAATATTTTTAGGAATATTGTAAGGAAATTCGACACTCTTTCCTTGAGATACACCCATAGGTTTAAAACTGTGCTTTATCAAGGGTTAATAAATGTATCTTTAACCATCAATATAAAAGAGATGCGCTAACATTTAGTTATGTTTCCATCAAAGAAACATATTTTTTAGTGGATTTTATATTTTTTATTAAATTTTTTCTAAAAAATGAAATGGAAGAAGAGAAACAAAAACGACAAAAAAACATGGAAACTACGATGAACAAAAATTATTTCTACTCAGATTCATTGTTATAATACTCTCATGTGAAGAACATTATGAGGATATAGAAATTTTATAATTTTGGTAGTAAATACAATAATATGGGGACCTATCCAAGTCTAGAATGGAAATATCTCATCCGATGAAAAAAAGTTTGTACAAGCATTTAATCAAATAAAAACCAATTTAATGGAAAGGGAACCTACCAAAAAGTATATAATTGCTAATAAGATAATTTTTTACTTCCATGGAACTACATACCTCACTCAAGAGGACTAAAATACAATGGAAGAACTATAGAAACTTACAAAAAGAATTCATGGAAAGAAACTAAGAAGAAAAGATAAGAGAAACTAAAAAAAGGAAAGGAAGTTAGAGTTACCTATTTTGGATCATGATATTCTCTTTAAACCACAAATAGAAAATTAAGATCAACATATTGAGGAATTATTAAAGTGTTTACATGAGATACCAAATATATAAATTGATGAAGATGAATAACTTTGTGAGGATCATTTAATTTATGACCTTCATTGTTATGACTTTTAGTGCAGTAAAATACCTACTTATATTTCAATATTTGAACAGTTTCAAATGACATAATACTTCAATCCAGACCCAAATTACTCCTAGGAGAATAATAAATCATGAATAAGAATAATATGTTCACTTTTAGGGAGTTAAAAATTTCATGGAATAATATGAGTTTCTTATTCATTTTTTTTATAATTATGATGATTTAAATTTTATTGTTCCTTTTTTTAGAATTGAGTAAGAAATTAATTTTTCTAATTTTTGGAATGGGAAATAGGAACATGAAATTTCAATAATTGAAGAATTTTTAGATCTCACTATTTTTATTAAATATTTATGTATGGGAGTAGCTGAAGAAGAAGAAGAGATTTTGGTCTTGTGTAGTGAGTTGAAATGGTGTGATGATACAAATTTTAAAGTAAATTAATGATTAATCATTCAAATTCAAGGAGAAAAATTTCATCCAAGAATTCATGTTTTACAACCTGTGTACACCAACACTCAAGAAAAGAAATGGTAATATACCTATATCATGTTTTCTTATTGTCTATTCCTTAAAAGTTGTAATTTCGAGGAGTTGGACTTGATTGAAGCTGACCAAGGGGTAATACAAAAATTAAAAAAAATTAAAGTTGGAATGAATCACATTTGGTAGTTTCTAGAAAATAAACCACAACCTCCATCAGAATTTGGTGGACTAAAGTCTATCTAGAAGTGTAATTTCAAAACAAATAAACCCTTGGAGAGTTATCCAAAGATTATACTTCTCCCTTTAAATTATATATATAATTTAATTTTTTTATTATTTTAAATTATGTGGGTTTTCTTTTAGTAAATTAATCATGAAATGATTCCATGTGGAAACAAATTAAGGCCAATTTAAGTTACAAACTAAATCCAACTAGATAAAAACATCCAAAACTCATACTCAACTTCACTACAATTTGACTTTCAAAAGTTAAAATCTAATGTTAATGTGCTTAAAATTTTTAGGGACTTGAATGTAGTTGTGAGAGGGATATTTTCATAGAAAAATAATATATCACTAAAATGAATTAAGATGATAAAATCTTAACATTCAGGGGGAGTTTCATTCATATTTTGATCTATACTTCAGGAGATTAAGTGTGGGGTAATTCCCCTAGTTAGGTTGAATTCTGTAAACTTGTTTTATGTAAATTTCCCATGTGTATATGGAGTTTTGATATCTATTTTTAATTTTTTTTCCTAAATATTAACCAGGACTGTGCCCAATAAATTTCATTAGATTCAAAATACAACATGATACAAAATTTTCCACCACACTTATTTTTGAACTGAATTGAAAATAATTTTGTTGGTCTATATTAATAAAAACAATGAACAAAAAAATAAATGGTTCTGAAATATGTTTGGATGTGTAAAAAGGTGATTTTTGATCTATATTTAAACCCCCTCAATATTATTTAATATGCCAAATTTTAAATTAGTTCTTATTAAAAAATTTCTCCCCCCATAAGATTTAATATTTGGGATAATTTTGGGTTTTATATGTGGGGTAGAAATGTCTTTCTCTATACCATAACTATTCTATAATTATGTACTCATAGAAAATTCCCAATTTTTTTTCAAAAGGAAATCATTTTAAGCATCATTTAAAGATGTTTATAAATAAAATATATTCTATTTTCTTTAAATAAATTCAATATTTTTTGTGTATTTTTAGTTTAGGAAAATAAAACCTCATTGTATCCTTCCTTTTTCATAATATTCATACTCAATGGAGATATTTTATCTAATTCTGAAGTTTATATAATTGAGTGACTACTGAGTGAAGTTGTATTGTTCTTTCAGGGAAACACTATTTGAAAAATATGAAATGAAGTTTGATTAGTTATATTTATATGGAATGGGAATTATAACTTGAGGAGACTTAAGTTGAACTTGAACATAGTAACCCATCCTTGGTAAAATGGAAATCCGCATTGAGAAAACTCAATCAAAAGTAATATAAGACCTTTGAATCTAGATTAAAATGGACTATTGGGATCCCAAAATGAACTTATGAGACAAGGGAACTATAAGTGTTGTGTAAATAAATAAATCCATTTATAAATTCTATAGGTTATTTGAAAAGTGTTATAAACAAATTCAGGGATGGGAAAAATTAAAATTAATACCCTTTTTCAAATATGAGTTCATTGAGGTGTGAGGAATGTTGAAACAAATTGAATAAGGTGATAATTGATTTATATAAAAATATTTTTATTTGTATCAATGAAGTGAAAATTGGAATTTTGTTTTGAGGAACCTATAATAGATTGCAAAACTGTAGTGCTTATTGTTATGGATTTAATTCCACTTGAACCTAACTGGTATACATTACTTAAATTAGAATGTGAACTTATTTTGGATTGGGTATGTGAGATAAATTCCCATAGGAGGAAAGAGAATTCAAAAAAATGAAATATTTTTTTCTTTAGTTAGTGAATTTACATTTGAGCCTGAATAGGATAATCCTCATTTTTTTGGAGTCTTTATACATAAATACATAACATGTTATTTCTTGAGAGTGAAACTAATTAAGTGTGGAGGTATGTTATGTGAAATTATTTAAACAAATCTTATAACATTATTTTTTTTGATATATTGTGATTTTCATAATGAAAATGGAATTTCAATGAGAAAATATTAAATCTTGTCAATTACTTGGTAAAATTTTTAATTCATTGAATATGTTATTAAAAATGTCTATTTTGGGTGATTAATTGATAAAAGTTATTAGTGTAATTTAAAAAATAAAATTTTTATTATTCTTTAATATTATTTTAAATATAATTTTTCACTAAATTGTGAATTACTTGTTTTTTTAACCGATATTTTTTTGGTAAAGGGATAAACATACCACATGAATAGTGGTGATCACTTAGGTGACAAAAATAAACTAACCATGAGGCACTATGATATTTAGTATACCTACTTCTAGAGGCTGTGAAGAATTTACCATATATATAAATTTAATGTTACAATGGCCTCAGAGATATGTTTCTACAATATAA
The DNA here is from genome assembly GCA_963277665.1 of Viscum album. Classification (NCBI taxonomy): domain Eukaryota; kingdom Viridiplantae; phylum Streptophyta; class Magnoliopsida; order Santalales; family Viscaceae; genus Viscum; species Viscum album. Next base: position 870,667,306 of record OY728143.1, on the reverse strand, counting down.
GTTACAACATTAATAAAATTACAACTGGTAGGGTGAGGAAATTCTCAAAGTGACCACATGAGAAAAATTACAACCTATTGTGAAGATGAATTTATAAGCTACCACATAGAAATCCTATGTTTCTACCTGTGAAATTCATTGAAATTGTGGTCATTTTCCCCAACCCACCATAATTAAAACTCATAGTCACTTAAGTGATTGAGAAGTAGAATATTTGAATTTGCATCACCTGAAGCTCAAATTTACCGTGCCTAAACTTTTAAATCTTCTATGAGATGAAGAGAAGACCACACCCATTGAAAATTAATCAAACCAAAAAATCTGAATTTCAAAAGAAGAACACCCTTAATCCAATGAAGCTGAATTTAGGTAGAGAAAATTTCCTCCACTTAAAACTTGATATCATATGGGAGGGATAAACACTGATGACAACAATATCGACTAGATTTGGAGGAAGATAACTGAAAATGTCAATTCCACCGATCTCTCCACTAAACGAAGATGATCTTATTCCAAATCCATGAATCGATATGAAGAAAAAAGTCTTACTATAGAATAAGAAAGCAATGATTTTGAAGATTCAGAGGTCGAACCCAAATCCATGTTTGAATAATCTAAGTGAAAGCCTATTGGATGATGCTTGCAGATGAATTTTGATGAATCCACTAGAGTAATATGACCGAGTTAACTAATGAAACTTTATACCGATGACTCATGATTCCCCCCAAGGATCAACGCTTGATAAATAAATCTGGATACACTATGAAAAATAAAAGATGATCCACACCAAACCATGGATGGAAATGAATGATAAGGTTGTGAAATGAAATCTTTTGGGTTTTTATATTCCTATTACTCTATTTATAGGATTGAATATGGCCATGGATCTCATCTTCCCTAGTGTTGTGACTATTCAACCAACAATGTATGCAAAATTTGTGTTCATTTCATTGCCATAATGAAACTGTAAGATGTTCCCTTCAAACATGTTAAATCCTATTGTTTCATTTTTAATGATACAATGACATCGATCTGAGCTTTGACAAGGATAGAGATTGGTTTTTCCCAATTCTATACAGATAAAAGGTTATAAAATGATTAGAATGAGTTTTTTTATTAAATAAAAGATGTTGATTCCTTAAACAAGATCTCAGTTTATGTGGAATTGTAAAAAATAAAAAAGCTCAATTATACAATGGTGGTGTTCTATGTGGGAAAATAAATAAATTCAATCCAAGATAAAGATACATGATTTTATCTTAGCTTAACTGAAGTGTAAATTTTTTCCAATGATTAATTAGTGAAGGATTTTAGAAGAATGGTTAGCTTAGAGTTTGTGATAGGAATAGTTGAGATAAAAATATGTGTTCGATTACTAGTTCTCACTATTGATTGCCGGAAATTAGGGGTGAATGATGAATTTGGATTCTAATGATGAAGTTAAAAAGATTCAATTTGGGTAAGTTATTACTAATTGAAGCTTCATCCGTGCTAATCATTTCAGGATTAAATTTTTAAGTGGTTCTCAAAATTCTAAAATGATGATATAGGAGATGTTTTTTGCATAGTAAAATTCTAGAAGCTTCTAGAGACTATTAGAGAGTTGTACACTAAGTTAGATATCCATATGAGTTCTTATTGACCATGTACGAGGATCAATTTTGGTTATAAGATATTTGTTTCACTCACCTAATAATCAAAAAAAAAGTTAGTGATGATCACTGTAAGAACCTAGATCTTCGTTTCAGGTATGTTTTTCCTTTTCTAGTCATTGTTTAGAAAAAGTGGAAAATCTGGAAATTTTCAAAGTACACCCCGTGTACTTTATAAGTACACACCGTGTACTTTGATGCAGTGTCAGGCCGTGTGCTGGCCATGTCCGGTCCATACACACGATGTGTGGGGGCGATGTGGAGGCCGCTTTAAGCGAAGTATGGAAAGGCCAAGTACACGTTGTGTACCCCATAAGTACACGCCATGTACCTTTTTTTTCATTAAACGGACCAGGGTCAACCTAATCGATGAAAACATCATCTTCTCTAGGTTCCTCGACGGAGAGCGACTTGTACGACTGTGGAACTTCTCTGAGCCCCCATGCCTCCATCCTTTCTCCGAATTTACCATCATCGATTGCATTGGGACCGTAGCGTTAAGCTCTCCCTTCTCCTAGAGCTTTTTTTTCCAATTCCTCTTCTTTATCATGTTATCATGGGTTGAAAGTTTTGAGAGTTTTCATAGATCTACACCATTCTAAGGAAAATCAATCCTCCTAGTCAAAGTATATTGATTTCCTAGAATCCAGGTAGGTGGTTTGTGCCTTACCTTTAAAAGTCTTTGAGTTTTATGTGCAAATTCCACCAATAGCTGTGAACGGGGTATTGCGTGTTTACCGTTTTGCCCTGTTGTTTTCCTGCCATGCTTGTAGGCTTGTGTAGAGGTATTTTGATCTTGTTTGTGGATAATTGTTGTGCTTGGATGTTTCGCCCATGCCTTTTTCTTTTTAAAAACTTTGGGTCTTGTTAGCCTTTGGTCGTTATACCTGTTTTCCATGCCTTGTGACCGTAGGATGGAATGTTTTTCTGGACATGCTTGTTATGATATAGACTAGTTATCCAAGTAGATCTATAGGTGTACTTTGGCCTTATAGCATTATTATGCACTGACTGGCATGGGACCGTGAGAACCTGGTGATATAGACTATTAGGGATAGACTAAGTGAGATTCCCAGAGAATCTTGGATATTATAGACTATAGGAGGGTAGAACGAGTGAGCTTCCTCAAGGATTCTTGGACATTATAGACTATAGGGGATAGACCAAGTGAGCTTATCTGAGAGTCTTGGATATTATAGACTACAAGAGGTTAGATTGAGTGAGATTCCTCAAAGAGTCTTTACTTGTTTGAATTTCTTTAAAACCTTTCCATGCTGGAGAAGTAATTGACTGAGCGAGCTTCCTTAGAGAGTCTGTCATAGACCTGAGACTATATGAGGAATTGACCGAGCGAGCATTCTCAGAGAATTTATACACCTTAGGGCTATAAGAGGGTTAGACCGTGTGATCTTCCTCAGAGTGTCAATGACTACCTTAGATTATAATGGGTATTGACCGAGCGAGCTTCCTCCGAGAGTCTTATAATTTAGTATGACCAAACCAGAGGGGTTAGGCTGAGTGAATTTCCAAGAGGGTTGTTGGTACTTCTTGGATAGGACCAGAAGGGTTGGCTGCGAGTACTTCCCAGAGGGATTCCTGTTGTGGTTTGCTGTTTTCTTCACTGCTGCTTGTTGTTCTGTGGATTGATTACTATTGTAAATCATCCTGTTACTGCTTACTGTTTACTGCCTGTTGTTTATTGTCACTGTTTACTGCATGCTGTTTACTGTTACTATTTGCTACTTACTGTACTATTACCTTCCATATCCTCACTGACTTTAAGTCACAGATCTTCGGGTGGTTGCCTACTGGGATTAGTCTCACACCCTGTTTGGGTCATGATTTTGGGCCCAAACAGACTATGTTTTTGCAAGTATGATAAGGGAAAGCGCCCTTCGACTTATGGTACATGATTGCTTGGAGTAGGAGAGAATGGGAGAAAGCCTAGGCTTGCGATGCTGAGGAGTTTCTTATTTGTTTTTCTTTTGTACTTGAATTAGTATTGTTTCATCATTGTTACTTTTTTGGACGCTTTCCTTGACATATGTATCATGCATCATTTCATATGTACATGTGTGCTCCAGTTGTTTATTGTTTTAGTCTTCCACTGTTTATTGATGTTGGATATTTACTTCTTCTGCTATTGTCTACTTTGTTTACTTCTAATGTGTACTCTGCCAATGAGGGCATAGTTTCCCCACTATCACACCCAAGGCCCTCATTACTAGTCGGTAGCTTCTGGCGTTTGGGGAAATGTGCTTGATTCCATGTGACCAACTGGGTACGGGGCGCCTCTAGGTGGATTCCGGAACCGGAACGTTACAAAGTGGTATCATAGGAAATATTTTCTCTTGATTTACTGTTTGGAGCCTTTATCTAGGGATAGGATGGATTCAGTACTTGGTAATAAGCTGTTCCCAGGAGTAGCTAACCCGTGTACAGGGAAAATCCAATCTACCTCGTTTATTGTAGTTTTCTGGTTTTTAGATTTTATGGTTGATATGATTTCATCTAGAGTTATTCACATGCATGTGTTGTTATTGTTGTTGTTATTGCGGTTCTATTTCTGTTGGAACTCGATGAGATGTGGGTATTCCATCTCATGCATCATATAGGCACCTGTTATAAATCACATGCCATTCATTCTTGCCATGCCATCTAGGGTGCATTAGCGAGTTCATGCTGTTGTGATAGATGTTGTGTAGATTATGTATAATGTTGTGATATATGCTATTATAGAATCCATACAGTGTGTTAGAGAAATTGTTTGTATTGTACCTTTACATAAATGAATGCCAAATTTTGATTCCTAAGGTGTAATGGGCCCTCATGAAGCGGATTTTGGTGGATCAGTGACTTTTTTCCCCTGTATATGATATGTGGGAGATTCCAAAGTTTGATTCGCGGGGAGTATTGGCCCTCACGGATCCAAATTTGGCACCTCCATGTTTGTTTTTCAGTGTTTTCTGAGCTTCAGTGCAGTTTCTGAGCTACTGCCCAGAAAAAACCAGAATACACGGCGTGTACTTGACTACACGCCGTGTAGTTTTAATCCGTGTCACTTACTGTGTGAGCAGAAACATGGGGTGGTGAAAAAGTTTTCAAAAATACACCATGTACTGTAGTTGCACGCTGTGTAATAGTGAGCTGTGTACCCGACCGTGTAACTAACAACACGGGTCGGGGAAGCTCGCGTAGTACACGCCGTGTTGGGTATGAACACGCTGTTCAGCCTCTCTCTAGATACCCAGCTGTGTTAGGAACAACACGGGCCGGTGATGTCTTCTCCTATACACGTCGTGTTTTTTCGGACCACGCTGTGAAAGAGTCATCCGTGTAGCCGGCCTCGTAACTAACAACACGGGCCGCCAAAACCTTGTTTGGTACACGTCGTGTCTTTAGTGAACAAGCCGTGTAGTATAGGGTTAAGAGGACCATGTGGGATAGCCATGTAAGGAGACTCGGGAAAGGGAATGAAGATCCAGTACACGCCGTGTGTGGGGATAACACGCCATGTAGTCTGGGGTGTTACATGACCAGCTGTGGCTGAGGTAGACGCCCATGTGTCTGGCTTAAGGGGGGCACATCGTGTAGTTCCATACATGTCATGTAGTCGTGTTTTGTAGAACTTGTTTATTTTTTTTCTCCTTTTCCCATTTTGTGCTCTTGTGTTCTCAGTCTTTGTTGATCCTGATCTAAGGTGTGCTTTTGATCTTTCAGAGTTATGCCTCCGAGACGTCCTCCGGTCATACGTCAGCTGCCAGATGGTGATCAGACACCAGATATGGCCGATCGAGGATCTCCTATAGATCCTCCTACAGATCCTCTTACTGTGCCAGCCTTGGCACCAGCAGTTATACCCATTGCCGACACCGATGCACAGTTCAGGGAGGACTTCCTGAGGATGATGCATTCTTTTCAGGGAGCGCCGCCTCCTGCCCCGTCGATGGAAGAGTTGACACGGGTTTTCCAACAGCAGCATCCTCCTATGTTCTCAGGGGATGGAGGACCCCAGGCTGCAGAGTCTTGGCTAGAGGCCACACTGATGATCTTCGAGCACCTGGACATACCTCTGGGAGAAAAGGGTAAAGCTTTCCAATTATATGCTCCGAGACACCTCCAAGAGGTGGTGGGAGGTGATCTCACAGTCTGGGTGCCGACAGAGTATGACTTGGAATGAGTTTCGGCGCATCTGGTATGACTACTTTTATCCAGAGACCTTGAGGGCCGACCGATCCTGAAAGTTTATGAGTCTTGAGTAGGGTACTCTTTCTATGATGGATTACTCGTCTCGTTTTACCGAGCTGCAGCGCTTCACGCCGATTCTAGCAGGTGATGAGTTGTTCCTTTCTAGGAAGTTTGAGGATGGTCTCAGGCAGGAGATCTATTACCAGGTAAACATTTTCAGGTTGACTTTGATATCCTCTATCGTCAACCAGGTGCTAATCACTGAGTGCAATCTGAGGGATTCTGGAGCAGTGATCTAGGGCGGTTCGACATCCAGAGTCAGTGTCCCTCCTACTGATAGCAGGAAGCGCCGCAGGTAGTCTGCTCGAGGAGATTAGGGTAGGAAGAATGCATCATCGGGCAGCTAGGTAGTATGTTACTAGTGTGGTAGGAGTGGGAATACTAGGCCTCAGTGCCATAAGGACCCGATGGAGTGTTTATCGTGCGACAAGATGGGCCATCTTCAGCATTTTTGTCAGATCTTCTCACCTAAAGCTGGTGGTAGGGGTTATTCTATGACCCCGCATTCAGGAGATATATCTCCAGTTTCTCACTAGTCTAGAAAATGGAGTCCTTTAGGCCGTTGGATCCGAGGTTGAGGTCGCGGATGTGGTGGTCAGTCACTACGTTACCAGTGACAATAGAGTGGACCAGCTCAAAGTGGTCAACCAGGGGCGCAGGGCCGTGGTACATGCCCGACATTCACCGTGGAGTAGACCCATCAGGAGCAGGATACTGTCCCTTCTATAGTTCGAGGTACGATCTTAGTAGCCTAAGTTTTATCTTCATCTCTTTTCGATACTGGTGCTTCTCATAGTTTTATCTCTGTTGCTGTTGTGGAGAGCCTTGGGCTCTGTATCTTTTCATCTGCCGACATGTTGACTCTTGATACACCTTTGTGAACGAGGACATCTACCGTACGTCAGTGAAAAGAGTGCCCTCTTGAGGTTTCAGGGTGACACTTCTTATGGGACGTCTATGTCCTAGAGATGACATAATTTGATTTCACTCTCGGTATGGACTGGTTAGTTTCCTTACAGGAAGTCGTTGATTGCTATCACAACAGGGTGATTTTCGTATCACCAGAGGGTATATGTTTTATTCATAGAGGCGAGTGGGATGTCTAGGCAAGTAGAGCTATACTAGAGTATCATGGTCTAGTGAGAGTTACAGCCCAGATTGCCAGTCTTTATCTGGATGACCCGAGAACTTCACAGTTAGACTTTCCTCCAGTGGTGGATCGTTTCAAGGATGTATTTCCAAAGGACTTTTCCAGTTTGCCTCCAGAGCGTGATGTAGACTTCTCGATTGAGCTCATGATAGGAGCAGCACCAGTTTCCATTCCTCCTTATAGGATGGCTACACCTGAGTTACAGGAGTTCAAGAAGTAGTTGGAGGAGTTGAAGGAAAAGGGTTTCATCCAACCCAGTACTTATCCTTGGGGTTCGCCTATCCTGTTTGTGAAGAAGGCATAAGACACCCTTAGGATTTGCGTGGATTATCGGAAGCTGAACCAGTTGACAGTCAAGAACTGATATCCTTTTTTGAGGATTGATGACCCCTTTGATCAGATTCTAGGAGCCCGAGTGTTCTTGAAGATCGATTTGAGGTCCATCTATCATCAATTGCGTGTTAGACCATCAGATATACCTCTTACAGCTTTCAGGAGCAGGTATGGTCTATACGGTCCTTCCATTCGGTCTCATGAATTCCCCAACAATTTTTATGGCAGTGATGGACCGAGTGTTCCATCCATACTTGGACTCTTTCGTGGTGGTCTTCGTGGATGATATCTTGGAGTACTCTCACACTCAACACGACCATGCTACCCTTCTTGATATCATTCTGAGTACACTAAGAGAGAATCAGTTATATGTTAAGCTCTCGAAATGCCACTTTTGGATGGATCAAATTCACATACTGGGTCACGTTATCTCAAAGACAGGAGTATCAGTAGACCTAGAGAAAGTGAGATCTATAGTTTCCTGGGAGTAGCCGTAGAATGTCATTGAGGTGCAGAGTTTTCTAGGGATGGATGGATACTACAGGCATCTCATAAAGGAGTTTTCACACCTTGCAGCACCGCTGACAGGTCTGACCAAGAAAGGGGAAAAGTTCTTATGGTCAGATTCTTGTGAGTCAGCCTTTCAGGAGCTGAAAGAGAGGCTGACTTCATCACCGATACTAGTCTTTCCAGAGCTGGGCAAGAGATATACAGTCTATTGTGATGATTCAGGTGTGTTGACACTCCTTTTTCTTCACAAAGTCTAAACAATTGAAAAAAGGGAATACCTTAGTCCAAGGTGATTCATCCTTTGAAGAAACATCAAAAATCGACAAAGGCATGAAAAAGGATTTCTTCCCACTTGGGTCACACAAGTTTCATCATGGTCGTGAAAGTACACTTGTGCGCCGCCTAGTGGTTGCGCAGGTGACTTGTGCGCCCTCTTTGATTCTCGCTCGGGGCCTTCAGCATCCTATAAATACCCTCGTTGGGTCCCCCATTTGAGGATGAAAAAAATTCTAAAACTCATATTTGAGCTCGCGGTTCCGTAGTCTCTTCTGGAAGTCTTCCAAACACTTATAAGGTAATTTATTACCTAGAATGGAAGATATAAACAGGGGAAACAAGGCCTAAGTGTTGAAATTCATCAACACCTACGCACTTAGGTGTTTAAACCCTTAGGGGAAGTAGACATAGCTACGCGCCGCCTTATCCCTCCACCAGAACCTGCGCGCCTCTCTTTTGGAAGCCCCTAGGGATAATAATAAGGGTTTCAGCCAAGCCTCGCCCATGTATTATCTTATGGGTTGACCGTCGCGCAGGTACCTATGTGTCATACAGGTATACCAGCGCGACCAGGACCTGCGCGCCCACGCAGGACCTACATGCGTACTTCTTTTTGGGTGCCCCTTCTGCCTATCCACCTCTCTTATTCAAGATTAAGCCTTCAAAACACTTTTCAAAGCCATTTTTATGCATGGTTCCCTTGTTTTCCTCCTTATCTTAAAGGAATTCTGTGGAATATCTCCAAAAACTTGTGATTTACATATCTTTATGTCACACATGTTAGAGATTTCATTCATTTCAACCTCATCCTTTAAGATGAGAGGATACTAAACCTAGGCCTCCTTTTTAGGAGTAAGCCCCAGTCCAAGTTCTCTTAACATGGGCCTCCTTTTTTGGAGTAAGCCGCAAGTCCCCTAACCTGGGCCTCCTCCTTAAGAGTAAGCCCCAGTTCTCAAATCCCTTTGACCTGGTCCTCCTCCTTAAGAGTAAGCCCCAGTTCTCAAATCCCTTTAACCTGGGCCTCCTACTTAGGAGTAATCCCCAGTCATAATTTCTCTGAACCAGTCTTAATTTACTTTTGATTTTGGGATTCCTTCTTAGGAATAAAACCCAATCATAAGTCCTCTCTAATTTGGGCATCCTTCTCAGGATTAAGTCCTATGTTAAGTATCCAAATCTCCATAAAGCTCATATACCTTTATGGACCTTGTTCCTGGGTTTCTTCCCTGAAGTAAATCCTAAATCTTCATCTATATGGACAGTCATACATATATAAGCCGCACATCATTTCTTATAATTGCATCTTTCATGGCACAATTGTCTAGTTTTACCAATACCTCTTGTTTCCCACACCGAGCATGACTCACGTGAGCTTAGAGTGTAAAAGTAATTATGACATCTTTCTTTGAGCCATCAATCATGCATAAACCTCATACATCTTTACTCGAACTACGTGGGTTCTGATTACTTTTCTAAATAAGGATATGTAGGTAGCCCATCTGCGGGTACGATCCCAACTCTGAAATAATCTATGTCCTTCTGAATGATAATAAACTTCAAGTGCCCCGCTGAGTGGCTTTAAAACCAGAATAGTTATCATAATGACCAAGAGATTTATATATAATGTATCGAAGGATACCATTGACCAAGAATCTCTAAACAAATACAGATGATTCTCTATCGATTAAGAACCCCAAATACATATAAAAGATTCTCTAAATCTCCTACATACTAATCATTTATTTTCAGATCTAAAGGAAAGCTCATTTTTATACATGGTAATGTAATAAGGATTCAAGAACATAACTTAAATCTATAAAGAGAGTCTCGGAGTAGACAATAATTCCCCTAAATAGGTGTGATGAGTCTGACCTCCCATCCTATCGAACAATGCAAATTCTTAAGCCTCATCAGTCCACAACTAATGAGCACCTACCTTTAGAATGTAGGTCCAAATGGATATAGAATCATTGGATGTTTCTGGTTCTATGAAAAAACCTGTTAGAAACCACTTGGAATGTTTGAACCTTAAATAAATGAGGTCATCCCCATTTCCATAGGAAACAAAAAATGGTGAACCCGACGTGAGTCCTTAACCAAGTTAAAATGACGTTTTACTTATTTGTTAGGCCTCTATTTAAACTCAATGAGAGGGCCAACAAAAGAAATCAATAACATATGTGATCATACAAAAGATGTATTGGCTGAACTTATCTTTATTATGTCTGTTTTATCAAACATGAACTCTTTTCCAAGATCTTATGTGTTACAGAAATGTCTTCTCTTAAGTTCACACATGTGAATACCTCTGATGTGAATGCCTCTGTTGCTACTCCTGCTGGATCGTCGTCCGCTCTAAGGATGACATCACCTACTCAGTGTCTTCAACACTGGGTATCAAATGTGTTGGTTAAGGAATACCATCAAAATGGTACTATTCCGACTCTAGAGGCCGCTCAACAAGCCCTCAAAGTCAATAATTCACCCTGGTTGTCCGGACAACGACGACTAGAGATCAAGAAGTAGGTGGTGCCAACCACCGTCTCTAACTGTTTTGGGTTGTTATCCCCGAAACGCAATCACCAGTCCTCACATATTCTATGGAGGTGAATGCTAAGGTCAATGAAGGCCTTAATTCAAGGGGAAAAGAGTTCTTCCCGAGGGCTCCCATCAACAATCGCCACCAGACTCATGCGGCAGTGCGCCCTCAACATGATGAGGGTATCATCTCCAGGCATTCGGCTCAGGTTCCTGAAACCCGAGTAGGCAAGACGAACTGCAAAAGGAGAAATCCGGTCAACATTGAGCATGTTATTATCTCTTCCATTTCCGGAGAAGTCCACCAACCTAAGTTGGTGGCAAGAAATGAGCGAGCACACACACCCATCCATTTTAATTCCATTGTCCAGTAGACTCGTCTGGCAGAAGCACGCCAATCCCGCCAGGAAATTCCGGTGGAGTACTATAGACAGCAACAAACACCTGTTTATAAATCATCATCTAGTCAGCAAGCTCGTCTGACTACATACGATGAAGCCCGCCAACCTAATGTGTTGAAAACTGGTAAACAGGAACATACACCTGCTTACACTCATCAATCCTACCAGCAGCCTCGTCTTCCAGTATTGAAGGAAGTTCATCAAACACATTCGGCGGAGTTCCATCCATAGGAACGTACACCTTCTAGTATTGATCAAGACTACCAACAGTCTCGTTTGGTCACACCCGGAGAAATCAATTGGAAATCCCCAATGAAAAACAGGAGGCAGTCTCAACTCTATGACCCACACATGAGTACTGTCAGAATTCTCTAATAGGAAAAGGAGGATAAGAGCAGGAATACACACCTAATCCGAGCACGAAATGGACGTATATCCCCTTTCCGGCAGCTGAAGTCACCAAGCATATTCTGTCAATGGTAAAAGAGAAGAAGCAAATCCCTGCTCATATTCTGGATGCCTGTTAGGATATTATAACAGCTTTAGCAGCATCTCAGGGAAAGACACATAAATCTATCCCTACCAGTAGAGTGACACATCAACATTTCACTCCAGAACAGTCATACACCTTTATTCTAATCCAAGAGGTTTGTGGGGGCATAATCCTCCATATCATACAGACAAACCAAGTTAGGCACATACACCTGATTTGAGTGGAGATAATCAGCCTAACCTGATCATTTCTCCTAAGCAGGCACCTAAACCTGTCTATAATAACCACTTTTTTCAACAAGTGGTTCCCAAAGTGAGTGAGAAGGTGTCTAAGAAGAAGACCCGCCCAACACAGTCAAGAAATCAAGAGACGATGTGTAATAAGGCCTTTCTCAATGCTGGAGTTCTTGAAGACCTCAGACAATTATCTGTTGGAATTCAAGATTCTAATATATCATTTCCCAATAGTGGGAACATTAATTCTGAAGGTCTTCGTCAGAAAATTCCTCATGAAGGTTTGCTTCATCACAATTAGGTAGATCTCAAAGCTTCATCTTCAGATGAGAGCCACACAAACCCTCTATGTGGCTAGAAGACCAAGGAGCAAAATGTTTCATCTTTTTCTGTAACCCACCATGGTGGTCCTCCCCATGATGATGAATTTAGCTGCGAAAGTCCTCTCCATAGTAGAAATTAACATTGCCTGGAAAATTCTCCAATGGACAATGTAGTGATGAGAAATCCCTCTTATCTTGAGGCACTTGCAAATGTAAATCCATTCATGTCTGATGATTTACTTCTAGCAGGTGAAATAATTTATCAATCATAAGATATCCCATGGTGTAAGTAATTCTCCGAACCACCCCTAGGTCGTTCATCTTCTAGTTTTATTAGTGAATTCTCTACCAATATTGTTGAATCTGATGAAGCAACAAGGAAGCACTAGCTCTGGTCTAATCACGTAGAAGAATCTTCATTTAATGATAAATAGGAAGTACTGAATATGAGAAAACAAATGGTAAAACTTTAAAGTGCCAATTATGTTTTGGCCTCTGGATGACTCTCAGTATGACATTCCAGAGATGTTGATGGAAGATAGAATTCATGATATTCGTCTCAACATATGGAAAACTATTTTTCAGTTGAAAAAGAAAATATTATCTTATGATGAATATGAAAATCATGTCAAGATAATAGAAGGTGTACAATGCCAAATTGACTTGGAATCTCTCTCAGTTTCTCAACATCTGAAGGCTGAAAAGCAGTAGAGATCCCTTCAGCGTTCATGCCTTGGAGCACTAAGAAGATTGTGACAGTTAATTTCCAATGCCCCATCTGGTATTCATATCAGGGGATGGGGTGTTCATGGAGCACTACATTTCACTGTACTCTCCATCCAACAAAGCCCGCCAAAAATGGTCTCATGAAATGTTATTTCCCATGGCCGGCCACAACCAATTGACTTTGTTTGTAATAAAAGGCTCGATCAAGAACATGCCTCAACTAGTTCTTCTCAAAGTCAATCATACATAGAACAAGTTTTTGAATTACTCCTGCATCAAGAAAACGAGAATATTGAACATGCTTCTCGTTTAGAGCGTGCACATCATCATGTAACAGAAGTTTCAGAAATCATCCAACGGTCTTTTGTGCCGGGTGATAAAAGTGGATGTAGCTTAATGCATCCAGCCAATTTCCGGATTAAAGTCCGCAAGATCTGGAGAGATTTCAATAAATTCTCATATGTAGCAACTCGAGATCCACCCATCTTTCCAGACTAGGGACTCTTTTAACCAAACCCTCAGAATCAACAGATAGGATTCGAGGAGTTGAGCATGAACTGTAGGAGCAACCCCAGTCCATAGGACTGGGGACCTTTTCAAATCCTCAATATCTTCCTCAGAGAAAGTAAGTCTTCTATCGATTAGGGAAGAATCCATAAGAGGAATGAAGAGCCAAATTATCAGGAGATTCCCTCCAAATAACGGTTCGTCAAGAAGTTCCTAAGGGATCAAATCAACAAAAGCAAACGTCTCATCAGGGACATGGAAGAAGACAATATCGCAGAAATGCTGATAGAAGGGATGTAATGAATTATGCATAACTTAATGTCATCAATGCCATTGTTGTTGATCCACCTGATGAGGTTCACTCAGAGGGATATGATGAAGAGGTTCTTGCTCAAGAAGTTGTACGCACAGACAAAAATGATGAAGGTGTGCGTACACGAAATCAAATCCTTACCCAAAATATAGGTAATCCTTCAAGTAACCCACTTCCCCCTCTCTGAAAGGTGTCCAATAAGAGAAAAGGAAAGAATTAGGATACATAACCTTCCTCGGGAGAAGGTCAATCGCTATCATTAGAGAAAATATTTGCACAACAGGAGGAAGAAATGAAGGAGTTGAGGAGGTTGAATGCAGAACTACTTCAAGGTATTCTTCCTCCTAAGCATGCTGGAGTTAGTCAGCCAAGGGAATTTGTTGTAGATGATGAGATGGACCAAGAATATCCTTATTTATCAGTACAACCTCACAGGTCTAATCCTATGGGTCAAGTGAAACAACAACCGGTGGTGTTATCATCAGTTTCATTTCCAGACACCACATCTGTACAAGCTACAATTATTGCACCTTCTCAAGTCCAAGCTAGCCAAATGTTTTTCTCAAAATTTAATAACTACTATTGAGTCATTAACATCTTAGTTGGAAGGTATGGAGAGAAAGCGTGCTCAAATTCAACCAGAAAAGAGAGCTTACCCTGAATGGGTTGATGTGATTCCTCCCCCATCAAATTTTGAAAGTACCACATTCCCAATCTTTAATGGTTCGGGAGATACAGAGCAACAATTTAAACATTTTGTTTCTCGTTGCGATCCTATGATGGGAACCCCTCAGCAACAAGAATCTGTTAAGCTCAGGTGTTTTGTACAGTCATTACAAGGGCCTGCTTTTGTTTGGTACAAAAGCTTGTAATCCCGGTCAATTACCGGATGGGAAGATCTTCGTCAACGATTCCTTCTTCAATTTAGCTCAACTTTTCCAAAGACAACAATTTTTGATCTTACAAATTGTAAGAAAAGGGAGAATGAAAGGGTTTTAGATTTCATTGCTCGCTAGAAGGGATTGAAATATTCCCTATGCTTAGCACTCCCTCAAGAAGAATTGTTGCCAATCTATGTGGAAAATCTGCGTGATGAATTATGCACACCATTGATCCCTGTGAAATACGTAGGAGGGTTTCGGGACCTTACTTCAATCGCTCAACAAATTTAAGATTCTCTTATGAAGATTAAGGATAAAACTCATGTAATTCCATCAGATCCAGGAAGGAGAATGGGTAAAGCAGAGACTGCTACAGTCATGCTTAAACAAGCACTTGTACCTGCTTCTTCTTCAAAACCTTCATCTTATCGAATTACTCCACCTCCTGAGCGTCAACAACAGAGTCTGTTTCGTCAATACTATCAAAGAGATCAAAGATGAAAACAATTTGATGATCTGAAGAGAAAAATTTATTCTTACTAAAATGAACACGTTTCTGGTTACTTCATTTCAGCTCTGGAGAATAATTTGGTTCAATTTACATGGCCCAAAAGGCCGAACAAGGAAGGCGATGAAGTCCGTCCCAACTATTTCCCCTTTCATCAGATGTTGGGGCATCCCATTCAGGAGTGTTTTGTATTCAAAGACCTCTTGAAAAAAATGGTCGACTCAGGACAAGTCAAATTGAAAGGTTCTTTAGCTCAGGTAGCATTTTTTACTGCTACAAATACAGAGGAAGAAGGTGAGTGGAAGTAAGTCAAAAACAAAAATGTATAGAAATATGATGATTGGATGGTTAGAAAAATGATTAACCGAACTCATGCCATTTTGAAAACGCAAATGAAGAAACCAATTGTGTCTTATACTATGAATGCTACAGCAAAACCCTCTTCCTCAGAGGGAAAATCCTCATAGAAA
The DNA here is from genome assembly GCA_963277665.1 of Viscum album. Lineage (NCBI taxonomy): Eukaryota > Viridiplantae > Streptophyta > Magnoliopsida > Santalales > Viscaceae > Viscum > Viscum album. Next base: position 870,651,744 of record OY728143.1, on the reverse strand, counting down.
CAGCATAATTCAAATAAATAGGAACAATCAGAAGAAGATGAAATCGTGTCAAAGCCCATGTTGTCTTTGACTCTGGAAGATTTTATACCATCTACTTCGAAGTAATGAGCACTGTCCCACCCAACGGCACAACCTAAAATGGATAATCAGGCAGATTCTTCATCAGATGAAGAGTTGATCTTTAGTTTTGTTAATATGATTCATTTAATAGATCCTTATGCTAGTCACAGTTTTGATCCTGATGAGCCTGAGTTCCCTGTATCAAACAGAAGAATTAGAGGGAGTTCCAGAGGTCTGGGATACAGAGGAAGACATGGATATCCCTGAAGCCACTATTCCAATTCTACCCCATCTAGAACTGTATATGCAGTAGAAACTCGTGGAAGATCCCTTCAGAGAGCTCAACAAAAAAAAAGAAAGTTCTTCCAATAGTAGCAGATTCAGTCATGGAACAATTATTCTGGAAGATCGGTTTGAGGTTCCTTCTTCTTCCTCTCAGCAAGTAAATAGACCTAATCGGTCTAATCTTCTAAAGCTGAGAGTATTTTCAACTCCTACCCTGATACAGAAAGCATCCACATCCAAAGCATCATCTTCTAAGGCACCTGCGAAACCACATGTTCCTATTGGGAAACACTGACCTTTGGATAAAAAATATGATGTTTTGAAGCATTTGTCACAAGTACCAGCCAAATTATCAATTATGGATGCCTTGAATCTATCAAAGGATCTTCGAGAGGAACTCATTAAGGCTTTGTCAAGTCCTCAGGAATTCGAAATTAAAATTGTTGCGGCTGAAGTCTACCATGTTGAGAATGGTCTTGCAGAATTCCATGCAGTGATATCTTTCACAGATGAAGATGAAAAAGATGTTGTACATAGACATATCAGACCTTTATACTTATCTGGAAAGGTCAATGGTGTAGACAACCGAAGATCTTTCATTGATAATGGTTCATGATTCAACCTCATCCCCATTCGTACACTTTGTCGATTGGGCCTCATAGAATCTAATTTATCTCCTTCTACTTTGATGTTATAAGGGTATGATAAAAATGAACAAGAACCACTCGGAGAGATTACACTCAGAACTCAGTTTAGATACCTTGTATCCAATTCAGATTTCATGGTTGTTGATCACGATACAACCTTCAATGTTTTTCTTGGAATACCTTGGCTACATCAACATGTGAATATCCCTTCATCATACCATCAATGCCTCAAATATTGTTTCGATGGTCAAATCGGGACATTGTAATGTGATAAGGCCCCTTCAAAACATGTGAATCTCAATACATTGAGGTGGAATTCTATCACATAAAGGGTAAGGAGAAATCCACAACAAAGGAGATTACCATGGTTAATGCTTCATTTGGTTTGGAAAAGATTCCAGTAAACCCATTCACACATGTGAGTACAGATTATGTGTTGCCTATCAGTCAAATTGACAGGATAGACCTGAATCCAAATGCTCTAATGGAAACTTCCATAATGTCAATTACGACAATCAAGCTAGACAACATGGGAGAAGTTGGTTATTCAACAAGAAATGATGAAATCTCAGATGGAGATGTCTTCATTTCATCCGCTAAAATCTGGTAAGTCTATACTTCACCAACTAGGTCAGAAGAAGTTATATCAATGTCAGAGGTGAACGATGATGTCGATTCTCAATCCATCATCTCCTCTTTATTACCCAAGAAGACCCATCATCATCAATATGGTCAGAAATAGAAGCCTCTTCGTCAAGATGTTCAAATTTTAACATCTCTCTTGATCCTAGAAATTCTACTTCATTATCTACTATGCAAGTAGAAATAGAGGAAATAACACATATTGAAGAAGAAGAGGAAAATATCAGGGATGCTCCTCCAGCTTTTGAATAGGGTATCTCTACTACTTTGTATGAACTCAGATAAATAAATCTTGGTACAAAAGAAAATCCATTCCACACTTTAATTAGTGCGACCATGACTCTTGAAGAGAAAGAGATTTATATTTCATTTTTAAAGAAAAATCGAGATATATTTACTTGGAACTATACAAATATTCCAGGGCTTGATCCTAATGTTTCTACTCATCGTTTGGGTTTTCCAAAAGAACATCGAGGATTCAAGAAAGCCGCAAGAAGAACACACCCAACCTATGTTTCCAAAATTGAAGCTGAAGTGGATAATCTTATTAAAGATAACTTCATCAGAGAAGTTCCATATCCCAAGTGGTTGGATAATTTTGTCCTTGTGAAAAATAAGAACATACAAATTAGAGTATTCATTGATTTCAAGGATCTTAATCAGCATTGTCCTAAGGATGATTTTCCAGTTCCGATCACAGAACTCTTAATTGATGAAACAGTTGGCTATGAAGCACTTTCCTTCATGGATGGATATTCCGGGTATAATCAAATCCGAATGGCTCCAGAAGATGAAGATTCTACAGCCTTCAGAGCCCCTCGGGGTGTGTTTTGCTATCGGGTAATGCCCTTTGGACTTAAGAATGCAGGCGCAACATATCAGCATGCCATGCATCGTATCTTCAAACCCTTATTAGGGAAGTTTTTTGAATGTTATGTGGACAATTTGGTGGTTAAATCCAGGAAATGTTCTAATCACTTGGCTGATTTGGAAGTCATATTCCACAAACTTCGGCAACACAATTTGAAGATGAACCCCTTAAAATGTGCATTTGGGGTAACCTCAAGAAAAGTTCTCGGATTTGTGATACACCATCATGGTATCGAAGTCGATCCTTGGTATGTAACCTCCTAGAAATTTTAAAGAATTGAGAGGACTTCAAGGAAATTTACCCTATATTCGGCGTTTCATCTCCAATTTGGAAGGCAAAAGTTTACCCTTCACCAAATTGATGAATAAGGGAGTCAATTACCAGTGGACTGAAGAATGTCAATAAGTATTCAATATTATCAAGAAATATCTCTTGAGTCCACCGGTATTAATTCCACCTGTTGAAGGAAGACCATTGATTCTTTATGTGACAGCTTTAGAGTGATCAATGGGTGCCTTCCTTGCTCAAAAGAATGATGCTGGGAATGAAAACAACCTCTACTATCTTAGTCGGACTATGATTGAAGCAGAAAACCGATATTCAAATATTGAGAAGTGCTTCCTAGAATTAATCTTTTCAGTTCAGAAATTGAGACACTACCTGCAACATCACAAGGTCCAATTGGTATCTCGCAATAACCCACTCAAATTCATCCTTAGTCGTCCAATGATTACAGGATGTCTGGCAAGGAGGGTAGATATTTTTCCAAAATTTGATATTTAGTATGTGTCTCAAAAGGCAATAAAGGGAAAATCTCTAGCTGATTTCCTTGCTGAACATCCTTCAGTAGAAGATACATCTTCATATATTGAACTTCCTGATGAGGAAGTCTTCTCTATTCAAGATAGTCTTCAAACATGGGAAATGTACTTTGATGGAGCTTATAGAAGTCCAACAGGGAATGAAATGGAATATCCTAAATTCAAAAAAGTTGGGTTAGTAATTGTGCTCATTTCTCCAGAAAAGGCAGCGCTACCCTATTCCTTCTCATTATTGGGAGGCGAGACAAACAATGAAGCAGAATACAAAGCTCTTATCACAGGATTGGAGTTTGCGCATCAAGCACAAGTGAATCACTTAAAGGTGAAAGGTGATTCAGACCTGGTAATAAAAAAAGTCAATGGGGATTACGCAATCAGAAAAGAAGAACTAATCCATTAGTATGATTACGTCAGAGAGTTAATGACAGAATTTCCTTCAGAACCGACATTTTCTTATGTCCCACGATCACAAAATTCCCAAGCTGATACACTGGATAATATAGCCACAGGTCTGGAAGATCCAAATCGAGATGAGAAAACCATCAGTATTGCCCACCTTTGTACAATTTCACCTTATGTTCAAACCAGAACAGAGGAAATCAATGAAATTAGTCCCATTCCGGAACCATATGGTCATACTACAGGATGGATGACACCTATCAGGGAATACGTTCAAAATGGAACACTTACACCTAATAGAGCCTGGAAAGAACAAGTTCAGAGACGTGTGGTCAATTTTACTCTTTATGATATCCCAAATCACCTAGAGGAAATTCTCTACAAAAGGGGTTTCGATGGAATTCTCTTCAGATTCATCGATGGTGAAGAGACAATGGCTATCGTGAAAGAAGTGCATGCAAGAGTCTGTGGTGACCACCAGTATGGACATAGACTATCTGATCAAATTCAAAGACTTGGATACTTTTGGCCTTCAATGATACAATATTGTGTTGATTTTACAAAGAAGTTTCATTCATGCCAAGTACATGACAACTTCATTCATCAACCTCCATAGTTTTTTCATACAGCTAAATACTCGTGGCCATTTGACACATGGGAAAAAGATGTGGTGGGACCTTACCCTTCTGCTACAACCAAGTAGTTTAAGTACATTATTACTGCTATTGACTTCTTTTCTAAATGGAAAGAGGCAATACCTCTCAAATAAGTCAGTTCTAAAAGCATTGTTAGCTTCATCAAGTCTAACATCATTACCAGATTTGGTAACCCTCATACCATATTGACGAATAGTGGCACCAACGTTTGTTCATCCTAGGTGAGGAAGTTGTATCAAGAATACAACATCAAATCCATACATTCCTCTCGGTATCATGCAACAGCCAATGGGCATATAAAAGCCTTCAACAAGACTCTGTCAAATATACTACAAAAGATGGTGGATAAAGATAAGAAATCATGGCCTGATAAACGCTTTCATGATTTATGGGCTTATCGAACCACCACCCACACTACAACGCGGTCAACTACATATTCATTTGTATATGGAACCGAAGCAGTCTTACCCATTGAGGTTCAATTACCCTCACTTAGGGTAGACATTTGTGATCAGTTATCTACAGATGAACAATCTCCAAATCAATTGGATGAACTGGAATGATTAGACAAGAAAAGATTGTGCACCTTTCACCACTTGGAAGTCCATCAGAATTGAATAGCACAAGATTTCAACAAAAAATTTCGTCTTCATTTATTCATTCAAGGAGAATTGTTATTGGTTCTCAAAACTCCAATGATACCAGGAAAGAAACCTACCAATCTTGAGCTAAAATGGGAAGGACCTTACTCAATACATAAGGTCTACTCCAATGGAGCTTATTATTTAATCTCAATGGATGGAGAACTCATTATGACTCCAAGCAATGCCAGATTTTTGAAGAAGTATTTTGTGTAACAAAAATGCATCTTCGTCCTACACGATGTTAAACTATGTTGTCTTTGCTGCAAGACATTAAACTGCATAGTCCCTTACGTCCAGCAAGACGTTAAACTGCACCATCCATGGTCCATGTATATGACCTTAAACTATTTGCATTTCTTTTTTCCAACATGACGTTATACTATATCATCCCATTTCGTCCAACATGATGTTAAACTGTGAAAAAGTTCCTAATACGTCCTATATGATGTTAAATTGTATTTTTTCATTACTACATGACATTAAACTGCACAGTCCCCATTTTCATCCAATATGACGTTAAACTATATTGTCCCCATCGTCTTATCTACAAGATGCTAAACTGTACAACACCCTATATTTGTTCTACATGACGTTAAACTATACAGCTCATTTGTCCTACATGACATAAAACTGAACAAAGTCCCTTAATACATCCTACATGACGTTAAATTTTATTTTGTCCCTAATACATGCAATTAAACTGTGCAACACCAATAGTCCTCACTGTAATACATTAAAGAACATAGTCTCTTCATATGTCCTACATGACATTAAGCTATCTATCGTTAATGTTTTTGCTACCTCTTATTTCTCACATTGAGTATGACTCACATGAGATTAGAGTAAACTTCAACCATAACACCTTTTCTGGGCCACTAACCATGTGTAAGTCCCAACAAGATATTTTAGGTTGTTGTCCTAAAAAAAACTTGATCTCTAATTCATTCTTAAATTGAACTACATGGAATTTGATCCTTGACTTTTAGGATGGGTACGTAGGCAACCTCCCAAGGTTCAAGCCCAAAGCCAATCTCTTCACATTGGTTCACCTTTGTCCTTGCTATATGACGTTAAACTGTACAACACTTGTCTTGTACGACAATAAACTACAACATTATTTGACACCCTCACCTGAGAGGGAATCATTATTTACATTGATCTCCAATCATGTTATATTCCAAAGACTACTTGCATACATGGAAATGCCTAAACCTTTTATCTTGGGTCAAACCATCATTGCACTAAAGTCACCTTTTCACCCTTCACTTGTACGAACGAAATCTATAGAAAGGGTATTTCAAGAACTACGTGCGGGTTGATTCCCATCCTTATGGGATACGTAGGAATGTTTGAGTATCCCTCGATCATACCCCCAAGTCTTTGGGCCTAACCCCAAATTTTACTTTATGTCCCCTGGCTGAAAAGTCCCCTTATGAAAACACACAATGTGTACTCCTTATAATGGTCCGAGCTCTATGACCCTAAACTAAGACTTCCTATACTCTCATCCCACATGACGTTAAACTATATTTCAAGAACTACATATGGATTGATTCCCATCCTTGTGGGATACTTAGTGAAGTTTAGCATCTCAATTAAAGACCTAGCCACAACATGATTTATGGTTAGCATTGGTCTATGTGTCTCTTTCATGCATTGAAAAATACCAATTTTCATGTGTCATACTCCTAAGCTTAAATACTTTCAGATCTCCAAAACCCTTTTCTTGACTTCTGGTCACAAAATGTCCAATTTTTGAGAGTTCTTTTTCCTGACTATGTAGCACGTGCCCTTAGGCGGCCTTGCATAAACATTCTACATAACAGACTTGTCATCCAAAAGATACTATTATTGGAATATGCAGCCAATGCCCTTAGGTGGACCTGCATAATTCAACCCCCTAACGGGTTTGTAAAATAATGGTAACTTCATTCTTGGGAGGAAAACATGTTCTGTCCTTATTTGTCTTAACGACAATATGAAGGGATCCGCAAAAAAAGGCCATCCTTAACATATTGGTCCCATACTCTTTTTCATGATCTGAAAGTATTCAAGTCTATGGTTTATATTTCCCTTCCCTATGTTTGGGTCAGACCTTTGTAGGAGTGACATTCATCCAATTCATAGACAATCTTGTTTGGAAATATCTTCTCTATATTCAAGTACCTCTCTCCATACAACAAACTCTATGCTTTGGAAAATTTGAATCTCCATAAACTTCCAATGGTTTTTTCGTAGTAGAAAAGTAAATTTCTGAGAGTTCTTTTTCCTGACTATGCAGCACGTGCCCTTAGGTGGTTTTGCATAACTAGTCTACATAACGGACCTGTCAGCCAAAATATTCTATTATTTGACTATGCAGCCAATGCCCTTAGGTGGCCCTATATAATTCTACCCCCTAACGGGTTTTTAAAATAATGGTAACTTTACTCTTAAGAAATAATTCTTCTAATTCATCTTAGTCCTTTTTCATATCATTCCTCATATTCAAAATTTCTTAATTCATCGTTTACATTTTCCCCCATACTTGAACATGGTAATATGTTTTCAGATAAATTATCAAGGAATGGAGTCAATTTTTATCCATTCGGTCAAATCTATCTCGACCTTAAACATTCTCCTTTTTATATCCGTCATGCAAGACTTTAAACTGCCCACAAAAGACAAGGGAATTTTGAATAAAAGTCAAGTATGAGCTCACTAAACATACATTTTGTATGATTTAGGTAATATTGAGCAATGAAAATATTCAAAGTTTGTAGGGTTAATTATAATAATCCTAGAAACAAAATCAAACTATGTTTACTAGGACCATTGGATTAGGTAAAAATTTAAAGCATGTAGTAAAAGAAAGTGTGCACAAATGATTGAGGATGGAAGTGTTTTTCATTTGATGCATAAGAGTTAGAAGGACATCCAAATATTGGAGTCTCTTCCCTTTTTCATGAATTACAAAATACTTTCAACATAACTCTTCATTTGATTTATGGCATCCCGATCTTCATCAACAGCCTCCTGGAATTCATTCTTTCAACTGGATATAATAAGAGATGTCGTGATACTAGCTCTTCTTGGAACAATTGTAAAAGGATGTTCATGAGTTCGGTTTGAGAAAATTTTCTACTGATCAAACAGTGACTATGTTTCTGTCCAAGAGACTTGGAAGATGGATACATGGATTTGAGAATGGATCATTAGAAGTAAAGAGCCATTTGGAGAAAGTACTCTTTTCAGATATGTTTCTAATACAATGATAGTCTTCTCTCCACCAACTGGTAGCGGAAAACATTTCAGCCCATGGGTTTTACATTTTCATATCTACAAGGAAATGGAATGGAAGAAAAATTTTAAAGTTCACACCATTGTTGTAGCTCTTAATGCACAACCTAACCAAAATAGAGGAGTAGTAGTGTAGCTACATCTCGGGCAGATAATTCTTTGCATCTGGAACGTTGACTCCTTGCAGATGACCATGGCCATACAGAGGCACGTAGATGCTCTGTGGGAATTTAAGATGATATTTCTTCAAGTACTAAGCCAAATCTGGGAGAGTACTGTCGCAGATCTCATAGTAATTATGGACAATAATGTTCATCATGTTATCAATCCGCTTGCGAGCTAGTTAATCAGCTGTTCCAATTCTCCTGGGAGCCATTTAATCTTCACAAAGGTTGAATAATTAACTCTTAAGTAAGTTAATTTTCCATAAAATTTGTGAAGAAAAGTGATACAATGGATAAGGCCTTAAAGTATGCAAGTCCCAAATTGGCCGCAAGTATAAGTGTATCACACAAGTTTTGGTGCGCAGGTATCACCGCACAAGTCCAAATACCTGTACAATAGCGCGGCAGAAAAGGAAGCAGCAGAAAATAGAGTAACTTGTGTGGCGAAGGAAACTTGTGCGACAAGAGCTCGGAAGTGTTCAGATTCGGTGCTTTGCGCGAGGAATGACCACATATATATAGGCAAGGTCGCACCTCTGCACGCCGAAGCCTACACAGCTCACCCTTGCGCGCCGCCAGTTGCACGCTCAACACCTGCGCACCACATGTTCTTTGGTTTTCTTCTTTACCTCAAAGTCACATCCTCATTTCTTTCAGATCCAACTATGAGGGGGAACTTTTTTTGACACTCCGTTTTCGTCACAGTGTCTAAACAACTGAAAAAGGGAATACCTTAGTCCAAGGTGATTCATCCTTTTAAGAAGCACAAAAAATCGACAAAGGCATGAAAAAGGATTTCTTCCCACTTGGGTCGTGAAAGTTTCATCATGGTCACGCAAGTATACTTGCACACCACCTAGTGGTCATGCAGGTGACTTGTGCGCCCTCTTTGATTCTCGCTCGGGGTCTTCATCAGCCTATAAATACCCCCGCTGGGCCTCCCATTTGAGGACAGAAAAATTCCAAAACTCATATTCGAGCTCCCGGCGCCCTAGTCTCTTTTGGAAGTCTTCCGAAAACTTCTATGATAATTTCTTACCTATAATGGAAGATTTAAACAGGTGAAACAAGGCCTAAGTGTTGAAATTCATCAACACCTATGCACCTAGGTGTTTAAACCCTTAGGGGAAGTAGACACACTTGCGCACCGCCTTATCACTTCACCAGATCCTACGCGCCTCTCTTTTGGAAGCCCCTAGGGATAATACTAAGGGCTTGATCCAAGCCTCGCCCAAGTATTATCCTATGGATTTACCTTCACGTAGGTACCTATGTGTCGCTTAGGTATACCTTCACGACCAGGACCTATGCGCCCAAGTAGGACCTATGCACCTACTTCTTTTTGGGTGCCCCTCCTGCCTATCCACCTATCCTATTCAAGATTCAGCCTTCAAAACCCTTTCCAAATCCATTTTTTGCATGGTTCCATTGTTGGCCTCTTTATCTGAAAGGAATTAGGTGGAATATCTCCTAAAACCTAGTGATTTACATATCTTTATGTCACAAAGGTTAGAGATTTCATTCATTTCAACCTCATCCTTTAAGATGAGAGGATCCTAAACCTGGGCCTCCTTTTCAGGAGTAAGCCCCAATCCAAGTTCTCGTAACCTGGGCCTCCTTTTCAGGAGTAAGCCCCATGTCCCATAACCTGGTCCTCCTCCTTAAGAGTAAGCCCCAGTTCTCAAATCCCTTTAACCTGGGCCTCCTCTTTAGGAGTAAGCCCCAGTTCTCCAATCCCTTTAACCTGGGCCTCCTCCTAAGGAGTAAACTCCAGTTATAATTTCTCTTAACCTGTCTTAATTTAATTTTTATTTTGGGCTTCCTTATTCAGAATAAAAACCAATCATAAGTCCTCTCTAATTTGGGAATCCTTCTCAAGATTAAGTCCAAAGTTAAGTATCCAAATCTCCATAAAGCACATATACCTTTATGGACCTTGTTCTTGGGTTTCTTCCCTAAATTAAATCCTAAATCTTCATCTATCTAGGTAGTCATACATACATTATCCCCACATCATTTCTTATAGTTGCATATTTCATGGCACAATTGTCTGGTTTTACCAATACCTCTTGTTTTTCACACCGAGCATGACTCACATGATCTTAGAGTGTATAAGTAATTATGACATCTTTCTTTGAGCAATCAATCATGCATAAACCTCATACTTATTTACTCTAACTATGTGGGTTCTGATTCCTTTTCTAAATAAGGATACATAGGTAGCCCATCTGCGGGTACTGTAAAGACCCGTAAATTTCAAAGGAGGGTCTTTACATTACTCCCACCTCAGGGCTTTACGTCCCCGTAAAGATAAATCATAAACTAGGGAAACAAATGTGGGTACTGAGCACGCATCTGAGCCTCCCGCTCCCATGTGCTCTCCCGGAGGTTCCCGTGCTGCCATCTGATGCGCACAAGAGGAATCGATTGCCCACGTAGGACCCGCTCCTGTCTATCCTCTATCTCTACCAGGACCTCCGAAAAAGTCACCCCATCATCCACGTCTAGCTCCCCATGGTCAATGATGTGTGTCAGTTCGTGCACATATCTCCTCAGCTGGGATACGTGGAAGACGTCGTGCACCCGGTGCAACTGAGGTGGTAGAGCCAGGCGATAAGCCACCTCGCCAATCCTGCTGATGACCTGGAATGGTCCGATGAAGCGTGGAGACAACTTGCCGCCTCAGCCAAATCTCTGTAATCCACATTGAGGTGAGACACACAAGAAGACGTGGTCGCCATCCTCGAACTCTAGTGGCCTCCGCCTCCTGTCATCATAAGACTTCTGCCGGCTCTGAGATGTCCTCATCCGCTCCTGGATGACCTGGACCTTCTCTGTCGTGGCCTGGACCATCTCTGGTCCCACAAGTGCTGACTCCCCAGGGTCTGTCCAGCACAAAGGAGATATGAAAGGTCTACCGTATAACACCTCGTATGGTGCCATCCCGATGGTGGAGTGGTAGTTGTTGTTGTACGCGAACTCCACCAAGGGTAGGTGATCCTCCCAGGTGCGACCAAAGTCGAGGACACATGCACGGAGAATGTCCTTGAGAGTCTGAATGGTCCTCTCCGTCTGACCATCCGTCTGAGGGTGAAACGCGGTGCTGAGACGTAGCCGCGTCCCGAACACCTCCTTCAACCCTTTCAAAGCCAGGAAGTAAAGCGAGCGTCCCGATCGGAGACGATAGACGATGGCACACCGTGAAGCCGTACAATCTCCTGAACGTAGAGACGCCCCAAGCTCTCCACTGAGCCCTGCTCTCGGATGGGTAAGAAGTGTGCCGACTTGGTGAGTTGGTCAAAAATCACCCAAATGGAGTCGTGACCTCTCAAAGTGCGTGGAAGTCTAGTCACGAAGTCCATAGATATCCCGTCCCACTTACACTCCGGGACCTCCAAGGGCTGTACCAAGCCTTCTGGTACCTGATGCTCTGCCTTCCCCTGCTGGCAGGTGAGGCATCGAGAAACAAACTCTGCCACAACCTTCTTCATGCCTGGCCACCAGTGCTGTTGTCTGAGGTCCTGGTACATCTTCGCCACTCCAGGATGTACCGCCAATGGAGAAGTGTGAAACTCTCTCAGCACCTCCTCTCGTAAAGGGACTGGTACCAAGGTACATCCTCTGAAAATGATGTCATGCCCTGCTCCAAAGGAGAACCCATCAGGTGCCTGTCCTGAGGATAACTGTGCACGCCGCATCTCACAGTCAGCGTCCTCACGTTGTGCCTCTCTGACCCGCTACAGTAGTGGAGGGGTGACTGTGAGAGACTGGAGGAAGTCTTCTCCATCTCTATCCACAACGGATATCTACAAGGTGGCTAGCTGCTCTGTCGCCTCCTCAAGTAGCTGAATTCCCGTCCTCCTGCTGAGGGCATCGACTACTACGTTCCCATTCCCATGAGTATAGACTATCTCAAAGTCATAGTCCTGGAGGAACTCGAGCCATCGTCGCTGTCTCAGGTTCAGGTCCTTCTGTGAGAAGATGTACGTGAGACTCTAGTGGTCAGAAAAGAATGTAAAGTGCTCGCCCATCAGATAGTGCCGCCATATCTTCAGAGCGAAGACCACTACTGCTAACTCCAAGTCATGGGTAGCGTAGTTCTTCTCATGTGGCCTCAACTGACGTGATCCATAGGCAATCACGGCCCGATCCTGCATCAGGACACATCCGAGTCCGGTCCCTGATGCATCACAGTAGACTACGTATCCAACTCCCTCCTCAGGCAACCTCAAGATAGGTGCACTGGTCAATCTCTGTATCATCTCCTGGAAGCTCTGCTGACATCTGTCTGACCACACAAAGGGTTTCCCCTTCTTCGTCAAAGCTGAGAGTGGCACCAAAACTCTGGAGAAGTCCATCACGAATCTCCGATAGTATCCGGCTATACCCAAGAAGCTCCGCACCTCCGTCACGCTCCTGGGTGGCTCCCAAGCTGGCACTGCCTCAATCTTCGCGGGATCCACCGCAACTCCCGCCTCAGAAATGATGTGCCCCAAGAAGTGGACCTCACATAACCAGAACTGGAACTTCGAGAGATTGCCATAAATCTGGTGCTCTCGGAGTGTGTCTAGTACAACCCGCAAGTGGTAGGCGTGCTCCTCCTCCGTGGTCGAGTATACCAAAATGTCGTCGATGAAGACCATGAAAAATCGATCGAGTTATGGATGGAAGATCCTGTTCATGAGGCTCATGAACATTGCTGGAGCATTGGTTATGCCGAATGGCATAACCAAGAACTCATAGTGGCCATACCGACACCTAAAGGCCGTCTTCTTCACGTCCTCGTCTCGAACTCTGAGCTGATGATATCCTGACCTGAGTTCTATCTTCGAGAACCACCGCACTCCCTTGATCTGATCGAAGAGGTCATCAATCCTCGGTAGAGGATACTTGTTCCTCACTTTCACCTGGTTCAGGTGATGATAGTTGACACACAGTCGCAAGCTCCCGTCCGCCTTCTTGGTGAAAAATATCGGGGAAGCCCAGGGTGAAACACTGGGTCGGATGAACTCCTTGCCCTGCAAGTCCTCCAACTGTACCCGTAGCTCTCGAAGCTCAGCGGGGGCCATCTGATACGCTGGAGTGGATATTGGGGCTGTCCCAGGGTACAGATCAATATAAAAGTCTACCTCTCTGCGAGGAGGTAGCCCTGGAATGTCATCGGGAAAGACGTCCGCGTACTGATCCACCACTGCAGGAAAACTAGGACTCCGCACGTCCACTGCTCCTAAGATGAGACTAGCCAACTGATGAGTGATGGGCTGTCCTCTCCTCTGCAGAAGTCCATCCTGTGCTGCGAAGGCTCCCTTCTCACCAGTGAAGGTGAAACTTCTCCCGTCGGTGCGCACACATCGCACCTTGCGCCTAAAACATTCAATCTGAGCATGGACTGTAGATAACCAATCCATGCCCAAGATGACTTCGTAAGGCCTAGACGACGCTACAAGAAGATCCCAACCGAAGCTCTCACCTCCTAGAGTAAGTTCACACTACCGGCACCAGTGCGTAATCATCGAGTCTGCTCCCGTAGGGGTCTCTATCCATAAGGATCGAGCCAACGGCTCTGTCGGAATCTCCGAGCTCCGAACAAGGGCAGCGGCTATGAAAGAGTGACTCGCTCCTATGTCTATAAGAACTGCAGCAAGGGTGGAATAGACACAGATCGTACCTCGAATCATCTCTGGCGTGCCGTGGTCATAGGCCTCCGCTGCCTGGAGCTGTGCCTGTCTCTGCCCGCCAGCTCCCTGTGGTCGGGGCGGGGCTCCTGGTGGTGGTGGTGGTAGAGCCTCAAAGCGTCGCCCACCACCTGCTGCTCAGCCAGCTCCTCTGCCTCGTCCGCCTCCTCCCTGCGGACCGCCACGGTCGACCCTCTGCCTCTGCCTAGGTGGCCCATCCACTGTCTGCTGCTCCTCGGTACGGCGGGTCGGGCAGTCATGAGCCATGTGGCCCTGCCCGCCGCAGGCGTAGCACTGCTTGCCTCTCGGAAGACTGGCTCTGTGCTGTGTGCCCCGCACTGCTGAGCCAGTGTCCTGAGGTCGTCTACGAGAGGGTCTGGTTTGCTTGGAACCCTGAGTCATCCGTCGGCTACCTGCTGCCGAAGACTCCGCTACCTGCCGCCCTGCGGTAGGTCTCGCTGTGGACTCAACCAGAAAGCTCTCGATCAGAAGGTCCTGCTCCAGTACTCCTGCTTGGGTCAGGATGCTGAGGGAGATCAGCGATGACCTGATCTCGTGTCTCAAACCCTGCTCAAAGGTCTGGGCCTGGAAGAAGGGGTCCCGTACCTTGTCGGTCGAGTAGAGAGAAAGATCGGTAAACCTCGCCGCATACTGGGCGACCGTCAAGCTGCCCTGCCACAGCTGAAGAAGCTCCTGGATGCGCACTGCACGGAGGGTGGCCGAGACGAACTCTGAGCGGAAAAGGATCTCGAAGTCCGTCCAGAGAAGAGATGCGTCATCATGCACCTGGAGCATCAACCTCCACCATCGGCCCGCTGCTGCGTGCAGTAGGCTCACCGCGAGGATCACCATGAGGTCTGCTGGTGTCCTCACTAGCCTGAAAACTCGTACGACCGCCTCCATCCAGTCCTAGGCTGCCTGGGGGTCCATCTCCCCATGAAAACTGGGTGGTCGCTAGCACTGGAACACGTGCAGAGCTCCGAGGCGACGTGCATCGTCAGCGGTCGGTGCTGGAAGCATCGGGGGCTCGGCGGGTAAAGGTACCGCTGGTGCCTCTGCTGTCAACGGGCCCTGTACCAAGGCCTTGTCGCTCGGCGGGCTGTCGTCGCGCTCTACTCTCGGAACCCTAGCTGGCTGCCATCGTGGGGCCATCCTGAAAAGGAAATAAGTGCGCCACGGTTAGAACAGTATACCTAGTGAGATGACACAAGTAATCACGAAGAAAACTTGAAAACACACATGCAATCAATGTTTTCGTGCAGTAAGTTGGAAATCAGAAGTCAGGGTCCTGGTGTACGGATACGTCGGCCGCCACACCAACATTGGACTCCCTAGACTGATAACCACACTCAATACGCTAAACACTATTGCTTCACATAGAGGAAAGATCAGAGTCTGTGGTAGAACCGACCGCCTCTGATACCAATTTTTCACGACCCGTCCTCGGGGCCCGTGTCGTGACTACCCCAAGCCCGCCTTCCATAGGCCAGGGGCTGGCGACTAGCACCAAGGCGTAAATCCCGGAAAAAGGGAAGGCATTTCCTTTGAAAAGTAAACAAGCACCACAGAGTAAGCAAGTGGAAAAGTAATCACTAAGTAAAAACTGTAACAAGCTGGTACAACAGTAAGTGCAGAAAAGTAAAGGGGGCTGGAAGTACAAGCCCAACTGTAAAGTACAACTGAACGGGAAAAAAACAGCAACTGAAAAGTAAAGCCGCAGCGTCGAGCCGTCCTCTGGAAGTCCCACCTAAAGGGTGGGTACAGATAGCCTCTGCTGCTCCTCGGGTCCACCTGACCGCTCCGAGTACGTCCCGCCCAGTGGTCCACCTCCAGGTACTGTCCTGCTCTGCAAGCCTCCACTACAATCAGTGTTGTCCATTGTCTGCAACCAACACAACGTAGTGCGGGCATAGCCCGTGCAGGGGGAGTATAAGCTACTCAGTAGGGACCCCGAGACCCCCGAAGGTCTCCCAAAATCCACAAAGGATAAACCACAAAGGAAAGATCCAATCACGAAGTAATAACCGACACTGGTAAGGTATATGCCCATACATATACCTAAGTCATCAATTCCCATTCGGCTCCAACATCCGAGCCCAAGCACAACCCAGTCCACACAGAAAAGTAAAACGTAAACCCACACAGGATAGCACAACACAATCCACGAAGGAGAGCAAAGTAATCCACGAAGGAAAGTAAACAGTAAATCCACACAGGATAGTTCAACACAATCCACAAAGGAGAGTAACACAAGATTCAGCTCACACAGGTATACTTCTTCAAATGACGATAGAGATGATCACTGATCCGTCTAAGTCGTCGGACCCACAAAGGATCGTTAGGTACTAACCCCCGCAAAGACCCACACAGGATCGGACCCACACATGATCAATAAGTAACTAACCCCCGCAAAGACCCACACAGGATCGGGCCCACACAGGACCTGTAGGCGCTGGCTCACACAGAACCGCTGAGCGCTGACCCACACAGGATCGGATCCACACAGGATCTGTAGCACTGATCCACGTAGGATCACTGAGTGCAGTAGTCGTCGCAGTCCACTAAGGATCTTTGCACAGTCGTCACCGTAGTCCACTGAGGATCTCTGTACAGTCGTCGCTGCAGTCCACTCAGGATCTCTGCACAGTCGTCGTTGTCGAAGTAGCAGCCAGCACTAGGGTTCTCGAACACAACAAGATTGTTCAGGAGGGTCCACTCCACGAGCCGAGAGGCTGATACATCAACTGACACATAGTCCAGAGTTGATGTATCCAAAAGTTCTGTATCGTTAATAGGAACTCAACGTCGCAGATGACGAGTCAATCGGACGCCCAGTCTGAGAGATATTGGCTTTTTCGTCCTAGGGGCCCAGTTGGGTTTTAAGGCAAAACCAACCCAACCGTACTCCACCTGCGTCCAAACCTTGGGCAAAGTATGCCAAAAGATCTGTCTCACTTAAAGGAATTCAACAAAGTTGACGACACGTCGATCGAACGTCCGAAGCTCAAGATATGAGCGTTTCCGCTCCGAGGGCCCGGTTGGTTTCGTGTACGAACCAACCCGGCCGAACTCAAAGTATTCCGAAACCTTGAGTGCAATATACCGAAACGACCGTCTCGATCCAAGGATCGCGTTTCCGCTGATGGCGAGTCGTTTGGAGGCCTGTAGCTCACGTTACAGGCAAAAGACCGAAACGGTCCGAAGACGGGGGGTCTGGGCCTGGGCCGACCCCCCCTGGGTCGACCCAACCCGGTCCGACCCGACTGGACCCGGTCTGGTACGGCCAGGGCACGGCCCGACCGGTCGGACCGGCCCGGCTCGGCTCGTCCGAGCGGCCGACCGAGGCATCCGTGGGGCGCTGCCCCCGCGGGTTGGAAGAGTCGCAGCCCCGTGTGGGGCCGCGCTGGAGATCAGCGAACGCGGCTTCAGCCGCGTCCCTTGCGGGCGAGCCGTACCCGCGCAGGGTCACAGCTCTTCCAACCCGCAGGGGCAACGCCCCACGGCTACCTCGGTCGGCCGCCTGGCCGAGCCGAGCCGGGTCGTGCCCTGGCCGGACCGGACCAGGTCCAGCCGGGTCGGACAGGGTTGGGTCGACCCGGTTCGGCCGACCCAAGGGGGGGGGGGGGGGGGGGGGGTCGGCCCGGGCCCAGACCCCCGTCTTCGGACCGTTTCGGTCTTTTGCCCGTAACTTGAGCTACGGGCCTCCAAAAGACTCGCCGTCAGTGGAAACACAATCCTTGGATCGAGACAGTCGTTTCAGTATATCGCACTCAAGGTTTCGGAATACTTTGAGTTCGGCTAGGTTGGTTCGTACACGAAACCAACCGGGCCCTCGGAGCGGAAACGCTCATATCTTGAACTTCGGACGTCCGGTCGACGTGCCATCGACTTCGTTGAATTCCTCTAAGTGAGACAGATCTTTTGGAATACTCCGACCTATGTTTGGACGAATGTGGAGTACGGTCGGGTTGGTTTTGCCTTAAAAACCAACCGGGCCCCTGGGACGAAAAGCCCAATATCTCTCAGACCGGGTGTCCGATTGACGCGCCGTCTGCGACGTTGAGTTCCTGTTGACGATACAGAACTTTTGGATACATCAACTCTGGACTATGTGTCAGTTGATGTATCAGCCTCTCGGCTCGTGGAGCGGACCCTCCCGAATGAGCTTGCTGTGTGCGGGAACCCTAGTGCTGGCTGCGACTTCGACAGCGACGACTGTGCAGAGATCCTCAGTGGACTGCAGCGACGACTGTGTAGAGATCCTCAGTGGACTGCGTCGACGACTGTGCAGAGATCCTCAGTGGACTGCGATGACTACTGCACTAAGCGATCCTACGTGGATCAGTGCTACAGATCCTGTGTGGATCCGATCCTGTGTGGGTCAGCCCTCAGCGGTTCTGTGTGAGCCAGCGCCTACAGGTCCTGTGTGGGCCCGATCCTGTGTGGGTCTTTGCGGGGGTTAGTTACCTATTGATCCTGTGTGGGTCTGATCCTGTGTGGGTCTTTGCGGGGGTTAGTACCTAACGATCCTTTGTGGGTCCGACGGCTTAGATGGATCAGTGATCATCTCTATCATCATTTGAAGAAGTATACATGTGTGAGCTAAATCTTGTGTTACTCTCCTTTGTGGATTGTGTTGAACTATCCTGTGTAGATTTACTGTTTACTTTCCTTCTTGGATTACTTTTCTCTCCTTCATGGATTGTGTTGTGCTATCCTATGTGGGTTTACGTTTTGCTTTCCTCTGTGGACTGGGTTGTTCTTGGGCTCAGATGTTGGAGCTGAACGAGAATTGATGACTTAGGTATATGTATGGGCATATACCTAAGCAGTGTCAGTTATTACTTCGTGATTGGATATTTCCTTTGTAGTTTATCCTTTGTGGATTTCGGGAGACCGTAGGGGGTCTCGGGGTCCCTACTGAGTAGCTTATACTCACCCCTGCACGGGCTATGCCCGCACTACGTTGTGTTGGTTGCAGACGACGGACATCGCTGATTGTGGTGGAGGCTTGCGGAGCAGGACGGTACCTGGAGGTGGACCACTGGGTGGGACGTACTCGGAGTGGTCAGGTGGACCCGAGGAGCAGTGGAGGCTATCTGTACCCACC
The DNA here is from genome assembly GCA_963277665.1 of Viscum album. NCBI lineage: Eukaryota > Viridiplantae > Streptophyta > Magnoliopsida > Santalales > Viscaceae > Viscum > Viscum album. The sequence continues at coordinate 870,632,491 of OY728143.1, read as the reverse complement.
CTTCAGGTGGGACTTCCAGAGGACGGCTCGACGCTGCGGCTTTACTTTTCAGTTGCTGTTTTTTTTCTTTCAGTTGTAATTTACAGTTGGGCTTGTATTTCTGGCCCCCTTTACTTTTCCGAACGTACTATTGTACCAACTTGTTACAGCTTTTACTTAGTGATTACTTTTCTGCTTGCTTACTATGTGGTTCTTGTTTAATTTTCAAAGGCAATGCCTTCCCTTTTTTCGGGATTTATGCCTTGGTGCTAGTCGCCAGCCCCTGGCCTGTGGAAGGCGGGCTTGGAGTAGTCACGGCACGGGCCCCGAGGACGGGTCGTGACAGGTACGATCCCAACTCTGAAATAATCTATGTCCTTCTGAATGAAAATAAACTTTAAGTTCCACACTTAGTGGCTTTAAAATCAGTATTTTTATCATAACGACCAAGAGATTTCTATATAATGTATCGAAGGATACCATTGACTAAGAATCTGTAAACAAATACTGATGATTCCCTATCGATGAATAAACTCGAATACATATAAAAGATTCTCTAAATCTCCTACATACTAATCATTGATTTTCAGATCTAAAGGAAAGCTCATTTTCATACTTGGTAATGTAATAAGGATTCCCGAACATAACCTAAATCTATAAAGAGAGTCCCAGAGTAGACAATAATTCCCCTAAAAAAGGTTTGATGAGTCCGACCTCCCATCCTCCCAACCAATGAAAATTCTTAAGCCTCATCTGTCCACAACTAATGAGCACCTAACTTTGGAAAGTAGGTCCAAATGGATATAGAAGCATTGTATGTTTCTAGTTCTACAAAAAAACCTGTTAGAAACCGCTTGGAATGTTTGAACCTTAAATCAACAACGTCATCCCCATTTCCATTGGAAACTAGGAGTCAGATTGGGATCGATGCTTATGCAGGGAGATGGAGTCGTTGTGTACGGGTCTCGGCAGTTGAGGTCACATGAGAGGAACTACCCGACTCACGATCTGGAGTTGGAAGCTATTGTTCATGCCTTACGCTGTTGGAGACATTACCTTATGGGAGAGAACTTTGTGGTTTTCACTGACTACAATAGTCTCAAGTACATCTTCACTCAGTGTGATCTGAATCTGAGACATCGCAGGTGGTTCGAGTATCTTCAGTCCTTCGACTTTTAGCTTTCCAATACACCGGGAAAGAGAAACACAGTGGCTGATGCGTTGAGTAGGAGAACTCTGGTTCATGCAGTTCAAGAGGCCAACAGTGAGTGGCATCTTATGGCTTTGTTCTCTAAGATGAATTTGGATGTTCATGACAAGGAGGAGCAGAATTTTCTTTCTTATGTAGCTGTTACCTCAACTCTTCTTAATCGGGTACGGATGATGCATCTATCAGACTCAGAAGTCCTAGTCCTGTGGGAGAGTGTGTCAGGAGAGGACCCTCTTTTTGGATGGATAGTGGGAGAGGATGAGATCTTGTGTTTCTAGGGAAGCGTATGGGTGCCAGTAGACATATTCTAGGAGCTGATGCGGGATATTCATTCTTCATTTTGGGAAGTTCATCCTGGCATCACCAAAATGTATCGTGATATACACCGCCAGTACTAGTGGCTAGGTATGAAGAGAGATGTTTCTGGGTTCATCATGAGATGTTCTACTTGTCAGTAGGTAAAGGCGGAGCATCGGCGACCAGAAAGGATTTACAGCAGTTACCCATTCCTGAGTGTAAGTGGAATGATGTTGCGATGGAATTCGTGACCGGGTTACCGAGGTCAACTTGAGGGAGTGATGCTATTTGGGTTATCGTCGACAGGCTTATGAAGGTTGCTCACTTCTTGCCGATCAATGAGACCTACAACGTTGATGAGCTGGGATGGTTGTACATCCGAGAGATTTTCCTTCTGCATGGAGTTCCACACTCCATTGTTTCAGATAGGGATACATGTTTTACTTCTCCGTTCTGGAAGGGGCTTCAAAAGGCTTTGGGTACACAGGTACTTTTAAGTACAACATACCATCCCCAGTGCAGAGACCCGAAGCTTGACATACATGGATATTACATTACTTTTTTGGAATACTTAATACATAAAAAATACATACACACAAGGACCATAATAGTTTAGTGTCTTTGGAAACATGGAACGTAATCTTCTAATCGTGGTGAAAGATCTTCAACATCGACCATAAAGATCTTCAACTTTTGTTTCCTTACCTAAAACCTTTATTTTAATCCTGGGGGAAAATAAAACATAAAAAGGGTGAGCTCAAATGCTCAGTAAGGGTAAGAATGGATAAAATAAAACATACCATATACATTTGAACTTAAAAACATGAACATAATGTTTAAACATCAAAATCTTGAGCAACGACATAAAACATGGAAGTACATAAGGCATAAATCATAATGGAAAATAAATCATGATAAAATAGCATGGGAATAAAATATGTAATTGTGGAAACCATTCAGCACTTGTTATGATTTCCATAGTAGCCGAGGCATTGCTGCCAATTCCATCTTAGTGGACAAAGTCCCTTTCTGAATAGAGTTCACTCCTCGTTTCAGTCCTGTAACACTGAACTAGATTAACTTACCGTTCCAGCCACGTCTATCTCATGAGATATAAATCTTTACCCAATGAATTGGAGGGAGATATAGGTCCCACCCATCTCATGATGAAATCATTCTTTCGTGTTCCACAAAATCATAAATCATCCATCATAGCATAACCCATGTAATAAAATAGGATTCTTAAACATCATGCCATCATAACATAATCCATAAAAAAATTGATATCATTTCTTCATAAGAAAATTGAAACCATTTAAATCATAGAACCATTTTACTTGAAACATACACATATGAAATAATGTCATCTTAGATGGAAAATAGTTTTGACAAAACACTTGAAATGAATTCTTGAGGAAAATATCCTTGTTTCTTTAAAATCATTTTATTTTCACAAAATTCCATGCAATTTTAAAAGAAAATGGTTTTATTGAAAATAATCATGCAATCTTGTAGAGGAAGCTTCTTGAAAATGAGGCATTATGAAACCGTAAAAATCCGTTCACGCCATATAAGTTAAAAATAACATTCTCCTCGTACTTTTGTCGAAAAAGTAAAAAAGTACCTTATATGGTAACCAAAGGAAAGATTTCATTCATAAAATGTGGTAAAAAGTCAATAAAGGGTAAAAATGACTTTAAAAATTCATGGAAGAATATTTAATATTTTATAAAAACATTTTTAGAAAACATGGTCATGGATGATAAACGTAACCCTAGTAAATACTTACATAAAAGCAATATCGGATAAAAATGAGATTGAAACTTTATCCCTTAACTTAGGTCTGATATACTTAGTATGGATCCAAAAATTATGTATAATGATTTAAATAATGTCATTGACTTATTAAATAATCATATTCACTGTTATGATATAATATATGTTTCACTTATGACTTTATATTACCCGTTCTTTTGTAAATTCCATGTTAAAGTAGCGTTTTGGGTAAAATCATTTCATTTATCGTATGTGTTTCGACTTATCATTCTTTATATTATTACTTATATCATGATTTACATAATTCCAGAGTGTAAAACATGATTTATATATAATATATATTCATAATATACATATATATTATAGATCTATAAAAAGAAAGGAAATACACCGTTCATGGAGACGGTAGGCCGTACGTACGCATGAACGATGTTTTCGTTTCCTTATTGAATTGAATGAAATTAAATAGATGACATACATATATATACATATATCCAGTAGCATTATTATTTCATATATTTCATTATTTTTCATTATATATACTTTATAATCGTTTTTGAATGGTTAATCATGGAAAATGAATCTCATCGCGTTCGTGGAGACAGTAGTCCATACGTACGCATGAGCGATGATATCATTCCCATGATCGTGGAATTGTATTAATGTGTATGTATAATATCACATAATCAGTATCACTTTACAATAATCATATATATTCATTACTTTCACCATTATAATCATCCAATTAAGGTGGTGGTGGAAAATAGATTACACCACGGCGTGGAGACGATATTCCGTACGTACGCACGCGCGATGATTTCGTTTTCCGTAGGATGGATAGATGGTGAAATATGATTGTTTCATACTTATAATAAGATATCTGTATATGAGTGATACTGATGTTATTACTTCATAATGAAACAACTAAAGAAGAAGAAGTGGAAGAAGAAATAAAGTTGAAAGAATCGGTAACGAACATTACCTTTTCTTTGAAGTGCCTCTTTGAGACCTCCTCTTACGGCACTAAAATTCCTCTTTGAAGAAGACCAGGACCTCTTTAATGTTTCTAGGGAACTGGAGAAGAGAATTTGGAAGGGGTTGGCTGAGCTTGAAGGCTCATAGTGGTGTGAGGAAGAGAGGGAGGAGGTTCCCTTTTATAAGGGAGGAGAGAGGCACCTTTGGAAAAACTAAAAATATTATTTTATTATAAAGTCATATTCAGTTTTTAATAGCTCCAAATTGAGTTATTTCGAATATAAGGTGGGGATGTGTCTAAATCCTCTCATCCAATAGAATTTGGACAAGTTTAGGTTTCTATTTTAACCTTATCATTTAGATTTAACCTTAAGTTAAATAATTTTACTTTTACCGTGTCTTCTTGTTTCTTACACTATAAGGTTAATAAACTTACTATAACAAGATAAACGAACCCCAAGTTGTTTATTATTACTATATATAACCTTATCTAAGTCATTTGGCCGAACCTTATATTTTTAGGAATAAAATAACAATTAATAATATAATATTTGTTTTAAAAACTATTTTATGTCAATTTTGACACTATTTGGTAATTTATTTTTGTGAAAATAATAACAGAATGATTAGTTCGAAAAAAATTAATTAAATCAATACTAACATGTCATATTAAACTAGAAAATTAGTGGAATTCATAAAAAGTCTCAAATTACATTTATTTGGGTATTTATTACATCAATTATGTCAATATTTCATTAGTAAGATAATTAAAATAAATAAAATACCATTATGTAGGAAATATTTTTATCTTTATAATGAATATTTATAGTCGAATTTATCTTATGTATAACCCTATATTAAAAATGATTTACTTATTAAACTTTGATTTTAAATATTTTAACCCTTCTTTAAATAAATTAATATTAAATGTCCTAATCTAATCCAAGTGGGCCTAAATGGTCATATTTTATTCCTAAGGTTGTTTTTGGTCGAATTACACTTATACAATAGAATTAGGACATGTGTTAGGGTAATAATAATATCATTTTTACCCTTAATTGCCCTATTTACTTTTAACCATGGTAAAAAAAGTAAAAAGTTATTATTCACCAAAAATTATTTTCATCTCAGTGAACCACATTTTAGTCCTTGATATTAACTGTGTCTCTCAGATTTTTGAAATTCAATTCACAGAAGTGGTAAAATTTCATTTAAATGAAAAAGTCAGTTTTTTAACTACCACTAAGTGGTTTTACTATTCATCAAAAAATGAAAGTTTCCAGAAAAATACCAAAAATTATGCCTAAGATATATTTGATATTATGAATTCAAAAATGATGTCTATTTTACCAAATTCAAAACATATAAGTTGCATTAATTAATTTAAAAATTAATTATCATCGTCAAAACAAATAGCGTGTTTTTAAGAGATAATTACTATCAAAAGATAGACACTTGTTTATGTCTGGTTTAAATGTGAAATTACTTCCAATGACCAAAATTGTATTAAATGGTAAAAATATATTCTAAATATACTTTAAAACCACTCAAATTAATAATTTATCACTATTAATTATTTCAATTAAAAAAGTTGTTTTTAATTAAAATTTAGTAATTTTCACTATTCATCAGAATATGAAAGTTATCTGAAAAGTACCAAAATTTCACCGTAAGCTAATTCCGATATTCTGAATCCAAAAATGAAGTCCATTTTGAAAGATAAAATTTATAAAATTTCAAAAAGTGGGTATTACTATTCACAACGGCTAGTTCATAATAATATTATAATAATATCTCGTTTAGTGAAACTTGGTACTGCGTACTACACACACTATCGAGGAAGGTATTTATTGCGTGTAATGCAAGACAAGTCAGAGATGCGTGTTGTGCAAGCTCCTTTTGGTGTAGCATACAACACAAGACATTAATGAAATTAAAAAGAATATTTTTCATAAAATCTCGGGGTGTTACACCCAAACGGATGGCCAGTCCGAGCATACAATTCAGGTGATTGAGGATATGCTCCGAGCATGCATTATTGACTTTGGCGGTTCTTGGGAGAAGCATATTCCTCTTGTGGAGTTTGCCTATAACAATAGTTTTCAGGCGACTATTTAGATGGCACCTTACGAGGCTTTGTACGGTAGGCCATGCCGATCACCTTTATGCTGGCTAGAGGCAAGAGAGGCAGCTTTGCTGGGACCTCATCTTGTTCAGGAGACCTCAGAGTAGATAGAGTTGTTTCGGAAGAGGATGACTACAACACAGTCTTGACAGAAGTCTTATGCTGATCAGTAGAGACATCCTCTGGAGTTCGAGGTCGGGGATTAGGTTTTCCTGCATGTCACACCGAGGTTGGGACACAAGAGGATTCAGAGACAGGGTAAGCTTTCACCGTGGTACGTCAGGCCGTTTGAGGTGTTGGAGATAGTTGGGCCGGTTTCCTATCGGTTGCAGTTACCCTAAGGTATCGGGCTATGCACAATGTCTTCCACATTTCTCAGCTTCGACGTTACTTTTCAGACCCGTCTCATGTCTTTCAACCTGAGGAGGTTGAGCTTGAAGCAGATGCGTCATTTTAGGAGCATCCTATTCGGATTTTCGATCACAGTACAAAGGTTCTCTGTGGCCGGTCTGTTCCTCTGGTACGAGTGCTATGGCAGCACGAGCGAGTACAGGACGAGACCTGGGAGAGGGAGACTGATGTATGATCGTAGTGTCTAGATCTGTTCGGGGTTTCTTCTTCTACGCCTCGCTAGGGAAATTCGGGGACGATTTTCATTAATGGGTGAAGTTTGTAAGAACCCGAATGTTCGTTTCATGTATTTTTTTCCTTTTCTGGTCATTTTTGAGAAAAAGTAGAAAATCTGGAAATTTTCGAAATACATGCAGGGTACTTTATATGTACACATCGTGTACTTTGATGCAGCGCCAGGCCGTCTGCTGGCCGTATTCGGGACACACACACGGTGTGTAGGGGCAATGTGGAGGCCACTTTAAGTGGAGTACGGAAAGGCCAAGTACACGCCGTGTACTTATTTTTTCATTAAATGGACTAGGGTCGCACCTAATCGACGAAAACATCTTCTTCTCCAGGTTCCTCGACCGAGAGCGACCCGTACAGCCGCATAACTTCTCCGATCCCCCGTGCCTCAGTCCGTTCTCTGAATCAACCTCCGTAGATTGCGTTGGGACCGCATCGGTAATATCTCCCTTCTCCCAACGCTTTGTTTTCAAATTCTCCTTCTTTCTTAAGTTATCATGGGTTTAAGGTTTTGTGCGTTTTCGTAGATCTACACCATTCTAAAAAACAGAAAGCATCGTGGTCGAAGTATATTGATCTCCTAGAATCCAGGTAGGTGGTTTGTGCCTTTAAATTATAAGTCTTTGAGTTTTATGTTCAAATTCCACCAATACCTCTGAACGGGGTATTGTGTGTTTACCGCTTTGCCCTGTTGTTTTCCTGCCATGCTTTTAGGCTTGTGTAGAGGTATTTTGATCTTGTTTGTGGATAATTGTTGTTCTTGGATGCTTCTCCCATGCCTTGTTCTTGTTACAACCTTTGGGTCTTATTAGCCTTTGGCCGTTATACTTGTTTTCCATACCTTGTGACCGTAGGATGGAATGTTTTTCTAGACATGCTTGTTATGCTGGAGACTGGTAAGCCAAGTAGCTCTGTAGGTGTACTTTGTCCTTATAGAGTTATTATGCCCTGACTGGCACAGGACCGTGAGAACCTGGTGCTATAGACTATAAGGGATAAACCGAGTGAGATTCTCAGAGAGTCTTGGATATTATAGAATATAGTAGGGTACACCGATTAAGCTTCCTCAGAGAGTCTTGGACATTATAGACTACAGGGGATAGACTGAGTGAGCTTCCCAGAGAGTCTTGGATATTATAGACTTCAAGAGGTTAGACCGGGTGAGCTTCCTCATAGTGTCTTTACTTGTTTGAATTTCTTTAAAACTTTTCCAGGATAGAGAAGGAATTGACTGAGCTATCTTCCTTAGAGAGTCTATGATAGACCTGTGACTATAAGGGGAATTGACCAACTGAGCTTCCATAGAGAGTTTCTAGACCTTGGGGTTATAAGAGGGTTAGACTGCGTGATCTTCCTTAGAGTGTCCCTGACTACCCTAGACTATAAGGGGAATTGACCGAGTGAGCTTCCCCAGAGAGTTATAATTTCGTATGACAAAACCATATGGGTTAGGCTGAGTGCACTACCCAGAGGGTTGTTAGTAATTCTTGGATAGGACCAGAGGGGTTGGATGCGTGTACTTCCTAGAGGGATTCTTGTTGTGGTTTGCTATTTACTTCACTACTGCTTGTTGTTATGTGGATTGATTACTGTTGTATATCATCCTGTTACTACAAACTGTTTACTGCCTGCTGTTTACTATTACTATTTACTGCCTGCTATTTACTATTACTGTTTGCTGCTTACTGTTCTATTACTTTCCATATCCTCACCGACTGTAAAGCAGATATCTTTGGGTGGTTGCCTACCGGGATTAGTCTCACACCCTATTTGGGTCATGCTTTTGGGCCCAAACAGACTACGTTGTTGCAGGTATAGACAAGGGAAAGCACCCTTCAACTTCTGGTACATGATTGTTTGGAGCAGGAGAGCATGAGACCAAGACAAGTCTTGCGATGATGAGGAGTTGCTTATTTGTTTTTCTTTTGTACTTGGATTATTATTGTATTCAGCATTGTGACTTGTTTGGATGCTTTCCTAGACATATGTATCATGCATCATTTCATATATTCATGTGTGCTCTAGTTGTTTATTGTTTTAGTCTTCCACTGTTTATTGATTTGGACATTTACTGCTTACACTATTGTCTTCTTTTTTACTTCTGCTGTGTACTCTGCCAATGAGGTCATAGTTTCCTCACTATCACACCCAAGGCCCTTGCTGCTAGTTGGAAGCCTCTGGTGTTTGGGGAAATGCGCTTGAGGCCATGTGACCAACCGGGTACGGGGTGCCTCTGGGTGGCTTCTGGAACCGGGATGTTACAATCACCTCAAAGTATGCCACATGGATGAGCATCCTATTAGTATAGTATTTCACTATATTTTTTTTTTATATTTTTGATTAAGTATGGGGATCAACCTTTATTTTCTAGATCCCCTAGGAAGGGGAATCAAATATGATACCAGTAGATAAGAACCCACTCTCTTTCTTATTTTTATCATTTTTTCAATTTTAAATTCCATTAAAGTTTTTTATATAATATTGTGATGATTATTTATTCTTATTCCTCTAACTGCCGTGTTCTCAAACTTCCATTAATAGAAGGATAATTCATGGGGCCTGATCTATGAAGAGGAAGCCAACATTTCTCAGAGATATGAGCATCATGTTGATGATTTTCACCTATTCATCACCCTTAGCCGACTGTGATGGTGATTTGGGGTGTTGTGAGAGCACCCTCTTACGTAGGAATGGTTTTATAATTATTTAGAAAATTCCTTTACCCTCTTACTCTCTCTTTTTGATCAAATGAGAATATAAGTTTGATTTCCTGACTTGATGATCTCAATAAGATCAATGGATTCTGAGGCTTCCTAAAAAAATGAGTATGTCGGTTAATTAATTCTAGAATATAGAGGAGCACTATTGTACTGTAGAAATACAATAGTTGAGGGTTAAAATTTTAGGAGAGATTTGTTCATTATCTAATCTATCATCCATGATTTGTGTGAGGATGAGATTTGTATTTTTGTTCTTTAAAATATCTATGAGAGGGATTAGATTGGATCAACCAGAATTTGGACTTATTTTTGTTGACTTTGATCTCCATCTATAAATCTATTGTTCATTTTTATTTATCTTGTTTATTTTGACTCCAGTTTTTTTTCACTATTTCTTATCAACAACTTTCCACAAATCTATGACTTTTAGAAGTTCTTCTTTGTATTTTAATTTTATATGTTCAATATATATATATATATATGAAAAATATTATTTGGAAGACCACTATTACATTCAGAACTGCTTCCTTGATAGAAACTTTGAGGCAAACCACTATGCTATAACAAGGGCTTATAAATGTATGTTTGACTGTCCTTATGATAGGGATGCACCAATGAACTTATATTGGAATCCATAATATTTTCTCAGAAAATATAGATACAATACCTCTATGGTAAAATATATGATATATATACAAACCATAATAGTTTAAAGTATATCTTATCTTAGAATGATCTTAACATGAGGAAAGTAATATGGTTAGTACTATACAAGGACTATGATTTCTTGATACACTACCACCCAAGGAAGGGAGAAACAATATCTAATTCATTGAGTAGTAGGGACTATGGAATTATGAACATGATGAGGACTAACAAGGATCCAATATATATATATATATATATATCTAGTAAATATGGATTTGGTGTTTTTAGGAAAGGGGATCCCTCATTACTTTTCCAATAAATTTTAAAACCATACTTACTAGAAAATATAGAGAATTTACAGTAGGATAATGAGGAACTAAAAATACATATTAAAGTATTAAATGATGGTAAATTGAAAGAAATTATCTATAAATATATATTTTAGAAGTTTATAAAGTGGTTATGTGTTCCATCTATACAATATTTAAAGATGGAAGTACTAGATAAAGAACATATTTCAAATTTCTCTACAAAACATGCAATCACAAAGATGTATAATGATTTAAGAGAAAATTTATGGTGGTATAGAATAAAGTAAAAAATTACAGAATATGTGTCCACATGCTTAGTATTCTAGCATGTAATGTTTAAAATACAATATCCTAAGGGAGTCAAAAATATTTTCTTATACTTAAATGGAAGTGGGAAATATTATAATGAATATTTTCATTAGATGACCAAAAAATATAAGGAATAATATGGATATATTGGTCATTATAGATCACTTAAATAAGTTTGATAATTTATTATATATAATATAAGATCCACCGCTTGATCACCTTTCCCAAATATATATAAATAAAATCGTAAGGATTCATGGGGAACCTCCATCAAGCGTATTTTATTGTGTCCATCAGTTCACAAAGAAAATATGGAAGTGTCTTTAAAGGGACCTCAACACTAAGATACATTTAATCATCAACTATCATCCTGAATCTAAAAAGTATTCTGAAAGGAAAATCCATACAACAAAATATATGCTGAGATCATTTACTCTTGACATAAAATGTTTTTGGGAATAATATATATGTTTATTGGAATTTTCATATAATAATAGCTTCCATTCCAACATCCATATGAAACCATATTAATAATTTTATGGGATGTTGTTTCCTACTAAAACCTTTTGGTAATAAGATAAGGAATGGAATATTGTTGGTCTGGAACTTGTGAATTTAAAGACCCGTAAAATTCAAGGGAAAATTTTGCTTAACTTTCTTTGGGATTTTACAAGAACGCAAATTATGAAGGCACCAGATTCTGAGGCCCGATGTGCCCGGAAATCATGTTCCGAAGTTTAGATCGGGTACGTTCAGTGAACGAACAAGAGGGTTTTACTAACTTTTGAACTGGTGCTCGGAATTGAAATCTGAGGGCACTGATGAAACTGTAGTGCCGGTAATTTCTTAGGAGCACCTTTTCCGAAGGTGCGTTTTCTCGGGAGGAGTTGTTAAAATTGTGGTTTTAGGGAGGAATAAATAAAATTATATTATAATTTTATTTATTTTTCTCTAGGTAGTTATATCCTAAGGGAGTTGGGGGTGGGACACACATGTTTTTAACCAACCATGAGAGGATAAAGGTGGGGTGGGGCCCACACAAGCCCAACCCCTCACATTCCTAACTCCTCAAAACCCCCCATTTAATATTTCCAACTTATCACCTCATTTAATTTTGACAAGTTAAGTTTGATTAAATGAGTGAACTTAATTTTAAATGTTCAAATTTTAAAAAAGTTTTGGAAAAGGAAATAAAATAAGGCTAGAGCCTTATTTTATTATGGTGACTTCGTTGTGTTGAGGGAGGGAGCATTCTTCACATTTTGGAAGAACTTCATCTTCCCGGTGAAGAACTTTTCTACCTCGACGAAGAACGTCGTCATGCCTTTTTTCCGAAGAATGAAGATGCGCCATCCTTCGTTCTTCTTCCCACGTCAAAGGAAGGGAGACACCATTTTACCTCGGACAATCTCCGTCAACATGTACGGAGCCTCACCCCATGAATCCGCTTTCCACGACGCTCTTCGAATATCAACTCGTTATAAAGGTAGGGGTTAATTTTGTTATTGGAATAATCTTTGTCGTACTTCGTCTTTGATTTGGGGCTGCTTGTTATCAACTTAACAGGAGGAGGCTAGACCGCACAAACACGGATGACCCTCCTCCCCCTTGGTTGTTGTCTTTGTTGCGGCTTGAAAGAAGGCGGCGTGGTGCAGCGACACCGCGCGGAAACATGGAGGAATGCGGTGAAGAAGCGATGCGTCGTCGCGCCGCGCTGTTGAGGCCGAACGAAACTGCTGCACCGCCGCGCTGCGCCAGAGAACCTCAAATAGGCCACGGTCGGAGCGGGGCCGTGGCGGAGGGGCGCGGCGCCGTCACGCCGCGCCGGTCAGACCAGGCCGCGGCTCAAAGCCGCAGTGGTGCAAGGCGGGGTGGCCAGAACCGCCGGCTCCCGGCACCTCGGAGGGGCGGGACCGCAGCAGTCCCGCGGCTGCAGCGCCGGCCGGCCGGACCAGGCCGGCTGGCTTCCAAGAAACCAGGGGTCATAACCCCTGGCTGGAAAAAGGAGCGGCCCCCACGTGGGGGGGGGGGGGCAGTTTCAATCAAGGGGGGCAGCCGCCCCCCTTTTTCCGCTCATCTCGGTGTTGGCCGAGCTGGCCACGCGGGCCGTGCACGCGTGCCAGGTTAACCGGCCACCCAGGATGCGCCGACCGGGGTGGCCTTCACCCACTGGGCTGGGCCGCGCCCTAATGGGCCAGACCCGGACTCGGTTCGGGCCAACCCAGGGGGTCTTGGGCCGGGCCCCAAACCCCCTAAAACCGGACAGGTTTGTTCTTTTCCCATATCTTGGGCTACAGACCTTCGTACGACACACCGTCAGTTGCGATGCGATCCTTGGATCAAGATGGTCGTTTCTGTATATTTCACTCAATGTTTCAGAGAACTTGGGAATGACCGGGTTGGTTCAAACCCGAAACCAACCGGGCCCTCGGAGCGGAAACACTTATAACTTGAGCTCCGGACGTCCGATTGACGCACCGTCGACTTTGTTGGATTCCTCTTAGTGAGACGAACATTTTGGATTACTCTGCTCAAGGTTTGGACATAGTTGGAGTATGGTCATATTGGTTTTGACTTAAAACCAACCGGGCCCCTGGAACGAAAAAGCCAATAACTCTCAGACCGGGCGTCCGATTGACGCACCGTCTGTCACGTTGAGTTCCTCTTGTCGAGACGGGACTTTGAGATACATCAACTCCATACTATGTGTCAGTTGATGTATCGACCCCCTTGGCTCGTGGAGTGGACCCTCTCGGAAACGAGCATGCTATGTGCGGGAACCCTAGAGCTGTCTGCGACTGCGACGACGATGATGATTGCACTGAAATCCTCCGTGGGTTCGGCAGGGATGCTGACTGCAATGAAATCATCTGTGGGTTCGGCAGCGATGAAGACAGTACAAAAATCCTCTGTGGGTTCAACGGTGATGAAGACTGCACTAAAATTCTCCGTGGGTTCAGCAGCGATGAAGACCGTACTGAAATCCTCCGTGGGTTCGACGTCAATGACTACTATTCTTGTATCCTACGTGGGTCTGGCAGTGTTTGACTCTGTTCTTTCTATCCTATGTGGGTCTAGCAGAGTAGTTGGTCTGTATCCTATGTGGGTTCGACAACTTGTCTGGTTTAGTATCCTACGTGGGTCCCAACTTAGATGAATCAGTGGCTATATCTGATCATCTCTATCACCGAAGAAGTATACCCGTGTGAGCTGAGTCTTGACTTTCAATCAATTATCTTCGATATGATTGACTTGATTTCCTATGTGGATTGGGTTGTGTTATCCTATGTGGATTGGGTTGTACTATCCTGTGTGGACATGATCGAATTTGGGCTCAGATGTTGGAGCTGAATTGGAATTGATGACTTGGGTATATGTATGAGAATATAAATAAGTAGTGTTGGATGTTACTTCGTGATTGTATCTTTCCTTTGTGGATTATACTTTATGGATTCTGGGAGACCTTCAGGGGTCTCGGGGTCCCTACTGAGTAGCATATACTCACCCCTGCATAGGCTATGCCCGCACTACGTTGTGTTGGATGCAGACGACGGACAACGCTGATCGTGGTTGAGGCTTGTCGAGCAAGTTGGTACCTGGAGGTGGACCACTGGGCGGAACGTACACGGAGCAGACGACTAGACCCAAGGGGCTGAGGAGGCTATCTGTACCCACCCTTCAGGTGGGACTTCTAGTGGACGGCTTGACGTTTCTGATTTACTTTCAGTTGTTGTACTTTCTTTCCAGTTGTACTTTACTTTCAGTTTAGGATTGTATTCTGGCCCACTTACTTTTCCGCACTACTATTGTACCTAGTTTTACATAGTGTTTACTTCTACTTTCTTACTCTGTGGTGTTTGTTTACTTTATAAAGGTAATGCCTTCCCCTTTTGTCGGGATTTATGCCTTGGTTCTAGTCGCCAGCCCCTGGCCTATGGGAGGCGGGATTTGGGTAGTCACGACACGGGTCCCGAGGACGGGTCGTGAAAAATTGGTATCAGAGGAGTTCGGTTCTACTGCAGAACTCAGGACTCTGTTCTTACTTCTATGTGAAGTAATAGTGTTAAGGGTATTGAGTGTGGTTATCATTCCAAGGAGTCCAGTGTTGGTGTGGCGGCTGATGTATCCGTACATCAGGACCATGACTTCTGATTTCCGACTCAATGCACAAAAACATTGATTGCATGTGTGTTTCAAAAATTTTCTTTGTGATTTCTTTGTGTCAGCTCACTAGGTATACTGTTTGACCATGGCACACCTCTTTCTTTTCAGGATGACCCATGATGGAAGCCAACTAGGGTTCTGAGCTTTGTGTGAGGCGACAGCCCTCCGACCGACGAGGCCTCGGTGCAGGGCCCTTTTTCAGCGGTGGCACCGGCGGTACCACTACCCGCTGAGCCACCGATGCCACCATCCCCATCCACTGAGAGTGCATGTTGCTTTAGTGCACTGCATGAGTTTCAGCGTTAGAGACCACCCAGGTTCCGCGGGGAGATGGACCCTTAGGCAGCCGAGGATTGGCTGGAGGCGGTTGTTCGAGTTTTCAGGTTATTGGGGACACCAGCTGACCTCATGGTGATCCTCGCTGCGAGCCTCCTGCACGCAGCAGTAGGAAGATGGTGGAGCTTGATGCTCAAAGTGCACGACGAGGAATCTATCCTCTGGACATACTTTGAGAGACTCTTTCACTCGGAGTTCGTCCCAGCCACCCTCCGTGCGGTGCGCATCCAGGAGCTTCTACAGCTGCGGCAGGGCAGCATGACGGTCGCCCAATACTCGGTGAGATTTACCAATCTCTCGTGCTATTCGATAGACATGGTACAAGACCCATTCTTCTAGGCCCATACCTTCGAGTAGGGACAGAGGAATGAGATCAGGGCGTCGATGATCTCCCTCAGTATTCCGACACAGGTAGGAGTACTGGAGCAAGCTCTTCTCATAGAGAGATTTCTTGCTGAGCCCACGCCAGCAGCGAGACCCACCGCAGGGCAGCACGTGTCAGAGTCATCTGCAGCTGGCAGTCGACGGATGTCATAGGGGTCCAGGCGGACCGAACCATCAGGAAGACGACCTCAGGACACTGGCTCAGAGGTGCGGGGCACACGGCGCAGATCCAACCTTCCGAGGAGCAGGAAGTGCTGCACATGTGGCGGGCAGGGCCATATGGCTCATGACTGCCCGACCCACCATGCAGAGGAGCAGCAGACGGTTGAGGGGCCACCCAGGTAGAGGTAGAGGGTCAACCGTGGCGATCCGCCGGGAGCAGGCGGACGAGGTAGGGGATCTGTCCAAGCAGCAGGTGGTGGGTGACGTTTGAGGCTTTACCAGCACCACCACGAGGAGGTCCACCCTGACCACAGGGAACTGGCGGGCAGAGACAAGCTCAGCTTCAGGCAGTGGAGGCCTACGACCACGGCTCGCCAGAGATGATTCAAGGTACTATCTGTATCTACTCCACCCTTGCGAGAGTTCTTATAGACACAGGAGCGAGTCATTCTTTTATTTCCACTGCCCTTGTTCAGAGCTTGGAGATTCCGACAGAGCCGTTGGCTAGATCCTTACGGCTAAAGACTCCTACGGGAGCAGAATCGATGATTACGCACTGGTGCCGGCAGTGTGAGTTTACTCTAGGAGGCAAGAGCTTCAGCTGGGATCTTCTTGTAGTGGCGTCAAGGCCTTACGACGTCATCTTGGGCATGGATTGGTTATCCACAGTCCATGCTCATATTGACTGTGTTAGGCGCAAGGTGCGGTGTGTTCGCACTGATGGGAGCAGGTTCACCTTCACCGGCGAGAAGGGAGCCTTTGTAGCGCAGGATGGACTCACGTAGAGGAGAGGATAACCCATCACTCATCAGTTGGCTAGCCTCATCCTAGGAGCAGTTGATGTGCGGAGTCCTAGTTTTCTTGTAGTGGTGGATCAGTATGCGGACGTTTTCCATGACGACGTTCCAGGACTACCTCCTCGCAGAGAGGTAGACTTTTACATTGACCTGTACCTCGGGACAACTTTGATATCCACTCCAGCATATCAGATGGCCCCCGATGATCTTTGAGAGCTATGGGTACAGTTGGAGGACTTGCAGGGTAAGGGATTCATCCGACCCAGTGTTTCACCATGGGCTTCCCCGATATTGTTCGCCAAGAAGGCGGATGGGATCCTGCAACTGTGTGTCGACTATCGTCACCTGAACCAGGTGATTGTGATGAACAAGTATCTGCTACCGAGTATTGATGACCTCTTCGATCAGATCAAGGGAGCATGGTGGTTCTCAAAGATAGACCTTAGATCAGGCTATCATCAGCTCAGAGTTCGAGACGAGGACGTGCAGAAGACGACCTCCAGATGACGGTATGGCCACTATGAGTTCTTGGTTATTCCTTTCGGCATAACCAAAACTCTAGCAGTGTTCATGGGTCTCATGAACATGATCTTTCAGCCATACCTCGATCGATTTTTTGTGGTCTTGATCGATGACATATTGATATATTCGACCATTGAAGAGGAGCACACCTACCAATTGTGGGTTGTACTAGACACATTCTGAGAGCACCAGATTTATGGTAAGCTCTCGAAGTATCAGTTCTGGTTACATGAGGTCCACTTCTTGGGACACATCATATCTGAGGCGGGAGTTGCGGTGGATCCTGCGAAGATCGAGGCAATGCTAGCTTGGGAGCCACCGAGGAGCATGACAGAGGTGTGGAGTTTCTTGGGGATAGCTGGGTACTACCGAAGATTTGTGGCAAACTTTTCCAGAGTTGCGGAACTACTCTCACCTTTGACGAAGAATGGGAAAACCTTCGTGTGGTCAGACAGATGTCAGCAGAGCTTCCAGGAGCTGAGACATAGATTGGTCAGCGCGCGTATCTTGAAGCTACTGAAGGAGGGAGTAGGGTACGTAGTCTACTACGATCCATCAGGGACAGGACTCGGATGTGTCCTGATGCATGAGCGGGCCGTGATTGCCTATGGATCATGTTAGTTGAGGCAGCATGATAAGAACTATGCTACCCATGACCTGGATTTAGCAACAGTGGTCTTTACTCGGAAGATGTGGCGGCACTATCTGTTGGGCGAGCACTTTACAGTCTACTCTGATCACCAGAGTCTCAGGTACATCTTCTCGCAGAAAGACTTGAATCTGAGACAGTGGCGATGGCTCGAGTTCCTCCAGGACTATGACTTTGAGATAGTCTATACTACTGGAAAGGGGAACATAGTAGCCGATGCTCTCAGCAGGAGGACGGGCATTCAGCTACTCAGGGAGGCGACGGAGCATCTAGCCGCTTTGCAGATATCCTTCGTGGATAGAGATGGAGCAGATTTTCTTCAGTCACTCACAGTCACTCCTCCACTACTATAGCGGGTCAGAGAGGCACAGTGTGGGGATGTTGATTGTGAGATGCGGCGTGCGCAGATATCCTCAGGACAGGAACCTGATGGATTTTATGTAGGAGGAGAGCACGTCATCCTTTTCAGAGGGCTTACCATGGTACCAGTTACTTTACAGGAGGAGGTGCTGAGAGGGTTTCACACTTACCCTTTAGTGGTACATCCAGGAGTGGCGAAGATGTACCAAGATCTCAGATGACAGCACTGGTGTCCGGGTATGAAGAAGGTTGTAGCTGAGTTCGTTTCCTGATGCCTCACCTGTCAGTAGGTGAAGGCGGAGCACCAGGTACCATCATGTTTGGTACAACCCTTGGAGGTCCCGGAGTGGAAGTGGGATGGGATATCTATCGATTTCATGACTAGAATTCCACGTACTTCCAGAGGTCATGAATCCATTTGGGTGATTGTCGACCGACTCACCATGTCAGCCCACTTCTTACCCATTAGAGAGCAGGACTCAGTGGAGAGCTTGGGGTGCCTCTATGTTTAGGAGATCGTACGGATTCATGGTGTTCCATCATCTATCGTCTCTAATCGAGATGCTCGCTTTACTTCCCGGCTTTGGAAGGGGTTTCAAGAGGCATTCGGGACACAACTACGTCTGAGCACCGCCTTTCACCCTCAGACGGATGGTCAGACAGAGAGGACCATTCAGACTCTCGAGGACATGCTCCGTGCATGTGTCCTCGAATTTGGTTGCAGCTGGGAGGACCACCTACCCTTGGTGGAGTTCGTGTACAACAATATCTACCACTCCACCATTGGGATGGAAACATAAGAGGCATTGTATGGCCAACCTTGCAGGTCACCTCTGTGCTGGACAGACCCTGGGGAGTCAGCATTTGTGGGGCCAGAGATGGTCCAAGCCATGATAGAGAAGGTCCAGGTCATCAAGGAGTGGATGAGGACAGCTCAGAGCCGATAGAAGTCTTATGCTGACAGGAGGTGGAGGTCATTGGAGTTCGAGGATGGCGACCACGTCTTCTTGCGGGTCTCACCTCAACATGGATTACAGAGATTTGGTCGGGGCGCAAAGTTATCTCCGCGCTTCATCAGACCATTCCAGGTCCTCAGCAGGATAGGCGAGGTGGCTTATCGCCTGGCTCTACCACCTCAGTTTCACCGAGTGCATGAAGTCTTCCACGTATCTCAACTGAGGAGATACGTGCATGACCCGACGCATATCATCGACCATGGGGAGTTGGACATTGAAGATAAGGCGACTTTTGCAGAGGTCCCGGTGGAGATCGAGGATCGACAAGAATGGGTCCTACGTAGACGGTTGATACCTCTAGTGTGCATCAGATGGTAGCACGGGAACCTCCAGGAGAGCACTTGGGAGCGGGAGGCTCAGATGCGTGCTCAGTACCCTCATTTGTTCTCCTAGTTTATGATGTATCTTTACGGGGACGTAAAGCCCTGAGGTGGGAGTAATTTAAAGACCCGTAAAATTTAAGGGAAATTTTTTCTTAATTTTCTTTGGGATTTTACAAGAACACGGTTTCAGACGGAACCTAATTCCGAGGCCCGGTGTGCCCAGAATCATGTTCCGAAGTTTAGCTCGGGTACGTTCAGTTAACGAATGAGCGAGTTTTCCTAACTTTTGAACCGGTGCTCAGAATTGAAATCTAAGGGCACCGATGAAACAACAGTGCCAGTAATTGCTTAGGAGCACCTTTTCTGAAGGTGCGTTTTCTCAGGAGGAGTTGTTAAAATTGTGGTTTTAGTGAGGAATAAATAAAATTATATTACAATTATATTTATTTTTCTCTAGGTAGTTATATCCTAAGTAACGGAGTTGGGGTTGGGAACCACATGTTTTTAACCAACCATGAGTGGATAAAGGTGGGGTGGGGCCCACACGATCCCAACCCCTCACATTCCTAACTCCTCAAACCCCCCCATTTAATATTGCCAACTTATCCCCTCATTTAATTTTGACAAGTTAAGTTTGATTAAATGAGTGGACTTAATTTTAAATGTTCAAATTTTAAAAAAGTTTTGGCAAAGGAAATAAAATAAGGCTAAAGCCTTATTTTATTGTGGTGACTTTGTTGTGTTGGGGGAGGGAGTGTTCTTCAGATTTTTGAAGAACTTCATCTTCCCGGCGAGGAAATTTTCTACCTAGACGAAGAACGCCGTCACACCTTTTTTCCGAACAATGACGACGCGCCATCCTTCGTTCTTCTTCCCGCATCAAAGGAAGGGATACACCGTTTCACCTCGGACAATCTCTGTCAATGTGTACAGAACCTCACCCCGCGACGCCGCTTTTCACGACGGTCTTCGAACATCAACTCGTTATCAAGGTAGGGGTTAATTTTGTTCATGGAATAATCTTTGCCATTCTTCATCTTTGA
The DNA here is from genome assembly GCA_963277665.1 of Viscum album. NCBI lineage: Eukaryota > Viridiplantae > Streptophyta > Magnoliopsida > Santalales > Viscaceae > Viscum > Viscum album. The sequence continues at coordinate 870,611,746 of OY728143.1, read as the reverse complement.
TTTGGGGCTGCTTGTTATCAACATAATGGGAGGAGGCTGGACCGCACGAACACGACCGACCCTCCTCCCCCTTGTTTGTTGTATTTGTTGTAGCTTGAAGGAAGGCGGAGCGGTGCAGCGACACTGCGCGAGAACATGGTGGAATGCGGCGAAGAAGCGCGGCACCGTCGCGCGGCGCCGTTGAGGCCGAATGAAGCCGCGACGCCATCATGCCACGCCGGAGAACCTCGAAGAGGCCGCAGCCGAAGCGAGGTCGCGGCGGAGGGGCACGACGCCGTTGTGCGGCGCCGGTCGGACAAGGATGCGGCTTGAAGCCGCCACGGTGCAAGGTGGGGAGTCCGGAACCGCAGGCCGCCGTCACCTCGGAGGGGCGGGACCGCGGCGGTCCCGCAACAGCAGCACCGGCCGACCGGACCGGGCCGACCGACTTCCGAGAAACCGGGGGTCGTAACCCCTGGCTGTCAAGAGGAGAAGCCTCCACGTGGGGGGGGGGGGGGGGGTTCAATCAAGGGGGGCAGCCGCCCCCCATTTTTCCGCTCAGCTCGGCGCTGGCTGAGCTGGCCACGCGGGCCGCGTGCGCGCCAAGCCAACTGGCCGCCCAGGCCGGGCCAGGCCGTGCCGACCGGGCCGGGCCGCGCCCTAATGGGATGGAAACGGACCCGGTTCGGGTCGACCCGGTTCGGGCCGGGTTGGTCCGGGCCCAAAACCCCCTAAAACCGGATAGGTTCGTTATTTTTCCCATGTCCTGGGATACAAACCTCCGACCGATGCACCGTTAGTTGCGATGCAATCCTTGGATCGAGACGATCATTTCGGTATATTACACTCAAGGTTTCTGAGAACTTTGGGAATGTCCGGGTTGGTTCGAACACAAAACCAACCGGACCCTCGGAGCGGAAACGCTTATAACTTGAGCTCCGAACATCTGATTGATGTGCCACTGACTTTGTTGGATTAATATTAGTGATACGAACCTTTTGGATTAATCCACTCGAGGTTTGGAAGCAGTTGGAGTGCAGTCGGGTTGGATTGACTTAAAAACCAACTGGGCCCCTGGAACGAAGAAGCCAATAACTCTCAGACCGGGCGTCCGATTGACGCACCGTCTGTCACGTTGAGTTCCTCTTGTCGAGATGGTACTTTGAGATACATCAAATCCATACTATGTGTTAGTTTATGTATCTAACCACTTGGATCATGGAGGAGACCCTCCCGGAAACGAGCATGCTGTGTTCGAGAACCCTAGAGCTGGCTGCGACTACGACGACGATGGTGACTGCACTGAAATCCTCCTTGGGTTCAGCAGTGATGAAAAATGCACTGAAATCCTCTGTGGGTTCGGCAACGAGGAAGACCATACTGAAATCCTCCGTGGGTTCGAAGGCGATGAAGACTCCACTGAAATCCTCTGTGGGTTCGGCAGCGATGAAGACCGTACTGAAATCATCCATGGGTATGGCGATAATGACTACTGTTCTTGTATCCTACATGGGTCTGGCTGTGTTTGACTATGTTCTTGCTATCCTACGTGGGTCTGGAAGAGTAGCTGGTCTGTATCCTATATGGGTCTGATAGCTTGGCTGGTTTAGTATCCTACGTGGTTCCCAACTTAGATGAATCAGTGGCTATATCTGATCATCTCTATCACCGAAGAAGTATACCTGTGTGAGCTGAGTCTTGACTTTCAATAAATTATCATCGATATGATGGACTTGCTTTCCTATGTGGATTGGGTTGTGTTATCCTGTGTGGATTGGGTTGTACTATCTTGTGTGGATGTGATCGAATTTGGGATCGGATGTTGGAGCCGAACTGGAATTGATGACTTAGGTATATGTATGGGAATATACCTAAGTAGTGTTGGATGTTACTCCGTGATTGGATCTCTCTTTTTTGGATTATCCTTTGTGGATTTTGGGAGACCTTCGGGGGTCTCGGGGTCCCTATTGAGTAGAGTATACTCACCCCTACATGGGCTATGCCCGCACTACGTTGTGTTGGATGCAGACGACAAACAACGCTGATCGTGGTTGAGGCTTGTGGAGCAAGTCGGTACCTGGAGGTGGACCATTGGGCGGAACATACACGGAGCAGACGACTGGACCCATGGGGCTGAGGAGGCTATCTGTACCCACCCTTCATGTGGGACTTCTAGTGGACGACTCGACATTGCTGCTTTACTTTAAGTTGTTGTACTTTCTTTCCAGTTGTACTTTACTTTCAGTTTGGGATTGTATTCTGGCCCACTTACTTTTCCGCACTACTATTGTACCCAGTTTTACTTAGTGTTTACTTCTTCTTGCTTACTCTGTGGTGTTTGTTTACTTTATAAAGGCAATGCCTTCCCCCTTTTGTCGGGATTTACGCCTTGGTGCTAGTTGCCAGCCCCTGGCCTATGGGAGCCGGGCTTGGGGTAGTCATGACACGGGTCCCGAGGACGGGTCGCGATAGTGAAGGAGACAACTCTTAATGTACCGACTATTCAGTTTCATATTGAAGCAGCCCAAAGTAGTAAAAATATTTTTATCATTAATTGAAAGATAAATTTGGAATTTTAAGTGGAGGATCATATATTTATGAAGGTTTCCCAATGGAATGGAGTTTTATTATTTTTTTAAAAAGTGGAAGTAAATCCCAGGGTATATTTGGCCTTTGTGAATACTATAAATAATTGGTTTTTAGCAAACTATTAGCTATGTTGTTCAACCTTTCTATAGTAAATGACATATTCAATGTTTCATTGCCGAGTAAATGAATATAGGATCCAATGAATATGATCACATATGAAGTAATATGGTTTGAGTCAAATGTGCCTTATAAAAATACCCTGTCTAAATACATGACACTAAAGATAGAGTGTTGTGGAATTGAACAGCTTATTCGGTGAAGGTTGTTTTGACAAATCAAAAACTAAAAGAGGAAATATGGGATCCTCAAGAATCTATGATGTATAAATATCCAATTTTTTTAAAATATTATATATAAACCAAAATTTCAAGGAGGATTTTTTTTAATGGGGGGAAACAGTAATGCATGAGACCTTTCTGGAAACAGGTAAACACAATATCTAGAACTATAACATAATGTGCACTATAAAGAGCCTCTATTCATGATTATATTTTAAAGTCTAAATTATTAATTTTAGAATTTTATTTCTTAAAAATAAACATAATTTATTATTTCTTCAAAAATATATTATCTTAATTTATAATTTCAAGAATTTTAGGAAACGATTGTTTTTAGGTGTATAACAAAAATATAATTGTTTTTTGAAATAGAAAATTTTATAGAATTTTTGGGATATAAGCACAAAATAAAACTCAAAATAACCTTATATTTATAAAATAAATTTTAAAGAAGTATCATTTTACATTTGAAAATATTCTTTTTAATTTATTGACATATACTTTATATTTTAAAATGAAAGTCACATTTTTTAGTAAATTTTTTCTAATTCATTACTCATTAAATATTTTAAAATTAAATTATTCCAATTATACAAACTTAATATTATTAAATGGATTCAAAATTATGAATCTTTAGGTCCAAATTATGTAAGAAAACACTTTACTTTTGAACATAAAAGATAAATTATTGAGGTAAAAAATAGTTACTACAGTAAAAGTAAAAATGATAAAAATAGAAATTCTAACTATAAAAGTTGAAAAAATGTTTAAAACACGTGTCAAATTTATTGGTGGAGGATTTACTTAAATTAGTTCTTCCCAAATCCATTTATTTAAATTTTGGAACCCCTTTCCAAAAGTGTGACAACCCAATATTAAAATATTATGTGTATTTATAAAACTTCAATAACTCTTCAATTATAGTAGATCCCTATAACCATAACTTCAATACCAATCCAAAAATGTAGTTTCATATTGAAAAAATATCATTTTTTCCTTCCATTTTAACCCTCTATTACATCTATTACCATTTGTTCACATTATTTTTGCCGAATCCATCCATTTCTATGGGATCCTCCATGGAAATCTCAAAGCACACAATGTGAGAAATCCTTTTTAAATTAAGTTGTTTCCAAAATATCTTACCATTAAAATTATAATTTTAACATACCTATATGGTAAAATAATTATTTTTTATATTATTAATGTTATTATTTTAATGGAATATTCATTAACCACCTTTTTCCATTTCTTTAATAAAAATGAAAATTAGACATGTGTGTTTGTAAAGACTACCACCCCACGATGCAATGTGATTTATTTTCCTTCACCACTAAAAATGGATGGTCCAAAATGAAAATTAGTAATTAATAATGACATATATAACATATTATTTTTTAATATAATTAACCATGTTATTCCCTTCTTTCTTTCTAAGTAAAATGAAATCATCATCCATGCGTTCATGCAAACCTCCACCTTCATAGAACAATATGTTTCATAATTTTCACCACTTCCTTTTATGAAAATAATTAAGAAATAGTTTAAAGGATAAATATTATTTTAATATTAATATTGTTTTTATTTTAACAAAAATTTAATAAAATATTAAATGTATAAAGAATAAACAATCACTGTGAAAATTATCGTATTAAATAAGCATGCTAAGAGGAACATCTATTAATTCATATTATGTAGTATTTTTAAATAACATACTTTTCATATACTTTATTCCAATTATAATATATAACACTAATTAAAACTATATAAGATCATTATTTTTTCATTTTAATGATATTAAAACTATAACACCTAATAATAATTCATTAAATTAGGGCATGCTAATGTTTGCACCAGTTTAACTGCCAACATGAATTGAAATATGAATTTATATCAAGAATGAATATAGGAATATAATTTACAATATAATATGAGATGAATATTTAAATAATTAGTTTTTTGGTTCTTAATACAATATATAAGTATTTAATTCATTAATTAATAAAATAACCTTCGACTGTTAAGAATCATCGAAATATGATTGTTATAGGTTTTATATTCATGGATGAAGAAAAAAACCTTATTAAAGGAATTTGGAAAATTATAAATTATTATAAATTATCCACAAAAGTAACTTTAATTACCTACTAATTTTTATATTTTTAAGAATAATGAATAAAGACACTTATATTACGATACTAGTAAAAACGATCAAATTATATACAGCTGACGTGGGAAAATATGTAAAAGAAACATGACTATAATTTTAAAGTGATAATTACTATATATCAAGAATATAAATGGAAAAATTATATGATTGAAGTTATAAATTAATTTAATAAGATTTCTAGGATTATGATACATGAATTTAAATTACGTTCACATAAGTCATGACAAGACGTAAGGGTTTTCCATCACAAATTCCACTCTTTATAAGGTGTTTTTAATTATAAACCTAATTTCTATATGTATTATATATAATTCCTATTTTTGTTTTTATATAAAAATGATTTTTTATTAATTTTATTTAATGTTACATTTTAATCTATATATTTCAAGAAGATTGTATTGTATTTCTACTCAATACATACGTGTAACGCCTCAAAAATTCATTTATAATTATAATAAAATATTTCTTTTATAATGATTTTTTATGAGAACACAGATTTAATTTTAAATTTCATAAGATATTTTTACATCATATTTTGATATTAACCTTTATAACCAGTAATATTAAAAGGATATAAGACACTTTATGATTGAGTGATGTTATATTATAGAGACAATGAAGAATGTGGAGAACATGTGACACATGCCGTTGATCTTTTAAAATTATTTGACCATTGAGGATTCCAGCTCCCAGACATGGGTGACCCCTTACTTATGGTGGAGATCGAACCTAGATTTCTCCCCACTCCAACCTCATCTACCCCTTCTCCCATCACTTCTAGGGCTCTGGATCTGGGATCCCTGGTGGTGCCTCTACAATACTGCACAGATCCGCTATCCAGTAGGTGTCAGCCGAATATATCCTTCAGTGAGGCGGTCTATGGTTTGGGATCCCAACGAGGATGTTTCTTGGATTCTCATCTAGTATCATCAATTGTTCATAGTTGGGATCCAATATATCATTGGAGGTGTCCATGGAAGCGTTTCAGGATGCAGTGGATGGTTCAAAGTGGACTCTGGTGGCTCGTTTCAGTGCAGCGAAACCACCCCTACTGATCTTCAAAACGTTTGTGGAATTATGGGGCCTTCTTGCTCTGCCAAATATTTCCATGATTAAATATAATTCGTTATAATTAGTCATGGAGTTGGAGTTAAATTTCCACAATTCTTGGTGCAAAGCTCTGCGGTCTTTTGGCTGCTGGAGGTTCAATTTGGCTTGTTTGTCAATGGGTGCTCACAGGTGGAAAGAGATCCCTAAAGCGTCAGTGTGGGTTTGTCTCCCTATCCTCTCAATACCTTTAATGAATAGTGCCATGGTTAAATCCATTGGTGAATCCCTCAGAGTCTTTCTATGCTTGGAAGATCAAACCTATCGAGGCGACGACATGTTTTTTGTATTTGTGTTGAGCTCTACATATCCTCTCCTCCCCCAGAAAGGAACTCCCTAAAGGTAAAGAACTTGTTGGTGTGGCTTCAAGATGTTTTCTTCTCGATGTTCCCCAGGTATTTATCTTCTTGTCTCCTCCTTGGTCACTCTCTACAGGAGTGCAGTAAATGAATAAAAGGTGACCAATAACATGCTCAAGGGATGGCCTCTAGCGATGCCTCTCTTATGATCTCAATGGTTGGCTTGGAACCTACTTTTCCTAGGGATTCTCCCATGAAATCAGTGATTATGAAGACTGTTATTTCCTATACAATGTATGGGGATGCTGCATCTTGAGTGGACAATCAGTGTTTGGACTTAGTGTCACATTCTCCATCGAGCCTCCCCCTCATGCCCTGCAACTCGTTGGTCAAATATCTGAACCCCAACACATATTTTTTAAGGGATGACTGATGTTAAGAGTGTTAAGGATCCCTTTACTCTATCTGGTGTCAATAGAGATGCTTCCTCCTCTCTTAGATAATCCATCCAGGCAGTCAGAATAGGTGAATGTATTAGATGTTGTGGCTGGACCAATACTTCAGAAGGATCTGAACTCAAGAACTATTTTATTTATAGCTGAGAGTGACAGACCCAAGATTCTTGAATCTCCTTGAGAGAATCAAGGTATCATAACACATTCCCATTCCATCTCGGTGAGAGGAAATCCATTCAAAACAACTCCTCACTTCCCTCGACCAGGTTCTCACCCCCCCAGTATCGAGTCCTAGAATCTCTAAACATTTGAGATAATAGAAGATTAGGGGGACCACTCTCTCCCATGTAAAGAAGACCGAGGAGGCCTGGTCCAAAGACCGACCACTTCAAATCTATATTTTACCCATAAAAATCTGGAACTCCTAGGGCCTTAGGGATTTAATGAAAATGAACTTACTTGATTTTAAGATCAAGAATAATTAGGTTCTTATTGGGGTAGTCCTATAACACATGTAGTACCAGGTAAAGATCAATGAGTTTTTTCATATAATAAGTATGAAGGGATCCATGAACGCGAACAATATTAACATGAACATCTATGTATTCTAGAATAAGTATATCTTGGTGGAATTAATTAAGGTGGGAGATCCGTTTATCACCATGAAATTTACCAAATACAGGGAAAGGTTATATGTGTTGTATGGTAGCTATGATTCGCATAACATAGGGCGTTTATGGAAGGATATAAATACATTCGACCTGAGAAACCTCCCATGGATGGTAGGTGGGGACTTTAGCAATGTACTAGAACCTAAGAAGAAGAATGGAATTGGTTATTCCCCTCAGCAGGCCATCTTAGAGTTCATCCAATTCATGGCATATGAGATCTTTACTGATATGGGATACTCTAGAGACTGTTACACTTGGTGCAACAACCAGAATGGAAGTATGTGATACTGGAGTCAGATTTATCGGTTCCTATAGAACATCAATGCAATCTCCAAGTTTCCGAATTCCAAGGTAGAGAATTTTTCCGAGGGTATTTCTAACCATTCTCCCACACTGGTCCTGTTGTCCCCAAGAAGGGCTTCCAATGAAAAGTTCATATTCTACCAACACTGGACCAGGTACCCTGAATACCAATGGACTGTTAGTGACTCGTGGGGGTAGCCAACCCAAGGGAATACCTGCGTAGCCATCCGTAATAAGCTCCTAAGGTTGAAACTCAGGCTATAGGAGTGGTCCAAGAGTCTCCCTATAAGAGATCATAATGTGTGGAACCTCAAACAAAATATTGTGATCATGTAAACCAGCATTGAGGAAGAGTATAGTGATTCAACGTTTGATGACCTTTTGGAGAAGAAGGATAACTAGACTCAAATGACTGGTAAACAGGAGAGAGTGGCTTGTGAGAGATCTGGGATAAAATGGTTGAAAGAGGGTGATAATAATTTTACTTTGTTCCATGCATGCATCAAGGAAAAAATCCGCCTAATAAATCCCAATATCTTCCTTGAGTATGGAACCTTTACTGATGACATATATGTAACTGGAGGCAAGTTTTTCAAGTTTTTTTGGGACCTCCTGGCCAACCCAAACCCGAGAATGGCCAGTGGGTACCCCACTGGAGATGAAAATCTTTGGGAAGCAGCTCCCCCCTTGGTCTCTCACAGGGAAAATGAAAGGTAGGAAAAGACACCATAGGAGGAAGGAATTTAAGACTCCATGAGGAATCTCAACCTCGTGAGTGCACTGGCCCCGGACAGTTTCCCAGGTGTGTTTTTTTGGGATGCATAGAACATGGTTAAGGGTGATGTTACTGCAACGATACAATACTTTTTCAGAGGAGGGAGTCTCCCATGGGTGGCCTCTGCTACTACCACATTGGTCATTCCTTAAATCAAGAACCCTTACTCCCTTTTTAATTATAGACTTGTAATCATGTGCAACTTCCCCTACAAGATCTTGTAGACCTCCATCAATTCAAGAATTTATTTTAATCTTCCTTGCTAGATATCCATTGAAAAACATGGGTTTTTGAAGTGAAAGTCCATCCAGGGGGCGGTAGACTTGGAACATGAAGTGTTGAGAGACATCAGCATCAAGATGCATGGATCCAATATGGCTATTAAACTTGATATGAGAAAATCATATGACAGGATAGAGTGGAGTTTCATCAATAGAGTGATCAAGACTATGTGATTCTCTCATAAAACCATTGATCTCACCTTCAAAGTATTTAGTTCCATGTGGATGTAAGTTTATTTTTTAGGGAATACTTACGGTTTCAATAAGGTGACCCACAATTTTCAGCTAGGTGACCCCATATCCCCCATTTTATTGATAATTGTACAGGACACCCTCAACCACCTCATCAACAAAAGATTATCCAGTGGTGATATCCTCCCTAATAAGAGGGAAAAAATCTCCCTAGGATCTCACATTTGATGTTCGCGGATGACACCATTGTCATTATCAATGGTGGAAGGATAATAGTGAATGGATTCAAGAGAATTATGGAGGATTATTTCCCTTGTATTGGCCAACTTATAAACAATTCCAAGAGCAAGCTCTTTATCTCCAGTAAGTGTACTTCTGACCAGGCCTCCGGGATATGAAATACACTGGACATGTAGTGTGGATATTTCCCTCTGTAATAGCATGGCACGCCTATATCTTCAGGGAGAATCAGAGTTTGATACATAGATCAAATTTTGATCAGAATATCGGGAAGGGTGTTTAATTGGAAGAACCTATATCTATCCTTATTAGTAAGGATTGATTTAGTTAATAATGTTTCACGAACATCCCCTACTATGCTATGGCTTCCAACAACATACTGAAGGGTTTCATCAATAACATTGATATGATCCTAGCCAGTTTTTATGGGATTATAGATCTAAAGGTAAGAGGCATTGGGTTGCATGGGGGAAGATGACAAGGACAATCCACGATGGGGGAATCAGTGTGAGGAGTGTCAAAATCACGATACAATGCATGCAAACAAAACTTTCATGGGATTTAATTTAGGAATGTATGCTTTGGGGGAAGTCAATTCACCACATTCAGACAGGAAATATAGAATCCTCTGGAGGAAAAACATCTCCCTTAGGTTCCAAGATTCACTATCTCATCGCAACCCTCTAACAACATTCACGTTGGATCGTTGTGTAAGGAAACATCCTATTCGAGACTCAGAAATGGTCATGCTCTATTATCAGTTATCCTAGCTTCCCTACCCCTTTGATAACCTTTAGAGAAGTGAAAATATACCCTTCATTTTGTAAGGAATTTTTGAATGAGGTACAATGGGACATCTTTGACTAAATCATAATCTTCTAAGAGACTGAAAAATGTATTTTCACTCCTTCCTCATTGGGGGCCTTTACTACCAGGGAATTTCAGAGGCTTTAGTATGAGCAGGATCACCATATTAACTAGAATGATATGTTTTTGTTCACCATAATTTCTTCAAAGTATAATTTACTTAACTGTAGAATAAGGACACATGATATCGAAATAGATGACAATATCAAGAAATTTGGAATTAACATGTCCCCACGTTGGCACTGTTGTATAATTTTGTAGGAGGAAAGCACGTTCCACCTTTTTTTGAAGGTGGGTGGGATCAAGAAGTATAGTTCTTCTTTGGTGGACTAGATTTTTCCATGGTTTATTCCCATGATGGGGACTTATTCTTGGATAGTTGGTTTCTCGAGACTTCAGAGGAGGGTCTCAGAAGAGCGGAGAGGTCCATCATCTTTAGCGGCGTCTGCTGGTGCCTATGGAAGACTAGAAACTAAGCCAGGGATGAGGGAACCAAACCAACTCTAAGGATTATCATGGTGCGTATAAAGAACCTATTGATTGACATGTCCACACTATTCAATGATGGGTGAGATGCTAATTTGAGAAAACTTCTCAAGATACAATCCATGCCATCCCTGGTCTCCATCAAAAATCCCACTAGACAATGGGTCTGCTGGCACCCCCAGAAAGAAGGATATAAGCTTAATAGGAATGGGTCCTGCATTCTGGGTAGAATGAGAGGTGGGGGAATGGTGCATGACACTCAGAGGAAAGTAATCCTGGCCTTCACCAAGACTTATAGAAACCGTGACCCTCTTCAGGCTGAGGCGAGAGCTATGCTAACAGGTTTTTCCCTTTGTAATCACAAGGACCTGGAAATATCCCAACTGGATACTGATTCTTTGATCCTCTATGACACCTTTCATGGAAGAAATGTTACCCCTATTCCATATCATATATGGTCAGAAAGGGCATAAATATTCTTAACAACAATTTACAGGAGGATCACACATGGAGAGATAGGAACAAGGTGGCAGATCATCTCGACTCCAAGAAAGAATTAGGGTTAAATATTTTCCTCAACTCCCATCCATTCAAGCCCAAGGAAGCTAACCTGATTATAGGAGAGGCTCTGGGTCTCTATTATTTTAGACCCACATAGGCTTTATTCCTATCCTTATCACACTTTTGATCGCTGTCTCTTACTTTACTGTTTGATCATTTATAATAAAAAAAATTGATGTTTGATGGATAAAAGACACTTACTACGAAACTAACAACACCTTATTCAGTTATTTATGAATGGTACAATCAATCAAAAACAAATCCTATTATTAATCCAAATATTATAATAGTAAAATAATAAAGATTAAATAAATTAAAATATAAAAATTTGGTTCTCCTTGATCCTATATAATTATATCACCCACAAAGATAATTATAGAAGGGAAACAAAGAGTTAGTAATAAAATATGAATTTTGGAAATGATATTGATCCTTGATTCGAATTAAACTAAATCATGAATAGTATGCATGATGGTGTATTTATAGGGAAATATTATTGTCATAATTTAATTTTTTCAAATAATATAATTGATAGCTATTATGAAAAGTAGTCAATAAAAATGTTTTTCATTATTTTTGTTGGATACATTGACACATTTAAATGCTCATCAGGATTATTTAATTATATAATCAAAATTATATTATTTTGGGACACTATGAACATATGATATTAAAAATTAATTTTATGGAAAATTTATAAGTTTTTCTTATAAAAGTTAATATCATGATATAATCTTAAAAAATCAATTTACATGATAATATATTTTAAAAAATTCCTAAGTAATTGTTATAAGAGTCAGAATGTTTATTTTTTTGATGAAATTGCTAAATTTTAAAAAATAAAGATATATATTAAAAATTTAAAATTATCTTATTTATAGATTTATATTGATATTATGAATTTAATTTTTGGAATAATCATGGAAAAATTACCTTAGAGTAATTTTTTGTGAATTTTCAAAAAAAGTTCATTTTTGGGTTAAAATGTAAAAATACAGTTTTTATGAAATACCAAAAATATTTTGAATTTATTATTACAAGATCATGGTTTGAAATTTATTAAATCTTATTCCTGATCAAAATTTATTTATTTAATGACATAATAGATAAGGTTATATTTATAATCACATTCCTAGCAAATTTGAAAACCATTATTTTAACTCTAAAAACACTATTTTTATAAGTTAAACCCCTAACATATTTTGAGTTGATTTTTATCAATTTTATAAAATGAATAGATAAAAATGGATTAAATATTTGTAATTATAAGATCAAAATTATTTTATGATGTAATTTTCATTTTTAGTCATACAAATGTTACCTCGTAGAAAAAATATTTTACTGTAGTTTAGGTAAAATACTGTAACAGGTTAACGTTAAAAGGTAAAATCTTAAAATACCAAAAACATGCATCATTAAATTGGTGTGTTATGTGTTTATAGATCTCAACATGACTTTTAAACATTAATTATAAACCAAATTAATTGATATTAATTCCACCCAAATGTTTTTGGCTTTAAATATAAAATAATCATGATTTAATCACTTAAATCTATACCTCCTCAAGTATAAAACCACCCCTCACCACCATCTTTATCATCAAAAAACTTGAATAACTAAAAATATCTAAAGAAAAATTTTATAACTAACATTACCATATAAAATTTCTACTTTTATCACCCAAAAACAAATTCAAAGTTCCTTATATGGCTCTTCAAGTAGGATATTTTCAAGAGGCAATTTTCTAAGACAAGCTCTCTTAATTTCTTTTATTATTCTAACATCCCTTAACCTCATTAATACATCAAATAATAATAAATATATTATAATTTAAATCCTATAATTTTATATTTATAAAGGAATATCTTCTATCCATCCCATTTGTTATCTCATCTTATTCTACGAAATAAAACCATTGTCCAAATTATGGATGTCGACCATCTATGTGGATAACGATTTTTTGTTTCCCATTACCACCTTAAAGGTTGGTCAAAAAAGTATTATTGTTGTTAAATCAGAATTTATTAAATATATTATAACCTATTTCATATTCTGGAACTTATATATATACATCATATTAAATAAAATGAAAACTAGTTTCTAATGGTTGGAAAAACCACCAAAATAAACTAAACATTTATCATTAACTTTTTTATGAAATGAATCATCATCAGGTAAGAAATAAAAATTATATATGGGGACATTTTAACATCTTGATGTGAATAAATACCATTTCATTTCCTTTCTTTAGTTTTATTTTCATTTGAAAAAACATCGATAATTTTACACTAGTGAACTGACCATGAAATAATGAAACGAATAGACACAAAACAATGAAAAATTATTAACGAACAAGTGGAAAGATGTTAAAAAGGATCATAAAAGGAATTATAAATATGGTTATAGTTATTTAATAAATTAGTGACGTTATTTAAACCATTATACAGGATTATTAAGTACAAAAAACTAAAGGGAAGCGTGAGGTAAGAGATTTCTAAACTGAATTTCCATTCGTTGGGTTAAACATCCACTTCATTGATCACGTCATTCTATGATTTTGTGTGGAATGCATTTTGATCATATTGTGATTATATTTTCACTTATTTTATGTGGTTTTACTGTGAATAAACATAATTTATTAATTATATTTATGTTCACTTCAAGGATATGATATTTGTAAGGGAGTTTGTCTTAATTTTCTTTCATTGAGGGAAATTTTGTTGTTATTGCCCTGTAATCTTATATGTGGTGTATATAATGCCACTATGACATTATAAGATGAATTTATTTATTATCATGATATTTTACGTTTTTTAAATGTTATTCTTTGGTAGGTAATATGATTTTACTAATTACAAAGTGGTAAGGGTTTATTTACAAATCTCATTATTACTCGGGATTGTTTATGATTAAGTCTATACTGGGGAATATTTATCTTACAAATCCATGTTTATTAAAAATAATATCATTCTGTTTTACTATTATCCTACAATTTTTTTAAATTCATTTTTTACACATGTTTGTCTTATTATAAAATGGTTCGAAAGTAATTTTTGTTTCATTTTCCAAGTAGGGTACTTTATGACTTTAATAAAAAATTAAAAAGGAATGATTTTTAAACTTATACCATATGAGAATATTTTACCATCATTATTATGCCTAAATATTTTGAATCTTTATTTATATGTTTACATTTTTATTTTTAATGATTTTTTAACATATAATTTCACATCTTTTTTAAAATAAGTGATATTCAAAGTGAAAAGGGTATTTTCCTCAAGAATTTTTTAGTGATCTTATAAGAGTACTTTGATCTATGAAAACATACTTGATTTAATATTATTTTTAATTGAGAACTAATCTCTTATGAAATAGTTTACCCTATTTTATATAATGGTTTATGATAGGTTTTATTGGAAATATAATATTTATATACCATTCACCATATTACTCTGGATTGTTTATTAATGTTTGTTGATTAGAGAAAATTATTTACATTTCATATGCTAGTTTCAATAAAAATTTATATGTTGATTATGATTCAACACTTTCTTACGAGGAATGAATTGGACTTATTATGTTATGAGTGGGGCCTACTATATCCCCTCAATGTATTGGTAGGTCTAATTAGTCAAACTAGTTTGGGTATTGGCTAACATCATACCCCTTTATGTATTGCGTATTGGAATAAGACATGACGACATGTTTATAATGTAAAATATTATGCATTCTCTCATTATGATATTATTTATTGATTTCCATGTGATTATTCAATTAGTAAAATATAAATGGTTATGTTTTTAAACTCATGTGATTATTTATATAGAATTATGTTATTATCTTTTATGTGGTGAAAGAAATTTCCATAGAATCATTTTTTCCATATTTTTTAGGAATTTCAAGTGATTTATATATTTATACTAAATTACTTACCTCACATTATTTTGATTCAAGACTTATAAATACTTTTGAAAAAACAAATCATTACCATTGTGGAAAACCCATCTTAGATTTTGGTAAAATAAATGCATGTGTAGTTTCCTTGAAAATACATCCTTTTATTGATATTGGAAATTAGATATGGCTATATAATAGATGAACCTAGGGGTAATAAACCAATAAATGGTTGGTTGAGCACTGAATCAATATAAAATATGGTTCATAAAGAGAAGACCTTAGACTGTACACCTGTGAAGACACTCTTAGTGGATTGGATTTAGAATATCTGCTTGATCTTTAAAAACCACGGTGAAATATATTTTTCCTATCATTTTCTTACTCTCCTTTTAATACAGGATATTGAACCAAAATAATATCTTACTTGGACAACTGAACACAATGAAAGTACCCTCAATACTATATTTTTTTGATAAGGGTACTTCCTGGCACTTTGACGATACCCAATAACTTCTATGTTGGTTTTATCCAAAGTATCCATATTATTCTATTTAAGGGGGTTATTTTTCCACATTTTCATTATAAAGATAACCATGTTTTTATTTATGTAATTTTTTCCTTATAAAATGCTATGAAATGTATTTTATATTTTTATGGTCAATGCATTAGAACTTAATAGGTCATGGGTGGAGCTTATAATTATATAACCCCTAGATACATTGATAGGTATCATGAGACAAAAAATGTGGTTTTGGTTACAGTAATCCCCATATTAGTATATCATCTTGAAAAAAGGTCATGAAAACATATTTTGATGTTTGATATTATACCTTCCATCATTACGTGATTAATAACTATTGTTATCCATGTTTTCATTTATTTTTATGGATATAACATGCCCTTAGTTTTAGTTGATTATGGATTCACATTATCTATTTGTTTATTTCCTATAAATTTTACCATATTTATGTTATGATATCTTTTACTATATGATACTCCTTATCGATAATTTAAGATTAACCCTATTTTTTCCTTTTACTAGTAAACGTAGAGGAGAACCTTGTATAATTTTCTTGGATATGATGGAAGGGATAACAATGTTCTTGTAATGTGTTCATACCGTATCTTATGTTTTCAAATTTAATGTATATATGTATCTTGTTTTAAAATAATAAAAACTTGTTGGATCTTATAGGGACTCTAGTGTTCTGTACCATTAAGAAAATATAACCACCAGATCTATGTTTCTGGATTCCGTGTTGTTACCAAAGTTCTTCTTGAGAATATTTTCAAGTAAAAAATTTAACTCCCTATCAACCCACTTTGATTATAATTTAAACACACTAATATTGTTTTTAAATGAGTAAATAAGACTGCTTACCTTGAAAATGTTATCATATAAAGTTTATTTAATAAACATGAATAATATATATATAAAAATAACTCTTCAACCTAGATCTTACTACCATTAAGTATTATCTATATATCATTATCATTTATGAAACATGATGATAAATTTATGTTTGTACCTTCAATATAATCTCTAAGAATTATGGATCAACTAACAACAACACCCAATAATATATCTTTTTTATTAAGTACATCCTTTTGGGTGTGAAAACAGGCCCAAGAATGAATTCAATATGTTTTTGACTTCAAACACAAGATAAAAACCAACTGATAATAAAAAATAGGCATTATTATAGCATATCAATCTGAATAAAATGCACAAACTAATCATTATAGTTGTATAATTAATTTTAAGAAAATGTATTAATTAAATAATATCCCAAAGTTGATACATTATTAATTGTTAAACCATGATCATAAACTCCCATACCAGTTTACAATATTCCCTATTAATTGAATCCCATTATAATGGAACATTAAAATATCGAAAAAAACTTATGTAAATACACATGTCAGCCAAATCATAAATATCAAAGGCTATTATAATATCATAAAATAAAATAATCATCAAGTAATAAAAAAGGTTCCTCATACATAATAAAATAATATAAATGATATTACTTATACATAATAAATCATTAGGGATGATATTAATCATAAATAAAGAAAAAAATAATTAATATCAAGTAATAATAATTATTCGTTATACAAGAGAATTCCATTCTTTCTGTTTAAGGTATTGCTGGATATCATTTTTGTTAATTTTATTGATGAGGTTATTATTATATTAGTGTAGACTAATAATGATGATACTTATATTAATTAAATAATTTTGGTATCCCTTTATTGGAAATAATTATCGGGGAAACATTATTATTATTATAAACTTTAATACACTTGATGTCTTATTTTAGTTTTTATAAACTAGATATATTTTATCATTATAGTAATATAGAATAATAGATGTATAATTTGTTAGGAATATTATTGTTACTAATGTGCTTTTAACTACATTAAAAGTGGGAAAAAGAGGTTGGAATTAGGAAAGAAGGTGATCAGGATTATGGCCCATCTAGAGAGAGTAATGATGAGGGGGAGTGATAGTTTTCTATAATTACAAACTAAAATGTCATATTTATGATTAACTAAATGGATAATATTTTATTTAATATATTACAATATTTCCATGTTATAAAAATTTTATTATATTTCAACATTTCAGAATCATTTTTTTATTATTCAATACTAATTGGATAATTTTGTATGCATGTATTTTTTATTTGGTTACAGTGTATTAGATTGGATACCTAATAATTTTTTAATTCTATAACACATTTTGTAGTGGTTATAAGAACCACTAAATATCAACTAATATTTATTTAGAGGAGGTTTACATAACAAATACTAAATATTTTACTGTCTATAAATAGGTAGAGTAAGTTAAATGTTTCAAAAAATATGATACATTAGTTGTAATCTTAGTGGCCATTATGTAAAAAATCACTTAAAAGTAGTGACAGTTAAACATGTTTCTAAACATGGTTCATTAAGGTAATATTATCAATGATTTGTGAGATTTCTCTATAATTAGTTGCATTTTCTAAACCTCTACATAAAATAACAACAACTCTAACTTCTTTTTTTTTTAAACCAGAAAAAAACATCATGGAAAAAATTACAGATATATAATTTAGAGTTTGTACTAATTGTATTTATACTAGAAAGAAGCCGCCACTAAGATTATAATTTCATATATCAATTATTTCATAGTATAATATTTTAATCTATAAATTCACCTTATTGTATCCCCAATCCTCTACTATTCCCATTCATTGTGTTCTCAATCTTCAATCAAAATTTTTACTCAACACATATTTACATAATCACTTATTGACAATAAATACAATACTAACTTAGAAGGGGTTAACAATATCCCAATTTTTATTTTTTATTATTGTTAATGAATAAATGCAGGTCAATATGTTATAGACCAATTTATTTTCTCTCCCAATTATTTAAAATAAATAGAAATATTATTAATGTAGTGGTATTACTACAAATATCAAATAAATGAGTGATGAACCAATAAAATCCATGTCTCTATGGGTTTTATTGGTGTATAAAATAGGAGTTATTAGCTAAAAACTAAAATTTTTCCACAAAAAAGTATGCTTGTGATACCATCTGATATAGAATATATCGAGCATATCCCCCCCATTAAATTCAGAATAGATTTCATTAACAAATGTTATCTAAAACATTATCAATATCCTTAAAAATTATCATTAAATTTTAGATTTATCAACACTCCATGAAGATTAAATATTTACATAAATCATTTGGAAACTACTCAACTTATCTCTCCATTAATGATTAAACCCATATAATCTCTTCATCAAGGTTGATGTTAGTTTTTGATGATAACCACACATCCTTCTTATAAAAAACCTTTAAAAACCTATGTCCATTCAGTTTTATAAGAAAATATCACTTGGTAGAGAAATATATGATGTATAATTATATCTTACTATAATACCTTCACAAAATTCATAATTATTGTTCCCCCTAAATTAATCAAATTGAATTTAATAACTATAAATAGGGACACAAAAAAATGAGAATAAGGTGGTGTCTCTATTTTTTATTAGAGAGAGAAAAAAGGTTTAGAGCAGTTTTTCCACCATGAAACTCATTTATTTTAAATATAATTTTGAAATAAATATTCCCATATTCTCTTTTATGTTTCCAAACATTAATCTCATTGGGATACATGGAATTCTTATTTAGTTTAGATATTTGATTGTGTGGAATATTCTTTTTCTCTTCATCTATCCTAAAACATAAGTTCCTCTATGCTTTATTTATCACTTATAACAATTCAAATTGGTCTATAAATTTTTTCATAAAATATATAGAGGTGTTTCCAACTTGATTTCATTCTCCTCAAAACTTCTTAATAACTCTTTATTCACCATATTTTGGAAAATTCTCAATGATTTTTATTATATTATTGTCACATATGACTTTAAATAAACTAATACTATTGTTTATTTCTTTGATTGGTTTTATTTATTATAACTCCATATTTCCTAAATCAATGAAAATACTGATTTTTATTATCACTAATCCATGATGTTTCAATTTCTTGCATAGTAAAAGAATATTCTCATGCTCTTTGGTGTAATATGATATTTATACTTCTTATGTGTATTTTGTTTCAATAAACCTTTTTTATCATACCCCAAGGTAGACTCACCAACTTTATTCCTTTGATTATTTATTAAATTTTGTAGTCTTATTTATTTAATATCATTTTGAGCTTTATTATTTTATTAGAACTTGGGTTTTTCATCACTAATATCACCTTTATTACAATTTCTAGTTATATTTTTATTGCTATAAATGTTTTAACGATAAATATATTTTTTATATTTATTCAATATATTTTTTGTCAAATATATTCCTATCCACCTTTATTTTGGAATTTTTTGTCTTCACAAAACTAAAATATTATTTAAATTATTACCAAACATATTCCCAAACCTTTCACAATGCCCATAATTGAAAAAAAAAATTGATTTTATTCTTTGAATAATAATCTCGATAACTTTAGTAGATATTTTTTTATAAAAACATATTCCATTTGAGAATATTTTTGGAATATATATATATATATATATATATATATATATATATTTGGAAGACATAAACCATTGTTGAATAGGTGTTTTTATGATAACTTTTCTCAACCTATTCTTTTCCAAACATTTCCTTATAACCTTACTTATTTATGTAAACAGATTTATGATAGAAATATTTTTTGGTTGAAATGTTACTTCACTTTTATTCAATATTAGAGTAGATATATTCACAATAATATAAAAATATATTTTTAATAGACTAATTTCATTCAACAAGAAGGCCATTATAAAAATTTAGATATAAGTTATTTCAACATCATGTTTTCTCCATGTGTTATTTGTTTCCCTATTTTTTATAACTGTTAATCTCCCCCAATATCCTTGAATCATATTTAACAGTGAGATAAAAAATTATTCTTTTTTAATCTACTTCTTCTAGTGTCATTTTTTTTGAAGAAATAGACCTACTCAAAATGAATTTCTTATTTTGATCAGCTCTAGAGTGGGTAAGAAGATCAACTTCAATGGAATTTAGTTTAACCTTATGTTCCATACTTCTCATATCAGGTGCTAATTTTTTAAACTTAAAAAGTCTAAAAAATGTCAACACAATCCCATTGGATATTTGATATTTTCATTCTGTGATAATTATTTAATTTTTTAATCTCTTCCATCATTAAACTTAGAAAATTAATTTTATAAACATTCACTATTAATTGAGATTAATTGATTTCAATGGAATATTTTTTTATATTATTAAGGTGAATGGTTATTTTCATCAATATCCATATTTTACTTATATTTCTACATAATCAAATAATATTTTTTTTATCAAAACCAATGAACCGTTCTTCATGATCTATATTTCTATCACTTTTGGCCTTGACAAGTATGGTGAGATTTTAACACATCAACACCTTTTGGGAAAAAAATCCTTTATTATTTTATTATAAAATTTATGTTTGTTGATATAATATTAAAATTATCAAAAGAACCACAAATAAATGTGAAATATTATTTAGTAAAATTCTATGAGGTTCTCTTTAGAAAAATTTATGAATAAAAATTTTATTCCTCAGAAACATAATATTCTCCACTTGTACTTGGTTTATCCAAGGGAAAATATAGGTAATAAATTTAAATAATATTTTATTTTTGTGAAATATATGAATATAATAAGATATAAATGTTCTATACCTTTTATAACTAGTGGATATTATGAACAGAAATTCACCACTAATGTGAGATCTAATTTCTCTATTAGTATCACATGTAACTGTTGATGTTTCATTATCATTTAACTAGAGGGATGACTTATTTAATTTTTTTACCACATTATTCTTCCTATTGTCAACAATTTTGGAAGAGGTAATATTTATATATGATGTTGATACATATTATTTAAGTCTGAAGTTCATAATATTTTTCAAAAATAATATTTCAATGATGGGTTTAGGAAGTTCATCACAAAATCAACTCAGCAGAAAAAACCTATATATATGACCAATCCACCATCATTATAAATAATTTGTAATTTTAAGAACATAAATATAAATATAAATACCTAAAATAAAATTAAATATATATTATTATCTTTGATCGAGTATGTTTGGTTAAGACCACTGAGTGATAACCAATTGATTATCACCTCCATAGGTGCTACATTGTCCACTAATATCCTCATATTCTATAAGATGATCCCCAAACAAAAAAATTATTATAAAAACTTATCTACATTGATAAATGGTGAACATGGGGACAATATATTAGGTTCTGGATTGTAAGTGTCACACACCCCAATAGATTGATGTAATACCCTTACATGGGATCCCTTCATTTGATGAAGGTAGTTGATCATTGGTTTCCAATTATTAGATTTTTACATGCATTACCATAATGAATTCCCATGGGGTTATGATCATTTTAATAGTTAAAAAAACCATGACGTATTTGTGAATCCACAAACTATTAATCTTGATGATTCATAACTGAAGGAAAGAAACTAGGATATGTGAAAAAATATAAATATGTGATTTTTCATATTACAAGTTTATCATACACTATTATTGGTACCAATTGTAAGATATAACATCTACTTTCCCTATCAAATGTTATAATTTAGGTTATATTACACAATACAATATACCCATTTTAGTTTATATCCAATAATCTTCAATTTAAACTAAAATCACAAAATGAATTTATAAACAATTTCACAACTCTTAAGTCCAATTTTTTTTATACTATCTATATATCTATCTTCAATTTCAGATGAAAACATTGTCCAAAATTTGAACCCTTTATTTTATCATTACATTGTGACCCTATTGTATTTTTTATCATTACCAAAAAATATGAAATACCATTCTATAGGTGTAAGAAATTAATGGTCTCTAGAATAACATTAGTGCTTCTAAATCTACAATGGAATCTTGTGTGATCTACTTAAAACATAAAGATATATTTATATAAACATTTTCATCAAAATATATATCATATACATTTAATTTATACTTATAATTCTGTTTTCCCTAAGATAGAGTGACTGCCATACATATAACAAATCAATCTTGTATGGGACCCTCAAACATTCCAGATTCTTCAAAATAGACTGACCTGGTCAATGAATACATCAAATGTCATTTATCTTGTATATTATCACATTAGATGTCCCTCATCCAAGTCTCTAAGAACATCACATGTCACTTAATAAATAATTGTGAGGAATTATCTTTATCCAATTAAATAAAGGGACATTATGTATTTACTTTCCATATAAGTTGAAAAAATCCCATATCAATTGAACTTTAACTGATGAAATAGTAAGTAAGATACCTTACCACCCCTTTATTATCTAAGCCTCATGGATTGTGTATGAAAGGATTCAATTTATGGATGTTATCATTTTAGGAATAAATATATCCTCCTATAATGGGGACTCATAATATGATTATACCCATATGTATATCAATGTTTGTTCAATATTCCATGTGATAAAATTTTGAAGGTTAGTATAGATAACAACCTGAACTTGTTACGTCATGAGTCTATTCTTTGTATATCATGTATAGACCCTCATATTTATTACAAGATTTTACTGATTCTAATATTAACATATCATCAAAAACCATAACATTTCATAATGATCATCGATTAGGAACAAAATAAAGTCGTACTTTTAATGGATATTATCCTTCCACTATTGAAATAGTATTAGTTAAACACACATGAATCAATGATAAATGGAGATTTAATTTATTATGGAATCATGATACATGTTATTAAAATTGTATCCAATGTGTCATGTTTCTTATACAGGTATTTTAAATATGATCCCCTTTTTTTGTAATAATGGTTTTGTTATTGGATCTACTACATTATGTTCTATGGCCACCAAAAATATATTTATCTCCCCTTTAAAAAATATCTTGAAGGATATGGTACTTGTTAAGGATGTGTTTGGTCATTTTGTGATAATTGGGTTCATTTTCCCAATATATGACTCCACTTTCATCATCATAATCCTCGATTTATCCCTCATTGATATGAACCAACCCATATTAACAAACGAACTTCTTGATGAGAAAAACTTCCTTCACATTATCTAATTGAGTACTGTACTATGCCTTTATTTTCAATTCCACTATAATAGAATGTTTCTGCCTATTTCAACCGATAGCTACACCATTTAGAAAAAACATGAAATAAGATGATGATCTAATGTCATCAATTTCATATTGAAAACTAGAATTAGTATAAACCCTTAATATGATCTCATCATCACCTCCAAATACCAACAATATATCCTTAATTCTTGTGAAGTTTATAAGTTTTTTTATTTAAATATCGAAACTCTCACCCGGATTGGATTTGTGTCAACTTGTAATTCTCAAATCATAAGTAATATTGGGTCACTTTCCCAAAATAGATCACATGATACATTCTATAGAGGATGTATATTGAATTTTATCCATCATTTGTACCTCTTTATAAGGACTTTTAATCTTCATAATACTTGTTACATGAAATACTAGTAAATATATTTCCTAGGCGTTCTTGAAAATAAATTTCTTTAAAACTTTACCAATACATGTGTTCTGAATCATTCAAAGAAAAATTATATATATATATATATATAGATATTCATACCCCATATATAGGCTACTTCACCTATACATTTTATTGATAATTATTTTACAGAAAACATATTTATAGAATATAAATTCCATAAATCCTTTGGGATAATAAGTATGTCATTTGTACACAATATCATAAACAACACCACACTCCCACTAACCAGCATGCATACACAAAAAATAATCTTCATTTTTAATGAAACCAAACTCTTTTATTTCATAAAAAATAAATATATTACGATTTTGAGATGCTTTATACAATCCATAAATGGACCATTTCAACTTTTAAACTATAGTGATCTAATTTAGAACTTAAAAAGCTTTAGGTTGTATCATATACACACCATCGACTAGACTTATGTTAGTGAAAGTGGTTTTGGATTAAATTTAATTCCAAATATACTTTTTAGTATTTTATAAATCCAATTTTTATGGTTGTGTGGGAACCAATAGAAATACCTCTTCCATTAATGAACCATAAAACAGAAACACCACAAAACCAGAAAAAATTGAATTTGAAATTTTGAAGCTCAAGTACTAGGGATGATTTAGTAGATAAGGAATAATTAAAATTATTGAGCCTATAATTACCATTATTTTTGAAACTATAACGACCCATGATTTTAGTAATTAAATTTTTTATAACTAAAAATTATGAGGAGTTGCTTTTCTTACTCGCAACAACAAACAAAAACAAAAACTATGACACATTAACAAAATAAAATTATTAAATATGACTATTATATTATAGATATTAAATTTTTTGGTATCAACAAGAAGAAGCAACCTTAAAAAAACCTATATAAAAAGGTATAATGAAATAAATATAGGAACACATACATTTCATACATATATAATACATCTAAATATATTAATATTATTTACGTAACATAATAATCCACAATTGAATCATATAAGTCTAGTATGTTTGGAAGTTTAGAATCTTGAACAACTAGTTCATAATAGTTCTACATAATCTCCCACTTATATCTTCATAACTATCACCCTTCTTAGAAATATGATACATAAAAATTTATTCATTACTTGGGATAGGAAACATAAGAAAGGGTGAGATATGATTCCCAGTAAGGGTAAATAAGGGAGGTAACAATGATCATATATGTATAAGATGAGAAAATGGGTATAATAACACGAGATTAGCATATGAAAAACCATTCCCCTTATAACATAGATCATAATATTGAGTCATGGAATAAATATTGGAAGTTCATAATACATGAATCATAACGGAATCAAAGAACATGTTCCATAAGAGCATAAAATTGACCCAATACATAGAATTATGGAATACATATACATATATAAAATCATTTCCATAGTTGTAAAGGTTATTTTCCAAGACTAGCATAGTGGAATGGTTTTACACCATAAACCATCATATAATTCAAGATTCACTCCCAAGACTATCATAGTATACAAATTACTTTTTTGAACTGGGTTCACTCCCCATTACAACCCTATTTATCTCAAGATTTATCAATGATTAACCTATGAATTGGAGGGAGATATAGGTCCCACCCATCACGTAATTAAATTCATATATATGTGTTCCAAATTTCTATAAAGCATTCATCACATTATAACCCATGAAAATAAATGGGTTTCATAAATATTTCATCATAATGTGACCAATGGAAAAGAAATGGGTTTTGAAAACAATTCATCATGTCATCACAACATATCCCATGAAAATGAAATGGGTTACTAAAAATTGGGTCATAATAAGCATTAACCATCCTTGATAAAGAGTAAGGGTGATATCATTGGATCACCATAAACATAAAACATCTTGAGAAAGATTATGGGTGATATCCTGGGAGTATATTCCCATTAATTCATAAGTTAAATCACGGTTTTTTTATGTTTGATGAATAAAAATACCACTAAAATATCATTAAAACATTATTTAGGAAAATAAACTTTCCATTTTTCAAAATCAGTTTTAAAAAAAAGCTGTAAAAATATAAATGAAAATAATTTCTTTTAAATGGGACATGTTAAATTATAAAGGAATATTAAAGGAAATAATTATTCATGATGCTGTGAAAATCCATTTATGCTGTAAAAGTTTAAAAAATATCTTTTTCATATATCTTTTAGAAATTTTACAAAGTACCACATTTGGAAAATGATAAAAATATTCCCTTTAGTACATTTTATAAAAATGTAAACATGGGTACAAATGAATTTTAAAAATAATAGGATAATATTAAGAACCTTCTTTAATTTTTTTTAGAAAACCTAAATATGGAATAAAAAAAATTTCGACTGAAGAGAGAAATAGAGTCAATTTTCCTTAAAAATATATTTTGGGTATCTAGAGTACTTAAGCTGTGGTAAATGAAAGGAAAACATATATTTTCAAGAAATAACTAGAGGATAAAAAAAATTATAAGTTTTTTGAGAGTTATATTATAATATTTCATCATCAAAGGCATTGTCTTAACCAATCCCAATAAACAATGAGATTGTGAGATAAAAATGAAAATTAAAAATACAACTGAAAGGAACAATACAACTGAAAAGGGGAAAACAACTACTGAGTCATCCTCTGAGTATCCAACCTGAAGGGTAGGTACAGATCGCCTCCTCAACACTCCATATCCGTCTGTCTCCTCCACGTACCACCTAGTCCTCGCTCCCTCAAACCTCAGACCAGCTGCTCATCGTCTGCACAAGACACAACAAGGTGAAGAAATAGCACATGCAGGGATGAGTATAATGATACTCAGTAGGGTCCTAGAGACCCCAAACGGTCTCTCATAATTCCACAAGGAAAACCAAAAAACATGATCTCAATCACAGAGAACAAAAAAATAGACCCAACTCACTTAGAGTCTTTTCTCTATCTAGGTATACAGCTTAGAGAAATATGATAATTATGTTGACCCACACAAGATCTCTATGAATGCTGATAGGCAGCCACAAATTCTCTAGACCTAGGAACAAGTAAAATTCCCAGTCACAATGTTGAACGCCTCGGTTTATAGAAAACTCCTCCTCTAACGAGTATATTGAGCATGCTGCGTCACACATAGGAACTTCCCACTAACCTTGGACTACTGAGGTACTCTTCCGGTCGAGTACCGTGAGTCTACCACATCACACATAGGCGCTCCCCACCGTGGGTATACCACGTCACATAGAGGTGCTCCCCCTCGTGGCATGCTGAGGTACTCCCCCTATTGAGTAATGTGGGTCTTCTGCGTCACACAGAGGAGATCCCCACCGTGGTTCTACCTCAACACACATAGGTGCTCCCCATTGGCCTGTCAAGTCACTTCGAGTCAAAAGGTCAGCATCGTCAAGTCTCAGCCGGTCGTAGGGTTCTATACGTAGCGCTCTTGGGAGAACTACTCCACAAGCCATCTGTCATATTTCAACAAGCACAAACTCTCACAAAGAAGTAACCAGATGATCCGTCGTGTCATAAGGGTTCCAACATAATAGACAAAATGTCAACCAGATGCCTAGACTATGCATTATTGGCATTTCAGTGCTCAGGGACCAGTTAGATTTGGGTGCGATCCAACATGGTCAAACTCCAAGTTTCTCTAAAACTTTCATGGAATAAGTAAAAAGGACCATCTCACTCCAAGGATCTCAACTTCATAGATGGTTTGTCAAACAGACATCTGGTTCTCGATATAAGGCCCTTTAAGTGGTTCTAGGCCCGAGGGGGGGGGGGAGGGGGGTCTGACCCGGTCAAAGCTGGGATGAGGTCTAGCTCGACCCTTAAAGGTGGCCCGGCCCGCAGTGGGGTGCGGCCTGACCCACTGGAGGCAGCCCGCAGGAGGGCGTCCCGGCCTTGGAGGGCGCGACCTGCGGGGCTTTCTCCATGCGGCTCGGGGGAGCCGCTACCCAGGAATCTGGAACGGCCAAAGGCCTTTCGACCTTTGAAGCGGCGACGCCATGTGGTGCTTCCCGGTGGCACACGGGACCAGTTGGAGTGGGTCCTGCCGGTTCTGTCGTGGCTGGCCAGTGTGCCAGACGACTTTTCCAACGGCGCGTGATGGAGGGCCACTCTGCCACCAGCGGCCAGCCGGTGTGCGGGACAGACTCCCTCCATGGCCAGCTAGTGTCGACCACTCTGATGACCATCGAAACTTTGTGTCGCAACCTCCTCTTGCGACGTGCGTTGGCACGCCACCTCCTTAGTATCCGGTTTGTGCCTTCACACCGACGGTCTTCTAGGGAGGCGTAAGTATAACAAGATAGTGGAGGGTCCGAGCCATGTTTGTTATGCCCGCGCCCTCTGCGTTAGCTCTTAAACAAGAGGGAGGATAGAGGGGTTCAATAAAATTTACCTGAAATAAAAAACGAATTAAAACCCTACCTCGAAAACCCATTGGAGAGCGTCCGCACTTGAATGTGGATTGTGTTCTTCGTTCCTGCAACCAGTTACCAACGATACCACTCGTACATCGTCCTTCGGTTCATTATTCGGTGTTTTTCATCACCTCCCAATGGGTTCCGCTCCTTCCTCTAAGGGTCTGTCATCGTGGTGCTCCTTCATCACTTTGTTTCTTGGAGAAGCTGTACCAATACCTCTCCCCAAGATCCATATATATAGGAGAGGGGGAGGGTAAGTAACGATGTTAGAATTAAATGGGGATCATCAATTATGAAGCCTCCTAATTTTCCAATGATGTCATTACTTAGGGTTGGAAGGTCAAACCCTTTATTGTCTTGACACGTTGCTGGCCCCACCCCTTTGCTTGTCCGTTGGAGGATATGAAATAAAATAATAAATTTTTTTAATTTCATTTCTTTTAAAAAGTCTCAATACATAAATTTTTCTCCATACCTACTGCGGTCAAAGTATCCCTTAAGAGAATCCCAGTGGTGCAAATTCAACAGTTCCCTAAGATTATTATTCAGAGAACCGGTTCAAAAGTTAGAAAACATTGCTCGCACGTTTACTGAACGTACCCAAAAAAATTTCTGAAAAGTATTAACAGTCACTCTCAACCCACGCGGGTCGAGGTTAGGCATTGCCTAAGGAAAAGAATCCCAAATAAACCCAACAATACACTCAGTTTTTTAATTCGAGTCGTCATTTAGAAGTTATGAATTTCATAATAAAATAATTTTCACCTAATTGTTTTATTTACAGCCAAAAACTTACTTTCATTAGTGGCACGCGCTGACCAATGTTAATATCAGCCAAAGGAGAGAACACCCTCTCGATTTTTGCAGTGGTCTCAGATTTTCATCATGAGTTACTGTTTGTGAGTTATAATAATTTCAAAAATAAAATTATTATTTTTAATTATTTTATTTACAGTTATTCCATTTTTGGGTTTTCTCACAGGAATCCCGCGCCGACTACACATAAGTTTCACCTAGGGTAAATTTTCCATCCTGAACGCAACGATGCCCTCGTATTTCAGATCCGAGAAAACATTTAAGAGTTATCCCACTTTTTCTAGAAAACTACTTACGCACAGTAATTAATGATCAAATTTTTTGACGGATCATTCTATGCACTCCAGGACTCAGAATCGCGCACTGTCAGATTGAGTGGTCTCAAAATAATTACATATAATTAAAAAAATATATATGAAAATTCCAGGACATTACATTCTCCCCAATATAGGGATTTACATCCCTGAAATCCAAAACAATGTAAAAACAAACAAATGAGGGTACTAATCACGAATCTGAGCTTCCCTCCCCCATGTTCTCTCCTGGAGGTCCCCGTGTTGCCATCGAACTTGCACTAGAGAGATCGACCTTCCATGGAGGAGTCGCTCTTATCGATCATCTATCTCCACCAGGAACTCCATAAAATTCACCCAATCATCAAAGTTCAACTCTCCCTAGTCGATAACGTGCGATGGGTCATACACAAATCTCCTCATCTATGACACATGGAAAACAATATTCACCCGGTGCATTTGTGGCTAAAGAGATAGATGGTATGCCACCTTTCCCACTATGGTGAGAATCTAGAAAGCTCTAATGAACCTCAGATATAACATGCCACCATGGAAAAATCTCTGCAAACCTCGTCGAGGTGAGACCCATGGGAAGACATGGTCTCCCTTCTCCTATCGTCATAAGACTTCTGCGGGATTTGTACAGTCTTCACTTTCTAACAGGTGAGGTATCATGAAATAAACTCTGCCACTGCTTTCTTTTCCCTGTCTACTAGTGCTGATGCCATAGGTCCTGGTACATCTTCGCCACACTCGGATGCAATGCCATAGGGGACATATGGAACTCTCCCAACGCCTCCTCCCGTAGCGCCACTAGTATCATGGTACGTCCTCTTAAGAGGATGAAGTTCTCATCACCTTCTAAAAATCCATTAGGTGCTTGCCTTGAAGATATTTGATCATGTCGAGCCTGGCTGTCAATGTTCCCTAGCTGCGCCTACCTGACTCGCTGAAGGAGTGGGGGAGTGACAGTCATAGACTAGAGGTAAGCTGCTCCATCACTATCTACAAAGGATATCCGCAACGCGACTATATTCTCTGGTGCCTCACTCAGTAGTTTTAGGCCATACCTCTTACTGAGTGCATCTGCTACGACGTTCCCATTCCCAGGAGTATAGACTATCACAAATTCATAGTCCTGGAGGAACTCTAGACATCGCCATTGTCTCAGGTTCAGGTCCTTATGAGAGAAGATATACATGAGACTCTTGTGATCAGAGAAGAGTGTAAAATATTCACCCATCAAGTAATGTCGCCACATCTTCAAGGTGAAGGCCACTGCTACTAAATCTAGTTTGTGGGTAGCGTAGTTCTACTCATTTCTTCTCAACTTTCATGAGCCATAAGCGATCACTGCTCTCTCCTGCATTAGAAAACACCCATGTCCCGTCCCTGATGCACTGTAGTAGACTACATACCAAACTCTCTCTTCTGGTAACCTCAATATGGGGGAAATCGTCCATCTCTAGCTAATCTCCTGGAAACTCTGCTGGTATCTCTCCGTCCATACTAAGGGTTTTCCCTTCTTTATCAATACTTACAAGGGTGCTGCAACTCTAGAAAAGTCTTGCACGAATCTTCGGTAGTAACAAGCCAAAATAGAAGTCTCGCTCCCTTTGGGGAGGTAATCCTAAAATAATCTTTTGAAAAGATGTCCCCACACTCTACCACTCTAGTTGGGAACTGGAAACTCAAAACTCCTACTACCTTGAGGGTAAGTCTGGAAAACTCCAGAGTGATCGATTACAGCCTCCTATGCATGTGTTTTTCCTGTGCTGCTTGGGTTTCCTTTTTCACTGACCAAGGATAATCCCATTCCAACGTTGAAGATAAACCACAATCTTTTTGAATTATGCAGTCAATCTGAGTATGAACTATGGATGTTCATTCTATACCCAAACTAATGACGTAAGGCCTTGACGCTACCACCACTACTAGAAAAGGGGGCATTGGAGCCCCCCAGACTCGGGCGACGGCCATTGGCGGTCGCTATAGCTCACCATTAGCGACCGCCAATGGCGGTCGCTAACCTGGATAAAAAAATCCGGGGGGTTTCTGCGCCCCCCCCCCCCCCCCCGCGCCCTCGATCTCCCTCCGCCCTAGCTAACCCCCTCCCTCCCTCGCCGCCCTCCCTCGCGCCGCCCTCTTCCTCCCCCGCCGCCCGGCCTCCCCCGCCGCCCGCCCTCCCCCGCCGCCCGCCCTCCCCCGCCGCCCGGCCTCCCCCGCCGCCCGGCCTCCCCCGCCGCCAGCCCTCCCCCGCCGCCTGCCATCCGGCCTCCGGTCTCCGCCCTCCGCCCTCGGGCCTCCGGCCGCCGCCCTCCGGCCTCTCAGCCCTCCCCCCCCCACCCCGGATGGCACACGCACCCCGGACAGCCCCCGTCGCGCACTCCGGACCGCCCCCCGCACCCCGGACGCCTCCCCGCACCCCGGACAGCACCCCCCGCGCACTCCAGACCGCCCCCCGCACCCCGGACGCCTCCCCGCACCCCGGACAGCCCCCCCTGCACTCGGACACCGCCCTCCGAACCCGGACAGCCTCCCCGCACCCCGGACAGCCCCCCTCCCGCACTCGGACACCCCCCTCCGAACCCGGACAGCCCCCCCGCACCCCGGACAGGCCCCCCGCACCCCGGACACCCCACCCCGCACCCCCGACAGCCCCCCTGCACCCCAGACAGCCCCCCTCCCCCGCACCCCGGACACCCCCGCACCCCGAACACCCCTGCCCGCACCCCTGACAGGCCCCCGACACCCCGGACACCCCTCCCCGCACCTCGGACAGCCCCCCCCCCCCCCCCCCCCCGACCCCGGACACCCCCCCCCCCCCCGCTGCCCGTCCCCTCACCGCCTCCTCTCCTCCAGCTCCCCGCCGCCGCCGCCGCCCGTCCCCTCCCTTGCCGCACCGCCTTTGGCTCTGGCTCCCCTTCGCTGCCTCCTCTCCCTCGCAGCACTGCCTTCGGCTCCCCTCCCTTTCAGGTTTGTAGCTCAATCAGGTAACATGAGCTTTCAGTTACATTATTATTTTATCAATGGTTCATAAACAAATGGTTAATATTTATTTTGAATATAGTTGATTTGAAAAATGTAAATGTAATAAGTATTGTGTAAATGTTTGTTATACAGATATTATTATGGATAAGAGTTGGATTGATCTTCCAAATCGAACGTCTAGAGAATATTTCAATGGCATTATGCAGTTTATTGACTTCACGAGAGGATTTGAAAGTGACTATATTAGTTGTCCATGTAGAAAATGTGCTAACAGATATCAATTCACACGAGATACTGTGAGGGAGCACCTTTTGTTTAATGGATTTCTGAAAAATTATAAGAGTTGGACTCGTCATGGAGAAGAATATGTTCGTTGTCAAAATACAGATGCAGCTCAGATGGATGTTGATGCAAGGATGACTGATCCAATGCATGAAATGATTACTTAAATGGTACGTGGGTTTGATCCTGAAGGCATTGACATCCATAATCTTGAGACCGGTGAGATAAATCTTCGCTCTGGTGCAGATCGTGATTCGAGGGGGTTTTATGAAGTACTTGATGATGCGAAAACAGAATTATATCCTGGATGTACTTCTTACAATAAACTGTCATTTATCGTGGAGTTGTTGCATTTGAAGACTTTGAACAATTGGTCAGACACATCATTCGACATGCTTTTGGTTTTATTGAAAAAAGTTCTTCCTGTCGACGCTAAGATTCCTGAGTCGTATTACTATGCTCGTAAGTTGACAGAGAACTTAGGTTTTACATATGAGACTATAGATGCATGTGCAAACAACTGTATGTTTTTTAGAAATGAAACTGCTTATTTGGATATTTGTACGGTTTGTGGCGCTTCCAGGTGGAAAGAGAACAGGGGAAATAAGACTCATCAAAGTCAGATTGCGATACAGGGGAAACCGATTGCTGTAAAGCAAATGCGTTACTTTCCCCTTAAATCGAGGTTGAAAAGATTTTTTATGTCATCTAAAGTTTCTAATTTAATGAGATGGCATGCAGAAAGAGTTCATGAAAGTGACATGTTAACCCACCCGGCAGACTCTCATTCATGGAAGGATTTTGATAAGAGACATCCCGACTTTGCTAAAGATGTTCGTAATGTCCGATTGGGATTGGCAGCAGATGGTTTCAATCCATTCAAGTCTATGGTTGGTGCAACTCATAGCACATGGCCCGTGGTGTTGGTTCCATATAATCTTCCTCCGTGGCTTTGTATGAAGCAACAATTTATATTACTTTCCACTCTTATTGATGGACCTAAAAGTCCGGGGGATAAGATTGATGTTTACCTTCAGCCATTGATTGATGAGTTGAATGAATTTTGGGGCAATGGTGTGATGACTTATGACTGCGAAACGAATGAAATGTTCAAACTGCATGCTGCTTTATTGTGGACAATCAATGACTTCCCAGCTTATGCAAATTTATCAGGCTGGAGTACGAAAGGGGAATTTGCTTGCCCTTGTTGTAATAAAAGTAAAAAATCTGTATGGATTAAACATTCCAAAAAATGGGCATACATGGGTCACAGGCGTTTTCTCCCTCCCCAGCACAGGTTCAGAAAGGACAGAGTAGCATTTTATGGTTCTAGAGAGTTCAGCCCAGCACCAAAGATCATGACAGGAGTCGAAATGTTATCGCAGATTGAGGAAGAAAACATCCGCACGGTATATGAAATTCAGGATTTGGTGGCTCCTCCAGTACGTAATATTCGTGCTGCGGGTAGGCAGCGCAGTCACAATTGGAAAAAAAAAGTATTTTTTATAGTCTTCTGTATTGGAAAACTAACATGTTGAGGCATAATTTGGATGTCATGCACATTGAAAAAAAATTTTGTGATAACATATTGTGGACCATTTTAGGTGTTAGTGGAA
Source organism: Viscum album (assembly GCA_963277665.1). NCBI lineage: Eukaryota > Viridiplantae > Streptophyta > Magnoliopsida > Santalales > Viscaceae > Viscum > Viscum album. Next base: position 870,576,998 of record OY728143.1, on the reverse strand, counting down.
AGTCAAAGGACCATGTTAATGCACGCCGTGATTTGGAAGAAATGGGTTTAAGGAAACAGTTGCATTTACAGTTAGCTGAGGGAAACAAGGCATATATGCCTGCTGCACAGTATTCGATGACTACAGAGGAGAAAGATACATTTCTTTCCATTTTGAAGATGGTCAAGGTGCCTGATGGTTACTCTTCTAATATTTCAAAGTGTGTGAATTTGACGAGCAAGACATTGCAAGGGTTGAAAAGTCATGACAATCACATATTACTTCAGCAGTTGATTCCAATCGCAATTTGTGATTGTTTATCCCCCAATGTTGTTCAGCCATTGATTGAGATGAGTAATTTTTTTAGACAGCTTTGTTTAAGAAATCAACGAATGAGTGATTTAAAAAGTTTGCAGGACCGAATTGTACTTACGCTTTGTCACTTTGAGAAACTTTCCCCCCCCCCTCATTTTTCGATGTTATGGTCCACTTGACAGTGCACCTAACTGATGAAGTAATGGCTGCTGGTCCAGTGCAATTCAGGTGGATGTATCCTATTGAACGGTATTTGAGTACATTGAAAAGATTTGTACGCAACAGAGCTCGTCCAGAGGCATCAATAGCCAATGGTTATTTGATGGATGAGTGTACTACCTTTTGTGCAGAATATCTTACGGATGTTGAAACAAAATTAGATAAGCCCTCTCGGATTGATGATGGTCCAGTTGGAGAAGGAACCACATTTGATATGGACAACATCGAGTGGATACAAGCACATCGATATATCTTGTTCAATACTCCATCAGTTGCACCATTAATGCAGTAAGTATCTTATCAATGTGCTTGTATAACTTTTACATGTTTTCTTTGCATAAGTTGATCTTTTAAACATCGCATAATCATTTGCAGGAAACACATTAATGAGATAAAAGAAGAGATGCATCGTGCGACTGAGTTGCAAATTCAACAATCTCATTATGCGGCATTTCATGATTGGTTCAAGGATTATGTATGTATAAATTGATTTTCATTATGAGTGAAGTATTAAACTAATTCTTTCTGTATATATCAGTATTGATTTTTATAAATTATGTAGGTTCGTAAGCTGAGGGAGTTAGGGGACCCCACGCTACCTGAAGTATTTATCCAACTGGCTGAGGGTCCATCTATAACGGCTCGTTGTTATAAAGATATTGATGCTAATGGTTTTCGATTTCGCATTAAAGATGTTGACGACAAACGAGCAACACAAAACAGTGGCATCGGTTGTCCCTTTGTCGATTCTGGTTATTACTATGGTCAATTGATAGACATCATTGAAGTTGTATACACACACGGTTTGAAGTACATATTGTTAAAGTGTAATTGGGTTGATCCAGTGCGTGGATGTAAAGTCGATCAATATCAGTTTTCATTGGTGAATTTTAACTATATGTTATACAGAAATAATGAACGAGTTGAGAATGAACCTTTCATTTTGACATCACAAGCGGAACAAGTATTCTTCATTACTTTGCCTTCGGATCCAAGTTGGCAAGTTGTTGTCAAAATGTCTCGGCGAGGAGTGTTTTTATTTGAAGAAGATGAACCCGAGACTGTTCCGTTTGTTTACCAACAACTTGATCAACATACCATAGTTCAACGTGAAGAAGATATTTATTGGGTCAGAGCGGCTGTTGAAGGAGAAACGGTCGATTTGCATGCTTAATGAAAGGTATAATTGTTTTCCCGCTATTCAGTAGAATTTCCTAGGATATCATAAATTATCTAATCATTTTATAAATCCTTATAAGTTTTAATCCTCACTTTTGTAAGTTAATTCAGTCATAAATATTTAGGTTGATTAACTTTCTGATTTTTTAAAATTCATTCACAACTAATTATTCAATCCATTTTTTGTTTGATTAACAGTTGTACAAGTTTGATTTATTAAGAACAATCCAATTTATCTTTTAAACACTTTGGACTCATTACTGATATTTTGTATGACTGCAGACATGTCAGGGGAAGAGGCAGAAAATCCACATCAACCATCTGAGGCATATACGTCTTAGGGTCGAGGTATGTTTGAATGTCATTGTCTATATTTTTTATGTAATTGACACATATATATATATATAACATTTGTCAATTTATATATAAAATTGTTTTCAACAGGATCAGACTCGGCTAGTTCTTCCTCTTGCAGGAGAGGCCCTGGTTGTGGCATATTATCATGGAATTCCGACACGACGACAGATGTTTCATTTGATGAGGTATTTCATCCCGTGGGACCGAATGCCCCGGCATTTATTCGTCAGCTGGGTCATATCATACGTGACCCACATCGATTTCCATTGACCACGCGTGATTGGGCTTCTATCCCTCAGGACACATTAGATCTTCTATGGAGGGAGGTTCAGGTAAGAAAATAATTTTACTTTATTTTCTATTTATAAATAATACTAATATGTTTGATTATTTTCATTATAGAAAAATTTGAAAGTATGCCCTGAAGAGTTTCGGCCCGTGTGTATGAGCAAATTCTGTAAGCTATGGAAAGATTATAAAGGCAAAGTGAAGAGGGACCACTGGGTACCAAATGTGGGTGCCCTTGACATTTTGGAAAAAGTCCCGAGAGGTGCCCTCCCGGATCAGTGGCGTGACTTGGTTGCATATTGGTCTACTGAGGGTGTTGCGGTTTGTATATTAATTATTTTGCTGTATATATATTTTCAAGAATATGTGATTTGTTTGAAATTTGAATGAATTGAATGTAGGAGGTGTCAACACGCCATTCGGAGAATCGAGCGTTGCAGGGACCAGCTCACAGGCTCGGGACTCGTCACGTGTCTCAGATCCGACATGAGGTATATATTATTCATTTTTTAATTTATTAATTAATATGGTTTTGTGTTTATATTCTTTTAATATACAGTTGCGAGGGCAAGGTGCAGCAATTGATAAAATGTCGGTGTGGATAAGGACTCGTGATCGCAATGATCCAGAGGTTGCAGCATTGATAGTAAGTGTCTGTACTTACCAATAATTACATAAATCTATATATTAACATATATATATTTATATATATTTAAATATTTCACAGGATCAATTTGAAGCTGAGTTAGAACATATGCCAGAGGACCAGCGACAGCTTCCCATGCGACGGGATGAGATCTTTCATCGCATTATTGGTCGGGACGGGCATGGCTATAGTTTGACCTATGGAGCAGGGATTCCTCGTTCTGTAGTGTCACGCGCTGCGGTTGTCGGTCCTGCTGTTGCTCATATGACACAGCAGATGTCAGATTTTGAGGCATGGCTGCGCGCTTCCGAGGAGACAAATGCGCAATTGACAGCTGAGGTTAGAGCACTGCGGGAATATGTGCGTCGAGCTGATGGTACAGGGGATCATACGACGCAGGTATATACTGTATTTATTTATTTAATTTAAATTATTTTTGTTATTAAAATATTTATAATGTTTATTTGTTGTAGGCACCTGGCCCACCAGAAGGAGGTAGCCGTGATGGCAACGCGTGACGCACCATATATTCATGAGATATGTTTTTTGTTTTTACTGGTAGGGTTGATATTGATGTACTGTATTTATTCATTTAAGTAATGCATTATTACCATCCATGGTGGTCTTTTAAATATTTTATACACATATTGAGTTTTTGATCAGATAATCTTGAATGATTCTACATTTGAAAAAGTCGAACTAATTCCAACAGATCAATAAATCTGATATTATAGATTATGTATTATCCAATATATTTTTTATAAATTTCAGTATGGTATCGATAAAAGAAATATGTATTAATTAGATGTTATCACTTTTATTTTTCACTTTTGTAATCAATGGGATGGCCTTTGCACCCCCGGAGATGCCCCCGCACCCCCGTAGAGCCCCCCGCACCCCCGTACAGCCCCCCGCACCCCCGTACAGCCCCCCGCACCCCCGTACAGCCCCCCCCCCCCCCCGCACCCCCGTACAGCCCCCCGCACCCCCGTACAGCCCCCCGCACCCCCGTACAGCCCCCCGCCACCCCCGTACAGCCCCCCGCACCCCCGTACAGCCCCCCCGCACCCCCGTACAACCCCCCGCACCCCCGTACTACCCCCCGCCACCCCCGTACAGGCCCCCGCCACCCCCGTACAGCCCCCCGCACCCCCATACAGCCCCCCCCCCCCCACCCGCACCCCCGTACTGCCCCCCGCACCCCCGGAGAGACCCCCACACCCCCGTACAACCCCCCGCACCCCCGTACTGCCCCCCGCCACCCCCGTACAGGCCCCCGCCACCCCCGTACAGCCCCCCGCACCCCCGCACCCCCGTACAACCCCCCCCCCCCCCCCCCCGCACCCCCGTACAGCCCCCCCGCACCCCCGTACAGCCCCCCCGCACCCCCGTACAACCCCCCGCACCCCCGTACTGCCCCCCGCACCCCCGGAGAGACCCCCGCACCCCCGTACAACCCCCCGCACCCCCGTACTGCCCCCCCCCCCCCCGCCACCCCCGTACAGGCCCCCGCCACCCCCGTACAGCCCCCCGCACCCCCGTACAGCCCCCCCCCCCCCCCCCCCGCACCCCCATACTGCCCCCGCCACCCCCGTACAGGCCCCCGCCACCCCCGTACAGCCCCCCGCACCCCCGTACAGCCCCCCCCCCCCCCCCCCGCACCCCCGTACAGCCCCCCTCACCCCCGTACAGCCCCCCCGCACCCCCGTACAACCCCCCGCACCCCCGTACAACCCCCCGCACCCCCGTACTGCCCCCCGCCACCCCCGTACAGCCCCCCGCCACCCCCGTACAGCCCCCCGATACCCCCGTACAGCCCCCCGCACCCCCGTACAGCGCCCCGCCACCCCCGTACAGCCCCCCCCCCCCCCGCACCCCCGTACAGCCCCCCGATTGTGTCGTTTTCAGCAGCGCGGCGCGCGCTGAAATGGCGCGTTGGGGGGTCAAAACCACCCGAACGACCTCCGAATGCCACGAAACCGTACGACAACATCCGGGGCGTGAATTGTGAAATGTTAGGCCATACGGCACCTCATTCGGAGATGCCGTGTGACCGCGGCGGCCGGAAACGCGTTTCTGGCGCCGTTAAACACCAAAACGGCGTGCGGCGGTCCGATTCGGAGCAAACGTGCTCCGAACGACCTGAAACCGCACGGGAACGATAGAAATATTATTCCTGAGATGCAGGAGGAGGCCGCACGTCCATCGGACGTGCGGTGCGCGCGGCACGTCCGATTGTGTCGTTTTCAGCAGCGCGGCGCGCGCTGAAATGGCGCGTTGGAGGGTCAAAACCACCCGAACGACCTCCGAATGCCACGAAACCGTACGAAAACATCCGGGGCGTGAATTTTGAAATGGTCGGCCAGACGGCACCTCATTCGGAGGTGCCGTGTGACCGCGGCGGCCGGAAACGCGTTTCCGGCGCCGTTAAACACCAAAACGGCGTGCGGCGGTCCGATTCGGAGCAAACGTGCTCCGAACGACCTGAAACCGCACGGGAACGATATAAATATTATTCCTGAGATGCAGGAGGAGGCCGCACGTCCATCGGACGTGCGGTGCGCGCGGCACGTCCGATTGTGTCGTTTTCAGCAGCGCGGCGCGCGCTGAAATGTCGCGTTGGGGGGTCAAAACCACCCGAACGACCTCCGAATGCCACGAAACCGTACGACAACATCCGGGGCGTGAATTGTGAAATGTTCGGTCAGACGACACCTCATTCGGAGGTGCTGTGTGACCACGGCGGCCGGAAACGCGTTTCCGGCGCCGTTAAACACCAAAACGGCGTGCTGCGGTCCGATTCGGAGCAAACGTGCTCCGAACGACCTGAAACCACACGAGAATGATAGAAATATTATTCCTGAGATGCAGGAGGAGGCCGCACGTCCATCGGACGTGCGGTGCGCGCGGCACGTCCGATTGTGTCGTTTTCAGCAGCGCGGCGCGCGCTGAAATGGCGCGTTGGGGGGTCAAAACCACCCGAACGACCTCCGAATGCCACGAAACCGTACGAAAACATCCGGGGAGTGAATTGTGAAATGGTCGGCCAGACGGCACCTCATTCGGAGGTGCCGTGTGACCGCGGCGGCCGGAAACGCGTTTCTGGCGCCGTTAAACACCAAAACGGCGTGCGGCGGTCCGATTCGGAGCAAATGTGCTCCGAACGACCTGAAACCGCACGGGAACGATAAAAATATTATTCCTGAGATGCAGGATGAGGCCGCACGTCCATCGGACGTGCGGTGCGCGCGGCACGTCCGATTGTGTCGTTTTCAGCAGCGCGGCGCGCGCTGAAATGGCGCGTTGGGGGGTCAAAACCACCCGAACGACCTCCGAATGCCATGAAACCGTACGACAACATCCGGGACGTGAATTGTGAAATGGTCGGCTAGACAGCACCTCATTCGGAGGTGCCGTGTGACCGCGGCGGACGGAAACGCGTTTCCGGCGCCGTTAAACACCAAAACGGCGTGCGGCGGTCCGATTCGGAGCAAACGTGCTCCGAACGACCTGAAACCGCACGGGAACGATAGAAATATTATTCCTGAGATGTAGGAGGAGGCCGCACGTCCATCGGACGTGCGGTGCGCGCGGCACGTCCGATTGTGTCGTTTTCAGCAGCGCGGCGCGAGCTGAAATGGCGCGTTGGGGGGTCAAAACCACTCGAACGACCTCCGAATGCCACGAAACCGTACGACAACATCCGGGGCGTGAATTGTGAAATGGTCGGCCAGACGACACCTCATTCGGAGGTGCCGTGTGACCGCGGCGGCCGGAAACGCGTTTCCAGCGCCGTTAAACGCCAAAACGGCGTGCGGCGTCCGATTCGGAGCAAACGTGCTCCAAACGACCTGAAACCGCACGGGAACGATAGAAATATTATTAATGAGATGCAGGAGGAGGCCGCACGTCCATCAGACGTGCGGTGCGCGCGGCACGTCCGATTGTGTCCTTTTCAGCAGCGCGGCGCGCGCTGAAATGGCGCGTTGGGGGGTCAAAACCACCCGAACGACCTCCGAATGCCACAAAACCGTACGAAAACATCCGGGGCGTGAATTGTGAAATGGTCGGCCAGACGGAACCTCATTTGGAGGTGCCGTGTGACCGCGGCGGCCGGAAACGCGTTTCCGGCGCCGTTAAACACCAAAACGGCGTGCATCGGTCGATTCGGAGCAAACGTGCTCCGAACGACCTGAAACCGCACGGGAACGATAGAAATATTATTCATGAGATGCAGGAGGAGGCCGCACGTCCATCGAACGTGTGGTGCGCGCGGCACGTCCGATTGTGTCGTTTTCAGCAGCGAGGCGCGCGCTGAAATGACGCGTTGGGGGGTCAAAACCACCCGAATGACCTCCGAATGCCACGAAACCGTACGACAACATCCGGGGCATGAATTGTGAAATGGTCGGCCAGACGGCACCTCATTCGGAGGTGCCGTGTGACCGCGGCGGCCGGAAACGCGTTTCCGGCGCCGTTAAACACCAAAACGGCGTGCGGCGGTCCGATTCGGAGAAAACGTGCTCCGAACGACCTGAAACCGCACGGGAACGATAGAAATATTATTCCTGAGATACAGGAGAAGGCCGCACGTCCATCGGACGTGCGGTGCGCGCGGCACGTCCGATTGTGTCGTTTTCAGCAGCGCGGCGCGCGATGAAATGGCGCGTTGGGGGGTCAAAACCACCCGAACGACCTCCGAATGCCACGAAACCGTACGACAACATCCGGGGCGTGAATTGTGAAAAGGTCGGCCAGACGGCACCTCATTCGGAGGTGCCGTGTGACCGCGGCGGCCGGAAACGCGTTTCTGGCGCCGTTAAACACCAAAACGGCGTGCGGCGGTCCGATTCGGAGCAAACGTGCTCCGAACGACCTGAAACCGCACGGGAACGATAGAAATATTATTCCTGAGATTCAGGAGGAGGCCGCACGTCCATCGGACGTGCGGTGCGCGCGGAACGTCCGATTGTGTCGTTTTCAGCAGCGCGGCGCGCGCTGAAATGACGCGTTGGGGGGTCAAAACCACCCGAACGACCTCCGAATGTCACGAAACCGTACGACAACATCTGGGGCATGAATTGTGAAATGGTCGGCCAGACGGCACCTCATTCGGAGGTGCCGTGCGACCGCGGCGGCCGGAAACGCGTTTCCGGCGCCGTTAAACACCAAAACGGCGTGCGGCGGTCCGATTCGGAGCAAACGTGCTCCGAACGACCTGAAACCTCACGGGAACGATAGAAATATTATTCCTGAGATGAAGGAGGAGGCCGCACGTCAATCAGACGTGCGGTGCGCGCGGCACGTCCGATTGTATCGTTTTCAGCAGCGCGGCGCGCGCTGAAATGGCGCGTTGGGGGGTCAAAACCACCCGAACGACCTCCGAATGCCACGAAACCGTACGAAAACATCCAAGGAGTGAATTGTGAAATGGTCGGCCAGACGACACCTCATTCGGAGGTGCCGTGTGACCGCGGCGGCCGGAAACGCGTTTCCAGCGCCGTTAAACGCCAAAACGGCGTGCGGCGTCCGATTCGGAGCAAACGTGCTCCAAACGACCTGAAACCGCACGGGAACGATAGAAATATTATTAATGAGATGCAGGAGGAGGCCGCACATCCATCGGACGTGCGGTGCGCGCGGCACGTCCGATTGTGTCGTTTTCAGCAGCGTGGCGCGCGCTGAAATGACGCGTTGGGGGGTCAAAACCACCCGAACGACCTCCGAATGCCACGAAACCGTACGACAACATCCGGGGAGTGAATTGTGAAATGGTCGGCCAGACGGCACCTCATTCGGAGGTGCCGTGTGACCGCGGCGGCCGGAAACGCGTTTCCGGCGCCGTTAAACACCAAAACGGCGTGCGGCGGTCCGATTCGGAGCAAACGTGCTCCGAACGACCTGAAACCGCACGGGAACGATAGAAATATTATTACTAAGATGCAGGAGGGGGCCGCACGTCCATCGGACGTGCGGTGCGCGCGGTACGTCCGATTGTGTCGTTTTCAGCAGCGCGGCGCGCGCTGAAATGGCGCGTTGGGGGGTCAAAACCACCCGAACGACCTCTGAATGCCACGAAACCGTACGACAACATCCGAGGCGTGAATTGTGAAATGGTTGGCCAGACGGAACCTCATTCGGAGGTGCCGTGTGACCGCGGCGGCCGGAAACGCGTTTCCGGCGCCGTTAAACACCAAAACGGCGTGCGGCGGTCCGATTCAGAGCAAACGTGCTCCGAACGACCTGAAACTGCACGGGAACGATAGAAATATTATTCCTGAGATGCAGGAGGAGGCCGCACGTCCATCGGACGTGCGGTGCGCGCGACACGTCCGATTCTGTCGTTTTCAGCAGCGCGGCGCGCGCTGAAATGGCGCGTTGGGGGGTCAAAACCACCCGAACGACCTCCGAATTCCACGAAACCGTACGACAACATCCGGGGCGTGAATTGTGAAATGGTCGGCCAGACAGCACCTCATTCGGAGGTGCCGTGTGACCGCGGCGGCCGGAAACGCGTTTCCGGCGCCGTTAAACACCAAAACGGCGTGCGGCGGTCCGATTCGGAGCAAACATGCTCCGAACGACCTGAAACCGCACGGGAACGATATAAATATTATTCCTGAGATGCAGGAGGATGCCGCACGTCCATCGGACGTGCGGTGCGCGCGGCACGTCCGATTGTGTCGTTTTCAACAGCGCGGCGCGCGCTGAAATGACGCGTTGGGGGGTCAAAACCACCCGAACGACCTCCGAATGCCACGAAACCGTACGACAACATCCGGGGCGTGAATTGTGAAATGGTCGGCCAGACGGCACCTCATTCGGAGGTGCCGTGTGACCGCGGCGGCCGGAAACGCGTTTCCGGCGCCGTTAAACACCAAAACGGCGTGCGGCGGTCCGATTCGGAGAAAACGTGCTCCGAACGACCTGAAACCGCACGGGAACGATAGAAATATTATTCCTGAGATGCAGGAGGAGGCCGCACATCCATCAGACGTGCGGTGCGCGCGGCACGTTCGATTGTGTCGTTTTCAGCAGCGCGGCGCGCGCTGAAATGGTGCGTCGGGGGGTCAAAACCACCCGAACGACCTCCGAATGCCACAAAACCGTACGACAACATCCAGGGCGTGAATTTTGAAATGGTCGTCCAGACGGCACCTCATTCGGAGGTTCCGTGTGACCGCGGCGGCCGGAAACGCGTTTCCGGCGCCGTTAAACACCAAAACGGTGTGCAGCGGTCCGATTCGGAGCAAACGTGCTCCGAACGACCTGAAACCACACGAGAACGATAGAAATATTATTCCTGAGATGCAGGAAGAGGCCGCACGTCCATCGGACGTGCGGTGCGCGCGGCACGTCCGATTGTGTCGTTTTCAGCAGCGCGACGCGCGCTGAAATGGCGCGTTGGGGGGTCAAAACCACCCGAACAACCTCCGAATGCCACGAAACCATACGACAACATCCGGGGCATGAATTGTGAAATGGTCGGCCAGACAGAACCTCATTCGGAGGTGCCGTGTGACCGCGGCGGCCGGAAACGCGTTTCCGGCGCCGTTAAACACCAAAACGGTGTGCGGCGGTCCGATTCGGAGCAAACGTGCTCCGAACGACCTGAAACCGCACGGGAACGATAGAAATATTATTCCTGAGATGCAGGAGGAGGCCGCACGTCCATCAGGCGTGCGGTGCGCGCGGCACGTCCGATTGTGTCGTTTTCAGCAGCGCGGCGCGCTCTGAAATGGCGTGTTGGGGGGTCAAAACCACCTGAACGACCTCCGAATGCCACGAAACCGTACGAAAACATCTGGGGCGTGAATTGTGAAATGGTCAGCCAGACGGCACCTCATTCGGAGGTGCCGTGTGACCGCGGCGGCCAGAAACGCGTTTCCGGCGCCGTTAAACACCAAAACGGCGTGCAGCGGTCCGATTCGGAGCAAACGTGCTCCGAACGACCTGAAATGAGATTATTTCTTGAATCGAAGTTTTTAAATTATTATAGCACAATTATTTGATATTATATATATATTAAATATATATTAAATATATATTAAAACATTTAAAATATATTATATATATATATATATATATATTTAAAATATTGTATTTAATAGTATATATATGAATATTTTTACACACACATATATATATATATATATATATATTTATATTCAATTCAATAAAATTTTTTTAAATTTTTTTTTTTAGAATAGCGACCGCCATTGGCGGTCGCTAAAGGCCTCTAGCGACGAGGCAACAGCGACCGCCAATGGCGGTCGCTGCGCGGCCGCTAAAGCCCTTTAGCGACCGCCAATGGCGGTCGCTAATGCCCTTATTTATAGTAGTTCACCAAGAGGTTCCTTCTGAAACTCTCGCCTCAAGGTTCAGATCACACCATTGGAAAAATTATGACTATCGAGTCTCCTCCCAAAGTTATCTCCAGACATAAGGGTTAAGTCAATGGTTTAAAAAGAAACTCTTGGTCTCAAATAAGATTCATGGAAAGAAGGAATGATTAGTTCTTATTTCTATTAATACGACAGCTAGTAGTAGACACAGACCGTACCATTAATCATTCCTGGAGCCCTTGCGTCACACTCCTGGGCTACATGCAGCCACTCCCTTCCCTTTTCCTCGAGCTCTCTGAGCCTGGTGGGGACCACATTAGGTTGGGGGTTGTAACATGTTGAAATGTACACCACCTCATACTTCTCTTCTTGCTCTGCTTCCATGTCTGCAGCCCCACATATTCGGCTATGCCTATCACATCCTCTTCTCGAAACATTTTACATGCCCAAGACTCTAAGACTGGTGCTAGTTTCCATCCTCCCCACTACTAACATTCACTGTTTTTATCCTCTCAGCCAAAGAACATTCAACCACAAAGGTTCTGTATTTCACCCTAACATAGGTAAGAATGGATAGAGGCATAGTGTTGGCTTGGATGTCCTTAAACACACCTCTCTTGGATAGCCGAGCCCTGAAGCATTGATCGTATCATATTCATCAAGTACCAGGAATGGTCGGTATGCCTTGATGAATACTCAGATACTGACATGGCATCCTAAAAGAGATGTAAAATCTCTAAGGAAATCTCAGCCACCTCCTCATGCCAGTACTTATCTACCAGTGAATCAGGCTCGCCTTAGAACCTGAGGGTTATCTGATGCTGAAGAATGTGTAAGGGACTAAACCTACATGTCTCCTCTACCGGTACCGCTGGTTGTAACTGCTGACCAACATGTAGTGATAAAGATGGAACACTAACCGAAGGGACCATCTCGAGAAACGGTCCAAGTAGCGAAGCCTCATTATCCTGTGGACCATCCTCATGGTCACGTACTGGAAAAGGCCAACACCTAAGATCACCATCTACTCTACTGGTGTCTCAACTAGGTGGAAAACTCTAGCCACAACCTCCATCTAGTCCTCAGCTACCTGGGAATATGTATCACCTAGAAACCTCAGAGGCCTCAGAGGCCTATGCTGCTGGAACTCGTTCAACGTGCTCAGTCGGTGTGCACCATCAACCAGTGCAGTTGGTGGAAACTGCTGGCCAACGAGTGGTGGTTCTTCTGGTACACCACCTGAAGGTGCTAATACAGTAAGAGGGCCCATGCACCAGAGCGTCATCGCTCGGTGGTCCGTCATAGTGTACTCTCTCAGTAATCCGAACTGGATGGCTACGTGGCAGAATATGAATAAGGAACAGGTGCGCCATAATCATTAAGTAATATGTGGTGAGATAAATCTAAAGAAATCACAATAAAAACTGTTCAAAATCACACACAATCAATGTTTCTGTGCACTGAGTCAAAAATTAGAATTTAGGGTCCTGGTGTATAGATACGTCAATCGTCGCACCAAAACCGGACTCCTTGAACTGAAACCATGCTCATAACATTTAATACTATTACTACATTGAAAATATCAGAGTCCAAGTTCTTCAGTAGAACTGAATCCTCTGATACCGCTTTGTTATGACCCATCCCCCGGGGCCCGTGTCATGACTACCCAAAGACCGTCTTCCATAGGCTAGGTGATGAATACTAGCACCGAAAGGCGTATTCTCTAAAATGGGAAGGAATTACATTTAAACCTGTACAAACACATGGTCCAAGAAAACAACAAGAAGCAACTGTGAAGTAAACTGATGTAGTAAAAGGAGTAATGAAAGTAAAAGGGGTCAGAATACAAGACCAACTGAAAGTACGAGTACAACTAAAATAAAAATACAACTGAAATTAACAATACAACTGAAAAAGGGAAAAGAGCTACGGAGTCTTCCCCCAAGGATCCGACCTGAAGTATTGGTAAGGATGGACTCCTCAGTACTCCACGTCTTCCTGTCTCCTCCACATACCGCCTAGCCCAGGCTCCCTCAAACCTCATCCCAACTAATCATTGTAGGCACAAGACACAACAAGGTGCAGGCATAGCCGATGCATGGGTGAGTATAATGATACTCAGTAGGGACCCCGAGACCCCCGAAGGCCTCTCAGAATTCCACAAGGAGAACCACAAAACATGATATCAATCACAAAGCACAAAGAAATAGACATAGATCAATTAGAGTCTCAGCTCAAACTAGGTATACAACTCAGAGTAACATGATTATGATGCTGACCCACACAAGATCGCTATGAATTCTGATAGCCAGCCATAGATTCAATAGACCTAGGAACAAGTAACATTCCCCGTCATAATGTTGAACACCTCAGCTGCTGAAGAATTCATCCTCTAATGAGTACAATGGGCCTGGCGTGTCACACAGAGAAGCTTCCCATTAACCTTGGATTTTTGAGTTACTTCTTCTATTGAGTACCGTGGGTCTGCCCTCTCACATAGAGGGGCTCCCAACCATGGGTCTGCCGCATCACACAGAGGCACCCCCCTTCGTGGCATGATGAGGTACTCCTCCTGTCGAGTACCGTGGGTTTTCCATGTCACATAGAGGCGCTCCCCACCGTGGGTCTTCTACGTCACACAGAGGCGCTCCCCACTGTGGGTATGCCATGTCACATAGAGGTGCTTCCCACTGGGCCTTCGAGTCACTCCAAGTCGAAAGGTTAGTAGTTGTCAAGTCTTTTCCAATCGTAGGGTTCCGAATGTAGCGCGCTTGGGAGAACTGATACCCAAGCCATCGGTCCTATTTCAACCATAAAAAAGTCTCACAAAGAAGTAAACCAATGATCCATCCTGTCATTAGGGTTCCAATGCAATAGACGACGCGTCAACCGGACACCCTGTCTATGTGTTATTGGCATTTCAGTGTCGAGGGCCAGTTGGATTCGGGTGTGATCCAACCCAGTCATACTCCAAGTTTCTTCAAAACTCTCATGGAGTATTTCAAAAGGACTCCCTTACTCCAAGGATCTCAATTCCATAGACGGTTCATCAAACGGATGTGAATTTCTTGAGATAAGGCCCTTTAAGTGTTTCTGGGCCCGGTTGGGCCTGGGTCCAGTCCGACCCAATCGGAACGACCCAACTCGACTCGGTCTGGACTAGGCCACGGTGGTCTTGGCCTGCTGGGCTAAGGACCTACCCGACTAAAAAGGGGGAGGCTCTACCCGCAAAGGAGTGCCTTGGCCCACGAAGGGTGTGGCCCTACCTGCCGGCGGTAGCCCGCTGGGCAGGTGGCCCGGCCCGCTAGCTGAGACCCGCAAGAGGGTGGCCCGACCGCATAGAGTGTGGCCTGTATGGATTTTACCAGACGACTTGGGGGAGATAATCCACCGGAATCCTGAACAGCCAAAGGCCGTTCGACCTTTGATGCGGCGATGCCACGTGGCACCGCTAGGTGGACCGCTGGACCAGTTGGAGTAAGTCCAGCATGTTCTGTCAGGGCTGACCGACTTATCCAATGGCGCACGACATTGCACCACTCCGCCACCCATGGCCAATCAGTGTGTCGGCCGCACTCTCGCTTTGGTCGGCCGGTGCCGGCCACTCCGATGACTGTCACAGCTTTTTTCCGCAACCTACTCTTGCAACGTGCATCGGTGTGCCGCCTCCTTTGTAGCCGGTTGGTGCCATCGCACCGACAGTTTTCAATGGAGGCACAAGGATAGAAAGATAGAGAAGGGTCCGAGCCATATTCATTAGGCCCGCACCCTCAGCGTTAGCTCGAAAATAAGAGGCAAGATAGAGGGGTTCAATAAAATTAACTTGAAATAAAACAAGAATTAAACCCCTACCTCGAAAATCTTTTGGAGAGCGTCCGCGCTTGAAGTTGGATTGTGTTATTCGTTCTCGTCACTGGTTCCCAATGACGCCAATCATACATCGTCCTTCAGTTCATGGTTCGGTGTCAGCCGTCACCTCCTACGGGGTTCAGATCCATCCTCTAAGGGTCCGACTTCGCGGTACTCTTTCAGCAATTCGTTGCATGGCAAAGCTGTGCCGATACCCCTCCCCAAGATCCATATATATAGAAGAGGGTGAGGGTAAGTGATGAAATTATAATTTAATGGGGCTCATCAATTATAAAGCTTCTGAAATCCCCAAGGACGTCGTTACTTAGGGTTAGTAGTTCAAGCCATTTATTGGTTTGAAACGTCGCCGGTGCCACCCATTTGCTTGTCCGTTGAGGATATGAAATAAAATAATAAAATTATTTATTTCATTTCTTTTAAAAAGCCGTAAATCTTAACTTTTTCTCCAGACCTACTGTAGTCAATATAAATCCTTCCTTAAAATAATCCCAGCGCTGTGGATTCAATGGTGCCCTCAGATTTTTATTTCGAGCACCAGTTCAAAAGTTAGAAAACTCCGCTCGCACGTTTGCTGAACGCACCCGAAAAAAGGTCAGAAAATTATTAATAGTCACCGTCAACCCGTGTCAGTCGAGGTTAGGCTATATCTACGGGAAACACACCCAAAAAAACCCAACGATACTATCTGATTTTTAATCTGAGTCACTGTTTAGAAGTTATGTATTTTTCAATAAAATAATTGCCACTTGATTATTTTATTTACGACCAGAAACTAACTTTCATTGGTAGTTGGTGATGACCGATGTTAGTATCATCTTAAAGAGAGAACACCCTCACGAGTTCATCGGTGGTCTCAGATTTTCAATTTGAGTTACCATTCGTGAGTTAGAATCATTTGAAAAATAAAATAATTTTATTTAATTATTTTATTTACAGTTATTCCATTTTCTAGTTTTCTAAAAGGAGGCCCGCACTAACTAAATTTAAGTCGCGCTTAGGGTAATCCTGCCATCCTGAATGCAATGATGTCCTCAGATTTCTGATCCAGGAAACTATTTGAGATTTATTACACTTTTTCAGGAAAACAGCTTACACGCGCTGATTAAAGCTTAACAAAACATCAATGGATCATTACGGGTAGTCCGAGCCTCCGAATATTGCGCCGTAAGATTTGAAGGTCTAGAAATAATACCATTAAATTTAAATAAAAATTATATGGAAATTCTAAGACATTTAAAAAAATAATTCCCATCCATAAAATATGGCGATGAAAAATGATTTTTATCGTTAAGTGCATATGGAAAGACGTATGTATTCTTAAGAAATACTTTAACTTATCATTTGATGAGAAAGAGGCTGTATAATGGTGTTATAATAATAATAATAATATTTAAAAATATTTAAGATACTGAAATTTTTATTTTACAATAAATACAATATTTTTATATGAGGAAAAGAAGATTTGAAAAGAAAGAGATTAGTTAAGGTGATTACCTATTCTTTGAAATGATTCCTTTAGATATCCTCTAAAAGGATCTTGGGTTGGTATTTTGGGAATACCATGACCTATAAAATGCATGTAAGTAAGTTTATAATGGAATTTGGTAGAGTATTATAAATATTTATTGCTCAATGTTTTGTAAATAAGTGAGTGAGAGGTCCCGTTTCATATTTGAGGTGAGGGGAAATTTTGGACTTTCTCAAAATAATAAATTATAAATAATTAATTACCAAACAAAATACCTCTAAATGGATAAGTATTCAAATTTAAGGAAGTGTAGGGTTGTAAAATTAACAATATATATAATTTATACAAGTTTTTGTGTCATTTTAATTTTTTTTTAATTTTGATTAACCCCTAGTTAACTAATTTTAAATTTAACAACGAAAACAACCTTTTCAATTTTTAAGGGTAGTAATTCTTACCTATATGGTAAAAATTAGAACATAAATGGATAATTTATGTAATTTTAGACCATATAATATTTATCTTATCTTAGTTCAATATTTTTTTTTATTTTTAAATAATTTAACAAAATATTTTATTTATAAAATATGACTATTGTCAATTTTGATGCTATTTAATTAATCTGAATTAAAAGACATCAAGACAAAGCTTTAATCAAAATATAATATTTTAATACTATAAGAATATTTTATATGAACCTATAAAATTCATGAAAAACTATAAATTTCACAGGTTATATCACTTTCAATATTTTAAATATCATGTATTTTATTTTTCCATTAATTGAATAAATACTATTATGAAATTGTGTGTGTATTTAAGGTAATTATATAAAAACTAAATATTAGAATAATATTTTTTTTGATTAATATAATTTAATTACTAAAAAAATACAATTAATATTCATTCAAAACTAGTTTCTTTTCAAATGTGGACACATAAAGGTTATTTAAAACTAAGAGAGTGACATTTTGTAACTTTATTTGATTTAAAAAATATAATTCATTTTCAAGTAAAAATATCCATTAAACAAATAAATTTTGAGTCTAAGGTATTAAATATAATATTACCTTCACCAAATAAGAATTAGGATGAAAAATTATGTTATTTTCACTTAGTTTTAACCTAGTTAACCTGGTTTCCTCTTTTCCGAGGTGATAAATGTTACCACGATTACTATTCATATTGGTGAAAAATAAATGGGGCCTATTTATAAAATTTGTAACTTATGATTATAAATATATAATTAATTTGATCAAATTAAATACCTATTTGTACAAGTAATGAATTGTAAATAAAGTGAACCAAATGAGTTAAAAATAGCTTTTTGAAAAAAAAATACATTTTAGGCATAAAACTGGATTTATTATTATCCTATTCTTTGAAAAACATTTCTATGGTACTTTAAACCCTTTTCCATGTATATATTATGCAGTATTCTTGAATATCATTCACATATAGTGATAAATTTAATTTATTGAAATAAAATACATTATGCACATAAACAAATTCAGAAAAAACAATTTGTTTATTTTCTAATAACTTTTTAATTATAATAATTATATATTTATTCAAATAAGTTTAAAAAACTTATACCCTATATTTTTCAAAATTTAATTATTACTATTC